>OY037016.1:2405264-7988264 GCA_955831195.1 Pilophorus perplexus | reverse complement strand
GTTTACGGTCGAGTAAACATTTAACCACAGATACAGAGCGAGGTCGATAAATTACAATCGCTCGCGAGGCCCTGCGATTAATATTGTTAAGTGGTATCCTTGTGCTATTTGTTTTCAGTACCCTTCAACTGCTTAATGCGGCCCTAAGTAATTCAACTTCAACCAGGATCCCTGTGAGAAAAGAGACGATTTGGAAGAATCTACTGTTCCTAGAAGAAATCTAATAATTAGATTAGGCTTCACTGATGTTTAATTCTTACATCAGTGAAATTTGACGTCTAATGTCATCGTCTTTTCCCTTTTTCTCTGCCAATTTTTTTCCAACTACCTACTGCAGTTCTAGTTAAAGTTGGCTTTCCGTTTCAGCCCTAGCACTCAACCAACACCTACTTTCCGGCCGACCGTCTCAGAGCCCTCTCGGGAATTTATATTTTTAATTATTCACGCCGAATCAGGCTCGACTCCCTTCTGGGAACGGCCATTTTCCGTACGCGCCTGTTCCCTGAATATTTCACCGTCTGCCTCGTACGACCTTTTCTCCCACAATCTTCTCTCCCCGTTCGTACGGTCTTTATACTGACTTCTACTTGCCCCACAAAAGTTAAGGCCGCATCAAGTCTTTTTGTGATTCCTCAACACTCGCTTTCAAAGAGGGGTAACGGACACAGTGAAAAGTAAAACTCTTTAAAACCCCAAAATCCAGTTTTAGTGCTCAGTGTATTTTTTAATAAAGTGTTTCGCTAACATTCAATTTGTGTTTGTCGATGACGTAATAAATCATCCTAACTTAGTCAATTCGGGTCAGGCGATAACGAAAACAGAAGTGGCCGAAATGGGGGAAAGAATTATGATCGAATAAAACACGGGTTTCTATTTCCGGGAAGAAGGTGAAACACGGTTGCTCCAGAGACCTATCTTCTGTTATGTCAGACATGCCCAACAACAGGAGGTGCTTTACAGCTGGGCGAGAAAAAAAGGAAAACCTCGCGGAAGAACCGAGCGGTTGAGGGAGGAAAAAAACCGTAATTTATGGGGTTCTTGGGAAAACGACTTTTGGTTCTTTATTTAGATCTCTCCAGTTTTATACGTTTACTTCGGCGTTTAGGTCTCGAAATCGCCAGCCAGGGTTGGGGGTTGAGGGGAGATTTACAACTTGGATTATGGCTGATTACATCCCTCGAGGCGTCGTTAACTTTTTGCACAGAGCCGCAGCGGGATTATCTTTCTGGAGATCCCATCTTGTTCGTATTCCTTTTTGAATCGTGGGATTGTGTATTTTGAATTTCTAAAAGTCGTCGAGGGAAAAGGAGAACGTTAGTTGGGAGCCGAGCTGGAATATAAGAATGAACCATGATGTAGATCTACATCTATGTGTTGGGAGAAGCTCGGGTGTGTTTTGTGTAGGTACCTTCGTGTGAAAGTGTAAGTATCTTCATAATTAGAAAGGGCGATTGTAAGCTGCGCTCAAATCACGTACCCTTTGCGAACTGGGCCTAATCCTACCTACTTGCCCACCCCGTTGGTGTGTAAACTCGTCCCAGGATGCACTCTTACTCGTAATCTCCTCAACTCGTTCACCGTGAACTGGGCCCAAGGAACTAATTAAAAGTGGCCGTTCATTGCTTGAAGTTTTAGAGTAATATTACGAAATCAAGGTTCTTGCCCTGTGATAATCGCTGTCAAAAATTTAAAATGTGGCATGCAAAATAAGGTTTTTGTCGTGTGTGGTGGAATGCCAGGAGCACTGTATCTCCGATTACGCCGCTAGATGTGGTGGTGGGTAAGGGCGATGGAAGCATCTTCCTCTGGACCATAACACGAAATGTTGTTATCTGATCGAGAGATCGATACCACTGCAGGAATGGAAGGCTCAGCTTTGACAGACTTGCTGTTTGACAGACTATGCCTGTTGCGTCTTGGTACCCTGTCTCCCTTGAGACTTTAGCAGAGACGAGGAGGTTTCGGGGCCGAAATTGGTCCTCCAATATCCCACAGTTTAAAGTTAAGTGGAATTATTTGTGTTGGGTGGTAAAGTGGTCGGCCGAGCGAAGCGAGCAGCGATGACCGGCGGCTCCCAGAACTAACTTGAACTCCGGTAACTTGAATGCGGGGGAGCTTTCCCCACTGTTAGTTCTACCATAACTAGGAAGCAGTGCATGCCATGAATCCAACACTTCCAGGATGTTGAGCCGGTTAGAAGCTCCGCATATCAGTGGGTTGTAATATAACCGGATGATGTCCTAATCCCCAAATAATTCGGTGTTTATCTCACCTCGACGTAGTTAATTATTTTTGTTCACAACCTCTGCATTAGGTATACAATACACTCAAATATTCACCCCTTTACCAGCAACGGTATCGCATTATTCAGATATTCCTTCACAGATGGACTGCTCATTAAAATCCGAAAGAGTCCACATGAATAAAACCTCAGCCAAGTTGTCAATAAATTATTCATTAAAGTCTTTCTTCTTGTTACTACTAATTTTTCACACTACTTACACTTTCCTGCATAATGCGGCGGATTTCCGAATCAACGACGACTCACATTAAGCCAAGTTTTTAAAGGTGAAACAAGGGACTGGCAAAGCATTGTCGAGTCCGGGCCGTTAATAAATAATCCCTTTCAACGGGGTTTCCCCCCAAAAAAACTCCTTTAAAGTTGAGAATTTCCTCTGGAAAAGTTCAGGGTCAACCGCCGGGGCTGCCTAATCAGGCAAAAAGGCCGTAAATCATCCTCTCTCTCTCTCTTTTTTTTCTTGCTCAAAAGGTTTTTTTCGTCGGTTCAAAGTGTAAAATAACAGAGCGGCGAGGTTCCGGTTGGGATCAAACGAGAAATTCAGAAAGGGAGCCCCCCCCCCCCCACTCAATCGCTTTAAATTGAACCCACTCGTGTAACTTCCACCAGGCGCCTACATTTGAAAAGCAGGCGTTTGTGCTGCAGAATTGGATACATCTTAGAATCGAATAGAAAAGATCAAACGGGGTAAATAATTTGATCGATTTGTCTTTAAGCATCAGGCTAAGATGTGATGTAGGCCTTCAAACGGCTTCGTATCTTCTCCATAGGTTTCTAACTACCAGATTTAAAACTTGGTCTTAACCCTTTCAAACAGATTTTTTATTTTTTCGTACGCGTTATTTTCCCATCGAACAGGATTCTGTCTACGGGATTCAAAACCTCCTCAAAACCGCAACGATCCTTCACCCTGTTTACCATGGAGGAATAGAGTTCTCTAATCCTCCATGCCTGTTTACAATCAGGCTCTTCCCGAGCCAACTAATATTTTAACGTTACCGTTTCCGTGACTTTAACTTTCAAATAAACGTTGATGGTTAACAGTTGATCGCCAGTTGATCAATCTCACATTCCAACCTCCTTGTACTCAACTGTTAATTTACCGTTAACGTTTCCGTAAGTTTAACTTTCAAGCCAATGTATAACGATATCATAATGGCAGTGCATGAAAAGGACATAGACAAAATATTTCAACATTTCAACTCCCAAGACAAATATATCCAATTTACCCTAGATGTGGAAAAAAACAGACAAATACTCTACCTAAACACAACCCTAATTGTTAACACAGATAACCAAATTAAATTAAAGTGGTACACAAAACCCACGTACACCTCGAGATTAATTAGTTTTAAATCTAGCCACCCCCACAACTTCAAAATTTAATGTACAGTAGCGTACAACTACGCACTGACGGCCCTCAGTCTCACTTCTGAAACATACCACAACTCTGTTACTGCCAAGTTAGAAAATATCTTTACAACAAACAACTACCCACCCCATATCGAGCGTAATGGATTTGGGGGAATCGGCTCACGAAACTTCAATGGGTTTGGGAACAACAAATGCATTGGTTTTCGGGGCAGAGATCGAAGGAGATAATCGTAGACATGATGGGTTAGGGTTCAAGCCCGTTATCTCGACAACTCGGTTCTGGCGATCGCTGGCCAGTCAGTGCTCACGATGGACACCGTTCAAAGTGAAAACGCTGCAAATTTTACACAAGGGTTTATTATTCTTTGATATAGGTTACTTGTACATTGTTTCAAAAATTTTTTATTTTTACTCGAAAATATTTAACCTCCTGCACAGAGAAAGGTAGTAAAGACAGAGGAGAAACTCCTACTCCCGTGTCGGCCATGTTTCCTGCTCCCATAAGGAATCAACATTCTCCCGCCATCATAAATCCTCGAATTATGCACCGATTTTCATGATTTTTTTTTTAATCTTCAAGTGAGACTAGTGTCTAGCGATCCGTCGAGGCATTTTTGGAGCGAAATGTCACTGGAAGCTGCAATTCATCAACAAAGTCACGTCTAAGGGTGTTGCTCTCTTCAAGTGACCATTGCTTGGTTGTAAGATGAGTTATCGAAAATCCGCCTCGACCGTTGTCTTCCTTACATTTCAAGCTTTAATTCAAGTGTTCAAACGATAAAATCCGTTGATTGTTCGCGAAGTTCTGTGAGCGGGATGATGCATGCGCAATTTGATGGGTTTTCGAATGTCCGAAGAGTAGCGGGCGTCGAGGAAGTTCTGGGGGTTCTACGCTAGAGGCCACCAACCTCAACCACCCTCGGCAACCTTACCATTAAGGGTTGACTGTTGTCAATGATGTTTTATTTTTCCTTGACAACGGAGAACTCTCCTTTTCATTGTTTCTAGCCTAAGCCCAAAATTTCAGTTACCTATATGCAACCAGGTAGGTATCAGGAAATTTTTAGAGCTAAATGATTTTACCGGCACACAGTGGGGTAAAACGGGTGTTTTTCGGAAAAAGGCTGCAAATTTTACACAAGAGTTCATTATTTTTTTATATAAATTATTTAAAAAAGTAATAAACAGGTAATATAATATATTATTTAATAGGTATAATCGTATAATAGGTCATATAATACGTTGTTATATTACTATATTTATTTAATAATTGAATTTTTTTTAATTGATATTATCAATTTAAAAATTGATATCAATTAAAAAAATCAATTATTCGAATTTTTTATTGTAAAGTTTGTGGAGGGATGTGGGACCCCGATGAATCGATTATGTGCCAAAATTACTCGGAAAACGACATCGCATTCGGCTTCCCAAACCAAAAACCTTTAAAAACTCTACTGATACATTTAAAAATCTGAAAAAAGCACACGTGGTCAAGCTAAGCATGCGATGCAGTCTATGGGGTCACTCTGACCCAATTCAAATGGGTCAATTGACCCACCAACTCATTCTTTCTCACTATAATTTAACTCCAATATGAGACATATGAAGCTGACAATTTCAAGCGATTGTACCTACAAAATTTCATAGGATATCATAGTGCCTGTGGTCCATAATTGACTGTACCTACAGGCCAATGTTTGACCTGTTGTGGGCCAATCGAATTATGCTCAAAAAGTGGAAAGTAGCAAGTATTAAAATTCTGGTTCTGAGCTTATGAGTAGAAGAGAGAACTCCTTCAAGGTCCAAATTGTGCACAGGTACATTGTGTAGATCGGTGGTTTTTTTCGTGTCTCGGTGTAGGTAGTTTGTGATCGGTGTAATTCGTATCGGAGGTGGAGACTTTTGATCGGCCGCAAAATGTCATTATACGTTTCAAGATGTGTAGATTCTAAAAGCGAAAATAAAGCGCAAAAACAATTGAAAATTTGCATTTTTTTTCCTAGCAATACCCCCAATTATCATAATATATGAGTGACCCATCATCTACGCCCATCTATGAGTGCCCATGCTATTGCTAGGTAAAAACGCTGCAAATATTACACAAGGGTTTATTATTCTTTGATATAGGTTAATTAGGAATCTCTGGGGCTTTCATGGGGCTACAAATGGGGGTTTTGAAGGATCCCAGAAGGTCAAATAAGGTTTCTTTTCCCCGAGTTTTGGACGCATAATGCATTTTTTGCGGTCCCACATTTGTCCAAACGTTATACAGGAGGAAATTTTATTTTAATTTTTTCAAAAATATTTTCTTATTGACACAAAATTAATTTTTATCACAAATAACATTTAATAATAAATCCTTTAGCAAAATTTGCAGCCATTCTTTCTAGCTGTGCACGCAAGGTTTTCAGCAAGACGGCACATAGGTTTTTGGCTATCGAGCGGTGCATTCCGAATCTCTCTTTGTAGTCCCGTTTATTGCACAATGACGAGGGTCGCTTACAGGTACCAGGTAGGTAGTCAAAGACGGTTTCGCAATGGGAGCTCAATCCCCCCAACATACAGGACAACGTTACCAGATTTTTTTTCAGTTGCCCACCTAGTCAAACTTGGCTAGTTGAAGCTTTTCACGCCGCAGGACATGGCGCTGTTTTGGCAGCCCCCTCTTAAGGCGATGGCAAAGTTTGGTCTTGGGGAGTTGCACCCTCTAGCGGAGAGCTCCGTCAACATCCAACGTGAAACCCCCCTCCTCGCTCCCCGTTCCACTAGGTGTTTCTCCCCCTTGCCCGCGTCAAGACCCCTTTCCCCTCCCCGCGATGAGCTCCAGCCTTCAGCATAGAGTTGAGGCCTCACGTGGATGCCAAACAATTGAATTTCAAACAATTCCGATTTTTCCAACACTTGGTTATAAAAAATCGGAAAACCCAGAATTGTTTGAAAATCAATTGTTTGTCATCCTCTTGAGGCCTCAACTCTATGCTGGAGGCTGGAGCTCATGGTGGGGAGCGGAAGGGGATCGAATTTTGATACCATTGACAAATTCGATCCACATGATATCACACGGCATAAGAAAAATACCTTTTGATTATCGAAAACTTTATTGACAATGATAAGTACCTACCTAATAATTTCGTAATACAACAACTTTTGACAACAATTTGACATGATTATTTTGAGAATAAATGGTACACCAAAAGAACGGTGAGGTTAACACTAGCAGAGGAGAAAACTGTAGATCTATAACAATTGCTTTGAAAAAAGAGCTCAGAAAACACTGACTAGCAATGAAACTGACATATGAAATATAGCAATGAAAACGGCTTTTGAAAAAGTGGTGAAACGCTAGTAATAGCGAAACAAACGTAAACAATCGACCACACGGCGGTCAAACACAGTAGAGAGTTTCTACTACCTGCGCGGGGCTTGATGCGGCCCCATTTGCGTTCGTAAATACGGTATACGGGCGGCGCGGGAACGCAGGTAGTCGTACGTGCGGGACCACAACCGCATAAAGGGCTCTTAATCCGGGAAGGGACCGCATATAGAACCGCAAATAGAACCCCGTAAGGTAGTAAGGCTGTTGAACCAGTACCTTCTGGATAGATAACCGTCCTCGATTCCGTCCTCGTTCTTCATTAGTATTTTTGTGGTGACTAACTAAACTACTGCACAGAATAGGTAAGTGATATGCATCTATCTAATCAGTTTTCCTACTTCTAAAATGGTATAAAATGTTTGATGGGCGAAACCCACTCTACTTGAGAGTCTCCTGACGGTCAATTAGATAGATTCATTAGATTAGATTAGAAAATTAGGTAGATTCATGAGCAGTAGGTAGGTAAGTAGCAGTTTGTAGTAAAGTAGAGGAGAGCGTGTACATAAAATACACGCGTGTGTACAATGTACACACGTACATCAGTAGCGTGCTGTATTAGGTATAATGCGAAAAACAGAAATCGCTCTGTATCTGTTGGTACTGTGGTACCTAGGTACATGAAATGATATTTTGTTCATGAATAGTGTTACTTGTAATTTTTTTGGTACCTACTAAATCTAATGAGGCCCGCCAGTAATTCAAGAAAACTTTAGGATAGGTACCTACTCAGGTAGGTTTCGAAGTGGACCACTCAATTTGAAAATCGCATGACACTGAAATGTCTAAACATTTTATTATTCGACTTTGGCTTTTTGCACAATCTAATTTACAGTCACGCTTCTACTTATTTTGTGCTTGGATTGCATTGTATTAAAATACATACTTACTGCATTTGTGAGTAAAATAGCCAGACAAAAAGGGAATAAACAGTCACTCATGTAGCATAACAGGTTGAAGTAGCAAAATTTTTACACATAGGTATTGCCGTCGAAATTTCCTGGTCTCTTCATCTTCCCTTAAGTTTGCTCAATGTTTCAAAATAATACATACCTAATTAAAAATGTGGGTTTTCAAGCTTTATCCAATTGTAAGTTATCGTAAGCAAGGTAACAGTAAAAATTGAAAGTAACGAGCACTTGTACATCCTCTTCGACAGGTAACCTATTCTGGAAAAGATGAGCCAGCCCCCTCTACTTGTCACAGATTCTCAAACAGTGTTTTGTTTCCTTTTGTGCTAATTAAACATACTCGTATAAGTAAATATTTCCGAATTAGAACACAATATTAAAAACAATGTGTATCCTACAACTCATCTCAATTATATTTTTCACTTTCTCTCAAAAAAAGTAACACCTAGTCTAAAATCCCTGTATCTACAAAACAATCACACTACTTCTTTCAACACCATGAGAGACACCATCAACCGTTGAGTGACGCTTGACGTGACTTCTCATTCCACGTTGGTGCCCCTACCAATGAAATCCCGTAAATAGCGTCTCGTAAGAAGTGGCTGTGCGGTTAGCATTCACCTTGGCTCGCCCTAGTATTTGCGTTTTCCGTAAGTTACTCCCGTCACCGTAGTTACCCTCGCATCTAGTAGAATCTCTCTAGTGACTGAGAACGGTCGAATAATATTCATGTAACGTATTTTTCTAGAAGTGTAGAAGTGGGGAGAAGAGCACCCCGGCCCGTGGGCAAGACGAGACAGGGGTGGGGGGTGGGTGCCACCACAGAGTAAAAACTACAAAAGACTGTACACCCACTGGGTGGACAGTTCGCTCTCTAATTTCGGTGCTCTCCGCTAGGACCGCTACTAAAGACCCTCCAAACTTGGCCATCGCGATATGAACCTTGTTGACTCCCCCTGACCTCCTGGGATCCTTCAAAAATCCCATTTTTAGCCCCATGAAAGCCCCATAGATCGCCACAGTGAAATCGGATCGTTCCGGGACCCCCAAAAATTGATTCTACGTCCAAAAATACTTCGAAAACGACACCTAACTCGATCCCATACCCCAAAGCCTTAAAAAAAAAACCCGTAGCCCCATTTTAGCGGTCGTCCTTGATAATTTTAAATATTCTGAATATCGAATCATGGCGAATGGGACTTATTTTTTATTCTGTACAAACCTGAATGAATCGCGAAGGTAGTATATTTTTCTACTTCCCGCTGCAATGATTTTTTTCATTCCCCCAAAGTCATTGAAACTCACTTTTTAAGTCTGACCACACGAGCCCAAACCCATTAGATTTTTGAGTTTTCTCGTCCCCAAACCCATTGCATTTTTAACCCAAGTCCATTGAAATTCGGGTCCCATTCCCCCAAACCCGTTGCGCCCCCCATATCATTAGTATAGGCACCAAATCAAAAAAGCACTAAAGAAAATAACATATTCTAAACCCCCGCCACTCCTACCCCCACATCCCCCAGATACTCTTTATCCTGATAAAGGAGAGGGCGAAAGGCGCCTTGAGAAACCTGTAATTGCATACTTTATTAAATGCAATTATCGCCATAGACTGCCTACGGGGTTTCCCCTCGCCACACCATGATAAGTAAAAAAAAAAAATTTGATGTCATGCGCATAACTCAGCTTTCCGTACAGCTACACTCAAATTGGAAAAATGTACCTGGTCTAATAAATTCAGAGCTTTCCAACGAGTGGTGAACGATTTCTGTCAGATGAAAACTAAAGAAGTTTCATTCCCCTAGCAACGGTTCCGTTGTAAGCGGAAATCATTAGAAAATTTCGTCACCTATCCGCGTCACCCATCCGCGTAACGTTTTTCGGTTAGTTAGTCCAAAGCTAAAGCATGTTCCATGCTAAAATAGTGGAAACTTACTGCCACTTGAATTTCTTTGGTAAAACAAAACGCCTCGACTCGACGCTTTCTCTACCTAACAATACCTGGTCTCGGTCATTAGATTCTACAAGCAAAAGGCGGTAATATCATCTAATTGCAGAAGCCACCGCGCTTTGTTCTGCTGCTCTGTAGTAAGCATTTTGTCTCCCTTCTTTCTCGACGGAATCGCTTTTCTAATGAGAATCTGATTATCGTCAGATCAGCGGGAAATACTGTAATAGCACAACTGACACTCCCCGGTGGATTCGTGTCGAAGGGAATTTCTCCCTTTTCTTCCTCGGGAGTCGTTTCCATTGAAAACTATCCCGCCTTTTGTCTGATCTTTGGAGAAGCGATTTTCTCCTCAATCGTCTTTGACGAGTTCGCTGATGAGGGAACCCGTTTCGCAGAGTTCCGCAGAAGACGACAATGCTTAACGTTCTCAATCCGGCAGGTATAACAAGGGATGTCATTATTAGAATGGTATTCGAGGTTCTACGGGAGAAGTCGGATTTTACCATTTGTGAGCTCTGCGGTTTCGTTGAGCAAATTGACACGACTTCGAAATGACGCGTAGTAGACATTCGAAGTGAGGTAGAGGGATCAATTACCTATATTAAATCTGTTGATCCCAACTTGCTCTCCGGGGAGCAACCCCTAAACCCCCGTCCGCCGGAATTGGAATAAAACGTGCGATTCGGTTGTCATATGCAGTAGTGCTGCAAAAAAATCGATTTTTTCAACTTTTCGATTTTCGATTATTTTCGTAAAAACATCGATTAATCGATTAAAAATTGAAAATCAAAAAACGTTTCAATTATACGTAAGGGTTTCGAAAAATAAGGATTTTCAGCTCGACTGTAAAATTTACCGTAGTATTTAATACCATCCAAAGTCGACGGAGCAGCCTCCTGCCATACAAATTGGAGTCCAAGTCTTGAACAAACTTTGTTTTTTTTTTTTTTTTTTTTTTTTTTTTTTAACGAAAATGTAACCTTTTTCCAACCAACCTAAAATTTTATATTGACGACTGCTGATATTCGTAAAGTTGTTAACCACTCTCAGTGCTGCTCAAAAGGCCATAATATATCTTGAAAATGAATAATAGTCATTTTCATCATGTATGCGTTTAGAACGTCCCTGACGAACATTTAGAACAGTACCTACCTACATTTTGTATCTAGATTCTACTCGTTTGTTGGAATAATAATTAAATTATTTCAATTAATTGAATTGGATCAAATTTATGTTGTAAGATCTCAATTCTTCGCTGATATAAACTAGATGAATAATTTAAATTATTTTAAAAGGCAAATTTCATTTTTCCTCCTTTGCAAGAGTTGAGAATTTTTGTGCCCGATTAAAATCGATTTTATTTTTTTAACATCGATGTTTCGGGAAAAAAATCGATTAATCGATTACGATTACGATTACGATTTTTTTGCAGCACTAATATGCAGCAGATCGGGCAGGGATGGATTATCAGCACCTTAAATATATCGGTCCTTAAACATCGATATTTATTGATATCTATATATCGGCTGAACGAGGGCCGAAAGCGGAAGGATGGAACGCAATATGATTGGTCATTTGGACCGCAGTGGAGAATGTTGGTCGCCATGTTGTCAGAGCGGGCAGACAGCGGTCGGCGGAAGAAATTTCTATGCCGTTTCCGACGTTTCGTCAAGCTCCGCGTACCTATGCGCGATGGACATTCTGTTTGTAATTGCTAGAAGAGGTGGCCATGTTTTCGCATCGATTTGTTTTTTGCGTCCGCCCCTGTGTTTGATAAATTTCAACAAGGTCTTTGAAGGTACAATGAATTTCAGCTACATTTAATCGATCATGTGAAGTGCTAGGAGGAGCTTAGAAAATCAGATCAGGAGGAAGGTTATGATTCCGTCCACCAGGGATTCGTTCCATCATGTGAAAACTCTTCCGACTCCGCCACCCCCTCCGCTGGAGTTTCTGTCGTCGTTCCGTACTGGTTGGCAATCTTAGTAAGGTTGCCATAATGATCGCCAGCCTTCAATAGTGGAGACGACGCTAGAAGACGAAGAATGTTGAACAGAATAACAATCTCTAAAAATGAGCATTCTTCCAATGCATCACCAACGGAAGGATCGGATTCAGAATAAGAGAGTTTATTAATCTATTTCCGACAGAAGGAAATCTCACTGCTGAAGCTTCTGATTATTTTTCTTAGCCTTTGGAGTCAACAACATATACATCACAGATTTTTTCTAGCTTCAACCGACGTTTCCCTCATGACGACCCTTTTTGCCGATATATCATCACCCCCCTGATGTCATCTCCATCATTATCAACGTCAATAATTGAATTATTGGGGGATGTTTTCCTCAGTACTACACTTTTTTTTGGGAGTCTCAATGGTCTCATCGGCCATGAATGCGGCCTCGCATGCGCTGCAAGCGAGCACCAGCTCCGAGTTAGCTACCAACACCGGTGTATTCATTACTTGAACGTCGTAGCTGGTGGGTTTGAGTGAAAGGCGTCGCCCCCAATTTGCCAACCCTGTGTTTCACGTTGCGTGTGCGTGAGGTTGAAAGGTGTATCCCACAGGGCGAGGTGGCGTCTGGGGGTAAGGCAGGCAGAAATATTAATTATGCCAACCAGTCAAAAGGAAGGGAAGGAGGCCCCGGATGCGGCTGTAGGGATTTAGATGAATCTTGGCCTGGGACAAACGCTAGAACCTGAGGGAGGGATTAGCCTGACACGACTAGTTAATTAATAGCTATGCTGCTTTGTCAGGATCATTTGTTCTTCCGTTTTTATCCAGAACCGCCCCAACAGAGATGAATATGCGGTTTTTTTTACGAGAGAGAATATAATTTATTAATATTATTTTGGAGAATGCTACTGTCTGAAAGGTTTACATTCAAAAAATAGTATTTTAATTATGAACCATTATTTCTGGATGAAAGACTTTTGTATCGGGGTAATTTCACTAAAAGTGGCGAAATCATGTTTTGGTTTATTATTGTTGGAATCATACACCTAAGTATTCGCGACTGGGGTTGGAAATTCTGATCGGGCTCAAAATTGGACATTATTCGTTTCAAGAGGTCTAGATAGATTCCAACAACGAAATGTCCGTCCGCCGTCTGAGCCGTTTTGGGCCGTAGGAATTTTTTTTTAAATCTGAAATTTCGACAAAATACTTGGTTCACCATCTAGTTGTGCCCGCAAGGCTTTCAGCCTGTTCTCTCAAACCCATGGGGCGCTATGAGGCTAAAATGGGGCTACGGGAGGGGTATTTTGAAGGTTTTCGGCTATGGGGTCGAGGTAGGTGTCGTTTTCGAAGTAGTTTTGGACGTAGAATCCACTTTTGGGGGGCCCAGAACGATCCGATTCCACTGTTGGGATCTATAGGTCATTCATGGCGCTAGAAATGGGATTTTTGAAGGATCTTAGGAGGTCAAATATTTTCCGAGTAAAAAGATTTGAAAAAAGTTTTTGAAAAAAAAAAAAAAAAAATCTACATCATTCGGACAGATGTAGGAGCTCAAGAAATAAATAAAGTTTTATTTTTTTTACGAGATGAAAAATCCTTTATGGACTAACGCCGGGGAACCCGCCCTTCCTGTGGGACTCCTGTTTGCTCAGTTTACCCACTAAAAAACACCTCAATTTCTCTCATCAGGAAACTGCCCCTGAACTAGGTAGTTAGAATTACTTCAGGGCAGTTCCTTTGGTTAGCCGGGTATGGCCTCTTCTTGTAGTCCGTGTAAGTCATTGTCACCCGTTTTTTGAGAGAGATAAGGATGAGTGTGGGAGAGAGGGTAGTTCTTCAGCCCTCCCCCTCCTTGTCTCCCACCACCTGTCCTGACCTCCTGTTCTGCCTGTTCCTTTCTATTCATTTTCATGCAGTGTTCATTCGTCAGATGAAAGAGGGGGTGATGGGAGTGTTAGTCCAGCCTCAATCCCCTCCCAATCCCTGCTTCTCTTTTGTTTTCAGTACATATTGCTATGACGAATGTGTGCACGGCGTCCCAATTGTCTTTCACCGCCAGCATCTTTGCTACAATGATGACATCATTGTAGCAAAGATCATCATTGTAGCAAAGACATTGTCTGGCTCAAAGTCTTCGATCTCTTCCATCAAGCCACTCCGCAACCTTTGCCAGCAGTGGCACACAAAGAAGGTGTGATGGGCGTCGTCGTCTTTGGCGTGGCAGTACATGAACACTGCTGCTGCAGTCTTTCCTATCTGTTTTAGATATGCTCGGAAATAGCCATGGCCTGTGAGGACTAGGTGAGATAGTAGCTCGTCTCCCCGTGCTTCCTTTCTGACCACTCTCGAACATTATGAGCCGCGCAGTCCATCGTCCTCGGCTCTCCGTCCTCCATCTATCCTGCCACTTCTCCATGGTCATTCTTTGTTCTTCTTTCTTCACTGTTGCCGGTGCATTATCTCCCTGCGGTATCAAGAATCAGGTTTTGGATCATTACCCTGTAAAATCTTGCAATTCTAGTAAAGGAGAAAGTATTACTGTTAACAACATTTTGAAAACAGACTGAAAACAGCTCTGCTACTATTGAATTCCACTCAACTTCGAATCAAGTTTAGTTCGTGTTGTGAGACGAGTGGGAGTTGGTCAACATTCCGTTTCTTGGTGAGTATTTTGTTTGTCATCCTCCCTTTGTCCATAACTTAGTAACTATGTAAGTAAATACCTGTTATTTCATGAGAAATAATGTTCCTTCTTGCGACAATGTTTACATCAGCAACGCCTTCATTAATAATTTTTCTGTACTTTACATAGTCACCTTGAAGGGGAAACGGTTAGAAAACAGTGCTTTGTCATTCCCCTGTGCGTCATGCTCCTGGATGATCCACTTGTATAAATTCCTCTGGGTTAACTTTACTGCTGGTAGGTTTCATTCGTACAAGGGTAAAGATCACTTAACCGTCGGAAAACATGCAATAAGTTACCACAACTACAACTTTCAGTGAAATCGCCCATCTGAGCAATCGTATGTAAAACTGACTGTTCGGGCGCGCAGTAAATGACAGGCGTTGACCCTTTTGACGGTCGTGAAATGTACCACGTACATAACCCTCGGCCTGCCCCCACAGGATATAAAGGTGTAGAGGCATCTTTTAATATCCCATCTCAAGAAGTTGACACTGTAAAGTCTTCATGGTCTTAGAAACGCCCCTTCGAACCGACCGAATAAAAAAAAAAAAGTACGGAGGGGGTGGGGGGGATAGCATAAAACGGGATAATAGCGGAATTACGCTCGGTTCCCATGAACTTAAGCTTTTATGCGAGCTGGGCGGTATAGGGGCTCTTGAGCGGGGAAAATGTTCAAAAAGTATGGGGATATACGACACGAAAAGGATCTGAAGGAGGTGAATGTTGTGTTTTAAGTGGCACTTTCAGCATTTCCATATGCTTCAACCCAATTTTCTCTTTCTTAGAAAAATAAATAAATAAAATAAAGTAAATAACAATAAATTACAGATCTGTTTTGATTATTTAATTGACTGTAGAACGAACCGCTAATTTACGAGAAGAAAGTATAAAAATAAATCGTGCATGACAATATAAAACTGAAGGGATAAATATAACATTTAGTTTTTACAGCGATTTAAGATAAACCTATTAAATAGCCAGCCACGTTATAGTCCAACATAATACCATTCGAACATTATAATACTTTATTGATCAATAAACATCTAACAGTTTTTTTCGTGATACCTTCTTACACATTTTTTCAATCGTTTTGAAAGTAACTGTCAGGCATTAACAGTTACTGTTAATCTTTAAAACAGGTGTGAATTCCAAACATGGAATGTCCGTTCGTCGTTCGTCCGAACTGGTTTTCAAATTAAACAAAAAAATTGATTAAAAAAACTTTGGCAACACTTGAGTATTGTAATAACACTGGAATAACCTCTGATATTTAATATATATTTTTTTAATATCCAATATTTAATATTCGATGTTATAGGTTCTATATTATAAATTTTATTCGATTATCTGCGTTTCCAATGTATCTATTGATGACTCTGGAAACGTCATGTGATTTTCGAAAATGAAAACTAGATATTCGAAAAGTAATAATATTATATTAAATATAATATTATTACTTACTTATTCTAAATTTTAGAATATTGGGAATACCTAATAGGTAATCATTTCAGGTATGTAGACATTATTATTAAAATGATATTTTGTATTATTATAAAACGAAATGTGAGGGAATGGGAAGACAAAATTAATAATAATAATAATAATAATAATAATAATAATAATAATAATAATAATAATACAAATAATGATAAATAAGTAAAATAAGTAAAATATGAAGGTGGAATTGAAATATGAATGAACCAACACGAACAAATATCGTATTTGAAAATTAAAATTAACGGTGAAGAGATCGAGGGGAAAAAATAAACAAAGGTGGAGATTAAAAAAAGTAAATGAATAAAATGGGTGTTAGGAAGAGGGTTTCCTTTCATGTATGGCCGGAGCTTGTCGGTTTCTTACGTAAATAAATTGTGCTGAATCCGAATCAAAGGTGGTCAGAACGTAATAAAGTATTCGTGATGAACACTATGCCCTGAACGGGAAGGGCATAAAATATAATCTTTCATCAAGGTAATTTTTTTGTGATATTAAATTCTCAAAATATTGAACCCAATATAAAACGTTAGTGCATTCATTCAAACGGTCATCGTTGAAGGTAGGTACCTATTGTTGCCGTCAAAATTTCAGATTTTTGAGCAGTATTCAGAGCACGATCAAGCAGTAAGACCAATCCTACCTCCTACCTCCTTGAAATGTGACCCAGTTGTCGGCTATCCATCATAAAAACACTTAGTACCTATGTATACAATGTATACACATATGTCATATGTATATTAGTGTCTTGATGATGCAATTTTGAATGAGACGAACAACTCAAGTTTAATCACGTCGTAATCTTGTTTGTGCTTGGCTTCATTAATAGATCGATTCCCGTATCATTTACTGATCGCCCTTCTCATCCTGATTGATTTGGAATTTTGCCAATATAATTATCATAAACCCTAATAATATTCCCGGGATCAGGTCAGGTGGGAACCATCCCGGGAGCCCGAACTAATTAACCCCTTTGGCTTTGTCAAGCGCTTTTCCACTGACGAGATCTGTCCTGGGCCAGAAAGATTTACCCGGTTTGGTCGTCGGGGAGGGCGACTGCCGTAATTATGGGGACAGGTAGGTAATTAGGACGCCAAAACAGGGCCGTGTAGTTCCAAGAGAATTCGCCGGGAATTGCATTCACTCGGGGAGGATCCAATTCGTTTTGTTAACGAACAAGTGCACGAGTCCGGGTATTTTATTACACCGCCCGTTTTATTGAAAGCTAATGAAATGAAACCTGCCCGACTGGATATTTTGATTTTAATAATATTATTTTTGTTAAGGGGAGACATGCACGCCAAATTGACCAAAAATCGATTTTCGGGAAATAATTTTTTTAAAAACTACATCTTATACTGAACATTTTGATGTAATATAATCATATGTACAAAAATTTTGAACTTGTGTTCTGAGCGCTTGAACGTAGGCGATCGAATTGAAAACATAAACAACGAATGTTATCAGATGTTGTTCAATACAATTTTTCGTCCCAAAAATTTCAAGATATTTTGTTCGCCACTGATAAAGTAGGACATAGAAAGAATAAAGAAAACGAATAATTGTCCAGAACAACGTGAGGAAACAGCAAAACACAGAGTAAAAGGGGAGTTGCGCTCGCCGGATCGGACGGGTCTTCCAGCGGGGGGGGGGGGGGAACTAAAATGGCGATTTCTCGTTTTCATGCTTCCGCGTCAGTTCGGAACACATAACTTTATCATTTTTCAATATTTTCGAATGATTTTTTTTTTCTACGTGTTCACTAACTAAGTGAGAAGATATGTTCAACAAATCAAGCCAGAAAACCAAATAGAACCGTCGTCAGGAACAGAAACGTACGGAAAAACGTAGTAAGATTTTTAGCAACTTTTCAGAGGCGAGCATAAATTTTTCGTGTGCCGGGATATTTATGGTTTATTCTTTATTTAATCTGCATTATAAGAGGAACACACACAAAAAATTTGAAAGTGATACGATGAGAGTGGACTTCTGTAGAGGTTCCGAACGGAGGCCCGTTTTTGAGTCAAATACAAAGGGACCCGTTGGCGCGCGAGTCTCCCCTTAATCTTCTTCTTTTTCGCGAGGGTTGGCGACCTCTCGCTACTAATAATTATTTCTGTTGAGCGTGTTGAACAGTTATTACAGTAGTAGGGACCTTTCGGTAGTTTTCCATTGCCTTCCGAGAGGCGATTGTATCAGTATAAAGAAGATGGATATTTACATCTAACCTTTTACTCAGCGGTCCCTCGCTCAAACCACTGAGCCACTGATGACCACTTTTTGTTTATAAACAATAAATTATTAATATCGTTATAAATAACCATTTTTAATTCGGTTTAACTGGTTTAAACTTAATTTAACTGTTTTAAGCGGTGTAAATTTGGTTTTATTGGCTAAAAGTGGTCTTGAGCTGATTTGAAATTGGATCGCTAACTGATTTTTCCTTGATTTCAATAATGTGCCTGGGAATGTGTTTCCCGGTAGTTTTGAGATTCATTGACAACAGGGCTGCGTTCTAGCACGAAGTGGGGTGTCGTTTTGGAAGAATTTTTGGACGTAGAACCCATTTTTAGGGGGCCCAGAATCATCTATGGGGATCTATGGGGGTTTTGTAGGGCTACTGAAGTGAATATTGAAGATACCAGAAAAATAAAAATCCAAAAAAAAAAATTTTTCTAACTTTTTTTTCATTGACGCAGAATTAAATTTATGCACAAGTAACTTATATCAAAGTAAAGTAAATCCTAGTGTGAAATTTGCAACGCAAAATAATGTAGGTAAGCATTACGATAAGAAATAAGCGTTTCTTCTTCTTCCCTCAAGTGGTGTCCGCGAGCCTTTCAATCGATCTAACCTGTAGGCCTCGGTGAGGGAGTAGGCTACGGGAAGGCTTTTCGAAGGTTTTAGGTCACGTCAAGTTTGCTGTCGTTTACGAAGTAGGTATTCCCTGAACGATCAGATTTCACCGCGGGTATCTACGGGGCTTTTCAAGGTCGCCTTGAGATCAAATGTGGTTTCGTTTTCCCAGTTATTTTGGACATATAATCCATTTTTTGGGGGGTTCTCATAATATGACATATTATGTCAAACACTGGAGAGGATCCTGCATTCGAATGCAAAGTTGTCAATTCGGATTTAGGCTTGCGGGATGTCCATTGTCAGTATGGGATTTCTGGAATGAAATGTATCCTCATTCCACCGATAGGTGAGAGCCTAATATTGGATTTCCAGCAATCAAGCGGGCGTTTCAAAAGGTTTTTTTTTATTAAGGGTAGGGCGTGAAATTGGGGAGTTGGAAATGAGGGGTGGGAACCGGTATGCTGTGTTGAGGGTGGATACACTGGTTAGCAATAAATTGCGCAGCCCTTGCTACGACTGCATCCCCTCTCTTCTACCTCTCCCCTAATTCCGCCCCTACAGCATCTAGCCATCGAAGTCGGCCTCACCCGCAAGCCGGCCATTGTGCCTGCTCTCGCATCTGAAAGTTATTTATGTTGCTCTTTTATTGAATCAAGGGAGCATGCAGGGCCGGGGGGTGTGGATGGGTGCACAAAGGGCTTCATCCTCCAACCCGACCACAAATCATATGATGATCCTTCAATAGCCCTTTTTTGTGCCATTTTTTCGCGGGAGTTTTCCCCCCTGGCTAACGACCACCAGAGCTGCTATAGGCTCGTCGTCAAATCGTGAGAAAAATGAAGTCAGAGGATTTGCCAGACTTTCCTGTAATAACGCTATGAAATTGAATTATTTCTGAGACACCCGACGGTTAGTTTAGTTTCATCCCCGATGACGTTACGCGATGATCACAGAGTGATGGAGGTGATGGTGAAGATACTCTGTGTCATGTCAAATGTAACTTGGCTGACGACCAAGTTGAGCAGCATTAAGGGGGAGAACTCCACCCAAAAAAATTTTTATTTTTAATCGAAAATTTGTTTATTCTTCCATTTGATTTATAGATATGTAAAGAATAATTCCCCGAAATTTCACAATTTTTTTACACCCCTTCCCCAAGATTTCGAGGCATACCTTCAATATGATACAGCGGACAGCCCGCTGCAATCTGCTGCAGCGAATTCCACTGGACTGCTTCCTCAAGTGTTTTTTGCATTGATTCCTTAGCAACAGATTCAACACTCTGTTCTAACAGCACTGTATAGATATTTGAAAAACTGACTTGGAGGGGGAGGCAAATTCATAAAGCCGCAACACTTCCGTCCCCAATCGACCCCAGGGCAAACACCTACTAGGTACTACACATACTTTCCCTAACCATTTGCCACCTTCAGTCCTCAAAATGAATTTCAAAATGAAATTGATAGAAAAACCGGTGAACAACTGACAAAAACATCAACTATCACATTTTTCTTCACATCTTCAGCTTGAGCTTATCAGTTGCTGCTGTTGTCACAAAATGGTGGTTATATAATAAAATGAATATTGTAGTGAGAACACAATTCATTTAGTTAGTGGTGGAGTTCTCTCCTTAATATCGGCATTCCCACCCCGATCTGGAGGGTGAAACCGCTCATTTTGGATTTTGATCGTTTAGTTCCAGACTCTGGTTGGATCCAGATTGGAATCCAGAGCCGATTTTCTTCCAATGCGGAGTGAATGCGAAGTTGTTGGCATCACTGCCCTGGAAAGGCCTAATTTTAGGCGTAAAATTCCTTTATCTAATTTTTAAGCGTTTCAAGATGTGTAAAATTCTAAAATTGGATGTCCTTCCGCCATGGTCTGAAAACCCCTAAAAACGGAAAAAACCCCTAATAAGTGGATTCATTAACTACAACATCTTAGGTATACCCCTGTTTTTTGGGGGTGCTGAATAGGTGCCTGATAGGTATGATAGGCCATATACATAATACAGGTACATAATATGTAGGTTATTATCATTGGTAGGTGCCTGAAATAGGTATTATATTTTGTCAAAATACTCCGTTCACCAAATTGTTGTACCCACAAGGTTAGGGGCTATAAAGAGGCGGTTTTTGAAGGGTTTCATATGGGATCGAGTTAGGAGTCGTTTTTTAGTTATTTTTGGTTTCGGATTATTTTTTTAGTTTACGAATATAATATATTAATATAATAAAATAAATATAATATAATAAAATAATATTTTTATTTTAAACATTTTCGGGGGTCCCAGAACCATGCAATTTCACCATGGGGATTCTTTCTTCTTCTTTATTTTTAATTTTTAAATAAGCATTTATTTGTTAAAACAAAGAAAATACAGTTTAATCAAATAGAGTTCTCAATGCTTCTCCTCTTTTTAATCGAAAGCTTGTGCTGAGGGGAGGAGTTCAAAAGTTGATTCATCTCTGTGAATATCAATATAGATACCTAGTGAATTTCCATATCGAGCTATAGTATTACCATACCATTAAAGGATTAAATGGCTTCTGTAGCCTCAAGGTAACCAGGAGGTCAAATGAAGGGTAATGTTCCTTGTAATTTGGGACGTATAATCGATCCATTTTCGGGGGCCCCTGAACAGTTGAGACAGTTACTGTCTACACAATGTAGGTATAAATCTTTTACCCATAGGTAGGAATAATATTTTCAAATTTTAATTTAATTTAAAAAAACGCTTCAAATTTTACACAAGGGTTTATTATTCTTTGATAATATCAAAGATTTCTATATTACAGAAAAATTTTGCAAAAAATTAATTCATTAAAAAATATTTTTGAAAAAAAAAAATTAAAAAATTAAAAAATACAGATGTGAGACCTCGAAAAATGAATTGTGCGTTCAAAATTACTCGGAAAACGTCACCTTATGTGGCTTCCTGAGATCCCTCAAAAATCCAATTTAGAGCCCCATGAAAGCCCCACGGATCCTCCTAGAAAGTTTTTTTGTCAAAATTTCAGATTAAAAAAGAAAAATTCCTACTGCCCACAATCCCAGAAGGCAGGACGGACATTACCTTTTTGAAATCTACACGTATTGAAACGTATAATGACAAATTTTGAGGGCGATCAAATTTTCGACTCCTGGTGGAATGCATAGGTGTATTGTTCCAAGAATAATAAACCCAAAACTGGTGTTTAGTTCGTTGTATTTAGTTACGTTGTTTACAAATGAAGCTTGTTCCACGTTCCTCTTTGTTAGAGTCAAGTTGACAGCACCCGGGGGTCTGGGGGTGTCCCCTGCAGTCATGATATTTTATAGAGATAACTAAGTTCTACACAATGTATACCTTGGCCGAGCTGGATTAGGCGTCATAGGTAGCACAGTTTGCTCAAGCCTTGGGGGACTGGGTTCGTCCCGGCCATGTTAATTGAAGATCTCAAGGAGTGTACTCAGTGTATTTCCCTGGAGGAAGGTATTTCTATATCATCAAATATAAGTAAGGTGGAGAGGTGGCTCCTGGCTCATTGTGAGAACCAAAGTGGTTAACACAACAAAATCCACTTTACTTTTACTTTACCTCTTACCGAATAATAATAAACCCTCGAGTAAGATTTGGGCAACAGCGTTTTGAGTGAATATTGGGTTTTTCTATAGGCAAGAAGGGGAGCCAGTTTGATGTGATGGTTGTTAGGCCGTTGGTCACGCTTCACTTTTATGTACCGAGGATGAAAAGCAGCCTCGTCTGCAGTTTGTTTCCCCCCGAATGCATGTCGCATCGATCCGTCCGTCAGACCGGGATTACAGACGATTGACGTCCGGTTTGCAACGCGAAAAAAAGTGCCGACGGGCAACGAACCGGTAGCGGGAGACAAATCCGACGATCGTCATATCGCCGAATAAAAGTTCGCCCGGGAGTTTGTGCCTCAACTGACAGTCTAACTTTTCGGCTCCAGCTCGAGTTCCAATGGTCGGTTTCCAATCCACTTGTGGGGCGACGCCGTCATATTTATCCGGTCCGATTCCTCCGCCAAATGGGTTGTCAACGCATTAATTTGGTGCTCATTAATCTGATTAGCTTTTGGGGGAGCCTGAGGATTCTACAGGGTGGTGGTAGGGGGTTCGCCCGACCGTAAACTTTTCGCGTTGTCCAACCCATCGGAAACCGTTAAATTTCGGGATTTTGTAAGCGGGGACGCCCTGTCGTGATATTTGGGTTACTTTGTAAAGCCTGAACTGGACATTTTCTCCTGCATACAAAATTAAAATTTGCAATTTTTTTCCCTCCAGTGATTTTCAAGAGAGCCACGGAAATGTGCAATAAAATATGAGTATCAAAATGTTGGGAAACACTGATACTTTACGATACTATAAAGGTGAGGGAAATGAAGAGAGGCTTTTTCTTTTTGGTTTATAATTCTTGGAATAATACACCTTCTAGCGGGACCACGAGCAGCTGAAATGCTCGAAAATTAAATTGCCACCAATAATTTATTTTGCTGGCCTGCAAAGAAGGAGATGGGGAGGATTCTTAATGAAGAACACCATAGTCAGATTTAAAAAGGTGAAAACTTATATTAAATTCAAAATTAATAAAGTTGTCATATATAATCTAACCTACAATCAAAGAAGAACAAAAAAAAGACCCTCATTTAAAGAAAGGTTAGACAGTTAGCAACAAATTTACATACCCGGGTAGAAAGAAAAAGAATTAAAAATACGTTAATTTCGACTAAGCTAGAAATATACCTCCGAAAGGAACGTTGAAAATTACAGATTGAAAATTAAGAGTGGAAAAAGGAGAAAACTGGGACCTGGCGAAGGCCCCAAACGACGCTGAGCACGATGGTGGTGAAGTTGAAGAAAACTTCCACAGCGATGTCCACGATTATACTTCGCTCTGATCAAGGAGGAATTTGGGCTGAAGGAATACTTTTTTTTTTTTTTTAAATCTGAAAATTTGACAAAATACTCGGTTTACCATCTAGTGGTGCCCGTAAGGTTTTCAGCCCGATCGCCCGAACCCTGGGGCTCTGCGGGGCTAAAATGGGGCTACGGGAAGGGTTTTCGAAGGTTTTCGAAGTAGTTTTGGACGTATAATCCATTTTTTGGGGGTCCCAGATTGATCCGATTTATGGGGCTTCCGTGGGGCTATGATTTGGATTTTTGAAGGATCCTAGGAGGTCTAAGAAGGTGTCGTTTTACGAGTAATTTTGGACGCATGATCCATTTTTCGAGGTCCACAATTGTCCAAGTACTTACAGGAAAGAATTTTTTTTTTTTTTTTTTTCAAAATGTTGCTAAATATTTTCTTAATGACACAGAATTAATTCTTGCGCAATACTTTATATAAAAGAATAATGAACCCTTGTGTAAAAAAATCTGCAGCGGTTTCCCCCCACAAAACCTATTTGATTATTTTATTGACATCAATTTTTTGCCTGAAGAATACTTCAATACCATCGAAGAATACTAAACTCTTGGTACAAATTGAATGATACATTTTCCGAGTAAGTGTGGACATTTCGTGATCCATTCTACCGAAAATAATCCGTGATGAGCGGTATGGAAACGCGGTTTTCGCTGGCATGAAGAAAACGCTGAGTCTCCCGCAACTTGACCCATAAATTCGGTTATTTGTCCCCAGTGAATGGTCCGCCAGAAAGGGTCTTGGCATTCAGTTACCTCCTTGGCCGCAACTTAACTCTTCCCGTCAAACGGGGCTCCTAAGGAAGGGAAGTTCAGTCCCTAACCCCCCCAACCCTGCCGCTCTTTCGGAGTTAGAGTTTGGCCTAGCCTTTAGACTCTCATTATCCTTGGGCTCATTGTTGAAAGTGCTTCGGGGAGGGACTCTCCTAATTTTATTATCACGACAATTCAATTTCACTTTAATAGCACCCTTCCCCTCCCGGCAACCAACAACTCTGTTCTGCGGAAACCGTCAGCCCATTTTCGCCTGAAATATGTTTCAAGGAAAGGGACTAATATCGCAGTTTCCGAAAACCCTGGCGTTATAACTCGGGGAACATCTTCACCAACTATACGGGTAATTTGGCACGTTAGTATGTTTATGTTGTGGCTCTTTCGGTACTTCTACGAGGGTCTGTTGAGGGGATCAGTTTCAAATGATGTTAGGGGAACACAAACTGTGTAAGAAAAATCACTGGGCAAGAGCAGCAAAACTGCCTTGAGATCGCCTTCGAGCTGCTAGGTCTCAATCCTCACTCGGTGGGAGGTCGACATGAAGTGAAGTGGGGACGCTGCCCCTTCCCCGCAGGTCAGCAGGTCCGGGGTGACTCCCCTATTTTTCCTCGCCTGCGCATTCTTATCGGTTCTTGTAATCAGAAGCTTTATCAAGCCTTCTTTGCATTGTATCTGGGAGAAACTCTGGATCCAATGGAGAATTCTGGGCTAAATTCCCAGCCCGCCGCTAGTGGTCCCTTCACGGGCCACGGGAAGCGCTACCATCAGCGGCGAGATTCGGCAGTCCCGCTTCTCCCGGTCTGTATATTTTATTGTGACATCACAATGATTACACGCAGGCGACACTTCGCCCGAAGAAGCCAACTCAACGGGACCAATTATTTTGCTTGGGTCCGTTGCCCGGGCCACTTTTGTTGGTGGAAGCCTGCCCATTGACGACATTTCGTTTGTGGAAGCCAGCCCACTGACTTCAAGTAATGCTGCGGGCTTAGGGCAAGCTGATATCAACGTTGACAATTCAACTTTAATGTCATATTCCCCTCTGCTCCCTTCTGAGGATCAACGCATTCCAAGTCAACACTGGAGATGGTGGATCCTACAATTATGCATTGACATCACCTCCCAGGCCTGCAGATCGCGACACTTTGCGTTATGGCCTGGTCAGAGATATTCATGCACTCCCTTCCTCTTCCTACAAAGACACCGGGGGCGTAATCCTGAATATGACGCTAGAGCCATTCCCCCAAACACACGACACAATTGATGATAAACCAAAAATCAATTAGGAACTCATTTTGTGCACGTAGGTACACCTTCAACATCCGTTATGCAGGGTGCCCAACAGTGCTGATACAGAATGTATTTTTCAAAAGGATCCTGGGCAACTGGTCACTTTGATTTCAATCTTCATTTCCTCTTGAAAGGATCGATTATGTAGGTATGTCTTGAACACAACCCTCCGGCTTCCGAATTCCCGTGGTGGGCATAATGAATGCATCCCCCCTCCAAAGGCCCAGTTTGCCGATATTGCTTGGTCTGTACAAAAGACTTTTAATCTCACCCTCCCCCACCAGTCCATCACCGTTTTCCCATCGTTCCTATGAGATTCCACTCCTCTCCCCCACCTATCACGGATCCGACCAATAACCCCTTTATTTGTCTGCTCCCGTCCACTTATAAGTCAATTTGATCTTCACTCCCTTTCCCACCTCTTAATACTCTGAGGAAGCTCCTCGGTTTTTTTTCCTCACGCCAATTCCGCTTCAATCCTCGATATACCTTGCCCGCTCGACCAAATAAATCCACGCTTTGGTGCAGCAGTATTATCTTTCTGATCACGCGGGATCCTTGAAGTCCACCTGAGACAAAACACCAAAACCAACATCAAAAACCCTTCAATAACCCCACCTGCTTCCTCATTGCCACAGAGAGCGTATGATCAATGGCAGGGACCCCCCCAAAGATAGATTCGACGCTCTAAATTGCGTTTAAAAATGTCACCCCACTCGACCACTTGTCAACACTTCAAATCAACGAAACGTATACTGGCGAAACCACTGCATTTTTGGAATCAGCACGACAGAAAATTAGAAATTTGTAATTTGCATGAAAACTAAAAATTAAAAAAAAATAAATTTAAAAATTTATATAGGGACACCCCATGGTGATGGTTGTGTACGTACAAGTGTACAAGTGTGTACCTACGTGTTTCTAAATTTGAATTTAGATTCGCTATATTTTGTGTTGTGTGATGTGTGGAAGGCCTGTGGAGTAAATCCACCATTTCGCCGCCGGTGTTTTTGGAGAAAAACGCTGCAAATTTTCCGCAAGGGTTTATTATTCTTTGATATAGGTTACTTGTCCGAAAATTAACTCTGTGTCAATGAAAGAAATTTCTGCGTGGTGTAGTCGGTTTCCATATTACTTATCATGTGATGTTGTGAGGGAAAAAACCGTAGGCTGTTTATGGTGTTAATTGCATTTAATAAAATATGCAATTAATCGTCTCGAGGCGCCTTTCGCCCGTCTTTTATCAGGATTAGGGCTCTTCAGGAGTTTTACAGTAGGTAACCTGCCGGCACATTACAACATTAAAATTTAATGTTGTAACATTTAATGTTAAATTTTACATTTCAGATCGAGGTTCTGCGAGGAGCAGCCTCACGTTGCACAGAAGTAGATCCACTTATATAAATTTAGATCTAATTTTACCTTCAGTTGTGTTGGTTATGCGATTGTTGTGGGATCCTGAGGGTGATTATGTGCGACATAAAGCTATTAGAATAACATTTAGGAGCTGGTATTTAATAAGGGGATATCTGGTTGCTATTCTCTCAGGGGTCGGGCTTGCGGTGCGCTCTATCGTTACAGCGTGGAACTATGGGAGGGAAGAGTAACTGTTAAGCTCATACATTCAGTAGGTGTTATAAGGTAAATCCAAGTCTCAGAGTTGTTAAACTCACCGGGGGAGGGGGGGGGGGGCTGGTTTCAGAGGGTTTTATATTAATTAATTTAGTTTAAACAATGTCCAGATAGCCTAAGTCTAGGAGTTCACATTTCTTATTAAGTGTAGGTTTAGGGTATGAGAGGATGCCAATATTTTCTACTATTTTACGTTTGAAGTTGTTTCTAACTTTAGCCAATGAAGTTATTTTATCGAATTGTGGTTGGCGGTTATTTTCTAGGACGTGGTGTTAAATTTTGGATTGATAATGTAATTGGTAATGTGCCGGCAGGTTACTGTAAAACTGAAGAACCCTCACCCTGATAAAGGACGGGCGAAAGGCGCCTCGAGACAATTAATTGCATATTTTATTAAATGTTGACCCGGTTTTTCATGGGAACACCCCGCTGGCTTCCTTAGACGAATTGTCGTCCAGAGAGGCCTGGGCAGTGGACCCATGCGTCAGGATCTCGCCCGCTTATTAAGCTTATTCAGCTTCCTCGAACGAGATGTCATCAGGGGAGGTCTGGTCAGCGGGCTCAATCTACAAAAATGAGCTGCAGTAAGACACTCGTGCCATACACCATTTTATATGAGAATGTACTCCAGTATTCAGGCGGGTTGACGTAACGACTGGAGAAGAGAACGGAAGCGCGACCCGCTCCTCCTTCCAGTACTAACTCTGGCGGGCTGACGCGATGCACCAGAAAGCGGGTCGAAAACGACACCTTTTACGGCTCTTGACGTCCTTCATAAGCAACATTAAAATTTAATGTAAAGCTTCTAATTTTGTAGCCATATAGAAATCCCAACGACCTCCATAAATCGGTTCCTCCCTCTAAAATAAATGAAAAATAACACCTCAGGTGTCGACACCTTTCCCAAAACCCTTTAAACCCCCCTCCTGACCCTTTGTGAGCACCCTTTGTACTATGAAGGTTTTTTGAAAATGACTCCTTCTTGTGCTAATCCACCTTATTCATTCCAGGCTCTTTTTTTCTGTTTAACAAATTAAGCCGTTGAACTCGAAAGTTCAAACCAAAGCGGACGATTCGTTTTTGTCCTCAAGCAATGAATACCTTTGAAGCCCCACTTCTGTCAAAAAACAATAACAGGGGTATGAATTCCCTTTTTTACTTTTGTTTCTGAAATTGACTCCGCGAATGAATAAGTTCCTCGTGTTTTCAAGGGATAAACTTTGCCAAAAAAATATCCCGTTCCTCTCGACTATTGAACGTATAATACCTATAGCGGTTGTACTCTCAGGTTGTTGCGTTGAACGACCCATTCAGTATGACCATTTCGGTTGGTAGTTGAATTACAAAACGTTTCGGCGCAGAAACTAATGGAGGCTGCTGTAGAGGCCTCGTGCATTCGATCTTTTTTATGAGCAGCATAAAATCCAGATTGACTTTTTTGAGCTGAACCCGATTGGAGGTTACACATGAATGTTGTTCCTGGTCGGGGGGGGGGGGGGGGGGGGGGGGGCTTACGTCAAACGCTGCATTCAAGCGGAAAATCGCGAGTTTTTCCTATGAAAATTGAAAACCATTTGAGTAGGTATTTGAGTGAGGGTGGTTTGTTTTGAGCGGATGAAGCCCCTCTGAGCCATGAGAGCATTGATATAAAAACGCTGCAAATTTTACTCAACGGTTTATTATTCTTTGATAAAAATAATCCGAAATTTATTCCATATCAATAAAAAAAATTTTTTTCTTTTCTTTTAAAGTTTGTGGAGGGATGTGGGACCCCCAAAAGTGGGACGTCAAAACAATAATTCAGAAATAGTCCAGAAAAAGACGTCTCATTCGACCTCCTGACATTCTTCATGTCTCCACTGATTACGTGGAGAGTTTTTGGTGGTATAAAAAATGATGAGTTCAAATTTCTCGACGCCACTCTCACTGACTCGGTCAAATCTCGCTCAACAACAAGTCCCTCCTCCGATGTGTTATTGCGTAACAAAATATACTTATTTTGTATTTGGACGTTGATTCTTCGGAGTCACCAACCATTTTTCGAAAAACTCCCGCCGGGAAATTTTCAGCGTTGTCGTTTCTGCAAATATAAAAATTCATTACCTACCTACTCGAAAATCGCAAAAAAACTGAAAAAATTTGGCGGAAGATCTGAAAAATAGACGTTCAGACGAAACTGTATCAGCCTCCTAAACCTTGGTTGAAATGAGTCTTAACTTTTTTTAGCTGAATAATATTCATATTATTAATAATAGCATATTATGCTTTTTATACTTCTTGGAACCGGTTGTAGCTCCTTCTAACCGGTTCTTAACCTTTTCAAATTGATTTTCAACCAGAATAAACCCGTGTTTTATCTCTTCAAACCGATTTTGCCCCACTCAATCTGTTAGAATACCGAGTGAAATATAGTACAATATTTGCTTTTGAGGTGCCGCATCTCTCGCAAATACGAGATGAAGGTACAGAGGAATGAATAAATAATTGCCTTTCGAGGCGGACTGACGGGCTGAATGATAGAAGCAGTTGACCTCACCTGCTGAGCTCACGCTAGTCACTGGGGCCTCGCGTTCACCTAATGAGATCCATTTATTTCCATATGATAAATTAACCCAACTTCGCGCTTTTTCTGCTGGGAATTTTCCTCTTAATGAAGACCGTCTGCTGCTCGTTTCAACGATCCCACAGAGTAAGGATAACCACCGCCACCGTCTTTTTTTTCCCCAAACAGGTTCCCTCGTAGATACGTTTTCATCAGGATTCGCTCTAATTAGACAGACGTGTGAAATATGACACTTTTTTTTTCTTTGATGCATTTTGTTGTGGACCTATTTTACGTTCCCATCAAAATCGTTCTCTTTGGGAATGCAGAATAAAATCCAGGATCAACGTTTGGTAATTTTAACCACACTGACAGTGTCTTTTTTCTGTATTATGGTCCGTAATATATTCCAAAATATTTTGGACTATTTTTTCCATTGCTGCGAATATCAGGATAGGTAGATGTCATAACCCGGCTGGCCACAAATTTGAGGTGCTTTTGATAGTCAATCGATAGCCGATCAACGAGCCCTATCGGCATCGTTTACGCCTCAAATTTCCACAACAACGGCCGTAATAGACCGAAAATAGGCGAGCGAGGGGCAGGCGGTAAAGCGCCTTTGGGGTTTCCCGACATTGTTCCGAAAGATTCGGGTTATTTGGCGGACGAGCGGATTATCAAAAGCGTCGCGGATTCCGGAATGAGCCATTGTGATTGACAGCCATTCATCGGACTATGCGCCGGTTTCGCTCCACGGGGTTTCTGGATAGGCCAAGCGTGAATTCAACGTGGGAAAGAGAGAGAGAGAGAAAAATTCCCCTCCCTCCCGCCAATTCGAAAGGGCAGTTGGTTATGCGGGAATGAGAGCAGGCGGTGCCACACGATGTTTCTACAGATGGATAAATCCCAATTTCCATAAGCTGGTAAGCTTTCATCAAAATGATACAAATCAACGATGAATTGTGCCCCAGTGATTAAGGAGAATCGATGGTATTAACACCGAACAAAAGCCGATAGGGTGGCCCAAAACAATCAACTGTCTCCAATATAATGATCTTGTTTCAAAGGAATCGTGAATTGGTGGGACAGCATAACAACACTTCCACTACTGCCCAGCTTTAGGAACACAATACTGAATAATGATAAACCTTGTGTGATATTTACGGATTTACTCGCCAACCTTCTATGCATCTGCACGTAAACAAATCGACTCGCCAGTTGGCCTACAGTACCAAGTACCAGTAGCTGTCTAAAGTCGACTTGCCAACCTGATCAAACCTTATGGTCCATAAGTTATGGATGCACCTACCTACTTGGCGTTTGGCATTTGTGTCATTGGAGTAACGCCAAAATGGCCGTGTTTTTAATGGTGACCGTCTTGCTGGTTGCCGCAGAAAATTCCAACTGCGATTTTTCCTTGAATTCGTACGAACTTGCTATTTCTGTTTTAAGGGCCCATTTCTCGGTACATGTTTTGAAACTTTTGATAAAGATAGCAACTTGCTTTTTTTTTTTTTTTTTTTTCATCTGAAAGGTAATATTCTGAAGTTTGATTTTTCGGTGTTGGCCAATTGGTCACTGAGATTCTATTTTTCGGTAATACCTCTCCAAACAAAAAACAAAAAACAAAAAAAAACTGGGTTCGGAACGAATTGAGGATAAATCTGCTAAATTTAGCAGAATTTTACAATAGTTTTACAAAATAAAAAAAGGAAATAATTTTAGTTCGGATAAATTATGCTTGATTCGGAAATGAAAAACGCTGCAAATTTTACACAAGGGTTTATTATTCTTTGATATAGGTTACTTATGCAGAAATTTAAATCTGTCAATGAAAAAAAAAAAAAAATTTTTTGAATCATTTCAAAAAACTTTTTTTAAATTTTTCTTCTTTTTTACTTGAAAAATATTTTACCTCCTGGGATCCATCAAAAATCTCATTTGTAGGCCCATAAAAGCCCTATAGATCGCAACAGTGAAATCGGATCGTTGCGGGACCTACGGGGATTCTACGTCCAAAAATACTTTGAAAACGACACCTGACTCGATCCCATAGCCAAAAGCCTTCAAAAAAGCCCTCCCGTAGCCCCACAGCGCCCCACGGGTTTGGGCGATCGGTCTGAAAATCTTGCGGGCACAACTAGATGGTAAACCGAGTATTTTGTCAAAATTTCAGATTAACAACAACAAAATTGCCGCCTGTGGGTTATTGCCGCTTGTGATTTGTGTAGATCATGGTACATGATTGTCTTATGACTTACCTGTGGGACACCCCCAGACCCCCGGATTATCTAAGTTTTGATCAAGGATCATAGCAAGGAAACATGGTACATGTTTTTCGGATTGGTATATTTAAATTCGCGATAAGGCGCCTATAAGTCACGACAGACACACAGACAGAAAGCTCAACATCTCAAGGGGGGCTCGACCCCCCTAAGCAGACATAAAAGGTCCACCAAACCAATAGAAAAAAATTTCATCAAAATCGGATCAATATTGGCTGAAATCCCCACTCCTTCCCTTCTTTAGGGAAGGAGAGGGGGTTGAAGGAGGGGAAAACGGAAAAAATCTTTGAGGGCGGTCAACCTATCTCAGAACCTACATCATTTTTGAATTTCTCGAGATTTTCAAGAATATATATTATATATTATATACCTATATATTATATTGATATATATTATATATATAGAAGGTTATCGGGGTGGTAAGGGGGTAGATCGGCGAAGGGTTTAAGGGGGGGGGGGGGGGACTTGACTCTCGCATTCCAATCCGCAGTCCAACACGTTTCGCGCAAATAGGAGGAGGAGAGGAAAAACCATGTACAAAATTTCGAAATTTCGAAATTTCGCAGGGTTGCGCGCGTCGGGCTGGGTTTTAATATAGCCTATGTTGTGGGCAATCTCACCCGAGATCGTTAGAAAAAAAACCCATTCAAATCCGTTCAGCTGTTTAGGCGCCTATAAGGCACGACGGTTTACGGGGGGTGTACTCACATTCCAATCCAGAGAACGCCCGTAAAAACATGTACCATGTTAAAAATTCCTACTGCCCAAAACGGCCCGGACGGTGGACGGCGGACGGACATTTCGGTTTTGGAATCTAGACTTGAAACGGATTATGTCAAATTTTGAGGCCGATCGGAGTCGTCGACCTCTATCGCTAAAACATACCTAGGTGTAATAAACCAAAAACCGACAATCGATTTTTGCACCATTCCTAATTCTATAAATTTTTGTGTGTTTCATTGAATTTTATTTCATCAAAATTTGATGCGACACCGCTCCTTTCCTTCATGATAGGGGCACCAGTCGATTCTTGTTAGGCCTTCAAATTTCTCATCTTACTTTTTCCAGTAGGTAACCTTTTCTCTCTCCACCAGAAAAATCATTTCACCCCATCATGTCTCGACGGTTTTCAGGGCCCTCCAAAGTGCAGTCCCAAGAACAAATATATTTTGATGCCCCGATAATATTTTACGTGTTCGAAAGATATTAGCGTGTTCTGATGCACACCTGCATACATTTCTACTCCAACTACCGCCACCATCCACAACATCTGATATGCTAACGAACCAAACTTTGCATTAAGCGGAAACAGTCCGTCTATTCGCCCAGGAACTGGTAGGAGTGGGGATGAAATACTAATAATTAATAAGGCGTAATATTTACGGATTACTCGATGAGGAGCTTTACGTAAGACTTACACTTACACTTAGTGTGAATAGCAGAGAACAATATACAACCAAATCGCCTTAGGAAACACATTCTCAACAGCAATTAAGCCCAAAAACGTTTATACGAAACTAGCATGTGCAGGTTCAAGTGCCTTACTCAAGTACCTTCTGTCGGCTTGCTTTGCTATTCATTGTGCGGAGTTTCTCCTTCATTGCTCATCGGTTTATTACTTGGGGCATTTGAGTCTGGAAAGGGCTCTCTCATGATCCCCCATATTACTGCGTCGTCAACTTTATGGAAATCGATATTTTAATCTGCATTCCCCTATAGGTTGAGATTGCGTTTCGAGTTAATTTGAAGTAACAAGGACGGTGACTAGGGCGTGGTTTGGTATATCCATCAAAGCTTATTGGAATAAGTTCTTGGAAGTTAAAGTGTTTGTTTGGGGATTAAACAAGGGGCAGAATAGGCTCTCAAAGTGATACGGAAATTCCTTGAATGGCTCAATTTAGGCCATCTTCCTTGTTCGTTGAGCAAAGATCCGCCCTGAAGATGACTGCCCATTTTCACACAGCTTCGTCCAATTTCAGCACGCGCGAAACACAACATGCTAAGTCTTAACTCCCCTTTTCGCAGCAACCGAAAAACAAACTTGTTTATTCCGTTCAGCTTTCCCTCGTAAAATATTCTGGTGTTTGCTTCTCTACAACTCTTCTTTCAACTGTTCATTTTCCCTTTGAGGCAGGGGCGGGCGCGTCGTGAATTAATAATTTAACTGGTTCAGGGTTTGGATCGATGGGCCGTTGCGAAGGTTGATGGGTGAAGGAGATCATACACCAGGATGCTTGCCAATTTGCCCTTGTGCTGAAGGACAGTTTCATATTTCACTTTGAAAAAAGAGGAATTTTTAATCCACCATTCCAATAGGGAGTAGGACAGAGATGTAAGTGCGATTAGGTAAATACAGTGTAAATTTCGATACACAAGGGTTTTATATTCTTTGATAAAAACTGCGCAAAAATTAATTAATTATATTAACAATAAAAAAATATTAAAAATTTTTTTCTAGCACAGTCTTTGTTCAGATGTGGCACCCAAAAAAAATAATTTATGCACTGAGAGAAAAAATAGGCCTATTCTAGGTTATTTTTCGATTTTTTTCTAGGTTAAATGCTGCCAACCTAGATTTTTTTGGGTTTTCATTCTAGGGTGGAACAATTTAGTCTAGGTTGAATGTAATTTAACCTAGATTGAAAATACTGGTGAAGTTACCTTCCTAAAAATGCAAACAACCAAGATTTAAAATGCGCCACCCCCACACTTTAGTTCTAGGTTAAGTTCACGGTGTGTGCCGCCGCCTCTATCCATTTACAGTCTAGGTTAAAAACATTAATGTCTTGGTTGTCTCACCCTGGTATTCAATGTTTTTCACATTTATAGACGGTTGATTTACCCTAAATAAAAACGTTCTCACCCCACCTCAAACAATTTACAGCCATGTCGCATTAACCTAGAACCCTTTTTTCTCTAGGTTGTGCCCCTTTATTTACGAGGTTGTTTCAATTACTATCCCTGTTGTTCCAGTTAAATTTCTAGGTAGCTTCCTATTCTTTTCAGGTTGGTCCTAATAAATTACTAGGTGGTCCACTTTTCTTTCTAGGTTTGCTCCACGTCCATTGCAGGTTGTTTCTGTCAACTTCAACTATCTTTCTGGGTTGTCTCTGTTTCCAACTCAGTACAAGAATTTGAATGTGACGTCTTAATATGCTGCACATAGTGACAGAAATTAGATGATTAGAATTTGACGAAGATTTGGCCTCAACCCCACCGGCTAAATAGCAGGGGTGCCAAGACAACGAGAATTAACGCCCACCGCTTACAGTGGCGCTCTCCGCGGCCGCTTAGCGTACTGTAGAAACAACCTGGAATTTATTGAATGAATTACAATCACTGTTGTTTAAACCTAAAACTATTTGTGGTACTACGGTAGTTTTAACCGAGACTGAAAGTCTAACTTTTTCTTCTGGGTTGTTACCTAAAGTAGCAATCTCGCCTTTTAAATCTCTCGGTTGTTTTCAGTTGTACAACCGAGACTTTAATGGAGGGGAATTATATGGAAGGTCAAATCATTCGATTCTAGGTTACCCCACTTAAAAGTCAAAGGTAGGTAATATATATTTTCTAGGTCTTCACAATGTCAACCTAGACCAAATGTGAAGTTCACATTTGGTCTAGGTTGACACTTTTTTATTCCAGGTTGTGGTTAGAGGGCGGGTAATAATGGGTTAGGTTGTTTCTATAAGGGTCTAGGTTGTATTAATATTTTTTATTTTGGACCTATTTTTTTCTAGGTTGAATCAATTGATTCTAGGTGGTTTAAATTTCTTTTCGAGGTTATTTCGGATTTAACCTAGCCACTAAAAAAATCTTTTCTCTCAGTGTGCGTCCAAAATTACTGGGAAAACGGCAGCTCATGCTGACGGTTGAATAGGATGGTTCTGAGAACACAAAATGGATTCTGCGTCCAAAAGTACTTCGAAAACGGCACCGAACTTGACCCCACAGCCCTTGATATACTCCTCCCGTAGCCTCTTTATAGCCCCACAGAGCCCCAGGGGTTCAGGCGACCTGGCTGAAAACGTTATGGGCCCAACTAGACTATGTCAAGCACCATTATGCGCTCCTCAAGCGAAGGCAGATCGAAAAGCATCAGGAAGTGCGCCAAATAACATACACTTTTCTTGGAGGACGCAAATTTTATAAAGACCCCTTTTCATAAGACATGCCAAAACTTCAACTGGTGTGGACACAATGAAACTCGACTAAAGACCAACCAAAGCTCTCCGGTCTGTTCATCAATTCAAACCCTTTCTTTCAATTAAGATCACCCCGGGAAATTGAAGTCACAATTATCGATGGCAATTAGCAGACCCGGAGGCTCCGAAATCGTCGAATAATTGAACGGAGGATTTCTTCTCCTTCAAGATCTTGTGTTTGCCCGACTCCTTTTGTTCGGTTTCGACCCCTCAAGGGCGATAGAAATAACTCCTTGATTAGAATTACTTTCATCTTCCCGCCATTGTCAATCGTTGGTCTTGTGACAGATGGAATTTCTCTCCAGAAGGAGAAGTTCTAATTAAATTACCGCCTCGGTCTCCGGGAACAATTCTCGCTCTCCTTTGTGTTGAGAATCCGCGTTTTTCTCAAATCTAGGTATTTCTTTTCGACAGACTCAATTGCTTTCTTTTGTTAGTTTTCATTTTTCTCGGAAGACAACTGGAAACGTTTTGCTTGACAGTTTTGCCGGAATTCATTTCTTTTTATGGTACATCGTGTTTTAGTCCCCGGAAAATGACGTTGGGGGGTTCAAACATTTGTCTTAATTGAGTTGGCTTGTCTTCCCGTAGCTACAGTTCCTTCTGCTCATCTAATTGTTCCGCTGGGATAGCAAGTGTTATATAACGCGTGTTGCACACCGAGGGGGTAGAAAATTTTGAGCGGCCTCGAAATTTCTCCTTATTAGTTTCATGATGTGTCAATTTCAAAAATTAAATGTTCTTTCGCCGACCAGGCTGTTTTTGGCTGTAGGACTTTTTTTCTAGAATCTTAAATTTTTACAAAATGCTCAATTCTCCATCTACGTAGGAACTACAACTGTTGTATCCGAGAGTCTGTGGAGCTAAAAAAGGGCTACAAGAGGGGTTTTTGAAGGCTTTAGCCTTCCAGCCACATCCCACTCAATTTCTCCAAACCGAACTCTAGGGCTCAAAACTGGTTTGGTGTGAATCGAAGTTGGTTTTAAAGGACTCAGAACTAGTTTGACAGGATTACAAAGGTACGAATGAAGACAATGAAACCCTCAGTGAACTTATCGGTTTGAGGGGTTCAAAACTCTGTTGTGCTTATTGCTCGCAACAACGCGAATATCCTGAAATCCTCTCCCGAATTTCACTCTCAGACAATGTTGGCGAGGCTAAGTAGATGAAGTCGGGAAGAGAGGTTGCCTCAGCCTTGCTATCCATTAGGGGTTTTAAATCTTTAAGTTTTCTTTAGGCCTCGGGAAAACCGGCAAGTTCCGGGTCCTGTCAGCCTCTTCCACTCTTAACTTGGGGAGATTCCCTGACGGCAGTAAGAAAAAGCGCCCGGGGTTCTTCCGTTCACGCTAATGGAGGCCGCTGGCTCCTGTGCTTTCCGGGAGTGTTTATTTTTCAGAGAGGTTGGTCATGAAATGGTGACTTCATTGGTTATTCAGGGATCTGTGAACTCCTTGAGGGATGACCCAGTCCTTCACACTTCTTCATGTTGCCTCGGCGCACATGCTCAATAATTAAACCCCGCGGCTTATCTTGATATTAATTGAAACGCCTTGCTGGGAGTGAAGACTGTATCAGACAGGAGGAGACCGTTAACTTGGGTTAATTATCCGCTGAAGGGTTACGACTACCGCCCTCTGTACGCCTAATATATTGCCTGGTGACCTCCGAGCTTCGTCAAAGTGATAGGAGCACGCAGGGGTTCATTACAGTTGACGATAGTCCACTAGTTGCGTGTCAACATCCTACGTGTCGACAACCACTCATCATCATCAATGCGGAATAACTGGGCACAAGTCGCAATTATGTCGTTTGTTGTCAAACGCCTCGAGAGAACTCTATTGTGTTCCAATCAAAATGCAACTGTTGAGACGCGCCTCACAAACAAACAAAATTTAATGCTTCCCTCTACGTCGTCTAGTTGTTTTGTTATTTTTTAACAAAAATAGCGATTTCAAGACACCGGTAAACCCACAATTTCCTTTTTCTCCGCCAAAGCAGTTTCCCGTTTCGAACCAATAAAAACTTGTTGGAAGGACTGAACAAACGAGAGACTACCGGCTTGGGAGCTCCAGCCGTAAAATGCAATTTATTGAACTCTTTACGACCGCCGAGTGAGAAGGTGGTCTAGTGCATGATGGGCCTTTGAAGCACTCGAGCAGCTTTAGACTTTCCCATTGTAAAACTAGGTGTAAACGTCCCGGAAGCTCCTAGCTGGAATATTCTCGGGGAGGTGCACTGTGTGACCTGTCTTGAATGATGTAATGCAATGTAATACTGTTGAAAACCCCCAGGAGTAATTTACAAACAACAAGACCCCAAACGGAAATATCTTTGATTTTGGAATTCATTCATCATAAGTATGAAAATGTGTTCTAACCCTTAACCAGGCACCGCTTCTTCTGTCTTCAAAGGCGCCATCCTATCTTCGAGGCTTCTTCTTCTTTGTCAGTTTCCCATCGTCTTCGTCCATACTGCTCTCAGCATTCTCTTTTTCACTTTGGTCCCGTTTCTTCAGTTTATTGGTCACTGCAACTAAAATCAACCGCCTATGGAGTTCGTTGAGGTTCAACTTTGACGCAGGCCTCAGCGTCGTAAGTGGTCGCCATCGTGACAAATCCGTAGCATCTTGCGTTTCGGCGTTTGTGACAACTAGGAGAAGCTTTGCTTCAGGCCCTGAACTCGAGTGATCGCTGCCCACCACCCTAATGTTCCGGTACATAGTGATTACTTTTTCCTTTGTCGTCTGATGAATTTTCCAGGCTGTTTCGCGCTTCTTGTTTCTTTCTCGAGCTCCAGTCCTCGTCCACGACGTTTCTCCTGTCAACTAGGACATCCACTCCAGCCAACAACTTCTCCTCGTCTTTACCGATTATCAGATGGGGTGACATCTTCTGTGTCCATCCGATTCACATCGTTTGTATCCAACTGTTTCAACCGAGTCAACTTCGGCGGGTTTGCCGTCGTCTTTGATTGTCACAGGCGTCTTCACTTTCGATGGTTTTCCAGCGTCCGCCTTTTCTCCTTCGGACTTCTCAACATCCAGCCGATGGTCTGATAGCTTCATCTCTGTGCGCTGTCTCCGATATTGTCACTCTGGTTACACGCTCAGATTCCAGCCTGGTTGGGCCGTGACGTCGTTGTCTGAGGTGTTGTATGACGTAGGGGTGGCTGCAGGAAGAGACGAGAGACAGCTTGAGCTCTACCTAGGGACATTTCAGCTTGTTGTGATCGCCGTCCCCGAGTAGGACAACCAACTCCTCATAGTCTCACTCTGAATAATCGTGCAGCACACATGGTCCCCCCCGTAGAGATGAAGCAAGAGTCGAGCCTGCAGCTCTATAATCCCACCAGTCACCGCTTCTTAACAAATACAGAGGATTCAGAGAGAAAACAAAGCTAAAAGTTGAATAAATTAAGATTCGTATGACCGATGAGACCCCAAAAATGGATTTGTCATAAAAAATACCACAAAACGACACCCCTCTCGTTCACTACCCAAAAAGCTCCTTCGAATCCTTCCAAACCAGATCACATCACTGTCATAAGATGACATCGCCCACAGAATTTGTAGCGTCGGTTGCCTGGAAAATTGTCTTGTCTCTCCCTCCCTGAAAAATCACCAACATTTTTAGCTTGAGGGGATTTAAAACGCCTCCATTTTCCTCCCACATTGTAATAGACAACCTCCCGCAATGAAAAGCTCAAGAGGATAATTCCCCACCACCAACGCCACCAGAATGCCCAAGATTGAGAACGCCATCAATCTCAGGTCGGAACGCTCCGGGTAACAATGGGACGATAACAGGGGCGAGAAAAGAATGAATTTTCAATGGTAGCCGAATGAAAGGGCGATACCTCAGTGTGATTGAATTATATGGACCTCTATGCCGTAGCCTCTTTGTTCTTCGCGAGGCCGATGGGGGAAAAAATATAAATCTTCATTTTATAGGAAGACGAGAAAAAGTGATGATGCTTCGGTACATAATAAATTATTAGAGAAGTTTATTGCTTCTCCGGTATTCATCATTCACGTTGAGGTTTTTTTTAAATGGAAATCCCATCAATTATTCTCGTTGGAAAGCGAGGAAGACGAGAACGTTTCGCATCATTCCTCATTCCTTTAATAATGCTCACATTCATTTAATACGTTCGTTCTAGTGATTTACAGTGCTATTGGTGCTAACATTTGAAAATTTTTCTCTCATTGATAATGAGATGTGTTTCTAGGATTTCAATTGAATTAAAAATTGTTTTAGTTGAGTAGGTGAAGAGGAGTTGAAGGCGCTCTGGCCCCGCTTTTGTTGGATGATGTGATGGGCGTTCCAGAGTAGGTCTCCCAGGCACAATGTTTGAGATGCGAAGTTGCTGCCTGGGGCTTGTCCACTGGAGGCATAGAAGGGAGAGGGTATCTTCAGAGTATTAAATACTATAATAGTGAACATTTTTCACTAGACGTCAGGATAAAACTACTGTTTTACCCTATAGGGAGCCACCCCTGCTGGCTATGCCACGCCTTGGCCTTGACTCAACTACTCGCCCTTGTTAATACACGTTGTTACATTTCATGAAGCGCTGCATAACTGGCACAGCACTGGAGGACTCATCGGATTCCGGAAAAGCTGGGTGATGTAAGCCACCGCTACTTCTGGCCGAGGATGACGTCAAACGTGAAGGGGTGGTGGAAATCCTGCGTAACTTGTTAAAAAGCCGATTGGCCTCACGCCCTGCTCTGCTGAAACGGTGGGATGGCCGTTTGAGGGGATGGGCATTAGCATCCTGGGATCATTCCCGAAAACGAAACAAAGAAACCGATTCGTCCTAGTTGCCGAATACTTTACATAATGGCCAGAGGCGATGGCCATTATGTAAAGACCCAGCCAAGGAGACGAAACAGTAGCCTCAGCACCGCTCGAACTTCAGCAGGCCTGGGGTTCCTTCAGAGATCACGCTGACCGGGGGTGTACTTCCAGGCTGATGGAAGAAATGAGACGCCTCCTGGGAACCGGGCACACTCGGTTGACCCCATACACAATCGAACAATAACCAATAACCTTGCTAAGTTCGTGATCCAGAAGCAAGATCATTGGACAAGCTTCTATAGGCGTACCTATACGCCTCTTCCTGCTGCCCAACAGGAGTACGCCCCCGTGTCACAACCAGTTTCTCGCCAGCCCTGTTGGTGTATGGTAGCGTGCTCCATCTACCAAAAGACTTGGTAAGGCCTTTCATGAAGGAAGAGCCTCTGTCCCGTATGTGTTCTCGCTTTGAAAGCAGAGAGTCCACAACACAGCTCTAGGGGGTTCAGATGTGGCAATAGAAAAAACGCTTCGACCGCCATGGGCAAGATACTCTCGGTGGTTTGACATTGCCTTCCGAGAGTTGATTATCAGTTTAAGGAAGATGTCTAGCGGCTGTTGGGATCGAACCAGCAACCTTTGGCTCAGCACTCCAACGCTCACACCACTGAGCCACTGATAACTACAACTTATTTAGTAGTTTATGTAAATTTTGGACTGGCCAAACGATTTTTGTTATGAAACCCCATTTCGTCCGGTTGTATTTTCTTCGAGAAGAGCTGATACTCTCTTAGACATGAAAAAAGAGTTATTTAGGTCCTGAAGAAACAAGGAGACAAGACAAGGGCTGTCCCTGAAATCCCGAGGGATTTCAAGAGTGAGACCTCAGTGACGTTCGTAAACTACGCCGCAATTTCATTATGGCCCCCATCGAGACCTCGGAGGGTCGAAGGGGGATATCGACCCGGGCTAAAACGTTGGCAATATGTTATTTTCTCATCTCTCCGAAACGGTGTCAGTGGGCCCCTCGCGGGGAAAGAAAAAGGCATATCCGGCACAAGGTCCCCAAGGCTGAAGGTGGGGCTTTTATAACGGATGCGACACATTTTTATAAGAGAACCCCGCAAAAACCATTCCCGGTTTTTTTTCCTTAGGCCATTTCTCCGCCTTTTGCCTGATAAACGACCCCCGTCTGCCTCCTCAGGCTTGCAGACAAACTATCTCAGGCAGTACGACTTCGTGTGATAGTTTTTGTTGGGTGTACGACTCCGCGACACACACGTCACATAGGTGCCGCCTGGGCAGGCGTGTCCGCTCTACAGAGCAGGTTGTCGGGACGGTCCTCCCATTTCTGCATGCATTGCCGTCTGTTCAGGGGTGGCGCTCTCGCAATCGGCCTTTAATTAGTATACTTCTCAAGACTAGTCTGCCATTGCGTGGCAAAAGGCATTACTTTTCGGGATTCAAGTGAAATCTTATGAGTCTGCCGATTCCTCATCTTACCATGACGCTTCAAGCAACGACGTGTTCAGCATTACTAAGAAGTCTTCGGGGTTGGCCCCCAAGTTGGGTGGGCCCCAGGAACATTTCGCGCCCCTGCCACCAGAGCCGCTCATTCAGTGCACTACCCTATTGCATTATCTCTAAAAAGCGATTCATTCAACTCCTGGAACATTGTATAAAAATGCATCCTGGTTCTTCTTCTTCCATGCACCAAAATATTGGCAAGAAAAATGGCCGACTAATGGAAGCGCCACCGCTAGTGATTGATGAGACCGTAAATTCAGTTATGCGATGAGCTCCGACACTTTAGACGTTGATGTTTTTTAACCATTTTTGTAGAAACTACTCGTCAAATTACAAAGTTACAGCATTCTCACTTTTCTCGGAAAAGACCATTACACCATTACCGTTCCACAATGAAGTGCTCTTCTTGTCTAACGATTTCTTCCTGTTCAGAAATCATACGAAAACTTTCTTCCCGAGACCCAGTTCAAAACTTATTTTCTTGCTTACTCAAGTTTTAAAGGCCATCTAACGGGATCCTTTGAGACTCCCGCCAAGTTGGCAACAATTAGTTTGTTTTTGAACGTGCCGGGCGGAGGGGGAACACAATCGATAGTCCCCTTACATGTTTGTGGATGTCAGAACTTCTTAATAGAGTAGGGTCTGCAAACTCTCATTTTTTTATGGGTCAAGAAAAGTCGACGGCGGTGCACGAGATACGACGTTCACGACAAATATGAGCGGGGGGGGGGGGGGGGTGTTTGTCCAGTGAAGTGACCCAAAATTGAAAATAAACGCCTAAGTTTGAGATAAGTATATAACATCGTATTTATATTTGACGAGTCCTGCAATTCGACACATCTGTTACGTCACTCAAACCCTATTTTTTTTTAGTTTTCCCACTTTTTCTTCATAACCGATTTCCCACCAATCGCAGTGTTAAGAGGGGGCCAAAACAGCCGCCGTGTCATGACAGGACTGCGGCGTGAAAAGCGTGAACTAGCCAAGTTTGCCAAGGGAGGCAGACCGGAAAAAATCCGGTAACTTGACTCCGAAGGTTGGGGGAAGTGTTTCTATTGCAAAACTATCTCGTGAAGACAGAAGTTGACTATCTGCAAGTGAGCCTCGACATTGTGAAATAACGGACTTCTACAAAAAGAGATCTGTTTTGTATCTATACATTCGGTTTGCATCTAACAACCACTCCATAGCCAAAAACCTTCAATGTGCCATCGGGCTGAAAACCTTGCGTGCACAGCTAGAAAGAGAACCGGCATTTATTCGGTTAAAATAAAATAAAAAATCATTAAATTGATCGCATTGATCTTAATACGTTTTGAATATTCTCGAAAAATTGGTCATTTTCACTTTGAATAAGAAAGTTTTCGGGCAGGTGTAAACTTGCTATGTAAGCATTTATTGAGTTCCGGCAGTCGTTATGATTCTAAGATTTATGACGTCGGGAAAATAACGTTGATTCCTTATGGGAGCAGGAAACATGGCCGACACGGGAGCACGCTCTTAAAACTTTTTTCAATAAGATTTATTGAATATATTCGTCGACTTCGGTATGTGAGAAAATGAACTATAGATCTCCCAAAAGCAAGCAAAACAAAAAAAAATCCAAAAAAAAATAAGTTTTTTGAAATATTAAAAAATATTTAAAAAAAATTTTTCCATTGACAGATTTAAATTTCTTCGCAAGTAACCTATATCAATGAATAATAAACCCTTGTGTAAAATTTGCAGTGTTTTTAAAAAATCTGAACCACACCGGTGTAGTGCAGTTATTAGGAAGAATTAGGAAAAAGGTACCTCAAAATTTAAACATCAGTAACATCGAGAACGTTCACTCAATTCTGTTCTTCTTCCTCCCTGGCGACGAACATAGACAATTTCCTGGCAACGTTGCAGACAATTTCCTCAACTGCTTTCCCCGAGAAATTTTTTTTTCTTCTTTCACACAAACTTTGTATTAGAAAGAATTAGGAATACCAAAACTACACAAAATTTGTAGTAGCACAAAGTTTGGTATTTAATACCAAACTACACAACCAGGAGACGTAAACTAAACGGCGAGCAAGCTGAAACAATGTTGCCAACAAAAAACTCGAAATCCCTTCGCTCGTCCTCGGCTCAGGATGCCACATCGGCGTTTCCTTTTGCGGCCACCAGACTACAGTGTCGGAGCGCAATATTCTTGTGGGAGACCTACCCACATGCAGAAACTATATAGTGGGGATATCCCACCGACCTTCTGGAGCAAACCGGGTAAACCTCCCTTATTATGTCTAGTGTCGGACTTTTCTCTGCGTGCAAACCAGTTTGGCTTCGCTCGAACGTCAGGTCTCGCTTCTCAGTATTATCTTTCAAATACTTAATTTCATATCAATAACGCCTTTTGACCGATTGACAATAAAGAATAATAACCCCTTGAGTAAAATTTACAGCGTTTATTTTTCTGGAATTTCCTCCTGATCCTATGTGGGAGTTTTTGTCGTTTCCGGCAAACGCCAACTTTGACTGAGAAGTCTGACGCAACAACAAGAGTGACGCTGAGGTAGACGGGTGGATGTGGGTGTTGAACTGACATCCCACTTCTGATATGGTTATTCGTTGACACGTTTGTGCTCTGCAGTAGACCTAACGGAGGTTTTACTGGCTTTCTTCAGAACGATGGCGGAAAACTTAGTTTCAGCTCTTAATTGTTAAAAGTGTTTAATTCAACAAATCTGATATAATATATTATATTATCTGACTTGTATTAAATATGATTCTTACAGAATTCGTTACTATATCCTTGGGCTTGGTCCTCTTCAGCCGTCGGACATTTTGTGCAGTTGACCAGATGGGTTAACACTTCAACGTTTTCATGTTTGTGGATTCAATTTTCGTTCTTAAGGAGTTCACAATAATGGTGAACATAACTTCATGATCATAGATTTGGTTGGTCCAAATTTGCAAACGTTAGTGTTCTAATTTTCCCTAACCATCTCCAGAGAACAAGCTCATCCCGTGTTTATGTGGGGACTCTCAATACAACCAACTCTGAGATGGTTTTACCTGACAGCTAAATCCAACTTTGTCTCCCTTAAGTAACATCATTTAGTTGCCTATTTGTGTACAATTGAATGGCACTGTGGGCTTAAAGGAGGAATCAACCTGTCTGCGAGGCTTGAAATTATAATTAGCGGTAAACTGAGAGAGAGAGACAATAATTGTTTCATATAAACGGGAGAGGGGTTTTCAATTTACTGAGCCAATGGAGCAGGGAAGATGTTTGTTCTTGATTGTTTCCCGATTTGTGGGAATCCCTCCATTCCACTAGGAGCGAAACGAGACGCCTCTAAGCAATTGTGGAGGGCTCTGTGGAGTAAGAGAGACTGGTTGAGCTGGACGACCTTCGAGAAAAGGGTCTTATGGAGAAGTCACTTCAGAGATCTTTCATTTTCCACATTTTCTTTTGTCAATTTTCGTGAGAACATCGAAGCCCACCTGGAACCGTCTCTTGACCCAGGCTTGGTTAATATTAAATTACTTCTCTGGACCAACCTCCTGGTTAGCAACTCATAAGCACGACCTGGCGCGGTTATATTAGCGGAGGGATAACAAGATGATTTAATAAAGACGGCCCAGCTTCCGATGATGGATTGCAATCGATAACGGGATGATCGATTACGGTGCATCCAGCTAATCAAGATCACTCGCTAATGGGGGGATATGGAACTGTGTGCGGTACCACTTGGAGGTTTCCGCCTCGAGGGCCGTTTGTTCGTACCTGAGGGTACACGCGTTATGATAACGAACCTGCGTCGGATGCACCTGCGAGGTAGCACGAGGCCCATGATGAGAACCCGTACGATACTACATTCCTTACACGATTTGAATACACCCATAAATTGGCAAGGAATGTCTGCTACACACCTCAGTTGTTTCTGGTCAGTCTAATGTACAGTGAATAACAAATTTTGTAGTTAATACAATTGACAAATTGAGATTGTCGAATTTCTCTACATTTAATTGATTATGGTTTTGACCGTTTGAATGATATGGGTGAAAAGTTGTCGAGGTTCGGTCAAATAAGACCAAGAAATGGGAGGGAACGGGAAGGGAAATAAAAAGATATTAAAACTAATCATAACATAATAGAAGGGAGGAGATCGATGGGGGCTATAAGTGGGTCATTTGAAGGATGCCAGAAGGTCGAATGAATAGTGTCATTTTTTAGTACATAATTTCGGACATATAATACATTTTTCGGAGTCCCAAAACCCAAAACCGTCCAAAGACGGACGGTTTTTTTTTTTTTTTTTTGGCAGAATTAATTTTTTAACAATTCATACCAAAGAATAATAAACCCTTGTGTAAAATTTGCAGCGTTTTAAATATTTTTCCCCCTTCTCACAATTATGATCATGAATACCCACTTCCATGAATGAGGTCCACTCGCCCTCAATAAAAAAACATTAAATACTTTAAAAAAAAGTCAATTGATTCATTAGGGATTGTGTTGTTCCGAAAACCCCTTGTTTTCATGCTTGAGAAAACGAAGACTCCCGAGAGAAAAAGCCCAACCTTCTGGTGGTTTTCTTTGAAATCCGACGGAAGTAATAAAAGGGTCTCGAAATTCTAAAAATACACCCCAGGCGGATCAACTGTGGTAGAAGAAAAAAAAACGTTTACGCAGGAAGAGAAGAACTTGGAAGAGAATGTTTTCCCTCCCCAACAACTTGGCCTGATTGAATAAAGGAAGCGGCATCCGTTAGTTCCCAATTAGCAGAAGTTGAGAAGACTCAAGTAAACTGTTTTCCAAGTTTAAATAAAAACTAAAAAAAGCAGCTAAAAACGTTTCGTGTGGTTAAAAAAAAAGTGAACTTATGCGGTGGATTCCAAAACTGTCCGATTTTGCAATTCTTCAGCAAACACGAAACGTGCCAACAACTAACGTCGATATTCCACATGTTAGAACGTGAAAAGTTTTGGTGGTCACATCAACTAGTAGTAGTTTTGGAATACAATGAAAACAGAGAGTTTTGGAGGCAAAAACAGTGGAAAGAAGACAGCTAGGCTTGATTCGAAAGACATTTTCGATGGAGCGCGGGAGAATGCTTCAGAATTGGTCATTTACAATATTGTAAATTTATAATATTTATTATAATAAAAATAACATCAAATAACAACAGACAAGTCGGATCTACTCACTTGTCCAAACTCAATAACCTAAAAACTAACATTTTCCCGAAGAAACTGTTTTCCTTTTTCGACAACATGGCATGGCCACACCACAATATTATATTATAAGAAGTGGAAGGAAGGCAAATAATGGAGTTACTACGATAAATTCCATTTACGCACACAATCAACTCAACAAACTCCGCCATGCCACTTAGTTTCATATTACGCTGATTCAAATAGCTCCGCAATTGCGGCATCCACTTCAAGCGCATACACCTCTCGGCCAGTGCAATATCTCAGGCCTGGAATGGAAATGCAAATATTAGGAGCAAATGCGCTCGAGTTAAGTGGAACTACAAATCCCGTTGAATGCTCCTCAGTATTACAAGGAGGGATAACTGTTTGTTTACTCGGTTTGCACAAGTGGTATTATTAAATAACTTGTGCAAACCGAGTATAAATAGCATAAATTTTATGCTAATGAAAAGCGAGTTGGTTAGTTTGGTGGGGGGCATACTGTATGCCGCATACATGCCCTCAATTATCAATTAAACAATTATCTCAAGATTGCAAGAGCCGCTCCAAGATTTGATGAGGTGTCATTGTCCTGAATGCGTCCAAAAAATGTATTCAACTTGCTGTGAAATACGTTGAAAAGATTTCCGAGTGTTTTTCTTCCCAAACGCAATGTTTGCTCTTAGGTAGAATAACCTCCCCTCCCCCCACCCACTGAAAAAATACCCCCAGGGTTTAAAAAGATGCCAAGCACAAAATAAATAGACGATGTGAAAACATCCGTTTTAATTCTTCCTACCATTTATTTATTTTTGGATCATCCTGTTGATTGTTTTTTTTTTTTTTTCTAGAACCTCTTCAACGGTGCAGACTCACGGCGCTCAATAAAAGTTCTGTACTCAGTTTGCAGATGCGAACGGCGGTATTTTCGTTCGGCCCTCCGCCAAAAACCGCAAAATCCAATTAAAGCCGGCGGCAGGGGGTAGTCGGGGAAACCTTTGGGATGAATGGCGGACCCAACGAGCGGCCGACGCAATTTTCTGCCCCCAAAGAGGATTATGCAACTTTTCTTATTGAAAATGAGGCGCCGAAAAGAGCGTTATTGGGAGCCTTAGCGTTCAGGATTTGAGCTTCTTGAGGGTGACACGTCTGAAAAGGCGTTTGGCCAATCTCAAAGAAGAGTCTGCTATTGCGATGAATTCCGTTTTCAAAAATGTCGAGCCTCGAAAGGCGTATGAGATTTTCCATTTCTATATTAGTCACACGAGCCCATTTAGGAAATAATTGGATAGAGTTCATTGGGTGATCCGTTTAAAAAAATCGAATTAATATTGCCCTTTGAAAAAACGGTCGTCATAGACACCATTTTTGGAGGTCCCAGAACGATCCGATTTCATTGTGGGGATCTATTATAGATTATAGCCCTATAATAGGGCTTTCATGGGACCAGCAATGGGATTTTTTAGGTCAAATATTTAACGAGTAAAAAAAAAGCTGCAAATTTTACACAAGGGTTATTATTCTTTGATATAGGTTACTTGTGCTAAAATTATTTCTGTGTTAATGGAAAAAAATTTTGGAAAAAAAATGTTTTTTTTGTTGATTTTTTAAATTTTTTTTTGTTTTTTTTTCAAAATTCTTTATTTTTTGCTCGAAAAATATTTAACCTCCTGGGATCCTTCAAAAATCCCATATTTAGCCCCATGGAAGCCCTATAGATCGCCACAGCGAAATCGGATCGTTCTGGGACCCCCAAAAGTGGATTCTACGTCCAAAAATACTTCGAAAACGACACCTAACTCGATCCCATAGCTAAAAGCCTTCAAAAACCCCTCCCCATTTTAGCCCCATAGCGCCCCACGGGTTTGGGCGATCGGGATGAAAACCTTGCGGGCACAACTACCTAGATGGTAAACCGAGTATTTTGTCAAAATTTCAGATTTAAAAAAAAAATGCAATTCCCATCCTTCAAATAAAACAGTTTTTACTTCAATTAAAATAGTTTTAATTGAAGTTTTACAATAATTATTATTGTAAAACCGCCTCCTCATGTGGCCACGTTAAAGATCACGTGCATCGGAATCATCTGACATTAGTTTCGTGAAATTTCCGCGTGACTTTTTTTTTTCTTGGATCAACAGATTTATTTTATGAAAAGACGATTTCAGACGAAGTACCTAGTCTATTTCCACATAAATAAAATAATAACTTGTAGACGAGTTTCGGTTGACTAGACCATCATCAGTACAATGTTGTACTAGTATTGCATGTACTACATAGTACATTTTTTATAAGATGGATTCTCACTTTCTCGCCGCATCCACCTTACGTTATACCAGATTTATTTCTATAAAAAAACCTGACCGGACAATAACAAGCCACGTTCCGTCTTGCACCCCCACTGTGACAAATGTTAGGAGTCTTTGAGCGATGATGATGATCAAGCCATGTCTCATCCTCGAAAGGGGACGCCAAGAACCTTGTTTTCGCCGGGCTCCGCAAAAATGGGCTTTGCGGGGGTAAAATTAATTAAAACTAATTGACTCAAAAACTCATTTGTCAACTGCCTTCCCGGCCACCAAGCCTCGGTGCTGAAAGTGGGGCATCTTCGTGAAAAAAAAAAAGGCAGGGATTCGAAAACCTTCACTCGACCTCCAATCAACTTGAGAGCCATCCTTTGTTATTTGCACTATTCTGCACCGGTCAAATTACTATCGGAAAATCCCATATAAAACCCCTGTTTGTTTTCGCTTTTATACTCTGCACTTCCCCGGGCGGAATTAGTTTCCCTGGAAAAGCCATTTCACGTCAATCACTCGCCACATGTTCGCGGTGTTTTACCTCCGGGTTGTTTGAGTTCGATGGCAGGCAGAGAGCGCCAGGGGGAAATCGCGGATGGTTGACTTGATTACAAGCGATACGGACACTGATGGCTAAGCGGGACGTAAAAAAAAAAAAAAGAATCTGGCACAAGAGTTCCTCCCCTAAAACGAATCCCGCGTTCGTATTTGAATAACTAATTTTAATCTGGACGGCAGGAGACTTGTTTTTTAATCAATTACCCTCAAGCGACCCCTTTCAGTCCTTCTGGTATGTTTTTATTACTTGCGTCACCCTTTCCCTCGTGCTTTTATTCATATTGAACCCTCTCGATACTACCTAGTGAATTTTTGGGTGTGCGACAAAATAAAAAATATAAAGATATCCGTTGAAACTGGCGTGATTTATTTTAGTGACGACGAAAAAGGGATAAATCCCAACGCCTTCAAATTTACTAAACATTTATCGCTAACACGCAAAAACATCATGGCATGGATAGGTATGTCTATTAGATTTTCAATACATAATATTATTTCAAATATTATTCCAATGCATAATATTATTTCAATACATAATATTATTTTAAATATTATTTCAAATGATAAATAAACAAGCCATCAATTGAATTGAATAGATGAGCGCAACCTTTTTGTTATTACGATTTAATGAGCGAGAGAAACTAAGTAACAGTAGGTATCTAGCGACCAAACTATGCCACACAACACATCATCCACGTGATGCTCATTACGTAAACAACTGCACCCTAACGACCGATGCGTAATAAAACCTTATGCCGATCAGAGGTAACGAACGGCTCAGGCTGCAAAAATCGTTTTGGAGTCGTTGGAATCAGCCTGAAAAGCTCATTCCATAGACCCTTGTACCAACGAAATCGGACAAAAACTTTCGTCCCCCTTTTGAGCCCTCCTTAGTTACACATCAGAGATAAACAACTTTCGTCGTGAAGGACCTCCCAAAAACCGATGAAGGCGATGAGGGAGGAAAAATCAAGGTAGCCTATAACCACCCCCCGAACTCGCTGATGACAATGAGACGACCCTCATGAAAATCTGTTGAGCCGCTCGGGCCTGATGCTCTGTACACAAACAAACAAAACAAGCCATCAATTGAATTGAATAGATGAGCGCAACCTTTTTGTTGTTACGATATATTTAATGAGCGAGAGAAACTAAGAAACAGTAGGTATCTAGCGACCAAACTATGCCACACAACACATCATCCACGTGATGCTCATTACGTAAACAACTGCACCCTAACGACCGATGCATAATAAAACCTTATGCTGATCAGAGGTAACGAACGGCTCTGGCTGCAAAAATCGTTTTGGAGTCGTTGGAATCAGCCTGAAAAGCTCATTCCATAGACCCTTGTACCAACGAAATCGGACAAAAACTTTCGTCCCCCTTTTGAGCCCTCCTTAGTTACACATCAGAGATAAACAACTTTCGTCGTGAAGGACCTCCCGAAAACCGATGAAGGGGATGAGGGAGGAAAAATCAAGGTAGCCTATAACCACCCCCCGAACGCGCTGATGACAATGAGACCACCCTCATGAAAATCTGTTGAGCCGCTCGGGCGTGATGCTCTGTACAAAAAAAAAAAAAAAAAAAAAAAAAAAAAAAAAAAAAAAAAAAAAAAAAAAAAAAAAAAAAACACATGTCGAAGAGCTGAGCCCACCTTTCCATTTTTTGGAAAAAGGTTGCGTTAAAAACATACATGTCGAAGAGGTGAGCGCACCTTTCCATTTTTTGGAAAAAGGTGGCGCTAAAAATGAACCATAACAGGTGACAACATCTCCAAGAGATAGGACCTTCATCAACCTAATTGTTTATAGGTTGTTGCGTTGCATTTTTTTTCATTTTTTAAATCTTAATTTCATGCTCACTTAGACCAGCCAACAGACATAATATGTCTGTATGGATATTATCCATGTCAAAAAACTTCGTTCAAGGCTTCAAATGGAATTTGTTGGGAAACGCTACAAATTTTACAGAAGGGGGAACACTTTGTGCAAAAGTCAATAATACTGAATTGTAACCTCATGAAAGCCCCGGAGATCCCCAAGGTGAATTCGGATCGTGCTGGAACCACTAAAAATGGATTCTACGTCCAAAAACATTTCGAAAACGATATCTATGTGGCGCCGATCAGCGCTTAAGTTCACCTCACCTGGCTTGAGCAATGTATAGAGAAGCCTCCTCCCACAGCTCCTCTCCACTCCCATTCAAGCCCTTCAACAGCAGAATTAAAGGTACCTATTGACTTTTTCGTGAAAAACGCCTCCTAAAGAATCCCGAACCTGTGTTCGTTTTTCTCAAACAGGATCGTCTCGAGTTCATCAACTGGCTGTCACGGCGTCTGTCAATCTCGTACACAAAAGTGAATGAGACAGAAGAAAAGTAGGGGGAATTACCTATCTTGGGAGAGAATCCGAACAGACGAGTAGAAAATGAGTTCAGGAGGAGAGATGGGAGCCAGTAATTGTGATGGAACAGCAAGCCCTGGTAATCCTTATTAGATTCTTCCAGCTAGGAAAATAGCTATCTTCCCTGATTTTCCAGAAGTTTCCCTCTCCTACACTTCTTGAGGGCTACTCATTGCTTTAGCCACTTGAGAGATCTTTGCAAGGCGAGTAAATTATCTCGCCTGAAACGGGTCTTAAAATGGTTGTTCTCTAAAGCTCATCTCAACTGAACAAGAAATGTGAGGTTACTTATCAAGGGCCCCAGCATCAGAAGTAATTATTTTTCTTTTTTCTCTTTTGTTCACAGGAGGACGAAGCGTCGAACCCAAAAAGTACCCCGTCCTGGTGTACGTGCATGGCGAAAGCTACCAATGGAGTACCGGCAACGTCTTTGACGGGACCGTCCTGGCCAGTTACGGAGGCCTCGTCGTTGTCACCATCAACTACCGGCTGGGAATATTAGGTTAGTAAACTTTGATGTGAAGTAGACGGGGTGGGGGGATCAACTTGACATTTCCGGAGCCAACGTTTTAACGTCGTTGTGAATTTGAGTAGAATTTCGAGGTTCAAAGCGTCACTTTCACGCACATTTCTTTGCGCATTTCTACTCTTAAGAGACACCTCGTGTAGCCCCAACTATCCTCATTTTCGCGCATCTGTTAAAAATAAATAAATAAATAAATAAAAGTTGCTGCCTGTGGGGTGTTGCCGCTTGTGACCATGATACTTACATTATCTATGAAATAGATAAATGTTATTTTTACCGTTGTACTGAAGGACATCCAGACCCCCTGGATTATTAATGTTTTGATCGAGGATCAACTAAAGAAACACAGTTCTTACTAAAGTGTTTTTCGGTGATTTCACAGAGAGCTGGTGGAATACCTACCTAATCAGTCATATTTACATTAACACACTATTTTGCGACACATGATCTGCGGACTCACACTATTTGTTTATTTAAATTGCAGCCCCTGGGTCATCAGACCCAAAAATGCTTAATTTCAAAAGGAGAAACATGGTCAGCGGATCCACACCCATTGTTTTATTAAATAAAACAGGGGTTAAATTTGAACCCTTTCGCGACTGTGCCATCGTGAGAACAGTTCTCACGATGGCACAGTCAGTTCAGTTACTGAAGATTTCTTGAACCCGCCTTGCTAGTTATATTAGGTATAATATCGTTGTTATTTTAAGGGTATTTGCAAACGGTTCCAAGACGTCGCACAGGCCAATGACCTCAAAAGGTGGCGGAAATTATTCTTGGCAAATAAGTGACTGAAAAATGACATTTTTCAAAAATGACATTGTGTATTTGGCATAGAAAAACACAAATAAACACAAGCATAAAAAAAAAATACAAATAATGCCTCAATATGCCCGAAATTTCCTGATATGACTGATTTGACCTTGTCTTTGCACTCTGTGTTCTTGGCAATAAAAATCTTGAATCTTGAATCTTGAATCTTGCCTGATATGCATCAAAGAGGAAATCATGGGGTCTGAAGTGATAAGTAAGTGGTTCAATATGTCATAAGTGGTCGAAAGTTATGGCGGTTACGAGCTATGACAGACAAAACTAATAAAAAACCTAATAAAGTAAAAATGAAAAAATTCAGTAAAAAATTCATAAACGAATAATTGGCAAAAATTGGCAAGATTTAATTTTTTTTTACACATTCTGCAGTTCCGCCAGAATACGAGAAAAATAATTGCGTTGCTGGTTCATGTTGGGTCAAGGGTCGTTTTCACCTATATATATTTACGTTTAACGGTTTTCTCCAGTTTATGTACGAGTACAATAAAAGGAAGCAATACTGATAGGTAAATAAAATATTTTTGTATAGTAAGCACTTACCTGAAGCACTTTCAGTCATCGTTGACAAATAAAACAGCTTGCAGTGACCAGTGGAATAAATGAACTGCACAAGTAGATCCCGGCAGAAGACGAAGAGAGATAATTATCTTATTCTTAAGAATTGACTCCCTCCACTAACCCCCAGACAGCCTTCAGCAGCAAAATAATAAGGGGCATTGTCCAACTATATATTAGCTACCGACTCACGAAGAAACCTGCTGCGAGGCGCGACTTAATTTTTTTGGACTTTCCGCCACCTTTTGAGCTCATCGGCCCCACTGTGCGTCGGTCCAAAATATCGCTTCGCGTGATATCTCGTCTCTGACCCAGACAGGCTTTTTTTGCTTGATATCCCGTCAATGGCCCTGGCAGGGAACTTAATTATCTTGATTTCTCGTCTCTGGCCCAAGCAGGCCACTTCTTTTTGCTTGATATCCCGCATCTGGCCAGGCAGGCCACTTCTTTTTGCTTGATATATCGTCTCTGGCCCAGGCAGGCCACTTCTCTTCACATGTTAACTTGTCTCTGATCCAGAGGGGCCACTTCTTCTCGCCATCATATCTCGTCGCTGGTCGTGAAAAGGTTGAATCGCAGACCCCAAAACGCCTTATTTGAAAAGGCGACACACGGTCAGCCGACCCACACTTATCATTCCCCAGGGGTGACTTGACTCAGGAATGTGGAGGGGAACCTCACTGGGCGTGGGGTGGAGCCCGAAGTAGTCGGGATTGTTGGGAGGATACCACATGCATGGTATACTTACTCTTACGCCCAGGACAACTTCAAACCAAATAGCCTCCGTGAAAGCACATTCTGCGTTGAAAAAATCCTCTCACCATCTCAAGAAAAAGCGAAGTTCTAAATTAAAAGTCTCCTCTCAATACGCAGCCGCTCCAGCGTGAAAAAAGACTGCAAACAACTTTCGGGTTTTATTAGGATTACACTTTTCACCGTTCCGCCAAGCCAATTACAGGCAGGATTTTCCAGCCTGATTAATTTTTCTGGCTAATGATATCCCAGGAAATGATTAATCGTTAAAAAAAAAACGCAGAGCCTTCTAATTTGCATCCGCACTGGGACAATTTATACTGCTGACGAACTCTAATGAAATATTTACTCGGGTTATTTTAAAGGGGAAAAGAACAAATCCATTGATCTACCGAGATAAAAAATACTATTCACAAAGTTTGTAATTAGAAAAAGCTTTATAAAGCCATCCCTTAAATTAAAAAGTCCTTGGACTTATTTTTGATTAGTTTTACAGGCACTAGATTCACAGTCCCTTCACCTCCTTTTCTAATTTCTTAGGCTCCGTTTTTTTTCCTTTCCCCTCTTTGCTCAAGTTTCCGTCCTCTTATTTCTTATGCCTCGGTTTTTTCTTTCCGTCTCGATTTAATTTCCTGGTTTCTGCTCATTAAGAGTTGAATGGCCTTATCGTTATTCAGAATATTCTAATTGATCGAAAACGGGAAAAAGAAATCTTGGTGTTCAACATAGCGAAGTCTCATTTGGTGATTTAATCGCAGAAGGTTGATTGAATTGGATTGTTTGTTATAGCAATTGAAATTATAACGGCTTCGCTGATTTCAATGGCAACGATGAAATCTCTTTACGGAGGAAATTTTCTTTGAAGTTGATTCAGTGTCAAACGGGTGTGTGAGTGTGTCTTGTGAGATTCTAAATATCACGCTTGGTTGGCTAGAATGAATGGGAAGAAAAAGAGAGTAAAGAAAAGTTTATTTTTGAACGGAATTCGAGGAGGAATCGTGTGATTATGGGCAGTACAGCCGAAGTGTGAGGTGACCGCACGAGGACGGAAATGGGCAAAGTGCGCTTTGTGAATGGCTGACCTGGCGAGGAAGGAGGGAAATCATGGTAATGTCATACGGAAAACGGACTTGTTCTGAAAATAGTAAATCACCAGGAAACACCAGGGGAGAGGTATAAGACTCCGACCCATCGTCTCATTAAATTTAAGGCAGTAAAGCGTGACTAATCCAAGCGGCTTCGCTGTTTGTCAACACTCCGTCCTGCCTCGAGAAAAATGCAAGACTCCGTCCAAGCCAGGCATGGTGGAGACCTATTCAGACAGCCAGGGTCTTCTCATTCATGACTGAGAATGTGTTGGCCTCCAGTTGTTGAGGTTGTTTCAGAGGATTTGCATCGACATACTGGAACCATTCCCAAATCAAAACAAGAAAACTGCAGTTCTCACCATGGTTAGTCCTCGTAGCCTCTGACAGACTTCTACCGCTCTTCAGGAGGGCGCCCCATGTCACGACCGGTTTTTCGCCTGCCTCGATGATATAATATGTCATGGTCGCGAGCTCTAGCTGCCAGAAGACTTGTCAGAAGGACACATGCCGGAAACCAAAGAGTGCACTACATGAATCATGGGGGTCCAGATGCGCCAGCAGAAGGAGCGTTTTGGCCGTCGGGCCTGGCAGAAGGAGTTGTTCCTCTTCTTCTCCAAGAGCATCAAGAAGGGATTCGGCCCGTTCTGGGGTAGGTAGATCTCTGTTCTTCTTCTTCTAAAATTGACAAAATGTGTAGAAACAGCTCGTGAGGGTCTTGCTCTTGCGGGGACCGCCAAGCTTTGATTCTCAGCTGACGATTGAGGAGATCAGGAGAGTATACTTCGTCGACGAGGTCAGGTTCCCTCTCGTAGCACAAAATTTTCAACACCTCGTGGAATGACTCAAATACATTGCCACAGTTTTTCCTCTCTTCAAGCCATTCAAAAAAAGACGGGCAAGACGCCAAAGCTTACAACAACGAGTTGATAAAGCAGGTGAGTCCGAGGTTCTGCAACGCCACTAGTGAACTCTGGGATTTCCGTCCTAGTTTGGGTTCCCACAGTATGTCAATACTGACGCCGAGGGCGCAGGCCGTCAGGCCGAACATAAGTAAATTTTCTTTATCCATGGCAAAATTCTCAAGCACCAGATCACGGTCCCATCCTAACATTAGGCATCACTGGTGAGCCTCAATTCGTCACATCAGCCATCTACTGCAAGCGCCAAGCTTGAGGGAATCGTACTAGTCGCTGATGAATTTATATCAAACGAACGAACCATTGAAAAATTGAATTATCATAACTCAACCCGAGGCTGTACCGGCTGGTTCTCGTCGTAGAGGGGCCACCTGTCGGTTCAGTTATTCAAATAGTTGTGGTCAAGGTATACAATACACATTGTTAAACATTGTTAAAGAGTTTTGTTACAATATTATTCTCTTTACCGCTAGTGGAAGCTTTAAAAAACAAGCAGAGTAGTAGTTCTATATAATCGATTCCGAACGATTCTGAATGAGTTCTTCGTTCGCAGAGCATCCAGACGCATGCGCTTAACGGTTCCAAATGATGTTGCTCTGCGAACTCACCTTGTGACACGGATCGCTTGTTTCGTTTCTCAAAAGCAACCTACCATATTTCTTCTATTGGTGGGTACCTACCACAACTCATAGAAAACCGCGATGTATCTGTCATACCTGCTAACATGTGGTCTTTCGATAAAAGGGAGGCGCCATGTTGTTCATTAGAAGGCTTGGTCGGGTCACAGAAAGACGACTCGCTTGAAAGATGACCGAGCCCTCCCCGGTTCAGGTGGGAAAGGGATACGGGCTTTGTCGGGTAAGTGGTTTCGATCCCTGAGCCCCCATTAATTGTCCACTTTCAAACCTCTCCCCCCACCCCGACGACGGTGGCGCTCCTTGGGGAGAACAAGGGAAATCAGCTCCGGCACATCTGACGCTCAATTAATAACTTTTCCCTATACAGGGGACCCCCCTCTTACCGGAATGCTTTCCCTTCTCTCGGCTCGTTCCCATCGTTAATTTACCTTTATGGTTGGAAGTAGAGGAAACGTGTCATCACACTTGATGCGTGTGTGTTGTTAACTTCTACAACAGTTACTGGCATCGTTTCACAAAATCATAATGATGAGAGACCCTCTAACATGACCGATTGAATATTTATTTATGTTAACTCGGTGAATATGTAAAACCCCAGGGAAAGTGAGTTTTACGTCAAGATTTTGTCTTAATCGGCCTGACATGAGAGGGCGCTATTTTTCTCAATGTTTTTCTGAAGTTGCAATTTTATTCCTGACAATTCCATGGTCTTCAACGGGATTCGAACCAGAGGCTTAGATTAGATTAGATTAATACCAGAAAGGGTATGGAAGTGGGTTCCTGAAGGGCGCCTAAATTCGCGCCCCTAGGCTTGTAGACCCATTGTGCTGCCTCTCGGTGTTACTTTGGTAGGAGTTCTGTGCCCTTGAAATGATTCAATAGCCCTCCTACCAGGTCCTGTAGCGCCATTATCTCCCCCAGGTCCACTGATCCCAGAGTAAGATGCCTTCTGCGCTCCAGGACCTCACACTCGAAGAGGTGATGCCAACCAGAGGCTTCATCAGAACGCAGCGCAAAATGACTAAGGCCTGGATCCCACTCGACGGATCCGGCTGCCCTGGTAGTTGGTTCTGGCAATGCTGTTTCCAACCACTCCAAACCTGTCAAGCCCCAATAGTGGCAATTAGGAATGGAAACGTGTCTGGATTATTATTATTTTTTTTTAATCGATAGAAGGCGTCCAAATAATACTGAAAATGGGATTAAAACACAAACTGCAAGTTCGAATGAATTTATACAATTTATGGAAAAATTGCAATTTGAATTTTGGCGGAAACCCGAAGTCAGCTCCTTTTGGTCGACGAGTTGGCCACCATTAAAAAACTAAAAACTGAAGGATCGGTCACGTCGAATAAGTTAGTTATAATAATTTATATCACGAATAAGTTGAGTCAATACGCACGATCACATTCACAACAAAGTGAACACGGCCATTTTCGCGTTACTCCAATGTGCCAACGACCAAGCAAATCAAGAAAATTTTTGAAAATAGACCTGCACTCTGGTGTGTTTGATTGGAAACCGGAACCGGTGTAGGTTTTTGAATCGGCCAGAACAACTTAAGATGATCATAAACTACGTAAAAGACTTTTTGTCACAAAAATGATCTATTTTTCCCTTTTTGACTTCTAACAACATGGTACAGGATGATTTAACCCGAAATTCGGGTGCATTTCCATTCATAATTCTGCCATCACTCAGCTCCGAAGCTTCCATCTCTGTTTGCTCGGGCATCGTGGGCAAAACAGTTTTGAGAAGTTAATAAAGAGGGCCGCTCTCAGGAGACACTCGAAGCCCCCGAGTGGTCCATTACGTTTCCACCGTAAACAGCTCTTCAAACTACCAGAACTTCGTTGAAGGGGGTGGCCTTGTTTCAGATGACTTCTGACTTCGGACACCACTTGACTCTCCCTAATCGTTTCCCTGAATCCTCCAGGCCTTTACTGGGGCTCTAATAGAAGAGGTCGTCGTTCCTCTTTAGCGACTATCTCGTTAGGAACTTTTTGAAAAGGGAAGAGCTAAAAAGAGGATTTTGACGAGCGTTTCAAAACAATCAACTTCAGGAATAAATTATACGACTTCCCCACTGTAGAATATGTATTCGTCAAAGTAATATTCACAAAAGGAGAGAATACCGGTGAAAAAATTGTATGAAGAAGCAGAGTCCGTGGAGATACCAAGGCTCGAAATGAGGTTCCTGAACAACTCCCAGTGAATTCTGCTTCCAAATCCTCCTCGTGTTGGGGCTTAATGTAGTAGACTAGGGGGCCAGCCCCGCTCGTTCCGCTCTGGAGGTAACGATCAACGCCTCATTGACATTTCTGGTGTACAAACTATAGTTGAATCTATTGATGAATCCTGAAATTACCAGACTACCTAAGCTTGCTTACTAGGAAAAGTTAGAAACGTCTTAGTGATACAAAATACTGATGCTATTTAATTTCAAGTGATTAATTGAGAGAACAAAATGGAGAAAACGCACGATAAAAAAGCGGAAGGCAAATCAAAAAAGACGACGTTCTACATCAAGCCGTATACTCTACCCGAAGGGAATTGGACCGCCATCATGAAAAGGATGTGCGAAGTGGAGTACGGTTGCTGCTGTTGCGGGACGCTCCGGACCGGTGCGGTTGCGTTCGCGTGGTTTTTCGTCGTCTGGTTTCTTCTGGACATGATCGGGAACGTGTTGTTCGCTTGCGCCTACAACGGTTGGATCACGATGGAGTTTGTTGTAGGGGAGAACGACACCATAACGATTGTGCACAAAATCGACCCTTTCATTTACTTTGTCAGGGCCGCCCTTCAGTTCGGGCTGTCCATCGCCCTGCTGGTCGGAGTCTTTGACGGGACGAAATTGCGTTTCAAATTAATCCGAGTTTTTATACAGTCTTTCATGGTTTTGATCGCCTTCGGAGTCATACACGAGACCGCCAAGTTCGTGACTATTGTGAGTGCCGGGGAGAAGAATCCAGTCCGGCTTTATCTCTCACTTTTTGTATACATTGTGTTACAAGGGATTTACGGATGGGGAACCATCGTTGTTAAATGTTACTACATTCAAGCTGCCGGCTCGGCGGTTGGAATGTGAGAAGTTGGACTTTCGTGTGCTCCTGTTATTGATGTTTTGTTGATTATTTAAACATTTTTACGAATACACGAAATTTGTTTCCCACACATGTATTGTTTTTAGAATATAAGTAGTCTGAGGTGATGAAATATAAACCAACGAACTCCCTGCTGTTCAGGGCAATTTGCATGTATTTTAGATTTTGAATTCTTCCCTACCATTCTAATAAAAAGTAACTTGCACAATTCCAACAAAAAAAAAAAAAAAAATCATTGGAGGAAATAAAAGGAGAAAAGAAACGCTGAGTTTGAATCCGCAGGGTTTGACCGGGAAGTCTCCTCTGTCAGTGACGTCTCAGTTCCAGTGAATCTATCGGGAGCGCTATAGTCGGCGTGTTGAGCTCGGATCGGACGATCGAAGTGACAACACGTTGCGTGTGCGCTCTGTTTTCTGTTCCCTAATTAACTGGTTTGCAGCTCATGTTGAGACTTGATTTTTTGTACCCGGGTACATTTCGCTACGGACAACCTAGATGTGTGATTGGTGGTGTTGAACGACGGCCTATTTCGTCAGTAATTTGAATAGTTTTGAGCTCGCTTCACGGTTTTTTACGAGGATCAAGTTTGTTCAGGCTCAAATACGGCCCCCTCCTCGGACTGAGGAGGATCCTGAGACTCCCCTCTCTGCCTCCATCCTATTGGAACGCTCCCACCAGTCTCGCCAGGACGCTGGAGGCCCCCCTCCTTTTGCATCTCAACAAGATCGCGCGATTTCATCGAAGTTTGAATTGTCGAGAGGTCAGGTCGCTTGAGAGTCTGTCTGGCTCTATTTACGCTCGTCAGTTACAAGCAGCAACAGCAAATTAATTAATTCTTTCCTCTACGAAGTAGTGTAGTCGGTCGTGAAGATAGTCGGAGGCCTCCTAGGGGTCCAAATAAAAGTGAAAACCCCACTAAGCGGCCCAGGAGCTCTCCTGAAGTTGGCTCGGATAGTGAGAAAAGAAAAAAAAAACCTATGGCTTCCGGCGGCGGCAATTTTTTGGACGAAATGGAGAAGCTATTGGACCGAAAAATGCTTAATCTGGCTACGAAGGATGGTTTCTCAGGATTCAGAGCCTCAAGACCGAGATTGACAATGTGGGAAAGAATTACGAAAAAATCTCCATAGAAATAAAGCAAATTAGAAAGGCGGCTATTAATCGAGATAAAAGAATTGAAAAGCTGGAATTAGACGCGCGAAAAAGTAACATCATCATTCACGGGCTTAGGTTTGAGAAAACGGATGACCTCACGCGTACAGTCCGAAATTTCTTCCGTGAGATTCTTCAGATTACTGAGTCTATAGGAATTGATTTAGTTCGGCTCTTGTCGGGCGCCAAGGGAGGCTCTGCCTTGCTAGTCGGTCTGCGTGACCATAATGACAAATGGCGCATATTCAAAAAATGCTCCGTTCTGAAAGATAGTGGGTTCGAGGTTTCTCAGGATTTGCCCTTCTCGATTCGCCAAAGAAAAGCGAAGTTGCTTCGCATTCGCAAGGAGTTACGCAAGACCGTGAAAAGCCCGTGTAAGGTTAGAGCGGACCAAATGATGATACTCGACCGGACCTATCAATGGGACGACGGGGTTGGGCTGTGCTCGCGGTTTGGCGGCGGGATCCAGGTTGTCAATAGAATCGCCGGCGTTGACCTGACGGCTACAATAGCGACGCTACGCTCAGAGGACGAGGAGGATGGTGGTAGATCTGGTGGAATGCGGCCCGACTGACGAGAGGAAGTCAACCAGCTGGAGCTTTGGGGGAAGAATTTGGCGATCGACCTGACAAATTTCGGCATCGAATTTTAGCTTATAATAACATTATATTTGGGCATATGATCAAAAAGAGGAGTATCGAATTTCTTAGTTTTGTAAAATCATTTCAAATGATTGTTCTTATGGAGACTAATTTATTGGAAGAAGATAAATTTTATTTGATGATGTATTTGGTAAGGATAATGTAAGGGCAGTGCGAAGTAAAAGAACGGTGTTTTCGAGCGCGCAAGTGAGGGGATTGTGATGGGTTTAAATAAGGGGCTAGTGGATGTTAATTTCGTGGATATTTACAACAAACCCGTTTAAATTAAATTATAATTTAATTAGGTAATTCCATATGGAATTTCATATGTCCGAACCTCCGGCAGACCGTCTGCGGCATAATGCCGTCTGCCGCAGACGGCATTATGCCATGCTGTATTGTTTATCATGTACTTGATATTAGGTACCTAACTTTATCTATCTATCTAGTCGGCGTGTTGTAACTTCGGTGATGACCTTACCCTCTCCAAACCTCCCTAAGCATGCCCCACTCCGGTTTTCAGGTGAGCCACCTGTGCACGAGAAAATTCCCTCTTACTTTCACACGTCATTCCAGCCTTCATTTCGTCTTGTGATTACCTACCGCTCACCAGTCCTCACTTACACGCATTCTATCTTTTTTTTAATCGTTTGTACAAACGCAATTTAATTGTATTTTTGGTTTAGATCTCGGTTTTTCAAGGGAGTTACTCGGTTATATAATTAGGAGGTAACAAGTTGTGATGGATTCGACGACGACTTCAATTTACGAAACCCAGTCGCTTATCAGACGTGGGAAACCCCTCAAATCGCAAGCTCGCAGCTTGGTTTTCCGACTGTGGACGTTCCAAAAACCTGTTCCACTTCCACAACTTCCAAAAAGAAAAGGAAAAACAGGGTCCTTTCATAAACGTCAACAAAGCGATGGATTTTGTTGGCATCGTTACCCTCATGCAGATTTCAAATTTTGTATTGCAGGTGCGTCAAATCAATTCTGGACTGTTTCGCATCGATTTACATTAGACTACACCCCAAACGTTAATATTTTTAAAAAAGGCCTCATTTTGAATTTCCGAAACAAAAGATTTCAACTTCGGGGAGTTTTTACAATAATTGTAAAAACATCCCAATGTAATAATTACATTACTATGACATAAACATTGTATAGTCTTAATAATAATAATTATTATTATTAAGACTTATAGAGACGAGATTTTACATATTTGCATATTCAGTTTTTAGGCTCTAAATGTTCATAGGAGTCCGTTTTGAGCTGTTTGCAACGACTTAAACGCAATTTAATTTATCATATTTTCGTTAGAGTTAAGGCGAAGGGACTATCCATTATCATTCGCAATGTACCCCCCCCCCCCCCCCCCCCACTAAAATTGCAATAATTGCAATAATTTATTTATCCTGTAACATTAAAAATACGCGTTTTCGGCGCCTGTGGTCCTCACAAGACAACAAATAGGTACTCATCATCCTTGGTAAAAACGTAAACTTTAATTTTCATTTTGACAAAAAAAAAGAATATTATTCTTTTCAAGGGTGAAAATATTCTTTTTTTTTGTCAAAATGAAAATTACAGAAAATATATTGACCTTAATAAACGAATAAATGAATGCATAAACGGGCTCGAATTTTAGCATATATGCTATATCGATCTCGTCTCTAATAATTAGAGACCAATAATTATTATTACATTGGGTTGGTTAACCGGCCGTTTCTTGTCGAATTCCCACGAGAGTGAGGGAATTTTCCCTCCTACTGGGCAGCAGTGGGCCACGTAAAGTGGAAAGGGTAGGACCGCAGGCGTCCAGTGGGCGGGGCCAATTTTTTATACCAACACCTAAGTTACAACACGCCGACTATAGTATCATCAGCTTTTATGATAAATTTATCGCAATCATCACGTGATACGATCGAAGGAATAATTCATAATTCACGATACATATTAGAAGGATTAGATTCACGGCGATTCAATTGTATTGTAGTGAAGTGGCTAGAAAACTGGGTGGAACAAATTCCCTATCACTTTCACGCTTATGCTTATGCTTCCGGCGTTGTTTAAATTGATTTTTTTCTATTTTAATCCAGTTTCCTCGAGTTTCCCCAAGTGAAAAACAATCGACGGCGCTCTTCTGCTCTGCTCAGTTGGCAGCACTCCCCGCAATATATTGTTTCGTCGAACTCCCTCCATCGCTGTGTTCCCCCGCATTTTTCAAACTCTGAAAATTTCGTTAAATTATCTAAATTTTCTCGAAGCGATTTCCGCGGCTGACTATCATTACTGTTTTCATTATTGTAGCAATTATTGTTTTCATTATTTTCTCAGGAAGTAGAGATGAAAGAAGAAAACCGCGCAAATGGCCCATTTGGGGAATGGAAACGCACCATTAAATGTGTTTACAAATGATTACAAATTTTGTAAAATCAAACATACCGATAGTAATTACACACCCGATTTCATCCTCACGTGGGATTCCGTCTGGCCAGGAACGGAGTCTCTTTATCCCTCCAACCAGCTTAGCGGGATTAAGGCGGCCCAGACAACCTTTCCACGTCATCCAGCCGAGAGAGAATCTAATCAAAATTATTACGATATAATCCTCCCCCCATGTCGAGCGGGTAACCATCACATCGGACTAATTCCGCCCCTAATCAGGGCGTTCCTATTCCCTGAATCCTATTCATCATGTAATCTCGGCGGAATGCGAGCATCTCCCTGCGGGAGACGTGGGAGGCTGTACCATTAGTTTCGTTCGCAATGAGGAGGCAACATTTGTCACTCAAACGCATACCACAGGGGACGAGATATTTATTTAAATTCACGTCCGCCCGCTTCTCCCCCGTGTCACCAATTTTTTTCCCCCTACAATATGGTTGGTGGAACGTTCACAGACAAAACGAAGCTCCCCGCCACGCCCTCCATTGTAAACACGCTGTGCCTTAAACTTTCCAACTATCACACAATTTTAAATAAAAATAGTAAGAACACGGTGCACCCGCCTTGGGCTCAACTCCCATAAACAGTTTTAACTGTTTTGTTAAATGTGTGGGGTGATTCCACGAAAACTGGAAATTTTAGGTCTTTCAAACACGATGGCTCTCCTATTTGATTTAAAAAAAAAAAAAAAAATTGGGCTTAAGGGAGAAGACGATAGCTTTAATTCGAATCAAGTTTCATCCCTTTCCTTGAAAACTTAGGTATGAAATTTCAAATTTGAAGTTCGATATCCTCATTCTCTCACGTGTCCCTTTCTCAGAGTTTCCAACTTCAACAACTACTGACGATGAACCAAGTAGATTTTCGCCAAAATCCAATGTATCGTTATTTTCACCTGCTCTTCACCTTCAACTTTTTAGAGAATACGGATTTTAACAGTGAACCGTGTTGAGTAAGGACAACATCATGTGGCTGTCACGGAGGTAGTCACCTCATTCTCTCACATTATTTTGAGAAAGTCGTGTGTCCGCCATGCCCCCATTAGGACCGGAAAAATGGGTCAGCAACACTTCCACACATCGCGTCTGCACGTCGAGAAATCGTCATTGTCAAAATATCCTCCCTCTTCAGTCGGTGTCCTGTTTTGTGGGAGAATTTTATCTTTCGGCACTTGAATTCTCATTCTCTCATCTTTCATAAACTAGTTGCGGTAAGTTTCAGAATTTTGATTATCAGTCACATAGTGAGCGTTGCCAAGTGCTTGTGCCATGTGATTTTTGAAAATTGCAGTAATTACAATGTGTGCAATAGCATCCTATTTTGAAGCCAAAAACCTCATTCTCTCATTCTCATTCTCTCATGTTAATCATAGGTAAATGAGAGAATGAGGTTCGGAATGAGAGAATGAGGATGATCCTACATTCTTACGATTTTATTATATTACCTAAATATATTTCCTATTTTTCATTAATTGAGTAGCAATGTACGCTAGAGTCAATTTATTATACATTCAAAATCAATCTGGCGTCTCATTTTATTTGTTTTCCTCATTCTCATACCTACCTCATTCCCTCATCTTACGAATTTACAAAATTTTCTATTCTTGCTAAACGGAGCACTTGTATGATTGAATTCGTTGCTAAACTTCATCTGAACCACCTTCAAAGTAAGCCTAATCAAAAAAATCTATAAACAAAGAAAGAATTTTTCACTCATATTTGGACATCAAAAATTTCCAGTTTTCGTGGAATCACCCATAACTGTTCAATTCGGAATTGAAATGGAATATGTAGCAGAGTTGAATTAGCTCAGAATACCCCTAACTTTAATTTGAGCACAAATATCGTCTCCTTTCTGCCATTGTCAGATTCGCAGACGTTTCCCAACTTTTATAGAGGGTGTTGCAAGATTGGATCGGTCGGGGGGGATGTTACAAGGGGAATCTTGAAAGGAACATCCTCAGCGAATTGCCAAAGTAATGAAACATCCAGCAGCCGGAGCCCGAAGTTCCCCAATCCCAAGTCCCGTAGGTACCCATTTACCTAATGATATCTACTTACGGGAAAAAGTGGCCTTTTAAGGGGAGCCCCGCATTATCCACAAAGGGTTCATAGGGGGGAGGACCTGCCTTGTTGCCTAATAGAAACTTTCATGGGGCGGAAAGCAGAAGGAACAGCCTTTGCAATCACAATCGACTCTTATCCCGAAAAACCAGGTCGGGCATCCAGAAAAACTTGACTTTCCCTCCCGCATTTGACCCTATCGCAAGCTCTGCAGTCCTTATTTACCCTTTCCACGGGATTATACCCCTATCGGGAAAAAGTTTCCGCCTCATTATTAAGCAAAGGGCTCTCAACTTTCCAAACGGAAGGAGTACTCCTAATGAATCGACTTGTTTGCACTTTTTCTTTCGGGGGGAAGGGAAAAGCAATCGTTGAAAACAAACGGAGATGTCCACCGACTATCTCCTTCTTGGAAAATTCGGAAGGAAAGGGCGAAATCGTGTAGAGTACTCTGAATAAACCACAAGTGGCAAATTGGTGGAAATTCCGCATTGCTGCTCTCAGTAGAATTGAGAATATAAATAATAATTATGTATATTCTCAAGTTAAACTTAATGAGTCAAAAAGGATGCTTATCTTGAGAAGGATCGGTTTATGTTAACATAAGCTCAAATTTGAGCTGGAATTTAGATTTGAAATGTACAGGTAATACGGATTCGTAAACCCAAAGTTGAGGATCCTTACATGTAGAAAAATGGCTAACAGGATAACAGGAGAAAAATTACAAGGCACTGGTTAGGAATTACGTAAGCGAGTAGAGAGGAGCGACCAGCTAATTCATGAAATTCGATTGGTACTGAATGAGCTGGTTTGAGACAGGCCTTTATCTCGTCAGTCAGTCCCCACTGCGGGGCTCACCCCTCTCTGGATTCTCGCCCATAGTGAGGGTTGAGTCGGGGGGGGGGGGGGGGGGGACCCCACGGCTTCCACCCACTTCAATCGTCCTGGCGTTGTACCTATGTCTGCGCCTGTCCACTTGCTTATTCGGTTCATTTAAGCTTTAGTTATTTATAAATTATGTAGATGCACTACAATATTCATAATAACATTACAGCGATACTATACGTAGATTGGATTTCTTCAAAATCTTTTTCAAAAGTTGTCAGAAGGGAAATCCATACTGATCAGCGTCACCATCTTTGATGTCAGTTTTGCAGCTTCGGTAAAGAGCATTGTTATAAGAGTACTGAAGTCGCATCAAAGGAATATGTTGATATCTAATAGATTGCCTCCGGGTTTTATCAAAGTTCCTTCTCTCGTGTATTCCCGGTTCGAAGAATTCGAGACTTCGCTTCCACCCGGGTATTTCCTTGAACTCTCGCACTGTACAAACTTCTCTTTTGTAGCTCGTGTTCTTTTGACAGTAAACTGGTGGCGTTCACATCCGTTCTCCCTTCCACGTGCTGGAAGTACATTTCATATGTATGCACTCCATCGGTTGGAAATTAGGTATTCCCTCTCTCGGCGCCGAAACTTGCGAAATAAGTTTGCGTGACGAGCGGTTGTGTTCATAATATTTAATATTAGAATTTAATTTTAGAACTGGAGCAGCGTGAATAAAGGGACTGAATCCCAACATCAGATATTGTGGTATATTGCAGGGATCTTCATGCAACACAGGGGTGACTATGAAGTGACTTTATTCTTATGCGTATACTTTTGGATTATTATTCTTGACTTAATACTCCTATGTAATTGCGACGAGGGTCGAAAATGTTGGTTGACGCCAATAATTTTGTTAATTTACCGGCGTTTCAAAATGTGTGGATTCCAAAAATGAAATGTCCGTCCGCCGTACACCGGCACAGTGGCGCCGAACGGCCATATTTTGGAAAACCTTTGAAAACACTCAAACCTACAGGATATTAGACGCTGATTACAAATAATATAATGTGGGGTATATTATACGCCATGTCCCTATACATACCTAAAATTGCAACTTAGTCTTATTTTATATATATATATTTTAATCCCCAAAAACAACTTTTTCTGTATATTTTTTAGTGTGTACGCCAAACAAGGAAACTCTCGAAGTTTGGACACAAAGAAAAGCTGTAGAGCAGTAAATTTTGCGTCGATTGAACACCCTAAAATAGAAAATTGAATTGATTTCGATCGAACACATCTATGATTTCCGATGAAACCCCGTAACATTGATGACTTCCATTGAACGCCCTAAAATTGAAAACTTTTGCAAAAATAGGAGAGTCGCAGCAGATGATGTATGTCAAAAAACAACATTTATGAGCAGCAAACTATCGCCCAACTAAAATAACGATTCATCTCCGAACAAACCCACTCGTTGAGTGAAAGAAGCTCAAACGTGCGCTATGACCAGAAGGGCAGCTTTGGGCAGACGATTCTTGGTTTATTCTTTGACATATATCAACATATTAAAATAACACGACTGGAGCGAGAAGAACCATTCCCATCTCGGAGCGAACCGGAGTTTGAAAAAAAAAAAATAATATATATATATATATATATAGCTCTGCCGATTCATTATTTGCACGGAAAACTCGTGATTTACCTATGCCCCTGAGACGGGCAAAAAAAATTATTTCCGCCCAGTTTGGTGGCTATGTTTCATAGATGAAAAAAAAATCCTTGAACACAAAGAGAAATTTCATTATTTTTTCCCCCTCTTTTCCAGTTACATAACCCTCACCAACACTCAAATCGAATTCACACAAATATAATGCAAATTTTACACAAGGGTTTTTATTCTTTGATATAAGTTACATGTGCGACAATCTCTGTCAATAAATAAAGTCAATTTTTTACTCGGAAAATATTTCCGCTATGTTGCATAGATCCTTCAAAAATCCCATTTGTAGATCCCCACAGTGAAATCGGATCGTTCTGGGACCCCCAAAAATGGATTATACGTCCGAAAATACTTCGAAAACGACACCTAACCCGATCCCATAGCCGAAACCCAAGAAAAACCCTCCCGTAGCCCCTTTTTAGCCCCACGAGTTTGGGCGATCGGGCTGAAAACCTTGCGTGCACAACTAGATGGTAAAGCACTTGCTTAAAAATAAGCACAAAATACTTATTTTGTCAAAATTTCAGATTTAAAAAAAAAAAAAAATCCTGCTGCCCAAAACGGCCTGTATGGCGGACGGACATTTTGGTTTTGGAATCAAGTCTAGATTATCTAGACCTGTTGAAACGGATAATGTCAAATTTTGAGTCGTCGACCTCCGTCGCGATTACATAGGTGTATTATTCCAAGAATAATAAACCAAAATCCATTATTTTGACTTTGAGCTCCAATTTTATGCCATAAATTAATTTATGGCCTAAAACTTAATTTTTGGGAAAAATCCCTGCTATGCATGGATTCTGTGGCTAATAGACTGGGAGAATGATGAACCGGATCGAAGCGGGCTCAGCTCCTATTCCCCGTTATATATAATTATTATTAATTTTGATGTCAGGGAAGCTAAACAACCCAGTTCATCATAACAACACACTAACATTCCAGAAAATATTTAATAGGTATGCCCCACAAGAACTGCACCTGCGAGCGGGGGAAACGAGTCAAAACTATGATCGGAATGCTCGAGATGTTGATGAATGAAGGGAATCCAGGATATAATTTGGTCGATATTGTGAGCGCGGTGTCAAGCAAATTAGAAGACCATCCCATACGCATGGTGCCAAGAATTATCGACGCGTTGCTAACTGCTGAAAAGCTCGATTTGATTGAAAGAGTCGAGCCAACGAGGAAGTCAAGCGAGGTGAGGTTTTCTTCAACATGCATCAATGCACCGAGTACCAGTTCTGGTTCAAGGAGAGGCATCCTCAAACGATGTAGCTCAATCGCCTGCGAATGTACACGCAAGAAAAAGAAGAAAACACGAAAATCTAGATCGAGAAGCAATTCCCGCTGCAATTCCCGCTGCAATTCCCGTTGCTGAATCCATCCTGATGGTGTATCGTTATATTATATTATTAAGCAACCTTTTAACATTTTCTTCTATATTTGCTTTACCGATAAACAAAGCAATTATTAGGTTTGCCCTACAGAAAAATCATCTATCTAAAACATTAAGCTCACCATATTTGCTACAAAAATGTCCCCATTCATTTTTTGAGCACCTACAATAGTGTAGGAGATATTCAAGCTAGAATGTGAGTATTTTTCGCACTTTGTTTTTTGCTCACAGCGCTAAAATGATGAATCCTAGCGGTATGGGCACTAGTATGTAATCAAAACTGCATTAAATTTGCTACAATTTGAGCACAAGTACGGCTGTATAGATCACATAGAAACCGAGAAAACGAATTTTAACCAAAACCGATCGGTAAGTGGAAAACCACGTTTTTCAGAACGTTCTCGGGTGTAGCTCAGAAAGTATTGGCCCGAGTCCAAAGTTATTTTTTTCTCTTGAAAGCTGATTAAATTCCATATAAGGGACGGTACATTTCATTTCTGTTGAGACAACGAATGCGCCATTGTTATTCGCAAAAACACATCTTTGCCAAAATAGCGCGCAACTCCTCACTTTTGGTTTATTATTCTTGGAATAATACACCTATGTTTTCGCGACGCGGGTCGACGACTCCGATCGGCCTCAAAATTTGACATTATCCGATTCAAGAGGTCTACATTCAAAATCTGAAATGTCCGTCCGCCGTCCGCCGTCCGGGCCGTTTTGGGCAGTAGGAATTTTTTAAAAATCTGAAATTTTGACAAAATACTTGGTTTACCATCTAGTTGTGCCCGCAAGGTTTTCAGCCCGATCGCCCAAACCCGTGGGGCGCTATGGGGCTAAAATGGGGCTACAGAAGGGGGTTTTTGAAGGGTTTCGGCTATGGGATCGAGTCAGGTGTCGTTTTCGAAGTATTTTTGGACGTAGAATCCATTTTTTGGGGTCCTGCAGCGATCCGATTTCACTGTTTCGATCTATAGGGCTTTCATGGGGCTAAAAATGGGATTTTTGAAGGATCCCAGGAGGTTAATTATTTTTCGAGTAAAGAATAAAGAATTTTTGAAAAAACAATTTTTTGAAAAAAAAATCCAAAAATAAATTTTTTGAGAAAAAAAAATCCAAAAATTTTTTTTTCCCCAACATTTTTTCTTTTTACACAGAAATAATTTTTGCGAAACTAACCTATATCAAAGAATAATAAACCCTTGTGTAAAATTTGCAGCGTTTTTATATTTTTTTAAGGCAAACTTTAATTTTTCTATGTCGCCCCAACTAACTGGGATGTTGAGTTATTCGTTGGTCACCTGGGAATACTGAAAAAAACTAGGTACCTACTGCGAAAAATAAAAACTATACAGGTTCCCTCGCGATTCTCACTAGGCCAGGTTCCTCTGCACAATCCATCTCCGTCGTAAGCCACCGGAAGCAAGGCAAGGAATTGCCTTCAGAAAATTTTGGAGCTTGGAGAGAATGAACCAGTTGTGTAGCAACTACCACTCGAAGGGTCGTGTAATGAAGGAAACCAAGTGTGTAAAACTGGTGAAATGAACCCGCAAGCCGGAAAGGGTTAGGAAAGCAAGAAAGGTGACGGACGGGTGAGGGAAGAGAAGGGTTTGGAGAGCTATTCAGGATGGCTAACTAAAAGGTCGGTCCGTTCTCGGTGTTAGTCGGCTGTTTTGTCAATTTGTGACGTCAAACAGGGCTTTGAAACTTGGCGAAATGTAAAGTGGGCCTTTCACTTTCCATTGAATTTTAGCTGAAACTAGGGGCGGATGGGCAGGTCGGGCGATCGGGCGATTAGGGGCCGTTCGCAGCTAGAAAAAAATTGTATCCTACCTAAAATATGTACCTACTCGAGACCGAAAAGGAAAACTCAGACTTAAAAGAAGGCGATCTGGTTAGCTTTGTTCCTCATAGGGAGGATGGCAAGACTTGCCAAGACTTGCCTAGACTTGCACTTAGTGCAATAAATGCGTAATTTGTGCTACAAGGTGTTAAAACATTGTCGTATGGGAGACTGTTGACATACTCGTGATGAGTTTGTCACCTCTTGGAAGTCTCTTTTTGATTTACAAATGTTTGGTAACGTTTTCCACGACCCAAGGGACGAGTTTTTCAAAATTTTAAAATCATCAAAACAAGGCTGAGGCAAACTCTGAATGATCACAATCTGAGGGATCTCATGTTGATGGCTTGCGAGTAGGAGTGACTGGCTGGAGCACTGAGCGAGTGGCTTCGGTCGGTTTTGGCCCTCCTCACCGTCTGTTCTCCCTCATCAGCTAGCGTTTTGTTTATGAGCGTTATGTGATCTCGTTTTGGTTAAATATTCTTGAAATAATACTTTGGTATTCGCAACAGGGGTCAAAAATTTTTATCGTCCTCAGAATTTGACATTATAGGTAGGTATCTACGTTTCAAAATGTGTGGATTTCAAATCTGAAATGTCCGTCCGCCGTTCACGACGTTTTGCGCAGTAGCAATTTATTTAAAAACCTGAAATTTTTGACAAAATACTTGGTTAAGTTGTAACACCTACTTGCAAGGTGTTCAGCCCCATTGCACAAATCCGTGGTGCCCAGCGGATCTAAAAATAGGGGCTGCAGGAGGGGCTTTGTCGAGTTAGGGGTCGTTTTAGAATTTTTTTTTGGACGTAAAATCCACTTTTTTGGAGTCCCAAAAGCATCCGATTTCACCGTGGGGGTCCACGGGGCTTTTGAAGGATGCCAAGAAGTCGAATAATGGCTTGTTTTCCAAGTAATCTTGATAATTCATTCTTCGGGGTTCTTCATCCGTTCAAATACTCAACATAAAATTTAAAGAATTTTTAATAATTACATTACAACAGATATAAAAGGTAGGTACATAAGTAAATTTAAACAGATATAAGGAAATTTACAATGGGCTTGAGGTTGAGCCTAGAATTTGAAAGAAATGAACAAGTCGGGGACATACATGAGTAGGTACGTACTCAACCCATACGGGTGGAGGGGAGATGGCGAGGAGGGCCACAAACGCCGACGCCTCTTGCGAGCCTTCTTTTTTTTTATCATTGATAAGCTGTGATAATGTACTTAACTGAAGAAATATGCAAAATGTATTCTTAGCTTGAAAAAAGAATAAATAAATAAACCTAGCTTGAATCGCCATTTTGTTTGTATTCTATACTACCAAGCGCCACTTTTTTCTAGAATAGGTGCTTTTATTTTTCTCTTTCACGTGAGTATTACGTTCAAATAGGTATTACAAGTAAGGTCTTTGGATAGGTAACTATGTTTGGGGGGGGGGGGGGGGGGTGAGGGCTGGTCAAATTGAATCGCCCGGGCCCGTCTAAACCGCCTATCAACCCCTGATTGAAATACCAGTTGGTTGGACTGGACTTCAGTCGTGTTTGCAGTCAGAACAGTTCTAGTTACTATCGGTCTTAGATCCCGGGCAGCTTCCAGCCAGTCGAATAACGTTCTTAGTGCAAGGATCAAACTTGTTTGAAATCAACACCTGCTGTTATGTACTTCAATTACACAAACGGGCAGTTATGGAATCACCAGTAAATTTAGTAGACTACCAGTGACATTTCATTCAACCAATTTTGAAGCCTTTGACGTCACTGAATTTCGACCGTTCCCTAATGCCCACCCTTGTTGGTCATCCTTTGCGGGCATCATTGCCCATTAGCTTCCTTCTTGCCCCACCATCGTCACTCCCTGACACCAAGTGATGGAGTTTTTCCCTTCACATGAGCTCTACCCTGATAAGCTCTTTCTTCTCCCTCAGGGCACCCCATAACCATCAATCATTTTTTCAAGCAACCTTTGATGGGTATAAAGTTCAGGTCATAATAAAAGAAGCCAACCAGGAGGTATTACTATCCCAAATCACTCAGAACATAATAATTTGTACTCCTGCAGTACTACTGCATCACTTGCACGGTAAAAAATACGTATCACTTGAAACATTCAATACGATAACCCGAATGGAGAAAAAAATCTGAGAATAGAATAGACGTCCGTTCACTCGTATAAAAATTGAACGGGAGCTTTTGTCGAAGGCGGAAGATGCGTTGTATTGTTGAAGAAAAGGGCCATTGTGTTTTTGCACAATATCCCAGGAGGGGAGTTACTGTATCGTGGAGGGTCGGAATGGGTTCGGTGAATTAACAAGGGTTGGTGTTTTGGGATTTCTTCAGATAAAGGGATGCTTCATTTTTTACACGTTTTACTTAATTAGAAGGAAATTTAGAATAAGTATTTTACTTAGTGCTACGTCTACGTTGGGTGCCAGGGAAAGATGAGGGTCTATCCGTAATACATACAATACAATTTGTAGGAACTGGATTCAATTGGGATGTTTTATAGGGAAATTGCTAATGGGCTTCTTGAAAAGGTCAGAATTCAGCATTTCTGACAACATATTCGTATTCAGCACCCTTTAAAACCCATAAACCCCCAATTTTTAGTTCGAAAATCCGTATAGGTACGTGCTGAGCTGTTTTCGAAATGTTAGAGATTTTGAAATGAACGCCGGGCAAATTTGACGTCACACCTCGCCAGGCTGGGCGTCGAATAGTTGGGCACTGAGCCGCCAGAGCGCTAAATAATAAATCTGAACAGAATCGGAATAAAAACACTCAGCCCGGGTCGATTTTTGAATAACATTCTTTGATAATAACCTCGATGCTCAATTTTCGAATGACCGTCTATAATGATTAACCCGATTTTCGATTTTTGGGGTCGACTTTTTGCGTAGAAAAGTTGGCTGACTTGTGTAGATGAGAGAGAGAGAGGGATCTCTCGGCCAATCAAAAGACGACGAAGCAGCCCACGTCATGTACCCCCTCCAGACCTCGGAATTCAAATATCATATTTTTCCTAAGGCCCTATAAATAATTGAAACGGGTTTTCTGCAATATGGACCCGTTTTCGTAACTTTTGAAGCACGACCTTTGCTGGAAAAACATTTTTTTTAATCATTCAAGGAGCTCATTGAGCCCAAATCCCCAATGCCAAAATGAGCCCAGTGTGAATTGAGCCCACCCCTGTAATTATAACTCAAGGTTATGTGTGAATTGAGCCCACAGTGTTTCATCTAAAAGAGCCCAAAAGTTTGACTCGCCAAATGAGCCCTTGGTGTAGGTACTAGAGAAAAAGCTTAGTAGTGTTATCATGATAGGGTGAACATATGGGTTCCCTAGTTGTGTAAAATGAGTCCTGATGGTTTGGTCTTGAACAATGACCGAGGCACTGACAGTGGCTCTTCGAATGGAGGCTGTGTCGCAGTTAGCAAGTATTGTCAGTGGAAACCAAACAACCCAAGGGAATCTGACAGGTTTCAAGGGCTACCAAGACAGCCAGGGGGATTAGGTTGCTTCCTTGTAGACCCCATTCCTTGCCCATACCAGAGTTGGGAGTAGTTGACTAAAAATGTAGTTCAACTAATATCAACTCATAGCTCATCCGGAAATTTTCTAAATTATCAAAATCGATTTCTCCTTCCGCTTTTCCTCGACTTATTGAATTTACGAGCGGCAGTTAGTTTGCTGTGGGAATTTTCCCGAGTCGAACTTGAATGGCTCAAGGAAATCCGCCCCCAAACCCCCCGAGGAAGTGGATAATGTTCAACCTTTGTTAGTCCCCTCCCTTTAAGAGCTCTTTGTTGAGAGTGAACAAACTTGAAAATTGCCGAAGGAACAAAGGGAGAGTCGGTGAATATATGGGCACCGGTTCCCAACCTTGGTACAGTCAGGTTGGCTGGTGAAACTGTTCTTTCCTGACTTGTACTTTCAACACCTACATGTTGCTGCAAATTATCTTCTGAAGTGTATCTAAAAGGGTTGAAATTGAGATTTGAAGTAATTAACAGTATTTCGCGGACCAGCCAGTTTTCGTGTGTACTAAGCCCTTCCTGAGTACTTCCCTTCTGCCCTAACTTTTGTTTCCATTAATTACATCCGCTATGCTCTCTCTCCCGAGGAAATCCTTTTGTTCGCTTGTTCGCATATACCTGGCTATGAGAAATGAACACTTATAATTCTTCTTCCAGAATGTTTAATGTATTTAATGGACTTGGCCGTCTAAAAATGCGAGGTAACATTTTTCATTTGGTCGGTATACATTTGTGCCTAAGACTCTGCCCGTAACTGTATGAAGCGACTCTTAACCAATTTTTGTTTATATGATTGCAGGGTTCCTAAACGCTAACACAGACCCTTATCTCAGATCGCCGTCCAATTACGGCCTGATGGATCAAATCGCGGCGCTCCATTGGCTCCAGGAGAACATCGCGTACTTCGGCGGTGATCCCTCCAACGTGACGCTGATGGGCCAAGGGACTGGAGCCTCATGCGTGCACTTCCTCATGGCCAGCAGCGCCGTCCCCGAGGGTATGTACGCTTCACCACGTACCCCATTCGGTGGGATTTAGGATGTTCGGAAGTTGGGTGAGCTCGGTCCGCACAAAGCAAAATTACCTGTTCTTCAATCGGCCTCAAAATTTATCATTATAGATGCTTCAAGATGCGTAGATTCCAAAACGAAATGTCCGTCCCGTCGTACGGCGCGCCGTCCGAACCGTTTTCGGCCGTAGGCATTTTTCTTCAAATCTGAAATTACGACATAGTTCTCGGTTTACCATCTAGGTGTGCCCGCAAAGTTTTCAGCCCGATCGCCCAAACCCGTAGGGCTCAGTGTAGCCAATAATGGTCTAGGTACGGAAGGGGTTTTTGAAGGGTTTCGGCAGTGGGGTCGAGTCAGGCGTCGTTTTCGAAGTATTTTTGGACGTAGTCCATTTTTGGGGGTCCCAGGGCCATGCAATTATTCCGTGGTGATCTATGGGGCTAAGAATGGAGCTTTTGAAGGATGGCGCGAGATCAAGACTTGACCTCACTTAGTGAGGTGTCGCTTTCCGTGTAATTTTGGATGCATAATTCATTTTTTGGGATCCAAAATCAGTCTGAACACGCTACGGCAATTGTTTTAAATTTATTTATTTTATTTCTATTTTTATTTTTTATTTTTTTATTTTCAAGTGCCTAATATAATAATTATATTGACATAAAATTAATATTTGCACAATTTAACTACTTCAAAGAATAATAAATCCTTGTGTAAAATTTGCTGCGTTTTTCTTCTTTTTTTTCTCTGAAAACTTTCATATTTTTCCGTCTGGCACGATTTTGCCACTTTTTTTATCCACCCCGCAAAACGCGGCAAAAAATACGAGCAACCATATTTGTACGCCGGCTTCGTAGTTACTTTTTTTTTTTTTTTAATTCAAAAACAATTTTAACAATGAGGACAAGAAATATTGGAAGAAAGTCGTGATTTGTATTACGTAATATGTAATACAATAAAATGTAATCACGACTTTGTATATTATACCTATTCAAATTTTTCTTGTGCAGACCTGTGCACACCTTTCATTCCCATAGTAGCTATTAAATAGGTATTACATATTTAAAATTACAGTTGATAGCGTCTTAAAATATTATTTCTATTTTCTGAATTCTTTAAATTTTGTTGGGCTTATTTTTTGAAAACTGCCGCTGACCTAGCGGTCCTTCATGTTCAACCTCACGACGCGTCGTTAGCATTGTTTTTCCCCCTGAACTCAACTGATGCCCTCATGACAGGAAAAATGGCGAATTAAAGCGCACTGGAGGGAGCCACCGCGATAACGGGCCGCGTTATCCTGTTCAGCTCATTACCATAACAGTTCTTGATTTACTGGGAATCCGCAGCTGAGCCCGAAGCTCTCAGCTCTAATTAAACCGAACCACCGCGAAGCACCACAACCCTTCAGGTGACGACCTCAACGTTACGCGATCCGATCGGCTTCAAAGGCAACGAGCTGTCTGTCAGTTAGTTATCGTACGAATGGCAAGAATTAACAAAGCGGCGTGCTGAGCGGGGCGCAGTGACCATATTTCATAAATCCCCGCCAACAAATAACTCCCTGTGGAAACATTCATGTTGCCACTTCTTATTACTTGAAATCTCCCTAATAAGAAACGGCAACATAATCGTAAAATAACTTTTCACTGCCTTCCCTTTCCTACCTTACATTCGTCCCCGTAATACATTCAGGCTTCTTGTAATAAGGCTTTTGTGAGTCGGCAAGAGAAACTCCAAGGGGGGTTGCGAGGGTAAAAAAGGATTTGGAAGGAAATAAAGGAGAGAAAAGGTGAGAGAGAAAAGTGAATAAAAAGTGAAGGGAGAGGAATAATGTAAGAGCGAAAGAAAAGGGCGAGAGGGTTATTGTTTTCCCAGTTGCCTCGCAGGACCCTCATTAACTTATTTCTTACAGCTGTCTCCAGGAGGGTTGACAAATTTTTCCTCTTTCTATCTCGAACAAATCACCTTCGGAATCCTTCTCCATGGAAGGTAATCGTTTCTGAAAAGAAGTGAATTCATTTTATTTCAATACCCAAAAGTTGATGTTTTCTTAAAATCGTCTCTCTATTGTTTCCTGCGCTGTTCGAAAGATGAGTATTTTGTGTAGAAAATACCGTCACACCTGCGAGTTTCACGACAGGGCTGGAAAATGGCGTATTGCAGTGCTGTCTGTTAGTGGCGCCATCTGCTGTGTTCATCTCTGTTGGCACGTGAAACCATTGCTTTTTTGCTGGACCTTTTCTGTCAACGTCAGCTTCTCTATTACGACAAAGGTTTTCCACTGCATTGATCTGGCGGCTAATGTTTCCGAGCTGGAAGACGAAACGCGGAACACTTCGGCAGCGTATGCCTTTTCAGAGGCGTCAACAAACCCGACCAAATAAACATTTTGCTTCCTGACTGGAGTAAACCGAGGTATGGTTAATTCCCGATGAAAGGAGCTACAGCTGTATGAGAGACCAACAGAGGCCACTTAGTTGTGGTCTTGGGGCAATTTGCGTTACTTCAACAAAGGAATTAAGAAGTGGGGGTTGAATCGACATTGACGACAGTTGCAGATCCAGTTTGGTCCCTGTCAGAGAGGATTTCGCGTTCCTCCAAGGTTCCAAAACGGACCCTCTTCTTTGGTTTGGATGCTCCACTGACGACCATGAAATCAAGGGAATTCATCTGAAAATTAACAGTTTGAAGCCCATGCAGTTCATTCAGACTGCCACCATTACCGGCAGATGAAAGGCACAAAGTCCATGGTCACACATGGGGTTTTGAGGTTTTCTCACATTCTGCTTATATTCAGTTATTTAACTATATCGCTGGAACCAGCTCGATGAAATCAAGAACACAAAGACAAAATAATTTCGATTTCTTAGGGTTTTACAGTGGGCAGATGACGGACCAACATTGATTGTGACACACACATTGAGACTCGCAAACAAGACAAAGACGATTCTCGCCGTTTGCTTTCATAACCTGAAAGAAACCTTCTGATGACCTTCTTTGTCATGTAATCTCACATGATGTGATTTAAGTGCACTTAAATTAAAGACAGAAATCTCCGGACTAGCACATTTTATCCTCCTTGTTTGCTCTTTGTTTGCCTCAGAAAAAATATGCGGACCCATTTTTGGTTTATTATTCTTGGAATAATACACCTATGTTTTCGCGACGGGGGTCGACGACTCCGATCGGGCTCAAAATTTGACATTATCCGTTTCAAGTGGTCTACATTCTAAATCCGAAATGTCCGTCCGCCGTCCAGGCCGTTTTGGGCAGTAGGAATTTTTTTAAAAATCTGAAATTTCGACAAAATACTTGGTTTACCATCTAGTTGTGCCCGCAATGTTTTCAGTCCGATCGCCCAAACCCGTGGGGCGCTATGGGGCTATAATGGGGCTACGGGAGGGGTTTTTTTTGAAGGCTTTTAGCTATGGGATCGAGTCAGGTGTCTTTTTCGAAGTATTTTTGGACGTAGAATCCATTTTTTGGGGTCCCGCAGCGATCCGATTTCACTGTTGCGATCTATAGGGCTCTCATGGGGCTAAAAATGGGATTTTTGAAGGATCCCAGGATGTTAAATATTTTTCGAGTAAAAAATACGGAATTTTTGAAAAAAAAAACACATTTTTGAACAAAAAATCAAAAAAAAAAATTTTTGAGATAAAAATCAAAAAAAAAAATTTTTTTAATTTTTTCATTGACAGAATTAAATTTCTGCACAAGTAATGTATATCAAAGAATAATAAACCCTTGTGTAAAATTTGCAGCGTTTTTGGTTTATTATTCTTGGAATAATACAGCTATGTTTTCGCGACGGGGGTCGACGACTCCGATCGGCCTCAAAATTTGACATTATCCGTTTCAAGTGGTCTAGAGTCCAAAACCGAAATGTCCGTCCGCTGTACATCATCCGCCGTCCGCCGTCCAGGCCGTTTTGGGCAGTAGGAATTTTTTTTAAAATCTGAAATTTTGACATAATACTCGGTTTACCATCTAGTTGTGCCCGCAAGGTTTTCAGCCCGATCGCTCAAACCCGTGGGGCGCTATGGGGCTAAAATGGGGCTACAGAAGGGGGTTTTTGAAGGCTTTGGGCTATGGGATCGAGTCAGGTGTCGTTTTCGAAGTATTTTTGGACGTAGAATCCATTTTTTGGGGTCCCGCAGCGATCCGATTTCACTGTTGCGATCTATAGGGCTTTCATGGGGCTAAAAATGGGATTTTTGAAGGATCCCAGGAGGTTAAATATTTTTCGAGTAAAGAATAAAGAATTTTTGAAAAAACAATTTTTTTGAAAAAAATTAAATTAAATTTTTTTGAAAAAAAAATCCAAAAATTTTTTTTCTAACATTTTTTCTTTTAACACAGAAATGATTTTTGCGCAACTAACCTATATTAAAGAATAATAAACCCTTGTGTAAAATTTGCAGCGTTTTTAATATTTAGATAACACTGTACCTATGCAATAAAGATAATTCCTATAAATCAGTGAATCACAGTGTTCAAGCATAATTGACCTAGGGGATCGGACATGGCAAATTAGTAGACTTTTTGCTGTTTAAACTTAAGTTTTTATATTTTAGAGTAAATATTTAGATATTTTATTGGTTGCCCGTCTTATATCTAAATGGATGGTTTACGGAACTTCTTTTTTTTTTTTCTTTCTTTTTTCAAGCTCAACTCATACCTAATAGGGCATTCGGAATCCTCTCCGGACAACGATCGTCCCTTTCTGAGAAAACGACCTGTCTACACTGAACCGGGCTTTGAGTTTCACCTACTACGAGCACAAGTTTCGACTGCAAAGATATCTATATAATAGTGTTCTTCTAATAATAGTTCTTCTATCATTCTCGTAATGAAAAATATGATTTCCGATCTCGCAATAGACATTTTTCTAAATCATTTTGACAAACCACTCAAGTGTGCTTTTAGTTGGCCCCGGAAGGTTTTCAAGAAAACGTGCCGTGGAAAATAACGAAAAACAAATCAAAGACATCTCAAAACTAGAGGCCGGTTTGAAAACACGCCGTACGAGCGATATAAAGGATTAATGGGAAACTTGGAAAACGATTTTTCTAGATGTTTTTAGCCCGATACGGCCGGGAATCTCAGTTCCGAAATGAAACTTTCCTCCTCTGCATCAGAGATTTCTCGACCGCTTTCCCGAAGGAGGGAAGTCCTTCAAATTACACAACTTGCAAGAGGGATAATCAGCGAGCTATCCCCCCCGCTGCCTTCGTGGAAAAACTTTACTCATCTTCCAGGAATACTCTTCACTTTCCTGAAACTTTTCCCGACTATCGTCGGGGATCCACCTTGAAAAAGTTGCGAAGGTGAGGATCATCGAGGGAATTCGGAGGTCGGATGAGTTACTGACGTAACTATGAAATTATTGTAGTTGGAGTATTGGATTAGAGTTACAAGAGAAAATTCCGGTAGTCGTTAGGCGTGGAAATGTTTAAAAATTAAAGATTCTGCGATTTTACTGAATAAGTTAATTTTCATTCCTCGATCCCCTGGGAGCATGTTTGTTGGTTTGGCTAATCTTGCAGTAATGGAGTTGGGTGGACCAAGAGAGTAGCGGATCAAGAGGAGGCATGTGTTTATTACAACATACCTGTATACCCTATAGGGCACCCTGCTGAACGGATGCAGAAGGTGTACCTACATGCAAATATTGTTTTCCTAATTGGCTATTAGTTATATCAATATTTGTGTTGCGTGTTTGGGGGGGAGGCCTCCAGCGTAACTGGGTTTCGCCCCCGGCGTCTTTAGAGGAAGAGGAAAGGAGTGCTTGAATACCTCTACTCAGGGCATTACGCGCTTTTAGACTTGAATAGGACACAGATAGGCCTCAGAGAAAATGTTTGGCTCCACCCCCGGCTGATAATGTTGATATAAGGCAAATTTTCCGACCGCAAAAGTGCCCTCTACGTTTAGATCGTTTTGCCGCTATCGTGTTATCAAAATGTTATTAAATTTCAACCTTCAAGCGAAGCGGTGCCCTTTTCCTCCGTTCATTAACCCAACATAAAGTGCAAATCCAGTTGATTATCCCGTTCGAGCGTATGTGTGGGCGAGGGCGTTCGCCCTTTGACCGCCAGCGTGCTATCAAAGCACCGCCGCAGTATTCACTGATGGCGAGGGAAAGGCCATGATTCAATCAAATCCTGCTGCCTCCCCCTTCAACACCGTCCCCGTCAAAGGTTCACCCCCTACCCCTTCCTGGATCAGCCGAAAAATTGGATTACGCCGGTTTACTGTTAGGCCTCCCCGGTTTTCCACCAACTGTGAAATATCTCACGATGGAGCGGATTATGTTGAAAGTTAAGTCGATAAACCGTATTTTGTTACACAGACGGCGAGCGGCAGAGCTGATTGTTTAAGGGAATAATAGCGTCATTACACCGCGATGGGAGCTAATCGAGCACGAGGATCATGTTTTTAATTTAATTAACGTTCCTCTCGAAAACGCTCAAAATTAAACTACGCAGGTGGAGGAGGAACAACATTTTTTTAGTAATCTTTATTCAGGTCATCTTTATTCTAAGGGACTTCCTTCCAGTCATTGGAAAAATTTGCTCCGCCAGGTGGGAGATGTGGGGGTTGGCTGGCTTTACGATTTTTATTCTAAACTTTAGAATAACTTCAACTTCAATAATAACTTCAATAATAACTTCAATAATAACTTCAACTTAGAACTTCAGTTTTTTCCGACTTTTAAAAGTACTTTAGAATCTAAAGTACTTTTAAAAGTCGGAAAAAATTGAAGTTGGGCTAAACAAATTCTGCTCAGCGAGTAGATAACGAGGAAAGTCTGAAAACACCTAAAATTAGGCTCAATGTGGTTCAAAAATGTGTTCAAAAAATAGGAACTAGGCCAGTTCTAAAGAAAGTTGAGAAGGGTGATGGACGGGGGTGGCGGAGGGCTCAGCGGCGTTGGGCGGGGAGGTGGGGACGTTTTGAAGGGTGTTGGGAAGGCATTAGGGATTGCAGGGCCCTAGGCGGAGTTTGAAAAGTACAGGGAAAAAAAGAAGCATGAACCCCCCTCACCAACTTGTAAATCATCACAATCATTCTGTTTTTCATTGAGGCAACAAGCACTAAATAGTCCTATAATTTTTTCAATGATTAGTGATTTGAAGTATATTAAAATGTATCGTATATTTTTCAATATCGTTTTCCCATTCATTTTTTCGCCCTGAATGCAAATTTGAAATTGGATTTCCAAAAAAACCCGTTACCTGTATTTCTTTAAGAAAAAAAAAAAGCCGTCTGTGGGGTGTATTGCCGCTTGTGACTATGTAGGTGTGCTTAACTTTATTTTTACCGTTGTACTTGGGGACACCCCCAGACCCCCGGTTTATTACTGTTATGATCAAGGATTAAACCAATGGAACACGGAATGTGTCTTTCGGTTATTCCACAGAGGGCTGGTGGAGTAGGTACGTAGGTATCTAAAAGTAAGCCAGTCATTCAGCCATATGTGATAAGATGGGAGGAAAGCACAGAGTAAAAGAGACCAGACGGGTAGTAAGGACTCTTTGAAAACGTTAGTTCGCTTAAACGCCGATAGTCGAGAGAGCACTCGCGATAGCCCTCACTATTCCTCTCCCCAGACGCTAGTTTTGTACTAGATGAGTGAGTGAATACAATGAATACATGTCATGTATAAATGCCCATGGGTCATAAATTTATGAGTTGACACTCATATACACGGAGCCATCGGCTAGTTTGGTCGTAGGTATCAACTGCTCTTCGTCTGATCCCAATGTTGACATTCAATGTTGACATCCTAAAGTTGACATAAAACATGATTTTGCTTTTTTTCTTTTTCCGTGACGCAACTTGATGATGAATAACCATATTTTCAAAAGGATTTTCCTCAATGAGGAGGGGCTCGACTTGGGGCGTTGGGTGGGGTCAGAAGGAGTTGCGGTTCTTGGCGGGTGGGAGGGGGGGGGGGGCACGTGGTGGGCGGCCGGTTTGATATTTCTGACCTGTCTTACGCCCAACCCGCAAACCAAATAACCTCCGTAAAACACATTCCGTGTTAAAAACTATTCCTCATCAGAAAGCGAGTAGAAGGGGCCTGATATGGTGGGTTCTGGCTATGAGGGGGGGGGGGGGGGGCTAGTTATTTCTAATAGTCAAACATCCCTAGAGAATATCGAAGGGCCCTGAGAACTTCATACGTATATCGATTCTCCGTCTAGAATTAATTCAACAAGCAAACCTTAATAATTGAGGTTTGAGTTATGTATTGCCAAACTTGCCAAACCGCCCAAAATCCCACCTTAGTCTACAAGTCGGACGAATATTGCACTTTTCGAATCTACATAATGTTATCTTGCAAAACCTGAATGATGTCATCGTGCAACATAAAAAGGCAAATGAGCTTCTCGAATGATTTTTCTTTTTAAACTGTTTTCATGGAAAGGTCATTCAAGAATGATTAGCGAACGCGTTGGCGAGAATTAGAAAGAAACGAGAAACGAGAAATCTCGTTTTTCTCATCCTACGCACAATAGCATCCCACCGGGTTGTTTTTTTTTTTTTTTTTTTTGTTTTTTTTTTTTACTTTTTTCCGGTTGTTCCGAAAAGTGGTTGTTCCGGTAAAGCGGGATGTGTTTTTCAAAAAATAATTATTGCCGTATGGGTATCTGGTAAGTTTTTGGTTTATTATTCTTGGAATAATACACCTATGTTTTCGCGACGGGGGTCGACGACTCCGATCGGGCTCAAAATTTGACATTATCCGTTTCAAGTGGTCTACATTCTAAATCCGAAATGTCCGTCCGCCGTCCAGGCCGTTTTGGGCAGTAGGAATTTTTTATAAATCTGAAATTTCGGCAAAATACTTGGTTTACCATCTAGTTGTGCCCACAAGGTTTTCAGTCCGATCGCCCAAACCCGTGGGGCGCTATGGGGCTATAATGGGGCTACGTGAGGGGTTTTTTGAAGGCTTTTAGCTATGGGATCGAGTTAGGTGTCGTTTTCGAAGTATTTTTGGACGTAGAATCCATTTTTTGGGGTCCCGGAACGATCCGATTTCACTGGGGCGATCTTTAGGGCATTCGTGGGGCTAAAAATGGGATTTTTGAAGGATCCCAGGATGTTAAATATTTTACCAGTAAAAAAATACAGCATTTTTGAAAAAAACACATTTTTGAACAAAAAATCCACAAAAAAAAATTTTTTTTTTGAGATAAAAATCCAAAAAAATTTTATTTTTTATTTTTTCATTGACAGAATTAAATGTCTGCACAAGTAACGTATATAAAAGAATAATAAACCCTTGTGTAAAATTTGCAGCGTTTTTTATATAACGGTCTCGTCACGTATCTCTCCGCAGGAGTGACGTCACGAAAACTGTAATCACGCCTCACAGTGAAACCATTATTTCTACGGTTTCAAATTGCGTCGAAAGGAATATATCCCGCTAAAAGGCTGCGTGAGAACGTGCCGAACCAATTGTGTTGAAACTCGGGGGTTATTCCCTGAGAAAGGAGCAGAATCTCAAACGAAAAAGGAGCCTCTAGAATTGATAGCAGTCTCTGGTCACACAAATGCCCTCTGATGGAAGTGGTGGTGGGGGTATCTTTTTTTCGTCTTGAATCTTTCGTTTTTCCCTTGCGATCTTAGAAGGGGCGTCGGTTCTGAGGAATAGGAATCCTGTAGGGCCAAAGGGCCTCCTCAAAGGGCGTCTTCAGTGCTGCTCTCCGTCTATTTCGCTCCAGTACATTTAAACAGGCTCTAATAGGATCGCGGAGTGATGGCGAACGTGGTACACGGGCAGAACCAAGGATGTTGAAACTGTGGGCGTGATTTGTGATGTGGATGTATTGGGATGGAAGAAGCGGACAATAACCCAACAAAGCAAAAACGATTTTAGCTCAGGGCTGTAAGCTGCAGTAATTTAGTTTTGTCAAAGGGTCTAAATTGCTTCGGTACTTTCGATTTGATATTGAGTGAAAAGATTTATTTTTAAAAGCCTTCCGGCGATACATGGTGCTTTTGATTTGATATTTGGATTGAGCAGCCTTTGAAATCTTTCTATGATTTTTCAGCTTCAAACGCCATTGAAGGGATGCGTGAAGCTTTCGCTTTTTGAGTCACTTTTCCTCTCTTTCATCGAATACCCCGCGTGAAGCCCATTTTGGTTCATTATTCTTGGAATGATACGCCTATATGATCGGAGGTCGACGACTCGGATCGGGCTCAAAATTTGACATTATCCGTTTCAAGAGGTCTAGATTCCAAAACCGAAATGTCCGGGCCGTTTTGGGCAGTTTGGAATTTTGACATTTTATGTCGTTGCTTTGGCACATAAACAAAAAAATCGTCACGAAAACTGTTGACGAAAATTTACTTGTTTAGACATAAAATGTCCCAATGTGTTGCAGACTCGTATGCAAGCGTTTGTTAATTTTTGAGTGAATTTCACAACCAATTTTTTTTAAATCTGATATTTTGACAAAATACTTGGTTTACCTTCTAGTTGTGCCCGCAAGGTTTTCAGCCCGATCGCTCAAACCCGTGGGGCGCTACGGGGGACGTTATTTGAAGGCTTTTGGCTATGGGATCGAGTTAGGTGTCGTTTTCGAAGTATTTTTGGACGTAGAATCCATTTTTGGGGGTCCCGAAACGATCAGATTTCTGTGGGGATCTGTAGGGCTTTTATGGGGCTACAAATGGGATTTTTTAAGGATCCGGGAGGTCAAATACGCATTTTGTTTAAGACTTTTTTTGGTTGAAATTTCCGAGCAAAATAAGTTTGCCAAAGAAAATAAATCGAAACAAACTTTTTCCCAACATTTTTTGGTTTATTATTCTTGGAATAATACACCTATGTTTTCGCGACGGGGGTCGACGACTCCGATCGGGCTCAAAATTTGACATTATCCGTTTCAAGAGGTCTACATTCTAAATCCGAAATGTCCGTCCGCCGTACGCCGTCCGCCGTCCAAGCCGTTTAGGGCAGTAGGAATTTTTTTTAAAATCTGAAATTTCGGCAAAATACTTGGTTTAACATCTAGTTGTGCCCGCAAGGTTTTCAGTCCGATCGCCCAAACCCGTGGGGCGCTATGGGGCTATAATGGGGCTACGGGAGGGGTTTTTTGAAGGCTTTTAGCTATTGAATCGAGTTAGGTGTCGTTTTCGAAGTATTTTTGGACGTAGAATCCATTTTTTGGGGTCCCGGAACGATCCGATTTCACTGGGGCGATCTTTAGGGCATTCGTGGGGCTAAAAATGGGATTTTTGAAGGATTCCAGGATGTTAAACATTTTTCGAGTAAAAAATACAGAATTTTTGAAAAAACACATTTTTGAACAAAAAATCCAAAAAAAAAAAATTTTTTTGAGATAAAAATCAAAAAAAATTTTTTTTTTTAATTTCTTCATTGACAGAATTAAATTTCTGCACAAGTAACGTATATCAAAGAATAATAAACCCTTGTGTAAAATTTGCAGCGTTTTTACTGACACTGAATGCATTTTTGCAAAATGAGCCGTCCAAAGTTCGCTCCACTCGCCAAAACAAAACTCCATCGTCGTAACGTCCATGCCGACCTTCCAATATAAATGGAAAAGCCTCCTCCGTATTGAATCAAAATAATTCACACCTTCGTATTCCCCGCAGTCCTTCCGTCACGGTCGTGAATACGCGTCACCTACGTGACACGATACACATACCGGTCTCACAATGCTTCGGTTCACACAACTTGTTATACTTTCCTTCAAACCCCCATACATAATGGAACTCCTCTGAAGTGGAGTGGAGGATAAGTAATAGCTGCAAAAAAACTGAAAGTGTGGGAGTTTGTGGTTTGATGTTTACAGTTTGAAAAAAGAAACGAGGTTTCAACCTCAAAATGGCAGACGAAAATTGTTTTTCTTTTTTTTTTACATTTTATGCTAGTTATCCAAATTTTGTAGAAAGCCACTCAATAATTGAGTAATTATTAGTAATTATTACTAATATGCATAAAAGCTAGTTATCCAAATTTTGTAGAAAGCCACTCAATAATTGAGTAATAATTAGTAATTATTACTAATATGCATAAAAGCTATGCGAATGCTTCTAATGCAGTAACTGCAGTATCTGTAGTGATGCTTCGATTTCTATGCATAAAAAGTAGTAATGCATTATTAGTAATTATTACTAATATGCATAAAAGCTAGTTATCCAAATTTTGTAGAAAGCCACTCAATAATTGAGTAATAATTAGTAATTATTACTAATATGCATAAAAGCTATGCGAATGCTTCTAATGCAGTAACTGCAGTATCTGTAGTGATGCTTCGATTTCTATGCATAAAAAGTAGTAATGCATTATTAGTAATTATTACTAATATGCATAAAAGCTAGTTATCCAAATTTTGTAGAAAGCCACTCAATAATTGAGTAATAATTAGTAATTATTACTAATATGCATAAAAGCTATGCGAATGCTTCTAATGCAGTAACTGCAGTATCTGTAGTGATGCTTCGATTTCTATGCATAAAAAGTAAAATTTACATTTAATGTTATAACACTAAGTGGTGCAAGTCTTGCTACCACCTCTAATTAATCTTACTCCGAGTAAAGTACAATAAGCAGGTGCTATAGCAACTATCTACTCCAAATTGAATGCTTAAAACGGAGACGGGGAGGGCAAATGCATCGAAAAATCGTAGCATGGTCCAGAGGAGACTGCGGCTCTCAGTCTACAGAATCTGTAGACTGAGAGCCATCTGATGGAACCCTTCCGAAAAAGCTGCATTTATGCAAGTAGTACCGTCGCGACGGTCGTAGAAGAAGTCGTAAAGAGTGAATGAATTTAAAATGTTATTCCGGTTCGATGAAGTGAACGTGAAGTCAGACCCTGGCGGTGAACCCGAAGAATTTGATTTTTTAATCATTCCTGCAATCGAATTTTTTAAATCATCCCTGAAAACGATTTTCACAAATTTCACGACGTTAGTCAAGTGACCAGGGAGGTCTTACTACCATCCCGTAGCACATCCTTGGTTGTTTGCATAAGATTTCAAGGCAATACGACTACTCGAAGAACGAGGTAAAGCATTAACTTTTACCTTCTACTTCAAGTAATTGCTTAGCTTTTATTCATTCTACCCAATGTTGGTTGTCGTGTGATGTATTCCATTACTGAAGTGCCTTTCTAGGTTGACAGAAAATGACTGAACTCTGAAGGGTATGGCGATAAGCAGACGATAAGAGTGGGACAGGAGGGCATTAAGGCAAATTAGGAGGATATCCTCGGAATATCCGCAGATAAACGTGGCAAAAGAGGCTCTAAATTGAGCCTCAGGTGTAATTCTGTTTGTTCCTTCAGCATTTACCGGACCAGGTGCCGTATCGGCGAGGGACCTGGCGGACTAAAGAAATGCAAATAGCCGCGTAAACCGCCTCAAAGTTCCTTCTCTCCCAATTACGATGAGAGGGCTTTTACGCCGTCATGTCCTCGGCAGATATTTCGTCGGCCCTGCGTTGAATTTATAACCGGAAAGGTAGGAGCGCCCGTTTTATCCGCACAAGCCCGCACCTCAAGAATAAATTGTGCGGTCCCGCGGAAAGGGGGGAAAAAAAGTTACTGGGATGTGGTAAAAACTTGACACCTTCTGAAATCCAGGAATGGGTAACGTTTCAGGAACATAGGGAATTGAAGGAGGCGTTGTGCTACATACACAATTTTGGGGGGCATTGTTAGCGACTCTTCAGTTCCACAAGATTCTTTCAGATTGTGTTTCACACCATCAGTTAACTTGATCATTCACAAGTGACAGGCTGATGGATGAAACGAGCGATGGTTAAGCCGTCACGGTTGTCTCTGACAGGTCTACCACCCCTTCCGAGCGTTTCAATGGAAATTCACACATTCGAGACACTCGTCTGGTCGGCGACGACAAAACCTCGCGAGGCTTCCACGGTGATAAATTCTTCATCTCTCCCCCCCACTCTAACCCCCAGGCGGACCTTCTTCCCTGACAATGCCGCCTGCAACCTCCGCGTATAAATAGACCGTCGGCCATTTGGCAAACCGGGGACGATAAAGTCGACCGAACCGAAGGTGGTGAGGGGAAGGGAGGTCTTTTGTGGGGGAGATGTGATTGGCTACAGATAAGAACATTTTGCGTGTTCTCCTCCCCACCATCATCGCACCTTCCACATTTGCCAGGCGTTGATTTGTGTTGAAGGTTGTAAATCATGACACCCCTCGACCATTCTGTTCTTGAACACATGTCCTGCCCGAAGCGCGTCCTTTCTTTACATGAAAGAAGGACGAGCTAACGACTGACTCAGTTCCTAAATATGTGTTGGTTAGCATTCATTCTATTATTGCGTATTATTATATAACGAGCTTTGTTTGTTGCAGGAGTTCTCTTCCATAGGGCCATCATGATGAGTGGGTCAGCGAATGCACCTTGGTCACTGGCCAGACAACCATGGAAGTAAGTGAATTGTGCTTCTAGGAGTCTAGAAAAAAAAAAAAAAAAAAATTAAGCGAACAAAATCTGAAAGGTTTTCTCTTCTTTTTTAAATGTCCATCTGGGTTTTCAGGTATGCGCGGCAGTTGGCACGCCATGCTAATTGTTCCTGGGACCAATCACACGCTCATTTGCTCAAATGCCTGCGGGAAAAACCGCTGGACCTTCTCATGTCGACTCAAGTGGAGGCGTCGCCTTTTTCAACCACTTTCGGGCCCAGCGTCGACGGTGTCGTTATAGACACCCCGCTGGACCGTCAGACGAACCTTTTCGGTAAGCTCAATGTTCAATGGGTTACAAATTGGGCCCCGACACGATAAATACGACGCCAACGTCAATATCGTGTATAGGAACTGAGTGCGATGGCTACCACCTTTCAGGCGGGTGTTAACGCCGTTGGCACCTGTGGGCAGCGGCGACATCGCATCAAAGGGGCCTATGTATTGTCAGAGAGTCAGGCAGCACTGAAGCTGGCCTTGGCCTCATCTTCAATTACATCGAAACTGGTCTGGAACTGTCTGAATAAACTCAAATCCCTCGCAAGGGACAATAAAGTGGCGCTGTCACTGATTCATTGAGGTGAAACTAATCCTACTTATCACAACGACGAATTTTCAATTTTCTGCTCGTAGCGCGCCCTGTATGGGGGTTTAAAAAGTTTTTAATATGGTAACGTGTAGTTTGGGATCACTTGTTGATAATCCAACTTCATTTTCGTCTTCGGAGGAGGTTATTGGAAGGTTACGTTGCTTTTTGTTTCGGGCAGTTTTTCGGCGTTTCAGTGGTAGGTGGAATAACTTGGTGTGCCCAGAAAATTGGGGTAAGTCACAACGAATTTCAACCATGACGTGACCTTCCGTAGGTGTAATGGTGAAGTCCTCGAAGTTTCGTTGGTTTCTGACGAAAAATGTAGTTGTCAGGACAATTTTTTTGAAAAATACCCAGTTGGTAGGGTGAAGCTAATCAGAGCTGAAACGTGTACAAACTCCAAAAATCAACGTAAAACCAATTCATCGGTTCTACGGTATCACCTCCACAAGATGGTTGGAACTTGCAGCTCGACCCAAGAACGATCCTCGAGCAGCTACGAATGTTCCGTCGAGAGTTCAGAACGTACGAAAGATGAAACGGGAGCTGTCTTCCTGTTGAGGGACAGCAGAGTGGGGGGTCATCCTCCAGTACCCGAAATATCTCGGGAAAAACTGTCGAATGTTTGCAGCCCGCCCCAGGAACGATCCTCCAATTTATAATGGAGCAACCTGTACCGAAAGGTTCTCATGTGGTGTCGGCTGGGTGTATAGCGAATTGGTGAGCAGCGATCCGCCATGAGTGTCATTAATCGACGGAGGTAGAGAACATGATGTGGGGCGGAAGCTGGGCAAGTCGCAAGAAGAGAACAACTTGTTCTTGAATGGCCAGGCCATGGGCCATAGCCAGAAAAGCAATGGTGCTGAATTGTGACACAACATTGTGACTGAATTTGAAATTACGATTTGGTACACCTCCCCTTGTTGAAAAACGCTGCAAATTTTACACAAGGGTTTATTATTCTTTGATATAGGTTACTTGTGCAGAAATTAAATTCTGTCAATGAAAAAATCTTTTTTCGATTTTTTTGTTCAAAAATGTTTTTTCAAAAATTCTGTATTTTTTACTCAAAAAATATTTAACATCCTGGGATCCTTCAAAAATCCCATTTTTAGCCCCATGAAAGCCCTAAAGATCGCCCCAGTGAAATCGGATCGTTCCGGGACCCCAAAAAATGGATTCTACGTCCAAAAATACTTCGAAAACGACACCTAACTCGATCCCATAGCTAAAAGCCTTCAAAAAACCCCTCCCGTAGCCCCATTATAGCCCCAGAGTGCCCCACGGGTTTGGGCGATCGGACTGAAAACCTTGCGGGCACAACTAGATGGTAAACCAAGTATTTTGTCAAAATTTCAGATTTTAAAAAAAAATTCCTACTGCCCAAAACGGCCCGGACGGCGTACGGCGGACGGACATTTCGGATTTTGAATGTAGACCTCTTGAAACGGATAATGTCAAATTTTGAGGCCGATCGGAGTCGTCGACCCGCGTCGCGAAAACATAGGTGTATTATTCCAAGAATAATAAACCAAAAATCTGAAAACTTCCGTAAAATTGGACAGTTTTTGCATTTTTCGAAAAGTACTAAAACGTAAAATAGTTAAGTAAGAAAAATGAGTTCCATTATTTTGTTAGTTTTACTTTTTAACATTTCCTCAAGACGGATCCATCTTACTGCTACAAACAGTAACAGTTACTGTTAAACTGCTACAAACAGTAACAGTTGCTGTTAAACTGCTTAAACGGAATGAAAATTTCATTTGGTTTTCTGTTTAATTTAATTAAACAGAAAACCAAATAAGAAATACACGTGTATTTCTTATTTAATCTTTGGTTCAATTTCATTCCGTACAGCTTCTTCTTTACGTCTGAAAAGCTGGAGATGGATCCAGAAGTCGCGGGGTTTTATCCGGCGACACCGCACTAATCTCCCTGAGGGCAAAACGTCATGATGGGGCTGTTAGGACGCTACGACGGCAGAGAGTCGACCATTTACGAAGATAGGGGTGAGGAATAAGGATGCTGAGGGACGTGGGAGGAAAAACCACTCTCTTACTTTGGGCTAAAAAGACGGCGAGAACGCGGGGTGCACAACCCAACCGTGAAATACGTTCTTGTAATCTCTGGGAGGGTTTTCTAGCCGCCGGCTTCCCCGGCCTTTTTTTTCGTCAGCATAAAGGCTCATAACCTAACGACATCAAACGTGAAATTCTCTCCCCTCTCTCATACACGTGCTCACCTGACTGTTCCCGTGTGATGGCTCTGTACATGTGAAATAGAACACATCCAGATTTGGACATAGCCTCTTAAGGTGATTTCTACATGTAGAGATATGTCATATCAAGCAGAGATTAGGGCATCCGTTTACAGCATAAATCTTTTACAGCTGTAAAGAGTGCAGTAAATCGTGTTTTACAGCTGAAAAAAATGCGTAAAAGCGTAAGATTGGGACAGAAAGGAAAGTCGATTACGAAAACATCATCTGTGCCGCAAAGTATTTTTTAGCTATAAATACCTTCGAAACTCCAATAAAATAAGTCGAACATTTAGTTCAATTATTGTTTATAAAAAAACGACTGAAAGAGGCAAAATTTGCCAGTGTGCTAATTGTTGCTTAAAAGAGAATCATCTTTTAAGGAACAACAGGAGTACCTACAAGGTAGCATTAAGTATAATATACTTCGGATAATACGCTTTGGACCGCTAGAGAAATGAGGGTGGGTAACAGTGGATGCTGAGATGGGTAGTAGGCAGAATTCTTTGGTGATGAAGATATTTTTATCTAAAAAACTTATGAAAAAAAAAAAAAAAAAAAAAAAAAAGGTTCACCACCAAATAGCCCAATTTGCGGGTAAAGGCCGCTTCTAATAGCCCAATTGCTATAAGTAGCAACCTGACACTTTTTTCCGCGAACAGAGCTAAAAAGATAGCCCATTTTGCTATTTATAGCCCAATCTGGGAACACTGATGAAAGGTGAAAATGTATTGACTGGGGTCCGTTTTATCATCGATAGGTGTGAACTTCGCAAATAGGATAATCACTAAATTTGACCCATTTAATAGGTTATTATTTGGGTTATATGTGTTCGGGAAAAGCACCAGTACGTGGCCACTAGAGCAGTTTTTCAACTATCTTCTTCTATACAACGTTTATTATTCGCTCAATTCTCGATATCTTTTAAAGTGAAACTTTTATTATTATTTTATTTTAGGGTGCGCCGGAGGGCTCCGCAGTTTGAAGAGGAAGGATCACATTTAATGTTTATGCTAATTTAGCACGCCAGTTTCTTTTAGGAAGAGTACAAGTATGCAAAGCGTAGCTTCTTGGTGACATCGTTCCAAACATTTATATCCCAATTTCACCCAACATTGGTTAAAAATGATAGAAACTAATTCAAGAAAACGAGCAATTGTGCTGCTTTCTTGATTATCCCTTTTGATATTCAACCGATTATGATGAAATTTGGCTATGAATATTCAAGAATAAGTTCTCAAGAGGCTACGTCACAAAATTTAATATTCAATATTTGAACATTTTTAACTTATTACGGTAGCCCGCTCTCAAAAACCCAAGTGAAAACGTGGTCCTTCGTTCTCAAATTGCCGATCCCTCCTTTTTGAAATGAAATGTCAAGCAATTGGCTCAGAACAAATAAACAGTAAACTCGATTTTAATGAAAGAATCTGACAATTGAGATCTACCCTCGGCAGGAGGAAAACAGCACGCAAGGAAAGCGGATTTTGAGAAAAGTTTCCATCTTCTGTTTCAGAGGGCAGCCGCGGCGGAAAGTGGTCCAATGCGCGCAGCCGGGAAATGGGCGTCAATCACGAGTGGCTCACAGCGAGGAAAAGCCTCGTTACCAAGTTGAGCAGGTTAGTATGAAGCTCCTTTATTTATCATTCATCAACGATGTAATTTGCTTCTTTTGGAAATCAAATGAAAGGGCTACGTCGTTTCATGATTGAACAACTCAAGTCGTTTCTTTGTAAGCACACAATTTCAATTTCCTCGTTCATTTCGTTTTGCCAATTAGGTTTCCGGGGTTGGCTCTAATTTTTCAACAGCATTTCGCTAATGAACGAAGTTGATGAGGTACCTAATTTTTTAACTTCGTTCCCGCAGATACGATCTTCTGCTCGGCGTTGTGAAGGCCGAAGCTTTTTTGGCTTTCACGGGAGACGACGTCATGTACGGGATAGAGCCCGACCGGAGGACCAACATCCTGAGGACGTTCGTCAAAAGCACGTACAGGCAAGTATTAATCAAGATTGCAAGACAATATCTTCCGCGGGGTTCTGATTGGATCGAGTTGTTCAATTATCTTATCGTTGAGGGCGAACCTATTACCTGGCTCTCCAAGACGATAATGACACATAGTCGCCGAGGGGATGGTCAACTGCCTCGGGTCACGATACAAAGAGGTGCTTCTATCAGCTCACAAAAGGGCCGAGCCATTAATTATCAAGCTGATCAAAGCTCAACAACTACTTGTGGACATGAAAGGGGTGGTTGGTCGGGGGGAAGTTATTGGCGAGGATCCTGCGACGGGTGGACGCCGGCCAAGTTAGCAGGTAACCCCCCACCTGTCCTGATTCTGCTCGAGATTTCCCCTTCCCACCAATGTGTTGGATACCGCCATCTTCAAGCTCATCAATCAAGTAGCCTGCCAGATCCCCTTCGTAAAATAATAATCAATCCTCTCATACTGGCATCACTCCCAATAAACTTAAATTAAAGCCAACATGTTGACGTAAAGGTCGATACGTTGTTGAGCATTAGAAATATAGGTGTTCCAGTTGTGCGGGATTGACTGTATTTATGGTCTGTTACGTTTGGGTGAAATTAATTCCGGTACAGCCCTTTGATGGCATTTGTAAGACTTGACAGAATCTGGCTATCTCAGGGGAAACGACATTGAGAAGCCTGTACGACGTTAATCGCCGGAATGGACCTCTACTCATTGACCCTATGGGTTATGAACTGATGCGGGTAAAATTTGTGTGGCTAAAGGTTGTTGTGTACGTAATTTGTGGTGTTTGGATGAATGGCGGGGGCTTCATATCTCCGATTTTGCTGCCCGGTGTTGCGGAAGGAAAAGGAGGGAACGCAGGTACAGTCCCTGTGCGTAGCATGAGACGTCGTGATGAAGCAACAGATCCATGCAGCTGCATTAACGGAAGATGCACTTTGGACGGACTTGCCGTATCCATCTGAGTACCCCATCCTCCGTGGATCTCTGGAGATGTGGGAGAGCCAACGTTCTGCCAGTTCCCATTGTCCCAGCTTCTCTGTTCTTGAAATATGTGGATCAACCCACGAAGACGATCACTGGACGCAGACCTTCTCCGTTCTAGACGGCAAAGAAGGATGTCCTGAGTTCATCTCCACGCCATCCCTGCTCGAAGCGTCGAGGTTGGATGCCGGGTCGGTGAACCCTGTGTATGGATCCTCAGGAAACTGGATAAATAATGCGGTCGGCCATGTAAAGACCTAATGAAAGTGTGTGGGTAGAGAATACTAATTAGTCGGCGGGAACCACAGCGATCAACGGAGTTTTCCCCACACCGGCAATATAATTTTAATTTAAAATGTTATTGTGTGAAAAGCAGATGGTAGAAGGCGCTTTATCATTGTGCGGGAGTTCCAGGGTAGGTTTCCCAGTCAAAATGATCGAAATGGTAGAATTACAACTTTGTTGTTTGAAGCTTCCCCTCTGAAGGTTGAGGATTTGTTTAGAGTATTTGCACAAGATCCAGATAAGATACTGTACTCCTGCTAAACTCTCGGAATAGATGTAGTCATTCGCCGAGGTTTTGCCCATTAATATATATAGGAGTTGCTGTGGTCGGCCAGGCAAATTAGGAAAATAAAAGGCAGTTTAGTAATAGTCGTAATCACCCCATTCCTATATGTTTTTTGGGTCGCTGAACACGAATCTGAAGTTTGCTGACAGGATTTTTGCCCGGAACATTGTCAAAATCTCAAAAAACCTCGAAATTTTGGCACTTTTTTCGTTTTTTGCTCATATCTCTGAAACTATGCGTTCTAGCGACATGACCACTCTGTACAAAATGAAAGTACATTAAATTCTCTACATATCACACTAGTAACATTTGAAATTTGGTGCAGAAAAACGGCCGCTAGAGCGCGTTGAAAAAGTAGTAAAATCCCTAAAAACGTGAAAAATTGCAAATCTCACCTTTTTACGTTCTATTTCCAAATTAACGACCCATATCTTGATACTGTACATCAAGATATGGTGTCATCCTCTATCAAAAACAATTAATAAGCCACTACGTAGTGGGCCCACTGCCATGGAACCTGTCCTGAACAACATAAGTAGTCCTACACGGATGCGGAAGAAAACAGGTACATATGGATCATTTACCTGCAGGTAAAGCATGCTGGCCAGGAGGTAAATCTGAAAACATGAATATGTGAGGAATTCGCCAAAACCGGGCTGTCGCACCCTTCTCGGGTCCCACCAACCTGGCTGTTGCAAAGAAGTCTGGCTTCTCTGAGTCAAAGCAGGCGCTTCCCAAAAAAGACAAGGTCCGCCGGCATCTGCGTGGATCCGGAGTTTCCTCCAGACAATCGATTAGAGGCCAAACTAAAGCGTCTGATATCAAGAATTTATAAGACCCTGGATCTGCGAGTGAAACCGGTCTGCACGCTTCATGCAGAATAGGAAAGTCCCATAGACTCTTTTGGACCACCTTCATCGGAATCCCTCGTCAGTACCAGCCTTACAAAATTCAGAGCCTGAGTTTGGATAAACGAAAACGAGCCACCTATTACATATTGATGACGACAGACGAGGAAAAAGCACGTAATCCGCAAACCCTTCAAAATGCAATCGTCCGATAAGGGCCCCCAATAGAGTCAAAAAGCGCTTTATGGCCTTTGTCACCGGTGAGGAAAAAGGGGGAAGGGTTGCGGTTTTTGATAAATAGTTTCCTCAAACCCCTTTGCCAACTGACTTCTTTATACGCCGTTCTCCACTCCGTCCGTCTCCCTGAGAGGGTTCTAAAGTATTTTACGATGTTTTCCATCTCTTCAAGACGGAGCTGTCAGTGCTGCCGTCCAAGTACTGCAGATGGCGACAAAAACTGATAAGAGAAATCCTGAAACGTTCTTCACTCAACTGCACTTTCCAGCAAATTTTTATTCTCATAAAACCCTCAACCATGAAGTTTATTGTGAAACGCTACAAACTGAATAGGGGTGTATTTTAACGTAGGATGGGTTGAAGTTATTAATTAATTGCCCTTATAAATACAATTACTCCCTAAATCTGTACAGGAGTGAGGATTTGTGATCTGTGCGACTTGGTGTACGAAAATTTCCTCTCTGCTGTCAAATCTGAATACATTCAAGCGCAGTATAACCGGGTTGAGATCGTCGGTAGCCGCTAGACCTCGTTCCTTATTTCGAGCTTGGGAAATCGGGGACACTGGACGAAACCCCGGATCTGATGCTGAGGCCAACCATGTCTTCTCCGGCTTTGACTCTGGGAGTAAATTACCCCCAACAGATCGTCAGCTCTCCTACGGGCAAAACATGGATGCAGCGCCGCCCTTCGCACATATAATTTTAAATTCAAATTAAATTATGGGAATACCTCCACACCCAGGTACTAAGATTCCACCCGCCTCGTTCATTTCCCATATAATGATGGTCCAGTTGATGAAAAATAAATCTTCTGAAACGTCAGCGTATTCTTTGACACTTCAACAAGTTTACCCGCCACAATCGTTCTAACGAGTAACACCAACATTTGGTGAGATTAATTCTCACATCATTTAAGGCCTAAAGCATCACCCCTATCCCTATAAAATAACCATGGTTATTACTGCTTTGAGATAATAAATATCCAAAAACGTCGGCAGCATCCACATATATTTCTATTTGTTTGAACTTCAACACCCCCTAAATCCTCTGTAATATTAATTTTGTCACGACAAAGAGATGAGAATAAGGACACAATGTGTATTATTCCATAATAATAATATTATGCTGAAATGGGAGCTTAATATATCGAAGACAAAATCCACTGGTTAGTTTAAATATAGGAGTTCAATCTGTTGATGAAATTTTATTGAAAATCAGGATATTAATGAAGACCGTGTTTTTCGAGTTCAAAGTCGGAACTGGACTCAGAGACGATTTCCTAATTAAATTTCAAAAGAGGGGGAGGAGGGAAGAGTCCCCCGGATTGCACAGATAGGAAAACCTAATCTGATGGAGTTATAAGCTCTAAATAATTGTTTTCAGAGGGAAAAGGCGGCTCCTCTCCCCCCAAAAACGGCGCTGTTCGCTTAATTAGTTCTACAAACAACAGAGATTAAGCCCCGGGTTAATCCCTCTGATCTGGGCGACCGGTCTAAATTATGAGGTATTAGCGTGGCAGGGGTATTGGGATTTGGCGTTGGGAGAATTTCCCGTTTCCGGGGCATTTCGTTTGGAAATTTGGTTCTGGTCGGAATTACCAACAAGCCGATCAAAACTAGCTTGAACAAAATTCCACGGTTTGAGATTAGGCCGCGAAGAAATTGTTGGAGCACGACTCAGTACGGGTGCATTGGGTGTAACTACGTGCTGTCTTGGGTCGGATTTCCCAGCTTTCCTGTTCTGGACGTCGAAGATGCTGGGTCCGCAGACCGACTTGTCAAGCCTGGGTTTATCTCCCTGGCATCCCTGCTCGAAGCGTTGAGGTTCTAGGTCGGTGAACCCTGGCTGTGGAACGTTAATTCCCGCGGATCCAGAAAAACGCTGCAGTCAGGATGATGTGCCAGATCCGTTGGTGGAATGAAGGGTCCGTCGCGTTCCCGCCCACTCGCTCTAGAAACTACACCGGCGGAGCTTGCCGACTCGGGGATGAGGGGAGTTTTCCACAGGGAGGTCCATCCCTCGAACGTTATTGAAGAAAAAGGCTGATCAATTTTTCACTTAGTGGATCATGTTAAACCCCTTCAGCTTCACCACACTTGAACAAGTATTAGCTAGAGGGCCGTCCACTTCAATGGGTCTTTTCCCTTACCAGGTGGAGTTTTTTATTTTTATTTTTAGTCCGACTTCAGGGCAGAAAACCCATCGAAACGTGACACAAGTGCTACTCCGTTCACCCGAGTAAAGTGAAGTTGAATGAATGATCTACCAAAGCTCCTTATCGCTCGAAAAAGCCATTTACCTTGATCCTATAAAAGGTTGATGTTCATCAAGCGCTTCCGGGGATTTACCGGGAAAACATCTCCGCTTAGCTTGACCTGGAAACCTTTTTTTGCTTTTTTTCATTCCAAATTGTGTTTTGCGAATTACGTACGGGACCTAGAACGTATAACTTCAGAATTACGTTTCTTTATTTTTAGAAGTCCTTATTAGTTATTAGCTATCCTCAGAATCTATTCATTTGCACGAATTAATTCATAGTTTCACTCCTACGGCAGTTTCTAATTGGATGCCTGATCATTGTTTACTCAGCTAAGTGGCCGATATGCGGGTTGGGTTCGGCTCCTGCCATCAATTTCCGCTCTCAGGCTCCCCCCCGCCATTCAAATACAAATGGGCCATAACGTCGTCTACAAGACAAGGCGCTGAACTAAGCAGCGGCGGCGGCCACAAATCACGGGGAAAGCAGCAGCGGCTGCGAATGCCACCTGATCTGAACCCCCCGCGTTTCACTAGAGGATCGATGGTATCACAAATCACCTGAGGAGGGCACAAAAGGCGAATGTCGAGAGGCGTGTTGAAACTTGATTGGATGCTACGAATTTGTCACATGCCTACTTGATTTTGATAAGGCCGTTTACGTTCTTTTCAGGTTTCACTTGTCCGAAATCCTCGCGACGATCGTGAACGAATACACTGACTGGGAACGTCCCGTCCAGCATCCGATCAACATTCGGGACGAGACGCTCGAGGCGCTCAGTGACGCTCAGTTCGTGGCTCCCATCGTCCACACGGCGGATCTCCACAGCTCTGCCCGACGCAACTCATACCTTTACGTCTTCGACTATCAGACCAAATTCGGCGACTACCAACAGGTGATTATTTTCCTTCCGATGAATCTGCATGGCAGTTTATTTTGTGTTTGAGGGTGAGTGTGTGAGGTGGGCAGTGAACTAAAGAAAAAATTAACATCCAAAGCACCTCCGGTATTTCCTTCATGGTCCAGTAGTTTCGACGTCAAATTACCAAATCGTCGTAAAACATACTTCAACGGGAGCCATTCGCCACTTTCCACGATTCGTTATATTCGAGGGCGTCGCCTTGGAGGCAGGTTAGTGGGGCTCCCTGAACCGCCAAGCTGAACTGATGCGTGTTTTAGGGTGTTGTAGGGTTCAGACGTGGATTTTGAAGGGTTTGAGCCAGGGTGCCGTGTAAGTTGTCGTTTCCGATGAAATTCTGAACAAAGAATCGATTTATGGATTTTGGTTTATTATTCTTGGAATAATACACCTATGTTTTCGCGACGGGGGTCGACGACTCCGATCGGGCTCAAAATTTGACATTATCCGTTTCAAGTGGTCTACATTCAAAATCTGAAATGTCCGTCCGCCGTACGCCGTTCGCCGTACGCCGTTCGCCGTACGCCGTCCGCCGTCCAGGCCGTTTTGGGCAGTAGGAATTTTTTACAAAATCTGAAATTTTGGCAAAATACTTGGTTTACCATCTAGTTGTGCCCGCAAGGTTTTCAGTCCGATCGCCCAAACCCGTGGGGCGCTCTGGGGCTATAATGGGGCTACGGGAGGGGTTTTTTGAAGGCTTTTATCTATGGGATCGAGTTAGGTGTCGTTTTCGAAGTATTTTTGGACGTAGAATCCATTTTTTGGGGTCCCGGAACGATCCGATTTCACTGTGGCGATCTACAGGGCTTTCATGGGGCTAAAAATGGGATTTTTGAAGGATCCCAGGATGTTAAATATTTTTCGAGTTAAAAATACAGAATTAAAAAAAAACCACTTTTTTGAACAAAAAAATCAAAAAAAAAATTTTTTTGAGATAAAAATCCAAAAAAAAATTTTTTTTAATTTTTTCATTGACAGAATTAAATTTTTGCACAAGTAACGTATATCAAAGAATAATAAACCCTTGTGTAAAATTTGCAGCGTTTTCAAGTATGTCTGTGCAGTCGATAGGGCACAATGATGCTAATAAAAAGACGATTTAAGACGAAGTATTTTATTTCCACGATACAAATATAACTTGTAGACGCGTTTCGGTGGATTAGACCATCATCGATTAAGTGATGTTGATAGTGATTGACGAAAGTGTTAATTACTATCAACAAGATACAACTAAAATATTTTGGTCATATAGTGAGAAACCCCCACCAAGTATTATCTCCCCGCATCTATTATTAGGTAAGAGGAGACTGTTGGAAATGAATGCCGAGGTCGACCCAGAACCCATTAGATTCGAAAGGGTACAATTTAACACCTGAAATATTGTTGCATAAAGCTCAGGACAGACGTTTTTATGTTGCCAACGTTCGTAAGCGAATAGGGCACTACAAGAAGAAGATTCATTTATTCAAGTAAGGAAACTGAAAACTAGATTCAAACCACCTTAGCATCAATATATAACTGTAGCCCTGTCCTGCTTTGAGTCATTTCCCCGGTACTTAATAGCCGTTTCAGCTATCACAGGTTGAGGGAAAAGGCTCAACTCTTAGGCTCATTAGTCTGAAATCGACTTCTTGTAACTTCTCCGTGCACTTCATTAGGCTCATGAATTCCTCCAACCCCCTTCATCCCTTACAGAACCAAGGGCTGATTGACGTGGGAAAACGGTCGAGGGGGGGGGACTTTTACCCCCAGGGTGAAATGGGGTTTTCCAGCCGGAGTCTGAATTGGAGATCATTTCGAGCTACATCAAAAACTCTTCTCGAGCGGACGACGGAAATATTTGCGTTTCAAGAGGGATCTTGTTCCGTCCCAATTCTAATCGTCTCCCGAGTTTGTCCCTTTCGGATATAAACGCGAATGATCTCAAAACCCGCCTGTCGATCAATAAAAGAACCGCCGCGGCAGGAAGAATTAAAGTTGTAAAAGCCCTGAGTTTCCTCCTTAAGGTTGAACTCTTTCTCAATATTCTGCCCTGAAATCGAAACATTTGCATAGGTGTAAAGCTGTTCTCCAAAATCAAAATTTCCACTTGCGTTTTAGGGCCTATTGAACAAATTTGGTTCCGTGTCTGTCTGTCCGTCCGTCCGTCCGCATTTCCTTGCCACAGCCATAACTTCCACAATTTTGATCGGATTTTAATCTAATTTTCAGGAATTGTGGGGGTCCCCTATCCGTTTCATCATGATTGATACAGCGGTACCTCCTGCGCATGCGCGGACGTAATTTTCTTGTTAGTCATAATTTCGTCAATTTCGAACGGATTTTTGTCAGATTTTCAGGGATTTTGCAGGCAAGGTCTCTTCTAGTTTTCGAAGTATCGGGCATTAGGTCAAAAGAAACTCAAACGTGTCCTCTAGCACTGAGCTTTCGGCTAATGTCCTGCCTTCATCGGGACTTATGAGGCAATTAGTTAGTACTTAAAAGATGAGAAAGCATGGGAAACAAGAACCAATACACGTACCCATAGTATGAGTTCTGGCGAAGTTTACTTACTTCTAAATAGTATAATTTTGACGTCACGTTTCTTGCGACTTCGCTTGTCATAGACATAATAGGAGGCTGTGTGAAGCCTTCCATGATAAGGGGTGTGAGGCGTGATCACGAGATAACGGGCAGAATAGTTCACCGACAAAGTAAAAGCCGCTCGCATATCCCATTAGGTATTTTCCGAAGTTCGTGTTTTGCCGTAATAAACTTTAATGAAGTGTCCTCTCATCGTGGTATATAAATCCGTATTATAATTTGCATTCGTCGTTTATAATCAACTTGCTCACGTCGTCACATCTGGTCGCTGTAAGGTACTGGGTTTTTTCCCCCCTCAACCACATTTCGATCCATATCCTCGAATTCCTTGTCACCACCCAATTAGTACCAAATTGAGTGTTCGTACTGCAGGTAATTTTTGGTTTATTATTCTTGGAATAATACACCTATGTTTTCGCGACGCGGGTCGACGACTCCGATCGGCCTCAAAATTTGACATTATCCGTTACAAGAGGTCTACATTCAAAATCCGAAATGTCCGTCCGCCGTCCGCCGTACGCCGTCCGCCGTCCGGGCCGTTTTGGGCAGTAGGAATTTTTTTAAAAATCTGAAATTTTGGCAAAATACTTGGTTTACCATCTAGTTGTGCCCGCAAGGTTTTCAGTCCGATCGGCCAAACCCGTGGGGCGCTATGGGGCTATAATGGGGCTACGGGAGGGGTGTTTTGAAGGCTTTGAGCTATGGGATCGAGTTAGGTGTCGTTTTCGAAGTATTTTTGGACGTAGAATCCATTTTTTGGGGTCCCGGAACGATCCGATTTCACTGGGACGATCTTTAGGGCTTTCATGGTGCTAAAAATGGGATTTTTGAAGGATCCCAGGATGTTAAATATTTTTCGAGTAAAAAATAAAGAATTTTTGAAAAAGAAACATTTTTGAAAAAAAAATATAAAAAAATTTTTTTCAGATTAAAATCCAAAAAAAAATTTTTTTTTTTAATTTTTTCATTGACAGAATTAAATTTCTGCACAAGTAACGTATATCAAAGAATAATAAACCCTTGTGTAAAATTTGCAGCGTTTTGGTTTATTATTCTTGGAATAATACAACTATGTTTTCGCGACGCGGGTCGACGACTCCGATCGGCCTCAAAATTTGACATTATCCGTTACAAGAGGTCACCATTCAAAATCCGAAATGTCCGTCCGCCGTACGCCGTCCGGGCCGTTTTGGGCAGTAGGAATTTTTTAAAAAATCTGAAATTTTGACAAAATACTTGGTTTACCATCTAGTTGTGCCCGCAAGGTTTTCAGTCCGATCGCCCAAACCCGTGGGGCGCTCTGGGGCTATAATGGGGCTACGGGAGGGTTTTTTTTAAGGCTTTTAGCTATGGGATCGAGTTAGGTGTCGTTTTCGAAGTATTTTTGGACGTAGAATCCATTTTTTGGGGTCCCGGAACGATCCGATTTCACTGGGGCGATCTTTAGGGCGTTCATGGGGCTAAAAATGGGATTTTTGAAGGATCCCAGGATGTTAAATATTTTTTTTGTAAAAAATAGAGAATTTTTGAAAAAACACATTTTTGAACAAAAAACTCCAAAAAAAAATTTTTTTTTAAATTTTTCATTGACAGAATTTAATTTCTGCACAAGTAACCTATATCAAAGAATAATAAACCCTTGTGTAAAATTTGCAGCGTTTTTTGTCTTTAATTTCAGTAATTCAAATATTGTGTCTTGTCACAGATAATCGCCACGTCCACTATCCCGCTGGTCCTTCGAAGTTTAAAATTTACCGGCTCCTAAAACTCGCAAAACCAAGTTCTTCTCATGGTTTTTAATTTTTGGTTGCCCGGAATTTTATTGTCATGAGTATACTCATATATGGCGAATCGGTCGTCTCTGCTCTCCTAAAATTTTAATGGTGACATGTCGTGACATCACGAGGAAGCTTCTGTGCCATGACTGAGTGTATTTTTTTACAAGTTTTTCATTACGAATATTACAAAATCACATTTTGATCTGAGCGGAACGCTCGCCAATTTTGGAGTGGCAGTCGAAGTGTTAAGGGCTGCAAGAGGGGGAAAATCTCGGGTTCAGTGGTTTTCAAACCCTTCTGGGACTATTGGACGCACGTAAAATCAAATAATTCCTTTACAGTAGGAAGAATTGTCTGTTAACTTAGCCCAACTAGGCCAGTCTTCAAGCCCTCTCGTCTCAAAAATACCTGGCATGCATACGGCAGGTATACGGTCAATGCCTAGGGGTTCTTGAAATTTCACCGGACAATGTCCGGCGGACATGCTATCAACTCCTCAGCTAACGAAGGAACTCCTCAAATTTGTTTCCTCCAATATTCGAGATTCTTTAAGATTTTCGAAAAAACATGCACCGAAATGCTCATTTCCGTCAGATATGCAAACTTTCCCAAAAACGGAAATATAATATATTAATGCAATTGCAAGAAAATGCAAATTCAAAATTTTGAAGTAAAATTGGTTGGAAACGCCTAAAAACGATAAATTAATTCGATATACCCACGAAATAGCGAAATGCAAAATTCCAGGCTCTAGTCATACACATGCAAAAAGTGAATGTGTTCGACAACAATTAATTGTTAATTATTGATAAATGTTTCACCACCCCTACGATCGAAAAGTATTAAAACAAACACTCCCCAGTTGAACTTACGCACTTCGTTTGTTCCATCATCCAATCAACCCATGAACGGCAGCTGTTCATTTAATTTCCCGCTCGAACGCTTCATCACTCCGCGCACTCATTTCGCTTCTGATTCTTTCGGCTCCAACGTTTCCCAGCATCATTCCGCCGAGATGGAAACACGCGAGGTGGATGTTAACAGTACAAATCGTGCTCCATTCATTCAACGAATAAACGAGTTACTCTGAACACGCGTTGAAAATCCTTTCCGTTCATTTCCACGAATAGATGATGACATGATGAGAGATTTCTAGAAAACGTTGTCGTTCACGGCTTATTTTCAAATTATGTATTACTCCAACACTCTTAATTTTGGGAATCAATATTAGGACAATTATTTTTTTCCAGTTTGTTTAAAGTATTCTATAAAATGAAGCAACGGATATTCCTTTTCACAAATAATGTTGATCCTTTGAAAGTAGCGTAAATTTTCTGAAAATTAATTTTTTCTCGTCAACAATTTTGTCTTGTGAAAAATTCCATTTTCTAATTGGAAGAACATCAAAGATGAATAATTAATCTTCAGAGGTAGTTAAGTTTTAAAAGTAAGTTTTTAATACTTTAAAAAAATGAATTTTTTGGGAAAAAAAGTAGCTGTCGAAAGTTTGCTCTGCAAGATTCAAGCTGGCCGGGACATCAAAAATACGCGCGAAACAAGGATGAAACATATGAATTTCTTGTTAACTTCAACTAAAAGTGGGAAAAAAATAAAAAATTTGCCGTCTGTGGGGTGTATGGCTGTATGTGACTATGTAGGTTTTTGTTTTTTTAACTGTTTTTTTTTTTTTTTTTTTTTTTTTTTGCTGGTACTGGGGGACACCCCCACTCCCCCGGATTGTTAATGTTACGGTGAGAATCAAATTAATGAAGCACAGAATTTGTTTTTCGGTAATTCCACAGAGAGGATCGACTCGGGGCGTGGGGTGGGGTTAGAAGGATTTGCGGGTCTCGGCGGGGGGATCGGGATGTTGGGTCGGTGTCACCGACTCGGTGGGCGGCTGGTGGGACATTTCTGCTTACCTACGCCCAAACCAAATAACCTCCGTAAAAAACCTTGTGTCATCCGACTTGATACGCTTGCTGGACATGGAAGATTTCGAGGCGTTCGCTTGTGTCCTCGCCGTTGTGGTTCAGGCGAGGACTTGGTGGAGAAAGCAACCAACTTCTTGGAAGAGTCTGGAATATGGAGTGGTGTCGATCTGAAATCGGTATTCGGCTGACCCTTCGTCAAAATCATGGTTCCTACTGAAAGGTCGTTTTCGTGACCCGAAGAAGAATTCGAGAAGAATAAGAGGATTTATTTTACGTTTATGCAAATTTTGTGAAGACGAATATTTAATTTTGGTGGTTAATTACCAACAAGCTGAGCACGATATGCCGAGGCAAAATAATTGTAATTATTACAGAATTTCGCCAACATTTCTTTGTCTACTATTCTATTTATATTTTAATGGGTAAACTCTGACGATTTAATTTTGCCAGTGAGGAAAAGATTCAAACACAGGCAGGTTTAATTTGGAAGGTCCATACAAGCTGTAGACAATAAAATTAAATATTTCGAGTGAAGGAATGCTTCGATGGCTGAAATTCTCTTCAATTCGCCCCGTTAAAATCGAGTCTCTCGCATTCCCGTGAAAGTAATCAGCAATTAAGTGGAGCTGACAATTCTAAACTCCCGCTTTTAACGAAAAAATCGACGTTGACAATGTTTTTCAGTGATTAATATGAATCGCGTTTTGTAAATGAGTCAAATGAATGAGAGAATGAAAAGATTCCGAAAAAAAGAGAAAATTAGGAAGTACGCTTTGAATGGATTCTTTCGGGAAAACAGTGTTTGATTTGTTAAAAAATACAGTCGAGGGTCCAACCAAGGAGAAATAATTAATCCTTGAAGCCTGTTTTAAACAACGAAGCCATCGGAGTTGAATGGATTATATTCCCACTCTTTTTTTTTTTTTTTTTTCTGCCTCTTTTTGGAGTCTTTCCACCCAGGAAATGGGTCGGAAGTAAGAGGAGTGATTAAAACCCTCCTGGGGGCTTTCGCGGGGAAGAGATGTCTAATAACAGAAAGAAATAAGGATTATTGCATGCATAATTCAACGGCGGGGAATTAAATCGCAATTACAGGAATGAGATGGAGGGGGTGGACGTCCTTGAAGGAAAATTGTGCCCTTATCTGAAAACCCGGTTTTACGTTTTATTGCTATAGATCGTTATTAGGCGAAAAGAAAACCCGCAATTAGGCTCGACGAAGGTGGGTAATTAAGAAATAAGAGAGCTCGGGAGATCCAGTTTCCTCATCAGGCAGTTCCGTAAATGATGCGATCAAATCCATGCTAATTGGACGCTAACTCAATTTAGATGCAATTGGACTAATAGGCAATACACGGTAATAATTGAAATCCATTATTGATAAAATGTGAATGATTGCAATCAAAATTATTTGATAAATTAGTCGTTTTATTGTGCGGTCACTTTTGGGCTCGTCAATTCGTGACGCTCATGTTTTAACGAACACCCAATGTTTCTGAACAAAGTTCTAGTGAGGGATTTTGGTGTCGATGAAAACTAAATGGGATCTATCTATCTGTCCTCCTAATGGTCCTGAGTGATAAAGATTCGACCCAGGAAAAACATTCTTTTGTTCTTTTTTTTCATGAAAGGTTTTTGGTTCCGCTGAATGAAAATCTCTCTACAGCAATAACTTATACCTTCTGCGTCCAATGTGGGGAGGTCGTGTTTTTTGGGATGTTCTCGCGAGAGGTTTTTTTCTGCCCTCTCAACTTTTCTCTTCCCGCAGAACCAGACATGAATGATTAGGAGTCTAAATGAATACCAGCCGGGCTTATTTAGGACGGGAGGTTACACAGACCCAGCGATAAAAAATGCTATACAAAACGTTCTCCCTCATATTATAGGCGAAGGGGGAACTTTTTAGGAGGAAATTAATTTTCATCCCCTAAACGGTTTCACGAGGCGGTTTTTCAATTGAGGCCTTTTCGAATCCCGGTGGGGTTTCAGAGCAAATGGAGAGAGATGACGTGAAAGGACCGTAATTGTCAAATGTATTCCTAGAATTCATTGAGTAAATTTGTTTGGCGAAACGGAGCACCATTCATTCATTAGCAGTAGGGACCCACAACACAAGCATTCAGAAAAACAAACGTCGTTATGTGAGAGAATATCCAAGAACTGTACGTTGTATCGTCACGCCAAATGCAGCGAAAAGTGGAAACTCTGCTGGGATTCTCGTATTGATCGCACTCGTATTGATCACCTTTTAGGTAAGAAACTCGAATTTATTATTTCTGCAAATTCCATCGCCATGGCCGATAGGATACATTTGCCTTATTATTTGCACACTAGAGAAGCACAGACTTCTTTCTTCAACCTACCCACTTATATAAAGCCCATTCCCTTCTCTCTGGGAAGTGTAGAAGTAGGAATCCAATTTTAACCCTATGATTTCGATTCCAAGGCTCGAGAATACTGACTCACCAGCTTCAGCGTTAGGGAGTTTACCTATTTAGGGATGTAGAAAAATTATCGAATTTTTTAAATGTCGATGCTTTTGAGAAAACGTACTTGAAGGGTCAGGGGAAAGAACCGAGTAAGTCACTTTTGTCATCAGCTGAGAAAAACGCAATTTAGTGTTTGAAACGTTATATTACATACACAGTGTAAGTAAAAATTATGCTTTCTTAATAAATGTTGAGAGTTTTATATAACAAGGAAAAACTGGAGCTTTTAGGTAGAAGATGTGGGTCTCATACGTAGGAATTATGCAGAAAGCGTTCAAACCCTGTTTTCAAGGAGGAAAAAACCACGTAAGTCAGCTGAAACAGAGGGTACATGGTGAAAAGCACGAAAGGTTATGACATATTAAATGCTAGGAATTTGTTTTTAACGTGGGTTGGTACTATTTGACTTACAAATTATCATTTGAAGGTCAGTTTTTCAAAGAATGTTTTTGCCTCAGGACCACAAAATCGCACCAAGCTCTGAATGTCATTGTATTTGGCTCGGGAAATCGGGAGGCGGCCTAATAATGAATAAAAACCACTGTTGAATTGAGTAACAATTTAAAATGCAACCAGAATCATATAAGATTGGTGTGTCTAGATTTTTTTCAATTAAAACTTACGTTTGTATGCACGAGTGGGGAGTTCAAACAGCCCTTCTGACAGCTGACTTTTGCCAGGTCCTTTGATGACCGCAGACAGCATTTCTCCGAAGTAGTTTGAACGATGGTGCAGCAGACGAGAGTGTTCGAATGATGAGCAAATTATTTTAACAGGCTGGGTTTTGAAAGGGCACTTTTTAACGTAAACCGAGTCCAAAAGTGAGGTCCAGTCTAGCACCATCTTTTGGTTGACATTGACAACGTTGAACGGAGATGGCTTCAATCTGCTTGTTTTGACCATGTCTTTGAAGTCGTTAGGTGTTTCCATTTCCTTTTTCATGTTCCACAGCCCAACGTTCTTATCGCATTCTGAATAAGAATGTTCACGTACTGGGAAAGTAATCGTTATCTTCTTGAGCCCATGAATTTAATTGGAAGTGACGTAATGTGAAACACGTCACAGAACCTGGTGGCTGGAAGAACTTACCTGTTTCTTTCCCCTTACGCTCGGACTTACTTGGTTCTTTCCCCTTATAGCAAAACTTCAAGGGCGAATATGAACGGACTAATGCGGGTTTTCCCCCTTTTCAACACCTTCCATCGATGTAGTTTTTCGCCCTGAACCCAATGGTACCAATATCTCAGAATTGAAAAAAAAGTGACTTACTCGGTACTTTCCCCTGTATCGACCCGCTGTAAGACTGTCATACAGACCTTTCAGTATTTTGAGTGAATGGGCCAAGGGTACGGTTATACGGCTCCCGCACGACCTTACTGCTCGGCGTTCTCAGCATACCCATTCTCACTGTCCTCGCCAGAGATCCTGTGAGGTGAGCAGAATTGACAGTCTGGTTTCGTCTAGTTTTGTCTCCACCAACCCGAGGCCACCGTTGAATTTGGCTAAAAAGGTAAAAATTCATGGGGATCTTCCTTATTAGCTGCCGATCCTCCCCTTTACTCTGCCCCCAGGTGATTCCTTCAAACCCCTTGATGGAATTAGGCCAGGGAGAAACACGATGACTTTGAACTTGGACAATAGATTTATTGAACTTACTCGTATTTGAGATGTCTTGCCTAAACTTTCCTCCAAATAAAGAATTTGCCCCGTGCTAGCACTGGAGGCAAATTCGTAATTTACGAAATGTCTGGAAGGATCTGGCTTGAGTTGACGACGAGAGTGGTGAGTACAGTGAGTGGTGGTCCCTTGCTACAAGGACTACGGGGACCGTGGTGTGACTTGCTTGATTCGTGGACCACAGGCGACTGACCAGGAGTCTGCTTTGTTCGTCCCCCTTCTTCCCCCTTCCCGTGTGAAGAGGATTTTATCCTTCGGTTAAAATCCCTTCTTACAATCAATTTTGGTTTATTATTCTTGGAATAATACACCTATGTTTTCGCGACGGAGGTCGACGACTCGGATCGGCCTCAAAACTTGACATTATCCGTTTCAAGAGGTCTACATTCAAAATCCGAAATGTCCGTCCGCCGTCCGCCGTCCGGGCCGTTTTGGGCAGTAGGAATTTTTTTTAAAATCTGAAATTTTGGCAAAATACTTGGTTTACCATCTAGTTGTGCCCGCAAGGTTTTCAGTCCGATCGCCCAAACCCGTGGGGCGCTATGGGGCTAAATTGGGGCTACAGGAGGGGTGTTTTGAAGGCTTTTAGCTATGGGATCGAGTTAGGTGTCGTTTTCGAAGTATTTTTGGACGTAGAATCCATTTTTGGGGGTCCCGGAACGATCCGATTTCACAGTGGCGATCTATAGGTCTTTCATGGGGCTAAAAATGGGATTTTTGAAGGATCCCAAGAAGTTAAATATTTTTCGAGTAAAAATTAAAGAATTTTTGAAAAAACACATTTTTGAAAAAACAAATCCCCCAAAAAATGTTTTTTGAAATATAAAAATCAAAAAAAAAATTTTTTTTAAATTTTTTTTATTGACAAAATTAAATGTCTGTTCAAGTAACCTATATCACAGAATAATAAACCCTTGTGTAAAATTTGCAGCGTTTTTTGTTTTCAATCATTTTTTTAACTTCTACGAAAATGCTAAGCAATTAAGACTACATCGCCGTTTTGGAACCAGTTTTCCATACTTTCGAACCAGCTTACATCTTCTTTCTTCTTTTTTAATCGAATGGAGTCGAACTGGGTTTCAATCCTTACAAACGGATTTGAACTGAATTTGAAATGAACTTGCTTCAAACCAATTTGGGAATTTGTGTTGCGGTTAGTAAGACTTACTAACTTAGCACAATTGCTGCCACGAGCCCTGAAGCTCTGGCTGTAGTAAAGAGTCAGAGCCGGCGTTTGTCGGAAAAGAAAGAGTTTGTCATCCGCCGCACTGTCTGACGATCCTGGCTGCACATTATGTTGCGGCTCTGAAGACTCAGCAAGGCATGTGCTGCGGAGTTGTCGATTATTAGCCTGGGAGAGGGTCATCCTGGAGGCTGAGATTTTCCCCTTCGGTGTGAGGGAGGGCTGGAGCAGGACCTGGTATGTCTCCTGCCCGTTGAGATACAGGGCGTTGGCTGCCTTTGGCAAAGCTGCCCCGCGGCAACAAGATCCCGGCAGGCAACGATCTGCAATAGTTGAGGATGACAGCTGGTTGAGCGACAGCTCTCAACAGTTATCCCCACGGGCATTGAAGTTCCTCCCCATAAGGGACGGTTGAGCAGATGCTACCGCTCAGGATGGAAAACCTCCACTCCCCCACTCTTCATGGGAGGCAGAAGGCGGAGCCAGGTGGTAGCCAAGTTGGTCCGCTTGGCGATGCTCCCCGGTTCCTGGCTGGGAAAACGGGGAAGCCACCAGACCTGCTGACTGTGTTCGCCCAAAAAAATACGAAAGATCTATTGGCTTGCCATCGAAGGTGAACTGGTTATGCTGCACTTTGTTGTATGCCGAATTGCAGGCAGAGTTGGAATTTTTCCTACATTGGCAGTCACAAGTGGTTCGTTAATTTTTATATTAAATATGTTATAAAACAAATTTTGTTCATAGATCATGAATAAATATAATCTTGTGATCGCTTAGCGATCACAAACTTCTTTTACCGACTCCAATAACAGTTTCGAAACGGTGATTGTAAGATTAACGATCTTCCTGTATTGTGGAATCAAGTCACGGCAAAGGGACGAAGCAATGTTTGCCATATTTATTGCTCCGAACATTAAAAAAAGAAGGGGCGAAGTGGTTTTTTTTTTAAGGTCAGGCGGGGAAGCTGTAAAGAGAATGTATGGCGTCTGGATATAGGAGGTGTGATAACAGTCGGGAGGTTCTCCCATGGTCAACTTCTTCCTTTTCGTTGGAGATGTTCCCCTTCAGAAAAAAACCCCGAAGGTATCCTCGCCATAAAGCAGCCTCATAACAGTTTTAGTATCGGCCATTCCGTCAATTTACTACGGCGCCGTAAAAATGTATGTTGTCGTTTTAACTGTCCTGGCTGTGCCCCCTGACCCACTCTTTAAATCTTCTGAAGATTTTAGGGCGATACTTACTGAAAATGCTACGTGAAATCTTAATTATTAAGGGTTTTCAACTTGGAGAATAATTGTAAACGAGTTGGCAACACTTCCTTGGTTCAATACTTGTGTCGTGTACCCCGTGAATTTAAAATTTTCCAGGTTTACTCACCAACCATTTTTACGTTATCGGATAGCATTACGCGCATTCTGCTCCGAGATAGTGTTTATTCTTGGCTGTTCCCTTGCTCAAACAGAGAGGAAGGTTATGGCGTGGAGAGGCTTCAAGGGGGTTTTCTAGTTGTTAAACTCAACCGCTTTAAAGCCGCAAGTTCCAGCCCCCAGGCGGCGCTGGAGAAGGTCTTTTCCTCGCACGCCCTCGTATTTTTCCTCAAGGGAAAGTCTGGCAAGGCTAAGCCAGGCGGAAAATAATATCAGGAGGTTGGACTCATACTTCGTTTAGTTGGCTTAGACGGAACAATGGCTTGACGGGGAAGGCTGAACGTTGGCAGTACCTACCACAATATTATGGCACATGTTCCCCCCCTAAGAGAAACCTAGTTCAGCATTCTACCGTGAAAGGATCGATTACATCACTTCTATTTGGTACATGCGTGTCAGTATGAACTCAACGGTTTTCAACCGGTCTTCAATTATTTAAAACCGATTGGAGAGGTTCTTGAAACCTGTTTTAACGGCTTGACATCTCGGCTACTCCCCGAAATGAAAACCCTTTGAAAATTTTACTCCTTGTAATCTCGTAACTTCGGGTTGATGGCGCTCCCGCATAACATCTTCAGAAAACGTCCGTTTGTCTCCCATGATCAAATATGCTCAATGTCAATATATTTCTGGAGGAAATAGAAGTATGTGAAGAACTATTGGCTGTTGCACAGATGGCACAGTCTTGTGCTGCAGGCCATACGGGCCATTACTGTAGTTGGTTGCAGCATCCTGGAACAACTTTGAAGGGTCTGGATCTTCCTTGTTCCACAAGCAAGAGGGTCCCACCAATGTAACGATCGCAGTACTCCATTCCGGGAGCAGAGCTCATTTACTTTCCAAATCGTCGTTACTTGCAACATCGCTCATTTTGGCATAATATGGCATTGGAAACCACTCTTTTCACTCTCCTGAAGAATATTATTCTTCAGGAGGGTGAAAAGAGTGGTTTCCAATGATTATGTTGTCTTAAATGAACATGATTCTAATGGGAGCTCATTCGTTGTTCTTCCATCCTGATTGAGCTTTATGTCATCATTAAGCCTTACTTAGTAACGAATTCAATTTTTTTTTTTTTTTTTTTTTTTTTTTAGGTTTTAGCTGAGATGAGCTGCGTTGCTCATTTTTGTACTGAGATGTGCTTTGTTATCTTCACAGAGCTCCTGAATGAGCTATATAAGCTTTTTTTCTGTTTATTGTAATTGAAAGCTAGTTCCATGAAATAACTAATAACGCCCTGATACCGCAAAAAATTCCCGATTTATCCTTCAGGACCTTAACGTGTTAAAGAAGTTGGAAGGTTTGAAACCGAAAGGACGGTAAATGACGTCATTTACCGTCCCGAACCCGAAAGCAGACCTGACTACAGTTCTCCAAATATCCGTAGAAACCGACTAACATAAACAATTAGCCATCTTGAAGGGAGGTTCAGATTAGCCAACCTTCGCGAACATGAAATCTGTACATTCGATGCCAGCGTCCATGGTGGCGTTGTGTTGTACTTCTTTCGGAAGGTCAATCTCACCGCCAAAAGTTCAAATGCTGATTATTTTCATACTCTCCTGATTTCCGTAGAGGATTAAAAATTGTGCTGACGGTATAAAAACAAGTATTTTACTCTACAGAATGGGATTTGGCTGAAAAAACTGCGATTTTCAACTGTCCTTATATTGCTCATTCGGTGTTGTCTCCATTATCCACTGACGACTGTGCACATCTCAGCGCGCGCGTGCGTTGTGTGGCATCATGGCGGTGTTGCCGTCAAATGACTTTTCGGGCTTTTACCTCCGGCACACTATGTCACTAACCATTCGAAAGAGCGCGACGTTTTGAACCCAACAGTTTGCTATACTCAAAATCTATAAAAAGTGAGATGTGCGATGTTGCAGTGTAGCAGTATTGTTGCAGTATATTTAATGTATGTAGAACGACACCTCATCGAATGGGGTACATCAAACTTACTACACCTTTGGGAGTGAACCGTTCGGTTCGGTAAATTTTGGCCTACAGAAATAAAAATTGATACACTACTTTGTAAAAATAGCCCACTTATTTTTCTTTCGTATCTACTTTTTACTCTTTAGAGGCGAATTCCCTGAAAATTCGTTCACTGTAGTTTCTGAGGTAGCGGCTTTATTCACTCGATTCCCATCCTAAAAAGTTCTTTCCCGATCGTCCATTCCACTGGAATCACGGCTCCCGTTTCACTCCCCGAACGTAAAAGTTGTGCGTAACTTTGGCTCAGGAAAAGCCAGACGGAAGGTAACAGAAATAATATATAGGGAGGCCCGTAACCTTAAATTATTCACAACTCTGGGTTTATCGTCGAGAGCAGACGGTTTGTCGCTTACACTGCTCCCCAACCCTGGTTGAGGTTTTCAAGGGGAAGTGCCGTGATTCACAGACAAATTGCCTCCCTCCGGCACTCACCTCTTGATGAGCCCTCGCATTCTTCCCTTAACATGGCTCTCCTTTTATACATATTTTTACGCGTCAACGGAGATTTATTGTGGACCACACGTCACGATGATGCCAGCAATACGGTTGGTGAATACGTTTGAGACTCAAATGTCCTTAGTGAAGCTATGCCGACAAAAATACGTCTAGTTTTATTGTTGGTTCTTCCGAATTTAAGAATTCGAATTAAACGTCGAAATAACGAGTGCAACTAGGTTGCAGTTAGGTCTAACAAGCAAGACTAGGACATTGATTACTTATATATGTTTATTGAACAATATTTTTTCAATCTGATTACCTATACGTTGTACATAACTGTTGAGCGAAGGCAGCTGCAACTGATGGTCTTCAGTTTGTCTCCTATAGCGCTGCGCTGACTGTTGTCTTCCTCCATATCATCCAATCAATACCGATTTGCTATTTGTCCGAGCCTAACACTCTCGTCAGGTTTCATCTTGATGACTTGCTGACAATTTCACATTTTTGCTCTTGATTCTCAGTCATCCACGTCTGAAGCCTTCTACAGTTGAAGTGCTGCGAAAAAATCTTCAATGCTTGAAACTTCGCTTCCCTCAGCTAAATATTGTTAAATCCACCTTCACCAGCAAGAAAACTAAATTTACCCTCCCATCACCGAGATATTTGAAGATTTTATAAGAGCTTGAGTATTGTTTTTTCATCTTCAATTTGCTGGCACGTGAGCGCTGTAAGCCAAATCATGAGCAAAGTTGTCATTTACGTCAAGTTGGCTGATCTTCGTGCTCCTAACCTTAGCTTTAGGAACAAGCAATCCCATCAGCATCAAGTTACTCTGCCAGTTCAAGTCAGTGACGTTGGCAACGGACTGTTCACTAGCGTTCACCAGCAGAGGCGTTTCTGGGAATGCGGTCGAGATGTTGAAACCGACGTTCGATGGTGAATTAGTTTCGTTGGCAGTAAACCAATTCGTGGGGTTGACATATTTCACTGCTTCGCTTATAAGCGTACGATAAAACGATTGGTCCGTTGATTCTTTGGCGATTCTTCCCGTGTTACCAGTAGTCTTCTCTTTTTCCAACAAATTATTGATGTGGTTTACTATCTTCGGTTTGATTTTGCCTTCTTTGTAATAAGTGGCATCTTCCTGATAAAAGTCCGTTACCTGCATGCCGTTGCAAATGAGCTGATCCGCCTTATAACCCCGACGAATGTACGACCCTTTTCCGACAAGTTCTATCTCTACTGCTTTGTTTTTCAAAAATTTCCGAAGTTCTTCGTATGAAGGGCGTTTCCCTTTGGCTAATGTATCTTCAACGAGATTGATACGCCAGGTGGTATAAGGGCTGAGCTTTGCTTTGTTGTTTTTCAACTGGTCGAATTGCCCGTTGCCGATTTGTGCCTCGGGGTCGTCCTTGTTGACGAAGGTTTCTATCACTTGGTTTTCGTGGTTGATGATGAAGGACTTGTCACAGCACACGTAGTGGGAGCTGCCTTGGTGAGTCATGTTGGCTATGAAACCATTGAGCAATTTGTCAAGTTTTCCTTGAGCTTCCAACTCCTTTCCGGAGAGTTGCAGTCTGATACCGATCAGACTGAATTTGATGGCGTCGTGTTGGAAGTTTTCTACTTCATCGGCTGCTACGTCGGCAGCAAGAACAACCTCCTTTCCTTCCAAAAATGCCTTCATGTTGATGTCATTCGGAGGGAATTTCCAAGTGAAGAATGGCTTGTGGTTATTCATGTACGGTTGATTGTTGTGAGTCACTTGGTGAATTTCGCGTGAATGAGTTTTGTCTTTTTGGAGCTCACTCAGGATGGAATCGTACTCTTCTTTCATGCTGTCCACCACGCTTACAATTTTAGGCGCAGCACCATCAAATTCGAATGTGAACGCCTCAGTGGGAAGCCTCGTATAGTTTCCAGCAAGCGGGAAAACTGAATGCTTGAGAGCATTGATGGACTTTTCATATTCTTTTAGCACCATATTAAAATGCATATTTTGATCCAAATAGCTCACTGCAGCCCTCAACTTGTCATCCTTCACACTCTCCAAACTCGCCCCCTTCATACTAGTACGTGACAAATAATCCGCCAGCTCAGCATCTTCTTGATATTCTTGTATACGATCGTAGATCTGAATCATCGTGTTCATCCCACGTTCGACTTCATTTATCAAAAACAGGAGCCTTCCTTGGGATTTGTACCCCTCCGTCATTGCTTTCAACTTCTGGCTAATATCCCACAGGTTGCCTTGAATTTGCCATTTGCTCACGTCCAAAGCTGAGTGAGATTTGGTCGATGCTGTCTCCCGCATGTCATCCACACCCTTCCTAAGCCCGTCGGTCGTTTTTTTAATGGTTTCGTGTATTGTCTTTTCTTGTTTCTCCAACTGGGAAATGCTATCGCTTGCTTTCTTAATTGAATCCCCCAGATTGTCAATGGATTTCTGACTTTTCATTATTTGGTCGTAGACACTTTTCCCCACCTTGCCAGCTTCCATGATAATTTGTGCTCTCCCGGCAATATCAAGTTTTTTGAGTATGCTTTCTGTTTTAGAGACTGACTTGGATAAATTATTTTTTTCCTCGTCAATGAGATTTGTCAATTTATTTCTCATATCGTACATTTTATCCAATCTTTCAGCATCTATATCATCATCATGGCTCATCAGTTTCTGCAACTCTTCTTTTGTATTCGTGATTCCAGCTCTTATCTCCTTGATTGATTTGTCCTTTTTAGCTTGCTCGTCGAGCTTGTCCAAAGTCGTATCAGCGTCCTCTAGTTGCTTTTTGAAGTCATCTTTCTTCTTCTTGAAGTGGTCCGAGATTGCTGTGTACGTTTTCTTCGCACCTTCCGGTATGTCTTGGAAATTGTGATTACCGTCGTCATCAGTCAGCAAAAGTCCTTGCGCTACCTGAGTCGCTCCTCCGATTGCTGCACCAACGGTCGCTCCCACCGGTCCGGCCAGCGCTAACAGCTGACTGGAAACTTGCACAGCTCCGAGTAAATACCGCAGTACCATTTGGTCTTGCAGTTTATGCTGTTTCAATATCAACTGGTCTCGTTGTTGTTGTTGCGTTGCTTTAAATCCCAACGTTTCCTGGACGAGAGCAACAATTTGATCGTCCGTTTCCGCAATCGCTTTCTTAATTGCTGGTTCTATGACGTCATTGATTAAACTATCAGCTTCTTTTATTTTGGATTCGATTTTTTCCATGTAGTTCTGCTTGTTTTCATTTCTTGAAACAGCTTCGTTTTTTTCTTTCATTTTTTCAATATCCTTTGAAGTTTGTTTGATGTGTCCTTCAATATCTACTACAAGACCATCGTTGTACTTGCTGTTGATGTTGCGAAGTTTTGTCAAAATTGTCGAGTACAAATAACTCAGTACAATTTTATGGTCGTTGGTATTTTCATTGGTTTTTTTCAGGTTTTGCGCATACTCGAACACTCTATCCCGAAGAGACGTGTAGTATGGTATAATCGGAACGTTGTTTTGTTGTAAATCAATAATCTGGCTTTCCAAGTTTTGCAAGTCTTGCACCAAGCCCATCACGTTGTACATGCTCGTAACTTTTTTGTCCGTTTCCAGAGTGTCAAGGAACCTTTGCGAACTAAGTGGTATCAGAGTTGTATTCAACTTGCTGCGGAGGTATTCCTTGTAGTTATTCACTGGCGAGTATTCGTCAGCTTCGACCAACGTTTTGCGTTGTTTCACCATCTCTTTGTCATCTCCGTTGAAACTGCCTTCGTCTTGATCACCATAAATTGGTGTCATGGTGTAGTTGTAGACATAAACGCCAGTTCTTGAACCGAAAGGAATGCGTACATTTTTATATATGTAGTTCTGTCCGTTTCTTCCTCGAGATCCTGGTGGGCCTCTCTTCCCAGCAGCTCCGGAGGGTCCTTCTTCCATTTTAAATTGTGGTGATCCGTATCCAATATCTGGAAATACCTTTTTCCCTGGAACACCGCCTACTCCGCCTTTTCCACCATATCCACCTCTGCCTCCTTTCTGTCCGGCTTCACCCCTGACAAAACACACATCATTGGTAACTGCAGAGAAATCAGGATTGTTCTCAGTCCAACAATAGGGTTTAGTCATCTTTCCCTCCCGATTGCTCAAATATCCCGTTGCTTCCCATCTGTCTTCCATAGATGAGTAAGAACCGTCTTGAATTGGATCGTACGGCCTTTCCCCGTCTTTTCCTTGGACTCCTTCCCCACCATTTTGCCCAGGTCCGCCTTTCCCACCGATCAAAGACACGTTCAACTTATCGCAATACGTGCAGAAGTCGGTGAGCCCGACGAACTGCCCAGCTGGACCTCCTGGTTTCCCGGGCTCTCCAGGCTTGCCGTCACTTCCTGGAAGAACGACGGGGTTGTCTTCTAGGGGTTTCCACGCTTCCCCTGGACTTCCGTCCAATTTGATCTGATGATCTCCGATGACTTCCCAGGTCGGTGCCACGAGTGACAACTGAGCTTTGCCCGACAGGTCAACGTCTTCGTCGACGAAGATTTTCTGCAGTGCAAAGACTTCCACTTCTTTAAAACTCCCACAAGCTTTAATGGCCTCATTGACATCGCTCGTTCTGACAAAGCGTCCCCTCACCGTTAATTTACCGTTTTGACACTTGGGTTTTTCATTGCTTTCCCGAAGAATTATGTCTAAAACCTTCCGAAGAAGTTCTTTTTTCCTGCCGTCAACGACAAATTCTACTGGCGTTTTATAAATTTTTGATTTCGGCGTTTTGATGAAATCTTTGAAGGCACCGCCTGTGGACAAGAAATCTCTGTAGTAAGCTGTTATAGCGTCGCCAGTACTTTCCAAATACCGCGCATCCTCCTTGAGCTCCTTCATTTTAGCAGAATCGCGCTTTTGAACTTCATAAGACGGCAATACAAAATTCAGCATGTTTGACAGATTGTGATACCAAACTTGTGAGTTCTGCAGATAATTCTGCAAGTTTTTCATACCTTTGTCCAAAGGTGAGAGGCTGAAGTTTCTTTCGAAAAACGACAAGTACTTCTCCGCGTTTAGGATGCGTGTTAATTTTTCATTTGCAACGTTGATTTGCAGTTCGTCAAGAATTTGGAGGGTTCTGGTTAGTACTCCGCGAGGATCAGAGTTTTGGCCAAAGGCTCGGTTGGCGCTCACAAAACCAGTTTTGAGAGATTCAAGCGCGTGTACATTCTGTTCATGGTCGCGATAGAATCCAATCAGCTGCTCTCCGATTTGAGAGACAACTTCTTCAGCGACGCTGGGAACGTAAATTTGGGAAACGAGAGACACTTCATGGTTATAGTACTTACCATTAACCGCATACTGAAGTTTTTTGTGGATCAACGTTTTCAAAAGCTCCTTTTCGACTTTGTACGATGGCATATCTCTGAGGAAGCCTTCCTGCTTGGGTTTGCTCCAAGTGCCGATTTTGCTGACGGGCGTTGCCAGGATTTTGTCCAAGAATTTGATTTGGTGATCCGTGCACGAACTCATGGTTTTGCAAGACATTTCGTTGAAGTTGTTGATTGCCACCCGGATTTCACTTTCAGTGCTGCCGTCAACTTGTGTGACGATAAGGCCGATGCTGCTTTCCAAATTGTTTGGATCCTTGATCAAGTTGGTAGCTCGTGAAACGAAATCCATGATTGGACCGAAGCGTAATTGGGCTGCGGATTTAATTATCGAATGATTCATCACAAACAAAATCTTGACAGATTCAGCTCTGGAGATCACCTTTTCAGCGAAATACGCCGCAGCTATTTCCTCTTCAGCAGACACCCCATTGCGGAACTCTGGGAAATCGTAATACGCCACGTTATTGTCTTCGTCGAAAATCAATTTCGGAACGAACTCGGATGATTCCACTGTTCTGGACAGCCCTTCTGCAATGACATAGTTCCAGTCGTTTTTCGTTGAATCCCAGAGGCCCCGAGAAATCAAATCGTCGCCTTCGCCGGCCAAAAACCGGACCAAAGAGGTTTTATCGGCGTCGGCTCCTCCGAACACCAAAACCACCTCTCTGGTCTTCCCCAAATCGACGTCTCTATCTCCCTGCTCCAGCAAGTCGAAAGCCCGTTTCGGGATACTCGGTTTTCCACTCATTTCGAGGGCTGATTTGGTAAGCAAAATTCAAGCAACGCAAAAACAGCCAAAACTGAACGAAAAATTGGTAGAATCGTACTGATCAGGTAGTCTTCGGTCTCCGGCCAGGCCCTGGAAGGTGTCACTATTGACGGTCAACACAGTGAACTGGAGCGAAGAACCCTATGAGGACGAACTGGTGGTTATATTGCTCCTCTTTTATGACGTCATTTCATCGAGTAAATATTGATTCACTATTGATGCTGAAGAAGACACTTCAGTGATAGATGTCAATTTGACCTTGGTATTAGTCCGTCTATTCATTCTGAACAAATATTTTGCTAATTACCAGCACCGTCGTGTCAACACCTCCTAATTTCACACCTAATGATGTTTTTCTTCTAATTCTGGGAGATGGGGATAAGTGAGTAACATGCCATTAAAACGTATTCCTACCAAATAAGAATTACGTGGCACCATAAAATTCTGGGTATAATTGGTCGACCTTTTCTCTCAATCGCTGTTTACTTTTGTTATATTAATTACACCGCTTAAAAATGCCATTCGAAGGAAAATATAATGGCAATTTCTAGAACTTCATTGTTCCAAAACTCCATTCGCTGGGATAATTAATCCGATTGTGAGTTACATTTAGTTGATAAGAACGTCGATAGTGAAGGGGGGAGAACTGTATTATTTTTATCTTGCCAGGGAGGAAAAGTTCGTTCCCTGAGTCAAGAACAACTTTTTAATTACTTTACTACTCCCCTGTCGTTGTATTGACCGAACAACAGCGACCATTGCGGAGGCTGACTGCCCGGATAATGAAGCCTGAACGATTTTGATCAGTCAAAAAATAAACTCCTCAGTCCTTACCAGGCGTGTTGTCCTTCGTCGTTTCGCTTAATTAGAAATATGTCTTCCCTTCAACCTGGTTCTGTTGATTTTGCAATCTTTCATTATTCCGGGGCCCTGCCGATGTCTCCATTATGGCTCGTCCTACCTTAATTGATTTCTATTTACGAACTCCTTTCCGCCCACGGACGAAACAACTTTTCACTTTCCTCCAACATTTTTGTGAAATGGCGAGATGAGAATAAATTACCTTCCGCCACAGCGGAAAGTAATTTATATTGTCTGCCACGTAAGCAAAACTCAATAATGTCGCGTCAGAAGGAAAAAAACAGAATTAATGAAGTTCAGCGGACTGGCGTCATACTTAATAAAATGAATCCCTCAAATTTGATTTTGCAAGACCCTTCAAATTTGGCGAGACATTGGAAGATGCAAATGAAATCTGGAAGACATCTACTAAAGCCAATGAAGGCATGGAACTACCCATTGATGTTGCTGACGTTTCGCCTGAGTTGGTTAGTAGGTACTTTGGGTGTCGTCCTTGGAATTCACAAGAGAGGCTCAGGAAAATATACCTTAAAAGGCTAAGACAAGCTAACGCAGCAAACTGAGTGTTGACCATTTTTTAAATAGTTTAAAAAATAAATGATTAAAAAATGAATGAGCAAATAAAATAGCTTTTTAGCACATGTAGCGTACCACCTGGTGTGTGTGTTGAGCGTGTACCTACATGAATTGTTTTTCCTAATTGTCTATTAGGTTTGTGGTGTGAATGGCATAATGCGTTCTATTCGGCGCAGCATCCGCGGTTACGATGCCAGTGTTTTTGGAGGATGCAGGAGGGAGTACAGGAGATTCCTCAGAATTTGTTGCGATCTGCTGGCTGTCAGAATGCTCCAGCTGCAGAAATGGAGGATCTGGGTTCCTTAGAATGTGTTGGGGTGTTCAAGGTCCAGCAGATCCTTGGAAGGAGCAGGAGAAAACTGACTTACCCTGCACGAAAGGTCATGTTGGGTAAGGTTTTCTGCTGCCGCAGTTGTACCGTAAGGTGTCTCCCTGGCTTCCAATCTCGAATTGTTGAGTATGGACTCCTGGACAACGGGCCCTCGCGACGTTGCTATTTCCTCCTCGACTATTTCCGGATAGACACAAATAGAGCGAAAATAACTGCGATTGAACGTGATGGAAAATGCACAGAGCGCACAGTAGCGCGCTGAGCGTCGGGTCCCCGAACCAGCGTAAGCGGGAAGGACATCGATTGGACAGAGTGGGTACCGAGTTTTCCCTACAGCACACTTTCTATTATTTGTTTGAGTGCACTCTGGCGGATTAGCTTTACCTAATGGGGAGTGGGCTCATTTCAAAATGCCAAAGCTTTACAAGTCATTAAATGACTGAGAAAATTTTTCTCTGTTCAGACACCTAATTTGTCATTGCTAATCGCACTGAGTATCTTGTCTCTTAATATTTTAACTATGTTCGGCCGAATTTCTCTATTTCTTTGACCTTGTTCCCTAACCCATTACTCACTTCGTTTTTTTTTTTTTTTTTTTTTTTTTTTAATACCAAGACTTGGTGTCGTAAGATATCAACATATTAAAGTATTAAATACTTTTGAAAAAGTATTAGGGAAAAATTTAAAAAAATACCTACTTTATTTTAATACCAAGACTTAGTGCCGTAAGATATCAACATAATATGTTGATATCTTACGGCACTTACGGCTGGCAGCCGGTGAAGAAGAGAACCCTCGTATCTCCAATTTTGAAGGCTACCTACCTTGATCTGGTTTTTGAAGGCTAGCTACCTACCAGGAGGGTTCCCACCGATTTTAGAGCTTACAGTGGCGAATTCGTAAACTACAAGTACTTTGGAGATACGAGGTTTCCCAAGGATACGAGGGTTCCCACCGATGTTAGAGCTTACAGCGGCGAATTCGTCAACTACAGATTTTGGAGATACGAGGGTTTTCTTCTTCACCGACTATTAATTACCGATTATTAAAGTATTAAATACTTTTTGAAAAAGTATTAGGGAAAAATTTCAAAAAATACCTACTTTATTTTATGTTGATTAAAATTTTTAATCAACGGATTTTTCCCCAAAAATCGTTTTCTTTTTTTATTCCCTTAACTGAAAACCCCAATTTAGTTAATCAAGAATCCGCCCAACTCTAATTTTCAGAGGGACGCTTTAAGCAGATTTCGTTGAGGTAATTTGTCAACAAATATAAACGTCCAAGTCCGGGGGAAGTACATCGCTCCAAACTTCTGTCTATATTTCATCCTGAAGTTGCCCGCCGCGTTATCTTCGCCTCCCGAGGTACCGCACCGCTTCGCGTAATTCGATTATCCACTGCCTCCCTCGCCTGACGAACTTATCAAACAGCATTACCGCCAAAAGCCATTTCGGTCGAATTTAAGCCCATACGTCGCCGAAAGTTCGCTCTGCAAGATTCAAGCTGGCCGGGAGGACATAAAAAATACGCGCGAAACGAGGATGAAACATTTGAATTTCACGTTAACTTCGAATAAAAGTGAGAAAAAATAAAAATGTTGCCGCCTGTGGGGTGTTTGGCCGCTTGTGACTGTAGGTATTAGGGATGCAAATCGATTTTCGATTAAATCGATTTTTTACCTCCGATTTCCGATTTTTTTGCAATCGATTGATTGTACCGATTTTTATCCAAAAATCGATTTTTTTTTTGGTGAAATCGATTTTTTGTTTTTGTTTTCTGTTTGTTTCTGTTTGTTTTCTGTATTGTACCTACTCATTATAAACATAAATGTACCTATGCAGCAGACCCACAAGAAGGATATAATATAACATAACCTCAAAAAATGCCCCCTCGCTTATTTGGAAACAAGAAACCTGCCTCTCCCAAACTTCCAATAATTTGAATCCAATAATAATAATACCTAATTATTATTATTGCTATTAAGTACGGTGTCTACGTCAGTCCCGAGCGAAATGCTTTTTTCTAAGGCAGGTCTCATGCTCACCAAGAAGCACAACAGGTTGAAAGGCGACACTCTTTCCAAATTATTATTTTTGAACAGTGCACCTACCCGAAATTTACTTTTTCTAAGTGTAGTGGTCGAAGTGCTTACCTTGTACGTAATTTGTTTGATTTTTTATTAAACGTGGCTCACCCCAACTTCCTAATTATACTTTTACTATGAAAAAGGTGTCTTACAATAATAATTATTGTTACAGTTCCAATATTTTCTTTAATAATTTGCATTAAAATTTAATGCAAATTATTATTTTACCTACCGAAATTTAGGTGGTTTTTATTTAATAAAAACCACCTAAATTTCGGTAGGTAAAATATTTAATTACCTGCTGATTAAATTACATGCTTTTTTTTTAAATGAATGATAATTTTTTTTATTTGTCCGTAAAATCGATTTTTAAATAAAAATCGATTTTTTTGGCCCGATTAATTGGTACAATCGATTTTAGCGTCCGATTGAAAATCGATTGTCAAAATCGATTTTTGACCACCGATTTTGCATCCCTAGTAGGTATGTTAACTGTATTTTTACCCCCCCCCCCCCCCCCCCACTCACCCGGATTGTTAATGTTATGATCGAGGATCAAACCAATGAAACACAGAATTCCGCTGTGGGGATCGACTCGGGTCGTGGGATGGGGTTAGAAGGAGTGGTGGTTCTCGGTGGGGGGGGGGGGGGGGGGGAGCACCGGGTCGGTTGGGCAGACGGTGAAATATATAATATATATTATACATATTGTTATATCTGACTCACCTTACGCCAAAGAGAGCCTTACGCCCAACAACTTCAAACCAAATAACCTCCATAAAAACACATTCTGTGTTAATAATGAAAGACGCACTCGAAGTCGTATACGAAAACTACTCTCATCAGTATACATACTGATGAGAGTAGTTTTAGTTTTCATTAGAATTTTAGTTTTCATTTGAATTCGTAAAGCATGCTCAAAAACTAAGTCTCACTTTCATGTCAGTCGAGTTCTCTCGGCGGTTAAGTTCTTGAAATATTCATACTTTTGATATTCGGGGGCCATTTCCTCAGTCCGAACAGTAAAATCATGTTTCCAGAAGTTTCCGCTCTAATCCTTTTAAAGCTTTTCTGAAGGGCGAAAATGCTAACGCTCGTAAAACCTCAGTGAGGTCGCGGAAAGGTGATCCCGTTTTCAGTTTTAAGTAAGTCTAACGATATACATCACAATTACAACATTCAGAAATGTGTATTATCCACCCACGTAAAAGAGGACATTCAAATTGAGAACTACCGCTTTGCTGCCATCATAACTTATTTTTGTGTTAAAATTCTAGATTTTTGTTTTTTTCGTTTTGCAGTGGAGGGTTGAAAAAGCTTTAGTTCTGCTAGTACCTAATCAAGAGAAGTTGTGCTTGTGATTAAGTAATTAACGCTTTACTTAGTATGTTGGCGTTCCTCCTTTTCCGAACGCATTTCATTATACAAAGTTAAGACTTAGAACTTTCAACCTACACGTTTCCGATATCAGCTTTTCCTTTGGCAAAGTCTTACGGGATGAAGTTTCTAATCGAAGATCGAAGAATGAAGCGATTTGGAGTAAACTATTAAGTTTTAGATGTGTTTGCTGAATTGGCTGCGGAATTAGAAGAATTTGTCAAGGCACTCGAAGCCACGTACGAGGTCTACTTGGGGAAGCCATGGATCTTGGACGATGTCTTGAGAAGACAGCGGGTCTTGATGTCTTATTGTTGGAGAGGTCAATCAGAGGTCATTTTGGCCTTGGAAGCCGTGCTGAAGAACTCTTGGATCTTGGAGGAAACGACGTAGAAGTGTTAGGCTAAGATGAGGTTCCTGGAGCTGTTCATGAGAAGGCAAATGGTTTCATTTCGGTTTGAAGACGTCGTACATATGACATCATGGCGTCTTTGCCTTGGAGGCCGTCCTGAAGAACACTTGGGTCTTGTAGTTTGTCTTGAGAAGGTAGCGGGTCTTGATGTCTTATTTTAGGAGAGGTCGTTCTGAGGTCATCTTGGTATCTTGGCCTTGGAGGTTATCTTAAATCCATTACATTGCGTTACAATACTCACTCGTGGTTCGCGGCAATGCCATTGTTACCCACAATAGTGTTCTGGTTCAAGAACCTGCTCTCAAATTTAATAAGGAACCCAAATAACAGACAGGGCTTCTTTCATGTTTCTTCTAACCAAAGTTTCTTATTCAACCTCTTCATCATAATACTGAAGCTCGTTATTTTACGAATAAACCACAACAGCCCGTTTAATGTAAAAGATTCTTCCTGAAAACTTTGTTTGGTGGCAGTAACGTTGGCCACCTTTTCGCCCTTTTATTTTGCCTCCTACCGACGTATTTTCTCTCGGCCCGACGCCCTTCCCTTGTTTTGCGACCCGAGAACCACCTTTGACCTCCCTGGACCCAATTTACCTTTTGTAACCATCTCATTTAAATTTCTAATGCTCCCCCTCCTTCTCCCGACCCCCTTTGGACGCTTTGGCGGTTCTTCTCAACCAGTTTTTGTTCCGTGAATATACAGCGGGTCCCCGGGTAGGAGATAGGATCTTGAAATAACGGCAGGGCCTCCCCTAGGTGCCTCAGAGGCAAAATTTATATAGACAGATCAGTGTAATGGTCGGGACATCTTTTACTACTGGTGTTAGCACCTTTCGTCCACTTCCTCCTCGGTAAAAACATACCGTCGTTTTTATAAAAAGACAAACGCTCTGCTCCCCACGAGAAATCTCTTTTTTAAATATCTATCGTCAAAGCGTCACGATAATCAACTTTCTGTATCTTCCAACCATGAAATTATATTCCAAGAAAAGTATTTCATTACAATATTTTTCTCTGTGCAGTTCCAAGAATCAAGGCCACATAATCTCTCCGCCATATATCATTCGTCTATTTCTCTCAAGATGGTTCAATACCGTTCCTAACGAGGGGGTCTTGACAAATCGTCCGAGCCGGAGGAGGCCAGCGGCAAAGAATGAAAACGCTGCAAATTTTACACAAGGGTTTATTATTCTGTGATATAGGTTACTTGTTCAGACATTTAATTCTGTTATAAAAAAAAATTAAAAAAAATTTTTTTTTGGATTTTTATATTTCAAAAAAAAATTTTTGGGGGGATTTTTTTTTTCAAAAATGTGTTTTTTCAAAAATTCTTTAATTTTTACTCGAAAAATAGTTAACTTCTTGGGATCCTTCAAAAATCCCATTTTTAGCCCCATGAAAGCCCTATAGAACGCCACAGTGAAATCGGATCGTTCCGGGACCCCCAAAAATGGATTCTACGTCCAAAAATACTTCGAAAACGACACCTAACTCGATCCCATAGCTAAAAGCCTTCAAAACACCCCTCCTGTAGCCCCATTTTAGCCCCATAGCGCCCCACGGGTTTGGGCGATCGGACTGAAAACCTTGCGGGCACAACTAGATGGTAAACCAAGTATTTTGCCAAAATTTCAGATTTTTAAAAAAATTCCTACTGCCCAAAACGGCCTGGACGGCGGACGGCGGACGGCGTACGGCGTACGGCGTACGGCGTACGGCGTACGGCGGACGGACATTTCGGATTTTGAATGTAGACCTCTTGAAACGGATAATGTCAAATTTTGAGGCCGATCGGAGTCGTCGACCCGCGTCGCGAAAACATAGGTGTATTATTCCAAGAATAATAAACCAAAAGCACGGTCTCCCTCAGAACGATTTCTAACGATTAAAATAAGCCTTCTAATTGCCTTTTCGATCTCGCCACGATTCGTTGGGCCGGACGGGGAAGTTGACAATGAGAAATAACGTGGGTGGGTCTTGTTTGACAGGAGAAAAGCTTTGCAAAAAGCGGATTTGTAGTTATTAAAATTGAGTTGGTGGGAGCCAGATATCTGAAGTTGAAGCATTCAGGCGCTCTTCTCAGAAGATTAGGAAGACCCAAGGCCCAAAAGTCAAGGAAATATGACGGACAAAGGCCCAAAAGACAAATAAACATGACGGACCAAGGCCCAAAAGTCAAAGAAACATGACAGACCAAGACCCAAAAGACAAGGAAACATGACAGACCAATGTCCAGAAGGCTGTTACCACTTTCAAGCTAAATCCTTATGGGAGAACATTTTTTTTTTTTTTTTCAATTCTGTGACTGCAGCTTTTGAAATTTCGACTTGAAACGCCGTGATAAGCTCCCCCCTCTACTTTGGAACCTCTGATAAGTAGCCAGGGCTCCTCCATCCCTACTAACCACCTTGGCAAGTTGACCAACAAAACAAAATTTGTCGAAATCAGGTCTCTTTCAGGCGCGACTGGTGATGGCAGAACAAGGGGGTGCAGTCACGGATTCGTGATAATATTTTACGAAAATATTATTGCACCCAACACAGATAAAAAGTACCTCAAGATCAAGATTTGCTATAGTTCATTATTTATTTGTTTGTTTAAAAATTCCAATTAACTATTACCAGTTTCCTTTCATTTCCTGGGTACACGCTGCAAACCTGGTAAAGGTAAGGTTGGCCGTCCCATGTCGCGAATGTTATACTTATCACTCACGCCTAAACGGGAAAACTCCCTCAAGATGAAATCAATAGAGTTATCCAACAAACGCTTTATGAAATGAACAATGAAACGATCGAATGAAACGAACGAATAAAAAACTTATAAATGAGACAAACGCAGATCTCCGAGTTCAGAAAACACTTCCCAGAAAACATGGAAGCACACTAAACCCCTGATGCCATCCCCTCAGAAGCTGCTTCTGGTAAAAAATACCTTTGTGGGAAAACTGAAAAAATCAGAAACCTTGGTCGATCGAAATTTTATGATTTCATACCGTACAAAGTAATATAGCAACACCAAAAAGTTTTCAAAATATTTCAAAAGTAAGCCCCTATTTTTTCCGTGATTTGAGACAGATTAGATCCTGAAAAAGTCCCTCATTACAAACGAAAATTCCCTGCCCATGAACGAAGGCTGCCAACACTGATTGTGGAGGTGATTTAACATCTGGTGAACTGTGAGAAGGAAGGGTGTGCGCAGTGCCCAGAACTGCCCCACATTTCGACATTTCTGGCTTCACACTTAGTTCGTTGTTCCATAAGGTCCATGCAAAAAAATCGTCTCAAGAAGGGCAGTGCTCCCGTTATCATTGCACCATCAACACAGGCTTTTCAGACGTTCCGCGAACTATGTAAGGTCTACAAGAACTTACGTAGATTTTCGAGCCGAGTTTTGATTCATTTTTAGCTAGGTAACTAATTAGGTAGGTAATACGTAGCCCCTCCTCTCGCCCTTCTGCATCGAGGGGGTGCAGTTGCGACGCTGCCTCCCTCACGAGTCGCGCCTGGTCTCTTTTCTCATTCCAGTGCAAGTGCGCTCTGGTCGATTAGTTGCGCTTATCTGGAAAAGTTCCCGGTTCGGTTTGAATACAGGTCTTTTCCTTCGCGATTTTCTCTTCACTGAAGACCTATTAAATAGGTCTTCAGTGAAAAGACACGGGTCCGTCACGAAAAGGAAATTTTCCTTTTCGTGACCGACCCGTGCCTTTTATTTCGGGCCACTGGAAAGATTTTTCGCCGATCTTGTTTATTTTTCCGACGTAGGATCAGACCTCATTATTATGTTATTTAACCCTTGAATCCCAACTAGGGATATAAAAGTGGGGAAAACTTACTTTTCCCCTGCGGGCAGACGTTGGTTGTAAAACAGATCTCCAAGACCCTCTCAAGTTCTCCAAGACAAATTTTCAAGCGTAGTTTGGATAAGCACGTCTCCTTCACCTACTTTAATTTTTTCTGAATGTTTAATGAGTGTGACATTTTGAATGATTTTATGTTCCAAGACGTAACTTTCTTCAAATTATAATTTGTCTGGAAAGATAAGAATAAGACGAGATAAACGAAGCGTAACGTTCATGCCATCCAAACTTTTAATCACGGGCTCATCTTTTCTTGATCACTGGCAGAAATTACCCTTTTTCATCCCTATACTGACAAGCCAAAAAAAAAAAAAAAAAAAAAAAAAAAAAAAACCTTACAAGGAAAAATTGAATATTCTTTTATACTAACTGATATTTCGATACTTGGGGGGCCTGCTGATATCCCTAACGGGCTCATGCAGTTGCCACTTAGAAAATGATATTTCGATACTTTGGTTGAGCTCAAGTAAAGGAACAGTTTGTCAAAATTTCATGACACCCTTACGGACATTATTGACGTGAATGGTTTCCGGGGCGGACTTTTAAATAAAGACCCATCAAATGCACACCATTACCGCATCATAATATCCCTCCGGTGGGAAAAGAAAAGAAGATATTTCCCGTGAAGGGCGCAGAGCCGACGCATGTTGTACGAAAAGGGAGAAAGGGTGGAAATAACCCGTATAATACCATCCGAGAAAACCCTCCTCCGCGACCCAAATCTAAAAAACTCTGCCCCCCACGTCCGACCTCCCCATTCGCCTGGAACGGGTAAGGAAAAGGGACAGATACCTCCAATGCTAGTAAAGTCCTCAGATATTACCTGGAGACAACTCTACCAACGCCATGCTTCCCCAGACAGATAAATTTCATCTCGGGGGAAAAGAAAAGCTTGGCATTCGGTGACAATCTCCTATTGTTATTCTGTCGAGAGGTACCTTGTTTATATGGGGTGATATACAGGCTCCTTATAAGATCACGTGCGGGCCTCTTCTCATTCCGAAATTTTCTGAAACAGTAGAATCGAGTAGTAGAAAATCGATATTTGAACATGACGCTGCAATTTTACCCTAGGGTTAAGGTTTTTACACTAGATTGTTGTTTGATATAAATTTAATTTTTGCACAATTAAATTATAATTGTGACAATTTTAATTAAAATTATAATATAGTTTAAATTATAATTAATATAATTAAAATATATTTCAAATTATAATATACTTTAAATTATAATTTTGCCAAATTATTTAATTACCTATAATAATTTTAATTAACAAAATTTGTTTGTTAATTATTTTGTTACATTTAATGTAAATTTAATTATTAAAGAGAGGTGGGTTCAAAGGACCTGAGTGACAGAATTAAAAAATATAAGTTATTGAAATTAAAGTTGATTAGCAAAATGATTATAGAAAAACCAAGATTAATTTAAAACTAAAAAAAATAAAATAAAATATATTTTATTTTTCATATATGACATATTTTATTTTATTTTTTTAATTTTACATTGTAAAGAAATTGAATTAGAACAAAATAATTAAAAATAAAAACTTTAAATAATTAAAAATTTAAAAAATAAATAAATTTTTAGGTAAAAATGAAATAATTTTTAAAAAAAATTAATTTACTATAAAAAATGAAATGAAAGGAAAAATTAAAATTAATTATTTTAAATTAATTGTTGGTAAGGTTAAATTGAAATTGATACCTAATATTAAATTCATTAAGTAAAAATTTCTTATACATACAGTGATTGGACGTATATGGGATCCGGAAAAGTGGAATATACCTCCAAATTACTTGGAAAACGACACCTCATTCGACTTTCTGGAGCCCTTCCAAAACCCAATTTGTAGCCCCGTGAAATCCCCGGTGAAATCGGATGTGTCTGAGACTCCCGAAAATGGATTCTACGTCCAAAAAATACTTCGAAAACGACAACTGACAAAATTTTCTACCCCCGTCGCGAATACTTGGTGTATTATTCCAAGAATAATATACCAAAACCGAAATGTTTTAATTTCTGCAGTTACCAACCCCGGGAAAATGAATATTTCATGAAACTGGCAAAATTGGAATATACTCGGAAATAAATGAACATAAACCCGTTTCAGAAAGAAAAGTTGAATGAACTTCTCAACCCTTCGTTTAATTATTCGTTAAGAATTTTAGCACCCCGAAAGCCGACACTTTTGATGAAGCTATTAACCCCGGGCAAAGACATAATAAGAGTTGATCTCTTTGGGAGCCTTGTGAAAAGGGTGGGATCTTCATGGGAAATAAGGAATGCCCTGGTCTGGTTCTCGGGAGGGAAGAACTTGACGGAAGAGTAAAAAGGACCCCTCCGCCTCGTGCTTTTTCGCCCAAAGCTTCTTTTAAGCGTAGATTGCCTGAAATTGGTTAAAGTGGCTATGGAGAAGCCCCTCCTTTTATACAAGGGTTAGACCGATGTAGCGACGTGGAAGGGTGAAAAAGGAATCGGAAATGGGCGCGGAAGGCACGGGGAAAGATTAACATAAAAACTTGGAAAGTGGATTTCACTTGCTCACTTTGTGGAGTCGAGAAAAAAAAGGCGGCGTAGAGAGGTGATCTTGAATTTCGGCACGAGTTCCAAGTTATCCTCCTTCCAGTAGACTCGTGGAAAGTACGAGAGCGTCTTACATCATTAGGTAATGTAAGAAAATAACAATACACGAAGCCTCACTCAGAACATACAGTACTTTTAGCCTTGTAGATGCTTTTTGTCTGGTGTAAAGTGGTTTAGAGAAAGGGCGCTTGGCGTGTAACGTAACAACCCAACTCTATAGACATTGAAGACGTTCTAAAGAGTAGCTGCCAAATTTCCTACCCTAAACCCGATATTTTTCGCGCTAAATCGGTGTTCTGAGCAGGGTAGAGTGAGAGGGGGAGATTCCCCTGCAAGCTCTTCAGGAATAGCCAAGACAGGCTACGTAGGTAGGCCTGTATGTAAATCGTAATTTCAAAATAAACGCGGGGATTTTTAGAGCTTTTCAAAGGCAAGATACTCTTAACCGCAAAATGCATGGTACGACGATCCTAACCCTGACGCCTTTCAAGCCAGGTGTGTGCGGCTTCGTCTAGTAATTATCATTTTATTCTAAATTTCCCTTCTCCCACACGGTCGCCCTGAACTCGTTCCTACCTTTGCTGACATTATGACGCAGCATGAACGCTCCTTTCAACGGGTTTCCCTCCCAACGCTGCCTCTCATTACCAACTCCGCATATACACTCAGCAATCCCGGCAATGTATTTTAATAGCTTTGCTACGTTTCTTCCCCGCTGTCTCATTTATTAAGAAAATTGCGGTTCCACATCGGCTGGTGCATTAGAGATATGAGCCTCTTTTTCAAGAGGATCAATATAGAGCGAAGAAAAAAATTGATTAAAGAGGACAACCTCTTCTTAAGAGCACGAAAATGATAATTTATAAAAGAAAAGCAACGAGCGAAGAAAAAAAATCATTCTGGAGCACCATCACAAAAGATTATTACAGCAGCTGAGCAGGTCACTGGGAACAAAGCTGTTTGAAAGGAAAGGAAGTAATCATTTCGAATTAGAATGAAATGCACGCAGAGCTGTTCCACTTTTGTAAATTAACATTGATTAACTAACGACTTGGGGCTTTCTGGTGAGTTGGGGAAAGTACATAAACTGTGAAAAACTGATATCATTAAATGAGATGGCTTGGAGTACGTTTTGATGGCCCTTGGGGCTCTGTGGGGTTAAAATGCGGTACGGGAGAGTTTTTTAAGGGTTTCGGCTATGGGGTCGAAGTAGGTGGCGTTTCCGAAGTATTTTTGGACGTGGAATCTATTTTATGGGGTCCCAGAATGATTTCACCATGGGGGACTGTGGGGTTTTCATGGGACTACAATTGTGACTTTTGAGAGTGTCAGGAGGTCGAATGAGGTGTTGTTTCCACAGTAGTTTTAGACGTATAATTAATTTTTTGGGGTTCCACATCTGTAAAACACTGTACAGATTTTTTTAAATATTTTTAGAGTCCCACTTTTGTGTGTTTTTTTTTTTTCTCCCACCATAGGGACTCAACCTCCCTCCGGGGCAACAGCCAGATAGGGGTGCACTCTGTGGTGGGGTAGGTTTTTACTAACTAACCTACACTATAATACTATGTATTGACTTGTACCCCCTCAGGGACTTTATTTGTATTCCTTCGACTAGCTGCAGTAACTCCTCTCTACTCACCTTATTCCTTGTGTGCTTAATCAAATCCCTAAGTTCACTTCAGTAGTTAAACAACTCTTTCAACTTCAAGACAGGTTGGCTCCTGATTGTGCGAGCTCCACCTTTGCATCAGACCGGCTGCCCGTTTGTGCGAGATCTGTCTTCTAGGTTTTAACTAACTAGGGGGTAGGTTTTTACTAACTTTACTACTTAGGGGTTGGCTCCCCTCGATGAGAGATCCACCTCAAAACAGACATGCTCCCCACAGATGTGAGATCCACCTCAAAAGTTCATTTATAAAACTCTACTCAACTACCTTTACTCTCCATTAGGAATTTTAGGCACTAAAATATAATATACTAGTCTCTCTGGCTCGCTTCGCTCGCTCCCCTAGTGGGGTGTATTGCCGCCTGTGGGGTGCGTAGCATCGATGGACACGTTCAAACCCCTACTCAGACATAAGGCCTCGCTCCGCTCGGCCGAGCGCTTATTCGGGCAGGGGGGGCCTCGCCTCGCTCGGCCGGGGGGGTCCGCGGCCCCCCCCCCCTATTCGTAGCAGACGATAGAAAAAATCGGCGTATTTTTAGGGCTTACCGTTTAGGAAATTATTATTTTTAATTCAATTCAACTTTTTTTAAATAATCGATTCATTTAATTTACATCCATTTCCGTCGGGGAGAGATGTCGTAGACCTAGACGGGGAGAGATGTCGTAGACCTAGCGAGCGCCCCTTAAAGGCTGATGTCCGACCCGCTCAGAGTGAAGATTGATGGGGGGGGGGGGGGGGGGGGGTGGAGGCAGTTGGAGTGAAGCCGAGCCAAATTCACGTGGGGTCAACTGCTCCTTCAACATCAACCCCCTGGCTGATAAAATGATATTGGCTGAAATCCCCACTCCTACCCTTCTTTAGGGAAGGAGAGGGGGTTGAAGGAGGAGAAAACGTAAAAAATCCTTGAGGGCGCTCAATCTATCTCAGAATGTAGATCATTTTTTAATTTCTCGAGATTTTCAAGAAACTATATATATTCTACTTATGTGGGTGGCCGAGCAAAGCGAGCCCCCCTCTGGCGAGAAAATGAACAGCCGAGCGAAGCAACCCCCCCCCCCCCCCCCATCCCTGTCTAATCAAATTTGAAAAGTTTTCCCTCAATAATTTTTTCCCATGGATGGCCGAGCCAAGCGAGCCCCCTGGCCGATAAAATGATTAGCTGAGCGAAGTAAGGCCCCCCGTCAGAGTGCTAGTGAAATCACTTGTATACTCGGCCGACCAGTTTCCCCGCCTCTCCATCTATGAAAGGTCCCTGGACCCTCCGTTTTCTAAGATCCCTGGCCCCGCGCGAATTAAAAGGATCCAATTGTCTTCTCACCGTGAAATCGCCCCCTTCCCCTCGGTTTTTTTGAAATCCGACTTCGGAATCGGATTGGCCATATTTTGGCGCGCATTTGGCTCGCGGATACCATACCCAAAAAATGGCTCCTTACTGGGTATTTTTGAACCCGAAAAAACGTGGGACAAACGCGAGAAAGACGATTTTTCGACGAATTTCCGGCGAATTTCCGAATTACGATTTGACCGACGTCTTCCTCCAGGTCTGATCTATACGGCTGGTATTTTTTCGTAATTTTTTCGACCCCTTAAACGGGCTTTGGCGCGAGTTGAAAGTGGAAAACGTAGGACAAACGGGAGAAAGACGATTTTTCGACGAATTTTCGACGAATTTCCCGGGCGAATTTCGGATTTTCGATTTGACCGACGTCTACCTCTAGGTCTGATCTATACGGCTCGTATTTTTTCGTAATTTTTTCGACCCCCTAAACGGCCAGCGAGCGGAAAGTGAAAAAACTCACTCGGGAACGCGTTATCCCGTACCAACAAACCACACGGCGACCAACACGATTTTATATTATTGTATGATGATATGATGATGATATGATGATGATTATATAATTTTTTATTGATAACTTCCCAATATCAAAGAATTATTAAACCTTGTATAAAAGTAGCAGTTTTTATTTTTATTTATTTTTTATTTTTTTATTTTTTTTAAATTTTTTTTAAATTACATTTTGCCTTCTACATGATTGAAGTTCAATTCGGCAAATTTAAGCGACATTTTAGGGGACTGGAGGGGTGGTTTTCTCCTATATTCATTTTACGTTCTTGCCAGTAAGGTTTTATGGCTTAATAGAGCCCTAAGGCTGCGTATGGTGGAACTATTGCCATTTAAATTGTATAACCGAGTCACGTACTCGAATCGCGCAGTCGTCTGATTTAATCTCATCATTTCTTTCGCTCCCACGCAAAGGTCGAACCAAACGGATACAAAAGTGCATTTGATCAGTTACTCCGGCTGTAAATTCTCAAGATATTGCAATTTAGATGCGAGATTGCGCACGCCACGTACGGTCTGGAGGGGGGGAGGGGGAATTTTCCGAAAAGCGTTGCGGGTTCCGCGGAATGTTCCGGAAAAGGGGGAAGGGAGATTCCGCGGTATGCGGGGATATGAGGGAGCGAAACGGGGGGGAAGTAGAAATCCAATAAGCTGCTGGCAATTTCCCAATCCCTCCGTGAGATCAATAAGCAAACAATCCTAGGTGAGGGGTCTCAAGAATATGCTCCTTCATCTTCTCGGCGAGCGTTTCCCCTCCTGCAACACCACCTCAGATATTGGCAGGTTTTCGAAAGCCAGGTGTTTGTTCCGGTCGAATCGTCGGGTGAATATCAATATTAAATTTGGGGAGGAGAAGGAAGAGGAGGCCTAACATGATGCCACAAATCTGTACAATATTGGGCATCAAAATGGGTGTGGATATGGGAAGAAGGTACGAGAAGAATACAAGATTTTCTATCACAACCGCCCATTATAGGATACATTATTACAGTAGATTAAGTTATTTTCGTAAGAATAATAATTATTGTTACACCAATAATAATTATTAACTCCCATTAAGAGTTAAAAATAGTTTTGACAAAATGATAAAATCTCAACATTTTGTCAAAACTATTTTTAACTCTTAATGGGACGTCCAACTGACATTTCCACCACCCTCTCTGCTCCAACTTTTCACCTGCATATTTAACAATAATTAACAAGTTTCGGTTCCAAACTCTGGAAATTTCCCCCTTTTCTGCCAAGGCCCCAAAGTGGAGCTCATGCGTTAATTTACGTCGGCCTTAGTTAGACAGAGGCAATGAGGCACGTTAATGAGTCGACCGTTTGGGAGCTCTAATTCTTCCCGACGCCGGCAAAATAGTATTTCGTTTATTCTGGCTCGTTATAAGATCCATTACGACGACGTGCAATAAAGGCTTGCACCGTCTGAGATAACTTACCGAGCTGATCGACCGAAGGAGAGTGCAAAATTTGCATTTAATGGGCACAGCTTTGCGAGTTATATAAATATATATAATTGTTTTATTATTTTTATTTTACTTCATCAAATAAAATAAGGAACAAGGAAATGAAAAGGGAGCAATATTTCTTAGCCAACCTTCAGAAAAGGGGGATGGGCCAGAAAAGGTTGGGAACTGGTCAGAGTTCTAGCCCTAAAGCTGACATCGAATCGAGAAACCCTCCAGCAAATCTCTATCCAATTTGGGGTCCTTCCATTGTGTTACACTTCGCCTGGCATTTGTGATCCTCGTAAAGGCCAAAGGGGAATACAAACGCGGTTTAAAACGAGGCCATAAGGGGCGGAAGTTATGTTACAAAACTATTTCTTCATTAGATGTCCAAGGGAGGTAGGCTTGCTTGGAACTTGATCGTCGCCATCCAAGCAGGACGACCTCACCTGAATGCCCTACTCTCAACCTTCAATATACATTCTCCGTCCTTCGGCGTCTTCCCCCAGTATGTTGAGAATAGATGACCCACGTACTGCGTTGCAAATATTCTTATATGCGAGTTTTGCATGATTCAAAATTCTTGAGGAGGTAGAAAGACTCCATCGTTCTAATCTCTCGCTAGGAGTAACTGAATTTGAGTGAATTCAATATGGGGGAGAAATGTCTATCTCGAAGGAAAAACCCTACAGTTGATGGCATTGTACGTAACAAGATCTTACGAGGGAGACTCCCTCAGGAAGTTCTGGCGACTTTTTAATTAAGCTTAGGTATGAGTTTAACGCCATTACTTTCTCTGGAAAAAAGTTGTTCCAGGGCATTCTTCCATCTAATGGCGGAGGATGTTGATTCCAAAGCTCCCTCCCCGGAGTTGCTCTACGCAAATAACTATGTATGAGAGACTACACGTCCAGGTCTCCCCGCTGAGTCTTACCCACGCCGTTTTTCATAAGACTAATTTGCAATGACAATGACCCCCATTTGCAATTCACCGAGCTCCTTTGGCTGTTTACATGCTCGGCTGAGCAACCTCTATTCTTCAGAAAGGACACGAAAAAACGTTGGTAGTTACAAAGTTGAAGTCATAACAGGGCGGAAGAAGTTTTTTTTCATTGAAATTTGTCGTCACCTTAGCACGACCCAATTTTCCAAACTGCAGGTGAACCCGACATAGAGTTTAAACAGCGCATGAATATTTATAAGATGAAATATCCACTACTTTCATGCGAAACGGAAAACCATATAACGACCTGATATTAACTGTTCAATTTCAACATGAATATTCAATGGAAATTTTATCCTCAGAGCCAGAATTGTTACCTTCGGCACATGAGGGGCTTCTGGCAACAGTGAAAAGTGCAGTACTATTCAGTATTGCCAGACATAGGGTAACTTGTTCTCTCGTCCCATAATGTCCCCATTTTGGTTTATTATTCTTGGAATAATACTTACCCCTTTGTAATCGGAGGTCGACGCCTCCGATCGGCCTCAAGACTTGAAATTATCCGTTTCAAGAGTCTAGAGGTCTAGATTTCAAAACCGAAATGTGTTAATTGAGCAATTTGGGGCGATGGACTTCAGACGAGCTGCTACCTTTTGAACCGGACCGAGACGTCGGTGCTGCCGCAAGGAGTTACGCCTGCCGAACGATGGGAAGGTTACAAGCCAGACCTGAGCAAGATTCGTCTGTTTGGGTGCCCAGCCTATGCCCATGTGCCAAAAGAGGACCGCAACAGCAAGTTGGACGAACGATCACGGAGAATGGTACTTCTGGGATACTGTGCAAATGGGTTCAGACTCTTTTGCTTTGAGACAGGAAAAGTTGTTTCTGCACGGTCAGTCGTGTTTGACGAGGGAGCCCTCCCTGTCGTCAATCAGGTTCAGGTGAAGCAATTACAGCAAGCTTCAGTTACCGTAAGTCCTGATACCAATTTTGAAGTTGCCGCAGGTCCTGATGCCGTTGAAGACACCGAAAAATCCGATGCTATGACAAACGAAGAGTCTGACGTCAGTGGGACCACCGGGGCTGTGAGCCCAGACGCCGAGACGACCACAAGTCGACGAAGTGAACGTGAGAAGCGAAAGCCTGCATGGTTTGACGACTATGCCATGATGTTCGCCTTCTCAGTTGGTGGAGAAATCGACGACCTACCCAGGACGTACCAAGAAGCAGTGAACCAAGACGTGGGATGGAAAGTTGCCGTGGACACAGAAATCGACGCCCTAGAGAGGAACAAAACCTGGAGGATGGTGGAGCCGCCTGCTGGATCCGTCATCATCGACTCCCGCTGGGTATTCTCTGAGAAGATAGTCGATGGAGCAGTGAGGAAAAAGACTCGCCTAGTCGCCCGAGGGTACCAACAGCCCAGATTTGAAGAGGAGCACGTGTATTCACCTGTAGCAAGATTGGTGAGTCTCCGAATGATCCTAAGCCTAGGAGTGAAGAGGAATCTGCTGCTTCAACCCTTAGACGTGACGAGTGCCTTTCTACGATCCTACCTGCCTAAAGATCAACCCGTTTACATGTACCCACCTGATGGACTGAAGTCAAAGCCAGCTGGTAAAGTCTGCAAATTAGAAAAGGCGCTTTATGGCCTTAAACAGTCGCCTAGAGCTTTTAACAATCTCGTAAATTTGAAGTTTGTTGAGTTAGGGTTTGAGCGATCCAAGTTAGATCCTTGCCTGTATTTTAATAATGACAGAACTGCTTATTGCCTAGTTTGGGTAGATGATTTCCTACTAGCCTGCACTAATGAAAATTCACTGAATTGGATTAAAGCTAAACTAATTGAAGTTTTTGAGATGAAAGATTTTCCATTCAAAGAAAAATTTACGTTTTTGGGCTTAGAAATCGAGCAAAAGACTGGTGAAATTTCGATCTCACAAAAATGTTTAATAGAGAAAGTGATAAGCCATTTCCGTATGGATGATAGTAAAATTTGTGATATACCTATTCAACCAAAGTTGAAACTGGAGCCAGCCAAAGATGATAATAATATAAATCTTAAATTGCCATACAAAGAACTTCTAGGAAGCCTGATGTATTTAATGATTGGCACTAGGCCAGATTTATCTTACGCTGTATCATTTTTTGGTAGATTTCAAAATGCTTATGATTCCAGTCACTTTCACGCTTTGAAGTCTGTTGTCAGATATTTGGAAGGAACCAAGGACTTAGGTCTGAGGTACATTAAGTCTGAAAATTCAAATTTACAAGTAACTGCCTATGCAGATTCTGATTATGCCGCAGATTTAATTGATAGAAAGAGTACTTCTGGATTTGTAATTAAACTTGATGAAAATACTATAATGTGGTCAACGAAAAAACAAAGTAGTGTGGCTCTTTCGAGCAGCGAAGCAGAATATTACGCTTTATCATCTTGTATGACTGAATGTTTGTTTGTAGGTCAAGTTTTAGAGGAGATTGGAGAAAAATCGTTTCCGATTAATATTCTTGAGGACAACCAATCTTGTATTAAGATGAGTACCACCCTAGAGACCAAGAGGTCAAAACATATCGACGTAAAACATTATTTTGTTAAAGACCTAGTAGGAAAGGGTAAATTTAAATTGAATTATATAAATACGAATTCACAGATTGCTGATTGTTTGACAAAAGGATTGCCCTACGTAAAGTTTGAAAAGTTTAGGACGCTGATGAGTATGAGAAAACTCTTATAAGTAAATCTAATGACAAGTCTTAAAACAGATAAATAGATGCTGAAAATGATGCTGTATAATATGTTTGACGATCCGTTTGTTAATGTGATAAAATTGTGATACAGTATTGTATAAGAATTCTAGCTGATATACTGAAATTTTGAACTGTGATTTAAAGGTAGAACTGTAAGATTGAGGGAGGCTGTTAGTTGAGCAATCCTACAGTTTTTCTGTAGACCAATACTGTAGGTCACTTCCCCCCACTTGAACCTGTAAGTACATGAATTATGTGCAGTCATCCTTATGTCCTTGTCAGGCCCTGTTCTCTCTCTCGTAATTTTCCGTTAATAAACTTCTTCACGCATAACCGGTGTTTCAGTCACCCAAATAATAAAATGTCCGTACGCCGCAGCGCGCCGTCCACCGTCCGAGCCGTTTTGAAGAGTAGAAATTTTTTTTAAAATCTGAAATTTTGAACAAAATACTCGGTTTACCATCTAGTTGTGCCCGCATGGTTTTCAGTCCGATCTCCCAAACCCGTGGGGCGCTATGAGGCTAGAATGGGCTACGGGAAGGGTTTTTTGAAGACTTGGCTATGGGATCGAGTTAGGTGTCGTTTTCGAAGTATTTTCGGACGTAGAATCAATTTTTGAGAGTCCCGGAACGATCCGATTTCACTGTGGGGATCCATGGGGTTACAAATGGAATTTTTGAAGGATCCCAGGAGGTAAAATCCTTTCCGAGCAAAAACAAATTTAAAAATTTTAATCATTGACAATTAATTTTTGCACTAGTAACCTATAATAAAGAATAATAAACCCTTGTGTAAAATTTGCATCGTTTTGTATTAGAAACCCGCCTATTTCGCTTATATGAAGAATTGGACTTTAATTATTGCCATAAATCATTAAACGACACTTTTACAAAGTGGTTAAAAATAAAAATCTGAAGCCCGATCGAAGCCTGATAGAGCTCTATAGAGCCTGAATGAGCTATACATGTATTTGTATACAAATACAATACAATTGTATTTATACCTGTATAGATACAGGTGATCAGGTCTCTAACCTGCAAGAACAACGAAGTTTGAGATCGATCAAATTTTGATGGGAGTAATTTTAGGTAAATTTGATGGTGTTGCTTCTCAAGCCAAGCGTCACAATCATCTAAATATTTTGTATAATCCACTGAAAACGACCTCTTCGTTTGTCCCAACCTTAATCGTATTTCTCGAGAAACTACACCGAACTTGACCCTTCAGGATCCCGAAACACTGCTCATCAATAATAACAAGGTAATCCCTCGGAGGTAATTTCAAGCCCAATATATATGCAGGGGACTTAAGCGATGGTTTGACGCCAACGTCAGACGTCCTCGGCCTCTGGGGCTTATCTTCGGGGGGGTAAGCCCTTTATCAACCTTCCCAAACTGTAAACCAATTTGCCTTCCGGTGACGAGGATTGAATAAGTACTGAATGTTGAATGAAGGCTCGACCGCAAAACCCCGACTAGTTCGTTTTAATTAAGAGTTGCTAAACTCGGCCGGGCGTAATTAAGAGGAACACAACTACGTTGACCATACAGCCTTTCCTTGCCGGGCGAACTATTTCGACTCTAAAGAGTGATGTCTCATTAAGGCCCGCCCACAAATTGGGTTTGTTAGAAAAGAAAATTACTTTCTTTTTTTTTTGTATCGTATTGCTCCAAGAAATTCCGGGTTCTTGATGAGAGAAACACGTTATTACTCCGGTTGTAATTTTTTTTTTTTTTTCCAGTAACGACGTTCACCCAGTGAAAAGCTTTTATTATTGAAACCCTACGAGGTGGTACTTCTTTCTCCTTGCCGGTTAAAAAGGTTTCCCTCTCCAAATCTCAAAAGGACTTTTATGAACGTTTCCCGCAACTTTTTTTTTTTTTTTTTTTTGCGGAATAATGTTATACCGAATAAAACGGTAATACGTTTGGGATGATTGTCATTGGAAAAATTTGAGTGTGTCCAGCAAAAAGCAGCCCAATAACACGCCTGGCGCGAATGGCGATATTTTTTTATATATAAATAAAAACGTTGCTGCCTGCGGGGTATATTGCCGCTGGTGATGTGTATTCACCGTTCATATGTTTTATTAGGACTGCTGGAGGACACCCCCGGATGCAGCTGTCACCTTGAGTCTAACGGATAAACTTTGGAGGAACATGAAACTCGCTTCATTTGCTCTTAAAAAGTAGGTAACTCAAAATAGTTATGGAACCCGCGCTATGATGTCCGCGACCTCGGTGTCCTTCTGGATACTCGACTGACCTTCAATGGCCATATTGTCGAGGTCAATGGTCACGAGTGCGTTCCGTGCTCTCGGGTTCCACAACTCGGGCGTTGTGCTAGAGCGTTTGACTCCATCCCAGCCCTGATTACTCTTTACAAGGCACTCTTACTTCCAGTCATGGAATTCTCATCTGTGGTCTGGAACCATTTTTTACCAGTGCCGCATAGACAGGCTGGAGCGAGTGCATCGGGCCTTTCTGCGCTTCCTGGCCTTCAAACTCCAGATACCCTGGCAGGAGCTGGATTACTTGGAGCTGGGTACTACCTTCCAGCTTTTGAGGCCTTCCGATCGCCGCTTCGTTGCTGACATCTCTCTCCTCCACGGCCTCTTGTGACAAGAGTCTTGTCTCGTCGGCTGGACGCCCCTCTTCTCCTGCTCCAGATCGGGCTACACCCGCCTCGTCCAGGCTCCCGTTCCGTGGCGCCTTTCGCCGCCCCGTTTTCACCGACGAACTACATGCGGCATCGTCCACAATCCCGCCTGGCAAATATCCTCGCAACCAACTTCCCAGCCGTCGATTTATTTCATCACCCTTTGCACTCAGTAAAATCAACCCTGCAAGAACTCTTCCTCCGTCGCCTTCTGCCATACCTAATTACATATCTGTATCCAGCGTACTGGTGTACCCCCGGTTAACCTAAAATATGTAAATACATATGTATTGGGCTCGTCCCGTTCTATAAATAAATAAATAAATAAACCCGAAGGAAATTTCTGTGCACAGAAATTCCCATGGGAGCTCTCTTTTGGTTTATTATTCTTGGAATAATACACCTATGTTTTCGCGACGCGGGTCGACGACTCCGATCGGCCTCAAAATTTGACATTATCCGTTTCAAGAGGTCTACATTCAAAATCCGAAATGTCCGTCCGCCGTCCGCCGTACGCCGTACGCCGTCCGCCGTCCGGGCCGTTTTGGGTAGTAGGAATTTTTTTAAAAATCTGAAATTTTGGCAAAATACTTGGTTTACCATCTAGTTGTGCCCGCAAGGTTTTCAGTCCGATCGCCCAAACCCGTGGGGCGCTATGGGGCTAAAATGGGGCTACAGGAGGGGTGTTTTGAAGGCTTTTAGCTATGGGATCGAGTTAGGTGTCGTTTTCGAAGTATTTTTGGACGTAGAATCCATTTTTGGGGGTCCCGGAACGATCCGATTCCACTGTGGCGTTCTATAGGGCTTTCATGGGGCTAAAAATGGGATTTTTGAAGGATCCCAAGAAGTTCAATATTTTTCGAGTAAAAATTAAAGAATTTTTGAAAAAACACATTTTTGAAAAAAAAAATCCCCCCAAAAAAGTTTTTTTGAAATATAAAAATCCAAAAAAAATTTTTTTTTAATTTTTTTTATTGACAGAATTAAATGTCTATACAAGTAACCTATATCACAGAATAATAAACCCTTGTGTAAAATTTGCAGCGTTTTTTGGTTTATTATTCTGGGAATAATACACCTATGTTTTCGCGACGGGGGTCGACGACTCCGATCGGGCTCAAAATTTGACATTATCCGTTTCAAGAGGTCTACATTCTAAATCCGAAATGTCCGTCCGCCGTCCGCCGTACGCCGTCCAGGCCGTTTTGGGCAGTAGGCATTTTTTTAAAAATCTGAAATTTCGGCAAAATACTTGGTTTACCATCTAGTTGTGCCCGCAAGGTTTTCAGTCCGATCGGCCAAACCCGTGGGGCGCTATGGGGCTATAATGGGGCTACGGGAGGGGTTTTTTGAAGGCTTTTAGCTATGGGATCGAGTTAGGTGTCGTTTTCGAAGTATTTTTGGACGTAGAATCCATTTTTTGGGGCCCCGGAACGATCCGATTTCACTAGGGCGATCTTTAGGGCATTCGTGGGGCTAAAAATGGGATTTTTGAAGGATCCCAGGATGTTAAATATTTTTCGAGTAAAAAATACAGCATTTTTGAAAAAGACACATTTTTGTACAAAAAATCCAAAAAAAAATTTTTTTTTGAGTTAAAAATCCAAAAAAAAAATTTTTTTTTAATTTTTTCATTGACAGAATTAAATTTCTGCACAAGTAACGTTATCAAAGAATAATAAACCCTTGTGTAAAATTTGCAGCGTTTTATGGGTTGTTTTCTTCGGTGAAAAGACATCAAAATTTTGCCAATGCATCTTGAAATTGAAGAAAAATGATTTCCAATACACCCTAATCTTTATGGGTTTTCTTGGTGGATGTTCTTCATTCCCATTTTCAAAACTTTCCTCACTCACCTTTCCCCTTTTTCCGCGGTCCGGAACCCAAATGCCCTCAAACCCTCAGTATCCAGGGTATCGGAGACGTATAGAACCCTCCATGGGAAAACCCTGCACAAAGTGGGAGCTTGAAAGCCTTCGGAGGGCCAAACGATTGAGCAGTAGAGTGTGCACGTGCTTCGGGTAACAATGCCGGCGGTGTTTAATGCTCGGTCACTCTGTAGCGAGATGCCGGAAGACGGGACGGGGGACTTGGCCAACCAACCGACCGAAGCCGTTCCAAAGCCCGACGGTTTGGGGTCCGGAATTTCGTGGAAGGATGATAACTTGGAATATCAACAATAGTAGCAGATGATATTCCGCTACTATGTACCAAATAATCATTCTTAATTGTTTTCTCTTCCGTAGAATTACGGACTCCATCGGCCACTTTTCCCATTTCCAGCTTTTTCATTACCTGCCTCCTTCAATTTGGCTTTGCCATCAACCGAAGCGACTAAGAAGTTGAGAAGAAGGAGGACAAGAAAATCCCATGGTCTTGTCAATTTCTCTTATCCCTTTTCATCCTCTCTGATGCTACTTATCTCTTCTCTCAGCCGCTCGGTTAGGATGGACGACAGCTTATTAAAGTGGAGATCTCTTTCATGTTTCCCTGTGGATTTTTCCGTGGTTCATTTCGGCCAAGTCTGGTTGGTTCAGTAGAATGTGATGTACAGACAATATTGAATATGGGGGATGAACAATTATTTAGTAGAATTGAAGCCCTAGCGGTGTTTGCTAATTTTCCACCCAAGATTGAGATTCACCGACGAGAAGTGTCAAGTTTTCCTGCTGTGGGGATGCCTAAAAAAAAAAAACTTTATCTCGGGGAAAGTAAAGTTGCCCAAGTTATCCAAACAAAAGAGCAATCAACCTCCTGCAGAATGAACTCCCTAACCCCGGGAGCATCCCTCTAGAAGTAGTTCGAAAAAAAAAACAACAAAGGGATAAAACAAACCCGAAGAGGTAGAGAAAAGTGGCTATTGAGGGAAAACGTCGCGACTCTGTGCCAAAAATGTATGGCAATTGCCTTTACTCGGCTCCCATGTTAAAATCTGAGATATTCTCGACGAGAGTGGAAGGTTAGGGAATGTCAAAACCCGGTTGGTAGAAAAATAAACCAAAAGCGGGAAATGTAGGGCGAGTGGTGGGGGAGCCTTTTGTAAAACAAATATTACCCCATTCTACTTTGATCCCTGATTGAATAGGATCTCTGCGTCCTCACCCGAGACTACCCCTTCCCCTCACCTTTTTACCTTTTCCTCTCTTCTTTCAAAGTTTTTTTCTCTGGAAGGCCTTTCCCTTTTTTACCTTCTTTCTCAACTTACCTCTGCTTTGCATAACTTTAGCATGACACAAAGCCCTCGTAGAGTCATACCAGTGGCCATTTCTCCCATGTAGGGATATCAAATAGAGAGTAGAGTTGACAGTCCTATTTATTCTCGATTCCGCACTAGTTGTAACAGTAGTTTTTCCATGTGAAAAGGAATGCCGTTGAATTAACTGAATTTGAGGTAACATACACTTCAACGTGAGATAAATTATATAGAGGACGGACGACCTTGATCACAACTAGTCTGTCAATGTTTGGTGCTAACACTCTGCCCTAATCAACATTCTAACATTATAATATAATATTCATAATATGAATATTTTGAATATAACATTCATAATATGAATATTATATTATAATTATATTATAATATGTATTATATATTCATATAATGTCAAACGAGAAAAACGTTACGGACACGCCAAAACATTTCATATAATATAGTATTATGAACTGTTGTGTCATACCTAACTACATAAAGTGGTTGTTTGCCGATGGTGCAGAGGTCTAATCCAATGAGTTTGGTTAGGGAGAGAGAACGACTCCTCTGCTGAATACTAAATTGTTTATTCAGGTAAACAATTATAGCGTGGGGACCGGTTTCGAGCAACTAAGCTCATCTACAGCCCTGACAAGAAAACCATTTGTCATTAGCATCAGAGAAAAAACCATAAAAATTATATTAACAATGTAAACTCTAAATTATATTATACTGAAGGTATATGAACAAGCACAAATGGTGAAAATTATAACTGATGAAAACGGTCCAGAATGGTGGTAACTTGACAATAGTAATTTTGGAATATGGACCCACTGTTCATTCAAATTTACCTTCTGTATAAATTCAAAATTCACCATGTCAAATAGGTCACCTAGGTATGTCATCATTTTCTGTAGTTTTACTAATCAATTGTTTTAAAAAAGAATAATTCCAAATTCATCTTTCCTAGTAATTAATAACCTTGTCAAATGGGTCCATTTTTAAAATTACCTCTGACTTTCTTACCTCTAATTTCTCCTTGTCACTACTCACATATCAAGTAGTTGTTTTGCCACTAGAATAATAAACAATTCTCCTTTCAGTACCTGTAGTATAGCCTAACTGGTTTTCAAATGGTTCACTGGCCATCAGTCATGGAGCCAATTTTAACAGTGGGTCCATATTCCAAAATTACTATTGTCAAGTTACCACCATTCTGGACCGTTTTCATCAGTTATAATTTTCACCATTTGTGCTTGTTCATATACCTTCAGTATAATATAATTTAGAGTTTACATTGTTAATATAATTTTTATGGTTTTTTCTCTGATGCTAATGACAAAATTTGTCATTTAATGGTTTTCTTGTCAGGGCTGTAGATGAGCTTAGTTGCTCGAAACCGGTCCCCACGCTATAATTGTTTACCTGAATAAACAATTTAGTATTCAGCAGAGGAGTCGTTCTCTCTCCCTAACCAAACTCACCTAACTACATAGGTACGTTTTGTAGAATTACAACCAGTTTTGTCACTCTATTTTCTAAATAATGACAGTTTCAATTTTATTAAATACAAATTTTGCAGATTTTAGACGATCTGTGTAGAGCACGTTATAATGTTTTAAACTCATCATTTTCCGTGCCCTCGGCTCGAGTACACGCCAGCTATAACAGAAATAACGGTGTATCTGCTCTGGGAGGATCGTGATAATGCACTTAGGTGCTCCTTTAATGTCGTAGTTTCATGAGAAAGTAATTAGTAAGGACAGACTGCTTGGGAGCCTCTAAAATTAAGATCCCTCCGGAGGGTGTCAGATAAACAAGTTTTAATCCTCCCGAGGGAACAAGCCCATGTAAAATAATTGATACAAAACTTTAGACAAAAGCTCTACCTAGCGTAATAGCGTTTAGCTCGAGGGGACACTTTTAATGCGGACGTTTCCCGCATCTCAAGAAAAAAAAAAAAGTTCAAACAAAAAGATTGAGAAGTTTGAGAAACTTCGGATTGTTAAGTTGCAGGAGCAAAAGCGGCCGAGACGCCCTCTTTCGGATACTTTTCACGCTCGAGCTGGAGGGAGATGAATCGCACGGAACGGAAGTGGTAGTAAATCTGTCGCAATGGCCCAGAACCGAAGTCCAGATTTGGACAACAAAAAAAAGTTGGGGTGGGTAGAAGAGTGCAAAAAGACCGCAAAAGGGCGAAAAACAGGAGGGGTGTGACGCATTTTTCACTGGCTTTCAACGGTGGTGAAGGAAGGAAGGAAAGAACCAGCCTACAGAATAGCCGGGGAAAACTAGAAAACTACTGTGTGGGCGGCATTTGTAAGTTGTCGCCTTTTATGTGTTACAGAGGTAGGTACCAACGCAGAAAAGTTTTGCGTCTCATTTGTCTTAGGTGTGCGAATGCTGGCGTCATTAAAGGCACCTTGCCTTCAAAGTGACTACGACGTCATATTATGCGTTTTTTTTTTCTCCGCAAATCCCCTTCTGTAGAAGTGTTTCAAAATATGAATAATATGAAATATATTATATTGGAAGTTTTAATTTTACATATTGCCAAACACACGTTGTTGGCATCGGATAACTATCAAAAACGCTGCAAATCTTACACAAGGGTTAATTATTCTTTGATATAAGTTGCTTGTGCGAAAATTAATTCTGTCAATAAAAAAATTTTGAAAAAACTTTTTTCATAAATTTTTTCTCAAAAAAACATTGTTTTTTACAACAAAAAAAGTTTTACTCAAAAAATATTTTACCTCCTGGGATCCTCCAAAAATCTCATTTGTAGCCCCGCGAAAGCCCTAATATATATATATATCCCCACAGTGAAATTGGATCGTTCCGGGATCCCCAAAAAATGGATTCTACGCCAAAAAATACTTCGAAAACAACACCTAACTCGATCCCATAGCCAAAAGCCTTCTTTTTAATCCTCCCTTTTAGCCCCATTTTAAAAATAATAGCCCCATTTTAAATAGCCTCATAGCGCCCCACGGGTTTGAGCGATCGGGCTGAAAACCTTGCGGGCACAACTAGATGGTAAACCAAGTATTTTCACAAAATTTCAGATTGTTTTTTAAAAACATTCCTACTGCCCAAAGGCCCGAACGGCGCACAGTGCTTTTTTTCGCCAATCTAGCTGGACAAAACTCTAATTACAAGATAAAAAATTCGTTCCAACGCTGAAAATATGTGTTTTGGCAGTAAATATGATTACTAGGTTCCAGAGTCGATTGAAGCCATTCTCAGACCCCAAAGATGCTTGAATAAGCTATAAAATAACGATTTTTCGGTAAAAATTCCTCAAAAATTGTTATTATTTTACTGCAATCTCTTGTCTTACAACTTGTCAGTCTAAATGTTATTGAAAGAATTTGTGGATGGTTGTTGGTTTGAATGGAGTTGGTCATGTCGTGACCAACCAACACCATCTAAACCACGACCATCGCGACACGATGATCAATTTGAAGTTACTACCTATTACCTACTTCTCTTAGCTGTAACGCTTATCAATTCATTAAAACATTCACACATTCTTATCCCCGTACTTCAGCACTTTCCACCACGTCAAAACACGCAAAAATGCGAAAAACATTCAACTTCAAAACGCTGTATCTCGTAAACCTGCAGGTTCCTGCAGCTTAATTTGGTCCAGTCCCATCCAGAAATAACTCAAGTTTAACGTGGTAAAAAGATCCGGTTGAACCGAGGTGGACCTCAGAAGTTGCAGTCCAATAACTATAGCTTTAACGACGTTTTTCGCTAAAAAAACGCGAATACTTCAAAAATATAGTAAATTCCAAAAATTTCATAGAACCAAAATTTTTCAATGAGTTGGTACTCGTATAATGTACAACTTCACTTGAAAAATTGTCAGAAGACCCTAGGCGAAGCGGCCGGTGAATCACTTGCAGTTGAATGAACATGTTAATAAGATCGGCTTTAGCCAGACGATGATTGGGGTTTCATTAACTCTTAACAATGCATGATATGACACGATTCTGTGCCTTCTGAGCTTTTTCTCCTTTGTTTCTTACCTTGCCAACTATCTATGAAGAGACTCCAATAGTTATTTTGAAGAAGAAAATAAATTTTTTTTTGGACTTTTGTCCAGCTAGATTGGCGAAAAAAAGCACGGCCTCCCTCGCGATTACATAGGTGTTTTATTCCAAAAACAATAAGCCAAAATGGGGGTTACATATTTAAAAACCCTAGCAACGCTTGCATACGAGTCTGCAACACAAGACATTAAATGCAATTAAAGACATAAAATTTTTATGTCTTTAGTTTAGTTGTTGCTAGGGAACCAACCGTAACGCTTTTTTTTTAACTTTCAACGCTTTTTTCATTTATGTGCCAAAGTAAAGACATAAAATGTCAATAATCACAGTTCGGGTGAACGGGGGGGGGGGGGGGGGCTATGTACGTGGTGGTGTTTCACATTTTTTCCGGTCCTTCATAGATGATGGACAGAATCCTAAGGTTGTGATAAACTGTGATCTTGATTCTTGAGGTATTTTCACCACTTCCTTTTTCCTTCTGGTTTTGATTGTTTAGTGACAATGTTCCTCTTCCAGCTGACTCGAGAAATTTCGAATCGATTCTCCAATACATAGGAGGGAAAAGTCTAAATGTATCGATAGTTTTTCGAAAAAGAATCTATTTTTTGAAGAATCTATACTGTTTTGCCATCCCTAGTCAGTTTTTTGTATGAACCCTTCCTGGCTGATGAATTGGTTAGGGAGAGAGAACGACTCCTCTGCTGCTACGGCTAAAACCAGCAGAGGAGTCGTTCTCTCTCCCGAACCAACTCATTGGATTAGACCTCTGCACCATCGGCAAGTTTGTTTACAACCACTTTGCCTTCATGGCTGTATTTATTTACTGCTTCTTTCTCCATTACACCCACTGCTGTTGAAGTAGTTCACATAATTATTGTATGTTGTTCAAATAATTCAAATAATTTGGTAACATGTTGAAACGGAATTCTAATATTTGCGGAATTTCCGGTTCAACATATTGCCAAACACGCGTTGTAGGCTTCGGATTCCAGTCACACTCTGCGGTCTGTCGAAACTCCGGCCTTTTAGAGGGTGTCCCTTTTCGGATGTTATTAGATTGGAACCTTCTCTTTTGGCACCCTCGGCCGGTTTTTTGTTTAGTTCGTTTACCGGATTCTCTTCCTCCTGACATTTCACACTCCCCTCGGCCACCTTTCTCGGAACGTAGTTAGAATACAAAACCCGAGTCCTGCGCCGAATTTACAAAAGCCTGTGCGGAAGACCAAGTTGAAAGCTGGCAGAAGCCAAGATTGACATTTATAGTCGAACGTGATTAAAATTTGCAAGACTGGCGGATCTTTTGTGGGCAAAGCATCTTGACTGATGAAGGCAGGTAGTCCGTCATCATGTTGACACCACAAACTCCCTTGTCAATATTTGTTAGGCTCAGGCTCTACGGTTATGATTTATATTGGAAGGAAGACCTCAATATATATTACCTACCTAAGTCAAGAAAAGAGGGTGGCTCGGGGTAATGAAACTCCCATAGACCGAAGAGCACTCTCGTGATGAATTGAGGCAACTTTTCCGCCCATCGGACCCGCCGCGACCCCATAAAACATCCGCTTCCCTTTAATTTCTCCAAAAGACGTCCTCCCTCACTCCCTAAAATGTAGGCGAAGTCGTAAACACAAGAAAACTCTCAAGAGGCTCTCCTAACCAAAATCGAATAACAGAAACGAGAGGGAAAAAACCAATAAAACCAACTCGGTTATTTGTTTTTATTATTCTAGATTCATTTGTATTCCAAGGATTCTGCCTGTTGTGTTTCAAGGCTGGCTCCTACTTTTCTATATAGCTTCAGATTTATCACTCCAAGTATTTTATGGATGTTATAAAACACCTACGAACAGTTCCTAATAATAATATAATGTATCAACTAGAGTAGCACCAAAGTCGTATCTTTCAAAAAGCCTGGCTATTTTCAAGTTTATGTGTCAAATGTAATTTACTTCCAATAAACCGCCGGATCTTTGGAATTCTAATCCCACTCCGTGAGTATCGAGGCAGAATAGGGAAGCCTGTGATCTCCAGACTGGCATGAAGCGTCGTGTTGGTCTGGAATGTGCTGGTGTTGGTCTACGGAGGGAACCTAGGGGAATCTAATATTGAAGATGTTGAGTCAACATCGATATTAGTTTGCCCTAGGTTCGCAGTATTTACGAAAGTCAGTAGGCTGGCTTCCCCAGACAAATAATAATTATTATTGTCACAGTAATATTATTGTGACAATAATTATTATTATTATTGTCACAAAGGGAGGCCAGGCCCACTGACCGTCTTACGGTCGGCTGATCTCCTGGACCCCCGTTGAAATGTCAACAAGGGTTGCCTGGGCAACAGACCCGCATGAACATAATATTATTGGTCCAGCTGACCTGGCTTAGGGTCGATACCAAAGGAGCTATTTTACCATTTAGACCTAAATTGTAAATGTAGGGTAAAGTCCCGTACCTCGCCCCACTTTTCAGATTTTCCTCTCTTGGGAGACCCCTAGGGCTCTGATCGAATCGGTTTTTTTACAGATCGCTAGGGAAATAAGTTGTCTACAAGACCCAGGTGTTGAAATGGGTTATTTTAAGTTTTCGAGTTTTCTAGAGCTAAATTTCTAAAACCCTCCAAAGTGGGGCCAGGTACGAACATAGTACCTACCTCGCCCCGGATAGGGTCGTACCTTGCTCCACCATCCCTATTTCTCGAAATTGAGCGCTCAGAAGCATGGAAAATGAATCAAATACGTTTATTTTATATTGAATATAAACTTTAATGCATTAAACAAATTTTAATTAGAAAAACATGGCTAGGAATTGGTTGGTAACCACAACTGTATCACAAAATCCTAGAATTATTGTCAAGGACGAATACTTTTCTTGTTAAGCTTAAAGTTGTAAAATTTAAAATTGACTGAAGTTCATAGTGAACAAAAAAATTATAATTAGAAAAATATGGCTAGGAATTGGTTGGTAACCACAACGGTATCACAAAATCCTAGGGGCGAGGTACGCACAAGGAGGTGGGGCAAGGTACGTACATACACACCAATTTTGAAAAACGGTCATGACACCCACAGATCCTATTTTTTTTCAAAAACTTTTTTTTCAGTGCTTAACAGACATATTGGACAACACATTAAACAAACAATTGTACGGAAATACGACTTAACTCAGCCCTGGGACGATCAAATGTACAATTTCCACGATCCCAAACTGGCACCTCAAAAACGTTTTAATCTTCTCCTAAGATAACAGTGCTAGATATCACAAAAAAGTTCACAGCCAATTCAACCATTTTCAGAGAGCTACCGAATCAGTGGCTCAAAGTTGTTACATCCTTTCTCTACCTAGGTAATATCACTGGTGGGGCGAGGTAGGAGCATGGGCGAGGTACGGGGCTTTACCCTACATAAGTAGTAATTTTGCTTGGCAACGTTACTAGGCAAAGCAAGTTCCATGTTTCTTGAATTTTAGCCAAAGGCTCGAAGCAGTAGGTAACCTGTGGGTTTTTGACATTAGGGAGTTCCTAGTGGATACGATCGAGATACCACCACTTTGAATACGGATGCCGTATCTAGGGAAACCAAGCGCGATGCTAACCAAAATTGATTGAGATAGCATTTAGCATTTTTAGGTGGTATCTCCGAGTAGGATCTTGGAGTAACGGGTCACGTTACTATTAAAACAAGTTCATTAACATCAGGCGGTAATACCGCCGCGGTATTCAGCTTTCAAAGTGGAGTTGTTTTTGGGGTTTGTTGTCGAAAGTGCCTCCTTAGGAAACTTATTAGATTTATTAAACTTCATAACCATTTTGATCTGATCAGTTGCATGGATGTACGGAGTTTTTCGTGATTTCTGGAAATTGCGATTGAGTGGAACGAGCGAGAGTTTTGAAGCTCAGCTCCCCAAATCAATAATAATTATTGAGTTACAATGATTGTAACATTTAACTCATCTGGATTAGTGGCCGACCAGTTCCACTGTAATTCAGTGGCTTGGAGTGTAACATTTAACTCATCTGGATTAGTGGCCGACCAGTTCCACTGTAATTCAGTGGCTTGGAGGTGAGATTTTAACGGTGTTCGTTAAACCGCACATTTCCGAGTAGGTACCTAGCACTCCCCGTCTTCCAGGTCGGCTGTCTGCATTGCTGCTTCCAATAGTGTAATGTTTCGTTGCTCCTCCAAATTATTTCAACAACGAACGAACTGGTGTGAAATAAAACCGCAGTGATTCGTGAAATCGGCACCTAAACAACACCTAACGGCACCTAACAAACTCAGGACAACACAGAGGAAAGTAGGTACTGGCAGCATTGAGCTGCCAGCTGTGCTGCTCTCGGATTTCGTTGTTGTTGTCGACGTTTGTATGTCTTCTTGGAAGCTGTTTATCAATTAGGCAGGTTACTTTGCGATAAGGATTCACTAGATACCATCTTCCGTATCGGCCGGTGGTATCGTATTTTCCGTAAACATACCACCGACGGATCGCAGATACGATACCATCGGCGATCGCGCATGCGCACTGCTGGAGTAGGATACGGATGGAATCGAGATACCACGACGTATCTCACCACTAGGAACTCCCTATTTTATGTCTTTACTTTGGCACATTAAAATACCACCGACGGATCGCAGATACGATACCATCGACGATCGCGCATGCGCACTGCTGGAGTAGGATACGGATGGAATCGAGATACCACGACGTATCTCACCACTAGGAACTCCCTATTTTATGTCTTTACTTTGGCACATTAAAATACAAAACCGTAACGAAACAAGCCATCAATTGAATTGTGTTAGAACTGTATATTTCCGAGCGTAAAACTCACGTCTCATACAAAATCATAACTGAACTAATCTAGGAATAATCACAACTGTTAGACATTTCGTTGCCTAACAACCAACAGATTCTTGCTTGTTTTCTTTCCTTTCAAGCCCTATGTCCTTCAAGACAGCTTCGAGCTTGAACCTCGACAACGGCTTGGTGAATATGTCAGCAACGTTGTCTCGCGTTGGAGTATACTCGAGCACCAATTCTTCCTTCCTGACCATGTCCCTCAGGAAGTGGTACCTTATGTCGATGTGCCTCGAGTGTGAGCTGACTCGGTTTCCTTTTGCAAATTCAATTGCCGACTGATTGTCACAAAGCGCTTTGGGGATTCCATCCAGTTCGTGCCCCAACTCGTTCAACACGCTTCTCAGCCAAATTACTTCCATTGCTGTCGACGCTACAGCCACAAACTCGGCGTGCATGGTTGACAGTCCAATGCACGTTTGCTTGTTTGACTTCCATATGATGGGAGTGCTGCCAATCATCACAGTGAATCCTGTGGTTGATCTCCTGTCATCCTTGTTTCCCGCCCAATCCGAATCCGAATAGGCTACCATGGAATTACCGTGGCCATGAATGATGAACTCCTTGTCTTGCGTCCCCTTCAGGTAGCGGAGCACCCTTTTTGCTGCTATCCAGTGTGTCATCCCGGGATTAGAAGAAAATTGTCCAAGTTTGGAGACTGCAAATGCCAGGTCTGGTCTCGTTGCTTGGGACAGGTACATCAATTTCCCCACTAGTCTTCGATATGGTACCCTTTCCATTTCTTGCCTTTCTTTAACTGTCGTTGGGCTATGTGACTTGCTTAACTCCTGATATGGGTCCATTGGTGTCAGGGCTGGTTTACTATCTACCATTCGGAATTCACTCAAAATTTCTTTTATGTACTTTTGTTGATTCAGTTTTATCGTTCCATCTCGTGATCTCGTGACTTCGATACCAAGAATATACTTGAGTTCTCCTAAGTCTTTTACTTCAAAGTACTTTCTTAGCATGCTCTTCAAATATGTCATGCATTCCTTACTTGACGATACCAATATCAGGTCATCCACATAAACCAGAATTATGCCTACCCCTGACGCTCTTTTGCTTACGTAAATACAAGGCTCTGACTTGCATTTTTTCATTCCACCCTCGAGAAGTTTGGTATTGAGAGTTTCGTACCATGAACGACCTGATTGTTTCAGCCCATAAAGACTCTTCAGCAGCCTGCAAACTTTTTGGTCTGATCCGACTTCTGATAAACCTTCAGGCATCTTCATATATATTTCTTCTTTCAAGATTCCGTTCAGGTATGCCGTTTTGACGTCCATCTGATGGATCCACCAATTGTTCTTTACTGCTAGCTTCAGCACTAACCTTATAGCTGGCAAACTGATCACAGGGCTGTACGTTTCGTTGTAATCTACTCCTTCTTGCTGGGTAAATCCCTGGGCAACCAAACGGGCTTTGTAGCGCTCCACGCTACCGTCAGCCATGTACTTGGTTCTGAAAACCCACTTGCAACCCACTGCTGATTTTCCAGGTGGCAGGTCAGTCAACTCCCATACGTTCATTGTTTCCAGTGACGTCAGCTCCTCTTGGATGGCTTCAGCCCACAGTTCCTTGTCTGGTCCAGACATAGCTTGTTTGTAGGTTTTTGGATCCTTTCTTTCAGCTGAATTCGCAAATCTTTCTGGTTTCTGGAGTTTTGTCCTGTCCCTTAACTGCATTCTATGATTTCCGTTGTTTTCGGGCTCTTCTGCCTCTTCTACAGCTTCCTCTTCGTCTTCGTCATCTTCTAATTCTTCTGGTTCATCTTCGTGTTGCTCTTCTACCAAAGCCTCTGGTTGAGTTGCAACTGCTCTGTCAGTTTCTTCCTCTACATGGTTTCGGATGAATATTTCTTCATCTTCTGTGTAGACCTCTGCTGTCTGGTTTTTTCCCTTGAATGGGAATTCGCTTTCCTTGAATGTAACGTCACGACTAATCAACACTTTGCTGCGCCCGAAGTCCCATAATCTATATCCTTTGGCGGCCCCAGCGTATCCTAGCATTGCACATACTGTCGCTCTGTCGTCCAATTTCTTCCTCTCAGACTCCTTTGGTACATGAGCAAACGCTTTACACCCAAATGGTTTCATGTGCTTGACGCTTGGTTTCCTGCCGGTCCAAATTTCCTCAGGTGTTTTTCCATTATCTAATGGACACCTATTCCTCACGTAGCAAGCCGTGTTGACAGCTTCCGCCCAAAAACGTTTAGGCGCATTGGATTCAATCAACATCGACCTCGTCAGATCTAAAATGGTTCGGTTAAATCTTTCTGCTAATCCGTTCTGTTGCGGGCTGTATGGACAAGACAGCTGACGAACTATTCCACATCGTTCCAATTCCTTCTCAAACGCTTTGTTGATGTACTCTCGTCCATTATCACTTCTCAAACACTTGATTTTCTTACCAGTTTGATTCTCGGCTATCGACTTGTAAGTTTTGAAGCAGCCCAGAACCTCATCTTTGGTTCTTATGAAGTAAACTGTAGCTCGCCTTGAGTAATCATCAATAAATGACACAAAATACTTGAATTTTGAGTACGACTCCACTGGCAAGCAACATACGTCCGAGTGAATAACTTCCAGTAACTGTGAAGTAACCAGCTTACCAATTTTCGGAAACGGTTTACGTGCGTTCTTCCCTATGATGCACGCTTCGCAAGTTTCTGGTTCCTTCAAAACTCCATCGTCAAGTCCCCTCACCGAGCCTCTTCTGTACATCAATTTGATCAAGTCCTGATTAATGTGGCCGAGCCTCTGATGCCAACCCTGATACTTGGTCTGAGTTAAGCACGCGGATTTGATAGTTTCCTTCTTCAGAGAGTACATGTTGGCTTGATTTCGTGGAGCTTCCAACACCACAAAACCATCTCTGTTAAATACTCGACATATTCCATTTTGAATAACTACTTTGTAACCCTTCTTTTCGATCGTCGCAATTGACACCAATCGAAAACTGAAGTCGGGTACATGATATACTTCTTCAAAACGAATGGTAAACTCCCCATCACGAGTTTTTGTGGAAACAACCACTAACCCTTTCCCAATGACCGTGCAATTCACCTTTGAGGCTAGCGATACAATCTGAGGGGTTGTTAGCTCTTCATACGTGGTGAAATCTGATCTTTCCGGAGAGAAATGGGAGCTTGCACCGCTGTCCAGCAACCATTCGTCATCGCGTAATACTTTACCCACATTCAAACATACCACATTCAGGGACTGTTGAAGTTTAAAATCCTTAGGTTTATCATCCTTATTTTGCTTGCATGATCGGGCAAAATGACCAATCTGACCACATTTGTAGCACTCGATAGGTTTTACGCCGCCAAACCGTTTTGTGAGTAATGCGTTATTCGATTCACTTTCCTCTTTCTTCATCATTTTCCTTTTAAATTCACCACAAAGTATACTTTCGATCTTTTCTGGCGTATAGTCCGCATCACCGAATGTGCATATCATACTGACGGTTGTTTCAAATTCCTCAGGTAGTCCATTTAGAATTACATTACATACCTGCTCATCGTGTATTCTCATACTGCCAGCTTTCACGATCTCCGAGGCATACCCCAGCACTCGATTGATGTACGTTTCCATATCTTCAGCTGGTAGCATCTTAGCAGAGTACAGGCTTTTTGAGGCTTGTAGTCTTCTCAACCTAGTATTTGGCTGGAACCTCCCAGCTAACTTTTGCCATAATACCCTTGGGCACTCAATATCCAAAATAGACTCTTGAATATCCTCAGTTAGAGTTCTTGCGATAAATAAGTACGCCCTTTCTTTCGCCTCCGCTGACATCGCGTCAAAGGCGTCGTCGTCGGTCGTTGAGACGATTTCCCACAGCTTTCTGCTGCGTAACTCAAGCTTGAGATTGAACGCCCAAGTCTTGTAATTTTTCTTATTTAGCTTAACGATGCCACTCACCTTGTCTACTTTCATGTTCTCCAACGGATTGTCCATCGAATCAAAGAATCTTTCGCCTCCTTCAGCCATAATGCGGGCCGTATAACCCTTGTTAGAACTGTATATTTCCGAGCGTAAAACTCACGTCTCATACAAAATCATAACTGAACTAATCTAGGAATAATCACAACTGTTAGACATTTCGTTGCCTAACAACCAACAAATTGAATAGATGAGCGCAACCTTTTTGTTATTACGATATATTTAATGAGCGAGAGAAACTAAGAAACAGTAGGTATCTAGCGACCAAACTATGCCACACAACACATCATCCACGTGATGCTCATTATGTAAACAACTGCACCCTAACGACCGATGCGTAATAAAACCTTATGCCGATCAGAGGTAACGAACGGCTCAGGCTGCAAAAATCGTTTTGGAGTCGTTGGAATCAGCCTGAAAAGCTCATTCCATAGACCCTTGTACCAACGAAATCGGACAAAAACTTTCGTCCCCCTTTTGAGGCCTCCTTAGTTACACATCAGAGATAAACAACTTTCGTCGTGAAGGACCTCCCGAAAACCGATGAAGGGGATGAGGGAGGAAAAATCAAGGTAGCCTATAACCACCCCACGAACTCGCTGATCACAATGAGACCACTCTCATGAAAATCTGTTGAGCCGCTCGGGCGTGATGCTCTGTACACAAAAAAAAAAAACATACATGTCGAGGAGGTGAGCGCACCTTTCCATTTTTTGGAAAAAGGTTGCGCTAAAAACATACATGTCGAAGAGGTGAGCGCACCTTTCCATTTTTTGGAAAAAGGTTGCGCTAAAAAGCGTTACCTAAATTTCTGACGATTTTCGCTTACAACCGATTCGTTGCTACGGAACTTCATCTTCGCCAGTTATCATCGTACAAAAATCGTTCACCACTCGTTGGAAAGCTCTCGATTTACCTAACCATAATACGTTAACCATTGCGGAGTGCGTGGCCAACAAACTGTGGTATGAGCGTGATTGTTTAAATAATTGTTTACTTACATATGATCAGGATCTTTATTTGGATATGTTACAAAGTGGGTCGTGTAGGAAACTGGGATTCGTTGTTATATGACGTTATACGTCATACGTTCCTACCTAAAGACATAAAATGACTCACTTAACGCGGACTCGTATGCGTTTGGTTTTGAGGAGTTTTCTTCTTAAATTTAATTTCAAAAAATTGTTCATTGAGACAGAATTAATTCTTACGAAATCACTAAGAATAGACGGTCATTGCATGATAAAGCTGGCTGTGAAATTGGGAGAAGCTGGCGGTGAGATCGGCAGAGCCCGAGTAATGAGCGGTGAACATAACCCATGCGGCCACACCTCCCGTTCGTTCGTTTGGAATTTAGTATAAAAATTCGGATAGCTTGGAAGGCTACAGAGGAAACGCCGTTTCAATCGGACTGTAAACAACGAAGATGGGAACATTTGTGAAGCCATTAAACTTATTAATTTTAATATTGAAAGGCCTTTTCTAAGTTGGGGTTTGCCATTTAGAATTCCCCTTTTCAATCAGGAAATCGTGTTTCTGTCGTTGGCGTAAAACCAAATCAAGAAAATGGCTGCTGTGACGAAACGAGCTTTGATTCCCCTCGCCGGAGTGAAACTTTGAAATGAAATAGAATGTCTAAAAACACTCCAAGCTGATACATCGCCTTTGAACCGGACCTCGGCGCGCACGGGCGAAAGTCAACCTTCAAAATTAAGTTATAGTCTTCCCTTTTCGTCCCTTGCAGCTTCTGAACGGTAGGGCTGACTCTTGTAAGACTGTTTACTTTCGCCCGAGTGCTCCAGCCCTTTTTTTTTTCGAACTCAACTATAAAACTCCCTTGTTTGCTTGGCGTCCGGGGTAGGTCCATCCAATCAATAGACTGATGATAGCTGCACTCTTTAAGCAAACACACTTGCTAGGTCGCCGGGCCGTGATAAAAGCGGTTGAGCTCTCTATTCCATCGTACGATCAAACATCCCTTTTCATATATGAAGGCTAACATGTTTGCGTACACGGACGATATTATAATTGATATTTTCAATCCGAAGAAAACGAACGTAGGGAGCTTAATTCAAGTTTACTTTAAATCTTCAAAAGGACTAAATTAAAAGCTTACAAGCTTTTAATTTAGTCCTTTTGAAGATTTAACTTTTCGAAAAGTAGGCATTTTCCGGTTGGTGCCACACAGTGTTGTTTCAGGTAGCGAAACTTTGCTAGCCTGCGTTCATTACGCCATTTTATTGTATTAGAAGGCAGATTTTATACAATTTAACTTCTCCCGTATTCGAGATGACACAAAGTCCCCTTTGACTTCTTGTATATGAACTTTATTAGCAATTCTAGCAGGGTATTCGGGTTACAAGAAAGTTGCCGTTAGCAAAGTTATAATTGGCTCCTTTCAACAGGGGAGTCCCTCGACATAACCCGACATGGCCTCGCATCAACCTTCTATGCTGTTCTCAATTTTACCTCCCTTCCCTTGTCATGTTCCCACAAATTACTGACGATCTTTTCTCCCTGTGCAGGTTACCAGGCAGCAACATTCATTTATTCAGAAGAAAATTCAACTGAGCGCTCAATCCCAAAGTTCTCTCGTTTCCAATCATGTGTATCCAGGCCCACCGAGAGGGGGGGGGGGGGGGGGCAAAGGGGACATTTTGCCCCGGGCCCGGACTTTTACATGGGGCCCCAGCGGGCCCTAGAAAAAGAAGAAAAAAGAGAAAAGGGGGAAAAAACAAAAAGAAACAAAATGGCTGAGTTGCCACTTGGCAGGCAACGTAGTCTTCCGTGTGATTGGGTCTTGTAAAATTCAAGCAATGTGAATCACAATAAACCCTGTGAATCACAACTGAAAAAGGTCAGGATAAGGAGAGGGGCGGCGGCAAAGCGGTATGAAGGATGGTGCAGAAAGGAAAACATCGATGTTCACCATTATTCGTACTATCGAAAGAAAACATCGATAGGCAGCGTTCAAACATCGCGGCTTGAAACCATCAATGTTTCTGAACATCGACTTATCTTTTTTAATTGTGTGCATTTTGTATCATAAGCCTAAAATTTACTCCTTGGCATTCTTCATACACCCCACAAATATTCATGAACAAGATTTGTAGACGCAGAAGATGCTAACAGCTAAACAATAACAAACACCAACAACCTATGACAAAGGTGAACCTCAGCTTCATGATGATAGCGCCCCTAAAACTCGAACCTGAAACGAGGTACCTAGCGACCCCCATTTAGAGGCATAATAAGGTTTCAGTTTCAGAAGACCATAACAATCAATTGATGGATGTAGGGAAATTACATTATTATTGGTGATTTGATAAAATAAAGTATCTGGAGAAGTTGGTCCACTCGGTGAGATGAAACACGCCTGGTAGCCAACCAAGAAACCCGTGAGAGGAGGTTCACAAATTCCATTCATTCAACATTAAAATTTCAACATGCAAACTTCAAACTGTCTATTCAAACTTGAGAAACCAAGCTGGACCAACAGGCACGACAATGGACATATTCTTATGCAATATTGTCTAGTTATTTAGAAATTTCAACAATTCACGTAGAATACGTTTTTACGGAGACCAAAAAGCGACCCACGAAACCGTCACGTAACCGTTGCTAGGGAAACGAAACTTCTTTAACACAGGTGATCGATACTCGCCACTACATTTTATTGTGGTTGCTACTGGAGCATCCCTTCCATTGTTACATTACAACGTAAACACGTATTCTACGTTTCTCATTGTTTAGCCTTCAGGCTCAAGACGGTCGGTTTTTTTTTTTTTTTAATTCTTTCCCAGGGAATTCTCAAACCTTCGTCATCGATATTTTCGATGTTTCGTATCAAAACCCAAAACTTCGATGTTTTAGAGGCTGCAATCGTTCTCTTTACTGTAAAACCTACATTAGGTATCTTAGAAACTTTCATGAAAAATGAAAAATACAAATACCTACTATTAATTGAATGGTACCCTGAATGAAAATTGAACGTTCGTTATTGTGAACCGCCCCCAACCTCCTGCTTACATACTTAGGACCCTATGCTCTCTTTTGCCCCGGGCCCGCTTTTTCTCTCGGCGGCCCTGTGTGTATCAGTTGTATGGGTTGAACTTGGTATGGGGCTCTCTCAGTGATACATATTCGTTGCATACGAGTATATAGGTACATAAAGATTTAACAAATCAAGATCAACAAATCAATCTGGAAAGAGTTTTACACATTGCCTGAAATGGCTCAGCATTGTATGAAATGCCTAGGCAAGTGCCTGGATTATACACTTTTCCGCTAACATAATATGTATATTAGTATACAACGAGTATTGTATTGTATACACCCTGGCTCAGTCCTTTTTGAAATACTGTTTTCTTCTGGGTAGTTGGCACATGTTTTTGTCTCAGTAGAAAATCCAAAACCTTTCTAATAATAAAGAAGCCCATTTAATTTAGGGGCGGTCTATAAAAATGACACAAAACACGGGGGAAAGCCGTCAAAACTGTGCACAATACGCCTCGGAGTTTTAGGTGTCGGGGAGGGCCTCCCGAGTGAAAAAGCCATAAAACCCCGAGCTATAATCTTCAACGGAGGCGCGGGGAAGAGGAGTTTCATGCTGTAAAAGGTTTGAGTGGCTTTTAAAATACGTTCGGCGAGAGTTCTCTTCCGGGGATAATAAACAAAACCTAAGTGTGATGAATTTAACACAGTGAAAACGATCCGTGGCACCTTCCTAGGACCAATAGGAGGACGAAAACCCCGCTCGAAAAAAAGGGGCCGTCCCTTGTTTTCATTGACTGCTCTATCGGAAGAAGCCCGCCTTGAAAGATTCTTTGGGGCTCCGGATAAAAGGCGGAAGTTTGTGTCAACGGTGTAAATACCTTAGACCTTCCCCGTGACACACTCTGGATAGGAGGTTTTTCAAGGCATACCAAAGACATATCTATATCTTTGAAGAATATAGACGGGGACAATTTCTCACCTTACTTGAATTGTTTGTTATCGGCTTTTAGCTATTTCAGGTGTGGAAGTATTCATACCTATCTCAGATAGGCTATCTGTAGTTGTAAATACCAGGAGGCAGCCGCGTCGCCGTCGGACACCTGTGATCTGCTCCAGCTCCTATTTTTAACCAATTTAGGAGCAACTGATACGCCGCATGAAGCAACTTTTTGCAGGTTTTATTTTATTTTTTAATTTTTTTTTTTTTTCATCATTTAAGTACCTACTCGTTAAATTTTTTTTTAATTATTAAAAAAGTTTAAAATCCTTTTTTTCACCGCACATACTAGAAGTATCTTAGAATAAAGATGAATGGGTTATAAGCGCCTTGACGGTGGCAGCGGTATTAGGGTCACCCTCCTATTGCTTCCGGGTGTATTTTACATTTGGGGGCTCGTCCGAACTCAGATAACGGAGAAGTGGTGGTGAGGAGACGCGAGCATGGACTGAAGTGGATCAACAGTTCTACTAGACTGATCGTTGCTGGATAAAGCTTGAGCTTTGGGATAAACATCAACCATTGCTCCGACCTTATCCGAATCTAGTGACGTTATCACTTTTACATTTTCCGGTGATTGCTTTGGTACTATAGTACCAAAGGAATCTGTCTAAGATACCAGATTGCTCTCCAAACACCACGACGTTAGAACATGTGGCGGAGCTCACTACATTGGGCAAAATCTCAGGAGCTAATGGCTTCACCACCGAAAATTCTCGAAAGATTATCGGAGTGCTCTACGTTGTGTGCTCTGAGTTGGAACAGTGTCGGCGTCTCTGGTATGCGTCGCCGCGGCGAGTAAAATATCCGTCTTCAGGGGCGGATAGGCGGTTTTGACCGGCCCGGGCGATTCAATTTGACCGGCCCTCCCCCCCCCCCCCCCCCCCCAGCCTAAACAGTTACCTATCCAAAGACCATCAAAGGAGGGGTTATTCATATTTTGGAAAAACAAGCAAATGAATAGGAACGAGAATACACTTTATTAATTTTAATACCTAGGTGAACTTATACTTATTAATAAGTACTTAAGTGAAAAATAACAGCGCCTATATTTAGAAAAAATAAAAGTGGTATGTGTGTTAGTTTGGTACCGTCTATACAAACATAATAGCGACTGAAGCTAGGATGGATTGAATTTTTTGCACATTTCTTCAGCTTCATTATCACAGCGTATTGATGAGGAGCATTTGGCTGGAGCACTGAACCGAGAGGCTTTGGGTGTTTCTGGCCCTCCTCGCCATCCCCCCTCCTCCCCTACTCATATTTGTCCCCTGCTTGTTCATTTCTTTCGAACTCTAGGCTCAACCTGTCCCATGGTAAATTTACCTTTTACAGCTGTTTAAATTCAATTACTAGAAAAGTTTGTCATGTTAAGTGTTTGGACGGATGAAGGACCCAAAAATGATTACTCGGAAAATGAGTCCTCATTCGACTTTCTGGCATCCTTCAAAAGTCTGATGGATGCATTGACTGCCAAGGCGAAATCGGACGCTTCTGGGACCCCAAAAATACTTTGAAAACGACACCTAACTCCTTCCCATAGACGAAACCCTTCAAAACCCCCTTATGTAGCCCTCTTTAGTTCCGCAGAGCATCGCTGGTTTGTGCGATTGGGCTGAAAACCGTGTGGGTACAACTTGAAGAAAAACCAAGTATTTTGTCAAAAGTTTCAGATTTTTGAGAAAAATTGCTACTGCTCAAAACGTCGTGGACATTTCAGTTTTGGAATCTGCTCATCTTAAAACGTAGATACCTATAACGACAAATTTTGAGGACGATCAACATTTTGGACTTAGATAACAACATAGTGTATTATTCAAAGAATATTTAACCAAAACGTGATCACATAACGCCCACAGACGAAACACTTGCTGATGAGAGAAAAGAGACCAAGCGGTAGGCGATGGCGAGGAGGGCCAGAAACGACTGAAGACACTCGGCTCAGTGCTTTGGCCAGACGCTCCTGCTCGCAAGCCATCAACATGAGATCCTCCAGATTGTTATCACTCAGAGTTAGCCTCAGCCTTGTTTTGATGATTTCCAAGATGAGCTTGGGTGGAAGAAAGCGGTAGGTAGGTACCTACCAAAAATGGGTGAATCAAAAAGAGAATTTCATACAATGAGGCCATGAGGATTTAAAACCTTGTATGCAAATTACGCATTGATTGCACTTGACATCCACCCTGTTAGGAACAGAGCCAACCAGATCGCCTTCATTGTGTCTGAATTTTCCTTTTCGGTCTCGATTTCATATTTCGGGTAAGGCCAAATTTTGTTTCCAGCTTCGACCGGCCCCTCAGGACCTTCGGCCCTTCGGGCGTCGCCCGATCGCCCGACCTGCCTATCCGCCCCTGTCCGTCTTGCAGTGAGTGAGGAGAGAAATCAGCAGAGCAGTGAGAGAGGAGTGAAATGAAGCAGAGGAGTTAATGGAAACCACCATATTCATGCCACAAAGTATTAGCGTGCAGCGTTGATCCTCTTTCCTTTGTAATATAAATTTTTCCCTCAAACTAAGGCTTATCAAACCGCAAAAGTTAATCGTCAGCGTTTATTTGGGCTGTTTCAGAGGCAGGGATGCGTCCATGGGGAAGAACTTGCCTACGTTTTCGGCGCCCCTCTCGTCGGCGGGATGTCCCACTTCAACAAAAACTACACCAAATCGGAGATCATTCTCTCCGAAACGACCATGATCTACTGGAGCAACTTTGCCCGGACGGGGTAACTAAACTGTCTTTTGTGCTTCCAACCTCCCGTCTAATGTTCGTCCCTAAAGACACCCCCTAACCCTATCTACAACCCCGACGCCGAGGCATTACCGTAAAGAACAAGTTCCAATTACGGCAGTTGCCGTAAACTTTGGGGGCATCCAATCGAATCTATCTCACTTCAGTCAAGTTCTTATCCCGCTCACTCCGCACATCTTTTGACAATTTTTTACCCTGTCTACTTACTCTCGGCCCCAAATTGTTACTTACGAGGTAGTACGTAACCCTACCCATCCTAGAACCCTCATTTTATCCATCATGAAGCTGCCTTTGGGCTGCACAAGTTTCATTTTGTCCTCGGTTTATCTTCTCTCTTGTCACTTGGTGAAGCAAATTTCGAAGTTTGACCAAATCCTCTTCCTTTCCTCGCTAATGGGTCTTAATTCTTTCAGGAACCCGAACGAGCCTCAAGAGCCTGACGTGGGTCACGTTCTTCGTCAAGAGAGATCGAGACTGAAAAATATCGAATGGACGCCTTACGAAGCCGTTCACAAAAAATACTTGTGCTTAGGTGAAGAAAAACATTACAAAGTTGCCCTGTTTTCCGACATCACTGTGAAGACAAACGTTAAATTCAACATGTTTTCTTTTGCAGATACGAAACCAAAAATCAAAAACCACTACCGAGCTCACCGGTTGTCATTCTGGCTTAATTTGGTTCCCGATTTGCACAAGCCTGGAGGTGACGACGTGCCATCTTCACACCATCAGCTTCAAGACGACAAAATCCATCTGGTAAAAATTCTGTGGTTTGAGGAATTTCATTGATGGTTTTGCATTTTTCACAAGTTTAGATGGGCAGGTTCGTTCTCAAGAAACTTCAGGATCAAAACCAGACAAAAATAATGAGAAATAAGGCTTCAAATGGTCGCAGTTTCAAAAGCGGACAACTCGGAGTTGACAACATGGGGGTAAACGAAAACATAAACGATGTTGACCACTTCTGCAGTGTCAATAGTTTATAGAAACAATGCGAATTGATGGAACCCTGTCATTACAGCCTGCAGCACGAAACTCAGTACAAAACGATATAAAATGATTTAGAACGGCTTGAGAGGAGTCCATTTTTGTCGCTTCGTAATTATTTACTCGCCGGTCGTTATTACCGCAAATTTCAGTTTCACAACCGGATTGCAGGGAATGAAAAATTTCACGGTACCCAATGAGAAACCGAATCTAACTTTGGCCTATCGTGTAAAATTTTGTTTTATTGAAATATCCGTTTTGATTCTGAACGCCTCATTTATATCACGTACAATTGTTATATACGCCTCGGGGCAAGTATAATTAATTTCACCCTGATCCTGATTACCGATGAAATTATTATTTATTCGAAAATGGGGGCGTATGCCATATGAGATGGAACCAGGGCGAGGTATAAATAATTCAGAGAGGAAATCTCATCAAACGTTAACAACGCTGTGGCATTGTACACATTGCACTTGCGCCCCCGTGTAGGTTGAATATCAAATGATTGTAGACAAATTAAGATTGGAGCGCGAGTAGGAGGTCGCATAGGGTTCAGATATTTGTACACTAGCAGGAGGGGTTGAATGAGCATTCAGGAATAAACAAGTAGGTATCGTTCAGTATGTAGAACGGAATGCCTTCGTTATTGATACAACAATTGGGAGTCTAGGGGGTGTTGCACGTGGAGGCCAAGTGAAGTGCTTGAGGTAAATGAAACGAGGTCACTTGCTACAAGTACGTACTTGCGACGCTGAAGTGTTAAATGCAAGTTACGGCAGTTGGGGAAAGACTGAATCTGTGGTGCCTGTTGGTCTCAATATGAACCGCCAAGTTATGGAAAATGATGGGGATTTTAGTCGAGTTTCATGGTGAGGAGGGGGACTGCACTACTCTCACTGAGATACCTAACTGATGTACCGATTGATGCACAAGTAGCAAAAGTTCTTAGTGGTTAGCTCAATGTCCTTCAGCTAGACCAGTCGACACGGGAGTGGAGGGCCAATCCATCAGTATCAGATTCTGTGAAGCATCTGGGAGTGATCCTCGACTTAAAACTAACATTCTGGACCCACATTTGCTAGGCAGCAGACATAAGGTTCAAAACCTGGGCCACATTGTGAGGTATCCGAAATACGAAGTGCTGCAGGCCATCATGTGGACCGACGGAGAGCCTCGTGGCTGCTGAACATTCGCCAATGGACAGGAATTGCTAGAGCAGCAGATCTGATTCAGCTCGTTAGGGATAGAGACCGTTATGGTGAAGTGGGTCGACCTTCGTTAGCGGAGACAGCACTTGTAGAAGAATACTGCAACTGATACTGCTCTTGCTCCTGCTCATTTGGTGGAGCCAGTGGTACAGGTCCTTCTGACTTTTGGTTTATTATTCTTGGAATAATACACCTATGTTTTCGCGACGGGGGTCGACGACTCCGATCGGCCTCAAAATTTGACATTATCCGTTTCAAGTGGTCTAGATTCCAAAACCGAAATGTCCGTCCGCCGTCCAGGCCGTTTTGGGCAGTAGGAATTTTTTTAAAAATCTGAAATTTTGACAAAATACTCGGTTTACCATCTAGTTGTGCCCGCAAGGTTTTCAGCCCGATCGCCCAAACCCGTGGGGCGCTCTGGGGCTAAAATGGGGCTACAGAAGGTGGTTTTTGAAGGCTTTTGGCTATGGGATCGAGTCAGGTGTCGTTTTCGAAGTATTTTTGGACGTAGAATCCATTTTTTGGGGTCCCGCAGCGATCCGATTTCACTGTTGCGATCTATAGGGCTTTCATGGGGCTAAAAATGGGATTTTTGAAGGATCCCAGGAGGTTTAATATTTTTCGAGTAAAGAATAAAGAATTTTTGAAAAAACAATTTTTTTCGAAAAAAAAATCCAAAAAAAATTTTTTTCCAACATTTTTTCTTTTGACAGAAATAATTTTTGCGCAACTAACCTATATCAAAGAATAATAAACCCTTGTGTAAAATTTGCAGCGTCTCATTGGAGCCGGGACCGGGGATTGGTTGTTGACAATGTCATTCAGCTTCCACACTGATGGTTTTTAGCATTACGTTTCTCATTGCACTGAATCATTACCCTACGACTATCACAATTCATCTTCAACTTGCAATTTGCCGCCTTTTGGTTTATTATTCTTGGAATAATCCGCCTATATATTCGCGACGTGGGTAGAAAATTTGGATCGGCCCCAAAATTTGACATTACCCGTTTCATAACACGTAAGATTCCAAAAGATTTCAAAAATCATACGTCTGTCCGCCGTACGACGTCCGCCATCCGAGCCGTTTTTCGTACTAGGAATTTTTTTAAACCTGACATTTTGGCAAAATACTCGATTTACCATCTAGTTGTGCCCGCAAGGTTTTCAGCCCGATCGCCCAAACCCGTGGGGCTAAAAAGGGGCTACGGGAGGGGGTTTTAGAAGGCTTTTTACTAAGGGATCAAGTAAGGTGTCGTTTTCGAAGTATTTTTTTACTTAGAATCCATTTTCCGGGGTCCCTCATCTATCCAAACATTGTAGGTACAGGAAATGTTTTGTAAATATAATTTTTCTTCATTTTTTAAAATATTAAATAGGTATTGATTATTGAAATATATTAATTTTTGCAAATTGTTCTATATCAAAGAATAATTTACCCTTGTGTAAAATTTGGAGCGTTTTTCTAATAAACCCTCTGTTTTTCCAGGGGCCAGGAAGCTCTCGGAAACCAGCTGAGCCAACGGCGATCGTTCGTTACGACATCTACCCGTCCATCATATCAGAACATAATTCCAGCCTGGTGCAACCGCCTCTAGTCGTTGTGGCGCCTTCTTCGTCGGAGACTCGAGGTCACGATCAGCAGGAGGACGGCTTCACGGCATACTCTACAGCTCTCGGAGCGACTATTGCCATCGGTGAGTTGGAAATGAGGAATGATGATGAAGAGCTCAACTTTGTATTAATGAGCATGTTCGTTTCTCAGGTTGCTCCCTGCTGCTGTTGAACGCCTTTGTGTTCGCAATGGTTTACTACAGAAGGGACAAAAGAGGGGGAGCTCACTCACACCAGCACGAACAAGCTCAGTCAACAGCTAAAAAGAGATCCGAAAATGGCGGCCCGATGACAAACATATGCGTAACAGGTGGTAATTACGAAGGTACGAAAAGTTCTCGCTCAGTTTATAAAACACGAGCACGCAGACGTGAGAGCCTCACATTGCACTGTCAGGGGGGCTCGCTTCTCTCGCATTTTTCCGACGACTTTCCTCCGATCTGACCCTGATGAAAATATCCCACATCACTGAATGTGGCCGAAATTGGTGTAGAATGAAATGGTCTCCTTCCTGAAGCCTAAAATCGTGTCCTGAGTCATAAAAATAAAGACTTTCTCAATCGTAGGAAGCAAGACATTCCTCGCCCTTCCTTGCGTAGACTTAAAAATCGTTGCATTCCTCTGCACCTCCTTTATTCCCCTTGAATTACCTGCTCCTCCTTGCAGTCGTTGCAGTCGATAGGGAAAAAGACATACTCTTAGGGGTTACCGTTTAAGAGGAGAAGGCTTGTTGTGACACTCAGCCACAGACACGTTTTGAATTAGTGGTATAGATGGATAGGTGTCCGACCAGTTAGTGATGGGCGGTGTTTTGTTCCAGGAGCAACAGAGCTTCTGCAAATCATTGAAACCCGGCCAGGAAACATGCCGGCGCCCATTCTGAAGCAGAGCTGCGAAACGGTCGCTCTGGGAGCGCCAGTCCAGGGGAGCGGAACACTTCCGAGGCCGCCTCCCCCACCCAAAACGCCCCGTCCTCCGTCCGCACCGCCCGAATCCCAACCGCTGCTTCCCCACACAGCCACGTTAGGTAAGTTGACCTCGCTGAATCGTTTGTCTTTAACTCTAAGGCCTTCTCTAACGGTAAATCTGTCGACAGGAAGGAAGCCCAAGGGCCCATTACCGGACGAGCTGCGCGTGTGACAAAACGAGGACGGCCAGATGCAGGGTCTTGCCGACGACTTGAACCGCATCTGTGACCAACTCAACCAAAACAAGGACGACGGAGAGCTCTTCCACGTCTAGGAAACCCATGTATTCGTCCACATGGAGAAATCTAAACCGAACCAGCCGGTACTAAAGACTGTGCGGATTCATTCTTCGATACGCCGACTTCAAACGTTTTTTTTCTTTTTTTCTTCTTTTGCACTGCATGTTCCTCAAATCAACTAAATCAAAACAATTTGATCAGCTCATTTGGGTGGCTAGAGAATTATAACTGAAACTTTGATCAGTGTTGTCCTGGTTTCTGGGGAGAAACAAACGCTAACCATGCTTTAACAAATTACAACAAACTCTCTCAAAACTTGCACCTTAAACCTAATAGCGTTGGCGTTGTTTGAGGAACATTCGGCTCTTCTGACGGAACGGATTTCACTTCCAGGTTTTCCCCCTCGCGTCAGTTAATACAAACAAGTGACAACGGCAAGTGAATTTTTATACATTCGTGAGTGTAAAAAAAAAAACGCTCTGAACGTTCGTTTTAAGTCGGCCAGCGCTCCATTCGGACGTATCACCAAACCCGGCAGTTTAGAACGTAATAAATTGTATTTTAAATTAAATTTCGAATGTAAGACTTCAGAAGGCTCTAAAATGCTCAACGGTGTATAAAGTAAAGTAGCATGGTATTACGACGGAGCACAAAGTAAATCCAGAATTATGCGTAGGAGCTACATAACTTTTTTAAAGGAATTTTTTCACTCAACTTTTTTTACTTTTGTCATTTATTCGTTTTACTCGTGTAGCTCCTGCTGTAACTGGATCCTCTAGCTCCTCTCCGACTTATGAAATATGCCATTTGTCCAAAACTAGTGAATATGCACGAGTGAAAGCGTGAAAACGTTCCAAAAAACAAACTTTTTTTAAATTACGACTAACCCGTTTAACACGAACAAGACGAGAGTGATCTTGATTTAGTGGACCCTCTTGCTGATAAAAGTTACAATTAATTGACGAACGTTATATAAAGTGCTCTTACAGCACTGGGATTTTCTAATGTGATTTTATGAGAATTGCAAATTTTAGTCGACCTGATTCTCTCTGGAGGATTTCATCGCGTGTACATAATTGAGTGACTTCCCTTATGACTTATTTTTTCTGTAATGTGGAAAGTAAATAACGAGCAAATAGCCCTCACGACGGTAAATAGAACGGTCACAATGTCGCCTTCCACTGTTGTTGATGCCTTCTTCTTCCACATCGCCATAACCAAATTTGAAACTTCTTCCTGACTGCGTAACCGTTTACTACCCAATTTTGTCCCACGTATTCATTTCCACGCCCCTTATAGACCAAATGTACGATCTCCGATCGATTTGAATGAGCCTTTTAGATAAGATTGCCAAGAAACGGAATTTATTTTTCCTTGGAGTACTGTTATAGAAACGTCTATATACATTTTGTTAATAATTGTAAAATTTAAACAACGTGTAAATACAAAAAAAAACCTATGTACATTTTGTTGTATAATGTAAATAAAATTGAATGGTCGAAGATTTTCCCCGGCGGTGTTTTGAGTTGTCCTGAAGTATCCTCAATTGTATGACACTATATTATGCAAGGAAATGCAAATATAAAAACTTTCAAGTCATTCTCTATTTTCATGTTTTTCGCTGCAAATTTTACACGAAGGTTTATTTTTTATTTTTATTTTTTTTATTTAGAAACATTTAGCAAAAACTAATTCTGTGAATTTGAAATTACTTAATTTTGAAAAAATTGATAAAAATTTAGTAAAAAAGTAAATTTATCTATTAGATGTTTGTTTGTACAGATGTGGGACCCCCATAAATAGATTAAAAGTCCAAAGTTACTCGGAAAATGACACCTCATTTGACAGTCGCCGTAGATCCCACCGAAGGAATCGAATCATTCTGGGACCCCCGAAAACGAATTTTACAGCCAAAAAAACTTTCGAAAACGACACGTAATTCGACCCCACAGCCAAAACCCCTCCCGTAGCCCTTTTTTTAGCCCCATAGCGCTCCACGGGGTTGGGTGAATAATCTGAAATTGAGGAGGTCCGGGCAATAAGGGCGTATAGGCCTATAAGCCCTTCTTGCGGGGAACGCGAAAATCGATTCGCCATGTTGCTCATATCCACCAAAACCTCATTTTCAGATAACCAGCTGAAGAATGATTTTGGTTCATTATTCTTGTAATAATTCACCTTTGTATTCGCGATGGTGGTCGACAATTTTGATCGGCCTCATAATTTGACAGTATACGTTTTTGACGTGATTTTGACGTGTAGATTCCAAAAATGTTGCAAACTTAACATAGGGGTTTATTATTCTGTTAATTACAGACTGTAATATAGGTTAATAACGCAACTTGCACAGCTGCGCAACAATAAATTCTGTGTCAAAAAATACTTTTGAGAAAATTTAAAAATAAATTTTTTCTGTACCTATCTACCTACAATGTTTGGATTGTGCGTCCAAAATTACTCGTAAAATGACTCATTAACCATAGCGCCCCACGGGTTTGGGCGATTGGGCTGAAAACCTTGCGGGCACAACTCGATGGTAAACCGAGTATTTTGTCAAAATTGAGGAGGTCCGCGCAATAAGGGCTTATAGTCAAAAACGACGTTCTGAGAAAATCAGCTTTGAAGTTTTTCAACATGCACCCTGCAATGTGAATACGTTATTTTCTGTCCAAACATTTTTCCCTCAAATGTCTTATTCTTCAACTTGAAATGTCACTAAAGGGGCCTTTACACGAGCAATTTTTCCCTGCAATAATTGCACAAATTCGAAAAGATTGCGCTAGAAAAGTTGTACGCAACACAAGGCAACTAGTAAAATGTTAAAATCATAAATCAGAACGTAATTCTGTATTGTGTTGTAACAATCTTGTTCAATATGTACATTGAGAATGAAAAACAGAAATCTACTCTATTAACGATCAAATATAAACCTAAATCTGCTCCTTAACATGAGTGAGGGTGTACCGTAACAAATTATTTGTTGTTGTTGGAACTTAGTACCTAACTATGTACAGTCATGAATCACTTCAGCGGCAGGACCGGAGATTGTACTTTTTTGGTTCAGGTTTTGTGGAGTTTGCTGCAATTGACTCAAGTTCACTGGTTTCTTTTTGTGGCTCCAAGTTCGATGGTGGAGATTCAGAAACGGAGTCAGTCTCTGGAGGTTTGGAAACGTCGGGGGAGGAAACTGGAGCTGCAGGGAGTTTAGAGGTTGTCACTGGTGGGTCACCACTGGCGTGGTTTTGGGGGTCCGCAGATTGAGGCGACGGTTGAGGTGCAGATTGTACAGCTGAAGAGGTATCTGTTTGAAGCTCAAGTTCTGAATCTAGTTTAGGCTCAGGAACAAGACCAAATGTTGAAACTAGTTCAGATTTTGGAGCCAACTCGGAATCTCCATCAACTTCAGGTTTTGGAAGCAGCTCAGGTTTTGGAGCCAGTGCAGAATCTGGAGCAATTTCAGGTTTTGTAACCAATTCAGAAGGTGCAGCAACTTCAGGTTTTGGAAGTAGTTCATCATCTTGGCTTAGATCAGGTGTTGGAACCAACGCAGGGTCTATACTTAGTGCAGTTTGCCCAACAGCCTCCAGTTTTGGAACTAGCTCAGGTTCTAGCGGTGATTCAGGTTTCGTGGACTGCTGATGAGGTTCAGAATCTGTTTGCTGGTGAAGTGGAGACTTCATAGACAGAACGGGCTCTTGAGACTGGTGTTCGGTTGACTTTGCCGTCGTCATACATTCGTCAGGTCCCTGATCAGGCTCCAGAGCAGGTTCAGGCTCTACGCCTCGTTCAGAAGTAATTTTTAGATGAGGTTCTGTTTCAGTTGATGCTCCTGTCTCACATTCGTCAGGTCCCTGATCAGGCTCCAGAGCAGGTTCAGGCTCTACGTCTCGTTCAGAAGTAATTTTTAGATGAGGTTCTGATTCAGTTGATGCTCCTGTCTCACATTCGGCTGGTGCAGCAACCTGGGATTTGGTAGACAGATCAGTGGAGTGTTGGAGTTCAGATCCAGACTCTTTGTCGATCAATACAGACCGCATCATTAGGTGCACCTCTGGTTCATACTCAGCCAAATAATCCATGTACCATTTCGGATACCGTGTCTCCGTAATCCTGGAAAAAGAAACATTGAGGAAAAAGGTAAGTTGGCTCCGATAATAAGTGGCAATGGAAAATTGAAGGCATAATTTGAATGTGTGAAGTTGCGGGTTGAATCGATTTGAGGCAGCTAGAGACAAATGCCATCACTGATGACAAGTGCTGCCAGCCCAAATCCAGGCAACGTCACCCATCAACTTATCCTACTGGTTCAAACACTTACGATAGATTTTTTCTTCTCAAGCTTTTCTGGAGTTTTTTCAATGTGCGCATAAATGGTATGGTGTGGTCCCTTAGCATGGTTTCTATTTTCGCGTGTCCGCCATTTTTGAAGATATACTCTTTGAGTAGAGTGTAGTCAAAAATTCTTTGTGGAGCTTCAGAAACGGTAGAGCCAGTCTTTGGAGGTGGGTCACAACTGGAATGGTTTTGAGGTTCAGCTGATTTAGGCGGCGGTTGAGGTGCAGATTGTGCAGCTGAAGAGGCATCTGTTTGAACCCCAAGTTCTGGAACCCTTGGGAGCTCGATATCATTTTTGTTGCATCCTTTTGTATCTGTTGTCTTTCTTCGTGTTGGTACATCAGGTTTGGGGAATCCGTAAATTTCCAAACACAGAAGGTACCAATTAGGTAAGGCAACGGTCACCCTGGAAAAGAATCGACAATAAGACATTGTTTACAATAGAACATTTATGTTTATGGAAACAATAATCGTAGTAGACGGTAGTGCTGCAGAAAATCAAAATCGTAATAAGTTTTTTCTGAAAATTCAAAAAATCGCGATTTTTTATCACAATAATTGTGATTTTAAATTTAAAATCAATTATTGATTAAAATAGACAGAAAGAAAATCTTGCAAAGGAGAAAAGTGTCAAAATTCAAAGTCAAAAAGTCACTGTCAAAATTCATCTAATTTACTTGTCATCGAAAAATTCGGATTAAAAAAATAGAAATTTAATCCTATTTAGTTAATACAATTATTAAGTAATAATGAAAATTAAGTAATAATAATTTTATTTAGTTTTCAATTTAATTTATTAAATAATAATTGTATTAAATAATAGGATTAAATTTATATTTTTGAATATAATTATTTTATTTATTAGGTCTTATTAAATAATAATTTTCAGTTCACCGTTCTACATAAATTTCAAAGTTTAAGTTGGTTTGAAGAATGTTAAGATGTTTCATCATGATTCATGATTGGCCTAGAACATAATATTGCTTATTACTCTTATTTTTTTGCAACGTTTACGTAAATTTTCTGTTGCAACAAAAAAAATCATGTATTATAAATCAATTTCTGTGGTGCCACTAGGAAGGGAAAAACGAGAGGGAGTGGGGAAATTCCATGCAAAGAGCAGTTCGATTTTGGCCACCAGAATGCAGTGTCGGGGCGCAAAATTCTTGTGGGAGACCTATAACTGCGATTTAGCTACAATCATTTTAGTTTGTATTTTTGGCAACGGCAGACGGGGGAAGACTCACCCTTTCTTCATGTCCTCCATGGACTTCTTTAAGAAATTCAATTGGCATTTGCTAGTCGTAAAGGTGAAATCACTCTGTAGAGACATTGTCGCCATGTTGGATGGTCCGCCATTTTCCATAATGTAGTTGATCATTTCCACCATGGGCATCTTCCCTTTGGGGAGTTTCATGATTTCTTGAAGTAGCTCTTTGATCCTGCCATACCCGCTGTAAATGGAGAGGATAAGAGTTCAGCTTCTCACTCGTCGTTCCACTCCCGAAAAATTTTCTCAAACAATAATACTTACTCGGGTAGAGGGATTTGTTTAGGCGGCTGAAGGTCTCCGACTCTTCCTATCCCGATTATTCCCTTTCCGGACGAATCTGAGGCGTGGGGTCGGGTGTAAAAAGAGGGTTCGTACTCGATCACGTACGTATGGTACCAGGGAGGATATTCTGGGCAGAACCCCCTGAAGAAAAAATAGAACAACATCACTCAATTTCTTTCGAACGTGAGGACCAGGTGACACTCAACATTTTGAACCTGTGCCCAACATCAGGCCCAGGCCAAAGCAATCCATGTTTCATCGCCAGCAATGGCACCTTCAACGACTACAGCAGTAGAACACAGAATAAAAGAGCTTCATATAGCATAGTGTAAAGCGAATGAACTCAACAGAACGCTTAATTCAGCAACTAAGTTCAAACGGACCAAACAACTTGAATTCTTCCAGTATCTGTCACCTGTTGCTACGAACCATCACTACTACAGGTCGACCAGAAAAATATGGCCTACGTGCAAAGACATCTGCAGGACAACTCACAACTAAATTTTCCTTTTCCCCCGTTTGGGCGGAGAGAGCCACCCTGCACAAAATTGCCGACCTCGATTTGCGGCCTATGGACCACCTTTTGTGAGCAGGAATCGGGGGGAGGGGCACGGATACTGAGAAGAGAACCTACGAATGATTACAATGACGTTAAGGGCACCAGTAAGGCGCGTGCCCGCGTTTCCACTCATTTCCTTATTTATTCCCTAACGCCCTAGTTGTCGCACTAAAATAATGAAATTTATTCACTATGCTCTTTTCGTTATGTACTACACACCAGTGTTGCCAGATTCTTTATAACTTCATCAGGGACGAGTTGACAGATCCACTTCCATACACGGGTCATTAACCAAATACGCCCGTCTTATTTCCCAACCTTTTTTAGTTCATTTTTTGGCCGCCCAGAGGGCGGCTCACGTAGGCCATATTCTTCTGGTCGACCTATATCAGTTTATAAAAAATGAAGGCCCACCTTTTCTTCACTTTAATTAATGATGATTGAAGGCCGAAGAGTAACTTCCAACCTGGGACCATACAGTTGACTGGTATCAAATCGAGTACTGCGTGACCACCGAGTTGAAAAATGTATTCCTTGAGTTGTTGAGGGTTTTTGGGATAGTCCTCCCTTAAAAATAAAAGGTTAAAGGGATTGTGAGTATCGTGTAGAACGAACTGCGTCAAAGAAGTACGGATGTATACTTACGTCGAGGGTTTCCTAGTGAGAGTTGGTGCGGGTAGTCCATAATCCACAATGAATTGAGCGAACCAGTTGGGTAAGACCAAAAAATCTCGTTTCCTGACAACAAAGCTTATTGTAAGAGCGACGACATTAATGACAATTGTCAGACTGGGGATCACACAGGGCTGCGTTGTCTGGTGGAAAGTCGAACAGGGGACAGCTCAGGGGCGGTTAGTCCAGGGGTTGAGAGAACCCTCAAAGATGGGGCGTGAGGGGGGGGGGGGGGTTTAGAGTGAGTGAGAGTACAGAATAAAGGTCACGTTACTCAGCTAAATTATAATGGCTGTGTGAGCTGGTATCCATTGCAGCTCAAGCTGTTTTTGCCGCAGGTATGAAGGTTAGGAATGGGTAAAAAGAACAGGAGAAACAGTTTCGCTGCCGTGTTGCCAAAACACATTTTTAAGAGAAGGTCTTTTGTAGGGGAAAAAGGATATTATTCCCAGTGAATTCGGATTGTAATCGTTAAATCCTCCAGAAATAAATCAAAGCAATGAGAGATAGAGCAATCATTGCTCTAAGATAATATATATAAAGCAATGATTATATTATAATCATAGGGTTTTTTGAACACTAGGTACGTTAAGCAATGGTGTGCCTCGCCAAAGGTAGTTTTAGATTGTTCTAGCTATACCAGGGGTGTCCAACTTGCAAGGCCTCAAGGGCAAAACTAAAACCTTTGATCTGGTTGCGGGCCATTTACTACCATAATATGGTATTATATATATATATAAACCACCCGAACAAAAACCCCCGAGTCGCGGGAAAAAACCCCAAAAAACCCCGACCGTGATGCCCACAACAGACTACCTACCTAGATTGCTTGCCTCGGTCCCTATTTAACAACCCACCGGCGTTTAGGTTTTTACCTTGACCCTCTGAGCCTTGATTATCCCCCCCCCCCCCCCCTCAAATCCCCCTGACTCAAATTGAAATCCCCCTAAAAAAAACCAAAAACATCTTCCCCCCCGAATTTCCCCCTTTAGAAAAAACCCTAAATCTGGGGGGAAAACCCCCCGATTTGGCAGCACTGCACTGGCGCGCTGGCGGTTGGCGACGCGACTGCAGGGAGATGTGGCCTGCGTGAACTATGATGCGCAGTGGTCGGTCAGTGCGATTCTCGTAGTGGTGGAGGAAGAATGTGTTACACGTCTAGGGCATGTAGGACTGCACTTGTGATGTAAAAACATTGATATACCATAAAATATAAATCTTTTTTACAATGGTAGCATTTAAAGAAAATATCGTCGTTGTTACAGTAAATCCGCACATCTCATTTTGGCTGATTGTTGAGGAGAGCCAATTAAGCGGATTTAAATGATTTTCTCAACAGGTGCGGCTCAGGAACAATTAATGTGTGTGATTATGGTTTAATCAAGCCTCAGCCTTCTAGAAAATCATGGTAAAAATGCCGTCTCTCCACTATTTGAAAAAATTCATGAGATGTGCGGAGTTCGCAGGTGAAAACAATGAGATGTGCGGATTTCACTGGTTGAAAGATTTTGAGTTGTGTGGAGTTCGCTAGTATGAATTAGCTCTCAATCAGGCTGTTAATAATCAATTTTTGATTTAATTCTCCAATAATGATGATAATAATAAGCCTGTATTGTTATTGCGACAACAAGGTCCAATACTCACAGAATGCCACGGTTATTTAAATTTTTTCCGGTTCTATCTAGTTAATTCTTGGTTATTTTTCAATATTTATGTGATTTTCGATATTTTTTATTTCAATCTGGGACTTTTGTCTTTTATACTGCTTAAATTGATTAGACACTCAGTACCTATTATGTCGAAAAGAATAGATGCCTATTAATGCCTAGCTAGAATGACACCAAGAGGATCAATTTCAAGTAACAAGAGACATTAAAACGTAACGTTTTATTAACAGTACAAAAAATAAAATGTAGTGAGTGAGTATCGCAGTTCTTGTATTAGGGAAAATTATAATGATATTAAACATTATTAATGTAATAGAACAGTCTTATTTTGTTTAAATTCCGTTTTTGGCAAAGGTAACATGAACGGAATTGATCACAATTTTTTCCCGTAAGGGGAATTATTTATGTAATATTAAAACTTACGTTAACATCAGAGGAAAAAGTCTTATCTTTTTGAATTCCGTTTCTGGTAAAAGTAACACGAACGGAATTGATCACAGTTTTTTCCCGTAAGGGGAATTATTTAAGTAATATTACAATTTATGTAAACATCACAGGAAAAAGCCTTACCTATCTTTTTTAATTCCGTTTCTGGCAAAGGTAACACGAACGGAATTGATCACAATTTCTAGTCAAATAACCTCAGTCTTAAGTAGCTACATTGTGGTAGGATTTGACCATCGAAGAATAAGGAATGTGATGGTAAAAAGTGACTTACAAAAACCCGAACATATGAACGTAACTATAGAAGAATAATTATCGCGGTTTTTCCTTGGAGGGTTTACGAACCCTTTTAGGTTGAAGATTTTCTTCTTTCTTTGCATCTTCTTTCTTCCGCTTTCTTTCATTCTTGCTTTTGCTTCCGCTTGGCTTTCCATTGACGTCGGTTTCCTCCTGAAGTGCGGTTTCTTTTTCTTTTTTTGCCTTGCTACTCTCGTGCCTTCTGCTGGTTTCCTCGTGTGGCAGTTCATCGTAAAAAGCATGACAATCTGAGGGCATCAGGCTCCTAAGAGCCTGTAAATCACGGTATTTGTCCAATGGAATCCTCAGTCTCGCTCCATGAAGCTTGGGGAACTCTACTGAGGATCCAACAACCCTAGGGCGAACAGGAAGGGGCAGAGCTTCGTCAGTGAAATTCAGTTTAAACCTGATGACCCCATCGGGATCGTAGTGGAGCCATCTGATATCAGTGACAACTGGATCATGAGGTTTTCTGCCTGGACGGATCGATGGATACCTCATGGTAGACTCTATGGCGTAATTGGTTATGTCCGACCATTGCATAAGTTTTGCATCATAGGGAAATGGATTCTTCCTCGCCATTTTTGTCATTTGGACATACTGGCTAGGTAAGTATATCTCCGATCCCTTGATCTGGTTTTCGATAACGCTGTGCACACTGTCCACCTCCATCTGAGTGTGCCCTTTCTCCAAATATTTTTGGGTTATTCTCACTCCCTTTTGCACACTCAGATGAAGGAGGGCATTAGACAAGACGGCGTTTCTATTTTGGGCTGTGCAGCCATCCGAATAAATCACTATGTCCTTGACTGATGTTTCCAATAGTTTTGTTAAGTAGTCAAGTAAGCATGTGGCGTATGTTGACGAGCCCAACGTTGCTTGACTTTCATCAAACCAGTAGTTCTGAACTTGATGGGTGCCCATGTTAAAAATGGTGTAATTGTGCATGACCATTTTTAATTTGTAGTATGCGGAGCTAGCGGAAAGAAGGGGCAGGGGTTGAACCGCCATCAAATCGCAGCAGATTACATGCATTTCCCCTGCTACTGCTTTTTTCTTGTCTTCATCTTTTTCCGCTCTTGCTTGATCGCGTCGAGCCAGGTGTTTCTTCCATTCTTCTTCAGAAATGTTTTGTCTCTCATAACTTACGCACACATCGCATCGATCTTTCCGGGGACGAAACAAGCTGATGTTGTTATCTTTCATCATTTTCACGAAGTGGGTTATAGCCAGTGGCTCTTCATCAGACTGTGCGCAGTACGATTTGTAAAGCCAATACAGCTGGCACTTTGAACGGATGTCCGTTTGCAAATACGACTTGGTAGATGATTTCCTGCAGTAGTGCGATGGGAGTCGAGGAAGACTTGCGAAGAAACGTAGCAACATCTGTTTTTTGTGCTGGCGGGCTATGCGAGAATTCCCTTTGAGATGTCCACTGAGTACTACATCAGTCTCGAGTTCATCCTCCGGTTGTGGGTCGACTGCACTTTCTTTGCGAATGGGAGCAGTGTTTTGTTGAGCATGGGTTTCCAACCAATAGCGCACAGTAGCAAACTTCAAGCCCAAGGTGTTGAGGTACATGGTTTTGCATACTTGTATTAATCGATCGCCCACCTTCAAACGGTACACGTATGTGTTCTTCCTAGCTGATGGTTTCTCTCCCACAGTCTTCTGTGTCGTTGGATGGATGATTATTGTGGACAAAACGTACATTTTCTTTTGGTTCCAGTCCAGTGTTTTCCAAAATCCTCTGAAAATCGTCTCTCTATCAGCCTCAAGTATGGTGCTACAACCTCTAGCCTTCCACCTGACACACTGCTGTGACATGCAACGAACTCCCATGCTTTTAGCCTGTCGAGTAGCATCGTGAGTGATCTTGACTTTGGATTCCTGGTTGATTTTGGTTTTGGAGTATCCAACATATTCCTCTCCATGCATGCGTTTTTCTTTGGTCGTCATTCGGCTAGTAGCAGTAAGCGGTCGGCCCCTCTTGCGTTTTTCCAGGATTCCAAGTTCCTCAATCTCGTGACTGTGACTGTGACTGTGGAGATGGGACTGAGGCATCTCAATATTTGGAACAGTTGGATCATAGCTGACGAACAAAGGATCTGAAAGGAGCGTAGGAGGAGGACCTGCTGGCAGAGGCTCTTCGTTATCTTCATGCTCTAACGGCTCGTAGTCGGGATCGCCTGGGTCTTGTTCCTCAATCTGGTCTTCCTCTCCCGCATTCAAAACAATTTCGTCCGATTGGAATATTTGAAAAGCTGCAGACGATGGATCTTCTTCTTTATCGGTATGGTCATTCAGCATGTAGTTGTCGGGAGTGTCTGGGTTCGAGTTTGGTTCACACATGTCTAGTCCAGCAATATCGTCTGATTGGAACGTTGGAAACACTGATTCCTGTGAAGAAAAAAAAAACTTCCATTAATCAACATCCCTTTCATTAGTCAACATCATCTGGGGGGAGCTACTCTGTTTTCTGAGTCCCTAGCTGCTTTCCAGCCCGTCAATAATCATGGAACTAAAAATATCCAGCTTAATGTTAGCACGAGTGGAACCACTTTCACAGCCTTATCAGGCATCCTTACCATGTAATCATCTGGGCATTCTCGAATAAAAATCAATGTAACAGAGTAAGCAGGTACTTAACCAAAAGAAGCATGAATATTACCTCCTGTGAGTTGCAGAGCTCTTCATGAAACTTATCAGCCTCTCCTGACTGAGATAGGTCATTCCCCAGATTGCTGATATCCAATATTGGAATCGGCAGCTGTACTGTTTTCCTGGTCTCACGAGTACATACAACAGTTCGTAAAATCTCGTCGATAGTGCAAAGCCCATCCGGGCTGTCTGATCTCCCATCACAGTTTTGACTATCATCCATCTTCGAGTAAAGTTGTACCTGGAAGAAAAATAGACTAGTCACTGACCAGGATTCACAAATGAATTTAGAAAATGTACCTATTTCACCAAAAATCTACACAACACGAAAAAATATTCACCAGGTGTCCACAAAATCTCAACCCAAATTATACAGAATTTAATGTTGCAGCACTTGCAACTTGACCATAGGGATTATAACACACGACAACCGTTCTTGGTGTCGTTTGCTAGCATTTTTTGCTTCAAAAGTTACCAATTTGCCAATAACAATAGTTGAAAATCCATAGCTTAGCACCCCAACTCAGTTCAAAAATGCTGCGAACTCCACACATCTAAATGATTGGTGATGGCTCTTCAAGCTCACGGATTCGGTGAACTCCACACATCTAAGGGATATATTTCGAGATCGTTTATCTTTCTTTTATTTAACTTCATGCGAAATCTGACTTATTCCTCTACTAGAAAGATCTATAAGCTACGAATTATAACAGAAATCATGAGTTCAAAATGTAAAATAAAGTGTACTCACCAGGAAAACCGGGAAGATCCGTCCATCTGGGTCTCCGCAGAGGGAAAAAGCTGAGATGTGTGGTCGGCTGTGGCGGTTTTCACATGTGCGGAGTTGACATTTATTCATTTTTCTCGGTTAGGATACGACTTATGGCTGCCACACCATTTTTTTCGGATAGAACGTCGATTTTTACATGTAGGTAGCTAACTAACCCAAAAACACCCAAAAATGAGATGTGCGGATTTACTGTAACAACGACGATATATGATTTCCGTAAAACCTTCGCGGGCCACAGCTAATAGCATCGCGGGCCGCCTGTTGGACAACCCTGAGCTATACTATACTAGGCAACGCACAGTGGGGTGGAAACTCAAAAACCCATAAAAAAACGCTGCAAATTTTACACAAGGGTTTATTATTCTTTGATATACGTTACTTGTGCAGAAATTTAATTCTGTCAATGAAAAAATTAAAAAAAAATTTTTCTTTGATTTTTATCTAAAAAAAAATTTTTTTTTTGGATTTTTTTGTTCAAAAATGTGTTTTTTTCCAAAATTCCGTATTTTTTACTCGAAAAATATTTAACATCCTGGGATCCTTCAAAAATCCCATTTTTAGCCCCACGAATGTCCTAAACATCGCTCCAGTGAAATCGGATCGTTCCGGGACCCCGAAAAATGGATTCTACGTCCAAAAATACTTCGAAAACGACACCTAACTCGATCCCATAGCTAAAAGCCTTCAAAAAACCCCTCCCGTAGCCCCATTATAGCCCCATAGCGCCCCACGGGTTTGGGCGATCGGACTGAAAACCTTGCGGGCACAACTAGATGGTAAACCAAGTATTTTGTCGAAATTTCAGATTTTTTAAAAAATTCCTACTGCCCAAAACGGCCTGGACGGCGGACGGCGTACGGCGGACGGACATTTCGGATTTAGAATGTAGACCAGTTGAAACGGATAATGTCAAATTTTGAGCCCGATCGGAGTCGTCGACCTCCGTCGCGAAAACATAGGTGTATTATTCCAAGAATAATAAACCAAAAGTCGAGATTTTTTCCAGATGATGGTACATAATTGTTTGTTTGCGGCCAATGCCGAACGGCTAAGTGATGAGTAAAATGTTGAGATTTTTGTTCAATCATGACAAAACATGTAAAAGTTGTGAACAAAACACATGAAAAAAGTAAAAAGTTGATTTCCCAACCAATTCTGCTCTGCAAGATAAAATGAATTAGGCAATGTACGATTTTAAGAATTGAAGATTATTAAATAATTTTGAAAGAGTCTTAACGTTTCTGGCTGAATCTACCAATGCGGAAGATTAGCAATCTGATATGTCTGAAAATTCAGTGATTTGATTCTATTCACTAATCTTTGAAAGGTACCAACACTAATTATACAAACGAAAAAATACAGCAATGCGCATCTTTATTTTTTAACTTTTCTTGTGTTAAAATTGCATTAAAAATGTATTAAGTAGCGTACCGCAAATATCTATTTTAGTGGTATTTAATAATTTTATTTTTTTGTCAATTTTTTTTTTTATTCGCCGTCTTGCTTCCACTTTTGATTACTGGCTTTTTAGTATTGGTGTACAAATAATATATTACACGATGGTTTTTACAGCTGCTTCGCTTAAAATTTTCAAGTCACAATAAATAGGTTTTCAATGCCAATATGTTGACTTTTTCCCCCGGATCGCGCCCTTTCTGGAGTCGAAGGCCGCGCCCTTTCAGGGGTCCCAGTCCGGCCCTGACCAAATTCTAAGGAAATACAAACTGCCAAATTGCTCTCCTGCACACAGACTTAGTCAAGACGAAGACCCTGATAGGAACTTCAAAGTTTTCATGTTGAGCAGGGAGGATTGGAAGATGGGTGCACCGCGAGTGCGGTCTGGGGACATAGAATGGTACAAATACAGCTCCAGGTTGGGTACCAGGGCCGGCTCGCACAGCAGCTCAAGTGGGAGTGCGCTGACCCACTGGCAGACGGACAACAGTATAACATGCCGAGCTCGGTGCAGTAAAAGTTTGCATGGAGTGAGAGGAGGGCCCTTGAAAGAAGATCCAACTATTATTGGATAGCCAAAGCTCCCTCAGAAGTCATTAGCGGGAACATCTACCAATTCAAAACTGGTACTCGACTGCCGGGAGGGCTTCAATGAGAATATTCTCAGATGGGTCCCAGAACTATGCGTAGATGAGGAGGAGACAGCAGATCACCACAACTCAGAGGCCTGGAGCGCCATCTTGCTCTGAGATCATTGTAACGGGGAGAAATAATGGCGCAACAGGACCTGGTAGGAGGGCTATAGAACGTCTTTAAACCTCCTACCGTTGTAAACTCCAGAGGGGAACCACAAAAGGGTCTACAGGGCTAGGTGCGGGAAGTGGGGCACCTCTCTGGTAATAATCTAATCTAAAAAGGGCAACAATCTACGTGATGAGTTGAACCTGCTGACCAGGTGCCACAAGCCAAGTTCTGGCATTAGTGTAGGCCTTCATAGGGTGCAGGACTGAATGGTTCTTTCCATTCATCCAGCAGATTTCTAGCGCATATATTCGTGCTCACCGTTTCCTGGCGTTGGCAATAACTTGCTGCAATACAACCAACAGCGGACGACAGCTCTCATCCAGGGTTTCCTTGATGGCCATGTTTTCCACCTTTTCAGGACCGCCATTCCCCATAATGTAGTTGACAACAGCTTGGACGATGGGCCTGTACGTGGGACGGTCTTCTCCTTTGTGGGTTGGTATCCTACAAAAATGAGACCATGACAACAACAACAAATTGAAAAATGTTCTCTGATGAAACGTAACCATACCCAGTCCATTTTGCCACAGGGAACCCATGTTCGATGAAGAAATCTTTGTACCAAAGTGGTAAGCAAGCCATCCGAGGAGTTCCATCTCTGAAAACATTACTTTCGTCATTAGGATTTTAGATTAGGTACAATGTTGACGACTGGCGAAATATATTACGTACTTTTTTGTGTGGTCCCTCAACCCCTGCTGAACCAAAATCAGCTCAGCGTTGACGTTCACAGGCGCTGAACGATCAGGAAGATTCAAACGTTCAATGCAGGAAGGCCCTCCACGTTCCATTATGTATCGAATTGCGGCGAAGACAGCCCGATCGCTCCTGGTCCCTCTATTCTTCCCGACTTTTGTATTCTTCACTCTCTCGACTGTTTTCTTGGCGGCTTCAGAAGGAAGGGGCTGTTTCTGTAGCGTGCTGAAAATGACAACAATAAACATTAGAGATGTCACAAATGAAGGAACATTTTCCATTTCATTTGCAGCCGATTGCCAGAGGATTGGAGTTGGAAATGGAGTGAGTCAGTAACATCTGTACTTGAAAGTTATTTAGGTGAGTCTGTTCAACAGTTTTCAATCCAATTTGGTTAATCTCACGTTCATTTGTAAAAATAATAGGGTGGGTTGTATTTGCCCCAACCAAATTGCATTTTTCATATCGACTTCATTATATTACTAGCAGTCCTGACCGGGGGGGGGGGGGGGGGGGGGTTGCTTCGCGCGGCCAACCACTTTCTCTCCAGGTAAGATACAGAGGAAACGCCGACTCAATCGGACTGTAAACAACGAAGATAGGAAGAGATGCACGGATTTGCGCACTGCACGGAGAACGCATGACGGTTGTTTCCGACGTAAAATTTAACGTAGAACCAAATCCCTGATAAAAAAAAAATGGGGTTTATACATTTAAAAAAAAATCGTGAGGGATTTTAATACCTATAGCCTATATTGTGAAGGCAGGCCCACCGGATCATTAAAATCGTCGAAATCCATTCAGCCGTTTAGGTGCCTATAAGGCACAAAAGACTAACTGACAGACAGACAAAAACCCGACTTTATAGAAGTATAGATAGATAATATAATAATCGATATTTTTTATCTGATATCATCGATAAAAATAAAAAAATATCGACCAAAACTAGGTCACTAAGGATCGACACCCCGATGCTATCAGACAATGCATCATCGATAGAAAAATATCGATATATCAGAGGAAAACATCGATATTTCGATACTATCGATAGCCATCCCTAGTACCTACCAGGCCATCCTAAAGACACCTTAGCTACCAGTCACTGTTACGTAAAAATACTACCATCCTGTCACGTAAAAATTAGAATACTGGGTTCAGGGCCGCCGAGAGAAAAAGCGGGCCCGGGACAAAAGAGAGCATAGGGCCCCCATGTAAGGAGGAGGTAGGGGGTAGTTAACAATAACGAACGTTCAATTTTCATTCTGCACAAGTAACCTATATCAAAGAATAATAAACGTTCTTCAAATGATTTGTCTTCATCAGTAGGTACCTCATTCTGAAGGGGTATTTAAAGTGTATTGATCTCAAGTCACGACGCCCGATTTTTTCAAATGAACGAACGAAACGAAACGAAACAAGGGAATTTCACCCTGAATTTTCGTCCGACTGGCTGCTGCCGTCGCGTACGTCGTCAGCCGTCCTCTCAAGGAGGATCGGAACTTGTCTGACGATTGCGCTCATGGCTCCCCATTGCCTCGTCCCCCTGGGTTGGGAGGAGTTCGCCGTCCAATTGAACGCAGAAAATACTTATAACAGTGAGTCACTGACAGTGACCCCGCTCCTCACGCGGTCACCCATCCAAGTATGTACTAACCATGCCCGACGTTGCTTAAATTCGCTGATTGAGGGAAACGGTAGTTTCCGGACGGCGGATTTTTTCAAATGATTTGTCTTCATCAGTACCTCATACTGAAGGGGTGTTTAAAGTGCATTGTTCACAAGTTTCCAGAAGTGTTCGCAGCAACTCACAACGCCACAAGCGTCACCGTCGCGCCCACAGTGGTCCAGAACCCCCGAAAACGTGATCGAAACTCAATTTTTTCATATTTTTCACCAGATTTGAAAATGTTATCCTTTATTCTACAGTTCTTGAAACACCCAAAAATCCGAAAAATGTCATTTTTGAAAGCTTTTGAAAGCGAACAATGTCATTTTTGAAAGATTTTGAAAGCTTGAAACACCCAAAAAGCCGAAAAATGTCATTTTTTACCATTTAAAGTGTATAAAAACATGATTTTTGGAATCTGCGCACTCAAAAACACAAGACCCACTCATTTTGAAAGCAAAAGTAAAAAAATTAAAGTCGCTAGGAGTTTCGATCACGTTTTCGGGGGTTCTGGACCACTGTGCGGCGCCACGAGCGTCATCGGCGTCACGACGCCCGATTTTTTCAAATGATTTGTCTTCATCAGTACCTCATTCTGAAGGGGTGTTTAAAGTGTATTGATACAAGTTTCTAGAAGTGTCAGCAGCAACTCAAAGTACCATAAGCGTCACCGGCGCCACAAGCGTCATTGGCGTCACAACGCCCGATTTTGGTTTATTATTCTTGGAATAATGCAACTATGTTTTCGCGACAGAGGTCGACGACTCCGATCGGCCTCAAAATTTGACCTTATCCGTTTCAAGAGGTCGAGATTCCAAAACCAAAATGTCCGTCCGCCGTCCGGGTCGTTTTGGGTAGTAGGAATTTTTTTAAAAATTTGAAATTTTGACAAAATACTCGGTTTACCATCTAGTTGGGTGGGCCTGACTGGGTTAACCTAAAGATACGAAACACGTCAATAATTGACATGGGACTTGACATATCAATAATAATTATTGTAAAAACACTAACTTTGGTGGCTGACGAGAAGTAGAGGGTACATTGGGTGCGTTTACGTCGTCCAAGCGAAGTTTTTCATAGAAATTCCGGTATCCATACTTGATTAGAAACTCCTTGTACCATTTAGGCACTGAGGTCACTGCACCTCTGGAAAAAAGTAAAATAGTGGTAGTGAAACTGCAGGCCAAATAAGGTTTGGGGAATGCCTCTCAATAAATTAAGTGTAGTGTGAACTCACTGTCTTTCTTGGGATGTCAAGCAGTTTTTGAGGCGTACTAGAAGTTCGTAACCTGGTACCTTTACGTTGATGGGCATCGTGTTGATGAATTTAGGTCCTCCTTTTAGCAGAATGTATTTGGAAATGCTTTGTGCGTCGGGGTCGTCCATTGAAGTGGCTTTGGATTTTGATGTTATGTTTACATCGAGCGTCGCGGGGCGCTCATCAGCTTCTCGAGGGCGATTTAGGGATCCAGAAGGGTGAGGAATGGGTTGAGGGCGACCTATTGGGAAGGATGCGCGTTCATTCCGAGAGGAGTCTTCAAGTGTATGCTGCCAAGCGGGTTCTCCATAAGTTTGATCATGAGAAGGGACCGGTCTCTTAACAGTTTTGCTCTGGATGAATGCGCTTTGAGATGAGCCGAGCCGGTTTTGCCCTCCCAAGGGCTCCGTCCCTCTTCCAACACGCTGGTGGTCTCGGTTAAACCCACTTTCCGCACACATCCTCAATCCTTTGTCGTCCCTTGCAAGAGCCCTCGTTTTGTTCGGCGGCCCTCCCCCACTATGCAGTGCGAGATCCTCCGGCGGATATCCACGTCTACGGTCGGTTGCCATTTCAACCTGCGACCCAACTCTCGCAGCACTTCCATAAAACCTGTCTTGAGCCGGTAATGGACGTTCATGACCCAATTTGGATATTTTTGCTGGTGGACCTTCCAAACATGGCGATTTCCCAACATGAGACTTGAATCCCAACCTGTGGATACATACATTTCATGAGATGGTGTTGTAATTTAATTAAGAATTTCATTACAGTGGGGCAGCAGGATCGGACGTTTGAAAGGGATGGTACGGCGAATGGTCAGCTCCTATTGTCTGCTGAAAAAAAATGAGTTGGGTGAAAAAACTTCGAACACCTGGTTTATGAGTTTCTTCATTTAGAGAGGGATATGATGTGATTGCTAGCCCACGACGCTCAACAAGGCTTTTGTGAGGCGACCAGAATAAAACGGCCTAACAACACTTTTGCCCTCTGAAAGCAAGGGTTTATACAAACAAACGCCGACATTTTCAGGAGGAGCCGTGGGTTTACGCTAAGGAGGCGTTCTTTGCGGGGGGAGATTGGGGTCTCAGGACCGGTGACCTCATGGTTATATACAGGGCCTCTTCCTGGGGATCCTCCTTAATGCCATTGGGGGAATATAAGACCTCTTAAAGGGACCAAACCAGCTGCAAAAGGGTCACGGGGACATCCCCGCAAACCTCCACTGACTAGCACTGGTCGATGACCCAGGCGTGGTGCACAGACACGCAGTGCTCAGCAAGGCACGTGCTTCGGGACAGCCCAGAATTTGAGAGGGAGGACGCAGTCCAGGGAGCTGAGGTCTCCAACGGTGTAAGGGAGGACTGGAGCAAGTATGATTCCAGCACTTCTCGCTACAAGGCGTTTGTTGCCTTTGCAGCGGCTGCCTTGAGAGTCCAACAAGGCCCTCGCACGCAACAGCAGGCCCTAAGGGGGACAACAGCTGGTTGAGCTGTGACTCCCACTCAGAGCCCCATCACCACTTCCCCTTCCTTTCCTTTTCATCCTGTCGCCATGGCGCTCCTTCAAAATTGACAATTTGAGAACAATTAAAAATGTGTCCGATCCTACTGCACCAGGCTGAAATCAGGTCCACACAGTTTTACCTAAATTGCTCGAGGGGAGGTTTTGAGCAGACCTGTTCTTGAAAACCTGATGAAGTTGACGGCTGTGGGATGGCAGGAGCCTTTGGTGTGTTCGGGGCCTGCGGAAGAGTTGAGTAACAATAAGTCAAATTCCAACACAAATTTGTATGAAATCAAAAGCAATCCTTACTCTCGTGAAAACCGATATTAAAGCTGGCATAGTATTCCCGTGAGGCTCTATATCTACAGCGATGGCTCCAGCGAGTGCCATGCGTGGAAACAAACATTTTGAAATTTGATGCAAAGCGATGAACGTATCAACTTTGTCGTGTTTCACCCTTTTCAACCCATCTCGGACGAAAATCACTCGTCTGTATTTAGCGGATGCGACGCTTCGAAGAACGTTATCACCTGGAATATCACATAGAGAGGAAAATGGTGGTCATGGTTTACCAGGAGAAATTAATTTTATGTGATGGCTCACTTCTGACTCCGCCCCAAATTATGACGATGTCACCGCCGGGCTCGACATCGTCAACATTATGATGGTCCAACGGCGAGAGGAATTTTATCGCTCCAAGTCGAAGGGTAAACTCCAGAAAGTTTTTCTCGAATGACGTAATACCCGCTTTCATGAAGATAGTTCGAGAACATAGCTGAAACGGAATTTGATCTGAGCCAGTAAAATCAAAGAAAACTTGAAGAAATTTTAACAATGTAGATTTGTCATAAGCAGGTACGTTCGCCAACTGGCGATTCTTTAAAGAATCGATACTTTTTCGAATTTTAAAATGATTCGTCGTAGAATGGGAAATCTTCGAAATGAGTCAGAGTGAATTTACCAGAACCGTATAATCACTAATGTCTTTACAAAAATGTAACTAATTAAATCGTACAGTTTCTTTCTGATAACCAACTGAGGTTATTGGTTGTCATGAGTGTCAAAAGTTTTCCTTCAAATGAAAAGAATCGGGCCAATTCTCAACATTTTGAATCGATTCTCCGATACATAGGGGGAAAATCTAAAAGAATCGATAACTACTTTTTTTTTAAAAGAAAATCGATTCTTTTAAGAATCGATACTTCGTTGACATCCCTAGACGGAAGTCTACCACACCAAACTCATCCAAAACGTCGAGTTCAGATGTCAGACCCATGCATGAATCTTTTCAAGGGATCAGATCTCGTACAGTCTTCCCTTTCCGAGAGGCAGCACTATGGGCCCCCTGGCTCACGCTGGGTGACCTGGGTTAGAACTGAGGGGACAGTAACAACCAAAGGGGAGACCGCAATGTTTGTTTTTCCCAGGTTGGTTTCCCTACTACAAGTAGGCTCCTGGGACAAACCAAAGCGATCTCCCCTTGGACTTAGCCTGATCACTGAGATGGTGCCGGTTACCCTACCAGACTCCCAACATGTGGTAACCAGACTCGATCCTCCCTACTTTAGTGTAGAAGACTGATGCCTAGTTCGCCAAGGGAGCCCCCATAGTGGCAGACGCCAACTATAAGACCCCAGCTACCATGTCCGCTCCTGCCCCGTCCTGTGCCTTTACGCAAACTAAACAGGGCATCCCTCCTCCCACCCCATACTCCAAACCCCCTTCGATCTCCAAGCGCCATCCTTCACCGGTATGAAAGTGGGTTCTTGAAGGGCGCACCACTTCTCGCACCTAGGCCAATAGACCCATTGTGCTACCTCTCAGTTGGGCTACGGTAGGAGGTCTCTGCCCTTGAAGAGGTGCAGTAGCTCTCCTATCAGGTCCTGTTGCGCCAGTATTTTTCCCCGGTCCACTGATCCCAGGGCAAGATACCTTTGGCGCTTCAGGACCTCACATTCAGAGCTGCTGTTTCCTCCTCATCTCTGCATATCCTTCCTGGGGGGTCTTCACTGTCCCGTAAGTTGACGATGAATCGTCAAAAAAGTTCCAAAGAAAACCACACATGTTCTCTGCTTCCTTCCACGCTTCAATTTATCGCAGCCTGAGGGCATTCACGATGGCAGTTTGAAGTGCCAATAACTTGTTGACTCGTTGATTGACGGTGAAAAACAGAGGCACCTCATTGAACTCTCCCACTCCTACCTCCAGGCTCTACCCAGAACCAGGACTTGTCAATCCCCCTGTCATCTATGGAATGTATTGGATTACTGGCCGTCGGAGGGAGGAGTGGGGATGTTACACTACAAGGCAGTTGCCCCACTCTTCAAGCCAAAGTACACCCTGGCTAACAGCATGTACCATGCTCAAAGGCTCTCATCAGGAGGAAATACAAAATAAAAATGTTTTCCTCAGAAGCATAGCCCTGTACAGACCTCGCGAACAAGTTTGCCATTGACTTCATATTGGCTTCGGCCAATCATGTGGCACCTTGATAGATCAATGACATGGCCATTATAAAGTGTCTCCAGCTGGAATCTACAAAGCAATGGACTGCTTTTTCAAGAACCACGCTTCAACTTTGTTTTGATCTGCCCAACTTGGCAGTTCAATCCAACCAAAGCTGTGTTCAGCATTCAGACCTCTGAGACTTGATGCCATTCCAATCTCCACTCTCTACCAGGCATCATTTTGATGGTTCTGCAATGCCGAAGAACCAGAGCCCCAATGTGGGGCTGTTAATCCATCCTAAGCCTGTCCCTCTAGTAAATTTACCAAATTGCTTCCTGCTGGAAACGAGCGACTCCATTCGAGGCTCGATCGTCCTTGTGACCGTCTCCTTGAAATATGATTCACTGGATGACAGCACAGTGTGCCAAATACAAGATTGATCCCACCAAATCAGTTGGTACCACTCGTATTTGTAGGGTAAAATGGCACGCTTTTAGTACCAGCAACGCAATCTGACCCAACTAGAGTACGGATAGTAGGTTTGTTCCAGGTCTGACGGTGTCTGTCGACGGAAGTTGGACAGCTGTCGACAGACCCGACCGCACATATTCGAGCTGTCGGTTTCCGTCTAACTGCTGTTAACCTACGATCGACCTGGAACAGCAGTTTCTAAACTGCGCATGTCGATTTCTGTTAACACCCCGTCAAACCTGGAACAAACCTACTACGATCCGAACTTGCTTCCAATAGTCCAAGACTGACCAATGGAGTAGCTCGGCTGGGGGGAACAGACCTTTTCAAATTATAGCTTTCAAATTATATATTAAATGTATAGCTTCTCTCAAAGAAACAATATCACTTACCGCAACTTATAACACAAATGTCTGATGAACTACTGGAAACTGTCGCCGAAAGAATAACTCACCGTGCCGAAAAACTCCGCTAGAAAAGTATATTCGGAAATGACGATCACCCTGGACGTGTCGTCGGCTCCGGTGATGTCGACGATTTCTTGAAGGATTCGGGGGAAAGCCTGCGTGTGAGGGAAGTGGGAGGAGCTGATGTGGGGATACATGCACAGCTTCACGCCCATGATGGTTTCTGGGATGAAATCGTTTCCACAAACGTGATGCCAAATCTTCGTGTGGCGATCCCATTCGACGGGGCGTCTACAAAACACAATAACGCTTTTTTAACTTGAAATAAATGAGGAATCATTTTTTAGGAATCTTTCTTTGGTTTCATCCGGCTTCCGCAGACAAAGAAACGATGACATTCTTCTATGCCTTGGCAATCATAGGCAACGCTGGTGCGCCGTCGGCAAACAAATAATACCCCGTAAGCCTGTTCGGCTGCAGGGGTCAGCTTTTTTGTTCGCCGCGGAACTGCAGCGAGCTCACTAATGGACCAAGATGAGAACTGTTGGGACCCCCTTTGCTTTACGTTTGTGGGGAATCTGGACAGATCTCCCTCCACACTCTTCTCGTGAGTCGCCAGCCCGCCAGAATTGTTACCGGATAAATGTTTATTCGCAGTGCTCTTCAGGGATCAACCCCACTGGCCAGGCCTCTCTTCGCCACACTTCGCTTGGGGAAGCTGAACCAGTGGAAATGACCCCAGCGCATGAGTCTGTTACGTAAGTAAGAGTAAGACCGGGTCAGCTGGCCAGGCCACCGTTGACGACATCTCGTCTAAGGTAGCTGCACCAGCTGTTCCCAGTATAACTGCGAGCCCAGGGAGAAACGAGTTACAACATATCCGATATCAGGTATCGTCTTCCCCTCAGTTCCCTTCCGAGGACTCTGCATCTCCACAGTATCCTGACACATCAGATAGCCCTGGAGTATGAGAGTCCTCCTTTTCTAATAGACAATTTCTATGGCTGCATCTTCCTCCTGGTCTGCAAATCAAGACACTTCATGTTATGCCCTGAGTGGAAATGTTCTCATGCTCTCTTCCAGTTCCGATGCTCCCATCGAGAATTCGCGCCATAGACCTTCTGCTAACCACACAACACATAAAATAATTTTAACCACAATTATTGTGAATCTAAATTCCAACAGCCGATATTCCATGTGACGACAAATTGCAACGTTTCACAAGGCGAACTTTCACAACCTGGTAAAAAGGGCTCCGTACGATTTAGAGGGGTTTTCGCATCGCCTGAACTGGTCGTAGCCGTGGGCAGAGATGTTGATCATTCATTATAACGATTTAAGGAAATATTAAAATTTAATACATATTTAATATGTACACATTTTGTACTAGTACCCCAGCCAGTCGTACATCCATGCACCTTCTTATTCTTTGCGCTGTTTATTCATGTATCCTATCTGGTACAGAGTTGGGCAAAAAGTAGTTCTGAAACTAAAACTAAAAACTAAAACTAAATTAGTTCCGAAGTGGAACTAAAAACTGAAACTATTAGTTTCAGTTCGACTTTCGAAACTAACTTTTGGAACTACATTAGTTTCATTTTCAACTGTTGAAACTGAAACTAATTTAGTTGCAAAAGTTAGTTTCGAAGTTGCGAATAAAAACTAAAGTAGTTTCATCTTTTATTCGTAGTTTCGGAACTAAAAATGAAACTAATTTTTTTTCCTCGCGTTTTTTACTGATTTGAAGGGGATGTGTGTTCGTGTGTGTGTTTCAACGAAATGTGGGTGATGGGTGCGAACAAGTTCTTTTTTTCAGGGTCGTAGAAGAATAGATTAAAGTTTCCTCCCCTCCCCACCACTTTGAGTGGAAAATCAAACGTTTTCAGAAACGTATCGAAGAATTTAGGGTGATGAGTCATTTATTATGTCTGGAGGAAAAAAAATTGCGGGGAAAAAAAATGTCTGCGAGGAAAAAAAATTTAGTTTCATTTTTAGTTCCGAAACTACGAATAAAAGATGAAACTACATTAGTTTTTATTCGCAACTTCGAAACTAACTTGTGGAACTAAATTAGTTTTAGTTTCAACAGTTGAAACTAAAACTAATTTAGTTTCAAAATTAGTTTCGAAAGTCAAACTAAAAACTAAATTAGTTTTTAGTTTCAGTTTCGAAACTAAAAACTAATTAGTTTTTAGTTTCAACTTTAGTTCAACTAAATTTTTATTCGAATAATCCCAACTCTGATCTGGTATTTGACGATTGAGAAACCATTGTTTGGTTTCTACAATAAAAAAACTCGGAATCTCACTCTGAATCACCAGTCTGGTATCCAAGTATCCAAAAGCTCTGTTGTCTTGTCCTGTCCTGCCGTAGCTGACAATCAACCTCACTGAATAAACCATTATGGTCGCAACAGGTCGGCTAATTGTCAGCAGGCGAACTACAGGACCGAGAAGATGAGAGATTTTGGAGCTCCTCGGCCTTCAACGCTTGGGTAAGATTTCAGGGCAGAACAGATAAGCTTTCTTCACTGAACCCCACAATGCCGGCGCACTTTGTGGCCACGGAGACAAGGGTGCATGTTCCAAATGTGCTCATGCTCTCCACGGCAAGCTGGTGACAAGATAATAGCGTCCAGCCAACCGTCCTCGAGTCCTGCAAGAAATTGATGGGCCATAAACTGAACTCGTATGGGTTCAGTTTGTGGCTCCATAGCACAACTAGTGGTGAGTTAATGATGAGCTTGACATGAACTCGAAGCAAAATTCAACAAAAGTAAGTAACTTTTTAAAAGTTGAAATCAAAGAAAAGTCTAACTTACTCATTGACATAATACCAAGTCACGTAAATGCCAGCAATCCCCAGCTGGTTTCCGTAACTCTCAGAAAATCTCAGCAAAACCGGACGGATCCGCTTGAGCTGCTCCAAACCGCCGTTCTTAATCAAACAGTGACTCGGTGGTACTTCATTCAGCGAGTTCTCCTCCATGAAGGCACATCCCGGAATTGACGGAGGATCCACTTTGGGATAAGACGGTCTTCGGTACGCCCCGTGGGGATCACCGGCAACAGGCTCGAAACTCTCCACGAACCCGTCGTCCAAAGCCAATTCGACGGTGACGATCATCTTCCCGGCGGTGTTCATCATGACGCGAAATTTCACCAGGGTACCTTGATTGTTCCAAGGGTCGAAAATGGCGAACCCTGCCGAGATCAAGAAGTTGAATAAGTGCTGCAACACAACGAGATTTAGCTTTAAAACGACGCTATAATCAAGTGGAAACATTGTTTTAAAAAAGTACAAACCAATTTCAACTAACGAATGAGACACGTCGTTAAAAACTTTTCATATTCAACGCGCCAAAAATGGACAGCAGAAAAATGGAACTGCACTGGAACTGCTGAAACCCTATTTTTGCAACTATAGGTAAAGCTACACTTTAGGTATATTACAGTTCTTGCCATCTACTTAACACTTATTTCTATGCCAAGATTTAATTTTTTTTATTGCATTTCAACCCGCCAGCACCTTTTTGGATATTTGGCTGGGAACCAGCCAGGTGTGTTCCACCTAAATAATATTATGCTGAGCAGGCTTCATCTCATACTCAACGTACATCCGTCGAATTTGTCCTCGACCCCTACCGAGCAACGCCCGGGTATTCTGCTAGTATAATACACGAAATGGATTATTGCGATTCAATCATATTATGAACATATTTCTTTTGAAACTGTCTTACGCTCCAAAGATTTCAAAGTGATTCTTCAATTATTTAATTGAGTTGATAATCTTACATTGGCTGCTTGAACAATAGGAATGGGAATGTGGTGGCAGTCCTCCAAACGCATCATGTACGCCTTAAGGTCGATAGTCTGTCCGTAGTATACCCGAACGCCAGGAACTGATCGGCCATGCCGGAAACCTAAACGTTGAAAAGAATATTTAGAGGAGTTTGACTACAGCCAGAAAAGGTTTGGATTTAATCCTCATTTACGGACTTAACAAACCTAAATCGATGGTGGTGAAACGCGCGTAGCCAGCAAGGTTCCCCATTCGGACGAAATCCTTCAAATCCGGTCGTTTGTAAAAAGACCTTTCTCCGTTGGAATCCATGCAGTTGAGCGTTTCCCTGGTCTTCAAAACCACGTCTTCCAACATCATTTTAATTAAATCTGAACGGACAGCAACCTGGAAAAATGCAACAGTCAACAATTGATCGAGTTCATTTTACTGTAGTGTCAACCAAACAAACCAAATATCAACCTGATCGTCGTAGGAAACATTTCTTAGGGGCATCAAAGCGTCGAGAGCTTCTTCCTGGTTTCCCGGTTGAGCAATTGCCAAAGGCAACTGAGAGACTTTAGCATCCTACAACAGTAAAATGTTTTCCAATAGCAAAACTCTGAGTACGTATGAATTGAAGAAAAATAGTACCGATTTTCCACACTTAAATATCCGTTGCTGCCTGTGGGAGTATTACCGCATGTGAATGTTTCAGCATGCGTACATTGACTCGTTCCGCTCTGGTGGGTCGTTGCGTGCTGGCGGGCCGCTCTCATTAAGAGTGCATTAGGAACAGGTAGGTAGTTGTGCAAAAACCGACTTTCACCCATAAACATGATCCACGTCAAATTACTGGTTTCCTTCCCCAAAATAACAAGAGCATAACAGAATCTGTTACTAACAGTATCTGATACTAACTTGTACGTAAATCCGACATCCCATGTAGAGCGATTTCTCCAGGATCGTTTCAGCCATCATCAACACTTTCATTTTGTCTTCGTAACTATTCATCCTGAAGTAGACAAAGTCGCTGGGGGTTTCGGGAACTCTAATCATTGGTGAGTCAACGTTGAATATTGAAAATATTCGACCAGCTGTGAAGAGCATGTTTTCCACGCTGTTGCCCTGAAATGCCCAGTACAACTAGAGACACTGCGATATGATGGGAATTTTATGTAATATTTAAACGGTATCTACTCACTTGCATGACGTTGTTTTCCATGAGAAGGTATGAGTTGCATTGCTGAGATCCTATGTCTGAATTGGGGTCATAGGGTTCGTTCGTAGCTGAGCTTGGAGTCTGTTCGTGCCCTTCAATGTCCACATACAAGAAATTCTCGTCTTTCCATAATAAAGTCAAGGCTTGGTCGTATCCTGATGCGTCAGGCCAGGCTGAGGGCTCTCCGTGTTGAGAGGTTGGGCTGATGCTCATTCGTTCGGATGTGTTCGAGAAAGTTTCTTCGCGAGCGGCTTGGAGAGGGGCAGAAACGTGTGGAAGGTGTGCCACATGAGATGATCGGTTCTTGTAAGGAGCCTGCAAGGGTGGGTTGTCTCTGGCGTATTGGGGTGGGACGACTTTATCAAGCGAATCATAACGTGCATCAAGCCGTTGAGTGAACGCTAAATCAGTTCTTCCAGATATTTTATCTCGATGAAGATCATCTCTAGAATGCATTGATTTAACATCAGACCAAGAAGATGTCTCATTTCTTAAACGCACTCGTTCTTGTCCATTTCTCGAGTAGGTAGTTTCATATCTTCCCGCGCTTCCACTAGAAGGTTCTTGATCAGAGCTGTCAGACCGTAATGCTCTGCTACCTCGAGTAGGAGGCGGCGGAGGAGCGATTCTCGGAGGTGGCGGAGGAGTTCTCAAATCACGATCTAGACGGTAATCTCGGCTGACAGCATGGTAACTGTCACCTCGTTCAGGGGATCTCCCAAACGTTCCACGGCTGGGTAGATTTGACGATCTGGGCACCCGGAAAGGATCTGTAAAACAAAACAAAAAAAGTGTTGGCCACAAAGATCAACAGAGGATGGAAGTTGATGGAACAGCAGGTATAAATGGAATAAAGCTGAGATACGGCGCACAGTGGGGTAAGAACGGCAAAACCCTTTTTCCCCGAATATCCTAATTTCGTTTACTTTGTTCATCATTCTCACAGTATACACATAATCCAGATACAGCAGGAATTTCTCCAAAAAATCAAGTTTTAGACCGTAAATTTGTGCTCAAAGTCAAAATAAAGGATTTTTTTGAATGGAGGTGAATTCGATTGAGTGTTGGTAATAATAAATTTTACTGTAATAGGTGTATATTATATAAACCTATTACTATATTATTATCATATGCAACATAGCCGCCAAACTGAGCCAAAAATATATATGGGTAATATAATATATATTATATCCTGAACACCCTGAAACACTATATTATACCCTGAAACCTATATTATACACCTGAAACCTATATTATACCCGATTCAGGGGCATGTTATGAGTTTTCCGTGCAAATTTGGAATCGGCAGGGCTGCATGAAAACGCTGCAAAATTTTACACGAGGGTTTATTATTCTTTGATACCTATAATGTAGATTAACATATTATGTTAATTGTGCAAAAATTAATTCTGAGTAATCATGATTTTTTTTTTTTCAATAAAAAGAAAAAAGAATTTTTAGACGTATGTGGGACCTCCAAAAATGCGTAAAAAAAATTACTCGGAAAACAACACCTCATTTGACCTCCTGGGATCCTTCAAAAATCCCCTTTATAGCACCATGTAGGGTACTTCTCTTATTTTTGTACGATTTTTCAATTGTAGGGTGTTCAATCGACGCTCTACAACTTTTCATCGTGTTCAAGCTTCGTGCAAATCCTTGTTTGGCTTCCACGCTAAAAACTAGGAACATGTGGCAGAACAATCATCCCTGATTACTGGATCTGCTGACAGAGCACCTCACTTAAATGTGCTGTACAACCAAGCCTCAAGAAATAACTGATCACGCTCTCCAGTACCTACCCTGGCTGGCATACTCATACCATTAATACCGGCTGCCGCACATACAAACATTCCAAACAATTTCGAGTCAAAGAGGGATTTCCTTCGTTAAATCAACAACATTACCTCGGTCCATCATCAGCAATCAAGTGTTTCAAACGTCAATAAATCGTAAAAACCCCAGCTACGGTTTTGTCAGCAGGAAACTAGTGGTATAGCCACAAAACCATCGTCAAAATAACTTCAGACTCTGAAGTTCAGAGTTTAGGTATCAAACTATTTCCGAGAACGGTGTAAACAAAGGCAGAGAACGGTGTCCGCCACAGAACCGGGAGTGACGAATTTCAAAAAATAAAAAAAATAAAGCGAACAAGAAGGTGATCATGAAAACTTGTCAGAAATCCCTCTTTGTGGGAATCATTACTCCCGATTCACCCCTTTCGGACATCTTCTCCCCTTTATGGCTGAAGACAGGGACAGAATCTGTCCCCGAATATCTGATATTCTTGGAATAATTCTTGTGTATAATTATTATACACCTACGTATTCCCAGGGCCTGGGTCCCAGGCCGTTTGTCGCAGTAGGCTTTTTTTTTAATATGAAATTTTAATAAAATATTCCGGAGTATCGAATACTCCCATTCACACTATAGCTATCATGTACAGGAACAATATTTGTATAACATTTAATGCCAGGATAATATTAAGGATATTGGAATAATGCACAAGTAAAAAAAGTTTTTTTTTTTTTTTGTAGGTATGTGGGGAAACCAACTGGTTTTCACAATTTTAGGGGCAGGAGCCGACCCCGCACTGTACTGTTGAAAAAGCTTTAGAAATTCTTGCTCCATGGAAAGGATTCATATAAACTTGCATTCAGAGGTGAATTGTCTGCCGACAAGACAGGTATTACAACACGTGATTGACTTTTAGACAAACATAATGTTTGCCAATTGGTGATCGCCCCCGGATTCGAATCAGGATGATCAGCGCCTCGACTGATTTGTGAACAGACGTGTCACTGACCGTCAGTCACTGACGCCCTAGTCCTCCGGGTCACCCTGTCCCCAGGGATAATTGAAATTGACGTTGAAATTGAAATTGAAAGGGACTCTCTGGGTTTGAGGTGGCCGCGGGGATATTTTGAGGGGCGGGAGGGTTTAGGAACAGTGATGCCAGATGTGGGGATTTCTCCCTACACGTAGGGAATTTCGGGAGTGGTTGAAGCGGAGGGAATCCCTACGCAAAACGTAGGGATTTATAGACAAGGAGGTAAACATGCATAATTCTAATAATTGTATTTACATACCACCACCATCACCATGTTGATTCTATTCGCAACTCAACTGAGCTTTGATCTTTACCTAGGTATCTACCTAGCTACAGTTTTGTTGGTCCAAGTCCACGCTTGCTCCTTCCCGCAAGTCCTGCATTTTGCCATGCCACCGGACTCCCTCACAAAAACAAAGAAAAAAAAGCCCACCACTCGCACTTCAAGTGCGGCACTTGGGAGTTTTCTTCGACGACAAATCGTGCACAAAATTTGAATTTGTATTAAATACAAAAAAACATAAACAAAAAACAACATGACCGTTTTAACGGTCTTAAAAGATGACATTTATTTATTATATATATATTTATTTATATATATACATTTATTTATTTTATATATATAATATTTATTATTTATATATTTTTATACATTTATTTATCTTTTCGTCAATCCATAATGACATCTTGTCGTTATGATTTCTTTGCATTGTAAAAAACGAGACGTCAGTTATCGAAAATTGATAAGAAGTTAAGTACCTATTCTTCTCTCTCTTTTCTTTCATTCCGTCAAAATTATCATCACAACAACTAAGCAGGCATCAATTAGATACAGACGATTGACTTGCAAGGGAAAATAATCTTTTGCAAATTTATTTTTTTTAAAGATTTAAATAAATATTTTTTCCGGCAAATTAACATCGATGTTGCCTGGCGGAAACATCATCGATGTGAATATCGAACGTCGGACTTAAAAAACATCGATGTTTCGGAAACATCGGACATCGATTTTGTAGTTTGATGGCGGTACTTATATTATGGGTAATTTTGCTTCCGAGACTACCGAAACTAGCTGAAGCATTGTTTTGACTTTTGAAATCGAAGTGATAATTTTTGCTGTATTCAACGTCTAAAAAACGGCAGTAATTATATTAGAAATTAAAGCGTAGGGAAATTTCGAACATGGTAGGGATTTTGTAGGGAAAAGTAGGGTTTTTTGAAACAGTCGGTAGGGAATTCCGAGGCAAGTTTTCTGGCATCACTCCTAAATTAGGAATGGCCTCTGGCATCACTGCGCTGACGGCGAGCGTGTTGTTGTTTCAATTTGTGGTTCTAACTTCGTCGATCTCAGCGTTATTTCGTCAAGAATTTGTTTGAAATTGTTCGGTTGTGCATGTCTACCCTCTCCGTAGCCTGTGAATCTTCGCTGGAGCCAGGATTGTAATCATTTCAAGCTTCTTTTAATAGGGGAATTATTGAAGGTATTATGATAATTTACGTAAGGTGCACTTCTCCATCACACCATCTGTAGACTGTTTTTGTTTATGTTAGTGTTCTTAAATACATTTTTATGGTAGAACTTAGGTAAGTAATAGCCTACCTAGTACTACTAGGATCTCGGGGTTTCGTTGAATACCACGGAATAGGAAAGTTCTCTTCTATTCCGTGGTTGAATACAAACTTTGTTTGGTGTTGAACCTTACCATTGAACAAACTGTTAAGAGTTACCTACCTTCGACTGATCGGTATCCCAGGGAATTTCTGGGTGCAGTTTCAGGGTAGGTGCAGGTACAGTGAAGGTGCTCTAGAGAGACAGTCCTTCTCGAGAATTTTCTGCCAAAACTGCTCTGATTGATTTGGAAATGCCTCACGATTAACCACCTGCAAGCTCACTCTAATGTTTGTCCTCATAGTCGCCTTAAGATCCCTCCTCGGCAATGGATGACGAACAGGAAACCTACAAGCTATGGAGGATCAGGAAGACCGTTATGCAACTGTGCCACGACCGAGGATACCTTGTCACACAAGACGAGTTGGATCAAACCCTTGAGCAGTTCAAGGATCAATTTGGCAACAAACCTAGTGAAAAGGTCAGTGCACGCGCATTGAATGCTCAAATCTCCAGCAGCATAATTTAATCAACATGACTTTTCCAGAGGCCAGCGCGTAGTGATCTCATTGTGCTGGTAGCTCACAACGACGACCCAACCGACCAGATGTTTGTTTTTTTCCCGGATGAACCTAAAATCGGCATCAAAACAATCAAAACGTACTGTCAAAGAATGCAAGAAGAAAACATACACAGGTGAAGGATCAATCATCCATTTTTTACACCATAAAATTTCATTGCCTGTCATTGTGTTGTGTGGGTCATTTTCGCAGAGCGATTATCGTAGTCCAGACGGGTATGACACCATCAGCCAAACAGTCGTTGGTAGACATGGCTCCTAAGTACATCCTGGAGCAGTTTCTTGAATCTGAGCTTCTCATTAACATAACGGAGCACGAGCTCGTTCCAGAACACGTCGTTTTGACGCCCGAAGAAAAACAGGAACTCCTCGCCAGGTAATGTCAAAGAATAAGCCAGTGTTCGTAAGACATTAATCAAATAAAGCGTGAAACATGATATCGGTTAAATTAGAACGCATAATCGACCGCACATAGCTTACAATGGCGTGTAAGGGAAACACAACCCTCGAAACTGTTCGTATTTACTTGAATTTTTAAATAGCACCTGATCTTATACCTCATGAAACATCACTTTCGCTGTACATATTCATTGTGGCTAGTTGAATCAACCAAAGATAGTCGTCTCACAAGGCTCAAAGTCTACTCTTTCCTACTATTTTCTTAAACACATTCTGACATTGTTTTCGGTAATTTACCAGCACCCTCTAACCTCAAACGTTCTTCCTATTTTAAGGTACAAGCTTAAGGAGAATCAACTAATGAGAATCCAAGCTGGTGACCCTGTGGCGCGATACTTCGGTCTCAAAAGAGGGCAGTGCGTCAAAATCATCCGATCTTCGGAAACAGCCGGCCGATATATCTCTTACCGGCTTGTGTGCTAAACTACACTGTGTACATTTTAACTTTTTTAAATTTTTATGGACCGTTGCGTGCGGTAAAATAAAACATATTCTGTGTACATGATTTGTTTATATACCCTTTAAAAGGGCGGTGTAGTGAACGAAAGGTTGACGTTGACTAGAATTCAGGCTTGCTTCCTTATTTTAGTTAACGAAAAACCCCTCTGGGAAGTAAAATTTGGGGGGAAAAAACCCTTTGAAGAAGGCTTGTACTTGTCAACCAAATCAAAGGCCAGTTATTTGTCAGTGGACCGCGTTGATGAGCTTATTGCAATTGAATACCATCAGAAGGGACATTTTCCTTGTTCGTGCCCTTCACTACTTGGTTTTAAGGAAGGCTGTCTTATCGTTTTATGCTTCAGACCTGCGCGGCCACACAGAGTAGGCACGACCTACTCGGGGACTCCAATAAAATTATTACAGCGTGATGATCTTAACACTTTGCGCTGATCAAAAGCAACATGTTGAAACTAAAAAAAGGTTGCAGCCTGTGATTTGTTTCACCCGCGTATTATTTAAGTTTAGACCAAGGATCAAAGCAAAGAACACAGGATGTGTTTTTCGGACGAAGTCCTATTCCAATTTTACACATAACAAAGGTTTATTATTCTCTGATATAGGTAACTTGTGCAAAAATTAATTCAGTGTCAATGACAAATTTTTGAGAAAAACATTGTTTTCATTTTTTTTCTATTTATTTTTTTGATCGGAAAATAGGGTCAAAAAACGTACTAAAATACGTTTAAAAAAATTCATATTTGACCTGGGATCCTTCAAAAATCCCATTTGTAGAACCATGAAAGCCCCACAGTGAAATCGGATCGTTCCGGAACCCCCCAAAACTTATTCTACGTCAAAAAATACTTCGAAAACGACACCTAACTCGATCCCATAGCCAAAAACCTTCAAATAACCCCTCCCGTAGCCCCATAGCGGTTTAGGCTACGGGAGGGGTTATTAGCCGGGGAGGATCGGGCTGAAAACATGGCGGGCACAACTATGTAAGTAGATGGTAAACCGAGTAGGGGAAGGTGGGCGAATAAGAGACAAAACTTTTAATAAGAGACAAAAATTTTTTTTTTCAGCCGAACCATTGACTTTTTTCCGTTGTAAATTTTTGTGTAGGTTGTTTGTGACAAATGGAAAACCCAAAATTTTTTTGAGATCCATAGAAAAACCCAGGTAAGAGAAAAAAATCGTGAAATTTTTGGGAGCAGTCAATGTCTCTTATTCCCGAAAGTGATAAATAAGAGACACATCACGAAATCACTGTTAGAGAAGTCAGAAAAAGTCTTAGGAGACCTAAAGGGCATTAAGAGACAATTAGCAACGCGTCTCTTAATACCCTGAAAGTTTCATCGCATTTGGTTCAAACCAAAAAAAGTTATGAATTTTCAAACTTAGGCGAATAAAAGGTCAGCCAAAACTTTCGGCTCTCAAGTCCTGAGAATGTATAAACGTTTTATTATAATAAATTAAGTAGGAAGAACAGATTTAATCAAAATCACAATGTTTGAAGAATAAATAAACTTACAAAATTTTAACAAATATCAGTGTTTGACTAAAATTACTCGCTGAAGGCAGGCTTTTCTCAGTCAAATCACAATCTGAATACAGAATAACTTGAATTAATATTTAGAAGATTGAATTGAGATCAAAATGTTTGAAGAATAAATAAACTTACAAAATTGTAAGAAATATCACTGTTTGAGTGAAGGCACTCGCTTAAGGCAGTCTTTTCTTATGGCAAATATCACTGTTTGTATAAAATCACGATTATAGTTGCACCGAATTCCCTTGCCAGCGTGTTTTGGACCCATGATGGAACTGAAACAAACAGGAATCATTCGATAATGAGATTTGGATTAATAAGAGACAGACCGTCTACTATTGACCCAACTGCACAACAGCTGGGGTGAATAAGAGACATCGTCATAAAAAATGAAGAAGTAATCTGACGGAAATAGGGCTCAAGGATATTCAACGTATTCATAGAATAAGCGTTTTGAAAAACTTACCAGCACCGACGAACGTCTTCACGGACTGGAAAATGGTGTACCGAAAAATAAGAGACAGTGTCTCTGAGACACTGGGAATCTGAAGTTGATGGGGAGGTTCTTCGTAGGTTGGCCAGTGTTGCCAGGGAAAGAGGCTGTTGGAGCGAATGACCCCCTCAACTTTTAGTTCAGATCTCCAGCTACCTTTGTAGGTACTTTTTTGAACATTTTGACCATGCGGGATATTTTTAAATGCGCGTGTCTCTTATTTGCCATGTCTCTTATTAGCCCACCTTCCCTATTTTATAAAAATTTCAGATTAAAAAAAAAATCCTACTTACTGCCCAAAATGGCTCGGACGGACATTTCGGTTTTGGAATCTAGACCTCTTGAAACGCATAATGTCAAATTTTGAGGTCGATCGGAGTCGTCGCGATTACATAGGAGTATTATTCCACGAATAATAAACCAAAATCCCTAATCACCATCCAGTAGTGCCCGCAAGGTTTACAGCCCGATCGCCCAAACCCGTGGGGTTACGTGAGGGGTTTTAGAAGATTTTCTTCTGAGGTTAGGTGTCGTTTTCGGACGTAGAATCCGTTTCTGGGGGTCCCGGAACGATCCGATTTCTCCGTGGAGATCTCTGTGGGACTTTCATGGGTCTACAAAGTTTGAAGTTCCATTTAATGAAACTTATGAAGGATCCCAGGCGGTCAAATAAGGTGTTGTTTTCGTAGTAATTCTGGAAGCATAATCCGTTTTTCGAGGTCTCGCATCTATCCAAACATTGCACACAATTTTGTTTGAAAATATATCTTGACACAGAATTTTTTGCACCATTAACCTGCACCAAAGAATAATAAACCCACCGGTTTTGGTTTATTATTCTTGGAATAATACACCTACGTAACCGCGACGGAGGTCGACGACTCCGATCGGCCTTAAAATTGACATTATCCGAAATGTCCGTCCGCCTTCCGGGCCGTAGAAATGTTTTTTTTTTTTAAATCTGAAATTTTGACAAAATACTTGGTTTACCATCTAGTTGTGCCCGCGAGGTTTTCAGTCCAATCGCCCAAACCCGTGGGGCGCTATGGGGCTACGGGAGGCGGTTTTTTGAAGGCCTTTGGCTATGGGATCGAGTTAGGTGTTGTTTTCGAGGTATTTTTGGACGTAGAATCCATTTATTGGGGTCCCGGAACGATCCGATTTCACTGTTGCGATCTATAGGGCTTTTAAGGGGCTAAAAAATGGGATTTTTGAACGATCCCAGGAAGTTAAATATTTCTCGAGTAAAAATAATTTTTGAAAAAAAAAAAAAAACTTCTTTTGACACAGAAATAATTTTTGCGCAAGTAGGTAACCTATATCAAAGAATAATGATTCTATTTATTATAATAAACCCGTGTTTAAAATTTGCAGCTTTTTTTTCTTCATTTACTAAATTCTCAAATAAAACTGCTGGTTTCAATTACAATGAATCTTATTTTTAAATACGTCCCACTTGTACCAAAACACACCTAAATTTGGCTTTTCATCGCCTCTGGCTCCACAAGGATAAGGAAATAGAAGAACAGTTTACAAGAGACCAGTTTATTCCAAATATTGAAATTCTTAATGGACATATGACATCAGATTCTGTTGTCTTACCATACAATTAACTAAAACACAAAACTATCGTCTTGAAAATGAAATGAGAAGCTGACTTGCCCGGAGAAAAGGTCCACTCCTTCAAAAAAATGTACATAAAATGGGGAACAATTACACTGAAGTTGAATTCCTCGACAAGGTACGGTATAAAATAATACATATTTATTACATAATTACAGTTATACCTTGATAGTGGTGGAAAAGAAATTAAAATTAGAACACGGCGGAGAAAAAGATGGGAGGTGGTTAATATGGCCGCGATCTGTTGTCCCTTCCTCGGTCACTGAAAATAGAAAAGAGAAAAGTTAGTTGATACAAATGACCAAAGATAAGTTAATTGATCAAATTTTGATACAATTTGAGGTGTTTCTGTGGGTTTGAGTAAATGAAAACAGCGCTTACCCTCCTCGCATGGGGCCGCCCCGTCCTCGTCCACCGCCTCGGTCCATTCCACCTCCACGGCCGCCGCCGCCGCCTCGTCCACCTCCGAAACCGCCGCCGCCGCCGCCAAATCCTCGCCCACCGCCGCGGCCACCACGGTCCATACCGCCTCTCCTGGGTGCTGCAAGTAGAAAAAGATTGGAAAATGGGATACATGACTCCGACTATTTCCCCTGTTCAAGTGTTTGAACTTACGTCCGCCGTCGCCTCCACCGCCGCTGCCGGCCGGCCTGTCCTCGTTACAACGGTTGCACTGTTGCCGCCAGGCGAAATTCGTGTTACCACATTCTGGGTTGGCGCATTTCCAATCTCCGTCACGGCCGCTTCCTACGGACAAAATAAATTCCGCAATCAGCACTATTAGGGCACAGCCTGTCAAGGATATATTTTGTTTTTACGAGGCTTTACTCACCCGAGCGATGACTGTAATCTCTATCTCCATCTGATGAAAAATGAATGAAATTGTTTGGAAACAAAATGGCAACGCCTATTTGTAAGACACGCCATTTTCCTGGTTTAGTTGGATTCGGCCGTGCAATACACTAATAGTCTTTCCATCAGATTGAGAGACTCGGAGTGTGTTCAGACGTTAGAGAATCTAAAATCTGAACAGATATATCTGATATCAATAGCAGTTTATCAATGTATTGATCTTACCTCCTCCGCCACCTCCACGTCCGCCGCCGCCGCCTCGAGGACCGCCGCCACGGCTTCCCCCACGGTCGCCTCCGCCGAATCCTAAACAACCGCCAAATGAGAAAAATACATGGGGCAAACAAGTAATAGCTTGATTCGTGAAAGACAATTACCCATTCCACCGCCGCGGCCCCCGCCGCCTCCGCCTCCTCGGCCGCCACCTCGGCCACCCATGTAATTGTCCCTCTTGGTGGCCATTTGTACTTTGATAGTTGAGCCGTTGAATTCTTTACCTGAAAACCAAATACGCAATGTGATCAAGCCTGAACAGTGCATCCAACAGAACTGAAATTCAAGCTGAGGATCGTCACGGTCCCTCAAAAAAAGGAGATTTGAAAAAAAAAAAAAAAAAAAAAAAAAGTCATAAAATGAAAACTAAAAAATAGTTATGAATGGAAATGTTTGGGGAGGATTTGTTTTGTATTAAAGAAATTAAATTTTTTTCTCGAGTTTCTAATTTTTTAAATTGAGAAAAAAAAAACGAAAACAAAAAAACAAGTTTTGTGAAAAATTTGATGGAAAATAAGAAGGCGGTCAGCCTGGAAATGTCTTCAGCCGCACCAATCTCTCAATTATTATTGTCTACTTACTGTCGAACCATTTTATGGCAGAACGAGCAGCATTTGCGTCATCATAAGTGACGGTTGCTTCACCTTTGGGTAAACCCGTATTTTTGTCATTGTACATCCAAATTTTAGGTTTTCCCGTCCTTTTGTCAGTCTGAAAATTAATTTAAACCAAAACGTGAAACAGGCCAAGCATAACACATTATCACACAGTTGGCGCTGATAGCCTTACCTTGATGATGCCAATGGCGCCAAAATGCTCGTGAATGGCGGACTCCGACGTCTGTGGATTCATCCCTGACACGAAGATCGTGTCTTCTTGAACAATGTATTCACCCCCTGCTCCTCCGAATCCTCCACCGCCGCCCCCGCCTCCTAACGCACCAAAACCCATCGTTAGAACTCAAGACAAGGAAAAGCGTCAACATCAAATTTACAGACTAAAACTAAAAGAAAATCATAGTAAAAAAACCAACACTCATTCATTAACGTTCAACACCTAAAACACCAATTTTCCCCCATATTGTTCAACCGATACGTCAGATCTTAGTACACCAAATGCACCAATTATCGTGTACCTGTTCAAGGTTGACTTTGTTTTACCATTTTATTAACAACACACCGCTATCGTAGCGCCGCTAAAGCGATACCAAACTCAATCTACTCGCATCGAGCACGTCTGTGCAATTATGTCATACCTACCAGAGATAGCTTACCAACACCAAGAAACAGTAAAATTTACTGTGTGCATTTGCATTACATTTAATGTGTGCAGAAAAAGAAGAAAAGAAAAAAAATCTCATGAGCCTAAAATTAACATTAACGACCAACCAGTAAACAATCTCAAAAGAATTGTGGCCATTGCTTTCTACCCTGACATACGAGCCGAGCCGCAAATATCGATCAGTAAGCTTCAAAAACGACTTTCACACAATGATCGAAATTTTGTGTTTCAATCGATGAAAAATAAATTCTAAGAACAATAAGTTTTGAGTAGAATCGATTGGAGAAATGTGGGCTTCATGTCAAGTGACTGTTAGGTACCGATGGTCTCCATCATTCGTATTTTCGCAGCCAAAAATGAATCAGAGTACGGAGGAGTGGATGGGAAGCTTTTGGCCACCCACCATTCAAGTAAAGTGACTTTCAGTGTTTACGAATTTGAAAGTTCGTGGGGGGGGTCTTCTGAACCAAAGAGCTCAAGGAGCTTGCCAAGGTGAAGTGCCGAGCGGTGGGGGAGGACGGAGAAGGCTGGCAACACCCCAAACTGCCTCGGGTCGGGGGCTCCGTCCAATGGCAACTGCACACACCTGACAGACCGCGACGGGGCTGGCCTCTATAAGGTCTATGAGACACACAGCCGACCCACGCGCGATTTCTAAAAATAGTTCAAATTAAACTCGCCGTCAAAATTAACCAATGGTCCGAATTCGTTCTTTTGGGCTTATTGGACATGAAATTTGCTGATGAATTTGAATCTGATATAAAAATGAGGGTTTCCATTTAAAATAAGAAAGTTGAGCGCAAATGCGCGGTTTGTGCACATTTCGGGGGGATCTCAACCCTACCTGTAAGAGGGGACAGAGAGGCCAAGACGATAGGAAAAATATTTTCATCACTTATCGCTCAGGAGGAGTAGGCGTTTTGAATTAGTGGCTTAGACAGCTTTTCAAAATGTTTGCAGTGATTTGAAGCCATAGGAGAATTATAAACAAATAGCCTAAAACCGTTTTTGAACCAAATAGGGCTGAATTATGTCGATGGGACCAGACTATAGTAGAGAACTATTCAACTGCTTTGAACAATAATAATTATTGTTCAATTAAAATATTGAAGGATCAGTATTTACCGCTGTAGTCATACCAATGCACATGGATCAAAATTTGATTGAATCAAATATTGATACAATCAAAAACAAAGGTATACTTCATTACGGTAAGTGAAGATATTTTTTCCCAAGTTCAGGACGAAATTACAAAATTCTTTTTTGTAGCTATAGGAAATTAACAAAACCGCCGACAGGAAAGAAAACACGACTTATCCTGCCTAACATCATGAACCCAAGTGCCACCTGGTGGAGTTGGTTGATCAATGTTCTTCTTTGGATAAATTCTCTGTAATCTACCCTTAATATAGAATGCAAAACGAGGGAAGTCTGGCTCACATCCAGCTCGTTCATTTTCGAGAAGTGGGAGCCAAGGATGTAAACTGATGACGTAGGTCCGAGTCCCTGCTACTTGAGGAGACTACACACCTGCCAAACCTTGCCACGATACTGAATTGAGAGATCAGCTGAACGTTGTTCAAGAACCCTGTGAAATTCGACCAAAAACTTTTACCAATAATTTTTCTTTTCACTTTTTATACGCAGTCGGCAAGGCATGGTAGGAGTGAAGACTTGGACTCCTTGGACATCCTTTTAAAAAGCGGGATATCCCTCGTTTAGTACTCTATATTAGGAGCATCTAGCCCCTGGGACGAAATCACGCTCGCGAGTGCATCCCAGTGTCGTATCTTAACCCCCTCCTCATTTTCAGTGCGCTTGGAGGCGCTGGCGTCATGGCCACAGCGGGTCGTCGCCATTGGGTCAGCAGACACAAAAACGCCTAATTTGAAAAGGCGACACATGGTCAATGGACCCATACTATTTGTTTTATTTAAATCGCAGCCACTGGGTCAGCAGACTCACTGAAAAGGAGGAGGTTAGGAGTTGAGGCTCTCTATATTGAGAGTAATTAAGAAGATTCGTTGACCAAGCAACATCTCCATTGTCTATTGCTGTTGTATACTGCAGAAATCATGCGATCAAGTCAATTTCCGACATCTCTGGCTTTTTTAAAAACGATGTATGTGCAGTGGACAAAGCAAACATCCGGAGTGGAAAAACCCCTATCAAACACGTCTAGCTAGAACTAAGATGATCAAATCAGTACCTCCTTTAGCTCAGACCACCCAAAATTTACTTGACTCGTTGTAGCTACTTAGCTGGTAAGACACGCAGGTTCGTAATCAACCCGTACCACATTCACAAGTTCACACGAAACCGAGGTTTGAAAAATATCAACGGAACAAATGGTACCAAGAACGTACAAAAAAAAAACCTGTCAATGCAGACAATCAGCCAAGCTTTCAAGAAGACAAAAATGCGCTAGGAGATCAAAATGGCGGATAATATACCGATGAGTTATCTTATAGCTTGGCATAAATTGTTGCAAAGACAGTTCTAAGAGACGCATACACGTCGATGAACAAGCCATCTGATCACTTACAGGACAGGAACTCTGCAGAGGGCGTATGAGCCCAAAATCAAATTTAAAAAAATGTTCCAAAATCAAAGGTTCAGATGACTTGTTACGCCACAATGTGATGCTCCCGACGTCTAGCAATAGAGGAAAAAAAATCTGTTACGTAAATAATGGCACCAAATATGGTGCAGTTACCTTTGTTATAACCACCACGACCCCCACTGCTAAAACAGAGAAAAAAGTCGTGAGAAGTTGCAGAACTGTTGGCCAATCTTCTCCAAGTCCTGTTTCTCTTCTGCTCTGTCCTTTCTGTACACGTCACGCCCTACCTGACCCAGTCAAGTTAGTCAGTCCAGTTCATCCCCTTGTGGCAACGCCAAAATACTGCCCTACCCACCCTGAATCCGCAAACCTCCAACTTTTAATTTTACATCACACAACAGTTTGAATTACCTTTTTAATGAGAAACCTCCTAAAAAAACCATTACACTGTAAAACCATTGACGGGTATTCCAAACAGACATTGTATTGGAATATTTCTTATTTATAACCTCAAAAGTTGAGTAACCTCAATGATTTTAAACCTCGCTATTTACACCGCTCCAGATCAAAATTTTCTGAAGAAACACCACAACTTGAACACCTGGTTTACCTCATTTTAAAAACCTTCGTTTTATTTACTTATAAGGAAACACAACTCATGAATCCTTGACACCCCTAAACCGTTGAAACGACATTTACACCCCTAAAGTAGACCAAAGTATTTACACACCCCTACAGCGCCCATCTCAGCATTAAAAAAAGAATTTTGTTTAATCAAACGTAACCTTGTGAAGTACCATTGAGCCGTGTGTAAAGTCGAATAGAAATTTGGGATCATAGTCAACCACGCTTGTTAATACCTGTAGAAAACTTAAACCACGACAAAGATTTATGGCATGATGTCAAATTACGTCGAACATATACAAACAACAGGATATATAATGGTTGAGCCAAGTTCACAACAGTTGTTACTGCGATTATTGAGAGAGAAATTTTAGATACGGTTGGAAGATGACGGGGGTTGGGCTTATGGCGGGAATTGGGACTTGAACTTTCTTGGTTGAATGAAAATAACAAAAATTTACAGCCAACTCAGTTGGTTATCAGACAGAATTTTGCAAGGTTGGGGTACAAAGGAGAGTACCCAAGGAGGCGCAACGAGGGAAAGGGAAAATTAGTTAATCATAGTTGTGAACATGGCAAAACCACGAAAGAATTATAACAGGACAAAACACAAACTAACAACTGCTATTTGTAATGATTGCTGGTGTGCTGGCTGCCTGTGCGTCTACGTCGAAAAATGCATACGCAAATTGCATTGACGTAAATACGATTTACAACTAGTTCACTAATAACCTAACTCAAGCACGATAGCGATAACCGTTCACACCTTGAGAAGTTGAACTGCGATGGCCTGGATCAAGAAATAAACACCAACACAATCCCTCCACGTATTTATACCCCCCCCCCCCCCCCCAGCTGACGCAACAAGACATAGTTCAGTAATCACCTTTTAGTTGAAGTACGAGGGCACTCACTACCTGATTCCACCGATGACTACAAAGCACGCCAGCTGCAGAAAGAAGTCACTTGACCCAGCCAAACATGTTGTTCAGACATTAAATGTCTGGCAAATTTTGAAAAATGCCGTTTCCCGTTGCTCCTAGTAGTGACCAACTTTCTACACCCACTCGAGGTACCATTTTATCACTGCGCCCTTGACTTAACAGTAACTAACCAACAGTAAATGTAACAGCTAATAAATTCATCAGTTTTACTTCATGCAAACTTCACCCACACTTAATTACCATTATTAGTGCCTCTGTCCTTCTTTCTTCCATCCAGTGCACCAAGTAGGCCCATAATTTACCCTACTTATAATTCAATCAGCACTACCTAGCCCCATCCGTAGGGTTCTTCCACCTTACTTCATGGACCAAACCAACACCGTAATTGTCTGGAATAAAAACCAGGGACGAGGGGGCACAGTAGCGCTCCACAGCAGAGAAAACTAGGACTGACTCGATATACCAGACACGGCACTAATAACAGACTCGATTCTCAGCATTCCGTGTATCAATTGATTTCAAAATGGTACATGTTTTTACGGTGGTAATCTGGTAGAAGAGTGACTGGGACCGCGTGACTGTAAAACCCCCCTGGCAACCATCTAACGCCGATGTATGGTGGGGGGGGGGGGGGGGGGTGTCAACGGGCCCCGCCCCTTCCAGATCGTTTTCGAGACGGCTCCCAATTGGTTCACCATTGAATAACGTCTATATCCTTGTACACCATCAAGCGTCCAATTGTCCCTTTATATCATTATATCTTAACGGCTCTATAGCAGTTTCCACAGCACTAACCTGTCCCTTTATATCTGGAAAACATGTACCATGTTTCCTAGCTATGAACAAAACTGAAATAATCCGGTGGTCTGGGGTGTCCCCCAGGTAAGTCATAACTTATGACTCGTAAGACAATGAATGTCATGTACACGGTCTTCCCAAATCACAAACAGCAATACCTACACCCTAAATTTTGAAGTCTTCTACATAGTGTTTTAGATATTTTCTCGTATCGTAGGCCCAATTACCGTGGTATTCTTTCTTCCCGAGAAGTCTCACTTCAAGTGCCAACTCAACCACACAATGACCCAAACCAGACACCGTGAACCATATTATTATGATCACTTCCGGATTTCGTCATAGCCACCGTGGACCGTGAGGAGATCTGTAGTGAAGGAAGTGGAAAACCTGATAAATAGAGGATAGGTCATAAGTGTGGGAAATGTACTGAGTGGGGGAGGAAAATAGCGGTAGGTAAGTGAAAAAGAAATAGAAGGGTGGATCTTGTACCTGTCATGGAATCAACCAAACAAGCAGAATTGATATGGTTTATTCAAGGCTAGTGGTAGCGAAGTATCCCAACTAACCAGTTCACACTAGATATTATTAATTAGATCTAAATAATTTAGATCTATAATTAGATTTATAATTATTATTATCATCACCATCAACTAATAATTATAATATTTTTTATTATTATAATAATTTAGATTTATAATTATTATAATTGGTTTTACACCTCAGATTATTCTGGAGATCGACCCAAAAGTATTAAATCGTCAGGTGTATCGGGATCAGGGTCATAAGAGAATTTCGAAAATTATATTTTCTTCTACAGGGCTCGGAGAGACGTTATCGTGTGGATGTAACACCGATGTCAATTAGAGATAAGCGGGGCACACCCATCATTTGATTACTGGGGGGAGGACTGAAGAAGAAAATATAATTTTCGAAAGCTCGGCGATAGAGTGGAAATTCTCGTATGACCCTGATCCCGATACAACCGACGGTTTTACACCTCACTTGCGCTAAATATACAAGGACCCCCCCATGCAAGCCTGGATCCGCGCCTGCATGGCCCACTGGCCACAGTAAGACATTACTGGCAGGAATACCAAACCTTCGTACAATTTACCTTTTCACGTCCTAGGGAAATACGTTAAGACATCGCCTATTTGGAGTAAATTGACGCATTACTATAATTAGTATTCTAGCAACTGTGGGGTTCTTTCCCACCACGTTCTCGGCTGTATTGCCGTACCGGATTTAGTACCGACGCGTCGGAAGGAGTGGGTCGCTATAGTCATAAAAAGTAACTAAAATGTTCATGTTGTTTCGTTTGTAATGGACGATGATCAATAGATCACTTTCTACGAAATTTGATCTTAGAAAAGCGGTCTACACAAAACTTTCAATTTCCGTCACTTTAGCGGTAGTATCGCGTTCCCTGGCATCTATAGTCCCGGATAAAGAATGCTCGGAACCTCCAACATCACTCTTGACAGTCCTCGTTGGGTCTCAAGCAAATCCACCCCTGGCACCGTCACCACCCAACAAACCTCAACACTGCTTCAATGCAATAAAAAACATCCTCAAAGAGCAGCTAGTCAGAGCTTTCAATGTTGCAGCACAAGCATCGCCTGCGCACCATCAAGATACAAACGATCTAATTTCCTCAATCATCGTTACCACCTCTTTCGCTACAGAGGACATTATTTCCAACACACCAAATTAATGATTAGAATTAATGATTAGAATTGTTAATTAGAATAACAAACCATCCTCCCTAGTGAGCGCCATTGATCTACAAAGGCGAATAAATGAAACCACGGACCACGTTGATGACACACAGCACACCAGCAGTTGATATAAATGAGATTGAAATGAAAAAGAAAATACCTTCGCATTACATACAATGATGAGAACCTGGATAATAATAATGATATCTTAGGGCAGGCGCTTCGTTCAAAGTGAACATTACCAAATGACACATTTAACATCACAACGCTTATCAACACCCTAATGTCCTCATTTACAAACCACTCGGGAACACATGGCTACGGTGGAGCGCTGATGTCAGAAGCACTGCTTAATCCTTCAATGAGGGTTAAAATCAGCCCCACATCCCACGATTCAAGCTTATATGAGCGATATTGTTCCATGGAGAGTTGGGATCAGTAGGCATTGGAACAAGTAGTGTCGATTCGTTTCAAAACAAAACTCGTAAAGAGAATATACAGACCAGTAAACGACTCGAAATTTGCAGAAAAAGATACAGATTTTAGCAATTATGTTCAGGTAAATAAACGATATCTCATCCCGGATCTCGCCAAGGAACAATGCGCTCATATACTCAGTAACTAATTTAGTCAACTTCAAATGAACGGAAAAGTAGTCAAACTTACTTGTATCCTCCATCACGGCCACCTCCGTAGCCGCCGCCGCCGCCACCTCCGTCGCGGCTTCCATAACCTCCTCCACCGCCGCCTGAAACGACAAATCGGCCCTTTATAATTGAGAGGGAGAAACCATCGACAATAGAAATAGATTTGTTGAGTGAAATACGTACCAGAGTAACCGCCGGAGTTATTGCCGTATCCGCCTCCTCCGCCACCGCCGCTGTAGCCGCCAGAGCTCTGCTGGCCATAGCTACCATACTGGCCGCCACCACCGCCACTGTTGGCGTCGTAACCACCTTGAGCGCCGTACGATTGAGGTGCAGCGGCAGGTGGGGGTTGGCTGTAGTTAGGAGCAGGCGCAGCTGAAATCAAGAACAACATTACACTTAACACACATGACAGGTAACTGAATTATTTGTGCATTCCCAACACTAGGACTCGAATTACTATTATTACTAGGACTCGAATTCGAGCGCACTTTTAGTAGTATTTTCACCTCTCTGGAAGCAATAGAATTAATGTTAAATCTGTTGGTCCCAGAGAGGTGAAAATATTACAAAAAGTATGCTCGGATCATGCCACGAAGTATCATGTCACATGGGTGTTTGTGTTGTTTTTCAAGTAGGATTGTAGTATTGTTAAATAAATTTTATGAGCCTACTAACACTCTGATAGGGCACTTTTTTGGTAAGTTCAAAATTACTTCGAAAATGACACCCCATTCAACTTCCTGGCCCATATTCTTTTTAAAAAAACTACTTACAGCCCCATACTTGTCTTAAATTTTTTGTTATTCTTTCCATTCTATACATTTTAACGGTTTTACGATCACAATTAACAGCATAATAATATTAAGTGGGATAGGCCTTCAGACGGACATCATAATATGGGAATATTACCTATTCCGATTACAACACGTGAAATAAGATCATCGATCAAACAACGCCACCCAGTTCTTGACACAAGCAAGCTGAGCTTTACAGCAGCAACAGCATTTTAGTTTTTGTAAAGACACCTACCTGCAGATTGGGTGGCGGCGTACCCCTGCTGTGACTGATCGTACGAAGCCGACTGCTGCCCCCATTGGTTCGGTGGTGGTTGACTGTAGGAGCTCTGTTCGTATGCTGGGGGCTGAGCGTAGTTGCTGCTCACGGCGGTACCTCCCTGGGAGTATCCATAGCTGCCGTACCCGCCTTGCCCACCACCTCCTCCGTAGTTGCCGTACTCTGTGGGAGGAAAATCCATCAGTTCAACGTTTCATATAATTCATGATTGGTATCTCGAAGACGAAGACAAGCTTTGGATGATAGTAATATTGGTATTATAACAACTACACTGGAATCACCCGGCTACAACGCCACATCCACGCGCTCGGGCAACGCCACCGGTTGGCACCACATTTCACGGGCGAACATACGAGGGACCGGATTCCCTCACCGAAAAACAACTTATTTCTCTAAACGGCCCTCCTAACTCACTAAAATTACCTCAAAATATCGGAAAATTCTGCAAATACTCACGATTATCTGCCATCACAAAATCGGGACAACTTCACAAATACACGACAAAATGGCGGAGGCGAAGCCGACCTAAAACGATTTGCCCAGTGGCGCCAGCGCCGCGTTCGCATTTCCCGACTACCGGCACGAAATTTCCCGTTTTTACAACATTTTCCCGCCAGTCGATATCAAAGTTTGATATCGAACGTTTAACGTTCCTGTGTCAAGAAGAAAATTCCATTAGTCTCTTCACATGTTCGTTCACAAAAGAAAATTTAATTTTCATCTTAAGTTTTAAACAAAACGAAGGGCCCGCTGGAAGAAGAGGCGGAAAATGGGATCTCTACCGGGGTGTGTAGCCCATATTATAATAATAAGTTATTTATAATTATTATAAATAACTTTAAAAATTATTTTTAAAGTGAAACTTTTATTGTTGTTGTTGGAAGAACTCGTTTGGTATCAGATAGATTCTATGAAAAAATAATTATTGAAATAATTACAATAATCAATTATTGATTTTACAATAATCAATAATTGCTTTACAATAATCAATAATTGACCAATAATTATTATTGATTTTTGAAAATTCATGACGGACGAAGCAATAGGTAATAACTATTGTCATAGGCAATTATTATTATTATTATTATTAATATTAATGATAGTAATAATAATTTTTAACTTCTGAGGCTCAAATAATATTTATTTCATAATAATATTAATCTATCCCTCGTCATGGGAATTTCTCCACCAACTGGCAACGCTGTAATTCTCTGGAACGCAAGGAACCAAGAAAAAATCGATTATGAACGGAACTTTTCAGATTAAATAAAATCAGACGCTGTGTTAAAATATAATTATTTAATAACAATTTTAAATTGAATGAACAAAACTGCATGATGTATTTCAACTGTATGCGCTCAGATAAATTCTTGTTCGTATTCGATATCACCTGGCGACTGGTCGATCGATCAACTCGGTTATCATTCAGCTGATAAAAAGTCAACTACGCTGCGACGTAAACAAGAAAAAAAGTTACCATTGTGTTTTTCTCCCGTTCGACCCGCTAATCATTTCCCATCGAAATCCCCGAGGTGCGGAACCGTGTAAAAATCCTTTGTTCGGCCGATCCCCGAACTCGGCTGCTCCTGGAAAACGGCCGGCTTTCCGTCTCAAATATCCGCATCCGGGGGGAAGAGAGCGCCTGACACTTTGAAAGTTTCTCGAAAAATTTTCACATTCCGTTGGGTCGAGTTCGTGTCTCGTTGTTTCCGTCAGAAGGGGTCCTGTTATGCCCACAACTTCCCGAGAAACGATATCGACTCGACTACTATGGATCTGAAGAAGTGGAACATATTCGGGTTGTTGGACAACGACTTCGCCATGGAAGTGAAGCTGATGTGTGTTTTTGGTAAGTTTTACGTGTAATTTCGTAGACGTTAATTTTGAATTTCTATACAAATACATAAAATTTCACCCCTTCGGTTTGCGTTTACTGTTAAAGCAAACTGTAAATTTGGGATCTTTTTATCATAATAATATTATTATTATGTGAATTGAAAAATGATGATGCAGCTAGTACTAGTGACAAAAAAACCTTCATTAGTAGTACTCGCTGCATTATTTTTTTCTACTGGCGATGCCACGACGGGTGAGGCTGCATCAAGACGTCCATGCGTTACCTGAAGCTTTATACTGTCAGAAATTAGAATAATTCTGACAAGGGGCGCCTAGCATTCTAATAATTAGAATCGTGCAAGAAATGGTGTACGTAGAAGCTTTTATTTTTTTATATGGTTCTGAAGAACAAAATGTCAAAAATGGTAGCAAAATGTTTGCTGGGCGAACGTTTGGTGGCCAAAAAAACCTCGATTTATTCCGGACATTTTCCAGTTTTCCACCTGTAACTCGAAAACTAAGCATCGCAGAGAAAACGTTTCAAATTCAAAGTTGAACAGCATACAATTCTGCGTCGAATGACCTCCTTACATATTAGACTCGGTTCAGTAGTTTAGCCGCATTCAAGCGTCAAAAATATTTTCCAACTTGGCTAAAGAATCGGATTCGCTCATGAGCGAATGAGTAAGGAGGTCATTCGACGCAGAATTTTATGCTCTTCAACTGTGATGGTGCGAGGCCAACCGAAGGAAACTGAGGAGATAATGATACCCAACACGATAATATCATCATCATCATCATATTATGTCATTGCCGGTGTCTGTTCGTCCTGGTTTCGCAGTGGAACTGAGATCAATATTTGCAGCTGCCTCAAACGAAATATCGTCAAAGAGACCGGACCTATTGGTCCAGTGTTTACCGAACCCACTGTTGCAGCTTTCACAACCGAATTGTGGGCAATTCCGGAGCATAGGACCCGGACTTTATTCTCTCACAGCATTTTGGCATATCCTCGTAATTTAAATGAACAACAAGGTATCCAATTTTACGTGAATTTTCCCCTCGTCGCCGAAAATAAGGGCTGCGTCACCGGTGGGGGAAGAGGGGTTTCGCACATTCGCGTCGCGGCCTGCTCCTCCCACCTGTGCTACTTCCGGCGGGCTAACGATCCCTCCATAAAACGTGGAAGTTCCCCACAACGATAATTTGAAAAAATGAAAGCTTCTACGCCATTTCTTGCACAAGTCAAACTCTCTGGCGACTGGCCTACTAGTATAATGTGACCGATAGGATTCCCATTGACGGTTGTTTTTTCCTCACAGGTTCTCATGGGAATGAAGCGTTGATGGTGATGAAGAATGACGATGTGTACGCCTTGGGAGCCAACTCTTCTGGATGTCTTGGACTCGGGGCGTTGCCCAGCACTCTTCTCCCGCAAAAAGTTACACCTTTGTGCAAAAAAGGCATCATTGGTAAGGAAAATGTTGTTTGGCTTGGCAAGAATGACCGAATCGGTTCTAGATTATCAGTTCAGAATGAAAGAATAGATGGAGAACACCATATCGATATCTCAGATCAATTCCTAACCAGCAACCCAAACTAGTCGTGAAACTTAGATTATATTTACGTTTGAATCTGTGTGATTGATGGAAAAACTTGGAATTTTAATGTGTTCAGAACTGTGGGCCAGAACAAGAACCCATATATATACAATTACGGCCGTATATATTCGGCTCATTCGATATTCGTATATTTTGGAGCAAGAACAGCTGTTTCCGCCCAATTCCCCGCCTTCCTTCTGCCAATCTCTCTAATAAAACTCATTGTTTCGTTTCAGGATTTGCTTATGGGAGTGGGCCGCACGTGGTAGCTTATTCTTCAAAGGGTGAGGTCTACAACTGGGGACACAACGGTTATTGCGAATTGGCCACAGGCTCGACCAATCAAAGCCTCGTTCCCATCCCAGTTGAGGGCTGCTTGTCCGACAAAGTCGTCGTGGAAGTCGCTTGTGGAAGCCATCATTCTGTAGCCTTAACCAATGAGGGGGAGGTATGAAAATGTGGATATCACGTACACAGCTTGCAGATTGTCCATTGTAAATTGTTTGCTCTACATCACAACTGTTTTTAAGGTGTTCGCCTGGGGCCAAAACAAAAGTGGGCAAGTCGGGTCAGGGATGAACCCAAACCAGTCCACCCCAAGAAAAGTGAACAACGCTATTGGTGGGAAATTCATCATCGGCATCGCATGCGGCCAGACCTCTACCACAGCCGTGACCAACAATGGCGAAGTACGACTATTTCAGATTAAATCTTAACGCTTGAGGATCCGCGTTTTTTCCCCATTGTAACTTTTTTGATTGCTTCAGGTGTACGGTTGGGGCTACAACGGCAATGGACAGCTTGGAGTTGGCAACACCGTCAATCAGCTAAATCCATGTCGGGTTATGGCCTTGAGCAACACTGTTATCGTCAAGGCAAGTTGCATCCCCGCCATAATGTAAGGTGGAAACCCGTCTGCAATTAAAAACATGAAATTCGACGAAATAGTCTACTTCCAAAAGAAAGTTTAAAACACTGAGTGACAACACGTTCTTGTTGACACAGTGTTTGCCGCATCCGCAAACTTGTTTATGTCCCACATGATTTTTTTTTTTTTTTTTTTTTTTTTGGTGCCTACCTATTTTCATGAACTTGAAGAAAGTTCGATTTATCGATCATACGATTCCTCTCAAAACCGTTTATATTTACAGGTTGTATGTGGTAATTCCCACACTCTGGCTCTGTCTGACGAAGGGAAAGTTTACGCCTGGGGTGCCAACACGTATGGCCAGCTCGCAATGCCAACTAAGTCCAACGTCCCTCAACCGGAGCCGATCTTACAGAATATTGGACGGTATGTGTCCTTCAACTCAAAGCCATCCTAGGTCACTTGGTAGACATTTTCTTGCATTGAGGAATTTAATGTGTTGCGTGAATATAATTTCGCTTTAAAAGTGGTTAGTTGTCTGATGGTATGGCAAATGTGTGTGCCAGATAGTGATTTCACTGGTAAAATCGCTGAAAGCTGCGACACTAGGTACACGGCGGTATGTACACTCGGTTCTCAGAAGAACACTGGCTGTATATACCGGTCTGGGGACCGGCCATTGAAACATGGAGAAACGGGGTTGCGGGTGTGTTTTCGGCTGTTAGGTCTATCGCTGCACTGGTCATAGATTGGCCTGCAACTTCGATAGAGAAATCCGAGAGTTTGTGCTGGCGAGTGAGATGCTCCAATCTGTTGATTTCTCAGAGGGGGTAATCCTGGGCGACTCATGGACTGCAATCGTCACTCTTTGCACAAACTGCCTAACTAACTTAGATGACACAATAAAAGGCAGGAGTTGGCTCTGTCCTCGCATGTAGACATATGGGGAAATGAGAGAGCTGATGCTCTAGCCAAGGAAGGCTCCCAAGTGCCCACGCAGACTCACCGATCAGGTTCGTTGTAGCTGTTAACGGCAAGCACCGCCAGAGCCATGAATGCTGCTGATCTCACTCGTTATCTGTCAGTCGCACTGTTTAGGTTCTGGGGGGGGGGGGGGGGGGGGGGCGATTGCGGCCGAAATGAATAAAAATCACCCGGTTGCGGCCGCAAGTAAAATTAAAAAAAATTAAAAATGAGCTTAAATAGTGATAGTAATTTTTTATGTCTTCCAGGAGGTGGAAAGGGAACAAGGAAAAAGATAGCTTAAAAAAATTGATTGTACGAGGAAGGGAAATTACAATCGCCTGGTTGCGAGTGTAACACGTTCTGGGAAGAGGAACTGTTACCTAATAATAAATTACCTCCCCCTTGCGTCAATAGTGTTACAAATCGTCTGTATACCAGTTGCGCCCTAATACCCATTTAATGGTTTATGCGTCCAAAATTACTCAGAAAACAACAACTCATTCGACCTCCTGACATCCTTCAAAAGCCCCATTTGTAGCCCCATGAAAGCCCCTTAGATCCTCAAGGTGAAATCCGGTGGTTCTAGGACCCCTCAAAATGGATTCTACGTCCAAAAATGCTTCTAAAACGTAATCACACTCGATATCATATGATATATAGCCGAAAACCTGCAAAAACCTCTGCCGTAGCCCCACTTTATCCCTACAGAGCCCCACGGGTTTGGGCGATCAGGCTGAAAACCTTGCGGGCACAACTAGATGGTTCTCCTGGCAGGATAATCCTAGGAAATGGTTGGATTTCCAGGAGGTCGAAGCAAAAACGATGTCTTAGGAAGAAGAAAAGCCGTAACACAGTGGTAGAAGAAAATGGGTAGGTAACAATGGAATAATATAAGGCCAGGTTTCATCGAAATTTGCAACTGGGCTTAAGAGCGATTGAAGGTGGAGCCTACTTGAAACTTCGTGTTAACGTTGAATCCTTTGTTGAAACCGGCCACATAGGACGCAAATTCTATCAAGAAGTCATGAAGCCTGAAGCCTCCCAAAAAAGTATATTGAAAGCGGATGTTTCCTTTGCAGAATTGTGGACATAGCTGCCAGTCACTATTCTCACATATCCGCAGCCATGGCCCAAAACTCCAGGGTTTATATGTGGGGACAATGCCGGGGTAAGTCGTTTTCAAGTATTCTTACGAAAGCATGTTATTAGAAACAGTTGGGGTCTTCACAGTATGGCTCTTCCCGACGTGTTAACGTTTTAAAGTTGCTAGAGTCAAGATATTGTTAGTATGTTATCAAACTCTGTTATCAGTCGTGATACATAGTCCTTACCATTGCGTATGCCAAGTTGTGGTATCTTTCAGTTACGTAATTCACCGCTGTTTGATACTCACACGGATTTCAGGACAAACTGTTTTGGAACCCACTCTGACGCCTTTTACGAGTTTGCATGAGGTGTTCGCTTTCTACTCACTGCCTTCTGTAACTTACAAACCTGTGGTATTGTCTTGGGATCACGACACGACTGTCGAGAGTAGCATTAAAGCAGCCTTTGACGATCAAGTGAGTGGTATTCTTGTGATTTTGTTGCATTTTGTCATAACTTAGAAGTGGTTTTAACGTGAACATTTCAGGCGACCAGTGACTTGATCATCCAAGTTGAAGGGAAAGACATCTACGTCCACAAAGCTGTATTGAAAATCCGATGTCAGCACTTTCGCTCGATGTTTCAAAACCACTGGGAAGAAGATAGCAAATCGTGAGAGCAAATTAGTGGCTTTGTACGTAACGTTATGTTGTCATATATGCTAAACTTGTAATTTTTTCAGAGTTTTGGAAATCACGCAGTTTTCTTACCCCGTGTATCGGGCATTCCTTCGATACTTGTACACCGACCAGGTTGATCTCCCTCCAGAACAAGCCTTGGGTAAGTAAGAGACAAATGGTATTTTAAAGGTAGGATTTCCTAGCGACAGCGTTTTTCTGCTGCGTGGAAATGTTTTGTCCGAATTTTGTTGGCAGGAACGTAAAATAATATTTTATATATTATATTACGCTACGTGAAAGTGTTTTCCTAGAGCAGCAATTGGAGAATAAAGGGAATTTCCTCAAGCAGGACAACGTGAAACGCTCATCGTATAACGTCCACCACAACGGGAAAAACCCCGTCGCTAGGAAATCCTCCCTTAAGTGCTATTTTGTTTCTGGTTACGTGCTATGTGGTTGTTGTAGAGTTGCTAGACCTGGCCAACGCGTACTGTGAAGACTCTCTGAAAAGGATGTGCGAAAAATTGATGCGCCAGGGGATTGATGTGGAAAACGCCGCAGTGCTTTACTTCAACGCCATCACATTTCACGCTAAGGTATTCCAAGACAGTCAGTTATATTAATGATGAATTTTGAAGAACAAGCCAAGCAATTCCGCTGTGGCCAATCAAGGATACTTCTGCAAAATGAGCCCTCACAGTAGGTTGATTAATAGACTGGAGTGAAGATTGAGGAGCCTCATAAATTCGGTGCCGTTGGGGATTTTCCCACAAATAACGTGAAATACATTTTTAAATTCCCCTTCACGGCGACCTTCCACCTCATGGAGTGACAACGTGACAAGTTATCTGTGCCTTGAACTGGAAATAGTTGAGGGGAGTGTTTCAAGTTAACAAGGTGAACCAATTCACCGCATCACTGAATTAAGTTGAATCAATTTATGAGGTTGATGACGATGACGGGCAGTCTGGGCTTTGAAGGAGTTAATTTTGACTATACGGCATTTTAAGGGGCATTTTGGGTTTCCGCTTGGACTGTTACTGCTCATAGTACAGTTTTTATCTGGTGCATGCTAGTTTTACATAGGTGTTTTATAGAGTGCAATACGAAACTGCCCTGAAAAATTCTTAGTGCAGAATGTCCTACATCATCCCTATTTTATATCATAAGGGTTGTAGTTCTCGACCAATGGTGTATAACTTCTGTTAGGGTTCTTGAGGGTTCTTGGGGGTCAATTGTCACCCTGAAGTGTACATTTTAATTTTACCAGGATTTGGATTAATCACCCATATTATTAGTCAAGAAAGAGGCAAAAATGAACCATTCGGGTCCCTGGGAATGATATATGCAATAATGGCAAGGATTCATTGTATGAGCACATCATATATTTACAGTTGGAATGGATGCACCCACATTTTAACTCGAGAATCAAGAATGAAAAAGCGTTGCCACCTGCGGGTGTATTGCCGCTTGTGTTGTTTCAGCGTGGTACTCGGTTGGTTCCACGAAATTCGGAAATTGTGAGTCTTTTGAGCATGGTGGCTCTCCCTTTTGACTTTTCAGATTTTTCTTGGTTCGGCTTAACAAGTTAATGGTGAAGAAGTTGGGTATAATTTGAATCAAGTTCCATTTCGTTCCCCACAAAAAATTTATGTATAACTCAAATTCAATGTTAGAAGACTTCTAATGAATACTTAGTAATCATTCTCTCTCGTGTCCCATTTTCGAGGTTTCCAACTTCAACAGCTGCTGCTGACGAGCTGCATCTGCGTATCTTTGTTCTCACTGGCTCTTCTTCTTCAACTTTCGATAGAACACAGATTTTAATAGTGAAACGCGTTGAGTAGGAACATTATAAGGCTGTCCTAACGGTAGAAACCACTCACGGTTTTTTTTAGAAAGTTGTTGGGTCTGCCACTCCCCTAATAGGAGCGTAAAAAGAAGTCAGCCAAGCAAAGTGGTTGTTTGCCGACGGTGAAGAGGTCGAATCCAATGAGTTGTGTGGACGCACAGGGCCCAACTCTTGCTGTTGAATTTGTCAGCCCGCTAATTTGTGCAAACCTAGAGCTCGTGGATCCTCCAAAGAAACCGGTGGCGTAATCCTAGATATGACGCTCGGGGTATTCTACCAAATACAAATAATAATATTTGAGCAGCAATTAGGAAAATTTGATTATCATGAAGGTTCACCCCCAACATCCATAATGCGGGATGCCTAGCGTTTATAACAAATGGTTGGCAGTGATAGTGACCTGACAGAAGTTTCCCAGACGGTAGTATGATATACTGAGTAGGGGGAGTAGGAGTAGGAGTAGTTCTACTGTCAGAAGGGGAGGGAATTTTTGTGCAGCTCGGCAACCTTGGGTACCAGACCTGTCTTTTCCAGGGGGAACTCTGAGGACCAGAGAAGGCAGATGGGGGGTGTTGAGTGCGAACGGGGTCGACGGAGGGAGGAGGCTGAGACTTCATCCCAGAGGAAAAACGTGTACCCGCTAAAAATACATTAGACATGATACGTCTAATACATGTCCACCTACTTTGTACCTACTGTGTACCAAACGGTCTTTGAAGCTTTCGATCACCGTCGAGCTGGCTTCCGGGTCAAGGCGACATTCTCCTTATTTCATCCTTCAAATCGTCGCTGCTTTGAGGTTTGTAGGCATACACTTTTGATTGGTACTCACAAGAAAAAAATCATCTGGTTTTAAGTTGCCGGACCACTCTTGGGCCCCTCGAAATGGAATGATGTGTTTAGGAAATAGAATGATTAGTTTAGGACCTGGAGTGGTCGGCAAGGTCCTGATCAAAAGTTTATGCCAACAAACTTCAATGACCGCTAGATTCTCTACCATCACTATTAAATTGGATGTTGCAGGAAATTTTGGTATAGAACTTGTTTATATTGCTGAGAAATCCTGTTTATAACACACTCCGTATATCCCGTCCTTATCCAATTTCAGGAGCTCGAAGAGTTTTGTTTCCGATTCGCCTTGAACCACATGACAGACGTCGTCCAGTCCAAAGGATTCGCCTCCCTCGACGAGACGACCATCAAAAATTTCATCACCAAAGCTGCCAAAGCCGGCGCCTTCAAGACATAAACACCAGAGTTTCCTTCCCCATTTCCCTCTTACGCGGGGTTGCTCACCTTTTAAGCGCATTCCTTTATTAAAATTCCTCGCATTCCAGTACACATAGCACTTTGATAGGTTGGTAAGTACCTGAGACAGCTTTTGTTGAAGCTCGTGATCGATTTATACGAGCTTTTTTTGTTTTTCGACGATGTTATTTGTCGTGGCGAATATTAATATTTATGATTGGTGAATCAGTTGGGGTGAGTGAGGTGTTGGCAGTTCTGAGTGTGTAAGTGATTCTCAGCAATGTCTTCCAATTCGGATTGCCCGAAATGAGCGAAGGGCCTCATTTATAGTTTCGTTTTTTAACGCTGGTACGTTTAGAGTTCCGAGTTCCGATAAATTCCTGGTGCCCATCACTGGGTAGGAAGGAATTCACGACACATCACCGTATTTTGGGGGCCTGTCAGCAGTAAAAACTATTACGTACTTCAGGCTCATGTTTGTGTTAGGTAGTGCAAAAAGGCTTTCTTGAGTTTCAATACATCATCAAAATTTATTCTTGTAGGGTTATGTGGGCCATTTCTGAAAGATTGCCATCTATTTGGGATTATTTGAGGTGTCAGAGAAATCCACCGTCAACATGTCTATTTATCGTATAGCAATAGTAGTGTAATTTAGAGAGTAGTCACTCTCAATAGCGTGTTCACTTGTGATCAAATCCATATCAGCTTTTGAAATTCGCTGTAAGTTTTATGCTCGCTGTGCCAATCAGGCTCTTTTGACCTCTCGACCCAAAATCTCTCTTTCTTCACCATCTCTATTCGATTTATGCCAATTGCCAGAACGCTGTGATGTTTTCCATTGAGAAGTAGGCGGATGTACTGTTTTCATCTGTGATATTTTTTTTTGCCAAGTTCCCGCGGGAATGCCTCAAAGGACTTGTAGGTTCGGAAAAGAATTAACTTCGTTAAGGTTGAACTAGTGCGAAACAATGGTAGAGATTTTTTTTTATGACTCTTCTCTCTCTCGTTTGTTTGTTCGTTGTATCTCCTCAGGACTTGAAGGATGAGGTACTTACTTATTTTATGCTGGGATTTAGTTTTAGCTTTGATCTTTCATAATGGGTTATAACATGACACTGGCTAGTAACACGAACTTGTGTTATTTTGAACAGTTTCAATCTAAAATTTGTAAAATTGATCTCTATGGTTTCAAGAACAACAATTTCCAAATAAAATCATTCCTTTTTTATACCTAAAAAGTGTGCAACACGAGCTGCACGCTTCTACTTTCACAGCTGGCCAAAGCGTATTTTCGTAGTTGAATTTTTTTTTTTTTTATGTGGATTATATATTATGTAACTATTTTAAGCTGTTTGGGTTTATAAGGCATAACATTTTTCAAATATATAAGGACAAATTTTTGTCTCTAATTAATACCAATGATGTTGTTTTTTTGCTCTCTACAACCACGTAAAAGACAAGAGTTTATTATTCTTTGTATAAATGATCGAAAAATTAATATATATAATAATATTTATATAATAAATATTATTTAATATTAAAAAAATAATAATATTAATAAAAAATCTATTTCTACAGTGGGGAATGTGGGAGTCCAAAAACTGAAATCTACATCCAAAATATCTGGGAAAACGACACCTCATTCGGCCTCCTGAGATCCTTCAAAAGCTCCATTTGTAGCCCCTTGGTGAACTCGGATCTTTTTGAGACTCCCAAAAGTGGATTCTACGTCCACAAAATTTGTATCTAATACCTACTTCCAAAACGTACCGAACCCAACTCCTGAGCCGAAACCCTTTGAAAATCCCTCCCGTAGCCCTTTTTTAGCCCCTCAGCGCCCCACGAATTTGAGTGAACGGGGTGAAATCCTTGCGAGCGCAACTTGATGGTAAACCGAGTATTTTGCGAAAATTTATAATTAAAAAAACGCTGCAAATTTTACACAAGGGTTTATTATTCTTTGATATACGTTACTTGTGCAGGAATTTAATTCTGTCAATGAAAAAATTTAAAAATTTTTTTTTTGATTTTTATCTCAAAAAAAATTTTTTTTTGGATTTTTTTTGTTCAAAAATGTGTTTTTTCAAAAACTCTGTATTTTTTACTCGAAAAATATTTAACATCCTGGGATCCTTCAAAAATCCCATTTTTAGCCCCACGAATGCCCTAAACATCGCCCCAGTGAAATCGGATCGTTCCGGGACCCCAAAAAATGGATTCTACGTCCAAAAATACTTCGAAAACGACACCTAACTCGATCCCATAGCTAAAAGCCTTCAATAAACCCCTCCCGTAGCCCCATTATAGCCCCATAGCGCCCCACGGGTTTGGGCGATCGGACTGAAAACCTTGCGGGCACAACTAGATGGTAAACCAAGTATTTTGCCGAAATTTCAGATTTTTAAAAAAATTCCTACTGCCCAAAACGGCCTGGACGGCGGACGGCGGACGGCGGACGACGTACGGCGGACGGACATTTCGGATTTAGAATGTAGACCTCTTGAAACGGATAATGTCAAATTTTGAGCCCGATCGGAGTCGTCGACCCCCGTCGCGAAAACATAGGTGTATTATTCCAAGAATAATAAACCAAAACATTCATACTGCCAAAAACTGTCCAGACGGCGGACGGACATATGATTTTTGAAATCTACGCATCGTGAATGTCAAATTTTGAGGCCGATCTAAATTTTCGACCTCCGACACGAATCATAAACCCATAAATACTTTCTTTTTGTTTGTCTCTAGTGGTCTCTTCTTGTAGGTGCCCCGTCCAGGACTCAGGTTCAATTGGAGAAATTCTTTCCGTCAATTGAGCATCAACTTGACTTTAATTCACCTTGTTATTAGAGGACACCCACGCCTCGGCCCACCAGAGGCAGAACACGACGGTCTTCCATCCAGGGGGGGCTTATTCATCGTTGACGACAATAATACAAAGCCCAGTTAATAAATTTATAAGCGGGAATTAAGGGCAACGGACATTCGTGAACCCGCGTGAGGATGCGTGCTCGAGTCAATTAAAGGGGATAAGGTGGGAGTTCAGCTGTTCATTTCACGTAAGTTCTAAAAGTAGGTATTGAAAATGGGTTTAGCGTATGAATCAAGGAATCTACTGTAACACACTTGTGAGTCTGCTGTCCAGGAGTTGTATGCACTTTGTGTCTTGTAGAAGCCGTTCTCCTTCGAAACATTACTTCATCTGTACCTAACAATCATTATACCCGCATGTGACAGGGACACAACGCTAATAGCCTATTGTGTTGAGATGTTGGTTTCTTTAGGTGCTATCTGATGGGCGAGTCTTCCAGGGCGACCTTCTTTCTAGGAACCCACTGACAATAATTTGGTCGAAATACTCAAAATGTCAAAATATCTCAATTTGAGAACTTTTTGGTTTGAAAAAAAAAAAAAAAAAAAAAAAAAAAAAATCAAGCACGTGGCAACAAGTGTTATTGGAATCAGCGGTGGAAGCTCGTTGCCAAAATGTGCCTTTTTTGCCACGCTCGCCCCTCCGTTATCGAAGCTCAAATCAAAATTTCACTTAGAATAGCTGCGATTGGAAATTTAATCAGCTTTCACGTGAGAAATTTGGATTCGGGCCAATAGTTTGTGAGCTGTAGTCGAAAATGTTCTGAAAAACGTGGATTCCCGCTTACCGAGCGGTGTCAGATTGAGGGTTTCTTGTTTTGGTTTAAATTCGTTTTCTCGGTTCCTATTTGACCTAGAGAGTTCTACTAGTGCTCAAATGAAAGCTGCACTTGGGCTCACACCTTAACAAATTTAATGCAGTGTCGATTGTATAATAGTGCTCATACCGCTAGGATGCGGCGTCATCAGCAAAATGCATGTAACAAGAAAATTACGTTCGCGCATGCGCAGACCGTAGGTACCTACCGCTGATTCAATCATGCTGAAACTGATAGGGCCAAACCCAAACTATTCCTGAAAATGTCATCGAAATCCGATCAAAATTGTGAAGGTTATGGCCATGGCCATTTCTTTCCTCCATGGGCCATGGTAAGGAAATGTGGACAGACAGATGGATGGACGGACAGTCAGACACGACCGAATTTTTTTCAATTTCGAAAGTGGAAACAGCTACCGCTGCCTTGCAGACTCTGAAGCAATTGAACGCTGTTAGTGCGTTCCTATCACTTCTCAATGCTTTTCACGAAAGTCTTCAAGTTAGTGTCCCTTCTCGATGAAAGCATTTACGTTACTCGAGCTGATTTCTACTCTATGCCGGATTTCCCGAATCCTGGAATTTGTGTGCAAATACGTGCTTTGCCAGGAGCTCAATGAAAACTTTCGTTTGTTTCGACGTAACATTACTGTATGCTGCATTTTCCAACAGACGTTTAGTTTGTAAACCTGCTGAATGACACTTTGAGCTATTATCACTTCCTAATGTTTAATTTCACAAAAGCATTCAAATTTTTGTCAGTACTATAATATCCCTACATTTACTTGAGCTTGTATCTCTACTATTTGAACCGGTATCACAATTCCCTGCAAATATGTGTCTCTGTTGTATGCCAAATTTCACAAGTCTCTAAATTGGTGTCCCTACTCGATTGGTGTGCCTAACTTATGAATTTTCACCAATAATTGCATAACGCGTCTATAAAATTTTGGCACTCCTTTTGGTTTATTACTTATTATCTTGGAATATCTGTCTTATTATCTTGGAATATCTGTTTACTTATTATCTTGGAATATCTGTCTAAATTCCAAAAACCAAATGTCCACCTGCCGTCCACCGTTCGAGCCGTTTTGGCAGTAGGAATTTTTTTGAAAAACTGAAATTTTGACAAAATACTTGGTTTACCATCTAGTTCTGCCCGCGAGGTTTTCAGCCCGATCACCCTAACCCGTGGGTTGCTATGGGGCTACTGGAGAGGTTTTTGAAGGATCCCAGGTGGTCAAATAAGTTGTTGTTTTCCGAGTAATTTTGGACCCAAAATCCGTTTTTTCGAGATTCTATATCCGTCCAAACATTGTACAGAAAAAAACGAACCTTCCTATATCAAAGAATAACAAACCCTCGTGTAAAATTTGCAGCGTTTTCTCTGAAGCGTTTGCCCGAACCCACTGCTTTTTCTGCCCAGAACCATTCAATTGTATTTTTTGATGGGCTGCTCCAAAATCAACGCCCTCCTACAAGGTTTTCAACCTTTTTTTAAGGATTTGGGGGAGGTGGGTCGAGTGCGGTGTCGTTTTTGAAGTATTTTTTCTATGTTGCGTCCACTTTTGAAGATCTCAGACCCATCCGACTTCTCTGTGGATGCATAATGATATTTTTGTACGGCATAGGCGTGCAAGCCGAATGGGGTGTTTCGGACGTAGAATCCTTTTTTGGGGGCAGATTTATTATTGATGAAATCAAACTTTTACACTATTTATATAAAAAAATAATAAACTCTTTTCGGATGTGCCCTACCAAGAGTCTCAAGCACCCGAGAATATCTCCTGTCAATTGAGACCTGTTGAAAATGAGGATTGATCTTTTCTTTTCGCGCTGTGTAGATGAACGGTATGTTTTTGTATACAGCCATCTTCCTCTCATTCGTTCAATTCAACCTGATATTTTTACGAGTGGTACCATAAAACAGTCATTAGAACCTGGAGGGGGGGCATCGGCGATGCATTCCATCAAGTGGGGGATCAACATCAAACCGAGGACTTGAGGAGAGGGAGGTGTCCCTTCCGACGAATGGTGATCCCCGTCAGTCAAGCACTGAAAGTAGTCTGCGCAAGTCCGAGCCTGCAACATCACCGATCGTCTTTTTTTTTGGCGCGCTTCATCGTTTTCGAAGAGACACTCGTCCGTGAATTCGTTCAACGCGTGATTTTTCGTACTTCAGTCAACATGAGCTCCGAGAACATGTAAGTTAGAACTTGTCTTGTTATGTGCTTGCTTTTTATTTGCTAAAATAATTATTAAAAAAATTTAATTTGATGTTGGTGGAAACAACATTTTGTAACTCAAGTGGTTTGGTTCTATTTCTGAAGCATAACTTGTTTCAACATATCACATTTAAATAATAATCATCACCTAGTATTGGTGAGTTATTGGAAGGGTCAGTCTAGCCTCTTTGGAACCTAAAAGTCACAAAGCTGAAACCTGAAAGCCACAAACAAAAACCTGAAAACCTGAAAACCTGAAAGCTGAAACCTTTTAACAACAAAAAGCTCTGACACATGAGAGGGAGTGTACGCTGATAAAACCCCATTGCAGAAAAATCACCTAATTATTAGGAAGTTATTAAAAACATCAATTAAATTGAATTGTTCAATTACATGTCAAACGTACACCTAGTTGCAGATGTTTGTATGATCTGAAGAACCACCTGCCTCATGGCGAAAGCGCTCGTCTTGAAATAAATTTTCCGATATACCGATGTCAACCTTCTCAACTAATGTTTTTCAACGCACCTACTGAATATGCCAGATTTCAGATTTGTAAAACCAGTTCGATGAAGGAATTTCATCCAAAATGAAATTTTCAAGGTTGGATGATTTTTTTTTTTAAACTGCTTTTGCAAAAGGCCATAGTTCATTAATCTTGGGATAATACACCTATGTACGGGAGCCGTATAAATACCACTTCCACATTCCAACGTAGATTCCCAAAGTGAATTGTCCGCCCACCGTCCGGGCTGTTTTGGGTACCTAGTAGGATTTTTTTTTTTTTTTTTTTTTTTTTAACCTAAAATTTTGGAAATCATTCGGTTTGCCATCTAGTTGTCCCCACAAGGTCTTCCTGCCCGATCGCCCAAACCCTTCGGATCCTGTGGGCTAAAAAGGGGCTGCGGGAGGGTTTTTTAAAGGTTTTCAGCTATGGGGTCGAGTTAGACCTAACGGCACCTGTGCCGTTTTCGAAGTGTTTTTGGGCGTAGAATCCATTTTCGTGGGTCTGAATTATTAAACAATAATAAACCCGAGCGTAAAATTTTTGAAGATTTTTATTGCTCCAAAATTCATATCATGAATTTTATACTACCTAATTTTATGAAATTATTATGAATAATTCATAATTTTAAATTATTATTATTATGAATAATTCATAATTTTAAATTATTATTATTATTATTATGAATATATTTTATCTTGATGAGCAGGTGAAATTGACATACACAAATGAATCAGCACTCAGGTATCTTGTTTGCCTTCTACGTTGGTTCTGATAATCTGCGGTTACTGATTTCCACTTTTAACCATTAGAAACTACCACTTAAACGATCACAAACACCTTTGCTACTATTCACATTCAGAATCCAAAGTTAACTATCACTTCTGGGTAATTTAGGTCATCATTATAACGAGGCTACTAACCCTTTAATATTTACCTATCGTGTTGTTGAGAGTACCTTCTTGCTTGATTTGTAATAAAGCATGGTTATGAAATTCAGTATCAGACCTGCAAAATTGAAGTGTCAATGGCTAGGTGTTTTTTTCGTACTTCCTTTTTTCTTTTTTTTAACACAGAATGTGTACACATTCTGAAAACGTTTTTTCCGAGGGTCTTCCAGTTTGAAAATGTCCCTGTCCCAGGTCCAAGTATACCTGCTTCTCACCCCCTCAACCTCACCCCTGCGCCACTGAAGGATTTATATATATAAACTATGGGGCCAACCCCCTGCTGGCTACGCCAGGCAACCCCTGACCATATCCCACCTCAGACCACTTTTTGTTCATTGGTTTGATCCTCGATCATAACAATCTGGGATTCTGGAGGTGTCCCCCAGTAGGTACTAGAGTAAAAAATTTGTTTTTCTTTTTAAATAGAGAAAACAAGTTTTGAAATCGACAAAATCATCAAAATTCCTTCATGATTTTAGGTAACGGCAACCTTTCGGTCTTGTAAAATATTTTCCCGCTCGCCCAATCAACCGTGAAGCCGTCAGCCTCGCGGGGTGTTGAAAGGGCCTGAAAGAAACTGTTTTGTCGTCCTTAGTTCCGTTTCACGCTTTCCTCTCCTTAGTGTGCAGGTGGTGTTGTCAAACCGGACGGAATGAATTTGGATGAAAAACCTTATCGACCCAGATTTTGCAACGAGGAAAACCCCCTTCGAAGCCGCTGGGTCGTACGACGAACCTTTACGGGACGCGGCCTCAAATTGACACGCAGCGGCGTAAATTAAGTGCGACCGTGTCGGTTGTGTCACTATGAGGGGATAATCACGTTGAGAAAAAAAAGTTAGCAACTCAAGTTAAATTGTAATGTGTTTTGGAAGGTCGGGATTATACGATTTGACCTCATATTCGGATTCAGCGCGCTTAAAACCTCCTGGACCTACATACACCAATTTTTGGCTGAAAATTTATTTTCGTTTGATCAGAAAGACTTGAGTATGATGTCGGTAGGTCCTTTGTTAATTTATCACATTAGATGGACACTTCTAGATGCCGGAAAAATGTGAAAATACTCAGTTTACCATCTAGTTGTGCCCGCAAGGTTTTCACCCCGATCGCCCAAATCCGTGGGGCACTATGGGGCTACGGGAGGGGTTTTGTGAAGGCTTCTGGCTATGGGATCGAGTTAGGTGTCGTTTTCGAAGTATTTTTGGACGTAGAATCCATTTTCGTGGGTCCCAAAACCTTCCGATTTGACCGTGGGGATCTAAAGGGCATTCATGGGGCTACAAATGGGATTTTTGAAAAATATCGAATATTTTCCGAGTTTTTTAAAATTACCTAGTTAAAAAAAATTTTTTTTTGAACATTTAACCTATATAAAAGAATAATAAATCCTTGTGTAAAACATGCAGCGTTTTATTTTTGAGTCAGGCAGGCAAGTGTAATGTAGGTGCCTATAAACAGCTATATAGCGGCTTTCCGATAAGTGATGCTGGCTAAGTAGTTGTTGACAGTCGTAGAAAACAGCCCATTTGGTTTGGATTTGGGACACGAACACGTCTCAGCTTGGGAGGCAGCTCTCACTATTTTCTAGCCTCTACCCCACTCAGGCTGTTCTACTCTCTTCTTGACGAGCGTTTTGGAGTTGAAACAATGAACTCTCCCAGGATGTTACAGAAGGGCTTAGGGCTTGGTAACCTCGGCGAAATAGGTTTGTTCCGCGGGTGACTGTACCAAACATCCGACACGCTCCGGTTGTCAAAGCCCGACACCGACAGATTCCACGAGCCATCACGAAAATGGGATAAACTCGAAATCGCGGCGACCTGAGCTCGAGCATTCTGTGATTCTGTGTACATCGCCACATTCTTGTACACATAGACGCGCCATTGTGATCCTCAGAAGGTCTTCAATGTTCACCTCGCAGCCTTTTGTGCCTTGTCCCACCTGCACACGTGAAACCATTCATACCGTGGAATCCCGTCACTATCGCACATTGCCCTCATTTCACCCACAATGCCCTTTTTTAAAAGCCCACATAGCTTTTTGGTTTATTATTCTCAGAATAATACCCCTGTTTTCGCGACGGGGGTCGAACATTTTGATTGGCCCCAAAATTTGTGTTTCAAGATGTGTAGATTTCAAAAGCGAAATGGACCGTTCAGGCCGTTTTGGGCAGTAGGAAAAAATTGTTTCTAAAAATCTGACATTCTGACAAAATTGTTGGTTCTCTTCTTGATTCCCAAATTTCAGCCCAATCGCTCAAACCCTTGGGGCTCTGTTGGGCTAAAAAGGGGCTGCGGTAGGGATTTTTGTAAGTATTCAGCTAAGATATCAAGTGGTGTGTCGTTTTTGAAGTATTTTCGGGCGTAGAATCCATTGTTGTGGGTCACAGAACCGTCCAATTTCACTGTGAGAATCGATGGGGCTACGAATGGAGTTTTGATGGATGGCAAGAGGTTGAATGAGATGTCGTTTTCCGAGTAATTTTGGACGTATAATCAATTTCTTGGAGTCCCACACCTGTCCACACTCTTCAGGAATACAAATGTTTTTATGTTTAATTTTTTATTGACAATTTATTTTTTGATTGTATGGTGTCCTGGTATTGTGTGAGTTCTATCTACTTATATGAGGATAGAGACGGTGTGGTTTTTGCCCATCATCAGCCTCATTGCTATGTATAACTAAACAGCTCGTTCGCAACCTATTGAAGCAAAAGTAGTAACCTATACTACCTAATGAAACCCGTGTGAAAGGGCGATATTTACTCTCTATAGAGATAGGATAGATCCTTATATAAATGTATTTTGTCACAATTTATTCCACTGAATAATAGGAACGTGACCCTTGTGCAAAATTTTCAGCGTTTTTGATCCATATTAACGATGAGTTCGGACCTACACGATAGATGAATCATTATAGGTCGGTATGAGTCAACGGATCTACTCGGAAGGAAATCTCCTTCTGGACCACAGGTCTTTTTGTTGTGCCAACCGCAATTGTCGAGGGCTCATTGAGCTCGTTAGGTTTGGGTGTCTCACCCTATGACGTCACTACGAGCAATCAACGCTTATCGGAACACGGAACGCTGACAGGTACTTCTCGACGGGATGAAGTTTTCTAATCTCGAGATGCTTACCAGACGAAAATGTGTCTGTGAAAAACACGTAAGAATAGAAAGTTATCGCAACATGGATAACAACTGCAACGTGAGCCATCTACAGTTTTGGTAAAACGGAAATTTACTTACCCGATTGAAAACCCGTGTGAGTAATAAAATTGTCTGTCTTATGACTTACCGAGGGGGACACCCCCGACCCCCCCCCCCCCCCCCCCCGCCGGATTTGTTTGAGATGTTTTCAACAAGGATCCTAGCAAGGAAACATGGTACGTAGGTGTACTTAAACATGTACCTACCTATATGTTTTTGAGATAAGCAGGTAGGTATAAGAAGACAAAATTTAATGAATGCTTGATTATCTACAAGGATACGGGCCGTCCATAATTTATCAATTACATAAGCAACTCTTAATAACAACACAACTCACAACAGAACGATATTCAATGTTGAACCGATTGGGAGCCGTCTCGAGAACGATATGGAATGTGTGGGGCGTTGGGTGCCAACCTTCGGCTGTTAGGCAGGGGCCAGGGAGATCTCTACTGTCACGCAGTCATGCTCTTCAACCAGCTTATTCCCGTAAAAAAATGTAGTTACCATATTGACCCTCTCACGACTGAATCTTCGTGGGAACTGAACATTTCATAGACCCGCCTTGCCATAAAATAATGTTATTCTTTTAAGGTTACTTGGAAAAGGGTCTAAAATATCGCCTCGCGTGATATCTTGTATCTGGTCCCGGAAAGCAACTTCTTCTTGCTTGATATCTCGCCTCTGGCCAGGCAGGTCACTTGAGGTATCTCGGTATTGGTCCTTGGTAAGGTATCTTGGTCCTCATGGGGTATCTCGTCTCTGATTGGGCGGCTACGGATTTGCTCCGTGAGCGAAAGGGCATTCGAGCCGACACTTGCTCCCGGTCGACGTTGCCCGTACGAATTTGCTCCCAATACGAAAGAATACAATCGCATCTCTAGAATAGAGAGGAGATAACCGCAAATCGACTTTTTTCCCTATTTGGCCCCACGGTGAAATCGGATCGTTCTGAGACCCCCGAAAATGGTTTCTACTAGGGATGCAAAATCGGTGGTCAAAAATTTTGACAATCGATTTTTAATCGGACGCGAAAATCGATTGTACCAATTAATTATTTCATGCAAATTATTAAAGAAAATATTGGAACTGTAACTGTAAAAATAATAATTAGGTATTATAATACATAATTATTATTCTAAGACACCTTTTTCATAGTAAAAGTATAATTAGGAAGTTGGGGTGAGCCAAGTTTAATAAAAAATCAAACAAATTACGTACAAGGTAGGCACTTGGACCACTACACTTAGAAAAAGTAAATTTCGGGTACACTGTTCAAAAATAATAATTTGGAAAGAGTGTCGCCTTTCAACCTGTTGCGCTCCTAGGTGAGCATGAGACCTGCCTTAGAAAAAAGCCTCTCGCTCGGGACTGACGTAGAAACCGAGGTTACGTACTTAATAGCAATAATAATTATTGCAATTATTGCAAGTTTGGGAGAGGCAGGTTTCATGTTTCCCAGTAAGCGAGGGGGCATTTTTTGAGTTTATGTTATATTATATCCTTCTTGTGGATCTGCTGCATTGGTGCACAAAGAGTAGGTACAATACAGAAAACAAAAACCGATTTCGCAAAACCAAAAAATCGATTTCACCAAAAAAATCGATTTTTGGATAAAAATCGGTACAATCAATCGATTGCAAAAAAATCGGAAATCGGAGGTAAAAAATCGATTTTTCGATTTAATCGAAAATCGATTTGCATCCCTAGTTTCTACGTCCAACAGATCCGAAAATCCAACAGATACGAAGATGAAGAGAAATTTGTCAGTTTCCAGGAGTACTTGTACCTTACTTGTACCTTGTACCTTGTACACTTACGTTTCGGATGAAACTCAGTTTCCTACTTGTGGGCATGCAAATCTGTGGCTCGAACAAACAATGTTTGCGCATTTCACGACCACTTTAATAGAGAATTCAACAGCTCTCACCCTAACATCTACGTATTCGTCCATGTTTTACTTCAGGTTCAGACAGAGACGTATGCAAAGCTGAGCTCGATACGTCTAACCATACCCCGGGAGCAAGTGTGAACCTCAAATTTCAGGGAGCAAATTAGTCATGCGAAAATTTTCGAGAGACCGGGAACAAGTCGGTCAGTGTGCACTGCACAGTGCGCTCCTGGGCGCACGTTGGCGGACCCCCCTGTGATTCAGCTAGGCCACTTCATGCTTGATTTCTCGTCTCCGGCCAGGCAGGTCACTTCTCCTCATGTGGTTTCTCGTCTCTGGCCCAGGGAGGCTTCTTCTTCTGGCTCGATATCTCGTCTCTGATCCCGGGAGGCCACTTTTCGCGAGATAGCTCGTCACTGGTCGTGAAAGGGTTAATATGTTATTGTATATGCTCTGATATTATTATGTTATTCCTCAGCAGGTGACCCTGCCAGTCACCCTCGTTTCGCCACCAGAATGCTCTCATTTCAATCACGCGAGGGATCCACTCCAAACAGTCCCACCCAGTTTCATCGCTCCAGAAACCCCGAGTATTTTTAAATTAAATACATTTTATTGCTTTGAGATGAGTTTTTTTTTTTTTTTTTTCAAATATTACGAGACCTCATTACAAATGGAGCATTCACTCTGATGTCTTTTTGGAGCCGCATTTAAAACAGGAAGGATGACTGCGAGTAACGCAGTAAAGAAATGTTGTAGATCCCTCCCACGTCTCATATGAATATTCCTGAGAGTCTCAAGCTTTGTGGAGATGCAAATGAAGTGTGTCAACGTTGACAGGAGTCTGATCATTCAGTTTTCTCTACGGGTGGCAGATACACACAAGAACAATACCACTTGTCCTACATTAACGCGTCTTTTTCACATTTTCTCCTTGTTTGTAAATCCGGTTGAATTACTAGTTTTCTGATTCCCGGTTTTATATTTTCAGAAAAAAGATGTCCGAGCAGACGATGGAGCCCAAGCTGCTCCAGGACTCACTCAAAGCCGCCTCGCCCATCCTCATTAAAATACTCGAGCTGGTAAAGTAGATGCATTATGTATTCACAATCCCATTGTGGCGCACTAGTTCGTCCTATTAATTTATTCCACGCGCGAGCGGCACGCGGTGGGTCGACGTGCAGCGACGGGACGTCAAAAAACCGTTAAAATGCCGCTCGATGCAGCAGGAATGAAATCGGAAATCGTGATGTGACATCATTCACTTAAGAACTGTTTTGATTTTTATAAACTTGCAGGTGATTGGTGCTTTGTGCGTCTGCCTCATCTTCGTCCCTTTCGACAACCGATTACAAAGGAACATCCACCGCTCTGGCGTCGTCTGCATCTCCTTCGCTCAAATCCTCATCGTCAACACAGTCGTCCTCGTCTGCCACTTTCAGCGACATCCCTTCCCCAAACTAGCCGTAAGATTTAATGTCAACATTAAAAGCAAGCGTAGCAATTAAGTTTACAGCGCAATGTTGAAAGATTTATAACGCTCCACTGGAGATGACTCACGTAATTACCGCCCAAGGTCGGTGGGATACGTTTATATTTTGTCCGCCCTGTCTCTACATACCGGACAATTGGACCTGATAGGTTTACTGTACGACCTGAGGAACTTGCAGGGTGCTGAAGTGGGGGCAAGTTCGTGAAGAGCACGCGATCAAGTGGGTGCGTCACTTCTGGACGTTCCTGGCCTCCTGCTGGAAAACCGAAAACCTTTTTCGCCTCTCGATCCGACAATTAATTAATTTGATTTTAAATTGAAATCAAACCTGTGGCCTCATCAGACTGAAGCGCGAAATGGCTAACGCCCAGAACCACTCGGCTAATCCTGAGTTTAAAACGGGTACCTATTGGAACATACTGCAGATATTAGAAGGTCTAAAAACTTGAGATATTTAACAAACTGAAGATTTAAGCATTGAACACAGTGTATACAGAATAAACAGTGAGTGAGCTGCTAATGTCCCTGATTCTCTGTATTTTTAACTTGCTCACCCATGATAGGATTTTGCTCGACCTACCTTGCACACTTTTTCTATCAATGTACAACTATTTTTATTTATATTATCAACTTTTTTGTTTATTTCATTTAAAAATAAACTCGAATTTGTTACAGCTCTACATCTTCTCCTTCATAGCCGGTGTCTTCTTACTGACAACAGGCAGCATTCTGGTTGCCGATTGGTGGTTGTTCATCAGATCCGTTCAGTTCCACCCACCCAAAATGTTTTTGGACCTGCTCCTCTCTTGCGGCATCTTCTCTTATTTCTTATCCATCATCAGCTTCGTAGATATCTACCTCACGAGGAAATTCTACTGAATCGCGTCGGAATCCCTCGAACCGACAATATTCTCAAGAGTGAAATATATTTTTGTAACGTAAGTACCTTATTAAAATGTTAATTGTTACCCAAGACTCCCTGGAGAAAGTATGTGGAGGTACCAAAATTAATAGATTCTCATTTAAACAGATCATTCCAAACTGTCATGTAAGAAGCTCTAACAGAAAAAAAAAAAAAAAAAAAAAAAAAAAAAAAAAAATCACAGTAACAAGGTAGACTGTGGAAGGAATATCGCGATGGATCTATTTCACCCAGAATACGTAGGTAGGACGTTAGCATTAAATTAGAAATAACTACTAATGTTAAGACTTAACTACTAATGAACGAGTAATGTAGTAACGTAGAATAATATTAAATTAATTTAACAAAAGAGTACAAATTTACCAAAGACATTTGGTTCAATCACTGTTTATATTGTCAAATTACACCAATTAACTTGGTTAGTTGTTTCTTGCTTAAAGCTATAGTTTAGCTGAGCCAGCCAAATATGTGTTGTTGAAGCTTTATTAACGTCTTTAGTTCAAAACACATAATATGTGTGGTTATATTGTAATCAACTCAAAAACCTGAAAAGCTAAGGTAAGGTTCGGGAAGTGCTTGGTGTTTGTTAAGTTCAACTTCTACAGAACCTCAAAAATCAGCCGTTGACATTACGACAGTTGTCATTAAATTAACATTTTTTGCCCTGGATTACTGGTTTTTCGTTGCACGATTGATTTTTCGTAGGAATGTGAGCATTAATGACTGAAATACCTGTCCAAGTCCGACTTACGCACTTGTCCCTTCAGCGTGGGGTAAGGTCTGTTCAATCTTTGGAACGCTCATTCTGGTTTTACCGGGGCAAGTGCAAAACAGGAAATCTCTCGATGATCGGTTTAAAAATTTAAAATCGGACCAAAACTCACCAACTTTTACAGACCATCCAGTCAGTACCTGGTCAATGGGGGCAAAATTTGATAACATCATTAATAATTTCTAAATCCGTTCTAAACATAAATAAGTGGAATGAAGTCCTTACATGAGGTATCAATCTCAAAACTTGATTATCACCACGCACATGCCCCTTCTTGAAAAACCAATGGGGTAAGTGCATAATAGGGTCCGACTCACTGATAGAAAAATATAACACTGAATTTAATTATAGGGTGAAGTGCGACTACTGAACTTATAAACAAACTTTAAAACTTCTGAAAATTCTTTAAAAGCACTTCATAACCCTCCAGCCGGGTTACAATTTGCGTTGACACAATTTGGCGGATAAGATCATGTAGCATTTTTCATCCCACCTTATCTTATGTGCTAATGCTAACCTTGTTGCTGATTAACTGATTAAACCGTGTACATAATGGCCTGGTTAGAAAATAACACAAATAAAACCGTAGCGCTTTTTTTAGTCTAAGATGAAATCCTTCGTAGGATCCTATCATATCAGAAATCCGAGCCAGATTACAGTATCTAGATAAGCCAAAGATTCTATGGTTTAAGTAGTGTAATTAAATGAGGTACATGGGGAAGTAACAAAAAGGTTCTTTGCAAGAGCTGTGTTGCTGCCTCATCTATTCAATGTAGCGTAGGTATATTTAAGGTTACATTGTTCTAGAATTATTAGTTTAGAACTAGAGTTAAATAGCTTCATGTTCACGAATTGCATTGTTCTAGTCCAAGAGAGTAGGTACCTTTTTAGTTGTACATGTTGGTTGAAAAATATGTAGGTATTATTTAATCTAGGTTAATAGAATACGTAACAATACAATTATGCAATAGGTATGTAGGTATATCAATAAATAGATCCATCGCTCTACCAAGGAGGTGATCCCACCAGTTTACTGTAGGTACTGTCACAATGTGAGTCGACCGTCCTAATGACATTGTGTTGTTGAGTGACCTAATTCTGCAAAGTATTATAATATAATATGTATATTATTCATAGGTGGCAATTTACATTGTTCCACTCCAAGAATGCAGGCCTTTCATGCTAATTATAAACTAAATCTTAGTGGAGATTTTTATTTGAATACCAATTTTGTAAGGACTTGTAAATAAAACGTCTTAACTATAAATGGAATTTTTTCATCAACCTAAAACCAGTTTAGACGTTCTGGGAGGTAAAATAATCTCGCCAGAGCACAAATTTTACTAAAATGCTCGGGCGAAGGAAAATTGTCTTTACTGCCGTTGAAATCAAACCTTTCCCTCAAGCAACAACCAAAAATAACAAAAGCTTGGAGCAAAAGACAGAAAACAAATAAGTTTGAAGGGGACGACACGATTGAGTGATTCACAAAATTATTCGACGCCAAGACTAACGGATTCCTGGGCGGAACAAGGACAGCTTGAGCACTAGAAGTTCATTCGAAAAACGCAGAAAATTTAGCACAAGGGTTTATTATTCTTTGATATAATTTATACAAAAATAAAATTTATGTATGATATAGAATTTAATTCTATATCAATAAAAAAAACGCTGCAAATTTTACACAAGGGTTTATTATTCTGTGATATAGGTTACTTGTACAGACATTTAATTCTGTCAATAACAAATTTAAAAAAAAAAAAATTTTATTTTTATAATTCAAAAAAAAATTTGGGGGGGGGGGGGGGGGATTTTTCTTCAAAAATGTGGTTTTTCAAAAATTCTTTAATTTTTACTCGAAAAATATTAAACTTCTTCGGATCCTTCAAAAATCCCATTTTTAGCCCCATGAAAGCCCTATAGATCGCCACAGTGAAATCTGATCGTTCCGGGACCCCCAAAAATGGATTCTACGTCCAAAAATACTTCGAAAACGACACCGAACTCGATCCCATAGCTAAAAGCCTTCAAAACACCCATCCTGTAGCCCCATTTTAGCCCCATAGCGCCCCACGGGTTTGGGCGATCGGACTGAAAACCTTGCGGGCACAACTAGATGGTAAACTAAGTATTTTGCCAAAATTTCAGATTTTTAAAAAAATTCCTACTGCCCAAAACGGCCCGGACGGCGGACGGCGTACGGCGGACGGACATTTCGGATTTTGAATGTAGACCTCTTGAAACGGATAATGTCAAGTTTTGAGGCCGATCCGAGTCGTCGAACTCCGTCGCGAAAACATAGGTGTATTATTCCAAGAATAATAAACCAAAATTAAATTAGACAAAAATACAGCTCGATCGCTCAAACCCGTGGGTCTCTGTGGGGCTAGGGGAAGGGTTTTTGATGATTTTCGGCTATGTTATCGAGTGGGGTGTCGTTTTCGAAGTATTTTTGGACGTAGAATCCATCGGATTTCACCGAGATGATCTATGGGTCTTTCATGGGGCTATTGAAGGATGCCAGGAAGTCGAATGAGTTGTCAAAGTTGTTTTGAACGCATAATCCTTTTTTTTTTGGAGCCTACTTACTTTAATGGAAGGAAAAAATTTGTCCTTCCATTAAAGTAAGTAGGCTCCAAATAACAATTTAATTGTTGTAACAATGTCAGATATTAAATAGATTCAAATGGTAATTTAAAAAAAAATACGGTGACGAGAGGGAGTGGCCCCCGTTGAGTTTTTATTAAAGTCGTCATCAAACTGTGCTTTGACCAAGGCACCCGTGCCAGAGCGCCGTAGGATCCCCAACGTGAGCGGGTCCCACCCCGAACGACGCCCAGCGGCCGGGGCGGCGACGAATGAAATCGCGACAGTTTCTGCCTGAACGTCCGAGGAACTTCCCCAAGGCGAAAAGTGAGCAACGGGTGCTCCGCGTGTAGCCTTGCACGACAACCTCCTCCCGACACCTGGCGGAGGGGGAGGCAACTAGGGGTATTTATATCCCGGCGGAGGATGATTTTGGGCGGCTCGAGAAGGAGACTGGGGCGTTGGTTCCGTTGGCCAGGCGCTTGAAATACGTCGATTTTTAGTTCCCGAAATTCAATGCAATTTCAAGTAGACAATTGAAATGTCTCTTTTGAAGTGACCTACCTTTCATGTCGGTTAGTCTTTTCCGCAAGAGAAATTGGATTATTCGGGCTTTTCGATATGGAAGACTTAAATTTGATTGGCATGAAACGTTGGAGGAAGAAAGTGGTCAAAAGGAGGAAAATTTTTAACAAGAAAAAGTTGATGAAAACCCCATCGCTAACGGATTATAATCATGCACTTATTTCTTGTTTCGTACCTACATCGGTGCCAACAGGAATTTTTTCTTAGTCCAGTCATATCAATCGGTGTTCAAGTGAGCCGAATCCGAAACAAAATTGGGGAAGTTTTTCTCGACGGATCTATGTTTTTTGGGGTGCTGAATCCAAGTTTGCTGCCTCCTCCGAGGTCGGTTTCACATCAATAAATGCAAAAAACCTCAATATTTTAGCACTTTTTTCAGTTTTTCGCTTATATACTTGAAACTAAGCGTTTTACGAAGATTACCAATATACAAAATTTCCTTCGAAAAGCAGTGGTCAGAATTTATGTTCGAACCAGAATCCTAAAACCTGGAAAGCCTGCTGAGGAATTGAATTCATATCGACCAATATCTCTGCTGCCAGTTCTCTCAAAGTCGTTTGAAAAAACCATTCAAAAACGACTGTTGAACCTCGTCCCAGCCCACCAGTTTGGCTTTCGTCGACATCACTCCACAATTGATCAGGTGCAGCGAATAACGCACATTATTGAACAATTTCTTGAACAAAAAAAAGTTTGCTCTGCCGTCTTTCTTGGTGTCACACAGGCCTTTGATAAAGTGTGGCACGAAGGACTCAACAATAAACTAAGCAATATACTTCCCGCCTCGTATGCCAAGTTGCTACGGTCCTACCTCTCAAACCGAATTCCGGATCAAGCAAGAAGATGCTTGCTTTCAAATCTCAATGTTGAAAAAAAAAGCTCCAAACTGTTTGCAAAAAATAAGTACGTTCAGGTAACCATCACTAATGAATATTCATGCCTATCCAATCAAGAATAGGTAGGTTACTACTTATTTTGAAGAAAAAAAAAAAAATGATAACGTCCCGGACGGAGGATGACGCGGTGACGATTTTGTCTTTTGTTTTCATCTATGTATGTTGAAATTTAAACTTAATAAACGCATTAGTGATTGACAACACTAATAATTTATTGAAAGGAAAGATTAGATCAGAGATGAGGTAGGTAGGTTTACATGCATAGGTACCTACATGCATTTCATGAGTCAATATTGACTTCATTTTGCCTTACTTTCACGAATTGCGTTTTTAAATACAGAACCATAATTGTTCAAAATTCAAGGTTTTTTTGCGTTCTGAGTAGCAAAGAATTTTACAACTGAATAAAACGTCGATCGGAATAATAATTATTCCAATATACATGAGGATGACTGAAAAAACAATAATAATTATTATTATTGTTTTTTCAGTCATCCTCATGTATATTGCGTCATTCTCCGTCCTTTAATGAAACAGGGGTGGACGGAAAATGACGGGAACAAATTCTCGATTGATTGCAGTGAAATTGAAAGTATTTTATGAGCTCACACCAAACCGAAGAAAAAATTATTTTCAAACAGTGTCTGTGAAATCACTGAAGGGAGGATGACGGAGGTTGATTGGACAGCCACGTCCAGGACGAGACAATTAAATTGTCAAATTTTGAAGCTGAGACTGAAACGAACTTTCGGCAGCTGAGATGCGCGGGAATCGAATGGCGGGAGAAAATAAGTGGGAAAAAACAGCTGTGTCTGTCAAAATTCAAGCACACATTTTGGACGAGCTGAGACTAGCAATAGGTCCGTACGAACATATTCTCCTCTAGATTTTCAAAGAAAATCAACTTAAAATTAGGTATGAGAACCCCTGAGGGAGAATCTCCAGATGTTGACCAAGTAGGTGCTGAGGGGGCGCGAATTTTCGATCAACCCGCGAAAACCCATTTTTCAAGACATCAAAGTAGGGAAGGTCGAACCTGGAAACGGACGGAGAATGAAGAATTGACTATTTAAACTTTTTTTCCTATTGAATGAATTCATTAATCGGAAAAATAAGAAAAGCGGTTCTAGATAAAGTCAAATGCAATCATTAAATAAATATATATATATATATCAACTCAAAAAATTATAATGGGGCTTGGAAAACGCTCAGGACATCAAATTGTCGTTTTCTGGGAGAATAGCCCATATTATAATGGTTCATGGGATTTCTTGTAATTTAGGCTCCCCCGGAAATCGGATCAATCAAAGAATCAATAGGTTTTATTTTTTGGGATGTTCCATTCTTCGTGCCCAATCAATATTGTAATTGACTTCTGTTCGCATCAAGCCGTGAAGTTCAAAAGTTGTCAGAGTATGATTTTGCGTAGTTCTGCTGAACCCAGCAGCGCGAGAAACCTCCACGCCCTCCTTTAATCCACGCAATCTGTCTGTAATAAGAACATGAAATCAATAAGCAGTGTGAATACGAACAGTCTCAATAGAGGTAAATGATTTTTATAAAGCTGCAAATTTAACACAAGGAAACGCTTTTTCGCTTTCGCTTTTTTTAAATATTATTTTTAATGTACGGGAAGATGGGGGAAGTGTTTGTCAAGTTCAACTTCAACAAAACCTCAGAAATCAGCCATTGACGTACCGTCAATTTTTATTTTTGCCCTGGATACCTCCGAACCCCTTGTTTTTCGATGTACAATTGATTTTTCGTAGCCTTACAATTGTGAACATCATGACCAAAATAGCCTTCCACGTCTGACTTACACTTGCCCCATCAAAGTGGGGTAAGGCCTGTAATCTTTGGAACACTTATAAATACTGGTTTCACTGGGGCAAGTGCAAAAAATAAAATCCCTCAATGATCCTTTTGCGATTTGAAAATTTAAAATTGGACAAAAACGCACAGTTATCAACTTTTACAGATCAACAAGTCAGTACCTGGACTGCTAATATTTTATATATCAACCAAAACATAATGGTTTACATAGACAATAAGGTGTTTACTGACACAAGGAGGCAACCAGTTTGGCTGAAAACCAACAGGGGGTAAATACGTGATAATATTTTCATATTATGAAAATTGGATTTTATCACACACTTTCCCAAATTATCGCCATGCACATGTCCCTTTTAGAAAAACCAATGGGATAAGTGCATCATAGGGCCAACTCGCTGGTAGAAAAACATAACACTGAATTTCAGTTATAGGGGTGAAGTACAACTTCTGAACTTACAAACAAATATTAAAACACCTGAAAACATTCACTAGTTTGAAGGACAGAACACAATTTAAAAAAAAAAGGGACCACTGAACTTGACAGCTGAGTGAAATGGCACAATGTGACTTCATAACATACCAGCCAGGATTCTTCTTCTTTAGGCGCCATACCCGTAAAAGGGCGTTGGCGACCTCTCGCTAATAACCTCTGTTGAGCGTGTTGAACAGTTATTACAGAAGAAATAGGGGCCTACTGTTTAACGCCAGTTCCGAACGGCAAATTTGAGAGGTTTTATAGGCAGAATATTGTCGGTGGAGATGCCATTTCCTTCCGAAAGGTGATTATCAGTATAAGGAAGAGGTCTCGCGGCTGCTGGGATCGAACCAGCAACCTTTGACTCAGCAGTCCAACGTTCTAACCACTGAGGGATTAGGCGTCCAAACTTTGGACTCCAAAGTTACTCGGAAAACAACACCTCATTTGACCTCATGACCACAAACGGCGGCGGAATGGAGATAGATAATATCTATCTCCATTCCGCCGCCAAGACATATTATGTCTCTCCAGGCCACCAAACACGCCGTAGGTACACGCCCACAAGTAGGTACACCTAACTCAATAATAATTATTAAGCGTGGTCCTACGTGCACAGTTGCATAATATGCAATATTAGGTAATATTATTACCTAATACTATATTACCTATTATTACCAATAGGTAATATTATTACCATTAACTACAACTTCAAGCATGAACGCGATGGATAGCAAGGAAAATCTCATTTAACCTAGTTTTTCTCAAAACGTGAAAACCCCAGACATTAAATTCGTGGAATGTTGTCTTACGACTAGTGAGGGAACATTTCGTCGCTGTAGAAGCAACACCGCCAGACCCACTTTTGGGTGAAAAGAAAAGGCTTTCAAATGAAACAGTTACGCGAAATAATTTTGAAAACGAAAGTTTTTTTTTTTTTTTTTTTTTTTATGAAACAGTTTTTGGTGTAACCTGTAAAGTTGGGAAGATGTGGAATAGGCGGTGTTGCTTCCACAGCGACGATTTCCTTTGATCAGGAATCAAATTAAGAGAAGCCATTCGGTTTGCTGCTCACAGGCGCTACATCGATACAGGATGACCTAAGCTTCGTTCAGGAAAGTAAAGAGCCTCTTTTTGCGGTAGAACATAAGCTTACGTTCAGCTTACTTGGATCAGCTTTAATTGAAGCGCACCCTGGAACGTTTGGTGAAACCAGCCCTTAACAACAACAAAATTAAATAATTCACTTACGCATAAAATCTTGGACGTCACTATATCACATCGTCTCAGTCATGAAGCTGACTTTAGCTCAGAAGTAGACCATCGAGATTAATCCTTCGGTTCAACCTGGAAAAGCACATTTATAAATTGCTTTTTAAACACGCCTTCAAAACTGACTCAATACATGAAAGGTTACACCTAAACAAAACCTAACTACTCTCACATGCGGTACTCCCAAATGACCTCTGGGTTAGGAAAGTGTCCTTCCTGCCGCTAATATTTTCATTTCATTTGCAGATTCCGAAATGGAAAATTTGTCCAGTGTGTAGCGATATCAAGAAGGGAAGGCAAATTTGATTGAATCAGGAATGTTCGTCATGCTGAGTAGACTTCATGCATAATAGGTTTTGGTTAGATTTCTCTCTGTGTAATTTCACTACAATCCTAACGCTTTGGCCGAATGAAAACTTGGTTATTTATAACATTTTAATTAATACCCTGATTTACAGGTAAGGCCTTTCACTACGCCCAAGATTTTGCTAGGGCTGCCATATTCTTCCGACACCTAACTACCTGCGTTTGGTACAAAACTGGGCATTCATTTGCGATCAACCCTGAAAAGAAATCGACCTAACCAATATGGCAGCCCTATTAAATCGCCCTACTAGGGCTATAGTAAACACTTAGTGCAGTACAACATAAAACGGATAAAGTTCATAAGCTTACCTCGTGTGATAGGATTTAAGGAACTTGTTTTTCTGGACAATTTTGTGGGCCAGGGGGTTATAATGTATGATCATCATCCTCTAGAAGGATGATGCGATGAGTGACGTCAAACTTTTATTGTAGTCCAGTTTTTAGGTGTTTGTACTGCAATTAACTCAAGGCATAAACATAAAGACAATTCAAGAGTGCCTTAACGATTGTCTGCCTAATCTTGCCTCATAGATCCCTACTTTCGCTACATCTTCAAGACCTTTAGCAGTTTCAAGAGTTGAGTTTCTCTTGCAATTGATCTACCAGCTTTGTTCGTCGATAGATCCCAAAAAATTCCATCATTTGGTCATACTCATACATTACCCTTAGTTTCCCTCAATAGATCGCGCTCTGATATCTCGTAAGACCAAATTCTGTCGCAATTTTTGTAATAGTAAGAAAACAATGAAATCGTTGAACCATTCATCAATTTGGCTGTTTGCATTCAACTTGTCATCTGCCACTGGTTTTGTGGATTAGGTACTTTAACACCTGTACCACTAATTCAGAACGTTTCTGTGGCCATCTTTCTGACTGCACAAGCCTACTCATCCGAAACCATAAGTGCTAAAAATACGGCGACTTTTCCTCCTGTCTCGGCTTCCCGTTTAGCTACGAATAGGGGGGGGGGGGGGGGGGGGGGGTGGAGATCCCCCCCCCCCCCAAGATGCGCGCAAACTGGCGCATTTGCGCCCAACTTTCTCATTTCAAATGGGAACCCCTATGTTTTTTTGCCAATTTGGATTCCCCGGCTAGTTAGCATATTGAGCGCAATTTCCGGCACGCTCAAATAAACTCATCCTATCTTTCAGTCTGATTGAGTCAGCGTTTCCTGTCCTCCCCATCACTTGACCTATTATTTAAATGGGCGAGTGAAACAAGCGCCCCATGTCCGAGAAAGTGGTCGGCCCTCTGTCTGAGTGCTAGTTTATACCACTAATTCAGAAAGTGTCCACGGCTAACTAACTACCTATGTATAAACTGGCCGAGTATGTCACAAGCCTTCTCCTCTCTAACGGTAAGGGATAAAATTACGCCGATGTTTTCAATCATCTCAGGATCCAGTAGTGTGGTTGAGACCCCCCCAACATACCTACCACTAGTGTGGTTGAGACCCCCCCAACATACGCGCGTAGTTGCGCACAACTATCTTATTTTAAATGGGAACCCCTAAATATTTTGTCGAATTTGGATTACCCAGCCAATTTCTCCTCCGATAAGCACATTGAGCGAAATTTCCGACGCGCGCAAATCTGCGCAACTCCACTTATATTCGTTGTTTACATTCCGATTGAGTCGGCGTTTCCTCTGTATCCTAACTAGCGAAGATTAATACAAAATCCCGAAAGAACGAATTTTGACGATCGGCAAATTTAAACGGCGAGTTTATTTTGAACGATTTTTAATGAACATAACAGGGTCTGGAGCGCTTGCAGTCTGTGATGTCAGTGCTGCGTTCGTTGGCGGGTGTGCATCTTCGACCTTATAGGAGCGCGAGCAAGGGCTATGAGATCTCCGTCAATCCTGACACACTCCGGCCGATCATGCGCTACTCTCAGTCTCCGCGAGGGGCGCTGGCTACTTCAGATGTCGGTTAGGTGTTAGGGAGGTGCCAGTAAGAAGTCGGGTGCCGCCCAAGGTTCGTTGGACGCTCGGGAATTCTCTCCTCTCTTCTCTTATTTTGGGTATATAAAAATGGGCTTTTAGGTCCTACCCCATCGCTTGACATATTATTCAAACGGGCGAGCGAAGCGAGCCCCCACGCCCGAAAAAGTGGTCGGCTGCGCGAACCCTTACCAGAGTGCTGTAGCTCATAAATACCCATCTGATACAGTAAAAGTGCATTTGACTCAATACTAGGTTTGAACTATACTCATTTCAACCACAACATTTCCTACTTGAAAAACAACACAAACACCCATGTGACATGGTACTTCGTACATAAAAATCAATCAGGATTCGATATGGAATTGGCCTTACCTTCAATGAACTGTAGGTGTGTTCAATTGGCTCCCAAATAAGGAAACATTAATATTTCCCCCAAGTACTCCTCGTAAACTGATCAGAACCGCAGATTTTCGTTCTTCTGAACCTTTTTTTCTTTCTTTCATATCCGTCCATATCACGTAGAAATTTTCAAATTCCACACCTTCTTCATTAAAAGAGACGGACACAAATGGGTAATACTTTGTATTTCACAATGAATCGAATACATCAAACGACAATACTAGCTCTGATCCAAATATATAATTGAAAAAATGGTAACCGCTTCAAATCACTTCAATATAAACGTCTATTTGAAAATTTGTAATAGTCTACCCAATTTAAAATTATTTACACCCACATTTGACAGTAGTATTACAATTATTATCCAGGGAATTCTGGGGTAGCCTTCTGTACAGGGATCCTCTCATTCCCAAGAAATTTGTTCGTATTAAATATAGTGGCTTTTAAGATCAACAACTATTTCAGGCGCTGTAGGCCGCAGTGTAATCTGTAAAAATTGAAAACAATTACACTAATTAACAGGGTCAGCTGTGGCTATCCTCCATGTCAACTACAATATAGCAACAAGCAATTTGTTTACACTTTGATACGCTTTAGTTGATCCACCAACATTGGTGTAATCGTCTTGTATGTACACAAGTTGGCTTGTTTTCAATTTTGTCAAAATCAGTGCTCGTTAATCGTCGAATTCGCATAAAGAAAAAAGTATACATTTGTACTTGGGTTATTTTTCCATTTAGAAAGAAATTATGTCCAGTCATCGTTCAGGGTAAATCATTTCCTTGCCCAAATCAAATAAAATAGCCCAAACGCTATTCCAACAACACGAGTTTGAGAATTTGATAGTGAATATTCCCCATATTTTCGATGGTGAGTACCACCACTATTAGCCTAAACCAAAATCAGCAGCGGTAAACAACACTGTCCTTTAAGTGTTTTCTATTATTCCCTCGCATTTTTTAAAATGGGCGACCCTTCTTTCCATGTTGGCAACATCGGTCAGGTTGGTGCCAAAGTTGGTTTGCTAATTTCATCCACCAGTGCATCGAATTAATCATTTCCTCATCAACTATTATTTTTGCAAACCATACTTGACTTGTAATAAGTGACCCATTATCTTTTCCCAGTATCTCTATAATGCCAGCCAACCCCCACTCGTTCCGCTCTGAGGGACGTTAATTCCAGCTTGGCAGGCTCTCCCTGAATGTTCAGTATTTCAAGAGCCACATCTGTACTTCTCTACTCGTTTTCTCATGTTCATTACTCTTTTGTGCCCGACAAAAAACAAGATGACGGTATTTTGAAAGTGATCCACTCGGCGGAGATCGCAACTACCTCGTCGGAAACCCCTCTCTCCCTCCCTCCTTCCCAACAGCCTTTCAAACTGGTCTTTCCCCTTTTCACCACTTCAACCACCCCCCAGCGCCAGACTACCCCTCACTCTGCAGAGCCATTTGCCAGCCTCGTCCAACCCGCCTTCCCAACATCCTTTAAAACTGGTCTTCTTCCTATATTTTGTCAACACATTTTGGTTCAATTGGACCACATTGAGCCAAATGTTTTTGGTGTTTTCAGACTTTTCCTGTTATTACTCACCCAGGTGAATTTAAGACCAATTTCCAATTTTCTTATAGAAGTACCCAAGAATAAAGACGGTTCTCCTCCACGTTCTCATCGTGTTGTTGCAGCTCCTGTACAGTAGACTCGGGGGCCACTCCCTGCTGGCTAAAGCCAGCCAACCCCCGACGTCTCCCACCTGGCCTCAGACCCAACAACTCACTTTCCCATGTAGTTTTTTCTTCTTAAAGAAATACAGGATGACAGTTTTGTAGAAATCCAATTTCATAGAGGAATCAGTGTGGAAAAATGAATGGGAAAACGACACTGAAGAATATGCGATATAAGAGAAATTTGAAGCTTCCAAAGAGAAACTAAAAAGTAAAATTTCCATTTTAAATGCTTTTTCACAGCAACATAGCACCTGGGAACAAAAAACAACGAAGCAAACAGACTGAAGAGGAACTGAACTTAGAAATAATGAAAAACCAAACACCTAAATACATAATAATAATGTACTTAATATGGATTTTCCTTTTCACGGAAAAACGTAAGATAATAATAGTCTATGTAGACCATATAATAATAATATTATTTAGTTTGTGTTTACACAGTTCATGATCAACTTTTGTTTCTGAGTCTACTAAAGCGGAAGCATTTTTTAAATGTAATAATAGAAGTTTTCTTGTACTTTGAGATCGTGGACTCATGAGGACTACACCAATTTCTCAGAGCCATGGAAGAACTCAGAGCCACGGTGGCCTCGGCTGCCTCCATTTGCGAACAGACACGAGCCTGTTCTTTTTAAATTATGCTCAGACCTTTTCGCCATTGATACCGGCTGGTTAATCGATTTCCGAATTAATTCTTTATGGGAATTCACAGTTTTCATCTTAGAGCACACCTGCCTTCGAACTATTTTCGTTGATTTTTTCCAACAGGACTTGCGATTTACGTACGAGGAGTAACTAATTGTCAAAAATCGTCCGGGATTGCAACCCCTAAGCATGTGTTGTGCAAATGTCCCGCCCCCAGCTGCAACCAGATTTCGGCACTTCCATCAGGGGCTCCTCGAACCCCTCAACTTCATGGAAGCTTCGACTAAGGATATACTCCACTTCATAAAAAAAGCGGGTATATCCGAAGTCTTCTACTAGAAATTGGACAAAAAAAGACAAGTCACAATAGATCAAATCCGCGATGGTGGTGACGAAGGGGATGACAGCATCCCCCACCTGTCCGTCAGAAAAAAAGCTAAGGGTAAGAATGGTTTTTTATTTTTATTTTACTTTTTAATAAACTCAATATTTTCCTAAAACTATCGATATTTTTATTCGACACTATCGGATGCACAGAGTATTGATATTTTATCCACGATACTATCGAACATCGATATTGACTACCTATGGCCATCCCTAGGGGGAAAAATCCAAAGCCTTGTCTCCACACCACCTGGATACCGTTTTCTTTAGGAATTTGGTCATCCAGTATTTCTTCAAGGAAAAAGCTAAATGAACATGGGAAAACGAGTAGAAGGGGGTCTGAGGCCAGGTGGGAGAGGTCGGCTGGCTTTAGCCAGGTGGGGGTGGCCCCTAGTGGACGGTTCAATTTCTGAACAGTAGATCGTGAACTAGGTGAACCTGGTGAAATTCAACATTCAGAATCTGATACTATCCAGGCTTTCTCCATCTCCTGTCCTGTCATGTGCCTTCAGAAAATTGCCTCGAAGCTTTCTCGGTTTAACTCCGCCAATACCAAAACTTTTCAACCAGACTAAATCCTCGCTTCTTTTCACCAAATGTATGTTTCAACCAAACTCTTCAAACAAAAAGATCAAAGAATTTTTTCTGCAAGAACAAACGACAGCTTTCAATGCCAATCTCGTGAGCTCTCTTCACATTTTCAACGCCACCTCAAGTTTCCCAATTCACACAATAGGGCAACCCAGGCGTATCCTACGTAAACCATCTATAAAGCAAAAGCGGTTTCACATCCCACAAGCACCAACACAGTCCCCATTTGTAATCCCACGGTGCGTCTATGGGCTCAGCGTTAAGGTGTGCATGCATCGTACAGAGGAAAAAAGGTAGGAACATTGAAAATCCTGTTAGTAAAGCCTACCTTCGTCCTCATCAAAGGCAATGGGTTTGCCTGATCCGTTAGAAAGCATTAAATGCCAGGAAAATTACTAAACCATCACGACGCAAAACGATAACGTTTGACAAAATACAATTTAAAAGGAGAAATGAACAGTTAGAACAAATGTGAAGGAGCGAAAAACTAGATTTGAAGAAAATCTTTTTCAAGAAACTGACACCAAACACCCCGCGTACCGAAATACTTGAATATCATCCTCCATTATCATCTTACTTGACCATACCATGGCTATTTAGGGATCTGAGGATGAATAAATTTCCGTTTCTCTTTGGAATAGGTAGAAAAAAGATCAAATTTTATTCATGAATTGATTGCAATACAGTAAGACAAAACCAGCAACGAAGTACATTTAAATCCTAAGCTACCTTGAGTTTTTTCCATATAGGTAATTAAAGTGAATGGTAAAAACGGCCCTAAATAATACTTCAAGTCAATTACGATAGAATAGAAAATGATCGTAAATTCTGTGTTTATAGCAGTAGGGACAGAAACCCTCGGCGAATCCCTAATACCCTTTTACAACAATATCCTTAACTCTTTGCAAACGGAAAATAATCACAACATAAAATGGCAAAGGCCGACGTTCTTAGTAGAAAATCGCATAGGAAATGCCTAAGGTCAAATGCCAACACAATGTACAAGTGGATGTTTCCAAATCATCCAACTAATTCCTTTCCCAGTGGGTTTCAAAAATGTCCGGGGGTACGTACTATTACGTATCAATTTTTGTTCTTTGATCAACTTTGTTTTTTTAGTATCTGGAGCGTGAGGAATATTCCCTGCTTTGTCCGTATCCTGAGGAACCTGTAAGAGTGCGAGAATACACAAATATTATAGCATTAGTTGGTGGCAATTTGCCCGAGTTGAGGTTGACCGAATAATCTGCTCAATATGAAATCCTAACCAAGCCATAAAAGTGAGTTTGTATATTGCGAGGGAAAGATGTTAGGCGGTGGCAAAGTCATTTGCTGTGTTCATGACAGCAGTACGGAGTGAAAATGGTAAACAATAGCGCCATTCTGTTCGGGCGGGTGCAAATTCTGATAATCCCTACAGTTGGGCTCCAATGTGAATGACTTCTTCACTTCTTGAATTAAGCAAAGTAAAACTGTGAGAAAGGCTTCTTCCCATCTTGAATTGAACAACGTAAAAATCAACAGTTTGTTCGCTAAAAACCAGTGTCTGCCAACTAGGGATGGAAAGACCGTGACCGGATATTTCTTTTTAATATCCGGATAGATTGAGGTCGGATAGAAGTGGGTTGAAAATCCGGTAATCGAATAAGTGTATCGAATATCCGTAGTTCCAAAAATTCTGAAAATCGAAGATGTTTGCTAGAAAATAAAGCAGAAGGCGTCTGGTCGATGGTCGATCTCGCTCGCTGCTTACTAGCTACCGCGTGACCTTCAACTGTTTATACTTCATTTAGATCGGCCAACGAGAGATGGCGTTAGTATCGGCACTCCATTCTGTTTTTTGTAGTTTTAGGTCTGATCTTTGTTTGAAATATAAACCCATTACCTACTGCGGATTCTTGCATTCTACTTCACCATTGAGATAGCAGCAGTGTTGTCATACTAAAATGAGCAAAATGAATGATTTTTCAGAAATACAGCGGATATCCTGATTTGAATGGCAGACATCAGAATGTTTCCGCAATCTGGATATTCATCCGATAGGATCTCCGATATCTGGATATTAATTTTGGTTTTCCATCCCTACAGCCAACTAAGCTCAATTGTCCAAATTTCTTGTTAGCAGTTTGACATTGGGCCCTATAATTCCACTGAGTCCACAGGTTAAGCTGATTAACTTTGAGGGAACACCCTCTCCCATTATATTCAACAGCCCCAACGCCTCCTAAAACTTAATTGAAGCTCACCCACTTGATCGCACATTAGCAAACCACTATAGAATGTACTAGGGAACACGGTCAAGGGAAATTCGGCAGCATTCACACTGAAAAATTAGGTGTTTGAGCAGAGAAAATATCTATTTATTATTTTGCGTTTCAAATTCAGCCTGCTCCCCAAAAACCTAATCCGCCAGAGTGCACTCACACGAAAAGTAGTGTGCATTTTTTTTTAAGTGTTGGTGGCCATGAATATAGTCTGTCCCATGGCGCTAGCGCCGACGAACAGCCAATGAGAGAGCCCGTCCTGGGATACCCTTTCCCCCACTTCGTTCAGTGTCTAAACATTTATTTTACACCGTAGGAGCCCAAAACCGCCCAAGGCTTCTAATTGTAATGTTCTTTCAGGGGGGAAAAAAAAAATCTTGATCAAATAGACCTTATCATAAATCAATTCCCTACCTATGACGTCACTATGGACTTCGTGAGATCCAAACTACTTTTATAATGTAATATAACCTCAGGTTGGTTAATATAGAAACTCATCATCAACTTGAAAACGAATATAGAAACTTCTCATCAACAAGCACTCCTTTTCCTTATTTTTTCATGTTTTTTGCTGTTCTCATTGTTATCAGCTTCCAACGAAAAGTGTCCATTGTCGTAGAATCCATCATGAATGGTTCAGTAATGATATCCTTGACGCAACCTTCTTCCAAGCATCATCAATGCATTGATGCATTGCACCCATCGTAATAATATTTAATATTTCTACAACTCGCATGTTCCTCAGCCAGTCAGTTGACTACAACTTGGTACTCGACCAATTGAGCATTTCAAACTTGCAATAATACTTTTCCATCTAATGCTCCACAAGTTACCACCTAAGAATGTTTCAATACCCCTATAGCCCTTGTAGTAATTGGCCTATTTGCGCTTCCCTGCCCTGCATAAAAGAAAAATGTGATAAAACCCCATGGAGAAACACGGATTGAGGCATTCCTCCAACAATCAAAACCGCAATAAGGAATGGACATGCCTTCACCTTTTTTTTTTAATCAATAGAAGGCTTCAAAATACACTTTTTTTTCTAGCTACTTGAATTTATTTACTATCTATAATTACTCAATTTTCTATTGAATTTTTATCTATCTATTATTTATATTATTATTTTTTCATCTATTATTTATATTATTAATGGAAAAGTCCATGTTTGAATTTGCGGCAGGATGAGGATCAGCTGTTTGGGTAGAAGTCACACCCAGCCTACCCTTTGGTCAGCACTGCCCCTCCCCGGTCAACTCGACACTCATGAATGGCCGTGACGTCAAGGCCAGCGAATCAAATCGTTCAGAACATCTTATGATAAAATTTAATGTCCCCATCATGAAAGATTTTTTGTCTCAAAAATGATTTTTTTCGCTACTTTTTGATTTCTAAAAACACGGCTCAGGATGGTATAACCCAAATTCAGAAGAGCGTCCATTCCTTATTCACTTTGGGTGGCGAAGTGATTTCAAGCTAACGTCCATTATCGAATCAAATTTGACAAATCACGAAGTTTTTCTCTTTTGCGTTCCTATGGACATCAAACCCAGACAACACCCTGTACAATAAATAAAAACTGTGCAGTCACGCAGAAAAAGAAAAAACACCCCACAAGGACGTAGTATTTCAAGTATTTTAGGTGAAGTTGGTCAGATTGACTTACCATAGCCGCCACCTCCCGCTGCGGCTGGAGCGGCATAGCCTCGGTCGCCACCGTAGCCACTGGAAGCAGGGGCGGACGAAGCGGGACCGCCATATCCACCAGAGCCACCACTGCTCGAATAGCCACCGCCGTAGCCACCACCTCCGCCGCCACCTTGATTGTAGGATCCTGGAAAATCGAGGAAGATGAACATTGCGGATGACACACGGGAGAGATATTGACGCAGATGTTCACTCACCGTATTGATCATAAGAGGACTGCTGGGGTTGAGAGGAGTATCTCGAAGAAGAGTCGCCGGATCCGTAGGACGAGCTGTAATCGTTGGCTGCTGCCGGTGCTTGGCCGTAATTTCCGCTCTGACCGCCATATCCGCCGCCTCCCCCGCCGTAGCCGCCACCTTGTTGGCTGTAACCGCCTGTGTTGTAGCCGCTCTGGCCGTAGGAGTCAGAACTGAAACAATACAGCCAAATTAGACGAAAAGCTCGAAAACGGGGATTGTGCAGAACCACACCACCGCGTGAAGTTTTCCACAGGCCAGCTAAATTAAACCAGCCAAAAAGCGTTTTCTTTATTAGGAACGGGGAGTCATCAGGGAGAAAAACCTGGCACACTGCTGCCGTCAATAAAACTAAAAAATACCACTCCCGGCCAAAAGAACCTACTACTTACCTATAAGTGGACGGTTGTGTCGAGTACGATTGATCGCTGGTTTCATAGCTACTACTATAAGACGATCTGAAAGAGTAATGAAGGAAACGGGAAATCAACAAAAGAAGGAAAAAGTGACGAGAATATAAAAAAAATCATAAACAAAATCGAAGTGTAGAAAAAAATGAGGTCGTCGGTTTATAATCATCGGCAATCTTCTTGGTTGGCCTTCTGGAAATGTCAGCATGCGCTTAACGTCTAAAGGGAGATAGTGAACAGGTCACGCACTATGCTACACAAACCAACTAAATTTAACCATAATAAATCGTAATTAAAAGATATAAATACATACTGGGGGTTGTAGCCGTTCGATTGGTAGTCACCGCCTCCGGGCCCGTCAAACCTGGACCTCTTTGGTGGACCGCCATTAGGTGGGGGTCCCATAGGCCTTTTGGTGGGGGGTCCGCCGCCCATGCCACTTCCTGGGGGTCCTCCATGGGGACCACCTCCCATACCGCCACGTCCTCTAGGGGCTCCTCGGGGTGGACCGCCACGACCTCTGGGGACGAAACCGCCACGACCACCTCGATCACCGCCGCCTCTTGGTGCACCTAGAGCCATCAAGGTTAGTGACGTTGATTTTCAACACAACAGTTGATAAGAAGAGTTAAAGACACGACATACCTCGGAACCCTCCACGACCGCCTTCACCGTCACGCATGAAACCTCCTCGGCCCATTCCGCCGCCCCTTCCTCTGAACCTAAACGAGAATCAATGTTAAAAATACGTTCATAGTGACAGTAGTGTACAAATGCAAGCGCAAAATTGACCCAAATCCTACACTAGGGTCCTCCAGCGCCGAATTGCTCCATCTACTCCAAGTAGTACGTAATAGAAAGTTATGCAGGTGGGGATGGAAAATGTCTTATTTTCGCAGTTTTTTGTTTCTATCTCAAAATCTATTGGGTTTAACGCAAAGGTTACCCTGCACAAAAATAATCTACATTAAATTTCTAACAAAAAATTCCCTAACATCTGTTTTTGTAAAATGAAAGGTTACGGAGATATGGAGGGGTAAAATACGCCATTTTTCAATATTTCCGTAAAAAAATAAAAAAATAAAGCAATTCATACAAACGAGACGAGATGTTTGTAAATTGTATTTTTAAAGAAAGAAAAAACAATATTGAAAAATGGTAAATTTGCCCCCCCCCCCCCCCACCAAAAACGTCAAAACCGTTCATTTTACAAAATCAGTAGTTTGGTACTTTTTTCAAACATTAATGTAGATTATTTTTGTATGGTTGTATGGGGTAACCTTTGCGGTAACCTGGTAGTTTATGAGATATAAGCGAAAACCTGCGAAAATACGACGTTTTCCATCTTTTTACACCCCCAAACCCGCGTAACTTTCTATTACGAACTACTAGGAGTAGACAGACGGAACAATTTGCCACTGATGGACAATAGGGGGGGGGGGGGTGTTCTGGGAGCTAGTTTAATGCACTACAAAGAGGTATGATCCTTCGATGATACTCACCCTCCTCCAACAGGTCCGCCCTCAGGAGCATCTCCGCCTGGGGGTGGGGCACCGTCTGGCCCTGGTCTGGGTCCAAAACCTCGACCTCTTCCTCGGAATCCGCCTCCCCTAAAAAAAAAGTCGAATGATAAAGTCTGCGATGTCAGAAAACTGAAATTGAAGAGACGTAAAATGCCCGATTTGAGCATTTTATCATTAATGAAATAAGATCACATCAAAAGCCAAGTAAAACGTTCTTACGGATCAAAACCCAGACTGTGCTCAAGTTTCAAGCATTTTCGAGGTAAGTATTTTGGATAGAGACGCATCGCAAATTGTTTTGGTTTGGCCTTATGCCGATATAAATTAATTAATAAACTTTTGGTGGATGAAACTTGTTGTGTTTCATTTCACCCTGACAACAACCTGTTAGGACCTAACAGGTACCTGGTACTTCTGGGATCCCCCAAAAATAAATTCGATTTTTTACAAAAATTCATTCAAGTTGCGTGGTGGTGTATGAATAACACTACATGCAAAAAATGTTTCAAAACAATAAAAAACTTCTTTTTTTTTAAATGAACATTTTGAATATAAAATTTGGGAGGTTGGGTATTGATTGAAGGCATTCATTCGAGGCTTCAGGTAAATAGAATCTATAATCTATCCAGTTTTTAAGTACCTTACCCACCGGGTACTGGTAAACGGACGATTGGTCAAATTTTGGATTGATTGGCGGTCTATCGGTACGACGTTCCGAGACCATTGGTACTGTGCAGGTAGTAGAGCTGGCACATAGACTGGTAGTAAAGACCCCAACCACACACACGTGATTTAGCGATAATTGAGAAAAGTTTGCCAAATCTCCGTATGTGTGGCCGGGCCATTTGGATTCGCGCCTCATATATAGGCTCATAATAGGCGAACGCTTCCACAAGCGCATGTCAAACACATAAATCCGAGCACGGTCTATGGCATAATATATTTACCCAATATATTATATTGGGTAAATCCCTAATGAGTGGCCAGGGTGCCAAACGACGCATGAAAAATAACTAGTGAGGTGGTTAGGGTGAGAAATGACTCCTAGTACGCAGCAGAGGAGTCATTTCTCACCCTAACCACCTCATTGGATTAGACCTCTGCACCGTCGGCAAAAACCACACCGAAAAATAACTAGTTTTGGTTTATTATTCTTGGAATAATACACCTATGTTTTCGCGACGGAGGTCGACGACTCGGATCGGCCTCAAAACTTGACATTATCCGTTTCAAGAGGTCTACATTCAAAATCCGAAATGTCCGTCCGCCGTCCGGGCCGTTTTGGGCAGTAGGAATTTTTTTAAAATCTGAAATTTTGGCAAAATACTTGGTTTACCATCTAGTTGTGCCCGCAAGGTTTTCAGTCCGATCGCCCAAACCCGTGGGGCGCTATGGGGCTACATGAGGGGTGTTTTGAAGGCTTTTAGCTATGGGATCGAGTTAGGTGTCGTTTTCGAAGTATTTTTGGACGTAGAATCCATTTTTGGGGGTCCCAGAACGATCCGATTTCACTGTGGCGATCTATAGGACTTTCATGGGGCTAAAAATGGGATTTTTGAAGGATCCCAAGAAGTTAAATATTTTTCGAGTAAAAATTAAAGAATTTTTGAAAAAACACATTTTTGAAAAAAAAAATCCCCCCAAAAATTTTTTTTTTGAAATATAAAAATCCAAAAAAAAATTTTTTTAATTTTTTTTATTGACAGATTTAAATGTCTGTACAAGTAACCTATATCATAGAATAATAAACCCTTGTGTAAAATTTGCAGCGTTTTTTGTTCTTCTGTACTTGCCAAATCGGTAAAAATTTGGGGTGTTTGCCAAATCTCGTCTGTGTGACTGCGGCTTTAGATTGAAACGATAACTCGTTTGGCCCTTTCCCTAAAAGGAGAAAGTCGTATCCGGAGGGGAAATTGCCAAAACCTGGAGACGCTGTCGAACTTCGTGAGATACGGGATCTATTCTTAGGACGGCAGTAGAGTACCTAATAAAATGTGTCAATTTATATTACACCTGATGATGATCAACAAGATCTCTCACCTTCCTCTCATTTCACCGCCGGGGCCGCCGCCGAAACTTCCTCGGCCACGTCCACCTCCAGGTCCGCCACGAGGGGGCCCACCACGACCTCCTCTGAACCCTCCAGGTCGCCCCCTTTCCATTATTCTGAAAGCACAAATAAGAATAATTATTACAACATTACTGTGGATGCTGCGAGGTGCCTGATGTCGCTAGGAAACAAATTTCGTATCCTAACTTGCCAATTTCAATAATTGATAATGGATATTTTATAATCGGCAAGGATCTGAACAAGCATCATCAAGCTGAGGCCCATCGAAAGAGAAACAACCCGCTCATTTATCGATTACCTACCCACATAAGACGTAACCGCACCCCCTATAACTTGACCCTTACTATCCCTTAGGTTAAAGACGAAATTTGTAAATAAATTACTCCTTGATTTCAATATTTTTCCACGATACGATAAAACGCAAAACGAGAGGAGCCCGGTATGATCCCGGGGCAAACCCAACGAGGTCATCCACCGCAAGTCCTGCCGTTAACTTAGCCGGCTGACTCACAAGGAGCCATGCGAGAAGAAACTCGCGTTGAAAAACGTAACATTCAAAGCCAAACCACTGCCGAAATCCTGCGTGGATTAGCATTGAACGATAAAACAAACTGAGTTAATCAACGTTGAATCTCGACAGAAAAAAAAGCAGCTTGGAAAACAGAAGCCAAGTCAAGCGTCAACACAATGTCCAGAAAAAAAGCAAAATTTTCCCACAAAACACGAAAAATGCAATAAAAATCAATACTGGAAGTGATGCTACGGAAAACGTGTCAAATTCCGCCAATACTCACAGTAAATTTTAGTTCAAATCACTCGGGAACTTCCGGAACGCAAATTTGATACACGGCGGAGGCGAGGAGGAGAAACAGCGAAGAAAGATGTCCGCCGAAAATCGCACCCGCTGCCGGATTGTACTTGACGCGCATGCGTGCCGCTTTACGAGCTACGTGGGAAGTCCCGCCGGACTTCTTTTTGGAACTTTATTCTTATGTAAATTAAAACAGAAAAATGTGTAAAAATCATCACTTATTTTTCTTGTAACGTTTCTAGCTGAGACAAATGAAAAGGAAAAGCTCGATTTTTAGTGGTATGACAAGTTGATTGTGTTGCTCATAGTACACGGCACATAAAATTGAACAAAGCAGGCATGGTCCGATACCAGGTATCGGTTCCACGATATATTGAAAGAAAAGTATCGATAATTAAATTTTCAATTAATACGAGTTAAAATTAATTTTACCATTATACAACAATACGAGTAGCATGAATTATTTAGAAGACATGATAAAAATAGATAGAAATTATAAAATGGATATCAAAACAGAAGTAAATAGTGATGCTCGAAATATCTACTAGGTAATAGAAGCAATAAATTTAATTTTCACCTTTTCAACTACTTTTATCTCTCCTTCGCGAGGTTTTGCTCTTCCAAGATCTTTAAAGCACAATTCATGGAAAATCGTCTTAAATAAATGAATCGTTTCACGTAGAAAGGCTCCTTAGCCTGATGGTGGTTTTTTCATTTTTACCTTTGGTTAACCGATTCATGACGAATGGGAAGTTCTCCCGACAGTATTTCGATTAGAGACCCGTTCTATTAACTAGACAGTATTTCAACTGTTGAAATACTGTCGGGGAACTTTCATTAAATTTCAACGAATTTCATTATAATATAGTTAAAAATTAAAATATTATTTTAATTGATGGCGGAGCACTGATGGCCACGGATTCACAGAAACACTGAAACGTGTGGATCGACCTTTAGAGTTCTACGTTAAAATTCTCGCTTTTTCTCTTTTCAACTTGAATTTCCCGTTATTCGTAAAACGGGTACTCAGTTTTGGTTTATTAGGTAGAGATGATTCGCGACGAGGGTCAAAAATTTTGATCGGCCCCAAAATTTGAAATTATGTACAATGCACCCATTACGTTTCAAGATGACATATTGAATCAAGATGACATTTTGGAATCTACACGTTGTGTAGATTCCAAAAATGAAATGTCCACGCAGTTTTGGGCAGGGGCCATTAAATGGCAAATTTTGTTTTTCACAACTGAAAATTTGACTAAATACCTACTCGGTTTTTCATCTAGCTTTTCAGCCCGATCGTTCAAACCCATGGGGCCCTGTAGAGCTAAAAAGGGTTTTGAATGTCGTATTCCTAGTATTTTTGGACTGAACATCCCTTTTTTGGGTCTCAGAGCTATCCACTTCCACCGAGAGGATCTACGGGACTTTCACAGGGCTTTTGAAGGATGCCCTGAAGTCGGATGAATAGTATCGATACTTACCGAAATCGATTAGTATCGGATATCCCAACAAACAGGCGATAAGTGATAACACCCCCACCGCGCAGTGTTGGTGTTATTCCTCGTGTTTACTGTAGTTTTTATTTATATTATTTTGATTGATAGTATTTTTATTATAACGCGTTATTTACCGACATTCTGACACACTTCATGAATTACGTACGATTTTAATTGTTTTGGGCGTTTAATAATGTATTGCTCACCATTGAAACAAGCCCCAAAGAGAAGTCCATACATCACTTTTATCTCCGATAGTCTTCATAATTCAATTTATTTCAGAAATTCCTATAAGTACGCATAGAAAGGCATGGAGCTAGTGAACGACCAAGGATTGCGTCCTGACGGGCGAAGGCCGAATGAACTGCGGATTGTCAGATGTAAACTCGGTGCTCTCCCAAATGCCGATGGAAGCGCCTATTTGGAACTTGGCAATACAAAAGTTTTGGTTTCCGTATTTGGACCGTACGAGGCAAGTATCAAATTATTGCATGCAATTATTGTTCTTGCGGCTTTTTTGGAGAGTGAAATTCATTTTGTGCTGCAGGTGAGGTCAGTACATAAGTCAAAAGCCATGACGGATTCGGCGTTTATCAATTGCCAATATAGCATGGCCCCCTTCAGTAAACCCGACAGGCGCACGCCGAGGCCGAGGGACAAAAAGAACATGGAAATGACGATAAACTTGCACCAAGCTCTGAAATCTGTGATACGAGCTGAGCTCCTTCCAAGGACCCAAATCGACGTGATGGTTGAAGTAAGTGTATTCGTGATGAACTGGTGCAGTCGAGGCTCTAACCAAATTGATCGGTTCATGTAAAAGTGTGCGTTGCTTGAATAGTGTTACAACTCAAACTTTTCCGCGCATGAGTTACCTATTGTAACTCATACGCTCTTAGCAATTATTGCTTCCTACCTATCAATGGATTGAGAAAAAACGAGCTTATCGATCACAAATACATAACTGTTTCAATCTAAGGGAGTCCAGTGCCCGCCAGGAAGCAGTTAAAACGCAGTTGACGACTCCCCCCCCCCCCCCCCCCCCCCTCCTATAATAGTATACTACCTGTTGAAAAAAATATCGTGTCTGTATAGGCTTTTCTGACACGTATAATAAAAACGATGCAAATTTTACACAGATGTAGGACCTCTAAAAATTAATTATGCGTCCAAAATTACTCGGAAAATATTTGACCTCCTGGGATCCTTCAAAAATCCCATTTGTATCCCAATAGATCCCCACGGTAAAATTGCATCGTTCTGGGACCCCCAGAAAATGGATTCTACGTCCAAAAACCAACCAATGATAATGATGAGGATGGTAAATTTTGCCATAAAGTACACGAATATTTCCTCAATTCAATGGAGTTGTTGGAATATAATCCCCTGTAACTTGAAATTTTAAAAGAATAATAAACCAAAAACTTACATCACAATCAGGGGTTCATTTCTATACGCTGCCACTTCAGTACTTGCTAAGAGAGGTCTACTGATGGTTAAGAAAATGGGATCGATATCTCGAAGAAAATTTCTGAGAAAAGGATACCCCAAATTCTGCCATTTTCAGATTTTCACCCATATACATGATTTCTATGGATTCTGTTGAAAACAACTTTTTGATTTTGTAGGTTCTTACGGCCGACGGAGGAAACTATTGCGCGGCCCTGAATGCATCGACATTGGCTTTGATAGACGCCGGCATTCCCCTTAGAGAGTACGTCATCGCCTGCACGGCTTCCCTGGCAAAAGATGACGTCCCCATGGTCGACATCAGCCATTTGGAGGAGAACCTTGGTGGCCCCTGCTTGACCCTGGCGATTCTCCCCTTATCGAAACAGGTACTTACTTGGAAACTGAATGGGGTCCATTAAGCGTTTTTGGTCGTCACAATGGTTATTAATGTACGGGCTGTTGTTCTCGGTGGCACCTTAACCACCTCAATACAATCTCCTACCTCTCATTGCAGATAGCTTTCACGGAAATGTCTCAGAGGTTTCACGTGGATCATCTCGAAAAAGTCATGAAGATGGCGCAGAAGGGATGCGAAGACACGTACGAAATCCTCAACAATGCAGTGCGGCTATACTTTCAAGAAATTGGCGAACCGAACCGTTTTGGTACAGAGTAGTTTGATAATGTCTAAGAATTTTTTAATGAATATATTTTATAGTTAAATGGTCTGTGTGGTGTTCATTACCTTCTCTCAACGAAGAAACGGTGTAATAACCAATGTTGGAGGCATTAGGGGATCCAATTCTTTCCGATCAACACGTCAAATCTAATTTGTTACACTGTAGTTGGATTTTATATCAATGGAAGAATGTGATGCCGCTTGGCGAAGGAAACGGTTCACCCTGCCTCCAGTGGATTGATGGTGATTATTCACTTTTTTGAAGGTTTGATTTTAAATGGAAACTTTACACAAAAAAGGTCGACCTGGAGCATTAATTGAGGTATTAGCCATTTTGGTTTATTATTCTTGGAATAATACACCTATGTTTTCGCGACGGGGGGCTCAAAATTTGACATTATCCGTTTCAAGTGGTCTACATTCTAAATCCGAAATGTCCGTCCGCCGTCCAGGCCGATTTGGGCAGTAGGAATTTTTTTTAAAATCTGAAGTTTTGAGAAAATACTTGGTTTACCATCTAGTTGTGCCCGCAAGGTTTTCAGTCGGATCGCCCAAACCCGTGGGGCGCTCTGGGGCTATAATGGAGCTACGGGAGGGGTTTTTTGAAGGCTTTTAGCTATGGGATCGAGTTAGGTGTCGTTTTCGAAGTATTTTTGGACGTAGAATCCATTTTTTGGGGTCCCGGAACGATCCGATTTCACTGTGGCGATCTACAGGGCTTTCATGGGGCTAAAAATGGGATTTTTGAAGGATCCCAGGATGTTAAATATTTTTCGAGTAAAAAATACAGAATTAAAAAAAAAACACTTTTTTGAACAAAAAATCCAAAAAAAAAACTTTTTTTAAATTTTTTCATTGACAGAATTAAATTTCTGCACAAGTATCCGTACAAATATACTAAATACGACAGCGACGGCTCACATCGTGTGCTGCCCTTTTTCCTGCACTTGTAAGTACCTGTGTATATATTTTTCATATAGTTTCATCAATTGTTAAATTCAAAGTATAAATTCGTGTTTTGTTCATTTCATTAGGCCCTGATGATAGGAGAATATATCTCTTGAAGCGTCGGCAAAAAATCTCGTCTTATTTGATTGACCCTCAACAAGTTTCCAACAACATTAATTGAAACGGTCAACATCACCATCAACTATTATAATAATCATATTATAATGATTCTAATAATTATTAGAATCAAAATGGGCTCCTTGAAAAGGTCGGAATTAATCATTTCTATCAACATCTTCGGATTCAGCACCCTTTAAAACCCTCCTACACAAATTTTGAACTGAAAGCGGAGGGCACTTGACGTCACAGGTCGCCTGGCTGGGCGTCGAGTACCTAGTCCATTGAACTCATCGAGTACCTACAGCAGCAGCTCAATCACCTGTGGCACACGAGTTGAGCTACTTATTCATTCGTGCCTTCAGTGGGTGCGAGACTACCTCCGTCCCTCTCTGGCAAGGAAAAAAGAAGTTTCACGCCACATTTTCGATAAAAACCGCAACTGCTTGAGGGGTTTCCACAGAAGAGGCGTTTCCCGAAGCAGTTGCCTCTGCAGGGGAGAGACCTCGTGCCATAGGTGATTTTGCTGCTGAACTCGATAATTTCGATGGACCCAGCCTTTTGAGGATGATTAAACCTCCAGAATCTTTCTCGCAATGGCAAGAAAATTTCTTGCAGCTGCCGCGAAGTTGGTTGACATGCTCCACACCTTCTGTAGCAGTAAGTACCTACCTACTGCCAGAATACCTACCACTTGACGGATAATGAGGTTGAGGGTTTATTTTCAGCGAAAGAAAAATATTGTTCAAAAGATGGGTTTTATTTTCTGAGTGAAAAAATAAAACTCAAAATCTGATATTGATCGATTCTGGCTGATTAATTCAGAACTTAATAATTATTATAAACGCAAATTTACAAAAAGATTTATTATTCTTTGTTTTCGGTGAGTTTTAAGAAAATTATTTTGTCATTAAAAAATTTGTCGAAAAATAAATGAATAAAATTTTCAAAAAATCCCAATGTTTGGACAGATTGTAGCCATGCATCCTCTCGGTGATATCCGATCGTACTGGGAACCCAGAAGTGGATGAAATGGAAACTACTTCGAAAACGACACCCCACTCGATATCACAGCCAAAAACCATCACAAAACCTCACGCGTTTTTAGCACCACGGGTTTGGGCGATCGGGCTGAAAACCTTGCGGCCACAAGATGGTACCTAGCCTGAGTATTCTTACAAAATTTTAGATTAAAAAAAAATCCTACTACTTAACCAAATCCGGACTGGACGGCGGACGGACGTTCGTTTTTGGAATTTAGGTACCTAGGTACACTATGTCATCTTGAAACGTATTTACCTACGTTTTATGTTATAATGACAAATTTTGAGGTGATTTTTGATTGATTGAGGCGATTGATTTTTGATCAAAATTTTCGAATACGATACATAAGTGTACCAAAACTCAATCCTTGCTGATCAATTTTCAACAGTGAACAGAACTTTGTGTACTGCAATCAACCTGAAGTGTCCTCCATAGAAGACCCGGCGGCACTGAAAGTCTCTCAAGAGGTTTCAAAACGGTATCAAACTTTTGCTTTCATTCACGCGTCAATGACGGCTTTTATTGTGTGTCAAACACTTTATTTATCCCCTTGATTGTCCCTTATTAGTAACAATACGCCGGAGTTTTGCAATTTCCTCGTTACCCATAAACATTTATTCTATTCAGCGCGACAATTTCCACCAACAACGGCGGGTTTACATTTCATTTGCAACGATGAAATGTCCGTTGGCTCCGTACGGTGAATAGTTGGCGTCAGTTGGTGGAGTTCTTTTTTTTTTATGGCTGAAACCCGACGCGTGTTTTATTAGTTTAACTATTAGCCATCGGGGACTATTTGATATTGACGGGTATTAATTGAGTTCTGCGGTGCCTAAGGCCAAGTGCAATGCAATTGAAAACTCTAGCTATTCTAGTCACCGGCTTGCTCGCTGGGTTGTCTTCTGCAGGAGACGTAATATACGCCATAAATTCCGGCGGAGACGTTCACACTGATGTATTTGGGATCAAGTAAGTAGCAGATGGAAGTACAAGCTAGTTTTGTTGCAATATTGAACACTACAAACTTTGACATTTCTTTATTCACAGTGAAGATTTATAACAACATATTGAAGAAGTTATAACTACAATTATTCTGTACAGGTATGAAAAGGACCCTCTTCATGGTAAAGTTGGTACTTCATCCGACTATGGAAAGCAGCTCCTGATTGGTAGAGTGCCGCCAAATGATCAAATTTTGTACCAAACTGAGCGCTACCATCACAACACCTTCGGCTATGACATTCCCATTCACCAGGATGGTTCTTACGTTATGGTCCTGAAATTCTGCGAAGTTTATTTCAACGCTCCTAACATGAAGGTGAGGTTGAGCTATGTGATATTAGGACTTGGTATCTAGGACAAGGGTTGAATAGGATTGAAATCGTGCAAGAAATGGTGTTGTTATGGGTTTGAACAAGATAATATCAAAAATGGTAGCAAAATTTCTGCTAGGAGAACTTTTGGCGGCCAAAAAACTTCGATTTTTTCGGACATTTTCCAGTTTTCTTACCCATAACTCGAAAACTAAGCATCGCAAAGGAAACCTTTCAGAAACAAAATTGAAGAGCATAAAATTCTTAGTCGAATGACCTCTTTACACATTAGAATCAGTTCAGCCGTTTAGCCGCTATCGATCGTCAAAAATGGGTGACTGTTTCCAACTTGGCGGAAAAATAGGATTCGATCATGTTTCAACCCCTGTAACTTATGAAGGGCTAATAGAAATGAATTGGCGCACAGTTTATGTTGTAGAACATCAAATTAAGAGTTAATGGAACACCCGAAATTCATAAAATATCAACCGAGAAAACGAATTTAAACCAAAACAAGAAACGCCCAATCTAACACCGCTCGGTAAGAGAGAAACCACGATTTTCAGAACGTTTTTGGCTGTTGCTCAGAAACTATTGGCCCGATCCCAAATTTATTTTTTTCTCGTGAAAGCTGATTAAATTCTCCATCGCAGCTATTCTGTGTGACATTTTGATTCGAGCTTTGATAAGGGAGGGGCAGGCATGGCAAAAAATGGCAAATGTTTGTGAAAATGTGTTGTTTTTATTTCTCAATTTTTGCCCATAACTCAGGAACAGTTAGTCCGATCTTGATTCTCTTTTTTTCTGGTGAAAGCTGATTAAATTTCCTTTCAGAACTGATATTAGGATTTTCCTGGAGACCTCAGGAAAATCCTAATGAATGTCTCCCCAAATAGGTATTTAGACGGAATAGGTCTTGCCACGCAACCTGTTCAAAGTGCTCTTCTAGCTGTTTTAACTTTAAAATGGTTAGTCCTAGCCAAAATATGCATGGAATGAAAGTTGTAGATCATGAAATTTTACATTAAGTGATTATCTTAGTTGATTAGCTGCCGCAGCGGCCGCCTTAGTAGCCGTTGCAGAGTTGCATTTCTTGCACGAGTCAAACCCTCTAGCGTCTGGCCTATTGTGTTTCACTCGACCTACACCCCCAAGGTGTTCCGTGACAATGTCCTAATAAATGGTTTTTTCAGGTATTTGACGTCGTGCTGAATGGAGACCACACCATAGTGGCGGATTTGGACATTTACGACCGGGTGGGGAGAGGTGTTGCGCATGACGAATACATCCCTTTTAATGTTATGAATGGACGACTGTACTACAACCAGGAAGAATCGGACATCAGAGGAGGGAAAATAAGAGTGGAATTTATCAAGGTGAGTGAGTTTCTTTCTCGCTACAGGTTAAATCTATAAGGGTAGAAGAAAAATTCCAGGAAAAAAAAGCGTCCTCGCCTGTGGGTGTATTGAGTACAATGTCATATAATATATGACATTATGTAATGTACTATGATGAACACACATCACAATTCGCAATACACCCACAGGTGACAAATATTATTTTGTACTATGACTGCTGGGGGGCACCCCCAGACCCCCGGTTGCATTGGGGAACATACGCTTCAGTTGATTTTAATAGGTTACTAAATCTGAACCAACCGTCACTAGAGCCTCATTAGAGACCGTATTAAAATATATTATCACTTAATATTATGATGACCATTGGCCGTCAACCGTTTTTCCGCTTTTGGATCGCATTTTCGTTCCTCGATACCCTTGTCCTGCAGTTAGTTCAAGGCTAAAGCATGCTAAAATCAACTGCGTATAAGTGGTATTGGAAGAAATAGGTAGGTAGTCGTCACTTTCTCGCCCGAATAAAAAACATTGAATGAAAAAGAATTGGATATGTATGATAATTATACATATCCAATTCTTTTTCATTCAATGTTTTTTATTAATTATTAATTATTAAGGATAGCGTTAGGTATTATGAGCGAATCACTCGACGGACAGTTCGTAGTAATTTCGTACTCATCTTCACCAAATTGCATCAAAGGATTCAGATAGCTGTATTGTTCGGCAGAGATTCGCCAAGGATAGATGAATCGTCTCTCCTGACATTCATGAGCATGCTCGATTTTTATACAACGAGATTGGCTAATCTTACAAGCCTAGTTGAAGTCTTTCTTGGGCTTGTGGGGTTTCATTTGGACTTTGTGGTTTGCTCTGGGTTTGCTGCCATTGGCTCTGGTACGATGATAGGGAGCCGCCCCTGCTGGCTTCACACCCAACATTTTTTTAAAAGAAATTCGAGAAGGCTCAGATATGCCACATGGAGCACCTTTTTGATGGGTTCAGATTTTTCTAGCCATCTACTCGCCGAAACAAATTTCAAATTTTTCCGACTAAATCAATGGCTGCAGCTAACCCCGACCGTATCCCATCTCGCCTCAGACCACTTCTACTCGCTTTTCGAGATCTTATGGCGTCCAGTAGGGGTTGGCTCACTTTACATAGTGGGGAGGGTATTGTCACTAATTGGTTGGCCCACTTTACAATCACCCACTGCTCACAATCACCGGGATCAATATCTTCCAACCAGAGTAAATGTCTAACCACGATAGCTCTTACTTCTTATAATTTTCTCACCACAGTTTCTTCATTCCAGGGATACAGAGATAACCCAAAAGTAAACGCAATTTACGTGATGAAAGGGAAAATTGAAGGTAAGCCAGGAAGGTTTTTGATTCGACTCTTCCATCATATTATGAGACCCTCCTGAATATCCTCTTTGTTGCCCAGACGTCCCTAAACTGCCTCCTCTCCCGACGGAAGAAGTCGACGACTGGGGAAAAGAGGAAGCCGAAGAGAAAGTCGGCGGTAGCAAATCCCGCAGGCCCTCCGGCCCCCGCGTGGCGGACCCTTACTCTTCGGACGACTCTTCCATCATGCTTCCGGTGTTCATCGCCATCGGGGCCTTCATCCCGCTTCTGTTCTGCCTCTGCAAACTGTGATAAGTGATCAAAAGTCCTCCCATCTACTTTTTTCTCTTAAGAAGAAATGTGCACAGTCTAGTTAGATGTGTTTCTGAACGTTGAACTGTTCTGTATTTCAAGATAATCTCAACTTTTAAGCTTTTCTTTTTCTTCTGTAATTTATTGCATCAGAAGTATTTGGAGTGTGTCACAGAGGATGACACGTGACTGAGTGTTTAGTCTGAAGTGCAACGGGGATGTTGATTTTGAAGTAGTATACAGAAAGATTGTCAATGACAAGACATGGAGTTTCCCATTTAAGACGGTTTCAAAAATCTAGCACTAGGCGCTCCGTTTGGCATCGATATTCCGGAGCAGTCGGAAAGTTCATGATTTCACTATGATTAATTTAAATGGCATTAAAAAACAACTTGATTTTTTGGTAAATCGGTAAGTTGATTCGATTTTATCGAGTGAACGAAAATTTAAAAAAAAAAAATTAAAAAAAGAAGACTTGAATGAAAACAATTGCGTATTGATACACATCTCTAATCTGATAGTGCGGAACTTTTTATTTGGTTGTTTCGAATCGATCTTCCATTGATTGTCAATGAGTGATCAGCATTGACACAAAAGTCTCTGAGTACCTTCCATCATCAGGCCCTCCTAACCTCAGACAAGGGTCTGGCGGGGTAAATGGAAACAAGAGCCATTACCGCCCCTGTAGTACATCGTGGAACTAAATTTCAAGTAAGCCTTATCAATGCAACCTCGAAGCAAGGGGATTTCCTCGTTTTTTGAACAGCCGATCATCACATATCAGGTGAGTGTTCATAGCCTTGTGATACAAATTGAAAATCAAAGTGGACACTGACGACCAAGTCGAAGACCCTGTGACAGCTTTTGAAAAGCAATCTTGTTCAACAATTCTTTTCTTTCATTTATGATGTTAGCTAACTGTTGTCAATCAAGGCTGTCATAACTGAGCAAATGGTTGTTTACAATTACCCCGTACATTTTCCCCTATGGGGTAAATGTAAACAAAATTTGTTTACATTTAATGATTGTTAAGTATGCGTTTCCATTGGTTTTGAGATATCAAAGTAAAAGTTTTTCGTAAATGGTCACGTTGTATTGAACATACTACATTCATTTGTTTCAGATGCCTGGCAAATTTAATTTGATTTTAAATAGGGTGAAAAACAGTCAGTCGTTGGGGTAAAAACATGCTTTTATCACGAGAATAATTGATAGTGATTATCGGCTGTGCAGATAAATACCTGTTTACAGCTACCCCATAATTTCTGGGGTTAAATGTAAACTCTATGTAAGTGTAAACTGGCTCTCAATCAACCCCAAATGCAGTCAGAGCGAAAAGTTTGAGTTTAGGGTACAGGGGAAAAACAAGGATAGTCACAAATTTTTCTTTTCGAGAAAAGCTGATTTTCAAGTTGTCATTTTCCACATCAACTTTCGGGAATAAAACAAGGAAAGTCACAAAAGTTTTGCCAACGAGAGTACTATACCTTTTCGTGTATTACCCATCTAAATTACCCTAATACATCAGAAACGTATGAGGAAGAAGGGTTGAAATTGAACTCGAGTTATCATTCAAAAAAATGTTGTCATGGGTGACGCTCATTCAGTAATGAACAATGTCATCATTCACTGGTGAGGAATCGGAAAATCGAAATTTACGGACTATCCTAATTTTTTCCCTGTACCCTTCTTTGCTGATGATCACTAGTTGACGCAACTTTGTCCCTCTGAGTTAACCCAAGAAGTAGAGGAGAGGTTGAAATTGAAACATCGCAATTTTGTTTACCATTACCCCACCTGACCCTATTGGATTCAAGTATTGTGTTGATAATTTTAATTTCTCATGTCTTAAGTGGGTTCATTCTCAGGCACAATTTTGTTTTTCGTTTGTCTAAATACGTACTTATTTTTATGAATCAAACACAAATTTTTGCACTTGATAAAAAAAAACGGTACCAATTTGCTATTCAATTAAAACGAATTGTACCTAACGCGATACAACTAGTTGCGAAAGGGTAAAATCTTTCTGTGTGTTCCTTTACTTAAGAAGACCTAAACCACATTTTCTGTCATAATATGATTTCCTCATAATTGCGCATAATTTCCTCATAATTGCTCGCACAGTATTGACTGTTGTATTTTCTAGTATTCACTCGCGCGCTCAATTGTACCTCAAGTGTTCACATAGGAAATAGGAACCTTGTACGCCGTAACCGAAAGGTATGAGTTTTACGTTTTGAAGGTTTTTTTGTTCTTTTTGTCGCGAGGAAAATCGGTCACGACTAGAGCCCCCATTGTCAACGCTGGAATAATTTTCATAACAACCTTGACGGACCCGATTGTTGACAAAATATTTTCCGTTGTACGTCAAGATGGGCACCATCTGTTGGAAAAGGGTCGTGATGGTTTGCACGAATGGAATTGGACGAATTTTCACTCATAGATGTCTTCGTGGAAGATAGATTGTCATGTTAGTCTATTCCAGGGCTCGAAATAAAGTTCAAGAAAAAAATAAAAGCTCCCTAAGTGACCTTTACAATGTCGTTCATGGAAATGTATCCTAAAAATTCTCATTTTTTGCTCTTTTCGGGATCCGGAACGGTTTGGGGGAACCGAACGTAACGATATTTCGAGCCCTGGTCTATTCTCGCTTGGAATCACACTTGGCTTAAAATTCTGGAATAGTGCGGCGTGAAATGCTCTGCGAGAATTCTTACCTGATTTTGAAAGCTTTAAAACTATGAGTTGTCTTCAAAAATGGTGTCAAAACAAACGTCCTCAGATGATAACAAATCTTCTACCGCTCTAACCTTTCATCCGAAATGCGTCAATTCTAACGATAATTTATACTTTATTTTAGAATTTTTCCAAATTTCACGAAAAATGAACCCTGCTGCGATTTTTACGCCGATCCCAATTTTTCTAACGTACAATCTACAGCTAAATCCGCAGCTAATAAATTCCCAGTTGGCACCCCTGGGCAAGTACCGGAATGCGCGCTACCTGGCTAAAATCTCACCCCAACATATCTAAATGTACTTAAACGTGTGTCACGATGGAGAACGAAAGCACAAAAGTTAGAAGTAGAGGAACGACCTGGCTAAGGGAGTTTTCCTGTTTGAAGTGGTATTATTTAATTTCATGTTTTAATGAAATTCGTTTGTTACGAGTGTACAAACTACTTGTATTATTTTATGTATTTTTGGCTGTTTATTACGTGTGGCGGACTGCGTAGAATATTTTTTGTTATTTTTATTAAAACTTTAGTTTACACTCAATTTTGAGAGTAACAACGCTGATTCCTATTGTCTACCCTCAGCCATCCCGACCTCCCCCGCTACCAGTCGGTCACTGAACGACCACCTCCACCGCATTCGGCTGAGAGATGACCCGTCCTGTTCCGTGTATTACGGCTGGGTCAATTTTGACTTTGAGGTAGCTCATTTGACGCAGAATTTTGTGCTCTTTAATTTACTATATAGAATATTTTCTCATTTAACGCACCGTTTCAAAGTTATCCGTAAAAAAACCAGAGCGTCCCAGAAATGTTGTTGGGAAGCTTCGGATTCATGTTCAGCACCCCAATATTATAAAACCGTTGAGAAATATTCGACAGTACGCTTTGCATCGAAAAATCATCTTTTTGACTGCCCTCGGCTCGGGGACATCAGGCAAGACATTTCATCTGACGAGTCCAAAATTTGTTCTTTATCACCCGCTGCATGGGGTGTCCACAGTGACTATATAATTTCATTTCAAATTACTGTAAGTACCTACGAAAAATCAGGCTCGGAATTTCCATTTTGAAGAAAGTGAGATCCTGAAGTATTTCAAAATGTTCATCTGTGATATGACTTGCCGAAAATTTAGCACCAAAAATCTAATGTTCATAGAGTTTTTTGGCTCTTCTGAAAATTTTTGGAAAATCAACATACAGGTTTTTGCAACGTGGCTGTCAATATTTTGCTGTAGGGATTTGGTTATTTGGATGTAAAAATTTATGAAAACTGGATTTTGGTTTGCACTTGTTTATTTTTGTTGGTAAAACTGGGGCATGAGGTGGTCTCTTGAATGAAGATTGGTTGATGATTCAGAGGGTTGTTGCCATCGATCTTGGGATGGTTCCTGTTCTGGTAGCTGGTAGGGTGATGTTTGGTGGCGTGGTGACGTTTGCTGTTCGTACGTTTCGTGGGGTTCAGTCTGCTGGTAACGGTTGACTTGCTCCTTCGCCTGCTCTTCGTGATACGAGGGTGAAATGGGGCAGGTTGGCGGCGGGACGGTTTCGACGTATTTGGGCATAAAATCGCTGAAGAAGCTGCTGAGGGGTTTGGGGGTTGTCGTTGGACGGTACTGGGAGGGCCGATGGGATTGTTCGTTCCATTCGGGAGGGTGGTTGGTGGATTTTGGTTCTGGTGCAGTCGGTTGCATGATGTCGCTGTATTGAGATGGCATGTCGCTGTATTTCTGGTAGCTGCTCATTTTTGGTGGGAGTGCTTTCTTTGGCGGGAGAGCGTCTCCAAACTTTGGCGGCTGCGCGAGTGGGTGGTGGTAGTTGGATGACTGAAGAGTGGAATATTTAGAATTTGACTGCTTCAGTGGGTGAAGTAAAGCGTCTATCTTCTTACGTAGTTTTGCATTGTGAGTTTCTGCATATTGCTGGCAGCTATCGCCTTCAGAGTACGGGTATGGAGTTGGAAACGGGGAATGTTCTTCAGGCTGTACTGGTAATGGGGATCTCCATCTACGGGTGAACTCGGAATTTGGCGAAGGTTGTGAGAACCTGGGTTGGCCGTCTTCGGTGAAGCAGTAAGGCGCGTTGACGCCAGGCGGGAGGCTTCCCAAAGGTAGACTGGGTTCCTGGGGTGAATGGGGATTTGACTCATGTCCTGGGAAACTTGGGAACTTATCAAAGCCGTGATTTTGTCCTGGATAGTTCTGGTTGATCTGTCCGGGGAGTATTCCTGGTTCTATTGCTCGATGTAGCAGCTGCCCAGATTGCCCTGGAAATGTATGTCCAGCTTGTGCTCCGGGTCCTGTAAAGGGCCCAACCCCTTCACCAGTCTGTCCTGGACACTGCCCTTCAACCCCAGATTGCCCCGGGAACTGCCCATCCATTCCATGCAAACCGGGCAACTTCTGGTTGAACATACCCGAAAATAACTGCGGCTGCGGTATTTGGCTTACCCCACTCTGGTACGGTACGAAATTCCTTGGATTCTCTTCTGGATAACAGAACCCACAGTCGGTCCCCTGCTCGCCATAACAGTCGTCCACCTGGAGGCCCAAATTTCTCGCTCGCTTAGCCCGCTGCTGCTGCCTCAGCTCCCTCAGGGAACCACCGCACCCCGCGACGACGACACACAAAAACAACGCAAACGCCGGTTTAAACATTATATTCCCGTTTGGTTCCGAACCATCTCGCTATATACAACGGAAAAACTCGAGATTTACTAAACATCCCCCTTAAATAGGAACTTATCCCTCTCAGGCCACGACTATCGCAAACAATCACTCCTGTCCAACGAACAAAAAACGTGCCCTCCTGCCGTAAACTTCCTAATTCCGGTGTGCTGTTTTTTGTGTTTATCTTCCTCCCAGTTTCCAAAAAAAAAAAAAAAAAAAAAAAAAAAAAAAAAAAAAATCAGGTGTTCTGTTTGTTTAGGACAATTACTTGGAACTTAACCAGCTTCCTCAAACACTTTTAAGGATGTTGGAACTTTTGTTCTAGATGAAATCATGTTTATCCATGTCCTGAACTAGATGAGTGTTCCACTAGCGAGGAGGTCAGGGTTGCCACCGCGTTGAAACATAAAACATCTTTTTCCTCGTTGCAGCTCGTCTTATGCACATGCCGGCTACTTGGTGGTCCCTGATGTGCCCGGATGAAACTCGATGTTTCGATATTAGACGAAAATAACTCTTTAATCCTTTCGCTACAACAGTAACTTGAAATGTGTTCTTGAATTCTTTTTTTAAACGGAATAATATTCCGTTTTGATATATTATATCAACTGGCGCCTTTGTAAATGTACGATTACCGTTTTCGGCTTATCAGACTCCGTCGGGTCGGGTGTTTTGGAGTCAGTGGCCTTTCTCACCAAACAGATCCGCTCCTCAGCCGTGCAAGCTTTCCAACTATCAGCAAAATATGGAGTGTTGTTTGGGTTCACGTTGGAGTTCGACCTCGACCGTTTTGCGTTCGACAGAGTTTTTTTATATTTTTTTTTGCAAGTCGAATATTACCAGCTAATTTTTTACTTAGATAAAACTTGAGCGCTGACGTGTTTTAACAGACATGTTCAAATCCGATTCCACTTTCCCCAAATTCTAGTAGACGTTTTCGAGGGTTGTCGCGGGTTATGGAAACCCCCGGACTACTTTACTACCTACCCAACGTACTTAAAAATTGACACAAGCCAGCAAATTATTTGCTACTATAGCAATCAGAATTTCGATTTTTTTTTTCTTCAGTGGATTGATGGATTTTCAAAGATTTTTCCTCGGGTGCGTATGGAATTTCGAAAGGGGTCGAAATTCTGATCGGCCAGAAAATGTGTTCTTAAATGGGTCATCGTTAAATTATGGGGCTTTTCAAGTCACAATGCTTTCACCCGTTAATTATTTGAGATACAGTTTTGTTTCTTAACCAGAACTTCACTGGTAAAACATGACTATACACAGTTTTGGTTACCAATTTTTTTTTAGCTAAGAGAGAGAAACAACCTCTTTATTTTGTAAAAATTTATAAAAGGCGCGCTACCCGAAAATTCGGCAAATTTTTCATCAAACCATTCACTAGTGGATAATGGTTTTCGTAGGATGAAAAAAGTCGTAGCAACGAAGTATTTGTAAGCAACAATATGCTTAAGCATCACAAATCACAAATACCAATAAGTAAACATCGCCTTAAAAAAAAAAAAATAAATAAAAAAATAAAAAACGCTGCAAACTTTGCTATAGGTTACTTGTGCATAAATTTAATTCTGTCAGTAGAAATTTTTGTTTGTTTGGATTTTGGTATTTCAAAAAAAATTTCACATTTTTTCAATTTTTTTCCTTTTACTTGAAAAAATTTGACCTCCTAGGATCCATAAAAAATCTCATTTGTTGCCCCATGAAAGCCCTGTAGATCGCAACAGTGAAATCGGATCGTTGCGGGACCCCAAGAAATGGATTCTACGTCCAAAAATACTTGGAAAACTACACCTGACTCGATCCTATATCCAAAAGCCTTCAAATAACCCCTCCCGTAGCCCCATTTTAGCCCCATAGCGCCCCACGGGTTTGTGCGATCGGGCTGAAAATCTTGCGAGCACAACAAGATGTTTTCTGTAAAGTGTGTGGAAGAATGTGGAACTCTGAAATTAGGTACTCAGAAAACGACGCGTAATTCCATTTCCTGGCATCCTTCAAAAGCCCCATTTGTAGCACCATCAAAGCCCCATAGATCCCCCACGGTGGAATCGGATGGCTCTGTCAACCTCAAAAATACCTCGACCCCATAGCCGAAAACCTTGAAAAACCCCTCCCGTACCAGCTTTTTATTCCCATTGAGCCTTTTAGGGTTCATTCCTGAGGTACCCAAAAAGGATAAACCACGTGTAGGGTTATAACAATTTTCTATTTCAAGGCGCAAAATGTAAAAGTGGGTTTTATGGAAAAAAAATCGGTTCGTCTTGTCGGTTCTTCTCGTCGAAACGTCTGTTTACAAATCAGGCGCTGGTTCGAATCCGGCGACGAACACCAATGTCCCTGGCTCCTGCCCCAATTGTGAAAACCAGTTGGTTAAATTAAAAAAAAAAAAAAAACAAAAAAAAAAACACTACTTTACTTTACATTCCGCGAGGAACATTCATAACTATCTTGTCATTTTACTCTATATAATCCCTATGTATAAAAGAGAAGAGTATGTGTGTTTGTCTGTGGCCGATTCACGCCCGAACGGCTTGACCGATTTTGATGCGGTTTTTTGCAAAATGATCGCAAAGTTCCAGATCAACCAACATAATATGTATATTATAGGCTATAGTAGATGTTCTTCAACGCCTTCCTTCATCTTAGAATCGGCCGTCCTTAGCGACAAAAATTGATTACATACGTTCGTAACTCGGGAAATATCGCTACTTTCGCAACATTCGTATCTCCATTGCCGAGCACATCGGTTCATAGTGACGATCACACGTTGGGGTTCGTAGTGTTTAGCTAGCAATGGAAAGATTTTTCCAAATTGAAGTAGGTAGGTACCTACTTGGTATCAAGAAGTTGTGTTATCTATCTGCATGGAACACTCAAGCGAGCGTTTGCAACCGGGGTGTCCAGCGAGCGATAGGTATTTAGCCATGTATAGTCTCCTTGGGACTTACACTTTAATGCAGCATAGGGCTGGAATCAGCTTAATAGCTCCTAAAGCTAATTCTATGCTATTCACTCTATGAAGCTGTAATTTGACATGTAGCCGTCTAAGGACTTAACTTTAAAGCAGTATAGTTTCGGGATCAGCTGTGTGGCTCCTAAAGCTGATTTTGATGCTATTCACTCTATGAAGCTGTAATTTGGCGTGTGACCTCAATAGGACTAAAGTTAATACTTAAGGCTCCATAGGGCCGAGATTAGCTGTGTGGCTCCTAAAGCTAATTTCTATGCTATTCGCGATTTACATTAAGCATGCGAACTCTGGTGGCGCTCGGAAGACTCACTCAAAAACGGCAAGTCACCCGCCTGCCCTATGTAATTTGAAGCGCCCAGCACCTAATTATTCAGTTTTCTTCCAATTATAGCCATGTCGGGGTACGAAAATTGGAAATTGAAGAAGAATAATTCACTAATTATTAGTTTGTTAAGAAATAAAGACGCAGTTCGAGGTTGATTTTGCAATTTCGCTAAAAGAAAAATAATCGTTTGTGTGGACCTTGACGATGAATATGCAGGGGGGCATTTTGCTGTGTGTACGGGTGCAAAACAAGGGCAAAACAAGGATTTTTCTTATTCAGTTTTCTTCCAGTTTAAAATAAACCTAGTCAGGCAACGTTTACCCAACCAGCGAATTTTCTTTGAAAAGCCCTCACGGGCTGGAAATTATAATCTGGGTGGCCAGTTGGTCAGTCTAGATTCCAAAACCGAAATGTCCTACCTTACGCCGTCTGAGCCGTTTTTAGCAGTAGGCATTTTTTTGCCTACACACTCAAATTTTGACAACATACTTGGTTTACCATCTAGTTGTGCCCGCAAGGATTTCAGCCCGATCGCCCAAACCCGTGGGGCGCTATGGGGCTACGGGAGGGGTTTTTAAAGGGTTTTGGCTATGGGATCGATTTAGCTGTCGTTTTCGAAGTATTTTTGGACGAAGAATCCATTTTTGGGGTTCCCGGAACGATCTGATTTCACCGTGGGATCTATGGGGCTACAAACGGGATTTTTTAAGTATCCCAGGGTGTACAGTACGGAGTATTTGTTTTTCGTAATTGCCATATAAACCTGTTATCCGAGAGTTGAGAATAGTTTCGTGATGATTAAAAACCTTTAGCGGCCGAAACGCAACCAAAATCGAGTTTGGGGGGGGATAACGGGAAAGTAACCTCTTGATTTTGCAGTCTTGAGAACAATACATATTATTAAGTCAGGATCGAAGGAAGTAGGTTTTACAATGTGCCTCGTCAAAATGAGAACAAAGTCAGAGTTCAGAAAGGCCAGCTGGACAGGGAAGCCTCTTTTTAACATAACTATAAACCAAGCAAGCTCTTGGACTGTAAAATCACAACAACATTGGATCTTGGGGGAAAACGATTGAAATTGGAATTGATTATTAGGCTGGTAGGACCTCACCTGTTGCAATAACGTAAGACGGCGACGACGTACTTACATTCCGCTGACGCTCCGGCCTTACATGTACAGTGGAATGATAAAATTCCCTCTCCTTTTTTGCTGATTCTTCCTTCCACGACGTGCGAACCAATGCATAATTATTGGTGCAGACATCCTCTGGCAGTCGAACACCACACACAATTATGTGGCTAGCATTGATCACAGCCCCCCACCTCGCAAAAATTCCGGGACTTGACATTACAATTGGCGTATTTGAATATATAACTAAGTCTGAGCATAACGTTAGGTAAATAGGAATGGGAATCAGGGAAACGGGAATCAGGGAACCGAAAGGAAATACAGAAAGGACTGATTATTATTATTTTGTCAGAGCTGAGATAAGAGTGATAAGAGATTCCTTATTCTTCTTCTTCTTGTCCGATTATCTAGTAATCGATTTTTCATGCCAACATCGAGTTTAGGTATACCAAAAAATAATTATGAGCGATTTTGTGAAGAAATCCTCCATATCGTCTCTTGAGATTGAGGCAGCTTGCCGGGAATGAACGGCCATTTTGGAAACGACTTCAGCGCTCCAGTGTTAATGTAAATCGCGAATTCACTCTATAAAGCTGTAATTTGGCATGCAGCCTCCTTAGGACTTACACTCCAGCTTAAGATCGGAATCAGCTGAGTGGCTCCTAAAACTAATTTCTATGGAGGAAGAAAATTAACTTCTCATTTTTTTCACTTTTATTTTGCAATTTCATCCTTTTACATCAAGGTCTGTCTGTCTGTGGTCGATTCGCGCCCGAACGGCTTGAACGATTTTGATGCAGGTTTTTTATTTTTTTATTTAAATAATAGATAAAATAGATAAATTTAGAATTTATTTATGTAATTTTTATTACAAATAGTAATTTTTTGTTTAATTATTTTTGTTTTAGTGGCTGTTGCTTTTGTGACAACAAGATATCTAAGGGATAAAGCGGAAATTGAAAGCAATGGATGAAGAACGAAAAATGAACTTCTCATTTTTTTTCACTTTTATTTAGCAATTTCATCCGTTTACATCTATGGCATCTGTGTCCTCATTCTAGCGCCTTTTGTATTCTAAACAACGGACTTTCCTGCTAGTATTAATATAACTGACACAGTGCGGCGGTCGACGATCTTGCTTTCTGGGACTAAAGTGAGGCTTGGGTTTGAATATTCAAAACCCAAGCCTCATTTTAGTCCCATAGCGCCCCACGGGTTTGGTCGTTCGGGCTGAAAACCGTCCGGGCACAACTAGAAGGAGAACCAAGTATTTTGTCAAAATATCAGCCGTTTAAAAAAACTCCTACTGTCCATAATCCAAAACGGCCTGGACGCGCGTACATTTGTGCGGCGTGAGATTTTTTTTCTTTTCAACAGGCCAGTCGTTCAAAAGCTCCAGTCGTAGGCTCTTAGATCCCCACGGGATTGAGCGATCGGGATGAGTGTCAAATCCCCCGATGTCCATTTAATCTAATCAACGCCTTATAAATTTCTCGCGATTCTTATTTTAAAACTCTCAATACATGTTCCACATGGTTCCCACATACCGAAGTATGATATTCCATGCCATCAATCACTGTCAGCCACTTATCCGCCGCCCATAATATGACGCCCAAGATTTCATTCGGACAGTCTTTGCACTTTCTACGTAGGTACAATAATTGTCTGACAAATAAAAGTACAAATTATTTGTCTGACGCCCACTGATTTGGCCCTTTGTAAGGATAAACTATCCTTATCCAAACTACACAATCCGAACCTTCTAATCTAGCCGCTACTCAAGATATCTCAAATTAGGATAAGCCATTCAAGAATATTTGTATGAATTATATATACTAATTCATTCAAATAGTTTCTTTTCCCCATAAACCTTGGTTTTTTCCAACTTACGCCCTCTTTCCATTCCCCTTCCTGAATTCGATTTTCTTCCCCTTCCTCCCTTTCTGGGTGTAGGACCGACCTTATCCCCTCTAAATCTATCCTCTCCAACCCTACAAGATGTAGTGGTGGCAACTAGTATAAGAACTAGGGAAAATTGGAGAAAGAGAGACTCAAGTTTGTTAGCAGTATTGCTGCCTACCGACCTGTCTATTTTTTTGCTGATACCGACTTTTCTTCAATAAACTATAGTTCGGATCACATTTTTTTGGAGTCGTTGGTCTCGACTCTCAACGCTCTATCTCCGGGTCTTTAAATAATTCGGTGTCTGGAAGTGAAGTTCGGTTGAAGACAAAATCCGGGAATTAGAGACCAAATCGCGCTGTTCCTGTCTTCGATCTGGCACTCAACTCGGCGTTTCGACAAGATGGAAAGGAACTGCTAGCCACTTGGTGGAAGTAGTAGGTATAATAGGCCAGTCAAAATTTAACTAGGTAAGGTAACTTATTTAATAGTACCGACATAAAAATCGCAAGAAAACTGCTAGTTCTAATTTTTTTAAAATGTTGTTAGGATCGCTCCCAGTAGTGTGTACCCTAGTTTGCAGCTTCGAAAAACCCGTGCTCGCTGCGAGACACTCGAAAAACCTCAATATTTTCGGACGTTTTTTGGTTTTTGGCTTATATCTCCGTAGGGGTGCGTCCTACAAAACATATTACTCCTACCCTTTTTAGTGTAGACAAAATTTGTTAACTTTCGAGACCAACTGTAGCTCTGTAGGTCCAACAGTTTCCGAGATACAGCTTTTCAAAAACAGGTCACTTTTTCGAAAGACGAAATTAACCATTTGGTCCACTTTAGACCCAAATATCAGGAACAATACCCATTTTACTGGGAAAGCCATAGGGAGAGATGTTGTAGCAAATTTATTTAGCTTTAATTTAAGCGCCGCGCGTTGTCTGTACTTCTAATAGCTATCTCACAATACTAAAAAGCCTGAAAAATTGAAAAAGTGCATTTTTGGCGAATTTCATCTCCTGTGTTGACACAGGCCAGTCGGAGCTTGAGCTTGCATAATCGGGACAAACGGGAATTTTTATGGGTGCCTAGGGAACGTGTTTTTAGCATTTTCTACTAGAGTCTCCTTGTGCTTAACTTTTGGTGCCCGAAAACTGCGATTTTTGGCACTTGTTTCGGTTTTTTTGGTTATTACTCGTAAAGTACGCAGCCTACAGAAAATGTTCCTCACTCCAAAATTAAACGGCAAAAACGTCACGTCAAATCGATCGTTATAGTTCGCCAATTTTTCTTCAAATCGGCTGAAAAATGGGTTACGCTCAAGTTTCAAAGCCTCTGTATCAAAAACGGCGTACCCAATCAAAACGCTTCAAATTTTACGCTAGGGTTAATTATTCTTTGACATAGGTACTTGTGCAGAAATTTAATTCTGTGTCAATAAGAAAACATTTTAGAAAAAAAAATTTTTTGCATTTTTTTTTTCAAAATGTTTTTGTTTTTTTACTTGAAAATATTTGACCTCCTGGGATCCTTCAAAAATCCCATTTTTAGCCCCATGAAAGCCCTGTAGATCGCCACAGTGAAATCGGATCGCTCCGGGACCCCAAAAATGGATTCTACGTCCAAAAATACTTCGAAAACGACACCTAACTCGATCCGATAGCTCAAAGCCTTAAAAAAAAAACCCTCCTATAGCCCCATTTTAGCCCCATAGCGCCCCACGGGTTTGGGCGATCGGGCTGAAAACCTTGTGGGCACAACTAGATGGTAAACCGGTATTTTGTCAAAATTTCAGATTTAAAAAAAAATTCCTACTGGCCAAAACGGCCCGGACGGCGGACGGAAATTTCGGTTTTGGAATCTAGACCTCTTGAAAGGGCCCATTATCCGGATAATGTCAAATTTTGAGGTGGATCCGAGTAGTCGACCTCCGTCGCGAAAACATAGGTGTATTATTCCAAGAATAATCAACCAAAATTGAGGAGGTTGCATCACAAAAGGCTCGCCAAATGTTTCATTTTCGGACTAATGGTTTGTTAGGGGTTTTGGGAATTGTTTCTTCAAGAAAATGAAGTCGTTTCAGCTCTAAACGTATTCTATCCATTGAAAATAATCGTTTTAAAATTGAGTTTTCAACCAAAAAGAACTAAATCCAAATTAAAATCATACTAAAGTTAAATTCACTCAAATGGATATAGTACCTTTTGTGAGGCAACCTTCACAGTTAGAAGTAGCTGATTTCTTGCGATTTTAGCGATTTTTAGTGTACTATTTGGCCTAAGGACAGTCTGAGCGACACGAAATGTTAAAACGTTCGAAGTTATTATTATTTGTTGCCCTCTCCATCACCCAACAATGGACAATGTCTGCGAACCATTGTGGCAAAACAATGGACGGAAGTTGGCGACTTTTCAGTTCTAATTAAAAAAAATCACGGTTTTACAGTCGATAAATGATTCTCGCGGAGATTCATCTGCGATAAGCGTTTTGGGACGTAGGAAGGTCGCCATTTCCAAGGATTTGGAACCCCGAAGGAATTTCGTGAAGAAGGTCAGTTTTGTTTCAAGGCATGTTTTCATTTCGCAAGGCAGAGTTTTTTTTTTTGTGTGCTCCAAACTCAGCAAAGATGTCGATTCAGCTGATGCGAGCAAATAAAAGTTTGCCCTGTTTCGACCTCCTCGTTCAGTCGTGAGTCAGTCGGGTCGCCGCTTCGTTTCGAAAAAAAGGTTCTGTGGTGCAGATTGGAAAAAAACATGTCGAAGGTTTTGATCTTCTTCGCTCTCGTCGCCCTCGTCGCTGCCGGGGAGGAGCCGCTGCAGCCTCAGGAAATGGACCACCATCACGTCACCACCGTCTGCATTCAGGTAAGCAATTCAATGGTTCAAAATTAATGCTGAAAAATAACTTGGAAATTAAATTTAATAAAACGTTTTAATTTTGGCAATAGTAATCATGTTCGATGACTGGTTGGAATCTTCTCTCATTCGCCGTTTGTGGCTTGTTCTCCTGCTGAAATTCGAGCCCAGGAATTGTTTGAAAAAAAAAAAAAAAATTAAAAACTGGTCTATTAGTTTGTATTGAATTTTATTAGTCCAGATTATCGGCGGAATTTTTAAAAAATTTGAAATTTCAATTCGGTTCACCATCCAATTGTGCCCGCAAGGTTTTCAGCCCGATCGCTCCAACACATGGGGCTAAAAAGGGGCTACGGGAGAGGTTTTCGAAGGTTTTAGGCTAGAGAGTCGAGTTCGGTGTCGTTTTCATTAGGTAAATCTGTCCAAACACAGTAGGAATAGAGAGTTATAAAATTGTTTTAATATCGACAGAATACCTAGTTCTTGGGCATTCGTGTCGGAGGTTGACAATTTTGATTGGCCTCAAAATTTGTCATTGTACGTTTCGGTACGAGATACGGTCAATTCGGATCGTTCTGGAACCTCCAAAAATGGATTCTACATTCAAAAATACGTCGAAAACGACACCCAACTCGACCAGTCGTTTAATGGAGATATTGAAGGATGTCATGAGGTCAATGAGGTGTCGTTTTCCAAGTAATTTGCGGGGAAATCTTTTTAATTTTTTTTTTATTGACGGAAAATAATTTTTTCATAATTTACGCGCCTACATCAAAGAATAAGATGCGTACAACTCCCTTACGTACAACTCCCTTGCGTACAATTTCATTTTAAAACGAGTTATTTCTACGCTATGATTTACATGCGAGTTTATTGTAATTATTTTTCTTCGTAACGTAGGAGCTCCAGATGTACTAGAAATAGTCCAGTTTGGCTAATTTTTACGAATTACAACAGTTGTCTGATAGACTTACATCAGTTACTGATAAAACGCCCCTGGGCATCAGTTATGTATAATATTTAAATTAGGGTTTCGATTGAGGTTCATTAGGGGAAGAAAATAGTAAATTATGAAGGAACGTAAAAAAAATACTTCGAAAACGACACCTAACTCCACCCCATAGCCGAAAACCTTCAAAAAACCCTCCCGTAACCCCATTTTGGCTGCAGAGCGGCCCACGGGTTTGGGCGATCGGGCTGAAAGTCTTGTGGGCACAACTAAATGGTAAACCAAGTATTTTGACAAAATTTCAGATTTTTAGAAAAATTCCTACTAGAGCGTACGGCGGACGGACATTTCGTTTTTGGAATCGAGACCCCTTGAAACGAATAATGCCAAATTTTGAGACCGATCAGAATTTTCGACCCCCGCCGCGAATAGGTGTATTTTTCCATGAATAATAAATCGAAAAAAAATAAATAAAGTGGCAATTCACTCTTTAAAAATGGTTTCAATTAATAATTGTTAATGATTGGCAGGTTCACGGCAAATCCCCTCTTTGTGGCCCAATGGTGAACCCAGAGGCCCAACCAAACCTCCGGGGGAGCCAGAGCCAGTTTGATGGAGCTTCGGAATTCAGGCAACAGATGGCAACCGACGACGCGTACCTGGAAGGGTACTACAACAACGCTCCTGTCTTCAGGATGAGATCGGCAGCGGAGAAGAGTCAGGGGCAGGTCCTCAAGAAGCCGCAGGAGCCATGCGACACGTCGTCCAGATCTGCAGGATCGTTAGTTAATTGAACGGCTTGGATTATTGTAGATGGCAGAATTGGAATTAATTTTTGATCTTTTCAGGGTGACCGTGGTGCAGCCTGGGAACGCTTACGGCTTAACCAACGCTGGTTTAGGAGGGCTGGGGGCTTACAGTGCTATGGGTGCAACCCCTAACGTCGTCATCCAGCAGCAACCTCTTCCCGGCCTCTACCGCTCTGCCCCCGCCCAACTCCCGGCCGCCCGGACCATCCCCTTCGCTCCGTTCGGTGTCGAGCAGAGGTTCCAGGATCAGAAGATGAGAGCCGCCAAGTTCATCCAGAGCATGAGGGCGGCACCCGACTGCGACGACAACCTGCCGCCGCCTCCGATGCAAATGAGAAGCCAAGCCTTCCAGCGTCAGCAGCAGATGATGCGCCAGCAGGACTACTTGCCCCCGTCCCAAAATTATGTTTCGTAAGTACATCTCTACATACCATTGGTTATTGTGTCAAGTACACGCTATATCTACCGTATTTCGTCCAAATAATTAGTCCGTTTATTGACCCAAAATTAACCAACACTCGGAAAAGTTCAAACAAGGGAGACAAACCCAGGGAAGTTAACTCAGCCATAATTTTACAATTTCTTCTAAAATTTAGAGAACACTTAAAATTTAATTTTAACGACATTGGTATACGTTAAAAAAGTAATTCACGAAATTGATAGTAAGGTAAGGTGGGGGAAGCGGGTGGTATGGTTTTTTAAGTTCAACTTCAACAAAACTTCACAAATCAGCCGCTGACGTCAATTTTTATTTTTGCCCCGAATACCCCTGAATCCCTTGTTTTTTGATTTACAATTAATTTTTCGTAGCCTTGTTGATTGTGGGTTTTATGACCGAAATAACAGTTATTTCGGACTTGGACAGTTACTGTCTAAGTCTTACACACTGGCCCCATGAAAGGGCTAAGAGCGAAACCGCCCTGTTAAATCTTTGGAACACTATTCTGGTTTCACCGGCGCAAGTGCAAAAACGCTGCAAATTTTACACAAAGGTTTATTATTCTTTGACATACTATTAGGTTACTTGTGCATAAATTTAATTCTGTGCCAATTCTGTCATAAAAAAAAGTGTAGAATTATTTTTTTTTTGTTGGATTTTCTTTTCAAAAACATTTTTTGATTTTTTTTCTTTTTCAAAATTTTTTTTTCAGACAGTTTTTGATTTTCACTTGAAAAATATTTGCCCTCCTGGGATCCTTAATAAATCCCATTTGTAGCCCCATGAAAGCCCTGCAGGGCTCGACATGTAGATCGCCACAGTGAAATCGGATCGTTCCGGGACCCCCAAAAATGGATTCTACGTCCAAAAATACCTCGAAAACGACACCTAACTCGATCCCATAGCCAAAAGCCTTCAAAGAGCCCCATTTTAGCGCCATAGAGCCCCCCGGGTTTGGGCGATCGGGCTGATGACCTTGCGGGCACAACTAGAAGGTAAACCGAGTATTTTGTCAAAATTTCAGATTAAAAAAAAAAAAAAAAAAAAAAAAAATCCTACTGCCCATAACGGCTCGGACGTACATTTCGGTTTTGGAATCTATAACTTTTGCCATCTATGGACCTTTTGAAAAGGATAATGTCAAATTTTGAGTCCGATCGGAGTCGTCAACCTCCGTCGCGATTAAGCATTAATATGTTAAATTTCTCTTTGCATGAGGTATTAATCTCAAACTTTATTATCCGCACGCACTTGCCCCGTTTTTGCACTTCCCCCACCTTACCTTACCTGTTTAACATTTGGCTCGGAGTGTACATTTTAAAGTAAACCCAAATGGCGTGTAATTTTGGGTTAAGTACAAAAATAGTAACCAAGCGTACGTTGTTTTTTATGAAATGAGGACATAGTGTGTACTTGGCACTAATAGTCTATTTCAAAACAGGAACCCTCACTTTGTTTGATGGCCCTTATTGACAAAATGACGAAGATGACTTTTATTATCGACAAATCTACTATGTAAGTACTTGTACAATCACTGGTTAGGTTTGGGACGAACGTGCTCTTCAACGTAGTTTACATTTTTGTTTTCCTTTTCAGTATGAGGGAGTCCCAGTCGGCCGAATTGCTCGCCAAACAGTGCGCCGAGCAGGAGATGGAAATCAAAAAGAAGACCGAGGAAATCGCCTTACTCCAAAAGCAGATCGAGCAGCTGGCGGAGAAGTCGACAGTCGCGTCGAAGTCCATCACCGTCAAAACGGCGTCTACAGAAAAGGCGGCTGAATCCAACTTCAAGGACTCTCAGGCATTAATCAAGAAGAAATAGGATTTACAAAGCAAATTGTTTTCAAATTTTGAAGGGTGAAACGTGTACAGTATGTTAAGTTTTTGTACTTTTGTAATAAATTGATTGTTGAAGCTTATACGTTTCTGTAAGGTTTTTCTTTCCCGCTGGTCGCCATCAAATGTAGAAAAACTCACTTCAGAGGAAAAAGACAATGTCATTGTTTATTTCCTACTTGAGAGCTTTTCCTGCTTGCCTGAAATGATGAAGCCTTGGTCGCTCACAACGTATTTGACGAATTAAACATTTTATTAGTCGATTTACGTCACTATCTCAAGACGAGATGGGAATCTGCTCTGCGGAGGTGCTTATCCTAAAAAGGGTTTGGCGATAAATGTGACCTCTCTGCTTCTTCCTTTAACTTTTGTATTTAAGTAGAAAAGGTACATCAGTTGGAGATCGGTTTCGAGCGAATGCTCATCTTCAGTCGAGGAGACGACGTTGTTGCAAATCGTTTGATGATTGAAAAGATTGATGTTCGAAAAGTTTTGTGACAACACCGTCTCCTGGACTGATGAGCATAAGCTCGAAACCGGCTCCAATTGAAGTACCTATTTAACAAAAGTATAAAGTTAAAGGAAGAAGCAAAGGGTGATTCCCGTCTCGTCTCCAAAATAATCAATTTCTGTGGCAGACAACCTTTCTCGTCTCCGTATTTATGATGGTCGCCCGGCTCATGTGTCCACAAAAAGTAACAGCCTGACTCGTCTCCGTTCCACGAGCAGTTGAATTCAGCAACCGCCACTTTGGAGGGTCGTTTGGGACCCATCTGGGACCCTAAATTCAAGAAGTCGGCTAACAGTGTGGTGTTTGCCGACGGTGCAGAGGTCTAATCCAATGAGGTGGTTAGGGTGAGAAATGACTCCTCTGCTGAGTACTAAATTGTTTATTTAAATAAACAATTGTAGCGTGGGGACCGGTTTCGAGCAACTAAGCTCATGTACTGTAGATGAGCTTAGTAACAGCCCTGACAAGAAAACCATTAAATTTTGTCATTAGCACCAGAGAAAAACCATAAAATTTTATTAACAAAGTAACAAAGTTATATTATACTGAAGGTATATTATACCTACGGTGGCCAGATTTTTTTTCTATAAAAGTAGTACATTTTCCAAATTAGAATATATATATATACCAATGTAATATATTATAGTTAAAGACTATCCCTTATCTTATTAAAAAATGCAAGGTAAAAATGAATAAAGCGGTGATTTTTATTGCAAAAAACGGGTTTATTCTAAGATCACGCAGAATATTACACAGATCACGACGAGTGAAAAATTTATTGAGAGCTCACAAACGAGTCAATATTTTCCCTCTGACCACGTAGGTCGCTATTATAGTTCCCCCTTCCCACCGAACTTTCACAATTTTTTTTTTTTTTTCAATTTCTGGCAAGAAAGGCAAAAGTAGTACGCTTGGTAGTACATGATACGTGGTAGTACATTGAGCCCGAAAGTAGTACATGTCCTTCCAAAGTAGTACGCCTGGTCACCGTATATAAGGTATAATTTATACCTTCAGTATTTTATGGTTTGTTTTATTTAATTTTTTTTTAATTTTTAATTTTTAATTTTTAATTTTTAATTTTTAATTTTATTTAATTTTTTATTTAGTTTAATTTTGTCATTAGCACCAGAGAAAAACCATAAAATTTTATTAACAAAGTAACATTTAATGTTAAAACCATTAATGGTAAAACCATTTAATGGTTTTCTTGTCAGGGCTGTAGATGAGCTTAGTTGCTCGAAACCGGTCACCACGCTACAATTGTTTATTTAAATAAAAAATTTAGTACTCAGCATTGGAATCATTTCTCACCCTAACCACCTCAAGTCGGCTAACTTCAGGGGGCCTTAAAAAACCACGAATTTTTGGAACGTTTCAGGTTGTAACTTTTTCCCTATCCAACCAATCGAAAATCAGTTCGATTTAAAAGTTAAAAAGGACAAAATTCTGAACAAATTCCACTACTTAAGTTTAATTTTCGATGAAATAGGTACGAAGCTACGTAGGTTCAAAATGGTCCAAGTTTCCTAAAATGCTTCAAAAAATCAATCAAATTGTTCTGGAGGGAAAGTTAGTTCTCAACCCCTCAGTGAAAAAAAGTGATTTGGGTTCTGGTAGTAAAAGTTAGCGGAATATAAGTAATGCAATTCAATGTTACTGCTGGAGGTGCTGGAACGTATTAAAATATTTGGTACGGAACTGTACTTCTAGAGCACTCCTTCCCCTTGAGACGAGTCGTGCTGTACACATCAGGTCGTTGAGACGAGTCATGCCATGTTTTTTACTCTAATTAGGAAGTGCAATTAAGTTGAGACGAGACAGGCGATGTCCGAAGCAAAGGGTCACATTTATCACCAAACCGAGTAGATCTACTATTCTGTTTCAGAATTAGCTGGGTGATTACCAAATAAACCTCCCTGGATGGAAAGGAATTTTTTAAACTGTGCGCGACATCCTTTTTAGAGGTTTTCTCACGTCTAAATTTTTCACCGCAATGTTTTTGTTCCCATTCAATTTTCGTCGGTCGACAATTTTGGTCGGCCTCAAAATTAGTCACTATACGTTTCAAGATGACACATTGTGTCGATTCCAAAAATGAAACGGCGGTCCGGCGCCCAGTGGGGCCGACGATGCTAAAAGATGGCGGTGACTTTGGTAAAGCGGGTTTAGCATAAAAGTGCCACAATACACGTGTTTAGCTGCTGATTATCACATTTCAACAAAATTTGTGAATGAATATTTAATATAGCTTTCATACAATTTTTCCCTCTAATTTTATTAATCGTTCTATATTTCAATCACGGTGACATTTTGTGTAGATTCCCAAAATGAAATGGCGGTCCGCCGCCGATGCTAAAAGGTGGAAGGTGACTCGTTGGTAAAGCGGGTTTAGCATAAAAGTGGCACAATACTAAACACCTAGTGTTTAGCTGCTTATTATCACATTTCAACAAATATAGCTTTAATACAATTTTTCCCTCTAATTTTATTAATCGTCCTATATTTCAATCACATCGCATCATTTGCGCTGCTCTTCCGTACGTCAATAGCTCAGGAAAACAAAAAAGTTTTTTTTTCTTTCGAATTCACTAAATGACTAAAAGTGCCCCGAAAAACACCACATTTTCATAGTTCTATGAAACTAGATTTTGTTTGGCATGATTCAGGCCAACGCGCATTTTTGCCGTTGCACATCAGTGGTACCTAAATAAAATAAAAAAACGCTGCAAATTTTACACAAGGGTTTATTATTCTGTGATATAGGTTACTTGTACAGACATTTAATTCTGTTAATAAAAAAAAATTAAAAAAATTTTTTTTTTGGATTTTTATATTTCAAAAAAAAATTTTTGGGGGGATTTTTTTTTCAAAAATGTGTTTTTTCAAAAATTCTTTAATTTTTACTCGAAAAATAATTAACTTCTTGGGATCCTTCAAAAATCCCATTTTTAGCCCCATGAAAGCCCTATAGAACGCCACAGTGAAATCGGATCGTTCCGGGACCCCCAAAAATGGATTCTACGTCCAAAAATACTTCGAAAACGACACCTAACTCGATCCCATAGCTAAAAGCCTTCAAAACACCCCTCCTGTAGCCCCATTTTAGCCCCATAGCGCCCCACGGGTTTGGGCGATCGGACTGAAAACCTTGCGGGCACAACTAGATGGTAAACCAAGTATTTTGCCAAAATTTCAGATTTTTAAAAAAATTCCTACTGCCCAAAACGGCCCGGACGGCGGACGGCGGACGGCGGACGGACATTTCGGATTTTGAATGTAGACCTCTTGAAACAGATAATGTCAAATTTTGAGGCCGATCGGAGTCGTCGACCCGTGTCGCGAAAACATAGGTGTATTATTCCAAGAATATTAAACCAAAATTAAAAGAAAAATAATGAGCATGCGCACACTTGCGTACGATCGGACTTCACATTCTGGGGTTCAGTTTTCTAACTTTTTTCGATTTTCTGATTTCCCAGTTTTTCGATGAATCGACGAAGGCCAATTTAATGAAGAGAATATTTTTAATGTCTTTTGATACATAGCCTGAATACAAGTGATTTAAGGTTGGGGCCCTCCACGGCGAAAAAAAAGTAGGTCTCCAACTTTTCGCCCCCCTGCACTTCTCCAGACAGCCCGAAACGACAAAACCAGTATTGCTCGTGGTTTATATATTACCTATATATCAGCTAAAGAATCAACATTCAATCGATCGGCTAGATGCTTTTTAATTTGTCGAATTTCCGCCACCACCACCGGCGTCATCGGCCCTGTGCGCTGTCGAGGCCGTTGTGGGGAGTTTTAAATACGAGTTGCGGATATTGCTCAGTACAGAAGTACCTACCTAGGTTATTACTCTACGTCTGAGTAATATCCGCACCTCACATTTCACAATTTTCAGACAAAATTGGGAAGCGTGTACGGGATAGTTTCAAGTACCTACTTGTTCCCAGTGCGAAAGAAGAAAGAAAAAGAGTCATAACTTTCGAATTCCAATATTGTTCCAAGAGAAGTTAAATTAGTGTAATAATCAATCTAGCTCATCTCTCTCGCTGTCTGTGGTAGCTCCCAGGATGGGTCCTCACTTTGTCACTCGAACACAGCACGCCTATTGGAAAAGCAACTGACCGATGCCGAACTAGTGGCCAGACGGTGATACAAGTGGCAATGCCGAACTAGTGGCCTAACGTACACCAGGTGAGGACGCCGAACTAGTGGCCTAACGGTAAGATAAGTGTGAATGCCGAACTAGTGGCCTATCGTATATATATATATATTCCGTAATATATAAACATGACACTCCAGCGTCTCCCTCTCAGACTCACGTTTTTGTGCAGTTAGGACACGGCTAAAGCACGTTCCATTCTAATAAAATCAAACAGATCGAGCTCACTGAAATCAAGCCTCGGGTCCCAGTACCATTCGATTTCACTGGGAATATCTATGGGGCTTTTGACGGATGCCAGGAACTCTAATTGACGTTTTTCGACTAACTTTGGACGCAAAATCCATTTTCCGGGGTCCCACATCTGTCCACACACTTCATGAAGTGTGCACACGAAAATGTTTGACAAATTTTTAGTTATTAAAAAAACAATCTTTTATTGGTAAAAAATTCATTTTTGCACAATTAATAACAAAAAATTGATTATTACACAAGGTTTTATTACCCTTATGTAAAATTTGCAGTGTTTTTTAAATTTATCATAGGCTTAATTTAAATCAGGATTTTATTGGCTGATCAACTTCTTGCATTGTATTCTAGTAGGTTAGGCACCTTTTATGGAAGTTCGAAATGAATTTATCTAAGAAGAAACAATTTCTTCTTATATTCACTCTTATTTAATAACAAATTTTTGGCTGTGGTATTTCATAATTTTATGTCAAAACTTCTTAGACTAGGTTTGTTATATAAAAACATATTGAAAATGTTCACTATTTCGCTAACTTTACTAATCTAAAAATCATGGAAAGCTATCACAAAACAAATAAGATCTCTTAAAACAGTCGGAAATTTTCTTTTACATTGGAAAATTTCAAAACTAAAAATAGTATTTGTACAGTGACGAATTTCACATATGAAACGCGAATGAATGGAAAATGTTATCAAGTGATGAGAAAGCAAAATTTGTACAGAAGAGACATCGACGTTAGCCAGCTCAGAAAAAGTTTCTGTCATGACTTGTGTTTGATGACGTCTTCGGACGTTGTCAGAGGCCCCATATTTTTCGACAGTTGCCGTGTATGTCTTTCCTCATCCCGGGCGGGCATCGGCACCTGAGGTTGTGGCGGCATCTGCGGTGATGGTGGTATGGAAAAGGCGGTGTCTGCGGTTGGGTTTCTTCGTGAGAATCAACTGAAACAACGAATATTGTCAATGTAACCAGAAACTGGGTGAAGGCCTTGAGTGCCTAGTCCATGGCATCCGAGAGGATTCCTTGGACGGTCCATCTGTTTATCAAACTTTTTTTTTTCTACTTACTTTCAAGTGTTCCGTGAGGCTGATGATGCAGATGATACCTCCGTTGGGGGATTCGGATTCCCAAAGCCCTCAAAGCTTTCGTCCCTAACACAACGAGCTGCACAGGATGGTCGCTGGGAGCAGGAGCCGCTGCAGCCAAACTGCCAACGCACAACAGAAAAATTGCCACTTTCATTCTACCCGTTTCAATTCAACTTTGAGCTGGAGTCGTCGCAGTTTCGTATTTTATCCGTCAATTTCATATCTTGTGTTTGCTTTTCGTCCGATCGATAACACTTATGTATGCACTTGAAGATATCATGGAGTACCTACCTGTTGACCATCTGTGTACCCGCCGAACCCCTAAAACTCCTTGAAAGTAATTTCAAGTTTGGTTACAAATTACCTGAAAATGAAAGTCGACCCAATAAAACTTTTCCAACCCTACTGCGTTCGGTGAAATCCTGAATGAACCTGTTCAGCTTGTTTTCCCTTCAAATTCATGTTAGTACTCAAAACAAACATTTCCAGGAATAAGAATTTCCTCGATTCTCATGGAAAATGCAGTCACGACTTTCAGCCGTGTTTTTCGCAGTTTCGGACGTGCCCCAAACAAGGAGCGTCCTTTTGAGTTCTGTTGTCGACGGGGTTTGTAGGTTGTCAAAATATTTTCTTTCAGTTTCTCACCAAGATTGTTCAAATCGTCTTCGAAAAACGTGGGTGAAGCATCTTCGCGATGATACGCTTTTGCCTGTTGGTCGTCGGGCTCACGACTATAAGCGGTATTGTACAGTCGCCGTTTCATAGTGAGTTGATTTCCAGATTTTCTGCTAGTTTCGGTGTCGTTTTGTTATGGACCGACAGTACGATCATATTCTGTATTAGTACCCACTACATGATTGATACGATCAATACCACCGCTGTAAATTGGATTACATACCCATCGGTGCCGCCTGACGTCGCATCTAAAATCGGGGAGGTGACACAGAGGCGTCGCACAGTGGTCTGAAAACCCCTGAAAACGGCAAAACCCCCAAATAGGATTAATTGACTAAAAAATCGTATACTGTGGAGATCGACCCGAATGTATTAACTCGTCTGTCGTATCGGGATTTGGGTCAAACGAACCACTCTTTCGCCGAGCTTTCGAAAATTATATTTTCTTCTTCAGGGCCTACAATATATTATAGCATTAGAGCAGTAAAAGACATATATATTACACGAATCCCGAAAAGGCGACTTACTCAGAGCGAGGTTATCGTGTGGATATCACAACGATGTCACACATGAGTATGAACCGGCTCATAGGGCTACCGGCTATAATGCTATAATATGTTGTAGGCCCTGAAGAAGAAAATATAATTTTCGAAAGCTCGGCGAAAGAGTGGTGAAGTTCGTTTGACCCAAATCCCGATACGACGGACGGGGAAAAAATCGTATACTTACCCCTGCTTTTTTGAGGGCTGAGTTCAATATCTTTAAAAAAGTGGAAAAATTTCATTGAGAAAACAAAAACAAATTAATAAAAAAATTTATTTACATTTAATGTAGGTAGGTATTGATCAATATTTATATTGATTTAAACAAAATTTAAAGACTTTAAATTTTATTTAAATCAATAATCAATAATCAATAATACTTAGTATTATTGAAAAAAATAAATCTGAAAAATGATTAAAAAATTAATATAATATATTTAAAAAAATTAATATAACATATTATGTAATGCCATACCAGGCATATAGGTAAGGCATTTGAAACGCTGTGAAACCGTTATTTTTACCAATAAACTCATTTAATGTATTAGTTTTCTTCTTCGAACATCAGTAATAAATTCAAATTGTAAATTCAAGTTGCAAAAGGTTTTTCTTCCACTAACAGACTGGTTTGTCGCCCCTTTCCAGCACGACAAAGTGGGAATATCCGAGGTGACTGCCCCGTTCCCCACCCGCCACGCACAGTTTCATTGATTTTAAAACGTCAAGAAACCCATTTTTCTCGCATATGTATAGAGGGAATATGTATAGAACGAAAAAAACTGAGATAGGACGTCTCCCACAAGAATATTGCGCTCCGGCCCTGAGCTCTGGTGGAGGAAATAGGACTACTGTTCTCACGAAATTTCCCCCTTCCATCACGTTTTTCCCTTCTTAGTGGCGACACTTCTCGTTTTCTCCCCTCAACAGGTTCATAAAAAATAAATGAAATTTTTTGAATATCACATGATTGAATGGAACCTAACGACTTTTATTTAGTTTTGTTGTTGTGCAGGTGAGCAGAATTAGGTCCATCGTAAGAAAATGTCTTAATATTAAAATTATTTAATACCGTCACACAAATTCACAGCACAATGGAGACAAAAACAAAACTATGGTGAGCTAGCTGAGACAATGTTGCCAACTGAAAAAGTCGTGCTCAGGTTGCCACATCGGTGTTTCCTTGCAGCCACTAGAGCTCAGGGTCGGAGCGCAATATTCTAGTGGGAGACCTGTAGTAAGTCCAAGGAGCAGACCAAGTAGGTATTAAATAAAATTAGGTATTAAATAAAAAAATGAAACTTATGAACTCCCTCCTCCCATACAACTGGCTGCAAGAACCTGGAACTTTTCGCCAATCCCTCAGCACTAATCTAACCGCAAATCCAGGAACACTACGTACCTCACAAAAAAAACACCTGAATCGAGCCCAGTTTCTAAAACATCTTTTACAGGGTGCTGACACGCCAAAATGGCACAATTGTAACATTTTTCATTTCCAGGATACTGCGCCGCTCTCAACGAGCTCGGCTCCTGCCACCACTTTCGCGGCCCTTTGGTGACCCCGGACGTCCTAGCGGCCCACCACCGGCCCTCCAGTCACCTGACGGCCCTTCTCCACCCTTTTCAACCCCCGTACGGCCATCTCCACGCCGACCACAAGTCCAACCTTCTGGACAACCGCCACTTCCTCGACATGTTCCTCCACGAGACCGACAACGACGGGGCCGTCTCCCCTCTGGACATCCCTCTCGACAGGTCCTACACTCACCACCCCAATCGCTGGGAATGGAACTAGAAAGTGACCCAAGTATCAACTGAAAGTCAAATGGGTTTGGTGTACGATTTTTAAAAAGCGTGGGGTGTAAATTTGTCATTTGTCAGTTTTTCGCTTATAACTTGAAAACCAAGCGTCACACAGAATATTCTACTAGCAACGTTTTCAAAGAATATGAAATTTCACATCGATCGGTATACCTACAAGTCAAATTCGGTTCAGCACTTGGGCAGTAATCGCCGGAAATTTCCCTCCATCTCAAACGCGCAATATCCGGAAACTACCTATAACAATTTTGTTTGTTCAAAACCCACTCGACCTCGACACACCCCGATCACCCCACAAATCAATCAAGGAACTAAAGACGACGCAAAACAAAAACAAAATCTCCAGTGGTATATTTTTCTACATCCACAAACATTTAAAAACAATATTCTCGATACAATGCGGGCAGGAGGACGAGCGGTATGGTAACTTGACAACACACGGATTAGGGGGAGAGAGAGAAAATTTCCATTTTTCACATTTTAAACAAAATCAGCCTATTTACACCAAACTCCAGGTAGACTTCGTAAATTTGGAAGACAGGCAATGAGAAAAAAAAAAGGTTAAGAAAAATGCCACAAAGTGAAATTGATTGATATTAAATATTTTGTGTTATTATAAAGTCTCATTCTCGTTATTTCCAAAATGAGTAAAAACTTACAAATCGCCTCCCCGCAGTCAGTTAGGAAAAAACAGTCCTTACTATAAGTTCAATATTTACATCGCAGTAACTAAAATATTTCATTCATTTCCGGTCTCTTATAAAACATTATAAATTTGTTAATGAAACATGAAGGTTTTCTCGTTAATTTTATACATTGTACACAATTAGATATCTTATTGCCACGTCGAGTCAAATTCCATGATATGTACATTTATGTCACAATATATTTTTTTTATACAAACAAGATTGTTTTACAAATTCTTACTTCCTAAGACACAATCAGAGATGGGCGTTTCTCTGGACTCGGTTTAAAAAGGGGGTTCGAGTATTTTACAAAATTTGGAATACAACTCTTTTCTCTCCAACGGGGTACGTATTTCGGTACGTGATGGCACTTGAATGCGTAATGGATTCTTTGTTGTTACATCTGAATACATTCCTTGGCTCAGACTAATGTTGAATATCAATAGTCCAGTAGAGCAAAAAAAGGGGGGGTCTGCTGAAAAAATTCCGAACTTAATTAAACTTTTACAGGATGTTCGGGGGTGCTGTGGGATGACGCTTGTCAAGTTTTTCGAAACGAGGACATTGTGCTAACTTGGGGAGGGCCGAAAAACCTTGAAATCTTTGGACTGTTCTCGTTTTTTCGCTCATAACTTCCAAACTAAGCGGTTTTCGAACAAATCTTCCATGTACATAGTTGTAGAGCATAAAATTTGCAAGGATTTTATATATGTAAACTCGAAAACGTAAACGAAAATCTCCACCTTACGCCTACAACAGACAGGACCCTTGACCCCGACGACGACGAGGATGGTGAAGTAGCCCCCAAGCGCTCCAAATTATTGGTGGAGACGTGATATTTCGTACAAAAATTGTATGATATACAATACAAGTATATTATACTTAAACTTACATTACTGTACTTCCAATTAGTCTTATACCAAATTTACCTTTACGTATGCATTAAATAATTTTTCGACATTATCAATTGATTTCAACTACCTGGTCTAAGTATGTTTATTGAGGTTCAAAATTATGGATTCACAGGAATTATTCACAATAGTGTGGTGATGACCTGCCACGATAACACTTAACACTTAATTAACTACACATCGTAGGAGTAGACACTTGGTCGGCGGAGCCCCCCCCCCCCCCCCCCCATTTAGTGATTACCACAATTACCGTACAACTGATGGTAAATGATAGAAGGCCAAAACCTTCGCGTTTGGCCAATTTTATCCATTTTGAGAAATGTCCTCTAACTTTGATCGGCAGTATCTCGAGTAACATCAGGTTTAGAGAAAATGTTGACATAAACAAAATTGTTGCAAATTTAATGCTCTGCAACTTTGAAAATGGACAATTTGTTCGAAAACCGCTTAGTTTGGACGTAATGAGCAAAAATCCGAGAGCAGTCCCAAAATATCGAGGTTTTTCGACCCTCCCCAAGTCAGCACAAGGTCCTCGTTTCGAAAAACTTGACAAGAGTCATGCCACAGCACCCCCGAACAACCTGTAAAAGTTTCATTAATTTTTCCAGGTACAATGTACATATCTACTGGACTACAAGTGGATTTTCGGGAGTATAATCGGTCGAATTGAAGAAAATTTTCAATAGTTAAGAAATTTAAAAACATCGTAATTAAATATTTTAAAATAAAGATTAAAAAAAAAAAATTATTAATCAATAAAAAAAGTCATATTAGGTGGGTGGTTTTTACTTGAAAACATATCTTCTTGAGCGAAATGAAAACAAAAAAATTATAAAATTCGTTAAACAAAATTTGAAAATTATAAACGAAAAATTTAAAACTGTAAATTTTAAAAGGCACTCGTGTCTAATCGAGACTGCAATGAATCTAAAGAATTTTAAAAATTTTCATTTGCCTCAAAAAATTTAAAAGTTACCAAATAAAAAATACGATTACGTATGAATTGCATGGCCAACATGAATGGACTTTTTTTCACTTCAAATATAAATGCTCTTAGCAATATTGGACGTAAATTTACTGATTTTAGTATAATTTTACAACGGTTGAAAAGTTTGGACTGGCAGTCGTGGTTGTAAATGGAAAATCGTTATTTCGTTCGTATTGTGTGTACCGTTTGCACCATACGGGCATATTTGGGGGCATTTTTTTGTACAACCCAATTTCGTTGGAACACAATCACGATATAATGAGATCTATGCATAATTCAGACAAAATTGAATAAATACGAAATAAATTATTAAAAACTAATTAAAATTTTTGAAAAAATAAGTTGACTAAAAAAGTTATAATTTTTTTAAATGACCACATTGCGGTTAAATATGATTTTGTGGATGAAAAATATCACTTTAGAGGGAATTTTCTTTCAATTTACACGCCGATCCGAATATGGCACAAATTCATCTTTTTTTAAAGACACGGTTTCGATTTTTTTCTACATATTCATATCCTACAGAAGAGAGACTACTATACAATAGGCCACTAACTACTTTTATTTACAAAGAAGTAAATTTTGCTCAAACCAAAAACACAATAAATTAAACACTTTGGTGATACGTCCTTGCAAGGACCTGTACAATGTGCGAAAACGGTAGTGATATGATTCATTTCTTCCTATTAAACGCGATATCGTATTATCTTTATTGATACGAGTCACTAGCAGATAATGCAATTTTTCAATTAAAAAAAAAGTCAGAAAAACAAAAATCAATTAAAAATCGGATGTTTTCTACAACTACTTTTAAACTACTTCGTCAGATATATTACAAGGTTATCTTATCTATACAATTTGATAAGTAAATATTGACTTGAAAGCGCGAAATTGAAGAAAAAAGCTTATTAGAGACCGAGGGGTCATCTGAGGTGCTTTCATCGCTGAATTTAGAGCAGTACTGTCGACTTTGATCAAATTCAGGGATGACAGCGGATTGAGGCGTGGAAGCGAAAACAAAGCGATTACAACATAACTAGATGATCAGTCTCAAGTCAACGGGGAGCCAAAAGTGGGCCGATACGAGTTTGCGCTGACCAGTGAAAAAAAAAAAAAAAAAAATGAGAGGAGAAAATAATTATTAAACATTACGTGACTCGGGTCAGCACAAAAATCGACAGATCGGCCCAGGTTTAGGTTTTAGCTCGATTAGTACAGGAGAAATGGGCAATTTTTGGAGTGTATAATACTGAGTGGGGTTCACAATGAGAGCCCGTTTCTCCCTCAAGTAGCACCTTTTTGGTATGGTAAGTTTGGAAAAAAATGTGACTGAAAAAACCCATTTTATCCAATTGTTGGCCATTTTTTCTGTATTAAATTGTAATGGAAATTTTACAAACCAGGAAAATTTTTGTTCGTCAATTTAACCAGCGATTTTGTCTAAGAGGAATTCGGCGGTGAAAATCACGACGAGGGTTCGCTTCGGGACGAGTTGTGGTACAGCGGCTGGTACTGGTTGTGGAGGTGTGTGGGTGCTGGGGTGAACGTGGACAACGTGTGGACGGGGTTGGGGGTCATCCGCCAGTTCGTCCGGGGCGGGTGGAAGCCGGACGGGGGCTGGTATCCGGTTGACGGCGGGTATCCGGCTGGGGGTCGTTTCAGGGAAGGACAGAAACTGTCTTCGTGGCGGGAGCCCAGCTCGGAGACGGCTTTGCGACCGCAGGAGGACATCACGACGGACGACGGCTTGGCCCCGGCGTTGCATCCACCTGTAGAGAACAAGCAATATTGACTCATTAGTACGTGAACCGCAACTAAGGATGTAAAAAAGTATCGATTTCTATAAATACCAACACTTTTTCTGAAAATCCCAAGTTTAGGGGATTTTCCCCCACGTGTATGGCAATATTGCCATCCAGCCGAAAATAGTATCGGCGGGTGGGGCGGGACGCGTAACGGTCGCGGCGCGACCATGCGACCCCTCTTCTCCCGTCGGCTGCGCAGCATCCCCGTTGAAAGACGGGCGTACTTTTCAATACAACTTTACCATATTACAGTTTATAATTGGCACAATGTCAATGCACAGTGATCATAATGACTCACGGGTCCGTTGCCCAGGACTCCATTGACTGATTTTTAAAGTTTTAAACCTTTTATATACCTACACCAAGGTCAAGTTTATTATGTTAGGTTAAGTTTTCAGAGCTTATTCATGTTTTTGTAAATTCAAGTATGATACTTTGAGGAATAGGGACTATTTGATGTTGCCTTGACAATTTAATGTATTTTTTATTGGCCTTAAATTTTTTAACGTTAATTTTAGTTTTTATTTATTTTTAGTAAAAAAAAATCAAAGAACATTTAACAAATGACCGCTTTAAAATCAATTTTGACTGATTACGCATGTGGTTAAAATTTTAATCATGGTAGAACCATGGTTTTGGGGTGTTTTAAGGGGTGGGAATGTGTTGCCAACGAGTGACGGATTATATTGGAAATCTCGTTCCTATAGAAACACCGCAAATTTTACACAAGGGTTTACTATTCTTTGATATAGGTTAGTCGTGAAAAAAATTAATTCTGTGTCAATAAATAATATTTTGAAAAAAAAAAAGAAAAAAAATCTGTTCGTTGTTCTGAGCCATGTGGGTCCTCGAAAAATGGATTATAATTCATTTTTCAAGGTCCCACAAACGAGGGTTTGAAGGTCTGACCAACCGATGAACAAAAATTTTTTTTTGAATAGTTTTTTTGTTTACTTACTCGGAAAATATTTGACCTCCAGGGATCCTTTAGAATCCCATTTGTAGCCCTAAAGCCCTAAAGACCCTCACAGTGAAATCGGATCGTTCCAGGACCCCTAAAAATGGATTCTACGTCCAAAAATACTTCGAAAACGACACCTAACTCGAACCCATAGCCAAAACCCTCCCGTAGCGCCATTTCGTTTTTGGAATCTAGACCTCTTGAAACGAATAATGTCAAATTTTGAGGCGAGTCGTCGACCCCCGTCGCTAATTCAGAAGTGTATTATTCCAAGAATAATAAACCAAAATTGAGAGAGATACCTCGAAAAATGAATAAAACAGCCCTAATCTTGTTATCTCGCAAATAATTGTTTTCTGAGAAAAATAATATTGTTTTATTATAAACGTCGCTCTGAGTCAGCTATGGCACATCTTGTCCACTGGTTGATCAAATTTAATTATGCAGAGCTGTCTGATAAGACTTATGAAAACAAGTTTCACACACAGTTGGTGTCAGTAAAGAGAACACCATCATGAACAAAGATGGGAAAAATATTGCTAATAAAGTTTGTTGCACCCACGGATTTAGCATCTTTTTAAAATACCTATAGCGTTTGTTCCAAACAGTCAACACTGCTTGATTGTGTTTAGGTTAAAGGTTCAGGGGATGTTAACATTGTTAACTTTCATCTTTGAATGAAATCCGATATGATCCCATTTTGAGGTTTTGATATCTTCATCTCGATATAACGAAGAGAGCATCATACCAATATAGATGTCAGATAAAAACTACCGATATTATGATGAGTGGATATCATCTCGCCAATTTCTAGTGGGGCGAACAGCAACGCTTAAGGAATCACAAAGCGCTGAACATGCCAACTGCGCAACTTACTTTTTGGAGGGGTGTAGTCGTTAAAATACGTATCGGAGTAGATGTTGGAGCTGTATAGAGGAGTCTGCGGGCTGTAAGATACGTCCTCGTCCTTTTCTTTTTGAGGACAAATTTGCAACCAGCCCTACAAGAGTTACACCAAAAAGCGTTAGTGCCACAAAAGCCAAAAAAACGTTAGTTATTTAATTCAAATTCCAACTTCACATGGAAAAAATTGGTAAATGCCCACCTGAGGTATCCTGGAATTGGAAGAGTGGAGGAGCTGCCTGGTGGAGGCTGTGCTGCCTCCGCTGTATTTGGGGACGAGAGTCGTCGTGGCGTATGGTGCTGGGCTGACGGATCCGTCACCTTTGCCGAAACTCTGACAGACCGGGTCCACTTCAGCGTAGTCTGCCGGCTCGAGCAGGTCGGCAATGCGGTTGGCCTCACCGGCCCAGACTGGTCCTCGGCCGGGTTCGATCCACAAGGTGGAGTCGTGGGGGTGAGGGACGAGAGCAGCGGACATTGGGTGGGGCAAGCCAACAGCAGCTTTGAGGCTCAGAGGCGTCGCCAGGATACCACCGTTCGATCTTGAGTCTACAACACAAACCAACTTTAGAACACCATTCACCATTCCCTGAAACGTATCATGACTCTGCTAACTACCTGGCAAGGATGATTTCTTGGTGAGGAGCTGTCTCCTACGGACGAGCATCATCGCAGTGAAGAGAAGCAACATGACTGCCACCATGCTCCCCAACAGTGCCATGAACCAGGTCTCAGTGAGAAAGTCGTTGGGTCCAGGACCTATCCCCGGTTTCTGACCAACTGGTTGTCTAAACCCAAAACACCACGTTAAACATCCAACAACCAATAATTGGGAAAGTCCATTGCTGTACCTTCATACCTGTGGTGCTGGTCTCTGTAGACCTGCCGCGACGCCGGATCCAACCTGAGTATGGCTGGTGTGGTGTAGGGCCCAACGCCAGCTCTAGTTGCTGCAGCTACTTCTACAGTGTAGACAACACCTGACGACAAGTTAGTGAGTAGTAGAGATGGTGTCCCGGCATTGACCGTCACGTTGCTGAGCAGAGTGGTGTTATTTGGGTCCCCACCGCGGACGATCACCTGCAAGGCATTGGTGAAATGAGCGACTGGACAATGCAGAAGAACACAATAGTGCCTTGTGATGCAGTACCTGGTATGTGCGTAAAATCCCATTGTGTGCAGACTGTGTTGGCGCTTTCCATTTCAAATAGACAGCACTACTGTTCAGTAAGACGGCTTCCAGCCCAGTCGGTGGTTCTGACGGTACTGAAACGGTTTTATAAAATCAGTACCAGAATAGCTCAAAGGAAATATCACTTATGAGAGTCTCAAGACTAAACTTACTGTCTTCCAGAGTCCTGGCAGTTCTGGAGTTTGACGGACGACCATCGAGTGTTTTGTAAAATGGAACTAGGAAGAACTGGTAGCGGGTGAACTTGGCAAGGCCAGTGACGATGAATCCTGGAGCTTCGCCGTCGTGTAACATTGTGAGCATGTTGGTGGCACGAGATGATCCATCAAGTCCTCTGGAGTAGATGTAGAAGCCGTCCACATAATCTCCGTTCAGAATCTGAACACAAGTGGTGATATCAGGAAGAGATGCATCAAGTCCAAATCTTGCATCGAAATTAGACACTTACCTTCCAAACAATTTTGATGGAGGTAGAACTAAGTGGTTGGATGTGTGCAAGTTCAACAACGTGTCCACTGAGGAGTGTTGCTCTGGCTTCTTTCATGTCTGGATCTTCGTCTCCATCAGCTCGATCCTGGGGTGGTGCCAGGGACACCGGCTCGGACCTTGGTGACGGAGGTGACAGACCGTGCGAGTTCTCAGCCCTAACGAGAAACACGTACGTAGCACCCGGACGAAGATTCGTAATCGTGTACGCAGGACCAGGCACCCTTCGGACGGCAATTGACCATCCTGGAGTGGTAAGGGGTTCAGAGCCCTCCTGGTTTGGAAGGCGAGTGAACATCTCAATCTGAAAAGATGTCAAAATATTGAGTTTCTGGAGAATCTCTAACTCTTGCCAGTCCACAGCTGTGAACACAGGGCCAACACTCCTCACCTGGTAGCCAATAAGAGACGAAGAGCCAATCTTGTTATTTCTAGACCATGATATAGTTACAGAATTGTGAGTCCTGTTGACCAGACCGGGTCTTGTCGGGGGCCCTGGGAAAGTCGAAGACTCAGGTGCTCGGTAGAAAGCTATGTTAGGGTTAGTTGGCGACTCCAACCTGAGATACGCACTCCAAGTGGCCTTTCCACTCCTTGAAGATGCCACACATGTATACTCCCCGCTATCCGTTTTGACCAAATCTACAACAAGGATACCAAAACTTGTTTCAAACGGTCCCATTTTAGAGGTTGCTGTGGTTGAAGAGCTCACCGTTGATTTGAAGCGTTCCGCTTTCACTGATGTTAATCCTGGACGACGCCAGAACGGGTAAACCATCTTTGTACCACGTGATTATGGGTTGAGGGACTCCTGATGCTCTGCAGTTCATTGCAGCTACAGATTTCAAAGGCAGAGTCTGATTGGCTGGACCTGAAAAGTAACTCGAGCAATGCATGTGTGGATACTGGAAACAACAAGAAAATATGACAACATTTGGAAACAGTAATAATACCTAACAAAATAACGGGAGGAGGGTTTTCTTCAGGAGATGTAACAGACAGCCGGGCTCTCCACGTGTCAGAGCCAGCTTGATTCACTGCTGAGCATATGACGACCATGCCTGAATCGTTCCTAGTGACATCCTGTACACAGATTTGATGAAACATTGAGTCTGGGTTCACTATTTAAATCATGAATGCTAAGTGACAAAAATCCGAAGTGTTTCCCACCTGGACGGTAAGTACAGCTTGGCCATCTGGAGTGATGGTGGCGTGGAATTTTCCCATTGTTTCGCCAGGGTAGAGGAGGGTCCTGTTTCCTTCGATGGACCAGAAAATGGATGGGCGCGGGTTGCCGTCAATGCCGCATGTGAATACAGCATCGTCTGCAACTTCTACTAGTTGATCCTGTGGCTTCACCAGGATCACAGGCGGCGCTTTGAGGACAAGGAAATTATTGTAGCAGTCACTTATTGTTCAGTTTGATATTGCCATCACATTGCCTCCCTGGTCAAACCAGCCATACTTACAATGTACTGTCAAAGTTGCTGAGGCTGACACAGTGCCGACGCCGTTGTCAGCCTCACAAGAGTATTCACCCTCGTCTTCAGCAATTACAGCTTCCAACTTGAGACTCTTGTCGTCGAGGATACGCGCCCTTGCCAAAGGCATTGGGCCCCCACCAGCAGTCCTCTTCCACATAACGTCAGGCACTGGATCACCCTGGACGGCACATTCGAAGATCACCGACCCACCGACGAGGCTCACGGCATCTTCAGGCCCCTTCACTATGTACGGTTTTACTGCAAACGAAATACATCTCGTTATTAACTCATTCAGAAACGTCCATGAAAAATCAAAAAAATTGTGTAAATTCCTCACCATGAACCCGGAGAAGAGCAATAGCAGATTCTCTCACGCCGACCGTGTTCTTTGCAACACACTGGTATTTCCCATCGTCACTATGCCTGACATCTTGTATGGCCAAATTCGCTCCATCCACGAGCCTCATTCTGAAATTCAGAAAATTCTATTAAAACAATATCAATAAAGCACATGTAGCTATTATAAAAACAAAATACCCTAAAGGTCAGGGCGGTGACAGGGGGGAGCTACGGCAAGTATGCTTGGTTGGTGTGCTGAGCAAAAAAGAAAGGAAATGTATTGCAGGTTCCCGAATCGGTTTTCTCACAGTGGCATCAAAAGTGGGATCCACGCTCTAGACACACAATGAAACCTGGCAGGGTTGTGGCATCCCCATTTGCTATCAGCAAGAAGAACAGCAGACCCCATCTGGTTTCAAATAGGCAGTTAGGATGTTAGCATGCCAAGCAAACCAGGGAGCCGAGACAGAATCAATTGAGATCGTTGCAAGTGGGCAGTGGAGTCACAGTGAGGGCAGCAGTTGACTTGGTTGCCATCGTACGGGGGCTTGGTGGTTATAATGAAATGACCGGTCCACCACCAAGTCCAGCAAGATGATCATTGAACAGCCAAATTAGTCATACATTCAAGCACGACTTGTCTCCCAGTTTTTTTAGTGTACCTCACTCAGCTGCAACCCAGGTGGTAAACGGGAACATGTCAGCATTCAAGCTCAGTCTCGACCCATTTGTATGCACGGACGTTTGAGTCTGATACTTACTGATATACGAAGTTTACTGACCCTCGCACGGTTGTTTGCTGCGACAGGCTTGGGAACTGCCTCCGCTAAAACGCTAGTGGTAAGATGTGTAGCCACTGTGATCCTTCGGCTAGGTCATGGTGATGAGCTAACATTGGCTGGCTTACTTGCTGCTAAACTACCAACCAATGGGAAGCCAGGACACATTGTGGGATACTGACATCAACCCAGATTGTGTCAGAACAATTAGGTACGGGGTGCTAAGCCTGAAAGCCTGGTGGTTTATTGTGCTACACCGAGTGACTATTGACTCTTTCTACCTCCTGGTGGACGAAGTCCAGTTTGAGGGCCCGTCGTTGCAGAATGGCCCTATCGCCAAATGCGACTCATCACGCTTTAGATCCTCCAACAACTACGTGGAAACGTACAACCTCCAGCTTTCCCACCAAGCTACGAGTAGCTCAACCTTTTCAGCTAATGAAGGCACGTTTTGACGGGTCCACCACTTTGTCCCATCAGAGGACTCCCAAGAGAGATTTTGGCAATTTCATCCCGAGATATTTTGTGTTGAAGACACATGCCTCGGCAGTATACGCCAAGGAGCCCCCTGACGTCAGCCCAGACCTAAGCCCTTGGACCATCAAAAATGAAAATTTTAGTTTTTTGTTTACTGTTGTGCTGCAGAATATAATCGTTCCACCAAGTGCCGTCCCTGGGATCTTCAACATCCTCAGGATCAGCCACTTCTCAACGCCTCAAGCCGGTTGATGTCCACGAATTAACATCAAAATAGAAAGGATGTAGCATTTTACCATCCTTCAGTGGACTGCACAAAACGCGCTTCATCTTGATGAATGCAGCACGAGATCTCAATCCGAGCAATGACCAGTCCTCCGACACCAGCTGTCCCATAACTGCCTTAGCAATCTTTCGGGCCAGACTTGGATACCATCACGACTTCGGCCTTTGTCACTTTGATTTGCAAGCCATACCGGCGGGACGCTGCCACCACTTTATTTATTTAATAACCAATAAATAAAGGATCATAGTCCATGAACGACCTAAATTGACCACCAAAAAATTTGATTCTTAGTCAAACCTCTTGTTATTGTCAAAGTCTACGACGTGGCCGTTCCTTTTCCAGATGACGGTCGGTTCGGGGTGTCCTCGTGGAGGTCCACATTCTAACAGGGCCGTTTCTCCTTGGGCGACTCTCAAGTTCTGCGGCTCCTGCCTGAATTCGTCCTTCAACACTGCAACAGAAGAACGGAATACACGTTGAATTTTTCGCTAAAACCGGAGGGCAACCTACAATCAATTAGGCCCCGTAACTCACTCCAAGGAAGTGCTCAGATTTGAATTCTATAATGAAATACACTTGGTTAGTGAGGGTCGAGTTAACAACCCCCGTTAAGACCGGCTCGTTATACCTGGCCGGTTCGACGTGAGCAAAAAACGTCGCGAATCCTTAAAACGCAATCGATAAACCTTTTACATAATGGAAACAACGACCATTTCCGATATCGAGCAGGTTGAAAAGCGCTGAGTGGACTATTAGCGGTGGCAAGGTCCTTACCGAAGGGAAAAAGAAATATTCTTGCTGGAAAAGCTTAAGTGAGATCAGCTTTGGAGACGGATAACTCAACAAGTGCCCACATTACCATTGATCTGCGGGGCCCATCGACGATATCGTCTTCCCTCTCCCCAACAATTCCTTCGGCGATTTGATGAAATTTATTCATGTATTGAGTTATGGAGATTGAATAGCTTTTTTTGCTTGATGTTGCGGTTTTTATTTCGAAGTCGGAGAGGGATTACAAACTTTGGTGGGTCAAATCGGATTACATTTTTGGGGAAAAGGCAGACGTCAACAGGCAAAAAAAAAAAAAAAAAAAAAAAGGTGGGTGCCGTGAAAGAAATTACACGGTGAGAGCATGAAAATTTCCATCGTCAGTCATCGGATCCTCCTGAGGAATTTTGTTAGCGTGAAAAATCATATCGTTCGAGGGAGCGGAAAAAAACTCAAATTAGCCCGATATGAAGCCCTCTGATGAAATTGTCCCTAATAACCCGTCCCTGTTGTCCCATCTACGGCACAATGATTCAATCCACTCGTTTTCCAATATCTCCCATTAGCAATCAACTGGACTTTTTTTTGTCTCTCCGGAGCTATTTCTCGTTTTCAGGAGTTGTATCTTGTTTTTTGGTCCCCTGTTTGCAAATTCGCTTATTCCAATTCCCCCCACCACTCTTTATTGCAAATTCCCGACATAACGGGGCAGTTAATAGTTGGTTCTCATTTTTCCCTTGTCTTTATTGAATCGAGGACAAAGGAGGCCATTGAGAGATAAAACTAAAATCAAAGCGGAATCCAGAATACAACTGTTATGTGTAAGCTCGAGTATCGAGTTATTTTTCTCCTCATCCTACGTCACTCTGGAAGATGAAGAGAGTGGCGACTGTAACGCGATCCTCCCTCTCGATTTTTCCAGCTGCTCCACAGTTTCACTAATTAGTGTCCCGAGGGAAACGGGATCCTCTAGGTTTATTTTTCCCATTGTGCCCCCTAGTCCCATTCTCGAACATCCTACTGGACCATCAGCCTCTCTTCGCCATTTGCAGTTCATTTACTTAACTAGTTTAAAAGGCTAATTGCAACTTCGTTACAACCTCGGGCCTAGTTGGCTGATAGAAGCATTGACGTCAAACACCAGTTGTCTCCAGATAGCTGCAGTGTCAGAGAATCATAAAAATCCTAGTAATGTTCGATTCTCAGGTTGAGTTGAAGATGTTCGATACTTCAAAAAACATCGATACGTTATATTATTGTACCTATCCTTATTTTCATAATGATTTTCACATACGAACTCGTTTTGTATCGGATTTCGCGTCCAAAATTACTCGGAAAACGACATCTTATTTGACCTCTTCGGATCCTTCAAAAACCCCATTTGTATCCCCATGAAAGCCCCATATAATACATGATATTATCGTCACGGTGAAATCGGATAGTTCTGGCTGAAATTTCTTCCACCTGTTCACCATAATAACATTATATTATGATAGGCCAACCAGCCAAAAATAACCGTCTCTTACCTATTCAAAATTTGAATTTCAAATGCTCGTTCCGTGCTAGCTTTCCGAAAAAAAATATTGCCGCCTGTGGGTGTATTGCCGCCTGTGGGAGTATTGCCGCTTGTGATTTGTGTAGATCATGGTACATGATTGTCTTATGACTTACCTGTGGGACTCCCCCAGACCCCCGGATTATCTAAGTTCTGATCAAGGATCATAGCAAGGAAACATGGTACATGTTTTTCGGATTGGTATATTTAAATTCGCGATAAAAAAAAGTTTATTTAATAAAAGGGGGTTATACATTTAAAAAAGGCCATACATTTAATAAAAGGGGGTTATACATTTAAAAGGCCAGTGTCGAATCATGAATTTAATTTAATTCGCGGGGTTGCGCGCGTCGCACGGGATTTTAATATAGCCTATGTTGGGGGCAATCGCACCCGAAACCGTTAGAAAAAACCCCATTCAAATCCGTTCAGCCGTTTAGGCGCCTATAAGTCACGACAGACACACAGACAGAAAGCTCAACATCTCAAGGGGGGCTCGACCCTCTAAGCAGACATAAACGGTCCACCAAACCAATAGAAAAAAATTTCATCAAAATCGGGTCAATATTGGCTGAAATCCCCACTCCTTCCCTTCTTTAGGGAAGGAGAGAGGGTTGAAGGAGGGGAAAACGGAAAAAATCTTTGAGGGCGCTCAACCTATCTCAGAACGTACATCATTTTTGAATTTCTCGAGATTTTCAAGAATATATATAATATATATAATATACCTGTATAATATATTGATATATATTATATAAATATAAAAAGGTTATCGGTTGGTAAGGGGGTAGATCGGCGAAGGGTTTATGGGGGGGGGGGGGGGGGGGGGCTTGACTCGCATTCCAATCCGCAGTCCAACACGTTTCGCACAAATTCGCGGGGTTGCGCGAGTCGCGCGGGATTTTAATATAGCCTATGCTGGGGGCAATCTCACCCGAGACCGTTAGAAAAAACCCCATTCAAATCCGTTCAGCCGTTTAGGCGCCTATAAGGCACGACAGACACACAGACAGAAAGCTCAACATCTCAAGGGGGGCTCGACCCCCCTAAGCATACTTAAACGGTCCACCAAACCAATAGAAAAAATCGTCGTATTTTTATCGCTTACCGTTTAGGAGGAGGAGAGGAAAAACCATGTACCGTGAGTACAGAATTTCGAAATTTCGAAATTTCGCAGGGTTGCGCGAGTCGAGCTGGGTTTTAATATAGCCTATGTTGTGAGCAATCGCACTCGAGATCGTTAGAAAAAAAAAACCATTCAAATCCGTTCAGCCGTTTAGGAGGAGGAGAGGAAAAACCATGTACCGTGAGTACAAAATTTCGAAATTTCACAGGGTTGCGCGCGTCGGGCTGGGTTTTAATATAGCCTATGTTGTGGGCAATCTCACCCGAGATCGTTAGAAAAAAAAAAAACATTCAAATCCGTTCAGCCGTTTAGGCGCCTATAAGGCACGACGGTTTACGGGGGGTGTACTTCAAAACTCTTACATTCCAATCCAGAGAACGCCCGTAAAAACATGTACCATGTTAAAACTAGACTTCGTGAACTCCTACTGAACATTTTCAAACAAAATTGTTTCGAAGAAGTGTATGAAACGGATGATCATTTGTATCGGCCTCAAAATTTTACATTATACTTTTTAAGATGACATCTTAAAAACGCTGCAAATTTTACACAAGGGTTTATTATTCTTTGATATAAGTTACTTGTACAGAAATTTAATTCTGTCAATAAAAAAAAATTAAAAAAAAATTTTTTTGGGATTTTTATATTTCAAAAAAAATTTTTTGAGGCGATTTTTTTTCAAAAATGTGTTTTTTCAAAAATTCTTTAATTTTTACTCGAAAGATATTTAACTTTTTGGGATCCATCAAAAATCCCATTTTTAGCTCCATGAAAGCCCTATAGATCGCCACAGTGAAATCGGATCGTTCCGGGACCCCAAAAAAATGGATTCTACGTCCAAAAATACTTCGAAAACGACACCTGACTCGATCCCATAGCCAAAAGCCTTCAAAAACCACCTTCTGTAGCCCCATTTTAGCCCCAGAGCGCCCCACGGGTTTGGGCGATCGGGCTGAAAACCTTGCGGGCACAACTAGATGGTAAACCGAGTATTTTGTCAAAATTTCAGATTTTTTAAAAAATTCCTACTGCCCAAAACGGCCTGGACGGCGGACGGCGTACGGACATTTCGGATTTTGAATGTAGACCACTTGAAACGGATAATGTCAAATTTTGAGCCCGATCGGAGTCGTCGACCCGCGTCGCGAAAACATAGGTGTATTATTCCAAGAATAATAAACCAAAAGTATAGATTCCAAAAAAGAAATGTCCGTCTGCCGTGGCGGCAATTTTTCTTCCTTTCTTAAATCTTTATTTTGTTGGAATAAAAAGTGGCAGCAAAATGTTTTCCACTCACTGAGCGTAGGGATTTGTTAATCCAAGTAAAGAGGGGTTGAAGCTGTCTCTAAATCTAAACCTTTTGGTGCTCAGCAAGTGGGGTTCGGTTGGGTATTGTGATTTGGGGACCACACCGCCCTCGCCCTCACCTTTTACCCCGAAATCTTTTCAACCAACCCCCTAAATATTCAACGACGAGTCGAGGGAGCAAATTGCCGTTCGGGGCTAACGAAGCGCGTTAAAGTGGGAGCGATATCGGGGCTAAGTGCCTGAACTGACACCCGCGGGACCTGCCATGTAAAATAAGGAAAAGGGGTTTTTCGAGGGAAATCGTCCGTGAAAGGCGCAAGCAGACGGGACGAGAGGGATACAAGCCTGTTTAGCATGTCAGGGCCATAAATACCTTTGTAGATGAATGCGTTTTAATATTCATGGCCATAGGGTGGAGGAGGACCGAGGGATTAAAAGATATGGTACCTACCCAACCGCCGCAGCATCTCGAGACCCTTTCGTGACGGCGCTCCGTATTTTTACGAAATTACATTATAATGTATGGTGTCTTATCACAATTTTCTAGGAGAACGTCCCAAGGGACGAAAAATGTCCCGTCGTCGCCGTAGTGACCCGATTTCAAATTTCTTGTATAATTTGGCGAAATTTCTCGAGTCTTGGTTAGCAAATTTGAAAGTAGCATTCATTCAGCCATGACCAAGGTGTAAGATACCTATGCAAGCACAAGTAAGAATGTTAAATGGATTTTTTCAGACCGTAAACTTCTGACTTCTTCTTCTTAAGACTTAAGAATTCTGTCTGTCGTCAAGTACAAGTACATAAGTTTATGTAGGTAGGTATACCATATACGACATTTTTAAGAAGCTTGCAGTCAGAGTATTCACCAATGCTGTATCCTCACGAAAATCATCAACTCCAGATCTTCCAAGCAACTTTTCTACATAGAAGCTTCCTAACTTGACCTACTGTGGGTAACTTAGGTGCTTAGGTGATCATTTTATCGAGGGTCTTGTGTGGCTGATCACAATGTGTCAACATGTCACGTTCACCAACTTTTCAGGAGGACCAAAAAACTCATTCAAACCCATGGAGATGATGAAATTTTTAAACTGTTAGTTATAGTTTAATTATAGTGTGATTTTTAACATAATAAGTAATGTTGGATCTCGCATTTCTCAAAAAAAAAAAAAAAAGTTATGTCAATTATTTATAGGTCATTAAAAAAATATTTTTGAGTTCCAAGAATCACAAACCAAAAGACGCAATTGCGAAGAACGATTGATTGAAACGGTAAAACATTAAACGTTTTGAGCATGGAAAATAATGAAAACTAAATGACCGGGAACTTTAAAACGGTGAATGTCGCTAAACTGCAGAGTAAAAAATTGTAAAAAAAGCTGCAAATTTTACACAAGGGTTTATTATTCTTTGATATAGCTATATATGGGTTTATAGCTATATAACCTAGGTTACTTGTGCAAAAATTATTTCTGTGTCAAAAGAAAAAATTTGGGAAAAACGGTTTTAAAAAAATTTGTTTGGATTTTTTTTTCAAAAATTCTTTATTTTTTACTCGAAAAATATTTAATCTCCTGGGATCCTTCAAAATCCCATTTTTAGCCCCATGAAAGCCCTATAGATCGCAACAGTGAAATCGGATCGTTCCGGGACCCCCGAAAATGGATTTTACGTCCAAAAATACTTCGAAAACGACACCTAACTCGATCCCATAGCTGAAAGCCTTCAAAAAACCACCCCGTATTTTAGCCCCATAGTGCCCCACGGGTTTGGGCGATAGGACTGAAAACCTTGCGGGCACAACTAGATGGTAAACCAAGTATTTTGTCAAAATTTCAGATTTAAAAAAAAATTCCTACTGCCCAACACGGCCCGGACGGCGGACGGACATTTCGGATTTTAAATGTAGACCTCTTGAAACGGATAATGTCAAATTTTGAGGCCGACCGGAGTCATCGACCTCCGTCGCGAAAACATAGTTGTGTTATTCCAAGAATAATAAACCAAAAGCGAAAAAGGTGGCGAAATTGAACCTGGAAAACCCGATTTATTGAAGAGATGAAACCTGTTGCAAGTCATTCAGGCTTATAAACTATACTGATTGGCCGTGTTGTGTGGTTTTTAGTGGCCTGATCAAATCATTGATGCTACAATTTGTACCTGAGCACAAATTTGAATTCGGTGGTTGATTGCCGTTTTATGCCCGTTTTGTTGGGGGATACAACTCTGAAATAATGATAAATACAGTTTTATTCCTCCACAAGCACTTTTGAGAGGATAAACTCTTGCTGTCTTCGGGAATTAGGATTTCATATCAAAACGTCATCTCCCCGTCGTTTTTCGAAAAAAAAAATTGCGTGTTCCGAGCTGCTTCCATCGCGTTCTGGACACTTAGTTTGAATAAGACCAGACTTTCGCGTGTCGCCACCTTCACGTGTCTGCAGCAAAGGGGGGAAAGGATGCGAGCACGAAAAACGATAAGTCTCACAAATCACAACGACTGTTTACAGGATCTTCCCCATCACGCCAGGGAAATGCCCCTCTCCCCGCTGGCAGCCTCAGAAATTGAATTTAATCTCGGGATTCATCGTAATGCCATACATCATATGTATAATCGTCGTAGCAGAGATGACTAATGGAGCCTCCGCTCCAACTTGGGATCAACTTTGAGCCGACGCTTCCCGGTGTAAATTTATTCGTAGGATGACCCGTAAGAATTCTGTACACGATTTATCAACTAAGTAAATCCTATTATAATGGTGCATTGTGTCACACGTACTACACTGCCATTGTTCAATTTCTACAACAAACTTTCTCAAAGGCAACGTTTCTAACAAAGAATCTAAAGTTTCAAAATGTTGAGTCCAACCTCACGTCAAGAAACACCATCATCATATTTCCGCGAATTAACGGCCAGTCAGGCAGTTTGAGTCAATTCGAGAAGAATGTTTTCATTATTCAACTCGAGCTAAAAAAAAAAACAAGAAGGAAATGACCGTCAAGGCCGACTTTAATGAGATATCACACTTGATTCACGTCAACAACACAGTCGATTCTCGAGTGTTTCACATTGTTAGGTAATAATAATTTTATTGTTCTTTAAATTTTTAAATTTGTCAAGTCAAACGAAGTGTTTAGTGTTTGTTGTTCATCACTAAGTGACAAATTTATTTAAAGAACAATAAAAAATTCAATAAAATACAAATTTAAAGAACAATAAAAAATGCAATAAAATACAAATTTAAACAATGATAAAAATACACAATTGGTAGATTAGAAAAATAAATAAATATTTTATAAAAATAAATTTGTTGGGCACTCAGTCAAAATTTTTAAATCCATAAAAAACACATCGCGTTTTTTCTTCTGCGAAGATGAGGAGCAGAAAAACCCCACTCCCAAAGGGAAACACGAGATGCTATAAGGGTTGAAGGGAAGAAAGATATGAGCAATCTAACCATCTAAATGGAGTGTTTGAAGACAGAAAAGCTGGTAAGAACAGATAGCTTGTTCCCTTCTTTCAAGTCGTGCCCTCTTGAACCTACTCGAGAAGTGGTTCTTGTGCTCGGCTATCTCCGGAGCTTTTCCTTCTGAAAGTTTCAAGTGACCATCTCAACCTCCCATCACTCAGGTTTCCGGCTTTTATCCGTGTGGATTCGTCTTACGGCCCAAAGAACACTTCGGGAAGAAAACTGATCAAATATAAAAAGCCGTAAGAATACTGCACTATAAGTGTAGAATAAAAAATTAAAAATTAATCACGAAACGTCCTTCGACAATAGAGGATTATGTTGTTCAATGAACTATTTCAAAGCCTCCTTCAACTGAAAAATGATCGTGATCGAGGACAATAGCTGAGATCTCATTACGAAGAAAAATGAAATGCATAATAGGTCGGTTGAAAAAACGATGCCAATCCCGTGACTACCCCATCAGGATCCCCTCAGGGAATACTGAGACTGGAAACAGGTGGTGGGGGATGTTCAATAATTTTATTTCACGTAAGCCCCGCTTCGTGCCTCCTCTTCGAAGACTGAAGCGATTCCCGGGACACAATGAGGTCTAATCGAGTTGGGAGGCTTTGTAAATGACTCATCTATATCATGCTATGCCGTGTAAAAGGGTTAACGTAACGGCCCCTAAGCAGATTCCTTTTGCTCATTTCGGGGCGCTGATGCGTTTCCCAAGACGCTTTGGGGAAGCCGATGATGGCACAGATGCTCCATCAAGTGATCATCGAACCAATTACGGGCTCTTCTCTGGTCGTGATATAAATTTTTTTCGGATCGATTCATTTCAACGCGTCAACATCTTTTATGTTTTAATGCTCGGTGTAACCAGCCAGAGGCAGACGGGCAACGGTTAATGTTGTCTTCTGGCCTATGCCGTAGCTCCTGTCTACCACGCCCAGCATACGTTCTGTCCTTGGGGCGAGCTCACTACAATCAGGCAAGCGGATCGATCTGGGCCATTGTGGAGCCAGCGACTAATCCAGTTCGTTGCCGGATGGAATCCTGAATGAACGATTCCCCTTAAAGAGATGACTGCAGGGATTGGGGTCTGAGGAGTCTGAATCAAGAACCTTTTACCTTTTCCAGTACTTGCCATCTTTGGTACTTGAGAACCAGATTCTCTCCAAATGCCAAGCCATTAGAATCTGTGGCAGCTCTAGTTTTTACAGGCCAGTACAGGCCACAGTAACTAGTGGCTCCGCTTCCACAGGATCTGGAGGGATATTTGGACGTAACCAGTGATAGCATCCCTCTTGAGCCTCTGCTACCTCAGGGAAAGTAGGTTCCAGGAAGCTCTTCCAATAGACTTGACGGCATGAATTGATACGCAGCGCCTTCCCGTCAAATCATAACCACAACCACATAACTAAACTCAAATTTAGACACACTACCATAGGTACCTACACAAAATACACCCAAAAGGTTCAGATCCCTATAAAGCCTTAGATCTTGAACCTATCAGTCTCCAGCATAGGATGCACTAAGCACTAACACGATAGACACCTTTTTTACGAGATATCCATAATTGGAAGGGAGAGCGATACTGGACTCAGTGGGCATTCTAAATTAATGCAACAACGTATCGTGATTGACCATAGAATCGTTACGCTGATAACCCATGTATACTCGATCACTGATGAGTGAGGGATACGGGCTCTGATTCGCAATGACCAATTCGGGGTACCTATTACCATCGGTAGCTGGAGGGGACGAGCGATTTAATCGCCGACAACATTCAATGCCCCCAGAGCGCGAAATTGCGTCAACACAGTGTGACAACAGTTCAATAGAAGGGGTCATTAGGGGAATGTTATTTCAATGCAGATCGCTCTCGTGCCATTCGCGGAGGAAAACACCGGAGACCGTTGTGATCTTGTATGCGGTGAAACAGATCTTACAATGATTTTATGGCTTTTGCGAGTGTAATCCAGTTTGAAAGGGAGGTTTGAATTTTCTTCAGCGGTCGAGAAAATTTAGGTCGAGTCAAACTAATTGGATTTTTCTTTTGAAAACAGTTGGTGGCAGCGGTGGTGGTTGAGAGACCCAGCAATTAAAACCATTTTGACTGAATGAGTTAAAACTGAGTTGCTAGCTTAAAGTTAGTGTGATTTTAAAAGTTACACTGAAGGATTCTGTTCGATCATCTTGTCCATAAATTACTTTCTAACGTTTGCTGGAATATAATTTAGAGAAATTGGGGAAATGATAATGAAACATCATCTGATGATAATGATATTTTGGGAACAAAATTTTGGATTGACCCCAGCGCTATTCACGCCAATAGTAGGTATGTATATTATGCGAATTCTTCATTCGAAATTTGGCTCGCTTATAGTTCGAAAAAATACTTGACATTTAAGCCATTGCACAGCCTTAAAATTGAGGCCAGAAGACATAATATATATGGATATAATTATTATATCCATTATATCCATGGATACTTATATTATATATCCATGTCACATTGTATTAGCGTGAAGCGTTGACACATCTCAGTCCACCTGAGCGTAAGCTGCTATGCTCATTAAAATTTAATACACATTTAATGTGTAAAAGCACGTGAAAAGTTGGAAGATAGAGAGATGAGACATGATGATTTGTGGTGACAAGGATGAACGGAATGACTTTGGAAAAAAGGATCCGAAACAGAGAAAGTTCCTTTCGGCGTGGACGTTAAAAACGATGTACATACATAGGATTCATTCGATGTGGGGAAACATTCCCAAAAAATACAGTAAGATTGCAGAAGTGCGAGCTGCCGCGGGGAGGGTGAAGGACGTCCTTGAAGAAAAGGAAAACACTGGTTCACTACCAGTTTATGCAGTACTACCATTGTCGAGTATCACCAGACAACTTCAAGTGGCACAGGCTGTTGAGCTTTCCTTATTATAAAAATGCAGGATGAATTGATTTCCTAAAATATGAGGAAAAGGGAAGCCTAATCAAATTAATTAAGTCTGATACCTTTACCATTATCAGTTCAAATCCCTTCATTAGTCCAATAGGCCCATCAAACAACGCGATACTTGAAACTTATGACGGATGATTTGTTTGTTCAACGTTTGGAAAACCCGGAACCCCCAAAAACTCGATAATTAGCTTGCGGAATCCGATAAAGCCCCGGGGGAGCTCCGGTCTGTCAAGCATCCTGGCAAATCAAAGAGGGGAGAATGTTGGGAGTGGGGGAATCCAAATTGAAAAGAAATGAATGAGTAGGCGTTGAGTGGGTGCTGTAGGCTGGGGGTAGTGAATGGCAAAGGGGTTTTTGATAATCTCCGAATGGCGTGCCTTATTCTTCTTGGCTGTTCTTGTGTTGTGCTGAGGTTGATGAAATCGCCCCAACTTCACGTTTCAGGATCAATCCCTCTTGTTTCTGTTTGGCATCGTTCAATTTGACGAGTTGAAGAGCCGTGAGAGGATTCTACACTAGACGGGATTTTGGAAAACGCCACTCCTGTATGAAAAGAACCGGGTCGAGATGTACACGTGAAAAGCTGTGATTCATAACAACCTCTCACCCCGTTCAACCTCCGACCTTATAATCCCACCTTCAACACTCCTTTCGGGCCAGAAGCTCGCTAATGAGGGCCAATGAACGCCCAAGAACAGGCGGGGGAGGTCTAAAAGGAGGAGATTTTTCTTCCTTATTGTGTCTAACGATCATCAATCCAGGTGCTTCAACATAAGGAACCAACCTCCCACCAATCCCTTCCTATGGGATTAATCACTTTCTCGTGTAGAGGAACAGAGAGAGGGGATTCTGAAAGAGAGAGAAATAGTCTAAGAAAAGTATCATTACGGCTGCAAGTCACTCCTGACATATTGCCCAGTCTACCATTGTCTGAAATCCCCTTTTTCTATCACAATAGAAGGGAATCTGCGAAATAACATCAATTTCCGTTCGAATAAATTTCATGCCTCCTTTGAACTATTGCAGAGCCGGGACATTATTCATTAGTCTGCCCCTGCCGTTTAATTCCACCTTTTTTCCTTGAAGATTTATATTCTACCGTTGACACTGCAAGAGGGGAAGTTGCGGAGTAATTTCTTTGATAATAATTGTTACTACCTAGGCGGCAATTATGAAGGACTCTGCTGCATTGTCCTGGTTCTCATCAAGAATTTAACACCAAATTTGGAAATGATGTGTTCAAACAATTGTTAAAATTTGAACACATGATTGTCGCTTTGATATTTTCTGTGGGCTTGTTCTTGTCTCGTATTGCCTCGTTTGGGTGAGAGGTTTAGCCATCTTGATTGTCTCCACTCCGTCCGATTCCCGGCTTCTGATGTGATTTATACTGCACGACGCCTGCAGACGTCCATCATCTCCTGAATGTAGGTAACAGATGGCCTCCCCCTCCCCCCCCCCCCCCCCCACCACCAAGTGGTTATGGAACTGCGTATAATGCCTGCCGAAATTGAATATTCATCACGTCCAAACGTCAAGCAATGGACCGGATCTCCCCCTTCGACGCCGTTGAGGACCAATTTTGTGGTCGGCGGTTGATTTCAAAGGACTTAATTTTCTCCTGCGCCCCTTCGGCAACACCAGTACTCCATTCAGATCGACAAATAGCATTACAACAGTCACCGCCGAGTTGGCGTCAATTGCCGCTTGTTTCGCCCCATTCAGAGTAATGATCGTATGCAGATGTGTACAATTTCATCACTGGTACACGAGTAACGATCCCAGCAAATTTGTCGTCATTGAGCGATGAGCTTAGTATTAAAAGTGAAGTTCACCTTTTCAAATTTTGGCATCGAAATTTCATGTGCAGCTTTAGAACTTCAAGAAAATCCTTCTTCACCATCATCCTCATCATGAAAAGTCCGTTCCAATCATGTTTCTCTAAATCTGTAAAAGCGTTTTTGACGGAGTTGGTGATGAGAATGATCTCCCTTTTTTCGGGTAAAAACTTCAGAGACAGATACACCACTTGACGGCTGTTTTCTCATCATCATCACTTAGCCAAAAAGCAAATCCCACCATGTGGAAACATTGCCACTACACCCCCCAATTGATTACACCCTGGTTTGTGTATTTTTTTTTTAATAATTTGATGCGTTTGGCGTAAGAACCTGAAAACTGATGAGATGGAACATAACGCGTCTGTGGCACGCTAACGGCCTTCCAATTTCTTCTTAGTGACAGAACGAAAAAGGAAGGAAAGTCTGCCTACTGCTTCCAGTCACGTTCCTAAGTGATTTACGCTATAATCACCATAACCTTGAACCCATTTCATCCGTTTTTTTTTCCACTCTGATAGCAAGAAACGAGGAATAGCTAACGTGACGGCCTCCACCAAGAATGGATGAATTCATCCACTTTGAGGGAAGCTAGATTTGAAATAAAATAAAAATGCCAAAAATGCGAGAAAAAAATTAATGCTACATACTGTGTACTATCGTCCCTGTAGAAGCAACACTGCCTAACCCACTTCGGTCGGAAAATGAAAGTTTTTTTTTTTTTTTTTTTTTTTTTTCAACAGCGATGATATATCCACAAGAACCTGAACAGTATGTATTTGAACGAAGCCATAACGTTGATAAGATCAGTTAATCAGACAAGAAAAGGCCTAAGGGACCGAGTAAGGTGGATGGCAGGGTCGCTTAATGTTGCCGAGGTTAATTTGGTTGTAAATTAGCGAACGATAAAATCCGGGCTGCGTACGTTCATTGCTTTGTTCGTCATGCATGTTTGTTTGGTCTGTTAACAATAACATATATTTATTTTATTTTCATCTTATACGTACAAATTTTACTCGAAACAGAAAAACTCCGTTATTCGACGCGCGAAGTAAGTTATTGTTGACATTACAAATGCCAAAACCACTGAGCCAAGATCACCAGTCTTTTGGAATGGAAACTATAGGGTTTTCTCTTTCGGCGGGAGTTTTCTCTTCTCCCATACTGAAAATTGTTGATGGTAGGGTAAGGTACGATAAAGTAGGTAAATTCTATACCCAGGAAGATGTGCATGAAGTTGAGAGGTGGAAAGTTCCTATTAGACCGATAGGGTCGTATGTCGTACGGGGAAGTAGAGGCCTTCGGGTTCCCTCCAATTAAAAAGTGCGAGCGAGTCCAGCGCTCGCTGGTAAACGCGTTAATTAGCGCCTGCCTGTTCTGCAGCAACGCATTCACTAGACCTACCTGTACAATATTGTCGATAGAATTCGTGAAAATAATCTTCCGACAAGGCATTCTGTGCTTCAAAATGCACTGGAGCTACTCTGGCAGAGATTCCGCTTTCCGCCGCATTGGGCGTGATGATCTACCTACGAGCTCAAAACTGTTTGAGGCCTTCTGCCAATTCCCAACTCTGTTGTGACTGGGAGAAACCAAGCTTATCAACATTCTGTCAGCTGTTGAAATAAATGCCCTGGAATCTCGTTTAGGATAATGTTTGTTGTATTGTAAATAATGTTGTCCATTCTACCCCTGAAGTTAACCATTTCATTCAACATTCCGTAAAAGATGAGTGTTCAACGATTCTTTCTCTTTTCTCTCTCTCTCTCTCACCCTTTTTCTGAAAGTTTCGCAATATCACTCGGCATTCCGGCCTCGTTTCACGTTATTTTTTTTTTCTTTCAAGCGAGAGCGCAAAAAAAGTTCAATACGAAGCGAAATATTCCAAACTCGTCTAATCGGCTTGAACTGAAAGCTTTGACCTTTGGATGCTCAATCTCGCCCACCTGAGCCCCACGCGTCATCGTGAGATGATCTTTGGGAAAATGGAAAGAATTATAAAGAGAAAGCTCAAATCCCCGAAGGGCAGCTCGAAAAACCCGCCCGTTTTCACGAAACATTTGAATATTATGATAATGAGATGTTTAATTAGTTTTTTCTCTGACAATATTTTCGAGAGAAATCCCCCCTCACGGGGTTCATACAGATGGGGTAATTAGCCCTCAAGCGGGAACGTGCTCTATGAGATAAAACCCAGGCGACCTTCTTTATGCTAAGGAGGTTGACACTTTTTTTTACTACCGAATGTAAAAGTTTGAAAATTAAATGAGGCTGCAACTCGAGAAGTTTTCCTCCTTCCATTGGTGATATTTTCACGTAGGATTCAAATGTACACGGCCCTGTTTCACATAGTGGGGCACGTTTATGTCCCCAGACCTCAATCCAGTCAATTTTGATCAGAATTTCTCATTAGAATTTTTTTAATGTGTCCAATGCTATGGATGGAGCGTAGATCCACGCTTTCCATGGTTTTTTGGGAATAATATCCATTCTTATAACAAGCAATTCAACTCCGAAGTTGAAATTCGTCATTTTGGTCACAACCTAAAACTTCTCAACAGCACTCGTATTTAGGTAATTTTGACAATTAAGGCTATGAGTTTTACATCGTGGAGTTCAGATAAAATTTAATATTGAAAAAAAAAAAAAAATCCTAATTGAATGGAGTAGTTGTCGGGAAATTTAAGAAAACACGTGTGTTCCAAAATCTAGCGTCAGTTTAGGCACTAAACGTTATGAGCACGCTTCTTATTAGACGAGCCACCTGAACCACTTCTAGACCCATGTTCATCAGATGAACAATGAACAATGAAGATTCTTCAGTTACTCTTGCTAGGGGCATGGACGGTTGAAAGTAAACATTTACTATTGTGTTTCTTATCATTTTGGTTTGTTTTGCCAATAACTAGTACGTGTTTTTTCCGTCCATCATTCATGTCACACTAAGTGTGACATTAAATGACATTTTGCTCATGAAGAGAAGTCTTCTCTTCATGGGCTTGCAAGCCCATGGGTTTCGAAGAGTTTAGGGTGAGTTTTGTAATCACGAATGAAAACCCAGAAAACGTTCATGATATTGCGGCGGTCCATGTTTTTCATACATATTGCTTCAGGAACAAGCAGAAAGCTAGGTTTTAGTCATTTTGGCCACACATGGGTAATTTTGGTCACACATTATATTCGACAAAGATTTCAAAAATACACATTACAATCACAAATTGAACAAGACTATAGTCATCACTATAATCATGAATATATTGTTGGGTTGAGTGGTTTCGGCATTGAAACCAGGGTAGTCGTTAATAAATAAAAAGAGTTGTTGTGATCTTAAAATTAACCCGAAAGTCTTGTTCTTAATATTGGTGTCAGATTTTGGGATTTGCCCTTTCAAAAATGATCACACGTTCTCGTGCGCGGGTCTCCCGTTCAGCGGGAGGTTCGCCTTTGCTGGCGCAGACAAACCCGGGGCCTACAGGTAGTGTCGAAGTACCACTGCCGATACCTGGTCGAAGTGTAGATCCTGCTCCAGAGCAAAGCGCGGGGCGCTTTCGAAGCGAACAGACGCAGACCGTAAGTGTCGTTTCAAATGATGTTAGGCAAGAAATGGGCGCCCTCCTAGATGAATTTGCCAGCAACATACAACTCCATCTTGAGGGGCGGTTGGCGATAGCTGGGGAGGAAATCGAGAGCCTGCGATCTGAGTTGGAGAGGTGCAAAGCTGACCTGCAGTCGTTGAAACAGAGCCATGTGAAGCCACCCAAGTTTGATGGGAAGGTTGACTGGCCGTCGTACTTGAAGCAATTTGAATGCATTGCAGAAAAGCACGCTTGGTCGGATGAGGTCAGAGCGGATAAACTGCTCAATTCGCTGAAAGGAGACGCTCCGACGGTACTGAAGCTGGTTAACAATGCACATGACTATAGTCAGTTAGTCGCGGCACTCAACGACAAATTTGGCGACGTAGGATCGACGCAGGCATATTGCAATCAGGTGAACAACCGCACCCAGAAGGCCAAGGAAGGGATCAGGGAGTTTCACTACGCTCTACGCGAGTTGGCTAGCAAGGCTTGGCCAGGGAATACTCAGCACATAGAGGAGCAGGTGATTCTGCTGTTCTGCAGAGGGCTTCGAGACCCTGAAGTGTCACGTCATGTGCAAATTGTGGGCCCGAAGACGATGGCGGAGGCGCTAGATCTTGCTTTGAAGGCAGAAAGCGTTCCCTCTCGCTCAGTGGTGAGACAATGCGCGACTGAACAAGGAGAGACGTCGGTAAATGCAGCACGTACGTCGAAGCGCCTTTCGTCTTTCACGAGGGGTCCACCGCAGAAGCGCCAGCTGACCTGTTGGCGCTGTGACGAGGTCGGGCACACCTGGTTTTCATGCCCAACTCGTAATGAAGCCCCCAAAAGTTCGGGAAACGAAGAGCGGTCAGATTGAAGGGCCGCAGTCTGACCACCCACCGCACAATGGCCACCCAGACTTATGACAGCATGGGAACAGCACAGGTCGTCTATCGCCTTCAAAGTTGCCCTTCGATTATAATGGTAGGTAGGTTGAACGGGTTGCCTTGTAGCATGATAGTTGATAGTGGGGCCACTAGTACAGTGGTTTGTAAAGACGTCGTAGAAGCTGTAAAGCTAGTTATCAATGTGCGGGATAAAGGGTGGTTGAGAAGTGTGACAGGAGATGTAGTCCCTGTCATGGGAAAGGTAGACGTGGACATTGACCTGGGTGATGGACACTTGAGGAAGCACACAGTTCAAGTGGCAAATATTAGGGAGGAGTGCATTTTGGGAATGGACTTCTTGAAGAAGTATAAGGTTCAGATCCATACCGAGGATAGCAGCATAGTGGTGGGAAACAGGAAGATTCTCTCCTCTTACGATCCTGTGGTAGAACCTGAAGATTGCACCCAACCAGACACCGTGGATGCATTGTGTTACCAGGGATTCCATGAATTTGAGTCCTCAATAATGGCTGCAGTTGACGTTTCTCTGGGCAAGACAAGCGATAACTGCACAGGGGGTGTTCCATCCCATCTGCAGGACCTTTTGCGATAACTGCAGGACCAGGGGCTGTTTGCAGCCTGACAGCACCCGCCTTTTGCGAGATCTTCTCATAGAATTTGAAGATGTATTTGCCAAAAATGAATCCGACTTGGGCCACATCAAGGGAGTTACGCATTCGATAGATGTAGGTTCACACAGGCCAATTTGTCAAGGGCCCAGGCGTCTTCCTCCTCACAGATTGCCTGAGGTGGAGGACCTGATCAAAAAGATGGAGCGAAACGGGGTCATAGAGCTTTCGAAGGGTTCATGGGCAAGCCCCATAGTCCTAGTGAAAAAGAAGGATGGCTCGACAAGATTTTGTATCGACTACAGACAGCTGAATGCAGTGACAAAAAGGGATGCTTATCCATTACCAAAGGCTGATGAATTGTTGGGGGCATTGGCCGGAAGTGCGTGGTTCTCGACGTTGGACCTTCAAAGTGGTTACTGGCAGATCGACATGGAAGAGTGTGACAAAGAGAAAACTGCATTCTGCACACCACATGGTCTCTGGCAGTTCCGAGTGATGCCTTTTGGTCTAACTAACGCACCAGCCACTTTCCAGCGAGCCATGAACAACATGTTGAGGCCAGAGACGGATGCGGGGAATGTGAAGGTGTACCTCGATGATGTGCTTATCCATACGCCCTCTGTGTCTTCTCAAATTGAGAAATTGCGGCAAGTGTTCACCAGATTTCGCCATGAGCGGGTCAAGTTGAATCCCAAAAAGTGCGAATTGTTCAAGCAGAGTGCCACATACCTTGGCTATAGGGTGTCCCAAGGGGGCATTGCAACGGACCCTGCAAAAGTGGAAAAAGTTCGGTCATGGCCGGTACCAAGTAACGTCAAGGAATTGAGAACTTTCTTGGGGTTTTGCTCCTATTACCGGAGGTTTGTCCCGCAGTTTGCAAGATGTGCTTCTGCTTTGTACCCTCTGCAGGAGAAAGGATCTCAATTTGAATGGACATCTGCTTGCCAAGTTGCCTTTGACAACCTCAAGACGGCGCTTACTAATGCTCCACTGTTGGCACACGTTGACCCCTCGGCAAGATATATCCTGGACACTGATGCAAGTGAACGAGCGATTGGTGCCGTCCTTTCCCAGGTTCAGGGAGGGGAGGAAAGGGTTTTGGCATATTTTAGTAGGTGCTTACACAGAGCAGAGCGAAACTATTGTGTCACCCGTAAAGAACTGCTCAGCTTGGTGGAGGCCCTGCGGCACTACAGCTCTTTTGGCCTGGATTCTGGGGCTGAATTCACAGTTCGTACGGATCATTCGGCTTTGCAGTGGCTACGGACTTTCAAGGAGCCCGATGGTCAGATCGCCAGGTGGCTGGAGAAAATCCAGGTATACAACATGAAAGTGGAGCATAGATCTGGAGCTAAGCATCAGAACGCTGATGGCATGTCTAGGCGGCCCTGCTATGACAGCGACTGCAAGTACTGCACACGGGCCGAAAAGAAGCAAGACGGGTTGCCGGACAACTTGCGTGGGCTGAAGCTGGAGCCTGAGGTAGACTGGAAGGCTGAGCAATTAAGAGACTCTGCCTTGGGCCTACTCTACAAGTGGGTGGAGCAGCAGCGACGTCCCTCGTGGGAAGAAATATCCCATCTTGGGCAGGAGATCAAGGCTTACTGGGCCATGTTCAACTGCATAGTCCTACATGGGGGCGTGCTCAAAAGAAAGTGGGAAGCAGAAAACCAGAAGTCATTTTCGCTCCAGACGCTAGTCCCAAAAGATAAGAAGGGTTTGGTGCTGGAGCAAGGACATCGGCTGGGGCATTTTGGGCATAGGCGTACCATTAACACGTTAAGAACGAGCTTCTACTGGGCAGGTATGCACAAAGATATCCGCCGATTTTGCGAAAGTTGTGAGATTTGTAACCGACGGGGACGGCCATTAATTCAAAAAGCTCCGATGAAGACCTATACGGTAGGCGTGCCCTTCGAAAGAGTAGGTGTGGATTTTATCGGACCTCTGCCCATGAGCCATCGGGGAAACCGCTACATAGTGGTAGTGGTAGACTACTTCACCAAGTGGCCCGAGGCTTTTGCGGTACCCGACATCAGAGCAGAAACAGTCGCGCAAGGCCTAATAGAAAACGTGGTTTCGAGGTTCGGGGTCCCGCGAGAGATGCACTCGGATCAGGGACGGACGTTCGAGTCAAATGTCTTTCGCGAAGTCGTCAAGATCCTCAACATCCACAAAACCCGAACAACTCCTCTACGGCCTCAAAGTGACGGACAGGTTGAAAGGTTAAATCGCACCCTGTGGAACCTGTTGTCCAAACTCACCGAAAATCGACAGAAAGAGTGGGAAATGAAGTTACCCTTGGCTCTGTTAGCATATAGGGGAACCGAACAAGCAACGACAGGCTTTTCTCCTGCTCGCCTTCTGTTTGGGAGAGAGTTGAACCTACCCTTGAATTTGCTATATGGAGCACCGCCGCACAGGGAGAGCAAAACGGGCTATGCTGGCAAGTTAGAAGATGGACTGATAGAAGTTCATGAACTGGCACGACAAAGACTACTGAAGGCAGCAGAGAGTTCGAAGCGGAAGTACGACGTCAAGTGCAAGACACCCTTATTCCGAGTTGGCGACAAGGTCTGGTGCTTCAACCCACGGAGAATAGTTGGGCGTTGCCCGAAATTGGATTTGCCGTGGGATGGGCCTTGTGAGGTCGTGACTGAGATTTCCGATGTCATATTCCGCATCAGGGCCACTAATGGGAAGCTGAAAGTAGTCCACGCTGACCGTCTCCGACTCATGAGAGGAGAGGGATGATGTTGGGTTGAGTGGTTTCGGCATTGAAACCAGGGTAGTCGTTAATAAATAAAAAGAGTTGTTGTGATCTTAAAATTAACCCGAAAGTCTTGTTCTTAATAATATGATTCTCAAACTTAGGCTCTATCACCCGTAACAAGGACCTGGGTAGAAACAGATTTTCGCTTGACCTGTGGCAGAGTTTGGAGTGACATCTCTCAAGTTTGTGGAGAATTTTGAAAAATACAGTCAATAATTCAAAACGCACATAATCATTCTTGCATGAACCACGGTCCATCATTTCCTTAAATTTGGTTTATCAGCGATTAATCCGTCAAAATTGAATTCTTATCGCCGCTGTTCCACATTCTAACTCTGATGGGTCAGGAAGACCGAAATTCTTCATAGGAACAAATTGGTTTTGCAAAATTTCACTAGCCCAAAGTGGGCCAAACAGGGCCATAGGCCCCAAGTCTGCACTTTTTGAAGCGTGGAAGTTTTAAAAATAGCGTTAAAACACTCCCGTTTCAGATTGAAAAATTAATACGAATGAAGTCAACATCCGCAGATTTTTGAACGGTTGTATTGTGGAGCTTTAATGTTCATTGTGATCTCATTGTAAAGGATTTAATTTGGAAAACATCGAGGAAGCCTCGTTAAAGAAATATTTTTACTTGATTACCTCGACGAGCACCTTCTCAACAATACCCCGAAAAGCCCTGGAAAATCTCCCGTCTTTTGTTCTTTGTTCTTCGTCAGGTCTCCCACTCATTTCTGCTCAGAGATCAAACAATGCCAAGATTTTCCCATTCAATCCCGTTTTTCGAACAAGAGGGAGGAATTACGGGGATGAATTACGTTTGTTTGGGGCACTCGAGAGGATACTGTGATCCGTTCAAATTTCAAGTGGATTTTATTTGTGACGGTATAAATTTGTATGGCCAATCTTATTGACTCCCTTTTGTTTGAATGGATTTAACGGGATTGGATTTTTGGGTCGGGAAATTTCCAGCTGGTTAAATAACGGCTGCCGTAGAGAAAAAATGAATGCTGCAAATTTTACACAAGGGTTTATCATTCTTTGATATAAATTATCCAAAAATTCATTCAATGTCAATAAAAAAAGTTTTAATTTGTTCACTTAGGTATTTAAACATTTTTATTATTTATTTTCTTGCAAAGACACCTCACTCCTTTTCAGAGCTGAAAACCATTTAAAAACCTCTCCTGTAGCCCCAAAGGGCCCCACGGGTTTGTGCTATCGGGTTGAAAACCTTGCGAGCACAACGAGTTGGTAAACCGAGTATTTTGTTAGGATTTCAGATTTTTTCATAATGCCAAAAATGACTCGGACGGCGGACGGACATTTCGTTTTTGGAATCTACACGTCTTGAAACGTAGACTACAGGTACGGTGACCAGGCGTACTACTTTGGAAGGACATGTACTACTTTTGAGCTCAATGTACTACCACGTTTCATGTACTACCAAGCGTACTACTTTTGCCTTTCTTGCCAGAAATTGAAAAAAAAAAAAAAAAAAAGTTGTGAAAGTTCGATTAGAAGGGGGAACAATTTTTAAGGATTTTGCCCCTCAGGACATTCAATTGGAAAATCTGATGAAAATCGTCCAATTCGTCCTGTGCCTTCCAGACACGAGTGCCCCAGTTGAACGATTATTTTCCGTTATTAACAACTATTGGAGCAGTGAGAAGACGCGATTGAAAGTAGAAACCCTGAAGGAAGTCATGGAAGTGTACACAAACTTCGACGAGAACTGCATGGAGATGCACTCATTTCTGCAATCGAGGGAAGATAATATCTTCACCTCCATCACCTCCATGACTTCCTTCAGGGTTTCTACTTTCAATCGCGTCTTCTAACTGCTCCAATAGTTGATAATAACGGAAAATAATCGTTCAACTGGGGCTCTCTTGGCTGGAACGCACAGGACGAATTGGACGATTTTCATCAGATTTTCTAATTGAATTTCCAATAAATTTTTCATTCGTCGTGTCATCTGTGTAATATTCTGTGTGATCTTAGATTAAAACCGTTTTGTGCAATAAAAATCACCGCTTTATTCATTCTTACCTTGGATTTTTTAATAAGATAAGGGATAGCCTATACCTATAATATATTTCATGGGTATATATATATATATTATAATTTGGAAAATGTACTACTTTTATAGAAAAAAAATCTGGTCACCGTAACTATAGGTTACGAAAAATTTTGAGGCCAATAAAAAATTTCGACCTCCGACACAAATACATAAGTGGGGTTCCTAAAATAATAAATCCTCAAATTTTCTTTGATATAGAAAAATTGTGCAATAATAATTAATTTAATTTAATCATTATTAGTTTAATTCATAAATTAGAATTAATATTAGTATAACTTAATAATAATAATAAAACATTAATCAAGTTGAATATTTTTAATTAATTCATTAATTTTTATTGACCGTGAATTATAAATTAATAAATTTTTAAACATTAGTATATTACTTATACTATACATTAGTATATAGTATATAAATAATTAAACATCCTTAATAATTTATACTTATAATATACATTAGTATATAGTATATAAATAAAAAAATAATTAAACAAATTAAACATTAATTCCTACAGGAATTAATTTATGTTTTAAGTTAGTAATTAATCATACGATGTTTGGACATACTTGGGACCTCAGCAGTGTCCAAAATTACACGGAAAACGACACCTCATTTATCCTCATCACTTCCTTCAAGAACCCCATTTGTAGCCCCATGAAAGTCCCATTGATCATTCTGGGACCCTCAAAAATGGATTCTACGTTCAAAAATACTTAGAAAACGACACCAAACTCGACTCCATAGGCGAAACCTTTCAACAAACCTTCCTGTAGCCCCTTTTTAGCCCCACGGGTTTGGGCGATCGGGCTGAAAACCTTGCGGTAATAATTAGATAGTGGATCGAGTATTTTCTGATATAATCGTCAAAATTTCAGATTCAATAAAATTCTGAGGCCAAACAATATTTCCGAACTCCGACACTAATCCATAGGTGTATAATAAACCAAACGTCGAACGTTATTATGCAAAGGTTCATGTTTGATTTTTTTTCGGAAGTCGACAGTGACGATGACGGGGAATCCCCAGTTTGAAGTTTGAAATCCTCTTCCTAATTACAACAACCATTAATCAACGCTTTTCCCGACCCACAGCTGCCGGCGAAGTAATGAGAGAGCTATCTGACGGGAACTGATATCAAAACTCGGGCCCTCACCCCGAAATTTCCCCGTTTGGGGGTAAAGAGGGGGGACTGTCGAGGGGGCCTTCAAAGTAAGGGGTTTTTATTAATTTGGGGAGATGGCTACAGAGAGACAGAATGGGAGTGGAAACAACGGGAGTCAAAAGGTTGACGCCGAAAACGGGAAGGGCTTTTCGGATTAAAACGTCACGAAGTCACTTTTGCAGATGAAGCCCCCTCTGGGGACGTCCCCCAGGCCTTATCTTCCCTTGTCCCCAAAAGGACATTGCACGTATGGACTTCACTTTAGCAGTTCTCATCATCTCTCTTTAGCTTGCGGCCTTCTCCTAAAGCAACTGCATCGCATTGCCCCAATCATTAGCGCTGGTGGACGGGAGCCCGAAGACACCTTCCACTCCATGCCGGCCGTTCATACAACATCCCTACATTTCCTTTCAGCCCTCCCCTGATGGCTCCCCACCATCCCAACAGAATGAGGGTAGTTGAGATATTACGTGACAGGAAAATTCGTCAGGACACATCCAACCCTTAGACTCACGTCCATTACACTGTTATAATGTTCATTCACTCTGATGACATACTGACAGTTGGACTGCACGACCAGGATTGCAAAAATGGACACGAGTGAAAAATATAACACGTCGCTTTTTTTTTTTTTTTTTTTAAGCTGTCCAGTTTTCACGAGGATCCCTCGTGACAAGAGGTCGTATTTTCTGCAATTTCCAGACTGCTGAGGTTGACGTGAATCTTCGGGCTCCCCAGAATCTGTCCCTTTCATTTACAATTTTTATTAGGCATGATAGTCCTCAGTTAGATAGTCCGAGTCAGCCGAGGGATTATTTTTTCTCCAGATTTTTCAGCATCTGCGGCATAGAACACGTTTCCGGAAGTGGCGTTCATTTAAAGCCTCTCTTGTCGCTCGGAATATTAAATATTCCGCCAAATTTTTTATTTATTATTATTTATTTGGCGAAACGTCGTGTTGAGTGGGATGGAAAAGTAAGTGGTGGAGTGGCGGTTGGTGTGGTGGGAGGTCTGGGTCTTCTGAACCCGAGGAAGGCTGAGGAGAATAAAGGACGATCATAAAGAGCTTATGCAGCAATGGATGGCGCAATTTGCTCCGTAGGGGCAGGTGCTGTACCTCAGGCCGTTTGTACGGTACGGTACCTCCGGCTGATTGCTATTGCTACCCCCAGCCACGTCACAAAAGAATTGTTTCCGCCATGAATTCGTAGTCCCAGGCAACAAATTTTAACGAGCACACTCCCCATGTTGCTATTATCTTCCTCTCCCTGATAAGGCTGCTCAAAGTTTAGGTACATAGTGTGCTGCTACAAGGAGGACGCTTCTCATTTTCTTCGATTCCCAGACCCGTTAAGCTATAATCACAAAATCACTTCTGTTTTTCAAATGTGCATTGTGTGTACCTCTTCTGTAGTTTTGTGTTTTTACCTCTGGCCAACTGAACAATTCGTTTTATTGATCCACGAAGCAATTTCACATTTTTGGGTGAAGACCAACAGTCTTGGAGTGGCGCAACGTTGGGATCAGAGAAGAGAGAGAGTACCAACGGCCGTATAGTAATGCTATGCCGTCAAGCATACATTGTAACTGGGAGTGGGAGGCCAGCGATTACATTATAGGCCGGCCGAAAAAAAGGGACAAATTGAACTACCAACCGATGGAAGGGTTTGTGTCGGGGTTCAGCTCAGCGTTATGAGAGCTTTTCCGCTTCGGCTGAGGTGAAATCAGTGGAAGGAAGGAAGTATGGTTCTCGAGGATTGTCAATCTGTATACCACAAGTTATAAAAAGAGGTGGCATAATTGTTATGCCCAAAATAACAAGGCATGTAAAAACGAAGGATTATTCTTGAAGTGTTTGGAACAGGTGCAATAACTCACGAGGAGATCCGTTCGTATTGAATTAGAATTTAGCGGCTGAGTTGAAAACGATTCGTGAACCCAAATTTGGGGATCCTATTGTGTTGAATAAAAAATGAACTAAGAGAATAATTTGGCAAGGATACGTGAACCCAAAGTTGTGGATCCTTGCGTGTTGAAATGAAGGTAAATTAGAAAAGCCTAATGAGTTGATAAGGATGTGTGAATCCAAGATTGGGGATCCTTATGTTTTGAATCTGAAGTGAGCTTTATGAACAAGTTGGTAAGGATGCGTGAACCCAACATTGGGGATCCTTACGTGTTGGTGTAGAAAAATGACTAAGCCCTGCAACAAGGAAAATAGGAGTAATGTCTAGGCACTGGTTTGGAATTACGTAAAAGAGTGGAGTAGAGAAATTAAATTGGTACTGATTGGATTGGCCTGGAACTGATAAGTTGCTCCCCACTGCGGGGCTCGCCCCTCTCTGGATTCTCACCTAGCTAATTCATAATACGAATGTTCAGCATGGGGTTATTTTGTAGCCATTCTACTCAAGAGAGAATTAACGGTATATTTTCCTGGAATAGAAGTAAATTCAAACAGGAAATTTTCCTTTTTAAATACTGTCATGTCTCAAATAATAAATAGGGTGCTCTTCTCTCCTGTTCACGAAACTGTCCAAGTGTTCACAATAATTATTGTTTTAGTGAATGATGAAAATGTTAAAGAATCTGATGATCCTCAATTTTCCTTGAACAAGTCGCAAACGTCTGGCAATTTCCATTTAATTTTAATTAAGTTACGATGGAATGAATTATTGAAGTTCATTGAAATCACCAATTTCCGGTTCCAACATTTTATTTATAATTCATGGTGAACACAGCTGATGGTGAACATTTAAAACTGAATTCACCTTCTACACAGGATTAACTCTGCATCGACGTTCTGGGCCAACCTGCCCGCTCACCCGGTCAATATTGCACATTATTCCAGCGATATCCTCTGGATATCGGCATTACATTTTGATTATGACAGAAATAACTTCGCTCGACGTGCTCGGCCGGCTCTCTCCACTCTTCGGCGTTCAAATCAACTAGAAATCTCTACGCCTCCCCTTTCGCCCTCGTTCTGTTATTTCAAGCAAATTCGCATTTAAATGCAACCCCGAGAAGGGTTGACGATGGAAGGGGCGGTTTTCCCACCGTAATATCACAACAATCCCGGTACAGCGTTCCGGTCAAAAGTGGAAATTCATTCAAATCCGAAACAACAGCAAATAGCCGATTGTTATGACAGCGTTTAAATAACGTTGGTAGGGCATCGTTAGCATTTGTCGAGTGCAATGGAGAGTAGTTTGGAAATCAGTAAAATACACAGCAAAAAGTTCATTCATACGGCAATGCAAGCTTGGTGATGGAAATCTAACGGTGTGGAACAGGGGACCATAAATTTGTGAAATTCAAGAGTTCAAACCAAAAATTCTTCCCAAGACACGTAAGTGGGGGGGGGGTCCCTAAATTTTATTCTAACTTTATATTATGACTAAAACGCCGAAGAAAAGAATTCCAAGGGTCCACACTCGGTCCAATCGGCGAGGTCATTCCACCAGCAAAGTGTTTTTTCCGAGGGTCTTGCAGTTTGAAAATGTGTCCGTCCGTCTGTCCCAGTCCCAAGCATACCTGCTTCTCCGCCCTCCATCACGTACCCTCACCTCCTCAAGCACTCCCCTGCGCTGCTGAAGGATTTATACGTGAGTGGAGTGACGGGGCAAACGTGATCGTGTTTACGGAGGTTATTTGGGAAGTTGTTGGGCGTAAGGTAGGTAAGTCAAAAATCAACAGAAATATCCCACCCACAACCTGACACAACCCCCCCCCCCCCCCTACGAGAACCGCAACTCCTTCTATGAGTAACCCCACGCCCCTCGGCGAAAAAGACATGCTGGGTTTCATTGGTCCTCGATCATAACATTAACAATCTGGGGGTCTTCCTATGCAACCAATCGAAAACAGGGTTAATTAGTCCGACTTTTTGCATATAGGGTCCCAGGTGGGTCCCAAACGACCCACCAAAATGGCGAAAAGTTCCGATTTTTCCCAAACGGGACGCAAACCTTTTTTTTCAGGATAATATCATAATATGATATACTCTCCAGTCAATATAATATAATATATTATATTGACTGGAGAGTAATATAATATAATATTATTAAATTAGGTATATTGACTGGAGAGTTAAAAAAAAAAAAAAAAAAAAAACGCTGCAAATTTTACACAAGGGTTTATTATTCTTTGATATAGGTTACTTGTACAGAAATTTAATTCTGTCAATGAAAAAAAATTAAAAAATTTTTTTTTGGGTTTTTATATTTAAAAAAAAATTTTTTTGGGGGGATTTTTTTTCAAAAATGATGTATTTTTTACTCGAAAAACATTTAACCTCCTGGGATTCTTCAACAATCCCATTTTTAGCCCCATGAAAGCCCTATAGATCGCGACAGTGAAATCGGATCGTTCCGGGACCCCCAAAAATGAATTCTACGTCCAAAAATACTTCGAAAACGACATCTAACTCGATCCCATACCCCAAAGCCTTCAAAAAACCCCCACCCGTAGCCCCATTATAGCCCCATAGCGCCCCACGGGGTTGGTCGATCGGACTGAAAACCTTGCGGGCACAACTAGATGGTAAACCAAGTATTTTGTCAAAATTTCAGATTTAAAAAAAAATTCCTACTGCCCAAAACGGCCTGGACGGCGGACGGACATTTCGGATTTTGAATGTAGACCTCTTGAAACGGATAATGTCAAATTTTGAGCCCGATCGGAGTCGTCGACCCCCGTCGCGAAAACATAGGTGTATTATTCCAAGAATAATAAACCAAAAACAACAGAGTGAAAAAAAGAAGAAAAAACAGTCTAGCGTTATAACTCGAATTGTGCGTATTGCTTGTCAAAGGGCAAGTTTGCATTAGTTACGTGAAATGATTGGAAACTCTCAGGTTCAAGACGGTAGCAAAATAAGACATATTCCTGAAAAGGATCGATTAACGTGGCAACGTAGAGGGTTACCCCTGAAAGCTGAGGGGCGAGACAATAGACGATTCAGGAGATGAGGGCGATCAGTCAATTACCAGAAGAACGTGGACCAGCCGAGGGACACAATGGGGGCTGTAGATAGCAGAGGGGCCTTCAGATAGATATCAGGTGTGTTGGGGAGGAGAAGGTCCTTCAATCCATCAGCAAGAAAACTTCCATTTCCTTGAGGTCCTCTTCAATCTTTTACTACACGTCCTTTTACCAACTTAACTCGCATCCTTCAACCCCCGGGTATTTCGCCCCAGACAGAAGAGGTTTTCTCACGTTGTTTCAGGAACATGGAAGATGGGTTAGGGGATTTTTCGAGAGTTTTTGGCCTCTTCACGCACACCGGAGGGAAAAGTTTCCCCGGGCCTAAACCTTCTTTGAACCCCTCACCAGCATTCCCCATCTAATACAGAATGTGTTTCTGACGATGATGTAAGCGAAGGTGTTAGGAAGTTTTTATCTCCGGCGTCATTTTCTTCGGAACTCCTAGTATTAACCCTTTTTGTCTCTGGACAATTCTTTGTCACCCACGTGGCTCAATGACAGGCACAATCCGGGTCATTTAAGGCTAAATGTCCCCCGACATTGGTGAGATTTTTTTTCAACAGATCGCAGCACCTATGGGGTGAAATTTACTTCCGTGATTAAGGCTAAATGGCTGCGATTTTTTTCACTTTTCTTTCTGATTATGTCTCAGGATAGCTATACCTTTGGCTATAATTATGTTTGGGGCTGGTAGGATGCTATTAATTAGGTTTTTAAATTTCTATTTTTTAAACTATCACTTTTTTCGGAAAACGGAGATTCCACAGTGAATTTATGCACCTTGAGCAAGACAAAGATGCATCAAATCTAATTAAATGACATCTCCAAATGAATCAAATCAGCGCAATAAAGTGGTAATGAGAAATCAATCCCTGTCAATCAACATAGCTGGGTCGAAGCCTTTTCACATTGGCGTCTATGGGTTATCAAACTTCCAACAACTGGAACAACAGTCCAAGAATGTTCTTTCTTTTCATTCAAATATTAATTGAGGATAGGAAAAACCCCATTAGTCACAGAAAATGTGTTCAAGCCACCATCGCGTTGTTTACGGCATTCCACATATCGTTACGTAATATTAAAAAACCCACTTGTCGGAGTGTACAGGGCACGGAAAATACGGTGATTCGGCAAAAACCCACTAGTCCCAGCATATTTAACGCTCCACAGCCAGAGGATACATTTCGAGAACTCAGCTCTGTTGCTGATCCTTTCCTGATGCCTACAGAGTTGATTTTTTTTTAAATCTCAAAATTTTAGATGTCAATTTGGACGAAGATTGCGGTTTTTTCAAATTTATTTTTTTTACTAATGGGGTTTTTGCTATCAACCCCTCAATTATAGATTTTCCCTCGTCGCGTTGTTCAAATGTTATATAAAGTTTTATCTGGTTTTTAGACAATTTTGTCACAATGAGGTTTACGGATCATTAATTTAATGAAAGAGGCCCCACTTCATAAGGAAGGAAATAACTCTCGACGAACCCCCGTCATGTTTTGAAGGAGGAAAATGGCAACTTCTGACGCGACTCCGTCTGTTCGAGGGGTTGAAATAGGATGAAAACGACCAAGAGGGAAGGCCATCAAGATTTAATTGCGCTCGGGTGTTACCTGGGGAAAACTTCCACGTCAAAAACCCCGGAAAACCCATCAAATCTTCGCATAACGAGCGGGAACGTTTTCCAAAGGGAAAGACAACGGAAGGGGAGTTTTTACCCTCGAAATAAATGGCGGTGGAGGAGGGGGGGGGGGGGGAAGGACGGGATAGGGCCATGGACCCGATTGGAATGGACTGGTATACTGACATGCTGGTTTATAATATTGAGTGATCAAGTGAACCTAGTTTTGGGCAGTAGACAACAAGAAAACAAAAAATAAATTTAAAAAAACTGGATTTCTTTATTTCATTTTCACCCTATTATTAAATAATACCAAATTTTGGTATAAATTGAGTAAAAATTAATTTCAAGTAAATAAACGCTGCAAATTTTACACAAGGGTTTATTATTCTTTGATATAGGTTAGTTGCGCAAAAATTATTTCTGTCAAAAAAAAAATGTTGGAAAAAATATTTTGGATTTTTTTTTTCAAAAAAATTTTTTTTGGATTTTTTTTTCAAAAAAAACTGTTTTTTCAAAAATTCTTTATTCTTTACTCGAAAAATATTTAACCTCCTGGGATCCTCCAAAAATTCCATTTTTAGCCCCATGAAAGCCCTATAGATCTCGACAGTGAAATCGGATCGTTCCGGGACCCCCAAAAATGGATTCTACGTCCAGAAATACTTCGAAAACGACACCTGACTCGATCCCATAGCCAAAAGCCTTCAAAAACCACCTTCTGTAGCCCCATTTTAGCCCCATAGCGCCCCACGGGTTTGGGCGATCGGGCTGAAAACCTTGCGGGCACAACTAGATGGTAAACCGAGTATTTTGTCAAAATTTCAGATTTAAAAAAAAATTCCTACTGCCCAAAACGGCCTGGACGGCGGACGGCGGACGGCGGACGGACATTTCGGATTTTGAATGTAGACCTCTTGAAACGGATAATGTCAAATTTTGAGCCCTATCGGAGTCGTCGAACCCCGTCGCGAAAACATAGGTGTATTATTCCAAGAATAATAAACCAAAATTTAGTTAAAAAAATTCTGTTCAGTGTTTGGACAGACGTGGAATCTCGAAAAATGGATTCCGCCATCCTTGAAATTTCCAAGTTTTTAAAACTCCTATTTGTAGCCCCATGAAATGACCATAGGTCCCCTCAGTGAAATCGGATGGGTCTGGGACACCAAAAAATGGATTCTACGTACAAAAATACTTCGGTAACGACACCTGATTCGACCCCAACGCCGAAACTCTTCAAAACCCCTTCCCCTAGTTCCTTTTTAGTAGAGGTGGGCGTTTCTGCTACTTTAGGAAAATGTTGATAAACGTTCGTTGAGGCGCGTCAACTGTTGACGATAACAGTTATCGTTTCAACAGTTACTGTTGAAAAATAACAGTTCGCCTACTTTCGTTGGGGAGAGCTGGCCTACAACTGTTGCGGCACATAATAACGCTTGATTTGATACCTACTGCTTCCGTTACTCTAGGGTAGTGATTCTGTCACTTTAATTTTTTCAATCAGAAGGCTGCTGTTGTGTTGTTTGTTTATGAACGTTGATCTATCTATCTGGGGCTCGGAGTTTTCCTGAAAAATGGGTGGTGTCTCTACAAAAACTAACTGTATTTTGACTAAGCTGGTAACCAAAAGTAAATCAACAGAAGGATGAAGAATCTCGTGATAAGAATCCTGTGATAACCTTGCCATCACAACAGCTAGGAAAACGAAACGGAAAACGCGTCGCCATGGGCAAATAACGAAATAACCGCTGGTCGGTGGTCAACGTCAACGGTTTTCTCAACGGGTTTTTTCAACAGTTGATCTTGGAACCGTTAACACGGTGGCTGTGGCGTTCCGAACGTAGATTGATTATTCTGAGAATAATCTATCTATCTATATCACTAATCCTCACCGTCTCTGTCTCTGGCTGGCTGGCTGGCTGGCTGGCTGGCTGGCTGGGTATGTCAATCGCCTACTCTGACTAAACGGTAAGCGATAAAAATACGCCGATTTTTCCTATCGTCTCGGGCGACCGTTTAAGAGTCAATAGGGGGGTCGAGATTTTTCTAAAATGCGCTCAAATCCGCGCAATTGACATCAACTTTCTTATTTCAAATGGGAACCCCTATTTTTTTCACCGGATTCGGATTCCTCGACCAATTTTACGTCCGATAAGCGAGTCGCGCAATTTTTTTGGCGCGCGCGAATTCGCTCAATTAATTTTTGCGTCTTATTCCGCCGTTAATAGACGGATTTTTTTCGCGTTTCGTCCTACGCCTACCTAGAGATCCGAATTTTAATACTTGATATCGACCAAATTCGTTCCGACGATGAGCGACTTTTAAGGGCGAGTTGAGTTTTGCAGTTTTCTTTAATTCGCGGGGCGGGCGACCCGTCGGGTGAATTCTGGCTCGGCTTACCAACTTGCCGATACCCCCCCGTCTACACTCTTCACTCCGAGCGGGTGGGACATCAGCCTTTAAGGGGTGCTCCCTAGGTCTATGCGCAAGGTCTCCCAGAAGGAAATGGATGTAAATTAAATGAATCGATTTAAATTGAATCGATTATCGAGAAAAGTAGAATCGATTTAAACTGAATCGATTATCGAAAAATGTAATTTAATTGAATTTAAAAAATAAAAATTAAAATAAAAATAAAATAAAAATTAAAATAAAATAAAAATTCAAAAATTCAGCCACTATTGATTCGATTTTGATGAAATGATCTAAATTCTGAGATACGTTGAGCGCCCTCAAGGATTTTTTCCGTTTTCCCCTCCTTCAACTAAAGAAAAGGAGTGGGGATTTCAGCCACTATTGATTCGATTTTGATGAAATTTTCAGGGAATCATTTTATCCGCCAGGGGCTTCTACGTCCAAAAATACTTGGAAAACGACACTAACTCTACCCCCTCGCCATTTTAGCCCCATATTTTTTCTTTGTTTTCATTATACCGGCCAGGGGATTCAAATGTCCTACCTACCTACATATTTATATGTAATAAATATGTAGGTAGGTCAATAATAATTATTGACCTACCCTCAATAATTATTATTGAGGGTGGACTTTACAAAGGGTGGAAAATACTTGGAAAACGACACTTAACTTTACCCCCTCGCCATTGTAGCCCCATATTTTTCCTGTGAGTTTTCAACTATGATTTGATTTCACCTAGCACTATGACAGGGTGGGAGGGGGGGGGGGGGGCATACTTCACTCGGCCGATCATTTTAACGGCCAGGGGACTCGCAATGCTCGGCCACCGACATAGGTAGTTCTATTATTATCAAGGGAAGGCTTTGCAAATTTGATTTCACTAGCACTATGACAGGGGGCCTTACTTTCTCCAAAAATACTTGGAAAACGACACTTAACTCTACCCCCTCGCCATTTTAGCCCCATATTTTTCCGGTGAGTTATCAACTATGATTTGATTTCACTAGCACTATGACAGGGTGGGAGGGGGGGCATACTTCACTCGGCCGATCATTTTATCAGCCAGGGGGGTTGATGTTGAAGGAGCAGTTGACCTTGATGCAGGGTTATGAACGTGTCCATCGATGCTATGCACCCCACTAGGGTTACTCAGCTGGGTGCGTAGGCGAGCAACTAACTATTGATGGCACCCCAGGGTTTCTTTCCTGTGAGTTGTCAAATTTGACACGTTGCCAAGGGGGGGGGGGGGGGGGGGGGGGGTTCTCGCTCGGCCGATCAATTTACCAGCCAGGGGAGGCTTTTTTCAAACTTTTCAAATGACAGGGGGGGGTCTTGCTTCGCTCGGGCGATTATTTTATTAGCCAGAGGGGTCTTGCTTTGCTCGGCCACCAACATAGGTAGTTCTCCTATTATTGATGGTGGAGTTTTCAAATTTGATTTCACTAGCACTTTGACAGGGGGTCCTTACTCCCCCCCCCCCCCCCCCAAACAAGGATCTATATGTACGAGCGATCAAGCAAGACCCTTATAAATAATCTATATCACTAATATATATAATATTCTTGAAAATCTCGAGAAATTCAAAAATGCTCTACGTTCTGAGATAGGTTGAGCGCCCTCAAGGATTTTTTCCGTTTTCCCCTCCTTCAACCCCCTCCCTTCCAACGACACTTAACTCTACCCCCTCGCCATTTTAGCCCCATATTTTTCCTGTGAATTTTCAACTTTGATTTGATTTCACTAGCACTATGACATGGTGGGAGGGGGGGCATACTTTACTCGGCCGATCATTTTAACGGCCAGGGGACTCGCTTTGCTCGGCCACCGACATATGTAGTTCTATTATTATCAAGAGAAGGCTTTTCAAATTTGATTTCACTAGCACTTGACAGGGGGGCCTTAATTTCACTAGCACTTGACAGGGGGGCCTTAATTTCCCCAAAAATACTTCCCCTTTCCCCAAAAATACTTGGAAAACGACACTTAACTCTACCCCCTCGCCATTTTAGCCCCATATTTTTCCTGTGAGTTTTCAACTTTGATTTGATTTCACTAGCACTATGACAGGTTGGGAGGGGGGGGGGGGGCATACTTCACTCAGCCGATCATTTTAACGGCCAGGGGACTCGCTTTGCTCGGCCACCCACATAGGTAGTTCTATTATTATTGATGGTGGAAATTTGATTTCACTAGCACGTTGACAGGGGGTCTAATTTCGTATAGCCCCATGAAAGCTCCATAGGTCGTCTCCAAAAATACTTGGAAAACGACACTTAACTCTACCCCCTCGGCATTTTAGTCCCATAGCGCCCCACCGGGTTTTTTACTGTGAGTTTTGATTTGATTTCACTAGCACTTTGACTTACTTCGCTCAGCTAATAGACTAGCACTTTGACAAGGGGGCCTTACTTCGCTCGGCTAATCATTTTCGTACCATGATTCACCCAAATCACAGGCGGCAATATACAACCACAGTGGGCAATACATCCACAAGCGGCAATACACCCACTAGGGGGGGTCTGGGGGGCGGCAATTCACCCACAGGCGGCAATATACACTCACAGGCGGCAATACACCCACAGGTGGCAATACACCCACAAGCGGCAATTCACCCACATGTCTGCTTAAGCGATCGGCCTCGCGAAGCGAGGCGCCGGCCTCGCGTAGCGAGGCCCACGGGGGGTCTGGGGGGCGGAGCCCCCCAGCTGGGTGCGTAGGCGAGCAAAGCGAGCCGGAGCATCTAGTCTAAACCACTAATTCTCACCGTCGGACTGGCTGGCTGGCTGGCTGGCTGGGTATGTCAATCGCCTACTCTGACTAAACGGTAAGCCCTAAAAATACGCCGATTTTTCCTATCGTCTCGGGCGACCGTTTAAGAGTCAATAGGGGGGTCGAGATTTTTCTAAAATGCGCTCAAATCCGCGCAATTGACATCAACTTTCTTATTTCAAATGGGAACCCCTATTTTTTTCATCGGATTCGGATTCCTCGACCAATTTTACGTCCGATAAGCGAATTGCGCGAATTTTTTGGCGCGCGCGAATTCGCTGAATTAATTTTTTCGATTTATTCCTCCTTTAATAGACGGATTTTTTCCGCGTTTCGTCCTACGCCTACCTAGAGATCCGAATTTTAATACTTGATATCGACCAAATTCGTTCCGACGATGAGCGACTTTTAAGGGCGAGTTGAGTTTTGCAGTTTTCTTTAATTCGCGGGGCGGGCGACCCGTCGGGTGAATTCTGGCTCGGCTTACCAACTTGCCGATACCCCCCCGTCTACACTCTTCACTCCGAGCGGGTGGGACATCAGCCTTTAAGGGGTGCTCCCTAGGTCTATGCGCAAGGTCTCCCAGAAGGAAATGGATGTAAATTAAATGAATCGATTTAAATTGAATCGATTATCGAGAAAAGTAGAATCGATTTAAACTGAATCGATTATCGAAAAATGTAATTTAATTGAATTTAAAAAATAAAAATTAAAATAAAAATAAAATAAAAATTAAAATAAAATAAAAATTCAAAAATTCAGCCACTATTGATTCGATTTTGATGAAATGATCTAAATTCTGAGATACGTTGAGCGCCCTCAAGGATTTTTTCCGTTTTCCCCTCCTTCAACTAAAGAAAAGGAGTGGGGATTTCAGCCACTATTGATTCGATTTTGATGAAATTTTCAGGGAATCATTTTATCCGCCAGGGGCTTCTACGTCCAAAAATACTTGGAAAACGACACTAACTCTACCCCCTCGCCATTTTAGCCCCATATTTTTTCTTTGTTTTCATTATACCGGCCAGGGGATTCAAATGTCCTACCTACCTACATATTTATATGTAATAAATATGTAGGTAGGTCAATAATAATTATTGACCTACCCTCAATAATTATTATTGAGGGTGGACTTTACAAAGGGTGGAAAATACTTGGAAAACGACACTTAACTTTACCCCCTCGCCATTGTAGCCCCATATTTTTCCTGTGAGTTTTCAACTATGATTTGATTTCACCTAGCACTATGACAGGGTGGGAGGGGGGGGGGGGCATACTTCACTCGGCCGATCATTTTAACGGCCAGGGGACTCGCAATGCTCGGCCACCGACATAGGTAGTTCTATTATTATCAAGGGAAGGCTTTGCAAATTTGATTTCACTAGCACTATGACAGGGGGCCTTACTTTCTCCAAAAATACTTGGAAAACGACACTTAACTCTACCCCCTCGCCATTTTAGCCCCATATTTTTCCGGTGAGTTATCAACTATGATTTGATTTCACTAGCACTATGACAGGGTGGGAGGGGGGGCATACTTCACTCGGCCGATCATTTTATCAGCCAGGGGGGTTGATGTTGAAGGAGCAGTTGACCTTGATGCAGGGTTATGAACGTGTCCATCGATGCTATGCACCCCACTAGGGTTACTCAGCTGGGTGCGTAGGCGAGCAACTAACTATTGATGGCACCCCAGGGTTTCTTTCCTGTGAGTTGTCAAATTTGACACGTTGCCAAGGGGGGGGGGGGGGGGGGGGGGGGGGTTCTCGCTCGGCCGATCAATTTACCAGCCAGGGGAGGCTTTTTTCAAACTTTTCAAATGACAGGGGGGGGTCTTGCTTCGCTCGGGCGATTATTTTATTAGCCAGAGGGGTCTTGCTTTGCTCGGCCACCAACATAGGTAGTTCTCCTATTATTGATGGTGGAGTTTTCAAATTTGATTTCACTAGCACTTTGACAGGGGGTCCTTACTCCCCCCCCCCCCCCCCCCCCCCCAAACAAGGATCTATATGTATGAGCGATCAAGCAAGACCCTTATAAATAATCTATATCACTAATATATATAATATTCTTGAAAATCTCGAGAAATTCAAAAATGCTCTACGTTCTGAGATAGGTTGAGCGCCCTCAAGGATTTTTTCCGTTTTCCCCTCCTTCAACCCCCTCCCTTCCAACGACACTTAACTCTACCCCCTCGCCATTTTAGCCCCATATTTTTCCTGTGAATTTTCAACTTTGATTTGATTTCACTAGCACTATGACATGGTGGGAGGGGGGGCATACTTTACTCGGCCGATCATTTTAACGGCCAGGGGACTCGCTTTGCTCGGCCACCGACATATGTAGTTCTATTATTATCAAGAGAAGGCTTTTCAAATTTGATTTCACTAGCACTTGACAGGGGGGCCTTAATTTCACTAGCACTTGACAGGGGGGCCTTAATTTCCCCAAAAATACTTCCCCTTTCCCCAAAAATACTTGGAAAACGACACTTAACTCTACCCCCTCGCCATTTTAGCCCCATATTTTTCCTGTGAGTTTTCAACTTTGATTTGATTTCACTAGCACTATGACAGGTTGGGAGGGGGGGGGGGGGGCATACTTCACTCAGCCGATCATTTTAACGGCCAGGGGACTCGCTTTGCTCGGCCACCCACATAGGTAGTTCTATTATTATTGATGGTGGAAATTTGATTTCACTAGCACGTTGACAGGGGGTCTAATTTCGTATAGCCCCATGAAAGCTCCATAGGTCGTCTCCAAAAATACTTGGAAAACGACACTTAACTCTACCCCCTCGGCATTTTAGTCCCATAGCGCCCCACCGGGTTTTTTACTGTGAGTTTTGATTTGATTTCACTAGCACTTTGACTTACTTCGCTCAGCTAATAGACTAGCACTTTGACAAGGGGGCCTTACTTCGCTCGGCTAATCATTTTCGTACCATGATTCACCCAAATCACAGGCGGCAATATACAACCACAGTGGGCAATACATCCACAAGCGGCAATACACCCACTAGGGGGGGTCTGGGGGGCGGCAATTCACCCACAGGCGGCAATATACACTCACAGGCGGCAATACACCCACAGGTGGCAATACACCCACAAGCGGCAATTCACCCACATGTCTGCTTAAGCGATCGGCCTCGCGTAGCGAGGCCCACGGGGGGTCTGGGGGGCGGAGCCCCCCAGCTGGGTGCGTAGGCGAGCAAAGCGAGCCGGAGCATCTAGTCTATATCACTAATCCTCACCGTCTCTGTCTCTGGCTGGCTGGCTGGCTGGCTGGCTGGGTATGTCAATCGCCTCCTCTGACTAAACGGTAAGCCCTAAAAATACGCCGATTTTTTCTATACTCTCGGTCGACCGTTTAAGAGTCAATAGGGGGGTCGAGATTTTTCTAAAATGCGCTCAAATCCGCGCAATTGACATCAACTTTCTTATTTCAAATGGGAACCCCTATTTTTTTCACCGGATTCGGATTCCTCGACCAATTTTACGTCCGATAAGCGAGTCGCGCAATTTTTTTGGCGCGCGCGAATTCGCTCAATTAATTTTTGCGTCTTATTCCGCCGTTAATAGACGGATTTTTTTCGCGTTTCGTCCTACGCCTACCTAGAGATCCGAATTTTAATACTTGATATCGACCAAATTCGTTCCGACGATGAGCGACTTTTAAGGGCGAGTTGAGTTTTGCAGTTTTCTTTAATTCGCGGGGCGGGCGACCCGTCGGGTGAATTCTGGCTCGGCTTACCAACTTGCCGATACCCCCCCGTCTACACTCTTCACTCCGAGCGGGTGGGACATCAGCCTTTAAGGGGTGCTCCCTAGGTCTATGCGCAAGGTCTCCCAGAAGGAAATGGATGTAAATTAAATGAATCGATTTAAATTGAATCGATTATCGAGAAAAGTAGAATCGATTTAAACTGAATCGATTATCGAAAAATGTAATTTAATTGAATTTAAAAAATAAAAATTAAAATAAAAATAAAATAAAAATTAAAATAAAATAAAAATTCAAAAATTCAGCCACTATTGATTCGATTTTGATGAAATGATCTAAATTCTGAGATACGTTGAGCGCCCTCAAGGATTTTTTCCGTTTTCCCCTCCTTCAACTAAAGAAAAGGAGTGGGGATTTCAGCCACTATTGATTCGATTTTGATGAAATTTTCAGGGAATCATTTTATCCGCCAGGGGCTTCTACGTCCAAAAATACTTGGAAAACGACACTAACTCTACCCCCTCGCCATTTTAGCCCCATATTTTTTCTTTGTTTTCATTATACCGGCCAGGGGATTCAAATGTCCTACCTACCTACATATTTATATGTAATAAATATGTAGGTAGGTCAATAATAATTATTGACCTACCCTCAATAATTATTATTGAGGGTGGACTTTACAAAGGGTGGAAAATACTTGGAAAACGACACTTAACTTTACCCCCTCGCCATTGTAGCCCCATATTTTTCCTGTGAGTTTTCAACTATGATTTGATTTCACCTAGCACTATGACAGGGTGGGAGGGGGGGGGGGGGGCATACTTCACTCGGCCGATCATTTTAACGGCCAGGGGACTCGCAATGCTCGGCCACCGACATAGGTAGTTCTATTATTATCAAGGGAAGGCTTTGCAAATTTGATTTCACTAGCACTATGACAGGGGGCCTTACTTTCTCCAAAAATACTTGGAAAACGACACTTAACTCTACCCCCTCGCCATTTTAGCCCCATATTTTTCCGGTGAGTTATCAACTATGATTTGATTTCACTAGCACTATGACAGGGTGGGAGGGGGGGCATACTTCACTCGGCCGATCATTTTATCAGCCAGGGGGGTTGATGTTGAAGGAGCAGTTGACCTTGATGCAGGGTTATGAACGTGTCCATCGATGCTATGCACCCCACTAGGGTTACTCAGCTGGGTGCGTAGGCGAGCAACTAACTATTGATGGCACCCCAGGGTTTCTTTCCTGTGAGTTGTCAAATTTGACACGTTGCCAAGGGGGGGGGGGGGGGGGGGGGTTCTCGCTCGGCCGATCAATTTACCAGCCAGGGGAGGCTTTTTTCAAACTTTTCAAATGACAGGGGGGGGTCTTGCTTCGCTCGGGCGATTATTTTATTAGCCAGAGGGGTCTTGCTTTGCTCGGCCACCAACATAGGTAGTTCTCCTATTATTGATGGTGGAGTTTTCAAATTTGATTTCACTAGCACTTTGACAGGGGGTCCTTACTCCCCCCCCCCCCCCCCCAAACAAGGATCTATATGTACGAGCGATCAAGCAAGACCCTTATAAATAATCTATATCACTAATATATATAATATTCTTGAAAATCTCGAGAAATTCAAAAATGCTCTACGTTCTGAGATAGGTTGAGCGCCCTCAAGGATTTTTTCCGTTTTCCCCTCCTTCAACCCCCTCCCTTCCAACGACACTTAACTCTACCCCCTCGCCATTTTAGCCCCATATTTTTCCTGTGAATTTTCAACTTTGATTTGATTTCACTAGCACTATGACATGGTGGGAGGGGGGGCATACTTTACTCGGCCGATCATTTTAACGGCCAGGGGACTCGCTTTGCTCGGCCACCGACATATGTAGTTCTATTATTATCAAGAGAAGGCTTTTCAAATTTGATTTCACTAGCACTTGACAGGGGGGCCTTAATTTCACTAGCACTTGACAGGGGGGCCTTAATTTCCCCAAAAATACTTCCCCTTTCCCCAAAAATACTTGGAAAACGACACTTAACTCTACCCCCTCGCCATTTTAGCCCCATATTTTTCCTGTGAGTTTTCAACTTTGATTTGATTTCACTAGCACTATGACAGGTTGGGAGGGGGGGGGGGGGCATACTTCACTCAGCCGATCATTTTAACGGCCAGGGGACTCGCTTTGCTCGGCCACCCACATAGGTAGTTCTATTATTATTGATGGTGGAAATTTGATTTCACTAGCACGTTGACAGGGGGTCTAATTTCGTATAGCCCCATGAAAGCTCCATAGGTCGTCTCCAAAAATACTTGGAAAACGACACTTAACTCTACCCCCTCGGCATTTTAGTCCCATAGCGCCCCACCGGGTTTTTTACTGTGAGTTTTGATTTGATTTCACTAGCACTTTGACTTACTTCGCTCAGCTAATAGACTAGCACTTTGACAAGGGGGCCTTACTTCGCTCGGCTAATCATTTTCGTACCATGATTCACCCAAATCACAGGCGGCAATATACAACCACAGTGGGCAATACATCCACAAGCGGCAATACACCCACTAGGGGGGGTCTGGGGGGCGGCAATTCACCCACAGGCGGCAATATACACTCACAGGCGGCAATACACCCACAGGTGGCAATACACCCACAAGCGGCAATTCACCCACATGTCTGCTTAAGCGATCGGCCTCGCGAAGCGAGGCGCCGGCCTCGCGTAGCGAGGCCCACGGGGGGTCTGGGGGGCGGAGCCCCCCAGCTGGGTGCGTAGGCGAGCAAAGCGAGCCGGAGCATCTAGTAAACCATAAAACTGGTCACTCTCGATATGCAGGTTGGACGTCTTTTCTCTGATGGCATAATTGGAGCAGTACACGAAGAACACTTTAAGGAGGGGGGGATCAACCGATGATACTAAATGCATAGAAACTTCAGTAGAATTTTCAATCTTTGTTCGATTTTTAGGAGTTCAGTAATTCAGGCCGTCCTTCTACTGCCTATGCCGTGGTAAGGTCGATCCACACATTTCAGTGATATCAGTGAATCCTCGGCCATCAGTGCTCCGAGCATAAATTGTCCACACACCAGCGTTACATGCCGCACGTAGCACTGATGACCGAGGGTTCCCAGAAATACTGAAATGTGTGGATCGACCTCAAAGCAGAACTCAGCCTCATAGGGCACGTTACTAAAATTAAATTTTTTTTCAGCACTTTTCGATCATACTTCGGACTTTAAAGCCACCGCAGGGTGTCCACCTCTCAAACGTCCATGGAAGGAACAATATAAAGCTTGGCCCGGGGGGGGGGGGGGGGGGGACAACAACAGCTTTCATTGGACGGAAAATTGCCTTCGTCGAGTAGCACACTTCTGAACGAAAGTGGGTCGTATTAAAAAACGGGCGATTGCCTTCAACTTCTGTTTGTTGCGGGGGAGGAAGAGAAGAACAGTTCGAAATAACAAAGTCTGGTATTAGAACGTATAAAACCTGAAAAACCTTATTTGCATAAACGCCCCTTCCTTCTTCCCTCCGCTTCATATTCCGGTGAAACCTCAGAGGGAAGCCTCTCGAAGGGTGAGAAACTCTGACAATTATCGGGGATTACGACCCCGTCAGCGTAATTGGGTACGGAAGAAAAAACTCGTTTCCCCTCTTCGGGGATTTCCATAAGGGAAATATTCCCATCTGCTTTTAGTGCCCGGGGAGTAAATTTTGGACGGGTAACGTTTGCCGTTGTGGGCTGTTATCTTTCATTGTAGTCCAGGAGTAGATTGGAGGTCATCACTGAAATCATGAACCCGTTTTATGATTCATATAAATTATGAATATTGTCGTAAAAATTCCATTCCAAGGATGCAGGATTTTTTCTTTTTTTTATCCACGCGGCTCGTCTTGGCACTCGTTTGAACTCAAGCTGCTAACTGGCTCTCGTTCATTTCCTCTGCAAGACATTCCTGCCGCGTTCATTATCTCCGGAGAGCCGAAGGCTGAAGGGGTGAATTAAAAGCCCAATCTCTGAACTCCATTTCCTTATTAGGCCGGGAGAGCGGCACCCTCGAATGTTCCCCGGAAGACATATGGAACTCGCAATCACTATGATGTGTTATAAACCCTCTAGCCACTGCCAGGGCCTCCGGATGACGGAAGGGTTGGCAGCGCTGGTGGGGCATTCGACCCATAGGAAAGACAGTAGGCTGGAAATATACGAAGTTGGGCCATTGGAAGCTGATTGCTGGTTTCCGCCGAAAATTCAAACTTATATTTTTCCATAAATTCTGTAAATTTGTACGTAGTTGCAATTTGTGTTATAACCCCCCCGCGGTACCGTTATAGTAAGCGGCCTACTCGGAATTTGTGGTCTACTTCGTGGACAAGCACGGTCTACCGATCGCAACAGTGATGGTGAGATTGTTAATACGAAATGTCTGAGATTTACCCTTAAAGGTTGCCAAACCATTCGAAAGCGAAGTGTTAAGCGTTTCGTCGCATGCTACTCGAAAAATGCTCGTACGTTTCGTCGATTACTCTATCGTAGCACCCTCCGTTTCCCAAAAACTACGTTTCGTCGCTCTCAACGAAAAAAAATAAAATAAAATAAAACGTCGCCTGTGGGGTGTATTGCCGCTTGTGACATGTGCCACAATGTCATGTGACTATGCAGGTATGGTTAACTATATTTTTACTTTAGTACACCCCCAGACCCTCGGACTGTTAATGTTAAGGTCGACGAGCAAACCAATGAAACACTGAATGTGTTTTTCAGTAATTCCATCGAGGGGATCGACTCGGGGCGTGGAGTGGGGTTAGATTAGCGCTCTTGGAGGGGGGCCACTGTCACCCCACTCAGGTATAAATCCTTCAGCAGTGCAGGGGAGTGGTTGTGGGGGCGAGGGAAATGAAGGAGGGTGGAGAGGGCGGAGAAACAGGTATGCTTGGGCCTGGGACGGACGAACAGACATTTTCAAACGGCAAGGCCTTCGGAAAAAACACATTCTGTGTTAAAACTGTTTGGGTTGCCTCTACATATCACAGGTTGGCTGTGCCATTTTTTTGTCCATTTATGGATGGAGTTCACTGAACTCTGCAGTTTCTCGCTGGCTTCCTCCACAGTGTTCCACACAGAGCCGTCACTATCCAAGTCCAGTGCACCTCAGCTTACACTCATTCCAACAACCAAATCAAAATCATGGGGGTACCTTGGAAACGCGTTGATATAAACGGTTGGGGTAATACGTCCTGCTTATTGATTTCATAGACGGAAGACAGCCCACAGGTGGTGGAAGGGTTGCCAGATGGAGGGCCTTCCATTCCGCGCATCCCTCGCCACTTCTCCCCCACCACCAGAGTTCATTTTTATTGATGTAACACGGATAACAGGTCTCCACAAACCCTTTGGGCCCCCTGACATCCTCCTACGAATAAAAGAACATAAGGGGGGTTTGAGCACCTAGGACACTTTTTTTTCCATGATCAATCTGTAAAGAGCTCGTTCCTGATTCCTTTGAACTCCACGACAAAAGCTGCTGTTTCAGAAAAAAAAGTTCAAATATTGTTTTCATTAGAAGAACGAAGCATCATCAAATCAGAGGGAATCGTCGATGAATTGTCCCCACACGTTCTGATTTGTAAAAGTGGTCAGTTTCTTCATACTGGTAGTTCAGAAGTGATACTTGAAAATTTGGTTTACATAAAACATTATTAGAAACAATTAAAAATGGTTAATTGTTGAAAAAAAGAATATTATTCAATTATTTTATATTTGTTTAAAAATGATTTTTTATCTATTTATAGAATTTTTCGAAATACATAATATATTATAGACACTTCGACGTTACAATTTCTAAAACTAATAACAAATTTAAAATGAAACAGTAAACATTTTGAAGATGGTAATTTAATGTTTCAAGTTTTTAAAAACCGATTACTTAGTGGGAAGAATTGATTTTTCACGTTTCACTTTTTTAAATTTCTTTTCTTTATTTTTTACCTAGTTATGAGTGTAATAAATTGTAGGGTACCAAAATTTGCATACGTAATATCATTTAATGTCAAAATGCAAACAACAAAAATCTCATTTAAATTTACGAATGCTGCAATGATTTTTTTTTTCCGCTGATCCCTCGATATCCCAGCAAACGTGTTGATAACTTGATTAAGTACTGTCACACTGTACATCATCGTTTTGAACATTCATACTGACCACTGTAGTCATTTGTCTGCTTCACGACAATTAGGGAGCTACCCTTTAAAAAACCCGAGGGTGAGAAATGATGAATGACTTAACACCCAACGATAAATCCCGGTTAATTTCCTGAGTACGCCGTGTATAAACAAAAAAACCGGTCATCTTGTGAAATGACATCGACCCCTCCGAGGCACTTTCAAATCAGTCAAGCTCGAAATCTTCTCTACTGTAGAAAAAAAAAAAAAAAAAAAAAATGAAACCGTGCATAACAATCGATACCAGACTAATCGAACAAGGTGACTGCCCAATCATAACTTTATGAATAAAATATTGGGCTCAGCTTCCCCCATAATGCCTCGCGGCGAACGGATCCTACCCCTTCGACCCACTTCCACCCCACTCGACGCTCATAAAACCGACTGAGCCAGCCCGTTTTTCCACCAAATTACTTTTCATTCGGCCTTCCGACCGGAATTCAAATTAAGGAAGAGTCAAGTGGGTGTATTTTATTCAAAACATTCATTTTTTTATCAGTGGTTATTTTTATTTTTATTTTCTCATAACTGTTAAAATCGGAACATAACATAAACATAAATATGTAAATTGAATATCAATTAGAACCGAGTCCACACTTGAAGCTGTTACTATTAATTGAAAACTGATAAATCATCTGTGGGGATTTTCAACTGATCAACGAGTGAGGTACAAAATTTATTTAGTGACCCAATTTAGATGTAAATTTTAAATAAACGAAGGCGTTGACGTGTGGGATGCAAAGTTATTTTTGGGGGTCGGCTAAGGGAAATGTTTCCGATGAATCCATTGTATTTCTTGGAGCGTATTTAAGACGAGTAAGACCTCGGAATGACAGAATGAAAAAGTGCAGCCTCCCTTGAGACGCTCGAACGTTCAAAGAGTGCAAGGAACTGGGATGAAACGCAGAAACAACACCGAGTTGTAAATAACCGGGCTTTAACCCAACTGTTTTCTTCCACTTGAGAATCGCGGTGTGAAAGGTGGTTAGCCGTTTTCTCACTGTTTTCCCTTTCCTGGGAGGAAGATAAATTTATTAGGACGGGGGAAAGGCGTTGTGGGAGGGAAGACCTAAATCTTCAAAACTAACCTCTAAGTGAAACATCTTCTTGGAAAGCTTCCGCGAGGAAAAGGAATAAAACAGGGTGTAGCAGAAGAGCCAAGGACGGTGGGTTTAATGGATGGGCAATTCGGAAGCTTCACATAAAACTTGGAGTACCAGCGTAAAATACAAGACCGAATTCATGAGGAAACATTAGGATAAATATTATCAAAAATTACTGAAGGCTGTGTTGTGTCCAAATAAGTACTTAAAAATTGCGTTATGTTGAATCTAGCGATTGAGGGTATTGTTTGAAAATTTCTTACCTACAATTTAATTACGGCCGCACACGAATAATCGTTGAAATAAGCGATTCGCTAAAACTTTGATTTTACCTGATTCCAAATTTTTTTTTTACCCATTTTCAATCATTATAAAGGGGATAACACTGAATTTCAATTAAAAGAGTGAAGTATAACTACTTAACATATAAACAAACTGTAAAACATCTGAAGAAACTCGCCAACTTGAAGGATTGAAAATTTAATGATAAAAACGGGACACTGAACTTGGCAGCTGAGTGAAACGGTACAATGTGACTTCACAACGTACCAGCCAGGTGAGCATTAATGGTAAATTTGCCTTGACACTATCTGGCGGATGATATCACGCATGACATATCACATTGTGATATCAGGCATGTAGTTTCAAACGTACCCACTAGATGGCATCCAGTGGAAATTGTTCTTAGTACCATTTTACGCCCCACTTATGCACTTATATTGAATACAAAGCAATGAGGTTTTGACACCCTTATTAGTTCGATTAAGACCTAAGTGGAAACCCGCAGAGCACGAAGTTACCCCCCTTTTCCCCTAAACTTAAAATTTTCAATGTTCGGCATAGTTTTCTGACTCGATAACGCTTGGGATCTAAAAATTGACCACATATCCATATTCAACAGTTCTAAAGGCAAATTTAGGTAGGATTAGATACATATTTTCAACTTTATTCCCCAACATGAGGAGTAATAGCGTTTAGTAAAAAAAAAGTTCTTTCTTTTCTCCTGAAAAGTTTAGAAAATTTGAGTTAGGTATCCACCTTTTTCGCTGTGGTCTTCATTACTTGAAACTCCAAAATTTATAACCAGAATAATAATTATTAAAGTTAAGGGGGCAGTGAAACTTAAAAAACTTGAAAAACGCGATCTTCTTTTTTTAAATTTTAAAATCAAGCATAATCTCCTGAACAAAATAAAAATAGAAAATTGTGATTCCGAGCATTAGAACCAAAGTTATGAGCAAAAAAGTAAAACGTTCTAAGCTGGCCGCATACCGAGTAGGTACCTTTTGCATGGATAAGTGGGGGGAGCACCTACTGTAGGTAAGTACTAAAAGTCTTTCCGCCCGCCATCTTTGAAGCGCTCTACGGTAAAATCACATTTTCTGACCTATCGGTACATGTTTCTCGGGAACTACTTGACCGAATCGAAAAAACTAAAATTCTGCTGAATCCTCAATTTGTTCTGAACACACTGAGTTGGGGGGGGGGGGGGGGGGGGAGGTATTACCGAAAATAGAGTCTCAGTGATCGATTTACCAACACCGCAAATTGACTAACATTTCGCTTTCTTCAAATTCGCGGGTAACATCGGGTAGTGAAGGTACCAACTCAGTCCGGATATAGTACGACAACCAACATTTTAGCGGACTGACGGTGCTTTTATTTTCTCTGAGGTAATACCGAGGTTATGCAAATGATTCATAATAACCTAATTGAACAACTAATATATGTCATGCCACAGAAAAGTTGAGTAGGTAGTCTCGAAAGATGCGATTCTTAAAACATAAACCAGTGTTTAGTTTAAAACTTAAACCTACCACTATACCTGTCCTTCTCTTAATCGTTCATGGGATGCGAAGGTTTTAATGGAGGGGGCTCCGGCACCGCCTTTTTACACGCCGCTGGAAACTTCGCGTGTTCTCCGGCTGGGGCCTTTTTCCTGAAGGGTTTTGCTTCTTTCCGGCCAAGTCAACCGCGACCCTACACGCTTTCCATCTTCCTCCCGCCCGGAAAAACACTGGGTTCCCTCCGATCCCGGTCATTCCCAATAACACGGTTTCTCAATACAAAAAAAAAAAAAAAAAAATCTTTCTTTCTTCTTGAACGTTCAGAAAATTCTTGAACTTTCTTTGGAGGAACAAGCAGGTCAGATGTTATGGGTGTTTTGTCAATTACATCGCTTAAAGGTTGTCAACAGCGTTTAGGACTCGGCGTAAATTGAAAAATGTTTAATCAATTTTCTGGAATATTTTGTGAAATTTGGAATATATGACGAGACGTAGAGAGTTCAGACGTATAGCTCAACAAATGTTCCCTTGATTCTGTAGTTCAAAGAGTTTGGCACTGCTCTTGGAAAAAAAAAACCTGACATGAAATGTTGGGGAAGGGCAAAAAGGAGACACAAAAGAAAATGGGAAGAGGGAGAAAAGAAAAATGAAAATGGGTCGGAACAACAAACGGACAGGAAAAAGACGCGAGGCACAAAGTACGCCCCCTGGGGGCGGTTTAGTCATCCAGCAGAACCCACCTCACCGATCACCTCCTCGGACGGGAGTGACGTCCTAACGGTCATCTCTCTTCTACCCCAACATCGGTACGTCCTGGCAGTCATCTCTGTTTTAGGAAGAGCGAGGGAGGTTTTTTAGGGAGCGACGGATAAGAACCGAGTTCAAATCCCCAGTGACGTCTCACCTTTCACATCAGGAGGCGAACCGCTGTCAGGAATAAGTTAGTGACGGACGGCCATACCGCCTTTTTCCATTGCAGGTTTAAAAAAAAGGAACCGAACAAAAAGGAAAACTCTCCTTGTCAAGTAAAGTCATGAAACTGCTTCTCCCGATACTTTGAAAGCACTCACCTGAAAGTTACTCCAAACTCTTGTCAGACACCAAAAACGTCTCCAATTATTAAAAAGACGAGAGTCGTCGAGCATGAGGTAAAGAAAATCCTGGCGCTCATTCTCAAAAATTTAAGAATACTGTGAAACGGCGACACCATAACACAGTAAAACCAGTTCTTTGTGGGGAAGGAATATCAACGAAAATATATCGATGTTAGTAAAACATCGATTCAGCGAGCCGCCGAAGTTAATTTCAAGAGGAGCCGCCGCTGATCGCTGCGGGCGCGGAGCGAGTTGGCGGGAAAGCGACGAAAAATACTTCGAAAATGACACCTAACTCGACCCCATAGCCGACAACCTTCAAAAAACCCACCCGTAGCCCCTTTTTACACCCACAGAGCCCCAGTGGTTTGGGAAATCGGGCTGAAAACCTTGCGGGAGATTTTTAAAAACGCTGCAAATTTTACACAAGAGTTAATTATTCTTTCATATAGGTTAATTGTGAAAAATTAATTCTGTGTCATGAAGAAAATATGTCCGCTCACTTGCCGCTATAGTGTCATGTCTCAAAATTCGCAGTTTTGAGATAATAAAAAAAAAATTCAAAATTTAATTTCTCATCTACGGTTTTTTCAAGAGATTGAAATTTTTATCAGCAACTACTCAAAACCCTGTTGATAGGAATGTATAGTAAAATCGAAGTTAGAATTAGAATTTGACCCTTACAAGCATCCCAAACTGTGTGCTTTCCGAGAAATGACACTTTGGCTGCTAATATTTCTTAATTTAAGCGTATTATTGCTTCCGAATCTGCGAAGCAGCGGAAGCCTTGTGTTCACTTTCGGGAGAAAAAAAATTTTTGTTGTCCGAATTCAAAATTTCCACTCGCATTTTGCGTTTCATAGCCTACTGAAGAAATTTGGTTCCGTGTCTGTGGGTCTGTCGGTCTGTGGGTCTGTCCGCATTTCCTTGTTACAGCCATAATTTCCACAATTTTGAATGAATTTAGCTCAAATTTTTAGGGATTATGCGGATAAGGCTCCTTGAGGTCCCATACGAATTTCATCACAATTGAATCAGCGGTACGCTCAGCGCATGCGTGAACGTAATTTCCTTGCCACAGCCATAACTCCTAAAATTTTGATCGGATTTCAATCAAATTTTCAGGAATTGTGTGGGTATTATACATATGCTATAATAGCCCTAGATGGTTCCCTATCAGTTTCATCACGATTGAATCAGTGGTACTCCCTGCGCATGCGCGAACGTAATTTATATATATATATATTCTTGAAAATCTCGAGAAATTCAGAAATGATGTACGTTCTGAGATAGGTTGAGCGCCCTTAAGGATTTTTTCCGTTTTCCCCTCCTTCAACCTCCTCTCCATCCCTAAAGAAGGGAAGGAGTGGGGATTTCAGCCAATATTGATCCGATTTTGATGAAATTTTCAGGGATTACGCGGGTTGTGCCGTAGATGATTACCCAGGCTTTGGGTAAAAAATTGAATTAGCGGTACGCTCTGCGCATGCGCTAACGTGAAATTCTTGAAACAGGCATAACTTTCACAATTTTGATCGGATTTCAATCAAATTTTCAGGAATTGTGTGGGTATAGCTCTGATGGTCCCCTATCAGATTCATTAAGATTGAATCAGGGGTACGCTCAGCGCATTTTATAATGGTGTCACTTTGATTGTAACGAGGAAGCTGCTGTGCCATCTCCTTGGCAGTGTATTTCAAAATGTGACATTACAGGTACATAACAAAATGTATTTGCGCAAATTCTCAAAGGTAAAGGTATATAGAGGTGTGACGGTTTCGCAGTGAAATTAAAATAGCAGATTCAAAATAATACTTTTGAACAATGTTTTAATGAAAATTGAATAATTTAAAAGTGCAAAGTAAAATCATTTGAACTTAAAAACATATTTCAGACCTTTGTTATTCATCGCATTTTGATGGATGACTATCTTTCAAGTACGGTTACTAGAAAACGACAAAGTAAATCTTTTAACCTCAAGTGAATATTTTAAACTCAAAAAAATAGTTCAGTCTTAAAACAATCACCAAAGAAAGTTCAGTTTAATTAAACGGTATAAACTGTGACGATTTTTTCAGACTCTGGGGAACTATGACAACCATTAAGAATAGTGAATTGAGTGGATAGTTCCAAAAACGTAAGTAGGTACCTTGGTAGGTATAAAACGAACTCCAATGGTAACAATATTTATATTTTCGTTTATAAACGAAACTTAGTTTTCCTCGTAGGATCTTCTACAACCAGCTTCAATCCGCAAAACCATTCCACTGCAATGCCACCTTTAGCCTGCCAACCAGACTAATACATAACGCTAGCTCCTACCAGCTATCCATTCAACTGGAAAAGCCAGCACCAGTCAACAAAACTCTTCAACTGGGACGCCCATCTCTAGTTCCTTTCATTATCCCAATTAGTGATATAGATCACACCTTTACGCGTAGAAACTCTCTAGCTACCACAGTCTCTGACTATGCCATCCAGAACCACGAGGGCTGGCAAACATCGAAAATGAAGTGTAGACGGAGCAGCTCAGGCAGTAATGACTTTTAGCGTTATGGGGCATAGGGTGAGTAACAACTCCGGCAAACCAGGGGGAGGTTTGTGTATTTATGTTTCATTACCCTCTTTGGGACGGGAGAACGTGAAATACTCGGGTGAGGGTCGGCCTAGTGTATTGGTAGGTGTGAGCTCCAGTTTCCCCCTCTGATGTCTGGCACTTTCCCTCTGATTGAGAACCACTTACTTCGTGGCTCTTTCGATTATTAACCTCCGACTGTTTCAACAGCGTTGTTCTTTCTTGAGCGGAAAAGACTTTTACATCAAGCAGGAATCACACGCCCGAACGAGCCTCAAATTATGTTGCAAAGTCAAATTCAACGTCGGTCGACGAAGTTAGTTTGCTAGTAACTAACTGCAGTAAGCCATGTGAGGGGTTCACGTGCTCATCCAGTATGTATTTCTCACGCCGCAGTCCCGTTGAGAATTCCCATTTCTCCGGGGAAGTTCTATAATTGTATTAGGCGCCTTTGAATATGACTCTCTCGTGTAACATGTCTCTGGTCAAAGTTTAGTGCCGTTTTGAGCATTTCGTGAATGTTTAATCGAAGGTCAATGCGAACTGTAACATCCTCAGCTTGGCGATTAACCATTTTCATCAAATAACAAGATCATACAATTTAATACTATTTTTCGGTTTGAGAAACCGTTTTGAAAAGTTGAGAACAAGTTTAAAGGGAGCAAAACCCAGTTTTGAGTGGCTGAAGCCCGGTTTGGAGTGATTAACGGCCAGTTCAGACTGGTACGGATCATCGATACAATGTCATGTCGACGTTTCTTATTCAATGTTTTCACCACCGATGGTTGACCAATAACAATGCTCATAACTGGCACTACGCCCAGGAGCATTGATATCAATGGGATCAGACCCGTCGGCCAGGCCTTCATTGCCGACAATTCGGTTGCGGAAGCTGCAATTAGTTTCATTTCAGCTAAAAACCCAGGACGAACTAATAGCGGCCAGAACATATCGTGTTGGCTATCAGCATCTCCTCGGTTTCCTTCCGTTGACCTCGCACCGTCACAGTACCCTGACATTTCACGTAAGCCTGAAGAGTGCGGATATTTGATTGTGACTGCATCCTCTGCTTGGCCTGTAGACTAAGACAAATCGTACGATGCTCCCTTCACCTTCCTCCACAACAATAAGCGGCGAAATCGTGGATTCATGCTATTGGCCTTCTGCTAAACACGCAACACATAATTTGAGTTCTATAAAATTAACTTAAATTCATAGGAACTCAAATTCATGTAGGCCCACCCACAACATCCGTTTCACAGGGTGCTCCTACAGAGCTCATATCCCAGTAACAATGTTAGCTGATTGGCGCTGGCTTTTCCAGTTGAATGGTTTGCTGGGCAGTTATGCCAGGCTGAACCTGGCCCTGAAATACAGATGAATGGTTTGTTTCATTGGAGAGAGCTTTCTTAGTTGTAGTGATTTTAAAAGACCTTTTGAGGTGGATCTCACGTCTATGGGGAGCCAACCTTTAGTGAAAACCTAGAAGACAGAATGGGAAGCCGTGATGCAAGCAAAGGTGGCTCTCGCACGATGGGGGGCCAACATGCCAGCCTGCCTTAACACTAGGTGAGTAGAGAGGAGTGACTGCGGCTAGTTGAAGGAATACGAATGAATTCCCTGAGGGGGTTCTTGTCTATATAATATATATAATATATATAATATCGTGAACCCCACCATGGGGGCGCACCCCTCTCTGGCTGTTACCCCGGAGGGAGGTTGAGTCCCATGGGACTATTGCAATAGTGGGAGACCGTTGGGGGAGACCCAAGGCCTCTACCGAGCGTCTTGCGCCGTACCTTTTTCCTCCTTTCTACTTTCCTATCTTTATTTCCTATGAAGTTATTATACAAAAGTGGGGCACCACACTAGTTAAATGGCTTGCTGGTTGGGGCTGACGTTGCAGGTGTCTGGTTAGCTGCTGAAGGTTCCTGTTGGTTCCCCCGACTCACACATGCAGAGCTGCTGACCAATTTTTGACCCTCTCACGTCACAACTCCATTCACAGCAAACCCGGCATTGTAGAAAAACAAGCTCGCCCCGGTTGAGCGTATAAGCTCTGCATCTCGATTTGGGTTCCGCATTGTACAGGAAGGGTTACGCGTTTCATGTATTTCCTCCCTTTGCAAATCGATTATTCCAACAAACTCACTATGCTAATGCGGATATCTCCATGTAGTTTCGCCTATTGGAGCTTCGCGTTGGAAGCCTGTCGTTCTTTGAGATGAGGCGACGTTCCTTACTACCCCCGGAATAGCAATAGGCTCCTTTTTTCCCTTCCCGGAAGGTGGGATTGCACTTTTATCCCTCCAACGCCGGAACGACGAAAAAAAGGTTTTCCCCGTAAGAGGAAGAAACTCGCGAATGCAGACTACGGGACCAACAGAATGGAAGGGGTCGCTGGGTTATTTATGTAGAATAATAATCGGACCCATTCTTCATGAGTGGAACGGGACCACCTGCTAGCCCTCCGGCTCTAAATAAGACCGAAAAACCTCTTGGGTTCGTAGCATTCTTGATTATTATCACTTCTGCTTTGTTTTCAGAGGTATTTGCATTGTTAAACTTTTAAGCTTTGTCTCATATTGTTAAGGGCATTAAAGCTTGAAACCACAATTTCGCTTGCTGTGCGGTAGGTAATTAATAAAAGAGCCAGTATTCGTTGAACTGGCATTCAACATCAAGAGTGGGATGCAATTAAATGTTCAAGTACATCAACAAAGGAGTAGATTTTAAAGAGGCGATACAAAAATGGTCATCAATGTGGCGTTCAGATGTAGAATACGAACAGATACGACTGGGAGCCGGATGTTGGGGAAACGTAAACGGAAATGAATAGCGGCCATAGCTTAGTGAGGGAAGCTCGTCGATCTATCACATTTGCCGCAATAAAATTGGAAGCCATTTGCGGGAAAAGGGGAAAAAAAAAAAAAAAAACTGAGGAAGGAGGTGGCGGAGCAATAAAGTTTCTCGGGAAACCCCTTTCCTCTCTTTTGGGGTGGGGTTTTCCAGACACGCACGTGCGTCTGCGGGAGGACCCCGTGACAGATTGGAGCTGGAGGGGGAAAGGGTTGCAGTAAATTAAAAGGATAGAACAATATCGTCCTGTCTCCAGATTCGGGTCAAAAGGTCCGAAAAGGGCGGAGACAAAAATTGACATTCTTTCCCCACATTCCGGCTCAGGTGACGACAGACTTAGGAAAAATAATGGCTGAGCAATTTGAGGATTTGTACTAAATACTGTGAGTGTAATAAATGTTGTGTGAAATTTGCTCGTTTTGGGTTTCTTCGAATATCTTGAGAATTATTTATAGTATGGATAATTAAACCAGCACTTAAAAAAAAGTATTGATTTAAAAAAATCGAATTAGGTGTCGTTTCCTGAGTAATTTTGGGCACATAATCCATTTTTTGGGATCCCATAGGGTCTCTATTTGTCCGAACGTTGAACAGAAAAATTAATTTTGGATTATTATTCTTGGTATAATAAACCAAGAGTCGAAGGTCTAGTGCATTAGAGTCGAAGGTCAACATTTTTGATATGCCTCAAAATTTCTAATTATAATTTTCAAGATGTCTAAATTCCAAAAACAAAATGTATGTCCGACGTACCTACGAGCCGTTTTGGGCAGTAGGAATTTTTTAAATCTGAAATGTTGACTAAATACTCGTTTTACCATCTAGTAGTGCCCGCAAGGTTTTCAGCCCGATCTCCCAAACCCGTGGGGCTCAGTGGGGATAAAAAGTTTTTTTTGCAGGTTTTCGGGTATGATAAGTAGTTTCGGACGTAGAATCCATTTTCGGGGTCCCAGAACTATAGATTTCACCGGGAGATCCATGGGGCTTTTGAAGGTGTAACGACCCGGGTTGATAGAAGTAGAAGGCAAGAGTTCCAGATGTGAACTGTATATATACTAAATATATTTAGGTGGGCCCCTTGGCCTCTTTTATAGTCAGGGCAATACATAGAAGGGATAGGCGTAGTGGGGGCACATGTCCACTACGCCTTATCTAACTGGAGGTCCAAGGGGCACCACAGAAGGATGCCAGGAAATCGAATGAGTTGTCATTTTCCGTGTAATTTTGGACACAATTTTTTTGGGGTCTAACTATCCAAACATTGTTCAGGTAATTTTTTTTCTTAAAATGAGTTTTCAAGTCGAACGTACATCGTACATCGAATTTCCATTCGCACAAGAAGTGAAAGAATAATAAACACAAGTTTGGGCAAAATTTGCAGCTTTTTTTTCAAATTCTTCTCAATAATTCGTTTTCCGATATTTTGCGATATAATAAAATATCAGCAACCGATAATATCGTCAAAAAATATCTATTGTACCCCCCCCCCCCCCCCCCCCTGTAGGAACATCTCAACGTCTGGCTGCACATTTCACCCGAACTCGGGTTCAATCCCTGTACACACTTTCCGCCCCTCTTTTTCATTGCCCATCGCAATTTTGGTTTATTATTCTTGGAATAATACACCTATGTTTTCGCGACGCGGGTCGACGACTCCGATCGGCCTGAAAATTTGACATTATCCGTTTCAAGAGGTCTACATTCAAAATCCGAAATGTCCGTCCGCCGTCCAGGCCGTTTTGGGCAGTAGGAATTTTTTAAAAAATCTGAAATTTCGGCAAAATACTTGGTTTACCATCTAGTTGTGCCCGCAAGGTTTTCAGTCCGATCGCCCAAACCCGTGGGGCGCTATGGGGCTATAATGGGGCTACGGGAGGGTTTTTTTGAAGGCTTTTAGGTATGGGATCGAGTTAGGTGTCGTTTTCGAAGTATTTTCGGACGTAGAATCCATTTTTTGGGGTCCCGGAACGATCCGATTTCACTGGGGCGATGTTTAGGGCATTCGTGGGGCTAAAAATGGGATTTTTGAAGGATCCCAGGATGCTAAATATTTTTCGAGTAAAAAATACAGAATTTTTGAAAAAAACACATTTTTGAACAAAAAAATCCAAAAATAAATTTTTTTTTGAGATAAAAATCCAAAAAAATTTTTTTTTAATTTTTTCATTGCCAGGAATAAATTTTTGCACAAGTAACGTATATAAAAGAATAATAAACCCTTGTGTAAAATTTGCAGCGTTTTTTACAACGTTATTAGTGCTCAATCACCAATCAACTGTAGGTATATTAATCACCCAAAAAAGTCAACTTCTTCCCATTCGTGAACGAACTCTCCGCATGAACGTTCCATTTGGTTAATGAAAAATTCACCGCTCTCAAACGGCGCGTAATTGGATTTTCTCTGAAATTAGCTCAACGGTGCTCACGTGTCAATATTGGAACGTGAAATTAGAGTAAACGGGGCAAATCCCATTGACAGAATTTAGCTGCTCAGACGAGATTTCAATTTGTTCCAGCGTGTTTTCACCCAAGAGTGATAGGGCAGCTCAGGTTGAAAACTGACGGATATTAGTTATGTGCGATTAGGTTGGTAACAATTTAAGCAATGCCGCTTTTCCCCGGCAATAATTTGCGCCTTTTCTCGTATTTCCGTCGAAAATCCCGTTGTTTTCAGTTCTCGGAGGCCAATTACACCAGTCAAGGCTTGATTAGGGAAGCCCTTTTGGCAAACTGGAAGCCCTTTGGTGAGATATTGGTGTCTATTAATCAGCTATGGAAGGAAACGATGCCGTTAGGTCTTCTTGCTCGCCTCCTCCCTTTCCACGTTCATTTGTATACTACGACTGTTTAATCCGGGGAAGGTGGGACAGAATATTAATTGAGGAGCAATCTGGGATTCACCACCTGAAACCTGCCAGGGGGACTTAATGGCTACAGCCGTAAATTTACCGTTCGACATTGATCGAAATATTTTCTACCTTTTTATTGACTTTACCCTTTTTATGTGAGCAGGAGCCGAAGAACGCCGGTAAAATAAGGGAGAGGATGACTTCCAGGAAATGGCACAGTGAATCCAATTCACTAGGGGCCACCACAGTGGCTCCACTTCTGCAGGATTTAAAATTTAAATTAATGACGACTGCTGTTTCTGAATCAACTGCTCATTCATATCATGTAACTCTCTAAATCATAATAAATTTTTATCTGACATCTTCCTCCATGATCGAAGTTAATATTTTTTAGCATGGAACATGCTTTAGCCTTGACCTAACTGTACAAAAACGTTAATGCACTTGTCACGAAATGCATGCACATGAATAATATTCATATTATGAACTATGCTGGAGGTAATATATATATTACATAATAGGTATAGGTTATGAATATATATTTATTTATAAATTTATTATTAGGTAAACATTATATTTGGTAAAAATACCATGTTCCATGACATGGAGCCTACGGCTAAAATTCAAGTAACATTGTTACTTGAATTTTAGCCGTAGGCTCCAAGCGAAAAGAATCCGGGGGGGTCCGGAGTTTTTTTGGGTGTTAAATGATTACAAAAATTTTTGTTTGTCATCAAATTTTAGAAGTGTGCAACGAGGATTTCCGGATCAATAATTTACTTTATTTCTGATCGACATCTCATCAAATTATTATTATTTTTTAATTGCTTGATAATTTAATAATAACTTGATGGCTCGAAGCAGTCTCACTTTTAAAATTTCATCTCTAGCGGCGTTGGAATTCATCCCGGAGCTTTTTGGTACCTCGACCACCAGGCTCCGGGATTAGCCGGTAAATCCCCTTGGCTCGAGAAACCGCTACAGGTTACTAACTTGATTAAAACGCCTTTCCTCATCAAGTTTCGGGAATATTCCGGCCAAAAGGATTGACGGGGGAAAGGCCAACGTCGGTTATCTAATCGCGTTGAAAGCTTAACCCGCCCTCGGGATTTTACTAGGGCGGTGGAGACGGTTAGATGGGACATTGTCTGAATGCCGGGGATGATATAATTTTGGCGGGTGGGATTTGCGGGAGCGTGAAGAATTTCGTGTAAATATAAATTTACAAGATTATTAAATACGAATATATATTAAAAGCAAATTTGTATTTGTGGTATTTTGGACAACTGTATGCTATATGGTACATAACATATTATGTGAACTGATACTCGAATTAACTAGAGATTGGGAAACCCTCACGTTCACTTTTGTTGGGACTGAAAAAGCTCCAAAAAGACAATTTTGGGGATTCAACGTTCGGAAAAACGTATTCAACCCGCTCTGGCTCAAGACTCATTACAAATTTTGTAATCTACCATCTATGGGAAATGACGGGAGGCGATGATTGGGTATTAGGGGAATCCAAAGGGGCCTAATGTGTTCCGGGATTACTGCTGATCGTGATTACAGGCGCGCAGTTCGGCTCGGGGAGAAATCCATTGAGATGGGCGTGTCGTAAAGGGTCCAGGGGAGGCACCAGGTGTGGAGGGCTGACGACGAGGAGGCCTTCGACACTTCAATCCATCTTCATCACTGACAATTTACCCCTCGCTAATTACCGGTGCCCCCTTTTCCCCGAAACTGTTCCATCAGGCAAGCTGTCTCCACAGAGGGTTGGCCGTTATAAATAAGGCCGTGTATCAGTCTGTCGTTGTAAGACCTGAAAGCTTCAAGATGGCCGGTTCTTGTCGATTTCGCAATGAACCTGTCAAAGTGTGCTTTGAATCTTCGATGAAAATCAGGAGCAAGTTAATCATGGACCCATTATTTTAATGTTAATCATGGCCATAATGTTCCCTATTATTTTAATGTTATTTGTAAACGATTCCAAAACATTGGTCCAAAATATCGCCCCGCGTGGTCCAAAGACCCAAAGAGGCCACTTCTTCTTGCTTGATATCTCGTCTCAGGTCCAGGTTGGTCACTAAGTGGGAAGAAGAAGTCTTCTTCTCGCGACATACCTCGTTGCTGGTCTTGAAATGATTAAAGAGAGGTTCTTTTCACACAGAATGCCCCATTTGCCTGTCCTTTTCAGCAAAATCAACTTTTCTTTCATAACTTTCTCTCAATTTGTACATAATTCCGTTTCTCAAACTTTTGTATTTATCACGCGGAAGATCACATCTACCAAAGAACAAAAGCTCCATACGTTTCCACTGAGGTTATTAGAGGAAGGCAGTGGGGCTGATAATGGCGGAGGACGAGGGGGTCGAAAGCTTTGTTACCCGCACTTAGCCCGACTCCGGCACAAGCACTTCTTGGCATTTCCATCCTACAAAGACTTCTCCGTGCGTCCCCTACCGTTCACCCCCTAGTCACCCTACAGCCCCCGCACCCCATACTGCCCATCCCCTAGTCTTCACCGTCTTCCCACGACTTCTCCAGCACCCCTCCTTCCCACGTAGGTACTCAAACATACTTCACTCCTCGAGTACCTTTGCCATCTTTTCTCTCCTGCAGCACATAACACATTCCCCTCCGCAAGAAAAAGGGGGGATTCTTCAGTTGGGGTTTACGGAAAGTATTATGACGACAGAAGGACACGTCAGAGGGGTGTAAACCGTGTTCTCATACAACTCCAATATTTACCTCCTTATTTATAACGAAATTGGAAACTGAACAACTCAGAAAACCTACACCAGTTTTGGTTCAAACGTGACCCACAACGGCTGTCTTCGGCAACTTGAAGGTTAAGAGTGAGAAGAATCCCATCAATCATCGTTCCCTAAAATATTTAACTCGATGATACCAGTTTCGGGTTTCGGAAGGGATCCATCAATCATGACCGCCCTCAAATATTTAATTCGATGATGGCGAAGGGGTCAGACGCCGTAGGATATCCCTCTGCAGAGGGAGGAAAAAAGTGGCTCGACCCAGAAAACACGCTATTCGGTTTCTTAAGGCTTCCAAACCGATTTCCGTTAAAATTTGAGGGCTATAAAAATGCTTACCAACGAAGACGCAATTTGAGTTCCATCATACCTGAAAGCAGAAAGTGTCAAATATTAATAATTTGTAAATTCATGAACATTATCGTACTCTGCAGACAACTCTGCACTAATGTAATAGCACCCAAACGACGCTAGATCTCAATAATTGGGAATGCCAGTGCAGGGTGCCGAACGGCTGTTTCATGCCATTCATGCCAAGTTTTTGAAAAAAGCACGGAGAGTCCAAAAACACGAAAATAACTGTATACAGGTCGACCGACCTGCCTATTCTCACTTACGGCAGCTAATCCTGGACCATAACCAGCAAACATGAAAGCTCAGCAGATGACGTATCTAAGGAGGGTAGGGTGCACAACCAGAAAGGACTGAATATAGAACCGAACTGCCTGTAGTCTTTTTTTTCGAAGCAGGCTGCTGTATTTTGGTAAATTAAAATTTAAACAAAAAAATTTAAAAAACCACTTCGTAGCCACGATGTTCTCCGTCGACCCACTCCTCTTGAGCTCAGCAATCTTGCCCATCATAATGGTCTACAGGAGTTAGTATTTCGTGTTCCTCATAATGTGGTCCAGGTATGCAACCTTTCGCCGCTTTATGGTGGTCAGGAGCACCCGTTTCAAATTGTTATGCTGCAGAATATCTATATTCTATAGACGTTCCGCAGACGCCGCCCATGGGTTTTTCATCATCCTTCGGATCAACCGAATCCACATCTCAAACGACTCAAGCCAGTTGATGTCCGCAGTCTTAAGCGTCCACGACTCAACATCATACATCAAAATAGAATGGATGTAGCATTTCACCATCCTTCAGTGCAAGGAGAAATGCACATCTTGGCTGCACAAAAAAGAGTCTCATCTTGATGAAAGCTGCCAATTGCTCCCAATCCAAACCCTCATCTCACCTTGCAATGACCAGTCCTCCGACACCAGCTCTGCCGATAGAATAGAGAGTTTTTGCAGACCTTTCCACGAATCCGTAGCAGGAAATCCGAATGGGCTGTCTAGGCCGAACATGACTGGAAGCTAACCACCTCAACCACCCCACTACAGATTCCTTAAGGATCCGTATGGAAAAATTGACTACTAAAGTGACGCGCACGTTGTTTTCACTCTCACATACCTCAAGAAAAAATGGTCGCCGTGAAGGTTTGATTTGTTGCGTTTGAGTATTTCACAAGTATTAAATACTTGTAATAAGAAATTTTCTTATGACAAGTACGAGGACTACTACTGCCACTCGGTTTTTTGTGAAGAGGAAAATGGATGAAAATCCAAAAAAATGGTCGCCGTGAAGTTTTGACTTGTTGCGTTTGAGTGTTTCACAAGTATTTCCTATTACTAGGGTTGCCAGATGAGATAAAAGGAAAAAAAGGACATCAAGATATATAACGTATAAATTACAAAATGCACATACTATATTATAATATAGGTAATTATAAGGTAAAGGTTTTTCATCAATCAGATGGATGATGGTTTGTTACCTACCTAATCGGGTATTATAATAATATTATAATACCCGATTAGGTAGGTAACAAACCTACTATGTTATAACATATTATGTTGAATGTTGAAACTAAAAACTTGAAGTAGATTCTATTCCTATTAGAATTAGATCATTTTCTCTAATATAATAATATTATATTATAAAAAATGTAATTATATTATAGAAAATATAATAATATTATATTATAGAAATATTATATTATAAAAAATGTAATAATATTATAGAAAATATAATAATATTATATTATAGAAAATGATCTAATTCTAATAGGAATAGAATCTACTTCAAGTTTTTAGTTTCAACATTCAACATATTACAATACCCGATTAGGTAGGTAACAAACCATCATCCATCTGATTGATGAAAACCCTTTACTGTGGGGACATGTAGTCAGTTCCTCTCATCCACTGAGAGTTCATCAGAGAAAAATTTTCTCTGATGGAATGAGAATATTTAATATTCTCTCGACGTTGGCATTATGGGCAGGAATGGCGAAAACAATTTGGCACAATTTGAGAAGCTGTGAGTTTTTCTCTGATTGGTCGACAAGATGGAAATATTCACACCATCTTTGACTGCAGTTCATGGCTTTAAATTTAGTGAGAAATTAGATTTAGGGAGAAATTTCTCCTTCAGTCTTTCTGTCAGAAAATCTTCGACTTCCTCCAACGAAGCTAGCACCTCCAAAACTGAGTTATGTTTGGCTTCCAATTTTTTAATCTTTTCATTGAAAGAAAACATTAATGAGTGTAGAAACCACAAGTCACTTTCATTTTCTGGCTTTTCAAACAGATTTTTTATTAGGATAGGAGGGTTGCTCTGAGACATAAAATACGACATTTGAAGCACACGATTTATGCAGGGAAACAACGACAACCAACGGGATTTGGAGTGGCGAAGAAGCTGCCCGTATACGATGTCAACGCCTACGATGGACATAGGTTTAACAAGAACAAGATTTTTTCTAAGCAGGCTGTTCCAGATAGGTAGGTAGCCCAAACGATTTTCGGGTAATTTCGAGGTAATTTCAGAAAATGAGAGATTTAAAAAAAAGAGGACATTTGCCCGAAAAATGAAAAAAGAGAGGACGCCCGGGCAGGGTGTGAAAAAGAGGACATGTCCGGAAAAAAGAGGACGTCTGGCAGCCCTACTTATTACAAGTCCTACGAGGACTCCTACTGCCACTCGTTTTTTTGTGAAGAGGAAATGGGTGGAATAAAAATTTCCAATTCATCCATTGAGTGTAGAACAGAATAAAACAGAAGAGAACAAAGCGAACTGAGAACAAAAAATAACAAAGCAGAATCCAAGCCCGTTTGTTTACAAGAAAACATCTTGAGGTTACAACGGGGTTACACAAGCGTCAGGTTATGTTGCTTTTCATACAGATTTCTATACTGATTTGGTAACCCGTAGGAATAAGGATTCGTACCGCCTACTGCTACAGATTCCTTACCGATTTGTCCTCGCGCATGCGCACTCCCCCTTTCCTTACAGATTCGTACTACGAATTTCCTCCTACCGATCGGTGGAAGGGTCTGCAAAAACTCTCTAATGAAGAACGCCTCACCTCGAAAAGTGCGATTTTCAGAAATCAGCTTCAAAGTTCTCAGTATGAACTTCGCTATAAGTTCACTCCAGATCATTATTACGAAACAGGTGTTTGGGGGAACATCGATAGAAACTCAACTGAACATAAACGTAAGACGAAATCGAGAAAAAATCGATAATTTCATCGAGGCATTTTGAGCCACTATTTCGCTATGTTTTTGGAGGTAAAACACTTCACCTCTGTGTGAGGCGTCAGTTTCATAAAGATAAGTTCATTTCGAAGCTGCTTTTGGAGGAAGAACACCTCACCTCTGTGTAAAGAGAGCTGTGTTAACAATTGGAACAAAAACGCCTTGCGGAAGCCAATAAACGCCTCACCTTGAATTTGAAGCCGACAGTTTGAACGAAAATACCTCAGCTCGAATTCTCAACGAGCTGAGGCGTTTTTCCTCCAAAACAGGCAACGAATAACACAAAAGTGAGGCGTTTTAAGTGCTAGGCTGAGGTGTTTTACCAAAAAAAACACGTAGGTGAGGTGTTTTTCCTCCAAATCGAGCACTTTTTTGGTTTCACCCCCTACAAATTTAACCCCTTCCGGGTCGAATTTCGATTTCACCGTTGAAAAAATAAGGTAAAAAATATAGGGATTACGTGAAAAAAAAAAAAAAAAAAAAAATCGCAAATTTTGAGGTGAGGCGTTCTTCATTCTAACGGCAGAGCTGTCCTAGATACCTGAAACTGCCAACCTGCTCAAGAGGCTGACCCCTAACTGGATCGCCATCGCCTTGGTCTTTGTCACATTAATCCACAGGCCACACCGGCGGCACGCTGCCTTCACTGGAGAGTGTGCCAGGTGGACGGTATCCCCTCAGATTCGAGATGGCTGTCCAATTAATTGGGCGGCTTTTCAAATTAGTCGTATTTGGGCCTGCGATTAAAATAAAACAAATAGTGTGGGTCCGTTGTCCATGTGTCAAGTTTGCATGAAGCTGTAGAAGCAACACCGCCTAACCCACTTCAATCGGAAAATGAAACAGTTACATAAAACGTTTTTAAACGTAACAGTTTTTTAAATGAAACTGTGAAGTAGGGAGCCTGTGGGTTAGGCGATATTCCTCCTTTATGAGTCTGCTGACCCAGGGGCCGCGATTAAAATAACACAAATAGTGTGGGTCTGCCAACCAAGTGTCTGCCTTCTAATTTGGCTTGCTTTGGGTCTGCTGACCATTTTCCTTCAAGTATTGAGGTTCAGAGTTTTTTTGTTTCCCCCAAAATATGGCCTTTCGGACTCACAACGTGAAGGCGAGAATGAATGCAGCGACTTCACTCCGCTCTTCAGGCAACAGAATTTTAAAATAAAATATTAGAAACACCCCAACACTCAAGTATGTACACCAATTACAATCGCCTCGAGTTCAATTCCCGTATTTCGAATCATTCTAAATTTAAATGTTTTTCACGTTATGACCTGGATTGTCCGCGGATGTCTGCTTCTCAATGTCAGCGCGTCCCTGTTTTAGATTCTAACGGGTTTTAAATAAATCGTACGCCCTCATGAGCTTTGACTAATCGCCTTCGACCCGGTGAAATTCAGCGGGTTTTGACTAATAGATTTTCGCGATGGGGTTCCGGAATCCTAGCGGGAAAACCCGTCTTTTTGGCAGGCCACGGGACGGATTAACCGGTGAATTAGCGACGCATTACCCGGACGAGAGGGTGGTCCGCCAATTTGTCCGGTTGTCCGAACTAAAACTGTCGTCCGGACCTGTCCCGGTCCAAAGTGGCTCTCTCACTCCCGCGAGCCCACTTTGTTCCCTTCAGAGAGCCCATGGAGGTGAAGGCGGTGGATGGGACTGGTCCGTCATGATCTGTTTCAGGTTGAGAAACGGTTTCTTTTGACTTACTCCTACCACTAAAAACGCTGCCTGATTCACACAAGGGTTCATTATTCTTTGTTATAATTGTGCAAAAATTATTTCTAGTGTCAATATTTTTTTTTAAATTCCGCATATTTTTTAAATCTTAAAATTCAATATTGATGGTAAAAGTAGATTCTCCACCACAGCGACGATTCCATGGTTGCGTCTTTACATTTCCAGCCAGACGGTACCGAGTCCATTCCAACCACGCAGTGTCCCGAACTGGCTCGTTACAAGTCCTGCTCGCGCATGCGTGGGACACGGTTGTCCGTCACATGTTCTGGACAAGGACGATGGAAAATACCTATAGGGATAGGTTGGCGTTTTTTGACAATCGCGTTGTGCGCGTAACGCCGACGAGGCCTCCTATGCCCACCTCACCTGGGACCAGGGAGGTATCCAAGAATGCGGAGTCGTCGAAACATACAAAATACGACACTGCTGCCGAAGACTTGAGGGCTTCATTCTCCCCGCTGCGCATGTGACCGATCCAGAATTCCAAAATTCCGCTGTTTGGGTTCGGGCGAAGCTGCAATTAGCTGTCATCCGGGCTGTGCCTTCCAGACTGCGTGGTACCCGAAGGAAGTTCCGGTGTCTCGCCCTGGAAGACGGAGCGGGCCTACAGTTCTGCCTTGTTGTTCATTCTTGTTATTTGTTGTGATTTGTCATTCCCCTAGTTAATTCCTCTGGGTGAATAAAATGAGACGATGGTACTATTTGAATACGATTGATAATACTGCAGCTGGTCCACTTCTTCAGGTCGATGACGTAAACTTCGGTCTGCGTTCTTTTTTTGTGAAGCGCGTTTCCCGGTCTTTTTCCACCTTCGTCCACTTAAGATCCTCATTATGAATCACCTCTCCTGGCTGAGGGGTAACTTTGGCTCTATCTCTCAACTTCCAAGCCATTTCTCTAAATCCCGCCGATTTTCGCCGAGTGGCCCCAAACTCGGAGTTGCATCACAGTAACCGCGAATTTGAACGAGATAAAAAAATAAAAAAACCAAATTGAAATCGATGCAACCAAATAGATTCAAGGCGTATCTTCAATTAATTTAGAAACGCCTCGACCCAAGTTTGTTGTGTGTACGATTAATTTTGCGGGTTTATTTGTCTTTCCTACCCTCCCCGATGTAACAAAGACGAAGCAATCAACCCCATCTGCTGGCCTCCCCTCCCGTATGAATGTACACTACTCTACCTAAATTTACAAATACCGTTTACCTTCGCCCCTCCTGCGGTATTTTCCCCCACCACTCCAACCAAAGCTCTCAATCACTCGAGCACACATTCGCGAGAAAAGCGGGGGACACAAAGGACCTCCTACTCTCCACCGTTTGTTTGACGAAGTCATACGTGTGGGTTGTGAGGGAGCTTCATACAACATACCTCACTAAACGTGCGCAACGACGTTGTAAAGATGGCAAAGACAGGCTTTGTTCGATAAAAAAAAAATCTTTCTGAAAATTGATTTGACGATTGTTGGACGCAAAAAATAATTCAAAAAGGAAACCTCACCCGAACTTACAGTAAAAAAAAAAAAAAAAAAAAAAAAATCCCTTTAAAACCACTCCCGTAACCACTTTTTAGCCCCACAGCGCCCCACGAGTTTGAGCGAACCAAAATTTCTTCTGTCCAAAAGCCTGGATGGCGGACAGTCATATCATTTTTGGAGTCTATACATCATCATCATGGAGTCTTTAAGGTCAAATTTTGAAGCCGATCATAGGCGCATTATTCCAAAAAATAGACAACCAATTAGATTTTTAAAAGCATTGTTTTTAGCGAAGTTGACAATTTTGATCGGTCCCCAAATAGTGTCAAGAAACGTGTCTTGATCTTTATTTTTCCGAGAAAATACTTCACGTCACGAGAAAAGTGGGTTTTGAAAATTTGTTTTCCTAAATCCTTTTTGTTTCGTGACCGACCCGTGCATTTCAGGCCACTGGAAAGATTTTCGGCCGAACTTGTTTATTTTTCCGACATGAGATCCCTGACATGAGACCCCAACAGTGTCCTTGCAAAAGATAACAATAAGTAAATTAGGTACTTATCGATGAAAAAAACCTACAACAAAAAAAACTTTCCTGAACAATGTCTGGAGAGATGTGGAACCCCGAAAACAGGATTCTACGTACAAAATTACTCCGATAACAACCCATCGTTGACCTCAAGACATCCCTCAAAAGCTCGATTTGTAGCACTGCGAATGCACCATCGATTCCCACTGTGAAATCGGATCGTTCTGTGACCCCCAACCATGGATTCTACGTCTGAAACTACTTCATAAACGACACCCCAATCGACCCTAAAGCCAGAACCCTGCAAAAACTCTTACCGTTGCCCTTTTTTAGCCCCACAGAGCCCCACGGGTTTGAGCGATCGGGCTGTAAACCTTGCGGGTACAACTAGATGGTAAACCGCACAATATAATACACTCGCGAGTATTTTAAAATTGTCAATGGACCATAATTGTCAAAACTCCAGATTAAAAAAAAAAATCCTACTGCCCAAAACGCCTTGGACGGCGGACGGACATTCATTTTTGAAATCAACACATCTTGAAACCTGTAATATTACAGGTTTCAAGATGTCAATTTCTTTTTCATTTTTTTTTTTTTTTTTTTTTTTTTTTTTGCAGGTTTGATCTAATTGTTTTGCCATTTACTCATTCAAAATTTGAATTTCAAATCAAATGAAGGTTTCATCCGTCTATAAGAGGTTATCTTCCATCCCCCCGTTCATAACCTGTCGGTGTATAACCTCTTCTATCGACCTCCGCAACGACCCCAACAACGTCGAAACCTCCCCACAATTCAGTCTACCTACCAGGACTATACCATACCATTCATCCTGTACCTTACCACACCCCCCTCCCTTTTCCCATATTTGCATACAATGGGCCTCTGTTGACCCACATCCCCCCCCCCCCCCCCCCACTTGCCCCTTCGGACTTTGAGGGGGAGTTCGGGCTATTTGTCTGCCTCGCGTATAAATCCCTTGTTTGAGCTTCTGACTTTCGGTGTTGGGGAGGCCGTTGCGGTGGCACGCGGGATTAATGGGTTGATTTATTTGCCTAATTAACTCTGTACATTATCCACTTACCTAAGTCAACCCACATGGAAGACTTGGCGGAAGGATTGGAACTAAACACATATTAACCAACAGTCAGTAAACTCGAGGAAACAGTTCTTGAGATGGATTGATGGGAACGTCTTGAACACATCGATGTTAGTTTACTATAGAATATCTCAACCCTCTATGGTGCTTTCAGGAATAATTTTTTTACCACCGGAGACATGGGCGAACGCAGGTCTTCCTTTAGGGGGGCTCAAACAATTTTGGAGCCCCCCCCCCCCTATTTAATATTGCAGGTAGACATGCTGCCAGCCAGGGTACCTACCTAGTTAAAAACGCTGCAAATTTTACACAAGGGTTTATTATTCTGTGATATAGTTGTATTACTTGTGCGAAAATTAATTCAGTGTCTTGAAAAAAAAGAGTTAAAAAAATTATTATTATTATGTATTATTATTTTTTTCAAAATCTTTTGTTTTTACATTTATTTATTTATTTATTTTTAATCGGAAAATATTGAATATCTTTTATAAAGAGATCAATTTTTGATCTCTTGGTATCCTTCAAAAATCCAATTTGTAGCCCCATGAAAGCCCTACAGATCCCCATAGTGAAATCGGATGGTAAACCACGTATGTTGTCAAAATTTCAGATTCTTAAAAAAATTCTTACGGCCCAAAACGCCCCGGACGGCAGACGACGCACGGTGGTGCAAAACGGCCATATTTTGGGGGAAAAAACAACTATGAAACCCCCATACTTATAGCAGGTATTCGTAAATTTGACGCTGATCACGAATATACCCCATGTCCCTGTACCTAAAATGGATTCTGAGCCGTTTTTTCCCAAAATACCTTTAAAAAAACACGTTTTCAGTACATTTTCCAGTGTGCGAGCCAAGTAAGGATTCTCCCGAAGTTTGTACATGTAAGTACAAACATTTTTGTAGTAATTTTCAATTTTAGGGTGTTCAATCGACGCCAAATTTATTGCTCTACAACTTTTCAGTAGGTATGTGTAAAGAAAAGTTGTAGAGCTATAAATTTGGCGTCGATTGAACACCTTAAAATTGAAAATTACTACAAAAATGAGGAGGTCGAAGATGATTTCGATCGAACACTCCTATGATTTCTGATGGAACCCCGTAACATTGGTGAATTCCATTGAACACCCTAGAATTGAAAATTTCTACTTGAAGACGGAAAATTGCTGAGCCAAATTAGTTATTTTCATGACTTTTTAACGTAAAAAATGTGGCCTTTTAAATTAAATTTTGTTTCGAAGGGTCGAGCCAGAAATATCTCGCTGTAACTTATTATTTTTTATACACTGCAAAGACCCTTATAGGATATATGTATGTTTTCATAGTTTGTTTTCTCGATTTCACTAAACAAGCGCCGTAACTATCGCAGGTTCTCTGAAAGGTCTATCTAGGTAACGTCGAGTTTGAAGAATCTTCAAAGTTTGAAGTTCAAACTCGATCTGATGAGATTTAACGTTATCCAACGGCGGGAATACATATTTTTGAAGTTTGGTACCTATTCACCGTCTTTTCGGCGAAAAAAGGAATTCTCACAATTTCACGCATTTACCTTAAAATCTGTAGAAAAAACGGACGCCAAATGGCACTACATAGGGTACCCAGGAAAAATAGTCGCATACCTACCTTAGCTAGCCCAAACTCTACTTATGTTGAATTAAATGCACAAAAATCATGGTTTTTTGCTTCAAAATCCGCTAAAAACTTGTTTAAACCTGTGTCTAGATTTTTTCCACAGAAAGATAAAATTACTTTCTTGTAGCTGAGTAAAAACTGAACTAAATTCGATGTCTAACGAATTTTTTCACGTGCAAAATGAGTCGGCTACGATTCTCCGTAAATAGGTTTAATACTCCCGTAAACTCACAATTTTCCAAAATCGAGAAAGGTATACTGCACGAGTCAGGTCTACAGTACGAGTCAAGTTGATGACTTTTTGATCCGAAAACTATTCATATCAACCCTCCAACTAATACTGAATGGAATAATATTCCATATGTAAAGATTTTGGGGGGGGGGGGGGGGATTTAAAAATATTTTGTGGTTGTTTTTTCCACCTGTGGACCACTGAATGATGTCAAATTTTGAGGCCGATCCGAATTTTCAACCCCCGTCGCGATTACATAGGTAGGTACCTATATTATTCCAAGAAGAACAAACCAAAATGATCGTAACTTTGCATGTAGGTATTTGGAGCGCGGAGTATGGTGTGATAGGTACCCTATATCGTAAATAATATTACACAGCTTGAGAAATAATACAAAATAACATACAAATCATTTTTACAAAATCAAGTGTTGTAGTTCACTTTTTCCCCCTCTTAATATAAAACATTAAATGTTTAAACAAAATGTACACAACTTATTAAGTAGGTTCCCAGCAATGTCAAGTTGATTTTTTTCACTTTAAATTTACAACATGAGCCGCCTCGGGTTCTCTGCGAATTTTTCAACCACTACTTCCTCTTTTTCTTTCTTTTTATCTGAAAGTGTATATATATTTTTCGTTTGTCTAGGGGGGGGGGGGCCCGGGCCCCCCCTAGCCCCCCCTTGCGTACGCCTATGAGCGGAGATGAGTTTGTTGACTTTCGGGTGCTCCTGTCATATTGTCTTCGCAACACGATGAAGTCTATGCGCTAGACACGTGAATGAGTTTTTGGTGCCTATAAATCCTTGATTGACCAGTTGACACAAATAAGATTCATAGTGGGGATTCATACAGGACACGGGAGCTTCAGGAAGCATTTAAACAGGATAGGGCTCATAAATGATGAACCCGCCTGCAGGTTCAGCGGAGATGAGGAGGAGGCAGCGGATCACCTCATCTTCGAGTGTGAGACCCTGGAGCGCAGCTGCTAGAAGGTAGTTTGCTCTGGGATCAGTGGACCGGGGAGAGATACTGGAAACCTTGCGGGCACAACTAGATGGTAAACCAAGTATTTTGTCAAAATTTCAGATTAAAAAAAAAAAAAAGTTCCTACAGCCCAAAACGGCCCGGACGGCGGACGGACATTTCGGATTTAGAATGTAGACCTCTTGAATTAAATCGGATAATGTCAAATTTTGAGGCCGATCGGAGTCGTCGACCCCCGTCGCGAAAACAGGTGTATTATTCCAAGAATAATAAACCAAAAGTAGGTAGTGGCAAAAAAAAATTTTTTTAAATTTAAAACTGTGAAAAAGGCTTTTTTCTCTCTCGTTCGAGATGTGATTCACAGTTCTGCTGAGGGTCTACCGCAAATTTGATACTCTCTTCCCAACTTCAAGACCCAAGAGGTTAAAAAAAACTTTCCCAGTCGAATTTGGACCCGCGTGCTAAAAAGAGCGTGAGTCCCGCAGGTGTTTTCTCAGTTTTCAAGCGAATACCTCCGAGTGAGCCAAAACGAAAAAAAAAAAAAAAAAGCGTCAGCAGCTGCGGCGTTCCGGCTTTCACAAGAGCTAAGTAGGTCACGCCCGGAGCCGAGAAAAACCACTCAAAGTCGACTTTGGGGGAGGACCGACGAGGCTGAAGGAACCGAGGCAAAAAGGAAGAAAAGAAGGGAAGCCTAGATGACGAAAGAAGTGTGTAATTAATAAACCCTTTAGCGTCGTGAGTGGCGAAGAAGGGGGAGTCTCTTCAAGAATGGCGTTTGTGCTTGTGCTTGTGCTTGAGGCTCCCCTGTGCCCTCGACCTCGGTTTTTCTCATCTCCCTTGTGAGCCGGAACCGCACCAAACCGCCAAAGGCCGTACAAAAAAAAAAAAAAAAAAAAAAAAAAAAAATCGAGAAAAGGAAAGATTGAGAAATGCCGAGTGAGAGGGAAACACGTGAAAAAAGGGATTTTTTTGTAGTTTTTTTTTCCTTCTCTTCTTCAACTAGCTCGTGTGGCCTGGGGCGCTAATCAACGGCGGTTTGCCAGAAAGAGCAGTTCATTAGGAGAGGCGCCCTCGAGGGGATATTAGGAGGGATATGTCGGAAGAATTGGTATAGTGGCGGAGGGGGGATAGGGATATCAGACATATAGGGGGATATTAAACCTTCCTGAAAGCCCTTTTGTTTCAAGAAATTCTCTTCTGTCCGGTTTCATGTCTTGTAGTTTAAGAGGGGAGTGTTGTCTTGAGGGGCGTCTATAGTTCTTGAAATAGGTTTACTGGTTTTGAATAGTTTTACGGGATAAATTTATAAGGGATACTGCCAATCAAAGCTAATAGGTAGCTATAATAGGTGCCTACTTACGAATAAGCCTACTCTTGTAAAAGAAATCGATGCTTAATTATTAAGTATTATACATAATCGATGTTGCAAATCCGTGGCGGGGGATGAAATGGTAACGTCTCGGTCACCAGTAGTGGATAGCACTTTATATAGATGTAAAATGCTTTAGATCTAAGTTGTGTTGCTAAACCATCGTGGAAGTATTGTCTACAGTTACGTTTTGAGTAGACTGATCTGCCTGACGAGAGCAAGGAGCCACCTGAAGCCCATCTTAGTGGCCCTCTTGGTTTTCGTGCCTATCATGGTTTTTACTATTTCTTTGCAACACGGTCGAAGTGCCTGCATGCTTTTCCAATTTCCGAAATATAGCGAATTCTGCTCGAATGGGTTTCAACGCCCCTCGTCCAATTGCCTTGAAAGTCACGTAAAAAGATCAATCAGAAGGGAACGAAATGGACCAAAAAAAATATGACGCAGCTCTTCATATTTTAAGGATGAATAAACTGACTGCAGAATCCTAGAGAGTGCTGTATTCAGAGTCTTTGCAGGGGTGAGAACGGTACGGGGGGTACTTCAGCCCCTTCAACGGGAAGATGAAGAAGGGCGAAGATTAAAAAGATCCCCCCGCCACTTCCGAAATCCCCAACGCGTTTCCCCCTCCAGAAAAAAAACTCCCCCCGTCACCATCTTAAGAATGACTTGCATTAGAAATATGTCATCTGTCACAAGTTTTCCCTCCACCATCCACTTTTCCTCCCAGCATTTTCCCTGTCCCTAAACCACCTCGTCAACCAGTTCCCTGCGCCTTGGGGGGTGGAAAGCACTTTCCACATTGTCCCATTCAAGGACGCAATTCCTCCTTGCAAAAAAGAGTGCTGTTTTGATTTTCACCCGGTTTTTTTCTTCCATTTCCTTCTTCCAGAAAATGAGATCCGGAAAAAAGGGGAGGATTTGAATGGAAAACCAGATAAACCATCAGGAAGGAAGTCATTGTTGTAATTTGACTTCAGGACTAATCCTCCGAGCCTTTACGTCTATGAATGATTTAAAATAAGAATTAAAATATAGAAAATCCCTACTTTTGTTCGGGATTTTTTCACCACCTGGCCAAACATGCCTAACGTCCTTACAATGACAAAAGCAATCAACTTGTCGAAGTGCATCGAAGTGCAATCACGTGGAAGTTCAGAGATGTTTGGTACGACGTCCTCGACACAACTCGAGATGTCGAGATGACAAGTGACGTCCTCTCGACCTAATTCCATGGACGATTATGCTCGAATAAACGTGAATATAATGGCGGTACAAGATGGGAACTCTCGAATGGAACTTGAAGCGAATGAGAATGTAAGGGTGAAGCACTCCAACAGATGACAACCTGCTAAAGGCCATTAACTTCAGCTGTTTTTATTATTTAGGCAGTTTTGCCAACAGGATCATCAGTTGTGATCAGAATCACTGGACACCGTCGATATCGAGCGGGTCGTTGACGTTCGGGGATTCCGTGAAAAAGACGAGGAAGCTAATGAGTGACGGACTGACAGGAGTGCAGCCCTTCACGCAAAGGTTACCAGTTTACTTCCCCCTCCCTTTTGATAGGTTAGAATTAACCCTGGCCTAACTTAAATCCCCTCCCTTCTCTCACGAAGGCTGTCAAACTTCACGAACAGCAAATTCAAACTGTCCGCCTGCCAGGTCGACGAGAAAATCTTCGCAAACTGCCATATTGCTGATGGTGGGAGCTATTTTTAAAATGTTTAGAATGAAATCCGATATTTGGGAGATGCGGCAAGTCCACAGCAGAGGTAAGTTTAAGTACTTAATGCTTAAGTACTAAGCTGGCTACCCCCCCCCCCCCCCCTCCGTTAACACACTAAACAAGTCACTTTCCCTTAAAAAAATACCTACACGGCGGTTTTTTGAAAATCCAATTTTAAATTTGGACTCAGCGTGAAAAATGAAAGGTGTGAGAAATTAAATTTGAGAGTCAAAAATTGCAATGAACTGAGAATTTAGCAGTGCCTTGCCACATTTTTAATGTTTTTTTCGCCTCCTCACCGTGTTCAGACCCTGTTGCAGAAGGAATTTTCATGTTCGGAAGATTTGAATAAACATAGGTGTATACTTATTCCAAGAATAATAAACCAAAATGGGTTTTGAGGTTTTGAATGATTTGGATCCAGAATTTCAAGCCGAATCTCGTAGTGACTTGGTTTTTTTGTTGTTGGTAGCACTGGGAATAAGTTGGCATTCCTGTCGGCAACAAGCGTTAATGAAGGGTGAATTTTCCTGAGTGAACGGCCAGGTGCTCAGGTTGCTCCACTTGCATTCGTCATAACACTAGTTGCCTCGTTTAGTTTTTTCTCTCTCCTGAAAACCAGCCAAATTGTGATAACATATGTCCTGTAGCCATCGATTTGTTTGAATGTGCCATCATCCAAAGCTTGGCAGGTGCAATTTACCAAAAATATAACTTCACGATAACATCGAACATAAAATACTAAGACCAGATATCGGATATTTCAAGCAAAATATCGATATTACCTACGATAATATAAAGGATAACCCATCCGTTAAAGATGGGCCTGGTGGCGTAATTTAAAATCATGTCGAGGGTCTCAAAGCAACACCCCACATCGCCATTTTTGGCGAAAATGAGTTATGCATACGTCTTCTCGTGGCGAATCGATCAAACTTGATGGTTTAAAGGAAAATCGATAGGGAGCATCGTAATCGTTGCTAAGTGAATACCCCGAAAGTGAAATTGAATTCAAGTGAAATTGAAAAGTGAATGAGTCTTGTCATCAGTAATATCTAGGGACTGGAATTTGGCATATTTGCATATGTCTTTTTTTGGTGGTATATCTTCTTACTTTGATGTTTCAAAACGTTTCTGACCTTTTTGAGCTAAAAATTTGAAATTTAAATTTGCATATTTTGCATATATTGGCCTTTTTTTGGGAAATTTGCATATATCACGAAAATTTGCATATATGAGCATATCTCACAAATATGCCAAAGTATTATTATTAATTTATTTTGATTTTTTTCTACAACTCTGAGAGAGAGGCTTTGGAACTTTTATTTACGGGTCCTCGCAAGAAATAGGTTGTTGAACTTCGTTGGCCTTGGTTGAACTTAGGCGTTGTTCAGGTTGAGTTCAGGTAAGAGGGTATTAACGTTTGTCTAATTCGTGCAAGGGTTGAAGTGAAAGGCTCTTGGGTGGATTGACCACGGATGCTCACGTGTGAATCGGATTATAGCCCATTATAGCCCTTCGTCTTTACGACCGTAGGTATACGGGGGTACAACACGAGTGCCTTCCTATTATTTCGCCCCCTCCAAGCAAGGTTTTTCCTATTATAAAAATGCGTGCTACCTCAACGGAGGTCACATTACTTCTCGAGTTTTCGCGAGTGACAGTGTTCTTTTCGTATTTACAAACTTTCATCTACCATGCCGTCTCAGAAGGACCTCTGGAGTTGGATCAAGAACGATTCTGCCTTCAAATTGGAAGGTGCTGACCTGTTTTGCTTGCTGTGTGGAAAAAAGGTATGTTAACCAATATCACTCTTGAAGGGGATAAAATTTGAAATTTCCTGATTGTCCCTAATTTTGAAATTGGAAATTCGTAATTTTTGACAAGTGTGAATTAAAAATCACAATATAAAACAAGCAAATTAATCTGATTATTTGATTTAAATCTAAATCAATTTTCTATGATGAGAAAAAAATTAATTATTTCATGCTTTCACGTCATGCGATTATTTGACAATATTTTCATTTAGACCGTGAATAAAATGAAATGTATTTAAATCAAACAACCTTTTTTGTGACGAATATGTAGTACGTACGTAAACTGGAAAGGTGGTTTCAAAAAATAATCCTCCTTTTAGGTATCATGCCCAAAAAAGTTTTTGTTGGAACAACACAAAAGAACGAAGGAACACCGGGATAAGGTCGCTGCAGCCCGTGATGGAAAATTGCAGAAGCAGCAGAGTATCACTGCAGGGTTCGAGAAGCAAAAATCTGGGGATGCTGAACGCAAGAATTTCAATGAGGACCTATGTAAAACCCTACTGAAGGCCAACATTCCACTAAACAAGGTTGAGAACGAACATTTTCGCTCATTCCTCGAGAAGTATACTGACCAGAAGGTCCCATCGTCATCTTCTTTGAGAAAGTCCTACGTCACTCCAGTATACAATTCGGTAAGCTACTTGTTCTCGTTAGCGTATTTTTATTTTACTTACTTACATTGAGTACTTTTGTATTATTTATTTCCACTTAGCGAATTTTTGAATGAAGCTTTTCTTTTTCCAATTTATGACATCTGTATCTCATTTTAGGTGATTGAACGAATTAGGGAGGATATTGGCGAATCACCAATATGGGTTTCAGCTGACGAAACGACAGATGCTTGCGGGCGCTACATCGTTCACGTTCTGGTGGGGAAGTTGACAAAAGATGAACCAGGCAAGCCACATCTCATCATGTGCAAGGAATTGAAGAGTGTCAAGCATGACACGATTACTCGAGCCATCAACGATGCTTTAGGTGAGGCAGAACACTTCGATTTTTTTTTTTTAAATAAATGTTTATTGTATTTTGCTTCCGAGTCTGCAAAGCAGCGGAAGCCTTGTGTTCACTTTCGGGAGAAAAAAAATTTTTGTTGTCCGAATTCAAAATTTCCACTCGCATTTTGCGTTTCATAGCCTACTGAACAAATTTGGTTTCGTGTCTGTCGGTCTGTGGGTCTGTCGGTCTGTGGGTCTGTCGGTCTGTCCGCATTTCCTTGTTACAGCCATAATTTCCACAATTTTGAATGAATTTAGCTCAAATTTTGAGGGATTATGCGGATCAGGCTCCTTGAGGTCCCATACGAATTTCAGCACAATTGAATCAGCGGTACGCTCTGCGCATGCGCTAACGTGAAATTCTTGAAACAGGCATAACTTTCTCAATTTTGATCGGATTTCAATCAAATTATCAGGAATTGTGTGCGTATAGCTCTAGATGGTCCCCTGTCAGTTTCATCACGATTGAATCAGCGGTACGCTCAGCGCATGCGCGAACGTAATTTCCTTGCCACAGCCATAACTCCTACAATTTTGATCGGATTTCAATCAAATTTTCAGGAATTGTGTGGGTATAGCCCTAGATGGTTCCCTATCAGTTTCATCATGATTGAATCAGTGGTACTCCCTGCGCATGCGCGAACGTAATTTTCTTGTTACAGTTGTTACGTTCATTTTGAACTTGGCACGAGGAAGCTCATGTGCCATTGCCTTGGCAGTGTATTTCTAATACACTGGTCGCTCTTTGGCCTAGTATTTTTTTGTTCTCTGGCATCTGACATTTTTTTTTTTTGCCTCTGACAGGAATTCTGTGGCCTTCTGGAAACTTTGCGAAAGACCGAGTTTTGGCATTTGTAAGTGACGCAGCGACGTATATGGTGAAAGCAGCTCAGGCCCTTCAAATATTTTACCCAAAGATGATGCACGTAACATGTCTGGCCCACGGACTTCACCGTGTTGCTGAAAAGCTCCGAGAACTCATGCCTGAAGTCAACAAACTGATATCCTCTGCTAAGAAGATTTTCGTAAAGGCACCAAGCCGAGTATTGGCGTTCAAAGAAGCCTATCCCGGTTGTGCTCTTCCGCCAGAACCGATTCTTACACGATGGGCCACCTGGATCGAGGCATGCATTTACTATGCTGACAACCACCAAAAGCTGATAGAGGTAAGGAGCGTAATATTTGGTTGAATTTTTAATTGCTATTTCACGTTTACGCACCAATTTAAGTTTAAGGTCAAGAAGTCATGATCTCAATTGTGATTTTCTGGTTGCAGGTTGTGAGCAAATTTGACCCGTCTTCCAATCAGGCTATTCAGAAAACATTGGACGCATTGAACAGCAATACTGTTTGCCAACATCTGGCCTTCGTTAAACTACATTTTGAGTGTCTACCTAAGCTCATAAACCGCCTCGAAACGCAAGGGATGAAGCTATGCGAAGCTGTCAACGAAGTCGTCGGCTTCAAGAAGAACACCTCAAGCTGGCCAGGGGAAATCGGAAAATCAGTCCGAATGAAGCTGGAAGCCGTGCTGGAGAAGAACCCTGGATGGAACATCGTCGTCGAAATATCGAAAATGCTGAATGGTGAGATGTCTACACTTCAACACAAGTACTCTCCCGGTGAAATTGCCGCGCTAAATTTTGTACCTATAGTTTCATGTGACGTGAGTAAAATCCCTACTATCCGACAATAGGCGTAGATTAACCCCTGTAAATCTTGAGCAGCACATAATTGTACAGTTTAATAATGTTTAATATAATGTATAGTCACTAGGAATTGGTTGTGTTGATTTCACCCGTTTACCCAACATTTTAAGCCCCCTTTCTAATGAATTTTCAACTTTGAATGGGGGGTTTGCATATTTCAGGCAAATTTTGGCCTGTTTTGCATATATCGGCACTTTTCGATGCATATTTAAGCCGTTTTATTCGCATATGATTCCGATCCCTAGTAATATCTCACACTGTCATCTCAAGTCCTTCGTTTACTACTCGCTCAGCGAGTCTCGCAGTTAGTTGTGGGTTACCTATTATAGGTAGGTCCTACCTATAATAGCTTTTGTGGTTTTCGGGCTCTCCTGAAAACCTAAAAAATGACGATGTGGAGAGTTGCTGTGAGACCCTAGATGTGGCCTGATTGAAGCTGTAGCAGATCACTTATTTCATAACTCAACCGGTAATTCTTATTATTCTTATAAATCGTATGACCGCAATGAAATACACCTGGGGAAATCTGGGTCAGGCAATATTTCACGGTGATGCGATGCATTACTCAGTTTCCCACGAGAGAGTTGAATTAGCACTCAAGACTGCGAAAATTTGGTCAATTTATTTAGGAGGGAGAACTCCCCTTTTAGAAGTACGTTGTTTCTAAAAAAAAACCTCATACGTGAGGTAACCGCCTCGAGAAAATGGGGACACGAACGAGGGGGAGCTCCAGAGCATATTTCATCGGGGGGAAAAACCCCTCTCTCGTTACTATGAGACATATATGGAATAACCAAATGTATCTGTATCCGTCAAGTGGGTTGAGGGGGTCAGGTTGGGTGCCTAATGTAAGGGGAGTAAAGTGGGCTCATTTATAGGACGGCCTGATGTATCGCCGCCCACTCAATTCTCACAGTCCACTGCCTCACATTCTCTTTTGTGGGTACCCTGCGACGCTTTGTTTTGACGCTCGCGTCATTTTTATATGGCGATTCGACGGTGAAAATTACGTCCATTCCTTGCGAGTTTCGACTAGCGGATTTGAGATTAGAGCTGAAGAAAAGCTCGAAGCCCCCGAAGCTCTGAGCCCTTCGGACTTTTCATTTCGAGGGGCTAAATGAATGAGCTCAGGATTATCTGAATGGGGCCGAGAGACCACCTTCCCGAGCTTTCCTTTTCTTGCAATTTATCAACGTTCTTCTAAGCAAAAGGCTGGATTTCATCCCCCTCCACCTTAAATGCCAAAGGGGAGACCGAACCGTTCTTTTACCCTTTTTTATCGCCGTTTACGCCTTGCTGATCTCCTTTTCCGGAAAAGGGATTTTTCAATCATCAGCTTTTTTCTGTGTTGTTCGAACAGCCCAAAGCCGAAATGGAATAATAATATGTCCAGTGATAAAATCACGTTTTCTTTTTTCTGGGGGTGGAAATGAGGGGGTACGCCATAATCTTCGCCCTCCCGCTTTCCACTTCCAAGATCTTGCCTGAGTACAAAGAGGATTCTGACTATTCGGCCTCAACTAATTCATTTTCTTCTCGGTTCCCCTTTCTTATTATTTTGGGGTGTTTTTTTATTCAAAGGAAATCGAGATTGATTCGACGTTTTCTTTCTTTGAGGAATGTAAATTAAAACGCAGGATCCAGAAAATCGGGGCAATCTTGATTTGTTACAAATTAAGATGTGAGGGATGTTGGTTAGTGAGTTTCGGATTTTACAAGTTTTGCACGTTTTAATATGTTGCCTGTTTTTACGGGGGTAAACTGGCTGAAGAGGGTAAATGCGTGAGATTCCCCTGGCCCCCGCCTAGCGCCCGAACGTTTCTGATGTTGGAGTTGGGGGGATCCCCACCCCACCAACTGCCATCGACGCCCGCCCCTTCCACATCGTTCTTGAGACGGCTCCCAATCGGTTCGCGACTATAGTTCTGTTGTGAGTTATATTGTTATTAAGAGTTGCATACCAATGGCCTCACGTGATAACAGTGGGTATCATGCATTCAACACCTCTGCTGTCTATATATAGCAGGTTATCATGACATGTGAGACCATCGATATGTTGATAAATTATGGCTGTACCCTTTTAAGTGTCCAATTGTCTCCGTATAATAAGAATTATAAAAAAAAATAAAAAAACCATTGTGGCTGCATGGGCCACACTCTATAGCTAAATTCACTAGCCTGCCGCCCAGTCCCGACACAGGGCACAGGAAGTGCCATTGTCAGTGGTGGGATTGGGCGACCCCCACTTCTCTCGCGTGTGGCTTCACCACTCAGGACCAGGACCATCCCAACCCTGCTGCCACTTTATCGTACACTGACCGTATAATTTCATTATGCATAAACGCAGTGAGTTTTTGGTTGGACCCGAGGACTGGGCATCCCTCGGCGTCACTTCGCCCAAGGAAGCCAGGTCAATGGGATCAATTATTTCGCGCAGGTCAGTTGCCTAGGCCACTATCGTTGACTAATCAATCGCAGTAGCCGCCCTTTCTCTTCCTCCAAAGACACCAGGGGGCGTAATCCTCGATATGATGCTAGAGGCATTCCCCCAGATATACAACACAATTAATGATAGACCTAAAGATCAATTAGGAACTCATTTTGTGCATGTAGGTACATCCTCAACATCCGTTATGCAGGGTGCCCTACAAACAGGTACCCTCGATCAGAACTGAAATAATCCGAGGGTCTGGGGGCGTCCCTCATAAGACAATGCAACTTGTACCATGAACGTTTTTTCGAAAGCCCCAAACCTTCATAGAAGTTCGTTTCACGTTTCAAGTGTTTTCAGCCATTTGCACAACCCCCCCCCCCAAAGAATGCAAGAAACCAGGAAATGCCCAATTGTTTTCGAAAACTTTGTGAAACACTGTTCTTTCCTTTCAAAGGATGGGTATCCCTTTGCTTGAGATATTTTAGATGGAAAGCAATTGACAATTGTAAATTTATTCATATAAGTATGCACAATAGAAAGAATTGTAATTTTAAAAATCATTTAATTCGTTTCGTGTAAAAAAAGTATTTTTTTTAATTAATACTTTTCAAGGTTTTTTTTTTTTTTTCTTTTCATTCAAATCCTCAACATTTTACGTGCATTTATTAGAATAAACGTTATCTTTACATTATTTTTAAAATGGATGCTTTTGGTATGTTTTGGCATTTTCAGTTCATGTTTGACCTCAAATTTGTGCATTGATTACTACAAGACTTGTAGCACTGGTACAATAAGGGCTTTGCTTCGTGTGAACCCTTTTCTGTGTAGCACTACTGAGAGCTTCTGAGATCTCGATGGCACTAGAAGTCAGGCCTCCATTTCCGCTGCACGGTATTAAAACGATAATTCTCAAAAGCCATTGTCTCCGGTGTTCGTGTAATCTCAAAGGTTTCCTTCCACTCTCCCTCCTCTCAACAAGGAAATAGGTGAGCTATATAAAGCACTTATGTGGCCTCGACTAATTAGCGTGTTCTTTGGCGAGATATCGATCGAGAGGAGACCCCCCTCACGGGCGAGGAAGATAAGAGGGAAATCTCCCTTTCCCAGGCATTCACCGGTGTAATGAAGCCCGCCCTGGCGGGAAACATGAAAGCCGCCAAAGGGGTGTCTGGAGCCGGACAAAAGCTATTCCAGTCATTTAGAACAGATGTACATCTCTGAAGGGAGCACCCACAAAAGTAACATTTGAATGATACGGCTGAACGGGCTGAAAGGCCACTGATTAGAATCATTGAGGGTGTTAACGTGAAGATTAAAGGAAACTTTTCCAACAATTTTTATCAGCTTGTCAATTTTGTTTGACCAGAAAGTCAATCCACAACGGTGAGTAATAGACTACAAAGCAGAAACTGATTTGGTAGCAGCAGCGTCCAAGAATAATAAAGTTCTTGGGAAGCAGAAACCGGATTTGAGGGAGCAGACTCAGGTTTTGAAGGAGCAGACAGTAGTTTCTAGGATGCAGACACCGTTTTTAGAGTGCGCCAGTTCGACTGATTTGAAATTCCACTGTGCACATAAAAACAGAGGGTCATTGTTGTTAAGATGGACGCCGTAATGTCGCGCTTCACAACAGTTCACCAAATTTCTTAGTTGGGCCATTCTCACAAAATCGTTCATTTCTCGGTCTTTATTTCTCAAATTTTGAACCCTCAAGTAAACACTTGTGTGTTTGCACCACAGAGTAACAGAGAGGAAGGTTTGCACCCACGTATGTGGCTGTATTGCCAGGTCGCCGGATATAGTACCGGCGGGAGGAGCGGGTCGAGCCACAATCGCGAAGCGATTCCCGTTGGAAGACGTGAAAATGACCCATTTGCATCAAGGTGTGTGTCCTGCAAAAGACAGAATACTTCCAAGCCAAATAATTTGGTTTCGTTTTCCTGACATTGTTAGTCATTGAGTAAACAATCAAGATGGCTCGAGAAATATTTGACAATTTATTTTGACTTTCAAAGGACGCAATATTGTCGTGAAAAAAGGTAACATTACAATGCGTGCAAATCAAAAGACGTCACAATTTCCCTGTTCCAATACTAATATCGCCCGATATTGAAAAGATGCCCCAAACCCCTCCCGCTGCCATTATTGGGTGGATGGATTTCATTTCCTTTTGGAACGACGATAAGCTACTAATCAGACTGTCCTATGAAAGACTGACATTCATTCTTATTAGGACTTCATTATACCCCTTGAGAAAGTTCCCTTTGGGGAAAATTCTGAAAGGGGCCGGGGGTTAAAACGCCTTTCAGGCCAGCGAGAAGGTTTCATTGTGAAGAATCTAATAAGGAGGTCCTCGGCGGTGGAAGGGGAGTTGGAACAGGAACACTCCTGATGACCTTTATTTCTTGTCTTCCCTTTATCTGCTCCCGAACCGTTTCCCGGGATCTGGGGCACTGGGAACATTTCTGGCATGAGTTCTTTGCTAGACAAAACGAAGAATTTTCGTAGATTCAAAACTTCAACGCTAAAACTCTCGTTTCAATATGATATGAAATAAAATATTATTATATTCTTTTTTGTTCCGAGAGAGCAGTAGAATCGATGAAGGTTTGACCCCAAGAGATTGAGCTCGTTTAAAATCGACCGTAAAACCGTCGTGTAATTGGAAGATAACCCCTCCAACAAGTCCAAAGCAAATAAGAAACTGTCAGACCATCTTCATTGTTTCTGAATATTTCATCGCCATGTTGCAATACTATATATTGACAGTAGGATGGTTGAAGAAGAGTTTTCTTAATTATCTGCTTTTTAAAGCGTTTGATGTAAGCGCTGATGTAAGCGTTTGATGTAACTGTCAGCTCGACTGAATCGAGCAATATTCATCGTGTACAGAATTTGTCCAAAAGTACCTTGTACGTCATGTTCTCCTTTCCAGCGTAACATACCTGAAACAATCACAAGATTTGGGTTAGGGGAAGTGATTGAAAATAAAGGTGTAAGGTGACGATAACCAGTTTCAACTGGCAAAAACCAGTTTGGAGTGGCTTTGGAAGTTTTAAAAGCTAGTATGGGGAGTTCGACAAACCGTATGAAGGGGCTGTTACCTGTTTGGGAGGAACTGGTCTAGGGAGACTAATTCTGGGCGTGCCGTCCGCCGTTTTGAGCAATTGGATTTTTGTTTAAATCTGGAATTTTGACAAAATACTCGTAACACCATCCAGTTGTGTCTGCCAGGTTTTCAGTCCGATCGCCCAAACCCGTGGGGCGCTATGGGGCTACGGCAGGGGTTTATGAAGGTTTTCAGCTATGTGATCGAGTTTGGTGTCGCTTTCGAAGTATTGTTGCACGCAAAATCCATTTTTCGGGGTCCGAGAACTATCTGGTTAGGATTCCCTCAAACACACAAAACAAATTATAATGTTAATCCAGGGAAGCAATTATGAACATAATGTCATCATAATCATACAGTTACACGTCCAACACCCACTTCAGTGGGCGAAACTACACATACAATACATTTTTAAGGGTCCTACAACCTTCCAAAAACTGTTCTGAAATACTTTTTTTAATACTAAATAAATTTTTAATTTCATCTAAATAATTTTCAATTTATTCTGAATAATTTTTTAATTTTTGCACAAATCCTTGTTATTCACAGTATAAAATTGGCTGCGTTCTTTTTAAAAGTGCAGTAGAATGTGACCCGAGGCCCCAAATGTGTAGTTGTTTTGACCATTTCACAATCCTATTTTACTTCTTCATATCTGAGGCCGGCAGGCTCATTATTCAAAGGAAATCTTCCGTGGACGTCTTTCGTCCCATCCCATTATTTCACAGGCCGGCTAATACCGATGTTTGGAGAAGGTGAAACAACGTCGTATTTTTTCGTGATGAAAAGAAAAAAAAAGAAAAAAAAGGAAAAGGGATTTATTTTTTCTTGGCTTCAAGGCCGATAAATCAGCCCGGAATCAGAACCCCTTGAAAGGTTTGTTAATTGTCCTTGTCCACCCTGAGCTAAAAATGAAACTGGGCTTTCTACCAGGCGCCCATCTTACGATTAAGTGGCTACAACTCAACCTATAGAAACCATAGTTTATTTTTTTTATGAAAAAAAAAAATCTTTGAACCATGTAAAAATTGAATCTTGCGACGAAAGTTCTTGGTTGAAAGCAGGTCAATGTGACACGAGTAGATAAACGACGCCGTCCATCAGTGGCACCGTTTTTCATCTCCCGAAAAAAAATCTTCAACTACGAAGTTCAATTAATTAGATTTTGGGGGGTGCAAAAAAAAAAAAAAAGTTCGAACTTTTTCGTATGAACGACGTGATCGAACCCTTTTATGTCTTTAATGAAGTTAGCGGGGAGGTAAAGTTGATTAGACGCCCTTGTGATGGAGAGCCAGCCCTCTTATCGTCAACCCCCCCGAAATCCCCTCCAGGATAATCCCCCCGACCCTTCGATTCCTCAAGATCTTTTCTATCCAGCTCACGAAATATTGAACCTTTTTTTTTTCCCCCATAACCTTCTCATCCTTTTAACCTGGTTTAGAAAAGCTACAGCAGGATATTACCTGCCTTCGGGAGCCTTGTCGTTGAGCAGGGGCGAAATATATTGTCAGCTCCAGGCAAAACGTCAATCTCAATATATTACACGGCTAATGCAATAAAGGATTTTTTTTTCGATATTAGATCCCAAGGAAGGACCCGTTCGTATTATCAAGCGAATAGATATTTATGGCCTCCACAGACGCCCACATTCCAACTGTTCGACTTCTTCCCAACACGTCGAATGTATCGAGCCCGTCGAACCTCAAAAAGAGGAAAAAGTAGTGGAAAAGGGGGGCCATGAAATGAGAGCGGGAAAAAAATCAGTTGGTAGGTAAACACAACACTAAGCTCTCTCAGCAACAATGCTTAACAATTTTGCTTGTTCTCCATTGCCACACATTGGGGATGGAGGAAGATTTACAGGAAGATGAATGAATTTTCCTGAATCGATACTCAGGTGTCCGATTCTAATTTAAACCCATTCATTCATAACAATTTTTCAAAAATTCGATTATTTCCCCCGCTGGAAAAATTGAACGATTTTGTACACTATATTAAATTTTTGAAATTTCAATATGAAACATTAAATATTGTACAGTGTAGGTACAATGTACACTTTCAAATTTTGAAAGTGTAAATCGCAGCGACGGTTTTTTAAATAGTACAAATTTGTTAAATTTTGGTTTATAAATCTTGGAATAATAGGTACCAACACCCGGGGGGGTTTTTGAAGGTGTTCGGATATGGGGTCGAGTTAGGTGTTGTCTTCGAAGTATTTTTGGGGGTCCCAGTACCATCCGGTTTCACCGTGGGGTTCTAGCGAGCTTTCATGGGGCTACAAAATTTGATCTCATCACATCCTTCATAAGCTCCATTTAATGGAGCTTATTTAGGATTTGATGAGATCAAATTAGGTGTCGTTTTTCGAGTAATTTTGGAAGCATACTTAATCAATTTTTCGAGGTACCACACCTGTCCAAACATCTTACAAAACATTTTAATGTCACAGAATTAATTTTTGCACAATTGTTTTGTATCGAAGAATAATAAACCCTTGTGTAAAATTGGCAGCGGTTTTATTTCATTGAGTAAATGTCTAAAAAACGCTGCAAATTTTACACAAGGGTTTATTATTCTTTGATATACGTTACTTGTACAGAAATTTAATTCTGTCAATGAAAAAATTGAAAAAAAAATTTTTTTTGGATTTTTATCTCAAAAAAAATTTTTTTTTGGTTTTTTTTTTTGTTCAAAAATGTGTTTTTTCAAAAACTCTGTATTTTTTACTCGAAAAATATTTAACATCCTGGGATCCTTCAAAAATCCCATTTTTAGCCCCACGAATGCCCTAAACATCGCCCCAGTGAAATCGGATCGTTCCGGGACCCCAAAAAATGGATTCTACGTCCAAAAATACTTCGAAAACGACACCTAACTCGATCCCATAGCTAAAAGCCTTCAATAAACCCCTCCCGTAGCCCCATTATAGCCCCATAGCGCCCCACGGGTTTGGGCGATCGGACTGAAAACCTTGCGGGCACAACTAGATGGTAAACCAAGTATTTTGCCGAAATTTCAGATTTTTTAAAAAATTCCTACTGCCCAAAACGGCCTGGACGGCGTACGGCGGACGGCGGACGGATATTTCGGATTTAGAATGTAGACCTCTTGAAACGGATAATGTCAAATTTTGAGCCCGATCGGAGTCGTCGACCCCCGTCGCGAAAACATAGGTGTATTATTCCAAGAATAATAAACCAAAATGAATAAAAAGGGCTTCTATGGGAAAACGCTAAACTTTTAAACCAAAATCAATTCTAGCCAATAAAATGTTTTAAATATAATATTAAATTGTTTTATTTAAATGATCAGGTAAAGTGTTTTAATGGATGTTGGGCCCCCAACGAATGGATTATGCGTCCAAAATTACTCGAAAAACGACACTTAACTCTACCCCATAGTCGAAAATCTCACAGACAATCATTTGATGATTTATTTAAATATCAGGCTTTAACGATTAAACGTTGATTTGTCGAACAAATTTTATTATGAGAAGTCGGATTGTTATTTATCTTCTTTTTTGACCCCTTTGGGTTTTTTCCATTTAGTATTTACCCATTTCCCATTCGGTAATCATTGGGGTTTTTTACCATTAGAACCGTAGCAATAACATGACATGTTACTTTGTAACCGTACAAAAAGTCAACATTTCCGACCAAATCTGACCAATCATTCAGAATTTTCGATTTTTCGAATCACCCCGGCGCTGAAAGATTATTTTCCACGGATTATAACCCTTCAAAAATAAATACCGATGAGTCTTTTGCTCACCACGTGGCCTCTGTTCGGCACCCCTGTTTGTACTTTTTTTGGGGGGGTTTATTTTCTATTTTTCCCCCTCTTCGTCCCATTGAATTGACGAGTTGAATTGTTGACGTTTAGGGCAGGAGTGGATCGAACTGTATTTGAGATCTGATCGCCGTCAATTAATTTTAATCCCGGGGGGACGTGGAGTGTTTTGAATAACGTTGTGGGGTCCATATCTGAGGACATGCGTGCAATTTCAGTCAGGATTGTAGTGTGATTTAAATTTCAAAAGTTTAAAGTGAAAACTCCACCAAGACAATACACCTGTCGACATCATGTTGGAAAGAATTTTCTTTTGGTTATTTTTTAGTTATCTTTCAGCATTCACTTGTGCCTCCTCGTTACTTTTTTGACAGGACTTATCTGTTATCTTCTTCCGTTACTACACGCCAGAGGTTTTTTTTTTTTTTCTTCCTCTTTTTCCCTCTTTACCCGCCTCATTTTAAAAAGATGACAAAGTTATATCTTTCTTGCCGTGTTTTTGTGCTCCCCGGGTTTCCCTCAATTTGCCATGAAATAAAATATCGCCCTGGAGGTTTTTGCTTGTCGCTTTGTTCCCTTTCTCTTGAGAAATTGCTCGTAAGTAGTCTCGTTGGGGATTTTTTTTTGGGTTATATTTCAGTTTTCCCCCCGGTAAGTGCGGAAAAGGGTTTCACGTGTCCGAAAAAACTCAAAACGAACCGGAGAATGCAAAAAAAAAAAAAAAACGGACAGTGGGATTTCGGGTTAAGCCGAGCAAATCATTGAGACATTCGTTTTCCTGCCAAAAACAGAAATCTGACAAAAACGGAGTTTTTTCAAGATTGCACACTGGGTTTAACCCGGGCCGGACAATGTGTTATGGTTGGGCATCGTCCCCAGTGTGCATTCGTGAACAGTTTTTTTCCCCCTCGCCACTCGCCCCTTAGAAATTTCCAAGTCAACGGATTCATTTCTTGTGTAAATGTTGGTTTCTGTTAGGCCTCTTTTTGTTCGCCGAAGGGACCTTGAAGATGACATTTCCGTATGTCATTGTATGAATCATAAAATCAGATTCGCCGGAAATGTTTGAAGAGGATAGTTGATTCGGTAGAGATAAATCAATTTTGGCTCGAAATTCCTTTTCGTTTTGATCAATAAGATGTGGGCAAAAATAAGTTAGAAAGAAGGTGGCAACACGATTGCACGGTGAGTGACAGCAGAGTGAACAGGCTTTCAATAAGAAACTTTGCGTCCGTGTGGCGCCCCCTAGGTGGCGGATCCGCGAACTAACGATCGAGTCTACCTTCCATTGTGAAACCTTGATATGGAAATTAGGGATGGGCGTTATTGCTACATTTTCGTAACGTTCCGTTTCGTTCGTTATTATACAATAACCGTTTTTTTTCTGCTACAAAATAACCGAAAAAAAAACGAGTTCTGAATAACTCTTCAGCTACGGCAAGAAACCAGTCGTTTCGTTTTTTTCAGTTCTTTATTAGTTCCTACTTGCTAGTTTTTATCGTTTCTCGTTCTTCAGCTATTGCAAGAAACCGATCATTTCGTTTTGGTTTATTATTTCATTTTATATTCCATTAGAATAATTCACCATTGTATTCGCGACGAGGGTCGAAAATTTGGATAGGACTCAAAATTTGACATTATCTGAGCTCCTAATGTGCAAAAAAACGGGAAATTAAACTTTTTCTATAAAATTTAATAAAAATACCAAAAATCCGTTTTGGCGAGTAGATGATGAGAAAAATATGAAACCACCAAAAAGGAGCTCCATGTGGCGTATCTGAGCTCCTAAAGTGGAGAAAAACGGGAAATTTAACTTTAAAAAAAAAAAAAAAAAAAAAAAATGAAAGAATACCAAAAATCTGTTTTGGCGAATAGATGACGAGAAAATTATGAAACCACCAAGTTGCACCAAGTCGAGTACCAGATGCACTAAAAGTGGTCAACAAATAGGGGTTGGAGCAGTTGACATGGGATGGTGGTGGGCCAAGGGGTGTCCGAAGACTACCGTAGTAATTTTATGAATTACTTCACAACGTCCGGAAGTTGAACAACGAGCGGGACGTCATACAACGTAATAATGGCCAGAGGATTGAAAAAATATACCTAAATAACGAAAAAACTGGTTGTGTGGTTTTATGAAACCACGGTAAAAGTGGAACTTTTTAGCATGGAACATGCTTTAGCCTTGATCTAACTGCCCGTGACGCGAGATGGCTGACGTAGAAGTGTCACACGAGTATTAGGAGGTTAGGAGGACAAAGGAGCTATTTTTTATCAAACAATTGCCATGGCAAGAAGAATTGAAGAATTGCAATTGTTGATTTCTTTCTGCTTGGCAACGTTACTATGCAAAGCATGTTCCATGTTTCTTGAATTCCAAAGGCTCTAAGCAGTATTTTTTTTTTCACATTATAGACATTTAACTGAAAATTTTCGGAACAATATTCCATTCTTCTTTGGGTGCCATACCCGTAATCGGGCGTTGGCGACCTCTCGCTACTAACATCTGTTGAGCGTGATGACCAGTTATTACAGAAGTAGTAGGGACCTACTGCTTAACGCCGGTTCCGAACGGCAAATTTGAGAGGTTTTCCACGGCAGAATACTTTCGGTGGGTTGCCATTGCCTTCCGAAAGGTGATTATCAGTATGAGGAAGATGTCTTGCGGCTGCTGGGATCGAACCAGCAACCTTTGACTCAGTAGTCCAACGCTCAAACCACTGAGCCACTGATAACCACAATATTCCATTAAGGGTATAAAAATCGCTTCATCAATCTTAATGTTATACTTAGAAAATGGGAATGATAATGGGAAATGATAAAAGTAAACTAGGTCTAGATACATTATATATCAGAATATTATATTATAGATATTATATCAGTATATATTATATAGATAATACATAATATAATCTATAATATAATAGGTACTCTAACATATATTAGGTATATGTTAGAGTCTCAATAAATCGCTCACTGACGTTCGGCAGCCACGCCCGAAGTTGGTACCTACTACCACTGAGGCGAGCCTAGCGAGAATTTCAGGAAATGATGCCCACATTTTTCAATCTGTTAGAGTCTCAATAAATAGCTCACTGACGTTCGGCAGCCACTACCACTGAGGCCGACCGTCACACGACATGCAACACACAGACGAAAAAGTTTGAGACGATGTAATAAAAGTTTCACTTTAAAAACTGTTGAGTATCAACGACTTTGTAATGGGCGAGAATAATTGAACAAGCGAAAAGAAAGGAACCTTACCTGTGTGAAAATGGAACGGAATATAACTTCGGCGTTTACAAACTTCTGAACAAAAGAAATGAAACGAACTAGACAGAAACGTATAGTTCTGCACAACAGAAACGAACTTTACGGAAAAATAACTGTAACAGAAAAAGAACGGAAAAAACGGACGAACGGAAAGACGCAGCGCTTCTTCGTTTCTCTCGCCTCAGGCAATGGGAGACACAGGTTTTTTGTTGTTGTTGTTGGTGTGGTCGCCAAAAATGTCAGCATCATCAGAGAGTTTAGGTAGGTAGGTACCTAGTTACTATTTTTAAAAAATATATAGGTAGGCACCTCACTTGAATCTGAAGGTTTAAAAGAAAATTTTTTTAGGCATTGTACTAAAAATTATAATTTATAACTGTTATTTTAGAAATTGAATAACGGTTAGTTCGTTATTTTTAAATAACTAGTTATTCGTAACGTTATTAGTTATGCGACCCATCCCTAATGGAAATTGGAGCGGTGAGAAATTTGATGTTCGTTTAGTGGCTGCGCTGTGAACGTGGGCTATCAATGCACGAATTTCAAGCTGCAGTAGGAGGGAAATCATGTCACTTTTGAGGGAAGAAATTCCCGAAAAATTATCGTACGCACAGGAATCTACTTGATGATAAGAGATATCTAGTTCTATGTTCTCCAGAAGAATGCGCCAAAGGGACGCAAAGTTTCTGTGGCAGACCTATTCAATGTCATCTGCATAGACCTTGCGACACCCGCGTGAAGTCCATGGCTACACACTAGGGATGGCCATCGATAGCCGATAGTATCGAAATATCCATACAACACTAGGGATGGCAATCGATAGTATCAAAATATCGATGTTTTCCTCCAATATATAGATATTTTTCTATCCATGATGCAATCAGGCAATTGGTTTCAATTCAATTTATTTAAAATTGGAAGTAGGCCTTTGAAGCAGAGTAGTGTTTAGGGATGTGGCTTTGAGATATTGCGATTAACAATGGTGGTTTGTTGAGTAATAATGCCCAAATTAAAAGATAACATGACTACGCAACACGTGGTAAGCTGCGGAACACATCATTATAATTCATTATGTGAAGGGGAATGAAAGGGAAATGCAGGATGTTTTGGCAGCTGTGAAAGCGATGATGTGCATATCTCGCAGTGCGAACCCCTCCGTGACGGTCCTGGCTTCAAAGGCGATATCTAAGGAGTCCTCTGATCGGTGGAGGGGGGAATTAATTATAAGGAACTACTTAAGTGGTTCTCAGGAGGGAAACCTAATGTGATTGACAGGGAACTGTTTACGCTGTGGGGGTTGACCACAACTTCAAAGGGGTCCTCCAAACCCGCAGCTTTACTGTATTTACGTAACCAACCGATAATAAGCAAACTGCTTTGGGCCTCGCGGGATTCCTTCCCTTTGTGGACGTCTTTTCAAGTCTGGTTTTAGGCAGTAACGATGTGAGGTGTTTCAGAGAGCGAGAAGAACACAGGAGCTGGGAATCAACACGAAAACAAATCTAGGTAGTATAAAAAGAATTAAACGCTGTTCTTTCCTAAAGAAAAGCTGTAAAATGCTTCTACACAATTGAGGTTAGCTTGTGAAAAGGGTAAGTGAACCACGAAGGGTGAAGATTTATGGGGATTGTAGAATTTAATTATTTTAACTACAGCTGAGGCGTACAAATTTATTGCATATGTCGTCACTTCCGATGGCTTACCTATGTTACCGAGTATGCTGCACGATGTATGGCCTTCAACGCGACCCGCATCGCATATTGTGGATGGGGGGGCGTCTAGCGGTGAACTGCATTATCCGGCACGTAGGGGAGAGTTGCATAATTCATGGCATTCACCACAGTGGCAACCTCGGGAGGGTCTTGTCAACATAACGTTCAGGTGCAGAGTGGTCGGCGTGGTGACTTAAATCAAAATCGTAAGGGGGAAGCATTTGGGCCCCGACGAGGATGCGCCAAGGGAGGACGGGCGTCGGCGAGAATTATGCGGAAATTAATTATTTTGAGCTTACCTGGCAACGCTAACTCAAAATGGTTGTCAGTTCTTCCTCCTTCGTATGCTGAGTGTTCGAGAACGTGTTAACGTGTAATGTTTAAATGTAGTAGAGTTGAGGCAATTGATTGTAAGCTTACCGCAGCATTGTTCGAGGTGTGGTAACATTCAACAACAACTCCAGATAAAAGATGTGTCAAGTGTTGGCAATTTTACAGCAGAGCCGTTAGAAACTTTGACTGACCTACGGATGCAGTTACTGTGTTATGTACCTGCTATATCTTTGTTATTATAATAACCAGCCACAGAGATAATAACAAAGATAATAACACTATTATATATATATATATATAACAAAGTATAATAAGTTGAGTTATAACGTAACATATTATGTTACGTTATAACTCAACTTATACCTGTGATCTGTGAGTTATCTGTGGTATAGTATAACACAATGTTGTGTCTATGTTAAATGTTTGGGTTCCTGTGTTATCTGTATGTTTTAAATAAGGCTGATTTTTTCTCGACTGTTTGTTGAATAGTGATGTGTTGTTCTGTATCAATCTGTTACTTTGTACTAGGTACCGGAAAGTAGCTGATACTCTTAAATGTGACAACCCGAAAGTACCTGATACGCCAGTCACAACTTGGTCCTCAAGTTGTTCCTACCTGCTCCTGTGATTACACGGCCCATGTTCCACTGTGTCACGTTTTACTTCACTGTCACCTCTTGTAACATCGGGGATTCGATGTACCTAGTTGTACCTAGTTACTCGATGCTCCTTGTTGTTCCACGCCTGCCAGCCTCACCTACCCACGAGAACTCCCCCCGCCTGCCATAGGTACCCCCGCCCAATGTCTCCATCCACTCCTCCTTTGGATTCCCTCTCCACACTTCCCCAAACGTATCTTGTTCTTCTCTGAAGACTCAGCGTTTTGGTTCTTATTGTAGGTCCGCACGGATACCTACTCTGGTATGCAGCAGTTTTATTGTGCTTGTTTAGTTAAGAGGGGTCAGAAATCTTCAAGTAGGTTGTACCTACGCTGGAAAAGTCCTAGCTGTGGGAACTCAAAGCCTAGAAGTTGGGTAGGTACCTACCTAACCTAAGTACCTATAAAAAAATTATAAATTTATAAAAAAAATTTATGTCTATGCGAAAGAACAGAGAAGGTAAGGTACCTACGTAGGTATTACGTATTTAAAAGCAGGTAGGGACTGTTGATTGAAAATACCATATACCTAATTACTTAGGTTGGTTAGCAAAAACATTGATGAGCTCCAGGATGAAAAATGAAGCTATTTTACTTGAATGATAATAGCTAAGCGAGTCACTCGATTTCAAATTAGATTATTTTCCCTTCAGGGAAAAACATCAGTTCATGGATATGTCTTTGGTAAATAATTGTATCACACCATTATGAATGGCAGGTAGCCTACCTGAGGTAGGTACCTATATTTTATAATCTGTATTTGTTAATAATTCATACACAAAGATTTCATTAAATGAATTTTAATAATTGAAATGAATGTCAATAATTCATACACAAAGATTTCATTAAATAAATTTTATTTAGGAGCAATTAGAGAGAAAACGAACTCAAAGTCCAAGGGAGAAGGCTAAAAAAAACAAATTTTTCCTAGAAGAGGCCCCGCTCCCTTCCAGGCACAACGCACCATGAGGGTGGGCGGAAGGGAAGTGGGACGATGGCTACTAGTCCTCGGAACGGTAACAAAGTAACATGAATCCCGAGGTTGCTCCTTGGAACATTATGTGACAAGTATCAGGTAAAAGTATCAGGTACTGAGAAGGAGCAGGAACACTTTGTTCCTGTGACAGGAAAAAGCTGTCACAACACATCACTATTGTTGAAACAAGGGTGTTGGGGTTCTCGAGGTTCAGTCAAAAACTACGCAGATTCTTCTAGGCCGACGTTTCGGTATATTTATATACCATCTTCAGGGCTACAAACAGACCCAGGATGTCAGACATAATATATAAGCAACAAATACATGGACTGAATTAAGTGGACCTTCAAAAGTTATAACTACTTCATGATAAATATATATATATACATACTGTCCCTTCCCCTAAATAAAATGTTCGGTACCTACTTATATTAAGACACTGTGTGTCATATAAACAGTATTACACAAAATGACTAAAAAACGAATATGCAGTAGAAAACGAGGGTGGACATTTTTATACATACCAGAGATGAAGTTTTGCTAAGCCTATTTATTCCATGGATGATACGGACGGAACACATTCCATCACAAAAAGTTGGTGGCAACAAATTTCACTCAAAATACAAAGTTACTAGTTATTATAGCAAAAAACCGTGCTACATCGAAGAAAAAACACGTGTTTTCAAGGAAACAATGAAGGTTATAGAAGGTAACAGCGATGGCGAGGGTTATCCTTCTTAAAGTAATAGACCTAATAGACGATGGTATAAACTAAAACTTGAAAAAATATTTTATAACAATAATATTTGGTAACTAAGGCTAATTCTATAGGTAACAATAATGTTTGGTAACTAAGCCTAATTCACATGGTTATAACGTATTATGTTGTAAGTAGTGAGGTTTAAAAAGGTATTTATAATCAGAAGTACTTGAATATTATTTACTTTAAATGCAGGAATTATAGGAGTTTGTATTCAACGTTTAATTATTTATTTACTGTACTGCAGGAAATATAAAGAGTGATGACTGTGATGAGGCATCAAATCTCATGTAGATGAGGTAGGACTGTGCTGTGACTTAGGTAGATGAGATAAGGTTGGAATAAATCCTACTAAGGTTTTCTGTGTCTGTACGTTGGTTGCAAGTGTTTGGTGTTTTTTCAATAAAAACCATTTCTTTTATTTTTCTTTTTCCCAAATGTGGCTCCGAATCAACTATTTTGCACTCTTCAAAATTCCAAGTGTGAGTATTGTCTATGGAGTGTCTTGCCAGTGCACATCTGTCATCGAGATTCCTTATGTCGGATTTATGCTTGTTCAGTCTATTTTTTAGATATTGTTTACTCTGACCAACATAAGTGGACTCACATTGGTTGCAAGAAACACTATAAACTGTGTTACTCCGAATTTCTTTGGGAATAGGGGATTTTAGCTTGCTGAAAATGAGATCATTAAGTGTGTGTTTGTTCTTGTGAGCTATTTTACAGTTGATTTTAGTGGAAAGCTTTTTGGTGATTTGCTCAGATAGACCTTTGACATATGTAACGCTTCTGTAGCTGATTGGGATGTGATTATTAGGAGTGAGATTGTCTGGAAATGGGCCAGTTGGTGACAAGTTGGCTGCAGCCTGTGGATGTTGGGCTACTGTTTGTAAAGATGTACTTGTAGGTTGCAAGTATGGACTAGTGTGGAAACAGGTTGTGTCACTGTTGTTGGCGTTGCTGCAGATAAAGAACCATTATGCATAATTGAGTTTATTAAAGACCATGGGAAGTTGTTACTTTTCAATAGTTTTTTAACTGTGTCTATGTTTTTGCCATGGAAGGGAGGGTCACTAAGTTTCAAAGCCCTATGTTTAAGGTTCAGGGCTGCAATGATTTTTTGTTTAAGTGGGTGGTGAGATTTGAAAAATGTTTGGGTTCCTGTGTTATCTGTATGTTTTCTCTGTTATGCTGTTTCTGTGTTTTCTACCATCATCTCCAGCTGTTGTTTTTTTCTCGTTTTCCAGCATTTTGACATGAATAATATTCATATTTTGTCGTATGGCTGGGAGTCATTTAAAAATTTGTGTCCGCCAAAAAAATTGAGGTTATTTGGCACACTTCCCATGGTGGTAGAGGCTTGACGATTGGCATGTAGCCTCCTACGGTTGGCAGACCCTAGCCAAAATCAAAATCCTAATTTGAGTTTGAATCCTTTAGCGTTTTGAGTTCTATGCCCTTGAGTAGCTTACAGAGTCCCCCCCCCCCCCCCAAGAGGATTCGTTGACCTGGAAACTTCTCTACAGTCAATTTCAGTTCAGGTCCCAATGTGCGTTTTTTTAATACCTAATTATTATAACTTGTTCTTCGTAAAAGCACAAAGGCAGAACCAGCTTGACTTTCAGGTTGTTTGGCCAGGTGAGAATTAAAATGTATTATACCAAAATGTAAATTTTGTAGTTGCAATACGAGTTCTTCGAGCTCCACGTTCAGGACAATCAATTATTTTCTCTTGGCGAATTTCCTTGAAAAGAGCAATTTTCCGTCTTTCAGAGATGAAACTCCCTCAAATGAGCTCAGTTATTCCCCAGTAATTCTCTGCCTTGACGTCACAATCCTCTGCCAAATCTCATAATGAGATTAAACTCCTAACAATGACGGATGGCGAGATCGAACCGCTTGGTGTACCATTCGTGGGAAAACCCTTCGGAACAAAACTAGCGAAACCTTTAGGAACCTCCCAGCGACTGTTCACAACCGCCCCGAACTTCGGTTATAAATAACCCCCTCCGGTTCCTAATTGAAGTTGCTCTCGAAAATCTTCCTCAGGCCCATTGAGACGCTGTTAAAGTAGCATCCATCACCCACCGGTTAAGCCCTTACAAATCAAGAAACTTCACTTCAAACTCCCAGATCTACTTCTTGTTCCAACTTTGTAAATTATTCTCCGGTTCAAAGTCAACCCTCTGAAACCCTCCTTTTGGATTCTTACTGTTTAAAAGTCGAATTTATCCACCCCCCTTAACCGACCATTTCGCGGGGACGGTTTAATTTGGACGAAATCTTTCAACAAATTGCAAATCCATTTGATGCTTCCAACTTGGCGTCGAAAAAAAAAAAAATTTTAGTTCAACATCCCGATAATATGTAGTTATGTAGGCAGTGCGATCAATTTACAGCCGATTGTTCACACGAGGCCCACGAGGCCCCCCAAAAAAACAAGTTTCATAGTGAAAATAGTTTACGACTCCCTCTAGAAATTATGATGCTCGTCCTCCAACAAAGGACCCATAACGAGGCATTTCACAAGTACACGCGAACCACTTTTTTACTGTTCGGCCCGGACGCCGCAGCCGTATGCTGATGAGGCAATAAAAACAGGACTTTCGAATTCATTCAAAACACTGTTTTTATTCGGGGTTTCTCTCTCACTACTTTTATCAGGTTGGTTTTTAGGATCACCGCCAGGGCGAGACACATTACGGGTTGCGGTAAGCCGGCTTTAGTGCGCCGTAAACAGCTCGCTCATCCTCGTGAAAACCTTTTTTTTTTCTCTTCATTCTAAACGAGTTATCTGTTACCCCCTCGCTTTGAAGTTTTCGCATTAAAAACCTACTCCCAACAACCCTTAATCTGGTTTTTCTTAGTGGTTTTTTTTTCCATTCGGGTGTTTTGGTTGGGGCCATAGGGGACCTGATACCCTTATGAGGGACGTCGTCACTGTAGGATTTTCCTGCTGTAGAACGTTTCGTGGATTCGTTGGACACTTTTGTCACACAAAAAGTTGACGAATTTCCGCGTGAACTACTTAAGAGAAAACGCTGCGAATTTTACTCAAGGGTATATTATTCTTTGATAAGTATAAATTTTACTAAAATTAATTTTATCAATAAAAAATATTTTTTATAAAATAAATCAAGACGCATACCTTGAAGAGATTGTTTTTTAAAAGATTCTCTGTGCAGTGTTTGAACAGACGTAGGACCCGGAAAAATGCATTAAGTTTCCAAAATTACTCGGAAAACGACACCTCATTCGACCATCTGGCATCAGACGAAAACGCCCTCACTTGTAGCCCCAGGAAAAGCCCCAAAGATCCTCACAGTGAAAATGGATGGTTCTGAGACCCCAAAAAATGGATTCCACGTCCAAAAATACTTCGAAGCGACTCATAACTCGACCTCAGAGGGAAACCCCTTCACAAAATCCCTCCTGTAGCCCCTTTTCAGCCCCCAAGAGCCCCACGAGTCAGCGCGATCGAGCTGAAAGCCTCGCCGGCACAACTAAATGGCAAATCAAGTGATTGGTCAAAATTTCAGATTTGTAAAAATGCGTATTTTTCGGAGAAGCAGAAGGAGCTATTTGACGCTTGACGATGTATTAGGATGCGGCTGTTCACAATTTATCGATTACATAGCAACTCTTATAACATAACTCACAATGTGATTTATATTCTATCATCATGGCTTAAAAGCTACAGGAGGGGTTTTGTGAAGTCGTTTTTCCCTCTGAGGTCGAGTTAGGAGTCGCTTCGAAGTATTTTTGGACGTGGAATCCATTTTTTGGGGTCTCAGAACCATCCATTTTCACTGTGAGGATCTTTGGGGCTTTTCCTGCAGGAAAAGGGGAATCCATGGGGCTACAAATGAGGGCGTTTTCGTCTGATGCCAGATGGTCGAATGAGGTGTCGTTTTCCGAGTAATTTTGGAAGCTTAAAGAATTTTATGGCTTAAAGCATTACTATTATATCGTCATTTCATGAAACATCGGCACATTAGCGTCTTATCTGACCAACCCACAACAACCTTCCACCCACATTCATTAAAACAGCCCACATAATAACGTTTTTTCTTTCTTATTTTTACCTACACTCAATTTTTTACATTTTTATATTCCTAACTTTTTCCCAACAAACAAACCGAAAACAACACGACAAAACTAACGATTTTATGTGAAATTGAGTGTACGAAAACAATTAGTTTTGCGACGATAATATCGCCGAGTATTATGTTTCATGATGTTATATTATAAGGAACAATTTTGAGCTCGATCAAAATTGTCAACCTCCGTCGCGAATACAAGAATAATGAACGGAAATAGAAAGAAGTAAATCTGTGTAGTGTAAGGACAAATAAGAGGCTCCCAAATATTATTATACGTATGTCTACTCTATGCTCATAATTACACCGACAACGACACGACACTGGCCCACGTCCTTTAAAAGCCGCATTCATAGCCCCACAGATCCTCACAGTGTATTCGGATGGGTATGATATCCCCAAAAATGAACTGTCCGTTCAAAAATACCATGAAAATGACACCTAACTCGACCCCCGCAGTCGAAACCCTTCAAAAACCCTGCCGTAGCAACTTTTCAACCCCATTGATTAGAGCGATTGGGCTTAAAACCTCGAGGGCCCAGTAATTGACCTGAGCACAAAATTCAGATTTTTCAAAAAATACCGATTGCCAAAAACTGCGCGGATGGCGGACGGACATTTCATTTTTGGAATGGAAACAATATAATTATATTTATATTACACATAAGTACACATTTTGAGACTATAGATTATTTTTGTCTCGTGAAAACATCGGTTGATTATTATGAGAATATTACAACAAACGTTCCTTTCGTTGTTGATTTCTGTGGCCCACTTGTCGCTCTCCACGTGCACCCAAAGTGGAACCGCGTGTATGGATTTAGGTCGAGTGTTTGCGGAAAACACAATAAAAACCTCGGCGAACGGAGAATTTCGAGGTGCAGCCCGCAGGGGAAGGAACCGGAATAATCAGAGTAAACACAAGTTGGTGAGCGGCCTTGAAGGTGGAGAAAATCGAAAGACATTGTCGATTCATACGCAGTACATCTCGACCGAGATTCTTTTTGATTGAAGGTGTCAAAAGAAGCCTTCGTTCGTGATTCGCTAACCAAATGTCGGGCGGGTTTATTCTTTTGAGTCCCCGTGAAAAAAAAGGAAAGACCGACGAGGCAACAGCGACTCACGTAGAGGCCGCATATACATAAACGGGTACCAGCATACATACGGATCAAGTCACTAGAGAATTTTCCCGAGATTGAATTTGTTTGAGGGGAAATTGCTGAAGCTCGTCGAAAAAGTCCAAATGCATATCACTTGCTAGACTCGTACTGTACTACGAGTGTCCTGGGATTGTATCAATGTTAACGTCTCGCTGGCATATTAAACCCGAATTTGCATTGAATCTCGAACCCAAACAGCTCTAGTATCCCCAATGAGCCCATCTGTAGTGTAATCGATAGCGGAACCGAATTCTCTCTGGAAGGCACGTGCGAGGAAGACGGCTCTTAAGATGCGTCAAGGGTCCGGAGGGTGTCTGTTTAGAACGTGCAGACTTGAGGGTGGAAATGTCTTCAAGTTATATCCCTGATATAAACCCTGAATTCATTGGTTTGGCGAGGATTTAAAACTGTAGTGATGGATGAGAATGACGTTATTATAGACACACAATTAGCATTAGATTTGAGGGTAAATTTAGACGAATTTTAGGAAACTAAGACCAATGTAGAATTCAAAATCAAATATTTTGCCTTATTATTATTTTTATTTTTTATTTTTTTACTCATTTAATAATTTTTTAAATTTTTCTCATTTAATTTTATTTTTTTGAAAGGTACTTGGACAACTGAAACAAAACACACCATTTTGACATGCTTGGATGTTTGTTTTTGTTATCGTAAGGTACACGATTAGCTCTCCGATCCCCTTACGCGTTTCACCAACTTTTTTTTTTGCCCACGTCACATGGCACCGTTCTCAGGTTCATCCCCTCAGCGTTAGCATCTTATTTGTATCTCCACTGAGGGGGGGCCCCCCCACACACACAACAGTCTCATGAATTAGGGATGACCGGGGAATTAAATAATTCATTACATAGTATGTGCAAGTCGTCATGAGTGTAGGATTTAACAGTTGGAAAAACAATAGGGACCTTGAAAACAACCGCGTTACGCCCCCACACACTTCAATGGCGGTTTTGAGAAGACACTGAGGCGTGTAAACCGAATCATCTCGACACAACGAACGTGAGGGCTGGTTTGTAAAATGTGCTGATAGCTCGTTTTTGAAGTAAAATTAAAAATTGGTAGAAAAAAATTGTGTTAGATATTCTAAACATACGCAATTAAAGGAGAAGACAAAAAATTTGATCATTTTCTCAAAATAACTTTCCTCACATCGGCGGATCTTTTCCCCGCAGGCAACTGCAAAACCACCACATTCTGTCTACCTCATCCCGACCGCGCTAATGAAATGGAAGGCGAAGTTTTACGCAAGTAAACATTGGATAACGGGCCTCTTGTAAAAAGTTATACGATGAACCGTCGTGGTGGGGGGCTGTCGACAGGGAAAATTTCCCTTTCCCTCCATAAATATTGACTCTCAATTATGATCTCATTCCCTTTTCTTTTTTTTTTTTTTTGCGTGAAAAAAAAAGAAAATAAATTGGCTTGTCGGGGCGTAGGACAGTCTCACAAAGGGCCCCTTTTCCCATAACATATTGAATATTGTGGGGAGGGGAAGATGATGCGGTTGTTTACACGCTTCAGCACCGATGAAAACCACTGCTGATGAGCGTTTCAGCCCAGAGTGAAAGGTCCTTTTGTTTTAATATTGTTTAAAGTGGCAATCTAAAAAAAAAGAAGATTCACAAAAAAAAGCATAATTGAAGCTGGCAAAATTTTAGTTCTAGTTAATTCTAGTTAATAGAAAAGTTAATCTGTAATTTTGCCAGCTTCACTTTTTTTCCATGCCAAGTAGAATACACTTGACAGATGAACTCGAGCAGTATCACCGTAGCCCGTTCCGTTTCCAGCCTGACTTTACTATATCACTTCCTTTCTTTTCCGGCTCAACCGCAACCTTTTAGCCCCCCGCACCGGGGAATTTTTCAACTCTTTCCCCCGCGCTATTGTTCGGCCTGAAAAAATATCGCGCCTCCTTAAATCTCCGTCGTTGGAAACAGTGATTTCTTACACGTCACGGCCCTTCGCCCCCTTTGGAGGCGCCGCCGAAGGAAATCGCCCCAGCGATGTTCAACAAATGCGAGTTTGCCGACTTTTTTTCTTATTTTGTTTTTCCTCGCGTTTTTCTGTTTTCACGTCTTATCCATTCAACGGGCCACATTTGTCTTCTATCTCGTTTTTTCCATTATTCAAAACTCACCTACGCCCCCCTCTTGGTTCGTTGTTTCTTGTTCGTTGTACTTGTGAGCACGCTTATTTATTTTGCTTATGCATTCATCCCTAAACACAACATTCAGGTCGTTTCTGTAACTCCAAAAACCCTCTACTTTTTTTTTTTTTTTTTTTTTTTTTTTATGGTAGGTACTTTTTTGAGCTTATAGAAAGGTAGGCATTTTTGAGCTTATGGAAGTTTTGGACAACAAACCGTGAAGACCGATTCGATCCGACTGTAAATTTTACTCTGAGCTCAGCTATTTCAGCTGAATACACACGCTGAATTATCGACAAAACAGAAAAAAACGAGGAAAACGTGAGTTGTTTTCTGAATAAATAGAAGGGACCTCAGTAAGAAGGGAAATAATTATTTTAGAGTTCTTGTGAATTAGAATAGTTATATGAAAATTATATATGTAACTATAGTTAATATAGCCAATTAATAACTATAATTATATAACTATAACTATCTTAACTATATTTAAGTATAACTTAACTATATTTAACTTATGTAATATAGTTATAGGAAAAGAAAAAAAAAACAGCCAAGCAATAAATAATGCAGGTATTAAATATTCATTTAATTTAACTAAATAAATAAATTTATTCTGTATTTATTTTAATAACCCTTTTCATTCATCATAGAAACTACTACTAGTATTAACTCAAGTTAAAATGTAGGTAACATAATATTACAGTAATAAAAAAACAAATTGATCAAAAACTAATAAAAGTTATTGCCTAGTTTGTAATAAATATCGTTAAAAAATGAACTAATCCAGTGAACCATGTGCATTAAGGCTAAATGTCCCCCTCCTACCTGCTTCAAGTTGTAGCCAAAGTTAAGGTTACCCTAAGACATGATCAGAAAGAAAAACGAGAAAAATCGCAGCTGTTTAGGCGTGATAATCCAAGTAAATTTCACCCCATATGTGCTACGATCTGTGGAAAAAAGACATTTCTGTGATCAAAATTTACAGTTTCTAATCTCTTTTATATTATTCAGGAATCAAATACAGAATGACGGTATCCCATACCTACGTTTTTTCAAGCTGAATCCAAATTCACATTAGAATTTCAAAAAACCCTCATTTCTCCCTATTTTGAGCTCCGCAGTTTCCGCAACTGTGCTGCCCCCCCCCCCCCCCCCCCCCCCCCCTACCACTCGTTCCATTCCGTTTCCGTTTTTCCGTTCGAACAGATTGCGTCCAAAATCGCTCGGAAAATATTTGACCTTCTGGGATCCGTCAAAAACCCCATTTGTCGCCCCATGAAAGCCCCAAAGATCCCCACAGCGAGATCGGATCGTTCCGGGACACCCCAAAAATGGATTCTGCGTCCAAAAATACTTGGAAGACGACACCTAACTCGACCCCATAGCCGAAAACCTAAAAAAAGTCAAATTAAGGAAAACCACGCTTGCATACGAGTCTGCAACACATTATAACATTTTATGTCTTTAGTTTAGTCGTTGCTGGGCCGTAACCAGTAACGTTTTTGGTGAACACTTTTTCGTGACGGTTTATTATTTTAATGTGCCAAAGTAAAGACATAAAATGTCAAAAAATGATACATTTCACTTTAAAAGAAACAATTTCCTGATATAGGATCCAAATTTTCGATTTTTTTTTTTTTTTTTTTTTTGTCAGAGAAAAGTGCCATGGGAGTTTTCGGACGTAAAATCGATTCATCGGGGCCAAAACCAACGATAAGCAGTAAACTAACGAGTAGGTAAAACGATTTGCAGCGATTTTTAAATCGTTGTTGCCTTCTTGAGTCCATCTATAGTTTTGACTACAGATGGAATTTTCCATTTTCGGTGATTCATTTTCCCCATCTTGACATTCATTATTTCGAGAGAAATTTTTCAAACCAGTATGGCCATCAATGATTGAAAACCCGCTTTCTCCTACATTACTTTTAACGTGAACAGATGACCTTCTGACCTCAGCTGTTGCGAGGCGACTTCCTGACTGAGTAATGTCCTCTCGATCCATAACAATTAGTCACTCTGCCTTGTTCAATATTAGATGCGTATTAGGTATCGACGAATCAGTTAATTTCGTTTCCATTTTCAAAAACAAGGGTAACCTAAGTCCTCACTAGTAACTTGGTCGGTGTCCTTCTGGTTGCAGGAACTCGGCCGTGATCGTCACCTAATGCGAGAGTCACGCTTGAATCAACTCGGCGAGACTTTCCAACTCCATCGAGACCTTCCTAACTCCGTAACAGCCCTGCAGTTGTCGAGGGAAGGGTAAATACCCCAAGGGAAACCCCAGCCCAGGCCAATTCCTTGCTGCCAGCTTGATTTTTTTATTTATTTAATAAAGCACGAAGTGAAAAGGAAATTGTTTGTCGTGGCACAAGTTTCATTAGAGTAGTTTAGTGGCTTCTGCTTTCGCAGCATTTGATGAACCGATTGGACAGATTGGATGGACTGATTGAACGTGAACAGATTGGAGTGGGTACTCTCAGGAATGTTGTTTCTTTTGGCTTTAGCAAGACCTGATGTTTATGAATGACCGAAAATTATCGCTTTAGTATTGTGCAGGGGTAATTAAACAGGGCGTCTGCCGTGTTACGTACACCTTCAATATTTTGTAGTGAGGTTGACAACATGGCTAGGTCCAAGTTACTTATGGACCATCAGGGCTGAATCTATAGAGCATTTCCGCTCAAGCTCGGCTGGTTTAGCCATGACTGGTGCAGTCAAAGTCGCGATTCGGACACCACACACGGCATTTTACTACTCCCGATTGATAGCGCGAAATTCAGCTCAGAAAATGAGGTTGTAAAGTACCAAAACCAGTATTTCCTTTGAACCTCGACCTAATCCATAAAAACACGGTTTCAGTCGAAGTAGTCTATTTCCACGATAAATAAAATAACTTGTAGACGCGTTTCGGTTGACTAAACCATCGTCAGTACAATACAGAATCCGTATTGTACTGATATTGTTCTGTATTATACTGATGATGGTCTAGTCAACCGAAACGCGTCTACAAGTTATTTTATTTATCGTGGAAATAAGACTACTTCGTCTGAAATCGTGTTTTTATAAGATGATTCCCACTATCTCTCCGCATCTGATTTTTCAGCAGCAGATTCATGGCTGAAGGAGCACCGGCCAACTCTAGTTTCAGGCTACACAACAGGTATCCCTAGCTAAGGCTACTAGGGGTACCCTTAGCACAATTTACAATGCAGATGAAACTGCTGGTGTATTATGAACATTTGATTGAATTTTCTCCATTTCGAGCCCAACGCTTATTGCTATGGAATGCGTTCAGGCCCAGAGCGACAATAATAATCGGCTTTCACTGTATTATCAAAATTTAATTCACCAATATTCATCAATTTAAATATCGATACAGTAATAAATAATTTATTACTAAATTATTTATTATTAATAAATAATTTATTATCAATTATTGATAAATTAGTTTATGGGGCATTCCACGTCAAAGGTTGAACTCAAAAAAATAAAGTTCTTCGAAATCAACCATTTTTGGGTATGTTGTACCCCTAGGTGAGAAAAAATTTCCCAGAAATTTGGAGACCGATTCGTCGCATTTTCGTCGCTCCACAGGCAGTCAAAGTTAGCAAAATAGGCAGGTGTGGGTTCACTTCGCCGGCTGCTACCGCCCTTATTCCGCCACCAAAAAAATAACATCGCCAGTGTTTTGGAAAGAGAAAAACCTCCTCTTTTCTGTGGTGTAATCGTTTTTTCAATCAAAATTTTACTTCACTTTTAAAATCGAGTTTGAAAACTTAAAAGTAAGTTTTCTCCAATTTGGGCATTTTTAATTTTTTTAATTTTTGGCTTAATTTCAAGGTATACACCTGTAGAACATCCAGTTAAAAGGGAATCATGGGATGCAAAGTCGTTAAGTGTCAGCAAACAAAAGATATCACTAATATATGAGGAAAAACGCGTTTTTTCTCCTTTTTACCGGGTTTTCCGCGGTTGCATTGCCTCGCATCCTTTCTCTACGAGAACACAGACTATAATGGACTTCATCTGCCACTCATAAGCTTTCCCAGTATACACCTATAGGCTTCAATATTTTTATTTGCGTGTCCGCTCATTTGATTGCTCTTTGCACTTGAATGTAGGGCCTTATCTCCTTATCTACTTGTCTGAGCTTGCACAAATCTTCTTGTCTTCTTTCATCTTGTACAAGAAAGACTTTGGTGTAAATGCAGAACTGCATTTTCATGCAACGGCACATGGCAAAGGGCCATGTGATGGTCTTGGAGGTAATTTGAAGCGTTTGGCTGCACGTACAAGTCTACAGCGTCCTGCAGGAAGAGGGATCACGACTCCTAGAGAGCTGTACCAATGGGAAAAAGAACACCTAAAGGAAACCAGAATATTATTTTGCAGCAAAAAACAGGTGGACATCCAAAGACTAGCCCTCCAGAAGCGGTTCAGTCGCTCTTTTACAATTCATGGTACCTACCAAGGGCTATCATGCATATCTGCTGAATCCAGAGGGTCTTACCTTAAAATAACGAGTGAATCTTCCTTTAGTAAATTCTGTAAAATAAACGTGTAGGTAGTAAATCGAATACATCTGTTTTCATGTGTTCTCACCATCTCCCCCAAATATAGTAGGTAACTAAAGGAATGTGGATCGAATAGAAAGTGTTAAACTTCCTACAAATTGGGACAATTTGAATCGTAAGAGTTGAAACAGTTTTTGAAATAGAAAAATATTGAAACCTACTGGGAAAGCTTATGAGTGGCAGATGAAGTCCATTATAATCTGTGTTCTCGTAGAGAAAGGATGCGAGGCAATGCAACCGCGGAAAACCCGGTAAAAAGGAGAAAAAACGCGTTTTTCCTCATATATTAGTGATATCTTTTGTTTGCTGACACTTAACGACTTTGCATCCCATGATTCCCTTTTAACTGGATGTTCTACAGGTGTATACCTTGAAATTAAGCCAAAAATAAAAAAAATTAAAAATGCCCAAATTGGAGAAAAGTTACTTTTAAGTTTTCAAACTCGATTTTAAAAGTGAAGTAAAATTTTGATTGAAAAAACGATTACACCACAGAAAAGAGGAGGTTTTTCTCTTTCCAAAACACTGGCGATGTTATTTTTTTGGTGGCGGAATAAGGGCGGTAGCAGCCGGCGAAGTGAACCCACACCTGCCTATTTTGCTAACTTTGACTGTCTGTGGAGCGACGAAAATGCGACGAATCGGTCTCCAAATTTCTGGGAAATTTTTTCTCACCTAGGGGTACAACATACCCAAAAATGGTTGATTTCGAAGAACTTTATTTTTTTGAGTTCAACCTTTGACGTGGAATGCCCCTTATAATAAATTTATCGATATTTAATATACCATATAAAAATACCAATAATAAAACATAATTATGGTTTTTTTTAATTCTATGGTACTTTTGGTTTATTATTCTCGGAATATACACCTACGTTTTCGCGACAGAGGTCGACGACTCCGATCGGCCTCAAAATTGTCTCTTTCAAGAGGTCTAGATTCCAAAACCAAAATGTCCGTCCGCCGTTTTGGGCAGTAGGATTTTTTTTTTTTAAATCTGAAATTTTGACAAAAACTCGGTTTACCATCTAGTTGTGCCCGCAAGGTTCCCGTGGGGCGCTATGGGGCTACGGGAGCGGTTTTATGAAGGCTTTTGGCTATGGGATCGAGTCATGTTATGTGTCGTTTTCGAAGTATTTTTGGACGTAGAATCCATTTTCGGGGGTCCTGGAACGATCCGATTTCGCTGTTGCGATCTATAAGGCTTTCATGGGGCTAAAAATGAGATGTTTGATGGATCCCAGGAGGTCAAATATTTTTCAAGTAAATTACAAAAAAAATGTTGAAAAATTTTTTTTTTTTAAATAAAAAAAATCCATCGATTTAAAAAAAAATTTTTTTTCATTGAGACAGAATTAAGTTTCTGCACAATAAACCTATATCAAAGAATAAAACAACCCTTGTGTAAAATTTGCAGCGTTTGTGTATTGGTATTTTGGTATGTATTGTAAATTTAATATTGGTATTGGTTTTGAAATTTCGATGGCCTCTTGAAATGAGGTTATCATATTATGATAACTTAGTATCGATCCCTTGACTTAAGGGCAAACTGTTAACTAGAGGACTGTTTGGTTATAGACTGATAAGGACTGTTAAGTTAACGGAAGAGATATGAGGTTATCATGTGAGGCCATCGATTTTTTGAGCTGGTATTTTTTGGTAGGTATTCTAGTATTTTTTTGATATTTTTGAACGTAGGCTCCATATTTATCGTGCCATTTCTCAGTACAGCTTGGTTGATTCCCACTAGAGTGCGCATTTTGTACTCAACGGAGTTGCCGCCTGACGGAAAGATGTAACCGAAGATGTGTTCCAGCGAAAATCCACCATGTGAATCTCATCCCCCACGTGGGGACCTAGTCGACCGCGAAAAGCTTTTTATTATATTTGATGCGTGCGTAAGTAGGAAGTCAGGTATCCGGGCTATATAAAAAGGGAGGAAGCCATATTCTGCAACTCTCTCGGTTTTATCTTATGCAAATGTCTCTTCTCTCCCCGAAAAGGCTCTATAGGCCGTCGGGGAAAAGCCCTGAAGAAAGATTTTAAAAACATTCTCCCCCAACAGTCTGCTTCCCTCACACTGCCAGTAACAAATCACTTCGTTAACGTTTTTAATCCGAGTGCCGATTTCTCATTAGTTACTAGGTGAGGCTGAGTTATGGCCGAAACTTCATTTCCTGCGCCTTATGCATTTGATTCTCTCCTATAAACCGATACAGTCCGAGTTTTTCTTTCATTTCAAAAGAACATATTTCAACGGTCAGTGTGTTCGCCCCCACCAGAAGTCTGGGCCTCGGGAGTTAACCAAGAATAAAGGTTCCTGTCAGAGATGTATACGGCTTTGGGAGCTATTACAGATTCGGTAAATCACTCCCGTTGTTAATAAAAAGAGTCGATACTGAATTCGGTTTATGTAACTGAGGGAGCCCCGCGTTTCGTGGCATGAATCAAATTTTTGACAGAAGGGAGGCCGAGTTAATTACGAACCCTGAGGGGACGTGCGTGGAAATTCAACGGCCAACATTTTTCCCTGTAATCCTCACCCAGCCTTCAGTTTTCCCATGAAAATTTTCAAACTACGAAACCATCACTACAGCGATTATTCTCACATTGCCGCGAACATTTGTGTATTTGGGTCCAGCGGTTGGTATTGATTACAACTTTTCGACAAGCAATCACGTAGATGGTTCAAGAAAATCTATCGTCTATCGGCCCACTGGAGCCCCGTTGAGCTCCCGCGAGTTCCGACGAAATCACGTAAAATGTCATGCCATGCGAAATGTGCCATTGTGAGTGTCCTCGTTTGTTCGGCGTCTTTGTGTTTGTGTGCGACGGAGCTGCCACCGTTCGATGGTGAGGTTTACTCGTAGATTAGGTAATGACTGTGCTGACTGTCACAATTCCAGAGGTAATTTCCAGTTCAAACTACAACTGTCCTCAGGCCAAGGCAGCTTTCTATGGCGGTGGCTAACGTTCCTGATGTCCCGGTCTGGCGTGTACTTGACCCTGGTGACTCTCATAACGTTCAACTTCTTGGCCAAAGCGTACAAAGATAAGGTGCACAGTGTCAATTTTTCGCACGCAAACCCCAAAACAATAAAATACCGCTATGAACAAAACTTGTCTACATTTTCCAGCTGGGAACGGTAACAACCACCAAAACTGTTCCTGACTTAGACCAATCTCAACAGTGGCCGAAGTTCAAGCCTAAATGGCACCACCAAGAACTCCCCGTCGACCTTCAAAAGTATTTTTTTTCATTTACCTACTGTAAATCCCCATCCTAGCAAGTGGTACATCTCGTTCTTTGCAATTTCAGCAGTTTGGCAGGTTCTGATGACGACACCGATTCAATCAAAGAAAGGCTCCGAGAAGCCGAAATGACGATGGCGGCTCTGAAAGCAGAACTTGAAGAAACACAAAGGTAACGTTAGGAAGTTGCACGGGAGGAATTATTAGAGCCTATAATATAATTATGGTCAAAACAATTGTGCTTCACAAATGCGCAGCTAGGAGCGTTTTGAAACAACTGGGCATGGATGAGCCGTCCCTTCCCTGCATGATAGTGCTGACGAGTCCAGTGTGACCCCGCCCCCTCAGATGACTCCTCACTCAAAGGGAGTCTCTTCGATTCACATTTCGGTTTATCATTCGTGGAATAATACACCTAAATAATCGCGACGGAGATTCTGATCTTTGACTTTGATTTTTCATTTGTCATCATGTCAACCCGTGGGGCTAAAAAGAGGCTACCTACGTGAGGTTTTTTAAAAAGTTTTCGGCTATGGGGTCGAGTTAGGTGTCGTTTTCGAAGTATTTTTGGACGTAGAATACATGTTTTGGGCTCCCAGATAGATCAGATTTCACCGTGGGGTTATAGGGGCCTTATAGGGGCCTACGGGCCTTTCATGGGGCTACAAATTGGATTTGTGAAGGATCCTGGAGGACAAATAAGGTGTCGTTTTCATAGTAATTTTGGACGCATCATCCACTTTTCGAGGTAGGTAATATCTGTCCAAACATTGAATAGAACAAACAAGAAACAAACACCCACTTAATGATCTCATTTTCAGCAAGCTAAAATCCCCTATTCCCAAAGAAATTCGGAGTAACACAGTTTATAGTATTTCTTGCAACCAATGTGAGTCCACTTATGTTGGTCAGAGTAAACAATATCTAAAAAATAGACTGAACAAGCATAAATCTGACATAAGGAATCTCGATGACAGATGTGCACTGGCAAGACACTCCATAGACAATAATCACACTTGGAATTTTGAAGAGTGCAAAATAGTTGATTCGGAGCCACATTTGGGAAAAAGAAAAATAAAAGAAATGGTTTTTATTGAAAAAACACCAAACACTTGCAACCAACGTACAGACACAGAAAACCTTAGTAGGATTTATTCCAACCTTATCTCATCTACCTAAGTCACAGCACAGTCCTACCTCATCTACATGAGATTTGATGCCTCATCACAGTCATCACTCTTTATATTTCCTGCAGTACAGTAAATAAATAATTAAAAGTTGAATACAAACTCCTATAATTCCTGCATTTAAAGTAAATAATATTCAAGTACTTCTGATTATAAATACCTTTTTAAACCTCACTACTTACAACATAATACGTTATAACCATGTGAATTAGCCTTAGTTACCAAACATTATTGTTACCTATAGAATTAGCCTTAAGTAGTTACCAAATATTATTGTTATAAAGTATTTTCTCAAGTTTTAGTTATACCATCGTCTATTAGGTCTATTACTTTAAGAAGGATGACCCTCGCCATCGCTGTTACCTTCTATAACCTTCATTGTTTCCTTGAAAACACGTGTTTTTCTTCGATGTAGCACTGTTTTTTGCTATAATAACTAGTAACTTTGTATTTTGAGTGAAATTTGTTGCCACCAACTTTTTGTGATGGAATGTGTTCCGTCCGTATCATCCATGGAATAAATAGGCTTAGCAAAACTTCATCTCTGGTATGAAAAAAATGTCCACCCTCGTTTTCTACTGCATATTCGTTTTTTAGTCATTTTGTGTAATACTGTCTATATGATACACAGTTTCTTAATATAAGTACCGAATATTTTATTTAGGGGAAGGGACAGCATGTATATATATATTTGTCAGGAAGTAGTTATAACTTTTGAAGGTCCACTTAATTCAGTCCATGTATTTGTTGCTTATATATTATGTCTGACATCCTGGGTCTGTTTGTAGCCCTGAAGATGGTATATAAATATACCGAAACGTCGGCCTAGAAGAATCTTCGTAGTTTTTGACTGAACCTCGAGAACCCCAACACCCTTGATTGAATAGAACATTTTTCTTTTAATTTTTTATATAAATTATGTATACTGATATGTTGGCAAGAACCAAGATAACTCTGGAGAACTCTTTGGAGGAGCTGGAGAAGGATCGGTCTTCATCTGAAGACGAATTGTTGAAAACCCGAATGGCGGGGGCGCTGAGGATGGAGAATTTGAAGAAGGAAAACGCCAATTTGCAACGACAGTTGGAGCGAACCAAATCGGTAAATTCACGGATCCTTAATGTACATCTATCTCGAACGGATGTTATTGTACCGTCGGACATTCTTAGGACGTTGAGTCTTTGACCAGAGAAGTCGAAGTTCTCCAACGCGAAGCAAGAATTTCAGAGTCCGCTCTTCGAGATCAACAGAGTTTGTCAGAGCGGCTCGAAGCGACTAGATCTGAACTGGATGATGTGAAGGCTCAATTGAAAGGTGATTTGTATTAGTGTTATATATATTCAGGACCGATTGAAAATAGTATATAATGCGCGTTCCGTTTTACAGGAATCAAAATCGAAAGAGACACAGCAGTGCGATTGGCTTCAGAGCAGATCTACAAAAAAATGACTTCTGATGGGTCCGTCCAAAGACGCGAACTCATCGAAGAAATGATTGACATGTTCGTATCAAATCTCGACCTATTTACTGCTCCATGAATGTATTGCTGAAACGAATCTCATTTCAGGGAGCTGAAGCGCGTCAGAGAGGAAGAGGAAGCGCTGAACGAGCGCGGTCAAGACCTGATGTTGAGTCAGTCGGTCTACATCGACAACGACACCCAGATGGAGGCCGAGCCGACGACGAGCTACCCTCCGATCCACGAACCTCCCCTCATCCACAGGAACGCCGTCGGCGACGCCCCAGCCTGCACTTGTCCGGACGAAACGTACAACATAACTACAGAGACGAGCACGTACAGGTGAGCCGAATATTCAACTGCCAGGTTTCATTTTCGTCCGGCATTATGATCACGAATCGGAGCTTTTCCAGCAATCTGGATCGGACTGTGAGCACAAGCGACGAATGCACGGACGAAGACTCGGAGCGGCCCCACATCGTCACTGGGTCCCCAGCATTTCGCGCTTTCCTTCGCAGCAACTTTGGAGCCCCCGCATGAATTCGACCTTTTTTCATGTGACTATGAAAAATAAAAATATTCATTCTCGGGAAAAATGTGAAATCAAGCATAAAATTGAAATCCTGAATACTGCAGAGGGCTAACCTCAAACGTCCAATCGTGCAACAGTGGATACTCTGCGAAAAGGTAAGAATTTTGCAATCCCACGTAGGTATTCGGGTTCCCAACTCTTCGAACCCCGTTGACCAATTCAGGTCGGAAAATTGTTATTGGGGACAATTTTGCACGGGACATTTTTCTGGTAGTGACATCGGTTTTCGATTTTTCGGGTTGGGTTGCAGCGTTGCATCATCTGTCAAAAATGGAACTCCTATGACGTACGTCACGCCCCAGATTCAAATATTTGTGTTGAATGCATCATGCAATAAATTGACAATACAAGAAGAAAAAGCAGTTGTAGTTGTCAGCTCGCCTCAATCGAACAATATTGATTTTTTAATATAAATTTCCCAAAAAATACCTTGAACTTCATGTTCTCCTTTCCAGTGTAACATACCTGAAACAATCACAAGATTTGGGTTAGTGATAGAAATTGAAGATATAGTGGGCGATAACCTGTTTGGAGGGATGAAAGCCGGTTAAGAGAGTCCAATCACCAATTGAAAGGGCGATGACCGGTTTCCACTGGCGATAACCAGTTTGGAATGGTCTTGGAAGGGTTAAAAACTAGTTCAGAGAGGTTGAAAAACTGTTTAAAGGGGAACCTGTGAAAAAACTGATGAGGGGAAGTTAATTTTAGTTTTTATTCTTGGGATAATCAACCAATGTTTTCGCCACTGGGAACATTATGATCGGCCTCAAAAACAAATTTTGCTCTTTCAAGATGTGAAAATTTCAAAAATACCCCATCCTCCGTCCAGCCAGTTTTGGGCAGTAGGAATTTTTTTTAACAAATTGACATTTCGACTAAATACTTCGAATGGTTTCCAGATCGTGAGGTTCGGCGGGGTTAAAAATGAGGCTACGGTAGGGGTTTTCGAAGTGTTTCGGCTATGGAGTTGAGTTAGGTGCCGTTTTCCCAGTATTTTTGGACGTCCACTTTTGGGGGTCCTGGAACCATTCGAAACCATTGTGGGAATGAGACCACAACTTTGCGCTAAATTTAAAGTTAATTACATTGCCTACCACCTTTATTCCATAACTTCTCCTCATACGATCGATGGTTTAGCCGCAATTTCATTCTAAAGAAGGTCTAAAAATTGACACTGTGCAGGAAATGGCCTATTTTCAAAGTGACGTAATTCGATCACTAATTTATCTACAGAGCTGCGGTTTGGCTTAATCTATCACAAATTTAATGCTCTTGAAAAACGTTTGTGGTAGCTTTTGGCGAAAAATGCATAGTTTAGAACAGGGGTTCCCAATAAAATTTTGTCACGGACCCCTTAACAAACCACAAATGTATTGAGGAACCCCCCCCCCCCTATATATGTAAATTATATATATATAATTTTGTTGTAAAAAAAGTTTTTCCCCGTTTGCTTATACCTAGGTGTAAGTATATATCACAAGGGAAAAATCAATTTATGCAAATAATTATTTATTTTTACATTTATTTTACATTTGGAAACAGTTGCACAACAACCACTGACACAGCTGAAGCTTTCCTACCTACCTTTTCCTACGTAATAGTGCTGGTTTGCAGTTGGATTTATTAGTAATTGGAATTCAGGTTTCGTAACGTAATAGGTAGGTAATGCTTCTTCTTCTTCTGATAAATTTGAAATTTAATAAATAATTTGGAAAAAGAATCGATCCTCAGATGTATCGATTCTTTTTGAAAAAATAATCGCGATTATTTTTGAGAATCGGACATCCCTACATTCTGGTAGAAACTGGGCGGACTAGTCACTAATAATTAGGCTAGGTGTCACTAGCGTCGCGTCGCAAGCACGGCCTCTCACGCTTTACAGGACACTCCGGCTACAAACAGTCACTTTTATTATTTGAGTTCCTGGTAGAATAGCTTAAAATATTAATTTTTGGATGCAGCTCGCGGACCCCCACACCAACGTTTGCGGACCCTTGGGGGTCCGCGGACCACCGTTTGGGAACCCCTGGTTTAGAAGAAATAGAGCAATAACTGAAAAAAGTTCGAAAATTTCACGGTTTTTTGTGAGCTACACTTTTTCACAACTTTTCGAGACTGGTAAACTTTGGCAAACACCAAAACCCTAATGGATAAAAACCATGTATGTACTAAAAAAAATCAGAGATAGGTACATCATGTTCGTTGATTTATTGTCGATTTTGACTGGCCTATTATAGGCCTACCTGTAATAGGTTGATTAATGAATTATTAGTTGTGATTCGATGGCCTGAAGAAATGAAGATTGCGACAATCAGCAAAGCGCTGGAATAACTCAGAAAAAACTGAAGGAGCTCAACAGTATGAAAGACCAGGAAAATCCATATTTATATTATAATATAGGTAAATGTTCACATAAAATGTTCATAACTCGATATTCGAAAAATACACGTATTTTCCGCTTTCTATACAAACATGCTTCATTGCGGAAGAGAAATGGGGCCATTACAACGCAACCGAAGAGTGATGACACTAACCACAGTTGTTTACCGTTTTTTTCTTCTTTTTTTTCATGACCCCCGGGCGAAAGACATATCCATGTAAAAGAAAATCGTGTTGACATAAAATAAATTGTCGTACAATGTAATAAAATAAGAATAATGAACCGTTGTACAATTTGCAGCGTATACGATGACCTTTTCAGACAAAAAATTTCATTCAAGAAGCCCATTGTGTGTCAGCGTTTATCCTGTTGTTTGATATGCTTTGCACTAGGTTGATTAGTGTATTCTAGTTCCACCACATCAAAGCTGAACTCCGGCTATAATTGCAGACTGATTTAAGGAGATTGTTTGTTTTGCTCTCCTGTTTAAATTTGAGATGTGGGGTCCGCCTGGTCGTTTATGCCAGAAGGACGCTTCTAATCTGGCGTTGCAGCTCCCACATTTTTACCCCTCTTGTGTTGCTTGTTTGCTTTTCATTTTTCCCTAGAGCCGTCCCGAGGGCACTCACATCTTGTATTATTTTTACAGCGGGAACGGCAATGACATTTTCCACCCCAAACGCATCGATTCGTAAGTTTGAAAAAGGAGGGTGAGGAGACGAGCCTTCGTAACCAAAGTTTAGGGAAAATTTGGGGAAAAAAAAGTGTGTGGATTTGTTGTCAGTTTAGCATGGCTCGACCGAAGTAGGAAGAGGGCAGTCAAAATCGTAAAACGGCAGCACTAACATGTCACCTACAACCTGAAACTAAGAAAAACGACACCCTTAACTTCTCCTAAGGAGCGAGGAAAGGTCACCGAAAAAAACCAGCCCCCCTTCTCACACATCAGGGGAAAAAGGTGTTCACACCAAACTTAATCAACGACACAACCGTTTGGGAGCCTGTTCATAATAACAAGAAAAAAGTGGGAATCCGAGAGAAATATAGCTCGGGAAAGGTTTCCCTTGGGCTTATCATATATTTTAGAGGAAGAATGGGGAGGCCGGCGTTAAATTAATAAGACAGATCCCCTGCCCCATCCACATCTTTAACGCTCCTTCTGTCGACGATTGAGAGGATGGACTGGAAGTGATGGGGTTCCAGCATCGAATCAGAAGAACTAGAGTTGACCGGATACTAAAGAAGGACAGAATGTCTTCTTTTTTTTCTTTTTTTTTCAAATTTTTGTTTTCAAATTTCGTTATATGATAACGAAATTCTTTCGAAGTTAGTTAAGCTGCTAAAAATTGTTGGTATTTATTTCTATCACAAACTAAGTCTTGGGACGTCAAACTTTGAAAAAATTTGCCTACCAACGAGTAAAGCGAAATTAGTTTCGAAAGATGTGAACTCGGGGCATTCGAAAAACCTCGAAATATTTTGACTTTTTTCAGTTTTTGGCTTATAACTCCGAAACGGTGCTTTTGAAAATAAACGTCATTGTGACCGTTTTGATACTGCAGTAAATTTCCAGCAATTTGAGTCCAATTTTAATTGTTTGGGTTAAATAGTTTCCGAGATACAGCGCTCCAAAAATTGGTCAATTTCTCAAATAAGTCGACAATTCAAATTTTAATCCTGTGTCGGGTGGAATATCGGCGGACGAGTAAGTAGTCATTCCACGAAACATGTAGCCCAATCTGGGCTGTAGGATTCTTGTTTTTTTTTGTTTTTTTATTTCATAAATTATTTTCATGATAAATTTTGTCGAAATACTCGGTTTACCATCTAGTTGTGCCCGTGAGGAGGTTTTCATCCCGATCTCACCCCACCCCCGGGCTCTGTGGAACTAAGAAGGGGCTACGGAAGGGTTTTTGAAGGTTTTCGGGTATGCGGCCGAGTTAGGTGTCGGTTTCTTAGTATTTTTGGACGTAGAATCTATTTCCGGGGTCCCAGAATCATCCAATTTCACCGTGGGCATCTATGGGGCACTCGTGGGACTACTAATGGAGCCTTTGAAGGATTATTAGATGTCATGAGATCAAATAAGTTGTCGTTTTCCGAGTAATTTTGGACGCATAATCCATTTTTCGGGATCCCAAATCTGTCCAAACGTTGTAAAACAATTTTTTTTTAAATTTTTTTTAAGATAATCTTTATTGACATGTCAATACTATGTATAGTATTAATTTTTGCACACTTCACCTAAATCAAAGAATAATAAACCATTGTATAAAATTTGCGGCTGCTTTGTGTATAAAGTCGGTGGGCTGTTCACCAAAAAGTGGTGATCAAGCACAAGGACACATCACTCTGCCAGGCTCAAACTCTTCAAAGCCCCTAAAGAGACGATGCCACCAATTCAGAAGTCTGGCGTTGGGAATATAGCTTGTAAATTTTCTCGTTCATGCTCTCCGCCGTCCATGTTGCCAACGTATCACACCCACTTCTCGCACCTTCATCCTTCTCACACATGACGACCCAATCCAACGTGAGAGACCACCATTTTTTTCTCCCTCGGGCCACCTTTTTTTTTTCTCATCTTTTTTGTTTTTCTTCAGAAAATAAATAACAATTTCTTCTAATACGAGATCTTCTCTCCTCTCTTCTTCCCCCTTTTTTTTCTCCCACTTCATCTTGTTCAGTTTCCATCTTAAAACAACAGCTCGGAAAATTTCGGGGTCGCCAACTCTCCCGCCTTGTGACAACAATATGAATAAGTTACGGCGAGACAAGCACGGGGTTACCCTTGAAGATGAGAACGTGGGAAGGGAGAAACAAGCAATATGAAGCTTCAGCATTTTTGAACAGCACATCAATTTGTCCGCAAGAGGATATTTTTATAAAGTAAAATGGTGAATATAAATCTTTTGGAGTCTTGCAGGAAAAAACAAAACAAAAACAACGCTCCCATCCAGAGGGTGAAGGGAGTGAGCAAATCATAAAACCGCCATTATGAGACAATTACGGTTCCCTTCTACGGCTCTCTATCACGCTAGTCTCCCTTCCTACAATTTAATTGTTGTCAACGGCTCGCGTGAGGCCCACCATTCCATCCCATTCAATCCCGTTTAATAACAACTTCCATGTTAGAAAGCCTACGATTTTAATCAGGCCCCGTTAATAAGCTATTATGTCCGCATTGTCAACTGTGTACAGTCAGAGGGGGACCATTACGGCTCGAAGTTTTTTTTTCTCTTTTTTTTTTACAAAAATTACCGGGAATTACGTTTCTGTGCGACATGTGGGGAGGTTGAGTCGGTAACCCTTGAATTGACCTGAGCAACCTGGAAATTAAACTGGGATGGATTTATTTTAGCGGAGTTACAAACAAGTTATGCAGTAAAAATGCAAAAAAATGCAAAAAAAAAAAAAAAAAAAAAAATGGAGGAATTTCCATGGTTTCGTGGTTTTTTTAATCTACCTGTATTGCCTGCTGGGATTTCGGTTTATAATAATTATATAAATTTGTCCATGTGTCCCGCATTCTCCGTCCAAAAATACTTCTAAAACGGCACCTAACTCGACTCCCGAAACCCGAACTTTTTACGTTTGGACGATCGGTCACCGAAACCCTTGCGGGCACAACCAGATGGTAAACTCAGTAGGTGCCTAAGTTACCTATTTTGTCAAAATTTCAGATTTGAGTGTTTTGTTTGATTTATGTAAATTTCAAAAATAAATGTTGGTGTTATAATCTTTTTAAATAAAATATTGTGGAAGCTTAGTATAGATCGGTTCGGCCACACTACAACGACGTCTGCTCTAAAAGAATAATACACCCGTGAATTACGCAGCGTTTTTGCTCGAGTTTTTCTGTCAAGATCTCGACTACTGTAAAATTAGAGTAAATTTATTATTCGACTAATTTCGTGAAAGCGGAAGTTAAAAGGGTCCTATTTAACCTTCCCATTATCCCAGTTTGACGCCTCGATTTATTCCCCGAACCAACGAGGACCCGAGGGGGGCTACAAAAGCAAACAACCTTTTCTTTTCTCGGGGTATATAAAAATAAAATGAATCTTGTGTTTACCTCGAGGGACAGTCCTTGTGAGTACGGAGGAATAGGTACACAGCCCCAAGGGGAGTAGTCAACCCTCCTTTAAACTAACTGGCTTCTTCTTTCCCCCTTCGATTCTTCACCTTCCACTTTCCACCCTCCCTTATGCACCTCATTCGCTCAGATCCGCAGCGGCACCGCACCTAATTTCTTTGACCTTGGAACCGGAAGGATCCCATTCTAACGACTAGAATTGAATTCCCTTCTGAGCCGTTTCGAACAAAGAACTCTCCTTCTTCAGCTCAAGTAATCTCCTCTTTTTTTTTGCGTTCTCATAATCGAATTACCTTTTGGGCTGTGAACGATACGATCCCCCTCGCTCACTGAATTTCCCTTTACAATGCAATTATCTGGCGCTACTGCAAACATTCATGAAATTCATCTAGCATAAGAGGATTATTATTGTTTCTTCGGAAAACACCACTCGTTGAAATGGAGAGTGTAACGTCTATAATATTATAAAACCTACAAATTGCCACACTTGAAAAAAGTTATAGTATATACTACCTATAGGTATTATTATAAACGGTTTTTAGGTAAGTAACGGTGGGATACCGTAAAACAATTAGATTTGAAATTGCCTGTCGATTAAAAACCGAAATTGATGGGACAATTTCTCAATTTTCGGGAAAGCTTAATTACTCATAAAACGACGCCCGTTGGAGTTTTTGAGTAACTTATAAACAACTTATTAACGTTTGACGAGAAAATTCATTAAAAAGTATATTTTGTACCCAGAATAAAACCATAAAACGTCCTTGAAGTTGATCTTTATTCACATCTTCTGTCTTCATCTTTATTGCGTTCATTGTCTTCGTCTACCGGAGGGTTGATAAAATACCTACAATTAAAAATAATGGAATTTCACTAAGAAAAAACGTAAACCTGGAAAAGTTCTTGACCTTTATTGAGATTCGTCGAAATAGTCACTTCTTTAGTATCAATTTGAGGCACTCTTTCAATCTTCATTGTCGTCGTTCAATTTTCGGGACACTTCGCTGCAAAACGGAATATCAGTTCTCAAGTCGAAAAGTCCTCCAATTCCCCATCCAGCAGACCTCAGCCTCTATCGCTTTGGTAGCCTCGAATAAGAGCCCTCCACAACCTTCACAATATACGAATCGTCATCAGAAATCGGCGGAGTCACCCGGGCTTCTCAACCGATCTTGTCGTGTGGGGAAGGGGCGACGATGAGGAGCAAGATCGCACTTAGTAGAGTAGTTTACTGAAAAGGAATTTCTCCTTACCTCGCCTGAAACCCCCCCATGCCTGTGCAGTGTAGCATACAATGCATGGACACCTCAAAGCTAGAGAATGGCCACATTTACAGTTGTGGCGTTTGCTATCAAAATCAGCTCATTCCGTTTTCGAAAATTTTACAGTAGGAACGGAAAACGTCCCACTTCCGCGGTTTTTGAGATAAATCGTTTTTTATTTGTTTATTCATTTTTTTTTAAATTGTCGGTATGGTCTACATTCGTTTTTTTACTTTCACGACTAGGTGAAAATTAGGCTGGAATGAACTATATTTGATGCAAAAATGCGATTTTTTTAATTTTACTTTTTAAAATTCATTTTTCCTGATTAATTTGCGTGAAAAGGGGATTTCAAGTTTGAAGACACTTTTCGGGCTGATTTTGATGCATATTCAACCGCCAGGTTGTGAAAGAGGCTTTAATCTTGTGATTTATGTAGAAAACGGAATTTTGAAAAAAGTGGAATCAGCTGGTTTTGATAACAAACACCTCAATTTCTAATAATGTTTGAGGCAGCGCCTTTCATCTTGAGGTCCTTCTCTTCTGTATGTTCTTTGATGAAACTGATTTCTGAAGCTTGGCTACTGCTGGTAGCCATATAATAATCGTAAGTTATTATCACGATGTGGTATTATTCACGTAACAAATTGAGAACTCATTCAATAGCGTTTCGCTCAAGGGAGACACAGCCAACGTTAATTTGTCAACCACTCGCCTTATTCGTCCGTTTGTTTGCTTGTTTATCTGTCATCCCTGAGTCAACATATTTCCGCCCCGGTGCCAAATCGATTTCCGCAAACTCATTTCAACAAGCGGAAGCGTCTACTCAAGCAAAAAAAAAAAAAAAAAAAAAAAAAAAAAACACCGTCAAGACAAACCATTTTTCTTACTTTTGGGCGAGAAAAAAAAAAGAAAACGTTTAGGACGTAAACTCGTCACCATCAAACCTACAACGGAGGAAACAATCGATAAAGGGAATACTCCCATTTTATCCGTTTGCACCGCCGCGGGTTTGGCGTCCTAGGAAACCCAAGTAAACACTCCGTTTCCACACTTAATTTACATGTCAAGCCCTTTCGAAAGGGGAGGTGTAGGCAGACTATTGGTATAGAAGGGCGAGGATTCAATAGAGGGCTTACACAGTTGGAGTTTCCTTCTCATGTGAGGACGCGTGACGTCTTCGATTTCAGCTGTCGAACGAGCTTTGCCCGCATCGTTTCGACTTCAAACGCGTCACAATATACGCCAATCTGGAGGATTTATTCCGCTTTTGCCGTTTCTTCGACTTGAGGAACGCGCTCGTGATTTTTTAAAGGAAAAAAAGTCGATAAACGTAGTGATGACCGATTGGGCTAAAAACATTGCGGATATAAACTAGGTACGGTTCCTAGGTGCAATTGGATTGGTGGAAATTACCAAGAGGCCTCTCAATGAGGCTCTCACTCGGTACGCTACCAGGGATGTTGGATGGAATCTCAGGAGCCACAAGGCAGCAGACTGATGGCAAATGTTGGTGGCCCTTTGCCGATGAAAAGAAGGAAACTCATGAGCACCGTGCAATCCTGCTATGGTGCAGAAATATGATGAATCGCTGAAACATTTCTACAGGGCTCGGGTGGGGCTGTCTAGAGTAGGGGCGCCCCATGAATCTGCAGCGCATATAGATCTGTGAGACCCACAGTTCATGTGGTATCTGGAGTAATACCGATCTGCCTGATGGCTGGGGAACGCCGAAGCTTATTGGAAGGACAGAATCAGACCATTAAGAAGGACGAAATGGAAGTCATTTCGAAGATGGGAAGGCTCCTGACAGGTTGAGACGCGTGGTCGACGGACGGCAAGGTTGATAAACAACCCCAGATGATGGTCTGAAAGGAATCATGGAGTGGTAAACTTGTTACTCTCTTTACTAGGCAAGGGCTTACTCACCTGTAAGTACTGTTGAGGAGGTGAGGACGATGCGTGCCACTCGTTCTTGGAGTGCCCACCATAGGACAGCCACTGCAGAGACCTCAGCGCGAGGGGAAGTGTCACCAGAAACCATAGTGGCCAAAATGTTTGAGGAGAGTGAAAACTAGGAAAGCAGTAGCAGCCTTTGTGACTGCCGTACTCAAGTCCTGGAAAATGGATCGAACCTAGGAGCAGGAATAAGAACAACAGTAGTTTTCCCAGGGACCACCACGCTCAAAACGTCGAGGGTGTCCTCGAGGCTTCTCCGTTGATATGAAGGCATCAGAGGTGGAGGATTTGATCGGAGTACTTTCTCTTAAGGTCTTTTTGGGTTCTTGAGGGTTGGTCAGTGAGTTAACTTATTTTTCAGGCCGACGTTTCGAAATATTTGTATTTCTTCTTCAGGGCTACAAGGAAGAGAGGGACAGCTTATATTTATACAGAACTTATACAACGTGTTGACCTAGCTGTAGTCAACACGTTGTATAAGTTCTGTATAAATATAAGCTGTCCCTCTCTTCCTTGTAGCCCTGAAGAAGAAATACAAATATTTCGAAACGTCGGCCTGAAAAATAAGTTAACTCACTGACCAACCCTCAAGAACCCAAAAAGACGTTATACGTTACTGGTCAAGAAATTCAACCCCTTACTTTCTCTTAAGGGCACATCTAGATCCTACTCCTTCAAAACCCTCTGCATGAACGTCGCCTATTCCCACTGGTTTACAATAATTGTAAATAATTATTATTCTTACAGATTTTTAACGATGAAACGGTGAAACCAAAATTGAGTTGTTAAAATTTATAACCAATTCTCTTGGTTGCCAACCATGAAACTACTCCTGTTCTCACTTATAAATGTCTCAAGTACAGAAAATTAACAATTGGGCCTTTTTAGACAGCTTGGTTTCTTGCATTATTTTGAATTTGAATCTTGATGGGAGCCAATCACCCCATTTTCGTTTAAAAATTCTATAAAAACTAACTACCACTAGTTTTAGTTAATTATTTTCTAAAAAAAAAAAAAAACCGAAGGTAGACCTATGGTTCTACAGTCAGATCATTTAATAATGATTAATTTTACACCAACCCTCTACTTGTAACCAACCGCTAAACTTCCTTAGAGACCAATCATGTGATTTTTTTTTTTTTTTTCTCGATAAATGAAACATTTATTTAAACGAATAACAAGTAAAATCACAAACAAACATAAACGAGGATTATAGTTTTCGCGATCATGTTGCGCTCAAAATCCCCCGTGACGTGACGCTCGTGACGTGACAAAACAAAAAAAAAAAAACAAAAACAAAACCCAACGTTCTGGGTTAATCATTATTAAATGATAAAATGGTTTGAACGGTAAGATTTGCTTAAGAAAAAAAAAAAAAAAAAAAAAATTCGTGGGGGTCGCAAATAGCCTAGAAACACTCAAAACGGATTTCTTACTGATGAGGACAACTACCTCGGCAGACATTCTCGCGATTGCTCCTCAAAATATTGAAGTGCAGAAATTTCTTTTTTATAATTTTGTCTGATTCTTCTACTATATTTTGGAAGAGTATCAGATACTCCTTATGTACCTATTGATATATTCTTTCTGTAGCTATTTAAACTTATCTCTCTAATATAGGTATATATAGCAGGGTCAGGGTGGCCCAGTGAGCTAAGGCGACAGAGCTTCGTCTGTTAACAAATCAGTCGGAGCGCTGATCAGCCTGGTTCGAATCCGGGCCGAACACCAATGTTTGACCAAAAATCAATCAAGTGTTGTAATACCTGACTTGTCGGCAGACAATTCACCTCTGAACGCAAGTTTATGTGAATCCTTTCTCTGGAGCAAGACTATCTAAGACACTCTTACTTTATCAGTGATTATCTGGGCGCATTGTGGGGTCGGCTCCTGCCCCACTTGTGAGAACCATAAATGGTTAAACACAATAAAACCCACATTTTTTTAGGTATATATAGCAACTAGTTACACGAAGTGGGAAATACGTAAACGTCCTCATCAAGTAAACTTCCATGGTCAATGGTCCAGTTGACGACACTTGAAGCAGCTCATAGCAATAAATCTTGTCTAAAATGATACTGTTCGGTGAGACCCGTAAATCCTTCCCAAGCTCCAACCCAGGCTCTAGAGCCAGCAGCCACAGTGTGGGCAAATCCATCAATAATACATACCTATTTCAACAAAAACTTGAACATTGAAAAACAAGTATCAAATTTTGTAGTTTTAGTTCAGCACACTCAAAACCCCCTACGCGACATATTTGAGTAATCCTGTGTTGACGCCAGAAAATATTCAAAGTAGGTAAGTGCCTATTGATTTTCACGACACTCACAATCCTCCCCTACCCGTCTAAATGCACCTATTTGTCGTTCCAAAAATATCGCTTTGAGGCGGGGAGGAGCGCAGTTGTCACAACTGTTAGGTGGAACTGTGTGGAAGCGTTAAGTCGCCCCTCCGTGTAGAGCAAGTGTCTCCTACAGCTGTTGTTGTGTCAACATTCATAACTTAGAACGACCAACATTAACCCGGGCCTGCTTGTAAGCCCTGAAACTCACTTTATTCCCAACTGGAAACCAAATAGTAAATCCCTCGTTTGACTAGTACCTTCCGTACCGCATTGTAGGGGACGCCTTCTTAATAGATTGGAATATTATGCATTTTCAACTTAGGTTTTTGCCCGCAGAAAGCTCGCCAAGCAGGGAATACTGCCTGCTCTTGTGGACTGCACGAAAACAAAATTTCATCTTGTATGAATTACACATTTTATACTTTCAAACAGATTGAAAATCGATTTCTGAACTTTTTAGTTGCTATGGTATCAAAGACAGTAAAAGGAAAGGGAAACCCCGGATATCTACCGAGGGGTTGTTTACCACCCCAAGTGGACTTCCCAATTACGGAATGCCCGATGCCCCAGATTAGCGAGATACATGCCCCATCCTCTCCTTCCAGGGCCGCTCTCAATTTCCCTAATGGGCCGAGGGAAGTTTCCTGGGTGTTTCTCTCTGACCGGCCGCTACATTCACACCTATTTTCCAAAGGACTGCGGACGGGGAGGGGCCATAAATTCCTGATTTGGATTCGCCACATTTCGAGGGTTTCTCCGGCGTGGGTCAAACTTTGAGCCGTGAATCAAACCTTAACTTATACTTGGATATCACGTGTTAGGTGCGTAGGTTTTCAATTTGTCAACTATTTCAAAAGTTCTTTATTGAAATCCTCCAGCTTTTGTGATGTTATGTTTGTTTGTTAGTTAGGGACGTTATTGTCGATGCGGTTGCTATGGAGGAGTGCTTGTGAGTTAAAGACAGCGTTGCCTACGTATTGAGTGCAGGGAAGAACAATGAGCAAGACAAGCCTCGTCCATCGCTGATGCTCTTCACGAGGAGCATGCTGTTGAGAACGGATCTCTGAGGAAGAAGGCTGTTTCAGAAGGCTCCAAGCACAGTTTTCCGTGAGACTGACGCCCCACTTCCTTCAGAATCTGCGATCACCTAATGGAAAAATGGCTGTCCGCTGCTTCTTACTACCGTAAACACCTCCGTGGCTTCAACACTGTAGTGAATCTTGACTTTCCGAAAGCGTCATTCGCCCCGTTTGTTGTTGGTGAAGGGTGGGGGGGGGGGGGGGGGAGTGCAGGCTCAGTTCGCTCTGGTCCATGGCACAAGTCGTCGTGATCTGGTACAGAGATTACAGCAGCTGCAGAAACGGAAAATCCACGGACTCGAGTTCTGAGTCTAATCTCCCCAACATCCTTGGATTTGATCCGCCAGCTGGCTCAAAGCGTCGAGGTTGGATGCGGGGGTGGTGAGCCCTAACTGTGGATTCTCAGGTTACCTGAGGATACAGAAAAATAATAATTAGTTGTTGCAACCGCCCACGGGAGAATGGGGGCCCCGTCGCGTTCCCGCCAATTCGTCCCTGCCCAGAGCGATCAGCGACGGCTGCTATCGTAACTAACTCTGGCCACTCGCTGTGCTTATTGGATCGGGAATGAAGGGAATATTCTCCACACCGTTTTTAAGGCCATTCTTGGCAATTTTTACTTTTTACATTTTCTACGTCTCCACACAGAGTTTCATTGGTAGCGATTGAAAGAAAGCTCATAACATTGACGCGAACTTGAGAAAAAGCAGGTTGAAATTTCCAATTGAGTGGCTACGTGCGCCACATAATCCTTTCAAATGACAACTTGCTGCCTCTCTACGTAGTCACCGTGAAATTTCATGGTTGTTCAGACGCTCAACATTAGCATAAAATTTAATAAAACTGAAAGATTGTTAAAAGTGGGTCGGGATGAGGCGACCCTGAAATTAACAGTTGAAGCAACTTCAGCAGTAACTTTGGGGTGGCAGGGGGTCGAGTGAGGGGTCGTTTTCGAAGCAATTTTTGGTGAACAATCGATTCCTGGGGCTCCGACCACCCTTCGAGCTCTGTAATTTTAGGAAAAGGCTTTCATTGAGAGGGCAGGTTTTGGCAGGTTTTGGCCAGGGTTTCGAGTTCGGTGTCGTTTTTGGAGCGTTTTTGGGTGTAGACTCGATTTGTGCGGGTCAGACCTGTCCACAGCTTTTGAAAAGCAACAGGCGGGAGTTTTGAAGGGTTTTATCTAGTTGTTGAGTCACTCAACAACTTGAGTGAGAGATTGATGAAAGGATTGTACGGAGATTCGGTTTTTGAAGTTTTCAATTATTTTCCGATTTTCCATTTTGTAAGCACTTTCTATCAACATGACATTATAGGAATTCTGTATTACCAACTCGACCCCATGGTCATCACGAATCTTCAAAACTTCTTCCTGTAGCTATGTACTCCTTCTTTACCCCCAGTGAGCCTGACGGTGGATCCAAAAATACATCGAAAATGACACCGCACTTGAACCCTTCAAAAACTCCTCCTGTTAGCCTTATTTTTAGCCCCGCAGAGCCCCAAAGCAAAGGACGTCAAAAGAAAGCTCGTATTGTCCGATTATGGCATCAATGGTTTACCTTCGCCAGGCGTAAACAGTGTTGAAAGCGCACCCTTTGCACGATTGGAGAAGGTAGCTTGCTATCATTAAAACGCAAAGGGCCACTTAAATCTCCGCAAATGCTCGCTTCACCACATCAATCCTTTCGCTCACCTCACAAACAGCTTCCACTAATCTCGACTGTCTGAGAGCTTCAGGGAAGGATCCCATTTGTTAGGTACTGTAAAACACCTCCACCAACAATGGATTGCCTCATTTTAGCTTTTATTGACACAAAATAAATTTGTTTATTTTCCCAAAGGAATTAATAGACGTTAATCTTTTCCCCCTTAGTGTATTGTGATATTCATAAACACCGGAGCATTTATTAATGTATTATTAGGGAAGGGAGGTCTCTAATGACGCGTCTCATATGAAACTGTTAGCCCGTTAGGTTCCCAACTGCCAAAAACAATATCTCAACCCGGCTCGTGTAATCGTTCAAAACATTTCTCAAAGTTGACATCAAAGCTGATGCGAAGGATCGTCGGAATTTTTTTCAAAGCCCTTTTGACGGATGCGGCGTATTTTCGGGGCTTCCGAAAGGGCTCAGACGTCTCGGGTTTCACGTCAAATCCATCCCGACGTTAATATGATGAAAGATCCGGACGAATTAGGCAAATTGAAATGTTCATTTGGTTTACGACTGTACGCTATCGTCGTGATGCAGTGGGAGTCAATATGCTTGGACAAAATTAAATTAATGAAAAGTTCATCAAAATTGACTTAAGGGATAAAAATGGTGTTAAAAAAACGCTAAAAATTTTACACAAGGGTTTATTATTCTTTGTGTGAAAGGGACAGGGTGGTCAGTGAAACGCCTGTTTACAAATCAGTCGGGTCACTGATCAGCCTGGTTCGAATCCGGGAACGAACACCAATGTTTCCCAATCATGCGTTGTAATACCTTGTCTGGTGAAATTCACCTCTGAGCTTTTGAAAGTTTATGTGAGTCCTAGCAGAGGCTCCCGGGACGAATGCAGCCAAGGCAGCTGTCCTCAAACACAAGATCTGAGGAACAAAGTTTACACTGTACAAATCCTCTCTAGTGACCCCAGAACGGATAAACATGTTCTGGTGGACCCGTAAAAACATGCCTTCGTTTATTGAGAACGTTAAACTAGCCACACAATCTGCAGGCCTTGGGGGCTAAGGACGAGAGGGGGGAAGTATCAATTCCCCCAATCCCCTCGAACGGGTCGAAGGGGCGGTGGGATTGTGCCCCCCCCCCCCCCCCCCACCACACTACCACACAAGAAGACACAGTGATAAGACGTGTATTAGGTAATTAGGCATTGGACCTCGACCACCAAGGAGGCAAATAGAGTCAAAACCGGACACTCGGAAGTACAATAAGCCAGAAGGCATCCGTACTGGGAGTCTCCTCCAAAGTGCTGCCCTCAGTGTTCCGATCTCCCAAAAAATTTACATTTTTACTTGGGCGAAAATTAATGTGTCAATAAGAAAATATTTTTGAAAAAAAAAAAAAAAAAAAAAAATCTACATTGTTCGAACAGATGTGGAACCTCGAAAAATGGATTATGCGTCCAAAATTACCCGGAATATATATTAAATTTTGACCTCCTGGGATCCTTCAAAAATACCATTTGAAGCCCCATGAGAGCCCAATAGATCCCCCACGGTAAAATCTGATCGTTCGGGGATCCCCAAAAATGAATCCTACGTCCAAAAATACTTCGAAAACGACACCTAACTCAACCCCATAGCCAAAACCCTTAAAAAAACCCTCCTGTAGCCCCTGTTTAGCCCCACGGGTTTGGGAGATCGGGCTGAAAACCTTGCGGGCACAACTAGATGGTAAACCGAGTATTTTGTAAAAATTTCAGATAACTGAAAAAATTCCTACTGCCCAAAACGGCCCGGACGGCGGACGGACGTTTCGTGTCTTGAAACGGATAATGTCAAATTTGAGGCCATCAGGATTTTCGCGATTACAATAATGAAAAAAAAAAAAAAAACAAAAAAAAAAAAAAACAAATGCAGGTTGGGTCACATCGTCGTGCAGGGAAGGGATGGTCTAAACCCCACCCAGCAGCACCTAGTGGCAGATAACTGAACCACTATGTACTGGCTTGAGCACTTGGCATGGAGTGGGAAACCTTAACAAATTCGGGCAAGGGAGAAGTTGTCTGACTTGGCGTTTTACACCGTCATGCACTCTATTTCAACAAATACATGCAAAGTATAATTTGTTTCGTAATTCCTCATCCCTCCAAACTCCGCCTCACGGGAACAGAAGGTTTTCCGCTAGTTTTAAAAAACCCGAAGGATTTCCTCCGTTTTCCAGACTCCCCGTAATTTCTTAAGCTTCCCAACATTCTCCAGAACCCCGCCGCCCCTTCCGCCGTAGCTTTTATGGGAAAATTATTCTTATATCTTGATGAGATGTGTTCCTTGCTCCGTAGGAATTAATTGTGTTTCCCCCTTCTGCTCCTGCCCGGGAGGGGAACATTTTCATCATCGCCCTGACAGCTGAACAGCGCGAAAAAAAGGAGTCCTTAGCGCGATGAGAAATGAAATTAAGTTGGAACGGGCTGAACAACTCGCTCTCGTTAATAATTCATTTAGTAATCGCATTTATTTTTTCTTCACGAATTTCCCAGTTAAGATTAATATCAAGTTAAAAATACAGTTCAACGAGTGCGAGTTACAAAATAACTTTCAATTCTTTCCCAAACTGTGAGAATGGTCCCCCATCTGAACACTGAAGACTTAATGCAGGATCCATGTCGATATTTTTTTTCAGTTGTGAACATTATCAACACTAATTGGTAGTTTGTGTTTGGTGAGGTTTTTCTTCCAGCTATTACCATGGTAATCACAGTTTTTGGAAAAAGGGCAATGAATAAAATTAAACGATAAGATTAGGGGGACCTTTTAGAGTCGTCTGTGTCAATTAATTTACGGTATCGGCCCGAGCGTGACGAACAAACGAACCAAAGTGGTCCCCTGAGGGATGCCATCCCTAATATGCTAATCTAAGGGCATTAAGGGTTAGAGGGTAGTAGAGTGTAAGAAGCTATCGATAGAAATGATCAAAAGTTGACGAACGTGGAACGGACAAGAAAACAAAGCCACTCTTCAAAAACGTTCTAAGTTTCACGCGAGATTTAATTACGAGTTATTTACTTATTCTATGGTATGAGTTATGCAAAAATGATTTTACTTCAATTTAAACTTGTGTGAAAAGAATTAAAAATTGCAAACTAAAATTTAGAAAACTTGGGATATTTATAATGTTTATATTAAATATAAACATTATAAATTGTGCAAAAAATAACTTTAAAATTTAATACTAATAATTATTGTGGCCACATGGGCCACACTCTGTTATTAAATTCGCGGGCCTGCTGCTAGTGGTCCGTTCGCCACCCGGATGGGGCACCCTCGGCGGCGTGATTGGGCGGCCCAGCTTCTCCCGCGAGCGGATTCACTGCTCATTACCCGCAACGTCCCTATCCTAGATATGTCGCAAGAGGCATTCCCCCAAACGCATAATAACACAATAATTATCAATGATAAGCGTAGAAATCAACTAGCAACTCATTTTGTGCATTTAGGTGCAAACTCCAACATCTGTTATGCAGGGAGCTCAAAAATAATTCCTCGAAAAAGGGTTACCGCAAAACACGTGCAAAAACACTTCGAAAACGATACCTAACTCGACCCCACAGGTGAGATCAGGCTGAAAATTTTAGTTTTAAAAAAAAGTCATTTCATGTCCAGACATGAAATGACTTTTCAAATGCTTTCATTATACGTTTCCAGATTATACGTTCCAAATTTTGAGGTCGTTCGCAGAACGTGGATGGCCGATCAAAATTTCTTTCAAAATCAGACAATCCCAATCAGCCCCTGAATCTCAGCAGGAAAAACTTGATCGGGTTTCGTTGGTTTTTAAAAGCTCCCTTTGCCGTTCGTTATAAAATGAGGGATGATGCAGTGAAACCGTACAAATCTCATACTGCCGTCGATGAAATTTCCTGCTGCTCAACTCCTATAGAAAAAGCGATCGTCAAAGATGCACTTCAATCACATTACTTTGAACGGACATGCAATTTGTCAAAGCCAATCCAATGGCAGAAAATCTTGTTTATTCATCTCGCGAACGTCGTCTTTTTCTTCTATATCCCGAAGACGTCGACGTCGCACAATGACGATCCTCCCGTCCCCTTTACAGGTTCCTTTGGCAAAAGTAAAGGTGGGTATTGCAAGTCAGGGCTGCTGACTCAGTGAAAACCCTACGCGCGGTCTAATCGAATTAGTCGATCAATTGAACCCGCTCCAGCTTTTCCCTCGTCCTCTCCCTTTGCTCGCTTTATTCGAATGATGAAGGATGAACAAAGAAGAAAACGGGAGCACAAAAGCTCAGCGCAATTCTCCTGTTTCCTCCGTCCTTTTATTTAGGGTGGGGGAGGAATGGGGGCGAATAGCTTTTTGCAATATCCTCCCACTATACTGTCCCTGAATTACTAGTAGGTTAGCATTGTAGACCCCCCATTGTAGACGTTTCCAAGTAGACATCATGATAAGCTTTTTGTTTGGTGGATCGGTATAAATCAGTATAATTCATAAATCGTCCTTCAAATATGCGCTAAAACCTCATTAACAGGAATATTTATTCGTCATTACCGTTCGAACATTCCATCATCTCCGGCAATCCGAACGGACGAGATTGATGGGCCGAGCAAAGGCCGAAATAACCAGCCGCCCGTGTGAATGCAGTTCATTTGCAAGCGATCCGGCCGTTATTAATTCCCCGCTTTGGTTTCGGGTTTTGATCGCTTTGGCAGTCGGAAGTTTTGGTTTCATCTGGTCAAAACCTCCCCCGAAATGCCTCTCTGAATGCACTGCCTGGTTGATTAGCATTCTGCGGGAGAGGGAAGCTGCATCTGGGGACCACTTTGTTCATTCGGCGGTCAGAAGAGGCCGTTAGAGTGTATTAATTTGAATGGTATCTACACCAAGGATGTGCACGGCTTGGCATCAAATTTTTACGGATTACATTTTTCCAACAGCACAGCTCTAGTCTCAATAAAGTACAGTAAAACTGGTGCTGAACCCCCTAAAACTAGAATAGAATTTTTAGTTTTTAACTAATTTTATAAAGCTATAATAATAATATTTTATTATAATAGTTATTATACGTTATTATTATAGACAACCCCATTTAAACTAGGTACTCAAAACTGACTGATTTTGTACGTGATGTCTGGGAAACCTAACATGCAACAACGAAAGCGGCAACATGAACAGCAACCATAACTTTCCTTGAAAATGCCGGAATTCATCATTTCTATCAATATATTCGGATTCAGCACACTTTAACCCCCCCTACACAAATTTTTAGCTCGAAAATCTGCATAATTACGCGCGATTTAGAAATGTTGAAGATTTTGAACTGAAAACGGAGGCGTCGATTAGTTGGGCGCAGAGCCGCCAGAGGGCTGAATAATAAATCTGAACGGAATCGGAATAAAACTCTCAGCCCGGGTCGATTTTTGAATAACCTTCTTTGATGATAACCTCAATGCTCGATTTTTGAATGTTCTTCTCTGATGGCTGCCCCAATTCTCAATTGTCGGGGTCGGCTTTTCGCGTTGCAAAGTTGGCTAACTTGCATAGATGCGAGAGAGTGGCCAATCAAAAGATGACGAAGCAGCCCACGTCATGTACCCCCTCCAGACCTTAGAATTCAAATATTATCTTTTTCCTCAAGGGCCTAGAAATAATAGAGACGGGTTTTCCGCATTGTTAACCCATTTGCGTAACTTTTGAAGCACGACCTTTCCAGGAAAAAAATTTAATAAATCATTCAAGGAGCTCATTATAAAATAAACTTGTAAAAAACACTTACACACACACAAATTACACCCACCTCGGGTTCGATTTGATATCAATCGTAAACCTATCAGACGTATAAGGTCGCATAAATCAGTAATGCAAAACCAAGATAGCCATTATGTGTGTATTACACTCACCGAAATTTAAAAGACCACCCTCCCCTTCCTACCATCCTCACGATTCCTTTCAATAGGACACCGTTATTAATTCCCACGAACCCTGAAAAGGATGATCGATGGGGTTCAAGTCCCTCTGATGGAGTATCTTATTCAAGAAACCTCCTCCCCTGTCGGTATTTTATTCACCGGAAAAAAAGAGGGGGTTTTTGCGAATATTACCGATTCCGCGATATATCCTCGTCGGAAAAGGGTCTTCAATACCCCGACGGCCTCATACTCAGCCATTTACACGTTATGTCTATCGCGGACCCATTTCACGAATACATACCCCATTTGAATCCATTACGAGATGAATGCTGCAGGTAAATCATACACATGAATCTAAATAATTTAGACTAGAAAGAATTTATACGTATAATATAATATTATACGTATAAATTCTTTCTATATTATAGGATTAACATTCGAAATCAAACGAGAAGCAGTTCCATGTTAGGTAAAGTGCATAAGATTCCAAAACGAAAATTAATGTCTGTCCGCCGTCCGAGCCGTTTTGGGTAGTAGGAATTTCTTTTTAAATCAGAAATTTTGGCAAAATACTTGGTTTTCCTTCTAGTCGTGCCTGCACGGTTTTCAGCTCGATCGCCCAACCCCGCGGGGAAGGGGTTTTGCAGCTAAATTCTCTCCTGTTCACCTTGGAAAGCTGAAATGGGCAGGGAGCCTCCCTGAGACAGAACGAGACGAATGAAATGACAGGCTCCAGCAGCCAGATCAACATGATTGAGCTAATAATATTAGCAATTCAGATCAGCTATAAGATAATATCTTTCCTGTTCAAATTCGGCTATTTGACCGACCCACATTGAACAAGAAAGAATAATTTTATACAATTAAAAATTTTCTAAAAACTTCAAAAAACAATGAATAGGAGAAAAACGAGAAGAAAAAAAAAAATCTAGAAATAAAAGAGGAAATCATGAAGTAAAACGGCATTTGTTCATGACCTAAAAATAGTCGCCCGTTGAAAAATAATGCGATTTATACCTATTATCAGATATCAGATAATATGATAAAGAGATAGATTCTATCTCTGGTATTATAATAATTATAATTATTATTAATCCAATTATTGGACCCTCGTGCAATGTTACATAATATGTAACAAAATATTATTTTTTCTATAATAATTATTACTCCTCAAACATAGAGAAAACTAGGACAGTTATTTGATTTCCCAGAACCTGAAAAATGGACGAAAACCCTTCCTGAAATAACCAATTCAATTACTCATTATCACAGTCAGGTAAATGCCAAATTGCCACGGTGCCACATGAAAAGACCACATTTGGTCCAACAACTTGACTCATTTTCAGTCTACTCGAAGAAAATACTGGTATAACTGCCATACAAGGCAGTTGAACACTGGAACAAGCGTCGGTCGTGTTTCATCCCCCGGTTTATTTTACGCCTGAAAATACGCGAACACCCTCGTATCACCCCTCGAGGCCCTCCAAGCTCGCCAAGAAGAAGGCACTTGCTATTTTCGCCCTAATGAAACGATCTTGCGAAGGAAGGAGTCGCGCGTGTAACCCACAACGCTCACCCCTCAACCCCACTTGAGGTTAGCTCGGTATAAAACCATAGACTTGTTCAGGATGGACAACTTGATTGCAAAACCTGTTTTTTCAGGCTTATAAGTCCATTTTTTCGGAAATCGAGTTTGTGTGAGTTCCCGAAGGTTTTGGTAGCGAGGAGCCCGATGGAGCCGGTATTTTCTTGCAAAAATTGACAGATCCAATAGAAAAAGAGGGTACAAACATTAGGTCAGTTTCAAAACCTGCTAGAACCAAGGCTTGCTCCGGATCAAAACCTGATGGTAGCATAATTGGCTCCAAAAGCGGTTAGATCCTCATGTTTAGTGACAAACCCTGCTAAGTCCATGGTGTTCATTTATCAACCCTGAACACCCTAAAACTTAAGGATGGAGTATCATGGTGTTGTTGAAGCTAGTTTCGGCTCAATTTCGTGCGATGAACTTCGGTCTTTGTCTTTAGACGTGCAACACTGCAATGAGAGCCCCTTTCGATCATTTGTGAAGTCACACTACTAGTGTGAGACCTAGGTGTTGATACTTATAGGTGAACTTGAATTCAAGTTCATACCTACACGGTTTGCTTGGGTGTGCCTGTTTCGTGATTTTCAGTTGATTCATTTCGTCTGGGTTTATTGGTACCTACCTATTGTTTTTCTGTTTTGCTATGGAAATAACGGCAGAGCCTGCTGTCCGTACATTGTGCAGGAAAATCTTTTAATAATATTTTGTTTGTATTCTTCAATGAGAGAATCAATTTTTGGATAAATAATACCAACGGATAATGAACCCTGGTGTAAAATATGCAGCGTTATGTGTTGAGCTCCTAGCGATGAGTAAAAACGAAGGTGTTGTCACAAAACGATCTCTATCCCTCCGATTTTTTTTTTTTTACATTTTTTATTTATTTTTATTATTATTATTTTTGTATGCGTGAGAAGAGTGAGTATGCGATAAGATTATTGTTAGCTCATCTTCTGCATTCCCTCACCAGGAGCCAAGCTTTTCTGTCAGTTGCCAAGGCCGACAAATCCAGGTTGTATCGCTGCAAAATGTGATAGATGCACAATTTGTAATCAAAACCTGATGAGTTTCCATACTAATAACCACTTTTCCTGCAAAATAACCCGACTTCCAAGCTTGGAAACGTTGGAGTTTCAACCTAAAAGACCTTCGCTGACATTATGACCCATGAAATGCTTCAGACTCAAAGGAAATCATGTTCTAATAGTTTTGGGCCATTTTCTCGAAAACTGAAAAAGTGGACTTATCAGGGTTTGCAACTGAACGCCTCTAGTCTAGAAAGATTTGTTCGAATGTGAAATGACGCCAAAAAATAGTGGTTCTTTTTACCTTCTTTAGTAAAAAATCTATTTCCAATCAATTTATTGTGGGCAAATCTGCCTGAAAAACTGTCTTTGTGATTTTGAAGACAATGACAGGGCATGACAATTTTAAAAGACAATGAAATTGCTAAAATTCTCCCTCACAAAGACCTCCGATTGTGAAAAGCACGTCCATATTCATCATCTCCATGGTTAGCGCTCCGCCGTCACCCTTTTTCATATTCTCCTCTCCGCTTGATGTAGCGTCGGTGTCATCTGCCGAGGTTTGGAGAGTCCTGTTTTCTTCATTCCCACATTCACAACACCCCCCCCCCCCCCCCGTGACCCTTAAAAACGAGGATTACGACATATTGAGGAGGGGGGATGCGACATGTGGAAACGCGCTCCGCCCCGAAAAAAAAAACAATGTGAACCGATCTTGCTCACTTCGTCACTTGACGTCGGCGTCGCTTTTACGTCGCCCTGAAGGATAACCATCTTCGTAACTACGTACTTAACTTAAAGAGCTCTTTAAAAGGGCCGCTCTCCCACAACCTACCCCAAACCCCCAACTGTCAATATTCACTTTTTAACTGTCAACCAGATTATCACGTGCGTCAGCACCATTTCACATTCCACTCTACTGGGCGCTACGAGTACACTGAGAGAAAAAAAGGGCCTATTCTAGGTTATTTTTCGATTTTTTTCTAGGTTAAATGCTGCCAACCTAGATTTTTTTGGTTTTCATTCTAGGGTGGAAAAATTTAGTCTAGGTTGAATATCATTTAACCTAGATTGAAAATACTGGTGAAGTTACCGTCCTAAAAATGCAAACAACCAAGATTTAAAATGCGCCACCCCCACACTTTAGTTCTAGGTTAAATTCACGGTGTGTGCCGCCGCCTCCATCCATTTACAGTCTAGGTTAAAAACATTAATGTCTTGGTTGTCTCACCCTGGTATTCAATGTTTTTCACTTTCATAGACGGTTGATTTACCCTAAAACGAAAACGTTCTCACCCCACCTCAAACAATTTACAGCCATGGCGCGTTAACCTAGAACCCTTTTTTCTCTAGGTTGTGTCCCTTAATTTACGAGGTTGTTTCAATTACTATCCCTGTTGCACCAGTTAAATTTCTAGGTAGCTTCCTATTCTTTTCAGGTTGGTCCTAATAAATTACTAGGTGGTCCACTTTTCTTTCTAGGTTTGCTCCACTTCCATTGCAGGTTGATTCTGTCAACTTCAACTATCTTTCTGGGATGTCTCTGTTTCCAACTCAGTACAAAAATTTGAATGTGACGTCATAATATGACTGCACATAGTGACAGAAAATAGGTGATTAGAATTTGACAGAGATTTGGCCTCAACCCCACCGGGTAAATAGCAGGGGTGCCAAGACAACGAGAATTAACGCCCACCGCCTACAGTGGCGCTCTCCGCGACCGCTTAGCGTACCGTAGAAACAACCTGGAATTTATTGAATGAATTACAATCACTGTTGTTTAAACCTAAACCTATTTGTGGTACTACGGTAGTTTTAACCGAGACTGAAATTCTAACTTTTTCTTCTGGGTTGTTACCTAAAGTAACAATCTCGCCTTTTAAATCTCTCGGTTGTTTTCAGTTGTACACCTGAGACTTTAATGGAGGGGAATTATATGGAAGGTCAAATCATTCGATTATAGGTTACCCCACTTAAAAGTCAAAGGTAGGTAATATGTTTTCTAGGTCTTCACAATGTCAACCTAGACCAAATATGAAGTTCACATTTGGTCTAGGTTAACACTTTTTTATTCCAGGTTGTGGTCAGAGGGCAGGTAATAACGGATTAGGTTGTTTCTATATGGGTCTAGGTTGTATTAATATTTTTCTATGTTACTTTAACCTGGACCTATTTTTTTCTAGGTTGAATCAATTGATTCTAGGTGGTTTCAATTTCTTTTCGAGGTTATTTCGGATTTAACCTAGCCACTAAAAAAATCTTTTCTCTCAGTGTACAACCGAAAACTGTTACAGTACATTTGTGAGCGGATTAATCGCTAGTTTTAACTGACTACTAACTCGCTAATTTTCATTCGGTGAAGAAAATCATGATGGCAACATAACGACGTTTTCAAAAAACAGAATGACGACTTCGATTTTAACCTTCTCCTTTGAAAAATTACACTCACAAACATTCAGGTAGGTAACTATTTTTTCTGCATGACAATGAATTTTTGAGAATCATGTACGGTTGCTGTCTTCAGCTCGTAATGTAAATGGTTGATGGTATTTGGTTCGAATAACACTCCTATGTTTTCGCGACGGAAGTCAACGACTCCGATGGGCCTCAAAATTTGATATTATCCGTTTCAAGAGGTCTACATTCTAAATCCGAAATGTCCGTCCGTCGTTTTGGGCAGTAGGATTTTTTTTTTAAATCTGAAATTTTGACAAAATACTCGATTTCCATCTAGTTGTGCCCGCAAGGTTTTCAGCCCGATCACCCAATCCCGTGGGGCGCTATGGGGCTACGGGAGGTTTTTTTTAAGGCTTTCGGCAATGGGGTTGAGTTAGGTGTCGTTTCGAAGTATTTTTAGACGCGAAATCCATTTTTGAGGGTCCCGGAACGATCCGATTTCACTGATGCGATCTATAGGGTTTTCATGGGGCTACAAATGGGATTTTTGAAGGATCCCAGGAAGTCAAATATTTTTTAGTAAAACCGGTATTTTGAAAAAAAAAAAAAAAATTTTTGGACACGGAACTCATTTTCGCACAAGTAACCTATATAAAAGAATAATAAACCCTAGTGTAAAATTTGCACCGTTTTTTACTGACAATCAATTTTGGTTCAATTTACGCAAGTGAATAATTTTTTATTTGGTAAAGTTACTCCTGGGGTGGCAAAGTTTGACTCATTTACGGAAACCCGGAATTGGTTGTATGCTACAACTTGTAGCATAGTTCATACAGACGAATAAGAAACCCTTGTGCATTTGCAATATTTTTTAAAATCGTATTTGAAGTGTGAGTTCAGCAGATAAATTACGTATTAGTCTTCGTGGGGGTTTAGCGGTTGTGACTTCCCCCAGAGAACTAGAGCGTGCTTAAGCCAACTTAACGATTCATGAAGTTTTAGTTGTGTTGCGGATTGACGTAATACACATATCCAAGTCAGCGAACAAGAGTTATGCTAATGAGGGGGTTGCAAATAATTACTGAGTCGTTAAACTCGGAGGGGGTCGCCGGAAAAGCTCGCTGTCACTCGGAGGTGGGAAAGCGGGAAGTGAATTAGAAGGGAAACGAGACGGGAGTTGTCACGGAGTCTGAGATTGTCGTGTTTCCCTCCGACGGAAAAGGGTTGGAAATAAGACGCGAAGAGTGGAGGGGAGGCTGAGGATGAGGTGGCGCTAATGAGTGGAACTGCCTTGAGGCCTCAATTAAACCGAGACGCTGCCCTTTGGTGAGTTCGTTAGTTCTTTTCCACCCCCTTCTGTACGGCCTCGGGGCGGTTCTTGTTTTGATTGGTGGTCACTCGATGATTAATTTACATCCTCACCTGTTCAGCCGGTTCGGACAAATGGAATCCCATCAGACTAACGACTATATCATGCGTGATCGATCTCTTCAGGTACCCAACCAACTAACCAACGTCTGTTATAACCTGCACTCAGTTACAAACCTCTGAAGCACCACGTCAGCGTATTCAATTCCGACAAAAGCCAGCAAGGGTTAAAAAGATCCCAAGCATCTAAAGCCTTCATATCAAGGTTGAGCCAGCCGATCGATTGAAACTTTTCATTCCAACTTTTACGTCCCTTCTGAGCCACCACGTGTGCAGGTTCAATGCTGCTTGGACGGGGAGCCAACAGGTTACATAGTTGACGGTGGGGGTTTTTCCGAATATTTTAACTTTCACGTTCACTTTATTCTTAGAATAATACACCAATGTAATACACCTATGTAATCGCGACGGAGGTCGACGACTCGGATCGGCCTCAAAATTTGACATTATATGTTTCAAGATGTCTTGATTCCAAAAACGAAATGTCCGTCCGCCGTCCGATCCGTTTTGAGCAGTTGGAATTAAATTCGGTTTAAATTTGGTTTAAACAAATTTTGTTTAAACCTCCCCCCAGGTGCACTCCCCAGCATCTAAGCGTTGTTGCCTCGAGTACCTTCCCACTCAGTAGTGCTCCAGTCGTGGTCGGATCAGTCTTCCAAGCAAGCCAACCGTCCGTTTTGGATTTTTTTATTTTTTTGTTGTTGAAAAACGTGATTCCGAACCTCCCAGTGTTCGAAGCTTTTTTTCTAATCTGTTGTTCTTAGTCAATAGTGTAGGTAGGTACGTTTTTTCTCTTCCTATACTACCATGGGACGTTCGTGCTATTCATAAAAAAAAAAAAACTTTCATGGCCCTTTTCAAGGACTGATTATTTCCTCAGATATGATACTTCATTAGGGTATTCTGTTGATGAGTACTTGCCAATATCAAGCTCTAAAGTGTCCAAGGATGACCCAAGCAGTGAGAACGAGGAGGTCCTGAGCGTTGAGCCGTTATTTCAAGCCCCGTGACTTCCCTATTGTCTATTACATTTCATTCCAACGCGTCTTATATAGCCTTACATATTTTCTGGGAACATTGGAAGCTGCAATGGTGCGATTTAGCGGCCCTAACAGCGCGAAAATGGGTGGGGTCTGAAAAGACCCCACGGGGGTAACGTTTAAACTCTGCTCCACGTGGGGACTGAGAGTTAAGAATCTAAAATTTTGTCAAAATACTCGGTTTACCTTTCATGTTATTTTTTTCCAAATTGTTGAAATCGAAGGTAAACATAGAATATTGTCGACAAAGTGTCAATCGATAAGTAAGTAACTTGTCCCCAACGGGAGTTCGAAACCGCCTAAACAACATCGAGTGAACTACTGGGATTGGGCTCATTCTGTTCCCAGATTGAAGTAAATTATTGTGGCCCAGTGTGAGCCCACTTTGAGGGAAACGCCATAAAACAGGAAACCTTCAAGCGTGTTTTTAGTGCCGAGGCAGGAAAGGTTTACCACGATCCATTATCCAAGGCCTTGAAAGATGGACACAACTGTTTGTCGAGAGAACTTTTTGTAATTGTGAAAGATGTACTTAGTTTTTTTTTTTTTTTTTAAAATTGTTTCCTCTTGATTTGCACGCTCATTAATTTATTCGTCAATTCATTCATTCAGACCGTCGGTGTCCGTTTTGTCACGTCCATGAAGTTTTCAAAGCACCCACCGGTACCCCAAGTTACAGCCTCACGTAACAAAACCTCAGTGGAGAGAGAAAACTCGTTCGCGGAAGGACATTATCCGAAGTGGGTTTTAAGGGCGGTTGGGAGGAGATGCAACACGAGCCTTTTAAAACCGCGATGACCAAAAGTAAAAAGAGATACGACACAAGTACTACTGTTCCTTCAAAACCTCTGCTTTTGTCCGTCCCGTGAAACGGTTTTATTTCATTTTTTCCCCTCCTTCTCCGAGTTATTTCCCGTACGAGGGAAAATTGGTCCAAACTACCGGGCTTTTTATTTCCCAGTATATGGGCCCCATCTGTCCCTTGCAGCTTTTCCTCTTGTGGTCGTTGAAAGGGGTTTAGCCGTGTTGATACCAGAGCGAGGAAGCTCAACTTTGACAGTGTTTTTCCGCGGGCGCAATGTGTGGAAATTCTAAAAGTGAAATTAAGAAGGCATCTTTTGATGTACGAGTATGCAAATGATTTTATTCATTCTGTCGAACCGATGCAGCTGGTGAACTTATCAATCATCGTTCCCTGTGTACCTCGGGATTAGCCTTTACCCTTCATTTCACGCTAAAATACCCTCAAATCCCCCCCCCCCCCCTCTTCACCTCGCAGAGCCCATTTTCCAGGGTATTGATAACACCATAAACAGCTCGTCTGCCCGCCCGTCATTAGCCGCTGATTAAATTGTACCTGATCCTCGGAGTGAGCGGAAAAGGCTCAATTATTCAAATGGGCCGTTTGAGAGCCGATCGTTCTATAACCCCCCCTTACACACCCCCTTTGACGTCACAAGCCGATCGCATTCTTCGCCAACGATACGGCAGATAATTTTCTACAAAACTATCCGGTAGGTAAAATTTTCCTGTTGCTTTTCCCCATTTTGGTTTATTATTCTCAGGCTATTCATCCTGTTTTCACATCAGAAAACCAAAATACTGCAAATTTACACAGGAGTTAATTTTAATCTTTGATATAGGTTACCTACTTGAGGGAAAATTAATTCTGCGTGATTAAACAAATACGATTGAAAAAAATAATTTGGGACCTAAAAAAACGGATTATATGCGTCCAAAATTACTCTGAAAATATTTGACCTCCTGGGATCCTTAAAAATCCTATTTGTGGCCCCTTAAATCCCCACGGTGAAATCCATCGTTCTGGGACTCCCAAAAATGGATTCTACGTCCAAAAATACTTCGAAAACCGACCCCATAGCGGAAACACTTCAAAAAATCCCTCATGTAGCCCCTTTTTAGCCCCCAGAGCCCCACGGGTTTGGGCGATTGGGCTGAAAATCGTGCGGGCACAATGAGACGGTAAACCGAGTATTTTTGTAAAAATGTCTGATGCTAAAAAAAAAAAAAAAAACTGCCCAAAACGGCACGGATGGCGTTCGGCGGACAGACATTTAGTTTTTGGAATCTACTCACCTGAAACATAATATGTTATAATAGCCGCTGAAACATAATATTATTATAATAGCCAATTTTGAAGCCGAATGATCTTAATTATCGCATTCTGACACGAATACTTAGGTTTATTATTCTTGGAGTGTTAATTAAACCAAAACTTACCTACTTTACACCATCGATGTAGTAAACTAACTTCGATGCTTTACACCTGTCACTCTTCAGCCTTCAGGAGCAAGGTGTACATATGTTTTTAAATTAATTTTAAAAACTCTGTAATTTCATTAATCTTTAATTTATTATTATTATTTTTTTAATAGACCGAACCAAATTTTTTAGGGTTACATTTATCGTTACGGCAAAATAGAACTTCGGAACAGTAGGCATTGTTCTAGGCAATTCAGCAAATCAGAGAGGTACAAATGAAAGAAAAACACGGTAAATTATTTTAGGTCTAATGTGCTTTCGTCACGGTGTTTATTTGTTATGTAAACGGCCGAATAGTCCATGATAACGGTGAGATTAGTGAGGTTGATTGATATCTTGGCACGATAGCGTTGTGTCACCTCATGCGGCAGAAGAAGCTGTACAAGCGGAGAAAATTTGGAGAAAATGCTCAAGCAGGTATGAAGGCGCTGCACCCGGGTATCCGTCAACCAATAATGGAATTGAGGCAACCAACGCTGTCATCAAACAGGAACACACTCAGGGAACGGGTGATTCCCGTCTCGTCTCCAAAATAATCCATTCCTGTCGTAGACAACCTTTCTCGTCTCCGTATTTATTTTATTTGTTCATAATGGTCGCCCTACTCGTCTCATCTTTTCCCTTATTGTGTCCACAAAAAGTAACAGCCTGACTCGTCTCCGTTCCACGAGCTGTCCGTCACCATGTTCCTCCGTGAAATAATAAGCCAACGAGGGCACACGTTGCTAGTTTTGAACAATTTCAAGTTCAACAAGTACCGTGAGTTGAGTTGTGGTGAATCTCAGTGGTAGACTTGGAAGTGGCGATTCACATTGCCCTCAAAAGAGTCCAGATGGCTCCTCAGTTCGATTGTTGGGTGTAGGTTCCATATAGCTAGTGCTTGGTGCACCATGGAAAAAATTCAAAACCTTGGCCTAAGTACACAATACAAAAATAAAGATGAAGTAGGGGCGTGGCTGAAATGGTGTTTCGGTTTATTATTTTTAGATCCATCAGATATTAAAGAATGTTTTTTTGAGGATCTCATGTCAATCATGCCTGATGACTGTTTTCAGCAGTACACTGATCAGGCTAATAGTGTTAGAATAGTGTAGTTAATTTAAGCCCTGTGCGCAAATTGGCGGACAATCTGACAGAGAGGTACGTCACAGAGGAGTCTCAATTCTCCCCTAGTAAATAAATGCTGAATTGACCCGAACAACGAACGCATGTGAATCGTTCCACTCCGCCCACCCCTCTTTACCAATTTTTTTAAAAGTTTTGCTTGAATTTCACAACTTATTGGAGCTGTTACTTCTACAGTACTCCTTTCCCTTGAGACGAGTCGTGCTATACCCGTCAGGTCGTTGAGACGAGTCATGCCTAGGTATTAACTCTCTAATTAGGGGTTGCAATTAAGTTGAGACGAGACAGGCGACGCCCCAGGGAACGACTTCCTGTTGGTCAGTTCCTAGCTCAAATCGGAGACCTCCTCATCAAGTGGTCTAAATCCAGGTACCCTGACTCACCTAACTTCATACCATTTTCCTCGACCGCTTTGATTCCACTGCGAGAATGGAGAAAAGCCTATCACTGGGCTTGTGAGAACAAGCAGGTCCTACAACAAGAGGGCGTGTTTTATACTTCCTCTGCAGCATCTGACGAAACCATTTCCATGAAAACGCTCAAGAATTTTTTAAAGACGTCATGCAAATGGAAAACGTTCGATGACTTCAAGAAATACAATTACGCGTAATCACGCGTAATTACGCCGCGGCGTCTGGATCATCGATATTGACGAAACTTGCTTGCCAAAGTGCTCGTGTCCCAGTTTTTTCAAATTTTATTCCTGTAAACATGTTTTGGGCCTGCAAATTAGGCATCTTGATTAATTAATTCTGCAGTGCGGACAACCTATTTCGACTTGAACCGTCCTCCGGTTAAAAGTTTTTATTTGACGTGCTATGAATTCTTTAACTGTAATATGTATTTTTTGGGGGTTAAATATATTTATCAACCGCTTAATGTTTTGTTCACAGTGCAATGTTTTTTCCTACCGTGATTTCGAGAAAAGTTACCGTGCGTTCATTCTATTTTGCCGTAACATTATATATTCCCCAATTTTTTAAGGGTCCGCTATTATCTCGTGTAACAAGTGCAAAAATTTGATTCGGTCTGTAAAAATTAAAATTGAAACTAATTACAAACAACCCCGGAGGTCGAAATAAGTGTTGTTCTTCAAGTAATTTTGACAGAAGAATCAATTTTTTATGGTCTCTTGCCCGTTCAAACACTATGCAGATTTTTTTTTATTTATACATTTATTCTTTTTTTTATCGGCAGAATCGAAGTTTTGCAAACTTTATAGTTAAGCCTCACCTACTCACCTTACCTACTAAATAAAAGTAAATCCTTTCATAAAATTTGCAGATTTTTTCTTGTTTATTTTAGACAAATTTTCCCCATCATTTTTGATATCAGGTACTGATTTTCCTCAACATCATTAAATGATGTTGTTTAAATTTTAACCAAGTGGCCTCCTCTACATTATTTCTTTTTCAGCGATATCCCCCTGCAGGCTTCAACGAGCTTTCTTCGCTAACTGAAGCCGATCGGTAAACGAACTGAATGAGAACTGGGCCGGCTTTCAGTCGGAAAACGTACTGCTTGCATTAGGCTGATTGATGTAGCTGGTTGTTGCCTATAAGAACGGTGTTCCATTCGTACGCATGGAAGGATTTGGTTATAGCTTGGCAACGCGAGGCTCCAGTCAAGGAACTACCTCACGTCACCATCTCGCGGGATGAGGTGAGTTGAGTCTATCGGCGAAGAATCTCTGAATGGGCGTCGAAACCATCCTGAAGTTTCGTCGGGCCGCAACTCGAGTTTTCACTTCATTAGCGCTGATGATCCGCCCCAGAGAGGCCCACTTCAGAGTCACAAATGATGAATAGCCAGATGGTGATCAACTCCGAGTGATTAGACTGATGAAAAAGGCCTTAGCCCCCCACCACCCACACCACAGACATCGTCCGTTTCGTGTGTTGAGCAGCATGCTCGCCCTAGACAACCTGACCCCGGAGTTAACCTTTAACCCCCGATCTTCCTCTGAGCCTTCAATTACAAGAGGCCAAGTGCCTGACAGCTGGAGCCTCCTCAAATATGGCAAAAACTACTTACTTAGTTACGGGGACAAAATTTGTCTATTTAATGGCACATGTGGCTCCCATGGCTATTATGCTAAAATTGTCAGTCTGCCACGGGGTTTTTTTTTTTTTTTTTTTTTTTTTTAAAGAAGGGAAGTGCTGCGCCTGGCGGTGAGATTGGGCGGCCCAGCTTCTCGCGGGGAGGCTTCACCTCTCACTTGAACGGGACTCATCACTTTTCCAATAAAATAATTGGTTGCTACTTATGTATCGAGAGGTTACACACTCAAACCTAGGTAAGTTCTATTGAGCTTGGTGTTTTTCGTTTTTGCTGTGGAACTCGCCGAAATATTGAGAAAGGAAACAATTTCGCCCGAAAAGAGGGATTTCAGAGAGGAAAGGAGGACCCCGTGAGGATCCCTTAAGGTTCAAAAAAGGGGTTTTCCCCCAATGAAGGGAGAGATCTGGCATTTTTGTGTTGAAGACTACCTACCTATGGCACATAACGTTCATTGCCGGATGGAAGATTTTTAAGTTCCTGAACTATTAAAGAGAAAAAAATATCGGTTCCGACAATATAAAAATTTTGTTTATAATATTGTTTTATCGATATAATATATCGATAATATTATGATGATGTTATTTTGAAAAGAAACACCATCCAAAAGTGTCTTTATAATATAAATATGTACCTGTCTAGTGAAAAATGTCGATAAAATAAATTTTTGAAACACCTCGAAACATAATATCGCACACAGAATATACGTTTGTCCGACGAAGAGAAGAAGTGAACTAGTTTGAAGGCTTGAGTCCTGAAGACAAAAACCCAGCAGGTAACCGAACGGCCGGCTAATCAGCTCCAAGTGCGTACGTCACCCGGCACTCCCTGACACCTCCTCACCCTTTTACATTTATATGGGGGAATTATACAGAAAAGGTATCCTGCTTAGGGGATGTTCTCCCTGCTACACGCTCTCGACGTTGTCAGTTCGCTTATTCCCCGCTACGCCACACGTGTCCGCTTGAAAAGGTGCCCTTAACGCGGAGTTTCCCTATTCAGATTTTTTTTTTCTTTTTTTGACAGGAAAAACGCCTTTTTTCAACTCGACCTCCCCCTTTTTTCAAAGGGAGAGTTTACATTCAGGAACGCCTTTATACTCTCACACAGGAATCCGCGGACGATTTCCAGATTTTCTAAGTCAGTTAGTTGCCGCGCTGCCTTTTAGCCAAATGACCGCAACAAAAGATTTAGCTCCACTTTCACCACATCAAACCAGAAATCAGTGAACTTGACTTCACTAACTGAATAGACGTTCAGTTCAATTTAATTAATTAAAAATTAAAGAAGAAACCCCTTCGGCAGATGGAAGATACCCATGATAGGTGAGGGATTACCAATTATTCCAACCTTAACCATTATAAAATCTTGGAGTATGGATTGCCGTATTCAAAGGCAACCAACCGTCCGGTCTTTTATACCTCCGCCCTGCCAAGCGGTATGTCCTGCCGTTTTGTCCCGCTTTTTGCCTGTTGGGACGTAGATGAGCAGGCAAGTACCTTCTTCAAATCTACCAGCTGGGGGAAAATGCAGCTACAGAGGGAAATGAAGACGCTGCAAATTTTGCACAAGGGTTTATTATTCTTTGATATAGGTTACTTGTGCAAAAATTTAATTCTGTCAATGAAAAAAAATTTTTGGGGAAATTCTTTTTTTCCAATTTTTTTTTGGTTTTTACTCGAAAAATATTTGATTTCGTGGGATCCTTCAAAAGCCCCATTTGTAGCCCCATGAAAGCCCTATAGCAGAGTTGGGAGTTTTTAGTTTCACAATTCAAACTAGAACTAAATTAGGTAGTTCTTAGTTTCACTTTTGAAACTAACTTTCAAACTATATTAGTTTTTAGTTTGAATTGTGAAACTAAAAACTAATTTAGTTTCAAGGTTAGTTTCAGAATATGCTAAGTGCCAATCAAAACTAAAAACTATTTCTTTAGTAAACCAAAACTTCAGTTGTTATTCGTAGTTGTACATGTAACAACTATCAATAAATTTTTGGAGGAACTTGTGGCCACTCCCAACAAGTGGCAACAAGAGGTAACACCTAGTGGTTAGTTAGGCAATACTTTTCGTCGTTTCCAACATGACATCTTGTATACCAACCCTGGAACTCCCAGTCACATCCTACAACATGAGTGGCGGCGAGAACACGGACTTAGCGCCTTTTACTCTTCACCCTTCACACAATAGTTTTAAAATCGATTACTGTAGGAAAATCTTCGCACTCAAGTACAAATTTCACCAGCGTCGGGTTCAAACCCCACACGATGAACGTTATCGAGGTGAGATTGTCTGAATATCCGAGTTCGATTGAGGTCCGGCAATGCCATCACGTTTGATTGCTAATTTGGTGTTTTGTCTTCTCTTCTTCGTCCGAATCAGCTAGAAAGGTAACGAGGGGCTCAAAACAGGCGATGAGCCCATAGCCCATTATGCACGGTAGGGGAAGAAGGTCAGTCTCAGCAGATCGTCCCGTGCTGACTTCAGCTTTCTCGGCTATCTCCCTGTCCGCAGAGCCACTCAAAACATTTACATAATCTGCGGTCCACCCGAACGCCTCTAATATCCCTCAGGAGACTGCAGTGAAACTCAAACCTGGCCATCAACTTTGAAGTAATGCGAAAAAAACAGATTATTTGTTAAATTACTCTATTAAAAGGTGTAACATGAACAAGGTGAGACGTTGTGGGGACAATGTTATTTAGTGTTCACCAACACAATAGACACGATTCTTCATTTCACCCTCCTAGATTGGAGTGCCGAAAATTCCTCAAGCGTTTCCTACGTAGGGAAGGACTGCAATAAGCATTCCATCATCTTTTCCCTCCCCCATGAGATGATTCAATTAGGAAATCCATAGGACGAGGGCCCCAGAAAGTGTGTTGTTCCCGTTTCCAGTCAAAATACCCAACGACGTTTTCGTCAAATTCGTTTAGGAAGGTCGTCTTATTAGGTTAGGGCGATAGCCGGAGAAGGAATACCACTTGAAGGCGTCGAGAACGCGTTTTTCACCTTTGAGTTTTTATTTTCTTCAAGAACCTGCGGGAAAAGGTAACCATTAACTGGGGAAAGGGAGTTGATTAAAGGTGAAAAAGGGAGGCCTGATGGGAAACAAACTCGAGTTTCCTGGAGGGCCCTTGTCTTAATTTGATTGGAAGTCTGTTTTCCTTCACCTACCATCAACAAAGGACGCCCTCAAACCGCTCGTCGAATTGCCCGTAAACCGGCTTTTTGGAGCCAATTTGACAAAAGTGGAATAAAAATACTCTATGCCGTCGCATGAATATTACATTTTCGAATCGGTATTCGATTGGTGATGTTATTTGAAAGCGTAAGTACATCAAAGGTTCAATACAGTGAATATAATTTAGCTAACATTAAAATATCATTTAATAAACTCCACACGTTGGTACTAGCCGAAGTACACAAGTAAAAGTACGAAGTGGTTCAACGCTAGCCCGGTAGAACGCCATCTCCCATCTTCGCAGGACGGAAGACTGGGCGGAATAATCGTCGGAATGCAAAACTTTTTTTACGCCACAGCACTTGACAATAATTTTTATGTCATTCCAGTAATGTACTTTAATAAAAGTTTCGCCAATTTTTGGCTCTCATTCAGTGCGTCAGTTGAGACATCAGTCAGTGCTGAGCACGCACTGAGATGCTCAGCCTCCATTTCGCCCACGTGACAAAGGGGTCATAAAGGGGAAATCAATGGCTTGTGGAGAACCTGAAGACCGCCATTGCTTGACCCCTGGACAGTGAAGTTGGAAGAGGCGCCTCTAGAGTCTGTCATCGTTTGCCGTCCGCCTGCTCAGTCAATCTACTTCTTGCTTCCAGGATTCTCTTGGCTGAGCTCACTGGCAAGGGATCTTCTTGTTGGGTTTCGGCTGCTCCTTTCTACGCCAACAGATGTCGTCATTCCCGTGGATGTTACAGTGGCAAGGAACCCATTGAAACACAATTCTATTTCCCCATTCAATTATGCCATCAACGAGCTCCTTCAGCATGGTCGGTAGGGGTTGTCGAGGTAATGGAGATAATTCTGGACTGGGAATCAATGAATACGACGTTGGTACCGCCTCTCTCCCTGAGTCTCTCCAGTCCTAGGCAGACCGCTTTGGCCTCGCCATCAATACTCGTACTTTGGGCTTCAGCAGGGGCAAATATTTGGAAGTCCCGACAGTAAACGCTAGCCCCAACGTTACGATTTGACCCCCCCCCCCCCCCCCCATGCAGACCATAGATGTAAATGTGAAGCCAGTCGCGAACAGGATATCTTACAGCGATTGATTCCAGTGCCAGAGCTCGCAAAATTGAAGCTGTGATACCTTCCTTCCTTACGCTTTCCAACAGCTCCAACTTCTGTTTGGCGATGTTCATGCATGACTTCTATCTACGATGGCTTGCCAGGGGCCGGTATCAAGATCATACCGCTGAGAGATCTCTTGCACTTTTAGACTAAGTGGATGTTGTGTAACAAAAGGCGGTGCAGATGTCTCTTGACCGTCCCAGTCGCTGATATTGAGGCATTTGACTCTGTCGAAGAGCTTGATGGCAGCTAAATCCCAACGAATGTCGACGGGTTCAATCTTGGCTTGGATTCGCATTGCTGAAATTGATGCAGACTTTGCCCCGCCAGTAATGATCCGAAGTGTCTTGTTCTGCAAAGTCTCTAAAGGCCTAAGCACGCTTTCACTGGCTGTGAGTGTGACAACACCATATTCAATGCACGGCCGGATGTATGTCTTGTAGGCTAAAGCCAACAGATCTGATCTTAGTTGGCTCCGCATTTGATGGCAGCCAGCCTCTTCAGAAGCCCCACTCTTTTCTCTCCCAGCTCCACTACCTTCTCAAAGTGCTTTCTCCACCCTAATCTGCTATTGAGCTTTATGCCAAATCTTCTAGGCTTTATCCAGCTGGATGGGGTCCTTCCCAGCACGTCACTACCAGCGTGATGTACCCCAACTAGTTCATTACTACATTCGTCCAACAAACGTCGACAATGTCCACCATCCCGTTCGAACCTGTCCATCGATAATTCGGTCCATCTAACTCGCCCTAAGCCGGGAATCACGTATATTTGCGGTCGAGCCGCACGTGATAGAGACGCGATCGGGCGGGTCCCAGCAGCTGACGAGGCGGTTTTACCGTTTACGAAATGATGTATTTCACAACAGATTGCCCCGATTTCAGCCCGCCGAGCCTTAATGATGGGGAAAATACGAAGGTTTATTGTACGGGAGCAGGTGTAGTGAATGTCAGTCTCCCATCGACAATTTCCTTTACACCGCTGGACATGCTAATGATACCATGGAACCTGTGAAGCCGCATGGAAGACAAAATAAATTACTCGTTAAATTCAAAAATGCTTTAAATTTTGGTTTATTATTCAGAGAATAAAACATCTATACATGCCTTAATGTCAGAGGTCGACATAATATGTCGAAATATTATTTGATCTGCCTCAAAATTTGTCATACCTTCCTCTCAAGATGTGTAGAATCTACACATCTACACTGTAGATGGCAAAACGAAATGTCTGACCACCGTTGTGGGCAGTCGGAATTTTTTTTTATCATTTAATGATTAACAGGACGTTTCCATTTGTTTTCGTCACGTCACGAGCGTCACATCACGGGGGATTTTGAGCGCAACATGATCGCGAAAACTATAATGGACGGTCCCTCTACTTGTAACCATCCGCTAAACCTCCTTAGAGACCAATCATGTGATTATAGTTTTAAATCTGAAATTTTGACAAAACACTCGGTCCTCCATTAACTTGTACCCGCAAGGTTTTCAGCCCGATCGCCCAACCCCTTGGGGTTCTGTGAGGCAAAAAAGGGCTAAGGTTTTTTTTTCAGGTTTTTGGTTTTGTTATCGAGTAGGATGTCGTTTTCTTAGTTTTTGTGGACGTTAAATCCATTTTTAGGGGTCTCAGAGCCATCCGATTTCACCGTGGGGATTTATGGGGCTTCCATAGAGCTACAAATAGTACTATTGAAGGATCCCAGGAGGTCAAAACAGACTTTAAAAAAATATATTTCTGTCGGCACAGAATCAATTTCGCACAATTGAGGAGTTTATTTCTAAAAGGGCATAATATTATATCCATTTTTACTTGTTGTGGAGAAACTAAAAAAAAAAAAAAAGAAAAAAAGTTTACCTAGTGGCCCTAATAAAATTTAATGGTTTTCCCAAATTACTGAAATGCTTAAGTCTTGGTTCGAGTGATGAAAATATAGAAGTTAGGAATTTTTCTATATTTTCTATGGGATGATTTCAACATTAAATGTTTAAAATTTTTAAATTTGAAAAAAGTGCCCTTTTGGTGAGAAACGTGGATAAGTGTCTTTTTGGAGAAAAAACGGCGTCCAATCGAAAACTATCATTACATTGGTGGGGTTAGTTGACTATGTCTTGATACTGGGAATTCTCACCGCTGACAGAGAACAGCTCTCTGTCAGGTCAGTCTCTGAACAGGTCAGCTCTCTTTCGGTACCGTAAAGGTAGGTTACTTTGTTCCAGGCGGCATACTTTGGTCCAAAAACGTTAAAACTTCAAACGTGACGTAATCGGTTTATAGGGGCAGGAGCCCATATAAAAAAAAGCCAAAATCATGGCAACATCCTTGGAAACTGAAACGTTTACAGCAGCAACATCTACTTATTACCTCTTAGTGATAACAATTCGTGATAGCGATCAGCTGATTTTTGTGATAATCTTTGCCGGGATACTTTTGGGGCTACAGGTGGTTGAGAAGGGCAGTGAAGTTGGCTACAGTACCTCTCGTGTTGATAATTTAATGGAGATGAAAATTCATTACTGGATTTTCACATTCAAATGATTTTTGTCGTCATTTTTCACAAAATATTGGTGGAAGGTAATTTTGTACCAGGAAGGCAGGGTACTTTGGTCCAACTGTAAGGTTGGATAAGAACACGTTTTTCGAATAATTATGATTATTAGTGCAATAAATTGGTGGTAATTTGGATCTTTTTATTATTCCAAATGCCTAACAAACACAAGAGAAAGTTGGGAAGCAGGCTATATCACGATTACGAAAAATTTTTTTCTAGGTTGAATTTCCATTTTTTGGGAGTTTCTAACATTCATTTCTACATCAATTTAGTCAATTTCTAGCCAAATTTTAATTTTAAAAGTTGTGGGATTTTCCTAAATTAGGATTTTTTACAACCTATTTGATCAAATTAAATTTTTGATTTTAAAATTTTTGGGATTTTTGCAATGGAAGACAGAAATTTTGTTCTAAGTCACGGGTAGGTGTAATATACCACTTGGGCATATTATGTGTACAACTTACCCTGCAAAAATAAGACTGTTTTACGAGCTGTGGTATATTAGTTTAAAGAATTAAAGTTTTACTCGTTCAAATTTTAACCATCTCATTTTTTTCAATTTTTCCACTTGCTCCTGGATCAAACAAAGTGAGGGGAATCTCATACATTGGTCCAAATGCGAAAGTGAGTGTTTTTTCAAGGCAATTCGTGACTGGACCAAAGTATCCTAGCCCGTATGGAAACTTTGTTCCAAACTTGAACAACAACAAAATAATTTTATATCTGCACTCTGTGTATAATTATTATACACAGAGTGCAGATATAATTTTTTTGAGGTCAGAAATCGATTCAGCAGGAAATCAATTAGTCGGAAATAGTCATTAGAGCGAGAATTTTTGCCTTGTAAAGGTGTGGAAATGAGCAATTTCTAAAAAAAATTGCAAAAAGTGGACCAAAGTAACCTACCTTTACGGTAACCCGATTCTTTGAGAATAAATTTTTCAGGTTTATTATTATTATTGCTATTATAGGGATGGGAACCAGTACAATAACATCGTATAATACCCAACAGCCGATAATCTCGACACCCAGTTCAGTTTTGCTTAGTGGTTTAGTGATGCTTAACTCTATTAACATTTTGTTGAGAACCTACCAGGCCTGCGATCATGGCGCACAACCAAAAACACGCACAAGGTGTGTCGCCATCTGTTTAGCTCGGGAGTTCTCCTGGTGAATAGTATTCCCAACAAGTGCTGCACTCGAATGGTTACCCTGTTAATTACAATCAAAATCATCAGAAAAAACACCTTTTTGAGTGTGCCTTCCACCCCTGCCTTGTGTTGGGGGGGGGGGGGGGGCGAGGGGGCAGTCCATTCAACTTGCAGGATAATATCTTATACATATTATGTCCCTCCTTTGGTGGAAACGGATTCACAGTTTACTTCTTACGGGTGGGATATTTGCCATTTTGGTGGCCAACTCAATTTTCAGTTTGCACTTAATGAGGGATAGAATAAGAAACGCTTTAGGAGGGGAATCGATGCACCTGTGCGATCAGGACCGTGAGATCAGGAAAACACAAGTCCAAAATTTTCCCAACATGGATGCCCTTTTGGAAGTAAACTCCTCAATTAAAGAATAATAAAATTTTTGATCTGAAAAAAAAACAAAAAAAAAAAAACGGAAAATTAAGGGATTTCACAACTCCTTCGTATTCCACCCTTGAGTCGTTCCAGCTCATCCCATCTCGCGACCAGGTTATAGAACCCGAGATGATACCCTTTTCCGCAACTATGTAACTACTTGGTGCAAGACCATTCATTCAGAAAGTGGCAGCGAAAAAAAAAACTTCTTTTTGGAAAGACTATAAAAAGGGGGAAGTTTGAAAACTGCTCTTCCTTCTTGGGAAGGTTGAGTTATGGATTAAATTATACCTATTTGTAGCTCAAAGTACTTTGAGTACTTCCTAAGTTTTCAAGCTTATGGTAGTTTTCTGTTTAGTCAAGTGGCTCCCACGAGATCGCTTGGCGTTGAAAATGAGAACCGATTTAACGGGAAACGTTCTAAAAATTTACGCGCAAAACCTCAAGAGTTTATCTTTTTCACAGTTTTCAGCCAGTGTTGTCATGAAAAACAGAAAGACATGTGGAATAAAATATACTAACGCGACTTGAAAAAAACTAATTCATAGCCAGGACGTTATAAGTTGTGAACGACGTGAACTTTGCAAAGCTGGCAGCTCCCTGTGAAAAAACCTATTTACAGCTGTTGTTTAAGGTCATCCAACATGTGTTTGACTGCGGATGTGTTGTCTGCGGGACATGAATCAGAAGCTGTTCTCAGATCACCTTTAGCCCTTTGGGAGGAGACGAGGTTATTCTTACGACGTTATTGGACGACGTAGTGTTCACTGGTTGGCTCCGAGCCTGTGCGATCGGGCGTTTAATGTTCACTAACTCAGACAATAATGACCCGTCGACACGAGGAGTCAAAATAAATAAGGCCCCCAACTAAATAAAATACCCCGGAGGGAGACGCCTTTGAAAATATCACTCAAGACGAGAGCAGCTTCGGCTTAGACGGGTCTACAGAATTAGCGTTTTTGGCATCTTCTTAAGGTTGTTGTGAATTTGGTACAGAGAATGAATTGTTTCTTTTGCGCTGGGTAGCAATTGAGAAGTTTGAAGGAGATCCTACTCTGCACAATTTGTGCCCGTACCAGTTCTGCTTCACGTATGAGTCGTTGGTAACAGACAACCCGTTCCCGAAACAGTGACAGGTGCTTGGAAAGCGGCTCGTCCCTGGTGAGTGGAGAGGAGGCATCGGCCATTTCATTAATCCGTCCCGGTAAACGTAACATTTAATGCCCGCTCCCTGGCGGCGTTCCACTCCCCACTTATGTTGACAAAGTGGTGAAGATTCTTATCTCACTTAAGTGTGAATTCCCACAGCTTCCAGAGCTGTCTAAGGGTTGCTAAGCTCGCCCCAAGGTGACTAAGGGTTTACAACGCATGCCAATACGGCGCCAAGCTGGATAAGAGTCACCGAGGTTTACCTTGATGATCCCAAGCTTTCCAGAGCTGTCCAATGCTTGCATAGTTGGTGTCAAGCTGGTTAAGGGAGTCCAAGGCGTGCCAAGATGGTCGCAAGCTTTCAAGACCTGCCCAAGGCATGCCAGTATTGTTCCAGGCTGGGTAAGGATTTCCAAGCTTCCCAAGATGGCCCCCAAGCTGTCCAGACCTTTCCAAGGCTTGAAAAGTTTGTGCCTTGCTGGGGATGAATTGAGAACAAGAGAGACCCGTTATTCAAGTCCCGGACGCTCTTGAGGAAATCGAAGCTCCTAGGCCCGGTTCTATGTTATGGAGTGGAAACATGGGTGATGACCAAGCAGGAGAATAGAATTAGAGGTTTCGAGATGAAAATTTTGCGTAGGATCCTCGGTCTGGTCTGTGACGGCGGGAGTTGGAGGCGAAGAAAGTACCTATGAGAAAGTACACCAGTGATGATGATGTCCACATTGCAAAGTTGCGGCGCCCTCAAGTGGTCCTGTGGGCATGTGGTAAGACTCCCAGACGATGAACCAGCGAATAAACTTCATTCAGCACACCCAGGAGCAATTAAAAAGGACGGCCTACGCAGAGATGGATCCACAACGTGGAGGAGGACTGGTTTAATAATATTTGTGATGGGGTAGGACTTTCGTCTGAAACCTAACGAGTTTTATACCTCACCGTCCAAACTTTTAAGGCCAATCGTCCGGCACCACTGAACGTCCGTTAAAACTTTACATGAATTCCCGTGACGTTCTCAAATTTCTCGAGTGATGTAAAAATATAACCCACTGGAAACGGAAAGTTCACAATTAAATTAATTTTCCACCTGCCAGAATCATAACCGGTTTCTGAAGTTATTGAAAGTTTTAACATTTCACCCGTCACAATGTATTCCGATTTTGTACTTGACCTCCATTTTCTCGCGAGTAGCCTTGAAAAAGCATCACGTCAAATGCCAGGATTTTGTTTTCCAGCGAAAAACTCGGTTCGGCTCAACAAATATTTATCCCGAAAAAAAAAAAAGGATTTGTACAAGATAAATTCGAACGGTAAGAGGTTCATACATCCGACATATTTACAGGCATGCCAACCGCAGGGAACCTTCCCCCCGTATTATTAACGAGGCAACACGGTGGGTCGAGGAGGTTCGATTTTAATTAAAATCTCGTTCTCCAAAACCTCTCGTATTATCCAACAATGGGCCGGTTCCCCCGTGACCTCTCTGACTGAGCGAAGATTTTTTTTTTTTTTCTTTCAATATAGTATCAGGAGGGAGTGGAAAAACAAAAGGATTCGGAACGTGGGACCGGAGGGAGGATTGAAAACTCGCGTGAGAGATTAATCCGTGGGTTGAGGTCGAGTTGGGCAGATTCGCGCGGTTTCGAGGTCCATTGTGGTGCTAAATTAAAACCCGTTTTTTCTTCTCGCTTTGTATTTTGGGTTTGAAAAAGTCGAGGAGAGGGGGGAAAATGTTTGGGGTCAAGATTTAATTAGGCGGAAAAAGGCGGTCAAATGACAAAAGATGAACGTGTTGACGGTGTGCGTGAGCGTCCCCCTCCGATGTGTGGGGGCGGTTTTGTGATTATTCGAAAAGTGCCGGCGATTCTTCGGCGGAGGGGGGGGGGGGGGGGGGGCAGTTGATGAAGAGGCTGATGTAGTGGGAGCTGGTTCTGCCAGCTAACGGTCTGCTTCATTAAGCACACTCTCACGTAGGAATAATCCCCCTCGGAATGTCCCTACGCTCCCCGAAACTCGCTCGACAAGACACTTGTCACACCGAGAACACGAAAAATTGACATAAATATGAATACACGGGCTATAGACGGTTTATTTTGTCGAGCAACACATCAAACATTGCGGAGACATGAAAAATAATCAATAATCAACGCCTTGGGCATGTTTTCTTCCAGTCCTTCGCCCCTAGCGACACGCTGCAACAATGGCTGGTGTCGGCAGACCAGTGGGATGTCTCCCTCTCTGCCAACACCCGGAGCTCAAGGTGTTGATTTGTCAGGGAATATGCTGCGATCAGCTCTGTAGGACTCTTGATCCACGAACTCATTTCTGCAACTCTTGATCCTCCAAAGTTCGTGTTCTCTTCTTCTCACCACCCCTTCTAGAAGAATTCTTCCGTCACAGAGTTCGGACGGGCCTCCAAAATTTGGATTTAATGTAAAATGAGAAGAAGGTTATGAATGTAGTAGGTACGTGAGTGTAATTTGTGGAATGTCTGGCCTAAAACTGAACCAAAAAGGATTTTCTTTCTTGACGACCACATCAGGCGATGTCCATTGCAATATTTATGAAAGCATTTGCCTTTTTGCGCTTCCTTCTTTGGATAAAAATTTACAAATCAGTATCCAAGTTGTCACTCGTTAAATCCATCCCCAGTCCACTCCATTTACGGCAGGAATTTGTAGCATAATGAGTAAACTAGCTTAAGGGTTAAAAGGGTTAGGGTTGCGCGCCTGCAGTGAAATGTAACGATAACCAGACATAGCAGAGTAGGTGCAAGGGGTTAATATTTAATATAAATTTTGCACCACACCATCCCCCAGATGGCAGTCCGTCATCCCATCCTTCATTATGGACCAGAAGAAGCAGAGAGGTCACTTTCATTGCCCATCCGTTCATCTGGAAATAGCCTGGAGCGTCAAGACCTGGGACAGCAATCTCCTTCAAGCTCTGCGAGTGTAAACGCGACAGGAGCAGTTAAGGGCACAATTAACAAGGCGAAAGTCGAACGTTTCTGAAACTTTTCTACTTTTTTCAGTTTTCTGCCTATATTTCGAAAACTAAGCGTTTCTCTCGGAAACAAACATGTAGCAAAATTAGAGGAAACAAAATTTCCTTCAGATAGACTACAATGGAAGATCGGAACAATGAAGGAGCCAAGTCTATGAATTCTGAAGGAAATTTTGTTTCCTCTAATTTTGCTACATGTTTGTTTCCGAGAGAAACGCTTAGGCGCTCACACACTATCACTATGAAAACAATTGCTTTCATACAAACTCAACTTTATTTAGAACACAACAATCAAATTGAATCGATGGGTAGGTACAACAGTTGTAATAGTTACCATTATTTTACTGCCTTATTAGGTACCTATACTTGGTTTTTGGCAAATAGGCCATAAAATTGCCTTTTTTCAGTGCGCTCTAGCGGCTGAAAGATCGGAACAATTGTTTTCATAGTGATAGTGTGTGAGTGAGTTAGTTTTCAATCCAATAATAAGGCATGACCTGGCTAATTTACTAAACTTTCATTTAGGTACCACAATCTACAAATTAAGTGTCTCGTATCTGAAATTTAGATTTAATGTAAACACTTGACACTACATAGGCCAAATTTAATCGCGACGGAGGTCAGAAATTCTGAAAACAATTTGAAATCATCCTTTTCAAGACACGTAGATTCCAAAAACGGGCTCAATGTCCGTCCGCCGTTCGAGCCGTTTTGGGCAGTAGGAATTTTTTTTTTTTTACCTCAGAATTTGACAAAATACTCGGTTTACCATCTAGTTGTGCCCGCAAGGGTTTCAGCCCGATCGCCCAAACGCGGGGCTCTGTGGGACTAAAAAAGGGCTACGGAAGGCGTTTTTGAAGGGTTTCGGCTATGGGGTCGAGTTAGGTGTCGTTTTCAGAGTATTTTTGGACTTAGAATTTAAGGGGGTCCCAGAAAAATTTCGATTTCACCGTGGGGCTCTCATGGGGGTACAAATGGGATTTTTGAAGGATCCCAGGAGGTCAAATAAGGTGTCGTTATCCGAGTAATTTCGGACGCATAATCCATTTTTAGAGGTCCCACATCTGTCCAAACATTGTACACATTTTTTCCCCCAAAAAAATTTCGGTAGCGTTTTATAGTTCAAGAATCGAACACCGATTCTTTTCTGCTCCTATCAACAAATTTGTTGCTCTGCAAGCCCGATCCATGTTGAAAAAAAAAAAAAAAAAAAAAAAAAAAAAAATTAAAAAAAAATCAAAACTACTGAGGCGTTTTTGCCTCAATATTAATGTTTACCTATTAAATTGAGTCACTGCAACGACCATAGGTAACTGCTGAAGAAATGGAAACTGCTGAAGAAATGGAAACGGTTGTACAACAACCACCACCAGAGTTGAAGTTGAAGTTGAGAATGAGAAGAAGAACTGCTATTGCTAATGCTGTGTGCTAATGCTGCTTAGCAGTTGTACATTTATAAGTAATAATTACCTAGTACCAATTTTTGGAATTCATGTTTTATAATATACCTAATAATGTTTCTTCTTCTTCACTTTCGACTTCTGCATGATGAGCTTTCAGATAATTTGAGAAAAAATAATCGATTCTCAGATGTATCGATTCTTTAAAACAATCGCGATTATTTTTGAAAATTTCCATAAAAATGGAGAGGTCTTTCGCTCAATTCAAATTTTGATTTTGACAGCATCACCAAACTGTTTCGCACTCGTACCGGAGTTTCAGACTAAACAGCTCTGGTTATCACGTTGAATACTAGTTTAGTAAACAACTATGTTTGTTTTTGTTTTTCAACTCATACTACCCTGCAATATCCCGATCACTACGCTTTTTGACTGCATTACTTCGTCGAGCTCCTCGCGTTGACCTAATCTATTGCCTCGTGTTTGTTCTACTCAATGATTGTAGTTTCAATTGATTCTGATGGACCAGATTACATTTACATACAAATTAGAGATATATTAATTTGACGAGTTAATTGTTACAGCTCGATGACCGGATGCATAACTATAGCGCTAATGGGTCGGATCAGAGATCATCTCCTCAGGGCATGCGGGTCATCCACACGGTATTCCCAAGTCGATCACTGCACCCAATTGTGTTGTTGGAATTGTACCGAAGTATCAAATATTTGTTCGGAAAATTGGCAACATCGCCATCACTTAACGTATTTATTGGCAATAACCCCCTCAGACATCAAGTGCCCATCAACCGAATAACGCGACTTGATGCGATCAAATTGATTTTACGAGGCCAACACCCTCGACAGTGACTAACAAGACACTTTACGGTTTTGTTTTGGTTCCAAGAAGTTGGTATATTTATCTGGCAATTCGTAGTAGAAAACCTTGATTGATGTCAAACAAACACTAATTAAAAGACGATAATTATCGATGGTTAGAAATAGACTCCTAATTAAACGTTTCTGCTCCACAGGGTGTGACATTGTCTTGCAACACTAATCCCTTTTTTCTTGCTTCTCATGTCATTAGGGGAACTTGATGGTCTAAATGTGAATAAATTTTTTCAGGAACATTTCAACTCCTTCGACGTTGTATACTTACGAATGCACTATTTAAGCCTCAAGATTTCCAGAGTTTATCAACGCACCTGAAAAAGAAAAAACCTTTTAGATTGATGAAAACAGATACCAGAAATTCAACAATGGGAATAAAATGGACAAATCCGCTCGATACGTTGTTACACGGACGGTACCTTCGCTCCCTCACGGAGTAATTTCATTAGAGTTTTTGTTTCAATAAAGGGTAAATATTGAATGAGCCTTTCAGTCAACCACTGTGGTATTGGAGGGGTTGAGGGTAAACCAATACAATAATCCTTTCTTTTGACAACCTCTCGAGACAAGTGGGCAAACCCGATCGATCGTTTTCCAATCATCTTTAGATTGAGGACGACAGCCCGGTGAAGGGTTTTGTCGGGAAATTAATTCGAATAATCTATTCTCATTTCCGAAAGGGGCACGGATTGTTGAATACTAAATGGTGCAGCTTGCAAAACGCGAAGCAGCTATTCGCCGGACTTGGACGCCGAAATGGGATATTACAGTATTTCATTTCCGCCTATCCAATACGTATTGTAACGAGGTTCCCACTCTTTTCAGTGTCCTCGAAGATGCCAATGTATGGTTCCCATATAACGGCGCTCTCTTCCCCAGGCTATTACCCCGCCACGGCCCCACAGAGTATATTTTCATCTGGGCAAATAGGGTTCCCTCCAAGGAATGGCTTTTTTCCTTCAGTGCACGCCCGGAGGAGACCAGGAGGTTCGCCTTCTGGGCTAACAGCTATTTATAGCGGATGCCGTGGGAAGTCGATATGATGCCATCGTCAAGTCCTTTTTTTCAATTTTTTTTCACCAGTCGGAAGTCATAACCAGTTATCGTTACATTCGTAATAATCCTTACGAGGGACTTGGTGAGCTTTTGAGAGCACCTTATGAGAATGCTCTTCTCATAGACTCTTTGCTAGAATCCGTCACCGTTGCGGGGGGGGGGGGGGGGGGGTTCTTCCCAAATCCATTTGAGGGAAAACAACAAAAGAAATCAAAAATCAATCGTCCACAACGATTACAGCTGAAGATCCTCCCTCATCTAGCTCTGTGCCGCCAGAGATGGGCAAAATGTAGTTACCTACAGCTACTAACTACCAACCACATCTACATTCATAAAAAGTAATTGCAGCTACTAACTACAGCTTCCGACAAATAAGTACCGACAAGTACGACAAGCAGTTACTAGTTGATACAAAAGTAGCTGTAACTACTTGTAGCTGTAGTTGTAGTACTGCCCAACTCAGTGTACCGACAGGCTGTTCGGCCAGAGCTGCGATGTTTGGGCCATTCAAGAGATAATTCAATAATCATAGAACTAACTATGTGGGTGGCCGAGCGAAATGAGCCCCCTGGCTGATAAAATGATTAGCTGAGCGATGTAAGGCCCCCTGTCAAAGAGCTAGTGAAATCAAATTTGAAAAGTCTACCCTCAATAATAATAGAACTACCTCTGTCAGTGGCCGAGCGAAACGAGCCCCCTCTGGCTGATAAAATGATCGGCCGAGTGAAGTAAGGAACGTTCAAACCCCTAGTACATCAAGGTCAACTGCTCCTTCAACATCAACCCCCCTGGCTGATAAAATGATCGGCCGAGCGAAGCAACCCCCCCCCCCCTGTCAAAGTGCTAGTGAAATCAAATTTGTAAAGTCCACCTTCAATAATTATAGAACTACCTGTGTGGGTGGCCGAGCAAAGCGAGCCCCCCTGGCCAATAAAATGATTGGAAGAGCGAAGCTAGGCCCCCCTGTCGGAGTCTGAAGCTGCTCGGCGTTGTACAGACATGAACCAGTTGGGTAAGGGAGATAGGTTCAACCCTGTGAAATTTCGCGAAATTTGCAAATTTCTTATAACATCCAGCAGGCAACGCTGTGTAATTGTGAATGAAGGCTGCTTTTATTAGCATTTCATTAGGCCCTTGATCCGTTTTCTCTATAGACACCACAATGCCAATTTATTTTAATTTGTTATTCTTTCCAAGCTTCGCAGGTCCTATAATGCACTTATGCCTACATGACATGTAGGCAAACAATGAACGGTTAATTTCTTTTCCGCTAATCCTTCGTTTTATGTTTTTATTTTTACTGCATTTGAAACAAGCATTGTGTTTATTTAGTTATATCTAGTACGTCCAATCTTGTAATGTCTTTGGACTATACAATGAAACTCTAATCAATCAATCAATCGTGCCCATTTCAAGTCTCTACTACCACAGAAAGTTCGCCAAATAACGTCAGGTTTTTTGAAGGACGCAAATTTTAGAATAACCCCCGGCCATATACATGTCAAAATATTGGTATGGCAATATCAGAACTGAAATTGAGGTATTTCGAGAAATGACTGATTTGGGTTTGTTGAGAACATTCGTAGTCAATGTTGGTTTTGACGTTTGTTCCTGCATGTATCCTTCTCGTTGCCATCACCCATTTTTGTCTTCACCGTGCTTTCCATATTCTTCATGCTACACTTCATCGTAGTTCACTATCTGATTGTCATGATCACTTACCTATGCTGTCATCATATTTGCTGTCTGTGTCTTCCAGCTTAATCTTTCATTCTTCCTAACCCTTCAATGAACGGTTCCCATTCGTCCAGCATTGCTTCCTCACTCTTCAGTTATACTGTTCTTTCGTTCTTATGCTTCATTTTGTCCATGATTCGCACTACGATTCCTCATCCATTCCTTCATTTATACCTGCAGCAACGGCATTATCAGGTCTCTTTCAGTAATCTTACGGCACTATGCAGACTACAGTATTACGTGAGAGAAAACGTAAACCCCTTTCACTCGCATAAGCCTGCAAAATTCGATCAGGGTGCGTTAACACAAAAGTTGCATTGAATTCTGCGATCGGACGAACAGAAGGGTCGTATCTGCGCGTGGACACTCGCCAACTGGTTCTGCACGAATTCACGCGATTTCGGAGCTGCTTTGTGGGGGAGGAAACAGACGCCTATGTGATCACCAGGAACTATAGTGTCCCTCGCACTGAGGTCATTGTTATTTCACAGGCCGGTTGGAAATCTCCCGAGGTCTGATGCATGTGTAATCCTAAGCGGATTTGCCTGCAGCCACCAGGGCACTGCCCTGTATGAATCCCCCTGTCACAACCCCTAATGGCGCAGGGATGAGCTTCACGGATAGAGTATAGGAATCACTTCAACGTGAATCACATTTCGCTAGGGGGAGAGAAAATCTCTTGAAAGGAGCCTGTCCCCTTCTCTCTCGAGAAACACCTGATGAGATTGAAATGTGATCGAATGATAGGATGTAAATGGGGGAGGATGAATACCAAAGAGACACAGGATGTTTCCATTATTCTCCCCGACACCAGATTTTCACTCAATCGGACAAGCGTTTTTTTCCCAAATTTCTTTCCCAAATCCAAAAGTCAGTCAACATTTGACAAGAGAACCAAATCCTACAAGGCCCTTTTCCTTTATTGCATTTTCAGGAAATTAGTGCTCTTATCTTTAATAACTTCTCTTTGAACAGATTTCCATCCCATTGCAACTTCGCACTACCTTTTCAGCAATTCCTGCAACAATTACGTCAGAGGGTGAATCCTCCAAGGAAGGAGGGAACCTTCCAGCGTGTCCTGTGTCGGCCTTTCGCCTGGATTTATAGGTCTATTTCCTTTCCCAAGCTCACTGCCGACTTGATTATATTCACTTCCACGCCCTTCGCTGGGAGTCTGGCAAGTCGCACAATTTAAACTTTGCCGGATAAATCATTAGGTATTGAGTTAGCGGATGAGTTCGGAAAGCTCATGTAAATTCGCTACGTGTTGGGGGGGTGAACGTTCGAAGAGACTGTAGAACGCCTTTTTAAAATTCCCTCAAAGTTAATAGTTAATTGAAAACGTCCAACTGATAGAACGCGGATATTAAAATATTCCGAGGCGACGGCCATTCCGCGGATTAAAAGGGGATACGACGAAGCCGCTGAAAATGCCAGAAGAATAAATAAAGTGGGTATTATTGTCGTGGGAGACTCGCCCTTACAGAGCTGAAGGGCCTGCCGGGGTCATGGGAGGAATATTTAAACGTCAGGGCGTTATCTTTTCCTCGTGAAAATAAATAATGAAAGATACAACGGAGACGGGAGTCTGCATTTCGCTTTAAACATTCCACAGCATTTATTCTTTTGTTTTCTCACATAAAAATTAGGGATAATGATCTTGAAAATTCTGAATGCTCCCGGGCTTTTTTCAACAATACCGTAATTAGCGAAGTTTTATGTTCCTTGCAACGTGTAATTAATTAAGTGTGCTAATGAGTATTTTTCTCTCTAAATAAATATTGCCCTAATGATGGAACTTTTTCCAGGAAAACATTTCACTTCATGAGTTTTTTTTTTTCGCCCATGCGTTTTGACCTTTCCATAAGGTTATTTAGATCAAGAACAACTTTTCCAAATGATGTAAAATATAAAAAATATCAGTGAATCAGGAGTCTAATCATGAAAACATTGCACGAGGAGCGAAATCAGCCGAGAGTGGATTCGCTGATATCTTTCCTGATTTATTTTTGAATCTGCTAAAATTGGTTCAACCGCAAAAAAAAAAAAAAAAAAAAAAAAAAAAAAAAAAAAAAAATACCAACAGCATCGTGCATATCTTTTCGTATTCTCAACTAGAGGTCTATCAAGAGGTGGTCCAATTCCTAATTAGGGGGCTAAAGCCAGCCAACCCCCGACCTCTCCCATCTGGCCTCAGACTACTTCTACAAGCTTTTGATTGTGAATAGTTCTATTTCTTAAATAAATACAGGATGAGAATTGAATGAGAATGAATGAATGAACTCCTGGTGGAACTGGGAAGTCCCCGTTATGGGAGCCAATACTGCCCCCCCCCCCCCCCAAACTCTTGGCCCCCAAGGCCGCAGATTGCGTGGAGTTTAACGTTCTTAGCAAATGAAGGCATGTATTGACAGGTCCACCAGAAAAATTTTCGTCCTTGCCTGAGGACTTCCAAGAGAGGTTGTTAACAATGTAATCTTTGTTCCTCAGATTTTGTAAGAAAACAGACGCCTTGGCTGCCTTTGCCACCCGATTCCCTCCAAGGATTCAAATGAGCTTTAGTTCTGGTCAACTGTCTGCCAAGAAGACGAGAGTTACGACACGTGATGGACTTTAGTTGCTGTTCAAACTAGAGCCATACCACTGTCTCTCTGAAAGAAGAACGACCTAAACAACATCAAAAACGGTCAAACTCAAAATCGAGATATTTTTCGATTGGACCATTTCTTCTCTCAGCGGCTTATTTAATAATGAAATGATATCTGACACATCCACGTCTGTCTCTTCCGTCAAAAGCAGGCTCATATCAACATAATGTTATAGACCGGGGAGAGATCATTCGCTCGTATTAACTGTCAATACCAGATCCCTCAGCCCCCAGCAACCCCAGTAAATTTCAATCTGCGGGAGCGCCACGTTGCGGGAACTTATGGAGACAAACGACTCCGAATGAGACATGTAGTCCAATGGTGAAGGTGGAGTTTTTCAGGGTAAGGAAAAATGTTAAGTACGAGCACGACAAAGAGAAAATTCAGTACCTACCTATCTCAAGGTTATAATTTCGCTCCGATCGATTTTGCAATTAACGGATGATTACTATGTTCTGGCGGCGCGCTGTAATTAATTTACCTACGCTAGAATTCCAATCGTTCCCATTTCCTTCTGTAGGTCTCAAACGGGATCGCCCACCGTGTGACAGTCAACCGTAAGAAACGGACGACGGAAGTCACATAAACGATGACGTCATGAACGAAGAGGAATCGAGAGGGCGGATATTTCATTACAGAACCGTTTAACTTCTCATCTCTGGGATTTCTCCCTGATTGAAGCCATAAAATGAGCTCTAGTGATTGCACTATTTCGGATTTTCAATCAGCAAAGATCTGAGGGTTTCCTTCGAGGGCACTTCGCGATGATTCTGGGCATGATTGAATTGGGGGAGGAAGAGTTGAGGAGAGAAATAATACTTCTTCGGAGGACTCAAAGGCTTATTCGGGGATTTTTCAAAGGGCTCTAAAGGACCCTGATGAAAGCACTCAAAAATGAAAATTTTCATACATACATAGGTACATTTATGTACCTATTCCAAAAACCGGTCGTATTGAGTTTGTAGGCTGAACACAGAGGAACGTAACTATTTTCACGTAATAGCCATTACAGGTTTATGGTGGTGCCTTCAGATCGCAGCCCCCGGGTCAGCAGACTCTAATAAAGGGGCATTATGGTGATTGAACCCACACTGCTACGTTTTTACGGACATAAAACGCCATAAAACGCCCCAAAAAACCTACACGAAATGGTAGGTATAATAATTATACCTATATACTTACTGTAATTATTACAGTAAGTATAATTGCAGAACTGCGAATATACTTAGCAACTTTGCTACCGGATCATTGCCTTCTCATGTTCGACCTAAAAACCTAGGTATTGATTCAATTCTATTCTATACGTTAAAATTATAATCAAGGAAATGTGAGAATATTTTCTGGAATAAAAAATTCCGTCGCTTAAGCGGCAACACCAGCTACCTAACTCGTTTGTGGTTTATTATTATTGGAATAATACCCCGACGTAATCGCGACGCATGTCGAAAATTCATCCAAATTTGACATCATACGTTTCAAGAGGTCTAGATTCCGAGCCGGTTTGGGCAGTAGGAATATTTTTTAAAATCTGAAATGTTGACAAAATACTCGGTTTACCATCAAGTTGTACCTACCCGCAAGGTTTGCACCCCAATCGCCCAAACCCTATGAGGCTAAAGATGGTTAAAGAGGGCTACAGGAGAGGTTTTATGAAAGTTTTCGGCTATGGGGTCGCGTTAGGAGTCGTTTTTGAAGTATTTTTGGGCGTAGAAGCCATTTTTGGGGCTACCAGAACGATCCGATTTCATTGTGGATCTATGGGGCTTTCTTGGGGCTACGAATGGGACTTTTGAAGGATCCTAAGAGGTCAAATAAGGTGTCGTTTACCGAGTATAACATTGGACGCAAAATCCATTTATTTGAGATCCCACATCAAATATGGGACCTCAAAAAAATGGACAGATTCTGTCCAAACATTTGGGGTTTAGGGTATGGGGTCGAGTTAGGTGCTTTTCATAGTATTTTTGTACGTAGAATCCATTTTTGGGGGTCCCACATCTGTCCAAATATTGTACAGAAAAATAAGCTGTTTTATTTTTATTTTTTCAAAATATTTTCATAACGACACAGAATTAATTTTTGTAAAACTAACCTGTATCAACGAATAATAAACCCTTGTGTAAAATTTGCAGCGTTTTTTTTTGTTAATTTCCGGGTTTTGAAGGATCGGAGTCGATTTTTTGCGAAGAATCTGGTGAAGCCAGATTTTCGATAAATCAACACCAGACAGCTGGTGTTGCCGCTCTAGTAAACTATAATAATTATAGTTTACTAAAGCTTATACTAAAGCTTAGACTACCGCTCTAGTAAACTATAATATTTATCATGATCTTACAAGTTATCTTGATGATACAAAGTCGCATAAGCGGCAAAACCAGACATAATATTATTGACATTTTCATGTCTTTACTTTGGCACACAACCGAAAAAAGCGTTACCGAAACCCGTGGCAACCCGTAAACTAAAAGTGTTACCGAAACCCGTGGCAACCCGTAAACTAAAAGTGTTACTTTTTGAAGCGTTACTTAATTGAAGCGTTACTGAGACAAGAAAATGTCAATAAAATGAAGGGACTTGGATTTTCGACTTTGACTTGCGAGACACAACTCTCTGACCATCTTAAAACACATGGTAACACCACCACTGTGTACCAATCTATTGGTTACACAAATTACATCCTCATCGGGTTCAATTCCTTTGATATATATCACGAAATTTCCCCCAAAATTGTGTCTGCATTTAGGCATTAAATTTTCAAATTGACGTTTCAAAAGTGAAAAAGTCCCCCATGTAACTAGTAATGTTTGATTTGAAAACACTCTTCTACGCGAAATGGACAGGCGCGAAAGTCGCAACATCTGCACATCATCGTCACAATGCGGGAATAACAATCGGACCAGAAATAGATATAATGGAGCGGAAGGCAGATGTCCTTAGGATCCTTTTTCATTTCGGCTCGGTATGAAAAATGCGGAATCCGCCGCAGACGTCGTCGAAGGGAATGACAATGGAGTTAGTTAGTTCAGGCGTTTCACGGTTCTTTTACCACTCCGGTCATCCGTGGAGGGGTACGTGAGGGCAGGACAGATAAAACGGATAATGACGTGTTTGCAGAAGCTTAGCAGACCGGGAAAGGTGACCAGGGAGGTTGATTTTTGCGGGCGATTTACGTGAGGTAGTGCAACCCGAGTGAAATGCGGTTTTATCGCATCAAAATTCCCTTCACCGATGCCCCACACAAACATCATTATCATAAAAATCATCTCATGTTAGGAGGAGGTTTAGGAAATCTTTTCCCTCCTCATATTCCCCTTCGACACTCGTCATCATCAATCATCCCTCTCATTTCCGTCCTTCCGTGCCCGGCTCATCCCGTACAATCCCCGTGCGAAGGGGAAACTCTCCCGACTATCATGCACGTCCCTTTATTTTACACCCTTCAACCCCCACTACCATCCTGAGGGAGAAAAATATCGAGAAAATATCTCTTTTATGGATAAAACTTGGTAGATAGAAGGTTTTTACTTCGACCAATCGGAAGGGGACTTTCCGCCGGAACTTCTGACGCCCCAGACATAATTTATTCTTTTGAAGTCCTTAAGAAGTTTTATAAGATTTCCGATGGCCTTTTACGATCTTACCGTATGCTGCCCTTACACGTCCTGATAAAAGTCCACCATTCAACCCTTCTCGTTTCTTTCCCCTTCTTTCTAACTTATTCACTTACCGACCTTTCAAATAACATTAGTATCAAGAAATAAAATCTCCGGAAAAAAGCCGGGCGAAAGCTTTTTTGATTAGGTAACCACCCACCTATTAGGGCAGGACCAAAACCAGACTCACAAAACCGATTAAATATTACGTAGGTATTAATTAATCATTAAAAAAAATCAATTTGAAAGTAGTGAAGCAAAAATATCAATAAATACCTACGGCGAATGAAGGCAGATGGTCTTCACTTCTGCTTTTCATTAATAATATTAATGAAAAGCAAATGAAATTAAATATTAAAGAAATATAATATCTCATTCTAAGAGTTGATATAATATTATTATATCAACTCTTAAAATGAGATATTGATATTATACTGGTTGAGGAGGGTTTCTTATACAGTGAACCATATCTGAAGTTGATGGGAAGGTTTTTCTTAGGATGACCAGTGTGGCCAGGGACAGAGGCTGTTGGAGCTAATGACCCCCAAAACTTTTAGTTCAGATCCCCAGCTACCTTGGTAGGGCTTTTTTTGAACATTAAAATTAAAATTAAATTATTAGATCATGCGGGATATTTTTAAATGCGCATGTCTCTTATTACCCCTACAGGGGCAAAGCAAAAAGCTTATACTGCAAAAAGCAGTATATCTGGCCACCCTAGTACTAATGGACATTACAGAATTAATAGTGTATGATACGATTGAAGCCCTATGACATGCAATGAAAAAGACTGGAAATTCTACTAATAGGAGTTAGAAAATGTTGACAAATATAAAACGCTGCAAATTTTACACAAGGGTTTATTATTCTTTGATATAGGTTACTTGTGCAGAAATTTAATTCTGTCAATGAAAAAAATTTTTAAAAAATTTTTTGGATTTTTATATTTCAAAAAAATTTGTTTGCTTGTTTGTTTCAAAAGTTTTTTTCAAAAATTCTTTATTTTTTTACTCGAAAAATACTTAACCTCCTGGGATCCTTCAAAAATCCCATTTTTAGCCCCATGAAAGCCCTGTAGATCGCCACAGTGAAATCGGATCGTTCCGGGACCCCCAAAAATGGATTCTACGTCCAAAAATACTTCGAAAACGACACCTAACTCGATCCCATAGCTGAAAGCCTTCAAAAAACCCCTCCCGTAGCCCAATTTTAGCCCCATAGCGCCCCTCGGGTTTGGGGGATCGGACTGAAATCCTTGCGGGCACTACTGGATGGTAAACCTAGTATTTTGTCAACACTTCTGATTTTTTAAAAAAATTCCTACTACCCAAAACGGCTCGGACGGCGGACGGACTTTTCGGATTTAGAATGTAGACCTCTTGAAACGGATAATGTCAAATTTTGAGGCCGATCCGAGTCGTCGACCTCCGTCGCGAAAACATAGGTGTATTATTCCAAGAATAATAAACCAAAATTGAACGGTTGTATTCGCTAAAAGAATTTTAAAACTACTCCTACCTACTCCAAATCAAAATTAAATTTTGTGCTTTTGATGCGTCCGCTTTGGTATCATCATACATAGATTCATTCGGGATTCTGTTCAATTAACTAGACATCAAAATTCACCAAGTTTCAAAGTTCCCGACAATTCCAGACGATTAAAGTGAGTTCCTAATGAGTGAGGAAAATATCCCCAGGCGAGGGAAAAAACGCCGCTTGGAAGGAAGATAATTCCAAACTACTTTAGATAAGAACAATGGGCGCCTGAATTCTTTTTATAGTAGGGAAGCCGAGGAAATGAAAAAAGTTTAATTTAGGCGAGTCAGGGTCCTCCCGAAGCTTTATTTTATCGCGAGCTGTTAACGATACTATTCGAGATAAGAGAGAATACACACAATAAGGCAGGTAGGGCCGAAAAAGGGCACCCACTTAAAGGGGACCCCCAGCGGGCGATTCATCAGAGGGTGTGAAAAACGTGAAAAAAAGCCTTCCGAGCAGGTAGCCGATTTCGGGGGTAGTTTGAAGATGAGGCTGGCCTTATCAGATGACACCCTTTTAGAAGGAAACGAAGACCCCATCGATTCCTGGAGGCAAAATTGATGACGTTGAATCTTGTGAATTTCCTCGAAAAGCTGATGACAAATAAATGTCCTTCTACATTGAAACTGTAATGCGTACCCCGTTTGTTCGTGTTTTCTTCTCTCGTTAACCCTGTCGGAATAACCCGGGGAAAATAAGGGCTCCTCGTTTAGGGCAAAGTATAACAGTGACCTCCCCCTCAGCCCTGTTTCCACTTAAAAGATGTAGGGACATTTCAATTGGATTACCATGTCCGGGGATTCGGGAGGGGGGCAGGAACTTTGCGCCAAGCGTTTAGAAAGGGTAAAACATTCAAGGGATCCGAGAAAACCATTGGGGTGGGGGACGAAGACGAGGGGTAGCTGGCAGAAGGACCCCAGAACCGTGGGAAAAGTCCAATAGAATCGAGTTGAATAGCAAAACTCCGGCGAGGTCCCCTCCCTGGAAATTGGACTGTTCAGATATTTACGACGTTGTTTATTTCTTGACGATGAAAAATCGAAGAGACACCCCACTTGCTGAAAATCGCATCTGGAGGAGGACAATCTTGTAAATTGAAATTTGTAGTTAGGTTTAGATGCGAAATTTGTAGAAGGATGAGCTCAAACAGGCGAAAATGGTTGCCGATTATATATTTTTATTTTACAAAATCTCATATATCTCTGGTTTTAGACCCCTACGTTTATATGTATATATTCGTTATCAGCATTAAATTTCCAATACGAAGCGTATTTTTCAGAATTGTTGGACTTTGAGGTTACAGCTATAATATTTTAATCCCGAAATAAAACAAAAAATCCTAAAATTGGCCATATCTCAAGAAAAAGTGGTGCTCCTAAGAAAACTTGAGGCCATTTTCGGTTTCAGCACCTCAAAAAAAAACGCTGCAAATTTTACACAAGGGTTTATTATTCTTTGATATAGGTTACTTGTAGGTACAGACATTTAATTCTGTCAATAAAAATAATTAAAAAATTTTTTTTTTGGATTTTTATATTTCAAAAAAAATTTTTGGGGGGATTTTTTTTTTTTTCTTCAAAAATGTGTTTTTTCAAAAATTCTTTAATTTTTACTCGAAAAATATTCTTGGGATCCTTCAAAAATCCAATTTTTAGCCCCATGAAGGCCCTATAGATCGCCACAGTGAAATCGGATCGTTCCGGGACCCCCAAAAATGGATTCTACGTCCAAAAATACTTCGAAAACGACACCTAACTCGATCCCATAGCTAAAAGCCTTCAAAACACCCCTCCTGTAGCCCCATTTTAGCCCCATAGCGCCCCATGGGTTTGGGCGATCGGACTGAAAACCTTGCGGGCACAACTAGATGGTAAACCAAGTATTTTGCCAAAATTTCAGATTTTTAAAAAAATTCCTACTGCCCAAAACGGCCAGGACGGCGGACGGACATTTCGGATTTTGAGGCCGATCCGAGTCGTCGACCTCCGTCGCGAAAACATAGGTGTATTATTCCAAGAATAATAAACCAAAAGTGGTTTTTAGCGGCGGACCTAAGAGTCTACTTTTGGTTGTTGACCTGAGTAATTAATACTTCAAAATAACCATTATCTAAATACCTATTAATTTTAAAAAAATTATAGAATTCAGCCAATTTGGATACCTAGTAAAAGTTAAGAACGTAAGAAGTTAAGAAAAATAGGAAATCACAAGAATGAGAAGACGAGAATCTATTCAAGTATTTTTCAATAAAAGTTTTTTGAAATTAAGGATAATAATTATCCTTAAGTGAATTATTCTCCTTTTTTAAGTTAAAAATAATTAAAATTATTTTAATTAGTTCATAAATTATAAACACTGATTTATTAATTTAGTGAATTTATACGTGATTAAAACTACCCAAATACTTTTATTTATAATTTGTTAATTGACCAAAATTGTTTTTTAATTTAAATAAATAATGATTAATTAAAATTGAACAGTTAATTAAATTTGAGTGGAACTTGAATTCTACTACAGCTCCAACTGCAACAACTCCACACGTCTAGTTATAGCGGTGGAAAAAATATGGTCCTGCACCGTACGTAGTTTGACTAACAATGTTGCCATCTTTAAAATTGGAGGTTTCATTTTTGTACGGCCTAAGTGGAGTCCCATCAAGAGTTTATTCATTGTTCTTGAAATGAAATTCAACTGGGATCCTAGCGGGAGTCCCGTAGAGTGTAATTAAAGCTATAAAAACACCGCCGTCGGATAACTGGGGGAAAAAAAAGTTTTCACCTGGAGAGGAGAGATTTATAATTCAATTTCCCTTTTGCAATGAGGAAACCGAGGATGGGAAGAGAGGCCAGGGGAATAAGGGTCTGTGGACCAATTCATTACAACATGATACACGAAAAACTCAAGATGGCTTTATAAAAAGTAAACTTTCCCAGGAGTGAGATTAAAACATCAGGTCGTCCATCGTTGGGTTCCGATTAAAAAAATGTGTGGCTCCCAAAAGTGCCCAGTTTTTTTTTCGCCATCGAACATCTTCGAGACTTTCAAGTTGTTTCCCGTCTTAGGTTACACCGCGTGGTGAATTTTAATCCAATTTCGGCGAGCAGAAAGTTGAAAAAGGGGTTGTTTATACCGGCAGGTTAATCCCAGCGTCTGATCCAACATTAGACATTCACCCTTATTTAATAAGGTGAAAGGGAGCAGCGAGGATGGGAGTTTTAGGGGCAGCTACACCCAAAGTACGCATAAATTCTTCACTTCTGCAATTGAGTCTCCAAGTAGACAACGTGCAATTCTCCACCCTCCTACATTGTTATCAGCAAAACAATTCCGACGAAGCTGTTTGGGGGTTGTAAAAAGAAGTTTTCAAGCACGTTGAATTTAACTTTTCTTACTTTACTGGTAAAAGGGTCCTTTTGAGTGTATTTTTATTTATTGTGGAACAATTTTAATTCAATTAATTTCAAGTTGTGCTAATTGACATTTAATGCTAGATTGCGCGTCTGGTTTGGTTTCTTCAAACGTATTTATGTATTGATCGTGTTCATGTTATTGACTTGAAGATAAACTCAGAGTATATAATGCGGTTCAACGGTTAAACATTTCCATGGTGGGACGTGGAATCGATTCATCTGTTGGAATTGTTCACGTTAAGAGCTGTCGACTGAGGATGGCGTGTGTACCTCAGGGATATTCGCCGAGCTGGAATTGATAATTAGAACCATTAATTTGAAAGCGCGTAATGAGGTAGATTGGGGTGAGCTGGCGAGGTAGCGGGGGCGAAAAGCTGGAACTCCGTCCGGAGCTTTGGAAGACCTGTATAAATCCAGGAGTCGACACCCCTTCGCTTCGCATGCAGTCGTTTAGTTTAGTTAGGGAAACCCCGCGCAAACTTGGCTCTTCGTTAGAGGAGGCGAACAATTAATGAACTGTAGACTCCCGGTGTGTGCCTTGCACAAGAAGTATCCACTGTCTACCAACTCCCGGGATGGAAAGGGAGGGTCTGACATTGTTTACAACAGTTCACTTCTCCGGAAGGAGTTTTGGCACGCTAAAGAATAGGTCTCTTCAGCAACATTTATCGTTCCATCAAGTTCAACTTCGGTCACAGATTTCTCGCTCTATGAAACTAGCTGCACTTCATGTTGCTTTGCGGGGAACAAGTTACAGCAGAGGGTAGGAACGAGTTGAACTTGAATGCCAATTCGGCAAGTGGATTGCCATGCAGCACCCAACGTGGTCTTCGGGGACGTTGCAGAAGAGCGCCATTAATTGGTCACACAGTTTTTTCGTCCATTTCCCCTCATAAAAACATTATTAATGACTCAATTCTCGATATCTTATTTTTTGAAGCGAAGCTTTTATACGGACGCCCCCCTCCCCCGCCAGGAACGCTCGCCGCTCGGGGAGTCTCCCAGTGAAAATCGTGAGTCAGTTCGTGAGTGAGTCTCAGACGTACTCAGAACGGGTGGAATCCGAGGGGCTTCAGGGACGTTACAAAGATGGAGGAGGCGGGGAAATTTTTGAAGCGAAGCTTTTTTGAAGTGTTTCATAACTACTGGTGGGGGGGGGGGGGGGGGGGCTTCCGCGCGTTGAAGCCCAAATTTCATTTATTTAGAGTCGTTCAGCCTCACCTGCAACATCCAGCGTGGCATTTTTACTTCTCGTAGAGCCGGCGACGTTGGACGCGACGCACCAGTAGACCCCGGCGTCGTTGTCCTTCCGACCGTTGGATATCCTCAAGAAGAAAAGCGACCCCGCCGGGAGGATGACCCTGTGGGGTGCGGACACGAGGGGCTCGCCGTCTTTGTACCAGGTCACTTTCGGTTCGGGGACACCTTCGGCTTTGCAGTACAAAGTAGCCGGTTCGTGGCGGGGTACCGTCAAGTCCGCAGGGTGCTCTGTGATACGAGGAGCTCTGAATTGGGCACCTGTGAACAAAACAAAAAAGTTCTACTGAGTAAACACTTCAAAAGTACAAAAACAAAACAGACCACCAAATGCGTTTTGCTTGGGCCTACGGCTAAAATTCAAGAAACACGGAACATGCTTTATGAGCCGAATATATATAAATATGTGTTTTCGGCGTGTGCGATTGAAATCCATCGTTGGAAACTGTCCGACGCCGAACAAGTGGCCTGACGGTGAGACAAGTGACAATGACAAACTATTGGCCTAGATTAGACTATTAAATACTAAGACAAGTGAAGACGCCGAACTGGTAGCCTAACGTACGACAGGCGAGGACGCCGAACTAGTAGCCACACGTACAACAGGTGAGGACGCCGAACTAGTGGCCTAACAGTAAATTTGGTGAGGACGCCGAACTAGTAGCCTAACGTACGACAGGTGAGAACACCGAACTAGTGGCCTAACATTAAGTTTGGTGAGGACACCGAACTAGTAGCCTAACGTAAGACAGGTGAGGACGCCGAACTAGTAGCCTAACGTACGACAGGTGAGGACGCCGAACTAGTAGCCGAACGTACGACAGGTGAGGACGCCGAACTAGTAGCCTAACGTACGATAGGTGAGGACGCCGAACTAGTAGCCTAACGTACGACAGGTGAGGACGCCGAACTAGTAGCCGAACGTACGACAGGTGAGGACGCCGAACTAGTAGCCTAACGTACGATAGGTGAGGATGCGGAACTAGTAGCCTAACGTACGATAGGTGAGGACGCCGAACTAGTAGCCTAACGTACGACAGGTGAGGACGCCGAACTAGTAGCCTAACGTACGATAGGTGAGGATGCGGAACTAGTAGCCGAACGTACGATAGGTGAGGACGCCGAACTAGTAGCCTAACGTACGACAGGTGAGGACGCCGAACTAGTAGCCTAACGTACGACAGGTGAGGACGCCGAACTAGTAGCCGAACGTACGACAGGTGAGGACGCCGAACTAGTAGCCTAACGTACGATAGGTGAGGACGCCGAACTAGTAGCCTAACGTACGACAGGTGAGGACGCCGAACTAGTAGCCTAACGTACGACAGGTGAGGACGCCGAACTAGTGGCCTAACAGTAAGTCCGGTGAGGATGCGGAACTAGTGGTCTGACGGTACGACAAGACTTGTGTTAGGCCACTAGTTTGCGTCCTCACTTAGTGAGGACTCACTTAGTATCAAAAGGTTTAACGACGTCCTATTCGAAGTGGAGTTTGCGAAGAAGCGAAGAAAGCTCCATGCCAACAGGCTAGCCCCAGCAAATGTCCGGCCGGACGAAAAGAAAAGGGGGGAGCAATGTGGTGTGGCAACCGACACATGTTCGAAAAGAAACGAGATCAGGCTCGCCGAAAATGTTTAGTTGTTGTTTGTGAGTTAAGTTGATCGGATTGTTGAGTTTTTGACAAGAGTAAAGATCTTGGTCGGTTGTTAACGGTTTGTTATTTTACAATATACATACCTACCTGTATACGACCACCGCCATCATACCATCAAATATTATATATATTATATTATATATATATACCACCACAACCACCATAGTTTGTTACACATCGGCGTCCCCCTCCCGCCTAACGTTTCTTGGCAGTTAGGTCACGGCTAAAACATGCTAAAACACACGTTTAAACGTTTTTTATGATGTCATATGCAGCGTATGGGCGACATTTATCGTTTAAATGTATTTCTATCAGAGAAAACCTATAAATTGCTTCAAATGAGTATTGAAAACAATATTTTGTCCCGAAGGGTTTGTGCAGGGGGCGATATAGACATAAACCGTACCGTATGTCAGGGAAGTGACATTGAATATTTTTAAATCATGGATATTCATGACTGCGCCGACAGTAAACTTCTCCTCCCTCGAGGGAATTTATGTCTGCTTTTAGTCGCCTTTATCGTTTTTTGTTTCCCTCCTCGATTTTTCAGCCAACTCTATAAAACAACCCGATGCGGCGGGAGGAGGGTCACACGAAATGAGACATTATGCCGCCACAGTAAAAAAAAGATGGATGTTGTAGTGATAATAGGAGAAACCCGGGCTCACCCTCACTCGTGATGTATGGAATCGCAGGGGTGGGAAAATGTTGTAAATCATCAATTTTTTGACGGAGTGAAGCAACGTTGAAACGTGGAAATACGGTCGGAGTTGACCGACAAGACCGGGCAGTCGTGCAGGTCGGGTATACATTCCCCCTGCTTTCTGATGAGGCCACGGGTTCGAATCCCGTTGAAGATGAACTGGAAATGAAATTTAATGTGCACCGAGGTTAAAGTGACTAATCAAACTACTCCTCCCGTTTAAAAAGTGATTTCTTTGACTAATTTTGGATCCGAAAATGATCACTTTCAACATGGGCGCTTCGTACGCCGCACAGGGGGGCAGATAGCGAATCTAGCTGGACAAAACTCCAGGAGCTAGTTTATCGATCTTGTAATATTTTTCCCACAATTTATTTTCTAGAAATCACGTTTAAAGCATGTTTGCAGGAACCTATCTACGTTAGGTATAGTTTAAATAAATAAAATACTCCCAGCAGGGATCCTAACAACATAATAATATTATAATAATATTATGTTGTTACAATTTGTAATATTATTACATATGGCTACTACCTCAATTTATGCTCCAAGTCGACCTTTTTTGTCTGAGTGATATGACCGGACATGCAGCCGGTCGCTCAGGAGTGTCTCCGAACATTTATTCATTTGTAAGGTTATGTTTGACCAAAAGTAACATTATTTGTGCTCTCTGAACGCAGAATTAGATGCTCTACAACTTCGATGAGTTTTTACATAGGAGTTACCATTTTTGAGCAACAGACATTCAAACTTGACGTAATCTTGATTTTTCACAAAATTGGAAAAAATCGAAATTTTCTGACGCCCCGTCGCGCCCTTACAACTGGGTCAATTTTAACTTTAAGGTAGCTCATTCGACGCAGGATTTTGTGCTCTTTAATTCACTATATAGAACATTTTCACCTATAACGCACCCTTTCAGTGTTATCCGTAAAAAACCAAAAATTTTGCGATGATGACGGTGAGCGTCCCAGAAATGTTGTTGGGAAGGTTCGGATTCGTGCTCAGCACTCCAAAAAAAAACATAACAAACCGTTGGGAAAATTTCTACACCACGCTTTGCATCGAAAAATCACCTGGTGACTGGACTATAGGGGGAGTTCGCGGAGGCGATTCACAGATTTGGGGGAAAACCTATAGCGACTACTTACTGAAAGTAGTTATCTTATGTATGCCTTCTTAAGCAATTAGTTGTATTGATTAACGTTGATCCGTTCCAATGAAACCCCCGACAGATATTTCATGTTGTTCGCGAGACTCTTTGGCCGTTTAAAACAGACCACTTCATTTTCGGACTTTTGTCCAGCTAGATTCGCGATCGTCCCCACTGTGCGCCGGAACCTAATTCGTTTTTACTACTTCGTCACAAGGCGTTATTTATTGCTCAGAACAAGAGAGTACTCGCAAGTTGATTTGGAACATAACTCAGTGGTAGCAGGTGGTCAGATCGAGAGGGGTTTTCCAGACTTGCAGCCCACCGGAGGGCCGTCAATAAGCGAACCTTAAGACGTGGGGAGGCCCTTCAAACCCCCGAGATAGGGGAGATTTTCCCGAGTCCCACCTCACACGCATTCGGGTAACTTACGACTTATTACAAAACATCCACGCCTTCCCAATATGAACGGGGCGGTTTGTGGAGCTCCCCAACAACAGGGCTCAAGTGGCTCACACCAATTTCTTACAGTTTCTTCCCAAACTTGACAGGGAACTGTTACACTCTTGGAGGGTCTTGAGGACGAGGGTGGAGAAATATACACGAACCGCGAGGGACAATATAAACCAACTAGCTGCTCCGGCTCGCTTTGCTCGCCTACGCACCCATCCGGGGGGGCTGCGCCCCCCCTGGACCCCCCCAGTGGGTGAGTAGCATCGATGGACACGTTGAAACCCCAACATGAAGGAATTCCCAAATTCGCAGAATTGCAGTGCTCGGTTGGGACAGCTAGAAACAATAATAATAATATTGAAACATGTCTCATGTAGAATAATAAAGTTGAAACATGTTTCAATATTATTATTATTATTATTATTATTATGTTTCAAGCTGTCCCAACCGAGCACTGCAATTCTGCGAATTAGGGAATTCCTTCATGTTGGGGTTTCAACGTGTCCATCGATGCTACTCACCCACTGGGGGGGTCCAGGGGGGGCGCAGCCCCCCCGGATGGGTGCGTAGGCGAGCAAAGCGAGCCGGAGCAGCTAGTAATACATATTATTTAAAATATTATACAAACAAAAATAGACAAAATACATTAGATATTAACAGAATATATTGTACAATTATCATCTCTTGTACTTCAACATGAACCCGCACCATCACGGTGTGGGGAACGTTAATGAGGAAATACAAACTCCGAAATAGATACATATAATATGACACAAAATTTGTATTTAAGACAAAACACACATATATATATATGTACAGGAAATGAAGGTGAAAACAAAACAATAAAAAAATACAAAGGCTGACTCTGTCAACGGCCAAGTTGGTAGGTAAGTACGACCATAAGTGGCAGTCGTCCAGTGAGACCACGGGGAGGCGCAGCCATTCTCACCAGGAAGGGATGGGAGCAAGGATGGGATAGGTTAGTGGGACTGAAGGACAATATGGATTGGAGCTGAAACAGAACATTAGTAGCACAAAAAGGAACATGTACATACAATAATAAGGAGCATTGAAATGGAGGGCTTAATGAGTTGAATGGAACAATAATAATTAATTAACAATTATTGTTAATTAATTATTAATTTACACTAAAGCTCTTTGATAAACTACATTGACAGTTTTTCCTCCTGGGATAAGCAAGTGTAAATTATCTGATGAGGAAACCCTAGAGCAAGCGACATATAGCTGGCCATGACTGAAACAATTTGAGGCCAAATTGATGCCACATACAGATAAAGATTGGCCCTGTGATTTATTAATAGTCATAGCAAAAGCGAGTTTCACAGGGAATTGGAGACGCTTGAAAGAAAAAGGAAGATCGTTGGGTATGATTGGAATCTTGGGTATGTAAGCAACCTCTCCCTTATAAGCACCAGTCAGAATGGTAGCCTGGATGAGGTTGTTTCCAATTTGATTTACCCGCAGTCTGGTACCATTACAAAGGCGAGGGGCGTCTAAATTGCGCATCAATAAGATAGGAGCACCTACTTTAAGCGTGAGTTCATGAGGCGGCGTGCCAGAAGGACAAAGTGAGTTCAGAAACTCAGTTGGGTAAGCCGTTGATTCATCATCATTTACGACAGTATCCAAGGAGAAGAAAGTCGTGGATTCCCCAGGTAAAGAATCAAGAATACGGTTGTTGATACCATCCACAGCCAGGTTAGTGGGTGCAAGAATAGCACGTTCACAAAGCCACTGTTCTGAAAGGAATGAATCAACGATATTGGGGAAAACGCATTTTATCAAATCTTCCTCTTCATCGACCAAATTTCCAACAGGAAGATAGATGAAACCATTACTGTCATGGGGAATCTTTCCCTCCCCAATCTGCAGTAACTCGGAAGAAAACTCGCCAGCAGAGGTATCATTATGGAGATGAACTCTCATATTCTTGGTCAACGATAGCCTCTCAATAGAGGGCCAGAGAGTTGAAGACTTGAGGCAAGCATCTAACTCATCAGCAGAGGTGCCTCTTGCAATGACTGGGAGGGTTTGTCTGAAGTCTCCTGCCAAAAGAACCACCAGACCTCCCATTAATCTCGTGTCACCACGAAGATCTTTCAAAGACCGGTCCACAGCCTCAAAGGCTCCCTTGTGTGACATAGTGGCCTCATCCCAAACAATAAGCTTACACTGCTTCAGCATTGTAGCTCGAGCACTGTCTTTGGGGATATTGCAAGTAGGGGCATCCACTTTATGTAAATCAAGAGGTAGTTTGAAAACTGAATGAGCTGTTCGACCACCAGAGAGAAGAGTAGCTGCAATTCCAGATGATGCAGTTGCAATTGCTACATGACCCTGAGACCTGACTTTTGCAAGCAATAAATTAAGGAGAAACGTTTTGCCAGTACCACCAGGTGCGTCCAAAAAGAGAAGGGCTGGTCGGCCATCTTCAATACATTGCCATACAATGGCAAAAACATTATCCTGCTCAGGGGTCAGACTCCCAGAAGCATTTTCCACTTGTGCAAGGAGTTCTGCACAGTTATAACTGAGCTCTCTCTCCAAGAATGTGTTGACGGAAAATGGGCGAGAAGGAGAAGGAAGGCCGAATTCGGCCAATTTCTTTCCTGACATGGACAAAACACGGTCTTCAATTTCAATTAGAGCTTTATTGAAAACTTCATCATTATTGCCCTGCTCACCAACTGCCTGTTGATGACGGTAAAGAATGTCCTCTGACATTGAATCTTTAAAGGAGTCCCATAAGCGTTTAGGATCAGAGAGACCACAAGTGGAAACCAGTAAAGCAAATATCTCTCTAACAATGAAAGCTGAACGACAGAGAGTGGCCTCTTCCATAGTAGATGTCCAATGATCATCATTTTCCAGGAGGCCAAGAGCTTTGCATGCTTCCTGATAAGAGCTGTGCAGTACCCCATTAACAGACTTAAGAGACTGGAAAGAAGTAGGGCCACGTGTTTTATGCAACAACAATCTCAAGCAAAAACAATCCAAGTTAGCAACATGGACGGCATAAACACGACCGAGAGTATCACCTTGCTTGACTCCTGGCCATCCAGAGACATCCCTACCTATTTTTCGCCGAGACCATTCCTTCCTTGTTGCATTCCAAGTAAAGAACTGAGGAACTTCGCTGTAGAGCAATGTTTTGGCAAATTCATCCCTCCGACAAAGCTCAAAAAAAGCAGTAAGAGTGGTTTTAGGAGGGTTGGCCAGACGCTCAAGCAAGTTGCCGGCAGTAAAAAAAACTCTCTGCCCATTCTCAAGGTGAACAGAAAGATGGGTGACAGCAGGGAAGCGCTGATGAAGGGGAAATTGGAACAACCGCCAAGCAGCTTCATTACTGCTTACATATCTTCCAGATTGGAAGTTTTGCACTTCATTAATGGGATTTCCTGTGGATCGTTGCAAGTTGAAAACTGCCTGATCGTTTCCTTTGTTAATGTACTTGCAAATGTACTTAATAGCCTTGACTGACTGACAGGACTCCACATTGATATGAGCATTGAACATTTTGCTCAAAATGGGTGAGAAAGGTACAACCCAACTGTTGTCGACAGTAAATGGTTTCCGGCCCATTTGGATCTGACACGTCAAGCCTCCATCAAATGGATGTCGGCGTCGATACAAAGGATAGCTATCTTTGTCCATGCGTGTTGCCTGAACCATGGGTCTAGGATACTTTTTGGTGCATTTTCCCTGCACCATACAGGGGGAGTCCTGATTATGCACACCGCAAGGACCATGAATCATTTGTTTTTGAACAATAGAGCTCAAGAGAGGATCAACAACGGGATCAGGAAGTTCAGCAGAAATTATGCTATCCAGCTGTTTCTTTCTTGCCTCGAGATGATACTGATTTACGAGTTGTCATACACGCTGATCGCACTCCTCAGGGAGAGCATCCCCGCCGTTTCAATGCTCCAACAACAAATGATGTTGCAGTAATGATGGTGGGGAATGAATTTGGAAAGCGTGATATCATCTTGAGGAAATTTGATAATTCCCCCGTGAGAGTCGCTGATACTCATAAATATTATGATGCTCTCCAATATCCTTTAATTTTTTGGAATGGCCAGGAAGGCTACAGCATTGATGTTCCTCAAGTTGATCCCACCACTCACCAACCTGTTGGCTCTAAAAAGGTCTCCTGCTTGCAGTTCTATGCATTCCTTCTCATGGTCAAAACTGATGAAGGTAACTCTTTGTTTCGGTACAAGAAGCTTTTTCACAAATTTTTGGTTGACATGTATGTCAAAGTGGAAAGCGAACGCTTACGTTACATCTCTCTGAACCAGAAACAACTCAGGGCTGAAAGCTACATCCATTTACAGGATGCTGTAGCTTCTGACGGCCACATTGACCCCAATGAGCTTGGGACAATGGTCATTTTGCCTTCGAGTTTTGTGAATAGTCCCAGGTACTTGGCTGAATATACTCAGGATGCAATGGTTTTTGTTCGGCACTACGGGCGGGCAGATTTGTTCATAACTTTCACCTGCAACCCTAAATGGGAGGAAATCGAACGAGAGTTATTGTCAAATCAAAGTGTCATTGATAGACATGACCTCATCGCCCGTGTTTTTCATCTAAAATTGACTGCATTGATTAACGTGCTCACTAAGGGTCACGTTTTTGGTGAACATGCCGCATTTGTGTATTCAGTTGAATGGCAAAAAAGGGGCCTGCCTCATTGTCACATTTTGCTGTGGCTTAAAGACAAGATTCGCCCTGCAAATGTACTTAATAGCCTTGACTGACTGACAGGACTCCACATTGATATGAGCATTGAACATTTTGCTCAAAATGGGTGAGAAAGGTACAACCCAACTGTTGTCGACAGTAAATGGTTTCCGGCCCATTTGGATCTGACACGTCAAGCCTCCATCAAATGGATGTCGGCGTCGATACAAAGGATAGCTATCTTTGTCCATGCGTGTTGCCTGAACCATGGGTCTAGGATACTTTTTGGTGCATTTTCCCTGCACCATACAGGGGGAGTCCTGATTATGCACACCGCAAGGACCATGAATCATTTGTTTTTGAACAATAGAGCTCAAGAGAGGATCAACAACGGGATCAGGAAGTTCAGCAGAAATTATGCTATCCAGTTGTTCAGGGCGAATCTTGTCTTTAAGCCACAGCAAAATGTGACAATGAGGCAGGCCCCTTTTTTGCCATTCAACTGAATACACAAATGCGGCATGTTCACCAAAAACGTGACCCTTAGTGAGCACGTTAATCAATGCAGTCAATTTTAGATGAAAAACACGGGCGATGAGGTCATGTCTATCAATGACACTTTGATTTGACAATAACTCTCGTTCGATTTCCTCCCATTTAGGGTTGCAGGTGAAAGTTATGAACAAATCTGCCCGCCCGTAGTGCCGAACAAAAACCATTGCATCCTGAGTATATTCAGCCAAGTACCTGGGACTATTCACAAAACTCGAAGGCAAAATGACCATTGTCCCAAGCTCATTGGGGTCAATGTGGCCGTCAGAAGCTACAGCATCCTGTAAATGGATGTAGCTTTCAGCCCTGAGTTGTTTCTGGTTCAGAGAGATGTAACGTAAGCGTTCGCTTTCCACTTTGACATACATGTCAACCAAAAATTTGTGAAAAAGCTTCTTGTACCGAAACAAAGAGTTACCTTCATCAGTTTTGACCATGAGAAGGAATGCATAGAACTGCAAGCAGGAGACCTTTTTAGAGCCAACAGGTTGGTGAGTGGTGGGATCAACTTGAGGAACATCAATGCTGTAGCCTTCCTGGCCATTCCAAAAAATTAAAGGATATTGGAGAGCATCATAATATTTATGAGTATCAGCGACTCTCACGGGGGAATTATCAAATTTCCTCAAGATGATATCACGCTTTCCAAATTCATTCCCCACCATCATTACTGCAACATCATTTGTTGTTGGAGCATTGAAACGGCGGGGATGCTCTCCCTGAGGAGTGCGATCAGCGTGTATGACAACTCGTAAATCAGTATCATCTCGAGGCAAGAAAGAAACAGCAGCTTTAAAATCTTTCACAAGAGCATTATGGTTATGCAGCATTTGCTGTAATTGCTCAACTGTGTTTCTGTCGACATCTTGGATATGGTGACACCTTTCATCAACCTGTTTATCATCATCCCCAATGAAATAAATTTGGAGAAATTTATGATGAGGATCTCCTGGAGGTGGCAGGAGAGACCCAATACGGTGATAAATCTGACCTTGAATTGAGAACGTTGACTGAAAACCTCTAAATGAAACCTCTTTGTCAACGCCAAAGGACGTCATCTGGAAACAGGCATTGAACCTCATGGTATTTTTAAGAAAATGGCGGGACTCCACAGTATCGCCTAAAAGAAGGGACTGGAGTGGCTCAGGAGGTAGTGGAATTCCGGAAAGGTACACCTTTCCTTGAGAACAGCACATCCCAGGAGGTTCGCCTTTCCATTTCAATGCTTGACAGAGCTCACACTCAACATTCATATGACCGATTTGTAATAAGGGAAAAAGGTGATACTCATCTTGAGGATTATAATTGAAAGCAATTTTGAGCATAGACTCCCAATTGAATGAAGAACGGCGACGCTTTTGTGTGCGATCAGCATCCCTCCTCAATGCAGAAGCTTCATCGTCCTCATTTGCTCTTGAAGCAGATGTTTGGGCAGCGTCAGCTCTTTGTCTTTCCTGAAAAAGGCAAGGGCACAAAATAAATTATATGTACCTACCTGGCTTTATTCACTTGCAGTTCCATCTGAAATTGAAAGCGTAGGTAATATTCCTACCTGTCTTTGCTGTGAATTTTCCCGTGATCTTGAAGAGGCTGTTTGGGCAGCATCAGCTCTTTGTCTTTCCTGAAAAAGGCAAGGGCCCAAAATAAATTATATGTACCTGTCTTTAGTCACTTGCAGTTCCATCTGTAATTAAAAGCGTAGGTAATATTCCTACCTGTCTTTGCTGTGAATTTTCCCTTGATCTTGAAGAGGCTGTTTGGGCGGCGTTAGCGCTTTGTCTTTCCTGAAAAAGGCAAGGGCCCAAAATAAATTATATGTACCTGTCTTTAGTCACTTGCAGTTCCATCTGTAATTAAAAGCGTAGGTAATATTCCTACCTGTCTTTGCTGTGAATTTTCCCGTGATCTTGAAGTGGATGTTTGGGCAGCATCAGCTCTTTGTCTTTCCTGAAAAAGGCAAGGGCCCAAAATAAATTATAGGTATGTACCTGTCTTTAGTCACTTGCAGTTCCATCTGTAATTAAAAGCGTAGGTAATATTCCTACCTGTCTTTGCTGTGAATTTTCCCGTGATCTTGAAGTGGATGTTTGGGTAGCATCAGCTCTTTGTCTTTCCTGAAATAAGATATAGATAGAAAGTAGTAGTAGTCTTAACTTGAAGTATTCGGTATCTTTGCTGTGAATTTTCCCTTGATCTTGAAGAGGCTGTTTGGGCGGCGTTAGCGCTTTGTCTTTCCTGAAAAAGGCAAGGGCCCAAAATAAATTATATGTACCTGTCTTTAGTCACTTGCAGTTCCATCTGTAATTAAAAGCGTAGGTAATATTCCTACCTGTCTTTGCTGTGAATTTTCCCGTGATCTTGAAGTGGATGTTTGGGCAGCATCAGCTCTTTGTCTTTCCTGAAAAAGGCAAGGGCCCAAAATAAATTATAGGTATGTACCTGTCTTTAGTCACTTGCAGTTCCATCTGTAATTAAAAGCGTAGGTAATATTCCTACCTGTCTTTGCTGTGAATTTTCCCGTGATCTTGAAGTGGATGTTTGGGTAGCATCAGCTCTTTGTCTTTCCTGAAATAAGATATAGATAGAAAGTAGTAGTAGTCTTAACTTGAAGTATTCGGTATCAGTAATTGAAAGGTACTATGTACAGTTAATATTCCAACCTGTGTTTTTTGAGTTGTTTCCTGGGATCTTAAAACAGCTTTCCGATCAGCGTCTACAGTGTGTCCTTCCTGAAATGAAATATAATGTACTTTGTTTTGATACGAAGGATTGCAAATACTGTACTTTTGCTGAGGTGATTTATTCCATCACAAATACTAATCCTCATTTTAATGAGGATACCAGAAAATAAGATTATTAATTAATCACAAATTGTAATGAGGATAACAGAAAATAAGATTATTAATTAATCACAAATTGTAATGAGGATAACAGAAAATAAGATTATTAATTGATCACAAATTGTGAATTGGTGGGTCAAATAATGTATGTCCTTACCTGTTCTTGTTGTAAAGCTCGAGTTTCTTTCTGCTTCTTTGCTTTTTTTGAAGTGGCATTGAGAGAAGATCGTTTAGGTGGCATGGTTGGTATAAAAAAGTTTGATGAAAATAAAATAAAGAAGTCAGTGTAGGCCGTTTTGATACAAACGATTTGATGTTATTATACTTCAAAAACTTCACGATGTTAAACATAGGTATGAAGACCTTTGAAGACTGATCCATGACTCTCTTAGTGAGACATTCTCCCGCCTCACCCTACCATTTGAAAAATGCTCCCACCACAGGGCTCTGAGCTCTAAATAGGATAGGGAAAACCCTTATTCGGTAAGAAAGGGGACTAAGCTACTACAGGTAGCAAAAAAGGAAAGGATGAAAGCAAAGGTTGGGAAGGTGGCTAATGGGGGGGTCATAAATCGGAGTTGACGCGGAATGTTTGTGCTTATAGGTTTTGGGAAATTCCAAGTTCGAAAATGAATAATATTGCAAATGGGGTCAATCGGTGTTTGTGCGGAATGTAGGTAGGTAGTGAAGAGCGAGGGCGGGGGGATAGCGGCGGTTTGTAAGCCCACCCGCCGGCTCGCCCGCCCCGCGATTTAAAGAAAACTGCAAAACTGAATTCCTATTAAAATTCTAAGGCACAACCCGCGTGATCCCTGAAAATTTCATCAAAATCGAACAATAGTGTCGTCTGTAAGGTGCCGAGCCGACTGGGGTGGAGCCCTCCATACCCACGCGCGCCCATCCCGTGAGCCGCCACCCGCTTTTGCGTCCGTACAACTTCAAATCCTATAAAATAAATTCGCCGTGTACATTCGCTCAATTTCGGAATGAGTTTGTTCAGTATCTCCTATTAAAATTCGGATCTCTAGGTAGGCTACGGACGAAACGCGGACAAAATCCGTCTATTAACGGCGGAATAAATCGAAAAAATTAATTGAGCGAATTCGCGCGCGCCAAAAAATTCGCGCAACCGGTATTTCGGACGTAGAATTAAACGTAGAATCGGAATCCCCGATAAAAAATGGGGGTTATAGGGGAGCGAAAAACACGTTTCGCGCAAATTCGCGGGTTTGCGCGCGTCGCGCGGAATTTTAATATAGCCTATGTTGGGGGCAATCGCAGCCGAGACCGTTAGGAAAAAACCCCATTCAAATCCGTTCAGCCGTTTAGGCGCCTATAAGGCACGACAGACAGATACACAGACAGACAGAAACCCGATTTTATAGAAGTATAGATAGATAGATAATTATAATTCTTACGACATAATTCTTATGATACTACATTGTAATAACATAAGAGAAAGTTATTACGTTGATCGACTACCTATAGGTCAACGATCAACGATCAACGTAATAACTTTCTCTTATGTTATTACAATGTAGGGTTTTCCGTAATCGGGTTGAATCCAATATATTGGATTCAACCCGATTACGGAAAACCCTTTAAGGGGGTTTAGTACCAAAATGCAATTTTTTACTGGAATTTTTCTATATATTCTAGCATTAAATGCTAGAATATATCAAAAATTCCAGTAAAAACCAGTAATCTACAAATTTTTGTAGATTATTCAAGGAAATTTTATAGTATTTTTCCCCTTTAAAAAAACGCTCCAAATACTCAAGGGTTAATTATTCCTTGATGTAAATTATCCAAAAAATATTTCGATATCAATAACAAAAACTTCATTAAATAAGACTTATTCATTACTTAGTAATGAAATAAATGTTAATAATAGTTTATGGGACTCAGAAAAAATGGATTATGCGTTCAAAATTACTCGGAAAACGATAGCTCATTCGACCTTCGGACATCCTTCAAAAGCCCAATGGACCCCCACAGTGAAATTCGATCGTTCTGGGACCCCCGAAAATGGACTACGTCCAAATATACTCGTACTTCTAGACATTTCGAAATCACGCTTTTTGAGGCCGATCAAAATTTTCGACCTCTGAATCAAATAAATAAGTGTATTATTCCAAGAATAATAACCCAATGTGCATTAAAAAACAGCATTGCCCCTTGTTATTGTTTCAACATTGTACATAATAGGGATAATATCCCTACAGTATAGGTAATATTATTATACTGCTGGAGACCCCCGGATGCGTTTACTTGAAGCCTTCAGCTTAAATTATTGTAACAATGTGCATGCTTGTAACATGGGCATTCTTAACCAGCTCAATTTTATTAGACGCTGATTTGCTGAATTGCTGAATCTTTCACAACTACAGACATAAATGAAGGCGCTACGAAGGAACAAAAATTGTATACACTCACTTCTTCATCTTCTTGGATAGGTACTATACAAAATTTTATCAGATGGAATGTTTTGTACCTAAAATCTAATACACTGGCAAAGGTCTACATAATATTACATATTATGTATATACCGGTATCTCTAATTCTCCCAATCACCCATTTGTCTTGTTATTCGTCTCCTTTGGTTTTGGGAGATTTCCTCTAAAAATTTGGATACTTAATAGAATTAGCCAGAAATAAAATTTGATGTTTCTATGAAAGAATTAACTTCAGCTTCCGGAAATAACTAGTTTAAATTGCCGCAAACACTTTACACCAGTACAATCTCTCAATCACATCCCCCTAGACATCACTTCATCTCCCTTTGGGCCTACAATTTCTTCAAAATTCTGCATTTCAATTCCTTCAGCTTGTTACGTGTGCATACGTTTATACATAATCCAGAACCACTGAAGATGCAGTTAAGAGCAAAAAGTTGGGTAATTTTTTTTTTTTTTTTTTTTTTTTTGCGCGCGAAAGTCAGGGCCAATACTTCTTCCAGACAACGTTCTTACGGGCATCTTGCTGAACATTTAGATTCTTACCGATTTCATTTAAATTTGTCCAATCCTAAAGACAACAATTTAGGAAAACGGGAAATTCTGCGATTTCTGAGGCTTATCTCTTTCAATATTTAATCGATTTCGATTGAATTTAGATTAAATCGAGTTGAATGGATTGGATTCCTTGAAAATTCATCAAAATAACTGTATAATATACAGTTATTTTAGAATATTGTTCCTTTAGTATCCACTCCAGCCCAACTAATTCCTACGCTTTAGAGATTCCTGATTTCACATACCTAATACAGTTGTTTATAATGTAAACAAACTATTATTATAAACAATCTCGATTAGATGCGGAGAACACTTTTGATGCGCAGCCAGCGACATCTCTTATCTGCTAAACAAAACCGATAACTCTCCCCTTAAGCCTCAAGAACGAAGATTTTTATGATGACATCAAAAAATAATTTCAATAATTAGGTCAGATGATCCCCAAAAGTTGTATTTTGAGCAAAAAGAAAAAAAATCTACATAAAAAATTCAGGCGAGTAGGAGGCATACGCTCTTACAACAGTTCCCTGCATCACCGCAAAACACCCCCGCACAATACGGAAAAAACCAGAACCTCTTCGGAATCTCCTCGCATTGTTGGAAGGCCCTTCTTCGAGGAGAAGGATCGTCTTTTGTCCTATAAACATTTGTCCCTTAAAAGGATCACAGCCCTCCAAAACCCTTCCCCTTTAAAAGGCCAAGGATTTGCAGCTATTGCCCTCCCTTCCCTTCCCGTTCGAGCGAGTTATTGCTGGAAATTATACCATTGTCCCAGGAAGTAACCCCCAAACTCCATTCAAGGCCAGGGATGAATAACTGCTCTTTAGCAACAATGTCTTCAAGGGGTTTATGACGTTATCGAAACTGCTATCTCTTTGTCGGGAATCCCGAGTTCCGAGCTTCTATTGCCTATTTTCTTCGAGAGGGGAATTCTTTCGTCTATTATTAGGTTGAAGAATGAGCGGATATTTTGCCGGAGACAAAACAGTTCGTCGAACTTTGCAGAGGTACATTGAAATAAGTTTTCTACTCGTGCAGCATTTGCTAACTAGAAAATTTATGGTTTGCGTCAGGTAGAATGACATAAATCCTAAGTGTAAACAAAACAAAAACCTTCACTGCATAACTCTGCTAATAAGTGAGCGAAACCAGTGTAGAATCACCGGCAGTCCGCTAGACCTCGCCCTTCATTTCAGGAACGGGAAAACCGGGACGCCTCCCCTTCCACGCACGACGTGGGGATAATCTGGGATGACTCACCTAATTTTCCTTCAGCATTACAATATGATCGATTAAAATGTTGTCGTTCAATATATTTTTGGCAAAATTGGAGGAAACTCCAGACCTTGGTATCAGACAATCTTTCGTAGTCTTGGCGAACACAAACTTGTACGAGGGGAAGTCTGATTCTATCAATCCCAGATAGTGCTGGGTTAATATGCATATTCCTTACTATCGATAATATCGATACATCGGCGTGAAACTGTCAATATTTAACGGTCGTGAAATTCCACTTAAAAAATGCTGGAAATTTTACACATGGGTTTATTATTCATAGATATAATATATTATGTAACTTCTGCAAAAATTAATTGTCAGTAAACAAATTTTGAAAAAAAAAAATCTTTTTTTTTCACTCGGAAAATATTTGACCTGGGATTCTTCAAAATACCATTTGTAGCCCCATGAAAGCCCTATAGATCGCCAAAGTAAAATCAGATCGTTCCCGGACGCCCAAATATGGATTTTACGTCCAAAAATACTTCGAAACGACACCTAACTCGATCCGATAGCCAAAACCATTCAAATAAACCCTCCCGTAGCCCCATTTTAGCCCCATAGCGCCCCACGGGTTTGGGCGATCGAGCTGAAAACCTTTCGGGCAAAACTAGACAGTAAACCGAGTATTTTATCAAAATTTCAGATTTAAAAAAAAAATTCCTACTGCCCAAAACGGCCCGGACGGCGGAGGGACATTTCGGTTTTGGAATCTAGACCTGTTGAAACGGATAATGTCAAATTTTGAGGCCGATCGGAGTTGTCAACCTCCATCGCGATTACATAGGCGTATTATTCCAAGAATAATAAACCAAAAAGGCTCAAACATGGTTAACAATTTGAGAACGTTGTGAGGTGTAAAAACCTGTTGCAACGTTTAAATCACCCATCATTAATCAAAAAGGCGGTTTTTCTTCTTTTTTTTATGATTGTGTACAATAAAAACCTGGTTGCCTGTCAAGTAGGCCACTTATCGGTTGATCTACGATCGTCTCCTCAGCGATGAAGGGTTACGAGAAAGATTGTTTACCTAATGTAACTTGTGGGAGCGGGTCACGCGATTTCTGGTTTATTAGGGTGCCCGACGCGGCGTTTAAAATCAATTTCTCGCTCACCAAACGAGCTTCTTAGTTGGTGATTTGGACTCCGCCTGTGAGCGAAGGATTTCGATAATGTTCGAAGGGGGAGAGAGCGCATTAGGGGTGGAGTCAACATTAGGCGCAAGTTTTGTGGGCAGAGTGTGGAAAAAGTGAGGGAAACGTGAAGAATTGGAGAAAGAATAAAATTTCACAAATTGCATGTTTTAAAAACGCCGTTCAAAAGGTGTTTCTTGGAAGAATCAAAGGTTTCCCTAAATCCTTTCAGTAAAAATCTACAAAACGGTGATTTCTTCCCATGCCGGGAATCGAACCCGGGCCTTCTGGGTGAAAGCCAGATATCCTAGCCACTAGACCACATGGGAGATGCTGCAAAAAGGAACACGCCGAATTAAAAAAAGAATCTCAAGGCCTACTTGTTTAGGCCTATATTGTCGCCCGCGAAAGATCCACGTAAATATGTATGGAAAGAGAGGGAAACCCGAACCACTGGAGACGAATTAAAAGTACAAATAACATCAAAGTTCAGCGATGTACATCCAAAATAATATTAAAAAGATATTATTACGTATATTCATAGAGTACACAGGGCACACAAGCTCATTCATTAAGCAAAAACCGATAAAATGAAGATTGTCCTTCCCATGCCGGGAATCGAACCCGGGCCTTCTGGGTGAAAGCCAGATATCCTAGCCACTAGACCACATGGGAGATGCTGCAAAAAGGAACACGCCGAATTGAAAAAGATCTCAAGGTGAACTTCTTTATATCACCCGCGAGAGATCCACAGATGCCCAGAGCATGGAGGACTTGCAATGGAGTAGGTATTATGGCTTCAAATTTACTTTTTAATCGTCGCAACCCAAAATTGTCTTCAAATTCTAATCTTAACGTCAGAAGGCTTACCGAGTTGCCGGGAGGCGAGTGCCGTCAAAGTAATTTTGTACGGGGAATGGATTTATTGTCTTGTCTGACAACTCTAGAATAGTTACTATTCTCTGCTCTAACCGAGTAACGAACCCATGAGTAATCCAATCCGTCACTCTTGGCACTTCCTGGGATTTTCAGCTGTTCCCCTCTAGCATTGTAAAACGTGGTTTTCAATAGCCATGAACTTTATTTTGAGACAACAAAGTTTGCCTGTAATGCACTTTGGACACATACTTGACGAGCATCAGTGAGTCAACTTTAGGGATTTTTTTTTAAATGTTTCTAAAATCCTCTTTTTACCGAAGAGTTACTTCAAATAAACATTTATTTAGAGAAGGACAAAAGTTACCAGATTTGCCATCCATTCAAGAGCCTGAAAGCACTTATGGGATATGCTATTTTGGTTTATTTTAAATCATTAGGTAATAGTCTGGTGTCCCTTGAAAAATCATTTGCACTTAAATTTCTCAATTTGTTTCATCTTAATGTTAAGAGCACACACAAAAAACAAACGAATGTTTGTTTCATTTTTTGGACATCAAAAAATGAAATTTTTTGAAAAAAAAAAAACATTTCAATCCATAGCATGTACTGTACAACATCCAAGTCCAAAATTTTCGGCCTTTGATCCTCTTTAGCGAAACCCAGCTGCAGCACATGTTTAGCTTGCACCGATTAGTTTAGTAGAACTCAAGATCACTATCACTCATTATAAGTGATAATATCTATAATAGATCACCTAATGTTAGCGCTAAGTGTCGATCCACTTCAGTCCGTGCATCTTCTGACCACCCCTCCCTTCTTCTGAGTTCACGGTGGGCAGGTAACGCACCTATTAGTTGGTGAGCAGAAAACGCATAATTTGATTTCAATCAATCAAGTTTTCATTCAATAATAGGACTGACTACAAATTTCCTCGAAAACGTTACAAAATGGATATCGCCGCCGGCCCTTCAAATGAAGACCCTCAATTGAAAAGGAATGAAGGGATTTCCCCCATTTCGTTTCAACGACCAAAGCTGACGTCAGAATTGACGGACCCGTGTTGTGCCTGGAGCCGATAGCCGACCAAGATGTGATAGCGCTCATCTGTTCCACACGGGGTGCATCCTTATGGCGTTCAAACAGGAGACCGGTGTCCTATGTGGACACAGATTGCAGAACTTCTTGGCACACCCTCCGAGGCCCCAAGACCGGAGTGGTCCATGGTGTGCTCAGGTGGAGTACCCTTGAGCGGCATCTCGACCTACTTGTTCCGGACCTTCAGGAGCTCTGTTCTGCGGACCTTCTCTCCCCAACTGAGCCAGGGACGGAAGGTTCTCGCACCTGTTCTTGTCGGGACGTCGGCAACTGTGGCTCGTGTGCGACGAGCAGAGATCGCCCTCCAGCACAGAGTTCACTGTTACTCTGTGCTCTCCTCGGCGGCCGGGACCGTGACATGAGACAGTTCAATTACACGTCAAATGTAAAAAAAACGAGATGAAAATGAATGTTAGTGTGTGTAATTTTTGGAATGTCTGGCCTAAAACTGAGCTTTTCAGGGATTTCCTTCTTGACGACGCGTCGCGACGGGAACAAGTGGTCACTTCAGGTGATGTCCATTTCAATATAAAAACGCTGCAACTTTTACACAAGGGTTTATTATTCTTTGATATACGTTACTTGTGCAGAAATTAATTCTGTCAATTAAAAAATTTAAAGATTTTTATTTTAATTTTTTTTGGATTTTTTTGTTCAAAAATGTGTTGTTTTTTTTATTGTTTTTTTTTTTTTTTTTTCAAAAATTCTGCATTAAATGCAGTAACAAATTTTGTTACTCGAAAAATATTTAACATCCTGGGATCCTTCAAAAATCCCATTCTTAGCCCCATGAAAGCCCTAAAGATCGCCCCAGTGAAATCGGATCGTTCCGGGACCCCAAAAAATGGATTCTACGTCCAAAAATACTTCGAAAACGACACCTAACTCGATCCCATAGCTAAAAGCCTTCAAAAAACCCTCCCGTAGCCCCATTATAGCCCCATAGCGCCCCACGGGTTTGGGCGATCGGACTGAAAACCTTGCGGGCACAACTAGATGGTAAACCAAGTATTTTGCCAAAATTTCAGATTTTTAAAAAAATTCCTACTGCCCAAAACGGCCTGGACGGCGGACAGCGTACGGCGGACGGACATTTCGGATTTTGAATATAGACCTCTTGAAACGGATAATGTCAAATTTTGAGCCCGATTGGAGTCGTCGACCCCCGTCGCGAAAACATAGGTGTATTATTCCAAGAATAATAAACGAAAAGCGAAGAAAATAAAACGGCGGATTTTCGTATTCTGACGCGGTTTTGATACCGCAATTTATGACTTTTCCAGTTTGGTTTGGGAGCTTTGTTCTCGGCATGAACTTTTATAAACCTGTAAACCCCATCCCGGAAAAAAGGTGCCGGAAAGTCATCTCTTTCGGGTTTCGGTGGCGGAAGGGGGGCATTTTAAACCCGTGGAAAACTCGTCCGCGCGGAACCGGCGGGGTCCAGTTTAAATTAAACGTTGTGCGGCCCCGGAGCTGTGGCCTCCTGTAGGATTACCCTTGGCTGGGATTACCCCTCGGTATGGCAAAGGGGGGGAGTTGGTCAACCTGATTTATGGTTCATTATCACCCTTGCACAGCGCGTGATCCATTGCAACCGCACGACCGGAGCCTACACCCCCCGGTCATAGTCCACTTTCCTTCCAGCCTCCGAAAACCCCTTTTCTCACAAACCTGCCCTTCTGTCGCAAATCGGCTTTTGGTATTGACCCTACTCCGTTTAAACGCTTCCTAGCCCGATAAATTGTCGGCTCAACCCTTTTCCATTAATAGTATTACCCTTCTGAACACTCAACAAACCTTAAAAACGATTCTGTACAGCCTTTTCACGAGTGGTAATGATGCTCGACTTGCAAATTGTTCACCGACTCCTGTTACAAAATAGCCTAATGATAAAATTATCAATTTATTATACTATTATTACTAGGGGCCTGTTAGAGCTTGAAAAGCCCCAATCTTGTTGTAGGTATGTAACTACGCAATTGTTTACTCGGGAAAAGGCGTTAATGAAATCCGAGTTGACGAAGAAGGTTGAGGTTTAGAAGAAACGCGACAATTTTGCAATAATCACGTAGACTTCTCGACTTCAATTAGCCGCCTAAAATCGGTCCACGGCAGGGCTCAGAATTCCGGCGGACACTGCCAAATGTTAATAACAGTACCAATGTTATTATTAAATTTTGTAAATATTCTGGGTCTATTTAGTCAAGATTTACCATCTGCATATTATGCAGAAAAAAGAAGAAGAAAAAAATAAAACAAAAAAAGTCGCCCACCGTCCAGAACTTCCAAAAACGTGATCTAAACTCTATGCCACTTGGAAATTGAAAACGCTGAAAATTTTACACGCTGGTTTTGGTTTATTATTCTTGGAATAATACACCTATGTTTTCGCGACGGGGGTCGACGACTCCGATCGGCCTCAAAATTTGACATTATCCGTTTCAAGAGGTCTACATTCAAAATCCGAAATGTCCGTCCGCCGTACGCCGTCCCCCGTCCGCCGTCCAGGCCGTTTTGGGCAGTAGGAATTTTTTTTTTTAAATCTGAAATTTTGACAAAATACTTGGTTTACCATCTAGTTGTGCCCGCAAGGTTTTCAGTCCGATCGCCCAAACCCGTGGGGCGCTATGGGGCTAAAATGGGGCTATGGGAGGGTTTTTTTTTTTAAGGCATTTAGCTATAGCTAACTCGATCCCATATATGGGATCGAGTTAGGTTTCGTTTTCGAAATATTTTTGGACGTAGAATCCATTTTCGGGGGTCCCGGAACGATCCGATTTCACTGTGGCGAGCTATCGGGCTTTCATGGGGCTAAAAATGGGATTTTTGATGGGTCCCAGGAGGTTAAATATTTTTCGAGTAAAAAATAAAGAATTTTTGAAAAAACAATCTTTTTGAAACAAAAATCAAAAAAGAAATTTTTTGAAAAAAAAAATCCGAAAAAATTTTTTTTCCAAACTTTTTTCCATTGACACAGAAATAATTTTTGCACAAGTAGGTAACCCATAGGGCGAATAATAAACCCTTGTGTAAAATTTGCAGCGTTTTTTATTCTTTGATATAGGTGGTACCTACTTGTGGGAAAATTACTCTACCTACTTGTGTTACTTGTGGGAAAATTAATTCTGTCACAATAAAAAATTTAAAAAAATCTGCTCATTGTTTGGACAGATGTGGGACCACGAAAAATGGATTAGGTATGCGTCCAAAATAACTCGGAAAATATTTGACCTCCTGGGATCCTTAAAAAATCCCATAAATGGGCTATAAATCTATAAACCTATTTTGTCAAAATTTCAGATTTAAACAAAAATTTCTACTGCCCAAAACGGCTCGGACGGCGGACGGACATTTCGGTTTTGGAATCTAGACATCTTGAAACGGATTATTTCCTATGTCAAATTTTGAGGCCGATCCGAACCGTCGCTACTACATAGGTGAATTATTCCAAGAATAATAAACCAAAAGGAGGGGCGCAACACTGTACCAATTAATCATTTCAGCTTTAGATGGGGGTTTTGAAGGTTTTTGGTCGGTGGAGTCAAGTCTTATTATCGCTTTATGGACCAAAGATATATTCTACCATCCAAAACGATGACCTTGTGTTATGAAACTAGCACTGTTTTCACTGAGTATAATAAATTCAAGATGCTTAATAAATATGGCTTCGTTGCAACGCCATAAATTAGCTTCTTTGAAAAATTACTATGAGGGAGTTAGCTAAGCTGGCAGTAGATAAGCTTTAACAGTCAAATTGTGCGACATGTTTATTGAGGGCATCAATAAAGTAATATCGACATTTTCACCCTCCCAACACCTATCACTGTCTAATACATTTTAGAGGAGCTGCCACCTTATCGCTCCAACGCGGAAAGTGATCAAGTCGGAGTAAATCAACGTAAAAGGAAAATGGAAAAAGGAAAGCCAGGGAAGAAAAAAAAAGGAAAAATATTTTCTTTACGATATTATAAGGGAAGCCGATAATGTAAGGAAAGGGGTTAAGTGAGTGCTCAGTATTCATGCCTTGAGAACGGTTGGGTAAAAAGTAGAGAGAAGGGTGACCCGAATCCTTCAATCAGGCGCTAACCTCATAGTAACCTCCTCGTAACCGCGAGGGAAGGTTACACTGAGAGATTGGGGAGTGGGAGGGTAGTAATAACCCTTAACTTGGCTCAGCCTCTCCCTTCCCACTTTTATAGAACCATAGGCTCCTCCACGGATAGGCTCATAATGAAAAACTTTCAAAGTGGCTTCCAACTTCATTGAGGCGTAGGGGGAAAAAAATCTTTGAGAGACGGAAAATTCAAAGCCCTGCGACTCTATTACTCGGCTAGAAGAAACAAACAGTGAAGAGAGAAATCGTTATGAGAGGCAGGCCATTGAGAAAGGGCTTGAGGATAATTACAAACCCATAATCACTATCAACCAGGGTTAAAACGGACCCAAGACCGAGCTGATGAACCAAACTAATGATGATTAACAGAACCAAACCATGGCTGATGATGATTATGACGATGACCAGGGCTCGGATTCGAGCACATTAGCATTTTTTTTTTTTTTTTCCTGTCTATCAAACATTGAAAGGAGCCTTTTGGCAGTATTTTCACCTCTCTGGAACCAACAGATTTTAAATTTATTGAGCATATAAATGCATAAAACGTCATTCTTCAAAATAAAAGGATATTAATGCATATTCTAGTGCACAACTAGATGGTAAACCAAGTATTTTGTCAAAACTTTAGATTAAAAAAAAAAAAATCCTACTGCCCAAAACGGTCCGGACGGCGGACGGACATTTCGGGTTTAGAATGACCTTTTGAAACGGATAATGTCAAATTTTGAGGCCGATCCGAGTCGTCGACCTCCGTCGCGATCACATAGATTTATTATTCCAGGAATAATAAACCAAAAATAAATAAATAAAAAATTTATATCCCCTTCCAGAGTTTGAACAGATGTGGAATCAAAAAAAAAAAAAAAAATCTAGATCGAAATTACTCGGAAAAACACCTCCAGGCATCCATTAAATGGGGCTTCAAATTTTCTATGAAAGCCCCATAGATGCCCCACGGTGAAATCGGATGGTTCTGGGACCCCCAAAAGTGGATTCCATGCTTTTAAAAAAAACCTCTTAAACGACATCCTACTCGTTATCACATCCGAAAACCTTCAAAAACCCCTGCTATGCCAGTTTCAGCCCTACGGAGCACCACATGGTTACAAAAGTTTGAGCTGAAAAGCCCGATATGTATTTTGTCAAAATTTCAAATAAAAAAATCCTATTTCCCAAAACGGTGGATTGAGCTGAGACACTCTAAAAAAGTTGAATTAATAAATTTAAATTAGTAGGTACCTACATAAGAATCAATAAATTTTATTTATCACATTTTTTATATCACAAAAATCCATAGGTATCATGAAAATCTTAATTCGGGAATATAGCATAGCAATTTTCCATGTAACGAAGGGGGTCTGTTGTTTACTGGGAGTTCGCCATACAGCGTTGTTTAGTGTGCTCGGGTGGGTTTTAAGGAGGAGTCACGTCAGACGCATATCGGAGCGAAGATGAATGAAGGGCATCCCCCTATCAAACCCGACAGGCAGTAAAACCACCCCCTGGATCGCACAGTAAACCCTGGCGGTGAGGGTGGCAACAATTAGACGAGTTATTACCGGCCGGGGGTTGTGTTTTATTGTCGGAGTGCATATCAGGGACTTCCGGGGGACCCCCAAACACCGGGAGCCCTTTTGAAACGCATTTGTTGATTATTCAGTCTCGGGACGTCTGGAACCACTGAAACTCTTGTTATGAACCGTCGCAAATTATATGGGAAACGCCTTATTACGAGCAAACATGGAATGCATTCAGGTGTGTTGTAATTGGACTCAGAGAGTGGATCGATACCTCAGAAATGGGCAGCGGCGCAAAATACACTCGGAACATTCAGTTCAGTAAACCCGAAGTGGTGGAATGCTGATGAACTCTCTAAAATACGACAGGCATTGAAACCTTAATATTCAAATCGAATTTAACATAATGACGTTACACATGCCATGTTCTAACTCCCTGACAAGTCTCTTTCCTTATATCTTCGACTGCATGGCCTGCGCAACCAACTCAAGAAGTTCATCCCCCCTTCATATGTACCGCAAACGAGCGAGTAGACTAAATTTTTCCGTATATCCCAATCCCAATTTCAACACCACTTTTAGGAAGTCCCAATGAAAACAACCAGACACACATTTAGACCAGAAACTGGCTGTCAAACCAGCATAACTACGAAATGTGTTTCAACTCCTTAACAATACCTAACAACCTTTCCTTTTTCGTGTTAGTTCATAACCGACACAAAAGATGAGTTCCACATGAGTCGTATCCTTGGCCTCCTAACTGCTTCTCGGGAGACATGTCCTCAATTACGAAATCGGCGACGAACTTCAACATTCCATCAAATTGCGCAATGGACGAGTCGACGCAAGTCAAAATACGAGGATGCTGGGAGATGATCATGCGAACTAAATTGCCTGCCGTCAAACAAGGATTTTTCTGCTGCCCTCTCCGCACGGCGACTCTCCTCGTCGGGTGGTATTTCCTCATCAGCTCGGTAATGTCCGGCCTGACGATTTCTCTCGTCGCCTCCGTCGCCTGGTTGGTCGAAGGGAAAAACCAAAACGACACCATGCTCATGGCTTTCGTCAAAAGCGTTCTTCTCATCGTCACCCTCGTCCAGGTTTCTTTGCTTGCTCCTTCGATCATTTTGCTAGTCGGCGTGCACAAAGGGACTGCCAGGTTGGTGAAAGCCTGGGTGCAAATCAACATAATTTTCTTCATCGTTGGTCTCATAGGGGGCATGATCGGTTGCATAGTGGTTCTGTGCGTTCGAGAGAAGATTTTACCGAGTTCTCAACCCTACTTGACCATCTTCGCTATTGTCGTGGCCTTCTTGAACCTGCTGGTAATGAAGACCATCTACGCTTACATTATTATCATGATTAAGAGCTTCTATGTGGAAATGACGGATAACAGTGATGAATGAAGTAACCACTAGACTCATACGTACTGTAAAGTTAATAAAATGCATTTACAATAAGTGTACATTTCCATCTTTTAATTAATCCACAGGATCACTACTCAGCTCTAGCGATTTAGAGCAGCTTTCATCAAAGTCGAGATATTTGAAAGTCCGGTACTCCATGAATTTTGGTTTATTATTCTTGGAACGATCGCCCTCAAAATTTGACATTATCCGTTTCGAAAGGTCTAGATTCCAAAACCGAAATGTCCGTCCGCCGTCCGAGCCGTTTTGGGCAGTAGGAATTATTTTAAAAACCTGAAATTTTGACAGAATACTTGGTTTACCATCTAGTTGTGCCCGCGAGGTTTTCAGCCCGAGCGCCCAAATCCGTGGGGCACTATGGGGCTAAAATAGGGCTACGCGAGGCGTTTTGGTTTATTATTCTTGGAATAATACACCTATGTTTTCGCGACACGGGTCGACGACTCCGATCGGCCTCAAAATTTGACATTATCCGTTTCAAGAGGTCTACATTCAAAATCCGAAATGTCCGTCCGCCGTCCGCCGTCCGGGCCGTTTTGGGCAGTAGGAATTTTTTTTAAAATCTGAAATTTTGGCAAAATACTTGGTTTACCATCTAGTTGTGCCCGCAAGGTTTTCAGTCCGATCGCCCAAACCCGTGGGGCGCTATGGGGCTAAAATGGGGCTACAGGAGGGGTGTTTTGAAGGCTTTTAGCTATGGGATCGAGTTAGGTGTCGTTTTCGAAGTATTTTTGGACGTAGAATCCATTTTTGGGGGTCCCGGAACGATCCGATTTCACTGTGGCGTTCTATAGGGCTTTCATGGGGCTAAAAATGGGATTTTTGAAGGATCCCAAGAAGTTAAATATTTTTCGAGTAAAAATTAAAGAATTTTTGAAAAAACACATTTTTGAAAAAAAAAATCCCCCCAAAAAATTTTTTTGAAATATAAAAATCCAAAAAAAAAAATTTTTAAATTTTTTTTATTGACAGAATTAAATGTCTGTACAAGTAACCTATATCACAGAATAATAAACCCTTGTGTAAAATTTGCAGCGTTTTTTTTAAGGTTTTCGGCTATGGGGTCGAGTTAGGTGTCGTTTTCGAAGTATTTTTGAACGTAGAATAAATTTTTCGGGGGTCCCTGAACGATCAGATTTCACAGCGGGGATCTATAGAGCTTTCATGGGGCTACAAATGGGATTTTTGAAGGATCCCAGGAGCGAAAAAAAAAACAAATTAAAAAAAAACAAATTTCAGTTCGGGCGATCACAAGACAGCGTTCAAAAGATTCTTGTGCAATACATAATTAAATTCGGTGCAATATAGATTTCATTAAACACGATCAAGCCTTTTTCCCTAAAATTTAAATCTCCTCATGCTACCCACTACAAGTTGCATGCTCTGAACTAATGAGGGCTGAACTCTGACGTCCAACCCTTGTTAAAAAAACCTTTTTCCCTCGCGACGCCAACGGGGCTTTCCCCCGCAATCTTGTTACGCCGCTGCACAACGAAAAAAGGCCTCAACCTCCTGTCCCGTTTTATAAATTCAAATTCCGAATTAAAATTCCGCCCTTCGCTTTAAGAGAATCACCCTCTTGACAGCTCCGGGCCGCGGCTCCTTTTTCGCCGGAGGAAGAAAACTTTCGGGGGAAAAAGTCTTCTTCGTCAGAAAAGAAAACCCCTTCGGTGGGGGGGTTGAAGAACTTTGTCGGGAGCCTTAAAAAAATATATTCTGAATAAACATTGGAACTTAGTTGGCAAGTTGTTATTAAATAAGTTGAAGTTTTCGCTACCGCGCGGTTGGTTGTTTGACAAAGAGAGGGTGTCACATGAATGGGGGAAAATTCGCTCGGAGGATATTGTTTTCCTGTTTTTTTATACATGATCAAGCTTCAAAAAAGTTATGCGCGTTGCTCATAATCAGAAATTGTTGTGTTGACTTTTAGGTTTAATTGTACATGATGGATCATCGGGGATTGAGAGCCACACACCAAGATGATAAGGGTTTTTGAATATTTCTGCATTATTAACAAAAACTCCCATCGTTGAGCGAGTGGAAAATTACCTTATCACCTAATGGCTTTTATTATCCCTGAGCAAACGTCAAATATATTATTACGGCATGCTTTTATTTTCATCAACCCGTTTCGGGAAACGGGAGCTTTAATTAGAGAATGAAAGAACGCGGGATCGCGGCACATTAATTTCCGTAAAAGCTGAAACAAAAAGTCCTTGTGATGTGTGCAGGAAATGCGCGTTTGAAGTTGGGGACGTGGTTTTTTTTCCACGGTAATATTATTAGGCCATTCCCGAGATTAGGCAGGTGGGACTGGCGTCACTTCCATAATTTTCAATAGTGTTATGAAGGGAAAATTGTGTGTTCCGAGCGATGCATGATGTGTGGGTTCGATACCCATCGGGGTGAAAAACGTTATTGCTCCCTTTGAGCCGAGTTTTCGTTGTTTGGGATGGGGTGGCGGTACTTTCCTCAAGTTTTCGACCTCGGGACCCTTCCGGAACTTGGTTTCCCTGGCCAAAAACTGCTATTTTTCTGTACTTGTTATAGGTTTTTCTAGATAAAATTTACTACATTTTGAGACCAACCGCAGCTGTGTAGGTTTATTAGCCTCCATGATACTGCTTTTTAAAGCTGGGATAATTTTCCACACTTGCAGGTTTTTATTTTTATTATTATTATTTTATTATAATTTTTTTTTTGTGTTTGTTGTTTTTTCAGTTTCTGACCATTTTGATCATCACGGAATGGTTTTTGGCATACTTTGTAAACTGGATAAAATTTGCGGCATTTTGAGACTAACCGCAGCTCTTTAGATTAAATAATATTTAATATTATGCTCATATTATGCTCCGAGATCAGCGTTCCAAAATAAGAAACGCCCAACCGGACATCGCTCGGTAAGCAGAAAACCACGTTTTTCTGAACGTTTTCGACTGTAGCTCGGAAACTATTAGTCTGATTCCATATTTCTTTTTTTCTCGTGAAAGCGTATTAAATTTCCCATCGCAGTTATTTCATGTAAAAATTTGATTTGAGCTTCGATAAGGGAGGTACGGGCACGGAAAAAAACAATTTTTGAAAAACGTGTTCTTTTGTAGGTACATTTTTGCCCATAACTCGGGACCAGTTTGTCCGATCTTAATTCTCTCTTTCTCGAATGAAAGCTGATTAAATTTTATATACGGGACGGTACATTGCTGTTCTATTGAGACAACAAAAGTTCCATTAGCATTCGGCGGAAAGGTAAAAACCAGAAATTTGAACACCTACGACCACGGTTTTCAGAACATTTTCTTCTCTCCCTCCGAGAATATTTCTCCAATCGAAATTTCACTGCCCCCACGCGAAAGCTGCTTAAATTTATTTCCAGAACCGATATTAGGATTTTCCCGGAGACCTCTGCAAAAGCCCGTATATTGTCTCCCCAAATAGGCTCTTCCAGCAATAACTGTTATAACCTTGAAATGGTCACTCCTAGCCAAAAAATGCATGGAATGAAAGTTGTAGATCATGAAATTTTGCATAAGGTGTACATTCTAGTTTTCAGATTAGCTGCCGCAGTGGCCGCCGTTACGACTAAATGTGATCACTTTGGTGGAGAAAACTCGTGTTTGGTGTATTTTTATATGTTATACGAACTGTAAATGCATTAGTAGTAATGTAGTAGTAGTCAAATGATTCAACTCAATGCAATAATTGTATTGTGTTAAATTTACATTTATTCAAGTTTGCCTGAGTTCAAAGTTCTGTAAATTTATTGTTAGGTTACGTAGGAGTGCACAGGCACGAACTGGAGCCTCAAATCCGGTATGAGCTTAATCGCCCACCAGTACGTGGCAATAGTGAGCTGTCAGTCAGAACGCTGAGGCCCAGCAGGATTTACAGGGCAAATGAGCCGCACGGAGGCCGATCCGGGACGAGAACGCGATGTAACGTCCCATCGCGGGATTTGTCGCTACACCGGCTACTTCCCTAAATACGATCGCCAACGTATCTGTGTATCTCCCGGCCTTCATGATTAGCTTTGTACCCCCTCCTCGCCTCGTCCTGGCAATTATTCGCGGGATGACTCCCGTTGTTCCCTGTCCCTCGAGGGGCGACGTAATTGCCGTATTGATTCGTTTGGGTTCGCCATCCGAAGGGACATCACTTGGTGGATGGGTCGCTAATTCGGTTAGTACCTGGTCCGTGGCCACAGGTACCCCCAGAAACAGAAAACGATGATGCAGGATAACCCCTCGGGTTAGTATTCAGAGAAAATACACCAGAACTAAATGATTTTTATTCTCATTTCAATTTCACACGCAATATGCATCAACAGAGCAGGACAAGTGTTTTTATGCCCTACAGCACCGCTTTTGTGTAATTTGAAAATTCTTCTCCTGAATCGGGTTTTATAGTAGGCAATCGACATTGGGTGGAGGGGGGAGGGAAATGCCTCGAAGGGTTTTCCCACTCTCATACAACATTTTGCCCGCTTCATTTTTTTTTTCTTTTTTTTTACGCTGATGGCTTCATCTTTCCGCAAAAAGTTGATCTCCTCGAGTGGGTTACTCGCACGAGAGGTGGGCGAGAGGTGTTCCCAGGACGTAAACCCGAGGTGGATGTTGTGTGCTCAGGGCGCGAAGGTAATAAACCAAGCTCAACAACCCCCGTCGTACTGAAGGGAAGAGAGCGTGAGAGAGACGGTGAGTGGGAAAGGAGGAGAGGGGAAAAACGCGAAGGTTCAGCTAGCCTCTTGAGTCAAGAGAAGTGTAGACATAGACCTCACACATATGGACGAATAAAATAGTCATCTGTCAGTCTTAGCAATCTTCCCAAAAACAACATGGGCACCTTGAATGATATTTCGATACATTCTCCTGGAATGGTCATCCTTCAAAAGTTTAATAAACGCGTTAACATCGCAATAATACAGGTCGAAAGAAACATGAAATTTCATATATTTAATTTCATATATTAATATTTATATTTAAATTCCATGGCCTCCAATGATTGCTCTGAGAGATGCATGTTCGCCAGGGTGCTGAATCCGAACATGTTGTTAAAAATGTGTGTCAAAACTGTTTCACTAATATCCGTTTTCCAGGTTGTCTTTTGCTGAAGAAGAAGAAGAACGAAACTTGGAACATCCCATTGGTGTTGGACATTTTTTTACGGATCAATTTTTTAAACATCGATAGTTCTTAACGAAAAAAGTATCGAAGTATTAATATTATCGGATCGAAACAAGATATTTTTGCTTCTACCGATTTATAAAAAAAAAAAGTATATATTATTAAAAAAATTCACTTTTTCATTGAAAAAACCAAAAAAAAAAAAAACAAACCAACACACTTGCACATTTACAACAAGGAATAATAAATCCATTCGTAAAGTCTGCAGCTTTTTTCAAATTGAGATGTTTGCTTTGGTAATTTTGGTTTATTATTCTTGGAATAATACACCTATGTTTTCGCGACGGGGGTCGACGACTCCGATCGGGCTCAAAATTTGACATTATCCGTTTCAAGAGGTCTACATTCTAAATCCGAAATGTCCGTCCGCCGTCCAGGCCGTTTTGGGCAGTAGGAATTTTTTTTAAAAATCTGAAATTTCGACAAAATACTTGGTTTACCATCTAGTTGTGCCCGCAAGGTTTTCAGTCCGATCGCCCAAACCCGTGGGGCGCTATGGGGCTATAATGGGACTACGGGAGGGGTTTTTTGAAGGCTTTTAGCTATGGGATCGAGTTAGGTGTCGTTTTCGAAGTATTATTGGACGTAGAATCCATTTTTTGGGGTCCCGGAACGATCCGATTTCACTGGGGCGATGTTTAGGGCATTCGTGGGGCTAAAAATGGGATTTTTGAAGGATCCCAGGATGTTAAATATTTTTCGAGTAAAAAATACAGAGTTTTTGAAAAAACACATTTTTGAACAAAAAAATCCAAAAAAAAATTTTTTTTGAGATAATCAAAAAAAAAATTTTTTTTTTTTAAATATTTTCATTGACAGAATTAAATTTCTGCACAAGTAACGTATATCAAAGAATACTAAACCCTTGTGTAAAATTTGCAGCGTTTTTAATGATAGATCCAAACCATTAAAAATTATAAACGATAAAAAGTTGAAGATAAAAAAGTAGGTATATAACTTTATTTACTTTTTTATCTTCAACTTTTTATCGTTTATAATAACTATTAAAAGATATTAATAAGAAAATATTAAAAATGGAGGAAAACATTTATTTTTTCTATCTATTTCTATTTCTTGAAATTTTCAAATTTTATTGGGACCTTCAAGAAACAGAAATAGACCTGGTAAAATGCTAAACCAATAATATTAAACCAATTGATGCAAAGCTAAATTTTCACCGAGATAAAGTATTCTTAAAATGAGTTAATTATGTGCCACTGGCAACAACATGTACTGACACACGTCGATCATATCGTTCAGAGCGTCCATCTGTGCAACGTCTATGGGTTTCTAGCTGGGTGTAGGTCGTTTCGCCCGAGAGTGATGTACCGCGTTACCTTCCCGCTAGAAGTGTACCGTTGTTTCCCTTTATATTTAGATACTCTCCCGAGAGTTTTTTTTTCTTTTACTGACGGGTTCGCGAATACGTCGGTGGTGAGTGATCGGGGACGAGACGGTGCCAAACCCGGGGGGATCACTTGCAGTCACTATAGTTAGCTCGTGATCACCTCGAAGGAACGCTTAGCTGTCTCAGCCCACTTTAAAGGGAAGTCTTTCCCGAAGGGTTCATCACTCTGAAAGAGTTATTTTCGGCACTCAAAGTACACGGTGGTATTATTTTCGGGCATTTACGTCTCCGCCTGGACATTTGTGGAAACGTCTGGCATAACCAGAACTGCTCAAGACGGTTCATTTTGCCCCCTGATGGAATGATGATTCAGAAACACGAAATTTGTGATTTAATCCCTCCTACTTCGGATGTTTGGAGTGTACCTACATGCACAATGTGTTCCTAATTGATTTCTAGGTTCTTCATTGTGTGTTGTGTACCCGCCCGAATGCCTAGAGCGTCATATCTAGAAATTGTTCAGGGCATAGCACGATGTGACGTGATCTGTTGACCTGGATTGGAGCATTCACGCCAACCTAGGGTTGGCACGAACTGTCATGTTCGCCTGGGGTGCGTATATCCTCGGAAGGGTGCTGAGGGGAACCCGACATCAAAATTGAAGTGTCAATATTAATGTCAGCTCTCCCTGAGTCCCCTGTTTTACTTGAAATCAGCCGACTGACTTCTACAAACGAACTGTCGTCATTGGAGGCCTGGTCAGCTGACCCAGTCCTAAGGAGGTCTGATCTCCCAGCCACTACAGACGAAGTGTCGTTATTTTGGCCTGGACAACAGACCCGCACGAATAAATTGTTCCCACCGACCTGGCTTCCTTAGGCGAAGTGTCGCCAAAGGATGCCCAATCCTCGGAGCCAACCAAAAATGCATGCACTGCATGATAAAGCATGCACAGAAAGAAGAAGGAATGATAAACAATTAAACGGTCAGTGAATGATATTCTGAGAGATAAGGGACGGTCCAGGCCGTTGTATGGAAATTTGGCCTCGTCTTTGCACTCTGTGTTCTTGGCAATAAAAAAAAAATTCTTGATTCTTGATCCTGATTGGTGAAGCCGCTGGCGAGAGAAGCGAGACCACACAATCTCGCCGTCGACTGCAGCGCTTCCCACAGCGGGCTTGCGAATTTAACATAGAGTGGGGCCCTATGAGCTCCCACAGTCAATTCAGATAATGGAAGAAGGACCAGATAACATTGACTACTTCGAGGTACTTGGAACACACACGAAACACCCTTTGATGTCTTCTCCAGTAAACTTCCGACGGTTCTCATTCAGCAAATTCTGAAAGCAAACGCTTGAGTTATCTCAACATCTTGGCGTTCAGTATGTACTCAGCTCGGGGGGAAATTATTGCAACGAGAATCTCAAGGCAGTGTTTTCAGTCCTGACTTTCTAATTTAATTTAAAGGTCTTGTCCGATTTAAACTCTTATCTCTTGGTCAAAGGGAGTTGGGCGGAAAAGGGGGCGTGTTTGACTTTGAACGGAATAAATTTCGATCGGAAGGTGAAACTGCAATAGGGAAAGTTACCTTTTAAAAGGGGGCCTTCCTCCCCTCTTTTCCCGATTTTGCCCCTCCCAAACAAAGATTTATGAGTAGCAATCAGCATTAAAGTAAATCAGGCTGGTGATGGGAACTTTTCGTATCAGCGGGGAGGTCTTTCGGCGGGAGGGGTGGGAAAAGTCCAGACCTTTTCCAACAAGTAACTCGAAACTTGGTGCGACTCTGTAATTACGTGGACCCTCTCCGGTGGGGGATGAATAGGGGAAATAAAGAGCGGAGTGGGGAGAAGGACAGAAAGACTATTCAGTAGACTCCCAGTACTTTCTTTTTCCGAGGACGATGAGGAAATTCTCCCTTCTGTGCATCTCTTTGTTCGGACATCCCCTCCCCAGTCCCACAACAGGTCGAGTTAAATGGGATAATGAGGAAAAGAGTTGGACCCTGGTCAAGTCCCTTGGGGGCAAATTCGTTCTGCTCCATTAAAAGTTGGACGGGGAAAAAATCGGGGTCGATCCCTTAACGAGGGCCTTTTCGGTAGTTAGTTGATAAACTGAGAAACCGCAATATTGTCGGTGTAGAGCATAGTGAAGCCTCCTGTAACCGAGCCTCGCAGGTGTACCTGGGCGAGTTGAGTTTCAAGGGGGTGAACATTTAAACTTGTTTTGTAAGTTTGGCAGGACTGTTCCAAGGAACGTTTCCCAGGAACCAAGCTCAAGACCTTGAGGAATCCTCAATGAGGATGTCTACTGGATTTTCGCCAATGGAGGCCATGGGGGCAGAGGATCGAATCAGAGTATTTTCACTGGAGGATCCAGTTACGATACTCCTTCAAGATCCTTAGAAGAGACGAAGCCGAATTCCTCGGTTTAGCAAAGCATGGGAGCTGCTGAGCGTCCGAGTTTTGAAGGAATTTGAATTTCTCAAGTCCAAGCCGACGTTTGCTGAAGAATAAGAGGAGTCTTCAGACTTTTTGTCAAGGTCAGGGTTCCCCCAAATCCGATGGAAATAATATTTTCCATATTATGCTACGCGACACAATAAAAGACGCAAGATTTTGTGCACATGGAGTCCGGGGTTTGGCCGTTATATGCAAGCACTGTTGACATGTCCTGCTGATACATTGTGAACGCCTTCAGGGTGTCTCCGATGGTCCCAGGAGCCCGCAAGATCATCAAGGATGAGGTTGCACGGACCACGAACTCAGGGAGCTGGCTCAGCGCTATGGTTCTGCTTCCCATGAAGATCTAGGGAGGCTGGGCGAGTGGCCGGACCAGCTTGAGGGGATGGTAGAGGCTTGCCAGAGCTAGCGAAGAGATGCGGAGACCGCCAGTCTTGAGGACGATGGAGAGCATCCTCTATGGGTGCGGTGGTGGATCATGAAACAGAGAGGCGATAGCTCCTGCTAAAGAATGATCAGAAAACTCTGAAATTTAATGGTTTAAACAAATTTGGTTCCGTGACTGCCGGTTTGTTTGACTGTCCTCATTTACTTGTTTCAACCATAACTGCCAACGTTTTGATTCGAATTCGACTGAAACCAAACGTTGAGACGTTTTTTATGCAAACTGTTAATAGTATAATGATTTGTGGTTTCGTCAACTTCCAGTCTCATCCAATTTAAAGGAGGTTCTCAACTACTCAGACGTCATGGTTGCCAAGCAATCATTTTAGTATTATCGATATCACGAGACGGAGTGGGGGAAAAGGGAGAAAAATGCCCGACTCTTCCCAACCCTTCTCAATGACAATAAGATTCGAAAAAAGGGCTTATCTTCAATCGGATTGGGCTCCCATGTAATTGGTTCCTTCTTAATATTTCATCCCTATCAGTTGGTACCTATGTGGGGGAGATAGGGGATGTCCATCAAACATTCTGAGCTCCTGAGAGGAAAGTACTACTCGCATGGGGTTGTTATTGCCCTGCAATATTGCACGGATGATAGGGATTGGTAAGGATCCGTTTGACAGTAATGGTGACATCTCTAATCTCCCATTACCTACTTAAGTTTATCGTTGTTGAGTATTTTAGGTCACATTGCTTATGAATGTTGTTTAATGAGCAACTTCAAATTCACTCAGGAAGGTTTTGTGAGCCGTCTTCTGCTGGTGGCGTCTTCGGCTAACGAACGTCATCGCGGTGTGAACTGAAAGTGGTTTACATCAGACGAGATTGTAGCCTCAAACATCAGGAAGTTAAGATGTTATGCGCCTGCATTTTACCAGCAAGTCGCCGAAGGGTGGAAAACGGGGTGAGCATCCCTTAATTGCTTCAAGATGCTGGATTAATACCTTGCGGGCGTCCCCCCCTCCACGACAAGACCTAGTTAATGGATCATTTAAATTCGGTCCTTGAAGGCAGCCCCCCAGAAGCCTCCGTGTTCAGAAGTCACACCACGTTCATAGGATCAACTTACAATGATATTAAACCCATTACATCCCTCCTCTGGCGTCTTTTCTCCCTGTTTCCCAACAACCCTCTCACCAAACAATACTCCAGGCAAACTTAACTTTTTACTTGGAAACCAATAAGTCTTGATTTACTTTAATCCTACCTTTCTCTTGGATTCCGTGAACGGTTTCATTAATGCTTTTTCTTCCCCACCACCTCTTGCGCTTCTCCGACTTGCATTCTACCCCACTAGTTTCTTCCCGCTTCCGCACTTACCTAACCAAGTTTCTCATTGTGCGACATGCACCTTCTTCCCCTTCAAACTATTGATCTTTCCAGCCCCAATTACAGTTGGGTTTTATACCTTTTCCTTTTTCCCTTCCTTGACGGTTCCGGCCTCCTTCAGCAATTTCGGGAGCCGAAGCTACATCAGTTGCACGTTCAGCATTTCCCTTAACAACCCCCCCTCTGCCGCACTCGTCCTTTCAAAGCCTCGTGAAATGTTAATGGTAAGCTATTTACTTGTGCCATACTTTCAGGATGAGGATCTCTCCTCTTTGTTTCCAATATTCTCAGCCCCTCCGCGGAAGAATAAGGTTCCATTTTATTCGAACATCTTCTCCCCTTAAGAATCACCAGAGCTTGTCATCTACTCAGGAGCACTCTTATCTTTTTTGCTCAGCGATGAGAGGAGGGTGGAGGGGGGCATTTTAGGCGGAAGGCGAAATCCTGTCAAGATGGTCAATTCATGAATGAGTGCTACCTACATTAATGACTGACGAATTAAAAAAATACCAAATGAAGAAGAAGTATTAATTGTATTTATTGAAGTTTTTGACTATTATTGTTTAAAACAATGCGAGATGGTTGACAAAACTCCTCATAAACAACGGATTAATTTTACGACTAAGTTTATTACGATAAAGTGTTAACTTCTCGCTACTGTTTCGCGCTGCTCCTTAAATTTTAAATTTTAACATTAATTACATACGAATACCTATGTAATTAATTCAGCCATGACCCTCGCCAGTAAAGGGAAAAGGTCCTATTCGCCGGTCCTTTGATGGGTTCGCGTGCAGGTTATAAGCGTATACGATCTTCAAGGCTGTGTCGCTCAGACTGAGGGGAGTGTATGGGAATGGATGTGATGGCGCACAGTGGGGCAAAGCCGGAAAAAACCCTCAAAAACGAAAATTAGTTTTGCGAACTTTTTCCGATGGTTTATATATGTTGAATAGTTGTAGAATGCATCCCTGTTGCCGTTTTCCTGGAAGAATTTATTTTCAGCTTGGACTGAGGGGTACAATGTGGAGTTTTTTGAGACTTCGAAAATATGCACTTATAAACATGAAGTTTGGAGTATTCGTGTGTGTTCATTTTTGAAGATAGAAATCTGAAATTTTTTGGGCGTGTCCCTGATATATTAAAGAAAATTAAGAACCTTCAATCCGCTTGAAATACCATGCTCTTCATGGGGGGCTGAATCATTTAGTAATTAATCGTGTTTTAACGAGTAATCTCGGGTTTCTAAGCTTTCAAAAAATGCTCCACCGTGCTCCGCTCTGGCAGGGCAGTTTTTCGATTGTAGACACCCTAGGGAAGCTCTTGTAAAAATTTCAGCTGCAATCATTTGCAATTCTGGACGCAGGATTGATTTTAGTGTAAAAAACATGGCCGATTCAGCCGCTTTCGGCGAGATAAACGAGCTTGATCGAATATAAGGTGCCTACTCCGTAGCTGGAGGTTTAGGGTAGAAAATTTGATCCTTTCACATAAGATGTCATTCCCAGACCATTCATTTAGTCAGTTCAATATCCTAAGTGGTCGCCGCAACAATGCCAGGGCTCATAATTCAATATCGCGAATTATGCGAGGTTTTGCTCAACGGTGCGAATTTGGACCGTTTCGTTGCAGGTAAATAGGCTGATTTTATCAGGATTTGTCATTAACAAATAATGTAGAACGGCTTATCTCAAGCCAGGTTGTTCAAGCAAGTATTTATCATTGTACCAAATCTCTGAATGATTCACAAATAATTAAAAAAATCATTATTATTCAATTTCAGAAAAATTTGGCGAGAAGTTGAATGAAACTAAATTGAACTAGATCCTAGTGACTTCTGACCCAGTGGTTAATAATACAAAAATTAAATAATATATTATATATTAAAATATATAATATAATTAAATATATATAATATATTATAATATATATTAAATAATTATATCCTATTATAATAATTCAAATATAAATAATAATAGAAGCATAAATAATATAATAATACAAGTATAAATATAAATAAATATAATAAATATAAATAATAATGATGATTTAATTTAATAATTTTAAATAAATTAGATTAAATAAATTTTAAATAAATAATAAATTTTATTTTCACTAATATTACAAGCAGAGGCTGATTTCATTTGTTGTTTTTCGACTACTTTCATTCTATTATCATTTTTCTGGCCAATCTTGTATAACAGAAGTCAATTCAACTACCCTGACTAAACAGTACTATTCTCATTAATTATATATATGAGTTAAAATGTACTTAAAATTTTTCTCAAGAGATTGTGTACAATAATTGTACAATAATTATAATTGTGTACGATAATTATTATTTGGACCTTGGAGAGTTCTCTCTTCTACTCAGCACCCGAGAAACTAAATTTTAATGTTCTACCTTCTACTTTTAGAGCATATTGCGATTGACCCACTACAGGTCAATTGACCCCGGGATATCCTATATATTATATATCATATATATATATATAATCCTATGAAGTTTAATATTCATAATCGATTGGTGACATTGCCAGCTTTGTACCTCATAATGGAGTTGAATTATAGTGAGTCGGTGGGTCAATTGACCCATGTGAATTCGGTCAATGTGACCCACTGACTACGTACAATGCGTAGTGAGACTCAAAGACCACGTGTGATTTTTTTCAGATTTTTAAAGGTGAATCTAGAGTTTTTACAGGGTTTTTTCCGAAAAACAGCCGTTTTGCCCCACTGTGTGGCGCCTTTCCATGGACAGCAATAAGGCCCTGGTAAAATGTTCACCAATTCTGGAGGCAACTCCGTCTGAGTACCCTCTTACTTATCACCAATGCTCGCTTTGATATTTGTAAGCGCCCTCCTGGCCTGGGGCATAGGAACCTGAAACTGCTTAGTTTGAACTCAATTACAGGGAAGAAGTCCCTTTCGCGAACCTCAGTGCCTCAGGCCACTTGATTCCTCTACGAGCAATGCACGGGATCTAGTTGATCAAGAGTACGACTGAACTTATTACACCAGATTGAGCTTCGGGTTGCCGGTGGAAAGGAAGATGAGCCGCTGATGTATTGGCGTGACGCTCGAAAGCACAAGGGGGATGGTGCCAGGGAACACAGTGTTTCCTAACGTATTCTCGGTTTTCGAGGGGCTCTGCGAGGAGAAGAAACCCCACACTGGTGGCTCCCGACATGGGGGAAGACTTGACTTGAGCCAGAAGGCAGCATCCAGCAGCACAAGAAGTAGTCCAACATGTAGATCATGGTGGGCAATCCCGTCTAGCAATCAGATGAGGGAGAGGATTAGGCTTGTGTGCGCCCCGAACATGTCGCTGGCTATCAGGATGCTGATGGCCATGCACTGTCAGAATCTGATTGCTAGGCTGCGTCGAATACCGATATCTTCCTTCTCGATTACATTTAGTTAGATAGAGATAAGCCTACTATCAGGCAGAATCACACTCTAAACAAAAACACTATTGGTTGAGGGTTAGGTTTAGGGGTTAGGTTTAGGTTCACCTACACGGAGAAAAAAAAGTGCGGTTTTTGTTCGGTAAACCGCTTTGGCGGCCATTTTATAGTATAAAAAACCGCGTGAGCGGTGAAAATCTACCGAACAATTTCATTTTTACCGCCCAATTACCCTTGGTTACCTTACAACTCGATGATCTTACCGAACATTTCTTCTCTGCTACCGAACAATTCAAGAAATCTTACCTTGCCAGAACTAACCGAACAAACGGAGAGCTACATTCACCGAACAACTCGATTATCAACCGCACAAGGAAGCCAGTTCGGTACAAACATACCTCACATGCGAAAAAGTTAAGTAAACGTGTACCGCCCAACTTCTCCATCTACATAGAGAGGTTAATAATTACCAAACATAACACGTGGGCAGTCAAATTTACATTAAATGTCTACCGCCTGCCAAAGGCTGTAAGGTAGATTTCAACCTCACATCGTCAACAGTTTACCGCCCAAGCTCCCTTCCTTTGAGGAGAGGTGATACTTTACCGGTCTATGAAGCTATCGAATATGTTGGGTCAGATTTTCACCTAACATAACACCTTGTCGGTAACTTTCTACCGCCTACCAAAGGCGGTAAGATTAATTTCTACCGCACATCACCAACGTTTTACCGCCCAACTTTACCTTCTTCATAGAAACGTTGATAATTACCGAACATAACACGTGGGCAGTAAAATTTACATTTAATGTCTACTGCCTACCAAAGGCCGTATGGTTAATTTCTACCTCACATCACCAACGTTTTCCCGCCCAACTTTACCCCCTTCACAGAAAGGTTTATAATTACCGAACATAAGACGTGGGCAGTAAATTTCCACCGTACACAAAAGTAAGTGCGGTAAATGTCTACCGTACAGTAGTACCTGAGATAGGCGCTTGGAAGCGCTTGCGTTGGGGCTTTGCTGGGGTTTTCGGCCGAGTGGCGGCCATTAGTATTGATGTGTTTGTCGTTGGTGACGGTTATAAATCGGTCTAGTGAATTTACTGTTTGGAACATCCGAAAAAGGTAATTATCTTTTGTCAGTTTCGTAGATTTTCAGCTTGTGAGGTATGTATGATGCTAACATAATGGAGTGCTTGTAATTTTGTTTTTTCGTGTTCTCGCATGTTCGACCCAAGGCCCAATTCGATCGTAGACAATGGAATTCCTGTTTCTCTCGTAAAAGACTGAAAGCAGTTTAAAGCATTCAAGAAAATTCAGTTACTGGACACTACTGAAAAGGTACATGTATGAACATTTTGCATGCTTATTCGTCGATACCTAACATCAATGCAAATCAATTGTGATTACAGTTACTCGATACATTTTCAAAATTGGGAAAATGCCTCGGACTACGCGTCGATCGACTCATTTCATCGGTGGATGTTGACAAAATGTCGCTGCAGTGTCGTCCCTATATCGTTCCCATCGAAAGTACCTACCTACGTGTAAGCATTATTCCATGCGTCATTGGTGTAAGTATTGCATGAAATTTTTGATGTTTTCCCCTAAGCTGATCTCATGTTTTTATGCCTTCTTAAATCAGATTCACGCAGACCCTTTTCGGATGGTTTGGGGTGGAGGAGCCTCTCCTGAGTTCCAAGCTCGACGAATAAGGGCCCAGAATTGTGGAATTCGTCCGATCATCGAGGTGGAATACCCTTCTATCAGAAGAACCGCTACATCGGGTAAGCTTCAGAGCACACTTCAGTTAGGTATAGTCCCTCAAAAAGTGTTTTTTAATTGGTAGTGTGTCAAGTCCAGAAATCACAAAACAGAATTGTCGGCAATTATTAACAGCATTCCATTTCCACTTGCAGATGTTCATCTGAAACGAAGAGCTCTCTTATGTTTGCTGCCTTACGTCTTCGGCCTGATATGCAAAAAAGCCACCGTCCAGGACCGCCAAGTTGGCCGGGCTGTATCGAAGAAAACCGTCGCACGTGCCTATACCTTTGCACCGCGTATCTGTACCTCAAAGGTAAACCATCATAATATGCAAAATAATATTATATCAACTGTTCAGCAGAGCCAAAAGAAGTTTACGAAATTCATTTATCTTGTCGTGAAGTCCTATGTATCCAAATAACGGTCATGAGCCATCATTTTCAATCTGTTTACTGTTCTCTCATTATGAACATAAGTACAAGTACTTTATGTCCTCCCCAATTTAATGGCTTCTCCCTGTTTTTGTAGCATGTACCTACGACATTAAACCAAAATTTTTGGTTTTTTAATCTTGGCCGTTTTGTGCAGTGGAAATGTCTAAAAACACTGCAAATTTTACACAAATGTTCAATGTTCTTTGATTTATCTAGGTTAGGTAAAATTTAATTCTATATCAATGAGAAAATAATTAAAATTAAAATGGGATCGTTCCGGGACCCCCAAAAATAGATTCTACGTCTAAAAATATTTCGAAAACGACACCTGGACTCGACCCCATAGCAAAGAGCCTTAAAAAAAAAAAAACCTCCCGTAGCCCCATTTTAGCCCCTTAGCGCCCCACGGGTTTGGGCGATCGGACTGAAAACCTTGCGGGCACAACTAGATGGTAAGTCAAGTTGTTTGTCAAAATTTCAGATTAAAAAAAAATTCCTACTGCCCAAAACGGCTCGGGCGGCGGACGGACATATCGGATTCAGAATGTAGACCTCTTGAAACGGATAATGTCAAATTTTGTGGCCGATCGGAGTCGTCGACCCCCGTCGCGATTCCATAGGGGTATATTATTCCCGGGATGGTTTATTATATTATCCCGTGGGGCTTATAAAGGGCTACGGGAGGGTTCTTGAAGACTTTCGGCTATTGTGTCGTTTTGGTAGTATTTTTTTAGTATAACATTTATTTAGTTTATTTAATAAACCCTTGTGGACAATTTGCAGCGTTTTTTCCAAAACGAATTTGGCAATCTCTAGTCAGTTTCGGTTTATGATTCTTGGAAGAATACACCTATGTTTAAGCGACGGAGGTCGACGACTCCGATCGGCCTCAAAATTTGACATTACCTATCCGTTTCAAGAGGTCTAGATTCAAAAACCGAAATGTCCGTCCGCCGTACGCCGTCGGGGCCGTTTTGGGCAGTTGGATGATTTTTTTTTTTAAATCTAATTGTGCTCGCAAGAGGCCGATTGCCCAAACCTGTGGAGCTCTATTGGGCTAAAAAAGGGCTACGGGGGGTTCATGTTTTTGGGTATGATGTCGAGTGGGGTGTCGTTTTCTAAGTCTTTTTGTACGTACAATCCTCTTTTTGAGGTCCCACAAAACCCTAGCAATTTACTTTCTGACTTAAGAACGTTACTTGAGAAAGTAAAATCGACCCCATGGCTAGGGCATTGTACCTACCTACTTCATAAAATAATTGTATTTATATCAGATATATTTATATCTCCCTACTAGATTGAACAAGAACAGATTCTGCTCTGGTTTAATCTAGTTGGTAGGCGTGTACGAATACGTTGGATCATGTCAATAGACGTACACGTGTTTATTTGATAATATCAATGATTTGATAATAATATATTATATTATATCCTTAACAGTTGAGAAATAGAATGTCCCCGGTTCGGCATTGAATGTGATAAGTTATCATATTCATCATATCATTGATAACTTATCGACTTTCCCCATTTTTTAATGTAAAATCGAACCCATGGTTTATAGCATTGTACCTACTTGATAAAATAATGATAGGTACTTGATAAATAATTTTAGTTCTTGACAAATCTAGTGGGGTGTCGTGCACCTACTTAAAATTTAAATTATTTGTACTTTAAATGATTTAATAATGTTGGATCATGCCTAAGTTTTAATTTACTGTATCCTTTATCCTTTAATTTACAGTTAATTATAATTTTATACGTTATATTATGTTGTGTATCGTTCTGCGTTGTAATAAACATGGTTTGTATTCATAACCGAATTATTTTTCTTCCTTAGGTATCCTATCCGTTCGACTCGTGGTTTGATTACTTCACAAATGGGAAGAGGTGCCTCTCAACGTAATTTGAGAGGTAATCGTACCCAAAAAGTGAGGTAATCCCTTGTTGGTGTGGGCGGTAAGTGTACATCAATGAAAGGTAACTCATTGATGTTCATTTACCGCCCAAACCAACAAGGGATTACCTCACTTTTTGGGTACGATTACCTCTCAAACTACGTTGAGAGGTACTTCTTGCCATTTGTTCGGTGATTAGTTACCGCGCATTTTAGGTGTGGAAGGTAACGTTTACCGAACGATATTTGAAATTAGGGAGGTGAATACTGGCCGCACAATTGCGTGTGGGAGGTAATTTTTTACCGCACAATGTTTCTCGAAATTTAAAATGAGAGGTGAATATTCACCGCACATCCGAGTTGTGGGAGGTGATTCTTACTGCACATTTGAAGTAGGGGAGGTAATTTTACAACCTCACATTAATTATGGAAGGTGAAAATTCACCGCGCACTTTAACTTTGAGAGGTTATAATTTACCGCTCATAATCGAAAAGGTTTGAGGTTGGAAGGTTAAAATTCACCTTACATTTTGGTATGTTCGGTAAGTTGGCGGGACGAAATGAGCGGTAAACATTGCGGGACAGAGGGATTACCGAACAATTTAAGTAAAAATGTTCGGTAACATCTCCGATTTTTGAGCGGTAAAACAGTTTTCGTGTTCGGTAGAAAGATGAATGAAAATGTTCGGTAATCGGTGGTCAACCGCGCAAATTCAACACTTTACCTTACATTTTTTGCGTTTTTACCTCTCCATTTTTCGAAAAATTGTTCGGTTGACCACCGATTACCGAACATTTTCGTCTAAAATACCGCCATTTTTTTTCTCCGTGTATAGAAACAACAATACCAAGCCATCATTCGAAGCTGTATCGGAAGAAAAGCCAAAACGACCTAGAAGATAAATATTTATACCTTTTGGTGAAGTTACATAAAGCGTTCCCTCTTCGAGCCCCTTCAACGCTTCGCCTTGATCCCAACCTGAAATCGCCCGTTTTTCGCACGTCTCCCGGTGCATCGCGAGCATAAAACCTATTTCCTAGATTTATCGGCACCGATTCGGCACGGAGGGGAAAAATCTCCCCAGCCCGAATAAACCTTGAAACCCTCAATTCCTAGTTGGGTATTCATGGCAGAGGGTCTCCCGAGGGTTTCAAAGCAGTTTCAACAGCTTACATCCTTGTGTGCAGCTGGAAGTCAACTCTGGATTTTTTCATCCCCTCCCTTTTCCTGCAATCCTCGTCACCTTCCTCCTCTTTTGAATTATGCAAACCCTTCCCTCCTTTCCCTTTGTCCGACCATCAGATCTCTCCGGCTAGACTTTATCCCATTCACGGTTGAAGTATTCATGGTATTTTACTCGCCAGGAATCCCTAATATTTCCGAGTTTGTTATAAAGAACCCACACTTTCGCCACGTGCAAAAGTTGGGCACATCTTTGGTAGAGTCGTGTTCTCCCTAAACGGTTTATAACTAGGGATAAGAACTTTTTTATCAGTCATACGCTATAAAGAGCGAAATCAATGGACCAAAACCAAGGCAACATTCACGCGGCAAGAAGTCATAAGGCTCGAGGGATGTCATGCCGTCACCAACCACCGTAAGAGCAATGCATGTCCGAAGTCTTTGCGCCCACAACCAGGGAGGAGGGCCTGGGATTTCGGGGTTCCTCTCCAACCAAGACCTTCTTAGTACTTCTGCGGAAAACGATTTCCCAGCGGCGGCCAACAATCCATCAGTGTCATCTGCTTCCAAGACTACGACGACAGTTTCTACATCGGGGAGGAGCAAAAAAGCAAGAATCTGCTCCTCTCTGGCCAGTGACTGCTCTCTATAGGGAATCCTTTCAGCTGTTGTCCATTTGTTTTCCGTTGTCTCATCACTATCTTGCTAGTCTTCTGAATCTTTGCATGCCAGTTCATATTCGTCACCTCCTTCTGTCCGGATTTTCTTCAATGGCTCCTCAACGACCTCCCCAGCTGATGACCTCAGAACTCCCACAACCAGCCTCTTCGGTCGGCTCAAAATGTTCCTTTTCAGAAACCAACCTGACTTCCACGGTGATTTGTGCTGGTAGGTATGTCTTGCATAGCTGATGGAGGCATCTTCTGATCGTCCTTTTGAGGAACTTCATGACGCTTCACCCTGGTGTTCTCCTCTCAAGGTCAGCATCGTCACCCCTCTTCAGTTCGCCATCCGTACTAGCGTCTTCATCAGAGTTTTCGTCTTGCTCAGGAGACTGCTCAACCGCCATCTTGCTATTATCATTCCCTTCTTCTAACAGAGTGTTGTTAGCATTTGCATCGACTTTCACGAACGTCTCAACTTCGCTGACGCATTAGTTTAAATTGAATAATCAAACTTTTGCATCTTGAAAATCGATAAAATATAATCCTCTTCAACCTGAACTTTTGCATCATAAAATGGTGTTACCCTCTTCCACAAGAATGAACATCCTTAATTAAATTCGGCGCAAATTCTCGTTATGTTCTCATGACAGCACATTTTTGAGGGATGCGGAATGCAACTCACGTCGGGGTGGAAGAGACGTCCTCCTTCAAGACCGAGGGGACGAAAAGTAGCCGAAGAAGGGGGTAAGTCTACGGATAGAGAAACCACCCTCAGGAATCGGTAACCCGGAAAAGGGTTGGGGAAGGCATTGCTATGCGAGCCGCGAGGAGCCCAGAGGTACCCACATGTTGTATAATTAATAAATTCCACCTGGATCAATGAACCCCCCCCCCCCCCCCCCCACGTCGTGACTGTAATTAAGTTTACTTCCTAGCCTGAATCCCAATTGGGCATGTGCTGCAGTGATTAGAATTTTCTTGGCGTCGCGATTCGTGAGGGGACCGAAAAAATCGGAAAGGCCTCGACTCCAATCTGTGTCCAGGGCAGGGAAGAGGTGACCCTAGTGGAGGTACAGCCTGAACACAAAATGGACGCTGAGTATTCCAGTTATAGGGAGATGAATATCGTTTCAAGTGATTTCTTTACTTCAACAAAATCTATTTCCTGTGGAGGTGGAGGTGGTTCTAACTCTATGAAAGATCGATACGAATACTGGTTCAGTATTGTGAACCAGTATTCATACACGTCGGCGCCACCAGGCGTCCCAGCGGGCACACATAGCTCGCATGAGCTCAGGCTAGTGAGGAAACTATAATAGTAGGAGTAGTAATTGGAGGAGAGTTCCTTCTTGGCGAAGAGACGAAGGTGGCCGAGATCGTGCTGGGAATACGTGGTGAACATGGGATCGTTTTATGCTCAGTACAGCAGAATGGAAAGTAGCAGCTCAGAAACGAGATGACTGGTGAAGGCTGCGACAGGAGGTACCCCTTGCGGGTTTTTGTGTCAAGATAGAGAAAGACATGGTTTGGATGGTGTTGCTCTCCTTTTTAGGCCTATGCCTGACCGTCCAAGGGCCTTCCTCGCCATGCTATTAGCTACTATGTACCTTGAGCAACCAGGATGGGCCTCGTGGAGGCTGCAAGGGTGCGACTCGAGCAGAGCTGGGCACATTTTTATTTATAAATAAGGTTGTGAATTAATTCACATCATGCTTTGTTTGTGAAATGAATGAATTAATTCATACTTTACCTGTTTGTAAATGTGAATGTGAATTAATTCACATTCACAACTGTAAATGTGAATTAGGTACTTCACATTCACAACTTTTTCTGTAAATTAAATTAAATTCACACAAAAAATTGTAAATTATTCACAAAAATGTAAATAATTACAAAAAAGCCTATGAATTTTTTTTAATTCACAAATAATTTGTTAATTTTTTTAATTTACAAATAATTTGTGATTTTTTTTTAAATAATAAAATATGTGATTTTTTTAAATTCACAACTAAATATGTGAATTTTTTACATTTTTTTCAGTGAATTAAAACCAAATTCGCGGTAATTCCAGTTCTCATGGGTCTGCTGATATTGTAATACACTGAGAAAAGCCGATGAATACAATTTTTCTGGCAATTTTTTACCACTTAATTGTAGTATATTATTAAGTGGTATTATTGTGGTAGTAGGATTAAGTGGTAGGAAATTGCCAGAAAAATTGTATTCATCGGCTTTTCTCAGTGTATTACAATATCAGCAGACCCATGAGAAAAGTTCTCATGTTACTGTAATTACCGCGAATTTGGTCTTAATTCACTGTAAATGTAAAAAAATTCACATATTTAGTAACTAAATTCACAAATTCACAACTGTTGTGAATTTAAAAAATTCACATATTTAATTGTGAATTTAAAAAATTCACAAATTATTTGAAAATTAAAAAAATTCACAAATTATTTGTGAATTTAAAAAAAAAATGCACAGGCTGTTTTTTGTAATTATTTACATTTTTGTGAATAATTTACAATTTTTTGTGTGAATTTAATTTAATTTACAGAAAAAGTTGTGAATGTGAAGTAATTCACATTTACAGTTGTGAATGTGAATTAATTCACATTTACAGTTGTGAATGTGAATTAAATCACATTCATAAATAGGTAAAGTATGAATTAATTCACATTCACAGTCACAAACAAAGCATGATGTGAATTAATTCACAACCTTATTATTAATAAAAATGTGCCCAACTCTGGACTCGAGGAAGGGCTGGTGTGCTACGTCTCATGGGCCATCCTTTGGCCACCACGATCTTGATGATTTAAACGCCTCGCATCGTGGTTCTTTGAAATGGATTGGCTCTGTGTGCGATAATGCTATCAATGGATGTTCGCTATATATCTACCTTCCTTTCCTTTGGGGGGGGGGGGGGGGGGGGGGAGTACATGCGCTACGTCCTCCTCTTCTCAACAAGCGTCTGAATGTGTGGGGTTTTTGTCGAAAATCACCATGTCCAGAACACTACTGTGACGTGTAATGAAATGTAATGGAAAGCACACTGACCAGGCTCTCAGCCACCTACGACTCCAGTCATGTCGACTCCAACTTCAATTACAATCGAACATCTGGAGGGTCTATCTGGCTGGTAATTTCGAGCCACTTCATCCAACACACTTCAGGCGAGAACATGGAGTTTACCTACTCCTTCAGATCCACGCAATAAAATTTGAAATTCAAATCTAGGAATACTCTCTCAAAGTGAAATTCCACTTTTTCTCTCAGCCCAGTCAATCTTTCCCAGCGGGGGTTTGCGGATATAATTTATCCACCAGAAAGCTTAGATAGAACCTGCGGAATAAATCAGAAATCGAAGTGATTTGTTCGCTTTTTCGTCTCACCGTCACGCCACCTATTCCGTTTTCCCACCCCCTTAACTAACTTCATATCTCACTCCACCACTGCTGGGTTCCTGGTGATGTATTGCACCTTCGAGAGATGACTTGAGGGTATTCCACCCCAAGTCAATTTCGTTGTTACCATTTCTGGAGTCCGTTTCTGCTCGGCGTGAGGCAGCCCAAGTTCAACGCATATAAGAAATAATAAAATCACTAACCACACTCGCTACAAAACCCATAAAGCCAACCTAAATAAGGTATTAGTGAGATTGGCTCATGATGGGACGTTGAAGACGGGAAAGTAATCATTGTCATGTTGATAAGTGTGTTTGTTTTCCGGGACTAGCCATTTGATCTCAATGAACCACGTTATGGAGCAAACTCGATTGCCAACTCGATGTCGAATACGCAACAAAAGGAATTACAGCTCTCATCTCCGGAGCGGAGCTGGGAAAGGGGACGGATTGGATTAACCATCCTGGCTGCTAATTGTCATGTCAGAGGAGGAGAATGAACCTTCTAAGATCTCTTCTCAACTCCCCCCTGATGCCAATTTCCACCAACATTGCCGAATTCCTAATCGAGTCCTGGCCCGAAGGATTTCGCCTATATTCAAATTGTCAAGTGGTAACGGGCATGACGAAGAGGAGCGGAGGACAGAATTGTTTGAGAAATCAATTTCATTCCCTCTCTCGTTTTGATTTAATCGCTGGAATCCTTGGAGACGTTCTCAACTTTGTGATTATGGCCTCTTGATTACAAAATTTCCGAGATCAGAGGGGCTATTTTAGAAGGACATGCAAAAAACACGCCGTTTATATTATACTCATTCTCAAGAATATCTATGGGAATCGGACGGTGTGTTTTGTGTTCTCAAGTGCCAATGCCAATACTGTTGGTAAAATCCCAAAACTTATAGTAATTCTCTCGTTTGTAAAAATCCCGTCCCTTTTCTTCAACAGTGACATTCCGCTGTTGAGAAAAAAAATTAAAAATACATGCAATTTGATTCCTCCATTCGAGCCCCACTTGTAACACTCCCCTTCGGATCCGTGAATAATCCAGAAGTGGTTTAAAATATACACGTCCATCCACTGACAGGGCCCTTGTTCTTGGCTATCAGGGTTGTCAAGGTGACGGTGCAGAGGAGGGCGATCTTGAAGAAAAAGTTGGGGGAGTACGAGGGCTGAGATACGAAGAAAGGAGGATTAAGTGAATGATAGATTCAGGAAAATAAGAAAAACGATTTTCTAAACTGAACAAAAAGGAAGGTATTTTACAAGGAATTAGAATGTTGAACATAAAACAGCCTTCTGGATTAGGATCAGCCGAATATGAACCATCAACTGAACACGATAGCCCATTGAAAATTTTACGTTGGCGCAAATTCGGCAACCCGTCAAGGTTGGTTATCCAACAGACAGCTCTAACATGGGCGCACAATGTAATGCCCACCTATCCGTCCATTGCAGAATGGCCAACCGCTTCCCCGGGCATCGTTTGCTAATGGAGTATCACTGTACGGATCCGCACCCGTTCAACCCTCCCCACCGCCAATAAACCTGTCACTCTCCCTTCTCGTCCCTTTCACCCTTTCATCCCTTCCGACCCTTTACAAATCCTTGTGTTGTCCCCAGACTTAAAAACGGCAATCAAAACTGGTTGCTACTTCTGTCAAGATTCAAAAGCGAGAATTGCAAATCTAACCAATTCAATAAATATAATAACAAGACTAAATAAACACATTTAAATGTAGAAAACATGAAAACCTAAGCATGAGTGACTCGTTCATGCCCTGGTTATTACACGAAGTCTTTGCATTTGTTTTTAATAATATTAAGAACAATAATTGTTCTTAATATTATTAAATAACCAAATTATTTTGGTTAATTATTCTTGGAATAATACACCTATGTCATTGCGACGGAGGTCGTAAATTCTGATTGACCTCAAAATGTGACATTAAATGTGATCAAATTTCGTTTTTGGAATGTTTAAATTTTAAGCATTCCAAAAACGAAATGTCCGTCCGCCGTCCGAGCCGTTTTGGGTACATATTTGGAATTTTTGAAAAATTAACAAAATACTCGATTTTCCATCCGGTTGTGCCCGCTAGGTTTTCAGTCCGATCGCCCAAAAACCCGTGGGGCGAAGGGGCTAAAATGGGGCTACGGGAGGGGTTTTTGTAAAGGTTTTCAGCTATGGGGTCGAGTCAGGTGTCTTTTTCGAAGTATTTTTGAACGTAGAATCAATTTTCGGGGGTCCCTGAACGATCAGATTTCACTGTCCACACACTGTCACCCCACGGGGATCTATAGAGCTTTCATGGGGCTACAAATGTTTCCAATTTTTTCCAGAAATGTTTTTATTGACACAGATTTAATTTTTGTACAAGTAATTAAATCAAAGAATACTAAACCCTTGCGTAACATTTGCAGCGTGTTCGTTCCTAAGACCCTGCATTGTTAATGAGACTATCATTCAGGTTTACGTTTCTCCCCACTGTGTACAGGTACACGACTCTGTCGCTCATGTCTACCAAACACGTGACACCGCAATTCAAAATGGTTCAAGTTTAACTAACTCGGTTATCTAAGGTTTCCCACTCCAGGGCTCCCTTAATAATTACCTAACCCTCTTCAAGCTCCTGTGAGATGTGACACCGCACTGGAATGTCGGGACCTCCGCAAGCGTCTTTCGACACACCCACGGAGTTTCATTGGGGTTGTAGTTCCCTTGGGGTTGCTTGAGTCTAGATCAAGAGGGTTTAAGCCAATAAAATCCGTCTGAGAGCTCTTGAACATTATTGTTTCAAATTCGAGACAGCTATAACCCTTCCCTTTCCATTTTCGTCAACTGTAGCTATTCAATAAGAACCCTTCAAGATGAAAAAATAAAATAAACCCCATATTTAATTAAATTCTGGTTAATGACGAAATAAATTATACTGCCTACCCAAATCAGAGTATCCACACGTCATGTAGATACACAGTTGATTCAAGACAAGGTACAGGGGGAAAATCCCATCATTCCAAAAAAAAAAAGTATATCTCAGCTAATTACGCGTACCTACACTGACGAGTGCTTCGATCTCAGTTCAGACCACTCACCAGTAATCCTCACACTGAGCGACCAGATCATCCAGTTGTACTTAACAAACTAACAAATTAGCATCAGTTCAAAATGGACGTGAATCAACGAATCGACCTTAGTGGGACATTGACCACGGCCAGCTGGAAAAAGCCGTAGCTGACAATGTCAGCTGTACAATGCATGTCATTCAAGATGCAGCTTGGCCAAATACTCCGGGAGCTTCCTAAAAAGCTGAAGGGGATAAATTATCTGGCAAGCCACGCGTAACCCAGTCCATAAGACCAAATGGTATAAAATTGCCAATGAACTTAGAGGAATGATCAAAGAAGAAACTCAAAAAGAACTCCTTTCAACGCTTACTAGCCACAGGGACACTGATTACTCCCTGTGGAAGGCAACTTAATACTTGAAGCGACCCATAGTTCAGGCACCACCCATACTGGACACGATGAGCAATAGGTGGATCAGGACCAACCAGGAGAAGGCTGACGCGTTTGCTTCTCACTTGGCTAACATCTTCACCCCAAATCCTGGCAGCCCTGATGAAGAGCCGCTCAAGGAGATTCGGTCCAGTGACCAGGAGACTGATATCGAACGAGTAACTGTCAAACAAGTGCAGATGACAATAAAAAAATGAGATTAACCCGAAGAAGGCGCCTGAATATGAGCTAATTACAGGCCAGATACTTCAGAACCTTCCTCGGAAGGTGTTAAACTCAAACAGATTATAAATGCAGCCATCAGGCTTTGCTATGTACCTCAGTTATGGAAACTTGCTGAGGTCATAATGATCCTAAAACCTGGAAAGCCTGCTGAGGAATTGAATTCATATCGAACAATATCTCTGCTACCAAAAAGCTGTTTGAAAAAATCGTTTGCGTGCGAAATAGGTGACCAGCTTCACTGGTCCTTTGGCACAGAAATCCCAAAATCCAAAATGCAGGGTTCCAGAGATCCTGGAGTCCAGTGTGTAAAGCTCTTTTCACTGGCGGGGTTGATCACTTGCGGGGTTTGATGGTCCCCTTGGAAACAGCTAAAAAAAGGCAGTCGACTCTCGAGCAGAAAATTACTGCCAGTATGTTCAGAGGGACCTGCTTTGGAAACCCTTAGCTGGCTTAGGCTTATTTAAATGAGTACGTACTTTATACATATCAATCAATTGGAAATCTTTTTCCAATTGTGGCCTGCTCTGCAAATCTTGGACAGCTCTGTTAAGCTTAGGGCCATCTTGGCGGGCTTGGAAGCCACTGGCCAGCATTGGACCATGTTGGCAAGCCTTGGAAACGCTTAATCAACTTGGGATGAGCTTTGCAAGCCTTGGACGGCTGTGGAGAGCTCAGAACCATGTTAGCAAGCCAAGGAAACCCTTATACTGCTCAAAACCACATTGGATATTGGAAACTCTCAAGACAGCTTGGGACGAGCTTAGAAAGCCTTGGTCTGCTTTGGGAAAGAAGCTTTCATTGCTTTTGCCGTAATGGAATTCCGAAAGAAAAATGACGACGATTCCTCAAACATGCAAACATGTTCAAAACTGGCTCAAGTCCGCTTGGTGGCATAATTTCTCATTCAGCATTCCGTTGAAAACCCGAAATCCTTTCCCCCAGTCAAACCTTCCTCGTTGAATAAAACGCCCCCGCTCAAATTTTTATGGCATTTTTTTTTTTTTAAACCCTCGCGGAAGCGGTAAAAGTAAAGAGGTATAAGAGGGACGAAGAAAGAGGGATTATTCGTTTCCTACGGATCTCTTTCCGCTTTGGTTGGGTAAACGCCGGAGCACCCCGAAATTAACTTTTCAAAGGTCGGCTAGGAAACAGCCACTTGTTGCTCTGCCCAAAACTTCAAAGACCATACCCCTCCTCCCACCCTCCGGGATTTTTTTCCTCCTTTTTTTTTACCTTTGCGAATCCACAACAATGTTACGTGTAGAAAGAACGGTCGGGTGAAAGTCAATATTGATACAAATTACATTGAAGGGATGGAATCATCGTGGAATGGTTTTGCAAAGTTGGCGAAACTGTTGAATGGATCCCTATTTTATATTTTTCCAATGAAATGAAATACTCAATAGGGGTTTAAGGGAATCTGACCCAAATCTGAGATTCGCGGGTGAATTTAATGGCACATTTAAATTTCCATTAAATTGTGTTTTAGTATTTTTGGTTTTGAGGGAAGTATCGTATGTCTGTGAAGTGGGAACGTTACATTATTGTAATGTATGTAACTGCAGTTACTGCTATTAAATTTCGCAGCCTGTAAGTTCGAAACGTCTTCTGTACTCGAACGTTCTAGAAACTGCAGGTCTTCATTTGACCATCAAAACAGCCAACTTTAGTTTTTTTCTTTCAAATTTAAACGATGGAAGCAATTAATTGTCTATCAGGGCTTAAGTGTGATGGAACATTAGCTTATGGTTATGGACAGATTCATGACGATGGATGGACTCCCCAAGACATGGAAGGCCTCAGTCTGAATGACACTGCCTTTATTGCAATTTGAAGGCTCACCCCGAGAACCTGAGAATTAGAAGCGGTTCTAAATAGTTATAGTACGATGGCGGCGTACGAGGACTTCGAGAGAATTTTATGCTCCAGTTATAACCGATCCTACATCGCCCTGATAGAAAATTACAATTGCCTCAATCATTATCTGAATTGGGATGTGCCGATGGAGGTCAAAAGGGTAGTAAGCCAGTTTAGGCTAGGAAACGAGGAAAAACTACGCATCTACTACAGAGGGGACCTGTGGAAAATCGACCATGACGGAGTCTGCTTTCTGTGTGCTACAGGGGAAAGGGAAACCGTCCCGCATATATTCGGGAAATGCCCTCAGCTCAGCGCCGACAGGATTCGGTACTTTGGATCGGCTATGTTGAGTCCAGAGTTTATCCGTGGTTGCCTCTTCACAATACCGAATAAGGACTTATTGTACAGAGTTTTCAATTATATTAAAGCCTATCTAAAGCGTAGGAAATATTCGGAAGATTTACTTATTGATGTGGGGCTTCGTTAATGTTGACTCATAATATATAAACGTACCATGTATCCAGCTGAAGTTATTCAAGCCCGGTTAATTGATTTATTTTTTATTTTATTATTATTTTTGCCAATGTTTGCCACTTAAATTCTTGTGCGAGCCCTTTGCTGTACAGGTCATTGATACCTTTATGCAAATAAAAAAATTATTGATTGATTGATTGATTGAACCTGAGAATTAGGCTTCTTCCATCTCCGGGCCAGAGTCACTCATTTTAAACTGGCTCTTTTCTACCTCAAAATTTAATGCTTCTCAAGAAAAAATACCCCAAGTGGGACATGGCCCGTAGCTTCCTCGGATAATGTATGAAATGTTGAACGAAATTTTTCATCAATAGGGCACAAGTTATGGCTGTTAGCTAACTCGAGCAAGATTTTAGCCCGTCATTTCAACCGTCTCTTGTACTCCCATAAGGTCTATGTACTTTCTACTCGTATAATATACGCAGCAATATATTATAGGTATTACTTCTCCTATAATTCCTTCAACAACTAAAAATCACCTGATGCCTAAAATTTTACCTGAGCGATTTTTATGAAGATTTGGTGCAAAAATGTCAGCAAAACGTGGTTTGAAATGGATACTTGTCTTTATTGTGATGTCAGTCAGTGCTGGACAACGCTTCAAACGAGTGATCAATGGACTGCCTATAGAGGACGTTAGCAAGTCTTACGGAAGACCAACGACGTACACTGCCATCCGGTATTATGGAGCCGTTTCTTACTCCCACATGTATTCTGTATTATGGTACCTGACGTTCTTGGGAGTTCCCAAGGGGGTGTATTGTTCGGGATCGATTATTACACCCAAAGTCTTTCAAACAGCTTGTCACTGCATAGCCGATTTTCAAGTTGGCGGTGATGGTTTCCTGAAGGATCTAGTTCTTAGACATGCATTTGAAGGATCAGTTCTCATCTATCTCGGGGTCAGCAGCATTTTTGGTGAGAAATCGATGGCCACGACTACTCCACTTGTGTCGGAGAAGTTCATTAAACATGAAAAATGTAAACAAATGGGAGGTGGGTTTGTAGTCATATACGATTATGGTCTGATACGAGTCTCGAATTCTTGGATGAAGACTGACGACACAGTGCCATATGCCTGGACTGAGATAGAATGGGCTCCACAATACACCATCCATGAAATCGAAGAGTTTCACCAATACGCAATGGAGCGACAGCTGGTCTGTTTGAATATTGGATTTGGCGTGTACAGAAGAACGCAGTACGCTATCAGCGATGTGCTGCGGCATGGATGGTCGGTGCTCCAGACCAAGAGGAGATGCCTCAAAGAAACAGCTTTCAGCATAGGTGTCTTACGCTGGGGTATATCAGAGGTCATGTGGGATTGCGGAATGTGGTTCTCCTTCCATCATCAAGAAAGCGCAGCGGGCGATTCCGGCGGTCCTGTTTCCTGCGACAATAAGTATTTTGGAATAGCTTCTGGCAGAACATTCACCACAGATAAGAGAGGAATAGTGGACTACGCAGTCACGAGGTACCACCCACTAACACACAGTCTCTTTGTCAATGCGTTGGAGTATCGGGATTCCCTGTCGTTTTTTATAGACGACTTCAAAGACACTTACAACGAAATGGTTATCGGGAACGATCCACCACGATTCATGTTACATCATTGAAATAGTGGTGACCACCTTGCATCGGTGTAAAGTTCTTGAATGCATACTAACATTCATTCATTATGTAGTTCATCTTCTTTTTCAATTAAAAATTTTTTTTTTCCAAGTTTTATTGGTTGCCACAAGATCCAAAAGAGTAATGTGCCGCTCGAAGGCATCTGCAAGTGTGGAGGCCCATTGCGGTCGCAGACTCACAGATGGTCTGTTCAGGAAGAAACGATGCAAAATTAACACAAGGTTTTTTATACATAGGTTAAGTGTGTCAAAAAGAAAATACTTACTTGAAAAAAATTATTTAAAAAATTTTTCTGTACAAAGTATGGCCAGATGTGGGACCTCGAAAAATAAATTATGCGTCCATGTACTCGGAAATCGACACCTTTTTTGACCTCCTGGGATCCTTCAAAATCCCATTTGTAACCTGCATGGAAAAAAAAAAAATCCCAACGGTGAAATTGGATTTTTCTGGGACACCCAAAAATGGATTCTTCGTCCCAAAATACTTCGAAAACGACAAGTAAATCGACCTCATAGCCCAAAACCGTAAAAAAAAAAAAAGAAAAAAAAAAAGCCCCTTTTTGCTCCCACAGAGGGTCTGGGCGATCGGGCTGAAAGCCTTGCGGGCAAAGCTCGAAGGTAAACCATGTATTTTCTAAAAATTTCAGTTAAATCCCAAAACGGCTCGGACGGCAGACGGATATTTTGTTTTTGGAATCTACGATCGTGAAACAGATAATGAGGCCTATCAGAATTTCGACCTCCGACACGAATACAAGGGTGTATTATTCCAAGAATAATAAACCAAAATTAACAAAGGAAAACTGTCAGCACACGAGTCTTGTTGAAGAAATGTAGGTGGTGCTCATTTCACAGTATTACAGGTTACGTTGATTCAATACCATAGATGAACTGTCCTTGTTACAATAATAGCTATTATTATTTATTTAATAACATTAGGAAAATAATTCTTATATAAATAATTATTATTTATTTAATAATTACATAATTATTATGACATAATAATTATGTAATTATTAAATAAATAATAATTATTTATAATTATTGTATTGATTGCAATTGGTTACGTTGGCAACTGCGTAGTAGTTCACACTTGTGCCGCGAGGGGTGGCGTGAGCAGCTAGTGTTGACACAAAGTGTCAATGTGCGCCTTACCTAGTTTAGAGTAGGGCTTCATCATATCAATAATTGAGGTGTAAATGATGATATCCCCCACCTCCTCTTCCCAAAAGGTAGGGTCCCTAGATTGGTAAATTTAACATAAATTATAATTGTAAAACCCGCTTTAAAATTTAATTTAATTATGAAACCTATCTAGACACATTCCTTTGGAACATTTCAGTACCGACACATTAAATTTTTATTTAATTGTGATAATTTCCAGCTTATCATTATGGTAATACCTACCTATCACTTCTATACAGTCTAGCATTTTTTTTTTTTTTTTTTTTTTTTTAAAGATTTAAATACGTTCAACATCTTTGGTATTTTGTATCGAGTTCCTACCTTTGGTTGTACATTGAAAATTGACTGAGGTTTAATAAGATAGCCAAAACAGGAAATGTCTAGAATTTTATTATATAATAAAGTTCCGACAATTTTTTGTTTTATTTAAGAGCCCTCATCCACAATTCGTCAGATCTACCACGATTTCGCCGAATTAGGCAGACCCTCAACAGTCAAATTTCACTAATTTCATTTTGTGCTCAAACTAGGTATACATTAAATATACGAAATTTTCGTAACGTTTTCATGGTTTTTCGAGGGTTGAAATACATAGATTATCATAAAAATAATTTAACAATAATCGCACTTTAAGAACTCTGGAAAATGAGAGTCAAATAGGTATTCCTACTTTCGGAGAATCGTCCATAATATGGTATTATATTGAGTAGAAACTCCACTCAATTTTAAATACCTAGATCTATTTTGAATTCATTATTGTAGTTTAATTTACTTGGGTAGGTGATTTATACAAGAAATTTAATATAGTTTCAACGATTGTTGGGGCTGGGTAAAAACCATCCATAAGTTCAGCGGTGAGGAAATTCCCTCCGTAGTGAATTATGCAGAATCTGGACAATGGGCTCGTTGCTGGATCTGAGTAACGAAGGTCAACCTTATGCGATATCAGAATAATGAGCTAGGGAAATCGGTTTGTCGTACGATATCAAAGAGATCTTGCAGCTAACTACGAGGCTGTGATCCCTTAACGGTCGCCCAAATAAACGTCCGAGAGAAGGATCAAGGCCTGGTGGAAGATAGGGAATAATGGCCTTTGGACACCGTACGCCGAGATGACAACTCTTACCGTAACTACAGACGTAAGGGCCCCGTAGGGAGGCTGGAGCCTTATTAAAGATTGATAGGTTAGAGGCCGGGGCCTTTGTCCATAGGTAATTGTAGAGCCGGCCCTTCAGGGCATCTGGGGGGACGTCTCGGATGTTGACAAGGACCTTTGTTATCCAGGGTATCCACGTTATCCGTTTGTTGGCTCACCTTCCGGGCTTCGCCGCAGCCCACTCGATAAACACAGATCTCCCAGGCATTTCAAAGGCACCGAGTCAACCCAGATCAGTTCATCGAGGAGAGACCACATTCGGGATTATATGAGGATGAGTAAGACTATGTGAACGGTTTCTTCTATAAAAACAATAAAAATACAATTTGCTTACGTGCGCCCACAATCAAAACTCCACCGCTCGTACCTGAAACAATAACAATAAACATTCAATATTATTTGCCGAGCGAAAAAAATTCAAACTTCTGAAGATGCTGGCAGTAAAACAACAACTAATTAATAAATTAAGCCCCTCGTAAAGTACGACCCAAAAGAATTTTTTCGGTTCCCTCTCGAAAAAAAAAAACACTTTCGCAATAATAAGCGTGAGCTTTTGCGATATTTTTCCTGTGAATTATTAATTAAAAAAGAGGGGGAAAACGTAAAACAAGCTGAGTTAGGGAGCCTGGATCCCTTCCCGCCTCGGGTCTCGCCAAGATCAACAAAAATGCTGTAATGGTGAAAACATTCAAGAGATAAACAGAAGCTTTCTGGTAAATTTAGTTTTGCTCAAAAAATATTTCTTACACTTTTTTCAAATTTTTGTATTATTTAAACTGTGTAAATTTATTTGTCAATAAAATACAGAATTATAATCACGTTTCACGTATATTTGCTGTTTTCGGTTCATAGAACATTTTCCGAAAAAAACGCAATAACTCATCAAGTACAAAAGTTGAATTTTTAGGGGAATTCCGACACATTATCAGATCATAAAATCAAATTTCCAAGACTCCTGCACCAACAAAGAAGGAACAAAGTGAGAATCCAACCGAAGAACCCTATCATAATAACAGTAGGTAGGACAATAGCGATGTAGGCACAATAATTGTGCCAATAATAATTATTGATGGGTGCCACATGGCCCAAGCGCCATTGGGGAAAACAGCAGAAAAACAACAGAGAACCAACAGTAAAATTTGTAGCGTTTTTTAAGAATACCTAATTATTATTCTTTGATATAGGTGCACAAATTAATTCTGTGTCATTAAAAAATTATTTTTGAAAGAATTTTAAACAAATTCTGTAGAAAGACTGTTTGGACAAATGTGGGACCTTGAAATATAGATTTTGCGTCCAAAATTATTAGGAAAACGAGACCTTATTTGACCTCCTGGGATTCTTCAAAATAGGTAAACCAAAATTGAGTTTGGGCCCAATAAATGCGTATCGTCGTTGTAACAGTAAATCCACACATCTCATTTGGAGGTGCTCAATGATTTTCTCCGTAAGTACACTCAGGACTATTATCCGTGTTTTTGATTATGTTTAATCTTGACTCAACCTGTTTGAATTTCATGGTCAAATCACCCTCTCTCCACGATTTGCCCACTTCTACCTAAAATAAGTTAACGGTCCTAGTTGGACGTCATCTCATGATCAACAAACGCGCTTTTTATCAGCGGCGTCGGCTCGTCCCAAGGTTGGGATTTCAATGAATCGATTCAGAGGATCTCACAATGAATCAACTAATAAGGACGGCTGTCGGCGTCCTCAACAGTTTTCATATGCGTGAAGATGACGTTTATTAGGTATTTTCTCGGTTTGGATTTTTTTCGGTTCGAACGTCGATTTTTCCATGTAGGTAGCTACCTAACTCAAAACACTCCAAAAATGTGCGGATTTAAAGTAGCGATATGGCACCCTTCAACAATTATTATTGTTCCGAAAGTTTCAAGTAGGTACCAATACATTTTAATTGAATAATTTAAATGGTATTAATGCGAGTACTTCGGCGGTAAAAAAAGAAGATATCTCACCAAAACGTTAATTGGTGCGTTTTCATTCCATTTTAAGTGTGTGAATGCCCCCGAGTTTCTATATTGTACACGATTTTTGTTTCGTTTTTGCTAAAACCTCTTTAAAATGGGAAACCCGTCTAAAATGAGTATCAAGCGCGCCTCAAGCCATACACCCCACTAAAGGCCTTCCCATATTTTTCCATCTCTCAGTGGTTTTTTTTTTTTCGCTGAAATAAAATGAAATGCCTCGGGGGCTCAGGTTTAAATCACACTTTCGTATGATGGGGGGGTTTCCGGGCAATCTAACTCGGGCGGCGGTTGTCAACGGTTTTTAGCGGATTTAGCGGAAAATTTACCGTTCCGCTATTAAACTTAGCGTTGGCCCGAAGTGCGCTTTGAAGTAAGTAGTTACTTAAATTACCGTTTCATGAAAAAAAAAAAAAAAAAAGTTGTGGGAATTGAATTTGACGTGGGTATGATTTCTGCACTTAGAGAAGGAGGTGATTCTACAGTTTTATTTGAATTTAAAGTTGTTTTGTGTGAACGGTGGAAAGTCGAAAAGTGTAACGTTCTTGTAAAAATAATCGGTTTTAATTATGTTCAAAACTCTAAAGAGCTCTTCAAAATGACTTAACTCCAACTTTGTCATTTTTGCATATCAGGTTGCTTTTTTTGACTGAAAAATGATAATATCTCGAATTCTAACCATTTGATCAACTACATTATAAATCGACTCGGCATGAAAATACATGGAGTTAGTCAATTCGAGTAAATTCTGCTTGTGTTCTGAATTTTATTTTGCAATTTGGCCCAGCTGAGTGAGCTAAAATCTCTCCCGTTCAACCAATGATCGTTGAAAATTTACAGGGAGCCCTTCTGGGGGTACAAGAGACGATTCTAACGACGGGAATTCTCCTGATCAGAAAAACCCTCCCCTTAACTTTGGTAGTTAAAATTTTCTGGGAGCCTTTCTGGAACAACCAAAGAAGATTAAAAATTAGATTCAAAATGGTTTCAAATGCCGCTTGTAATGGAGGAACTTATTTATAAATGTGAGTTTCCAGGGTAGTTTTCCTAAGCATTGCGTTCGAGACGTCAAATTTGAACTTAAGTTGTTGCCAGGGGCTTCTCCGCTGGAGGCAGGATTTGTCCTCGACGAGAGACAAGAGACTCCTGCACCAGATACAGAGTTACCTCCATATCCGGGAAAAATGCGTTAAGTGACGTTTAAGTCATTATAAGTCACCCTGGATCCGCTGACTCCATCATGCGGCGAAAATGCAGCTTCCCCGTTTTCCCGAAGTGAGAAGCGATACCTACCGGCACACAGTGGCCAATTTACCCGATTTAGGTGGACAAAAGTAAATCTTTCAAATCTGGATTTTAGTTATGGTATCCTGTCCAGATTGCTCAAAAAGAATGACCCTATATCAGGCAAGATCCAAAGTTTCTTTCTCAAGTAGTGAGGGAAGCTTCGTGAGAATGAGGTGGTAAGCGATTTTTTCGAGGGATTTTGACGAAAAAATCAACCCTAAAGAAATCGCCTACCTACATCTCAATCATGGCATTTCAAATTTTTGGTTGGAATTTTTCTGAGTCAGGTACCTGTCAGCGAGTACAAAGGCCACCCGCCGGAATTTTAGGATCATCGCTGTGAGGCGGTATAGAATTTTTTTAAGCTCAAATTTTAGCCAAAATGTGCACTTTCGTAACTTTGGAATAGCCGCAATAAAAAGCGCCGCAAAACTCCAAAATGATTTCGCCTCTATAGTGACCAGAAAGACTTCTTCTTTTGGATCCCGCCAAGCGATTTTTGCGATGTTTTGCTATAAGCTTTTTTTCAATTTTCAATTTTGTTTTTCAATTTTAAATGGTGTTTTTCCCACTATCTCGAATAAGAAAAATACCAAACATCTCTTAAACAAAGCGTTCACTCGGAAATTTCTATGATGCACATTCTGATTCTTTCGATGAGTTTAAAAGGAAAAACCTCACTCACTTCATAGTTCAAATTTTAATTTTGAAAATCACGCTCTGCCCTGAACTCCCGTCACTATGATGAGATCTGGTTCAATGAGATATGAGTAGGTGTATCAAATGTATCAATCCTATGTATCAAATGTGTTTCTATGAGATCTGGTGTGATTCCATGCCTACAGGGTAGCAAAAATAATTTTGTGCAATTTCTAAATATTGATGTAACGATCTTGATCGTTCAATACTATGGGAAATAGTTCTATAGAATTCGGTTTCTGCTGCAACCTTGAAGAAATGGATTTAAAAACCACCAAATTATTGGGAAAAGTAGTTCTTTGCGGAACACAATGTGATTTAAGGACCATCGTAATATTTTAATTCATATTAAGGGGTATATTCGTGATTTGCGGGAAATTTCCTATTGCATAGGTGCCTCTAGACCCCCAAATATATCGGGAAAATTTGCCAGTATGCGGCGCATATGAACCGGAATCCACAATCATAGTAGAAAACTCCTTCACTTGCTCTTGATCACTCGATAGAAAGGACGCCGAAATGACAACTTTCTAAATTTGCTCTTTGGTGAAATATCGGGATTTCACCAATTCAATTCCAATCAGCCGGCTTCGCCTCGAACCATCGTCAAGTGAAAAACAACAAACCCCCCCGTTATTTACCTTTCCCACGATTAAACGTGGAGCGTTACCATGAAATACGCCCCTCATAACCGAAGGGAAAACGCTCGTTCTTTCCTTTTTTTCGTTACTGTTTCTCCAGTTAAGGCTGGAAGATAGTTATTCCGCGCGGGCCTGGAAATATCGTTTCGAGGGATATTAAAAAGCGCACGCCTTCCCGCTTCCGCATAAAAGCGATCTCCCTCGTTCTTGCGATATTCCATCCGCTTAAACAACATGTCTTCGGGTCTCATCCAGCGGCGTTGCGGGCGTTTTTTCATTCATGGCAGCCTATCGCTTTTCACGGTTTGGTGGATGAGATGTTCAGAACACTTTCGAAGATTCTTGAACGTACGTAATGATGGGGCTGGTACCTACCATGTAAGTTCTTTGACGGAAAGATGGAATGCTCAGGCAAACCAGAAGAACAAGGTAGGTAAATTATTAAAAATCCTGGTCTAGTTTACACTGTAATTGTGAAGACTGGTAGACGGGGGGGGGGGGGGGGGGGTGCAGGTTTTCAGGTTTTGGACGATAATCACTGATTTGCAGCGTTGTTTTTTTTTTTCTTTCTTTTTTTTTTTCTTGAGCATGACATGTTTATGAAACCACATTGTGCACAATACCATGGTATTATTATTTTGGTTCATTTTATTTCCTAATTAAAATCAGTCATGTGCTTGAAACGATATGGGCATTGTCCTTTGTTAAAAAATATATTATGTTTGCGTTCATTTTCCCATTCGTGCTTATTTAATTCAGTTTTTCCTATCCCAGTTACCACATTTGCTTATTTTTAAGCAATTTATTGCCTATTTATCCAAACTCTACCGGGTTTGGTGCCTTGTTTTGTACCTACGGTTTGTGATGTCGACATGTACTTATTTTCACCGTTCATTCTGCTCCTCCTTCGAAGTCGAGCTGTGTAGCGCATTAATAATTGATATTATTAATAGTACGGTCAATTACTGACCTGCTCAGAGTGATATCGCTTTTGTTATGATCAACAGTGATCGCTACAGCGTCTGCGCAAACGTCGCCAAGCCTCTTCACTTTCGAGGTGTATGTAGTACAGACTCTGTACATGGTGAGTAATAGTTCTCTCGGGGAGATTCCATCATTTAAGTCCTCCCGTCATTTCGTCTCTCAAGTATCGTATTACACGGGCACTCGGGTTTTATTCCCCGAGAACTCCCTCTCGACGAGGATGAAGACGAAGAGAATTAATCCGATTTGCGGCATTACAGCCTCCGAGGGCCACACGGTGTCGACATACCTCATACGAATCCGACGATTGGGTTAGCCCGTTGACGACGTGGTAAACCGTTAGAAACTTATTTGAAACGACGTTAGGGGAGGGAAAAAGCGATGGGGGCGAATCACAAGGCCTATTCCCCTATCCAGTAGCTGCTGGAACCTGCAACGCATTTGCATAACTGCATTTGTTCAGGTTTGGTGATCCGGTTCTTGTTAGACTCTAACCGGAGCTTAATATGCTAACTGCGTTTTGGGGGAGCTCTTTCTAATGCTGTTCGTTAACTCCCTACCGCACTATTTGCCGCAGCTTCACAAGATGAAAGAATAAAAAAATAAAAAAGCAAAATTCAGCATTTTGAGCTATTTACAAAGTCTTTGATATTCATTTCATAATTATTTTTAAAATTACCGTCCACAGCAGTTACTTATTTGGATTTACAAAGTCAGTTTGGTTTGATAATTAAAAAAAATAGTTTTTCAGAAATCTCCAAAGCCATTCATATCAACAAACGTCTTCTTACTTGAAGTGTCTCCTGAGTACCCTAATCCGATAGTTGATTAAACTTGTTACCGCTTCAAAATGAAAATTCCATGACAGGCGTTAAGAGATTCTGAAAGGGTCGAAAAGGGATGCAGGTATGTTGGTTATTATATTTCAAAAACCCCCCTGAGTCCGTCCAATGGTCATATTAAGCAGGTCCTTCTCCTTCCTGCCCTAATCCCCAATTTATAGCCCTTGGGCCGGACCGCCGCGAAGCCTCTGATTATTTATTGATAATAAACTCAAAAGGGCTCGTCGAAATATCCCAGTTCGAAGGGAAACTTTCGGCGAGAGGGGGAACCCCCCCCCCCCTTTCCTCTCGTAATCCCGTAACGGCGGCCGGAAAAGTTGGGGACTTAGCAATCCTCCGCTTCACCGAGCGTGTGATTACCTCATTTAGGAAATTTATTTAAGTCTTTTTACCGGGCGGGTTTTCAGAGGTTTTCCGCCCCATTCTTTGACGCCTTTTGTGGGCCCGGGGGCGGAAGTGGATCTTTTACAGCCTTGTAAAACCGATGAGTGGTACAAGTTACAGTGTCCTAACTGCCCAAACTTTGATGATGGATATAAAAACTTTTCACTCCACATTATCACCGCCCCACAAATCGATAATCGATAAATTATACGTTTCAAGTTTGGATCATTCCCATAAAAAGTTCTTGGGAGAAGAGCGATTAGCGTCGTACATAAGTTTCAGCGTATGAAAGCTATCCGAAAACTGTTTTCAAGTTACAAAGACACTGCAAAAAAAAGGAAGAAGAAAGGAGCGGAAAATTTCACACAAGGTTTTATTATTCTTTTATTTAGGTTACATGTGCAAAATTAAGTCCCGTGTCAATAAAAAAAAATTTGGTAAAAAATCTTTTGAAACTTTTTTGCAAATTTTTTTTTTCAAATTACTTACCTGCTTTTACTCGGAAAATATTTGACTTCCTGGGATCCTTCAAAATCCTATTTTTAGCCCCATGAAAGACCTATTGATTGCCAAAGTGGAATCGGATCGTTCCGGGACCCCCAAAAATGGATTCTACGTCCAAAAATACTTCGAAAACGATACCCCACTCGACCCCATAGCCGAAGCCCTTAAAAACCCCTCTCGTAGCCCCATTTTAGCCCCATAGCGCCCCACGGGTTTGGGCGACGGGCTGAAAATCTTGCGGGCACAACTCGATGGTAAACCATGCCTTTTGTCAAAATTTCAGATTAAAAAACCTACTGCCTAAAACGGCTCGGACGCCCGACGGACATTTCGCTTTTGAAATCTACGCGTCATGAAACGAATAATGTCAAATTTTGAGGCCGATCAGAATCCTCGACCTCCGTCTCGATTAGGTGTATTATTCCACACCTACATAGGTGTATTATTCCAAGAACAATAAACCAAAAGAATGGATCGCACTTGCAAGAATTCATAAAGACGTCAACTGGAATAAAAAAATATAAAAAAACGATCGAATGAAGACTGTGGTAATCTACAAAAAAATAACTTTACTGGCGCGATGAATACGGTCGATTCGAACTGGAAATTTATCGCCTTTCCATGAATACCGTTCCGACAAGTCCCCAGCCTGAATGGGGCAAAGCCATACACATGCAAAATGTGGCTTTTTAGCCCTCCCTCCAAACCAGTTGGAACTGAAATCGTCTAGGGGGGCGCATATTCCAACGTGCAATTTCAAAGTGCCTGAGCGTGAACGGGTGGGTGGGTTGATTTGAATTTGTAATTCCCCTGTATGATCTTCCTTTAGTTAATAAAAGAGTCGGTTGACGTAGAACAGTTACATCGATAAGTTTCCCAGTTTACATTCGCCGTCTGCACTCAACCGCAGCAGGGAAGACCATCAAGGCGATTGATTGAAAGAGAGAAAACTCCCGTCCAATTACTAAATTGTGAGTTTATTTGTAGAAGGTCTGATGGGGTCGAAGGGAAAAGGGTGGACGTGAAGTTTTTCTTTGGAATTGAGGAGTTAGTAGTTTTCATTAGCCGCGATATTTGTTTTGTAGGAAGGGTTCCCGGAGTTGTGTATATTTGTGTAGAGGCTCCAGACTCCTGGTGGCTCTACAGGCGTAATTCCTTTCTTCGCTACTTAGTGAGCTTTTGGATCACCTCTTGGAGAAAGAAATAGAGATGAGACAAAAAGATCCAGATAAACCCGTTTTTGAGGGGCTATCATTTTTTGCCATTTTCACTTACCTAGGCACTACCATTTTCACTTACCTCCTGGGACTCCATGCATGGTTAAATCGATTGAAAGAAGGCTCATAATATCTTTCAAAGATAGCATCAAAGATATTATCATTGACGCTTTAAATTTAGCGAGGCCATGTATGGCTTTTATTGAGCTACTGGCGGGGATTTCAATGGGTTTTCGCCAGAGGCTCCAGTGAGGTGTCGTTTTCGGAGCGTTTTTGGGCGTATTCGATTTGTGCGGGTGCCAGACCTGTCCAAAGCTTTTAAGGGGCTATATATAGGCGGGAGTTTTTCAAGGTTGCTTAGTGGTAAAGTGATGGATTGATGAAGAGTTCTACAGGGATTCGGTTCTTGAAGTGTTACATTTTTCGTACCTACTGTGAATTTTCACAATCTAGCCAGCACGCGAGAGTTAGTACCAGCGGGAGGAGCGGGTCACGCTGCGGTTGCGGCGCGATCGTGCAAACCCCTCTTCATCCGCCAGCCACCCAGCCTTCCCGTTCCAAGACGGGAGGCTTTTTTTTTCTTTTACTCGACTGCCATTTACTGGTCCTTTAATAGCGACAAATTAACGTTATGTCATTACGCAGTGAATTGAATGGAATCGGGCCCGCTGGCCAGGCTTTCATTGCCGACGATTCGGTTGTGGAAGCTGCACCAGCAGAAACAATCTCGACGCATGGGTCCGTTGTCCAGGACTTCATTGTCGACATCTCAACTAAGGAAGCCAGAAACGCAGTCCTGTGTAAGACTGGATCAACTGGCCAGGCCATCTTTAGCGACAATTCGCTGGAGGTAGCTACAACAGTCTCAGTTCCGCTGCGGGCCCAGGGCAAACTGATACCGGCCGCATCATATCGTGTTGGGTATCAGCATCCCCTCGCAACAAAGATCCAGCACCGTCACAGTATTCTGACATATCGGGTCTTTCTATGGCTGCATCTTCTGCTAGGTCTGTAAACTACGACCATTCGTATGCAAGAAATGTTCCCATTCTCTCTTCACGTTCCTCCACAACAAAAAGCCGCGAAATTGTGGATTCACAAAACAAACATGGGGTCCCGAAACCTACATTTTCTGATTTTCCGTTTTATACATTTTAGAATGGTTGGTATGAGAACTGATCCACCATGATCAGTGCTTTTTGCACCTCCGAGCATTTGTGTTCCTGAATTTCAATTTGATTTCAAATCGTGCGGTTGGCGGAAAAGCTCCTGCCTCCGATCCAGAGTTGCTTCCGAATCTGAAAAAAAACGTTAGCCCTCATTATTACAAACTGCGGCGAAACGAGGGAGTCACCTTGAACCTGCTGACTTCGTTGTTAGGGGAGGCGATGCCCCCATGTCCCCACTCTGTTTCCAAATGCGACATCTAGCGCCGGCGAAGCCTAAATATTGAAACCGGTTTAGAGCACTGTTGATCGCATAGAGCAGGGACCTCTACAAGCAGTTTAGAACCTAATGTACTGCATGTTTCAAAGGATAAAACTCAACGTCTGAAATTCAAACGGATCAAAAACCTAAATTCAAAGACCTTTCACTCGAGAGTTGTGCATTTGTAACCTAGCAATATTCGCCTAAAAGAGTCATCCAGAACTCTTTGGATGTTTGGAAACAAAATATATCAAATTGATGGAGGTTAGTCAAACGGTTAGAGCCTTTGTTGTGGCATTATGGTAAACAGGCTTCCTTCTCTTTCCCTGCTGGAAGATATCAGAATTGTATTAGGAATGTTGAGTGTACGAAGATCTTCAACTTTTTCACCACGTTCTGCATGAATGATCCTTTCGTTCGCTATTTGAAGCATTCATGGTGCCTTGTCGCGAGTTATCTACTGTTTACGGTGATTGTTTCAGACAAAGACCAGAAATTATCGCCGATGTATTCATAGATGGATTAGTTACTGCGTGGGTTTGGTTCATTAGTACCAATAGGATCGCCCTCTGACACATCCCACTATAGATACGTTCCTTCGATTATTACGTCCCACTATGGGTTAAGCCCAGTCCCTGCAAATGCCCCTTAATTGACCCCCAGTATCGAAGCTGTAGTAATTATCTCTCTAGGAAGTCCATTAATTGTCACTAATTGATTAGATTATTCCGTTATTCCTGATGTCGAGCTCTTCAGAGCGATTGCGTTCACGTTTTGGCTTTGTATTATCTTCGTTGTTCAACCCCGAATCACCGCAGACACGAGTGATTGTTTATTAATTTAATTTTCATTTTCGCCAACCGATAATCCCCTCTACTGTAGCACCACTCTATGCAAACAATGAAAGGGCACACGTTGAAACCCCTTGATGGTTTTCCCAAAGACGTGCTGTGCATCATCAAACCCTGGCAGGTCTTCGGCAACACCATCACTGCCATGTCTGAGATATGATGTCTCCCTACCTACGCACATGGAGGCTGCCGCATGATTGAAAAATTTTCGGTGCCATAAGAACATCCACTGTGCTGACCAGTGAGGATCTTGACGAGAACTGATGCCATTGGACGGGGAACATAAGAGGGAGCATCTGTGTCTATGTCGTCCCTCTGTGGTCCCCACGCCCTACGACAGGTAAGATCTCAAACCAGGATAAGTGGATGAAGCAGCTACATGTATTAGCTACAATAATTGTAGCTATTATAATTGTTATAATTGCAATAAATGATTCTTTGCAGCAATATCCCCAAGCTGTATTCATGAATTCCCCCAGGACGTCTCTTACTTCATTGCGTCTTGTGATCAACTCCCCCGTCCCACAGTGGCTCAGAAGCCCGTTCTGGCTAGACAAAAAACCATTTTCGCTTGGATAGTAAAAAGCATGCCCTAACACGCGTTCTACACCATTTAGACTACGGAAAAGCGAGCAATAATCGCTACACTGAGAAAAAAAATGGTCGGCGATTGGTGGGAGTGCATTGGCACAGTCTACCATTCACATATGTGTCTGGTGGGAGAACAGAAGGCGATTGGTGGGAGAGCAGAAGGCGATTGGTGGGAGAGCAGTTTGTACAAGTTTTTTGCAGGTTGGAACAAGATGCGATTGGTGGTAGTGCATTGGCACAGTCTACCAGTCACATATATGTATGTGACATGTACATATATGTTACTGGTCGGTGAACTGCAAGTGAATGGTCGGAGAAATTGTGATTGTTTTCTACAACCATTTAATTAGAAGAGAAAATAGTCGATGACTGGTGGGAGCCGTGGTACAGCAGACCAGTATGTTAGTGGTTGGAGAACTGCAGGTGATTGGTCGGTGAAACCAGTTTCCACGACCAATCTCATTATTCTCCCACCGTTTGCTAAACACAAGTATGCAACTGGTGTGTGAAACTCAGGTTTGTACAACTAAACGCTTGAGCGGTTGGTTGGTGTTTTTTCTACCACCGCCTTGAATTTGTACAGCCAATCGCTAATGAGAATGGTCGGAGAAATTTCAGTGAGTGAAATATGAAAATTGGTTGTAGCTTCAGTAGCGAATGGTGTGTGAAAATTCCACCAACCACATTATGAAATTTGGTTGGTGAACTAGATACGAATGGTCGTAGAGCATTACATGACTAAATTATGTGTTTGCTCGGAGAAATGTAATCCGCCTTAGGTAGGTAGTACATTTCTTCGGGCAAACACATTATTTAGTCATGTACTGCTCTACGACCATTCGTATCTAGTTCACCAACCAAATTTCATAATGTGGTGGGTGGAATTTTCACACACCATTCGCTACTGAAGCTACAACCAATTTTCATATTTCACTCACTGAAATTTACCAGCGACCATTCCCTTTTGAACCTTGAGGGAACGGGTAACTTCGCAGATAAATTTCAGTTTCATATAGACACGTGTTTATTACATGAAAATAAAAATAAAGTAATTCCATCAATGCGCATACATGATTAATCGTAATTCAATTTTGATGTCAATCAACCAATACATACATAATACCTAAAAAAACGCACTTTATTACTGAAATCCAATTACTGAAACCTAATAGGAAACCTAATTAGGTACTTAGGATTATAACGACACCCAAATATTGACATTATTCATCATTCATAACGATATTTTTAAAATTATTTATTTTTTAAAATTGTAGTATTACTGACTCTATAATGGTAAGAGGTAACTGTGGATCAGCGAAGGTATTTCCTGGAACACAGAGAGCAAAACACGAGTTAGAGTGAGATTGACACTGGTATGTCATCATAATATTATTATATATACCATGGCACCGCTCAACAGGAAATCCATGCAATTTAAGTTCAACAGGTTACTCACTTCTGGGCTGAAGTATTCTGCTGGGACAAGCCCTCCTGAACCCCTTCTGGAGCACTATCCCGGTCTCGAGGGCGAAATGACTGTGGGAAAGAGAGGAAATTTCAATCGTGTGTTTGCAATAAAATCATGAAAATATTATGAAATAATATCCCTTTTTGTGTTCCCTTCTTTGGATAAAAATATCCAAATCGGTATCGAAGTTGACACTCATTAAATCCATCCCCAGTCAACTCCATTAAATGCTGTAAATTTTACAGCAGGAAGTGAATGATAGTAGAGATGTGACCAGTTGTAGGTTTTGGAAATGGTCAAAGAATTAATATCAGACCAAAATGTGAATGGTAGTAGAGCCCGCAAGGTGTTCAGCCCAATCGCCCAAACCCGTGGGGCAAAAATGGGGCGACAGAAAGGGTTGTTGAAGGGTTTCTGCTATGGGGTCGTTTCAGAAATATTTTGGATGTAGAATTCGACAAACAATAGATTGTAGAAAGAAGAAAGAAAATATCATACAAAACGACACCTAGCTCGAACTCGTAACCAAATAGGTGCCTGAACAAAAAAAAAAAAAAAAAAAAAAAAAAAAAACTCTCCCGTAGGCCTATTTCATCACAATAGCGCCCCACAGGTTGGAGCGATCAGGCTGAAACCGTTGCGGGCACAACCAGATGGTAAACCGATTATTTTTGTCAAAATTTCAGATTTAAAAAATCCTACTGCCAAAAACGGCTCGGAGGCGGACGGCCATTTCGTTTTTGGAATCTAGACCTCTTGAAAAGAATAATGTCGAAATTTGAGGCTGATCAGAGTATTCGACACCCGTCGCGAATACATAGGGTTTATTATTCCAAGAATTAAAAAAAAATCCAAGAATTTAAAAAAATTATTCCAAGAATTAAAAAAAAATTTACCTATAAATTTTAAGTCATTTGGACAAAACTTTTTTTAAAAATTGTTATTGACACAGAATTAATTTTTGCACAAGTAACTCATACCAAAGAATAATAAGGTAGGTAAAATTTGCAGCGTTTTTGGTTTATTATCTTGGAGTAATACGACTATGTAATCGCGACGGAAATCGAAAATTCCGATCGGCCTCAAAATTTGACATTGTTTGTTTCAAGAGGTCTAGTTTCCAGAACCCCTACAAATTTTACACAAGGGTATATTATTCATTGATATAGGTCACTTGAGCGAAAATTAATTGTGAGTAAAAAAAAAAAAAATTCGAAATTTTTTTTACTAGGAAACTATTAAATAGGTAACTTAAAAAAAATTTTTTTACTAGGAAACTATTAAAAAATTAAATCAAATGTTGACCTCCAAAATTTGGAGGGATATTTAATATCCCTTCATCCTTCAAAAATCCCATTAGTAGCCCCATGAAAACCCCATAGATTCCCCAAGGTGAAATCGGATCGCAAGCATACCTACCTAAGGTCAACATTCAAACCAAAATTTGGTTATTATTTAATAATCTCTACCATCTTAATTGTGTTTTGGTACTTACATGGTTAGCCTATGAAGTTTTCACTGCAGGATGTAAGAACAAAGACGCCGGAGGATAAGCTGTCTTGAGTACCCTCTGAGATAAAAACGCTCCTGTTGGGGCCTGCGGCTCTGGCAAAAACAAAATGGCGGACATTCACTCGCGTTCACGCGTCGGTTGCAATAAGTTGAGTGAGCTGCCGATGTTGGCCGCACTCCCTTATATACTAACTGGAGTGGGGGGAGCGCTAGTTGTCATACATTCTTCAACCAAATGCTAGTTCTTCGACTAATTGCGAAGTTTCTATCACCGTTTCATTACAATTGGTCGTAGGAACATATGTGATGGGTTAGTGAAACTGCAATTGGTAGGAGCTATTTTGTGAGCGGTATGAGAAATTGTCCCAATATGGCTGACGATTGGGAAAGAGAAATTCTCGTCACCTTTGAAAGTTTTTGGGCCTTTGCCTGCGAAATCCGTGCTTCCCCTAAGGAAAATCAAACCGTCAGCCGATCGTTTGATTAGTCAAGATTTGGAATGAATGGATATAAATCGGTTGAACGGCCTTGCATCATGAAATGAATAAGATCTGGTGCCCCTCAACAATTCCTCCTGCACAGTCCTTTTTTTTCTACTTTGCCAGGCGGATAAGGATACCAACATCAGCCTTCTTGTAAATGGTAGTAGAGGTGGGCGAAGGTAGTAGAAACATTCACTGACTAATCGCTTTTCGATGTGACCATTTGTAGATTTTGGAAATGGTCAAAGAATTAATGTCATACCAACATGTGAATGGTAGTAGAGGTTGGGAAAGGTTGTAGAACAATCACTGACTGATCTCTTTTCGATGTGACCAGTTGTAGGTTTTGGAAATGGTCAAAGAATTAATATCAGACCAAAATGTGAATGGTAGTAGAGATTGGGAAAGGTTGTAGAACAATCACTGACTGATCTCTTTTCAATGTGACCAGTTGTAGGTTTTGGAAATGGTCAAAGAATTAATATCAGACCAAAATGTGAATGGTAGTAGAGGTTGGGAAAGGTTGTAGAACAATCACTGACTAATCTCTTTTCAATGTGACCAGTTGTAGGTTTTGGAAATGGTCAAAGAATTAATATCAGACCAAAATGTGAATGGTAGTAGAGATTGGGAAAGATTATAGAACAATCACTGACTGATCTCTTTTCAATGTGACCAGTTGTAGGTTTTGGAAATGGTCAAAGAATTAATATCAGACCAAAATGTGAATGGTAGTAGAGGTTGGGAAAGGTTGTAGAACAATCACTGACTAATCTCTTTTCAATGTGACCAGTTGTAGGTTTTGGAAATGGTCAAAGAATTAATATCAGACCAAAATGTGAATGGTAGTAGAGGTTGGGAAAGGTTGTAGAACAATCACTGACTGATCTCTTTTCGATATGACCAGTTGTAGGTTTTGGAAGTGGTCAAAGAATTAATGTCATACCAACATGTGAATGGTAGTAGAGGTTGGGAAAGGTTGTAGAACAATCACTAACTAATCTCTTTTCGATGTGACCAGTTGTAGGTTTTGGAAATGGTCAAAGAATTAATGTCATACCAAAATGTGAATGGTGGTAGAGGTTGGGAAAGGTTGTAGAAAAATCACTGACTAATCTCTTTTCGATGAGACCAGTTGTAGGTTTTGGAAATGGTCTGTGAGTAAATCTCATACCAACATTAGCCTTCAAGTGAATGGTAGTAGAGGTTGGGGAAGGTAGTAGAAACATTCACTGACTAATCGCTTTTCGATGTGACCAGTTGTAGGTTTTGGAAATGGTTAGAGAGTAAATCTCATACCAACATGAGCCTTCAAGTGAATGGTAGTAGAGATTGGGGATGGTAGTAGAAACATTCACTGACTAATCGCTTTTCGATATGACCAGTTGTAGGTTTTGGAAATGGTCAGAGAATTAATCTCATACCAACATGAGCCTTCAAGTGAATGGTAGTAGAGTTTTGTGAGTGGTCGGTTTTTATTCTGCCACCCCAGCATTCTAAGATGTGATTGGTAGTAGAACAATAATATTGGGCGGAGAATTCACGAGTTTTGCAAGTGATTGGGTGTAGAAAGTAAGTGATTGGTAGGTGAATCCTAACACTGGTAGTAGAAATAGATGTGATTAGTCGTAGATTTGGCCGCATGTGATTGGTCGCAGGAATTTATTTTGTGATTGGTAGGTAATTTAGCGTTTGGTAGGGGAAAATCATCAAAATGGTTGTAGGAATATTGCAATTAGTCGCAGTATATGCGATTGGTCGTACTTTCTTGCATTTGGAAGTAGATTTTTCTCCCACTAATCACACTTCTACAACCACTAATAACACTCCTACAACCAATTTAAGGGATTTTTTTTCTCAGTGTAGTTTTCTTCGGCATAGCCCGCAAACTTCAGAACAACTCACGAAGATGAGAGCCCGAAAAATAAGATTTAATCCCAGTCGTCTCACATCCGTCAACAAAAAAGGTAGGATTTTTGGTTCAAACTAATCACCATGTTCCTTCTAAGTTTAGCATAATATGCGCCTTATAGCGAATAACTTAGAATAATTTTTAAAAATTTTAATATACATTGAGGCTACTAACTTTAGCACGATCCATCAAAACCTCGATTAGACCTCACTGAATTTTAGTATTACTATCGAAAAAAAATAATTATGTAAGATTTTTCTGTCTACTTGCGTCCTTTTACGCGAATCAGATTTAGCCACAGGGAGTTAAGTTATTCCATGAGGTAAAGAAAAATTCCGCTGAACTGAGAATTGAACTGAACTTTTTTTCTAGATTTGAAAAATTGAACTGAATTGAAAGAATTAAAATTGGAATAAAATTGAAAAAGCCAAGAAAGAACCTACTCTAGCGCATGCAAAGAGCGGCATTCAACATTCACACCATTGGTGTGCTCGGTGGATGGCTTGTGGGCTCTGCAAGGTAGAGCATTAATCAAGGTTTCCCCGGAAAATGGATTATGCGTCAAAAATTACTCGAAAGATGAAACCTTATTCGACCTCATCACATTCTTCAAAAGCTCCATCCTTCAAGAGCCTCCACGAATGCCCCAAAAATCTTCAGGGTGAGCTAGGATGGTTCTTTGAACCCAAAAAAATGTATTCTACGTTCAAAAATACTTCCAAAACGACACCAAACTCGACTACGTTCAAAAATACTTCCAAAACGACCCAAAGCCGAAAACCTTCAAAAAAACCTCCCGTAGCCCCTTTTTAGCGCGGGGTTGGTGGCAGGGGGGAAACATTTTGTGGGCGCAACAAGATGGTAAACGGAGTATTTGGTCAAAATTTCAGATTAACGAAAAATTCTAGGCCTGGACAATCCACCTGGATGGTGGACGGACATTTCACTTTTGCAATCTTCACAATGTGTATTGACGTTTCAACATGTCATGGAATACATTGGTGTACTATTCCCAGAATAATGAGCCGAAACGGACTTCACAAGTAGAACTGGAGCATTAAGAACCTGCGGGAGACTTGATTTTTCCAAATGTCCTACACAAAATATCGTCTCTCCCTAACAGTCTTTCCGAGCCCAACACATAAATTGTCTTCAATCCCCTCCCTCGGGGCCCCATCCGTTTAATCTCTGGCCAAACATTTCCACGGTTTGCTAAGACCATGTTCCTGACATCGGCAGACGAGCCCGGGGGACCCCCAGACTTGTTTGGCAGTCGTCCAGTGATTGTAGCACAGGCGTTTGAAAAAAAAAAAAAAAAAAAAAAAAATCCCCTTCGCGCGCTTTTTATTTGGGCTAACTTACTCATTTGCCGGGTCCCCCCACCTCTCGATTTCATTTGAGGATGTCTTCGTGAAACACGTACTTTTGGCTGTTCTAAGCGTTGCGATACTGTGACTGGGGAGAACCGTAGCGAAACATCCTGCCAAACTGTGGGGTCATTTCGAAATCTACTGCGGTGAAAAGTTGGTGAGTTCAGAGATGCCTGACATTATTGTGATGGCTGTGGTGATAACCCCTTTTATATCAGACATGCTCCGGGCTGTAAGACGCGTTTAGAAGCCCGATGATTTAACACATACCTACCTCGCAGTAGGTGCATAACTCGCGTCACTATAAGCCAAAGAACTCACATTATGACACAATTACATACTCTCGCTATGCAGTAAATTTTTTAAGAATTTTCAATAAATGATGAAATAGTCAAAACCTTGAATACTCAAAACCCACAGTTTTTGGTCTCATTGAAATGGGGTTTCGCCCGTATCCTACCTAGAGATCCGAATTTTAATACAAAATTCCGAAACAACTCATTCCTACGATGAGCGATTTTAGACGGCGAGTTTAATTTCAACGATTTGAAGAGATCCAGGCGCGTTTGGCACTTTGACACCAGTCGCTGTCAAGGACGTAGGAAAGACGTACATCAAAACGGGGGGGGGGGGGGGGGGTCATTCTACGCTAATTTCGGATATATTCTGGTGTGTGATGCCCGATGAAGTGGTCGGCCGAGCGAATCCGAGGCCTTATGTCTGAGTGCTAGTGTCAATAAAAATAATGAAGACACACAGAGAATGGTAAATTAAAGGGAGGCAGTTAGGTAGGTACATCCATCATAAGGAAGGCCATCTCGGCGGCGGGAGAAGAGGGGTTTCACGCTGTCGCATCACCGAGGAGGAGATTTAGAAGAAACGCGACAATTTCGCAATAATCACAGAGACTTCTTGATTTCAATGAGCCGCCTAACGTTGAAACCGGTCCAGAATTCCGGCGGATACTACCAAATTATATATATTATAATAATCTCTATAATATAGAGATGGGTTTTATATTATAAAGACATTATTTTGGATGAGAAATTTTAAAACAATTTTTTTAAACCCATCACATACGGTACATCAGCGTTAAACTGAAGAATTAGCCTTTCTACGACTGTTGTCCTTCTGGGTCAGGAAAATTGGTCACTGTGCAAAAACTATATATGTAAGTGAAAATAATGAACCAAACCCGAACCAAGTGATAGAAAACCATGGTAGTCCGGGTCGTGTATTTTGACCCGTCGAATATTTTGAAACAAGTTCAACGCCAAATTTAAATGACCCCATTAATTTCCCAATCACCCTCTTCCGGCAGTCAGGGCTTTTAACAAAAAAAAAAAAATAAAATACACCCGCCTCTAAGAGTGCTCGTACAGTAAAACACCATCACGTAAATTATTTTCATCGTCCACTCGGGTCAACATGAAAATATCGTTAGGCTTCAAGTAAATGCGCCACATGAACTCGGAGTTTGTCGTAATTTAATTAACGGCAGAGCGAACTCGGTCAAACTAAACAGTCAGTAGGATTTATAAATATTGCGACACGAGGGTTGTTTTTGGTCAGAAGTGCATTAACAATATTGTTGTGTGAATTAATTCTAAAAATAAAAGGAGTTCATGAATATTTCAGATTTCATATTCAATGGGGATTTTAGTCATTCAATTCCGATATGACTTGCACAGATATAACAATGGTGTAACATCAGATGTTACACCAAAGATTAGGTGAATGAATTTTTTGTTTATTTAGAGATAATATTATCCCTAAATTATCTCTAAATAAACAAAAAAATTCATTCATTCATATATTATATTATAGGAGAACCAGGAGTTCTGAATGTGACAGTAGGGGATGTAGGCTGTTGTGAAAATGCCTCAGCCAACGCCTCCTTTTGAAAAATATGAAGTGATGCTCACACTAATAACAACTTAAATGCACGTTTCGGGTGTGATGAAAATTGATGACAGCTCAACCGACATCAACAAAACGGTTGAAACGTGCCGGAGACGTTTTCCCATTTCAAGCGCTTATTAGGAATCGTTTAATAGCACCGACGTCGGGATTTATGCATTCTGATTACTAACCTTAACTGTTGGGAGTTTAAGTTGTCGTGGATGCTCATTGTTAGTGTACTGGAGATGGATAGTGTACCGATGTAAAGGTGTTGGTTAATAACGGGTAGGGTTGGGGTTTTTTGGCTTTAACTAGGGCCTGCCCAGAGGCTAAACTTCAACTTCAACCCCTTTATCTAATTATAGATCTGTCAAGACTACTTACTTTCAAACAGTGTTTGGTTTTTTTGGTTTTACTGCTCCGGTGGAATTTTAGGGCCGCTTGTTTGCCGGGAATCTAATGAGTGAGACGTAAAACTCAAAGTACTTTCCTTTACGGAACCCGTTTTATAGGATACTATTTATCTCTTTTTTTTACGTTCGCCGGAGCGGAGTTGGCTCAACATCGGGCCATTGAAGGTGTGAATTAAGGGCTGCCTTTCAACTCTGCGCTGTCTAACTCACTGTAAACTAACAATTCAGGCTAGTACGTAGGTATTATTAGTCAGTAAAGGTACTTGATGTGAACGCCGCTTCACGACTTGCTGTAACGGGAAGGGTTCATTTCAACACGCAAGCTTCAATACGAAATTAGGCCTTTGAACAGGCTAAATATCACTTTCTCTCACAAGATTTCACATACCTATTACTCCAGGAAGTTTTAGTAAATAAATAAATTTATGAAGTAGGTAATGAAGTTAAATTAGTTTAAAAAACGCTGCAAATTTTACACAAGGGTTTATTATTCTGTGATATAGGTTACTTGTACAGACATTTAATTCTGTCAATAAAAAAAATTAAAAAAAATTTTTTTTGATTTTTATATTTCAAAAAAATTTTTTGGGGGGATTTTTTTCTTTTCAAAAATGTGTTTTTTCAAAAATTCTTTAATTTTTACTCGAAAAATATTTAACTTCTTGCGATCCTTCAAAAATCCCATTTTTAGCCCCATGAAAGCCCTATAGAACGCCACAGTGAAATCGGATCGTTCCGGGACCCCCAAAATTGGATTCTACGTCCAAAAATACTTCGAAAACGACACCTAACTCGATCCCATAGCTAAAAGCCTTCAAAACACCCCTCCTGTAGCCCCATTTTAGCCCCATAGCGCCCCACGGGTTTGGGCGATCGGACTGAAAACCTTGCGGGCACAACTAGATGGTAAACCAAGTATTTTGCCAAAATTTCAGATTTTTTAAAAAATTCCTACTGCCCAAAACGGCCTGGACGGCGGACGGCGGACGGACATTCGGATTTTGAATGTAGACCTCTTGAAACGGATAATGTCAAATTTTGAGGCCGATCGGAGTCGTCGACCCGCGTCGCGAAAACATAGGTGTATTATTCCAAGAATAATAAACCAAAAAGAAAACATTTGGGGGGGGGGGGGGGGATAAATTTTTGAAATTCTAATTGATCGAAATAGTTCATTACACACATGTAAGCAGTCCAACTGCCTCCACCTAAGGGGAAAATGTGTTTTTCGACGTGAAAAGTATGACTGTAGTAAACAACAGGTATACAATATGAACTATATAACAGTATAAACGGGGCTTTTAATGGGTGCGAGGAAGTCAAGTGAGGCGTCGTTTTCCGAGTGATTTTGGACGCATTTTACTGGGACCTACATCCGTCCACAAACTATTTTTTGAATGATATAGGATTAGTTGCGTAAAACTGTCAGCGTTTTATATAGTTCATTTTGAAGAACGCGAAATAATTCGAAGCCCCGTAGTATTCGCAACGTAGGGCTAAATATTGATCAATTCGTGGTTTACCGTTATTTGTACAGTGAAAACGGTGGGGGAAAACCCGATCTCGCCACTACCACTAATTAAACTTGGTACATTTACTCTCGATGTATGAAGAGGGAGAAAAAATTATTAAATTAAACCCCGTCGGAAGTATCCAGCGTGCAATATATTTTTCTCCATCGGTTTTAATTAACCCTTTCCGATGGCGAGTAGCGGAGAAATACATTTTGTGTCCGTTTGTCTATTCGTGGAATTTCTAGCCATCAGTGTCCGGTATTGTAGTGGGCTGGACATTCCGAAAGAGTCCACTCCAGTGGGAATAACGCAGGGAATGTTGAATTGATGAAATTGGCGCGCAATGCTGAAGGAAAACGGCGAGTTTGTGATTCTGCGAGTGATAATGATATCAACAACTGTAATTTAATGAAGTATTTTCAACGCGGTGCAACTCCGCGCGAACTCGCGGCAGACTCAACGCATGCGCTAACGCGGAAATTACTAAATTTCGTCGTTACAGCCCTAATAGGGACAATTTTCATCCGGTTTCGTGCAAATTTTCAGGGATTACCTATGCGCGTAAGGGAGTCGGAGGTCCAACTTGAATTTCAATATGAATCTATGGAGGGTATGAACATCTCAACATGTAGCTACACAACAAACTCACATCCCGTGTTCCATTCACGTAGAAGTAAAACACTCCCCTGGTGGATGAAAAGTTCATTATTATGCCTAAAAATGAATATCTGTGAAAAAAATACCGACGTTTTCTCTCCCTAACCACATCAAATACTGACGTTTCTAATGTACGTCTTTCCACAACACTCGCAAAACGAGAATCAGAAAGTGTTTCGACAGTTTCCCCTCCTCTTGAGACTCAAAAGCGTCTTGAAAGCCCAGGGAATCTCCGAAGAGGGTGCAACTGTGCAGTGTCAGGCAGGTAATGTATCATCCATCAGAGGATTTCTGCAGTCGGGGAGAAACTTCCGACGAAAAAAACACCCCCTTCGGAAAACAACCTGAAAAGTTCTTCTCAAACCGGTCAAAAAAAGTTATTCGTTCGACTTCGGTCGTAAATCAAACGATAGCTTTTCCAATGTGAATTTATTTTTCGAGTTTTGGGGGTTGCGATTCAGACGATGGTTTCATGTTTAAGTGACTATTTTTAAAAATTCTACGTGGTGTTTTAATTTTGTGAAACCGTTCAGAACTTTTGTGATTAACGATCGAAAGGAAATGGGAGGTGAGACGTTGCGTTGTGGAAGGTAAGGAGTTACCAGGGCTATAAATCCAAACGGCTTATCAGATAACGCGAGTCATAAGAGACGGCGATCACAATCAACAAAGGAGAACTGTGTAATTGTAGATACGGGGTTGACAAATAGAGCCCTTGGGGCCTTCCTCACGTTAATAGCCTCTCTCGCCCCCGCTGAGCCCTTCACGCCCTCGGAGATACCACCAAGGCTTAGCCCACCTAAGAGAGGCCAACAGGGTGAACACAGTAGTGGAACCTTCGGGCAATACAAAGCCAGAGCAGCTCCATGTTGACTAATTTGAGTGAAGAGCGTCATATGGTACACATCCAGTCTGATGAACGTCCTGCTCTATGCGATCGTATACAGGGCTTTAAACCAGTTTCAATAAAACTATGCGCCGATAGGCGTCGCGTTTCAAGACGCTGTGGGGACTGTGAGGAATCGCCTCTTCCTCATAATAAGAAAGTCAGCGAGTCCGAGGTGACTCTGTCCTCCATAAACATGCAGTCTTCTCAATTCAAGTTCTACTGATTTGACTCACTCCCATGCGAAGGAAAATTAGACCTTTTTCATCCAATAAAATGACGTAAAGCTGGAAATGATTTTATTCCACTTTGGGCACCCCAAATAAGAGCAATATGAGTTTGCGACGGTTTCTGAGCGGAGCTTCATAGACTCATCAAACAAAACTGATGCCGATGACGTGGCGCGGGCTCTTCGGGTCCGTTCGGATGATTAGATACCATCCCCCGGGTATCAGTTAAAATACTGCGGGACAATCCGAACATAATAAACCAAAAGACTTCTTAAAACAACCAAGTCCTTGGGGACCACGGCAAGAACTTCCCTTCTGAGTTCAGAAGATGTTATGTCCCTGGACTCCAATCGGACTGTCTGTCTCCTATGCCGAAGACCCAAGAACGTCTTGGCAAGAAGTTACATCGACAAAATTAGTCTAATTTATTCCAACATACTACTAGGGAAACCTGTCTGTGATCTCCTTGTTGCAGAACTTGGCTGCATCTGCAGCTTTCCGCCAAGACCAATTTAAAATCACATTTTAAATCTAATTACGCACTATTCGCCCGAATCAGGTTCAGTTTCTGTGATTCCCACACAGACAGAGAGGTTCACAATGTACGAGACAGAATCACCCTCTTCAACGTCCAAAACCTTGGTACCCACCCCACCCCTATTCTTAGACCCCTCCCCGCCACAACCCTCTTCAAAGTGGAGCCGCTCACCTGAGCACTCAGCCCTTCAGTTCACCTAAATAAGGACAGATGTTTCCATTAACCCAGAAGGGACTCCATTGTTTCAACTGAAGATGTTTTGGACGTTTACGGTCTAAGTTGACGGCGTTATTGCTATGATAATCAAAAATTGGAATTACGAGATTACCACATGTGGTAGGCAGCATCAATATTTATATTTAACGGAAAAGCCAGAATAGGTTAAGCTCCATCTTAATGCTTAAAACGTGTATTATGCAAAGATTTCCCTCGTCCTCCTCTCAACCTTTGCCCCCCCTTCCGTCAACTGCTTTGACTAATGCCAACAGTTAAGCCTCCCCTAATTGCAGTTTACCTCATCCCCCGCCACACCTCCACATGGCATCAGTCACCCATCCACGAGGTCTCCCTCAACCCTTCTGGCTAATCTTCAGTCACTGTCTCCAACTTGAAACACCTCCCCAGCTATACCTAATCTCCCCACTCGAGTTTCATCCCCCTTTCAACCGCTCAACGTTTCCTTAAATAAGAGATTTAGAACTGCATTAGTTCCCCACACGAGACGGTTAAGTGCCCCGCAAGACGTGTCCCTCACAGATAATGAAGGCGCACTTAATCACCCACAAACACTTGTCCTTCGTCGGCCTGCAGACAGCGTTAAGTACCGTGCGAAATTTGGGGGAAATTCACAAACACGCTGCAGAGGTTCTGTTCTTCTCAAAGTTTGAAAATGTATTTGAACGGGTCAAAGAAGCTCCTGGCCAGCGGGGCAAGGCTTAGCCTGTAACAATCATCTACATAAAGTAATTACGATGGACGCTCTTAATTTTGGAACTTTGACCGCAAGAGGTCAAATTACGGGGACTTGGCCAATTTCAGACGAACTCAACCTACCTGCAGGTTGGTTGCTTTCCGAAAAAACGAAAATTGCCGGAAACTGGAAATGGTTTTGATCGCTCCTACACTGAGAGAAAAGATTTTTTTAGTGGGTCGGTTAAATCAGAAATAACCTCGAAAAGAAATTGAAACCACCTAGAATCAATTGATTCAACCTAGAAAAAAATAGGTCCAGGTTAAAGTACCATCGAAAAATATTAATACAACCTAGACCCATATAGAAACAACCTAATCCGTTATTACCCGCCCTCTGATCACAACCTGGAATAAAACAGTGTCAACCTAGACCAAATGCGAACTTCACATTTGGTCTAGCTTGACATTGTGAATACCTAGAAAATATATTACCTACCTTTGGCTTTTAAGTGGGGTAACCTAGAATCGAATGATTTGACCTTCCATATAATTCCCCTTCATTAAAGTCTCGGTTGTACAACTGAAAACAACGGAGAGATTTAAAAGGCGAGATTGTTACTTTAGGTAACAACCCAGAAGAAAAAGTTAGACTTTCAGTCTCGGTTAAAACTACCGTAGTACCACAAATAGTTTTAGGTTTAAACAATAGTGATTTTAATTCATTCAATAAATTCCAGGTTGTTTCTACGGTTGTTGCCACGGAGAGCGCCACTGTAGGCGGTGGGCGTTAATTCTCGTTGTCTTGTCACCCTTGCTATTTACCCGGTGGCCTCAACCCCACCGTCTATCTCTGTCAAATTCTAATCATTTAATTTATGTCACTATGTGCAGTCATATTATGACGTCACATTCAAATTTTTGTACTGAGTTGGAAACAGAGACAACCCAGAAAGATAGTGGAAGTTGATAGAACCAACCTGCAATGGAAGTGGAGCAAACCTAGAAAGAAAAGTGGACCACCTAGTAATTTATTAGGACCAACCTGAAAAGAATAGGAAGCTACCTAGAAATTTAACTGGTACAACAGGGATAGTAAATTAAACAACCTCGTAAATAAAGGGGCACAACCTAGAGAAAAAAGGGTTCTAGGTTAACGCGCCATGGCTGTAAATTTTTTGAGGTGGGGTGAGAACGTTTTCGTTTTAGGGTAAATCAACCGTCTACGAAAGTGAAAATCATTGAATACCAGGGTGAGACAACCAAGACATTAATGTTTTTAACCTAGACTGTAAATGGATGGAGGTGGCGGCACACACCGTGAATTTAACCTAGAACTAAAGTGTGGGGGTGGCGCATTTTAAATCTTGGTTGTTTGCATTTTTAGGACGGTAACTTCACCAGTATTTTCAATCTAGGTTAAATTATATTCAACCTAGACTAAATTGTTCCACCCTAGAATGAAAACCAAAAAAAATCTAGGTTGGCAGCATTTAACCTAGAAAAAAATCGAAAAATAACCTAGAATAGGCCCTTTTTTTCTCTCAGTGTATGGGGCCCAAATATGATGAACCTGAGTGGGCAGTGAGCTTAATTTTTGGTGCACCAACAACCGTGATTTTGGTGCATTATTCTAGGTGTTCGAGTCAAAATTTGACCTTATACGCTTCAAGATGTCTAGATTCCAAAAACGAAATGTCCGCCCACCGAGCGCCGCTTTGAGCAGTGGAATTTTTTATAAATCTGAAATTTTGATAAAATAATCGTTTTCCAGCCCGATCGCTCAACCCCGTGGGGCTAAAAAGGAGCAACGGGAGGGGTTTTTGCAGGATTTCGGGTATGATATCGAGTGGAGCGTCATTTTCGAAGGCATTCCATTATAGATGGTAAACCGAGTAGGTATTTAGTCAACATTTCAGTTTAAAAAAAAAAAAAAAAAAAATCCTACTGGCCAAAACGGCCCGGACGGTGAACGGACATTTGGTTTTTGGAATCTACACATCTTGAAACGGATAATGTCAAATTTTGAGGCCGATCAGATCTTTCGACGTCCGTCGCGATTACGTAGGTGTACCAAAATCAACTACTCATGAGAGTATAATTGGGGTATTTGAAGGACTTTTGTCCAAGTTTGGACGTAGACTCAATTTACTAAAGCCCCAAATGCACACCGTGGGGCTACGTGGAGCTGAAAAAGAGCAAAAGGAGGGATTTTTGCAGGTCTCTAGCCATGGGGTGTCGTTTTCGAAGTATGGTTGGACGTACAGTTCGTTTATAGGGATCTCAGACCGCAGGGATCTCGTACCTCGCCGTTGGCCTTCTATGGGGCTTAAAACATTGCGTTTAAAGGAAGTTAGGAGATCGAATGAAGCGTCGTGCTCAGCGTAATTTTAGCCACAGAATCTGTGCGTCTCTAATCTGTCCAAACACTACACAGGTTTTAAATTTCTAGTATTTTTACAAAGATTTATCATTGACCGACTTCCAGAGCCAGTGAGTGACCATGATTTTTGCGAAGTCGCGGATTTTTGAAACTCGATTTTAACACTTTCAACGCTTTTTTCGTTTATTTGCCAAAGTAAAGACATAAAATGTCAAAAACGAGTATACGATGCTTTAGTCAGTTAATCCACTTATTAGGGTTTTTTGCCGTTTTTAGGGGGTTTCAGATCACTCAGTGTCGTTTTAAACCGGTACTGGCATGAGTCACCGAGCTACGGTGAACCAGCTTAAGCTCTCATTATAGAACGGGGATCCTCCACAGGTCATGTCCGTGGAAGTACGGGGCAATTAATTAGAGGGATTTATGTTGGAGAACGCTGTAAGTTTGGGTGGGTGAGAAGTTGCAAACAAACTTTAAAGGGCTTAAAGAAAAGTAGGTAAGGAAGTAAGGTATTACTAGTGTCGACGTTGTGGAGAAGCAGACAAGCATCTGGGAGCTTCGGGTATAAAAATTCGATGGGGGGGGGGGGGGGGGGGGGGAGAAAAAGTTTTTTTCAGGAGTTCCCAACGTCAGATAATACTTTGAGAAAACGGCGAGGGATTTCCCGTGCAGCGCGATGTGAAGGGAGGTTGAGAGTACCCCTGGGTGGGAGGGAGTTGTACCCGGGGCGGCAAAAGGCAAGACGCGCCGTGTTTATCTCCGCGGCCTCAAGTTGTGGAGCTTGTTGAATTAGTCACCCCCTTGGGCCCACTCGGCGTGAACTCTTGAGAAGTTGGCTCTCGGGAGGGTTGAAGACAGGGGGGGGTCTGGGAGCGAAAGCCTGCCTCAGTACTTCCCCGTCTTCCACTACTCTTCATCGTCTCTGGGGGTTTTGGAGTTTGGGAGCCCCATCGCTTTTCCAGAAACCGTGCGATGTTAAAATTCAATGACAAAAGTTACAGCAGTAAATTTCAAATCCTTAAAAGAATTTAGAAAGTTGAGGGTTTATGGAAAGACAAAACAAATTTGAATCATGAACTGCTAAAAAAAAAAAAAACAGCAAAAGAGAGGAATATCACCAATTGGGTCGTTTCAAAATTTCGGTACATTTTGAGGTTTGGAACTCATGCAAAAAAAAAAAGTCGATAAACACGGTTTTTTTTCTCGTCTTTTTGAATCTCTATAGGCATCAGTAAGAAGCCCCTGAAGTGGCAGCGCACGACTATGTAGGTATAGTTTTCGAGATCGTCGATTCTAGGGAGGGGAGTATCGTGTCTAGGGAGGGTAATATATTATTGGCAACTCATCACTGGGTAGGATCTGGTTCAGCAGACCCACTGGTTCGTTATGGTTACCTACCCAATGATATTGTAGCAATGTCTGGTGGTTTAAGTTTGAAAAAAAAAAAAACGGACGAAAGCAAATTTTTTTACCCTCCCTACATTATCACTCCCTCCCTCGACACTTAATTTTTCTGTGAGGTCTAGGGAGGTGAGTGGCGAGGGAGGGTAATTTTGGACTTCATTGTGTGTTGGAGGCTACCCAACCATCACTACCGTTCTGGAAAAAATTTCATCGATTCAGTGCAACAAATCACGCTTAGTACAGAAAGAATTATAGTGATATTACTTACCATGACTATTTTGATGAGGTCGAGGGAGAGAGTGGGTAAAAAAACACGCACACGTTTTTTGTCACATGACCTGAGCTGAGGCTCTTCCAACTAAAAAATGTCAGCTGGAAAAGATTCCCCAGGTTCGACAACAAAACAACATAACTTGCCAACCTGTTAGGATCCGAAAATTCCCTTCTTTTATATTTTTCGCGGGCATTTCAATTTGGGGTCTAGGTAGGGGAAAAAAACTTGGTGACAGGTATAAATATCGATGCCACAACTACTGCGTGTTGGTATGTGGTCATCCAAACCAATTTTTCGACACTTCAGGTATACCTAAACCTTATTTCGGCGCCGAATTTTTTTTAATTCAAAAAGCCTTATGGCTATGCATTATCAAAGTTGTCAACCCCAGACCGGTGACATGTCTAGGGAGGGAATTTCAGCATACAAATACATATTTTTAATACATAAACAAAATTTATTTCCGTATCAAATGAAGTGGATTACGTTGGTAGTAGTATGCACTATAACGCCATTTAAAAAAATGAGCAAAGGACATGATAGTTTGGTCAGAAACTTCCGGTGACCTAAATTGTACCGAAATTTTGAAACGACCCAATTACAGCTGTTTTTGACAAAAAATCTTTGACAAAATACTTGGTCACCATCTAGTTGTGCCCGTTTTCAGCCCGATCGCCCAAATCCGTGGGGCTCTGTAAGAGGGGGTTTTGAAGGTTTCGGCTACGGGGTCGAGTTAGATGTCGTTTTCGAAGTATTTTTGAACCTAGAATCCCTTTACGGGGGGACCCAAAACGATCTGATTCCACCGTGAGGATTTTTCGGGGGGTATAAATGAAGCTTTTTAATGGACGTCAGAAGGTGTCGCATTCCGAATAGTTTTGGACGCACAATCCATTTTTGGAAGTCCCACATCTGTCCTTGGTTTATTATTCTTGGAATAATACACCGATGTAATCGCATCAGAGGTCGACGACACCGATCGGCCTCAAAATTTGACATTATCCGTTTCAAAAGGTTTGGATTCCAAAACCAAAATGTCCGTCCGCCGTCTGGGCCGTTTTGGCCAGTAGGAATTTTTTTTAAATCTGAAATTTTGACAAAATACTTGGTTTACCATCTAGTTGTGCCCGCAAGGTTTTCAGCCAGATCGCCTAAACCCGTGGGGCGCTATGGGGCTGAAATGGGGCCTCGGGAGGGGTTTTTGGAATGCTTTTTGGCTATGGGATCGAGTTAGGTGTCGTTTTCGAAGTATTTTTGAACGTAGAATCCATTTTTCGGGGGTTCCGGAACGATCCGATTTCACTATGGGGATCTATAGGGCTTTCATAGGGCTACAAATGGGATTTTCGAAAAATCCCAGAAGGTCGAATATTTTCCAAGTAAAAAAAAAATTGTTTTGAAAAAAAAAAAAAAAAAAACTGGCAAAAGGGGACAAAGCTCAACTTTCTCCACTTTCGGAAAATTGACCCACAATAAAGCCCAAGTTGACCTCGGAGTCGCTATTTTTTGACGTTCAACACCAAACATGACTCTTAACTGGGATACCTAACTGAAAGCAGAACATGAATTGGAATTGAAGTAACGTGGCTACCAGTTTTTTTGTCCTCTCAGATTGGCCAAATTCCAAACTGTGTGACGTATGGTACGCATGTGTGTGGGGGATTTTACAGATACCTTATAAATTTGAGGTGAGCAGAAAGCCTTAGCAGCCTCGCGTCCACGCACCCCCGTACTTGCACTTCCAGTATACTGGAGTTTTATTATTCCTCTTTTTTCAGTAATGATGGTCCTCGTGCACAATCGTAAGTTTGCCTTTAGATGTTTCTACGATCTCTATTAATAGATATTCCGTCAAATACTGATAGAACGAAATATCATGAATTCATGTTTCAACAGGCCAGGCGGGGAATCGGGAACACCAATTTAATTGGCAGAGCGGGGTTAATAATGTTACATGGAACACACCAGTTATCCGAAACACGTGTTTGACGATTCCCTTTGATGAATCCGATTGGGTCCTTCGAATCTCGCAACGATCCGCCTAATCCCATCCGAAGCATTTAGCAAACTTGTAAAGGAGGTTTATACCTAAGGAAATACACCCTCAGCCTCTACGCCCACCATTTACCGAGAAAGACGAGTGTGTGCTCTTGAAGATAAGGGCCGAGCAAGTGTGTTCTAGTCGAATTTTCTTGACTACATAAGTGTGAGAAATTTAGTGTTCTCAGATAAGGAAAGAGGGCGCTGTAAGGATAATAGGGGATTAGAGGGAGTGAGGGTACAAAAAACTCCTTTTCCCCGGAAAAGAAACGTTGATACCACTTTTTATGTAACAAACCTTCGAGCTGTTGCTCCTTACAGCTGTTATTTTACGAATTCAGTTAATTTCAACTTGTATAATGGCTTTTTCAAGGGGGGAAATTCAAATTTGACATTTGTCGTTACGTGAGGATCAGGGAGGAAATACAATGGTGTTTGCTCCAGCGTGAGATTCGCCAGTTTGATGTGACAAGATTTCAAACCCATCCGCCTTCGACGTGTCGTATAGCGTGACAGGACTGACAGTTGTGCCAATTGAAGGTGAAATTGGGGTGACCCAAAACGATTTTCACGATGGGTGAGTTTGAAAGTGTATTGTTGAACGTGACAGACTAAATCCTCGTTTTTTCGGCACTTTTACAAATCTTTGCGCTCCACGAACTTTCAAACTGAAGAAAAGATTGGGGGTGAATTACGGCGTAGTAATAAGGATCACGTACATACCCGGAAAAGAATATTGTATGGCAATCCCTCTGGTGTTAGGCTTAAGATCTCATATAAATTCCTTCCTTATGATGAAACCTCCTCGTACGCTCTCTTCAAACAGGACAACAAAAAGGTCCACTTGATTAGGAAGATTGAACGCAACGCTGAAGGCATTTTCCCCGGCGTCTGACGAGCTTGAAGCCCTCGATGGCCTGTAATTTAAAATCATTAGCCAAGTTCGTAGGGCTGGAGAGATCAAAGGTGGCCAAAGGCGTGCGTTCCAGTTCGTGTAATCCCCTTCAGGGCCAAAACAACATTAGTGTTAACGTTCCGCCCATATCAATTAAAGCTCAGTTTACTTCCTCCGTCCTTCCCTCCTTTCTGCATCAATGATCAGTTCGATATCAAAAGACGTAAAGCCGTGTGTGGGCCCGTCATTTCTAATTTAGTGTTATTGCATTCTTGAAGTTCGTGTTTCTGCAGCGAAGAAAGTGAAGTGGATCTTCTCCAAGTGATGAGGCTTTGAACTAGCTGCCAATCCTTTAAGAGGTTCACAGATCACGATCACCGCATGACGTCTACTGAAGATCAAAATGTTCGACCGGTTATAAGTTGGAAACCAGAGAATAGTAAATGATTGTGAAGGGGCCAGAGCTCTATTGATCACATATATGTGATCAATAATAGTGCTAAACAGGTTTCAGTACGCTCATGCGGCGCGCCGCTAGGTTTCGCGTTTTTAGACGGCACTAGCACTCAGACAAAAGGCCTTGCTTCGCTCGGCCAACACTTTCTCGGACAGGGGGGGGGGGGGGGATGGCAGTCGCTCAATTCGCTAAATTTAACGGGCGAAAAATTGGCCGGGAATAGAGAGAAATCATCGTCTCACACACCAGAATATATCTGAAATTAGGGTGGAATGAACTGTTTCCCAACATTTTCCCCCAAAGTCTCCCCGCCTCTCCACCTTTACAAGGTCCCTGGCACCCTCTGTTCTCCCGTTTTTCCATACATCCGAGGTCCCTGGCACCGTCCCAATCCACACTGCTAACGCGCGCTAGATCTCTTCAAATCGTTCAAATTAAACTCGCGGTCTTTCGTCGGGTATTTCGTATTTAATTTCGGATCTCAAGGTAGGATAAGGAGGAAACGCCGACTCAATCAGACCGTAAACAACGAAGATAGTGAGGGTTGCGCAAATTTGCGCTCATCAAAAATTTCGCTCACCCCGCTTATCGGATGTAAAATTGACCGAAGAATCCAAATTTGCCAAAAAAAAAATTAGGGGTTCCCATTCAAAATAAGAAAGTTGGGCGCAAGTGCGCCCATTTGCGCGCATTTTTGGGGGTTCTCAACCCTACCAGGAGGAGATGTCTGGGAGGCGGACTGTAGAAAAATCGGCGTATTTTTGTTTATTATTCTTGGAATAATTCACCCATGTTTTCGCGACGGGGGTCGACGACTCCGATCGGTCTCAAAATTTGACATTATCCGTTTCAAGAGGTCTACATTCTAAATCCGAAATGTCCGTCCGCCGTCTGGGCCGTTTTGGGCAGTAGGAATTTTTTTAAAAATCTGAAATTTTGACAAAATACTTGGTTTACCATCTAGTTGTGCCCGCAAGGTTTTCAGTCCGATCGCCCAAACCCGTGGGGCGAAATGGGGCTAAAATGGGGCTATGAGAGGAGGTTTTTGAAGGCTTTTAAGCTATGGGATCGATTTAGGTGTCGTTTTCGAAGTATTTTTGGACGTAGAATCCATTTTCGGGGATCCCGGAACGATCCAATTTCACTGTGGCGATCTATAGGGCTTTCATAGGGCTAAAAATGGGATTTTTGAAGGATCCCAGGAGGTTAAATATTTTTCGAGTAAAAAATTGAGAATTTTTGAAAAAAAATTCAAAAAAAATTTTTTTTTCAAAATTTTTTTCCATTGACAGAAATAATTTTTGCACAAGTAACCTTGGTAGGTATATCAAAGAATAATAAGCCCTTGAGTAAAATTTGCAGCGTTTTTACCTCTTACCGTTTAGGAGGAGTAGGCTTGTGACACACATACATACATACATACATACATACAGACAGACACGATGTGAAGGTTTAGTGGTTTAGATAGTGAGGCATCGGCTCTTCCCTGCATGACGAAGTCTGGCTCATAGGTGACCCCTGGTTACCCACGCGCCCGCAGTTTTCCCCGTTCATCGCGTTATCGAACGAATTTTTCCTAATATGAAGGAAACTCGGGATCTGCTAGAGACGTCACGATATCAAAATGACATAAACTCAATTTTTTATTTTATTTTTTCCCCAAAATTTTTTTGTTTTATTATTATTACCATTTTTTAAAAGTATACTTAGTTAATATCACGAGAATTGAAATTTTCGATCCGTTATTGTCGAGGTGTTGATTCTTTTCTTACGATATTATTATATCGACAAAAAAAAAAAAAAAAATCGTATCGAAACAAGTTGAGATGATCTGCGGCAGTTTCCGGTAAAGGACAAGGATTTGACCAGGGAGAAGCAGACTTCATACACAACCTTTTTATATATTTTTATACACAACCAAATCCTTGGGGCCCAGGGCACATTTCGTATGTATTTATGAGGCAACTCAGGGAGAACAGAGACTCCCAAAAAGTTACTAAAACGAATCGCGATACAAACCTCGGAAATCTATCATGGAACCTATCTCTGTCCTCTCAACACAGGTGGCAAGGGACGCAAAAATACAAATTTAAATTTAAATGTAGGAAACCAAATAGACACTGAATCACGAAAGTCACCCAAATCGGGCTCAGTTCCCACAGAAAGTACTATTGCAAAAAAAGAAAACCCTGTTATCTCATTTCGGTCCCTGCAAGTACCTAGGTCCGTATAAATTGCCCGTGAGGTAAAACTTCTTCGGGATTTCCAACTTTGATCAGGAGCCCTTATCCGGGGAACCGTACATACCCAACTTCTCAATCTCTAGAGGAATCTGATAAACTTTTATTTGAACTTGACGGCTCGTTTGAGGGTGGGATCGTTAGGGCAGTTTACAATGGAGATAAACCCAGACTCCTCCCACTGGAAAAGGGTTGCTATATCAACTATGTCTGAAAGAGAACCTTTTGAAGGTCTTTAACTTGCTCAGTTCACGTTTGAACCGATACCTACCGTCCTTATTTGATGATTTTTCCTAGTGCGATGACTAGGTGGTAACTTAGCAACAAAGTTCATTTGCAACAGTTTCTTGGTTTATTCCAATAGTAACATTTATTCCAACAAGGTAATTTTGGGCGTTGCAACAGTATATCTAACAGGTCTTGCCCTTGACATTTTCCCCCCATTTAAACGAGCTATTCACTTCAGAAACGACAGAGTGCGGAAACACAAAATAATGCAAACCCATCCTCCTCACATGTTCCGGAACAGGATAGCTTCTCAGCACCCCCGCTGCTTCGTGCCATCTGCTGTAACGACCCTCCTATAGCTCCTTTTACTGCATCGAAAAAACATTACAGGCTGGTAAGAAACTGCGGTTTTACGCACTTTCATATTCACCGCATCATCATTCGATAAATTTCACTCTCAAATCCCTTTGGAAATCTGCAATACTTGAGGGATCTTGAGGTGACGTGATCTTGAATCATGGGTTATAGATGGCGTGTTGAGTTTTTTTAAAAATAAATTTTATTTGAGTCAAGGTGTAAAAGTTCTCAGGACAGGTGTAGATAGTTTCCATAGTCCGGTCATGTTTAGCCTTGTGGTGCATATCCTCGTGCCCTATCAGATACGAACAGGCTTTCCCCAATCAAGCATGCTAATCTTTGCCTTCCCAGCCAGAACTCACACAACAAGGGGGAGCCGTCAGGGACCTTTAATTGTCCGAAGATAGTGACTTGTGATCGCGTGGTGTCCGGCCCCCGGAGCCGATAAGAACCACAAGCTTCCTGAGACCCCTCCGTGCAAAAGTCCGATCTTACCATTCCCCATCCCTTCAAGGCCCCTCTTCGAGCATAATGAGATGACCCTTTATTAGGCTTCTGGCCTCCTTTTATCAGTTCGAACAAAAAGGGCACCCGGAATCAAAAAGCCTTATTGGTTCTTCAGATGGGTCAATACTTTGAGCAGATTTCTTACGATCCCCCACAACCCTTGAAGTTCCCCTTCTAAGTTCCAAGATCAGCTTTCTTGAATAAATGAGATTTCTTGTTCTCATCCTGATCAATATTCCAAAAACACAATGAGCAAGTGATGAAACACCGCAAAAATATGGAGACCCGAGGGAAAAACAACCTTAGTCCACAAACTCATTCTGAATCAAAATTAAATTCACGTAATTCAAAACCCTTGAAAAAGTAAAGAATACATTTCGAAAAAATAGAACGTTGTCTGAGAGGTATAATTTTAGCATGTTTTTAACATTCACTGTTCTTTTAACTTATCGATTTCACTGTTGTAACTGAGTAAAAGTGGTGTATTGTTGAAAACTTTCGTCAATCACTTCGCCTGGAGGGTCATCATTTTGGTTTATTCGCGACGGAGGTCAGCTCGCCGACTCCCGATCGCCCAAACCCGTGGGGGTTTATGGGGCCACGGGAGGTTTTTTTGGCTTTTGGCTATGGAATCGAGTTAGGTGTCGTTTTCGAAGTATTTTCGGACGTAGAATCCATTTTCGGGGGCCCCGGGACGATCCGATATCACTGCGCCGATCTATAGAGCTTTCATGGGGCTACAAATGGGATTTTTGAAGGATCCCAGGTCAAATATTTTTCGAGTAAAAACAAAAATTAAAAAAAAAAAATTCAAAAATTTTTTTTCCAAATTTTTTCTCATTGACACAGAATTAAATTTGTGCACAAGTAACCTATATCAAAGAATAATAAACCCTTGTGTAAAATTTGCAGCGTTTTTTGTACTGGTACTCCTAAGTCCTACTTTTGTAAGTTATACTGGTAGTTACTTTGGGGAATTTAATGCTAATATAATACTGCATAGAACTAGAAAATAATTTGTCATTATACGTTTCAAGATGTGTACATGTCAGAACATAGGTGTATTATTACAAGAATAATAAACCAAAATTAAAATGTCCATCCACTCCGTTTTGGGCAGTAGGCTTTTTTCTCAATCTGAAATGTTGACCAAATGTGTACTTAGTTTTCCGTTTAGTTGTGCCCACAAGGTTCTCAACCTGATCTCACAAACTCTTTTGGCTGTGGGCTAAAAAGGGGCAACCGGAGGGATTTTTGAAGGGATTCGGCTATGGGGTCGAACTACGTGTCGTTTTCGCACTATTTTTTAATAGGTAACAAAATACTTGGTTTACCATCTAGTTGTGCTTGCAAGGTTTTCAGCCCAATCGCTCAAACCCGTGGGGCTCTGTGAGGCTAAAAAGGGGCTTCGAGAGGGTTTTTAAAATGTTTTCCGCTATGGGGTCAAGTTAGGTGCCGTTTTCGTAGTATTTTTGGACATAGAATCCATTTTAGGGGGTTCCAGAACCATTCGATTCAACCGTTGGGATCTACGGCGCATTCATGGGGCAAAAAATGAGGCTTTTGTCCGATGCTAGGAGGTCGAATGATGTCGTTTTCCGAGTAATTTTGGAGGCATAATCGGTTTTTAGGGTCTCACATCTGTCCAAACACAATATATTTTATAATATAGCATATATTATAATATATATAGGATATATTATATCCTACGTCTTCTAGTTCTCATTTAAACGTTGGGCTTGAACTCAGCAGCTAAAAAGGTTGCATTTATTATTTTTTTTTTATACTTAAATAATTTATTAAAAAAAATAAATAAAAAAATAAGTAATTATGAAAAATTATGAAAACGTACCACATAGGTCTAACACAGGCAGATTTCAAAAGAAACTGCAGAATGGCAACCAATCAAAAACACATATGCCGAATAACACCTATCTTCATGCAAACAGACGACCCAAACGACACCAGGAACATCGATGATTTAAATTATCGAAAGCGAATGGAGTAGAAATGAGAACAAAGGGAAAAATGGGAAAAACCGAACTCCAGCAAAAAGCAAAAAACGGACAGTAGGAATCCATAAAGCAAGAAGATAGGAAAATAAAAATAAATAAGAACCCCAACTTAAATGAAACTATTATGAAAAACTTAATTTAAATAAAAAATATTGAGTAGGTAAATATAGTACCTATTCTGTTTGGACAGATGAGACCCTGAAAATGGATTATGCCTCCAAAATTAAGTTAGGTAATACGAGGTTTAAACATTGGGCTTGAACTCAGCAGCTAAAAGGGTTGCAAAATTTAAACTATAGTATAGTTTAAGAGGATAATAATATTATATCATGAATTTTGCATTATTTAAATTGCTTAGACTAAGGGCGGGCTTGACAAAACCATTAGTTAGGTATCTCGATTAAAGCCCGAGTACGCAAATCGCGGTGTAACGCTATCACTTTTTAATAGCGTCATTCAGCAATTAGCCTGCTCCGGCTTCGCCCGAGGTGGTGCACTTGATAAAACTGCCACAAACAGAATAAAATTTATTTATTCTAAGTATTTAATACCAAGTAATTAAATTTTCTATAATATATATTATATTTCTCACGTGGTGAGAATCAGTAATTTTTTGAAAAAATTCTATACTATATTTTTTTTCAGTGTAGTTAGATTTTTTCATCTCCAGTCAACAATATGGAGGTAGGTATAAATTTTTACGAGGGACGATTGATCCATTGAGTAGCTTGTCCAAAGGCGGGGCACTTTTCAGGCTTTTAGCCCCTCCAGACTTTGCTCTCTCTTCAAAAGCGTAAAATATTTGTGATAGGGGAGGATGATGACATAAATCAGGGGGTTTTACCTATCAAATGTAACAATACACTCGATTCTGTTTACTCCGAAGGTGCTTTGGGGTGTTTCTTGTCCCACTCGAGGGCCAGATGCCTCTTTTGACTCTTTTGTCATACCTAGGACCGGATTTATGGCGGTAATGAACTCTCCTCATTGTGAAAAGAGGATAAAAACCGAAAGCTTTTTCGGGGTACGGGGGGGAAGAGAATGGGCCCAAATAAGGGTGGACGGAGGGTGTCACACTCGAAACCCTCAACAAAAACTACACTAAACCCCTGGACGGTAACATGTTGTCGCGGTAAGGTTGGGGGCTCCGGTTGTTGTTCCCTTTTTCTGCGCCCGGAAAGTTCCCCGGGTGCGTGAGGTCCCCTCTCGGGTTTCTTATATACCCGTACGAGGCCGGTGATTTATCGAGTGGCAAGTTCTGTCATAACAGGACCGATATCAATCATACGCAAAGGGGTGGATCCCAGCTTTTCCGGGTCTTAAGGAGACGGCAAGAAAAGACCTGCTCCCGAAGAACCTCCTAAGGTGAGAACTGAATGTATCAACTAGAAAGTGGGGGTATGGAAATTGTGATCAATCGTCAATACATTTTGGGTTAATTTTTCTTGGAATAATACGAGACTGGCTCTTTCGAGAGCGATTTTCACGAAAATTGCCTCCCTCAACAATAATTGTTGGTATAAGCTAATAATCAGGTCAATTATTGAGCTGATTATTATAATAATAAGCTATAGCTTATACCCACGAAAAACCAGAGTAGTACCTACTCTGGTTTTTCGTGGGTATAGTATGTGAGGTGATTTTTCTGGAATCAAATAGACTCTAACCGAGCTATGAATATGTATTTAGAGTTGATTTTTATATCCTCGCCAGAATGCTTCCCAGCACATTTTTACTACTACCTTTTCAGCAAACATTTACTTCAACTATGGACTAATTCGTGGAAAACTGATGAGCTCCGCGATTGTTGCAGCAAAGTTACGTTAAGAGCTGTACTTTTTGAAAATAATAAGGATTTTTTGCTCTAACTCGATATTTTTCGACTTCTTTTGGTTTCTGGCTTGCATATCTGAAACCATGCCTCACTCGGAAAATATCGCCATATACATAATTGACGACCATTAAATTCTTCATCGATTGAATACCAAAACTTCAAAAATCAACCGATCAGTATAGTCGCAATTGGCCATCAAAAACCGTCCATTTGTGATTTTTGATCGGTTTTATCGAAGTATGGAGGTTATTAGGTTCGTGACGCCGTAGAGGCAGGTTAAAAAAGTTTTAAAGTTGGGGCCGACTACCCCTTCTGGTGCAGCTCCTGCCTGGCATTCAGTGACTGAACGTAAACTATTACAGTGCCCCATCCTTCACCCGGAACGTTCTCCTTTCCCACCGATAACATTGGTCAATAAAATTGGCATCGTCAAAACAGAGAATAAATCTTGCAATTATTGCAAGAAACATGCAGAGTCCTTATAATTCCTGTCAGGACTGTTTATATTTTTGATAAATTTGCATTTGTTTTTGTATTCGTTCATTTTATACACAACTTAAAAAGAACAAAGACTCCAACGAAAACTATCCGCAAAACGCTCCTCAAGACGGTCCGTTTTCTCAACGAATGGGAACCCGAAGATACTGAGTTTGTGGACAATCGGAAACCGGCATTTACCTCCGCGTGAACTGAAAGCCCTTCCTTGTAACCGGTCGGGTTGTGGGCCGAAGGGAGCAAACTTATGAAAGAAGATGACTCCGAAGGGCCCATCTCATAAAAGTAAGATTCATCTCCACCCTCGAGCCATTCTTTCCAGGGGCGTTCCCTTTCAATACAAGTGGAAAAACGGGAGACCGTCTGGGAACTATCAAGGAGTTTATACAGCCTTTCATTTATCCGGAACGATACTAGTTCCATTCAAGGGGAAGAACCGGTCGTATTTTTTTTTTTTTTTTTTTTTTTTTTTTTTTTTTTTACCAACCCCGGTGTTACTTTTTGTTCAAAATCAAATTCTTTATCAGCATTGCAACGCAATCGTTTAGGAACGACCACATTCTTCAATAATTCGATAAATCAGGGCATCTGAAAGAACATTGTGCCCGAATTCTTCGAAATCGAGTAGTGTAATTATCGCAGAAAATTCAGGAAAACGAGAAACCCTATTGTTTTGTTGAAATAATAATAATTTATTATTTCTCCTTGTCTAATTATGTGCATTATTAATATCTTCATTACCAATTTCTTGTTTCAAACTGTAACTGTACCGAGGTAAAGTTCTTACTCTGCATGCATCAGATTCGCATCTCAGGCGCCGGAAGAAATGCCACCCCTTCCCCACACGACGTTTCCATTTTCTCCCGCGCCAAATTTTCGATTCCCTCACATCGATCGGCACTGACGCTTAACGATTAAATTTTCATCCATTGACAACATCTTGTCATTTGGGACGCGATGCTTTACGGTTGATAAATGGGTCGGAAATGACCACACTAACCGGGCTACGTGATTACACTATGGTGGTAACTTGATCAACCTGATCAAGGAGTGGTAAGTTACCACTGGTAACTTTCGACGATAACCGCGTTATCCTGTTATTGTACTTATATTAAAGCCCACACACGAGGAGAATCATCTTTGTTCTAGCAGTAGAAATAAATTTTAAAAAATTGTCATGGCGAGTAAAATAGATGAGGGAAAATTGAAGAGAAAAAAATAGGTCACCGAGGGTTGAAAATGCAACACGCAAAACGCATACCAATACGGACACGTTTGGTCGCAAGATGAATGGCGCTTTTGGCCACGAAATCATTGCTATCATCAGAGAATCGCTTTAAAATGGGTTTCCAAGGCTTGCCAACATGGTAACGAGCTTTCCAGAGCTGTCCAAGGTTTCCTAAGCTCGTCCCAAGCTGGCTAAGAGTTTCCAAGGCAGGCCAATATGGTGCCAAGCTGGAAAAGGGTTTCCATGGCTTGCCGAGATGGTCCCGAGCTTTCCAGACCTGTCAAAATCTTCCAAGGTTGGTGCCAAGCTGGATATGGGTTACTTGGCTTGCAGGTTAAGGCTTGCAAAGCTGGCCCCACACTGGCTATGGGTATTCAAGGCTCGTCAAGATGCATCCAAGTTTTCCAGAGCTGGTACCAAGCAGGCTACGTGCTTCCAAGGCTTGCCAGGATGGCATCTACGCTTTCCTTGCCCGTCCAGGCTGTTTCCAAAAAAAGGGGGTCAATCGCACTCCCCGGAGTCGACAGCCGTTTGTCCAAAACCGAAATCGATCACCGGATAGACCGCATCGATCGCAATGCCCCGGTGGCCAGACGTGTCGTTCTTCGTGTGGCCGATAGTGTTGCTTCAGAGGTCTTCGTGGCCAAACGTGTTTCCCCGCACATTCAGAAACTACCATCGTAAGAAACCAAAAATGTAAAAAACGACCGGAAACGGAATATTGTGAAAAGATTAAGCGCCCCTGTTGTTGTTCAAAAAGAATAAACCTCAAATCGGAAGCCACAAGTGCGTGAAATGCACGAGCCAATGCATTTGAGGATGTTTGCTTTCTGCGGAATATTTTGCTTTGGAAAGGCTCGCATTGTGGGAGAAGCTTTTCGAGAGTGAAGCGAGAGAAAAGCATTCGGTCAGAACAATAACAAAAACCGAAGCCGTCCCTGATGGAAGGGCTCAATTCACAGAAACTTGAGGTTTTTTTTCAGCGATATGCAATAATCGTTCGAAAACATTGAAAGCAATATCGGCAGTCACGAATCCCCTTTCATAATCTTCCTCGTCATTAACATGCCCACTTCCGATCTCTGAATTGCATTAACTCGCAATTTACAGCACAATTACGCTTTGCGAAAGCTTCCTGCCCGTGGGGGTGAACCCCTTCCGCACATAACCGAACACACCCTCGTTTTCCGTGGGAAAATTTACATTTCCCGACGATTTTTCCTTTAATGGTGCGCGAAAACCGTCCACCCATCTCCCCCCAAGCTCTTATGAATATTAACTCAGCCGGAGAGACGCCAAACCCTTCTCTGCCTTCCAAACAGAACAATTGTACTTTCAACCCCTTTTGTTTTTATATTTAAATCAAGTGGATTGGGGTGGGGTGCTATCGAGCTGTTTAGTTTTGTTTTCACGGCTCTCTCCCGAACCGCTTTGTTTGGTCTTTTAATACCTCAAAGCGTTTTTCTCTCTCGCATTTTTTGTTTCAAATGATATAGCGTCTTAGGCGTTTTTTTGGGGAGTGCCACTGCAGTGTAACAATTCACCCCTGCCGCAAAATGTTTTTTTGGCTTTTGATTCTCTGGATGCTCTTCAGTGTATGTCGTATATTCAAGTTGGTAACTCTGAAAATAAAATATGAATGAAACGTTAGATCAACGTCCTGATCGACAAACCTAATTCTGAAAGCGACGCCAACGGTTCAAATCTCACCCTCCACAGAATAGTGACACGAACGATTGAATCTATTGAAACTGGTGGTCCCTCCCCCTCACAATGTAACTTCCGATAGAGTTGAAAGATTATGAAAACGGCTAATGTTTCTTATCTATTGGCACTATGGGATGCTCCCCCACTGCGGGTGCAGAATCATCGAAAAATGAGGGTGAAGAATCAATTCTGACGTTTCAACGTCACAAGTTGTTGCAATCCCGGGATCCCGAAATCCCGGGATCCCGGTCGATTCTTGCCAATTTGAAATCCCGGGATTCGTGGAGTCAATCCCGGGATCCCGGGGTTCGAGAATTAATTGCACCTCGTACGTAAATTGCTCAAGTCTTGTCGGGAAAAATCTTTTAACAACGGACAATAATTCGAAGGCTAAGTGAAAGTGCTCTAAGATGAAAACTGTGAAGTCCCCTGAAGAAAGGATTCGGAAATCTATGAACCAGCCGGTGCCGGTGCCGAAAATACGAAAAGATTTATCGACCACAATTAAAAAAGAAACGAGCCTGTTCAAAAATGGAGGCAGCCGAGGCCACCATTTGGATTTAGTATACAAAATTTGTGGATATTTAATATCTCCTGTTAGGCCGGTCAGCGGACAAAAAAAGGGGGCTTAGAACGGAAAAATAGACACGTTCTAATTTTTTTTAAATGTTGTCAGGGATGGTACCAGCTTCGAAACTCTTGTGCTAAATGCTGGATGCTCGAAAAGCCGCGAAATTTTCGTTTTTTTTTTTTTTTTTTTTTTTTTTTTTAGTTCTTGGCTTCTAACTTCAAAAATGTGCTCCCTAACGAAAAAGTCACTGTATACTATTTTCAAGTAGACAAGATTTGCTACCATTTGAGCGCAACGGCAGCTTTCTAGGACCAATGGGCCCCGAGATTAACCCTCTTCAAACATTGACCATTTTCCCCCAAATGTTAGAAATCGTGGTTTTATCCTTCTTCAGTACGGAATATCGGCTATGATATTCATCCCACGAGGAAAGTTATGAGGAATGAAATTGTAGAGCAGTGATTCAGCTTCAATTTAAGCACAACCAGAACACGTAGGACTATCCCACTGTCCTCCGTAGAAGCTGAGAGGGCCTTTTGAGTAGCAGGACTATTTTCGACAAAGCTAAGGAGCAAATTGGCTGGCCAACTTTGAGTGCTTTCTAAGATCCAACATTATGATTTCTAAAAGCACATTTTTTGAGTACATAAGTGAAATTTTTCCTTCATGAGAGAAGTAATATTTTATATAATTTACAATTATTGTAAATAAACAAGTTTTTCGTCGTTTTTAATCAATTTTTTCACGTTCAAACAAAAATCATCAATCCCGGGATTAATCCCGGGATCCCGGGATTGCCTCTGAAAAATCCCGGGATTCAGAAAAACGTTCGGGATTGCAATCCCTAGTCACAACGGGTGGACGATCTGATGTTAAACGTACAACCTGTGTCCAAACGGTGATTACTGGCCACACACCCCCTCAACTTTAAACGTAAACATCGCCCGAAGCCGAGCAGCTTCTGTTGGAACTGATGGAACTAAGGGAGCATTTGAAGGCGCGTTTGATCCCGAAAACGTCGAACAACAGCTTGCAACCCCTCGGATCCATTAAAGACATCCCCTCTAGCAGGACTGGTATCCTCAGGGATCAAGGATGGAGGATGAGTAGACGTAGAGGCATGGAGTTGCTGAGCATTAGCACCATTGAAAGAACAGATTGATGTCACATTTTGTGGTTTGCAGATTAATTCAATCGTTGAGACGTCTCTCTCCCTAACCAAACTCATTGGATTAGACCTCTGCACCATCGGCAAACAACCACTTTGTTGAGACGTCTCATTGCTCGGTTCTCTCTTCCATGCTCCACAATGTCCTGAAGCACCAAACCCTAAAAGAATCCCAGACAATCTGGTCGTCAGGATCAGAGTAATTATTACGTCATTAATCCTGCAGACAAATGAACGTCCTACTTAATGCCAACGTCGGACAGTCAGAGAACCACACCAGACCAATGTCTTGACAGACAATGCAATAGGTGAATCTCACGCAATTGAGAAGAATTTTGAAGGAAGAAGCCAAGTTAAGAGTTATCATTAACGTAGGAGTTATCCTAAATTCAATTATCATTAATTAACTAAATAAAATTGGGAGTAGATTGTGACATTTTACGAATCGGTAAGGACAGTTTATTATGGTTGGTAATTTAATACTGGCATCGTCATGATTAGAGCCTGGAATTCGCATAATTTGCACATCGACAGTGAATTAGAAAACAATTCTGGGAATTTGATAGATTTTTCCGAAAGTTTGATGGATTAAGGAATTCACATTCTATCAGAAAAGCTCATAACCTTATTTTTGAAAAAAAAAAAATCTGAACCTACGTGGTTTTCCAAATTTGGAATGTTGTCTGTGGATGGGAGACAGTCCTTGGGAGAAGGAACGTCGGCTCACGCGCTAAAGAGTGCGCAGAACAGGGCAAAAGACTACGCTACACAGCTAGAGAGAACAGACCACCTCAATCAAGGCAACCCCGTCGCCTAATAATAACACCGATTAGCTAAAGCTACCCCAAAACCACCAATCAAACACGAAAGTCGGAGATGTACAACTCCAAATGAAATTGTGAACACTTCCCGGCATCCAATTGGCCTTGAAGAGTTGGAAGATGTGTACTTGCAACTTACTAGTACTTTATTGGCAATAGCTATCCCTGGAAGGATTCTGCGACTAGACACCAAAAATACTGCGCTTGTCGTTGGAATACATAACGAAAACAGCATTGATGATGGGAAAGACAGTTCAAGAGCTAGTCTCATTGTCATCTTAAGGTTAAAGAAGGTTACGTTGAAAATTAAAAACCACTGACTTTGACTTCTTGTTCACGTATTTGAGGTCTATCGTTAGCCTCCATATCCGAAGCCCACCCCTTCACGGGAAACGTTAAGGTTTCCATAAAAATACTAAACTTCCCTTTTGCAACAACTCGGCCGTTTTCTCTCCCCATCCTCGCCCCCAAAAGTATTATAATTAGTTTGTATAGCGAAAGGTCATGAATATGTAGCTCCAAGCGGCTCCCCTCAAGCAAACGTTTCGGTGTTTTAAATTGGGTAATGAAATACGATGTGTCGTATAATTGGAACCTTTCCACACCCCCCAGTTCACCGAGAGATATCTAGTGACTAATGACATTCAAAACTCTCATTATTCGTGCGGGTCTCCCATTACTGTAGTGTGCTGGTGTTTACATTTTATGTAAACATTAAATTTTGAAAGTGGCTGCATCAATCACAAGACCTTAATTTTGAATAGATATACCTAATGAAGTTTTAGTGGAAAAGTTGGATAAGTTAGGTTTTGGTGGAAAAAAAGGCAATCTGAGGGAGAAAAAAATTGGTACAATTTTTTTGGGATCTCCCAATTCGTTTTCGAGAGAAAAATAAATTTGTAACCGTGTTGCTATCACTCACATTGTCGATGGTTGTGAAGCGTGTGGAAGTTGGTTGAGTTTGCGGCGTAGTTTATTACTTCCACACGCTTCACACACATTCACATAAACAATAATCACCTTTTTCTCGATAAGTGCTTTTTCACAATGCGACTTTTCATTTCGGGCTAATCCCAGGTTTTGAGATGCAACGAAAATTTGTGTGGCAAAATTCAGAGTCAAATATTTCATTTAATGAAATATAAAATAATGTAAGGTGGATGCGGCAAAATATTGGGGGTCCATCTTATATAAACAAAGAAGATTTCAGGCGAAGGGTCTATCCATGATAAAATAAAATAGCTTGAAGACACAGATTCTGTATTGTACTGGAATGGTCTAATCAACCGAAACACGTCGACAAGTTATTATTTAACGTGAAACTAGACTACCTACTTCGTCTGTTATCTTTTTTTTCTTTCTTTTTTAAATAAAATATTAGATAATGCCAGAGGTACCTTAAAATTAGTTGCTCAGTAGGACCATTGGAATACTGATTGAAAAATTGAATTGAAATACTGATTGAAAAAAGACTGGGATGGCGCAATAACAAAAAGGCCCCAAGCACTCTCCAAAAGCGCAACTGTTTTAGATTAGATTGAAGGTAAAGTGAATTTTACGTCAAGATTATTGACCTAATCGGCATAACATGATGGCCATTTTCTTTAAACCAGCTGCAGATTTTGTGCACAAAATTTCCATGGTCTTCAACAGGATTCGAACCCGTGGCCTACTCAGAATGCGCCCAGAATCACTCGTTCAATCCAGCCGTCATAGATTAGATCATTACCTGAGAGGGTATGGAGGTGGGTTTCTGAAGGGTGCCCCACTTCGTGCACTTAGGCCTGTAGATCAATTGAGCTACCTCTCAGGGTCACTACGGTACGAGGTCTGTGCCCTTTAGGATCATCAGCCCTCCTACCAGGTCGTGTTGCGCCAGCATCTCTCCCCGGTCCACTGATCCCAGAGCGAGATACATTTTGCGCTCCAGGTGAGCCGCACTCTCCTCCTCATCTCCGAGCTGTTTCAGAGAAGGCCAAAGAAGACAACCCTCCCTTCCAACGGGTGCTGCCCTCTGAGAGGGCATAATTCAGATGGTCGGTAACCACTTTTGATTTTTTTTAAATCAGCAATGTATGGAGCAATACATATACGAGGTTCTGAAAGATAGCCCTACAGCCAATCCTCTTATTTAAAAAAGCGGATTGACTGTAGATGAAAAATTTCGCAAGGTTCACTACCTATATTGAAAAAGAGACTCACTTCATCCAACAGCAAATGAGTGTGAAATATAGCACCGTGAAGGGGGCACCGCGTGAACGTGACGTCCTTAGATGGTCCCCACCTTTTTTTTTTTCTTCTCCCATTTCATTTCACATTTCTCAAACTCCTTTTCCCTTCGGCCCGTGATTCACACCTGACTCCTCGAATGGGCTTCATATTGAAAAGTTTCCACCTTTTTCTTGCCTCCCCCCCCCCCTCACCTACCGACACGAAGCGGGGAAAATGGTATTTATTCGATCACAGCTTGAGAGTATTGAGAGGCAACTGGTGTTGAAGATTTAGAACATTTTCATGCACCCATTCACCGGCAACGCTGCTCTATTTCTGTTCATATACATACATACATAGGTGTATTCAAAAGTTCACATTTCCTTTCTCGTGTTTCTCTCAGGGCGATGTGGACTCATTGAGACGAAGACAATAGACAACCGTTCGCATGGCGAAACCGACTGGGTCGAAAGCAATGAGAGTATTTCTTTGTTCGGAATTTCCATAATAGACTAAAGCACCTGTTCAGCTTGTTTATGATTCGCTCATAGTCTCGAGGGTATTCAAGACACGCCACGACACTTCTAAATGGATCTGTATTTAGATAGTCATCCCTAAGGTCTTCATCCGAATTTAAACCAAGAATAGGGAGCTTTGTGCGCCTTTTTCTTTTTCAATTTCAGACTCTAGTTCAAAGTTGTTTTTTTTCTCGCAGGATCCCCTTTGTAGTCGAATGAAGTGACAACATTTTACGGTGCAACACGACTCCTGGGGGAGGCCCAGGCTGCCGCTTCCTAATTGAAAATTTTCAGTTTCGCCCAGAAAAGAGGAAGATCCCCCCGGGACGGGCCAAAGGGCTGTTGGCTCTTCATTAAGACTCCTAACATGATACGAGTGAAGTCGTGCGTTCCACCCCCACAGAGTCCGACCTACCTGGCAATCACCGAGGGAGGCAAACTGCTCGGAAATCCAATAACGCGGATGCAACTGGAAATACCTATGTTGTCAAGGGAGAGTTTTTTTGTTTTGTCTGATGGATTCACATAAATCAATACAAAACTTTTCTGCATTTTCAATTCCGAAAGTGACGTTTCCCCCGGTTCTAGCTAGGCCTTAGTTTGGTAGGCAATCACCGGATTTTTTTCCGAGGGGGACCTGAACAGCAATCAAGTTCGGGAAACCGTATTGGCCACAATCGAATCAGTCGAAACTAACTCCGGCAATCCCCCTTCGGCGAGTATTAACGAGAAAAAACAAGTTTCTTGGGGGGAAGAAGTGGGGGTAACGCTGTTATAAAGCGCGTTTCATCAATCATAAACATATGTTGGAAAATCTGCTTTTGTCCCCCTCTGACAGGTTGACGAAATGAAGACCAGCTGAGGGACTTGAAACGCGTTGCTTTTCGTCATGGGGTCGACGTGAGTTGCCGTTTTTTTCGATACTTTTCAACGAAATGCCGTCCCCGAGCCTGTCCAAACACATCAAAAAGCTCCCTCTCTCGAAAAAATATAAATTTTAAAAAAGCTACAAATTTCGCACAAGAGTTTATTATTATTCGATAAAAGTTACCTAAGTAACCTAATTGTGCAAAAACTAATTCCGTGTCAATAAGATAATATTTTCGGGGAAAAAAAATTGTTTCTGTACAATGTTCGAACACATGTGGGGCCTCCGAAAATGGATTATGCGTCCAAAATTACTCGAAAAACGACAGCTTATTTGGCCTCCCTAGGATCCTCCTAAAATCCCATTTCTAGCCTCATGAACGCCCCATAGATCCCCAAGGTGAAATCGGATCGTTCAGGGACCCCCCAAAATGGGTTCTACCTCCAAAAATACTACGAAAACGACACCTAAATGACCCCATAGCGGAAAACATTTTAAAAACCCTCCCGTAGCCCCTTTTTAGCCTCACAGAGCCCCACGGGTTTGAGCAATTGGGGTGAAAACCTTGCGGACACAACTAGATGGTAAACCAAGTATTTTGTCAAAATTTCAGGTTTTTAAACTACTGTCCAAAACGGCTCGGACGGCGTACGGCGGACGGACATTTCGTTTTTGGAGTCGAAGTGTCAAGAAACGGATAATAACAAATTTTGAGGCCGATCAGATAATAAACCAAAAGTGGACGTCAGTTATTGAGAGCTCCGACACTGAAGAGGACTGTCAAGATCTAGAAGCTGGGGGAGATCTTTTGGTTCTTCAGTTCTTGGATAGAATTGACCGTAGCCGGAGTCGTTAACTTATAGGATCTCCACTTGGCCTTTGGATGGCTCTGCACTTCCTGGGATGACTTCAATCAAGAGCTCGAGGAAGCTTTCTTGTCTGAAGGGTGCGAAGAGCAGCTGCAAGAGCTCATTAGGATACCGAGGAGAATTAGCCTTAGGAAGTCGTTGCTGATGCAAGATGTGGGGAGTCACCCCAGATAGGCACTCTTGTCTTTGGTACACCGAAGCCCGAAGTATCTTCTCGTTCAATTCCTGGCTCGTGACCAACCACTCAAGAGAAGGCAGGAGGCCCCAGGCCCAGGCGAGGAGTCCATTGACCTTTTGTCTGGTCTGCCGAGAGTCACCACGGACTTTGGAAATCCGAACTTCACTAAGTGACAAGTGACAAGTCTTGGAATTGTCGGTGGTGGTGAGGCAAGGACGGTGTACTGTATCTGGACACGTACAGTGTGTCCTACACAGGAAACCCGCACCGTGAGGTCAGTTTCCGTGCAAGACATACCACATTTTGAGGAGCTGCATTGACAAGGAAGGTAGAGAGGGGTGGAGCTGAGCCCAGCATGGAACCAGAAATAGGGACTTGCCAAATCGCAAAAAACAGGCTTACAGATTTTCTTAAATTTATAATTAGCCGAACCTAAATGTAATATTATTGCACAATTTAGAAATCTAATTAACACTAGTGTGACGTTTCAGCGTTTTTTCAATAAAATGAAATGTGCTGGTGAAGATCCTATTCAACCATCAACTTCGCTTTAAGTCTCCACCTTCTGATGGCAAGCCATTAGACGGAATAAAATAATACTCGTGCATTAGTCTTCAGTTCAATTTTCACTCCTCGAAATAAATTTAAAAAGTTGGGGGAGGGAAGAACCGGAGGGAAAAAATAGGATGCGTAAATTAGAAAGGGGAGGAAAGAAAAACTCGAAGAAAAGCATTTCGGGGCCGAAGGGGCGTTTCACCTTTATCACCGCATTTCTTTAATATCAGCGATTCATTTAGTTGTCGTGTTACAGCAACATCTGGCCTCTTCGGGAATAATATAATTTTTTTTTTTTCCTTCTTCAACGTTATCGAGAAAAAGGCCTCCCGACGGGGTCGATCATCGCCTTTTGGGTTCCCTTCATCTTTTCTGTTGGGGAAAAAACGTGGAGAGGGTTGTTTTACATAATGAGAACAGAGTGGGTGGCTTCGGCAATTATGTAAAATTTCCTCAGTCATTTGTATGTCCGCGGGATCACGGAGAATGGAGGGCCTCGGCGTAATGTGATTTTCTGAAGGGCCAAGGCGAAGACGATGGGAAGAATGTACGTGCAGTAGGAACGGTATTTTTTATTTTTTATCTTTTGGAAAAGTCAGCTTGCTGATAAATTGTTTAAATTTGATATTTCAATATTTTCAATAATAAAGAATGGGCGTGCACCCGAATTTCGGGTTAAATCATGCTGCGCCATGTTGTTAGAAGTAAAAACGCTGCAAATTTTACAAAAGTGTTTATTAGTCTTTGATATAGGTTACTTGTGCAGAAATTTAATTCAATGAAAAAATTTAAAAAAAAAAATTTTTTTTAAGAATAATTCTTTTAATTTTTATACCTAATAATATAAAGTTATTTTATTTCAAAAAATTTTAAAATTTTTAAGCCAAAAAAATTTTTTGTCCTGGGATCCATCAAAAATCACATTTGTAGCCTCATGAAAACCCTATAGATCGCAAAAGTTAACTCGGATCGTTGCGAGACCCTAAAAAATGGATTTTACGACCAAAAATTCTTCGAAAACGACACCTTACTCGATCCCATAGCCAAAAGCCTTAAAAAAAACCTCCCATAGCCCCATTTTTGCCCCATAGCGCCCCACGGGTTTGTACGATCGGACTGAAAACCTTGCGGGCACAACTAGATGGTAAACCGAGTATTTTGTCAAAATACGTGCATGACGTCACCTACGTTCCGGTTTGACTGCCAGGGTTGCCAACTCAGAAAACCACTTTTTCTGTAGATCGTTAAAAATGAGATTGTTTATGGGAATTTCCATAAACAATCTCGAATTTTTTATTTAAATAAAAATGAAGTGTTTCTGCTATTAACCTTAACCCACGAACGAATCAAAACAATGGCCGTAGGGTCTTGTTTAACCTTCCCTATGGTTTAGCTTCAGAGACCGATCCTTCGGATTTTAATTTTTTTAATAGTGACAAACTTGGCAACATGGCGAAATCGTCGACCAATGGGAGCTGATCGCTGGTTTCCGCCCAAAATTCAACTTGCTAGTTTTCCATAAATTCTATAAATTCGTACAAAGCAATTGAGTTTTAACCCCATTTTTGGTGATATTTTGAAACCTTCTATCGATTAAAAAAGAAATCCAGAAACAAGTCCAGTCCTTATTGGTGTTAGTGAAAAGTGAGCTTTTGGAATGCGCAAAAAAAAAAAGTTAAGGGGCGAATTGATTCGTAATAAGTTGGCTTGAAGTGAAATAATCACCAAAATTGGAAGCAAGTAATTCGCGTTTCAACACTGAATGTTTGTGCTTGCGCCAACATGAGAGCTCCTAATTTCACACCAACGTGCATCCCCGTTCATGCTCTTCATCGTCCTCACTGCACCCAGTAAACGTAAACAGCTGGAAAAGGGAAGCTGTAAAATTTCTTAGGGCCGTCTGGATCTGGGGGAGTTCCAGGACATTGCCCCCTCCCTTCAGCAAACCTTGTAATAATTGTTCGGTGCGTCGTAAGGTTGTGACGCACCCCAGCAATTATTTAATATTCCGCGTCCGTCCCCGGGTTTGTCTCCCTATTTCCATGCCCTCTCTTGCATCCCAAACTGAAGTATTAACCAACTTTCCCTTCACCCACACCTTCGTTAGAAGCTACTGAAGAAACGTATTTACAACACCTACTTTACCGCGGCAAAAACCGTCCCCGGATCCTCCCGATTTAGTGTCAGACAGGTAGAGTGCGTCTGCTATCTCGGACGTTTTTGCCCCATCTAAATTTCTTCGGGCCTCCCCGAGGTGAGATAGGGATTTCACGAGTAATACATTCAACCGAATTAGGCGTGTAGTAGCCGACAACCAGATTTTCGTCTCGTTTACATTTCATATGAACTCCCGTTAAATTCGCGAGTTGAACAGCCGCTGAAGAAAAAGCGGTTGACTGGAAACAACTCCCGGAGCTTATCGTCTAACAACTCCCGCAAAGCGCTTTTTGTCTGTTTTGAATCATGGGTGGACTCATCCCGAAATAGAATTTCTTGTGACCAGAGCGATTGATGACCAACGTAACCAAATTTATGCGCTAAATTCTGCAGGTTTTAATGACTCAGCAGGAGTCTGATTTTCCTGTATCAAGGCCGACATCGGTTGAAAAGGATATAGGGCCCTCATACTACTGGGTTAGGGGGGAACAGGGTTTTCTCCAATTGAATAGCTAAGCCCCCCCCCCCCCCCCCCCCCACCTCACGGCAAATGTGTTCTTCATGTGTTCAGTCTGAAATCTAGTTTAACCCATTTCGAAGCTCAGCATGGAGCAATATTTGCATAGTTTCAGACTTTTCGCGTCATACTCATCGAAACAAATTTTTGGTAGGTATTGTTTCAAAATTTTCTCATCGCCAACCCCGTCACCGAAGTTTTTTTCTTTTAATTTGAATTTTTTTTATATTTGAATTTTTTTTTACTCGGAAAATATTTGACCTCCTGGGATTCTTCAAAACTCCAATTTGTAGCCCCATGAAAGCCCCCATAGATCCCCACGGTGAAATCGGATCGTTCCGGGACCCCCAAAAATGGATTCTACGTCCAAAAATACTTCGAAAACGACACCTAACTCGATCCCATAATATTATCTAGATATTATCTAAAAGCCTTTAAAAAAAACCTCCCGTAGCCCCGTTTTAGCCCCATAGCGCCCCACGGGTTTGGTTGATCGGGCTGAAACCTTGCGGGCACAACTATAGATGATAAACCAAGAATTTTGTCAAAATTTCAGATTTAAAAAAAATGCCTATGTACTGCCAAGACGGCTCGGACGGCGCACAGTGCGTTGTTTGACCAATTTAGGGGAAGGAAAATCGAAAAATGAAAGTTGTAATAAAAATTTTCGGACCCAATGTATGTGTACATGGATACCTAAAGTAAAAGAAAATGTATTACAAAACCTTCAAGGACGACCGAGAAGGTCGGAGCACCTGCCCAAACTTGACGTTTGATGATAGTCAAATTTTCTAACTTCTTCAACTGATGAACGAGTACGTCTCAGATGCAACCAAGCAAGATAATTGCAAGGTTCTCTGTATTCTACACCTTATAAGGTACGTGAAACACATTTTTTCAAAATTTTAAACGCTTTCCGTATGCTCATTCTCAGATGAGACTTAAAAGCGTTATTTTGTTTTACAAAAATAAGCTTTTAAAAAAATCTCCGCAAAACACCTCTCTGGTTTTTTGGGGAACGTCTCTTCAATACCTACTGATGAAGGGGCAACCACTGGATCTTGCACGTTTTTGCACGATTTTTGAAAAAGTCGATTTTAAGTTAAATTATGGCTTAAAAAAATTTTTTTTTTCGAGAATTGCTGTGAGTGAAAATGTATTTATTGTTATTTTTGCCCTTTTTATGGTTGTGGGGGTAAAATCAAATATACCGCCACGGAGCCAAGAAGGAGGGTCTTATATTATATCAAGTGTCAGGCAAGCAAGCAAAAGAAAGCGAATTACTATAAGACCTGAAGTTGTAGCATTACTAGCTGAAACATTACCATCCAATGACCACGGTAGTGACTCAGAATCTGATTGTTACAGTGATGTGGATGATATCTCATCCGATTCCGAATAGACCAAAATTTTGAAATTGTAATCAAACACAGGATTTTTATTTTTTTATTACTTTGCAGACTTGTGACAACTTTTTATTTACATCTCATGTTTTCTTATACTTTTTCGTAGGTTACCCTCTGTTACCTATTTTTTTTTTTTTTTTTTTTTTTGTTCTTATTATTGTTCCTGTTTATTTTTTGTTCCTAACATATTTGTTCATATTTGTGTGATTATAGTGTGATATAAAAATATTCATCATTTAAAGTCAAGATGATGAAAAATATCATACATATGTTGATTTACTTACATAGTTAAAATCCCACATCCTTATATTAGGTAATGTGAAGGAAGACAATAAAAAAATTTTTTTTCTACTGAACACTAAAAATCACGTAATACGGAGTTCGATTCTATCAAAACCATTCAGCCTCGCAGAATTTTGAATGTAAGATGACCGATCAGAGTCCACCCTAAAGAAAATAAATTGTAGAGTTGGAAATGCACCTATAACGTGGAAAGAAATGTACTAAATCATCCTCTGATCTAATTTTTAACGTCATTTTTGGATTCTACGCGCCCCAAAACATAAATCTACCGATTTTCAGCCCGATATGACTTATCGTTTAGATGCTACGATTTTCCTTCCCCTAAATTGGTCAAACAACGCACTGTGCGGCGGACGGATATTTCGAAACGGATGTCAAATTTGGAGGCCGATCGGAGTCGTCGTCCTCCGTCGCGATTACATAGGTGTATCATTCCAAGAATAATAAACCAAAATGTTGACTCGTTTTTATATGGACATTTCTTACCGCTGTCACTGCGATAACCAGAGGTAGGTTTGAGGTAGGTACCATCATTATAAAATTGATTGCCTTGTTTTTCTTGCTTCGTTTTCATCAACTCGAAAGAATAGGATTTTCTGTTTGTCTCCTCTCCTAGAAAATATTGTCAAGGAGAGGAGACAAACGGAAACTAGGCATGCATTCTAAATACCTTTTGTATATGGAAGATTGAAAGATTACTGCACTATGTTTCATCTCACAGTTAATTTAATCGTGCAGGAGGAGTTACTGAAAGTTCCTATTTTGGAGTATCTACTGACTTCCACACCTTCAAATCAGTGAATAGACCGAGCGCTGTCGGGGTTGAGAACGTTGGAGCCGACGCTTTCCACTGACATTTTGGGATTGATGCGAGCTTTGTCCAGAGACTCCGTGGGGGACAAGTCGGAGCGGAGCGTGTACAAGGAGAATTTGGTCGTGGCGTAAATGAAACCGAGGAAGGCAATGACGAAGGTCGCTATCGCGATGTAGCAATTGACAGCGGAAAAGGAGCCGTTTTTACATAGGAACACGGAGATGAGCACGTGCGCGATGAACCTGTAGAAGAACAGGGTGGCGATCGTGGTCGTCCTGAGGGCTGCGGGGGCAGTGAGCAGAAGGAATTGGGCCAGAGCGACGAAGAACAAGCAGTGGATTACTTCAGTGAGGACCTGCACCGGGACGAGAGCCCATTCGTTCAACTGTGTCGACTCATTTCCTTCAAACCTAACAGAAAAAGAGACGTTAACATCATCAAGCCAGAATTAAATCTTGAAATGTGCTTTCCAGTTTTGAAGTGACTCACCTGACCAATATGTATGGATGAGTTTGATTGTGATCCACAGCAGCCAACGTGATCTCTGGAGAGTCCACTTTGAAGTCAATCCCGCTCACAAAACTGCCCTTGGGTGTCAACAACTTGGCCGAACAGCGCGAAACCTTCGTAACTTCCAGCCGTATATTCTTGCCGAAATGGACCAACTCAGGACGGACGACGAAGTTCCCGCCACAGTCAATCAAAACGTATCCTCGTCCTTTGCAAACGACCATGAGGCAGACGATGTTGACGATGCTTTTCGTCGGGTTCCGACTGTTGTCATGCTGCTCGATGCCTTCGATCTTTTCCAGGCCGAAAGTTGTCAAGACGTAAGTCGAATGGCCTTCGACGGGGAGCGAAAGGTAATCTTCGATGAGGTGCACACTGTTGACCAGCTCGATGTTGAAATATTCGACGGGCTCGTCGAAAGTCAGCAAGTGCCTGCCGTAAGCCGATATCTCCACGGGCTTCAGGATTTTGGACTGTTCGATGACGGCAGTCGTCGGTGAGTTCATCAAGTTGTGTATACTTATCGACGAGAATGCAATTGATGAGTACCGTTCGGATTCCACCTTTTGCTCCCAAACGACCATGCAGAACGCAATAGTTCCCAAAACGCCAACGGTCAAGTATGTGCAGTACAAGCGTCTCACTGGCAATCGAAAAAAGCCTTTTTTCTTTTCGTACGTTAACGGAGCAACGATCAACTGTACACCGATGAGACATACGGTTTGTATGATTCGATGATACAGTTCTCGGGAAGATCGTACTTTCAAGACAGCTCCTTCATACGGTTCCAAGCAATCCACGCAAAATTTGATACCGTCAACAAAGTAGAAGTACGGTATCAACCACAACATGGCGAACTGCAAGCTCCAGAACTTTCTACAGGTTTTTTTCGTCTCTTCAGAGAATTGGTATGCCTTGGGTTCATTGTCTCGGCAAAGAAGCTTCGCTCCAAGACGGTAAAAGTAATCGAAAGTGCGTCCAAGAACTTTGAATGTGCCGTGGAGTGTGACAGCAGGAGAAACCAGGATGTTCTTCGAACAGGTCGCGTACAGGAAGTAAATGAGTACGGGCAACAAAATAACCGGGGAAACCGTTTGAGCGTACGCAGCGCTGATCTTGTCGTCGGCGGTGAAATGAACTATCAGAGCCGCCGCCAATTTCATCACTTCCTGACCAATCAGCCAGAAGGTGAAGATTCGAGCTGTTTCTACGATGAAATCACGAGCGTGGACGATCTGATCGAGGACCACCGCCGCGTGGATGGGGAGAGTCATGATGTTGATGGAGCTGAAGATCATGAAGGCCACGTACAAAGAGTACTTGAGATCAAAGGAGTCTTCATAGGAGAATTCCGTGCAAATCCAGGACAAACTCAAGATGCAAAAAGGGCCTCCAATCCTCACCGTCACCATCATCTTCAACAACAACATTTTCCCTGCAAACGTTCAAAATTAGCTACCCCTACCCTGTGCCCTACTACTAAATAGAACCAACCCCGGGCTTCCCCCTATCTCTCACCGGCAGGGACTGCGAGCCGAAAAATTCACTGCCTTCCCCCACCCTTGGAGGGACCGATTCCGACCCGGGCCCTCACTTTTGCATTGGCCATCGCCGTGATCAGTTAGTTTTTAACCAGATAACGTATTTATTTCACTAATAATTTGTCGAAATGGTGAGTTATTGTGTAGCATACGGTTGCAAGAATAGGCACACTAAAGGATGCGGACTGACATTCCACAGGTAAGAAGTTATTTCATGATATTTGTAGTAGTTCCTAGGTAGCAGGCTTCTTTTTTTTATTTTAAGCTTTCAATTCAAGCATTCTATGCATTTGTCTGGCTCAAATTCTTTGGTGTAGGTATCTGTTGATATTAGAACCATGTACATACTAGGTAGGTGCCATAATAATTATTATTATGGTACCTAGTATGTACATGGTTCTATGATTATAATAATCATGACTATTAGCAACGGGAAAACGGTTAAATATATACATACAATATAATATATTGTATCATTATTGTACATTATATCATGATTTATATTTATGCAATATAATATGATTATTATATAGGTACAATAATAATCGTCATTAACACGTTTTTCCAAGTTTAATGTGTGTTCTAAGAATTAATTCAAGTAGGTTAACAATTCAATAATTATAACTTATAATATAAGTTATATTTTAATTTCAGTTTCCCCAAGAACCCAGAACTTCAGAAAAACTGACAAAAACCATCTTATTCAATAATGTTTAAACCTTTGTCTATCAACCACATACCTATGCAGCCCTGTAAATAGTCATACTGTACCTATTGTATATAACTTTGTAAACCTGGAATAAATTAATTATTGTCCAATACTACCTACTTCGACTGATTTATATATTATATTCAATATATTGAAGATTCCTTGAGTTGGATTGATGGTTTCCTGTATCCCTACCACAATCTTCCTACCTTTAGCCCACAAAATGCAATTAGTTTCCACATAGGTGTCCTACCTGTCGTCAATAGAGACGAAAAACGTTTACAATCATTCGAAATTAACTTTTAAACGCGAAAAAAAGGCGAGTCGCAATGCCGATCAACGTAAGGTTGGCTGGATCCGTCCCTCCAAGGGAGGGGGGACCCTCCGAATTTTTCGGACCGCTCGGCCGCTCGGGAGAGGCCCGTCCATAGATATATATGTCTTTGAATAGAACAGTAAGGACTTCTCACTTAGATAACTGTCCGCTAAGACCGCAGGAACGAACAGAAGCGGGAAAGTCACCAACGCCACCAGTCGGCTCACTCGCTTGATGGCCACTTGCTCCTCCTCATTCAAACTCAACGGTATGAACGTCTCCAACACGTAATTCTGGTGGAGGTAGTCGGTAAAGGCGTTGGGGATGGCCAAAATCAGCAGGTGGACGATCCCAGGCGTAAACGCGGCTTTGCTTTCAGTCAACAAACTGCCATGATCCAGATATTGAACAAATTTCCCATGCTTGCCGTTCTCCGACGAACTATTTGGCTTGTCCATCGACGACATTATACCAGAAACTTATCTTCCAATTTTCAAAATCTAGTTTTCGGTATAACATTCATATGCTAATAATTAGCATATGAAAAATTATTGTTAACTGGATGGGTTCTGTATATTTTATGTGATGTTGGGACGTCAAAAATGTTTTTCACTATTTCATATTTAAAATTTTTCCGTTGAATCGATGTTTTAGAAATAAAAATCGATTAGAAATCGAATGAAATTAGGCACCAGCTGGAAAAGAGCCGTCAGCGCTCGAAGGTTCTTTTTAATGTTTTTGCAGTTTTGAACTCCGTATATTCATTGAAAGTATGCGCACAAAATTTCAGAACGATAACTTGAAAACTCACCGAGATTTCGATGTTATATGTACTGATATAAGATCTAATGAACGTTCCTTGCTCCTTGAATGTGCATTACATTTAGGTTGAGGACAATTTATTTAAATGCACAAATAATATGTGTCGGTAATGTGATTTTTTTTATTAAAAAATATATTTCTGCAAAAAAAAAAAAAATCACTGGTCAGTGGACACGCGAGAAATGGAATTAAGATAAGGTGGGGAAGTGAAAAAACGGGGCAAGTGCGTAAGTGGAATGTAAACATGCTACAGAACAATTTCCACTGGACGACATCTAGTGGCTGCGTTGGAAACTATATCCGTTACATAACTTATCTGCCAGATCCTGTCAACGTAAATGGTAACCTGGCTGGAAGCTTGTAAAGTAACATTTCAATGTGCCATTTCAATGAGCTGTCAAGTTCAGTGCTCCATTTTTATTGTGTTCCATCTTTCAAATCGTTCATTTTCAGGTGTTTTAAAGTGTGTTTATAGGTTCAGTATTATCATTGTCTATTAGTTAGCTGGGCCCTACCATGCACTTACCCCGTTGGTTTTTCAAGAAGGGGCATGTGCGTGGTGATAATTTGGGAAAGTGCGTGTTTCCATCACTTACTCTCTGTATGTTTTCTACCAAACTAGTTACCTTCTTGGGTCAGTAAACACCCCATTTTTCATGTTTTGGTACGTCCTTAGAATATTGCAGCCCAGTTATTGACTTGATGGTCTGTGAGATTTTGCCCAATTTTACATTTTAAAATCGCTAATGGATCGTTGGGAGATTTCCTTTTTTGTCCTTGCCCTGGTTAAATCAGAATAAGCGTTCCAAAGATTGAACAGGCCGGTTATGCACTTCGATGGGGCAACTGCGTAAGTCGGTCATAATGCTCGCAAATAACAAGGAAAAATCAATAGTAGGTACAACAAAAACAAGGGATTCAGAGGTGTCCAGGGCAAAAATAAAAATTTACAACGTCAACGGCTGATTTTTGAGGTTTAGTTGAAGTTGAGCTTAACAACCCATACCACGCACTTACCCCAACTTACCTTACCGCGAATTTGATTTTAAAATTTACGTTGATTTTTTATAAATTACAGATTTATTTGTGAATTTAAAAAAAAATCACAGGTTTTCTTTTCAATAACTATTAAATTATTATAATAAAAGATAATTACTATTATTATTATTTGTGGGTGAATTATGGACAAATTTTTTGTATTGCTTTTAGGAACCTAGACGACAAGAACAAGCCATCAATTGAATTGAATAGATGAGCGCAACCTTTTTGTTATTAATATTTAATGAGCGAGAGAAACTAAGAAACAGTAGGTATCTAGCGACCAAACTATGCCACACAACACATCAAAAGTATCCACGTGATGCTCATTACGTAAACAACTGCACCCTAACGACCGATGCGTAATAAAACCTTATGCCGATCAGAGGTAACGAACGGCTCAGGCTGCAAAAATCGTTTTGGAGTCGTTGGAATCAGCCTGAAAAGCTCATTCCATAGACCCTTGTACCAACGAAATCGGACAAAAACTTTCGTCCCCCTTTTGAGGCCTCCTTAGTTACACATCAGAGATAAACAACTTTCGTCGTGAAGGACCTCCCAAAAACCGATGAAGGGGATGAGGGAGGGAAAATCAAGGTAGCCTATAACCACCCCCGGAACTCGCTGATGACAATGAGACCACCCTCATGAAAATCTGTTGAGCCGCTCGGACGTGATGCTCTGTACACAAACAAAAAAAAAAAAAAAAAAAAAAAAAAACACATGTCGAAGAGGTGAGCGCACCTTTCCATTTTTTGGAAAAAGGTTGCGCTAAAAATGCAAGGACACAATTTAAGGGAGATACAATTTTTTGAACTCTGTGTAGGGAAAATGCTGTTTATTCAGAGATGAACCAATCAAAATACATTCCTAGCAACGATATTGCAATTAACCAGCCTTTATTTAGCTTTCTCCTTCTCGAACATGACTAACCATTTTCAGTTCGTTTTTTCCCCCGTTAAAAAATTGACCCTCAGCCGAACGAAAAACTCACTACTCACGCTGAAAAAAACGAAAGCTATGCGAACGCGAAAATTAAATAAAAACACGTCCAAAGCATTCTCTCTGCTGTGGAAATATTCGAGTAAACAAATTGCTACACGGAGGGGTAACTTCCGGTAAAGGCTTATTAAGGGTCCCCTTTTGGGCGCTAGAGTGGAAAGCGCGAAAAAAAAAAAAAAAAGAAAATGGAATGAAAGTAGAGGCAAACCGTATCAATCGAGGGGGAGCAGCATTCAAACAGGTGAAAAAAACTAAGTGATGATTGTCAAAAATGAGTGGCGGACGTTGAATTTAAAACGACTCCAATGGGAGCTCAAGCTGAGTTATTCATGCTTTGACCAATCCCAAAATCGATTCATGGTTTTTGTATTAGGTATAACACAGCATCAATCAAAGTGATGTATTTCCACTCAGCCCGCTCCCCAGTTAACTAACGATAAGAACTTGAGCACTTCCCGGATAAGAGATTTAAGCGTCATTAGACACTTGCGTTGACCAGTTGACAAACGACCTTTCAAGTGGCCACCAGCTTACGCGCACAAGAAAGACGCAAGAAGTGGCCCTCACATGCATCATCCATCAGTGCATTATTGTGAATGGAGTGGTGGAGAAGATCAATGTTCATTAGGGAGAGAAAGGGGTGAGGGTTTTCTGGCAGGAGCCGACCGCCCAAGAGAAATGAGAAATCTCGAGGACTGCCTGACAAAATCCGATCAGGCACTTTTCATGGGTAAACTTCTGCAAGTTGACAAAAGGTGGTCCTCAAAGGATCAACCTGGACCTACGAAATTCATAGTGGTTAAGCTTCCAGGATCTCTTCTTTGTGGTCAAGGAAGTGAGGGTGGCTGGAAGACCATAGCGATCACCGTGCTACCTGAAATCTTCGGTTACATTGTGACAACTGGCCCGGCAGGGGTCATTCCTTTCAGTGGCCTCCTCGAGTCACAATGAAGCCCTTGCGAAAAGGGAGGCAGATGTTCAATGGAAACGAGGAAAGGGACCTCTTGACGCCTTTTTTTGTGTTGTGTACGAAAAACTCCCTCATCCATCACTCATCCCCCAAAAAGACGCCTTGGCCAAAAAAAAAAAAAAAAAAAACTACCGGCACTTATTGTACTTCACAAACCCCTTCTCAATGACTTCTGTTTGCTACTGCCCAGTTTCTTCACGTCTGTACACATCTTGACATCGCTCAGTACAAATCTCAAGTTTGTAAACCATCTAACCAAAGCAAACAGCATTGCAGAGTCGCACTAAAAAAAGCATAACCGACGAATGGGCCGATAAAAAGGCTGCAACATAAAAACTCCCCATGGCCGGCCCTCGAATAATTACTCGTAACTTTTCAACCTTCTTTTTTTGAAAAGGGACCGTCCAAAGCCTCGAGAGTCACTGCCAATGTGGACGGATTGAGCCGCTGTTTGCCCAGTGCGCAATTCCGGTAATTGAGTGGGCAGAGCAGAACTATATCGTATAAAGAACGTTACCTTCCACCGCACATAAAGGTAATGCTCCGGGTCTTTGGCTTTGATCACTAGAGGACGCTCTTTCTCCTCCGCCTTCTCAGTATTTTTTCCTTGTCCCATTGCATTCAACCGCCTACCAAAGGCCTTTTCTTGCTATTGAGTATAACACAAACTGTTACGATTATTGGAGTACCCGGGCCCGATTTAGTAGTGCTCTTCTAGGGGCCCTTATATCCTTTTCAGGTCTTCTGCGGAGTTTCATACAGCAAGATTACTTCTGGGTGAAGATACATGGAGCAAGAAGAAAAGGATATCAAGTGAAAAAATATGCAAATTTCCAGTTCGACAAGGTAGGTACCTAATTGTGTGTCATTCACCTGCGATTTTTATGTAAATTTAAATGGAATGATAGAATAGATGAAATAACAAGCCATCAATTGAATTGAATAGATGAGCGCAACCTTTTTGTTATTACGCGAGAGAAACTAAGAAACAGTAGGTATCTAGCGACCAAACTATGCCACACAACACATCAAAAATATCCACGTGATGCCACGACCGATGCGTAATAAAACCTTATGCCGATCAGAGGTAACGAACGGCTCAGGCTGCAAAAATCGTTTTGGAGTCGTTGGAATCAGCCTGAAAAGCTCATTCCATAGACCCTTGTACCAACGAAATCGGACAAAAACTTTCGTCCCCCTTTTGAGGCCTCCTTAGTTACACATCAGAGATAAACAACTTTCGTCGTGAAGGACCTCCCGAAAACCGATGAAGGGGATGAGGGAGGAAAAATCAAGGTAGCCTATAACCACCCCTCGAACTCGCTGATGACAATGAGACCACCCTCATGAAAATCTGTTGAGCCGCTCGGGCGTGATGCTCTGTACACAAAAAAACAAACAAAAAAACATACATGTCGAAGAGGTGAGCGCACCTTTCCATTTTTTGGAAAAAGTTTGCGCTAAAAAGTCGGAAAGGCATACAAATCGAGAATAAAAATTTTAAAAACCTTGAAATTTGGCGTCCGAAGTATCGGGTTGTTGAGGACTGAAGTTAAGTTACACTGGTTGTTTGGGTCGTATAACTGGCCAATTGCAACGAAAAGGTTATTTATTCGTTGTACGTTGACCCGCACAGGACGTGCGTCATCTTAACACTGGCAGCGAGCGCGGCTGGCAGGTCTGAGGTGGCCTCATCAGCGGACTTTGATTGTGAGAAACCGATGTTCATCTTCACCAATCTGTCTCTTGTTTCCATGGTATTGTTATTGTAACTACCTACACAACTCTTGCAGGTGCTCGAAAGTTAAAAATACCTACTATGATTTCAACGAATGAAATCGCCTCTCACTATGTAGGTACCTATATAATATTAATATATACGGGATTCTGTACGGGTACCCTCTGATGAAGCCAACTGTAAGGCGAAAATTTAGGTAATTGTTTCCATAATCTTTTAGTGTTCCCTTAAAAACCGTCTGTTTAAACAATCAAAAACGTATATATTATATAGGTACATAGTGAGAGGGATATATAAGTATCTACATAATACATTATATTAGCTGTCCACCCAGCATACTATATTGAAAATGGTCTTTCGACGACCATATACAAAATCAAGCTTGAAAGCACACGTAAAGCCCATAATCCTTTTTTTCTTCGTGAAAGTGTGTCACTTGTTGATGTTCAAGTCCGGCTCAACAAGTACGGCACTAGCTGTATTATTCAATCGGGGATCTAATTCATGTTGGAACCTAATGGGAGCCGGATTCTGCAATATTTAAGTGTTTGCTTCCAAAGAAGAACATTACTTGGCTCGACGGAAAAAGGGAATCAAACTTTTACCGTGTCCTTTACTCTCGTGTCCTTTCCCTGTGACCGTCCCCATCTATCCTTCTCTCCCCTAAGATTCCCGAGAGTCTTCTCTGATTTGAGTGCAGTTGGTATTTACCTTTTATTGATTACATTTAATATGTCCCCTCAGAGTTTATTTCCAGAATGAGATTCCGACTTCCCTCCGTTTTCCCGGCGTTGTTCCGCTAGCGTATTTCTCCTCCCCCTTCAAGGACCGACTGAGGTAATTTTCCTTTTGCTGAGAAGGTTTCTCCGACTGTTACAAACACTAGGGTTATCCCCTCGCTGGAGAAGTTCTTTCCTTTAAGTCACGTTCCCCGATAGTTTTAATGCTCCTATAAACCCTTAGATATTGTCCGTTGGGTCCCCTTTTTTCCCCCTCCCAGTTCTTCATGAATCAGGGATTTAGAGGCCGTAGCTTTGTTCAAGAGGAAATAAACAGACAATGAGTGCCTCAAGTGAGCGAACAATGATAAAAGTAAAACGACTTTCCCACTTTTATACGCTTGTGCAAAAGAACAAAAAGTGATAAAAAGAAGTCCACAAAATCAACTTCAGCTGTAGAACTTGACTAAGTGAAGTTAATAATTAACGAAGGTAGCTTACTTTGGTTCTTCACCCATCGCAACAGAATCTGGCTCATTCTTACCTGAAACAGAAATTAAATAGCCATCATTCAACCAGTAAAACTTCTGTAGGTATCAAGTTGCCACGTCGGCTGATGTGAATTTCCCTCGAGCACGTTCCCATCATATATTCCAAGTTTCTCAAGTAAGCCGATACAAAGTCAAACTCGGGAAAACCAATAAAATAATCTGCCGCTCATCTACATACGAAAGGGAAAAAATTTTCGCAAAGTTTTAGCTCTTCAAAGGGCAAGAAAAAAAAGTCCGTGAGGAAGCTGCTGCACTTTCATTTTTATTCGGGAGGAAAACCTCAAAGTTTTGGTATTCCGGGGGGTCAAGGTGGCGCTGTAAAGCAATACAAGGGTGTCTTCCCAGAATGCAACATGAATAATACACGTATCCTGGATGGGGGAAAACAAGGGAGTCGATAGTATCGATGCATTTTTGTGTCGGAATCGGAAGTCAATATGGGGATGTTCTGTTGGGATTTGCCGTTGCGTGCGTCGCTCTTTCCTTTCCCCTCCAATGCCGATAACACTATTTTAAACATGGCGCTCTCATCTCCCTGAAAGTGCTTGCGGTCCTGTTGCAGAAAAATATTAGAGATAGCGGTGGAAGGGTTTGACATGACACTATCCTCCTTTGTGATTCCGCGGGGTGGGGGTGGGGGAGGTTCGCAATTTCCGACAATATGCGAACGCAATCTGACGTGTTCTAGGGAAGGTGGATTCAGTCAATATTTTACGAGTCTGCTAGACAATTGACATGGTGCTTGCCGTCTCCCAGGGCCCAGTCAATATCAAGTAGGTGAGGAAGAAGAAGCAGCTTTGGCTAATAGTCCAGAAATGTATTCGAAATAAGCGTGGAGACTGATCATCTCCTTCGTTCGGGCTGACCCAAACTCATTAGTGTACGTAGAAAGGAAAATCGGTCAGATCGGTGAAAACACCCTAAATCCAAGCATTCATCCGAAATGGCTTCCCATGGAAATAGGGTTGGAAGTTGATTAAAGAGGGTAAAGTCAGTATCGTCAAAATTTTGGCCTAATCGGCCTGAGTTGAATCCTAATGGCCTTCAACCCTTGAAATAGTCTCCTACGTTACGATACTTCTTGTATAATATAGGTACTAGGATAGAATCGTAACGTCCCTATGTAGGAGACTGTTATTATATTATCCTGGTATCGATACATACATCAAAATTGGTTGTAATCTGTAGAAAAAGATATATGTACCTAATGAGGCGTTAATCCTCAAAGGATCTGAACATGAAAAATGTTAAACGGGGAAATATCGGTGACAAAGTATCGATACTTCCGACATAATCGGAGAAGAGTATCGGTATCACGATAATATCGGAAGCAACAGGATCAATACAAGTTTTGATTAAATCTTAACCAAATAGATTACAAGTGTTGATATATAGTGGGTGAAAAGCCTATTTCATTTTCTACCTAATTCCATTTCAATCCCATGCGTCCCAAAAGGCTTCAAATGAATTTAGTTAAGGGCACTGGGTACCCACCCCCCTCCCGCCCTAAACAGGGGTGTTTTCGGAACACTGTACCTACTGCCTAGTTCATCCGATTTTGATTTTTTTTTTTTAGTTTTGTTCGTCATAATCTCCTCTATAAAATGACATAAGGTCTATTGCAGGTTGTACCTAACAATACCTTTACACGAATGCCAAAACCATGCTTGTAAAAGTAATTTCTTCTCGTCGTGTTTGTGACGATTTACTGATAAGAACGACGATGATTTGCGAAAAGATATGTCATTTCACTCACCTGGATCTAAGCTTCAAAATAAAATAAAAAACGTGAAGATTGGTTGATGTTTCGCGGTGCTACGAATTTCCGAAGCCGAAAATTGACGATTTTACAGGAGAGCCGAAAAACCAACACGGAGCGCTTGAGGCTAACTGCGCCATTAGTCCAGCGCTATTAGGCCACGCCGCTCGCTTATAAACTTCGCATTTATTCACTAAAACCCTTATAGTTCTATGTAGGATGACTTTAGACCTTACAGAACATATATTTAATATTCAGTTTGTCTTCTTCCTTTTTGTGAGGTAGCTTTCAGCTGAATTCCCAGCCGCGGTTTTTTTTTCTCTCGAAGTATCGACTTATTCCGGTCAGATTTATTTGATTTTCTGCGTGTAATTTTGTTCGCGGTTTTGTGTAATTATAATGGGTCGTTACCGGAAGAAAGTGAGACGTACCAACCCAGTTCTTTATCGTTGGGGCTATAAAACTGCTGGAAGTGAAAATGACACCGATGAAAGTTTGCCTAGTACCTCTGCATCGACTCCTCGTTCAAGCTCAGTTTCTTCCAACTCACGGTCTTCTTCAGTTTTATCGTCAGCGGAAAAAAAGTTTGGCAGTCAATTACCGAGGTATGATCACTTTGAAAGCCAACATAAGTACGATATCGTTGATTTTAGTGATTTGGGAACTCAGTTGTCACAGGTGCTTGGTTGCAAGGCGGAGACATTGTCTTTCATGTTACGAATCGAGTGGGATTAGCTGTTGAAATAACGGTGGCTTGTCTCAATGAACGATGTGGTTCTCATCGTTCAATACGAAATTCCCCTACTGTCGCAAGTGTCGAAAATAACAAAGCGTACAAAGCTTGTCCATGCCATGCGAAGTATTGGAAAAGGGAAAACTGGGGCTAGAATGATGTGTTCTGTGATGAATTTACCCCCCCCCCCCCCCCCCCCCCACAAAATTTCCTCCTCACGAACAGTTTCTTGCTAAAGCCTGGCTAGGCTAGAAGCTGGCTAGAAGAAAATAATTTTCCTTCAATTACTTATTGGAAGAGGCCATGAAAGAGGCTAAAGCGGATGGCCCATCCTACGGGGCTGGTCTGCATTAGACCCCTCCCCCCGGCCCCTGAGGTAACTTTTTTTAGTGAAAACTTTTTTTAATCAATGTAGAAATACCTTAGGTACCTACAAGAAAAATAAATAAAAAAATTTTGACCAAAAAAAAATTTTTTGGGTACCCAGTGCTTAATATTTTTATGACACCGAAAACGGCCTGACGCGGAGCAAGGTTGGCTAACTTGCATCTCCCGCCGGATACTCCTGGACCAATCAAAAATGGATGAAAATAAGAACGTCCCGCTCTCAGTCCCTGGAATTCTAATACCTACTTACTTATTTTTCCAGGAAAAAATTACAAATAAATCATTCAAGGAGCTCAGTCTTCTGATTTCCGACCAAGATTGTACCAAAAAATAGGTGAACTTTTCGTTACTTCAAGCGGTGGTACCGTAACGTCCCTATTCCTACATGAGACCCTCCTTTCCGGTGGTTGATGGTCCTCATGAGCGGTTGTACGTCCAAAACCGGCTTGTCGCTACGTCTAAGCCTAGTTTTAAACTCGGCATAAAACCATCCGAATCGTCAGAATTCGTTCATTCAAAATTTAGTATTACCTAACATTCGATTTAAGAAGAAGGCGCGAGTCCAAGCGCCATCCGGATTAGACTTAAATCAATGAAGATACAAAATAGATGCCGCCATTTGCGCCTGCCGCAGATTGCGCTAAATGAGCGTATTGGATGTAGAATTTCGTGCAGAAAAAATGGGGTTCCCATTCGAAAGCAGGAAGCTGGGCCTGGGCGTCCATTTGCACTGAGCACACTCCTCCCCCCTATCGCGATAAGATACAACGTTATCGCTTACCTTACATACCTACCCAGGCAGGCCCTTAACCTTTTACCGCTAACTCCCCCCCCCCTTCCACAACAGTCGTTGTTGAAGGATCTAAAGAAAATCCCATTAGCAATTTTTCCACAAATTTCCTCTTAGTCGATTTTTCCATTTCTCAAAATTAAAACAATCCCAATTATTTACGATGAATTCGTTCCCCATTTAAGGGTCATTCCCACAAGTTCACTAAATCAAAACTTACTCAAAACCGCTCGAAGGCGTTTCTCTTGAATTTCCTTCATTCAAATTTGATCCAATGAATATGTAAGCGCGACCATTATACAGAGGTTTCTGGTCTCGAGTGAGCCCTTTCAACCGTTTTCAAAATCGTCCGAATGATTTTATGCAAAGTGGTTTGCAGTATAAAAAAAAAGTTACCACCCCAGTGTTAAGAGGGTTTTAGAAACGTCGAACTTTGTATTTCAGGTTAATCAAAAGAAAACCTCGACTAGGGGGAGAGGGAAAAAATGGCTACCGATCATTTAATTCACTTCACAAAAGATTAAGGTTAAAATTCCAGGTGATGTCTTTCCACGGAGGAAAAGAATATTAAAAGAAAGAGAGCTCTTCCCAATTAGAGGAAGCATTGGGTCCTCTCTGGTGGGCTTTTGTGCCTTCATTAGAGCCCCAACCTTCAGCCCCTACTAAAGCACCCCCTACCAGGCTGTTTTCCGCCCTCCTTTAGCAGGTTGACAAAAAACTCGCTGCTTTCCCAAGTCACTTGGAGGAACAAGGAGGTTTCCTAAGCTAATTAGCGATGTTTATTTCTTTGCGGATTAAACGGGCGGCGAAGAGAAGGAAAAAGGAGTTTACCAGGGTTTCGCCTTTGATCCCTTCCGGATCTTTTCAAGTCGATTAAGAACAGACGATGAATTCCCTTCCGTACTGATTTGGTCCGATTAAGTATGCGAATTTCCGTTCATAATTTAGCTTGGGATCTTTCAGCGTCTATACATAGAACTTATTGGAGTATTGAACACATTAAATGATTAAAGATAGTAATAGAATAACGTCTCAATACAGTTGTGTATCTAAATCAGGATTTAATTTGTGGTGAGTTTGACGCAGTGATATCTCAGATTTCACTGCCTGGAGTTGTGGAGGAAAAGGGAAGGAGTGCCCTCTGGACGTCGTCATCAAGTCCACAGATCCGTGCAGTTGCAGGAACGGAAGATCCACTTTGGACGGACTTGCCACATGCGTCTGGGTACCCTGCTCACCCTGGAGCTCCGGTAGGGAGATCTGGAGTAGGCAAGTCCTGCCTGACGGTGGAGCTCCAAGATCCTACAGTGTGACGTCTGTATTCTCAGCTTTCTTGTTCGAGACTTCGAAGTTGCTGGGTCCTTGATCATCGAGTCAAAACTGAGTTCATCGCCCCAACAGCCCTGCTTGCAGCGTCGAGGTTGGACGCTGAGTCAGTGAACCCTGGCTGCGGATCTTCAGTATCCTGAGAATCCATAAAATGCTGTGGTCGCCCATGCAAAAGCGATCTTGCAGGAACGAGATGAGAACACAAATTTGTTATCGGGATCACTACGGGCTCGTGTCCTTAGAGGTGAAACTGCTCACGAGAGAATGGAGGGCATGGAACTAAGTTTGGCGGCTCACCGAGCTACCAACTTGGGGATAAAACGGTGAAAAAGTAGATGGAGTAGGTAATTCAATTTTCATTCTACGGTCTTGAAGGTATCTGGTTACCGGGTTTATTAGACGTGATGTGAGGATCCTGTTTTCCCTCGTCAAATGTTGACTTCCACCGCCGGGTTTTACTTTATACGTTCACGGCACGAATTGATTTGATTACAAGCCGATGGAAGGCCCCCGTACGGTTGAAGGGCCCTCGCCAGCGGACGTCACGATACCGGTAATTAACGGGGCAACAAAAACCCGGCAGACGCCGGGGAAGCTAACGTCATTAAGGGTGACGGCCTTTGTCAGGAGTTGGACAGGGAAATCCAATTTTTTCAGTACGGGACACGCCACTCCCGGGTACACAATCCAGGATCAACCCCAGGGTTATGGCGCTGTGTCATTTAGCTCAAGCAAACAATGGAGGTTTTTCATTTGATGGAGGTAAAAATAATTTTAACTTTTCCCGGAATTTGGTGACACACTTCATTTTTGGAGTTATCAATCAAACTCGCTAATTTATAGCTGCCATGTGTTGGAACTGGTGATTTCTTTTTACCCATGGAGTGTTCGTCATTACACCCATGCTCGAAAAGTAAGCGTTTTAGAGCAAAAGCCACTTACTTAAAAAAAAAGTAAACAATATTTCCTATGTCGGTATAGATGAGTGATTACCATAATTGCCGTGGTATTGATAAATGGTAAATGATACGTTGAGGGCCAAAACCTTCGCTTTTTGCCAATTTTTGCCATTTTGAGAAAATGCTTTTTTCTTGGATCGGCTGTATCTCGAGTAATATTAGGTGTAGGGGTAAAGTTTACATATACAAAGGTGTTGCAAATGTAATGCTCTACAACTTTGAACTAGGACAATTTGGTCGAAAACCGCTTATTTTGGAAGTTATGAGCAAAAAACCGAGAACAGTCCAAACACTTTGAGGTTTTTCGGCCCTCCCCAAGTTAGCACCAGGTCCTAGTTTCGAAAAACTTGACAGAGTCATCCCACAGCCCGAACAACCTGTAAAAGTTTCATTCAGTTCGGAATTTTTTCCAGGTACAATGTACATAATAATATTATGTACATTGTACCTGGAAAAAATATTATGTTCCTGAAAAAATATGTGTTATGGAACATATTATGTTCTACTGCTCTACTACCTACTACTATTATCTACTGGACTATAAACTTCAGAAAAAAGAAATAGTTTCTAGCTTCACTCGTTCGCGCGCCAGAGCGCGCAAATATTGAATTAAAATATCAAAATAACTGCATTGGAACGACTGAAAACTAGTTTCAAGTTGTACTAACGGTTTTTTGTACTATGCACTAGTTTTAAGTTGTACTCAAATCCGCATTGTTGGGCTGTGACGTGCTCTTCCGTAGCAGGAACGAAGAAAAAAAAGATGAACAATATTGAAAGCAAAAAAAGGGCAAACATTTAACAACTTTTCCCGAGAACCGAAAAGAACAATATTTGCGTTGCAGGTGCAGTCGGAGAGGCCACTTGAGAGTCTGAAGATACAGTTGGAAAGAGCAGGGAAGATTCCGCAGCTCAAGTTCACCCCCTCAGACGTCCCCTTGGTTAGGAAAGGGTCTCGTAAGTAAACCCAAGTCACGGTCCAAACTTGGAGAAGCTCCGACCTCTAGAGCCTCCCCCTCCTATAACACTCAGTCGCAAATGGAACTTTCTCCAATTAATTAGTCCGACGTTGGAACAACAACGGCAACAACAACTAAACTACTCGATTAACATAATTAACCTTGCCACACCTACAACAGCCTCAGGCGACGATGGGCGACGTTAAGCCATTTTGAGCTTTATGTGTGGGGAATGTTATGTTATGTTCAACTGACCAACCCAAAACCAATCACTCTTTCGGCTTTCATCTTCCAGTAACTTCAACACGACGCTTTACGAGCGACACGACGTACTTAAGATTATTTAAACGTTGCATGGTAAACCAAACATTGTTAAAGAACTTATTAGGAAGATTCTCGGGAAGTCTGTAGTTTCACGATTGTCAAGATAAACTTTTCATCTTATTGATTCATATAATTTAATACACAATTCAGGTCAACTTTGGTTTTAAAGCTTCGTTCCTTTCACATCGTAATAAGTAGAGCTGAGAATCTTCCGAGAAATAACATGAATACACTTGCGTGCTTTACGGGTTTGTTGGGATCTTGTGTTTCCCACCCTTGGACGAGTCGCAGCACAAGCTTCCCCCTACACGGTTTTAAACGCCATTAGTTACTGTGCGAGGGCTTCGGTCGCATTATAACAATCCTTTAATACTCTTGCCTTCGTCCATTCAACCTCCCCTTGCCCGAGGTACCTAATATTAACTACCCCTGTACCACCTTAACGATTATACGTTGTTTGGCCGCTTAGGGCCTTCGATTATTTTCCCCTCCCCAGTTTACCTCGACGTGGTTGAATACGTAATCAAAGCTAATGCACAAGTTTGATGTTCGATTTTACTGAGTGGGCGGAGTTTAAAATGGTTTTGCCGGCCATTCCGGTACCGAAGTACGCACGGATTAAGGAGTTTAGGGCAGGCGTTGTGTCGGAATTTTGAGTGAGGTGCACATAATTTTCCAGCAAACTTGGATGTAGTGACGATCCAGCATGGATGTGTGGAGGATCCGTAATTTGCCTTTCTTATAAATAGAGGCATGTCAGACGAATGCGACTAACCGAAGTTCGGCAGCATTGGGACATAATATGGCTGCCGGAGGGTGTGTTGTCGCTGGTGATTGTTTCAGCGTGGTACACGTATTGAAACTACTGGACACCCCCAGACCAGCAGATTAGCTTGCTTAGTACCTAAGATGGGAACGCAGAGGAAGAGCGTACGGATAGAGGCAAAATTTGCCTTTAATGCTGGACATTGGTGTGCCAGCCCATGGCCATGTCATCCCGGGGGGGGGGGGGGGATCTCCACCCTAGACCTATTTAGTCAGGTCCAGGGCCACCAGCATTTTCCTCGGGGGCTCCAAGACCCATAGACCTGGTGGCAGTAGGCATAGCCAATGGCTATTAGCCATTGCTCGGCCACCCCCTGTTTGGCCTGGGCGAACTTTGCCAGGGCCTCAAAGGCCCCATCCAGCTCTCATGAGCCTGGCCACTCGTTTGAAGACCAGTGTGGCCTTGGCCGTAGCCCCCGCAACATGTTCGGCCAAACCGAAACGCTTCTGGAAGGTTACACCCAGGTAGCGGAAGCATACGGATAGAGAAAACTATACGGACAGAGAAGTGAAGAGGGTGCTCCTCCCTGTCCCACGGATGTGGTCAAGATGATAATGCAAAAGAAGAGCGTATGGACGTATGGAGCGTAAGGTGATTGAAGAGGGACCCCGGCCTAAAGCTAAGGACAGTATGGACTTGCATACAATGCTCTGGGGACCTCGTGATAAACGAGCATTTATCCGTAACTTTTTATTTAAAAAAAAAAATCACAATTTTGCAAATTTTACGTACGCGGAAGGAATCGATTACAAAAGAAATTACGAGGAGGGAGATCCCTACACGACACACCTGGTTTTGATATCACCGAGCGGGTTTTAACCCTCCGGGTGATAAGGCTTCCCCATTAGCATGCAGATTCAATGCAAACTTGTATGTTTACATTTTATCTTTTCCCCGGCTATTACGATCTCGGAATCCATTCCCCGCCGGCCACCACGAAATCCCACATCCCCTCTGTGGGGGAAAATTCCCCGTCCTGGAAACCCCCCTCTCGTCGAGCATGTCAATATTTCCACTCCTAAGGGGTGACCACCGTTCATCCAGCCCCTCTCATTCAATCCAATTTAGGGGGTTTCCGTCGCCCTGATGGGATACCCTGGACCCTTCATTTCGGGCTCCCAGGGATGAGGCTCTTTTTGCGATTTCGTCCCCTGAAAATCCCAATAATTCGCCCTCTTACAGGCCCTCGAGAGTCAAGGATCACCGGCAACAGTAAATCCTTGTCCGGAGCTGGGAAAATAGTAATCTTGGAGGGAGAAAGCGGGCTCTTTGTCCTAAAACGTCCAATCGCTTCGTTTTACAAGGTCCATTACTATAGTAACCCCCTAACTGCAGCACAAACTATCCTCCCTTCATCACTCCCACTGCAATTTCAAGTACAAAACCCGCTTCATTTTTTATGCAATTAGCACAAAATTACCGCAAGGTTCACCGAAATAAAATCTCGTGTCCGCCTGTGCCGAGAGCAGCCCGCTGAAACATGCAAACGAATATTACAACGACCGCAAGACCGAGTGGTCCCGCATAACCAACCAGCCTGTTTCACGATTTCACGGGCTAAATCCGCCTCACCATTGTTAAATACCGCGAAAAGCGGATGAAATTACCCCTCAAACGAGGCCTCTTCACAGGGTTATTTTCGCAGCAGTGCTGCCGATCCTCCACTTCAGGATTTCCCCATCTCGAGCTCAAAAATTCCCCAATTTCCCACTGCCTTTTTCTTGATAAAAATCATATTCAAGAACTCGAAATCAGTGCATAAAAGCAAAAGAAACGGTACCTGACTAGAAAAAACTATTATTATAGTTTGAATAAATTCAATCAATAATATTTATTAATATACAATTTAACATTTCAAATGTAAAGGAAATTGCAAGGAAAAGGTCGCGTTGGGTTAATTGACGTGAATTAAGGCGAAGGCTTAAAAAAACACTCTTCAGGGTGACAGATTGGGATTGCCCTAGAAGGTGGAAGGATTCTTCAAGATTTGTTCTTATTTGGCTTGGTTTCGACCAAAATAATTAAGCTGAATTATTTGGCTTGACTATTCAAGTAGAATTATGGTCTGAACCATAACCCAATGTCCTCATTTGTCTTCAACTGAGCCATTCGGTTTTTGGTTTCTACGCCGAGATGTATGTTTTCTGGATTCAATAAATTATTTGAGACTGATCCTAAAGAAAAAGGATCGGTCATGCATGCCATATTAACGTACCTAATATGTTATATATTATATATACATAACAATATATTATCTGTTGGCACCGGCTTCGTTTTTCATATTTTTATTAATTCATTCTCGTAAAGCAAAATTTGCTTTACGAGTATTGAATTTCTTGAATTTTAAGAAATTTAATTTCTTAAAATTCAAGATCACATGTCGACGGTGAAATTTCCCCATAATCGGCAGCACTGTTTCGTAGAGCGATACACTTTTTGGAGGCCTCTGAAGATGATTTCTACGATAAAATTATTCATTTTATTTAGGCATTGAAATATCAACATCGTTAAGAACAAAACGAGTTTGGGTTTAATTATGGGTTCTGATTCAACACCTGGAGTGCTCCTGCGGTCGTATTTAGAAGGCTTTAGCCCTTTGTGGTTTCCTGTTTAAAACAGCAAATTTAAGTTGCACGGGCCCATCATTATTTCAAGCTCTTGTTGCGTTGAGCGAGCTCGAGAGAGGAAACTCTTTTCCCGCGGAAAGTGGAAGAGGAAGTTATTAAAGAGAGTGAATTTGAAAAAGGGAACCGCCCTGTTGATTTTTCATTGTTTGAATCGCATTAGGGCTCATTAATTTTGGCGGAGACGGTGAATAAATAATACTTAATCATCCCGTATCGTAAATTTGGATTAGCTTGATACTTCTGAAAAACGATATCCTTTAAACATTGATCATCCTGTTGGGCCGCGATCAAGAACAGCTGCTCATTATATCCTTCTTTTACTTTATGAATAACACTTTGAAGCCTAATCAAGCTTGACGCGATCAAAATTTTAGGTTGTCAAATTATATTGTGAACTGTAGGACTGTGCAAGAAATTCAGAAAACGTTGAAAAGAAAAGTCTTTAATAAAAATCAACCACCAAATGATTTAAATCGGAAAGCGATCAATAAAAACAACGATTGACCTAATCCTTCATGAAAACCCACAGAGAATTCCCCCCAAACGAAAAAACAAGATATACCTTTTTACGATTCAACGCAAAACACGTAATAAATTCGGTGAACTTCGAATGGCCTTTAAACAACAGGAAGCAGTTGATTTGTGAGCAACCCCGTGAGGGTGATCCAACTCTCAAGAGTAATTTTATTCCAACGTGAAACAGAAGGGAAAGCTGGAGGAAAAAAACAGGCCCTTTGTTTAGCTTGATTAAATGAGGGCTTTGAAGATGAGTTGCTCCCATCAAGATGGTACAGTTGATACGATGGAAGGGGGAAAAAACGAGCTTTTCCTGGGAAAAACTCCGGAAGCGCAACGCATAAAAAAAAGCTGAGATTTACCCGTCAGATGGACATGAGGGCTGATGTACAGAGCGAAAATCCTCCATCTGGTGCGATCTCTGTGGTGGTTATTTTTTGATGTCGCAATGTGCACCGCGTAAATAAAGCAGAAAAAAAAGGTCATCTCTTGGTGGGAATAAACTCTATTGCGAATTTGGCTTATTGTCCTTCCTATATGGTAATGTCTGGACCGATAAGGGACTCTTCTCATGATTAACAATAGAAACTACCTAGTTCAGTAATTACCTACATGAATACATAACCCAGGTTTACGAAAAAAGAGAAAAAAGGAGAGTGTCGAGGTGAGTTGCTATAAACCACATGTTGAAGGGTATTTTGGAGTGCTGAATTTTGAAATGACCACCGTTTGTCAAGGACACGTCCATTTTTATGAGACATGCCCACTTTTCTGTGGGAGGATCACTGTAGGTGTCTCCAAGAAGATCTTCCCAGAGACACTCATACTCGACAGTCACACAAAAATCTGTCCACATACAGACTTGAGAAACCAAATTCGCAATAGTAGAGTTTATTCCCACCAAGAGATGTCTTTAATACTTGTTGGGCAGTTGTGACTACTGCACAAAACGGTCTGTACGGACGGACTTTTCATAATTGGAATCTACATAGTATGGGTACGTATTACGTAGGTACCTATAAGGAAAAATTTTGAGGCCGATAGAAAGCCTTGAAAACGCTGTAGCTGAGCGCAATAAACCGAAATGTGCAGGCACCATCACAAGTGAGCAGTACTTGAGTTTGAGGGAGCAGAAACCGGTTTTAAGGGAAACGATCAATTTTCAATGAGCAGAATCCAATTTTAAGGGAGAGAAAACCAGTTCCAAAGCAGCAGTTTCAAGTTTTTGCGAAGCAAGGCACCAGTCCAGACTGTTGTTAAAACCTTTTTCTATTTTACGACTATCAATTCTGCACGATCCTCAAATAGATATTTATTCAACCCCATTCTTCATCTAGACGAAGGAGAAGTAGTGCGAGAGAATCAATTTTCTCACTGAAAATTGAAAACAAGTGCGCTAAATGAGACCAACTTGGAGGTTCTTTCTTGGTGAAAATGCTTCGATCAAGAATATAAAAGAAAAGAGATAAACGGCAAAGGAAGTTTAAGGAAGTTTCCTTGTTTTTCCTCCTCGAGGGCTAAAAGGTTTTTCCTGAGAAGTCCCCCCCCCCCCCCACTCATCCTAGGAAGGTAATTAGTGAACTGAGAAGGTTAACTAAAGTGATTAAGAAGCCTCCCGGATTCATGAAACGCGGGGAAAAGCCTATCTTTTGTTTCCTCCTCTTTTCTTCGGAAGCCAAAGACTCCCGACAAGAACCTGCTTTCCCCGGTACTTATCCCGGTCTTCTGAGCCCCCAAAACCGTCTTTCGGGCCGAGCCAAATGAAGATGGAAGACTCATTTTGGCGCAACATCCTCGAGCCGTTTCCAGCCTGCTGATTGGCCGGAATTGCTGATCTCAGCAATTGACACGCAACCACTTTCGCTGAAGCGTTATTTCCCACGCCTTTCGTTGCAACCACCTTAGACAAAACTAGTCTAGTTTGAGTGTGCGATAGTGCCACTAGTGTGAGTGGGCAATATTTTCTCTCTATCCTTATACAGATAGTCCTCGCACAACACCAGGACACCATACAATCATTTTGATTAGACAAAACTGCCCACTTCATATAGAATTTTGCTACTATTAAATAGTAATATAAATAAATTAAATTAAAATAAATTTTATTAAATTTTTTGATAAAAATGGTGAAGGATAACAAGTATGTTTACTTTTTTTCTGGTAGCCCTAAGACAACTTCATATTTTCTCTTCACATGAAATACCCCAGACAAAAGGGTAACCACGTTAAGTACCCGGTCTTAATTCAACGCTGGAATCCAAATATACAACCTTCCTTCGTCTTCTCTTCCCGGGTGCTTTATTTGGTGGATTACGCATTTAGGGGATCCCTGGGTTACGTTTAAAAGGAGGGTTCCGGCCGAAACAATGAGCCCCCCCCCCCCCCCCCTACTTGTTCATACATTATTTATGTATGCTTCTTATATTAAACCAACGTTTTCCCCCAACGTGGAAGATCTTCATCAAGCCGAGAACTGCCAAGCCCCCCCAAGTATGGGAGTGAAGCATACACGGGGTTGAATTATGTGGTGCATGCAGCTATTACGCCAAGTTATTCAATTAATGAACATTACCAGGATTTTTGTGCTTGTAAGGGTTAATTATTAATGGCCAACATTATGCAGATACTGGGGTTTTTTCATAGTCAATAACACCCAAATAATAAATAAATACATTTGTGGGAACGGCTACCAACCAGGGGAGAGACCACGATGTTTATCTACCAGGTAATCAACGGAGTCTCCACCTTGAACTTGCGCCCAGACGACACATTGTTCACTGATATGGTACCGATGACTCTATTTGCCTTCTGGTGGTCGAGGTCCAATCCCTAATACAAGACTTCACTACGACTGTAGGTCAGCGGCCCCAGCTCTCCCCCAAAGACCTGCAGATTGTGTGGCTAGCTTAACTTCTCAGCAAACGGAGGCATGTTTTGACAGGTCCACCAGAAATTGTTGCCCTGCCAGAGGGCTCATTCGATCCCTCGATACTGTGTGTTGAAGATGGATGCCTTAGCCACCTTCGCCACAGGAGCCTCCCAATAACACCCAACATAATGGTCCGAACATAACATCAATGGTCAGAAAAGATGCAAAAAGTAGGATTTAGACGGTTTGGGCGGGCATTAATGAGCTTAAGCCGTTATGATTGAGAAGAATCTCGTAAGTGGTTAAAACTATTGCTACTGAGGAAAAATCAGTTGTTGAGGAAGGGAATACAGGACCTGTGTGGCAGGCGCGGAGCGTATTCGCGGGAATACGACGAGTCCCCTTCCCCCGCAAGCGACTTGACCGCTCCAGTCTTGGACCATCCACATACTGCCATTTGGCCTTGTAGTATGAACGATCGCAGAATTTTCACAGCAAGGGTCCACCGAATCACATCTGACGACGACAGATCGTACGAGGAAGCTGGAGAGATGAAGCTTTAAAAGAGGAAACGAGTGTCAAACGACACTTCGAACTGGGAAGCAGGAAAACGGTTCTGCGTCCACCAGGATCTGCTGACCAGGAGTCTCTACATATCAAATGGTGCTGGGAAGCCGTGGAGGCAGATACTCGATCTACTGCAGGATTTGGGAGGTCTGTCGCTGGCCAGTGGCCACGACAAGAATTATTCGTGTTGGGTGCGTCATGACGGCTAACCCCAATCTCCCTTTCGAGGATTCAAGGAGGCTGGAGTGTCCTGACGAATCAGGTAAGACCAGTCAAACTGAAACCTCCTAGCAGATCACCACCCTTTGCGACATGGCCCAGGCGAGTATGTTCCTCGAACATGTTCTCACATCCTCCAAAAATACTTAGAAAACGACACCAAGCTCGACCCCAAAGCCTAAACCCTTCCGTATTCCATTTTTAGACCAACGGTTTGGGCGATAGGGCTTCAAACCTTGCAGGCACAACTAGATGGTGAACCAAGTATTTTATCAAAATTTCAGATCTAAAAAAAATAAAAATAAAATAAATAAAAATCCCACTGCCCAATACAGCTCGAACGGCGGACTGACATTTTGTTTTTGAAATTGTACGTCTACGACTATGTCATGAAAAGGATAATGTCAAATTTAGAGGACGATCAGAATTGTCGACCTTCATCGCGATTCCCCACGGTGAAATCGGATCGTTCTGGTACCCTAAAAAAATTGATTCTACGTCCAAAACGACACCCCACTCGATATCATACCCGAAAACCATACAAAACCCTTCCTGTGGCCCCTTTTTAGCCTCACAGAGCCCCACGAGTTTGGGCGATCGGGCTGAAAACCTCGCGGGCACATCTAAATGGTAAACCGAGTATTTTGTAAATCTCAGATTTAAAAAAAAATTTCCTACGACTCAAAACCACTTGGACGGCGGATGGGCATTTCGTTTTTGGAATCAAGACATCATGCAACTTATAATCTAGAACTATTGAAACGGATAATGTCAAATTTTGGGGCCGATAAAAATTTTCGACCTCCGACAGGAATACATAGGCGTATTATTCCAAAAATAACAAACCAAAATGGAAATTGAAAAAAAATAAAATAAAATAAAATTAAGTCGTCGTCTATAGACCTATAGGTAAATTACAGATTGGCACAGTTACGGTTCTAGCATTACTTAAAAAGGCGCAGAATGCATATGTATAAAGAGTTCCCTGAATTACTGAGGCTTTGAAGTGCGAATTTACATTAAACTCGGAACTGTCTATGATAATATCCGCATTAATGTATTCATTTCTCTCGTTAGTCGGATTCACCCGGAAAGAAGAGGCACTTCTAAGTGGGGGTGGGTTCCATTAACACGAGTGCATGGCTCGGGAAACTTTTTTTTTTTGTGAGTACCTTTCCGTTGATTATCATACGACTGCGGGAGCAGGTCTTAAGAGTACCCGAGTATAATGAATTCTCGTTATGGTTTTGGAATGGTACGTAGGAGTTGGTCGAAAATGTGAGAAATTGAGGACACGGAACAATTTCATTTTTAAGTTCTGAAATCAGACTTATCTACCTGCGCATAATGGAAGTGACAAGGGTGAGTTATTGGAGCGTTAGACTGGTGATAATCGCTACGAGGGGAACTGACAGTAAAAGCGTCCGTCTGATGAAGAGTTAAGATGAATCAAACGGCGCTTGAGAGCCTATTAATGCGGGGCGATGGTGGGGGGACATGATTTAGATAGGACAAGCAATGAGGCAGATGGGTTGTGTGGGTTAGTATCCGCGACCCGAAGGGGGGTTCGAGTGTCAGCATGAATCACGGAGATGGAACTGACCATTGTGACACACTTAGCGGGCACATAATGTGCTTTGCGAAGCCGTCTGAGTGGTCGGTGGAAGGTACGGGATGAAGGGCCGGTGCTACATCGTCAAACCACTTCTCGTTAACGTTGGGATCCCGCGAGAGGAAACGACCCCTGATGGAGGAGAACTTTACTGCGAAGGGAAATAGTGTCGAGCTGGTGACGGGAAAAGCCTGTAAACGACCCATTGAGGAGAAGTGTCGTTATCATGACCTGAAGAGAGCATTTCTTGTAACGCAATGAGGTTTTGCCCCTTAAGGGAACTGAATCCGGGTGTGTTTTTCGTATCTACATTTAAATTTGAATTTACTTGCTGGTTTGTGGTTGGCGCTGTTTGCGAAGAAAGAAGATTAGTGGAAGTTCCAGGGTAGGTTTCTAGTTTGCTTGATTGATTCTTTGAAGTAACTTCATGGTTCTATATTGGGAAATAACCAGATTATTTTCATTGGGCTCACCGTCTGAACCCAAGAAAGGAAAGTCCTTGTTTTCCACGAATGGGTTCGTAAATACCGTATCTTCCGTGGGACTCAGGAGTCAGCTGTTTTGAAGAAACCAGTTTTAACTCAGAATGTGTTTTTTACGAGGGTCTTCCGGTTTGAAAATGTCCCTGTCCCCGTCCCAGGCCAAAGCATACCTGCTTCTCCACCCTCCTTCGCCCGTTACCTCACTCCTGCACTGATGAAGGATTTATACCTGAATGAGGAGAGCCCCTCGTTATTCGTTAAAAACCAAAAAATCTTTCTAATTTGAACTTTGTCTCACGAAATTTCTCAACTTGCAAGCAACCCAACTAAAAATTACCTCATTTGCCGGGGTATTATGAGAAGGTGCACATGGACAATCACAGTACACGGTGTAAATGCACTCTAATAACGTGTTCATTCGGCGGAGCAACCCGAATAAGGCCCGAATAAAAGCAAACGCAAATCAGAAGACCATCAGTGTAAATATGAACTCTCGCTAATTAATTAACCGGGCCACGTTATACGTGCGTTCGTTTATTAGAGCGGACCGCTGCGCATTTCCCCGCGCTCAATTAGTTTTCAGAGAGGAAAACCAAAAATGGGCCGTGACCACCGGGGGTCGAGGAAAACCGCGTGGTGCCCCGGAGGAACCCAATTTAACATCTGACTACTCCGAAGCATCCCTCCCCAATTATTCCACGCCGTTGGACGATGGGAGAGGGTTCCAGGTGACTTCAACAGTTTTACACAGTCTGTTGACCCGAGGACTGAACTACTCAATTTTAGGGTCGACAGATTTATAGTTACAATTATTCTTTTAATAATGAAAACACTCAGCGAGGAATTTCCCCACATGCAGATTACTGTACATGTAGAGTAGCGCACTTAGTCCGAAAAGTTGATCTCACCTATCTACACGGCGTACACGCACATTATTTTCATACTCTCTTCTGCTTTCGTAGAGAATTAAAATTGGTTCAGACTGTATTAAACGTAGTATTTCAAGCTAGGGAATGGGATTTGCCTTAAAAAAAAAAGTCGATTTTCAACTGCGATTATGAAGCCAATTAAAACTCCTTCAAAAAGGCTTTGTTATCAGGAATCATTGCAGCTGGCCGAACTGTGGGAATCAGCGACGACCTGCAGAGGATCTTTGAGGAGTATCGAACCTGGAGTCCAGTGAATATCCTTGGATCCATACGAGGATAAGCCCCACGAGACACCCTCGACGTCTCGAGCTCCCAATCATTTGTACTCACACTAGGAGCAGCGAGATCGTGGAGTATTCGCCTCGGATCTCCACCCAACACTCAAAACCAATTTAAATTTTAATAAATCTCTGGGTAGTCAACCACACAACACACCCACAACATAGGTTCAGTTCCCAAACATTTTAAACTTGACTGAAATTTGCCTTAGATAAGAACAATTTAACAGCCTAATCACTCAGCTCTAATTAGCCATTCAGGATAAGATATTGCGCGTCCGAATCAGTCTTACCACCCATTTTGTAAGCAGCCAACCGGAATCGAGCCTGACTGCCTAATATTCAGATGAATTATACATCTAAAGGTTCGCCACTTAACCTCATTACTGCAAAGAGAAGCCTCGTGTTCGATGGTTCTGAGGAGTTAACGAAGAAGGGTCTGGAGGGGGTGAGGTTTAGCTGGGCGGAACACCCTCTTGACAAATAGCTCCGAGGAGGAAGGTTGAGGGTGTGAAATGGAAAGAACCCGTAAGGAAGGGAAAAGGAAACTAAGGGAAAGCAACCTACACCTTTACCGCTACAAGATTAATGGCCTGGTTGGCGCTCTACCGCTCGAAATGCTGCACTCTGAGGCCAAAGCTGTGAGGAAATTGAAGATAACAATTAACCAAGAGTTGAGGTTTACTCCGTGACTCAGCCAAGTTCCGCGAGGAGTTTGATCGGTTGGAAAACCGCTATCTTCTCGGGCAAATCCACATCTACTTGGTTGACTAGGTAAATTTATTCATACCTGTCCTCTCTGTTCTTTAGGAGTGAGTTTTACATTCAAATTTAATGGAGTGGTTTTCTCGTGGGTGGAAAGTTGTCGGTCAAATAAGACGAGAATGTGCCGACGTTTCAAGAGATAATATTATGTTTTCCCATCATCAGAGCCTAATGAAATTAACAAAATGACAGTCATCAGAAAAATAATTTTTGAGGACATTGGAACAGAGTTTAAAATGGATATTGACACATATTTAAGATATTCGGAAATTTGAATACTGAAAATATTTAACAAATTTAAGACAGCAACTTCAAGGCAACAAAATTGAACTTTTTGAGTTTCTAAATATCCGAATAATATTATCATAAATACACGACGTGTATGTTTATAATAATATTATTATAATACACGTCGTCAATGTTTATTTTAAACACTGTTCCAATGTCCACCAAAAATATTTTTCTGATTACTGTCATTTTGTTCATTTCATTAGTAGTCAATTTTTCATTACATGATGATATTATGTAAAGAAAAACAATGTATAAATAAAAAATAAAATGTATAGAAAATTGATATTTATATCCCGCTTATAAGCGGATGAGATCTTATCCGCTTTCTTTTAGTTAGGTAGCTATTGTTCTGTATATTTGATAATTTTTTATCCATCATTTTTTTATTACAAAGGGTATTTATAAATTTTTTATAAATAACCTTTTTTTTACTATTTCAATTTTTTCTTTAAATTATTTTTGTTTTACGAATTTTCTAATGGTCCACTACAGATGACATGCCTATTGACGTAGTTATGACGTGTTGATCGGTTGCCAAGTGCCATATTACAAACAACACAATTCCAAATTTTCCGAAAATATTCCGTCACGCACTAAGCCGAGGTTGCTCACTGAGACATTATTTTCACGTCTTAACCAAAAATGACAACGACATCGTTTGTGTATTTCGGTCGGGTTTTGCTCGTCGTTTTGGCGATTTGCGGACGTTTGACGGGATGCGAAAACCCGGAAGTTGCCCAAAGTCAAGGCAAGAAGGTTCGGGAGGCCGAGAAGGTCAGTGAAGTTTCGACTCAAGTTATGATCAAACTCAAAGACTCGATGAAGAGGACGAACTATTTGCTCGACGACATGTTGGGGGATTTGTTGGTGTCGAATCGTGGGGAGAAAGAGGACACGGCCGTGGAAGTGATGCACACGACAGGGGCAGAGATTCAGGACAAGGCAGACTCCAAATTCGCAATGCCGTCAAATAGATCGGAGACTGATGACTTGTACGATGCTGCTAAAAGATTGTTGGACTCTACGCAGAAAAATAAACACCGCGCTGCGTACGAATTGTTGGAAAAAGCCAGCAATTTAGGGCACAACCAGTCCAAACTTGAAATTGCCTGGAAAGTGCTTTTTGGCGACTTCAACAGGGATTTTCACGAAGCCAAGGACATATTTTTAGACTTGGTTGGGATCGGAGAAGCCGACGCTCACATGGCTTTGGGTTTTTTCTACGCTGCTGGGATCACCGAGACGGGGAATCAAGCGCGTGCTTTGATCCACTACATGTTGGGTGCGCTTGGTGGCAACGTCTGGGCTCACATAGCGCTTGGGTTCAGGTACAAAACTGGGATTTCCGTGGCAGTGAGTTGCGAAAAATCGTTGAAATTTTACGAAATAGCAGCAAAAGCTGTCGTGCAAAGTGTGTCGCTATCTGGCGGCAACATCGTTCACAGAGTGCGGTTGGCGGATTTGGAGGAAAACGGCAATCAAAACTCTTACTGGATTGAAGCAGATCTTATACAATACTACGAGTACCTAGCAGTAAAAGGTGACGTTAACGCTCAAATAACTCTCGGCCAGCTGTATTTTCATGGATTGCGAGGCTGCCCGAAGAACCTCCTAAGAGCCAAGTACTATTTCGGCCTGGCTAGCTTAAGAGACCACCCCACAGCTTGGGGCTACTTGGGCAGAATCTCCCTCGAAGACACAGAAGCCAAGCAAACGGCGAATTCGACGGCTATGAATTTCTTCCAACTGGCCGCCGACCAAAACAACCCGATTGGCCTCACCGGGTTGGGAATGATGTACCTTGAAGGGAGAGGCGTCGAAATGGATTTGAAAAAAGCGAAATACTATTTCTCGCGGGCTGCTGATTTGGGATGGATGGAAGGTCAACTCCAGCTGGGCGTCATGTACTTAAAAGGTGTTGGCGTCACGCAGAATTATCGCAGCGCTCTGAAATATTTCCACCTGGCAGCTCAAAGCGGACACATACTGGCGTATTATTACCTGGCGGAAATGCACGCGGATGGCCTCGGTATCCTCAGATCTTGCTCCATAGCCGTGGAGTTATACAAAAGTGTGACAGAAAGGGGCAAATGGAGTGAGTATTTGGTCGACGGTTACAACAAGTACCAGAGCGGCAAGTACTTCCACGCTTTTGTCGTTTACGCGTTGCTAGCAGAGCTCGGTTACGAGGTTGCTCAAAGCAATGCTGCGTACATGCTGGAGAAAGGCTTGTCAGGGTTGAAGAACATTAGCGACGAAGAAAGGTACTTCAGGGCGTTCAACTACTGGAGACGATCAGCTCAACAAGGATACTCTCAAGCTTACGTCAAAATGGGCGATTACTACTACTACGGCACTGGTGTTCCTCGCGACTTCGAAGCAGCCGTCACTCAATACCGCCTGGCTTCGAAGGATTTCGGCAATCCCCAAGCCTTGTTCAACATCGCCTACATGCACGAACGCGGTCAGGGAATGCTTCGTGATCTCGCTCTCGCCAAACGTTTCTACGACTTGGCAGCCACCGTCAGCCCAGACGCTTACATCCCCGTTTACTTGTCATTGATGAAACTGGCGGCCATCATGTTCTTCGATTACGTCACTACGGAAACGCCCAAACTTTACATCGATGTCATCAAGCAGTGGCGGTCAGGCGTTTGGGACGTGTACGTTCTTTTTTTGCTTGTAGGTTCCTTGTGGTTCCTCCTCACCCGTCGAGGTTGAAATTTTCCCTGTGTGCAGCTGCTACAATGTCATACGCAGTTTTTGGAAAATAAAACCTAAACTTGAAGTTTGCTTTGGTGAAGTCTTATTTACGTAAAATATCTACTGGCAGGGTCGAATTTTTTTCCGAGTTGGGGCACTCCTCCAATTTTGTGGGTGGTAGCTTCTGTCGACCTAGTAAGCGTTCTGTTAATCTCCGACACCCCATTTGCTGTTGAATGGGGAGCGTTGGAAGTTGGAAAGTTCGCCCTCCCGGTCGGATTCAGGCTGCTGAGGTAAGCAGCTGGTGTTCTGAATGGCGACTGATTGCGTCTCACACCAGGTGCTTTCAACGGAAGAAGGTGCATTTTCAAAGCCACCTTGTTGCTGACAACTTGTTTGTTACTTGGCTGGAAAGAGCAACGGTGGAGGGGGGGATAGGGTCAAAATGTGGTTCCCTCAAAAGCTATTTTTTTCTCGTTGAAAACTGAAGTTTGCTCCCTCAAAATCAGTTTCTGCTTAGAAAAATCTTGCGTCTGTTCCCCCGAAACGGTTTTCCGTCAGGACTTGAAAACTGGAATTTGCTCATTAAAAGGCGTTCCTTTCTTGGGAAAACTTCTTTTTCTGCACGCTGAAAACCAGTACTTGCTCACCAGTACTTTCGACGTCACACGACACGATTGGTAGGGCATTGTGATCCACTGTTACGATCTACTCCCAGCTCTCATTTCACACAAAGTTAAAACGCCGGTCGACTCCCTTTTTTGGAAACAACTAAAACGGCGGTTGCCTATCGAGCACAAAATTGCTATCAGCATGTTCAGAGGGACTAGCTCTCAAAAGCTTGGGACCATCTTGGCAGGCATTGGAGACCCTCAGACAGCTTGGGGCCAACTTAGCAAGCCTTGGATGGCTCTATAAAGCTTATGACCTGTTGTCAATTAAAACGCCATGTTCCCATAAATCTCCGAAGGGTTTGAATTAGCCGGATTTGAGAATATTTCATGAAGTACTTTTCCGCGCTTTTCAATTAACCCAAAATGTCGTCGCCTCCCTTCGGAGACAGCGAGAAGAGAAAACGCGAGAGGACGCTGTAAATAATTTAGTACGTTGAACAAGCGGCGTTCAGCCATTGAAGTTTTGCACTTGGAAAATGTTCATAACAGCGTTGGGGGAATTTGTTACGCTTGAGTCACAGAGAATCTCATATTAAGCAGATGTTTTAAAATTGATGTTTTTCTCTGAGCTGCTTTTCATTCGTTATTTTTTTCTCAGGAAAGAAAAATAATGTATAATAAATGGGTAGTGAAAGAATAAAAACCTGGAGAGAGCTTGAATCCCTTGTGAGCAGGTACACTAAAAAAATGAGTATAAATCAACATTGCGGTCCCAATAAACAAGAACAATTTTTTACTTTTTATTGTTTATTTATTTATTTATTTTTTTATTTTTTATTTTTTTTGTGGATCAGTCACAGTAGTTTAGTTTGATCAGTTAACACAGGTCAACAAAAAAAATTCTACTTTTGTCGACTTTTGCTTAGGTCCGTGGCTAAAAACCACTTAACGCGTGTTTTCTGAATCCGAAAATGGTCTACATTTTCTCGGGAGCCCCGTTTTCTTGAGCTACCGACAATTTTATGGTCTTTTGTGTCCTTTCTGAATAATTCTCATTGATTAAAAAATGATAGCCGTTACTTGCAAAGATCAAAAATTCTGAAAAAAATACGCTTATTGGAAATTTATTGGTGATTACGAATATATACATGACTTGGGGTCTGAAACTAAGAAATGTATAATTTGGCCGAAAAACGAGTCACGTTTATTGGTACTTTTAGACTTCTGGTTTAAAAACTATGGCCGTTAAAATTTTATTCCAATGAAGTTTTGTAGGATTGTTTCTGCGTCGAATGATACCAACCGATGGTACCATTCAGTACCTACATTAATAAGGGAGCTATGATTTTTCAAAGTTTTTACACATTTTGGAAATATTGTAGAACATGGACTCCTGGTGTCGGCAATGACTTGCGTCCGTCCTTCCCAACCCAGGCATACCTGCTTCTCCGCCCTCCTTCACCTTCCCTCGCCGCCTCAAGTTGAGGCCCTCAACCACTCCTCTGCTGTAGTGTTTCCCGGCGGCATCTCCCTGAGCCCTACCTTGTTCTTCTGCCACCCTTGCCTGCTGCCCTCTCCGCCCTCCATTGCGTACCCTCACCCCCTCAACCACTTCCCCGCACTGCTGGAGGATTTACATCTGAGTGGTGTAACAGCCCCCCTCCCCCGGCCGCCAACCAAGAACGGCAACTCTTTCTAACCCCACCCCACGCCCCGAGTCAATCCCCTGTGCAGTAGTACCGAAAAACGCTTTCTGTGTTTCATTGGTTTGTTCCTCGACCATAACATTAACAATCCGGGGGTCTGGGGGTGACCCCAAGTACCTACTAAAGTAAAAATATAGTTAACCATACCTACATAGTCACATGATATTGTGGCACATACAGTCCAAGCAGCTATACACCCCACAGGCGGCAACGTTTTTTGTTTTGTTTTTTCGAGGAATATAATAGGCCTATTATTGGGCTTGGCAAAAAGTTTAATTATTAAATTTTTGTGAATTTTTGGTGAAGTTGAAACGTTTTGGGATTGAGCGTCTGCAGGTTCTATGAGGTGATTATCGATTGATTTCGGACATTTAGACCAATCAGGTTATCGAGTGAGGGGCATTGATTAGAGAAGTATAATGTAGCACTAATGGTCACCCCTCCTCCCACTGAATAGCTACCCATTTGTCTCAATTAAGTCTGAATAGAATGAATGGGTGGTTGGGTGGGTGGACCCTTTTCATGATACCCGGATAGGTGCGATGGTGGATAGGGGTGGGTTCCCGTAGGTTCGTGTAGGGTTGATACGCGAATGAGCCGTGAGGGTGATCAGGCTGGCCATACGGGATTCGTATAGATTGCCGAATGCGATGCCGGACTGTGAGTGATGCGAATCGTTCCTTTCCGTTCGGTTGGGTCGACGTTGGGAAATTCCGAACGTTCCGAGGGGCTGACCCTATCGATACGGCAATATCTTTGTCCGGGTAACCTGCCATAAAACGGCCTTGATGGCAGGAATAAACTTGTCATTTATGGCCAACATGGGCTCTCAATCGCCGCCGGCATCGGCCTGATATGATCCACTACGTTTCAGAACCGTCTGGAACAAGCCAAATAGGAACTTACACGGTTCTCAACATACGAAGAATATTGTAAGCCCACAAACTCGGAGCTTCTACATGACCCACCCGCTGGAATTGTGCTTTTCCTTCGACGCTGGTGGCCTGTAGTGAAAATGGAAGTTACAATCGGCACAATTACAATGACCGGCATGGAAGGCCCCAGGTGGGCCCGAAGGCGAAAACAAGGCCGACGAGAGAAAATTTGGCCACTCGCTCCTAAACGAAGGTGTTTTCCCAGTTTGAGGGTTGAAGGAGGCGGAGGGGCGGACGAGTTTACCCTGGGGATGAAACGATAGCCCCTACGCCTACTCGTCTGGCCTGGCCCCTTCATATCCGGGACCCTGGTGCGGGCAAACCCGTTTCCGTGAAGGAGGGATGCGGTGGGCATAGACCTTTAGGGAGATGGACCCTGATATCAACGTGTCTTTTATTTACTGGAATTCAAGAATTTTGATCACAGCACTTTAACGGATTCAAAAGAAGCAAGTCGCACACGATTGTTATCAGTTTTAGAAATTTTCGAGTTTTATCACATTATTAATCTGTACCTTGGAACAACAACAACAACCAATGTACAAAATTGTAGTTCTAAGCAATCGGCTTTTGAAGTTTTGGGCTCAATTGCCCTCTGTTGGATGCTGATTAGTACTGCCTCAACTCCCAGATGTTTTCTCAAGTTTTTTGCTTGCTGCCTAAATCGATTGGAGCGGGTTTCAAAGTGATAAATCCAGTAATTAACGAAAAAATGACATTGGTTGTTTTTGCCCGCAAAGGGAATGGAATAAAAACACATTGATTGATATTTTGAGAGCAAAAATTGAATTTTATTGTAAATTTTTATGAATTTTTTCACAAATATCGCCGTATAATAAGCGCATTGAGCGCAATTTCCGACAGGCTCAAATCCGCGCGACTCTTCCTATCTTCGTTCTTTACATGATTGAGTCGGCGTTTATTCCGTATCCTACCCCATCACTTGACCTATTATTCAAATGGGCGAGCGAAGCGAGCCCTCCTATCCGAAAAGTGGGCGGCCGAGCGACGCGAGTGCTAGTCGAGTATAGAAAGCAAGTCAGAAACTTTTTTGGGGTGCAAAGCTAACGCCCTAAAAGGTATCTAAGTATGAAGAAATAAAATCTCTAGTTTTCTTTTGGTTTATTTATTCTTGGAATAATACTTACACCTATGTAATCGCGACAGAGGTCCACATTTCAGAACGGCCTCAAAATTTGACATTATACGTTTCAAGATGTGTAGATTCCAAAAACGAAATGTATGACTGCCGTTCGCCGCCCGAGCAGTTTTGGGCAGTAGGATTTTTTTTGGTTTATTATTCTTGGAATAATACACCTATGTTTTCGCGACGCGGGTCGACGACTCCGATCGGGCTCAAAATTTGACATTATCCGTTTCAAGAGGTCTACATTCTAAATCCGAAATGTCCGTCCGCCGTCCGCCGTCCACCGTCCAGGCCGTTTTGGGCAGTAGGAATTTTTTTAAAAATCTGAAATTTTGACAAAATACTTGGTTTACCATCTAGTTGTGCCCGCAAGGTTTTCAGTCCGATCGCCCAAACCCGTGGGGCGCTATGGGGCTATAATGGGGCTACGGGAGGGGTGTTTTGAAGGCTTTGAGCTATGGGATCGAGTTAGGTGTCGTTTTCGAAGTATTTTTGGACGTAGAATCCATTTTTTGGGGTCCCGGAACGATCCGATTTCACTGGGACGATCTTTAGGGCTTTCATGGGGCTAAACATGGGATTTTTTAAGGATCCCAGGATGTTAAATATTTTTCGAGTAAATAATAAAGGATTTTTGAAAAAGAAACATTTTTGAAAAAAAAAATTAATAAAAAAATTTTTTTTTTAGATCAAAACCCAAAAAAAATTTTTTTTTAAATTTTTTCATTGACAGAATTAAATTTCTTCACAATTAACGTATATCAAAGAATAATAAACCCTTGTGTAAAATTTGCAGCGTTTTAAATCTGAAAATGAGACAAAATACTCGGTTTCAGATCTCGTTGAGCCCGCAAGGTTTTCAGCCCGATCACCCAAACCTGTGGGGCTAAAAAGGGGCTACGGGAAGGCTTTTCTGGAGGATTTCGGCTATGGGGTCGAGTTAGACCTAACACCTGCGTTCTTTTCGAAGTATTGTTGGACGTAGAATCCATTTTTGGCGGTCCCAGAACGATTCAATTTTTCACCGTGGGGATCTATTGGGCTCTCATGGGGCTAAAAATTGGATTTTTGAAGGATCCCAGGACGTCTGATATTTAAGTAAAAAAATGTCGAAAAAAGATTGGAAAAAATGTTTTCTTTTCCAAAATTGTTTTCATTGACACAGAAGTTATTTTCGCACAAGTAACCTATATCAAAGAATAATAAACCCTTGTGTAAAATTTGCAGCGTTTTTTCATTGTCATCAACGTAAGATGAGAAATTTGTTGGTAATTTTCATGAATTTTTGGAGAACATGGTGTATGTAGCAGTTTCAATTTTCCGTTTTTTTGTGTCATGTTTTGTGTTTTTGTTGAAGTTTACCTACTTATTCCTTTTTTGAAAAAAAAAAAAAAATTATCTTAAGTATGATCCTCTTTCTGAAATCCATTCTCAGACGTCTATGGAGACACGGCGAAGGGAAAGCCTCGCTCAGCCTGGAGTGGCTGTATTATTCAAACGACTGCAAAGTGCAGTCAGGGAGGACTCAGTAGGACCCTGTGTTGGCGGGGGGAGTCTACAGCGTGCCCAGGGAGCACGTTCAGCCAACTTGACATGCCCCATCCTCTTCATTAGGATAACGTTATCCCTGAAACAAAATGAAGGTGCGAGAGCCGGGAAATCACGACCCGGCCGGGGGTCCCCTTTATGATAATGACAATGGGGGATCATGCATATTTTTTGGGATGCATTATTCATTATGAGAAAGCCCCCCGAAAATACATTGTGACTCTCTTCACATGTTCTCTGGTATTGATATTTTGTGTTATGACATAAGTCCCCTCAAAAATCCCACTAAAAATACTCCAAACTGTAAAGAAGCCGTTAACAATATCCTCAAGCTACGATTTTTGGGGACATTAGAGGTGAAAAGTCGAAGTTGGTGCCACCACAGGGGGTGCCAGGTGTGTTTAAGGGAACTAGTGAAAGTACAACCGTTCATTACAGGTAATAGTGCTTCATGACAATCGGTCGCTATTAGCGGAAGGCTGAGTATGCGAACCAGTTCGAATTAATGTTCGGCCCACCCCTTCGGACCATTACGCCCCTCCATGAGCAATGGGAGCAATTACAGTCGGGAAACCGCATCTCTAACTATTGAATAAGTGGCAAGCATTTGTTCCAGAAGGATTAAGCGTTGATAATGCGTTTCCCTTCAAAGTTTGGTCTCTACGAGCCGTTTTCTTGGTGATGGATTCGTTGCGGATTTCTAGTTGACGAATCCCATCGATTAATTGTTCTTTCCAGGGTCCCAGGAGAGTTTCCTGGTTCTTCGAGAGCTGTCGCCTTCTAACTGATGAACCCCAGTTCTTGTTGGAACGTCCCACAGCAGCCGTCCGCCTTTCCCTGGATGAATTGCCTTAATTTCCCAATGAGGATAAGAACTTAAACACAACCCTTTTCCTGACTCCGAAGGTACCAACTAACGAATAGGACAACAAACAAACTTACGGAAAAACGCTGCAAATTTTACACAAGGGTTTATTATTCTTTGATGTAGGTTACTTGTGCATAAATTTAATTCTGTGTCAATAAAAAGTTATTAAAATTTAAAAAAAATTTTTTTTGAGTATTTTGTCGACACTAGATGCTCCGGCTCGCTTTGCTCGCCTACGCTCCCGGACGGCGGACGGACATTTCGGTTTTGGAATCTAGACCTGTTGAAACGGATAATGTCAAATTTTGAGGCCGATCGGAGTCGTCAACCTCCGTCGCGGTTACATAGGTGTATTATTCCAGGCTGAACTATGTACCAACATGGAAAATGAAGCTCTCAATATTAAATATTGCTCCAAAAAATGTCAGTATTCATTTTTCGCGTCCCTATAATAGTTTAGGAGATATTCAAGCTTGAAAGGAAGTAAAATGTCAAAAACCCGCTTTTTCGCAAAAACGGCCACGGTAATCGGAAAACCACGTTTTTCAGAACTTTTTCGGTTGTAGCTCAGAAACTGTTGACCCGATTCCAAATTTATTTTGTTCTCGTGATAGCTGTTAAATTTCCCACCGCAGCTATTCTATGTGAGATTATGATTTGAGCTTTGATAAGGGAGGGGCAGCCATGGCAAACAAATGAAATGTTTTGGCAAAAACGTGTTTTTCGCACATTTTTGCCCATAACTCGGGAACGGTTAGTCCGACCCAAGTTCTCTTTAATCCCTCTTTTTTTCAGGTGAAGGCTGATTAAACTTTATATAAGGTACGGTACAATACCAGCGCCAACAAAAGTCCTAAAGAGTGAAAACCAGAAATTTGACCACCTAAGACCACGTTTTTCACAACATTTACCTCTCTCCCTCCGAAACTATTTCTCCGATCGAAATTTTATTGTCCTCACGCGAAAGCTTCCAATTTTTTTCCAAAAAATATTTTTTCATCTCATATAAGGGACACCCCAATGAACGTGGAATAGAGAAAAAAAAAAAAAACGCTGCAAATTTTACACAAGGGTTTATTATTCTTTGATATACGTTACTTCTACAGAAATTTAATTCTGTCAATGGAAGAAATTTAAAAAAAAATTTTTTGGATTTTTATATTTCAAAAAAAATTTTTTTTGGGGATTTTTTTTTTTTTTCAAAAATTCTTTATTTTTTACTCGAAAAATATTTCACCTCCTGGGATCCTTCAAAAATCCCATTTGTAGCCCCATGAAAGCCCTATAGATCGCCACAGTGAAATCGGATCGTTCCGGGACCCCAAAAAATGGATTCTACCTACGTCAAAAAATAATTCGAAAACGTCACCTGACTCGATCCCATAGCCAAAAGCCTTCAAAAATCCCTCCCGTAGCCCCATAGCGCCCCACGGGTTTGGGCGATCGGGCTGAAAACATTGCGGGCACAAGTTGGTAAACCAAGTATTTTGTCAAAATTTCAGATTTAAAAAAAATCCTCCTGACCAAAACGGCCCGGACCCGGTTTTGGAATCTAGACCTCTTAAAATTTTGAGGCCGATCAGAGTAGTCGACCTCCGTCGCGAAAACATAGGTGTATTATTCCAAGAATAATAATCCAAAAGGTGGCTGAAGAATCATAATAATATTATGGTTCTTAACCATAATATTATTCACACTGTGTCTGTGTTTTGACCCAAACCAATTTTTTGGTCTTTCTGGACGAATTAGTTAAAAGCTCGCTCATCTTTCGAAGGCAGCTTACCCCATACATAGAATACTCTGTTTGTTTGATGAAACGGTCTCTTGTTCACTCCCCGGAAGTTAAAATGAAAAATTAAGATTTGGCATTTGTTAAAAGTTGGTTAGAGTTCATTAACGACGAACAAGCAACTTCAGCGAGAATTTCTCCCCAAAATGAAACGAAAATCTACATTGTCTCTTCTTGAATAGTCGGGTCCCATTTTATTAATCAACCCCTTTCTTGCTTAATGTCTTGAGCTAATATAGAGACTCGGGAGGGTAGAAGGAATCCATCTTCGTCAGTTAACCCCCTCTTCACACCCCCTACACATTAGCCTTTGTCGCAAACTTGCCCTCTTCCTAGGGCGGGCCGCTAATCACCAAACACCCTCTCCTATTGTTGATGGTCCTTCCATTGTTGGCAGTCCTTTCCTCTGGTTGAGGCTCATTGTGGGATCATCCACCTACCTCAATGTCAGTTCCAACTTTGGCACATGGTCTTCGCCTCAGGTTGATTTCGGGAAGCTGAATGCCTAATAGAATGATCAAGTTGACGCTTCCCGAGTTCGCTAAGCCCTCGAGACAATTCACTGACGGCTGAAGTCTGGGAAACTATTGAAATCGCTAATTGTTTAACACAAGAATTTTACGCTTAAGGAAACAGAATCTGCACCTTGTGAGGTCCCAAGAACACTATCAGCTTTTGGCAAAAGGTTCCGAAGTTTCTCTTTTAAGAAGACTCACAAAAGGGGACTGACTGGAAATTGGCATCCCCCTTGTCTGGATGGTTAACGAGTTTCTGGCAATGCTAACCGCTCACCAGGCTGTGTATTATTCTTAGCTCCACAATCCTTTTACATTTTTTTTTTTTTTAAATACAAAATTGGCATGTTTTCCCAAAATTCCGCATTACTCCAAAACAATTTATCGAACGTTACGTACAAGTTCCGCCGGATATGAAGTTTCTCGGGGGGGGGCCTTTGTAAACACGATAACTCATTCAGGGAAGCGGGAAAGTCGGGGGTGAACTACATTTTGCTCTGCTATTCTTCATAACAATGAGACGATTGTGACCCAACTTTAGCGGAAAGACGAGCGACGTGACGGGAATGGAAATTTTAATGGGACCTTCCCCAGAAATCGCTAACACGAAGTAGATTGACCTCCTCACAGTTTATCAAAGGGAACCTTCAATTTCAGACGAGAAATTCAAAATTGAAGTTTTGATAGTGATGAATTAGCATTTACGGACGAAATAGCTAAAATATATTGGAACTCGGAAAATTTTTTTTGTAATGTAAGCTGCTGAGAAACCTTCTACAAAAGGATAAATCCCGAAGCTCCATTTACCGTCACTCGATTTAACACCATCTTTTAACAGCCTGGAACCCTCATTTTACGAGGATGTTCCCCTAAACTATTTTACCCTGTATCGGGTTCGAAGGCGACGCAACATAAAAATTGATTCATTCCAGCAATTTTCGACTCCCTCAAAACCACCATTTGCTTTTAGGTTCCGAGGTTGGGAGATTTTCAAACTTATACACTGGAATATACCAGATAGATATTTTGCGAAATAAAAGTATATTTAAGACAATTTTATACAAATAATTAAACTCAAGAAGTGTTTGATCATTTGTATAAAATTGTCGTAAAATATAAATTTATTTCGCAATTATTGTAGGATTTTGAATTTTCAGTGTTCGAAATTACTTATTTTGCAGCACCTACTATAGATAGATCGGTGACTGATCAGCAGAGACGAGTAAATGAAATAAATGTTGAATGACATAAAATGGTTTTGTTTTTTCGAATAAATGACAAACTGCCGAAATTCTGAATAAATGGCATAAATCGGACTTTTTTTGGCTTTTCCCCGAAATATAGTAGAAAAATTTATGCATGTTTTCATATTTTTTGTGCTCTCTACGTCATCGACTCATCGTCGTCGTTGTCAATGTCCCTAACGAGGAAGACAGAATATTCTGTCTATTCAAGTTATTAAGTCTATTCAGTTATTTAGCTGAACGGAATTATAATTCCGAAGATGCTCAAGCAATTGCTCGGGCTAAAGAAGCGTTGGTGGCTTCTGAATTGCAGACCCAATCACACTACATAAATTGACATCAAGTTTGGGGGCACTGCCAGACAAGATTGAGTTGCTCAGAACACTCAGAACAGCTGCGGCAGTACACACTCCTCGCCAATGAAAAGTTCTGCCAGGAGAAGTGGACTGGACAGATGGGAAAGAAGTCAAAGGACAAGCTTGAGGCTGGGCTGAGACGTAAGCCAGCTTGGGAGGACATCCGTGCGATAGCAGCGAGGCTGAAAGGTGAAGAAGAAGGAACGTTACCTGAATGGACGGCAAAAGATGAGCTACATATGAAAAAGCAGAGGAGGATAAATATTATTAAATAGTATAAATATTATATGCTCCTAATATAAATTTTATATGCTCCTGCATCCTCAGCTGTTTTTGAGAGATCAATTTCAAAACTGAAAAATTTTCATGCTTTAATCATGCTTCAGTGAAAAGAGAACTAATTTTACATATAAAAATCTAAAATCCAATCTGATTTTATATCTTAATAATGGTTAAGACGCGTTAACACTTAGTTCTGAAGATTCTAGAATGATTTTCCTCGTAAAACAAGGTTTCACAATGATTTAGAACCTTTCTAGAATTGCCGAAACTTGAAAAAATTTATAAATGACATAAAATAGACATTTTGGAAGAATAAGTGGCCAAAACTTGAAAAATAAATGACATGATTTGGGGGAATACGTGACTAAAACGTATGACATGAAACAATTTATAAATGACATAAAATGGCCATTTTGGTCGAAGTGACATAAACCACAAAAATGGATGACAAAATTGCATGGAATAAATGACATAAATCGCAATAATAAATGACAAATGTTACTCGTCTCTGCTGATCAGTGAGCTATTTCCGGTAGCTGTCGTATATTTTTACTCAAACCGTTAGCAACGTAACTCAATTAAAGATGGTCATGATGTCCGAGTAAGAAAGTATTAATTACATACTAATACGTACTGTAGTTCTACAGAAGAACCGGCTACTTCATCCCAGAATTCTAAATAATATTAAGCATAATAAATTGTTTTAGTTTTTAGAAAAGAGAAACTTACCCACGTTTGTACTTATTTTGTACATAAATAAAAAGTTTAAAAGAAGAGTAATGAAGACTAAAGGTAGTAAGTAAAACGTAAAAGAAAGAGCTGAAAAAAATGGTGAAGAAAAATTCAAAAATTATAAAATTTAATGCGGACTTCTGGCTTATTGCTAATTACAAAACATTGATATTGCCTCCTCTCTTCACTAAAACTGTGTGTTTTGCTTATAAAACATGCATTTTACATAATAAAATATTAGAAGAAATCTTATAATAAGTAAAAATCTCTCAAACATTAACTTGGTCTGATAATTGTTAATGAGCTCCTTTAATGATTTTTTAAAATGTTTTTCCTGCAAAGGTGGTGCTTCAAAAGTTACGAATACGGGTCCATATTGCAGAAAACCCGTTTCAGTTATTTACAGGGCCTTAGGAAAAATATGATATTTGAATTCCGAGGTCTGGAGAGGGTACATGACGTGGGCTGCTTCGACGTCATTTGATTGGCCGGGAGATCCCTCTCTCTCTCATCTACGCAAGTCAGCCAACTTTGCTACGCGAAAATTCGACCCCAAAAATCGAAAATCGGGTTAATCATTATAGAAGGTCATTCGAAAATTGAGCATCGAGGTTATTATCAAAGAATGTTATTCAAAAATCGACCCGGGCCGAGTGTTTTTATTCCGATTCGGTTCAGATTTATTGTTTAGCGCTCTGGCGGCTCAGTGCCCAACTACTCGACGCACAGCCTGGCGAGGTGTGACGTCAAATTTGCCCGGCGTTCATTTCAAAATCTCTAACATTTCGAAAACGGCTCAGCGCGTACCTATACGGATTTTCGAACTAAAAATTGGGGTTTATGGGTTTTAAAGGGTGCTGAATCCGAATATGTTGTCAGAAATGCTGAATTCTGACCTTTTCAAGAAGCCCATTGTATCATAGTAAAACCGAGAAGTTGATAAAATTTATCAATTAGTTTTGAAATGGGACTGTTTTATTGCCTAATAAAAAAAAACTGCCAACCTCCACTGGACCTTTTATTTTCGTCCTTTTGTACCAAACAGAAGATTGAAGAAGTTGAAAACAAGGACGTAGTTCACAAGTTACTTACAGTTAACTATGGAGTAAAATAGTTGGCATTGTTTCAGATTTTAAAATTTAAAATCACATTTAATGTTTTCGTGAAACGTCTCCACTTCCCTCTTGTTAGTATTCCCTTTATAATTATATAAACAATTCGATAATTCGCCTTTCAAGTGTTCAATTGGAATTATCTTCAAAATAGTTACATTTAGACAAATTTTCATAACTAAAAATAATTATTTAGTTAAAAAAAATTGTCTAAAAAAAATTGACATTAAAAATTAATTTAATGTTTTTCTAACGGTGTACAATTCATGTCAAGGCTATGGATGCTTAGCAGCTCGAAACTTGTTTATTATTAATAAACAATTAAGTTTATTAGACCGCCCAGCTGAAAAGTCCTCATCCCCCATTTTTCCCGTATTGAACCTCTGCACATTTAACAAACACTCTCTTGGGATAGAAAAAGTTTTTAAAAAAAGTTCCTTGTTCGATAAACTCCTTCCTTGCACAGGAAAACCTTCGCACATCAGGCAGTGTTTACAAACTTATTATACAGTAAAATGATAACAAATGACTTAGATTATACTGTTGATTAAATTCAACAAGCCCCATTTTTTCTGTCGATGAATTGATTTAACTGCGCTTATCATCGTGTCACGAATACTATTGTTTGAACCGCCAACAGCTATGAAGGTAAGTAGGTACGAAACGTAGAAAAAAAGTCGTTATATATTTAAATAGATGAGAATTAGTGGTATAGATAACAGTTTCTCTACCGCACAAATACATAATATTCAACACGACTGAAAGTTTTATAAATAACTAGGAATAACTTAAATACAGCCCACAATGGTAGAACATGTTTTTATTTTTTTAACTTTGTACATAATTATTTGGTTCGTGATTGGTAAAACGCCTTTTTTAAATTTGCATTATTTTTTTTTAAATTTTGATTTTGGGGAGCATTCTGAAAAATTGGAATTTTCGTTGCATCAATTTTCAAAGGCGTAAAAAAATCGGGATTTTTTTTTTAATTGAAGAGTTTTTCTTACCTTGAATTCTTCCTGCGGCAGTCATCACGATACAAAAGAGCAATAAAATGACAACCATTGCCATAGTCGATTTATTCCGCAACAATTATTGTCCACTAACAGGTTTGCTCAATTATAAACCATTGTTCGAAGCGAATGATGCGATCGATGAGTTATTTTTTCCGATGAAAATTTAGACGTTATATTTGACGAACATTTTTACACACACGTTGATAAAAACATCGCGACCGGTACACGAGCTCGGGTAGCAAACTCTCGTCTTGCAGGTGGCTTTGGCTGCCAGAACGGGACTGGCAGGCGGGAGGCGACTTCGGGAAGAGGCTGGAGTGGGGGGAAGAAGGGGGATGATCCCACCCCCACTCGTCCCCAGGACAGGGCCGTGACAACCCCACCGCGAGCTTTGATCCCCGCCCCACGCTGCCGCGTCGGGATGTATTCATTTATCGCGTTACCTGATGGATTTTGGTGACCGTCTGCGTGACAACGTCAAGCGCCGTGAGATACTTGTTTTGAGCGTTTTTGAAAGCAAGATCGTGAAGTTTTGGAAAGCAGCAGCAGTGATGAAAAGTCCCATAATAATATTATAGTCCCATAACCATAATATTATTATGGTATCATATTATGATACCAAAATTTTTGATAGGTAGGTTACTTGTGCAGAAATTAATTATGTGCCAATAAAAAAATATTTTTGATAAAAAAGGAGTGGGACCTCGAAAAATGGCTTCTTACGTCCAAAAACACCTCGAAAACGACGCCTAACTCGAACCCATTGCCAAACCCTTCAAAAAAGCCCTCACGTAGCCACTTTCTAACCCCACAGAGACCGAAATGAATGTTCGACCTCCGTCGCAATTCCGTGTAATAATTCATAATACGTGTATGAAGATTAACAAAGAGTAAGACGGCATGACTTACGGAGACTTTGGCATTCTTCCTTGGGTGGTCGCCGTGTCGTTCTGAAAAGAATAATTCTATCTATTAATTATTAATTGATGTTACTGCAAAACCCCGAAGAGCAGTAAAATTTACTGATGTCAAAGCCACATGTCGTATCAAATTCTTACCAATATCATTTTAAAAACTTCTTAATCGATAAAATTTTTGATTTTGCATCGTTTGAAGCGGTTTATCTCCCCTCATCGAAATCTATGTTTGCGTGTGGGGGTTTTGAATAAGTTTTTTGGCTCTCCTGAAAAGTTGTTGAAAATGTGATATGGCATGTGGCTTTGACACCCTCAAAATGATTAGCAGAAATTTCTGTCGGCGCCGATTTCCCTGTTGGGGAATGTCAACATTAAATTTTACCAAAATCAGATGGTAAGAATCCGAAATACCCTTCCCCATTGAAATCATCCTCGTATTTTATCAAGCCTCTGTGACAAAAGATTAACTTGGGAAAGTCCAATGGGGCAATACCTAATTCCCGAGATTTTCTTAGGAATGGAGAACGTTCGTCCGTTGGTATTAGCTCAAAACGTACACATGAATGAAATCCAAAAAATATTGGTGGCTGGGATAAAGTTAATAAACACAATAAAATGGGTCACTGATACGGACTAATATGAGGTGTTTGATATCAAAACCTGCTCATTCAATTTTTTGAACATTATACAGGAGAAACGAAAAACTTACCAAGTCCGCAGGTTTTGAGCCAGGTCGTTTTTTTAATTGTTATTGTATGTATATAACGTAGAATTAGATTCATTTTTCATTTTTACCCTGGAATAATAATTATTCCAATGGTGCGATAGAACTAAGCTGCCGTCTTTAGGCAGCTTCCCAACAATAACAATACCTCCCAAAGTATCAAACACACTATCAAAACCAGCAACGAGTACCTATAATATATTATAATGTAGGTACACGTTATATTATAATGTATGTACACGAAAAGTCCTCGACCACCTCACTAAAAAACGTGACGAACCTATTCGCCGGCCAGGAAACGATCTGAGGAAGTTTCCTCGTGAAAAGTTGCTGAGCAAAGCGCACTACAGCCAAAAGTGATTGGTTTGTGATTAATTGATGAGCAGGCTCTTGTTGAAACTGGAAATAATAGACGTTACGCACAATGACGGCAAAGGATTGTTTGAGTTTCGAAGGAGCCGCGCGCCCCCAAGTTAAAGAAAAGTGTTTACAAGTGGATTGCTTCAAACTCCAGAAAGCCCAGGGAGGACATTCAATTTGAGGAAGTGCGAGATTGAGGGAGGGGGAAGTTCACATCGCTGTTGGGTTGTAGTTGTAATAGCAGTTGTCTCTTTCCATTGTGCGAAGGAGTCCCCGATATGAATCAACCAGGAGAGGGTGTTCCAATTACAGGATGGGTCCCCCCGCCAACCAGACACTCCTGACAGTGCATAACAATTTGAAGGAAGGTGGAGGTTTTCTTAGTGGAGTGCCAACCAGCCCTCAGCGTGGGGGACACCTACAGACGTTTTTTTAAACGATAAACAACTCCACCGTCAGTACTTTTTAGCATTTTTTCGTCCTTTTGTACTTTCAGCACTTGTTAATAATTGAAGACGGAAGAGGGGAGACTTGAAAGAAAGTCGATAAAGAATTCTCAGAAGGGTAGAAATTTCCGATTATCACAAGGGCATTAACACATGAATAATGTAAATTAATCATCAAATGTCTTCACGTTCAGCAAAAGCTAAGAAATGTCAACTAAATCTTCAATCCCTAAAAACCACACTTGTTAAAAAGTATGCCGTGATTGTTTTTCTTCCTAGATTTCAATCTGGATGGATATGACTGGGAAGAACGTCGGCAAAAAAAATGCGAAGGGATTTCGGATGGCAAACGGTCTCCGGCTCTAATAAGGGTCCCAAAGATTTATGCAATCATCGAGAAAAAAAAGGACCGAAGTGGGGGAAGAGCCATCCCAGGGAGGAAATAGATTTAAAGAAATGTGGAGCTTTTTAAATTGAACATTTATCTCTCTGGTCGCCCTATAGCCAAAGGAAACTGCCAATATCCACAGCTTTCTCGCTCCCGTTTATATAGAGGGACTGTAGTTTTTTCCTTATACGTGAACAATATATTCCAGAAGGCTCATTTCAGCCGTGGAGTAAGTTCTTGTAGAATTGAACAGATTAGGAGTAGTTTTTTTTTTCGAGTTCTATAGCACAATATGTTTGAAAGAAATAGTTGGGCGCGTGAAGTTCATCTTTAAGTATCTAGTGATGAATTTTCCATTTAATTTAATTTTATTCTATGAATGCTATCTTGTTGTGCCCGCATGGTTTTCAGCCCAGTCCCCCAACTCCGAGGGGCTCCACTGGGGCTAAAAAGGGGCTACGGGGGAAGGGGGGTTTCAGGTTTCCGGGTATGATATCGAGTGGGATGTCGTTTTCGAAGTAGGTTTCGACGTACCTAGTATCCATTTTATGGGGTCCCAAAACTATCCGGTTTCACCGTGGGGATCAATGGGGCATTCTTGGGGCAACAAATTGAGGAATTTTGGACGCGAAGTCCATTTTTCGGGGTCCCAAATCTGCCCAAACATTGTACGAGATTTTTTTTAAATTAGGTAGGTACCTATTTCGATTTTGGTTTATTACCTATTCTTGGAATAATACACCTATGTTTTCGCGACAGAGGTCGACGACTCCGATCGGTCTCAAAATTTGACATTATCCGTTTTAAGAGGTCTAGATTCCAAAACCGAAATGTTCGTCTGAGCCGTTTTGGGCTTGAAATTTTGACAAAATACTTGGTTTCCATCTAGTTGTGCCCGCAAGGTTTTCAGTCCCATCGCCCAAACCCGTGGGGCACTATGGGGCTAAAATGGGGCTACGGGAGTGGGTTTTGAAGGCTTTCGGCGATGAGGTCGAGTTAGGTGTCGTTTTCGAATTATTTTTGGTCCCGGAACGATCCGATTTCACTGTGGCGACTTACAGGGCTTTCATGGGGGTACAAATGGGATTTTTGAAGGATCCCAGGAGATCGAGTAAAAAATACAGAATTTTTGAAAAAAAATTTTTGAAACCGAAAAATCCAAAACTTTTTTTTAATATTAATTTTTTTAATTTTTTTTCATTGACACAAATAATTTTTGTACAAGTACATAACCTATATCAAAGAATAATAAACCCTTGTGTAAAATTTGCAGCTTTTTAATTAATAATTTCAAATAGGTAGTAAAACTTTTGAGTTGTCAATCCTTTCTATAGCGTGATCGAATCCTGCTAACGGCAAAATGATTATTTTAAGGGTAATGCCCCAGGCAGAAAGGGAGGTTGTCGGTTTATATAAACAATAAGTAAAGGGTGGGAGACTAATGATCGAAAAATTAGTTATCAAACGTAGATTTGTCGCAGATGGTGCAAATCTCTCCTAACGTGTTGAGTTCAGCCTTCAAATTAACGATCGCTACCCGAGGATTTCTGGTTGAACTGTCAAACCTTCTCGGGCGGCGATGGTTGGGAGACGTACCGTGGAAATCCCAGACGTTGCCACCAAGACAAGCAGCCAAAACGTGGAGTGTGCGTCTTTAAATTTAATGTCAACAACATATATTTAAATTTCACTAATACCCCAGGAACTCAACCACACGACGATCCCATAATCATAATTTATTCTTTTCTTGTTATGTTCACTTTCCCTCCTAGAAAATCATAATGCGTTCTTCTTGGCTCCGTAATTACCTGAGCCTTAAGAATTTGCGCCATACTTCTCAGCGTAATTATTCTTCATGAAGGGGTTTTCCTTTTGGGTGCCCTGGCCGGGAATACTGTCTATAAAACCAAATTACTGAACCTGAAGACGACAGAGGGTAAGAGGGGAGGCTAGGACGGGCCACTGCCTATTGGATCCACCTTAATTATCTACCTACCCCCACCCTTCCAATCTTTACCTCGCCATTAATTACTTTCAAGCCCGCCCTCTATTTACGCAGAACGGAATCCTCTAAGGAGGGAAAGTCAATGATAAGGTCATTTGAAGAGCTTTGTTTTAATTCAATTAGCTTTTCACTGCGATTCGTCCCTTTAATCTGGGAGCCTCTCCTTGCATTCATGCACCTTATTGTATTAATTGGAAAGAGGCCCTATTTTCTTTAAAATAAGGCTTCCCTCTGTTTAGTAAAAGAACTGAGCTGTTTGATGCTCGGCAGAGGGCGAGGAAAGATGATGAGGGAACAACGGCATTGCGTTCTTCAAAATTATACGTAACTGGAGATGCAATTGCAGGGCCGCTGTATGTAAGTGGAAAATAAGTTATCGCATAATCCGCTAGATGTAAATTGAAATTCTTATTACGCGATAAAAATTTCAATTTGTAAACAGTTATGCCGGTTGAGGTGCAAACAGTCCAACAGCTCCTTCCTCCTTCCTTCCTCGAATGTTCAAACTAGTGGGTCGGAGGGAACCCCATTCGCATATTTATTTTAAGTGCAGTGCATAAACTCAACATCAAATAATGATTTTTATGTACCTACCAGGGCCGGATTAGTCAACTTTGTGTCCCACTAGGACTCAGTAACTCTAATGATGGGTATCGAATATGAAGAATATCGATGTTTGAAACGACGAAATATCGAGCTCAAATTTATCGATATGGAGAATACCGAGGTCAATCAACATTTAAAAATTAGTTAAACAAATTATTACAAATAAATTAGAAACAAAAATATTGCAAATTTTACACAAGGGTTAATTATTTTTGATAAAAATTACCTATCCAAAATTAATTCTGTAGTTATCCATCTAAAAAACAAAAAATTTAATTCAATTAATTTAAAAGATTTCTTGTTTTCCTCTTGTGAAGTTCGAGGACGGATTTGGGATCCTAAAAAATGGATTATGACTCGAAAATTTACCGGAAGACGACACCTCATTCGACTTCCTGGGATCAAAAGGCTATTTTAGCCCCATGAAAGCCCCATAGTGAAATCCGATAGTTCTGGGACCCCGCGAAAATGGATTTTACGGCGAAAAATACTTCGAAAACGACACCCCACTCGAGATCTCATACCCGAAAACCTTTTTTTTTTAAACCTCCCAATGAAGTGGCGATCTATCCACAATTAGATGATGTCTAATGATTGGGAGCGGGGTCAGACAGAAAATTCGATTGCTTTCGCCAAGCTTTCGGCATTGTGTTATGCCTTCCTCAGGGGTCAGCAAAGGTCACCGTGAGACTCAGCAAACGCAGTTTCTCCCCCCTGGTAACCCTACTTCAGCCTGGCATCCTGATAACCAGGAAATCAATCAGGCTCTTCAGACACACAGCCTCAACAACCTTTCACGGATTTCTATGTTATTTCATCCTACAACACTCTCAATGGCAAGAACTAGGACAAAGCGCCGGCACCTTTTCGCCAAACCACAACCGCTTAACCGCATACTATCATCATTATGATGAAACTCGACATAAGAAGTTTCTAGCTGATCATCCTCTAGAACTGGATAGTTAAGGTGAAGTAGTTGCTGTAGAACAAGCGCCGGTGAAACCCGTTCATGCGTTCAGAAGGTGACGTAATTACGTAAAGCATTAGCAAGTTTTAGAGGGGGTTCGAACCCATCCTCCTCCAAGTCCTCACCCCTCTTCCAACTCATTCGCGAAGACACAACAATAAATTTCTTGAACGCTTTACCTCTCTCCTGGGCCGCCCTTTCCCCTCAGGATCCTTCCACTCCCAACAACAACTAACGTTTTCGCCAAGTTTAATTAATCCTTGCACACCCTGCAACTTCATATACCACACTGTAAACGGTTTTATGCTCGGGCGAATGTTCGAACACGAGCCACTCAGCATATTCCAAGATTGTCCGCTTCCTCGCCCGTCATAGTTTCCAAATGAATGCAAGGGAGCTCAACTGGAGCCCATAACTGTTTCATTTCAATTTCACCGGCGTCGTTTGTTCACGAATGGGATGGGCCTTGTTTCAGCAATTCTCTATGGGAACCTTACTAGTTAGACCTGCATTGTTCCTGATGGTTTATCATCCACGCCACCTCTCGCTAATAGCCCTGCTCGTGTACACTGCTGATCACCCAAGTAATTGCTGATGCTAAAAATGCCAACTACGGTGCTCAAACTAACTGGCAAAATTACAGAAAAACAGCACAATGCTCAAACTCGCTTGTTCATTTTTGTCAGTTTACACATGATAAATCATTCTCCAAAAATACTTCGTTAAAACAATACATGCTGCGTAATGATTTTTTTCCGGCGCTGCAGAATTACGAGACAACGTGATATTTTGTCGGAAAAATTCGTCGGCCCTTTCAGGCAGGGAGGTCAGAAATGTAATATCCCTCCATTACTGGTCATTACGGAAGGTTCCGGGAGAGGGAATCTTGTTCCAAGAGCTCATCCTAATTGCTTTCAAACATTACGGAATTAGAGAGAACGTTCGTTAAGGGAGGGTGTATCACGTTCTCGTTGGAGGAAAAGAAGTATGGCTTGGAAGGCGTATTCCCCGTTCGAATACGGACCAGATAAAAAAAAAGTAACGTGAGCTTGAACGGAATATTTCAAATTCAGTCAACTTGCGTACCAGAAAATTAAATAACCTAATAATGTTGAATTTAATCCATGATGAATGGCGTTTAATTGCAGAACCAGCTCGTTTCCTACTACAAAATTTTACAAGAAAGGCAATAAAAAAGTTTTTGAAAAAATTTTTTTTTTCAATTTTTTGGGATTTTTTTTCAACAATTTTTTGTTTTTTACTCGGAAAATATTTGACCTCCCGGGATCCTTAAAAAATCCCATTTGTAGCCCCATGAAAGCCCTATTGATCCCCACAGTGAAATCGGATCGTTCCGGGACCCCCAAAAATAGATTCTATGTCCAAAAATACCTCGAAAACGACACCTAACTCGACCAGATAGCCAAAAGCCTTAAAATAACCCCTCCCGTAGCCCCATTTTAGCCCCATAGCGCCCCACGGGTTTGGGCGATCGGGCTGAATACCTTGAGGGCTCAACTAGATGGTAAACCGAATATTTTGTCAAAATTCGGACATAGACCTAGTTGATTGCATCGATGCAGTAAACGACAATGTAAAAGTTGGACGAAGTGAATAAGAATTAAATGAAACTGTCAGATGTGGGGAAGAACGGGGGTCACCTGGGCCCATCATCTACCCACCAGGCCCAACCGTTGTTTGGTTAAGGGGCAGCGTCCTGGTTATCCCCAGGGCAAGATCTAGCTAACCGGCAGGGCGTCCAATCGGGTTTTTTTGATTGCTCAGTTTCTGCTGTGTTTTCGCCCCCAAATGCCTTCCCCACCGTACAATTTGGGCTTGAAAAGAAGACAAAAGTTTAACCGTCCTGGATCACACGGAACAGGGAAAGGTGCATCAACGCTGAGCATGTTTGAACATTAAACACGAGCCCCTCCCATCAGCACATTCCCAATCAGCTGTGATTAAGGGTAGAGCTCTTGGAAACCTTCCAGACCCCGCTGTTCGTTCTCCGGGTTCTTCTGTTTCAACAAATTATACGGACTTGGTAATTAAGTTCAGTAGGTATCTAAATCAGACAGGGGTTTCCTACAGTGTACTTTTACTGACGTCCAGTGAAACTAGGCTGTTTCGAATCGCTAAAAGGGAAATTAATTAGCGGGAATTGAACAAAATAATTCGAAGTACATGTAGTGCTACTTTTTCAGAATTTTGCCCCCTCATTCGTAGCTTTTAGACGTTAATACTTTTCGAACAATACACGAGATAATGCGGTCGACAACTCGACTACCACATTGTTCGTCAGCATTATGTTGCTTAATGGCATCTCCGAGTTGCTGTTTTCTTTTCTCCTTTCCCCCTTTCGCAGTAACTGGGTTTATTTTTAATCTGGGGAGTTTTCCGCGCTTTTAATGTATATGTAAAAACTCCCAGGTCCTGACCTAATCCTCGAGGCATTAGGAACTTTACCAAATGTGCTTTTAAACTGCTGCCTGCTTTACATTTTTATTCCGTACTGCTCGGTACTCGGCCTTTTCTTTTAATGCCCGGAGGTGAAAAAAAAGAAAGTTTCCTGAACAGGTTCGTTGCTTTTTAACTCGGATTACAAATTTGAATGATGCGGCCTCAAAAATGCCGAAATGGGTTTGGGCGATCGGACTGAAAACCTTGCGGGCACAACTAGATGGTAAACCAAGTAGGTATTTTGTCAAAATTTCAGATTAAAAAAAAAAAACGCTGCAAATTTTACACAAGGGTTTATTATTCTTTGATATAGGTTACTTGTACAGAAATTTAATTCTGTCAATAAAAAAAATTAAAAAAAAATTTTTTTTTGGATTTTTATATTTCAAAAAACATTTTTTGAGGCGATTTTTTTTCAAAAATGTGTTTTTTCAAAAATTCTTTAATTTTTACTCGAAAGATATTTAACTTCTTGGGATCCATCAAAAATCCCATTTTTAGCTCCATGAAAGCCCTATAGATCGCCACAGTGAAATCGGATCGTTCCGGGACCCCAAAAAATGGATTCTACGTCCAAAAATACTTCGAAAACGACACCTGACTCGATCCCATAGCCAAAAGCCTTCAAAAACCACCTTCTGTAGCCCCATTTTAGCCCCAGAGCGCCCCACGGGTTTGGGCGATCGGGCTGAAAACCTTGCGGGCACAACTAGATGGTAAACCGAGTATTTTGTCAAAATTTCAGATTTTTTAAAAAATTCCTACTGCCCAAAACGGCCTGGACGGCGGACGGACATTTCGGATTTTGAATGTAGACCACTTGAAACGGATAATGTCAAATTTTGAGCCCGATCGGAGTCGTCGACCCGCGTCGCGAAAACATAGGGGTATTATTCCAAGAATAATAAACCAAAAGTTCCTACTGCCCAAAACGGCCCGGACGGCGGACGGACATTTTGGATTTAGAATGTTGACCTCTTGAAACGGATAATGTCAAATTTTGAGGCCGATCGGAGTCGTTGACCCCCGTCGCGAAAACATAGGTGTATTATTCCAAGAATAATAAACCAAAAGTTTGAAGCTATAAGACTGGTTGGAAGAAAACTGGTTTGAAAGGCTTCAGAATTTGTCTCAAGAGCTTCATACGAGGTTTGAAAACATTCAGATCCGGATTGAATGTAATACAATGGGCCCCGGAACCGGCTGTCGAATAATACTTTTTTCTGAAAGAACTTCATAATTTGAAGGCATAGCAGTGAGTTTTGGGCTCCTACGCTGTAATACAAATTTCCAGGGCACTGTCGAAAATTTCAACTTTGAATCTGGAGGGAAAAGTGGCACCACTCTCTCATTGGCTGCTCACGGCCGCCATTTCCACCGTCACCTCCGGCAGATGCCCGTCGGTCCCTTCTTATGCTAGCGCACTCTGGCGGATTAGTTATCGTGGCTACCGCGGGAAAATTCAAAACGCCAAATATTCACTAGTGATTTCCTCTGCTCAGACACCTAATTTCTCACTGCTAACTGTACTGAGTACTTCGTTCATTACTAGTTCAACTATGTTCGGCCGAACTTTCCCATTTCTCTGACCTAGTTCCGGGGCCCATTGGTTTAAGGAGCTACAAAACCCAGTTTAAGTGCTGCCGAATCTCTTTGAAGAGATATTATGTGGTTCGACGGGTTGTAAAACCACCGAAGTCGAATGAGGTGCCATTTTCGAGTAATTTTGGACGCATAATCCATTTTTCGGGGTCCCACATCCGTCCACCAACTTTAAGTGAAAATTGAAAAAAATCAATAAAAAATGTTAGGTACTATATACCTACTTCAGTAAAAAATTATAATTAGGTACCAAAAAATTGTAATAATTAAAATCTTATTTTCATTGATGTAGAATTAATTTTGGCAACATTTTTAATAAAGAATAATACTCGTTGAGTAAAATTTGCAGCGTTTTCAATAATTTGTGAGGTCTTCAAATGTATAAGATGAGACATTAAATGTTGACAATTAACAAAAACCAAATTTTAAGAAAATTCAAATTTTGAAAAGTTCAGAGTGGTGAAAATTCAGTGAGGTGGTATTCTTGGGTCTTTCAGAATGGTTCTTTTACGGTTAAAGAAGGTGTTTTCATACCTGAATTAAATTCACAATTAAATTCTAAATTTTGGTTTATTATTCTTAGAATAATACACCTATGTACCTAATCGCGACGGAGGCCGAAAGATCTGATCGGCCTCAAATTTGACATTATACGTTTCAAGACAAGTAGATTCCAAAAACGAAATGTCCGTTCGCCGTCCGAGCCGCTTTGGGCTTTTTTTTTTTTTTTTTTTTTAAATCTAAAATTTAGACAAAATACTCGGTTTACCATCTAGTTCTGCCCGCAAGGTTTTCAGTCCGATCGTCCTAACCCGTGGGGCGCTATGGGTTTAAAATGGGTCTACAGGAGGGCTTTTTTGAATTTTTAAAAATAGGTAGGGGAAGGGGGGGTAAGATGACGAAGTGGGTAAGATGACGAGTACTGATTTTCTGTAGATTAAAACAAGATAGAGACACCGTTCCAGTGGAACCAGTGACCTCTCATGGTGCTCCTCCACATTCAACGGCAGTAATTCCCATCCATGTCCCCAGGCGTGAACAGTACAACAAAGTTCGATTTCGCAGGTAGGTCATGCAACTTTTGCTCCTCGTTTCTTAAGCGACCACGATTTTTTGGCAAGTCATTTGAATTTCTCTTTTCAATATTGTGAATCTATAAGTCAAAATCTACAGTTTCATTGCTAATTGAAGTCGTTTGCTCTAAAGTTGCATGTTGATGGAACTGTTTTGAAAAAATATGGCGTGGTGGGGTAAGACGACGAATTTCTTCCCTTCTTATGAAGAATCTTCGGATAGTGACAGATACATCGAAAAAGATGATGATATGGATATGGAGTTTGATGATGACGACAAAAACCCCATTGTCTGCGGAGAACAAGGGAAAGATGAGCTGTGGTATCAGTGCATTCAATGCCAATCTTGGGGCCACGCCGAATGCTCTGGTTGGGACGAGGATGAAGCCGCTTATCAGCCATGGAAAAACTTTATTCAAAATAGAAATTTAGAATTATGTTTGATTATTTTAGTTCATATCCTTGGCCGTTCGTCATCTTACCCGCAAGGTGGGGTAAGATGGCGAAAATGACATCTGCTCGAAAATTCATTTTTTCTTCTTTCTAAAGTTGAACGTAAAATTTTAATAAAAAGTATGTTGTACTCGGACGTTTTATAAAAGGAATAGTTCCATTTACAACCCTCTCGGCTGCTTCCAGAGCTTAGGAAAAATCTTAGAAGCTTAGGTTCGCCAACTTACCCCCCCTTCCCCTACCTATATTTTCTTAATATTTGCGCAATTAACCTACATCAAAGAATAATAAACCCATATGTAACATTTGCAGTGACTTTCTCTTTCCGCATTGAAAAGAGGATGGAAATTTCTTCTCCAAAACTGAAAATCATCGGCGGCGTGTAAAGAGTAGGTAAATTTCAAATTCAGAAAAAAGCATAGGAAAAAGCCTACGGGTTGAGATCATGACAGTTCCCATTTGACCCAACACCCCCTTCTTACAACAATAACTTCAAAATAACGCCCGGAAAACAATAACTTCAAAATAACGCCCGGGAAAAAACGTATAATAATGCTTAATAATGGGCTTAAATCTCAATAAATGTGATCTTCTTCTTAATCGATAATAATCTTAGCGGGTGAATTTGTTAAAAACCCAAATAGGCTATGTTCCTTCCAAAAATGGCGTTTGGCTATTCAAAATCCATGCAAGCGAACACAGCAGATTTTCTGCTTTTCGCCGCTTTTGGCGTTATGGTGGAATTGCACGGTCCCTATAACGAGAGGAGTTCATATTATCAATATTCAAATCGGCCGTGTGGTTTTCGGAAGTTCTCCAATTTAGCACCCCTCAAATCGGCCAAAGGCAATATTTGAAAGCACACAACGGTGGAATCGATTATCGAGTTTGGAGACAGCGAGCCGATCGCGTAAGCTAATAGGAAGGTTAATTTGGGAGGAAGTTAACGATAACAGGTTACCTTGCAGGGAGCAGGTTGAATGTACCGACTTCAGGAGATATCAGGATTTAGGAGTGAGGCACCTGAAGGAGGAACTAAGTAAGTCTAGCTCCCTTTATCTCCAATAAAGTAATTACCCGTCTACTTACAACTTGGATAATTTATACGAGTCGGGGGCGATAAGATGAAGTTTGGGTGCTCAGTTTTAAACTAAGGACGGTGTACGAAAATTATTAGTTTGTACGATAAGAGTAACTTTCTAACAAACTATTTGGAAAGCATATTCGGCAGACGTCACAGGATTTAAAGCCCGACAGGGCTTTGTTTTTGTTGGCAGGGTGGTACAGAATGGCGTACACATTTCACGTCGAGCTTCCGAAGAAGCCAAACGCCATCCTGAGTCGGGCCTGTGATTTACATAGCGATTCCAGCGTGTAGAGCGCCATCTGGCGAGTCACCCGAGGTCCCTATGATTGATTGTGCCCCTCCCCGAACTTTAGTCACCGCTTATGAGTTGACCTAACCCCGCCGGAGGCCAAATGTTCAATTTGAAGGCCGTGGAACCGAAGCCTGGCGAAACTCTAAAAGCCCGATCCGTCAAGGTGACAAATGGTTTCATTGACGGGTCGGGATGAGCCATCCGGTGAAATTCGGCATCCCAATAATGGCGCTGAGTTATAATTAATTAAAGTGCCTTCGGCGGGTTTTGAGATAAACCTCAAATAACGGCGATTGGAACCGGTCACGAGCGAATTTGTCATTTTTTGACTAATGCAATTAGGGCTTTCGCCAAAGCGCGAATTCTGGAGAGTCAAAACCAACCTTAAAATTTCAAACGAACCCAATTTGCAGCCAACCGTGCCTGCTGTACCGAGCCATTAGGTTGGGTCAGGGCTCGTTATACAATCTATATAATTCAATTTGTTCTGGTCCATCGGCGGCAGATTCGCACTCTTGCCATTTTCTGCTCGGGGTAGTGCCGCCTAGAGTTTGGTGTTCCTCGGTCCCAACCGTGCATAAACCCTTGCACCAGCTTGAATTACCTCATTCGACATTTTCTCAATGAAACCCGTTTCACTCTTCCCTGCCACTTGGTAGCACCCCCTCCAAAACCACTCCACGCAAGCTCCTTTCCCACTTGCCGTTCCTCTCAGCCTCCATCAATCAAAAAACACCGTCCCCCGTCGATTCTTAACTCTTGCTATCCTTTTTGTGAATAGGGCAGCTTCTAAAAACACCCTCATTTCCCGTCAACAGACTGATATGATTAATGATCGTGTAGGTAACTACAACCTCAGGACCATTAGCAGCCTGTCGCTACTGTGTAAGCTTTGTCAAAACAACTGCTTCGTTCTATTTTGAACATCACGTCATTTCCTTAGAATTTGATAGTTAAGGGGAGCTATTTTTAATTCTAAAAAAAAAACTTCAAAATTTCTCCCCCTGTGGACCCAGGGGCGGATGCAGGTATGGGGGTGTTTATTTTTTGTATCCCAACGATTCATGATGGACCATGGGCTCCAGATTTGTTCGTTTGCTTTTTCATTCAATTTCAGATTAGTTGACTCCTGCAACCTTTTGCGACCTACCACCAGAGCACACTGAAAATGATCCCGTGCATAGTCATAAAAACAAACTCGGTGCTTCCCTAAACGAATTGTCGCCAAGGGAGGTCGGATCCGCTGACACCGGCTTACGAAAATCCAATATTCAACAATAAGAAGAGTCAGTCAGTTTATGAGGCCGGAGGCGCAATCGGGGAGTCCAAGTGATCTAGACTTTCCAGATCACGCCGCCGGAAGTGGCGCTTCCCATGGCCCGCGATTGAACGATATGGGCGAGCGAATTTAAGACAGTAGAGTTTGGCCCATGCGCCCACAACTGTCAACGATAAGTACAGGCAGGTCTTCTAGAGCCAAAATTAATCCACACGAACTAAAACTGCAAAAATCCGAATTTTTTGGCAGAAGAAGTTTTGATTGTAATTATGCAGTAAAACTTCCTCTCGTGGAAAAATTAAAAATTTGAAAAACTTTAAAAATAGAAAAAATATCTAAAAACTAATGAGCACCTATTGTTGTCGTGATGATCTAGTGGGCAGTGGATGGGGTGGCGACGCATCCGGTGGTCGGCCGCAGTTAAGCCTCTCAAAGGCCGCAACCCAAAACGTATCAGCGGAAACCAGAAAAGATTTCCGCTTCAGAATCGACGGATAATGATAGCCACGTGTAACGACCATTAAGCTCCCGAGTATCGGCAGTGCGGATGTGCGGAAGTCGGATTAGCGTCAGAAGTGGCGCACAGTGGCTCCCCTTGTAATAATGATATTTCACTTCATTGTAGTAGTTTATGTACGTTGGGTAGGATTAGAGTGCCGGAGGGGAGATTTCGGGTGATCCGAAGATTCGAACAGGCTAATCCCAGATAATGGCTCGGCGGGAGGTTGGAACGATCGGCGGAACTGACGAGCGAAACTTGCGCCTATGACAAGGTTTCACGTGTCAATTGCAGGTTGGCTGCCGTTTTCAATATGACTCATCGTCGATTGAAAAAGGTCTTTGATCTGTTAATCATGCAGGACATGCGAAAATCTCCAATTAACGCTCAAACAGCTTTATAACGTCAACTCGGGTACGGTATTTAGGGGCTCCACGGAATGATTGTCGGAGGCGAAATTGAAAACGGTTCACGACCAAAAAACCAACCACGACCAAATATTTTTAGGTATTGCAACATTTTAATGATAATTTATTAAGTAAAAAAGCCAAATGAAAGTTCAAAAGCTAGCTTACAAAAAGAACAATGTATATCAATTATACATTACTATTGGTTACTAATAGTAAGGAAGAATGAAAATTTAAATTAATATGTTATTTAATAACATATAACAAGAAAGTAAACTCAATGAACCCAATTACGTAAAAACCATGTCAATGATTTGCAGTAACCAAATAAACAAGCCATCAATTGAATTGAATAGATGAGCGCAACCTTTCTGTTACTACGAAATATTCTTTATTGAAACCAAAACCGTAACTAAGAATTCGTAACTTGACACAGTAGGTAGCTATCTAACGACCAAACTATGCCACCCAACCTAAGCACATCATTTTGTAAAATGCGCTGGGTCGCCTTTTTCGAGAGTCATCTTCTCGGGATCGGACGAATCGTCGACGACGGAGGTGATTTTCATAGCCTATAACCACCCCCCAGAACTCGCTGATCACAATGAGACCACCCTCATGAAAAACTGTTCAGCCGCTCGGGCGTGATGCTGTGATACACAGAAACACACACACACAAAAAAAAAAAAAAAATTTGAAGAGATGAGCGCACCTTTTCATTTTTTGGAAAGGTTGCGCTAAAAATTAGGGACTCTCCACATAGGAAATTATGCGTTAAAAATAAACTCTCCACAACTTAATAGGTCGGATCTCAACTCATCGCGTGAACGTGTAAACCAAAGTGAAAACCAGAAACCCACAAAAAGAAACTGACCACCAGCAATCAGAAAAACGAAGCGACAAGACTGCTGAAAATACAACCCAGAATACTCCAAAGAAGGACAACAGCAACTACTAACACTACATTAGCGACTACCAATACTACAGCCGCTAATACAACCAACAAAAATGCATCAGTTCAAAGGACAGACAACCTCCAAAATACTCAACAACCACAACTCCTTTGCAATCAACTCCAAGAGACAAACAAAACCAAAAAGGACTTCAACCATCACAGATCGAGCGCCAGAGACGCTCTTTCTCCGAAGGAGGGGGAGTTGTTAGAAGGGATTTTACCCGAAGGAGAAAATCCTCTTCACACTTCGAAATTGTAAAGCTGAATCAGCAGTTTGAAGTAAGACAGGAGGGAGACAAAGAAAGAAAACTCCCGGTCAGTCGTCTGCAGTTCACCAAGCAAACAAGACTTGTATCACTTAGTGGTCGTTCGTCCCTGAGGTTCCACAGCTGGCAGACAACCCTAGTCGCAACACACTCAGGTCAGATCCAAACAAAATTTCATTTAATCATTTTTTTGGAAATCTCGAATTTCCACCGACAGGCTCGCGAACCGCGTCGGGCGTTCGGGTAGGGCAATTTGCACGTTCATTTTGCATTCTACATATTAATTTGGTCCATGCACATCAAGTTTCCCAAACAATTTTCTTTTAAAATCATTTTGAATTTTTGGATACGTTCAGTGTTGTCTCAACTCTTAAAACACGGTGGCGACTTTCGCTGGCGAATCCCGTCAGGGTCCCCCTTCCATGCAGATGCTGCGGTATATTGGGCCACAGGGCTCTCGGATGCACCGGGTTATTTAGTGGTCCCGGGTCCGCCCCGCCCATCAATAACTATCAACATCAATTACTCCACCGACCCTACCTGATTGTCGTATTAATGGACGGGTTGCAGGTTCTAACACGAACGTACGAGTTCGCCCTCCTGGGGATGCTTTGGTTTTCCCTGTCCCGCGTACGGTCACTTGTTTATGCTTCGCCTCCCCCCAGATTTTCCCCCGTTTCCAGGACCCCCAACTTCACAATTGACAGGGATGTACGGTAATTTCTCCCCTCGGTGCGGTCTATTCAGTAGAACTATTCATTGGCTTTTACCAAATCCTACTATTCACCGGGAAGGTTGTTCTGAATCTGAGCCTTTATGACATTATGTGCAGGTAATTATTAGTCAAATATTGATCACAACTCATCCTACTACAAACACCGTCCCTCACACTTATAATGCGTATAGTAGTCGTGTCCCTCAAATAATCATGCATATCGAGGGTCTCACAGCAACACCCCACATCTTCATTTTTGAAGATTTTTCAGGAGAGACCGAAAACCACAAAAACAATACCCCACAACCAACTCTGAGACTCGCTAGTAGTAAACAAAGGACTTGAGATGACAATGTGGGATATTACTGATGGCAAGACAACATAGGGGTATTCACTCAGCAGCGATTCGCCACGAGAAGACGGTCCGAACGGTACTTATGCATAACTCTCTCGAGATTCTCTTGAACCGACCCCTACGCACTGCGCACTTTCTCCATCTTAGGCGTGAAGGTTGAAGTGCAAGCAAAGAGGGCACTTTGGTTGGTGGTGGGGGAGAAGATAGCAAATGCGTTAGTGCGCAAACATATCAAATTTCTCTTCACGTTCATCTATCTTATCACTTCTAAAATTAAATTTTTCGCGCTGTAAGAGAAGTTTCGTTTTTAAAATACCTCCGGGCTCCCGACAAAAACAATTTGGGTCCCTTCCGTTGGATCTAATCTTCCCCCGTTCAGTTTCCACGTTGAAAATTATGTAGGAATCCCTTTGGGTCCTGTCTGCTTGGCTTTCCTTGATTCCACCTCGTCTCCACCCGGTTTTTCTAATAAGGGAAAAAAGTTCTCACTAACGCTTGACTCTCGCAAGTCGACTTTCTTGTACATTTAAAACATGTTATTCCCTACTTCACGTTTATTACGATTCCCCCCGCCACGTGCGGAAGTCTCGGAATGGAACAACTGCTCAGGTTTTCACGGTGAAAAGGACAAAACTTTTTCCGTTTTTCCCCTTTGGAAATGGCGAGAAAAAAAACGTGAAAAGGAAATCTCACAAAAAACGTCACTTTGGCTTTTTCTCTTTTTGCATTTTTCTCGTCGACAGCCTCTACGAAATATTCAGTTATTGCTAAAAACAAAGTGAAAATTCCTGCGCAGGTCTTCCGCTTCTCAATTTCTTCTTTCGTTTGCTTCCACGTGCTTTGCGATAAAGCGAGAACTTTTTGAAAAAGCGCGTTATTAACTTGGAAGGTTTTGCTAAATTGAGAGGAAATCACCCGACTTCATTGTGTCTATGGTATTGAGTGTCGGTCGGTCAGAGAAAACCTTTTATTCTTTACGGCATTAAACACAATTTCTATTTATTACAGGAATGACTTGAGGGAATTTATGACCTGCTTCCCTCCTGCAGAATTTTATTTTTGGGAAAGGGAGGAGTTATTAAATTAAATTTAAATTCAAACCGAATTAAGTTGAAATTCTAATTATGAATCAATTTAATTTAAGTTATTCAAGCAATCAGAAGGGGAAGGCCGAAAAATTTATTGGGCCCCAGGTGGGACTCGAACCCACAACCTCTGCATTACATGTGCAACGCTCTAAACCAACTAAGCTACAGGGAACCGCAGCTGAGAAAGAGCATTGGAGATCGAAGGCTCAACTGTCCTCTGCCCCCAACAATTGATTCGGCCTTATCATATTGTTACTTTTTCTCCCCCTCTGAGCCCTGATCTGATGTGAAGCCAGTAGACATCCTACTTTTGTCCCTCATCCTAGGGGTCCCTTAATTCCCCGGGAGGAGTAGTTTCATTACAGGAATGACTTGAGGGAATTTATGACCTGCTTCCCTCCTGCAGTGTTTTATTTTTGGAGAAGGGAGGAGTTATTAAATTAAATTTTAATTCAAACTGAATTAAGTTGAAATTCTAATTATGAATCAATTTAATTCAAGTTATTCAAGCAATCAGAAGGGGAAGGCTGAAAAGTTTATTGGGCCCCAGGTGGGACTCGAACCCACAACCTCTGCATTACATGTGCAACGCTCTAAACCAACTAAGCTACAGGGAACCGCAGCTGAGAAAGAGCATTGGAGATTGAAGGCTCAACTGTCCTCTGCCCCCAACAATTGATTCTAGGATGAGGGACAAAAGTAGGATGTCTACTGGCTTCACATCAGATCAGGGCTCAGAGGGGGAGAAAAAGTAACAATATGATAAGGCCGAATCAATTGTTGGGGGCAGAGGACAGTTGAGCCTTCAATCTCCAATGCTCTTTCTCAGCTGCGGTTCCCTGTAGCTTAGTTGGTTTAGAGCGTTGCACATGTAATGCAGAGGTTGTGGGTTCGAGTCCCACCTGGGGCCCAAAAAATTTTTCGGCCTTCCCCTTCTGATTGCTTGAATAACTTAAATTAAATTGATTCATAATTAGATTTTCAACTTAATTCGGTTTGAATTTAAATTTAATTTAATAACTCCTCCCTTCCCCAAAAATTTATATTTATGTTTATTCCTATTCCGTTATTATTTGCTTTCCCCCCAAAATTACCCCCTTGAAATGAAAACCCCCTAAAAAACCCTCGAAAAAATTTCCCCCTTTAAAAAAAAGTATGACTGTCCGGAGCCCACGAGATGTCTCAATTCATGTATAACGAGATCCGGTGACGAATTCGTGGCCGACCAAAATGAGATCTGGCGAGGGCCACTAGGACTGTTTTAAAGGAGTCTCTAAGGAGTCATTCCCCAGTTGAAGCCAGCGATCCCCCGAGAAGCTGCCTCAAGATCCGGGAAAAATGCGAAGAGAAAGGACTCTAAGGCGACGTAACTAGATATGAACAACTTGATCGCAATAGAACCGATCGAAAAACCGATCGCATAGAGTAGGGCCAATGACAACAGAGATAGATAGATTATATTTGATAGATTATTAAACATCACAATCTAAAGCTCTCATCAACTTAAAGGGAAATCCTTAAAAGAGGAAACGAACGTGGTTGCTGTTGAGTTTGAGTAAGAAAGTCGCCGTCGCCCCTTCCTCCTCCTTCCAGCTTTCGTCTCCTCATTGGAGTAATTTTCCTTTGAGGAGGGTAAGATCCTAATTAATTAACGCGGGGAAGTAAGGTCGTGACCACAGACGTTAAGAGGGGCCCCGGATTTGTGGATGGAGGGAAGTATGGGAGTTTTAGGCGGTTGTGAAGAGCCAAGAAGGGGGTCTATCCCGTCGCTAAGCTCTTGGGTCAACTTTGAAGCAGAAACAAGCTAAGACGAGGCTTCTTGTCTGTAGTTCCTTTAACCCGAACTCAAATAGACTCGACGTAGTTAAAGGCAGTCGGTTACACTTCGGTGAGGATCAGGTGTTTTGACACCAAACTTTCAAGGTCGATTTTTGCTGGTGAATTAAATAATAATTTTTATGCATCTCACTTCGACGAACAATTTTTATTTTTAACTTGAAAGCCTGACTTATCGCTGGCTTAACTTTTCCAATTTCCCTCTAATGGAACCTGTTCAATTGACTTCCCGTCGGAATTACTTTGCGAAGAGACGAAGAAGGTTTGAAATTTGCGACGTTGGCATCGACCCTCCGGGATTCCTCATTTCCAATAATTAGGCGGAATACTAATTTCGCATAATCCTTCCCGAAAAGCTCAGAACTCCACCTGAGCTGGTGCGGAGAAAACGCGGAAGGGTGATGGTTTTGGAGGGTGGGGAGGGGTTGTATTAATAGAATCGGCTTTGTGCTTTTCATCTGAGCCTCTTCCCCTCTCCAGCCAGTGGAGGCGACGAGCGTGCATTAATTTTGTGAACCCGTGTGCGAGGCACGATAGTAGGATTCATCCTCAATGGAGACAATGGACATGCCAACAACAATACCTTCATTTCAGCTTCTCATCTTTGTCTTCAACCGACAACTTTATACTCTCCTGCTTCCCTCAGTCAAAAGCCCTCGTCAGCCACTTAGGAAATGTTAGCATTCTAAAACCGTAAAATTCTTCGGTTCTATTAAATACGTTACTGTTAGTGCTGGAAGGCTTGAAGGATGCGGTATCCCTAAAATTCAGTGTTTATATTTAAAAGAGAGAGAAAGATAGAGAGCTCTTTATGCACATTCGTAAAAATCACGTAGGTACCTACTGTGTGAAGAAAACATGAAGTACAATATGGATTGCTTTTGGTTCTCAATGAGCAATGATGTGCTGCTCCTAATGACAAGGCAGATGATGGGTTGGCTGCTAGGAGATTTTTAACCAATCCGAGTGTCAACAATTCAAGGAGTAATTATTACTCTCTACTTATTATCAGTAGAGTTCAGATAAAGTCATGTTCGCAAATTTTGTTCCCGATATGAGTAGGCCTCTAGTGAAAGATTTTGACTAGATTCACAGCAATGGGAGTCTCCAAGTTCAATTTTAACGTCATATGTTATCATAATTTTGAGTTTTTCCTAATACCATCATATTTGGCGGCATATTTTGAAAGTTAAGTCGTGTCCGAACAAGCTGATATTGTCGGTGGAAAAGGTATTTGTGAAGGACGGAGCTTCAAAGATAGGCCACACAAAATAGGGATCACTTGTGCAAAAAGTGGTGCAGTAAAATTTACTTGTAGCTATGTGTACTAGGAAGTAAACTGAAGTAAATGGTGACACAAAAAAAGTCGGGAGAATTTTTGGCAGCCTAAAATTTTGGGACGAAATAGTTTTTCTCCGGTGATATCTATACGATGCTTCCTAGCGAAAATGATGCAAATGATGTGCAAACTTGAAGAGCATTAAATTCTGCATCGATCGACCATAACTTTATAAATCGGTCAATTGGTAAGGTCAAAAGCCATGGTCGAAAACGCTGCAAATTTTACACAAGGGGTTATTATTCTTTGATATAGATTACTTGTGCGAAAATTAATTCTGCCAAAGGAAAAAAATTTTTTTACTCGGAAAATATTTGACCTACTTACTTCAAAATCCCATTTGTAGCCCCATGAAAGTCCTATAGATCCCCACAGTGAAATCGGATCGCTCCGGGGCCCCCAAAAATTAATTCTACGTCCAAAAATACTTCGAAAACGACACCTAACTCGATCCCATAGTCAACCCCCTTTTAAAAAAAACTCCCGTAGCCCCATTTTAGCCGCATAGTGCGCCGCGGGTTTGGGCGATCGGGCTGATAACCTTACGGGCACAACTAGATGGTAAACCAAGTATTTTGTCAAAATTTCAGATTAAAAAAAATTCCTACTGCCCTAAACGGCCCGGACGGCGGACGGACATTTTGGTTTGGAGGTAGACCTCTTGAAACGGATAATGTCAAATTTTGAGGCCGATCCGAGTCATCGACCTCCGTCGCGATTACATAGGTGCATTATTCCAAGAATAATAAACCAAAAACCAGCATTTGTTTTTATTTTTTTCCAAGTAACATTTTAAAATAATGTATAATAATATTACCTATATAAACGATTTGACTTAAAGAAAAATCGATTCTTCGATACAAAAAGACGGCACTCTGATACCGATGCAAAACCTTATCACAAGGGCTGCGTATATTCCAGTGTTTGTGGGGGGGGGGGGGGGGGGGGAGGACCTGATTATTTCCCAATGTGCAAGCCGACAAACGTCAGAACAGGCAAAGGAGTCCTCAGGATTGACTGGGACCCCCTAACAGAATCGTGCTGATCAGTCCCCTTAGGAGGCGCTGCACCTAGTGGCACTTCAGTGAAGTCTGCCCTGGGACTATAGTGACAGAGTGGCAGAGCCACGTTTCGCTATAGCAGTTACTGCTGCTTTATTCCTCTTCCTGTAGGATGTTTTCCCGCTCTAACGAGAATACCAAAGCCATCGAGCAACTTAGAATGAGCCCTTTCCTTCCTTTCCCCAGAACCTTAAAACAGAACGTCCATGGTTTATTCATCGTGACTAAACGGCAGTTTATTTCGCCAAGTTCAGCTCCGGCAAATCGAATAACCTCGAACAGTTCTTGCTTACTCCAACTTCCCGAACGACAAAACCAATATTTATTCATTTGCGTAATGGACTTAGCCCCTTCTCTTCTTGGAACCGTCTTGAAAATCCTCTCCTGTTTCCATTTCAACTCGGGGCCCGCGCACTTGGGGGCTTCATCCGGCGGGCAAATAAGGTTGTTCGAGTCGAAATGTTATGAGGAAGGGAGAGGTAAATATTTGACTTGGGACTACCCCAGCCGCAGACATACTTGGCTAGTTGGGGCTGTGAGGATTCGGTGTGGTAGCGGAAAATTATTTAAAAAATTCGCCGTATTGGACAGTTGGAACATATTATGTTCAATCAAAATTATGGAACGTTAGCGCATGGCTAAGTTCCGTGAATCAAATTCGTCACGATCGCTCCATCTCTCTCTCCCCAAAGCCCCTAAAAAACGACAAGGCCCCAAAAAGGCCCAAACGCCGTTCCATCAAAACTTTTTGACGTGATGTTCGGTCAAACCTTCCTTTGATATTCTCCCTTTTCGACGTCATAATCCATCGCGGAAAGTTTAGCCGTCTCCCCCCCGACTGTTAGCAAATATTTGCACTTTTCTTGAACCTCTGCCTCCAGGACTGGTAATTGAAAACCAAACATCTACGGTCCCTTCAAAGGGGAATTTCACCTGATGTTCCTCAAAGGGGTCCTGAAAATTGAACGGGAGCCATGTGGAGGCGGGGGACTAATTGACATCAGTGTGTGAAATGTGTAACGATTTAATTGCTCGCGATCAAATAACTTCAAGAGCTGAGGTAATTTTGTCTAAACACTGGCGATGATATTCAAAGGGCCAATTCGTTCTTTAGTGGTGGGATTAAAGACATACAGAACAAGCTACAGATTGATCACAGAAAATATGAAAATTCTATATTAAAAAGGATCACCGAAGTGCCAGTATGATTGATATAGGGTGTAGAGAAATCACATGAATCTCCAAGATTTATAGTAAATTCACGCAATATAACATTTATTTATTGCAAGTTTACTAGCCTAGGTTTATTAAGTTCTTTTCAATCTTTTAGTTAGTGACATTCGAATCCTCGTCTAAGTTTGGATTCCGGATCCCTTTCAGTGACCATGAAGGTCCAATTTTATTCATTTTATTCCTGAATCCTTTATGGATCCACTGTCCAGTAGACCTCCACCACCCCTTATAGTCTACCCCTTTACCTCACGGTATTATAAACCAGTTATGGTTTCTTTCACCACGTATCCGCGGCCTTTCATCGACATTTGGATCACAAAACCATTTGTTTTGTGATATCAATTTAGCACATACCTTTTAACTCTTGCGAGGCCGCATCGTCTCCCAGTGTCACTCCGATCACCCCCTTTTGATATCAATTTAGCACATACTCTTTTTAACTCTTGCGAGGCCGCATCGTCTCCCTGCGTCACTCCGATCACGACACCAAACTACTCCTCAGTCAGTCTTACAGTAACTGACGCAACTTCTCCCGAAAAGCCGAGTCGCCGTCTTTGTTGTTAGTTCACCAACTACCACCAGATCGCTCCCAACAACTAGTTTCTTTTCCCGCCTTTTCGGATTGCCTTTTGGCAACACTCCCCAAGGCGAAGCTTTACAATAATTTTGACTGGGTTAGCTAAGAGTGTTTAGAATTGGAAACGATGCATACCTTTACACATTTCACCCTAAGGTGCTTTCAACTCATTTACTCTACCAAACATGGCTGGGTGTTTTATTTCAGTTGGCTTTTGCTTTGGTCGCATGTTACATTCCAGAAAATCAAGGAGTCATCGAAAACTAGTCCGTTATTTAATCAAAGAGACTATCATCGCACAAAACACGAATCCAATCAGAACGAACAGCGAAAGCAAACTAATATTAACAAAGAACCACAACAAACGAAACAAAAAAAACAAACTGGCAACCAGGAAATCTGCAACAAGAAGTACAAGACTGCTTTTTTCACCACAACGAGAGAACCACCTTTTGGACTAGGTACCAACAATGGAACTCAGGGTGGAAGTTTTACATTTGATCATTCAGCTGAGTGAACTTTTAGATTTGGCTGCTCTTACCAACAGCAATCGTGTCCATCTCTTGGTTTTTGTATTGGCAGCATCAGCCGCCTTTCGTTGAGGGCAAGGGGGATTGTTTCGGTTAGCAGCTGGTAGAGTGGTAGTGGTTTTGGGTGAACAATGGGTTTTTGAAGTGAATTTCGTTTGATTGTTTTCATCTGAATTTTGTTTCTCATTTACTTGCACACATCCCCTACTCGTTTAGTCCGAGCAACTACAAACCGAGGTTTTTTGTGGGGAACTGCAGGTTTTTTCCTTAGGTTCGTGAACTATCCCTTTTGAACTTCCCGAAAAAGTTTATGAAATTTGTCCAATGCTGACTTGCCTTTCTTCCAGCTCTCATTTTAAGTTGACTTTTCTGACTGTAGCTGTTCAAGAATGGCGACCTTTAGGATAATATCCATATTATGTTCGTTCGATTGTGTTAAACCCTGTCCAACTGTGGTCAGTGGACGATTTCTTTCAGCTTCGTTCGTAGTTGTGTGTCTGTCTGGCACATGCTGGCGATGTTTTACAAGACCGACGAGTCGTTCATGATATCGAACCTACCAGGGTGACAGTTTAGGTATGAATCGGTTCTTTGTATTTTGCTTTGTATTTTGTTTAAGTAAGTGTTTAGGTATGTTTTGTTTTGTTTATTTTGTCGTATTTTGTTACAGGTATATTTGTTTATGATATTTTGCTGTCCCTACTAAAAGGAACATTCACAACTTATGAGGTTAGCTTAAACTGTGCTGCATTGCCAGACACAACCACAACCCTTTTGACGCAACAAAGCAATCATACCCCGAATTTGCTCAACATTTATGGTCCATGAATGTAAATAGGCAGCACCTCCTCATTAAATTTTGGGTTGTTTCATCATGACGAACTGTTTGAGGGCCAAGGTAATCCAAACCATGAATGCATTTAAAGGGCATGACAGGCCCTCCTTCATAGTTCACACTTCTAGATTGCTTAGGCAGTTTTCTGGCATTTGAGGAAGTTTGACAGGTCCTCCTTTTTCGTTCGCATTTATGGATTACCTTGGCCACCTCCCCCCCGGCCCAGAGGAACCCGAGCAAGACCGCGTGGGGAACACTAATGAACAAAACGGAGATACATTGCCAAATCTGTAAACTATCCTGCAACTCACAGCCAATGGTAGGCATGCTTTCAGAAACCAGGACAGAGCGTGTAACTGTGTCAGCCACGTCCGACGCACCAGCTGGCCCACCAGCAGGGCTACCCCGCCGGAGGATTTAGGACTTGTTATTGTTATTTATTTATGTTTCTGTTTATTTTATGTATTTATTTATTTATTTATTATTATTATTTTTTTTTTTATTTTTTTTTTTATTTATTTTATTTTTTTTATTTTTTTTTTTTATTTATTTATTTATTTATTTATTTTTTTATTTTTTTTTTAATTTTTTTTTTTTTTTTTTTTTTGTAGTGTCTTGTCCAAGTATAGTTGGATAATCTTTAATTCCTTTGGTTTCGAATTTCCTTAGATCCTTTCTGGTACCCACCATCATTTAGAGGAGGGTCAGGCACAGCGAAACGGTTTGACCGACAGTAACCCTTTTTCCTTTTCAGCCCGTATGTACACACATGAGAAACGATACCTAAGTGTTTCCCAGAAGAAATTTCGTCAGTTTGGCGTGATACACAATACACCCCAAAACAGTTTTTACTAGGAACAAATCGCCACCCATCTGTGGAAAACCTCCAGGCAGGATTGTGTACCTACCTAGTGGTATTCACCACCTACCTACCAAAACGACTTCACAGGCATCGCCTTAATCAGATGAGCCAGGGCAATTTGAAGGATGGCGCCATTGGCGGATTGGAAAACCAATGTACCCACATACGAGAAGACTCCCTTTCGGTGTAGTTCCGAAATTTGTTGGGCATAGGCTGCCATCGTGGTTACTTACTACCTTGCAATGGAAACACCTTTTTGGCAATTTTCCGCTAAATGTTGTCTTTTTAGACTGTTGTGTTTCTTTCTTTTAAGACAGAGGAAACAGCGACCCTGAAGTCGGGGCTTCCGCTTGTCAACAGTAGCAAACTTTTGCATTCATCATTGTAGTGGCTGCATTGACAGAAAATACTTGCAATTTTGACCGTTTTTCTTGGGGGTCCTGCAAAAAAAAACCTCGACGATTTGCAAATTATTGTTTGGAATTTTTGTTGCTGTTGTTTTGTTTGACTCTTCTATTTTTATGCTTGCCTTGTCTCCCACCAAAACTTTTTTATGTAGAAGGCTGGCACATGAGTTTCTGCCGTGAATGTGTTGTGACTTTCTTTGGGGTTTCTGACTCTTCATCGAGTTTTTCCTAGCCGAAACTATTCTTTTCAATTATCTTTTGATGACCTCTTTGGAATAACCATCTGTTTCCACTGCTTTTTGAAATTCGTACTTCACGAAGGTCAATACCCTCATGGACGAATGACCATCACCGCCGTTCTCAGCAGGTATTTTCTTTGACATTTTCATTCATTGAAAATGGTTGAAGGCCAATATTTATTTTGTTAATACGGACTCAAAATTTGGTTTCATTTAATGAAACTTGTCCCACGTTCGCCCAACGTTTAGCCGTTAGGTTCAAAGTGACAGCAGATGTTTTTATTTTAAGGTTTGACTTTTTTTTATCGCTTTGTAGTGGGCTTCAATGGTTTTATCAGGTTTTCCGCACTGTTAAGTTAGTTATTAAATCACAATTTGGTAGTTTTTGTTCATTGTTAACTAGCTCCCAACCGTCGCCTTGGACTCCAGACGGTACGAGAGCCTTTCTATTTCATTTAAATCGTTTTTGCGGTCAATGTGGGATTTAACTAGATCCCAAAGCCGTGACCATTTCACTCTCGAAATGGGGTACCTAGCTCTAAATTTAGTAACACCAAAATGGGAGTCACCCACATCTTTTGACGTTGAGAGACAAAACTCTAGTCTATCTATTCAGTTATTTGGTAGGTATTTTCTTGTTTATATATGATACTTTTGTGTAATGTGAACCAACCACATCTTAATTTTCGGGCATGAACTTCTTAATCGATATGTTTAGTTTGGCAACCTTCACTTGTTGTTCCTTTGTGTACGTTCTTTCCAATTTTATTTTCACCACCATCTCTCCACACCCAAAAAACCTTTTATCCACTCTTTTTTACCAATGCTGCCAAACGTTTAAAAATTATACCTTTCATTTTGGAGAAACGAATTTTGTGCCTTCCGGCCTTCTTGTTAGCAAAAGGGGAAAAATTTGTTAAGGCGATCGACCAATCTGCCGATCTGCTTTAAGTGTATTCTTCCAAAACCCTCCTGCACCTTTTCTTTCAACACCTTTAATGTAAAACGCCGGGACTATCAGAAGAAATTCAACCTTTTGTTGTTCAGTTTTTTGGAGCATGGAACTGAATCTCTTTTTCAGCAATCTCAAGTTTTCATTTTGGACCACAGAAACAAAGTTTATTCTTCAGGTTTTCAGTTTGTAAATATACAGGATCAGAACCCGACATAGATTTACTGATAACTTGTTTCGAATGCCGGAAACAAAATCCCTTATTTAGCCATTCAATGTACAGCAAGCAGGAAAACATTTAACGGTTAAAGTTGTGGGAGTAGAAACTCCATTCTACACTCAGCAAATTATTTCACATGTAGGAACAGAACCCACATAGAACTACCAATAACTCGTTCGGACTGCAGGAAACAGAATCCAACAGTTAGCCATTCAAATTTTCAGAATTTTACCTCATTTTGCAATTTCGTTTTGGAATGCAGGAACTTAATCTTACGTTTAGCAATTTGGTTTTGTAGCATAGAGACTTAATTTTACATTTAGCAATTCTGGTTTGAAACGCAGACGTGAATCCTACCGTGTATCGAGCAACTTAATCCTACATTTAACACTTTCCCTTTTCCTTTTGTTTTCTTTCCTTTTGTGTCCTTTCCCTTTTGTTTTGGAATGCAGGATGTGCATCCTGCATTCAGCACTTTTGGTTGTGGAACATAGGAACTTAGTCCTAAATTCAACACATTTTGTTTTGGAATGCCGGACATGAATCCTGCATTCATCACTTTTGGTTGTGGAACGTAGAAACTTAATCCCACGTTCAACACTTTTCGTTTTTGGAATGCCAGACGTGAATCCTGCATTCAGCACTTTTGTTTTTTGGAACACAGGAAATGTTTTTGCGTTCAGCACTTTTTGGTTTTGGGAACATAGGTTACTACTATCTATTTAGGTACGAATAAATCCTGTGCTCATTACCTTTGCGCTTATATCTGGGTTGCTCTAACTGGTCCCGGTACCTCATCAAGCTGGCTCCATACAGCTTTGATGAGTAACTCATCAACTGTTCTTGGCAGACGTGGTAAATTGGTCCATATAGTGTGCTTGTATTGGTTGTTTTTTACCTAAGTGTATCAGTTTCTTTCTGGTAAATGTTTTTTTTATTTATATTTTTGCTGTAATAATTGCCCTTAAATTATTATGTGTTTCTGGTAAATAAATGATTTAATTTGATTTGATTTGATTTTTGGTTTCGGAATGCAGGACGTGAATCCCGCACTTTTGATTTGGGAACACAGGAAATGAATCCCGTATTCAACACTTTTGGTTCGAGAACACAGGAAACTTATCCCGTATTCCACAGCTTTGCTCTTAGAAACGCAGGGAATGTTTCTAACGTTCAGCACTTTTGGATGTATTTTACAACACAACTGCAATCAGCATTTAGCAAATTAAACCTTATGTATGACCCTAGTTACATGAACAGAATTTCAACGTCCTTTAGTTTTATCGAGTTTCTTTTAATTTACAATTTAAAATTTTGAGACGAAATCAATCGATTATTGATCGATTCAATTATATCGAGATTTTCGTTACTTAACAAATCGATTATTTCGATTGATCAGTTTGTTGATAGGTAGGTATGAGCAAACATTTTGGAGAAGAAATTTATCATGCGTCATTATAGGGCGATCAAAAGTTTCTACATTGGCATGAAACCTGGCTGGAGAGTTGGCACAGTTAGAAATCTGGTCATCGGGATAGTTTCGCACAGGTCCTTCTTTTGTCTTGGTTATGTCTTAGTTCTGGGGTCTTGCAAAATTTTGCGACACACAAAAAATGCAACGTTTTTTATTGGCCGCACCCATGGCAACCCGTCAACTTAATTTTTCATAGCAACAACGCTTGTTAGTTTCTCGTAGTGATTTTATCAAATTCCCGTCTAATAACAACTATATATCATACGACATATCCTTGTACAGATGTATCTGCACGCAGCTAGTGTACGCAGCTAGCTACAATAGTGTAGATACCTACTCGTCATCATTTCCGTATAAGATACCCGATAACAAAGGAGCTCGGCAATTGCGTAGTTGAGCTTGTGGCGGATGCAAGGGGAGGGAGGTTCCACCCTTGGCGACCGACCGCGTCATTACAAAAACTGCGTTTCATAGTATTGCACAATACATAGTAATTGACGTATTTACATAAAACATGTTTCACAAAATCAAAATCCCAGTAATCTCCACCATGTAGAGAAATCACATGAATCTCCAAGATTTATAGTAAATTCACGCAATATAACATTTATTTATTGCAAGTTTACTAGCCTAGGTTTATTAAGTTCTTTTCAATCTTTTAGTTAGTGACATTCGAATCCTCGTCTAAGTTTGGATTCCGGATCCCTTTCAGTGACCATGAAGGTCCAATTTTATTCATTTTATTCCTGAATCCTTTATGGATCCACTGTCCAGTAGACCTCCACCACCCCTTATAGTCTACCCCTTTACCTCACGGTATTATAAACCAGTTATGGTTTCTTTCACCACGTATCCGCGGCCTTTCATCGACATTTGGATCACAAAACCATTTGTTTTGTGATATCAATTTAGCACATACTCTTTTTAACTCTTGCGAGGCCGCATCGTCTCCCTGCGTCACTCCGATCACGACACCAAACTACTCCTCAGTCAGTCTTACAGTAACTGACGCAACTTCTCCCGAAAAGCCGAGTCGCCGTCTTTGTTGTTAGTTCACCAACTACCACCAGATCGCTCCCAACAACTAGTTTCTTTTCCCGCCTTTTCGGATTGCCTTTTGGCAACATAGGGAGGCAGTGCCTCATTGCATCCAAATCTCTCTTGGTAGAAGTGGTTCACTTAATTATGACTTGCAACCCAGACAAAATAATCTTTTGCCCCCCTGGGTTGTGACCATCAACAAGACCATTGAGCCCATGCTTCGCAACAACGGGATGAACCATTGCGCCCACTGTACGTTTCTTCATGGTAATCATTCAGTAAAGCAAACACTAATGGTAGCCATCAAGCACGTAATAATTATTGCAAAATGCATCTACGAGTACCTTGCAGATAAAATCTTCCAACAAACAGTCTGAAACCACCAAAATGTTGCTCCATTAGGCGCAGCTGAGCTCCAGTAGCTCCGAATTTCTTTAGGAAAAAATGGCGGTACATTATCAAAAAAACGAGTAGAAGGGGTCTGAGGCCAGTTGGGAGACGTCGGGGGTTGGCAGGCTTTAGCCATCAGGGGGTGGCTCCCTAGTTGAATAACTGCATCCAAACGCCATGTCAAATTCGTTAGGCCCATTTCGGTCCTCACCTACAGTCACAGATTGGGGCTCATTTCGGAGACTCCTGACTCGTGTACCATGATCTAGCGTTGACATCGGCCATGTGCCCCTGTTCAACTGCAATTTCAGGACATGGAAGCGAAAGTCCACTTTGTTTTACTTCAGATGGGCGCAATAGGCAATACCACCCTCGCCACTTTTCCCAGCCTCTTTGCTTAATGATCTCTCCGCCGATTAGGTCCCAAAATCTTAATATAACGTAAAACTCACTTTTCCCTTCATTTATTGAGAAACGCGAATGGAGTTTTTTCTGATTACTCACTTCCTGAGTAATCGACGGCCATGTCAGTATCAAAGACAGGTCGGAAGCCGTGCGCCTTGGTTGTGGGGGCCCAGCATATTGAACAAGTGGCCCGTTTCAAGTATTTGGGTCAATGGTTGACGGAGGAATGGGCTTTGAGAGACGAGCTGAGGACCTGTATTGAGGTGGCACGCGGGGCCTTCAGTAACATGAAACGGGTGTTGTACAGTCGGGTTTTGAGTTTTGCCTTGCGGTGGCGGATGGTTCAGTGCTATATTTTCTCCATTGTCCTCTATGGCGTGGAGTCTTGGACTCTGAAGGCGGCAGATATGAACCGGTTAGAAGCCTTTGAGATGTGGCTTATCCGCAGGATGCTCAAGATTCCTTGGACCGCCAGGCTGCGCAACGACTTCATCTTGCAGTCTAATGGTTTGACCCACGAGTTGTTGCACACTGTGAAGATCCGGAAGGTCGCCTACCTGGGGCATATCATGCGTAACCCGAAGTACCAGCTGCTGCAATCCATCATGATGGGGAAGATTTCTGGAAGAAGAGGCGTGGGACGAAAACGAGCTTCCTGGCTCCTCAACATTCGCCAGTGGACTGGGGTTCCACAAGCAGCAGATCTGTTCCAGTTGGCCAGAGATAGGGACAGATTCGGTGAAGTGATCGCCAACCTTCGCTAGCGGAGACGGCACCACAAGAAGAAGACTCACTTCCTTGCCGAAGAAAGGGCGATCATAAGCAGGTTTGGTGGTCCTGCGCTGAATGAAGGCCACGACGATCTGCCAGTCTTTGCTGAGTGGCAGGAGTAGGGATTGCAATCCCGGGATCCCGGGATCCCGAAATCCCGGGATCCCGGTCGATTTTTGCCAATTTGAAATCCCGGGATTCGTGGTGTCAATCCCGGGATCCCGGGGTTCGAGAATTAATTGCACCTCATACGTAAATTGCTCAAGTCTTTTCGGGAAAAATCTTTTAACAACGGACAATAATTCGAAGGCTAAGTGAAAGTGCTCTAAGATGAAAACTGTGAAGTCCCATGAAGAAAGGATTCGGAAATCTATGAACCAGCCGATGCCGGTGCCGAAAATACGAAAAGATTTATCGACCACAATTAAAAAAGAAACGAGCCTGTTCAAAAATGGAGGCAGCCGAGGCCACCATTTGGATTTAGTATACAAAATTTGTGGATATTTAATATCTCCTGTTAGAGGCCCGTCAGCGGACAAAAAAGGGGGCTTAGAACGGAAAAATAGACACGTTCTAATTTTTTGGTTTATTATTCTTGGAATAATACACCTATGTTTTCGCGACGCGGGTCGACGACTCCGATCGGCCTCAAAATTTGACATTATCCGTTTCAAGAGGTCTACATTCAAAATCCGAAATGTCCGTCCGCCGTCCGCCGTCCAGGCCGTTTTGGGCAGTAGGAGTTTTTTTTAAAATCTGAAATTTTGGCAAAATACTTGGTTTACCATCTAGTTGTGCCCGCAAGGTTTTCAGTCCGATCGCCCAAACCCGTGGGGCGCTATGGGGCTAAAATGGGGCTACAGGAGGGGTGTTTTGAAGGCTTTTAGCTATGGGATCGAGTTAGGTGTCGTTTTCGAAGTATTTTTGGACGTAGAATCCATTTTTGGGGGTCCCGGAACGATCCGATTTCACTGTGGCGTTCTATAGGGCTCTCATGGGGGTAAAAATGGGATTTTTGAAGGATCCCATGAAGTTAAATATTTTTCGAGTAAAAATTAAATAATTTTTGAAAAAACACATTTTTGAAAAAAAAAAATCCCCCCAAAAAATTTTTTTTGAAATATAAAAATCCAAAAAAAAATTTTTTAAATTTTTTTTATTGACAGAATTAAATGTCTGTACAAGTAACCTATATCACAAAATAATAAACCCTTGTGTAAAATTTGCAGCGTTTTGTTTTTTACTCGAAAAACATTTGACCTGGGATCCGTCAAAAATCCCATTTGTAGCCCCAAGAAGCCCAATAGATCGCCACAGTGAAATCGGATCGTTCCGGCACCCCCCAAAAACGGATTCTACGTCCAAAAATACTTCGAAAATGACACCCAACTCGACCCCCATTGCTGAACACTTTCGAAAACCCCTCCCGTAGCCCCACAGTGATTTGGGCGATCGGGATGAAAACCTTGCGGGCACAACTAGATGGTAAACCGAGTAGGTATTTTGTCAAATTTTCAGATTTAAAAAAACTTCCTACTGCCCACAACGGCCCGGACGGCGGACGGACATTTCGGTTTTGGAATCAAGACCTCGTGAAACAGATAATGTCAAATTTTGAGGCCGATCGGAGTCGTCGACCTCTGTCGCGAAAATGTAATATTGGAACCTACTGGGAAAGCTCATGAGTAGCAGATTAAGCTCAGCATGGCAGTGTCTTCGTGAAGCTCTCGCATCCGAGATCTCACTTCATAGCTGTTCGGATGCCAATAATTTCATTAGGTAGATGTTCTACGTTCAAATGGAGAAGAGTAGTTCTGTTCGAAAAGTAAGAGAAATTGGTTCGTTTTGTCCAATCTCCAATACTGATGCAGCATCAGTATTGGAGTGATGCTCATTCGATTATCTAAATCATTCGTTTTGTTCATCACTATCAACAGTGACAAGTTGTTCGGCGTCCAACGACTGAATTTCCTGCGAACCCTATTTTTTTATTTTTAGAAAAACCAATCATTATTGAAAAGCGAGTAAAAGAGGTCAGAGGTCAGAGTCCGGGGGTTGGCTGATTTTAGCCAGCACGCCCCCCCCCCCCCCCCCCAAGTCGTACACAAATGTGAGCTATCAGCGTTACCCAGAGGACACCGCGAGGAGGTTGCTCACGTTGTCCCCCAATATCAGTGGCATTAGCCACCTCGTCAAACGTTTAAAAAAAGAAAATGGGGGGGGGGGGGGGGGGGGGGTTTACTCATGAGTCCGAAATAACGTAAAGTTGAATACAGGCGAGTGACAAGAAAATGGTTCCACTGTTTCCAAACATATACCTGCTGATATGTTTCATTCCCAACAAATACCAACCAATAGTTCCATGGAGGCGCCTAACACTCGACCTCAAAAGAAGAGAGACCTTAAACTCATTGAGCCTCCTATGCCTCTACCAGTTGAACACTTGACCAACCCAACGGATGGAGTACGAACAACTTCGTCCAGTTCTTCGATCTCTTCAAACTCGTGTGTGTCCTCTTATGTGTGTTCAAATTTTGTCAAGACGTTCTTGGTATGTGTAATAATGCAGTGAGGGAGAAAATGTAACAAATTACTCGACCTCAGCCTTCGTTAGGATGGGTAACTATGGGAAACTATTCCTAAACATTAACCAAATACCCACTGTAGGCACTTCACGAGAGCCATCCTACCTTCAACCTACCATCTTCCTTTCTTCTGCCAGCCTTCTCTTCTATCCTTTGGTGCAGCTTCTTCCTCGAGCTCCTTTCCTCGTTTTTTTTTTCTTCTGTTGACTGGGAAGCCTCTGGATCTGCCATGTTTAAGCCTCCGATCACTGGAGAACTGGTGACTCCAACGCAATACAGGGGAATTGAACCCGAGCTGATGCCAATTTCTGTAAAATGTGAAAATGATGAGAAAAGGATCGAACTCTCGGCCCTGGCATTTATATATAAAGAGAACCCCCTTTTTACAACTAATTATTATTAATTAGTTGTAAAAAGGGGTTTCCCCCATGTGACCTCCTCCTACCCCCCCAACTAAGGGGGGGGCTTTCCCCAAATAGTCACACCTTCCTCACCAATTGGGTTAGGTTAGGTTACTGGAACAAAGCATCAATCGTGTGGAACAGGCGGTAAACGTTCCAGGCAGGAAACAAGCAGTATAAATGCTCCAGGCAGCAAACAGGCAGTATAAACGCTCAATGCAGCAAACAGGCAGTATAAATGCTCAATGCAGCAAACAGGCATTATAAATGCTCAATGCAGCAAACAGGCAGAATAAATGCTCTGTGCAGGAAACAGGCAGAATAAATGCTCTGTGCAGGAAACAGGCAGTATAAATGCTCTGTGCAGGAAACAGGCAGTATAAATGCTCTGTGCAGCAAACAGGCAGTATAAACACTCAATGCAGCAAACAGGTAGGTAGTATAAATGCTCCAAGCAGGAAACGGGCACGCTCCATGAAGAACAAAGGCAATATTAACTTTCATGCAGCAAACAGTCCGTAAACATTCTATGGCAACGAGCGGTGACAGGGAAGGAAGACGTGCCAACTATGGAAACTAGCGGTGATAACTTTACACAGGCAACAGGCAATGACCAACGGAACTACTTACTTTTGGGGTTTCTCCTCTTACCAGGGGCTGCTCAATATCGCCCGACACCAAACCCTTTGGTCCAGACAATCATCCTTGGTGAGGTTGAGGCGACGCATCGAGTGGGCACCCTTCTTCAGTTCGCCTTCTGGAGAACCTTTCTGCGGCCATACCTATGACAGACATGCCTGTACCATTGGAGCGTCCTCTTGTCCAACGAGCTACAGCTGATTCTCCTTGGGGACAAAACACAAACTACTCTCCCTCAACATCTTCTTATCTTTTTCATAATTTGCCGCTCCTCTTCACACCATTCATCCCCCTCCATTGGCAGTATACTTTCAACAAAAACACTGAGGATGAGCTGTTTAGTTCGGCAATGGATTTCTCTGCCCCACCACTGACAGTTGAGGGCTGAGAGCTTGAATTGTTCCTTTGGCTAATGAAATCCGGGTTTCAATATCCAATTTGCACACTCCTGACTTGTCAATGATGGAATCCAGAAACTTGAGAGAATGGACATTACCAACATCAAAAACCTCTAGGGCGACCTATGGAACCCTTAAAGAACGAGAGCCAAGAGTAGATAATCAGAACTTGCATGTCTTCATTTTGTCAAAGGACTCTAAAAATCTAAAGATAAGGCTTCAAAATTTGAAGTCTTTTTTGTGTTTGTGAGCCCTCTATTTAATAGAGGGCTCACAAACACAACTTTTTTCGATAAAGACAAAACAGTACTTAACTACTCTCCCTCAACGTTCCTTCTTACCTTTCATAGTTTGCTGCTCCTCTTCACGCCATTCTTCCCCCACCATTGGCAGTAGCGTCAGACTGAAGACCCTTTGGGATCTTGGGAAGCGTTCTTTAAATAAACTCACTAAAACCTATTTGCCAAATTATTTGCCTTCCTGGTGATTTCATGCAGAATTTGGCGACATCATTGCAGCAGCAACTCTTGTCTAGTGTGTCCCTTCGCAGCAGAAAAAGTGGATTGGCTCGAAGATGATGAGAAGATATGTTGGTGGTCTTATCATTCAGAGTACTTCAGTTATGACGCTGATGCTCCCAAGAAGCCTGCCATCGAGGCTGAAATATAAAATGAACGTTTAGCAAGGAAATCCACTTCATATTTATTTCACTGTAGTCAATCAAACTCACCAACAATGTCTTCTCTGTAAATTCAGTCAATGATGGCAGCTGCAGATGTTGAGGAGCAGATTGGCAGTAGCGTCAGACTGAAGACCCTTTGGGATCTTGAGAAGCGTTCTATAAATAAACTCACTAAAAGCTATTTGCCAAATTATTTGCCTTCCTGGTGATTTCATGCAGAATTTGGCGACACCATTGCTGCAGCAACTCTTGTCTGGTGTGTCGCTTCGGTGCAGAAAAAGTGGATTGGCTCGTAGATGATGAGAAGATATGTTGGTGGTCTTCTATTCAGAGTACTTCAGTAATGACGCTGATGCTCCCAAGAATTCTGCCATCGAGGCTGAAATATAAAATGAACGTTTAGCAAGGAAATCCACTCCATATCTATTTCACTTTAGTCAATCAAACTCACCAACAATGTCTTCTCTGTAAATTCAGTCAATGATGGCAGCTGCAGATGTTGAGTACTGTTTGTGGAGTCAAACAATATCCACCCAAGGAGCATGAAGAAAGCTATGACGCTGAACGCATTGCAGCATCACCTTGTCTGGGGTGTCTGCAGAATCACTTTGCTTCAGTGCAGAAAAACTGGATTGATTCGTAGACGATGAGCAGATAATACCAACATAATATGTTATATAATATTATTATGTTGGTAGTCTTGCCCATCATTCGGAGTAGGTACCTGCTTACTTACTTCAGTAAATGACGCTGATGCTCTCACGTGGTCTGACATCAGAGGCTGGTTACGAAATCACTGTTCCGCTAAATAAAGAAGAAGTACCTAAAGATGAAACAACCACCATCCCTAGTCGGCATATTCCCCGAGCTGAGCACGGTCCACCAAACTTCACGGATGGACGACACAGTAAGAGATATTCAGTTTGCACAATGTAGAAGTCAGAGACAACAACATTATGCCCACAACATCAAATATTGTGCCGGTTGGAGAAGCCAACACCTGGCTCCAGAACCCAGCGTGAGAAACATGACAATCTACAGCAATTTGTTTCACCAACTACCAAATACAAGAAGAAAAGACAAAAACAGTGGAAACAACAACCAGGCCTAGTCGTCATATCCCCGAGCTGAGCACGGACCACCAAACTTCACGGATGGACGACACAGTAAGAGATATTCGGTTTGCACAATGTAGAAGTCAGAGACAACAACATTATGCCCGCAACATCAAATATTGTGCCGGTTGGAGAAGCCAACACCTGGCTCCGGAACCCAGCGTGAGAAACATGACAATCTACAGCAATTTGTCTCACCAAATACAAGAAGAAAAGGCAAAAACCGTGAAAACAACATCCAGGCCAGGTCGTCATATCCCCGAGCTGAGCACGGTCCACCAAACTTCACGGATGGACGACACAGTAAGAGATATTCAGTTTGCACAATGTAGAAGTCAGAGACAACAACATTATGCCCGCAACATCAAATATTGTGCCGGTTGGAGAAGCCAACACCTGGCTCCGGAACCCAGCATGAGAAACATGACAATCTATAGCAATTTGTTTCACCAAATACAAGAAGAAATGGCAAAAACAGTGGAAACAACAACCCGGCCTGGTCATCATATTCCCCGAGCTGAGCCCGGTCCACCAAACTTCACGGATGGACGACACAGTAAGAGATATTTGGTTTGCACAATGTAGAAGTCAGAGACAACAACATTATGCCCGCAACATCAAATATTGTGCCGATTGGAGAAGCCAACACATGGCTCCGGAACTCAGCGTGAGAAACATGACAATCTACAGCAATTTGTTTCACAAAGACAACAGTTGCCTACCTAATACCCTAATTGCTTTAAAAAAAAAAAAAAAAAAAAAAAACCTTGGAGCCACTGGCATGCAATTTACTACAGAATAGAGATTGATAGGAGAATGTTCGAAGCCTATCACTTCAAAACACAACATTAGAGCTGAGTTGTTCTCTCTTGAGGAATTTGGGGGGATACAGTTGAGTAAATTTGGGGGGGGGGGGGAGGAGTCAATTTATGCTTTGTAAGCTGAGGACACTAATGTATTGTAAACTTATTGTAATTTTTTACCAGCTTTTTTGAGTACATGTGCGTTTTTTTACTGGTTTATGCAAAAAGAAGTAGGGAGTTGTGGGAGTTCTGAAGAATATTCTAATTGTAATGAACAACGTTTATGCCTACGTGGGTTACTTATTGTTTTGTGGAATGCAATTATTGGAATTGTCTACTAAGTAGTTTGTGTGTGTGTGTTGTATATATAACCTAGCCACCTAAATATGTACCTACTCTTCGTGTTCTTGATTCTTGAAACGAACAAATACCACGTGAAATGTGACTGTGGATAAAAGAAGCTTCCTCTCGTCGTCCTTCAGCTGAAGTTCTTGAAGTTCATGAAGTTCAACATGCCAAAGGGAGGAAAGAGACTAATTTCCAACAGTGGCTCCACAAAATGGCATTCAGGTTGGGTAGTATTTAAGCATTGATTTAAGTTCAGATTGACCATTTGACGAATTTCATTAGCGTTTTTTGAAAACTTCAAAGAGTGGAAAATAAAGTGAGTAGTGACCATCAAGTCACAAGAATGTTGAAAAGGAACTTGAATGCCATCCTGAATGGTTTGACATGCTTTTGAATTGTACCTGGCTCAATAAATGTTGATGAGCATGCCTGAAAAAAAAAAATCGTTTTAAAAAAAAAATGATGTGAAACTGTACAGTACGTTTCAACAAAATGTACGCAGAGTTTACTTACCACCCAAACCTTGTCCATGAAGCGTTCAGGAACTTAGGAGAAACTCGGTGAAGACCCCCACACCCCACCCCCCACCCAAACGCCGCGAGACTTGGGAGCATTAACGGACACTCGCGTGTTGGATGGATGTGGCAGCAGCAGCAGCGATGGCAACGCAAGTTGTGAAGTCGACAAACGCAGTGATGGCCAAGGAGCACGTCTCGAGGTCTTGACTGAGTCTAGAAGTCTTCTTTTCTTCTCGGTGGTGTCAAAACAGGAAGTGTGTTCTTACACTACCGTCACTGTGATAGCCCACGCACACAGACTGGCATTGACGCTCTTCAATCGTTACGTGCCAATGATAATATTTACGCCTGACTGTCGAGTTCAATGCTACTGGTAACTAACACAGTAGAAACGTTTCGAGTTTTGTTTCTCACTGGTTGGCGTACCTAGTCCCCCCTCCCACCAGAGCCTACCTACACAATCAGCCCCACCATCCAGATCGAACCAAACTGAAACTCCATCACTGTGCCAGTCCACCACGCCTGCCACTAGCATCGGAAGTTCAGATCCGTTTACCAAGTTTACCAGCTGTTGATAATTGGAGCTGACCAACCATTGCAACCTTACTCTCACAGTGACCACCACTCACATGCACGGCGAATCACCATGGCAGAAGCGATCTCCAGCCTTGTTAACCACTTCCGCCACTTCATCCACCCTAAGACTACCTACCTACCCGAGACCTAATGGGAAAGACTATAACTAACTTACAATCTATAATCCACGCGGCAGGCAGGCAAGGAGGCACAGCTTCGCAAGCTATCAAATAATGAATGGCAGGCTGGATCCTACGAGCTGGCTTATCCTTGCTGCGTACCACGTTTACCTACAAACCGCCTCACACATCCTGTTGACACCACCCAACTAGCCTACGCGCACTTAAAACACTTTACACAACACTGCACTTTAACACTCCGATGAGGCCCAACGCGGTTGCTCCTATTTACGCTCCCAAGATCAACTAATTTCAGCCCAATCCATGATTCACACTCCACTTTACCTGAATGTTAGAAATAAATTTTGATTTTTTTTAAGTAACTGTAATTGATTCTGTCACCACTGTTTTGGTGGTGGTGAGCGCTTTCAATGTGAAAACCTCATCGTCTGACTATTGATGACGTTATCACATCGAAAGCGCTCGCCACCGCCAAAACAGCCAGCGACGGGCTCAACCAGAGTTATGTAGTCACTGGCAGGCCCCAAAACCCTTTACACTCAATACCATTATTATTTTTTATTCAATTTGCCAGGACATTGTGAATTAGTTATTTTCTCGATGGAATTTAGTGAATGATTTTGTGAACTGAATGATTCTTTACTTTTGTTTTAAGGAGTATTGAATACGAATGAAGTGGATACGAATTTTGAGTGAAGTTTTTTACCGAAGAGGTCTAATGAGGAGGTTAAGGAGGGAAATTACTCCTCTGCTGTTGTGGGTACTAAATTGAAGTGTGGAAACCAGTTTCGAGCAACTAAGCTCATCTACAGCCCAGAGGAATTTGAAGTAGTTGAACCTATACTGAGGTTTTTTATTATTATTTTATTTTTTTATTTTTAAGTATAAACCTGAGTAGGTATAGGTTCAACTACTTCAAGTTAGGTAGGTAGGCCTACTCTGGGCTGTAGTTGAGTTAAGTTGCTCGAAACCCATCATGACCCTATAATTGTAGCCCCCCCCCCCCCCCCCAACGAAACGAGGAAAATATTTTATTACTCTGAAATGATCACAATAAATAATTAGATTTTTATTTAAGATGCTTTGACCAAATGAAATGAATCAATATTCTATTAATTTTTTGTGCTGCAATACTTTAAAGCTTAATTTTCAGTCCCCTGATTTTAAAAATGTTTACTTCCCCGGACATAGCCCCCCCCCCCCCCTTTAAAACTGCAACAACAGGCGATTTCTCTCCCTAACCTCCACATACGAATTTCAAGTTTGCCACATCGCGAACTGACTGTCCCTTGCAGGCACAACATTAAATGTGTACAAATTTTGTCAGAATTTCAGATTTGTTGACTCTAAAAAAGAAATCCTAGGTACCGCCTAAAAGGGCTCGGACGGCGGGAGGGAACATTACAGTTTTGGAACTTAGGTACCCATCTTGAAACGTGAAATGACAAATTTTGAGGCCGATTCCAAAAAAACTCACGAGAATAATAAAACATTCATTAACGGTAGAAAAAAAGCTCAACAAGAGAGACAGAGAATCCCTCAATGAGATCAACTTGATGCTGAACTAAATAAACCAATCAGGAGGGTTTGTGGGCTTCATGAATAGAAAATACCGCGAGTGAGAAACAATAATTATTCGTAAAAGATGAATAATTCATCTTACAATAATTATTATTGTAATCAGTTCATACCAAATACGTTTTCGTCTAAAACATGGCAACGCGACAACTTTCTTTCTATTTGTTACTCTCCCGGATGATAATATCACATTGTGCGATAAGTGGAGATAATTTCAAATGAATTGGGCTGAAATTACATTTAAATTTAAAAAATACCCCAACATGACCTCCCCGTAGAGCTGCTGGGAGAAGACTGAGTGATGACGAGGACGGGGCCACACCCTTCGCGGTCGTTCGATGTGGCATGTTGCACGAACTCCGCTGGTGTTCGTGTAAGGTCTACACAGCTAGGTCTGCGGGCCGAACGCGCAGACCTTACAGGCCTTGTAGAGATTCTGTGGTTCCGCGAGAGGGCTACAACTTAGTAGGTAACAATGAATAAAAATAATAACAATGATTATTATTCTTAGTTAGGTACCTATACTAAATGTTTGACCCCTCTGGGACTCAACATTGCCCTTAAACATCTCATGATGCGAAAATTCCATGAATAAAATGTATAAAGTGAATAAGTGTTACTATTCTTTGATAGGTACCTATAGGTTAATTATGAAAAATTAAATCTGTACCAAAGGAAACATTTTTGAAAAAATTAAAAATTAATTCTGTACCAAAGGAAATATTTTTGAAAAAATTAAAAATAGTTACCTACTTACTTATTAGGTTGGACAGAAGTGGGGGCATAAAAAAAAAAAAAAAAAACGTCCAAAATTACTCGGAATACGACACCTACCTATTAAACAGGTTTTTGAAAAATCTGAAATATTGACAAAAGACTCGGTTTGCCATCTAGTTGTGCCTGCAAGGTTTTCAGCCCGATCGCCCAAACCCGTGGGGCGCTATGGGGCTAAAATGAGGCTACGGGAAGGGTTTTTTGAAGGTTTTCTGCTATGAGGTCGAGTTAGGTGTCGATTTCGAAGTATTTCTGGACGTAGAATCCATTTTTTGGGGTGACGGAACGATCCGATTTCACTGTGGGGATCTATTGGGCTTTCAGGAGGCTACAAAAGGGATTTTTGAAGGTTTCAAATAAGGTGTAGTTTTCCGAGTAATTTTGGACGCAAAATCTATTTTTTATGTCCTTCCGAAGTACAGATTATGGTTTATTACCTATTCGTGGAATAATACACATGTGTATATACACAGGTGTAGGTCTACACCTTTGTAATCGCGACGGAGGTCAACGACTCCGATCGGCCTCAAAATTTGACATTATCCGTTTCAAGAGGTCCAGATTCCAAAACCGAAATGTCCGTACGCCGTCCGGGCGGTTTTGGACAGTAGGAATTTTTTAAAAATCTGAAATTTTGACAAAATATATTTTGTATAGGTTCACCTACACCAAATACTTGGTTAACCATCTAGTTGTGCCCGCAAAGTTTTCAGCCCGATCGCCCAAACCCGTGGGGCGCTATGGGGCTAATTTGGAGCTACAGGAGGGTTTTTTTGTAGGTTTTCGGCTATGGGGTCGAGTTTGGTGGCGTTTTCGAAGTATTTTTGAGCGTAGAATCCATTTTTTGGGGTCCCGGAACGATCCAATTTCACTGTGGATAGCTTATAGGCTTTCATGGATATATCGCTCCTCCGGAGGAATAGTGGTATAAGTCCAAAAACCTTACTTTTGGGAAATCGCAATTTAAGATTTTTCACATATTTGTTAGCGTGTTGCAGACACGAGGGCTTTGTTTCCGATATCCGATGCTTCTCAGGCTTTCATATTATTATCTACCTTTCAGGTTTTCCCAAAGCTTCTTCTCCCCCTTCTCATTCACGACGCGCATGTATTAAAATCAATTAAATTTCAATTATGTACCACTCTTATCCCAAGAAATTGGGCCCAAATGGATGGTACATCTTGACATGATCCACTACTGTACTGATGAACACACGGGATGACACACGTTAATATTGGAATAGTAGTGGTACATTTTTGAAATGATCCGGTTTTGCCACTGCAAGCACACAAAAAAGGATATTTTCTTGGTTGAACAGCGGTACTTCTTGAAATATACCAGTACTGAAGTGAAAAAAATAAGGTTAATACCTGATTTTTCTGACGGATAGCGGTTCATTAGAGATGAACCAACCTTCTTCAAACGAAATGTCGGTAATCTGCATGGAAAACATACCGGTTCATCTGCTCTCTCCCGAGTAATTTTTGAACTATGCTTAAACCAATAATACCCCCATGTTAAGCTCGTCGCGAGCTACCCAATGGTATATATAACTCAAAACAGCTGTTTTTAGACTTACTTATACCACTATTACTCCGGAGGAGCGATATCCATGAAAGCTTTCCATAAGGGAGTCCCACTCAACCACCTGAACCATATTTCAGAAAATCCCTCACCCTCCAGTTTATGAGCGATCTCTAAAATTTCACCCAACGTTGCTGTTTCCGAACCAGTCAAATTTTTTTCTGGATCCATCACCCCGACCACTCCAGGCCATAATTTTATCGATGGATTCCTTGATGTTGTAAAAGCAATGTGCGATATTGTGGGTTTTCCACGTCAAAGGAGCAGCATCCATCGATTTCAAGGTTTAAGGGCATTTAGGCAAAAACCGCTGTTAGTGAGGGTTTACTGTATTAAGGTCCATCCACAAATTAATTACATTGTTTCACTTTTTTGGAGAACGAATATTTTGGGCGAGAGATGAGATGAGTTCCCCCATAGAGGGATCCTGTACGCTGCTCTAGTCTGCTTCCATGGAAGCAAGCGCAGTACACTGTGCGTAGAACCTCAGGAGAAACCGCGCCAACCAATCTTCTCAGCATAAATATGCTGGAGGAAAGCTTAGATGAAAGTACCTCTGTGTGCCTGGCCCAAGACAGTCGATTATCGACCTCAATTACCACAAGATAGAGTTGTCCATTGTCGAGATCGATCCTGGACAGCGGTCCGGTTAACGAAACGTCTCGACACAGCAGAATCTGTTGTGTTGGCCGGCCTCCAAGTAGAGGGCGAATCAAGGCTGGTTTGGCACGTTCACGTGAACGAGGGATTCGGATAAAGGGACTGAGGGGATGCTGCATCAGGGTGAGTGCATTCCAGACAGTCAGAGCGAGCGAATGCCCGTCTGCCCGTCGTAGGCCCGGGAGTCGACTATCTCCTGGACCTTCCAGATCGTCACCTGGACCTCCGGGACTCTCTTCTCAGCCCAAGCCACTCCGGACAGGACCCCCGGGACCCCTACGTCGTTAAGATGAAGTCCCTGGCGATTTACACTGCAGCGACCCTCATGAGTAGCTTGGGCTAGCTCCCACGTCTCGTGAGAAGACATTTCGCGTTCGGTATCGGGTGTTAGGATGTTCACGAACGATATATTTATTTCACTGTATAATAAATACGCTTAGGGTCACAACCCTTTGGAACTAATTTCCATACCTCCTGATTGCCTGGGAGAGAGATCAGTCAATTAACCCTCATTTCATAATATAATAATTATTGACTCCCGAACGGAGAGCCATTTCACTCTCCGACAGTCATCTTTCCATTCAGCTCCAACAACAAACCCTGTCTTCCCTGGAATTTCCCTGACGCGTCTGCGGTCGGCGGCGGCGCACTGTTTTTTTTTTCGCCACTCTAGCTGGACAAAAGTCCAAAAAAAAGTTTGATTTGGAATAAAAGTCAGTAGCTTCTGTTCTACGCCTTTATTTTTCTCCCTTCTCCTACATGCGATACAAGGCTCAACGTAAACAATAAGGTTTGTTCCAGGTCTGACGGCGTCTGTTGACAAAACAGACAGCTGTCGACAGCAGTCCCAATGCCTTCGTCTGTCGAGTTCTGTCGAACAGCCCACCTTCTAACCTGGAACGCGAACTGTCAACAAAATTGTATAATTGTATTCAGAATAATCAACCTTTTTCGAGAGAGGAGTATCATAAGGGCGGGAATGAGTCATTTAAAGTGTTTGAGGGTATATACGAGGACTTTGGGAGGACGCGAGTACAACTTGATGCGTCAAGCACCAAAATAAAGGAGGTTATGAGAGAGGTTTCAACTGGGTTATCCAAGTCGACAGCTCCCAACCGAACTCATTCGAGCTGTCGGTTTCCGTCCGACTGCAGTTGAACTGCTGTCAACCTACAAATCGACCTGGAACAGCCGGCGACGGCGACCTGGAACAGCAGTTTTCTCAACTGCGCATGTCTCCGTCGATTTCTGTTAACAGTCCGTCAAACCTGGAACGAACCTGTTATTCATCAGCTCGGTCAGTGATATCAATTTCGCCACCAGAACGCTCTCTTTTCAGTCCCGTCACGATCCCTATTATGCAGGCAGTAATAATGTTTACCAACTAGGTCAGGCTTTCATTTCGAACATTGAGCTGTGAGATATTCAGACAGTCCAGTCAAAACCACAAAACTACGAAAAGCTTCGTTTATTATTAAAAAAGTGACAAATTAATAAAAATATGTGAGAATGAGCCCCAGATGAGAATGTCAAAATGTTCGGCATTCACTTAGGCGGCAATTCTCTCGTTCTTCCAGCTGTTCTTTTCTTTGAGGTACATGACTCTGTCTGCGATCCTGGGCCCAAGAGACTCGTAAAACTCAATCATCGACGGGAAGATCTTGTAGGCGACCCTGAAACAATTGAAAGCTTTCGTCAAAGTGAGGAACACGTCTGAAGACGAAATTTTGCTCGTAGGGTGGCAGCAACCGTCAACAGATTTCGGCGCTCGGTGAAAAAATTATTCCAAGTATAAATTGTGAGCGCAAAATGACCAAATTTGTGTAAACAGTATCAGTAAAACACTTACACGTGGTCGGGTTTGGCAAGGGCGTTGGCTCCTTCCTTATATTCGTTGAGGATCTGATCGTGGTGCTTCTTGAGCTCGTCCCACTCGATGGAAGTCCCCTGGTGGCACACGACCGCTCGGATTTTGCAGAAAAGCGGCTCAGAGTCGTACAGGTCCTTCCAATTATCGTAAGGCAATTCTTCAATGGGTCCTTCTATCCTCACCTGAAAGAGATCAAACTCTCATGACTAACTAGAACAGTAGGAAGTTCCAGAGGTGGGGGAAGAGAAGTACGAGGGGCGTGAGGTGGTTAGGAATAGAATATAGAATAGAATAGAATATTTTGGTTTATTATTCTTGGAATAATACACCTATGTTTTCGCGACGGAGGTGGACGACTCCGATCGGCCTCAAAATTTGACATTATCCGTTTCAAGAGGTCTACATTCTAAATCCGAAATGTCCGTCCGCCGTCCGGGCCGTTTTGGGCAGTAGAATTTTTTTTAAATCTGAAGTTTTGACAAAATACTCGCTTTACCATCTAGTTGTGCCCGCAAGGTTTTCAGCCCGATCGCCCAAACCCGTGGGGCGCTATGGGGCTAAAATGGGGCTACAGAAGGGGGTTTTTGAAGGCTTTCGGCTATGGGATCGAGTCAGGTGTCGTTTTCGAAGTATTATTGGACGTAGAATCCATTTTTTGGGGTCCCGCAGCGATCCGATTTCACTGTGGCGATCTATAGGGCTTTCATGGGGCTAAATATGGGATTTTTGAAGGATCCCTGGAGGTTAAATATTTTTCGAGTAAAGAATAAAGAATTTTTTGAAAAACAATTTTTTTGAAAAAAAAAAAAAAAAATCCAAAAAATTTTTTTCCAACATTTTTTCTTTTGACTCAGAAATAATTTTTGCGCAACTAACCTATATCAAAGAATAATAAACCCTTGTGTAAAATTTGCAGCGTTTTTTTTTTAAATGTTATCAGGGACGGTACCAGCTTCGAAACCCTTGTGCTAAAATTTAATGCTGGATGCTCGAAAAGCCGCGAAATTTTCGGATTTTTTTTTTTTTTTTTTTTTTTTTTCAGTTCTTGGCTTTTAGCTTCAAAAATGTGCTCCCTAACGAAAAAGTCACTGTATACTATTTTCAAGTAGACAAGATTTGCTACCATTTGAGCGCAACGGCAGCTTTCTAGGACCAATGGGCCCCGAGATTAACCCTCTTCAAACATTGACCATTTTCCCCCAAATTTAGAAATCGTGGTTTTATCCTTCTTCAGTACGGAATATCGGCTATGATATTCATCCCGAATTCATCCACGAGGAAAGTTATGAGGAATGAAATTGTAGAGCAGTGATTCAGCTTCAATTTAAGCACAACCAGAACACGTAGGACTATCCCACTGACCTCCGTAGAAGCTGAGAGGGCCTTTTGAGTAGCAGGACTATTTTCGACAAAGCTAAGAAGCAAATTGGCTGATCCAACTTTGAATGCTTTCTAAGATCCAACATTATGATTTCTAAAAGCACATTTTTTGAGTACATAAGTGAAATTTCTCCTTCATGAGAGAAGTAATATTTTATATAATTTACAATTATTGTAAATAAACAAGTTTTTCGTCGTTTTTAATCAATTTTTTCACGTTCATACAAAAATCATCAATCCCGGGATTAATCCCGGGATCCCGGGATTGCCTCTGAAAAATCCCGGGATCCCGGGATTCAGAAAAACGTTCGGGATTGCAATCCCTAGGCAGGAGTGGTCATCGTCTGCAGGGGTTAGCTGTTGTCCTTAGCACGTGAAAATTGCTGTAACGATGTTCATCTGTGTTGACAGGCTCCCGACATATAATATGCCACTGCACCACCTCTGCTGATCCAATACTCTGAAATGACGAAACACTGTTTAAAAAACCGCTGCAAAATTTACGCAAGAGTTTAATGAATTTATAAAAATTAATTCTACCTATATCAATAAAAAATTTAATTTAATTATTCAAAGTTATTTTTTGTAAAGTTTGTGAACGAACGTGGAACCCCAAAAAATGGCTTATACGTCCAAAAATACAATGAAAACTACACCCGTCTCGATTTCATCCCCAAAACCCCCTCCCTTAGCCCCATGGGGTTGAGCGATCGGGCTGAAAACCTTGCGGCCACGAGCGGAACGAGTATTCTGTCAAAATTTCAGATTTATAAAAATTTCCAACGAGCCGTCGGACGGGCATTTCGTTTTTGGAATCTACACATCTTGAAACGTATAACGACAAATTTTGAAGCCAATCAAAATTGATGATCTCCGACATGAATACATTGGAGTATTATTCCCTGAATAATGAACCAAAATGAATGGAGCTCTTTTGATTCCTTACTTCCTTCTCTAAAAGGTGCTTTTCTGTACACATTGGGGCGATGATTGCAGGCTGGTCCTCTGCGATGAACGAAGCCCCGATGATCTACCAGTCTATTTTGCCGCTCATCTGCTGCTTCTGGGGTCGGCAATACGTCCTGAGCAGGAGAAGATCGCTGCAAATAATATTCGCTGCATATTATGTACTTCTGCGCTGACAAGCTCCCGAAGTAAAAAATACCGCTACAACGCCTCTGACGGTCCAACACTCTGAAATAAAGAAGCACTGTTGACTAACGTGAAGGGCTCCATTCATCACTCACCCAGACTTCGACACTTGATCCTCTCTGTCTTCCTCTTTCGTAGGTTTTCTCATCTTCGATGAGCTGCCATTCTTTGCTGCCTCTCGTCGTTTTCTGCACGTGTGACACGTGACGTGTCTGCCAGACGTCCTCAGCTGGCGCCAACATCGTTACTGAATGTGTACGCTGGTCATGAGGCTCTGTCGAAGTTTTGACGTATAAGGAGACCCTCATTTTAAAATTATTTAAGAATTACATTCAGGTAGTCTGAACGTAGCGTCTGGGGCGCAGAGAACAGAATCTGATGGTCTGGGGGGAGCCTATTCGGCCAAACCTTCCCGAACCGCCAACGCCGAGAACACCCGAACCCTTCCGAAGTCCCATCGGAAGCGGATTGTTAAATAATTTAATTTCGAATCTTACATTAAAATTTGTCGTTCAATTGAAAGCTTTGAACATGAAAGAAAACCCCCGGCAAATTTTACACAATTATGCTGTGGCTCAAAATGTTATAGGTGGTACCTATAGGTACTAGGTAGCAGGCGCGACTCGTGAGGGAGGCAGCGTCGCAACTGCACCCCCTCGATGCAGAAGGGCGAGAGCGGGGGCTTCGTATTAGTTACCTACCTACCTAATTAGTTACCTACCTACCTAATTAGTTACCTACCTAAAAATGAATCAAAACTCCTTGGCTCGAATATCTACGTAAGTTCTTGTAGACCTTACATAGTTCGCGGAACGTCTGAAAAGCCTGTGTTGATAGTACAATGATAACGGGAGCACTGCACCTCTTGAGACGATTTTTTTGCATGGACCTTATGGAACAACGAACTAAGTGTGAAGCCAGAAATGTCGAAATGTGGGGCAGTGCTGGGCACTGCACACCCTTCCTTCTCACCATTCACCAGATGTTAAATCACCTCCACAATCAGTGTTGGCAGTCTTCGTTCATGGGCAGGGAATTTTCGTTTGTAATGAGGGACTTATTCAGGATCTAATCTGTCCCAAATCATGGAAAAATAGAGGCTTACTTTTGGAATATTTTGAAAACTTTTTAGTGTTGCTATATTACGTTGTACGGTATGAAATCATAAAATTTCGATCGACCAAGGTTTCTGATTTTTTCAGTTTTCCCACAAAGTTATTTTTTACCAGAAGCTACAGCAGTTGAGGGGATGGCATCAGGGGTTTTGTGTGCTTCCATGTTTTCTGGGAAGTGTTTTCTGAAATCGGTGATCTGCGTTTGTCTCATTTATAAGTTTTTTATTCGTTCGTTTCATTCGATCGTTTCATTGTTCATTTCATGAAGCGTTTGTTGGATAACTCTATTGATTTCATCTTGAGGGAGTTTTCCCATTTAGGCGTGAGTGAGAAGTGTGCCATTCGCGACATGGGACGGCCAACCTCACCTTTACCAGGTTTGCAGCGTGTATCCGTGTATTTTGAAATGAAAGGAAACTGGTAATAGTTAATTGGAATTTTTAAACAAATAAATAAATAATGAACTATAGCAAATCTTGATAGAAGGTACTTTTTATCTGTATTAGGTGCAATAATATTTTCATAAAATATTATCACGAATCCGTGACTGCACCCCCTTGTTCTGCCATCACCAGTCGCGCCTGCTAGGTAGGTATGTCTATAAAAAACCATTTCGTCGTGATTTGGTACGTTAATATATACCTATTTACATATCACTACTTTGTATAAATAATTTATACAAAGGAGCATAACTTGAAGAAAATTTCTTAAATATTTAATATTATCGTGCCAATAACGATGTTTTTTATTTTATTTTATATAGGTAGGTAATAAAAATTGTATGGGGCATGACGCTTTCATAAGGCTACAAAATTTGTTGAAATTTAATGGAGGTTTTGAAGGATGTATTGAGGTCAAATCAGGTATCGTTTTTCTGGTAATTGTGGACCCACAAAATCTGTCAAAATCTTATGGAAAAAAATTGTTCGCCCTTTCTTTTACGCAACAGGATCATGATTTTCGCTGCACACAATCTGGGAACGAGCGGCTTAGCTCCGCATATTACAGGCCTACTTTTCGTTACCTACGAATTTTGTGACTTTCTCACGGCTAAAACATGCTCTATGCTTAAATGTTGGTTTTTTTTTTTTTTTTTTTTTTCAATTTGGCTTGACAAGTTTATTTACAAAGCTGGACAATGAGTACACGTCATTTACACGATACATCTGGTATCATGTCGCTTGCCATACTGCCGCCCATTAATTTTTAGGGGCGGCAACACACTGGAAACATTTCAACGTGGGTGTGTCACTGGAACTCGCAGTAATCTTTCACTCCGATGCGCCTTCTGCATCTCATTCGGGATTCCGCCCAACTGTAAGAAAAAAAAAAAAAAAAAAAAAAAAAAAAAAAATCGCCAGGCGAAAGGGGTTGACAAGGAAAGGGGTTCAAAACGCGGTCTACGGTCTTTTAGGACTACACCCTCCCATCAAGGTCAGCTCCATGGGTTTTCAGGACAGCCTGAGGTTAGTAGGGTGGAAACGGCAGTTGTGACTCTCCCCTTTGTTCATCCATCTTTCCTAGACATGAGGGCGACAGTGTTTCTGATTAGCTTTCATTGTTGACTTAATTACCGATGGGCGCTAAGTCAGCGCTTGTATCGTTGAAGATGAGTGTGGGTTGTTGGCAAATTTCATCTTATTGTTATCAAAAACGCTACAAATTTTACAAAAGGGTTCATTGATGTAAATGATTCAAAACTTAATTATTTTTAATTTAATTAATTAAAATTGAAATTAAATTAGTTTTTTAATTCAACAATTTTAATTAATTTATTTCTCTTTAATTCTCAATAAACAATTTTTTAATGTAGTTATTAATTTGTTTGTTCTTGTAAAGGTTGTGAACGGATGTAGGACACCGAAAAATAGATTATGCGATCAAAGTAATTCTGAAAACGCCACCTCATTCGACTTCCTGGCATCCTTCATCAGCCATGATAATTGTGAATGATGGTCACCTGTCTTCCGTTCGACATCCATTCTCGCTATTTTGGCTGGAGGCTCCATGCGGGGATACACAACCTCTGTGACACTTTCGACAGCGTATTTTGCAGACAGTCCCAAAGTCTTTTTTCCAATGGCCACGCGGTCCGCTGCTCGAACGTCGTTGGGGGTTGCAGCTGAGTTGTGTCGTGCTGTTGTGAGATTCTGCCGGCGCTGTTGTTTGGTACTCCGGACTGTAACTCAGTTCCCGGCCCTAAATATTTATAAACGGGTAACGTGAAGTTAACCATACAGTTAAACATACCTACATTGTAAGTTAAAATTTGTAACACCAGTGTTTCAAGACCGGTCGGGGAGTCTGGGGATATTATCCTCCTATCCCCTTCCCCGCAACCTCTGTTGTTGCTAACCGCTTGCCGAATCCTTCGGATTACCTATCAAAAATCGTTTTGCTTTTTACCGTTGGGAACATGTCGGACCTCGAAGGTACTTCAGGACTATTTGCATTTGCTCATCAAACAGATTCAGCTCCTGTGGTAGGTGGGTCTACAACAACGCACGACTAAACCCTTGTGTTAAATTTGCTGCATTTTTGGGATCTACTATTAGTTGATTTATATACATACAAACTGGTAAAAAACATTTTTGGGAAAAAAATTAATTTCATTTTTTACAGCAAAACGGTCTTTACTTTTTGAACATGCCTCGTACTCATCTAGAAACGTATAATGACAAATTTTGAGCCCAATCAAAATTGTCGACCTCCAAGTAGAGGAGGCTCCGATAGGTACGAATACATAGATTTATTATTCGAAGAATTGAAACCAAAAGATACTATGGTTTGTATACCTATAACGCAGTAAAAGAGAAGAACAACGCTCCGTTCAACCGATCCAGTGTTGGCGAATCAGGAAGAGAGTCATCAGTCATTGGATCCACTGCGGTTGAACGAAGATGTACTTTTCATCGGTTTCGCTTCGCCCCTGCACAATGCGACCTCGTTCTGAAGTCCTCCGAACCCGAGACCCCCAGGATTTCCGATCCTCCCCCCACGACCTAAAAGCCGCCCCCGAGACCCATAGGGGACCGTCAAAATCCGTTAGCGTTCCGCCCATTAAGTATGTCTAATATTTTCTAGGGGAGTTGGGTCTTTTACTTCCCCTTTTTCTGGAGACCCCCCCCCCTCCTATCTCTTTTGTTGCCAGAGGGTTCATCGGTTCAGTAGTGTCGCCCTGGACTGACTCACTCCACTAGTGGGATGCTGACACAATGACCTCGTATGCGTCATGCCCTGTCGAGGATCGATATCATAGTTGCATTACAAAGGATCGCATATGATCAAAGTGTGTGCGGCATTACTAAGATTAAATCAAAGATTCATATCGCTCACCCCCCCCCCCCCCCCCCCTGACAGTCATATTTGGCCAGACCCTTACGAGCCAATACGGCTCTAACCAAAATCATTAACAGTTTCCTGAACCTTTTCATGAATAGAAAGACGCATGTGTTCAGAGATAGGCAATCATTTATAAATAAATGGGCGATTCTACGAAAGTAGGGAAATTCGGGTATCAATTTTTGAACAACTAAAAGTTACATTTTTGACCTTTTTTTTTCGTGGCGTGCTACAAGGTGAATAGCAGGTGTACAGCACCACCTTTTCTCTAACCGCATCGGATCATCACTGCTCCAGAACCAGAACTAGCACCAGCAGAATCTGCTTATGCATGTTATCTGATAGCTCTTATCTACACATTCTCTACTTAAATGAACTAAACCATTTTCAGGACTTCAACATAGGTACTATTCAGGCCCTCACTTTGAGCAAATCAGGTGGAGTGAGGTCCTGAAAACAGACTATTGTTTGGAGGATTAACACTGAAGCGGTGCTCAGTTTGTTATGTCAGGGCTCATCTACGAGATGAAGAATTGACTAAGGAAGAGCTGATATTTAAAAAAGAAGATCCCTTTTGGTTTATTATTCTTGGAATAATACACTTATGTTTTCGCGACGGGGGTCGACGACTCCGATCGGGCTCAAAATTTGACATTATCCGTTTCAAGAGGTCTACATTCTAAATCCGAAATGTCCGTCCGCCGTACGCCGTCCAGGCCGTTTTGGGCAGTAGGAAATTTTTAAAAAATCTGAAATTTCGACAAAATACTTGGTTTACCATCTAGTTGTGCCCGCAAGGTTTTCAGTCCGATCGCCCAAACCCGTGGGGCGCTATGGGACTATAATGGGGCTACTGGAGGGTTTTTTTAAGGCTTTTAGCTATGGGATCGAGTTAGGTGTCGTTTTCGAAGTATTTTTGGACGTAGAATCCATTTTTTGGGGTCCCGGAACGATCCGATTTCACTGGGGCGATCATTAGGGCATTCGTGGGGCTAAAAATGGGATTTTTGAAGGATCCCAGGATGTTAAATATTTTTCGAGTAAAAAATACAGAATTTTTGAAAAAACACATTTTTGAACAAAAAATCCAAAAAAAAATTTTTTTTGAGATAAAAATCCAAAAAAAAATTTTTTTTTAATTTTTTCATTGACAGAATTAAATTTCTGCACAAGTAACGTATATCAAAGAATAATAAACCCTTGTGTAAAATTTGCAGCGTTTTTTATAACATACATCTCTCCCTTGAGTTTACCTAAAGTCGCTCCTCGTGGTACCTAGTCACTGGTGCACTTGCTAATCCGGGCAAAGGTCGAAGGCAGCTCGAGACTCTAGGTACCTACGATGAAGAACTCCTGGTCATGGATTCTTCGAGACAGCAGCTGTGAGACTCGGCCTTGACTTCCTTGTTCAATAGCGAGGGCCAATCGCTATGAGGTGCAGACCATTGAAAATGGGAAGAATGAAGAATCTTTCAATGTGCTGTTACAGCACTGTTGTTCAGTCTTAGGGTAGGTGGGGGCAAAGCCCTGCAATTTCGGGTTTTTCGACCATTGCAACCGATTTGAAGCAGATTTCCTCTAAATTTTATGCTTGAATTTTAGGTTGGGCTATTATCTATAACCCCTTGGAAACACAGTCATCTCCTGTCAATAGTAAAGGAGAAATTGAATATTTAAGAAAAAATTTTTTTGCAGGGCTTTGCCCCATAAAATGGGGCAAACCCCTGCAGTGCAGGGATTTGCCCCAACGAGGTAGAAATGGGTTTTAAAAAAAAATCTATTGAACAAAAATGTTCAAATTAAGTTATTTCTTTATTTAAAAATTCCTTATTTCTTCATGATCGAAAAAAAAAACCTGAACGGAGGGATAAAATCAAATGACGAGGGGACATGGCACAGTGTCCTCGCGTTCAACCATTCCAACCAAATACACCGATTAATCGGTCCGATTTACCACCAAACTGGACTATCAGTAGTTTAATCTGTGATTATTGGTCATCAAAACATTGGCGGACATAAGTGACTCTAACAAGAAAATTACGTTCGCGCATGCGCCGAATTGATCGCTGATTCAATCATGATGAAACTTATAGGAGACCATCTAGGACTTAATTCCCACTATTCCGGAAAATTTCACAGAAATCCGATAAAAGTTGGCGCAGTCATGGCTTTGGCAAGGAATGTGAACTGACAGATGCGCGGACGGACAAACACGGAACCAAATTTGTTCAGGAATCCCTGATCATCAAACCTGGCAATTGCTCCCCACTCTTTGAAAGTGATGTGCACCTATTTGATTGACATTAAATTATAAATGATGAAATTTTAAATTTACAGTTCAACTTTAATGTCATTATTGAATCCACATGTTCCATACAATGCCAACATACGTGCTGGTAGTGAATGGGGCAAAGACCTGCACTTGAGGGGTGCAGGGATTTGCCCCAAACAACCTGCAGGGACTTGCCCCAAATGGCATGTTTGGAAATTACTCTTTGATAAGGTTAGGAAAAGTGAGTTAAAGAAACGGTTCTCCCCTGACATTGAAGCTCAATTACAGTACTATTCATTGATGATTAGCTGATTAATTTGGCGCAACCCTATCTCACACAAAATTGACGTCAACGTTCCTGAAAATTACATACAAAAGGTGAAAAACAAACTTAACTCATTTTCTCAGCCTATTGCCCTCAGAGACGCCATTACTTTTGATGACAGAAACCTGTTGCTGAACCTCAACTGCTGCCTGGTTGCCAGTTTCTCAATCACTTGTGAAGAACTGAAAAAGCCACTGCATAGCTTTGCCCCACGCAGGGCTTTGCCCCCACCTACCCTATATAACATCGGTCCGGTGGCTCCAATAGTTATTGGGTTATTGGGTGGTCAGGAGTCTGCACAGTTAGGGATCACAGGTGACAGCTTGGGGAGTCCCATCCGAGAAGAATGAGATTTGCACTATGTCTGAAAAGTCCGGCTAGGTGGGTAGGGAGTGTAGCGGAGGAGTCACCCACTTACTAATAGCGTGTCGTGTTAATGCACGAATAGTCCCTGGTCAACATGCGATCGTTCTTATCATTGCTTGCGATTAGGCAAGGATGCTGTTGGAGACTGGCTAAGAACCACCAGGCTTTGTTTCGGGATTTCCAGGAGGTGATTCAGCTTGACGCCTCCTGCCACATGGCAAGACTGTATGCAGAAACTGGTTAAGAGCCGCCAAGCTCGGATTGGGGGTTTCCTGGAGCTGGTTCAGGTTTGCTAACTCTTGACGAATGGCAGAGACTGGTCACTTAGCTCTGATTTCTGGATTTCCAGCACCTGGTTCATCATGACTATCTCCTGACCCTCAGCATGGAAGGTGTCAAGGACTTGATAAGCACCACAGTGTTCACAGCCAATTCCTAGTGGGACTTCACACACACACTCCCCGGAGAAAGGGTGCGGGACTCTTCATGCGTACCTAAAAACTTTTCCCAGGGACTCTTCATGCGCTCGTGATATTACTCGTCTGCTAAGTACCTATGTGATATCATGTTCTTATCAATCTGTCTAAACAGTAAAAACTACCGTGGAAATGTGATTTTTGAGTTGAATAAGATTTTCAACCTGGTTGGTAATCGAGCTTGCGCTAATCTACAAGTTGTATTTATTAGGGAGAAAGTTGTGTTCATCATTTCAAGATAATGACTCGAAAACACCTTCAGAGTTGGAAGGAAACTTGAAGACATTAGCTATTTGGGTGTGAGTTAGAGATACGAAATTTCAAAACTCATTCGCTTGTAAATCCGACCCGCGAGAAAATTTTTCAAAGTTAACGCTCCCCAAGTTTTGTGTTAATTAAATTTATGTGCCGGGAAGTTTTCTCGGGGATTTTCAGGCCAAGAATAATGTTGACCCGGGAACTGGTGGGAATGAGGAAGAGGAATAAGGAAGAGTCCGCGAGGGCTAAGCTGTCTACCGCATCCAACAACGGAGCTTGTCTTAGTCAGTTTAATTAGATGCTGGTGTTATACTCGAAGATTAGTTGCGAAACGACCTCAGCTGAATGCTGACATGGCAAACTCCTGTGTACTTTGAGGGATTTGGAAATAGTGGGACCGCTGAGTACCGCCTAAAATAATAAAACGGAACGCTTCATGTCGGCCGATTCATTCACAAGACGTTCTTGTCATCACTTTTGATCCAAGCGAGATTCACAGGGAGGATCTTGTTTTTTTGTAATCTTATTACTTTTTCACCGCGCCACCAATCTTTTTAATCCCTCATCGAGCCGCCCTCTTTTGCTACGCTTTTGCCAATAACCTGAGGGGACCCTGGAATCTATATTACAATATTTTCGGCCCTTTGATGTGCCTCGAGATTGGCATGCGAGAGGAACAAAAAGGAACAATGTCAGGGTCGACGCATCTTACAAACTACAGCAGGATCATTTGGTGGTTGCTGTGGGTCATTTTTAGAAAGATACGGGAAATTCGGTTTGAGTTTAAATCAGGCATTTTTGTCCCTCTGTATGAAGTACCTAATCGATATTTCGAGAGCCTTCAACTCGTCTTGGAAGAATAAGAGTTACCTACTTTCCAAACTGTGTCCAGTCTGGACAGTCCAGATTTTGGTTTATTAAGTATTCAAGGAATAGTATTGGTTAATTTTTTTCTAATCTGAAATTTCAACAAAATACTCGGTTCACCGTCTAGTTGTACCTACCCGCACGATTTTCAGCCTTTAAACGGGACTGCGGGAGGTTTTGAAGCTGTGGTAACGAGTTAGGTGTCGTTTTCGAAGTATTTTTGGACGTAGAATCCTCCGTTGTAGGAGGGAGCACAGGTGGAGATTCAGCGAGACACGATCTGCTGACTCCGAGAATACTCCAGCTGCAGTAATGGAGGATCTGGGTTCCTTAGGCTCACTCGAAGAGTCAGGATGTTCCAGCAGGATCTGATCCTAAATGAGCAGAAGAAAACTGACCTGGCTCAAAGCCGGCCTGCTGCTGCAGTTGTACCAAGGGGCGGCCCCCTGGCTTCCAATCTTGAATTGTCAAGTCTGGTCCAGACTGTCTGCTCTCTGTAACTCTGTGGTCTGGACATCGGGCTCTTGTGAAATTGCTATTTCCTCCTTGGATTGACCGAAATAGGTAAAATTTAGCTACGATTAAACATGCGTAAAACGCAGAGAATATCGGGCTATGTCAGCTGAAGGCAAAACTATTGAGGGTCCCTCCGAGTCGGTCGCCGTTGAGCTCGGGAGAAATGGCGAGCGTCAGCATGCTTGAGCTCAGTAGCGCGCTGGACGTGGGTACCTCGAACCTGCGTTAGTGGGAAGGACATCGATTGGACAGAGTTGGTACCTAGATTTTTCCCCACAACTGCCTTAATTGTTGCACATTATCAAAGAATAATAATGAGTAAAATTGACTTTTTTATTAATAAATTATTATAATTATTATTAATTCAATTTTGTTCTTTGTATGTTTTGCAGATTTGGCGTGAGGCATCTTCCATTTGCTCCCTTCTCCAAATGTCAATGTAGGTATTCTTCATTCTTTTGAAAAAAAAAAAAGTGCTCATCCTTGTTTGTCTGCCTTCAAAGTGGGTTTTCGTTGTGCGGTCCTGGGAGGGGATTCGTCATTAAATGCGCTAACAGTTGAGGCAGTTATTTAAAGTTTAAAAAAAATCGGGGGAAATGAAGGGGCCTAGGCAAACATCGGAGTGTAAAGAGCGGGTTAGGGTCCACCAGAGGGGTAGAAGTCAATAATTAAGGGGCTCGCTACAAAGGGAATTTGATTTGTGTGTCACAGTCAGCCCCATCTGCTCGAACTAACAGCCCTCGGAGGCTGGCCGAGTAAATCTTATTCGATAGCTCGCGGGATTACTTTTTCCAAAGCTTAGTTCATTCTATTTTAAAAGTTTTGTTTGTCTAGCAACGTGAATTTAAGTGGCTTTAGCCCCTTGTTGTGCTGCTCCATGTTACCAAGTGTGAGAAGAATGAAGAATCGTCGTAATACAGCACATTATGCTTATTTTAGGCAAGCCCTAAAATAAAATAAGAGAACAATTTTTTCTTTATTCGCCCTCATACATGTTCACAACTTCGTTGTGAAGTTAAACTCCGAGACAAAAAAGTTGAAAGCACCGGAGGGAGACAGAGATCGTAAATAGCCGGTTGGACGTCGGCCAAATCGGGCCATTGTTCTGCATTAGATTGTTGATGTTGCTACCAGAGGATGGACATCGGGTTAGTAGCTATTTAGAACAGCAATTCCGCTTCAAAACGTCTCCACATAGCCAGCAGAGAGCATTAAAAGAACGTAAAGTCGTCTGTGATTACTGCCACTGACATATTGTTTTAGGGTTCAATAAACTTCACTAAGTTCATCACAAATTTCGTTGTAGGACACTATTAGGATCAAGTATTACCTACTACGAGGATTTTACAGGTTCCACAAATTTCAGCGCTACGCGGTAAAATTTCCTCAAGTGGCCAGCGATCATGGAGGTAAATTTCATCTTTGCAGAAGTGTTTTGGCCTTAGAGTAGCTTTAGGAAAATTTGCTGGGATGGCGCCGGCCCTGAGTCCGGGTTTCTGAACTGGGGACGAGACTTGGGTAAATGTTTGGTTTTCAGGGAAAGAAGGACAATAAATGGAAACTTCCGATGTAGGTAACTAATTCGAACCTTTGCAAGGTGAACATTTCGAAAGAAGGGCCTTCAAAGGGTCTGTGGGAACACACCAAGATTCGGATGCAGGGTGTATACCCACATGTTTTCGTGTACCTAATTTGGATGTTAAATTCCCTAACATTAGGTATTGTGTGTTTGGCGGAGATCCGGAGGCGTAAATCCTCGTTCTCGCCGCCAGTGTTTTGGAGGAAGAGGGAAGGAGTGTGGACACACTTCCAGGGAGTCGCACGAATTGTTGTGAGCTACCTACCTGGCGGAGAGTGCAGTCACAGTAATGAGCTTGCTGTGGATTGGCGTGAATTGTTAGTACCCACTAAAGAGGCATCATCTCGGGAAGGGAACCGCGAGGATGACAATACCTCGCACGAAGTGTCGAGAGGAGTATTGTTATACTGGAGTCAGTAAAAACCCCACAGGGTCCTTCCAAGAGTTTGGAAGACAGCTGCTGTCTTGCTGCAGGACTACGGCCTAAAAAATGGGACCTCTGTTGCCCAAAGTATACTGCTATCATCCTACGTCACCTGTCACGATACGACACCCGTAATGAGACAGAAGAGAAAGCGAAAATATCATATTTATAAATATTTTATTTTCAGTTTCACTTAAAAACGGGTTTACTAACGATAATGAAGTTTCCAACAGAAACACATAATTGCCCCTCAGGTTCTCTGAATCACCCGAATATTCAGGGAATTGAATATCGTCCGGAAACCCAAAGCCTGCTGTATATTTAGGAACCCACCTTCCGAAATTAACCCACGGGTCCGAGTAATCCTTTTGGTCATATAACAATCAGCGATTAAATAGAATGGCAAAAAGGGTCTGGCGAAGAAGGGGAGGGGGGTCTTGGGGCGATTCTGTTAATTTCCTGAATTACCCTGAGGGGATTCGCCTCTGATAACAGACCGTCTAATCCAAGTTATCTGCTCTCTTCCTTTTTCTAGAGAGGATTTATGTTCGTATTCCCATTTCAGGGCGAAACCGATCGATTCATTTCGGTCGAGATAAAGCAGAGCCCGTTGTGTTGGAATGATAGTTGAATTCTTCAAGTATTTGGAGGGGAAAAGGTTGCAAATAAATGCAAGTAGGCAAATGCCATCATACTCATACCTGGGTGTCGCTCTCGAGACAAGTCTGTAGACTGGTTGGACCAACACTTTACGGAGAGCTGGACAAAGCATTAACAGTGTTGGAATCTCTTCCATAGCTAATCTGAGCAGACCACTGCTATATTCAGGGCTTTATTTAAACATTTATGCTGCAAATTGATTCAATAAATTTGTTAGAATGTGACCTTGGAAGCCTCAGATAGAAGTTAACACCTTGTACCTATTTCACTCCGTCATTCGACAGGATTTCCCCCTTGGCATGTACAACGGAGCCTGGGAAGCCTGCACGTATTGGGCATACCTTCGATCCCGTTCGTAACTACAGTTTAAATGTAGATGGCGTCCTTCCCCTCTGTCGACCTCCACCCCCGAGCCGTTGACCGCTGAGAACCCCTCGAACTAATAAGACCTCAAGTAATGCACGGGAAAGCTGCATCACTAATGAAACGGGTCCATACACCCCCACTCCAGAAGACCTTTAATTAAATAGCTATGAAGATAAACTACCGGTTACCTCCCTTTTGCAATATCGGTAGAACTTCTCCCCCACCAGGACAACTTCGAATACAACGAGTTTGGCTCTTAGTATGGACGACGTGGTGCCTTCCGTGCCCACAATTGGTGAAAAATTCAGGATACCTGGTGTATTTTCAGATTATCTTGATAAGGTATTGATCACGCGGTATTCCTAACAACACACGCTCTGTACATGTTGCCTGAAGAAAAAGCCCAAGGCGATCCCCTCCTTCCAATGTTGTGCGCTAATCACAGTAGTTGTTAGGAGCGAGGGACGTGATGTGTGAAGTTGGCTCGTTACCTCCCTTTGCCACAGCCACACAAACTGTCTCAAGTTTCTCTTCTGCCTCTTCCTCTTCTCTTTCGCACCGGCAAAACTTTTCGGTTATATTGGCCTTCCTCAGACCCTGAAACCTTTGTGGAAACTCCTCACCTTAGTACACCCTTCGTTCGCTTCTGCTTCCAACTCCACGGCTCTCAAATGACGTAATTACGCGGTCAATACGGTCCCGGGCACCTGTCATCGTCTACACAATCTCAAGTCGCCCTAATCGCACGTTCTTTTTGGACGTGGAAACTCCACTGTAATCCCTTCCTCATGTCGAACTCTGTATCAGCACTTGTGATTGATTTCAGGTAGTTCGGGGCCGGAATGCAAACAAGGGGGCAGCAAAGAAGTGATTAGTGAAAGGCAAGTGGCTGTGAGTGGCAGAGAGCAAACACAATAAAGTCTGAGAGGTGTCTGACACGGAGACGTGGCCCGCATCCAGTTGAGCTACGTGGCCCGCAATCACCGCCTCCACCATACACCCTACAGACAAGCATCTATCACAGGCCCCGAAAACAACCCTCTTTGAGGTCGGAAGCTGAACAACTTCAATGGGTATCATCATTAATTACTGAACAAATGCAGTCCTTTTGACTTGACAACTCATGCACTTGCTCTGCAAGATCTGTGGTCCAATAGTTTTGGTTTATTACTCTTGGAATGATACACCTATGTAATCGCGACGGAGGTCGACGACTCTGATCGGCCTCAAAATTTGACATTATCCGTTTCAAGAGGTCCAGATTCAAAAACCGAAATGGCTGATTCTCAGGAAAAGTGCGCTTTAGAGCTTCCAGATTTTCAAAAACCTTAGGTGTTTAGAATCGGGGTTTTCTTTTTTCTTTTTGTTCTCATGGTGGAGCAGGATAGTTTAAACCACTTTTCCGAGATCGGAATCCGTTTTTAACCCAGATAACGAAATTTAAATTTTGATTAATCCACGCTACGGACGTGGTGTGTATGGACATTCGAGTATACTTTTACCTATTTGTATAGGTAAAAATTGTATATTTGTAAAATTATTAGGTATTACTACTAACCCTACAACAACAAATAAATAGTAGTAATACCTATTTGTATGTAATTAATTACATTGTATTAGTTACTACCTATTAAGGAGCATTAATTATAACGTTACTACAATACCCTACAATTACAAAATTTGTAATTAATACAATTACATTGTAGTTATTGTACATTGTGTACATGTACATAATGTACATAGTTATTTTTGTAGATAATGTACTTATAATAACATAAGTACCTACTTATAATAAAGTACTTCATTAAGTATATTATAAGTACTTATAATTTTATAATTAATGTATATAAGTAACTATATATGTACACTATAATAACAGTAATACTAATGTTATTAATAAGATATTATTATATCATGTTATCACATACATATAACATTAATATTATAACATTATATTATGTTATTAATAATACTAGGTATTATATAATAATGTTATTATATAATAGTATTATAGCATAATGTTCATAGTTACTTACATATATAGTGTAAATTATAAGTTTATAGTATTACAGGTATTTGCATGTATATATTCTCCTCCACATGAATTACTCATATTTGCATGTATATGCGATATAGTATTGTCAGTAGCGTGGATTAATGATGCTTCCATGCCACTGACGACTATTCATCCACACCACTGGCAAATCGCCTTTCAAAAGCTCTGTACTCCTCCACTTTGATGGCAGAAAAAAAAACGTTGACCATGAATTTTTCAAGCTCAACAAGTAGAATAACAGCAAGCAAAAAGAAAGTGCAAAACTAAATTTGTTAGAAGTATACGATTAAGCCATTTTACTGACCTGAATAAAAATACGCGCCTGCCCATGCACACTGTTTGCCGTTTGGCGGGGGACTGCCATCAAACTTCGCCTCGTCCATGCTGGAATCTTGTCAATAGTTGTTGCCACTACGAAATGAGCCCCCCAAAAGTCCCGAATTCCCTTCTGAGGGAAATTGGTAGGCATTTTTCGATTCATCCATTCTACTGACACATTTTCCAGTGACAAAGTTTACAGACCTCCCACCTGAACCTAAAACACATGAATGAATTCAAAAACTGTGGAAATCGTTGACGGACATCCCCAGATACTGGAGATGGGCGCTTGGTTTCGAACTCTTTGTGTTTTGGACATACCACAAGTTTGAATACATGAAAATTGACTTGGTTACATCCACGTTACTGACATTTTTCACGTTTAACATTAAATTTGAACGTTAAACATACATTTCAGAGGGCGTATAACATGTGTACCAGTTAGGTGGGAGGGAATACTAATCGCCAGAGAAAAAAAATCCACCCCAGCACTCTTCAGTCTCTCTTGACGCTCCGGTGACATGAAAAGCGCACTTTTCCTGAGAATAAGCCAAATACGTCCGCCGTCCGAGCCGTTTTAAAATCTTGGTTTACCATCTAGTTGTGCCCGCAAGGTTTTCAGCCCGTTCGCCCAAACCCGTGGGGAGCTTTGGGTCTAAAATGGGGCTATGGGAGGGGTTATTTGAAGGCTTTTAGGGCTTTAGGGATTTGGGATCGAGTTAGGTATCGTTTTCGAAGTATTTTTGAACGTAGAATCCATTTTTAGGGGTCCCGGAACGTTCCGATTTCACTATGGCGATCTACAGGGCTTTCATGGGGCTACAAATGGGATTTTTGAATGATCCCAGGAGATTCAATATTTTTCGAGTAAAAACAAAAAAATTTTGAAAAAAAAAAAAAAAAAATCTAAAACTTGTTTTCCAATTTTTTTTATAGGCAGAATTACATTTTTGCACAAGTAGGTAGGTGCCCTAACCTTACTTATATCAAAGAATAATCTACCCCTGTGTAAAATTTGCAGCGTTTTTCATTCAGGCTTCAACCCCTCGACCTCCGCCTAATCCACGATTTTAAAACATTTTATCGCAAAGAAGTAAAGTGGAATATACTGTGACTATATATTATTGATTTATGCTTTTATTTATTTATGATTAGACCCGACGAATCATTTACATAATGAAAATAAACATTTTACGTATCACTTTTATCAAGACCTCGTTAACTGAAAAATTTTCCTTCTGCTCTCAAAAAGTGCAAAACCTTCGAAATGCAGTTAGAAGATTTTCTTGGCACTTACGGAGGAAATGTAGAGAGGGGGAGGGTCGGTTGCAATGGCGCGATGTGTCCTATAGGAAATAAGAGTCCATTGTAGGAAAACCTCCACATTACTTAAACTTCCCATCCCAATGGGTTCAATTCCCATTGGCGCTGCCAGGCAAATAACTACAGTTTTTAGCCTAACTATTTTGATGGAAACACCGTTTGATGTGCGTTTCAAGTTTCCAATCAGTAGAGAGCTCAATTCGTTCAAATCGATTCGGTAAAGCGTCTAGCGAGTCCAAATGAAACTCATTCTCTGAATAGTTTTTTGTTCACAGACAGGTTTCCGGGCTGTTGACCCTCAGGAAGCCAGACGTACTGCGTAAACCCCCGAATTGGCGTGCGAATACACCAGAGAGGCAGACGGTCGTGAAGGAGGGGGCGCCCCTTTTTGGATTTGGAGTTTTGCGTCGGTTCAATTAGAAAGGCAACTTCAAAGGGGAAGTTAATTCATTTAGCCCGAGGGTGGAAGTTGGGGGTGTTTCGCCGTTCATTTGGCAGACAACATGCTTCATACAGAGTACTTCGACTAGCCCACCGTCCGCAGCACAAAGAGTTTCTTTATGGCCAAAGTTTCCTTCGATATTGTTTTTTCTTCTTTTTTTAACTTGGCTTTTACACTGCTGAAATCAAATTTCCTGTTTTTGAAAAAAAAAGAATAAAATAAAACGTAAAGGTAACTTTTATATTTTTACTTGAAAGCCTGCGAGAGTCATGGCGGGTGAAACTTGAAAATGGTAAAGTGAAAAAATTCCGAATTTGAGGGCCACTCACGTTTACTCATAATTCAGTCTAGGCTCATCCCGAGGTCACGTGAAAGTGAGGAGTAGTTTAGCGAGGATATATATAAATCGAAGCCACTCCACTTTCCACGCAATGCTATGAAGCTCCTTTAGGCGCCACGCTGCAAGAATAAAAATGTAGAGAGACCTTCTATATCTCAAGAGGGCGATAAGGGTTGGGAAGGGATTGACAAGAAGACGTGTTTAGAATGTTAGCCGACGGTTTTCCCACCTGGCGCCCCCACAGAGGGCGAGGGACGGGGATGAGGACCCCGTAACGACCTCATAGCCAAGGATAACAGGGCAATCCATGTCCTCGTAATGGGTGTAATCTTTCAAAGGGAAAACTCATCCATCCCCTCTACTCCTATTTCCATGGGTAAAAGCAGGGAAACTTGCACAAATGGACTGTTCTCTCAAATAACCTCTCTATGTCTACGAACAGACTGCAGAATACATTCACTACTTGGTACATTCTGAAACTTGTCAATGAAGATGTGACGATCATTAAAGACTGCTTCAAATTCTTTGAGGTTATGGACACGGTAGCAATTCGTTCTGTGGTAGCGGCCCTACCCGCGAAGCGACTTACAACTCAAATGCTTCCCAACCATTCTCTAACTACTCTGCTCAGCCCTCTTGAGGTCTCCATCTTCATCCCACTGACGTCCTTGGTCCCGAAGAACACATACCATCCTCGATCCCGAAGAGTTGTGGCATCTCCCCCAACCCCATGGGGGGTGGAAATAAGAGGATTTTCGTCTGGGGAAAGAATGATCGAGGAAGAAAAGTTGCGAGGCTTAATGCGTCGAGAAGGCCGTTTGCCGAAAGTTTTTACCTCGTCCAAAATGAATTAGGGAACGTGAGTGGAGAAGAGGGAAACAAGAAAATGATACCGGAGCCCTAAAAGAAATATCGAGGTAGGAACGGGAGCAATAAACAGCGTGACAAGCAAGTTTCCTAGTGATATATTTCGTGATGTGTTACGAAACACTCAACAGACCAGGTGGTACAACATACACATCAATGAAATATCTATACGTTCCATGGGTTTCACTATAACATATTATGCTTCACGATTGTCTCAACAAGATGATGTTTGGTTTATTAGAAGATGAAATATCTCAAGTTGGACGCTGCATAAACATCAAAGCTATTAACAGTGAAATCATGTAAACGTTTAGGTTTACTAATGAGGACAGGTGGGTCTCACTTAGCTCTGCCATTTGGCTCAAGCAGACGTGGCTCACTTTGCTCACCCTTGGGACCACTTGCACCCAAACCGATTCCATCTGTCTCTGGCCAGCCTAATAAAGAACGCCCAGGGTCAGAACAGGTGGAGAAGAAGACTGAGAGAGTAGGTAACGTTAGCTGAAAGTCGCCAAAATATAATTTAAAAAGGGTAGAACTTATAAGTAATCTATAGATTACCTATAGGTATTTATTATAATCAATCCGAGAAGAAGCGATTTGGGTCGGACCTTACACAGCAAATGAACTCGTTTTTTAATGTGTCATTTTTGGCCATTTTCACTTTTTACATTTTCTGGGTCCAATGGTTACATAAATAATTATTGCGATTAAAGGGAGGCTCGTAACATTGATCCTTCATTGAGAAAAAACGGGTTGAAATTTCTGATGAAAAGGCTGTAAGCGCGACATTACCTTTCAAATGACAACTTGCTGCCTCTTTACGTAGTCACGATGGAATTTCGGGGTTGTTGAGACGCAACGAGACGATTTAGTGTAAAATTAATTTACTAAAGATAATTTACTAAAACTGAAAGATTGTTAAATTGTGTCGGGATGAGGTAACCCCGGAATTGACAGTTGAAGCAACTTCATTAGGAACGTTGATGGGTTTTGACAGGGGGTCCAGCGAGGTGTCGTTTTCGAGGCAACTTTTGAAGTAGAATCGATTCATGGGGCGACTGGCGGGGGTTTTGACGGGTTTTGGCCAGGGGCTCGTGTTAGATGTCGTTGTTGGAGCGTTTGAGAGTACGAACATTCGTTTGTGGAGGTCCCACACCTGTCTGAGGCTTTTAAGGGGCTTAAGGGGATACAGTCGGGAGATAGGGTTTTGGCCACTGGTTAATTGAGAGAGTGGTGAAGAGCTTGCTCAGAAATTCGGTTTCTGATGTTTTCCATTTTTCCTTATTTTCCATTTTATAAAATGTTTCTATTATTAAACCTTTCATGAGTATCGGAAAAGAAGATTTATTCGATAAGTAAAGCTGCTTATTATATTTATTTCTATCCTGAAAATTGAAATTTTTTTAAGGAGCTATTTAACATTCGCGAATGTCAAATTACAATCCCCTTTATGAAAAAATCGTAAATCTTCTGAAAAATGAAGCATCACGCTCTATTAGGTTAAGTATTTCGCTCCCTTGGAAAATCAGCAAAACCAGAATGTTTTGATCGTTTTAACGTCATAGGCCAGTTTTCCGTTTTTTTTTTTTTTTTTTTTTTTTTTTTTTTTTTTTTTTTTTTTCAAAAGTTTAAAAACATAACATTTTTGTGCCTATGGCCCATATTTATGAACGTGAATTAACTTAGACCTAACTTAGAGCTCCCTTAGGTAAGGCCGCCTCAACAGGTAAGGCGCCCTCTTTCGCCGATTTTCGTATTTACGAAGCTTCCTTAACTCAGACTTACGGAAGGAAGCGATTTAAGTCGAGGTGCCACTGCGATTCAAATCATTGAATAAATAATATGTTCCTATGGCCCGTGCTAGGCCCATAGCCTATATATAGCCACCGAAAAACTGGTTCAAATATACCTACCTATTTAATAGTTCCACCCATTAGTTTCCAGCGCAAAATCTGAATCCAGCCAAAAACTGGGGGATATCATTTGAGATAATGAAGTTGGTTGCAAGAGCTCTATAGTGATGAGAGGGAGGGGGGGATTGGGAGTAAATAAGAAAAAAACGCTCGAGAATAATAATTATTCGATAATTCGATACACTTATTGTATAGCTCACCATGGTCATAATAACTCGTAAAAAGCATGTGACATACTTAGATAAATACTTCAAGACGGTCATTCCATAATACGGAATGATATTATGCCACCCAAAATGTGCACTAACTCTTCTGCTCACCACTGACTAACATACTCAATCACCTTCGATCCTCTAAAGAAACTGCATAGTTGCATACCTCACACCAAGGATTTACTTATAGCACTAATTATTGCAGCTAAATGATATTCCTTTTTTATGAATAACTAATAAATGATATTGACCGAACCCCAACAGTTTTCCACCCACATTCATTTAAGCGGTAAACTTCATCAATTACTAATAAATATTGAATACATGAGCTAAGTTCGCAGCACATCCGTAGAAACTCGTTTTGAATCATTTCGTTAAGTGATGACGTGAGAACTTTCCCTTACAGCAGTAATTTCACACGGTAATTGAAAATCGTAAGAAGCTTCGTGGGGTGGATATCGTTTTCTTCTATTTCATTGTTCACTGAGCCCCTTCGAAGACTCGGTTCCCAAAAAAAGACAGCCCGAGGAGCGCTTCCTTTAATATGCTAATGCTGAAATGTGGAAAAAAGACCTTTTCCTAGATAAGATGGTGCCCTCTGCTCCGCCCCGCCACAAGTCGTTCCTTACATTGATTGAATCCTCTTAGTGCTTGACAGAGGGAAGATTGGAAGATGTTACGGATAGAGGGAGAGGACATCAATCCTCGACCCTGTAGAGCGTGTCACCTCCATCCAATTCCTACCTGACTTCTTTTGGGCAATTCTTCTTTTAATTACTTCGCAGTGTGCTTGTTTTAGCGACTAACCCCCGCAGAGAGACAACAAATTCGAACTGATTGATGACGAAAAAGATATTTATTTATTTTAATCTACGCCTCATCGCTATTTCCGGGCAGAGCTTGCTCAGGTTCTGGGGAGATCCTGTTCAAGAGAGGATCAATGGTAATGTCAACAGTAGTCTGCCATAATTTGCATGGAAGGCGCCACTGTTGGAACGGGGCCTCACGATAGGACCTCTGGGCTCGATTACTTTAGCATAATGTACGACTCCGATCCCAACTACTCAACAAGTAAAGCCTCCAGCACAGCCCTTCGGGGCATTGTAGTAATGTTCGGGATTTAAGCCCCTTGCCGGCAGTTGATAGAGTCTTGTCGACAAGGTTAAGGAATTCCGTCTACCGTGAGCAATCGCGAGGAACTTTGAAGATAACATTTAAACACTATATTCGAAATACAATTATACATACCTAATAATAAAAAAGAATAATGAATAATTGTACAATGTACATGTCATGTACATTATTCATATATACAATTATTGTATGCATTAATAATGTACTGTACCTACATTCATTATTCTTTTTTCGGCTTGATCATTCTTACAGAATCGAAATGGCAGGCAAGTCATTTTTCGATGAATTTTGCCAAGAAAGAAAATTGTATAGGGTGGTGGAACCAGTCTCATACACCCACCCAGTGTCATACACTTGCATCTTCAACTTCAAATAATAAGAGTTCACGGCGTTCTATTTGCTTCCCTCTGAACTAGGAAGTTTCCAGTGGGTCTATCTAACAGCCCTCATAAGAACTTGAAGCACTGAGGAAGGTTTTTTTGTGGTTATTTAGTGTTTACCAAGGATACCTCGAGGTTCATTTGGTTCATGGCGTCGCCGTAGCGTTTTGGATAAGACGGTAAGCTCTACTTGCTTTCACTTTACCACACATTTTTATCTTACTGTAATCCTGTAGGGGCGATTTTTCATGTATTTGGACTCGTAGAATTCATTTCCGCCGATAATTTTGTCAAAAGAATAGGTTTTTACTTGATTTGAGAGGGTGTACGATACTGGGGACCTGATAAACACCAATTCTCCAGTATCATACTCAGGTGCATAATACTGGGAAAACCCGAAACTTTCAAAAAATCGCATTTTTGTTATTTTAGTCAGTTAGGACTTGAAATTTATCTCACAACCTTTGCTGGGCATTGCAATCACAATGAACAGTATCACACAGGGGGTGTATGATACTGGGTCCAGGGGTGTACGACACTGGAACCTGCTGTTTCTGAAGAACTGGGAACGATTTTCGAAATTCCGAACTCTTGGGAGCTCCAACAAATGGTACATAAAGTATAATGTGCGTATATATTCTGTTCTTGATCCTTAAATTTCAACTAAAACGGATTTTTAAATGTTTTATGAGGTGTGTATGAAACTGGTTCCGAAGGGTGTATGACACTGGTTACACCCACTTTTCACCCTGTATGACTCTGGTGAAAAAAACCACTTTCGAAATAAATTAATTGTAATCCATAGGAACCAAATTTTGACATTTTCTTGGTTTCTACATTTTCTTAAAGAGTTGGTCTAACGATATCAACCTCTCCAAAGCTCGTCAGACGACATCAGACCAATATATTGAGTAAAAACTGGAGATCTTCCACTAAAGCATATGAGACTGGTTCCACCACCCTACTACACCGATAATGGTAACATGCAGCAACTTTTACAAAAGAGTTTATTATTCTTTTGTCAGAACTGCGCAAACATTAATTCTCTCATTAAAAAATACAACCGACGCTCAACCCAAATCGAACCCTCCCCCCCTCCCCCCCCCCCCCCCCCCCCCCAGAAACCTCTTTATAGCCCTACTAAATAGAGGAAAAAACGGATTTGAGAAAATAAGGGGCAAAAACAGGAGTTATATAAATATAGAATATAAATCCTTCTTTATGGAAGGTTGGTGAGATGCTACTGCATCGGAAAGACACTCAGCCCCCCCCCCCCCCCACGCATTTTAACTTGATTGAAAATTTAATCTTCCCAAATTTATGATTTAGACAACTACAACAAAACGCTGCAAATTTTACGGAAGGGTTTATTATTCTTTGATAATATCAAAGATCCTATATTATAGGTTACTAGTGCAAAAATTTAATTCTGTGTCAAGAAATATTTTAGAAAAAAACTTTTTGGATTTTTTTTTTTTGTTTAAAAATTTTGTTTCAAAAATTCTTTATTTTTTACTCGAAAAATATTTAACCTCCTGGGATCCTTCAAAAATCCCATTTTTAGCCCCATGAAAGCTATGTAGATCGCCACAGTGAAATCGGATCGTTCCGGGACCCCCCAAAATGGATTCTACGTCCAAAAATTCTTCGAAAACGACACCTAACTCGATCCGATAGCTCAAAGCCTTAAAAAAAACCTCATATAGCCCCATTTTAGCCCCATAGCGCCCCACGGGTTTGGGCGATCGGACTGAAAACCTTGCGGGCACAACTAGATGGTAAACTGAGTATTTTGTCAAAATTTCAGATTTAAAACAAATTCCTACTGCCCAAAACGGCTCGGACGGCGGACGGACATTTCGGTTTTGGAATCTAAACCTCTTGAAACGAATAATGTCACATTTTGAGGCCGATCGGACTCGTCGACCTCTGTCGCGATTACATAGGTGTATTATTCCAAGGATAATAAACCAAAACTCCAACTCAGTCAACAATCAAATGAACCTCATACATTATGCTTGGAATTGAAATACTATGGTAATGGATCAAATTCAACACAAATTTTCCGTTTCCCTTGCTTTCTAGTATTGTGCTAATTCCGAATTGAGACAGTATGGATGATTCTGACGTCGATACAGACGTCGATGGAGCAGGTAAACGCATTGTTTGTTTCATTCATTGTCGTTAGAAATGCATTAAATACATTGTATCGATTATAGGGGTTTGTCGAATTCAGTTTCAGATTTTCCTGATGATGGAAAAACTCAAGCAGAGCGCGAAGAAGCATTGCGATTGGCTCAAGAAGGTAACCAAAATCAGCAGAGCATTGCAGTACACCTCAGACTTCATACTGACCAATTATTTTTGACACTATTCGAAATAGTTGGTTTATTTTTGGTCTACTCTCAAAACTGCCGTCTAAATATTTTCTCTAGAAAAAGATTATGAAACCCGGATGAGGCACCTTAGAAAGAGGATGGCCCGAGCGACTGCAGAATTCGAGGATTTGAAGAAGAAGATCGCCGACATGAAAGAAAGATTCGGAAATCCGCTGCCGGACCCCAAAATTTGCCCACAGCTGCCTCCAATACCGCCGATGCCGCTCAAGAGGCGAAGACGTCCGAAGCTCATCATGATGGCCGAAGGAGAAGAAGAAGATGAACTTGGTGGAGGGGATGGATCCCGCAAGATATTTTAACGCAACTGGACATAATATAGAAAAAGAATATTGGTTGTAAAAGGACAGCATAATGTTGATGTTTGAATAAATTTAGGAGGATGCGGTTACCCCTTTACTCGGACAATGACTTCCTGCAGATTGCAGACGGGTTCGAAGGGGTGAACTTCCCTCTTTGAGAATGCGCTGCAGACGACCAGGAAACGAAGAGGCAGCCGATATTAAATCTAACAAATGACATTAATTATCGAACCTCAAGATAAGGAAATTATAAATGACCCGTGGTCTCAGGCCATGTAATGAGAAAGTCAAGACGAAGAAGGGAAAAAAGGGAGGGGTGAGAGATATGATTGGTGGGGGCGAAAGATATTATTTTACCCCCCGGTCTGAAGGGCAATAATCTCGGACATTTTTCCTATGTGTTCCTATAATAAAGTTTACCGACGGGTACGACCAAAAGGGGATGACCCCCCACTGACGATCGCTCCCACTCCTTCGTATGGCTGGACGTTTATTGGAGAAAAATGCGGTGGTATTATTCTCTTGACATTTTTCTATCCCTTCCACCGCTCTATACAAATCGGCCGCAGGTGTGTTTGACATTAAATGCCGAGTTTTATAAAATGATAAACTAAAGCCGGAAGAATTTGTTGCGGAAATTGGCCTTCCAATACAACACAATATCCAAGTAAGAATTTAAAAAATCCATAGATCTCCCACTCCGCGCGAGAGACGTGAAAAGTCGACAGACTAATCGAATTTTTGTACTTGTAGTTTACAAGTTACGGATTTTTTAATTTTTATCATTTAATAATGATTAACAGGACGTTTCCATTTGTTTTCGTCACGTCACAGTCATTAATCATTATTAAATGATCTGACTGTAGAACCATAGGTCTACCGTCCGGTTTTTTAATGTACAGTAGAACCTGTAATATTTCGTAACGCATGTTTGTGACATATAAAATATCCAAAAAGTATAAATTTTATACTTCTTACACCTCAACCTGGAATAAAATCTTACCTAATAATTTCAACTTTTATGATTCAACTTTTGTGACTCATTTATACCTTGCTTATCGTAGTCTGTCGACTAGGCACTATTACAATGATTTTTAACATTAATCAAACAATTCATATTCAAATGCGAAAAAGAGACACCAACACGTCTCAGACGACGCCGTTAAATCTCCTGGAATGGGAATATCATCCACAGAGAATTGGTGAGCACAACCGCCGTTTTTCTCGGTCCAAATGCTGAGGAAATATTTTCATTTCGGGTCCGTATCGGTGACGATCACGTACATATTTCTCCTCGGTGAAGCTATCGAGAGAGAGAAAAAAAACAAGTTCAAGTGATAAGCAATACGCTAGCACGAGATGTCTTGGGGGGAGGGGCTGTAGATTACAAAGGGGATACGTGACTTTGGCTCCTCCAGGGAAACGTGTCTTCACGAAATCGCAGTTTGTCACAAACACTAATCTCCCGAAGAAGCGCCACCTGTGCTTACACACATCACCTTCATCTTTCTTCGATCACCCGAAACCAGTTCCGTTTGGGGGATTTATTCCATCGCGCCTCAAAAAATATAACGCCGATCCGTGGCCGGGGTACGAAAAATGTTTTGGAAGAGCATGACGGAGTTGGGGATCTTTTTCAGATTAACTCCAACCCCACGTTGATACAGTGCTCGACAATACTTATTTTACGGGTAGGTAGGTAAGTAGTGGCGAAACACAGATTCACAAGATGTAGGTAGGTACTTACTACAGTATATGTAGGTACTTAGTATCCAATCTATTGCAGCTATCTACGTCCTGCCAGCGGGTGACAATGAGCTTGATGAGCCTGCACCAAAAATCGGATTTATTAAGAAGATAGCCCTCGTTTTGCTGTCAGTGAATGTGTTTCGCAATCAACTCCTGCTTGAGCAATCTCTGCTTGTTCCCCTGCTCAAAGGGATTAAAAAAAATTTAATTCTAATGCAATCATCAGCTTTGTTTCACACTGGAAACATTGTTTTAAACTTGAATCAGTTTAGGAAGTTATCAGTTCATCAAGTTTATGCACAACTGTAGCAACTTGTGTTAATATTATTGTGCTTTATGCCGAATGAGCGTTTCTCAGTCCTCTATCATGATCCAACATCCAAACAATAATCACCTAGAAGACTTCTTCTATCAGCTTTAGAAACAATTTTGCGTGAACTAAGCGTCGCGATGATAAAGGAGGCATTGGGTGTTGTTGATGCATTACACGTCGGCAATATCCTGTTTCCTTATCCGACGAGCGATCCGTCACTCCCGTTCCGACCCTGACCGGCCTTGACTTTGCGAACTGAAGCAGAACCTTTTTTTTTTTAACCATTGTGAGAAGTGAAATCCAGTGTAAAAGGAACGCAATAAAAAGCCGACCTACCCTCATGTGCTCCCGTTATCGACTGATGGTATCCATACGGCAACCACTCGAAAGACATCGCCCGATCTTTAATTGAACGATCCTGTAGCGATATTTCTTCCAGTTGGTCTGACACCCTTTCAATTAACATTTTGAAGTTCCAAGACGAGGGTGGAGGCGACGAGGTCGTACATCATGTGCATTGAGAAGGTTTTTGGCATCGAAAGCCGGTCGCGTGGCGTTTGACTCAGCTGTCATTGTCACGTTGCACGTCCTTCCGTGAAGACTTCCCTGCGCTTGACTTACGACCGTGATAATTTTCTGAGCGTGTTGAGTTGAGAGCTCATTGAAACCCCATTGGCAAAACTCCAATTCGTCACTCTGCCTACATCAAAAAGGTATTGGGAGGTGATTTTTTTCCTCAATGAAATAACTTCTAAGTGAAGGTTTCCATATTGAACGATGTCCAACTTCGATAGAGACGCACAGTGAGCCAAACCACAAAACAAAAACGCTACAAATTTTACACAAGAGTTTATTACTCTTTGATACAGGTTACTTGCGCAAAAATTAATTCTGTCTGTAAAAAATAAAAAATAAAAATTTCAAATTTTTTCATCGGAAAATATTTGACGTCCTGGGATTCTTCAAAAATCCCATTTTTAGCCCCATGAAAGCTCTATAGATCCCCACAGTGAAATGGGATCGTTAAGGGACTCCCAAAAACGGATTCTACGTCCAAAAAAAAACATCGAAAACGACACCCAAGCCCCATTTTAGCCCTATAGCTACCCATGGGTTTGGACGATCGGGCTGAAAACCTTCCGGGCACAACTAGATGGTAAACCAAGTATTTTGTCAAAATTTCAGATTTAAAAAAAAAAAAAGTTCCTCCTGCACAAAACGGATGGGGAATTGCTCTACTTTTAATTAAGTTTTAAATTTTTCTAAATTGAAAACTGAATTAAAATTGAATTATTTTTTACTATAAAATTTAATTGGCACGTTCTTCGGTCCCCTAATTACCTGTTGGGGGCTAGGGGTCACCTATTATAGTAGAGTTTGATCCAACATCTGCCCAGACTATCCAGAAGACAATCGATGCTTTGGAGGACAAGTATGTCAGATACAGGTTGGCGTTTATCAAGACCCTTTTCGGCTCGATTCCGGCCTGGAGACCCAAGGATTGGACCTTTGCACGGCTGTGGCTGCAGTTCAGAAGGCTCTCGAACCTAAGGTTCAATCCTCTTGAATCAAGAGAATAGTGAAAACTGGTCAGAGGAAGCAGGCGAGGCAATAAGGAGAAAGCTGGATGGCCATTAAATGGCCAGTATAAATGTTAGCATTTTAGAGGGTTGCCCTCTGACTTTTCGTCAGGCCATAAATACACCCAGATGAACTGTGGTCCTCCAAGTTTTTGCCCATCGTGTCCTGCGACGTCGAGAGGTTGTTTTCCGCGCTGAAGTTGCTCCTCACTGACAGACGAAGGAACTTTTTCTATAATATCGCGAAGCGACAATAATCGGAGTGGTGTAGACTAATATGTAGAGAGGGACGTTTCAAAACAAACTTTAGTTAATTTTAGAACCTGTTTAAATTTTTTAATGTTTTTGGCTTTGGGTGCATATTTTGCATGTATACATGGATATTATCCCATTTCGTCTGCATCTAATTCCCAAATTGTGTGCATAAAATTCCAGTCTTTAATCATCACTTACAAAATTGAAAGCCAGCGAATTAAATTTAGATAAATAGTGAGGACTCGCTGGCCATGGGTCTCACTTTTTCATTCTCACGGGCCACGAATTTCCGGGGAAAAATAAATTTTTGGAAAATGGATATTTGAAAAAAAAAACGCTGCAAATTTTACACAAGGGTTTATTATTCTTCGGTGTGTGGTAGAAACAGCACAGTACCTACCAAGTATTACAGAGTTTATAGCCCACAATGTCAACAGATTTAGTACCTAATTAAAATCAATGATTTCTTGTTGTTGGGTTCAAATTCTTGGTTCAATCCTTGATTCACATCCCCCTTGGTTCAAATCGAACTAATTTGCGATATAGGAGGCACAGGGAAAAGCCTCCCATTATAGGATTTAGTGCAAGAAGGGACCTTAATCCAGGAATAGATCTCCTTCTTGAATGAAACGTAAAATTTGCCTTCCATTCTCTCGATCATCTCGATTTGGCCAAATGTGGCGCTAAGGACCCTTTTTGCATGAAGCGATTCTTTATTATCAGAGCGATTATATGTTCTCTAGTATCAGAGTGGTACTTAGTAACTAGTTTCCATACAAGTATCTATATGTACATGTATCAAGTACCTGTGTTACCTGTTTCACTTGGAACTTTTACTCAGAGGTTCCAAGACATCCCCTTTCTGACAAACGTTTTCGATAAGACGATAGCACGAAAAAGGCAGGTAATTGAAGGCGAAAGGCGTGTAGTGTATAAAAGAAGGGTGTAGCATGCAATGCACGTGCTTTGTACAAAAAGTGACAAAGGATACACTAAGGTCACGTTACATCGCATGTCAGTTCCGCTTGTAAGTTTGAACGTACAGAGTAACCCCCATATGTCCATCATTCACAAAAAAGAAAAAAAAAAACTGAAGATTCTTCCGGGTTCATGAAGTGTGTCATTTCCTATACAAGCATTAAATTGAGTTAATACATTTCAAGCCATAATTCGTACATTCATTGCCGCCCTTAGCAACTTCCCTCGTCACTTCCACACCAACCGAGCAACATCTTTAATAAACATAGGGGGTTTGACAAGGAGTGTGTGGAGATGTTTAATAATTGGGTCAAGAGAAGGTGCCAACGTGTCCTGGCACTGCAGCGGACGGGACGTTCATAATTGAAGGGCTCATTACGCATTGCAGAGCTGAAGAGTTCGTCGGTGTCTATTACCGGAGGTCTCATCACTTCACGCCTCCTTGACCGCCATTTTCCATCTAATTATCTCATATGAATGTTTTCTTTTGTCGAGTTATCGTCCCCCACATCTTCACTCGTGTCGTTACCGGACGCAGAGATGTCGTTTCTGGGGCGGACGTGACGAGTGTTCTCGCGGGCTCAGAAACAGCTTCCACTTGAAATTATTTCCACGACTCGTCTGTCAGCAAGTTCTTCCGGAAAATAATTTGAAGGTGCCACTTTAAATACAAAACCAAATACTCAGGCAAGTTATCATGGCATAATATGCTACCAGAAGAAATGATGGGGGAGGGGCTGAAAGTTTCAATGGTATTCACCGTCTCTTTAGAATAAAAATAATAAAAATAGGTCCTTTTTATGATCACATAAAAATTAATAAAAAATCTGTAGGTAATTCTAATGATCAATTCTTTAGATTAATAAAATTAAAAGTTGATTTTTAAAAATTGAACAAATTTTGACAACATCATATTTTATATATTTTTTAATTAATCCTATCCTATTAAAATTCTGAGATAAAAACATTTAGTTAAAAAGCTTAATTTAAAGCATATATTTTGAAAATATAAGAGAAAGGTTTTTCAGACATGAAAAACGGTCTTTGACCTCTAGAAAACCATTCAGTTGAGTTCGAGGATTCTGAGAAATCAAATTTTCTTTTTAGGAGGTAATCTTTTTGAGGGAAATTTCACGTCAGCCGAATGATGTAAGAGTAAATGTAGGTGCATGTGTATTTACCGTCTCAAGCATAATTTATAACATCAACATTGAGGGCCATTCTAATATGATAGCATAATAATATGGTAGCACGGCGAGAATGGTTCTCATGTTGATTTTACTAAACTAGAGTTGAGAAAATTGGTCGTACCTACACATACATTCGTGTATGTTTTCGAATTCTTATCGGCCTTGCTACCTGTGCTTAACCTGTGGTAACTTTTGACAACAACCGCGTTATTGAGTAGGATCTACCTAATCTACTTGAACCAAATGGAATGTTCAAGCAAATTTTACACGAGGGTTTATTATTCTTTAATACGAATTGTGCAAAAATTAAGTCTTCAATTAAAATTTTTGTTTAATTTAAAATTTTTTTAAATTTAAATTTTTTTTAAATTCTAATTTAATTAATTTTCTATTAAAGCGTTCGGATGGATGAGGGACCTCGAACAATGGATTATGCGTCTAAGGTACGAAAACGACACCTTTGTTGACTTCCTCGCAACCTTTAAAAGCCCGATTTTCAGCCTCATGGTGAAATCGAATGGTCGGGGGACACCCAAAAATAGATTCTACGTCAAGAAATACTTCGAAAACGACCCGATAGGTAGCCGAAAGCCTTCAAAAACTCATCCCGTAGCCCCTCGGGTGATTGGGCTGACCTATGGCATCAGTTCTTACTAAAAAAAATCCAGTCATTTTGGTAATTTTTTCTCCACTTTTCCTTGGATCGAGATCGCCCCTAGTTTAGGAACCACCCATAGATAATCCATCCATGCCATAAGAAAGCTGGAAGTACTAATATATTTCAGGCAAGTTTTTCTTTTGCTGAAAAGCGCCTTTAACCAGCCAATAAAACTGGCTCGTTTTCAGTACGGCTTTATAGTACAGCGTTTTCAACGATAGAAGAAAGAAAGCCGTTTATCATCCCGGTTGTTGCCGGCTCTAAATACACAAACGCTCACGTCCGAAAGAGTACACCACTGGGTTTGTGGAGTCCGCCCAAATGGATGGCACGAGCTCGCTTCCCAAAGGGCCGGGGCCCGGGGCTCACCCAATAATTCAACGGATATGGCACAGTTTTTCATACTTTTGGGATTACGCCTCCGCGGAGATGGGAAGAGCTCCGGAAAAGGAGGGACGTTGGAAGGCGGTAAAAGAAGGGAAGAGGGAGGGCTTTTATTGGCCTTTTCTTGAGCTCCTCGGATGCCTTTTCAGCTCAGCAAACACACCTGCTACAACGACTGTTCCAGACCAATTCAAGTTTTCAACGAGGCTCCTGTCAACAGGGATCTGTTTATCACAAGTGGGATTCGTTAGGGTTATCAAATAAGGAGCTTAATTCCAAATGATACTAAGCACCTTTTTCAAAAACGCTGCAAAATGGTATACAAGGGTTTATTATTCTTTGAAGTACTTACAGGTAAGTACCTAGGTCTAGGTAAATTGTGCAAAAATTAACTTTATGCCAGTAATAAAAAATAATAAAATATTATTTGAAAAAAAGAAAAGAATTTTTCCTTACAGTGTTTGGATAGATTTGGGCCCCCAAAAATGGATTCTACGTTCAAAAATTCTTCGAAAATGACATCCCACTCAATCAATACTTATCATACCAGAAAACCCCACCCGTAGCCCCTTTTTAACCTCACAGAGCCCCACGGGTTTGGGCTGAGATCTTAGCGGGCACACCTAGAAACTTATAATGACATTTTGAGGCCTTCAAAATTTTCGACTTCCGATACGAATACATAGGTGATCAAGTCCAAGAATAATAAACTAAACGTTGAGTTGAACTTGTCTCCGTGGTTTAGGAGATGGGTTTTACCCGGAAATGAAGACATTTTTGAGCTAAACATACTTTATCCCTATGAAAAAGAGCTCTCGAGATTCATCTAGAAAATTGGGGAAACCCAATCTTAACGTCTTAAAAGTGAAGATCCTATCACACCCTGTAAACACGCTGACAGCAGCTGTTTCTGCAAGCTCATGACACTCAAAACTAAGGATGTATTTACATTTCGCAACAAGTTTCTCCCGAGGAAAATCAGCGATTGCACCGCGCAAATTCATACAGAGGAATATCCGAGTTCTGAATACCGAAAGGAGTGGCTGATGACATGCGCAAAAGAAACCGAGGCTCCGTCTCGTTATTCTTCGTCCAGACGTCCCAAAAGCAGGTTCAAGTGTGTTAAGTTGCATCCCAAAATATCTTAGGGGTAGGAAGAAGTGTTGATGACGATGAGAGAGGGTGTCGCAAAGTTGAGTCTGAGTGGGAGTGATTTCTGGGATTTACTCCTCAAAGTTCCTCAATTGTGGATACCTACCTCTGTAGAATCTTGAGTGATTTACGGAATTAACATTCCTACTCAAGTGATTGTCTGGGCTGATTATTGAGCCATAAAATATTGGCTTTGGTACCAATATACAGGCCTTACTTTTTCTCGTTCTCTCAGAATGTGCATTAATTTTCTATCAGGGAGAAGTACCAAATTAAAAGTTTCGTACCTATTTAGTGCAACGATTTTCCAGCTCCAGTTCCTCTTCCTAGCGGCTTGATCACCTAAGTATTTCACCTGATTTTTAAATATTGGTAGGTAGGTAGTTAAATAGTCTTGCTTGGAATCAGCCAAAATGTCAAAAACTTATGCGAGATCTGAAATACGCAGCTTTTCAATTGAAAAAGTGCTTTATCCAGGATTGGTCATTTCAGAAATAGTAACAAGCCAGCTTCCATATACTCTGAAACTCGCAGTTTCACAAAGCCGTAGCAATTTACGCTCCAAATTCATCGCCATCACTTTGTTCCAAATATCCTGAGTGGAATTTACAAGCATTTAGAAAGAAGGAATTCAGCCGGTAGACGAATAGAAAGTTATATCGACAGCCACGTAGATAAAACCTGTATGTTGCTTTGTCGAAACATTTTCAGGAGAGCCGAAAACAGCATAATTTTAATTCTGCTTGTACGAACCTCTAGATTTTTGGTGCCAAATTTTCTGCAAGAAAAATCATAGATGAACATTTTGAAACACTTCAGGATCTCACTTTCTTCAAATGGAAATTTGGATCCTGATTTTGTTACAGGGATTTGCAGTGAAATTATACAGTCACCTACACGGTTTTATCCCTCTCAAGATTCTTAAGATATAAAATGAATGGTAACGGATACATAAACGATCAATAGAAAATGCATTACGTTAAATGCAAGTTACTGAACAATAAATTATAATAATAATTATCAACTTGGACAATAAAATTCAATTATATTGTAATGAATAAATACTAATTTATACTATAATGAACTAACTATAATAAATTTAATTATATTGTAACCTAGTTCCTGGACAATAAATAGTTGACATGAGAAACGGATGTAAAATCCTGTACGTTCAAGGGTGTCAGATCCCGTAAGTTCAACTTACTAAGTTCTGAGGGTCACGAAAGCATGAAGGAGTTGGCCCTCTAGGAAACCTGATAATTTCTTGTGTTAAGTACGCTCTTTCCCTGATTATGGCTAGGCAGTAAAACTGGCTTACTTAAGTAAATTCCCCTTATTACTAACTTACAGGTTTCGAGATGTGGCCCTGCCACTTTTCTTGGTCCCAGAATGTGCACAAGCCGAAACTGTACCTACCACAAAAACTCAAAACCTCTAACTATTTCGACAAAAAAGTGCACTTACAGGTTTTCGCAACGTAGCTACCGATATGGGTTTCTCGTTACTATTCACAATAATTATTATTCGTAATTCCTACAAACATGAGCTCTGCGAAACATGATTTCCTGTCTAAACATGTCGACCGAAAACCTGCAAAACATGTTCCAAAATCAAAATTTTACAGGAGACACTAAACTGCATAGAAACCGTTTGCGATGCCCAAAGCACTTCAAATCGACCAATGTTTATGAGAAACATTCAGTAGAAATGATTAATTTAGGGTTCAAAAATTCAAAAATAAACAGCTGTTTTTGGACATACGAGGATTTTTTTAAAAAGAATTCTTCCAGACTCAAGAGGATTTACATGCCGAAAGCTGGTACTTACACGTTTTTACACCCCGCATTAATACATGCTCTAACTAGAGCACTGTAAGAGGTTACAGTGAAATCAAAATTGGTAACCAAAAATAATAAATTTATTGAAAAAAAAAAAAATCGAGAAGACGTACAAATAAGAAAAATTCTAAAAGCGTAATTTGCGAACAAATTTTTATTGCAACTTGTACATGTAAACTGTCACACGAGGTTTAATGAATACTTCATCGAATTTTCTATTTTGTTGTTATCTAAATGATGCTTGTCTAGACGTGTTGCACAGTTTGTTGAACTAGAGTGAGAGTATTCTAGGGTTTGAGAGGAACGGTTCAAACAACGTCTGCAACAGAAAGTTGAAAAGAGTAAGTCGTCTCACTTGGGAGGATTATTAAGTAATCTTTGATAATTCAAATGTTGAATGATCTAAGGTAAATTGACAAAATACTAACGGTTTGATTCCTTGCACTGCCTGATGGCTTCATTGAATCCTTGGCACAGGGTGAGGTCGGACTGTTGGGTGGCACACTGGAGGAATTGCTTGATTTCCCAGGCGCAGGGGCCGGTGGGCTCTTGAGGTCCAGCGGCAGGAGCAGCGTAGGCGGGCGCGGCAGCTGCAGGAGCAGCAGCGGCAGCAGGTTGGTCGCTGCCACCTCCGCTGAACATTCCAGTCATAGCGTGACCAAGAGTGTGACCCTGGAATGGTAGTCAGTGATTATCCTCTCTCAAGAAAATGTCACTGAACTCACTTAACTTGTAAAACTACGTACCACTGCGGAACCGACGGCGACACCACCAGCAGTAGCGGCCATCTGCTTGAAAAGACTAGGCTGCTGAGGCTGGGCCATCATGGGGGTCTGGGCAGGCGCAGGAGCAGGTGCCGGTGGGTGGGCTGGCGCCGCACGAGCAGGCACACTTGAAGGAGCCCTGAACATGGATAACAAACAAAATCAGATTTGATTGATAATAACGTAAACAGCGTAGCTTCTGAGTTCACTCCGTGACTTCACACCGTTTTCACTCGTGATCTACCTTTAATGTTCCAATCGTAACGGCCAATTTAACAAGCATCTTCACCGCAGCACAAAGGAGCCTGGAGAGGCAACACGTTTGGACACATGAAAAACGATCCCTATGGCCACCGGGGAATTGGGATCTATTCCTGGCGATCGATATCCGAAACGGGAATCGATTGCCGGGAGTAGATCCCAATTCCCCTCTGGAAGCTCTGGAAAGGTTGATAGCAGGCCTTGGAGACTCTTAGTCAGCCTGGGACGAGCTTAGCAAGCCTTAGACAGCTCTGGAAAGCTCGGTACCATCTTGGCAAGCCTTAGAAACCCATTGGTAAGTGATTATCTGTTGCAGTAACTAGCAGTACCAAAAAGCGACACACCTTGTGGCCAAACGTGATACTCCCAATCGAATGGTTTACGCTAAACTGCACGAGGAACGAGTTTCAGGCCAATACTGAATAAATCGCAAAATTATGACGGTTTTTTCAAGATTGCGAAGAAAGCAAACGGTCGAGAATGACGAAAACTTGGATTTACAACTCGTAAACAAAATATACACAACGCCCTCAACTGTAAAAAAAGAAAGTCTCGTTAAACGAGGCCATGAAGACGTACGAGATGTGGTGGTTGGCCTGGGCGATATGGCTTGGGGTGGCGCGACCATTGAACCAGTCATGAGAGAAAGTCCCGACGACGGTCATAGTACTCTAGTGGGCGACATACATAGAAACGGTGTCTGGGAAGGTGGGAGGCCAACGTTTTTTGATAATCGCATTGTAAATGCTGACGCTACCTCTCATCTTTCCGGGAGTGGCCGCAAGTCGCCCAGAGTGCTGCCAATAAAAAGCATAGAAAGTATGACCGAGCGGCCGAAGATCTCAGAGGGTCATTCACACCTCTGGTTTGTTCATGAGATGGTGCCCTCCACTGCGAATTCGACGCCTTCCTCAGGAGAGCAGCCTACAAACTGGCGGGAGAAGTGGGGAAGACCGTACTCCCAAGTGGTTGGGTGGGCTCGAGTTAGAGTCCAGTTCGCCATCATTAGGGCTGTTTCCCTTCGGCGGAAGTTGAGAAGCTTGGGACTGGAGGATGGGGCTGGACTTCCTGATGTCCAGGACTGAAGCATGGATTGTTCGCGTTGTTGTTATTGTTGTTGTTGATTTTTAATAAATAATTAATATCTAATGAAAATATATATATATAAACTAACAAGATTAAATTTTGTGTAAGTACCTAAGGTGGACCCCCTTTTTGAGCATCTATTCACTGGAATAGTCAGACAAAGCGTGAACCATGTCTAGGGATCACAGGGGCTCTCTTCCTAGAAATGTTAGAGCAATGGCAAATAACCCAGCACCGCTGAAGATAGGAAAGAACCCAGTATCAGCATGAACATGGCTGATCCAAACCTCAAAGCAAGTGGATATCCATTAACAATGTAGACGCATGTGGACGGCTAAAAATCTAAATGAATATTATGGTTCCAAGGGATGGTCACACTTACATGTATGTATACCAAATCAAAGAACATTTTCACGTAAAGACGCAACCTTGCCCTAACGTCGCGTAATATTGCTCAGCCCCCGACAAACTACATGAGCCAATTCAGTCACGTGGTAAGATCAAAAATAACACTCCGGCTAGTCGGAGAATCATACAAGAACCGAAAATACATTCCTGTTAACTTCACGGCGTATTGCACATTATTGTGCACGACCAAATCCAACTTTTGTAAAGCCCATTTCAAGCAAAACTTGAAACCTTGAAAGTGTAGGACCTTGAACAAAGTGAGCTCAAGGTTTTTACTTTAGCGGATGGTAATCGTTTTGGAAGAATGAATCCGAGCTCGGATCATGTAATACGCCTGGAGAACAGAACTCATTCATAGAGATAATATTATGTAGGCTACGAAAAAAAGGCTACGTCAACCACCGTTCACTGACGACGAGAAAATCGATTAACGATAAGAGGTTATCTGCCTCACGTTTTCTAACAAATTTGAGGACACCATCAAACTTTATACTCAAAGATTTGGAAGTCATAATCGTGAAAATTGTGTGGGTTGTAATTTCAGCTAATAGACAGGGAAATTACCCGATTTGTTGTAAAAACCTTTTTTCAAATCTCACCTTGCAGGGGCAGGAGCCGGAGCACGTCCACGTCGAGGCATTTTTTGTCTTGATTTGGAAGCGGAAAACTCAAATAGGGATTATCAACTTGTCGGGAGAACTCACGATCAACCACAATCAACGTTCACTTGAACACTGACGACGAGAAATCCTTTTTTGCAGATCAATACGCCCTTGCCAAACGGCGAATTCTAAAAATTACTTATCGCGAAAAGTTCGAGAACAATCCGGAATCTTGGGTGAGGATCAGCTGATGGGAAGGTCAGCTGTTGGTAGGCTTGGAAACCCTGATAAGGTTTGTCAAGTTGACGTCGTCAAGTTGGTGACCAAATTTCACTACAAAACCTCCGACATCACACCAAATTTTCATCTTAGAGCAAATTTAAATTATTCCAGTAGTATTTTATCTGACTTTTTGGATCTGGCGCGTTTTCTCAACGTGGCTAACCTGCACATAGCCGAATGACGTCATTCAACACCTGCGTTCCCTTTTTTTATCCTCGTGTTGTGCCTTGCGGTCGTGCCAAGTGAAATCTTTGGAAAGTGCGTCGTATTTTCATAGTTGGCGTAAGTGTTTATCTGGGTTGATTAATATTTTCCACGCTGTTGACGTCGACAGAAGACGACAACAAGATAGTCAGTTTATCTTGTTAGGATTTCGTTTCTGGTAGCATACGGTGTTTTTCCGCAGTGTTCTACATTTTGTTTCGTTTTATTTCAGCCCATCGCGGAAATGTCTGTTCATTCTTCGCAGAAAAAGCGGCGAAAGGACGGTCACAGAGTACGGTTTCAGGTGAGAGACTTTTCATCGGCAACTAGTCAGCTTAATAAAAGGGCGTAGGCCACTAATGTAGAGCACAGTGCTGGCTGCCCTTCATCTGAGATGACTCCACTAAAATTTAGTTAAAAGCGCCAAACGATGAAAAACAATACATTTAATGCACCCTATCCAACTGAAAAATACACTGGCACATAGCTTCCTTGCGTTCAAATACACTCGTTTGACGTAAGCAGTTTGTTGTTGCGGCTGCTACAGTAGTCAAAATATCGAGCAAGTTTTGTTTTTTTCATATTTTGTTTTTCTTCATTCTACGAGTTTAACGGTGTTTAGTTCAGAATGAAAAGAATCGATAACTCATGAGAAACATCTTTGCAAAAAACAAGCGAAATTGTAAAGTACGAAGTAAATCTTGATAACTTCATTGGTAGGTAACATATTTATAATATGAATATTAGGTATGTGAATTCATTAAATATGGCCTTATTTTACTTTATTAACAGGTACTTAAGTTGGGATAGTTTGACCATTGAATGTCTCCGATCAAATCCGTTGATGATATAAAGCAGCGTGTCAGTGACACGGTGTCACTAGAATCACATTCTTCTAATGAGTTTGGTTAGGGAGAGATAACGACTCCTCTGCTGAATACTAAATTGTTTATTCAGGTAAACAATTATAGCGTGGGGACCGGTTTCGAGCAACTAAGCTCATCTACAGCCCAGAGTGACTTGAGGTGGTTGAACGTACAATTAGTTCTGAACCACCTGTACGTTCAACCACCTCAAGTCACTCTGGGCTGTTTTCACATTCCTCGCGCTTGTTCACATGGTCATAAGTACATGTTGAAATTGAACATATAGACCATTTTTTGTCTTCGTTCCTCGCCTTTTTTTTTTTTTTTTTTTTTTTTAATTCTTTTTTTATTATTATTTTGCCCCCCAAAACCCCCTGACTCAAATTGAAATCCCCCTAAAAATACCCCCAAAAACATCTTCCCCCCAAATTTCCCCCTTTAGAAAAAAAAACCCCTAAATCTGGGGGGAAAACCTCCGATTTGGCAGCACTGCCATAGATTTTGATGGAAAATCCGATATCCGGGATCAAGCCTAAAAATCCGCAGATCTACGGATTTATCTGTGGCGTTGGATTGATTGACGCGCCTAGTCGGTGTGGCGAGTGCAAACGGAACTACTGTGCCCTCGAGCTTCAGACGCCTTAGGTATGGATCTTTGGGAAAGGATCCTCAGCTAGGGCCCATCGCCCCCCACGTCTTACCACTCGTCTCGAGCAGGGATGCTGGAAAGACAGAATCACGTTTTACTGTGGGACCTGAAAGGTCCAATATCTATCACGACTTATTAGATTGGTTTACGGTGGCCTTCGACATTATTAAATGGTTCCATCACGACGCTTCCTTCTGGATCTTGGCTCCCCCTACCGGAAACCCATAGTGTACAGCGTAACCGGACGCTTCTGGCGAGTCTGTCCGAAAGCAGATCTTCCATTCTTGCAGCTGCAGGGGTGTGGACCGGATCACGACGTCTCTTGTCATGGGCCAGAGGAAACTGCTCCTGCACTCCCTTTCCTCCACAACAGGCAGCGTGATCAATGATATGACGCTTTAGAAACTCAGTCGAACACACCACAATCTAAACATTGATTTCGGCACACGACGACACTTGGGTTCACGTCATGCACCCGCAATGAGTCTTGTCGTCGCAATGTGTTATTATTGTCCCTGTGTTTGAAGATGTTTTAGATGTCGTATTCGGCCTTGTATGCTAACAAATTATCAAGTTTTTGTTTGGACTAAGTCACTGATTGAGGTTTCTAATTTCCCCTAACTGACATGTTTTCAGTCACTCGGCAACCACGAGAAGTTTGTCGAGAGGATCATGAAGACTTTGTACTACGGACAGTTGCCTGCTTTGGAACGATTCAGCCTCCCTGTGACAGGTAGGTCGTCTTACCACATTTTTCCAGACGCTGCATTTGTTCTTCCTTTTCATTCTGTATTTTTTTAACGTAGAACTCGCTGTGGAACTATACACCGAAGCGACCGCTCGTAAGACCCTGGAACGCCTACGACTTGACCGAGCCTCGGAGATCAGCCGGAACGCTTGCATGTCCCCTTGTTCATTCGTCCTCGCTCTTCTCTACCTCGAACGGCTAAAAACTTGCAACCCCGCGTACATCGAGAAAATCTCTCCCTCCGAACTCTTCCTGATCTCAATGGTACCTTTGAATATTTCCCATTTCGTAACATGCTATTATAATAAGGTAAACTGGGGTATGTGTAACCCAGAAAATCGTTAGTTCAACTTTGATCGCTCATTACACCTGTAATTTCCATCCAATTGTTTTGAAAATATGACCATAGGTTTATCAAACTTTCCTTAATTATTATTGGTTGAATTTTGAAGTCAAAAGCTCGATCATCTAGTAATGAACAATATAAAAGTTGGGATCTACATAAGTTACAATGGGCTTCTTGAAAAGGTCGGAATTCAGCATTTCTGACAACATATTCGGATTAAGCACCCTTTAAAACCCATAAACCCCAATTTTTAGTTCGAAAATCCGTATAGGTCCTGCTGAGCTGTTTTCGAAATGTTAGAGATTTTGAAATGAACGCAGGGCATATTTGACGTCACACCTCGCTGGGCGTCGAGTAGTTGGGCACTGAGCCGCCAGACCGCTAAATAATAAATCTGAACAGAATCGGAATAAAAACAATCGGCCCGGGTCGATTTTTGAATAACCTTCTTTGATAATAACCTCGATGCTCAATTTTCGAATGACCTTCTATAATTGTTTGAATAAGAAAGAACACTGTACCTTTTAATTACCACTTTATTTTAAAAAAACACAGCTTTTCAGCTAAATTTTAGCCATCTTCAAGTTATACACATGTGCACAGAGTGGATCCACTTTTCGCGTAGCAAAGTTGGCTGACTTGCGTAGATGAGAGAGAGAGGGATCTCCCGGCCAATCAAAAGACAACGAAGCAGCCCACGTCATGTACCCTCTCCAGACCTCGTAATTCAAATATCATATTTTCCCTAAGGCCCTATAAATAATTGAAACGGGTTTTCTGCAATATGGACCCGTTTTCGTAACTTTTGAAGCACGACCTTTGCAAGGAAAACATTTTAAAAAATCATTAAAGGAGCTCATTGCCCCACCATGCGAGGGGCAAAAGTGAATCTGGCCTATTTTCACGTGTAACCTCGTGCTATTCGTATGGAACGAGTGTAATCAAGAACAGTGTTGAAAAAATAGCTAGAAAATGTTTTTTAATTTTGTATCAGTCCTTTCCCAAGTCAATATGGGAGTCATAAAGTACCTATGAGCAAGGGGGGCTCCCGTGGCGAATGTGGTTAAGGCATCCGTCGTCAACACACTAGATTGAGGGATCGAATGAACCTCTCTTTGGAGTCCTCTGGCAGGGCAAAAATTTCTGTTGGACCTGTCAAAACATGCCTTCGTTTGCTGAGAACTTTATGCTAGCCACAGCAACCTACGGCTGGGGGCTGCTGGCCCGGTTTGTTGACGGACCTACAGTCGTAGTGTTGTCTTAATTGATTGAGCAATCAATCTTTTCTATGGGTTATACTTGCCTCAGGCCCAAAAAAACTGAGGTAAGAGTAACCCAGCACTTTTCCATTCCCTACAAGCAAATTTTACTTCTACATCACCGCAAAGAATATTATCATGTAAAGAAGTACTTCCCACAAAAAAATACGGCCGATTTCTTCTATTCTCCTTGCAGGGTGACCCATAAACACAAAAGCAGTGAGGTCGTTCCCATTGTAGAATCACAGCAGCCACATAAAACCTCCCTCCCTCGTGAAACTCGCAAACTGACAGTGTTGCCATCACATTAGCGATTTGAATGAGAGTTCTAAACATCTCCGGCTGGATTCATTCACTCTTCTCTCACAGGATCGCTGATTGAGCCGTTACACTTACCCCCCAATTAATGCTTAAGTTGGTTTCTTAATTTGTGGTGGTTTTCTGTTCTTTCAGATGGTAGCAACTAAATTTCTGAACGACAGCGGAGAAGAAGACGACGTACTCAACAGTGAATGGGCTTGTTCTATAGGTCTTCCTCTGAAAAGCATAAATGGTTTAGAAAAAGACTTCCTGAGTGCTATAGTAAGACATAGAATCTGCAACGTCGTGTTTACTGCTGAAACTATTTGCTCACTCTCATTTTCCTCTTTACAGGACTGGAATGTATACGTAGATGGTTCGATATTTTGGGACAAATTAGAAGAAATGGAACGAATGGTGGCGCAACGAGAGGGGAAGAAGCGAGGTTGGTACTCCTACACGGACCTTCAAGTGCTGCTCGACTGCGTCAACACCCTGGCACTGGCTCAATCCATTGTCACTGTAAGTTTAGCTTTTGTTCGATCTCGGTTTTCCAAGCGCAGTTGAGGATTTCCCAAACTGAATTGAGAATTTTTCATTTCAATTTTGAGAATTGTCTATTAGAAGGGTTGATAGCAAAAAGGTTTTTAGCCCGATCGCCCAAACCCGTGGGGTGCTGTGGGGCTACGAGAGGGGTTTTTTTTAAACGGTTTTTGGCTATGGGATCGAGTTAGGTGTCGTTTTCGAAGTATTTTTGGACGTAGAATCCATTTTTTGGGGTCCCGGAACGATCCGATTTCACTGTCGGGATCTATAGGGCTTTCATGGGGCTACAAATGGGATTTTTGAAAAATCCCAGGAGGTCGAATATATTTTCGGAGTAAATTTTTTTTTTTTAATTGAAAAAGAGGAAGAAATATTGAATGTACGATGTGATTGTTTGCCGACGGTGCAGAGGTCTTAGGGTAGAGTTGGTTAGGGAGAGAAAACGACCCTCTGCTGATGTTAATGAATATAGGTTCAACTGCTCCTATTGGTCGACGAGTTGGCCACCATTAAAAAACTAAAAACTGAAGGATCGGTCACGTCGAATAAGTGAATCTATATCACGAATAAGTTGAGTCAATATGAGTGATCCCATTCACAACAAAGCAAACACGGCCATTTTCGCGTTTCTCCAGTGTCAAACACCAAGAAAATCAAGAGAAAAATGTGAAAATCGACCTGCACTCTGGTGTCTTTGACGTCGCCTGCCCCGGTTTTTGAATCGGCCAGAACGTGATATTTTTTTTTTTTTTTTTCAAGTAGCTTCTAACAACATGGCACAGGATGATTTAACCCGAAATTCGGGTGCATTTCCATTCCTAATTATGGATTGAAATAATTATTATTACCTATTTGGAATTTTCCATCTCAAATATAAATGAAAAATTCTCCAATTAAAATTCTCAGTTCAGTTTTGGAAAATCCTCAATTGCGCTTGAAAAACCTGCACCTCCCTAAGTGTGAAAAGGCTAAATTCCGTCGTTCAGGTTTCAGCTGTGTGTCTGGCAAGCTACATCGCTGGTATGTTGACGGTTATCGGTTCGACTATTTTCGCCACCCAAATGGCCGCCGCTTGCACAAACCTGTACAAACAGCCTCCTTCGCCCGCTACGATTTTCCATTCGGACGACAAGCCCTCACGATACTTCCGCTCCGCTAACGGTAAATCCACGAGCGTATTCACTTTTTTAATCTCCCCCTCATCAAACTTAACGATCGTTCCTAATTTACCAGGCACTGTGGATGATTGCGACCTGGTCGTCTCCCTCGAATTGGATCTCGACTTGCTGAATGAAGACGTCTCTCAAGAAAACTCTTCTCACAACGATTTCTACGGAAATTTCCGCCCCCTCGGATCGCCTTACGGGATTTTGAGTCAATCCCACTTGAACAATTACGCGGCCCCTCTCCTCAAACAACTAAATATATTGTATCCTGGAACGATGATACCCAACCGGTGATGAACTCGCTGCACTGTAACCTCCACCACTTGTAACCCAATCACGTGCTTTCCATCAGAAGATTAATTTTTATTTTCTATCTACTCACATATTTACGTAATCTCCAAGTTGTATACCAAATAAAGAAAAATTTATTTATACAAACGTCGTCTTTGATGTTCCTGGTGGGGATCCCAAAGGCCTGACTAGTTTTTTTTAGGGGTTGAACCATTTGCGTCCTGGTACCAAAATACTTCGAAAGTGACTTCGTTAGACTCCTGGTCAAAACCTCTCGTCGAAGCTGTCACTTGGCAATGGTTTAGCATGATTAGTCACCTATTTGCTCTGAGGGGATTTAGTGAGTTGAGGACAAGGCGTCGGGAAGTCAATTGAGTCCAAAAGAGCCACTGATGGCCTGGGGACGATACCATCGATGTAGTAAACTATAAACTATAGGCCTCCAAATAAAATATTGCCCTCGGACGCGAAATCTAACGGAGAATGTTGAACTACGTATCACAGTATGCATGTATTACATAAATCAACAGATTTTTAGCCTATTACATTGGGTTTCTCTGTCACAAGTGGCGAACGTTGATCTTTTATCCCCTTTTGGAATCAACGCTAGCTGTTAAGATTGAAAAGAGCATGTAAGGCAGCACGTCTGGAAAGCAATATTCCGCTTGGCTAGGGGGTTGGAACCAACAGCAACATAGGTACTTTCAAAATCCGAAATTTCAGCCGCAACGGCCGGACGCAAACAAGACGTTCCCAGATCGATGCAGAGCATGGCTGAGGAGTGGAAATGAAGCAAGAGGTAGTGGAATGGTGCCAGAAGAAGGAGAAGAGCATTCATTACTGAAGATGAAGGGCTCAGGATCAAGTCAATCTCATTGACAGTATTCGATCAATGGAACCAACTACGATCAAGAATCAAATAAGCTGGTACATGAGAAGCAAAATTTAATGGAAGAATGTTCCGTAAACGAACCTCAGAAAGGTAGTGCTCAAGTCTGGAAGTGACACTGATCGCTTGGCTTATTTACTTTAATCTTTTAAGCCACACAAAATTTAAAACCATTTTGTATTCAAATGCCTACTAAGTAAGTTAGTAAAACCACAACCCGAGGACGAGAGTGGCACGATTTTGGTCATCTTTTTCTAGGGCAGGTACTTCTAGCGGTTGGAAAAATACAGCTCGGCGAGAGGAGTCCGAATCCACCAAAACTCCATGTGGTGTATCTAAACTCCAAAAAAGGTGGAAAACGGGATCTCACTTTTTTTTTTTTTGAAAAAATTCCCAAAAATTCGTTTTCGGGAGTAAGATGATGGGAAAAAAGTTGCTCGAAAAGTGGTAAAAAAAATTGACGCTGGAGCAGTTGACAGGATGTGGGGATAGCGATGGGCTGAGGGACGCCCCCCCCCCCCCCCCCACACACACACAAACCTGTATTTCTTTAGGGGGAAAAAATACCTTTGGGAAAACGAGTTGTTGCCAACAACTTGTTGGGTCTGTGGCCAGGTGGGGGCGGTCGGGGGTTGGATGGCGTAGCCAGCAGGAGTGGCTTCAGTAGTCTTGACTTAAACCTTACAACCGTTGTAAGGTTTAAGTCAAGACTACTGTAATACAACCCCTAGTAGAAGCAATAAACACAGTGGGCACAATTATTGTCCCCTATTATAGTTCCATGAAGCGGCGGTGGTGCTCTGGTGCTCAGTAGTTTAATCTGTGTCTGGTGGTCAATCCCAACATCCTGATCACGATGAACGCGCCACCGCCGGAATTTTTATTTCCAAGTTGGATTTCAGAGCTTTTCATCATTATTTATTTTAAAAAAAAGGGTATAAACCCAGAAAGTGGTGACGTCAATCCCCAGAAGTCCGAGGCAAAGATTCCTCGCGTAACCAACCTAATGATGCAAAAAAAAAAAAAAAAAAAAAAAAAAAAAGACAAACACCCAGCATAGTGAGGGACTTTACTGAGGATTTTCAAACATCACACTAGTTGATCGATTTCAAGGTTTTCCGAAGTTACGAGCATCAGTTCCTTCTGAAAGCTCTGCGGCTGCAGGTGGGTTCTTCCTGTTTCGTTGCTAGCTAATCAACTGAGGTACCTATCGTTTTCGAATTAATTTAAAATGAGCTATTTCTTTTGACTTGGCAAACTTATTCAAGTCTTGTATGTATTAGGACTTGAGACATGGAATGGTGAGTCCAACTCGTATGAGCACTAATTGCTTGATCAATCCTACCGTCAAAAACATGTTACCAAACATTCAAAAAGAACTCGGCGATAAGGAGTTTGTGGTCGATTAAAAAAACACGGTAACTCCAGATAAGATTGAGCTCAGGATTATATCACCAGTTATGTAAAGTTTCCGTCCAATTTTAGTTTGTGGGGTTAGTCTCTTCGAGAGCGTCTATATTTATTGAGAAAGGTGATACAAGTTATTTGCAAGCTTAGATTACATAATGTGATTTCGGTTAGTAACTTTTTTTTAATGAGGAAATACATCCTATTTTTGTTAGAGGTTCACTCGAGATGGCCAAGCGTCTGTTGTCAATGACTCATCAACTGCCTCAAACGATGAGCAAGTCTTACGGCAAAGCTGCCTTCCTCGTCGACGATCCCAAATACAGCTTCTTGAAGGACCTCGGCCTCTCTAAAGACAACCATGGAGTGTACCACGGAGAATGGTGCGGATCTGGAGAGGTGAGAGAGATTGGGCTTGGAAAGAGTTTGTTAATACATCTAAAAACGCTGCCAATTTAACACAAAGGTTTATTATTCTTAGATATAGGTTAGTTGTGCAGAAACTTAATGGTAACCGAGTATTATGTATTATGTCAAAATTTCAGATTTAAAAAAAAAAATCCTACTGCCCAAAACGGCCCGGACGGCGGACGGACATTTCGGTTTTGGAATCTAGACCTCTTGAAGCGGATGATGCCAAATTTTGAGGCGTATTTTGGCAAATTTTGCTCCTAAATTGACTCCAAAAACGACACTTTCTGGTCAAAATCTGTCAAAACCCCAATCAGAAGCCCACGGGGACCAAAACCACTAACCCCACTTTTAGGAATTTCATTCAACTCCACCGATTTCTAGGTAGTCACGTCGGTCTGTCCAGCGAATAATCGCCCCATAGCGGAAGTAAGAACTGGGTCTTTGACGGACTACGAGACCAGCGTTGCCAAGGCGACTGAAGCGTGGGACGTATGGGCGGACCTACCGGCTCCCAAAAGGGGAGAAATCGTCCGGCAGATCGGCAACGCTCTCAGGGAAAAACTGGTACCCCTCGGGCAACTTGTGTCCATGGAAATGGGTAGGTTGATTAATTGAGCGAGCTCTCGTAGCAACGTTCCGGCAATAACTCGCGGATTCGGCCCCACAGGTAAAATCCTGGCCGAAGGCATCGGTGAGGTTCAGGAGTATGTTGATATCTGCGACTACGCGGTCGGCCTTTCCCGAATGTTCAGCGGAAGCATCATCCCCTCCGAACGACCCGGACACGCACTCTTCGAACAGTGGAACCCGCTGGGAGTAGTTGGAGTCATCAGCGCGTTCAACTTCCCCGTAGCTGTGTACGGGTGGAACAGCGCTGTGGCGATGGTATGTTGTTTGTGTTGGTACCTCTAGTTGTACACAGATATTGAAAACATCCTGTTGTTACAGGTTTGTGGTAACACTCTGCTATGGAAAGGAGCTCCTACCACTCCTCTGACGTCAGTGGCTACTACCAGGATTATAGCCAAAGTCCTTGAAGATAACAAACTACCTGGCAGCATTTGCTCACTGGTATGCGGTGGTGCTGACGTGGGAAACGCCATCTCCTCTGACGAAAGAATCCCCCTCGTGTCATTCACGGGAAGCACCAGCGTAGGGAAACAAGTATGTTTTCAGTACAATTCTTCTTCTTTGAGTAACTTACCTGCTAAAGGGCAACCTCTCGCTACTAACTTCTGTTGAGCGTGTTGACCAGTTATTACAGAAGTACATAGTAGGAACGAACAGCTCCGAACGGCAAAGTGAGAGGATTTCCTGGGCAAGATACTCTCGGTGGTTTGCCATTGCCTTCCGAAAGATGATTATCAGTACTTATAAGGAAGATGTATAGCTGCTGCTGGGATCGAACCAGCAACCTTTGACTCAGCAGCCCAACGCTCTTACCATTGAGCCACTGAAAACTACCTGATTTTCACAATTAGTGATATTTATTCTGCGTCAGATATGAAAATTTCATTCCTGCCGAACAGGTAGCCCTTACTGTCCAAGACCGATTTGGTAAATTTCTGTTGGAGCTTGGCGGCAACAACGCCATCATAGTTGGGCCAGACGCTGACTTGGAAATGGTAGCGCAGTCTGTCGTGTTCGCTTGTATCGGCACAGCAGGACAGAGGTGCACGTCCACCAGGCGTCTCATTCTCCACGAAAAGGTAAAACCATTTGTTAACAATGCCACGATTTGGGACGACAAAGAAATAAAAATGCGGTTGAATGCAGGTGTACGACAAGGTACTGACGAGAATGAAGAAATCATTTGAGCAAGTGATGGAACGAATGGGAGATCCACTAGATGAGAGCACGCTGTATGGTCCGCTCCACAACCAGAAATCAGTCGACAACTATTTGAATACTATCAAGGAAGCTAAAGAGCTCGGTGGGAAAATCGAATTCGGTGGTGAAGTAAGTGTTTTTTCGTGTCTAATTTCAGTGGGCGAGCTTGCAGAGCAGTTCTGGCAGTTCAGAGCCGATCGTCGCAGCCACAGAAGAACCGAGTGTGGGGGTACTTCAGGGTGGAACGAGCAGGGGCTGGCTGGCGTGGCCCCCTAGTCCTATTAAACCGGAACTCCAGCCTGAGGGGAGCCGAGAAGAATCATTTTTATTCTTAAGTACTCCTAAAAGTCCAAAAACTTTGAAATTGGCCGTGAAAAAATTCAGTTCGGCGAGTAGATAACGAGAAAAGTTTGAAAACCGCAAAAAGTTGTTCCAAAAAGTGGTCTAAGTGTTCCAAAAATAGATACAAGGCCAGTTGGGTCCACGAAGGCTCCGCGGAGGGGGGGGGGGGGGGTGTTTCATGCTGAATACAAACTTTAAATTGGATTTCCAATTATCGAATTGATCCGATTCGTTAACGAAAAGCGAGTGGAAGGGGTCTAAGGCCAGGGGGGAGAGGTCGGCGGTTGGCTGGCTTTGGCAGCAGGGGGTGGCCCCCCTAGTCCTATTATTATGGCTGCAGCTCGCGAAGGAGAACCGTTTTCACTCTAAGGTATTTCTTGCTGTTAGAAAATTTTTACATTTGGCTTGAAAAATTCAGCTCGGCGAATAGATACTTAGAAAAGTCTGAAAACACCAAAAAGTTGGCTCAATGTCCATTTGAACCGAAAAATGTTCCAGAATAAAGACCAGCTACCAGCTCCAAAAGTTGGTGTGCAATAGGGGTAAAAATAGATTTCGCCATTCCAATAAATCCTTTCACTTTAATTCTGAAATTTTTCAAGAACTGGGAGAAACCAAGACATCGGAAAGTGAGTTTTTGGGTCTGCGGCCAGGTGGGAAACGTCGGGGGTTGGCTGCCGTAGACCCCTAGTCGACCAATCATCATCGGGGTCCGTTAAAAGTTGAGGGGAGAGTTTGATTCCGAACGGCCAGAACTCGCTCTGCAAACTCACCTAGTGCATTGAGACAATATGTTGATTATGAATTCAGGTGTGCAGCCGGGAAGGCTTTTTCGTCAAGCCGACAATAATTACTGGGCTGAACAACGACAGCCCTGTCGTACAAAAAGAAACGTTTGCACCAATCGTTTACGTGATGAAAGCTCAAAGCGTCGACGAAGCCATCAAATGCAATAACCGCGTGAAGCAAGGCCTGTCGTCGAGCCTGTTCGCCAACAATCTCGCTGATTTGTTCAAGGTAAGTTAAAATCACACATCCGCACTGCCCTCGCGATCCAATATTCACGGGTTGATCATTCCAGTGGATCGGCCCCAAAGGGTCAGACTGCGGGATCGTCAACGTCAACATCCCGACGTCCGGAGCGGAAATCGGCGGAGCTTTCGGCGGCGAAAAACACACCGGAGGCGGTCGCGAAAGTGGGTCCGATTCTTGGAAACAATACATGCGACGGTCCACCATCACCATCAACTACAGCCCCGTCCTCACTTTGGCTCAAGGCATCAAGTTCGAATGAACCAACTGGAACGTATGAATCTCAACTGGCAGACACAAGTTTGCTTTCGACGCCTGAACTAGCAATCAGGACAGTGTCGTCATTCTATCTGGAACCTGAGGAGGTAACAATATTCCAGCTGCTTGCAGCTTGTGCACAATTTAGTTAATAACGTCAAGAATCTTATTAATAAAGAAGTCAACACGCTGAAATTGTAACTATCGTTCACAACCCGACTAGCCCTTTAGGAAATTCAAAAATTTCTTAGATTAGACTATTAGATTAGATTAATATCAGAGAGGGTATGGATGTGGGTTCCAGGAGGGCACCCCACTTCCCGCACCAAGGTCTGCAGACCTAGAGTTACTATTGTAGGAGTTCTGTGCCCTTGAATAGGTTCAATAGTCCTCCTACCAGGTCCTGTTTCGCCAGTATCTCTCCCTGGTTCACTGATCCCAGAGCAAGATACCTTCTGCGCTCCAGAGCCTCACACTCGAAGATGGGGTGATCGGCTGTCTCCGCAGAACTGCAGGCGGGTTCATCATTTATGACCCCAATCCTGAAGCTCCCGTGTGCAGTATACAGGCCAACTATGAAACTCAGTTGTGTCTGCCGTAAATGGAGACATATATTCACCCTTTTATGGTCCAGCCCAGTCAACATTGTGTGTCCAGGCTGCTAATGCGGGGTTCATTCCCATCACCGGCTGTGCTGTGATCGCTACTGGTAAACAACCTCGCGGAAAAGCGCCCCCGTGATACCTAGACAGGCACTCGCTGGACCCCTGTCCGGCCAGGGCGTCTGCTTTCTCGTTCCCTGGAATACCAGCGGGACCCATCAGATTCTGAAAATAATCTCATTAGAGGCCCCAACACGCCTGATGGACTCCCAGCAGTCACGTACCAGTTTTGAGTTGGTAAATGTTCCCGCTAGTGATTTCAGAGCTTTCTGAGAATATGTGGATTCGCCTTCTCCCGAGGGCCCTCCTCTCACTCTCATGCATTTTTATGGCATCAAGCTCGCCTTTATTAACAAAGAAGTCAACACGCTGAAATTGTAAATATCGTTCACAACCCTACCAGCCCTCCAGGAAATTCAAAAATAAAATACATTTCATCACAATATATTCAACGACAATACAACAAGTAACATCATTGACTAGAATATTTGTCAACAATAAAAACCACTCATATCCTTAAAGTTAAGTACAAAGAAAATAACACAACCTTTAGTCATAATATGTAAATCAACTATCTTTTTTACTAAATTAAACTAGACCCAAACTAAGGGAACCAAATGCAACCGCAATAGAAAAATACCCTCTGGACAAAAATATCGACTCTGCAGGAAACTATGATCAAATGCATTTTTGAATTTGACGAATTTTAGGTACTTTCTGTTGCCAATTATGAGAGCGTAGTATGTAATATCGTCCCTCATATGAGCTGGGAGAGAAAATTGGAGAAAATTGCGACAGATGCACATAGAAATTGGTGTTAGAGGCCATGTTTTGATATTTTGCACTGACGATGGTAATAAATTGACAAGAATAATTTATAATTGGTTTGGGTTGTCTCCCAGACCTCACCGTGAGGGTCGGTGTCCATTTTCTTCAACGCAGTTAGACGTTGTGTCCCACTTCAAAAATTATACAAACGGGATAAGCACGCTTTGTAATAATGAGTTTTTTCGGGATGTGCGTCAATTGGCAGCCGCTGCGGCTAACGCTTTAGTCGGTGCGAATGCAATATTTTCTACTGTTCAGAGAATGCCTTTATCGGTCTCAAAAAATCGAAAAGTTTAATAAGCGTCTCGAAATACCAATTTTCTTATTTGGCTAATATGCTGTGAGAATGACGAACCAGATAATCGGAATCACCATGTTTGGAAAAGGGGGTTGTTGCCCCACTGTGCGAAGCCCAACCGCTCCTCCAGCGTCACGAGGACATATTTGATAGACTGAGGGCGGAATTCATTGTGAATGAAGAATTAAGATAGTCCTCGCTCAAGATAAGATTTTTCCTCACTAAGTAGAGGAAGGCCTCATCTCAAGATGAGAGGAGGTTATTCAGAGTGCGTTCTGGATTTGGTGAAGGCCGACCTCAGCTTGAGATTTGTTCAAGGAACGCCTCAAACTTACAGCGTTGCCGAACAAGGAAGTTTTGAGAGAAAAAAGGGAACAAAATGAACTTTTGGACCATAGAAACAGGGAAAGTCCCTTTCGGAGCCGGGGAATACAAGAATACATGGGAGACACTAACCGCACTGAGTGCCTCACCTAGCCTGGTGCCTGGGTCTAACCTAACCTTCGCCAATGTAAACAAACTTGTCATGTTATTGGGCCGTGAATCTTGACTCGTTAATAAGCTGATCGTAAAAAGTTTATTAAATAGTAGGCCTGCCCTACATTACGATTGAATTTTGGGGGCTGTAGCCACCTGAGGTCGTGCTCCAACTGTGTCAGGAAAAGGCACGTATTTCGAGGTGGTTGGGAGGGGTTATGGCGAGGTGCGTCCTAATCCCCTTAATGACGGTTAGATGCGTCCCAATGCTCGAGTCATGCAAAGGTGAGGTGCGTCCAGCCTATTAGCGTTACCCAGGAGACGCCGCGAGGAGGTTGGCTGAGAGAAATTTCTTTGCTCTGCAGCCTCGCCATCGCTGTTCTAATGAATTCTTCCTTTTCTTCGATTTTCTTAGATTTTCGTCCCTTGCTCCTGCACTTAGCATAAGTTTCTGCCTGCTCTCCGAGGAGTACATCGATCAAGTTAAAAATATTAGGATGAGGTGAGTTGAAAAACTTGTTCAACCTGGAGTGGAAACTCTTGCAGCTATTAGTGGTACGGTCGGTCGATGCGCAAAATTTCGTCCAAATACGTGGAGGAAATGTGGAGTCCGGAGCGACGTAGGTGTCAAAAACGTAGTCAGCAAAATCGCAGATTTTAGTGTTTTCGGCTGGGAGGATGGCCACGATGTCGTCAGTAAGACAGTCCTCTACGTCGTCAGGGTTGTGAAAGGGTAATCGATATTTGAAGTTTTCGAACAAAATGAGGGGTTTCAATTTCTGGCTCGTTATAAACTCCATTTCGACAACAAGCGATGAGGACACAACCCGTTCGACTGATCTAAACTGACCAGCAACAACTAGGTAATATAATACGTATCAAATCAAATGTTTGTAAACGTATTGCCCCTCGGCTGTTCTCGGTGGGACGCATCCAACCTTCGCACTCCCAGGCTCTTGGGACGCACCTAACCTTCGCACATCCAGCCTGTTTACTAATCCGGACGCACCTCACCATACCCGGTTGGGAGGGTCTGTTGGTCAAAATTTCGTTCATATTTTTCGCGGGTGGCTGCTAAGAAACCCTTATTGTGTGTTTGGTAAATATCAAGAATACATAGGGCGTTGTCAGAATGAGCTATATAAGAATTTTTTTCTGTTTATTGTAATTGAAAGCTAGTTCCATGAAATGACTAATAACGCCCTGATACCGCAAAAAAGTCCCGATTTATCCTTCAGGACCTTAAAGAAGTTGGAAGGTTTGAAACCGAAAGCAGACCTCACTACAGTTCTCCAAATATCCGTAGAAACCGACTGTATCTGTGAAGGACATCCCTAACATAAACAATCAGCCATCTTGAAGGGAGGTTCAGATTAGCCAACCTTTGGACATCTGTACATTCGATGCCAGCGTCCATGGTGGCGTTGTGTTGTACTATTTTCCGAAGGTAAATCTTACCGCCAAAAGTTCAAACGCTGATTATTTCATACTCTCTCCTGATTTCCGTAGAGGATTAAAAATTGTACAGACCGTATAAAAACAAGTATTTTACTCTACAGAATGGGATTCGACTGAAAAAACTGCGATTTTCAACCATCCTTATATAGCTCATTGTCTGACTGGCAGGCTGGCTCGGGATGGATGTTTCTAATCACTGACTTTCTATGAAGTTCCTCATACCGGCAGAACCGTACCTTCTGGCCACCGCGGATTGCTGCAATAAACAAGTGAAAAACCCTCATTTCCCTCCCTCCAAAATCAGAAAAATATCTCCGGTGTAGGTTACACCCAAAATGTACCATATCATAGTACACCGGATCAGAAGTAAAAGCGGTAAATATCTACGAGGATGTGTCCCAGTCAAAGTAAATGAACCCTTTCCTCTCGCTTTTGGATCCCCTGGGGCACCCAAAGTGCGAGGCTGGCCCTGAAAACTCACCTCAAGGTTTTCACGTACCTTGACTTGAGGTCGCGTTGAGGTCAATTCCAGCTAGAAAAAATCTCGACTCAACTGCCAAATAATGTCCGAAAAATAAGGCTGAGGTCCACCTTGAACAATGACTTGAGGGGCCTCTGAGGGCTTCTCAAGCGCTTCCTCTACTTGAGGTCACCTCAACTGTCCTCATACTCCCTTGAGGCCACGTTTGAGGAGATCCACAAGCTCGAGGAAGGTATAAAAATTTCGCCCTGAGGGCATAAGGGCTACTAGGCTCTCACGTCAAGAACGGTGGAGTTGCCTCATGGCCTTAGAGACGGTATGCCATTCTCATTGCCACAGGCCTCACTCGGACATCTACAGAACTCAACGATCTTCATCCCGCCCACAGAGTGAAAGAGACCAGAGATTCCGCCAATGACAGAAAGGGGTTTCCAGCTACAAACAAACGAAATCGTTCGAAGGCAATGCCATTATTAAAACCTAATACAAAAACAATGGTCTTGAAAGTGAAGCAAATAGTATTGGGCAACAATGGGGAAGACAACAGAAGTACGACAAAAGGACTTTAACAGAAAGATTCACGGAGGGGAGAGGGAAAGAAAGAAATAGACACGCGCGACACCTTTCGTACGTGACGTGAACTACTACTATGTCCTCGCCTCAAATCACTGTTGTCAGGAAGACCAGTCCCCGTCCGCCACACGACAATCTGGGGGGGGGGGGGGGGTGAAGTGAGCCAATTGGTTCCATCGCCACTAGTCAGAGGGCTCCACTGTCTGTCCCACTAACTTCAAACTTTTGGCGAAACAGTTTCAAAATAACAGTTGCAGCCTCAATGCGATCCAACATACCTACCTACGTTTCAAAAGAACTGAAGCTGGCTTGCAGGAGTCAATTGAAACGGTTTCAGTTTCATCTTCAGGAATGGAACAAAGGAACCGAAACGGTCATAATATATAAAATTATTTACACACCTGTTGCACGTATATGAAACGGTTTCATAGTTTTTTCCGATGAAACAGTTTCTCAGCACGTTTTTTTTTAAGCGAAGTCTTTTATACGGACGCCCCCCCTCCCGCCGCTCGGGGAGTCTCCCAGTGAAAATCGTGAGTCAGTGAGTGAGTCTCGCGATATATATATTTGATATAGATGGGGCGCGTTTCAACCCGGCCGCTGTCAAGGAAGTCGGAAAGACGTACTCAGAACGGGTGGAATCCGGGGTGGGGCTTCAGGGACCTTACAACGGTGGAGGAGGCGGGGAAATTTTTTGAAGCGAAGCTTTTATACGGACGCCCCCCGCTCGCCGCTCGGGGAGTCTCCCGGTGAAAATCGTGAGTGTCTCGTGAGTGATATAACGCGATATATATATTTGATATAGATGGGGCGCGTTTGGCTCTTCTAACCCGGCCGCTGTCAAGGAAGTCGGAAAGACGTACTCAGAACGGGTGGAATCCGAGGGGCTTCAGGGACGTTACAAAGATGGAGGAGGCGGGGAAATTTTGCAAAATGATATAAAGCTTCGCTTTTTTTTTCTCAACCCTAGTCGCTATACTTGAAAATTTGAATTAGATTAAATCAAATTCGTGCAGTAAGCTGTATCATACAGCCTGTATCGCTTTCAATTGCAAAACGTTGGTTGTATGAGGGAAACAGTTTACTCTCATTCATAGGGACCTGAAAATACTGAATTGTTGGTGGATGGTGGATGATCAGGTGAGGCGCCGCCTCACTTGACTCACCTGGAGAGCCGCCACTGCTGTTTGAGATGCCTGAAAAAAGGCCATTTCACTGCAAACGACCTTCTTCGTATTACCAAATCATTTTGCTTCCTTCAAAATAACTTTATAGGTAATTCACCTTCATTTCAGAAGGTGCAACAAATCGAACGTAATTACACCGACCCTCACAGCTAACTTCCTTCAGTCAACCCATTCTTGCCACCTGACAACCAATAGTACCATACTGTTGTATACATGTGTCTGCTAAGTATCTAAACTGTTATCGAAACGAAAACTAGGCCTTCTATTTGTTTCTCTACAAAAATTAACAGACAACACTCGATTTAGCACGATTCCCAGCCTCAAAAAACGTTGGCTGTGGTCAAGATGGCACTGTAAAAAAATTAATAGTACCGGGAAGTTTGTGCCAAAGTGGGCGAGCTTTCTCCCCCCAGCAACTGTTGAAGTGCTCGCCTTTGATAGCGTAATACGTCTAATGAACAGTCAGTACTCTCATTTTGGTTGTTGCTGAGCATATCCGTACAAATTCATCGAAATGATAAGCTATCGAAAATTGAAAGAACGCAACTGACAAAAAGTTGGTGACATCAAAACCTCAATCTACTACTCTTTGACAGAGTAAGCAATTTAAACCCGATAATATAATATTTAGAGTATAGGTAGATTAGTAGAATTGCACGTAACTAATATCCTACAAATCTATGCACTGCCATTGGAGGAAAATTGGGGTTGTAGCGCGTTGAGAACCGATTGTGGAAGAATCCGATCTGAGAATACAGCATTAGGGGTGAAGACATAAAATTGATTATTAAAACATTCATCGTTTCTTTAGTATGATGTTTTGTAATGGTTGCTTTTAAACCCGTTGGAAATCCCAAATCGTGCTCATTTGGTTAAATGCAATGATGCTCGAACGTAGGCCAATCTGAAGGTAAATTGAACAACGCAGATAAAGCTTGCTTGTGGGATAATCGACCATTGCACTGCGATGAAAATAAAAGACAACAATAGCAATCTCGTCGTGCCAAGAATTCATCGTGGCTCGCCACATACTGTTATTGCTTACCTCAAGCGGTGCGAAAGCATGCGAAGGGGAGGAAATTGACAAAAAAGCGAGAAGGGAAGATTTGGCTCTGAAGGTTACACGAAGAGAGTTTGTCCCGAGAAGGTCTGAGGGTCGTCGCAAATCAGCGAAGACACGATCGAGACAATTTTCTGCAGTTCATTCGACGAGACGCAATGAATAACTACGACGCCTTTTCTGAGTTTGCCGTAGTGATGAGCCATGTTCATTGAATTCCTGAAAAATGTAATTGGGTCATTTCACAGTTATGGTACAAGTGCGGTGTGAAATTTTGTTTTTTCCGTTGTTTCTAAAATGGCTTGAAACAGTTTTTTTTTTTCGGTTTGGACTTCAAAAATCTATGTCTAGTCTAATCCTAGGTCCAGTCTAGTTTTCTACTCTATTTATTTTTATTTTTTTGTGATTTTATGTGAATAGGTACTATGCTTTTTTTATGCTATGGCGTAGCTGGGAGAAGACTGATTTTGATTCATCTCATCAAACCAAAGGTGTGTAGTAATGAAATATTAGTGCCAATTTGTCATCAAATCAAATTACCTGTCTATTTCTTAAAACGATTATTGCGTTAAATCAAATTATTGCTTTTGTTATGGTCGTGTCCATCATTCTCAAAGAAAGCCAAACTCAAATTTCACCCTTACAAAATAAAAAGCAAAGAAGCAATCCTCACGGCTCACCTAGGTGCCACCTGTGCAACCGCAGAAACGCCTAATAGGCCTAATAATATTTCAGTAATATGCACTGATATACTATATTATAGTATATCAGTGCATATTACTGAAGCAAATAGATATTGCAAGTAGTTCGAATGTTTTTACTGCAGTTTTGACGTCGTAAAACAGTGCCGATCTAAAATTTAGTCTTTCTATTTAATAGAAAGACAAGGTTGTTCCTCGAGTTAGTAACTGTTACAACAATGAGCTATATAAGCATTTTTTCTGTTCATTATATTTGAAAGCTAGTTCCATGAAATGGCTAATAGGAACGTTATAACGCCCTGATACCGCAAACAAAGTCCCGATTTATCCTTCAGGACCTTAAAGAAGTTGGAAGGTTTGAAACCAAAAGGACGGTAAATGACGTCATTTACCGTCCTAAACCCGAAAGCAGACTGGACTACAGTTCTCCAAATATCCGCAGAAACCGACTGTGTAGGTGAAGGACATCACTAACATAAACAATCAGCCATCTTGATGGGAGGTTCAGATTAGCCAACCTTTGCGGTCATGAAATCTGTACATTCAATGCCAGCGTCCATGGTGGCGTTGTGTTGTACTACTTTTGGAAGGTCAATCTTACCGCCAAAAGTTCAAACGCTGATTATTTTCATACTCTCCTGATTTCATTAGATGAATAAAAATTGTGCAGACGGTATAAAAACAAGTATTTTACTCTACAGAATGGGATTCGACTGAAAAAACTCCGATTGTATAAAAATGGTATAAAAAATTGTCCCACTGGACGCCTGAGGCTCTACCCTTTGCACCTTATGTGGCCCTCTGCGGCCACTAGGAGGGAAAATTCCCCTCATTCTCATGGGCCTTGGGCAAGAAACGGCCGGAAACTCCTAAACCTCCTAAACCCATTCCAGGCTCCACAGATCCAAATCCAGGATTTTTATAGTTCGTCAGAACCTATATATTTAAATATCAGCTCTCTCTAGAGCATTGTTGAGTTCATTTGAGGTCATTTGAGGACTAAGTCAGTAGATAGCAGTGATAACCAAGTTCGAATCGTTTGTCGCCAGATTGCGCTGACGCTTAGCAATTCTACCCCAGGGACAGCCTCACGATATCTGAAAATGTATCGGATTTTCAATGGTTTCATACGCCCTAAAAAGTGAGGATCCATAAAAATTCGCCACTTATTTTCAACAGAGAAAGCACCTGTTGGACAGTCTAACGGCAACTGAAATTTTTGGAACGCCTGGCACTCAACAGCGACATGTTACTGTGTAGACTTCAGAGCAACAAAAAATTTCCACTCTGAGAGGTTAGGCGGGCGTTTTAAAATTCTAAGGGAGCGAGCCGAAATTGTGGGACAGTCCTTCAAAGTGCTCCCAAAACTAGCATAGCGCCTGGATTTGACTGACGATAGAGTACAATCGCCGTGAGGGGTTCAAATTTTTAAAACAAGAAAACCTCGTCAGGGTAAGTGATGAACGTTTTTGGAACATAGCAACCCCAAAGTAGGGAGACCAGAGGGAGGCGTTTGCATGTTTAACCAATAATAATTATATATTATTACAGTACTACAGTATACACTTAGAACCTTGTTGCATTGTATCAAGCTCAACGAGATCTAATCCTCATGAAAAGAAAAAATTGGTCGAAGTGTTTTTGAGAAAACTGTTTTGGAAACGAATTGTGAAACCACCCACTTCCTGTAGTGGATATTTGGAAGGCCATTTCAAGGGGAAACTTGTCGTACCTGTGGAGGTTGTACACCGACATCGTTTGAAGCCCGTCGACTGACGCATGGTCTATGATGTGAATGACGAGCCCCCGCCTCTCGAGATCGATCATGTTAGCAAATTCCAGAAGATGCCTGTCTTGTTTGATTTCCTTGTGGTGGAGCAGCACTACTGTGTTGTACATTTTTCCTGAGAACCCCGATACATCAATGGTTTAATTTTAAGAGAAAACAAGAAAAAAGTCTTCAACAAATTAGACTCAAATCACCCTGCAATCGCCTTGCGACAGCCAATAATATATGAAACGAAATTTGTTTCAATAGGGTTTATTTAACAGGATCTGGAACTACCAAATATCTATTCTACGTCCAAAATTTCTTTGAAAATGGCATCCAACAAGCTCAGCTGAGCATTGCAACCACTCTCTCTTACCACTGTCTTTGTCTTTCTGTTTCTGTGTTGCGCTTCCAACTATGGTTTTCAGGGATGCAACTCTGTTCGTCAAACTGTCCGCAAGAAGCTGCATAACCTCGATGTCTCTTTCAGAAATGATGCATACGTCAATTGTCTTTGCTGAAAGAACGAAGTATTTCGTTAAAATTTCAGATTTATAAAAAAAAATCCTACTGCCCAAAACTACTGGGACGGCGGGCGGACATTTCGTTTTTTGAATCTAGACCTCTTGAAATCAAAATATTATTATTATTATTATTATTATTATATATAATAATATCAAAATTTGATTTTGAGGCCGGACAGAATTTTCGACTTCCGTCGCCATTACATAGGTGTATTATTCCAAGAATAATAAACCAAAATGGGCTATTTCAAGCAGATTTTTCAAGTTCTTTTGAATTAATTTCTTAATAACTGCTTAGGGATCCTATTATTACTGGAGTGCTCCACTATGATATACGAACAATGGATTAATCCTTCTACGATTATGGAATAGTGAAAATAATTTTTAATGAGGACAAAAAATTGCCTCCATGAAATATTCCCCAAAAATAAATTCCGGGAATTTTTCACTAGGCAGTGCTGACTTTCCAATCAGACCGTCGTTCCTTCGGTCGATCTTTCTAGAATCTATCCTACTCGAAATTCAAAACTGACTAAATCATTGTATCAAGCGCGCCATGTTCTAACCCAAAATGGCGAAACATCGACTTAGGCATTGCTGCACCTTCACAGTCGACATGTAACATGATGAAAGTGGCAATATAGGCTTAGTCGGCAACTTTTTTTTTTAATGCTGATTGTCATAGTGAGTTCACGTACTCCTCAGCGCCGATTCCACAGTAACGACGTCCCGATCATAAGTGACTTTCCACAGATCGTGTTCAGTAGGCACCAGGCGAGCTCCAACTCCGCAGTGTTCGAGGACCAGCTGGAGACACTCAGTGCCAAAGTCCAATTCCTCTTCCGTGATCTGAAAAGAACAAAGCGAGCGTCGTCATCGTACTTGATAAGCCTAAATGAATTGTTTGGGTGTTGAAGTGTTCACCTTCGAGTAGGCTGAGACAAGGTTGTCTATTGCGAAGGCCTGGGGAGTCTCGCTGTTGGCATAAAGGTTCCTTTGGAGGCTTTCTTCGAGATTACCTTCCGGACTGGGCTTTATTACAGTGGACACAAGAGGCTTCGTAGGTCCGGCAGCACCTACTGCTACTGCTTCCTTGATCAGGTCCTTAACCAGACAATCTGGCACAAAAGGTCTCACTGCATCGTGTACTACAACCACTTTCAAATCGCATCCTGAAACGTGCGACACCAATCGTTACAAAATGATTGAAATGAATGAAAGTTTCACGTCAGCTTCATTACCATTTCTGTGTTTTTCCAACTCCTGCAACCCTTTTTTGATGGACCGGTGCCTCGTAGAGTCTCCTGGAGTCACCTCAATCTTATCACTCCCTCCCAAATGAAATTCCTGGAGGCAATTCCTCATCCTCTCCACGTTGTCCGCCACCAAAACAATCTTCTTTACAAATTTCATCGAGTGGAAGGCCTCCACGGCGTACAGAAACAGAGGCTTATTCTGAGAAAATAGACCAAACAGGCTACTGGGACAGTCACCAACCATAGACAAAAAAAAAAAACTGTTGAACTCACCAGAATCCTCTGATACTGCTTGGGCCCTGAACCGGAAGACATCCGAACGCCGGAACCCGCCGCAGGGAGAACGACCCCGACGTTGACGTTGACATCCGACATCCTCGTACGAAAAGCAACAACTTTTGCGCCTCTCGCCCTTATTACAAGAACATGACTCCCTATGGTTTTAACGAGATCGCCGTAAAATCAATGTATCTGTGAACCTTTGACATTTTAAATTATTTGGGGCTGTCCTCCGGCAGGGCGCAGAAGCCACAGTGGGCGGGATGGAGGCGGTCGTAGCCGACGACGGACACCAGCTCGGACATTTCATTTACACTCACACACAACGAACAAAACAGCTTGAAAGAATCATCAGAAGTGGATTTCACTACTGAGAACAGGAGTAATTGAATTTTATGAAGGAAAAACCCCAAAATTACTGACCACCACAATTTACCAACAATCTAAGAAAATAGAAGCAACGTTAGCGTCAGAAGCAAATTTCCTCAAGTATGGTTTACTGTGTCAGCCACTGCTGAGTAGAAGTTCCAAACTGGAACTGCTACTCCGATCATGCTTATTTAAATATAATAATTTTGAAATGTTCAATAATCTAATTTTTAAACTAATTACATTTAATCATTGTTAATTTTAATTACACAACAAAATTTGTTTATATTTTAATAATATAAAATTACAAATAAATCAGTAAGAAAACGCTGCAAATTTTACAGAAGGGTTTATTATTCTTTAATTGAGCAAAATTAATTCTGTGACAGTAAGAAAATATATTTGAGAAAATAAAAATTTACTGTTTAATGTTTGGACAGTCGAAAAAAAAGGATTTTTCGTCCAAAATTACTCTGAAAACGACTCCATGTTTGACCTCCTGGGATCCTTCAAAAATCCAATTTGTAGCCCCATGAAAGCCCTACAGATCCCCGGTGAAATCGTATGCTAAACTTATCTACATCTCCATGGCCACTTTCTGCTATAGCACTCATATATGAGTGAAGTGTAGAGAACGCCGAGCTACTCATTTTTGAAACGTGGCTTTTGACCGGTTTAGCAGGCACCAAGGCTTTTGACAGATTTGGTGGCTCAAAACTTCTCACAACGAAATGACACCAATCCTGTCAATTTTATGGGGATAAAGATGCTTGTTTTGACCTCAGAAAAGGATGCAGCACTCAATAATGCGGGGGTTTGAAAGTTAGAGATTTTTGTTCAGGTACCTACCTTCGAAATTTCAGTGGACTCGCGAGAATGGAAGAAACATTACGTCAGCAGAAGCAGCGAGAACATTGTGACGTCAGGCAGCCTTTGCAATTCCTGTTTGTACCACTTGAGGTTTTTCCAACGGTAGGCCATCAACATGTGCACTAGGTAGAAACTCCTACCTCTACTACCTCAGAACCAGGACCACACGAGTCCTTCGGAAGTAACTGAGCTTGAATGAGTTATACGCTTAAAATTTTAACTCTACTTGTCTATTAATAGACACAAATTTGTTATAAAATCCGTTGCTCTTCTCCAAGATAAATATAAACACCCGTCACGGCAATTTGCTTAACATGGAAATCGCTCAAAAACAAAGCTTGAAGTAAACTTGAAGAAATTGCTTGAAAATTTGAATGAATTTGAAATGAATCATTGAACGAAGAAAATTTAATGATTGAATAAATACAGGTCATGTAGGACCAAAGCTTTTTGAGGTTAGTTGTTAGGTGTCGTTTTCGTAGTATTTTTGGGCGTCCATTTTTGGGGGTCCCTGAACGATCCGATTTTACTGTGAAGCTCTATAGAGCTTTCATGGGGCTACAAGTGGGATTTTTTAAGGATCCCAACAGGTTAAATATTTTCCAAGTAAAAAAAAAATTGAAAAAAGAATGATTAATTGACACAGATTTAATTTTCGAACGGTATGTAAAAAAATAATAAACCCTTGTGTAAAATTTGCAGCGTTTTTTTCCAATGCTGGTTTTCTGAAGGTTTTGGAATTTTTAACTTTTTTTCATTCTATTAGATATGTATGTGAATAATAGGTTTGTTTAATAAAGTGTTTATTAATGACTAGAATAAAAATGTTCTAATCTGATGAACTGTAAAAAAACTATTTTATCGGTAATAAAATTTATTTTTATTTTTGAGAGAGGATTAATGATTATGGTAGGTACAACACAATGGAAGTTACCCCAAACCATTTTGCAATTAGGATTCACCACCAAGCGATCCAAAGCTGTAAACCAACGAAATCGCCCTCACAAAAACTTCAAATCGGTATTGCGCAAGGAATCTATCTAAATCACTAATTCTCACCGTCTCTGTGTGTCTGTGTGTCAGTATGTATGTCGTCAGCCTACTCTGACTAAACGGTAAGCGCTAAAAATATGGCGATTTTTTCTATTGGTTCGGGCGACCGTTTAAGAGTCTCTAGGGGGGGTCGCAGACCTCCCCGGCCGACCGAAAATTGGCACGGTCAAATTGGCCCAAATATGGCCATCTTCGTTATTAATGGTCGGATCGAAACGGGGTTTCAACCGTATCCTACCTAGAGATGCGAATTTTAATAGAAAATTGTCAACGAGCGATTTCCGACGACGAGCGATGTCTGACGGCGAGTTTAAAATTTTACATTTCCTGAGATCCCGGCGCGTTTGGGTCTTCAAACCCGGCCGCTGTCAAGGAAGTCGGAAAGACGTACTCAGGGACCTTACAACGGTGGAGGAGGCGGGGAATTTTTTTTTTTTTTTTTTTTTTTTGTAGGTGGGGGAACGAATAGGGGGGGTCGCAGACCCCCCCGGCCGAGCGGAGCGAGGCCTCATGTCTGCTTAAGCGGTCGGCCGAGCGAAGCGAGGCCTTATGTCTGAGTAGGGGTTTGAACACACCCCCCCGGCCGAGCGAAGCGAGGCCCCCCTGTCCGAATAAGCGATCGAGCCCCCCAGCTGGGTGCGTAGGCGAGCAAAGCGAGCCGGAGCATCTAGTAAATCACTAATTCTCACCGTCTCTGTGTGTCAGTATGTATGTCGTCGGCCTACTCTGACTAAACGGTAAGCGCTAAAAATATGGCGATTTTTTCTATACTCTCGGGCGAACGTTTAAGAGTCTCTAGGGGGGGTCGCAGACCCCCCCGGCCGACCGAAAATTGGCACGGTCAAATTGCCCCAAATATGGCCATCTTCGTTATTAATGGTCGGATCGAAACGGGGTTTCAACCGTATCCTACCTAGAGATGCGAATTTTAATAGAAAATTGTCAACGAGCGATTTCCGACGACGAGCGATTTCTGACGGCGAGTTTAAAATTTTAGATTTCCTGAGATCCCGGCGCGTTTGGGTCTTCAAACCCGGCCGCTGTCAAGGAAGTCGGAAAGACGTACTCAGGGACCTTACAACAGTGGAGGAGGCGGGGAAATTTTTTTTTTTTTTTTTTTTTGTAGGCGGGGGAACGAATAGGGGGGGTCTGCGGCCGAGCGGAGCGAGGCCTCATGTCTGCTTAAGCGGTCGGCCGAGCGAAGCGAGGCCTTATGTCTGAGTAGGGGTTTGAACACACCCCCCCGGCCGAGCGAAGCGAGGCCCCCCTGTCCGAATAAGCGATCGGCCTCGCGAAGCGAGGCCCACGGGGGGTCTGGGGGGCGGAGCCCCCCAGCTGGGTGCGTAGGCGAGCAAAGCGAGCCGGAGCATCTAGTCTATACCACTAATTCTCAGTCTGTCTTCTGTATGTCAATCGCCTACTCTGACTAAACTATAAGCGATAAAAATACGCCGATTTTTCCTATCGTCTCGGGCGACCGTTTAAGAGTCACTAGGGGGGGTCGCAGACCCCCCCGGCCGAGCGAAGCGAGGCCCCCCGCCTCCGAATCCCTTATTTCAAATGGGAACCCCTATTTTTTTCACCGGATTCGGATTCCTCGACCAATTTTACGTCCGATAGGGGGGGTCGCAGACCCCCCCGGCCGAGCGAAGCGAGGCCCCCTGTCAGAATAAGCTCTCGGCCGAGCGGAGCGAGGCCTTATGTCCGATTAAGCGGTCGGCCGAGCGAAGCGAGGCCTTATGTCCGTGTAGGGGTATGAACACACCCCCCCGGCCGAGCGAAGCGAGGCCCCCCTGTCCGAATAAGCGCTCGGCCGAGCGGAGCGAGGCCTTATGTCTGCTTAAGCGATCGGCCTCGCGGAGCGAGGCACCGGCCTCGCGAAGCGAGGCCCACGGGGGGTCTGGGGGGCGGAGCCCCCCAGCTGGGTGCGTAGGCGAGCAAAGCGAGCCGGAGCATCTAGTCTCCTGAAAAAACGGGGAGAGACCCTCATGAGAGTAAAACAAAGTGGTTGTTTGCCGATGGTGCAGAGGTCTAATCCAATGAGTAGTCTCATGAGAGTCTCAAACCTTGACATGAAAATGTCTTTGATTGACACGCTAGTTTTTGTGTAATTGTTCAGGTTTTTCGCTTTTTCGCTGTTTTCCCCCCAAGTCTTATCATACCCATTTTTGGTCCCGAATTGATTCAAATCACACGATACAACGGTAGCTATGAAGCAGTTGTTTCGTGAATGAACGCTCGCTCGGAGTTGTGTTGCTGACTACATTTTTTATTGTTTGTTACGGAGGTTGTCACAAAATCGGGGGAGGCCGGAGTGAAGACATTTTAAACTTGGCGCATTTTCATCTTCAGATGAGATCTGAATTTGACTAGTCAACTTTTAGATGACGAGAGATATAAATTGAGGTTGTAAAATCTTACCGAGAGGTTATAATGACAGCCACAAAGCAGCCGGTGACCACTTTCTCCCATGACCACGTCAATTTACTCTTCAAACTCCTCTACCGGGTATTTGCATGTCGCCTTCGAATAATAACTATACGTACCACCCACCGTGAAAATAAGCTGAGTAAACTGAAACGCAATAACTGTTATTGAACTTAGTGTAGTTATGGTGTATAAAAATCCACGGATGACCGAGCCAAGTCGTAAAACTCCCTTTCTGTGGCAAATAAAATCACCGCCGGATCTTTTGCATCATACCAACCTTGCCTGTGGATGGTTTCAAAATATACGCTGAATAAAATTTGAAGTTATAGTAAATGAGCTAGCGATAGAACATGATTAAAAAAAAAAAAAAAAAACCACGCTGTTTTCCTGATGATACCTACCTATTATAGGTACATGCTTAAGTAGCAGCTTCAACAGTTCATATAAGTAACAGCTCCTCAACACTCGTCGGCGCGCAAATAGAACCTCCCGTAAGGTTACCTTTAGCTATTCTGTGGCACTGAAACTGTGTTTATGTGTAAACAGTTGTTTTAGGCATAAAATGTATTTTAAGTAAATTTAATTTAAGTTTGAAGTTGTTAAGTGGGTTTAAGTACGCTTAGGGTGTGATGATTTTGTGGGCGTTCGGTGTAGCGTTGAAGAGTGGAACTTTTCTGACGTCCACGAAAATGGGGTGGGCAGCTTTGTGAGACTTGTGTGAGGTAGTAGCATTATCACTCATTACTTACCTACTCGAGAAATTATAAAAAGAAATAACTACCTATTTGTTTTGCACTTAAGATGATGGGTCCCGTTCAGAGATGATCGTGGGTCCCGAGGGGGAAAAGAAGTGTACATGATGGGTTCTCAGGAAGGGGGATCATGGGTACCGGTTCGCATAAATCCGCAAAAAACTCCCAAATTTTGGGATTTTTGTCAGATTTTTGCTTATAACTCTGAAACTATGCGTCCTACAGCAAAAGTTACTATTATCTAAGTGAAAGAGCATTAAATGTCCTATTTATAGGACATGTACATGTATACTTTATAAAGTACATTGGTCCAAGTTGGTTTTAGACCCAACAGACAAGGGGCTAGAGCGATTTGAAAAAGGGTGATTTTTTTACATGTTTTTCGAAAATCTTTTTTTCTAACTTCAAACAGCTGTATGTACCTCCCTTAAAAACGGCCGGTCCAATCGAGAAATGTTACATAATGAAAGTTGTAGAGCGTTAAATTTGCCATAAGAGAGACCTTCAAAGTTTGTCGAAAAGCGCCTACCGTAGGAATGTGACGTGTTCTGCCTGGGTGGAAATCGCATCGGGATCGTCTCATCGTACAAATACTTGGGCGTCACATTATCCCAGAACTTGTCGTTTGGTCGGCATTTCACGCAGCGTGCTGCGGCTGCGAAGTTGGGAATTAACAGTGTATACAAGTCAATACTCTGTCGAGATTCAGTCCCTGTCAGCTCCAAATACAAGATCTTTAACGCGGTCTCAAGGGCGGTACTCTGTTATGCTGCGCAGGTGACGGGTTTTCACCAGTCAAATGCACTCGAGCAGGTTCAGAGGCACTTCATCAGGATGATATTCCGACTGCCCCGGAACACGCCTAATTATTTTGTCTATCTCGAGACAGGCATGGACCCAATATTCGTTCATACCATCACACTGGCGTCGAAGTATGTGGTGAAAGCCTTAAAGATGCCAGAACGTCGCCTGCCAAATGTCGTTGCCCGGGAGGTTGTCCGAAGGAAGGTGTCGTGGTATGCATCGATGGTGGACCTAGCCACCAGGTTCGGGTGCGAATTTGATGGAAATCCGTCGGACCTTGATACCTGGAAGCGGCAAAATTTGTTCATTTAATGATGAACGTGGTCGGGAAAGCACGAGAATCGTGGATCGAGGACATGAAGGCCAGTGCGATGCAGTCACGTAACCCCCTGTACCCCCGCCTATGCTTTGAAGTTCGCCCCGCTCGGGTTTCTGAGCGAGATTGGGACCAGCCATTGTGGGTGCTTCGCTGGGTGTTAAAATTCAGGGGCGCGCTGATTGGCTTGAATGACGGCATCTACCTGAGGACGGACAGCCCACGCAGGGAGTGCTCGATGTGCAATCTGGAGGCCAATGAGGACATCGTCCATTTCTTTGGCGTATGCCCAGTTCTGGCCGAGTTCAGGTGGATTTTCTTCTCTAGGGTAGAGCTGACGGAGGAGGAGATGGTTGTACTCCTGAATGATCCAGGAAGCTGGCTGGCCGTGTCGAGATTTGGGCATTACGCATGGAAGTACCGGAGTATGATGATTGCTGAGTTTAACTGGGAGGACTAGTCAGGATGGGAACATGTATAAACGAATACTAGAAGGAAAAAGTCAATTTATGAATCACTCAAGCTTAATATGCTTATATATTATATAATAAGAAAAGAAATTGGAACATTCACAAATAACTGATGTAACAAGTATAATAGATCCCTAACTAATATCATGCAACAACCCTAAAACAAACTTTTAAATAGCAATAAAAAACCGAGGACCCCCCCCCGGCAGACGGGCAAATGCCCATGCTTGTATCATGTTTTGCAGTATACTTAATGAAAATGTTTTCTTGATGCACAGAGTTGGCGGCGGTGCGCGTGTAAACGGGGACATTTAATGTCTCCGTTTGCACGTGCATTGTTGTTAATAGGTACTATTGTATTGTTGTTAATATTATGTATAGTATTGTTAATGGTGTTGTTAGTATTGATTGTGCACGAATTATTGAACAATAAACATGTTCCTATTCTATTCTATTCTATATACCGTAGGAATGGCAAGCGGAGTTGTAACAATGTTTTATTTAGTGGGACCCATCTTATGTATCCCATCGGGTCCTGATCTGACGAGAATATTCAATTGCCATAATAAAATTAACCTATGTGCGTTACAAATAGTTAATCTATGAACTTCTGTTGTAGCTTGCGATTTTGCCAACTACTCGCTCAAAATGGACAGAGAATTGGAAGAAGAGCTCAACTGGTGCGCGGAAGATCCGGTTCCGGTCGGACAACAGGTTTCGCCGCCGGTTCAGCCCTCGCAAGCTGTGCCGGTTTTGAGACTCCGATCGTCCGGACGGGACACGAGCCCGAAAAGCCTGCCGCTGTATAAGCCGCCCGGCCGTGACGGGAGTTCCAAAAAGTCGAAAAGTCGGGACGACGATGAGGAAAGTGCAGGTGAGAGGAAGTGAAACAGGCCAGTAAACCTGATTAAAAGAAGCTGAAAAAACCAGGTCCTTAGTTACTCCCAGTACATATGCACGAGTGGGCGTGGGACCCACGGCGTGGGTGGTATGAGTGTCTCCGCTACTTTCGGTACGACTGGTCCCCGAGTGGTTGGTGTGCACCATTACTTTTGTCATAAGTGGTACATAGGTGGGTACATAAATAGGTACTTACCTACACAGTCTACCTTGTGAGGAGGGTCATCTTCATTCTAGAGTATTTATAAAAGCCGAAATTGTGTAGAAGAGGTGGCAGAGGACGGGGGTTGGCTCGCTTTAGCCCCCCTAGTCTATATCATTAGAGCTCCAGCTCAAGTAGGAGGACCGAGGAGGGCAATAATTTTTATTCTACTGTACTTCTAAATGTCGGAAAATTTTGAAATTGGTCTAAAAAATCGGTACATTATCAAACAGCGAGTAGAAGGGGTCTGAGGCCAGCTGGCAGACAAATATATTATCAAAGTTCAATAAGGGTCACTCCTACAGGCAGGGTCCCATTTCAACGTTTCACTAATGACATCAGGCGCCCCTTTCAGCTGTCTGGGGACACTCGTGCCGTCCACCAATTACTAACTAGTCTGGCGTAGATGCTATCGTTGCAAAAAGAAGTTAAAACAAGCCATCAATTGAATTGAATAGATGAGCGCAACCTTTTTTTATTACGATATATTTAATGAGCGAGAGAAACTAAGAAACAGTAGGTATCTAGCGACCAAACTATGCCACACAACACATCATCCACGTGATGCTCATTACGTAAACAACTGCACCCTAACGACCGATGCGTAATAAAACCTTATGCCGATCAGAGGTAACGAACGGCTCAGGCTGCAAAAATCGTTTTGGAGTCGTTGGAATCAGCCTGAAAAGCTCATTCCATAGACCCTTGTACCAACGAAATCGGACAAAAACTTCCGTCCCCCTTTTGAGGCCTCCTTAGTTACACATCAGAGATAAACAACTTTCGTCGTGAAGGACCTCCCGAAAACCGATGAAGGGGATGAGGGAGGGAAAATCAAGGTAGCCTATAACCACCCCCGGAACTCGCTGATGACAATGAGACCACCCTCATGAAAATCTGTTGAGCCGCTCGGGCGTGATGCTCTGTACACAAACAAACATACATGTCGAAGAGGTGAGCGCACCTTTCCATTTTTTGGAAAAAGGTTGCGCTAAAAAGCGCTGTAAATTTTACACCAGAGTTTATTATTCTTTGATATTGATATAGGTTACTTGTGAATAAATTTAATTCTATGTCAATAAAAATTTTAGAATTTTTTTGCATAAGTACCTATTTTTTAAAAGTTTTCTTCAAAATGACCTCCAGAGATCCTTCAAAACCCCATTTGTAGCGCCATGAAAGCCCTATAGATCGTGAAAGTGAAATCGGATCGTTCCGGGACCCCCAAAAGTGGATTCTACCTTCAAAAATACTTCGAAAACGACACCTAACTCGATCACACAGCCAAAAGCCTTCAAAAAACCCCTCCCGTAGGCTCATTTTAGCCCCATAGCGCCCCACGGGTTTGGGCGATCGGGCTGAAAACCTTGCGGGCACAACTAGATGGCAAACTGAGTATTTTGTCAAAATTTCAGATTTTAAAATAAATCCCTACTGCTCAAAACGGCCCCGACGGCGGACACCGTACGGTGGACGGCGCACGGACATTTCGGTGCGACGTCGTAAGACATTTTCACCTGTTGCTGTATTGGATTTTGCAGGTCAGAAGAAAACAAAGACGGAAGATGCGTCTGAAAAGAGAAGTAAAGCGCCAGTTGGTGTCGAAGAGGTCACCATCAACGTACCCACAGAATTGATGAGTCATCCCGCCAAAACCGCCGGAGAAAAACTCGCCTTGCTCGAGAAGCGCGACAAACTTATGAGGATCACGCTGGAGAAAGAAAAATCCTCCAACCGGAAAACGTCCGCCAAAGGTACGAAATTCCACCCGTGACGATTTCCTCGTTTTGCAAGCTTTTGGGGTCTTACGTGTAAACGATTCGTTTCAGGCGTTTGCCCCGACATGTGCCCCGAAAAAGAGAGGATTCTTCGGGATGTCAGAGGGATCGTCAACTCCCATGAAGCCTATCCCGACAGTTACACTATGGACCACTCCAGGGCTGTCAAGGAGTACGCGCGAAGTTCTGCGGATCAGGTGGGTGACACACGTCTGGGCTCAATTCCACCTGTGGAATGCCTAATACTATGGGCCGTATTCAGAAACGCTCCTTTAACGGCTCCTAAGGGGGTTCCTAATCTAAGGAGGTGACGAGTCCTAAGGGAGTGACCTTGACAAATTGCGTTTCAAAGACCTTCCTTAACTTAGGGCTTCCTTAAGAAAGGATTCCCTAAGGTTAGGACGCCTCTAAGGTCGGCGCATCTCTTAGGAAACCCCTAAGAGTCACTGTTGAGAGTGACTGTACATGCCATCATAAGAATCAGCCAATCAGGGGCAGGATTTCAAGCGGAGTCATCTGTGATTACGTGATGTGATAAAAGTGCCGTATTCAGACAAGTCTGAGAATAGAATCTATTATCTGATAATCCATGTAATACAAAAGACCCAACCAACGATGTTCGGTATCATTTTGGTTTATTATTAATTTAGTATGAATACCTTTGAGATCGCGACGGAGATAGAAAATTCATGACACGGAGATTCCTAAGACGAAATGGCAGTCCTTCGTTTTTGACAGTAAGAACTTTTTTTTAAACCAGAAATTTTGACAAAATACTTGGTTTACCATCTGGTAGTGCCCGATCGCTCCACCCCGGTGGGGCTTCGGAAGAAATTTTTTGACGGGTTTTGGCTATGGGAACGAGTTAGGTGTCGTTGTCGAAGTAATTTTGGACGTAGAACCCACTTTTGGGGGTCCTAGAACTTGATAGGTTACTTGTGCAAAAATTAATTCTGTGTATGTAAAAATTATTTAAAAAAAACCTAACTCGATTCCATAGACAAAACCCTTCAAAAACCCCTCCCGTAGACCCATTTTAGTCCCATAGCGCCCCACGGCTTTGGGCGATCGTGCTGAAAAGCTTGCAGGCACAACTAGATAGTAAACCAAGTATTTTGTAAATAATATTACAAAATACATGGTTTACTATATTATATTATATTAATTATAATATAAATTTCCGATTTAAAAAATTTCCTACTGCACAAAACGGCCCGGACGGCGAACGGACATTTCGGTTTTGGAATCTCTTGTAACGTATTCACATTTTAACCTCCGTCGTGATTTCACCTACCTACGGTAATACAGGAAAATAACCTCAAAACTGCTGCTTAAGGAGCTCCTTAAGCCGTTAAGGACGGTCGAACGGGACCTTAGCTAAGGAGGCCTCTTATCTATAGGAACTCCCTTAGTTAAGGACGCGCTTATCACATTTTTCGCTTAAGGAGCGTTTTTGAAACGGAAATTCGCTAAGGGCCTCCTTAAAACGCCTCCTAAGGACTTCCTTAACGCTAAGGAGCGTTCTTGAATACGGCCCTATGTACTTTATTAGTCACTGCTCCAAATGGTGGAATTGAATGCTGCCCGTACGTCTGACGTCAGCGCTACCTACGAGACGGCTTTTGATTTTGATTTTTAAACGCAGGAAGAGCCCCTTCCACACGAGCTCCGACCTGTTCCTGTCCTCAGGATGACCATGGACTACCTCATTACCGAAATAATGCGTAAGCTGGATGAAAACGAAAATGAAAACGTTGGAAACTGGTAGGTCTCGTTTCTTAACACTGCAAAACGTTTGCTTTTTGGACAATCGATTGCACGTTTTGTTGTTTTTTCGCAGGTATGATTTCTGTTGGGGTCGTTTGCGAGCTATCCGAAAAGACATCATTCAACAACAACTGTGCGACATCAATACAGTCACGATCGTCGAAGAATGTGCTCGTTTTCACATTTGCTGCTTCGACCGGCTGTGGAGCGCTTCCAAGACCATATTCGACGACAAAATCAACTCGGAGACTCTCATGAATTGCCTCAAGTCCATAATGTACATGTACGAGGACCTCCGCAAGCAGAAAAAGTCCTGCCCGAACGAAGCCGAATTTTTGGGGTACATGGTCTTGTTGAAGCTGCACTCGGGGTTTGTGTTGTCGGAATTCCAACAGTTCCCGATCGAGCTGCAGAAGTCACCACAGGTTCGGGAAGCGGTCGCTATTCATACGGCGTATTCTAACAATATGTACTCCACGTATTTCAATTTGGTGAAGAAAACAAGTTATTTGAATGCGTGTTTGATGCAAAGGTTTTTCGGTCATTTGCGTACGAGAGCGCTGGAGATTCTTGTAAAATCGCATTGTCCACCTAACAAAAAAGACGTTCGGATATCAGTTTCTTATTTAGCCCACACTCTCAAATTTGACTCGCACGATGATTGTATTGGGTTCTGCGCTGATTTTGGGCTGGCTCTCGATGAAGACGGTACAAACTTCTACGTCTCAAGAAGAGATTTCTTCTTGCCTGAAACCATGTCCACGGAGCATAAATCGTCGTCACTCGTAGCCAACAAAAGAACTCCCGTTGCACATAGCGTCTTGGGCCATACGAATTTGCCCCAAAAGATCACACACGAAGTCCACTCAAGCTTCACCGACGATCACTTTTTGAAAATGGACGCTCTGGATGCTTCGGACCAAGAGGACAAGATGTTGCGAGACGCTGTAGCTCGGTCGCTGATGGCTAAAGGGGTCCGCGTCGAAGACCCATCACAAACGCACGTGCAAACTTTGGCTGTTCCGGAGACCGTAGACGAAGACTCAGGACTCACCGAACCTGTTTCTGATGCTTCACCCGCTGGGCCATACGTTGAAGAAGAAGAAGAAGAAGAAGTGGACGACGTGGAATTAGAAGAACCCAGCGAAGAAGAGTTTGACGAAGTTGAAGATGTTCCCGAAGCAAAATCTGACCCAGAAGATACTTTATCTCAGGAATCTTCCTCGTCTGAATCCAACTACTCTGTTTCAAGTTCTGAAAGCTCCCTTCATCTGGAACCATTCAAACTCCCTGAACCATTCAAACCCCCCGTAACGCTCGAAATTGAACAATTTTTACCGACACAAAAAACTCCCGAGCCCAAGAAATCGCCTTTGGTCTTCTTCCCAACCACCCAATCCCCCCAACAGAAATTCGAATTTCCGGCAATTTCGCTCAAACCCGCTGAACCTGCACCGAAAAGCCCAGTGACGCCCGAGAAGCCATCGAAGAGGCCCCGACTGCTCAAAACGCAGAAGTCGAAACAGGATTACGAAAATGAAGTTCTCATGTCAAAACTGAGGAAGAAGCTGAGCGAAAGGATGAAACATATCGCGGCTAAAAAGTGCGCTCAGATTTGGCGGGCGAAAGTGGAAAGAGTCCGAGTGCGGCGAGAAAGCAGCGTGGGTTTGTCTTTGCGGCATATCTCTTTAGAGGATCATGTGAGGCTTTGGGGTTGTGCGAAGTCCAAATACGTGGGGAGGACTTTGGAAAGATTCAATAGAAGGAAGAAATCCAACTTTCTCGTTTCTGCATTGCTGCATTTAAACATCATCGACCAGTTGGGCTCCAGGGTCAAGGCAATTGGTGTCAAAATGGCGGACATTCTTGGTCAGGTGGCTGTCGGATGGGCGGATCGGTTTGGCAACATTGCTCAACCACAAGCGGTATTTTGGAAGTTGGTTCTGGCTTTGCCCTCAAGGAGCGCCGACGGCGAGATGTTCCCTGACAGATTGAGGTTATGGTGTCAAACGGCTTTCCACGCCAAGATCAACCCCAAAGCTGACGTTTGCTTTTGGATGTCGTCTTCCGGCGTGCCAGTTTTCATCCATCCGGTGTTTGTCGAGGGGGTCCAGGATTTGGAGGAGGCGAGTAAAAATTTCTCCGGTGCGGTCCTCATCACGGCTGAAGGTTGGGAGACTCCCGAAGAAACACAAAAACGATTCAAAACCCTCGCTGCAGCTTCGAACAATTCTGCCCTGTCAATTCTCTCTCTCGGCGCCAAACCTGTTCAAATCCCATTTGACCAAACTGAAAAGTCCAAGTTCTCCTGGATTCACCAATCTCTTTGGACCGATGCCAACGTGTTCGCCACAACTTTGCTCCAACTCGCCCGAAGCCATCGCATAGAAAACTTAAAAGTCCAACCCCTCGGATTCCTCGTGGAAGTCACCATTGAGAAATTTTTGGACATGCTACACCAAAATGAATATTTGCACGACGACCTGAGCGATCAACTAACCAACCCTAACAACATAATCCTTCTGTACAACGTTCTCATCGAGAAACTAGAAAATGAAATTTCTCAGTGTCGTTTTTACAATTATTACGGACTGGCCTGCGAACTTAAGCCGCTCATTAAGAGTTATAAAGGGACACACGACATCTTCCCGTCGAACTACAGCGATTGCAATGAATTTCAGGTTGGTATCACTAGAGTGCTAGAAATGTTTAACCTGGAAATAGGTTTTAGCGTTGGCGGGGCTTTATTTGACATTTTCATGTCTTGACTCTGGCACATAAAAAACGTCACGAAAATCCGTCTCGTCCGTTGCTAGGGAAGTGTAACTCCATGGAGGACTGGAGGATTGTTATATTGCTGGCTATGAATACGGTCTATCCTCCCCGATGAACGGCCCATGAGAGAGCTAATGATGTAAAATCGATAGCCAACAATCGATTTTTAATGGAAAGCTCTCAACAGATTGCACTAGTTTCAGACAAAAAAAAAAAAAAAAAAAAAAAAAAAAAATCGATTTTTCAGCCAAACTATCAAAAAAATTATATTTTATTTGAAAACAGCATGTACCCAGTCAATTTATGGGTATTAAAGTATTAACCTTCCAAAATTGATGCAAATTATTTTTGAAAATAATTGAACTCGATTTGCAAAAAACATTGTGCGATAAAAATCGGTACAATCGATTGCAAAAAAATCGAAAATTGGAGGTAAAAATCTATTTGCATCCCTTGAGAGCTCGTCCTGAGTTACCTACCCGTTCCTCCACTCTAATTCAAAATTGAAAATTTCGATAGTGCCCTGGAAATTTGAAGTTCACTGTAAGAGCCTAAAACTCTCTGCTTCAATTAAAGGTCGATCCACACAGTTCCGTGATTCGTCGCCGTCCGTGCACGGTGCCCTTCTATTGCATCGAAATTTATCATTGATGCAATTGAAGGGCACCGTGCACGGACGGCCACGGATCACTGAACTGTGTGGATCGACCTTTATGGAGCTCTTCCAGAATAAAATATTAGTCGAGAAGCGGTTCCAGGCCCCATTGTAAGGGATTGGAGCGTGAATAATTATTATGCTTATTTAACCCGATTCAACGAATTTTTCTTTGGGATTTTTAATGTTCCATACGAATCTGAATGATAAAACCTCCATGAATCTCTTTAAAGTTTGATAAATGATCATCGAATAATAATCCCTTGTGTTAAATTTGCAGTTTTTTTTTTTTTTTTTTTTTTTTGGAGGGAACAAACGAAATACAACGAACGAAAACAACTGTCACTGAGGAGTAATTCTCTATTAGTACCTATTCCTACATGGAGATGACGCTACTATCCCTTCTCAATGATGAGAGTTACCGACAATATTAATTATGTACTTCTCAATGAAACTCACCGCTTAGTAGTTGTTTTCGTTCTTTTGAGATCCTTTTTCATTTTATTATTCTAGTATAATCAACCTATGTTTTTGCGACGGGGTTCAAAAACGAAAAATTGGGGTCAAAATTTGTCCTTATGTGTTCGTTTCAAGATGTGTAGGCAAACGTGGTGGCCAACTCTGGTACTATGAGGGGGACACATGGAAGAAAGGAAAGGCACTCTCACTCCTGTGTGGCTGTTAACGGCGTTCACAAAACGACAGCCCGGTAGTGGACCAGCGGGGGATTTTTGAAGGTTTTTGGCTCTTTGGTAGAGTTAGGTGTCGTTCTCGAGGTATTTCTGGACGTAGAACCATTTTTTGGGGGTCCCAGAACCATCAGATTTCACCGTGGGGATCTAATTGGGCTTTCGTGGGGCAAAATAATGTGGAAAAATTGCAGTTTTTTTGTCATTCTTTTAGCACTTTTTTTCAGCTAAGGATGAAAGTAAGGCCTAGAAAAATTCTTCACGCCCTGATTCTTGTAAAGGATGTTTAAAAAAAAAATTATTTATTTATTCTAATAAAGCTCTAATAAAGCTTCAACTTGGTAGTCACAATCGATAGTATACCTACTGTAAAATGAGAAGAAAGTTATGAATGTACTATGTGAGTGTAATTTGTGGAATGTCTGGCCTAAAACTGAACCGAAAATGATTTTCTTTCTTGACGACCACATCAGGTGATGTCCATTGCAATATCTTCGTCCTGAGTCAGGGGTTTGACCCCCTGGGCACCGCGGCCTCGAGTAGGGCCCATTGTACCCATCGAACCTGAATTCACTACATCTCGTAGGGATAGCGCCACCGTCGATTTGGTACATGAGATCCTATGCAGTGAGTTCTCCTTTCCTTTCCTCCATGAGGGGGACATTTAGCCTTAATTTAAAGAGTTTAACATTTTGCTTGTGCATGGTAGTACCGCCGGTCATGATGAAATCGACCAGGATAACCCCTTTCCTATTAAAAAAAATGGTCTGAGAGTAACTGTTGTTTTTTGGCACTGGGAGAATGAAGAATCCTTTGGGAGGTTTGAAACTGAAATACAACTGGTTGTATTTTTGGCGGGTTCATTTTACAATCTTTTTTGGTAGTAAAATACGTTTAATTGATTTCGTATGTGTCGGCAGGATACGCTGAGGCGCCACATGAGCCGCCTCAGGCTTCCCGACATCCCCTGGGACTTCACCAACTCCTTAGGCCTCCTCGACGCCTTCAGGAACTACTGCGGGACTCTGAGCCGTCCCGACCTCCTGTCCCGACTCATCCGCCTCATCAACCCGCCCGACGACGCCGACAAAGACGAATTGTTCGGCTACCTCAGGGACGAAATCCAATGGATCCCTCTCGTCGAAACTTTGGCCAAATCCAGAATCAGTCGGGACGCTCATCAATTCCGTGTGGTCTTCCGGGACGACAAAATCCGGGAACTGACGCTCAGCCATTGGTGGCTCAAGACCCTTTGACGTTGATGTCAGTTATGCCAACTCAACCTAGGTAATTTACTATATCTCTTTTGTACTTAGTACTCTCGTCTATTGAACCATAATAATTGAAACTAACGACCTTTCTAAGTTATTTCAATCATTTAGTTTGACTACGATTAAATTTTTTTTACGATAGAATACTTTCTGTACATATTACAGTTTTTACTGTTTGTAATAAATTGTTTCACGTTCATTTCGTCGTTTTAACGTGGATTTGAACCTAAATTGGGCAAGCAGATTAGTAATAGACAGGAATCGGCAGTAATGTGTCAAACTACAGATGAGAGAAAAACTCAATTATATTCACATAAATTCACTTCACAACATATAAAAATTGAAGTAACAAAAAAAATCAACGAATCACAATTAGGAGTACATAAGACGTAGGTAGTTCAGACTTGCACCTCGGCTGAGGTCAATTTGACAGGGAAGAACCTGTTGATGATCCTGTGCGTTTTGTTGGCGGAAATGCTCTGGTTGGCCGGCGGCCGGTCACTTCCAAAAATGACGGGGTCACCCGAGAAAGCCTCGTCGTTCCAGGGGATGAGGGAGAAAGTGCGGAGGCCGCGGAAAAATTGGTTCCCTTCGTCCAACGTGTAGGGAAGAGGCTGTGAACGGAAAATTCGTTGAAATTGGTAGGGGATATAGGGGGTTAATACCCGGTGGGTAAGGTAAATTGGGTAAATACCTAAGCCTTGAATAAATACCTTCCCGTAAATACCCAACCTCCCAAATTTAGTAAAAGTAACATTTTTTCCCCCAATTGTTGAAAACATTTTATTAAAAAAAACAAATACTAATAATAAAAATGGAAAACTGAAAAAAGAAAAGAAAAACTGGGGAAAAGCTTGAAAAACTGAAACAAATAATGGGGGAAATTTACTGGAAAAGAAATTCAACACTCCCTACAATGTAGCTTAGCTGTCGAACATGTCATGTTCTTCCTATCCCAAGCAGTCTAGTCAAAATGGGAAAAATAGAAAAAAATTTTTGTTGTGGTTCTCGAAATTTCCATTTCTGTAGTATTTTGGGCTACTGAACACGAATCTGAGATTTGCCCGGAAAAACTTTTTTTTCGCAAAAAAAAAAAAAAAACCGTCAATATTTCGGGAGTTGTCACAGTTTTTTGTAAATAACCCCGAAACTATAACATTTACATGAAAATGCACCATATACGAAATGAAAGAGCATTAAATTCCCTTCATTTTATGTAAGACAAGATGTTTTTGTACAATTAACCCTTTAGCCGGCAGAACGTCCGAAAAATACGAAAACCCACCAAATCACGCATTTTCACGTTTTTTCAACTTCTTTCGTTACAAAATGATCTTGTAAGATATTTCAGTTGTGTAATGAGATATTTACAAACATCATGAGTCATTTAACTTGGTTTATTTGCAAAATTAAAAAAACATTACATGTAATAGTTTCAGTTTTTTCACGTTCGGCGTACTCGCGTTCCTCCACACTCCACACCATGATGCAAACAAAAACTCCCTATTCCCCTCTTTAGAACGCGACCAACCCCACCACGATCGGACCACCCCTGGCCGAGTAGTAGCATTTCACAAAACATCCATTCTTTCTGACGGACCCTGTACATTTCTGGACACTTACCTGAGCCAAAACAACGCAGTACTCGGCTTCCATGAGCATCATCTGCTTCAGCGACTCGTTAATGGCGTCTCGGGTCCACGATGGCGTCACTCGACTGGACAAGACGATCACGACTCGGCCAACCCGCCTTCCCAATTCTCGACTTTCTTCGCTCACGCCCCCTGTAAATCAGAGTTAAGAGATGCCGTTCAATGGTACAAATGAGACAAAAATTTGTCTGAATTTGGACACTCACATTCTTTGGAGACTTTGAGCGGGAACGGACAGTACACGGAGTGATGGCGGAGTGCGGGTAGAAACTTCTGCTCCACAAAGGCTTCGTCTCCGTCGCCGTAGAGAACTATCACCCCTGTCTTGGGGCCCTTCCTCAAATTGTGCGAAACTGAAATTCATTGTAGCGTCAGATTGGGTTGTGGTTAAGATAGATGAGTGAGGATAGCTAGAACTTTCAAGTCACCAACAGCCGGGGAATAGAGAGAGAAATCGTCTTCCCACACACCAGAATATATCCGAAATTAGCGCAGAATGAACCGTTGCCCAAACCCCCCCCCCCCCCCCCCCTCATAAAGTTTCCCCGCCGCCTCCACATTTGTAAGGTCCCTGGAACCCCCGATCTCTAGTTCTGATCTGACGTCCACCCTTTCCGTCTTTCCGATATCCCTGGAACTCTCTCGCCACCCTCCCGAGGCGCGCGCCGAATCTCTTGAAATCATGCAAATTAAACTCGCCGTCTAAATTTGCTCATCGTCGGAATGAGTTTTTTCGGGATTTCGTATTAAAATTCGGATCTCTAAGTAGGATACAGACGAAACGCCAAATCAAACGGACCGTTAAGAACTGAAGAATTCGACAAAAATTAGTTTCGCGAATTCGCGCGCGCCAAAAAATTCACGCAACGCGCTTATCGATCGTAAAGTTGGTCGAGGAATCGGAATTCGAGAAAGAATTAGGGGTTCCCATTTAAAATAAGAAAGTTGGGCAAAAATTCTGAGGGGGGGGGGGGGGGGGGCTCAACCCCACTAATTCCAGTTAAACGGTCGGCCAAACTCATAGAAAAAAAGCTGCAAATTTTACACAAGGGTTTATTATTCTTTTATATACGTTACTTGTGCAGAAATTTAATTCTGTCAATGAAAAAATAAAAAATAAAATTTTTTTTGGATTTTTATCTCAAAAAAAAATTTTTTTTTTGATTTTTTGTTCAAAAATGTGTCTTTTTCAAAAATGCTGTATTTTTTACTCGTAAAATATTTAACATCCTGGGATCCTTCAAAAATCCCATTTTTAGCCCCACGAATGCCCTAAAGATCGCCCCAGTGAAATCGGATCGTTCCGGGACCCCAACAAATGGATTCTACGTCCAAAAATACTTCGAAAACGACACCTAACTCGATCTCATAGCTAAAAGCCTTCAATAAACCCCTCCCGTAGCCCCATTATAGCCCCATAGCGCCCCACGGGTTTGGGCGATCGGACTGAAAACCTTGCGGGCACAACTAGATGGTAAACCAAGTATTTTGCCGAAATTTCAGATTTTTAAAAAAATTCCTACTGCCCAAAACGGCCTGGACGGCGTACGGCGGACGGCGGACGGACATTTCGGATTTAGAATGTAGACCTCTTGAAACGGATAATGTCAAATTTTGAGCCCGATCGGAGTCGTCGACCCCCGTCGCGAAAACATAGGTGTATTATTCCAAGAATAATAAACCAAAATCGCCATATTTTTATAGCCTACCGTTTCGGAGGAGTAGGCTCGTGACATACCCACACACACACAGAGACGGTGAGAATTAGTGGTATAGATTAAAATAATTAATTAATATTCTCTCAATTTTGGATACATTCTGGGCTTTTAGGTGTGTTTTCAACACCCAAAGGGTCCGATTAGAATTCCTCTGTATCCTACCCAATCTAGCTAAGCGGGCTATCGAAGCAATAGAGCAAAGAGATTCAAATAGAGCATTCAAATGATGACGACTTTGTGTGAATTTGTCAGTTAATGTGTCAGGTGTTGATCTAATTTATAAATTTCCAATTTTTTCTTCTTTTCCTTTCCCTGTACGGTCCTCCATGGTTGGGAAATCCAAAATACCCAAGCTCCTACCTCCAGATCTATTGAAGTTAATTTACCTACGCACGAAAAATTACTTTGCCGCAGGCTCGATTTGTGAGAGTGTTTTTTTCGGAAAATGCCTCGCCTCTCAAAACAAAGACTTGTTTACAGTTTACTGATGTTGATTTGTCGTTTATCTTGTCGTTTCGTCGGTTTACTTGGAAAAAGAGAAAGACCTGTTTATTTTAGGACTGCGAAATACACGTTGCCAAGTTACACCTTCCAAACCAATTTTTCACTCGGCAAGCTTTTCTGCCGTTGGTCGGTTTCCCGTCGCCTTCCGGCCGATTGTTTATGAGAAGCCGCACGATTCATTTCCAATCACCCGAGGCGTGTAAAACGTGAAGCACTTCACGAGAGGCAACACGCCTCAATAATTCGAAGGTGGCTATAGGAATTGTAACAAGCGTTAACTCTACTGCTAAATATGGCTCAAACCTTCTTTGTGAAACTGTTTGTTATCTAGTTTGAGAAGGCTGTTGTTGAAAGGCAATAGAGATTTTTGCTTACTTTCGACAACTTTCCTAATGAAGAGTCGCACTGGGGAGTCGTCGGCTCTTGTTCGCCTCGAGAATCCCAGTAAGGAGAGACAGACGACCGCTAAGAACACCATCAACAATAACATCGCCTTATCGTAGATGCAGAGTTCGTCATCGTCGGAGTCATAAGCTGAAATAAGATATTCTTGGAATCAAAACGTTTAATGCTGTTGTTAAATGGTCAAAAAATGCCAAACGTGTAGGGGGAATTTTCAAAATACGTCCTACCATCACGATTGTGATAATAACAATCGTGATGGCAGGACAAAATTTAGTAGTAAGCAATATTTATTAGTAAGCATAGAGTAGTTCAGGTGAGTCGGAATTTTGAAAGTTTGGGAACATCTCTCATCCCTGACCATTTTGAACGAAGTATTTTTAAGGCGATCAAACTATGAAAACCGTTTTCTGCTCACTAAAGGACCCTAAAAAGCCTCATGGTGCAAACGCCAGGTTAGCGGTATTGGAGTTGAGCTCTGACTTGCACTAGTTTTTCCACAAATTAAAACAAGTAATTGCATTAAACCTCATTACCTCGCAGCTGAGTCGTCATAATAATTTGTTGGTCCCCAGTGTTGCTGATGAAACATGAATAAGAGCCAAAGTCTGACTCTTCGATGCTTCGGATGGTCAAATAGGCGCCTACTATCTGGCCCCGGTCTCTGCAAAGAAGATTAAAAAAAAACTTCGAATCCAACCACTGATTAAATAAACCGATTCCTTTTTTATTCAGTGACTTTTTAAAAATAAAGCGTTTGCGGATGAGTTGAAGGGTGAAACGAAGAGAGAGAAAAGTTTGCGCCAAGTCGTTTTATCTGTCACCGCTTGGATTTTATTATCTCCTGTCCCTTGAAAGCTTGTTTAAAATTTCATCCTCTTTCCCGAGCGGGTTGGTTTATAGAGAGATCCTTTATGAAAAGTTTACCTTGCCGTGATATCCACAGCGGCGTGCGGGGACCGGAGGGAACTTCCTTCTTTGACCCACATCACTTCATTGTTGGCATCGGGCAGATCGATCCGTCCTGCAACAACCATAAATTTCCACTTCGCTTGATGAGACGTCAACGTGAAGGATCATGTTCCAGGTAGTACACGAGCACGTCACGCCGAGTTCGTAAATCTGTCAGTCTTGAATGGATGAAGGGGGGGCGCCAGCGTCACATTAAATTTTGCCGAAAGATTGTCACCGAAAGATGGCGAACCCTTAAATAAACATCTGCGGTGGAACATTGATCAGAAAATGTTACGCAGTTGTTATGCAAGCGGCAAGAGAACGAAAACACTGTAATACAGGGTCAGTTTAGCGGCGAATGAACACCCATAGTTTTAATTTTAAATTTTAAACAGCAATGGTTGGCTTTTTAATTATTAATCCTATAAATGAATTTTATATTAATAAAAAACGTTCCAATTTTGGTTTATTATTCTTGGAATAATACACCTATGTTTTCGCGACGCGGGTCGACGACTCCGATCGGCCTCAAAATTTGACATTATCCGTTTCAAGAGGTCTACATTCAAAATCCGAAATGTCCGTCCGCCGTCCGCCGTACGCCGTCCGCCGTCCAGGCCGTTTTGGGCAGTAGGAATTTTTTTAAAAATCTGAAATTTTGGCAAAATACTTGGTTTACCATCTAGTTGTACCATCTAGTTGTTGCAAGGTTTTCAGTCCGATCGCCCAAACCCGTGGGGCGCTATGGGGCTAAAATGGGGCTACAGGAGGGGTGTTTTGAAGGCTTTTAGCTATGGGATCGAGTTAGGTGTCGTTTTCGAAGTATTTTTGGACGTAGAATCCATTTTTGGGGGTCCCGGAACGATCCGATTTCACTGTGGCGTTCTATAGGGCTCTCATGGGGCTAAAAATGGGATTTTTGAAGGATCCCAAGAAGTTAAATATTTTTCGAGTAAAAATTAAAGAATTTTTGAAAAAACACATTTTTGAAAAAAAAATCCCCCCAAAAAATTTTTTTTGAAATATAAAAATCCAAAAAAAATTTTTTAATTTTTTTTTTGACAGAATTAAATGTCTGTACTAGTAACCTATATCACAGAATAATAAACCCTTGTGTAAAATTTGCAGCGTTTTTACACAAGGGTTTATTTGTGCGACAAAAAAAAAAATTTGAAAAAAAACTCATTTTTTTTTACTTGGAAAATATTTGACCTCCTGGGATCCTTCAAAAATCCCTTCTGTAGCCCCATTAAAGCCCTATAGATCGCGACAGTGAAATTTGATCGTTCCGGGACCCCCAAAAATGGATTCTACGTCCAAAAATACTTCGAAAACGACACCTAACTCGATCCCATAGCTAAAAGCCTTCAAAAACCCCCTCCCGTAGCCCCATTTTAGCCCCATAGCGCCCCACGGGTTTGGGCTGAAAACCTTGCGGGCACGACTAGATGGTAAACCGAGTATTTTGTCAAAATTTCAGATTTTTAAGAAAATTTCTTCTGCCCAAAACGGCCCGGACGGCGGACGGACATTTCGTTTTTGGAATCTCGACCTCTTGAAACGGATGTCAAATTTTGAGGCCGATCGGAGTCGACCTCCGTCGCGATTACATAGGTGTATTATCCCAAGAATAGGTAATAAACCAAAAAGGCTCAAATATGGTTCACAATGCGTTTGAAAACTTCTCGAGAAAGGTAAGTTGGCCAGTTGGTCAATTTTGGGATTCTGAAACAACATTGATTGGGCTCCTGGTCAGAGGATCCATTTTGAAAATGCTCTAAATTACTTCAGATGACATAGCGGATTTTTGATGATTCGGGCGTTTTATAAGTGGCTCATAACTCAATTTTGGTAAATATTGCACACCTTAGACGTTTAGCTTCGGTCAGACGGCTTAACCGAATTGGGGCGATAGGAAAGTCATTCAACGCAGAATCCGGTCTTTTTAAAAAAACGGTAGGTAGGTATAACGGTTATTATTTTTTTTTCTTAAGCAGATATGTATATAAAATTTCTCTACGGCGATGCATCAGAGATGACAGTTTTTCCAATAGTTTGTAGGTAAGAGCCCAACCAATCAATTGGGAAAAAATCAGCTTCCCATCAGTCAGAATGGTCGGTAAACCGAAAATTGCAAAGATTTTCCCCCCTATACATATACATAGGGGAGGTTGGGGAAAAACAATACCTACTGAGATGAACCTACAAAAATTAATATTCTACTTAATGTGAGCCTGTTTGGTGGTCTTAAGATCTTACCAACGAAAGCCTCGCAGAACAGCCTGGTGGTCTGCCCTAAATTGGCGTAGGACGAATTGGGTGGCCTGTACGTGGCCAAAGGGTTCTCCATGTACCCGCCTGAATCTGCAAGGAAACGCACCGTTAAAACCCTCTCCCAGTCGTCAAACGCTTGTATTGATCGCTCGCGGTGATTGTACTTGCCGAACACTTTGAGCTGCATCGTGTGGGACATGTCGCTCGTGTCGTTGTGAATCCTGCAGGTGTAGTTGCCGGCGTCGGAGACGGACAGGACTTTGGTGTAGACGGTCTGGTTGGCCGCTTCGGGGTACAGGATGAACGACGACACGTCGCTCGGCCAAGGGTACGGCCTCCCATCTTTAAACCTGCAAAAAAAAAGAAGACAAATTACAAAACCTGATGATACCAAATGATCTAATATTTCACCGGTTTCTGGCTGAATGCTTAGACGTCAAGGTTAAATTTTCCATAAGGCAAAGTTGGAGTGTTGATTTTGGAGGAAATTGGTGTTTGCATTGGATTTATATTTGGTGTTGGCGAAGGCCAAGCGAGGGCATAAGTTCAACCCATCGATCGAAGATCTGAACTGACCCTTACTGATAAGGGTGAGGTCCTGATTCATGAATCATGTGCACATACGCATGAAAAGGGCGAATGTATAAAGCCATTGAAGAGAGAAGTTCCTTTCAGGGAGGAATCGCTCTCCTCGAGACTCTTCTTACCTCACCTTTTAGTGGAGAGCAATCAAGCCTGAGGAATTCTTCGGAATGCAGGCAATATTAAATATTTTTCATTTTTCAATCCTGACTAAACTGAGTATCGAATAGATTCGCACACATGATACATAACATCAGGGCGGGTGTAAAAAGAGCGAAGGACATTCGCTACTTTGATGAAGATATGTGTAAAAAGAGCGAACGAGTACGAAGAATAGAAGTTTTAAGATCAAACTGTGTGAAACTGAATACTGATTCATAGGTTAGAAGTTCAGCAGATGGCAAGCTGAACGCAAAAAATTAAAAGGCAGACAACCTAAGAACTATTGACAAAATATAAACCGGCCAGTAGAAGACTGGAGGATTCTCAGAAACAAGACCTACAGACTGAAAAACCAGCATACTAGAAATCTTTAGAGCTAAAGAGTTGAATATCCAATGATTTAAAGTTGGCTGAAATTTGGAAACAGCCAAGCTGAAAAAGTTATAATTAGCGGATAAAAGACCAAACTGACTAGAAGAGTAGGTAGCAGATTGGAAGCTAGAAGGCTAAAAACCACAAGTCCAGTAGAAGGAAGTCAGAAGGCCAAAAACTAAAAGGCTTACTAGGAGACTGGCACACTGAAGTCAAGGGATAACATATACAAGGCTGAAGAACTAAATTAAAAGGCCTAACAGACTAGAAGACCAGACAACCCAGACTTGGGCGTAAAAGGCTGAAAACTGGCAGATCTGTTACAGATCTACAGTAGATTAAAGAACGCTGGGAAGTTTAAGAACTCAATGTTAACCGATTCAAGACCAAAATGACTAGAAAACCAGAAGACTGGAGTTGAACAGCTAAAGACTGGTAGAAGTAATTTTACACGCAGATTCAAGAGTAAGCTGACGGGAAGACTAGCAGACCGCAATAGGCAAGAAGTCCAGGAGATGGCAACTTGAACGCCAGAAACTAAAATGCAGAGAACCGGAGAACTATTGGCGAAATGCAAGACTGGCAAGCAGAAGACTGGAGGATTCTCAGAAACAAGACTGGTAGACTAGCTATATACAGCTTATACTCTCGCTGATGAATTAAATTTCTCCTTTCCTGCCCGGTCACAACACTCGTGCTGACTAATACACACGGCACGCTTCACGTCTGTTGTATTTGCGTCCAAGGCCTCTGAAACCTTCTGTTCGCTCTTTTTGCAAAGGAGCTTTGGCTAATGTTCGAGCTTGCACCTTCCTCCTCATTAGTTGCGCTCTTTTTGAAATTGCCCATCCATAATTTTCGATTGCACAAATAAACCAACTTTGAGAGTTTGTTTGGGGAAGGGAGGAGTTATTAAATTAAATTCACACTGAAATTGAATTCTAATTATGAATTTAATTAAGTTATTACAAGAAATCAGAAGGGGAAGGCCGAAAAATTAATTGGGCCTCAGGTGGGACTCGAACCCACAACCTTCGCATTACCATCATTAGTTGCGCTCTTTTTGAAATTGCCCATCCATAATTTTTGATTGCACAAATAAACCAACTTTGAGAGTGGTTTAGCATGACGCGACTGTTTCAACTGACACCAAAAAATTAGCCAACTTAATGCACCTGGTTATCAGATTCACTTACTCGAGATTAGTCCGAGGAAGCCACATGATTAGGTACTCAGAGCACTCTTATCATTAAAAATATCAAATATTTTCCCATCAGTACACCACATCACAGATAATATCACTCGTTGATTGCTGCATCGAGAGAGATCAGATGAGCAACTTGTTGACGGGGTGTTCCCCCAAGGTCCACATACTGACTCACCGTCTCGTTCGCTCATATAAAAAGCCCAGATCTCTTAAATGTCTTAAGAACATACAGCGGGCATTTTCCGTCGGATGATTTTTCCAACCCACTCAAGACATTGTGGCCTTGAAAATATATTTAAAAAAATATCAATGTGGCTCCAATGAGTTTGAGAACAGAAAAACCATAGATTCAACGGAGGAACGGGCAAATTCGATTTCAACTTGGGAAATATGGCACCAGCGAGGAACATCGAGGCTGATTCGAAATATCGGATTTTTCAAGCTAAAAGTCCCAAGTTGAAATAATCACTTTTTCGACGTCCAATACCTACATTCTTTTTCTTTTTTCAAATATTTAAAACCCGTGGCTCATAAAGTGTCTTACGTTGATTTTTGGTTTTGAAGGTTGATTTTCTGATTACCGTGGCTGTCCAACTGGGAGGCCTTCATAACTATTTTTATACAATTAACAAGCCTTTGTACCGAACGTGAATTAGTTTCTGCATTCTCAGAAGACATTTTGAGCATGTAGAACGATTTCAAGTCAGTCAGGGAGGCTTTTAATTAACGTTAAAAAAACATTATTTCTTCTGATTAGGTACTGTAGCTTCGACGAAAATTACCCTCCTCTCGCCGTGAGTGGGAATATTTGAAGAGTGGAAACGCTGTTTTCGTGCCCTCAGCTGGCGACTGTTGGACTTTCAAGTAGGGGTTCAAGTGCATACTTGAGTGGTTCATTGATTCCCTTCCTAGACTTCCTCTGACAGCTTTCTAACACCACTCATTTTGAGGTCCCTTTTAAAAATGGTGTTGTTTAATGTATGAGCGTGCCCGAAAAAAGTGAACCGTTTTCTCTCCCATTTTCACCTGGGCGGCTCCACGTCAAGGGGAGGGATACACTTACGAATTTTCCGAAGGGTTGCTGTTTATTCCGTAGGAATTTCCGTACCAGGCACAGTCCAGAATAATGAATTGGAGGCATGATTTTCAATTCTATGTCACCTTGCCCTTCCGATTGACTGGAACGGTCAGGTTTGTTCGTTTATAGACGGACGATTAGCGGTGCCTTCGGCGAAACCATAACGAGGTGTATATGGGTGTAAACGACCAAACTCCCTTTTGACTTCTCCTCCTCACCTTCTCGTTTACGTGGGTTGCGGTTTGCTCCCTCGGAAGTAAATGATCCAACTGCCGGAAGGCCCACAACTCAACTTGAACATTTCAAGTCAAACTTGGCCACCCCAGTTCCCATAGCTTCAGGAGATTTGTCCTATCAGATTCCAGCGAAAACATTTTGATCGATCTCCGTTTTCTGCGACGTTCAATAAAGTAAGACGGGAACGACGAGTTTACATTCCACTGACGCTCCTGCCTTGCAAGAGCACTGGAACGATAAGATTTCCTCGGCTTTTCGGCTTATTTTACCTTCCACGACGTGCGGTCGGGCCTATAATTTGGTTGACTGCAGAACCAATGCGTAAACTTTATGCACACATATTTATTAGACCTATTAAATAATATTTAATATTAATAAATAATATTTAATATTAATAAATAATATTTAATGTGGCGTTCGCCCTCTGAACGATATTTGCACACATATTATGTGTGCAAATATCGTTCAGAGGGCGAACGCCACATCGCAAAAATCACGGGGCTCCACTTTGCAGTTCGAAAATGTGAATATTGCAGTAACTGCTAATCTAACAGTTAATCTAAGCATTACGTAGGGATTTGGGAAATAGGAACTGGAACAGAAACGAAAGGAAGTACGGGAAAGACAGATTATTATTATTATTATTTTCTCAGAGCTGAGATAAGAGAGGTAACAGATTCCTTATTTTTCTTCTTCTCAGATGATCTAGTGTTCGATTTTTCATGCCTCCACTGAGTTTGCGAGTGCCTAAAAGTGAGCGATTTTGTGAATAAATTCTCAAAATCGCCTCTTGAGATTGAGGCACTTGCCGTGAACGGACGGCCATTTTGGAAAACGACTTCAGTGCTCCAGTGGTAATAATATAATTACATTATAATATAATGTAATAATATTATTATAATGGGCCCGGGAACCGATTGTCGACTAATACTTTTCTCTGAAAGAACTTCATAATTTGAAGCCATAGCAGTGAGTTTTGGGCTCCTACGGTGTAATACAAATTTACATGGCACTTTCGAAAATTTCCACTTTGAATCTGGAGGGAAGAGTGGCGCTTCCAAGAAGTGCTCTTTGGTGGTCAGCCAATGAACTAAAAGCACGAATTCAGAGAGATTATTGATATAGATTAACGAGGGGGCGAATGGACGGCCATTTTGGAAAACGACTTCAGCGCTCCAGTGGTAATCTATATTTATATATTTATATAGATTACCACTGGAGCGCTGAAGTCGTTTTCCAAAATGACCATTATTAAATAATTATAATGTAATGTAATTATAATCTAATTATAATTTAAATTTTACATTATAATTATAATGTAAATTGCGAAAATCTCTTGACAAGGCAGCACATTCTTCGTCTTGTTTGACCGAACCTCACCAGCTATCCACCCACAACGATAATAATAATAATTATTATTATTGGTTTACTTATTCAACTAGGTAGGTAATTGGTCGTTTATCAAAATAGATTTCACAAACTGTTTAGCGGGTCATACACCTGCCGGTTTTTTTCGCGGAAACCCGCCATTCCAACCATGCGGGTTTCGTCGAAAAAACCGGCAGGTGTATGACCCGATAGGAATAGGAACCCTAAATAGGGTATATTTGCTAATATTAGCAAAACGATGAGAACCCGCGCAGATGTCGTTCCTTTGTGTTCAAATGTCTGATACACTCGTCATTTTTCTCACATTTCCTGCTAATCCTACAGTGTTTTTAGACTTGAATCACTTAAATCGTTGGGTAAATGAAGAGAATAAGATATTGGAGTATCGCGATTACCAGGGAACGAAAGCATTAAATTTTCAATTTCAGCCTTAAAAATGGAGCTTGATTCCGCCTAAACATTTCAAACTCTTCCTTTGCGATAAAAGAAAGGCCTTATTTTTTAAAGAATTTCGACGAAAGACGTTTTCTGCAAGTTTCCTACAATAAAACTGGCGCTTTTTCTGGAAATCACCCATCAATTCAAAAAAAATTGCAACCCCCCGCCAACGGTATCGTCACATTTGTACCTCGTTGGTTCATTTGCCGAAGGCATCCGATCAGTAGACTGTTAGCTCAATTTTCTTTCCCGTTTCTTCAACCAGGAGGGAGGTTCGTCGAGGGATAATGACAAGCCTACCATCCCCCTTGCAGACAAAGTCCTGGGAACGCACGGGTAATTCAGGAAGCAGCTCCAATTACGGGGAAACGATTTGAACGTGAATCGACCGCTTCACGTCACGACCTGTCCGATGATTCGTATTCTCGTCATCCGCCGTCGTTCCTCCGTCATCTTCGTCCCCCTCCCGACAGTCTTGAGGGGAAGTGTACGTCTGAAAGCGCATGAGTTTCGTTAGGAGCACTCTTTCAGCGCTCTATCATTCATCTGTAATTTACAGAGGTTTGAAGAGATGCACCAGGAAACTTTGCAGGTACCCAACCTAGTAGAAATCAAACTTGAGCAACTCTGGCGAGACGTGGGGAAGAGGTTAATTTGTACTTTGACGAAGAATGCTATCCGACGTCACAAAAAACTGGCATCGAGGGGTGGATGGCGAATTAAAATCGCTCGAAAGTCTTCTGTTTCATACTATACCGAACGATATCTGTAATGGGAGACGGCGGCGTCTGTATGCGTGTTGGTGGCGTCTTCGGCGTCAGTATTAGTGGGAAGGTAAGGCCCTCACTGGCCCGATGAAGGTCGCAAGAAGAAAAAAGCCGATCGACGTCGATTAAGACTGCTGTCTGCATATCTTCGTTTGTTGGAGAGATCGTGACGGAGGGCGAAGGGGGAGAACTCGAGGAAAAACCGGGAACGTACCTCGGAGTACTTTGGGGGTAGTACGAGGGGGGGGATCTCATCTCAGTCATTAGCCAGTTTTTAAGCTCGCCAGACTGTTGGGTTTCTTCCGTTCGAGTCCTCCAAGACTTGAAACCTTTTTTCCCACCTGAGATCCTTCAAGTTCCCTACCGGAGTGCCTTCCCCTTCGGACGGATTCAGATGGCATTTCTGACCACCCAGCGTGAGATACAAGGACATGCTCAACCAAACCAAACAAATTCAGTACCTGGGTCATTCCACGACTTTTCAGTCACAAGCACTTTTATCAAGCACGGAAGCCTGTTATTACCAAGCAGGTTTCGCAATTCACTTATTTTGAACTCCCATCACCACTCTAGGCCTAGTTGTGGCCGCAAGGTTTTGGCTCGCAACCCGTAGGGCTCTATGGGGCTGGATTTTTTGGATTTTTGGCTATGGGGCCCAGTTTGGTGTTGTTTTCGAGGTATTTATGGACGTAAAATCCATTTTTGTGGGTCCCAGAACGATCCGATTTCACCGTGGGGATTTCGTGCGGCTACAAATGGAGCTTTGGGAGAATGTCACATGGTCAAAGAAGGTGTTGTTTTCCGAGTAATCTTGGACGAATAATCCATTTATCGGGGTCCCACATCCGTCAACAAACTATGCAAGAAAATTAAATAATTTTTTTAATGATTAAAGTTTTTAATTGATGTAATAATTAATTTTCTGATAGGTAATTTATAAATTCTTTGATTACAGGAGGCTCCTGTAAAATTTGCAACGGTAAAAAACAGTAAGGTCAGTCAGGTGTTTGAATTAGATCAGCTGGCGGTTGACAGTTGCGCCAGATCATCGAAATTTTCTCGCGGAACGTTCTATCGTACAAAAATGTTGATTTTGGTGTTCGCCATTTTCTTCAGTGTGCCGTGCGTAGGTGAGAAATTCACAGATTACAATTGGTGCTCCGGACAGTTTACGTGCGACAAAACGAAGAATACTGCGTGCCTGAAAAACCACATGAGTGATATCATAACTAACGATATATGTCAGTGTTATCGAATGGCTAACAAACAAAATAGAACTGTACCTCAGTTCTGGCTGGCGGTGATGAACTCCTACAGGGATCGAGTCGCAGCTGGCAGAGTTGGCAAGTTACCTCCAGCCGCCAACATGCAACAGTTGATTTGGAGTGACATCCTTGAGGAGCAAGCTAACCGATATGCTCTTCTAAAAGGGAACACGTCACAGGAAGACCCTTGCAATATCAGCCCTGTCGGGAATAAACCACCCGTAACGGTGCCAAGTGTTTATCGGAAGTGTAAGCTTTATGGTTTAGATGAACTGGACTGGACCCATTGTTTTAGTAATGAAGTGATGCCCAATAAACTCTCCGTAGACAAGATTACGCAAGCGAAAGGTTTTGAACATGACTTGACGTATTTGTCAGTTATGGCCGGCCTACGGTATATAGGCGGCTCTTTCTTTGCGCGGTTTGGCGTTAACCAGTTCAATGTTTACTTTTCAGGAGACAATATTCTAAACAGGCCACAGGCTTTGTACGCCATTGGACACCCTTGTACCAAGTGCAAAACGGGGTTCAAATGCAATCAAAATTCCGCGTATAAACACCTGTGTGCAGCCCCCGGTGACCCAGGTAACGAAAAAAGAGTCAACAATGTCAACATGCTTGGATCTGCGGGGCCCTTCAATCCTGATTTATGGCCTATTACGACGAGTACGACGGAGGGATCCCATTTTCCAAACGGAACACCAATCCATCCAAGTTTGCCCGCCCTTCTCATCGTTTCCTTCACTCTGATCATCGTCCTTTTGTGAGCCAGCTATTAACTGACCGAATACGACCTTTTCCTCGATGGTGTCCCTATTATGGTTTATAATACAATATTCTGTTCTCTTACGCTTTGTTATTCTCTTATTGAATTTGGCTGACACGGTGCTGAGAGTGTGCAGTGAGAAAGTTTGCATGTCACAATAATTGAAGACAGCTGGAGAAGAACGGGCTTAATTCACCTTTTTCAAAATTGTCAGAAGAGCTTTTGGTTTGTTATTCTTGGAATACCTAATACACCTGTGTAGGTATTCGCGACGGGGGTTGAACAATTTCAGCAGCCTCCACACTTCTCACTACGTTTCATGACACGTAGATTTCAAAAATCAAATGTCCGTCCGCAGTGCGAGCCGTTTTGTGCAGTAGGATTTTTTTTTTTTTTTTTTAATCTGAAATTCTGACAAAGTACTCGGTTTGCCATCTAGTTGTGCCCGCAAGGTTTTCGGCCCGATCGCCCCAACCCGTGGGACGCTGTGGGGCTGCAATGGGGCTACGAGAGGTTTTAAAAAAAGTGGTTTTCGGCTATGGGGTCGAGTTAGGTGACGTTTTCAAAGTATTTTTGAACATAGAATCCATTTTTTGGGGTCCCAGAACGATCAGATTTCAGGGGGCTACAAATGGGATTTTTGAAGGATCCCAGAAGGTCTAATAATGTCTCGTTTTCCTAGTTTGACGCAAAATCAGTTTTCCGGTTCCACATTATTCTTTTTAGTCCCACAGAACCCGTACGGGGTTGGGCGATCGGGCTGAAAACCTTGCAGGGACAACTAGGAGGTGGACCGAGTATTTTGTCAAAATTAGAGATTCAAAAATAGGTTTTTCCTCTGCACAAAACGTCTCAGACGGTGGACGGACATTTCGTGTTTGGAATCAAAACATCTTGAAACGTTTATTGATACATTTGGAGTTTGATCAAAATTTTCGAATTCCGACACGAATACATAGGTGTACCTAGTGTTCCGGTTTATTATCTAAACTAATTATTATCTTAACTTCTCCCATCTTATTCAGTTAACAGTAATTATTCTTTTCATGCTTAAAATGCAATTTTGTATTGCTAGGTAGGTACCCAATATTGAAGTTTTATTGATACTTTTTTGTAATTATAAATTCCCTCGTTAGAATGATTTATTGTGCCGAATTTATATCAGGGGCGTGTCCATAAATAAATAAACTATTCGGTGATTTAAGGTAATTGTCCAAAATTAGATTTGTGTCAATAAAAAAATATTTTGGAAAAAATATAGGTATTTAAAAAAAAAAAAAAAAAAAAAAATCTGTACAGCGGTCTGACAGATGTGGAACCTAAACAAATGGACTATGCGTCCAAAATTACTCGTAAATGACAGCTTATTTGACCTCTCTCGGAGTCTCTAAAAATCCCATTTGTAGCCCCATGAAGGCCCCATAGATCCAACGGTGAACTCGGATCGTCCTGGGACCCCAAAAAATGGATTCTACGTCCAAAAATACTTCGAAAACGACACCTAATTCGACCGACCGCCGAAAACCTGCAAAACACCCCCTCCCGCAGCCCCTTTTTGGTGGTTATCAGTGGCTCAGAGGTTTGAGCGTCGGACTGCTGAGTTGCAGGTTCGATTCCAGCAGCCGCTGGACATCTTCCTTATACTGATGATCACCTTTCGGAAGGCAATGGCAACCCGTCGAAAGTATTCTGCCTATAAAAACCTCTCAAATTAGCCGTTCGGAACCGGCGTTAAACAGTAGGTCCCTATTTCTTCTGTTGCCAACAAAATCCTCTCAGTGTTCAAAAACCCCTACGATTATATCTTGGAGCAGGGGTTCCCAAACTGTGGTCTGCAGCGAACTTCGAGAAAAATTGATTCATTCTTACAAAAAATAAATACAATTAAAAACTCAAAAATTTATTTGGGGGATTTATATTTCATCTGCGGGAATTCGGAAGGAAATTTTTTGGAAAAAATTATTAAATTTTTTGATCTTCAAATTAATTTTGTTTGATTTTTTATATAAATTTAGTTTTGCACTATTTATACAAAAACTAATTAACCCTTGTGTAAAATAAAATGTACAGCCATTTATTTTCATTTATCTTATGACTTAAATTTGTGATATGTACCTACGATTTATCATACAACCCTAAACTAAGTATTTAGATTTACTCTATGGAGAAAAGAGAGGAAAGGTTTTCTTATGCTAACGAAAAGTCAGCAAACAGTCACTTCATGATTTACTCTCATTGTATACTTTTGTCCTTTTGTCCTATTTGCAACATACATGGCGTTACGCCATAACGAAATGAATACCTACCATTCGCATTACATAACTTCGAAGTTAAGAGGGAGATCTCCCTCTTCTAACTCAAACATACGCCATTGAGAGCTCATTTTGCACGTCAAAGCCTAGAAAATATTTCTTCTTTACAATAAAGCATGCTCATTACAAAATTTGTAATGAGCACGCTTTATTAATAATTTAATAATATTTATAATGGGCAGGCCATTGTATTATAATGACGTGAAGCACAAGTTTCAGCATTTTTCTTTCCCCTTCGAACGAATGATTCAGTCGGAAGCCTATAATTATGCGTAATTACCTGCTTCGTGGAACTCCCGACAATTCTTTCTTCTGAACTGGGTTGACTCGGGTTACACAATCCACAGCACAAAACGGTGATTATATGAAAAACATTAAAATTAGCCACTGAATGGGTTTGGATAATTCGGTTGAGGTAAAAACAATCGCGCACAAAATACGTTTGCCAATTTAACTTTTTTTAAAATGTAAAATTAATCAACCTTTAGCTTCCTTTCCTCAACCCCTTGGCTCGCTTCTATTTATTCGCTGTTTTCGAAGCTTATTCACCAAGTGTCGCCTTACTATGGGCGTGACGTTCAATTACCACGGAGTTTTTTTTTCTTCTTAGTTTTCGCCTCAGGGGTGCCGCGGAAACGAGAAATTGCTTTACCCGGAATCGTTCTCGTCCTGATTGTGAGAGGCTGGGCCGACCCTAAGCCGTAACCTGGCACAATTTCGTCTAAACGAACCCGGTGGTTAGCTGATGAAGGGAAGGTGCGTCGTGCCAGGGGGGGTCCGAGTCATTCCATTACGGCGAAAAACCGGGAGAGAGAGGAAAAAGATTCAATTGCGACGGCCGAGGAGTGGAGGGAAGTTGATCGAGCAACAAATTCTCGGAGATCTCAAGAACTGGACGAGTCATCATTTATAAAGCGATGAAGTGACTTATGTTCTTGAGAATGGGTCTGCAGGGCGAGCCGCATCTTGTGGGCCAAGTGTTGTGATCTATATGAAATTACAGTTGGGGTCTCGTGTTACGTCGGAAAAGTAAACAGTTCGGCCGAACACCTTTCCAGTGGCTCGAAATAAATGGCACGGGTCGTTCACGAAAAGGAAATATGTCTTCAGTGAAGAGAAAATTCGCCAAGGAAAATACCTGTATTCAAACCGTACCGGGAACTTTTCCAGAAAGGCGAAAACTAATCCGCCAGAGCGCACTAGCACTGAAGTGAGAAAAGAGACCTGATTTCGTGGTTGTTCTGTTGGTCAACTTGGTTTCGATACTGAGAGCCAAAGTGACGAGAATCTGCGGATTGTTTTGTTTGTTGCCAAATTTGAATCGTTAGAACATTAAATGTCGGTAAATTTTACCGGCCATTCGACAACAACATTTACCGAAAAATCATGGAAAAGGAAGGAATACTTAGCCGAAAATTCAAATTGCACTGGTGGGGCCCAAAACCCACTCGCCCGAAAACGACACCCCACTCGACCCCATACCCGAAACCCTTAAAAAGACCCTCCCGTAGCCCCATTTTTGCCCCATAGCGCCCCACGGGTTTGGGAGATCGGACTGAAAATCTTGCAGGCACAACTAGATGGTAAACCGAGTATTTTGTCAAAATTTCAGATAAAAAAAAAAAAGAAAAAAACCTACTGCCCGAAACGGCTCGGACGAGATCGCGCTGAGAGGACGAGAGGAGGTTGGTCGGAAGCGCATTGGTAACTTTAAAAATTAACTGTGACCGAATAGGGACGAAAAGGGGTCTCAAACGTTTACAGCTCTTTCTTTAGGGTCAAAACTTTAAGGAAAAAAATGTGCCAGACCGCAGGAAGGCGCAGCTCGAGTCGTACGAATAATTAATCCAAATTAGGCCCAAAAATCGAACTGGTTTTCATTTCGAAACTCATCTTAAATTTAACTTTGGTATTTTTACATATACTATGACATAGTATATGTAATATACTATACTATGACATATACTATGACATAGTGTGACAACACGCATTTTTTTATTTTTTTCCGAAACGTAGGAAGGAGAGATTTTTCCAAATATTCCCTTCCAAAACTGAAAAACTCTTTAACTCACTTTTCATATTAAATTTTGCGCTAATATAAAACTATTAGTACAGCACGATTATACAGGTAATCAACTAGTATGGAAATAGTGCACAAGATCAATGAAAAAGCGACTTTGGAAAATTGACTTTTTTCTGCCTCTACCCCACTGTGCGGCAGACAGGCATGTTGTTTTTGGAATCTAGACATCTTGAAACTTATAACGTCAACTTTTGAGGCCAATCAGAATTTTTGGCCTCCTTCGCGATTACATAGGTGTATTATTCAACGAATAATAAACAAACATAAAATAAAATAAAAAACAATTCAATTAATTGACCTCGAAAAATGTATCATGCGTCCAACATTACCCGGAAAAGGATTACTCATTTGACATCCAGTGATCCTTCAAAAGTCTCATTTGTAACCCCATGAAAGCCACAGTTTCAGTACCCCCACTTTTATTGGTCACAGATGGTACTACCGCTTATTATTTACCCCATAATATCTTCGAAGAGCTGAGGCAACTGAGGTTTTGATACAAAGTTTTAGATTTGGTACATTTACAGATAAAGATATTTAGGGGCCGTATTCAAAAACGCTCCTTAGCGTTAAGGAAGTCCTTAGGAAGCGTTTTTTAGGCTCCCTAAAACGCCTCCTAAGGACTTCCTTAACGCTAAGGAGCGTTTTTGAATACGGCCCTTATTTTGAAACCCCCACTCGCCAAACCAGACGTACATTGGTAATTTCTTTGAAATTGGACCATTGGTAACACCCACCCCAGCGCTACCCAGCCTAAGCCTAGTCTCTTAGCTTGGCATGCGAGACTGGCGTTTCGCTCGATTTCAAGTATTCATACTTCATAGTTCATAGTTCATGAACCCCTGAGTTGGTCCGCCCCAGGCGACCCATCCTGAGGTAGTCCCTTCTTGCCACACGATGCCGCCCCAAGTCAAGCCTTGTTATCCGCTCCAGAATCACTCACTTTTACCTTCCCCCTCATAACGACCAGCCATGTCGTCTCCCGAGTTGTTTACATGGAAACTGACATCATCTGCAGCCCAACAAGGTAAACCAATGAGCCGCTTTGAGCCTCCCTTTTTTTTATGGGAGCTCTCTCGGCTTTCTCAGCAGGATTCTCCCATCTCAATCAGCCTCGTATTATCTTCGTTTGTTCAGAGCTGCGTGTCAAATTACCTTCTGTGTCAGATGAGGACAACATTTGTCATTTAAACTCACCAAACGAAAACTACATCTTGTGGACGGTATTGGAGGTGGGGCTCACTGCTCTACCCACAGTGAGTGCAAAAGTCCCCCCCAACACAGCACTCTGTCAACATTTCCGATTTTCAAAAATATTCTCACTAGGTGGGTAGGTACCTAACCAAAACGGCATGTAAGTACGTCGTAAGGACATTTTTCATTCTTGCAATTTACCTACACATCATGAACATAAGAAAAACAATGTGCTGTAAAGTTTGTGGACGGATGTGGGGGCCCCGCAAAACGTATTACGACGGTCGATATCAAAGAATAATAAACCCATATATATATGTAAAATTTGCAGCTTTTTTTTGCTACCGAGAGAACCGTTAAGGCCACGCAATGGGCTGCGAGGGGGTTACAAAGCGAGGGGGGAGGGTCACGACAGGTTTGTGCAAATTAGCCCAGGGGTACATCAGCCAAACCCAAACGACTCACTCACGGCGGAACCTCGGTAATTGGCTGTAATTATTCAAGTAGGGACCTGTTCCAACCAAAAACTGACGACGCCGTCGACCTCTCGATAGCGGTGGGCGAAGATTAGGGATGGGAATCGATTTCCGATTTTTCGATTTATTTGAATCGATCTTCAGGTTCCGATTTTTTAGGTGAATCGATTTTTTACTTCCGATTTTTGTAAAAATCGTGAATCGATTTTGGTTTATTATTCTTGGAATATTGGTTTATTATTCTTGGAATAATACACCTATGTTTTCGCGACGCGGGTCGACGACTCCGATCGGGCTCAAAATTTGACATTATCCGTTTCAAGTGGTCTACATTCAAAATCCGAAATGTCCGTCCGCCGTACGCCGTACGCCGTACGCCGTCCGCCGTCCAGGCCGTTTTGGGCAGTAGGAATTTTTTAAAAAATCTGAAATTTTGACAAAATACTCGGTTTACCATCTAGTTGTGCCCGCAAGGTTTTCAGCCCGATCGCCCAAACCCGTGGGGCGCTCTGGGGCTAAAATGGGGCTACAGAAGGTGGTTTTTGAAGGCTTTTGGCTATGGGATCGAGTCAGGTGTCGTTTTCGAAGTATTTTTGGACGTAGAATCCATTTTTGGGGTCCCGGAACGATCCGATTTCACTGTGGCGATCTATAGGGCTTTCATGGAGCTAAAAATGGGATTTTTGATGGATCCCAAGAAGTTAAATATCTTTCGAGTAAAAATTAAAGAATTTTTGAAAAACACATTTTTGAAAAAAAATCGCCTCAAAAAATTTTTTTGAAATATAAAAATCCAAAAAAAAATTTTTTTTAATTTTTTTTATTGACAGAATTAAATTTCTGTACAAGTAACCTATATCAAAGAATAATAAACCCTTGTGTAAAATTTGCAGCGTTTTTTACTACTGATTTAAAAAAAAAATCTTGAATCGATTTTCGTCATTTATAAAAATTAGTTTATTATTTCAAGTGATTCAAGCAAATTTCGGGTCTTAGGTCGATTAAAAATTATGATAATAGCTAATAACAACAAAACTCACTAGTTACCAGAGACGTCCGCCATGGCTTCTGGTTTATTATTCTTGGAATAATACACCTATGTTTTCGCGACGGGGGTCGACGAATCCGATCGGCCTCAAAATTTGACATTATCCGTTTCAAGAGGTCTACATTCTAAATCCGAAATGTCCGTCCTCCGTACGCCGTCCGCCCTCCAGGCCGTTTTGGGCAGTAGGAATTTTTTTAAACATCTGAAATTTTGACAAAATACTTGATTTATAATCTAGTTGTGCCCACAAGGTTTTCAGTCCGATCGCCCAAACCCAGGGGGCGCTATGGGGCTACGGGAGGGGTTTTTCGAAGGCTTTTAGCTGTGGGCTCGAGTTAGGTGTCGTTTTCGAAGTATTTTTGGACGTAGAATCCATTTTCGGGGGTCCCGGAACGATCCGATTTCACTGTGGCGATCTATAGGGCTTTCATGGGGGTAAAAATGGGATTTTTGAAGGATCCCAGGCGGTTAAATATGTTTAAAGTAAAAAATGAAGAATTTTTGAAAAACCATTCTTTCGGAAAAAAAATCTAAAAAAAATTTTTTCTATGAAAAAAAAAAAAAATTAAAAAAAAATTGTTTTTCCAAAAATTTTTTATTGACAAATAATTGTTGCACAACTAACCTATATCAAAGAATAATAAATCCTTGTGTAAAGTTTGCAGCGTTTTTCAGACAGCGAAACTGATTACTTGTCTGATTAAATGTTTATTAGCAAAATCTTTGAAAACTAATGCAATTTTAATTTTTAATAAATTTTTTTAACGATTTTTTCTTGAATCCTACCTACATTAAATATATCTACCGTTATCACTCATTAAAAAAACTTTTTTTGTAAGACCGATTTTTGAATAGATTTTCCAAAAAATCGATATTTTTATGGCGATTTTTTTGGGAAATCGATTTGGAGCATCCGATTCTGAATCGATTCAAAAAATCGATACTTCTTAACGATTTCCCATCCCTAGCGAAGATTGACCAGTAGGTACAAAGTAACGCAAAATCATGTTGCCATAACACGGCCCCACAAAAAAAAAAAAAAAAAGTTCTGATCCGGGGGTCTGACTATGGTTTTGCGGACATCATAATAGGTTTCATACGATTTTTTGAAGTTAATTTAAGACAACTTTTTATTATACATAATATGTATAATAAAAAGTTGTTGGAGAATATTATTCTCCGAATTTTATTACTTTTCTCCTTGAACAGTCAGCATTGATGTACGCATCTTGAGAGAGTTTATTTAGTAGGTACAGATCTTGGGAGGCGGGGGCGTGGTCGCAATACAAGGAGAAAAAAGGTAACTTCAGGTGCACACTCTGCACTTATCATTCAACATATCGAGCTCATTCTTTTTTCTACTTACTCCCAGTGGTCCTCTTCAAAACGGTGGCTTGAATTTTTCGATCCGAGCACTTTAAGAGTCAGGGTAACCGAAGGAAAAAATTCAAATTTTTAGCAACCAGTTTTCCTCGGCTCAGCCCAATACGAGTTCGAAATTTCATACTTTGAAGCCGCCATTTTATAACCCCACTCTTGCTTGTAATCACGGAATAGAATTCTATTCCGTGGCTTGTAATAATGAAAAAAAGAACAATCCGATATCTCCACTAGAACCGGAGAAACGTGCACTGGTGGTCAACGTAGTGCTGCCAAAAAATCGTAATCGATTAATCGACTTTTTCCCAAAACATCAAAAAATCGATGTTTAAAAAATAAAATTGATTTTAATCGGACACAAAAATTCTCAACTCTTGCAAAGGAGGAAAAATGAAATATGCCTTTTAAAATAATAATTATTTTACTAGATGAATTATTCATCTAGTTTATATCAGCGAAGGAGTGAGATCTTACAACATAAATTTGATCCAATTCAGATAAATAAAAATGTTATTAATTGAAATAATTTAATTATTATTCCAACAAACGAGTAGAATCTAGATAAAAAATACAAAATATTTGTAGGGACTGTTCTAAAGGCTCGTCAGGGGCGTTCTAAACGCATACATGCTAAAGATGACAATTATTCACTTTCAAGATATATTATGGCCTTTTGAGCAGCACTGAGAGTGGTTAACAACTTAACGAATATCAGCAGTCGTCAATATCAAATTTTAGGTTGGTTGGAAAAAGGTTACATTTTGGTAAAAAAAAACAAAAACAAGTTTGTCCAAGACTTGGACTCAAAGTTGTATGGCAGGAGGCGGCTCCGTCGACTTTGGATGGTAACACAGAGTAACGGAGGATGGTATTAAAATTTAATACGAGTCGAGCTGAAAATCCTTATTTTTCGAAACCCTACGTATATTGAAACGTTTTTGATTTTCGATTTTTAATCGATTAATCGATGGTTTTTCCGAAAATAATCGAAAAATCGAAAAGTTGAAAAAATCGATTTTTTTGCAGCAATAGGTCAAAAACGTCGTTTCGAGAAAAACGTGATCAAAGTTGTGGCATCACTTTGCACGCGGCCCGCTCGACCCCCCCCCCCCCCCCATCCACTCTCATCCATTTCATGTTCGCTTGACTTGGCGGATTCAGAATAATGACCCAATTGTGTCCCTTCCTTGTACCTACCGGTACCAAAAAAAAGAGAAACTCAAGAAGAAGAAGGAACAACAAAAAGAGTTTGTTTCGGTTCTGAAAGAGCGATTTGTTCAGTTCCGATTCGTGCCGGTGTTGTTTGGTCACCAAACTTTGGTGTATAATCGCGTCTTTTTATGAAAGTTATGGTATTTTTCCGCTGAAATAATGGGGCGAGTGAGAAAATTCAACTCGCGGAAGTTGGCCCATCGAATCCCTCCACATCTGAAGAAGAAAGATGAGACTCCATCCGGCGTTGAGTCAACGTCATCAAAGAAGTTATCCCCTGGGCTTTCGGCTTATACCCAATATGGTGAGAATCAAACTGTATACAGTTTGTATACATAGGTACGACATCGAACTGTATACGAATTTGCCAACTTCATCTTGGAGTTTACCCGTTGTGTTCCACGATTAGAAGGAAGTTTGAGAGAGCAGAGGGCATTTTAGCCCGCCCGCTACTTGAACTTTGAGGCTCGCTTTTCAACTGTTCTACTTGAGCTAAAAATTTGAAAATTACATTTTGCAATTCAGAAAATTGTCTAGTTTTTGAAAATGCATAAAACTCAATATCGATTTTTGACCCCCCGGACCCCCCCCCCCCCCCCCCGCCACCCGTTAATAAACTCTCTTTAATAAAATGTTTACCTATTTGATAAACTCTCTCAAGTAGTTAGTACATCAGGTGAGAAACCATGCAGATTGTTGCGTCCCCCCCCGGCATAAATGTACAAACGTGGCCCGTCGACATCCGGTCAGTCACTTCCGCTGGTCTCGTCAGCACCAGACTTGACATCCTATCACGCGTCAGTACGTGTGTGGCCTCGACAAGTACTTTCGAAGGTTCAAAAATAAAAGTTCTGTCTGCCTTTCTAAGCTTTCTTGGTATTCATAAGTACCACTGCGAGCTCTTGAGTTAATTTTCCCACTTTTCAAAAGGCTGATTTCAATGGCGTTTAAGTGCTTATAAAAATTGGGAATTCCTTTTAAAGCAATTGGATCTGTCAGCGCGTTCGGCCGAGAGAAAGTTGCATCAACTTAAGTTTCATTTTTATGCTGCGCTGTGATGTTGATCTACCCTGTCAGCTGCCTCTTGCGGTCTCTTCAAATAGGTCCCGAGCGTTTTCGGTCCGTGCGGTTCAAATCAACTACGTAGGTAGCTAAAAGTGCTTTTGCCTCGACCGCCATTTAGGTTATATTTTTCCTGACGCTTCAAAAAAATGGGACAAAACTGACACTTCATTCATTAGGGGCAGCTGTTATGGCGATTCAAACAGCAATTTATTCTTACTGAATGCTTTCATTCTTGCCGAGCCTCTTCGCCTTCCTCCAGGCAAAACGGCGAATTCAGCTAACTACCCATTTAGGGCACCTTTTTTGTTCTTTCCCCCGTACGATGTCCCGAGAGTGGTTCGATTCAACCAATTATAAAGATGGTATTCGCGGTTGAGAAGAACAAGAAAAAATATGTTGACAATAGAATTGACGGACGGGCGAATCTTACAACCATTAGCACGTGACGTTTATCGTCACGAGTCATGAAATTGAATGAAATGAGAAGTTTGAAGTGAAAGAGATCTGACAATATCATCATCTATTATGATGAACATGGTGAGGTTTGCAGTGGCATGAGTGAATCTGTTGTTGGAAGGAATGATAAGTCTGCCATAAAGGATCCAAAACAGAAAACCTTTGAGGAGGAAACGACTACGGACCGTAATGAGGGAAGTCAGAGGTGAAGGAGCAGCGACGGATGGACGGAAGAAGATTGTGGGAATGGAAGAGTAAAGACGACCAGTAGGGAGTCTGGATAAACGGGTACCCAGAGAACAAGGACCCTGATTGTACATAATCGACTGGTTTATCAATGATCAATGAATCTTCAAATGGATGCAAAGCAGAAGGCAGAATGTCTCCAATATATTTCTATATAGAAAGTGCGTTCGATCTAATTCTTTTGTGGACAATGGTGTGCGAATTAAGGACTGCAAAAATACATAATGTAAGGTGGATGCGGGGAGATAGTGGGAATCCATCTTCAAAAAAGACGATTTCAGACGAAGACTACTTAGTACCTAGTCTATAGACTAATAAATAATAAATATAATAAATAATAAAAATAATAAATAAATATAGGTTTTATCGTGGAAATAGATTTCCACGATAAAATTTATCTTTATTTATTATTTATTATTATATCTTATTATTTATATTTAATATAAAAACATTATAGGTATAATTGTATTTTTGTAGATAAAGTATATTTTGTCACTCAAGATCAAATCCGTCTAACCCACATTTCCACTTTTTTCAGGTGAATCAAAAAACTGATTATTTTCAAAACTGCGACTCAACTCTAGGAAATACTTCGTAAGGACTCTAAACTCTAGGACATACTTCGTACTTATTCACTATTTCGGTGGCTCTCTAGTAGAGAGTCTCTACCAATATTCAGCCATAATAATTTCAATGATTGAAGCTGGAATTAGTTAAAATCAAGAAAATTGTGTGGGCTAGGTGGGTTTTGGGGTTGTGTGGCTTAGGCGGACTTGCTCCTATGGTTGCAGATGATTGGGTGGTTTTGTGGATTAGGCGGTTTTTCTCGACTTATAAGCAAACATTGATTAGGCGGTTTTGAGAAATTCGAGTGCACCACGCATTCTGTTAGCCGTTGTGTAGAAACTGATAGTTGATTGAAACTTTCAAGCGCTCGGACATGAGATTTCGCTTCGGAAGCCGGCAAAAACTCATTATTGCCAAAATGTGGCGGTTCAAGAACTTGAGTGACGATTTATTAATATACTCGTAGACGCGTTTCAGTTGATTAAACCATCATCAGTATGATAATGTACTATGTATCTGGCTGGCTGAAGCCTTTTCCTCGGCGAGCCTTAAAATTGTGTTGTTTGGTTCATTATTTGAAATAGAAAATTTTGATCGGCCTCAAAATTGGTCATTGTTCGTTTCAAGATGTGTAGATTCCTTCCAAAAACAAAATGTCCGTCCGCCGTCTTGGCCGCTTTGGGCATTATATATTATATATATTAGGATATTTTTTAATCTGAAATTTTGACAAAATAATCGGTCCACCATCTACTTATGCCCTCAAGGTTTTCAGCCCGGTCGCCCTGAGGGGCTAAAAAGGGGCTACGGGAGAGGTTCTTACTGGTTTCGGGCCCCAGGTGGGACTCGAACCCACAACCTCTGCATTACTCGTGCAACGCTCTAACCAACTAAGCCACCAGGCCCACAGCCACGGAAGAGCGTTGGAGATTGAAGGCTCAAACTGTCCCCTGCCCCCAAGGGGGGTTCGAGTCCCACCTGGGGCCCGATAAATTTTTCGGCCTTCCCCTTCTGATTTCTTGAAATAACTTAAATGAATTCATAATTAGAATTTCAATTTAATTCAGTTTGAATTTAATTTAATAACTCCTCCCTTCCCCAAAAATAAAACACTGCATGAGGAAGCAGATCAAATTTCCTCAAGTCATTCCTGTAATTAATATTTAGATGATTTATATCAAAGAATATTAATCCTTTTGTAAAATTTGGAGCAGGAGGTTAGAGATCCTGCGAAAATGCGCGCAAAAGGGTTTCTTGACGAAGTAATAATATGTAATAATTTGAAGCGCTTCAAAAATGAAGAATATTAATAAACCCCCAAATGAAAGCCCGGAAATTCCAAAACTCTAAATGCATAGTAAACCAGGACGACCACCACGCGGAAAAACAACGCGGCAACTTGGAAACCCGGTGTGGGGGCGCTCTGTCGGGGTTAACAGCAGAGGAGGGTTAACAACGAATAAAGCACTTAAAGGTATCAAATGTAGGTACTCCTGTTGAGCCTAAACCCCTAACTGGGACAGGCGAAAGGCGCCTTGAGAGTTATTGCATATTTAATCAGATGCAATAAACCTTACAACAACCAACCCAACGGCTTTTTTCCCTCACCACTCCCTGCGAAGTAAAAATTTATCGGGGTGAGAACCATTTTTGCTCCCCCAGAGTCGAGTATTCCGAAGCATTTAGTTCTAAAATTTAGGGGTTTTGACCTGCAGCCGGGGTAAGTGTGCATTAATGTAGTAAAATGGCCGAATGAAGCATGCTAGTAATTTATAAAACCTTAAGGTCTTCCACAGTCGATTGAAGTAGAAAGGTCAAATGTCAAAAGTGTAAAAGTCCGTTATTTTCAAAATCATGGGACATTCAGTTTTTTTCCGTACACTCCTTTTTTTCACATTTTTTGTAGCCCCTTAGGTACCTTTTTTTAAATCGAACTGAAATGAAAACGACGGAGACAAAAAAGAAGCAAAGCGGAAGAAAGCAGCTGGATTTGAGGAGCCATTTTGTTCTGCAACTCGGATGTTGTCAAAAGTTACCTCAGCTCGATGCTATGGGAAGCACTGGGAGCACGGCTGATAACGAAGGCTGACAGTGAAAACTCCCGTAACGTTAACTGCATGATTCTACCTTTTTGACAGGTTGAACGGTTTTGTGTAACTTCTAAACAAATCTTTGCGACTCCCACTGGTTTTTCAACGGCAATCTATATTATTTTGAGGGGAGATAATTGCCTTGGGAGCTGAGCCTGATCACGTCCGCTAATTCCCTCGCAGTTTCCAACCGTTCCATAAGAACTTCGGTCGGTTTCTTGGAGCACCCTCGTCCTCCCATTGTGCCACCTTTCTTTCGAATTTCCCCTCTCTTTCCATCTTTCTTTTCGACCTCCTAATTAACTCTTTTGCTCCACTTGCCATTGTCATCTTCGACAATTACCCGCCTCATAATGGATCATCAGGGCTGTATAAATTTCCCTCCTGCTGGGCCGAACAGCGCGTGTCCGGGCAAGTTTGTTCATCCTCAGACTTAAGTATGCCTTCGCCTATTCTTCAACGTTATTCTTCGCTCTCGATCTTCAATGGTGCAGTCGCTGGTTATGTGGGGCCTTCAAAAGGACCGTTTTATCTTGATTTTTTTTCTCTTGTATTATCTTTTTTCTCTTTAAGAGTCGATGACCTGCGCCAGGGGACTTCCTAGATCGGTTTTGGCCCGGCACCGGTCCTGAACTCCTTCCTAGAGCTCTTTCATTTAGCCAATATTGAGGATAATGAGCTCCTTGAATGATTAAAAAAATTTTTTCTGGGAAAGGTCATGCTTCAAAAGTTACAAAAACGGCTCCACATTGAAAAACCCCGTCTGTAGGGCCTCAGGAAAAATATAATAGGTATTTGAATTCCGATGCGTGGAGGGAATAAATGACGTGGGCTGCTTAGTAATCTTTTGATTGGCTGAGATCTTTCTCTCTCTCTCGCTTCTAAGCAAGTTAGGCAACTGAAAATCCGACTCCGAAAATGAAGCATTCATCAGAGAAGGCCAGTCAAAAGTCCAGTATCGAGGTTATCATCAAAGAAGGTTATTTTGAAAATCGACCCGAGCCGAGTAGGTATTTTTATTCAGATTCCGTTCAATTTATTATTTAGCGCTCTGGCGGCTTCTTGCCCAACTACTCGATGCCCAGCAAGGCGAGGTGTGACGTCACGTGCTCTCCGCTTTCAGTTTAAAACCTCCAAGAAATTTTCTAAACTGTTCTGCGCGTGACTATACGGATTTTCGAACTAAAAATTTGCTCAAGGGGGGTTTTAAAGGGCGCTGAATCCGAATATGTTGTTAGAAATGCTGAATTTCGACCTTCTCAAGGAACCCATTGAGCTACAATTTCGCATCGTCTGACCTTTCTTTGGAGTTTTTTCACTTTTCCGTCTGGTTCTTTCACCCCCCCCCCCCCCCCCCCCCTGTGATCGGATTCTCTCCCAATACAAACACTGTGCCCACATGTTTGACCAGATAACCTCAACCAAACCCTCATGCCGATTTATTCAGACTCAATATTTACTCAAACTGACTATTTTTAGTGTTTGCGGCTTCGTGCCGGCCTGCAGCTGGGTCGAGTCGATACGAGTTCGGGGAGATCTAAATCTGTTCTTCTCAACAATAGAATCACCTCGTGGGAATTACAACCATTGTGACGAACCGTCTTGTCTTAATTAGCCAGCTCAATTAGGTTTATATTCATTTATGAATGCATAATTGAGTCTTAACTTCTGGAACTTTATGTAATTTGCACTGTAAACGGTTTCAGCCACCCATTCTGAATCTATAAAACCCTCCTATGAATGAATGAAAATAACCTACGCAATAATTGTGATGGTAATTATTAGAGGTTTATTTAAGGTTTACATTTGGAAAAGGGGAATAGATGGCGAAAAACCTTTCGGAATCAGCGGGCCTTACGAGAGGGGGGTCCTTGACGAGGGCAGTGGTAGAAAAATTGTTGTTTCAGTCAGGAGGGAGGGTTTCGGATTTTGGGTCAGCACTAGCGTGGTTAATAACTTTACAAGTATCAGTTCAGTCGTCAATATCAAATGATTTGATATTATTTTAGGTTGATTTGGAAAATGTTTAGATTTTTGTTCAAATAAAAAACAGGCTTGTCCACGTTGTCTGGCAGGAGACCGCTCCGTCGATTTTGGATGGTAGGCATGGAGGAATAGAGAGGAGAGTTCACTGAATAGGACTTCATGTGCCGTAGTCGACGGTGGCGCTATCCCTACGGAACGTAGTGAACTACACATAGTACCTTCAAACCCAACTAGAGTGAGCCACTCGCCCTTCTTACGAACGAAAGCCCCAAATACCTCGCTAAACGGATTTATCTTCCACTGTGGTGCTACCTACTACAATTAAATTAAAGGAAAAATTGAAGGAACCATAATATTATCTGAATAACGAAGTTGATTGCTTAGTTGTGTACACTGTGAATGTAAACGACGGAATTCTGGATGGAATTCGCAGGGGCGCCATCTTCAGGTTCAGTTTTGGTAACTTACCACCTTCAAAGTTCACTACGTCTCGTAGGGGTCGCGCTGCAGTCGCAATCCCACCCGCCGTTCCATCACTGGGTTGGCGTTTTGGGCACGCGGTTTAACACCGAGTGAGCTCTCCTCTCTATTCCTCCATGGATGGTAGGTGTCTATATCCAGTCGAGTTGAAAATCCTTATTTTTCGAAACCTGATCGTAAATTAAAACTTTTTGCATTTTGATTTTTAATCGATTTTTTTGCCCCAAAATAATTGAAAAAGCGATAAGTTAAAAAAAAAATCGCTTTTTGGCAGCACTAGGCAATGGTGGAGGGCTATCACCCTAAATTTTGGAAAATTTTGGAAAAATCTTGAAAATTAAGCTCGGCAAGCATGGAATGATATAGAATACCTATACATATAATATATGTATAGTTATGCATAGGTACATATAAATGTATATTATGCATTTATATGCGTTTATTCTGAAGACCGCTGTTTTATGCATTGAGCTCCTTTAATGATTTTTTAAAATGTTTTTCCTGCAAAGGTCGTGCTTCAAAAGTTACAAAAACGGGTCCATATTGCAGAAAACCCGTTTCAATTATTTAGGGCCTTAGGAAAAATATGATATTTGAATTCCGAGGTCTGGAGAGGGTACATGACGTGGGCTGCTTCTTCGTCTTTTGATTGGCCGGGAGATCCCTCTCTCTCTCATCTACGCAGGTCAGCCAACTTTGCTAAGCGAAAAGTCGACCCCAAAAATCGAAAATCGGGTTAATCATTATAGAAGGTCATTCGAAAATTGAGCATCGAGGTTATTATCAAAGAAAGTTATTCAAAAATCGAGTGTTTTTACTCCGATTCTGTTCAGATTTATTATTTAGCGCTCTGGCGGCTCAGTGCCCAACTACTCGACGCCCAGCCTGGCGAGGTGTGACATCAAATATGCCCGGCGTTCATTTCAAAATCTCTAACATTTCGAAAACAGCTCAGCACGTACCTATACGGATTTTCGAACTAAAAATTGGAGTTTATGGGGTTTAAAGGGTGCTGAATCCGAATATGTTGTCAGAAATGCTGAATTCTGACCTTTTCAAGAAGCCCATTATGTACTCGATAAATAATTTATTTTAAATTATTTTAATTCTGTTCGTCCCAGAGAGGTGAAAATACTACCAAAAGGCTTCTTTCAATGTTTACTATAAGTCAGAACAGCATAATATTATTATAGACAGGAAAAAATATGCTAACAATATTAGCTATTATATTAGCATATGATGCTCGAATCCGAGCTGTAGACATAAGAAATTCCAACATGATCTTCCCAAATACACCGTTTTTTTTTTTGTGTGTGTGTGTTTTTTTAAGAACCTGTGGATAATGTATTGAAGCATTGTATTCGTCGTTCTTCTTTATTACATGACATTGTATGATACGTGTAGCAGCTAACCTAAAGTTTATTATTTCATAATGAACCTTTGATCAAAACCAAATAGACAACTGCCCCGAACCTGTTTGTGACCCATGCTTATTACGGTGAGATTTTGTCCAGCGATGAAATTCCATCTTCCCGGAAAAATGTCTCTACTGAGGGTTTCCCTCTCGTATAAAATCACAACAATAGCTCCCTCGCCGAACGGCAGCTACTCCTATTAACCCCGGTGTCGGGTGTAGTGCCTGCAGGTATTACCTTTCATCTTCGATGCTTTGATATGATATGATGGGATCTGTTGGGAAATTAATTAACTAGCATTGTCATATGAAACTTTGGCCCTCGCCAGTGAAATGGCGGAAAAGCAAACATGCTATTCGAAGAAGGTTATTTTATCTTCGTTAATTGTTCGCCAAACAAGTTAGTTTCTATACAATGTATCGAGTTCTTCGAGTGTGTAGGATTTTGCTTCCGAGTCTGCGAAGCAGCCTTGTGTTCACTTTCGGGAGAAAAAATTTTTTTTTTGTCCGAATTCAACATTTCCACTCGCATTTTGCGTTTCATAGCCTACTGAACCAATTTGGTTCCGTGTCTGTCGGTCTGTGGGTCTGTCCGCATTTCCTTGTTACAGCCATAATTTCCACAATTTTGAATGAATTTAGCTCAAATTTTGAAGGATTATGCGGATAAGGCTCCTTGAGGTCCCATACGAATTTCATCACAATTGAATCAGCGGTACGCTCTGCGCATGCGCTAACGTGAAATTCTTGAAACAGGCATAACTTTCTCAATTTTGATCGGATTTCAATCAAATTTTCAGGAATTGTGTGCGTATAGCTCTAGATGGTACCCCGTCAGTTTCATCACGATTGAATCAGCGGTACGCTCAGCGCATGCGCGAACGTAATTTCCTTGCCACAGCCATAACTCCTACAATTTTGATCGGATTTCAATCAAATTTTCAGAAATTGTGTGGGTATAGCCCTAGATGGTTCCCTATCAGTTTCATCACGATTGAATCAGTGATACTCCCGTCGCATGCACGAAAGTAATTTTCTTGTTACAGTTGTTACGTTCATTTTGAACTTGGCACGAGGAAGCTCATGTGCCATTGCCTTGGCAGTGTATTTCTTCTTTTCCATGGGAAATTTTTGGCTTTAATTACTGTTAATTGATTAATTTGTTTAATAAATAGTTATTAAATAAATATTTAAACTAATTGAACTGTAAATAATAGTGATTTATCACAGTTTAATTACTAACTAATGATTAGTTGGAAAACTATTATTGAAAAGTTATTTTGAAGCTTCATACAGAATAAGATGGCCATCTGTAGTCAATATATCGATGTATCGACGTTCGATAGTATTGCTGATGAAATATCGATACCTATAGGTATACCAACATATATCGTACTTGAAGCATCGATACTCTGTGCCACTGAAAGTATATAGTTTCGATATTGAATGCAAATATCGATAGTTTTAGGAAAATATTGAGTTTATTGAAAAGTAAATTTAAAAAACTATATTTTTACTTTACATAGTACTGCGGGGCACCCCTAGATTGTTAACGTTAATGGGTGCGTAGGCGAGCGAAGCGAGCCTGAGCAGCTAGTTTTAAATAATTAGAGTTCCAAGAGGGGGAGGGGAGGACTCTCACCATTCAGGTATAAATCCGGTGCAGGGGTGAGGTTGAGGGGATGTGGGCACGTGAAGGAGGGTGGAGAGGGTAGCGCAGGAGGGAGTTTGAGGGGTCGAGGGAGGGCAGAGAAGCAGGTATGCTTGGGCCTGGGACGGGGATGGGGGAAAGGAACTTTTTCAGACTGGGGAAAAAACACATTCTGTGTTAGTAAATAAATAATTCTTACCCATAGGGTACTTCTTATGTTCACAAACAATTTTGATTCTTAGACAATACAGTGGAAACTCCATTAACCGGGGTCCGATTATCCGGGCGTTCCATCAAGCGGGGTTGTTTTGAACGAGAATCTCAGCTCCTTCAACCGAAGTTATCTTCCGACTTTGACTCCCCTCGACCCGTCAACCGGTGTTCGATGTCCGCTTTTGTCTAGGAAGTGGAGTGAGGTGGGGGTGTTCAGGGGTGTTCCTGAGCTACCTCACCACTCCATGAGGCTATTAAGGGGCTACAGGTTGGAGTATTGGAGGGCTTCAGCCAGGGAATTGAGTAAGGTATCGTTTTCAATGTAATATTAGACCTAGTATCGATTATTAGGGGCTCCAGAGCAGTCTCACCACTCCTCGAGGCTATTAAGGGGCTTCAGGTGGGTCTTTTGAAGGACTTTCCTCCAGGAAGTTGAGTGAGGATTACGTACGTAGGTACGTTTCGTGAGTACACTCCACATTTTTCAACCATACTGTAGGTTTCAATTTTTATCCGGGTGTAGTTTTAATAATTAGAACGACTATAATTATTATAGTTTTCCCTGCTTTCCCTGCCTGCTATTTTCAAACGAGAAAAATTCATGGGGTTGCTGGATTTTCAAATATCTCGACTTTGACGAAAGCTACTCAAAACACCAGAGCTGTCACTTGACTGTAACTTCACTCGAACATGGCCTTTGCTCTCGCGTTATTGAAATTTGAAAAGAGCCCTCAAGTTCGCTATGGTTGGGTGGTGGAGGCGGACTGGGAGTACTTGAGAGTTAAGAACTGCTTCACATTCATATCTTTTTTTGAAGTGAATAATGTGCGTAGGTAAACTCAGTGTGAGTGATATTGGGGGAAGGGGCGGGGATTATTAAATAATTTTGAGTGCCACTCACCAGCCACGCTTCGCCCTTGCTCCACCTGCTACCACCGTTGGTCAGTGGATTTCAATTTATGGAAGTTAATTAACTTGATTCGGAATTCCTAACATTCTCCACGTCCTGGCTATATCGTACGGCAAACATTCCTTCAATCAGCGAAATTAATTTCAAACCCTGGCAGCTTTCGACTGAATTCGACGTCATTTTGAGCCGTCATTCAACTTCCGTGTTCAAAATTTCGTTAGCAGTATGGACATAAACGTTTGCCCGGAAACTACCAAAATTAGTTCAAAAGTGTGGTCGTGTTGTGAGGCTGAATTTGGTTTAACAGGTCTTTAATCCAGTATTAGAGCTTTTTGCCGTTTATAAACCCCTAATAGTCCAGTCATTAGGTGAAAAATTAGAAACATATTTTGGGTTAGAAATGGTTTCTATGGTTCTCTGTGTTTTTTGGGGTGCTGAATCCGAATCTGAGGTTTGCCAACAAAATTTCGTGACGGAACATGGAGAAAAATGCAAAAAACTGAGAAATCTGAGAAGAATGCAAAAAACTGAAAAACAAGAAAAATCGGGTTTTCCTTGGTTTTTTGAGAATAGCTCAAAAACTATCAACTTTGTGAAAAAAAAAAAAAAAAAACGTTCGTACCTTTATTAAAGACGATTAAATCTGCTATCGTTTGAGCGCAACCGCAGCTCTGTAGGTCCAATGGATCCCGAGATACAGCACTTCAAAATTTGGCAATTGTTCTCAAAAAGTGCAATTTTTAGGTTTTAGAATCTAGCGAGCCAAATTTCGGCAGGACCCCCTCCTGTTTGTTTTAGCTTCTGAACATTCATTTTTACACACGAAACGAATTTAAAACAAAATAAGAAACGTCCAATCTGACCGCGAGGAGAGCGGAAGCACGTTTTTCAGAACGTTTTCGGTTGTAGCTCAGAAACTATTGGTCCGATTCCAAACTAATTTTTTTTTCTCGTGAAAGCTGATTAAATTCCCCATCGCAGCTATTCCGTGTGAAATTTCGATTTGAGCTTTGATAAGGGAGGGGCAGGCACGGCAAAGAAGTGGCACATAGTGAATAAAACATGATACTTTGCACATTTCTGCCTATAACTTGGGAACGGTTTGTCCGAACTTACTTTTCTTTTTTTAATCAGAAAGCTTATTAAATTTTATATAAGTAACGGCACATTGCATGTCTATTGAAACAACAAAAGTACCGTTAGTATTCGTCGGAAAGTGTGGATACAAGAAATTTGACCATCTACGACCACGTTTTTCAGACAATATTCTTCTTTCCCTCCCTTATCAAAGCTCAAATCGAAATTTCACACGGAATAGCTGCGACGGGGAATTCAATCAGCTTTCACGAGAAAAAAATTAATTTGGAATCGGACCAATAGTTTCTGAGCTACAACCGAAAACGTTCTGAAAAACGTGCTTCCGCTCTCCTCGCGGTCAGATTGGACGTTTCATATTTTGTTTTAAATTCGTTTCGTACGTACAAATGAATGTTCAGAAGCTAAAACAAGCAGGAGGGAGTCCTGCCGAATTTTGGCTCGCTAGATTCTCAAAACCTAAAAATTGCACTTTTTGAGAACAATTGCCAAATTTTGAAGTGCTGTATCTCGGGATCCATTGGACCTACAGAGCTGCGGTTGCGCTCAAACGATAACAAATTTAATAGTCTTTAATAAAAGTACGGACGTTTTTTTTCACAAAGTTGATAGTTTTTGAGCTATTCTCAAAAAACCAAGGAAAACCCGAAAATTTCTCAGTTTTTTGCATTTTTCTCCATGTTCCGTCACGAAATTTTGTTGGCAAACATCAGATTCGGATTCAGCACCCCAAAAAACATAGATTACCATAGAAACCATTTCTAACCCAAAATATGTTTCTATTTCACCATTTTGAGGACCTAATGACTGGACTATAAACCAGTTTTAGCGTGTTCAAACCAGTTTCTAAACAAGTTCAGCCTGTTTAAAAGCCACATTCGACCAGGATTTAACCCTTTTAAACAAATTTTTAACAGCTTCAACTAGTTTCAAGTCACATCAAACTGATGATTTGATCGCCCTCAATAATCAAGTTTTAAGGCGACAGAAGGTGTATTCCACAGCTGCATGAAGCCATTCTAATTGCCAATTTCACAAATACGATACACAAAACTCAGAAAAACGAAGAACACTAGTAATAATGGCAATACAACTAAAACAAGGTGAAATTCAAGTAAATTGATCACAGAAAGTAAACACCAAATGGAGAAGTTGGCAACTGAGGATTAATGTCCGCGATCCTATGAGTGAAAAGTCACATGAACGTCCCAAGCGGAGGAAGCACCAACCATACTGCTTGCCTTGCAGTAGTAGACCTGCGGCTCTGCCCCCACAAGATCTATGAAACCAGGTGTTTTCCTGGCTCAACCAAGTCAAGCCAAGGCATTCAGCTCCGTGGGTGCTTGACTAGGGGGAAAGATGCTCAAACAGTAGTTCTACTCTCTTCTCGCGGTCAATTAGAAGATTAGCTGCGCTGGAGCTCGTTGCCATTGCTCACAAGAATGAGCACCGACTTTGGGTACAAGTTAATAGATAAATTTCCATTACTAATGTAAAAATCATTTGAAAATTTTTCCAGAAATTGAAACAATAAAACAAAAAATTATTTTAAAAAAATGGCAAGCACTGGGCAAGCAGTGCTTACTTTGCTTTGCCAGAGAATTCGCCTCTGTATGAAACGTGGAGGCTTTATGTCACTCTCAAACGACTTATTTGCATTTGTTTTTTACTTATGGGTACAGTTTCATTTATTAATTTTTTTTAAAGGTTGATTTAAATTAATAATTATTGTTCGAATCTTAACTTACCATTCTATGCTGAGGTATCCTTTGGCGCAGCAGTGGAGACTTTTGAATTCAGAATCTACAGCGAATTCCCACGCGTTCAGCTCTTTGGTGAATCGGAGGTTGCCGGCTGCTGCTGACGCCGGCAACAGGTCGCGGGCGCAATTGTCCAGGGAAATCCCGGAGGCGAGGGAGACGGCGGACAAAACGGAAAGGACGGCGACGGGAAGCATTTTCGAGCGGGGGAGGGGGAAATTTTATTTTTTTGTCGGGGGAAAATATCCCGCGGGCGGGTCACGGGTCTGGGAGACGAGCGGACGGCGTCATGACATGAGCGGGCATGAACTGACTGCGGCACTGTTGGAGCCGTTCGGGCTTCAGCGGACTCAGGTGGGGTCGTCCTGAGGTGGGAGGCGGCCGACGGGGAACTCCCACAAGAGGTCCTCCAACAATTACGTCATCATTACCTTCCCAGAAGCCGACTGGCGGATAGTGGGGCCGCTGTCTTTGGCACAATAGTCCAGTCATTAGGTGTCCAAAAGAATCTGAGAAAAAATACCTGAAGAATTTTTCTCGACGGATCTGTACGTTTTTGGGGGTGCTGACTCCGAAAAATTTGGTTATCTACTAGATTCGGATATGGCTTCACCATAAAAATAGCGAAAAATCATAAATATCGGTCCTTTTTTTGTTTTTTTGCCTTTAACTCGGAAACCATGCTTCCTAGCGACATGACTACTCTATACGAAATTAAAGCTGATGAAGTTTCCTAAAAAATGTAACCAAAAACGCCTCGCTATCTTTCTCCGTTTGGCCGCTAGAGCGTGCTGAAGTTCGACCATTTTTTCTAACTAAGCCAAAATCTTCGTATTCCAGACTTCCGAAGCCTATTAAACACTATTAAACACCACAATCGGTCCCCCGAACCCCTCATAAGGTACCCTGACACCTTATGACAATTTCACTAGTCACATGTTTTTTTTTTTTTACCGAATAGCTGCTAAGTTAACAGCCGTAAAGAAACGTCCAAGGAGAGCGGAAGCACGTTTTTCAGAACTATTGGTCCGATTCAAAAAAAAATTTTTTTCTCGTGAAAGCTGATTAAGTTCTCTATCGCAGCTATTCCGTGGGAAATTTCGATTTGAGCTTTGTTAAGGGAGGGCCAGGCACGGCAAAGAAGTGACACATTGTGAATAAAACATGATTATTTGCACATTTCTGCCTATAACTCGGGAACGGTTTGTCCGAACTTACTTTTCTTCTTTTAATCACAAAGCTGATTAAATTTTATGTAAGTAACGGAACATTGCATGTCTATTGAAACAACAAAAGTGACGTTAGTATTCGTCGGAAAGTGTGGAAACAAGAAATTTGACCATCTACGACCACGTTTTACCGTGGGGATCTATGAGGCTTTCATGGGGCTACAAATGGGATTTTTGAAGGATCCCGGCAGGTCAAATATGTGTCCAAAATTACTCAGAAAACGGCACCTCAATTTACCTCATGACAACCTTCAAAGGATCTATTCGTGAAATCGAATGGTTCTGGAACCCCCGAAAAATGGATTCGTCGCCCAAAAATACGTCGAAAACGACACCTAACTCGACCCTATAGCCGAAACTCTTCAAAAACCCATTTTTAGCCTGACAGAGCCTCTCAGTTTTGGGCGATCGGGCTGAAAACCTTGCGGCCGTGGACCAAGCATTTTGTCAAAATTTCAAACTTTATAAAAAAAAAAATCCTGCAGCCCAAAACGGCCTGTACAGCGGACGGACATATCATTTTTGGAATTTATACATCTTGAAACGTAAAATGTCAAATTTCGAGGCCGCTTAAAATTGTCGACCTTCGTCGCGAATACTTTGGTGTTCCTTTATTTTCAAGAATGATAAACCAAAACGCTAAAAACGGGAATATTTGCATTCTACCTACACATGGTTTGCTTCAACGAATCCCGTTAGTTATATTTTTCTGTTGATACATGAATCCAAATTTGGTATTTAATCTCCAAAAAACTGTCTTCCTCTACTTCAATAACGACAAAAAAAAAAAAAAAAAATAAATAAATAAAAATAAATAAAAATAAATAAAATTATAGGTTTGACGCTGTTTCACAGAAACAAAAGCTCCCCAATTACATTCTGGGTGGTTATCCCAATTAACAATTAGAAACCCTGATCTTAACGAGCATCAATAATAAATTTTTGTGATCGTATGTACTAAAGCTTTTGCTTCGTAATAATGTCTATTTTACCATCTTCTGAAGCTACGAGTAGGTTATGAATGAATCCTTTTGTTTGAAAAATCAAAATTCATTTTTCATTGTTCTCCGTCAGTGAACTGGTTAATGAATGTTTTTTGTTTTGTTTTTTTAAATCAGTAGCATTTATTGAGAGTATAATATCATCCATTCGTAAATACACCATCACAAAAGAGGAAGATGAAAAAGTTCGCGAATATTTAATATTCGCGAACAATAGACTGAATGCAGTTGTGATTTTTGGTTTATTATTCTTGGAATAATGCACGTATAATATACGTCGTATATTATGTAATCGCGACGGAGACCGACGACTCCGATCGCTCTCAAAATTTGTATAACGTCAAATTCCAAAAACGAAATGTCCGTTCGCCGTCCGGGCCGTTTTGGGCAGTAGGAATTTTCTTAAAAATCTGAAATTTCGTCAAAATACTCGGTTCATCATCTAGTTGTGCCCGCAAGGTTTTCAGCCTGATCGCCCCAACTCGTGGGGCGCTATGGGGCTAAAATGGGGCTACGGGAGGTTTTTTTAAGGTTTGCGGCTATGGGGTCGAGTTAGGTGTCGTTTTCGAAGTATTTTTGGGCGTAGAGTCCTTTTTTTTGGGGGGGGGGGGGGGGGGGGGGCAGGATTCAGCGTTCCCAGATTTCACCGTGAGGACATAATAATATTATGGGGTTAAAAATGGGATTTTTGAAGGATCCCAGGAGGTCAAATAAGGTGTCGTTTTCAGAGTAATTTTGAACGCAAAATCCGTTTTAAAAAAAAATTGCCTCGTCTGTTCAAACATTGTACAAAAAAATTATTCATGTTTTCTCAATATTTTTCAAGTTTGAAAGACAGTCATTAATATTTTGTTGGAAAAATTTTGTCCGAGCAATGAAGGAATTTTTTTCAAAATTCCCCGTAATGTTGAGTAGAAAAGCACGCTAAAATTATTTTGTCCCGCCAGATTCGCGATCCGGAGTTTGTTTAGTGCCGCCTGATAACGTTAGGTCGGCCGACCACGCAATTCATGGGCGTATTGCGGGCTTGCATGTTTCAAAATTGAAGGTTTTCAAGGTGGAATGATGAAAAACGGTTCATCGTTGGCAGAAGAATTATTGGATTTCGTTCGTCAGTGTCCCAACACAGCCCTGATGTTCCGAGACGACTAAGTTTCCCTCGTGTAGGGAAAATTTCCCTCGCGGCGGGAATTCATCCAACGAGGACGCGACTTCGTACGTGTGGGGTGTTTTCCCCAAGTTCGATCCCCCCCCTGCGCTTCACACGCCCCGCTAAACGCTCCCTCTTCCTTCCAACTTATTGAACCCCCAACTGGAGGCCACCCCCTTGGCGCCCCCTTTGCAACCCCCCCGATCCCACCCCCAACATCCCCACCCGCAGGCCCAGCACCCCTCGTACCCCGTGGCAACCCAGTTTTCGCGCACCCACCGTCGATTTTCGCATCGGATTTTCCCTGTTTCGAATGAGCCGTAAAATGTCCAACGGAGCCGACGAAGAAACCGACGAGTTCTTGTAAGTTAATCGAAATCTCATCAAAATCGGCCTTCCAGTAGAAACTATTCGAACCCGCCCAAACCGCTCAACACCCTCATTGATTTTCATTGTTCACTCCCAGCCCCATTCGAAATTCACATTTTTTCCTTCCCGACAACTAATCATGCAACGGCAACTTTTTCTCTCTTTTCCACTCAATGAAAATATTACATCTGCAACACCCTTGTTTTTGTATTTTGAAGTTGTAGTGACCCAAGCAACACGTTGCTAAACAAGCTGTTTCTGAACGGCGATAAAACTACAAACATTGATCCCGTTTTTCAACTTTTATGTGCTTCGGAACAAACTTCTTTTTTTTGAAAAATCGCCAATGAACTTGCAATGAACCTCGTTTTTATGGCTTTAACGGTAAATATGGCTTCGTTGAACTGTCGTGTTTGCGTGATTTGTGGCCTATTTGCGACTCAAAGGTGTCATTTTTACCTGAAGACGTCCCCCCCCTTTCATGGGGATTTAACGGGCAGCTGCGCACATTTCCGAGGGACAAAGGGGATTTTTTTTCCCTCGCCAGACAGTTTCCGCCCCCACCCACTGGACAAATTCTGTATCCGCCACTGCGGGAACCCGTTTGGCTTGGCGGGTTTCGAAAGGTCACACCCCACCCCCACCCGCCCGTGCGAAAACTGCCACCTGTGCGGCTGAGCTCCAATCGCGTTTTGGCGACGGGGATCCCGCCGTGACAAAACGCCGATAGTCGGGATTGACACGTGCAAAGTACACACGGTCCAAACGGCTTATCTAGTTGCTCTGTGCATACAAACGGTCTCTGTTGACTTTCGATATTATTCAACTCGCGGTAAAATCCTGAAAAAAACCTTCTTTGGTTAGTTTCCACGCGAAAAATGTCTGGTTGTGACATATGTAGCGAGGAGCTTAGTGAGGAGACTTCAAACGAAACCAGGTACGTTTTTTTTACGCCTTTCCCAAAGGCCAATATCACTTGCCGAGGCAACAAGGGGAACTGCCAGGAGCAGCTGCGGCGTTGAAGCCCTTAGTGTGATTACTGCTGAAACTTCCTGCAATGGGGTCGCCGTTGTTGCTATCATTTTTTTTTTTTTTTTCGTGAAGTTGACGGAAAGTTGTACCTATTAGATACAAATTTTGTTGAGTTTGCTGTCTGCTGACACGCTCAGTTCAGTTTCCCCCTTCGAACTTGAGATCGATAGATACCCCGTGTCACCGAGCTTCAGACATCATCCATTACAATCTCTCCCCCCCCCCCCCCCCCCCCCCAAGGCGCATCAATCTGTCTGTGCCTATCTGCAGTTCGTGGAGCCCCCCCCCCCCCCCCCCCCCCGGTGCTATCCCTACACCTATATATAGCTATCTGCATCTTAACTGACACCTGGAACGATGAGGGGGGGGGGGGGGGGGGGGGGGGGGGGGGGGCTTGACGTGTCATAGCACCTTGAACGACACGGCACGTTTAGTTATTCATTTACATAGATCGTGTCACCTACTACGCGTAGTTTATGGCCCCTTCACGCCAAATTTAGATGGGGGAGGGGGAGGGGGGGACATTTCAGATTTAATAAAAACTCGACCCCGAAGGGCTTTGGTAAGAAAGTCGTGTTAAGTGTCGTTTTCAAAGTAATTTCTAACGAAGAATCGACTGATGGAGATCCCTGGACAAACTGTGGGGTTCTATGGGGCTTTTAAGGGGTTACTGACGGGGTTTTTGAAGGGCTTTGGTAAGAAAATTGTGTTAAGTATCGTTTTCGAAGTAATTTTGGACGTCGAATCGATTGATGGGGCCCTCAGACACATTTGGACAAACCGTGGGGCTCTATGAGGCTTCTAAGGTGTTACAGACGGGGTTTTTTGAAAGGCTTTGGTAAGAAATTCGTGTTAGGTGTCGTTTTCAAAGTAATTTCTAACGAAGAATCGACCGATTGAGGTCCCAGACTCTTCTGGACAAACTGTGGGGCTCTTTGGGGCTTCTAAGGGGTTACTTACGGGGTTTTTAAAGGGCTTAGAAAATCGTGTTGTGTCGTTTTCGAAATTATTTCTGACAAAAATCGATTAATGGAGGTCCCGAAGTCATCTGGACAAACCTTGGGGCTCTATGGGGCTTCTAAGGGGCTACAGATGGGGGCTTTTAAGTGCTTTGGTAAGAAAATCGTGTTAAGTGTCGTTTTCGAAGTAATTTTGGACGTCGAATCGATTGATGAGGCCCCCAGACTCATCTGGACAAAACGTGGGGCTCAATGGGGCTTCTAAGGGGATGCAGACGGGGGTTTTGAAGGGCATTGGTATGAAAATTGTGTTAAGTGTCGTTTTCGAAGTAATTTTGGACAAACCGTGGGGGTCTTTGGGGCATCTAAGGGATTACAGCCGGGGTTTTTGAAGGGCTTCGGTAAGAAAATCGTGTTAAGTGTCGTTTTCAAAGTAATTTTTAACGAAGAATCGACTGATGGAGATCCCAGAATCATCTGGACAAACCGTGAGGCTCTATGGGGTTCTAAGGGATTACTGACAGGGTTTTTGAAGGGATTTGGTATGAAAATCGTGTAAAGTGTCGTTTTCAAAGTAATTTTGGACGTCGAATCGATTGATGAGGCCACAAGACTCATCCGGACAAACCGTGAGGCTCTATGGGGCTTCTAAGGGGTTACTGACGGGTTTTTTGAAGGGCTTTGGTAAGAAAATCGTGTTGAGTATCGTTTTCGAAATAATTTTTGATGTCTAATCGATTGATGGGGCCCCCAGACTCGTCTTGATAAACCGTGGGGCTCTATGGGGCTTCTAAGGGGTTACTGAAAGGGTTTTTGAAGGGCTTTGGTATGAAAATCGTGGTAAGTGTAGTTTTCATAGTAATTTCTGACAAAGAATCGACTAATGTAGGTCCCATAGTCATCTGGACGAACCGTGGGACTGTAATGGGCTTTAGATGGGATTTTTGAAGGACTGGTCAGAAAGTCGAGTGAGGTGTCGTTGTTGAAGTAACATCTGATGTAAAATCGACTGATGGGGCTCCCAGAATTATCTGGGCCAACCGTGGGGCTTAATGAGGCTTCTCAGGAGCTACATATTGGATTCGTGAAGGGCTTTGCCCAGAAAACCGTGTGAAGTGTCGTTTTTTGGACGTAGAATCGATTGAAGGGGTTCAGATTCAGATTCAAATTTTTATTTGCCGCAAACAACAAATGTATAAGCAATAGTAAAAAAAAAAAAAAAAAACTATAAACTACAACAATACATGTAAAAATCGTTAAAGATACAACGAACATAATTTAGGAGGCCACTCTACAGGAAATTCGCACTGACAATATCCCCCAGGAACTCCTCAAAGTCATAGGGCGCTGACTTAATGAGATACCGTTTGACCCGGGCCCTAAAGATACCAACTGGATCACCGCGCAGGCTGCTGGGAAGTGCATTAAAAAATTTAACTCCCCACCATGTGGTGCCAGTGCATGTAGTGGCAAGTCGATGGAACGGTAGGCAGAGATTATTCTTGCTACGAGTGGGGTAGCCGTGCTCGGGAGTGTGGAAAAGGCCGATATTCTTCCTTACATAGCAAAGGCTCTCTAGGATGTAGGCAGCAGGGATGGTCAGAATTCCTAGCTCTTTATATGCAGGTCTACAATCCTCCCGGTAAGGCAAACCAGCTACGACGCGCACAGACCTCCTCTGACAGGAAAAAACGATGGAGGAGGCAGCAGAATGCCCCCAGCTGAGGATGGCGTATACAGCTCTACTCTGGAAGCATGCGTGAAAAGCTGCCAAAACGGCAGACCTTGTTAGCCTCTCAGATAGACGCCTCAAAAGAAAGGTGTAGCTGTTAAGACATGACTGCAGTTTAGCACAGTGGGGTTTCCAGCTGAGCTTTGGGTCAAGAACGACACCAAGAAATTTGACATCGTCGGGATTAATGTCCAAGCAAGACAAATCTCTTAACCCGAATCTCATGACATTTGTCTTGTCAGCATTAACGGAAAGTCCGTTCATTGTAAACCAGTTTGACACTACCTCTAAAGCAGTCACCTCAGATTCACACAATGATGACAGAGATGAGCTTTTTAAAATCAGTGAGGTATCGTCAGCAAAAAGAATTGAAAGAGTTTTAAGGCACAGAGGTAAGTCATTAATAAAAATAAGGAACAAAACTGGCCCGAGAACGGATCCCTGTGGTACACCGAACTCAACATGCAAGAAGCGTGACAACTCACTGTTGTGTCGCACAGCCTGGGTTCTACCAGAGAGGTAGCTTTCAACCATAGAAATTGCCTTGTCAGAAAAATTATATTTACTCAGCTTATCTAGAAGAAACGTGTGAGATATGCAATCAAAGCACTTTGCAACATCAACAAAGGTTGCAGAAGAATATTCACCACCCTCGAAAGCGGATCCCAGGAAATCAGTTAATTTTAGAATAGCGTCATTTGTGGATCTACCCTGACGAAAACCGAATTGCAAATCACTGAACAGGCCATTTCTTTCAAAGAATTCACTTATATCAAATTTTAGGGATTTTTCAAAAACCTCAGACAGAACTGGAAGTTTGGAAATAGGCCTGTGATTAGAGGGTAAATCATGCACACCTTTCTTAAAAAGTGGTACCACTTCGGCAACCTTCAGTACCGACGGAAATTTCCCAACGTCGATCGATTCGTTTATCAGGTGGGTAAGGGGGTATACCAGAGCTAGTGCCCCTTGTTTTAACATGCTTGTAGAAATCCCATAAACATCAAACCCATTTGAATTTTGCAGACCCGAAATAATTTTCATGACAGTGTGAGGCTCAATATTCGAAAATTTAAAATGTGTACTTGCATGCTGAACAGGAAAACCTAGAGGGTCGCCAATGCTACTGGGAAGCTTGCTTACAATATCCGCTGGAATATTTACAAAAAAAGAGTTGAAAGTATCAGCAGAAATTTGGTCGGAAGCTGTATTTGTCCTTTTCTCTCCTTTCCTGTTTTCATTTATTTCATCCCACATGGCTTTCACAGGATTTTTAGACGCAAAAATATGTCTCTCACGGTCGGTTCCCTGCATAACCTCCCGAGATTGTTTATAAACAAACAAACAAAACTGTACCTATATATACAGTTCGGAAGTGAGAAGGGAAAGTTCCCTCTAAACAGGGAAACCTTCCCTTCATGAAACTGCCTACACTGCCAACTGCAAGGCGAAGTGTGCACTGTACACTTGGATTGAACTATGAATTCGATGATTGAAGTGGAGGGCTACCCTTTACTTTCCCAAGTGAAGTGGACACTTGAGGGACGACTACGAATTCCGCACTAAATCTTGAAAGAGCAATTTCCGTTGATCCACAAATTTTGATGGCGAGTTTAACTTGAACGATTTTTAGAGATCGCGAGTGGGTCTGCTGTCATAGACCTTATAGAGGCCGGCAGTCAGGTCTGCGCAGTTGCCCTTCGAGAGAGTGCGGGTGTTTCTGGCCTTCTTCGCTCTCCCCGCTCGACCTGATCAGCGAGCGTTTGCGATTTAAAATTTACCCCATCACATGGCCTATTCAAATGGGCGAGCGAAGCGAGGCCCCCCTGTCTGAGTGCTATTAGCCTCTAATATTGATCGAAAATTATCCGTCATCCGCCTTCATGGTGGGAAATCGGCCGCAATTTGCCCGGAAATCCCCCCCCCCCCCCCCAGTAATTATTTTAGGGCGATGACGCCGCTGCGGGCAGACAAAAACCATACATCTCAATTGCGGACCATTTCAACTGCCTTCTCAAATAAGGTTAGTTCGGGACAAAACAGCTTTTGCCGCAAGTTCATTGCTCCGCCGCCGGCTTTTCACGGCCAAACCGAAGATCCTGTTCGTTACGTCGCTTGTTCCGCGTTTGTCGTTAGCGGGAGGGTGACGTGACGGATCGTGACCTCGCATTTATCACAAATTCCATTTTTTTTAAAGGCGATTGCAAGCTGGCTCGTCGGCAGATGATTCAAATGTGATAAGTGGCGGTAGTGTGTGAGGGTGTGTGTGTGTGTGTGTGTGTGTGGTGGGGGGGTTGTCAAGTGTCTATCAACGTGTGAGGGGGGGGGGGATGTTAAGGAGGAGGGGGGATGGCTTCATTGTACGTAATTGCCCTTGAATCCGTGAATTCATCTTCGCGTAGTGCGTCAGTGCCCCCGTGACGGTCCGAGTTTTGTTTCGTCCCGCCTGTCCAGTGCGGTCAGTGTGGATCAGCCGGCCGCTGAAATGACCGTCGGGGTTTTCGACTGAATTCAGCAGCTCACCTTCCCTTCCGCCTGATGGAGCGACAAAACGCCGTCTGTTGTTCCTGCCGCGACGGCGAAGACGATCCTCTCACCTGTTGTTGCACGTGCGACCCGCCCGAGCTCAGATCTGCTTCCCGGTCTCTAATTGTCCTTCGAATTACGCTAATCCGCTCACCAAGTGCCCCCACGTTTCTCCCGATACTCACAACTTGACGAAATTCTGCCAGTCACAACGCCTAGTCACTTTTTTCATTGTAACAAAAAAAAAAAAAACCTTCAAATTTTACACGAGGGATTGATTACACTACCACATTACAGTATTTATGGGTGGTCTTGCATCCGGCCGGAGCTTGTCGGTTTCTTTCGTTATTTGGTGTGCTGAATCCGAATCCGAGGTCCTTTTTTTTTTTTTTTTTTGTTTAGCTCATGAAATGTGTGGAAAAAAAATGACGAAAAATTGGGATTTTTCCACACTTTTTGCAAGTTTTTTGTGAAAACGGGGGGTTTGAAGCAGTGCAATGGAAAAATTATGGTGATATTCGGAATCAGCGATAAATTTTGCATAAGTTAAGCACCTTTGGAACGCATTTAATTCAGAAGTGTGTTCAATGAAAAATCCTGAAACGTTTGTGCACAAAACAAGTGAAAACAAGCAGTATATCATGGAAAAACGAGCTAAAAAAAAAAAAAAAACGGACCTCGGATTCGGATTCAGCACACCAAATAACGTAAGAAACTGACTAAATTCTGTAAAGTAGTGTTATTGTTCTTTGATATAGGTTAATTTTGCAAAAATTAATTCTGTTGTAGTGAGAAAATATTTTTGAAAAAACGCTGTAAATTTTACACAAGTGTTTATTATTCATTGATATGTATACGTTATTATACGTATACGTTACTTGTGCAGAAATTTAATTCTGTCAATGAAAAAATTAAAAAAAAAAATTTTTTGGGATTTTTTTCAAAAAATTTTTTTTCTTCAGAAATTCGTTATTTTTTACTCGAAAAATATTTAACATCCTCGGATCCTTCAAAAATCCCATTTGTAGCCCCATGAAAGCCCTGTAGATCGCCCCAGTGAAATCGGATCGTTCCGGGACCCCAAAAAATGGATTCTACGTCCAAAAATACTTCGAAAACGACACCTAACTCGATCTCATAGCTAAAAGCCTTCAAAAAAACCCTCCCTTAGCCCCATAGCGCCCCACGGGTTGGGGCAATCGCACTGAAAACCTTGCGGGCACAACTAGATGGTAATCCGAGTATTTTGTCGAAATTTCAGATGTAAAAAAAAAAAAAAAATTCCTACTGCTCAAAATGGCTCGGACGGACGGACATTTCGGATTTAGAATGTAGACCTCTTGAAACGGACAACGTCACATTTTGACGCCGATCAGAATTGTCGACCTCCGTCGCGATTACATAGGTGTATTATTCCGAGCATAATGAACCAAAAGGTGACCATTTCCGGAGTCGTCCAGCCGCGACGATTTTCCGACGGTTTAGATCGTGTGAAATAGACTCAGAAAACAAGCCGTCCACTCCGAGCTACTCTGCTTGTGTAATTCGAACCTTGAACGTATCCTGCGATAACCTGCGAATTAAAAAAAATTAATCGATAAAAGTTTAACGCTCACGTAACTTTAAAATTGTTGCTCCCAACGCCGCCGTTAAATTTGTCCATCACAATCGCCTTCACCTTTACGTCCGAAATTTATTTCCGTGTTTGTTTTCAGGTACGAGGATGGGACCGTCCGTCTCAAGAACTCCAACATCGAGCTGATGGACCAGGACATCCTCTACCATTTGGCTCTGGGCAGCGGGTCCCACGACCTCGTCGAGATGTTCGGCGACGTCAAAGTAGGTTTCGAAAACGGGCTCCTCCGAACGAGTCTGATACCCCGATTTTTGACTTGATAGTTGGATGTTTCACCCGCAAAACCCTAATAGTAGCGAAAAAAAAGATAGTCCGTTGACCCGTAAATTTTCAAAAACCCCTCCTGCAGCCCCGCGAATAGGAGCAATCGGGTTGAAAACCTTGCGGACTCGACTGCAACGACCGAATATATCGTCAGCCTTACTTGATAGACCGTCATTATGCGTTTTGGTTACGTAACTAATTATTATTGGTTTCTAAGGTCAGTCAGTGTCTCAAAAAGGGAACGTAAAAGCTGTAACGTAAAGCTTCTTTCCAACCACATTGAGACCACTTCCCATAAACTGTTCCTTGCAAACTATTTCTCTCGCTGTTCTGCCTTTTTTTTTAATTTTTTTTTTTTTTTTTTTTTCAGTTCGTCTGTCTGGGCGGCACACCAAAGCGGATGGAGCAGTTCGCTTACTACATTATGGGCGAAATTGGTCACAAATTACCGACCGGCACAACACTTCAGGATATTTCCCAATACTCTTATCGCTATTCAATGTATAAAGTTGGGCCTGTGTTGTCTATTAGCGTAAGTTGAAGAAAAAAAAAAAATAATTATTTACAATTAAAAAACCTCATTGTGAAAGTCAACATTCACTATGATGTTTTTTGAAAATTATTAATTTATTATATTTATTAAATGTATTTACTTATTTTTTTATTTACGTATTATTTTTAATTATTTGATAATTTCTTTAATATTATTAATTATTAACAATTAATTATTAAATTAATAATTTATTAATAATATTAAAGAAATCATCAAAAAATTAAAAAAATTTAATTATTATTAAATTAATAATTAATTATTAACAATTAATTGATAATATTAAAGAAATAATTAAAAAAATTAATTTTTTTAATTATTATTAAATTATCAAATTAATAATATTCAAGAAATTATCAAAACTACAATTATTAATAATATCAAAGAAATTATCAAACAATTAAAAATAATACATAACAAAATAGAACGTTAAAAAGATAACTGTTATAAATAACTGTTACTTTCTTTCAATTATTTTATTAATAAAACTTTATTAACCTAGTTTAAGTAAATTATTAGTTTAATTTTTATTGTCAATTATAAATATTAATTTCAAAATTAGTAAATAATAAATTTAAAAAATAGATAATAAATTTGTGATAGTATAAATATTATTTATTAATTTTATCAATTGTTTTATTTAATATTAATTTTTATTATTCATTTTAATAATATACATTATAATTTAATAATTATTAATAACCCCCTACTAATTGTTTCTTTATATTTTCAAATTTGCAGCATGGAATGGGAATTCCTTCGATTGGAATTTTGCTCCACGAAGTGATCAAGTTGATGTACCACGCCAAAGCGAAGGACCCTGTTTTCTTTAGGATCGGAACGAGCGGCGGAATTGGCGTCGAACCCGGTACGGTCGTCATATCCGAACAGGCCGTCGACGGCCTTCTCCGACCCTACTACGAACTGGTGCGTGAAGATTCAGGAACTTGTCACGGCCCAGCACTGCAAAAACAAAATGGCGGGCTCTTGCAGTTTTTTTTTTTTTTTTCTTCTCAAATTTTGTTTCGTTTCCAGCCGGTTTTGGGCAAGTTGGTTCAGCGGCCGGCCGTTTTGGACAAGAAGCTGGTGCGGGAGCTCAAAGCTTTGCACCACCCTGAAGATCCTTACGAGACCGTCACTGGCAAAACTGTCTGCACTATTGATTTTTACGAAGGTGAGGTTTGATTGCACTTTGAGAATAACTGAATGGCTTGGAACAGAGCTTTCCGTGTGTAAAAGAGCCAGTTATGCAGGTTTGTTACATAACACACACACAGACAGTTTACATTGTGGCTTCCGTTTGCATGAAAAGGCTTCTTTGTTGGTTTAACTGCCTTTGAAATCCCTCAACGGTTGTGTAAGACCTGCCACAGGTGAGTTTTATTGGGATAGAAGCCGAACGTATCGTCAAAGTAATTTGTACTTGGATATTGTTGAGCAGATTTGGGTTTTATAATCATAAATGCGTTGCAGGGCAAGGCAGGCTGGACGGAGCATTCTGTGATTTCAACGAGAACGAAAAGATGGCCTACTTAGAGCAGATCCAGAAGGCCAACGTCGCCAATATGGAGATGGAGTCGCTTGCTTTTGCCGCTCTGACGCACAACGCGGGAGTCCGCTCGGCCGTCATCTGCGTCACCATCGTGGACCGCCTCAAGGGAGATCAGGTGTGCCACCTTGATACACTCGCCAAACATCCTCGTGCATCGCTTGTGGGGACACGATTAGACACGGGTGCATTTTGTGTTCTTGTGGGAGCGTCATTTCTCCAATTACGCCGCCGGGTGTCGTGGAGGAAATGGGAGGGAGTGCAGGTGCATTTCCTTCTGGCCACGAGACGTCGTGATCTGAGCCAGAGATCTGTGCAGCTGCAGAAACGGCAGGTCCACTTTGGACAGACTTGCCAGAATCAGATGCTAACAACAACTATAATCAGCTTTCTAAACGCAGCTCAGACAAAATCACGCTTGCGAGCGCAGCTTCAAAAAGAGGGGCAAGAGCGGCAAAACCCCCTTTTTCCGAACATGCTGATTTCGATTATCTGGCTCATGTTTCTCGCAGTGTATTACCCTCAGAACCACATACAGCAGGGATTTTTTTTTTCCCGCAAATGAAGATTTAGGTCGTAAATTGGGGCTCAAATCCAATATAGGAATCCTAATGGATTTTGGTTTATTATTCTTGGAATGGTACACCTGTGTAATCGCGACGGAGGTTGACGACTCCGATCGGCCTCAAAAGTTGGCATTATCCTTTTCAATAGGTCTAGATTCCAAAACCGAAATGCCCGACCGCCGTATGCCGTCCAGGCCGTTTCGGGCAGTAGGAATGTTTTTCAAAGTCTGAAATTTTGACAAAATACTCGGCTCACCATCTAGTTGTGCCCGCAAGGTTTTCAGCCAGATCGCCCAAACCCGTGGGGCGCTATGGGGCTAAAATGAGGCTACGGGAGGGGTTATTTGAAGGCTTTTAGCTATGGGATCGAGTTAGGTGTCGTTTTCGAAGTATTTTTGGACGTAGAATCCATTTTTCGGGGTCCCGGAACGATCCGATTTCACTGTGGGGATCTATAGAGTTTCATGGGACTAAAAATGGGATTTTTGAAGGATCCCAGGATGCCAAATATTTTCTGAGTGAAAAAAAATTGAAAAAAATGTGAAATAAAAAAGATTTTCTACATTTTTTTCATTGACAGATTTTTATTTTCGTACATGTAAGCTGCATCTATAAATAGTTATTCTTATAAGAATGATAAACCCTTGTGTAAAATTTGGAGCGTTTTGTGTGAATTCGACTTGAGTGTCGATGAGGTTTACGTAACCGGAAATGAGGGGGGGGGGGGGGGGGTTAATCATGAAATTTTTTTCCATGTTCTAGGCTGTCTATCTATGCAACAAAGCCACCAAACTGGGGGAAAATTTTGTTTTAGGCAGTTTAGGTACCTCGCAAATTTGGAGTTGGTCGAGCTTTTTGGAATTTTTTTTTTTCAACAATTTTTTTTATTCGAAAAATATTTGACCTGGGATCCTTCAAAACCCATTTGTAGCCCCATGAAAGCCCCCATAGATCGCCACAGTGAAACCGAATCGTTCCGGGACCCTCAAAAATGGATTCTACGTCCAAAAATACTTCGAAAACGACATCTAACTCGAGCCCATAGCCAAAAGCCTTCAAATAACGCCTCCCGTAACCCAGTTTTAGCCCCGTAGCGCCCCACGGGTTTGGGCGATCGAGCTGAAAACCTTGCGGGCATAACTAGATGGTAAACCAAGTATTTTGTCAAAATTTCAGTTTAAAAAAAAATTCCTACTGCCCAAAACGGCCCGGACGGCGTACGGCGGACGGACATAATAATAAATCAAAAGGTGGAGGAGGAGGTTAGGAAGAACGACGCTAGGCTGCGCTCGCGAGAGTGATTTCGTCTGAGAGGCTAGACGCTCAAATGTAAAAGCGTACTTACAGTGTGTGAGTGGAGAATACAAGTTAGTTGGTGAGAACGCGCTGGGCCCGGGTCCGTTTCCCGTCTCGCGGGAAAATGAGTGCCCAAAGCGATCAGCGCCTCACAAAACTATTGCCTTGCCGAGCTTACTTTTCAGGGTTGAAGGGAGTTCCCTCCACACTGCTCACGCTCCAATTCTCTTTTCCAGATCCACGCCCCGAAAGAGGTCCTCGACGAATACCAAAAACGCCCTCAAAAACTCGTCTCCCGCTACATCAAAAAATACCTGCAGACCAAAGGCCGGTTCATGGACTCCTACTGCGGCTCTCCCTGCGTCAAGTCTCCCCGGCGCTTCAAACTGGTTCAGCAGGAGTCTGAAAACTACGATTAAAAGCATCCAGGTAAAGATATTTTTCAACAGAAAAAAAAAAAAAAAAACTGCCTGTGTTTTGACAGTTTTATCAAATCCAACCTAACCAACAATTTTGTAACGATCGCCCTTTCTGCGTCTGCTGCCATCCGAAATTTGCCACAATTGTTGCTTTTGTGAGCGTTTTGACCAAGACGCACAATTTTCCCTTTTTCTTCATCCCTCTTCTTGGACCCAACGTTTCGCAATAGCCAGCCATCGTTTGAAATTACTGCTCCTTTGATCGCCATCTTGGTCGATGTCGGACAATAAGTTTCCGTGTGGGTTCCACCCGCATATTCCTTCAATTCGCCCACTCTGGTTTATACCGGCAGCCCGAACGAACATTCCAAAACCTTGTTCAACACCAAACTCCCAATTTCTCGAACAAAATATAACTGAATTTAATTTCACCAAGCGGAATGTATATAGCTTGTCATACAGCTTTGTATATGTATCAGCACCAAAGCTTTGAATATGGAGTTATTTGTATCACGGTAATTGTAACCAAACTTATCTGTAACAATAAGGCTAAGCATTTAATTCTGTTGAACGTGGAATTTTGTATAACCACGACGTGTTTTCACTCTGAGGTGTATTATTTTGTATGATTAGGTTTCGAGTTGATTATGTTTAGCAAATGTCAAAAATGTCTGTGAATGGTTTGATTTTCCTATAGGAGCAGAGTTGTGTTAGTTAACTTTGTTACCAAAAGCTGGCAGTTTTTATTTTTATCGTAATTGTAACTGTAGGAATTGGGTGATTTGTGTAGAATGGGGAGGTTGTGGCCCAATATCTTTTAATCGTTGAATTTACTTAAAATAATTGTAGGTTATCATCTCTCTCAAAGAACTGTTATGGTACCTGGCCGTGGTTTAGACCTGACTGTGATGTTGTGGTTAAGTCTGGGGGAAAGATGGTCTCTTGCGGTTGAGCCCAGTCTGTGATACCCTCCCATGGTTCAGACCCGGGCGTACCTCGACCTAAGCTATTTGTCAATCATCTCAGCACGCTCTAGGAATTTTTGGTGACGGGACTGTACGTGACTCTCCCCCTTGGGATGGACTCGCAACGAAGATGGGGGCCGTGGGTCATGCTGGTGGTTACTTACTTACGCTCAGGGGTTGGCTAGGGGACAGGGTAGCCCCGTGGCCTAAGGCGTCAGCGAGACGTCTGTTTACAATCAGTCGGAGCGCTGATCAGCCTGGTTCGAATCCAGGGAAGAGCACCGATGTTTGACCAAAAGTCAATTATGTGTTTTAATACCTGTCTTGTCGGTTGACAATTCACCTCTGAACTTTGGAACGTTTATGTGAATCCTAGCAGAGGCTCCAGTGGCGACATCAGACATCAGTCTTCAACACACAAGATCTGAGGACAAAGTTTACATCGTAAACAACCTCTCTTGGGACCTCGAACCGGGATAAAAATTTTCTGGTGGACCGGCAAAAACATTGTCTTCATTTGCTGAGAACCTTAAGCTAGCTACGCAATCTGTGATCCCTTGGGGGATAAGGACGGGAGGGGTGGGGGGGGGGGGGAGTGTCAGACTGTGTCCACCCCCCTCCTCACAACCCCTCAAGAAGACGCAGTGTCACTGCGGCAGTGATAAGACGTATATTAGAAATTGGACCTCGACCACCCAGGAGGCAAATAGAGTCAAAAACGGACACTCGGGAGTACAATAAGCCAGAAGGCTTCCGTACTGGGGATTTCCCGAAGAAATTGCCCGCAGTGTTCCGATCTCCCGACAAATTTACATTTACGGTTTACAGGGGTTGGCTGGTTTTAGCAAGCAGGGGCTGACACCACCCCCCCCCCCCCCCCCCCCCCCAGTCTACTATATTGGAGCTCCAGCCCGAGGAGGAGGAGGAGGAGGAGGGTGCTCATCTAAGTTCTAAGGCACTTCTAGATGTCGGAAAAATTCGAAATTGGTCTCAAAAAGTTCAGCTTGTCGAGTCTGTTCCCCTCTTCTAACAATTAGGCGGCGTTCAGATGTCATTTAAAACCACGTAATAAAATATGCTCAAACAACAATAAAAGGGCTTTCAAGGGAGGGGGTTGGGGGGGGGGGGGGGCAAGCGGGCCTAGCAAGGGGAAAACCGCTGATCTCCAATATTTTGCCAAGGATATGGTAGACAAAAAGATTTCACTTTCTAAATGAATCCTTTCATTTCAATAATTCATTTCTTTAAGAAAACAAAACTATTTGATATCAAAAGCAAATAGAAAGGGTCTGAGGCCAGGTTGGAGAGGTCGGGGGTTGGCTTGCCTTAGCCAGCAGGGGATGGCTATTCTACTACTTATTTCTTGTAAAAGACATTGTGCACGTTAGGTAAAGGGAAGAAAGTTGTTTTTGGGCGTGCTGAGTTGAGTGCCATTTTGCTGGTAAGAGGTGTGCCAAGGCTATAAAATTTTAATGTGCTGATTAGCTCACAGTGCCGAGTCGATACACGCCGGTTCAGACCTATGACACTTGGTCGTAGTTAAGACCAGCTTGAGATGCTCTCTTGGTTGGGCCCAGCTCTTGATCCCTGACTATAGTCTTGCCTGAGATCTTCTCTCACAGTTCCCAGAAAACGAGAAAGAATCTGTTTTGTAGCTCGATGGACTGGAAAGAGATGTATTGCACCTAAAAGTTTAAGATGTTAAAAAAAGAAGTATTTATTGCACGGCTAGAGAGGATATTACTTACAGATTAACTCTGGTACAATCATAGTTATGGATATTGCTGGATTTCATTAGACTCATCGGACTCACGAATTTGGCTGACCATGAGGACGTGTATGGTGACCACAAATGAGCAACCACCGAGAACACGAAAACTGAAAGTTACAAGAAGAGGTAGCATGGTAGGTAGGTAAGTTGCTGTCCCAGCGAAGAAATCGCAAAAAATGAATGCTAGCATTCAGTCAGAAGGCTTCGCTTCGCTCGGCCAACCACTTGCTTGCACCTCCACGTGGGCCATCCTGGGCACATCGGAGTGATGTGGCTAATGCTGGAGGGGGCAGGAGGGCCTGCTGTGCATCGTGGGGGAGTGTTTGAGAAGACTGAGAACGACTGAGCCAACCAGCAAGGCTGCACTACCCCCAGTTCCTCTGTACTCTTGGACTGTGGAGTGTACACCCCTGGCGCCTTGGTCCTTGGAGTCCTGGGGCTGCGTTTAGGAAGGGCCGTGAGCCCAAAGGTATTTGCAGGCGAATTCAATGCATTGTCTCGAAAGGCTTGACGTTCCAGAAGGGCATGCTGGAAGTCGGATACGAGCGCTGAGTGCCTCAGGAGGCTGTACTTTGGATGTCCTGGATACGGCTCCAGGGCAGAGAAATCCAGGGGTGTGCGGTCCAAAAGTACGCTGTGTATTTCTGAAAAGAACTAATCACATCTAACGTGGACACAATGGGAAGAGGTGGTGTGGTGGGACGGATATCACGCCCAGGCGTTGGAGGACAGCGGGCTGTTTACCGCCTGTTGCTGGCGGGTTGGTGGCATAGCCACCCGCTTACACCACGCTCATTTCCATACTCCATGGCTGATCTCACGTATGTTCGAAAGGCCAGAGTTAGCCCATCCTGCGAGGCCCTCCCAAAACAAGCCAGCAAACCGCTTCAGGAGACGAGACCTTTGGGACCCCCAATATTTGATACTTTCCATGAATCTCAGTCTAAAATGTGGGGCCTGTCTTATCAGTTTTGACTGAATGCTAATTCCATTTTATACGTAGGTACATGATGTTTAATTTAAAACACATAACCACCCAGCCTCACCCCATTTTACGAATTACCCTTGGCACACCTGTAAATTAGAACTCCTTCATTTTGTATTTGTTTTATCGACACTATAATATAGTATATTTTTATTCATTTTACAAAACCACTTTATTTCTAGTGTTAAATGTGCGAACCTTCAATAGAAATCAAAAATGAGTAATTCTCGAAGAAATGTGTTCCAATTTTCGAAACGCCAAAAAAATTATCTCGATAATCTTTCCCCCCGTCAGCGGTTTCATGCGTGATATCACAAACGGGTCCAACAATCAGTATTTAGCTCCAATACTCCCAACATAATTTTATGCGAAAAAAAAAAATTTGTCCCCACTCCAAAATTCACCTTTTGTCGTTCCTCATTAGAAGTCGGCGCTTTGAGCACTGTAACGGTTTTTGAAAATGAAGAATCTGCCTTCAAAAAAATTTGATTGTGCCATATTTTGAAAAATTTGTATGACCGCCTTAAAAAAATCTTCCTATTGAAAAAAAATATATCGAGCCGATAGTTTATTGTTGGGGGTGTTCCAGAATGTCACGCGGAAGTCGTCCCAGTTGTTTTTAAATGTATGCAAAATTTTGAAAAGTACGAAAAAAAAAAAGAAGTTTTTCGCTGTAATGAAGATAGTGAATTTAACTACTAGTTGTTATCGCTCACATTGTAGTCAGCTAATGTACTGTAGTGGCAAACTTGAAAATTCTGTGAAGATGATTATCTTCCCGACATTGAGTGACGAACAGAGTTGAAGTTTTTATTTCTGTAAAAAGCAATAACTTTTCAATTTTCATTTTCATTTCAAAACTGAAGTTAATTAAAATTGTTTTGTTCTCATTTTAGTATTGTTGAGAAATTTCTAATATGTTGAGCTTCTGCGATGCTGATATAATCGCCTGCACACTGAAAGTTCTCATTGGTTTTTGTACTTTTTTTTAAATTTGAAATTTAAGCGACTTTTTTTAAAATATAGGGGCGAAGTTTGTTGCAAGTTCAAGACCGTTGTCTTTGAAGTATTTAACCCGATAGAAGATATAGCTCTTCCCTGTTACGATGAAAGTGTTAAAAAAAGCGAAATTTTCGATATTCAATTTTGGATCTTGATGTTGACAGAATGTCGAATAGTATAATATTGTTATCGCGTTGTGTTTGTTATTAGTGTAAAGCTCGCTTTGTTTGTCGTTTTTGAACCGTTGAAAAAAAAAGTAGAAATCTTCGTTTGTGTTTAGTTTTGCTCAAAAACGCGGCCAGGCCTAAGCTTCACAACGACATATCCTTAAGCATTTACTGCGTCAAAATGCCAGATCCGCTGCAAAATGCGCCGCGTCGAAGTGAAGTCCCGCAATCCCGCGCGAGCCGTGAGGGATGCGGTCTTCTCGATTCCACTCGAAACTGGTAAATGATGGATTTGTTTGCAAAGAAAATGTTTAGTTTCGTGAGTTGTTAAGTTTTATTTATTTATTTTTTATTTTTTTATTTATTTTGTGAACAAAACTCAGTACCTCGAGATGCATCCTTAGAAAAAACGTTTGTACGTAGTCAATGGAGGAATTTTTGTTACTTAAAATAAAAGTTGATACTTGTATGAATTTTCGTATTTTATTGTGCCTTTGTCAAACTTCATTTTATGATCCAGCAAAATCTATATATCCACATTGTTAGGAGGACACCTTCAATGGAGGACAGGTTGCCAATCTAACTACCTGGAAAAAAATCTATTAGCTGCTTCACAATACGGATTCCGAAAAAATAGGAGTACACAAGATGCCCTAGTGGATGTAATAGCAGATATCTCAGAATCAATGAACAACAATCTCAAAATAATGGGAGTTTTCATATATCTCTCCAAGGCATTTGACTCCATAGAAATATCCAAAGACATTATATATATTATATATCTGGCGTATGCTAAAATTGGAAAGACTTGGACTTGATGGGGTGGCCTTAGGGTGGTTCGGATCGTACCTCTCGAACAGAAGACAGTTTGTACAAATTCAGACGACTAAAAGCACTGAAGAAATAATTAGTTATGGAGTACCTCAAGGATCAGTACTAGGCCCTATTTTATTTCTTGTATTCGTCTGTTTGCTCTGGATGTCTCAGGAAATTTCGTAGCCTTTGCAGATGACATAGCCATTTTATTGAAAGGAAACACATGGGAAGAGGTCCATTCAGAGGCGGAACGAGTTATGGAGAAAGTCCTGAAATGGTATCACTTGAATGGTCTAACCGTGAACATAGCTAAAACAAAGTACCGTAAAGTGGGGTTATTTGAAAAACGTGAGGTTATTTGAGAAAGCAACGTTTTTTTTCGAAAAAAAAAAATCATTAAAAAGGCTAGGAGCATCTTATAGCATCGATTGAAAATGTAGCAGCCGCTCCAATCATAGGTCTATGCGATAAGCGTCCTTATCGGTGGTTATCTGATACCACCGAATAATGGCGGCAGTTCACAATTTTCCGGTTTGTCGACGTTTTCAGAGAAGGTGGTCGAACTTTTGTTTCCATCCTGACCGGCGTAGGATCCAAGGTAGGTTCTCCTGTACTATTGTTTGAAACAATGTCTTACGAGGATCGTATCCAAATTTGAAGTAATTTGGTCCCAAAATGGCCGCGCCATGTCATTTTTTGTAAAAAGGGGCAAATTGGGAAAAAGTTCAGGGGCTATTTGAGAATGTTTTTTTAAACAATTTTCGGCATTTTGTTTTGTGATTGAGATGGAGGAACATTGTTTTCAGTGGACTTTCTGAAGAAAAAGGAGAAGACTGATGGATTTTTCAAGCCCTCTGACGTTGACAACGAGCTAATCAGTCGAAATATGACCAAACAACTCGGAGATCCAAAAACAAGGTTCTTGATTCAGGGAAATGTATGTTTTCCACGAAAATCTAGATAAATTTCGTTTCAATTTATATTTTTATAAGAAGGGGGGTTCAGTTTTTTTTTGTGTGTGTTTGGGATTTTGTTCAGAAATTTTTATTTTTATGAGTTTCATTTTTATAAGAGTCAAGACTGATGTGACCGTTTGTGATCGTTACTAGACGATTTAAGATTTGTTTGTGATTATAAAACAGACGTTCCTGGCATTTTATTACAATTTTTGTCGGTTTTCTTATAAAAACTCGTTTTTTGTGTTAAAAATTGAAGAGTCCAGGGGAAAAACCCCGTCATTGATACAAAGCTGATTTTGAGAAAAATGAATTTTAAAGTTTACCAACTAACAGAAACTTCAAAAACGATTTAAAAAAAAAAAAAAAAAAAACATTTGAACCACCAACTATGCAGATTCACAATATGTTTCCCGAATGACCATTTTTCAAACTATTAAAATTTAATCATTTAATGATATTTTATAAATAATTCTGAACTTATAATGCGAATTTTAACCCTCTTTTACTCCTAAACCAAACAATGGAGAGAATAAAGTATTTTGAAGAATGCAAAACGCATGTCGATATCCACAAAATACCAAAAAAAATTGCTTTGTACAATTTGTACACTGTGTATTAGGTTTTACAAAAAATTTACCAAAAAAAAAAAAAGGTTTTTACGAACGAAAACTACGATTAAAAAACGCTGCAAATTTTACTCAAGGGTTTATTATTCTTTAATATAGGTTACTTGTGCAAAAATTATTTCTGTTTCAATGGAAAAAATTTTGGAAAAAAAGTTTTTTGGATTTTCTTTTTTCAAACAAAATTTTTCAAAAATTTTTTTTTTACTCGAAAAATATTTAACCTGGGATCCTTAAAAAATCCCATTTTTAGCACCATGAAAGTCCTATAGATCGCCACAGTGAAATCGGATTGTTCCGGGACTTCGAAAACGACACCTAACTCGACCCCATAGCTAAAAGCCTTCAAAAACCCCCTCTCATAGCCCCATTTTAGCCCCATAGCGCCCCACGGGTTTGGGCGATCGGACTGAAAACCTTGCGGGCACAACTAGATGGTAAACCGAGTATTTTGTCAAAATTTCAGACTTTAAAAAAAATTCCTACTGCCCAAAACGGCAATACACAAGATGATGAGATAAGGAGGGGCGCACGCCGCAGCGTTGGTTGGGGCCTTTTAAACGGCAATGACGGGGTTCTTCCCTGCACGCGCTGTCGATGACGGGGTTTTTCCCCAGTACTGCTAATATTCAACCCAATATTTCGCTGAGATGGTGGGGTTATTCTCCAAAACCGAGGGCTTCTTCGGATTCTACGCCTCAAAATCCTTTAGAAACCACTTCGTACCTGATTCACCCCAAAATGTCGATGACGGGGTTTTCCCCCTGGACTCTTCAAGTTTTTTTAACGTCCCTCAAGCTTGGAAATGATTTTTAAAAACTTGGAGGGTTGTCTCGATTAGCCCCATTGAGTTAGCGATTTTAAAACATGCATTTTTGTGCGTATTCCCATTATACCCCAACCATGAGGGCTATTTGGGAACGCCATTCAAAAAAAAATATATAAAATTCCCCTCCAGGGGATTTCAATTTCTAAAACGCAGAAATGTAGCTCAGAGGCCCTTCTATCCAAAAAAAATTTGAGCTGGTTAAAAATATTTTTTTTAGTACCTAAAATTGAGTTAGAATGCAAAAATTTTCTCAAATAGCACCACTTTACGGTACATAACGTTTTCTATCAATAAAACTGGTCAGCCGGACTTTTCGAAATTAGTAATTCACAAAGATCAGTGCGCGCAAAAAAACAGCTCCTGTGGAACATTAGAAAAAGTTAGAAGCCTAAAATAGCTTGGGCTTACACTGGATCAACATCTAAAGTGGCAGGAACACATTCAGAACTTGGAGGGGAGAATTAAAATGTTACCATTTCTTCATCGTCCTAAGAAATTTTTTTATCCAGGGATGATCGCATGATGTACAATGCGTATGTTTACAGTATTCTAATTTATGGCATAATAATTTGGGGCGGTGCCTACTCAAGCAATTTTCATTGCATTGAGGTGGCAATTAACACTGTGCTACGGATAGCAACCAAATCTGACGCACACCAATAGTTTAAGCGAGGTCTATGTATTATCACACCCTGCCATTTAGGTACAGGAACAAAGGAAAGTATTTTCAAATCAGGGCTACATTTCCTGTCAGATTAGTAAAGCGAGTACAAGTTGCTCCATTGCTGTATTGACCGATTTAACTTCGTGATGGATTCCATAATGTGAAACTTGCAGGTAGGACCTACTTACTACCTACATAGTACCTAACATCAACAAAATTTGTTAAAAAATTTGTTTTGATTTTTCCAATCTGCCTTCGGGAACCTAAGGAAACGGTAGGTCCAATTGAAAGCCCCATAGAGCAGGTTCAAGTTGCAAAAATATTGTCTTCATTGTTTCGGTTGTCGCCGCACTTGACGCTGGTTGTGTAAGAATCTCATAAATCAGAAGAAGCTAGTTAAAATCAATCATTCACGGATTCCTTTGATTTGAGCATATATTATGATTCGGCACATTTTTCATTGCAAGGACTTTAACGAATGGCAGGGCCCTACATTTTTCTTCGCGCGAAGTGGCCCATAATTTACATTTTTACTTCTCAATAAGTACAACTTTCTACCGGGGCGGGTTCTTCCGGGCGTCCGTCTGGAGAGGTGGGGGGACTTGATCGGCTTCGCGCCCCCAGGAGACCGCCTCCGAACCGGAGCCTGTTCAGTCATGTTCAAGTCCTGGCTGGCGGTGGCCGTCTGTCTGGCGGCGGCGGCGGCGAAGAGGTCCCGCGTCCCGACTTCCAGACTCTCCGAAGACGTCGTTCCTCAACATTATCACGTCACGCTCGTCCCCAGGAGGGACTGCACGTTTTCGGGAAAAGTAAGATTTCCGCTAAATGGTTTTTGCAATTAGAAAAAAAAGAAGAAAAAAAAAAAAACGGATTTTTATAGAAACAGCACTAGTGCGGAGAGCTCACATTCACGTCATGAGGATTCTTCCTCTTGCGACGTCGGAGCACCTCATAAACGGCGAGCAACTGGATCGCTTCTTCATTGACGTGTACTTGTAGCCTCTTGTGATGAACTATGGCTTGAATATTGATCACCTGATTTACTGTCAGATTTGAAGTTCTTTGTGGAGTCTGACAAGTCTAAGTAGTGTGTCGGTATGCATCAACAACACACCTCAGTACATTGTTTTGGGACCTTTGAATAATATCTCGGTTGCTTTGAGCAGTGCAGCCCCACAGCTGCGCTCCATACGTCCAAACTGGCTTGTGGACTTGATAGTACAGCGTTAATTCATTTTGGATCGACATTTTTGATTTCCGACCCATTAGCCAGTACATAATAGCCTTGCCTTAAGAAGAACGGGAACATAGCCAAGCTTTCGTTTGGTGAAGTCGACATGAACCGATTTCGTTTCATTCATCGTGAGTCTCCATTTCGATGTCCAGTCTTGGAATTGCTTGATGGATCTTCGAAGCAGGGGCGGATAGGCAGGTCGGGCGATCGGGCGTCGCCCGAAGGGCCGATGGTCCTGAGGGGCCGGTCGAAGCTGGAGACAAATGTTTTCCTACAGTACTAAGCCAGAAAAGAAAAACTCAAGACATAAAAGAATCTGGTTGGCTTTGTTCCTCATAGGGTGGATTGCAAGTTCAATAGGTAATTGCGTAATTTGTGCAACAAGATTTTAAAACAGTACAACCTCACGGCCTCATCGCATGCAAGACTTTTTTTGATTTTCAACAAACTTATGGTTAGGCTTTCCACGACCCAAATCGAGTATTAGAGGAGTTTTTCAAAATTTAAAATCTTCAAAACAAGGCTGAGGAAAACTCTGAGTGACAACAATATGGAGGATCTTATGTTGATGGCTTGCAATCAGGAGAGTCTGGCCGGAGCACTGAGCCCGGGCTAGGCTGGGGGCTTTAGTCATTATCGGCCCTCCTTGCCATCGCCTACTGCTTGGTCCCTTCTCTATCGCACGCAAGCGCTTTGTGTGAGAGCGTTATGTGTTCCCGTTTCGGTTAAATATTCATGGAATTAATAAAATATCACTTTAGTATTTGCAACAGGGGTAAAAATTTTGATCGCCCTCAAAATTTGTAATTATATCTATACTTCGTTTCAGATGAAACTGAAATGTCCGTCCGCCGCCCACGACGTTTTGAGCTGAAGGAATTCATTTGAAAATCTGAAATTTTTGACAAAATACTTGGGTCTCCTTTTAGTTGAACTCGCAAGGTGTTCAAACCGATCGCACAAACCGGTGGGGGCTCAGTGGATCTAAAAAGGGGCTACAGGAGGGGTTTTGGAAGAGTTAGGTGTCGTCTTCGAACTATTTTTGGACGTAAAATCCATTTTCGGGACTCCTAAAAGCTTCCGACTTCACCGTTGGGATCCATGGGGCTTTTGAAGGAAGCTAGGAAGTCGAATAAGGACTCATTTTTCGTGTAACCTTGATAATTGATTTTACGGGGTCCTTCATCCGTCCAAACACTAGACATGAAAATTTAAAAAAAAAAAAATTTAATTTACCATGGGCCTGAGATTGAGCCTAGAATTCGAAAGAAATTAACAAGTGGGGGACATACATGAGAAGGGGTGGAGTGGCGAAGGTGAGGAGGGCCGGAAATGCCCAAAGCCTCTTGGCTCAGTGCTCCAGCCAGATGCTCCTCTTACGAGCCTTCTTTTTATTGTTGATAAGCAGTGATAATGTACTTAACTGAAGAAATGTGCAAAATGCATCTTAGATTGAAGCGCTATTTTTTTGTGTGCATAAACGGTAGGGTAGGTACTACCTAATTCACATACCAAGCGCCAATTTTTTTTTTTTTTTTTTTTTTTTCAAAATATGGGCGCTGTTATTTTTCCCTTTCACCTGAGTATTAGATTCACCTAGGTATTAAAAGTAAGGTCTTTGGATAGGTAACTGTATGTGTGATGGAGGAGGCGGGGTAGGGCCGGTCAAATTGAATCGCCCGGGCCGGTCAAAACCGCCTATCCGCCCCTGCTTCGATGTTTTAGGATTTTTAAATGATGCGTTTCACCGACTGCGAGCAGAGATGTGTCGTCTGCAAACGTGGCCACGGTAGTCTCCTCTCTTTCCGGTATATCGCTGGTAAACAAGACACACAAAAGTGGACCAAAGACACTTCCTTGTGGAACTCCAGCGTTTATTCTATACGCATCTTCATGTTTTACTCTGAAACCCCGGACTGCTAGGTAGGACTGCAGCAACTATGCATATTTAGCTGGTAGCATTTTTTGGAGTTTATAATTTAGCGGGTCATGCCAGACGTTATCAAATGCTTGAGTTACGTCCAGTGATATTGCAGAGCAGACTTGCTTCTCCTCCAGTGCCTGCTCAATTTTGTTCGTTATTTGATGTACCTGGTATGTTGAGTGCTTCTGCCCGAAACCAAACTGGTGAGAGAGCACCAGTTTGCGTTCTTCAACGCCTTGCAGACCTCGCTGTGGATTAGTTTTAGATTAGAAAAAAAAAACAAGAAATGGTGCCGAAGCTTTTATTTTTTAAATTATTGTTAAGGGTCTGAACAACAACATATCAATAATGGTAACAAAATGTTTACCGGGAGAACTTTTGGCGGCTAAAAAACCGCGTTTTTCGGACGATTTCCAGTTTTCCACCTATAACTCAAAAACTAAGCATCGCAAAGTAGTAGTAGCCGAAGTAATCACATTTCGCCGTAACGGCTGCTGCAGCAGCTATTCTGTACACTAGGATGATTACCTTGGGTAAAATTTCATGGGTAGAAAAAAACTCACGCCCACTTTTCGAGTTGTACCTACTGGCCCCTGTAGGAACGATTCAACGCCTACCTTCAGAACGATTCAAGCAGAATTTCATATGTTCGTCTATTGCACCTATATTGGCCATTGTCTGAAGGAAGAATGTGGAAGCCATCATGAAATTACCTGCATCCGGCCTCCGGCTGTGAGAATTCGGCCACCGGGGGGGGGGGGGGGGGAGTAATTTTTCCTCTTTTTCTCATGTCACACTTCACACAACGGATATTTCACCGAAGTACAGCAGTAGGTAATTGAAAACAATCGGGTGAGTTGTTTTCTATAGCTTCAAGTGGCTAGTTTTTCCTGGTACTGCATAGTAGGCTTTGTTTCTTCGTCCATTCACAACTTTTGGCAAATGGAAGAGAGTCGGTTGTCCGTTGAAGAAGGCGGTACTTACTCGCTGATTAAACCCGGTTGAACGTCGCCTATTGTTCGCAGGTGTCACTTGCTCATAATTCACACTCTTTTTGCCGATTAGAATTACCAATGTCTGATTAGCATTCGGGTTGTTCGCTGCTAACTGGGGACAAAATACTTTCTATGTGCTCGTCACCAGGTACCGTTCAGGTAGCCTTTTGGCCTTTTTTTCGATGCACTTTCAAGTCTTTTAAAGTGATTCCCAAGATGCGCCCACTTTCTACCCGTTTGCATGTAAATTTCGCTTGCGTGCCAAGTTGTTCAGGGTGTTTATTGGAACTACATCAAACAGTCTGAGATCCCAGCCCTTGAAATGACTGATAGCATCATCGGTAACCCAACTGTTGTATTGTAAAGCTCGGCAGTAAATCCGACACGTTTCCTTATCAGATTCTGTTTGGCCAAGTTCAGCGGCCTCTCTAATAAGAAGCATTGTTCAAAAGGACTTGTTTGTATTCCGTTCAAGGACCTCATTAAATGTAGCTACCTTTCAAAATTTAATCAAAATTTGACTAGGAAATTTAAACACACAACATGATTGAATCCAGGTATATATACATGACGCAAAGGTCTCTCATGGTGTGTATGTTAACATTTTAAGGTGGCAGTAAGCGTGGACGTTAAGAGCCCGACTGACCGGCTGAGTTTCCACGCCAAACGGCTGTACATCGACCCCTCGTCCGTCGCCGTCAGTCCTCTCATAGGCAAAGATGAGATCGACATCGTCAGCCTGGAGGTAATTAATACTTAGATTCGCCTTTCTTATGCGTCACATCTTAAGAACATCTTTTTTGCTTCTAATCGTATAAACTTCATCACTTTTCCGTAGTTTTCTCTAGTCTTTTTTCTTTCAATTGGATTCATTCCGATTTCAAATAAATTTGAAAGCAATCCCGATAATTTCTATATTAAATATTATTTATATAATATTAATATTAAATATTAAAATCTATACACATTTTATTCATTTGTTTCTGTTTATTCATTTATCTCTTTGGTTCTGTAAACAAGCCATCAATTGAATTGAATAGATGAGCGCAACCTTTTTGTTATTACGATATATTTAATGAGCGAGAGAAACTAAGAAACAGTAGGTATCTAGCGACCAAACTATGCCACACAACACATCATCCACGTGATGCTCATTACGTAAACAACTGCACCCTAACGACCGATGCGTAATAAAACCTTATGCCGATCAGAGGTAACGAACGGCTCAGGCTGCAAAAATCGTTTTGGAGTCGTTGGAATCAGCCTGAAAAGCTCATTCCATAGACCCTTGTACCAACGAAATCGGACAAAAACTTCCGTCCCCCTTTTGAGGCCTCCTTAGTTACACATCAGAGATAAACAACTTTCGTCGTGAAGGACCTCCCGAAAACCGATGAAGGGGATGAGGGAGGGAAAATCAAGGTAGCCTATAACCACCCTCGGAACTCGCTGATGACAATGAGACCACCCTCATGAAAATCTGTTGAGCCGCTCGGGCGTGATGCTCTGTACACAAACAAACAAACAAAAAAAAAAAACAAAAAAAAAAACATACATGTCGAAGAGGTGAGCGCACCTTTCCATTTTTTGGAAAAAGGTTGCGCTAAAAATGTAAAAAACGAAACCCTTAAAAAAATCAAATGGCATAGAACTATTATGATTTTGAAGAAGATGTCACTACACAACAATTCATTGCAACAAAAGAACGCCCCCCCCCCCCCCCCCAACACAATTGAAGGGAAGAGAGAAGGGCGTTGGGCACAAAAGGCCTAAGTGCCAAAATTTAATTCAATTATTTATTCAATAATCAGTAGACCTACTAGTAGTGAATCATTAATTTCATCGACTTTTTTATCTCCTCTTAATGTAATGAATGAATTTATCATCTTTAAAATTGCAATACATTTTTGTTTTCAATTGACGATGAACGAACATCCGTTGTGGTTGTTGTGAGGAGTCGAGTTCCTGGAGTAGCATCGCGGTGATTACCTAGTGACTGAAATCGATTTGCTGCGGTAAATCATCATTGTGCTGCTCCACACGAAGAGTCGTGAAGGTTTCATTAGTTTCAAAGGTGCTCGTTAAATAATCAACTTTCATCTTTTCATGTGGTAGGTGATGAAACGTTGGCTGACGCCTGAACAAAGAAAATGGAATTTTTATCGAAAGGTTCCATGCTTATAATAGCAATTTGTTAAAAATGTAATGTCACAAACATAGTTTCTTAATAAGCTACCTAATTTTTAATAACATTAAATCCAATGTGTACTGCAGAACACTCTCACAACCCCATTTTTGGTAAGGTAGGTACCGATGTAAGACGGGGGGGGGGGGGGGGGGGGGCAGTGTAATGTTACAACCTCATCCCATAGACATAGAAGACGCTTCCAAGAAGAACAGAATCTGTGAAAATGCAAAACCTCGTAAGATGAAATTTTTCGAAAGTAAGGTTTTGAGCTACTCTGGTAAAACTCGGCCTTGCGCACGTCTTCGGGCTTCGAAAATGGGTCAAATCCTTTTCAAACCTTCTCTGTGGTCGCTTGTAATAACCTGTAAGTTTGGAGCCTTCCAGATTTGAAAGTAAGACCTCGTAAGTTAGTGTTGCAATACTAACTTACGAGGTCTTACTTTACATGTGCGGCGACATCGTGATTGTGGGCCCCGCGAAAAAGTTTGGGGCATATTTCGGATAAAATCTCGTAAGTTTGCCTCTCGTTTGAGGCATATTTCGGAAAAAACCTCCTTAAAAAAGTTAAAGTTAAAAAATTGCCTGTATAAACCGTATTTCATTGAGTTATTGGGTGGAAAGAACTTTATTGACTGTATCTACCATTGTGTAATTTAACATGAACGAAGCGAAAAGTAGGAAGCACGATAAACGTCATTCAGGATGTTTTTTTCGCCTCCTGTAAAATTTGAGTTTTCCAACATACGAGGATTAAATTTTGCAAAGCAAATTTTGCATTTTCACTGTCGAGATTGGTTCCTTGGCCCTGCCACCAGCCTCCCCCTCCCTAGGGAGCCTTTTGGTTGGAAGTGAGGAACGTTCCTTTCTGCGGGTTTATCTGAGACCATAGAACAATCCATCTATCTCTGAGATTAGGGATGGGCGTTTCGGTTTCTTTTAAGAAATGAAACGAAACAGTTTTTTCGTAGAATGAAACTGTTTCGGGGAAACTGTTTCAAAATAACAGTTTCAGCGTCAATGCGTTTCGAAAGAACTGAAGCAGGCTTGCACAACAATAACAGAAACAGAAACCGAAACCGTTTCGGTTTCAGTTTCTGTTATTGTTGTGCAATGTGTTTCGGCGAAACGGTTTCGTCGCGCCTTAGACTGCTTCTTGTTCTCCTCAGCTCAAGCTGTTGCGAAACCGTTTCGTTTTCTAAGGGGGTTTCTTTTCATTTCGTCTGGGTCTATTTTTAGTATTTTTATTTATTCTTTGTGGGCGTTTCAAGAACTTTGGAGAGCAGAAAGATTACCTACCGTAATATGGTAGTTTATAATTTAAAAAAAGAAAAGAATTGGGAGTAGGTACCTAGGTAACGAAAATAAAACTCCTGATCAGTCTCATTCAATTTATTTAAACACAGCACTTTTTCAAATTTAGGCATTATTCTCTCTATCAATATGACGGAATGGTTCTCGACTAGACAGAATAGAAAAATTTAATAGTGTTCTTTCTTTCTTTCAAAAATTAGGTATAATAGAGAATTAGAAATAGAATAAACGTGAAAAAAAATCTCTTAAATTGAATATTTATATTCACTATAAATGTTTCATCAACGTATTATCGCAGCAATTCTGACGCGACTTAATTTACGACTACCTATCTATGGTAGCACCATAAAAATCACAGCTGTTTCATGAAGCTGAATATCACAGCCAAAAATATTAGGAAGGTGAAGATAGACTAAAGAATAATTATTAGAGAACAATCTTTCACATCACCACTATTCATTAGGTATTTTGACGACAGTAAACCGTCGGATCGTATAAATTTTCGTTTTAACTTTCCGAGCCAATGATAACGATTTAACATGATAAGCTCAAGCTCGGGCAGCACCAAAATACCAACCCTGAGTTGCAGTTAGAACGACCCAAACATCCGTAGAATTACAGTCGAAATCGTTGCAACCACAGTACTTTGTCGTGATGAGGATAGTTTTACTTATATACCCGGTAGTGGTATGACGATCTGATAAGTCTGTGGAAACAGGTAAATCTGGAAGACAGCTGTTCTGTTGGCAACCTTGGTGGTTGCATGAAACGAAACCGAAACAGGGAAAAGAGCCGTTCCAGTTCGCAATGGCTACTCGTTTTTTTGAAACAGCTATTCCAGATTAAGTGAAACTGTTTCAACGTTTCTTCTCGTGAAACTGTTTCGTCGAAACTGTTTCGCGTTTTTTTCCCATCCCTACTATCTCATTCATGTGTGTATGTACAGTTGAGTCCGGTTATTAAAATCACATTGGGTAGACCCTACACGCGGAAATGTCCGTCCGCCGTCCGGGCCGTTTTGGACAGTAGGAATGTTGTTTAAATTTGAAATTTTGACGTAGGTGATGCTCAGTTGACCGTCTACTTGTACCCGTGAGGTTTTCAGCCTGATCGTCCAAACCTGTGGTGCCCAAAAGGGGTAAGGGAGGGGTTTCTGAAGGTATAAGCTATAATATCGAGTGGGGTGTCGTTTTCGAGGAATTTTTGGGCAAAGAATCCTGTTCAAGGGGCTGCAAATGGGACTTTTGAAGGTTTCCGACTTTCTGACGCCGGGAGTTTTTCTTCCGGTTACTAACGCTGTAAAATCATTTTATTAACCAATAAACTCATGGAATGTACTCGTTTACTTCTTTAAACATCAGATGTAAATTCGAACACTATGGACAATTAAGATGAAAAAGTTTTTTTTTTTTTTTTTTTTTTTTTTGTCACTCTCAGACCACTGTGCGCCGTCTTTTCGACCGATTCAGTTTCAGGTTTTAAAGCCATACGAAGAGGGCAAAAATTTCATTTAATGAGGAGTTTCTCTTTCATACGTTCACACGCTTCGATGGCATTAAACTTGGTTGCACGTTTTTGTCCTCCAATTTCTCCTTTTATTGTGGGGGAAACTTGATCTAATGTAAGTGGGCCAATGAGATGTTCAGTGGGAGTTTTTGTTGTTTCAGAACGAGAGCGGCGATGCGGTTTACGATCTGGACGGGTCCTATTCAAATTTGACCCTCACCAATGAGAAAGACTTGACGACCGTCCGCCTCCCCGAACCGTTAAAAGCCCCAGGACGATACCTGCTTTATATGGCGTTTAACGGGACTATGAACTCACGCCGGGCAGTCGGTCTGTACTGCGGAGGGTCCAGACGCGGGAATCGAACCAGGTACCCCTCCAACATCTCCGGCTCCACCCGGCGTCAGGGAAATCAAATGAAGTGGAACGCTCTGCATGCTTTTGACAGTTGAATTGAGATTTTCGATGTAAATCCCAGGTTATGCATGAGAGAAACTCCTCCCCAGACACACAGAACTCACTGTATACCTCACTATAAGCCGTGTCGCTGGACTGACCCATTGGCTTGATCCCCCGAGGGGGATGTTAAAATCTTTCAATTCGCTTGGTGTCGAACGAACCTAATTTTCGTAGGTACTGGTGTTGGGCGTTCAGATTTGTTAGATGTATCTTGAGATACCTAATAGGAACATTACATCTTCCGCATCACCATCATCCTTGATGTGTCATCACCAAGGACATGGTGACTGCAATGAGACGTCTCTGTGGCGTCTCAAAAGCAGTGATGCCAGAATTCGAATACAATTCGAACAATTCGAACAGTTCAAACAATTCGAACAGTTCGAACAATTCGAACAGTTCAAACAATTCGAACAGTTCGAACAATTCGAACAATTCGACCAATTCGAACACAATTTGAACACAACACAACAATTCGAACAACCTCCCGAACACAACACAACACAACAATTCGAACACAATTCTAACACAATTCGAACAATTCGACCAATTCGAACACAATTCGAACAATTCGACCAATTCGAACACAACACAACAATTCGACCAATTCGAACACAATTCGAACACAATTCGAACAGTTCGAACAATTCGAAAGTTCGAACAATTCGATCAATTCGACCAATTCGAACACAATTCGAACACAACAAACAATTCGCCTTTGAGCCTACAGCTAAAATTCTTAAACATGGAAAATAAATTAAAGTCCTATTTTCACACTAGATTTTCACGATCTCACTCGTTTTACAATTTGCCGGACCCCTGCCCGTCATAAATAACGGGGGTTTGACTAAAGTTAAACGCCTAGTCATTTTACTAAATGCCAAATGAAGAGTCCAGGGGAAAAACTCCGTCATTGATACAAAGCTGATTTTGAGAAAAATGAATTTTAAAGTTTACCAACTAACAGAAACTTCAAAAACGATTTTAAAAATACAAAAAATGTTTTATTTGAACCATCAACTATGCAGATTCACAATATGTTTCCCGAATAACCATTTTCAAACTATTAAATGATATTTTATACATAATTCTGAACTTATAATGCGAATTTTAACCCTCTTTTACTCCTAAACCAAACAATGGAGAGAATAAAGTATTTTGAAGAATGCAAAACGTATGTTAATATCCACAAAATACCAAAAAAAATTGCTTTGTACAATTTGTACACTGTGTATTAGGTTTTACAAAATATTTACCAAAAAAAAAAAAAAAAAAAAGGTTTTTACGAACGAAAACTACGATTCAAAAACGCTGCAAATTTTACTCAAGGGTTTATTATTCTTTGATATAGGATACTTGTGCAAAAATTATTTCTGTGTCAATGGAAAAAATTTTGGAAAAAAAAAAGTTTTTTGGATTTTCTTTTGTCAAAAAAATTTTTCAAACATTTTTTTTTTTTACTCGAAAAATATTTAACCTCCTGGGATCCTTAAAAAATCCCATTTTTAGTAGTTCCTACCATGAAAGCCCTATAGATCGCCACAGTGAAATCGGATCGTTCCGGGACTTCGAAAACGATACCTAACTCGACCCCATAGCTAAAAGCCTTCAAAAAACCCCTCTCATAGCCCCATTTTAGCCCCAAAGCGCCCCACGGGTTTGGGCGATCGGACTGAAAACCTTGCGGGAACAACTAGATGGTAAACCGAGTATTTTGTCTAAATTTCAGATTTAAAAAAAAAAAATTCCTACTGCCCAAAACGGCAACACACAAGATGATGAGATAAGGAGGGGCGGGCGCACGCTGCAGCGTTGGTTGGGGCCTTTTAAATTGCAATGACGGGGTTCTTCCCTGCACGCGCTGTCGATGACGGGGTTTTTCCCCAGTACTGCTAATATTCAACCCAATATTTCGCTGAGATGATGTGGTTATTCTCCAAAACCGATGGCTTCGTCGGATTCTACGCCTCAAAATCCTTTAGAAACCACTTCGTACCTGATTCACCCCAAAATGTCGATGACGGGGGTTTTCCCCTGGACTCTTAATGTGCGTTTTCTTCCGACAAAAACGAATATTAAATATTCATTTCGTCTTCAAATTGGGCTTAAAATGTTCGGACAGGGGGACGTTGCGATAGATTATCTCCAATGTTTGATCCATGTTTTACGTAGCCCACTATAAAACAAACCCGCGTGAAAACATAGTCCTTTCCTTGTAACAGTTCCCTGTCCTGTACCAGTGCACGGCTCCCGAAGTCCAAACCGAGCCGGCTGCCAAGTGGTTCAGTGTCAGTAGGCCACTGGGTGAACCTTCCCGACCTCTCCTACGTCGGACATCGTCAGCCTTCGACCCGGACCTGCACTTTAATGCACCCGATTTTTTCGAACGTGTTGGGAGAAAGCATGTTTAGTAGATATTAAAAAAGACTACAGACTTGTGTTCTGCACCCCATACAACTGCTAGATTTATTATGATAACGATGGTTCGTGTGTAGGTTTAATGTCCTTGTACACCCATTACACAACTGTTTCAATTTATCTTCTCTTTTTCAGTCGTTATTTCGTCTCTTCGACATTCGAGCCCAACCTGGCGAGCTCCGCATTTCCCTGCTGGGACGAACCAGGGTTCAAAGCCAACTTCACTATCTCCTTGGCGCACGACAATCGATCAGTCTCCATCTCTAACATGCCCCTTCGAGTGTCCAAACCATTGTGAGTGAGCGCACGGATAACATTTTCACCCTAAATACTTGACCAAATCTATCTAATTAAACCCTAAAATTTCAGTGAAGATGAAGACGAAGGCGAGGAAGGCTGGCGGCTCGACACTTTCCACACGACCCCCAAAATGGCTCCCTATCTGATTGGATTGATGATCAGCGACAACATTGCCAGTTTGGATTCCAAACTGACGCGAGGCAGGAAGGTCAAAATTTGGGGGCATCCGGCCAAAGTGCAGTACGGAGATTTGCCCATGAGGTTGGCCAACAGGCACATGGCCTTCCTGGAGGAGTATACGGGGTGAGTCCAGAATTGTAGAGAAAATATTCATCTCCTTGGCTTGTGCAGGGGTTCAAAATTAATTGACACTACATGCAAACAATTTAAAGCAAGTGGGTCTTGGCACATAGCTTCCTCGCATTCAAAGACTACCCATGGCGGTAGATATGACTGTAACAAGGAATCAAACGTTTGCGCCTGCGTACAGCATTCCGCTTATTCAATCGACATGAAAATATAATATTCGTCCGAAGAATGCCCGTCATTTCCGTTTTAGGAATGTACACATTCAAGGGAAATTTTAATATTTTTAAGTGGAATTTTAAAAGTTGTGACCCCACGTCGCCAAAACAGGTTAATTATCTGCAAGATTTGACAATTTTACTTTTAACTTTGAAGGTTCGACGATCCGATGCCGAAACAAGACATGCTGACTGTCAAAAATTACGTTGCCGGCGGACTGGAAAACTGGGGAATCGTCAGTTATGAGTGAGTACTTCATAAGATATGTGGTCGGAAACTGAGATTGACGTTTGGGCGCATCTTGGCGGTTATCGACTCGCCACATTCTATTGTTCGCTATAAAGCTGTTTCTAAATCGACTCGCCTCGCGGTAACTTTTGGCGAAAGGTGCATCGTCTCGTTATGCTCCGCAAGTTGTTGCTTGGCTGGATTGTACCTTGTACGGCAGACATGGTACAAAAGCTACATGGGCATGTATTGCGTCGATTTCCCTCCAGAAATGTGGGGGACTAAAGAAGACGTGGACCCCTGGACGACGAATTGTCTTGACTCCTTTCACTTCCACTTAAACGCCCAGTTTTACCACCGGGCGATTGTAAACTGGGCCACATCTTCGGATGATGCAAATCGGGCCCCAAGAGTCCCCTTCACCAGTTTGATACACAGCCCCTCTTGTAAACTGTTCCCCTTGCGGATGAATGTAAATTGGGCCATGGGCCTATAGAAGAAAACAATCATTGCAGCGAGTCATTTTGATTACATATTTACATGTGCACCACAAATAGTCAGAAAGTAAAAGGGTGGAATTCACAGTCTTCGCTCGAATTGGAGGGTGCCCTTGAGGGTACGCTTGAGGGGGCGTGCGCCACTTGGACTATTTACAGTGGGCAGGCCACAGGCTGGTGTGAAGTTCTGAGTGGAGGGTCACCTCAAGGTTTGACGTGACATCCGTCCAGCTATTCACAGTGAACACTCAGCGGAGCACTCAAGCATACCTTTGGGACCGGTATTCATAGCAGCCAAACCCAGTCCCCAGTCTTGAACTCCTTCTACCCGGGCCAACGGTCAAAACGCTCCTTCTGCTGCTACATCTGGACTCCCATGACTCTTGTAGCGCACTCTCTGGTTTGCTGCATGTACTTCCAAAGGTAGAACACACACCTAAGGAGCCGACAGTGGCTCTTCCCTCAGGACAAGTCTGACCAAGTCCTCTGGCAGCTGGAGCTCGCGACCATGCACCATCAATGCTGGCGAGAAGCCTGGCTCCCAGGAGGTGGCTCCTTTCCTTGATAAACTTTGATTCGAAGTTGCGTCCCTGGTCAGTGTTTGGACGGAACCCCATGTCATCTTCGCTTACACAAACTGATGTGGCCAAGTTTATCACTCACTAATGACCCACAATACAGAGGGATTCAAGGTAGGGCCCAGTTTACATCGAGAATTGACCTCTGCTTTTTGGTCTCCAGCTCTCGTGGCCCAGTTTACACCTGCCCTTACCACCCTCATCACTGTGTACGTTACTGTATACTGAGATAAATAGGAGTAGATTTTCTACAATGTAGATTATGAGATAATGGAATGGAGATCCTGGGTATATACCCTCCGGAAATGTGACAAATTTTGAAATAACTTAATTTCATAAAAGTATACTTACCTTTACTTTAAAATACCTCTGCTGACATTTTTATGACCCTACATTAATTATGACCCTACGGTAGAAGTTCTGTGCCCTTGAAGAGGTTCAATAGTCCACCTACCAGGTCCTGTTGCGCCAGTATTTCTGCCCGGTCCACTGATCCCAGGGCAAAGTACCTTCTCCGCTCCAGGGCCTCACGCTCGAAGATGAGGAGACCCGCTGTCTTCCTGAATGCTCCTGAAGCTCCCGTGTCCTGTATACTGACCCACTGTGAATCTCAGTTGTGTCCGCCGTAAATGGAGACATACATTCGCTGTATCTCGCGTGGGTATAGTCAGGACAGAAATTTTGGGACTTGACGTGGCGAGTCGACACATAGATTATACACATTGACTCGTCACAGTTATTTGATCGCTTATTGCGAGTTGATGCATGGGTTTAACAAGGATAATATCATGTGGCGAGTCGGACGACTGCTCAAACAGCCCTGAACGGGCTCTTTGGACGCACTTGGGTATAAGCATAAACACCAATCCACATCGTATCGAGCGGCATCGATCCTATTACCTATAGTCTGTCTGCAATGACATTGGGCTCCGACCCTGCTCCCTAGCGGCCGGCGGGAGATAAAAAAAAGGGGAATTCCCCCATTTGAGACATTTTTCGGGAGATTTTATCCCTTTGACGCGGCACACCTGGGAGTAGTTTCCTCTCGCAATCCAAGCGCCTTTTCAGCAGGTTAACCTACCGAATCGATACATAGTATCGATTTTTTACTGATGTTTACTACATTCCGAAAATGAAATATTGTCATCGCAATGAGGTCAGGAAGAATAAAATGAATATAATTTCCTTACAACTACCCTTACCTTGAAATCAGACCATCATAATTATGTTATAAATAACAGAAAATTACTACAGAAATCGAGGGGGCTGGGACGTCCTTTTGGCTTATTCAGAGTGACGAACGATGTTTCATCAGTTTCAGAGATAGCCTTCCTTCCCTCTTTGACGATAGACGACGACACACCCGTTAATTTCGACGTTTCGTCCCTTACATTCCCGATCGGATTCTGAGGCTGGCCGGATTCTTTGAGGTCACATAAGTAGTTGTACGCGTTAAATTCTATTTCACGGGCTTGCATACAAAGGGCTTTCTTCTTCAATGAACCCGAGGTCGTCGATTGGCGATCCATTTCCACGACCGGACCGAAAAATTAACAAATTTTGTCGTGAAAGTTTCACGGTGAAACACGAATGGACGCAAAAAACGCGGACGGTCGCCAACAGCTGGAGGGGAGCCAATGTTACCACCACACCGCACCAAATTCATCGGTCTCGTTGCGTCCGCCGCTAGAGAGCAGGGTCGGAGCCCAATGTCATTGCAGACAGACTATAAGTAGTTAGTTTCTTGCGCATTATCGACCCGATCGATTAAATTATATTTTATTAATGCCTATAGACATTAATTAGGTAATATTGAGTCAAAATTCCTGAGTAAGCGGGAAATGGAGTGCATTGTGTTGAACATGGGTGTCGTACTTGTGGGTGTTGTGGGAAGCTGTACTACTACTTATGTCAAAATCAAAGGTGGTTAAAACTCAGTTTTGGACTGCTGAAACAGCTATATTATATCTTAAGCTCATCAAGATACATTTTGAGAGGTGCGTCCAAACGAGTCCTCGCCTCAGTTATAAAGGTCTGTGATTTTGGGGGGATGCATCCAAACTTCATACTCTCAATGGAAAGTTGTTGAGGGCCGGTAAAATTAAGTCTCAGCAACTTTTACCACTCACATTGGTACGGTCAACAATATCACCAATTCATGAAATTTATGAATCCTAACCGGCATTTTTGTTCCAGCGAGAGGTTGGTGTTGTTCGACCCCCGGTACAGAAAGAACAAGCAGGTTGTGTTGAGAGCGAGCAACCTCATCGCTCACGAATTGTCCCACATTTGGTTTGGCAATTTGGTCACGCCGAAGTGGTGGAACGACATTTGGCTCAGCGAGGGATTTTCGTCGTATTTTGCTGCTTTGTCCACGGCAAAGGTAAACAATGTAGAAAAATGTGTTATTATTGAGTCACTATTTTTTGAATGGTTATAGAGCGAGTGAAGCGGTCTGAACTCCGATAAATCGATTCTACGCTATAATATTATGTCACTTCAAAAGCAATACTCCACTCAGTTGGTTTCGAAAATGCAAAGTTTTCATGGATAGGGTCAAAATTACAAGTTCTTTATTGATACCAACCTTCAACTTTCCATTATAAAAAGATTACCGTTTTCAGATTGAAAAAATCTTGAATAGTTCTTGATTAGCGCCCCATAGTGCGCTATTTGAGCAGTTGAGGGGAACGGAAATCATAGCATCTAAGCGATTCGACATATCGGGCTGAAAATCGGTAGATTTAGGTTTTGGTTGTGCAAAATCCAAAAATTAGACCAAAAAGAAGTCAGGGGATGATTTAGAACATGTTTTGACTCGTTATTGGTTTTACACTCTGCATCAAGTTTCTGACATAAAAATTGCTGAATTTTTAGGGTGGACTGAATTGTCATCTTACTATCAAAATGGACTTAAACGCGGCTAATAACAAGAGTTTCAATAGAAATTAGCCGTGTATTTCATCATTTATAGTGTTAAGTAGGAAAGAAAATTACTTTTCCTATTTTTCACATTATGTTAGGATACGGGATTTCTCCCAGATAAATCACGATATTCATGGTATTTTCATTCAACTGACTTTAAATCATCAACATTTATTTATTTTTAAAATTGAATTACATGATTAAAGGAGCATTAAAAGCATTGGTACATGTACATAATTTCATTTAATGATCACCAAATTGAAAACATAAGATGTTAAAAAAGTTATTACTTCAAGTCTATAAAGTAAACCTGTAACCGTGAACATAAATTGTTCAACATATCTTCCTAATATTCCTAATTGCTATCCCAATTAGTGTGGCGATAAACAACTTGTGACTTGAATTTATCCATGCTATATGAAATTTCATATAGCATGGATTACAATTAATTACACGTAAAGTTCTCTGTTCGTTGGTGTTGAGACATCCATAAAATAACAATAAATAAAAGTTGGTTCGTTCCCAACTCCCCCCCCCCCACCACCCAAATCGGCCAAAATCGGACACGAGATGATGATTGCCTCTTCAAAAACATGTTGGAGAGATGTTTCCCAAAAATCAGAGATGTTTTTTTAAAGCTTATTTTTAGAAAACGTACTGCTTAGTCTCATCTGAGAATTAGCAGACAGAAAGCGTCTAAAATTTTCAAAATATGTGTTTCACTTACCTAGTGGTACTATTCCGTTATCCCCCCCCCCCCTCCTTATCTCCTGACCTTTGCGAAGAGATTAGTAAACCAACCGGTTCATCGGGAAGACATTCGACCCAAGAACGCGCGCAGCCCCCGTGGTCAATGGAGTTACCCTCTTGTTTTTCCGAGAATTCGCCGATGCCTCTTCACTCTTTCTATCTGTGCCTACAATAATGAAGATGTGAAAAGGGATCATTACCGGTGCCTGGAAACATCGGGCGGGCGTGAAACAGTCGCGAAAGTCGTGGGGGGGTATAACGGAAAAGTACCCCTTATAATCCAGAGAACCTCGCAATTAGCTTATTTGGAGTGAGACTTTTTTTTAATAAGAAAAAAAAAAAAAAAATTCAGTTCTCAATGCTTCTCCTCTCTTTGAGCAAAAGCGTGTGCTGAGAGCAATCATTAGTTGAAGATGTTTGGAAATCGGACTATTGGGCTAGTGTACCGTTCTTTTCGGTCGTCCTTGAAGGTTTTGTAATCCATTTTCTCTTACTTTAGGTATCCATGTTCACATTGGGTCCGAAACGTTTTATTGAAACTTTCACTTTTCGAATTTCCTTTCCCTAAATTGCTCAAATAGCTCACTGTGTAGCCACTGTGATGCCAGTGCCATCTCTTATCTGTGAAACTCAATAGAAACCCGTTTATTTGTAGGTTTATCCTGTTTGGGGCCACGAAACAGCCGCGTGGATTTTGGCTCGGGAAAATTCGATGGAAGCGGACGCTCGTGACACTTCACATCCCCTCAGGCCGGACGTGATACCTGGCGAGGGCTTTAGGGACGTTTTCGACCAGATCATCTATCACAAAGGTAAATTTCGTCGATGAAATCCCGAACGGGTACCTCAACACTTGAATGTCTAGCGGGTTTGCGAATTCGGTCTCATCAGGCGTAATTCAACCCGTCCAGGTCAAAGTATAGTGCGGATGTTGAACTTCACGATTGGGGAAGAGGCGTTGAAGACGGGAATCCGGAACTATCTGAAGAAGCGAGCTTTTGGCACGGGCTCCCACAAATGCCTTTGGAGCAGTTTGGAGGAGGCTGCCAAAAAAAGTCCCGGAGCTCTCCCTCAGAACGTCTCATTGGCTCAGGTGATGGACGGCTGGGTCAATCAAAAGGGCTACCCAGTTGTGTCGGTCGTTCGTGATTATCAATCCGGCGAAATCGTCATATCGCAGGTGAGCCAGGCTCCGAAACATCTTACGCTATTGATAAAAACAAAAAACAAAACATTTAATTCCCTGAATTCCGCAGAGGAGTATCTTGGACAAAGAAGACGACACCACCCCAGCCAGAGAAGATGCGAGTGGAGGCTGGTGGATTCCGATCACTTTCGCATTCGAGGGAGAAAACGACACTATTACCACGCCAAGATTTTGGCTCGACCCGTCCGAAGTGAACACAACTATTCCAGACCCTGCGCCTTCCGACAGATGGCTTCTATTCAACTTGAACGGAGCTGGTGAGATTTAATAAATCTCATGGGTGGTTCCCAAAGGAATTTAAAACTACAATTCAGACCCCTGAATGGTTTCATTTAAATAGTACCAAAGCAGAGAGCGAGGTAAAAAGGATGGAACATAAATGTTTCTGGTTTGGTGTTCGATGTTTTTACCATTGATAGTAAGAGTTGAAATTCATAACAGTCCAAGTGCCAAAATCGTAGTTTCCAGGAAATTGAGAAAAACACACCATAATATGGAGCATATTATGCTCCATGTTTATATTATAGAAATTCTTTTAATTTAATTTGAAACTTTCAAACAATAGTAAACTACTGAACGTTGGGATGCACGAAATGAAGTAGGTAGGAAAAGTAAATTGTAGGAAATGTTGTCTGATTTAATTTTGGTAATGTTGGCCTTGTCGATAAAACGCTTACAGTTCGAGTAATCAGGGAATAAAAGTTGAGTTGTAACCATCTCTTATTTGAGCTACCAACTGTCGTGGTGATTACATTCCAGTTACAATTTTGCTTTTCAGGTTATTATCGCGTACGCTACGACCGGGAAAATGCCGGCTACCTTTTGAACGACCTCAGCGAACTTTGGCTGGACGACCGGGTCCAAGTGGTGTCCGACATGGTCGAGCTGGCCCGTCTGGGGTTCTCCCCGGTGGCCGACGGCATGAAGGCCCTGGCCTACCTGTCCGAAGAGATTTCCCCCTACCCGTGGTTGGCACTTCTCGGGTCCGCTCACAAGCAGCTGGGCCTCTTCAAGGGGACGGAACTCGAGGACATGTTCACGGTAAGTTTCACGCTGCCCTCCGGGAAGTAACGGGAGTTGGTGTGGAAATCCACCGAGGAGGCTACGGGTTAGAGCTCATTGATGGACGGATAACGCCAGTTTGGTCCTAAAGATTACGATTGCGTAAGTTTGGCGGATCGGTAGGTTCTGCACCCGATTATGAAAAGAGACATTTCAGGTCCACACGATAAGGACCATATTAATGACATTTTTCTTACAACATCACATATTCTAGTAGGTATGGTACTATAAGTAAACCTGGATAAACCAAAGAGCACTAATCTATGCAGGTGCTTTTACGAGAATGAGCAACAAGCCATTTTTAATTGTGATAATTTCATCTTATAACACTATGGCACTTAGCGTAGATTCTCCTTAACGTATTCTTAGTTCGCATGCTTTTAACATTCTTAATCGAATATCGGAACGGAATCAGGTCTGGAACCCATATTATTAGATTCAAGTCCTCAATTACGTTGTAACCTACATCTCATTCGACGCTCTGTCACAAACTCCGCCTGTAAAAGCCCTCAAAGCTTATCGGGTGTAGGACAGGCCAAAAATTCCTACCTCTTAATCGCATGTGGACCTAAAGGAATGGAGCGATGGGACGATTTTGTCTGCAATGACGTTGGGCTCCAAACCCGATCCTAGTGGCTGACGAGAGAACCAAAAAACGCTGCAAATTTTACACAAGGGTTTATTATTCTTTGATATACGTTACTTGTGCAGAAATTTAATTCTGTCAATGAAAAAATTGAAAAAAAAAAATTTTTTTTTGGATTTTTATCTCAAAAAAAATTTTTTTTTTTTGGTTTTTTTTGTTCAAAAATGTTTTTTTTCAAAACTCTGTATTTTTTACTCCAAAAATATTTAACATCCTGGGATCCTTCAAAAATCCCATTTTTAGCCCCACGAATTCGAAATTTCAGATTTTTAAAAAAATTCCTACTGCCCAAAACGGCCTGGACGGCGGACGGCGGACGGCGTACAGCGGACGGCGTACGGCGGACGGCGGACGGACATTTCGGATTTAGAATGTAGACCTCTTGAAACGGATAATGTCAAATTTTGAGCCCGATCGGAGTCGTCGACCCCCGTCGCGAAAACAGGTGTATTATTCCAAGAATAATAAACCAAAACGGGGAGATTTTCCCGATTTGAGACGTTTTTCGGGTGATTTTATCCCTCTGAAGCGGCATACATGGGAGTGGTTTCTCCTCGCAATCCAAGCGCCTCATCTGCAGGTTAATCTATCGATTTCACTGATGTTTACTGTTTACTATAATATATTTCGAAAATGAAATATTATTGTCGCAATGAGGTCGTAGGAAAAAGAATTTTTTTACAACTGCACTTACCTTGATTTCAGACCACCATAATTTATTATTTTTTTATCCACTCTTATAAGAGAGGATAACAAAGGAAACCAAATTTTGTAACAGAACGTTGACAGGAAGATTCTCTGGCCGTTTGTACCTCCAGCCGATTGCTATTACTACCCTTATCCGTGTCACAAAAGAATTCTGTCTGCCATGAACTCATAGTCCCAGGCAACAAATTGTAACGTAGCGCACTCACCATGTAGCTATTATCTCTCTCTCCTTGATGAGTCTGCTCAAAAGGTGGTGCACTGTAACAAGAAGGAGGCTCCACATTTCCTTTGATTCTGTTCATAGTACCTACCTAAGCATTCAGTATGTATAGTTGTTTCTACGGAAAACTTTGTAATAAAGAACTCAATCAAATATTAAATATTTTGTGTATGCACACAAATTTTGTGTATGCAAAGGAGGTGTTTTCCAAGTATAATCACAGAATCACTTCTTTTTTTTCTTCAAATGTGTGATGTTCCAATCTTGAGTTTGTACCTCTGGCCACCTGAGCAATTCATTTTATTGATCCACGAAGCAATTTCACACGTTTGGGTTATGATAACATCGACCAACAATGAGTTTCCTCGCTTACACTCCCAGAATGTACTCTTGGAAGTACGAACAGGTCTGGCCAGAGGGACTTGCTATGTAACTCTGGCCGCATTTCACTTTGTTTCTAAATTGCTCCTGTGAGAAGAGTAATTGGTATTTTGACAATTTTTTTTTTTTTTTTTTTTTTCGCAGTTTGGTTGCCAAATAGTTAAGTACTTTTTGAGAAAATGATGAGAAATTTGAAAATTATGACTACCTACCTATTCTTTAAGTAAAAACGCTGCAAATTTTACACAAGGGTTTATTATTCTTTGATATACGTTACTTGTGCAGAAATTTAATTCCGTCAATGAAAAAAATATTTAAAAAAATTTTTTTTTTTGATTTTTATCAAAAAAAATTTTTTTTTTTTGATTTTTTGTTCAAAAATGTGTTTTTTTTCAAAAACTCTGTATTTTTTACTAGAAAAATATTTAACATCCTGGGATCCTTCAAAAATCCCATTTTTAGCCCCACGAATGCCCTAAACATCGCCCCAGTGAAATCGGATCGTTCCGGGACCCCAAAAAATGGATTCTACGTCCAAAAATACTTCGAAAACGACACCTAACTCGATCCCATAGCTAAAAGCCTTCAAAAAAACCCTCCCGTAGCCCCATTATAGCCCCATAGCGCCCCACTGGTTTGGGCGATCGGACTGAAAACCTTGCGGGCACAACTAGATGGTAAACCAAGTATTTTCTCGAAATTTCAGATTTTTAAAAAAATTCCTACTGCCCAAAACGGCCCGGACGGCGGACGGACATTTCGGATTTTGAATGTAGACCTCTTGAAACGGATAATGTCAAATTTTGAGGCCGATCGGAGTCGTCGACCCGTGTCGCGAAAACATAGGTGTATTATTCCAAGAATAATAAACCAAAAGTCAATTTTTAAAAAACTGGCCAGAGGTAAGGGATCTTCCCCTAAATGTTGAAGGAGGAGAGTTAAAAAATATCATCGCTGCTGCCACATTCATACGAGTTGTCTTCTGAGCTCCCTGCGACAGTTTCGGCGATTGTCACTCAAATCATGCACAGCTGTAAACAAACGGGAGCCATTTTACTAGAGACTACACCTACACCTGACTCCCAATCCGCGCATGCGCAATCGCACTTTTTTATCGGTAATCGATGCGTAATGAGAAAGATCGATTGTTCGCTACGCGTTTCAATCGATGTTGCCTTAACTTCCAAAACCCGCCTCTTGAAACAATGGAGGGCGGTTTTTTCATTTTTTTTTTTTCAAATTCTTTGTTTTTTACTCGGAAAATATTTAACCTGCTGGGATCCTTCAAAAATCCCATTTTTAGCCCCATGAAAGCCCATAGATCGCCACAGTGAAATCGGATCGTTCCGGTACCCCCGTAAAATGGATTTTACGTCCAAAAATACTTCGAAAACGACACCTAACTCGATCCCATAGCTAAAAGCCTTCAAAACCCCTCCAGTAGCCCCATAGCGCCCCACGGGTATGGGCGATCGGACTGAAAACCTTGTGGGCACAACTAGATGGTAAACCAAGTATTCTGTCAAAATTTCAGAATTTCAGAATTTCAGAATTCACCTCGCACAAATAAACCGAATACGGAATATAATTTGGGGTCAAAAGAAAAATAACTTCTTGGCGGGGCGGTCGAGTTGACATTTTGGATTTGGAATGAAACCTCTTGATCAGAGAGGCTAGATGTGATTCGTTATTCACAGTGTATCCACATGGGAGCAGTTCAAAATAGGAAACCGCCTCACTGTCTGGCATAACATGGCTGTGACGATAATCGAAGGTGATGGAACATCGAAACGAAGATCGAACATCGAAACATTACCGATAAAAAAGTGCGATTGCGCATGCGCGGATTGGGAGTCAGGTGTAGGTGTAGTCTCTAGTAATGTTGTCAACACACCGCAGCAATCTTCCCGAATTCTGGTCGTAGTTCATGCGTCAGCCGCTGGGGCGTGGGTCAGGAGCCCAACGTCTTTTCAGACAGACTATTAGGAGGAATCACTCTCAACTTCAGACTTGAAACGAAATTTCCTACCGCCAACAACGGCCTTATTAAAATAGCCTCAAAATATCGACTTTTTGCCAACCACTGTCACCCGTTCATCACCCCATAAAATAACCAAATTCAACTTCTCGATTGCAGGAATTCCTCAATGAAATTCTCTCCTCCGGAATGGACCGCCTCAAAGATGACGACCCCCACAGAGAAAAGCTGTTTTCACTGTCTTGCGAGGTCGGAGTCTCCAAATGCACTCAAATTGCCAAAACTGAGTTCGACAAGTGGGCCGCTGATTCCAAATACAAGTAAGGGTAGAATATTTAGAAGCAATGCATTTTCACGTCAGTCGCGCATTTCAACTCTAGGGAAATTCGTGCAACCAGTTGGGGTACTTTAAAAGTCAGGGCGTACACCAATAAACCCCGCTCCGATTGAGACGGAAATTCGATCAATTTCGACCGATATGCTTGAGCGAGCAATATGAAACATAAAGGACCGACTCCATGAATGCATCGCCCAAGAAGGAAGACATTTAATTGACATTGTCTTTCATAGTTAACATTCTCTTCGACAAATTGCCATTGTTACTTAACATTTTACAATTTATTTCAACCACATTTTTCAATTGGTTCTGGAGTTCCAAGGACTCCTAGTTAGGAGTCCCTACAGAGAGCCGTGAATGCCGTTGTCATCTGGCTAGGAATCCGTCCTCTTGAAGAGAACGCTTAAACAAACAATCCAGATGTTCAAACTAAGACCAGACCAGATGGAGAGAGAGAGAGAGAGACCAAGCCTATCAGTCAGACACCAGTCAAGAGACCAGAAACCAGACCAGTCAGATGTCAGCTGACCATGTGTTGCCTTTTCAAATCAGGCATTTTTTGGGTCTGCTGACTCAGGGGCTGCTATTTGAATAAAACTAATTGTGTGGGTCCGCTGACCATGACATTGTGTCGCCTTTGCACATTAGGCGTTTTTTGGGTCCGCTGACCACGTGTCGCCTATTCAAATTAGGCGTAGGTACAGGAAGCGTAATAGCCCAGGAAACTAAGGTTTTGAGGTAGAAATAAATAGAAACCAAACCAAAATTGGCACAGACGACAGATGACAGAAAGCAGGACGATTGAAGCTCGAGGACACGGAAAAGTGGCCCGACAACATTTAAGTAAAAATGACAGAAATTGGCGTAATTTTTGATTGTTCAATGATAAATTGACAACCAGCCACATATTCTTCAAGGAAATTTGATGCTCTACAACTTTCTCTCAGAGAACTTTTTTCTCAGATCAACCGTTTGGACGCAAATCAACAAAGTTATCCGAAAAACATGAGCTAAAAATCTAATTTTCATAATTTCTCCATTTTTCGATGCATATATCTCTGTAACGGTTCGGAATTTCGATAAAACGTATATAATCAAAGTTTTAGAGAATTTTATTAGCTTTCATTTACTATATGCATGGTATATCAAAAAATTCACAGTTTTCGAGATATTCACGAAAAATAACAAAAAGGGACCTTCAGGGACCCCCCCAAGAGCTCATACCGAACCCCCCAGGACTTTGAGTATGTTAATTAGGATCCCCCCTCCCCCCCTACGACTGTGCCAATTTTGGTTGGGTTCTATTTATTTCTACCTCAGGGCGCTTTTTTTGTCTTCGTTGCCTGGACTATTAGTTGTGTGCGTGTTGATGTAAATATGGCTGAATGACTGATTCCTTTTACGTTTTCCGCTGGTTTGATCCTTGATCATAACATTAATAATCCGGGGGTCTGGGGGTGTCCCTCAGTACGACGGTCAGAATAAGTTAACCGTGCCTACCTACAGGGGGCTTTTTTTTTTTTTTTAATTTCAATGTTGGGCTGTAACTGGCATCGCAAGTTCTTGTTTATCACCTCAGGGTGCCCTATGAATTTTTCTGACATTTTTTGAGCAGGTTAAATTTTTCACCACCCGTATACGTCTATTGACACAGGAAATCTGCCCCCCTCGACTCGGCACACTCCCCACAACACTTTCTAATAATTGCTTGGCAGCTAATTCCATGACGTGGCGGTTTTTTTGTTTCTTTTTCTGCTCTCGCAGGATCTCCGAAGACATCCGAAGGTCGGTGTATTGTTACGGCGTGTCCGAAGGGGACAGTAAAACTTGGCAAATGGTCAACTCGAGGTTTGCGGCCTCCAACGACCATAAAGACAAGAAGGACATGTTGAAATCCCTCGCCTGCACGAAGGATACGAATTTATTGTCTAAGTAAGCTGCAGACGGAAAGTATTAGCGGAGGTCATTTATAATCATTTTAAAATCATTTGTTTTTGAACAATTTCTTCAAATTATTTCAATTCCTTTTTAATTCACAAATTAAATTACAAAAATAAATAAATTTAAATTAATAAAAATAAAGTAAAAATAATTAAATTAAAAATGTAATTTAAGAAATAAAATAAACACAATGTCATAAATGGAAAAATGTAATTAATTAATTTTAACTTAATTCTTAATTTGAAATTTCTTCTTTTTATTATTTTTTCAATTCAATTATTTGTTCAAGAATTTTTATGTTATTGTATATTATTGAAGGGTTTTAGCCACACAGTGACTCACGTACTTTTTTTAAGGTACGTTTCTTGGGCGATGGAACCGAGCAAAGGAGACAAGAAAACGTCGGTGATGTTCAAAGCTCTGGCTAAACGGGATCCAGAGATGCTTCTGTCAGCGCTAGTCGATAAGAAAAATAACTTTAAAAGGTTCGTATTTCCTTATACCAAAACGGGTCATGAGCGAAATAGAACCTCATGCGAAATGAACTAAATTTTCAGGAGGAATTTAAAATGGAGGAGGCTCCTCGAGCATGTCGCAATCAGGGTTAACAACGAGCAGCAATTAGACGCAGTAAGTTTTTCGTTGACAAAATAATGAAAGATTTGAAATGAAGTAAATTATTGATATATCTGTTCATTTTTACTTCCAGCTGAAAAAGGTGTTGGCACCAGAACGAGATTCCTTCAAATCCGACTTGGGGAGCAACGCCCTCGTGAGGATGGCAGAGTCCAACGTGGACTGGCTGGACCGGAACCTCGGAGATGCCAGAAATTGGCTCAAGCAACACATTAAGAATCATTAGAGTCGGGGGAAAAGGTCGCCTCTCATTCGCCTTCTCTTGGGAGGCCGTTTAAATTTTCTGGGTTTGGGGGCGATGAAATGATTTTCCGTTATTCATATGGGCTTAAAACTAGTAACATATTTGAAATTTGGAGCCTGGGAGCAGGAGCGTAACGTGATAGAATTGATGAGTTTTTGATTACTCAACACTGTATGGGTTTGAGAGCTGAAAATGGGCTAGGAAACTTGAAACCCGAGAAAGTCAAGAAAATCTACAGATTTTTTTTTCTGAGATTTTATCGGTCGTTCACAAGGTCAAAAATTGATTACTCGTGCATCTTGTACAGGAATGAAGCAACGGTAGATGCTGTTGATCGAGTTAACACCAAGCGCTGAGGCTCTCCACTGGAGCATTTAGAACTAGCCCAATCAGCAATTTACAGCAGAATTCTAGGCTCCAGATCGGTCATACACGGCTAACCCACGGGTACCTGATGTCACGAGATGCGCCTCCGGTGTGTGTTGCATGCCCTTCTCTCCTCACCTTTCACCACCGAACTACATCCTTGCAAGAGCTCCTTGGCGATGATTCAGAGTGTGTAGGCTTTGTTTTGGACAAACTCAAAAGGACCAATTTGTATAAGGACCTGTGAATTGTTATTGTTACTTCAGGCGCAAATGACCCAGTTGTTTATGCGCCTTTAAATAAAGATTTATTTTCTGAAAGGAATGGATGTTGCAGGACGGGCTCTCTCGTTGGGCGTTCGTCGGCGGGGACCACAGACTTCTACCCCAACATTATATAGTTGGGGTAGAAGTCTGTGGCGGGGACAGAATTTTAGATTAATGGGCAACAAGTGAACAAAACCAGAATTTCTCCGTTTCTTTGACCTTGTCCCCTAGCCCATTGGCGAAGTTTTTAAGGTCGCTCAATCTGAGTATAATGCAGGAAATGCAAAATTCTTACCTTTTCATGGAGCCCACTGATTGGACTGAATAACCTCTTGGTAACTACAACAAACCAAAATACTAGGCAACCTGAAACCGATAATTTATTCTTGATTTTTTTTTCTTGATGGGGTTGCTCTTGATTTTTGCTTTTGCTGATGTGTGGCTCTTTGATGAGAACTTCCAAGAAGACACTCGCCATGAACTCCACCAGGTCGGCCAACCAATCCATTTCAGGTCATGAGGGGCCGATGACTCTGAGCGACAGTAACGACCTACGTAATCTCGCAAGGTGAATTTGTCCTCAACAACAAAAAACGTTAACTGGTACCTATCAGGGAGTTTGATGAGGGTGAGAAGTTGGCATGCGTTGAAGTACATCAACACAGAATCTGGAATTTGATCACCAGCTTCATCCTTTCTGAGGGCCAAGTCTTGGCAACATAAAAGCTTCTTCCGAAAATTGGACATCGGAGCGGCGCAATCGCTTGGCCAATGCCGAATTCGTCCACCTTGTTGGCGTTGACTGAACCAGTCTCCATATACGGATTTGAACGCAGGAATCCTTCATCTCTTTGGCGAACTGGCATTGGAAGAGTTGGTGGAGCAGGGAAATGCACCGCGCAGGTGCTCCAATTTCAATACCTTCCTTCTTCTCAACAGGACCAAGACAACAGTAAAGCCAACCACAGTGACAACTAGCACCCCGGAAATAAAACCTATATACCATGAAATCATTTCAACAATCACTCATTGCATGAGGGGGGGGGGGGGGGGGGTCCATCAAACGAGGCCATTCTGGCTGAGGCGGCCTGGGGAGGAGTTGATCTTGAGCCGTTAGGGACCGAAAGGATTCCAGCATTGGGGGCTGATTTCAAAGTGGAAGGAGCCTGGGAGAGTGGGAGACCGGCGTTTTCCGACAACCGCAATGCTGACGCAGACTCCTCACTCTCTCATGACTGGCCACGAACGGCTGAAGCAGGGGCCAAAGCCAAACACCAGATGAGCGGGCCGCAGAAGACACAAGGGGATCGTTAACCCCCGTTATTTGCTCAGCCGGCGACGCCCTTCATCCTGAATTCCAGGCCTTCCAAAGAAGAATGGCCATGCCCCTCGCCGCTAAATGGAAAAACCCCTATCCGCAAGTCAAGGTGGCACTCATCAAGGCGGTGTCCCTTAGACTAAGGGGGGGGGGGGGGGAGAGTGAGATCCTTGGGTACTGAAGATGGCGGAGCCCTCCCATGAATGAATGCAACTGATCAAATCTTGTTGAACCTCAAAGCTACCAACGCTTACGTAAATCCTTTGGTTCAGGTTCATCTTCGCTATGTTTGTTCACGTTTTGTAACAATTTAGTTATCAACGACGCTTTTGTTAATCCAAATATTATCACTCATTTCACCCAAAACAAAATACCACAGACGGATTTTGAAAGGCCTCCCATGGTTGAAAGAGGCGACTTTGTTTAAGGCTTTAAAAAGATTGTCTGAAGCTATTGTCAGTTTCAGTTTATCCAAGTGCGAGATGTAAGTCATGCATTTCTGACGAGTGCAATTGTATTTATTTATTTATTATACGGGCGTGCAATGAAATTTTGTTATGAATAGGTAACTTGAAATATTTTGGGAAGGTTATCTATCAGCTTATCTATTGTACGAATAACAGCCAACTCTGTAATGTTCAAAAACATATCAGCCGAACATTCAACAAATCGGTAGCATAAGACATGATGTGTGTTATTATTAATTTTAATTTATTATTATTAATGTCAGCAAGTAGTTTTATTATCTCTGAACTCTGCGTTTTGAGCTGTATTTCCTTGACAACACTTGTACTGCTCTGTACGCCAGGTAAAAACAATGTCTTTTGGAAGTATTGGTACATTTGGAAGGTGATTGTGTCTAGTCATCTGCCAGTTGGAATCAATAAATTATTGAGGAAAGTGGTTGATTCATTCCGTGGTACCAATCGCTCAATTTCATTCGATTCACATCCGACTTGGGGGAACCGCGCCCTCGTGAGGATGGCTGAGGCTGAATTCTATGTGGACTGGCTGGACAGAAGCCACAGAAATTGGCACAAACATTACCTACTGTAGAAAACGTCAAGAAAGTCCGGGGGGGGGGGGGGGAGGCAAAATTTGGTAACAAACAAAAAACCAAGGGGATTTAACAAGGGGATATATCACTTCGCTCCTTGGGAGGAAGACTATCACAACTCAAAATTTGCCGGTTTTGAGTTTAGCCCACATATGGACTTGAAAGGGTCGGGAAAATTATGTGCTAGACCGTTTCTACTCATACTGGCATTCCTGTCGCCAGGACGCGCTGTGTGAAAATGACATCTCTTGAAGCAATGAAGAAGACCGTCACATCTCTAGATGTGATAGTCTTGCTGAAATGGTGAGTTGTTTCTCACCGAATTTATTTTCTACAATACTGATTCTTTTCGTTTTAGAATACTCTTTCCCTAATCTTCTGTCAGAATTTTGAGATAATTTTGTTATTTTGTCGGAGATATTTAATTTATTTTATTTATTTAATTTAATTTATTAATTTAGTTATTTTGTCGGAGATATTTAATTCTAGTCTTGACCAAACATTTTCCTCTCTTCGTCCATTTCTTGGCCACCGTGACAAGTAATTCTGGGCAATACTATCATAATATATTATCTCGGCAAAAGGGATGAAAGCTCTAATTTAAGGGTGTGATCGAGTTACTTAGTAGAGGTGAACCCTGAAGTTAGTTTCCTAAGGTCTCCTAGGATATGCATTTAAAAGAAACTGTCTCTCAATCTTGTCTTGTTCAAAACTTTAAACGGCTCTACTGACAAATTGCGTTTTTTGAGTTATGATAGTCTTGTTTTGTCTAGTTTTGAGTTATGATTGTCTTGTCGAGAAAATATGGTTGAGGGAGGATGAAAAATTATAGAACTTTTCATGTTTTTAATAATTAAATTAATCTGAAGATATGAAGATTAGTTTTAAAAAAAAATTTATAATTTTTCTGATAAATTTCCTCAAAATTCTCACAGATAAAATATACTCGTAAATCCCCCATAAAACCCCTGACGACATCGTACCCCGAAAATCCCCCAGTGACCAAACAAATTAGGGGACTATTTTATCCATCAACTGGTTATTATTTCATTTATTAATTATTTTCATTTGCATTGAAATGATTTTTTTAGTTTTTAATAATTACAATTATTGTATTTATTTTTATAAGAATGTACTTACCAACTGATTTTTCTCGAAGTTCGCCAACACACAGTTTGGCAACCCCTGGATTAGACTGTATAACCTCATGGTAACTAGGTACAGTTAGAAAAAAATACAAGGAAACCATGAATACGATTATTCATTTGTGAAGTTTGTTTCTTGCTGGAGTTGCTCTTGATTTCTTGAGTGTCCAGCGGTTGTACCGCACGTGTTCAAATTATCTCATCAATTGTATGGATTTTGTACGCAGAATTCCTTCTTTACTTCTGGCGAACTGGTATTATTTGGTGGAGCTGATTGAGGTACCTGACTGTTTCGTTGCTGCTCCACTTGAGAAGGTTGTCGTACCTGGCAGTTGAGTTCCACTCGCAACCCCTGCGTCTATCATCGAGGGTTTTTGCAATTGAAGAAACTGAAGGGACTCATCAAGATGAAGAGGACCAAGACAATAGAAAAGTCGAAGACGGTGACAAGCATCAACCAGTAAATTGAATTTTAATAAAATTGGAAATCATTTCAACGATGACTTGTCTGTCAATGGTGGGAAAACGTTTGGTAACAACGACAATTTTGAAAGGAAATTTTTTAATATTATTTTATTGTGCTGACGGATTCTCATTTCCAAATTATTGAAAATTTAATTTTAAACAACTGATTGATACCCAATAACTTGGCGAATACTGGAGAGACCACAAAATTTGACTTTTAAATAGTCGGGATGGCTCTCTCTCGGGCTGAGCATCTTGAAAAGGAATGACCATGATTTCACATTTTTGTCTGGAGTCGGCTACATGGTAGGGATGGGAATCGATTTCCGATTTTTGGGAAAAATCGATTTTTTGTTCCGATTTTTCGATTTTTTTAATCGATCTTCAGGTTCCGATTTTTTAGGTGAATCGATTTTTTACTTCCGATTTCTGTAAAAATCGTGAATCGATTTTTTACTGCTGATTTTTAAAAAATCTTGAATCGATTTTCGTCATTTATAAAAATTAGTTTATTATTTCAAGTGATTCAAGCAAATTTCGAGTCTTAGGTCGATTAAAAATTATGATAATAGCTAATAACAACAAAACTCACTAGTTACCAGCGACGTCCACCATGGCTTTTTCAGACAGCGAAACTGATTACTCGTCTGATTAAATGTTTATTATCAAAATTTTTGAAAACGAATGCAATTTTAATTTTCAATAAATTTTTTTAACGATTTTTTCTTGAATCCTACCTGCATTAAATATATCTACCGTTATCCCTCATTAAAAAAACATTATTTTTTGTAAGACCGATTTTTGAATCGATTTTCCAAAAAATCGATACTTTTATGGCGATTTTTTGGGGAAATCGATTTGGAGCATCCGATTCTGAATCGATTCAAAAAATCGATACTTCTTACCAATTTCCCATCCCTATTACATGGTCCACCTAATACGAAGTCTTCCTACATGGAAAAAGTCAAACATTGAAGGAATATTATAGCTTCTTGGGGGTAAAAAAAATTTGAAAGTGTGAACCCAATTTCATCAACGTTTGTAATAATTCAGAAAAAGAGCGGAATTTTCGGTTCGAAATAGGGCCTATTTTCCGTAAAATTCAGCCGATTTTGAATAAGCTTCAAGTATGATATAGGTATCGATATTTCATCCGCGTTACTATCGAACATTGATAAATGGATATATTGTCTACCGATGGCCATCCCTACCTAGAAGCTATACTCCAATTTTTGACGTTGTTCTAATTGTATTACCTACCTACGTAGCCCACTCACAGGACAACGAGGTCCTTCCTCTTCAAGCGGAGCCCACCATTCACTCCTAACCCTCACTTTTTTGGTTTATTATTCTTGGAATAATACACCTATGTTTTCGCGACGCGGGTCGACGACTCCGATCGGCCTCAAAATTTGACATTATCCGTTTCAAGAGGTCTACATTCAAAATCCGAAATGTCCGTCCGCCGTCCGCCGTACGCCGTCCGCCGTCCAGGCCGTTTTGGGCAGTAGGAATTTTTTAAAAATCTGAAATTTTGGCAAAATACTTGGTTTACCATCTAGTTGTGCCCGCAAGGTTTTCAGTCCGATCGCCCAAACCCGTGGGGCGCTATGGGGCTAAAATGGGGCTACAGGAGGGGTGTTTTGAAGGCTTTTAGCTATGGGATCGAGTTAGGTGTCGTTTTCGAAGTATTTTTGGACGTAGAATCCATTTTTGGGGGTCCCGGAACGATCCGATTTCACTGTGGCGTTCTATAGGGCTTTCATGGGGCTAAAAATGGGATTTTTGAAGGATCCCAAGAAGTTAAATATTTTTCGAGTAAAAATTAAAGAATTTTTGAAAAAGCACATTTTTGAAAAAAAAAATCCCCCCAAAAAATTTTTTTTGAAATATAAAAATCAAAAAAAAAATTTAAATTTTTTTTTATTGACAGAATTAAATGTCTGTACAAGTAACCTATATCACAGAATAATAAACCCTTGTGTAAAATTTGCAGCGTTTTAAAATAGCACCCTCACAGGGGGCCTCGCTTCAATCGCCCATTCGTGCGAACACGCACCCGGTAGTGAGACTCACTAAAAACTCCGGAATTATCCGAAATTAGCGAGGAATAAAAAAGTCTCCCAAATCTTAGACGTTACTTACTTCTGAAATCATGGGAAGCGAAAAGATGTCTCGCCCTGAGTTGGGAGCGAATACATTCACACACACAGAGACCAAATCTAATCCAAAGGTGGACAGCCCTTACGGAGGGCCTCTATGTCTATGAATCTTAGACATCTGATTCGACTAAGATCGTGGAATTTCCCCCCTCCCCAGAGATTAGAGGTAGCGATGGATGAAAACCTTGCGGTCACAACTAGATGGTAAACCGCGTATTTTGTCAAATTTTCAGATTTAAAAAAAAAAAAAAAAAAAAAAACCTACCTACTGCCCAAAACTGCCCGGCGGCGGACGGACATTCTGTTTTTGGAATCTAGACCTCTTGCAACGGATAACGTCAACTGTTGAAACCAATCAGAATTTTCGACCTCCGTCGCGATTACATAGGTGTATTATTCCAAGAATTCCAGGAAAAAAACTCATGTCCTGTAAGGATTTTTGCCAACTCCATTTCTCTCATCAAATATCAATCGTGCTAATTGATCGACTCGCCTGAATAGTAACTCTTAGTAACTACTACGATAAAAACTCACGGAAACCTGAGAACAGTTCATATAATATCATTCGAATTTTTGTATCCTGCTGGGAAATTTCGTTGTTGCTTTAGAATCTTGCACATCCTGCCAATACTGCTAGTGAAACATGTTCCGGTGTTGTTATCGACGTGTCTTCAAAATCGATTTGGGCTGTGCCTGTTCGGGGACCTCCGGCCGTTCGGAACACAGCCCACAACAAGTCAGGCACCTGTCTGTTCCCTCCTTGAGGCTCTCGGGATGGTTTTTCATCACGTAATTGTACGCTGTGGCCACGAGCACCCCGCAAATGAAACCAATAAAACCATCTACAATCATTCTAACAACGCTGGGGTAACGTTTTATGACAATTTAGTTGTCGACGACATTAAACGGAAACTATAACACTTTAAAGCACCAACGGAACCCCTTATTTGAAAATTTTAAACATCTGACTGTTGCCCATAAGATGGTGGATGCTGGAGAAGCCGCCAGTGATTTATTCCATTCGGAACGCAATTCCTTCGAATCCGACTTGGGGGAGCTGCGTCCTTGTGAAGATGGCTGAATCCAATGTGACCTGACCAGAACAAAGTGGGGAAAAACTCAGCAAATGAGTTGGTTAGTGAGAGAGGAGTCGAAAACACCACTGGATATCATACCCGAAAACCATCAAATACCCCTCCCGTAGCCCCTTTTTAACCAGACGGCCTCCCACGGGTTTGTGCGACCGGGCTGAAAACCACGAGGGAAACACTATATATATTACGGAAAACGATAATATATTATGGAGTATTTTGTCAAAATTTCAGATTTAAAAACACGTCTACGGCCCGGACATTTCATTTTTGGAATCTACTCATCTTGAAATACACATGACAAATTTTGCGGCTGATCAAAATTTTCGACCTCAGACACGACATAGCGTAGGTAGAATAATAAACCAAAATAGTAGTAAACCCGAGACACGATCATTTATTCATGAAGTTTGCTTTTTGCTAGATGCTCTTGTTTTGTAGAGATGTACTGCAGCGGTGACGTGTTCAAAATTTGAAGATAATTTAATTATTTTGGTGCAGTGCTATCGATTATCAGCGCGTTGTCTTCGTTTTTTCTGTTGGCTGTACTCCGATTTTTTTGTCGATTCATTCATGCTTTCGATTTTGTCGATTGTGACGTGCTCTGGATATTTTTGGCGATTTTGCTTTCTTGCAAATTATCCTCAGGCGGATCGGTATTTTTACAGCCACAAAACTCCAAACATAAGTTTCTATCCTCCCTAATGCGATCGGGATGTTTTTTCATCAGGAACCTGTAGTACAGGTAATCGAAAACAAACATGATTTCAAAGAAGAAAGTCATTAGAGCCCAGCGCAATACATCTTTGAACATCTCATTTCTCGGCGGCAATAAAAAGAAGACGGTACAAGTCATGATGAAGCAGACAGCGTTGGCAACGGCGACTCCAAGCAACAGTGTCAAAGGTACTTTTGCACGGTGCATTTGTCTTCTACAACCTAAAACCACAATCCAATGTAACGCTATGCATCCAATCAGAAAAACAATCGCGGTGAGAAGTTGGCACACGCCGAAGTAGATAAACACAGAAAGTGGAAGATCATCAATATCTCCGTCCTTTCTGCCTCTTTCCTGGAGGGCCAAGTCTTGGCAACACAAAAGCTTCTCCCGAAACTTGTACATCGAAGCGGCGCAATCACCTGGCAAACGCCGAATTCTTTTCCCTTCATTTTGACACTTTTCGCTGAACCAGTGTTCATGTTGCATCATCGCACAATTGTATGGATTCTGCACGCAGTAGTCCTTCTTTACTTGTGGCAAAATGATATTATTTCGTGGAGCTGATTGAGTACCTCCACTTGGGAAAGTTGTCGTACCAATCGTTGTATTCTCTGCGTCTATTATCAACGGATCCAAGTCCTTGCAATTCAAGAAGCAGTATGGAGTCATTAACATGAAGACGACTAAGGCAACAGCAGAACCAACTTCACTGACAATTACTGCCCAGAGAATAAGAGCCAAATAGGAAATCATTTCAACAAAATTTAGACATCAACTACAATTTTGAGGAAAAATCGAACTAGCACTTCGTGGAATCAAGGAATCGTAATATTAGCGCTGACGGATTTTCATCTCCAAATTGTAAACATGTGACGACATGGTGAATACTGAAGAGGACTCCCATGGTGGCAAAACGGTGTCTTCAAGCTATTGTCGATCGGATTTTGTGTGTATGACTGTCTCGGCGGAGGGGGCAAATTTGGAGCCTGGTTCCCTGGCCTTACTTTTGTTTTAATAAACCATATATGGTTCATTTGCTCAGCAAATGCTCCGAGATTTCTGAATGGTTTAAGTTGGAACTGAGTGATAGGTACCGAAAATTCAAGGATTAACCTCACATCGTACTGATTGCATTTCAATTAAAGAACAAAGCTACAGCTGGGCAGAACCGGTTAGCAGATGGAAGACGCCCATCATCTGTCACGAGAGAGATTCCCGTCCCCAAATCAAGGAAATTAAACGTCAAATTAACAACTTGAAAGCCCATAAGTTCACACAGTCCATACAGTTTGCCACCATTACCGGCAGATGAAAGACACATGTTCTGTAAGACACAAGCCACAAGCGACAATCAGATGAAAAACAGGATTATTAGTATCAAAACAGGGGTCCTACAAACATTAGGTCAGGTAGAAGCGATTTTTGGTTTATTGTTCTTGGAATAATACACCTATGTTTTCGCGACGGGGGTCGACGACTCCGATCGGGCTCAAAATTTGACATTATCCGTTTCAAGAGGTCTACATTCTAAATCCGAAATGTCCGTCCGCCGTCCGCCGTCCGCCGTCCAGGCCGTTTTGGGCAGTAGGCATTTTTTTAAAAATCTGAAATTTTGACAAAATACTTGGTTTACCATCTAGTTGTGCCCGCAAGGTTTTCAGTCCGACCGCTCTAACCCGTGGGGCGCTATGCGGCTGAAATGGGGCTACAGGAGGGGTTTTTTTGAAGGCTTTTGGCTATGGGAGTTAGGTGTCGTTTTCGAAGTATTTTTGGACGTAGAATCCATTTTTGGGGGTCCCGGAACGATCCGATTTCACTGTGGCGTTCTATAGGGCTTTCATGGGGCTAAAAATGGGATTTTTGAAGGATCCCAAGAAGTTCAATATTTTTCGAGTAAAAATTAAAGAATTTTTGAAAAAACACATTTTTGAAAAAAAAATCCCCCCAAAAAAGTTTTTTTGAAATATAAAAATCCAAAAAAAAATTTTTTTTAATTTTTTTTTATTGACAGAATTAAATGTCTATACAAGTAACCTATATCACAGAATAATAAACCCTTGTGTAAAATTTGCAGCGTTTTTTCAGAACGTTTTCGTCTGTAAGTAATTAGGAAAATTCTAATTAGGATAATTCTCGGTCTGATTCCAAATTTTTTTTCCTCGTGAAAGCTGATTAAATTTCTCATCGCAGCTATTTTATGAGAAATTTTGATTTGAGCTTTTTGAGGCGCGGGCACGGCAAAATATGGCAATTTTTTTACATTTTTGCCCACTCGGGAGTTATGAGCGAAAATGTAAAAAAAAAAAAATTATAATAATAATAATAATAAAAATACATATGTGACGAATTTTATATATTGTTACCAGATAATATCATAAATAATTATATTACAAATTGATAGTAGAGGTAGGCATTAATATGTACGTAGGGTAACTTTATATCACAGCACATTTAGTTTACATGTTTTTTGATCTCAAAATAGTCTCTCTTCAGTTTTATCCTGGGCATTCTACTTACTATTGACTGTCTAATGCTGTTGGCCCATAATATGTTTGTCTAACGTCCTCTGGTATATTTCTGTAGCCCTGAGGATGGTTTATAAATAAACCGAAACGTTGGCCTAGACGAAGAGTTACCTTTGTTGACTGAACCTCAAGATCCCACAACATATTTCTGAGCCTAGCAGTCGAGTAACCCAGCCTTGTAATAAAAATACACTTTTTTTTAAACCCCCACGAATTTTCTCTTGGTATTTCTGGTCTGTCGTCGGCGTCTTGAAAATCCTCTGGAGGTATGGGTTGTTTGGCGTTGACGTAGTCTTGGCGTGTTGTCTTCAACTTTACTCTCGAAACTGCTGGTCTGTCAGCATCTTGAATCTGGCACGAGGGGTTTGCACTACACCCGAATCCAATGTCTCTTTCCTACCTCAAGCGATTGGGATGGCTCACGTTTAGTAGAACAGACTTACGTAGCCCTCTCGTTGGTAGCGTGTTGAGCACTTTCATATCAAGGATAACGAAGTCGTGAAGCTGGACATCATAATCCACAGAATCCAGAATTTCATCATCACGTCCATCCTTAGAGGACGAAGTTTTGGAAACGTAAAAGCTTCTTCCGAAGCTTGGACATTGGAGCAGCGCAATCACTTGGCGAATGCCGAATTCTTTCCCCCTCTTTTCGGCACTTTTCGCTGGCAGAATTCCTTCTTTACTTCTGTCGAACTGGTATTACTCGGTGGAGCAGCGTGAGTACCTGATTATTTCGTTCCTGCTTCCCTTGAGAAGGTTGACGTACCTGGCAGTTGAGTCCTAATTGTATCCCCTGCGTCTATCTTCAAGGGTCCTTGCAATTGAAGAAGCAGTAGGGATTCATTACGATGAACAGGACCAAGACAACAGCAAACCCAACGACACTGACCACCCAGATAATAAAACCTATATTTTGGTCTTCCGATTTACAACAAGCAATCATTTCAAAAATCATTTAGTAATAATTTCAAGGAAAACATAAAATTTATGAATTGGGATTAAAAAGGCTGCCTGAAGCTATTGTCTGTCATTAAATGAAAATGTTTCTAACGAGTACATGATGAATAACATGGTTGATCAGAAGCGACTTTGATTATGGCGGCTTTAAAAAGGCTGCATGACGCAATTATTGTCTGTCGTAATTAAATAATATTGTCGTAATTTTGTGTTTAGTTCATGTGGGTACGAGAGATGTATCACACGTTTGTAACGAGTGCAATTGAATTTATTCATTTATTTACTACACCAGAATGCATATTATTATTATGCATTCTGGTGTAGTAAAATATTATGACGAAGTTTTATTGAACCCGGGTTATCTGTCATTGTTTTACTTTTTGTAGTAACTAGCACAACTGATGTGCTAGACGGAATACAGTTGAAGACACAAAATAACGACATAATATATCATATTGTTAGGCGGCGAATAACTAAAACCGGCAAATACAAAAACAACAAGGTTCCACAGCCAAACTTGAACTGAACTATATTTTTCAAAAGGCGTCGCTAACTCCCGAACAAACCATATGACTGGATGGGCTCACCGGAGTCACTGGCAATCTCCCAACACTACTCCTTCCTTCCTTCGAAAGCTGCCAGCCGATCAGCGTGGACCACAACTTGAAGAAGGGCGACCGTAGCGGGCCATCTGTACTCTCAACTCCCTGCCGTCCAACATGCGTCCGTCCATGGCATCGAGCGCGCCTTCGGCATTCCGTTTGTCGTAAAACCTGACAAACGCGAACCCTCGACTCTCCCTGGTGAACCGATCTCTTGGTATGTAGATGTCCCCTACTTCGCCACACCGCTCGAACACCCTCCTGAGGGCCTCCGGCGTCGTCCGGTACGTCAGATTGTCCACTTTGAGGGACACCATCCCATCAATCCCGGGCGGCGGTCGTCCGTAATTCCTCTTCGGACAATAATTATTCGGCTTCTGAGGGGCTCTTCTTTTTGTGCCAAACGGGCGCTGCTCAAATTCCTCTTCTTTCTGCGCTTTCAAGCTCGCAATTTCACCCTCCCGTTTGGCCAACTCCACTCGAAAATTGTCGTTTTCCCGCCTCGCTTCTTCTCTGCGCTTCTTCAACAACGCGTCGTTCTCTTCCTTGAGCGCAACCATTTCTTTGTACTGTTTAACTTCGGTTTGAAGTTGGGCGATGATGTTGTCTTTTTCGAGGTTTTGCTGCTTGAGAGTTTTCAAAGAGGCCTCGAGCGGTTTTAAAGCGGCGATTCGAGCTTTTGCTTCTTCGAGGTCTGAAATGAGGTTTTTGTGGAGCGACATTTCTCTCGCCACATGCGCGAGACGCTTTTCGTTTCCCGGCCTCGTAGGGCAGCCCAGGGCCTTATGGCCCGGGCCATCACACCGCAAGCAAACAATTACTCTTGTCGGGCACTGGCGGGCACTATGGCCCTTCCTGTCACACCTGAGGCAGGTCCAATTGCCTGGTGCCTCTCTTGCAACTCGAACACTGTGGTCCATGGTGTACTCTTCGCACTGTTGAACCTGCCGAACTGGACGAGGGGTGGCCAAATTCCTAGCGCCCGCAATAGCAGCTTCTGCGCGTATGGCTGAATCCACTGCAGCCCATAACGTAGCAACACCACTGAAAAGAACCATCTCTCTCACCCTTCCGTGTTGCAAACCAACCTGGAATTGGCCCAACGCAGCTCGTTCCGCGCTCTCCGCACTTCCACCCGGATCAGCCTTCAACTCGCGTGCGAAAGAAGCGATGTCTTCATCCGGGCCCTGAACCCTGCTGCGAAGTTGCATTTGATACACCAGGGCTCTATTGCCGTCGCCAAACTCCCGCTCCAATAAGTCTACTAATTCAGCATAGTCCCTGCCCGGCGACTCATCCAGCACACATTGTGCCGTCCCCCGCAGGGAAGATGCCAGCGCCAACCCTGCCTCTCTGTAATTCCAATCGTTGGCCTTCACCATCGTGTCAAAATGGCTGTGATACTCAGCCCACGGCTTCGAACCGTCATAGAATTCGGGTTTAAACCCGGCCTTCACCCGCCGTGTACCGGTAGCAAGCTGATGGTCGCTGTCGGTCGCTAATGGTCTGCTAGCACTCCCCGGTTGAGCCACCGGTGTACCTACTAAGCCGAAGGCCTGAAGGGCACTTACCACCGCATCCGCGACAACCTTAGCTGCAAGCTGCAGCTGCTGGGTTGTCTGGTCTTCTCGCGGGCCCTGGGGGGCGCCCGCGGGGTCAGCGAACACATCATCGGGATCGACAAACTCCGCAGCGGGATCAGCAAAGTCCGCAGGAAGCGTCCGCCCACTCCGTAGTTCCATACCATCCGTTCTGTCCATGGCGTAGGATAACAAAACACTTCTGACACCAAATGTTAGGCGGCGAATAACTAAAACCGGCAAATACAAAAACAACAAGGTTCCACAGCCAAACTTGAACTGAACTATATTTTTCAAAAGGCGTCGCTAACTCCCGAACAAACCATATGACTGGATGGGCTCACCGGAGTCACTGGCAATCTCCCAACAATATTATGTCCGTTGGATAAGTAGAGGGATATGACATATCCAAGAGAATGGATGGGCAATGATAGAGACCTCTCTGCTTCTTCCTTTTAACTTCTGTGTTTACATGACATGTAAACACAGAGTACTACATCAGTAATACATCAGTTGGAGACCGGTTTCGAGCTTACACGCCGAAATCTTCAGTCCTATAAAACAAACACGATTACCAACTCTAATCGGTCTCAGAATTACAAATTAGTATTAATTACGAAATATTAAAATTACAAAATTATTGTGAAATACAATGTAAATAACTAATCTCTATAGACGTGGTTCATTTATTCAACAAAATTCCGCCCAAGGACGTCCAAACGATTGCAGAATCCTTCAGACTAGAATGGAAAATTTTATAAACTTGTTCATTAAAAGTTTATATAATTTATCATGGAAATAGACATCGTTTAAAATCGTCTTTTATAAGACGGGTTTCTCACTATTTCGCCGCGTCCTCCTTACGTTACCAGAGAACAAGACTTGTGTGACTACAGAGACCAGAGAATGTGACATTCGAGATTGCCATGTGACAAACGATATGTAATGAACGTTTGTGTGAAAAAAAAAGTCAAGTTTTAGGGTTCAGGACAATCATTCCCGGAAGTGAAATACAAATGGAATTATTGCTGATTTGATAAGGTAAGTAGTTATGGTTCCGCCTGTCGTTCAAGTTAGGTACTTGTCGTTATTAATTACAGCTGTTGACGATTGCTTACCGTTTGATTGAATGTGGGTGGAAAGTCGTTGAGGTTCTGTCAAATAAGACGATAAACATGCCGACATTTTAAGAGATATACATATGCACTCTCCTGTCATCACCCACAAATAATTATAGGTATAGTACATATAATATTAATACACAGCGAAACCTCGATATGTGCAATCGCAAGGGAACAAGATTTTCTTTGGACTTATCGAGGTTTTTCAGTTAGGAGGTTTTGCACTAGTCGAGGGCAAAAGGGGAAAATTCCGATTATTTCGAGGTCTTGATGAAATTCTAGGGTCATTTTTCTCAGAAAGGGCCAATCCATTCCCAAGATGGTTAAAGTTGGAATAATTTTTCCACTCAATTATTGAGTTCCACCACAAATCGTATTTTTGTGTTTATAATTTTTCTGCAAGAATGTGTTATTAGTCCAGGGGCGGGGTTGAGGTTTTTACAATTGAGCGTATAAAAACTAGCGTAAAATATTTACCTATTAAGCTCGAGTTTTCTTTTTTGGGAGTGGAGGGTGAACAAATCTTCGACTCAAGAATGAAAAAAAAAAAAAAAAAAAAACGTTCGAAGTCAAGCACAACAGGAGTTACGAGCTAGGGGCAACATTATTGCGTTTTTTTTAAAGAATCACCCATATGCTTGCATGGGTATATAAAATATTATTTTGGATGGGGTGCATAAAATTGTAAGCTTTTTGACATTTTATGTCTTTACTTTGGCACATAAACGAAAAAACCGTTAAAAAAATTCCTTAACAAAAAGCGTTACGGTTGGTTCCCTAGCAACGACTAAACTAAAGACATAAAATCGCACACCTAGAATGAAAGGGGCACAACTCGAAAAATCGTTTTTTTATTTTTATGCCTCTATCAAACTCGCGGCGGCGAGTTCTACAAGCAGCGCTGACGAGCTTTTTCCTAGCTAAAAAATTGGCCTCGAGAGAGCATCATGTGCCTGTCTTAGTCTTGCTTTTTTGGGGGAAGTCTGAAGTGGAGAGGGGCACAACTTCAATAGTGCCCCTTTCATTCTGCAAGCTTAAGACTTTTTTCAGAGTGTTATCAACTTGTGCCCCTATCAAATTACACATCTTCTAGGATTTTGTTTTTATGCCTTCCTTCACAAAATAGAAAACGTTTCACATTTGGATTTAGTTGCCTTCAATTTCATAATATTTTGTTCCTGAACAAATTTTGGAGGTCCACAATGAGTGTATCCTGATACAACACATAATAGTTAGATAGATTACTGCCCAAAACGGCCCGGACGGCGGACGGCGGACGGACATTTCGGATTTTGAATGTAGACCTCTTGAAACGGATAATGTCAAATTTTGAGGCCGATCGGAGTCGTCGACCCCCGTCGCGAAAACATAGGTGTATTATTCCAAGAATAATAAACCAAAAGTGAGCGCGCCGAGCTTCATTATCTCGCGTGAATTCACACCTTGTACTCTTGTTTATTTGAATCAGTCAACACTTTATCTTTATAAGAGACGAAAACGGCTTTTGCCCAGCGTCGTATAGGTACGAAGGTTGTCTTTCAAGTAGTCAATCATTGTTTTTAAGCATTTCATTTTTTCCCATTTTTGGGCTCATAAAACTGCGTTTTTGACCACTGTGGGTCGTCTTCCTGCGAGGCTTGATGTCCCTGAAGTCGCCAGGCATGGAAATCTTGACGGGGGAGGGTAGTGAGCCCTAAGGTATTCACTGGCGATGTAAAAATCGGACCGGGGAATCGGGGGATAACGTCTGAGTCTTTATTACTCTTTGATATAAATTTTCGAAAATTAATTATATATTAATAAAAAATCATTTAATTTAATTAGGTACCTATTTTAAAGTTTTAAAAATATTTTCTTGTAAAGTTTGTGGATGGATGATCATACCCGAAAAATCCCTTCCCACAGAGCCCCACGGGTTTGGGCGATTGGGCTGAAAACCTTACGGGCACAACTAAACCGAGTATTTTGACAAAATTTTAGATTTAAACAAAAAAAATGCCTACTGCCCAAAACGGCCCGGACGGCGGACGGACATTTTGGTTTTGGGATCCATACCTCTTGAAACGGATAATGTCAAATTTTGAGGCCGATCGGAGTCGTCGACCTACGTCGCGAAAACAGGTGTATTATTCCAAGAATAATAAACCAAAATCAGCCCCATCGGTGGGTTTTGATATAAAAATTTATTTAATATCAAATTCTGAAAAAAAAAAAAAAAAAAAAAAAAAAAATTGGATCAGAAAAGTGGTGGACTTCCATGGAATTTTGAAAGCCATCAAAGAATAGGGGAAGAAAAGTGTAGCCACGTAGAAGTTGTCTCTGATGCAGAGGGGCCGTAAACGATGAGGCTAATGGTAATGAAAGCGAAGATTCCCTTGGGGAAAATTAGAAGCGACGTTCATAATCTTGTTTCCTCCCCGAAATGAATTTGCGGACAAGATTCTAATTTCCCCCGAGACTCCGTAATAGACCGTCAAAATGATCCTCCCATTCTCAGCGTGAGTTCACGAGATAGCGCTTAGGCTTTGGGGAAATTACGGGATTACGTGTGTTTACTATATGTACAAAATTATGAACTTGGGGTTGAGAGGGATAATTGAAATGCTTTCTTATAGCTGGTGTGGGCGATGCATCGCCATCTGGTAGTGCTGGCTGGTTGAGTTCAACGCACTCAAAACCGGAATAAAATGACCTGGCAGGCAGGAACCGGAATCCCATACTTTAAAAGCCTACTAGCGAAAATAACTAGCAATAGTTCGAGATAAGGCTGGTACTAAGACGACTCGACTTAGAAGGCGGAAACAGCACAGATAACAGAGTTGGGATTATTCGAATAAAAATTTAGTTGAACTAAAGTTGAAACTAAAAACTAATTAGTTTTTAGTTTCGAAAGTGAAACTAAAAACTAATTTAGTTTTTAGTTTGACTTTCGAAACTAATTTTGGAACTAAATTAGTTTTAGTTTCAACTGTTGAAACTAAAACTAATTTAGTTCCACAAGTTAGTTTCGAAGTTGCGAATAAAAACTAGGTAAAGTAGTTTCATCTTTTATTCGTAGTTTCGGAACTAAAAATGAAACTAAATTTTTTTTCCTCGCAGACATTTTTTTTCCTCGCAATTTTTTTTCCTCCAGACATAATAAATGACTCATCACCCTAAATTCTTCGATACGTTTCTGAAAACGTTTGATGTTCCACTCAAAGTGGTGGGGAGGGGAGGAAACTTTAATCTATTCTTCTACGATCCTGAAAAAAAGAACTTGTTCGCACCCATCACCCACATTTCGTTGAAACACACACACGAACACACATCCCCTTCAAATCAGTAAAAAACGCGAGGAAAAAAAATTAGTTTCATTTTTAGTTCCGAAACTGCGAATAAAAGATGAAACTACTTTAGTTTTTATTCGCAACTTCGAAACTAACTTTTGCAACTAAATTAGTTTCAGTTTCAACAGTTGAAAATGAAACTAATATAGTTCCAAAAGTTAGTTTCGAAAGTCGAACTGAAACTAATAGTTTCAGTTTTTAGTTCCACTTCGGAACTAATTTAGTTTTAGTTTTTAGTTTTAGTTTCAGAACTACTTTTTGCCCAACTCTGACAGATAATAGGATCGGATAGGTTCGATCATCAGATTGTTGAGATGCGATTCTCATTTTGGCCGATATCTAAGAGTCGAATAGTCACCATTGATTTCGTCCTCAGGAACGGCTCCATGTTGAAACAATTACTTGCTGTTTGTTTGAAATGTTGGTAATAATGATGATAATTCGAAGTAAACGCCACAATTACAAGTTCAGTTGGTCCAGAAGGGGGCTGGGCCGAGCACAGGAACCTGGTAAACAATAAAATCCCTGCCGTGAAACAATGATAAATTTATGTAGCTGCTATAAAAAGATGAAATGTACCTAATCAAAAATGCTTCGAAAACGACATTAACTAGACCCTGTAGCCGAAAGCCTTCGAAAAAAAAACCCCTCCCACAGCCCCATTTTAGCCCCATAGCGGCCCAGAGTTTGGACGATCGGGCTGAAAACCTTGCGGGCACAACTAGATGGTAAACGGAGTATTTTGTCAAAATTTCAGATTTTAAAAAAATCGGACGAGACCTCTTGAAACGGATAATGTCAAATTTTGAGGCCGATCGGAGTCGTCGACCTCCGTCGCGATTACAAAGGTGGATTATTCCAAGAATAATAAACCAAAATGACTGAACTTGCAACGAAGCCCGCTTTCAGAATGGTAGTAGCTACTAGGCTCACCGAATTTTGACATCAAGCTAATATAACATTGCTGATCTCTACCCTGCAGTTTGAAGCCTCGTCGAAAAGTTTTTGATTGCCTTCCCCACCTTGTCGAGCGGGGATTCAATGTGGTGACAGATCTAATCACCAAAAAAAGAAAGACTTGCGCCATCATTTCACTAGCATAGAACCTGACGTCAAGAAATTGGCTCTCACGCACCAACCACAAGCATCACACTCATCTTCTTTCTTCGAAAGTCATTTCGCAGTAATAATGTGGGGGTAAAAAGAACTTGCAATGGTCTTCTCATCAAAATTTTGAAGCAATGAATATATGTTTTCATCGTTCTTCCGCATGTATTTATCTTTCATTGATTTTAGTTTTTAACGAACTTCTTCTGGTCTCTATTCTTCCCATGATAGGGGGCGTTGGAAAATGTTCAGCTCCTCAGGGGGGGGGGGGGGGGGGGGGTAGTTAAAAAAGGTTCAGAACCACTGTTTTGCCTGACCAAGGTAGGGAGGGTCAACTCCTAAACATCTTCAACAGGCTCTCACATTCTTCAATAGAATAATAATTATTCTATTGAAGAATGTCAATTTTGACTTGAACTTGCGAATAATCGACATGAACTAGCGAAATTATGCGCTAGACTAGGACTTAACGATAAACCAAAAAAATTTACCGAAATTTACGTAGATACCTACTTTCTTCGACAGCTGTCAATAATAATAGAAAATTAAGAATTACCCAAAAAATGAAAAATAAATAAAAATAATAATAATAAAACGGAACAACAATAAAATTGAATGCACCGTCTAAAATAGAATGTTCATTAAATACCTACTATTGATATTGAATATCAATTAAAAAGCGGATTTGTTATAGCTAGATGAGGGAGGAAGGTAATGGAAAGGATAAAAGAATTATGATGACAGTGATCGGATACCTACCTAATGAAAGAGACAAATATGACAAACAGGAAAAAAAGAAAAAAAGAAAGGAATTGAACAGATCGCGACGACAATTAAGATATTAATTTGATTCTTTCTTTCAATAATGTTTAATTGATAGGGGAATGATTTAGGGCCTTTTGCCGTGCAGTCTGTTGAGACACAGTTTCGGGGAAGAGTGTCTTGGAAAAACGCTATAATAATGTACAGATCTGCTTCAAATGAAAAATGTCTACCCTGAATGTGTAGGTAATAGTTAAGTACGTACCTATCGTGTTACTCTATCGTGTTTTGAAGATGAAAGCTCCTCTAATTACTTGCCCAGCAGGGAAAACTGGTGCGTTGGGTCGAACCTTCCTAGTTTTCCCTGTTTCAGAAAAAAAAACCCCGTTTTATTATATCACTGGTCTACAAAAATAATGACCTGCGAGTTGCCCGCTTCTTTATACCTTTTCTAGGCGGTTTTGAGGAGGCTGCATCAGAAAATGATATCCTTTTTTTTTAGTTCGAATAAGGCCATTTTTTTGCATTTTGTTTTGTTTTTTGGACCTTCCTTTAGGTACCTACCTACATTGAATTTTCCAGTACCTAATTACCGACCGGAATAATTGATGCGATTTTAGACAAAAATACCTTTTTAAACTGTGTTTATAATAAACGACGACGTCGTCCGGTGTGGCGTTGGGTAAACTACCGCTTCCCTCGATAAGGGTGAATCTACGAAAAGTGCCATTTTCTTGTCTCGGCACAATATCTCTACTTCTGGGCAGGATAAGAAAGGTTTTTTTTTCCTATGTGTCTATAGGTACGGGCTCCATTCTTCCGTGTCAGTTGGGGTGTTTCAGTTTAATATTTCACAGGTAGGTAAAATCTGGGTTGAATGGTCAATTTTTCATTCATCTGGCCTGTCCCCATCATGAGGTAGTCAACTTTCAGCATGTACTCCACCTTAACGTGAGAAGGAAAAAATCAGCCAATATTTTTACTAGTGCCTATAAGCCTGTAGATTACGAGCATGTGTCTTGAATATTTAGTTAATGAAGGTTAGCAACTACTGTTGATAATCGTCCTGTCCCGAGCTTTCAATTCATTCATCTGGCTCCTGAAGTTCATGCTTGGTGAAGGGAAACAACAACTTGTGGGAACATTCTTGTGCTACAAGTGGCACCACTGAAGCCCGTGGCTTCAATCCCTCACCATGAGGTCTCTTTATTATCCATCTTGTAGGTCTCCAAACAACAGCTCTGGGAAATATCAGGTGCGTGACTTTTTTGTGAGTCATTCTTCTGGTCATGGTTGTGGGTGTTCCAGTAGATCTATCAAAACGCTCGAAGTCAAGTTTTGTACAAACAACTGCATAGATTATGATGAGCTCTTTGTTTTTTCTGTTTTACCTTTATCTACTTGTACAAGTGATTTATTGTAAAAAATTTCATTCATCTGGCCAACAAACATTCTTGTGGCCAGATGAATGAATAGAGACCAGATGAATGAATATCACAGCAAAAGAAAGCCAGCAAATGACAGCACTGGAGTTTGCCTTTACTCAAGATTTTGACACTTTTTGTTAAAAAAATTTATACCATGGTTTCAATTCGCTGGATTTCTCTTTTAAATTCCGTCTACACTCTCATTTTTCATTCATCTGGTCTTAATCATTCATCTGGCTGTCAAACAGCTGAACGATGAAAGTTGCTGCGTAGCCACTGATACACAATAATCACCAAGGTAATCTAAGTTTATTACCATAAAAAAAGTTCGGAATTTCTCGATTTTTAAATTTTCAAATGTGTGACCCCGAAAATGGCACTTTTCGTAGATTCACCTTATAAGCGAAGTTAAGCAACGTCGGGCATGGCTTGGATGAGTGACCGCGTGAGGAGCGGGGTCACCGATACAAGTATTTTCTGCGTTCAATCGGACGGCGAACTCCTCCCAACCCAGGGGGACGAGGCAATGGGGAGCCATGAGCGCAATCGTCAGACAAGTTCCGATCCTCCTAGAGAGGACGGCTGACGACATCCGCGACGGCAGCAGCTATTCGGACGAAAATTCAGGGTGAAATTACCTAGTTTCGTTTCGTATTAATAAGTAGGTACTGTTTTAATGATTAGACGAGTCTTAGTCTCTCTTCTATCACAGCAGTGTTCTTCCTGACTATAAAACTGACTGTGTTTATTATTACAGTCGGATCCCAACATTCGCGGGGGATACGGACCGAAATTACCCCGCGAATGTTGGGTCTATTATCCTGTGTTAAAAGGGGGATTGGGACCCAATTATTCTATGAAATCATGTAATCTTGCGAAAAATTCCTATATTTTATACATCTCATCTATGATTAGGTACGGCATCAAATGTCTCCCAACTGGTCAATGAAGGGTGGGCTCACATCTGTCTCAACGAGAATGTTCGGAAGCAACTTCTTCCAACATGCTTTTGAAGTGGAATTCTTGATTTCGTTTGCCGAATTTGCATGTCTTTGACACACTGCAGCATTTCATATTGTTTCCAACACTGAGCAACAGGAGTTTGTGAATCTTTTTCAATTGCAGGGAGAATTCTTTCCGAACCGCGGATGTGGGGGTCGGGACCCGCGAATGTGGAATCCGCGGATGTTGAGTCCGACTGTATAATATTTTTTTTAAGTCGAGTCTTAAGTCTCTCTTTCATCACAAATAACGTGTTCTTCTTGACTTAACAACTGACAAAACAGACTCTATTTCATCACAACTAACGTGTTCTTGTTCAACTGACAAAACAGACTGATAAAACTGACTTGGGGTCGTGATTCGGGTCGTCTTTGATTGAGAATTGGTGCTCCGTCAATGCGTTGGTCTTGAACTCGAAAAAGACTCAGACTCTCGGAGGTGGGCCTGAGCAGACGTTTGGATCAGGCTGTGAATTTCTTGGGCTTGACGGTGGATAACATCGCATTCAACCCACTGGGTCACAGAGTAACAGAGAGGAAAGGACACTGGATCAAGACACAAATGAGCTGGAACCTCCAAAAAAAAAACGGTTATATCTTCGTATCATGGTCTTCATCCAGTGCTGCCGATCCTCCACTTCAGGATTTCCCCATCTTGAGCTCAAAATTTCCCCAATTTCCCCATTGCCTAAAACGGATTTCCCCACAATTTCCCCCTGCCCTTTTTCTTAATAAAAATCATTGTTAAGAACTCGAAATCGGAACCTGATTGGAAACGGCAGAAAAGAAACGGTACCTGGCTAGAAAAAACTTTTATTCAAAAACAAATTTGAATTCTTATACAATCTCACATTGGCGAGAACTAAGGCAAAGGGTTGAAAACCCTCTCTTCAGAGTGAGAGATTGCGATTGACCAAGAAGGTGGAAGGATTCTTCGAGATTAAATTTTGTTCTAATTCGGCTTGGGTTTGAGCATGATTCAGCATGACTTATTCAAGAAGAATTATGGTCGGAACCAAACCAATTCAGAACAAATCAGAAGAATCTCATCCGAGTCACCCCTGAAGTGTGTGATCGAGTTGACTCAAGAATGTTCTTGATCACACTCTTTAATCTTTGGGTTTCCCACACCTTGGCTGCTACCATTTGAGGCGCGGTTTTGCAAAAGGGTACCTAATAATCGGAAAAAACGTTTCAACCCTTTGCATATTAAGTTATGAAAAACTTTTTTCTATCTTATGAGTTTTCTCAATGGTTAGATCATGTCTATAGGTACATCAAAATGATACCAATATCACTTCCATCCCATCAAAAAATAAACATGAAAATGGGGTGGTTTTGCAAAACGGTACTAAACACAATTTTCACTCAGGCCCGCGAGTTTTTTCACTCGAATTAAAAGTTATTCCATAGATTTTGTGCATCCAATTCAAAATAGTAAATTTATTCCACCTTTATTTAGATTTGATTTGAGTGAGAAATTAATTCCAATTGAACTCATTGGAAAATTTAATAGGTAGGTAATGGGTATAAAAAATATGGTCATACATTTGACCAAAACAAACTATACCCCCTTATTCTTCTTCTTCTCTTCTTTTGAGACTCGTCAGCCCAGCTTAATCGATTGAAACGCAAAATTAAACAATGAAAATCGATAGACAAGTTGTTGAAAAACATACATTCCGATCTGTCCCCCGAGGAATTTTGTACCATTTTGGAAAATCTCAAAGAAACAGTACCGTTTTGCAAAACCGCTCGTTTAAGGTGGGATTCGTCCCGTTTTGACAAACCGCTATGACACCAATCGATATCTAACTCAATTTTTTCCATTTTGGCACTTGTACCCTTTTGCAAAACAGCGCCCCATTTCCTTCATTGGTTCGAACCGCTCAAGGTCAACCTAATCTCTCACTCTGAAGAGTTCAGCTGCTGTGGTTGTTGCCATCTTTGTGCTGAAGGTTACTAACCCGTCGCGTTAATTTACTATGCAGAACATCAAATTAAGGTAAGTAGGTAGGTACCTACTTCGTTTTTCATCTTTTAATTAATTCATTCTCGTTACCAAATTTCTTAAAAACTCACAGCTCGACGGTGAAATTTCCCCATAATTTCCCCAAAAAATCCATTTCCCCATTTTGGTTTTAGAGTAGGTGAAATTTCCCCACTTTGGGGAAATTTCCCCATAATCGGCAGCACTGTCTTCATCCTTTCATAATTTTCTCGGTCTGGAAAACTTCCATGAAGGGGGTCAAATCGCGAGTGGCTGAAGTAGGGATGCTCAAAAAGAATCGATTCTTGAAAAAATCGATTCTTTTTGAAAAAATAATCGATTCTTTTAGATTCTTTATTTTTTTGAAGAATCGGCCCGATTCGATTCTAAATTTCCAGAATCGAAAACCGATTCTTTTCTGCTCTTAACAAGTATTTTTATATTCAGTTGCTCTGTAAAACAGATCCATGTATAAAAGAATCAATATTATTTTTTAAATTGAGTCACTGCAACGACCATAGGTAACAGCTGAAGAGATGGAAACAGTTGCACAACAACCACTGACACAGCTGAAGCTTTCCTACCTACCTTTTCCTACGTAATAGTGCTGGTTTGCAGTCGGATTTATTAGTAATTGGAATTCAGGTTTCGTAACGTAATAGGTAGGTAATGCTTCATCTTCTTCTGATAAATTTGAAATTTAATAAATAATTTGGATAAAGAATCGATTCTCAGATGTATCGATTCTTTTTGAAAAAATAATCGCGATTATTTTCGATACTTTTCTAAATAATCGATTCAATTTAAATCGATTCATTTTTGAGAATCGGACATCCCTAGGCTGAAGGTGCCCCCTGTACCCATATTATACAGTTATAATGCCTACCATTGATTTAGGCTAGGTATAAAATTTATACTTTAATTTAATTTCAGATTTAATCGAAAGCAGTTTTAAGAACACCCGTTTATTTAAGTTACTTTTCATAAGATTTAAGTTAGTTTATTCTAAATTCGAAAGTGGTCTTAATTTCCATATTCATTATGTCCAGTTAGGGGCTTCTAGTTTCTAGTTCATCACTTCACGATCCTGAACAAACCCTTTCAAATCACACTTTGCCGAGTGCACGATCGGGCATTCTATACAATGCCTGGGCAAAGTATAAATTTTATTTCACTCATTGCCTGCTCCATTCAGGTATGGTATTGAGTACAATGCCTAGCCGTTGTATAACACGTTGATTTTAACCTTTGCCGATATCATGATGTGATCATAATATTGTATATCCCCTTCCTCTTCCTAAAATCATAAACATAAAAACGCGGAAGATTTTACGGTCGCTTTTGTCGGAGTTTGGTTTCTATAAAAAAATAAATAAAATGTTGCTCGCAGAAAAAAAATTTTATATATTAAAAAAAAAAAAAAAAAAAAAAAAAAAACCGTGAAATGGCGAACCGTTCTTCGTATGTAGTTATTACACCGAATTAATGTACCTACCTGTGGATTGAAAAGTGCTCATGAATTGGTTTCCCATTTCGACGTGGTCTATAGTTTCGGTGGGGCCGGGTGGGATTGGTAGGGGGGCTGGGTCCCGAGCGGGAGGCTTCAGCGGAGGAGTTGTTGGGTATCGTCCTCAGGAAGCGCCCCATTCGGCTTGTGATCGGCGGACGAGTTGGATTTTCGACTTGCCCAATCATCACCTCACCGGCCAAGGTGCGTAAGAGCTTGTCAATTTACAAGTGTCACAATATAATTATTATATTGAATGCACGAATTTCTTTGGAAGAGGTCTTTGGGATTGATCAATTTGATAGTTGAAAACGGCGTCTTGAACAATTATCTCATTCTTATAATGGTTTTTCTTTTTACTTTCATTGCTCCGATACAATCACAAACAGATTCAGAGAATGTTGATGTCTACAGTTATTGTTATATGGCGGTTATTGCACTAATTTTCTACCCCTTCAGTACGAATAAATTTGTATAATCACGTTCGTCATGCAATAAAATAATTTTATTGCTTAAAATTATTTACCATTAACCAATATTTTTAAGCACGTCTAAAAAAAAAAACTGGAAATCACGCAGGTTCATTTTTTGTGTTATAGATTACACCTACAATATTATTGTCCCTCCTCTGATTCTAGAGGATTACCCACATGAATTTGCTCTCATCACAACCGTTGTGATTTTCGAAAGAGATTTTTACGCTATAGACGTTACGTCTATAGCGTAAAAATCTCTTTCGAAAAATAGAGAAGAAAGAGAATAGTAGGACCTACTATTCCCCAGTCAGAGAGCGAGTACGACCAATTCCCAACGAGTCTGTGTGTCACAAAGCTACTCCTGCTAAACGGTAAGGGATGAAAATACGCCGATTTTTCCTACCGTCTAGACCTCTCCAATCCTCTCCTACTGGTAGGGTTGACATCCCTCCATAATGAGCGCAAACTGCGCATTTGAGCCTAACTTTCTTATTTTAAAAGGGAACCCCTAAATTTTTTTCGAATTTGAATTCCCCGAACAATTTTACGTCCGAAAAGTACGTTGAGAGCAATTTCCGACGCGCGCAAATACGCGCAACTATTCGTATCTTCATTGTTTACAGTCCGATTGTGTCGGCGTTTCCACTGTAACCCCACCACTTGACCTATTATTAAAATAGGCGAGCGGAGCGAGCCCCTCCCCCCCTGCCTGAGAAGCGAGGCCCCCCTGTCAGAGTGCTAGTTCTCTGTTCTCTATCAGTTAACTACAATAATATTATAGTTAGAGAAGAAAGAGTAGAACAAATTCTTTATCTGATTTTACCTAGCCGTTTATTTTTATGCTTCATGAGGCATTTCAAAATGACTTTTCCCCCAATATTTGGGGTCGTTCTTGTGATCACCAGCCTACGTAATTAGTTGGAATCGTAATCGGGATTTGTAACCAAAGGAAACGTCACCAAACAAATCAACATTGAACATCGGTGGCTCGAAATTAATTGCCGTTCGAAACAAAAAACATTGCAGTAGGAGAAAAAAAACCTTCCTTGAAACAATCTATAAAACTGAGCTATGGCGAAGCAAGGCAGGCCATTGTTCAGCAAATAGTGTAAAAACTTTTGAATCGAAACTGTTCGTTCGCTTTTATGTCGATTTAAAAATCCTCCGAAAGGTGCTATAAATTATTTTTTTGGACTATTAATTTTTGTTGTCAACTTTCAAGATCCTCGGAAGAATACACGTATTTGACGTGTGAGACAGTAGGTAAGGTTTGTCTTTGGGAGCCCCCTCATCCTTTTTCCGCCCCCCACGGTACCCTGGAGAAGTGACAAGATTCATATTATAATCATAATATGATTATAATGAAGGAATAAAATATTATATTATAATGAAGGAATAAAAACGCTTAATGGTTTGCCTGTAACGTCGGAACAAAATGATTTCGAAAACGACACTTCATTCCCCATTTGGAGCTCCATGGAGGAGTCGGACGGTTGTAAGCAGGGATACATCGATGTTTTGTGAACCATCGATGGTTGGCTATCGATGCATCGATACATTGATGCTTCAATTTTTTTCGCAGACTTGCATTTCCACCTTAAAAAAAAAATCGGAATTTCGATGGATTCTATTGAGTTAGTACCTAACCGTTAACTTTCTATTTAATATAGAAAAAATACCCTGGGCTTGAGGTTTGTGAAGGCGACTATTTTTCATTATGATGGCTGACTATTTTACATTACCAGTATGACCAGTTTGGTGATGATGACCACAAGGGCGGATCCTGGATTTTTCTGAGGGGGGGGGAAATGATTGAATGATAGATACCCCCAAACCAAAAAAGTATTCCGGGCGACCCCCCCCCCCCCCCCCCCCCCCCGTGGATAAAGCTTCGATACCAGGGGTGAGTGAACAAGAAATTGGTCGCTTGATACAGAATTATCATCAAAAATACAAAAAGTTACAAAAAATCCCGAAATTGAGAGCAGAGAGGAATGGGGAGATCAAGGCGTTTGTAGCACACGCCAAAATGACCCTCTTTGACGTTGCCCTTTGCGAGTGCGTAGATTACCAGCCTTGCGAGTGCAAACAAAAAGTTCCCATTGCTGAACGGGCGTTTTTGATTGATCAGAGGCAGGAAAGAATGATGATGATTGGGGGAGTAGATAAAAATACTACGAAAATTCTAAAACGTCGATTTGAGAGACAAGTGGAGAGAGAAGGGCGCGCCTCAACATCAAAATTCTCACCCAGAGAACATCATCTTGGCAATGCTGCACGATGAGAGGGTAGGTACCCGTTCGTGAACTCGCTGTCCAGAGAATCCAGGATGCCAGAAGGTTTGAAGGGACTGCTGATATTCGAAAGTTCGATGTTCCTCAGTTGGATTTTAACGCTGACGAATATTATACCATGGTTTCATTTGAAGATAATACAGAGGAACCTCCATCTACGATCTAAGCGATGTTGAGCTGGGGAAATTGCCCAAAATGGCATCAAAATGGATATTGCTGCAGTTCCGTACGGAACGGTATGGCACGTGCCATTCCCAGGCAGTTGAGAGGCACATAAAATTGGTAACCGAGGCCTCTACTTCAGTTTGCGGTGAAACCAATAGAGATGGGTTTATAAGGACCCGCAAAAAATCCCGGAAGCAAATCACGATTTGAGACAAATCGTCATTTTTTCAATGGTGGTGACTAACCTCAGGATAATGCTCCACAACAATGAGTTATTTTTCAAGCCATTTTACCACGATTTGTTGGTCAGAAATAATAAAATTCTTTAATTTTCGCGCTTTTTCATTTTTTACGCAAACCTATAACTTATAACGATTTGTGCCACCTCAAGATGACCGAATTTAGGCCACAAATTTTTACACAATCATTTTCAACCAATTTCGCCACTATTCCAGGGTCAGGGTTTCTCCGGTTCTCAAACTTTTTTTTTGGCCGTTTTCACTCACGCTATTCACTATACCCCTGTCGCTTGTCGTCCTGACACCTTCTCGGCACAGTGATGAACGCAGCGCAGCCACCACACAACACACAGACATTTAATAAAATTTATGTTGAGTACTTCTCTTCAAATTTAGGCGATTATAAAATTTTAAATCTCATATATTTTCTCGTTGAGGGGGGGGGGGGGGGGGGCGCCCCCCGCGCCCCCCCTGTGGATCCGCCACCGGATGACCATTTGTGCTGGTTTTTGACTATTTTTCGATTGGCAGCTTTTTCTTAGAATTTACTATTATCGATGGTTCTGAGGAGATGTGTTGTGACATCGATGTTTGGTTGTTGAGACATCATGTTTCAAAACATCGATAGATCGATGCTTACAATAATTGTAAGCATCGATCTATAAATTATTTATTTGCCATTCCAAGACGTGAGGCTCCCAAAAAATGGAGTCTGGGTACGAAAAACCAACCATCAACGCTCGCATTTTCTGAAAGGCTGATCTTCACTTATCAGGCGAGTGTTCATTGCCTTGTGATAAAAATTGAAAATCGAAGTTATCACTGAAGACCAAGTTGAAGACCCTGTGACTGCTTTTGTAAAGCACGCTTGTTTAACAATTGTATTCGTTCATTTATGACGTTAGCCAACTGATGTGAGTTAGATGTTCATCGAAGCTGTCATTACTAAATTAGTAATGTATCATTAAATGATATTTACAAGTACCCCATACATTTTACTCCTTGGGGTAAATGTAAGCAAATAGTTTTTGTGTAGGTATCTCCATTGGTTTTGAGCGATCTTGAAATGATTCTCGGCCGTCCAGATAAATGCAACCATAAAACTGACTGCGACTGATAAATACCTGTTCACAATTACCCCATAGACTCGTTAACCGGAAAAAAAGTCGACGTTCCGGAGATCTCCGGAACGAAAGTCCTGCAGGGCGAAAAAAATCATTAAGAATATTCAAGGGCGGACACCCCCCATAGAAATTATTGGAAAAATGGTAAGTTACTATAAAATACTTTATAGTTACTTACCTACTGTAAAATAATATAATAATATTATATTATTATATTACGAATGTTATTATATTAATATAATATTATCATAGGTATTACCTATGAATGTTATTTCATAATAATAATAACAACAAATAAAATCCAAATAGATATGGTTTTTCGTCAGGAGGACCTCCTCTATAGGTAACTGTATTTAAGCCCGGACTCTGGAATCATAAAGTCCAAAAAAACGCAAACATACTGTAGTGGGTACCTACTGGAAGTGGTTCTCCATTGTGTCCGCCATGACGTGGACCGGCGTGGCTAAGTACTACAGTTTAACTGTAGGTTGGTCGTCGAGGGCTTTGGCAAATTGCCACTCGGAGTTTTGCCCGTAGTTTAATACAGAAATTTAATCAGCAGTTTATATTAATATGTGGTTTTAATCTGTTGTTTTGTGGCTTACATCTGATGTAAGCCACAACAGTAACTGTTGTTAGGCAGATCAGTTACTGATGTGTGGCTTACAATGTAATGTCATTACAAGTTACTAACTTACGAATTCTGCCATCATTCGTCCCGGAACCTGAGAAAACGTGTTTAAGAAGAGAAACCCTCTACCTAGTCACTGTGGGAGCGGCCTAAAACGAAGAATGACTGACAGTAATTCACCCCACCCAGGTAGGTGAATAGGAACAAGTGGAGAGCTTTGAAACTTGTTGAGGAACAATAGGACTGACTATTCACCCTATTCGGCGGCACCGAAATCGGCGGCAAGGAAATTTCCTTGTTCCATGGTCTACACTTGTTGTCGTAGGGGGTAAGCACTGCTTCCCTGCTTACCCCCTACGACAACCAGTGCGTAATAATATTACGATGATAATATTATCAGGTACATAATATGTACCATATTACCATGTACACTATATTATAGTGTGATAGGGATGGGTATCGATGTTTCAAAAAAATCGATGTTTTCTCTCAAACATCGATGTTTTATACATCGATGTTTACTCTTCGATGTTTTTTAGACATCGATGTTTTCCCCCCCAAACATCGATGTTTTTTCGCGAAAAAAATTTTTGTTTTGATGTTCGTTTACGTAAAAATAGTAGATACTTTTATACCTGAACAGTAATTATTCATGTTTTATAAATGCTTACTCGGTTGTTTATTTTTTTTAAATAAAAATAATAGGTACAGATTCAAGAAACATCGACGTGTCGATCGAACAGTAGGTAGGTAGTTATCGGAAATCGAAAATTTCAATCAACATTAAATGTTGATTAAATTTTAATGTCGATTCGTTATCACTTGTCGTTATCTGTGTTCATGCGGCATCACTCCTGACACAAAATCGAAACAATCCCTGCTGAGCTCTCGCTGTACTTGAACTCTCCCAACGAAAAAATCGAACAGAACTTTGGGGTTTTGGATGGTCAACTGCGGGCAACTCTATCATTTCCGAAGTTGTTTTCAAGAATGAACCAAACGTAACAACATGAGTTCCTTCTGACAGGCTATTCTCTTAAGCAGGCTTAATTTTAAGCTCCTTGAGAAATCGTCTCTCAGAGGAACTGGCGTCAATTTTTTTTATATTTTTTTTTTAGTAAATAATATTATTCTTTACCGACTTTTTTACTGCCTAATTCTTTTCATCGTTTCAAGTTTTAATGACTTTTTTTCGAACTTTCTACTAAAACTACAGTGGAAAGAATTTTTTTCTCATAACATCCCCCCCCCCCTTGTCATACATATAAAACCATCGATGTATCGAAACATCGATGTTTTTTCTTCGATGTTTTTGAGACATCGATGTTTCTCTTTTAAAAATCATCGATGTCTAAACATCGATGTTTTGTTCATCGATACCCATCCCTATAGTGTGATGGTAGTAGTGGTTGAGGCTTTTCCTGCCATCTCCTCGCGTAGTATCCATGGAATCAAAAGACGAACCCGGCACAACATAAATATTCGTTAAGGAATGATTCGTTTCTGCGAGCAACTCCTGCTTTGGCCTTGGCATACCAGCTATTATTTAATGAAGTTAGTACACGAAACCGTTTCACGAAATGTCACGAAGCGTTACATGGAAATTTCACGGAATTACAGAAAATAATATTAAATATTATTACCTACCTACCTACCTACCTATTAAAATTTTTCTTATAATTTTCTGGTAGCGTGCTTTATCATCATGACCAGGAAGGTGTTCAATTATTGAACTTCAATATGGTCTCTAAGAAGGGAAGTGACGCCTAGCGTTTGTTTCGCATTAAATTAGGTAGGTAGCCTACCTTTTAAAAGAAAATGAAGCGTGATCCATGTTTCTCCAATGTTTAGTCGTTAGGCTCAAGGTGACAGCATCCAGGGGTCTGGGATGTCCCCCAGCAGTCATAATACAAAATATTTTTTATTGACAGAGTCAAAACAGCCAGGGCAAGTAAAACCAAAAAGCACGCCTAGATGTAGAAAACCTGTCAAATTGTGCCTGGTTTCGAGGCATTGCCTCGCCAGACATCTCCGAGGGTTTCATGTTTGTTTCATTGCTATTACATGACAAAGGACTACACAGACAATCTTTCTGTTGACCCATCAGGACAAACTTACATAACGCTTTAGGCCGTGGGAATTTTTAGAATAGTTTAGAATAACACTTCTCAATTACTTACAGCAACATATTTAATGTTAGAAAAAATAAAAAATAAAAATAACAGTCAGGGTGGCCCAGCTGTGTTGACAATGTTCGTCAGATTACAATAATAATTATTTCGTCAGATTACAATTATTGTAATCAAAATTATTCTTGTCAGTGGGCAGTTCACCTTTGAACCCACGTTCATGTGAATCCGTAGAGATCTCTGATCAAGGAGTGTCGACGCTGATAATAATTTTTTGGTATTAGCAAATCCATAGTGTCCTACTTCAAGAATAATCTATCAAAAGAGAGAGAGAGACGTCCGCGTACTCTTTAGATGAAATATGGCTTGAGTGTTGACTAGTGTAGGTATTCAAATTATTCAGAAAAATGTATCCTTTCGAGTTGAGCCTTTCTTTGTCATCTCAAAGCCTCGATATGTCGGAATTTTGATGAATAAGGTTTAAAATCAGCTCACATAGAACGGAGATCTCCGTTTAAGTCCTCAGCTTCGGTGCCATTCGATTCACTGCATCGGTATTGTTATACAAAAAAATGCGTGCTGATTCCCCTTTTCACCCTCCCAATATAACGAAATATTCCCATCAGCTGTCGTTTACATAATCACAAATCTAAAAAAAGAAGAAAAAAAAAAATCGTCTGTCACCGGTCGGCGGAATGAGCAATACAGAAAGATAAACCAACGGTACGTTCGCTCGGGTCGGTAAGCGGGTCAGGGGACTGGAAACTGGTTCGGAGATGAATTTTGCAAGCTCATCAATGCCTTCCACTTCTTCAAGGATACTATAAAAATTCCCACCACCAACAACAGGAAAATGGAATGTTTTGATGATGCTGCGTCTCCCATTCTTGACCTCCAAATAGTAATTTCCACTGTCAACCTCCTCTCGCTCAATTATTCGGCGTTTATCAGATTGCCGGGGAAACTTTCAAACCCGACCTTACTGCCATGCTACGAACTCGATAAAGATAGCGTTGCATTGTAATTGAGAGGGTGAAAAAAAGGAGGGAATAGATGATGAGCAATAAAAATTTATTGTATTTGGTTAAGGTATCCGCTTGTCTTAATGTTCATTTTTTCACAACGTATTGACTACCTTTCTCGACGTCCCGCTATTATCATTTTTTATGCATCGTTTTTGGTTATGTACGTAAGATTCGAACCGACCAAAAAGATAAATCAACAATACCTCCTTGAGGATCGTGTTACTGCCGACAGTGGACCCACTTTCTCTGTCAACCGTGACCTGCAACGCCAATGGCATAACAATGGATTGGCTAGGCTCATAATCGGTCCTTGATCACCGGTTATCTCACACACTCACTAATTTTATTTTTTGGTGGTATTGCCTAAGTATGGTTTATTTCATGATCAAGTACCTACTCTCGCATGCTATGCTACGTCTTGTTTGAGTGTGTTTGAATTCGTCTGTATTTTTTGTTTGTACATACAGAGGTAAAACACGAAAAAGTGAAGTAGTATGACGAATAGTGATGAATCTATTCCTATGGAATCAAGCAGCACAGCGCTTGTTACTTGCTTGGGTGCTCTTCTCAGGTGCTGTTCCTACTCTTATCTGTGATCTCGAAAAAAACTGATGGTTTTTCATCCTACCTTAGCAACATATCCATTATGTCCTGTAGGAAGGTAATGGACGGTTCACGCTGTATCCAGCCACCACCGCTCGTTACCCTGGGTGTGAGCTCCAAACGGAGTGAACGTCTGCGTTTGACGTTGCTGACGGCCATAACTGGAGCTTTTCGCTTATCTGATTTGTCCACTACAGGTTTTGGATTAGGCGGCTAGTGGAGAGTTGCTGCCCCGTCGGACTGAGTTGTTTCTCGTGACTGTCGCTTTTTATCGTCGACATGTTCTTCGTTTGTGTCAATTGTTTTATTTCTCCGGTCTTTCTCTTTAATTCTTTTTTCACTCTTTCTCTTTTATTGTTTCAGTTCTTTGTTCTCCTGAATGATTAATGTAAGCGCAAATCCATCCTTGTGTGGGATTATCTGAGTCTGTGCTATTGATGCCATCAGAAGCGTGTAGTCTCGCTGGAAGTGAGCATCGGTGACGCAGCAACCGCAGGCGCTTCGGCGAAAACCATTTCTGAGCTCACTCACACAATGACAACCGGCTGAGGAAACATTTTCACCTTTGGGTTCTGTGACCAAAAAAAAACCAAAAGTGACCGTTCTTAGAATTGTTGATCTCAATACTGCAGCAAACGCAATTCCTTCATCCGCTCGTATTCGTCTTGACTTTTTTCCCGTGGAAGCAGTTCCCCTCACTCCAAATTCCCGACTGCCACGGCTCAATGTATGAGTATCTCATTGAAACTGTCAAAGTGATCTTGTGTGATATTGGGAATCGACAAGAACCGCTCTCCACTACCTATTTTTAACTACCAAGTTTAACATTCCACGGCATGCAGTCTAATATATGGAAGCGGGTCAGAAATAACAATCCCAGAGCAATTAGGCTTTCTATTATAACGGGAAACGGCGGTCTTTCGAAACTCCAGTCTTTGGGAACCGGAAAAACTGCAGTTTCCCTATTGCCGGGTCTTCTTAGTCGGCTGTCGGTATTGCAGCTTTAGGCCAGTCAAAATCGACAATATGCATTCGCAAAACGAGATGTATCTCTGCTTTTTTAGCAGTTTGCTGTTGCACTTGTTGAACTTTGCTGTTCGGACCCATTAGGGTAGTGTTTACCCAATTTTGCAACTTACCAAAAGTTGTGCTTCACGCGTAGCACACGAAAAACCGCGATTTTTTCGGCCTTATTTCAGTTTTTGCTCTATATCTAATAAACTATGCATTTTCCGACGAAAACGACTATATGAGTTTTTTAATAGCATTAAATATGTGACAATTTAAGCCCAACCGGAGGGGGCTGTGTAGGTCAATTAGTTTCAGAGTTATGGCACTTTTTTCTCCAAAATGTGAACATTTTAGTTGAAGACCTGAATACAGGGGGGGGGGGGGGAGTAATGCCTCTTGTTTCCATTTACCCCTTGTTTACATTTACCCCGCTTGACCCTACCTGGTCCTGTTCCCCCTTTCGCAGGTACTGTATTCCTACTCCTCAGTGACTGTAGGGAGGCTCATTATCGATTAAATCGTGTGTATACGCGTTTTGTGAGTACTAGAGACTCGTCCCATAATGTTTAGCGGTAGAAATCGGCAATCGATATGGGCGTTGAGCGGAAGAACAATTCAAGTCCTGGACGTGTTCCCTTCTCACACTCAACGTGTAGGTCTATAGGTCTCTCACAAAAAGATTGCATTGCTTCGACACTGTATTCTGGTGGCAGAAATCAAACTAATCTTCGCACGAAATTTCCCCGGTCACTCTCGTTTTTCCCTTCCTAGTGGCAGCACTTCTCTTTTTCTCCCCTCAAGAGGGGTTTTTAATTGAAAACTTTTGAATTTCACATTATTGAATAGAACCTAACGACTTTTTATTCTAGTTTTGCTGTTGTGCAGTTACTAGGAAGAATTAGGAATAACTCAAAATTTAAACAACAGTAACATCGGGAACGTTCACTTATAAGTGGCTAATAAGCTACTGGCTAATTTGTTCTACCTCCTCCCTGGCGATGATTAGACAATCTCCTGGCAACCTTGTAGACACCAAAACTACACAAATGGGCCAAGGAACTAGATCAGAGAAATGGGAAAATTCGGCCGAACATAGTTGAACTAGTAATGAACAAAGTACTCAGTACAGTTAGCACTGAGCAATTAGCCAAATCACTAGTGAATATTTGGCGTTTTGAATTTTCCCGCGGTGGCACTTTTACTAATCCGCCAGAGTGCGCTAGCATAAGAAGGGAACGACGGGAATCTGCCGGAGGTGACGGCGGAAATGGCGGCCGTGTAGCAGCCAATGAGAGGGTAGCGCCACTTTTCCCTCCAGATTCAAAGTTGAAATTTTCGACAGTGTCCTGGAAATTTGTATTACACCGTAGGAGCCCAAAACTCACTGCTATGCCTTCAAATTATGAAGTTCTTTCAGAAAAAAGTATTAGTCGACGTTCGGTTCCCGGGCCCATTGTACCAAAATTACAAAACGGAGACGTAAACAAAACGGCGAGCAAGCTGAGACACTGTTGCCAACAAAAAACTCGAAATCCCTACGCTCGTCCTCGGCTCAGGATGCGACCCCGGCGTTTCCTTTTGCGGCCACCAGACTGCAGTGTCGGAGCGCAATATTCTTGTGGGAACCTGTAGTACCTTCTGCTTGCGCAACACTGCACGGTGTTACCTTTATGGAGTCATTTTTTGGAACTCAATCAGAACAATCATGGCCTCAGTGGAGCTGAAAAAGTACAAATTAGTTGAATCCCGTCAATTCGAAGAAAATGAAAGAGTTGAAAAGCCTTAGCGATACATCCCTAATGAGGCAAAACATGCTTTCTGGTATGAACTGTGCACTAAATGAGCTAATAATCCTGAAAACTAAATTTCTAAATTTTTCCAAGCTAAACATTGTTTTGGAGCAATATTCTGATTGTTCAACAACGTAATCAGAGTTATCTTCTTTTTCCTCCTCATTATGACATATTCATGAGCGTTTAGGGTAAAACAAGAACGTGTTCATGCTTAAATTTTCAATAATGTCCATCGGCCATTTGATGATAACCAGCTGCAAAATATCCCTAAGGGGTCCACTAAACTTTGTGGATTTCTCAAAATTTTGAATTTATTCATCTGTGTGTAGGACATTTTCTCTATACTTACCTCCGAACTACTTACCTACCGATTTTGATAGACCTACGCAATCGATGTGCATTTATTTTATTACTGCCCGTAATAAAACAGTCCTTAAATAATCGTCGGCATATCGAGACCCCTTACTACCCACTAGGAGGTTGGTGACTTCAGTAAGAACATCGCATCCGGACGTCATGCTTTCCTCCATCCAAATCACTCATAATTAACAATCTCTCTATACCCGACAAAGAAGAATGGAATGAGGAGATTAATTGGGCGCAGTAAAGTTCAGCATTACGAAGTAAAAACGGTGAGTACCAGTTTGCGCAAACGTCCTCAATTGTTTCTTACCAGCTAAACGTCCTTCTCCCTCATAGGCGAGAGTGTAAGTAGTTTCTGGTAAACTAAATTGTTTATTTGGGTCCCCCCAAGACCTCTCAGTGAGTATATTGTTGATTAAAAAAAAATCTAGCGACTTTTCTAGCTGACGCGTTTTGGGACCTGAGGATTTTAGCGCCAAAATCAATACATTGAAATAATTACCTCACTTAAGTTAATTTAATTAGTAGGTATTCAATAATTTAATACTAATATTTTAAATGGTAAATTATTAACCTTTTAAAGTATTTAATTAATTAGCCTCCACCTTGGTCGAGTGGGCTAAAGCGTTATAACTTTAGTGAACTCGCCAGGGGGACTGGGTTTCCCAGCTTTTGTCAATTAACGGTTCTTTGGAGCACGGCATTTCAAAGTAAAGTGCGGGGTCGGCCTACTCCATTGTGAAAAACTAATCGGTTAACACATTGAACTCCCCTTTACTTTACTTTTACTTTGGTACCTATTTAATTAATTAACTAATGACTTTTAAAATTGGAATAAGTTCGTTTTCAATTCTGGCATTCAATCGTTTTGCTCCTTCAAGGTTTTAATTCCGAACGCTAATTTCATCCATATGGGCTGCTCTGCCAAGCAGGAATGAAGAATACCTACAACCTAAGTAGGCGGTGGCTCAAAATGTTGGGTCAAAAGGAACGTGTAAAAGTTGGGATGGAAAGTTTCAATCGATTGGTCAGCACAACTTTGGTATCAAGTTTTTGGGCGAAACCATGAAAGTGTTGAAAAAACGCTGCAAATTTTACAGGAGGGTTTATATTTTCTTTGATATAGGATTGTGAAAAAAAAAAAAAAAAAAATTCTATGAAAAATGGATTTTGCGTCCAAAATTACTCGGAAAACGACACCTTATTTGACCTCCTGGGATCCTTCATAATTCCCATTTGTAGCCCCATGAAAGCCCCATAGATCCCCAAGGTGAAATCGAATCGTTCTGGGACCGCCAAAAATGGTTTTACGTTCAAAAATACTTCGAAAATGACCCCATAGCCTAAAACTTTCAAAAAAACCCTACCGTAGCCCCATTTTAGCCCCATAGCGCCCCAAAGGTTTGGGCGATCGGGTTGAAAACCTTGTGGGCACAACTAGATGGTAAACCGAGTAAATTGTCAAAATTTCAGATTAAAAAAAAAATTCCTACTGCCAAAACGGTTCGGACGGCGGATGGACATTTTGTTTTTGGAATCTAGACATCTTGAAACGTATGTTGACAAATTTTGAGGCCGATCAGAATTTTCGACCTCCGTCGCAATTACATAATATGTAATTGCGACGGAGGTCGAAAATTACGTAATCGGTATGTAACACTTATATAGGTGTATTATTCCAAGAATAATAAAGCGTGTTGTAAATGAAACTAACAGACGAGTGGCACTCGCTTCGCTCACACAGCAACTTAGCTTTTTCACGATATTGATTTTACTTAAAGCTTCTACGGATGACAACAGACCAGACAGAGAGAGAGAGACCAAACCAGACCAGTCATTCACCAGTCAAGGCATCTTAACGACTCACCCCTCTACCTGCATTACCCATAAACCAGCAAAAATTGCTCGTTCCAAGATCATGGAATGAGCCATCAAGAGCCATTCTCTACAAGATTTTATTGCAAAACTCGTTTGTTCCAAACTTCCGTCCTGATTTTCTCGGTCACACGTGAATGAATTTTATTCATTTCTTTCTTCTTCTTTTTTTTCAACGTCTCTTCTTCTCCATTCTTCGTCATCTTCCATTTCCTTAGGCGTCTTGAAGTGAGCTACCTTACTCACATTGCTACCTCACTCCTCCTCGATCATTTCTCTCTTAGTTCATTCAGGCTGCTGTTCAGGAGTTTTGAATGTCCAAAGGAATCATTTTGATCTGATCAGTTTCAAGGGTGTACGAAGTTTTTCGTGATTTCCGGAAGTTGCTCGTGTATGAGTTCAACTCATCAACTCATTGAGTTGCCTTGTTCGGTTGATGACATGTGCTCATATTTCCACTTTTATGTCCTCGTTTTTGGAGCCCAATAAAACGCCATTGAACAACCATTAATATTTTTTTAATTATTAAACAATGGCAGGTAACTGTTTATGTGCGGTTCAAAAGTTGTGAAGCAGGTCAGAAAGGCGTCAGGCGTTGCTGCCTGCGGGTGATTTTCCCCTTAATTACAATTGTGATTGTTCAGCATGGAACATATCGAGGGTTAGAACCACTTATCATAAAACCTGCTTTTCAGGAGGGCCAAAAAGCTGATTCTAAAACATGGTGGTGATGAAACGTTCAAAGCAAACAGTTACTGTTTTTATATGAGACAATGTCATAACGTTTTGGCACTTTTGAAATAAAAATAGTTTGAAACTCGTTCAAATTAAAATCGAAAATTCTTTCGATTAAGAAAACAAGATTTGTTCGGCGTATTTGATTATACGACTTGTGGCTTTGAGACCCTCGATAATATCAACATAGTATGTTGCAAAAACCTTTATGTTGATTTTCGGAAAATTTTCAGGAGAGCAAAAACTACCTCACTCCAGATGATGAGGTTGTAGCGATGCCGGCCTCTGTGCGGCTATTGTTTTTCCGGAGGGAGGGTGCCATAATGCATAATGCGCATTGCTCAGTGCCATGATGCCGATTGCTCATTGCTCACTCCCTTTCTTATCCCGAGTCAGTCTGGGGCGACGCCTTGTCGCGGATTGTGTTCCTTCAGGGACCCCCCCGGCTCCACTACCTAGTTTCCTATGTGGGTTCTTTTTGTCTCAAATTTTGAGGATCGCCGCTGGGATCGTAGGGTGCTGATTTTCAGCAGTTGTCCGTGGAATTCGCCGAGAAACCTCCCCGCTGAATGACTCTCCGTCATGGATTTGTTCCCGCTGAACGGACGTTTTTTAGTCATCATGGGAGACGGTCGCATTTCATTGGCCTGTTCAACAAACTTCGAGGTATGTAATCTTACTACTTCATCTATCGCTCTACAATATTCCCCCCCCCCCCCCTTCCTATCTCGCCAGTAGGGTTGCTGTAGTTCCTGATTTCACTTCCAAATTTTGATGGAAAATCTCTTTTACTACAGCCTCCCGAAGTTCTTTCACCTGGAGGCAACTTGTGCTGGACCAATCTCCAGCTTCACCAGTCCGAAGTATAATCGTGGACATCGCTGTGGAAGTTTTCTTCGGCACTTTACCTTCACTACCATCTTGCGCAGCGTCGTCACATCCTGGTGACGTTATTCCTCTGATGTTAGGGGCCTCCCATGGAAGAAGGAGAGACCTTCTTCTTCCATGGGGGCCTTCATAAGATTCCAGTTTTCTCCTTATTCCACCCTTAATTCAGTATGTAATTTTTATTGTTCCTTTCGGGGCTATTTTTCTAGCTGAGTCGAAATTAACAACTTTTTAATTCTTTTTTTCTGATTCTGTTTATACCCGGGTATTTAAATTTGTTTCTAACTGTCTAACTTTTCCTTAGATGTGGATTTCATCTTAAAATACTTTCTTTTTTTCTTTTTTTTAGTTCTTTGATTGTATGTGTGACAACTTAATTAGTTTTGGATTTAATATAAGTTTTCACATTTTAAATCTGACTTTAAAAACACCAGTTCTTTATTAAGAATCCCCCCATCTCCTTCTTTGCAGGCTTGCAAAATAAATTATTTGTGGCCCTTTAATTCCCGAGAATTTCAGCTGCTCGTCGTACCGCTACATGGTTACTGACTTCCGGGTTTTTTACAATTAGCCAAGGAGAAGAGATGAAGAGTCGTTGGTCGCATAAATTTATAGGTCACAGCAAACCCGAACTTCACCAGAAAAAATGGCCGGTAAAAAATGCACTTCAGGTTTTTGCAAACGTGGCTGTCGATATTATGTTGCACCCCAAAAAAATCCCCACGGGGGTAAAAACATGTCAAGCCTTTAAGTGCCAACCAATCGATTGAAACTTTACGCTCCAAGTTTCACGTGTTCCTTCTGATACCGAGTTGAGCCTCCACCCATCCATTCCTGCTTGTGTAACTCTTTTACTTGCTTAGCAAGCATGAAGGTGTCTGAGTAGCCGCATTTCTAGATTGTAACGCCCTCTAGGTTTGTTCAAAATTTCAAAGGTGTTATTGTTTCCAAAGCACACGCTGTTGAGTTTTTCATTTTTATTTATTTTTAATCAATTTGGTGGTTAATAACTCCAAACAAAGCATCCACAACATACAGATTGTGCCCTGAATTCAAGGCAGAATAAATTATCGGATTGATATTTTGATTCTGGTCTAAACTGCGTTCATCCTCGACAACAGGAATGATTCTCACAACAAGATAAAAACAGATAAAACAAGCGCTGGACTACTGCTTTATATCCCATTAATCCCTCACTTTCAATCACTACTTAAACAGATTCACAATCAATATAAATAAAATACCCCACAAACCTGATAACAATGACGACACTTCAAAACAACCAAGACTACAGAGACCATATTGGAGGCTAAATTCTACGTGAAAAATATGCCTGACTTTCTCGTTGACGACTAAAACGCAAAATTATTTATAGACACCATGTCACGTACCGAAAGATCACAAGCAGAAGGCGCCAACAGTAGGTATATTGCTCGTAGAATACCAATAAGAAAGCGTAGTGCCGTATAAAACAAGCCATCAATTGAATTGAATAGAACAGCGCAACCTTTCTGTTACTACGAAACCAAAACCGTAACTAAGAATTCGTCACTTTGACACACTGGGTATCTAACGATCAAACTATGTCGTCGGGATCGGACGAATCGTCGACGACGGAGGTGATTTTGATAGCCTATAACCACCCCCAGAACTGGCTGATCACAATAGCTAGGCATACACCAACCGATTTTTTCGGCGGATCAGATTCTCGTATCAGATGAGCCGATATTCCCACGGATCAGAGCCGCCGATCTCAGGTTTGTCGTCGCCCACCCACAAGCAGATCGATCCGTGAGAATCTTCGTCAACAAATCCGTCGGCAGATTTGATTTGTTCGTTTATGGGGGAAACCAACGGTTATCCCACGTCAAATCCGCAGATCCAGATCTGTCCAGCGTGTTGGACGGATCTGGGTGAGATCGGTGGATTTATCACTTTTAAATCGATTCATTTTTGAGAATCTGACATTCCCTACTCTACAACCTCTACTCACGAAATCCGATCCCGCACTTAAAATCCGCTCGTGTATGTAGGAAGCTGACAGACCGGGATCGGCCGATCACGTTGTCGGCGGATCCACTCGGCGAGTCCCCACTCACGTAAGGAATGGGTCGGCGGGTTACCCTCGGCGGATTTCAGCCGCATCTGTCTCGGTCTGGCCCTTGCCACTAACGAGCGGATCAATCTAACGGATCTCCCAAAATTCTCGGAAAAATCCGCGATCCGTCGAAAAAAACCGCTGGTGTATGCCTAGCTAATGAGACCACCCTCATGAAAATCTGTTCAGCCGTTCGGGCGAGGAATAGAGGGGTACAAGGTTTCGAAGTATTTTTGGACGTAGAATCCATTTTTGGGGTTCCCGGAACGATCAGATTTCACTGTTGCGATCTATAGGGCTTTCATGGGGCTACAAATTGGATTTTTGAAGGATCCCAGGAGGCCAAATATTTTTCAAGTAAAAACGAAAAATTAAAAAAAAAAATTTTTTTAATTTTTTTCTTATTGACAGAATTAAATTGCTGCACAAGTAACCGATATCAAAGAATAATAAACTCTAGTGTAGAATCTGCAGCGTTTTGGTTTATTATTCAGGGCATAATACATCTATGTAATCGCGTTATAACAAACGGTTGACAACGAAAGTTGAATGACACCACGTGAACGTGTATAAGTTGCTTTGACCGCAGTAAAGATGAAGAAGGAAAGTGTACAATTAGCTAAGCCACTCTAAAGTACCCTACGTAAAGTACCCTGATATAGTACTTTCTTTTTTTTTGGATCACATTCTGGACCACCTATTTGTCTCAAACTTCCAAACCAAAATTACTGGTGATAGTTGTACCCCTACTCTAACAATATTAGAAATCCGAGTGTCTGCAAATTGCTTCTAATCGGAGAAAGATTTTTATTTGCAGTTTTTTTTTTTTTTTTTTTTTTTTTTTTTTACGTGGATACGTCCTAGCTCTGGGGGGTCAACCAGAAATTTGCCACATGCAATATTGATGTTACGATTTTCGCTCAGAACGGGACCTACAATGAAATGAATTAAACGAAACTTTTTCATCTCCATGACAACCGTCAACTGGATGAACATGACATGTTGTAAACATTTTTTACAACTCGCGAGGAGAATCGTTATAAGATCCCCAATCAAAAACATATCCTTGTAACATGGTATATGCTTGTAAAGCAGATAGAGGTTCAGGGTTTCATGCTAGGGGCGTCGTTTGATGAAAGTTTTTCAACATAGCTCGTTATCTACAAAATAAAAACATTCATGATGTATCCATTGGTACGGAACGTACCGAACGTACTTCTTTAGTTAATAGATGAAAAACACGTAAAGCTGTGAAACATCACAGACATGTCTTAAAAACGCATCACAACTGTCCTTCTTTACTACCGTTTTCTTCGGCATCTATTCGTCAGCTGATGGATAATAATCTCCCGGAGCGTCTGGGGAGAGGAATAGTGAGGGCTAACGCGAGCGCCCATTTGACCCGCGGCGTTTAAGCGAACTAACATTATCAAGGATTCTACAGCAGTGTTGCCATCCACGGATTTTTATCCGTATTTATACAGATTTTTGGGGGTCTGCATAGATCATTAAGAATGTATCTGTCGTACGTATTTTGCTCTCTACATAATGTTAGGCAACTAAATGGGTAACCCAACACTCAAAACCTGTTGAATATGAATAAGTGTTAAACAATTTATTAACAAGTGTAATTTTTTTTTTTTTTACAAATATCTTCTCTCTAGCCTCTAGCCCAGACATGGGCAAACTTTTTCGAGGGAGGGCCAAATAAAACAAAAAATTATGTAGGCGGGCCAAAAATGAAAAATAAAAAAAATAAATAAAAAACAGTGTGGTGTTTGCCGACGGTGCAGAGGTCTAATCCAATGAGGTGGTTAGGGTGAGAAATGACTCAGCAGAGGAGTCATTTCTCACCCTAACCACCTCAATAAATAAAAAAATAAAAAATTGAACAAAACACATTTTTATAAACAATGAACTTTATTTTTGATTTTTACATCACATGAAACTGAGGCCGCGCCCGCACATCTAGTCTCCAGATCGACTGCGCGAGTTTGGCTGCAAAGTGCAAACTCGCACGTCAGTTAATGCGATAATACCATTCTTGCCCGAGTTTGTAGGGTTAATTCAAAACCCTGTCGGGGGCCGGATTAGACTAGCCCGAGGGCCGCATTTGGCCCGCGGGCCGTAGTTTGCCCACGACTGCTCTAGCCTCACAGACATGGGGGTAGATTTATATTTTTTAAACGCTGCGAATAATAAGTAGGTATATAATATTTTTTAAATCTCTTCTCTTAGTCTTGATAGATTCTGGGCAGACACCCCCCTTGAATTGCCCACAAGGGTTTATTATTCTTTTGTATCAATTGAGAACAAAGTACATCAGATGTAAATCTATGACGGGGGTTTTTTTTTTTTTTTCAAAGGAACTACAATTTCGTAAAATACTTGACCTCTATAGATGAATTCTATGTCTTGAAGTATGTACTCTGAATAAGACACTTTTTACGACCTCCTGACTTCCTTCAAACATTTGAAGCCCCATTGATAGGTACCTATGGTGAGGATGGGTCTGAGACCCAAAAAATGGATTATACTCCCAAAAATTCTAACAAAGCGGCAACTAACCCAACCCTATGGCCAAAACCATTTAAAAAAATCCCTCCCGTAGCCTCTTTTTATCTCCACACCTTAGAGCGATCGGACTGAAAACGTTGTGGTTACAACTAAATGAGGAACCGAGTATTTTGTCAAACTTTCAAATTTAAAAAAAAAAAAATGGACGGCAGGCGGACATTTCATTTTTGGGACCTGCATACCTAATGACATTCATTACATTGTAATAAAACCACCCAGTCACGTAGCACATAACTAGACCTTTTTCGTTAGCATCTAGCATGCTAACTTTAGCTTTGAAGGGTTTTAGCAATCGTTTGCTGGCTCGATTCCCCTCCTCGGAAGAGGCCATTCCTTAATTTTGGCCCATTGGAGAATTCCAGCGTAGATTGTTGGATGCGCACGACATGCGTCTTCGAGTCCCTAATGCCTTCGGGCCTAATGCTCGAACATCTCTTCCCATGAATGTAGGTATCTGATTCGATCGGGTTGCCGCACGTTGAACACAATTGTATCAGTAAAATTGGCGAAATCAAAATCTTGGAATCAAGCACGCTAAAAGCAACAGTATGGGGTGATAAGATGGGTGGAAAGCACAGAGTAAAAACTCTTTGAAAACGTTAGTTCGCCTAAACGCCGCGGGTCGAGAGAGCGCTCGCGATAGCCCTCACTATTCCTCTCCCCAGACGCTAGTAATAATCTCCCATCCCGTTTGACTAGCATCTGGGGAGAGGAATAGTGAGGGCTAACGCGAGCGCTTGGCGTTTGAGCGAACTAACATTATCAAGGAGTCTACAGCAGTGTTGCCATCCACGGATTTTTATCCGTATTTATACAGATTTTTGGGGGTCTGCATAGATCATCAAGAAAGTATAGTATAGTATCAGATACTATACTATACTTTCTTGATTCTGTCCTACGTATTTATCCTCTCCACATAATATTATGTTATATTTTCCATCATCTCGGAATTCCACTGTTTCCTCTCTTTCCCTTTGAGCCCACTGATTAGATAATTCAAATGTTTTTCAATGGCTGCTGAAGCCAATATCATAGATTGTTTTCGCCGATTCTACCAATTATTTTATGGATTGTAGAAGCAATGAAATGTAGAAGCAAATTTTATTGCCGTTCAAATTTGTTAACCTCTGTCGCGAACACATTGATCGATTATTCTAGAGAGAATAATTAACCGCAAGGAAAGTAGGTAACTGTGATCAAGATTGATTAATAAAACGCTCGATACCTTGTAATTCAACCTCTATGAACACTGTTTCTTTCTATGTATTCTAACTCGTTAAAAATTACAATAGAATGATATCTGCTATTTGATACAGAGGAAAGAACACTAACACTTAGTGTGAAAGTCTTCCAGATGAGACCCATAGTTGTTAAATAACTTCACCATTCACTGGAGAGGTCGAAATAATTTTTATTTGACTGACCCTCAACAAGTTTCCAACAACTTTAATTATTATAATTTGTAATTATTACATCAAATAGGTAATGGACCCTGGATGGGATATTATTAGGCAACTAATGAATAACCCAACACCCAAAACGTGCACCTTCGAGTGGTAGCCAAGTGCTCGAAAATCTCTTCCCGTAAATGTAGACCTACTGTACCTACTGTAACATACCTAGATACCTGTATCTAATTTGATCGGGTTGCCGCACGTTGAACAAGATTTTATCGGTAAAATTGGCGAACTCAAAATCTTGGAATCAAACACGCTAAAAGCAACAGTAGGGGGTGTTAAGATGGGTGGAAAGCACAGAGTAAAAGAGTATAGAAGGTTGCTCATCGAAAACGCTAGTTCGCTTAAACGCCGCGGACCGAGAGAGCGCTCGCGATAGCCCTCACTATTCCTCTCCCCAGACGCTAGTTCCCGTTTGTAGTTTTTTTTCTTCTTGATTTTTGTTCCCCATTCCCTCACCGAGCATGCTTATTAACAGTAAATTTTACAGTTCGAGTACATAGGCTTGTCAACTCATGAGTGGACTAGTGCATCTAGTGCACTACATAGATCGTGCGATGATGCTATGAGCATTACAGCAAGCCTTTGTACAAGTTCTGTGAAATCCAGGAACGGGAAGCTCGACTTTTGTTGCAGTTCCTTTTTTGCGTTTCCTTTTGTGAGTTTAGCTATTAATTCGAAGTAATGGACGGCTTGGTGACGGACTTGAAATTTCACATTAATGTGGTGTGGGGAGTAGGGGGAGAGATATTGTTGCGATATCAAAATATAATATAAGATATTATCGATAGTTTAACGATGTAGCTGCACTTTCGATGTTGAACTCAACACCTTCTTTTTACCGTTCATTTACACTGTTCGTTTAATTATTTCAACTCCTACAGATAAAACCCTGCTCACTAATAATTATTCTTAATTATTCTTAATTATTACGTGATTAGGCAACGCGTAAGACAAGAACACGGCTAAGGTCACAAATAATCTACCAATGTGACATTGGCAAGTAAGGAAATGGATCTCAGCCAAGCTTATAGAGCCCAGTAAATTCGCCGCGTGGAAGTTTGATTAAATCAAACTAAATTTTATTCGGGCTGTTGAAAGTTCGAACCTCGATGAAATCGGACGATTTGTGGATTTTGTGGTAGGATCAACCATGGTGACAGTAACTCTTGTCGTTCCAAAAAAGGTTTACGATAACTCGCAGTAACGAGTGTACACCAATAAACTCCCCACCCTTCAAGAGTTAAAGGCTTCAAAATTTGAATGAGATAGAAATTCGATCAATTCCTACAAGCTGAGAGAGCTACGCGAAACGTGAAGGACTCCATGAAAGCATTGCCCAAGAAGGAAGACATTAACATTTAATGGCCATAATCTTTCATAATTAATAAAATTTGTGTTCTTTGACAAATTTTCATCATTACTTAACATTTTAAAATTTATTTCAACCCGATATCTTCAAAATTGACGATTTGGCGACGATTTAAAATCCCTGCATAATGTAATAATTGGCGATGAAGATGAAGAAGACACCAGATACCAATGCATTTAGTAGAATATTTTTACGAACAAATGCAACTGCCATTTACATTATATTTTAGGTTAACTGTTTATACGAATTTCTCTAAAGGGTTGATTATTTCGTACACTTTTACTTGGGAAAGTCTTTTCCGCATTTTTATTTATTTTTATTTTTTAAATAACAGTCAATGGACGCCACAGCAGTCTCTGATGGGTCTGATTGTGGCGGCAGGCAGTGATACACGCCCCTGCCTGCTAGTCTGACACTCTGGTTGACCAAAAGTGGATTTTGCATCCAGTGAGTTGGGCACATATGCCCTTCCCGAAGGAACCGTTGGGTGGGGCAAAAGCCCCTCTATCTGGTCCTGTTAGTGTTTTGGGGTTTGGACACTTCGCCCGTCCCATCAGGCCCTCTAACTATGTAGGTCACACGCCCTACCCAGAGTGACACGGTGTGGATTCTCATCCGCACTATTTAGCTATTTATGAGGATTGAACTTCAGCCCTTTCCTTTACCTACCTAAAACTTAGCTTCTACTTCTAAGTCCATCCACCAGCCCCCACCAGGACTTAATGAAGCCTAGGAGATCTCCCAACCTTGTTTTAACTATGTCCGCAGGAGTACATGTGACGCGCCGCAGGGAAATGGACCGGTGCAAGCGCACTGCATGTGCACAATACATGCTCCGCAGACTCTGGTTCGGCGTCACAGAAGCGGCACTCCTCAGGGTCTGATAATCCTAACCTATGGAGATGATACCGGAGCCTGCAGTGGCCTGTGAATAGGCCCACAAGTATCCGCGTACCTCTCTCCAGCTGAAGCATCTCCCTTGCTCTCGACCTGGAGAATCCAATAAACAACCTCGCTTGCCTCTAACCAGAGAGTCTTTGCCAGTGCATCGCTCTTTCCTTTGTCTCCCACTTTGAGATTTCATTCAGCAGAAAGCTCTTTTTTGTCCTGAGGAATGGCTCGGGACCTATTGGGAGACATGCTGAGCCATCTTTTGCAAGGATGTCAGCAGCCTCATTACCCTCAATGCTCTGGTGGCCAGGGCACCATGCGAGGGTCACTCCATTGTCCCTGGCGAGGAGCTTGCGTTTGCTCAGACAGTCCCAGACCAGCCTCGATATAATCTTTTCCGCACACCGAACACCCGACTCCCCCGATTAATAGGATTCAGACGTGATTTCGATAGCCTATGTTACAATACATGTTGTACCTAAACCTTGTGCCAAATTTCATCAAAATCCGTTCATCTGTTATTGAGTTATAAATGGGGTAGGTAACATCTAACCTTGTTTAATCTACATAGATTATTGACAAAGAATTAATTATTATAATAAACCCATACCTTCTTTTAGGAAGTTTTGTGTATGCAACTGCTCGTAAAATTTTAAATTTAAAATAGCTTCCCTCCAGCTATCCAAAAGTCAACATTATTTATCTCCGTACACAAAATTTGTGCCATTTAATGGCCCACCCCGAATTCAAATCTGTTTATTTCACGGGCTGTAACCTTTGTAGCCCTCCGTCGTTGCGGTCAGGTAATTTTATGGACCGTTAACTTTTAGCTAGATAGCCGCCCATAAAATACTCATTCGACAAACGGCGAATCGTGAAAAGAACGGAGGCGCCTCTGATTTATACGTTTATTTATTTATTTATTTTTTTTTATGTTGCGGACGATTCAGCCAATAACAAAAGTACTTGGGTTCTAAATTGACCGGTCGGCGTAAATTTGGGTGATAATGAGTCTTGAGCCGACCATGATCATGAGGTTGTTAAAACCGCCAGCTCCTTACACTACACATCCTCGTAGCTTCAATGGTGAATTATTTGTTTCAGATGATGTGGCTTGGACTGATCATGGGTTTGAGCCTGGCGGTGGCAGCTAAAGACGAAAGTTACCGTCTTCCTGGAGACCTCAAGCCCATTTCGTACATACTCGACATTAAAACCAATTTCGACAATTTCACTTACATCGGAGATGTCACCATCAAGGTAACCTTTAACGCTCGAAATTATCTTCATTGCGAATGGCTTTGTCTAACTATATTCGTCCTGGGCAGATGTTGTGCGTCAAGTCGACAAACCAAGTCGTTCTCCACTCTTCGGAGTTGGAAATCCTCACGCCGTCATTGACCGGGAAGGATCTCTCCTGCGTTGATTGCCTGGAGCAGTCCGTTGACACCAAAAATGACTTCCTCATCTTCAAATTGAAGGAAGAGCTCAAATCAGGGGAAGAGTACACCCTTAACATACCATTCACGGGCGAGCTCAAAACCACTCTGGCCGGTTACTACAGGAGCAGATATACGGATTTGGCAACCAATGAAACTAAGTTCGTTTAAACGCTATTTGGTGATAACATTAAAAGTGGCAAATATCGGACTGGCAACTCATTGGGGGTTGGTGCAGATGCGTACGTCCCACTTGCGTACGCACTATTTTTAGTATCATTTTTTCCCACTTGCGTACGGCAGAGCAGGAGAGAGTCCCACTTGCGTACACCTACCGTCCCCTCCCAATTAAGCCGTAATGTGAACCATTAGCGCAACCCAGGAGACAACACGTAGAGGTGGCTCACGAAAGAGAAGTGCCAAGAAATGAGCAAAAAGACGAAGGTCAAACAAAGAATCCCTATCGGCCCTCGTAGCGGCAAGGGACGTTAGTTCGGAGCCCCAATGTCATCACCTGAGGCGAATCGTCGTCTTCAACTACCCCCCTACTCCATTTTTACTACAACACAGCGAAAAGGTGCTGGTAAGTCCGCTGCTGCTTATCAGTCAGAAGAGCAAAAGCTACGGGGAAACTGTCGCGCTCTGTAGAGCGGTTGCTCGCATCGACGTGAAACCTGTACAGTTGCGTGAATATACCGAAAGCCGTCAAGTATCACGGAACGCTTCCCTTTCGTTGCCTCAACTAACTCCATCACATCAGGTCGATTGCCGCACGATAACTGACGATACTGGGCTCTCGGAGAGTGTGACAAACACGGTGACATGGGGTCAAGAGATAATATCTAATAATATTATTAGTTGCAAACTGATCTTTGTTTATTTTGATGCTTCATAGCCGAGTCCGGTGCCTCCATCAACAACACTACCCTTGTACGCAAATGAGACCATCCTCAACTAAACATTTATTCCTTGTACGCAAAAGAGACTAATTACTGCCCGTACGCAAGTGGGATGTACGCATCTGCACCCGACTCACTCATTGTATGTTTAGTAGTACAGTTTATTCGTAGTAAAGGATTATCCAGGGGAATGACAAAATACTGTTGTAGGGCACGCCCAGGTGCGTGTGTTGGGTGTGTAACTACATTGTATGTGTTTTTTGTCCTAATAATGATATAAAAATTTATTATGCGTAAACTAAACATCGTAGGACAGGGGCCACACTATGGTCCAGAATGCCTGAAAAGCCGCCTCTTTTCTTAGGAATGTTTCAATGAAACTTGGCACACCGAAGTTTTTTGGGTCGTAGAATCCAAATCCTTTCCGTCCCCTTCTCGACAGTCCCTCCTGATGTCTGTGCACCCCCTGGGTTTCATGGCACGAGCCACTCAGGACCCGTCGCATCACCCGCAACGAAATCGACGATGTCTTCATAGTAGCTTTTTGAAAGGTTCGGTGTCACCAGTAGACGGGAGGATCAGCTTTCACTCGCGGTCCCAAACCTGGAGTCCGGCGCCATCCTCCAACCCCAGACAACGAAACTTCCGCCGAGTCCCACGTAGTCTCACGGTGACAGCTCGGATCACTGCGAACTGAGTCTTGACCTGAACCGAGGCAGCTACTTGAGAGTACGGGCGAGACCACTTTTCAGAGAGAACAGTGGCAAGCTGCTTGTGGAACCACTGGAATTCCGTCCCAAGTGATTATGTAGGTTTGTGGTGTGACTGGCAGAGTGCGTTCAGCGCAGTGTCCATGGTTATGCCGCCAGGTGTTTTGGAGGATACAGGAAGGAGTGCTGCAGCAGGTGGAGATTCATCAGAGGCATGACGCATGTTGTTACGATTTGCTGACTCTGAGAATACTCCAGAGATCTTGTTTCCTTAGGCTCACCCTAATTGTCGGGATGTTCTCTAAGTCCAGCAGATCCTCAGAAGGAACAGAAGAAAACTGGCTTACCCGGCATAAAGAGTGTTTGGTAAGGTTTCCTGCTGTTGCAGTTTTACCGAGGGGGCTCCCTGGCTTCCAATCTTGACTAGGACTCCCAGTCCCCCAAGGACCCGCTTTTCTGGCTTCCAATCTTGACGTGTATGGACTCCAGGATAACGGGGCCCTTTGATATGGCTATTTCCTCTTCGAGAATCACGCCTGAAGGATCGTGGGGAATTTCCATTGATCCGGAAACTGAAACTAAGAAAGTTAAAGTGCAGTGAAAACGGGCTATGACAGCAGAGGGGAAAATTCTTGAGGGTCCTCCCGAGTCGGCCGCCACTGAAGCTCGGGAGAAGTGGCGATTGCCAGCGCGCTGGGCGTGAGCTCCTCGAACCTGCGTTGGCGGGAAGGATGTCGATTTGACAGAGTGTGTAGAGTTTTCCCCACAACTGTTTTACTGTTTTCCCTTCTAGGTGACTACCTACAGCAACTGTACAGCAAACTTATTACTGAAGGCTCAGCAACTGATAAAATACTCACCATAAATCTAATCGTTGACCTTCTCCCATCAGTCCAATCTTTTTTTTTTTTACAGTAATACTTTCCCCATTACTGTGATTGCAAGATTTTACAGGGGAATGAACCAAAACCTATAAGACACACCATTCTTGATGCATACATTTGCAGACTATGGACATGAACTTATGATGACGAAGGTGTTCATAGCAGACCACTTGTTGAGTCTTTTTAGTTCTCAGGAATCTCAAACTGAACGACTGTGGTTACTTGGAGAGAGGCCCCCTGGCCTGTGCTCCTTGAGAGGTAGTCAGGCCAGGGGAATGACATTTAGGCTATTTTGCAATTTTTCCTGAGCTTGTTAATTGTCTATTTTGAAGTTGCCTGGGAGATATGGATCTCAATGTTTTTCCCCGTAGCAATACTACTAATCGTTCCAAGAAAGAGGGAAAAGACACGATTTCGCCACTTTTAGTGGAATCACACTATTAGGTGCAAGTGTTGCCAATATTGTTTTTGTCTTTACTCAAATGTGCAATTTAGGTGGCTGGGCGTGACGCAATTTGAGCCAAGTTCAGCCAGGCTTGCCTTCCCCTGCTTTGACGAGCCCGGGATGAAAGCCAAATTCACCATTCGACTTGCCCACCCGGAAAGATTTTCGAGCATCAGCAACATGCCGTCAATCAAAGTCACCCCTCTGTAAGTATGCGGTCTGGAGCTTTCGCCATCAGCAGCAAACTAGGGGCTGATTATTGTCTTTTTGCAGCGAAGGCGAAGAAGGATGGGTGACCAACTACTTCGAAGAGTCCGTCCCAATGTCGACGTATTTGGTCGCCTGGTTGGTCAGCGAGCTCAAGTACGGCGAAGTCCCAGAGCGCCCCAACGGAGTCAAGTTCCGAATTTGGGCCAGACCTGACGCTTTGGATCAGGTAAACCTTCCAAATTTAACACCTTTACTCGTAATTCACGATTATTTGACATGTATCGCCCATACAGCGGGAGTAAGTGGCCAGTGTGGGGGAGAAATTGGGCACCAAACAAAAATCAACAAATCTTTAATAAAAACAATTTTATTCTTGAAAAAATAGTAAATTGTCGCTGTAGCAGCAGCACCGCCTAACCCACTTTCGGGTGAAAGTAAAACTGCTTTTAAAAGAAACGGTTTTAATGAAACAGTTAAATAGAACATTTACTTGAAACGGTTACATGAAACAGATATAGATTGTTTTTTTCTTTTGAAATAGTTTTTGGTGTAACCAGTAAAGTTGGGAAGATGTGGGTTAGGCAGTGCTACATATACAGCGACGAAATGAACAAAATAATACTGTCAACTTTCAAAAGCGTTTTCACAGCTCCAGGAACAGTTTTTTTTTTTTTTTTTACTCTTGAATAATCTCACTTTAAGGTCGCTAAGGTGGCCATCTGTTTGCCCTCCAAAGATGAATTTTTATCTAATCCAGCGCTTGCAATGATATCGCAAAAATAGCCAGTGGCCACTTTCTCCCATGGCCACCTTCACCCCGTGCTCCCCTGCCGTTTCATGGTTGTGACATTTGTATTGATGTGAAGGTACAATTGGCTGCTGATGTTGGCCCGAAAGTGTTAGAGCTCTTTGAAAACCTGTTTGACGTGAAATATCCCCTTCCCAAACAAGATATGGCCGCTATCCCAGACTTCGAATTCGGAGCTATGGAAAACTGGGGTTTGATCACGTACAGGTAGCGATCAACTTTGCGCTCAATACAGCGTTACTAACCGCTTTCATCGGCCGGTTAACTTCACGCAGTTTTCCGGCATCTGGTGAACGGGTTGCTTCCAGTTAGGACTTCCAGCCAACGACGACAAACCATTTGGGAGAGAAAATGAACCAACTCAACCTTATTCAATAACCTTTTCAATTGTCGAACCTTCATCAAATGTTCCGCCCTGTTTAGATCCAATTCGCTTCGGACGTTGGACCCAAAGTTCTCGAGTTTTTTGAAAAACTGTTCGATGTAGATTACCCTCTGCCCAAACAAGACATGGCCGCCATTCCTGACTTTGATGCCGGAGCTATGGAAAACTGGGGTTTGATCACATACAGGTAGGCACTAACCATATAAACGAAACGTCCAATTAGTCAGTAAAACTAAAATTAAAAACAAACATTCAATTAGAAGAGAAAAAGTAAACCTTTGTTTAAATGAAATAACGTCCTTTGGTGCCTGCAAAAGTGATAATGTCAAGTTGGCTTAGTTTGTGTTCCATAGGTGATTTGGGCTTCTGTAATGAATGCATGACATTATTCTACTGTTTTGAACGAGCTTTGCATGATTGAACAGCTATCATTAGTGAATATTTTAATCGTCCTTAATATTTCAATGAGGAATGCTCCTGTGATTCCAAATCGATCCAAAGTATTTTTGTTGTTTGGAAATGTACACCTACACCTTTTGTAGGGGCTGCAGATTCTTACGGCTCGTCAGCCCATATCTCTGCGCCGTAGAGCAGGATTGCCTCTGGTGCTCATGAGGTGCCATCTACATTTGCCTCAGCCTGTTCAAGTTACTACCGTTGCTGCTTTGTCTGCCGCCTTGCAGATGTGGCTCCAGAAAGAGATACTTGTCATTCAACGTCAATCCCAGGCAGGGTCCGAGTCAGAATTTTCAACGATCTGCTGGTTCACTGGGTTGTCAGCAGCATAATCTCTGTCGGCTGAAGCGAAGAGTGTGTGTGCTGGTGCGGGGTGAACGTGTTAGTGAACATCAGCTCTTTGAAAGTCCGATGGGGCGGAGTCAGTTCGCTAAGGAGATCCGCTCTGAACTGAATGCTCCATCTCTCCTTTTCAAACTGACAAACGAATTCGACTTTAACTAATACGTATATTAGGAGACAATATTTCGTATCGATTTGGAGCCATTAGAGCACTCCTCATTGGGTCCCTAAAACGCCACTGCAACAATTGCATAAACTGAATGTAAATTCATGTCACTCTATATTATATCAAGATACACAAAGTAGAAACAATATTCAAATTGTCCTCACAGATGTCTTATTCAATTCCAGAGAAACGCGGCTGTTGTACGATCCCAAGATGCCTTCCATTCGAGAACAGCAAAGTGTGGCGTACGTTATAGCCCACGAATTGGCTCACCAATGGTTTGGCAATCTGGTGACAATGAAGTGGTGGACGGATTTGTGGCTCAACGAAGGGTTTGCCACCTACGTGGGGACTCTTGGAGTGGCAGATGTGAGAAGATTGCCAAACGTATGCCGTTAATGCCTACAACTTGAGGCTAAATTAGTTTTGTTTTAGGTTTTAACGAACTTCAACTTCCTGAACGAAGCTTCGCTGAATTATTTCATGGCTGTTTTGTCGCTTGACGCCCTCAAATCCTCTCATCCCATTTCCGTACAAGTGGGGCCGCCGTCTGAAGTTGGGCAGCTCTTTGACACCATCTCATACAAAAAAGGTACGTGGAATTCTGCTCTTGGTACCGAGTGATCTGCTTCGCTAAGTCCGATGTTTGTCCAGGATCGACTGTCATCAGGATGATGCACAACTTCCTTGGGAACTCCTTTCAAAAAGGCGTGACCAACTACCTCAAAGCTCACAAATTCGACAACGCGGAGCAAGATGATCTTTGGGCGTCGTTGACGGAGCAAGCTCACAAAGATGGTCAAATGCCCAAATCGATGACTGTGAAACAGGTGATGGACTCGTGGACTCTGCAGACCGGTTATCCTGTCATTCGGGTGTTGAGGAACTACAATGATGGCACCGTCACTGTGAACCAGGTACATTCAATGGTTGTATGGTAAAGTAATGTGGATTTTCTTGCGTCAATCGGAATTCGGGTCTCACAATGGGGCAAGAGACGAACCCGCGTTTAACTATGAAATTATTCAGATTTGTGAGGCGACAAGACCCATAACGGGTGCATGACTTGGAGCCAAGCGTGGTTGTGCACCTAAATCAATATTTAGATTGTGGTGTGTTTGTAGGAGTTCCGAAGCGTCCTTTCATTAATTGTTGAGGCAGAAAGAGAAGGGAGTGTTGGTTTAGTTTCCTCTGGTTCATTGCACGAAACGTCGTGATAAGTCAAGATTTTTTTTCGATGTACTTATCGGAGTATTGATTCAAAATTTTCAGAATCGGCCCGATTCTTACCATTTTGATGGACGATTTGTTACAATCAAGACAACCGTAGTTAGTTATTAGAAAGAAACTATACGATTTAATTAGGTAGATTCGTAAAATCATTAAATTTTGTCATTCGAAGTTTCTGGTAAATGTAGCCTGCCTCTTTTCGAAATTCGAAGAAGTATCGATTCTTGAGAACATCGATGCAATTTCCTATTCTACGATGAACCATTTCAAAATTCGAAAGAGTATCAATTCTCACAAAAATGCTCACTTTTATAAAACGCTGCAAATTTTACTAGCGTTTATTATATCTAGGTTAATTGTGCAAAAATTGATTCTGTGTCTTTAAGAAAATATTTTTAAACAAATTAAAAAAAAAAGAAAAAGATTTTTCTGTACAAATGTTGGACTTCGAAAAAATGGATTTTGCGTCAAAAATTACTCGGAAAATCCCATTTTTAGCACCAATAAAGCCCCATAGATCCCCACAGTGAAATCAGATCGTTCAGGGACCCAAAAAAATGGATTCTACGTCCAAAAATTCTTCCAAAACGACACCTAACTCGACCCTATAGCCGAAAACCTTTTTTAAAAAACCTCCGTAGCCCCACGGGTTTGGGCGATCGGGCTGAAAGCCTTGCGGACACAACTAGATGGTAAACCAAGTATTTTGTCAAAATTTCAGATTTTTTTTTTTCTTTCTAGTAACTTTCACTGAAATTGTACACGGCTGATTAAGTGAGAAACAAATTTTGTGAAGAACAGCCGACCAGTCAAACCCTCCCTCCCATCATTACTGTAGTGACATCATGTCCAGTTCAAAGTGCAGCCAAGTGCAACTTTGTGCAGAAAGATTTGGACAGAGCATGCTTCTCCGGGCTCAGGACAACCCTTCTAGACTAAAGACAAAGTGTCCGTTTTTGTCCGAATTTTTAAAACTCTAAGTTAGCATTTTTCATTTTTTCGACCGCCCACGAAGTTTCAACTAAAAACACTCCTTCGTTGAATTTTGGGCCCATTTTATTTTTCTCTTGTGTGTCGAAGGTGGGTTTACTACTCCTGAAAGTTTCATGAGCCAACGATTTTCCCGTATGAAGTTGTAGATTTTTATTCGAGCATTAAAAACAACGAAAATCGCGCTTATTGAAAACCCCAACTTTTTCCTCTCTTCCTACAGACTTGTGAGACTATTTTCTACCCAATTAATGGTGGATAAAATTTAATGAGCTCCAAGATGTTGGGAATGAACCTCAATAAGTCCCAAGTCCAAAGGTGAACATTGATTTTTCCAATTAAGTTCACCCTCGCGATTAGGTACATAGGTGTATTATTCTTTTCGATTCTACCCAAAAGATCGATACAATTTAAATAGTTTCTTTTTGAACAATCTGACATCCCTACGTTTAGCTGCCAGAATGGAAGATCCAATTTGGACTTAACAGAATCGTCTGGGTACACTGTCCTCGCTGTAATGTAGCAGATCTGAAGTAGCCAACATCCTGCACGAAGCGTTGTGTTACATGTTGGCCCTTCAGATCCGGGAGTCCATCTCTGCCGTACCCCTCAAGACGTTGAGAAGACCTCAAGACCTTCTCCAGTAGCTATGGAGAATATCGCGACAAGGCCGGGACACGAACCCCAGTCCCACAGTGCTCGAGCCAACTAATGAAGCTTTAGCAAGCTCGGCCAAGGAAGCGCTAACTCCATGGTTGTACAAGTTTGACTTATTTACTTACTGTCTTGCAGCGCAGGTATTTGAGCGTTGGGAAAAATTCCACCGACAAGACCTGCTGGTGGTTCCCTCTCACCTACACATCCCAGTCTGAAGCCAATTTCGACAACCTGGCCCCCAGACAGTGGATGAAGTGCGGCGACGGCCGAGTACCAATGAACATCACACTCAAGTCCAATGAATGGCTCATTTGCAACTTGCAACTTACAGGTAATTAACAACCTGTCACGCCAGGTATACATTAACCCCAATTGATTTGATTCACTTGATTTTATGCAGCGTTGGCGCGCGTCCTCTACGATTCCAAGAACTACGAATTGATCATCAAAACACTCAACAGCGACAAATACAACACGATCAACGAACTCAACAGAGCTGGCCTCATATTGGATACGTTCGATTTTGCTGAAAGAGGTGATTTGACCTACGAGACAGCTCTCCGGCTGATCGCCTACTTATCTCGAGAACAGAGCTACCTTCCTCTGGACAGGGGATTCGCAGCCTTACAGGAACTATCCGACATGTTATCTAGAACGTCCAATTATGGAGCCTACAAGGTTGATTTTTTTTTTTTTTTTTTTTTTTCACTATTCCCTCAGAAGGGATGTTCGATGCAAAGCCTGGTGTAGAATTTTTCTCAACGGTTTTATACGGTTTTTGGGGTGCTGAACACGAATCCGAAGCTTCCCAACAAACTTTCTGGGACGATCACCGTCTAAATCGCAAAGAACCTCGAAATGTCGGCACTTTTTTCGGTTTTTCACGTATAACTTTGAAACGGTGCAATATGAGTGAAACTTTCCCATATAGTAAATTAAAGAGCACAAAATACTGCGTCGAATGAGCTACCTTAAAAGTTAAAATTGACCCAGCCGTCCTAGCCAAAAACTGTCTACAACTCTTCCAACAGATCTACAACTTTCATTCTACCTATGCAGTTTGTGGCTTCGACCGTTTCAATGTTATAACTGTTGGAAGATCACTTTGGAAATGTTGAGGTGATTTGAATACCTAATCCGGGGGGGGGGGGGGGGATTTTAAGGGCTTTTTCTGAGGTCTCCGAGAAAATCCTAATATCAGTTCTGAAAGGAAATTTAAACAGCTTTCGCGTGGGGGCAATGAAATGTCGATCGGAGAAAGAGAGGGAGAGAAGAAAATGTATTTCCACGATAAAAATATATAAACTTGTAGACGCGTTTCGGTTGATTAGACCATCATCAGTACAATATTACAGAAGTACAGTATTGTACAGAAGAAAATGTTCTGAAACCCGAGGTCGTAGGTGGCCAAATTTCTGAAGAATACTAATGGCACCTTTGTTATCTCAATGGAAATGAAATGTACCGTCTATTATATAAAATTTAATCAGCTTTCACCAGCCAAAAAAAGAATTAAGATCGGACTAACCGTTCTTAAGTTATGGGCGAAAATGTGCGAAAAACCCAATTTTTTTGCGATGCCTGCTCTTCTGTTATTAAAGCTCAAATCAAAATTTCACATGGGATATCTGCGATGGGGAATTTAATCAGGTTTCACGAGAAAAAAATGACATTTGGAATCGAACCAATAGTTTCCGAGCTTCAGCCGTTAACGTTCTGAAAAACTTGGTTTCCCGCCTACCGAGCGCTGGAGGAAATCAAAAACCAGACGAATTATCGGACAGAGCTTGGTTTGAGCTCAAAAGGTCGCAACTTTAATCTACTTTTAAAAGTCTATTCCACACGTTTTTCCTACTCGCAAATCTGGATTCTTACTCCCAGCAGGGGTCATATTACAACATATTACAAACGGCTACAACCTCAATTAATGCTCCAGGTCGACCTCTTTGAGGAAGGTTGTATATGACTGGACAAGCCGCCGCTCGCTCAGGAGTGTTTCCGAACATTTATTCATTTTTACAGTTACGTTTGACCAAAAGTAACATTATTTGTGCTCTCTGAACGCAGAATTAGATGCTCTACAACTTCCATTCAATGAGATTTTACGTGGGAGTTACCATTTTTGAGCAGAAGACATTCAAATTTGAAGTTATCTTGATTTTTTGCATAGTTGAAAAAAATCAACATTTGTTGACGGCCCGTCGCGCCCTTACGGCTGGGTCAATTTTAACTTTAAGGTAGCTCATTTGACGCAGAATTTAATGCTCTTTAATTTATTATATAGAAAATTTTCGCCTATAACGTATCCTTCCAAAGGTATCCGTGAAAAACAAAAAAAAAAGGTGCCAAAACTTCGAGGTTTTTGGCGGATTCGTGCTCAGCACCCCAAATCACCTATAAAACCGTTGAGAACACCACGCTTCGCATCGACTCACCTGGTGAATGGACTCCCTGCACCGTCACATTGTTCACTCCTGTGATTCTTTCCTTCCTAGGCGTTTATGTACAACATCCTGGAGTCATTGCATGACGGCAGTAACAACTTATTCCAAGTTCCCGAGGACATTCAACAACAAAAGATACACATTTTGCTGGTTAAGAAATTCTGCCATTTTGGAGTTGGAACGTGCAAGCAGCAGGCCATGGAACAATACAAAGGCTGGATAAACGAAAATAAAGTGTTAGTTGAGATAATTTTTATATGTATTCACAACCGCAAAACTATCCAGAAATCAAGTTTTCGTGTTTGTTTGCAGCATTCCGTTCGATTTGCTTCCTCTCGTGTTGTGCACTGCTATAAAATACGGAGATGAGTCAACATGGGAAGAGGTTTACTCGAGATACCAGTCGTCCAATCTTGCCAGTGAAAAGGCTTCTTTATTGGCCGTTCTTGCCTGCTCGAGGGAGGTTTGGATTCTCAACAGGTAAAAACGCGGGATTCCTGGGCGTTGTAATATTGTGATGTGGAATCGCTGACGTTGAATGAATTTGTCAGGTACTTGGAGTGGACTCTGACGGAAGATCATGGCGTTCGTCGACAGGACGCCTTGTTCGTCTTTGGGTACATCGCCCACAACGACGTGGGATTCCATCTTGCTTTTGATTTCCTTGAGCACAATATCAAACGAATCCACGACTAGTAAGTATTCCAGTGTGATTTCTTTTGTAGGCTCTGAAGTTCAACTTGAGAAACGTGATCTGTAGTCTCACGGAGGCTCATGAATCTGGATGACCAAGGAGGCCCATTGATCTGGCTGCTCATCTGAATTCTCTAAATGGTCATCTGCATGCTCTTCTAGGTCTGGATGAACATCTATAACTGGATGCCTATAATATTATGGATGTGGTTGCTCGAAGATGATGGATGATCTGGATCACCATGTACTGTATGACCACGATTAGACTGCGGGTGGCATCGTGTCCACACCATGCCATAGATTCCATAAACGAAATGTCCGTCCGCCGTACGCCGTCCGCCGTCCAGGCCGTTTTGGGCTGTAGGAATTTTTTTTAAATCTGAAATTTTGACAAAATACTCGGTTTACCATCTAGTTGTGCCCGCAAGGTTTTCAGCCCGATCGCCCAAACCCGTGGGGCGCTATGGGGCTAAAATGGGGCTACAGAAGGGGGTTTTTGAAGGCTTTCGGCTATGGGATCGAGTCAGGTGTCGTATTCGAAGTATTTTTGGACGTAGAATCCATTTTCTCGGGTCCCGCATCGATCCGATTTCACTGTTGCGATCTATAGGGCTTTCATGGGGCTACAAATGGGATTTTTGAAAGATCCCAGGAGGTCAAATATTTTTCAAGTAAAAAAACAAAACAAAATTTGAAAAAAACATTTTTTGAACAAACAAAATCAAAAAAATCTTTTTTGAAAAAAAAAATTTTTTTTTTAATTTTTTTCATTAACACAGAATTAAATTTCATCACAAGTAACCTATATCAAAGAATAATAAACCCTTGTGTAAAATTTGCAGCGTTTTTATAGGATGGATTCCCACTATCTCGCCGCTTCTACCTTACGTTATGAACTGGGGTTTCCCTGGTGGATATCCGCACACGGTTCGTTGTCCTCTCATCAGCCTGCTTGTCAATTTCGGGTAGCGACTACCTGAAAGCTTCTTTCGAGCAATTGAACTTTCAAAGGAGCAAGCTACTGTTTGTGCGCCGTTTTTTACCGTCCGAGTTTTAATTAGATTGAAAAGAGTAGTGATGGAGAATCCATACATTGAACGCAACTTTCATCGTCGGTTTTTTGTTCGAGCTCAGGAACTACAAATGAATGATACGAAATTTTTGGCATATTATAGAATGTCAAAAGAGTCGTTTGCCGTGCTATTGTATTGGTATCCCCCGCCATTCATCATATGGACACTAGTAATATTATGAGGAAATGTGTCAGTGCAGAAGAACGTATATTGAGGAAAGAACGAGTTTATTCCAATGTTTCTAAAAATTATTATTATTAGGCGCGGTGATACAATTTTCAGCTTACATCGTTGTAAAGTTGAATTCGTCTTCAATTGGAGGGGAGGGGCTAGTTTGGGGGCATTCAGATTGGACAGATGATTCTTCAGTAGTACTACCATCTGAAGATGGGACATGGTATGAGATGGGCTGCATCGCTGGTGTTTTCCTTCGGTCAGCTGATAGCACATGGTGGTTCAAAACTCGAGCATCCAAAACTTCGTCCACAAGCAACAGGGTTTTTCTCTTGAACACTCGTAACTCAGCATCCGTCATCGGCAAAAGGTCTGTAATGAGGCTGTTCAAGAAAGACTGGATACCCTCCCTTCTCTCGGAATTCTCATTTGGAGAAGAATTTGTCTTACCTCTAAAATAGGTAATAAACTCTTTGTCCACGTCATTTTGCGAATCAAGACGTTTCCTCTTGCGTCCCTTTGGTCCAGTTCCTGCAGCCACAGGAGAATATGCAGGTTCAGTCGATAATTCGCAAGTAAGACCAGTTTGAGGGGGTAAGGGCGGTGGACGAGGAATCGGTGTGGTAGGTGGTAATGACGGGGATGAAGGTAATTGAGGGCGGTCGTCCACAGTGCGCTGATTGTTCTCGATATTTTGACATTCGCCTGAAAAATCGGCATGTTGGGTGTCATCTAGGGGTTCTTCCTCTGTCGCAACACATTGTTCTGGGATAGGAGGCAAATTTCCGCTGATCGTTCCAGCTACCTTGATGAACGGAATTGCGAACTGCATGGCATCCGTCAAATAATATGGTTTTTTCTTGGTTGCTCCACTGCCAATCGGTTTAGGCTTGAGGGCCTTTGCTAGAGTACTCCGCAAATTTCTCCATTTCTCCTTGCATTCACTCGCTGTAACAAAAAATAAAATAACGAATTTTCAAACGGCGTTCTTCAGAAAATATTATGTCGGTCGAAAATTTGATTTTATATTGAAATTGTAAATATTCAAGTATATTAAGTTCTTACCAGGAAGATTAATTTCTTTTGCGACCGCATTCCACGCCTTTTCTGTGATGTCCTTCCTTGAATACCCTTGAAGGGTGGAATTATAAATAACTGGGTGTTTTTCAACTACCCCAACGAACTTGATATGAAAACCCTCCATACTCGTCACGAGTGTCAGCGCGAGATTTCCCGTTCCAAACAGTTCGAGTGAGAGACGCGTCGAGGATGACGAAACGAGTTTGACTAACGATTCGGGTTCGAGTCGACCTGTGGGCGGAGCCTCATTCCACTACCTAGGAAATCGAGAGGGGTGAAATTCCGCTTGTTACGATCTCGAGCGGCTCTCGACCCGTGTGGGGAGGGCCTTAGTAATGAAGTGAGCTGCGGTTAAGGAAAAAACGAAAAAAACCTTGATACGGTAGCCTTGAACTACAGAGCCGTGGCACATGAAGGTTACATTGTAACCATTGTGTTACTTCAGTGATAATCTTTTCAAGATTACAAAATTTGTAATTTAATGTTACTTATATGCACAAATCTCAACATTCAAAATGACTGTTCCAGCCACTATCCTAGAGTCAGCAAGCTGGGAAGACTTTTCACGGCATTAACCTCCAAAATCATGTACCAACACGAACTAGACAGAGTAAGCCAAAATACAATCTATTCACCCTTTACATTGTCACCGGTTCAATTTATAACCCCCCGCTCAACTCTTGCAGCTGAAGAAGTTCGCCGACGAGAACGCCAAATATCTCGAATCCTCCAAAATGAGCGTCGACCAGAGTTTCGAAAAAGCCTCCCTCAACATCAAATGGCACCAAACCCACTACGAAAACATCTCGCGACTCCTCTCGCGCTGACCCCGACCTACTTGGGCCGAAATTTCAACTCGAGCGAGCGCTTTAGACTCCGGTGATAAAGACGACAGCTCAAATTCCATCCCAACGGCGTCGGACGCTCTAGCTGTGACGATGATTCTTGAGCTGTACAATATCCTGCGACAACAAAGTACTTACTGAACCAATCAAAACGGTCTTCCATTTCTTGAACCTACATCACATCATCGTGAAACCTTAATATTTAAATTCAAATTCGTAATGCAGGTAGTATAATAGTTCAACGTTTATAGATTTGGCTAAAACCATATCAGTTGAAAATTAATTATATTACTACTTAGGAACCTATTTGACATGTGATTTAATCATTAATGCACTTAACTGGCCATTAATGGGATTTATACAGTTTCTTTTCGCATGGTTAGAATTTCTTTATGTAATTACTTTGTAGTATAATATACTGATTTGTAGTATATTATAGTGATTTGTACGTCTTCACTTCTTTATTTATTTTAATTTTTGAAGTGCTGAAATTGCTAAAGTATTTGCTGTATTTTTTAAGGAAGTTGAAAACGTTATGTTCTTGTCCAGAGGTTCAGTGGCGGATTTTTTCTCTCTAGTTATTCTTTGAGACCCTAAATAGTTTATAGCTGAATATTAAATTTTATAGCTTGCTAGTTATTGCCAGTTTACGTGTACTTAAGTCGGCTGGTACTGACTGGCCCCGATTTCTTCACATCGCCAAGAAGTCGTTGTAAATATTAACGGCGCCGTAAACATTGATGACGTATTTCAGGAAAAAAACAACGTTGAACTATAATTAGAATCGAGATATCGTTATCGTTTGGTTGATTAGTTATCGTTGAGATTTGAAAGTGATGCCTACCGCTTTTTGAATAAATTGAACCTAGTAAGTGTTCGGATATTTGTATTGTTGTACCCTAATTCCTTCACGCTGCCGTACGGTTGGTTTGCGAGGAGTTTGTTTCATTCCCAACATCCTTGACTCACCTAAATATAATAATATAACATTATTTAGTACAATTTATTACGCCACAGGGGAAAAACGAGGAAAGCCAAATTTTTGTGAAATTGAGGTTGGCAGCATCTTCCACGCGAGGCCTACAGGCTATAGTTTCCATTAGGGATCTTTGGGGCTTGCATGGGGCTAAAAATGGGATTTTTGAAGGATCCCAGGAGCTCAAAATTTAATATGGTGACGTTTTCTGACTAATTTTGGACTCATAATCTATTTTTCGATGTCCCACATCTGTCCAAACATTGTACAGAATTTTTTTTTCCTGAGGTAAATTTTGTCAAAAATACCTATTTTCTTAATGACACAGATCTGATATCAATATAATTTTCGCATAATTCACCTACATAAAAGAATAATAAACCCTTGTGTAAAATCTGAGTATTTGAGTAAATCGGCCTTGATTTTTATTCTCCCTGCTTCCATCCCATTTTGGTCGGTTCGCGACAAATCGCATGTGGATAGTGGGAGGCCATTATAGCATCCCTGGGGGAATGAGACGGTAAAAAGTCATAAGCGTCATAGTCAGTTTTTTTTTGTTTTGTTTTTTTTTAATCATAAAATAGCCACTTTGGTCAAAAAGGTCAGGAATTCAACTTTGCAGAATAAAAGTCATGCAGCAGACATTTTCGAGCAATATGAATGTATTCCTCTTTGATTTTGTACATTTTGGTTTTTATTCTCTAAATAATGGACCTATGACATAGGTACATAATACATTGTATTCACGACGGGGGTTGAATATTTTGACTGACCTATAACATGTTGGTTTCAACAATTAAATGTCTCTCTGCCGTCCAGGCCACTTGCCGGTAGGGGTTTTTCAAAAAATTCGAAATTTTGACAACTATCGGGTCTTAACCTAGTTCGTCCCACCAACTTTTCTGAGTTTATGAGACGAGGGGCGAAGATACAAAAGGGAGTCATGACGAGGTGTCGAGTTCTTGATAAAACGAAGCGTTTTGGTTTACAATTCTTGGAATAATTCACCTATGTAATCGCGACGAAGGTCGAAAATTCAGATCGGCCTTAAAATGTGATATTATCCGTTTAAAGAGGTCCAGATTCCAAAACCGAAATGTCCGCCCGCTGTCCAGGCCGTTTTGGGCAATAGGATTTTTTTTTTTTTACCTGAAATTTCGGCAAAATACTTGGTTTACCATCTAGTTGTGCCCGCAAGGTTTTCAGCCCGATCGCCCAAACCCGTGAGGTGCTATGGGGCTACGGGAGGGTTTTTTTGCTACGGGATCGAGTTAGGTGTGGTTTTCGAAGTATTTTTGGACGTAGAATCCATTTAATGGGGGTCCCGGAACGATCCGATTTCACTGTGGCGATCTATGGGGCTACAAATGAGATTTTTGAAGGATCCCAGGAGGTCAAATATTTTTCAAATAAAAAACAAAAAAGTTTTGAAAAAAAAAAAAAAAAGAAAGTTTTTCCCCAAAATCTCATCAAAGAATAATAAATCCTTGTGTAAAATTTGCAGCGGTTTTTTTTTCCAAGATAATATCTATTATATTATAATATCAGAAGCTGCAAGTTTAAAAAGGGGATTTATGTGCTTCTGGACCAGTAAGTATCTGTTAACAGATTGACCTTAAATGAGGTCTAGCTTTAATTTGTGGGTAAAATAATCGTCCCACTCTTTTGGGTAAAATGTCACTAAAAGATTTTATTCAATAAGCACCACGCAACAGCTTAATAAAAGTCTTAAACGCGTCGTCTCTGATAATATGTAGGTAAGTTAACCTATCCTAAGAAAATATAGGTCATAATCAAGGAGGTTAAAAGAAGAACTAACTTTCTTCTAAACTCCTTGGTCATAATATAGTTTTCGAATTTTTGGGGATTTACTAGCTAAAAACGCGTAGGTATAGGCCCTGTTTCACACGGGATAAGAATATTTTATATTCTCAGGTAGACAATAATTCGATTGTCAAAATTTGACAATCGAATTATTTTATTTAATCGACATTTAATGTAGGTAATTATTCCAAAATATCTGAGCCACGATCGGGTGGGTTGCTAGGTACCCTCTCACAGTAATAAAATTTAATATTAAATAATCATCATTCCGACTACCCTATGGGCAATCAAATAATTTGATTGCCCAAAACGTAGTCAGAATGTTGAGTCTATCAGATAAGGAGGCCAATATAAAAACAGTTCAAATTTCAACCATGTAGGCGCCTGTGCTCACGTCCCCCATAGTTGGTTTTCGGGGGAAGGTAATGTAGCTACAACAACAATGATAAGACCGTATCAGATAATGGGTATCAAAAGCACGTTTGCTCATTCGTGTTTACCATCACGGACTCAATCGGTGGTCATGTTTGTCGCCGAAGAGAATCTTCTTTTTGAAATTTCAGTTGGCAATATTTCACAATAACAGTTTAAAAGTCACTTATTTCTTGCATCCATTTGGCGTTTGTTGAAAAACTCGTAATTAGTGCGGTGGCTGTTATTTCACAATATCACGATGGTACTGGACCTTCCTGAAGACTTCTGCCTGCCGGAGAAAAAATACGAATGTAAGTATTTCCCGACAGCTTTATTGACAGCATCTTACAAGCAGAACTCACTTGGGTGGTTTTTGAAAATCTGGTTGTAGTAATATAATCGCTGGGTTCTCCTCCATTATGCGTCACAGAGGCTGTCGTGAATCCCAAGTTTGTACTCATGTACCAGCTCGCAGGCAGGTGGGCCTCGATTTGCTTGACCATTTTACTGAAACTGTCGAATACTTCTTCGCGACCCCATTTGAGCGCATTTTTCCCTATCGGGCCCTGCTGGTGGCGAAATTATTAGAAATCCCAGAATGTATCTGAAGTTAGGAAAGAAATTGAATGAAGGGCGGCCTCGCTTCGCTCTTCTATAAGGAGGTGTGAAGTTAGAATTTACGCTAGAATTATTATTGTACCAGAGTGCAATCGACTACCTTTTTTGGAAACAGTTAAAAATAGCGGTCGACTCTCAAGTACTGCTGTTGTTGTCTTGAAAGCCTTGGACAGGCCCAGAAAGTGCGGAGGCCATCCTGGCAAGCCTTGGAGACTTTTAGCTAGCTTGGGACCAACATAGCAAACCTTGGATGGCTCTATAAAGCTTGTGACCACCTTAGAAAGGCGTTTAAAACCCCGTAGCCAACTTGGGAACTGCTTTGCAAGCCTCGGACAGGTCTGGAAAGCTTGGAACCAGCTTCACAAACCTTGGGCAGCTTGGGACCATCTTAGCATAATATGCTAAGGTACATATTATGTACCTTGGAGATCCTTAGCTAGCTTGGGACCTACTTTGCAAGCCTTTGGGCACAACAAGGGAACCGAATATTGTGTCAACATTATAGATTTCTTTAAAAAATTCCGAATGACCATAATATTATTGCATCCTTTGCTGGGGCCACTCGCCTCACAGCGCCCTTGTATTCAGCAGTCAAAGGAGAGCTGTCAGAGCAATCAAGGGCCTAAGCTATCGGGAGACCTGCAGAGATGCTTTTCAGAAGCTGGGAATACTAACAGTACCAGCCCTGTACATCCTCGCATGCCTTTGTGCGGAAAAACATCAGCTCATTCCCCTCAGCCTCTCACACCCACAATACACGAAGTGCCAGTCAGCTTTCGTTGCCTCACTCACGTTTGGACGTCTGTAGAGCTTCTACATCGTGGTGGGGAATGCAATTTTTTAATGCCCTACCAAAATCTGTCCGAGAAGAGCCTGTGTCAAAATTTAGAATCTCTCGTTAAACCGTCACAAATGGTGCTGTACTCATTAGGTGACTTTTTTCTCAACATCAATTCCATGAAGCATCCGTAACGTGTACAAGCCCTTAACTCATTCAATTTACCATAAACATTTAATTCGGCCTAATTTTAATGAACATGTGACCATTGTCAAAAGCACACTGTGTAATACGGCAAATAAAACGCTTCTGATTCTGATTACTTGATGCCATCCTGACAAGCCTTGGAACCTCCGAGCCAGCTTGGGACCATCTTCTCCAGCTGTGAAGACCCTTAAGTCAGCTTGGGACCATCTTGGCAAGCCTTGTACAGCTCTGGAAGCAAGATCAAAATCTCACTTTGTCAACATAAGGGGGAATGGGACGCCGCCTGGGGTCAGAAGTGCATTTACATTTTCAGGAGCAGATCGCACTGACCTTTTAGCCGCCATCGAGTCCCCTTCACTTTTCTCGTCCTTTCGCACTGCCCCCCCCCCCCCCCCAGATAAAGTCTTTCTCACTGCCCCCTATAAATAAAGCTTTAAATGGAATAAACAGACGGAACATTTGGTCTTGAATCAGAATCTGTCATCGACATAAAAGTGGTGGCAGCCAATCTCGTTTTTCACGCCTCGCTAGGTTCTGGACAGTTTGAACGCTGTTGGTAGTCTTCTTCTTCTTTGGGTGCCATACCCGTAATCGGGCGTTGGCGACCTCTCGCTACTAACATCTGTTGAGCGTGCTGACCAGCTAATACAGAAGTAGTAGGGACCTACTGCTTAACGCCGGTTCCGAACGGCAAATTTGAGAGGTTTTCCACGGCAGAATACTTTCGGTGGGTTGCCATTGCCTTCCTAAAGGTGATTATCAGTATGAGGAAGATGTCTTGCGGCTGCTGGGATCGAACCAGCAACCTTTGACTCAGTAGTCCAACGCTCAAACCACTGAGCCACTGATAACAGGTTCGTTCCAGCACGGTCAACCGTGGTTAGATTGCATCCACTCACATCCACTCGCATCCTGTGAATCGTGCGCATGCGCGACTCCCATCTAATCGCATCCATTGTCATGCAGAAATGGTTTTCTACAAACCGCATCTCTTTAGCGTGACATCAATTTTCGCGTCACTTGAGTGTGGCATCCATGACAGAGCTACATGGTGTAAAAAATTGTAATACGCGCATTTTCCAGTATCACCTCGTCTGACAATTCCCACAATTCAAATTCTTCCATAATTATTCGTCCATAATCGCACTTGGGAAGTTTTTCGCCGAAGTTTACTCCAAGGAGAACGAGGCAAAATGAGTCAGGTTATAAGTAGGTTACAAATGGTTATCTTTTGGATGCGGTTAGCTCAACTGGATGCGCGGCACAGAAGCAGCAACTCGGAGTAGATGCGAGTTGGATGGTTAGGGATGTCCGATTCTCAAAAATGAATCGATTTAAATCGAATCGATTATTTAGAAAAGTATCGAAAATAATCGCGATTATTTTTTCAAAAAGAATCGATACATCTGAGAATCGATTCTTTTTCCAAATTATTTATTGAATTTCAATTTTATCAGAAGAAGAAGAAGCATTATTACGTTTCGAAACCTGAATTCCAATTACTAGTAAATCCAACTGCAAAAGCACTATTACGTAGGAAAAGGTAGGTAGGTAGGAAAGCTTCAGCTGTGTCAGTGGTTGTTGTGCAACTGTTTCCATTTCTTCAGCTGTTACCTATGGTCGTTGCAGTGACTCAATTTAAAAAATAATATTGATTCTTTTAAACAGATCTGTTTTACAGAGCAACTGAATATAAAAATATTTGTTAAGAGCAGAAAAGAATCGGTTTTCGATTCTGGAAATTTAGAATCGAATCGGGCCGATTCTTCAAAAAAATAAAGAATCTAAAAGAATCGATTATTTTTTCAAAAAGAATCGATTTTTTCAAGAATCGATTCTTTTTGAGCATCCCTAGGATGGTATTGCTGCAGGAACACCTCACTTCGCGGACCGCATCCCGTGAGCGGCCATGCAGGAACGGCCACTTTTTTGGATGGCACTCAGTGCGCATGCGCAGCTGGATGCAATCTAATCGCATCAACCCGCAGGAACGAACCTAACCAGTTGATAGTAGGGATGGGTATCGATGTTTCAAAAACATCGATGTTTTTTCTCAAACATCGATGTTTTATACATCGATGTTTACTCTTCGATGTTTTTTAGACATCGATGTTTTTCCCCCAAACATCGATGTTTTTTCGCGAAAAAAATTTTGTTTTGATGGTCGTTTACGTAAAAATAGTAGATACTTTTATACCTGAACAGTCATTATTCATGTTTTATAAATGCTTACTCGGTTGTTTATTTTTATTTTTTTAAATAAAAATAATAGGTACAGATTCAAGAAACATCGATGTGTCGATCGAACAGTAGGTAGGTAGTTATCGGAAATCGAAAATTTCAATCAACATTAAATGTTTATTAAATTTTAATGTCGATTCGTTATCACTTGTCGTTATCTGTGTTCATGCGGCATCATTTCTGACACAAAAACGAAACAATCCCTGCTGAGCTCTCGCTGTACTTGAACGCTCCCAACGAAAAAATCGAACAGAACACTTTGGGGTTTTGGATGGTCAACTGCGGGCAACTCTATCATTTCCGAAGTTGTTTTCAAGAATGAACCAAACGTAGCAACATCAGTTCCTTCTGAGAGGCTATTCTCTTAAGCAGGCTTAATTTTAAGCTCTTTGAGAAATCGTCTCTCAGAGGAACTGGCGTCAATTTTTTTTAGTAAATAATATTATTCTTTACCGACTTTTTTACTGCCTACTTCTTTTCAACGTTTCAAGTTTTAATGACTTTTTTTTCGAATTTTCTACTCGAAAAAATTCGAGTCGAAAGAATTGTTTTCTCATAACATCCCCCCCTCCCTTGTCATACATATAAAACCATCGATGTATCGAAACATCGATGTTTTTTCTCCGATGTTTTTGAGACATCGATGTTTCTTTTTTTTAAATCATCGATGTCTAAACATCGATGTTTTGTTCATCGATACCCATCCCTAGTTGATAGTAGTGTGATAACCTACTGATAAGCTGTTGGTAGTAGTCACTACTACGAGTCAGTGACACTACTAAGTAGTGTGATGGAACGACACGTCCGTGTAAGGTAAAGCTCCACTTAAAGACTAGGGGACCACCCCCTGCTGACTAAAGCCAGCCAACCCCCGACCTCTCCTATCTGGCCTCACACCCCTTTTACTCGCTTTTTGATATCGAAGTTTTTTCTCCTTACAAATACAGGAATACAGGATGAAAGTGAAAGGATATATTTGGAAGGGGAAATCTATTTTTTACCCCTTCTTTGGCCAACTTCTGGCGATCAAGGCCCACCGCCTTCCCAACTTCCTTTAAAAACTGACCTGGCTCCCTTTTTCTACTCACCTGGAGCTCTAGTATAGTAGAATGACCCCATCAACCCGGCCATTGATGAACCGAAATGGAGTAGAATCTACAAATCCGTGAGGATCATCAAGCGGGTCGTAAAAGGTCGAACGATTTACAGCCGAGGGCTTACGATGGCAGTGGCGAATCACGCGTACAATAATTTAGCCGAAAACAATTACTAGTCAGCTTCGAATAATGACAACGCTTTGGCGGGTCTTGCAGCTGAAATTTTGCAGTGGTGAAGGATAACCAGTCACATTACTGCCTCGCCCAGTCTAAAAATTGGGGGTTACCATTGAAAAAGAAAAGTTGAGCTCAAACTTTATTGAACATTATTTAATGATATAATTTTTTTCTATTGCAGATTTGGATCACACAGCAGACGTACAGTAAGTAGCCCTCATCCATCACACGCACTAAAACCCAGACGTTAACAATCTGTTTCTCTTGCCAGACTCCACGCGTGGGGAGACACCTTGCAAGAAGCGTTCGAACAATGCGCCATGTCCATGTTCGGCTACATAACGGAAATCGAGTACGTCGAAATCAAAGAGAGTCAAACAATTGAAGCCGAAGGGGAAGACATGCTTTCTTTGATGTTCCACTTCTTGGACGAATTCCTCTTCAACTTCTGCGCCGAACCTTACTTCATTCCTCGGGTAAAAGACACCTCTTGTTATCCGTCAATGTCAATTAAAATTTTCGATTCGAGTGATGTGATTTTACGAGTTACAGGTGGTGAAGATAACGGAGTTCAACAAAGAAGAATTCAAAATCAAAGCGGTCGGCTACGGCGAGGAATTCGTCATCGGGAAACATCCGCAAGGCGCTGACGTCAAAGCCATAACCTATTCGAACATGCAAGTTCACGAGAACGAAGGCAAATCCGAAGTTTTCGTGATTGTGGACATATAACCGAGTGTTGCGAATCGATTGAGGACTTGGGAATGTTGCGTCAAAGCACATCAAATTTTCTGCTTCTGACCATAATAGGTATTTTATGTTTACTGGCCAAACATACTGTAAGTCATTCTGTACGCTTTGAACTTGTATAATAAATTATTTTCGTTAGTGTTTACCAGACCTTCGAGAGATCCTATTTGTTCATCCAGCTTCTGTTAGGTGTCAGTGTAAGTGTGAAAAAAAAAGAAAGTTGGTATGTTTGTCTGCTGGTGACAATAGAAACGATTGATCGATAAAATTTCCAGCTTCCTACCACTCCAATAAGAACCAATTTTTTCAGAAACAAAAACCGTTTCCGAGTCATCTATGCACTGGCCCCAGATTTGGCCATCACTCTCAAAACGGCAGTTCTTCTGCAGAATCGGTAGCTCTTTGAAATTTTAAATTCGGACCAATATTTCCTGAACTCATAACAATAGAAGTAATTTTTATCACTAAATAAGTTTGAAAATCACTCAGGGTCTCGTTCAACCCACCGTTGACTAAATAAACTGAGTAGTTAGCAGATTCTGCACTAGCCCACCCAATGGCATCCGCTCTTGCCTCGTACCAGTCAAACATCAGGGGAAAGAGTGGATGTGGGCTGAAATCCCAAAAAATGACATCCGGATCCTCATGGTTTACAACACGAGCCGTGTGATTGGGAATTAACTTGCATTGCTCTAAGAGACCGAGCAGCCTCTTTTGGAGGAGTTTTTCAAATAATTTAGACAGGACTGGTAAGAGTGAGATAGGCTTATATGACTTTTAATTCATTAGCAGGCTTGCCAGGTTTGGGAATCATGATTACCTCTGCGATTTTCCATAACTGTGGTACACAGCAAAGCTTGAAAGCACTATTTATGATCTTTGTTATTCTGACAATGACCTTTCTAGTTCTTTCTTGTTCTTAGCCTTGTAAGATTTTTGATTTTTTTAATGTAGACGTAGGCAGCAAGTAGCCATTTTTCACCATGACCCATGTTTACTCATGACGTTCCAATAAAGCGCCAAGCTTTATACTCAGGTGCCGAATTCTATAATCCCCATACCCTACTCCTAGGGCCACGGTGCCGAGTTCAATCATCTCAATCCCTTTGGTGACGAACCTTGGTGCCGAGTTCAGTAATCTCGCTCAAGGTAAGGGATTAAAAGTGACGAGTTCAATAACGACCCCTTTCTAGGTAGGTGTTTTGAGGATTTGACCTGTAAATAAGATGTTTAATATAATAATTATATTATTAAGACCTGTAATAAAAGACGTTTTCGAGTATAAAACAGAGGAAAGAAATACAGGACCTGAGAACGAGAAAACTGGGTACTTTTCCGTTATAACCTCCCCCCCCCCCCCCCACACACACACCCTCAATTTTGGTTGGCTTTGGGTGCCTTAAACGCCAATCTCATAAACTCTCCTATTAAACGCAAGAACATCGTCACAACTCTTCACTGCACTGAGATGTGTCGTTGTTCAAGAGCCATCATAATATAAGCCATCGGAATATTATTCCGTTTTCGATGGCGGCAAAGTGACACATTGCTCTTTCTAGCGGTTTTCCATGCAACTACCTTTGTGACACTTTTCCAGTCGCAAGACAAGACCAAACCAATCGTTTGTGAAATTTTTAGAGTTGTGTCACTTTTCTTGCAGTCAGGGGATATTACGAGTGGCTGGATCAACACGTGGCTGTTCGCAACCTTCCTGTCAGGTCATAAGTAACGCACTCTAGTGAGCAGCATTACAAAGAGGAGGCTATTTCGCAAACTTACAGAACCCAATCTCACGGCTGCGGTAGCTTCAACTCACTTGAGCATAATTTTCAATATCATAGGTGAGGTCCACGATTAAAACAATAAATTACGCAATTCCGTGAGAACAAAAATTATTTTAACAAAATAATAAACCACATTACCTTATAATTACAATAAATTCAGTTCTATTCACCGTTCACATCAAATATGACGTCTTCGGTTAAAACCAGCACTATGAAAATGGACAAAACTTGCGTGGTTTTTTTTTTTTGCGCAACACCAACTACAGTTTTTCAGACTCCTCTGTTGCGCAGTCCTTTGACTTTGTAGATGCGAACCAACCAGTGTTCGGTGGTGTACGCTTCCTCCAACACGTCCAGCTCGAAGTCCTTGTTTCCGATTTCCGCACCGCGCACTCTGTCGTATCCTGGGGGTTTGCCTGTGGGGGGTGAGATCGTGAAAATTAGTCGAGCGTACGATAAATGTAATTGGCGTTCTTGAGCGATTGATTTACCTCCTTCGGAGTACACCTGGCCGAACCGGTAGTAGCACATTTTGTACATGAGAGAATTGAGTAGCGTCTGTGAGCCTTCTTTGTCCACGCGGAATTCACCCGTCGACGAATAGTAGTCAGTCTCTTTGATATGAGCCCCCTTTTCGGTCGAGCCTCCGATTCTTACCATCCATAAAAATTTGTTAATATCTGTAAAAACAAACACATGAAGTACATTCAAGGTGAAGGCAAAACCCAAACAGTGGAAAATGATACTCGCCATCAGATGAATATCCCACAACACCGCCGAATATAACCAGAACGTAATCCACGTCAAGTTCCCGCATGATCTCGTAAGCTGCCTCCTCGCTCGACGCCATCGCCTGCCCCACCCGAGAAATATGAGTGTTGTTCCACGTGTTGTTGTCGACAAGAATCGTTCGGTTGGCCATTGCAGTTATTTGATATCCGTAATCCCACCAAGACATCACTCGAGCGTCCTGTAATTGCGATCATTTATGAGATTAGCTGTCTATATAGCGGGGGCCATCTTTCAGGAAAATTTGCCGACGACCATCAGGAGGTTTTGTGGCGAAACAACATTGTCACGTCCCGTTATGCTGTGCTCCCCAAAACGCACATTTAATACGTGATTAAGAGGAGAGTTATCAAGAGAGATTTGAAAGTGCTGCCTCGTTTGAAGGCGACCAGCCGCTTGACAGCGGGGAGGATCGCCTATACGGGGATTTTCTTATCTCCCGGGCGGCCTCGCGTCTCCCCTCGGTGTGATTAATTAATTAGCCACACTGGATCGTGCGATATTGAATTCCCGATCGGAAAATTCGAACGCAATTTACCCCAGTGAGTTGAAAACCCAGGGGTAAATCGTTGAAAATCCAGGAAATCGCTCGGACATCTCCGACAAAAAAAACCTTTTCATAAATTCCCCCACAACACACAAGCGTTGCCGCCGAAGATTTTCCGCCAAACACAAAAGAAGACTACCCAATACTCATGTACTTGCCTCATCTGTGTTCATTCGCAGCCAATAGTACGCTTCTCTGAAATCGTCAAAAATGATCTGAGACCCATCGTGAGTACGAGCAGACAGAACTATACTCGGCGAACTGTAGGCCTCCGACGTCACCCAAGTACAGTGGAATGTGTAAGTCATAAGAAGGAACGTCATCATTGCCACAAAAACAGTTGCGATCTGCAATCAAAAATCGTATAGCGTGATAGTATGAAAACCAGAGCGAACTCCTTTCGGTCAAATCTGAAACTGCATACCTCACTCTTCATGATGAAGTTGGATTCCAATTTGCTCTTCTTCTTGTCGACGTTTCTCTCGGGATCGACTTGCCTCATGTACGTGTGAAGCATAGCGGACACGGCTATCCCCGAAAGGATGCACATGACAGGAGCCAACACCAACATGAGACGCACCATCACACCCTGAAAACGTTCAAGTGTCAGCAATCAATTCAATTTTGACTGGCGAACTGAGCTGAATTGACAAGTCCTCATACCGCAAAATAGATGCTAGTCACGCCGTAAAGGATCAGAAATATGTTGGCGTCGGTGAGGTTGGCGAAACAGAAGTAAAGTCCGGCGGGAAACAGAAAAACGAGTATTTGCAGGTCGAAATAAAACGACGACCAGGACGTTGGCTGATGTTCGGACACCGAAGCGATGATTGGAATGTGATTTTTGGCGTACGAAGGGTCGAGGAGCGTGTAGAACCTTCCAGTCCACGGAGCAATTTTACCTATAATAAAAAAAAGCTTTTAGCATATTCCATTTCAAAAATATGGCTAGTATAGTCCAGTCAAAGCGTAGTTGGATGAGGAAAACGCTGCAAATTTTACACAAGGGTTTATTATTCTTTGATATAGGGCCGGTTTCACCAACCTCATGAAAAGTTCAAGTTAGCTATTTTGAGGTTAGAAATTGACATAAAATCAGTTTTAGCACACAACAACATAACTTCAAGTTAACGAGATATCTTCCGAAAATCCGCAAGTTAAAAAAGTGGAGACAACAGCTGGTGAAACGTGAATGTTTTTGCTAACTCGTGGTTTAGCCTAACTCGAAGTGGTGAAACCGGCCCATAGGTTTTACATGTGCAGAAATTTAATTGTCAATGAAAAAATTTTTTTTTTTTGGATTTTTATATTTCAAAAAAAGTTGTTTTTTGGATTTTTTGTATCAAAATTGTATCAGCAATTTAATTGTCAATGAAAAAATTAATTTTTTTTTTGGATTTTTATATTTCAAAAAAGTTGTTTTTTGGATTTTTTGTATCAACATTTTTTTTTCAAAAATTCTTTATTTTTTACTCGAAAAACATTTAAACTCCTGGGATCCTTCGAAAATCCCATTTTTAGTCCCATGAAAGCCCTGTAGATCGCCACAGTGAAATAGGATCGTTCCGGGGCCCCCAAAAATGGATTCTACGTCCAAAAATACTTCGAAAACGACACCTAACTCGATCCCATAGCTAAAAGCCTTCAAAAACCCTCCCGCAGCCCCATTTTAGCCCCATAGCGCTCCACAGGTTTGGGCGATCGGACTGAAAACCTTGCGGGCACAACTAGATGGTAAACCAAGTATTTTGTCAAAATTTCAGATTTTTGAAAAAATGACTACCCAAAACGGCCTGGACGGCGGACGGACATTTCGGATTTACAATTTAGACCTCTTGAAACGGATAATGTCAAATTTTGAGGCCGATCCGAGTCGTCGAACCCCGCCCCGAAAACATGTGTATTATTCCAAGAATAATAAACCAAAACTGGGAGATCACGAGATACCGTTGTTGCTGTCCCCAGCGTTTCTCTTCTAGTACTAAAATATGGACACAAATGGCTCTTTTTGGCAACACTGCACTTTAAGTTAACGAAGCGGTAACCGACAGCCTCTGCGTGGAAATTGACGTCGGAAATGAATTGGTGAAACGTAATTTTCTAACGTCTCCGTAAATTGGCAGGTTGGGCGGGTGTAAACTGGGCCACGAGAGCAGGAGTCCAAAAAGCGGAGGTCAATTCTCGGTGTAAACTGGGCCCCACCTTGAACACCTCTGTATTGTGGGTCATTAGTGAGTGATTAACTGGGCCACGTCAGTTTGTGTACACGAAGATGGCATGGGGTTCCGTCCAAAATCAAAGTTGATCAAGGAAATGAGCCATCTCCTGGGAACCAGGCTTCACGCCTGATGGTGTGAGGTCGCGAGCTCCAGCTACCAGAGGACTTGGTCAGACTTGTCTTGAGTGAAGAGCCACTCTCGGCTCCGTATGTGTTCTCCCTGAACCAGAAATTCCGCTACTTCATGGGGGTCCAGATGTGGCAGCAGAAGGAGCGTTTTGATCGTCTGGCCCGGCAGAAGGAGGTCAAGACTGGGGACTGGGTTTGGCGTGCCGTTTTGGCTGCCTTCAATGCTTGTTTCCAGTCACGGGCTGTATAATATACAGTATACTGTATACTATACAGTGTATATGCCATCATCTGCTGGGGACACTCACCTGCCTCCTCTAAAATCTTCGCCTGCCAAAGAAAAGCCGTGCGAGTTGTGGCGGGTTTGGGTTACGGGGAAGATGTAGACAAGCCTACAAAGACCTCGGAATTCTAACTATCCCCGCCGCATTCATCTTTGAATGCGTATGCCATATGAGAAGAAATTTGGATAAGCTCCGAGCTCCGGATCATGGTTATCCTACCAGGCATAACCTCCTTCTTCCACATCTCCGGCTAACAAAAACGCGCAGCGGAACCTCATGGTGGGGCATAAAATTTTATAATGCTCTTCCATTTGACTCACGAGGTGCTTAAAGATATACCTTCTAAATCTTGCTCCCTACAATTTCAAAGAATTCTTATCAGATTTTGTCAATGGGTTCCCGGCAGCTTAGTCTTACCTATTGGTTATATAGTTGAAATAATTTATTGGGGTTTTAAAAGTTTAAGTTGTTCCCTATTAACTGATGTTCAAAATGTCACTATGATGTTTTGCTATCATGTCTTTTATCTACATTTGTTACGCTGACAACTGTCTATACATCAATGTGTTTTTGGACAAATAAAATGTTGAGTTGAGTTGAGTTGGCTGCTATGAATAACGGTCTCAAGGGACTGCTTGAGTGCCCCGCTGAGGGTTGGCGACTGTGAGGGATGAAAGAAATGCGTGATAAATCGAGAGCTATCCAACGAGTGGTGAACGATTTTTGTACGATGATAACTGGCGAAGTTAAAGTTCCGTAGCAACGAATCGGTTGTACGTGAAAATCATTAGAAATTTTTCATAACGCGTCACACCGTCACCGTCACCGTCACACTTTTTGAGTTATGTGCCATAGTAGACATAAAATGTCAAAAAACTGCCAAAACGTTGGAGTTTTTGTGCGAATAACTCAAAATGCATAAATCGAATTTGTCGGATCACGTCAGATTTGAATTCAGTGTCCAAAAAACATGTAGTAACACTTGAAACTCCAACCGCCTGAGAATGGAAGTAGGGAGGGATTTACCCGTCACAGTGAGAACTATGGCGACTACACCAGCTGCTGAAGCAGTAGCAACGACCAGCGCTCTGAAAAGAACTTCGAAATCGGCAGCGTTCAGTTTCGACCTGAGGTAGTCGACGAAGCTGTGCAACTGGCAGAGTCCGAAAACTCCCAAAGCCTGGAATATAAAGGTTTAGATGAATTTCTGAAAGATCAACATCAGCAAAAAGACAGTTCTGCACTTACCAGCATGTGTTCCGAAGACTGTACCGGTTGAAACCCGACGAAGGGGATTTGCATTGACAGCATGGTCCCGATGCAGTACAGAATAGAGTATGCGACGTAAATCCTATGGGAGAATCTTCCGGTCAACATGAGGATGAGGACGTGCATTGGTATCAAATTGATCAGGAAGACGTAGCCACCCCATGACGACACCTGGAACCATGGAAGGGAAATTCAGCTGATTTATAGGGAATTTACTTTTAGGTTATTTTTTAAATTGTTAGAATGCGTCCAAATAACACTGAAAATTGAAATGAAGTGAAATAAATTTTTCTAATTGATATCATACATAGTAATAGGGTTCAGGGGGTGGAAGTGGGCGTTTCGCTGAAGAGTTTTTCAAAACGCTGTATCTCCAAAACCACTCGTTCAAACATCAATTCTGACCACTGCTTTTCGAAGGAAATTTTGTCTACTTTAATTTCGTATATAGTGGTCATCTTCGTGAAACGCTTAGTTTCCGGTATATAATCGAAAAACTGAAAAAAGTGCTAAAATATTGAGGTTTTTTGCGTTTTTCGATGTGAAGCCGACCTCGGAGGAAGCAGCAAACTTCATATTTCGCAGCAAATTCGGATTCAGCACAAAAACAAAAAACAAAAACGGATCCGTTGAAAAAACTTTCCTAATTTTGTTTCGGGAAAACCACCATTTAAGTGGACTAGCGTCATTAAGACCCACCAAATAGTCAGTCGGCTAGCGCCTTAAGAAAAGGACAGTTGGCTAGTTCCTTACTGGCTAGTTCCTTGGAGGGTTAAAGACTTCCACCTCATCCCTACCAGATCCCTACAGACCTCTTCTAAGAGACTTCCTCATTGACTGTGTTATTAAGTTAGCAACTATTTCAGGGTTTTTAAAGTCAAACAATGTCCAAAATCTTTCCAACACTGAGGGAAAAGGTTAATAGGCTAGTACCTTAAAAACTGTCTTTTATTTGAGGTGGTTAGGGTGAGAAATGACTCCTCTGCTGAGTACTAAATTGTTGATTTAAATAAACAATTTTTGTTTATTTAAATAAACAATTTAGTACTCAGCAGAGGAGTCATTTCTCACCCTAACCACCTCTTTGGATTAGACCTCTGCACAGTCGGCAAACACCACACTGTCTGTCTTTTGTTTTTTTTTTCCTTAACTGGCCAAGTATTTGGTAATTTGTCAACACTACTTACTGATAGATGAATTCCAATTCTACTAGCTATTCTCGTTTTATTTTTATTTAGTCAAAGACTGGCCTGAAGAACTGTGAATTTTGTAAATTTTTTTCCTAAACTGGTCAAGTACCTGTCGAGTAATTTTTGAGTACGACTGCTGGATGAACTCCTATTCTGCTAGATATGTTCAGAGTTTATTTAGCTAATGGTAAGGAAAGCTTCTCCTTAAAGATGTTTACACACCTGAAATCGAAACTGTGCTTATCTTTTCTTATGAGTTCATCTTCAATTTCGTTATTAAATAACGTTATTAAATTTTAATGAGAACAAATTTTGTTCTCATTAAAGAAGAGATATTGAGATAAATATTCACAATATTATTGTAATTTCGAAAAATAGTTATGCGCCTTCAAGTTGCAATAAAACTAAGTTTCAACTGTTGCCTTGTTAATAATTTTGAGTGTAAATCCTCGTAAGTCTGGAAGAGTTCTTGAAAAATTCCTCGTTTATTCAAAAACAGCTGTTTATTTTTGAATTATGCGAATATTGGACCCTAAATTAATCATTTCTACTGAAGATAAGTTTCTCATGAATATTGGTCGATTTGAAGTGCTTTGGACGTTGCAAACCGTCTCCGTGAAGTTTTTTGTGTGTGTAAAATTTTGAGTTTGGTACATAAAAGGTTTTGCAGGTGTACTATATATAGTTATATATAACTCTAGTACCCACTCATAATATGAGAAGTTGACGGGAATGTTTAAACAAAATTTCGATAGTATCAGTGGTACAATATCGAGCCCGATAATCGGTCAAGTGGTGTCGATAACGAAATATTAGCGTATTGGTGACAAAATATCAATACTCATCCTTACGTGGAGCTCCTGAGGGGCTACAGGTAGGATGTTTGCAGGCTTATGGCCTCTGGCTTGAATGATTGCAGCAAATCAATTTCGACCCACTCTACGCGGGTGTTGGATTAATTCAAAGCATTATTGCCAGATAGGATTGTAGCCTTAGTTTGAATATCAAACATCCCCCCCCCCCCCCCCCCCCCGAATTCATTCACCAGTGAATTGAAAAGAAAATTCAATATTTGAACAAGTGTTCAACCTAATCGGAGCAGTGAATCAACAAAAATAAATTCCCACCCATCAAAATTTACGAGCGAATTTCACAAAGGCTATAAAACAACTCACCATGTAGAAATAAGCGACAGCTGCCAGAGCGGACCACAAGATACTACCGGTTTTGACAGACTTGATCCACGTGTAGTACGTCAAGAGCATACAAAATATGGCGATGGCTGAAAACAACCACAAAGAGCAAATGTTTAGTAATACGTTGGTTTTGTTTATTTTGTACTGGGACGGCAGCGAGAATACCTTCATTGTCGTAAGAACCAGCGACGGACCGGGAAATGTAACCAGGAACGATGGAGATCATGGCGGCAGCGACTAGTCCTGAACCGGAATCCTGACAACAAATGTAACCGTAAGGATTTGGACATGTGGAGCAGCACAAGTAAATGCCAAAACAAACGTTACCTTCAGCTCTTTGGTCAAGAGGTACGTAATAATTGTGGTCAAACTAGAAAAAAACGGAGCCAGGAACACGCAAACGTTCCTGATATCTATCGTGATGTTGATGAACTGCATGATGTTATACAGAACTGCAGACGTGACCATCAGACCCGGATAAATAGTACCTGAAACGATCAAAAACGTTACGCGGCGCTCGCCCGAAAAAATCCACTTATCTTTGTGTAGGCTTACCTCCGATAATACGACCAAGCGGGTACCAAGCCCGGTCATCGAACCAGTTGTGGAAACTGTAGAAGCCTTCTTCGGCCAGAAACTTGGTAGTTCTGTAGTTGAAATATGGATCAAACTCGTGGATGACGCTTTCAAATCTTAGCACGGAAAACAGTCGGGTGGCGAACGCTGAAATATTGACAGGGGTTAGTTTCAACACGAAAATGCTCATAGGTTTGAATATGTTGGGATTTTCGTGGGTTTCAAGTGGCGGGGAGGACAATCTATAAGCTGGCTAGGAGCACATTACCGACTCATCCCAATACTGCGGTACTAATTTCTTCAGTTGTGGAGCTGTCAGTGACCTACCGCCGGTGGTAATATCTTGCCGTGGTGCTCCAAGAGCGAATGAGCGTTGCCGTCCATGCTGAGGGTGCTTCTGCAAGAGCCATAGCAGTCTATTCAAAGGTTGGGAGCCTTGCAGGCAGTAACTGGGGCCTCAGGTCGAGCATCTTGTAATTTCCTGGGGGGCCGCCTGTATGCTGTCGTGGGGGATCTTTGACCTCCTGAAGAAAACTGATCTCTAGCGACTGAGATCGCCGGAGAGGACGGCCCTCAACAGGGAGACGTGATCTAACAGGATCGTCTCATGTGTGGCGGTTTGGGTTCTTGCCCTGTTGAGCTGCCTGTATGTACGAGCCCCTTTCAGGTGCTGGGAAGAAGCTTTGGGCCCGTGCCTTCTCGGGCCAGGATGTGCTGGCCATGCTCGTCGGCCAGTGACATGAGGGGTGGGCTGCTGAGTCCACAGGCAGACTCACGTTTGAGTTTTTCCCATCGGTGGCTCAGCGGTTGTGGAAGCTGTGGGCGGTCCCTGCTCATAGGCCCTCACAGCTACTGAGCGACCAGGTGTCCAGTCAAAGTTCCCAAAGATGAAATTAAGAGGTTGGATGAGAAGGACCAACAGTGGGTTTGCATCTGTTCTGCATTTGTTTTCTGTTACTCTGTGGTTTGCATGAAGTTCAGAGAAGCCTGCAATCGCTTCGTAAAGCTGTACCTGACGGTGCATCGACCGTGTCGAGTACCTCAACGCGACAAACGTGCACAGCGATTATAGCTGCGGAGATGTAGGAATGACGATCAGACTTCGAGATAATGTAGATAAGTGGCTTTTAATCTGAAATTTTGGCAAAATGCTCGGTTCACCATCTAGTAGTGCCCGCAAGGTTTTCAGCCCGATCGCCCAAACCTGTGGGGCTCTGTAGGGCTAAAGAGGGGCCACGAGAGAGGTTTTTGTAGGCTTTCGTCCTACCTTTAGGAACTTTTTGATTGGATTAGAGCGGCCATGGTAACTTCCCAGCTAACCTGCACCGCCTGTCGATCCTGGCTGCACATGCACTTGTCTAACATTTGCGAGGGGGACGGCCGTAGGTACTGGAGGCTGAGGGTGTTAAGGAACACTGGACCAGGTATGTCTCCACCCCGTCGAGACGCAGGGCGTTTGATTGCTCTCGCACCTTTATTTGTTTTGTGTGCTGAGACCTCAAACTTGATGTAATGATTTTCCTTTTACCTGCTTCTATAATATAGAACATATTATGTTCATGTGCGGTGTTTTATTTTTATCTGTTTTTCATAGCTGCTATGGTATTATGTATCTAAAAGTATTATGTTAAGTACCTTTGCGCTTTTTGCGATTTTTGTACTGCCTTTTGGCTTTTGCAAATAAAAAATATTCTATATTATATTCTACAATTATTGTAGGCATTCTAAAATTATTGATTCAAATATTGTTTTAATCACAACTCACATAATATGGCAGCGACAGACAAGACTGACATCTTCAGAAGTGTTTCCATCTTCTCCGGAGACATCCGGAGCCCTCTGGACTTGATGAGCGACATAGTGACGATGAATTACCCTAATCAAATTTACTCTTCAATAGGAATTCACACGAGCATGGCTGCAAGCAAACAAAATAAGTACAATCAGTTGGTTGAGTACGTACCATAAGAAATTTACACCGATTTCATTTCGGCAATGATATAACGCGAAATAACTCACTCACTACACGACTCTAAAGATGGTGAGTAGCTTGGAATGATTGAGTTATCCATTAATTAAAAAACTGCCAACTATAAATTTTACAGTTAGGATGACGATTTCGCTGGTGGAAGTACCAAAATTTTCCATCAAACAATAAACGGCTGCATAAAACCGGCAGGGAAACCGGGTGGGGCTGACAAGTTTATATCACTTTAGTGGGCTGCCTTAGAAATAAACGAGCCTTGTGAAAACTCACCTTTTTTGCGCGTTGAAAATGACCTCAATCAATTAAAACCCTAATGAAACTCGCGCAATAAACACCGAGAATTAACGCGAATCGGTCGCATTCTAGTCGGAAGAACGTCCGGGTTGTTTACGTCGTGTTCCTGCGTGGCCGGTTCGTCAAATCGTTCGGATCGGATCGGGGAGGCTGTGAGAAGTCGTTGGTGTAGTAAAATGACGCGGGAGGCGCTGCAAACGGTAAAACCCTCGATGAAGGTAGGTAGCTGAAGGGGTCCGTTGACCAGGTGCCGTCAATTTTTGATTTTCGGTAGGTAGCAGCGACGACAGAGGCCCTGACGAAAAACGCTGCAAATTTACACAAGGGTTTATTATTCTTTGATATACGTTACTTGTGCAAAAATTTAATTCTGTCAATGAAAAAATTTAAAAAAAAATTTTTTGGATTTTTATCTCAAAAAAATTTTTTTTTGGATTTTTTGTTCAAAAAAGTGTTTTTTTTTTTAAATTCTGTATTTTTTACTCGAAAAATATTTAACATCCTGGGATCCTTCAAAAATCCCATTTTTAGCCCCATGAAAGCCCTGTAGATCGCCACAGTGAAATCGGATCGTTCCGGGACCCCAAAAAATGGATTCTACGTCCAAAAATACTTCGAAAACGACACCTAACTCGATCCCATAGCTAAAAGCCTTCAAAAAAACCCTCCCGTAGCCCAATTATAGCCCCAGAGCGCCCCACGGGTTTGGGCGATCGGACTGAAAACCTTGCGAGCACAACTAGATGGTAAACCAAGTATTTTGCCAAAATTTCAGATTTTTAAAAAAATTCCTACTGCCCAAAACGGCCTGGACGGCGGACGGCGTACGGCGGACGGACATTTCGGATTTAGAATGTAGACCACTTGAAACGGATAATGTCAAATTTTGAGCCCGATCGGAGTCGTCGACCCCCGTCGCGAAAACATAGGTGTATTATTCCAAGAATAATAAACCAAAATGTCCATCCTTGCTATCGATATGATCCAAAAATTAATTCTATATAAATTTTAAAAATATGGAATTCAATTATTTAAATAGTTTTTTCTTATAAAATTTAAGGGACCCAAAAATATGGAGTGTGCGTATAAAATTACTCGAAAAACGACGCCTCACTCGTGCTACAATCAAGAGAGGGTTCAATGGCAAAATTTTAAACGTTACTGTATATCATAATATGATATACAGTAACGTTTAAAATAATATGATATACAGTAACGTTTAAAATTTTGCCATTGAACCCTCTCTTGATTGTAGCACGAGTGAGGCGTCGTTTTTCGAGTAATTTTATACGCACACTCCATATTTTTGGGTCCCTTAAATTTTATAAGAAAAAACTATTTAAATAATTGAATTCCAATATTATTACTTACCTGTGTGCACACCCGAATAATATACCTATATAATCGTAGTAGGTCTGCTGACTGGGAACCTTTAGCAAGACGTATTCTTTTAGAAGGAAAATAACACGTCAATGGCCATGATCTTTGACTCATTTTCCCGTCCCTATATACGGCCCAAGCGTTTCATTTTCAAGTTTGTCCATTTGTCTTCCGAGGGTAGAGTGCTGAAGGCAATGTTCTTGTGACGGGTAATCTAACAGTATTCATCTCTCGAAAATCACGCACACAATAAAAAAAAAAAATTAAAAAAAAAAAAAAATTAAAAAATTCAACGTCTTGAAAATTATTACGACCCGATTGAAACTACATTTTCCGAGGAAAAGGAGGGACGAGAACTGGTTGGGCAACAGGCTTGTAAGGAGGGCATTTGTTGTCCAGTACAAATTCCCTCGCAGACAATTTCCTTTTCTTTTTCTTCCCTGTTATTGCCAGCATAGTGTTAAAAAACCCTACGATTATATCTTAGCAATGATTGCTCTATCTCTAATTGATTTGATTCATTTCAGGAGGATTTGACGATTACAATCCGAATTCACTGGGAATAATTTCCCTTTTCCCCCTCCAAATTTCCGCTTCCCTTAAAAATGTGTTTTGACAACACTGAGAACACAGAGAAACTGTTCTTTGTTCCTGTTTTTAGTCCCTGTAAAAAACAGCTTGAGATGCAATATAGCCAGCTCACACAGCCATCATAATTTCGCCCAGTTACTCGATCTTTCCTTGACCCCACAACCCCATAACTGAAAAACCATTTTAACAAACCCTCTGGCCCTTTTTTAGCACCACAGTTTGGCGATTAGGTTGAAAACCTTGCGGGCACAACTAGAGTAGTACAACAAGTATTTTGTCAAAATTTCAGATTTTTAAAAAACTACTACGCTTACTGCTCAAAATGGCTCAGAAGGCGTTTGGACATAATATCATATTATGATTTTTGAAACCTACGCGTCTTGACACAGAAGTCAAATTTTTGAGGCCCATATATAGGTTTTTGTATACAATGACCGCCCAAGGACCCTGGAAGCCATGAAAAACAACATGAGGACCGCCATTTGACCGATTCTTTATTCAAAACTGTCTAAAGTAAAACCTCCAATGTCAATGAGTACCTATGAAAAAACAAGGAACAAGGTCATTCTTGAATATTTAGCGTTTCATTGATTTTTGAAATCCATACGTCTGCCGCGTGCTACATTTTTGGGTTGAAGTGGGTGCTGGAGGTCAAACAAAAATAATTGTGGAATCATGAGCAATTTGCTTCCAGATGAGATCTGTGGTGGAGAAGATATACTATGCCAAGTAAATGTAGAATCAACAATCAGAATTCAATTATGATGTCTCCTGTGGGATTCCCTTCAATCTTCTCGTGGAGGGGAGGATAAACATAACCATAATCATTCTTGGCCTGGCCATGAACTTAAGTTCAATTGATAGCTAACATACCCCCATACGAAAGTCCATGTTGACGTCCATTCTTTCAGATCCGGCCTTTCACTCATCCCTTCCTCATTTCGAATACATATTTCTGCCAAGTTGGAAAGGATTGTTCATCAAAGCAGGGTTCATCACTGTGCTATCATTAATATAAACGAACGAACAGAATTCATAACGAAGGCCCATTAATCATGGGAGGTGCGTGGATATAATTTCAGAACTCAAAGGAAACTACGTTCTTGCTCGGAATCAGTTTCCCACTAACTGTGATACCTATTAATTTTCTTCTTCTGTCTCTTCTTCAGTTCACTTGCGAATTGGTGTTTACTTCCCTTTACTGAGAATGCATTCTTAGGAACAAAACGAATCTCACTATGCGTGTCATCTGACGGATGGGGGGGGGGGGGGGGGGGCTTCTGCAAATGTTGGAAATGGTCATCTTTAAATTAAATAGGTATTAATTAAACGGGCACCAGGAGTGCCACTTTAGGAAGGGTTGGGCCCGGGAATGGTGGGTTTTCCCCTGTCTCGCTGGTCTAGAATGAATGAAGTGAATGAAAGGTGCGCAAAAGGGAATAGATTAGGGAAAATGTCTGTGATATGTGTGTTCTCGTATATGTCTTCAAGTTTGGTGTGCGTCATCGTATGTAAGTTCAGATTTTTATTTTTGTCGAGGCTAGTCGTGTTAGTTTTAAGGAGGGGAGGAAATGTTTCCCCCTCGGGGAAGAAAGAGAGCAGAAGGTACGAGAAAGGTTGTGATGGGCTAGAAATGGCTTTAGATACAACCTAAGATGCACTGTACAGCAGGTTATAGTTGATATTGGTTTTTATAATAACCTGCCCTCAAGTCTGAAAAGTGAGCCTAGCAAAGTCATTACGCGATCAGTGAGAACGTTTTGCTGCAGCCCGATCGCGCAAACCCGTAGGGCTCTGAGGGGGCTAAAAAGGGGCTCGGAGAGAGGTTTTCGGCTATGATGTCAATTGGGGTGACGTTTTCGAAGTATTTTCGGACGTACAAACCATTTTTGGGGTTCCTAGAACGACCCGATTTCATCTTGGGGATCTGTGGGGCTTTCATGGGGCCTCAAATGGGATTTTTGAAGGATCCCAGATGATCAAATAAGGTGTCGTTTTCCGAGAAATTTTGGACGCAAAATCCGTTTTTTTTTTTCGAGCTTCCACGTCAGTCCAAACATTGACGCAACGGTTAGTAGGTCCCGAGATATTCCGCTTCAAACGTAAGCCCTTTTCCCCCAAAAGTTAGAAATCGTGGTTTTAGCGGTCTTCCGTACGGAATATCGGCTTAAATATTCATCCCACGAGGAAAGTAATGAGGAATGAAGTTGTAGGGCAGTTATTAAGCTTCAATTTAAGCACAACCGGAACGTGTAGGACCATCCCACCGACCTCCGTATACAGCTTGTATACAAGCTGAAGATGGCCTTTTTCCGTAGCGGGGCTATTTTCGACTAAGCTAAAAAAAAAAAATTGGCTGATCCAACTTGAATGCATTATGCTTTCTAAGAGCACATTTTTTGAGTACATAAGTAACTACATCTTTCCCTTCGTGAGAGAAGAAATTGTAAATAGGTAAACAAGTTTTTCGTGGTTTTTATTAATTTTTTCACTTAAAAAACGTGCTCAATCCCAGGATCTCGGAATTCAGAAAAACACAGGAAAACTTTTTTTTATCATTTAATAATAATTAACAGGACGTTTCCATTTGTTTTCGTCACGTCACGAGCGTCACTTCACGGGGGATTTTGAGCGCAACATGATCGCGAAAACTATAATCACATGATTGGTCTCTAAGGAAGTTTAGCGGTTGGTTACAAGTAGAGGGTTGGTGTAAAATTAATCATTATTAAATGATCCTGTAGAACCATAGGTCTATTTTAAACTGAAAAACATCGGAAAATATTGTGTATATATAAATATAATATTGCTTCTTGTATACAAGAATATATATATATATTATTAATTTATTTTTTTGTTTAATTTTTTAATTTTATAATTTTATCTTCATTATTTTTATGCCTTTACCTTTATTACCCCCTTATTCCCAATTTTAATTTTCAATAATCTTAATCTACACACCACTCCTTTTCCTCTTGTGACCGCGACCTCCTCCCTCATGACGTCACCTGTCCATGGCGGCCATCTACTCCGCCCGGGGACCAACACCAACACCGACGTGAGGAGGTTGATTGATAACGATGATTACATCGAAACGTTTCAAAGGTATTTAATTTCGTCCCATTCTCTGTAAAAACTAGTTTTATTAAAATTTTCGTGATATATATTATAATATATACATTCTTGTATACATTCTTGTATACAAGAAGCAATCGAAAAGGAATCTTTCTCGAGAATAGGCTCTAACCAACACATCTATTACTCGAAATGAAGTCAAAAAGATAAAATAAATAAATAAAATAAAACAAAAAATAGGCACAAAAGAAATAATTAGTTAATTATTCCCAAATCGTGAGACAGGAATTTTGATTTTTACTCTAAACTCACCCTCAATCAAATACGTAAATCTCGTAGATCCCACAAGCTATCAAAGCATTTTTCGGTAGAGCAGTGTAGTTAAAATCAAGTTTAAAAAAAAATGGATATAGTATTCACAAAGTGGTTGTTTGCCGATGGTGCAGAGGTCTAATCCAATGAGGTGGTTAGAGAGAGAGAGAACGACTCATCTGCTGGTTTGAATACTAAATTGTTTATTTCGGTAAACAATTGTAGCGTGGGGACCGGTTTCGAGCAATAAGCTCATCTGCAGCCCAGAGTGACTTGAGGTTGTTGAACGTACCAGAACCTACGTCAAATTCAGACGTACATTCGGTTCACACCTGAATGTATGTTCGACTACCTCGAAATAAACAATTTAGTGTTCAAACCAGCAGAAGAGTCGTTCTCTCTCCACCTCATTGGATATTTTTCATTTATTTATTTTTTTATCTCTTTATTTTCAGAAAAGAAAATACACATACAAAATGAAAATACAATACTTGAAAATTAGTTCCCCTAATGAGCTATGCCCGTGCTAGGGGTAAGGTAAAAGCACCAAAGGCGGACACAACCCCAGTGGCGGACACTGGGACAAAAAAGCTCTCAAAATAAGGCTAGCAACCTCCCAGGGCTCTTAATCATTCATTTTTCCATTTATGCTATCTCTCTGTGAGCAGTTAGGATGAAGAAGAAGAAGATTGACCAAGAAATAAGATAACAGTGCGAATGCGAAAGTTGCCTTTCTGTTCTGAAGTGATTTCGGCTGCGCAGGTTACCAAAAATGGGAAGAAAACTGAGGTGAGTTTTAAGGAAAATAATCGATTTTACTTATTACCCTATTGATTTCTAAGTTCCTTATGGATTGAACAACAAAGTTGAATGATAATTTCGTGAATACATTCCATATTTTCATTGAAAATCGCTCTTTTTGGGCGTCCACTACTGGACCCAGGAAAAATTACAACTTCTCCAGTTGCGGACGCACCTGTCCGCCTTTGGCACCTGTGCCCTATCAATAGTGCTCCTATGGCGGACAGGAGTGTTCCATTCCAATTTTAGTCTTGGTTTAAAAGTTAATTGAACAATTTTATTTTCTGAATTGGTTTTGAATGATTAATAGTAATCATGTTATCTTTGTTTCAGATCAGCAAACAAGAAAAGTCCTCCTATATGCAAAAAAAGAACCCTTTGCTGCAGTATTCAGAAGCGGCTATTCCTTCATTTGATTCAAATTTTCTTCAATCTGTAATTGAGGCGGTGGATTCCTAAATTTTGGAATAACTTAACTTCTTAACCTGCCTACACATAGGTAACTTGTTAACTGTCTTTGTCCAATTTAGCAATTTTTGAGGAAACACGAAAAACATGCCTTAACCCAACCAATAAGCCGGGAGACGCGAATTCTTTTGAATTTGACTCATTTGGCATCACTTAATGAGTGCGAAAATGTTGAACTAATTTAATTGTGAAAGAGCCAGTAAATTGAGATTGAAAAATGAATGTAGACACTTTTGAAACGAACTGTCGAATGGAGAGAGTTGTGGAATGAACCCCAAAGTTTGGGAGCCAAAAAACCAGTGGAAAGAAGACAGTTTTTCTTGATTCTGAAGTCATTTTTCGATATAGCGCGGGAAAATGGTTCAGAATCCACTGCTAACGACATTTAGCCGAAAATGAATGTAGACAGTTTTTGAATCCACCGCCTCAATTTGATTTAATGTTTTTACCCATCTCTGCTAGGTACTTGATTCAAGATTCCAATAATTGGTCTTTTTATAATTATTTTAAAAAGACGATTTCAGACGAAGTAGTCTATTTCCACGATAAATTTTTTGATCAGATGGATTCTCATCTTTTTATAAGATGGGTTCCCTTTATCTCGCCGCATCCACCTTACATTAAGATTCCAATTTCTTACTGGAGTAGATAATATCAATCATATTACGATACCTTGCTAAATTAGCATTAAATGTTGCTTAGTTACCTAAAGTTAGACGCAACAGAGTATGTTATTATAAACTTTATTGGTAATATAAGATGGGGTGACTTATCTGAATATGAATGAAAGCCCCCTATGTAAGTGCCTATAATGAGGTGGTTAGGGTGAGAAATGACTCCTCTGCTGAGTACTCAGCAGAGGAGTCATTTCTCACCCTAACCACCTCATTGGATTAGACCTCTGCACCGTCGGCAAACACCACACTGTAAGTGCCTATAAGTTCCACTGTGACACATTGAAATTTAATTTAATGTGTCACAGTGGAACTTATAGGCACTTACATAGAAAATGTTTTTAGTTCAAATACAGTTAAGTAAAAATCTTTGTGATTCTAGCGTAAAAATAATGTTTTCTAAGCATTTTGAGTTTCTGGTTAGTAAGTAAAGGTCTGTTAAAAAAAATAAGTTCTCCTATTACCTATGTCAAATTTGTTGAAGTAAGACTGTATTATCTTTTTAAAAGGATGATTCGTCATTTTGACAATTTTGTGTGTTTATTTTCAACGGAAAAATAAATTATTTGTTGAAATCAAAACTGGTGTCCGCCATTGGATCCCGAATCGTCCGCCACTGGTGCAATGTGATTTTTTCGTGTCCGCTACTGGTGCAAATACTTGATTTACAAAATCATTGTTTTTTCCGTGAACGAGAGAATAAATGTAATAAACTTTTATTCCTACTTGTTCAGGGAAATCCAAAATACCATAAAATCAGTTGAAACAAGAGTTAAAAAGTATTTTCGAAATGTGAGCGATGAAAGATGTTCATTTTTTTCTTAACACGTCCGCCTTTGGTGCATTTACAACGGGCCGCAATGAGCCATTGTTCCATTTCTTTAAAATTTAATGATTATCTAATAATCATTTTCAAAAATTATAATTTTAATCCTTACAATTTAATTAAGTGTCTTGATTTTCTTCTCAATTTCAATAAATTCACCATAAATTCACTGTAATATATTCACTATAATCTTAATTTAATTTAATATAATTTAATTAAGTGTCTTGATTTTCTTCTCAATTTCAATAAATTCACTGTAATAATCTTATAATATATGCTTCATTCATGCTATCAATAATTGATAGGATTATTCACATCCGGTTTAAGACCACTTTGCATATCAAAGAAATGATTCTTCAATAATATTATCTTCAAAGATATTATCTTTTTTGTTTTTAGTTTTTCCGGATTCGCTACTAGCTGGTTTTTAATTTCGATTGGTAGGACTTTGATTCCAGAGTATAAATATGTGTTCAAGAGAGCTGATGTGCGAAACAATGGAACCGACATGTGACCCATAGCTGGTTGAGACGTCATGCGCTGGGTGGGTAAACTCCTTTTCACGCAGCGCTTGCTTCAAGCTCTGCATTTTCACCAACTTGTCCAGCCTGAGGATACCCTGCTGTGTGAATAACGGGTCAGTGTGCGCCAGAAAACCACTTTTGGTCACGACTCGAAGAAGGACCTTCTGGCCGATGACAATCGGCTGCAGTGACGTGGGATATGTTTCGGCCCATACTGGCAAGCCATAAAGTATTTGCGATTGCGCCCACGAAAGGTACATCAACCTCATCAGTTTACGTAGTACATATAGAATTAATTTTTGCACAATTTATATCAAAGAATAATTAACTCTTGTGTAACATGTGCAGCGTTTCGCAATAATTGCGAATCCAATAATTATTATTGGATTCGTCTTCGCTCGTGTCCGATTGTGGTTTAATAAATCCCGAATTGGGGTTGTCTCGTTCCAACTCCTGGTCGTAGTTTTATAACTGCGAGGCGATTTTGCTGCGCCAACCGCCCCTGGTGCAGCGGACAGCGACGGGTGGGGGCGACAGCGGGGTGGGGCGGGAGGGCGGCAGGCGGGGGCGAAGGCAAAGAGGGAGGTTCTGGTAGGTGCCGTAGGCCGCCAGGTCAGTGAATCACCGCGGGCGTGTGTGTTCGGCTATCACCGCGTTCAGCCGCTCTTCGGGTTCCCCAACTCGCTCACCTTCGCTCACCGACTTCCCCCCCACCCCCCCTAAAGACTTGTACGGTTTCCCGAGTGCGGTTTTCCCTTTGTGTACGCGGCATTCATGTTGTTAATTTCCGATTGTTTACCCTCGTTCACTTTTTAACGTTTCGTTTTATTTTTTATTTATTTATTTATTTTTTTGGCGACTCAACCGTTTCGAATCAGCATGAGTTGGGTTTTGGTGTTGGTGGTGATTTCCGCCGCTTGTTCTGCGGTCACCGGCAAGTCCGTCGCCGTACAAGAGGACTGTTCACAAATCAGCGACATCCTTTCAAGAAAAAACTCCTCTCTGAGTTCACCGGAGTCCTTACAAGGTAACACACTACTATAACACACGTGCTCTACGTACATAGTTAAAACACCATAAAAAATATTGATACTTTTTTAATGAAGCAGAAGAAGAAGGGCTCGGATTGCTGTGCTTGATAAGATCACCAAATATGCTCGAAAAACATCTGTTCTATGCTCGAAACCCCCGTTATATGCACGAAAACAAAGTTAAGATCTACTCAAAGGAAAGTGAAACGAAAAAATCGACAACTTACGGTGCTATAAATGAGGTTTTTGGGGACTTGGGTCAGAAAGTCGAATAAGGTATCATTTTCGAAGTAACTTTGGACGTAGACTCAATTTATTTTGGGGCCTCAAACTCATCCAGTACACCAAGGGGTGCTAAAAAAGAGCTACATGCGGTTTTTTAAGGTCTGGCCATGTGGCCGAGTGGAGTGTCGTTTTCGAAGTATGTTTGGACGTAGAGTTCATATAGGGCGGTCTCAGACCCATCGGACCTGTGTGTGGCTTCTATGGGGCTACGTCGCTTTTGAAGGATGTCAGGAGGTCGAATGAAGCGTCGTTTTCTGAGTAATTTTGGGGATAGAATCCATTTTTGGAGCCTCTTATCTGTTCAAAATCTACACAGGTATACTTTTGTGAATTTCTAATTTTGTTTTTTAAAATAATTATTCAATGACCGACTTCCAAAACCAGACAGTGACGACGATTGTTCCGCAGTTGCGGAGTGTTGACACTCAAATTATTTTTCCTTTTTGCTTACCACTCGGTTTGGCATTCTAATGAAAAAGAAACAATTTCCCTGAAATATGCATTTCTATGCGTTTATTCTGAAGATCGCGGTTTTGATTTGCTTGATAAATTTAAATTCTGTTGGTCCCAGAGAGATGAAAATACTACCGAAAGGCTTCTTTCAATACAGGAAAAAAATATGCTGACGTGCGGTACCTAATTTCTAAAATTCCTCCTGTCACAAATTTCCTTCGCGAACCAGCAACACCTGAAAACGACATGGGGGTCTATAGATCATCTAATTCCTGCTTCACTGTTCAAAATTTGAACGGTTGCCAAATCTCTGACGTAGCGCTGCCCCCCCCGAAATCTGACTTACAACGAAAATCTTGCGTTTCATGCGTGACTGTTGTAGGTATTACTTCTTTTTTTTTTTTTGGTCCGTTTTCCCCCGTGTGCGCTTTTTGTCGAGTTCATTCTAATTTAAGCCAGCGCTAAATACGGTGTCCTTTTTTGTCGCCTTCCCTTGCAAGGACCGAAATACTTCGTCCGACTCGCTAAATTGTGCCGAACGGCTTCCCCGAACGGCAACGCGGGCAACCCATTCGTGAAATCAGAGGGTGCTGCTTCGTAATAAGGCTACAAGGACTTGCAGTGTATATTTACGGAAGGAAATCGGCTCAAAGAGGAGTTAACCGACGATTTTGTGCACCGAAGGTTCATGAAATTTTCATGTTCATTATTCCCCTGGGGTAAAATGCGAGTCTTTAGGGAAATTAGAACATGACATGAAAACACACAATGTCATATTTTCTAAATTAAATGCATGTTATCAAAAAATGTTTTACGAAAAACGCTGCAATTTTTACACCAGAGGTTTTATTCTTTGTTATAATTATGCAAAAATTAATTCTGTCATTAGAAATATATTTTTTTTAAAGAGAGATTTTTCCTGTACATTGTTTGGACGAATGTGGGACCCCAAAAAATGGATTATACGTTCAAAATTACTGGGAAAACGACACCTCATTAAATGACACCTCAAATTTTGACGTCTTCACATCCATCACAAGGTGAGATCGGATCGTTCTGGGACCCCCAAAATGGATGCTACGTCCAAAAATATTTCGAAAACGAAGTATTTTTGGCCAAATTGTCTCCAATGTTCAGCAGTTAGGCTCAACGGGACCAATGGGGTCCAGCCGTTGAGCAACTGTTGTCTGTCGCCATGTTTTTCCTAAAAATTGCTTTACGGCAAATGCATTTTCGTGATCATTTGAGGTGTTTGCTGCAAAAACAGCTCGTTCCATTAAATGGAAATTTTTTGAAAATTTCAAAATTTGAAAATTTTTTGAGAACGAAAACCTTTTCACGTCTACGCATCTTGATTTAGATGAATCAATTTAGCATTTTCCAAGAATGGAGGTCTATGGTTGTTGTACAGTAGTTTTCATTGAAATTGAATTGTTTTCTGCTAAATAACATTTATTAGCGAGAAATTGCGTATAAGAAGCAGTGTTCTATATTTTTATAAAACCCTCATACATGAAAAGTCCGACGGAATGAGCGTGACGTGAACTGAGTTTTTGAGGCTAAGTATTTATCTATGAGGAGCTGTGGAAATCGTTCAGCTTCAGTAATGTGCCATGTACTTTGTAAAACCCCCAAAAAAGTGATTTTCGGTCAAATGAGAACGAGCTGGTTTTGCAACTGTTCCGAGAAATATTAACCGAAAATCAGCATATAATACAGAATGGCCTCAAAATTTGTCGTTTGTGGTTCATCATGTGTGGATTCGAAAAATCCCTGTTGGGCATTGAGATTTGGCACCAGTTGTATAATATTCGCTTAGAGGCAACACCGCGTATCCAACATTTGGCAACTTTTCAGGAAAGACAAAAAACACGTTGCAGTTTCGTCGATACTTTTGGCATCACTGATTTTGTTTTATTCATTAACAGTTTGAAAGTGTATTCATTAGCCTGCAATTAAATTGCACGTAAATAGCGTTGGATACGTGGAGTTGCTGTAAAAAATTGTTAGACAATATTATGTGGCGTTGGAACAAGACAGCCTCCTGAGTGAAATAACAGAGATTCGTGGCCTTTACTTCCTTCATTAATCATTATTCAACTAATATAATATATTATTAATATTCTACTAATATACTAATAATATTATTATTATTCTAACAAGTGTTGGTCAAGATTCATGGGCAAAACCATTTGCAGTAGACACCAAATCCAAGAGAAATGCTCGGTGACGCACAATGGTCTGTGGGTGGCAAAAGAAAAAGAAAAAAAAAATTTTTTTTCAACTTGATTGTTGAAACAATTTGAATCTTCATCTGATGTTTGAAGAAGTAAACTAATACATTTCACGAGTTTATTGGTAAAAATAACGATTTTACAGCGTTACGCAAGCCTCAAAAGACGGGAAATCGCACATTTTACGAAAAATTATGTCAAAGGAATCGTAGAAAAATGGTTGCTGCGTGTTAAAAACGGAAACTTTTTTTCATTTATTTCAAGTCCATAGCTTCGTATAGTTTTCGCGTTTTCTTCTGACTAATACGCCTTAGGCCAGAGGACATGGAGGAAGGCCTCCTCTATGGCCAGAGGATTGAATGAGGCCGCTTGTGCACGATATGGTGTAGAAGCTTTTTTTAAAATATTTTTTTCATTCTATTTTATGATTTATTTTTTAAATATCAAAAATGGTAGTAATATAAACTTTTGCCGAGAAAACTGATGGCGGCCAAAAAACCTCGATTTTTTTCGGACTTTTTCCATTTTGGTTTATTATTCTTGGAATAATACCTACACCTATGTTTTCGCGACGGGGGTCGACGACTCCGATCGGCCTCAAAATTTGACATCAAGGTCAAGTTCAAGAGGTCTACATTCTAAATCCGAAATGTCCGTCCGCCGTCCGCCGTCCAGGCCGTTTTGGGCAGTAGGAATTTTTTTAAAAATCTGAAATTTTGACAAAATACTCGGTTTACCATCTAGTTGAGCCCGCAAGGTTTTCAGCTCGATCGCCCAAACCCGTGGGGCGCTATGGGGCTAAAATGGGGCTACAGAAGGTGGTTTTTGAAGGCTTGGCTATGGGATCGAGTCAGGTGTCGTTTTCGAAGTATTTTTGGACGTAGAATCCATTTTTTGGGGTCCCGCAGCGATCCGATTTCACTGTTGCGATCTATAGGTCTTTCATGGGGCTAAAAATGGAATTTTTGGAGGATCCCAGGAGGTTAAATGTTTTTCGAGTAAAGAATAAAGAATTTTTGAAAAAAACAATTTAAAAAAAAAAAAAAAAAAAAATCCAAAAAAAAAAATTTTTTGAAAAAAAATCCAAAAATTTTTTTTTCCAACTTTTTTTTTTTACACAAATAATTTTTGCGCAACTAACCTATATCAAAGAATAATAAACCCTTGTGTAAAATTTGCAGCGTTTTCACCTATAACATGAAAACCAAGCATGGCAAAGCCGTTTAGCCACAATCAAGCGACGGAAGGCAATTTTTTTCAAACTTCTGTTCAATCCTGTTACTGACGAAAGACCATTAAATGTTCGTTCGTTTCCTTTCCCTCTCACTTCAATTTTAAGACTGTTGTTTTCGTATTTGATTTTAAAAATGGCATTGCCTTCGAACGATTTCGTTCGCTTGTAGCTGGGAACTCCTTTCTCTCATTGGAGGAATCCCTGGTCTCTCCCTCATCACAATTTTGAGCGCAGACAAGACCTACACAGACCTACCGTCGAACTTTTAAAAAACCACGGTACGACACTCCTGGCTTTGTGGGAGGGAACACGAATTCGTTTTTCCAATAACATGAATCGCCTCATGTTGTCAGGCCACCCAGAGCCTGCTTACTAAGCAGATCTAGAGGTTTTACAATGTCGCTCGTCAACCGGCAAACATCAATCTAGTTACAGATTTTCTAGAATCTAGTGTTTATTTAATTATTTAAATTTTTTTTCAAATTTTAGACTAGTTAATTTAGGCTATTTAAAATTTCTACCCAAAGAAGACGTCGAACCGATCCAAAAATTATTCCATTGGATTCAGCATAGAAATACTTATAACACACGTATTTTTTCGGATGTCGACTTAGACAAGTTGATTTTGAATAATAATCGAGTTTTTGCGTTTTCGCCCCACTGTGGGTCGGTTTAATTTGCGGAAAAAAATTATGAGTCTGTCGCAAAATGCCCTCCTGTGAAACCCACCATCAATTTCAATATGTCAAAACAAAATTAAAAATAATTAATCAAAGAGCTAATTGGATCCGTCTCCACGTGAATTACAAAACCGATGACCCCTCGTGCGATTGCGAGACCCCCTTATTTATATTCGTGTAATCTCGGTCATTCGCAGAGTTATGAGCTCGATTAGAATCCACATTGAGCGAAGGGATTTCCCTCGGAGTGGAATCAGATGAGAATTCCACAATGGATGTGAGAAACGGTTTCAACACCTGAAAAGGCGATAGACCCCGATAGGCGGTGTTATTGTATCTGATGCCCAAAGGCGGGGAAAACCTATCAAAATAATTTCTTGTCACGTTCGGATCTTCGTCAAAACCTGAATTAAACGAACTTCGAGCGCTGAGACAACGCGATGAACTCATTTCACAAGACAAAGACATTTCTTCGGAAACTGTCAAGTAAGAATCAGCGGTAGGTCCCGAGAGGAAGATATAATGGGTCAGATTTCCTTTGGAATGCCAGAGAATGAAACCACGGGTGCTCCATGGGGGTGTTGGGTGCCGAGGAAACGTCTGAGGAGCCGCTTCAAGGTTCGAAAACATCGTCGGTTTTATACACAACACATTGGGACTATCTTGATGAAATTTCTACCTGAAGGAGGATCAGTTTTGTCTTCTCGCCCCCCATTGACAAGATTTTTTCTCCTCTTCTTTACACGTTCCAGAAAACCTTTTTTAAACCGAGATGGCCCAGGTAGGATCATACAAAAAAAAACTTAAAATGAATGATGAGTTTGGAAACGTATTTTCGATATGCCTACAACATTCCTGTCTGTGGGTGGTTCACCAACGCTAAAATTTTCGTCAAGTTCGTTCTTTCCTCGACGCTCATTTCGAGGTGTTCAGTCATTTTTAAACAGGTACCGAAGGTGCACAATAAAATATCAAGGCTGCACGTCGAACACGAAACTATTAGCAGAGTTATCGACGGGAGGGTTTTACAAGGGACAGGCGCCAACTCGAGACGAACTTTTCAATAGACAAGTTTCCTCACCGGTTGGGAACAGGTCCCCGGCTAAAACCCCTCAAGAGTTAGAGTAAATACGTACCTACGAAAGGACGAGTTTAAAATATCGGGGGAATAACTTTGTCGGTTTGGTTGAGACAGTTTCCGATCAAACCTGCTCGCTCATATCCACCTTCTCTCTTTATTTGTTCGAAGTGAAAAAAAAAAAAAAAAAAAAAAAAAAACAACTAGAAAACATCGAACGTAGTGTGGTGTTGGGAGCGACACCTTTAGTATGCGTTGCTAACTATGTTGTAACTACATTAGTAACAGTTACCATGTCCTCGCCTCAAATCACTCTTGTCAGGAACTATGTGGTCGAGTTTGGTGTCGTTTTCGAGGTATTTTTTGTCGTAGAATCCATTTTCGGGGGTCCCTGAACGATCAGATTTCACTGTGGGGATCAATAGAGCTTTCATGGAACTACAAATGGGATTTTTGAAGGATCCCAGGAGGTCAAATATTTTCCAAGTGAAAAAAAAAAAAATCTGAAAAAATTAAAAATTTTTTTATTGACAGATTTAATTTTCGTACAAGACTAAGTCTCCTACTTAGTCACCTCTGTACATCAAAGAATTCCTCATCTCTAGTCGCTAATTCAAATCAAATTCGTGCAGTAAGTGTTTTGTATGAGGGAAGCTGTTTACTCTCATTTAAAGGGATCTGAAAATACTGAATTGTTGGTGGATGCTTTCAACAGTTATGAGGCTCCCTTTGAGCAGTTCTTGTTTTCGCAGTGCCTTCCAACGCCGTTTGTTTATCGACAAGAAATGACCAGTGAGTATAGAATATATATTCTATTCTATATAATATAATATATTATATAGAATAGAATATATATTCTACGACGGAATAGAATAGAATATATATTCTACGAAGGTCGGCAGGGAGAAGGGCGTAACTGCCACCTTCGGTCTGTCTGTCCGCATTTCCTTGCCACACCCATAACTTCCACAATTTTGATTGGATTTCAATCAAATTATAAGGAATTGTGTGGGTATAGGAGCCCTAAATGGTCCCTTATCAGTTTCATCGTGATTGAATCAGCAGTACGCTCAGCGCATGCGCGAACGTTTCCGCCATTTATTCGCCCGACAGATGGCAGTTACGCCCTTCTCCCTGCCGACCGTCGATTTATATTATATTCTATACTCAGTGGAAATGACGTGGCTTACTTTCTCCTGATAAATACGGCTCTGGGGCCCGAAATTGCAAGTTGTAGCAGCAAATTATTGTTTTAGATTGGTTGAGGCTTATGTTAATCGTGGAACTTGAGAAAAATAATTATTTCAATTCAATTCAATTCAATTTATTCACAAATGTTTACAGATATACATTTACAATTCGTTCGTATTCCAAATTGTTTTGAGTACATTCCCAATACATACTTAAGTCTAGGCCTATAGGTCAGGGACCTGTCCAGGCCTCATTCTCTCCCGATTAATGTGTGCAACGATACAGAAAAATGATTTGGCAAGCTTAGTTTAGAGTGAGGCAATTATGATAATTATTATCTTACATATATGTTATGTTACTTATTTCTAGGCAGTACAGCAACAGCTTTACATAGTGCTACCTAAATAAATCTTATAATAAAATTTGCAGAATTGTGCTGGTGTTTTCACAGTTTTTCAAATAATTCTTAGCTTCATTCTTGAAAGTACCGAAGTGTTTGGCTGTTTTCATTCTGTAGGGTAGCTGTTCAAAAATTTTTGGCGCTAGCCAGGGTAGTTGCCTAGTGAAGAAATCATTATACGGCCGTGGAATGTCTGTTATTGCAGTCAAGTTTGTCCTAGTAGGTCTAATGTCCGGTTGCTTAACGAAATTGCCAATTTTTTTATAAACGTACAGCACTATTCTATATACATAGGATATTCTAGGTTTCATTACATCTAACTTTCTGTATAGAGTCTCAACGGGTGTGTCTACGCGATTTTGTAGCTATTCTCAAAACTGTGTTGACTGCCGTGTCCAGACAGAGGAAATTGCCATGAAAAGACTATATACATACGCATAGTAGATCATTTTGAGAGTGTCACGTGCCATCCATTTTCTTAGGACAATAAAACAATGGAATGATTTTCTTATCCGTTTCACAAGGTCTTGTATGTGAAATTTCCATTTTAGGTGCTGATCAAGTAACACTCCTAGATACTTGATGAACACCACTTTTTCTAGACCTTCACACTGGCACGACATACAGCTAGTGTTACAGCTGTCTTTATGCATAACTATTTTATTTGCTTTCGTCATGGCAAAATGGTTTGTATGCCTATTTGTACCTACATCTAGGCTACCTACCTACTAGGTATGTAAGCTAAAAAAAAAATTCTTGGGCCATCGTAAAAAAATACGTATAAAAAATAAATTGATTTCTACTTTACATTTCATCAACATTTTCACTATCTTTTTACTTAAATTCACATAACTTTTACCTACATGTTTTATCATGATTGCACATAAATCTCAGCGGTTCACTCATCACTCATGGAACAAGAAGAGGTACCTATCCTTGTTCCATGCTCATCACTAAGGTAGACCTTTGGCATTGGCATTGACGGCATACAAACCATTTTCTACCATCAGTTGGACCAAATCTCGACTTCCCAAAATTCTACTTTTAAGCGGGGTTTTTTGCGATCTCGCCCCACCGGGCGACCCTCCGGAGTAAGTTTGACTTTGCAAGTTACATGCAGTTTGAGAAGGGGGAAGGCGCACAGAGCGAGTTTGAGGGCATGAATTCACCCGGTCAGGTGGTCACAAGTTTCCAGGGCCGGGAATGGCATCCCGTTCAACCGCCTGGAGGTTTTCAGGATCGGACATGGGCCCCCTCCTTCCCTCTCTTCACGTCTCGGACACCCGCCCCGGGTTCTTCGGGTCCATACGTCCCCTTCTCGCGTCCTGTTCATTCCTGAAGCCCGAAGGAAACTGCGGGTAGGGGGACGTTCGCTACGGATCAGGCCGGATTAGTGATGAGAAAACGCTGCAAATTTTACGCATAATTTATTATTCTTTGGTGTAGGTAAAGTGTGTAAAAATTAATTTTATGTCAATAAAAAATTGGATTGGTGGTATATTTTAAAAAAACGCTGCAAATTTTCATCCAAAAATAAATTCTATATCCTACTATTAAAAAAAAAAAAAAAAAAAAAAATGGATTAGCGTCCAAAAAGGAAACTTCATTCGATTTCCTGGCCTCCATTAAAAGCCCCATTCGTAGCCCCTTGAAAGATCTTCAAGGTGAAACTTTGCAACCTGACTATTTAGTTACTAGAATTCTCGCATTCAAATATCCGAATGATTTCAATAATCGAATGCCGGATTCTGCTTTCGAATGTCCCAATTATTGAGCCGGACTACTTCTAAACTCGCAGAACATTGCTGAAAAAAGCGTGAAAAACTACATTTGAATTACAGGAAAGGCCCTCAATTTCGTAAGTCCCCTTTGGTATCCTTTTTCCTCAAAAAAAAAAAAAAAAAAAAAAAAAAGATACAGGTCTGTAGGTATAAAAGATGAAAAGAGTGTAGATAATACCTAAATATTAAAACGAAAATAGGGATGCCAAAATTAAAGCAAGTTTTTCATCTTTTCATCGACTTTCTCCCTATTCAAGTAAAGCAAGGTTTAGTTATAATACCTTGAAAGCTGATAGTGGGATAAATTCACAAAAACTCTTCAAAAATTTAGTATCTCCTACAAAAATAACAAGATCAGGCACCTGACTGGAGTAAAAAAGTTAAGTAAGAATGAATTATTAAGCGTCCCCAAACGTCTTCTTCTTTGCTGTTTCTGCCTTCCCGCTACCTTCTTTCTAATTCCCGCTTGTCAAGATCTTATTTTCTATTCTATACTTTTACCGATGCAATGTACTTGTTATTACGTTATAATATAAAGTATCCAAAAAAAAACTTGGTTTCGAAGAATCCGGACTTTATCAGTAACAACAGTAACAATTGTTGGTACTGATAAAGTCCGGATTTGGATAATGCCAGCATTAGGTACCTGGATGAAGCATAAATTTATTTTGTTTAACCAAAACAGCTGGATTAAGTCCGGGTCATAATGAAGATCCGGGTAATGCTAGCCTCATCCAAGGTCTTCTGGCCAAAGCTGATTTATGGATTTGTTATAAAATCCTGGCTAAAGTGGATTTTATTGTAAAAGTTCAGAGAGGCGATGAAAACATTGTCACACCAGTGTTGTAGGAAACTAATCATAATGTAAAAAATAATTTGAGTTCCACTTCACTCCTAATTTTACGCATTTGCACTTTTGCAAGGTGCATTTTCCCTTATAGGCAATTACATTTCTTGAATCCCTGAACGCCCGAGAAGGATTGAATGGCCGCGAGTTCACGTTCTACCGGAGAAACTTGACAAAATTGTCGTTTTCTTTTTTTCTCATTATTATTATTTTTTGCCTTCTCTGCCACGTTCTGCTTCTAGGCCAGTCAAAAATCGCTAAATTCGCAAAACAAGAGGTATCTCTGATGTTTTAGTATGTTGTTCGGACCCATTAGAGTAGTGTTTACCCAATTTGGCAACTTCCCAAAAGTAGCTCGCGAAAACCCGCGATTTTTTCGGCCTTATTTCAGTTTTTGCTCTATAAAATAAACTATGCCTTGACCGTCGAAAACTACTATATGAGTTTTTAAATAGCATTAAATGTGTGACCATTTAAGCCCAACCGGAGCTGTGTAGGTCGAATAGTTTCAGAGTTATGGCACTTTGAAAATAGGCAATTTTTTCCAAAATGTGAACATTTTAGTTGAAGACCTGAAGACACCGGAAGCACATTTTTCAGAACGTTTTCGGTTGTAGCTAAAGAACTATTGGTCCGATTCCAAATTTCTTTTTTTCTCGTGAAAGCTAAATAAATTTCCCATCGCAGCTATTCCATGTGAAATTTTGATTTGAGCGTTGATAAGGGAGGGACAGGCACGGCAAGGTCGGCTGTACCAATGCACTCCCACCAATCACCCACCTTTTTTTTTCTCAGTGTAGCATTGGTCTACTTTAAACATTTCGATTTTCCTGCTATCTTTTGTAAGCAGTTTTCGGGAAAGCCTTGGTTGGCTTGGGTGTTTCAAGATGTGTAGAATGAAGGATACAATTTTCAAATGTGTAGAAAAATATGAAAAAAATTAACTTTCCATCACGTTTTTGGGGGTTCTGGACCACTGCGCGACGGTCAAAAATTCTGATCGGCTTCGAAATTTTACATAATACGTAGATTCCAAAAAAGAACAGTCCGTCCGAACGTCGTCCGCCGTCTGAGCCGTTTTGGGCAGTTTTTTTAAAGGTTTTTTTTGCTATGGGTCGAGTGAGGTGTCGTTTTTGAAGTATTTTTGGACGTATAATCCATTTTTGGGGGCACCAGAACGATTCGATTTCACCGTGGGGATCTATGAGGCTTTCATGCGGGTACAATTGGGAATTTTTAAGCGGTAAATAGTGTGTAGTTTTCTGTGTAATTTTGGACGCAAAATCCACTTTTTAAGGTCCCGCTTTTTTTTTTTTTTTTTTTTTTTTAACAGAATTTTTGCGCAAGTAACCTATATCAAAAACGCTGCAAATTTTACACAAGGGTTTATTATTCTTTCATATACGTTACTTGTGCAGAAATTTAATTCTGTCAATGAATTTAAAAAAAATTTTCTTTTGGATTTTTATTTCAAAAAAAATTTTTTTTTGGATTTTTTTGTTCAAAAATGTGTTTTTTCAAAAACTGTATTTTTTACTCGAAAAATATTTAACATCCTGGGATCCTTCAAAAATCCCATTTTTAGCCCCACGAATGCCCTAAACATCGCCCCAGTGAAATCGGATCGTTCCGGGACCCCAAAAAATGGAATCTACGTCCAAAAATACTTCGAAAACGACACCTAACTCGATCCCATAGCTAAAAGCCTTCAATAAACCCCTCCCGTAGCCCCATTATAGCCCCATAGCGCCCCACGGGTTTGGTCAATCGGACTGAAAACCTTGCGGGCACAACTAGATAGTAAACCAAATATTTTGCCGAAATTTCAGATTTTTTAAAAAATTCCTACTGCCCAAAACGGCCTGGACGGCGGACGGCGTACGGCGGACGGCGTACGGCGGACGGCGGACGGACATTTCGGATTTAGAATGTAGACCTCTTGAAACGGATAATGTCAAATTTTGAGCCCGATCGGAGTCGTCGACCCCCGTCGCGAAAACATAGGTGTATTATTCCAAGAATAATAAACCAAAAATAATAAAATCTGGGGTAGAATTTGCAGCGTTTTTAGCTTAAATCTTCAAGCTTCTAGTGCAAAATAATGTCATCGTTATTCAATTCTAATGGGTTGATAAAACTTTCTTTTTCGCTGAGTTTTTTTATGGTACCAGTTCAAATAACGGAGTTAGTGCTAATTTAGGGAACTTTCCGTTGTCCTATTAAAGTGGCAAGAGACACAGCGAAACGAGGCAATAAAAAGGGGTGGCCTCCTTTACGAACCGCCTTTACAGTCATTTTGTAATTGTATGTTAATTAGGCGGTAGATGACGGTTGAACACGACAATACAGGAACTACATTGTAGCACTCAAAATGAACCTCTCAATTTCCTTCGGACCTTCCCGTCTGAGCTCCCACTGTATCGTACTAAACCGTGGGACCGGAGAATCGGTTCTCGCGGGTCTCAACGAACCTCTCAAGATCCCTTCCCTCTCTGGACTCTCTTCGGTTGCCCGAAGGGGAAACAAAAAGAAAAACGGACCCCCCACCGAAGTAAAAAGATACCTACTTCAGAAGGAACCTTCCGCTACAAGACAATTCCTCAGACCCCCCTCTCTGCCATTGCCACGCTCTTTCTTTCAGGGAGAGTAAGGAATAAAAAAGAAAAGAAAATATAGCCAATAAAATGTTATTGAGTCTCTGTCGCCTCTCGGTCTTTCACTGCCTTCGCAATCCTCTCACCAGAGGTTTTGCTGGGGGGTTTCAACGCCCCCTCCTCCAACATCCACGCCGAATCCCAAGCATTAATCAACGACGCTACGGAACGCTCTCCCGGCCACTTGCTACGGTAACGCAAAGCTTTTATCCTTCTTTCTCATCCCGAGCGCCCACCTCATCTTCTTCAATGGCGGTTTTTCACTTTATCGTTTCCAAGATCCTCCCCCGCGCTACATCATAATCCCCGCCGTATAAAAACAGTATGTTGGCTAATGGCTTCTAGGCTATTAGTTTTAGGAGAAGATTTACCGTCAATCGAAGTGGATTTTTTCCCCTTTAAGAGCGGCTTGGGATTGAATACCGAAGCAGGTTTTGCATTAGTTGAGGTCTCGCACGGCCTGGGGGACAATAAATAGTGAAAACCCCATTTGAAGTGATCGTCTCCTAGAACCTAAAGCCTGAGTGCTTCGGAGGCTTAAGACGTAAATCAGAGGTTTAAGGCTATAACGCCGTTGTGAACAGAAATTTCCTGTTTCAGGGACTGACTTTGAATTGAATTCCGTTGGGAAATTCTGTCCCATCTTTCAGAAAACAACGTTAAGGCAGGAGAGGACAAGTGTTGCGAAAGAGAAGGGAATAGTTTCGGTATTTCACAAAAATCACGGCCAATACACCAATCAAATGGGGGCAAAAACAGGAATTGGCGGAAACCTGGAAGTGACACACTATGTCATCGTTTCAGAAGTCGAAAATTTTGACCGGTTCAAAATTCGTCATTTTACGTTTCAACATGAATAGATTCCAAAAAACGAAATGTCCGTCCGCCGTCCAGGCCGTTTTAGGCAGTAGGATTTTTTTTTTAATCTGAAATTTTGACAAAATAATTGGTCTTCCATCTAGTTGTGCTCGTAAAGTTTTCAGCCCGATCGCCCAGTCCCGTGGGGTTTTGTGGGGCTACAAAGGGGCTGCGGGGGGTGTTTTTGCAGGTTTTCAAGTATGATATCGAGTGGGATGTCGTTTTCGACGAATTTTTGGACGTAGAACCTTTTTTTGGGGTCCCAGAACCATCTGATTTCACCGTGGGGCAACAAATAAGGACTTTTGAAGGACGTCAGGAAGACGTATGAGGTGTCGTTTTCCGAGTAATTTTGGACGCATATTCCGTTTTTCGAGATCTGTCCAAACACTGTTCTCATTTTTTTTTTCCATGACAATATTTAAATTTAGTTAATTTTAATATTTAAAAAAAAATAATCTAATTAAAGAAAATTAATTTACTCCTTGTGTAAAATTTCCATCGTTTTTAGCGCAACCTTTTTCCAAAAAATGGAAAGGTGCGCTCACCTCTTCGACGTGTATGTTTTTTTGTTTGTTTGTTTTTATACAGAGCATCACGCCCGAGCGGCTCAACAGATTTTCATGAGGGTGGTCTCATTATTGTCATCAGCGAGTTCGGGGTGTGGTTATAGGCTACCTTGATTTTTCCTCCCTCATCCCCTTCATCGGTTTTCGGGAGGTCCTTCACGACGAAAGTTGTTTATCTCTGATGTATAACTAAGGAGGCCTCAAAAGGGGGACGAAAGTTTTTGTCCGATTTCGTTGGTACAAGGGTCTATGGAATGAGCTTTTTAGGCTGATTCCAACGACTCCAAAACGATTTTTGCAGCCTGAGCCGTTCGTTACCTCTGATCGGCATAAGGTTTTTTTACGCATCGGTCGTTAGGGTGCAGTTGTTTACGTAATGAGCATCACGTGGATGATGTGTTGTGTGGCATAGTTTGGTCGCTAGATACCTACTGTTTCTTAGTTTCTCTCGCTCATTAAATATATCGTAATAACAAAAAGGTTGCGCTCATCTATTCAATTCAATTGATGGCTTGTTCAATACTTCCCTAGGTTTTTGGCCATTTTCACCCAGAAGAAAGCGTTTGGCTATCCGATTCTTGTTTTAAGAGGGCAAAATTCCGTGTCAAATACATACTTTATCGACCCAATCCGGTTAAGCCGTCTGGCCGAAACCGAACGTCTAAGGTTGAGCCAATTTCAACTTCCAAATAATCACAAATCAACTAGTTATCATACTTATAGGTATCATCTGGAGTAGTTTAGAGAAGTTCTGCTGACTAGGAACCCAAATTCGAAAATCCCAAAATTGACTCCGAGCCAACTCGATGCACCCTTACGTTTGAAGTCCTCAAAATTTGCATTCAATGCAGTGGGTTAAACCATGTTTTGAGCCATTTTCATCACAACCGGCGTGGATCCGCTGGCCAGGAATCCCGGAAACATTAAATGTTTGAAACATTTAAACAAAACAAATTGTATGATCACGACTCAAATCGGGTGCATCAGACTTTAATTTGTGGTGTATTTGGCGGAGTGACGGGAGCGTCATATCTCCGATTGTGCCGCCTGGTGGTGTGGAGGAAAAGGGCAGGTGCAGCTCCCTCTGGACCATAGCGCGAGTCTTCGTGATCAAGTCCCAGAGTTCGCCGCAGCTGCAGAAATGGAAGATCCAGAATTGCCAGTTGCGTCTGGGCACCTTGTCCCCCGTGGATCACTGATTGGCCTCCTAGATCCTGCAGTTTTCTCAGCTTGCTGGGTCTGCGGGCCCACTTGTCAAGCCTGAGTTCATCTCTCTGGCATCCCTGCTCGAATCGTCAAGGTCGGATGCTGAATCGGCGAACACTGGCTGTGTACCTCAGGAAACTGAGGATCCAGAATGATGCTGCGGTCCGTCATGTAGAGACTAACAGTGTACAAAGCCCGTGTTCTTAATGGTGGAACCACCTACAGGAGAATTGGGGCCCGTCTTGTTCCTGCCAACTCGCTCCGCGCCCGCAGAGATCAGCGGCGGCTCCTCTTGAAACTTCTGCTGCTCGCTGAACTTACCGACTCGGCGATGAGGGAAGTTTTACCTACAACATGCACAATTTTAGAATGACCCATATTGAACCAATTTCTACAAAATCCGAGACTGAAGTCACAAAGAAGGTATACCTACGTGAACAAATAGAGCGAACACGAGATGGCATTATTACTTATTCTTATCATGAGGTGTCTGCTCATCACTTGGCAATCTGACGATTTGACAGTTTGACAGTTGATACTGAATCATTCAAATTCTTGTCTTAACATGATAATCTGATGATATACCGTTGTCAGTAAATTATGATCATTTTCTGGAGTTTTTATCCATTTTACTCTTCAACAATTTCTTCTAGAATTAATCTGACGTAAGATTTGTAGAGAGGTTGTAGTCCGGAGGATTTCAATTTGAAGATGCGAGGCGCTAAAGATCTTGCGAGGGTTATACCGAGATACCAAGATAGGGAGGTGTGGCTTGTCAACATCGGAATCCCGTAGACTGATAAACGACGTCAACTTTGACGTACACTTAGACAATTCTTAATGGCTCTGCCCACAGCGGGGTCCAACCCGGATCTCTTTTATCGGCTTTGAGGATTTATTCACTTTTTGTGAGTGTGTTTTGGTCCCTACGCAAATAGAAATTTTTATTGCCGTCATTTGAGGGTGGCGTGCCGATCGGGTCGTCAAACGGCGCCTAAGGTGCTTCAAACTGGATGATAAACGTTAAGTTTTCTAGATCCAGTTCTGAGTGACTCAGACTTGTGTTAATAAAGACGTTGCCGTCTCAACGAATCTTCTAGAAAAAAATCCTCTGTTAAATAATCTCAATGTAGAATCAAATTTGGGTTGGGATCCTGTAGAAGAAGTGGGTAACAAGTAGGTACGTGTGGGTCAATCACTTGCTATCGCTTCGGTCAGTGATATTTGCGGTGAACTCATATCACCGATAGTACCTCGCCGTGACTCCGAATCTTCTGGGCACTGTTTTGTGCTTCATTGTCGGTTGTCTCAGCAGAAAAGTGTGATAGGTGAGAGGTCGCCTCAAATAACGGTGACAGTGGTAGTAGCAGTGATCGACCCAGAGTTACGTCATCAGTTACCTGGAGCTCACTTCTTCTCCAAACTAAACGACCGTGTTTCCAGGCCGAATGATTAGACGAGTGGTTTCCGGTGGAATGTTTACAAGAAGATTCACTGCCGAAGCAGCTTGCCAGTAGGTACTATCTGATTATTACAATATGTATAATATTGAAGAAAAAAGAAATGGTGCCAATATTCTACTGATTGTGGGGGGAAAGTTGTTGAGAGTGGGTCATTTTGTGGGAAAGCAGTTTTTGTATCGTCCATGAATTTGAAAACAGATGGTAACTGAAAGGGCAATTGAGGGATTACCGTTTTAGGGCACCCTGCATTTCAGATGTTGAAGGTGTACTTACCTACATGCACAAAATGAGTACCTAAAGGTGAAGATAATAATGTCACACCTATTAAGTAATTATTGCTTAATAGTTTTGTCGTTAATTGTGTTGTGTGTTTGGGGGAACGCCCCAACTGGGATTTCGCCCCCAGTGTCTTTGGAGGAAGAGGAAGGTAGTACTTGAATACCCCTATACAGGGCGTAACACGAGATGTCGTGAACTGCTGGCCTGGGAGGCTGTATCGAAGCAGAATTGGGAAACTCGCTATCTCCGGGCTGGCACGAACTGTTGTGTTGGCCTCTGGAAGGGAATTCAGAGGAGTCTACTATTGAAGTTGATGTGTCAACATCAACATTAGTCCTCCCTGGATCCGCAGCTAATACGGGAGTCATTATTCTTATAATTATTATAATACCTATAACCTATACTAGCTGTCCGCTGACCTGGCTTCCCCAGACGAAGTGTCGCCATGGGATGCCCTGTCCTCAGGCCGAATCGAGCGAAGCGAGGCCTTATGTCTGAGTGCTATTAGTCTAAAATCACCGAGATTGGTCACGTTCCCAGATGATCAAAATCTGAAACGCTTCTTCCAATACGTTAACGCTGAGTTTTCTGTGAAATCACCTTTCAGATTTGGTGAATTTGTGACGACGATTATTTTAGTGAAACTGCGAATAATGTAAATCCACTACAGGTCGTTATTTCCACTATATCTGACAGTTGATGAGGTAAAGAACCGAAAATGGCTCCAGTCCGGGTGCCTGACCTCCCCAGATGTCAATTTCCTCCTCGCAATGTCATTTCTCTCCGACAAACCCGTTTTCTCTGAAAGTTTCCAATACAACACGTTTCTCTACGAATTCCTCGTAAGGCGAATATCTTTAATTCGGTCATTTAGAGTTACGAAACGCTGAACTAAATATAACGATGTTTTCACGCGATTCGGCGTGCCAAAATTAATTCGCGACATTCCCCGCTGCTTAAGCGCCTCATAAATTTCTGAGTCAAGATTTGGACGTCAAACGTTGGACGTACGTCATCGTGCGTGGGGTTTTTACTACCAATCGCAATTTTCTTCGTCCCGAAAATTTCCAAATAAAAGTCATCAATACTCCGAAAGTCGTTAAATTGGATATTCTCAGGCCAAGTGTTGGATTGAGCGTCGGGTTTTGCAAGTGGGAGGCGATGCCAGGAAGGAGAGAATTCCGCCCGAACTAAAATTAGGTGTTTTTTTAAATAGTGAAGTGTAGGAGAGGAAATTTATCTATCCGTCCAACACAGAAACACACCTACTGCGCCTAAACGATCTGGCGACTTCTACTAAACCTTTTACACGCTTCCTAGTTCAACAACATCGGGTCTCAGGGCCATCTCGAATTCCCTCTTGTATTTTCAGAGACAAATGTAACAAATCCTGCCAAATTAATCCGTCGTCCTTCCGACGTGGGTTTTAATCGGCGAGGAGTTTACGAGGGAAGAAAAAATATTATTTTCGTTTGTATGAACGTTGTAGAGCTGAAGGTTGCACGCGGGAGTGGCTCTAGCAAACTATTCATGTCTTAGTTATTTTAGCTCGGTACATGCTTTTATCGACGGAGGGAAAAGCTACCGCTTGAACACAAAAGCATCTCTGATTGCTTTCAGGTGGAGAAGTGAGTTAGACAGGACGGCTTGCTCAGCCTCTTACTGTTTGCTCTCTTCGTTGATGGTTTGAACGATGTTCATGGAATCAGTGTTGAAAATCATCAAGCTCCTTTGTACGCTGATGAAATTGTACCAACCGCGGAATCTGGTGGATCTCCGGCGTAACATAGACTCGCATCAGGTGTTTTGTGAGAGAATGGAGCTGCAGTGAATTGGAACACCAAGATCATGCTGTTCTCTAAGAGAGGAAAGTTGAAGAACTGAAGCTTGGACCTACCGCGAAGCAGCAATGGAGGTGGTTGGCGTCACGCTGACTTCAGGGTTTTTTGTTTGTTTTTTTTGTCGTGCATTAAGGGTCAAAGCGGCAGCAGGCATGAGCGTAGCTGGTACGGATCGCTCTTCGGGCTGACGAGAGTATTTCAGTCGGTGTTGTGTTATGGCTCACACGTGTGAAGCTTTTCAGCGGTTGAGCAGGTTTTTTAGTTTTACGTAAAGCTTTTCCTCCGGCCATGAAGCACCCCGGACTACGTCTTCTACCTTATGACTGCAGTGTTCCCCCCCTTTTCGTGTTCTCTCTCTGGCTGCACGGTACGTACTTGCTGATGGTCTTGTGTATGCCGACGCGCTGGTTCCTCCGAATCTTGGCCAGTGATATTGTTGCCCGGAATCTATACTGGTTCAGAGTGGCAGGGTGACATTCAGCCGAGCGTTCGAGGGCCTAAATGAATGGAGGGGCAGTTGGAGAAGTTGAAGGCTGTTCAGAATACGTGGACGGGGCAATGAAGGCCAGGGTGGTAGCACCGACGAGCCAGATTTATAGATTCCTGGATTTGGGCATTTGGTGGTGCTGAGCGTCCGTGGCTACTTGCTAAAGCTCATCAGCCTCATAATATGAGCATATTATGCTGCATATTGCATATTATGCTGCACGAGGAGGATCATGTCACTGACCTCGGCTCACTCTGCAACGTTGTGGTGCCGGAGGACCTGAAACACTTTGTCGCGGTTTACCCAGTTTTGGGAGAGTTCTGCGTGCCGTACTGTTAGAGGCTTCAGCTCTCGAAGGTCCCGCTGCTCGATGCCTTGAATGGAGAAAACTGGTAGCCTCTCGCCAGCTTCTGCGAGGCGGCGTGGCAGTATAGGATGAAACTGGCCGAACAGTTTAATTGGCACCGAATGCCACGTTGAACCCCGCTCTTGCTCTCGTTGCCTTGTTCTTAACCTCCCCATACGAATGTTTAATCCTACCAAATTGTTTCTTGCCCCTTTAAAGTGATTTTTGCCCTCTTGTACTGATTCTTAACCTCCCAAAACCAGGTTTTAGTCCTCTCAAACTAGTCATTGACCCTCCAAACAGGCTCCTTAACTCTCTAAACTGTTTCTCAACCTCTCTAAATAGGTCCATAACCCCAGTGAACTCGTGTTCAACACCAGGGGAGGAGCCAGGGGCATCCAATAGTTGTTATAAGCCGCACAAATGATATTTAACACCAATATCTCGCATTAATCCCCCCCCCCCCCCCAATTAATCCGTCACAACACACTCAAAGAACTGCAAATACTCAGATCATTGTTAACCCGACGTTTGAATTCAACGGACGAATAGGAACTTACGTTACCATTCTAAAATCACTGAGCTCAGTAATGAACAATGCAAATTCATTTCCTTGGGGAATCCCCTTATTTTCGAGGGAATTTCTAGCGAAAAAGCTTACGTCTATCGTCTTCATTTTGTTAATCACGCTCAAAATGTGAAACGGGCTATTTTTTTGCGAGATTTTCAGTAATTTCAGGAGGGATTTTTTTTTTTTTTTTTTTTCATTTAGATTTAATTTTTTAAGACTACTAATTATCAGGTCCCTCGGAGTTCTACATAAATGTTTTCATCCCAGCGAAATAAAATGTATCCGCTGTTAATAGTTCCGAATTGCTACCGTAATCACTCGATAATCCCGAACAGAAAGGAACGCGGTCGGTATTGGTCGTAAGGAGCTTACCGCGGTGAGGGCAAAAAAAAGGCAATAGGTCTTCTCTCGAGAGAAAAAAGAGTATCGAATAAAATAAGCTTTCACGAGTGAAAAAACCAGAGACCCGAGAAAAGAGGTTCGAGCACTGCGGTGGAGGGTGAACTAAAATTAAACCCCTAAACCGCCCGGCGTTTTCCTTCTTTCCCGGCTAATATTCAAGTATGCGAACGGCTGGAAAAAAAAAGAGAGAGGAAAATTCTGGGATCGGGGAAGGGACGCTAAACCCTTATTCCATCCACAAATAAGGGAATAGGGTAATTCGGCAGATAAGCCGGTCGGAGCCTTAAAATGTGCTCGTATTACATGCTGCATGAATATTTCTACCACGTCCCTTTTTCTGGTTGGTTTCTTTGATAAACGTTGGAAATAATTGTTTTTTGTACAGTGAGGGGCAGGAACGTTTTTTTCCTCAGGGGCTGATGTACAATTCCGAATTCTCGAGGTTAGGCTCGAGGCTACTGCTGTTGCCAATGGTCTAAGGCAGTCCTAAATGAAGCTTCATGTCTCTCCAAGAATCCTCGATTCATACAGATTTTTTTTTTTTAATTTTATTTTTTTATTCATTTACGTCCACCTATTTATTTTAAATTTTTATTTTTAATTTTTATATTTTAGTGTTTTGATTTGTTGTTGTGTAAGTATTTAAATAATTTAAAAAACACAAAAATTAAAAATAAACAATTATTGTTTATTTTTAATTTTTGTGTTTTTTTAAATTTTTTTATTCTAGTGTTTTGATTTGTTGATGTGTATTTAAATTGTTTTTGTTTTTTTCAAATTCATTTAGGTATGTATGTATCATTTAGTTTTTAGTCCTTTATATGTATTTTCTTATGTTTTTTATTTAATTTTTATTTATGTGTGTTTTTATTAATTTTTTGTGTATAGAGGTGTTTTATCTAGACATTTAGTGTAAAGTTTTATCAGTTATTGTGTATCTAGCGGTATCAGTAAAAATGTTTCTGAACGAACCTTCCGCCTCCAGCATCAAGCAACATCGTCACCATCTCTGGAAACCTCAGTCATTTCCTCCATCAACAGCAGGATGAAATTCCAACAAAATTGTCGTATCGCCTCCTCTGGAAGGAAACAAATCACACCCGCAGCGGTTTCAATTCCCAAAACGGTCAACTAGTTCGCAAACACTGCATTCTTTCTATTCTGAGTGTCCACCACTCACAGAATTCTCGAACATAAGTCCGACCTCCTTTTCTCCACAATATATAATTCAAACTCGAAAAAGCCCTGCACAGCGGGTCTCAACCTCCACGAAAAAAAGGTCATTCCCGGATCTCCTGAAGTCGAAAAGCTCCGAGGCTCAACTTGTTTGGTTTGAGACGCCTCGTTGTAATATAAAGGGATTCCGTGGGGGTCCTGTGGGTTTATATCAAGAAGAATCGCTTCGTGGGGGTGCTGCGGGAAAAGAAGAGTTTGAACCCTGGAGATCTCCAGGTTCTATTAAAAATACGGATAAACGGAGGTGGAAGGTGTGTTTACTTTCTCAAAAGCTGGATCCCTCTCAGGCACATCAGAAACAGAGTAAACAAAAGCTTTGGATATTTTCTTTGACTTTTTCCTTTTTTTTTCCTTTCCTTGGAGCTCTTACATCTTCTAAATTGGGACCATTGAGGGAGAGAAAAGAGATTAATCAGGTCACTGATGGGGGATTGTTGATGGCAGTAAACAACTAAGATTTAGGTGTACAGACGGTTTTCGTTCAACTTGATTAAAAATCTGATGTTGACTTTAGTCATGTGCGCAGTACACTATTATAGGTTGTATTTCGATGGTACTGTCTCTGAATTGTGGGGATTGATGCACTGCACCGGCTATAGCAAAGTATCGGTATGTTTCAAGAGTATCAGACACGTCTGCATATTCAACGTCCAAAATAAACACTTCTCTGATGATTAAGCTCCTTATTCGTAGCTCTGCTGATTTGGTTTCTCATCCACTCGTCTGCTGGTTTGGCTGCTCATTCATAGCTCTGCTGTTTTAGCTTCTCATTCACTGCTTTGCCGGGTTCTTTTCTTACTCGGTACTCAGATGGTTTAGCCACTCATTCATCGCTTTGCTGGTTTGGCTGCTCATTCATAGCGCAGCTAATTTGGTTTCTCATTCAGTTTAGGCTTCTCTTCTTATAAAGTGCTCTGCTGGTTTGGCTTCTCATTCACTGGTCTGCTGGTATTATGCAGTACTTTGCTGGTTTGGCGTCTCGTTCACTGGTCTGCTGGTTCAGCTGCTCGTTCAGTGCTCCTCTGTCTTTGTCGCTCGTTCATAGCTCTGCTGTGTTGGCTCCTCTTTCACCGCACTCCTGGTTTGGCTTCTCATTTCAGTGCTCAGCTGGTTTCTCTTCCTATTCCCTCTTTTGCCATTTCCTCTTCTTACTCAGCGGTTTGATTGTTGAGCCCCTCATTCGTCATTTTGATGGGCTGCTCATTTATCGCTTTGCTGATTTGTCTTCTCATTTACTGCTTTGATGGTTTGCCTACTCATTCAGCGCAGTGCTCAGCTGACGAATGTCAAATAAAATGTAAACACACCGAACTAGCTTCGGTGACTCCACCCTACAAAATTGTCCTCTACATCAAACGCCAATGCATTCTTCAAATCTTCACATCTTGATGCTTTAATAAACAAATTTTGAGGCTAATATCCCTTCACTGGATGTTGTTTGATTAATCAGATATGAATAAACTTAAAATTTGCATTTCATGCTTAACCAGTCGACGCGTGTAGACCGTTGATTGATAACAGAATGAACATTACGTGCTGCTGTATTAACGAAGCGTAATTCCATTTCGAAGTTATTCTCGTTTGTATCGAACTAAGCGAACGTTTTATCTTCATTTACGGCGCTGCGTGGGTGAGACTTATCTCTCACTTCTGACTTCTGTTCTCCCCCATTACTTAGAAAAGTTGGAAAAAGTTTCCGTCGTTCAGTGCTTCCAAGTTTTCATGGCCTGCTTTAAATATTTCTTTTTCTTTCGTTGTCTTAAACATTGACAATTTTAAACAAAACAAAAAATGAAGAAAAAAAAAGAGAAAAAAACCAACAAAGGAATGGAATGCTGCGGTTTTTCGGATACCTAGTACGTTTTAGAATCAATATCATATCTTTTCCTCTAGTAAATATTTACCTAGCAAAGAACTTTACCAATCTCAGAACCTCATAAAATTTATGTCTTGGCCAAGAAAATAAAACAAAAATAGATGAAAATAAAATGAAATTAAAATGCATTGCCAAGGAGGGCATGGCACATAGCTTCCTCGCGTTCACAGAGTATCCCGGTATACAGCCAAATGGATTATTTGGACATCAAAAAATTTATGACTGTACCTAACAAGAAAAATTAGTTCGTGCAATCGCACAGCGTACAGCTGGTTCAATCTTCATGAAATTTATATGGGACCTCGAGGGGCCGTACCCGCATAATCCCTGTAAAATTTGACCAAAATCAGAACAACATTGTAGAACTTATGGCTGTAACCCACTGTACAGAGCTTCTTAGGTTGTGTCTAAGGCCATTTCTGGCCCATTACAACCTTTCTCGTACCTTCTGCTCGCTTTCTTCCTCTAGGGGAAGTGCACTTATGTTTCTTCAATCTTCTTTCTTCTTCCTTGGTCTTCAGCACTCCCCTAGGGGAAGTACAGCGGGTCCTCCTGTCCCCTCTGGCGTTAGCCAAACCATTCTGGTGCGCCCTGGATGGACCAACGTGGAGGTGCCGGGTATTAATGGAGGTCTTATTGCAATAAATTGGATCGAAATTCTTTGGAACGGGAGTCATCGCAGCGGACCTACCTACTATTCCACCTCTTCTTGTATCTCGTGATGTTTGGGTCGTTGGTGGCTGCGGAATGCAACATTACCTACCTACCCCCTGGAGTCCCTTGGTGTTCTTGAAACGAGCTATGATGAAAGATCGTTCTTCCTGTTTATCTTCGCAGCTTCTTTCCCAGTTTCAGGTGCTTTCCGCTTATTCGGGGCCTTATTTGAACCCCCTGAAAATCATCTCCTTCATTGGTAGTGAAATCGCCTAGAATTTATGTGTCATTTGGTTTAGTTGCTTGATTTTCATTGAACAATCATACAAGTAGATCCATCCTTGAGCTAATTCCAAGTAAAGCTCTTCTAGTTGAGCAGTTTTGAGCCGATGACCTTTTTTGCCTGGTATTTTCTTGCGCGGGGTTGCAGTAAGTTTTATGTTTTGCCAGCCAGGAGGTCTGGAATTTTACTGTAAACCGGTTGGTGAGTAAAGCTCGCCCGGTTTGACGATGTGTTTGGTAACTTCTAATCATGACCTTTCTCAAATCGGGTGGTCCTGGCGGAGGTTGAATGAAGCGCCTTCGGAGCGGAGGTTGAAGGGATAAGGACTTGCACGTTGGGCCTTCGGTGTAACAAAAGGTGCATAGCGACGGAGATAAGTTCCCAAGGGCTTACGTGGGAAGGTAGAGGGGAGGCAGCGGGTTCCGTGTAAACATCAGGTTTTCTCACAAGGTGGAATCTTGCAAAGGGGGTCCCCCGGGATGAACGGCATCCCTCCCCTCCCGCCAACGTCCTGCCGCATCCCACGAAGAAGAGACGGCAAGAAGAGAAGAATGATGAAGAAGTAGAATGGGCGAAGAAAGGGGAGAGGGGAGGTCTGAGAGTTCTCCATTGACTTGGAAGAATGGACCGTAGAATTCCACCTGGTGCTTCCGACGAACAACTCAGCGCATTGAGTTCTTCACCCCCAAATCATGTCTGTGTCTAACCCTCAACAGTTCCCTCTCCATTCTACAAATGCCAATTAAAAACTATCCACATCCACCATAAAACACCTCCTCGGTCCAACTCCAACCTCCATGGAGCCCCCTTCCGACTCTTCTGAGCTCTTCAGAAGGCAAGGGCCCCCCTTCACTTCAAGGTCATCGTCCAGCGGACGGTGCACCTTCACTGTTCACCGGGAAGGGAAGGCATGCACACTGGGGAGGTATGCACTCCGGCATTTCTTGAGCCCCACAGAGGGCCACATCCCTTCCCGATGATTAATAGCCCCCCACCCGACACTACTTCACAAGGCCCTACCGCTGCATACCACCTTTACCTGTAATAGGCGATTCCTTGTTATAATGGTTATTATTATTTTTTTATTATGTTTTCATTATATTTTCTTCCTTCCCAGGCCTTTTTTTTTTTCTTTTAATGTTATAACTCACTCTTCTGTTATCCAGAGTTACCTCTGTTCTCCTCCCACTCTTCATTCTTTCTTATCTCTGCCGCATGCTGGGAATAAACTTCTACGCCTTCTATTGATTGTAAGCAACGTTAAACAACTGACGATTTCTTGTTAGGGAAGGCAACGATCGATTAATTGAATTCATCGATATATTTGTCGTGGTTGCTACCGATACATCGATAAAAAATATCGAAATATTGTCAAAATATCTGTAGAAAAATTTAACTGTGCACGATCAGGTGCCGTGAAAAACGTAATTAGGTACCTGAATGAAAAAATAAAAGTGGAAATTGAATTAAAATGAGGAGTTTAATTTCAAACGGACTTATACCTAATAATATTATATTACAGAAGTAGTTGGGACCTACTGTTTAACGCCGGTTCCGAACGGCAAATTTGAGAGGTTTTTCACTGCAGAATTATCCACAAGGCACTTTTTTTCTTTTTTTTTTGTAAATTCGAAAAAACAAAATTCAAGACGAAACAAATTTTTTAGGGTTCCCAAATTTTCAAAATAATTTGGATATAGAACCATCAATAATGAATGTTTATAATTATTATACCATAAAGTTATAAAAATCTGGCCTAAGTTTTGGTTGAGATACGCCCATTTTTAAGTTGGATATAAGCTGTAAAACAATTTATTATTTTTTGATGATAAACCTTAATATTTTTGTTATAGAAATATTGTGCAAAAATTAATTCTGTCAGTAGAAAATTATGTATTTATAATAAAATCCCTGAGCAATGTTTGGATTGATGTAGGATCCCGCAAAAATGGATTTTGCGTCCAAAATAACTCGGAAATCGCCATATCATTCGATCTTCTGACTACCTTCAAAAGCTCCATCTGAAGCCCCACGATAGCCCCATAGATCCCCACGGTGAAATCGCATCGTTCCGGGACACCCAAAAGTGGATTCTACGTCCAAAAATACTTCGAAAACGACACCTAACTCGACCCTATTGCCGGTATTGCCTAGGTACAGTAGATTTATGAAATGAGATTTATTTATGACGTTGACGGCTCCACTGAGATATTCTATACAACGCAGTGTGCTCAAGGTCTGGTTTTAAACTGCCGACAACATACATAATATTATCCACAAAATTATCGAGTTAATAACGATTACTTACGCTAATACAAATTTTATTGTTTCAGGTATGTTACACTGGAAAGGAGAACATGATGTTGGAGGTATTGTTGGACAATTTCTATACACAATCAACATTTCTCGATTGAGTTGAGCTGACAATTACCCAAATATTGTACACCAAAATTTGGTTTCTAATTTAATTAGAATGCATTTCGATTTACAGCACTGGCGAAGGATGTGCATTTATGCGATTATAATGCCTACTGGAGTTTGAAACTTAAAAAAAAAATCATTATACGTATCATCTTACTTAATTTACTAATCGATTTTGTCAATAAATTCCTATGAATTTTTGACTCAAAGGAAGTGTTGTCTCCGTTAGATCACTTACAATAATTGTAATTATTGATGATTTAGGCGTGCAATTTTTAATTCGCCCTTTTTTTAGTCTACCCGCCGGATCAATACGTTGTTGATTTGATTCCTGGCTGGCTATTTCGATTCGAGTAAACCGTTCAATGCCAATTGTCGATGTGAATTTCTCTTGTATTGTATCGCTTCTCAATGGACCTCTTCTGACGGACCTCCCCCCTTGAAATTCTCAAGTAGGATCATTAGTCACAGGTTTTTGTGCCAAAAGGACCACTTTCCTCGGGCACTTGAGTGTTAGTCCGGATGTTCAGTGTTTGCCGTCGTTTTGCAGGTATGAGCAGGTATTGTGAGGAGGACGTTTTTTTTCGGACGTGTTGTTGGAAGTTTGAGGTCGGAAGACCTCCGTTTACAAAGTTTGACAGCCGAAAGAACCCCGCATTTCGTCCCTCCGCCGCTAATCGTTTCGCAAATTGTGCCCCCAAGTATTTTTCTGGTTACACGTTTCGAAAGGACTGCGCATATCCGAGTGTTTTGATGGAAGAAGGACAGGTATGAGGATGGACGACCTTCGGAGGATATGAGCAACAGGTACGGCCACGTGGACATTTCTTTCTGCATATTCTCAGGGGAGATTTGAAAATCTAGTGCAAAGCTTAAAATGCCTTCACCTATACCCAGTGTAAACCCAGGTCGTCTGGAGATGTCGTGAGGGGATATAGAAACGGTATGATGTGCTATATTAACAGGTATGAAACCGAACAGAAGCGCACTTAACCGGATTGAAAAGTCATTCGGTTTAAAAAGCTTTAAAACTGGTAGAGGAGCTAAAGAAGCGTATTATGGAATACTAGCCGTCCAAACTGGGGGGCCTCGCTCCGCTCGCCCAGGGGATTAAGTATTTAAATTGGGATCTGCAGTTAGGATACAGAGGAAACGCCGACTCAATCAGACTGTAAACAACGAAGATGGGAAGAGTTGCGCACGTTTGCGCTCTGCGTGGATTACGCGCAATGGGTGTTTCGGGACGAAGAACTTGACGTCGAATCCGAATCCGCGATAAAAAATTGGGGTTATACATGAAACAAAACTGTTGCGCGCAATTGCGCACAGTTGCGCGCGTCGCGCGGGATTTTAATATAGCCTGTACTGTGAAGACAGCGGACCCGAATATTTAGAGAAAAAAAAATCGTCGAAATCCGTTGATCTGAAATCCTATAAGGCAAACAGAAGATGGAAACCTAATTTTATATATAGCTGGGACACCCATGCTTCACACGAAACATCAAATTCCTGTTCATTATTGCATCCATCCTTCTCCTCTGTTGACCCGTTTCTTGTTGGGAAGTATCAAACTATCTCGAATCGAAGGGCCGTATAAGAAGAGAGGGAAAAATAACCTGTCCGCATAGGTTCCCTTCTTGATACGCAAGAAGCTATACCCGTCCGTAATGTTAGCGCTCTGGGATGAGCGAAAGAGAAATTTGTTATTCCACAAAACCCCCAATACATCCCATGCTTCACTTGGAACACCCGTAGCAATACACTTCTCGTGATTTTTCTTAGTAACAACGCTTGTTGACGTGTCAATCTACTATAGCCTGGTGTCAGAACTCGCTCGTCAATTTGCGCCCACTCGCACGGAAATTTGTTCAACTGTTTGGAAGTTTAATTTTATAATATTAGGGTAGATCAGTGGCTCAGTGGTTTGAGCGTTGGACTACTGAGTCAAAGGTTGCTGGTTCGATCCCAGCAGCCGCAAGACATCTTCCTCGTACTGATAATCACCTTTCGGAAGGCAATGGTAACCCACCGAAAGTATTCTGCCGTGGAAAACCTCTCAAATTTGCCGTTCGGAACTGGCGTTAAGCAGTAGGTTCCTACTACTTCTGTAATAACTGGTCAACACGCTCAACAGATGTTAGTAGCGAGAGGTCGCCAACGCCCGATGACGGGTATGGCACCCAAAGAAGAAGAAGGGTAGATAGATCGATAGATAAAACCAGTGTAAGAGCTGTAGAACCAGTTTGAGAAGCAATAAAACAGTTCGAAGAGCCGTAGTACTAGTTTGGGAAGCTAAACAACCGGTTGAAGGGCTGTAGTAGTAGTAGGGTTATAAAATCTGGATAGAGATAATAGAACCAGTTCAAGGAGTTATAAAGCTGATTAAAGAGTTATAGAACTAGTCTGCGGAAGTATTATTATTTAAGAGCTATAAAACCAGTTTAAGGAGCTATACAACTGGTTGAAGAGTCAAAAACCAGGTTTGAGGAGCTATAGAGGAAGACTTATAGAACTAGTTGAAGGAGCTAAAAAGCCAGTTGAAGAGTCCTTGAACGAGGTTGATGAATTTTAATACCAGATGTAGAGTCATGGATCGAGTTTGAGGAGCTATAACATCCGTTGAAGAGACAGAGAATCAGTTTGAGTAGCCATATTGAAGGGCTATACAATTGGGTCAAGTCGCTTTTAACCAGTTGAAGAGCACATAAAACGTTTAAGATGTTATTACACTGCTTGAAGAGATATTGAATCAGTTGAGAAGCAATAAAAACTATTGAGGAGAGACAGAACCAGCTTTTGGTTTACCATCTCATCTAGTTGTGCCTGCGAGGTTTTCACCCCGGTCGGCCAAACCAGTGTGGCTCTTTGGGCTAAAAAGGGGCAACGAGAGGGATTTTGAAGGGTTTCGGCTATGGTGTCGACTTTCAAATTATATTTGGACGTAGAATCCATTTTCGGCGGTTAGATCGATCCGATTTCACCGAGGGGATCTATGGGGCTTCCATGGAGCTACAAATGGGATCGTTTAATTGAAAATAACCTTCCGTATAATATAAGGAATATTATAGGAATTATAGTTTTATTGTCCATGGAATGGTTTTAGGAGAACAGTTTACGTAGAAACGTTCCTGTCGACGATAAATTTTCTCCATATTTGGACATTCACTGTCAAAGGCGTGGATGGATAATTGATGAGCGTGTAGAGGGAAAGCTTGGGAGTAATTTTCCCCGCTGAATAATTTAACCTCCAAAACTTTATCAGGATTATTTTCGGCATCCCTCATGTGGAATTCGAGAGCAAAACACGAGAGCTTAGGACCCGAGCGAAATATCCCTCTGGGCGTGAACTCTGCAGAAGGATGATGTAAAAGAGACGGTGATTAATGGAATTTATTCATGACGATTATACTGGAAGCCGCGACGAGGGACCCCCCTCGGGAAAACGGCGCATCATTTAAGCTCGGGGGCACAGTCAGGCGTTGGGCGGTTTCTTCTCCGGATACTACGGCTTTTGACTGGAAAAAGGAAGAAGAGCGAATGGAATGAGTGGAGGGGTCTTGGGAACGCCAGCTGTATCCCCCCACTGGTCACCGGCTCTGGAATGCTTAAAACTGGTCTTTCGCGACCGATTTATATGTAACTTCTTGTGCTATCGCAGCTGCCTCTTTCTCTCCATTACTTTATTCGAGAACCTTTTTTGATCCGGTTCGTCACGCGGTGCATCTGCGGATTTTCTGATATTTGTCAGACTCAGAAGACACCAAGGTTGGATGATAATGCAATCACGGGTCTCACATGCACGTAACTCGTGTTGAGTTTGAGCATCGAGTGCTTCGGTTGCTCGCGGGTATGATGAACCCGATGACGTCAGGCTCTCCTGGCACCAAGTTCAAGGTCTGCTTACCGCTGAGTCAGCAACGCTATTGAGTCAGCCAGGCATTCAGAGTTGATCAAATATTAGCGATCAATAATTATTCGCTAATTGATCGCCAATATTTGATCAACTCTGAACGCATGGGTCATGTTCCTGGTTGCTTGATGAGAGGGACGACTGAATACATTTTTTGGTTATAGTCAAAATGGAATTAATTCGAATGGTTGAGTCTCTGAGTGAGAGGTAAGAAATTACTTGGTCCGCTCACCACATTGCAAAAAAATTTGCCTTTGCGCCAGGAAAAATTAACAGCTCCCAGGTGAAACCTATCTACCTAAACGCCTCATAAAATATCCACTTGCCCTCACTATTTAATTTTGCACTTGCAGAACAAGACTTGTAACAACTTGTAACACTTTAAAAACCAAGTCTTGGTGTTTTGAGGGGCAACGGCATATTATTTGCTGCCCAGCTTCACATAATATATTATCGTCTTATATCTATCATTAAATGGGGAAAACAAGCATACGGGATGAAAATGTTTCAGCTTTTTCCCATATCAGGAATCTTTTATACCACTGATTCTCAACGTGCCTGTGGCTATGTATGTCAAAAGCCTTCTCCTACTAAATGGTAATCGATAAAAAATACGGCGATTTTTTCTACGGTCTCTGTGGACCGTTTAACTACCATTAGGGGGATTGAAAACCCAAATTTTTGGCGCGCGTTTCACGTGCAACTATTTGTATCTTCGTTGTTAATGGTCTGATTGAAATGGGATTTCCTCCTTATCCTACCTAGAGATCCGAATTTTAATACAAAATCCCGAAACAACGAGTTCCGACGATGAGCGAATTTAGACGGCGAGTTTAATTTGAACGATTTCCATAGATCAGGCGCGCGCTTGAACTTTAATAAGGGACGCTGTCAGGGACCTCGGAAAGACGTACCTACGCCAGGGACCTTAGAAAGGTGGAGGAGGCGGGGAAACCTGGGGGGGGGGGGGGGTCATTCTACGCTAATTTTGGATATATTCTGGTTTCTAGGAAGATGATTTATCGCTCTATTCCCCGGCCAATTTTACGCCCGTTAAATGTAGCGCATTGAGCGACTTCTATCGTAATATGCAGTTGGCGGAGCGAAGCGAAGCCTTCTGTCTGATTAAGTGGTTGGCCGAGCAAAGTGAGGCCTTATGTCTGAGTGCTAGTATTTCACTAAAGTTGATAATAAGGGGTGTTCAGGGGTGTTCCCAGGAGGTCAAATAAGGTTTTGTTTTCTGAGCAATTTTGGATTCATTGTCCATTTTATGCATCACGCAAAAATATCCGTTGCCGGTTGCGATGAAATGGAATTTTAAGCAAGTTTCACTATCATTAGCAACAAGGTCGATATCTGAAGCTCTGTTTTAATGTTATTATTATCTCTTCATCGGGGCTCTTTTATCATCATCGTCATCTCTGATCTCTTTCACTATTAATAGGTTTGTTCCAGGTTTGACGGACTGTTAACAGAAATCGACGGAGACATGCGCAGTTCAGCAACTGCTGATCCAAGTCGTCTGTAGGTTAACAGCAGTTGGACGGAAACCGACAGCTCGAGTGTGGTTGGGATCTGTCGACAGACGCTGTCAGACCTGGAACATACCCTATATTCCATAATCAATTCTGGATATCTGTGTATTTCTGTTTCGGTGGCGGGTTCAAAATCATTACCTGGAACCTTGACACGACTATCCCCATCTTCTTATCATACGACGTATCTTAACACGTGTTCGGAGTGACAAGAGCAGAAACCGTCAAAATGTTGACCTCAGGGCAGCGACGCGGGTGGTATTTGGGCGGTCCCACCCAATTACATTTGAATTGTGAGCTTGTCAGATGTCAATTACGTACTGCATGGCGGGCTTTCATGTTGGGCTGACGTGAAATCGATGAGGGGGCTGAATAATAGCGCATTCCGTTCCAGAAACAGTTCCCCAACAAACAGTTTCCGGGAGGATGACAAAAAAAAAAAAAAAAAAAAAAAAAAAAAATCCCCGGAGACGGTTTTTGACAACTTGAGTTTGATTCAGGTTTGGTCGGGTTGACGTGGGATTTGTGAGGTGATCCTCCGGAGTGTCTCGGGTGATATTCTACCTCTGCGACGAATCGGACTCTGCCCTGCAGTCTCGACCCCGCTTGGTCCACCAAGTCCACAAATAGTCTTTGGGGATCTGTCGAAGTCGCCCCACACTAGGCAACGTTCCAGCAAAAAAAAAAAAAAAAAAAAGACCATACGGGAGACCCCGCTGGCTGACGACCTATTTATAAGACGTTAGGTGGAAAATTATCGTCAGGCCGTGGAAGGGGGGAGTGTCCGCGTCTGACCGTTGACCTCAGGCCCTGCAACCGGATCGGTTTCGTCCCGCCCAATTAAGTACACATCACTTGGTGAGCTCACCAATCAGCCCAAAATCTCTTGTGACCTCTGGACGTTAATAGAGATTGTTTTAATACGCCTATGTGATCAAGATACAGTGATAACTAATTAGTTACAATCGTAACTCAAACTTTAATGATGAAATTTTCACATTTTAAGGCGTGTAGGCAGGGATTTTAGCCCGATTGCCGGTGGGGCTCTGTGGCTGCTCGAGGGGTTTCGGAGGATGCTCAGGTGGGTTTACACGCGCATGCCATTAGGTAAATGGCAAATTTTGCTCAAACTGGCTTGCACAAACTGAACTGAACAACTTGGTCGTGTTCACACGTTCAGTTGTGCTTGTTCAAATGTGTGGATCCTTCAGTAGGCTTGATCGTTCTCTCTTTCTCTTTGTTTAATCGAAATCACCTATTTTGTTTATTAATTTTGGTTTATTATTCTTGGAATAATACACCTATGAAATCGCGACGGAGGTCGAGGACTCTGATCGGCCTCAAAATTTGACATTATCCGTTTCAAGAGGTCTAGATTCCGAAACCGAAATGTCCGTCCGCCGTCCGGGCCGTTTTGGGCAGTAGGAATTTTTTTTAAATCTGAAACTTTGACAAAATAGTCGGTTTACCATCTAGTTGTGCCCGCAAGGTTTTCAGCCCGCTCGCCCAACCCGTCGGGATCCCTGGCAGCAAAAAGGGACCACAGGAGGCTTTTTTTAAAGGTTTCGGCTATGGGGTCAAGTTCGGTGTCGTTTTCGAAGTATTTCAGGGCGTAGAATCCATTTGTGGGGGTCCCAGAAGGCTTCGATTTCACCGTGGGGATCTATTGCGCTCGCATGGGCCTACAAACGGGATTTTTGAAAGATCCCAAGAGGTAAAATATTTTCCGTGTAATTTTGGACGGATAAGTAAACCATTTTTCGAGGTCCCACACTTTTTTTTTTTTTAACAGAATTAATTTTTGCAAAATCAACCCATACCTACCGTATCGAAGATCAATAAACCTTTTGTAAAATTTGCAGCGTTTTTCATTTACATGTATTTAATAATTTTTCGTTATTAAAAAAAAAATAAAGTAAAAAATTGAAATTTGAGAAATTAAAATTTAAAACCAATTAAACTTTAAAAAATTGAATATTTTTGGAGGTTGGGCACGTATCCAGTTTTCAAATAATCAAATAATACCCTCTTTACCCGCTTTACATGCACGGTGGTGACCAATGAGCGTTATTGGGTTGATGCGAAGACAGTAAATTGATCAATAACGTTATCGTAGGTAAGGGTGAATAATTTATTCACCAGTCGATGGGTACCTGCCCTGGTGGCGATGCTGCGTCGCACCTTCGTTAAAAATGTAGGCCAAGAAGGCGAGCTCGCCCAAGTCGGTTGATTGGGACCTTTTCAAAGGGATCTCACACTTCCCTTATCACCCGCTTTGATCCTCCGGGGCGCCTGACGCACGTACGGACCTGCTCACGTCGTTACGTCAGCAGTTCCGAGATGTGCCGATGGATGGAAAATAAACCGAAAAAAAAAAAAAAAAAAAAAAAAAAAAAAAAAGACCGCCCGTCCGAAAGTCCAAAATCACGTGATTCTCAGCACAAAAGGTGATGCAAGAGTTGAGAAATACGTCTCGTTGCCATCCCTTGAAACAGTCTGCGCGGGACAATAGCCAATACGAAGATTCTGTGGAATTGAGATCGAACCATGAAGGCAGACTATCTTTTACTCGCCATACAAAAGCCAAGAAGCTCCAGACCATGAAAGAAGCAAACGAGGGAGAAAAAGACGATTTTCTTTCGTATAGAAAATTAGTCTGGTGCCCATTATATTCTTGTACTGTCAGCGACTCCGTTTACGGTAACTTTTTGAAATGTTTCGTCATGTTAAAAGTTCTTACGAAAAAGTACAATTTTAAAAAGAGTCTCCCTGTTACGAAACTAATTTTCTGTCGTTACTGAACAGCATGACTTTCCATCCCTATCATTGCCCTCATCCGCCTCAGGTTATTTCCCGTAATTACCTCCGGTAATCTACCGTCAACTCCCAATGGCAATCCCCAATCAAAATCTACATAAACCGTTCGTGGGCCGTTCGGAGAAGAAAAAAAAGGCCTCTCAACAATTAAGAAAATGATGAAGCGTTTGAAAAAGATTGCGGCTGAGTCCTTCGCCGAAAGTGACGTTATCGTTTATAGTTCATCAATCACTCAAATGACGGCATGAACGAGGTGTTGCCGAATTAAACACCCATTTAGATGGTTTTTTCTTAACAATTCTGAGGAGAAAAAGTGTGTTTTTTTTTTTTGCTCGAATCTATCAAGTAAAAGCTCTCTCAAGGTAAATCAGCCCTTGCAAGAAGCTCTTCTCTGACACACCATTTCTCTCCTATTCATTCGTATTCAACAAGATAAAATCTCATTAACGCTGATTAATTACAAAGGGCTTGATTTCGTGCTTTGTCAATGCTTCCCAAATTTTCCCGTTTGATTCCGTTTTTCTACCCCATTGGACCTCAACATGAAAAGCCCCCAATTACCCAAAAAAAAGACCAGGTTTTTTTTATTGAAAACTTTCGCACTCTCTTGGAAAATCGAAAAGTTTTTAATCAAACGGAACAGTACGACGGAAATGATCCTCTTATCGGGAAATGATTATCGTAATTAACTATCGGGGGGAAGGGCCTGAAAAGGGAGACGGCTAATGAATAACACTCGGGGGAGGGGCTGCGGGTTTTATCTGCGTCGAAGTTTGGGAAATTGATGTTCGTTTAATATTTTCGTTGGGCGGGCGAAATCGGACGACTCCATTTTCTTGGACGGTTAATGAGGGAAAATGAGAAATGAGGAGTAGACAGGTTTCGCGGCGGGGGAAAGTTTTGAAGGCCTTGAAATGGGAGTTCGACGCCAAATTAAAAATATGCCGGTCTTTCAATTTGAAAGCAATTTTACTGGCAACCTATGACCTGATGTTGTTTAGCGGTGCTATTTCTGTCTAGGGGGCCACCGGCTACGCCTGCCCACCTACGATAGTCTCCCACCTGGTTGTGGGAGGCGGCAATCGCCGTCGGACACCCCTCGGCCCACTGCCATCCCAACACCCTGTCATCTGCTCTAGCCACAATTTTTTGACCACTTTTAAAGCTCAGATACCCCACATGGAGCAACTTTTTGGTGGTTTCAGATTTTTCTCGTCATCTACTCGCCAAAACTAATTTTTTTTTTTTTTCATTCAAAAAAGTATGAAATCCTGTTTTCAACCAATATAGATACCTAAGTCAATATATTTATTTATTTTTTATTTTTTTTTAAATTTTATTTTTTAATATTAAATAAAGAAAGCTTTCTTATGTTTTAGAATAATTTAATATTGCAATATCAAATTTTGATGAACGATATTTATTAAGTAAACGGTAATTTTTGAAGTTGCATTGGATTTTTAGATGCAAAAACACATGCAGGAGGGGAAATTAGGGAAAATGAGAAATTAGTAGTAGACAAGTTTGCATTTTGCGGTTTTTTGGTTTGAGTCGCTTTTTTTGAATTTTTCATTTTTTAAATATTTTTTTTAAGGATTTAGCCAATTTATGTCATTTCGAAACAGTATGAATTATTATTAACTACCCATTTACGGTTTAATTTGTAATGATTTTCGTTGAACTATCACGTGTTTTAGTTGTTTCTATTCTCTCAAATGCTGTTTTTCCGAATTTTTATCTCGTTTTTTATTTGCTCGAGTGAATATCAAATTAATATTCCGGTTTTTTTTTCTTCGTTTCAGGTACGTTTTAAACGTCGTCGCCCTGATGTTTCTACTGCGCAAGGTATACAATCTTCAGTATTTTCAAGATTTTTCGATTTGCGGAAGGTTTACAAACTTCATTTTCTCCTTTCTTTTGGTTACGGAGATACTCTTCAAAGGATTGGCTGGTACATTCGTTGGTTCTGCTACAATCATTTCAGAAGGAGAAATCAAAGTACACGCCCACAAAGGGAGCTTTTCACCGAGTCAGGATTTAGCAGTATAAAAGGGCCGGGTCAAAGGTCAGTTGGTTATCATTCTGACTCCAATCGATCGGAAAGGAGGGGGCCCTTCCACAAAGTACAGGGTTGTCCATCGCTTTGTCAGGGATGTCTGATTCATCTGATAAGAGTAGGAAAACCCCTTTCAAGTGCCTCCTATAAGAGTTAGTTCTTCGAACGAAACCAATTTTCTACCTTTCGAAGAAAATGCTCACTGAGGACTTGGCTGTATCGGATCCACGTGGAGGGATTTCGTCGATAGCGGACGTCGAGTTAATTAAATTGGTTGATCGCGTTCAAGCTTGAAAGGGCGATTGGGAATAGTCTATTCTATGTTGGGTTGAATGAAATGTCAGCAACAGTTCTTATTTGATCAGCTCTATTGTAGATTGGGTGAGGTAGGACTAGCTGAAAAGTTTGGGTTTTATTCATCTTCACGTTCGACGTCGAAATTACTTCAAAAACGATACCTATCACGACAAAGTCTCTCATTTGTAGCCCCATGAAAGCCCCATAGATCCCACAGTGAAATCGGATCGTTCTGGGACCCCCAAAAATGGATTCTTCGCCCAAAAATACTTCAAAAACGACCCCATAGCCGAAACCCTTCAAAAAAACTCCACCCGTTGCCTCATTTTAGCCCCATAGCGCCCCACGCGTTTGGGCGATCAGAATGAAAACCTTGCTGGCACAATTGGATGGTAAGTAAACCGATTATTTTGTCAACATTTCAGGTTTGAAAAAAAATTCCTACTACTCGAAACGGCTCCCCAGAAATGCGCGCAAAATACACAAATTGGGCGCAAACCGGCGCATTTGCACCCAACTTTCTCATTTTAAATGGTATCCCTTAATTTTTATGTCAGATTTGGATTCCCGAGCCAATTGTACGTCCAATAAACCTATTGAGCACATCTTCCGCCTCGTGGAAATCTGCGCATCAATCCCGTATCTTCATTACCTACTTACAGTCTGATTGGATCAGCATTTCCACTGTATCACCGAGCGATCCGATTTTTAACACTAAATTTCGAACGAACGAATTCCGACGTTCGGGAGTTTTTGACGACGAGAAGAACATTATGGAATCTGAAACATCACCAGTTTGGGAGCGCTTGCGGTCTGTAAGGTCTATGCAGTTGCCGGCCCTTGAAGGGACTCTCCCTCTTATCTGTCCCAACTGACTCAGGTCGAGAAATCGTTTACACTGGCCGCGCTTGGGACGGGCGAGGTCTCCCAACTCGGGAGTGACATTTTCCAACGATCGGCTTTTAGGTATTTTCAACACCCAAGGGGTCATACAAATCAACACTTGGCCTATTATTCGAATGGGTGAGCGACCCACCGACCCTGCCTTATAAAATGGTTGGCCGAGCGAAGCGAGGCCCCCTGTCTGAGTGATATCGATGAATAGTAAACCCTTGTGTAAAACTTCCGCTGCGCTTTCAAAACCACCCTAATGCTCAGGTCAGTTCTGGTTTATTATTCACTGAATAATCAACCGATGCTCGGCCTCAAAATTTGTATTTTTTGTTTCAATTGTACACATTTTGAAACAAAAGGACAAATTTTGAGGCCGAACATCGGTTGATTTTTCAGTGAGAAATAAACCAAAACTGACCTCGGATTCGTGTTCAGCTTACCGAAAGAAGCCTCAGTGAATTATTACGAGCTGTGACTTTTCGGGTTTTGTCATTTGGTCGAAGTCAGGCGTGTCGCTATTTCCGGAAATCTGTGGCTTTGGGTCGGCCGGGTTTTGAAAATTTAACTCCCCCCCCTTCGCAACTTGCCCCGAACCCTCCTCAACTTCTGAAATGAACGAGCCGAGTCGGTAACGAGCAGATGAATTAAAGATGACCAGAAAGGAGGCGATGCGGGACCGACACACGCAGACAGGAAGAATAGGCGATGTGGTGGGGAAGAACAATATGGGAATTACAGCGGGGGTTGGTGGAGGGGGGGCGGAAGGATAAAGAGTGGGGGAAGCCGGCTTCTGAAATATTTAGGTCTTTCCAGCCTATAAACCCCTTTGCATTCAAATTGACATGCCCTAACCCTCAGCCTTATGTTCGCCTTATCCTCGACACAGTTCGGAACTACAGAAAGTTTTTATTGGGCTGTTGACGAAAATGGAGTTTGTAACTTTGGCAGCTACCTTCAAGACCATTAAAATGCATGATAGGTGTTTTTTTTTAAATGGTTTTCGGATCGAACCACCGATGGTTGTACATATACAAGCGAGCATCGGTTTTCCACGTTTCTTATTAAATAAGAAACTTTCTTATTTCTATATTTACGGGCAAGCCCAATTTACATTGTGCACAGTAAGTCATTCCACCGGGGGGGGGGGGGGGGGGGGAGCTTTAATTGTGGAAAAATTAAAACAGATTCTGTACCTATCTTTCTTGAAAACCAAAAAAATAAATAATAATAATAAACATCTGTACTTACATTGTTTTGTACGGATATAGGAAAATTGATTTTGCAAAATTCGAAAACGACAGCTTCTTTGACTTCCTGGGACCCTTCGAAAATCCCATTTGTAGCCCCATGAAAGCCCTATAGATCCCCACAGTGAAATCGGATCGATCTGAGACCCCCCAAAAATGGATTCTACGTTCAAAAATGCTTCAAAAACGACACCCCACTCGAACCAATAGCCGAAATCCTTCAAAAAACACCACCCGTAGCCCCACGGGCGATTTTGCGCTTTCTACTGAGTAGGACGACACAAGTCTTATCCACGTAGGAAGGATCAGGCCTTATTTAGGCCCAATTTACATCGGGTACCAATGATTTGGGCCCAGCGAACAATCGCCCGTGGGGCTAAAAAGGTGCTACGGGAGGGTTTTGACATTTCATGTCTACTTTGGCACACAAACGAAAAAAGCGTTACGGGTTACGGCGTAGCAACGACTAAACTAAAGACGTGAAATGTCCTAATGTGTTGCAGACTCGTATTTTGAAGAGATTCGGCTATGGGGTCGAGTGGGGTGCCGTTTTCGAAGTATTTTTGGACGTAGAATCCATTTTTGGTCGTCCGAGATCGATCCGATTTCACTGTGAGGAGCTCAAAGAAGGTGTCGTTTTACGAATAATTTCGGACGCAAAATCCATTATACCGCATGGCTCAAATCACTCAGCTCATGCCGCAACTTGTTTGCTGAAGAAAGGTCGCTTCGGAATCTCAAAACAATGTCGGCCGCAAAAGGCAACTTGGCACTGCGGTAAACGATAAACAGGGGGGGAAAAAACACGGAGAAAGACAAAGGGTCTCAGGGTGTGAGTGTAAACCAAGGCGGGGAAGGTTGGGAAAATTAAAACAGACAAATAACCTCTAGTTTCGTGCGGTAACACGGTACCCCGTGCCGCCCCTGTGCCCTGATAGCATGTTCGGTTCGGCGGCGCCTTCCCGTCTAAAGCCCCCAGTCCCCACCACTCCGGACCTCGTCATATCGATCCGGTCTTTTTCGGAGAACCTGTGAAAAGGGGTTTATTTATGTAGAGCATCATCCCATCATCCCTAATGTTTACGGATCTGCCGGCACACTTTTGTTAAGAAGTTATCGACTTGTTGAAAACTGACAAGCGGTAATGAAGCGTTGGGGGAGGAAAAAAAGGAGCCCCGGTTATCATTCACTTTAGCCCCACAATACACACTTTTCATTTCTAGGTGAAATTGATGGGGCAGAATTTACTATTCATGAGATTTGACAAGAGTAATTTTCATATCAGCTAAGTAGTGCTTAAGGGCCAAATTTTGTTGAACGGGTCCCAACCCAAAAGCCTGACGTTTAATATGATTGATTAATGATAATTATAATAATCATTTAATAATAACTGAAATACACGGGTCATTCTCACAAAAACGTGAAATTTGATGGAAGTAGTCATTTTCAAAAATTAAAACGTTCACATCTAATACATTAAAGCCGCATCCCGAGGAGGAGGAGGAGGAGGAGGGTGAGACGATTTTGGCCATTCTCAGCAAAACGTAAATCTATTGTGATTGTTTGAAAATATTTCTGATGTCATTTTTTCGGCCGTTTTTTTTTTTTTTTTTTTTTTTTTTTTTTTTTGTCGTCCTACTACTACTAGTCCATGGATACTCAAAGAAAAAAAGTTACCAGCAGCGCACCAGCAAGTTTATTTTTTTAAATTAAAAATAATTTTAAAAAATGGGTGAGTGAACCGATGACATGTGAACCAATGACCAGAATGAATGAAGCAATTTAATTCTAATTTATGTAATAATTACTTATTTAATTATTAAAAACCTAAAATTACGGTTCACATCTACGGTCCTAAATGACAACTCCTTTGAAAACATTTGAGGAAGACGCTGTCACTTTGGAATTTAAATTTAAACTTAAAATAAAATTACTTCTTTCAAGGAGGTCATTGGTTCCCTTGAGTTGTCATTGGTTCACATTATACGTGAACCAACCACCTTTAGTGACTACGTTAGTGGCCCAATGACAAGTGACCCAATGACAAAACATGTGTTTTTTAATAATCTTCTCAAATTATTATTTTAAATAATTTAATAATAATTCTTGAGTTCTCAAGAATTATTATTAAATTACTAGATAATTATTATATAATTACTAGATATAATTACTAGAAATAATTACTATAATTACTAGATAATTATTATCTTCTCAAGGAATGAACTTTTCTCGAAGCTAATGGAAACCATCCAACAAAAAACACCTAATGACTTCAGAGAAGAAAAAATAGACATTAATATCATGACTTACGAAATGTAAGTTGAGGCGGACCGATGACAACAACGAAAAATACGGCCACGTTTTCACACTAACCCATCACTCTCAGCGTCCCGGTGTAAACTGAAAAATTGAAAAAAAGGCGGCGAACCGTCGAGGGGAAGTGACGATGTGGCTCATCCAGATTCTCAGAAACAAAGCGTAGTGAGCGAGCATTCAAGACACCCCTCCAAGTGATCCAATGACGCGATCTTGATGGGACATGTATATTGCAGTTTATTTCAAAATGAAGCAATCGTTTGAAAATGATAAAACTCAAGATTTGTAATCTTCTCAATCTATTTAAAAAGTCGTTGGATGGAAAGATCAGGTAAATGTTTATCGGAAATAGCTGAACCCAATCATCGTGGGCAAGGCCTTGACGGGGACATGGTGAACCAATGACATTTTCGGTATTATTTTCAAATTTTCGTATAGAAATAATGAGTTTATATTTTTTAAATATATGGACCATGTAGAGCGCGAAAATATCATTTGCAAACAAATTACTTTTTGAGAATAAGAGGTAGGTACTTAAATAGGTGAAATTGCACTGGAAGCCCAGATTTACGTTTTGCTGAGAATATAGATATTCTAGGGCACTTCCAGATGTCGGAAAAATGGTGTTGGGCCAAAGGGTGGACGAAGCCCCCCCCCCCCCCCCCCGCCAAGCTGCAGAACGAGGAAAATGCTCATTTTTATTCTAAGGCACTTCTAGATGTCGCACAAATTTGAATCACAAACACATTCGTCTAGGCGAGCATAGTGCGAGAAAAGTCTGCAACCACCAAAAAGTCCGCTCAAAATTACTCAAACATGTGTTTTAAGGCTCAGTTTACAAGAATGTTGGGAAAAGTTTGTATTAAGGGGGGGGGGGCTCCGGGGAGGGGAGGAGGCCGTTGGGAAGACAAAAAAGGGGGTTGCCATCACGAGAATTTAACCCATTTTTATTTATTCCCACTTTTATATTATTCAGGAATCAAATACAGGATGACGGTATCCCATACAATTTTTCAAGCTGAACCTAAATTCAAATTAGATTTTCAAAAACCCTCACCTATTTCTTTAAGAAAAAACTATTATTATCAATTACAAAATCCTGCGAGATGAATACTTGAATCCCGCGGGATTGAAAATCGTGCGGGATTGCGACCCCTGGACGTGAGGACACTTTCGACTTTCCCTACTAACCCCTTCCTTTTACTAATGTAATGAACAGTTCAGCCGGGGCACAGTGCGGGCGCTCCTCAACAGCAGCCTGCGTAGAGAAACACTTCACGAACAGTTTGTCAGTTGGCACTCTGTTAGGAAATAGGTCATATAACACGTACATTTATATTCGAAAAGGTGATTCGAATCGAGCTCCGGAATGAGTGAATGCGTGAGACGACTAGGTGAGAGCACTCCCGGGGGGATCATCCGCAATTGCTCGGAGCCGGATTTTAATTCAACGCATCCGTTCCTTCCACATCTCGTTATCTGAGCTAATAAAAGTAACGACTCCCAGTCCCCCGTCACCGGTAACGGGTGATTGTGTCGAGTATATCACCCCGGCCGAGAATATCACTGGCTGTTGTTGTCATTGGATGAGAGAATACCATACCAGAGGAGGCCTACTTGTCGTATGAACTTAGGATTGGAGCTTATTTCAACATAGTTGGTAAAATCGCCCGAATTTGTTTTGTGGTTGAAGGTGTTTAAGAAGACAATTACCTATGATGGTGTTATGTTATGATGATGTGTCCACATAATCCTCCAGAGGAAAATTGACAAAAAGCTGTATAATATTTTCGGCTGAATGCAAACTCACGAAGAGGATCGCAGCCGTAATTTAGATTAAAGCAAACGAGTATTATTGAAGTGTTTGGAACAGATGCATGAAAGCACGTATTGAAACAGATGCTAGAACTTTGAAAGGATCTGCTTAATAAGCAGTGCTTATATTTGAGCTATATTTTGAATTTGGAATATGCAGGTTGAAAGGATCTGCAGGATATGCAGAATATGCAGGATATGCAGGTTGAAATGATCTGCTTAATGAAAGGATCTGCTTAATAAGCAGTGCTTATATTTGAGCTATATTTTGAATTTGAGCTATATTTTTTTGATACGGGTACCGTGAACTCATAAAAGAGGATCCCTACGTGTTGAATTTAATGTGAGTGATGAGAATGATTTGATAAGGATGCCTGAACCCAAAGTAGTAAGAGAATAGAGAGGAGCGACTAGCTAGTTCAAGAATTCGATTGGTACTGAATGAACTGGCCTGGAATTGGCCTTTATCCCCACTGCGGGGCTCACCCCTCTCTGGGTTCTCACTCGTAGAGAGGGTTGTATCAGGAAGTTTCAGTTCATAGGAGGTTTGGGCTACCCGCCAAAGACTGCCAAGAGAACGCACTCTGAACATCCTTTGTCACTAGTAAGTTTACCAGGTGCCCGCTAGGTTGAGTCCAGCTTTGGGGTTTGAAGTTATCGGCATTTGCGGTTCGCGAATATTCAGGGAATAAAGCCTGCTTCCTCCAGACGGCTTGGGCGCCTGGCTGGAATTGCCAGCCCCAAACATCCCGGAGATATAATATCTATGGATAAGACAGCAGTGGGTGGCTCCTGGCGCGATCTGTGGACGTAAATGCCAACTCCCTGGCCCTTATTAGTATCGAGGATACTCCTGGAGGTGTCGCTATCAGCAGAAGGGGAGCTTTGGGGCACTTCTTGTAACGCTGAGTGGGCGTTCCTCTTCTTTCTTTCATGGGGAGATCCCTGAGGCAACCCCCTATGGTTTTCACCCGCTTCAAGGGTCTTCGCACTGTAGGCGCGCGCACCTCGCTGTCTGGTCCTTCCCGCATGCTTATTTGGTTTATTTCGTCTACTGTTATTATTAATTATATGGGGGCACCACAGATGGGCACGGTGTGTCTACAATATTATTAGCATTTGACATTGTGTCGTGTGAAGGGTGTTCCTCAGCCAAAACGTTAAAGCTGACGCGTGGGGCTTCTCCCCTGGAGGTAGTGAAGGTGGACGGTCTGTATTATTTCGCTGGAGTCGTCCAGTTAAAATGAGACCTTCGTGAGGTCGTCTTTAGCTGAAATTTGGGCTGTGAATACGGAGCGAATGAAGTGAATCTCCACAACGTCCAAGCTGGCGTCCATGAAATCCTGAGTTTTCTCCGGTTCTGACAAACTGTGTTAACCGACGTTGTAAAAGTCAGATTGGTAACAAAATTCGAATCGAGACGATTAGCGGTAAAACGAAGGAGTCAACCTCGGACCAACCATGTCGTGTTGGGAACGGGCGTCTCGAGATGAAGGGTGAGATCTAGCGGGCTTCCAGAGATTCCAAACCAGTTTCATTGTATTTATTGATTGCAGAGTTATGCCGTGTGGGGGTTTTTCAAAGAAAGAGGTGATTAGTTAAGAACAATGTGAAAGCTTGAAATTCAAACCAGCAACTCAACCTGTTCCTCAAAAGCCGAAGTTTTCATACAGCTCGTCTGTCTCAACAACAAAGTTATTACTGGTATGCGCCGCGGGAATCAAATTAAGGATTTGCGGGAGAGATGAAATCAAAGCTTTATCAAAGGGAAAGGAGTTGTTCATTGTTGGTCTATTTGTAGATTCTGAGGGAGCACATAGTTACGGCAGTGCGGTCGGGAACTTGGCCGAGTTTGCACGGTTAGGTGCGGCGTTGAGGAAAGGCTTTGAGGTTGATATTCATTCCTTTTGTGAAAATCTCCCCACCGTGAAGTGAGAGGGTGTCAGAAGGGATGAGAATGCGAGGATGGATGTAGGCAATGGGGACCGGACGATGAATGGTGTGGGTGTATGATCGACCCGCTGCTTTTGACGTGAAGGTGGAGCAAAGAGCGGAGAGTAGGGGGTATGTAAGCCTCGAGCTTCAACAGACCTCGAGGGCCGCGATGGGGGTGGACTGTTGGAGTTCCACCTCGGGGGTGATGGAGGAAGGGGTTGTAAAGGATTCACAAATCGTCTGGCTTCCTCCCCGTATTATCACTGGGTCTGGCCTTTCTCACGCAATACCGTTCAACTGCTAGCAACACCATTACATCTGAGTCACCAACAACCACCCAGTTGGATCTAGAACTCCATCGGTCTAAATAAGAAACCAGACATAATTGATTGATCTATCCTCAACGCCAATCAATACATTGAAAATGGGGAGGACATCAAAGCATCACTATATTATAGTATCACTTTATTAAAGGGTCCTGGTTGGTTGGTGCTTGTGGCCTGTATCCTTGTCACGGGGGAAGAGCCTCCTTGGGAAGCCAAAAATATTACCCCTACGCCACTTTGTTAGTTTTCTTCGTTTTGGTTTATTATTCTTGGAATAATACACCTATGTTTTCGCGACGCGGGTCGACGACTCCGATCGGCCTCAAAATTTGACATTATCCGTTTCAAGAGGTCTACATTCAAAATCCGAAATGTCCGTCCGCCGTCCGCCGTCCGCCGTCCAGGCCGTTTTGGGCAGTAGGAATTTTTTTAAAAATCTGAAATTTTGGCAAAATACTTGGTTTACCATCTAGTTGTGCCCGCAAGGTTTTCAGTCCGATCGCCCAAACCCGTGTGGCGCTATGGGGCTAAAATGGGGCTACAGGAGGGGTGTTTTGAAGGCTTTTAGCTATGGGATCGAGTTAGGTGTCGTTTTCGAAGTATTTTTGGACGTAGAATCCATTTTTGGGGGTCCCGGAACGATCCGATTTCACTGTGGCGTTCTATAGGGCTTTCATGGGGCTAAAAATGGGATTTTTGAAGGATCCCAAGAAGTTAAATATTTTTCGAGGAAAAATTAAAGAATTTTTGAAAAAACACATTTTTGAAAAAAAATCCCCCCAAAAAATTTTTTTTGAAATATAAAAATCCAAAAAAAAAAATTTTTAAATTTTTTTTATTGACAGAATTAAATGTCTGTACAAGTAACCTATATCACAGAATAATAAACCCTTGTGTAAAATTTGCAGCGTTTTTTATTTCTTTCCGTGAATTTTCAAATAATTTTTCCATGGAAAAACATACCTATAATCTACAATCTGACAAGGTCGTTGCATGTCTGTCATCTGAGGTATTTGCTTCTGAAGGATCTGATAAACCTCGTCGGAATTTTGACCATTAAACTAGATGTTTTAATCAAAAACTCATCAAATTCAAGACAGAGTCGGCCCCTTCATGAATGAAGATGATCAATTTCTCGAAACCTAATTAAGAGGGGGGTCGATAAATCGACTGGATTCACGAGGAACCTCCAGAGGCTCTTGAAGAGCTTCGACCTCCGCACAGTTCGGGATCCGACAAACAAACGAATTTCTCTCGTTGGGGGGGAACTGGAGGGGATGAAAGGGTGCGCCACAATAGACTTTAATCGAAACCACAACTTGAGGATAGACGGCGTGACGGCTGATTTGACGGTCCTCCAAGACGGTCTCGACGGTGTAATGCAAGTTGTCGGATGTTAACTTCGAGGTGCTTTCGTCAGTCTTCACAATGGAGGAACTGAATGGGTTCGCCACAATGGCTTCTCGGAGGACAGCCCGGCAAGAGCGATTTACACCAAACTGAAACTTAAATTCGTAGGCCAGTCGCCAGAGGGTTTGACGCGTGCAATGGTGCAGAAGATTCTATTTTGTAAAATTGTTGTTAGTGGTCTGAACAACGAAATATCAAAAATGGTAGCAGAACTTTTGGCGGCGAAAACCCGTTACGGCGAAATGTGATCACTTTGGCTGCTGCGGCAGCTAATCTGAAAACTAGGATGTTCACCTAAGGTAAAATTTCATGATCTACAACTTTCATTCCTTGCATTTTTTGGCTACGACTAACCATTTCAAAGTTATAACTGCTGGAAGAGCAGTTTGTAAATGTTGCGGGAAATCGGCAATTACAGGGAAAATTATTTTCCCTCTGAATACCCATTTGGGGAGACCTTTTACGGGAATTACCTGAGGTCTCCTGAAAAATCCTAAAATCAGATTTTATTCTGAAAGGAAAATTAATCAATTTCGATCAGAAAAACGGTTACCGTTTCGAAAGGAGAGAAGAAGATTTCTGTCGAGTCCACAAAAGGAAACGAATTGCGCATGCTGTATGCGGCATGGAGGACTTTCCACAATCGAAGAGGCAGTCGGAGTCAGTTCGGAAAAAAAAACAACAGCAAAACCGCCGGAATCGACTCCGAACGAGTTCTGCACTCAAAGAGCATCAAGACAATTCCTGGAAGCCAAGGTACCCCCATTCACGCCTTGCAAAAGGCCCTACAGCGCATGCGCCGAACGGTTCGGAATTACCAGAATTACTCTGCGAACTTACCTAGTGTCGAACTTTAAATTGAAACAGGTGATTATTATAGGCCTATTTTATTTTTGTATGTTTGAAAACCCAATGATATATCCAAAGCACTACAGATATATTTGATTTTAATTTGATTTTAAGTTGCCAAAAACAGCCTAGTGCTCTTCATTGGTGTGGCAGTTAATTGTGGCATGTAGCGCGAAACTAACATTGCTAGTAAAGAAGCCGAGCCTCCAAATTGATTGGGCCCCATTTCCAGAGCCAATTTAGCCGTTGAGCCTTGAATTGGCCCATTCCGATTTTTTGGGCGTATTCCAATTAAAACTCATCTCCTCAAACGATCGACCTTCGCTTTCATTAAAATTGCATCCGTAGAAGAGAGAGGAAAAAAACGAGGACCGGGGAGCTCCGGTGATTAGAACGCCAATTTGCCACTACCTTGACCGCCCTTAAAACTTTTGGCGGTTGGTTGGGGGGGTTAACAGGCTCCAACACGTACACAACAAGTACACACGTGGTGGATCACCGTAACGCCGCCCACGCCAACGCTCCCATTTGGAGTTTGATTGAAGCTTCGTGTCTTTGTCGCTTGTAACTGATCATCGTTTAGTTGGGGAATTGGCGCAGTACCGCTTGTGACCTTTTCTAACTGCGAGCAGATGTCATCCCGACAGTGAGGTCAACAATACTAAGTATTGTTGCAACAAGTCATTTCAACGATAATTATTATTATCGTTGGCATATGGCGCACAATTCAGTGATTGTAGTAAAGAGGACACATAAAGGTAATCGATTGTACATAACAACATAAATATAGCTATGACTACAACAAGGGCTTGAAGTTCAAGCCTTGAACCCAATTTACCAGAGAATAACGTCAATTCTCTCTGAAACTCCTTTAAACCAGTAAATTGTGTTGTAAATCACTACATGGAATAATATTCCATTTTCACATTTACGTATATTATACGTAAATGTGACAGGGGGTTTTGACTTTTGCAAACTACACGCTATTTGATTCTGGGAACCCAACAAAGTCAGTCCTTGCCATATAGTAGGACTTTTTCAAAAGTCTGAAATTTTGGCAATGTACTCGGTTGTCTATCTAGTGAGGCCCAAAGGGATTTTAGAAGGATTTAGGGCCGACTAGGGTGTAGTTTCCAAGTATTTTTGAACGGATACTCCATTTTCGGGGGCCCCTTATGTTTCCTAAAACTATGCAGGTTTTTAATTTTCTCTTTCATCATTTTGATTAATTTATTATCCACACCATCAAACTGTGTAGTGGGCAAGTTTGCAAATCCGGTGACGATTTAACTGGGTTATTGAAATAAGGGGTTGGAAAATAAGTTGACTATTACACTAGAATGTTCGAAAATCGAAATTTTATATCGATGGTTTCATTCTGATACATGATAACTCGCTGAAATAATTTCATTCAATTATTGAATCAACACAACGAACAATTGATTTCAAAGCCAAAATGTCCGTCCGCCGAACGCCGTCCGCTGTCCGGGCCGTTTTGGGCAGTATCTAGGAATTTTTTTTTAAAATCTGAAATTTTGACAAAATACTCGGTTTACCATCTAGTTGTGCCCGCACGGTTTTCAGCCCGATAGCCAAAACCCGCGGGGCGCTTTGGGGCTAAAATGGGGCTACGGAAGGTTTTTTTGAAGGGTTTGGGCTATAGGATCGAGTTAGGTGTCGTTTTCGAAGTATTTTTGGACGTAGAATCCATTTTTGGGGGTCTCGGAACCGATTTCACCGATGGGAACCGATTTCACCGATGGGATCCGATTTCACTGTTGGGATCAATAGGGCTTTCATGGGGCTACAAATGAGATTTTTGCAGGATCCCAGGAAGCCAAATATTTCCGAGTAAAAAACAAAAAAATTGAAAAAAAACAAAAAAAAAACTTTTTTCCAAAATTTCTTCATTGGCACAGAATTAATTTTCGGGCAAGTAACCAATATCAAAGATTTTTCTGAGAATGTCAACATCTCGTCATAAATCAACCCCCCCCCCCCCTATCCCTCTTCCAAAGCTCTTCTCAAATCCCCCAACCGGCTCTTTGCTTTTCCAACAGGCGTTTCTTACCTTCCGGTCGTGTTTTGCGACCTCACACGCGTTTGTCGGTTTTCCCCCGTCTGTTTGCAGGTCTACCGAGGCGAAGTTTAGCGGCAGCGCCAAACCCAAACGGCTCTTTGCGAATGCGAAACCGAACCGGAGCCTCATTTATAATCCCAACTTGAACTTACGCGAGCCAAAAAACCGCCTTCGCAATCTCCCCAGAGGCCCTCGAAATATTTACTTTTCTTTTAAAACCCACTCCACCGGTTTTTTCCTCCTCTCAAGCCCTTAGACACGAGTTATTTATGTTTTTCGCGACCTTGTTTCCCTTTTCCAGAGAGTGAGTTTCACTTAACAAAATGGGGAAATTTCGTGAGCTGTAGAAATTGTGCGTACGCATGCAGTCATCGCACCACTCAAACATCAGGTTGTGAAAAGAAAGAAAAGATAAGCGAGGATTGAAAGGGGGGGGGGGGGACTCGTGCAAGAAATGGTGTAGAAGCTTTTATTTTATTTTTTTTGAATTGTTGTTATGGGTCTGAACAAAGAAATATCAAAAATGCCAGAACAAATTTTGCTGGGAGAACTTTTGCCGGCCAAAAAACCTCAGATTTTTCGGACAGTTTCCAGTTTTTCACCTACAACTCGGAAACGAACCATCACAAAGAAAACTTTTCACATTCTAATGTTATTAGAATCGGTTCAGCCGTTTAGCCGCAATCAAGCGTCAAAAATAGGCAATTTTTTCGACTTGGCTGACAAAACAGGATTCGCTCATGTTTCGACCCGTGCAACTTACGAGCAGCTTATGCAAATGAATTGGCTCACAATTTATGGAGCAGAGCATCAAATGACGATTTAGGGAGCACCTGAAATTCAAAAAATACTACCTACTACCGACCGATAAAACGAATTTAAATCCAAACAAGAAACGCCCAACCTGACACCGCTCGGTAAGCGGAAAACCACGGTTTTCAGAAAAAAGATTCGAGCTTTGTTAAGGGAGGGGCAGGCACGGCAAAAAAATGCCAAATTTTGACAAAAACGTGTTTTTTTTCGCCCATTTGTGTCCATAACTCGGGAACGGCCAGCCCGATCTTAATTCTCTTTTTTTCGGGTGAAAGCTGATTAAATTTTATGTGAGAGACGGCATTTCTGTTGAACTCTGCGAACTCACCTGTTGATTTGTTACATACTGCAAAATCAATTCATTACAAAATTTGGAATAAATTAAATTTAATGATATTTGGCTCCGAAACAGTTCAAATATTCCCACTAATCATTATCAATAAAAAATCAAGCATTAACCCTCGCACTACAACGTGAAACGTCCAGTCATGAACTACAACGTTGGGTCATTTTGACCCAACTCTATTTTCATTAAATATCATTATTTTCATTCACTGCCTCATGCGGTAGAAACACCAGATACTTCACACAAATTTACTGCATGAAGATAAACAAGTTTCTTTCTTCGAAATTTCAGGCTAAGTCTGCCTCTTCTAAAAGTATTTACACACCATCGAGGTTTCTGCGGACTTTTTCTATGCTCTTCTGTGTTCGCTTCTTCAGTCTTCTCCTTCGAGGGCTTCTACGGATGTTTCCATTTTTGTTCGGGGCGGTTGCCTGAGTTGGAGTCTTCTCGTTGTCTGCGTCGGTTTTCCGTCTTGACGTTTCGTAGCCTTCTTTCGTTTTTGGCAACTTTTCAAAGCCTGAAATGCGCCGAATTTCCCTACGTCCTCTCGTGTCTATACCGGCGTTTATCTAAACGATGCAGGCCGCGAAACAATCCATTTCGGTTCATTAAAAGGTACTTCTCTCCGTTGACCATTCACATTAACCCGCCGTGGTTGTACTACTTTGATTCAGAATTCATCGATATACCTAAATGGCTTTTTAATGGTCCCGAGAGTCGATTGTTTTTTGAGGGAACAAATCCCATTGTGTGGAGTTAGAGGCTTTTGACCTCCTAAACGGTTAAACGGACTTGCATTTACACGAATGGATAATCAAAGTACAAATATCAGTACATCAGATTGTGTCTCTTTTTTTCTAATTTCCTGTGCCTTTTGACTTGCTTTAGAACTGTATCTCAGACCGTTTTTTATCGTCAGGAGCGAAGGTGTGACGTCGGCTTTGAAAAGAGGCTCATTTCGAAAACCAATCATCACCTTCAGTCACTCGAGATATAATTGCCTCTTGTGAGCAGTAGAATTACCCGTAGGGGGAAAAAAGGTGCGAATCACTTGGGCTGACATTTTCTGACCTTGTCCGAACGCTTTTGGAGCGTAGGTGTCTCGCAGGGTTTTCGATGGGTACAGGTCAGTTGCGCCTGACTAATAGCATTATGACTAAGCCGATCTACGAAGCACTAATGAGGTTCGTTCGAGGGCAAGGTGTGTACGTAATGTCAACTGCGCATGGAGGCTCAGGTCGGCGCAATTCCATGTTTTGTTTGTTATAGTCCTCTCCATCGCAATTTAATCAAAATATCGTTCATTCTGAGTGAAAAGAGCTATGTCTGCCATTCCAAAGCCGCCGGATTCAAAATTGGCAGCAATTGTAAATCGGACCAAAAATTCTGAAAATTGCCTCAGTCACGTGACTCGTTAGTGGAATCTGATTGGTCGAAATGGACTTGTGTCTCTTTGCCCTGCACCCCGCCTTGGACCTGTGCGATTTTGCTCAGAACTGCCTACATTGCCAATGGTTTTTACGGGAACTTATGATGTTTTGCTCGATTCTGACTATTCCAAGCTATTTGAATGACGGAACGGACCCAGAAACTAACCTTAACTCAATTTTCTCCATTTTGTGACTTGTGCACTTTTGCATGTTACCTCCTCAATTTCATCAACTTTAGGAAACTTGAAATTTTACACAGAGTTTGGGGTTGGTGTTGATCAGAGATTTATTGATGTTGCCATCCCAAAGCGGTCGCCATACCCTGGCAGACTAAATTTGAAAAATTACAATTTTGGGGGTCAAATTACATCAACTTTAGGAAAGGTAGAAGGAAAACATAGAACGGTAGGTGACCAGTCAGTTTTTAGTTGTGGTGCAAAGGCGCAATTGACATGGTATTGATAATGGTCGATGTCAGTTGCGCCTACTGGTAGGTAAAGTTTAAGCGGCGCAACTGACATACCCCCTCCGGCGCAATTGACATCAAAAGCGGCGCAATAGACTGGACCCCTTTTCGATAGACGTTGAAAATGGATTGAACGTTTTATTTGAGGTAAGATGGAAGGTAAGCGGCGGTGGTGGTCTTAAAAGCGAGAAGAGATTATTGGGCATGGCCGCTCCTCGTCGAAAGTTTACACGATAGTGGTGAACCAAATTTCAAATGTAGCGTGTGATTTTTGTAGGGAATTTTGTCCTCTACAACTATTGACTCAGTGGCGTCTGCCGTCAAACGCATATTTTTCGAGTAATATTTTAAAAAACGATGACTGTGGCATGCAACAGTTGTTTTATTCAATATTACTCGAAAAATATGCGTTTGACGGAAGACGCTACGAAGTCCAAAGTTGTAGAGGACAAAATTCTCTACAAGAACCACCCGCTACATTTGAAATTTGGCTCACCCCCTATGCCCAAATTGTTGGCGAGAAGAGATAGTTGAGTTTTGTCGCTCGCCGTCGCCAGCGTGTTGACCAAATTTCAAATGTAGCATGTGATTCTTTTTGGAAATTTCATCATCTACAACTTTGAACTCAGTGGCGTCTGCCGTCAAACGCATATTTTTCGAGTAATATTTTAAAAAAACGATGACTGTGGCATGCAACAGTTGTTTTTTTCAATATAACTCGAAAAATATGCGTTTGACGGAAGACGCTACGAAGTCCAAAGTTGTAGAGGACAAAATTCTCTACAAGAACCACCCGCTACATTTGAAATTTGGCTCACCCCCTATGCCCAAATTGTTGGCGAGAAGAGATAGTTGAGTTTTGCCGCTCGCCGTCGCCAGCGTGTTGACCAAATTTCAAATGCAGCATGTGATTCTTTTTGGAAATTTCATCATCTACAACTTTGAACTCAGTGGCGTCTGCCGTCAAACGCATATTTTTCGAGTAATATTTAAAAAACGCTGCAAATTTTACACAAGGGTTTATTATTCTTTTATATACGTTACTTGTGCAGAAATTTAATTCTGTCAATGAAAAAATAAAGAAATACAATTTTTTTTTTGATTTTTATCTCAAAAAAATTTTTTTTTTTGGATTTTTTGTTCAAAAATGTTTCTTTTTCAAAAATGCTGTATTTTTTACTCGAAAAATATTTAACATCCTGGGATCCTTCAAAAATCCCATTTTTAGCCCCACGAATGCCCTAAAGATCGCCCCAGTGAAATCGGATCGTTCCGGGACCCCAAAAAATGGATTCTACGTCCAAAAATACTTCGAAAACGACACCTAACTCGATCCCATAGCTAAAAGCCTTCAAAAAAACCCTCCCGTAGCCCCATTATAGCCCCATAGCGCCCCACGGGTTTGGGCGATCCGACTGAAAACCTTGCGGGCACAACTAGATGGTAAACCAAGTATTTTGCCGAAATTTCAGATTTTTAAAAAAATTCCTACTGCCCAAAACGGCCTGGACGGCGTACGGCGGACGGAAATTTCGGATTTAGAATGTAGACCTCTTGAAACGGATAATGTCAAATTTTGAGCCCGATCGGAGTCGTCGACCCTTGTCGCGAAAACATAGGTGTATTATTCCAAGAATAATAAACCAAAAACGATGACTGTGGCATGCAACAGTTGTTTTTTTTTTTTTTTCAATATAACTCGAAAAACATGCGTTTGACGGAAGACGCTACGAAGTCCAAAGTTGTAGAGGACTAAATTTCCTTTAAGAATCACACGCTACATTTGAAATTTGCCTCACCCCTTATTGCGTAAACCGGGGACGGCGTCCCTATGTACCTACGATCCTATCCACAGATTAAACTACTGATCCTATCCCTCAACACTGCGAGCCTGCCAGCCAATCCTTTGTCGTGAAATCGATGATCTCATCTATCGGTGACTTTCCGAAGCGGTTTTGCGCATTAGCCCGAAGCCCCCCCCCCCCCCCTTCCACGGTCAAGTTTGACGGATCGTTCTCAGCCTTCTCGACGGCACTTGAACTCGATCGCCAGACCTGGCGGTTCCATTAGAGGCAACATCTACACTTATGAGGCTACTTCAACCTTATCGGGTTTGACCCTCTCGAAAGGGAAATTTTCTTGGGAAATGTCGTTCCTTAAGAGAGGCCAATCCGCACGAGAGGCCCTCCTGATTGTTTTGCACTTTCGAGAGACCATATCGAGATCAGTTCTCATCTCGACACTATCCGAAGATGGGCCCTCACTCTCACCCAATCTAGTCCTATAGGAAGACCTTGCAACTAAAATCACCTCCATATTGATATTGCGATATGCATATCAATATAAGGATAATGATTTTTGTCGTAGCATCAATTTACCGGAGTAGTGTCATCACTCCGAATGGCTGTGAGAGACTGAAAAGGAGTTGTAACTCTGTGCCCAATCCCTGCTGGCTACGCCAGCCATCCCCCGCTCGTTCCGCCATGGCTCGTTGTGGCCTGGCTGGGATTTTATTAGCGACGTGTGGTTATTATGACCTCTGAGCTCCGCAGATCCCTTTGTTTTGTCGTATCAGAGGGAAATAGGGAGGATCAAAAGTTATCAAAACATTATCTGCTCACTCATAATCAGTTTTCGCTTCTCTAAAACTATTGTCTGTTCACTAGAAACTGGTTTCTTCGGCGTCGGTGAGAATTTCCGAATATTGATATTTCGATGCAAATTTCAGTCCGAAACCGAAACTTACTCTAACGAATTCATCAGAGCTCCGTAAATCTACAACGGGTGCCATTATTTTGTGACATTAATTAGAACCCTGACTCCGCTACAACAAATATATTCAGGGATCTGCATCGTTGATGAGACGCCGAATTTTCGGGGAGCCTTCAGAGATCAAGTGCCTTAGTTAGTATGCAGTATCGATCAATCTCTTCCATAAAACATGCGTGTTCTAAGAAATGCTATTTTAACGGCCCAAACGGTGACCCATGGGGGACCCTTCAACTCCACTTGTGATCAACTCCGTCAATAGAATGAATGGGTCAACTCGGCAGTGAAAAGAGCTTCTCACATGTTTGTGCCATGGGATCTCAGGGTATCCGGATTTCCTGGATCTCTAGATCTTTGGATTTCTGGATCTCTGGATCTCCAGATCTCTGAATCGTTTTCTGGATTTCCAGGATCTCTAGATTTTGGGATTTCTGTCCCAAAGGTCCAGTGAAGCTGTTACCTACTTCGCTCCTCTTCTTCCTCCATTCTCTTGCTAACCCCATAAAATGAATTGTTCAGGTGGCTAGAGGTACAAACAAGTGAAATACGGCCAGAGGTACAACCATAGCATGTTAGTACTTCTAGGAGTACATTTTGGGAGTGTAAACGAGGAAACTCATTCACTGAGAGAAAAAAAGGGCCTATTCTAGGTTATTTTTTGATTTTTTTCTAGGTTAAATGCTGCCAACCTAGATTTTTTTTGGTTTTCATTCTAGGGTGGAACAATTTAGTCTAGGTTGAATATCATTTAACCTAGATTGAAAATACTGGTGAAGTTACCTTCCTAAAAATGCAAACAACCAAGATTTAAAATGCGCCACCCCCACACTTTAGTTCTAGGTTAAGTTCACGGGGTGTGCCGCCGCCTCCATCCATTTACAGTCTAGGTTAAAAACATTAATGTCTTGGTTGTCTCACCCTGGTATTCAATGTTTTTAACTTTCATAGACGGTTGATTTACCCTAAAACGAAAACGTTCTCACCCCACCTCAAACAATTTACAGCCATGGCGCGTTAACCTAGAACCCTTTATTCTCTAGGTTGTGCCCCTTTATTTACGAGGTTGTTTCAATTAGGTACTATCCCTGTTGTACCAGTTAAATTTCTAGGTAGCTTCCTATTCTTTTCAGGTTGGTCCTAATAAATTACTAGGTGGTCCACTTTTCTTTCTAGGTTTGCTCCACTTCCATTGCAGGTTGGTTCTATCAACTTCAACTATCCTTCTGGGTTGTCTGTTTCCAACTCAGTACAAAAATTTGAATGTGACGTCATAATATGACTGCACCTAGTGACATTAGAATTTGACAGAGATGTGGCCTCAACCCCACCGGGTAAATAGCAGGGGTGCCAAGACAATGAGAATTAACGCCCACCGCCTACATTGGCGCTCTCCGCGGCCGCTTAGCATAACTTAGAAACAACCTGGAATTTATCGAATGAATTACAATCACTGTTGTTTAAACCTAAAACTATTTGTAGTACTACGGTAGTTTTAACCGAGACTGAAAGTCTAACTTTTTCTTCTGGGTTGTTACCTAAAGTAACAATCTCGCCTTTTAAATCTCTGGGTTGTTTTCAGTTGTACAACCATGACTTTAATGGAGGGGAATTATATGGAAGGTCAAATCATTCAATTCTAGGTTACCCCACTTAAAAGTCAAAGGTAGGTAATATATTTTCTAGGTCTTCACAATGTCAACCTAGACCAAATGTGAACTTCACATTTGGTCGAGGTTGACACTTTTTTATTCCAGGTTGTGGTCAGAGGGCGGGTAATAACGGATTAGGTTGTTTCTATATGGGTCTAGGTTGTATTAATATTTTTCTATGTTACTTTAACCTGGACCTATTTTTTTCTAGGTTGAATCAATTGATTCTAGGTGGTTTCAATTTCTTTTCGAGGTTATTTCGGATTTAACCTAGCCACTAAAAAAATCTTTTCTCTCAGTGTTGATGGTCGACGTTATCATAACCCAAAAATGTGAAATTGCTTCGTGGATCTATAAAATGAATTGTTCAGGTGGCACATCTTACATTTGAAAAAAAAAAGTGATTCTGTGATTATTTGTGGAAAAACCTCCATTGCTGACACAAATAGTTGATTGAGTTCCTTCGTACCAAGTTTTTTTATAGAAACAACTACGCGGATCCGTGTACGGAATCGAAGGAAATGTGGAGCCTTCTTGTAACAGCGCACCACCAAAACTTCGAGCAGCCTTATCAGGGAGAGGGAGATAAAAGCAACATGGTGAGTGTGCTACGTTACAATATGTTGACTGGGACTATGAATTCATGGCGGACACAATTCTTCTGTGACGCAGCTAGGGGTAGAGATAGCAATCGGCCGGAGGTACAAACGGCCAGAAGTACGGGACCTTCCAAGTGCCGTTCGAGCGCGGATTTTCCCAAAGGAGGAGAAACAGCGTTGAAGGGGTTCTGAATAGCGAAACATGAATATTGAGAACCTGTCCACCCGAACATCAATAACCCCTAAGTTTAGTGAATAGTACCTTCGAACGGAACCGTCAATAAAGTGAGCCCACACAGAGAGGTATAACTTGATAATGCTGAGAGCAATTTAGTTTCCAACTGGTGCGTTTGACAGGCCAGTAAACCAAGTTGGAACTACCCGCCTCCTCGACCCGTTTCAGCCACTTTTGACCCTCCACTTCATCACTGGTGAAATACCGGAGTTTCGTGGATATCATCCATTCTGATGCCCTCCGGCGTAGTTTGTTCCCTGGTAGTTGCTTGGAATATCAAAACATCTGTGGAGTTACTTACGGGGGATTCCGTTTGAGAGGTTCAGCGGCGGTTCGTGTTTGGAAAACACCATACCAAAGGATTCGCCAGTTTAAGCTGTTGTTTGGACCAGGCTTGAAGCCTTCACGCATCGAAAACATTTTCCCACCCCGGTTGTGCTCGATGACGCTCTTTTGTTGCCACTTCCATTGTCCTCGTCCGCAAAATCTCACTGCTGGGTGTTCGGGGTCGTAAATCCGAACGGTTTAAACGTCCCACAAAAGAGGAAGTCGGAAAGCCGGTAATGTGGAAGGTGCGAGCAAACGCAGAATTCAACGGAGTTTCGGTGATTGATGAGGGTGGGGGTGGGGGAGACTATAACAGAGGAAGGGGGTTTCGCTGGCATGAAATGGAATCGCATTTTGCGGTTTGGGGTGCAAGGAAGACCGAAAGGCCGTCGGTGTGTTGGCGCTGTCCAAAACAATAACCGAGTCCGAGCAGATCTCCCCACCCCGTAGTCAAAATACACGCTGACATTCCCACAAAAAGATGATGAAGAGACGGACCGAAATCTACTAACATTCCGTAGTTTCTACGGACACTGCAAAATTGAGGAGTTTGATTCCAAAAGGTACTATTTCCATTGTATTGTTTGTCCTAATTAGGTTTGTGGTGTGAGGGGTGGAGCGCATCCGGCACAGCGTCCGTGGTTACATGTACTGCATCCTCCAAAATACGTAGCGGTGCACCGCTACGTGTTTTGGAGGATGCAGTACGGAGTACAGGTGGCAACATTCATGACGCAACCTTGTCTTCTTGGTTAGGCTCGCCCGAAGTGTCAGGATGTTGTAAGTCCAGCAGATACAGAAGGAAACTGCCTTACCCAGAGGGGTCGTTTTGGATAAGGTTTTCCGCTGTCGCAGTTCAACTGAGGGGCAGTTCCCTGGCTTCCAATCTTGTTTTGTCAAGTATGGACTCCAGGACAACAAAGCCCTGCGAAATTGCTATTTCCTCCTCGGATATCCCGCCTGAAGGGTCAGGGGGAATATCCAGATTGATGGAAGTAGAGCCAAAATAACTGAGATATGAACTGTTAAAGTTAAGTGCAGAGTAAAATTGCTACGACTGTTGAATTTTGCGTGAGCCCCCCCCCCCCCCCCCCCCCGAGTCGGCCGCCGCCTCGTATCTCAATTTTTGGCTTTTTTTTTGCATTTTCTGAATGAAATCCTCGTATCTCATCGGCCAGTATTTGAATTTTGGCGGAAATGCATTTTTCTGCCCTCTAGCGCCCTTTCTGATAACCAATATTCCGTAGTTACGAGGTTATCATTTTTAGAACAACCTCTTAAGTACGAAATAAAACAGATCCGATCGGTTTTGCGATATTTATTCTAGTTTCTATGGCAACAGGGAGCTTGAAATACTTGAGTTGATGCAATAAAAATCAACATTTCTGACGTCATAATCAGTTTTTTGACCCTCCTGAAAAGTTTTTGTTTTTCTGAGAAACGAGGTTATCATATGACGCCATCGATATAAACGTATACGTTTCATAACGCGTAGATTCCAAAAATGGAATCCGTCCGCCGTCCGAGCTGTTTCAAGCAGTAGGATTTTTTTTTTTTTTTTAAATCTGAAACTAACAAAATAGGTACTTGGTTCACCATCTAGTTGTGCCCGCAACGTTTTCAGCCCGATCGCCCAAACCGTTGGGGCTAATATGGGGCTACGGGAGGGCCTTTTGAAAGGTTTCGGCCATAGGGTCGAATTAGGTGTCGTTTTCGAAGTACTTCCGGACGTAAAACCCATTTTCGGAGGGTCCCATAACGATCCGATTTCAAAAGAGGGATTCTACGGGGCTGTCACGGGGCTACAAATGGGGATGTCGATCAACGCGCCAACGTTCTATTGTTATGCCTCTGCACGTAACAAATCGACTCGCCAGTACTGTCTGACGTCCACTCACCTACCTGATCAAACCATGATATTATCGACACACATACACACCAAAGACACCAGAGTGCAGATCGATTTTTCATATTTTTCTTGATTTTCTTGGTGATTGTCACAGCGGCATTGAAGTTACGCCAAAATGGCCGTTTTCACTTTGAAGTGAATGTGATCGTTTACCATAATGGTAAACTTATAAATCGTCGACCAATGGTAGCTGATCGCTTGCGATTTTTCCATAAATTCTAAAATTCTTACGAAATTTTTATGTTTCAATCCCATTTTTGGTGTTATTTGGAGGTTTTCTATCGATTAAAAAAAAAAAAAAAAAAAAATCCAGAAACACGTTCATCCTAATTTTATTCTTCTTGGTGTTTCATTGAATTTTATTCCAGTTACAGGGGGAGCTTGGCGTGTTGATGAACACCGACTAATCGCACTTTTGAAGGTTGCTCGCAGGTCAAAAATGGTGTCGTTTTCGAGTCATTTTGGACGCATACCTAATACATGATTTATGGTCCCATACTGTCCAAACATTATTCAGGGGTTGTTTTTTTTTTCAAAAATTTAATATTATTTTATTTGAAATTTTAATAATATTTAATATTATTTTCTATAGACAAATTTTTTTTTTTTTGCACAATTAATCTAAGTACTACCTATATTAACGATTTTCCACGCTCTTTTTATCTACGTTCTTGAGTATCACTCACCCTTCTATTCGTCTGCAGAGAATGTCGTAGCTCCCCCTTCTTTCCGCAGCTTATTACCATCAGCCATCAAGTTAATGACTCGAACACTCCAAGTGACACAATTCTCCTTTAAAACCTGTTCGGTGTCAGTTCATTCTCTCCACCGTCCCCCGCCATCTCTCATCGCCGCTGAATTTCCCACAATTTTCCCCTCCGTCGTCCCGTTTATTATCCTCCGTCGCACTCCATTCGCCTGCACAAACACCCCACCGGCGTACATCCCCGCTGACGTCCCTTCAAGCTTCATTTTGCTGACCCGGAAACTTAACTTGACGTCCGCAGAATTAGCGGCGGTGCCGATGCGTGATAACGGAGATAATTCCCCCAACTAATTCCCAACTCAGTGCCCGGCGGCTTTTCCTGAACCCTTTAACGGGCCCCCCCTCACTCAATAACGGTGTAATCTTTGCGGAAAAACCGCCTTCAACTTTCCGTCTTCAACGCCTGGAAAATATTTCGAGTCGGCTATCGACGCCTAACTTGCCGAAAATGTTCAACCTATTTAACCCCGAAACTCCCACTTACAAGTGAAAATCTCCCTCCCGCGGGGAAACTTTTCAACCGATTCTGCCCGTTCGCCAACTTCATTGAAGAAACCATCCAGTCGGAAATATTCTGTTTAAAATTCCTTTTCCCGAGTAAAAAGTATTCAAAAGTGTCAAAACGGGCGACCCAAATGGGGCGATGTCGTCAAATACTAACCCGCATGACTTACCAGCTATGCGGGTAGGGAAGTTTCCATTTCTATTTCTAGTTAGGTCGTATCTCATTTGTGGGGTTCTAATCGTACTACCTCACAACTTTCCCTCCAGAATCCATGGAATAGAAAGACCGTGACCGGATATAACCGATATCCGGATAGATATCATTGTGGCCGGATAGAAGTGGGTATGTGATTTCTTGTGAAGTTTGTGGGAGGATTTTGGACCACGAAAAATTGATTCTGCGTCCAAACGTTATTCGGAAAACGACTGTTCATTCGTCCTCCTGGCTTCCTTCAAAAGCTACATTTTTACCCTCATGAAAGCCCATAGATCCTCTCAGTGATGGCTCTGGGGGACCCAAAAAATGGATTCTACGTCCAAAATGACTCTGAATACGACACCATACTCGATAGCGTACCCGAAAACCATCAAAAACCCTTCCCGTAGCCCCTTTTAAGACTCACTGAGCCCCACGGGGTTGAGCGATCGGGCTGAACACCTTGCGGGCTCAACTAGAAGGTGGACCGAGTATTTTGTCAAAATTTCGGATTCATACAAACAATTCCTATAAGAATTGTATACTGTCCAAAACTGCTCGGCTCGAATAATAGGTGTATTATTTTCTGAATAATAAACCAAAAGTAGAATTAATTTTTTCAAATCTTGCTTCAACTCTTGCTGAAATTGTAGCTTGCAATCTCGCCCTGGGACTTTAGCTATTTTTCAATCTTCTTCCTTCTCCTTCTTCCTCTTTTTTTTTTTTTTTTTTAGTACCTACCTACGTTTGAATAAATATACCCACCGACCTTTTATGTACCTTCCTTTTTTTTTTTTTTTTTTTTTTTTGGTCTCTGATTATTCCATCTTTATTCTATAGATAGAATGACATTCTATAGTTACAACATACTTCCATTGTGTAAATACATTTGTGAAACATTCGTGAAAAATGTATTTGAAAATTTTGTAAAAAATCTTGAAAAATTCTGCTGGGCACTTTATAAAATAGGGACCATACCGTGACGTAATTCCCGGCTAGGTTGGAATCGTTTTTTTAATCCCTTCAGTTAGGTTTGAAAATAAGTATCCTACAGAAGGTGTGCGTTTTTTATGGCAGCAAAAAAAAAAAAAAAAACCGCGAAATTTTTGCATTTTTTACAGTTTTTAGCTCAAAACTCCTAAAGTTAGTATTTTTCACTTCAGCATTAAATTTAAATGTTTATATTTTGTCAGTGAAAGAGCATTAAATTCTGCGCTGATTGATTCCCTAAACTTTAAAATATGACCAATTTATAAAATGGAAGACGGTTGAAACGGACAATTTTTTTTTTTCATTTTCACTCAAATCGATAAATTTAACTCGTCTATAGCTTCAGAACTATTGATGTTATGTAAAAAAAAGGAATAACATTTATAGAGGATCTAACGGTAAATCTCGAAAGCACATCGATTATGTAATGCGGCCAATTTTAAGTGTTCCTTTATTACATTAGCCAATAAATTGATTAATTTATAATTTAGAATTTAATGGTAATATTAATAAAAGTGATGACTTGAATGACAACTGATGCTCGTTCATTGTAAAATCAAAGATCGTGATTTTTTGTGGCATTAGGTCCTCATTTGGGTGTTCATGGTCCACTTGGCTCGTCGTATCGTCGTAAATCGAAAGTGCGATCAAGTGAGTTTCATGAGGCTTCGCGAGAATATAAATCAATTGCTCCAATAATAATTATCGACTCATTCAGTTTCCTGGTTTGTAACTTTCAGGAGTGTCGGTGGTTCTAGCGCTCCACGTCGACTGTAGATACATCGCTGAAATATCGCCCTCTCGTATTAACTGCCCCGAGTATCACTGGCCACTGCTATCTATCTGCCATCCGTTTTTGGCTTTCTTCCAAAAGTCGGGGGAGATTTTTTTAGGGGGAGTGTTGCAAGGGCTCTAATGGCTTAGGGAGGGCGAGGGGCTTCCATTCAAACCCACTGAATTTTCCCTTAGAATGATTCGCACTTTTCTCCGTTCTTTTTATCGGTGTCGAACTCGCTGATATTCGACGGTATGAATCATTGAAACAACGTGGTTTTTTCTTTGTTTGAAAATTTATCTTTTTGTCAAGTCTCCAATGCAATAGCAAGTTTATCGAGTACGATTGCATAAGTAGTGATGACTAATCGATGGGTATGATGTGTCCGATTCCTAGTCTGCTTTTGTTGTGTTATTCCGAAGAGAAGAAAAATCAAAATATGCGAGAAAACCCGTTCGTTTTCCGTGAATTTTGTTTAAAAAAAAGAAAAAAAAAAGAAGATTTTTCCCTCATAAATCAGTGATATCTTTTTTCCCTGACGCTCAAGAAAAATAAAAAATCAGGCAAAAAATAAAAAATATTAAAAATGCCCAACTGGTGGAAAACTCATTTTTGAGTTTTCAAACTCGATTTTTGACGTGAATTTTAATTTCGACTGAAAATAAAGTTACACCGCAGAAACGAGGAAGTTTTTCTGTTTCCAAAACACTGGCGATGTTATTTTTTTGGTGGCAGAATAAGCGCAGTAGCAGCCGGCGAAGTGAACCTGCCTATTTCGCGAACTTTGACTGCTTGTGCAGCGTCAAGAACGCGACGATTCGGTCTGAAAATTTGTGGGACATTTTTTTCTCACCAAGGTGTACAACATGCTCAAAAATGGTTAATTTCGGAGAACTTTTATTTTTTGAGTTCAACCTTTGACGTGGAATGTCCACCAAAAAAAGTTCGTTTCTCGTGAATTATGTATTTCTTGTTATGAAGCCTAAAAATGACTTGGCCGTGAACATCAATCTGCTCCTCTTCATAGCATAATACGACGCCGTGGACATTCGATAAGTCCGTTCGCAAAAAAATAATGCCTCATTTCCTACATTTCGCAGAAAACTGACTTGGCGAGTCGGTTGCGGGCTTTCGAGAAACGGTTCCAGTTTCACGGGAAACTCAAAACGGACTGAAACGGTTAAATGGCGGAGAAAAAGAAGAGTGCTGACGGAAACGGAATGCGATGAAAGGCGAGTCATCGAAAGGGTGCAGTGTTCAAGTCGGTCTGTTTACCAACTGATCCCGACCGATATTTCAAGCGTTACGTCATCGTCTTGGAGGTTAATTTTGATCAAAGCTCGAGCTTGTGTGTCAATTTGTTCCCTGAATGAATCTTTATTTTGTTATTCTTAGATGAAAACTAGATATTGTGAATGGGAAGAAATCGCAGGCCCTGTGGCCAAGTTATGCGTTCTTGCGCATTTGTGTAGTGGACAGGAGGAAATGACAGGGTTTTCCAGGTTGCTTGTTCGCGACGTCTGAGTTGCACCCAGGGGCTTCTCTGCAGGCGGCGTTGGGGTTGATCAGTGTTTTCTCTCGTCTGGATAAGACATTTCCGCTGAACATTTGGAAGTTGTTCCCTGCGGGTTTGCCCGTCAAAACAGGTCCTGCGGCTGGTCCCAACGTCTCTGTGTAAAGGAGTCTGCTTTCCCATGGGAAAGCTCTGGACTGACAGAGAAAAAACAAAGGGTCCGCAGACTTGGCTCCTGCACCAGACCCTGAAGTATTTACAGACTTCGCTCGGCCACTTTATTCGCATAGGGAGACTCGCTTTGCTCGTTCTTTTGGGCTTGATTGCTCCAACCCCTCTCGTGTTGCTAAAATCTACATTTTCAGGATGCACGGAAGAGTCTAATGCACGAGGAAGAAGGTAGAAAGGAGGATACTATGAGGTAGTATTTCTTGGAGAGGGGTGAGAAAATCCAATTCTTGATAATAAAAATCAAGTTCTTGGAGGCTGAAAATCTAGTTCATGGGGGGCGGGGTGAACATTTGATGGTTGAGGAGCTGAAAATCCGATTACACAGGTTTACAAAAAAAAGGTCAATCTCAGGCGCCGCAGAAAAAACCATCAAACTCTATGTTTTTTGGGGTGCTGAATCCGAATCCGACCCCCGTTTTTTCCGGTCACGTCCAAATTTTCGAGATATTGGCGATTTTTCGTTTTTTCGACCTTTTTCCGTTTTGAAAATCACAGCTAAACGTGCGGATACCAAAAAAACTCTCTTCTTACTGGAAATTTATCGCTGAATCCGAAAATATATATGAGTTGGTGTTTAAAACCACGAGAAATGTGTGATTTTGCCAAAAAATGTTGAAAAAACGTGGTTTTTCAAAACCAAAGTCACGTTTTTTGATACTTTTTACCTTCTAGCGTGAAAACTAATACCGTTAATAAAATGTTTCCAACGAGGTCCTGTAGGTAGATTGTTTCTGCGTCGAATGGGACCAACCGTGATTCTTTATCTTCCATAATAAGGGAGCTATGATTTTTCAAAGTTTCTACCCATTTTGGCCATGTCGTAGAACATGAACTCCTGGAGTCGGCAATGCAACTTGATCGCAACAAAACTTTGTTCCGAGGAATAAATTGGACTCGGAGGCATCAATTCAGACCGACTCAAAGATGGTTTTATTCATCAAGAACTCACGTAATTGCACTTGAAGCCCTGAAAAACAAGCGCCCAGAAACTATGAAAAATCATAGCTCCCTTATTATGGAAGGTAAAGAATCACGGTTGGTCCCATTCGACGCAGAAACAATCTACCTACAAGACCTCGTAGGAAAAACTTTATTAACGCCCTTAGTTTTCACGCTAGAAGGTAAAAAGTATCAAAAAAAGTGACTTTGGTTTTGAAAAAAACCACGTTTTTTTCAACATTTTTTGGCAAAATCACACATTTCTCGTGGTTTTAGACACCAACTCATATATATTTTCGGAATCAGCGATAAATTTCCAGTAAGAAGAGAGTTTTTGTGGAATTTTTGGGCATCCGCACGTTTAGCTGTGATTTTCAAAACGGAAAAAGGTCGAAAAAACGAAAAATCGCCAATATCTCGAAAATTTGGACGTGACCGGAAAAAACGGTGGTCGGATTCGGATTCAGCACCCCAAAAAACATAGAGTTTGATGGTTTTGGATCGAGAGGTCGTATATGATATTCTATAGAATTCATTTTTCGGGGTCTCTTATCTCTCTTATTTAAATCTTAAATGCTGAATTTGTATTTTTTTGATGATTTATTATTGAAATGTTGCATAAAATCCATAAACTTACAAAAAACCAAAATTTGGATTTGTAAGAAATTGATCGTTTAGTTCTCGAAATATAAGCAAAATACTGAAAAAAGTAGAAAAAATTGAGGTTATTTAGACTTTCGGCCTTGCGAATTGTGCCTACTAAACTACTCCTGTCTCGTTTACGCTCGCTTACACAGAGCTTGGAGGAAATTGCTCTCCCCAGCCCTTCTGGATGGCCCTTCATGGAGATGTGATGGCGGACAGCCGTCTGGGGGATGGTGTGAAGCAAAATTTATATTCAGTACCAACACCTACTCTTCTATTTCTAGGTATCTTAACATTTCCACATTACTAAACTCCACGCTGAAAATTCCTGCCGTAAATGGGGTGGACTGAGGATGGATTCAACGAGTATCAACTTGGATACGGATTTGTATAGGTACCTATTGACATGTCTATGTCTAAGGCGAGGGGGTCAGGAAAAATTTGCGTAATCACGGAAAACATGCAACGTTTTTTCGGAGACTTCTCGTTGTGCTAGAAAGAAATGAAAAGTGTTTATGAGGAGGATTTACTTGGTTACTACCTGGTTACTACTTCGGATCAACTACTTCGGATTCACAGATTAACAGAGGACATTGATCGGATTCAACGGAGACGGCAGGATTGTTCAGATGTATCGATGACCATAATATGGTTTCAACTCCTCGTTGATTTCAACTCCTTAATGTTGATAAACGAGGAGTTGGAAAGTTGTTTACCTATGTGAGTATTCCTCTCTTTCTCGATAGTCTCCAAGACCTTTTTGATCATGTCTATGTCTGGGCCAGACATAGACATGATCAAAAAGGTCTCTCCATAAGGGAGATTTTTTTTAAAATTTTTTATACAAAGAAGGAAACGCAATCAGGCAAAATTTGCCTTTAAATCAGCTAATGATTTAATAACTCTTATCGGGCGAATCAAAATTTTCGTTCCCATTCAGGGAAAAGAGAATATTGAAATAATGGCGGTATTACCTCCAGACGGGGGAGAAAAATATGATCATAAGGGAGGTTGAAAATTCACAAGAGAAGTTTCCATGTTTTTAATAATTAAATTATTCTGAAGATCAAAAGATTTTATTATTTTTCCGATAAATTTCCCCCCGAATTCCCCCCTGAAGTCATCGCCCGACCAAAATCTTCTCCGGTGACCAAAAAAAAAAAAAAAATCTGGTGGGAAAGCCGCTGATTTGAATCACTGTACAACCGCATCAACTCTGAAATTCTGAGTCCAGCCTAGTATGTTTGCTTATTCATTGTTATATCTATTCACTCTACGTTTATTTTTTGTAAGAATGTATTAATTTTTCTCGACGTTCGCCGCGGACCACACTTTGAGAACCCCTCAGTTTCTTACAAAAGTGCTGAATCAATGATTTTTTGCGGCGAAGGAATGACATGAATATAAATTCACCGGTTGAACTTTATTCGCTATTTATTGTTAAATCAGAGTTGACAATGACTAATGGTTTTAAGATTGAATTACGAAGCTTTATCACGACCGTTGTTGGTTGTTTCTGTTGGAATTTACTTGAGTCATATCGCTATCGAACACTTCTATAGACAATTGGCGTGTCGTATTTGCTAATGGGACGAGAGACAACCGATTGGTGTCAACTGGGGACGACTGATCGATTATCGTAATGATAAGAAAGTGGTAAGTGAAAGGTTGGTGTATTTCACCGGCGAATAATCCAGTCAATCGATCTGCCGGGTAGACGTGACGGTTTAGGAGCCATTAGAAACAACATCGGGGATAGTTTGGGGGCTTTACCGGCTGTTGGCGTGTCGGGTTTGGGATTTGGGAGGCTGGGGGAAGGTTTCTTGGTAAACATTAATCGATTCTTCGAACATCCCTCCCGCCGTTGGACCTTCCTCCTCCTTCAAGACCGTTTTGGAGCTTCCACTTAGCGAAGCAGGGACATTCCCCAAGTTTGCCGGGTAGTTTGCATCAACCACGTCACCCACACCCAGTTCCACCCTTCCACAAACCTGTTCCTGATTTAACCCTTCCCGCTTTAATTTGGCGACCTTTACACCCCCTTCGCCTTTTAGAGGATGATTCCGGCCGTTTATTGCTTGCCCGCAGTTTCTATTAGGTACTCTCGAGGGCCTTCTCAAAGGGAGTAATCCGAGGTGTGTACGAGCCGTTCCCTTATCTCCAAAACCCCACTAATGTACCTACTATGGAACCTCTTATGAATAATATATTATAATACGACTCTTTAAACCTCCCCATCCACAACAAAGGCTAAAGCAGGTTCCAATGTCTACCCGTTATGGTAGCTACATACTTAAAAACATTATATTTGGCCCTGCAGTAGAGTTCAATTTTCAAAATCATTGTGAAAGTAAAATCAATGCAGTTAGGTGTCGTTTTTGAAGTATTTTTGGACGAAGAACCCATTTTTCGAGGTACCACGTCTGTCCAAACAATGTACAGAATTTTTTTTTCGCACAAGTAACCTGTATCAGGGTCATTCTCAGGAAAAAGTGGTAAACAAAGAAAAAAACGCTGCAAATTTTACACAAGGGTTTATAATTCTTTGATATTTGATTACTTGTGCAGAAATTTAATTCTGTCAATGAAAAAAATTTAAAATTTTTTTTTCGGATTTTTATATTTCAAAAAAAAATTCAAATTTTTTTGTTTTTTACTTGAAAAATATTTGACTTCTTGGGATCCATCAAAAATCTCATTTGTAGCCCCATGAAAGCCCTATAGATCGCAACAGAGAAATCGGATCGTTCCGGGACCCAAAAAAATGGATTCTACGTCCAAAAATACTTTGAAAACGACACCTGACTCGATCCCATAGCCAAAAGCCTTCATGAAACCCCTTCCGTAGCCCCATTTTAGCCCCATAGCGCCCCACGGGCTTGGGCGATCGGGCTGAAAACCTTCCGAGCACAAGTAGATGGTAAACCTACTGCCCAAAACGGCCCGAACGACGGACGGACATTCCGGTTTTGGAGTCGTCGACCTCGTTTCAAAATTATGGTCACCGAATGCGGACTATCGATCAAATAATATAAGCTTTAACCTAAGTGTATTATCCTTAGAATAATAAACCAAAATCGTTATTTCAAGCCCTGTAATGTCCGAACGATCCTCAACCCATTTTAAACGTAAGATGTTGATTGTTATCCAAGTGTTTCCAACGTTGATTAACGTAAACACAATCTATTCCCAGAAATTCAGACGGGAGCTTATTTTCAATAATTTCACTAACAAAATGTTAACGAAAGGCCTTCAACGGTCAAGTGAATTCAATCAACGAATAATAACAGGTGTGAGATAGGGAAGTTTTCTAAACGGAGCAAACTTTTTGGAAAATGGGTTAATGAGGTGAATTGAAAAGTCCATTCCGAAAAAACGCTCAACTTTAGGAAGCTAATTGAAAACGGATTTTTTTTTTTTTTTTTTTTTTACTTCCTCAAGACAGCGTTTGTAGGTTTTGATGAAATAATAAAAAGTGAATACAGCCGAGGGTAAATTTTCAAGGGGGTTTTGAAAAGTTGAGAATCAACGGATGAGTTGGGAGATGAGAAGCACTTCACGGTGAAAGAGGAAGTTGAAGAGTGGGCTAAACAGTGAGGCAGAGGCTTAAAGGTGTATCAAAAGAGGCTGCGAGGAACAAGAAAGTGCGGTGGTAAGCTGAGCTCAGAGAAAAGCATTTCAAAGGCAGGAAGTCCTGTTGGTGAATAGGGGTTTTAAAGCTTTTGAAGGACAGACTGCGCCTGGATGACACCTAGAGAACAGTCCTGCCGTAGGAGTTTCATTTTGTCAACGACGCCCGTTATCAACACCTTGCACAGCTCGTCTGAACCTTTTCACGATTTTTTTCGTGAGGGACCCTGAAAACAGGACAACCTGGACTATTTGAGGCTGCGTCCGAAGCACCTGGACCTGTTTCTCGTTGAGGACATGTGGGGGGACCTGGCTGACTAACCTCGTTGGAATGTCTCACCCGGCCAGACGATCTCACATGACCTGAGTTAAACTATGAATAAGCGCCAGCCACGTCCGACAGATGGACGATTTAACTCGAACCTTCCACAGTTGACACCATCGCTTGTAAATAATTGCCACAGTCGAGTGTTGCCGACACTAAAAAATTGGAGTGAAAGGAATTTCAATGCAGACCACACAAGTTTTAAGAAGTAAAACGCCGCAAATTTTACACGACATTTAATTATTCTTTGACTTGGAAAAATTGTGCAAAAATTAATGTTGTCAATTAAAAATTATTTGGAAATAATAATTGTACTTCGAATACGACACCCCACTCGATATCAAAAACCCCTCCAGTTAGCCCCACAGAGCCCCGCGGGGTTGGGTAATCGGGGTGAAACCCTTGCGGGCGCAACGAGATGGTAAACCGAGTATTTTGTCAAAAATTTTGATTTCTCTGTTGAATACTCTGCCAAATACTCGGTCCACCATTTTATTGCGCCCGATAGGTTTTCAATCCCCGTGGGGCTCTGTGGGAGCTTAAAAGAGGCTACTCAAGAAATATAATTACGACACACCTAAAATCTGCAGACTCTGCACCTTCACGGTGCTCCTTGGCATATCAAGCAAGCCTGTCGAGAGTCTCTCAATATTGTGGCTGCTTCTCCCTCCTCGTCAGCAGATCACGACGTTTCGTGTTATGCCCAGGAAGGAAATGTTCCCATACTCGTTTCCTGTTTCTTCAAAACCAACCGGCGGCAAAATCGCGGTATTCCGCCAAACTCACTAAATCAAATTGAATTGAAATTCTGATGTAAGAACTCAACAGCATTTAGGTACGTAAAGTGGGGTGAATAGGCTCAGTGTGGTGAATAGGCTCACTTTTTGCGAAAAACGTGTAATTTGAAAAATACGGCGAACTAATAACGATAAAATAAAAAATAAAACGGGAATCGATAGGGGAAGATTCAATGTATCGATTTATAACTCAATCGTTATTTATTTCGACGTCCATTGGCGTTTTTAGTGTTGGTAACTATGGCTACCCGGAACAGCGTTTTTGGTTAGGGGTCCTAACTTTGCCCGCACAGCAACAATGGTTGCTGATATGAAGTTTATAACCGGCTTATCTGATTTGTAAACATTCTGGGATGATACTGTCAAAATTTCGATTCCGTGCGACAGTGCTGTTGGAGGCTGCGGCCGATTTTGTAATTGAACTCACGCTCGATTTGTAAAGTGGGGTGAATCGGCTCACCATGCCGAGGGACTATAAACCGACCCCTGGCGTCAAAATCGCTGGAAGAAATCAAGCGGGCGGTTGTTGGCGTAAAACAAGGTTTGAGCCTTCGGGAGGCTGCGCAAAAGTATGGTTAGTCTAGGCAATAAATGATTCTAGGTGGAAAATTTCCCCCTAGAATGAAGAAATCGCTTCTGAACATGAAAATTTAATGTTGAGAGCAGAAGCGATTTTTTTTCACCGATGTGTTTAGACCCATGGGATGATAAAATACGACCCTACAAGCGAGCGGGGGTGGGGGGAGGCCGAAGAAGGTCGGTTATTTCGTATTTTCGCTCCTAACTCGAAAACGTCCTACAGTAGGACGGTCCTACAGAAATATCATCTATATGAAAAATGAACCTCACAACATTTGCTACACAAGTGTCTCTATTCGTTTTTCGCGTACCTATAATAGTTTTGGAGATATTCAAGCTTAAAAGTGAGTAATATTAAATATTACTGAAATTTTCAAAAACCCACTTGTTCTCACAAAGAAAAAAAAAAAAAAAAAAACCTTGGTGTCGCCCAACTGTCTTTGTCCTCAAACCACTGAGCCCATTGGTCCACTGGTTGGTAGAATCGAGAAAAATATTTTTTTCCATGTAAAAACATTGAGTGAGCCTATTCACCCCACCTGGTGGACCAATCGGCTCAGTGCATAAAAAACGTGTTTACGTTTTTCCCTTAGAGGGATGACTCTTGAACAGGTGAGGAATCGAAAATTGACGCCAAGACACATGAAATGCCGTTGGAACGGTTTCTCTATGTTGATTGGTTCAGATTTTACAGCTTCTCAAACTCAAAAAGTGAGCCTATTCACCCCACTTTACGCCTATTCACACCCATCACCCGCGGCATGAGGTGTCCCTCACTTTGAGGGCCTCAATCTATATTTGTCTTTATGTGGGTGGAAAGTTGTTGAGGGTGGAAGGGTAAATATTGATAGTGGAAAAGAAGTATCGATACTTTTTTAAAGGAGTATCGATACTTTTGAAATTCCCCCTCCACCCGGTGAAGCGGAAGTCTTGAGGCGCCTGTCTCAATCTGTCGCCCGATTGAGACACCGTCAATCACTCCGGCACGCGATTCCAAACCCGACATGCTGCATTTGAATCGGGCATTGTTCCAAAATAAATGTATGCGGCGAGATATGAAAATTCATTTGACGGCCCAATCTTGTCTGGGGAGGGTCTCAGGGTTAATCCCCCCTTATTGACGAAGTGGATTCCACGGTTAGTAGAGGAGGAAGAAGGGGGGGGGGGGGGGGGGGTGAATTATAGTATAATTTGAACGCAGGTATTTTCAGAGTCATATTACCCACAATGATAAAAGGGGAGGCCTCCACTTCTATTGTTCTTGTCAAGCCCCATTAGAGTCCTGTTTTAAATGGGACGGGACTGGCGGGGAGGGATGGGAATTGGCGATGATTTCACGTTGTAAGGCCCCTTCCCCTTTACTTCACTCCCCACTATTTTGTTACCTCTTCAGTTCTCCCCTCCCCGCTTCATCCACGTCTTTATCTCCCTTTTCAGCCCCACTCCGAGGTTTCTACGGGCTAACGAAATCGACGACCGTCTCGCGTCGCTTTGTTCAGTTCCATCAGCCACCTTTTCCCACCGACATTCGCTTTTGAATGCCCGTTTCCAGTACCATTGTTTTAACAACCCCCTTTGCCCCCACACACGTCCCTCACTCGAATCCCAGTTGGGTTTTTCAGCTTCTTTTCATCGATTCAATCAAGACCGCTTCGTCCCTTTTCGACCCTGTTTCGCCAACGAATGCTTTTCATCGTCCTTGACGTGTTAATTCTGCTTCCACCGTCGGTTCGGGGATTTTTTTAAAAACGAAATCCCCCCTTCGGTTGGTATTTTACGAGAGAGATTGAAGGGGTTGATAAATACTGCACTCAACGACACTGTAAGCCCCGCTTAAGCCGATTGTAGGAACAGAGAGAGAGGAGAGAGGAGGAGGAGGTTGTTCTACTATGACCCTATTTAACACTTGAATTATCTTTCATACACTTCACGTGATGGCTCAATAAACCCATTATTATTACCTATATTAAGTTGATTCAATTTAAGCTAAATTCAGTTCATATTTGAACCCGTTTTGGTTCATGGAATAATACACCAGTATTCGCGATGGGGTTAAACAATTTGATCGACATCGAACTTAGTACAAATAAATCTTTTTATTTCATTACATAAACGGTAATTTAACGTAATTCTGGGTCAAAGAACGTATTCTGAAAGCACAGTAGTTTGTTCGCAGTACAAATTATTTTAGGGTTGAAGGGAGAAAGCACTTGCTTGAATTCCGCACGCTCTAAGGAGATATCTTTTGTCGTCAAAATGTGTTTCGTTGGAGTGCTTAAAGTCTGGAGACCTCTTTCTCACTTGACGCGGTAGGGTGTGGGAAGAGAGGGGGGTTTACAATTTGGTAGTGCACACGGGGGAGCAGCCTCAGAAGGGGCCACGAGATGTTTCTGTTCCAGACGTAGAAGTGTCTTTCTGGTATACGGTGGAGATGAGAACAATGGAAGCTGAGCAGGATGCGAGGGGATTGTCACGGACGTTGTTATGAGTGAGAGGGGGTGGGGGCAGGGGGGGGTGTCAGAGCCCCCACGAGACATCATCTCGCGTTATAAAATCTGGAGGCGTTTTCAACTCCCGTCAAACTGCCTGGTCGTCAGTTGGATCTCGACTCGTTCCTCATTCTGGAGACACTTCATCGCTCCAGAAAGAACTTTGAACTTAAACACAGAACGTGTTTAAAAACTCCGTAAAATTACGGAGGTTATTTGGTTGGGCTGAGTAAAGAAAGATTCAACAAAAATATCCCCTGCTGCCCACCCGACACTGACCAGACACCCTGACCCCCCCCCCCCCCCCCCAGCCGAGAACCGCAACACCTCCTAACCCCACCCCATGCCCCGAGTCATCTCCTCCCGTCACCCCCCTGTCGTGACGCGTCCCCCCCCCCCCCCCCCCCCAACATAACAGGTATGTTCCTTCCGAGACGAGTGTAGGTATCTTACACCCTGCGCAGAGCGACTGCGCCGAATTTTTTAATGAACTCGCCGCGGAAGGAACAACCTAATAATATTGTGTTGGTTGTCTTAATATGGCGGGGTCAAAAAAATTTTTTGAGGTCGATCACATTTAATGTGATATACCTCAACATTAAATTTTGTTATTAAGCGTTTCATGGTGTGCAATGTGTTTTTGAAATGGGATAAATCATGAAACCTTTCTCATCGTCAAAGTACGAACGGTACTAAATGCATCCCTCGACGGATCGATCACGCTAGACGAGGTGAGGCAGGCCATAAGAAATGCTCCGAACGGTAAGGCTCCTGGAAGGGACGGGCTCGAATATGAATTTTTCAAAAACTTGCCGGTCGAATGGCTTCAAATGCTCTCCGATTTGTTCAACCTGATCAGCGAATCAGGACAAGTCCATGCAGATTGGCCCCAAATGATCGCCACAATGCTTTTCAAGAAGGTGGACCGTTCTGACGCACTTAATTATCGCTGCATTGTATTGCTTAATTATTAACGTATTATACGTCACTGAAAGTGTTTACAGCTGTACTGCTGGCTAGGGTGGAAAACTGGGCGGAGGAAAAAAATTTTTTGTCTGAATCTCAAGCCGGTTTCAGGAAGGGCCGTACCTGTGCGGAAAATCTGTTCATTGTTACCACCTTAGCTCAGATAAGTTTCAGCAGAGGCCACAAAATGTGGGCTATATCTGTGGACTTACACCGAGCGTTCGACAGCCTAAGTCACCCTATACTGTGGCAAAAGCTAGGTAGAATGGGCATTAGCTCAGGGTTTGTCAACATTGTGCGATCTATATACGAGTCAGCCGTGGTGGCTGTAAAAACCAATGCAGGTTACTCAGACAACGTGAAAATCACCATGGGGGTTCTGCAGGGTGAAACACTGTCCCCAATTTTGTTCAATCTGTTTTGTGCAGATTTGGGCGAGTTCTTCAGGATGTACGGCTTCTCAGGTATTCGTGTGGATGCTGAGGTTGACGTTCTGTCGATTGAGTATGCGGATGACAAGCTGCGATGTCTGCAGGAGTACTTCGCTCAGAACGAGCTTATTCTGAACGCTGGGAAGACATGCGTACTCCATTTCAGCAAGTCCGGTCGTTCCCCGAAAGTCACAATACCTTTCACACATGACGGCCAAACAAAGGTGACTAACTCTGTGGTTTACCTGGGGAAAGAGTTATGTGGCTCCACTCTGTTTCATCGATCCTCGCAATCTCTGATATCCAAAGCAAAGGTGACTTCGGGGATCGCGATCGATACACTTACTCGCAGCTCGTGCAGTTCATGGGAATCCATCGAGAGAATTTACAGAGGGGTGGTCCTTGGCACGCTTCTCTATGCTGCTCCAGTATAGCCTTGCGGTATACCAACGAAATTGAGTGCGTGCAGGATCAGTTTTTCGAGCGGATTTTGGGAGTCCCAAAAAGTACCCCGAGCTACATGGTGAGGCTTGAGGCTGGCGTCATCCACCTGGCACACGAGGTCATCAAGCAGGCTCTATGCTTCCTACTGAGGACTCTTCGACTGGCGGACGACAGATACCCGAAAAGATGTCTCCTCGCTCTGATCACCCTTGACGCCAAGACACGCAATCAGGGGAAATTCAACTGGTTTTCGCAGGTCAAGGCGCTGACCTATTCTGCAGCAGGGGGCCCCTGTCACTTGCCAGCGCGGGCGGAGAATTTGGCGTTGGCGCTGCCAGAAATCCTTGAAATGTCACGGAACTTTCTGCAGGAAAAAGACCTTGAAGCGGTGGGCAAGACGAGACACAACGACGCGTACACATTATGTATGATACCTCTATAGTCCCCGCTCTGGCTGTCAGAGCTACCTTGCGTCAGATGCCCTGTTTGCGCTCAAAAAGCTTCTAGCCCAACTGAGGCTCATGGGGTCCTACGGTGCCAGTCTACGCGTCAGAAAGTTCGGGGTCTTCAAGGTCTTCAAAAATAATCAAATTTGCCAGCAATGGAGTGAACTCCACAAAAGCCCTTTTTCAGTAGGTAATTCATTCACGAGCCAAATAATGTAGAACACGGTACTTGGGATGAGTTTTATCTCTGGCGCACTGCTGTGCCGAATCACCAAACTGCACTGTCTCTAACAAAGGAAACAGATAAAGAAAACAGATGAGGGAGAAAAAAGGCTTTTCATTGCCTTTTCCTCATCGTAATGAAAAGAAAACCTCCTTGGGAAGTCTCGAAAGTGAGATGTTCCAATGTGCGGCGAACCTAAGTTTTTCTTTCCCCCCTTTTCCAGTGGAAGTTTTCTTTACTTGTTGAAGAAGTTTTTCTTTCTTCCTCTTGTTCTTCGTAAGATCTTACCGTCCGATTCGCGGTACCTTTCTTGACCCCCTTCCACCCAGCTGATTCTGGCACAGAATTTTCCCTTTCTTCCTCTTTTTTCCCCTTGTAGCCTTCAACCTTGCTGAATTCTTAACTCTTTTTCCCGATAACCCTTCACGTTCAGACGCCCTCACATCTTGGAATTCGCCGTCTCAAAGATATTCCCGGTGTGATCTCCTTGACTCCCCCCCAAACGGCCTATCAATTCCAGGCATACTTACCCGTCAAATACACGGTTCGTTCTAAATGTTCGCCACGTACTGAAACACGTACGTAACCATTTGATTCAATCCAGAGACATTTAAGGTGTTTCAATACGTGGCTCCGCCTCAACCCGATCCTTCCATTTAGCTAAAATCTCTTCCCCACTCCGTGATATTTGAACCCAACCAAACTCTGTTGGCGATATCTCTTCACCACCAAAAAAAAAAAAAAAAAAAAAAACTTCGGAACCAAAATCAACTTTTCCACTTCCGGAGAACGAACGAAGAAGTGGAAAAGAAAAAGGAAGTAAAACCCACGTAGGAGAATAAAAAGAAACTCACATTCCGGCTTGTTTTGACAAGCTTTCCCTCTAGAAACTGCTTTCCCGATCTCTATCGAATTCCTTTCTGCTGCTTCCATCTCATTTTTGTTGTCTAACAAAACGAAAAAAAAAAAAAAGTTGGAGAGAGAAAAAGGTTCAAAGAAGTTGCCCACCCGCCATGTTTTCCTGTTCTGTATCTTTGCGTATTTTGTTCGTGAATCAACATGTCGCGTTACACATGATTTGTATACAACCCGGTAAAAATGGTAATTTATTTATCAGTTATAATTGATTTGATTATTTTGTTTTCAGGTAAGCCCTGGTGACTGGAACTCGATGAAGCTGTATTAAGTCGAAATGATGAAGTGAGTTCCTTTTATGGGGAAACGCCTGTTGCGCGCAAATGATCCAAACCTGGAAATAATGGCTTGCCAGTTGCGCGCGAAGGATCTGGAGGGCAGCAGATTGTAGTGATTCGTAGCTGTGGTTACTCTGCCGGGGTAACGTTCAGCGTTGTTATAGCGTCTTAGCTGAATACAAGTGGAAATCACTCAGTCAGTACGGTTCGAATCAGCCTCCTAAAACATCTACGAGTTGCGAACGGGCAGCTTTAGCTACAAATACATACAAGACTGGCAGACAGGTATGTATTTGGTTTATATTTTGCCCATTGTTCTCCGATTCTCAGTCTATGGTGTTTTGGCCATCTCTTGAACATCTTGCTGATTCAATATTCCTGCTAGTCTTCCAGTCAGTTTGGCCTTTAATCTGCGTGTGAAATGAATTCTACAAGTCTTTATCTTTAGCTTTTCAACTCCGTCATTTTGGTCTTGAATATGTTAACATTCAGTTCTTCAGCTTCCTAACATTTTCAGATCTTCCAGTCTTCAGCCTTTCATACACAAGTCAGGGTTGGTCTTCAAGTCAGTTTGGCCTATTATTTAGGTCTTCAGCCTTGTTGTACCTGGGAATCTTCTAATCTTCAGTCAGTTGTCCCTTCACATTGGTCTGACAGTCATCCAGTCAGGATATTCCTCTTTTCAGCACTATATTATCCAGTATGCTGGTTTTCAAGTCTGTCGGTCTCGTTTCTTGGATTCTCCAGACTTCAGCTTGCCAGTCTTGGGTTGAATTTTGCCAATAGTTTTCAGGTTCTCTGCCTTTTAGGTTTTGGCGTTCAGGTTGCCTCGCGCCTCTTTTTACACACCTTGTTATCAAAGTAGTTAAAGTCCTTTGCTCTTTTTACTTGTGGGTTCGAGACCACATATACAATGATAGTATTGGTTCGAGACAATTAGGGGCGCTCAACTGGTTGTCCAAACTGCCCCCTATTGCGCTCAACTTGTAAACTACTGAGGTGATTGCGCTCAACTGGAAGTCGCCCCCCTTTTATGGCCCATCGCAGTGTTGGTACACCATTTCCATGAGGAACCACGGACTCCAGAACGCTAATCTGGCAACAGTTCAGTCATTAGGTGTCCAAAAGTAGTGAATCCGAGAAAAAATACCCGAAGAATTTTTCTCGACGGATCTATACGTTTTTGGGGGTGCTGAATCCGAAAATGTGGTTATCTACTAGATTCAAATATGGTTTCACCATGAAAATGGCGAAAACCCATATAATTTCGGCAATTCGTTTGGTTTTTCGCCTATAATTCGGAAACCATGCCTCCTAGCGGCATAACTACTCCATAAAAAATTAAGGCTAATTAAATTTCCTAAAAAATAAGACCAAGAACGCATCGCTAGCTTCTTCCGTTTGACCACTAGAGTACGCTGAAGTTTGACCATTTTTTCTAACGAAGCCAAAATCGTCGTATTCCTGAATTCAGAAGCCTATTTAAATAATTTATACACGACAATCAGTACCCCGAATCCCCACGTAAGGTATCCTGACTTAATGACTCTATGAGAGCTCCCAGCTTACAAAACCCAGTGGAAGTTACAGGTCGATAACACTATCGTTCATAACAAAGATCCACAAATAATATCAGATTGTTCTTCAAAAGGACATTCCTCAAGTATGTTTTATCTGGGTTGACTGGAGTATGCCCCGAACAATCGGAATATGACATATTGTACTAAATTGGTGGTTATCAGTGGCTCAGTGGTTAGAGCGTTGGATTGCTGAGTCAAAGGTTGCTGGTTCGATCCCAGCAGCCGCGAGACATCTTCCTTATACTGATAATCACCTTTCGGAAGGAAATGGCAACCCACCGAAAGTATTCTGCCTATAAGACCTCTCATTTGCCGTTCGGAACCGGCGCTAAACAGTAGGTCACTACTTCTTCTGTAATAACTGTACAACACGCTCAACAGAAGTTAGTAGCGAGAGGTCGCCCGTTTACGGGTATGGTGCCCATAGAAGAAGACTAAATTCGCAACCCCTGTCATCCATGTCCTTTTGGTTCATTATTCTCCGAATTGCGTCGCGGATTATTGCTCTCTGGACCCTATAGCTCAAATGTGCACGATCGGAGGGCAGCGGAGGGCAGATAATTCTTGTTCTAGTCTTGGATTAAACATGTCTGGAGCGAGAAAAAACCATTCCCATCTCGGAGGAAGCCGGAGCTTTTCTTGTAGCTCTGCCAATACCCGATTTCACAGAAAAACTGTTTTCTTTTTTGGCCAGTTTGGTGGCTATGTTGCTTAGGACATCCTAAAACACAAAGAGAAATTTAATTATCCCCTCCCCCCCTATTTTCCAGTTGCATCAACGTGAAAGGCGTTTTCCCTTAAAAAGGGTTGTAGTTCTCGACCAGTGGTGTTTAACGTTTGTTAGGGTTCTTCCTTGACCAACCCTCAAAAACCCTAACAAGCGTTCCCTTAAAAAATCCATTATTTTCACTTTGAACCCCACTTTACGGTCAAAACTTGATAATCGGGGGAATCCTCGCTTTACCTGCAGGTGAACAATTCAGAAGTAAAGTAATCAGGCGTCAATGCTCAGCCGAAAAATCTGCAACAAATTATATTTTTACCTAGCTTTTAACTTAGTGCACCACCAAGTGTATTTTGAAAAGTAGGTAAATGAGCAATTAGAGAAGTCAATGATTTCCCTAGTAGACAATAAAATTTCGAGGAGTAATGCGGTGACGCAGTGGTGCAAACTCTGATAATGTTATTTCATGGCGATTCAGATTAAGCAATTACACTGTCTGTATACCACGCTGCATATGAATGGATGGAATCTGCTTAACATTGTGCTCACAGCTTGAAACATGTCTCCTGGGAAGTGAAGTTATTCACTACTAAAGCGATCTGAGGGAAACTTGAAACTGGGCGAGGAAAGCCCCACCGTACAAGGCAAAGCCAAATAATAACGCGCCCTCTGTGCTCGCCGTCTAATTAAGGGTTACGAAAGACCCATTAAGGGTTTTACCTACCCAGCGAAATTTCCCCATCCCAGGACCTGGAGATAAATCAGTAGGGATGCGGTGGCCTGAAAGGTAACATAATTCCCAATCCCGTTTTCCGCAGGGCGATTGAAAACTCCGGCCACAATGTACACGAAGTAAAAACGCATTCAGACAACAACGTTGTTTCTGTTGAAATTGGCCGTCTCATACTGTGGCTTAATTGGATTGAGCAATTGGAACCGACTTAGTTCTAACGCAAATACGAGTTCCGATCACAATATTGCATTTGCAATCCAATAGCAGCAATTTTCATGTTTTTTTTTTATTTTCCTCTGTTATTATCTCTGCGTCTAGGGGAAGAAGGCCTCCATTTGTATTTAAAAGGTACAATACATTTTCTCGTTTACTCGTAAAATCGGAAGTCTACCTATATAATTTCTGTTTCCTTCAGGAAAAGTTAATTTTGCTTAAAAATTCGAATACACTTGAATTCGTTCGTATGTTCCGTTTCGGTAGAATATATTATGTTCTTGGAATAATATACCTATGTATTCGCGCCGGAGGTAGAAAAATCTGATCGGTCTCAAAATTTGACGTTATCCGTTTCATGACACGTAGATTCCAAAAACAAAATGTACGCCGTCCGAGCTGTTTTGGGCTGTAAGAATGTTTTTAAGTCTGAAATTTCCACAAAATACACGGTTCACCATCAGGTTGAGCTCGCAAGGTGATATCGTTTCCCGAGTGATGGAGTAATGGTGGTCGCACAATGCATTTTCCAAGGTTCCATCTGGTTCAGGGACCCCCAAAAATGGATTCTACGTCCGAAAACACTTCAGGCTGAAAACCTTGCTGGCACAACTAGATGGTAAATCGAACCGCTCAAACCGGCCTGAACGGTGGAAGGGATCTTGATTTTTGAAAATTTCTAATTTAATCTAAGCATCTTGAAACGTGCGAGTACAATGACAAATTTTGAGGCCGAGCAAAGTTTTCGACCCACGTCGCGATTACACAGGCGAATTATTCCATGAATAATAAACCGAAACAGCGAACAACATGTTTTCAATCGCTTTTTTCGGGCATTATTTATAATTGATAAAACAATACGGAAAGAAAAAGCAAATTTGCATCAGGGCTTAACCCTTTGCAACTGAGCCTTCGTGGGACATGATCATTGCGTTAACCTTCCCTTAAAATAACATTATTGTATTATGTATTTCCAAAATATCGGTTCGCGTGATATCTCATCTCTTGCCAACAGAGGCCAATTTCATCTCTGGCCCAGTCAGGCCGCTTCTTTTTGCTTGATATCTCGTCTCTGATCCAGGGAAGCCACGAAGCCATCTTCATGCTTGATGGCTCAAGCTGATCGTCTATGGCCCTAGCAGGCGACTTCTCCTCAAGTTGTGTCTTGTCTCTGATCCCAAGGGACCACTTCTTCTTGCTTAATATCTCGTCTCTGATGCAGGGAAGCCACTGCTTCATGCTTGATATCTCGTCTATGGCCCAAGCAGGCCACTCTCCTCACGTTATGTCTTGTCGCTGACCCAAACGGACCTCTTCGTCTTGCGATATAGCTCGTCGCTGTTCGTGAAAGGGATAACATTTAACCATTGTTAATAGCATCACAAGTTTCATTGCACTCCGACCCATAATGCTTCGGAGCTCCTTATTACTCCTGTAAACCCCTCCGCGTACTGCATGTACTTCCCATTGAAATCGGTAACTTTTCAACCTCCTCACAAAAAACGCCAAGGGTCATTTGAATGGACATGAAAAAAAAGAGGGGTGTGTTATAATGAGGGCGGCCAGCGGACACGACAGGATATGGCGGTGGGCTCAGGGGGGCTCAACAATGCGAGGAAAAGGGACATGTGGGCTACCGCATCCTCACCATTAAATTTTTCAAAAGGGCCGTCTCCCGACATAATAAAAAGGTCCATTCACGTGAGGCCCGTGATATAATATTGGGCCGAAAAAAAAACTCAGTCCCCCTGTATTATCGAATAACAACGTTAATTTTCACTTTATCCCTCTACATTGAATTCGTCCGGCGAGACGCCCTTGCAAAAGCATACGCTGGAAAATGAACGAGATTTTTTTTTTTCTTCTTTTTTTTCGTGCCATTCAGGAAATTCGATCTCATTAGTGGTCAAATTTGTCAGAAAAAGGCTTCGGAAAAGGTTTTTTTTTTTTATTATTTAAAAATCTTGATATTGAAAAACCTTTTTTGAAGCTTTTTTCCGTCAAAATCCGATGATCATTTATTGATAATTCTTTCTGAGTGAAACAGAAATCGAATAAACTCCCGAATTTCCAAGCATACGAGAAAATATGATATACCTACATGAGAAGGTTTTGTGGGAAACCATCACCCATCTACCATTACGCTGCAACTGGAATAATAATGGGGTCTGCTAAGCTGAGCTGAGCTAAGATGGTGGTATTCAGTACCAGCGGCAGTGTAAACATGGCATTGCGCCTCCAATACTCCGCCCAGCACACAACACATTATCATCCAATTTAGAAACACACCCACAGTTAAACATACCTTCAAGGCAGCATTGTGATGTCAGTCCTACCTACTCATAAATTTATCTTGTTTTCTACATAATATGTAATTATGTACCTACTCATAAATTTATCTTGTTTTCTACATTATTTACACATTTTTGGCACTAGCATGGGGTCTCCCATTGCCCCAAAACTGGCTGAGCTCTGTTTGGACATAGTATTTGATAACGTTATCCCCAAATTGCCTTTCCAGTTACCCTTTATGGCTGATTCTCAGGAAAAGTGCGCTTTTGAGCTTCCAGATTTTCAAAAACCTTAGGTGTTTAGAATCGGGGTTTTCTTTTTTCTTTTTGTTCTCATGGTGGAGCAGGATAGTTTAAACCACTTTTCTGAGATCGGAATCCGTTTTTAACCCAGATAACGAAATTTAAATTTTGATTAATCCACGCTACGGACGTGGTGTGTATGGACATTCGAGTATAATTTTACCTATTTGTATAGGTAAAAATTGTATATTTGTAAAATTATTAGGTATTACTACTAACCCTACAACAACAAATAAATAGTAGTAATACCTATTTGTATGTAATTAATTACATTGTATTAGTTACTACCTATTAAGGAGCATTAATTATAACGTTACTACAATACCCTACAATTACAAATACAATTACATTGTAGTTATTGTACATTGTGTACTTGTAGATAATGTACTTATAATAACATAAGTACCTACTTATAATAAAGTACTTCATTAAGTATATTATAAGTACTTATAATTTTATAATTAATGTATATAAGTAACTATATATGTACACTATAATAACAGTAATACTAATGTTATTAATAAGATATTATTATATTATGTTATCACATACATATAACATTAATATTATAACATTATATTATGTTATTAATAATACTATTATATAATAATGTTATTATATAATAGTATTATAGCATAATGTTCATAGTTACTTACATATATAGTGTAAATTATAAGTTTATAGTATTACAGGTAGGTATTTGCATGTATACATTCTCCTCTACATGAATTACTCATATTTGCATGTATATGAGATATAGTATAGTCAGTAGCGTGGATTAATGATGCTTCCATGCCACTGACGACTATTCATCCACACCACTGGCAAATCGCCTTTCAAAAGCTCTGTACTCCTCCACTTTGATGGCAGAAAAAAAACGTTGACCATGAATTTTTCAAGCTCAACAAGTAGAATAACCGCAAGCAAAAAGAAAGTGCAAAACTAAATTTGTTAGAAGTATACGATTAAGTCATTTTACTGACCTGAATAAAAATACGCGCCTGCCCATGCACACTGTTTGCCGTTTGGCGGGGGACTGCCATCTAACTTCGCCTCGTCCATGCTGGAATCTTGTCAATAGTTGTTGCCACTACGAAATGAGCCCCCCAAAAGTCCCGAATTCCCTTCTGAGGGAAATTGGTAGGCATTTTTCGATTCATCCATTCTACTGACACATTTTCCAGTGACAAAGTTTACAAACCTCCCACCTGAACCTAAAACTCATGAATGAATTCAAAAACTGTGGAAATCGTTGACGGACATCCCTAGATACTGGAGATGGGCGCTTGGTTTCGAACTCTTTGTGTTTTGGACATACCACAAGTTTGAATACATGAAAATTGACTTGGTTACATCCACGTTACTGACATTTTTCACGTTTAACATTAAATTTGAACGTTAAACATACATTTCAGATGGCGTATAACATGTGTACCAGTTAGGTGGGAGGGAATACTAATCGCCAGAGAAAAAAAATCCACCCCAGCACTCTTCAGTCTCTCTTGACGCTCCGGTGACATGAAAAGCGCACTTTTCCTGAGAATCAGCCTTATTTTGTAGAATCTATAATATAGATTGATCAAAAACCGGATGAGGACAGGAAATTATTAAATTTTCTTGACGCATCATTTTTACTGAATTCAAAGTGGTGTTGCTGCCTCATTCCGGTCGTTATGGTGAAGTTGGATTTATAGTCTGGTCGGTTGTGGGAGGTAATTTAAACTAGCGTCATTTACTCGGAGGATGTTGGGTAGGACGCAGACAAGCACATTGTGACGTCACAGGGTCAACGAGTCCCGTTAAATATTGTAGTGGACGAGAGTGTGGGGATTTTATTCTCGTTGGTAGGGGGGAAATTAAGATAGATAGCGGATAGGTGGGATGGGTGGTGGCTAGTTGTCGGGTGAGGGGAAGCTGAACCTAATGGAGACAGATACTTCCTGCACTTGAGGGGCCCCCAGGGCCGTCAGATAGATTTTATGTCAGGATGCTCTTCAACGAAAGGGGCGAGAGGGGGGTTAATTGGTCAGCTGTTGAAAGAGTGGCCTATTTAAATGAGGGTGGTTCTACCAACGCGAACGTCAAGAGCGTTCGCCGAAAATGTGCAGCCCAGATACACTCTACTAGCGACTCCAGTGACCGCAAACACAAAATCAGCACTTTTATTATTTGCAGCGTTGTTGGCTTGAATGAATCCTTCCGCCAGACCCTCTTCGAAATGCTGCCAACATCGCGGCAGAACACGGAACAAGCCCTTGCAGCACTTTTAATCGCTTTTCTGGGACGGGACTACAGAAGGAAGAGATGGGATGAGTTGGGGAAAAGAGGCCTCCAACCCCGCAATTTCTTCTTAATGATCCCCTCGAGGTGAACGCGGGTCGTGTGCGGTAGTGATGTACTGATGTTGTCGGGAGGAGGAGGAGGAACAAACTACGGTTCGAAGTAGGACGAGAGGTGGGGTGGGGGGATGACCACCCGCCAATAATGAAGTCTCATCTGCTCTCAACCCCTTCAGGGCCTTCGGGTTTAAAACCTAGTGAGGGGGTTCAATCTTTCACCCGGGTCCTTCCTATTACCCTCCTCGAACAATCTCTTTTATACTGAAAGGCCGAAAGTACGAAAGAGAAAAGCAATCTTTTACCGACTTCCTACCAGCTCGAGTTTTACACTAGTTTTGACGTTGCTCGCGGTGCAGTTTTTGAAAATTTGAAAAACTGCACAATTTGTGTTCGAGTGGAAAATGCTATGTTACAGAAAGTTGGTTCCGAGTACATTCAACTTGAGAAAAAAAAGTTTTATAGAAGTAAATTCTATTACCTTTAATATTTTTGCGGCTTGTGTTTTTAGATTGTTGCTAATTGGTCTCTTTATCCACTGAGTGAATTTGCCCAATTTTAAAGCGTTGGATGGTTATTACGGAAATTGTGAACATAACACCCTCCTCAAGAATGAGTGATGAATAGCATTAATTTAATGGATGAAGCGATTAAGTAACCTACCTAGCAAATGAGTCATTTTATTCAAAAAATCATTGAAAATTGAACGCGAAGTGATCAGTGAGCAAAATGTTTCACACTTAGATGCAGAACAAACAAACAAGGAAGAAAAACCATTTTCGAAGTATTTTTGGACGTCGAATCCATTATTTGGGGTCCCACAACTTTCCAAACATTGTAAAGGAATTATTTCCATTTTTCTTTTTTTTTAAATATTTTATTTACCTATTAATTTGTTTTTTTAATTTTTTTAATTTTTCAGTATCAAGCCGACTGTTTCACACAGAATGATAGTTCACAACACACAGGTCCCAAATCCGTCAAAAAACGTTACAAGAAAAAATTCTAAATAATTAAATTAAATTTTTTATAGATAGATACTTAATTTTTGGATACCTAATTCATATCGACAATTTTTTATTTTTTTTATTTTTTATTTTTATTTTTTTAAGTTTTTAATTTTTTTAGAGGTAGTTCATTCTACAATTGGAAAATCCTCAATTCATTTTGGAGAATTCTCAATTGAGCTTGGAAAATCTGTATATTGGCCCAAATATAGCACTCTTTTGGCTCGATATGGCTTCTTTTCAACCCTCGCCGACTATTAGAAGGAAAGATAATGTTGCACTAGGGACCGTTTCGAATGGAGATTTATAAGGGCTTGGCCGGCAAGTCAATTAAGGTTTTTGAAGTAATTTTAGACGTAGAATAGATTTGATTCCTTCCCGACCTACACAACCACTGTAAAACTATTCTGGACTCATAAAGAATAACAAACTCCCAAAGAATAGCAATCAAGCTTTCAGCCTTTACCGTCTCTTTTACCACGGAAAGATTAGAAACGTAATTCCCTCTCAGAGCACCTTTTTTTTTCGAAATGGCTATGAGGAACGTGAGAGGTAAATTTTTATTGGACAGCGAGGTTCTGCCAGAGGGTTTGATTGGGTGAAAAAGTCAGGGGAGAACCGTTTTGACGGATCCCCTCTCATCTACCATTAACTTTTTTTTTTTTTTGACAACCGTTTTCCACCGTTTTTCCTCTCACAATCGAATGTCACAGAGAAGGTATCCGGGGGGGGGGGGGGGGGGGACTCCGCCGATTGAAAACTTCCTTTTGAACTTCCCACCGGACATATCAACGTCCGCCAACGCTCGATCCAATTTATCAAGAGGGAAGTCACTCTGGAAGTTTCATAAGATGACCAAACGTTATGATTGGCTATCACGATATTTGGACGGCTGCCTCTCGTCAAATTCCGTCGTTTTCATGCCATTTCAAAACCTGGCAATTTTCTTCTTTTGACGACTTTCATTATAAAAGTAAAGTTTTTTTTGTGTGTGTGTGTGTGTGTGTGACCGACTTGGTTTTCACAATTGGGGCAGGACACTCTAGAAATTCTTGCTCCAGAGAAAGGATTCACATAAACTGCATAAAATGCGTTCAGAGCTGAATTGTTGCCGACAAGACAGGTATTACAACACGTAACGACGACGACCAACCAGACGAACGACGATTGGCCAAACAGACGAAGTTCTGTCGTCTTAGTCCACGAGGCCACTCTGCCCCCCTCGACTTTCGTTTTCGGCCGTTTATTTGAATCGAGCTTAAAATTGAGGCTCCAATTGGCTTTCTTGAAAGTTGATAAGACGGTTTTAATAACGGCAAAAGGGCCATTTGCTAAAGAAACCACCTTTTTATCCGACGAGTAAACTCGAAAGAAAACGAAAATAAAACTTCCTAAAAAGGGGTGAGATTGGACCGGCGGACACACTTTCGCTGGTTCCTTGTCTTTGAATTAAAAAGGACCTCGTTTCAGGCCCTCGGTACTTTGGTTTCATTCAGCTTTTCATTCCTGGCATCAATAGGCTTTTGTTTGGGCTGTTCTCCCCGACAAATAAACTGCAAAAGGGGTTTGTGGGGCTCCGAGGCGGCGTCTGGACTTTGGTGAATAAGCGAAAATTCTGTTCGCAAGTAAACAATGCCGAGGTGTTTCAACAAAGTTGAGAAGCCTATTTTGATGCGATCACGTCGAAATTCAACGACGCTAATACTCAAACGACGGAGGGACTAAAAACTCTTTCGGACCTCAAGAAAGAATGCGCTGTAAAAATTTCGCAGGTTTACCTAGTTAAAAAAAAAACGCTGCAAATTCTGCAGAACGGTTTATTATTCTTCGATGTAAATTGTGCGAAAATTAATTTTGTACCAAAAAACACACAAAGGACATGCTCCGAGGGGCAATCGAACTTCACTTTTATTTTTTTTTAAATTGTATAGCGTTCTTTAAACAGTTCCTTAAACTTCCAGATGTAAGAAGTCTATTCACTGTGATTTACAGGACTTCTATTGACCAAAAGTCTGTTTTTGTGATCTATTCGTTGTGATTCACAAGCTTGCTAAGAGAGAAAGACTCGTATTTTTGCATTTTTTGCTCATTCGTTTATCAAATGTTTTTGTGATCCATTTCGCTTAAATGAAAGAAAGAGAAAAGACTTAAATTCTTTTATTTTTACAAATTTTATAATAAAAAAAAAGTTTGTTTTACTTCTGTGTAATTTTTTAATCCCCTCAATAAGTCCCAAATTTCGTTTAGGATCTTTTTTTAAGACTTGGGGACTCTTCTCAAGTATCCCTTGTGCGTTATTTACTTCGAAATAGCTCAACAAAGCACTATTCTCAAATTGTCCCACCTCGCAGGGTTATTTGAGAATGGCATTTAAAAATATATATAAAATCCCCCATTGTTATATTATATATAAATTGTACGGTATCGACAGAAAATATATATATAATATGTAAAAGCTTTTATCATAATTATATTTTATTATTGGAATTTCGATTGTTCCACCGATATTGTTGGAAATATGTTTAACTCTCGATCATTTTCCGTAATATATATATTATACATTGTGTATGCTTGACGGCACAACCTATTGGTGCGGCACAGTTTTCCGTTTGTAATCTGGAAGTAACCAACTGAACGGTTTTGCTTGAGCAAAGCAGTTTGTTCGGTTATTTTCATGTTTATGTGATAGGAGTTCTACTAGAGAGTTCCTAAAGAAACATCCGAGATACGTCGACCGTTAATTTTTATCGCTGAAGGGATTTGTCTAGGGAGAATCAAAGAAAAGCTAACTTCACATAAGACCTTAACAGATATACGGTCTTATCAAAAGTTACGCTAAATTTAAAGTGCCGCTATTTACGTTCTATTGCTCGAAATTAACGGCGATATCCTTAAGACCGTAAGCTTATCGCCGTATCTTTACGGCAATAACGTTCGACGTTAGGCATATGGACGTAAGTTATCGCCGTTATTTCTGCGCATGCGCGAAATCTCGAGTTACGTCGACCGTAAGTCATCACCGTTAGGCAAAAAGTGGCTTTAGGAACTCTCTATTATATTCCAATTTTTCTTGTTTGGATGATCGGAATACTATTTTGCTATATTATTATGGAGTACATAATTGAATTCTGCTTCTGACATACAATTTTTCCTTCAAACCTCCCATTATCCTGCAACATTTGCTATTCATTTGGGAGTGTTTGGCTATATTGACAACTTTGTTATTTGGGGCCATTAAATTTTGCTCAAGCTGACGATCTTCACATCTATGTGAGCGAAACATTTTGCTTCCGCTACCTTCGGTAGTCTCGGATTGTTTTCCCCTTGAAACCACCCGACAACAGTTATTTTCAAACCTGTGCATGTATTACAAGGACAAATTTTGAGGCTGATCAAAATTCACTTCCAGCGACAACATTGGTTGATCATTCTGACAATGGTAAACCAATAGTCATGCTTCATATCATTGCGTTCTGAGCTGACATAGGGGTTTCGAGTGTGTTAATCAAGTCGTGATTCGAATCCACCCAAACGGGGCGTATGTTTGTACAGGCGAAAACTTGGACGCGGTTCATTGCGGCGAAAGCCTGACGGCCCCGCCGACGTTTTGATTTGTCGTTTTCCGGCTCTGGATTTGACCTTCCTTTGATCGAATTACACCCGTTTGGATGTGTGCCGGAGGGCGCCCTACGTGAAAGGTCGGGCTGTGATATTTTCGGCGGAAAAGCGGCGGAGGTGACGCACGTTACATTTTACCCGCCTCGACAGATTTGTCGGCGAAAGTGCATCGAAAACCCGTCGGCACTATGCGGTGGAACCCATTTGAGCGGCCACTGTTTGCGATTTGGACGGAAAAGGAAATGAGGGGGCGTTCAGATTGTAAACGGACAATCCCGATTGATTCTTCAATTTGAGTTCGTGAGTTTTATCCTATTTTTGCTTTTGTACACAATGTTTATTTTTGATGCATCGAATGTGTGGAGAAAACTCGCATCATCCCTGAGTCGGTGAGTTCAGCGAAGCGACGAAGTTGGCTTCAAGAGGAGCCGCCGCGGGCGTCGAGCGAGTTGGCGGTTCTACCACTATGGACACGGGCCTGGCGCGATCCGGAACCTCATTATGAGCTCAGATCAGCGTAGGAATATCTTGGGATTCCACTCCTTCCATCAACATCGTCGAACCACCAACTTGGGATTCCACTCCAGGTTGAGAAATCAAACAGAGCCACACCATCGAACAGATCGAGCCGAAGCAATAGACCAGCAGATCGAACCGTTGAGCAGCTTTTCGAGCCATGTAGGGTAAAGCAGGGTTTCTTTCTGGGGCCAACCCTCTCTTTGCTATACGTAAACGACCTTGCTACCAATTTAACAACAAACAAAGCGACAAAGTTATTTTTGTTCGCTGCGTAAATATGACTGTGCTAAGCAAATGGCTCCAACTCTGACGCCCATCCCTCAATCTCCAGTCTTCGGAAGAAATTGTGCAAATGGACATCCAATTCTCTCAGACTGAACTTTTTCAAGATGCAAAATCATCGGGTCTATTTGAAGGATTGGACAAACATATCTGTGAACTTCCTGGGATTCTGGATCGGCAGCCGCATCTCTTGGAACCCGCTCTTCTCAGGGGGTGGCCGCCCAGATAAGGCGTCCTGCTGCCCCCAGGCCCGTTGACCTCGGAGTCCCTGAGGCAAATGCTGGCGGCCCTGGACCTGACTAAATAGGTCCAGGGTGGAGTTTCCCCCTATTTTAGGGGGACCCGGTCGTGGCCTTGGGCCGACATACCGGTGTCCAACATTTGCCTCTTGGAACCGAGTGCAATCCATAGGCTTGGGCCAATCGAAATGTTGAGTATTGAGCCAAGCAGAGCCAAACCAACCAACAGATCGAGCCAAAGCATTAGACGCTTGACTTTCCACGTTCACTTTCCATAACTTCACATTCAACGACTACATAGCGAACTAACACACCGATACGCATATGTCAACATTGGGTGGATCCAAAGAGCAGCGCTCATAACGTTGAATACGCGTGATGTGCGGAATTCCAAGGAAGGGCCGAGACGGAAGGATTTGCCCCGCATTATTACCCTCAAGTTAATGAGCACCCGAGGTGGAATCTCCTTTGAGCAGCCAACAAGATGATCTCAGGCTTGACACGTAGGACACCGAGGACCCAGCTTCCTACTTCAACGTCCCGAACAGGCTGGCTGAACGGACTCGGGCCACGCCGGTATCTGGACGTTGGATACCCCAGAGCTCCTTACCGTAGATCCAGAGAGGACGGGGTACCCAGACGCATCTGGCGAGTCCGTCCAAAGATCGTACATTTCTGCAGCTGCATGGAACTTTGGACTTGCTCACGACGGCTTGAGCCATGGTCCACAGGGCACCTGCACTGCCTCCCTATTCCTCCTCAACCAGGCGGTGTAAGCGGAGATACGACGCTCCCGACATTCCGCCACACATATCACAAATTTAATCCGGATTTAGTTACACGTAAGGCACCCGTAATGAGTCGTAATCCAACAGAACGGTTTATCATTTGATACAATATGATAATATTGAAACATAAATCATGAATTTCAATGCTTTGGCTAAAAGTCAACATCAGTACACTCCAGCCGACAGTTTGAGTTTCGTAACTGACTTTAGTGGACAAGACCATTTGGAGAACCTCGTTGTGACTCCCACAGGGTGATTCATCTGCCCGACGGAAACTCGGATGTAATGAGCTCCTAGACAATGATGTATTTGAGTGTAGAAACAAAGATGGAGTAGGAGACAAAGGGTTTCGTAAGTGCTCATAATCCGAGTGCGAAGGAGCCCTATATGGGACGGTTGCCTTACCGGCTCTCAATCCTAATCACAATTGAAAATGTCAAGAGTCAAACCCAGAAGGAAGAAGACAATTTCGCCGAGGCCTCCGGCTTGACAATGCCAGCAATTGGTGCATTCCGTCGATCAATCTGCTGCGTCTCGAGGGCCTTGCAATCAGATCAAGATGGCAGACAATTTGCAAAGTTCTTAATACAAAGCTCAATCTCTAGAGCATTCAATATGCAGAGTACATAAATTAGCAACATTTTGATTCCGTTCCACGTTAGGTTTTTATTCTTCGAATCGGCCTCAAAATTTGTCATCATACAATTTCAAGATGTGTTGATTTGAAAAATGAAACGTCCGTCTGCCATCCAGGCCATTTTTGACTGTAAGAATTTATTTAAAAGTCTGAAATTTTGACAAAATACTCGGTTCTTCATCTTGTTGTGACCGCAAGTTTTTCAGCCCCATCGCCGAAATCCGTGGGGCTCTATGGAGCTAAAAATGGGACTAAGGAAGAGTTTTTGGAAGGGTATGATATCGAGTCGGGTGTAGTTTTCGAAGTATTTTTGGACGTAAAATTATTTTTTGGGGGACCCAGAACCATTGGATGTCACTGGGAGGATGTATGGGGCTACAAATGAGGCGTTTGAAGGATGCCAGAAAGTCGAATGAGGTGTCGTTTAGAGTAATTTTTGGACGCTTAAACCATTTTTCGGGGCCCTGCATCCGTCCACAAACTACACAAAAAATCCTAAATAATTACATTAAAATAAGGTTTTTATTGATACAGAATTACTTAATTAATAAGTAAATCCTTGTGTACAAGTTGCAGCATTTTTCGTTTCATGTTGGGGAGGTCACTCCCTGGGGGTTATTTTTAACAATATGTGATCCCAAACTCACAATGTGATTTCCCAAGAAAAGCGCGATATTTGGTCCTATTTGTTTGGGATCTGTGCGTGATTGATTTTTATATCTTCAGTTCTGTAGAGACCCCTTGACTTTTTTTTTTCTTTTATAGAAAAAGCTAAAGACGTCTGCCGTCTTATCGGTTATTGTGAGTTGAGACGGCCGTGTTCCTTGTCCTTCCCTTCGGCATCATACCGATTCTTTTGTATCCCCCGTACCCACGCTGTATCTTCTATACTGTATTCTTGTTGCCAGAAGAAAACGAAGGGTTTTCGCTCTGTTTGTCCTCCCTATCAGGACACCGTTCAGGGTTGAGCAGTGTTCAAGAGGGGTTGGAAGAGGGTGTAGTACCTTTTTTACCTCCTCCTCTTCCCATTGCAATCCTTTATACGAAAACCCTCATCCCCATTCATAAACTACCAGTCGACCTATCTGGGATCCTGTCCTGTCTTGAATCCTCTACCCCGTCTTAGGTCCCCCTCCTCTACAGCCCCATCTTATTGATTTTGCCAACCCACCCCACGAGTACCTTCTTCAGCCCAGAGCACGACCCTCTCAATCAACCTTCCGCGACATACCTTGCCTCTTTTCCTCACCAAAATATTCCTCCTATAAACCCCTTCACGTCTCCCTTCGGCCTCTATTCACCCCCAATCACCCCTCAACCAGCCTGTTGTTTTCCCTTATTTTTTCCTCGCGTCCCATCATTCTTCTTTTATTTAGGAAGGTTCTGACAGGGTTTTCCACTGTGCACCCTTCACATCTCACTATCTGCCCTTCCTATTTGTCCCCGTCCACCCATCAAAACGTTACGGGGTCAAACCTCGTATGACCCGTCTTCTCTCGCGGAATATTAGAGCCCTTCACGGTCGAACTTGCCATGTTAAACGTCAAAAGTAGAAACGTTTGTCATTTTCCAATTGACGAGGCACTCGACGCGATGTTGTCACCAGAACGGAATAGAAACAGGGACAACGTGATTTGAATGGCTCTTCATGACTGGACTACCAAATTTATGCTTTGAACTCACTAAAATTGAAATAACTTACTTCAAATTGCTCCATCAAACTTACATTAGTCCAAGAAGATGTATCCAATGGGCCACTTTCTAGGGTAAATTCGCCCGCCCGCCGCCGCTCATGTTCAGTCAGATTCTGCTTCGATACAACCTCCCAGGCCAGCAGATCACGACATCTCGTGTTACACCCTGGGTAGGGGTATTCAAGTACTCCCTTCCTCTTCCTCCAAAGACCCCGTTAGTGGTGAGAGGTCGCCAACGCCTGGTAACAGGTATGGCACCCAGAGAAGAATAGGAACTCAAATCATTGTAAGGCATTCGGAATCCTCTCTGGAGGGTATTGTCAAAAAATTACTTCTGCCCAAAGAGGGCTGACTACGACGAACCAATTCAGAGGGAGCGGGAAAATAGCTGAAGTTGGGCGGCCATTAAGCTTTGACAACACGATGCAGTGTTGTTGTCGAAAGTTTCCACATCTCGGCCGATGATAAGCACGATTTGCACAGTTTGGTATCTAACACACCTATTTCCCCGACTCCAGTATATTCAAAGTGATAACACAGCCTGACCGTGAAGAGTCCTATTCTTGTTGGGAAACTCTCAAGGTAACTCGAATTTCGAACAGATGAACATCATTAGCACCTAATTCCGCCGAGGTAATATGATTACGGGGGATTTAAATCCAATCATGACACAGGCCTTCGACAAACTACCCGCTAAGCTCCTTATTTGCGTTGCCTGCTTCACAGGACGGCTTCGTGTTGACGAGAGAGCAAAATTGCAATTTTGGATGATACATGTGAGTGAAACAAGTCACGGACATTAATGCGGTTGGGGTTGCGAAAAATCATTACCTGGATCAAACACTCGTACGGGGAAAATTGAATTTTTCCCCAGGGAAGAACAAATTAAAACATTCAAACAAAAAGGTAATCTCTCTTCGGCCTATTACTTGTGATTGAATAATAACTCAAACCCAATAAAGCTGTACTTTTCAAAGAGCTCTCCCCACTCGTGACTGTTAGGGAAAACCCGGGGAAATTGGATTTGCGGTTGAAATCCCGTCGTGTCGGCTTTTAAACGAGATTTCCCCGTTTTACGCCCTGCCGAACTCTACGAGAGATATTGTAGTGGGGAGGACTATCGGTTCGGATGAAAATATCGGCGGGATCGCTCGTAAAACGGCGCTCTCACTCTCCCGGATACGGGGATTATTTCGAGGAATAATGTTCGTAAATGAATCTGCCAAGTGGATAAATGGAAATACATACGGGCGTTTACTCCTCTCCCGCATGGGGAACTAGATAGCGAAATATATTCAAATCCGTTTGAATAAAGTCCGCGAGGCCGACGGGATATCATGATGCGCTCCAAACCAGAATCCAAGCCCACACAGTTCCAGAGACTGGGCAGACATCTTCAACAGTTGAGCTAATAACGTCGTTTTATTGTTTTTGTTATGCTAATGTATGCTACCGTCTAATTTATGGGCTCCCAGGAAGAGGTTGGCAACCTGAGGCACCGATGGAAACAATTAACAGGGACAGATAACTTGGATAACTGGAGAATAAAATTACGAAATGCGCGAAGGCAAATTTATGGAAAAATGAATGGGTCATTTGCGAAAATATCCACATTTAGAGTCCCATTCTCTCTTGAATAAAAATCAAATTTTGACGTATTTAGTTGTTAAAAGTATTTTCCTGTTCACACTTTGGTGAGCAATGATGCCATCCTGGGAAGTATTGACAATTGATGAAATTTGAAAGATGAGGGAGATAATAGGGGTTTTGACATGGATATGTCTAATGAGGAAGATAGATTTTTGCTTCCGAGTCTGCAAGGCAGAGGAAGCATTGTTTTTAGATTACCTTTTTTCGAACATCCACCTGATTCCAGTTGATTCGAGTTGACGTTTTTAATTCCCACAGGACGACCAAATCATACCACAGTGTCAAAAAATGACGTTTAACGCTTCCTCATGTCCTCATGAGCAGTGTTGCCAAATTATAAATCGAAATAATTTCGAAAATTCAATTTCCGATAGCACTCGTCAGACAAATTGAAAGAAACCAGTTGAATTAGATGGCCCTAAAGTGTCCAGTGACACCTGGAAGATAATTATTTTAATAAGCAGCAAATTTCATAATTTCAAATATAAGTTATGAATTTTGCAAAATTTAATTAGGTATGTCAATCTAAACCGCTGCTTAACGACGTGTCTGTGGGTACACTAAATCCCGAAAGAACGAATTCCAACCATCGGCAAATTTTGACGGCGAGTTAAATTTGAACGATTTTTAGAGATCGCGCGTGGGTCTGCTGTGTGTCTATAGACCTTGTTGGGACCGGGCGCCGAGCCGAGAGAGTTCGGGTGTTTCCAGCATTCTCCGTCTTCTCCTACCGTTCAGCCGTTCCCCCTGATCAGAGATAATTTGAATTTGCGGTGTAAACTGTATATACCCCATCACTTGACCCATTAGTCCCATTATTCAAACCGCCGAGCGAAGCGAGGCCTCCCTGTCAGAGTGCTAGTAACAATTATTTTACGAAAGTAAAAATGAAAAACGTTATACTTTCTCAGTGACTTGACACCTTAATCGACCTCCTGGCATCAGACAAAAGCCCCATTTGTAGCTCATAGATCTCCATCCATGCCGAAGGTCAACTAACAAGGAATAGGTTAGCAAAGTAGGGACTACAATAATTGTAATAATAATAAACAATTATTGTTTATTGATTTTTATTTTATTTTATTTTTTATTGGATGATTGGTGATTATTTTTCCGAGCTATGGATTTTCCAGTTGTTACATTTTTGGTTTATTATTCTTGGAATAATACACCTATGTTTTCGCGACGGGGGTCGACGACTCCGATCGGGCTCAAAATTTGACATTATCCGTTTCAAGAGGTCTACATTCAAAATCCGAAATGTCCGTCCGCCGTCCAGGCCGTTTTGGGCAGTAGGAATTTTTTTTTAAATCTGAAATTTTGACAAAATACTTGGTTTACCATCTAGTTGTGCCCGCAAGGTTTTCAGTCCGATCGCCCAAGCCCGTGGCGCGCTATGGGGCTATAATGGGGCTACGGGTGGGGTTTTAGGGTTCGAGTTAGGTGTCGTTTTCGAAGTATTTTTGGACGTAGAATCCATTTTTGGGGGTCCCGGAACGATCCGATTTCACTGTCGCGATCTATAGGGCTTTCATGGGGCTAAAAATGGGATTTTTGAAGAATCCCAAGAGGTTAAATGTTTTTCGAGTAAAAAATACATAATTTTTGAAAAAAAAAATTTTTTGAAAAAGAATCCCCCCCAAAAACTTTTTTTTAAAATATAAAAATCCAAAAAAAGTTTTTTTTAAATTTTTTTTCATTGACAGAATTAAATTTCTGTACAAGTAACCTATATTAAAGAATAATAAACCCTTGTGTAAAATTTGCAGCGTTTTTTTTTTTTTTACTGTGACATTTTGGAGGGGTTGGTCCATTTGACCTCTTGGTTGTCACTACCCAGCCAACCCTTCAACCGTAATTGCTTCCACTTACCTATCGCAGCTCTTCACTGAACCAAAAGATTATAATTATCCCATTATCGTAACGACTTTTTATAACAGTAGGTCGAAAAGGACGAGGAAAGCTGATGGAAAATTCATGCCCACTTAAGTTTAGCGCGGTTTCGTCTGGAAAAATAATGATTTCCGCTATGGTTTTTGATTAGTGGGAAGGTAATCTTTTTTTTTTTTCTTTCATGAATACAGAAAAAATAGTATCAAAAGATGCCGCCTTTTTTATTGACGGTTGGTGTAGTTTCGTAAAACCTTAAGGACATCTCCGTGTTGATTTTGGCATTTCCTTCCTTTCTATCATAATGAGGTCTTCCCGGCCGGTGTATTTTTTTCTCTTCCCACAGCTTAAGAATTAAATGAGAGGGTTATGCGAGGTAATTGCGGGGGTTCGTGGGAGTCCTGTTCGTTTGTGTGTTTGCGTCTGCAACGGTGTTTAACGTGAGGGCGGAGGGTGTTGGGAGCAGCTGGTTACCTGCCAAGCTCAACCACCGTGTAATGTCCCTATGATTATGCGTGCCGGTTAAGGGGAAGGGAAACGGATGGTCAGATGAGCCCGGCAGATAAAGTCGGAATTGATGATCCCGTCAAGTGAGAGGAAATGAGATGATGCACTTTTAAGACGTGTAGTTTACGCCAAAATTTTGACTCCCATTGTGGTTTTGTTCGGGGGTGCTACGTGGCACGATACTGACTTTGTGATCGTTTTACGCTGAGTCGTCGGACACCAACTGCAAGCCACTGCAATGCGTAGTTTCGGAGATCGGTGCTGTACCTCCGGCCGATTGCTATCTCTACCCCCAGCCATGTCTCAAAAGAATTGTGTCCAGCATGAATTCATAGTCCCAGGCAACAAATTGTAACGTAACACACTCCCCATGTCACTATCATCTCCGTTGTTTACATAGACATGAAGTTATAGTGAAATTGTCAACTGCCTATTCCTCCCCATGCAGAAGTTATCATTTTAGTAGAAGTAAAGTCTCATCGGTTAATTACAGCCTGTACTGCGTATAGGAAAACCCAATTAAATTTTCTCGTTTATTTTTTAAAATTGAAAATAAGTCAGACCCCACTTATTTAGGCATTGAAAACTGGATGTTTTGAGGCGGTAAAAAAAATCAATGTAAGGTTCAGTGCACCTTCATCTTATAAACATAAGATAATATTATAAACATGTACCCATGACGTAGGATTCCTGCAGTAGGCAGTTGTAGTTGACACGCCGAAGTGTGAAGAGCGTGCTTTGGAAGATCTTTTAAAAAGGGACTTTCGTTATAGATTCAGGTGAGCCTTTACATTGTATTTATTGTAACTCAGAGGTAATTAATATTAGTTTCATTTTTGTAATTTGGTTATTTTGTATTTTCAGTAATAAACTGCATCTTACGAACCTTTTGATTTGTTGAGATAGAAGAAAGAGGAGACCTATCTTACATCAATTTGCGAGTTTTTTGCCTTTGCCCGCTGTGCTCATCGTGGTTTAAGAAAAGAACCATTCCCTCAACCTAGCTGAATACGGTTTCCAATTTAGAATGAAACGGTGGTCGTCAATCAAACTAACTGCCCAGTGAAATCCGAATTTTAATCGTAATTAAAATTTTTATCAATTCTGACTTCAAGGAGCGAGTTGATTGACCCCCAAAGCGACTCTCCAACTAAACTGTGAGAAAAAAGAGGCCTACTTTGAACCTGTCCAGTGTTAATCATAATAATCCCACTAAGTTGAACGAAATTTGAAAAAAAAAAAAAAAAAAATTGCAAATTAGAGCCTTTTATGAACCAGGAGAAAAATATACCAACTCCAAAGGCTGCCTACAAGGTCGTTTTCAGTTAATTGCAAGGCTTTAGCGGGTTTGAAATCGCTCCGGCCTCCGTTTTTTGATTATACGTTGAGACTTGGGGTGTTAACACATTCAAAGGTGGGGGACGCACAGGTGTCATGCCTGAGAAACGCGGATGCTCCACAGGTTATTTTGCGACGGGTAATCTTGCGAGGGATTAGCATAGGAGGTCGAACTTTGGGTGGATGTTTTTATTTGGCGTCAAAAGTCGGTGTGTCGACTTTGAGGGAATCGATCGGGGCATAAAAACCGCTTGAATATGTGAAAAAGGAGGAAAATACAGGGTGTGGCTCAAAACTTCTCTTTTAGAGGCTTGTGTGGCATTTGAACGAGACATCTGGTCGTTGGTTCTCAATTCTGTTTTCGTCTGTAACTCACCAACACTCAACTTTCCTCAGATAATCCTTCGCTAAAGAAATCCTGTTTGGAAGCTAACTGAGTTGCCTCATCCTTCTTCTAATCCTATCAGCGAGTGTGTTATTACGTTTGTTTGGCACCAATATCGGAAAGCTCTTAATAGAGATGGGGGTGGAGGGATTTTCTCCGTGGTTTGCTTCTCTCTTGAGTTGTTCTAAGAAAACTTCACGGACCACCGCTCGCTGACGGATGTGGGTTATACGAATCGAGATTGAGGAGGGATGTAGGGGTATCCACTTTCCACCCCTTCTTCTCACTCCGGCAATATCGTCCTTTTTCGCTCCTTTTCCGTCCCCTCTGCGGAGGTAAAAAAAAATTTATTCCCTTTTGTTCTGCTCCGCCTGCCTCTGATACCCTGAGGGGGTTCCCTTTTCGAAACACATAAACCTCCCACCAACTCACTTCAACTTGAGGTTGGTTAGTTTTCTCGGAAATATAGGTCAGGTGATCTTGACTTTGAGATAGCTTAACATTTTCTTCATCAATTTTATAGTTTTACGGATGAGGTTTATGGTGCTCCAACTTTTCCGGTGTTAGGAGAAGACAATCATCTCGGCGCAAGTAAGGACTTGACTGAGTTTTTAGCATTTTGCTTTTAAACTAGTTGGAAGAACAGGACGCCTCCCGTAGCCCTTATTAGCCTCACGAGGTTGGGCGATCGGGCTGAAAACCTTGCGAACACGGCTAGAAGACCGTGTATATTGGCTTGGTATCTACGCATCATGAGCGGGACGCTGTGTAATGCAACGATCGGACTTCATAGACATAGAAGAGTAGCTGCAAGCTCCTTGGCCCACACCATTCATACCTAGTCCATTCTGGTCGTCAAAAGTGCCGTATCCGAAACAAAATTAGGGAAGTTTTTCTCAACGATCTATATAATATATTATGTTTTTTGGGGTGCTGAATCCGAACATAAAGTTTGCTGCCTCCTCCTTCACATAAAAAACGCTGCAAATTTTACACAAGGGTTTATTATTCTTTGATATACGTTACTTGTGCAGAAATTTAATTCTGTCAATGAAAAAATTAAAAAAAATTTTTTTTTTGGATTTTTATCTCGAAAATTTTTTTTTTTTTTTGGATTTTCTTGTTCAAAAATGTGTTTTTTCAAAAATTCTGTATTTTTTACTCGAAAAATATTTGACATCCTGGGATCCTTCAAAAATCCCATTTTTAGCTCCATGAAAGCCCTATAGATCGCCACAGTGAAATCGGATCGTTCTGGGACCCCCAAAAATGGATTCTACGTCCAAAAATACTTCGAAAACGACACCTGACTCGATCCCATAGCCAAAAGCCTTCAAAAACCACGTTCTGTAGCCCCATTTTAGCCCCAGAGCGCCCCACGGGTTTGGGCGATCGGGCTGAAAACCTTGCGGGCACAACTAGATGGTAAACCGAGTATTTTGTCAAAATTTCAGATTTTTAAAAAAATTCCTACTGCCCAAAACGGCCTGGACGGCGGACGGCGTACGGCGGACGGACATTTCGGATTTTGAATCTAGACCACTTGAAACGGATAATGTCAAATTTTGAGGCCGATCGGAGTCGTCGACCCCCGTCGCGAAAACATAGGTGTATTATTCCAAGAATAATAAACCAAAAATGCAACAAACCTCAAAATTTTTGCACATTTTCAGTTCGCGTATATACCTGAAACTAAGCGTTTTTCGAAGATGACCACTATATACAAACTTAAAGTAGACAAAATTTCCTTCGAAAAGCAGTGGTCAAAATTGATGTTTGAGTCAGTGGTCGTGGAGATACAGCGTTTTGAAAAACGACGGGTTTTCGGCTCTTTGGCGAAAATGTCGAAAACGCCCACTTCCACCCCCTGGAACTGTTAATACGCATGATATCAATAAAAAAAAAAAGTATTTCACGTGAAAGCACCCTAAATTTACAATAAGAAACAACTCTTGTTAAGCAACAACTTTCATTTAAGCGCTATTAGAACTCTGTCGGTCAAAATGTGATACGTATACGTATTTAATACGAACCGTGAAAACGTGGTTGAGTATTCAGAAAATGCAAATAAGCTCGTATAATTTTTCAGTAGTTCTGAGTTCATTTGCAACTCTCGAATTTGTAGACGTATCAATGCATCATGATCATAAATCAGCGAGCGGGAGAAGGAAGCTCTGCCATTTTGTGCGTTTGAGATTGCGATTTCTACCACCCTCAGGAAAAAAACCTCTCCTGCCGAGGGAAGAAAAAGTATGGTTGAGTTGTAAAGTTCCTTGCGTATAAACATATGTGGCCTGAAAGGAAAAGGGAAACCCCTTCGCTAAGTCCTGAGGGTGTGAAAAAGGTGAAAAATCCGTGCGTGGAAGTTCTCGAAGGTGGGATTTCGACGGTGTGCCAAAGCGGGTTCTTGTTCGTCGATGACGTCAACCGAAATGAACACGGCGTTCAGTGGAAGTATTTTATGGAGAGGAGAGTATCTTAAAAGTTACCATATTGAGTAGAAGAAAGTCTGAACGTTTTTGGTCGATAGCAGTTGTGGGTGATTTGACGTCATCACCACGCGGAAGATACCTTTTTCTGCTTCCACCGCGTAAAGGTGGGGGTGGAAGTGATATGTTGATCCTAGGAGGTGGTCCCAGGTGGATAACAGGTTCTGAACACCTGAGATGTACCGCACTCCGCATACCTGATCCCGAAGGTAATCCGAGGAATTTTTTTCCTTTTCATAGGTACCTATTCAGCCTCCCCCGTGCCGTTTCCAAAGGTATCCTAAACCTTCCCCTTCTTCAAGAACACGCACGTACATGCCTCTAACTAACAAAGGGTATCTCCTTTTGGCCTCCCCAAGAATCCACTGAACCCTTCCACAAACTGCCAGAACACAAAAATGGTTCGCATTTTCTGCATTTTCTTTCCACTTCTCTGAAATAATAATTCATATTGTCAGGAAGTTTGTGTACAAATATGACTTCGAAACAAGGTGTGCATGCGTAATGTTTCGTCAGGACATCGCCAATGTGGGATTTGGGAAGTGAACTATTGATTTTCATTGTAGGTGCTGGGGCAGTTCGATCTAAATTCACAGGCCGTGCACGAGGCCCTAAGGCCTGTTCGGAGCGTGTAAAACCGCCATCATTGTCGGTTCAGCAAAGACGTCCAGAACCATTCGTCTGACAGAGCAGAACAAAAAGCTTCGGCTATAGGCATTGATATGGAAGCGAGTTCCGTGCAGACGTAAGATAGGCCAGAACCAAGCAGCAATTGGAGGCGGAGATGACAAGGAAGTCTGGGAAAGGTTTCTCAGGTCGTCTGTCGGAGGCCTCAGAGTTGGGGGCAGAAGATGCTTTGATGGGGTCACTGCACTTCCATGGAAGGGGCCAGAAACTTCGCCCCTCTGGAGTCTTCAGAAGAGAAACCACTGGGTCCTATGGATTAGCCCTCGAATACGAGGGGTGCCATAGGTCCCAGTGGCATAGTGTGTGCACACATCCAGTGCCGTAGCTAGAGCCTCGGGGACCCTGGGGCAATAAGCAGCCCCGTAGAGAGGGGGGGGGGGCACTGGACCCGTTGCCCCCGGGCCCGGCCTTCGTAGGGGGGCCCGGATTTTCTTGAGATTTTTTTTTTTTTTTTTTTTTTTTTTTGTAAAAAAGGGTGGTAGGAGAGGCAAAATGGGAAAAGGGACAGATCAATATAGGAAAAATTTTAATAGGTACCTTATTTTTTTTTTTTTTTTTTTTAGGGGCCCGATGAATTTTCATGACCCTTTTGGTTTATTATTCTTGGAATAATACACCTATGTTTTCGCGACGGGGGTCGACGACTCCGATCGGGCTCAAAATTTGACATTATCCGTTTCAAGAGGTCTACATTCTAAATCCGAAATGTCCGTCCGCCGTCCGCCGTCCAGGCCGTTTTGGGCAGTAGGAATTTTTTTAAAAATCTGAAATTTCGGCAAAATACTTGGTTTACCATCTAGTTGTGCCCGCAAGGTTTTCAGTCCGATCGCCCAAACCCGTGGGGCGCTATGGGGCTATAATGGGGCTACGGGAGGGGTTTTTTGAAGGCTTTTAGCTATGGGATCGAGTTAGGTGTCGTTTTCGAAGTATTTTTGGACGTAGAATCCATTTTTTGGGGTCCCGGAACGATCCGATTTCACTAGGGCGATCTTTAGGGCATTCGTGGGGCTAAAAATGGGATTTTTGAAGGATCCCAGGATGTTAAATATTTTTCGAGTAAAAAATACAGCATTTTTGAAAAAGACACATTTTTGAACAAAAAATCCAAAAAAAAAAATTTTTTTGAGATAAAAATCCAAAAAAAAATTTATTTATGTTTTTCATTGACAGAATTAAATTTCTGCACAAGTAACGTATATAAAAGAATAATAAACCCTTGTGTAAAATTTGCAGCGTTTTTTGGTTTATTATTCTTGGAATAATACACCTATGTTTTCGCGACGCGGGTCGACGACTCCGATTGGGCTCAAAATTTGACATTATCCGTTTCAAGTGGTCTACATTCAAAATCCGAAATGTCCGTCCGCCGTACGCCGTACGCCGTACGCCGTCCGCCGTCCAGGCCGTTTTGGGCAGTAGGAATTTTTTTAAAAATCTGAAATTTTGACAAAATACTCGGTTTACCATCTAGTTGTGCCCGCAAGGTTTTCAGTCCGATCGCCCAAACCCGTGGGGCGCTCTGGGGCTAAAATGGGGCTACAGAAGGTGGTTTTTGAAGGCTTTTGGCTATGGGATCGAGTCAGGTGTCGTTTTCGAAGTATTTTTGGACGTAGAATCCATTTTTTGGGGTCCCGGAACGATCCGATTTCACTGTGGCGATCTGTAGGGCTTTCATGGAGCTAAAAATGGGATTTTTGATGGATCCCAAGAAGTTAAATATCTTTCGAGTAAAAATTAAAGAATTTTTGAAAAAACACCTTTTTGAAAAAAAATCGCCTCAAAAAATTTTTTTTGAAATATAAAAATCCAAAAAAAATTTTTTTTTAATTTTTTTTATTGAAAGAATTAAATTTCTGTACAAGTAACCTATATCAAAGAATAATAAACCCTTGTGTAAAATTTGCAGCGTTTTTTTTTTAGGGGCCCGATGAATTTTCATGACCTTTTTTTTTTTAGGGGGCCCGATGAATTTTGCCCCCGGGCCCGGATTTTCTCTCCACGGCCCTGGCAATAAGTAAATTTATTTTTTCAAATTTTAAGGTACCTACACCTAGGTCCTAGGGTTGGTTTTTTGAAGACCTGGGTGCTGAACACAATCGGGTGCCGAAAGCAACTGCTCCATTTTGACCTGGCTGGGTGCCGAGCGCAACACTTTTTCAGGTCTGGGTGACGAACCCAGGGACTCGTCCTGGACCACGTTGGGAGACAATGGAGCACAACAACAAGCCTGGGATCGACTGTCGACCACCGTCCTGGTCGAAGTAAGCGCGTTGGAAAATTTCCAGATTTAATCTGAAGGTGAGGTCAGCAGGGCGAATAAAGTGGGACCTGGCTGACCTGTACGTAGGTACTCGTGACGGAGGTGACACTAAACGAAGTGAAACACTGCTGGAAGTTGGAAAAAGTGTTCCATAGTTATGCTGGTGTGAATTAAGAAATGAGTCAGATTCGATTCGGGTCGATATTTACGTAGTTAAAATATGTAGTAGTGTAGTGTCGTCATCGGAACGTATGAAAGTATTGCGTTATTTCATTTTACTTTCAATTCGCCCACTGGGGTCACAATGTTCTATCTGAAATGTCAGCTCTGTCTAATATAATGAAAGCTATGTTCGAGGGACCGATTCTATATTTGTCTTGGAAATTTGTGAAGCGCATGATCCTCGGCCCAGTGACCCACATCACCCGTATCGGAAGCAGGTGGAGATGACCCCTTCGGTGATGACTTGTATTGAGTTGGCTCGCCACATTGTTATCAATGGAGTCAATGTGGGATGGAGAGCGTGTGCCGTTTCAATGGGCAATTCATACAATGCAAATTTGTCATTTGGTAGACGCGTTTTCGTTTGTACGCGTTTCATTTGCTATACCCATCCAGAATGATGAATGGTGTCTATAAATACACTTGGGGCAATCGATTACGTGTCTCGGACAAAGCCAACATCCAGCTACAGTCAGTTGATGAAAAGGTGTTGTAGGAAAAATCCCAAATCTGCAGACAACTATGCATACCTGGCAGTGCAGCGGTTTGAGCCTAAACCAGGAACGTCGCCTTTTCCCTGCATAACGCAATCCAGAACGTAATGCAGGAGTCTGAAGACCCTTTGTCTTTTTGGGTGAACATCGGCTTTGACTCAGGGAAGTCATAAGAAGGACAACAGCCAGGTCAGTGGGGTCCGCAGCAGCTCCCTTATTCGCGGGCAAAAACTGGGGAGAACAAAGATGCCCCTTCCGAGGGTTCATTAGTAGTTTCATAGACGATTCAAGTGAACAAACATTGAACAAACCCGCCTCCCCCTGCAGAGAAGCTCCACCTTCAGCGTCTCAAACGTGGTGCCTGAAAACCTAACCTGGAGCTCCCGGTCACAAGCGGCGACAAGAACAAAGAAGTAGCCATTCATTACATTGCCTGTCACACAATACAATTTTATCATCAAAATTGTAAGAACACCTCCAAACTCTGTTACACAAATTACGCCTAGGGTCCAAATCTCATAAGTGTCGGTCCACATATATATCGCCTGGAATTCATGATGCAGAAAGTGAAGCTCACAATTAGACCACTGCAATTCGAACAAACTCTGAAAGTTGGATCACAATCAAGAATGTTTGAGAAATTCATAAACCTTGCGGTTACAACTGGTAATAGACCTGAGCCAACCTTAAGCCCACTCTTGAACACAAGACCCTGCTAATACTGGCCATTGTTGCGAACTCCCTTTTCCCCCGTTTATTCAACCTCGCTTTAAGCCACCCCTTATCCACCTCACCCCACCGTACCACTAAATCTACGTCTCTCGAGGTTGATTCACAGCCTGCGGTGGTATTTGTAACTACACCTATTTGTTTCATCACCTGAATATCCCCTGAAATGGGAGCTAATCCTTCGAAACATCGGTTGATTCGGCGCCTCCCATCTGTCTGTTTCAGCAGCGCCTACCGGGTTATCTATTAGGGTTACGCCGAGTCTAACTGCTGCTGGGTGTGGATCACAAATTATACCTTTCGCGATAGGCTGGCACACCGCACGGATTAATAAGAGAATTGAACCCAAAGAGGGTGAAATTTGAGCATTTAGGTGATGAGGTGTTTCTTGAAAAGTGGAGAGTTGAAAGCGCCGTGTCCATGTTTTGGCATCTACTTGAATTTGAGAATGTCCCTGGCCCGTTCAAGTTGTCGAAGGTGTCACCTGGAACTTCTTCGCTGAGACATCTAGGCCACTCGAGTGAACATACACTGAACCTCTGCCCCCAGCAAAGACGCTCCAGGCATACCAAATTCCAAAAGGAAGATCGTCGTCGATGGCTGTGGTTTTGCCAGTAAATACGAGAGCCAGTGTAGTGAAGGGGGCTGACTTTTGAAAGAGAAAGATAATGGAAATAAGTTAAACATGGTAAACATCGGGTAACAAAACATGAATCGAGAAAACTGAGTATCCATGGTCCCTCTTCTTATTCTTTCTTGGCACTGCAACCCACGAGGGGTCAGGCCCACTTGAAGCAGTCATTCCGAGCATAGAACGAGCATCCTTGTTCACCACTTCAGCCCAGCGTAATCTCGGCCGCCCTTGTCTCCTCACTGTGAAGGGGGGTCTCTCCTGCAAGCAATGAGTCCTGCCCACCGAATGCAGTTGTGAACAACATCGCAGTCGTTGTAGAGGGGCATGAGTTCCGCATTGGTACGTTTTCACCAGGCTAGGTCATTGGGGTCAAAGATTCCTCCAAAAATCTGTCGCAATATTCTTTGCTCCAGGAGCGACTCGTTCTCAAGCGCCTTGGTCCTGTTCTCTGAGCTGTAAATCAGAACTTACCATATAAGTGTCTTGTATAATCGGATCTTGGTAGTAAGGGACGAAACTCGACTCTTCCCGTGCTTCAAAAGCCCGTGCAACGACTGCTCCTAAATCGCTTTCAGCAATTATAAGGGACGCATATAATATAATAATATATTATATTATATGAACTGGTCCACTCCAGCCAGGAGAAGCCAGAGACACTGATATGATCTGGGGGCCCATTGGGTCATTCATGTACTTGGTTTTGGACTCACTGACCTCCAGTCCCAATCGTGGAGCGTGAAGCTGTCGTTTTCAAACGAGAAAAGGCTTCCTTCATGGCGCTGACACTCCTCCCCACAATATCGATGTCATCAGCATATCCCAATATTTGAGGTGTCCGGTTGAATACTGGCTTCCCCCTGCCTGACTTTCTGACCGCTCCTTCCAGCGCCAAATCATGTACCTACAAACAGGCGAGGCCATCCCCAGAGTAGAGAAGGAAATCAGACAGCTCAACTCCATCAACTCAAAATTAATAGATGCCACCGTCAAACTGGAAGCCCCGTTTCCAGCAACACTTCTTATCGCTCTTTTCCTATCACACTGCCTTATTCAGCCTGAAAGTCGACGAACAGGTGATGCGTTTGACTGTTCTGGTGCCTACAGCCTGTATCATGCGGGAAAGAGCATCTCGAGTTTCCCACCTCAGAAATGGAAAGCAACATCTAGTGGCTTGCCGGCGATGCCAAACCAGTTTCGTTGCTGATAACATTCGCACATGATCTATACATAGTTGCGCGCAGGGAAGGATTCTTTTCCTATAGTTTCCTTCAAACTAACAAATTGAGGGCACATCGACACGACAGTGGTGCATCCTTTTGTGCTCATTTAATTAACACTGCGTTGTCCGACGGGGAAATTCTCTTGACTCCCAACTTTTCTGTATAGGGAGCACGTTTTCTCGGAAGGAGGAAGTAGTTTGTTACAAGCTGTCGAGAGAAAAATAATTATGCGAGTCTTGGGAGCTGAGTCGACGTTGGGTCTCTGACCTCTTTATAAAGACCTGAGTTGTGCTCTATCGCTTCAACCGCTCAAGATATTTTCAGCCTCGCAAATGAAATTTATCGAGGAATATTTCAAGAGGGCCAGGTAGCGTGCTCGCGAGAATATAATGGCAATTTGTGAGGTAATTCGTTCGGCCGGGTCCTTGGACTCGGACGTCTTTTCCTTCTACATTATTAGAGCGCGAGGGATTTTTTATGTACCTAATTTAATTAGACAAGCTTGAAAGATCTTAAGAACTGAACTTTAAACTTTTTGGTGGTCTGATCAGGTTTTCTGTCACGCAAGGGTGGAACTTCGGGGAAATCCTACTACCATCCCATTTTTAGAAATGATTTGATTTTTTAGAACTTGAAGCCGGTAGTGGTTCGCCTATGCACCACCAGGCACCGCATGTATAAAACACTTCAACACGTGTAAGCACTCCAATTACACCCGCCGTCCGACAGTTCCCACAACGATTCACTACATTCACCGGGAACGATTAACTTTTTATCCTAAGAGTTTGTGATTTGTTTATTCTTGCTAACCCGCTAGGATTTTAAGATAAGATACTGATGAGATCAGCACAAATTTGTTGATGTCTGTGTTGTCTGACTCGGGATAGTCGATTGGTCACGTCTGCCTGAAGCGTACTGGCGCCCGATCGAATAAGGCTAACTGCAGGGCTCTTCGTCATCTGTGAAATCAGCGCTCCTTCGACAGTGATCGTTAAGTCATCGCTGTAGTTAACTCGGATCGAAATGTCTGCGGACAAAGAAGTCTTTGGACGCGGCATTTGGCCGGACTCGTCAAGGGGACTCACAGGTGACGAGCGGCAAGCGGATCTGGCTATGCTAAACAGTCCAACAGCCGCAGACAGGCCATTTAAATTAGCCAATATTTACAACTGGGGGGAGGTAGACGCCATGAACATCTGGCGGGCCGTTTTTCACCGCGAATCGTCTTCGCGACGAGTTTTTTTTCTCAAACTCGACTCAAAAACGGTTTGACGCGAAAAAACAACCTTTGAAACACCTGAAACTACCCCGTGATCTCGGGATTTGGCACATGGTGTCCCGGGATTTACAAATTATCCCACCATCTTGCACGCTTCTATAAATACTTAACATCTCGGCACTGACCCCCCACGCCTGAAACGTCACTGTGACCGCGCAGACCGGTTTCGTGACTTGCCAGTCGGATCTCTTTGGTTTTGTACAGAGCACTGAGGACCTGCGAAGTTTACGACCTTGAAACACCTTGTGAAGTCTTTGTACGAATGAGCTTAGCGGTAGCAACAAGGCAAAAACGCTGCAAATTTTACACAAGGGTTTATTATTCTTTGGTTACTTGTGGAAAAATTAATTTTGTGTCAATGAAAAAATATTTTTAAGGAAAAAACACCAAGAAAACGCCTCTCCGACTTTTTGGGAAGCATCTCTCCATCATGTAATTATTACATGATGGAGAGATGCTTCTTCAAAATTATTTTGAAGAGGAAACCATCAGATCGAAGCCCAATTTCGCCCGATTTTTGAAAAATTCGATTTGCCCGGTTTAAAGTTAAATTAAGAATTTAAAAAAAAAAAAACGCGGCCCTTTGTTCCTTGACAGGATCCAAGCCCCCTGGATCCCGGATGCTTTTTGCTTGAAGCCTGCAGCGTAAATTCAAGAAACATGGAACATGCGTTATTAGAGAGTTCCTAAAGCCACTTTTTGCCTAACGGTGATGAGTTACGGTCGACGTAACTCGAGATTTCGCGCATGCGCAGAAATAACGGCGATAACTTACGTCCTTATGCCTAACGTCGAACGTTATTGCCGTAAAGATACGGCGATAAGCTTACAGTCTTAAGGATAACGCCGTTAATTTCGAACAATATAAGGTAAATAGCGGCACTTTAAATTTAGCGTGACTTTTGATAACACCGTATCTCTGTTACGGTGATATGTGAAGTTAGCTTTTCTTTGATTCTCCCTAGACAAATCCCTTACGGCGATAAAAATTAACGGTCGACGTATCTCGGATGTTTCTTTAGGAACTCTCTATTAACCGTGGGATTGAAACCCATCTTGCGTGTCTAAAAGGGTCCGACGCCGAACTAGTGGCTCAACGTACGACTGGTGACGACGCCGAACTTGTGGCGTAAGACAATCAATCAATCAATCAATTCAATTTATTCACAAATGTTTACAGATATACATTTACAATTCGTTCGTATTCCAAATTGTTTTAATTACATTCCCAATACTTAAGTCTAGGCCTATAGGTCAGGGACCTGTCCAGGCCTCATTCTCTCCCGATTAATGTGCGTTTATCTTAATATATGTTATGTTAATTATTTCTAGGCAGTACAGCAACAGCTTTACATAGTGCTACCTCAATAAATCTTATAATAAAATTTGCAGAATTGTGCTGGCGTTTTCACTGTTTTTCAAATAATTCTTAGCTTCATTCTTGAAAGTACCGAAGTGTTTAGCTGTTTTCATTCTGTAGGGTAGCTGTTCAAAAATTTTTGGTGCTAGCCAGGGTAGTTGCCTAGTGAAGAAGTCATTATACGGCCGTGGAATGTCTGTTATTGCAGTCAAGTTTGCCCTAGTAGGTCTAATGTCCGGTTGCTTAACGAAATTGCCAATTTTTTTATAAACGTACAGCACTATTCTATATACATATGATATTCTAGGTTTCATTACATCTAACTTTCTGTATAGAGTCTCAACGGGTGTGTGTCTACGCGATTTTGTAGCTATTCTCAAAACTGTGTTGACTGCCGTGTCCAGACATAGGAAATTGCTATGATACGCCCCTCCCCATACTAAAATTCCATATATTAGGAGACTATATACATACGCATACACAAGTAAGGAACTAGTCGTCAAATGTACGACAGGTGAGGACGTCGAACTAGTGGCCTAACGGAAAGACAAGTGAGGATACCGAACTAGTGACCTAACGTATAATATACGTTAATATATTACGTAATATTTATAATATAAAATATAATATCATTATAAACGTGACACTCCCGCGTTCCCTCCCCGACTAACGTTTTTGGGAAGTTATCACTATAGGTCGCGCTAAAAAAAAATGCGGGACCTCGAAAAATGGTTATGCTTTCAAAATTACTCGAAAAATATTTGACCTCCTGCAGGAGGGGATCCCTCAAAAATTCCCATTTGTACCCCCTGAGAGCCCAATAGATACCCACAGGTGAAATCGAATCGTTCTGGGACCCCCAAAAATGGATTCTACGTGCAAAAATACTTCACAAACGACACCTAACTCGATCCCATAGCCGAAACCCTTAAAAAACCTCCGGTAGCCTCTTTTTAGCCCCACAGAGCCCCACGGGTTTGGGCGGTCGGACTGAAATTCTTGCGGGCACAACCAGATGGTAACCCGAGTATTTGTCTAAATTTCAGATTTTTAAAGAAATGCCAACTTCCCAAAACTGTTCGGACGGCGGGCAGACATTTCGTTTTTGGAATCTAGACTTCTTGAAACGTATAATGTCAAATTTTGAGGGCGATCAGAATTTTCGACCTCCGTCGCGATTACATAGGTATATCATTCCAAGAATAATAAACCAAAACACAACTCTGGTTTGACTTTTCAAATTGACGACACTGCTCAAAATGTGCACAACGTATGTTGTATTCTTCACTTTCTGCTAACTCGGCACTCTTATGTGAGTTTCTTCTTTCTTTCTTTTATGGGACACTTTAAACGCGGTCGACCTCGCATCTCGAGGTGGTCTCAGTCATAAGAAAACGCATTATTAGCCAACTGACAAATGCAGGCTGTGCTGATGGGACGACCGCCTTGAATCGTGAGTGCCACACGGAATGAGGTCGAATCGTTTTGAGGGCTACCGTCCCATAAACAAGACTCATAATGCACTTGGGCTAAGTGGTTTTTTTTTTCTTGCAGAGGTCCCATTGAAATTGGGTTTTTGGTTCGGATCCGTAATTTCACCAGGTTTCAAGACACGGAATGAAGTTGAGGCCCGAATCAGGTTGACCTGTTGTGACAAGTAGGTTAGTCGAAACCGGGGAGAGTCCGGTCCTTTTCACTGGGGACCCAGGTGGTCGATCCTAATAGGAACCGATTGGTCTAATAAATTGGCAGCTCCCCACCCAACAACCACCTACCGACCCCCCACACTAGGGGTCTTCAGGGTCGACATCTGTCAAGCCGCGTGGGCGCTGAAACCTCATTCCGAAACGTTCGCGCCGGTTTGAGAATTTCGTCGCACTTTTATACAACGGGAGGTTTTAGAACTTTGTTTAGAAGAGTCCGAACCAACTTGGCAATTATCGATTAGCAAAAAGAAGGTCGAGGATCTCCTCACGAATATAAAGCAACTTTGCAGTACTCATGAAGAGGACGATGGTTATTGGAACCTGACTAAATTCAGACTTTTTATGTTTGGCAGCTCCATGTTTTGGTTTCGTCATTAAATGTAAACTATGCACTGTTTCACGTATTCACTAGACGGTTTAAACAAACACTGCAAATTTTTCAAAAAGGTTTATTATTCTTTGATATAAATTCTCCAAACGTTAACTCTATTTCAATATAACAAAAATTTAATCACGTACATAAAAAAGTGTTTCATTCCTTTTTTTATTTTACTTCTTTTGTGTTTTGAAGTTTGTGTACTACTATGTGGGACCACGAAAAATGGATTATACGTCCAAAAATACTTCGAAAACGACACCCCACTCGTTATTATACCAGAAAACCTGCAAAACCCGAAGCCCCTTTTTAGCGCCACACGGGGTTGGGCGATCGGGCTAAAAGCCTTTCGGGTACAGCTGGGTGGTGGACCAAGTATTTTGTCAAATTTTTCGGAAAATCGCCCTCTTAGCCATGCTGCATGACTAAGATTTTGTGATTTATTTTTCTCCGAAAAATGGACCCGTGAAAAACTTGGTGCTGAGCGTAATCACGTAGTCAGTCATTTTATCACCCTGTTAGTAATTTTTATGTCCTGAATTGGATAGGTGCCTACGCTTATTCCATGTCCTTGCCAGGGACCTAGTAAGGTTTTAGTATTTCTGCTCAAATACTCTTGTTATGGTCTGAAAGGCGGTGTAAGACTGACTCTTGGTCTTAAATTTTGTAGGGTAGGTAATACCTACGACGAGGCGCGACTCGTGAGGGAGGCAGCGTCGCAACTGCACCCCCTCGATGCAGAAGGGCGAGAGGGGGGGCTACGTATTACCTACCTAAAAATGAATCAAAACTCCTTGGCTCGAATAACTCCGTAAGTTCTTGGAGACCTTACATAGTTCGTGGAACGTCTGAAAAGCCTGTGTTGATAGTACAATGATAAAGGGAGCACTGCCCCTCTTGAGACGATTTTTTTGCATGGACCTTATGGAACAACGAACTAAGTGTGAAGCCAGAAATGTCGAAATGTGGGGCAGTTCTGGGCACTGCGCACACCCTTCCTTCTCACCATTCACCAGATGTTAAATCACCTCCACAATCAGTGTTGGCAGTCTTCGTTCATGGGCAGGGAATTTTCGTTTGTAATGAGGGACTTATTCAGGATCTAATCTGTCCCAAATCATGGAAAAAATAGGGGCTTACTTTTGAAATATTTTAAAAACTTTTTGGTGTTGCTAAATTACTTTGTACTGTATGAAATAATAAAATTTCGATCGACCAAGGTTTCTAATTTTTTCAGTTTTCCCACAAAGGTATTTTTTACCAGAAGCTACAGCAGTTGAGGGGATGGCATCAGGGGTTTAGTGTGCTTCCATGTTTTCTGGGAAGTGTTTTCTGAACTCGGTGATCTGCGTTTGTCTCATTTATAAGTTTTTTATTCGTTCGTTTCATTCGATCGTTTCATTGTTCATTTCATAAAGCGTTTGTTGGATAACTCTATTGATTTCATCTTGAGGGAGTTTTCCCGTTTAGGCGTGAGTGATAAGTGTGACATTCGCGGCATGGGACGGCCAACCTCACCTTTACCAGGTTTGCAGCGTCTACCCATGTATTTTGAAATGAAAGGAAACTGGTAATAGTTAATTGGAATTTTTAAACAAATAAATAAATAATGAACTATAGCAAATCTTGATAGTAGGTACTTTTTATCTGTGTTGGGTGCAATAATATTTTCATAAAATATTATCACGAATCCGTGACTGCACCCCCTTGTTCTGCCATCACCAGTCGCGCCTGGTGATTACCTACTAGGTATGTGCCAAAGCAAAGACATAAAATGTCAAAAAGAATTCCAACCTACCGATTTTGTTTATTTTTAAAATATACTAACGTTGACCAGGGCATATCGAAAAGTAGTACCTTTTACCATTCAAGTTCCTAGCAAGCCCTTCGATTTGTCAATTCAATTGACTGGCGAGGCTGTAGCATTTCATTCAAAAACTCACGGGATACGTACCGGAATGTACCGGGTTTTCGGGCTAAATCTACCGCATTTGAGTACCGGGGTGTTGGCAACCCTGCCTTATCAGACCACCGCTTGAGGACATTCCATTCTGTGTTGAAACAAACATCCCATGTTATACCATTTGGTATGTATACTATTGATGTACAAAATTGATGAGTTAAGTATACATGAATCGTAATCATAAGGCTTTTCAATCGGAAATCATTCGGGTGTTCAATCGATGCAAAATGTAGGTAGTATTGATTTACAACTTTTCGTGGTGTTCAAACTTCGAATCCTTGTTCGGCTTCCACACTGAAAGATAATATTATATTACTAGATGCCCGCACGTGCTTCGCACGAAATATCAAATTCCCGTCCATCAGGAGCAGCCCGTAGCAACCCATCAACTCCAAATGAAATTACCTAGTACCTATCAAACTAATCGAAGGCTTGCAAAAAATACTCGTACCCACCTACCGACGATCTTCGAATAACTTGCGAACGGGTTATCGCACAGAAATCGTTTTGTGCTCGTTGAAATCAGCGCGAAAAGCTCGTTTTAACAAACGTAGTTTCGTTAAAAAACGACGCCAATAGTTGTATCGGGTTTCCGCGTTTCGAAAATTTTCCTAGCGATCCCTAGTAACGTCGCGAAGGAGCACCCGAAAACCGATGAAGGGGATGAGGAAGGAAAAATCAAGGTAGCCTATGACCATCGAGCTGGTTTTTGGAACAGGTCGCAATAAACGGCACGCGAATCGGTCATTCCGTTCAGGCGTGAAAAGGGAAAAAACAGACAGACAGACATTTCTCGGTTTTTATTAGGTGGGATGGGATAATGGAAAACGTGGTATACCGTATACATACGGTAAAAGGACAAGGTGGAAAGAAGGGGAAAGGGCAATTTCTGTTATAGGAACACGGGGTAGGTATATTTGCGATCAGCGTCAAATTTCCTACACGTACGAAGGTTTTTTAGAGGTTTATCCAAAAATATGACTCATTTTCCATTCCACTGGGCGGCGCGCCGAGATGAGAAGCGAGATCCAGGCAGTGTTTTCATAAAGGGTAAATTTCCTCATTTGAGGGAAAACAACGCTGCTCTGTGGAAACAAGAGATGGATTTTGAAAGGGAGATTAAAGGGCATGAGCACCCTAGCATGTGAACACTCGCTCCAGGAGGATTGTTGTCGGCGAGTCCTAACAACTTGTTGGTAACAAGTTATGCGCCTCAGAATATGCGGTACTTTATTGATAGCAGCGTTCTGCAGTGTAGGATTCCTGCAGTAGAAATACACGTGTATCGAGGCGTACCTACTCTCCAAGTTCAACCGATCGTAATATCAGGAATTTGCGCACGTACTCCGACTCAATTCTCGAAGCTTCAGCCAGCCTAAGTTATACGTTGCACTATTAGTATTGGTCCGGAGTAGACGTCCATCTTCGGAGGTTTCCTCTCCATCACATATGAATTCCATATCCTGCATGACGAGCGTCGCCAGGTAAATCCGCGATCCACCCCGGAAGTCCCGCCAGGGCAGGGATGGTGTGAGGTGATTGCGAAATCAAAGGATGAAGGCCCCGGCATTAGCATTCCATCAATGTTCCACCTTCCAAAGCCTCCCCCCACTGCAATAGATTATTCAGAAACATCCCCGCGATGTATGATGTATGTCAGGTGTGGGATTGGTATTGGCCCCGCTCATAGAATTCGTTCCTTTTTACACGTGAAAAACTGAAAGTAGAAATATCAATAAATCGCCCAGTGGATAGCAATGAATGTATTTACGACACTGTCCTCCTTTTGGTTTATTATGCTTGGAGTGTAGACGCGACGGCTTGAAGATTGGCCCCAAAATTTGACATCCGTTTTATGACACTTAGTTTTCTAAAATCAAATGTCCGTCCGCCGTCCGAGCCGTCTTGGACAGTGGGATTTTTTAAATCTGAAATTTTGGCAAAATACTTGGTTTACCATCTAGTTGTGCTCTCGAGGTTTTCAGCCCGATCGCCCAAACAATTGGGGCTAAAAAGGGGCTACGGGAGGTTTTTTGAAGGGTTTCGGCTATTGGATCTTGTTAGGTGTCGTTTTCGAAGTGTTCTTGGACGTAAAATCCATTTTTGGGGTCCCAGGACCATCGGATACCACCGTGATCTATGGGCTACAAATGGGGCTTTTAGAGGACACCAGGAAGTCGAATGAGGTGTCATTTTCCGAGTAATGTAGGACGCATAATCCATTTTCCGGGGCCCCACATCTGTCCAAACATTGTACAGATTTTTTAATTTTTTTTTTTTTTAAGTTGACAAAATTAATTTTGCACTATTATTTTTGTATCAATGAATAATAAATCTTTGCGCATAATTTGCAGCTTTTTTTTTTTTTTCGTGGAAATTGAAAAATAATGGACATTCCTGTCATTTTTCAGGGTCCCGCATCTGTGGAGAGGGCTCGAGATGTTGTTCGGGATCCGAAGAGGCGATCCTCCAGAAGACAGTCATGCGGGACATAAGCCAACTACTCGACCACAATTTCCGCTCGGTCGAGACGGTCCTCGCCACTTCCTCCGAATACCTCGCACGTAAGTCCTTTCGAAGTCGAATGACCGTAGGAGAAAGTACTAAATAGAGTCAGGAAACGGTTAGAACCCAAATAGACTGGTTTGAACGTCCTTTTTTGGTAAGAGCCAGAAAAAGTGGCCCAAAACGCAACAGTTGTGTTTACTGTGAGAAATAGACCTAACGCAAGATCAAAATTCGTTAACGATTTTGTTTAAATCGATTGATGGCTTCCAAATTACACTATAAGTGAAGTCAAAACCTCGATTGCTTCAAGATATGAATATTAAGATTTCGGAAAATTAGAAACTAGAGGTACAAGGGTCCAACTCTCTCTTTTTTTTAGTGGCAACTGCTATGGAGCCCGTGGGGCATTTAGTAGCAGGCCGCCTGACAGGAACCAGGGAGCGACACCAGGCGGGCCAGTTTGGCTACCGCCTGTCTCCTCCTCCTGCACCCATGAAGAGTTATGGCGTGAGGGGGTGGGGGCTTTCCATTCTGGGAGCATCTGTTCAACTGCCTCTGATGGGAAGGAACTTCAATGCCCATGAGGGTAACGATTGGGAGCTGTTGCTCAACCACCATCCCCGACTAGGTCCAGCGTTGTCTGCTTTCAGGGCAGCAAACGCCCTGCATCCCGACGGGCTGAAGACATACCTGCTCCCGTCCTCCGTTACACCCTCAGAGAAATTATCAGCCTTCCCAGCAAGACCCCAAACCACCGCAACTGAGACTGTCTTGTAGGATCGTGACACCCTGATGAGGGGCGTCCTCTGCTCCAATCTCTCCTGAGATCAGTTATCTTCAGGAGGTTGAAGTTCTACTCCCCAGCATTCAGGAAGAGGCCCTTGTATATCACTATTCTCTCTTGGTTGACGTCGCACAGCATTCCGGCTCCCCATTGATCCGTTTTGAGCTCGTTGGAAGCAAGTAACCCAACCAATGAAAGCCCGGATCTTGTGAGACGTCACCCAGAGAGTTGAGCACTCGTTGCTTCCACTGGCGTTCTTATTTTAAGGGTGTCCTGACTCGCTGGTCCTGTTCTGAGGATGTCCTTCACTGGTTTAGTCAGCTTCAGCGTACCAATTAGGACAAAAATCGACATCGGCAAGTTGGGCTTTTTAGTACCTCCCCACGATTCCGTGCTATCTACCTATCTCTTTGTCTCGTGTCTGGCCGTTTTATTAAAATTCTTTATTTTTGTTTCCTATCAGCCGCCTTTCGTTATCAGTCTCGTCTTTCTAACAAACAGTAAATTGGCTTAAAAGCCTATAGAAATGGTGGCAGAGCTACATGTAAAGTTTGAAGAGCTATAAGACCAGCTGAAGGGGGTACAGAACTAGGCTGATGGGCTTTACAACTGTTTCGAAGTCCTACATTGGTTGTAGAGCAACAGAGCCGGTTTGAAGAGCTCCAAAGCAAGTTCGAAGTCCTATACAACTGGCTGAAGAGGTACAGAGCCAGTATGAACCGCTTAACACTGGTTTGAAGTCTTGTAGCAACAACCGTTTCAAAGCTATACATTTGGTTTGAATTGCTATGAAACCGGTTTGATGTGATATAAGACAAAATGTTCGGAAAGATGTCCCAAAAAACGTTTCTACATTTTTGACCTTTTTCATGTCATCAAATGAGCACATAAAAGCACATCCTCTTCAGTTCATCAGCTCTGATTTGAAATTCAATGACGCGTCATTACTACATTTTTTTATATTCTTACAGATATACTCGAGGAAATGGTTGACAGGAGTCGAAACAAAACCATGCACATATTCCTTGAGGTTTACGTGAAAATGGGGAGCCTGGCAGAAGGGCCTGTGAACGACCTGTACAACTCACTCTGGTCCTATATCCAAAGGTACACCCTTATCTACACAGGTTTACAACAAAACAAGTCATCCAACGAAATATCAACGCTGATTTGGTTTTCAGGGGTCTGAGGCATCCTCCGGAGATCCCGCCGTCTGTCCCTTCAGCGGACGAACCATATTTGGAGTCGCTAGTCATCAAGTTCTTCAGCGAGATGTTCCCTCTCGTTTACCATCAGGCCATCCACCCGAAGGCAGAGGATTTCAACGAGAATTTCAAAAGCTGCCTCAAAACTAACATGATGCAGATTAAGCCTTTTGCCAAAATACCGGAAACGATGGCCAAAGAGGTGGCTTCGTCGTTTGAAGCGGCTAAGGTATGTCGCTCGCTAAGTTGAGCGGGTTAAATTTAATGTTCTCGTAGGTTCGATTTTTGTACTAATTCATTTTACAGGTATTGTTGGAGGCACTTTCCCTCGGCATGGAGGGTGTCAGCCGGTCGAGCCGAATAATCGAAACGAGCACGCCAGGCTCTGAAAGTTGTCGGGAGGCTCTGCTCAGACTCCACTACTGCCCTAAATGTCAAGGGCTCAAACCTTCGATCAAACCCTGCAACGGGTATTGTCTCAACGTCATGAGAGGCTGCCTCACGCAGTTGAGAGTCACCGAGCTCGACCTCCCCTGGTCCAATTTCCTCTCGGAGACGCTCGATCTCGTCAAGGAAATGCGAACACTCAAGATCGCCAGTATCGATAAGGTACCGTATTTCCTCCTGCTCGAGGTCATTTCCACGTTTCACTGTCAACACCCACCGGTTTATTAATGAGTGATGTAATTTGTGCCTGAAAATGTTGAACGAATGGCGTGTTGCAGGTACTTGATCGTATGTACGCTCCTGTTTCTGACGCCATCATGGTCGGATCTTTGGATGGTCCTCGGATACAACGTGAGGTAAGATTAACTCAATCAATGTAAAGAAACTTTCAATCTACTGTGATACCTGTGATCAAAGTTGCCACTCTTTTAACTACAATAACCGAGCTTCACTGATATGATCTGCTAGGTGTCGCCACCCTTCTAATGGGGTTCCAATAGTGGGGGCGTTCATACTCCGCCAAACTCCATCTAATTGCGAGTGAAAACATCCCAACTCTCCCAGCAAAGCGTTAAAGGATGTGGGGACTACCACCAGCTCAGGTCCAGTGATCCGTTTGCCCTTGACGTTAAAACCTCGACTGGGGTTGGCAAAAGAATTCAAGAAGAAGGAGAGTGAAATAGATGACTAGCTTCACTCGACTTTTGGGACAGAAATTCCCTAATCCAGGAATTCAGAGACCCAGAGATCTCGTGGAACAAATATAAGTGAAGCTCCTTTCTCTGGCTGATTCAAACCCATCCCTTCTATTGACGGAGATGGATGAACAACTTCTGGCGGAGTTGGAGGGTCCCTCCAATAGCGTGGAGGTTTTCTCCTTTCTCCACACGGCAAAGATCTGGAGAAACCAGGCCCCAATCTTCCCAAATCAAATTTTCATCTTTATTAGTGCGTCACACACATCCTTGATGACTAGCTCGTCTGCAGTATCGGGGTGTCAGTTAAACGAAAACTTTCTCTGTTTCGGCGAGCTTTCGAAAATATATACTTTCTTCTTCAGGGCTTGGAGAAAAATTCTTTAGCTCCTGCAATTTTAAAATGTATAATGTTAAATTTCTTGCTTTCACAATAGTACTTGTCCTAACAGTTGTCTGGTGTCCCGGTATCAGCCTTTCATAATAATTTGACATCGTTGTAACATCTTCACGATAACTTCTCTCTGAGAGCCAATTCTGCTGACGAGCTAATCAGTTTTTGGGTCGATCTCCACAATCTACAATCCTTGATCACTATCAATTATAAGAATAATCTGTTATACCTGCTACAATTATTGTAGTAGGTATAGCAGATTTTAGGAATGTTGTGTCCGAAGGTCCACGGACCCTGTATCGCCTTTTCAAATTAGGGGTGCTGTGATTTAAATAAAACAAACCGTATGGGTCCGCTGACCATGTGTGGCCTTGTCAAATTAGGCGTTTCTGGGTATGCTGACTCAAGAGCTGCAATCCATTTCTTCTAGTCAATCACGGAACGAATGGCTCTTACCTTGGCAGGCAAAACCAGTAATTTCACCACTTGATTCACTCTGCTTGGACATTGCAGGGGTGTATTTGCCCTTTGCGTTGGTAGGCAGGAGCCAGTGTGAAGATGGATTTGTTGACACTCGTTGGGTCCCCACTTCTGACTTTGAAAAGAGGTTGGCCCCCCTGGTTTCACCAAGCGTGGTCACACCAGCCAACCAGAAGTCGGGACCAACACTCTGTCACCTGTGTTTCGGGCTTTGCAGGGAGCAGGATCTACTTCCCCAAATATCACTGACTGAATTCTCCTAACCTCGGGTCAAAAATAATCTCTATCAGACTACATATTTTGCCACACCACCATTATCTAATATTGACCCAATTAATTTATGTCCAGGTGAACGCCATGTGCGGGCGAATAGCCGTCAGTCGGGCGGACGGTTCCGAGAACTCCGTTCACCCTCCGCCGTCGAGAGAGATGGGCGTCACCGTCAGCACGACAGGCGACAACGAGGTGTCACCCTTCTGGAAGGAACTTGACTCCCTGAAGGAGGCGCTCGACAGATCGAAAGCCTCCGGTTTCTACGCCAACCTTGCCGAAGTCTTGTGTTCGGACGTCAGTTTCGCCGAGACGAGAGACACGTCCGAATGTTGGAACGGATACAGGATAGGAGAGTGAGTATTCGAGAGCGAATCCGAAGCTTCTTGCAAGTTCTTGAAGATGGTGGCACTCGAGTGCTTAGAGTCTACCAAGTGTTGAGTTGGTAGCACTGGGAAGTGGACCCCATTTGTCAAAATGATGAGGGTATGGAATGTGTAGCCTTTCCCCGCACGACTTAGGAGGCCCAGGATCTACTCCTTCATGAAGCCAGAAAGTCTCTTCGTATTTCTCCGTCCCTAAAGTCCCAAACCCAGCTTCTCAGGATACAACAAAGATACAAATAGCCCCCATTCTGCACCGCATGGCCATATCGGATGTGAAATTAGGTGCATAATCCATCATAAAATTTGAAGTAATAGTTGAAGCGAGGAAATTGGGGGTAATTGTGTGCTATCCATCATTCCTCTGCGACTGTTATGTAATTGAAATTTGTTACTCTGACGGTAGTTGGAATGATGAAATGATGAAAAACTAACCTTAGAATGAGCTATATAAGGACGGTTGAAAATCGCAGTTTTGTCAATCGAATCCCATTCTGTAGAGTAAAATACTTGTTTTTATACCGTCTGCACAATTTTTAATCCTCTACGGAAATCAGGAGAGAGTATGAAAATAATCAGCGTTTGAACTTTTGGTGTTAAGATTGACCTTCCGAAAGTAGTACAACACAATGGACGCTGCCATCGAATCTACAGATTTAGTGTCCGCGAAGGTTGGCTAATCTGAACCTCCCTTCAGGATGGCTGATTGTTTATGTTGGTCGGTTTCTACGGATATTGTTATGTTTTTGTTGGTTCCTATGGAAATTTCGAGAACTGTAGTCAGGTCTGCTTTCGGGTTCGGGACGGTAAATGACGTCATTTACCGTCTTTTCGGATTCAAACCTTCCAACTTCCTTAAGGTCCTGAAGGACAAATCGGGACTTTTTTTTAGGTATCAGGGCGTTATTATTCATTTCATGGAACTAGCTTTCAATAATAATTATTGATATTACAATAAACAGAAAAAAATGCTTATATAGCTCATTTGTCGTCTGAAGTATCGGGTTGTTGAGGACTGAAGAACACTAGGATTTGTCTCATTGTTTGCGTCGTACAACTAGCAACAAAAAGGTAATGTATTCGTTGTTCCTTGAGACGCACAGGACGTAGGTATTCATCTTAACACTGGCAGCGAGTGCGGCTGGCCAGTCTGTGGTGGACTCAGCAGCGGGCATTGATTGTGAGAAATCTGTTTACCTTTCCAACTTTTTATTTCATCTATTCTATCTAACTACCATCAGAGTATCATATTTCAATTACTTAAAAACGCTGCAAATTTTACACAAGGGTTTATCATTCTTTGATGTTGTTAACTTGTACCAAAATTAAATCTGCGTCAATAAAAAAAAAAGAAATTTAAAAAAATTTGTTTTTCTGCTCGGAAAATATTTGGCCTCCTGAGCTCTTCAAAAATCCCATTTCTAGCCCCATGAAAGCCCTATAGATCTCCACAGTGAAATCGGATCGTTCCGGGACCCCCACAAATGGATTCTACGTCCAAAAATACTTCGAAAACGACACCTAACTCGACCCCATAGCTGCCTTCAAAAAAACCCCTCCCGTAGCCCCATAGCGCCCCACGGGTTTGGGCGATCGGACTGAAAACCTTGCGGGCACAACTAGATGGTAAACCAAGTATTTTGTCAAATTTTCAGATGTTTAAGAAAATGTCTACTGCCCAAAACGGCCCAGACGGCGGACGGACGTTTGAGTTTTGGAATCTAGACCCCATGAAACGGATAATGTCAAATTTTGGGGCAGATCGGAGTCGTCGACCTCTGTCGGGATTAGAAAAGTGTATTATTCCAAGAATAATAAAACAAAATCGCAGGTTTACGACAAATAGCACACAATTACCAAATTGGGCGCAAGTGCGCGCATTTTTCGCGGATCTCACTTTGACCAGTAGGAGACGGCAGGGGTGCGAATTCAGAAGGAAAAAAAGTAATTTTATTGATGCCGTTTACGCGTTATACGTGAGTAACTGACTTAAACACTCAGCCATAGAGACAGTCCGAATTACAAGAGGTTTTGGCCAACAGCAGCAATTTCAGAGGCATACAGCGACCTACTTTATCACCAGTAGCTTCACCCTGTCCACTAAGGTTGATTCTTGTCTCGCAAGGGTTTATTATTCCTCGTAAGCCATTTTATCACCGCCCACCCCCTCCTCAGCGGACCCCATTTGTTCAAGAATTATTCCCCATAACGCCCGAGTTTTTTTTTTACGGGCTTTTCCCCCCTAAAACCTGCATCGAGCCGAAAGACTCGCTAGAGCTTTAAAGACCCCATTGGATTGAATAATTCATCCGCTCGCCCCTCCCCCTTTTTAAAACAAGCAAGTGAATAGGTGATATCGTAACGTTTTCACAAGGAAGGTCCTCGCTTCAGTCCATTCACAGCATGTGAAAGTGGGTTTAATAATTCTTCCATCAGGCGGGACGCGTTAAACTCCAGTGAAATAACTCTAAATGGGAAAATTTTACGAGAACTTCAACACGTTGCAAGATTTAACAGATTCAATTGTCCCAGGAATGGACTGACGGTAAAGTGTTGAATGGCCTCATAAAATTATCATGAAGTTGGTACCAAGTGCCTTCACTAAAAACCCAAGTGAATGAGAAATGGCGTTCCAGGAACTCAAATGTGCCTACCCTGTTATGATTACAGTCATTCTGTGAAAGGTGCTTTCCGCTCAAAAGACCCATTCCACGTTATTACAACCTTACATAATGCAACTGTGTTATGATGATGAGTTGAGCACTATTTTTTTGCCCTTCCCTAAGATGATTCCTTTTTGCTTTCATCCGGCGTTACGGACAACTTGGCGGTTCAAATTTATCTTCGGCGAGCACACATCAAGTTTTTGGTTTCAACAAATTACTTGTGTGGAAGAGTTGCGGGGAAAAGTTGACTGAAACTCGATGGCATCTTACACGGTTTCCACGGAGTTTCATCAGTCACCCTAATCACTATTTGACTGCCTCCGTCCCTTTTTCGGGTGGAGAGTTTCTGTTGGTTTTGCCGTGTTTTGATATCTTCCCCTTCCACGAACCTTTCGTCGTATTAACATAAAACTACAACCCGAAAAGGAGGGGAAGTTTGGAGAAGTTGGCGGGCGCCTGGCCAAAACAAAGCCCCCTGCGCTAACGCTCTCTGCCGGCGTATTCTTCAGTATTAATCTACTGACTCCAGAGTTGATTCATATTCACCAACTTTCAAGAACATAATGAATGAGAGTAAATTATTGCAAATCCCCTTCATTCTGAGGGTTTTGGCCCAGTCCTCTATATTTACGTTCGTTGGAATTAATTGGAATTTAAATAAGGCGAGTAGCTTCTGGACACGAGCCTCGCCTTCCTAGCCTGAAGAATACGGTAGTAGAATTCGAATCCATGAAAAAAACGCTGCAAGTTTTACACAAGAAGAAAAAAAGAAGAAAACATGTACTTACAATATTTTTGATTATTGATAAATACAAAAAATAGGGCTTACACGCGTTGCCCAGATGATGGAATAATTTCACAATTAAATAAACATGGATATGGCATGGACCCGTCAGACAGAGCCTTCAAAGGAAGTTCTGTGGAACGAAGTTTTACACAAGGATTTATTAGCGGAGCGCACAGTGGTCTGAAATCGCAAAAAGGCGCTCATAAATCAATCAATCAATTTTTTATTGTAGAAACCAAACAGGCAATACAATCGTCAAAATGAATTACAATAGAGCAAACACAGACCAACAAAGATGAAACAAGTCGAGAACCAGACAGGCCAAATTACATAAAAAGAAAACCAGCAGAGAGATTCTAAAATATAACAGTAAAAAAATCATTAACGACGTAAAATTCTGCTTGAATAAGTCGTGATTGCGGGGGACAAAAGTTGTTACGAGAACGCGTTTCGTAGGTATGCACATCACCCCCCTTCTCAGCCTATCTCCATTTATACAGATGTATTCAATACAGCAGTATACAAACAGCCCTGGGATCGTCAGACACCCCAGTTTTTCAAAATATCCCCTACGACTTTCATTGTACCCCAAAATAATAATGGACCTAACCGCAGATTTCTGTAGCTGGAATACAGTAGCACTGTGCGCGGAATTACCCCACAATGCGATCATATACGATGCTCTGCTTATGAAGAGGGCGAAGAAGGCCGTGCGCAAGAACGAAAAGGAGAGGGCGGTTGATAGCCGACGGAGAGCGAAGACTGCAGACGCCAGTCTGGAGCGCAGGTTTTCAATGTGTGAATTCCACGATAGGCGGTTGTCGATGCGAAGGCCCTGAAAATTGACGGAGTCTGCCATTCGGACGTTAAGGCACGTGCAAGTTCTGGTTTTTTTTATCATTCAGCTTCAGGGAGTTGGCTTCACACCAGCCGATCAGAAGAACGGAGCTGATCCCCGTAAGTGTCCTGACTCCGGCTAGACCCCAACACCGTCAAGTCGTCCGCAAATAGGAATAGCTGTTGGCTGTTCATGTCAAACTGGTGGGCCAGGTCGTTAACAAAATTTGCTATTTAATAGTAAAAACAAGGACGGCCCCAACACAGACCCCTGCTTAACACCACACGGACGGTGAGAGGCCACTCCGTCAAAAAAAAAAAAATGACCTGTTGCCAGCCGCTCAGAAAGCCCTCCAGGAAGGACAAAGTGGCCCTTCCAAAACCATAGTGCTTTAGCTTCCTAAGCAACAGATCGTGACGGACTAGGTCAAACGCCTTGGTCAGGTCATAGAGGCGGATTGCCGATTTGTCACCCTTTTCCAAAGCCTCAAAAACTTCTCCCTGGTCTAAAGCCGTACTGCTGAGAATGCAGTATTGACTTCCGTGACAAATGCTCCCTAATCTGTAATAATGCCAGATGCTCGATAATCTTGACAACACTTGGGAGTTTGGATTTTGGATGGAATTCATCGTTGTTAGATCGCTTTCCTTTCTTCGGAATGGAAGAAACAGCAGCATATTTCAGACAATTGGGGAAACGCCCTTTCAGAAAACACAAGTTGATCAAATATGTCAGAGGTTCGAGGATCAAATCAATAGTAAGTACTTACAATTTGGTGATTCAGGCAGTTTTTTATTATTATTTTTTTTTTTTACAATAAAGGGGCTTGCTGCTAAAAGCGGTGTGGGAAAATTACCCCAATTTCTTAGGCAGTATTGGCAGCCCACCTGAGTTGGTACCGGCGGGTACGGTTGCGGCGCGTCCGTGCAAACCCCTCTTCTCCCGCCAGTTAGTCAGCCTTCCCGTTGGATCTAAATTACGAATTCTAATCAATATTTTGCCGTAAACTGCTCATTTATAGTCTTTATAAATTATCTTAGTCTCTTGCAGTGATTTTTCAGGGAACAAACCCGCTGACCAGGCCTCCTTTAGCGACACTTTGCTTAGGAAAGCTGAATCAGCGGGAATGATCCCAACGCATGGGTCCGTTGCCCAGGACTCCATTAGTGGGCCATACACGACGGCCGCGGTAGATTTGGTCGGCCGATCTCATCTAACAGATATCACTAACGATCTGGAGTGACTGGAGATGCCCCTTAACACGAAAAACGATCTGCCACCCGATGTTATCTGTTCGTTTGAAACAGTTGTTTCCCGGCCATCTGGTAGCCGCACGTATGAGTAGTCAGGGTAGGCTTCTAGGAGTTCCATTTCCATCACTGCAGGGTCGTACTTGCTCCCAGGAGTAGGCAGACGTTTCATCAAAATTCGGTCAGGTGTTAAGAGCCAAGTTGGAAGGGACTGCCCAATCGCTGACCCGCGAGGACGGGACAACATCCTCTCATGGGGAGTTGAGTTCGTTGCTGTGAAAAGCCTGAAGAGCCTGAGGCAGAACCAGCTCCCACTGTCGGGAGTCCACGCCAGCAGATCGCAGAGCCATTTGTATGCCCTTCCAGATTATGGCGTTGTACCTGTCGACCTGGCCTCTTGGAGTTATAAGCTCCGACTAGTAGCAATGCCTTGTGTGGTCAAAAAATGCTTGCGTTCGGCAGACATGATTGCTGAACCACGGTCTGAATGAATCAAGGAAGGCGGACCAACAGCCGAAAGTAAGTTGGTCAGATGCTCTACCACCGTAGAAGCAGATAACTTTGGCAAAGGGAAATTTCAATAATTTCAATATTGAACTGAGTAAAGCCTACAATTCTACGGCTTTCGTTATTACGAGCCGTACAATTTATTCAGTTGAAATCCTACAAAGGAGGAAAATAAACTTGAACTTGTTGTTTCCAATATGTAACTAAGAAATGAAGACATTTGTCATATTATGATCAGACGTACCTATTGTCCCGAAAATGAACCAAAAACCAATAAAATTAGTAATAAGAACAAAGAAAAATCTCGTAAGGATTCCTCTTGATTGATGTTCTGAATACTTGAGTTGGTAGCACTGTAATTAGAGGATGTCCCTTAAAAGACAAGAGTGAATCCTCGTGAAGAAAGGAAGCCATGACAGTTTAAAAAAGTTACGCTTGGGAGGCGAGGGAAACTGAAATCTGTCAGGAGACCCCCAAAGACAACCATAGATCATATCCTTCACCTCTAAAGAGGTGATGAAATTCAGTTTGAGGAGAAGGATCAAAATTCGCTTAGGGACGAAAAGGGAAAGATCTTCGTTTTGGGACCTGAGTGGGGAAGTTGATAGCGGATTAAAAAGCGTAGGAGTGGAGGAGAAAATTGTGGAAGGGGTTGCGTTAGAAAGTTAATAAATAGCCGAAAACCTTCTCCCCCGTCGGCCTCAGTCGGTTAAAATTAAACAAGTTAGGCTAAGTCGTTTATCAAGGTTGATGGAGAAGGGTTTGTGCACTGATGGGAGGGGGGGGGGAGTGCACCCTGGGGACACTGACTTACATCAACTGCTTCCGACCGTGTCCAAAACGCCGCGAGTTTTGCCGCCATCTTTAGCGAATAATTTACTGCTTTAGATACCGTTTATTCATGAGTGTGTTTTAAAGGGCGTTCAGTTGACAAAATGATGAAATGCCTCAGGTGCTGTTGATTGTTGTAGAATAAATTTGGCAGCACTGAGCGGGAGTACCAACCTGACGTCAATTTCTTGCCGTTACAGATACACCAAAGAGCTGGTGAGGCCGGGGCTGGACGCTCAAAAGTACAACCCGGAAATGAAGTGGACGGCGCCGACGGTAGTACCAGCGATTGAAGAAATTGCCGAAAAGATGCGCCACATGCGGCAGGTGGTGGCGAGTCGGCTCAGCCCCAAGTGGGCGCCAGAGGCGGAGTCACAGATAGCGTACGACGCCAGCGGTTCAGGCGACGGGAGAGTCGACTCCGACGACGATGGATACCCTGATACGGACGAAGGCTCTGGATCGGGCGATGGAGAGTCACGATGTAAGTATTTAATTACAAAGCCAGCTAACCCCCAACCATATCCCACCTGGCCTCAGACCCCTTCGCTTTTCAATAATGAAGTGGATACAGGGTGACAGTATTTCAGCAATCCAATGTAAAATCCGGATTCAGCGTAAAGAAAATGTATGGAAAAACTTTACTGAAGAATAAACAGCGTAAGAGGAGAAATTTTAAGCCTCACTAATCATTGAAGAAGTGGTTTCCCCCTCGCTAGCCCCAGTTTTTCGTTCTCTCTCCCCCCCCCCCCCCCCCCTCATACCTTGAAGCACCCTTACATCGTTGTTTGCCAATATTTCATTACGTTGGGGTTCGATTCTCCACAGGTGGAGGGGGGTGTTTCTTTCATCTGCACACACACACACACGAGGAACCTCCCTCCCTCTCACTTGGAGGAACCCCATTTTACTTTGAGGAACCTCCCTCCATCCGGGCCTCGCCTACCCCTTTGCTCTGCTATTTTTTTGAACACTTTGAGCCAACTTTTTTTTTGGTGTTTTAGACTTTTCTCGTACTATGCTTGCCACGCTGAATTTTTTTCCGACTGTTAGAAGTGCCTTAGAATAAAACTGAACCTCGTCCTCATCCTCCTCCTCCTCGGGCTGGAGCTCCAATTTAATAATTTGTAGCACGCGGCTGGGCGGAGTTGCTAATTCGACTTTTTTTCATTGCAGCCAACGTGCCCAATATTGAAGACAACGAAGTCTACACTGGGAAGAAAAGTTCCACCAGCGACAGAGGCAACGGAACCGGCGGCACCGCTGGCGTTTCAGCCACCCTCAGCATCACCTTCTTAGCGGCAACTGTAGCTCTCCTGTACTCGCATTGACCCCCACGAAGCTGTCGACGCATCAGTGCTTGTTTTGTTACCACTGGCTAGACTGAGCTCTGCGGTGATCTTCTGAAGTAAACTAATTTCTCTGCCGGAATAAGATTTAAAATCTGTTTAGGAAAAAAAAAGTGAAAGGAATATTAGCACAAGTCGGATAAATCACCGCTCCGGGCAGTGTCATCAACCAAGGTTGACCACAACCTTAAAACAGTGTTGCCACGAGTTTTTCGGACAGTTCTGCCGAGCCCTACACTGCTCCACAGTTCTGGACAGCTCTAAACACCTTACTCTTGAACGGCACAGCCCAAACACTCCAGAACACAACTCGCCCATTTAAAGATTTCATTAAATGGGAATTTGGCAACACTGTAGAGGCGTTTGTGGCCTTGGGACGACTCCCATATCACGGCCGGCTTTATTTTTGTGTTCATCTCCATGTGAGACTAGTCCTTCAGTTGACTTGCAACCCCCTTCAACAGGCCCAGCTTTTAAGAAGAGCTCAAAAGTTGGGCCTCGTATGTAATTATTGTATGCCGTTTGGAAAAATATACACTGTAGGGTACTTCTAGGAGAATGAACTCACTATAACGTCGTTGAGGGAACACTGTTATACGAAGTCTAATAACGCTGACTCTAAAAAAAAGTTACTTGAATGGGATTTTATTTTGTTGTTTAAGAAAAGCTATTTATTGTTAATGGAAAGCCATTTCAGTGTTGCCTTTCGTGTCTTTCTCGTTTCTCCTGGTTGGCAACTATAGGCTCTGCCCTCACGAGCCAAATTAACAATTAGAAATTATGTTTACCCTGTTGAAACCTTATCCTGTCACTGACCCAGGTATATAGCAATGTTTTGTATTTTTGTATGTGTATATTATTGTGTTGAAGTTTTTTTGGTGCACTCCCAAAGGCACTCGAACAAGATCAACCAGGAAATAGTTGGTAGAATGAAGATTGAAAACATACTTACGGTGAAAAATTTGAAGCGACAAACGTGTTTTGTCTCATGTTGGTGACCCTTGCAGTGGCAGCACTGGCCTTCCAGCCGCCGTCTGTGTACTCTGCTAGAATGCCCAGTGTGGTAGAAATTACCCGAACCCAAACATTCCATAAACAGTAGTTTCATCTATCTTTTCCTATCTCTTTATCTTGAAAACTGGGTTTAGCGCAATGATCACTCTTACATATAAATCATGTTCAATAAATTCTAAATAAAAAAGAGTTACCTATACAGTTATGATATTCAAAATTATGTCATTTTTCTCTCTTCTGTGTTTTTGTATTAGTTCATTTTGCACGATAATATCGTAAATAAAATATATTATATTTTTGTTTAGTTTAATCTAGGCGGCCTTTGCGCTAAGCTCAATAGATTGCAAGATATTGATGAAAACCAGGGAAACATTTATCATAGATGGAATTTAGTCGTCGTGTTTTTGGAGTGTTCAGGTTTTGAACAGGGGTGTGTTAGTACAGGTATTTCCAAGAAACGGTTCCAATGGTAACAGTGACAAAGACATAACTGTTCTAACAGTTTTTTTTTCTTTGGACGGGAAATCCATACGGCACACCAGGTGGGGTCTCTTCCAATGTTAGTGTTGGACTTTCACCGACTAAAACCTTAGACTCCAAGTCCTCCGCCTGGAGAGCGGTCCTGGGACCACCTGCTCGGTATTACCTACTTCAGGGTAGCTCTACTGTGTTTGCTTCAACAGCCCTTTCTGTTTCCTCTCAGGTTCGTTCCATTTCTTTGGTCTTGAGTGGCAGTTACAAAGGACTCCCAGTTCGGGCTCTTCTCTGGCATCCAGTGCCCTGAAGGCCTTTCGATTTAATTAACTCTTGACCTTTAGGGCTCTTCTCCAAGCAGGGGCCTCTTGTATGTCTTCTCTCTCCTCCTTATGTATGCTCTGGGTTTCTCCTTCATTTTAACTCAAGCGTCGGCTTCTGCAGCCATCAAGCAAATCGCCATTACTCCTGATATACCTGAGCAGTGGAGCCTGAGACAGTTCTGTAGGCTCTGTAGAACAGGATTGCCTCAATGGTGGTAATGAGAAACTTCTCTTTTCATTGGTGAAGGGCCACCAACTTTAGCCATTCAGCCTGCTCAAGTTACCAACTACCCTTGCAGCTTTGTCCGCAGATATGGCTCCAAAAAGAGACCTTGCCCGCCAACATCACTCCCAGGAAGGGCATTAAGTGAGAGGTTTCAAGATCTGCTGGTTCACGTAAATTTCGATGCACCTGCCAATCTCTGCAACGGACAAAGCATGGGCCTCCATCCAGTGCATTGCCTGGATCAGCTTGCTTTGAAATTGCTCAGTTGTTTGGCCATTATGATCGCTATAAGTCATTTGCGCACCCTCCCAGATTCCTTCTGGCATTGCTATGAAGGACCTCGTCATAGTTAATATTCCAGATGTCTGGGCAGGAATCCTTGTGCAGCTCCTTCTGGGTCCTTGCAGTCACCCGTTGGTCCTTGAGGCAGTTATGGAGGACACGAAATAGGTAGAGTGGTACCTCGAACTTGCCCCCTTACTTTCCTAGGATCTCCTTCCATCTAGCAAAGTTGAAAGCGCTTCTTACGTTCAGTATCACAACCATGCACATCTCTGTTACAGTGACAATGACGTAACAGTTTCAACAGTTACAGTAACAATTATGTAACCGTTCCAACAGTTATGGTTATAGTTTCTAAAGTTACAGTGAGGTAACAATAATGTAACCATTCCAACCCTTTCAGCAACAATGATGTAACTGTTTTAACAGTTCTAGTAACGTAACAGTTCCTACAGTTTTGGTTATGTAGCTGTTACAATGACAATGAAACCATTTCTACAGTAACAGTGTCAATAATGTAACAGTTTCAACAGTTACAATGACAATGATTTAACCGTTCCAACCACGACAATGACTGAACGTAAGGTACAGTTTCCTTGCTGGTATTTGGTACTTCTCAAATTCCATCCTTCCCCATCCGAGGTTCGTTCAGGGCAGGGATATATGCACTGATTGGAACCATTCCATTGTGAAACTCGTGTACCGAAGTCCTGATGCCCTACTGGCACACCCCTAGTTTTCATTTAGTTCTACCATACTTCTCCCTCAGATCTGAAGATGACCCAAGATCTATGATCCAAGCTACTCAAGCATTTCTGTACTTTCACACGCCGAGCGGATTTGAAAAGCATTTCACGGTTCGGTTATAAAACATCCCACACCATTTTTTTTACTCGTTATAAACCTGCTACACCCAACAACAACTATCAATGATAGATCAACACTATGAATTTACTACCAGCTAAACAAGCGTATTAGTCGTTCAGGTTGAACCGAATTTTGTTGTTAATCACGACAATTCATATTCCTCATAAGACTCGCAGATTTGCCGTTTGATTTCACAAGCCTTTCACTGTAATTAGAAGCACACCGTTTCAAATTGTCAAAGATACTGAATTTACAACTTATATTTATCGGCGAGAAATTATTTAAAATTTTATGATACAAAAAAAAACTGAACCTGTGATATTAAATGATAATTTTTTTGGGGAAAATTGAAGTTTTTAAAAACAAATCGATTAAAAACTATATGTATATTGTTAGTTTATTCACTAGAAAGAGAAGGTTCAACTTGGCCAACTTGCGAGATTAGCTCAGTTTGCCAAGTTTTACTGTTTCGAGTCTTAAATTTATTATATATTTTTCTGTTCCGTTTTGAAATTTTAAAACAAAACAAAATTCGGCACAAAGAAAGGTCTTTTCTTGATATGTATATAGAAAATAGGAGTTCCGGCGTAATATGTTAACAAGTATCGCGCGGACGTGGTTGTGGACAGTCTTTTTCCCGCTTGGGGCCGTTTGAACGTTGACGAAGTGGCGCCGCTCCTGGCGGCCGCTGCGTCACTTGTAAATACGCTTTTGCACAATCACGTCCCGTTAATAAGCTGAAGAGAATATAATTGGCTGTACTAGTAGAAATAATATTTAAAAGAAACTAATTGCAAAACTAACTGCAACGTAGGCGTTTGATTTAATTCGGTTCCTCGTCAAGATTTTTTTTTTTTTTTTTTTTTTCGTTAATTTTGTAAGGTTTAGTTAGCCCGTAGAAAACATGACTTGCCTGTTCTGAAAACTACGAGCGAAAAATCTATGCGCTTATTCGGCTTTCAGCCCATTTTGGGTTTTGATTGTTTTTTTGAACGTTCTGCACAATAGCACCTCATACTGCGATGTATCAGCAGTAAAAAAAAAAACGTTCCTTCGAATGTACAATAATTTTTTCCCAGCTGACATTTTTCAAATTATTTTTGTAGGTCGTCCATAAATCGTACTCGTAAGCTCTTATGTCTCTTCCACAGTAAGCAATATGTTTTAATCGAGCAATAAACGAGACTTGTGAAACGAACACTACAACGCCATGTCGAACACATTGTAAAAGCCATTGTTCGCTATACCGCTCGTAGCTTTAGCTGTATGGAGTATTATAAAGCTCTCTATAGAAGCTACAGCTCGAACGCGATAGCTCCCCCCTTCCAATAATTTTGCGTATTTTCACCCCCTTTTCTAGGTCAACACTGTCCTTTGAAAATTTCTCTAGCACTGAACAATTTAAATCGAAAAAAATATTAACTAGTCTTTTAGGAAATAAACTATTTTAAATTATTCAAATGTATTCTTCATTTTTTTACCTTAAATCAACAGGTTTTTTTCTTTTTTTTTTTTTTAGAAGATGTATAAAATTCTGACTGTTCTGGTCACATTCTTGGCCGGTTCATTTTTTGTACGACGTAAAAGTTTTGAACTTGTGAAATAAGCCATCAACGTCCGCTGTCGCAGTGGCCAGAACTCTTATTGTATAATATCGTTGAAACTCCGTGATTTGCAATATTTTAGAAAAAAGTATATAATACACTGTACATTAATGTTGGATTTTGTTGTACAATACATTCACCTATTACGTTAATAATAGTGTAAAAATGAGGAATAAAATTTGTTTTTTTATACGACACGCTTTATTTATGCCTTGCATTTGGGGGGGGGGGGGGATAGAAAATGTCGACATATCGATATTTTTTGCCTATATTTTTAATCCCGATATATCGGAATATCGATGTCAAAATTGGACATGATAAATCCGATGCATTGCATTAGGTTAATGTTTTATTTGTCATAATTCGAGGGGAATTTTGGCTTATGAAAGAGAGACTAAATTGTTTGGAACAAATTTTTTGGCAACAAAAGAAACTTTTGGTGAACCACCTGTGAGGTCTGAAGGCTGAAGGGTATTGGTTTGATTGACTAAGCACCATCATTAACTTCTTTCATTATATTCATTTCCTTCGTTATCGTTTCGCTGGACATACAGTGGCATGACCAGCAATCAGTGAGGTTGTTCCAAACGCAGAAAAGGGGAATCTGGGTTCCTTAGGAACCGCCGAGGAGTCGGATTTTCCCAAGTCCAGCAGGTTCTCGGAAGGAGCGGGAGGAAGTATGGATACTCTACACAGTGAGTCGTGCAGAGTATCGTTTCCTGCAGCCGCAGATGTACTTGAAGACGGTTTTCCGGCTTCCAATCTCGACTCGTCACTCCTGAAAGACGCCCTTGGTCTTTCCCGAGGGCGGCTTTTCCGGCTTCCGATCTTGACGCGACAAGTTCTGGACAACCGGCGTGAGTTAGAGGAGTGGTGCTAATTGCTTAACTGTTAAAATGAACATGTTAACAAAAAACGAACGAACAGTCGGCTATGCGGCAACACCAGCTATCTCGGTTTTTGGCCATTTTCGGGTTTTGACGGTTCCTCAGTCGATTTTTTGCGAAGAATCGATTGGTTAAGCCAGATTTTCGATATATCAAACCGTTTTCGCGCTATCAGGCCATTTGATAACACCAACTATCTCGACTCTTAAAGCAGCACCTGCTAACTCGAATTCCGTTAGGCTCTCCTGAAAAATCGTGAAAATCGAGATAGCTGGTGTTGCCGCATAAGCATTAACAGTGTTAATAGCACTGTTAGCAGTTTCCAGATTAACAGTTCTCAAGAAACGAACAAGAAAAACAAAAAACATTTGAATGTTAAGCTCACGTTAACGGTACCTAAATTAACTGTTGAGGAAAAAGCGGTTGGAATGTTTGGTGATCAACTGCTGGAACAAACCTATTTATCACCATCAACATTTATTTGAAAGTTAAAGTCACGGAAACGGTACCTAACGCTAAAATACTAGTTGAAGCGATCAGCACAACTTCATCAACGCTAAGTTCACTTTGTTAATTTTTAGCAGTTTATAGTTAATTTTTAGCGATCAATTCTTGTTGATCAAGAGTTTTTGACAATTAGCAGAAACGCCCACCTCTAGCGTTAGTATGGATTCCTCACCCTCCCTCCATGGAAGCTGCTCCATTTTGGCCGTGCATGACGCTATATAGTAAGTAACGGGACCATTAAAATTCATCTAGTTTTTATCAGCGAAAAATTATCTCAAAAAAGGAATAGGTACGAAATATTGGCAAAAGAGTATGGTTAGAAAATTATTGGCACAGAATAAAATAATAATTATTGTTAACACTCAATGCTGATAGCACAGAGTTTGTGCCGCGCCAGTCTATCGCCGCCTACTGAGGCGCAGCTTCTGTGCCAAGGACTCGTCAGGGACTTTCTAAACGCATACATATTCACTTTAAGATATATTATGGACTTTAGAGGAAAAATCAGAAGTAAAAAAATCCTATTTCATTCGGGAGGAAGGGTCTCGGATTTTTGGTCAACACTGAGTGTTACACTACTTCACGAATCAGTTCATTCGTCAATATCAAATTTTCGGTCCGGAAAATGTTTAGATTTTTTTTTTTATTTTAAGAAGCTTGTTCACGTTGTCTGGTAGGAGGCAGCTCACTTGATTTTGAATGGAATATCCAGTCGAGCTGACAAGCCTTATTTTTCGAAACCTCTTCATGCCGTTTGGGGTTGTGCAGGGCTCGGTTATGGGTCCGATACAAATATTGAGAACAGTATTGTAATCATCATATTATGATGAATTAGGTCTTTCTTTTTGCTGAGGCCTCAATCCTGCTGTCAGTCGGAGATGACATTGGGATGTTGAAGGATAGAGTCCTTTCTCGCTCGCAAGAGCGACTGAGCGGTTCAATTCGAACGGTCTTGGGGGGTCAATGAATCAAAGACAGTGGAGATTGCCTTTGGTTTGGGATCACAAAGCACCCTGGATTCCACCCCTACAGGCCCAAGATTTCTCGGCGCGATCGTGGACACCAGGCTCAATTGACAGCCCCATTGTGAGCGCTCTGAATAGCAATACGTTCCTGACAGAGCCGCTCAATCAGAGGGCAGCCCTCGCAGCTTTCCACGCAACAATTCAGAGTCGGGTAACTTACTCGATCCTCGCCTGGGGACATACTCCCTCCACAAAAAAAGTGTTTGCATGCTAGAGAAGAGCCCTAGAGTCGTCGTCGGCCTTTCCTATAGAGAGGACTGCCAGCATTCAGGGCACTAGGTATACTTACCTTACCAACGGCCTACACCCTTGAATGCCTCATCTAAGCACGGATCCACGTCGATGAGTATCCAAAGACCCGAGTGGGTAGTAGGTAGTCGTCAGGCTAATCACCTGGAAATTCCGTTCCTCCGGCTGAGTACGTCTCGCAACTCTTCTCACTGGCGGTGGAACTCTTCTCAGTTTTGGAACGCTATTCCCGAAGACTGGCGAAATTTGAAGACGATGGAGTTCAGAAGAAAAGTGCGATCCCATCTGATAAACATTGCCCCGTACGACCATGATTCTTTTATAAATTCATTGCCCAACCAGCTATCATGTACAATATTTTTATTAAATAAAAATGAATAAATTTTATTCATTTCTCTCGCTCTCTTTTCCCCTCCTTTTTGTTTTTTGTTTGTTCCATATTTCAACTTTTAATCAATTACCCATCTACTTACCATGTATGACTTACTTACTTACTTATTATGTACGACGTTTGTATAGCCTTCGAGCGGTTTGCAAATGAAAAATCATTCATAAATTGGAACAATTTTTTGTTTTCCGATTTTTTGCTCAAAATAATAAAAAAAATCGAAAAGTTGAAAAAAATCGATTTTTTGCAGCACTAGTTTTTACAACAGAACTGACGTGTTCCTACTCTATGACAAATTTAACGCAATTCGAGCGTGTATTACCTACTGCTCATTGCGTAATTTCACCAGATTGGTGTCCCTTCTCAATGAACACATTTACATTACTTGAGCTGATATCTACTCTATGCCAAATGCCCCGAAAATCCTTGAATTTGTGTCTCTACTCAATGAAAAGTTTACTTGATTTGAACGTATCCCTACTGTACGCTAAATTTGTCCAAAGAAGTTTAATTTGTATCTGTACTGTATGAAAAAAGAGCTATCATCACTACCTAATGTTAAATCACAGAAACATTCTAATTTCACACTATGTGAGCTTGTATGTCTACTATTTGAACCTGTATCACTATTCTAAGCAAAAGTAGGTCCATTATCGAACCAATATGACTAATAGTGCATCCTGAAATCCAAAAGCAACCCAAGAGGAACACCGCAAACACTGAGACACCTTAATTTTCATATTTCAATTCTGAGGAGGCTTTCACAGTCACCTTGTGATTTGTAGAATCCATAGAGGCATCACTTAACTGGCTATGTACAGCTGATCCTTGCACAGGGCGTATGACCGGTTTCTGAAAAGAATGGCTGAAGCTCTGGCAGAAAAATGGTCGAAGCCTCTGTCCCAAGTCACCTGATGGGTTAGAGTGAAGACACAGGCAGCGGTGGTCAGGGCGGTATCAATGCGGCTTCGTGGCTGTCGCCGACGGGTCCGGTGCCTTGGCCTAGAGGACGGGGCCATTATGCCTCTGTGATGATTGTCGGCCAGAGTACGACGGGGCCCAGAATGGCATAAGACGCCAGGCAGCAGGGCAGAAACGCAGTGGTTCAAACGCGGGCCGTCGGGTTTCTTGTTCATGTTTTTGTTTTTGTTTATGTTTTGGCTTGTTACCTTGATAAGGAAATATAAAGTTCTGGCATTTAACGCTATTTGAACTTGTATCACAACTATAAGCCAAATTCCACAAAAGTCTTTAAATTGGCGTCCTTACTCGATTGGAGTGCTTAACTTATGTCTGTTCACCTATTAGGTATAAAAGAATTTTTAGAAGGCTTTCCTAAAATCAACGCCCCCGGGGATATCACCCAACTTCAATTTGTATTATATGGATTATTCTAATGAAGGGGCGAATAAAAAGATCATCTGATGGTAAAATTTTATTTTGTTAAAATTGGTACTGCCTAAAGAAAATGTACAACGAGAATGATACGACGACAAAAAAAACTTGTTAGACCAGTTGATAGATTAGGCTTCGAGTAAAGCATTTATTTCAAAAGAAAATATAACAACCTTAAGAGTAATTGAGCTGTACAATGAGAAAAAATTAATCATATTACACAAAAAGATTCAACAACAACAAAAAAATTAAAAATTGAATGCGAACTTACTCACAATGGCTCTAAAAAAAAAAAGAAAAAAAATCAACGAATTAAGTAATAGTTACAATATTAAAATAAATACATAAAATTAATGGTATGATATTATTCAAAATTAGATTTCAAGTACAATGGGCACATTTAAAGTATATTCAACGTCTCATAGGTTTAAAAGTATGATTGTAAAAAGTATATTTCAAGTAAATAATGGGTCAATGTGGTGTTCGGTTTGTACTAGATTCCCCCCCCCCCCCCCCCGCTTACCACACCCCTTAAGCTAAAAAACTCTGAACCAATACACCAAGTTAAAATGTAAGTTATGGAAGAAACAGATCATTGAAACAATTCTCGCGTGTAATAATAGTTCAATTCATCGGAAATGTTAGTGCCTAAGTAGCTCGTTGAGAACAATCCTTCTAGTTTTTGAACGCAGAAGCACCTTTTGACAAAACGTCCTAATGGACGGCTGTGGAGAAAGGCGACTTAGTTTAGCAGGTCGATACTTCGCTACTCCTCAGCACACCAGGGTTTTGGTCACGTGACATCACTAGAGAACTACACGCACTTTCCCACAGGGGGAGTCCAATTGATGCTAAATACAATCAACATGCACATCACTCGGATGAGGTATTTCCTCCCAAGAGAAGACTTTTAGCACATTAGGTTAAATTGTTAACAGCACGTGTCTATCGCTATGCAGTGCGTAACCTTAATCGAAACGTGATTTACAACAGAACTAGTCAGCATCCAGTAGAAAAGTTCATTTGCAACTAACGAACAACTTCATCGAATTGGTAGATTCCAATAATATATTTATTAATAAATATTGATCTACCAAAAGTCTACGTCCAGATACATACAAATTCTTGTAATGCTGAGCGTCTACTTCGATATTGAGGAGATAACGTTAGAGCTCTACTTTATACATTAACCCCGGACACACTATCCTCCTAGAGGGTCGAGCTAGCAAGCCACGTTCTAAGACTTATAGCAACACTGTACGAATGTCTGATTTGAGACTGATCGAGAAGTTGTTCCTGGAAATGTGGAAGCCGAGATTACCCGAAGAGTTTCTCGAAGCAGTTGTGACAGTAGGGTTTGTCGTTTTGTTCTTTGAACGTCCCCTTGTTGAGCTGTTTGAGGCAGAAGGCGCACACGAAGTGCTCCGGGTGGAATTTCTTGAACATGGCGGTGATGCATCTTCCTGCAATCGAAATGAAAGTGAGTTAAATTTCAAATAAAAATGACGCGATTTGGTTTCCTACTTTTGATGGAGACTAGAAGACGGTCTTGAGTGGGAGAACAGGAGGCCCCGTCGACTAAGGCAGTGTTTCGCCTGTTTACAATTAATTTGGAGCATTGATCAGCAATTTTGACAAAATACTCGGTTTACCATCTAGTTGTGCCCGCAAGGTATTCAGCCAGATCGCTCAAACCCGTGGGGCGCTATGGGGCTACCGGAGGGGTTTTTTGAAGGCTTTTAGCTATGGGATCGAGTTAGGTGTCGTTTTCGAAGTATTTTTGGACGTAGAATTCATTTTTGGGGGTCCCTGAACGATCCGATTTCACTGTTGCGATCTATAAGGCTTTCATGGGGCTACAAATGAGATTTTTGATGGATCCCAGGAGGTCAAATATTTTTCAAGTAAAACACACACAAAAATTTGAAAAAATATTTTTTGAAAAAAATAAATCCAAAAATGTTTTTTTGAAAATTTCAAAAATCCAAAAAAAAAAATTTAATTTTATCGTTGACACAGAAATAAATTTCTGCACAAGTAACCTATATCAAAGAATAAAATTTGCAGCGATTTTTTTTCACGCACCCGACCACTGTGCGACGTGGAGACAGGCAGTAGTAACCTATCCAGCCCAGTGGTGTCCCCAGGGGGAGCCTGCTGACCGCCCCAAGGGCTCTATGGCAGTAAACGCATAAAAAACCGTTTTGACTCGGTATTGCCCCACCCACCATGTTCTTTGGCTCATGCGCAAAATTCTGCCTTTGCCAGAAGCACCCTGAAGCACTCAACAATCTGGCCAAGCAACATCACAACAGGAGCATCTTTACGATTCCCTTTCTCGTCATTTCAACGTTTTAAATGTATTATAGTCAAGAAAATTAATCATAAATATGTTATCGATCCCCCTTATCAGCCGCGCTACCTGAAATTACCGTAGGCCGTGCTTTGGAAACTCCCAATAACTCACCTGTGATGGGCTTGTGGCAACCAGCGCACAAAGATCCTCGTTTGAGATGGTAGTGGGTTTCGCAGTAAGGAAGTCCCTCATGGTCGAAGAACGAACCTCCCTGGAAAGGCTGGCGGCAGTCCTACATTTGAAAAAAAGGGAAACATTCATTAGAAGAAGATAAAATTGTGATAATAATATTATTATATGCAAGTAAGTACAACACAATCTTTACGCTTTGAAGGTTGGCAGGCCAGCGGAGGAACACTGAAAAAATTGAATAATTTAAAATGCCACCCTTATTTTCGTCATTATTTTTGCCTTACGCTTCTTTCGTTGTCTCTGGTTTGAACAATAATAAAAGTGCGACCAGGAGCCTTAATACGCGAAGTCGGCTGAAGGGTCAATTTTGGATTTGCCCTCAATTCCAAAGTATTTCAATGTCGTCTAAAAGAAGATCAAAACAAGCAGTGATGGAGTGAATGTTTGGATCGGACGTCCGAGAGGAATTCGCTCAAACGTAGTGAAGCTACGAGTGTTTTCGCTATGAAGCTGCCCTTTAACCGCTATCAACCTGATGATTTGAGGGTACTTTCAAGATAGGTTTTGGTGCCGATCGGGCGACGCCAAAACGTCACCCAGCAGTGAGGATTTTCAATAGGTTTGATTCGAGAGATTGGTTGATGTGAATAAGAGTCTGTATTTATGAATCCCCAGGGTCACCACGACACAAGTCTATTGTGACTCGTTCTTCTTCGGCCAACTGCCCTTGAAGCAAGTATTTCACCGCCGCAGCTTCGACAATGTTGTGGACTTCAAATAAGTGCTAGTGGAAGTGCGGAAACCAAGTTGCAGAGAAATCACTTGATTTAGTACTTGAGAGGTTATGATGGCTCCTGGTGATGGGATCATGGTCACCAGAAGGGCTCCTGATCCGCCGCTGCTGCTGCTCCATGGAAATTACCGATCCGATGTAGGAAATGCTCACTCCCCAATGCGTCACCCTGGACCAACGATACCAGGGAGATCGTTCCAGTGACCTACAAGATCCTGTGTCTTGTGAACAGGCCCACGATGAACCGTGTACAGGTCTCCATAAATGGAGACATCCATCTTCTAGGATCAAGGCCAGCAACATCAATAGAGCCTGAGGGGCATTCAGCAGGCTTCCACCAGGCAGTCGATTTGGCTACTGCCTGGCTCCACCTCCTACCGCTAAGAAAGTAAGTCCACCCCTTGTTACAGGAAGGGACTAATGCTCTAGAGATTAACAACTGGGCCCATCACTGCCTGTTGGGACGTTGTTGCTGCTGCAAAGGCAGCTAGCACATGTATCTAGACAGGCTGGAGACATACCTGCTCCAGGATGGACCTCTTCCTAGCAATGACTCCTCAGGGCCGCGCCACCGTGCTCAGCCAGGATCGTCGTCCAGCGCCAGTCAAGTCAAATGTGAGCCTCCCGAACTAAGCAGGTCACTCCTCCTGCCACTGGCCAACACAAGCCATCAGGTGTACCATGCCATCTAGCGATAATGGTTGCTGAAGCAGGGCTCCGTCCCAACTCTGGTGTAGTCTTTTGCCACCGATGCAATTCACCAAAAAGTTCCCTCGCAATGCGTAGGCAGGGTCCAGGACCTTATTAGAGCCCTGCCCAGTCAGGGTGTCTGCTCTTTCATTCCCTGGTAGCTGCAGTTCGGGACACGAGCGAAGTACAACAGCGCCAGACTTCACTCACCCTCCCATCACTTCAGGGCAGTCAATAGAAAGATGGATTTTGTCATGATTGCTAACTCGCTTGACAATGGCTGGCAAACTCACTGCTTTTTGGAGCAGATGGTCTGGTGCGATAGGCAGGAAGACTTAAGGATTAGGGACAAGGAAGCTGTCATTGCACACCGGCCACACCAAGGTAGTCAAAAGCAATCCTTCAGGATTTTTCAATAGTTATTGAGTTCTGAATGTCTCAAACAGAACATACTCTTGCTCAGCACCATAAATCTCTACGGTACTCTTGCAAACCATCCGTACCTGTTTTCACCAGTTCTCGAACAGTCCACTTTTCTCTCTTCGTTTAATCAAAGTGAGTAAGCTTAAATGTCCTCAGCTAAGGGATTATCGCGGGATTAATCTTCCCGAAGGCCTCCCAGTGCGGTTGGTCCGCGCTCCACACACTATAAACAAAGCATTCATCTCGAGTGGTTTTCGTAGTCGGACATCGCCGGCCAAGATGTCCCTGCCAAGGTGTCCTACATTGACTAATTGGCCTGTCATCGTATATCAACACCCACGGGTTAATTCGCGCTAAGATTTTCACCTAATACACACTGCTCTTCAAACAGTCTCCACGTTTTGCAGAGAGAACGTAAGGAGCGAACATTTAAATATAAATATAACACGGTCCATGAAGATTCCGTTGAAAACTTAGATAAGCCTTTTAACTCAGGTTTGTGCACAGAGTAAAAGAGAACAGATGGGTTTGTGGCACTACAGCACCAATCAGTGGGAATTATGAGTTTTTTCGTGGACATTAAGTTATTATTCCTGGGCAGCTTCTTATATTTTTATGAAATAATATAACAAAAACGACTGCAAGCTAGAAGATGGGTTGATCCATGATAACTAGACGATAACGTTGGCAGTCACTTTATTATGGATTTTCATGCCGCTCGAGAGCTCCCCGATAATAAAGTGAAACTTCCGAATAAACCTGAAAGGGGTTTTGGCGAAATTTGGCGCCTTTGTGCTGGCAATGGGCCGAGATCCTAGCAACTGAGAGTACCTAGCTCACCGTATTGGTGAGTGGAGGGGGAGGGGTTCCTGAAGGAATCCTAAGGTTGCCTGTAGGACTGCTGATTTGGTGAACCATAGAATCGCCTAACCTAACATGGTAGGTACTTGTAGACAGGATGTGTTTTTTATGGAGTCAACGGATCCTGGAAGATCCCAAGGTGTAGCACTCAGGCCGGATAGCAGACATTGTGAGCTTGGCACTTACACGGCTTAACGAGCGTGGATTTTAACAGAACAAACAAATCCTCTTCACACACTGAGGAAGAAAGGCAGACGTTGAATCAACAGTATGGAAAGACGGCCGAAGGCACACCAGCAAAATAGAGTCGTGGTCGGAGTCACTAAGAAGCAAGTGGCACTCTGCACGCTACCACCGAAGGTTCCTCAGCCAAGGACCACCAAGGCCCGCAGATTGCGTGGCTAGTTTAACATTCTCAGCAAACGAAGGCGTGTTTTGACAGGTCCACCAGAGAATTTTTATCCCCATCCGTGAACTCTCAAAGAGGTTGTTTACAGTGTAAACTTTGTTCCCCGGATCTTGTGTGGCCTTGGCTGCCTTCCTGACGGTAGTCTCTGCAAGGATTCACTTGAACTTGAGTTCAGAGGTCTGCTGACAAGACAGGTATCATAACTCATGATTGACTTTTGGTCAAACATTGCTGTTCATGACCGGATTTGAACCAGGCTGATCCAGCACTCCGAATGATTTGTATACAGGCGAAACACTGTCGCCTTAGTCCCTTGTGGCCACCCTGTCCCCCGCCATACTGGTGCTAACTAGCGTGATGAGCGGGACAGCCAGGGGAGGGAGCAGTCTCCAGGTAAGGTGTGTTGTTAGAAGAGTGGGGACCGTGTTGATCCTAACTATCAGACCAAAATCACTGCTGTCATCCTGGAAAGGGCGTATATCCACGACCAGGGCTCCTGGGAAGGGCTTACGTCCTACCTGGTGGGACGGGCAAATGTCCAACCCCCCTTTTAATAAGGCCTGTCTGGAGACGGCTGCCCAATCCAACAACAGCTCGTCTCAGGATGGTCATAGGAGCCCAACCTGTGGGATGAAAATCCACTTAATGTGACCACCATTCAGCACATCTGCTGCTGAGTTCTGCTAATAAGCAAATGCATGCGTCGCTGCTTACCGCCACAATCAAACCCTAAGAGACTTCAATGGCGCCTGCTGCCTAAAAAAAACCAACTACCTCCCCTCATCAAAATGAAACCATCTTTTGTATCTGGATACCAACAAACAATAAAAACACAACGGAAGAAAAAGCGGATTGAAAAACGATCCGTCGAGTGAAATGAGATTCTGAGGAGAGCCCGAAGAGAGCGGGTGTTAAATTGAAGTAGGGCGTTTACCACGGGGAATATTTTTGGAAGATGGACCCGCTCCAACTTCTAATTCCAAATATGTGACAGGCCGCTTAAATGACTTGGGGGTGTATTTTCAACTCTCGCCCAGAATTCCTCGCCAATACTCGGCCCCCTCGCAAAGCAAACTTTTGAAAAAGGGACTTGGCCGTGACTGATGCCCCGCCACAAATTTCATATCGAGTAACCAGAGACAACGACAAGAAGAAGGTAATGCAATAAAACGAATCATCGGATAATTTTTTTTAAATAAAAATACTTCTTTATAATTTTTCTCTATATAACAGTACAATTAATACAAATAAAACAGGTAACAATATTCAGGGTAAAAGTGAAAAATAAGGGTGGATTTGGTTGAAAAATAAACAAAAAGTGAAAAATGGTAACACGTAGAATAATTTATCGAGAACAAATTATCAAAATAAAAAAATCAAATTATCAACGTTGAAAAAAGAAAATGCCGTTAGCAATTTGTTCAGTCTTCCTCTTCTTCGTCAACCCCAACACATTTGGGGCAGACGGGCTTGCCTTCCATGGCGTAGAAGGTTTTTCCAGTGACGGCCTTCTTGCAATCCTTTACATAAAAAACGTTCGTTAAATCATCAATTAAAAAAAAATCTAATTGGGAGGGGTTGTGTACCTTTGTGGTGGGGTGATACTGCAAATTGATAGGTATCAGGAGTTTAATACTGGGGGACAGCTAAAATATAAATTCAGAAGTGAACGGATAAATTCGTGACTTTAGAGAGTTGGGGTTCTTGGGCTATTTTCAAACACGGTTTGTAAGAATCATAAGCGAATTAAAGTTATGATTGTTACGGCGAAGAAGTAACTCCATAAATTAGAAATAAAGATTCAACTGCTTAGATGACAGTAGCTGTGGCCAATCACAGTGCTCCATATCAGGTCCAGTGGCCCTCGCCCTTACAGTGGACTGACAAAGGATCAAGGAAGTGAGGGCAGTTCCAGTTGCCGTATTTTTTCAAAATCTTTTAACGTGGTAAAGTGGTTGAAGAGCGTGACAGCCTGGGGTGGGTGACTGCGTGACCATAAAATCCCCCAGCCGCCGACGCTCCCAATCCCCCCCCCCCCCCCCCCACATCACCGAACCTACGCTCAACATCCCGCCCCTTCTACATCATTCTCGAGACGGCTCCTTGAATATCGTTCTGTTGTGAGTTGCCTGGTTATTATGAGTTGCATAATATGTATATCCGTTACATATTATGTAATGGATGAATTATGGATGGACCCTATACTTGCACATCATAAAGCGTCTAATTGTGTCCCGATACTCATCCGAAAACATGTAGCATGATCTTCTCAAATTACAAGCAGCAACTGATCAAAACGAAATGGGATTTCGAGCCAAACTTTGGCGTATAAGTGTTTAAAAAGATGGGAAATCCGGATATGAGGTCGAAAACGCAAATCCAGACCTCCCATTCGACTATTCATTCAAGTATTACCGCTAGATGGCGACACCTCGATTGAAAATTGAAACCTCAACTTTAAACTTACTCTGCACACGAAGCAATCAGCGTGCCACTGGGTGCTGAGAGCGGATACGTAGTTTTCCATGATGGGCCGATTGCATCCTCCGCATTTGGGGGCGAACATGTCGAAGTAGTCTTCCCTACAATACGGCCGCCCGTCCTTCTCGTGGAAACCTTCTTCGCCGAATTGCTTCCCGCATTGGGCGCAGAAGAAGTGCTCCGTGTGCCAGGTCTTCTCCAGGGCTGTTACGCATTTCTGGAAGACAAATGGAAAAAAAACAAAAGTTGCATTGAGCGATCTGTTGATGGCAGAGTTCACGAAGTGGTTGTTTGCCGAAGGGTCAGAGATCTGATACAATATGGAGGTGAGGAAGACAGATGACTCCTCTGCGGTTGTAAGTACGACATTGTTATTAGAATAAACATCAGAGGAGTCATCTCTCTCCCTAACCTCCACATTGACGGCAAAGTTCACCAGAGCAGCCTCTCAACAATGATTTTTCTAGACGTTTTAGCGTTCAATAAATCAGATTACTCATCAAAGAACCCATCAAATTTTTACGACATGTAATTCTTGAAACTATCACCATTGCAAGTTACCCCACTTGCCACAATTTCTCACGCACTTAACCCCAGTTTTAAAAGCAAACGGCAACGTAGAACAATGTTCTACTTGGCAATTCGCCATTAATTTAACATGGACTAATTACTACGTCAACCAGAACGCGAGCTAATAGTGCGAGACAAAATAAAACTCTAATACTGGTAGCAAACCAAGTGGTTTTAAATACATATAGCGTCTGGCAAATAAAAATGTCTTTAGCTAAGGTCTGTAGAAAAGTAGAAACTTACTTTTCTACAGAAAAGAAACTCAAGAACTCAGAATGGAAACTCATTCTTGATTATATGGTAGTTATATAATACTAGTAAACGTAGGAACCTGCTCAACCTTTTCCAAAATCAAATTCAAGAGATACTTGGAAAGGAAGATAACGGAACTTCGGCCTCGGTATGATGCAATTTGCTTAAAAACGTGTAGAATCTATGGCAAGTTCGATCAAAGTTTTGGAACTTAGTCAGATAGACTTCCAGAGAGGCAAACGTTATTCCCAAATCTCAAACTATTCCTTCAATGGAGTTTGGAAAAGGTAGCGACAGGCGACGAAATAAATTGTGAGGTACTTACATCAAGAATAGGTCCATTGCAGTAGGCGCATCTGGGTGAAAACAAGTTGTGGTAATCCGGCTCGCAATAGGGGTGTCCATCCCGCTCGAAGAAATTCCTCGTTCCCAGTTCCTGGTTGCAGTGGGTGCACACGAAATGTTCCGGGTGCCAAGTTTTGCCCAAAGCTGTGATGACTTGGCCGACGATGGGCTTGTCGCAGGCGGAGCAGCAGCCTTTCTGGGTCGTGTTCACTCCTTGTTTGCTCATGTCTGCTTGCAAACTGTCGAGCATGCAGTCCAACTGTGCAGAGCCTTCCTTCCTCCCGCGCGTCGGTTTGGCGTAGGTCGACTCGATCGCCGGCGTAACCTGACCGGTTCAAACGTCAACACAAGTCGCGGGACAAATCACAACAGAAACGATTCCCCAAAAAAAACCTTTTTTTCGTTTTTTTATGTTTTAGTACTTTTTTTTTATTGGGAGGGGCGTCCGTGGAATTTCCTACTCAAACACAAGCGGCTTGCAAGCGTCTGGCGGTTTTCTACAGCCGTACACCGGCTAACACGGTTCCTCGACTCCCCACTTTTTCGTCTTCTCCTTCCCCTTATTCCTCTATTTTGGTACAAACCCAAGAAAGGAGCTCCCTATACCACCGAAACACACACACGGCCACACCGGCGGTCGAATATACGCGAACGCCCCCCACAAAAACTGTCTGCTCACCATAACAGAAACACTCACCTCTTATATATCACATCTCGGTTCCCTTTCATCGCAGAAGTGTCTTCATTTTTTAAGAAAAAGGGTTCATTTGTAAGGTCGAGAAGGAAAATTTTCCTAAGAGAACAATAAATTCTAGTCGGGAGCATCGAAGTCTGAAATGAGCGAATTTTACCAACATCAACGCCGCGCAGTCTCAAGCATTCCCGACAAAACAACACTTTTCACTGTTGATTATGATTCAAATTATACCTTCTTGGCCTACACCAAATACATACTATTTTCACCAATACAAATTTGATACATAAAATTTACACATTTGAAATGCCATTTATTTATTTAGTTATTTTGGTTTATTATCCTTGGAGTAATACACCTATGTAATCGCGACGGACGCGGAAAATTCTGATCGTCCTCAAAATATGACATTTGACGTTTCAATATGTTTACGTTTCAAGATTACAAAAATGAAATGCCCGTCCGCCGTCCGAGCCGTTTTGGGCAGTAGGAATTTTTTTAAAGATCTGAAATTTTGACAAAATACTCGGTTTACCATCAAGTTGTGCCCGAGAGGTTTTCAGGCCGATCGCCCATCCCCGTGGGGCTCTGAGGGCTAAAAAGAGGCTACGGGAGGGTTTTTTGAAGGTTTCGGCTATGGGGTCGAGTTAGGTGTCGTTTTCGAAGTAATTTTGAACGACGAATCCATTTTTGGGGGTCCCAGAACGATACGATTACACCGTGGGGATCTATGGGGCTTTCAAGGGGGCTACAAATGGGATTTTCGATACCCGTAGCCCCTTTTCAGCCCCACAGAGCCCCACGGGGTTGGGCGATTGGGCTGAAAACCTTGCGGGCACAACTAGATGGTAAACCGAGTATTTTGTCAAATTTTCAGATTTAAAAAAAAAAAAATCCTACTGCCCAAAACGGCTCGGACGGCAGACTGCAGACAAATATTTCGATTTTCGAATCTACACATCTTGAAACGTATAATGACAAATTTTGAGGCCGACGTCTGACACAATTACATACCTGTGTTTATACTCCCTGAATAATGAACCAAAACCACATAAAAATCTCGAGTGCCGCGGAAAAACAGTCGTCGAGTTCAACGACTCCCTCGAGAAAACAAATCTTTCACGGGGGAAATTCCGGAACGTAACAAGGAAAGGCAGAAGGTACAAACTACGACAAGACGGATGGCCGTCAATTTAACAGGAATGAAGGCAGGTGAAGATCAAGGGAGGCCAGAGTGGCATCAGCCTCAGGGGCAATGTAGTTGCCAAAAAAACCACCTGCGTGAGGCGGCATTGTTCAATTCGGTTTCGTTTGAACAATGACCCACCACACACACTTTCAAGGAGGTTCTAATGCGAATTTGTACCTTCCACTCTATCATTATGAAAAGTATATTTGTTGTTTTGGTAAGGTGCTTAGACGGTAGTACTCACCTTGAAATCAGACAGTGATGCCATCAGATCGTCAAGTTCTCTCGTCGCGGACGATGCTGTGGGTCGCGTCGTTTTCGTCGTGGTTGTTGTCGTTTCTTCTATCATCACTTTCTTCACTAATTTGCCTTCCCCAGTTCTGGAACAAAAGATCCATTGTTATTTTATTTTGTCCATTTATCACTGTAGAGTCAAATGTTCAATGAATTTTGCCACTTTGAGCGTCAACGTTGATCTGATCTCTACACGACAGTCGATTAGGTTTGTGTCAAATCAATCATTTGCCACCCTATGTTTACAGTGTTTGAGCAGTTCACTTACACACCGCTAGGCACCGCTCTACACCTCATTGGAGAGAAGACAACGTGGGGCACAGGAGTGGGGGGCGTCAACACATCCCAACCTGATCGTAACCTAATGGTGCTCTGGGGTGACCTCCCTGCGTCCTCGCGGCATTAGGAGCATCAATGTAGTAAACCTTCACCCTCTGGTATCAGAGAATTTTGAGCCAAGCTATGATTTGGGGACTCAGTCAGGGCCACCCAGGGAGCTTCTAGTCTGTTCCAGTATGGGCATAGGAAAACCAGGTCTACCTCCCTCACAAGTGAGGACAAAACGAGTAAAACAGTGATCTCACATCTTAAAGCTTAGGTGGACACAGTTCTTTAACCCTTCCAGGGAAATATTCTCAATTTACAGCTTTCAACCCACTGGAGTAGACCAAGACTATTTCTTTTTTTTCTACTCAGACTTTTCCAACAGACAACTTTGGAAACCTTTATCGGGTTTCCATGTCTGATCGCCTGATTCAGAGATGCTAGCACGGCAGCAGCGTCCTACTGAGAGTATTGGTGAGTACTTTAATGCATTTATCACCTTGGCTCATAAGGCCTGGCCAGCATACAGTGTCACTGAAGGCCTTGAGCAGCTGGTCGTACACAACTTCATGATGGGCCTTAGGGCCACACTCCTCAGGGAACGGGTCATGGGGACAGGGCCAAGGACCTTAGATGAAGCAGTTGCAGCGGCTCAACGATATGCCTAATTCGTCAGCCTCTCGATGAAGCTTTTCGATCTCACACTTGCGCTTCAATTTGGGAGCTTTCATTTTTTATCAGAAGCGTATGCTGAGCGTTGAGGTTCTGCTCTGACTGGCTGATCTGCTCTTGAAGGATGACCTGCTGTTGGGCCAAAGACTCGACGGCGACTGACGTCGGGAGAAACGGCGGCGGCGGCGGCGGAGCCTGAACCTGCTGGACGAGCCACTGGGCGACCAATCCAGCTTGAGCGGGATCGCTGAGGTTGGTCATGTTCGCCATCGGGTTCCTGCTCTGCTGGGTGATGCCCTGGTTCATGATCATGCTGCTGAGCGAAGTGGCGGCGGCCATATTGGGCGGAGGTGGCGGCGGGGCTGTTGGAAGAGTCAAACCGTCTCGTCCATCTTTGAGCTTCAAAATAGCTTGCTCCGTGGTCACTTTGAACTGATAATAGTTGAAGTATTCTCCACCGAAAAGGAACCCAAACTTGGGATTCCCTGTTTGTTCTTCGTCATCTGCTAAAATTACGGGCCCTTCCTCGCGACGAACTGGGATCCTTGATTTCTTGTTGTTCGGGGTCCTTTGTTCTTCTTGTTGTCATTAAGTATCCACCAGAGGAGAAGATGGAAATTGAGGAAACGGCGCTCGAAAAGGAGGAAAACCCCAGCGCTATGGAAATCAGATTGAGGAGAAGACAAGTCATCAAGGCAGGCCTGTATAATGGGTCATTTCCATTGGACGATTGTTAGGAGGGAGGCAAGGACTGTTGGTTGCCAACCATATGGCTTGTTCAATGTGTTATTTGGTCACGAAAATGTATCAGCGCAAGTTCAACGGTTGTGGAACCTTGTGTTGTCACTAGCAAAACACTATTCAACTACATGTTGGCCTTTAGGCAATCCAAATCCCGCTTCAATACCACTGCATAAGATTGGACCCTGAAGACGTTTCAACAATGTCGAACAAGAGTAAGCAGGGCACGGGTTAGATCCTTTAAAATGTCTCTGCGGTATATACACTGAGAGAAAAAAGGGGCGCACCATGCCCGATAGGATTGAAATTCCACGAAATGTTAAGACGTCCCGATAAAAAATCTAACGGGAGACCATAAATCCAAACGGGTAGACGTAAAATTAATCGGGTGGACGTAAAAATTAATCGGGTAGGTCTAAAATCAATCGGGAATGGTAAAATCAGCAATCGGGTGTGTGTAATAACTATCGGGAGGTCATAAGAGGTCCATCCAATCGGGTACGCTTAAGAGACATCTCTATCGGGAATTTATAAAAGTTAACGGGTAATCACAAATTCCAATCGAGTACTGCTAATATTAGAACGTCCCGTTCGTGAATTAATCGGGTGTTTGTAAGTAGGCCTATCGGGTGATGGTAGCAAAAGTCAAAACCGTTTGAATATCAATCGGGTGTTGGTTAACTTAAACATTCCCGTTTGATTTTCTATTGGGTAAAGGGGTAGTGACTAATCGGGTGGTAGGAATTCAAAAACACCCGTGGATATCAATCGGGCCTATATCAAGTCAAACATGCCCGTTTGATTTATCTATCGAGTAATGCGTAACGACTAATCGGGTCGTATTAGTCTTAAGAAAACCCGTTTGGAAATCAATCGGTTGGAAAATCCTTATCTCACAGGTCTCTTGTCCTGATGAAATCCGATTGATGACCAATCGGGTGACCAGTACGTTGAACAATCCCGATAGAAAATCAATCGGGTCCATTTCTGTGCTTTGCATCGGTTAGGAGTGCCTTGTGAAAACCCGATGAAATAACCTAACGAGTTAATATAAGCTTAAGAAGTGACTAATCGGGTGGTTGGACTACACAAACCCCCGATTGGTTATCAATCGGGCCTAGATTAAGTTAAACATGCCCGTTTGATTTATCTATCGAGTAATGCGTAACGACTAATCGGGTTGTGTCAGTCGTAAGAAAACCCATTAGGAAATCTATCGGGCTGGAAAATCGTGATGTGACAGACTATGGACTTAAACATCCCCGTTTGATTTTCTATCGGGTAAAGATATGACGACTAATCGGGTTGATAGAGTCCTAAAAAACCCGTTTGGAAATTAAGTATCCCGATTGACAAACCAAACGGGTTCAACTCTGCGCTTTCCTTCACGACCGCAGTTATGACTACTTTGTGAAAACCCGTTTAAAACTCCTAACGGGTCGATATCAGCTTACGAACACCCGTTACAATGGGGTTTGAAAAACCGACTATCTTGATGAAAATGAGTTTCAGAGCACCCGATCAAATCCCAACCACCAGCAATTTGTTTAAAAATATGAAATTTTGACAAAATACTCGGTTTACCATCTAGTTGTGCCCGCAAGCTTTTCAGCCCGATCGCCCAAACCCGTGGGGCGCTATGGGGTTAAAATTGGGCTATGGGAGGGGGTTTTTGAAGGCTTTTAGCTGTGGGATCGAGTTAGGTGTCGTTTTCGAAGTCTTTTTGGATGTAGAATCCATTTTTGGGGGTCCCGGAACGATCCGATTTCACTGTGGCGATCTACAGGGCTTTCATGGGGCTAAAAATGGGATTTTTGAAGGATCCCAGGAGGTTAAATATTTTTCGAGTAAAAAATAAAGAATTTTTGACAACAAAAATTTTTGAAACAAAAAATCCAAAAAACAAAATTTTTTGGAACAAAAATTTTTAAATTTTTTTCATTGACAGAATTAAATTTCTGCACAAGTAACCTATATCAAAGAATAATAAACCCTTGTGTAGAATTTGCAGCGTTTTTTAACATAGTTCAATATTTTTCTACATTTTTTCGACAAGTTACCTACTTACCGATGGTTAGCAAGAAACACGTAGGTACTTGGGGCAAATCGTTCTCTCCAATTTGCGCTTGCATTAATAATTTAATCAAAACTTTCCATTAATTTCTCTACATGGTTTCACATTTTGCAATACTCTTCTCGCATTTTTCGTCAAGATATTGACAGCTACCCACCACCGCTACCCACCTACGTGAGGTTAGGACGTATAATAATATTATATTATGTATATACCTATAATATTACATATAATGTAATATAACAGATGACTGATGATTTTTAGAATTTTTTGTGCAGGGAAATATAGGAGGAAAATGACCGTAATAACCGTTTAGCGGGAACCATTTTTCAACTTTGCAGAAAGTAAAATGATCAGTTTTGAAATACCCGATTGATTTTCAAACGGGTTGAAACCACAGAGTAAGGTAGTAGTCACTCGACGGTGGGTGTACACCCGCCGGGTTCTCCCTTCCGCCGCAGAGGAGCGCCTTTTCAGTGTGGGTCCGCTGACATGGCGCCCTGGCGATGTAATTAAAAAAATAGTCTGGTTCCACTGCAATTTAAATAAAATGGATTCTACGTCCAAAAATACGTCGCAGTAATGCCATTGTTTTTTCGTCTCACCTATTCCGGGGGGGGGGGGGGAGATCGCTAAAATCTGTCAAGAATAATATGCCAAGAAAAATAAACCAAAACCCGAAGAGCTCATTGATGCTACAGATAGCATAGAATCTATGAATCTGGTACTTTTCCGTTATACCCCCCCCCCCCCCCCCCCACCACTCGATTTTGGTTGGCTTTGGGTGCCTTAAAGCCATCGGGAGGGGTGTTTATGAACACGAAATCGAGTGGGGGGGGGGGGGGGGTATAACGGAAAAGTACCGATTCGTTAATCATGCTGTGGCCGTACCAATTCATCCCTATCATGATATTACACTGCCCAGGTTACAGGACCTATTAAATAGGTGGACGTCAAAATTTGTGGTAACGCGAAAATAAGTGCGAATAACAAAATCAACCCACCAAGACAATTTCCGAAGAAGGAAAATAAGAACAGAACTTCCGGCATGCTGGAAAAGCCACTCCCCAGAGAAATGCAAAAAATCAAAATGTCAGCAGTAGGTAGTCACCAGCAGAAGACTTGAAGAGGAATGAAATTGTATGTGCTTATAAGCACAGGTATACATTGGTAGTAGGTATAACTACTGAACGACCGAATGGAAGATGAAAATTATATGATATAACATTTATTCAATAATATCCATTCAACAATTAAAAAAAAAAAAATATTTTGATTCCACTGAAAACGGCTTATAACTTTTTTTGGTGAGTCTATTTTGTCAATAATTATAGGTACCTATGGATAAATCTGTGGTAACGTTGTAGACCTCAAATTTTGACGTCCACTTATTAAATTTTTAAATTGGGATGAATTGGTACGGCCACACCATGATTAACGAATCACCTAGGTACCTACTTATACGAAAAAATTAAAAATTATGATATGACCCCCCGCGACTGCATTGCACCTACATCTATGCTATCTGTAGATTCCAATGAGCTCTTCGGGTTTTGGTTTATATTTCTTGGCATATTATTCTTGTCGAAGGTCGATAATTTTGATTGGCCTCAAAATTGGTCATTATACGTTTCAAGATGTGTTGATTCCTAAAACGAAGTGTCCGTCCGCCGTCCAGACCGTTTTGGGCAGTCGGCATTTTAACCTGGAAACAGATTTCATCTACCACCCCCCACCCTCAATCCCGTTAAAAGTGAGACGAAAAAACAATGGCTATACTGCGCCGTATTTTTGGACGTAGAATCCATTTTATTTGAATCGCAGTGGACCCAGACTATTGGTTTAATTAAATCGCCAGGGCGCCATGTCAGCGGACCCACACTGAAATGGCGCTCCTCTGCGGCGGAAGGGAGAACCCGGCGGGTGTACACCCACTGTCGAGTGGTAGTAGTCAACCAACTGATGCAAAATGGCGTCAGTCGCTTCGTAACGGTCGTGCGTGGTGCGTCGGTATACGCGTTTGTGTTCTATTTCCTTTGTACACGGAATTGTCTGTGCAAATTTCGCTCATCCATTGACAGATTTGAACTTAAAGTTTGTGTTGAATACATTTTTGTCGACCGGGAGGTGCTGGTCCAGTGCAAATTTCGCGAGAACGTGTTCCGCTCTTTCCAACACCCGTCCGAGGCACCGTCTCTGAAGGAGGAAGGTACAAGTAAGTTACATGCTGCGTTAATTGCGGAGTAAGCCAGCGAAACAGGGAGCTTGTACTAATTCAGAATTAAATGGAAAAGTAGGGGACACGTTTCTCTTAAGACACTTGCAGCTCGCGAGCATCGTCTATTTCAGTTTGTAGGTCGCATGATATGTCTCTCAATGCCCTCAGCTTTCATTTCACTGTTAAAATTACATTTGAATAAAGCCCGGCCAAAGAAGCGGTAGTGGTGCCTTGTCCTTGCAAAAAGTATTTTTGCTGAGACGCTGAGACGTTTTCGGCTGCTATGTTTGGAAAAATAGGTGAAACCCTCAATTTCAATCCCCTAGAGCACTTTCAATCCATCTAGTCCATGGCGAAGTGGTGTAAAATGGAGTTTTTCTTTGGCTTTGAATCAGGAAATAATTCATTAGTTGGTGAAAGTATTAACACCCGATTTTTCATGAAACCTATAGGTTTCATGAAAAACAAACGGGTGTTTTCACATGTAACGACCCGATAGAAACTCTAACGGATTTTTTTGCACTTTGCAAGTTTTTCCTCGTGCAGGCAAACGGGTGCTGTGGGGACTTGGAAAAATTTTTCTGTAGAAACCAATCGGGGCTAAAAATGGGATTTTGAAGGATCCCAGGAGGTTAAATATTTTCGAGTAAAACCTAAATAATTTTTGAAAAAAAATTTTTGAAAATAAAGAAATCAAAAAATACTTAAAACATTTTTTTTTAGATAAAAATTCAAAAAAAAAAAAAAATAATAATAATGTTTTCATTTACAGAATTTAATTTTTGCACAAGTAACCTATATCAAAGAACAATAAACCCTAGTGTAAAATTTGCAGCGTTTGTTCTGTGCAGCTGGGGAAATGGAGGTACATACATAGATGATGTGAAAGACCTGGACCTGGCAAACGTGTGGTCTCTCATCTCCCCTCTCTCAAATGATAATAACAAATGTTTACTGTATGTTTCAGAACGTCGGGAGGAGTTGCTTTCAAAACCGTACATAATGATCCTCAGCTCCTAGGAGTGACCATTGGTTCACATATACAAAATTGTCTCACAGCATAGATGAAGCGCTGAGGAAGACTACCAAAGCAAGACACTGCCAAAGCAACACTTCCTGTGTTCCCATGGCACGAGTTGCGATCCTATGTACTTACACCTCTTCCCGTTCTTGAATACTGCGCATCTGACCAATTTAGTTGTGAGTATTTCATCTTATCACCTTCACTCTTAACGATGTTGCCTCATTTCTCTGTCTATGACATCCCTCACTTTCTTATAATTGCAAATACTCATAAAACAATTGTTTGGTTCCTTCTGTTGCAGATAGCGGTCGATTTTGAAGAAATTTATGGGGTCCCCCCTGGCAGGAAACTGTTGGCGCTGCACCCGGCGATAATCACAGAAGCGAGAGCTTGCCGAGGCGTCAAATGGAGGGAGGCTTTTGACGAATCTATTCTCCGCTTTTACGACTGCACTACTGGTAAGATTGAGTTTCGATTTTTTCAATGTCTCTTCACCCATATATCTTTATCCTCCCACGTTTTGAAAATAAGGTAGTAGTTCTTCTGTACATGATTGTAACATAGAATTTTCTCGTGTTTCAGACGCCGAACGCCGAATAACAGCGGTGCCGTACGCGATTGGGACTCAGCGAATCAAGAAAAGAGCGAAGAGAACCCCTACACTAAGTATTTAAGTTCATTCTGTATAATACGCTCCATGTACATATTTAAATTAAACGCTTCATTTAATCTGCACTAACTCTTTCTGACTTCTCACTTGTCCATCATGAATGAATACGAAATACTCAAGTTGAGGAATTTAATTGCTTAATAACTGCGCTTGGACTTTGATTAATAGAAGTAGTATATATGGTGAAATTGTCAAATTTTTGGGTTCATTAAATATATTGATGTTCCGTATGTACACTTACCCTCATCCTCGATTGCTTTCCTCATTTCGACCCTCCTTCATCTCTGCTCAGTTGGCTTCTCTTTCGATCTCCAATTTATTGACTGCTTTTTGGTTGGATTCTCCCATTTGCCCCCACTTCACTCCTGCTCGATGTTGAATCAATTCAGTCCTTTTTCCTCGTCCTATTCGACAGGTTTTCCTCGTCCTCATTTCTGCTTAACCACTTTTGATTTGTGAATGGCCATCCCCGCTATGGCCATTCATAAATTGTATCGGTTGAGCAGGAATAAGGCTGATTGAAAGCCTGTTGGGTAGGGGGAGAAAAAAGGCTGGCTTGAATATCAATCGGGTCGGCGTAAGCGGGAGCGATACGGAGGACCAATCGGGTGGTTATAGGAGCTCGAAAGGGATCCAATCGGGTAGTGGTGAAGCAGGACCCGATAGGGGAAATCCAATCGGGCATGCATAGGGGGGGTGTACCAGGACCCGTTAGGATATCCTATCGGGTCATTATAAGAGGGCTAATCGGGTGTAGATGATGACCCGATTGGAAAACAAACGGGTTGTGATGAAAACCCGATAGGATTATTATAAAGAACCGATTGAAAAACAAACGGGATCATAGCAAAACCCGATAGGATGGGATCGGGTTTGTTAGGGATTCTTATGACGACCCGATTGAAAAACAATCGGGCTGCTAGATATAACCCGATAGGATGTGATCGGGCTGGCATAGACGCACCAAACGGGTTTTGGGCTAAAACACCCGATTGATTCTTATCACCACGGGGTCAATCGGGTCTTTTTACTATGATCACCCGATTGGCGGGGTAAATATATACATATTTCTCCAGGCGTCCCCTTACGAAGACCCGATTGATTTCAATCCTATCGGGTACCAATAGCGTCCAATCGGGTACCAATAGCGTCCAATCGGGCATTTTCACTAAAATTGCCCGATTGCGAGGCTCTCAATCGGGTAAAAAAAGCCCTTTTTTCTCTCCGTGTACTTTACAGCCCATCCAAGGACACCAAGACCATTGTGGAGGCCCTGCGCTGCATCAAGACGTGGTGGAGATAGCAGGCCTCCTAGGAACTAACTCTAGAAAGAGAATAAGTCCAATTCTCACATTCTACTATCTGGAGCAGATGTTATCCGAACCAGACACCCCAAACCTCTGGAGAGGGCAGGTAACCAATCCAAGATGGCGGTCTCTGAGATGGGCATGTGTCCTACCCAATGAGGCACCTTCGGGGAAGCCTAACCTGTTTGAATGGTATCGTCCACTTGAATACCGGCAGACAGGGTAGTAACAGTTGAATTCTGCGACGGCAGAAAGGCGGTCAAGCAGAGTGTATGTCGCCGCCTGCCACCACAACAGACCCAAGGGACTGCACAGCCCTCCTCGACTTGGAAAAAAATCACGGAACCCAACGAGATTTGGAAAGGCAGAAAATATGAGCTCTTCAAAATAAATACAGCTCCATTTCACGTATAGCACCCGCAAGGCTGATTTTTCTGGGTGTTTTTTCATTAAACACACCATCTTCCCTTCCCAAATCCCGAATTAGCCTCAGCCCCCTCTACATGCGACACGCCCGAGAAGAGAGTTGTCATTTCTATTGTTAGGTCCAGAAAACCCAACAAATATCAAGAATTATTTTAACTAACCGGCTCTAACGGCCAAACCAGAGGTACTTTATCTATGAATACATCGTCGTTGACGTCAGTCAATTCTCACTGCACAACCCATGCAAGAATACCATAAAATCTAACCGGATGAATACGGCAGCCACAAGTGAATCAAAGAGCTGAAAACCTGGACAACTCATTTACGTCAACGAGAACTCTTTTGTGGCCAAACTTTTACAGATGTTGCCTCTATCAAGTTGGCAGCATATGCACTTTGCGAGGGTCTCGCCACACAGATAAAATCCAGACACACGTTCACCACCTGCCAAAACATGTTGAACTTGAGATACTTGACTATTTCCGTTACTTGTATATGTTTCATCGCCCTCTAATAATAGTCTATGTAAGCGAGTTTTATTTTATCCCTTTGAAGAAAACTGGGGGGGGGGGGGGGTGAAGTAAACCCACGCGGCGATCCCGTGAAAATTGAAATTGCATCCAGCGAAGAGGCACCGTGGCCAACCGGAATGAGCGCGGGGGCGATTTTTATGAGCAAAAAGAATGACATATTAAGAGAAGAAAATAGCTGAGCTTCTCAGAAGGTTTCTAAGCAGTCTCAAGGTTACCTACTTGTAGCCCCTGTGGGCCCGAAGGGAATGGGAAAATACATTAATGTCTAAATTTAGAAAATAGGCAAAACGGTGAAGACGGAGGTGTTTTTTCGGGGGGCCCCCATTTGCTTTGTATCAACTGGCAGGTTTGGAGTAATCAGACCGTCTTTTGTAAACAAATAGAGAAATCCTCGAAAGCCAGTTTCGGACGATAAGAAGTATTTTAGGTCGTAGCCTCGGAGGGAGATTCTGAACCGCCCGGAATAATTTATTATTTTGTGACTCGAATAGAGGATGATTAAGGCAAAACAACTGGGATTTTTTAGGTCAACTAATTTACTTCACAACTTAATCTAGTTTTAGGATTGGAGTATGAAAACACCTGTTCAAGTGAAAAGAACCACACAGAACTTTCCCTTGTGCCAAAAGTAAGCTTCCCAGTGTTGACGAATGAAGAGGAATTTTCGTAGAACTTCACATATTGAGGGTTTTCAGCATATCGTTACGTTACCACGTAACTGACATTCACGCAACTTTACAGGAGAGGGTAAAACTTCTTTATCAGTTAAGCGCTGTTTTAACAGTTGTTTTATCAGTTAAGCTGGGTTCACATGGCGTAAAAAAAAGGCGGGGCATAACGCCGTAGAAGGTGCGTTATCAGGAGTTTTTACGGGATCCCGTTCTCATAGAGTTGCCGTCCATAAGTTGCCCCACTCTGAGAAATAGCCTTCGCTTGTAAAACCTACGATGAAAATGTTTTCACGGTTTTCAGTTGACTACTATCACTTGTTATCAAACTGCTGCGCAGAAGCCTACCGCACAGATCCGCAACGGCAAGAAAATCAAAAAAATTGGATATGTACAGTGCGTTTCAAAAACCAACGATGAGGCGATTTGGTTTAGGAGATCGGCCAATCAGCTTGCCGAAGGCGTGGCCCCGCCTTTTTTTTATGCCATGTGAACCCAGCAGGGTTCATATCCATGCGGTAATCCGTCAATGCGTGAACGCGTGATAGCGTTTGGCCACACTCGTTTGTGAAGCGAGCATCCCCTTTGGACGCAGCTGAAAGGTTTCTTTGGTCACCGAAAGTTCTCCCTTCAAAAACTTGGCAACCATTTTTGATATTATGTTGTTCAGACTCATAACAACAGAGTAAAAATAAAAGCTTCTACGGCGAAGCTTGAAGATTGAAACAATAATATTGTGTTCAGGCAAGTAATGACACCAATCGAAATTTGGAAGAAAACAAATTTCTGAGAAGTGTACTAAAGCGAATTTGAAAGTTTTGATATTCCCTGAACGCAGAATTAGATTCCTAACAACGTTACAGGTACCTACCGTTTTCGATAAGGGGAGTCAAAATTTAATGCTCTTTCGATACCTACATCGTACTTTTTCGATCGTGCGTCCAAACAGGCCCCGTTTCGGTTTCATAGGGTGCGTCCAAACATACCGCGATAGTGCGTGCAAATGGGTTCCGTTTCTAGGGCTGAGCGTCCAAATGTACATCGACCGTGGTGAGCAGTGGAGGGGATTCCGGCATTCCGGTCAGACGTTCACAAGCGTCCGTTGCACACAGCTGTTCCTTCCCGCGTTTATTTGTGGTCTGTCGATGTAGTTTTGGCTGTTCATTCCCGCGTTTATTCGTGTTTTGTTGATGGTGCAATGGCGACCACAACAACCTGGATGCTTATCGCTGTTATCATTGCGTCAGTCCAGTAAAATATCTGATTTTTGGATGTGTAGCTTCGAAAGTGCTTGTCCGTCAAAACTAACTGGCATCGGCCAATCAGCAGACCAAACGCAATGCCGGAATGGTGCAATATCGCATTGCCGCATGGATGTGAACTCTGCTTCACGGGGTCTCTTTCTCAGTTATGTGCTGTTCCATCAATTACGCGCTGTAGTCATTTTCACGTTTTCCTCGTTTTTATTTTGCACGGGACCTTGGCATGGTTACCATGCCTTCGGCTATGTCATCACCTACTGTGGGAGCCATGGTCCCCACTTTATAAGGACATTGTTGTTCCTGTGTGGTTAAGGAGGACTCACCCTTCTGGGGCTATGTCTCTCCCGTGTCCATTCTGGACAACAGTGGAGGGCGTGCAAGTCCACGCTGGGACCCCCTCTCACCAGGTGGTGAGAGTACCTGTTCGCCGAAGCACAACAGGGTAAGGCCGAGTGTTCTAGCTCCCCCTCGCCCGAGGACTCCTGGATCAGGGGAGGTGGTCACTCCACACTCCCCACTTTAAGGCCGCTCCAGTGGGAGGCCCGAGGAAGACGTGATGTTGTGTCTCCTCTACCGCTTTACAGCTCTCCAACGCCAATAGACATTTTCCTGAACATTACAGGGGTAGCAGCTGAGGGGGGTTACCTAGGTCCACTGACGAGGATGGGAGAATAGTGGTCCCCCTTCAACTCATCAGCATCATCCACAGGCCACGCAACGGTCCCCAAGCTTTACTTTATAAGGACAATTCACCAGCCCGCCGAAGTAGTGCCAAAAGGGGCCGCGGGAAGCGCTGTGGCCGACGGCAAGAGTGGGGGACCAGCTTATCCCGCGAGCGACTTCACCGCTCACAACCCAGACCGGCCCATATATTACCACTGGTTATCTTTCACTTAACAATTAATTCTGAATTATGATTAATCTCAGTGCATTTTTCGTTGTTCCCGATGTCTGCCGAGGATTCCAGGACAGCAGAACCAAATAATACACGCGGGTCCATTGCCCAGGCACCTATAAACGACAATAATATTATTATGCTTGTAGGCGCCAGGAGAGCGGACCTTCGTAAGATTGAGTCGGCCAACCAGGCCTCCATTAGCGACAATTCGTTTGTGGAAGTCAGTAAACCGATTTCCATCTGCGAGCTGTGGTAGAACCGATACCAATCACCATCGAGGAAAGATTTTTCTTTCACACTCTCGATTCGATGACAGAAGACCTTGGCGGATTGTTTACGAGTTTAGAGGGTTTTACACGACCTCCATCTTATATTGGAGCTGAAAAGGGATCAGCTCAGGGCCTGTCGTAAACGATCGACGGAAACGAATGGGATTATGCGCTGTCAAACTTTTGATTGGTTGGTCATCTGGGTGAGCCGATGGGTTGAGCAAGTGTTACCCTTTTGAACTCCTGCCATCTTCTCTATTAGTAGACGATTATTTCGGTTTTCTTGCAGCCTCACGTTCAAGAGATGCTGCAAATTGAAATTTCCAGTGATGGTTCAAAAGTTGGGTTCTTCTAGCCGATGAAGTTCATCAGAGAAGTAAACGCCGTAAACGTTAGGGTTCTATTAATAAAAGAGTCAAAGACCCTTACTCCACTAAAGTTGGATACCACAAATCAATGAGGGAAAAGGAAAAGTACGTTGCGGCCAGGGGCAGTTGAACATGAAATACGCGAGGGGCGGCTCCGACGGGCCGTAATTTCACCTCCCGGATGAAACGCAAACCATTGCACTTGTAGAACACGGTCAAATATTAGCGAACAAGCGATTCTCAAAAGACTCGGATTAAAAATAGCTTTAGAATGATCGCAGATCACGGTTGAGCTACTTTTAGAAGCCGCCTCGAGTTCGGATAGGAGAATGGCAAGATTTAGTGATGCAAAACGATTCGTAGAAAGGTTTTCAATTGGAGGGTTTTCCAGAAGATGAAAAGATTACAGGACGGTGGAACTGGACGGTTTACGTGGTTTGTTCATGTCGAGGAAGACACGATAACAAGGTGGATAAAAAATATCGTTGAGAGGTGTTGACTTTCCAAAAGATGTTTTTGTTACTATTCACAGACAATAACATTCATGTTCAACTCTGAATATATTGTAAAATGAAGTGAGCATTTTAAAGTTTGGGGCTGTCCGAACATAGTGTTGCTAGTACGAACTGCGGCAGTTAAGGAAGAAGGGTCGGCGAGAAAATCCAAGCTACAAGAAGAGGAAGCAGAGTGTCTGGTGGTGAAGTCAACGGGACAAACAGTGATGAGAAAAGAGGGAGCAGAGTAGAATCGGGTTCTCGTGGTGACCTTGAAGATTTCTACGGTGACCACGAGAGAGCAACCACCCAGAACCCGAAAACTGGAAGTTATGTAGGTAAAAGAAGAGGCAAAAGAGTAGATTGTATGTAGATTGGTGTAGGGATTGCTGAGGGGGTTCGAGGTGCCCCCAGCACGGAAGCCTATGGCAGTGGCGGCTCGTGCTACTGGCAAGAAGGGGTTCAACCTAGTTCGACAGCAAAATTAAGAACATACTCGTATTACCTAGTTAATACACACCCGAATGTATAGTCGCAGTACGTCTGCTGAATGGGAACCTTTAGCAAGAAGTCTCATTTTAGAAGAAAAATACAACCGACTCACTTTCCACTTCCCTGCATAATATGGCCCATGCTTTTCATTTCCTATCTGTAATCCAAGGTTGGAGTGCCGAAGGCAATGTTCTTGCGACGGGTATTCATCTCTCGAAAATCACACACACAATAAACAATTAAATGACTAGAAAATTATTAGACTCGAACGAAACAAAAGGAGGCCGAACTGTAGGCAGTACCAAAACAACCAGGCATGTAGGAAAGGAGGGCCCTAATTGTCACTAAAAATTCCCTCACAGACAATTCCCTTTTCTTTTTCTTCTCTGTTATTTCCAGCATAGTGTTTAAAAAACCCTACGATTATATCTTAGAGCAATGGTTGCTCAATCTCCAATTGTTTTGATTCATTTCAGGAGGATTTGACGATTACAATCCGAATTCACTGGGAATAATATCAGTTTTCCCCAACAAAAAGTCCCCTTCCCTTAAAAATGTGATTTGGCAACACTGTTGCGGAACTGAGAAACCGCCACTGCTACTGTTCCGAATCTTCATACCTGTGGAAAATACTCCATGAGCAGCATCCGATGCCAGCGAGAGACCCTCTTGTATTTCGCCCAGTCACGTGACCTTTCCCAACCGCCCTCCCACCCTCCTGTCCTCATTATTTGGTCTGCTTTGGTTCGAAGCTGAGTTCAGCTCCAAGTTCTGACGTCACTCCCCAGCCGAATGGAACTGTTATCAAAAATAGTAAGAACTTGTTATGTACCAACTTGCATCAACAGTGACACTATGGGAAGCTGATTTGATAGCTAACAGGTAAATGCAATTTTTCTCTCCTCTCGCTCACTCTAACCTTTCCTCTCTCTCTCTTTCTCTCTCTCTCTCTCACTATCTTTGGGGGTTCTCTGAACCACTGAACCCCCGCACGAGCCGCCACTGGCCTATGGGCTTATTGTCCTTCGCCCGAGCGCCCTGGTTCTAGTCCAGGATATCTACTCCCCTGATAAGGGGTTTTAGATTCTTGACTAGGTAAGTAATCGAGCGTGAAAAAATCATCAGTTTTCCAAGCAACTGGTCCAGTAAACCCGTCGCTACATGTAAGCAGGTCGTGATAGGATAACCAAAGTCTTGTACACCCAGTTGGCAACACGTTCAAAGCAACAGGATCATCTCATATTGCCGTCAACGCTTCACTTCACTTCATCATTCACTTTACGAAGAAGCTGAAACTCAGGCGAGAAAATCTTTTGACATTGAAAATGTCTTAGTCGACGGGTCAACCGGAAATTTTGTTACGCAAAGAAAAAAAGTCACGCAACCTATAAACAAGTTAGGTGTTGTTATGATTGTGTATACTAGCAATGAAATCAGTCATTTAATTGACGTAATGTAAGTAATGAAAGAAACAACACCGAGGAAACCAAGAATACCTAAACCACCTAAACCCAAACGTATACTTTCAAAGGAGGAAGAACAAAAGAAGAAGAAATTAGAAGTTGAGCGAGTTCAAGCATATCGTTTAAGGGGAAGAAAGAAGGGGAAGAAATTAGAAGCAATTTTATTTAAAACAATAGAAAGCATTCACCTTTCATAAGAGAGAAAGTACGAGCGGCCTGCCGCGTTTGTTTTCGTCCAAATAACGTTATAATTTTAATTTAATATTTACTTTTTTATTGACAGATTTTCCTTTCCACGGCAGAAACGCAAACGAAAATCTCCTCGATTAGTTCAACTTCAATGCCAAAATTCACGCCTTGTCTTGAGGCTTTCAGTCGAATTACAGAGGTTTTCCGATCTGAGCCTGCCACCGTCTCGAAATAGCTCTGACGTTGAGAGGTGAAACTAAATGAGGTTTGAAGTGCACAAGGCAGGGAGGTCTTGACCCTGTGAAATACATCTACAGGAGACCTTGTTTAATTACAAGTTTGTGATGTTATTATGGAAAGCGGATGTACTTTTGTCGGAGAGAGGATGATGGACCAAGCCCATATGGCTGATTGTGATATGCGGACAGCGAGTTCCCTTCTTTTAAATCGGAAGTGAAATGCGGACTAAGCTGGCTTTTCGGCTAGTCGTCTAATATATTAGAATTATATTAATAATGTTTTGGAGGACCTTAAGGGACCACCCTTCAGTCCTTCGACTTCCTGATTGTGATATGTGGGCGGAAGTAGTGGAAACAGTGTTTCAGTTGTGACGGATTTCCAAGCTGACACTTACGTAAAATCCCGAAGTAAGCAGAGAGGATCAACCGCGACTATTTATAAAGAAACATTCCTCAGCGAACAAACGGAAGAATTGACGAAAGGAGTTATAGATCGCTTCTGTTTGGACCATCTGGAAGGAGCCTGGAAGGTCAATACCGGGGGTAGAGCAATCTCCCCCAAACTGAGTGTAAACGAGACAGGAGCAGTTTAAGTCACAATTTGGAAGGTCGAAGGACAAAATACCCTCAAAATGTTCCAATTTTTTTCTCGGATAACATTTCTCGGTAATTGTTTACTATTACCTTGTCACCTTCAACTTGTTTGCTACTTGAATATGTTATCAGCAATGGACTACAAACGACAGATAAACATGTTTGTTGGCCCGGAAAAGTAAGAAAAGTAAGATACTTACTTTAGAAGTCGTCTTCAGATGAGGTTCTGGCGTTGGAGTCCGGAGATGTTTCACAAGGTGGCGACAATTGGGTATTGTCTTCGCCGTTGTACAAGTGGCCAATGGCTTTAAAAAGAGCGTGAATACGGCTATTATAGTCTGGATATGTTCTTCTAAAGATAAATTCTGCAAGGTGCCCAACTAGATGTTGTTTCCTGTTCCCGTACCGCGGCACAGTACCTCATCTGAAGACGACTTCTAAAGTAAGTATCTTACTTTTTTCACTTTTCCGGGCCTTAATAAATGTAAATTCTTTATTAACAAACATAAATATGTCAAATGTCTTCATACTAAAAAAGTTAGAGGTGACAAGGTAATAGTAAACAATTACCCATTTCTCATTTGCAGAGTAAGAATTTTCCAACAAGACCCACAATAGCCTCGTAACTCTTGAATTTCAACGTGCCTTCCACAATGCTTTCGCGGCAGAATTCTTCAAGATATTAAAAGCGGGGATTTAAAAAAATTAAAACTAAACGGATTGAAGAAATTCAACAAGGTAAGAACTACTTTTAGCTATCCAAGCTTACATCGAACAAGATTGAATCCTTGAGACGCTGATAACACACTTGGCACAATTTCAATCACAAATTGCGCAGAAACAAATTTATAATCAAGCAAGTGTAGTTTTTTTAAAGTAACTGTCGAGGCCAGTTCGATAAGAAATGGAATAATCAAATAATCATCAATAACACAGGTTAACGAAAAAAAAAAAAAAATCAAAAAAAATCGACTTTTAGGTCCGTTGCTAAAAACGACTTAGCTCTGTGTTTTTTGAGGAGCTGAATCCAAAAATGGCCTCAATTTTCTTGGGAGCCCCCTGTTTTCTAGGGCTATGGCCATTTTTTATTTTATTTTATTTTATTTTATTTTTTTTTTTTTTATTTTATTTTTTTTTTTGTCATTTCGGAATTAAAAAATGACAGCCGTTACCTGCAAAATCCAAAAACTCTGATAAAAAAAAAAAAAAAAAAAAATCGTCGTTTTTTCAAAACCAAAATCACGTTTTTTGGTACTTTTTACCTTCTAGCGTAAAAACTATGGCCGTTAAAAATTTTATTCCAATGAAGTCTTTAGGTAGATTGTTTCTGCGTCGAATGAGACCAACCGCGATGCTGTACTTTCCATAATAAGGGGGCTGCGGCCGCGTGGGCCAAACTCTACGAGCTTAAATTCGCTCGCCCCACTTCGTTCAACCGCGGGCCACGGGAAGCGCCACTTCCAGCGGCGTGATCGGGAAGTCCAGCTTCTCCCGCTAACGAGGGAGCAGCTGATTACGCCAACGTTATCATCTCACTGACCTGTTAGTTCAATCAACAGTATTTTCGATTGGACCCGAGGACGGGCCTCACCTGGTGACACTTTTTTCGGGGAAGCCAGCACACTGGCTTTCGTAGGTCCTGCGAATCAAGGGTGAACCAATGCTGATGTTGACACGTCATCTTCAGTATTAGACTCCCCTCGATTCCCTTTCGGACTCCAACGCATTCCAGGCCAACATGACACTTCGTGCCGGCCTGGAGACAACAGGACTCCCATTTCTGCCTCGATACCGCCTCCCAAGATAGCAGAGTGCGACATCTCGAACAAGATCCAATCGATATCAATATCTCGAAAATTTGGACGTAACCGGAAGGACGGAGATCAAATTCGGATTCAGCACCCCCAAAAGCATATGGATCGATGGTTCATCCGAGGCGACTGAAAGTGACTTTTTTTTAAACCTCTGTAATCGAATAACGGAATAATCGAAATCTAATAATCGAACGATGAAATAATCGGAGTCCCAAAATCGTGACCTGAATTTTCCTGAAGAAATCCAGATCAAAAGTTTTTGGCGTCATGGTTGAAAATATATCAAATAAACGGTGCACCAACGTGCCAACTTGAATTATGACACTGCACTGTGTGCTCTCAATCTCCTCGCAGACCTCAGTTTTGGATCAAGAGGCGAAATTCGCTCAAACGCGGGGAAAAAAAAAAAAAACGTTTCCACGGGAGCGCACTTGTGCCAAAAAATGAGGTCAAAAAAGACGAAAACTAGGGCGGAACGGGGAAAAGTAGATTGGCGCGTCCGAGTGGGCGCTGTTGGTTCAATGTCGAGAAGGGACATGAACTAAACGATCCAGGTTAATGAGACCGCCCTTTGCCAAGAAAACGCGATAGAAATAGCCGTCGCATCGTCATTCATAAAAACCTGTCCCGACTGAGGGCAAAAAAAAATCATTTTGAGAAAAAAAAGCTCGTTGCGTACTCCAATTCTATGGGCAATTTTGAAAGGCGAAAGCCGTCAACGGTTCGATTTATTTCAAGACAACTGGGGCCTAATGACGAAGAAGTGGGAAAAAATTAGTTTGCCCGACTCGCAACAACATTAAATCACGCACGAGTTTTTTATCAATTTATTAAACAACTGAGATTTTTCAGAGTGTTTTTTGGGACGAGACCAAGTTAGTGTTAAAGGTGTGGAACGAGATGGCAAAGCGAAAGGATTTGGGAGTGAAGGTCCGTTTGGCTTCAATCAAATCACTGGAGGGTTGATTCAATTCAATGGTATACAGGTATTACAACACTGGATTCAATTCTGGCCAAAAGGAGATTTCTCAGAGCAGTTCTGGCGGCTTGGAATCAAATAACACTCCACTTTGAGAACGTTTCGGAATTCCAGAACTGCTCTGCGAAGGATATTTCGCTGTCAGAAGCAGTTCTGGAAGTTCTGAAAAAAAAAAAAAAAAAAACAAAAAAAAAAACATAATTTTTTATTCCAAACGTTTCTGAATGAGTTCTGCGTTTTCCGAGCATCCAGGCATGAAACCGAAAAGTAGACTACGCACAATCACGACCTTAGCAAATTCTCTAGTGCGATCCCCAATCTGCCTGCTCTGTGACTTGCAGGACACCACGAACGAAGAGCATTTGAACCTCTGCCCGAAACTTTCACCCTACCGGACGACATATGATGACGACTCTCCGTGGAAGAGGAAAAGTAATCCGTACTGGGCAGCAAGGAGGGAGATGGCTTTATTGCCTCCAACTGGCAAACGATAAAAAAACGTTCTGAACCCCTCAGTGAACTCATCCCAGCTTGGTATTCGTCCTGGATCTGAACGACGCACATCAGCCTTCCGCCGGAGTTGGAATTAGACGTAACACTTTTGCCACTCGGCTATCATGTCTTCTCAATGACGTATTACAGCGAAGAAAATTTTACTCACCCGTTGGGTATTGTTGATTTGTACTCTTCCCTCATGTGATTGGATGCAACCCTCTGGGAAGGCGACATGTGGACCAAGGAACCATTCATGTCCAATGGGCCTGAAACAATTAGGCGTTGATAATTGTTAGGTTATTGACTAGAGTGGTGCCCCCCACATGTTATTTATAAATAGATATAAAGAGAAAATAAATGTGACAAGCAAGTGGAAAGGAGCAGACAAATATAGGTACGAGAGTGGGGAACTGACTATGTTAAGGACGGAGCAAGACCAACTAGCTCAGTACAATCTCGATTCATTTACAAGTCGCTTAAATTTACCTCACCTTGTGCTTATCCTAAACCACAGTGCTTTGTTATTTTCTTTCAGCCACCTTAAACGAACTGGTTCAGCATCCGTTCCAAATACAATTTAATTAATTTAATTAAACTCTTTCACCAATAAGAACGGATCTCCACTGTGCGTTACAGTATTCGTTCCAAAACACTTTATGTATTCCCTTGCAGTAATGTCGAAATTGACTTCTGAATGAGTTTTGTGTTTACAGAGCATAAATGCTTGAGGATTTGATTCCTGGAAGCCAAAGTGCCCCCACTCACGAAAAGACCTAAATGTGCATGCTCCAAGCGGTTCCAAACTTGCTCTGCACTCACCTGCTGGCAGAGCAGATTTGTGCTTAGATTAACTTAGCATCTAACTTCACTTGTTGAATTTACCTTTCTTCTCGGAGGAGTACCTGGAGCTGGATAGGTCTTCCAGGAGCGTATCGAGTTCAGAGAGGTTGTTGTTCAATGACGACGTCATCTTTCCACCTCCAATACCACCACCGGAGAAAGGCGGCTGAAAAATGAAACTCACTTAACAATCTTACGTATTTAGGCGTCCAACGAAGTGAATAATATGCTCCGCGATGAAACAGGGATTCAAGAATTTCCTCTCAAGTCCTTACCGTAGTTGGGGTGGCCCGAAGGGAGGAGGCTTTGATTGGTGTGTTGACAGTGGCATATTCAGTGTTTGGTACAACGCCAGTACCACCTCGGGACCGCAACGAGCCGTATCCTCCAGTTCTACTCCCCGGACTGATGGAATTCTGCAAATCTGCCAGCAGGGCGTCTGAAACGAAACAAAAAACCCATCAAATAAGTACAAATATTCTCATAGCTGGAGACGGTGATGCTATGAAATGTCGTCAATTTCACCAGATTCGCACTGTCTGGGTGGAACCGGGAGCGTTGTACGCTTTGTTGGAAGAATTGTGGAAGAAGTTACCGGAATACGAAGTTAATTTCAACGGTTTGAACTGTGAAGGGGGGTGTGAAAGTGAAGAGGCATGAAAGTGAAGTTTGGGAGCTATAATAATTATTATGGACGGAAAAGAAGTAAACAAAATACTAGCAATCCTTTGATCTGCACCGAAATCGCCTTCAAGTCCAAATTCAAATTGCTACCAGTTGGCAGACAAAGGCATTTTCTCTCAGAATGGATGATATTTTGATGGAATTACATCAAACCTTTTGCTGAAATCAGCACCCGATTTCGGAACGACTGGGGAAAGAAGTGAAAACTTGCTACGTGAGATGACCACCCTTCAAACCAGAGTGAGACACGAAAAAGCAGTTGTGTATTGCGGGTAAAGCATGGGAGACGTTCGAAGGCGTTAAACCCTTGCAGACTACGCGACTCGGTTCGCGGATTCAACAAATCGTTATAGATGAGTGATTACCATAATTACCGTACAACTGATGGTAAAGGATACTTAAAGGGCCAAAACCTTCGTGTTTTTGCCAATTTTGTCATTTTGAGAAAATTCCTCCAACTTTGATCGGCTGTATCTCGAGTAACATTAGGTTTAGAGAAAACGTTTACATATGAAAAATGATTGCATATTTAATACTCTACAACTTTGAACATAGACAATTTTGTCGAAAACCGCGTAGTTTGGAAGTTATGAGCAAAAAACCGAGAACAGTCCATACATTTTGAGGTTTTTCGGCCCTACCCCAGTTAGCACAAGGTCCTCGTTTCGAAAAACTTCACTGAGACATCCCATAGCACCCCCCGAACAACCCGTAAAAGTTTCAATAAGTTCGGAATTTTTTCCAGCAGACCCTCTTTTTTTGCTGTCTACTGGACTGAAGTCGATAAAACTAAGTATAAAACCAGTTCGACAAGGCCAATATACAGACATTTCAAGATGAAGACAGGCGATGTCTCAAACGATAGATTCGCCAGAACACCCGCCTGGACGCCTTACTTTGTGTATCGTTTCCCACATACGATAAATCCAGAGGTGGTGCTGGATATGAATTATTCATCGCAAGTATGTATTGTACGAGAACAAAATAGCACATTTCCGCGGTGATTATTTTTTACAGAAAACTTTCCAAACAAGTCCTTGCGAGCTCTGAGTCACCGGACTGTTAGGTTCTTTCCTTTTTTTTCCTATTCATCGGAGAACGTTAACTTAAGAGGTTGTGATCCTAATAAAGGTAGGACATGGTGGGCAAAATAGGACAGGAGGTGGGGTCAGGACAGGACTTGTGTGAATCGAATTGGCAGTGTGGCGACTCCCACAGGCGCTCTGCGTTATGGGCGTGCGGCGGAGGTCCTTGTGGGCGAAAAAGAAGGAAATCGAGTAGGATTTCCAGTCGTCGAGATATCGATGTATTTGGTCGAAGCGAGTTCGATTCTTGGGGAGACGTCAGAAGGCTATTAACGAGACCCCCAGCACCCAGATATTTGCGCTAATATATTGACATACGTCTTGACTCTGGCGCATAAACTCGAAAAGCGTCACAAAATAGAGCGTTACGAAAAAAAAATTCTCAGTCATGTTGACATTTTCATGAACGAAAAGCTTCACGAAATGGAGCATTATGAAATGGAACATGCTATCGAATAGGTACAGATTATGTAAATAACGACTTTAAGACGCTATTTACATAATATTATGTAAAAAACGGTATTTAAACCTACATATAGGTTATAAAACCTATGCTGGAGGTTATATATATATACCGTATAACCTACGCTGGAGGTTATATATATATCTTATAACCTACGCTGGAGGATATATATACATTTTATAACCTACGCTGGAGGTTATATATACATTTTATAAACTACGCTGGAGGTTATTTATAACACAACCTACCTATATGGTTTAGGAAACGAAGGCTCAAAAATGGTAAGTGGAAATGTTGAAGGCAGAAGCGATTTCTTCACTGATGTGCCCTCCTCGGGAGCCCGAGTCCAAATTTCTTTTTTTCTCGTGAAAGCTGATTAAGCTGATTTCCCATCGCAGCAATGCTAAGTGAGACTTTGATTTGGCTTTGATAAGGGAGGGGCAGGCATGGCAAACAAAATTTAATGACAAATTTCGGCAAAAACGTGTTTTTTCGCACATTTTTGCCCATAACTCCGGAATGGTTAGTCCGATTCTAATTCTCTTTTTTTCTGGTGAAAGCTGTTTGAATTTTATATGTATAAGTAATAAGTAATAACTAATAACTTCACCCCAGAATACTATACATATCCCACACCTTGCAATACATAGACCTACACTCTTAGGCACACCAAAAAATACAATGAAATGGTCGTGAATCTCATTGACATGCCACGTTGCATCGTTCGTAAAGGCAGGTGTACTGAATGGTATGCGGCATCCCATTCATGAAACTCAGGTCGACAAACGAGAATTGACTTGGCCAGCTCAGCGCTTTTTCGCACCCTCGTAGGTGTGAGGCGAAGGTCGAAGACACAGGTTCTCCCGTATCAAATATGGAAACATCTCTTCGGGCTCGAAGTCAAGGACCAGAGACCGTTCCACCTTCCTTGTTTCCCTATCGGGGCAAATTCGGACCCGCAACAGGTAGCCGGTGAGATTTGAGGGTAGAATTGTGTGAAGTTTCCGGATGTACGTAAAAGGAAATGCCAGCCAGCCAGTTTCGCAGGAACCGAAAAGAACCCCTCGCGGTTTTAAAAAATGTTTCGTTAAAAATTTATAAAATCGTTCTTCTTCACAAGTCGAACTTCTGGCAATCATCACAAAACATGTGTAATTGTAAATCTTCACGGCACAGTTTTACTTCCAGATGACTAACGAGGGGCGCTCATTATTTTATAAGAAAGTGGCTGAGCATCAGTTACGGCAGCGTCAGCGGCAGCGAGAAGGAAAGGATCGTAAAGAATTAAATGAATTCTAATGAAAGCTATTTTCCCATCCAGCAAAGCAGAAAACGAGCCATTTCACGAGTTTCAAAGGAAGAAAGGCGAGTAAAACTATATATATGTGAATGACCAAACAGTCGCTTATTATGAATCAGAATTTCGCTTACGCTGAAGCAGAAATATATCTTGCAGTATTCGTATTGAGGTGAAATGAAGGGTGATGGGTAAAAATAATTTGCTCAATTTGAAGGACTAATAGTAGATGCAGTATTATTTCTCAATTCAGCAACTACCGTTTTCTGATATAAAGAAGTTGTCAAAGACCAAGAGAAGCTACCCAAGTAAAAGATATAGAGGCACGCTTAATAACGAATGTCTTAGGTGATAGATACACTTTACACTTTACGACAAAACCTGATAAAAACCCTCTAGGATCTCTAGCCTTCAATTTTAAATTCCAAAAAATTTATGGGAACACCACAACACGTATTTAGTCATAGTTCATCCTTCTTAGGTTCAATTCTCCTACAAACTGTGCAGTGTGCCAGCTCATCGCCAAAGGTAGCAAATGGGGTTCTACACCCAGCAGCACTTACACTCGACGTAATCCTAATAGATGAGCCGATAGACGCTGCTGAAACAGATAGAAGACGTCCGACCTGGAAAACAGCGCCAGGCAAAAAATAACAATCTCTCTCTCAAGACCGTGATAGGTCTTGGAAGGCTCGGTACAACCACCGGTACGCGTCTAGCCTGGTCAGTACATTCGAATATTTATAGCAATTTTTCAGGTCGCAGCCTGCGACTCGCAGGTTCCCTTTTGGATTTGGCCAGAATAAACACGAGTTGGGAACAAGGCCTGCGATATGTCGAGCGGAGTTGACGACTCGTTTGTAGGTGGGATGCAGGGTGGAAGGTGTTCCTTGTGGGTAGGTAATTATTTTCAATCGAAGCTCGACGGGAAACGTCTTCTTCTGAGAGGTTGCCAAATGAGCTGGTTCTGCCAAACATGCAAGTCCGGTACAACGCTATACCACTGGATGAGTTCCATGCGGTAAAAACTGCGGGGCGTTAAATTTTGTTTCATCAATCTTACTACGCAAACTTGTACAAGACATTGTAAGAGCTCACATTTTTTCCTAAAGTGGTTTGTTTCCGCATTTTTCCTACAGCGAGTGTCGTATTAAAATTAGCATATTGGCGGTAAACTCAAAGTAAATACCGACCTCCTGCGTTGGATTTACAAGCTGTGTTTGCCGGTCTGATTGTTGGGACAGTGGGTTGTTGAGTAATCTCGTAATTATTATCTCGTCAGTACGCTGTGAAGCTCAGGTGAGCCGGGAAGCTGCAAGGACGGAACGCAGTTTGCCAACAAGGGCGCTCCTCGATCTAATCTGTTTTGTTCGGCGGTCAGTAGTGAAACCCCCTCCTTCAACACCCCTCCGCGCATTTCCGACAAATCCCCTGGCACGGGTTCCCTATTGTCTCCGTTTATTTTCGCTCCTAAGCGCAACTCGGGTTTGACTATCATAATCATCCAAAGTTTTCCACTTTATGCACAACCGTTACTTTTGAAAAGCCACTAGTGCAGTTAGAAAGCTGCGGGAGGTCCCATTCGGCTCAGCAGATCAAATATGGTACCAACCCTAATCACTTATGCATACCTAGTCACTGCTCCTAAAGTAGAAGCCGTGTACCTGGTGGTATTTTGGATTGCATGCCAAAATTTGGACCCAAGAACAAAAATGGCAGCAGATTTTTTCAGAACCTGTATTATTCAACATGTTATTTTGACAAAACAAACAACCCATACCTTGGAGCAACCTCGCTAATCAACTCATTTGAATTCATCCACCAAGAGGCACAAAAACAACTACCTCCAGTAGGTATATAGAAAAACACATTTGATATAGAATCACCGTATAGGATGATATAGAAAAATATATTTGATGCTACTGTGTTCATTATAACCATATCTGCTAGGGGGGCTCACTTTGCTCGGCCGCCCACATAGGCAGTTCTATTATTATTGAGGGTGGACTTTTCAAATTTGATTTCACTAGCACTCTGACAGGAGGGGGGGGGGGGGGTTGCTTCGCTCGGTTGATCATTTTATCGGCCAGGGGGGCTCGCTTTGCTCGGCCGCCCACATAGGTAGATCTATTATTATTGACGGTGAACTTTTCAAATTTCATTTCACTAGCACTCTGACAGGGGGGACCTTGCTTCGCTCGGCGTATCATTTTATCAGCGGGGGGGGGGGGGGGGGGGGAAGGGGGCTCGCTTTGCTCGGGCGCCCAAATAGGTAGTTCTATTATTATTGAGGGTGGACTTTTCAAATTTGATTTCACTAGCACTCTAACAGGGAGGCTTTACTTCGCTAAGCTAATCATTTTATCGGCCAGGGGGGCTCACTATTCTTTGATATAAATTTTACAAAAATTAATTCGTGTCAATAAAGAATTATTTAATGAAAAAAGTTTCATACCTATATGCGTCTCAACCTTTTTCGGAAAACGAAACCACATTCGATCTCTTGGCGCCCTTCAAAAGACCTTTTGTAAACCCCATAAATCCCCCGATGAGACCAAATGGACCAGGGACCCCCTCATGGATTCTACGTCCAAAAAACCTTCGAAAACGACACCTTTCTCGACCCCATGGCCATAACCCTCCTAATTGCTTTCCTATAGCCACGTGATAGCCCCACAAGAGCCTCACGGGTTTGAGCGATGGGGCTGAAAACCTTAGGGGCACAACTAGATGTTGAACCGAGTATTTCGTCAAAATTTCAAATTTAAAAAACGTACTGCTCAAAAAGGCCTGGAAAGCGCACTGGATATTTGATTTTGGAAATCTACGCATGAATAATGACAGTTTGAGGCTGAATTCAAGAATAATAAACCAAAATGATGGCATGAAATAAAAATAACACGATGGAGTATAATGTACACCACTAGGCTATTTTTATTAAAATTGCAATAAAATCAAATTTAAAATGTTGGTACCTAATTGGTCGAATGTCATGATATGCTCATCCCCATCGCAGACGTTCCGAGTTGGCCGGCGATGAGGCATTTTGCCTGCGCGACGAAATAACGTCAGCAGACGACGTGGTGAACCAAATCACAGAAACTTCCGAGTCGGGGGGAAAAAAATAGTACGTCTCGCGAACTATGGGGGGTAACTGACTCCTCGACAAGAGGAATCCAATAACCCCTCCACCTCCCCTCCCCTTCAGACGATATCATCTTCCTCATCTTTTCCCCAACACTTCTCGTCCCAGCAATTATTGTTGTTAGCAATTGATGGAGTCAACACTGCGTGACCTACAGAGCGGTTCGGCCGGCACGTTCCGCCCAATCGCAATCCTCGTCGAGGAATTTCGAATAAACAATAGCGAACTGAACCCTCGATAAGGCAAAACCCGAGAGGAAACCGGACGCAGGGATTGAAATTTCCGAAGAAATTCAGCAAAATAATCAAAATGCGGCGGAGTCCCATCAAGAATTAGATAATTATAACAAACGAATCAGGTTTTCAATGTTGATCGCCACATCCTGCAATACGTGATGTAAAAAGATACCGTACGTTTTGATTCAGTGATGAGAAACAACAGGATAATTGAGGAGGTTGCATCACAAAAGGTACTAAACTCTAAATTTTTCATTTTCGGAGTAATTGTTTGTTAGGGGTTTTGGGAACCGTTTCTTCACGAAAATGAAGTCGTTTCAGCTCTAAACGTATTCTATCCATTGAAAATAGTGGACGAGCGAGCCCCCTGTCCGAGAAAGTGGTTGGCCAAGCTAAGCGAGGCCCCCGTAGCCGATAAAATGGAGGCAGAGCGAAGCGAGCCCCCCCCCCCCCCCCCCCCCACTGTCAAAGTGCTAGAAAGTCACTAAAATGAATCAGAACTATTGTAGTTCTGATATAATATCAATGACATTTTCGCAGGAAGTTCTCGACGTCATGGCGCTTCCCTTGTCGCTGAGGGAAGTCCCGCATGACTCTCGGACTGTTAAAACTCGTTTCCTTGACACGGTCTTTGTCGGTCGTCGATTTCGCTGCCCTTGTACCGACGACGTATCGGATTTTCCGTTTTGGCGCTCATTCGCGGGGGAGAGTTTTGGCAGGCAAATCCCAAGTTAATTCGAGCCCCTTTGACTCACGCGAACTGTCGCCAGAGGAAATGAGCGAGGAGGTCGACGAGAAATAAACAAAACTCAATTCAAATCGACCGCGTCCTGAAAAACTTTTTTTTTTCTTGTTATTTTTTTTTCTTGTTTCTGTTGGGGACGTCTCGGGCAGAGAGGTAAAACTCGGTTTGACCTTCGGCCAAATCCGGCGTCTTCGGACAGGTCACACCGCGTGGGAAGATGAAACTATCACCGAACACCCCCAACTGACTTCTAGACGGAAGACACGTGGTTTCAACTGTGCGAATGAAAAATCGTCATAATATTATTGAAGATATAATATACTTTAATTTAAAATTTTATACTAAAAAAGCACAGGACCGTTTTTTAATTTTTAATTTTTTTTTTTTTTTTTTTAATTGAAAATCTGAAAATTAGAAGCTACCCTTCGTTAGATGTGCAAGATTAGTTGTGAAACTAATGCCACTTGGGAATAGACAACACTCAAAATAGAATAACTCTTCAAATCATTTGAATTTTGAGTATAAAGAAATTCAATTATGTGGCGAACACATTTCATGTTATGTCTTCTTTCCGTGCACAGAATACCGGCTTCTCATTGGTTGATATGAGCTCATTAGAAGCAATCGATCACCAATCAATGGGAAGCCTTGTGTGAGGACAACACAAAGAGATGAGCCCTCGTCCTTTGAATTTATAGTTTCTGTAAACTCTACAAATTCGTATGACTTATGAATAAAACGGCGCAAATTTCACACAAGAGTTTATTATTCTTTGATATAGGTCAGAGTTGGGCAGATGTGGACAGTTGGACAGTTGTTGGACAGTTGGACAGATGTGGGACCTCGAAAAATGGATTATGCGTCCGAAATTACCCGGAAAACGACACCTTGTTTGCCCTCCTGGGATCCTTCAAAAATCCCATTTGTAGCCACATGAAAGCCCCGTAGATTCCACGGTGAAATCGGATCGTTCTGGGTCCACAAGAAATGGATTCTACGTCCAAAAATACTTCGAAAACGACACCTAACTCGATCCCATAGCCAAAAACCTTTTCAAAAAACTCCCTCCCGTAGCCCCATAGCGCCCCACGGGCTTGGGCGATCAGGCTGAAAACCTTGCGGGCACAACTAGATAGTAAACCGAGTATTTTGCCAAAATGTCAGATTTGAAAAAAAATCCTACGGCCCAAAACGGCTCGGTCGGCAGACGGACATTTTGTTTTTGGAATCCAAGAAAAATAAACAAAAACTTTTTATCAATGGAGGCTTCCACAACAGAAAAATTCAAGTCAAAACGCTGATTGCAAATCACTTGAATTTTGCGTTCATAGAAAATCTGTGGCGAAGGCATCACACAGAATAACGGCTTCTCATTGGTTGATAGGATGTCGATCGTGACAATCGAAGCCCTGTACTGTGTGAGGACAAAACAAAGAGATCTCTCTTCTATGAGCCCTCGTCCTTGCTACAGATTTGAAGGTCTAATTTTCTGTAAACTCTAAAAATTCATATTACTTGCGATAAGAGTTTTGAATTTTAATTGAACAGTTTTTTGAAAGGGTTCTATTGAGAGAAAAAGCGTGTGATGTATACTATAATATAGTACATATTATGTACAGCATACACGAGACTCACATGCGACTTCACTTGTGACTACGTACATATATAATATATACGTAAAGATATTATCTTTACTTTTGTACTGGGGAACACCCCCAGACCCCCGGATTGTTAATGTAATGCTCGACAATTAAGCTGATGGAGATGTGATGCGGATGGAGGGGGGGGGGGGGGGCTATCAGTATTGAGTTAGAGAGAGGGGAGGAAGTTGGTAGTGGAGCGGGCGCGTGGTAAGGAGGCAGTGGTCTGAAGGGGGGGGGGGGGGGGGGATCACCTCACGGACACCATAAAACCATATAAGTGTAGAAAAGGCGATCTTATCTTGAGACTAATGCTAAACGTGAAGTCAAAACTCCGCAGTTATAGAAAACTATAAATTGCATGTAGTTATAGAAACATAGAAATTCAAATCAGTGGTGGGAACGAGGGCTGAACTGTCGAATTGACATCATACATTATCTGGCTTCCCATAGATTTGTGATTTGAGCTCTGATCTCCAACCAAAAGGAAGCCGGGTGGCACGTCAAACCTAAAAGATCCCTTGCCTCTGCCTAGGAATGCCTAGTTTTCAAATCTGATCACCATTTAACTTTACATTGTAATTAGGAAGCCTTATTTGTCTAAACTAGCAACACTGCCGTTCACAGCTAACTTTTACATTTTGTATACATCCAGACGTCATCAAAGTTTTGATTGTAGGTAAAATAGAAAAGGGACAGCCTACTAAACATTCGAAGGAGGGGTTAGAAGTACTTATCAGATGTCTGTCAGCAGAGATAAGCACGAACAACACTGCCGAGACGCCTGTAACACTAGCGCCTACAAAGCCACCAGGTGTGCAGATATCAATCATGAATGTCAGCTGCCCTGATAATCGATTTTATCGCCGGTGTTTACACTTACTCAACTGGTTGTCCCAGGTCGTCGAGTACACTCGGTTCATCGAGGATGCCCTCCGGGGAGGCGGCACTGGCGACGTGGAAACCATAGCGCGGAATTAATTAATTAATTAAATATACAACGTGAAATTTTCCTTTCGAAACGGAATGTTGCCAAAGGGACAAAACGCGGGGGACGCGGCCACTTGAGGTCTCTCTAATAATACCTTCAGTACTGGCCGTGCGGCTGCTCCCTCCATCGCCACCCGCACCCATCTTCCTTCACTCTCCCTTCTGAATCTCACACCCGCATCCTCCCGTGTGCCAATCAACTACAGGAAGGTAGAAGGTAGAAGGTAATTATCGAGGAGATCGAGGCTGAGGCGACGGGTTAAAAAGGTCACGGAAACCAACGAGCGAAAAATAATCAATCACTACCAAAAGAAAACTACATTACGCGGAACATGACGATCACAAAACCTAGAAGCTCAAATGTACCATTCCTGGTAGTTAACTCGTTACGTCAGGAGAAAGTGTTGCAGGAAAAACCCGGAATCAAGCTATTAAAAGTCAAAACAGCTGCAATTATGACCACACATAGTCGTAAGAGGTTTGAAAAAACGTTACAAATTTTACTCAAGGGTTTATTATTCTTTGATATAGGTTACTTGTGCAAATTTTAATTATGTCAATGAAACATTTTGGAAATTTTTTTTTTTTTTTGTTGGTTAACATCTTAAGCCTCAAAGAGATTCGGTCCAGTGACCAGGAGACTGTGATCGAAAGAGTAACTGTCAAACAAGTGCAGATGACAATAAAAAATGGTATCAACCCGAAGAAGGCGCCTGGATATGACCTAATTACAGGCCAGGTACTTCAGAACCTTCCTCGGAAGGTGATTGTTAAACTCACACAGATTATCAATGCAGCCATCAGGCTTTGCTGTGTACCTCAGGTATGGAAACTTTCTGGGGTCATAATGATACTGGAAAGCCTGCTGAGGAATTGAATTCATATCGACCAATATCTCTGCTACCAGTACTCGCAAAGCTGTTTGAAAAAAATCAGTCAAAAACGACTGTTGAAAATAGTAGAGGAACGGAACCTCGTTTCAGCCCACCAATTTGGCTTTCTTCGATATCACTCCACAATTGATCAGGTGCACCGAATAACGCACATTATTGAACAATCTCTTGAACAAAAAAAGTTTGCTCTGCCGTCTTTCTTGATGTCACACAGGCCTTTGATAAAGTGTGGCACGAAGGACTCAACTATAAACTAAGCAAACTCAACTATAAACTGCAGTCCTTGCTGTCGGAGATACCAACTTGGAATCAATTTCGAAACTACAAAGGTCAATCAAGAGACGGCACAGCTGGACTGGGTGGAGGATCCAAATGAATAATGCAAAATCGGTACATGTCGATTTCACAAACCGTAGGTGAGCGTACATTCCCGTTCACCTCAACAACAAAGTCATACCGCACGCAAACGAAGCCAAGTACCTGGGCATGACCCTCGATGATAAACTTCATGGAAAGCACAAGTCAAATAAAAAAAGATGGAATAACCACCAAATTTCGGAAGATGTATTGGTTAATGGGGCGACGGTCATCCTTGTCAATCCACAACAAGCTAACACTATACAGGTCCATTTCGGCACACTGTGCCAGGTACACCAGCTCAGGAATGATACCATCCAATTTCATTAAAGTTAGAAGGCAGACAATCTGTCTGAAAACTATACAGCCGGGATTCAAGGATAAAACAATGAAATTAGTCCAAGGAAACAAGAAGTCCCTTAACCTGGTCACAAACCCCACAACCCTGATAATAAATGATCAGGGATGAGAGTATTTCCTACACAATTTAGGTTATATCTATGATCCGCATTGTTGAACACTTCTTTAATGGGTGACAATTACTCAACTGGTAAGTCATAATGATCACATCCTGATAATTTAACTATAGGTTTTCCAAGTTCAATTGACAATTTTCCAAAATGAATTAAGAATTTTCCAAACTGAGTTGAGAATTTTCCAAACTGAATTGAGAACTTTCCATTTCAATTTGAGAATTTTCCGAAATCCTGTTTTCTAATATTTTTCAGGCTTTAAAAAATGTCCAGGGTGTGAGGTTCGAAAGTGTAGACACGCCTTTTTACGCAATCATGAAGTCCTCCTCTCTCAACAACGAGAGGGAAAATTCAATTTCTCATCCAGATAGCATGAGCGGAATAATCGACACATTATGTAGACATCCAACACGATGGCAATTTCCCGCCAAATGACAAAGTCCGAGTCAGAAAGATGTTCACTATTTCTAGGTATGAACAAACAGACAATGCCGGAGTGTGAGAAAAATGGGATTCAATGTTTGTATTTTCAACCCCTCTATAGCAGCGTCCGGTTGAAACGCTTTGACCCATTTTACCCTAAATGTCACACCACATAAATGACCGTCGACAGAACTTTTTGGATAACGAACTACTCGAGTTCATTAATATTTTTCAAGTTGACAAAGTCTACGACTCCCCACAATTTGATAACACTCCGATTCATCCCCGACATTCCTCCATTCATAAATTCAGCGGCATTAATAACAACGAAGAACAAGTGATGAGACCAATTAACCCCAAGTAATCAACCCAGTACTGGGAACCACTCTGATTAATAAAGATGAGAGACGCGAGTGACAAGTCAGTCCATGACACAAGAACTGAACTGAGCCCTGAGGTCGGGAACCCCCCCTGTTGACGTCAGCTGCAAAGCACGCCAGCCTCAACCCCATCGGGGTCAGAAGGTATCGACGGAATTCGCTAGAGATGAATACACAGAGGATCCGGGATGCCTCAAAGGAAATATAGCAACGGAAGATGCACTGATAATGTACAAGCAAGAAAGTCATTGCACGATTCACATGATTCACAAATAGAGTACGTAAGCAGTAAGTTCAACCAAGTACAAAAAATTGTAGCCTCGAACTACCACAATTATAAAATGTCAACTGAATTTCCGTTTTCAGCTAATTTTGCTGAAGGTACAGAAAAATAACCCTCTGTTTTACACACTTCGTATTACAAATGAAATTTATTAAAAGTTCACATTAAATTTAATTTTAAAATAACATTTATTTTAAAATTTTAATGTTGCTTAACTGTCCAAAACTATACTACCTATTGCAATTCGTTGCCACTCGTATCATGTTTTTAAGGAGTAACCAGGACAAAAATAAACCAAAGTAATTTCAAAATTATTCAAAACAAAAGTTATACCTAAACCAGGTTCGATACGTTAAAATACCTACAACTTCAAATTCAAAATTTTCCCGTCAAATTTTGCATCGACACGTTTTTACAAAGAAGAAATGGTGAGTTTACGAATTTGTACGTTAGGTTGACGTTATGTGGGTCGCAGGTAGCTGGTAGGGAACACGATTTCACGGAAATCATCTGCTGAGGATTGCCTTTTAGGCTTTAAGCCTTGGCCAGATCCAAATAACAAGGTTTCAGGACTGGCAGTAGCGAAGTCGAATCGCAGAAATTGAGCTATCCGTAGTTGGGAGTTGGGGTGATAAAATGCGCCTCAATTCCAATGTCTTGGGTAGGCCCTCCCACATCCGACGGTCTCCTACTCAAAACCGTCATGGATCTTCCGCCTATTCTTCAATTCTTCACTTCCACAAAATGATGAACTAATCAAGGCCTTAATAGCAATGCTCTGACGTTATATTGGAGAACAAACCACACCGTTTTTAGGCAGTTTGTGTCGGTAACGTATTATAGTACATCTCGACTAGATCTCCCTAATAAACTAAAGCTATCTATATATAGATGAGAGAGAAAAAAAGAGCCTATTCTAGGTTATTTTTCGATTTTTTTCTAGGTTAAATGCTGCCAACCTAGATTTTTTTTTTTGGTTTTCATTCTACGGTGGAACAATTTAGTCTAGGTTGAATATAATTTAACCTAGATTGAAAATACTGGTGAAGTAACCTTCCTAAAAATGCAAACAACCAAGATTTAAAATACGCCACCCCCACACTTTAGTTCTAGGTTAAGTTCACGGTGTGTGCCGCCGCCTCCATCCATTTACAGTCTAGGTTAAAAACATTAATGTCTTGGTTGTCTCACCCTGGTATTCAATGTTTTTCACTTTCATAGATGGTTGATTTACCCTAAAACAAAAACGTTCTCACCCCACCTCAAACAATTTACAGCCATGGCGCGTTAACCTAGAACCCTTTTTTCTCTAGGTTGTGCCCCTTTATTTACGAGGTTGTTTCAATTACTATCCCTGTTGTTCCAGTTAAATTTCTAGGTAGCTTCCTATTCTTTTCAGGTTGGTCCTAATAAATTACTAGGTGGTCCACTTTTCTTACTAGGTTTGCTCCACTCCCATTGCAGGTTGTTTCCATCAACTTCAACTATCTTTCTGGGTTGTCTCTGTTTCCAACTCAGTACGAAGATTTGAATGTGACGTCATAATATGACTGCACATAGTGACAGAAATTAGATGATTAGAATTTGACAAAGATTTGGCCTCAACCCCACCGGCTAAATAGCAGGGGTGCCAAGACAACGAGAATTAATGCCCACCACCTACAGTGGCGCTCTCCGCGGCCGCTTAGCGTACTGTAGAAACAACCTGGAATTTATTGAATGAATTACAATCACTGTTGTTTAAACCTAAAACTATTTGTGGTACTACGGTAGTTTTAACCGAGACTGAAAGTCTAACTTTTTCTTCTGGGTTGTTACCTAAAGTAACAATCTCGCCTTTTAAATCTCTCGGTTGTTTTCAGTTGTACAACCGAGACTTTAATGGAGGGGAATTATATGGAAGGTCAAATCATTCAATTCTAGGTTACCCCACTTAAAAGTCAAAGGTAGGTAATATATTTTCTAGGTCTTCACAATGTCAACCTAGACCAAATGTGAAGTTCACATTTGGTCTAGGTTGACACTTTTTTATTGCAGGTTGTGGTCAGGGGCGGGTAATAACGGGTTAGGTTGTTTATATATGGGTCTAGGTTGTATTAATATTTTTCGATGTTACTTTAACCTGGACCTATTTTTTTCTAGGTTGAATCAATTGATTCTAGGTGGTTTCAATTTCTTTTCGAGGTTATTTCGGATTTAACCTAGCCACTAAAAAAATATTTTCTCTCAGTGATAGATAAAAAGCAATATTGACCAAAATACGGACTTGTCACGATTCATAGTGCATTTAGCAAAACAAAACATTCAAAATTAATAAAGGTACCACAAGATCAGCTACAAGAATTTTCATCAAAAGTAACAAATGGGGTCAACAGCCGGAAATTAGGGTCAACAAGCTATACTGCAGTCGTCTATGACTTGTTGACTGACGTAGATCCAAATTGCTCGTCAGCACATTAACCCTCCCCAATTTGAACAGCCATGAAACTTTTCGATGCTCCCATTAGATCGTGTTTGCACAGCGGAAAATTGCCGACGCGACCCGATTTGGGCAACCCGATTGATCCAATTAGCCGGGACGATCGGATAAATACAGGATGTTCAAATGTAATATTCATGCAATCGCCCGGGAGAGGGCGGGCCCCGGAATGAGTGGAATAACAGGGGCATTAATCTGTATACAACAAGTGTAGTAAAAAAGAATCCCGAATTCGCCCCGAAGGCCTCCACCCACGTTTCGCAAAGTCAAAATCGGGACGCGAACGCCGATGCATAGTAAGCAAATGTGAGACGGCTGTTGTGTAGTGGCAACCTTGTGGTGACCACTCCTATTCGCTTAAGAGGTCTTTATCTCGCACATACGAAATGAGATTATCATTATGCACAGGCAGATTTGATAGAGTAGTCTACATGCATAAATATACCCCGCAGGCAAAGCGATTCCTTCGACTACAGGCATGATTTATGTGGGGTTTTTTGCTCCCTAAGGTGCTCTGCTGTATTGCCAGCCTGCTGGAGTTAGTACCAGGAGGAGCGGATCGCGCTATGGTCGCGGCGTGAACCGTGCGAACTCCTCTTCTCCCTCCGGCGGCCCAGCCTCTTCGTCCGAAGACGGGGAGAATTTAATTTAGGAGGAGCTGAGCCGGTGGTGGAGATACCAACGTACGGGTCTGCTGCCCAGGACTCCATTAACGACATTTTGTTTGTGTAATCTGGGTAATCGGCCCCGTATAAGACTGGGCAAGCCACCTTTAGCGACAATTCGCTTGAGGTAGCTGTAGCAGCGGTCCCAGGTTCTAATGCAAGCCCAGGGCGAACTGACACTGGCCACGACACATCGTGTTCAGTATCAGCATCCCCTCGGTTCCCTACCGAAGACTCAGCATCTTCACAATACCTCGACATATCGAGCAAGCCAGTAGAGTGCGAGTCTTCCAATATTGTGGCTGCATCTTCCTTCTGGTCTGCAAATCATAACTATTCATATTACACCCAGGAATGAAATGTTCGCATACTGCCTTCCTGTTCCTCCAAAAACACCGGCGGCGAAATCGTAGATTTACACTACAGGCCTTCCGCCAAACACACTAAACAAGATTTTAAATTCTGATGTAGGAACTCAGCAACAAGTAGGTACCTACTGTAGGTACAGTGTAACACACCCATAGGGTGTTCGACAATTTATTCAAGATTAAATTAAAATTTTGGAAAAAAAGGTTCTCACATGTGAAACGTCAAAGATCATGCAAAAAGAAAAGTAGAGGATTTTATATGGTTTCTTCGCAATCCCAGAGAAATACAAAAAGTCATTTCGAGTAAATTTAAGAACAAATTAGAAAACGTCAGTGAAAACGATCACGAAGATATACGACGGGACAACACAAAATTTATCCGCTAGCCGAGTTGTTTTGAAGGAATGTCTGGAAGGTAAATTACTACCATCTAAGTGGCGCATGTAAGCGACACACATTAGAAGACTTGGCAGGTTGCCCGTAATGAAGAGACGTTTCCCGTAATCAAATGAAACAAGCGCCGCGTGAGTCTCGTAATATTACTAAGTTCATAAAAACCCAATAGCCTCGAAGGAGAGCTGGAAGATTGAGGAATAAAAGTCAAGATTTTTAACCACGGGGAAAGATATATACGCCTCAAGAAATAGCATGAAAGGTAAAAGCATGAAACTGAGCGGTAATGAGCATCACAAAACTGACAAGCACTCGAAGTGATTTGAGTTCGCTGGATCGTTCGTCAAAGTCACTGTGGATCAAAGAAGCTATAAATTCCACTCTCCGTAATGAAATGGATCTTATCTCAAATTCGAGCCAGGTGGCGAGTGTTGAAAAAATCGGGTTATCAATCCCGTAAAAATGGTATCAGAAGGTTATCGACGCTTACGTTGATTGGGAGGGCAAAAGGCAAAACCTATCGCGTGATGGGCAGGTGGTGAACATCACGACCTTGTGGAATATAAATTACCACCAATAGAGGTCGTGACCTTGCCAAGAATACTCCTTACAGAGGTAATAGGGTTGCCATGTCCAGTCAAAGATTAAAGCGTCCCGAAAAACGTCACCATCCATGTATTCAGCCTCACCATCCAACCACAATTGAAAATACACTGCCAAGGAGACATGGCACATAGCTTCCTCGCATTCAAAGACTATCCCGATATACAGCCAAACTGGATTATTCGGACATCACGGAAAATTACGATCGCGCATGCGCAGAGCGTACAGCTGATTAAATCATGATGAAATTGAAAGGGGACCATCTACGGCTAGAGCATTACTTACTATTCATGAAAATTTCATTGAAATCCGATCAAAATTGTGGAAGTTATGGCTGTGGCAACGAAATGTGGATGGACAGACAGACATGAAACCAAATTTGTTCAAGAAACCCTGAAACGCAATATGCGAGTGGATTTTTTCAATTTGGAGGACACCTATTTTTTTTAGGCTTTGAAGCAAATTGGACAGAGAAACTCCCCTCATCACCGAGTCAGTAAGCTCAGCGAGTGAGTCGTTGAAGTTAGTTTCCAGAAGAGCAGCTGCTGATAGCGGTACTTCCCTAGTATGTTACCTACCGCCTGTCAGATCCTCCCAGTATGCTACCAAGGAAGATGAAGGGAATATCTGAGTATCCCTGCCCAGGACATAACACGAGATGTCGCGATCTGCTATCCTGTGAGGCGGTATCAAGGCAAAATTGGGAGTCCGCTATCTCCAGACTGGCACCAAGTGTCGTGTTGGTCTGGAAAGCGTTGGAGACTGGAAGGGGGGAACCAAGGGGAATATAATATCGAAGATGATGAGTCAACATCAATATTAGTTTGCCCTAGGTTCGCAGTACCTACGAAAGCCAGTGGCCTGCTTCCCCAAACAAATCATTGCCAGGCGAGGCCGGGCCCGCTGACCCCGTCTTACGGTCATTGGATCTCCCGTGGACCCTAGTTGAGATGTCAACCAGTCCTTGGGTCTAATAAAAAATGAACTGCGATTTGCCGTTGTGATATTCGTGGAAATGAACGGCGAAATGATAACGCCGGCGGCGCGATCGGGAGAAGCTGGACTTCCCAATCACGCCGCTGGCGATGGAACGAAGTGGGGCGGGCGAGCGAATTTAAACCATAGTTTGGCCCACGCGGCCACAACACCATTTGGGGTTACATAGCTGGATCCAATTTTCGTAAGATTATTTTTTGAAAAAGTTTAAAAAAGATGTAGGTGCTGATGCCCTGCTATTACCAACCAAAATGAATTCGCAACCCTACTTGGTATGAATCCAGGGATACCCAATTAAAACCCTGATGCTTCAATATAATATGCAATGCATCCATTAAACACATTTTCTTGTCATCTTTACATGATCGTCGACCTGTTCGGCTTGGTCAGCAGATTCCAAACCTGAAGAAGCTATTTTAAGGCTTGCAACAGAAAGGGGTTAAGACGAGATGGGAACAGCAGAGAGAGCACTCAACAAGGACACCTGGAGGCTGTTTACACAGAAATCATGACGCATCCCAAGTATATTTCTCCAGTCAGTAGCCTCGGCGTTTCCCGCCTGTGCCAACAGAGAAATTCTTTAAATGCTTGAAAAAAACCCCGCGTGCATTTTAGCTTCATTTCCGTACAGCTGGGAGGAATTTACGCCGCTGCCAAAAAAAAAAAAAAAAAAAAAAAAAAAAAACCTACGGATTTCTTTCCCAATGCCTGTTGCGGATGAGTGTTTCCTCGCAGGGAATCGGGATGAATCCAGAGCTGATCCGCCCACGAGCGGGCTAACGACGCTCAACCCGAATCGGCTCCCACTTTCCTCTATAAATAGGCCCTTCAAGTTGAAAGAAGGCTCTCACTGGACTCGTCGAGGAGTCTACAATTCGTGGAATGTTTTACAATAATAAAAAACATTGTTAGAGAAAAAAGAAAAAGAAAAAAAAAAAACGGGAGAAGACTCGAATCAAAAGGCAGACTTGTGAAGTGAACAAAAATGAACCAAAATTCAAAAGTTCAAATCCATTTGAAGGATAGCATTACAATTCAATGTTGCCGAGATCGTTCGATGGTATAGCGCGTGCCTTTGTTTCGAAAACGAGATTTCTTCGCCTGATCTGCATACGCATGACACTGCTAAGTCAAGTTATGTGTCATGTTGACTCATCGACAAAAATGATAACGTCCATCATCTATTTTGGAAATCTCAAGAACGGTTTTGAACGCGTTTTTTGAAAAGCGTACAAAAATAAAGACACAAAGCATCTCCTGCGGAAGTCATACTCATTAATCCTAGTAATTTTGTTATAAATAACAAACCAAATTTGGTTTTAAACGATTGATTTTACGATTGATTTTACGTTGATTTTACGTCTTTTACAATATTAGAAGGACTACGACAAAGGGATGAATGAAAGGACGAAAACAATAAATATCCTAACTCGCGAACACATGAAAACAAGCCGACACCTTTCTAATGAAATTTACAGCGAATTTCATCCCCAAATTGAATAATTTTTCAAACGTATACGAATTTCCCGAATGTCGGACCGAACTCACAACGAAAATATCGCTGAAACGGAAAAATAGTGTCGTAACTCACCGTTCATGATGCCAGTTGTTGAGGACAAGACGTGGACTGAAAGGAAAGGCACGAAGTAGCAGATAAGGAGGGACTTAGAAGAACCGCGCGGAGGCGAGTCGAATCGATTGCGGAAGAGGGAGAGCACTTTCGATACATCGATCCATCGGGATCGACGTGAGGTCCCCTACATGGACAAGGTCGTCCCTTCCAGGATCGACTGTCAAGACTCGGCTTAGGCAAAAAAATTGTATCGGAGCCTTTTGTCTAGAGCACAGTACACGGATACATCTCGTTTTCATCAGGCTGAACGAATAATGAAACAACGAAGTCGTCCAATGAATGGTGGCGGGGGGGGGGGGGGGGGGGGGGTCCACCATACACAAATCCTGTAGGTCCTGATTTTCTTATACCCTAGTACAACTATTATAGGCGGTTGTAAGTCCAAGTTTTCGTCAATATCGACCGTTTGCTTTCTTTGCAATCATGCAAAAACCGTCCAAATTTTGCATTGCAGATTTTTTCAGTTTTTGGCATATAACTCGTTCCCCGTGCAGTTTTGAGGAGACCATTCTGTTAACCGAATTGTAGAGGACAAAATTTCCAACACATTTGGTTCCATGAGTTTTTTTTGGTCCGACCGACGGTGACCAACACGAAAGGACAGACGCTGTCATATGCTGTCAGGAACTAACTATCATCCTTCTTGCATTGCAGTCCTAAACGTCGATTGCGATTTAAGCCGATACTTTTGTTGTTGTTGTGATTTTGAGGTCACCCACAGAAACTACTAGGTCAGGAGAATGTCTTGCCAACCTTCATTTTCACATAAAAAGTGACTGTCATCTTTCTTGGAGTTGGCTTATACTTGGCATAAATTTCTAGGATACGTAATTTTTCGCAGGACAAAGAGGTGATTGGAGTTCACGTGGGTCAAGCAGGCGCAGGAGCCGGAGACGCGATGTGGGATCTCCTCAGACGAGAACATGGCATTATGGACTCTGGTTACCGCATGAGTGGAACATACAAAGATAACCCAGAAGCCGCCAGGACCATGTTCCAGCAACTCACCCCCGAAAGATACTTCAGCAAAGCCGTTTTTCTGGACACAGACCCAAACTCCATAGGTGACGAAAAAATGGTGCACCCGTAGGAGAAACGTCATTAAAATAACAATCGGTATTTTCCATAGAAATGCTGGCAGCAGGTCCGCAAAGCCGGCTGTATCAGAACCGATCGATGATAAGCAGCAAGGAGCCAGCAAATGGGGTGTACACAGCAGCAAAAAATACTCGAGGCGTCGTACCAGCTGCTGCTGAGAGGATCAGAAGACAGACAGAAGCTGGCGACCACTCACCAGATGGGTTTTTATTTACACACAGTATGGCAGGCGGAACTGGAGCGGGGCTTACTGCCGAGATGCTGCAGGCACTGAAGGAAGAGTACCCGAAAACGTCGCAAGTTCAGATTTCCATATTTCCGGAGCAAGTACGTAGAACAAATCAGTTAACGATTCAGCGCGTTAAATTATGATGCATTGTATCAAACTTTTTCAAGGATCTTAAAAACCAATGGAACGTGCTGGGATTTTACAACGCAGGGCTGCTACTTAAAGATACCATGGGTGATATAAGGACGGTGGTCCTCGTCGACAATCCTGGCCTGTTTGGGCTCTTGCGGACCTGCACAGTGCAGCCAAACGTAGTGTCGTACGGATCTACCAACAAGCTTCTCGCCCACGTAGCCAGCGCTCTCACGGCCTGCTCGAGATTTGACGGTAGCGTCATGATTTCCAGAAAATCCATTCGAGGAGACACCAACGTTGAAAGCTTTCTGTGATTTCAGGAAGTTCTCCACTGCTGATAAGCGATTTAGAAGATTATTTGGTACCAACAAGGCAACTAAGATTTTCAGTGCCTGCCGTTACTCCCATAAGCAAAGTAATAATTACAATAATTGTAATTATTATTACAATAATTATTATTGTCCAACAAAACCACATAAGCAAAGTAATAATTACAATAATTGTAATTATTATTACAATAATTATTATTGTCCAACAAAACCACAGACACATTAACAAACATAAATCGCAGGGCTGCCACTGTCATGGAGTACAACCGGAAAGAATGGGAACCAGGGATGTGACGACAGGTTGTTTCGATCCAAAAGTCCAACTAAACTCAGCAGCAACGACCAAAGGCGACCCCACAATCAGCTCCACGCTTGTGTACCGCGGACAAAACGAAAGAGACGAGATCAACCGTTCGGTCCACCATGCAGTCAATCAGTAAGGACGAAGAATATTGTATTGTCACAGTGATCTGACGAGTTTGAGTTCTCCTTTTTCCATAATTGTCCAAACTTATTAGGTTCGATGTGAACTTTGGTGAAGGAGTCAAAAAAGGATTTCAAATCGGCCTGGCAGAAAATGCCCCAGCATTAGTGCCTTTTCAAGAGCACAAAAGAGCCAACACTTCAGCAGCCATTTTCAATAACACGACTGCTCTCGCCAAGCAATTTTCTTATCTCTACGAAGTCATCAGTGCTATGATGGGCAGGCGCACTCATCTTCATCATTATTTCCAGTGAAGCAAAGAAAAATTGTTATCGTTAATGTTAATTATTAATATAAGGAATAATTAGCGTGACCAGAATTAGACACACACGGTGACTAAAAGATCCTTATTCAAGGGCTGGAGCTGAGCCGGCGGACTTCGAAGAAACTGTAGAAGCTCTTCGTTCTTTGTTAGGCGAGTACAAGGACTACCTAGCTCATACCAAAGGAAGTGAGAAGCAACGAAACTGGACCAATCGTTCAAATAGCCAACAAGATATGCGTATGGCGGGTAATTGCTTATCATTTACGGGCGTAGTCTGTGGTTTTAAGGTCGATCCACAAATACCAGCAACATGACGGCACCGTAGCATGCCGTGTTCGGTGGCATCCGTGACGAAATTTTCACTGAAGACGCGATAATTGTATAACGAGTTTTCATCACTTCTCAATGCTTAATTTCACAAAAGTCTCTAAATTAGTGTCCCTTTCTCGATGAAACATTATGTTAAGGCAAAAATGGGAAATGTTTTTGGCCAAAACTTGTGTTTTACAGTAACTGTAAAAACTGTTGAATTCCTACTCCATGGAAAAATTTAACGCTATTCGAGTTTGCATCACTTCTCAATGCTTCGCAAGTCTTCAAATTAGTATCCCGTCTCGATGAAAAGATTTTCATTACTTGAGCTGATATCTCTACTCTATGCCAAACCTCTCAAAAATCCATGAATTTGTGTTATTTAGGGGGCCATACACCTGCCGGTTTTTTCGACGCGCCAGTTTTTTCTTGGAAACCCGCATGGTAGGAGAGTCGAGATTTCTTTCGAAAGTCTTCAAATTGTAGGTATCCCTACTTGATTAGTGTACCTAACTTGTTTCGCACTAAGAAGTTTTTACAGTTGGGTTCCTACTCCATGAAAAATTTAACGCTATTCGAGCTTGCATCACTTCTCAATGCTTAATTTTACAAAAGTTTTCAAATTAGCTAGAAATTATTAGTACTTGAGCTGATAATATCTCTACCGTGTGCCGAATTTCTCGAAAATCCTTGAATTTGTGTTCCAACTCGAAGAAAAATTTACTTTGAGCATATCACTACTGCATGCTAAATTTTCTCGGAGTTGTGTCATTCTATGTGAGGATATATCTCTAGCTTTGAGATTTCACTAAAGTCATGACTCATGACATTGGCAGCAATCGGGTTCTCGATGAAAACATTAAATCATTTTTTCTCTTCACTGAAGCTCACTGATCAGCACTTTATCTAACTGATATGACATTGTGTGGATCGACCTTCCTTTTCATGCTGAAGGCAAGAAAAAATAATTACAATAATAACATGTATAAATGACATTACATTATTTCTGAAAGAATGACACGTGAAAGTTTCTACCCAAGAGTCAGGCGTAGGACCTATACTAAAGGTAGGTATATTTTATAATAATTATTGGCATAACCAGAGGCAGCTTCACAATCTTCGCCTTGGCAGAAGAAGACGGCAGCGCTTTCTGTTGTAAGATCGCGGAACTATTACAGGGTTAGGAAGCCCCTTCGGTAGACCGCAGATCTCAGGCGTTTTGCTTGTTGCCTAACAGAAGACGATAAGGTTCTTCAAGAGATAGGCTCTTCAATTGGCTTCATCCTTCTCAGGGAGGATAATTAGAGAGGAAACTGATAACGTTGGTCAACATTTGAGAAAGCGTAGCAGACCTAAGGCGAGCCATTTCGAGAACTGGAAACTGCCCAGCACAAAATTCCAACTCCTCTGGTCACTAGGTAGGAAGGCACCACGAGAAAAGAAAAATCGCCCGAGATGAGGACTCATTATAAGCCCATTCTGAAGTGAAAACGTAAGGGACATGAAACAAAATTGTCGTGGAGCGGACTCGGGTGGTCATTTCAGAACAACTAGAAGGTTTAACATTCATGAGAGCTGTCTCATGTGAGTGGACATTGTGCGCAATCTATAGAAACTAACTGCTATTTTTCTTGTCCCACAACTAGGAGAAGGCCTAAACCAGAGCTGCCCGTATCCGTGCCACTCAACACCCCAATTCATACCCAGATAGCCCGTTTTTCGCGTCTACAAAATGGAGTGTCATCGAAACGCGTCCGCCGCTCAGAAAACAAGACAAACCATCGAGACGATGCAGGACTTCAAAAATTACATTGTTTCAGCAGGAAATTAAAGTTGAGTTACAATAGTATAACCAGGCCCGGAGTTCACGATTATCTTCCAACAGAAAGCAGCGATATCTGTTGGAAGATCGAGGAAGTCAAACCAGGAAGCTCCTTTTGCTCGCTCACAAGTCAGGCATTTTCCTTGTTGCCTAACAGCAGATATGAGATTCTTCAACAGATTACTCTTAGGTTGCACTGTATGTAATTAGCTTTATTTTGAAAGAGAAAGGATTATTTAATTATTGAAATCAAAATTGGTATACTGGTACTCGATTCAAAGTGACTGGACCCTAAGGAAGGTATTAAGTTAAATTTAAAAAACCGCGTTACATTAAATTTTCATCCAACCAAACGTTGCAAATGGAGTCAAACCAAACCACAATTGGCTACGGAACTGCATCTCGACTAATTTTTGGAATCGGCCAAATAGTTTCCGAGCTACAGCCCAAAGCATTCTGAAAAACTATCCGGTTATCGAGCGGTGTCCGATTGGGGGACTTTTTTGAAAGTCACCCATTTTCAGTTGACTGCATTTCCGCAACCAATGGAGGTTTCCAAACATGGAATTCATTTCTCTACAAGTTTGATGAAGTGTCATTTTTGGTTTATTATTCTTGGAATAATACACCTATGTTTTCGCGACGGGGATCGACGACTCCGATCGGCCTCAAAATTTGACATTATCCGTTTCAAGAGGTCTACATTCTAAATCCGAAATGTCCGTCCGCCGTCCCCCGTCCTCCGTTTTGGACAATAGGAATTTTTTTTAAATCTGTAATTTTGACAAAATACTTGGTTTACCATCTAGTTGTGCTCGCAAGGTTTTCAGTCCGATCGCCCAAACCCGTGGGGCGCTATGGGGCTAAAATGGGGCTATGGGAAGGGGTTTTTGAAGGCTTTTAGCTATGGGATCGAATTAGGTGTCGTTTTCGAATTACTTTTGGACGTATAATCCATTTTTGGGGGTCCCGAAACGATCCGATTTCACTGTGGCGATCTATAGGGCTTTCATGGGGCTAAAAATGGGATTTTTGAAGGAACCCAGGAGGTTAAATATTTTTCGAGTAAAAAATAAAGAATTTTTGAAAAAAAATAAAAACCAAAAAAATTTTTTTTCCAAATTGTTTTTCATTGACACAGAAATAATTTTTGCACAAGTAACCTATATCAAAGAATAATAAACCCTACTGTAAAATTTGCAGCGTTTTTGTCATATAAGCCAAAACCAAAAAAAAAGTCCGAAAATTTTGAGGTTTTCGACTGCCACGCAGTGAGCTCAGGTTTTTCGAAGCTGCAAACTTGGGAGTGATCCTAAAAACATTAAAAAAAATAAAATAAAATAAAATAAAAAAAGGAACTAACCGTTTTCTTGCGATTTTAATGTACTATTAAAGGGTATAGGCCAGTCAAATTTTGACTGGCCTATACGCTTACTCCCTTTAAAATACTTTCTAAGTCAAATTGGTTGGAAATGTTGTTGTATATTTTTTTCATGGTGACTTAGGTTTCAAAAAATGCACTGGTAATCCCCCGCTTTTTTAAGTTTTTGACTTCTAGGGACAGAGCTAGAAGTCGAAAAGCGAAAAAAGCGCCGATTTTTGGCCATTTTTTCAAAATGGCGGACGAAGCTGTGGTGAGAGGGATGATGAGAACTTGGGTTCATTACTACCCTTATTTAACTGGACGTCAACAGAAAACGACTCCAAGCATGTGGAATGAAAAATTTGCTGATGACTCAATGAGCAGCCCAGTAGCGGAATCGGAGGGGAAACTAGATTACAATACATTAAGGGGAAGAGGTCAGCGAACTCTAGCGGTCATACAACGAAAGGGGGTTCACCAACCAATATTCACGAGGACAGGCACATCTGCGACTACTTATCTGATCTGCACTGAGCCAAACAGATGGTTTCCAGTCTACATCGCGTCTTTCAAGTCTGACACCAACAGCCAGAAAATGAAAAAGAACGAGACCCCTTAGGGCAACCAAAACGAGAGAGAAGTAAGGCAATTGAAGCTAAGAAAATTGAAGGATCGACTACCCTAAGACAACAGCCATCAATTTGAATATGTACGTATCGAATATTTCGAAAAATTGTTTCAACAATGCATCTTGAAACTGCAACACACAAGATGGCCTACCAAAGGTAAGCGAAACAAAATTCAATCAAAATCGTGACTAAGAAACTATAAATAAACGGATAAAACAAGTTCCCATCTTTGCAGACTGAGGATGGACATAACGTCCTAAAATGGTCTCCGTCAATAAAATATTACGAAAAAAGCCAGCCGACTATTCATCCCTGAACAGGAAACACTTCATTCAACTGTCTGCCTGGGAAATTCCTTGGCGTATTCAGTGGGATATTATCCTTCTTTAGCACATTAAAAAAAAAATCATAAAATCCAAAGGTGTGGTGAAGACCGCTGCCACTTAGAACGGAGACAAGAATGATTTTTTGGAATACTTAGTAAAAACAAGATAAGGTGCTTATTATTCCACCGCGAACTACCGCGTTGCCCCTGATCGTGCCAGGGGGCTCAGGGGTGAGGCCAAGGACTGGGGATGTAGGACGAAGCCCGTATTGCCATATAGGGAAACAAAACCTCACCTTCTGCCTGTTCTCCGATAATATGTTCTTCTCACTCCCACCCTCCCAGCCGCCAGAGGGAAGTTTCCATCTCGGCCGCACGATTTCGAGGGTACCAAAGACCTCAAAGGTGAAGTTTAAAAGGGGACTTAGCCACCTTCTGGGTCTCCCACCCCCGCGTTGGAGTTCTGACTCATGTCCCACCCCTGAGTCATTACTTGCTGTCCTTAGGCCTGATCCTGAGTCAGGATTCCCGACCGTGGATGCCACTTCCAGGATGCCAAATGGCAAAAAAAAATTTTTTGGCGGAAATAATTAACATGAGCAATAAGAAGCAATTTTTTCAGAATTTTTGGACTTTCCATGTAACGGCTATTATTTTTTTTTATCCCGAAATGAAACGAAAAACTCTAAAATTGGCCATAGTTCAAGAAAACATGGGGTTCCCGAGAAAACGGAGGCCATTTTCGTATTCAGCACCTCAAAAAACATTGAGTTAAGTGTTTTTTAGCGACGGACCTAAAAGTTGACTTCTTTTTTTTTTTTTTTGACCTGTGTTATTCATCAAAAACTTTACACAAAATAATGAGATAAGGTTGAAGCCCCCTCCATATCACCCCATTTCGAACAGTTGCACTAGTTGTAAATCAGTACTTGACTTTCCATTGCGTGTACCTCTTGTACATCTTGGGAACCATCTGGTGAGAGCGATGCGACTGTTGACGATAAATTCCCCTTCCTCCCATTAGGAGACGTCTAAGAAGAGAAACCCACAGCTTACCTATCTCACTTATGTACAACGTACAAGAAGTATGCGGGCTCACAGCCACGGATCACGTTTTCCTTTTCACTCAATCTACAGCGAAAGCACATTGTTCTAAATTCTCAACGATCTTCGAAATTGCCAACGTTAATTTTGATGGTAATGGGACCGTAATGAACCGTAATTAATCCTCCGTAAGGCGTGAAATCATCTTAATTGTTTACATTCTCTGAGTGTGGAGAAGTAGGGAAGCCGTTGAAGTAACCTCTTTTGGAGAGAGCTCATGAAAAGGCAATTGAACACTTGATTCGCAAGACCCCACTGACAGTCAATGACATGCAAAGTTTGGGCCAAGGTTGGAGCGATTATTCTTGTCCAAGAACGCACCTGTGGCCCTTCCCACAGTTCAAACTGTCACTTTCCTCCACCCCTCGAAGTGTATCCACGTGGAGTCGAACAACACGTGTCGAGTTTGTTCACGTCGAAAATAAATCTCGCGTAAAAACCGACTCCAGAAGGGAAGGTCCTCCGGAGACGCTGGATACTGGCTGGGATTTGTGCCGCTTATTTTCCCGAAAGCATTTAATAATTTCCTACACTCGTGATGGAAACGTCTTTCTCGTTTTATTGGCAGATTGCTGAGTAGAAATAATGGAAACAAAGCACATGACTGGGTAAAAGACAATTTACTTGGTCAACAAATACTCTTAACAAATTCTTTAAATTATTTGCAATAAAGAATACAAAACAGGGTATGTATGGCTTTAGAACCCGCTCGTTTATTTTTGGGAAGAAACGGGAAGCAAGTATGAAAACTGATGACGTATGATGATTTTCATAGGAATGAAAACTGCTACCTAATCTGAAAACTACTATGGTTTTCCTTCTTATTTTGGTTTAAATTCGTTTTCTCGATTGGTAGTAGTATTTTTTTTAGAATTTCAGGTGCTCCCTGAACTCGTAATTAGATGCTCTGTAACATAAATTTTAAGCCAATTCATTTGCATTAGCCGTTCATAGATGGAACTGGAAAATACCCCCAAAAAATTGAGGTTTTTTGGCTGCGAAGTCTCCCAAAAAAATTGCAACCATTTTTGATATTTTGTTGTTCAGACCCATTACAACCATTTACAAAAATAAAAGCTTCTACACCATTTCTTGCACGAGTCAAACCCTCTGGCGACTGGCCTATGAGTGTGATTCCACTAAAAGTGGCGAAATCGTGTCTTTTCTGTCTTTCTTAGAGACTATTAGTGGTATAGCTGCGGGGGGAAAAATTTTAATGTTGAATACAGATCCATCTTTCCCGGACTATCCATGTTTTCATTTTCGAAATAAGCTATGAGCAAGCTCAGATAGCGAAATAGCCAATATGTCATTCCCCTGGCCTGTACACTTCACTGCATTACTTCTCCAAGTAACCACAGTTCGGTTTGAGGTTCCGGAAAACTACAATGGCACATGCACTCATTAAGTGCCCTGCTATGGACACCTTTGTCATCATAATTTTATGTCCATAGTTGCAGACTGATGCGTCAATAACGGCGTCTTACAGTTTAGGGTCATTCCCCTGTAGAATCTTGCAATTCCAGTAAAGGGGAAAGTATTACAGTTGAAAACAGTGGTTGGTAGTTGTGGTACTCAAGAATTCAACTCTATCAGGGCCATTTCGTGTTTTGAGACAGGTGGGAGTAGGTCAATGTTCAAATTTATATTGCATGCCATCCCCCCAACTTCAGGGAGCTCTTTGGGGCTAAAATGGAGCTATTGGAGGGGTTTTTGCAAGTTTTCGGGAAGGGTATCGAGAGGGGTGTCGTTTTAATAGTATTTTTGGATGTAGAATCCATTCATGGGGGTCTCAGAATGATACGATTTCATCGTGAGGATCTACGGGACTTTCATGGTGCTCCAAGTGGGGCTTTTGAAGGATGCCAGGAAGTCGAATGAGGTCGTTTTCCGAGTAATTGTGGACGCTTAATCCATTAGTCGGGGTCCCATATCCGTCTACAAACTTTACAAGAAATTTTTGAAATAATTAAAATAATTTTTTTTTTACCGCGTAGCAAATTAACCATGCGACCTTTTGCAAGTATCAATTAATTTTTTAATTGATATAGAATTAATTTTTGGATTATATATATTATTGGTATATATACCAATGAATAATAAATCCTTGTGTAAAATCTGCAGCGTTTTTCTTCTTACGCCATTGTTTAGATCAGTTGCTGAGCCTCAGGAATAATTTTCCTTTAAATGACATGAAATAATTTATAAATGACATAAAATGGCCATTTAGGTCGAATAAGTGACATAAACCACGAAAAATAAATGGCATAAATGACATGGAATAAATGACATAAATCGCAATAATAAATGACAAATGTTACTCGTCTCTGGTCATCAGTATATATTAATTTTATTTATTTATTTGTAACATTTACGTAGGCCTCAGGGGCCCTTAGGTTGTAAAATTAATGAAATGACATTATTAATTGCAAGTAACAAAAAGTAAGTGATATAATAATTGGAGTAACATAATTAATTAAAAGTATAGGAGAAAACATAAAGAACAAAAAAGAAAAATTATGGAGGAATGAAATACAAACATCAAAAATAAAAAATAAAAAAATAATAAAAAATGAACAAATGAATGTATACCTCCTTGGTACTCACTTCTTCCTAAAAATAAAAGAGCGGGTTCCAAAGGCCGAACTTCTCTCATTTTGTATTCTATGATGAAAGTAGATTACAGAGGAATTTTCTCTAGAAGATTCCTTGACTTCTCTATTACAGCCGAGAATGCCAGAGCTAATTCATCACGCCCACCTCGTGACAATCACTGGTGAGACTACATAATTTGAGATTGACCCCAAAACGTATTACTGAGAATCGTAGATTACAGACACTCAAGCGGTAACTAATAAAACTGCGCGATGATACGAGGGAAAATATCTAAAAATACGGAGTTTCAAACGATTCTGAGCTCAATTGCCCTGTGATCTACGGCAACCTCAAGTGGCCAAATTCTCATGTTTGCATAACCAACAGACCATCTCGCCTTTAAGCTTGAGACGTTTTCCAAGTTTTTTTTTCGGATTGTTCCAACTCCAATAAAACGTCCTTCACAGCCAAAAATAACGTTGGCATCTTGACGTTTTTAATACTCTCGAGTGTTTACTGTAGGAGAACCTGTCGTAGGCCCCCAGCGTACTTGAGGAATTCACCGTCAAAGTTGAGGCCGTGTGAAGCTTGAGCCTGCATCTAATCGTGGCAGTGTTTGTCAACATGTGTTTCCCCGCCTACTCAGATGCACGTGGAGCTTTGAAACTCATCTCCATCTTCAGAGTAGGCCGGCACCGGTCGATATGCTAAGCTGAGTCAAAGTGGTTTCAATCATAACAATTAAATCGCCTACCGGCCCCATTCATTTCAATAATGAAACTATAAATCCGTCAGAGAAAGCTAAGCGTCGAAAATTATAGCGAAACGGGGATGTTTTTGGGATTCGGGCAACAACGCCCAAAACAGATGAGTTCGTGGAGGTTCTGGTTGAGGCAGTGTTTTTCAAGTAGGGCCAGCTTTCAGAATTAGATATTCAGAATACTGAACGGGGGAGAAGACGGTGCGCCGTCAGAAACATAAATGTCAGTGAAACTGCACGTAGGATAAAAAAACGTCACGGCCGGGATGATTCAAGGACGTAAATGACAGGCCAGGACGCTCGGATCTCCGTCAAACCATCAGTTGTGTCCAAGCTCGCCAATAATGAACATGACGTCAGAAGGGAGGTCGAGGTGTAATGATGGGGTGGGTCTTCGTCAAATGCTGACTTCACAAGCCGAGCTACGAACCCATTTGTGCTAAGCGACACAATCTATTAACAGACAAAGCGTCGCGATTACGAAGCAACTTATCTGGGAACAGCCTCAACATGATACGCCTCCCATTAAGAGTGTGTCTTGCATACACACTGCTCGAAAAACAAAATTTCGAGCATCGTGTATGCAAGAGACACTCTTAAAGAGAGGCATTAAATGCTTGAATATTTTGTACTGAAATACAACTGAAAGAAGGGCATCGTTCCTGTTTTGAGAAAATCGAAAAACCATTCCACCTTGTTGTTTTGAGAAAATTTAAAAACTGTCTGCGCCGGGAAATAATGGAGGGATTATCACGTTGTTATGACATCAAAAGAAAAAGTTTGATGAAGTTCACACTATTAGGCGGAGTGGGGGAATTTGTTTTTTAAATCGTGGACCTTTTTACATGATCCAACATTTGGAAATTTGTTTCAAAGCTCCATACAACCCCAAAGAAGTCCAAATAAACTTTTTTTTTAACACTGATTAGTTCCACCCAACTTTTTGGGGCTAAGCTAATCACCCCCTAAAATCAACGTAAAAACAGTTTCTGACGCTTCCTGGGGCAATATCAATCAGCAGAAATGTAAAAAAAAAAAAAACTTCAAAGTTGTAGGATTATTAAAAAACAAAATTTGTTTTTTAATAATCCTACAACTTTGAAGTTTAATTTATTTAATTCAAAGTATAAAATAGCGATTTATTGTCTATATCACAGCAAAATGGTCATATTCGCAGAAAAACATCCAGGTGATGGACGGACAGACAGACAACTACACAGTAAAACACATTGCTATTGTCTTATTAAACAGCGATTTTTTACGTCGATTTTTGGAGTTTGTTTACGTTTCAGCTCTGATTAGCTTCACTCTACCAACAGGGGATTTTTCACTAAAATCGCCCTGACATCTGCTTTTTTTTGTCGGACCCCAACGAAACTTTGAGCACTTCATCCTTACACCCTACGGAAGGTCACGCCATGGTTGAAATTCGTTGTGATTTACCCCAATTTCCTCGGCACGCCAAGTTTGTCCACCTTTGACTGAAACGCCGAAAAAACCGCCCAAAACCAAAAGCAACATAACCTTCCAATTATAGGTTATAATAACCTCCTCCAAAGACGAAAAAGAAGTTGGGTCATCAACAAGTGATACCCAACTAAATGTTACCATTTTAAAAACTTTTTAAAACCCTGTACAGAGCGCGCTACGAGCAGAAAATTGAAAAATTCGCTGTGGTGATTAATGTAATTATAATCAGCCTGTATGATTAGTTTCGCCCCGTTCAACTGTATCAAAGATTGTATAATATACAATATTATTTAAGCAGAAAATTTTCAAAACCATAAAGTTCAGCTAAAATTTCCGAAGGTAGGTATGTCCGTGGACTAAAGACGTTCTTTTCCTAACCCCATGGTTGAACACCTCGATTTCTTACTGTTGGAAGCGTCGGACTGACGCCCTTTCATTGCGAACCCCTAAACCCAGATTCAGAACTGAAATCATTTTCGCCAAAAATTTGACAGAAGACCTTCTTTCACGAACCGATTTGAGTTACTAAAATACTCGAAATTGGATACTAGGTCACAACAATGCAGTTGAGAATTGAGCTGTTTGCAGTAACTACAACTGTTACTTCAAAAGTGGGCAGGAAACACATGAAACTTGTCGCAGGATACGATTCCTCAAACACCACCAATCCGTCTCCGCCCAACACCTTCATCCTTCTTTCACCTTAATAAAACAGCTTCAAACCACTACAGAGGCGATGTTAGTATTTATAGACGCGATTCGGTCTATAAATAAGAAAGCAAGCCCCTTCCCCCTCAGCACAATGTGTTGTTTGAAAGCCTGTCTCGCCTAGGTGGGATCAAGGGACCTGCGGCTTTATGAAATGGGAGAGGAGTCGTAACTAAGTCCAAGAAAACCACGTTTCAAAGGGATTAGCGTCAGCCGCGGAGGCATTTTAGCGACGACAAAACGAACCGATAAACAACCCCGCAATTTTCGAGAAAGGCGAAATGCAAAAATAAGTGGCGACCGTTCGTGGTGGGTCAGAAAATGGCTAGAGTTAAAAACGACCTTTTAATGCTTCTTTTGTAACAACAGTTGGGGCTACGGATTCAACAAGAACAATAATTATTCTTGTGTGCACTGATCATAAGGAGTAGAGAATGGACGAACATCTGAATTCCGGTTTACGTCTTCCAGCTGTATCCACCGTTCCCAAAAATTATGGACTTGTAATAATTACAAGTGAAATTATTTCAAAGATGACAGAGTCGGTCTTGATAGTCGGCAAATGGCACAAGTAAGGCTAAAAATGGTCACTTATTTTTGTAGTGATTCACAAATTGGTAATTTTGTACGTTTCTAAAAGGAATGACATTCCTTAGCCTTCCTCCAAACACACAACAACAAAAATAGTGAATCTAAATTCAAATTTACGTTACTATTTAAAACGTCATTATTTAAAATCCACGATTTCGCCGTCGGTGTTTTTGGAGGATGAAAAAGGGAACATTCCCGTCCTGAGCAAAAAACAAAGTATTGTCGTGATTTTCTGACCAGGGGGGAGAAGCAGCCACAGAAATGAAGACTCGCTTGCTCCAGGCTTACCTCATGTAAGGATACTGTGGAGAGGCAGTCTTTGGAAGACAATAACCTACACGATATGTCGTGGCTGGTATTGATTCTCCCTGGGCTCGCAGTTATACCGAAATCAACTGCTGCAGCTACCTTAGACGTCGTCAGAAGTGGCATGGCTTTCTGACACGGTCTCACATGGTAACACCCCCGTGGCTTCCTTGTACGAATTGCCGTCAAAAGAGGCCTGGGCAGCGAACCCATGCATCAGGATTTCACCTGCTGATTCAGCTTCCCCGGACTGGATGTCGTCGGGGAGACCTGATCAGCAGAATTGATCCCTGAAATATAACTGCGAAATGACTAGGGGTCGCAATCCCGCAACGCTGGATCCCGCAATCCCGCGGGATCCCGCGGTGTTTTTCCAATCTTGCAAATGCAGGATTCTCAACGCGGGATCCCGCGGGATTTTGCGGGATTCCTCATGTTTAAAAAGTCGCGTTTTCTGTGGTGTGAATCGCAGCCTGCACACTGTAAATCACATTCTCATTGCCTGTGATTCATATAAATCCTCCTCAAGCCAGTTGTGCTGTAGTTACAATATTTTTGCGATTATTGTGGTATCTACAATCCTGCTCAAGATCCAGATACTATCTAAATCTGAGGGGAAAGAGGGGGCGCTGTCCCCAGTGGGCATAATATGCAGTAGAGTATATTATTATTATTATTATACAATGTTTATATTATAAATTCTGTTGTACGATTCCTCCCAAAAGTGTGGAGTCAGAGAGAGCATTCTCTATAGAGTATACAGCTGCAGTTGTAGGTTCCCATGGAAACCTATTAAATAGGTGGCTGGTTGCAGAAATTTTCTGCAATCAGAGCCGATCAAATTTGGGTGAGAGAAACTATTCTGACGTTCTCTGGTGGTCTTTCTTTCAGCAAGTTGGCTATTTCCCTGCTGCAGAGGATGAATTCTGTTCGGCATCAAAATTTGACATTGTACGTTCCAGGATGTTTTGATAAAAAAAAAAAATAAAAAAAAATCTGTCCGCCGTTTTGGGCAGTAGGCATTTTTTTAAATCAGAAATTTTGACCCGTGGGGCATTCATGGGGCTGAAAATAGGATTTTTGAAGGAACCCAGGAGGTCAAATAAGGTGTGATTTTCCGAGTAATCCGTTTTTCGTGGTCTTACATCTGGACAAACATCTCACAGAAAATGATGTAAACAATAAACTTATTTTTACTTATTTATTTATTTATTTTTTGTTTTGTCAAACGTATTAATTTTTCTTAATGGCACAGTATTAATTTCTGCGCAATTAACCTATATCAAAGAATTGTAAACACTTGTGCAACATTTGCAGCGTTTTTTTAAAAGAAATTGCGTTTTTTAAACAAAATTATTTTATCAATTGCAATATTCTGCGGGATCCCACGGGATTGGCTAAAATCCCGCACGGGATCCCGCAGGATTGAAAATCGTGCGGGATTGCGACCCCTAGAAATGACATTATGATAATGTTATAATGACACATAGTGAATGGTAATTTGGTTGTTAAATTCTCCCGTCTTCGAACGGGAGGGCTGATGTACTGGCAGTAGAAGAGGGGTTCGCACGGTCACGCCGCGACTGTAGCGCGACCCGCTCCTCCAGCCGGTACTAACTCTGGCGGGCTGGCGAGATTGCACCATAAAATTCCCCACAGTAGGCTTTTTTCCATTGGCGTATCAGCCATGAACGGGCTCAATCAACAACGAATGGAGCTGCATTGCAAACCGAAAAATCGAGCCGATATTCACGCTTCAGATTTAGTCAAGTTTTTCGTATACTTATACATAAAACTCAAGGTTTGTCTGTATGTGCTGAACTTTTCGGATGGGGATTGCTCCATTGTGATCAGCAACTTCCAGAATAAGTTTCTGTCGACATGTAGGTACCCGTTTTCTTCGTCGAAAACGATTTCTTAGCATCGATTGGGCTAACATAATATGTTATGGCTAACATAATATGGTATGGCTAACATAATATAACGAGCGGTCTACCGAAGAACAGAACTTTACGAGACGATTCCTACGACGTGATGCATCCTTGCTGAAGGAAGCAAGGTGAAAGAACGAGTCGAATGAGGAGAAAGATAAATACAATACAGAAGTACTACTTCACAAAACATCACTTTTGGAAAATCCGGCACTCAACTCCTGCTAAGCAATGCCAGGCTCAACTTCCTATTCTCGAGTCGTCACCCATCATGCCTGTCAGAGCGTAAATATTTAATATTATTTTAAATAGTTCTCTCCGGCATCAACAGAACTTATTCTTGTTCAGACTGATGAACAAAGAATTATTGGGAGCAAGAACTTCCCCGCGAAAGAGGTGGACGTCAAGATGCTAACCAAGAAGAGGAAACAAAAAACGTTGTGAACCATCAGGTATTAAAGCGACGTTTCGTTAATAATTATTATGATGGCGTAACAGGTGAATAATAATAATTATAACCTTGAGCTGGCTTACCTTTGCATTACTTCATTTACCAAATATTCATTTATTTAGTTTGATATTGTAATTTAGGGGGTATTATTTGATTTTGTAATTTAGGGGGTATGGAAGATATTTATGGATCGCAGACATGCATTATTCCCTTTCAATCAAAATATTGTTAGGCGGGCGCCACAAATGGAGGATTGATTACCAATCGTAATATTATGGCGTATTTCAATTGTTACGTTGGGCTTGAAATATTTATCAGTACAAGTTTGGTTGTGGAACTGCGTATTTGTCACTCGCCGCCAATGTAAGGTTCATCAGAACGTGTTTCTGGCTGGACAGTTCTCAGATAAAGTTCATTTCTCTACTGCGTGATCGATAGCACTGCAATTCGGTGCACAGCTCCTTGGAATGATTAAGATAAAATCAGATACTTCTGGAACGCAAGGGTACCCCGGCTAGTATTATATCAATTTGTACGTGCATGCTATCACCGTTTTGTACTATTCACTTTTAGTACTATTTCGAAGTAGCGTTCAAATAGAATTTGCAAATGACCACGAGCGATAGGACGTATTCATGTCAAACAAATAAACTCGTGGCCCATTCATTTTGGTTTATTATTCTTGGAATAATACACCTATGTTTTCGCGACGGGGGTCGACGACTCCAATCGGCCTCAAAATTTGACATTATCCGTTTCAAGAGGTCTACATTCTAAATCCGAAATGTCCGTTCGCCGTCCGCCGTCCAGGCCGTTTCGGGCAGTAGGAATTTTTTTTAAAATCTGAAATTTTGACAAAATACTTGGTTTACCATCTAGTTGTGCCCGCAAGGTTTTCAGTCCGATCGCCCAAACCCGTGGGGCGCTATGGGGCTAAAAGGGGGCTACAGGAGGGGTGTTTTGAAGGCTTTTAGCTATGGGATCGAGTTAGGTGTCGTTTTCGAAGTATTTTTGGACGTAGAATCCATTTTTGGGGGTCCCGGAACGATCCGATTTCACTTGGGCGATCTTTAGGGCTTTCATGGGGCTAAAAATGGGATTTTTGAAGGATCCCAGGATGTTAAATATTTTTCGAGTAAAAAATAAAGAATTTTTGAAAAAAAATCCAAAAAAATTTTTTTTTGAGATAAAAATCAAAAACAAAATTTTTTTTTTAAATTTTTTCATTGACAGAATTAAATTTCTGCACAAGTAACGTATATCAAAGAATAATAAACCCTTGTGTAAAATTTGCAGCGTTTTTATTGATAACTATTTCCTCAATTCCAAGCTTGAGAGGATCCTCTCATTCCATCCAGGGAGAAGAAATGGAATTCTAAGAATAACGAATGGAGTGCCTCAAGAGCTCCTGTCGAGGCTTCCAAATATTACTGGGGGTGAAGTCAAAACTCTGATTGCTTTGACTTGGTAGCTTCTTCAGCTACAAATCCCCATCTATTTCATTGAAAGGCTGCAAATTTGCCAACTCAGGGCAAACTTATTATTAAATACTTAGGGAAGAGTATAGGGGAGGGGGGGGGGGGGGGGAAATCGGATAACTCGATTACGTTTTGAAAGCTACTGGATAGGATGAGAGTGATAGCAGGGGGGAAACCAGGCCGAATGGCACAAATATACATACAGGAGAAAAATTGGGTGGAATGATCGGATAGTTCACCCATAAATCGATTCCAGTTCCAAAATCCCACAATAAAACTACTCGATGGGGCTGAAAACCTTGCGAGCACCTCCAGAATGCGTACGAATAGTTTTTTCAAATTAAAAAAGAATCCCGCCACGGAAAGCATTTGAGATTTTGGAATAGGAATAATACAACTGGGGCAGTTACAGAAATCTGCTCAGCTTGGGCGACTAGACTAACAATTTGGAAGAAAACAGCGCAACTGTAGATGAGTAATGTTCCCCAACATTAAATTGCGAAAGGCGTTTTTTTAACTGTCACAGATAAAGCTCTTATCCCTCGAAATGCTCTACGGAAAGCTGTTCTACCGATACACTCTAATTCCAGTATTTTCATTCCCAAGACAGATCTGTAGAGTTGATTCGCATTGTTAACAATTTATAATGACCATATCGACAGTGCTTTTTAAATGTGTGCAGAAAATATCTTTTTCAGAGTTCAAAAATTCGTAATTAAGCTGTGAGTTTGTGTTCTTTTATTTCCTACAATAAGGAATAATATTTTTCAAATGTGGGAAGGGAAACATTTCATAGGATTTTCCTACCAATATATTTTTCACTGTACAATTTACAGTAATTCTCTCGTAACTGAAATAAAGAAAAGACGAATATAGTACTGAAATTTGATGGGACAGTAGGACCTACTCAACCTCCAACGTGAAACTTACAAGCAGGTGAAGAGCCATTTTTTAGGGCACACCGATATGGCTGGTATGTGCCGGGCTGGATTTTGCCGTACATGGTACGATCCATCGCAAAGTGATTTCCGCTTTAGTATCCCCTGAGGTGAAAACGGTTCGCACTTCACTCACGTCATGTCTAAACTAGACGCGCCCGGCAGTGTAAATAACCGTGAAATTGTTGGTCCAATCGGTTCACCTGATACTCTGACCGACGAACGCCGGCAACTGGCGGAGCGTCGAGAGGACGCCGAAGCTCGCAGGGCCCCCAAAGGGGGGCCACTTCACGGTCCCTACTCCGCCTCGGCCCCCAGCCAACGATACTACTCTTCCGCTTTGAAAGCCCATGTGGGGAAAGGTGGCATCGACCTTATCGAAAACAAACAAAAATCATGTAGCTTGGAAGGAGCCCAAAATAATTTCGGGGGAGTCGGTGAAGCCTTTCCACTCTGTAAACCTACAATGAGAGTCAGCTAAGCAGCAAAAAGGGCAGGAAGAAACGAAGCGGCGATCCCCAAAAGCACTAAATGAAAGGGATTGAGCTGCCAATGCGAGAAAGCCAAGGCAGTCTGTTCACATCATAAGCTAAAATCTGCAGCAAGACCACAGTGTGATAGTACGATAGCAACAGTGTAGAGCACAACTGGACTATAGTATACTTGCAGAACGGCCATTAGAAAGCGAGCATGACACAGGTCCAAAAATGATCGTTTCTCTTTTCTTCCTCATAACGACATAGAACTTAATTAACTACTTATGAAAAGTCTGGGTGCGGAAAATTTCGTATTAGGACCCCGAGTCATGCTGGATAAGAAGTCAAGTTTTTGGACTCTGCAAAGCGGCGAATAAGGCAACAACCAACAGTCGTCCAGAAGTACAGGACGCGAATGGAGTCAATGGGCGGTGGTGCAGCGCATGCAGGTCAACCTCGGCAGCTCTCACCGATGCTTGCAGGAGAAAGAAGGATCTACACCAGGACAGGAGACGACCCGCCAGAAACAGCAAAAAAAGCAAGAAAGTGATGAAACCCTGAGGAAATGGCAAGCCCTCTGGACTGCTGAGGCTGATGGACAGCCTGAGATGTTGTCAACACTTTTGAAGGAGTAACTTTCCAGGATTAATTTTCAAAAACCGTTCAAGGAGCTCATTGACTCGAAATGCGCGCAAGTTAGGACGCGATTACAGCGACTGAGCAGTTTTTCGACCAGCTGACACCAATGGAGGGACAGTAAGATTTGTTGCATCCGCAGCGGCGGCCATGTGACGCATATCCCTAAAAACTTGTGATCAGTATCGAATAGGCTATCATGTTTTTTCAACCTGCCGAGCCCACTTTCAGAACGGTGAAATCTGTCGCTTTGTTCATTCGGTTCCAACCATTATTATATTATGTTACACACCAACCCTTGAGTAAGGCCCCTAGGAGGCTCAGGAGACCCACTAGTCCGTTCATGACATTTTGAGACAAGCAAGACTCTAAAAATTTCAATTTTTGTTTTATTTCACTAAATTTAATAGGATTGGTTTGGTCTTGTCGAGGCAACAGAAATAATGTCACAAATGTAGTTGCACGGAAAAGCGATAGAGTGAGCGAAGGGTTATTTCGCCGCCATCGAAAAACGGAATAGCTCTGGACCAACAACTCATCTCAGAGAGAAGCGTCTGGAGTTCCAGTGTGTAGCTCCCCGACCAGCGGATTCCCGCCTTCGGGCGGGAATAAAATGCAGATGGCCCTCAGTTTTTTCCACCTACCGTAGCGCATTCTGGTAACCTAAAGTTTGTACTATCTCCCGCTTCTTCTTATCGGTAATCGGAAAAAAACTCCCCGGAAAAAAAATCCTGCAGGGCGGAAAAAAAAAATCCCCCAAAAGAAACTTTAAAAATTGAAAAAATCTTGAACAAAACACAATAGAAAGTTAGGGAACCTCTTCGGTTGGTTTATTATTCTTGGAACTTCTTCGCGACGGGGGTCGAAAATTCTGATCAGCCTCAAAATGTGACATTATCCGTTTCAAGAGGTCTAGATTCCAAAAACGAAATTTCCGTCCGCCGTACGCCGTCCGGGCCGTTTTAGGCAGTAAGAATTTTTTTTTTAAATCTGAAATTTCGACAAAATACTCGGTTTACCATCTAGTTGTGCCCGTAAGGTTTTCAGCCCGATCGCCCGAACCCGTGGGGCGATATGGGGCTACGGGAGGGTTTTTTTAAGGCTTTGGGCTATGGGATCGAGTCAGGTGTCGTTTTCGAAGTATTTTTGGACGTAGAATCCCTTTTGGGGTCTCAGAACGATCCGATTTCACTGTTGCGATCTATAGGGCTTTCATGGGGCTACAAATGAGATTTATTATGGATCCCACGAGGTGAAATATTTTTTAAACAAAAAACAAAACAAAAAGTTGCAAAACAATTTTTTGGAAAAAAAAAATCCAACAAACAATTTTTGAATATAAAAATCCAAAAAAAAATCTTTTTTTTTTAATTTTTTCATTGACAGAATTAAATTTCTGCACAAGTAGCGTATATCAAAGAATAATAAACCCTTGTGTAAAATTTGCAGCGCATTATAATGCAAGCTGGACCCGTAGTAAAATTAAATATTATTTAATTTGTGTATATTAAATTTAATTTGTATTAATATATTTAATATCACAATTTTTGGCTAGAAATTGAAATTATTTGGAACGAAACTTTGGAATAATTCCAAGGAACGGAACTTAATTTTGTTCATTATTGCATGATAATTTTAAGGAAAGAGAAAATTTCTCACTAGCAGTCTATTTAGACGAATTATATAGTCCTGAAGTAATACCTACTACATGGAAGTGTTTTTATTAAACAAATTAAGTAACTTGTGGTAAACTTGAACAAATTAAGTAACCAACTGTTGGTAAACTGAAGTTAAGAACGTTTCACAACCTTCGGTAATAATTACCTATCTTTCAATTATTGATAGACCTTCAGATAATTAACTATCTATCAATTATTGATAGACATTTAAATTTGAGATCACTTCCTATGCCTGTGTATACACAGACAAAAAATATAGAAACGAGAAAGTTATCACAATAATTATTATTGCCCGTTTCATCAAAATATAACACAACATTTGCATTAATATAATATATTAAATATTATTTAATTTGTGTATATTAAATTTAATTTGTATTAATATATTTAATATCACAATTTTTGGCTAGAAATTGAAATTATTTGGAACGAAACTTTGGAATAATTCCAAGGAACGGAACTTAATTTTGTTCATTATTGCATGATAATTTTAAGGAAAGAGAAAATTTCTCACTAGCAGTCGGATTTGACATCCTTCCGGGTTTTTTCTTCTTCGCGGACTTAGTGGAGAAAAATGACTTCTGCGGAGAAATGTTTTTAAGGGGATTTATCTTCTTCGGTTCACCAATGGATTGAAATCCCTCTCTTGCTGCAAGGGACAAATGCGATTTTATTGTCGGTTCGATGGGAAGAAGTGCTTTCCAAAATATTTCAAAGTGCTCGTCACTCTGCACATTTTTGCAGCGGAACACAAATCGCAATGTCATGAGTGACGTAAATGTCAAAAGACGAAATGACATACGCCATCAGATAAGAAGAAGCGGGAGATAGTACACACTTTAGGTTACCAGAATGCGCTACGGTAGGTGGAAAAAACTGAGGGCCATCTGCATTTTATTCCCGCCAAAGGCGGGAATCCGCTGGTCGGGGGGCTACGCACTGGAACTCCAGACGCTTCTATCTCAGAGCAGTGATTTTCGAGTTGTCACACCAACAACTCATCTCAGAGCAGTGATTTTCGAGTTGTCACACATTTCTTGCGTGCCAGCTATTTGCAGGATTACCTAATAATATTATGTAATCCAATAAATCGCTGCATAATATATTAGAGATATTATCATGCAGCGACATGGATGGAGGCTTAGGCAGACTTAGTCGAAGTGTCGAGATACCTTGGCTTCCCTGAGTCTTCGGAAGGGAGATCCAGGGTGGCTGATGCCCTACACATAGTGTCGTGGCCAGAATCAGTTACCCCGGACCCCGCAGTAAAACGCAAGATCATCTTTCTGTTTGTCAGGGCAGGACTCCTGGTCAGATGACCCACATATCAAGCTTGGGTCCATCTTCTCAGCTTCACTGTACGAGATATCGTAGGTAGCTGGATGCTGAGTCGGTGGACCCTAGCTGTGAATACTCAGAGGTCTGAGGATTCTGCGGTCGGCCATTACTAAGGCTAATGGCAACACGTATGGGTATAAAATACCTACAAATTAATTGGAGGGATCGTGCCGGGCCTGTGTCCGAAGCGATTAAATCGTACAAACTGGCCCATATGGATGTAAGAGAGTGTTGAAGAAGAACGAGATTCATTGAGAGTATTCAACGTTCGATTTAGTTATTAGTGCATTCATTAGTTAACAATTTGTGGGCCGCCGATGGTGAAGTGGTTATAGTGCTGGGTCCACTATGTATTGAGGGGTCTGGAGTTCGAGGCTATCTTGCATAAAGGTTCTCTTTTGTCCTTTTTCCTTATCCGCGACTCCCGCAATGTCATACAAGGACATGGATGCGTCTGCTCCACAGAGTAACAGAGGACAGAGTCTGCTCTGAGGTTCGATGGGTGCAATAGGTCCAACAATCGTGCCCTGGGGGCCAAATTGTGTCACTGTAGATGCAAGTTGGTAACTATAGGTCGACCAGAAGAATATGGGATACGTGCGCTGCTGGACTACCCAGAAGAAAATTTCCCTTTTTTCCCCGTTTGGGCAGGGAGAATTGCATTCTTGAGGCCATCCTGCGCAAAATTGGCGACCTCGATTTGTGGCCTGCGGACCACCCGTTGTGGGTTTTTCCCGTGGGGGCTGATGAACGTGACGATGACGGCGAGTCCATCACAAACAACAATAATTGTTGTTTGTGATGGACTCGCCGTCATCGTCATTATTATGGCATACATTTTCAATTTGGGTATAAACATATCATTCGACATGGCCGTTGGCCGTCTATGGACAGGGAAAGGCAACGCTGAAATGGACTACCATTTCCACGACCAATGTAGGAATTTCGGGTACTCCCCTTGTATGTTACCTACCGGGAGCTCGATATCTACCCGTGGAGGCCGATACCTACCAGGTGCTTACATGTTTAAAATCCCGACAAATTATCTACTTATATCTAAATTATATTAGGTACATATAATATTATTATGTTTGCGTTGAAGTGTGGGACAAACGAAAGAGAATGGGCGGTGTGGTGACGGAAGTACAGATAGCCTACGGCACCCTAGGCACCCAAGGTTATGCCCACAAACCGTAAACCATTCTTAAAATTTCATGGACCCAAACACTGGAGCACATACACAGGCAATAGAATGCCAATGGAGAGCGGTCAAATTTTGCTTTGTACGGTATTAAGCAGCATGGTGCATGCAATCTTTTGGAACGAAAACCCATCAAGAATGGTGGTGATCACTTCATCCAGACTAACCTTTCGACGCTTTTTTAGACGATATGAAAACCACCACCCTTATGAAGTGAGAACGAGAGGACCCACGCGTGCTTCTACTCGAAAAGAATAAATTACTTTTACGCTTTGTAGAACTACTCATGAGAGCTGTCTCATCGATTCGGTAGGTAACATACTAGGGGATCGGACGGGCGGTAGGTAACATACTGGGGGGATCGGACGGGCGGTAGGTAACATACAAGGGGAGTACCGAATTTCGCGAGCCTCAAAGCCGAAAACCCCATTTTAAGCCCCACGGGTTTGGGCGATTGGGCTCAAAACCTTGCGAACACAACCATAGGTGGAAAACCAAATATTTTGTCAAAATTTCAGATTAAAAAAAAAAAAAAAAAAAAAAAAAAATCTGCCCAAAACGGCTCGGACGGAATCATGTAGTGATTAGACGGATAGGTCAAATTTAGAGGCCTATCATAATTTTCGACCCCCTCACGAATACATAGGAATATTAATAATATTCCAGGAATAACAAACCAAAATCAACTATTTAAAATGTAATTCCATTATCATGAAATTAACTATATTATAGTGAATTCAGTTCATTCATTAATTAACTAATTAATCGAATTCAATTCAATGTGATTTTCCATTTCATTCTTCTTTATCTTCATCTTCAATTTTTCATTTTCATCATCATCATTTTCAATTCAATTTCAACTTCATTCATTCAATTTCCGTTGTGTTGAAGAAGTAAGAAGATGTAATTCTCTTCGCTAGGTCGTCACAGTAGCGATTCGCCTAAAATTATCACTTTTGATTAGGAAACACAAAACAAAAGAGTTGAGTGAGCAGAAATAAAACCTGGGTAGGGAAGAGGGGACCGATTTCATTCTTATCGCAAGATAAGGAAATTAAAATTCCTTCCCTGAAGCAATCAACTCGGCCACAGCACCGATTTTGAGCGTGAAATTTATTCAAAATACTAGTCGGCTGTCCCTAAACAGACCGGCTGGGAACAGGAAGACACACCTTGAGGTCAGCAGTTCAGATATCTAGACCAATACGGATCCGACAAGGGAAAGTAGACCGCAGTGCGGCATTTCAACGGCATACTAAATACCGCCGAATTCCACTCGTGAAAGAAAACAGCCCTACGTGAGACGTCGAGAAAGGAAAGCCGGAAAAAGGGAAACAGCTTGAGGGCAATAAACCGAAAATCCAATCGGCATAAACAGACAAGTTGTCAACAAGAACTTCACCTACGGCGAGCGTCAACCGTTAATATCGAAAACGTACTGCACTCACCCAAATCATCCATAGTGGATTTCTAGTTGTACATAATTGACAAAAAGACTGAAAACACGCACAATAACTCAAAATTTCGCTAAAAACATGAAACTCCGAAAGACACGATCTCGCGAAATCACAAAAATCAACAATCTCCAGCCACTGCTTGACTAATCAGCACTGTTGTCATCTTTTACTGATAACACTGATATCACCAACAAATGGGCACATTTTGTACAAAACGGCAAAATAAATAAAGTTTTGGGGAGTTTGGAAAATTTAAAATTAATTAAGATGTGTTTTAGGACGTTTTTGATGAATCGACGTGAGAAAAGGAATAAATCGATATTTTGAGGATGTACAAATCATTTAAATTTCTGGATAATTCAACGTTTTTTGGTGTTTTAGTGTATTTTTTAGTGTTCGTGATATTTTTTTGCAGCTTTAAGAATTGAAAGAGTTGAAAAAATGGTCTAAAAAAAGAAACCACTTTGTAAAATTTGGAGGTTGGCGCAAGTTTTTTTGCGAACTCTTCCGTCAGCTGAAAGGAATGGCCATTCGGAATTTTTCAGCTGGTCGGTGTAAACAAGTGGAATGGCTTGGCCTGTTGTGCGTGGTTTATGTTTGAGACGCTGAAATTCTCGTGTTCCATCTCCGGCGGAGTTTATCGGTTTAAAAATCCGGGCGATTCTTTGTCGTCCCCTTATGACTCAACCCAACGCGCTGGTCTCAATCGAATCCCGTCGGGTGTAGCTGTGCGGTTGGACGGAGTGAAATAGCTGGGAAATTCGCGCTTGAAGGAAAAATGGTAAGTAGGGTTTGATTGTACGATGGAGTGTTGTGATAGTTTTGAATGGTTTTGAGGTGATGGGGTTTTGCGAAGGGTGGAATCCTTGTTCTAATGTGGGTCTTGGCTGCAGGATAGCGGAGCGGAGTCACTCGCCATTTTGGATACCCTGTTGAAGGAGTTTTTCGACTATAAAACGTCAAATGAGCGCAAACAGGAAATTGAAACGGTTCTGGGAGAATTCGGAAGTCAACGAGATGCTTGGAAACATTGCATTTACTATCTCAACAACACCGCCAACCCCTTCGTGTGCATGTTCTGTTTGGCCACGCTTGAGGTAAGGATGAGGGCGTCTTCGTGCTATTACGCCTACAATTTCCACTCACAAACTCCTTGGGAAATTTCACATTTCCATATTCTTTTTCCTCCTTCCCAGAAAATCATCACCAAGCAATGGTTGCAACTCATGTGGGAAGAACGCTCCCAACTTCGGACGCTCCTGTACCAGTACACGCTCCAAAGACATTCTCACGTTCCGGCCTTCATTCGGAACAAACTCCTCAAATTGGTCGTCGACATAGCCCGTTTCGATTGGCCTCATTTCTATCCAGATTTTTTCACCAACATCCTGACGGTAAGTGTCATTTGGCCGAATATCGGTCAGCGGTACATATCGATCGCCAAGCGCCAACGGGGGGTAACTCCCCCTGACGAAATACCACTTAATCCCATCCGAATTATTTACGAGCCGTCTAATTAGCTCCAATTTCCACCACAAACTCAAAATTACTTGGCGTTTTTCTGTTGGGACTGATTTGACCTCAATGTCAGCCTCGAGGTCATCGTCTTGTATCGTTGTTTGATTGTTTATTCATCTCCCACTACTTATATTACTCTTTAAATTGACCCATAACCGAATTTTCTTCTTATTTGAGCGAACCATACATTTTATAGTCTGATTTTGCGATGTTTCATTGGTCAGCGCCCAAACCAGGAAGCAGATGGTGTTGTTTTGGGCCTCAAGGGCGTGTGATTCATCTCACTTGTTAGCCTCGTTCTGAAGATGATATCGTACGCAAGTACGGGGTTTGACTCATGCAAAAAATGGTGTAGAAGCTTTTATTTTTTAATGGTTGTAATGGGTCTGAACAACAAAATATCAAAAATGGTAGCAACTTTTGGTGGCCGAAAAAAAAACTCGATCTTTTCGGGCATTTGCCTGTTATGCACCTATAACTCGAATACTAAGCATCGCAGAGAAAACTTTTCAAGAGCATAAAAGCTTTCACGAGAAAAAATAATTTTGGAATCGGACCAATTTTCCGAGCTACAGCCGAAAACGTTCTAAAAAAACGTGGTTTTCCGCTTACCGAGCGGTCTCGGATTGGGCATTTCGTATTTTGGTTTAAATTCGTTTTCTCGGTTGTTAGTAGTAATTTTTTTAAATTTCAGGTGCTCCCTGAACTCGCAATTTGATGCTCTACATCATAAATTTTGAGCCAATGCATTTGCATTAGCCGTTCAAGGTTTCACGGGATGAAAGATGAGCGAATCCTATTTTTCAGCCAAGTTGGCAAATTGCCTATTTTTGACGCTTGGTTGTGACTAAACGGCTGGACCGATTCTAATGTTTAAGGAGGTCATTCGACGCAGGGATTTATGCCCTTGAACTTTAAATTTGAAAAGTTTTCTCTGCGATGCTCAGTTTTGAATAATTCAAAACTTTCACTTATAATTATTATAAGTGAAAACAATAACATTTTTGATATTTTTTTGTTCAGAGCAATTACAACCATTAAACAAAATAAAAGCTTCTACACCATTTCTTGCATCGCTAATATCTTCAAAACTGTACGTCATAGAGAAAAATTTCCCTCAAAACATTATTAGATGGCATAAAATTCTGCGTCGAATGGCTACCCCATCTTTAAGACCCCTGACTCCCTTTGTGTGCATGGGGCATGTTACTCCAATATAGTTATGTATTTTGAGGGATTTGAGTATCTCACAATCCTCCCGATGCGCTCTGGAGTGAAGTGATGGACGCCCTTCTGGAATGATCCTTCTATTGGCAACACTGCCCTATTTAACAGCTTCTTGTTTGTCCTCCTGTAGTTGATGGATGGACCGGACACGCGCGTCTTGGGGCTCGCCTTCCTTCAGACTGCCTCTGAAGAGCTGATCTGCCCCAGAGAGGACCTCAGTGTCACACGCAAAGAAGAACTGAAGCGACTCTTCCTTGCTCACATTCCTCAAGTATTCAACACCGTCACAGGTCAGTGTTGAGGAGTTAGAATCAGTTTTGGGCGCTATGACATAGCACAACTCACTATAACACATTGTGTTATTTTCAGCTATTCTCGAAGAAGCAAAAAACAAAAGCACCGGAGACGTTAACGTTGTGTTGGTGGCACTGCAAGCGTTGTCACATCTGTTCTCGTGGATCCCACTTGCTGATGTCAACTCTCTCCAGCTGCTCTCACTCATCACGCATTTTGCGTCTCAGCAGGTGACTATCAACACAAAAGCAAATAGACTTGGAAGCACCTTTTACGCCTATTTACTTGTTGTTGTTTCCACAGGACGGTTGCGGTCTACATGGACTTTCCGCACTCAATGAACTGCTCTACAACAATTGTGTTCCTGGTACATTCCAAAGCTCACTTTTGTCTCTGTGCGTTCACAACAACTCTCTCCTCCGTGGCGCTCTTGCCAACCTCAGCAATAATATGGGTTCAAATCTCGACCCTGAGTGAGTTTTATTCTAACTGGTAAACAGACTCTGTACAGCTGAGCCACTGCCGCTAATTTTACCAAACTCTTACAGGTATCTAAGCAAATTGACTGAAATGACAAGACTGTGCGTGTCAGTGCATTGGCACAGAGTGGAGTCAAGTCCGGGTTTCCCTGTATTGGAATTCCTCTCCTCCCTCTTCCAGTTTACATTCCAGCAACCGACTCTCGAAGGCTTCTACTCCACTCTAGACATATGGAACTCCCTCCTCGACTACCTCCAGTTAAAAGACACTTCTCACATTGCCAAGTGAGTCTCCCATTGTGTTGATTTACAATCGCTTATACGGAGAGCGTATGTTATGAATTGAATTGTAATGTTTATTTCAGATATGAAGAGGTGCTCGTGACGCTAGTTCACGCTCTTTTGAAGAAACTCCAAGGGCACCGGGATCTCGACAACGAAATGCTGGAAAATGACGTGAGTGAATCAATTCGCTATTGAACCAAATCTTGATTACATTCAGCGACACAAAGTTAATTACAGTTGAATTTCAGGAAGAGACTGAGCGTCAGAAATTCCTGCGTCAGTGTATAGAGGTGATTGCTAAAGTTGCAGAACTTGCTCCGACGCAGACCTGCACTTTGGTTGTAAGTATTCTTAAGGTGCCCCAGGGTAAGTGTAAATTGGGGGTAAGTGTAGCCCACCGCTTGATCAGAGACGAGTGAACGAATCCTGAGATAGCAACGCAGTTTCATGTGGGAGGGAGGTTTCAAGTGGCTGCTGTGATTCTACTTTGGAATCAAGCTCACCTATTTTGTGTTGATGGGTCATTCTGCTAGGAGAAAGAAGAAATTGGCCCTTTCCGGAATTTTGATTACTCTTACCCTGTACGAATTGCGCACAGTTACTCGTGAAAATAGGCTGGATTTACAATTGCACTAACATGTGTGGGGCAAGTGTAACTTTGATCCCAAATTTTATATTGTTCGTTACTAAGAAGTTAATCGAGGATTAGACGTCAAAATTTAACCATTAATCATAGACAGTTTAATAGATGTATGGTCACATTTTCAAAAAGCTTGCTTGGAAATTGCAAGTGTGACGAGCAGTCAAAGTTGAACTAAAGATTTTCTGGGTTACACTTTGTTATTGTATCGATACTTGGACAACATTGCCGAAACTCAATTGGAATCTGTTCCTCGTAGCTTGAATGCTGGCAGCCGCTGATGTCGCAGTACAGCACGCTGCTCTGCGGAGGCGGAGGCGAAGGTGCTGCCGACAACGGGGATTGGTTGGAAGACTGCGCCGCTCTCACTCAGGCCGTCGCCCGACTGTATTCTCAAATGATGGCCGCCGCGGTTCCTCACAACCTGGCATCTCTTTTTGCCAACCTCGCCGCCCAAGCGACTCAGGCCCGACTTCACGACAGGCCTCATTTCCAGTCCATCGGGACGCATCTTATTGAGCTGTAAGTACCCCTCAGATTTCCTATCTGATTGTCATTGTCATATCTTTACTTTGGCACACCATCAGAGACAGTTTGTTGACCAGGAGCTGAAAATTTAAAATACGAATAAAGAGGGCCTCCTGTCCATGTGTTACATTTTCAAATGCTGATTTCATCAGTTCTGCTGACCAGGGATCGCGAATGAAATAGGACTGATAGAGCGGGTCTGCCCAACATCTTGATCTGTTTCATTGATGCATTTTTTCACTCGAAGAAGCTTTTCACTGTTTAAGAAGGGAGTCATTGATAGTGCGGCAAATTATCGGGGGGCTTTCTTTCATCAATTGCGACGCCAAACTGTATTCTGCCTCCCCTTTTGAACGTCTGGAGAGTTATATGAGGTGTTTAGGGAGAGAAAACGACTCCTCTACTGAGTACTGTTTATTCAAATAAACAATTGCAGCGTGGGGACCGGTTTTGGGCAGCTACACTCAGCTACCGCCCAGAGTAACATGGAGCAAACTAATTTTTTTCGAATTCTTCGGTCGTTAACGGACCGATCGAGTTCACGTTTCATTTGTATCCTACCTAGAGATCCGAATTTTAATACGAAATCCCGAAAAAACTCATTCCGATGATGAGCGAATTTAGACGGCGAGTTTAATTTGAACGATTTGAAGAGATCCAGCGCGCATCTTGGGAGGTGGCGAGAGAGTTCCAGGGACCTTGGAAAGACGGAAAGGGTGGACGTCAGATCAAGACCGGAGATTGGGGGTGCCAGGGACCTTATAAAGGTGGTGGGGGGGGGGGAGTTTCTACGCTGATTTCGGATATATTCTGGTGTGTGGGAAGACGATTTCTCTCTCTATTCCCCAGCCAATTTTACGCCCGTTAAATTTAGCGCATTGGCCGAGCGAAGCGAGGCCCCCCTGACAGAGAAAGTGGTGATGCCCGATGAAGTGGTCGTCTTATGTCTGAGTGCTAGTTCACATAAAAATGGTCTCTTGTATCTGAAAAATCTGCCTAGTTACGATTTTTACTCATTTCTCATTGGATTCCAGGCACAGTCAAATAATAGCGGGGTTGAACGCCTGCATGTGCGAGACAATTGTGGAAACCAGTTTGACTGCAGTGCTGCCACTCTTAACGGAACCAGCAGCTCCTAAATTGCAACATTCGGCGGCGCACGTGCTGAACACTATCTGTCTTCAAAAAGCTCCTCAACGTTCCCTCGATCAGCTGTACACCTTGTTCACGACAAACATCAGCCATCTCCCGAAAGAGGTCAGCTCATAGGTGTTAAACTTCTCCAGAAGTTTACATTATAATTATCAAAACTTAACTTTATGCGTAATTTCAGACGCTCAGCGTTGTGTACTGTGCGTTGGTCCGGTGCCTCCTGAGCTGGAAATGGGAATCAGATGCTACGCGAGTGCAACTCCTGGCAGGGCTTGTTGAAACCATGGCGCCCACGCCAAATAACCCCACTCAGCTCCAAGACCTCTCCCACGTCACTGCCATACTTCTTCATGCTAAACCCGACACCAGTTCAGCCAAAAAGCTACTCTTCACGGCAGTTCAGGTATGGCGTGAGATCAGTTGTAAGTTGTGCCACGTTGGGGCGGGTGTATGGTGGGCCACCCCCTACTGGCTAATGACAGCCGACCCTCAACTGTATCCCACCTGGACTCAGCCCACTTCTACTCCCTTTTCAATATCGCTATTCGAATTCCTATTGCGCCCACTAGGGATCGGCCCACTTTACCCTGGCAGGTGAGGACGAACTTGGCTCACTTTACTCAGGGGATGATGCTGTCACTAATTTGGTTGGCCCTCTTTACAATCGCCTCCACGTTGACGCTCACTTGACCAACTTCTTGTTTGCAGCCGGTACTACAGCAAGTACTGAACGATTTCCCTCGCGTGTTGAAAACGAAACCCGAACATTGCAATACCATGCTTACCTTGTTCCTCGAGGCTTTCCGCACCCTTCAGCACCAAATGGGAGCTCAGTTCACGCAGAGGGCAGTTCACACGTTCATAAGCTCCTTCACTCAGTAAGCCCAATATTATCATTTTATATGAAAATCACTGTGTACATCGCGGTATCAAAATGTTCTCGTTGTTATGTTCCTCGCAGATGTGAAATGACAGAAATCAGTTGTGGCATAGACAAACTTCTTCAGCTTCTCACCCTCGTGATCGAACAGCCGGCGGCATCTTTCAAACACTTCGTCCCCAGTTGCATCGCCCTTTGCCTGGAGAACATCCTACCGAACGTCACCGAAGCCACAAGTGCCGCTATAAAACCCGCTCTCTTCAATCTCCTATCAAGGTAACGCTCAACGTCGCTTTTACGATTTCTGTGCGTTAAAAGCAAAAGATCTAATCGATGTGTCATGATTTTCAGCTTAGTGATGCACAAGTGGCAATATTTCTACCAGGGGGCGGTCCAAGATTGCCAACCTATATTGGAACACGGAGACCAACTTGCGGCAATACTCACCGCCTTTGGTCAATCTCTTACCCAACCTGACATATCAATATTTTCCCAAAATCTACAAGCACTCGAGTCCATTAACCACAAATGGAAACTCTACCATAAGGTAACTCTCGTTGGAATCTTTGTCTTGCGGTCCCCTCAATTTTCCTACTAATTTGAGTACTTCCTTGCAGGAAATGTTCCGAGTTCAGTTTTTGGCTCTTCTGCTGACTGTGCTTTTGACGACACTCATCAACAAAACCCACGCCCTGCTGAGTGACGAAATTGCCACCGCTATATACAACATGGCGGCCGTCAACTTCGAGTCGTTTTTCAACAGCTTTCTCCCTCAATTCTTGTCACAGACGTCGGGACTCGACGAGAACCAGAGGGATATCCTCAAGAAGAACATCAAACCCGAAACAGTAAGTGACGAATATTCACCCCTATTGGAAATTTAGTGACACTTATCAAAACTCCTTACTAGGGACGTTCCGATGCTATCGGTATGAGTTTGTTTAGAAACCATTAAATTACAAATTTTGTATCGTATTGGTAACGAATCACCCGATATTATACTCGTATCGGATAATCCTCAGTATCGAATGAGAAATGCCTTTTTATTAGTTTTGTGAGGACCATTTTTCATCAATACTGAAACACTAGCCGAGTAACTCCTCAAATGTTTTGTCAATAGAGAAATAGTATTTTGCTATACAACAAGACGCAATACCCTTAGATGCCGCAGATAGTGGGTTAGGGGGGTTTCTTTTAAAATGCATCTTGCTTACCTTGATGTACCTATGAGTCATAGGCTATGACCTGTAGTACCTACTTATATAGATACTGATATCATGGATTCGATACCGTTTTGATAACTAATATCGTATCGAAAGTAGTATCGGAACGCCCCTACTCCTTACTAATTTGTATAAATTTACACGCTAAAGAGATCCACTCCATCCAGAAGAAATTCGCGTTAACGAAGTTCATTCAAAAGAAATACTCCGCTGGGAAAATTTACTAAAACCTTGGAACATTCTCTCTGGTGCACACTGAAGAGATCCACTCCATTCAGAAGAAATTCACAATAACTCAGCTCATTCAGAAGAAATGCTCTGCTGGGAAACTTGAAACAACCTGAGAGTTGCACACTGAAGAGATACATTCCATCGAGAAGCAATTCACTTGCATAATATGTTCGGCGTGTATCTTTTAGTGCGTTATCTTTTTTCGCTTAGCTTATTTCATTATATTATTACCGGAAACTGACGTCCGACAGGGATTTGTGAAGAAACTGACAGGCCGTGCTCTATAGAGATGAGTATCAAATACAAGTATATCGATATGTAGAACGTTGATAAATCGTCATTTAACACCACGTAATTGGCATTTTGACGAAATTGAGTTTTTCGTGCCATTTGATAGGTATTGACATAGCCGAAAGCATGGTAACTATGCCAAGATCATCTTATCTGGTTGTCATTAATTTTTATGTTTTCGAAAATAATTTCAAAAGTTATTGTGATACTCCGATCAACATTTGCCCTTTTGAACACAAAATATCCCTAAAAGCTGAAGAGGCATTGGTCCTGTTCTGTGAACACGATTTGATTGTGTTTGGTTTATGGATCAGGGGATGTTCGAGGGTCTCCCAGCCCATCTTTCGATGAGATCCGATTTAGTGATTTTAGTATCGATATATCGGTGAGCGTCATCGACATCAAACATCGAAATACAGGATCTAAACTATCCAACCCTCACACAACCAAATCGAACTCTCACCTTCCCAATTTTGTTTCAGGATCTTCCTTCGTTCACGCAGAACATTTTCCGTCTGTCGAACGACATAAGGTGCTACAGGCTTTGCAACTCCGGCGCCTCGTAAAGGACCAACAGGGAATACAAATTATCGTACCATTTGCAACAAAAAAAAAATTTTATTAAAACCCCTCAGGCGGTTAGAGTTGATATCCTTTCGGAAAATTCTGAGGTTCCTTGTAAAAGCTTTTTTTTTTTTTTTGCTTTGCTATAACAGTTTGTTAAAAGTTTTGTTTGACTCAAAGTTACTATAATTGTGCAGCCAACAGCAAGTATTACGTTGGATGTGGTCTTCTGAAATCCACCCTTGCGATTAGACTCATTTTTGAGTTATTAAATATTGAAATCGGCTCTCTTCACAATCCCAGAGTTAAAATTGCCATCTCCAAATTCCGTTTGGTTCAGCTTTGAGGAGGTTTTCCTGTCATTTCTACGCGAGTCGGTGAATGGGACTCTTGACCGCATTTGGGATAGACCGCGTCTCAATCGTTTGTAACAATACAATTTTACAACAGTAACAATACGAATTTACTTTTTTTTTTTTTACATGGGACTTCGAATTGAAAAAGCTACTTTCATCATTCCATACCTACTCTTAAAAGAAAAATCTTCGTGTTGTAGTGTTGTTCCAATTTTCGTGTATATTCTTCCAGAAAAAAAAAATACTGTGGCACTTAGGATTCAATGAGCTCTTTTCTCCTGTTCCATCCTCTATAAAAGGAAAAACTGCTGCAGACATTCACGACTTACGACACTGACTAGCGCTAGGCAACTCCGTACCAGTGATTTTTTGGCGTTGCAACTTATTCGTCCTGTTTTGATTTGTGATTTTTTTTGTAAGTTGAATCTTGGGTGTGTTGATATCGAATTTGGTTGCTTTTCAACGATTATTTTCCTTTAGAGCCCGAATGGTGTCATTTTTGGGGTTGGGGTTGTTTTTTTATTTGCTTGAGTGTGGTGATTTCCCTCTGTGAAGTCTTCGGTGAAAATTGGCTCTTTTGGACCTTCCTCGTCGTGGTGCTGTTGATTGGTGTATTTATAGGTCTCTCACAAGAATATTCGCTCTGACACTGCATTCTGGTGACGGAAATTGTACTACTGCACGAAATTTCCCCGCTCCTTCTCATTTTTCCCTTTCTAGTGGCAACACTTCTCTTTTTCTACCCTCAAACGGGGTTTTTAATTGAAAAATTTTGAATTTCACATCACTGAATGGAACCTAACGACTTTTTATTTTAGTTTTGCTGTCGTGCAGTTATTGGGAATAATTAGGAATACCTCAAAATGTAATCAACAATAACATCGCGAACGTTCGCTTTATTCTTTCCTTCCTCCTTCCTGGAAATTGCGCAACGATGTGTGTTAAAAACAAACTACACAAACAGGAGACGAAAACAAAACCACGAGCAGAGACAATGTTGCCAACAGAAAAAATTTTAAATCCCTTCGCAAGTCCTCGGCTCAGGATGCCACAGCGGCGTTTCCTTTTGAACTGCAGAGTCGGAGCGCAATTGTGGGAGACCGTTCGGATTGGACTTCACTCCAAAGCCCGCACATGACGTCGTCAAACCCTCATCGACCCCCTTTGCTGATTTTTATTCGACTCGTATTGTGTTCAGGATTCAAGAAATCTAACGGTGTTACGGACATGTAGTGTATCCCTTTCCAGTTAACGAAATAAAAGTATTTAGCAGCAGGTGTCACATTAGCGACTGCGCACATAGTGTGAGCCTAACACGCCTACTTCAATAGTATTCAAATTGCCAAAATTATCGTTTTCCAGTTCATGTGCCATGAAAATGTTTTCTTGTTTCCTTTTTTTTTAGTGACTAGTCATGGCTGAATTTGTAAGGTCTCTCCTACGTATAAGAAATTTTACTTTTGTGATTCGTCGATTATGTTTTTCCAAGATTTTATATTGTCAAAAACGTTTACGTTATTTTATGTTTTGTTAATTTTGTTCGAATTTTCTCCTCTTTATATTCCTTAATGAAATATAATTATTAATTTAAGGAGTTGTTGTGTTTTTGTTCTTTCCTTGCCGAATCGTGACTGAATTTCTCGGCTTGTAGACTTGTACGGTAGTCTGTTGACATATTTGGAGAGAATCTCTCAGAGATCCAGATTGGCCGGAGCACAGCGGTCTGAAAACCCCTAATAAGTGGATTAATTGATTAAATATCCGTATACCCCTAATTTTGGGGTGCTGAATATGTAGATGCATTCCTATTCAGGGATGAATTTGTCAGGTATCAGGAACGGCTCCAAAACAGAATTACGCCTTTTTCGCCGAGCTTTCGATTAATATATAATCTTCATCAGGGCCTTAACAGCAAACAAACTCGTCATAGAAGGAAACATAAGGCATGAACTTGTACCTATTCAGCACCCCCAAAAACAGGGGCAATTAGAACCTCAATCTATATTCGACGAGGACGCAGGAGAAACGGTTGCTAACGTATGCTACCAAGATAAAAAGCGTTGTATGGCTACTCAGATAACTCCGAAAAAATGTTCGTTGTCGCTGCGGTTTGTTGAGGTGAGGTTACTAGTCATTTTTTGACCTGCCAGGTCCAATGGGAGCATTTTTAGGACAGTACAATCAAGTTTTTAGACACACCGAACCTCGCGTGAGGCCCCTAGTCAGCTGACCCAGTGATCGTAGAAACCGTATTAAAACCACGCTTGCATACGAGTCTGCAACACATTATAACATTTTATGTCTTAATAGTTTAGTCGTTGCTAGGCCGTAACCAGTAACGTTTTTGGTGGATACTTTTTCGTGACGGTTTCTTATTTTAATGTGCCAAAGTAAAGACATGAAATGTCAAAATTTGTTTTACCGAGCTAATGTGTTGGTCCAACCCAATTCATGAAAAATAATTATGATGAACCGTACAAAGGGAACCCTGAGAGTTTGGAGGGCCATTTGTTGGACGCTTCATTAATGCACCTCAGAAGAGCTAACGAAGATACTACTGGAAACGGGTCCAATTTTTTAGAGATCGGTAAAGGGGCGGTAAGCGATAAGGTATGGTTAATGTGAGGATTAACCAGAAGCCTCTCAAGATGTTGTTCGATTCCAGAGCATGTCAATCTGTAATCAGCCGGAAGATCTGGAAGTACCTGGGGAAACCTACGCTGTATTCACACCGACTTTTATCAAACGTATACAGATTGACATGCTCCGGAATCGAACATCTTGAGAGGCTTCTGGTTAACCCTCACATTAACAATAACTTAAGTATTTGTCTTGATTACTTATTATTAGGGCTCGGATCAGGGCATATTTGCATATTATGTTGGCGATATGCCCAAGCTACAAATATCCCAAATACACCTTTTTGAAGCGAATTTGGTGTTCCAAATTTAAATTTATAGAGCATATAAATGCATATTTCGGCACTTTATTTTTTAAGAGCATATTTGGGGTGTTTTTGGCAAAAAGTCTATTTTTTGAAGGCAGGGAAACACCTCCAGGTGCTGTACTCAAAGATGATACAATGTATCATGTCACTTGTTTGGCCCACGCTCTTCATCGAGTATCAGAAGCGCTGAGAGATCAATCCCCGGGAGTGAACAGCCTAATTTCGTCAGTTAAAAGAATTTTCGTCAAGGCACCTAGCCGAGTGAGGGCCTTCAAGCAAGAGAATATCCCTCTGCCGGACTAGATGGGGAACATGGATTTCTGCGGCATTATACTTAGCTGACCACCTGCAAGCAGTAAAAAAGTGAGTGTCCAAAGCAACCTATTGCTGTTTTCCCTCATTCTACTCGAGTTTGTTTTATTCATCCTCTGCTCATTGGATTAGAAGGCAAGTGCTTCGTTTATACCTTCTTGAGTCTGGACCAACTATGCATTAATGCGTCATTTTCCTTACTTTTTCCAAGTGATCGATACATTTGACGAAAAAGATTCCCAATACATAGCAAAATCTAAGAAGTACATGAAAGAGCTGGCCTTCGTTAAGGCTCACTTTTTGACAATCCCCCAGCTAATACTGGAGTTAAGAGTCCGCGGGGAAGGAGCTGACGGAAGCAGTACGCGTCATCGAGAAGTTTCAGAAAGAAGCCTCTTCCTATCCGGTGGAGACAGGAGAAGTCGTCCGCAAAAAATTCGAGTTCGTTCTTTTTCGGAACCCTGGCTGGTCAACTGCAGTCGAGCTGGCAAACGTGTTGAACGGCAACTCATCTGAAGCACTCGCCGAATTCACCCCTACAGATATTGCATCTTGCAAGTATTTACCACTCGTTTCCGTAGATGTAGAGCAGTCTTTCTCACGTGACTTAAGAAAATCATTCAAGCCTGAGAATTTTGAAAAACATTAAATTTTAGTTTTACAAGCTAATGTAGGTATTTACCTACTGACTGATATTATGTGCCTACGCGCTAAGAATGTAAATCCAAAATAAAATAGTAATATAAGGTACATAAAATAAAGTGTACATATGAGTGAGTTACCCATGTTTTGTTGAGTCGGTGACGTAATTGCGCTTTGAAAAATGGAGGCTAAAAGCTAGTTTTTACAGCATACATTAAATTTTCAAGGGCATATCTATGGGTTTTTCGTGCATGTTTACGGGCATATCGGGGTGGTTTTCAGGGCATATTCGGGGATTTTATAGAGCATATCGATCCGAGCCCTACTTATTATTGACGCGGATTAAAATGTTCACTTTTCTGCCTGCCATTGATTGAGTTACTTCAATAATAATAATTATTGGGACAATTTCCAACAAATATCAAAGAGAAAACTATATTTGAATAATTAAAATTATGTACAAAATACAAAATTGAAGTGGGACTGTTCTGTAGGTCGCTAATCTTCGTCACTGGAGGAATCTAAAATCCTTCGTTTCCGGTTGGGTGGTGCAAACGAGCCATTCTCTAAGGGTGTGTCGTGTTCTGGATGCATGTCGGGTGCGGTTGAGAGCTCTGTATGCAACAATTCATCGTCCGAGTCTGAACTGAGTTTGCGTTTCTTCTTGGCGGCTGGAGTGGAGTCGGCGTCACCGTTGGTAAGTTGTTGGTCTGTTTCGTCATCCAAATCGGAATGTATGTGTGACCATCGCTTAGAAGAAGTTGGTTTTATCGACAATGGACTGTCCGCGGCATGAGACTTCGACGGCACATCGTCGATTTCGTCATCGGAATCAAGTATGTGCCGCTTTTTACTACCGCGGAGGGTTTTAGACCCGCTGCCGTCCGAAGTGGAGTATTGCCTTTTGGATCGGTTGACGTCGTCGTCGTCTGAATCATCCTGAATCCTGCGAGACTCTTGCTCGGATCCTTCCACTCCTGGATCATCTTCATCATCACTGTTCCGACTGGGTGAACCAGACCTCGAAGGGCTTCTGGCCGCATCTTCATTGTCGCTACTATTCGACGCATCGGATTCGCCTCTGGCAATCTCTTCCTCTCGTACGCCATTCGATTTCTTGGGTAGTTTCCTTTTTTTCGAGCCTTCCGTCTTGTTAGATGTCTCAAGTTCTGAGGCTCTGTTTCGGACCGGAACATCAGTGCAAAGAACATCGACCTCTTCTCCAACTGCAGCACTAAAATTTAATAAAGAGCATGAATCAGACAAAATACACGAACCCAGCAGGTGTAATCACACAAACATGAAGACACCAAATCACAACTTACGACAATTTTTGGTTGAAATCGTTCGCAATGTCCTCCAAGTTTTGTGCGCGGTTTTCGAACAGGAACTCCAAAACATCGATTCTCGTTCTGAAGTCGGTTTCCTTCCACGTTGCAGACACCCTCCAGTAAACCTCCTATTGATGAAATATAACAAAAACAACATAAAGGATTAGTAGAAGAAGTACATAGTTAATTGTAAGATAGAATAGGACCTACCTACGTAATGTGAAATCAACATGACTACTCAATGATTTGTCGCGGATGTTTCCCAAATACAGGTATACCTACTGTATGAAAATCAAGCTGCCGCGGTGGCTTAGTGTGAAGAGTGGCTGATACATACATAGAGTAGGTATAAAACCTGTCTGCTGTAGAATAACTTCCCTGTGGATCAACATTTCCTGGATCCCATGATTTTTTGGGATACCTTCTCTATGTACCCTCTGATAAGACAACATTTTTCAATGTCATAATAGATAATGCGTGTTCAAACGGGGGTCCTTTCTCAGATAATTACTGGAATGACAAGCGTTGGGGGCAGAGGACGGTTGAGCCTTTAATCTCCAATGCTCTATCATGGCTACTGGTCTTCAGTGGCTCAATTGGTAGGGCGTTGCACTAGTAATGCAGAGGTTGTGGGTTCGAGTCCCACCTGAGGCCCAATACATTTTTCGGCCTTCCCCTTCTGATTTCTTGAAGTAACTTAAATAAATTCATAATTAGAATTTAATTTCAGTGTGAATTTACTTTAATAACTCCTCCCTTCCCCAAATTTCTCAGATAAGATTCATCAATATTTAAATTTAATGATTTATGAAAGAAAACGCAGTTTTGCATGAAGGCCTATACCTACACTGTGATTTAAGCGTCTCCAAATGCCTTCTGTATGTCCCAACTGCTTCCTAGTGCTGCAAAAATCGATTTTTTCAACTTTTCGATTTTCTGGTTATTTTGGACAAGAAATCAATTAACCGATTAAAAATGGAAATCCAAAAATACGATCCAATACATGTAAGGGTGTCGAGAAAAGAGAATTTTCAGCTGGACTGGAAATACAATCCGGAGCCGCCTCCTGCCAATGGTTTTTTGTGTCCAATTTAAATCGATTTTTTTATGTTTGGAGAAAAACTCGATTAATCGTTTACATTACGATTTTTTTTGCTGCACCCAGTCCAGCTGATTTGTTCTCGTCAGTCCTCACGAGCATCTCACTGCTTTCAAATTGTTGTTGTTGTTGAGTGAACATACCTGGTGTTGTACCGGTTTTTTGAAGCCGATGGCGTGTAAGAAATCTTTGAAGGCAGGATTTTCCATGGAAAGGACGGGCTCTTCCGAAAGGGGCAGCAGAGGGACGTCAGCGTCAAACACTTCGGCGTCCAGATCCTCGAGATAGTCGTTCATCACGGTCAACAACCATTTCAAGCCACCCGAAACATCTGAAACAGAATGCGATAGAAGGAACGAAGTTTCTCAACTGCTGCATGCATGAGTGGGTTGAGGGTCGAAAGGAAATGAACTGAAACTTCGTGGTGACGCCGCTGCAGTGTTTCGACTGTATGGATTTAGGTGGAAAAAATTCAAACGCAACCAAAAGAAACTTATAATCAATGAAAAACGGTTCTGATTTCCTTCTATCAGCCGGAGGGTACGAATGGTTTATCCAGCTACAATTCAAGCTTTATTTTATGATTTATTTACGCTTTCATTAAAAAATGTGCATTACTAAAAGTACTCATTTTAGTATTATTAGTAATGAATGAATGAATAATTATAGTAAATATAAATATGAATAAGTAAATAAATAATATAATATAAGTTATCAATGAAAAAATATGGGAGTACCTGAGTCGTAACTTGAAATTAGAAGGACCTTTATTATTAATGCTGTTTACGAGGTTCAAACCGATTTTTTTCGCACAACGTTGCAAGCAGCGGACGTTGCCAGCAAAGGAGACAATATTTTAAAATACGTACATTCTAAAAATTACTAATCAAAAGAAATCAGAATTGTAAATTCTATTCTAACATTCGTATTGTAAATTGTATTCTAAATTGTATTCTAACAATCTTCAGTTCGTTGATTGATTTTTTTTTTTTTTTGCCTGATTTCGACTTTTTTTTTCAATTAAACACACGGGGTTGAAACACTGTGCGCTGTGTCGAATGTACTCACATTTTGAACGGGATAGCTCACTGTGCAGAGCGGCTGCTGCGGGTCCGACCCGTGGGGGGAATTCTTCTGGAGGTGAATCAGGAGTATCCTCTTCGTCACTTTCGTCGTCGGAATTATCATCAGACTCTGTTCGCCCTGATTCTGCAAGCAAAAACGCTAATTTGACGTGGACGGGAGGCAAAGACGAACTAGTGTGAAAGCCCTCAAGGGTAGGTTGCTCAATAAAATTGATTTAATTTTTAATAAAATTTATTTAACATTTAATAATGAAGAGTATTTTGACAAACAACCTATACACCCTTTAAGTAGTTTAAATGTGCTACAATTTGAAACCAATTGGAGCTTTCAAATGGTTCACTGGTCATGGAGCCAATTTTAACAGTGAGTCCATATTCCAAAATTACTATTGTCAAGTTACCACCATTCTGGACAGATTTCATCAGTTATACTTTACACTATTTGTACTCGTTCATATACCTTCAGTATAATATAATTTTACGCAGTAGGTCCCTACTACTTCTGTATTAGCTGGTCAACACGCTCAACAGATGTTAGTAGCGAGAGGTCGCCAACGCCCGATTAAGGGTATGGCACCCAAAGAAGAAGAAGATAATATAATTTTATGGTTTTCTAGTCAGGGCTGTAGATGAGCTTAGTTGCTTGAAACCTGTCCCCACGCTATAATTGTTTACCGAAATAAACAATTTAGTATTCAAACCAGCAGAGGAGTCGTTCTCTCTCCCTAACCATCTCAATTGCTCAATTGGAGCTTTGTAGGTCCATTGGATGCGGAAATGCAGTCAATTGAAAATGGGTGACTTTTTTTTCCAAACAGTGCAAAGTTTTGGTCGACTTCAGACTCAAATTACGGCCGAAATACTTATTCTACGAGGATATTTGTTTCGAGTGAAGTTGTAGGAAATCTCATTTGCCATCATTTGAGCATTAGTAGAACATGAACCGACTTACTCTGTAAGTCAAATACGAACCGAGAAAACGAATTAAAATAAAAAAAAGAAACGCCCAATCTGACACCGCTCGGTAAGCGGAAAACCACGTTATTCAGAACATTTTCGGGTGTGGCTCGGAAACTATTAGCCCGATTCCATAATATGGAATATTATTTCATTAATTAAGTACGTAAAACAATGCATTTAATGACCCCTTCCAGCCTCTTAAAGGAGGATATTAGATTCCTGATTGTTCAAGGGATAATAATGTTCAAGCACTTGATTTCATTCTCCTGGCCCTGAATGTTTCGATGGTGGCAGGAGAATGAATACCAGGTGAGTAAAATCAAGCGTTTAAAAATCCCTTGAACGCACAGGAGTCTGCTCCTTTCAGAAGCTGAAAGGGGTAATTAAATGCAATAAAATATAAGGTTTATGATTGATTTGCCAACAAAAAAGGAAGACATTTCTTGAACTCAAAACAGCGCCATAGCGAAGTTCAAACAGAATTTCCAGGAGAGAGGAGCAAATCCTACGTGACTAAACTACACCCCCCCCCCCCCCCCACCCATCACCATCTGACCCAACTTGTTTTCATGAAATACGGGATCATTCCCCATGAGCAGAGCTCAGTTTTAGGCAACGCAAGAACGTAAAAGCTAAACGGAGTGTGTTAGGGTCTGCTGACGCAAAACGAAAACTTCAGACTTTTGGAATGCTCCTGCAGATTCAACCTCACACTTACTGGATTTTCGGGATTTTGACTTCTTCCTGAGTTCATTTTTGTCACTGACGAGGCCGAGACGAAGCAAAGCACCAACGACGTTTTGTCTGGACCTCAAGTTCCCCAGAACCGCCATGATTGGCCTCATCACGTCTGAAACGCAACATTGAAACCATCAGCACGTGACAGGATAATGAAAAAATAAATACTGAAACAACACCCACCATCATCGTGTTTGTTCAAATTGTACAGCTCCGTCAGGTCTTCATCTTGTTCCTCTGTCCAAGTTTTAAGTTTTTTCTGTAACGCAACAACAAGAGTAACAAAAAAGTAATGGAGTAAAAAGCCTATTCGCTACTGAACAGCAACTTACGACTGGCCTCCGCAGCAGATTCAGCTCGTACAGTTTATTTTTTATGCTACGCTCGCTGTGGCTTTCAGACGTCATCCTCTCGTGTATAAATGATACGATAACTGCAACGAAACTCGAATTATCACTATACGTTTTATATTCTGCCATCCCCCCAATGAACTTCGGCGCTTACGTTTGTCGGGCATGTCCTTGTCACACTCTTCGTACAACCGCTTCACATCATTTTCTTCTTCTTCAGTCCACACGCCTTTGGGTTTGGTTTTGTTCTCCGGAACTTCCAAACCGAGCTCTTTCATTTTCTTGGCAACACCCCTTTTGGATCTATCTTTGTTGATTAGATTCTCCAAAATCCAATCTACTTTGTCTGCAAATTAATAAATTGCTCAGTAATTGATGTATTTTACGTAGTTACTAGTGTTTGTACATTTTTCACTCTGTGTACCTTCTGTCACGTTGGTAGCTCTGTATTCTTCATCTAACCTCTTCAATTCTTCTTCTTCGTGTTCCTCCCATGCGAGCCGTTTATTCCTAATCAACACTTGTTAGTATAAAAATATCAATTGCTATCATAAAACATTGTAAGATGACTTACTTGCTGTCTTGGTACGTTCCATAGCCGTCGACTATTTCGCAGGCGTCTTTCACGTGTTTGGGAAACAGCAATTCCAGAAATACGGTCTTGTTGGTTTGTGCCACTTCCCCGAACTTCCTCGTAATGTAAATGGCCAATTTGGCGAGTTCCTGTAAATGTAGATGAGCATGGCGTACAAGTGGTTCTGATTTGGAGAGTCCAGGAGGTGGTTCAGCTTTGCTAACTCTTGACAAATGGAAGGGATGAATGCAGAGACTGGATAATGGTCGGTAAGCTCTAATTTCTGGATTTCTAGCACCTGGATCAGCTTGACTACCTCCTGCCACATGGCAAGGATGTGGGCAGGAACTGGTCAAGAGCCACCAAGCTCTGAATGGAGGTGTCCAGGAGCCGGCTCAGCTTTGCTTACTCTTGACAAATGGCAGGGATGAATGCAGAGACTGGCTAATGGCCACTAAGCTCTGATTCTGGGATTTCCAGCACCTGGTTCAGCTTGACTACCTCCTGCCTCATGGCAAGGATGTTGGCAGGAACTGGTCAAGAGCCAGCAAGCTCTGATTGGGGGTCACCTGGGGCTGGTTTAGGCATGGCGGAAGAGACTGGCTAATGGCCACTAAGCTCTGATTTCTGGATTTCCAGCACCTGGTTCAGCTTGACTACCTTCTTCCACATGGCAAGGATGTTGGCAGGAACAGGTCAAGAGCCACCATAGGGGGTGTCCAGGGGCTAGTTCAGCTTTGCTAACTCTTGATAAAAGGCAGGGATGTAGGCAGATACTACGGGACGCTGCCTGAGTAAAAACCCTTCCCAGGGACTCTTTGTGCATGCGCACCTTGTGTTTGGATTCGTAATTAGCCAGGATGTTCCTAAACTTGATGAAAAGCGAGGCTTGGAAAAGCATCGCAGGGAGTTTGCATTCCCAGGCGATTCGGTGCAGAAGTTTGACGACGCAGTGGTTGGTAGTTTCGGAATTCGTGTCGTAAGTTGATAACAAGGTGTTGCAGATTTTGACCACTTTCGGACTTGCAAGCCTGGAACCGAAAGGAGTAAGATAACCACAAATGGTTAATTACGTAAAGGAATCGCACGCAATAACGCACCTTTTCACGAAGTCAAGGGTTTCGAAATTTTTTTCCAGGATCAGAGGATAATTATCTTCTTCATCAGAGCCCTCGGCGTTGAAATCTGCAATAAATCAATCAGCAAAGGTGCTTGGAGTTTTCTTAATTTTAAGTTAAATTAAATATATATATATAAACTTGATAAAGGTACAGGAATAACTTGATATAGGTTTGATTCAACGTACCTTCCTCTTCTACCATGGAGGGAGCAGCAGTGCCTGAAAAAATCAAGAGAAAACGAAATTATTCAAGGAACTAATTAGCAATAACCAGCCCAAGTAAATTCTGCGTGTCACACTTCATTTTCTGCCATGTTGAGGTTTTAATGATTAAAAAAATGAGAGACGTGCCAAAAGTTGTTTTTAGTTTTAGTGTTTGCGCATTTGAAACCATCCCTACTGCAAATTTAATCAGCACAGCGTATCTGGTTCCATCTGGAACACAACTAAGGATTTCTCCTATCAAATGTAGAATAATTTCAGCTTGCTAACTATTACGGTAGCGAAACCACCCGAGTTACACAGAGTTTAGCGTTAACGGCCAAGTCATTGCCCGAAGGAGCAACGTTTAACATGGGGATCTGTGCGGAGCTCGGTCAAATTCGGTTAGTTGGGTTTCCCTAAATCCAAGACATTGCTAGGTTCCTGAATCAGAGAATGATGTGGGCTCCTATAGTACAGGAGAGCAAATATCATCAGATGTCGAACATCACTTGGCTCAAGTTAAAACTAATGAAAACTATCTCAAACACACTGCACTCAGTAGGACGATTGCTGAGCACGTGGCGGGGCAAAACCAGGATGGACTGTGTTTTGTTTTTGAGTCTTTGTCGGGGAACTCCTCCCAAGTGTCTCAACAGTCGTGAGCGTTGCTGGCTTTCTGCGACGTCGGCGACGCGGCGCTTTCGTACAACAGCGACGACTTCTTCGTGCGAGAGTGCGTCCAAATCGTCGTAGGTCGGCGGCGAGTCGGGTGACTGCGGTCCGGACTGATGGTTACTCCCTGCGACTTCGGTCCAACCCCTTCGGCCCAATCCGCCCACTTTACAAGCCAAATCAGAGACCTGGTTTGAGACGTCATCCATTAAAGTTACTTCTCTGACCTTGTCGGAGATTGTAACACTTTCAGTCACCTTTTGCGAGGCGATACTGCCGATTTTCATGGCACTTTCAGCGGTTATGGTGGCGATTTTCGCGGCCGATTTGGAGAAGAGCGACCAGCCCGAAGTGCCGAAGCTTCGACGAAACGACGCTGTCGAAAAATTCCTGGGACGAACTTCGGGGAGGGTCCATAGTGTAACCGAAACCAGAATACTTTCCGCCGATTTTGCGGTAAATCGCTGGGACGTGTCGCGTTCTCGGCTTGTTTCCGGTTGAAAAACGCCTCTTTTTCATATTTGAACTCTTGTGAGCTGAAATTCTGATAGCTGTTAATCTGCTGGTAGCCATAATCACCAGAAGACGTGTTGTGGTAGGACTGATGGGAGTCAGGGCTCCGGTAGTCATCATTATTTCTTTATGTCTTTGAAGATGAGTCATTTTGAACCTTCTTAGAAGCTTCACTCCATTCTTTTGGGCGACACCACTCAAGTACTATATTCAAATAATCGAAGACGTTTAAAATATTTTTAAAACGCTGTATTAATTAAAATCATGAAAAATTCCACGCCAATCAATAAATTCAACAAAACCAGGTGAGCATCCGCATAGGGGAGGTCGACAGAGGACGCCGACAGGGGGGTTGGGGTTGTTGGTTTTGGATTTATAATACTGTCGATCCACCCCACCATCATGTCGATCCTGGTGTAAAGTACGGGGACGGATTGGTTGCCGCAGACACTGCCATGGGAAATTACGCCGATCAGAACTCTCTTATATCTCGGCCTCAGTTCAACATCTGGAACATCGCAAAGGAGCGGACCCCCACTGTCGCCGTCGCAGGGCGTTCCCGGGGACATGGTACACAGTTGGTTCGTACTCTCGAAGACACCCTCGAACACCATGTGTTGAGTGGCCAAGCGCAATTTTTGGGTGCAGTTCCCGTGGGACATGAGCGTAACGTTTGCTTTGAAGGCGTGCCATCTGTGACCGGGCGGTCCTTCGCCGTACCCTGCAACCTGGCAGACGGCATTTTTCTGGCCCTGCTCTTCAAACCACCGGCGGCTAGACATGTGTGCGCCACTGTGCAGCGCGTATATTCTCTTGAAATCAAACAGCGGCAGGGGCTTAATTGATCCATCAACCAGAGGGTAAGATTTATTCAATTGTATAATCCCAACGTCATAAGAAACTGATTGGAAAGTCACCATGCATTCTGGGTGTGAATACAACACTGCAGGATAATTGAAAACCATAGGTGGATTCTTCTTTGTATCAAACGGATATATGTTGGCATTGCCAGCGACAATCAACATAGTTCCAATGTCTCTCAGACTTGGCCCGGTGCCTTGCCCTCCAGTATACTTCAAGTTCAGTACACAATGGCAAGCTGTCAAGACGTGAGAAAGCGTCAACAAAGTACCAGAACAATACGGGATCCATTCGACATTGGTGGGCTCTGGCCAAGGCCATTTCAACTCCGGGCTCCAATGAGAAGGTCTGGTTAGGTCTATTATGGCCACAAGGAAGGTGAACTCCCTGGGAAGGACGAAGGTGCCGTTAACAACTCTGACACTTTCGCCTTGTTCGGAGGAGTCGGCGACTTTAGGCGATGTCATGAGATCAGCAACAATGAATGAAATTGAGAAGAACGAAGCAAAGGCGCAGAATCTAACAACCATGAAGAGCATTTTCATTTAGATAATTTATAATGAATGCACACCAATTAGATTTCAACGCAGACACAGAACAGAACACACTGACAGTACTGAACTCGGACAACAACTATCAGGTGTTTTGATGCGAAGTGGGCATTTCTGTTGCAATGCATTCGATTCCTTCGCAACTTGCTGTCTGCGTTTGAGGATAATTGGAGTGTACTGTGTTTGACTGCCTGGCCCACCTTGCATCAACGTTCTCATTAAAGCTGTTGGGGTCTTGACCCTAGCTGCCGCTGCACAGTGCTTTGAGCAATTAGGAGGAAGGAAAATCATAGCATCTACGCGATTAGACATACCGGGCTGAACATCGATAGGTTTGAATAAATGAATAAGACTGTCATGAACATCATTTTTTACATGATAGGAAAGTCAGGGTTGGTTGAACTTAGCAACATACCTACCTATTAGTGATGTGTTGTTCTGTATCAATCAGTTACAGTGTCCTAGGTTTATACTGCTGCGTTTTGTCAAGAAATTTTTTTTTTAAATATTTTTATAGGTACCTATTTCAAAAAAAAATTTTTTTGATTTTTTTTCAAAAATTGTTTGTTTTTACTCGAAAAAAATTTAACCTCCTGGGATCCTTCAAAAATCCAATTTTTAGCCCCATGAAAGCCATGTAGATCGCCACAGTGAAAACGGATCGTTCCAGGACCCCCAAAAATGGATTCTACGTCCAAAAATACTTCGAAAACGACACCTAACTCGATCCCATAGCTAAAAGCCTTTAAAAAAAAAAACCTCCCGTAGCCCCATTTTAGCCCCATAGCGCCCCACGGGTTTGGGCGATCGGGCTGAAAACCTTGCGGGCACAACTAAATGGTAAACTAAGTATTTTGTCAAAATTTCAGATTTTTAAAAAAATTCCTAGGTACTGCCCAAAATCGCCCGGACCGCGGATGGACATATCGGTTTTGGAATCTAAACCTCTTGAAACGAATAATGTCAAATTTTGAGGCCGATCGGAGTCGCCGACCTCTGTCGCGATTACAAAGGTCTATTATTCCAAGAATAGGTAAATAAACCTTAATCTGTACTTAGGTAGTAGAACTTAGTTAATCTGTAACTTCAATGTTCGGACAGATGTGGGACCTCGAAGAAATATATTTTGCGTCCAAAATTACTCGGAACACTACACCTTATTTGACCTCCTGGGATTCTTCAAAAATCCCATTTGTAGCCCCCTGAAAGCCCAATAGATCCCCACAGTGAAATCGGAACGTTCTGGGACCCCAAAAAATGGATTCTACGTCCAGAAATACTTCGATAACGACACATAACTCGGTCTCATAGCCGAAAACCTTCAAAAACCCCTCTCGTAGCCCCATTTTAGCCCCACGGGTTTGGGCGATCGGGCTGAAAACCTTGCGGGCACAATTAGATGGCACGTCAAGTATTTTGTCAAACTTTTATATTTTTCAAAGTGTTTAATACCTAGGTGTCGTTTTCCAAGTAATTTTGATCGGGTTTTATATATATATATATTAGGTCCCAAATCTGTCTAAACTAATAACTAACTATTTTAAATTTATTCAAAAACATTTCCTTTGGTGCAGAATAAATTTTTAATTTTTTCAAAAATATTTCCTTTGCTACAGAATTAATTTTTTCATAATTAACCTATAGGTACCTATCAAAGAATAATAACACTATTCACTTTATACACTTTATTAATGGAATTTTCGCATCATGAGATGTTTAAGGGCAATTTTGAGTCCCAGGGGAGTCAAAAATTTAGTATAGGTACTTAACTAACAATAATAATCATTATTATTATTTTTATTCATTGTTACCTACTAAGTTGAAGCCCTCTCGCGGAACCACAGAGTCTCTGTTTGTGTCGCAATAGACTTACACGCAGTAGACTTACACGTGTAGACCTTACACGAACGCCAGCGAGGTTCGTGCAACACGAGATCGGCCGCCAAGGGTGTGGCCCGTCCTCGTCATCAGTGATCACGTCATCACTCAGTCTTCTCCCAGCAGCACGACGGGGAGGTTGTTGGGGTATTTTTTAAGTTTAAATGTAATTTCAGCCCAATTCATTTGAAATTGCCTCCACTTATCACACGATGTGATATTATCATCCGGTAGAGTAACAAATTGGAAGAAACTTGTGGCGTTGCCGTGTTTTAGACGGAAAATTGGTAAGAACTGATGATTACAATAATTGTAAATGAATGAATTATTCATCTTTTACGAATAATTATTGTTTCTCACACGCGGTATTCTCTATTCATGGAGCTTACAAACCCTCCTGATTGGTTTATTTAGTTTGGCCTCAAATTGATCTCATTGAGGGATTCTCCATCTCTTTTGTTGATCTTTTTTTCAACCGTTAATGAATTAGTTTCATTATTCTCGGAAGTTTTTTTGTGATCGGCCTCAAAATTTGTCATTTCACGTTTCAAGATGGGTAGGTTCCAAAAATGTAATGTCCCCCTCGACGTCCGAGCCCTTTTAGGCGGTAGGATTTCTTTTTTAGAGTGTACAAATCTGAAACTTTGACAAAATACCCAGTTTACCATCTGGTTGTGCCCGCAAGATTTTCAGCGCGATCGCCCAAACCCGTGGGGCGCTATGGGGCTACGGGAGGGTTTTTTTGAAGGCTTTTGGCTTTGGGATCGAGTCAGGTATCGTTTTCGTAGTATTTTTGGACGTAGAATCCATTTTCGGGGTCCCGCAACGATCTGAATTCACTGTTGCGATCTTACGACTTTCATGGGGCTAAAAATGAGATTTTTGATGGATCTCAGGAGATCAAATATTTTTCAAGTAAAAACCAAAAAAAAAAAGCTGCAAATTTTACACAAGGGTTTAATATTCTTTGATATAGGTTGCTTGTGCAGAAATTTAATTCTGTGTCAATGAAAAAACTTTTTGATGAAACTTTGTTTTTTACTTGAAAAATATTCGACCTCCTGGGATCCATCAAAATTCTCATTTGTAGTCCGATGAAAGCCCTATAAATCGCAACAGTGAAATCGGATCGTTCCGGGACCCCAAAAAAATGGATTCTATGTCCAAAAATACTTCGAAAACGACACCTGACTCGACCCATAGCCAAAAGCCTTCAAAAAAACCCTCCTGTAGCCCCATAGCGCCCCACGGGTTTAGGCGATCGGGCTGAAATTCTTGCGGGCACAACTAGATGGTAAACTGAGGATTTTGTCAAAAAATTCCTACTGCCCAAAACGGCCTGGATGGCGGACGGACATTTTGGTTTTGGAATCTAGATCTAGAAAATAAACCAAAATCATAATGGTAGCTATTGAATGTAAAGGGTTAGTGGGCCCGCCAGTGATTACATACTCTGGTTGAGCCCATCATCACGGGCTGTTTTGGTGGTGGTGGCGAGCGCTTTCGATGTGATGACGTCATCAATGATCAGACGATGAGGTTTTCACATTGAAAGCGCTCACCACCAACAAATTAGTGGTGACAGAATCAACCAGTTATTTTAAAAAAATCAAAATTTATTTCTAACGTTCAGGTAACATGGAGTGTGAATCAGGGATTGGGCTGAAATTAGTTGATCTTGGGAGCATAAATAGGAGCAACCGCGTCGGGCATCATCGGAGTGCAGTGTTGTGTCAAGTGTTTAAGTGCGCGTAGGCTAGATGGGTGGTGTCAACAGGATGTGTGATACGGTTAGTAGGTAAACGTGGTACGCAGCAAGGATAAGCCAGCTCGTAGGATCCAGCCTGCCATTCATTATTTGATAGCTTGCGAAGCTGTGCCTCCTTGCCTGCCTGCCGCGTGGATTATAGATTGTAAGTTAGTTATAGTCTGTCCCTTTAGGTCTCGGGTAGGTAGGTAGTCTTAGGGCGGATGAAGTGGCTGAAGTGGTTAGCAAGGCTGGAGATCGCTTCTGTCATGGTGATTCGCCGTGCATGTGAGTGGGTGGTCACTGTGAGAGTAAGGTTGCATATTGGTTGGTCGGCTCCAATTATCGATAGCTGGTAAACTTGGTAAACGGATCTGAACTTCCGATGCTAGTGGCAGGCGTGGTGGACTGGCACAGTGATGGAGTTTCAGTTTGGTTCGATCTGGATGGTGGGGCTGATTTTGTAGGTAGGCTCTGGTGGGAGGGGGGACTAGGTACGCCAACCAGAGAGAAACAAAACTCGGAACGTTTCTACTGTGTCAATTACCAGTAGCATTGAACTCGACAGTCAGGCGTATATATTATCATTGGCACGTAACGATTGAAGAGCGTCAATGCCAGTCTGTGTGCGTGGGCTATCACAGTGACGGTAGTGTAAGAACACACTTCCTGTTTTGACACCACCGAGAAGAAAAGAAAACTTCTAGACTCCATCAAGACCTCGAGACGTGCAGACCTCCTCAGCCATCATTGTGTTTGTCGACTTCACAATTTGCCTCGCCATCGATGCTACTGCCACATCAATTCAACACGCGAGTGTCCGTTAATGCTACCAAGTCTCGCGGCGTTTGGGTGGGGGGTGGGTCTTCTCCGAGTTTCTCCAAAGTTCCTGAACGCTTCATAGACAAGGTTTGGTTGGTGAGTAAATTTTGCGTACATTTTGTTAAAACGTCCTATAGTTTCACATCATTTTTTTTAACGATTTCATTCTTTTTTTTCAGGCATGCTCATCAACAATTATTGAGCCAGGTACAATTCAAAACCATGTCAAACCATTCAAGATGGCATTCAAGTTCCTTTTCAACATTCTTGTGACTTTGATGGTCACTACTCACTTGATTTTCATTTTCCACTCTTTGGAGTTTTCAAGAAAACCCCTAAAGAAACTCATCAAATGGTCAATCTGAACTTAAAGCAATGCTTAAATAGTACCCAACCTGAATGCCATTTTGTGGAGCCACTGTTTGAAATTAGTCCCCCCCCCTTGGCATGTTGAACTTCATGAACTTCAAGAACTTCAGCTAAAGGAAGGACTTCTTTTATCACATGGCATTAAACGCCACAAATTTTGTTTGTTTCAAGAATCAAGAAAATTAGGTACCCTATATAGGTTGCTAGGTTATATATACACCAGAAACCCGCACACATTACAACACAATGTCATTTCAAATCAAGCAATATTCAAAAACTACTAAGTAGACAATTCCAATAATTGCAATCCACAAAACAATAAGTAGTTACCCATGTAGGCAAAGATGTCGTCGTTCATTAGAATTTAAATATTCTTCAGAACTCCCACAACTCCCTACTTCTTTTTGCATAAACCAGTATAAAAAACGCACATGTACAATGAAAAGCTAGTAAAAAATTACAATAAGTTTACAATACATTAGTGGCCTCAGGTTACAAACCATAAATTGACTCAACTGCATCCCACCAAATTCCTCAAGAGAGAAAAACTCAGCTCTAATGTTGTGTTTTGAAGTGGTAGGCTTCAAACATTCTCTTATCAATCTCTATTCTTTAGTAAATTGCATGCCAGTGGCTCCAAGGTTAAAAAAAAAAAACAAACAAAAAACACACAGTTAGGGTATTAGGTACACAACTATTGTCTTTGTTGAAAATAAATTGCTATAGATTGTCATGTTTCTCACGCTGAGTTCCAGAGCCAGGTGTTGGCTTCTCCAACCGGCACAATATTTGATGTTGTGTGCATAATGTTGTTGTCTCTGACTTCTACATTGTGCAAATTGAATATCTCTTACTGTGTCGTCCATCCGTGAAGTTTGGTGGACTGTGCTCAGCTCGGGGAATATGACGACCAGGCCTGGTTGTTGTTTCCCCTGTTTTTGTCTTTTCTTCTTGTATTTGGTAGTTAGTGAAACAAATTGTTGTAGATTGTCATGTTTCTCACGCTGAGTTCCGGAGCCAGGTGTTGGCTTCTCCAACCGGCACAATATTTGATGTTGTGTGCATAATGTTGTTGTCTCTGACTTCTACATAGTGCAAATTGAATATCTCTTACTGTGTCGTCCATCCGTGAAGTTTGGTGGACCGTGCTTAGCTCGAGGAATATGACGACCAGGCATGGTGGTTGTTTCGTCTTTAGGTACTTCTTCTTTATTTAGCAGAAAAGTCATTTCGTAAACTGGCCTCTGATGACAGACCACGTGAGAGCGTCAGCGTCATTTACTGAAGTAAGTAAGTAGGTACCTACTCTGAATGATGGGTAAGACTACCAACGTAATATTATTATATAACCTATTATGTTGGTATTAGCTGCTCATCGTCTACGAATCAATCCAGTTTTTCTGCAGTGAAGCGAAGTGATTCTGCGGGCACCCCAGACAAGGTGATTCAGCAATGCGTCCAGCTTTGTAGCTTTCTTCGTTTGACTCCACAATACAGTCCTCAACATCTGCCATCGTGCTGCCTTCATTGACTGAATTTACAGAGAAGACATTGTTGGTGAGTTTGATTGTCTACAGTGAAATAGATATGGCGTGGATTTCCTTGCTAAACGGTCCTTTTGTATTTCAGTTTCGATGGCAGACTTCTTGGGAGCATCAGCGTCATTACTGAATGATAAGACCACCAAGATATATCTTCTCATCGTCTACGAGCCAATCCAGTTTTTCTGCAGTGAAGCGACACACCAGACAAGAGTTGCTGCAGCAATGGTGTCACCAAATTCTGCATAAAATCACCTGGAAGGCAAATAATTTGGCGAATAGCTTCGGCTTTTACTGATTTTATTTATAGAACGCTCCCCAAGATCCCAAAAGGTCTTCAGTCTGACGCCACTCCCAATGGTGGGGGAAGGATGGCGTGAAGAGGAACAGCAAATGATGAAAGGAAAGAAGGAACGTTGATGGAGCGTAGTTAGGTACTGTTTTGTCTTTATAGAAGAAAGTTGTGTTTGTGAGCCCTATATTTGAAGCTTTATGCTTAGATGAGTCATTTGACAAAATGAAGACATGTAAGTTCTGATTATCTACTCTTGGCTCACTTTCTTTTAGGGTTTCATAGGTTGCCCTAGATGTTTTTGAGGTTGGCATTCTTTCGAGTTTCTGGTTTCCATCATTGACAAGTGAGGAGTGTGCAAATCGGATATTGAAACCCCAGATTTGCCAGAGGAACAATTCAAGCTCTCAACTGTCAGTGGTGGGGGAGAGAAATCCATTGCCGAACTAAACAGCTCATCCTCAGTGTTTGTTGAAAGTATACTGCCAATGGAAGGGGAAGAATGGTGTGAAGAGGAGCGGCAAAGTATGAAAGGTAAGAATACGTTGAGGGAGAGTAGTTACTGTTATGTCCTCAAGGAGAATGTGCTGTAGCTCGTTGGACACGAAGAAGCTCCAATGTCCGTCGTAGAAAGGTGACCCGGGCAGGTTCTCCAGAAGGTCGACTGAAGAAGGGTCGCCCACTCGATGCGTCGCCTCAAGCTCACCAAGGATCAGTGTCAGGACCATAAGGTTTGGCGATATTGAGCAGTCCCTGGTAAGAGGAGAAATCCTCAAAAGTACGAGGTTCCATTGGACATGGCCTGTTGCCTGTGAAAAGTTATCACCTATTGTTTCCACAGTTGGAACATCTTTCTTTCCCTGCTTGTGGCCAAATGGAACGTCCTCTGCCTGTTTCCTCCATAGAATGTTTACAAACTCTTTGCTGCATGGCAAGTTTATACTGCCTTTGTTCTTCATGGAGCATTTATACTGCCCCTTTCCTGCTTGGATCATTTATACTGCCTGTTTGCTGCATATAGCATCTATACTGCCTGTTTGCTGCATGAAGCATTTATACTGCCTGTTTGCTGCCTGTAGCATCTATACTGCCTGTTTGCTGCATGTAACATTTACAGTGCCTGATTGCTGCATGGAGCATTTATACTGCCTGTTTCCTGCCTGGAGCGTTTATGCTGCCTGTTTCCTGCCTGGAACGTTTACCGGCTGTTTCCATAGGCATGATGCTTTGCTCCAGTAACCTAACCAATTTGGTGAGGAAGGTGTGACTATTTGGGGAAAGCCCCCCTTAGTTGGGGGGTAGGAGGAGGTCACATGGGGGAAACCCCTTTTGGTTTATTATTCTTGGAATAATACACCTGTTTTCGCGAAGGAGGTCGACGACTCGGATCGGCCTCAAAATTTGATATTATCCATTTCAAGAGGTCTTCATTCCAAAACCGAAATGTCCGTCCGCCGTACGGAGTACGCCGTACGCCGTCCGGGCAGTAGGAATTTTTTTAAAAACTAAAATTTTGACAAAATACTCGGTTTACCATCTAGTACCATCTAGTTCTAGACTGAAAACCTTGCGGGCACAACTAGATGGTGAACCAAGTATTTTGTCAAAATTTCAGATTAAAAAAAAAGAAAAAAGCCCACTGCCCAAAAAGGCCCGGACGGCGGACGGACATTTCGGATTTTGAATGTAGACCTCTTGAAACGGATAATGTTAAATTTTGAGCCCGATCGGAGTCGTCGACCCCTGTCGCGAAAACATAGGTGTATTATTCCAAGAATAATAAACCAAAATTTCCACATTTTTAGGGTAGACGCTGATTTGTCTTGTTACTATCAAAATCCACTTAAACGCGGCTGTTTTAAGAAGGATTTCAATAGAAATGAGGCCAATATTACGTGATTTCTTGTGTTAAGTAGGAAATAAATTTCTTTTCCTGGTTTTCACATTATTTAAGGATCGTGATTTCTACCAAATCCCCTTATTTATGATATTTTCTTTCTTCTATCTTCAACATTTATCAACACTATCAACATTTATTGAATCCAACAACGTTTTTATCGTCAGGACTTTTGGAGACCTAAAAACATCAAAATGTTCGGACTTAGGTATCTACGAGGACTTCGGGAGGACGCGAGTACAACTTGGCGCGCCGAGCACTACACTTAATAAAGTGAGAAGATTATGAGAGAGGTTTCAACTGGGGAGGGTTATCCTAGTCGACAGCACCCGACCGAACTCATTAATAAATATAATATAATAATAATCTCAATAATAAATATATGATCTTGGAATCTTGGATTAAGCATCTGAGACTGTGACCGATGGTTCTGTTTCACAATTAAATCTCCCAGTCCATAGCGTTCCAAAAGTCAGCTGGTGTCGCCACTGAACGCTGTAGGCATCAAGTGAAGCTGGAATTTTTTTGACATAGAATATCATCAAAAACAAATTCCGGACTAAACTATTTTGAAACTTCTTAGAAATCAGCTTGCAGACTCGTCTGCAACCACAGGAGACCATTTTCATGTCTTCGTCTTCCATATTATTCACCTTATTGTGTTTGTTGTTGACCAGGAGACGCTACTTAGTTACAAATTTCGTGATGCGATTTCATTACACTAAAAAGTAACGCTTTTTTCGGTTGTGCCCAAGTAAAGACATGAAAATGTCAAAACAAAGTTTATTACAAAAATGTGTAACCAGTGCCCCTACAATATTTAAAGTGAAGAATCATTAGATGCATAACAACAGTAACTAATGATTGCACTATCATCTGTTGATAGTTACTAATTCGGGCACATGAGAACAACAATTTACCAGCTAAGAACAGAATTTACCAGAAACACAAAATATCATTCATCCGAAAGCGAGCTTGGCATCGACTGGTAGTGTACGATGGCTTAATTGATCTATCAACCAGAGGGTAAGATTTATTCAATTGGATAATCCCAACGTCATAAGAAACTGATCGGAAAGTCACCATGCATTCTGGGTGTGAATACAACACTGCCGGATAATTGAAAACCATATTAGGTGGATTCTTCTTCGTATCAAACGGATATGTTGGCATTGCCAGCGACAATCAACATAGTTCCAATGTCTATGAGATTTGGCCCAGTGCCTTGCCCTCCAGTATACTTCAAGTTCAGTACACAATGGCAAGCTGTCAAGACGTGAGAAAGCGTCAACAAAGTACCAGAGCAATAAGGAATCCTTTCGACATTGGTGGGCTCTGGCCAAGGCCATTTCAACTCCGGGCTTCAATGAGAAGGTCTGGTAAGGTCTAATATGGCCACAAGGAAGGTGAACTCCCTGGGAAGAACGAAGGTGCCGTTAACAACTCTGACACTTTCGTCTTGTTCAGAGGAGTCGGTGACTTTTGGCGATGTCATGAGATCACCAACAATGAATGAAATTGAGAAGAACGAAAAAAAGGCGCAGAATCCAAAACCACAAGAACGTTTTCATTTAGATAATCTATAATTAATTTGACCTTTCGAATAAAACTGTGGTAGATCCAACATCAGATGGCTAATCCGCCTCCACGACGGACTTTTGTTCCTTGTAGACCCCACGTTCAACCCGGCCAGATTCAGAGCAAGTCTGGGGAAACTTGGTCTGGTTTCACCATGCTCTCTCCTCCAAAAACTTGGGGCAAGAACGTGACCTGAGAGCTGGCACTGAATTCGCTTGGAAAGGCTGTCGCTCTGATCTCCTCTATCAGGGAAGGCATCAATCAAGTTCGGAAATGAAAGAAGCACCTAAACAGTTAGGATGTTTTGCCGCAGCAAGGCCAAGCCCTGAATTGAGAGCATTCAAAATGCCACGTATTCGCCAAGGTCTTCAGCTTCAAATGAATACATTGCTCTAACTCAGGCAATAAATATATCCATTGGAAATATATGACATGGAGCTGCTCCATGTCAATGCAGCTCCATGTCTGGCAATCAATTATATCCACACGTTGCAAATGAGAAATTATCGCACTTGTGGCCACTTTTGTTATTCTTACGATACAGCAGAACCAAGTGTTCGACAGCCTGACATATTACATAAATTTTCATCCATTTTGAGGTTTCCTTCTATCCTCCAAACCCATCACTACCTCTGGTGATCCTTCCCCCAAAACCATTGCGTTTTAGATTCATTCCCCCAAATTCAAGCGCCCCGGCATTTGTAGAAGAAGATTTGCACACCAACATAGTGACGGAAGTTTAATGATACGAAAAAATTCCTGATAACATAAGCGAGTATTTATCACAATGCGGCGCCCAGTTTTTTCCTCCCCTCTTTTTGAATTCCAGTGGGAACGTTCCCCTCCTGCAGCGGGAGATAAGGGAGAAGCGAAGTACATCAAAGAAGATTCGGCAAAGGACCGGGAGGTGGAATAGATTTAGAAGAAATGGATGGCACACGTCGGGGGGCGGGTCTTGAATTTGAGAAAGCGGCTTTAGCGTCAAAACTGCTTGGGGGCGAAACCCAGGACCATAATGGTGGACCTCGGCAATTATTATTTTCTATTTTCTATTATAGGGGTTTCAAGCTCAATTGAGAGTTTTCTATTTTTTGAACAGAAAATTTTCAAATTGAAATGGAAGTTCTCAATTAGGTTTGGAAAACTCTATTAGGTTTAGACAATTCTCAAATGAGCTTGAAACCCAATATAATATATTATTGGAGCTCCAGCCAAAGGAGAACGAGGAGAAGGAGGAGGACGACGAGTAGGATGAGGAGCGTCAAGGAGAAACACGTTTGGTCACGAAGACCTCTGAAGAGGCCACACGCTCGCGGCTCTGCCTGGAGAGGCAACACGTTTGGACACTCCCGGCTATCGATTCCCCTTTTGGGCAAAAAGCCTTGGAAACCCTGAGCCAGTTCGCCACCAAATGTGCAAGATTTAGACAGGTCTGGAAAGCTTGGGACCAACTTGGCAAGCCTTGGAGACTCTCAAGGGCGATCCACATCAGTGTTTCAGTGAATCCGTGGCTATCAGTGCTCCGTGCGGCTTGTAACGCTGGTGTGTGGACAATTTATCATTGATGCTATTGAAGGGCACGGAGCACTGATGGCCATGGAATCACATATCACTGGAATGTGTGGATCGACCTTTAGCCAGCTTGGTTCCATATTGGCATGCCTTGGAAACTTGAATCAGCTTAGCACGGGGACGAGCTTAGCAAGCCTTGGACAGCTCTGGAAAGCTCGGTACCATCTTGGCAAGCCTTGGAAACCCATTGGTAAGTGATGATAGCAGTAATTTCGTGGCCATAAGCGCCATCCATCTTGTGGCCAAAAGTGTCCCCAAGCTCGCTATATTGGTAGCCAAACGTGTTGCGTATTCACCGCTCGATGGCCAAACGCGATACTCCCATGAGGAGAACCATCTTTATTCTAGGGTACCTACTTCTAAAAGTCGGACAATTTTGAAATTGTTGACTGTGGAGATCGATCCAAAACTTATCAACTCGTCAGCCGTATCAGGATTAGGATCATACGAAAAATTCCACTATTTTGCCGAGCTTTTGAACTTAATTTTCTTCATCAGGGCCTACACAGAACTTTAATTTTTTTGCATTAGAGCCAAAAGATATGCTGCTCTAATGCAAAAATTCCGCCGATTAATTTAAATATTTAGAGTTCTAATGGGGGGGGGGGGGGGCTCTCACCATTCAGGTATAAATCCTTCAGTGTTGCGGGGTGAGGTTGAGGGGATGAGGCACGTGAAGGTAGGTGGAGAGGGTAGTGGTAGTGCGGGGGAGAGGATGAGGGGCGAGGGAACGTGTGAAGAAGGGCGGAGAAGCAGGTATGCTTGGAAGACTATGCAGGTATTCAAACTGGGAGACTCTTGGAAAAGAAAAACCTATTATGTGTGATTAAAAAGGACAACAACAACACACAAAAATTTGCTTTGGCACGTATATGACGAGAAAAGTCTGAAAACACCAAAATGTCGCTCCAGGTGGATTATCTGAGCTCACAAAGTGGGTCAGAAAGGGGTATTTTATCTTCAAAATTCCTTCCACTTTCACCATTAATTTCTTTTAAAAAATAAATAAATAAAATTAAAAAAAAAACACGTTGGGTTAGGGGTTGGCTGGCGTAGACAGCAGAGGGCGGCCCCCAAGTTTAACTCAACCCCCCCCCCCCCCCCCTCCTCCTCATCCTCCTCAAACACTTCTTTTGCTTGCAGTCCAAGTTACAATTCCAAAACGTCGCGACTCGTCGTCCAAAACGTGTCGAAAGTTGCCCAAAACTAGATTTCAAACTTCTTTTTTTTTTAATTTGGAAAAAGGTTTTGGCGAGTAAATGACGAGAAAATTCTCAAACTACCAAAAAGTTGCTCCTTATGGGGTTCCTGAGCTCCTTAAGTGTACCTGGAAGGGGCATTTTACCTTCAAAATCCCACTTTCATCCTGAATTTCTTTTAGAAAAAAAAAACACTACGTTGGGTGTGACGCCAGATGTGAAAGGTCGGAGGATGGCTGGCGTAGCCAGGAGGGAGTGGCCCCCTATTCTAACTCAACCTCCCCTGTACAGTACTTCTGCTAGCAGTCCAAGGAGCAATTCCATTTGTCTCTATGGACGATGGGGGAGGAAGCCGAAGGGAACAGACAATCTGCACATGCTCGGGGGAGTAGCTGACCCCCAACGCCCACAGCATCCCCTCGCATAGTTGTTCCACCCCCCCAGTTGTTCATCTCGGAGGGTTTCAGGAAATTCCGAATGGAGGGAAACAACCTCGAAACCCCCGCACGGAAATACTCTGCAACCGCAAACCCTTCGCGCTGAAGACGTTTGAGCCCTCCCCGGAAGGAAGTTCGGAAGCCGAAGTTTTTTTACCGATGTTTTCGAGTTAAGACGCCGTTCATTTTCAATTTTTTTTCTATAATGAAATAAGTTGATTTGTGCGGGCAGAACCACAACTTCGCCCCCCCCCTCCCCACCACCGCCGTTTAGTCCGAATTATGGATTGAGCTCGAAGAAAATGGGCGCAGATCTCGTCGAAGGTATGTTTTTCACTCAAAACAGAAAATCCCACGTACGCAATTGAGAAATATTAATCCCACCCCGCCAGGTGCGAGCTCTCCCGGGGATTTCTCCGACGTCAGAAATTCTGGCAATTTTATCTTGGGAGCATTAAAACTAGTTATTTAAATACCTAGTAAAAGTTGAAATTTGGAGCAAACTCCACACCTCTTTAAAAGTGAATTTGAACAGTTGCGTAACAATCTTACGAAGTTTCTTTTATTGGAAAATTTGTCTTCAGGTCCTTTTGGAATAGCTCTGGAGAAATAGTGTAGACGGTCTAATCAGTCACTTGCATTATTTCATTTATTTGAAAACAATATTGAAAAAGAGAGAAAGAGAGACAGAGCCATTTTAAAGGTAAGAAAATCACGATAAGCGCGTACATTTGCAGCGTAATTTAAATTTAAATCTTTTTCTCACGACGGACTTATGAAACTGGGGTAAGTTTAAGAACTTGATAGGTTTTTTGATAGTTTTTAGGGGTTTACGAGGGATGGTAAGGGGACGGGGGTGGGGAGATCAATATGTGGTGAGGGGAAGGGCGGGGAAGACAGTCTGGTCCAAAAGTGGGGTCGGATGCTGAAATCAATACATCCAGCACGGCAGTGAAGGGCAGAAGGGCTGAAAGGCGAGTCGTAAACAAAGGGGGCCAACTCCCCCCCGCAGACACAAGTGATGTTTTTTCTCCACTTTCCGCCCTCCGACGAGAGTTCGTCGAAGTTCGGACGGGAATCGACAGGCAGAAGGGATTAGATTGAATGCGCTGGGAGAATCAAAAGTTCGTGACTTGGGGGGGGCCAAACGACAAGTTAGAAACGAGATACTGTTCGAAGACGGAAATAGATGGGGAAAAGATACTTTCAGGAATGTGCGTGTCCAGTTAATTTTTTAATCAATAGAATGCTCTCAAAATTGTCATTTAATGACACCACACACTGCAAAGTCGATTAACACAAGGACTTACCTAATCTTAAAGATCGAACATGGTTATTCTGTAGTCGAACAAAAATTGATTTTGTTTGAATAAAAAACATTTTTGAAAAAAAAAAAAAAAAAAATCTGTACATTGTTCGAACAGATGTGGAACCTCGAAAAATGTATAATCCTTACAAAATTACTAGGAAAATATTTGACTTCCTGGGATCTTTCAAAAAGCCCATTTGTAGCCCCATGAGAGCCCTATAGATCCCCACGGTAAATTCGAATCGTTCTGGGACCCCCGAGAATGGATTCTACGTCCAAAAATACTTCGAAAACGGCACCTAACTCGAGCCCATAGCCGAAAACCTTCATAATATGAAGGAATATTACAAGCCCTCCTGTAGCCACTTTTTAGCCCCACAGAGCCTCACGGGTTTGGGCGATCGGGCTAAAAACCTTGCGGGCACCACTAGATAGATGGTAAACTGAGAAATTTGTAAAAAAAAATTATTTTTAATTTTTTTCTAATTTTTTTTTAAAATTCCTACTGCCCAAAACGGCTCGGACGGCGGACGGACAATTCGTTTTTGGAATCTAGACCTCTTGAAACGTATAATGTCAAATTTTGAGGCCGATCAGAATTTTCGACCTCCGTCGCGATTACAACGGTGTATTATCCCAAGAATAATAAACCAAAATCAAAATTACCCGTTAGGTACTTTGCGATATTTTAAAATTCACGAAAGAACGAAACTAAGTCTGTTAAAACGAGCTTTTCACGCTGATTTCAACGAGTACAAAACGATTTCTGTGCGATAAACCGTTCGCAAGTTATTCGAGGATCGTCGGTAGGCGGGTACGAGTATTTTTTGAGAGCCTTCGGTTTGTTTAATAGGTACTAGGTAATTTCATTTTGAGTTGATGGGTTGCTATGGGCTGCATATAATTGGTGATAGACGGGAATTTGATAATTCACTACGAGAAACCAACAAGCGTAGTTACTATGAAAAATTAAGTTGACGGGTTGCCACGGGTGCATCGTTGATAGGTGATGGGCGGGAATTTGATGTTTCGTGCCTCGCACGGGTGTCCCAGCTAGTATGACATACATTGTACTAAAAGGCTAAATGCAATTGAATTTTATTGTTACAGATAGAGCACTCAGGTGCGCCGACTGTCCTGAACTCATACGGAGTTGAATTCGTCGAGTGAAATGCCAAAAAACCAGTGATGTTGGGCTGGAAGCTGTTCTCGCTCTCCTTCATCTTCTTCAACTTCGCTTTTGTCAACCCGCTATGCACCGTGTGCACGTCTTCGTCCTGCACGCCGTTCGACGGAGGGCCCCTAGCGTCGCAGAACGTCACCGTCGCGTGCGTCGAGGCTCTCAACGTCACGGCTGACGACGGAAACGCAACGGACAGCTTCCGGGTGATCACCGTGGAAGACTTCCTCTCGCTAAACGGGACGATTTTCGACAAAGTGCGGTACCTTAACGTTTCATTCAACTCCATTGACAGCTTCAACGCGTCATACGCTAGCGTATTAGGTGTAGATTTATCTCATAACTTGATTACAAACATAACTCACTGTCAATTCCCACCACAACTAGCTCATTTAGATGTAAGTCATAATAATTTAGCGACACTGGTTAATTTCTCTCATAGCGCACTCCAACAACTGGAAGCCAGTTGCAACAACATAACCAGTCTAAACTTAGGTACATTTCCAAATTTAAAATCGTTGAATTTGGGTGAAAATAGAATTTCAAAAATTGACAAAAATTTATCAAATCAAACCCCACGGTTAGAAATTCTGAATTTGACCACGAATTCCATCGCTCAATTAAACGACTACAGTTTCAACTTGTCCTCGCTTTTGCGCTTGCACTTAGGCAACAATAAGCTCTCATTTCTGTCAGAGAAATGTTTTTACGGCTTGAGTAGGCTGCAGTTTTTGGACATTTCCAACAACAGGATCACGCAGGTGTTCCCGAGCATGTTCCAGTACATACCGCTGGTTCGGTTGGACGTGTCCAACAACCCCAATTTGATGACGCAGGATTTTGGGATCCTTTTGGCTTCCGAGAGGTTGAAAAGCGTGAACGCGTCGAGGACGAATCAGGTGAAAATTCCGGCTTGCCTCACGCGGTCTGTGAGGTATTTGAGTTTGAGTAGGAATAATATTTCTCAAATACAATGCGGGGATTTGGACAGTTACCCGCTGCTGAATAGTTTGGACTTGTCGCACAATAATATCAGTTTTATAGAAGATGACGCGTTGGGCAGGTTGGAGCTGCTTGAGACGATCATATTGAGTCATAACAGGTTGACTTTTATTCCTTACACGTTGTCAAGCAACCTCAAAGTGTTGTTTCTTGACCACAACCACTTGAGCAAAATCACCCCGGCAGACTTCGCCGGGTTGCTCAAACTCAAACATTTGGATCTTTCCCAAAGTAACGTCACGTCCATAACGGAAGGTTCTTTCTCTCAGATGTACGATCTGGTGAGTTTAAACCTTTCAATGAACCCAATCCAGGTGGCGTCCACGGGGACGTTTTCCGGGCCGCACAAGCTGAAAATCCTCGATCTAAGCGGGTTGAACAGCGTGATCAAGTGTAATCAGGATTTGTGTTTCCCCGTGCCAGAACCGAACGAACTCTCCGAGCTGTACATAGAGGGCAGCCCTGAACTGGCTAATAGGCTCATGAACGATGCGGCGGCTCTCAAAACGTTCAAACAGCTCAACACGTTGAACATGGAAAGGTGCAATTTAACGGAGATTGTACCCGACGTGTCGAATTACTTCCCCAGATTGCGCTACTTGTACCTCGAAGGCAACGCCCTCAACTGCACAGCCATTTCAGAATCGTACGTTTGGTCGGACGTTTCCCAACAAACCGACTGCACGTTCGTCATAAACGAAAAAGTCACCACGTTGCCGACTTTCGCTACCCGCAGCAGCGTCCCCGACGCGGCAAACCGCACCCGCGACCCCGCCACGACGGACCTCCCGTTGGAGATGTTCGTCCAAAACAACAGCCTCAGGTACTCCCAAGAGGCGGAAGTCGTCTCCAACGAGATTTGGATTTCCGACGACCAAATGGGCGACGTGGACGCGTTTTCGGGCGAAGCCCCCTCCTCCCATCCGGGCCTTTTCGTCATGCTGCTCGTGCCTGTCACTTTGGCCGGGGCGGTTCTCTTCCTCAATTTCCACAGACTGAAAAAGAAAGCCCGCACGGAGAGGAGACGGGAAATGGACATTGAAATTTCCAATATTTCCAGCGAGCTTTGGTGACCTCTACTTTCACCTCATAGCCCATAATTCCCAAGACTAGAACACGATAATTCGTAAAAAAAATCAGTATTCATAAGCCAAAACCCTTTGTGATACTCTCACAGCACAAACCGGACGCACCCAAATCCCTTCACAAAAGGTTGATTACGCACACGCTAACTTCGAGACGCTAACCTGTACAATCAGGACTGCCATTTCCCACAACAGGGAGTTTTCATTTTATATTATTACGTATTTTTCGCTTGCTAAACTCAGAAACGAGAGAGCTGTTGGGTGATTCCACTAAAAAGTGTAGTGTCTTTCGTAACTTAATGAATGTTTTTCGACTGTAAAGAGCTCTTTCCCCTTCTAAGAATGAAACCTATATACCAGCAGTACAGTTAATTCACCCAGAGAAATTTACGCAATCCAGGGGAATGACGAAAAACTGTTTTCCTGTTCCCCCTTCTGGATGGCTGTGCAAAATACAGCATACATTATTACTGAAGGCTCAGCAACTGATCTCAACAATGACTAAAAAAAAAAAAAAAAAAAAAAAAAGATATCCCATTAAACAACTAAGTAAAGGACTACAGGGGAATGACAGTCAATAAAAATGCCTACCAAGAATGTGAACGTTGACCTACCGGTGTCACAACACTAACCTTGAGTCAGAGTTAAGTGGAATAAGTAGCAGAGCTACCAACTTATGTTTTCAAAATGCCCCTAACGGTCATACTTTCCCCTTTACCGGAATACTGTACAGGGGAATGGCCCAAAACCTGTAAGACACTTTTCTTGATACGTTTGCAGACTATGGACATAAAATTATGATGACTAGAGTGTCCATAGCAGACTTTTTAGTTCTCCGGAATATCAAACTGAATTACTGTGTTTACTTGTATAGGTAGTGCACCTAGTGAGCAGGCCAGGGGAATGACGTTTAGGCCATTTTTCAATTTTTACTGAACTTGCTAATCGTCTATTTCAAAAATGAAAACATGGATAGCCAGTAGGAATATGGATCTTTACTCAATGTTTTTCCACGTTATCAATACTACTAATCCTTTCCAAGAAAGAAAATACACGATTTCGCCACTTTTAGTGGAATCACCATGATGCATGAACTGAGTACGAAAAGTGTGAACCAATTTCTCGCCATGTTGGCCAAACTTGAACCTCGCAGTTCAGTGGAATTTCCGTTTTCGCCCCCAAATCGGACACGACAATCGCAAGTGAATGGAAACGAATAGTTAAGGAAATTGAAGCCTAGAGGCCAATTAACTGTCAAAATTGCTTCATTTAGAGTAGGAAAATTGTTGAAACGTTTGAGCGGTTAGTTTATTCATTGCGCTTAGTTCTTGAAAAGCAAAATAGCTTGGAACTTTTTTACCATTTTTATGGAGCTCAGGAAAGAGGGGGATCCGTCCTTATAAATGGAGAATTAGCAGACAAGGACGGTTACGCTAAATTTGTCATTTTGTAATTAAAACTGGTTGTTCCTATGAGAGAAAACGTTATTTAGAACAGTTTCAGTTCGGTTTGTCGAACCTGCCTGCTTCACCGCTTTATCCAACTCACAGAGCCGACACGTTATTGTCATCATTTTTCAAAGTTGTTGAACCTGTTGGTTTGACTACAGTAGTTTTAATTTCATGGTGAGTTCTCAGAGCGATTCAGGCTGTGTGGAAATGTTCGGTGCATGTTAGGTATTGTAAAGGTCGTCAGTGGGGGAACGTTAGCTTCCAGGAATTAAGCACTCAAGCCTGAGAGGAGTTTTCGCATTGGGCCCAAAATCCTCGCAAGAGCCTGTATGCCTCGAAAATAATCCTCCCAGACCCTTCAAGAATGCACTTTTGGGTTCCTGGGCAGAAAACGATGAGTAGACCTTTGAGTCCCCCAGGAATGGGTCGAAACGGCGAAAACCAGCTCAACAGTTGGCCAAAAGTAGTTTTCTGAATTGGCAACGCTGGCAGTCAAACTCGAAGGTCCGTAGTGACGTCACGCATGTACTTTTTGTCCATAAAAATGATATATTTTCCTCTTGTTAAATTCTAACAACCGGATGATTTAACCCGCAATTCGGGTGCACGTCCATTCCTTGTTGAATGAGTGGAACAGAAGGACCTCTTTAACCAATTTTCCCGTCGTGAATGTGGGTGGACGCAGTAACAAGGAAAGCATAGAAACAAGCACACGCACTGGAAGATTCGACACAATTGGCTATCAGTCGGAGAAACTAAACGTAGCGGCTATGTCGCTCGTCGGATTAGAGCCCTCTCATTATCGCCTTGACCTGAGGCTACAGGGCCCAAACGTCCAGCCTAGATGCTCTGCTAATACAAATCAGAATCGTGTTATGCCGCGCATTCCCATTACATTTCCTTATCTGATCTCTCGGTGTCGCTTCTTGATACTAAAGTGTCCTATGCACCAGAAGTTCTGGAATCCAAAACCATTCCAAAAAGTAGAGGGGAGAGTACGATACCTGAAAGCTCATTCGATTCTCAATCGATCATGCATGGCCAAAACTGCCCTACGAACTCACCAGCAGGCTGTGGCTCAGAAATGACTTGCTTGCTTGTTTTTTGTAAATTCTCGCTAGAGCAGCAGTTCAACTAAACTCCCACCAGGACCCCAATTGATAATTTGAAAAAGTCACTTTCAAACCGCACAGGACCAGGATTCCTTAATTCGAAATAGTTTCAAACCAAGTTTGTAAAATGTCTACAACTTTAGCAACTACACAAATTGAGTACTGAAATCTGTTCATTAGTCTCCTTCAGGTTGTATATATAGTGCAATGTCAAAAGTTAATTCATCAAACATTCCAGTCGTACACACACTAGTGGTATAGTTAATGTTAAGTTTTCATCCTTCTGTAAATAATATTGTGTTACTCACGCTGACATGTACATATATTATACTTAATGTATTTAGGATGTGTTTTATACACGGTATAACATGTACATAAATTGTTGGTATGAATTGCGTGATATTTTCAAAAGCGTTTCTGAAATACAAGTAAACGATTATTTTATTTGTGTCGTCAATTCGAAAAGGCCTTCACCAGGTGGGCACTCACCGGATCCCAAATCGGCGAGAAAAATCTCCTTCAGTATGTCCAATTCTTCAGCGGGGTCCGCTTTGGGCGAGCCAAATGTGTCGTTTTCCGGCCAAACCTCTCTGTAAAGGTGGAATGAGATCGGAGAACATAGCCGGGAAGAGGTTTTTTCACAGTGAAAACCATTTAGGTGAGAAGTCACGCCAACTTACTACCAGGCTCATAGTAAGCTCAGACGATTTAACATCTGAATCGAAAGCCCAATAACCAAAGAATTACCTGGAAGCACGCAGGAAAGCAACAGCTTCCTTGTAATCTCCATTCTTGAGAAGGGACTGAGTCTTCTTTATGGCTTCTAACCTGAAACCAGGAAAAACACGCTGGTAACCGATGAAATTACGACCAAGATGTGGTTCATCAAGTCAACCACAGTATGAACACAACCAGTGGATAAATAAGAATAAATTCAAAATAACGACAATATACAGTAAAACCTTGCTAAGAGCAAACGCAAGAGAACAAGATTTTCTTTGCACCTATCTAGATAGGGCGGGCGGGTGACACGACGTTATTCAGTGAGTCGTCCTAGCGCCACCAGAGTTCGCATGCTTAATGCAAATCGCAAATAGTCAGTCGTTAAACAGCGCTGAAGTCATCCATTGCAGTTCGCATCATGATCTACCGGCAAGGATTTTGCTATGGCAAAACAACGAGGTTTAGCTGAATTCCAATCCAATCATAAGAGGGGGTAGTTTCTCTGACCCGTCCACATTAACAAATAGCAGCAGAGTGACCCGTTCTTTACTGTGCTTTCCTCCTTGAAACATATTTGTCAGGTAGGCGTTTAAAGAAAAGAGCGGACACATTTTTCAGAGAAACCTTCAATGAATGCATTGACGAAATCCACAGCACTGTCCACGACCGCACCCTCAAATTCCCCGTGATTGTTCTTAAACGCTTCTTAAACTTTTCAAACCATCCGCCGTTTCCATTAAATTCGTTGCTGGGCATATCCAACATGCTTGCGAAATCGTTTGCTTACCGTTGCACGATTCAAACAGACAGGGGAACGTTCCCGTCCCTAATCGAGCAAACATTTACCTACCTGACGTTTCCGAAATGGCAAGGACCTGAAGGGTCTCGAAGCCTACGTAAGTTAAAGCCTACTTGAATAGTCGAATATTAAAATAATTCGACTGAATAGCACTAAATGGAGGACCAAAGCCAGTGGTAGGATGCTTAACCCCTACAATACCTAATCAACCAGAGGCCAAGAACAGAAAACTTTTTTACTTTTGCTGATCCATGTCGAGGTCCAAAGTGGCGTCGAAAGGAACAACATCGCATTGGACGGGCTCCGTTAGAATTAAAGCGACGTCATCACAAGCCAGATTCCAAATCGTTTCGGCGCTTGCTTGATCCTGTTTGGCGCCTGATTCTGAAAGACATCCACAAACGGTGAGTGAAACATCTAAAAGAGGGAAGAGGGTGGCAGAAGTTTACTACCAGGGGGAGAAGTCTCAAGGGATGAGTTAGGAAATGTCCAGAAAGATCTGTCTTCAAAGACGGTCAAGCGAAATGAGCTCTTTTCCCACCAACCTGCTAGGGACGAGGTAGTCCGTAAATTGTCCTGGATGACATACCTGACGTAGCACTCGATTTGAAAGATTCAGCAGCAATATGCGCACTCCGAATGGGACCGATTTGGATTTTAATTAGGCAACGTTAGAAAAGACAAAATGCAAATCGCTATAATAAAGGCGGAGTTGCCGGGCTGAGGGGGGAACCTGGGAAAAGGTTCAGCTGTAGGCTCTGAGCGACCAACATCCTGAGTCAAGTCTGACTCTGGCAAACTTGTCATTTGCCCGTTCAAATTGTCCCAAGTCCAAATGACATCACTCACCACTTTTAAAGGTTAGTTTCCCACCACCATTTTTAAATGGCCGAAGAAACAAACTCACTTTTCAAGTTGGGTTTAGACTTCTTTTTCCGCCTGGCTGCTTTTTGAATTACCATCTTCTTGTCTTTACCAAAGTCACAAAGCAACTTGGTAAAAATATGAATAGTTTCTACCAGATCAACAAGGTATTTCCTGCAAAATTAAAAGGTATACCATTATTTGTTTTTCATATTTTTCAGTTTAGTACAGTAAATCTGGGTTCAAAAATGCCGTTTCTAGGAAAAACGTACAGACGTTTTTTTCTCAGCAGTTCTCCACGTTTTTTGGGTTGCTGAATCCGAATTTGAGGTTTGACTCTCGCTAGAGGTGAGCTTTCTTCAGGAATCGCTAAAAACCTCGAAAATTTAGGACTTTTTTTTTCAATTTCATGCATGCATCTCAAAAGCGGTATTAGAAAAAAAAGGCACATGACGTCTTGAACTGTTCCGCAATAATTACCCTTACGCTTTTAAAACTACTATTCATAACTAATTCGCGAAATTATCCTTTCTATTCCTTCTTTCCAGTTGAATAACGAGCCATAACAACCATGAAAATTTGCATGTACCTCCACATGAGTGGTTCTTGTTCTTTATAAGTACATATTGCTTATTGCTATCATTATTTTATACCATTACATTAATTATCTAAAGATAAGGTTCCTTTGGCAAATGATTCATTTTGATTAAAATATCCCCGCTGATAACGCACCTCACTGACTATCGTCCAATCAACTATAATGACCCAGACATTTTAGTTATTTAATGAAAAACATTATATAGGCAAATTACAAGTTAAAGCACTAGTAGAGCAACGGTAGATTCGGGTTTCCTGCATTATTTCAATTGAAGCCATAAAATGGTTCAACTTCAGAGCGCTCTAGCGGCAGTCCTATCAACGATAGAAACAAACGTGATAATATATTCTTGTGGGAAATTTTGTCTACTTTAATAATGTACATTGTGTCCTTTTCGCTAAAACGTACCGTTTTCGAGATAAATGCAGAACACTGAAAAAAGGCCGATGTTTTCTTGGATTATGGCACTTCCTGAAGTCAGCTCACCTCTAGCGAGGAGGCAAACTTCAAACCGACCCAAAAAAACAAGAGTAACGTTGAGAAAATCTTCTACGCATTAACTCTCGGAAACCCCTAAATTTACTGAACTAGTTGTCATCAAGACGGAAGTGAAACCACAATTAGGAGCTCTTAAAAAATTTTCACCTGGAATATTTTTCCCGCTTATAGATGTTGACTAGGGTGAGAAGCATCTCTCTGTACTCGACGACGTAGAATATATTGCTCTTGATGACTTTGGACGACTCCCTGACAGACTCATCGGGACTACGGTCCATGGATGATAAATTGTGAAGGAGCTCCTATAAACAAGCACATTGAAAGAAAATCCTGACTTTGAAAACGCCTGCGAGAACAATTGGTTCAACTTACTTTATAAGCCCTTAGCGCCAAATGGCTTCGGTAAGACCAAAGAGGCAATTTCTTCTTGTCAGTGACCATCAACTCGTGCCACTGCTCGAGGTATTTTTGGATGAACTGGAACGTCTGCACCGACAATGTTTCGCTGTGGAAAACACCCGGAACAAAACTAGAATCGTGAAGCTAGACGTGGAACGAGAGCGGAAAGCGGAAGGGCGGAACGACGGAAAAACCAGTGGAGGGGGTGGCGGAGTCGGAAGAGCGTTCACATGGTGGACGGAATCGTAACCTTCCTTCTTATCTGATCTTTAAAGGCCCTCGCGGCACATCACAAGATCATTCATTTCATCTTTAAAGACCTCCTTGAAATTCATCAAGCGTAGTGATGGGAGCAAAACTAGAAACCGACGCGAAAATATTGCAACCTCTTCAAGCGATTAAAAGCAGAATGTCCATCGCGTCAGAGCAGAGCTCGACGGAACGTCAGAAACAGTATAGAAATTTCTTCCGCGGATCGCTGTCCGCCCGCTCCGACAACATGACGACCACCATTCTCCACTGTTGTCCAAACGACCAATCAGATTGCGTTCCGTCGTTCAGTCCTACCACTTTCCGCCTTATGTGAATCCACCTTTAAGGTGGAACATCACACTAAGTGTTGTCCTTTGCTCGAACTCAGAAGATGTCTACAGTCAAATTCGCCACCAAAGTCGATGCTTTTCAATTATTTATAACTAACCTCAGACCAGAATAACTTACCTTACGTATTTCACTTGGAAATTATAATGCCGATTGAACTCCATGAAAAATCTCATTGCCGTGAAATAATACGACTCGTCGTTCTTTTGAGCTCGCCCGCGATGGAAACACTCCTGAAACAGAAATCAGATCGTCGTGAAAGATGGATGGTAACCCAATAATAACACCCTATAAACTGTAGGGCTGTGGCAAAGTTTTCTGTGGCAAATGAAAAGCTCGATGCCTTGGTCGTTTTATGCGCAGCGAAAAATGACTTGCTCCGGCTGATGATTGATTTTAATTTTGGAGGACAAACATTTTTACGAAAAGTGGAAACAATGCTTTCGCTACCTTTGGTAGACTCGGAAGCAAAAATCTTAAAGCTTGCTAAAATTTATAAAACCTGGAAACAGGTTTTAGCTCTACGTTACTTCAAGCGCTACTTTCGTAACATAAAATCATGTCGCTTTATCGTCTCAGGAGAGGCTGCAGCTGGTTATGGTGGAAAAATTTCCCACGCCGGCTAGATGTGGCTTTACGAGTCACTTTACAGTCACTGTAAGTCGTAAATTACAGTCTATTGCTACACTCACCCGAACGTGAAGCATCATGGGGTTGTACGCAGCGTTTAAAAACTCCACGCAAACCTGTTTTAAAATCAACCGCACGCTGAGGGCTGACTTCCTTTCAACGCTGTCGCACTTCAACGGCTGGCGGTTTTTGGGGAGTTTCACTGGTTTCTAGGATAACAAAAAGCAGAAACATTTCAAAAACTGAATTAGTTGACGAAGTAGATAGGGCGAAGAAACCCCTATTAAGTTACCTTTTCTGTGTCAAGGCTTATATACTTGGAGTCGTGAACGGGCTTGTGGTAGATTAAATCGTTGTTGTCAGACGTGGACTTCAAATTCTTGATAACGAACGTGCCTCCGAAATTTGAATGCCTGGGAGGTAAACATAATTATATGCAGGTCTCAGCATCACTCAGCATCATATCCAAATTTCCTCTCACCTGGTACCGGTGTATTTTTTATGTTTTTGCATCTTCGCCTGAAGCTCAGCGTGTCGGATCTTCAAAAGCTCCTGATCATCTTTGTTCTTCTCTTCGGCACTCCGCTGGGAGGCCGTTTTGGCTAAAACCTCGGGAGGTTGTTCTCTCAACATCAAGCAAAGAATCTGCAATACAGATAAAAATCAGGGCTCTAAAAGAGTACGTGAAGGTTCTAACGGGAAATGAGTCAAAACCACTTACCTCGAGTAAGTGCATGAAAAACATAATTTCTTGGTCTGAGCTTGAAATGTACAGCAGAAGGTCAATCATCCCTGATTGGTGGAGTCCCCATAAAACCTACAAACATTGACGAATTAGCAAATTGCCTTCCAAGCGGAAGTAGGTCCTCAGCGGCATTTCATGTACCTGATCATGTATGCTGGCGTCGTTGTCGGGACGTTGGTCTTGATCCGCTGATGATGGCACGTGAAGCACGTTACGAATCAGGATAAGAATCCTTTCAACAGTCCTTTGATCATCTTCACTCCGGTCTTCAACAGGCTGAAAAATGGAGTTGGAGTCATTTTAGAAGGAGGAGCCGTAAGAGTGTAAGAATGAATATGACTGAATATAAAGTTTATTCCAAGAAAGAAATTCAAGTTAATAGTTCAAGTGCACACTGTGGAATAACCCCAGAACCATAGGGCATGCTCTGTGCAGTAAACTCAAACAGTAAAAATTAACTTAAAATGTAAAACATTCAACATTTAGCATAAGAACATTTAATGTCATCTCATGTACATTAGACACCTATCTAGTATAAATAAATGGTGTTTAGAACATCTTGACAGTTCTCTAGTCCGCGGGTGATCAACCCGGAGAATATTTTCTTTTAAATAATTAACAATTAATTAGACGGAGTAAAATTTGAAAGTGATGTTAACTGTATTGGCAAGGAGCGAATTAAAAATGGCAAGCCATAGGAAATCTGCCTTGATGTGTTCCAAAGGCGTGTTCTCGGCTCTGGCACTACAGCTTGGGATGTGAGACAGAAGGGATACGGCGTTTTCCAGGGAGTTGTGAAATAATCCGGATGGTTGTGGGAAAAGGATAGGGGCGAATTAATGTACAGCTGATGGACGGAAAATGCGAACACAATTGTACCGGTCTGTTGATGGGAATCTTCTAGGTTTTTTATGCAAAAATCTATGTTAAACGTAATTGCATTACCTTTAATATAGATTTTTGCATGATGCATACGGGGTTCATGTCAGTAGTAACAGCTCCTCCCCATGCAATGAAACCAAAGCTAAGATGCTCTGCACTAGTGCTTTGTATCGACTACACTAATTAGACATTCCTTGCAGAGGCAGCCTCGTAGTTTGTAGAACAGATGAGTAAATTTTCAGAGTTTTTGAGCCATCGCTAACACATGGGCATCCCATCTGAGATCCTCGTCAATTATTATTCCCAACCATCTTGTAGAGTTTCCAGCATAGGACAGGAGCAGACACCAGAGGCATACAGTGCATCAGAACCAGCCATTTAATTGGGATATTGATGGATTTAGACGATGACTTAGACAGAACAAGGTATTTAGTTTTTGACACATTGAAGCTTAAGATGTTATTGAAGAGCCACTTAAAGGTTCCATTCATATCACAATTCGCAATTTCATCGGCAAAGAAGAGGTCCCTCGAGGTTCAGATCTCCTAGCTGATTAATAAAAATCAACAAGAACATAGAAGCCAGAGTTCCAACTTGAATGACGCCATAATCTATTGATTTTTCAGTGCTGGCGATACCTTCAACAGTAACTATTTGTTTGAAGAAAAAACGGTAAATACTGTACCTTGCCAAGCAGGACGCTGAGCCGTTCGGTGAATGGTGTCCACGCTCGGTGGTCGTTGAACGCCTCTTTGTAGAGCTGAAGGTGTGACACTATTTCCAGGTAGTAATTGTGCTCGAACTTGTCCGTGGGAACGACTTCGTTGTACACCAGAAGAGCAGGATTCGTAAGGTTCACTATCAACCTGGTGAAAAACACGGATAGGTGTAGAGGTTGTGAGGTAGATGAGACGTTAGACGGGTTACCACGTACCTCAATGAAATATCGAAAAGTTGAACATCTTCATGGTGGCACTGCACCAGAGGGAGAAGATCCGTCTGGAGCAACTTGGCATTTCCAAGGTACCGCCGAATTTCATGGGAGCCCCCTTCATCTCGCCTCAGGTATCTGATTAAATCTCGAATAGTTTCTGAAAGCAACAGATCGTACTTGTAGAGGTAGAATAAAATAAAAAACAAGTTTATTATTCAAAAAAATTATTGTCCAGTTTTACAATTTTTGAAGTGAAGTAACATGCATAACAACTAATTCGGGCACATGAGGGCACCAGCTAAGAGAACAGAAATTTATCAGGAACAACTTGAATAGCATGGACTTGTCCGTTGGAGCCGTTGAGAGGTTGAGAGCCGCCTAGCAATATCCTCTACAAAAACATTTTCGTACCATACGATTTTTCTCTAATTGCACGGTCGCTGTCCATGTGTTCGTAATGTCTGCCCATCATTCACGTAATCGTTATTACATAAAAGTGGGCCAATCAACTGTCAATACAACTAAAACCTTAGAAATCACACACCTTTGCAATGCGGTTCCAAATGGTATTTCTGCCCATCGTAAAATCCCAAGGCGTTACACGTAGCGGCCAATTCTGCAGATAAGTAGCCCGTCAACGCCATAACTGCCTGATCACGAAAACAAACCAATCATCGTGTACATGATAGTGTAATAAGTTTATCGCTATAGAACTAGGTACTGCTTAACGTTCATACCGATTTGTGTAAGCAAACGATATCGTTGAGAGGGATGTCAGACCGGGTTCACCCACCAAATCACTTCATTACCGCTTCAGTACCAAGTCAACACAATTAACGCCGATTTGTACACAATTTCAGTGAAAAAAATAATCACCGAAAAATGAATTTACAGATCAAATTCATGGTACGGCGGCACGAGCTTTATATCAAACCACGGACGTGATAAGAAATAAAGCGGGAAACATCAGTGTTGCTGGGCGTTGTTGATCGAGCGGGAAGAAATCCCTCGTCCGCTGAGAAAAGTCCCTCACTCTGATGGTCCGCTGACTAGGTACAGATTGTAACAGTGAGTCACGCATATTAGGTAGTGCTGCAAAAAATCGATTTTTTAAAAAGTTTCGATTTCTCGAGTATTTTGGGCTAAAAATCGATTAATCGATTATAATCGAAAAACGAAAGTTTCAATTTATTACGAAAAATAGGGATTTTCAGCTCGACAGGATATAAGTACCATCAAAACTCGACAGAGCTTTCTCCCGCCAGACAACGTGGAGGGGAAAAATCTAAACATTTTTCAAATCAACCTAAAATAATATCAAATTGTGATACCTACTCGTAAAGTTGTACAAACGTCGTCCCTGAGCCAATTGTAGGTAGGTATTTTGAATGTATAACCATAATTCTTTGCCATTATTTTGTAACTATTTGTTTGTAGCAATAATAATTTTATTAGCTGAATCGGATTGAATGTACTTATAGGTATTGTTTTGATCCAAATTTTCCGCTGATATATATACTTCTTCTGAGGGTGCCATACCCTGGCGTAGGCGACCTCTCGCTACTAACTTCTGTTTTGCGTGTTGAACAGTTATTACAGAAGAAGTAGGGACCTACTGTTTAACCGCCATACCATATATATAGGTAGGTGAGTTTTAATAGGTAGTCACAATTCACTTTTCCTCCTTTGCAATAGATGATTTAAATCCTCCCCTGATTTAAATAGATTTTAATGGGAAAACACAGATTTGTCGATGTTTTGGGAAAAATCGATGACAATGTCGATTTTTTTGCAGCAGTAATATTATAGGTGTTTTACATTCGCATACAGCAACCTCGTTAGTTACCTGTATTTATTATAATTGTACCTACGTATGTCGTTGGTATCATTACCTGCAGGCACACGTACCTCTTCGTATGAACATTTCTGTGTTGGCTTGGAATGTTCATGGAATAGGTTATAAAGAAATAAACGAATTTCTTTCTTGGAATCAACTTTATATTCATTCATTCAGAACCTCCAGAGCAAACTAGAAACGAGACGATTAAAATGACGGGCATTCTCCCGCTCAGGTGAGGGAGCCAAAATCTCTCCTGTTCACCCATGGACGTTGAAATTTGAGATAGAGCCCTTCTGGGAGTGCAAGAGACGAAAGCAAGACGGGCATTTTACTGATCAGCTGGGTGAGCTAAACATTCTCCTGCTCTTACCAGTGCTTAATTTTGTCACCTTGTTGCTTCCGTAAATTTTGGTGGATGTAACTATTTGGATTTATATCAGGGAAGTCTTTGAACGCGAGAAAACAAACTATGTAAGTAGGAATATCCCCCCAATTGGTAGTTTTGGCGCAAATGAAGGTTTTTGGAACGGCGCGAACGTAGTTTAAAAGAATTTTTATTGGCGCAAACGTTGAGGAATTTTTCGGCTTATTTTCACCCTTCTCGCGAAAACGTTATCAACAGATGAATTTATATCCACGTAAAAGAATTTTTGTCTCAACAAAATAATCCCCCCCCCCCCCCCCCCCCGCACTTTTCGACTGATAAGAACACGTCCCAGGATGGTTTTAACTTATAATAATTATAAGTAACCAGTTAGTGTGGGTCCAAATGGGCCACCCTCGTCTCATTAGGCGCGTCACAAAACTTAAGTAGATAATATCTATCTATATATTTAAGATGGATGATATCTATAATTTTTGTTACGTTGCCGAGGATTTCTCGCTTGAGTCCTTAATACCCGAAGACTAAAAAGGTTTAATTATTGTCAATGGTTATTTCATAACTTTCACTTCACATGATTATGGGCCACCCTCGTCTCATTAGGCGCGTCACAAAACTTAAGTAGATAATATCTATCTATATATTTAAGATGGATGATATCTATAATTTTTGTTACGTTGCCGAGGATTTCTCGCTTGAGTCCTTAATACCCGAAGACTAAAAAGGTTTAATTATTGTCAATGGTTATTTCATAACTTTCACTTCACATGATTATAAACAAATAGTATGTACTGCAACTTTTTTGTTAAATCTGTAATTTCGAATATTTTCCAAAAATCATATAAAAACAAAAAACAAAATTTAATGCTAAGCTCTCGTGTTTCGCTTGAAGGGACCAAAAATGGCGAATTCACCTGTGATGAAGCAGGGTAAATAATTAAACATTGACTAGCAGATGAGACGGACTACTTCTTCATCCCTGAATTTTATTCAAAAACTGAGCGTCCTTTTTTTTACGTCTAAGCACCACATAGGTAACTATTGAATCCGTATAAAAAATTCCACCTTTGTGGAACAACACTATTCGAATCAGGTACACAACCCTTGTCAACCACACTATACAAACGTTTCATACAAAAATATTAATACTTCTTCATTAACTACAACGTAACTTTTAAGTCACCAATTATTGCTAAATTTGAACTTTGAATTATAAAACTAGCACCTTAGAACTATCTTTTGCTTAAAGTAGGCACGTGTTTCATTTAAATAATTTAAACAATTATTGTTTAAGGTGAAAACAGTTCGCCGATGAAAAGAAGCCGATCCTTAGAGTCTTGACGATTCTTGGCATTCCCCCCTCCAAAATCAACTTCTATCCATCTGCGGACTGCATCCCCATGTGCTCAGACCATGATCAAAGACCTAAATATAATGATAAATTAATATCACATTTTTGTTCACAGTACGACACTGGTAGAGAAGAAATTCCATTGAACAATATAATTAAATTAGGAACCTTTGCAAAGTTCAAAAATTACAAAGTGGTCTAAGAAATGAATTAAATTATGTAATAAGAGGTATGGAGAAAATGTGTAGATGAGGCACGTAATTGGTACAAAGTTCGTCTTAATTTGTGGTTACATGCTTCGAAAGGAAAGTCATTCACTAAATTAAATTTAGTGGTACAATTGTAAAAAAATATATCTATTATAATAAATTCCCTACTCATTAATTAAATGCGGATCAATGATTTGAGGCCAGCGAGTGAGATGCGAGTTCAGTCTTAGATGAGAAAGTCATGTTGCATTGAATACAATGTATGTCATATGTCATATCGCTCGATGCGTCGGAGAAAGACTTCTTTTTGACTTTTGGACGAAACCACCTGGACCTGGTGGGTTTTTTTAAGTTTGTTGTCTAGGTCAAACGTGAAAATGGCGTCAGTGGGTAGCGCCACCGCCTTGTCGGAGAAGGTGAACGAGTCGGTCCTGTCGGAGAAGGTGGAGAGGTAGCCGCCTCGGGTGGTAATTTTTTTCAAAAAATCCGGGTGTACGTGAAATGGCTTGATGCGCTTTCGGGCTGTAGGAGGAGGTTCGTCTTCCTTCTTGGGAGGCCTGGGAAATGTTTGGGATTCTGTAAAATTAAATAACATTAATTTGCGAGTTCTAGCTTGGATGGCACAAACACACCTACAGCTTAGAACATACCTAGCCGAAGTGGACTCGGAGCCGTCACTTGAAGTTCACCGAAGACGATTCTCTTTCTTGAATGGGGCACGTTCTGAGGAGGCGTAGAGTCTGTTGGCATAGAAAACGGTAATTAGATCTTCTGAGAATGTTTAAACGTAGAGAAACTGTATACCAACCTGGTTCATCATTCTGTGGGCTAACAGCAGACGAGTATGGCTCACACTTGACAGCCTTCTTCTTTGCAGGTGGAGAGAGGCTCTGAGGATCATCTGAGCCTGTCAAAGTGAAATAATGAGATGTTAGGGGTTAATAGCTGAAATTTATAACGCTGATAAGTCTCTCAATCCAAAACCTCCGTTTTTCATTTCAAGCAAAGCACAGTTGGGATTTCCTGATGACAAAGGGAATCTCATGGTATAGCCAAGTTCGTGGGGAATGGAGTGCCAGAACCTGATGCATGAAGGGTGAAGGTTTTGATGATAGGGAAATTGACTGAATTTAGATTAGATTATTACCAAAGGGGACGTGGGAGTGAGAATAGTGGAGATTGACCCAATGGAGTGTATATGACACACATTGTGTCGGTTTTATTGGGATTAGGGCCAAGAACGGGAAAACTCTACTTCGTTTGCCGAGCTTTCGAGCAGTATGTGCTCTTCATCAGGATATGGGAGTGGGTTCCTGAAGGGTGTTACTACGGTAGGAGATCTGTGTGTCTTCAACAAGGCCTCCTACAATTTCCGGTTGCAAGCTCTACCCCTTTCGTCTCCAGCGCCCCCCCAGGATTGACCAGTGCCCATAGCACGGACGCTATAGAGGGCACGCATAGGCAACTGCTTCAAAGCCCGAGTCCTGCACCACATCCAGGAGTCCGTCAAAGACCAGGTTCAACAGCTGCAGCCTCTGGACCCACTCCTGCGGGCAGCCCGTGGTCCTTGACTTCTCTCCCGGCAGGTGGCTGGAGAGTAGGGGCCAAATAGCTCAGCGGCTTTTCTCACCAGCTCCCCACCATAAGTCGTCAACGCTCCCTAAATATACTTCTGAGGGGCCTCGTCAACAATCCGGCGCAGTTCGTCTATGGCATCCAGGCAGATTGCTCAAGATGGGGGCCATTCTCCCAGCCAGGAGCCACCCGAGCACCTTCCCCAGGACTAAGATAAGGCAGATAGGGCCATAGACTGTGCTCCCCATGCGTCCCGCCGAGCGATTATAATCAGAGATAATCAGATAAGATAATTATCTGATACACCCGATGCGGCCCGAAAGCGATTAGAAAATGTGTGTCACTATATACATCTGGTAGGTGCAATCTGCCTACTCTCCGGCCTGGGGAAAGTGCTCGGGCAGCTCTTGGCTGGGGAAACGTCTCCCCAACGTTATTATATTATCTAATCTCTTGGGGTATATAATCACCTCTCGCTCGACGGGACGCATGGGGAACCCAACCCTCCAACCCATTAGGAACCCCGCACATACCGTTAACCTTCTTATCAGGAGTCTTTACTGCTTCAGACCCGCCATCTCTCTCCATTCCCGCTCTTGCGCGTTTCTGTGGTGGATTTGCATCTAGAACATCAAAGATTTCTAAATCTGAAGACTCCTAACCAGGGTCCGTCATCAACCAACCAAGTTAACTACATCAAATTACCTGATTGAGCAACGAAGGACGCATACAACGTGGCAGTGCCAGGAGAGCCAAAGTCGGTGCCAGGCTTGGAACTGCTTCCATTGGTCAAGTGGGGAGGATGTGGGTGTGTGCCCCAAACAGAAATTTTCCGTAAAACATCTTGCACAGAAGGCGGAGGAGGAGCAAGGTCATCCAACTCGTCAGTGATGTGGCCGCTGTCGGAGGAGTCTTTTCTACTGACTTTTTTAATAACAAGCTTAATTTCGGAGCAGTCTTTTGGGGTGGGTTTATGGCAGCTTTTGGTATTTTTTGACGTATAGGCATAGTATTGTCGGAGCAGCTTTTTCAAACGTTTCGGGCGTGTATTCTTCAAATCAACCACCCGCACACTGCAAGGTTTGACTTCAGGCTTTTTATTATTTTGTCCAACAATGGCAGTCGTTTTGGTGGATTTCCTAGCTGTAAGTTTAATCCAGAACGGTTTTGGCCTTGGAGTTTGAGCGGGTAACATAAACTTTGGATTCGGGGGCGGGACCACTTCAGCGATGCCTTCCAAGTCGTCGCATAAACTAGCAATGCCCTCCAAATCTTCGCACAAGTTAGGCAGTACCGGGATGCCTTCCAAATCGCAGAACGTGGAACGCTCGACGACACTCTCCAATTCATTGCTGGTCTTAGGAGGCTCGATAACACCCTTCAATTCTGGAAGCACCGCCTGACCAGTAGATTCAACAGCGGTTGGTGGAGCCGCATTCAGTACTGAGGAAGGCACAGACTGCTGGCCAGGGTTCAGGCGATTTCGGGGCCGCTTGATTCTGACTATAGGCTTCACGGTAACCCTGGACCTTAAGATCTCCTCGAGCTCGTGAGGTTTGGTCATTATTGCTGAAAGTGGGGGCACTAACCCAAGCTCCTCATGCCTTCTATCAATGTAATGGTCATCTGCGCTGTTCAGGGGGACTTTATGGAACTCGATCAGTTCCGCCATGGTAGATTGAGATCTGAAAAAAATAAGAAGATAATCAATTGTCAAAGTCCAAGTTACATGTACATTGTAGCTTAGCTTTCTCAGGAATGTGTGTAGAAGTGTCTCATAGAGAAGAGTTTTTTGTTCAGCCTCAAGGCAGGATTATTTAAAGCAAAAGGGCGCACAATAATGCGCCCATTGTAAATGAGTTACAATGAACAATAGCATTTAGTCTTGATTCAATAGGTATCCCACTTCATATACAAAATACGCTGGAAGCAAACGTGTGGATTTCAGTCCAACGTCGTGTACATGGCAGGATGCTTATCGAGTGAGACTAAGTACTACTATTTATGGGAATTCCTATAAAAAAGATCATTTGTGAGGGCGCATGGAGACTAACGACACATTTTCCTGCTAACAGTACAAACAATGCCAAAGGGTCGAAGACCATGTCAGACTATGTCATCACTTCGTACCAATTAAATTAATTCCTGAGGGTTGAAAAACGTATTCAGGTAATATCATATTAGATTTTCCGGAGCTTGTCAAGGAAGAAGGAAGTACCCACATGATGTGGGCCCACAGAGTAACAGAGAACATCAAATGTAAACAATCATTAAAATTTTTAACATCTTCACGCTTAACTTATGTCAGCCACGCAGTGATGCCAGAGGCCTTGACGATAAATCCCCCCCCTTGCTCTCGAAATATCCCTACAATTACCTCATTTTCCCTCCACCACTTCGCTCCCAGACCGTTTTTCTCCTTTTTTTTTAAATCAATTTTTTTCAACTACCTATTTTTAAATGTAACTAGCCGGGAAACCCGTGCTTCGCACGAAATATCAAATTTCGAATTCCCGTTCAATAATGCATCCATCCTTCACTTGGAAGACAAGACTTGTCTTGTACTTCGTACGTTCAACCTTGTTGACCCGTTTCTTGTCGGGAAGTATCAAACTATCTCGAATCGAAGGCCCATACAAGGGAGGGTAAAACTCGATTGATCGTCAACAAGCTGTACCTGTACCGAATTTTAGCACTCTTGGATGAGCAGGAGAGCAATTCGTTATTCTGCAATAATGCAACCCATGCTTCACTTGGAACACCCGTCAACTCGTGATTTTTCTTACTGACCTACGCAATGCACATAAGTACCTATTATGTTATATTATAAGTATTTTGTGAAAATTTCAGATTAAAAAAAAAAAAAAAAAAAAAAAATCCTACTGCCCAAAATGGCTTGGACGGCGGACGGACATTTCGTTTATGGAATCTACTTAGGCCTCTTGAAACGAATAATGTCAAATTTTTGAGGGCGATTTCGGAGGTGTATTATTCCACTAATAATAATAATCCAAAAATAGCCGCTAGCGAGGTGTATCGCCTCTTCAGCTTGTTACATTAAATGTACCAATATGGTACATGTAACATTAAGTTTACATAATATGGTAATATGTACCATAATATTGTTATGGTAATATGTACCCTAATATGGTACATAATATTATTATGGAGAAATATGTATATTTCACCTTCTAACGCCGTATCGTCAGCAAAACAAACGTATGACCAGGTGGAAGTGCCTACGTGCGTAAAGATAGCTTATAAGCTATATATATATATCCAGAGATATATATATCTTTGGGCGGGCGTAACAACTCCTTCCCGTTGGATTTTGATCTGATTATGGCTGAAGACCCATGATGGTTGAGACATGATGCAAATTACAACGGCAGGCCGTTTTAACTCAGCTCATGTGCTTCTCATAGCTCATGCACCCGAGTCTACCATCCTGGTCACACTATTACTTACAGGAATCAAAAAAGCTCACTTTAACCGACATTGTTCCATTCAAGACAAGAGTCCAAAAAATGTAACAGGTTTTGGCGTTTTCCACCCTTACAGGAAATATTTAAGGTCTCTCCCTTCTATGATAACCCAGACTTAACAATATATAACAACTATCCCAAAATATCATGACATACTAAGTATGTAAATCAGGATCAAGTCTTGTAAGTCAGGATCAAGTAATTCCCTCACCAGTAAAATTTATCAAAGGAAGAAATTAGTTTTGTAAAGAGCCATATCTGAAGTCATAAATTAATAAGACCCATAAAGTAGGATAACCTGTGAATTTTCTTGGTCGTCTGTCCTGTGCCCCAGGTTCGTTTAGCCCGTAAACTGTGTGCGGGTACGATTATATCAGCGGAAGGCGTTGCACAGGCGCAAACATATAATTGCCTTTCCACAATGTTAATCCGACTTTGGTAAAATATTCAGGGATTATGCGGGTTTTTCCCCTTGAGGTCCCGTATAAATTTATTGGTAGGTATCAGGTGACATAGGTGTCTTCTTCGTCTTTGTCGCCAGGTACATAAACAGTGTGGCGCAGATTCCAAATAGTCGATTTTGAAGATATCGGGTTGAAATAAATTTTAAAATGTTAAGTAACAACGGAAATTTGTCGAAGAAAACTAATTTCGTTAATAATTAACGAATAATTATTATGAAATACCATTATAACGGTATTATATCCATTATAATATAATACATATTATGTCTACCTTCTTGGGCGATGCATTCATTGAGTGGTCCTTCACGTTTTGCTCTAGCATATTGGTCTCAATTGACGCCTTTTGAAGCATAATATTCCCATGATGACGTTTTGGTTGGGTAAGTATTTTCCTAGCGAGTCTAAAATGGGAAATTTTTTTGAGGGTGTCTTCGGATGGGTCTACTTATAGTCTTCTTAAGAATCATAGACCACCCCTTGTCAAGGATTCTTTGTAGGGGTGCATCCGTGGGAACCCGGTGTGGTTGAGGTTTGATGTGTTTATGGTTTCCAGCCATACACACATGCATCCATCCTCTGCGTCCTTCGAAGTTGGAGGTACCGGAGGTTGTCACATTCATTGCGTCTTTATGGGATCCTTCGAGAGGGTGTCGATAAGAGGCACACCCTTAGTAAGGGTCCCTTACTCTTTACTTGCTTACTCTGTGGGCACACCTGCCAATGCAGGTGTGCGTCTTTTACTGTGGTGTAGCTGTAGAAACAGCTACCTACATAACTTGTATATAAAATTTATATAGTTATATTTAATATAACGATTGTTACGTGAGTTTTGTCTTCGGCAATAAAAAAAATTTATTGATTGAGTGATTGTGCCAAAAGTAGGAGTCGAGGTTTGAGGAAAATCGATATAGTAATATATATATCGTTAAACATCGATATCCATGGAGATTGATTTCCCCAAATGTTAAAAAATGGTCAAAGATACTTCATCATTAATTTGAGGAAAATTGTGATATTTTGCAATTATGTAGCTTTCATATCTAGCGTGAGAATCTGTAAAAAACGCAGCAAATTTTACACAAGGGTTTATTATTCTTTGATAAAGGTTAATTGTGCAAAAATTATTTCTGTGTCAAAAGAAAAATTTTTGGAAAAAAATTATTTTTTGAATTTTTTTTCAAAATAATTGTTTTTTCAAAATCCTTTATTATTTACTCGAAAAATATGTAACCTCCTGGGATCCTTCAAAAATTTTTAGCCCCATGAAAGCCCTATAGATCGCAACAGTGAAATTTGATCGTTCCGGGACCCCAAAAAATTGATTCTACGTCCGAAAATACTTCGAAAACGACACCTAACTCGATCCCATAGCCAAAAGCCTTTTAAAAAAAACCCTCCAGTAGCCCCACAGCGCCCCACGGGTTTGGGCGATCGGACTGAAAACCTTGCGGGCACAACTAGATGGTAAACCAAGTATTTTATCAAAATTTCAGATTAAAAAAAAAAATTCCTACTGCCCAAAAGCGGCCCGGACGGCGGATGGCGGACAGACATTTCGGATTTAGAATGTTAGGTCTAACTTAGATCATCTAAGGTCTCTTGAAACGGATAATGTCAAATTTTGAGGCCGATCCGAGTCGTCGACCTCCGTTGCGAAAACATAGACCTATGTCTTGGAATAATACACCTGTGTATTATTTCAAGAATAATAAAACAAAACGCGAACATTAGGCCTCTTTGTAAAATATCATTAATTTTGTATGTTGGCAGTGCATTCACCTGACTCATGCCCGTTAGGCGAGAGGCTTTTGGTGGTTTTTATTCATTCTGTCGCGATCCATGGTAGGACGTTTTTGCGTGTTTGAATCAAGTTTCATTAGGCAGTGTTTTTCAATCGTTTCTACAGCTTATTTATAAACGCCTTCGTTCACAAGAAGTCTCAGGTTGAGTGTAATAAGTTCAAATGAACGATGTGTCGATGAAATGGTTTTCTTATTGTCTGGTACCTAACTAAAAGTCTCTAAAAAAGTGCCTGTAGGTTAGCGACCCTAATATTCTTTAAAATGACAGATTGATTGATTGAATAAGAATTATTGTGAGAATTATGAACTTGAATCCTCCTTTCTGAAATATACTTCAATCATGCGTATAGTAGGTACTCACTTAATATTATTATTGTGGCCGTGCTGTTTTGAAATAGTTGTTGCTTCTTTGTATTGCCGAGTTTGTTCAACGGGCTTTTCAAGCTGAACTGTCCAACGATTAGTTTGCCGCGCAACATTACTATACCACCTACCACCGGGAGGCCTTCTGACGTTTGCCATCGCGCGCGAACAAATGGAGAGGCGAAGGCGGTCTCCGAGTTAATATCGACTCCGACCTCGTCAGGACAACAGTACGGAGAGGGGATCGAACCAGTTCGACGATCCTGAGTGCCATGCTAAAAAAAGGGGGGAACTCTTCTACATATTGCCGAAGGCCAAAATACAACGATTGTTTCAACGGGCGCCCGTTAACCCTTTCCTGGGCATGTGCGCGTGTATTTACAACAAGCTACCGAGATATCCTCCCGTTGGCTTTTGACCGCCGCACGACGGTGCGGAATCATCAAAAAGCGCTAAAAAACTAGATTTTGCTTTCGAGACTACCGAAGATACCGGAAGCATTGTTTTCACTTTCGAGATCGAAAACATTTTTGTCCTCCAAAATAAAATTTCCACTTGCATTTTGTGTTTAAGAGCCTCCTGAGCAAATTTGGTTCCGTGACTGTCGGTCTGTCCGCACTTTCTTGTTACAGCGATAAATGCCGTTCACTTTCGGCGGTGATAAACCACTTCTAGAAATTTGTAGCCTCGCTTTTGCTTCAGTTCCTCCAGCCTCTCTTTTCCCGAATCTGGCACCAAGTTGTAAACCGATCGCTACTAAGTCACGCAGACACTCAGCAGACGTCTTGCAATTCTTAAAATTTAAGAAATTTAATTCATTATTAAAATTTAAATTTAAATTCATTCATTATTTAATAATGAAGTTCAGAAACCTTTGAATGAAGAAATATCGTCAACCATGGGTGAAGACGGTTCAGTTTTCACGACCTCCAACACGTTTTGCTAATATCATTCAACGCGGTCCACATCTCTCGTCGCATTTCTGGTGTGGTGTTCATCCGGGACTTGATTCGGGCTTCTCGGGCTTGTGTTTACAGGCGAAGTGTTACTCATCACCCCACTCCTGAAGTCAGAACGAAAACGAAATCGAGGCCAAACTACATGAGATGAGCGGATGATCAAAATAAACGCACGTCAAAGCGCGACCAGTTTGTTCAGTTTAAAGTTTTAAAGTGGGTCCGTATTCCAAAAATTACTCTTGTCAAATTCCCCACCGTCATTCCGCACCGGTTTCATCAGTTATACTATAATAGTGTAATTATTAGCTACTTGTTCCTACAACTTCAGAATACTATTCTTCTATGGTTGTTCTCTGTCATGTTAATGACAAATATTTCTTTTTGGGGTTGCAGATGAGCTCAGTTGCTCAAACCCGGTCCCCACGCTACTTTATTCCAATAAACAGCCTCACTTAATAAACTGTTCCTGGAGCTATGAAAAAGCTTTTTAAAGTTGACAGTAGATATTACTTTTGTATACTTATTTACCATTTTTCAAGAATAAAATCGTTTTTACTTAAAATTGGTTGGTTTTTAATGGTGCCCATTTTATGCCACACTCCTGGCCATTAGTGTGGGAGATAATGGTAAACAAATTTGGCATGATGTACCTAATCGTTAATTATAAGCTGGCAAACAATTTATTGAAGCTAAGTCGTTGAGTTTTGGGAAGCTGAGATCCCAGGGGTTCGAAAAACGAAGGGGCCCGAGAAATTTCAATATGAGTAGAAAGTGACCACTTTCACCCCGTGCTCCCTACAATCCCAGCGTCAAGCGTTGCGTGATGATCACACATGAAATGTACGTACCTACTTATCGTTATTTTGACAAGATTGAAAAAAAAAAAAAAAAAATTTATGATATGTGTGACGGGAAACTGTCACGATCGGAAGCTCGAGCTTCCAGCCGGAGAAAGGGAGGACGCAAACCCAAACGCGACCCAATTCGTGGCATTCATTGGATTCACATTGGGAAGCAGTTGACGTCAAACGGGAAGGAGTTGATGGGATTTTAGCCGTTTGGAAAGGAGTAGATGATCCCCCCCCCCCCCCCCCAACACATCAATACCGGGACGATATCAATACACTCGTGCGCGACTTTTCACCTCCATGCAAATATGTCTAAAATAGGAAAATGATATCATAGTCATTGCTATGGCATAGGGTAACAGGCAGTGACATGTATTTATCCTCCCGCTCACCGAAATCCGTCAAACATAATATCCCTATTTACATCATGCAAATATCCTCCCGTGACCCAGGCGGACGGCGGACGGTAAATATCATCCGATTCATCAAGTCTACCGCCAACGCTAGCGAATCATTTCACTTCGACTTCAAAGCACATTTCAATTCCCCTACGAACATTATTTGCTTTCTGATGCATTACTCCCCCTGCAAAGTGAGACCTACGTTAAAATAGCTTACTCGAACGAATTCCAGGGCTGCATCCTATCTCCGCTGCTGTACAATATTTACATGGTGCAAGCGTTTGCTTCCCTCGCTGAAGTGGAGATTGGCATTAAGGTGTGTTCAGCAACAATATCCGGTGTACAGATGACACCATCCTAATAGCCGACTCTCAAAATAGCCTGCAGCAACTGGTCAACAGAGTGGCTGAGGGGAGCCTGTCGATTGGACAGGGTCAACATCTGGATGTTGGGACCAAATGGATGGTAGTTGTGCGTGGCGACGAGTTCCGTGCAAGGCAGATAAAAGTTGGGGAACGTCTCACTGGAACGCGTTCAGAACTTCAGGTATCTTGGAGTTTTGTGAACGATAAATGGAATCCCGAAGTCGAAATTGAGCAGGCCAGAGCGGCGTTTATCAGGATGAAATCAATCTTCTGTGATAACTTATCACCGATAAGCACCTTAGCTTTAGCTTTCATATTATGTACTTATTTTTAACCCTCCCAGCGCCCAATGTTGCCCCACATGAAAAATCTGAAAATTTTCATAATTTCCGAGCTATTTAGGCTCTAAATAGAACATCTAATGGGTTTTTAACACCCCCCCCCCCTCCTGGCATCGCACAGTGAGACCGTCACCTGGAGGTAACATGGAGGGGCCTGGGTATTCACCCACCTCATTCCTTTATTTCCTCATTTGATTATCACCACCCACACCAACCAACAAGTAAGTGTTGAAAACCGTCTCTGCACGAGTTCACGGCACATTGATAACAATGGCGATATCACGTATTGGTTCGCAGGCCCCGAATACAGTCGACCTCCGGCTAGTGTCCACAAACCACAGTATTCCCAGCAGTACACGCAAGCAAGCAGTTCGCATTAGGTACCTGTGGCAGACACTCACGAGAAACTGTCATCGTTTCATCATTTAGGTTCAGGTTATGACCACCATTCGTTTCTGCACCCCAATAAGAAAAAGAAGTTTATGAAAAAAGGCGGCAAATATCTTGTGCCTCTGCTACATAATCACCAAGGAGCTTAGAAGAAGATTCTTCTTCTAAGCTCCTTGATAATCACACTGGCAGCAAAAATAGCCCAAAATAGCCCACCCTCAAGCTAATGCTTTTGGCCCTGTTGATGTTGTTCGCCAAAAAAGCATTCTTGGTGAGCGTTGGAACATTTCTGTTAGTTCTGTATGAACATTTCTCCTCGGAAAAAAAACAGAACTCGGGCACATTGAGCCTGTGGAAGGACAGAGAACAGGTCCACAAAACCAACCAAGATGTTCACCCAGTGTACAGCGACATAGGCGGTGAACACAAGACGGGCTCCGATTGGTGGGCCTTGGAAGCCTCAAATGGGACGAAAATCATTCCGCGGGAAGGGGATCCATACCTCCACCTCATCACTTGGCGGTGACAGAAGAAGATGCACGACACATTACACATATAACACATAGAATGACTGGAGAAACTTTGGAAGAGTGTACAGTTCTGTTTTTGTAAAACAAAACCACCAGCACTCTAGTTGCTGTCTCGAGACATGAACATGAGATTTCACATGAAAATACAACGTGACGTGTACCTACTAACAAACAAAACACATTTTTCCGAAGAAAGATGGGAATAATGGCCTAAAACATAGAAACGCGAACGAAAACACACAAAACACAACCCTCTGCCCAAATGAACGTGTTGCCAGTGTGCCCAACGTCACCTACGGGTGACACTCAAGTTCCACAGCCCATTATTATTGCAACACATGAGGTAATTTCACAGACGCTTTTGTTCATCCCATTCACACAACTACTTACTTATCCAACTACACGGAAATACGGGAAAAGTCGAATTACGAACCGTTTATTAGGCATAGTCGAAAAAATCACTACCGGGTCTGCATTCTATAATAGAATTTCTATTCCTTGCACGAGAACTTTGACGTGAACACAAGAAGGTTATAGCTGTTATAGCGGAAGAGGTTATAACGTGGCTCAAGAGTTATAAATCAAACTTCTTCTTGTTTTTCCGACTTTAGGAACTTTTGAAGAAGCCTACCATAGCCACAAATTGCAGTAAAATGAATTCTGGACGGATTTGTGGGTTCTAAAAGAAGTGTCACCTACGGGTGACATTGGGCGCTGGAGGGAATCGATTTTCAAACTATCGATTCTTTTTGAGTATCCCTACTTCGTTTCGTCTGTCAAGCAGCGTTTCCACATCGAGGGAAATGTTCCTTTTTGAGGGAAAATGGCCCCTCGGAGAGAAGAAAGAGGGAAATGGTAAAAGTGAGGGAAACTGGTTTTATTCTAGACCTGCACATACAAATAAGTTATTTTGGAGTCAGACAAGTCTGATCCACCTTGAGAACACAACCATCCCCCCCCGCACGGTCCTCCCTACCCGAGACCGTTCCAACTCCAGTTGATTATACCGTATCAGTCAGCTGTGCATGCATAGCTCCGATGTTCACTTGAGCGTCGTTATGAAAAAATCAGTACCCACCAAACTTCACGTACGTGTCCTCCCGTGAAGTTTTTTTGTTTGAAATATTTAGGTTCATTCCGACGTGTGAAGTCAAATAAGTGTTTATTTCCGTCGGATGAAATATTTCTTAGCAGTGTTGATGCTGGGGGACCCGCGGGCTGCGCCGTTTTACAAAATTACTTTTTGGCCGCGGCTGTTCGTTTTGGATCCCGGAGTCGGGGTCGGAAAGGGACGCTAGTGTCATTCCGCGGGTCCTTTGCACCTTTACTTGACGTTTCCAACTCCGGTAAAATTAATTGTCTTGCTTCAGGTTTACATCTACGGTTACATCGCTGTGGTTTCCTTTTTTGTTTTTTCGATTATTCTTCTGGTGAGTCTTGTGTTACTAATTTTCTTGTCAGCATTAATGCTAATTAATGGTAATTACCTCATTGGATAGAACTGCTCGGCGAATGGAAACGCTGGGCAGGTAGAGGGCCGTTCCCTGACGTCCTCGTAAACCAAATTATAAGCAGTCGCAGCATGCTGCGCGCTGGTCTTTCAACATGTTCCATGGAATGCTTGTCGAGCAGAGGGCCGCTCCCTGGCGTCCCCAACAACCGAATTGAAAGTAGTTGCCGATGTCTCTCGTGAGTCTTTTTAACACTGTCATGTTAAGGCATGTCATGTTCTAGGAAAGCGCTCGGCAAGCAGAGGGCCGCTCCCTGGCGTCCTCATAAACCGAAATCGAAGCGGGCCCAGTCCCCGTGAGTCTTTTAACATGTTCCATGGAAATGCTTGTCGAGCGGAGGGCCGCTCCCTGGCGTCCTCATAAACCGAATTCGAAGCGGGGCCAGTCCCCGTGGGTCTTTTAATATGTTCCATGGAAATGCTTGTCGAGCGGAGGGCCGCTCCCTGGCGTCCTCATAAACCGAATTCGAAGCGGGGCCAGTCCCCGTGGGTCTTTTAAAATGTTCCATGGAAATGCTTGTCGAGCGGAGGGCCGCTCCCTGGCGCCCTCATAAGTAAACCGAATTCAAAGCGGGACCCAGCTCCCGTGGGTCTTTAACATGTTCCATGTATACGCTCGGCAAGCAGAGGGCCGCTCCCTGGCGTCCTCATAAACCGAATTCAAAGCGGGCTCAGCTCCCGTGGGTCTTTTAACATGTTCCATGGATACGCTCGGCAAGCAGAGGGCCGCTCCCTGGCGTCCTCATAAACCGAATTCAAAGCGAGCTCAGCTCCCTTGGGTCTTTTAATATGTTCCATGGAAACGCTCGGCAGGCAGAGGGCCGCTCCCTGGCGTCCTCATAAACCGAATTAAAAGTAGTCCCAGCTATCTCCATAGACCCTTGCACATGTTTGGTCGTAATTATTACATTTTTAGTTTTTCTTCTTTGGCTTGTGTGATCGATTGTTTGTTCAGCTGATGATCTTCCTCGCTCTGGATTGACTGGATTGACTGGTTGTCTGGTTGGATAAGTGGATTCAATTTAAAAAAGTCGAGCCGAGGTCTACCCCATGGTGATCTCGTAGACCCACGCTCGCTCCTACTGGTCTGTATCCATGGATACCTACCTACGCTCGCCGTCTCCAGGTCTGGTTCAAGGTTGGGCGGTCTCACACGAACCGCCGGTGGTCGGTCACCGCATCCCACGGAAAGTCTCGACGAGCTGAGATTCAGGCAATCTCTTGTACCAGATTCAGGCAATCTCTTGTACCAGATTCGGGCGGTCTCACGTGAACCCCTGATGGTCTGTCAACGCAATGCATGAAAAGTCTCGACGAGCGGTCACCCGAAGCGACTCTCGGGATATCTCCTTCTGATCGCGTTCTGGTGAGTTATGTTTTGATAATTTTCTCCTCAGCTAACCTTCCAAGAAATCCCAGAGAGTCGGAGAGAGAAAAGACGCCTTCTTGATACAACGGAAGAAAAGGAACGTTGACCGAGCTCTCTGGTGACCAAATTCGGGCGGTCTCACCTGAACCCCCAATGGTAACGCTCGACGAGCTGAGGTTCACTCCCAGGTCCGGTGAGTCACATTTAACTAATTTTCTCTTCAGCCAACCTTCCAGGGAATCCCCAAATGGCTACCTACCTACCTATACGCTCATAGTTAATCAGACGGAAATGCATGGTGACTGAGGTCCACTCCTTGGTGACCTCTTGGGACAAAGTCAGACATCCTTTGGTCTGTCAACGTATTTTATGGAAACGTTCGGTCCGGTGAGTCACATTTAACTAATTTTCTCTTCAGCCAACCTTCCAGGGAATCCCCAAATGGCTACCTACCTACCTATACGCCCATAGTTAATCAGACGGAAATGCATGGTGACTGAGGTCCACTCCTTGGTGACCTCTTGGGACAAAGTCAGACATCCTTTGGTCTGTCAACGTATTTTATGGAAACGTTCGGTCCGGTGAGTCACATTTCACTAATTTTCTCTTCAGCCAACCTTCCAGGGAATCCCCAAATGGCTACCTACCTACCTATACGCTCATAGTTAATCAGACGGAAATGCATGGTGACTGAGGTCCACTCCTTGGTGACCTCTTGGGACAAAGTCAGACACATCCTTTGGTCTGTCACCGTATTTTATGGAAACGTTCAATGAGCGGAGTTCTTTGGTTCGTCTTCTGGTGAGTCGTATCTTTATAACCTTCTCTTCAACCATTTATGGGATGCCATCTGGCAATGGTGCATCAGATGGATTTCATTATGGTGCATCAGATGGATTTACTTGTTGATCGGGATCCGCTTCCTGGCGATCTCTTTGGCAAAATCCGGGTGGTCATGACGGCTCCTCTGTCAATTCATACGGATTCGATTTTCACTACCAATTCGGTTGCACTCATGTCTTGGTCAATCAAACTTTGAAGCTCGCTCTTCCCGTGTTTTGATCACTGTTCCAACACTGATCAGGCGGTTTTTAACAATGAAAAGTTCGGCTGCCTTGTATCTAATGCCCCAATCTGAAATTATTATTGTTATTAATCATGGATAACTGACCAGGGAGGCCTCCTAATGTTTGTAAAATTTCCCTTGGATCACTGGAGCCCGTGGATTTCTCTTCTTGGATTTTCTCTTGGGTCCGTCTTTGATCAGCCTTGGATTGAATTTCTACTGTCTTCGTAGTGCCCTTCCTGTCAGCTGGCGAGTCACTCAATTAGTTTACTCTCTGTAAATGCCGGCTGTCTTTGTCCACCACCACTGGTGTCTTGGGATTTCAGTGTTTTGAATTGGCCACTTGGATGTGGAAATTCATGGAAATACTGGATCGGGGCATGAGGTCCCAATTATTGCCCATGCTACGCTCGAACTTGGCATATTAAATATTGCACACATTTTGTGCAAAAGTAAAGTAATGTGGATTGTGTTGAGTGGACCCTGCTTCTGGGAGCCGCTTCCCCCCCTGGGGCTGGGGCTTCATGTGGTCGGACGGTTGGACGTAAGGTCACTAACTCAGCTGATTGTTTGGATCAACAATTTTCATGTCGACTGCGACTTGGAAAGGCACCGCAAATGGGGGTTCTCCGTTATCAGTAAGTTCGATTTGGGACGTACCTATTAAGAACGCATGGTGAGTTAAGGTCCCATCAGCAGTCTTCCAAGGCTGTGTAAATCTGACAATGGTGAGTAAAACTCCCAGTGATTTACTAGCTCGTTTTATCTAATGCCAGCATAGGGAAGATCAAAACTGTATGTGACTAGCACTGAGGATCTTTCTAGGATCTTTTGAAGCGAACTGGAGGGAGAAAGACAAATTTTATTACTTCGCTGTTTGGGATGCAAGGCAATACCTATTTGACACATAAACAATAGCTATGTGCCCACTAGCACACACAATATTGTGGTCTGCAATAGAAAGCTCTTCCGTATAATCCCGATCATCAAAATCGTCGTGATAGTGCGAATCTACCGCCTCACATTTGAGTGGGAGGGGGCTGTCTCAAAGAATATTGACCTTTTTATCAACACCTTCAAGATGACGAGATTCGAAACATCCTGGATAATTAGGAAGTGGAATTCGATTATCAGCATCCTTTTCTCAAAATGATGAGCTCGGCTACAGATAACTTGTGCTTAAGCCCTAAAAGATGGGCGCCCTGGTTTCAACTTTCAATACCGCTAGATGTTTCCAGTGTCGGACAACCCCAAATCACTGAATATATTTCGAATTACCTGCAAAAAGGAGGGAGGCTGTCCATCACAGACCCAGGACAAACCTGTTGCCTGACCCGACCTATTCGCTACCAGTGCATACTGATCACAGGGAACACCCAGTCCCATCAGATTTCAACCAATTGACCTGTGATTATACTGCGGTTTACTTAAATTTCAAATCTACCCAGGACCCTGGCAGCTCTTCCAGGTGGCTGGTTGCCGTGTTGCGCACTTCCTCACTTGTCAAAACACCTGAACTTAAAGGGTCCGATTAGCTTTGGGGGGCGGTGATATCAGGTATCACTTGAATTGGTATGGGCTGTTTCCTGTCCTGTATCTGGATCGTTATAGCCCATCTGGCACACGGTAGCAACAGGAGGTGAAGCCTTTACAGTTTGGAGTGTACAAGTTTTGTCCATGTTGGATGATTTCACTTACTGCTGTTCTGCTTCCCAAGGAAAGAGGTCTCTACTGCTGACAGCTCCTGGTGTTAGAGAGTTCCAGAAATCGACCAGTTTGCCTCCCAAAAATCAAATGTTGTGGGGGCATCACGAAATTCAGTGCACTGAACTGAGTGCATTGTGCATCTATAGATACGTCGCACCTCAGCCCAGCCACAGGGCCGTCACTGCATCAGTCCGTTGCTGGAGTCCCTCTGCAGTTGACGAAGGATCCTATTGAAACAAGTTTTGGATCTGCTGACGTACTTACCCTGGTCTCGTGGCAGGCTGAGATTACCTCCAACAATGTGGGCCTTCGCAATCCATCTTATCATCATCTACGTAATCTTCCACATCATTCTACTTCCTCTCTGCACGTCTACGCTAGTGACAATGCCCAATTCAGTTTTGCCTGCTGGGCCATTTTGCAGATGGTCGATTTTCAAACCAGAGAGGCTTTGCATCTCTCACACTGTCATTTCTTTCACTGTTTCTGGCTGGACGACGAGTTTATAATCGCAGGCTTCTTACTTACCTTGTAAGTATCTTACCTGTACTTACCTCGTAAGTACCTTGTTGTCGTTCGTTACTCTTGGTTTCACTTCAGTTCGATAATCAACATTTCTGGAGTTAAGTACTTGGGATCCAAGATCGTTGCAGTTCGATAATCAACATTTCTGGAGTTAAGTACTTGGGATCCAAGATCGTTGCAGTATTCAGTATTCCTCAATTCCCGTCATCCCAGAATAACGGGAGTTGCTCATGGGTTAGAAGCAGTCCTCCCAATTCATTCAGACTTCGGTGGCTTCGTCCATGCCGATCTCTCATTACGTTTCAACATTGAGGCTGATCGGGAGAACCGTCCTATTGAGGAACAGGTCGCGACCTGATCGGGGGAGCCGTCCTCGGTTGGGGGCGTCGTGTAAAGTACCTATGCACTCAGTGGTACTTAAGGAATACGGTTTCATTATGAATGTACCAATATATTTGCGAAACAACAATTTCTTTATGAATTGCTTGCTTTAGGAATGCTGTTTTTGTTTGCTGCCGCATGTGACATGCTCATACTTGGTGAGAGGTAGCATAAAACTGCATACAATGATCAATAAATAACATGAATGGCCAATACATTTTGTTTGGCCCAATGGAATGCAGTCTCCTTGTGGAAGCGCCAGGTGCTGGCCTGGTCACGTAGGCACCTTTTGTTCTTTTTGAGATTACTAACGCATGTTTATAGCAAAAAACGTTGTTTAATGAAACGATCACTGGTCCTTTGATATTCAAGGTTTGAATATGAACCATTCACTAGTACCTATTACTAGTTGTTTTCTCCGCATTTTTCACAGTACCCACTCCTGTTCACTTGAGCTGTCAGATAACAAACACGTCTCAAGGTGGATCAGACTTGTCTGACTCCAAAATTGAAAAGTTTTTCCCCCGAAGGGAATAAAAACTATAATTTTGGATCAACAAGTCTGATCCACCCATTTTATTCACTTGACAGCTCTGGTACTGATTTTTTCATAACGATGCTCAAGTGAACATCGGAGCTATGCATGCACAGCTGACTGATACGGTATAATCAACTGGAGTTGGAACGGTCTCGGGTAGGGAGGACCGTGCGGGGGGGGATGGTTGTGTTCTCAAGGTGGATCAGACTTGTTGATCCAAAATTATAGTTTTTATTCCCTTCGGGGGAAAAACTTTTCAATTTATTTGTTTATCCATTAGGCATAGGCGAGGGAAGTACCTACTAGAAACAAATATTATTCTAGTAGGTACGCACCTTTTACCTAGTAGGCAGCGCTCTTTTGGTGGTTACAACTTAAAATGAAAATGCGGATTCATCGGTTCATTGGTGAACAAGAAGATTAGGTAAGTACTTAGGTATTGATTACTCAAATAAATTATTTGGAAAATGTGGAGCAGGTGGTCAAGTTTAGAATAATTCTCATTAAATTATTAGTATTCTTATTATTATTAGAAAAAGGTATGTATAATAATATTATACATACCTTTTTTCTAATATGTATAATAATATTATTCCTGTGAGGAGGGAATTGGGCTCTCAATAGTGGGAAATCGTTGAGGGAAATGATTCAAGTATGGAGGGAAAAAAAGAGGGAAATTTGCTAGGACATGAGGGAAATCGATTGTGGTCGAGTGGAAACACTGCTCACAAGCACTAGAGACTACCCATACACCTGACTCCCAATCCGCGCATGCGCAATCGCACTTTTTTATCGGTAATGTTTCGATGTTCGATCTTCGTTTCGATGTTCCATCACCTTCGATTATCGTCACGGCCATGTTATGCCAGACAGTGAGGCGGTTTCCTATTTTGAACTGCTCCCATGTGGATACACTGTGAATAACGAATCACATCTAGCCTCTCTGATCAAGAGGTTTCATTCCAAATCCAAAATGTCAACTCGACCGGGGCGCCTAGAAGTTATTTTCCTTTTGACCCCAAATTATATTCCGTTTATTATATTCGGTTTATTTGTGCGAGGTGTTGTCGGATTTCGGGGCTCTCCAAAAAGGCGTCCAGACATTCGAAGCGCGAGCAGAGGATCGACTGTGGTGTAGTGGAAATCAAAAGCGAGGCAAGTTCATGTGGCTAAAAATGGGATTTTTGAAGGATCCCTATGTAATCGCGACGGAGGTCGACGACTCGGATCGGCCTCAAAATTTGACATTATCAGTTTCAAGAGGTCTACATTCTAAATCGGAAAGGTCCGTCCGCCCTCCGGGCCGTTTTTGGCAGTAGGAATTTTCTATAAATTCTGAAATTTTGACAGAATACTTGGTTTACCATCTAGTTGTGCCCACAAGGTTTTCAGTCCGATCGCCCATACCCGTGGGGCGCTATGGGGCTACTGGAGGGGTTTTGAAGGCTTTTAGCTATGGGATCGAGTTAGGTGTCGTTTACGAAGTATTTTTGGACGTAAAATCCATTTTACGGGGGTCCCGGAACGATCCGATTTCACTGTGGCGATCTATGGGCTTTCATGGGGCTAAAAATGGGATTTTTGAAGGATCCCAGCGGGTTAAATATTTTCCGAGTAAAAAACAAAGAATTTGAAAAAGAAAATGAAAAAACCGCCCTCCATTGTTTCAAGAGGCGGGTTTTGGAAGTTAAGGCAACATCGATTGAAACGCGTAGCGAACAATCGATCTTTCTCATAACGCATCGATTACCGATAAAAAAGTGCGATTGCGCATGCGCGGATTGGGAGTCAGGTGTAGGTATAGTCTCTAGTCTCACAAGCACGAGGTGATTAAAGTAACTTTTTGTCGTTGAAATTCAAACTTCAAACTTCAAACTTCAAACTTTGAAGTAGATAGAAGAATTTGATATTACATGACATGTTATATGTTGTATTGTTATATGGTTTGGGTGGTTGGCCTTGTCTATTGCTTGAGGAATTTCATTGTTCGGATCATCGTTATCGTGACAGCAGTAAGTTTAAATTTATATTTTTTCAAGGAGTGAAACTTTCCAAGTACCTACCGTGGGACCGGCGACTCTCCATAACTCTCCTGCCGAGTCGATGAACGTCCCACAGTACTTGACGGATCCTTCTTCATTATCGACCCGCCGCGGCGTATAGTATACTGAGTATGGGTTTAAGTACCATCAACGATGTTGATGAAATGTCGAGTGGTTTACCCGACGGCTGAAAGTTCGGACCGTTAGCTGGGCCTCTTGTACGTGAGCCGCTGGTGAGTGTTGTACTTGAGCCGATCCTTCCTTGAAAGATTGGGTTAATATTAATAATTATCCGCGTAGACTAATTATTAGTCTACGGGCGATGGGGGCAGGGCTTATTATACTCGTAGGAGTATACTACACCCGTTGCGGCCCGAAGGAGATGAGAAAACATAGGACTGTCATGCATGGTGGGTCATGTCCTAGGTAGGTCCTATCGCCTTATCAGCCTTCTTTCGTCCTGGCCCCCCAGCTTGAGCAATCTGCTGCTCCGAAGCAGTTTGGGTGATCCACCGTGGATGCTATCGACCTACTGCGTGACCTTATATATAAGGGCATATATATTATATTATTGACGTCCTATACTGGAGGCCGATCAGAATTTTCGACCTCCTTCGCGATTACGTAGGTGTATTATTCCAAGAATAATAAAAGAACACATGAATCCGTGCACGGTCTATAGTCGATATTTGGGAAATCCCTGAGGTTTTTCCTGGGTCCCAAACGACGTATGTATGCCAAATAACCAGTTCTTTTCTGTAGTACTTGCCAATTCGGTACAAATTTGGGTTTTTTTTTTTTTTTTTTTTTTAATATATCCAGCCTGCTCCCAAGCTTGACTACAGGCTTTTTTGTTTTTTAACAGATATAAAAATAAGACACAGATATAACAGATATAATTTGGGGTGTTTGTCACATGCCGTCTGTATGGCTGCGCATCCCAGGCATCCCAAAGGACCCCTTTAAGATAACACTCGGTGTCCCGAGGACCTTCACAACAACTGAAAATTAGCGTCAGCTCGAAACAGATTTTCCAAGCATGCAATTTTCCTAACAACGGAAATAAGGAATCAGCAGACTATTATTTTTTCGCAACTCTCCTTACATAGTTTTTCTTTCAGAGACAACACGCCACTCAATCATTAATGATTCGCACCGTCAGCAGATCTCCCCTCTCGCTTCCTCTTCAATGTCAACGCTCTTCTTCCATCATCACTTGGCACTCAAGGCACTCTGGGAGGATCCATCGAGGATAGAGCGCTTGAGTAAATCAAAAGGAGAAGGTATCCGGAAATTCTGGCTTTCAACGTCGACATAAATTTCGTGCACGCCCAAATGTAATGTCGTCAGGGATTGAATTCTTGGAGCGAATTTTGTTATTGAGAATCACTCAATATCCGATTTTGAGTTTTATTTTTTCGCTCAGAAAATAAAACTCATCTTTTGAACGATATTTTTTTGCTTAAAAAAACCAAACGTCATAATTCCCTTTTTTAGCTATCAAACAAAACAATTTGTTGTAACCTGTAGCCTGATCGCCCAAACCCGTGGGGGTAAAAAAGGGCTACGGGAAGGCTTTTTTGAAGGGTTTCGGCTATGTGGTCGAGTTAGGTTGTTTTCGAAGTATTGTTGGACGTAGAATCCATTTTTGGGGTTCCCAGAACGAGTCGATTTCACCGTGGGAATCTATTGGGCATTCACGGGGCTACAAATGGGATTTTTTAAGGATCTCAGAAGGTCAAACATTTTCCGAGTAATTTTTGACCATAACCCATTTGTCGAGGTCCCACATCTGTATTAATTGTAATATTTTTTGAATAATAAACCCTTGTTTAAAAATTGTAGCGTTTTTTTTAAATCGTTTATCGTGGGGGCCACTTTTGACAACGTGAGTCTTATTTTCTGGGCCAGCTGATGATGCAGTACCTAAGAAGGTACCTGATCATTTTTGAAGGGTTTAGAGGAGGCGAAAAATGTCCTTACCATTCCATACAAAGCATTACCATTCCATTCAGCGTGAAAGTTACGAGAAGTCTCAAAAGAAACCACACATGCACTGATAAGTTATAAAAAGGCCGTATTTCATGTAGGGTCCTCAAAAATTCCGATTTCCGATGAATAGAAGTATTCCTGAAAATTTTAATTTTAATAGGGCCTTTTCAACGGCATGGTTTGATTTGATATTGATAGCTAAATAAGTTTCATTTTGAGCAAAAAAAAAAAAAAAAAAAAATCGCTCAAAAGTTTTATTGTCTGAGCGAAAAAATAAAACTCAAAATCTGATATTGAGCGATTCCGAATAATAAAATTTACTCCTATTCAATCTCTGAATGTTGCTCATTCTCTAGGCGGGCGGAGGCCAGGCGAAGTTATTCTGTACATAGTGTAAATTTGCGTGTTGATTATTATCAAACTACACCTTACTCAACTCCCTGGCCGAAGCCAACCAATTACCCGTTCTGTAGCTCCTTCGCAGTTTCATGAAAGTGATCCTGACTACAACTTGATTCCCTTCACGACGCCAGGTCAAGATTGGGTAGCCAAATGCATTGCATCATAACGCGAAATAAGCAAAATCTTTACATTTAGGCTTGTGAAAGTGTTATCCGACAAGGTCCTCACTTCCTTGAACTGACTGGCTGATTTCGCTCCTGTCATTTACCTACTTACATATTTTTATATGTGTTATAGGTACGTGTTTTGTGACCAGTAAATTTCCTTTTAATCTTGTAACATTTGGGACAGTCCTCATATATTTCAAGACTGAAACAAAACAGCTTTTATGATTTTGACGAAGTGGCTCCGGGGGACTTCCAACTCGTCCGGTAGACCGAAAAACGAGGAGAACTCGCTCTCTCCTTCGCCTTCTCATAAAACATCACCTATCTATAATCTATAATAATATTAATAACTAATGTCTGTATGTACGGATGTTCCAACATCACGCCCAAACGGCTGAACCAATTTCCGTGCGGGTGGTCGCAAATTGTCGAGAGAGTTCCAACATTATAGAGAGTTTTTATTTTCTACGTAGCTACTGTTTTCGTTGAAACGTAAAAAGAAAAAACGAACTGCGCATGCGCCAACTACGAGAAGGGTCTCGTACGAACGAGAAGGGTTTTCGTACCGACGTGAAGGGGGTCCCCTCACGTCGAACGTAAAGCGGTTCTCGTTGTTACGAGAGCCTTCTCGTAGTTGGCGCAGGCGCAGTTCGTTTTTCCTACTTTGTAGTTACGAATCCGCCCCAAGGTCAACGTGAAATAGTTAGCATCTTTATGTGCTCGCGCTAGGGGCTGCTCCTCTCGTTTCAACGAAAAGTTTGCACGCGAAGAACAAAAACTCTCTAATAGGGATAGTCGATTTTGCGAACTCCCTTCCTTCATCGTGAACGAGGCTTTTCTTTGCCAGGGGGGGGGGGGGGGGGGGGAAGCGTCGTTTCTACGGATTAGGAAATTTTTGAAACGCCGAAACACGGTACACGCTGATTTCAACGGGTAGGTACAAAACGATTTCTGTGCGATAACCCGTTCCGAAGTTATTCGAAGATCGTTGGTAGGTGGGAAGGTACAAGTTTCTTTTGCTAGCCTTCGTTTCGAGGTATTTTGATACTTCACGGCGAGAGACAGGTCAACAAGCGTTGTTACTAAGAAAAATTACGAGTTTAGTTAGTTACGAGTTGATGGGGGCTATGGGTGAAAGGATAGGGATTGGTGATAGGCGGGACTTTGATAACGACTTCACGACGAGAACCCGTCAACAGGAGACGTTACGATTGCGAACGCTAGGAAAGTATACGATTGCGAACCAACCCTCTTTAATCCGAAAAAGTGGAGGATTGCGAACGCGACGTTGCCAATACGTGGCACGGAATCATAGAGGTGTACTCACATGGATCAGAATGCAGAGAAGAAAAAAAATGAAGGAAATAGTCGCTACTCACGTCATTATGAAAATCTTCGTTCATGAGTAGATGAACTCGTCAGTAGTTGTCAGTTCATACTGCTCCCACAATTCCTTATTCTGCTCAACAGTTGATGGTTTACGTGGGTTTATAAGTCCAGCTGCTATACTATTGAACTTAGTCATCGTGTCAACTTGAATCGTTCCTTGATCGTTTGCAGCACTTTATGTATAGAAGGATGGGTACTCGTAAATTGGGCGTTATAGTCGTCCTAGGTCTGTCCGCTGGTGCGGCAGCCCATATAGTCCAGTCAATCTAGACATCGGTGCTTACAAAAGGTCGGATGTTATGTTTCTAAATTTTGATTGGTGTCTTGGCACCCCAATAGTGGGAAACTAAGCGAATCCAACAAAATTTTTCTCGGGAGAACTTTTGGGGGCCTAAAAACCTCGAAATTTTCGGCCTTTTTTTGGTTTTTTGCTTATATCTTGAAAAGTATGCGTGATACAGAAAATATCACTCTTTACATTATGAAAGAGCATGAAATTCTGCATCGAATGGCTACCCCAACTTTAACATTTGAAAAATGTTTGAAAATTTAGAAACAACATCCGACCTTTTGTATGCAAACACCCCTTTACAGGGCTAGATTGACTGGACTAATAAATTCGTTGGGAAAGAACAGGCCGGCTCATACGTATCGTAAACATATTGGGCCAATTTCAAGCCATTATCAAGGTCTGGGCAGAATTCTATCATATTCGGTAACCAAACGATCAAATCAGTTTTACGTAAGTATGATCTACGTCAAAAGGTAGAAGTAGGGTAGTATTACCCGGATTATACCCGTATAGCATTGATTTTCCTCAACCAACATTGACCCAAATGGAAAGTGCAGCACACAAGAGAAACCCCTGGAAAACTGGCTACGTCGCAGGCCCCCAGGTAGAAAAAACGAAGCGTTCGCAATCGTAGCATTCGCAATCGTAACGCCGCCCGTCAACAAGTAAAGCGTTACTAAGAAAAATTAATTAGAGTTTACGGGTTGCTGCGGGTGTTTGCATGGGTGATGGATGATGGACGGGAATTGGATATTTCATGCGAAGCACAGATGCCCCAGCTAGGGTACGGGTTTCGGGGAAAAAAGTCCCCGATCTCAAAGTTGAGAACGGACAAGTAGGAAAAAAATCCCCATAGGTAGAGTGAATAAGGATTTTCCAACCACCCTGCTATGAGCTGCTCCGAACAATTGCGCATGCGCAGTGGAGAGAAATTTGACGGGGGTGCATTCCAACCGGGGCCAGTGTAAGCTCAGAGCAACTTGCACTGTATTCCAAGCGTCCCTCGGGTTTACTCGGAGCTACTCAGAGCTACTCCGGCTCAAGGCTGGAGTAAGGTGTCCGTAACAAAAAAACCTACTTGGAACCTCCTCGAATGTCTAACCTGCCTCAATTCGTACCTCGGTTGACGGTTAGTCCCGTTTACGCTGTGGTTAAGTCGGATGGAAGCTTTTTTTTTATTTTTTAAAAAATATAATTACCTACTCTTCATCGTCATTTTCAGAATCGTCCACGGACTGGGATTTCGAGGAATTAGCTAATGAATTGACTCTCAACCGAGTTATTCCGAAAAACAAGGGTTTGCAACCGTCAAGATAGGCTATGTCTTGACGGTTGGTAGGTCTTGAAAACGCTGCAAATTTTACACAATGGTTTATTCTTCTGGTACTTAAGGTACCTACGTAAATTTCGCAATTAATTCTGTGTCAATAAGAAAATCATTTTGAGAAAAACTCGGCGCTGGGCGCCTAGCCAGGAGCAGGCTCCCGGATTCAAGAAACATGGAACATGCTTAAGCCTCGCTTTTTGAGTCTGAGTCTGAGTCTGAGTCTTATTTACTGTCGTAGGGGGTAAAGTAAGCAGTTGGTGCCGTACGACGTCGTATCAGTAGTTTAATCTGTGGGTTGAATAGTCCTATTGTTCCTGAACAAGTTTCAATAATTGAATTGAATTATTTCAAAGCTTTGGCTCACCCACTCATCGTGCACTGTGTATTTGAACAATTTAGGGGCCCCAAATTGAGGCCTTAGGTAATTAGGGGCCTTGACGTCTACTTTAATTTTTGGGTGGTTAAAAAAATTATTTCCGTTTGTTCCTTACCTCCACGGGTGAATCGATTTTCAGTCATTTTTCGTTGTTTTTTCTATTCGTTTTTCGCCGCTCCCACGGTGATTGGTACAGGTTTTATCTATTTAAAAACGTTCCGTTAAAAAAGGTAACCGGGCCGAATGATGGGAAGAATTAATTTGCGTTTTTTCAGACTTTATGATTCCTGAGTCCGGGCTTACATACCTCCCGACGAAAAACCATATTTGGATTTCATTTATTGTTATCATTATTATGAAATATAATATTTTTTAAGTTTCGGATTTCCCCCCTTTTTCCATTTTTCCCTTTTATTAATGTTTTTCAGTTTTTGATTTTGGGGATTTTTTTCCGTCTTTGAATATTCTTAGGGGATTTTTTCCCGCCCCGCAGGATTTTTTTTTCCGGGGACTTTCTTTCCGTAGTTTGGGGATTTTTTTTTAAACCTACTCGTACGGAATTGTTGATGTGGGGATTTTTTCCAGGGTGGTAAATTTGGGGCCTTTTTTTCCTACATTCGATGAAGCTGGCGGACCTCGCTGAACGAAAACGGAAAAGGCCCAGAAATTCACGCTCCCACGTTCGGACCACATCGGGCATCTCCCTAAATAATGAGGGTGTAGTTAAAACTATAAACCATAAAATTCGTTTTACATTCTAAACGTGGCCTTTTCTGCCTACTTGGGGGAAGCAGGAAGGTTGCTGTTGTCTATTCAAATTTCTTTGAATAAATGTACTGGCTTGTTCTATCTCTACCCTGCAGTGAGATAACAGACTTCATATTTCCTTGCTGATTCGGACCTTCCCTCCAAGCTGACATCTACATCAAACAATTACGTATGTTTACATTTTGGCATAAACAAAAGGGGACAAAGAGCCGACATAGAAAAATGTACTTACAGCATATTTCTTAAGATTTCGTACATGTTGAAACACCTTCACGTTACTAAGAAAACCACTGGCACCACTAAAAGGGCTGAGCTGTCACCATCAAGATGTAATCGTGGAGGGGGTTTGACTGACTCAGGTGAGCCTTTGTTGGCCTCATTAATTGGGTTCCTGAAGAGACATTCTGCCACTTCGCAAGAATGTTTTGAGTTCACTGGCCCCTCAGTTGTATACAGTAAACCCCACGGGGCATATTAACAAACAGCTGAGGGTCAACAAGCGTTTAAACGGGCTATTAGGAAACATTCAAATACCAAACTTTCGGAGAGAAAGGGAACAAGCTAACACAGGTAAGAAAAAGTTACAATACCTGTCCGTCGATTTGGGTTTACGAGTAAGGGGCGACGTTTAGGTGGCCGAGAAAATCCCCAAAGCGACAATGTATACATGGGGCAGGATATTCCACTCCTTGGGGATTTTCCTGGCCTTTCACTCAATACAAAATCTTGTTGATTTGTACCTGAATCTCAGACGGTATGAAGGAGAGGAAGACATTTGAATTTACAGGTATTGTTGCTCTTCACTTATTTACCGTCCCCTTGCCATTCCTACAAGTGGTCTTTTACTTCCCTTAATTACTCTCGTTAACTTGAGGTTGATTAATTACTGTCGGGTTCCGTTCATGAAAGTTTGGACTCTTTTTTTTGAAGGATAGCAACTTAATTACGAGGAGTAGTCAGTCGGCTTTGAACTCAATGGGGCAAAACTTTTTAATAGGACGATAAGTTGTCACGTTTTCCACCAGGCGATAAACCGTTCTTTTTTAAATGACGATTTTCCCCTAGTTCATTCATTCTTGATAATTGGCTGCTATGACTCAATGAAGAATTTTATACTTTTTCTCTTCCTTCCCAATCTGCTTTCTAACCTTGCATAAACATATTTTCTCTGGATGGGGGAACTGGATCTCTTGAAATGGGGGGGTATGGGGACTCGCACCCGCGAAGCGGAAACCGAGCGGGCCTGAGAAAAAGTTACGAAGAGAAAGTTTCGGGTGTTAGGACTCGCACCCGCACTCGTTCAAAACTGAGATGTAGGACTCGCACCCATTTAGAACTCGCACCCGCCCTTTCTCATTTTTCCTATTCACCACGGATTTTACTCAAATAACCTCTAAGAGGGCAAGATTCAGAATTCGAATGACCCCATTTTTTTTTTTTTTTTTTTTTTTTTTTGTATATTTAGATTGATTTAAACCCGTAAATGCCCCGTAATTTGATTTAATTGATTTAAACCCGTATTTTTTGCTCTAACGATCCCAAGGGGGGCTGTGAAAAAAAAAAAAAAAATTAGGGCAACCATTCGAAAGATTGCACTTTTCCTCGTCGAATGGATGGCACATTCAAATATTGCCCAAAGTTTTTCTGTCAGTTGTTTACAATTCATGGTTACTGCAATGGGTTTTACGTTCCGCTCGCATTCAGCCTCCTACCTAGCAAATAGAAGAGCGTGTACGAAGCACGAGGGCGGGTGCGAGCTCTAAATGGGTGCGAGTCCTACATCTCAGTTTTGAACGAGTGCGGGTGAGAGTCCTACAAGACGGGTGCGAGTCCTAACAGTTAATTAGCATCGGGTGCGAGTCCTAAGACCCCCTGAAATGGTAGTATCATGAATTGAGTGAGCTTTGTGCGGCAGTATTGGTTTCGAAGTACCTAGTCTGCCTTGTAATTGGGCGAACGACTCCTGTTTTGGTCATAGTTAAAACGGCAGTCGACTCTCGTGCTCAACATTGCTGTCAGCATGTCATGAGGGGCCAGCTTTGCAAGCCTTGGACAGGCCTAGAAAGCGTAGAGGCCATCCTGGCAAGCCTTGGAACTCCCTTGACCAGCTTTGGAAAACTTCTGACTATCCCTGCAAGCCTTAGAATCCCTTAGCCAGTTTCGTGCCAGCTGTGCAAGCGTTGGACTGCTTGGGGCCATCTTGGCAAGCCTTGGAGACCAACTTAGGACCAACAAATGACGTCATTTACCGTCCCGAACCCAAAAGCAGACCTGACTACAGTTCTCCAAATATCCGTAGAAACCGACACAAACATAACAATGTCCGTAGAAACTGACTAACATAAACAATCAGCCATCTTGAAGGGAGGTTCAGATTAGCCAACCTTCTCGGGCATGAAATCTGTACATTCCAGCGTCCATGGTGGCGTTTTGTTGTGCTACTTTCGGAATGTCAATCTTACCGCCAAAAGTTCAAACGCTGATTATTTTCATACTCTCTCCTGATTTCCGTAGAGGATTAAAAATTGCGCTGACAGTACAAAAACAAGTATTTTACTCTACAGAATGGGGTTCGACTGAAAAAACTGTGATTTTCAACGGTCCTTATATAGCTCATTCTCTGGGTTGACTTCACACACAATCTTGGCTTCTCATTGGGTATTACAAACACGACAGTCAGCCGTCTGGAATCGCTTCCAGAAAATTATTATGATTTAGAGAAAGTGGTGACGTTTGAAAATACGCGGGAGTAGAATTGATCAGCTGTCTAATGTCACTGATTGCCATCTGACAGCCCATCACACCGAACGCTATCGAATCACCGTCAATGTGATGTAATAAGACGTTAAACTATAATTATAATATAATATATTATAAATATTATTATATTATAGAATATTATTCTGAATTATTTATTCACTATAATATAGTTGATATAGTTGATTCACTATAATATAGTATAATATAGTTGATATTATCAAATGATAAACCTTCGTAAATTCCTTCTACAAGCTGTAGACACTAGCGCCCCAAGTGAGAGCTTTGCCTTGTTTGTGACGTAGATTGGTCAAGTCAGCTTAGCGGACAGACCCGCGAAAATTCGAACTGCACTACTCGTTTTTTGCTCTTCTCTCCTCCAACAATAAAAAAAAAAAAAAAACTGATTTCAGTGTTTCTATAACATATGCTTCGGTTCTACAATACAACGTAGGATTAAATTTAAAATCGTAAGTTTATGCAATTTCCCCATTAGAATTAGGAATGGAAATACACCCGAATTTCGGGTTAATCATCCTGTACCATGTTGTTAGAAGTCAAAAAGGGAAAATACATAATTTTTGTGACTTCTTGTGAAGTCTTTCACTTAGTTTATAGTCATCTTAAGTTGTTCTGGCCAATTCAAAAACCGGTGTAGGTGACGTCACCTTCCGGTTTCCGATCAAAGACACCAGAGTGCAGGTCGGTTTTCTCATTTTTTCTTGATTTTCTTGGTGGTTGGCACTAGTGACACTGGAGTAACGCAAAAATGGCCGTGTTTGCTTTTTTGTGAATGTGATCTTGCGTATTGACTTAAGTTACTTATTCATGATAAAAATTAACTTATTCGACTTGACCGATCTTTCAGTTTTTAGTTTTTAATGGTGGCCAACTCGTCGACCAACAGGAACTGACCTCGGGTTTCCGCCAAAATTCAAATTGCAATTTTTCCATAAATTTTATAAATTCGTACCTACAAACTTGATGTTTGTGTTTTAACATGTATCACCATTTTCAGTATTATTTATAATATAAATAATAATATTATTATGCCTTCTATCTTATAAAAATATATATATATATATCTGAGCTTGTTTGTTGGCTAACTTGCTGATGATCAACCAATGAGAAGCGAGTGTAGTGTGACTTAATACGTAATACGTATTACTTAATACGTAATACAGATTACTTAATACGGATTACTTAATACGTAATTACGTATTACTTAATGCTTGATATCTTACTAATACCTTGAAACTTTAAATCTTAATGAACAATCTATTGCAATTAGTTTTTTCTGAAGCCCGCCATGTTCTCAGCCATTATAGAGGTAACTCTTTTTATTTATTTTTTAATAGAAGGGGTGTTGGAATATCTTTTGTTGCTTTATTTCTTTGTAACATCTTTTCTTTCTCGTCTATCTGAGTAGCTTTACTAAAATTACTTTGCATAATCATAGACCATGCCAAGTAAGTTATTTTTCTCCTTCAGCATCACCCATGTTGTACATCTTCCTACTTCTCTTAGTCCTTGCTCTGCCTTCTTCATTTTCCTGGATCATCTAATTTTTCAATATCAAGCAGTTGTTGCTGGCATCAGCTAAAGTTTCGCTTTAGGACCCCCACCATTGACAAAACCACTGAAAATGTTTTATGGTTCGAGTTATCACAGGCTTTGGGGCTATAGCGCCATCTAGTTCCTCCACTATGTATCATCACACCTGACACGTGGGTCTTGCACGCCCATTAGCACAACTATTGCCTTTTCACTACCCCAGAACCAGAATAGTCTTTTTACTATTTACTTTTTATGAAATCTCTTTACATTATGCATGGAGCATACCTCTCTTCAACCTTCATTCAACAGTTTCACAATTTGCACAATGTGCATGGGGTCAGGAGTCCCATTAGGGACAAATTCATTATAATAGGATTTATAGTCCAATAGTGCAGGGATACAAAGATAATCAAAGACAATCAAGATAATCAGATTAATCTGATTATCTTGACAATTGTCAAAGATGATCTTTGATCTTCACTTATTAAAGCTTATCACCTTTTGAGAAGAAAGTTTCGTGCGGCCCAGTAAAAAACTAAAAGTAACTTAGCTCTTCAAAAATTGGGAAGAATATAGTAATTTACTCACGATATAGAGTTTCGTCCGCATTTGAGTTTGGAAGAGTAATAGAGGACGTCGGCACGTTTTCTCGGGTTTATAAAGGCTCGCCTGCCATGCAGGAGGGCGGGCAGAAGGAACAACTGGAAGGGGCTATCAAGAAAGCCGAGGCGACTGGCGAGGTGGAGGGAGAACTCGAATGACCTCAGATGCCACGAGAAAAGCGGAGAACGGAGTATCCGAAGTGGGAGGAGAGACGCAGAAGATCGGATGGAGAGAGATGGAACACCGTGAGTGGACTGAGGGAAGACAGAGACGGCGTTGCTCTCCGTAAAAGGCAGTGGGGATGGCCGAACGTTGGCCATGACCTAGTCTGCCTGTCGGTTCATGAGAGGAACCCCCCCCCCCCCCCCCATCATCATAAGATAAACATCTCCGTAAATAAGACGGCCGCGTACTTAATTATTCCCAAGTGGGTTCCGGCTTTCTAAAGCTCAAAGCCTGCCAGACACTGATTATTCAGCGCCTGCCAGGACGTCACCCAAGAATTATCTGTCAAAATATCACTAGGTACTGAAAGGAAAAATACTTGTTACCCCCACCGCTCAAACAGAATCATTTGTTGGGTAACCGCGCAGTTTATAGTTATCGCTATTTAAATAATATCTCACTGTTGAATAATCGACTATTTTGTTATTTTGATCCAAACGTGCCATATCATTTTTAGCTACTTCTTTAAGGATCTATAGAATCGCCGTGTTCTGTGTACTTGAACACCATTTTATTCATCAAAATTTAAACAATAAATACGATTAAAAAAATGAATTTTTCTGTTGAATGTTTGGGCAGTTTTGGACCCCGAAAAATGGATTTCTCGTCCAAAATGACTCGGAAAACGACTCTTCGTTTGACCTCATGGCATCCGTCAAAACCTCCATTTGTAGCTCCATGAATGTCCCGTAGATCCCCAACGGTGAAATTGGATCGTTCCGGGACCCCCGAAAAATGGATTCCACGCCCAACAATATTTCGCAAATGACACCCCACGAAAACTGCCAAAATCCCCTCCCGTAGCCTCTTTTTTACCCCCACAGAACCCTACGGGGTTGGGCGATCTGGCTGAAAACCTCGCGGGCACAACTAGATGGTAAAGGAAGTATGTCAAAATTTCAGATTTAAAAAAAAAACTTACTGGCCCAAACCGCCTCGACGGCGGACGGACAAAAATTTACCAACCTTAGCAGAATCTGTGCAGGATGATTCTTTCACTGGTCTTTTGCCTCTTATAATAAATCGGTTTCCTTAGATGAATGTGTTCATTTTACACAAACAGGTACATCATACATTTATTTCCATCTAGTTCTCAAATCACACTATCGTGAACACATAAAGTTTACACTTAAAACATGAAACATAGAACAGCATTTTTAAATTTTAAAACCATTAAAACATAACATTTGTACAGGTGTTTAGTTTTTTGTGGGTACCACAGGGACTTGAAATGCTCGCCAATCTTTGAAAAATAAAATGACTCCTTCGGCTATTGTTGAAATATATAAACACATTTTTTGAGCATTTTGTCAGGTACATAAAAAACTCACATCATAAACTTTACAAGAATAATTTATAAGATATATTGGTAGGTACATTACACAGTTAATATATATATTTTGTTTTAGAATAACATCACATTTAGACATCACCAGGATTTACGTGGGAAGGTTTGTGGGATGAGTATCGAGAAGCAAATCAATTTTGTCAATACCCAAATTATGAGTTACTGCAAGTGACAAATTTTCAAAAACTTGGCTGTTGAAACGCTGTCGATCAAAAAACTATTATATTTTAATAGTTTTTTTTTAATAAGGATAAATGTGGAAATGGGGCAAATGCGGAAATGGTTTTGAAAATGGTGCCATTTGAGCGTCCTTGCATCAGAAACCTTTTTTTGTAGACAAACCCGTCCAACACCTGTCCATCCTTGAAACTGACTCGCCAGAAGAAGTTTCAAGGATGGACAGGTGTTGGACGGGTTTTTAGACACATTAGAATGGTTTGCATCTGCCCTAGCAAAATTTCAGTATGGGGTTAATGCAGGAGTTCAATGTGGGGCGAATTAGAATTGGTTTGCATTTACTCCAACACCCTGCTCATTATTAGATGACTTTGCTCATGATTATTAGACTTTTTTCTCTAAAATTGGAATTTACCTTTAAAAAATTTTTAAAGGTAAATTCCAATTTTAGAGAAAAAAGTAACAGAAGTAGTGAAGGTATTTAATACCTTCACTACTTCTGTTACCTACATGTTGACCAGCTTCGAAATCAGGCTCTATTCACGCAAGAAATTCATTTGATAAAATCCATTTAATGAAGTTTTTACGAGCCTGTACGAAAAGTTCACATTGGCAACAAAAAAAAAGAAAAAAAAAAGAAGTCAAAATAGCGTTTTTCAATGGAAAGTTATAGAGGATCAAAGTTGAACTGTTGAAATTTTGGCAATTGCCCCACTTCACCCACCTTACGATTAGCTACATACTTTTCGAGTTTGGAAATATTTCATGTTTTACCTAAATGAATCCCATTGCGATCGTCAATCATTTCTAAATGTATCGATACTCATCCCTAAGCTAGGACATTCATGTGTACAATCATCACTGTACAAGGACGCAAAATGTATTATTGTCCCTAGTCCATTTACTGGATTTTCCACCATTGAAACGGTTGTAATCAGTACCAACATTCAATATATAATATTACTAACATGTGGTTATAAAATTTATAACCAGCATTTAATGCTAACACTGAATCAAACTTGACCAAGCTCGGTGCTCTTGTAAGAACATCATCGTAATCCTTTTTTAGAGCACAATCAATCGCACAAGTCCATTGCCATCAAGAACTTACCTTTATCCAAAATTAACAGAAAAGCCAAATTATTACTAATGAGATCAATCACAATATTCATTGAATTAAGGTGGGGGGAAGTGCAAAAAACGGGGCAACTGCGTAAATGGGATGTAAAAACTACTTGGAACAATTTCAACTGAATGCCATTTAGTGGCTACGTTTGTATTGTGTTCTATCCTTCAAATTGGCGAGTTTTTTTTTTTTCAGGGGTTTTAAAGGTTGTTTATTAGGCCAGTAGTTGTACTTTACTCGTATAATTGAAATTCAGTCTTATCTATTTCTGTTGGTGAGTTGGGCCCTACCATGCACTTACCCCATTGGTTTTTCAGGAAGGGGCATGTGCGTGATGTTGATCGAGTTTGAAATGTTTAGAGACTGAATTCAACTTAGGTATTAATAATGTTTAGAACAGATTTATTTAAGTTCTTGCCCCTGATCTGTAAAAGTTGGTAACTCTGATTTTAAATTTTCAAATCGTTAAAAGATCATCGAGAGATTTCCTTTTTTGCACTTGCCCCAGTGAAACCAGAATAAGCGTTCCAAACATGGAACAGGCCAGTTATGCACTTACTCCACCACTTCGATTGAGCAAGTGCGTTCTATTTTGTTATTCTCTTAGGAGTTTTACAAAAATTTCTATTTTCGGAGGATTTAATCCTCCTTTAGGGGGATTAGGGGGGGTTTAAACACTATCATTCCTTTTGGGGTTTTCTTTGATACTTTTGGCCTACAGTGTACTTATTCCTTCCGTAAGTATTATGCACTCATGTCAGCTACCGGTCATAATGCTCACAAGGGTATATACAAGGCATTCAGAGGTATCCAGGGCAAAATAAAATTGACAACGTCATTGGCTGATTTTTGAGGATTTGTTGAAGTTTAACTAAACAACTTAAACACACCACACCCCGCACTCCCCCCCCCCCCCCCCTATCTAAACTAAACAACTACTAAATGCATAACACAGAAGAGTTTGAATTCTCATCAAAATGTACATTATTAAATAATGTACATTTTAGTGGAATTTTGATGAGAATTCCAAGAAGAAAATTCAAAAAATGGTGATATAAATTTTACATCACCTTTTTTTTTTTTTGAATATTTAAAATGTTTCAACATTACATTTTCACACATAGGTACACAAAACATTCACATACAATTGTACACCACCAACCAATTAAGGTATACCGGTAAGAGAACTGGGGCTGTTGGGTATAGGAGGCTTACCCGTGGATAATTGTCAGTAATTTAAAGTTTGATGTTGAGACAACTTGTGGCTAGCTAGTTCTTGCTTGGTTTGAAAGGGCTTGTTGCAGCTTATGCACACAAGTTTTTCAACTTCTTCGAAAGGGGAAAACACCTTTCTGACTGGATCTACAAAACGCTTTGCCACAATTGACGTCACCATAAGTTTGTCCAAATCAAACTCAGAAGTTGGTATCGCGTATTCAGGTAGGATGGTGTTGTTGTTGTATTCAATTTTGTCTACGTGTAGGGTTTTGGTATTGACTTTTTTTATGAAATCATTCTCCAATAGGCACGATTTTATAGGAATCGATACAGATATTGGTTTACGTGCTATCTTCTTGGTGATTTTTGTCACTTTTCCTGAATTTCCGTGAACTGGTTCGTCCTTCGATGATTCACACTTTGCATGTTTCGGCTTTTTTCCTGTTAATCAAGCGTTCATCATCACATTCATTTCTTTATGAAAAAAACTAACCTATTAAAAGAAAATATATATTCTCTACGTAATTGAAAATTACTGAATTCAAGTTTACCTTGTTCTTGACTGATGGAAATCCGTCCAGTGGCTGATTTTTTCTGTCGGGCTTCAGTATTCGTCATGCTTGGCGATTCTTCAGTGTGTTCTTCTGGAGCTGCCTTTTTCTTGGCATGTCTTTTTTCAATTTTACACTTTTCCGCAATTTTTCGCAACTCTCCCAGATTAATTTTGATTTTTGGAATGGAGTTGTCGTCGTCATGACTCGTTGCATCAGGATCTGGCTCAGAGTGGGTGAATTTTGGTGACTTGCAAGTTTTTTCGTTTCTTCTTGTTTCCTGTTTTTTGTTGCTGGCTGTTTCTACTTTGGCTGTCATGTATTCCTCCAAAAGCGTCTTGGTGCAGTCAGAGAGATTGGTGTCTTCGAGATCGATGAATACTGGCGCGCAAGGTTTGCATTTTGCCTCTTTTATAGCAACCACGAGTGGCTTTGTCCTTGGCCTGCCCCGGGGTCGTTTTTTGGGAGGTCCGTTTTCAGGGGTTGCTTCGATGGAAGAATCTTTTTCCGTTGAAGACGTTGCTATGAGTGGAGTTTCCCTGGTAGGATTGGAGGAGCTTATCCTTTCTAAAGATGCCATATGCTGTGGATGATATGGAGACCGGTGCTCTTGTATAAGAGCTGATGCTTTAGGCCTTCCTCTTTTACGTTTCGTGGGGCTTTCTTGTTCAGAATATGCTGTGGATTTATATTTCTCTTCATTGGGGTTTTCTACAGAAGGAGATTCTTCAGCAGCGGGCTTTTTGTGTTCTGATGGCGTATCCTGGGAACGATTTGAAGATTCTTGCACTTCCAGAGGGGGTCTTGATCTGTCGTCGTCAAGACCTAACGTGGCATCAGGACCCAGCCCAGAATCGGTGGACTCAGTTCGTTTGCAAATCTTTTCGTTTCTTATTGTTTCCTCTTCTTGTTCTTCCTTGGCATCCATGCATTCCGCGGGAAGAGAATTGTTGCTATTAGATAGATTGCAGTATTCGAGTTTGTTGGATACTGGTGCACACGGTTTGCATTTCGCATCTTCCGGAGCAATCTTGATTGGTTTGGTTCTTGGCCTTCCTCTGGGTTGTTTTGTGGGAGATCCAAAGTCAGGATGGGTGTGATTGGAGAAATCGGGTATTTTAGAGTACAGAGATTCTTTCGTGGAGTTCTGGGAGCATGTGTTCTCTGATTGGGCAACGACCTCAGAAAGAATGGGAGAATCTTCAATGTAGATTATTTCTGTAGATTCATTGGTAGGTCTTGAACATCTGTGTTCTGTGGCTACTTCATCCTTGGAACGAATTTTGGAATCCGGTTGATCAAGAGACGTTTCAACTGCAGATTCTTTTATAGATTTTGTGGAGCTATATTCTAGTGGGGCTACTAATATCTGGGGACTTGTTGAGACTTCAGATTGTACATTTGCAAGAAGGATTTCCGTGACATTTGTGAGTATGACTTCCTGGGAACAACTGCTGGGACTGTTTTCTTTCGGCGTTATAACCGTTTTGGGGGATTTACGCGTTTCGTTGCAAAGGTCAGCATCAGCGTTAGGAGCACCAAGACCATCCTGCTTCCTTTTTCGCCGTACGATGGGCTTAGCAATCGGGCGAGCTTTCAACATTTTCTTGAGATTTTCGGTGGCCTCTTTATAGAGGGACTCGTACGACGGAACCAAATTCATGCGTTCATACATTTTCTCAACGTCCGTTAGCTGGTTGCCAAAGAGTGGTACAGCGTTGTATTCCACGAGGCTCTCGTTGGGTAAACGCCCTGCCATTGAAGCCTTGCTGCTCTGAACTCTCAGTCCATCCAACCTGAAACAAAGAAAACTACATTATATCCTTCTATTGTACACGATATTGTACCAACCATTTCGGTTGTGTTGATGTAAAATAATCATTCTGTTTTCAGAAAAAGGACCAAACGAGAGAAAAGAAATGAGCTGATAAGATTGACTGTGATCCCACAAGGTCAACAACTTGAGGAGAGATAAAGTAAGAAAATAGATTATTATTGAATAGAAGTTATTGAAAATTCAGAAAAGACAACAATGGAAATGAACTAGCCATCATGGAAACATAGGAGAGATAATGCCCAAGACAGACTAAGATAATGGAATTGAATTGTGTTGAAATTGGTATGCGGGATAGTTTACAGATTATTCCCCAAAGATAAACTACTACACAGAACCCCACTCGTGTGACAAGTGCTACGATATTATTTTAGTATCTTTCATAGTGTTCGATAAGAGCTAGAATCGGAGGACTCCAAATCCTTCCTGTGGCGCTGTCGCTCATCTTTCAACTATGAGCACAGTTTTTTAAAATAAATTTTTGCATTGTACTAGAATGCAGCTGCCACACGAGGAGGAGGATCTGCATCTTTGTTCTACGGTACTTCTAAAAGTCGGAAACATTTGAAATTTGTCTTAAAAAGACAGCAAGCATAATACTAGAAAAGTCTGAAAAGACGGCAAAGCATGCTACCAGAAAAGTCTGAAATCACCAAATTGTTGGACCAATGAGGTCCGTTTGAACCAAAAGGTGTTAGAAAAAAATAGGAACAAGACCGGTTTTAAAGGATGTTAGGGGAAGTCCCCTGGGGAGGGTTGTCTCAAAAGGTGAACCGCACTCAAGGAGGATCGTTTGTCCCCATTAGGTGGAGTTCAGAGGTCATTAAAAAACCCTTTGCAATGAAATATTCACAATAGAAGGGTGCTTCGATGGTGGAGGGGGGGTTAAAATAGGACCTCCGAAAGTTGGACAGAAAAGGTGTAAAGATTGATTTCACCTTCCAAATGAATCCTTTCACTTTCATCCTGCAATTTTTTTTTAGAAAAAACTATAAGGAATATGAGAGAGTGAGTTTTTGGGTCTCAGGCCAGGTGGGATGCATTTGGGGGTTGGCTGTCCACCAAGTCTACCATAACATTATATAAATATAATATTATTTAATACATATCATCAAAGCTGCTATCCGAGGAGGAGAGTGACCCGAATTCGTAAATGACCCGTCCCGAGTGACCTCAAGGCGGAACGCGTGGGGGTTGGCTGGCGTAGCAATTAGGGATTGGCCCCCTATAGTATAACGATAATACTAATCCTATAGTATAAAGATAATACTAATCCTCATTGCCCAGCCGATGTATAAACTGGTTGGCGTTACCTCAACGTATTGTTCGTTGGCAAAGTAAAACGAATCAAAGTTACAAGTAGTAGCCTAGCAGACTAACGATGTAGCAACAAATTTACTGTTGGAATCAATTTGAAACAAATGGGGTTTTGGGGAAGCGCCACCAAGTTGGACGTAGTTTGTGTAATTGTGACTTTGATAGGCGGTTCGGCTGGTGAATGCGAAATCGTAGATACCACAAAGCAATTTTGTAAATTGGATTTTTCGGTACGTCCACCCATACGTTTTATGTTGTGTTTTCATTCGTGTCAATCTCGAATTCGTCGTCCGCAGGTACCAAATGACACCACGTTATGGCTTTGGGACAGGTTTATGGAAAAACGGTACCTCGATGGGCTGTGCACTTGGAAGGATAACCCGCTCAAGGTAGCGACTTTGCATTCTTTGTAGGTAATTCATGTGTTGAACCCGATCATATCGTTCCATGTAGTTTCTCCTTTATTATTGAATCGATTTCGATAAATGGCCATCTGGATATTTAATGTAGTTTTTGAGGTCGTAAGCCTGAAGTTGATCGGGAAAAAATGAACGGCAGTAGAAATAGTGAATTTACCTACTGAATCCTATTCTGCGGTTAGACTTGATTCTAATTATTTGCCACCCCTCTGGTTATAATAATTATAATTATTCATGAATTATTCATGGGTGGTGCAGTTCTGCTACGCTGACTCGACTCTCCGATCAAAATCCTTCAAAACCTCCGTCTTTAGCTCAACCTTCAGAAAAGAATTTTGCACTAGAGAATTCCAGTTATATCATCCAGCTTTATCATAGTTTGGCCAAAATTAATTTTAAACCAATTAAAAGTTTAAATAACTTTTAAACATATTAAAAATTCAAATAACTTACGAGGCATACCCAAGAATGGATCCTACGTCCCTATTAACTTCGAAAACGAAATCATCTACTTCCTGGCCAAAATCATCAATAATTTTTCTGTGTGGTGGGGCTCTAATTATTATTGTATTTCAGTAATAATTATTGAAGAACAATAATAATTAGAGGCAATTATTATTATTACAATGACAACAATCATTGTTGTAATTGTAATTATTATTATCACAATTATTAAACAATTTTTTTTTGTAAAATTTGTGTGGCCCCAAGAAATTATGTGTCCAAAGTAACTCGGAAAACAAAGCCGCATTCGACTTCCTGGCATCCTTCAAAAGCCCCTTGAATCCCCTCAGATCCCCACGGTGAAGTCCTATGGTATGGGACCCCATAAAATGGATTCTACGTCCAAAAATACTTCCGAAACGATTTGCAACTCCCCCGGTCAATTTCAGATTAGCAACTCCCCCGATTATCAACTCCCCCGGTCAGAGGAGATTTAAAAAACTCGCCCTGGATGAACGGAGATCTGTTATTGCCGCGACGCATGAATTCGTGTTTCCTTTGGCCTTCTCCACCAGTTTCGTGTATTGTGCAGTGATGGTTTCTTGAATTTTGGATAGTTGGAGGACTTCCCGGAGCACGTCGTTTCTCACGTACCATGGGGCACCTGTCTGTTATGGAACGGATGATATTTTTTGTTGTCGCTGAATCTGTTGTGTGGAAGTGTAGCAGGCTGTACCCCAGATCTCGCAGCCATAAGTCCATTTAGGTCTTATGAGAGCCGTGTAAAGGAGCTTCTTGTTCTTGAAGAACAAGAAGCTCCTTTACACTGAGCTTGATCAAGCTCAGCTTGGATCTCCAATTCAGCATTGGCCAGCATAGGAAGGTCCTCTTTTTCATAGCGTCCCTGACGTTCTTGATGTGGTACTTGCAAGTTAGTCTACGGTCTATGGTCAAACCTAGATACTGAACTGGACTTTTCCTTGGAAGTAAACCACCACAGAGACCGACGTTGCCGACCGTTCAAGACTACTAGTTGAGCACCACGTTGCGAAATAATATATTCGATCACAGCAGACATCATCAGCAACAATAAACAGGTGGCCGGGGGAGCTGTCGGGCATCTATCTCATTAGTGAAATGTAAACAAGCGGAGTTGATACTTTGGATTATAAACATCGCTTTCACTTCGGTGGAGGTGCAACCGACCCCGACGCTCCACTGGATATCATAACTGAAGAGACCCCTCCCGTAGCCCCTTTTTAGCCCTACGGGTTTGTGCGATCGGGCTGAAATGATTGCGGACTAGATGGGGGAACCGATTATTTTGTCATAATTTCAGATTTAAAAAAATCCTTATTTAACTCCCTAATAAACCAAAATTATATTTAACAATTGCAAACTAAAGAAAATCGGTGCTCCTGGACAGTATTTGGGCAGGTGAGGGACCCCAAAAAAATGTACAATGCGTCCAAAATTACTCGGAAAACGGCATCTCATTCGACTTTCTGGCATCTTTCAAAAGTCCCATTTGTAGCCGCATAGATCCTCTCGGTGAAATCTGATGGTTATGGGACCCCCCAAAAAATGAATTCTACGTTCAGAAATACTTCGAAAACGACATCTAACTCGACCCCGTAGCCGAAACCTTAAAAATCTCGGCCTGAAAACCTTGTGGGCACAACTAGATGGTAAACAGAGTATTTTTTCAAAATTTCAGATTAAAAAAAATTCCTAATAGGTACCCAAAACGGCTCGGACGGTGGACCAACATTTCATTTTTGGGAATCTAGACATCTTGAAACGTTTATGACAAATTTTGAGGCCGATGAACATTTTCGACCTCCGGCAGGAAAACATTGACCTGTTTATCATTCCCAGAATAATAAACAAACACTGAAAATGCAAATATATTGTGCACCTTCATGGTTTTTGATCAAATAAGGGAAAATTACTTGGAAAACGACTCAGCATTCGACCTCATGGTCTTAGAACTTCAAAAGGCACTTTAAACATACAAATTTTGTCACCCAATAGATCCCTACGGTGTTGACGGGTTGGTCTGAAGCCCCCACGAGAGGATTTTACGTCCAAAAATACTTTGAAGGCTCTCCCTACTCGCCTCCTATCCAAAATTCTTCAAAAACCCCTTCCGTAGCCCTGTTTTAGCTCCACGAATTTGAGCTGGCTGAAAATCCACCGATACTTGTTGATGGGGAAACGAGTGTTTTGTCATATTTCAGCGTAAAAAAAACAAAAAACCGTGAGCCGGTTTCGGCCTCGACGGAGATCTGACCTTTCCCCTTTTGGAGTCTCTTGACATCATGATACATAACTGTTATATTTTTACACCAATTTTGAGGCTGATAATTTTCAACCCTCGTCCCAAAAACATAAATTGATAATTCTGAGCATCATAAACTAAAATCCTCAATTTGTTGAAATATATTTCTGTATGTCAGTCATGCGTACTCACACAATTTTTTCAAGATTTTTATTGTTGAGGTTCATGGGTAGTTGTTGCTTCTCTGTATTGCCGAGTTTGTTTTAATATTCACATTAGTGCGCGTGTCGTTTTTCCGCTAAACGATTTGTTTGCCTCGCAACATGAACTACCGGGGGAGGCCTTCTGACGTTTGCCATCGGACGCGAACAAATGACGGGGCGAAAGCGGTCTCCGGGTATATATAAACTCCGCCCTCGTCAGGGCGCCAGGACGGAGAGGGGATTGAACCTATTCCGACAAAAGGGACAATCCTAGCCGACAAAAGATTTCTTAAGTAGGGAAATGTTACCATTAGTCTTCGCCTTAACCAGGCAACCATTCCCCGAATAACGGTCGTGCAATTGCCGTCGGGGAGTGGAGGGGTGGGGTCTGTCGTTTCCTCAACCTTTCCCGGTAAAACCAAACGGAAGTACAGCAAGCCTTGCACTCAAGGAGGGTATGCCCGTTGGCACCTGCTGATTCAAAACGGAAACGCGCAGAAGAAAATATGAAATGAGAGTTTGACCAGTTGCTTTTGGGCGGCTTAAGATTCCGCCAGCCCAGGTCATTAAGGCTTAACGAAACCTTAATATTCCGCCACCCGTAGCCTGCTGCCTACCTCAAGATTCTTTTGCCTACCTACCTACTACACTGGGATTCTTTTGCGTCGGACTCCGAGAAGTGAGTCAAGGATGAGTCTGGGCTGGCCTGACGCAAAACTCGTGAGTCTGGTGCTTTGCGGTTTAGTATTTTCAGCGTCTTTCGAGAGTCTCTTGAATCCCATTCGAAATGGAAAACAAAGACTCTTTTCGGGATTCACACAGCTGTCGATTTGAGCGCGTTTCTTGATTTGTTTTTTATTTTAATATTTTAGGGCGTGACACTGTTTCTTTGGATGTTTTGTGGCGTGTCATTGTTTCTTTAGATATTTTGTGGCAATAATGTGGAATACCAACCGCACTCTTCAATTTATAGAGAATTTTCACTCCAACCGCTGCCGGTGGGACGTTTCCTCAAAGGAGTATCGTAATCGTCAAGTGAAAAACCATACGCTGACCGATTTTGCCCAAAAATATGGAGTCTCCCTCGCGGAAACGCTGCATAAAACGGAATAAAAACGGAAACGGAAACTGCATAAAACGCTGCAAATTTTACACAAGGGTTTATTATTCTTTGATATAGGTTACTTGTGCAGAAATTCAATAATTGAATTCAATTATTGTCAATGAAAAAAATTAGAAAAAAAAATTTTTTTTGCTGGATTTTTAGGTAGGTTCAGTAAAAATTTTTTTGATTTAAAAAAAAAAATTTTTTTCTTCAATTTTTTAAAATTTTCGAAATTTTTCGTTTTAACTTGAAAAATATTTGACCTCCTGGAATCCATCAAAAACCTCATTTGTGGCCCCGTGAAAGCCCTATAGATCGCAACAGGGAAATCGGATCGTTGCGAGACCCCCAAAAAAAGGATTCTACGTCCAAAAAATACTTCGAATACTCTCCCGTAGCCCCATTTTAGTCCCATAGCGCCCCACGAGTTTGGGCGATCGGGCTGAAAACCTTGCGGGCACAACTAGACGGTAAAACGAGTATTTCAGATTTAAAAAAAAATTCCTACTACCCAAAACGGCCCGGACGACGGACGGACATTTCGGTTTTGGAATCTAGACCTCTTGAAACGGATAATGTCAAATTTTGAGGCCGATCGGAGTCGTCGACCTCCGTCGCGAAAACATAGGTGTATTATTCCAAGAATAATAAACCAAAAATCCACACGCTGAAAGGCCAATTCCGACGGGAGCATAGACAAATGAAGAATTTGAAAAGCACTTCACGAGTCAAAGCAAAAGCAAATTGGTTTGGCTACGAACCCCTGATGCAAATTATTATGTCTTTGGCTGTTTCCTTCGATAAATAGTTTTCGAATCCACCAGCGTTTCTTCCTATTTTTTCTTTTTCGTGAATTATTTACTATAATAGAATACATGGCAATTAAAGCGCCCACAAGTGCGAGTTTCTCCGACATAGATTGAGAATCGAAAACACACTTACAGTGAGGACACGATGTTTCGCCGCAATAATTATTGCAATAATTATAATTATTCTGAGTCCGAACAGAGTCGGAACATTTGGTCAGCGCAGCTCAGACGCAGCCCTGACTCAAAACACGGACATGTTCTGATTCAAAGAATCCCAGTGGGTACTAGTATGTGGTTCACAAACTTCCACAAGGTGTTGGTAAAGGTGTCCGGATGGGACTTGGAAAAAGAGTCACCCAAGTGGCGGGTGGAAGGATTCACAACAATTAGTGGTTTTGTTGAGGTTTGAACTCAATTCAGCCCTTAATTCTGGTGGGTATTTTGCGAGTGGGTTCATATATTTATCGTTCCCTTGCACTACAGTAAATAAGAGGAGACATTAATAACAAGACCTCTTTAAAAAAAAAAATATCCAGCCTTGCAGAATTACTCGATCAGCGAATTATAAATTGAGTATGAGTGGAAAGGTGTTGACGTTCAGTCAAATAACAATAACAAAAACTACCTCTCATCATCTCTGACCTGCTTGTGCCGCACAAACATGATTTTGGCCACGGAAACTAATATCCTTTCCCGTGTGCGTTTGAACGACTTCCAACGTTACACTGAGGACCCCTCGAAAGCCCGACTCATCATTGAAAGTGATAAAGCTTATAATCTGTGAACTTAATTGGTCAGCAGATTATCAATTGAAACCTACCGTCGATCCTCCTTCCTCAATCTCATCATTTCAGCTGCGGGAACTGTTAGTCTGGTTATCCGCTTACATTCTTGCTTAAACCGGTCAGTTGTTCTGAGTTAGGTTTGTATTAAATAGAAAATTTTACTCGTTTCAAGTTGTCAAGATTCCAAAAATGAAATTTCCGCCTGCCGTACGCCGTTCGAGCTGTTTTGGGCAGTAGGACTCTCTTTTTAAATCTGAAATTTGGACAAAATATCCCACCATCTAGTTGAAACCAGGGTTTTCAGCCCGATCGCCCGAACCCGTGGGGCGCTATGGGGCTACGGGAGGTGTTTGTCATCTGTTCAAACATTGTACAGGACAATTTATTTATTAGATGAATAATTTTGAAAAATAAATAATATAAAAAAATAATTTGTTATTAACACACAATTAATTTTTGCACAATTAACCAGAAGAAAAATTATATTATCCAGAATTATAAACCCTTTGGTAAAATCTGCTGCTTTTGATTTTCTATACTTTTTCATTTCTTTTCAAAAAGATGGATTTATTTTTATAACTGTTTCAATACAAAACATGATACTTCCCACGCTGACTTGAGCTGTTGGGGGGGGGTGCTTCTTTACAATTTCGTTAAATGAGGGTAAGTCGATACATCATTATCCTGTCTGGCTCTTCAAAATGAACCGGTTCTTCGTTGTAGACGTCAAAATCCCTCTCTAATGATCGACGCGATTCAAATAGCTTTACCTGAGTGGTTGAAAACATAAGCTCTTGGAATCGTGGAAAAGTTGAAAACAGGTGTATTATTCCAAGAATAATAAACCAAAAGTGCCTCGTTCTGTTTGTTATGGTGGACTTTTTTACGCTGACATATCGACCAAAAAACGAGACCAGAATGTGATACGGTAGAAGCGGAAAAACATTCGAGAGATCAATATGATTCCGATTGGTCATATTAAGACCGAAATTCGGACCTAATGTTGAATGGCTGAAAGGGAAGTGACGTTAGGTTGAGTAGGTATTAACGGTAGGTATAGCTGTAGGTGCAGCTGAGCATCCATTTGGCAACCGAGGAGTGAAAACGCAACACGTTTGGCAACCAACACGGTGAGCGTGGGGGACGCGTTTGGCCACACGATGAATGGCCATAAAATTACTGCTATCATCAGAGAATCACTTACCGACCTTTCTAGAGCTGTCCAAGGCATGTAAAGCTCGTCCCAAGCTGACTAAGAGTTTCCATGGCATGCCAATATGGTGTCAAGCTGGATAAGGGTTTCCAAGGCTTGTCAAGATGGTCCCGAGCTTTCAAGACCTGTCCAATTCTCCCAAAGTTGGTGCCGAACTGACTACGGGTATCCAAGGCTGGCAAAGCTGACCACACAGTGGCTATGGGTCTTTAACGCTTGCCAAGATAGACCCTAGTTTTCCCGAGCTGGTCCTAAGCTGGCTGCCTGGTTCCAACGCTTGCCAGGATGGCCTCCACGCTTTTCGGGCCTGCCCAGAGGCTGTTTCCAAAAAAGGGAGTCGATCACAATGCCCCAAATGGGTTGTTCTTCGTGTAGCCGTTCGGGTTGCTTCTCCAGGCACTCTTCAGAGGTCTTCGTGACCAAACGTGTTTTTCTGGGTACAGCAAACAATTTTGACTCAACTACGTCTGAGCTACAGTTTCTTCTACAAACCAGGAGATTTTGAAATTGTTTTTGCTAAGGTCAACGAATAAAGCACTGTCAAGATGTGAGTACCATGATAATTTTTAGCTAAACAGTAGAGATTTATCTCAATTCCATGATAAAAGCTTCGTCGGAGGATCCTAATGCGCCGATAGAATGCATAAATTGTGGCCTTGACTCCGCTATTATTAGGAAAAGATAAAAGTCGGATGTTGCTATCAATGCGTCTTGATGGGTCAGCTGAATTCAAACCTTCGTAATGTGTCGCAATTGCATTACTTGTGATAAGGTGGAGCTACATGAGTGGCAGAGTCATCATTGGAACGTCGTAAACCGATAAGAAATATACCGTGGGCAGAAAAACGACGAAGAAATGATCCTTTCTATCTTTAGAACCTCCGTGATTTCCCACCTCTAAAGCCCCCCCCCCCCCCCAACTCGGAGAACATAATGTTACATTAAATGTAACATTATGTATAAAGTTAGTATAAATTTTATACTGTACGTGTAGAATTGAACTTAATTTGGTCTGGAGAGATAGAATAAAGATCTCCGATATCGATCGAGAGGACTCCTGAACTTTTGTTGCCTCAGAACTTCTCTACTGTACTGTAAAATAATTATAATCTAATAATGTAACGTAATGCAGTTAGGCAAAGAGCACTAAGTGCTCGGAAAATCTGAGGGGTTGTCTTCCATATTTCTAGATGCGCTAAATTCGTAGGTATTTGATGGCCGATTTTCGTCATCAGTTGGGCTTTTTTTAGACGACAATTCAAAAATAAAAAACATCAAGTCCCGAAATGGTGTACCTATGATTATTTCATGCTGAATCGAATGAGACCCGGGGCAAGTCGCCTCGATACGTAGGTAGGGCGGGGCTCGCTTCGCTCGCCCATTTGCTTAGAGCGGTATCCTTCCCCGTCATTTGACTCCGCCATTTCAATCGGAGCATACACAATAAAGATTCGGATAGTTGCGCCCAGAAAACATTCCGCTCAATGTGCTTATCAGACGTAAAATTGGCCTGGGAATCCGAATTAGCAAAAAAATAGGGGTTCACATAAAAACATTTTTAAATGCATTTAAAATAACAAATTTGGGGCAAATGCGCCTATTTGCGCGCATTTTTGGGGGATCTCAACCCCCCAGGAGGTTATGTCTGGGAGGCCGAGTATTACATATTATTTTTATCACTTTCAGTTTCGGAGGAGAAGGCATGTGACATACATAGGCTTATGACCTACATACACATATACAGAGACGGTGAGAATAAGTGGTAAAGATTTTTGAAGGGGGGGAAAAAAAATCGGTACAATGTTTGGACAGATGTGGGACCTCGAAAAAATGGATTTTGCGTGCAAAATTACTCGGAAAACTACACCTTATTTGACCTGGGATTCTTCAAAAATTCTTAATGGAAAACTTAATGGTAAACCGAGTATTTTGACAAAATTTCAGATTTAAAAAAAAAAAATTCTTACTGCCCGAAACGGCTGGGACGGCGGACGGACATTTCCTTTTTGGAATCTACATCTTTAAACGGATAATTTCAAATTAAGAGGCCGATCTGAATTTTCGACCTCCGTCGCGATTAAACAGGTGTATTATTCCAACAACCAAACCAAAATCGAAACTAACAGGATTTGTGTAAGGTGGGTTTCACTGGTCTAACCGGATTGGAAAGCTGATGTCCCTAATTTTAGGAAGATCCGGAGAGAAAGTGGGAATCGTATCTTATAAAAAAAAAAAAAAGATTTTAGGCGAAAAAGGCTGTGTACTTCCACAAAAAGAATAATAATTCTTATACTGATAGTTGCTTCCCGGTTGATAAGACCACCAGTAGGTACAGTAAAAAGACTGCAAGCATACTTATTTTCTATCGTGAAATTCGCCTAAAATCGTCTTTTTATGAGCAGATGTCTCCTTTTGGTTTAGTATTCTTAAAATAATACACCTATGTAATCGCGTCGGGCGTCGACAATTCTGATCGGCTTCAAAATTTGACATTATTTCGCTTCCAAAAGCGAAATGTCCGTTCGCCATAAGCCGTTCGAGCCGTTTTGGGCAGTAGGATTTTTTTTTTTTTAATCTGAAAATTTGACAAAATACTCGGTTTACCATCTATTTGTGTCTGCAAGGTTTTCGGCCCGATCGCCCAAACCCGTGGGGGCTCTGAGGATAAAACGGGGCTATAGGACGGCTTTTTTGAAGGGTTTCAGCTTTGGGTCGAGTTAGGTGTCGTTTTCGAAGTATTTTTAGACGTGGATTCATTTTTGGGGGTCCCGAAACGATCCGGTTTCACTGTGTGTTTCATGGGGCTACAAATGGGGTTTTTGAAGGATCCCAGGAGGTCAAATATTTTCCGAGTAAAAAATAAAAAATAAAAATTTAAAAAACCATTTGTTTGAAAAAAATGTATTGGCACAGAATTTATTTTTATGCAAGTAACCTTTATCAAGGAATAATAACCCCTCGTGTAAAATTTAATTTTGCAGCGCTTTTTTTCCTGGCTCGATTAACCCAACACCCAAAACCCAACACAGTTGCGAAGAAACCTTGGGTCACACATCCTTCAAAAACCGGTTCTTGCCCAAGAGGGAAAAGAACCGGTTTTTGAAGGATGTGTGACCCAAGGTTTCTCCAATTTCCTGAGTGCGATGCTCGTAACATTTGAAAACGCTGCAAATTACTTAACGGATTTATTATTCCGTGGAACACAGTTCTAGAACGTTCGGGTAGGTCTGGAACCTCAATCGATTCTAAGTCCAATTTCTTCTAAGCTTTCGCTTAATGACTAACACTCGCTTAATGAGCAATGATGAAAACTGTAATGAATAGCAAACAAAAATGTAACAGTTACTCATAAGTCGATCTTGGGGGTGGTTTTGGTGAAATAGGTTGCAAGTCGTTCAGCGAACACATACATTTTCCGTGAGGGATTTGAAAATCGGGCAGGTCAAATGATGCAAACAAAATGGGCCCCTGATTTTTTTTTCTGGGGCAAAATGCAATTGGGAATTGGAGACGTGCATAATATTGTCGTGCACCTACCTGACGACATGTTAGCTTGTGGTGGAAGTGATGGTTTTAAGGTATCGACCGTCACCGTTGTGTTAGATGAAAATGGGTGGAAAATTTTAGGAAATTGGATGTTTTAAGGTGCTTTGAAAATCTTCGGTTGAATCATTTTGCTGTTGGCGTAGACCGATGTACGCGAACACCTCAAGTTCAAGAGGAAATGTTTTGGGAAGAGGATCAGGAAGTAATCATCTAAGCAGCCACTTTGTTAGTGGCGCGCATCAGGAACCCTACTGGTGATAATACCGATGCACCGGGAATTCTGAGGAGGCGGTTCGATGGTTTCCGAGGCAACCAGGAGAGATTCAGGAGGGGGTTGAGGGCAGTGTCAACACACCGTGCAACACCGACCTCACCCAACGCGGAAAATTTGGCTGAGGGGGGAGTCGGAGGTGGATGTGGACCACGATTTGATTGCTTTGTCACGCAGGGCCTTTCAAGGTCGTTTGATACATGGAATTCAAAATGATGTTTCATGTGAGGAGGCTTTGAAGTGGCGGGAGGGTAATGAAAAGTCGATTAGTTCATCCGCTCTGGTATAACCATCGTTTACTCACGTTGGAAGGCGATTTGAGTTGAAATCCTCTTCTTTCTATAGACAACAGATTAGCAAGTTCACGAGAAGTTTAAACCCTACGCAGAAAATCTCACTCATGTTTACTACTCTTTTATATAAACCTTTCTAAAACTCGAGTTTGTTCATAAACTCCACCTGTAGCTCCAAAGGAGCCCCACTGGGCCATCGAGATGAAAACCTTATTGACATAACTCGGCGAGGAACTAATTCGTATTGAATATGAAATTTTACCAAACAGAGTATAGCGTGTATTACATAGCGTCCTCAGATAGCATGACAGAGAACTCGAACTTCCTCTCCAATGTTCTCATTCACGAGCTCTCGCACAGTAGCCAATTTATCCGATTTGGGTGGACAAAAGTAAATCTTTCAATTCTGTATTTTAGTTATGGGATACCTGGGCCCTCCTCCTGTCCAGAAGGGTTTAAAAGAACGACCCTAGATTAGGCAAGATCCAACGTTTTTTCTTAGTGAGTGGAGCTTCGTGAGAATGAGGGGGTAATATAATTACAATTATTGATACTGTGGTGTGGCAACCAACACAATGTGTTGGTTTTCATGGTCGAAGAAAAACGAAATCGGGCTCTCCGAAAAAGTTTAGTTTTGTTTTGGGTGTCAAGTTGATCGCCCTGTTCTGTTCTCATGGTACATGTTTCCTCTTCTCCTCCTAAACCTCCTTGATCCTTGATCAAAACTTAGATAATCCGGGGGCCTGGGGGTGTCCCACAGGTAAGTCATAAGACAATACATGTACCATGATCTACACAAATCACAAGCGGCAATATTTTTCTACTAGTGAATACACTTCGTTGTGTGTTGTTAATTGGTTATTATTTTACAATACTTTTGAGGGATTTTGACGAAAAAGTCAACCCTAAAAGAAATTGCCTACATCTCAACTATGGCTTTTCGAATTTTTTGTTTGGAATTTTTCTGAGTCAAGTAGGTACCTTTCAATGAATACAAAGGTCACACTCCGGAATTTTAGGATCACCGCTGCGAAGGAATAGAATATAGGATAGAATTTTTTAAGCTCAAATTTTAACCCAAATGTGCACTTCCACAAAAGCGGCACGAAGCTCCGAACGATTTTGCCTCAATAGTGATTCTTTGGAATCCTTTGGATTTTGGTTTTTTGCGATAAGCCTTTTATTTAAAATTTAAATGGTTTTTTCCACTCGAATATGAAAGCGCTGCAAATTTTACACAAGGGTTTATTATTCTTTGATATAGGTTACTTGTGCAAAAATTTAATTCTGTGACAATGAAAAAAAAAATTATGCAATTTCATATTATTGATGTAATATGGAATAGTTTTTTTACCCGAGGCATGCATTTAAATAGGTTTGTTCCAGGTTCGACGGGCTGTAAGTTTACAGCCCGTCGAACGAATTTCTGTTTACAGAAATTGACGGAGACAAGCGTATTTGAGATAACTGCTGTTCCAGGTCTGTAGGTTTGACAGCCAGTTTTACAGCTCTCTTGAAAGGGCATGTGTCCAACTCACCCGAGGATACGGAGATAGATGACTGCTATGCAGGGCCGCCGAGAGAAAAAGCGGGCCCGGGGCAAAAGAGAGCATAGGGCCCCCATGTAACCCCTGACCTTTTTTCTGTTTAGGGCAGTCAAAACCGGCACTAAAAATCGCTAAATTCGCAAAACGAGATGTATCTCTGATTTTTTAGTAGGTACGCTGTTAGGACCCATTAGAGTAGTGTTTATCCAATTTTGCAACTTCCCAAAAGCTGTGCTTCACGCGTAGCACACGAAAAACCGCGATTTTTTCGGCCTTATTTCAGTTTTTGCTCTATATCTAATAAACTATGCATTGTCCGACGAAAACTACTATATGAGTTTTTAAATAGCAATAAATGTGTGACAATTTAAGCCCAACCGGAGCTTTTTAGGTCAATTAGTTTCAGAGTTATGGAACTTTAAAAATAGGCCATTTTTTTCCAAAATGTAAACATTTTAGTTGAAGCCTTGAAGACAGCGGAAGCACGTTTTTCAGAGCGTTTTCAGCTGTAGCTCAAGAACTATTGGTCCGATTCCAAATTTCTTTTTTTCTCGTGAAAGCTAAATAACTTCCCCATCGTAGCTATTCCATGTAAAATTTTGATTTGAGCTTTGATAAGAGAGGGGCGGGCACGGCAAAGAAGTGGCACATTTCGAACCAACATTGTTTCTTTGCACATTTTTGCCTATAACGCGGGAACGGTGTTCCGATCTTACTTTTATTTTATTTTCCTTTTCTTTTCTTTTCTTTTCCGTGGCTTTCACCTACAAAAAAAGAAAAGTAAGATCGGACCAACCTTTCCCGCCTTATAGGCAAAAATATGCAAAGAAACACGGTTGTTTCGAAATATGCCACATCTTTGCCGTGCCTGTCCCTCTCTTATCAACGCTCAAATCAAAATTTCACATGGAATAACTGCGATGGGGAATTTATTTAGCTTTCACGAGAAAAAAATATATTTGGAATCAGATCAATAGTTATTGAGCTACAGCTGAAAACGCTCTGAAAAACGTGCTTCCGCTGTCTTCAAGTCTTCAACTAAAATGTTCACATTTTGGAAAAAATTGGCTATTTTCAAAGCCATAACTCTGAAACTAATTGACCTACACAGCTCTGGTTGGGCTTAAATTGTCACACATTTAATGCTATTTAAAAACTTATATAGTAGTTTTCGTCGGACAATGCATAGTTTATTGGATATAGAGCAAAAACTGAAATAAGGCCGCAAAAATTGCGGTTAACACTACCCTAATGGGTCCGAACAACATACTAAAAAATCAGAGATACTTCTCGTTTTGCGAATTTAGTGTCAAAATTTACTGGCCTTGAAGTGGGATTGAAGTTGTGTTTCACAGGGTTTATTGTGATTCACATTGCTTGAGTTTTACAAGGCCCAATCACACGGAAGACTACCTACGTTGCCTGCCAAGTGGCAACTTAGCCATTTTTTTATATTTTTTTTTTTCCTCCTTTTCCCCTTTTTCTTATTTTTCTAGGGCCCGCTGGGGCCCCATGTAAAAGTCCGGGCCCAGGGCAAAATGTCCCCTATGCCCCCCCCTCTCGGTGGGCATGCTGCTATGTTCTAAATTGTTTATTAAAAAATAATTGAATCTAGTTAGGTCGATTTCGACCCCCCCCCTCTCGGTGGGCATGCTGCTATGTTCTAAATTGTTTATTAAAAAATAATTGAATCTAGTTAGGTCGATTTCGAGCTGTTAAGCCCTTCTAGAGCCCGAGTAACTGAACTCAGGTCTACAATATTCTAAATCTGGTTATAGTTTAGTAGCTCAACCCCTTTAATTTACTCTGGGCTTTAGTTGAGCGTTGGATGGACAGGTGGAGGAGGGCTACGAAGGCTGTACGTGAAATTAAAACTGTTTCGTTAAAAGTTATCACTTTTCGTCGAATTTTATCCCATTTTACCCTCAATTCATCTTTCTCCCTAAAATGGCGGCGGCGGTAGCGACGATCCTCACAACATGAACGCGCAATTATCCGAACAGATTGAGCTAAACTTAGGAGTCAAGCGAGGCGTCATTTTCGAAATCATTTTGTTCGATCGATTTACGGTGGTTATGAGATGACACCGCAGGGTTCTACGGGGCTCCCAAGGGATTACAGGCCCTGGGTGATTACGTTAGGGTAACTTCTCCATCTTGTAGAAGGGTTGATGGGCATGCTGGTCAGTGAACAGTGTTATGGATGGGTTTAAATTAGAAACTGTGTTTCCTAGTGATGAATAAACGTTGGCCAACTTGTTGCTCATTGATAGTATCTCTGACAGACAATAACCGTCCATTGTGGGTAACTCCATAACAAGCCCAATATTATGACATAATACATTGTGTTCAGCATAGAAAGGACCAAAGTTCATTTAAGCGAAAACTACAAATCTCCTGTCGATCATGTCCCCTAATGAGTGAACTAAATCATCATTATTTGGGAGCAGGATCGTTGCTGTAATGAAGGATTTTACTGGAAGAATTGAATTGAATTTAGATTTTTGATTTTGGCTTTACGTTAGATTTTACGTGATCACAAAGTTTCCATCTTCGATTAATTCTAGGTTTGTCTTTCAAAAGTTTATATGTAAAGTTTTGGCAATTTTACAGCTGAGCCGTTTGAATCTTTACCAAATGGAAGCACATTACAAATCAAAATAATTGATTGTTTCTGGGAGGTTTAAGTAAATACATTATATCATATCATGACTGAGGCGCGTAAACACCATAAAACCAACGTGTGGTGACAAAAATGAGATCACAAAATGGGAAGTGTTTTTTAAAGTTGTGACATCATCGGAAGACAAAAGAGATAGAAAGATAAGAATCTTATCTCTTTAGTGCTTAAGTGCTTTTGCCCACTCTGGTGCTGAGTGGGAAAAAAAGCAACGTGGTCACGATGTAACAACTAAGTGGCTAAGGTGTAATGGTATGATTGTGATCTCTCGTAGGTATCCTATACGAAGTAGGTTCAGTTAACCTCGAGCTGGTAGGCTGCCCGCATCCTACAGAAAATATTTCGGAAGACAACCTCGATACGGTTTCCTCGTTAATTGAAGGAGGACTCGTTATTATCATTATCTCATTTTTTTAACAGTTCTAATTATGCAAATTATTTATAGTTGAAACCGTTAAAAAATGAAAGAGAACAAAGATAATACTGGGAGCAAAAACTAACGAGAAGTGCTTCGGTAGGTACTTTTGAATGAAAATGCTAGTAACAGGGTAGAGGAAAGAGCTTTTTTTATATTGTAGGGGGTAACTTTTGAAGGAATTTTGGGCGGCGAATCGATTTCCTGGTGTAGGCAATCCAATTTTGGTTTATTAGTTTCGGAATAATAAACACAATATGTTTTCGCCGCAAATGCCCTTGATCGGCCTCAAACATTAAACGTTACAAGGCGCGTAGACTTCAAAAATCACGTCCGACCGTTGTTCAGGACGTTTTGGGAGTTTTTTTTTTAAATTCTGAAATTTTACAAATGACTCGGTTCTCAGTACATAGTTGTGCTCACAAACTTTTGAGCCTGATCGCACCAACCTGTGGGGTTCTGTCACGGAACTGTGGTGCTCAAAAAGGGCTACGGGAGGAGTTGTAGAAGGTTTCCGGCTATAGGGTCGAGTTAGGTGTCGTTTTCAAAGTATTTTTGGACGTAGAATCCATTTATGGAGGTCTCAGAACTATGTGGGGTTCTATGGAGATTCCATGGAGTTACATATGGGGCTTTTGGAGGATGTCAGATTTCGTTTTCCTAGTAATTTTGAGTGTAGATTTCATTTTGGTTTATTATTCTTGGAATAATACACCTATGTTTTCGCGACGCGGGTCGACGACTCCGATCGGCCTCAAAATTTGACATTATCCGTTTCAAGAGGTCTACATTCAAAATCCGAAATGTCCGTCCGCCGTCCGCCGTCCGCCGTCCGCCGTCCGCCGTACGCCGTACGCCGTCCGCCGTCCGGGCCGTTTTGGGTAGTAGGAATTTTTTTAAAAATCTGAAATTTTGGCAAAATACTTGGTTTACCATCTAGTTGTGCCCGCAAGGTTTTCAGTCCGATCGCCCAAACCCGTGGGGCGCTATGGGGCTAAAATGGGGCTACAGGAGGGGTGTTTTGAAGGCTTTTAGCTAAGGGATCGAGTTAGGTGTCGTTTTCGAAGTATTTTTGGACGTAGAATCCATTTTTGGGGGTCCCGGAACGATCCGATTTCACTGTGGCGTTCTATAGGGCTTTCATGGGGCTAAAAATGGGATTTTTGAAGGATCCCAAGAAGTTCAATATTTTTCGAGTAAAAATTAAAGAATTTTTGAAAAAACACATTTTTGAAAAAAAAATCCCCCCAAAAAATTTTTTTTGAAATATAAAAATCCAAAAAAAAAAATTTTTTTAATTTTTTTTATTGACAGAATTAAATGTCTATACAAGTAACCTATATCACAGAATAATAAACCCTTGTTTAAAATTTGCAGCGTTTTTTTGGGGGTCCCACATTTGCTCAAACACTGAAGAAATTGCTTCTATTGTTCTCGCGCCCTTGTAGGGCATGCCCTTATCGCGATGATTAAATGAAAAATGTACCTTAAGGTAGGGCGTTTCAGCTCTTTCGTCTTCGGCAATAATGTTCCAGGTACTTCAATTTCAACCAACTTCTCTTTGCTCTTCTTCTTTTCCCATGCTTCGCGTATTTTGTCTTTATTTACGATACAACGACGCACAGTCTGAGGACGTACTCCGGCGATGGCAGCCAGATCCCGCAATTTCGTGCCGGGAGGGTGCAATTCGATTATTTCGAGAATCGCGATTTTTTCTCGGAGCGGAAGAGGCCCCACCATGATGAGAGATCGAACCGCTTCGGATGGCAGGAAAGAACTGACTTTGTTGGGGGACTTGGAATAGTCATGAAAATTGAAACTGCTGGCATGGCGAAACGTCATCACTTTGAGGTGGAGATATGCCACTTGGCGGTTGTTCCGAATCTTTTGTGCCAATTCGTAGACATTGTTTCCCTTTTAGTTCTCGAAATTTCCACTGCTTATGCTTTCTCACTGAATGACTCGCTGCTAATTGGATTAAGGTAACTGGGAGGGCAAAATGTGCATATTATTTTTGTTTTGCTCATTCCACGAAGTCAATTAATTAATTTTTTTCGGGGTGGTAGGTACGGCAGAATGGTTTAGAATCATGACGGTACAATTTTCAGAATACAAGAGGGTCTCAGCCTTTCGATAACCTTCATGTGGGGGTGGGTGACTATGTTCCGATTTTGGCACTACGGTGACACTTTCGTCAGTACATATGCAAGATAGCCGATCACTTACGATTGTAACACCGAAACGTCAAAGTACCGACTTTCATTTTACGCGATACAGTGTAGCTAGGTGCTTATGAGATTCCACGATTATGGCAATTGGGTAATTGCCATAATCGTGGCCACAAATGTTGACTCGATGGATGCATCCATATTCCACTATAAAACGCTGAACATTTTACACAGGGGTTTATTATTCTTTGATATAGAGTAATTTCACAAAAATTAACTTTGTGTCATTAAAAAAATATTTTTGAAAAGAAAAAAAATCTGTACGATGTTCGCACAGATGTGGGACTTCGAAAAACTGGTTTTCCGTCTAGAATTACTCGGAACATGACACCTTATCTGACCTCCTGGGGTCCTTCAAAAATCCCATTGTAGCCCCATGAAAGCCCCATACATCGTCACGGGGAAATCGGATCGTTCTGGGACCCCCAAAAATGGACTCCACGCCCAAAAATACTTCCAAAACGACACATAACTCGATCCCATAACCGAAATCCGCCCACCGATTCCCCCTGATCGATTATCATCCAACTTTTGCACAGTGCCAACAATCCCGCAACATCATGTGCTCAGAAATATGAATGAATGTTTCCGCTTCCCCCAATAAAGGAGAAGTGGATTTTCTTAATGAAAAATTTTTCTAAAGGAACGTTGGAAGAACATTTTATGAAGAAAAAATGTTTCTCTCTGAGACAGTAGCAAAATAACTCAATTAATCACATCGCTTACGGGCTAGAAATATTTTTGATTCCTACTGAAAAACGCGCCCAATTTTACTCGAGGGTTCATTATTCTTTTATATGGGCACAAATTAATTCAGTAATTAAAGAAATATTTTTAAAGCGCTGCAAATTTTACACAAGGGTTTTATTCATTGATAAAGGCTACTTGTACAAAAATTAAATCTGTCAATTAAAAAAAAATTTGGGAAAAAAATTTTTTTTCAACAATTTTTTATTTCAAAAAAGTTTTTTCCAGTTTTTCTTTCACTCGGAAAATATTTGATCTCCTGGGATCCTTCAAAAATCCCATTTGTAGCCCCATGAAAGCTCTATAGATCGCAACAGTGAAATCCGATCGTTTCGGGACCCCCAAAAATTGATTCTACGTCCAAAAATACTTTGAAAACGACACCTAACTCGACCGCATAGCTGAAAACGTTTAAAAACCCTCCCGTAGCCCCATAGCGCCCTACGGGTTTGGGCGATCGGGCTGAAAACCTTGTGGGCACAACTAGATGGTAAACCAAGTATTCTGTCAAAATTTCAGATTTAAAAAAAAATTCCTAAATGCCCAAAATGGCTCGGACGGCGTACGGCGGACGGAGATTTCGGTTTTGGAATGTAGATCTCTTGAAACGGATAACGTCAAATTTTGAGGCCGATCGAAATCGTCGCGATTACAAAGGTGTATTTTTCCAAGAATAATAAACCAAAATTGCACAACGTTCGGGCAGATGTGAGACCTCGAAAAATGGATTATGCCTCCAAAATATGTAAAGACATTATTACTTGGATTGTTCCGGGACCCTCATGAATGGAATCTACGTCCAAAAGTACTTCGAAGACGACACCCAACTCCCATAGCCGAAAACTTTCAAAAACCCCAACCCCTCCCCACCGAGCCACATGGGTTATGGCGATACGGCTGACTTTGCGGGTACAATTTGATGGTAAACCAAACATTTTGTCAAAATTTCAGATGTTTAAAAAAATGACATTTTTTAAACATCTGAAATTTTGATTGCTTATTGCTCAAAACGGCTTGGGCGGTGGACGCACATTTCGTTTTTGGAATCCACGTGTCATGAGTACACCTGAACAATCAGCGGAAGATCACTCCTGAGCGGTCAGTCTTATCATTCCCATTTAATCGGAGACGCCAATCCCTCTCCTGCTCGAGCCGGCTCTGGAGTAAGTTAGGAGAGCCTCCAGAGAGCCGTGAATGCGGTTGTTATCTGGCTAGGTTCATCTATACTTATTCAACATCCAAGTCAACATTCGTCATTTAGGTACTTGCACGATATGCGCAAACTCGAGGAGTCGATGCCACCTGCTGAATTTGAATCGTTCACTTCGATAGGATAAGGGGGGTTCACCAGTCGACGCTGTGACCAATGTTGCTGTGGAACATGAACATGTGCATTGAGCAAAAACTCATGAAGCATGACTTCACTGCAGCCTGTGTCAAAATTTGAATGCGATAGAGGATTTCTGTGGAGTGAACTTCGAGTTATAGTATGCTTTCACGTGAAATACACTTTTATTGATACTATGCATTTTAATCGGGTTCCAGAAGAAGTGGGTGTTTTGGACCCTTTTGCCGAGGAGCCGAAAAAGTGCTGTTTCAAAACATCAATTTGAAACACTGCTTCCAAAGGAAATTTTTGGTACTTTAATTTGTTATGGAGTGGTCATCTTCGAAAAACGCATAGTTTCAGGTATATGAGCAGGAGGAGGAGGCAGCCAACTTCATATTCGGATTCAGACAAAAACTCCCCTACCTAATTTTGTTACGGGAAAACCTCCATTTGACTGGACTATCAACCTAGTTTCCGATGACGCGGTTGCATTGGGGGAGTGACTCGCTCAGAATCGTTCAGGTGTAGTCGCGTCTTATGACGCGCCGCATACCGATTCTGCTCGGGTGCATTGCAGTAGTGCTTGGGTGTACTGGCGACTCGCTGGATGTATTCACGTACCAACCCAAAAGCACGAGTACACCCAAGCGGTGGAAGGCAGCGCGTGAGTACACCCAGACAGAAACTACGTGAATAAACCCTCATGACTTCAGTGACCCCAGAAAGAAAACACCTCAGTACACCCGCAGAACATGAGTACGCCCGTGAAAGACAACCAATGTCAGCCATATTTGTAGGTACCTAACAAAATTATGCAAAAGTCAACATTTGTCATAAATTTGTCCTTTTGTTATCAAAGATTCTGACTGGTCTGGTTTCTGGTCCCTTGACTGGTGTGTCTGGAAACGATCTGCCCACATGGGCGTACGCAGCTCTTCCTTTAGGGGGGGGGGGGGGGGGGGCTCAGAAATATTGCAGGTAGACATGCAGCCAGCAAGGATACCTAGTCAAATTAAAATTAAAAAAGCTACAAATTTTACACAAAACTGGATTCTACGTCCAAAAATACTTCGAAAACGACACCTAACTCGATCCCATAGCCAAAAGCCTTGAAAAAACCCTCTCGTAGCCCCATTTTAGCCCCACAGCGCCCCACGGGTTTGGGCGATCGGGCTGAAAACCTTGCGGGTACAACTAGATGGAAACCACGTATGTTGTCAAAATTTCAGATTCTTAAAAAATTCTTACTGCCCAAAACGCCCCGGAGGGCGGACGACGCACGGTGGTGCATAACGGCCATATTTTGGGGGGAAAAACCTCTGAAAACCCCATACTTATAGTATTCGTAAATTTGACGCTGATCACGAATATAACCCTGTACCTAAAATGGATTCTGAGCCTTTTTTTCTCAAAATACCTTTAAAAACACGTTTTCAGTACATTTTCCAGTGTGCGAGCCAAGTAAGGATTCTCCCGAAGTTTGTACATAAAGAAAAGTAACTTTTATAACAACTGTTGTAGAGCAATAATTTTGGCGTCGATTGAACATAGTAAAATTGAAAATTACTACAAAAATGAGGAGGTCGAAGATGATTTCGATCGACCACTCCTATGATTTCTGATTGACCCCGTAACATTGGTGAATTCCATTGAACACCCTAGAATTGAAATTTTTTCTACTTGAAGACGGAAAATTGCTGAGCCAGATTAGTTATTTTCATGAATTTGTAAGGTAAAACAATGTGGCCTTTTAAATTAAATTTTGTTTCGAAGGTTCGAGCCAGAATTATTTTTTATCCACTGCAATGACTCTAAATTACTTTCTTGTAGCTGAGTAAAAACTGAATAAATTCGATGTCTAACGAATTTTTTCACGTGCAAAATGAGTCGGCTACGATTCTCCGTAAATAGGTCTAATACTGCTCCCGTCAACTCACACTTTTCCAAAATCGAGAAAGGTACCTATACTGCCCGAGTCAGGTCTACAGTACGAGTCAAGTTGATGACTTTTTGATCCGAAAACTATTCATATCAGCCCTCCAACTAATACTTACCTACTGAATGGAATATAATGATTTTGAAAGGATTTACAAAATTTTTTGATTTTTTTTTCACCTGTGGACCACTGTGCGGCAGCGGTTCCATTTCGTTTTTGCAATCTAGACCTTTTGAAACGAATGATGTCAAATTTTGAGGCCGATCCGAATTTTCGAATATTATTCCAAGAAGAACAAACCAAAATGATCGTAACTTTGCATGTAGGTATTTGGAGTGTGGAGTATGGCGTGATAGGTACCCTATATCGTAAATAATATTACGTACACCGCTTGAGTAATAATACAAAATAACATACAAATAATTTTTACAAAATCAATTGTTGTAGTTCACTTTTTTCCCCTCTTAAATAAAACCTTTACACAAAATGTACACAACATAAGTACCTACCCAGCAATGTCAAGTGATTTTTTTCACTTTAAATTTACAACATGAGCCGCCTCGGGTTCTCTGCGAATTTTTCAACCACTACTTTTTCTTTATTTTTGTCTGAAAGTGTATATATATTTTTCGTTTGTCTAGGGGGGGGCCCGGGCCCCCCCTAGCCCCCCCTTGCGTACGCCTATGTCTGCCCATCTGCTCTCAGACTGGGCTCTTGACTGGTAGAAGTTTGTGAATAGCGATCCACTTAACAAAGATATTTGTCTTGACTGGAATGGTTTGGTCTCTCTCTCTCTCTCTCTCTCTCTCTCTCTCTCTCTCTCTCTCTCTCTCTCTCTCTCTCTCTCTCTGACTGGTCTGGTTTTTGTTTGAATCTCTGGATTGTTTGTTTACACGTTCACTTCAAGGGGACGGAGTGACAAACGGCTCTCTGGTGGGAGTCCTAACTTACTCCAGAGCCGCCTCGAGCCTCCGATTTAATGGGGGATGAGTTGAATTTTGGGACTGACTGCTCAGAATTGTTCTGGTGTACTCGCGTCATACGTCGCGTCGCAGACCGATAATTCTTGGGTGTTCTGGTGACCTGACTTTCACCTCGCTGGGTGTACTCCCATGCCAACCCTGCCTTTCATTGCTTGGGTGTACTCGTGCTTTTTCCCTTATTTTCACCTCGCTGGGTGTGCTCACGTACCAACCCACTCCGAATGTTCAAGCGTCATTTTTTTTGGGGAAGAAGCCATAGACCCAAAACAGACTCCATCTTTTTGTATAGTCAGTGTTAGCGCCACGACTTTTCTCACCTACAACACGGCAACTTCATTCCTTCTCCTTTCTTTCTCCCTTTTCTCCCCTTCAGGCGCTGTTGACGAGCCCAAACTGATGCCTTTTCTAGGGTCTTTCACTCGCTCCGAGCCTAAACCCGTGACTCCCCTTGCTTGCCACCCCAGCTTGAACCACATGGCTTCATTCGGCACAGTTTAGACGCTCCTTTACAGTGCATTTCTTCATGCTGTTGAGTTCGTATTGATTAGGGTTTGTAGGTTAGATCAAGGGATCTTCAGAAACTCTTCATTAGAAGGGAATACTCTCAACGATGCGTTAGACCCTTGAAGCGCCCAGGAAGGATAATATGGTCCAACGAGTCCAACTAACCGTTAACTTCGCCATAGATAACGTCGAAGCATAACCATACTAATTACAATTATGCGGGTATGCAAAGATAATAATACTTACCTACCGCTTCTTCAATCGATGATAGTGAGAGATAGTTTGCATAATTACCACACGAAATATCAAAACTGTCGATCACACTTCGCGGCAGGGTTGCACATCGTTCGATAAGATTGAAACATCGATGTGTCGGGTCATTTTTTACCATTGATGTTGAGCTGGCCGATATTATCGGATGTTTTCATAGCTAGTGATGGGCAAAACGAATGATTTTGACGATCGACCGATTTATTTCACTGCTGAAGAAAACGGGGGGAAGCCCACAGACGTCCGGACGCTTGGGGATTTTTTACCAGAGGGGGTAATTTCGGGGATATTTTTTCACTAACATGATATTACCACTACTGTTTTTGGGGCTACTTCAGAAATTATGCTTTTTTTATCATGTTTTATTTGTCTACTATCGCAACAGATACTTAATTACCTACTTGCACCCACGGATCCTATTGTCACTCTCTGTTACAGTGCAGTACTACTCTCGTAGTTGCGCACTGCAACAGCGCAACATGCGCGCATGCTGCGCGCTTCATTTCTTGTCTAAGTGGGTGGTCTACTAGGTGTGAGGAAGCGCTAGTCGGTTAGTTGGGCTGCGAGGGAGAGATGTTCCTACTTTCACCTGACCAGGTCACCAAGTAATGGATGATGGGGGTTATCTGAAGTGGGAGATTGTGAGAGACTGCTAGAGGGGGGGGTCTGATCTCACGCTCACCAACTAGAAGTTCTTAGAGAAAAGTCATGGGTGCCGGTTCAACGTGCGCTCTACGTGTCTCCATCTGGTTCAGTGTGCGCTCTACCAATAACGGGGCGGTCTCAATCTGGTTCAGTGTGCCCTCTACCACCTTCACGTGTTAAAAAATGAAAATTCCCTCACGTTAAGTACGATATGTGCTCCTTATGCCGTCCAGATAAGCTAGAAACAGGTCAGGTTTCTCCTTTCTGTACATCCTCCGGCAATAGTCGCTCAGGTGGGATTGAAAATGGAAAATTGGGACCCATTGCATTTTTTTCCCACAATTTTAATTTTTTGCATCGAGCCAAGATCGCTCTTCAGCCTGAGTATGAGCTCCTGAATGGTCGACGTATGCTTCTTGGTGGTTCACCGTTTTTTGGACGAAGCCAAGCATCTGTAGTCTGCCCACTCCTGCTGACGAGTGCCACACTGCTGACTGTGGCACGGTCTCGTCGAAGGGCAGCCGTTCTAGCAATGAACCTATGAAAACGCACCTCGATCCCATCTAGCGGACGGTAGAACGCACATTGAACCTGCACCAAATCATGTCCCACTCCAAAACTACCGCCATTTTGAGGTTGATGGAAATGTGTGAGTATTGGAGTGATTCAGGAGGCTACCTGAAGTGAATCAAGTGGGGCTTTTTCTACCTCCCAAGCTACCGTTACTGGGAAGAATCAGGGTGTCGCCCATGGAGAAAGGGAGTCAGGGGGTCGTCATTATTCGGTTGTCACATTCGGTCCTTTTGTGTACCACATGGCCTGCTATGTTCCCAAAGACCTCCAGACATTAGCTGTCGCCCCCCCCCGCAGGTACGGTTTACGAGAACAAAAAAAGGCTCATGTAGTTCAGAGAAGGCAATAAAAACGGGGTTGAAAACCTCCAATGTCACGTACCTGCTCTCTTCGCCAGTCCGACACACGGGGAGCAACTGAAGCAATTTCTGAGCGGTTTTCATACGATTGATCGCTTGAACTTGCAGCCACAGTATTTCCAGAATCATACTCTGCATCCTGCGGAAGAAATGACAGGATTGTTTTTTCCTAGTTCTGGCTGGAAGCAAAGTAAAGGGTCACCCGGTAAATGATGGAACCACTGATGGTGGTATGAAATTATTACATAATATTATAACTTATTCAATAAATTCATATTTACCTGAGTTTGTCAGCAGCTCTTCATTATGTAATGGCTGTCGTCCGGTTTCATAATCAGATATGGCCGCAGCACTGGGTGAGGAGCTGAATTGATCGTTTTAAGGGGCCTTTACACGAGCAATTTCTCCCTGCAATAATGGCGTGCGAGAAGTGTTGCTCAGATTTAGTGTTGCTCGTGTAAATGTGACATGCAACACAATGCAATTATTCTCGCCCTGAAAAATTGCAAGCAATAATTGCCGAGTGTTGGCTAACAGTTTTGGGTCCACACACGCTCGGAAGGTGTTGCGTTGTGTTGGAAGTGAAGTCCACGGGGTTCGGAAAATTGCTGCAATTTTTTATTGTACAACACAACGCAATTATTGCATCGCTACATGTTGATGCAACACGAGGCGATTTTTCACCGCAATTATTGCCTTGTGTTGCGTACAACTTTTTTAGTACAATCTTTTCGAATTTGTGCAATTATTGCAGGTAAAAATTGCTCGTGTAAAGGCCCCTTCACACGCACTAAACTGTATGAAAGGGGGGATTAATCAGAAGAGGGCTTGTGCAGACACGTATGAGACGCTGCCCGGGGTGGGGGGGGGGGGGGGGGGGGGATTCGCACGTGGCCAGTGCTGCCCACACAGGAGGTGAAAGAATCCGGGGACCACTGCTGCCAACTTAGACGGAAAACCCCCAGTACATCATTGCAGGATGCCTATTAAGTCAAGACTAAATACCATCGTCTGTGGGAACTTCTTATTTACTAAAGGGCTCATTAGCTCGCGCATTTTGCTATAAATAATCCTGCCTTAAGGCTAAAAACACATTCTCAAGGAGATATTTGACGTAGGCTTTCAACTGAAAAACGAAATAGTGGAAAACACGCTAATTGGTCAAAGACCAGACCTTGCCGCGTCCCTTACCAAGTGACTTCATATAGGCGAATGAGTCGGGATGGCGCGGTCAGTTGTCGCGCTACACCCATGGTGGGTCAACGGTTTTGGTTTCAATTTTGCGCTGTACATTTAAGAGTTTTGAGGAAGAGTCTCCAAATGTGGTTTGGGGGAAGTGCACGGGCGTGGAGTCCAAGTAGATCTTAATATAAAGGATTAAAGGACTTGATTATGTGGAGTTCTGGGGATCGTTTCCCTGGTCGTATGCCGGATTTTTACAATTTTTACTAGAGTATACAGTACCGGAGGAGTTGAAGGCTGAGGAGTCCCGGAGAATTACTTATCGGTTCATATGGTAACGCGAAAGCTACCACGAGCTCCAGTGATCTGTGGCGAGGAACTGGGCAGTAAGGAGGATTCCCAGAATCCTGAGAAAAGCGGTTTTCGTGAGCCACCAAGAATGTGGTGTAGTTCTGACTTGGAAAGAAAATGAGAGTCGCAGGATATTTTCTTGTGTTAGTGCATGTTGCACTTTGAGCGAGTGGGACTGGAAGCAGTGAGTTCCCTGTGACAGCCTCTGATTGGCCCTGCAAGAAGTGCTCCGCCCCTTCTTGCCTCCTCATTTTTCATGTCAAACCATTCAACTGCAGTTCTGAGTCTGAGCAGTTCCCATTCCCAGTCCCCATCACTACTACCAACATAACAAACAATCCAAAACCTCTCATTGGTTTCAGGTATTCATCATCCCTTTTTCTCACATGGATGCTTTCTGGGTTCTCACGTTCGAGGAGTACTACCACACGAAAGGGAAGCTCATTTTGGACAATTTGGTCGAATTCATGCCGAAATTGCCGCGGATGAAATTCGTATGGTCGGACATCGCTTTCCTTCAATACTGGTGGGACAGGTAGATGAATTTGAGAGCATTCTCATGTCAGCAGACACTCACTTTTCATTTCTACTCAATAATTATCAATTTTTTTTAAATGTTGATCATCAATAAAAGGGCTCCAGAAAAATCTAAAGAGACCTTCAAAGAACTGGTGAAGTCGAGAAGGGTGGAAATCGTGACTGGTGGATGGGTGATGCCAGACGAAGCGACAACGACGTTGTATGCTCTCATAGCTCAACTAATAGAAGGTAACAATTATTTTATAGATATGCACCATTATAGAGGAAGGGGGTTCAGGGTGACCCCAGCATGGAAGCCTGAGCGCCTAGTTCGAGTTCGAGACGCCTATTCGCCCGGTGAGGGTCTGTAGGTTCCTGACTAGGGGGCCATCCTCTACTGCTACACCAGCCAAACCCCGCTGGTTCCACCCTGGCGCTCAGTGGGACATTGACAAAAACATTCTTCTACGGTGTCGGGCTGGATATATTCCGAATATATGTAGACTCCAATATCTGGTGTCGAAGTTTAAATGTTTAAACTGCTTCCTTACCCCAGTTTTTTTTTTAAGGATCACCAGGGTCTTGAGGATCTTTACTACCTGACTCTCTGAGTGAAATGGAAGTTTTGACGCGTCACGTCGGTCAAGTTTATTGTAGCCCAGAAGCTTCCTGGAATTTCTTTAATTTTTTCAGGCATCGTAGCCTCGTCCCTTGAGGTCTGTAGAAGGACTCATCGTTGGGAAAACATTTTTTGGCGTTTTAGTAGTCGGGGCATACTAATTTTACCGAAAAGCGCTGTTTTTGAGCGATAATCATCTCCCAAGTTCACCCTTCAACTTTCCAGCAAAACTGATGGCATGGGTGCATGCCTGACATATTCACTTAACAAACTATGAAGGAATTTCCTGCGTCAACGTGCGACTCCACCCAACAGTCTCTTTTTGACATGGATGTCTATCTAAAACGTTAGCAAGCATTAATCATAATATAATAGAATAGGAATTATTTAATATTGGCTCTACCGGATTTCCTTCGACTCCTATAAGAAAATAGACCTCACCATTGGATTCAGCGCGAATAAATACTTCTTAAATGTCAAAAATTTTAGTGTAAGTTTTAACAGAGGAGTACTGCATGTCCCTAAAAAAGTCGTTGCGGCCTAGCGGGATAGGATTCATTTGGCTAAAGCCATCCATCCCCCGACTGTATCCCACCTGGCCTCAGACCTCTTCTACTCACTTTCACATGTTCGTTGAGCTTTTTTCCTTCAAGAAATACTGAATGACGAAATTTCTATAGATAAAAGTGTCCGGGAGACGAAGGAAGACGATGCTAGACCCCCCCCCCCCCCAATTTTCCCTGCGCTTTAATTTGAGTAGCTCTTTAGAAGCTTTGGTGTTGGGTTTAGCCACCATGCGCTTGCTGTGGCCTTCGATGAGTTGCCATCTCTTGGCGGTTTGTGAATACACGGCGCCTGTTGATGGCACCTCTGAAGGAATTGTGGTAAGGCAACGGCTGGTTCCTGACCAACAAACACGGCTTGAGAGCACCTTCTGGCCAGAGTGTCAGCTTGTTCGTTGCCTCTTCCTCTTCCCAGGGAGTCCCTGTTGTGTTTCGCTAGAGTGTTGAGTATCTGCGCACAGCTCGAAACCACTCCTGACGAGATGGATGGCGCTGTTAGTGCCATGATCTACGCCTGGCTGTCTGAGAGTACCTATTCGTGGGATCTGGTGTGCCCTCGTCTTAACCCTTTAGCGACTGAGCCTTCGTGGGAACCGAACGTTGCATGAAAACGCCTTGCATATTATAACAGTGTAATAATTACACTAAAATAATTATTATTTCAAGGGTACCTAATAAATACTAATATAATTTTGGAATCGTTTGCAATATTTGTAAACGGTTCCAAAATATCGCCTCGCGTTATATATCGTCTCTGGTCCAGGGAGGGCACTTCTTTTTGCTTGATGTCTCAACTCTGGTCCAGGGAGGCCACTTCTTTTTGCTCGATATCTCGTCTCTGGTCCAGGGAGGGCACTTCGTTTTGCTTGATATCTGGTCTCTGGCTCAGGCTGGCCACCTCTTTTGCTTGATGTCTCGACTCTGGGCCAGGCAGGCCACTTCTTCTCGCGAGATATCTCGTCTACGGCCCAGGGTGGTCTCCAGTGTTAAGCTCTCCCTTACTCCTGCGAGTCCAAGATCGACCTTAGGTCCATGGTTTAATATTAGAGTTGCTGGGGAAAATTCAATAATATCTTGCCTGGTTTATTGAGAGCGTAGATTTAACAATCATTGCAACAACCAGGTCATGAATGGCTGTATGATAACCTCGGAATCCTCCCTCAGACTTCGTGGTCGATTGACCCCTTCGGCTTGAGCTCGACTATGCCATATCTCCTCGCAGCGTCTGGAGTAGGGGAAGGTCTTTTGATCCAGCGGGTGCACTACGCTTGGAAGAGGTATTTCGCCCGAAGAGGAATTTCGGAAATGCAATGGAAACCGAAATGGGACAACACAGGTAAGGGTCATAAGATGATACGATTGGACGATGGGCCGTTGATAAATTACGCCAACCCCTTTTATTCTCGCGCTCAAGCGATATAAAAACATCCAAGTGACATCTAGGTTCTATAAAACGTTCCAGTTCGAAATTATATCCTGGGTTCGTTATCAAAATTCAGGAGGCGTCTCAAATTGAGGCCATCATTCCATTTTTGAACGCGCGGTTAACGTCGTCGTCGTAGATTGTCATCATGTTCTAGCGGATTTATCAATCTCGCCACCAATTGTGAAATGAGATCGTACAACCGAGAACGTACGGTGAGGCGGTAATAACTGCAGAAAATGGATTCCTAAATCGTGTTGTCTCCATCGAAAAAAGTATTTTAAATATTGTCGGTGACTCCGACGAAAATGTGGCCGATTTGTATGCATTGTTTGAGGACTAACACGCCTTTCCGTGAACACGAATGCATCGAGTGGGCGATAGACGCGAAATACGAAGCAATATAAATGCAAATGTGTACATCGTACGTTTAGAAAATTATACAATTTCGATGGGCGGGGTTTGCTAAATTCGTTAGGGTCGTCTGTTTTTCATCCCTCATTTTTGGTTTATTATTCTTGGAATAATACACCTATGGAATCGCGACGGAGTTCGACTCGGCCAAAATAATTGGTTTACCATCTAGTTGTGCCCGCAAGGTTTTCAGCCCGATCGCTCAAACCTGTGGGGCGCTATGAGGTTAAAATTAGGCTACAGGAGGCGTTTTTGAAGGCTTTTGGCTATGGGATCGAATTAGGTGTCGTTTTCGAAGTATTTTTGGACGTAGAATCCATTTTTGGGGGCCCCGAAACGATCCGATTTCACTGTGGGTATCTATTGGGCTTTCATGGGGCTACCAATGGGAGTTTTGAAGGAGCCCAGGAAGTCAAATATTTGCCGAGTAAAAAACAAAAAAATTTTGCACAAGTAACCTATATCATAGATCAATAAACCCTTGTGTAAAATTTGCAGCGTTTTTGTTATATATCTAATGTCCAAACGTTTGAACCATAAATTACAAGTCTTTTCTTTTTTTCCATAATATAAGCTGAAAAGTCGAAGGCATGATATAAGCTGAGGATCTAAGATCCTGAAATTGGTTCTACTCAATTCGAGGGGGGAATACTATTATGGATTGACTTACTTGTACCTTGGGTTAGGTGACCTGGGAACAGGCTCTATGAGCATGACCAGAGAGAGAGAGAGGGCTTTCGACGACTGGAGGAGCCTGGATGCTCGTGGAGCGCATCAAGTCCTCGCTTCAGAGGAGCTTATACGCTGAGAGAAATGACGTCAATCCCTGTCTCGATCGGCGACTTCAAAAGAAGATGATCTCATTTCCGTCTGGTCGTCTTTTGACCTTGTTTCTATTTGCAATGTTTATGGCAACTTGTCAGATCAAACAGGCCGACGAACCTTACGTCAAGACGATTTCCTTTGGATGTTAAGATCGGTGGGCTGGTTACCGTGTAACCATCACAACAAGATTCAGACGGCTACGCTCAGCACCTCTGAGTCGAACGACTTTCATGAAACTAAGTTGACTCTACATCGATGTTGGGTTGTTTGGACGACCTTCATCTCGAGTGGCTGTGAGTGTACAGAGCACCTCAGATTCTAGTGGCTTAAAGCACATTCTCGAAACATCTTCCAGCTGCATAATTAACCTTGCCTGGTTCCAACCGATTTTCTGCAGCGAATGCCGGACTCCAATATCGATTGTTACAATATAGGACAACCAAAAAATCGATTTTAAAATCTACGTTTTTCTTATTTTTTAGGCAAAACCTTCGAAAATTACGACTTGGTATCTGACAAGTGACTGACGTTTAAAGATAGTTTAAGCAAAATTTGAAGCTAAAATTGTGATTGAAGCGAAGTCAGATACAATTAGAACAACCGGTTGTTAAACCAGTCACTGGTTGGACGTTAATCTCGGCTTTACTCCATTCTGTTCCTTGTATTAAACAAAAATTTGTTAAATATTAACAAATGAAATTTGATATTAACAAACATTTAATGAGCGTTTGATGCTTCAGTATGCACGCGTTCAGATTGATGGAGTTTCGTTAAGCGCCATATCACAGGCCTGAAGATGAACAATAAATCGTTCGGAACGTCGACGTAAGGAGAAGGCTTTTAACTTCTTGACCTTCCCTCAAGAACGTTGAAGGCGTTTGGTGTACACTTTTGCATTTCCATTGCTCGTATTGCTTCCTGTCCATAATTCTATCGTGGACGCTTCAGGCGTTTTTCAAACAATACAAGTACGCCTGCAAAATGTATGATTAAATAGCTGGGACACCCGGTCTATTGTTAACACGAAACAAAACTGTATCTTTCAACAGGAGAGATTTTAGCAGAGTTTAACATTTCCCGTCGTTAGAATCGTCTCTTGTACTCTCAGTAGGGCTCCCTCTCAAATTTCAACGTCCAAGGGTGAACAGGAAGGATTTCAGCTCACTCAGTTGATCAGGAGAATTCCCATCATTGGAACCGTCTTTTGTAATCCCTGAAGGGCTCCCTTTAAAATTTCAACTTCCAATGGCGAACAGGAGAGATTTCAGCTCACTCAGAATGTTTTAGGGCGGGTGTTTAAGGACGGTTGAAAATCGCCGTTTTTTCAGTCGAATCCCATTCTGTAGAGCAAAATACTTGTTTTTATACCATCTGCACAATTTTTAATCCTCTCCAGAAATCAGGAGAGAGTATGAAAATAATCAGCGTTTGAACTTTTGGCGGTAAGATTGACCTTCCGAAAGTAGTACAACACAACGCCACCATGGACGCTGGCATCGAATGTACAGATTTCATGTCCGCGAAGGTTGGCTAATCTGAACCTCCCTTCAAGATGGCTGATTGTTTGTTACTCGGTTTCTACGGATATTGTTATGTTTGTGACGGTTTCTACATCTATTTGGAGAACTGTAGTCAGGTCTGCTTTCGGGTTCGGGACGGTAAATGACGTCATTTACCCCGTCCTTTCGGTTTCAAACCTTCCAACTTCTTTAAGGTCCTGAAGGATAAATCGGGACTTTTTTTGCGGTATCAGGGCGTTATTAGTCATTTCATGGATCTAGCTTTCAATTACAATAAACAGAAAAAATAGTTATATAGCGCATTGTGACAACCCAATCAGAAGCAGCAGCCCCGATACCTTGTGGTGTCAAACAGGGTTCTGTTCTGGGGCCATCATTGTTTCTGTTATTCATCAATGACCTGATGAATCAGTTCGATAATAGTCATGGTGAACTGTACTTGTTTGCTGATGACATGACGGTGCTGGAGACCGGTCACAACGATTGTCGTGAATTGACTTATCCACGATTAGTAAGATGATAGGAAAGCGAAAGTATGATATATTACAGCCCCAGCTCTATGTACGTTACGTGAATTAAACTGAATCATCATCAAGTCCCTGCTGGGCGTTTGCCCAAAAACGGCCACCACCATGTCCCCAAATTGCCGCCTCTTCCAACCATATGGATACTGTTGATGATGTAAGCTGGAGGAATTTCGACAGCTTATTGCACTGCTCGTACTGTACTGAACTGAATTGGGCCTTGCACCCTAAATACTGCTTTTAGTCGGAGGAGTATCCACGACAAATCGAACTGTTTTAATACCTGAATTAAATCGGAGGAGTATCAACGATTTAATTACTGCAATTTAGTCCGAACATTCTCCGTGACTCGGTATTTGATCACTGCTATAAGTCGGAGGAGTATCGACGACTTATTGATCACAGTTTTGAGTCAGCTGGCGGAGAAGTGTCCACGACAACCAAATTGCTTGAACACCTGAATTAAATCGGAGGAGTATCAACGATTTAATTACTGCAATTTAGTCCGAACATTCTCCGTGACTCGGTATTTGATCACAGCTATAAGTCGGAGGAGTATCGACGACTTATTGATCACAGTTTTGAGTCAGCTGGCGGAGAAGTGTCCACGACAACCAAATTGCTTGAATACATGAATTAAATCGGAGGAGTATCAACGATTTAATTACTGCAATTTAGTCCGAACATTCTCCGTGACTCGGTATTTGATCACAGCTATAAGTCGGAGGAGTATCGACGACTTATTGATCACAGTTTTGAGTCAGCTGGCGGAGAAGTGTCCACGACAACCAAATTGCTTGAATACATGAATTAAATCGGAGGAGTATCAACGATTTAATTACTGCAATTTAGTCCGAACATTCTCCGTGACTCGGTATTTGATCACAGCTATAAGTCGGAGGAGTATCGACGACTTATTGATCACAGTTTTGAGTCAGCTGGCGGAGAAGTGTCCACGACAACCAAATTGCTTGAATACCTGAATTAAATCGGAGGAGTATCAACGATTTAATTACTGCAATTTAGTCCGAACATTCTCTGTAACTCACTGTTTGATCGCAGCTATAAGTCGGAGGAGTATCGACGATTTAATTACTGCAATTTAGTCCGAACATTCTCTGTAACTCACTGTTTGATCGCCGCTATAAGTCGGAGGAGTATCGACGACTTATGGATCACTGTTTTGAGTCAGAGAAGTGTCCACGACAACCAAATTGCAGGCAAACCTGTATTCTAGCTAAACTGCTTTTTAGTCGGAGGAGTATCAACGACTAACCAAATTGAGGGCAAACCTGCTTTAGCTAGATTGAAGGCGAACCTGTATTTAACGTACTATTCATGAGCTGGGGCAAACGTATGTCCGCAGACATTAATTTTACTTACGACCACCTTGTATGAAAGTCACTTGTACAATTTTCATGTTTTACCGACACATCACAACGCTTCCGTTCATACTGCCGTCATGGCGAGCGGGCTGGCTCGGTCCCTCCTCCGCTCGGTCCCTCCCAGCCCCACGGGAGGGAGGGCTCTTAGGGGTGGAGAGGTCCCACGTTTGCGACAACGATTCTACCCTCAGAATTGGTATTCAGTCGTCGGATGAGTTATCAAGTCTTGGTGCTCCGCAACGTCGACAAGACTCAGGATTTGAGATTCGGTCTTAAAAGCCGGCTGGAGGATGCTGTGAACTTTCTGGGCATTAGAATTGACAATAGGCTGTCCTGGACCCATCACTTGGATCATCTTTCTTCAAGCCTGGCTTCGAGTAATTTTGCTCTACGTCGTCTTTCTGGTGCGGTTTCGTTTCCTGTGTTGCGTGCGGTGTTCTTTGCGTTATTCATGAGCCGGTTATCTTACGGTGTTGTTGTTTGGGGTAATGCTCCTGGCGCTGTCTCGATTTTTAGAATGCAGAAATCAGCAGTCCGAATAATTTATGGTCTTGGGTTCGGAGAAAGTTGTAGAGGGTATTTTAAAAGGTTGAAATGTCTCACTCTCCCTTCCATGTACGTATTGGCATGCCTTAGTCTAGTCAAAAATAATGTTGATGCCATCAAAAGTTCCCATCAGTCACATAGCTACCACACGCGCTCTTCTAATAACTTACAGCCACATTTTGTACGCTTGTCAACATCTTTGAGAATCATTCCCTTACAGAATGGAATTCGTTTGTTCAATCATTTACCAGCTGCATTTCGAGAACTAAGTGACAAAGTATTTTTAGGTAGATTGAAGTTAATCCTCATTGAAACCGAATTATACGAAGTGTCGGATTTTTTCAAATTGCCAATATCTTGAATATCTTTAGTGAGGTACTCGACCAGCCTGTGATCACAATAATATCACAATAATTGTTCTAGTTGTGTTTTCATGAATGTATTTGTTAATGTATGAATTTTTTTTTTTTATCTGACGATTGTACTACCTGAAGGCTACTGCAATAAAATATGATTGATTGATTGATTGATTAATCAATCAAGAGCCCACCGTCCTAAAAATAAGCCACCCCCCCTTCAATCACCAAAATTTAATCATTTAATTTATAATTAAATATATAATTTAATTTATAATTTATTATTTTATTATTTATTATTTATTTATACTGCTTCCAGGTTACTGGGATATGAAACTTCGGGTTCAACATAGCAACACTTACGTCATCTCGGACACCTGCGGTCCTGCTACTTCGTTTTGTCATTTGTTTGACTTCGGCCAACACGCCGTCAATCTGAATTTCGGGGATATCCGGCGCCGAGCGGAAGTAACTGCTCAACACCTGACGACGGTTTGTAATTTATCTCGAGCTGTCAACAGTATTGTACTCGTTGTAGATACTGCTGGGTCAATACGGACGGCTGGGAAGTTTATCTCAGAAGAATTTGGTCGTCGTCCCGCTCGGAGGGGACTTCAGGTTTTCCAACGGCACCGAATGGACGCGACAGTACGAAAATTACAAGGCTATAATGGACTACGTTAATCATAATCAAGAGCTGTACCATGCCCGAATCCGGTTCGCCACGCTGAAAGAATTTTTTGACCAGGTGATCGTTGTCAAGGATAAGCCTGCATAATTAGGACCGGATCTTGTTGGAAGGGAAAAGTAAAATCTGCCCACAGGTGCACCTGATAAGTTACATTATACTTTATATTATTATGACAGGTGCACCTAATGCACCTGTTGGCAATTGTAAATTGAGTGTAGGGATTAGCACATAGGCCGGTTTCTATGTAAGACGCTGCAAATGTTTCTCGAGGGTTCATTATTTTTTGGTATAAATAAGTCCAAAAATTATTTCTGTCAGTAAAAAATATTTAAAAACAACGTAAAATTTAAAAAAATGTGTATTTGGAATTTAATGTTTGGAAATCTGTCCAAAGACCCAAAAAATGAAATCTACATCAAAATTACTAGGACAACCTGGCATCTTCCAACAGCCCCATTTGTAACTCCATGAAATCTCCACATAGTTCTGGAACAGATTTCATTCCATATAGCATAGCATAATATATTATATAGCGTCAACCAGAACCGCACACGCTCTTTTTGAAAGTTTTTCTCTTCGTGCGGCCTTTCCTGGGTTCAAAAGACTCACTGGTAAGACATCACAAGATCGCCGGCATCAGCTGTGCTCGGATGACATCCCAAAGGGGTTTGTATTCTTCAATTCCTCCCACAACCCGCTGAGCAAAACTCCATTCAAACAGAAGTGATTTCGTGAGTGCCGCATGAACTTCCTGGGGACTTATCTTGGGTGTCTCTGCAAAGATCCGTATTTGTGAGATCCACTTTTCCACATTTTGCCTAACAAAGTCTGCTCTCTGTGCCGAAGACCCAACTACCCCACCAAGAAACCGATGCGAGTAATTTCATCAATAACAAAAAAAAAAAAAAATTTCGCACGAGTAACTTAACCCCCAAACCAAAATAATTTGCATTCCTCGGGGGAATGAAATAGGAAGCGAAGCTTTATATCATTTTGCAAAATTTCCCCGCCTCCTCCATCTTTGTAACGTCCCTGAAGCCCCTCGGATTCCACCCGTTCTGAGTACGTCTTTCCGACTTCCTTGACAGCGGCCGGGTTGAAACGCGCCCCATCTATATCAAATATATATATCGCGAGACTCACTCACGAACTGACTCACGATTTTCAATGGGAGACTCCCCGAGCGGCGAGCGGGGAGCGTCCGTATAAAAGCTTCGCTTCAAAAAAATAGAGGAGCATTAAAAAATGGCAACAGAAATGAACACCCGAATGAAAACTAATTCGCGAAGACAGAGAAGTAGAGAAAAGAGACCTGATTTCGTGGTTTGTGTTGGTCAACTTGGTTTTCGGCGACCTTGCAATGATACTTCCACTTTAGAGTTACGCGTATTTCGACACTGAGCGCCAAAGTGACGCGAATCTGACGATTGTTTTGTTTGTTGCGATTGAATTCGAATAGGTAGAATTTTTTTGTGTTTTCTCTATTTCCGTCGCAGCCCATTTAAGTACCGAAAAATCACGGAATAGGAAGGAATATTTATTCCATGGCGAAAAATAAAGGATGAAATTACAACAAAATTTAGTGGAGGTTCTCTGCCGCCGAGTAGTGGTTATCTAATTCAAACCTTAATCTAGCCTGCGCTAAGATAACCCGTTGTGAGCTTGCAGCCTGATTTTTCATTGGTCAGTGAGTGGCCCATCACCCAGCTTTTTACTCGAAAGCCGAGTTTGCGTTTTCGTTAAAAAAAATGGCACCTTTCTCTTACTTTGGTTATTCACGTACATTGGGTCCGAAATTTTTTATTGCAACTTTCATTTTTCGATTTTTCTTCCCTAAATTGCTTAAATTTAAGCAATTTATAACGTGCGGCGTTCGGATCCCCTTCATTCAGTCGATCGCACTGCCCCCATCATCAGACCTTAATCTACCCCGCCCACACCCATTAATTTATCGTTGACTTCGTTCACAGGTGGATTGCACTCAAACGAATGTCTCTGTCGAAGGTGACTTCTTCCCATACAGCGATTATGGCAAAGAGTGCAGACGTCGAGGAACCTGCCACGTCGCTGTTGCCTACTGGACAGGTTACTACACGACCAGGCCGCGCCTGAAACTCCTGTCCAACATGGTGGAATCGAGTCTGCGAGCCGTAGAAATCCTCTTCACTCTCGGAGCCGCCAGTTGGCTCGTCGAATGCCCCTTGACGTCCCCCGAAAGCCTCCAATGGGCCCAAGAAGCCAACCGGAAGATGATCTGGGCCCGACGGACTTGGTCCACGTTCCAACACCACGACGGGATCACCGGGACGTCCGTCGCGCGAGTCATGCGACAACAAATGAGACGCCTTAAAAGATCCGGAAGATACTTGAGGGACGTCATGGAAGGTTTGATCTCGCGGTTTCTCTACTTTATAAAACCCTTCACACAACAGAAAAGACTCAACACCAGAGCAATCTCCAACAAAACAGCAAAAGTAGTAATTTTCAACCCAACTGAGTCCGAATGGAACGGGCTCCTCGCTTTACAAAAACTGAACGGCACCACCAGCGTGGAAATGTCCGACGGAAATCAGCCCGTACCTCACCAAATGGGAAACAAACCCGACGACAAACTTGTCTATTTCAAGATGCCAGTGCCTCCTTTGTCGATCAAAATTTTACACATAGTTGAAACCACAGCGCCCGCCTGCCGCCACGACACCAGCGAAGTGTCGCCAAACCTGTGCATGAGCAATAACGCCTTGAATTTGATGTTCGAAGACAGCTTGTTGAAGTTTTTGACATCAAAAGATTACAATAGCGAATTCAAAATTAAAATTGGAACATACGACGCCAGCCCTCATCTTAGCGGAGCGTATTTGTTCAAACCGTGCCCGAAGATGGAATATTTATGCCCTTCCGAAGACGCCACGTATTACACTGGTCCCATTTTCAATGAAGTTGTGACGAAGTTTGATTTTGTCAATTTGACAGTTCGATTGCTGATGGACGAAGAAGAGCCAATAATTCATTTGTACGTCGAGTATCTGCTGGAGCGTGTAAATAAAGAACTGTTCATGGAAATTTCAGCGGACATGTCAGCAGATGTATGGAAAACTGACGTGAATGGTTTTGAGATTAGGGAACGAAAAAGAGTGAAAACTGAAGGTTTGGAGGCTGACGTGTTTCCCATGACGTGCTTGACGTATTTGGAAAGTTGCGATCACGTTTTGGCCGTCATTTCAGATCACAGTCACGGCGTCGTCAGCCCGAGAGAAGGCGCTCTTCAAATAATGTTAGACAGAAGAGCTGCGGACGATGACGGAAAAGGAATGGGCGAAGGGGTGCTCGACAATGTCAGAACGGTGTCCAGTTTTATGGTTGTTCTCGGTAAAAACAAGAAACGGGATTTCCTGGCTCTGGCCCGACGACTCACCAACCCAGCGGTGGCTTTGACTGTGAGGATGGACGACGGCGAGACGGAAGAGACCGTCAAAGTCGGAACAAAGCCCTCTGACACACGCGATCCCTGTATTGACCTGCTCCCCTGTGACGGGACTATCCCCTTGTTTATCGGGAACATATCCCCAGGGGTTCGAATAGTGACGCTCAGAGCTCTCTCGGACCCGCCTAACTGGGCTCTGCTAATCCTCCACAACACTCTCAACCAGACGGCGTCACCTTTCTGCCCCACCGCCTCTTTCTCCTTCGTCGAAATCATCAACATCGTTGAAACGACGCTCACCGGCTTCAAGGAAGTTGAACAGTTTGCGGTGCTCAGCGACATAGTTATACCCCCCAATACTTTGAAAACCTTCAAAGTTCTTTTTAAACCCACTTGCTGCCAATGCGAAACCTGACAACGGGACTCACCCAACCCAACGTTGTGGAGGTCAAACGTCGCAATAAAGCATTTAATGAAATTTGATCCCGTATTGACGTTGAGCTTTTGAGACTAATCCATTCGGGCCAAATTGAAATCTGATGCCGTTTGTTTTAGCTAGCGGTATTTCATTATCTTTTCCCATCGAAACGATTCCACCAAAAGCGTCATCAATTGCGTTTGAAGTGATTGTCTAATTTCAGCCAAAACGCGCTTATAATTCAAAATCAACTGTCTAAATCGATATCCGGAAAAAAACTTGTGTTATTGCAAGTATTTTTCTGCGCTGAACCCAATGGAATCATTCTTGGATTGGTTCGACGTCTTCTTTAGCTTGAAAACTCAAAAACGCTGCAAATTTTATGTAGATTAGGTAATTTTGCGAAAATTAATTATGTCCATTGGAAAATATTTTTGAAAAAAAAAAAAAAAAATCTACAATGTTCGGACAGATGTGGGATCTCGAAATGTGGATTAGGTATGCGTCCAAAACTACTCGACCTCCTGAGATCCACGAAGGCTCCATAGATCCCCACGGTGAAATCTTATCGTTGTGGGACCCCCAAAAATGGATTGTACGTCCAAAAATACCTCGCAAACGACACCTAATTCGGGCCAGTAGCTGATACAAATAAAGAAAACGCTGCAAATTTTACAAAGGGGTTTATTATTCTTTGATATAGGTTACTTGTGCATAAATTTAATTGTCAATGAAAAAATTTCAAAAAATTTTTTCTGGATTTTTGTATTTCAAAAAAAAATTTTTATCGAATTTTTTTGAACACTTTTTTTCAAATTGTTTTTGTTTTTTTACTTGAAAAATATTCGACCTCCTGGGATTTTCAAAAATCCCATTTGTAGCCCCATTAAAGCCCCATAGATCTCCTCAGTGAAATCGGATCGTTCCGGGACCCACAAAAATGGATTCTACGTCAAAAAATACTTCAAAGGGTGTCATCCATCTCTGGCTTTTTTTTGGCCGGCGGGGTTTGATGAGGGTGGTAGATGGGTTGTTAATTAAAAGAGTTCGTGTTGGCAGAGCGCTTTCGTTATTAAAATAACATCATCAGTGCCTGTACAGAGAAATCCTTGCATCAGGCACAACATCAATTTTTATGGGGGGGTTTTTTAAGTCCCGAAGCAGTTTTAAAGTTACCTAGGCTTAGCTCTATAAATGCGATGAGGTGTACCTCGTTTATGCAGATGGGGCCTCCGCCTCATTCATCGCTCTCCTCGCACTAGCGACTTGGGTTGGGGAGGGTCCTTCCCTGACGATTTTTGGAGCATCGGGCTTCTGGATCCCGTGATGTATAATATAACTGATGTATGCCTTGTGAGGCAATAGTTCTATGGGAGGGGGAGGACAGAATTTAGTTAGTAAGCTGGAAATTACCAGAAAATTGTTGATGGTACATGGGGTGGGGGAGAAAAACACGAGGTGTACTTACTTGGGCTCTGAAGATGAGGTTGAGGGTTTGAAGCTACGGGGATTTTTCGTACATGTTGAGTTATCGTTAAGTTTAATTTTTAAGCCAAAATTGGGTCGATGGGGGGGGGGGGGGAAAGGAAGCTAAATTCACAAAAATTATAACAACCCATTGCCAGGGCAGGGGGGAGCGAGCTGCTGACTCAGCAGTGCTGATGTGTAGGAGGGGGGGGGGGGAATCGGAAGGAGAAGAAGTTCTCCTTTCTTTGTGTATGCTAGCTGGTGGCCGTGGCGGGGAGAGTGGCGAGAGCGGCGGAGGTTATTCTGCTATCGGAGCGACCTGGTGTACAAAGCTTGGCTCCAAAAATTTGAGGAGGATACATACACACAAAACAGTATTATAACGCTAATAATGGGTTTACATGGTGTTACTTGAATTGGGTGGGAGATGGAATAACAATATTCTACAATGTTGGAATATTATTGAGTAAATTCAGCTAGAATATTGAAAACGACACCAGCAGCGTTGTTGTTTTAATTCTTGGGTGTGAAAAATGGTCTATATTGAGGTCCTACTACATCTAAATTAGCTTTTTGATTCATGGTGTATGGGTGTTTCAATATGTGCAAGTTTTCATGAATTCTTCGCTTGAATGTATTAGGTTCTTTTGCAAGGGATGTTAAATTATTGAAATCTGGTTTATGGCCGTTTTGCAAGCAGTGATTGTCAAGTGCCGTCTTGTTGATTCCGTTTTCAATATTATAGCTGTGGGAATACATGCGTTTATGCAAATTTTGAAGCGATTCACCAATGTACACGTTGTTGCAATGTTTACAGTTGAGTTTATAAATATTAAATCTAGAGTTAGCAAGTGCCTCAGGGTCTTTGAGGCGGGGGAACTTATCTTTAATTTTACTGTTGTAAGACCATGATATTTTATAGTTATCTCTTTAAAATTTTTTTTTAATTTATGGGCCCAATCAGTGCGGAAGGGCAAGGAAACGTACTGGTAGGGTTCCCTGTCCTGCGGATCTGTGGGGTTGGTGTTTTGAATTTTAGTGCGTTGGTTAGAAATGTGGGTGTTATTTGGCGGCTGGTCTGGGTTATTCTGGGGTTTTTTAAAATAGTGGGTAATAGAGTATTTTGGGGGGACAATTGTTTGAGAGCTAGTGTAATGGTGAATTTTATTATTTTTAAGGTTGAAGGAAACTTTTTTACTATAAATAGAATCGTGAAATTGAAAAATATTTGGGTCGAATTGGGTAAGGGCTTTCTTACGGGTGAATTTATGGTTCTGTTGGGAATCTAATTTTTTATAAATTAATTTTTTATCTGCTTTTTTGATTTGGTTTTTTATAGTTGAAGGTGGGAAATTATTAGTGCTGAAGATTCGTTCTAATTTAGCTTTAATGGAATTATGGTACATACACAATGGAAAAAATACTTCGGAAACGACACCTAACTCTCCCATAGCTCAAAGCCTTCAAAAACCCCCTCCCGTAGCCCCATTTTAGCCCCGTAGCGCCCCACGGGGTTGGGCGATCGGACTGAAAACCTTGCGGGCACAACTAGATGGTAAACCGAGTATTTTGTCAAAATTTCAGATTTTTTAAATTTTTTTTTTTTCAAAATTTTTTTATTTTTTACTCGAAAAATATTTGATCTCCGCGCATCCTTCAAAAATCCCATTTTTAGCCCCATGAAAACCCTATAGATCGCCACAGTGAAATCGGATCGTTCCGGGACCCCCAAAAATGGATTCTACGTCCAAAAATACTTCGAAAAAGACACCTAACTCGATCCCATAGCCAAAATCCTTAAAAAAAAAAACCCTCCCGTAGCCCCATTTTAGCCCCATAGCGCTCCACGGGTTTGGGCGATCGGACTGGAAACCTTGCGGGCACAACTAGATGGTAAACCAAGTATTTTGTCGAAATTTCAGATTTAAAAAAAAATCCTACTGCCCAAAACGGCCCGGACGGCGGACGGACATTTTGGATTTAGAATCTAGACCTCTTGAAACGGATAATGTCAAATTTTGAGGCCGATCGGAGTCGTCGACCTCCGTCGCGAAAACATAGGTGTATTATTCCAAGAATAATAAACCAAAGTCCTCTTCGTGCTGCTGAAACCCCGATTCGGCCAAATCAACTTTCAATCTCAATTAATTTAAAAAAAAAAAATGAAAACGGCAGCTGCAAAAATACGACTCAGTCGTAGACGGAACTGCGAGGAAACCAGTCTGAAAGCGGCCAAGGACCAGTTCAACAAATTCGGGTCAGTTTGGTCCCGAAAAACCTGTTCTTTGGGTTGGGGTATTACGTTGGGGTATTATTTTTCGGTGGCCTTATCCATCGCGTTGAACGAAAGAGCAGGGCAGGGTGAAGGGGCAGCTTAAAAGATGGTTGTGGGGGATCAACCACTGGGAGCAGCTGCACCCAGTTACTCCACAAATTTAGTAAACAGCTCATAACCTATTTCGCATTAGAACCGAACGCTTGATCCAAACTGAATGATCTGGGGGTTTGGGGGCGTCTTCCAGAAGTCACGGTAATAGACCATTAGGTGGTCTAAAATTGAGCAAATTTCGCTCATTGACATTTGTCCTGCCGAAAACCTTCAAAAACTCCTCCCGTAGCCCCTTTTTAACCCCATAGCGCCCCACGGGTTGGAGCAATCGGGCTGACAACTTTGTGAGCACAACTTGATGATAAGCCGAGTACCTACCGTAAAGTAGGGTGAAGCTGGACAAAGCAGCTTTTTCCCCTTTTTCCGTTTTCCCCTCCCGACATTCTCGAATCGACCCGGGACCGTAACCAGGGATATTAAATGTCCCTGGTTACGGTCCCATTAAATTTTAATGAAACGAGTAGGTACGATGGTTTCCAAAACATTTAGAGGCAACACTGGACGTTTAAACATTTTTCCACTGAGAAGTGATATTAGTTGTCATCAGAGCAAAGTCCCCCCCCCCCCATCTTCCTCACGGCGGGAGATGCCGGTTTTTCGATGTTTTGCGAGTGTTCCTTAACTATTCCTGAGATGGTAGCCAAATTTTCATTTTGGTTTATAATTCTTGGAATAATACACCTATGTTTTCGCGACGGGGGTCGACGACTCCGATCGGCCTCAAAATTTGACATATCCGTTTCAAGAAGTCTACATTCTAAATCCGAAATGTCCGTCCGCCGTCCGGGCCGTTTTGGGCAGTAGGCATTTTTTTAAAAATCTGAAATTTTTACAAAATACTTGGTTTACCATCTAGTTGTGCCCGCAAGGTTTTCAGTCCGATCGCCCAAACCCGTGGAGCGCTATGGGGCTAAAATGGGGCTACGGGAGGGGTTTTTTGAAGGATTTTGGCTATGGGATCGAGTTAGGTGTCTTTTTCGAAATATTTTTGGACGTAGAATCCATTTTCGGGGGTCCCGCAACGATCCGATTTCACTGTGGCGATCTATAGGGCTTTCATGGGACTACAAATGGGATTTTTGAAGGATCCCAAGAGGTTAAATATTTTTCGAGCAAAAAACAAAGAATTTTTGAAAGAAAAATTTTGTTGAAAAAAATCTCAAAATTTTTCCATATTTTTCCATTCACACAGAAATACATTTTGCACAAGTAACCTGTATCAAAGAATAATAAACCCCAGTGTAAAATTTGCAGCGTTTTATCACTTAGTGCAAAGGTTCTCACACTGGGGCGCGCAAGCACTTTCCAAAAACAGTTGCAAATTTTTAACTAGGTGTTATTATTCGTGATATAGGTTAGTGTGTTCTACTTGTGCAGAAATTCAATTCTTTGTCGATGGAAAAAAATTTTTTTTAAATTTATTTTCCAAAAAAAAAAACATTTTTTCGGATTTTTTTCTTCAAAAATTTCTCTTTTTCAATATTTGTATAAACGTTTGGGAAACACTGCTTTAGAGCCTAAGTATTACCTGCTTATTCAGGGAGTTTTCACTTCAGGGTTTATTCTGTTGTTTGAAACATACAAACTCGTTATTTCGTTCAGTAATTCGGGTTTTCTTCTTCAATCCCCCCCCCCACCTTCCAGATTTTTTTTTTTTTTTGGGTGTTCCATTTGAAACAGGAGATAAAGATGCTATATTGAGAACGGCAGTATCTGAGCGTCATTTGAAATACGTCATTTCTCGAAATGACCTCAAATTTCGTACAGGTTTACTCCACTTTACGGTATTTTGTCAAATCTCAGACTTAAAAAAAAAAATCCCCGGTGGTTTTCAAGGATTACGACGGGGGTTTGCGCCAACAAAAACGGCAGTTGGTTTCTCTCTGTTTATTCGTATTTACAGACTATATTCTGATGATGGCGTGTAGCCGAAAGCTTGAACACGAATAAACAGAGAGAAACCACCTGCCGTTTTTGTTGGCGCAAAACCCCGTCGTAATCCTTGAAAACCACCGGCCATGAAAGCCCGACGGGAAAGAGCAACACGAACCTACCTACCTATAAACTAAAAAAAAATCCCTACTGCTGCTCAAATCGGCTCGGACGGCGGACGGACATTTCGTTTTTGGAATTTCGACATCTTGAAACGTATGCCTAATGTCGAATTTTGAAGCCGAATACGAATACATATATGTATTATATGTGTATTACGAATACATATATCTATAGGTATGTGCAGGGGCGGATAGGCGGTTTTTGCCGGCCCGGGCGGTTCGAGGTTTGTTCCAGGTTTGACAGAATGTTAACAGAAATCGCCGGAGACATGCGCAGTTTAGAAACTTCTGTTCCAGGTCGATCTTAGGTTGACAGCAGTTGGACGGAAACCCGACAGCTCGAGTATGTGCGGTCGGGTTCTGTCGACAGCTGTCCAACTTCCGTCGACAGACGCAGTCAGACCTGGAACAAACCTTCAATTTGACCCCCCCCCCCCCCCCAAGGCTTTGGGCGTTTCTGGCCCTCTCAACCCCTTCTCATGTATGTCCCCCGCTTGTTCATTCCGGCGTTTCTGGCCCTCTCAACCCCTTCTCATGTAGTATACATACATGTCCCCCGCTTGTTCATTTCTTTAAATTTCTAGGCCCAACCTCAGGCCCATGGTAAATTTACCTCTTATCTATCTATCTTATCTATCTAATATCTGTTTAAATTTAACCATAAACCATAAATCTCCCTTATGGGGAGACCTTTTAGATCATGTCTATGTCATGACAACAAAACAACGCCTATTACTACCAACAGAAGTAGTAACCAGGTAGTAACCAAGTAATCCTCCTCATAAACACTTTTCATTTTTTTCATTTATGCATCAGGGGTACGATGTCCCTGTAAACTATCCTTAAAAGTGGTCCGATCTCAAAAACGAGTAGGTCCGAGTCAAACACATCCCAAACAGAACATTCACACCAAATTTCGTCTTTCTAGCACAACGTGAAGTCTTCGAAAAACGTTGCATGTTTTCCGTGATTACACAAATTTTTCCTGACCCCCTCGCCTTAGACATAGACATGTCAAAATAATTTTGACAATTATTGTTTTTTAAATTTTCATGGCAAGTGTTTCGACGAATGAAAGACACCAAAAAATGAATTATCAAGATTACTCAGAAAACGAGTCCTCATTAGACTTCCGGGCATCCTTCAAAAGCCCCATGGATCCCCACGGTGAAATCGGATTCTTTTGGGACCCCCAAAAATACCTCGTAAACGACACTCGATCCCATAGATGAAAACCATCAAAAACCCCTCCTGTAGCCTTTTTTTTTAGTTCCACTGAGCCCCGAGGGTTACCTGTCAAATTAATTCCCTTCGAGTAGAAGCACGTCTGTGGGCCCTCTCGTTCCCACTTCATAAGGGTGGTGGTTTGCAATTGTTCAAGAAAAGCGTCGAAAGGGTCTGGATGAATAGTGATCGCCTCCATTCTTCGATGAGTTTTCGATCGAAAATATTGCGTGCACCTTGCTGCATAATGCCGTAGCATTTAACAACTCTCAAATGGCATTCTATTGTTTATGTATGTGCTCCAGTGTTTGGGCCCACGAAATTTTAAGAATGGTTTACGGTTTTGTGGACGTACCTTGAGTGCAGGCACGCCACATGTCCGAGCAAATCGTGCTGCCTTTTTCAATTTCTCTTCTGATGATTGGGAGGAGAGCGGCTACTTCTTTAGGATATTTAGATATAGAAGTATAGATAAGACGGGATTTTAAACAGTAAGCACATGGCAGGTTTTGGCCTCGACGGGTAGATATCGAGCTCCCTGTAGGTAGCATACTAGGGGAGTACCAAAAAGTCCTCTAACACTCGATTTGGGTCGTAGAAAGCGTCACCGAAAATTTCTAATTCAAAAAGAGACTTGCATAATATTATGATGAGGCCATGAGGTAACCTTGTAGCACAAATTACGCATTAAATAAATTGTATTGCACTTTCCGTCCACCCTATGAGGAACAATGCAATCCAGATCGCCTTCTTTTGAGTCCGAGTTTTCCTTTTCGGTCTCAATTACATATTTTAGGCAGGAAAAAATTCCCCCCGATCGCCCGACCTGCTTATCCTACCTACCGCAGGTGTATTATTATTTTTTTTTTTTTTCGATGCACCGTTGAGCTAAATTATGCTGTTGCTACGGAGGAAAGTTTACTCAGCTGTGAGTCACAGAAAGCGTCGAGGATGTGGGGCGGGAATATTGATTTTCTAGTCCCTCAGCTGACCGTGGAGTGCCTCATGGATCGTGCGGGATTGGATAACATTTCCAAGAAAATCAAATCGTGAATCACTCAAAGAAGAAAAAAAAACCATAAAACGTAATTAATTGGCTGTTGAAGTGTTTAACTTCGTAAGAATATGTTTTTTTATGGTGTTTCAGTAATCGACTCGCGTTTAGTATCGATGCGCGTGCCGCATTGGTCTTGAAGGACGGCAGAGCCAGCCATGTCTTCGATCGCCGGCCACCTAATTCTGTGTTCAGTTGTATTTACAGCGTCAGCCAATCAAAAAACCACCTTCGTCTTCCCGGAATTCCCGTACAAGGAAACCAATAAGAATGTGAGTTGGCGTATGCATTTTTGTGTTCTTGGACGGCGACGTCCGCAGGCTTAGGATGGGGCAGCTTAGTTTGCTTGTTTTGGATGCGAGGGGAACATTTAGGGGAGGTTTGATTGTTGCGGTTGGTTACAAAGTCGATAAATTTTCGTATCTTACCTGTTGACGTGAGGCCTTGACGAGAGTCGACTGTAACGAATCTCGGAAATTACCTACGAAGGGGAAGGAGTGGGAACTAAAAGTCAGCAGAAGGGAACCGGGTCGTGGAATCGAGTTCAAGACGGTGCCGATTCAGCGGTTCCCACACCGAAGAGCTGAGCCGGCGAGTTGAACCCGAGGAAATTCTCTTGAAATAATCTCGACGGTGACCGGCAGAATGCCATTTTGGTTTATTATTCTTGGAATTATACACCTGTTTTCGCGACGGGGGTCGACGACTCCGATCGGCCTCAAAATTTGACATTATCCGTTTCAAGAGGTCTACATTCTAAATCCGAAATGGCAGTTTTGGGCAGTCGGAATTTTTTTACTACCTAATCTGAAATTTTGACAAAATACTTGGTTTACCATCTAGTTGTGCCCGCAAGGTTTTCAGTCCGATCGCCCAAACCCGTGAGGCGCTATGGGGCTAAAATGGGGCTACGGGAGGGTTTTTTGAAGGCTTTTAGCTATGGGATCGAGTTAGGTGTCGTTTTCGAAGTATTTTTGAACGTAGAATCCATTTTTGGGGGTCCCACAACGAACCAATTTCACTGTGGCGATCTATAGGGGCTACAAATGAGATTTTTGATGGATCCCAGGAGATCAAATATTTTTCAAGTAAAAAAACAAAAAATGTTTGAAAAAAAAAATCGCCAAAAAATGTTTTTGAAAAAAATTCAAACAATTTTTTCTAAAATATTTTTCATTGACAGAATTAAATTTATGCACAAGTAACCCTTATCAATGAATAATAAACCCTTGTGTATAATTTGCAGCGTTTAGAATGAAAGACCTTGACAAGAAATAATTTCTGATCCATGAGGTCCTTCATTCTCACTTGAACTGGTGTTTTAAATCATTTCAGGAAATGGCGTACAGGGAGTATGAAGCGGCCTGCGAACAAAATCCAACTTGCGCCCTTCAAAAGGCTTTGGCCAGATTGAAATGCGTCCGAGAGTGCATTTCCCCCATCTGCTACCAGCAAATTTACTACAAAGATCAAGTAAGCGAAAATGTTTCGTCTTTGCAAATCTTGAAGACGATTTTTATGAGGTGTTTTCTGGGAGATGTACCAGGAGGAACGCGCGTACGAATTTTCCTTCTGTGGAAATTGTTGTGCGCCAAAAAGCACCTTTTGGTTTATTATTCTTAGAATGGTCGGTTGTTACAGTGGGAGCTTGGCGAATTGACATGTGGGCGAGGGATGAACACCGGGGTTGAGTTAGGTGTTGTTTTCGAAGTATTTTTAAACGCAGAATGCATTTTCGGGTCTCCCAGAGCCATCCGATTTCACCGTGGGGATCTATGGGGGCTTTTATGGGGCTACACATGGAGCTTCTGAAGGGGATGTGATGACGTCAAATGAGGTGTCGTTTCCCGTGTAACTTTGAACGTAATTCATTTTTCGGGGTCCCGAATTTGTCCAAACATTGTACGAAAAATGATTTTTATTTTTTTTTAAATTTTGTGTTAAAAATGAAAAAGTTTTAAAAATAATTTTACTGATAGGTAACAATATAATAGCCATCAGGCGCCGCGGAAAAAACCATCAAACTCTACGTTTTTGAGTGCTGAATCCGAATCTGACCCCCGTTTTTTTCGGTCTCGTCCAAATTTTCGAGTTACCTATTGGCGACTTTTCGTTTTTTCGGCCTTCTTCAGTTTAGAAAATTACAGCTAAGCGTGCAGTTGTCAAAAAATTTCACAAAAACTTTCTTCTTACTGGAAATTTATCGCTGATTCCGAATATATTTATGAGTTGTGGTCTAAAACCACGAGAAATGTGTGATTTTGCCCAAAAAATGTTGAAAAAAAAAAGTTTTATTGACATAAAATCCCTCTTTTCACAATTTACCTACTTCAAAGAGTTGATGCTTCGATGAGTTGTTCCGGTTTATTACTTGTAACTCGAAAACTATGCATTCCACCGAAACACTCACTCCGTTCAAAGTTGAAGAGCGTTAAATTACCTTTAAAATTATTAGATCTAACGTATTTTTCGACCCAACAGGTAGGCCCGAGATTCCTTACAAAGTTAGCCAAAGTTACCGAAAATGGTAAGAATATCTACACCGAAGAAAATGTTTGTGGCCCCCCAACTTTCCAATTTCAACATGATTCTATGCAAACTGAAGTTGTCATAAAACCCTTTCCTGTAGCCTTACAGATGGTGGCACCTTCATCTCTCACATAATCATCTTCCGTTGCATCATCTGTATGCCGCGTTTCACCTGTTGCAGCTGGAAGACGGTGAAATTGACGTCCGCCTCAACTCCTTCAAAGGTTGTTTCGCCCAAAGAGCATCACGCCAGAGGTGACTCCCCCAAATAGCACGCAATCCAGAATCAAAAACACCTTTCAAGACTTTGTAAAACTAGAGGAACAACACATCAGTATTAATTCGTACTTTTGGCTCGTTCTACGGAATTTTATGAAATGCTTTCATTTAAATCAATCGTACATTTATGTTAATGTAAAATTCAAAATCCCTTGTGAATAAAAAAAGAGACTGATGGAGTCGTGTTTGTCCTATTAAAATAAGTTAATGCATGAATGCAATATGAGTAAATGAACGCCTTAACAATGTTTTTTATTTGCCCCTGTGAAACCAACGTTGAATGGCCTCGAATAAAAGCCCTTCTAGCTCGAAGAGGCATAGCACTCGACAAGAGGCCTGGGGTGCGACCCATTGGCATTGGGGAAGTCCAACAACGTGTGCCAAGACAAAGGCCATGGTTACCGGAGAAGATCTGCAGGAAAAACGAGGTGCTGAGCAATCGGGAGCAGGTCTCAAATCCGGTGTGGAAGGAGCTGTCCATGCTGTCACTGAGATGTTCGAGGGAGACTCTGACGTAGGCCTTTTGCTGGTAGATGCCAACCAACGCGTTCAACTCGATCAAACTTTGGAATGCTCGCGTCCTCTGGCATAGGTGCTCTCGATTCCTGTTCAATTCGTACAGGGGGTTTCCTCTGACTCTGTTCCGCCAAAGCGACTCACAACTGCTCAGTATGGAAGATACAACACAGGGCGACACATACATTGTATGCTGTGGGATCGCTTCCTCTGATGAGAGATCTGAAAGACGGACCATGGAAGCAGAATTCGACTCTGCATGTGTAGGGAGACTCGCGGCTATGCGACAATGGTTCGATCGTCTGCGAGAAGAGGGTCCGACATGGGGTTAATTCCCCGAACCTCAAAAAAGCTACTGATGAAGCCTGGTATGGAAGAGGAGGCAGACGAACTGTTCCCCACCCTGAAGAAAGCTTACTCTCGATTCAATCGACAGCTCGCCTCGACTCTGGCTGAAAAGTGGGCTCGTACATTTTCGCAAGTTGCTACATGGGTTCGGGTGAAGCTGCAGTTCGCTGTCGTCCGGGCAGTGGCATCCCGACTGCGGGGTACCAGAAGAAAGTTCCGGTGTCTCGGACTGGAAGACGGAGCGGGCCTCCAGTTCTGGGACGCGTCCACGGCGCCCATGGCCCTCGTTTGGTGTTCCGTCATTTGCTGTTTTTGTTTTTATTTATTTTGTTTATCATTCTTGTTATTTGTTGTAGCATTCCCCTGTATTCACTTCCGTGATATGTATAATAAATTGTATGAAGTTTACCGAGGGGTGGATAGGCAGGTCGGGTGATCGGGTCATTTAATTAACGTAATGCAAGTTTATTTAGAATATTAAATACAGGTTGATTTCGTTGGTGATTTGAAGCCGAATCTTCCTCACTTCCACGACTGCTTTCTGCCTGATGTTATTCTGAATGCCGAACTCCTCGAGTAATAACAGGTGAAGGGTAGGTAATGAAGAGTCCGTTTCAATTTGGCCAACAGGTGTTCAGCGGACCGCTGGTTTTGCTGGTGAGCGGTTGCCATTCTTTCTGCCTTATCCCTTTCCGCTTCTAAGTGGGCTATCGTCCTTTGCAAAAGACTTGACAAGCACTCCACTCAACTGCATTACTGAACGCCTAGTATCGCCACGGCTACCATTTATACAAATTAGACGACTGCGTTCGCTCAAGGAGCTCATCGTATTTCCTACGTTCCTATTGATGTAAATAATATGGTGTGCCAATTACCTCGAGTTTTAGATGATGATTATTCATTCAACGTTCACATAAAGCGGCATCTTATCCATAAATCATCCTAAGTACTTACAAGGATATATCCTGTATACAGACTTCCAAATATTTTGCTCGTCATACTCGCCCCAGTCCATCGAGTTGTCGATTAGTATTCCTAGGCTCTTTAACTTTTTGACATTTTACCTATGTCTTTACTTTGGCACATGGACCCGAAAAGCGTTTTACGAAACCGTTATACGATACCGGTAAACAATAGCGTTACAGTGAGTAGTAATGGAGACTAATCAAGGAAAGGACGGCGGGATGCCGGTTTCTAACCGACCTCAATGTTTATTAGCGCGAAACTTTGCATTTCTGAAATCAATTCCCAACTCGGTGCACTACTGGTCGGCGCGCAAGAAAGATGTGTTTGCCATGATTCGCCAGCTAATGTTCATCCTCAAATCAAATTCGTACACTGTATTGACTCTAAAGACATAAAATGTCCCAATGCGTTGCAGACTCGTCTGCAAGCGTTTCCTTCGACGAAGGTTTTTAGGTTTTTCTTCTTTCACCATAACATTACGATAGGTTCCTATGATAGCTTCCAAATCTTATTTTTCCGATTAGTTCAGATTCACCCAATCGGACTGCTCGTTGTTTTGAGCTAATTGTTATTAAATTACATTTTTTTGGGTCTTCAAATATTGATTGAATCGTGAGGGCAAATTTGGTGATACTGATTGGATTTTTACTGTTTTTTACCTACGCTGGTTTACCTACATACCAAATTTACATTCCAACAGCGATATGGGGGTTCAATGTTGTACGATTGTTTTCTAAGATTGTCCCGCATGATGATGCATTTTTTTCTGCTGTCTTTTCAGCTGACGGTTGTCGTTGGGGGGAGGGGGGTTACAAACTTAATTCCATGTATTAATATACCATTATGCGCCTCAATATTGAGTAAAATACAATATAGAAGGAAAAAACCAGTGTTATTTGGCGTTTTTCGGCATTTTGGGAAATTTACCCCATTTTTGAACGTACATAACTCGGTATCCATTTGATCAAAAATTACATTCAAGTAGTGCAAAATGTTCAGAATTTTGTCCTCTACAACGTTAATAGAGAGCCTCATTTCGATACATAACGTAGAAAAAAGTTAACAGTCGAAAAATTGAAAAAAGTCCGAAAAAATCGCGGTTTTTTGGCCCCCCTGATCTTAGCTCACGGTTAATCAGTCCAACTTTTTGATTATAGAGCCTCTAAGTGTCTTGAGGTTTTACAAAACGAAAAATTTTGCGTTTATTTCAATACAAAAAGTTTATGTAATTAATTTATAAAACAGCAAAGTAGGTAGTTCACTTATAATTCAAGACGTCTGACATGATCACGTCAGTAGTTTCATTGCAAGTACGGTAAAACAACAGCAGTTGAACAGGCAGTACAGAGCGAGTTAATTCATTTATCCCCTTAGATCAGTCCATATCTGACACCAAGAATTTCCAGAGGATGCCGTACAAAACTACTGACCCTAACACGATGCCCAATCCAATTAAGAGAATTTTCGCCCAGGGTGGTAGAATGGATTGAGCTGGAAAATAAAGTAAAGGGTTAGAAGACGAGCTGTTTTCATTTTTTCTGTAATGTTGGATGAGTACTTACTGTAATATTCTCTTGTGACAGTTTTCCTGCCCTGAAGGACTTTTCTTCTTGCTTCCACATCGTTGAAAAACCCGCAGATGAGAACTGAAATTAAAAAAAAAAAAATGTTTGAACTGCTCAAATAGTAAATTTTGAGGCTCTGAAGAACCTTCTTCGCTGAACATGCGTAACCGATTGATTTATTGGTAGGGGGCGATTTATTTTGTATATATTTACGTCATTCTTTTAATAAACCACATTTGTATCCAACGGGTCGTCTCCATCCCGTCCCAGTCTGAGTGTTACGAATCACAATTTGGTTCAAAGGTATTCGTTTTTGAAGGAGCTCTTTTGATAAATTCATTTTTATTAAATTCACGCTACTGCCCCCGAAACCAGCCTTCGAAGCCCCTTACACCTCAAATTCGTCAACTGATGAAGGACTCTGAATTTGAAAAAACCATGGATACTAAGGAGATGAACGCTTGGGTGAGTTTTAGATCAGTAACTAATGTACAACAACTGTTGTAAATGGATTTCTTGTTAATAACAAGGACCCCAACTACAGAGATTTGGTGGAGGGCTTACTTAAAAACTTCCAGAAACTTGGGTGCCTCATGAGCGTCAAGCTCCATTTCCTCCGGTCACATCTGGAATATTTTCCTGAAAACTTGGGGGGATTTCAGTGAAGAACAAGGCGAGCGAGTCCACCAAGACATACAATTGATGGAACAACGGTATCAGGGAAGATGGAACGCAACCATGTTGGCGGACTACTGCTGGAATCTGAAGAGGGACTGCAAGGCCGAAAACGTCACATCCAGGAAGTCAAGGAAGCGAAAATTCCTCTAGGAATAATGTAAAAGCTATTCATACATCACCTAACCTTGTACTTCTTCGCAATAAAAATATTTTTACCTTCAAATATCGTTTCAAATTCAAGTTTCAACCGGTAATTCTTTCCACGTACGATTTGCCAAAAATCTCTACACTGAGAGAAAAAAAGGGCCTATTCTAGGTTATTTTTCGATTTTTTTCTAGGTTAAATGCTGCCAACCTAGATTTTTTTTGGTTTTCATTCTAGGGTGGAACAATTTAGTCTAGGTTGAATATAATTTAACCTAGATTGAAAATACTGGTGAAGTTACCTTCCTAAAAATGCAAACAACCAAGATTTAAAATACGCCACCCCCACACTTTAGTTCTAGGTTAAGTTCACAGTGTGTGCCGACGCCTCCATCCATTTACCGTCTAGGTTAAAAACATTAATGTCTTGGTTGTCTCACCCTGGTATTCAATGTTTTTCACTTTCATAGACGGTTGATTTACCCTAAAACAAAAACGTTCTCACCCCACCTCAAACAATTTACAGCCATGGCGCGTTAACCTAGAACCCTTTTTTCTCTAGGTTGTGCCCCTTTATTTACGAGGTTGTTTCAATTACTATCCCTGTTGTTCCAGTTAAATTTCTAGGTAGCTTCCTATTCTTTTCAGGTTGGTCCTAATAAATTACTAGGTGGTCCACTTTTCTTTCTAGGTTTGCTCCACTTCCATTGCAGGTTGTTTCTATCAAGTTTCAATCAAATTGAAGTTGATAGTATCAACTTCAACTATCTTTCTGGGTTGTCTCTGTTTACAACTCAGAACAAAAATTTGAATGTGACGTCATAATATGACTGCACATAGTGACAGAAATTAGATGATTAGAATTTGACAAAGATTTGGCCTCAACCCCACCGGCTAAATAGCAGGGGTGCCAAGACAACGAGAATTAACGCCCACCGCCTACAGTGGCGCTCTCCGCGGCCGCTTAGCGTACTGTAGAAACAACCTGGAATTTATTGAATGAATTACAATCACTGTTGTTTTAACCTAAAACTATTTGTAGTACTACGGTAGTTTTAACCGAGACTGAAAGTCTAACTTTTTCTTCTGGGTTGTTACCTAAAGTAGCAATCTCGCCTTTTAAATCTCTCGGTTGTTTTCAGTTGTACAACCGAGACTTTAATGGAGGGGAATTATATGGAAGGTCAAATCATTCAATTCTAGGTTACCCCACTTAAAAGTCAAAGGTAGGTAATATATTTTCTAGGTCTTCACAATGTCAACCTAGACCAAATGTGAAGTTCACATTTGGTCTAGGTTGACACTTTTTTATTCCAGGTTGTGGTCAGAGGGCGGTTAATAACGGGTTAGGTTGTTTCTATATGGGTCTAGGTTGTATTAATATTTTTCGATGTTACTTTACCTGGACCTATTTTTTTCTAGGTTGAATCAATTGATTCTAGGTGGTTTCAATTTCTTTTCGAGGTTATTTCGGATTTAACCTAGCCACTAAAAAAATCTTTTCTCTCAGTGTACCTACGTGATGGAGAAAAACGAGTTGAAGATTCGATTTAAGCGTGTAAAGTCACGAAAGAGACACCTCATTCAATCGATACATCGTTTAAAAAAATTGAAATGCAGCATTGTGTAATAAACCAAAACTTGATATGTAGGGGGGGGGGGGGGGGAATTATATTTCAGGACTGATTCTCATCTGCAAAATGCCTCACAAACAGCGGCCATGAACCAGCCCAGGGTGGGCAACGCGCGTTGACAGTCCCCCATCGAAAACTGTTGAAGTGTGCAACATGAGAAGCTTGTAAATGGGGGGCTTCTCCCCCACTACGGAAGTCCAATGTGATCTGTTCGATCAAGTCTATTCTTGTAGTCGTTATCAACCACTGCGAAGAATCCCATCCCAGCCCGGGCACTCCAAAATTATGGGTGTAGTGAATGAGAATCGAGATAGTGGGAGACCATGGAAGAAATAGCTTCTTTCTTCCATGGTGGCAGACGTTACACCCAAATTCCTTCCTGAGCTCCATCTGTACACGTCAAAACGCGCAACAATTTCAAATTAACCAACAGCCCCCATACGATCACCCGTTTTTTAGGTGATCTTCACAAAAACATGATAGCTGTCCCCGTAAATGGCAACAAGTTCTACTTACTTGCAGCAAATGCGAAATAACCCACCGTCCTGGTAAGCGACATCTTTCACTTGTATCGCACGATGGAGCCCAACTGAATTATCTCACTCGTTGGGGAACAACTTGTTGACAAAGCTTATCACCGACTCACCTGCCACACCCGCTGAGGCAGGAAAGATGAATCACCAATTAAAATTTTACTCATTGGGTTCACAGGGATCGTTGCGGGTGAAGAGATTTATCAAAATGCCAAAGAGCCATCAGTGTGTGTTGTCATAGCATAGAATGTTGAGAAACTGTGTATGACAGCCGAAAAAGATGACAATCACTGATACGATCGAAGATCATAAACAACAACCTACAGTTGGTTTCCCACGGATTGCACCACTGCGAAGAATCCCATCCCACCCCAGGCTCTTCAAAATTATGGGTGTAGTGAATGAGAATCGAGATAGTGGAAATTAGGAAACACTACTCATAAATGATGGGCCATAATGCGGCCTTTTTTGGTACCGCCACAGCTACTGACTCTTGAGCACTGCTGGTTGCTGGCTGCATTTGTTACCCAAAGTGGCTCCTGAGTGCTTCTCGTCCGTCTTCTCGGCTGCTTTTGGTTTGGGCCAACTGGCGTTTCTGGTTCCAGCTGGTTTTGGTTTGCAAGGTAGGTATTTGCCTCCTGAGTGTTTCTGGTTTCCAGCAGCTGCTGCTTTTATGTGTCCTGACTAAAAAATAAATATAACAGACCGAAAAAGAAAAGCCAGGCTGAGAAGCAGGTTTGCTTTGTTTCTCACGGGTTGGATAACAAGAGCAATAATTGCATAATTTGTGTCTACCGGTTTTAAAACAGTACAACCTCATGGCTTCATTGTGTGCTAATCTCTTATTGAATTACAAATCCCTCATTGATTTACAAATTTTCGCTAACGCTTCCTACTTAAATACCTAACTCAACTTTTTTCAGTGCTCCTTGGGGAGGTTGAGATCAGGCGCGACTGGTGATGGCAGAACAAGGGGGTGCAGTCACGGATTCGTGATAATATTTTATGAAAATATTATTGCACCCAACACAGATAAAAAGTGCCTACTATCAAGATTTGCTATAGTTCATTATTTATTTATTCATTTATTTGTTTAAACATTCCAATTAACTATTACCAGTTTCCTTTCATTTCAAAATACACGGGTACACGCTGCAAACCTGGTAAAGGTGAGGTTGGCCGTCCCATGTCGCGAATGTCACACTTATCACTCACGCCTAAACGGGAAAACTCCCTCAAGATGAAATCAATAGAGTTATCCAACAAACGAAATGAACAATGAAAAGATCGAATGAAACGAACGAATAAAAAACTTATAAATGAGACAAACGCAGATCACCGAGATCAGAAAACACTTCCAAGAAAACATGGAAGCACACAAAACCCCTGATGCCATCCCCTCAACTGCTGTAGCTTCTGGTAAAAAATACCTTTGTGGGAAAACTGAAAAAATCAGAAACCTTGGTCGATCGAAATTTTATGATTTCATACCGTACAAAGTAATATAGCAACACCAAAAAGTTGTCAAAATATTTCAAAAGTAAGCCCCTATTTTTTCCATGATTTGGGACAGATTAGATCCTGAATAAGTCCCTCATTACAAACGAAAATTCCCTGCCCATGAACGAAGACTGCCAACACTGATTGTGGAGGTGATTTAACATCTGGTGAATGGTGAGAAGGAAGGGTGTGCGCAGTGCCCAGAACTGCCCCACATTTCGACATTTCTGGCTTCATACTTAGTTCGTTGTTCCATAAGGTCCATGCAAAAAAATCGTCTCAAGAGGGGCAGTGCTCCCGTTATCATTGTACTCAGGCTTTTCAGACGTTCCGCGAACTATGTAAGGTCTACAAGAACTTACGTAGATATTCGAGCCAAGGAGTTTTGATTCATTTTTAAGTAGGTAACTAATTAGGTAGGTAATACGTAGTCCCCCTCTCGCCCTTCTGCATCGAGGGGGTGCAGTTGCGACGTGCCTCCCTCGGTTCCCGTCCAACTGCTGTCAACCTACAGATCGACCTGTAACATCAATTATCTCAACTGCGCTTGTCTTCGTCGATTTCTGTTAACAGTCCGTCAAACCTGGAACAAACCTTGTGATGGGCCTCACGCCGCACAGTGAAAGCGATGACGGTAGAAGGTGGCGAAAATTATTCAAGATGACAGACTGATTGGTAGAGATGGGTTTAGCATTAAAAATGCAAATTCTAAATGTTTGGCTGTTTATAATTAAAATTTGTTTATTTTAATTTAAAAAAATTTAAAAATTAATGTTGATAAATTAATCCCGCACGGTTTTCAGCACAATCGCCCACACCCATGGGGCTAAAATGGGGCTACACAGGGAGGGGTCCTTTCCCCCCTACTTTGGCTACTCGTGTTGGAAATACTGCAACAGGAAAGCTACGAGGTGATAGCATAATATGCTAAATTAGCATATTATTTAATATTATTATTATGCAGATGATCTGACAGTATTAGGGCCTATTTCACCAACTAACGGCTCCGCAAACTTACCGAGCTCCGCACGGATTCCCATGCTAATCGGTGCTCCCTCGGGGGTTTAACCTGGGCGTTAACGCTTAAACTCTCGGTATCTCAGGTGGTGAAAGTGGCTCGGGTGGTAAGAGGAAAATTTTTCTCCACTGTTTCCGATAGAATGCAGGGCGCTGTCAAAATCATCCAATGTTGGTGTGACAAGGAGGGAGTCACTCTGAATCCTTACAAGACTACCGTAGTGGCCTTCACTAGAAGACGTAACATGTCAATAGCACCACCCATAATTCAGGGGACTAGACTCCAACTAGCTAGAGAGGTGAAATACCTCGGAGTGATGCTCACAGCCATGTTAAATATGCGATAAGCAAAGCCACTATGGCAATATTCGCCGGTAGAAGGATGCTCAGCAAATGCTGGGGCCTGATATGGGGAGGAGCTACAAACAGGACAACTTTTCAAACACAGTTAACCAGACTCCAGAGACAGGCCTGTCTAGGGATCACAGGGGCCATGAATACTTGCCCCACCGCTGCAATAGAGGCCATTCTGGGCCTCCCACCCCTTCACGTATACGTTAGAAGGACCGAAAACAATTCACCCAGTGTTATAGACCGCCTCTGCCGGGTTACCACAGATCTACACTTGGAAGAGGCAGTGGTGGCTGCTACAGTAACTGACATAATGCCGGAGCAGACCAACTTCACATTACCCTTCGGCATAACCATCCCGTCCAAGGAGCGCTGGGAGAGGAGAGCGTTCCGGGTGGAAGATGGGGCGCTCGAATGGTTTACGGACGGTTCAGTCATTGAGGGCCAGGCAGGTGCGGGTAGTTGGCCACAACCTTGATCTGGCCGTCTCGCTGGGAAATAGGCTACCATTTTTCAGGCCGAAGTACTAGCTATTCTTACTTGTGCCCACGAGATTCAGAAGCGAAAACTCGAAGGAGCCAAGATTTACATATTCTCAGACAGCCAAGCCGCGCTGAAGGCGCTGGGAGCGTACACCTTCAAGTCTCGGTTGGTCTGGGAATGTTTTCAAGCCCTCAAGGCCGCGGCAGCGAACAACAATCTTCAATTGGTGTGGATACTGGCGCGTAAAGGCTTCAAGGGTAATGAGAAGGCTGATAGCCCTGCAAAAATGGGAGGAGGATCCGTACCAATTGGTCCGGAACCCATCCTGAAACTTACGAAAAGCCACTTGATTCAGCAGGTGACACGATGGGAGAGAGACCAAACAATTGCCCTCTGGAATAGCACCGCAGGGCTTAGACAAGCTAAAAGGTTCATTACGCCTTCTGCGACAAGGGACAGGGCCCTATTACCCCTCTCAGGATCATAACCAGTCTTCTCACCGGCCACTGCCCACTGAGATATCACCTGAACAAGATGGGCAAGATGAGGAGACGGCGGAGCACGTGCTGTGCAAATGTCCCGCCTTAGCTGCGACCAGATTCCGGCACTTCCAACGCCCTTGAGTCCCCCCACCAAATGGAAGCTTTGACTAAAGGTATACTTAGCTTCGTAAAAGAAACGGGTATATCCAAGGTCTTTTACTGGACAAAGGACAAAGGAGTCACAATAGATCACACACGAGGTCGCGGTGACGCAGGGGATGACAGCATCCCTTCTTGACGGTCAAAAAAGGGGGGCTACGGGAGGGTTTTTTTTTTTTTAATTTCTCGGCTGCGGGGTTTCGGAGTATTTTTGGTCGTAGAATCCATTTTTGAGATCCCACATCAGTCCGAACAATGTAAATCTTTTTTGTTTTATTGACGCAGAATTAATGTTCGCACAAGTATCCTATATCAAAAACGCTGCAAATTTTACACAAGGGTTTATTATTCTTCGATATAGGTTACTTGTGCAAAAATTAATCCTGTGTCTGTAAAAAAAGTTAAGAATACAAGAACGTTAACGTTCTTAAGAATACTAATATTAGTATAATTTCAAAGTACAAAGTTCAGGGGCTGATTCTTAATGTTGTCACGATGCAAGTTGGGAGTGAAGTGAAGTGGTGTCTTCGGTTGGGTCTACTTATAGTCTTCTTGTCAAAAGGGGCGGTCCATTAATAGGATTCTTCGTAGGGGTGGAATCCGTGGGAACCCGGTGCGGACGAGGTTTTGAAGTGTTTATGATTTCCAGCCATCTAATCTCTGCATCCTTCGAAGTTGGAGGTACCGGAGGATGTCACATTCATTGCGTCTTTATGGCATCCTTTGAGGGGGTGTGGATGACAGGCACACCTGTCAACGCGGGAGTGCCTCGTTTATTGTGATGTAGCGGTAGAGACGGCTGCCCAGTGCGCACCTGCTGAGGAACCGACATTAAACCTATCGGTCAGACGCGTTTTATATATTTTTGGAATTTCCGCCGGTGACCCGCATCAGTGCGCCGCCGACGTCGAGTCGTGTCCTTCAAAGTGGCCGGCCTGAAAATGTCTTCGTTTTTACTTACGAAACTGCTCATGAGCTCCACACCCCGTTTATAACACTCGACCTTACGTTTTATTCAAATATCGTTTTGAGAAATTCCCCCAACACCTTCAAACTTAGAAGTTTTGAAGTTCAAAGTGGTAGCGCCACATCTATTGACCCATATCATCCCCCCCCCCCCCCTACCGGTGTAGTAAACATTGAAATAAGCCTTTTGCATTGTTTTCACCTCTCTCGGACTAACAAAATTAAAATTTATCGAGCGTAAAATTCATATAACAGCGGCCTTCAGAATAAACGCATATAAATGCATGTTCTCGTGGTTTTCGTCTAAAATGAACAATCTAAAATGAACAATGAAAACCAGAGTGATGCATAACAATTTTATTATTGAAAGAAAACAAAATAGAAAATTAGGTATAATTTACCCAAAAACGAACACTACACAATTGGTTTCAAATTGAACCACTACATAATACCATCAAGTTTTAACAGTACAAAAAGAAAAAAAAAACCAAGTCAGTCATTGAGCATTAAGGATTGACACCAAACGAAACGGTGACAAAATACCTTTCTAGAATGTACAATTCCTTAAACTAGTACGCAGATTGATACCATAGGACGGCAGGCCACATTTTTTGAGCTTCATGACAACAATGAGTGGCTGCAAACGTACTGTAGGTTGAAGAGAAATTCTGACCTTAACTGCAGCCCACAGAAATGGTCCAACAGTGCGAGGATCACGATGAGTCCAAGGATAGGTACGTCCAACCTGTAAGGATCACGATAAACGTTAACATTTATTTAATATTTGCTGAAACAATTTGTACTGTAGTGTTCAGTGATGGGTACCGGGAATTCAGCGGGAATATTACCCAAAATGTAAATTCCCGGCAAAAATGGGGAATTCATTGCTTCTTCCTTAGATTTAGATGAGAAAATATATGATTATATAATATATGAGAATAAGTTGGAGACCGGTTTCGAGCTCCAAACTGAAGTATTTCGTCTAAATACAGATAATAAGAAGTTAAACGCTGCAAATTTTACACAAGGGTTTATTATTCTTTGATATGGGTTACTTGTGCAGAAATTTAATTTAATTTAATTCTGTCAAATTCGTCAAATCCGTCAAACTAAAAAATTTTTTTTTTGGTTTTATATTTCAAAAACATTGTTTTTGATTTTTTTTTTCAATAACATTTTTTGATTTTTTTCAACTTTTTTTTTGTTTTTTACCTACTTGATGTAGAATCCCTGTAGAACCCTGTAGATCGCAACAGCGAAATCGGATCGTTGCGGGGCCCCGAAAAATGGATTCTACGACCAAAAATACTTCGAAAACGACACCTGACTCGATCACATAGCCAAAAGCCTTTAAAAAACGCTGCAAATTTTACACAAGGGTTTATTATTCTGTGATATAGGTTACTTGTACAGACATTTAATTCTGTCAATAAAAAAATTAAAAAATTTTTTTTTTTTGGATTTTTATATTTCAAAAAAAATTTTTTGGGGGGATTTTTTTTCAAAAATGTGTTTTTTCAAAAATTCTTTATTTTTTACTCGAAAAATATTTAACTTCTTGGGATCCTTCAAAAATCCAATTTTTAGCCCCATGAAAGCCCTATAGAACGCCACAGTGAAATCGGATCGTTCCGGGACCCCCAAAAATGGATTCTACGTCCAAAAATACTTCGAAAACGACACCTAACTCGATCCCATAGCTAAAAGCCTTCAAAACACCCCTCCTGTAGCCCCATAGCGCCCCACGGGTTTGGGCGATCGGGCAGAAAACCTTGTGGGCACAACTAGATGGTAAACCGAGTATTTTGTCAAAATTTCATATTTTTAAAAATATTCCTACTGCCCAAAACGGCCTGGGCGGCGGACGGACATCTAGGTTTTGGAATCTTAACATCTTGAAACTGATAATATCAAATTTTGAGGCCGATCGGAGTCGTCGACCCCCGTCGCGAAAACATAGGTGTATTATTCCAAGAATAATAAACCAAAAAATGAATTCCCGGCTGGGGAATACTTCCCAAAAATGAATTCTCGGGAATTTTCCCATCACTGGTGGAGTCCAATAAAAACATACCTTAACAATTGGGTGCATCTTCACAACGTTCCAAAATTTGGACTATTTAATAGTCCGTAAAAGCGCGTTCTAATCTGCATTGAAGGGTCTGTGTCTTTGGTTTCATCGTTCACACTTCAAAGGATCTCGCTCCGTCAATTTTCTCCCCCCTCTGAGAGACGGATCCTGAACGACGTTGGCGGGCAACAGGGCGCGCAAAGCTCTTCGCAAATGTTCAGTGCAGGAGACGCTGGAGGCGGACCAGACTCTAAAAACGCGATCGAAATCATCCGGCGGGCAATGCTTGGCGTCTAACATGTAACAGTGGACGAACTCGCCGTCGTGATATATCAGTCCATTTAGCTGCAAGTACCGCCTCATCCACGATTGATGAGGCGTGAAACCGTACAAGCCCATTTGTCTCGCCTGCTGTTTAGAAACGGTTTCGAGCACTTGCGGTACCATGACGGGCAAACTTAGGATGTACGCTTGTTCAACGCCCTTGAGGAAATTTTCAAGTCGTTTAACCCAAGTGACATAAAATTTCTCCAACCCTTCAACGTCACTGTTTTGCATATTAGTTTTACTAGCGATTTTAGCTTCCATCGATTCAATTTCAGCGGCAGACACGACACGAGTCTGCGTAGTGAACCATTTCAAAATTTCCGCCAGGTATTGTTTTATTTTACCCTTTTCGTAATTGAAAATATAAGGGCGCATGCAATCCAGCAAAAGCTCCGGAGCTACTGGGAACACGTGGTACCACAATTCAAACTCCATGTCGAACCGGCGCTTGATGATGCCTGCTGCAGGTGCCAAGAATAACCTCTGCTGCCTGCCGAGAGTGCACCACATGCCGTGACGACCCAAGAACGACTTCAACCACATTTTGGCGGGCCGGAAGTGGGTCATTCCCAGGCTCAGAGCAATCTCCACGGACTTACTTTCGAATATGCTCGGTGAAACCATAATTTTGAGTTGTGACGTCAGCGAGAAGTACCATGCAAGGAGTCGGGATTCAAATAGCGATTCGGCGTCATTTTCCTGTTTGACGACGATGTCAATCTCCTGTTTGATATTGTCGATATCTTTAACGACGAAATCCGTGACGCCTATTTTGGGGAGAATTGTCACTATCGGTTGGGCAGATTCTTTATGCCTTTTGCTGACGTGCAGTTCAGGGCTAGCACGGCGTTTTCCCAAAATGCTCTGATACCCCAAAGTTGACACAGGAACTGCTCTGATGGTTCCCACATTTTTAACGCGCGCCCTTCTCTGTTCGTGGCGGATTCTAAACGCTGAGAGCCACTCAGCATTTACATCATATGCGACATTAAAATGTATAGCCAGTTGTTGGGCGGATTCCAGGATCTCGCAGTCCTCCAAAGGCCTGTGAACTGATAGTTTGTCATACCAGTCGTCCACAGCGCTCTCAAACGCATTGAAAACTGGCTCAGATTCCAAAGTGGTAGTTAACACTTCAGGCGTATTGCCCTGGGAATCTACTCTGCGTATTGACTTGACGTTATAAGTAAACTTTGGCTCACTGTGAATGTCATCTGTCGTTACATCAGACTCTGCGAACTCATTGTATTCCTCTGAAAGCACCGAAATGCTTACAAACTGATTTCCGTCGATATCTCCCATACCTGACGACACACCGAATGACTGCAGTGCTTCGTCCAATTCATTCCCTGTTGTGTTGTGCTCGTTCACTTCCATATTGTCACATAAATGCACGTAGTAACTTCACGTCTAACTGGCGCATGATGACACCCTCCTGATGTTTCTTCTCAACTTGTCATCCTGAAAGTGCGGCTGAGACGTTCAGGAAAACTCTGGCAGCTGCAAGACTCCCTGAAAAGTAAAGAAACCGCTTGAAGTAATTTCAAAAGCATTCATCCTACTACCACAAAATTAACAAAACAACGGGAGATCAATCAACGCATCAAACTCACGCAGGTTCACAACAAGAATTAAATTAAATTAAATTAAACTCACGCAAATGTGATTCAAATTAACTTTCGAATAACAACCGTTCGACCATAAATTTTAGGTTTGTGTATGTAAACACCGCCAAAATGATAAACAGTTTCATCATATCACTCAGTGTTACCAGGTGTGAGTTTGCGTCGAGGTAGGAAATTGAGGACGACGGGGAATTACTCATAGGTATCAGGTACACAAGCAAAACGCTGCAAATTTTACACCAGTTTATTATTCTTTGATGTAGGTAAACTGTGCAAAATGAAGTATTAAATTGTACCTACCTATAATTAATTATTTTTGTCAATTCTAAAACATTGGGTAAGTAATTACAAAATAATTTAAAATTATATTAAATATCTATAATTTTATAAATCTTTGTACATTGTCAGAACAGATTTAGGACCCCGAAAAATGGATTCGGCGTGCGAAACGGCTGCAAATTTCATAAAAGGATTTATTATTCTTCAGTACAGGTTAATTGTGCAACTCTGTCAATAAGTCTGTCTTAAATATTTTTGAAAAAAAAAAAAAAAAAAAAAAAAATCTGTAGGTGTTCGGATAGATGTGGGGGACTTGAAAGATGGATTATGCGTCCAAAGTTAGGTGGGTACTCGGAAAATATTCGACCTCCTGGGATCCTTGAAAAAATTCCCATTTCTAGCCCCATGAGAGCCCGATAGATCCCCACAGTGAAAACGGATCGTTCTGGGACCCCAAAAAATAGATTCTACGTCCAAAAATACTTCGAAAACGACACCTAACTCGACCCCATGGCCGAATCCCTTAAAAAAAAGCTCTCACGCTGCCCCATTTTAGCCCCATAGCGCCCCACGGGATTGTACGATCGGGCTGAAAACCTTGCGGGCACAACTAGATGGCAAACCGAGTATTTCGTCAAAACTTCAGATGTTTAAAAAAACTGGTTGTGTGTTTTTATGAAACCACGGCAAAAGTGAAACTTTTTTCACATTATAGACATTTAACTAAAATGTTTCGGAATAATATTCCATGAAGGGTATAACTATCGCTTCATCAATCTTAATGTTATATAATATATAACATATTATGTTAGAGTCTCAATAAATAGCTCACTGACGTTCGGCAGCCACGCCCGAAGTTGGTACCTACTACCACTGAGGCGAGCCTAGCGAGCAAGTTTCAGGAAATGCTGCCCACATTTTTCAATCTGTTAGAGTCTCAATAAATAGCTCACTGACGTTCGGCAGCCACGCGACATTCAACACAGACGAAAAAGGTTGAGACGATGTAATAAAAGTTTCACTTTAAAAATGCCTGCTGCCCAAAACGGCTCGGACGGCGGACGGACATTTCGGTTTTGGACTTCTTGAAACGGGTAATTTTGAGGCCGATCGAAGTCAACCTCCGTCGCGATTACATAGGTGTATTATTCCAAGACTAATAAACCAAAATGAGAACTCTCCTCGGAGAGATGCTGAAAAAACATCGACCACAATCGAGCAACATGCAACAATGAGGGGAAAAGTCTCCGCCCGAAGCAGAAAAGTCCCCGAGCATCCCTCGCTTCCCCCCCGCAACACTCTCCTTACTTGGTAACACTGTATGGTACAAATCGTTATCAGCAACCTACTTGTCAACATCGCAAACTTGTGTTGATAAGCTGTCACACTCAGAAAGAACACCTGGATTATACTTTGTGTAACAATCACATTTCTTCAGATTTATCGTTTTGGTGAGTATTCTTGATAATGCTGTTCACTTCGCAAAAACTTTCCGCTTTAGTAAGGAATTTTGGTTGATTCTGTGACGACCAATGTCAGCGTTATTTGTATTGGGGGTCTCACAGAATATAACCACCGTACAGCGGAGCTTTCGGAGAATGTTTGAAAAGTTGGCCTCTTCCAGCGGTCACCACCGCTCTGATAGTTCTGAATAAGCTCCTTGCTGAGGTGACTGATTTTAACAGGGTGACACCTACGGTGTCCAACTCTGATGCGTCAAGGGGGGGGGGGGGGGGGTCCCTTCGCTCGAGTACAAATACTTGTTTGCTGGTCAGAAGTCACTATCGTAGGTCTCGATCCATCGAGTCCGATGAGTAGGAGGCCCTCCCTCTATTAGACCTTGTTCGACTTCATGGAAAGGTTACGTTTGGTTATCGTAGAGGCAGGTTAGTGGGCTCTCTGAACCGCCAAGATGAAGCGGGCGACGCCCAACTGCCACCCGGTTGAGGCGTCTCACTTTCTCGCGGGGAAAACTACCACCGCCGAAGCCTCAATGTAGACCCCAATAGTAGGCAGTTACTGCCACCCCACTCTGATCTCGTTACTGGCAGAAACATGAGATGATGATGATGTGATTCCACTCTAGGAATCGATGTGCTATCGGAGCTCAATATGGGATCTCAGTATCAGCCAGGCAATGAGTGAAGCGGAAGCCAAAGAGCCACTAGTTATGTTTCACAATAGCATGTGGACATGAGCTGGGCGTAAGAAGTGGGGCTGCAAAGCATTTGTGAGCGGCAGTTGGAAACCGCCTCCTGAAGCAGATGCGTGTTTGAGGGTGTTGTCGGGTTCAGAACAAGTGTTTTCCTAAAATTGGGGCTACGGGCGGCGTTTTTTTGAAGGGATTTGGCTATGGGATCAAGTTAGGTGTCGTTTTCGAAGTATTTTTGAACGTAGAATCCATTTTTGGGGGTCCCTGAACGATCCGATTTCACTTCATGGGCTTTCATGGGGCTACAATTGGGTTTTTTGAAGGACCCAAGGAGGTCAAGTAGAGTGTCGTTTCCGAGTAATTTTGGACGCAAAATCCATTTTTTCGAGATCCCTCATCTGGTCAAACATTGGACTGAAACAAACAAATTTATTTTTTTCAAAAATCGTTTTTTAATGGCACACAACCTTTACCAAAGAATAATAAACCTTGGGTAACATTTGCTGCGTTCCGAGCTATGCATTACTACTATTCCTTTGAACTGTTAATAGACGTTGATTTTGAAGGGTTTGAGCCAGGGTTTCGAGTAATTTGTCGTTTTCGACGAGATTCTGGGCAGAGAATCGATTTATGGATTTTTCATGTATGTCCGTCCAGTTGATAGGTTTCAATACTGCTTCTGAGGGGTTATAGACGTAGATTTTGAAGGGTTTGAGCCAGGGTGTCGAGTAAGTTGTTGTTTTCGACGAACTTCAATACAGATAATTGTTTTATGGATTTTAAAAAAGTCGGTCGAGTCGACAGGACTCAAATATCAACCTATAGGTTCTTTTATAAAAATGGCGGACCCGTCAAGGGCCTTTTGCCTCTGAAAACCAGCCAGGAAACTTGATGCCCCCTACTTGCAACTATCCCTATCGTTGATGTGAGTCGGCGTTTCCTCTGTAACCTACCTGGAGATTATTCATATGGGCGAGCAAAGCTAGCGCCCCCCCCCCCCCCCCCCCCGTCAGAGAAGTCGTATAAAACGGAGTGAGGGAACGTTCACTTGTTTTTGAAGAAAATTATGAGATCAATAATTTTTAAACTTGGATATTTCCGTATCCGTATTTCAAGTATTCTTTTACTTTTCAGAAAGTCTGCTGCTGCTCCATTATTTCTCAGCCTCGCACTTACTGAACTCGTCTTCAGATCTGAAAAAAAGGGAAGAAACCTGTCAACTGCTGGAGATCCTGTCAATGTTGCTCCACGTCGCCGAGTAAACCTACCCCGAAATTTCGTTTATCGGTGATGAACGTTCAACTTTCTATCCAAATTGCTGCCGTAATGGGACTATGATGATAGAGAGAGTACGAAACTTGCAAAGATGGAAGTTGAAAGCAAGGAAGGTAACTATTATGAAAATATAACATTGAAATATGAATTTGACGAAGCACCGTGTGAGGCCGATGAGCAAGGTTTGGGTGATGTCGATGGAAATAAGTTTGTAAGAATTTCGGTGCTTTTGGATGAACCCAATGAGTTAGCAGAGTCTGATTCACCGACAGAAGATATTCGCAGTGCGACAAAGTTTACTTATAGCATCAAGTCAATACGCAGGGTTGATCCCGAGGGCAATACGCCGGAAGTAGCAACCACTTCCTTGGAATCTGAGCCAGTGTTCAATGCGTTTGAAAGCGCTATGGACGACTGGTATGCCAAACTATCTGTTCACAGGCCTTTGGAGGACTGCGAGATCCTGGAATCCGCCCAACAACTGGCATTACATTTTAATGTTTCATATGATATAAATACCGAGTGGGTGTCAGGGTTTAAAACTCGCCTCGAAGAAAAAAAGCGTCAAGCGTCCACGTTAGGCAATCAAACGAGCTTATCGGGCAAACGGAGTGGTAGCCCTGATCTGCACGGCAACAAAAGGCACAAAGAAGATGACTTAGATGACAATTCAGATTGTGAAGTTGTTAACGAAGAAGTTGACATTGCTGAAGAGGAAATTGAGTTAGATTCGCCGTTTGTCTCTCAACTGCTTGACTGGCAGTACTCGATTACGGCACCTCACAAACTTATGGTTGCAGCGACCATATTAGAAGGCAAGGCTGTTGAAGTGGCTTTGAGCCTGGGAATGACCAACTTCCATCCCAGCAAAATGTGGTTGAAGGCGTTTTTAGGGCGTTACGGCTTGTGGTGCACTCTCAACGGGAAGCGGAAGTTATTCTTCGCCCCTGCAGCAGGCATGCTCAAGTCTCGGTTCGACGTGGAGTTTGAAGTGTGGTACCATTTTTTCCCCTCATGTCCGGACTACTTCATGGATTATGTGCGTGAGTACCGTCACATGAAGAGTAAATACAATGCATACTTGACGGAAATTTTCGAATGGTACACGTCAAGGTCTTTAGCCCCGACGGCCGATGAAATCACGTCGGCAGAGGCTGAAATAGCGGCAGGAGTGGGGCTCATGGACAAGGATGTTGAAGCGATTAAGGAAATTAACATTTGTTGGCTGCAACGACATGAAAAGTTCATCAAGGGAGTCGCCGAGGCGTATACTACCATGCCTGTAATGTTTCCAATTGGGCTCAGAAGTGCTGCTAAACGATGGGCTACCAGATTGGCCTTGGATGGATTCGCCCCACACCAAATGTGGATGAGGAGGTATTTGCTGCTACACGGGTTGCTATATCACGACGGCAACTCCGTCCACTGCTTCATGTTGGACACCAATCATTGTCAGGCTGACGATTTCAATCGCATATTTTCGGTCTGGTCAGTCTCCAGCGCCTGCAATACGGAACAGTTAATAAAAACTTTACAGGAAATGTTGCCCGATCCTCTGGCTGACAATCAAAACGAGGAAGGAACCCGGGAGGACCCTGTGGTTGTAAAGGATGAACCCGAAGAAGCAGACACTCCGTTGCAAATTGAACACGCTTTCACGCTACAGACGTGAACCTGAGAACAATGTGTTTTAGGACATTTGGTACAGCAAAATATTATTGACGTGAACTTTGTCTTGTCACTACACATTGTGGTCTGTTCAAGTTATGGTGACTGTTAAACCATCTGAGTTATTGGGTTAGGTTGGCTACGTTGCCATATTAAATAAATTTTGTTTTGAAGGATCCATTGCAGATGACGGTAGATATTGGTCTATATCTCTTTGAAGCACTGAAGCGTGATCAAATGGTATCAATTTGAGCTCTTTTACAATACATCCACTTCTAACACAAAACTGGTTATTTACGAACACAGGTAGTTTGGCCTCCCTTATACATTGTGTCAACGTTTCCTGTCCCAATACGCGATATATCCCTTACAAACTGGGGTTTAAAATCTCGTTGTCACACTTGATAAATTAGTCTCTGGATCACCATGGAGTATTTTTATGGCTGCAATAACGGTGGGCGTTGCGTGATGAAACTTCCCGGAACGTTGGAACTCAGTCAGTTTCTACCCATGGGGTTTTGAAAACTCCGTCGAAACCTATTGCAGCTTCGCTGGCTACATTTTCTTACCTGATGATGTGTGTGTTGCAGCTCCGCCGGACTAGAAGGAATGGGAAGCGGAATTGGGAGAGTAATAGGCTGTTGACATACAATTTAAAATAATATTTTATAATATTTAAATGAATATTATTCATTATCACGTCTGAAAAAAAAAAAAGATGGGCCATAGTAAGGTATCGTCTTGGAGAAATAGACCAGACTCTCTTAGAAGCGTCTGAAAGCCTGCTGGCTCGATGCTGGTGCCTTGATACGCCTCACCAAGACTGTATGAGTTGAAACCTGCAGCCAGTGATGGAAAGACTGGCGGAAATACTCATGAATACCTTTTTCAAAATCGGCAGTGGTTTTCAGAAACCCATGTCTTCACAAAATCGTGAGAGACGTCGCTGGAGACTGAATATTCTTGGGTTTCGAAAAGCACATGAGTTGATAATAGCGATGATGATTGACGGAAATGAAAGTAAACACCAGTGAACGGTATATAATTCATATTTAGAAAAAGTAATCACGTCATCATTAACTGGCGGAGATGTCAGCAAGCGCAGTTGCATGGTGGGATTAGGCCAGTTCGGCGGAGTTGTCCACACCCCCTCTACCTATTGTAGGGACTCCAGCTGGGATTCCAGCCCCGGCAATGAAAGGAGCTTCACGCCTGTTTGTGTCATGGGATTTCTGGATCTCTCGATTTCGGGATTTTTGGATTTTCTGGAGCTCTTTTTCCCTATTTCTGGATCTCTGAATTTTCTGATCTCCAGATCCTATGGATTTCTGGATTTTGTGCCTTTCTGCATTTCTGTGCATTTCATTTTCTGCATTTCTGTGCCAGGGGTCCAGTGGAGCTGGTCACCTATTCTGCTCTCCTTCTTCTTGTATTCTCTTGCTAACCTCAGTCTTGGTGTTGACGTCAAGGGCAAACGGATCACTGGAACTGAGCTGGCGGAGATGGTATTCCTTGCATTGACCCGATGACGCATCGCTGAAGGAGTTGGGATGTTTTCACTTGCAATTACCTGGACTTTGGCGGAGTTGAATCGCCCCTGTATGGCAGAATGCTGGGAGCGTCATGTCCCAAATCACAATGCCAGGGGTTGTGGAGGAAAAGGGAGGGAATGCAGGTCCAGGTTCCCTCTGGACTATAGCACGAGACGTGATCCAGTCTAGAAATCTGTGGAGCTGCAGAAACGGAAGATCCACTTTGGACGGCCTTGCTAGATGCGTCTGGGTATCCTGTCCTCCTTGGACCTCCGTTAGCGATTTCTGGGCCAATGTTATACACGATGCGTCGTGGTCGACGTTGGGCCTTCCAGATCCCGCAGCTTCCCTGCACCAAGTGTCATGGTAGTATGCTGGGTCGATGGACTCTAACTTTGGATCCTCTGACACCTGCCCAAACAAGCCGCTCTCGGGAGAATGGGGGCCTGTTTCGTTCCCGCCAACTCACTCCGCGCTCACAGCGATGGGTGGTGGCTCCTGGAACTAACTCTGGCGGCTTGCCAAGCTTACTACCTTGGGTGTGGGGTAGTTATATATAAAACCAATCCCATTATATATCAAACCGATTTTGGTGAAATTGGGCTTGATACCTTCTATACATAGACTCTTGGGCACATCTATCGCAATATAACCCGAGTCAAGTTATATTGCAATACCATAATTGGGAAAATATGCTTTTTGCTTCCGAGTCTGCGAAGCAGCGGAAGCCTTGTGTTCACTTTCGGGAGAAAAAAAATTTTTGTTGTCCGAATTTAAAATTTCCACTCGCATTTTGCGTTTCATAGCCTACTGAACAAATTTGGTTCCGTGTCTGTCGGTCTGTGGGTCTGTCGGTCTGTCGGTCTGTGGGTCTGTCGGTCTGTGGGTCTGTCCGCATTTCCTTGTTACAGCCATAATTTCCACAATTTTGAATGAATTTAGCTCAAATTTTGAGGGATTATGCGGATCAGGCTCCTTGAGGTCCCATACGAATTTCAGCACAATTGAATCAGCGGTACGCTCTGCGCATGCGCTAACGTGAAATTCTTGAAACAGGCATAACTTTCTCAATTTTGATCGGATTTCAATCAAATTTTCAGGAATTGTGTGCGTATAGCTCTAGATGGTACCCTGTCAGTTTCATCACGATTGAATCAGCGGTACGCTCAGCGCATGCGCGAACGTAACTTCCTTGCCACAGCCATTTTGATCGGATTTCAATCAAATTTTCAGGAATTGTGTGGATATAGCCCTAGATGGTTCCCTATCAGTTTCATCACGATTGAATCAGTGGTACTCCCTGCGCATGCGCGAACGTAATTTTCTTGTTACAGTTGTTACGTTCATTTTGAACTTGGCACGAGGAAGCTCATGTGCCATTGCCTTGGCAGTGTATTTTTAGTTATACCTAATATAGTTTTTTAAATGTATACCTCTTATATTGGTGGAGGAGGCAGCCACGTCGTACACCCCTCGGCCCACCGCCATCCCAACATCCTGTCAACTGCTCCAGCTCTTTGTGGACCGCTTTTGGAGCAACTGATACATGTGGGGCAACGTTTTGGTGGCTTCAGATTTTTCTCGTCATCTACTCGGCAAAATAAATTTTTGGTATTTTTTTTCAAATTTTGTAGAAAAAGCTTAATATTCTTTTTTGCTCCACTTTTGGAGCTTACATGCGCCACGTAGAGCAACCTTTTGGTGTTTTCAGACATTTCTCGTACTATGCTCGCCAAGCTGAATTTTTTGAGACCAATTTAAATTTTTTCCGACTTCTAGAAAGTGCCGTAGAATAAAGGTGGTCCTCCTAGGTCATCCTCGTGCTCTTCCTCCTCCTCGGGCTCCAATATAATAGATATAATTTACAAAAGTCTAACAAAAACATGCGTCTTTTACTCTTAAAAGAAGGAATTACAAACTTGTTAATGGACGCATGATTTGGCCTAAACTGATCATAACACACTTTCCGAAATTGTGGAGCGAGTTTTCGGGCCTCGTGAAAATTTGTGTGAAATGGATTTTGAAGTTTTGTAAAGAGCTCCTCTTCTATTGTATATAAATTTTAGGAATAATAGGTGTTTTGCATAGTGTATTTTTGTAACTGCTCTTCCATTTGTGCGATTCCTACACTCACCACTAATGATTCTGAGACTGAAGAATTTGTGTTTTTTTCTGTTACTATAATAAATATAGTAACAGAAAAAAACAGCTATTCTTAATTATTAGTATATGGACTTACTAATACACTCGTTAATTTTGCAACAAGCCTTGGTTGTTGCCTATAAATGTACCTCGCTACTGTATTGTTTTTAATCCGGAAATAAAATTGTTTTCACTTGTCAAACCCTTATCATTTTCCCTACTTTCAGCTTTAAATTTTATTTTAAGAGACACCCTTGTATTGTCTAATTGATTACCTATTAAATTTTACTTTCAAATGCGAACACGAGGTTGATCAAAACTCTGTGCCATTCTCTAACGTCGATTGGTTCATAACAGTGGCAAATTGTGCAGCGTCCAGTGCCAAATCAATAGCAGCGTGGCCGATCGCAAACACAAATTAATTGAGATTTATTAGCAAACTTCAATACAATTAGGACTCCGCTGATTATGTAGGTTCAGGTCTAACATTAGTGGAGTTATATAGGTTGGTCGAACGTTTTGATCGGCCGCAAAATTCTACGGCACAAAGATTACCAAAATCAAACACCAGGAGGTCAAAATAGGTGTCGTTTCCCCAGTAATTTTGGACGCAAAATCCATTTTTCGATGTTCAACATCACTTCAAACACCTTACAGGTTTGTTTTAAACATGATTTATACTTATTTTTTGACAGAATTCGTTTTTGCACAATTTGCACTTCCTGTAACAAAGTGTGTCAAATTTGTTGCGTTTAAAAAAATAAAAAAGTGAATAATGGGTAGGTACCTGTTTGGCCTTGTTTTATGTAGCTGACGAGATTTCTCCCATTGATGAAGTATAAAGGAATACATTTTGTGGGTGATCAACGAAGCGGTTGATTGTTTAGTGAATAATAAAACATTTTTCCTTTATAAAGGAAAATGTCGCCACATCGAAATAACTTGCTACAAATACTGCCAGAGATGGATGAGTGAGAAGTAATTTACTTAATGGCAATTTGTTACATTGGAGACATCAGTTTTTTCACCTTGTATGACATAAGGTAAAAAAGTGAACTTTACTGTTCTTGTGTTGAAGACAGCAACATCATTGTAACGATAATATCATACCTAGTTGACTTACCACCTTCAAAGAATTATGCAGTTTTCGTCGTCCTATACGAATTCAGGTATCAAACGGACAATATTTATGTTATCCCCAACCAATCGAAAGAAATCACCAACCAGTGAGCCTCCGCCATTGTTCCCTTCACAAATTTACATTTCTAGTTTCTCTTGAATCATAATATGATTCAAGAGAAACTAGAAATAAATCATTTATATTATAAATCCGTTTGACATATAATTCTGCGCAATACTATCATATCTCGGAAAAAGGATGAATGCTCTAATTTAAGGGCGTGATTGAGTTACTTTGTAGAGGTGAACCCTGCAGTTAGTTTCCTGAGGTCCTAAGGATATGCATGAAAAAGAAACTGAATCTTGTCTCAGGAAGATGCAATGAAGTTTAATACTCGTTCAAAACTTTAAACGGCTCTACTGAAAAACTGCGTTTTTTGAGTTATGATAGTCTTGTTCCAAAGGAGCGATATATTATAATATATTGTACACCCAGCACTATTTATATCAGCACTATTATAATCAGCACAACTGATTAAGACCCTTGGAGAATGCAGCATCAATACAAGCCTTGTTGCAAGTGGTATACCACTATAGGCCTGGATAGGCCTATAGGCTGGATCGTTGTTCACATTTAAATAATTTAAATGCCAATTATTGGAATTGATGCGCCTTGTATGTTATACAATTTATATTGGTAACAGTTAGAATTTAATTTTAACCTTTTCTGTTTTCAAATCGATATTCCCATCTCCTCCTAGAACGATTGGAATCGAGTTGATGTTCATCCAACTCTTCAGTAACCCCGACAAGTATTGGACGTGAAGCCAATAAATGCAATGTCATAAACTGTCTCAATTGACGCATAGAAGAAACTAGCGGTGACACCGCTGCGGTGTGTATACTGAAACCAACAGGGTTTTTTTGGTTTATTATTCTTGGAATAATACACCTATTTTCGCGACGGGAGTCGACGACTCCGATCGGCCTCAAAATTTGACATTATCCGTTTCAAGAGGTCTACATTGAAAATTTGAAATGGCTTCCGGGCCGTTTTAGGCAGTACCTACCTAGGAATTTTTTTAAAAATATGAAATTTTGACAAAATACTTGGTTTACCATCTAGTTGTGCCCGCAAGGTTTTCACTCCGATCGCCCTAACTTGTGGGGCGCTATGGGGCTATGGGATCGAGTTAGGTGTCGTTTTCGAAGTATTTTTGGACGTAGAATCCATTTTTGGGGGTCCCGAAACGATCCGATTTTACTGTGGCGATCTGTAGGGCTTTCATGGGGCTAAAAATGGGATTTTTCAAGGATCCCAACACTTAGTGTTATACATAGAATAAGTAATTGTGTCAGAAGTTTCATTTCGGTTCATTTTGGTTTATTATTATTGGAATAATATACCCATGTACTCGTGTAGGGGGGGGGGGGGGGGTAGAAACTTTTTGTCTTGAAACTTTTCAAGATGTGTAGATTCCAAAAACGAAATGTCCGTCGGCTACGGGAGGGGTCTTGTAAGGTTTTTGGATATGATATCGAGTGGGGGGTCGATTTCAAAGTATTTTTGGAAGCATAATCCATTTACCGGGGTCACACATCCGTTCACAAACTAGGTATACAAGAAAATTAAAAAAAATAACAAAAAAAACTATTAGGTAAATAATTAAATTAATTTTTATCTAACTGATATGTCAATTAATTTTTGGATAATTTATATCAAAGAATAATTAACCCTTGCGTACAATTTGCAGCGTTTTTCGTATTTGAATTTCGTAAAACTGACTGTGATAACTAGGTATGTATTCATACAATTTCGTACAATTAATGTGATAGGTAACTATTTCGTACAATTGAATGAGATATTCATTTTGACACGTGAGTGTGATATGTCTTGCAATTTCGTATACCTAATTGAATGTGATAACCAGTAGGTACCTATCTTTTTGTTCGAGTTATCTACCTATATTTGAACCCCTATTCCTTCCAGCTAGCAAACGAGCCAAGCTGAAAATTGAGTGTAAAAACTCTTTTTTTTTAGCCTGAAACTACTTTTTGGGTTCTCTAAAACCCATTCGGAGCATACAGATTTCATGCGGATTTTTGCTGGTCCAGATACGGATTTAACACGGATTTTTACCACTAACGACACGAATTTACGATTTTGTGGTCTGGCACCACTGCTACTCCGACTCGCCGTGTCGTCGACACGGTGTCCTGTCTTCGTCATAATGATAATTATTCTTAACTTTCACGTTCTGACGTTCATCTTCAACCTAGCAGAGACGGTAAAATCAGTCCCTAAGATACCCCATCGACGTGACTACGGGTTGACGCAGGTCAACGTAAACTGAAACGGCCAACATAAACATGCTGATTTCATCCTGACCTTAGTCGACACAATTGAACACGAATTTTGTACATGAAGCGTGTCTTGACAGAAATTGCTATCGAGTGGAGCTATGAGGGAAATAGTTGTCATACAAGTGGGAGGCTGTGGCGCCAAAGCGGGCCAAAAGGTGAGCTTGAATGATTTGATTTCGTGGACTTGTGTGGATATATCAGTACGTTCATTTTGCAGTTTTGGGAGGTGATATCCGACGAACATGGGATTGCACCGAATGGGCAGTTCGTGGGAAATTCTGATTTGCAACTGGAGAGGATCAACGTTTATTACGAGCAAGCCTCAGGTGAGTGAAATCACATAAAAGTGATCCGATGGAGGGACTGAAATTGTCTTCAGAAATATGAGTTGCACGGTATAGTTTCAACTATGTATACTATGTAATAAAATGGTAGTATTAGCACTGACTAGGGGGCCACTCCCTGCTGGCTACGCCAGCCAACCCTCGACCGTATCCCACCTGGCCCCTGGCTTCAGACCCAACAACTCGTTTTCCCATATTGTGTAGTTTTTGGTTTATTATTCTCGGAATAAGTAATACACCTTTGTTATCGCGACGGAGATCGGCGACTCCGATCGGCCCCAAAATTTGACATTATTCGTTTCAAGAGGTCTAGATTCCAAAACTGAAATGTCAGTCCGCCGTCCGGGCCGTTTTGGGCAATAGGAATTTATTTTAAAAAAAAATGAAGTTTTGACAAAATACTTGGTTTACCATCAAGTTGTGCCCGCAAGGATTTCAGCCCGATCGCCGAAACCCGTTGGGCGCTGTGGGGTTGAGGGAGGGTTTTTTTTAAGGCTTTTGGCTATGGGACCGAGTTAGGTGTCGTTTTCGAAGTATTTTTGGACGTAGAATCCATTTTTTGGGGTCCTGGAACGATCCGATTTCACCGTGGGAATCTAGGGATCGGGTGGAGGCAACCGTGTCACCATCAGCACACCACCATCCCAACACCCTGTTCACTGCTCCAGCTCTTTTTGGAGCAACTGATACGCTACGTGGAGCAACGTTTTGGTGGTTTCAGAACTTTTCTAACAAATTTGAAAAAAAAGAAAGCTTTTTGTAGACTATAGTCTACAAAAAGCTTTTTTTTTTCAAATTTGCTAGAAAAGTTAAAAATCCTGTTTTTTCCGCTTTTGGAGCTTATATGCGTCAAGTGGAGCAACTTTTTGGTGGTTTCAGACTTCTCTCGTTATCTGCTCGCCAAACTGAATTTTTTAAGACCAAGTTCAGATTTTTTCGACCGCTAGAAGTGCCCTAGAACAATTTTTTTTTTTTACGAGATGAAAAATCCTTTATGGACTGACAGCGGGGAAGTCCCCGCCCTTTGTGTGGGAGTCCTGCTTACCTCAGTTTACCCACTAATAAACACCTCGATTTCTCTCAGGAAGCTGCCCCGGGACTACGTAGTTAGTATTGCCCTAGAACAATAATGATGACCAAAATCATGTCACTATTCTCCTCCTCGTCCTCGGGCTGCAGCTTTAATATAGTAGACTAGGGGGCCATCTCCAGACCTCTCCCATCTGGCCTAAGACCCCTTCGTGTAGCTTTTTGATAGTGAATAGTTTTCTTTTTAATTCTTGAAGAAATACAGGATGGAATTTGAAGGATTTATTTGGATGGTGAAATCTATTTGTACCTACTCCTTCTTTTGCCACCTCTCAGCCAATAATCAGCGGTTTCGGGAAATTGATAAAGGGGGGTCCCCTTTTTAGCCACCCCTTTTTCTCCCCCCCCCCTCCACAATCAAAGCACCCTTTTATTGTTGTTTGCCAATATTTCATTACGCGGGGGTTCGATTGTTCACCAGGGAGGGGGGGGAGGAGTTTCTTCCAGCTGCACACTCATGAAAAACCTCCCTCTCATCACTGCTGAGAACCTCCCCCTTTGCGTCAACACGTCAACCTCCTTTAGGTTTCGTCTTCCCCCACTATCAACCAAATTTCAAACATCCCGTCAACTGAGCCAGCCAGTATTATAAAAAACAAATACATTCAAAATTTTTTTTGAACACTGAACCATTTTGAGCCAACGTTTTGGTGTTTTCAGACTTTTCTCGTACTTTGCTTGCCGCGGTGATTTTTTTTTTTCAAAATTTAGCGACATCTAGGAGTGCCTTAGAATAAAAATGAGCATTCTCATCGTTCTCCTCCTCCTCCTCGTGTTGGAGCTCCAATATAATAGATTTACATTACCAGATGTCAGTACATACAGATGCATCCTTCCCTGCTTGGAAACAGGTCTACGATTTATTTCAAGAGATTTCCATATATATCGTCAAAGTTCGTTCAAAACGAGAATTTGCATTCCACTAGTGGGTTGTTCACTCAGGTGGTCAACAGGAGTGGGCTCATCCAAGTATGAAACTGATCCGTCGATAAAGTTTTGATGGGCCCGCCGGTGATCGAGTGGATGGGAATTCAAAGTGTTTTCCCCCGCAAAGTCCTCTTCCATCACGTTAACCATCTATCTCTAACTTGCAAAGTATTCTCGTGGGGGTATTTTAATGGCGTTGGAATGTACAGAATGGAGAACTTGAGGGTTTATTGAGGTCTGAGGACTCGACCTCAGTTTCAGGCCTCGAGGATTTAACGAAGTACCCATTGCAAGTTGGAAAGCCCACCACTTTGGGTCTTATCACAGTTTCCTAGACAGAAAGCACCGCAGAGGAAGCTGACCTTCCTTAAAGATCGATCCACACATATCTGAGACGTTCCTTTCAGTACAGTGACCTTCAGTTGAAAAAAACAAGCCATCAATTGAATTGAATAGATGAGCGCAACCTTTTGTTATTACGATATATTTAACTAAGAAACAGTAGGTAGGTATCTAGCGACCAAACTATGCCACACAACACATCAAAAATATCCACGTGATGCTCATTACGTAAACAACTGCACCCTAACGACGGATATGAGGCGTTTCTTAATTAGATATAATTATGTAAACAACTGCACCCTAACGACCGATGCTTAAGAAAACCTTATGCCGATCAGAGGTAACGAACGGCTCAGGCTGCAAAAATCGTTTTGGAGTCGTTGGAATCAGCCTAAAAAGCTCATTCCATAGACCCTTGTACCAACGAAATCGGACAAAAACTTCTGTCCCCCTTTTGAGGCCTCCTTAGTTACACATCAGAGATAAACAACTTTCGTCGTGAAGTACCTCCCGAAAACCGATGAAAGGGATGAGGGAGGAAAAATCAAGGTAGCCTATAACCACCCCACGAACTCGCTGATCACAATGAGACCACCCTCATGAAAATCTGTTGAGCCGCTCGGGCGTGATGCTCTGTACACAAACAAACAAACAAAAAAAAAAAAAAAAACAAAAAAAAAAAAAAACACATGTCGAGGAGGTGAGCGCACCTTTCCATTTTTTGGAAAAAGGTTGCGCTAAAAATGAGATGGACGTTTTCCTGCGAACAGTCAGTGTTCGACGCCTCACACTCCCCCTGCCACCGCCGAGCTAGCAGCTCACCAACCCGGCGGCTCACCTCAGCAGGGCGGAGCACATCCTGGGCCGAGAAACTGGTCCCGAACTGGACAAAAATGTATTTTTCCTTGTAATACAGCGGTGGCCTACGGTTTCTTTGCGGGTTTATCGATGTAGTACACGTTCAGCTCAACGTAAAAACGTTCGCGTTGATAACTCATCTCGACTAGATAGCACGAACGATACTGAGGCTGATGGTGCCCCGACGATCTCTATTTGGTTCTATTCGCTTTGTGATCAAGAGGATGATCACCATTTTTATAGAGCCAGGGAGAGAAAATGAAACTCCGCCCAGCCATGACTAGACGCTTGATCCCATTCAGTTTTAGTTGAATCTCCTACCGCTGAATTCCGCATAGAGAGAGTAGGTAGACTCTGCATCACTAGGTTCAAGAGTTGATACGTTGTGTGATGTATTTTTCAGGAAACCGATTCGTACCTCGTGTCGTCATGGTTGACCTGGATCCAGACTCTGGGAAGCAGCTCCACAGCGGCCCTTACGGCCCCTTGTTCCGACCTGAGACATCCATTTTGGGTCACGTCGGGGGCGGCGCCGGCAACAATTGGGCCAAAGGGATGTACACCGAAGGTGCTGAAATCGGAGACACTGCGCTTGATATCATCCGGCATCTGTGCGAAGCCTGCGATTGCCTTCAGGTTTGCACACTTTTGAGTTAGGCGTAGAGGCAACGTGGTTCATCGTTCGAACGCTTTCAGGGATTTCAAGTGATTCATAGTTTGGGAGGTGGCACCGGTTCTGGCACTGGAGGATTTCTCGTTGAAAGGATCAAACAAGAATATCCCGATCGCGTACTGTGCACTTACAGCGTCCTTTCGTCTCCCAAAGTAAGTACACCCCCAAATTCTACTGTACTGGAGCTTGAGCCCGAGGAGGATGAGGAGTCTTAAAAATTCAGCTTGGCGAGCGTAGTACCAGAAACGTCTGAAATCACTGAACGTTGCTCCACGTGGCACATCTTAGGTGCAAAAATTGTAGAAAAACAGGGTTTTAAACCTTTTTTTAATAATTAAAAAAAAAAAAAAAGTGTTGGCGAGTAGATGACGAGTAAAGTCTGAAACCATCAAAAGTTGCTCCATGTGGCGTATCTATTGCTCCAAAAGTGGCCAAATGGCCAAAATAGGGGCTGGAACAGTTGACAGGATGTTGGGATGGCAGTGGGCTAAGGGGTGTCTGACGCCGACGCGGATGCCTCCTGCCCCCCCCCCCCCCCACCCCCCTACAAAAATTACACAATATAGGAAAACGTGTTCGGTCTGAGGCCAGGTGGGGTAAATGCGATTTTGGTTTATTATTCTTGGCTCAAAATTTGACATTATCCGTTTCAAGTGGTCTACATTCAAAATCCGAAATGTCCGTCCGCCGTACGCCGTACGCCGTACGCCGTCCGCCGTCCAGGCCGTTTTGGGCAGTAGGAATCTTTTAAAAAATCTGAAATTTCGGCAAAATACTTGGTTTACCATCTAGTTGTGCCCGCAAGGTTTTCAGCCCGATCGCCCAAACCCGTGGGGCGCTCTGGGGCTACAGAAGGTGGTTTTTGAAGGCTTTTGGCTATGGGATCGAGTCAGGTGTCGTTTTCGAAGTATTTTTGGACGTAGAATCCATTTTTTGGGGTCCCGGAACGATCCGATTTCACTGTGGCGATCTATAGGGCTTTCATGGAGATAAAAATGGGATTTTTGAAGGATCCCAAGAAGTTAAATATCTTTCGAGTAAAAATTAAAGAATTTTTGAAAAAACACATTTTTGAAAAAAAATCGCCTCAAAAATTTTTTTTTGAAATATAAAAATCCAAAAAAAAATTTTTTTAAATTTTTTCTATTGACAGAATTAAATTTCTGTACAAGTAACCTATATCAAAGAATAATAAACCCTTGTGTAAAATTTGCAGCGTTTTATGTAATTGAATTATCTTACGCTGATGGTAGTTGGAATGATGAAATTGATGAAATAAAAAGTCGGAAAGGCATACAAATCGAGAAGGAATAAAACAAAAAAACACAAAAAAAAACTAACCTTAGAATTTGTTGTTCGAAGTGTCAGTTTGTTGAGGACTGAAGTTAAGAACACTTGGGTTTGTTGTACTGTTTGGGTCGTATAACTGGCCCATTGCAACGAAAAGGTTATGTATTTGTTGTTTGTCGACGTGCACAGGATCTAGTCATCTTAACACTGGCAGCGAACACGGCTGGCCAGTCTGAGGTGGCCTCATCAACACCCACACAATGCTGGTGCTCGAAAGTTAAAAATACTATGATTTCAACAAACTGAGAAATATTTCACTCTGTTTGCCTTTCTGACTTTTTATTTAATCCATTTTATCATTCCAACTACCGTCAGAGTATGATATTTCAATTACATAAAAATCGCAGGTGAATGACAAATAACACACAATTACCACGCCAGGTGGGGTAAGTTCAGGCGTTGGTTGGACCCTAGTCTACAGCCATGAAAAAGCTACCTCTTTATTTTTCTCATGCCAGGTTTCCGAAGTTGTGGTAGAGCCATATAACAATGTCCTGGGGTTTAACCACTTGCTGGAACACGCTGACGAGGTCTACTGTCTGGACAATGAGGCTCTGTATCACATCACCACAAAAACACTGGGCCTTTCGTTCCCGACCACGGGCGACCTCAACCACATCATCTCGTGTGTCATTGCCGGCGTCACTACCTGCTTCAGGTTAACCTCTTAGTCAATAAACTTCCATATTACATCCACAGCAACCTCCACGGTTGTATGTTTATTCTAGATTCCCCGGCCAACTGAACGCTGATCTACGTAAACTCCTAGTAAATATGGTGCCCTTTCCTCGTCTTCACTTTTTTGTTCCTGGGTTCGTCCCACTCGCTTCAAGAGGAGCTCAGCCCTACAAGTAAATTTATTGACGAATCAATTAGTACTTCGCTTGTTTATTTACTGACCATAAATTTGTCACTACAGGAATATCACAGTTCCCGCGTTAGTACAACAGATGTTCGACGCTAACACTCTTATGTGCGCTTGTGAGCCTAGACGGGGCAAATTCCTCACTGCAGCGGCTATTTTCAGGTAATAAAACATGGCAGTGAACACGGCAAAATTGTGCTTTAAATTCCTATTAACCATTTCAGAGGGAGAATGTCAACTCGTCAAGTGGACGAACAAATGGTGAACGTGAGAGAGAAAAATTCTCCCTTCTTCGTCGAATGGATCCCCAATAACATCAAATCCGCCATTTGTGACATACCGCCGAGAGGGCTCAAAATGGCTGCCACGTTCATAGGTGAAATTTACTTGACATTGTCAAATTGTTTTTCGTTTGGGTCGTTGATGTGTTATATGTGTAGGACTGTTATAACATAGGTTATCTTAGTAAGGTGTTGTACCTACAAACATTGAGAATTTGAATTACTTGGTAATTTTCATTTCCTCAGGAAACACGTCGGCCATTAATGAAGTTTTTGATAGGATATTGAAGCAATTCAGTGCAATGTTGAAGAGGAAAGCCTTCTTGCATTGGTATACTGGGGAAGGAATGGAAACAATGGAGTTTGATGATTGCGAGCGCAATATGATCGATCTAACGAAGGTAAATATCGATCAGAAGTAAGTTGCAACTAAAACTAGTGTCCGGACTGAAGGCCTCGATTGCTTTGCCATTAGTAGGATACCTATGTGTCCTATCGCCCTATCTTGAGGAAGGTTCTCGAGCAGGTCCAAGCTAGGAGAATAGCCCCATCGGAGCTGCAACGCTAGAGCAGTTTGGCTTCAGGCCTGGCGGCGTGTCGATGAGGCTCTCAATAACTTCATGCTTGACACCCCCCCCCCCTTGCTACCATACTCTGATCTTCTCTCGTGAAGAAAGGCAAAGGACACACTGCCTGGTGATGGTCGCAGGTCAGTCCAAGTAGGACTTGGAGAGGTGTGAGGCAGAGCAAGCTGAAGAGCCAAACTGCGAGCTGATGATGCTAAAGGGCTGGCTCGTATGGCTGTGAGTCCTGGTAGTTCACCTGACGTGAACTTGGCATGGTGCTCCAAAAGTGGATGAGCGTTACCCTTCATGCTGAGGGTGCTTCTGCAAGAGCCATGGCAGCCTATTCAAAGGATGTGGTCCTTGATGGCAGCAACTGGGGCCTCAGGTCGAGTGATTTCCTTATCATATAAAAGGATTCTTCCTCGGAATCCTCCTGTATGCTGTCAGGGGTGCTGAGAGCTTTTGCCTCCTGAAGAAAACCAATCTCAGGAGACTGAGATCGGCGCAGAGCACGGCCCCCATCAGGGTGACGCTATCACACAGCACAGTATCAGTTGTGGTGATTCAGTTTCCAGCTGGGATTCTCCCTGTTGAGCTGGAGGCGATTTTCTGCGTGTAAAATTCGCGAGGGGTGCCACTTTCAGGTGCTGGGTTGAAGCCCATGGGTCGGCCAGTGGCAAGAGGAGTAGGCTGCAGAATCCACAGGGAGACTCACGTTTGAAGTTTTCCCTTGTGTGGCTCAACGGTTGTGGAAGGCGTGAGTGGTCCCTGATCATAAAACCTCTTAGTTGATGCGTGGCCATGAGAACTTCCCAGCTACCTGCTCCGCCTGGCGATCCTAGCTGCACATGTGCGGCGGCCCTGAAACCTCGGCAAAGCCTTGGCAGCAGCCGCCCTGAATGCCTGGCAGGCAACATTCGACCTAGTTGGGGGTAACAGCAGATTGAGTGACAGCTCACAATAGTTATCCCCACGGGCATTGAGGTTCCTCCTCCTAAGAAGCGGTTGAGCAGATGCTCCCTTTTGAGAAGGTAAGCCGCCTCCCCACTCTTCATGGGTGGTAGGAGGTGGAGCCACGCGGTAGTCTGGTTGGCGCCTGGTGGCGCTCCCTGTTTCCTACCATGGGGCCTGCTGCAAGCCACACGGGCTCCATAGCAGTTGCAAAATCCACATCTGCTCTCTCCAGGGCCGCCTCAAGAAGAAACCCCTTTTTCAAGCGAACCACCACCGTTTATAAATTATCATCATTCGAATTTCAATATTTAGTGTGGTCAGCTTGTGACGCCATACCCAAGGATCTGTAATAAGTGATTTAGATGTTGCAACTGTTTTCTTTTTAGGAGTACGACCAATACGCCAGAGAAGCCGGCGGCGGTGATGATGGCGATAAAAAAAGTTCTCGTTCAGGTAAATCCCCCGGCCGAGCTGATGATGACGATGACGATGATTATTGACAGCCCTCTTGGACTATACGCTTCAAATACACAATCTATACTTCACATCTGAGCGTCTTCGACTGATTGAATCGCTGTGAATTACTCATAGAAGGAGGGGGGGGGGGGGGGGGGGGTCGTAGTTCAATCGAGACCCGACTATAGTAGTTGACGTAGTGGGTTCGAGTCCCGCTGCGGGCTCGATTATTTTCAGTCCGTCCTCTGGTCCCGGGACGGGGTATAAAGTTTGGTTCAGAGCCAGATGGGGTTAATACAATAAAAATCGACTTGGATTTACTTTGCTTTTTACTGTGAAATAACTCATAGGCTCTGAACAGCTTCCTTACCAGAAATGAACTTCAATGAACTTTAAATAAAAATCTAAGGCAGCAGTCTCTTCGTGGCAGGAACACGAGAACTTATCTCCCCAGAGATAGTTACCGACGCTATTTAATATTCAATGTTTGAAAGTTTGCGGTAACGACGAACCTTCGTAACTTCAGGTTAGTTAAACCTAAAACTGATTCGAGTTCGCCGAGATTGAACAACTTTCCAGCCGCGCTGGATGTAAATTTGCCTCTGCCGTTTGACTGGGTGTTCGAAAATGGCCGTGACGAATCTTTAAGTTGGTGTCAAGTTGATGAGGTTAATCGAATTCTAATTCGTTTTTTGTGTTGTGTCAAGATGGCAACTGCGACCTCGGCTGTAAGTGTGATGAAATTTTAATACGAGCAACGCGTTGGTAGAACTGTTGAATGAGGTAACTTCATCTCTGCTACCGCGAGGAAAGTGTATCCGTCGGAATAGTGTAGAAATTTGATGGGAGATGAGCGGAAAGAAAATTGAAGCGTGCCATATCTGGGAGTATCCAGTAATTGGTATACACTGTTCAATACAGATTTTTTTGTTTTTTTTTTTCTCTATCGGGGAGAAATACCGAAGCCCAACTTCTGCTTCCACTCCCCAATTACCTTGATGGAAGTCGGCGCAGGTGATAATGTCGAAAAAGGGGAGGAAAAGCGAGAACAAAGGGGACTGATGTTAAGGGCGGAGGGAATCGGTAGCCTGAGATACGGCCCTGCCAATGGCGTAAATATAGCCGCTGTTGATGGGCCGCTGTACCAACCCGCCTACAAATTCCACTCACCCACAATCACCAAGCCCACACAATTTGCGCCGTTTCAACAAACAGGGAATTTTTATTATCCTCGTAGAAAACCCAATCACATCCCTTGTTTTATCACGAAGGTCTGGGTGAGGCATGCCAGGAGATCATGTTTTAAAGCAATAGGCGGCTCCCAAATATTACTGAAAGTTTAATCAAAACTGTACATTCATACGCATTTATAGAATTTCTGAGAAACGAGAATGTTCAATCTCTTAACGATTCCATATAGAAATCGTGCAAGACATGAGTTTCAGAGCATTCGTGTGGCACTGGTATGCAGGCGTGGGGTGGGGAGAGCGGAGGGGGGGGGGAGTTGATCTTTAATCGAAATAGCGAACAGCCCCATCAAAAATTGCTAATGCATTAAAACTTCAACACTTGAAAGGTTTTTGAACGCATACCAAAACCAGTCAGCCGTCTTTCTTGAGACTTTTTGAGTGGAACATTAGGGTTAAAAGTGGATTACAACATATGCCGGGATTCCCTCTTTCAGACAGGCGCAAAATTTTACAAGCATTTACCTGAATTAATTCGAACCTCACCTCGTAAACGGTCTGGTGTTCATTAAAAACTGAATTGCATGTTTTAACGATTTTTTCACTGCCTATAATATTTTAGGATTTGTTTGTTGGTTTTCTTTTTGTAATATGGTTCTGTCTTGTTCTCGACTCCATCTTAGTTTTGTCTCTTGTTTATTTATCTTTAATAGTGTGTTATTTATCTTGACGATTGTATTGCCTTCTCGGTTTCTGTCTTGTTCTCAACTTGTTCCATCTTATTTTTGTCTCTTGTTTATTCATCTTTAATAGGATATACGTAGTCCTCGGTTCAGTTAAAATAGTAGGTAGCTATTCTATACTAGTAGGTAAGAAAACATAAGGCACATTGTCCAGGATGCCACTTGCTGCAGCAGTTTGATGCTGTGGGGTAAGTGCGGCAAAACCCTCTTTCTCTGAACATACTGATTTCGATTATCTGGCTCATCATTCTCGCAGTACATTAGCCACAGAATCCAGGTGCAGCAGGGATTTTTCCCGAAAATCAAGTTTTAGACCGTAAATTGGGGCTCAAAGTCAAAATAATGGTTTGGAGGGGGGGGGGGGGGGTGAATTCATCTTGAGTGTCGGTGAGGGTTATGTAACTGGAAAAGAGCGAGGAAAAATCATGAAAATTCTGTGTGTTCTAGGATGTTCATCTATGCGACACAGCCGCCAAACTGGGGGGAAATACGTAAGTAAAACCGAAGTAAACATTTTCAGTTAAACTTTCTTGTCTGGTGTAGTGTTTTCTCAGAACTATACTTAACATAGAAAAAAAGTGTTTTTCCATATTTTTTAATATTTATTTTTGCATTAGTAAAGGAGTCAATAACTGAGGCTGAGGGGCAATTATCATTTACCAAGTATCTTTTCACTTCCAAAGGGTGGGGTACAATCACACTTGCGCGCCTATAGGGTCAGTTGGCATAGTTCTCAGTAAACATAATATGTTATAACATAAGATATATTATATCTTATGCCTACCTAAATGGCTCCCACTGACGCTTTATAAAACCTATCACGCCTAACAACCCGCGGATTTTATTCTTTAGATTGACCAGAGTTCGAAAAAAATTTTCATAGTGAACGATTTCAAGATATCCGCGACGGCAGCAGCCAGTCGGACGAAAATTCAGGGTGAAATTCCCTTGTTTCGTTTCGATTTCAAGATAAGTACACACAACACCAGACAATCAATAAGGTAGGTGCACCAAATGAGGCTACCTTAAGGTTTGTGGTACCTTTACAACCCAAACCACTGGGCCTATCAATTGAAACTTGACACACAGTTGGGCACCCAATTGAACTGCACGAAAAAACTATTTTCTGATTTTTCGAAGTATTTTGAGTGATTTTATCTAAAATGTCGAAAAGTTAGTAGGATCCCAATAAGGCCACCCGATGATCCTAATATGGCCACCCCTAAAAAGGGACCAGGCCATCCGTGCGTTCGGATTAGCCGAGTGGTTCTGGGCGTTAGCCACTTCGCACTGCATTCTGTTGAGGCCACAGACTCGAACTCCGTTGATACGAAGACCATGGAAATTTTGGGAATAAAAGTGCAGCGTCATGTCAGGCCCAAGAGGTCAAAAATATCACCTTTACCCTTAGTCAGTATAGGTATGAAGGGAAGGTTTCTGGCGGAGATGCTAACAAGCGGAGCTGCATACATAAATGGCGTACATGATGTAATCAAGTAGGTTCTGCAGATGAATAAGTAAATTCAATTAAATGTCACAATGCGGGCAACTGTAGGTATGCCAGGCCACCGTGTTCCTTACCATCTTGCCCCCATTGGGATACACACATCTTTCTCCGCTTCCCACATATCTTCAATGGTTTTGAGCTGCCATCAGTTTGATTACACAGTTTTTAAAATTCAAGCGGGTGGCCTTATTGGGCGCTCTGGCCTTATTATACTTACTGGTTACAAAAAGCGGTTTTTACCTGAACGACGGGCACAAACTCCTCCGATTCCGTCAAAACATTGTCAGCAACTGAATACCACTAGAAAGTCATAAGTGATAAAGAGTGGTAGCTCCCACTAGGTTTTAAAGCGATTATGACAAAATATTAATAGCTAGGTCTACTTGCTCTCCCTCCCGGCTGACTGTCGTTTCCTTGACTCGGGTCGAGAAATCATTTACGAAGATCCTGGTGTGTGGGAAGACGATTTCTATCTCTATTCCCCGGCCAATTTTACGTCCGCTTAGCGCATTGAGCGACTGTCTGATTGAGTCGGCGTTTCCTTTGTATCCCACTCCATCACTGTCCGAAAAAGCGGTCGGCCGAGCGAAGCAAGACCTCCTGTCTGAGAGAGTGGTCGCCCACTGTTGTTCCCTTGAGTCGGGTCGAGAAATTACAAGAAATTGTTTTCCATCTGGGTTTCATCACCAGCAGGGTTGGATCTGGTGCAAGTGCGCAAAAATGGTAGGGATGGGAATCGATTTCCGATTTTTTTGGGAAAATCGATTTTTTGTTCCGATTTTTCGATTTTTTTGAATCGATTTTCAGGTTCCGATTTTTCGATTTTTTTGAATCGATTTTCAGGTTCCGATTTTTTAGGTGAATCGATTTTTTACTTCTGATTTTTGTAAAAATCGTGAATCGATTTTTTACAACTGATTTTAAAAAAATCTTGAATCGATTTTCGTCATTTATAAAAATTAGTTTATTATTTCAAGTGATTCAAGCAAATTTCGAGTCTTAGGTCGATTAAAAATTATGATAATAGCTAATAACAGCAAAACTCACTAGTTACCAGCCACGTCCGCCATGGCTTTTTCAGACAGCGAAACTGATTACTCGTCTGATTAAATGTTTATTATCAAAATTTTTGAAAACTAATGCAATTTTAATTTTCAATAATGTTCAATAAATGATTTTTTCTTGAATCCTACCTACATTAAAAATATCTACCGTTATCACTCATTAATGAAACATTTTTTTGTAAGACCGATTTTTGAATCGATTTTCCAATAAATCGATACTTTTATGGCGATTTTTTTGGGAAATCGATTTGGAGCATCCGATTCTGAATCGATTCAAAAAATCGATACTTCTTACCGATTTCCCATCCCTAAAAAATGGGCGAGCAATGAGAGCCCCCCCCCCCCCCCCCCCCCACAATCCACCAACCACCGCCACGGTCCGAGAAATGGGTCATTCTAAAATTATGGGCCTTTTTGAGGTGACGAAAAAAGTGAAAATGAAAAGTTGATTTTTAACATTTTGTTGGTTCCTAGAGTTTCTGTAGGGTCTCCTCAGTAATACCCTGAAGTGGGACCACACTTTACCTCGTAGTTTTTGAACTATTGAATTTTAAATATTTTGTCTATTTTACCATTTTGTAGGGCGTGAGAATAATTTGTAGGTTGTGAGATAAACTCCAAATCCTTTTTTCTTTCTTTTAACCCGTTTTATTTTCAACAGTGTAACAACATCAAAAGTATGAAAAATAAATCCTTTTGAGCATGTTGATCACAAAGGAGTGTCAATAACAACTAGCATACCGATTTTGGGAAATTCTTAGTGACTATAATATATCCGCTGCGCTTGGTAAGGACCAATTGGTCCTAGTATGGATAAGCTGGGATCCTGCCTCCTGTAAACCACTTGTGCCTGAAATGCTGGAATGGTTGGAGGCATAACATGTTAATGTTTTTTACGACCTATCCTTACGACTAGGGAAACATTGAGGTGGGTCCCGACTGTAACTAGGCTCATGTTGAGATAGGTCCCATAGGCCATGGAGGATACATTGAAGTGGATCCCATTCCAGCAGTCATTTAGCAACGACCCAGGAGACTGATGGTGACATTTCTAACGTTATCCCTAATAACTTTGATAAAGCGACAAAAGTAGTCTATGTCCCCAACAAGAGCAAACATCAAATTTTGATCTGCCGTTCTTTTTAGGCAGCCCCGACTCCGTCAGGAGGTCCCTTCCCGTGTCCAGATTCTGTGAAATAATTGCATTGTAATTCCACGTTGTGATTTCCACTGCAATAATTGCAGTCAATTATTGACTATTGAAGCGACTTTGCCAGAAGGTAAAATATTGTTTTATTTCGATACTGTGGGATAGGGCTGTCCGTTAAAAAGTGGAGAACTCGCACATTTAGAACAGAATCTGTTCTATGTCTGATATGGAATCAAACAAACTAATTCCGAGACAGTCTAGTTAGAATATGGAGTAACTCTGCATCAATTTCGAACATGAAAACGCTGCAAATTTTACACAAGGGTTAAGAAGAATAATTATTCATTGATATGGGTTACTTGTGTGAAAATTAACTCACACGGTCAATAAAAATATATTTTTGAAAAGAAAAAAAAAAAACTGTAATAATTACTACTAGGTACTAAAAAATACTGTAACAATTATTGTTCAATCTAGGGCTAGAAAAATGGATTATGCGTCCAAAATTACTCGAAAAATATTTGACCTCCTGGGATCCTTCAAAAATCCCATTTGACGCTCCATGAGAACCCAATAGATCCCCGCGGTGAAATCGAATCGTTCTGAGACCCCAGAAAATGGATTCTACGTCTAAAGATACATCGAAAACTATACCTAACTCGACCCCATAGCCAGAAACCTAAAAAAATAACCCTCTCATAGCCCCTTTTTGGCCCCATAGAGCCCCATGGGTTTGGGCGATCGGGCTGAAAGCCTTGCGGGCACAACTAGATGGTAATCCGAGTATTTTGTCAAATTTTCTGATGTTAAAAAAAATCCTACTGCCCAAAACGGCCCGGACGGCGGGCGGACATTTCGTTTTTGAAATCTTGACATCTTGAAACGTGTAATGTTAAATTTTGAGGCCGATCTGAATTTTCGACCTCTGTCGCGATTACATAGGTGTATGATTCCAAGAATAATGACTCAAAAGCCAGCATTTACAATGAAAACGAGTGTGATCGCATTCGGAAAATTCTACTTCTCACACCCTACAATTATTCTCACAACCTACAATCTCGACTTTCCCCACTTTTGTAGGGCGTGAGGGTTGTAGGGCGTGAGATTTCTCATGTTTTCATGGCGTGCTGTCCACAAGAGGGGATATTTTGGACAGGAAAAATTTACATGCAAATGATACATCAATATCTATAGTAACTAACTGTAATTATCAATTTAAACTAATTAATAAATTAATTTGGTCGTTGTAGGTTGTGAGAAAGTATAAAACCACGCTCATGAAATTGAGGATTAACCGATTTTTGCTGCAGACAGGCCACGACTAAGCTGATCATCAAGTGGGTGCTTGTGAAGCCATGATGTAACAGTGTTGGATCCTCCTAATTTCATTGCGAAATTTCACTTTTCCTGGTTTTGGGGGGAGATTTAAAAAAATTGTAGGTCGTGAGATCAAAACCATGTGACAGACGAAAACCGGTATGAAAGTACAGTCCAAAGACGGATTTTATCTTCAACCTTCACTTAATATTGAAGAGGAAAGTAACCTGAGTCTAAAATATTTTTGCTGTTGTTTACAACGGGGTTTAACAGGCTCAAAATAATTTTAGAAGTAGACAACCTATACCTTGTGACAGTTGTAGGTCGTGAGAATTGGGGTATTCAGCTTATCCTGATTAAATGTGTGATCACCTATTGATACGAAATTGAGAATATTCATGTAGAAGCTGTAATGTTACACCCCCAGAAAAAGAAAAAAAATTCTAGCTCGAACGGTATAGGCGTGAAGGCTTTGTGACATGAAAAGTCCCATAATTTTAGAATGACCCAAATACATTTTTATCAGAAATGAGTAGTTTCTAATGAGTAGTTCCTACTCGTTGTTTCGGGATTTCGTATTAAAATTCGGATCTCTGGGTAGGATACGGAGGAAACGCCGACTCAATCGGACCATTAACAACGAAGGTACGAATAGTTGCACGAATTTGCGCCCCCCTAGACACGGTGAGAATTAGTGGTATAGACGACAACAGGCCCCTTATGCCAACTGGGCCCGGTCTCCCCTACAGTAGAGTACCCTACGTTTCGGAGGAAAGTTCCCATTTGATCCAAGTTTCGGTATTGCCTTTGTCGATGATAACCGATGTGTCATGGCTGTGGAATTTGTGGAGGATCACAATTCGAAATCCATGCGAGCGACCCTGCCGGAGATCCCGCTTTTGCGCATTTGGCGTGATGACGCTTCCTTTCATAGTTTCAATCTAAAGGGTTTACCAACATGAAAAAAATCAAACGACCTTCCTTGGCGAAAACTTTTAATAAATTCATGCACATGCCTAATCAACTGTCTTTATTTTCATACAGAAATTGACAAAAAAAAAAGCATAACGATCTGTCAACTATTGCAGTTTCCCAAGAAGCATTTTTATTTCTACATTCTGTTCAAGCACATTAGTATTATTAATCGTTCAAACTTGGTGAACTTGTATTACCACGAATTTTCAATTACACCGATAGGAAGTTTTGAGGACATAGAAAAAGGATATGCATTGATGTTTCCGGGAGAAAAAAAGTTTCTAATTGGGGAGATGAAGCCGGGGCTGCTATTTTACGACAAGCTAGTGTTTTGCAATAATCCATAAGTGCGGGAATATCCGAGTGTAATTATACTGATTCGTAAAAATTGGTTACCTCCTAGAAGTTTTTAAAAAGTGAACGTAATGTTAGTTTTTTTTTTTCATTAAAAAAATATTCTTAGGACGTGACGGACTCCTAGTAGGTGAATATTTTCGAACGAAATTGCCATTGGCCGAGCACACTGAAATGAAACCACGTACAATTACACTCAACCTGCGTATAGAGCACCAAATAAAAATTGGGGCGGGGAGACGTAAAAAAATAAGGGATTCGAGGGATTTTTTTCTAACAATTAAAATATTTTTTTTTTAAAAACCCCTGCCATGAGGCTCAGAGATCCCAATCCGAAATCAGCTCTTCGTTTTACAACCATCAATTATCTCTGTTCATCCTGAAGAAAATTCCCTGGCAGCAGTCTCCCGTTTCTCCGAACAAATTCTTACGTGTATTGGGTAAAAACCACGACCAACTATGTCCGCCAGAAACCTACAACGTAATTCCAGTGAAGGCAATATTAACGGCAATATTCTACTTAATATATTTTTTTTCTTGAAATTTCATCTACGTATTGTCATATTTTTTTCTCTCTTTTTTTTTTGTTGATAAACATCCACTAAAAACACTGTAACATTAAATTCTGGTAACAAATGTCTAAAGCTGGTTATCATAGAAATAACTATAATAGCGGTGTATATGTACACTAAAACTTTACAATTCTTGACACATCAAGTGCAATTTCCGATGGGTCTTGATTGCTCCTCACAAATTAGCGTTTTTTCCACGTTTGGAAAACAGATGTGTATCACTTTTATATAGCGACAAAAAAAACAAACAAAAAAAAACAAACAATCGTTTCATTCGAATAACACACTTCCACTCTGTTTTTCAATATGAAATACACAGAATACACTACGCGTTTATCTTTATAGTCAAGCTGACAATATATAAATACCATTTGTACATCGCAAACATACTAAAATGAAAAGTAACAAAAAATCAGTTCCACGAAACAAATCCGAATGCGAATTTCCTTCGATTAGGGCTCATATAATCGAAGGATCATGGCATATTGGAAGTGGATTGTTGTTAGAAAATGTTAACTACGTTTATGTACAAATTGACAACCGATGTATGCTTTTTTCTACATAAAAAATGTTATTCTAGGAATTTTAAAAAATTTGGAATATTTTATGAACGGCAACTTACTTGTTAATAAAAAAAATGTATTGTCGCAGTGTCATAAAATTTAGGTTTTAAAATGCTACAAAAAGATTGAATTATTTTTTTTATTTTTTTTATTATTTTAGTTTTAGTACCCTGTTCGAAAAAGGAAGCGACCAGTGGAAGGGTGTGAGTGGTGAATTCTCAAAGGGTGTTGTTTGTCACGTGGTGACTTGGAGGGTTCACCACTTTGCGTGCTAATTTTTAGGCCTTTTTATCTCATGTGGAAATCCCCTTTTAGCAATCTGGTGAATGTTTTTTTGAACTGGTGGTTAGCGAGAGCGTAACAAAAAGGGTTCATTGGAGAATTGGCGTAGCAGAGGAAGTAGGAGAACATGAACAGATGCTTGTTGGTACATGAGCAGTAGCCTTCGACCAAAGCCAGGATGTGGTAGGGGGTCCAACACGCGACGAACGCGCCTAAAATGAAAGAAATAGTTCTGAACGCTTTCCTCGCGCGATTTTCGGATTTGGACTTCTTCGACCCGCTGCGGCCTTTGCCTTTGAGTCTTTGGCCGATGTTTTTGACGAAGTCTCCTCGCCTGGAGCCGCCCTCGGTTCGGGTGGAGCCCATGCAGCTGATGGTGCTCCGGCAAGACCGGTTGCTTCGGGTGCTTCGCATGGACTCGTTTCGAGGGTCTAAATGGCTCCTTAAGGATTCCGATCGGGGTGCCAAGTGTGTGGTGGGAGCTGGGAGCATGTTTTGTACCGTCGCTACGGAATTCGAAGCAGTAGAATATAACGTTGCCGGAGTGCCAGCGGATTTCTCAGGTTCCGCCACCACTGGTTCAACAGTTTCAACGACAGTGGTGATGGGTTTGTCTTCATTTAGTGACACTTCAGTCTGCACTTTTGTCACTTTTTCTACAGCTGCTCTCATGAGCGCTGCTTGAAGTAACGATGTGTTGCTCACTGCGGAGTTGTGGACTGGTGATGGTGGAGCGGTCGATGATGTATTAGGAAAACTCATCGTTGATGGAGGGCTTTCAAAGTTTGGCGAAGGAACAATTACCGAACTCTCATCCATGTAGCGCAAGTCAGAATTGTCCATACCGATTAAGATGTCGTAAGTGTTACGCGTCACAACCAGGCTCCTTGGACGTCCTGAGCTAGTTGTGCTCAAAGGGGAGCATTGGGAAGCTGGTGTGCTGCACTGGAATGCCGTAGGAGGAGGAATGATTGATGGAGGACTCTGCAAGCTGCTGACGGGTGGTGAAGAAATTTCTGATATTGACTTGTCACTTTTCGTCAAGTCGTTTTTCACCAGCTCTGGTGTCTCTTCAGCGGGCATTGTTGGTGTTGTTGAGGGTGGTCCGCTTTCCAGTATTTGGGGGAGGTTTTCATTAGTTGGGGTGGCTATTCGTGGAGGGGACACTATTGGTATGACACCGTTCACTTTGGCTGGCGCTCCAAATAAGTGCATACCACCAGCTTGCGCCACCATTGCACCTAGCGACTGGGGTTTCTTCTTTTCCTTCGGCTTTCTCACTGAACCCTCACCAGGGGCCGCGCTCGTCGTGCTGTCGTCATCCGAATCGAACGCCGGACTAGACGACCTTTCCGACTTGTCGCCCGCCTCTTTGCCCCCTTCGGCCGGTTTCTTTTTCTCCGACGACGCCCCATCCGACGTTGTCTTCGACGAGTTTCTCTGACTCGACGTCGATTCCGCTCCGCTGTGCGTCGGCGCTGCAACGGTCAAACTGGCCTGCGTCGTCGGGGGTTTGTCCTGACTGAGCAACGTGCTTTGGGTCTTGGACAGACCTATTCCTGCCGCCCGCCCTGCAAACCCCGTCATGGCGCCGGCGCTCAACGCCACCATACTCTGCATCTTCCTCTGCTTGGCTTCACTCTTCTTTTGCATGTCGTACGCCACTTTGAAAATCCCCCCGTACAAAATAAATAACACCACTAACGTTGTCCAATAATAACCGATTATCAGAGCCGTATTAAAAACGGGATCTTTCAAAAACTGCACTGCGCACTGTCCCTCGTCTAAATCTCTATACCCAATGAAATGTTCCCAGCCGAAAATGCTTATGAAAAACAGCAACGCGGGTATAATCCACGTGATCGTCACCATCCAAATGACCCGGTTTTTCGTCCTCCACCCTCGATATTTGGTAGCGATTTTCACCGAGCAAAACCGGTCGATTGTTATCAAAAGTACGGTATACTGCGAGACTAAACAAACTGTATAATCCACTGAAAGCCAGAGGTCGCATAAGATTGGACCGAGGTCCCAAGATCCCATCAGCACGTACACTGTGTAGAAGGGCATCGAAACGGTCCCTGAAACAAACAAAAGACGACATCAGTATGTATGAAGTGAACGGCTTTGTTCTCTCTGGATACTCTGAACTGCTGTCTATTGTTGGGCTTTACCTATGAGCAGGTCAGTGGCAGCGAGGGACGCTATGAAATAGTTGCTCGGCTGTCGGATGGTTCTGTCGACGATGAAGGCGAGGAGGACGAGGATGTTGCCGCCGACGGTGAGGATGATGCACAGGCCCAAACAGATGGCGATGGCGATCGTTTGCCACAACTCGAACGGCGGCAAGTGGGTTCCAGTCTCCCTCCAAGTGTCGTTGCTCCCCGACGACAAATTTCCGGCGCCCAGCGTGAAGTTCGACGCCAATGTTTCGACGTCGTACACCGCCCCGCCGCTTCCATCTTCCGACATCGTGTACCTGCAATCAGAACAGCATACCAACGCCTAAGCATCATCATATCATATCATATCATATCATATCATCATACAATAATATAAAATCGTGTTGGCCGCCGTGTGGTAGCCGTGTGGTTTGTTGGTACGGGATAACGCGTTCCCGAGTGAGTTTTTTCACTTTCCGCTCGCTGGCCGTTTAGGGGGTCGAAAAAATTACGAAAAAATACGAGCCGTATAGATCAGACCTGGAGGTAGACGTCGGTCAAATCGAAAATCCGAAATTCGCCCGGGAAATTCGTCGAAAAATCGTCTTTCTCCCGTTTGTCCTACGTTTTCCACTTTCAACTCGCGCCAAAGGCCGTTTAAGGGGTCGAAAAAATTACGAAAAAATACCAGCCGTATAGATCAGACCTGGAGGAAGACGTCGGTCAAATCGTAATTCGGAAATTCGCCCGGGAAATTCGCCGGAAATTCGTCGAAAAATCGTCTTTCTCGCGTTTGTCCCACGTTTTTTCGGGTTCAAAAATACCCAGTAAGGAGCCATTTTTTGGGTATGGTATCCGCGAGCCAAATGCGCGCCAAAATATGGCCAATCCGATTCCGAAGTCGGATTAAAAAAAAACCGAGGGGGAGGGGGCGATTTCACGGTGAGAAGACAATTGGATCATTTTAATTCGCGGGGGGGGCCAGGGATCTTAGAAAACGGAGGGTCCAGGGACCTTTGATAGATGGAGAGGCGGGGAAACTGGTCGGCGGAGTATACAAGTGATTTCACTAGCACTCTGACAGGGGGGCCTTACTTCGCTCAGCTAATCATTTTATCGGCCAGGGGGCTCGCTTGGCTCGGCCATCCATGTAGGTAGATAGTTCTATTATTATTGAGGGAAAAATTTTCAAATTTGATTAGACAGAGAGGGGGGGGCGTTGCTTCGCTCAGCTGTTCATTTTCTCGCCAGAGGGGGGCTCGCTTTGCTCGGCCACCCACATAAGTAGAATATATATAGTTTCTTGAAAATCTCGAGAAATTAAAAAATGATCTACATTCTGAGATAGATTGAGCGCCCTCAAGGATTTTTTACGTTTTCTCCTCCTTCAACCCCCTCTCCTTCCCTAAAGAAGGGTAGGAGTGGGGATTTCAGCCAATATCATTTTATCAGCCAGGGGGTTGATGTTGAAGGAGCAGTTGACCCCACGTGAATTTGGCTCGGCTTCACTCCATGGATGTAAATTAAATGAATCGATTTAAATTGAATCGATTATTTAAAAAAAGTTGAATTTAATTAAAAATAATAATTTCCTAAACGGTAAGCCCTAAAAATACGCCGATTTTTTCTATCGTCTCTGCTACGAATAGGGGGGGGGGGCCCTGTCCGAATAAGCGCTCGGCCGAGCGGAGCGAGGCCTTATGTCTGAGTAGGGGTTTGAACGTGTCCATCGATGCTACGCACCCCACAGGCGGCAATACACCCCACAGGCTGCAATACACCCCACTAGAGGAGCGAGCGAAGCGAGCCAGAGAGACTAGTAAATCATATTTTCACGTGCAAAATGAGTCGGCTACGATTCTGCGTAAATAGGCCTAATACTGCTTCCGTAAACTCACAATTCTTCAAAATCGTGAAAGGTCTACAGACTTTTTGATCCAAAAACTATTCATATCAACTCTCCACCTTATACTGAATGGAATAATAATGGTTTTGGGGGGATTTGAGATTTTTTTTTTTTTTTTTTCCACCTGTGGACCACTGTGCGCCGCGACAGTAGCACGACCCGCTCCGCCTGCTGCACATATTACTCCTATAGGGTTTCTATAGAACTAACACTACCTACCGTTGAAATGTTTTGATTTTACAAAAGACCCACTCAGATTAAATTACCACATTCACGCGTACCACAAGAAGTACGACTTTTTGAGAAATTGAATGAAGTTCGCGTTTTTTCGATTTTGGACCACTGTGAGGCGCTGGTATGGTTCCAGTCCGTCTAGACCGATCGTGGCAAGAGGAAGAGCCAAGTCGCCACCTGGTGGGAGCTGATCGCCCGATGGTCTCTGCAGCAATTGCCACTTGGAAAAAAGCTGCCCAAAATGTGCAGAGCTGTTTCCCGCTCACTGGTCCTCATCCTCTTTTCTGAGTTCGTGGTTCCGTTGAGGAAAACAATTTTTTTGATTTATTCTAGTTCTCCACACAGCTCCATTTTCCGCGATATTAAAATTCCTACTTAGCTGGCCTCGAAGTCTTTCAAAAGGGGGAGAGAAAAGAATCCCATTAAAAACCTGATCCTTCAAAATCCTATTCGGTCCGGCATTGCAAGGTTTTGAGATTTGGCGTTTGTGTTCAACTTGATCTTGGGATGTTCTTCTGTAAAAGGAAGGATTTTTAGACATTTTTTTGAAAAGAGCTCGCGTGAAGGTTTTCAAAGCCATGAAAGGATGAATGACTCAATGGAAAAGGGTGTATAACTCAGCCGAAAAATGGCAACTATTTCGTGCTAAGCGAGAGGAGGGGAGTCTTCACAGGGATCCTAAAAACGTCCGCGAGGCCTACTTTTTTTTTAACCTCGCGAGCACTTTAACCAGAAAAAGGCGAGCCCGACTGGCTAACACAATGAAAAAAGCTTTTCCTTTTGAGGTGCACTTAACATCCCCCTCGCAGAAAACCGGCTACATTGGGAAGTTTTGCTTTGTCGACAGACCCCCCCTCCCCTCCCTTTCGACCTCTTCAGGCAGAACTAGTTCCGTCTTTTCCGCAAACTTCCCGAAGAGTCAAAGCATCCCCTTAGCTTCATCCCCTCACACAAGCCGATGGCAGAGTACTATTCCTGAACCCTTTTACTGTCGATACGATACACTTGAGAGATCGATCTTACCCTGGGGGACATTGGTGGACTGGAAACCTCAAGACCACAGATTGCTAATTCATAGAGGGCCTAACATGTACTTATTCTCTTTTCAAATATCGGTGTGGAGGTTTTACCCCCCTTGTGTCTCACTCTCGCCAGGCTGTCAGAGGTAGGGGGGACGGGTCGCGCCACGGCATGAAACCCCTCTTCTCCCGCCGCTGAGACGGCCTTCTTTAGGATAGAGGGAGGTACTTGCTCCCCTTCAAATTATCATTATCTGTGTGTTCATTATTAGTTAATGTTATTTTAACGCAGTGCTGTGTTTTGGATCTGTGTTGGGGAGGCCCTGGCGACAATTTGCTCAGGCAGCTGGGTCAGCGGGAGAGATCCCGACGCCTGGATCCGCTGCCCAGGCCTCCTTCGTTGACAATTCGACCAAAGATGCCACGGGGGCGTTTCCAGGTAAGACTGGACCAGTGGGACATCTCTGACGACAATACCGAGGTATTGCCTCTAACTCCGGTATAACTGCAGGCCCTGAGTGACGTACTTGAGGGGTATTGTCGTCCTCACGGTTTCCCTTCCGGAGAATCTCATCTCCGGCGGAGATGATGCCTCTGCGGTGGATCCTGACAATTCACGCCAAACCAAAAGTTCAAGCTCATCTTCCATTACACACAGCGGAAGGCGGACGAACATTTCGGTTTTGGAATCTGCACCTCTTGAAACGGATAATGTCAAATTTTGAGGCCGATCGGAGACGTCGACCTATGTCGCGAAAACATAAGTGTATTATTCCAAGAATAATAAACCAAAATGCGTGCTTACATCAGCAACTAACGCCGCTCCTAAAAGGGGAGTTCAGTGCCTCCAAACTTCAATTCAACTCAAGAATTCTAGACGAAAATGGATGTCACGACCAAGTGGTCGTTGAAAGTTATCATCGTTAAACCGACCCCACAAATGGTCTGAAAACAATAGACTGCTCCCCCCCCCCCCCAACCGGTGGTCGTACAAAAGAACGGCATTTAAAAAACTTGTCTGGAGGGTTTCAATAAAGTTGAAGAAGAGTTGTATAATGGGGTGGTTTGAGGGAGAACGAGAAAGTTTAACGGAACTTCCCATCTTCAACGTATAAACTTGGAAATGTTGAAAATAAGATAGCAAGCGGTAAACGCCGCGAATTGGATTCCACATGGGGCTGAGATTTATGTACTGTGCTACGTCAGGTCTGGAAAACCACCAAAAATGAATTTCACGTCCAAAATTGGGAAAAAGCGCAATAGGTCATGAAGCTCAAAGATGACGCGATCGTTAGCCGCAAGGTAAGCCCAAAGTGAGCCCGTTCGCAGCTCGGGGCCAGGGAGGAGCTCCAGGAATGTCAGGATTTGACCCAGCAAACTCTATAGATTAGGTATACTGCCAAGTGCAGCAGGGAACCGCTTACAGCTGCACCGATTTCCAAAAGACGGTAGACTGGCTTTGAAGTTTTTTTGTTTTTTTTTTTACGGCAGATCGGAGCGGACTTCAGCCATGCGATCTCTAGCAGCCCAATATAATAATGATTTTCGATGGAAAGGATTTGTTTCTGTGTCCAAGGAGCGTCGTACATCCTCCAATGCTGTGCAGCTGTCCAGATGTTCACCGTCCATTTCTCCAGAATTACAAAGGAAACAATAAGACGCAAGTGCTTCTGCAAGAAGTCGTGTCCTGTTGTAAGTTGGAAGCAAGCAACTCCATGATTCCTTGGTAGGTCTGCTGGTATTCGATCGTTCGTCAGGCTTTCCCACTTCTTCCCTGCTGCAGCTGCAGCTTTTGTGCCTTGCTCCCAACCCAGGGAAGAGAGGATGCAGCGCTTAATTTCTCGATGTGGGCAAGGGGAGGGGGCGTCTCAATTCGGGGTTGAGAAGAACCCTGCTTGGGGAGTTGGCTGGCAGCCTCGTTACCATTTATGCCGCAATGTGAAGGAAGCCACTGAAGAGTCCAATGGACACCTCTCTGCAGCAAAGCGTCTACTTTCCATACAGCTGCGAATTATCATGCTGCCACTGCTGGAAGAAGAACCATCTACAGCCATAATAGCAGCCTGCTAATCCACAAACAGCACGATTCTTGAAAGGTCCAGTTTCGAGCACTCCATACTTAGAAACCTCCTATATCTTAGTAGTAATGTTGCCTTGGGTTTTTGAGGAAGGAGTTGAGATCCGTTCAAAATTATCCCTATGACATTCTTTCTCACTCTTAATATTCAGCGGCATAATCCGTAACCATGTCTTCTAACAACTTTTGGGAAGTTTCAAGTCATAAAAATCTGAATTAACATTTTTGTAGAATCAGAATAAGATAAAAAGATAGACTTTTAGTAACTAAAACTGTTTATCATTCTTGGAATAATGCACCTATGTAATCGTGACGGAGGTCGAAAATTTTTATCGGCCTCAAAATTTCACATAAATCTCATAGCAACACGAGCTTTCATGTGAATGGTAGTAGAGGTTGGGGAAGGTAGTAGAAACATTCACTGACTAATCGCTTTTCGATGTGACCAGTTGTAGGTTTTGGAAATGGTCGGAGAATAAATCTCATACCATTCATGTGAATCGTAGTAGAGTTTTGCGAGTGGTCGGTTATTTCTCCTGCCACCCCAGCATTCTACGTTGTAATTGGTAATAGAACAATAATACTGGGCGGAGAATTCATGAGTTGGGCAAGTGATTGGGCGTAGAAAGTAAGTGATTGGTAGGTGAATCCTAACACCGGTAGGAGAAATAGATGTGATTAGTCGCAGATTTGCCTGCATGTGATTGGTCGCAGGAATTCATTTTTATGGCTGGTAGGTAATCTAGCGTTTGGTAGGGGAAAATCACCAAAATGGTCGTAGGAATGTTGCAATCAGTTGTAGTTTAAGCGATTAGCCGTACTTTCCTGCATTCGGAAGTAGATTTGTCTCCCACTAATCGGTAGTGTTCTCCAAACAATCGCAAATTGGCCGCCAGTTTTTCACTTCTACAACCAATATACGGGATTTTTTTTCTCAGTGTAACAAAGGAATGTCTTTTGAACATTTAATCAAGTTTTTAGTGATTAAATAATTATTTCAACACTATGGGGGCGTGTGTGCTGGCAAGTACGCAAAATTTACTATTGAAAAATACTCTTTTACTACCGAAAACCATTAGCGTTCCTTCAAATCTTACCCATAACCATAATTTCACATTTTCGTGAGAAGGACCCATCGCTCAGTGTTCAACAGTAACTGTTAACAGTGATTATTATGCATTACCTGCCGACGGTTTCCCAGGCAGCCGCAGTCCGGTGGTCCGCTGACGTGAGGTTGTACGCATATTTGCACTGTTCAGTGTAAAGCTTTGAGTAGACGAATCTACACAACCTGTCCCTCGGTCTCGACGTGCTGAAACATGCAGATACAGAATCAGAATATTTTCGAAACTAATTCAGAATCAGGTGGTTCGGGGACGTGAGAAGTTCCTCTGGAAATCGTCTCCCTGCGGTGCTGCTGAGCGAAAGAGTTAAGTGGGGTAGATTGAAGTTTCTCACAGCCGTTTGCGATTCACTGAATGGGGCAGGAAGAGCTTAGCAAGGACGTGAAAGGGGTGACCAAGGGAGGAGAGGGGCTTTTGTCGTTTAGCGACGGGAAAGCCGATGAAGCGGGGAAAAACGGGTTTTCCGAGTCTCTTCCCGCCTCCGATATTGAATTCTGTTGAAGGTGACATACAACAACAAGGGCAGTGTTGCCGGGGGGGAGGACTTGATGACGGGGAATGAAGTTGTAACAGGGTTAGTATCTATAGTGTAAAGGGAGAGGACATAGGCGTCAAGTTTGTCCTGCACCTACCGCAACACCCGAACATGCTTCTAATGAAACTACGTACCCCATCCCCAACATCGACTGTACCAAACTCTGCATAGGTTACTAAGCCTATCAACTGTGTTCCCTCTTGACAAGATACCAGAACACATCAATCGGCGCTATATTGGCTCGGAGTTGCATCCAAAGTGACGTCGAACGGCCTTTATTGACGGAAATTCAATGAGTGGAGGTACTAACCAAAGAGCTGCGGAGACGGTACTGCTTTCAAAGGCCAATAAAAACGGCAGTCCGAGTGATTTGAATTTGACTCGTTGTTTGGCTTTGATGTCTACGCCGCCCACACCGTATCTGTCCTTTTTTAAAAAATCTTAATGGACCTGTGGTGCTCTCCAGTTTGGGTACCGTGTGTTGATGAATCTTCTCACTATATTGGAACTCCAACCCGAGGAGAATGAGGAGGAGATTCATGTTTATTCTAAGGCACTTCTAGCGGTCAGAAAATTTTGAAAAAAAAAAAAAAATCTCAAAAAATTCATTTCAGCGATCATAGTAAGAGAAAAGTTTGAAAACACATAAAAGTCGGCTCAATGTGGTCCAAAAATGCGTTCAAAGTGTTCAAAAAGTTTTAAAGAAAGTTGCGTCCGGGAGGGCTCGGCGAGAGCTGTACAGGGCAGGCAAGGCTAGGATGCGGGAATGAGCGTCGAAAAACCCCCACCGCGGAGACCACCTCAGAAGGATTGGAGAGGTCCACGATTGCTTTTCCACCGTTTCTTCTTCACGATTCCTCTCCGAGCAGATTTAATTGCGTTAAGCCCATGGCAGGACTAGTACTCCTGGCTGGTTGGACTTACACTTTTCACTCTCCTGTTGATTGCCACTGCACTCCCAGCGGTGCCGAGGGTCGTAATGTGAACTTTTCCACTGCAATCCCTAACTTTATCTCTGATATCCATCAGATACTACCTATAGATCTGATACTATCTATAGTATAGAAGCGATGGGTTGCGCAGGAACCGGCGATCCATCCCTGCCGTCGAAAGGGTTAAGGCAATCCATCCTTGGACGAAGTCTCAATTCATCCTTCGAGAAAAATCTAGGACCATCTTGGCAAGCGTTGGAAGCCATTGTCAGCTTGGCACCAACTTTGCAAACCTTGGACAAGTCTGGAGAGCTTGGGGCCATCTTCGAAAGCCTTAGAATCCCTTAGCCAGCTTGGCACCAACATTGCAACCCTTGGACAGGTCTGGAAAAGCTCGAGACAATCTTGGGAAACCTTGGAAATCTTTAGCCAGCTTGGCACCAACTTTGCAAGCCTTGAACAAGTTTGCAAAGCTTGGAAACATAATAAAAATAGCTCTTTCACTTTCTCTTTCGTGTTCTCGACCCTCTTCCTCCCTAGTTCAACTATAGTATAGTCGATTATCCACTCGAACCTGGAAGACAATTAGTGGGAAGATGTTTTTGGCGGCAATCTGTTACAGACAACCCCTGACAAGGCGTCAAGCCTATAAATCGTCTGCAGACGTCTACATGTATCTACATGCTTTAGAGCAGGGGTGTCCAACTTGCAAGGCCTCAAGGGCAAAAACTAAAACCTTTGATCTGGTTGCGGGCAATATACTATACATATACTATGTATACATATACATTTTGAAATCTTCAAAAGCTTTGGCCATTTCAACGGCACATTTTTTAATTAAATTGGCATCAGTGAAAGGTTTTTTGTCTTTGCCAGCTCAAGTGACACGGCATAAGATGCATGCAAAGAATGCGTTTGAGAGTGCAATATTTTACGAAACATACCAGTTTGCTGTTTAAGCTTTTTCTTCAAATCTGCAACTAGCGCACGCCGACTTTCATTTGTATACCTAAGTAGCGTACTTCTTTTCATGCATTGTTGTGTAGTGTCTTCTCACATTACATATATTCTTTAGGCACAGAAACAACATTCATGCACACTAAACACTGCAACTTTCCATTATTGTTAGCAATCAAGTAATCACTCTCCCAACTTTCTTTGTAACTCCTGTTCTCACTGTCAATTTTACGTTTTACTGATTTTTCACTCATAATTGTATTGAAGTTTAAGGAATCAAGACAAAGAATGAATGAATTAACTAAGATATGTAACAGACAACACGTCAGTAGCACACTGGCAGTGCTACCCGAACAAAAACCCCCCGAGTCGCGGGAAAAAAACCCCAAAAAACCCCGACCGTGATGCCCACAACAGACTACCTACCTAGATTGCTTGCCTCGATCCCTATTTAACAACCCACCGGCGTTTAGGTTTTTACCGTGACCCTCTGAGCCTTGATTATTCCCCCCCCCCCCCCCCCAAATCCCCCTGACTCAAATTGAAATCCCCCTAAAAAAAATTTGGAAGAAAATTTGGCAGCACTGCACTGGCGCGCTGGGGTGTGGCCTGCGTGAACTATGATGCGCAGTGGTCGGTCAGTGCGATTCTCGTAGTGGTGGAGGAAGATTTACGGCATGCAGGACTGCACTTGTGATGTAAAAACATTGATATAGGTACCATAAAATATAAATCTTTTTTTTACAATGGTAGCATTTAAAGAAAATATATGATTTCCGTAAAACCTTCGCGGGCCACAGCTAATAGCATCGCGGGCCGCCTGTTGGACAACCCTGCTTTAGAGCATCATCGCCTAACCCGCTTTCGGGTAAAAATGAAACAGCTGTTAAAAAAAATGGAACATCTTTTAAATGAAACAGTTAAGTGGAGCAGGTATTCAAACAGTTTCATGAAACAATTTTTTTTTTTTTTTTTGAAACAGCTTTTTGTGTAACCTGCAAAGTTGGGAAGTTGAGGGTTAGGCGGTGTTGCTTCTACAGCGAAGACAATTTCGTACGTTTACATTTAATGTAAAAGACCTGGAATTACCTCGGACTCGGGAGTGCTGGCCCTAAATCCGCTGACTGGTTTGACGCTTCGCTGTACTCATCAGTGTAGTCGGCACGCCTCGCCATCGCAGCCCCTCCAGTGTTCGGTCACCTTACCCCGTCCATCTGGAATCAAAAGGTCAAAGGGTCATTGTATTATTTCGATTGTACACCGGCGTTTGTAAGTTGTTCGTTACACGGTCAGGGACACCAGTCGAATGCATGTTCACAAAAACATTGCAAATCGAATTACACGTGTTCAGAGCTCAACACAGTAACTTACAACTGGATATTTCGAAGCAGATTGAATCGATTGAGGAGATTTGGTTTGGTTAGGTATATCAATCGTGTTGATGACTAATTTATAAAAAGAAAAAGTTTTGAAAATTGGCATGTGGGAATCCGAGTGGGCACGGTGATCACACTCAAATCATTGTTTCAGTCACAACAGCCTTGCACGTTGGTCACCATTGAAGGTAACGAAGCTGCACTTGCAAAGGTGCGCTCAGAAGCCTCCCAGTAGGTGACCCAGGACCTCAACTGGTCCTGACTTCCAACGACTCAAATCATCCTACCCCCACTGAACCTTTTTTTTTGCGGGCGGCCAGAGCTTTTTTGCTAAACGAAAACCTCAAATGGAAGGCTCGTGGGAGAACACTGGCTGGTGTGAGATCATCGCCACTCATCTTCTATTTGTTCATAAATGACATGGGCGATGTGGTTCGCAATAGCACCCTACACCAGTCCGCTGATGACTCCCAGCTAATAGTCCATTTTGAACCTTCGGACGTGAATGCTGCCCTGAGACTTGAACCAGGACTTGGCGAATATAGCTAATTATTGTAAGGAAAACGCCTTGGTAGTAAACCCATCAAAAACTCAACTGGTCCTGATTTCCAACGACTCAAATCATCCTACCCCCACTGAGAAGGTCATTCTGAATGGTCACATCGTGCCCCTGCTACCAATGTTGATAAGTGACCCCCACTGAGGCTATAGAGGCGAAAGAAACGGGAAAAATCGCAGTTTAATATTCAGATTTTGCTTCCCCTGTCACACCTGTAACTCTCCTGTCAATTAGAAAACGTCAAACCCCAGGGGAGTTATGGACAGGGGAGTTACATTTTAATAGTTTTTCCATCCACTCCTCTTTCAGTGAATATTAAAAACTTTTGATTAGTGGCATTGACTCCTCTACAGAAGTGTTAATAGAAAACTGAAGAAGGAAAAATACAGACCTAAAGGAAAAGGCACAATGAGAAGTCAGGGTTGTTTCAATCACTTTCCTCACCCTAGGGCCATCTGACATGCACTGAGTTGCAAAAAATGGCGGGTCTGGGGAAGGAATCAGGGTTGCCAGCTCCACTCCCCTCTTTCAATTAAATTCCTTGGGAGTTGGGCCCAGTTTAAAGTAGAAAAATTACAGGGGCATTGCGCTGAACACGGGGGACAACAACTTGGGCGGCAAACCTTCAGGTCTCATTTTCAAAAATTATTCATGCAAATGCTCGTAAACTGCAGCATTTTCCTGCCCTAAAGAGCTGCCGCACATTGAACACTAAAATAACACAATCAGTGAGCTCGTGAAGAAGTCAACGGAGAGGGACACCCAGGGGAGTTAGATTTTGACTGTTATAAAATTCACCATTGATGAACGAATGGGGGTAAGCCGTTCGTTCTAGTGCACAGGGTTCCCTGAATAACACACAACCGTTTTTGCCATTTGTCTCTATCTATCGTCGAGAGAAAGAGAAAAAGCTTTGCACTCCAAGTGAGACACTTTAACTAATTTGTGTAGCTCTCACTATATTCATGAATATATATATATTTTTCAATAGACCTAGCGTGGAAATTTAAATGAGAACAACGTCTGCAACGGACGAGCTCCGAAATCCTCCGAGCATTTTTTTTTTTTTACTCGCAGAACCCCATTTTCGCCTGCTTCATAACTAAACCTGACCAAATCCCCTCACGCGTAAATATATTCGTGTATTTATCGGCAATTGAACCGAGAAACGAGGTCGTACCCACTCGAGTCCCCCGTATTGATACCGTTTTCAATCGGATTCCTCTCGTGCGTCCCTATTTACCTAAAACCCTCGGAGTGGCGAGTTCATATTCAACCAACTAAAAAATAATCCGTTGGAAAACCTCTACCGGATCTGGGAAATGCCGGTAGAGAAATTAAAACTCCCTCCTTTTAACCCTCAGCGAGGAAGAGCTTTTAAAAAGTTGGAACTCGCGCAAAGTTTCGGTTCAGGAGCCGACTAATTTGATTTTTAAACTCAGGGGAATTCGGGACGCACTTAGAGTTTTTACGAGGCAACTAAAGAGAATCTTAACAATTTTGCCAATTGCGAAAAAAAAAGGAAGAAGTTAGAGCTGAAAATTATATTTAATACTGTTCTTGGTGTGTATGGGGCGGATCCTTTTTATTTAAGGTGAATTTAAGTGTTAAGTGACGCAAGTGGGTTTTTGGGACAAGTGCATTGTGACATAGTGGCGTTCATCGTGCCGTTGATTTTGTCGCCGCTCGACGACCAACCGACAGTTTGGGTTCAGAGAGCTGTGGGAAAGTTTGCGAAATAGCCTCATTGTTGCAAGGCAGCTCACTATAGTATGCGTTATGACCAAGTATAACCTGACCGGAAGGTTGCAAACAACCAAATGTTGAATCTCGTTATTTAGTCATTAGAGTGGGGCAATTGCGACCAAAAATATCAACAGCCCAACTTTGATCCTCAATAGCTTTCCTTTGAAAAACGCTGTTTTGCTTGTTTTACGTAGATTTTGATGCAATCTTCAAGATAGATACAGAAAAGGTTTAATACTAGGTATTTAAAAAAAATTCGACTGACTTCCGCTATGGCCCCACCATCAGGGCGAATGTGGGAAAGTCAACGAAACCCTTTAAAACCTCAAGTTGCATCAGTGGGGTAAACGCACACAACTGTGTCTGATCACTGTGAGTCAGGAGAAGGTTAAGACAAAGCAGCTGATTGGCAGAATCCCTCTTTTTCGGTTAGGTAAGGGTTACCAGGGGCAGATCGGGCGATCGGGCGACGCCCGAAGGGCCGAAGGTCCTGAGGGGCCGGTCGAAGCTGGAAACAAAATTTGACCTTACCCGAAATATGAAATCGAGACCGAAAAGGAAAATTCAGACACAATGAAGGCGATCTGGTTGGCTCTGTTCCTAACAGGGTGGATGTCAAGTGCAATCAATGCGTAATCTGCATACAAGGTTTTAAATCCTCATGGCCTCATTGTATGAAATTCTCTTTTTGATTCACCCATTTTTGGTAGGTACCTACCTACCGCTTTCTACCACCCAAGCTGAGTGTTAGAGTAGTTTTCAAAATTGAAAATCATCAAAACAAGGCTGAGGCTAACTCTGAGTGATAACAATCTGGAGGATCTCATGTTGATGGCTTGCGAGCAGGAGCGTCTGGCCAAAGCACTGAGCCGAGTGGCTTCAGTCGTTTCTGGCCCTCCTCGCCATCGCCTACCGCTTGGTCTCTTTTCCCTCATCAGCAAGTGTTTCGTCTGTGGGCGTTATGTGATCACGTTTTGGTTAAATATTCTTTGAATAATACACTATGTTGTTATCTAAGTCCAAAATGTTGATCGTCCTCAAAATTTGTCATTATATCTACGTTTTAAGATGAGCAGATTCCAAAACTGAAATGTCCACGACGTTTTGAGCAGTAGCAATTTTTCTCAAAAATCTGAAACTTTTGACAAAATACCTACTTGGTTTTTCTTCAAGTTATACCCACACGGTTTTCAGCCCAATCGCACAAACCAGCGATGCTCTGCGGAACTAAAGAGGGCTACATAAGGGGGTTTTGAAGGGTTTCATCTATGGGAAGGAGTTAGGTGTCGTTTTCAAAGTATTTTTGGGGGTCCCAGAAGCGTCAGATTTCGCCTTGGCATTCAATGCATCCATCAGACTTTTGAAGGATGCCAGAAAGTCGAATGAGGACTCATTTTCCGAGTAATCATTTTTGGGTCCTTCATCCGTCCAAACACTTAACATGACAAACTTTTCTAGTAATTGAATTTAAACAGCTGTAAAAGGTAAATTTACCAAGGGACTGAGGTTGAGCCTAGAATTCGAAAGAAATGAACAAGCAGGGGACAAATATGAGTAGGGGAGGAGGGGGGATAGCGAGGAGGACCAGAAACACCCAAAGCCTCTCGGTTCAGTGCTCCAGCCAAATGCTCCTCATCAATACGCTGTGATAATGAAGCTGAAGAAATGTGCAAAAATTCAATCCATCCTAGCTTCAGTCGCTATTATGTTTGTATAGACGGTACCAAACTAACACACATACCACTTTTATTTTTTCTAAATATAGGCGCTGTTATTTTTCACTTTAGTACCTACTTATTATAATAGCCCAGTCAAATTAGACAAATCGGGTGAACTAATTTCCGGTGAAGGTTTTATAGGTTTAATCGCTTCCTTTCCACTTCAGGATGATGGGAAAACAAAGTCCTGATGTGTGGGGGGGAGGCTCGGGGGAGGGGGAAGCTCTAAAGGTCACTTTTTTCAGTTTTTCGTCTATATCTCGGGAACCGTAATTCAAATTGAAAAATTTTATACATAAAATTTGTAGCTGACTAAATTGTCTACAAAATTGGTCCTGTGTGTTTTTTCTATAGGACTAACCGTTACTGAGGTACAGAGCAATGAAAGTAGCCAATTGCCGAAAATTGAGCTTTATTCGCCAAATCGATTAATAGAAGTGAGTTTTCTTTTCGTTGAGTAAATGGAACTTGTTTATTTTCATGAATTGTAAACTTAACCTCACACAAGTTCGTCCAAGGGGTCCAGAAGCTCTTCATTGTCGCCATTCATCAAGTCTTCGTCAGCAGGAGGGCTATTTGTGCAGGAACCATTGCAATCCCCACACACTATTGAGCAGAAGATCCCTGCCTTCCGACAGCCACACCGTGTTCCACAGCCGGTCTTGATATTGATGAGAGGATTTCAGGAGGAGCAGGAGATTCCAGGGTCTTTAAGGGGTGCAAATGCCATTGAGCGTCCTATCCTCACGTTTGGTGCTTTCATCTGGTGGAACAAAACCAACCAGTCCACAGCGCAGAAACTGCTTTGCAAAGTGCAAAGACTGGCATGTGTTGGTATTACTGGGTGCATCCGGAATTGCCCTACTGATGCGGTGGAGGTCCTACTGGGCCTATCACCCATCCACATCCATGTGCAGAGGCTGGCATACCTGCAGGCAATGAGGATGAGGAGCATGGACCATTTGCGTAAAGGTCAAAGACGAGCACTTCACGGCATTCTGGATAGAATACCAGTGAATGAGGCAGCGTCAGCTGTCTCTGATGCCATGACAGAGAAGTTGAACTTCGACCTTCCCTTCAGGGTCTTCATCCATGAGAGGTTGAAGTGGAGGGAGGGGAGACCCCAGTTCGAACATGGGGCTATGGTCCTCTACACCGATGGATCTGTCATGGATGGTAGAGCCGAGTCAGGTGTCTTCGGACCAAGGACCCGGGTATGGGAGCCACTTGGGGCAATGGCTACCATGGATGCATCTTTCAGTCGGAAGTCAACGCCATTGGCACTTGTGTGCACCGGCTGCGATGTCGGCCGAGTCTATATACTGTCAGACAGTCGGGCTGCACTGAAGGCCTTGGCCTCGTTTTCTATTACATTGAGGCTGGTCTGGGACTGTCTGAACAAACTCAAGCTCCTCGCAAGGGGCAATAGAGTGACCCTCGCATGGTGTCCTGGTCACTAGGGCATTGAGGGTAACGAGGCTGCTGACATCCTTGCAAAGGAGGGCTCAGCATGTCTCCCAATAGGTCCCGAGCCATTTCTCGGGACAACAAAGAGTTTTCTGTTGAATGAAAACTCTAAGTGGGAGACAAAGGAAAGAGCGCTGCACTGGCAAAGACTCCCTGGTCAGAAACAAGCGAGGTTGTTCATTGGATTCTCCAGCTCAAGAGCAAGGGAGATGCTTCACCTGGAGAGAGGTGATATGCGGATACTTGTGGGCCTATTTACAGGCCACTGCAGGCTCCGGTACCATCTCCATAAGTTAGGATTATCAGACACTGAGGTACGTCGGTTCTGTAATGCCGAACCAGAGTCTGCGGAGCATGTACTGTGCACATGCAGTGCGCTTGTATGGCTCCGTTTCCTGTCCCTGAGGTGCGTTACTTGTTATCCTGGGGACATAGTTAAAACAAGGTTGGTAGATCTCCTAGGTTTCATAAAGTCCTGGTGGAGGCTGGTGGATGGGCCAACCTAGAAATAAAAGCTAAGTTTTAGGTAGGTAATGGAAAGGGCTGGAGTCCGATCCTCATAAATAGCTAATGGTGCGGATGGAAATCCACACCGAGTCACGGATCTCTGGTTAGGGCGTGTGTCCTACTTGGAGAGCCTGAAGGGACGGGCGAAGTGTCCAAACCCTAAACACTAACAGGACCAGATAGAGGGGCTCTTGTCCCATCCAAGGGTTCCTTCGGGAGCCCAACTTACTGGATGTTAAATCCACTTTTGGTCAACCAGCAGGTGCTGGTGCCTGCGTAAGCAGGGAGGCAGCCTAGCAGGCAGGGGCGTGTGTCGCTGCCTGCCGCCACAATCAGATCCATCAGGGACTGCAGTGGCGTCTATTGCTGTTATAAAAAAAAGGGGGGGGGGGGCTGCAAATACCCATCCGATTTCCGCACCCAACCCCAATCTGTTGGTGGTAGTGGGTTTCCCAACCCCCTTACTTGGCACCACTGGTAGTACGTACCTATCTCGCCCCTTGGCGCACGAGGGTGGAAATGGGCTCCCTAGTAGTGAAGTTCAGCTTATTACCTCATCAAGCTTCCTTGTTGTTTCTCCCGTCGAATGCCGCTCCATCACCATCACATCATTCCAAACCTTTCCATTTCCTTTTTGCCTTCATCAAATCGTCTCAAAAACAGGTATTTTTGCATTTATGAGCGTGAAGAACACCACTTCAGGCAAATTATAAAAATGTTGGAACTTAAAACACTCATAGCTCGTCAACGGTTAGTCCTACAGAAAAAACACACAGGACCAATTTTGTAGGCAATTTAGTCAGCAACAAATTTCATGTATACAATTTTTCATTTTGAATTACGGTTCCCGAGATATACCAGAAAAACTGAAAAAAGTGACATTTAGAGCTTCCCCCTCCCTCGAGCCTCCCCCCCACCCACCAGGACTTTGTTTTCCCATCATCCTGAAGTGGAAAGGAAGCGTTTAAACCAATAAAACCTTCACCGGAAATTTGTTCCGCTGAACAGCGGTTTTTTGTCTAATTTGATTAGGCTATAAGTAATAAGTATAAGTTCACCTAGGTATTAAAATTAATAAAGTGTATTCTCGTTCCTATTCATTTGCTTGTTTTTCCAAAATATTAGTGGTATAGATGAACAACCCCTCCTTTGATGGTCTTTGGATAGGTAACTGTTAAGGCTAGGGGGGGGGGGGGGGAAGGGCCGGTCAAATTGAATCGCCCGGGCCGGTCAAAACCGCCTATCCGCCCCTGAGGGTTACCAACATAACTGAGCACACATTGAGAAGGTTTCCGGGGTAAGGCTCTCAAATGGCGCCATTTTCAAAACCATTACCGCATTTGCCCCAATTTCCACATTTACCCCACTCCACCGTGCTGAAGATGGTCACTCTGCCGAGTGATTGCTGATTGATTTGCTACAAATGGTAGGTGGTAACTGTAAACTATCAGAATTTGGACAAGTCATCAATTTTGGGATTTCAGCCCACATCCGCACTTGCCCCGACTTTGACTAGTATGGGCAAGTGCAGATGCAACAGGTGGGACTAGTGAGATATTTAAACGTCCTGGTAACCATTATTAAATGATAAAATATTTTTTGATAATTTCTGGGATCTTAAGTAGCCGTAATAATAAAAGTAGCCGCCATAAAAATATGTTTTTAGCTCCAGTTCTCAAGATTTAAACGCCTACATTTGATTGAGGGCGCGCCCTTCGCGAGTTGCGTGTAAAAATCGAAGTTCTTGCCTGATAATTTATGTATAATTAACTAATTTCTCCTTTTGTCTCTTCTTGCACTTCATCGCCTGTTATAGGAAAAGTAGTGTAAGTGGAGACAAAAGGAGAAATACTACAGTAGTAAAGGGGTTGGTTAGTGTCGATCCTGTGTCGATTCTGAGGGAGTGTCATGCTAGTTTCAGAAGGGGTTATATAGTAATAGCACTGCAGATTGTGTTTTATATTTGGCCAGCCTCGCTCATCTTGGGATTTTATGCATTTTTCGTAGATTTCAAAGCGGCGTTCGACTGAGTCCGCCACGACCTCTTCTTTAAAAAGCTCAACCACATTGGAGTCAGCAGAAGATTCATCCGGGTGTTTGAGTCCATGTATTCTCATACTTCATCATCATCATAAACCATGATCCGTGTTTCTTGAATTTCAGCCGTACTAAGCAAATGTGGCTACGGGAGGTTTTTTTTTTTTTTTTTTTTTTTTTCAAGGCTTTTGACTATGGGATCGAGTTAAGTGTAGATTTCGAAGTATTTTTAGACGTAGAATCCAATTGTGGGGGTCCCGGAACGATCCGATTTCACTATGGCGATCTGTAGGGCTTTCATGGGGCTAAAAATGGGATTTTTTAAGGATCCCAGGAGGTCAAATATTTTTCGAGAAAAAAACAAAAACATTTTGAAAAAAAATTTGTTTGAAAAAACATTTCCAACAAAATTTTTTTTTTAATTCACAGAATTAAATTTTTGCACAAGTAACCTACCTATATCAAAGAAGAATAAATTTTCAGCGTTTTTATTTATTTTTTCAACGAAAAAAGTAAAAGTCGACACAAGGACTATACGCTCCCGATCCGGTGTCTACATCTATTTGCCGTCAACCTCCGCAGCCCGGTAGGTACAGCGAAATTAACTTGTCCTGCAATGTGCCTTCCCGGACGCCTCCAATCACTTTCCTCAGACCCTCCTCGTTTCTAATTAGTTTTTTTTTTCCTCCCTCAGACCCCGCGATTTTGCCTTTTCAGGATTCCTTGAGGATCACCTCCTGGTATCGATCAGGGTTGGTTAGGTCGAATGAACGCGGAGACCTGGAAAATTGCCTTCGCCCCGGAGGCGGGACGTTGGAAGGGGAACTGATTGCCGATGATGTAATTCAGTGTACATTTACAGTCGACACGTTTATTTACCTATATCATTTTTTTTTTCCTTTTTTTTTTTTTTTTTTTTTTTGTGTCTAATTATTTGAACAATAAATGTAGGTGAAAAACGTAAAACACAATCAAGTAGTACCAACGTACGGTTTTCACCACAATCTCACTACGTAAACTGGGGCTCTTAAAAATCCCCTGGCGACACTTTGTCCGGGAAAGCAGGCCCTCTGGCTTTCAATACAGCAAATGTAGGGCGAACCAATGCTGATGTCAACACATCATCTTCAGTATTGGATTCCCCTGGATTCCCTTCCGGACTCCAACGCATTCCAGACCATCACGACACTTCGTGCGTGGAGATAGGGGGACTCCCACTTGGGTGATTCCACGAAAACTGGAAATTTTTGATGTCCAAATATGAGTGAAAAATTCTTTCTTTCTTTATAGATTTTTTTGATTAGGCTTACTTTGAAGGTGGTTCAGATGAAGTTAAGCAACGAATTCAATCATACAAGTGGTCCGTTTAGCAAGAATAGAAAATTTTGTAAATTCGTAAGATGAGGGAATGAGGTAGGTATGAGAGAATGAGGAAAACAAATAAAATGAGACGCCAGATTGATTTTGAATGTATAATAAATTGACTCTCGCGTACATTGCGTTGGTCTACTCAATTAATGAAAAATAGGAAATATATTTAGGTAGTATAATAAAATCGTAAGAATGTAGGATCATCCTCATTCTCTCATTCCGAACCTCATTCTCTCATTTACCTATGATTAACGTGAGAGAATGAGAATGAGAGAATGAGGTTTTTGGCTTCAAAATAGGATGCTATTGCACACATTGTTATTACTGAAATTTTCAAAAATCACATGGCACAAGCACTTAGCAACGCTCACTATGCGACTGATAATCAAAATTCTGAAACTTACCGCAACTAGTTTTATGAGAGATGAGAGAATGAGAATTCAAGTGCCGAAAGATAAAATTCTCCCACAAAACAGGACGCCGACTGAAGAGGGAGAATATTTTGACAATGACGATTTCTCGACGTGCAGACGCGATGTGTGGAAGTGTTGCTGACCCATTTTTCCGGTCCTACTGGGGGCATGGCGGACACACGACTTTCTCAAAATAATGTGAGAGAATGAGGTGACTACCTCCGTGACAGCCACATGATGTTGTCCTTACTCAACACGGTTCACTGTTAAAATCCGTATTCTCTAAAAAGTTGAAGGTGAAGAGCAGGTGAAAATAACGATACATTGGATTTTGGCGAAAATCTACTTGGTTCATCGTCAGTAGTTGTTGAAGTTGGGAACTCCGAGAAAGGGACACGTGAGAGAATGAGGATATCGAACTTCAAATTTGAAATTTCATACCTAAGTTTTCAAGGAAAGGGATGAAACTTGATTCGAATTAAAGCTATCGTCGTCTCCCTTAAGCCCAAAAAAAAGTTTTTTTGAAAAATCAAATAGGAAAGCCATCCTGTTTGAAAGACCTAAAATTTCCAGTTTTCGTGGAATCACCCACTTCTGACTCGATACCGCCTCCCAGGATCGCAGATCGCGACATCTCGCATTATACCCTGGGTAGGGATATTCAGGTGCTCCCTTCATCTTCCTCCAATGACACCGGGGGCGAAATCCCAGTTACGCTGGAAGCCTTCCTCCAAACACACAACACAAATATTGATAAACGTGTTAATCAATTAGGATCACAATATTTGCATTTGGTACACCCCCAACATCCGTCCAGCAGGGTGCCCTACATAGCATTTGCAAACTACAAATCCAGTGTTATTTATCAGAATCTATGTACTTGAGTGAGGGTTCTTGCAGCGGACATTGTTACGCAAGCCAAAAGATCCATACAATGTACCGAATGGTGTAAATTGCAATAAATCACTTCAAAGAAGACGCTCATCCGTCTTATAATTTATATTTACGACACTTCACGGCACTTCAAGGGCGTATACCAGGTGTGTCCGGGCAAGAATTTCGAAGTTCATCACGGGGAAGCAATTTGAAAATGTAACTCATCGAGAGAGTTGAGATGGATCGCTCGCGGGAAGTAGAGCCGAGCTTTTAGCAGAACATCACTCGTTAACCCAAACTCATTCATCACTCGGCTCTAGAAGTAATTGCCTAATCCTGAACGGCTTTAGTTGAGACATTAGGGCATGCTCGAAGGGGTAATGACGAGTGCGGAAAATTAAGGCTCGCAAGTAAAAAAACCCGTTCCCCGACTCAATCCCACACGATAGCGTATCACTGTGCAATTCATTGTCTTCATCTGGGTATCGACCTATTTATCAGTCCATCGCTGATGACCCTCGAGCGCACGACATGAACACAGTCACAAACGGTCGATTGCAAGCGATGGGCGGTGTAGTCCTTGAGGTTTCAACACTCACCTTACCACACAAATATGTGATTTGAATCTGGTTTTGAGTAAATTTAAATACGGTTTGAGGAGTGGATTTAGGATTTGAAAGAGATAGTGTGTTGAAACCGATTAAAAAATATTCTTACAGAAAAAGAAAACGCTGCAAATTTTACAGTAGGGTTTATTATTCTTTTATATAGTTTACTTGTGCAGAAATTTAATTCTGTGTCAATGAAAAATGTTTCAGAAAAAGTGTTTTTTTTTTTTTTTTAATTTTTCGTTTTTACTTGAAAAATATTTGACCTCCTGGGCTCCTTCAAAAATCCCATTTTTAGCCCCATGAAAACCCTTCAGATCCCAACAGTGAAATCGGATCGTTCCGAGACCCCAAAACATGGATTCTACGTCCAAAAACGCTGCAAACTTTACACAAGGGTTTATTATTCTTTGATATAGGTTACTTGTGCAAAAATTTAATTCTGTCAATGAAAAAAATTCAAAAAAACTTTTTTTCTGGATTTTTATATTTCAAAAAAATTGTTTTTTGGATTTTTTGTTCCAAAAATTTTTTTTTAATCTTTATTTTTTACTCAAAAAATATTTTACCTCTTGGGATCCTTCAAAAATCCCATTTTTAGCCCCATGAAAGCCCTGTAGATCGCCACAGTGAAATCGGATCGTTCCGGGACCCCCAAAAATGGATTCTACGTCCAAAAATACTTCGAAAACGACACCTAACTCGATCCCATAGCTAAAAGCCTAAAAAAAAAACCTCCCATAGCCACATTTTTGCCCCATAGCGCCCCACGGGTTTAGGCGATCGGACTGAAAACCTTGCGGGCACAACTAGATGGTAAACCGAGTATTTTGTCAAAATTTCAGATTTTTAAAAACATTCCTACTGCCCAAAACGGCCCGGACGGCGGACGGGCATTTCGGATTTAGAATGTAGACCTCTTGAAACGGATAATGTAAAATTTTGAGGCCGATCCGAGTCGTCGAGCCCGTCGCGAAAACATAGGTGCACAATACATGTATTATTCCAAGAATAATAAACCAAAATACCTGGAAAACGACACCTGACTCGATCCCATAGCCAAAAGCCTTCAAAAACCCCTCCCTTAGCCCCATTTTGGCCCCATAGCCACCACTGTGAGCCATACATCTCTGACCACTGAGTGGATAGCCAATTCTAATTCTAGACACAAAATACGGGTTGTGGAGAGTAATCCAATGTATGAAGATGGAGATGATCGAGAGGAGTATAATAAACATCGTGATTTTTGGCTGCCAACAGTGAGAATTTACGGATTTACAATCTCCCCACCATGGACCGCAAATCGGATGTTAACTTTCGAAGACGGGACCGCAACTGTTATATCTCGCTAATGGACTGTAAGCTCGTGACCGCAACTCGGATACAGCCGATGTGGGAGCACTCGAGTTTTGATAACAGACCATGGGCGTACGCAGGTCTTCCTTTAGGGGGGGGCTCAAAAATATTGCAGGTAGACATACTGCCAGCAAGGGTACCTAGTTAAATTTAAATTTAAAAAGCTGCAAATTTTACACAAGGGTTTATTATTCTTTGATATAGGTTAATTGTGCGAAAATTAATTCTGTGTCTTGAAAAAAAGAGTTTAAAAAAAATTATTATTACTTACCTATAATTTTTTTTTCAAATCTTGTTTTTACTCTTTTTTTTCACTCAGAAAATGCGGGAAAAACCTTGTGGGTACAACTAGATGGAAACCACGTATGTTGTCAAAATTTCAGATTCTTGAAAAATTCTTACTGCCCAAAACGCCCCGGACGGCGGACGACGCACGGTGGTGCAAAACGGGCATATTTTGGGGGCCAAAAAACTCTGAAAACCCCATACTTATAGTATTCGTAAATTTGACGCTGATCACGAATATACCCCTTGTCCCTGTACCTAAAATGGATTCTGAGCCTTTTTTTCCCCAAAATACCTTTAAAAAAACACGTTTTCAGTACATTTCCCAGTGTGCGAGCCAAGTAAGGATTCTCCCGAAGTATGCACATAAAGAAAAGTTGCAGAGCAATAATTTTGGCGTCGATTGAACACCGTAAAATTGAAAATTACTAAAAAAATGAGGAGGTCGAAAATGATTTCGATCGAACACTCCTATGATTTCTGATGGAACTCCGTAACATTGGTGAATTCCATTGAACACCCTAGAATAATTCTAGGGTGTTCAATTATTGAAATTTTTCTACTTGAAGACGGAAAATTGCTGAGCCAGATTAGTTATTTTCATGACTTTGTATGGTAAAACAATGTGGCCTTTTAAATTAAATTTTGTTTCGAAGGTTCGAGCCAGAAATATCTCGCTGTAACGTATTATTTTTTATCCACTGCAATGACCCTAATTACTAGGGTCGAGAAATCGAGAAAACAAACCATGAAAACATACATATACCCTATTATAGGGTACCTATATGTATGTTTTCATAGTTTGTTTTCTCGATTTCACTAAACGATCGCCGTAATTATCGCAGGTTCTCTGAAAGGTTCTAGGGAAGGTCGAGTTTGAAGAATCTTCAAACTCGATCTGATGAGATTTAACGTTATCCAATGGCGGGAATACATAATATGTACCAAACTTCAAACATATTATGTTTGAAGTTTGGTACCTATTCAGCGTCTTTTCGGCGAAAAAATGAATTCTCACAATTTCACGCATTTATCTTAAAATCTGTAGAAAAAACGGACGCCATTTGTCGGAGTTGTTCTGTTCATAGGGCACTACATAGGGTACCCAGGAAAAATAGTCGCATACCTACCTTAGCTAGCCCAAGCTCGACTTAAGTCATAATTATGATGAATCAAATACACAAAAATCATGGTTTTTTGCTTCAAAATCCGCTAAAAACGTGTTGAAACCTGTGTCTAGATTTTTTCCGCACAAAGATAAAATTACTTTCTTGTAGCTGAGTAAAAACTGAACAAATTCGATGTCAAACGAATTTTTTCACGTGCAAAATGAGTCGGCTACGATTCTCCGTAAATAGGTCTAATACTGCTCCCGTCAACTCACAATTTTCCAAAATCGAGAAAGGTATACTGCCCGGGTCAGGTCTACAGTACGAGTCAAGTTGATGACTTTTTGATCTGAAAACTATTCATATCAACCCTCCAATTAATACTGAATGGAATATAATGATTTTGAAAGGATTTAAAAATATTTTTTGATTTTTTTTTTTTTCACCTGTGGACCACTGTGCGGCAGCGGTTCAATTTCGTTTTTGCAATCTAGACCTCTTGAAACGAATGATGACAAATTTTGAGGCCGATCCGAATTTTCGACCCCCGCCGCGATTACATAGGTATAATATTATTATTCCAAGAAGAACAAACCAAAATGATCGGAACTTTGCATGTAGGTATTTGGAGTGCGGAATATGGTGTGATAGGTACCCTATATCGTAAATAATATTACACCGCTTGAGTAATAATACAAAATAACATACATATCATTCTTACAAAATCAAGTGTTGTAGTTCACCTTTTTCCCCTCTTAATATAAAACCTTTACACAAAATGTACACAACATAAGTACCCAGCAATGTCAAGTTGATTTTTTTCACTTTAAATTTACAACATGAGCCGCCTCGGGTTCTCTGCGAATTTTTCAACCACTACTTCCCCTTTTTCTTTATTTTTATCTGAAAGTGTATATATATTTTTGGTTTGTCTAGGGGGGGGCCCGGGCCCCCTCTAGCCCCCCCTTGCGTACGCCTATGTAACAGACTTGTAATTTGGGTGCGAGATCCAAGTACATTTAGACTATAGGTATAATAGCTTTGGATATCGTACCCAAAGCTAGCCTAAGGCTATAGTAGGTGCTACGCTCAACCGTAAAGCTGATACACCCTCTCGTATCTACAGGCGTCCGCGCGAACCTCATCATGGGGACCATGCGTTTTCGAGAGATTTTCTTTTTTTCCTGCTTCAGCGCTCTTCGGGTTCGGACGTTCGGACGCTCTTCGGAGGTTCTTTCTTCATCAACTCGCCACTAAGATTTTAATTTCATAGTTTGTTAAAACTAACTGCGTCGTCTATCTCATCGTTTGTATAATTTTTTTATGAAAAACTGTTTGCAATGGACGAAGAAACGTGAACGTTTTGAACCAAGCCGGCCTCGAGGCCTACGTCGAAGTTTTCAGAGGTAAGTGAGTAGTTAACTGCACGTGTTTCTTTCTCCTCGTTACCCACACATTTTTGTACAAGTTCCACAGTTTAATCCAGTTCAGAGTTCTCTGAGGCGAGTGAATCTCAAGTAACATGGTTTTGGTTGAGGTTAGTTTGCCCCTAGCGTACCTCGGCACAACCAACATTTCAAATTTATCTTCACCTGTAATGTTAACATGAAGTCTAATGTGACATATACTCTTTAAAATGAAAAGCCTCTTTTTTCTTCCCTATTCCTATAAGAGAAAGGATGGCAATGAAGGTGACCTCTCTGCTTCGTCTTTTAACTTTTGTATTTAGATAAAATACATAAGTTGGATACCGGTTTCGAGCTACACGCTCATCTTCAGTCCAGGAGACTGGTGATGTTGCAAATTTCCAAACATAAAAAATTTTTTTTTCTATGTTTGGAAATTTGCAACATCACCATCGTCTCCTGGACTGAAGATGAGCGTGTAGCTCGAAACCGGTATCCAACTTATGTATTTTATCTAAATACAAAAGTTAAAAGACGAAGCAGAGAGGTCACCTTCATTGCCATCCTTTCTCTTGGATCAGCAACTCTGCACCATCTGGCAGTTCCCAATCTCGTTCGAGATAGTGAAGTACCTATTCCTATAATTATAAATTTTATGGATCAGCGAGCTATGTTTTAATTCAATCCAAAGTTTGAAAGATCAGGCACCATTGATCGATTCTCGCATCTAAAGTTTGTCGGATGAGGCACCATTAACTTTGGATCTCGCATCCAAAGGAATCACCTAACCTCTTTGGATCTCACACCAAAACCAATGTGTGCCACCCACATCTAATGTAGAAGCTTCTTAAAAACTATCTACAATGCTTCACAAACATTCTCACACAATTTGCTGCTAAACACTCCACTGGTTTTTAAGTAGTGAGTCCTCAAACAGATTTGGCAGTCATTTTTATGGATATAGATAATGAGAGCTTTTTCTCACTCAATATTCAGTTTCACATTTCATTTACTTTCTCCTCACTTGGAAACAGAGCCGAGTCTGGTGCTAGTTTGGGTCAAAGGGAGGCCGAAGGTGATGGAAGTTGTACGTTTTCTCAAAGGTACTTTGGAACTTTACAACAGCCAAGATAAGTTGTGCTGAAGTGAGAGTGAGGGAGGGGAATGACGATTGGGAGCAAATCATGTGTAGTGGAAATGAGGGGGGGATTGAGAACGATAGAAGAATGAAGTGGGAAAAGAAAGGAGTTGAAGAGCACAGTGAAAGAAGGAAAGCGGGCGGGTGAGAGACCGGGAAAGCTTTTTCTCCCTCACCTACCAAACGGACCTCTCAGCCTTCTCACTCGCTCTCAGTCACCCATCCGGCTACTTTCCGGCGGGATATTGACGGCGACTGTGTTTCCGAAGGCCCTAAGCTTCCCAAAGGGGTCGTCGGAGACGGCCAGAAATAATGAACGTTTTAAGACGATTTAGTTCCAACCCCTAAGGGTGGAAACAAATCCCTGAAAATCCCGATCCGCTCGGGCGAATTGGCGGAAGTGAAAACAGCCTGAGGGGTTACAATGGGACCGAAAATCCCCTTCGTTACGCCGAAAAGTTCAGAACAACCCTGTTAAAACTCTCAATCACAAATGGCTTTGAGGTGAGAGTAAATTTTTAAACTTTTGGCTTATTATTCTTGAAATAATACACCTATGTAATCGCGACGGAGGTCCACGACTCCGATCGGCCTCAAAATTTGACATTATCCGTTTCAAGAGGTGAAGATTCCAAAACCGAAATGTCCGTCCGACGACCGAGCCGTTTTGGGCAGTAGGAAATTTTTTTTAAATCTGAAATTTTGACAAAATACTCGATTTACCATCTAGTTGTGCCCGCAAGGTTTTCAGCCCGACCGCCCAAACCCGTGGGGGGCTATGGGGCTAAAATCAGGCTATGAGAGGGGGTTTTTACTTAAAAAAAGCTTTTAGCAATGGGAGTTAGGTGTCGTTTTCGAAGTATTTTTGGACGTAGAATCCATTTTTTGGGGTCCCGGAACGATCCGATTTCACTGTGGCGATCTATAGGACTTTCATGGCGCTACAAATGGGATTTTTGAAGGATCCCAGGAGGTCAAATATTTTTAGAATCAAAAATAAAATTTTTTGAAAAAAAAAAAATCCAAAAAAATTTTTTTTTTCAAATTTTTTCCATTGTCGCAGAATTAAATTTTTGCACAAGTAAGTAACTTAACCTACATCAAAGAATAATAATTGTGTAAAGTTTGCTGCGTTTTCGCTGATTTTTTCCACGTCTTAATCATACTCATTCTTATAACATTTTTGGTCCCGGATTGATTCAAATCACACGCAGCAACGTTAGCAGGGTCATTCTCAGGAAAAAGTGGTAAACGTTGTCCCCCTGATTTTTACCTGACAAGGAAAATTGATTAGACGTTCAAAATTGTGTGGCGGCTTCAGAAAAAGTAGATAAGCATTTGGCACCTGAAGTAGGTACGTACCAAAACTGATGTTTAGCAGAAGTTATACCCAGATTCAGGCACTAAATGTCCACTCCGTCGACGTCCTTTTCCTTTGTACATGGAGGAAAGACTTCTGCAGAACCTCAATTGTGGAATGAAAAAATCGCGACATCCAGTGTGGAAGAAATTGACAACACGAGTAACGGCATGAGCATGTATAAAACGTCATTTTCCGAAAATAATAATGAAACATTTGGGCGGAAAGTCTGTCCCTCCTTTTTTTCCACTCCGGGGACATTTAAAGATCATGGAGAAAGGATATTCAAAATTCCGTTCTGTGTTCTTCATGAAAGGTGAAAGTGGAAGAAGAAGATGTAAACTCTTCATTTAATTATAACAGCAACCGGAAAATAGAGCTGTTTAGTTAGTATTGCTCAATTTGTGTTCAGTTGCATGCTTCGTCGAGTTCACTGTTCAACTCTGTCTCACCTCAAATTTTGGTACCTAAGTATGTTCATTTAAATGATCATTTCATCTTGCACGTTGTTTAGTTGGAGGTTATGAGGCATTGAAGCTTTGAAAAACAGTTTTCAATTAGATGGTGTCGTGTTTATTGGGTAAAAACAAAAATTCGTCCACTCCGGAGACTGTCAACTCCAGGGGCATTATTACTTGTGAAACTTCTAAAAATAGCTTAAAAACCTCGACCACTATTCTTCCTGTGTTTGCTGATGAGTAGCCAACACACCTACTACATAGTTTACTTTCCCTTTTTTTTTATTATTTGAAAATAATTTTTTTCTTCGTGTAGGTACCACTTTTTCCTGAGAATGACCCAGCTATGAAGCGGTTGTTCCTAATAAACAAAACATGTCAACAACGGGACTTCATTTTCGCCCGTAGTTGTGTTGCTGACTATATTTTTTATTGTGTTAAGGAGGATGTCACAAAATCGTTACGCAACAATGGTGGGTGGGGGGGGGGGGGGGGGGGGTAGGCCAGAGCAAAGACGTTTTCACGTCAAAATGAAATATTTTGTTCATTAATAAATGCTGCTTCATGAAAACTTTTCCCAACGAGGGGCGAACATTCATAAATTCTTCTCGTACTTCTCATCCATCAGATGTAACTTCGACCGCAGATTGTTGTACTGTTGAAATCCTCTGGTGCGAGAAATCCTTCCCAACTTTGTCCATTATCGTCGACTGGGAGTTTATCGAGGATCGTTTCGCTCTCGTAAGCGGATCCTCTTTCTCTAACGACTACGACTTTGACCGTTTGGCCAACACTGTCCCCCTGCAGCCTTTTGTGCCGATCACGAGAAATCTGATGATATCAGCGGTAGGCAGTTGAGCCAAATGGCTGATGTATAGCGTTTTGCGACGGGGTCAAAACTTTTGATCGGCCTCAAATTCGGTCTTACGTTTCACGACGAGTAAATTAAAAAAATTAATTTTAAATGGTCGTCCGCCATACTCAGGCGTTATCCTGTGTAGGTTATCCTACTTGATCAATTGTTGAATGCTTCTGACGAAAATCGAACTGATGCGGATTCGTTTTCGCTCCATCGGCATCAGACGTCTGTGTAACAACTTCTCAATCAGCTTAGACAGTACTGGGAGTAGTGAAATTGGTCGATAAGAACTTGGTGTATCAGGTGGCTTGCCTGGTTTGGGGATCATGATGACTTCATCAATCTTCCACAACTGAGGAACGCAGCGAAGTAGAACTTAAGTGACGATATACATCTTGTAGGGAATGTTGTCCACTTTAATTTACGAATAGCTTAATTCCACAGTACAACGAAAAGCTCGGTTTTTGAAATCTAAGCAAAAAATGGAAAAACATCGAAGTTTCATAGTATTTTAGAGGCCCACATCCGTCCAAGCACTTACAAGAATGCAGTTTTTTTACAAAAAAATATCTTAAAAATAATAGTTTATTGACATGGTATCAATACGTGCACAATCTATAGCAAAGAATAATAAACCCTTGAGGACACTTTGCATTTTTTTAAAATTAAATTTAGAAAGTCTTGCAATCACGTTGTGGATTCTCATTCATCCCCCCCATCTCTCCCATCATGTTTCGGAGTCCATTAGTTCCAACCAGCCCCACACACGGACGTGAAAGATTTGTTGGTCAGACCCGTATTTGAGGGTTTTAGGCCTGGGTAGGGTAAAGGATGAGTACGTGGGGCACTGGGTTAGTAAGGGTCCGCCTAAGGGCCTTTGTATTTGGGCCGAACCCCATTAGTGATTTCCGGAAAGTAATCGATAACCGAGGTTTAAGATAAGTGTCGTCCGGGCTCCTCTTCATTATCTATGGGAACGTATAGGAGAATTTACGGAGAACGGGTTTTAGATCATTTCCACCATTTTATCTCTTACTTGAGGTAATTTAAATGCTGTAAATTTATCATACGAGGGTCATCCAGAAGTTAATACAACATTTTTAAAAAATCAAAAAATGCTTGTATTCCAATGAAATTCAGTCGTTCGTTCAGAGTTCGACACATTTCTGTGGCCTGCACAATTTTTTTTTTTTTTTTTTATGCCAGTGTCATAGACCTCCGCCGACACCTGTTTTAACCTTTCTGAACAGCTTTCTAGACCTCTTCTTCATCTGCAAATCTTTTTCCACCCAAAAACGCCTTCAATTTGTTGAACAGATGGATGTCAGATGGTGCTAAGTCGGGTGAATAGGGAGGGTGGTTGATAATGTCCAATCCGTATGAAGTCAAAAGTTCTTGGGTGACTCGAGCAGTGCGGGGGCTTGGCGTTGTTGTGGAGGAGGCAGAAGCCCCTTGGTTAGCAATGCTAACTTAGCATACCCCTTCTAACGTTCTGAATCGCCCTATTTAGTTTTTTAAGGGTATTGCAGTATGCATCGGCATTAATAGTCGTCCCTTTCGGCATAAATTCGACCAAAAGGACACCCTTATGATCCCAAAACACGGATGACCACTCGGATCTCACACAAGGAGAGGTGGCAGGAACCGGCGTCGACCTCGCCATTTAAAAAACTCACTGTGACTGAACAAAACGGTCTACAGAAACTAGAGGTGGGCGTTATTTTTTTTTTTTAAGTTGCTGATCAACGTTCGTTGAGGCGCGTCAACTGTGGACGATAACTGTTGAAAAATAACAGTTCGCCTACTTTCGTTGGGGAGAGCTGGCCTACAACTGTTGCGGCACATAATAACGCTTGATTTGATACCTACTGCTTCCGTTACTCTTGGGTAGTATTTCCTTCACTTTAATTTTTTTCAATCAGAAGGCTGCTGTTGTGTTGTTTGTTTATGAACGTCGAGATTGATCTATCTGGGACTCGGAGTTTTCCTGAAAAATGGGTGGTGTCGCTACAAAAACACTAACTGTATTTTGACTAAGCTAGTAACCAAAAGTAAATCAACAGAAGGATGAAGAATCTCGTGATAAGAATCTTGTGATAACCTTGCCATCACAACAGCTGGAAAACGAAACGGAAAACGAGTCGCTATGGGCAAATAACGAAATAACCGCTGGTCGGTGGCCAACGTCAACGGTTTTCTCAACACGTTTTTTCAACAGTTGATCTTGGAACCGTTAACACGTTGATTCGTTTTTTCCCGTCAACCTGTTATTATCAACTGTTGACCTATCAACGACCCACCTCTAACAGAAACGCACTATGAAGCAAACTGACCGTTATGACCCCGCCTTCAAGCCAGGTGCACAAACTTTAAAAAAAAAAATCCCCCTCGCCATAGGAGCTTGTTGTAAACTTACTTTTTGGATGACCCTCGTACATTTTCAAAAATAATCATGAAAATAGTGACGCGATTATCGATCTGAGTTCTCCACCAAGTTGAGAATTCAAACGAGAAAGGGGATAAAAAAAAAAAAAAATGCCAAGAAGTTAGTTGAAGAGTGAACTACGCGGAACGAACGTCTGAGCAACCTCTCAAGAAACTGCCATAACGAATAATGATGAAGAGAGGGGAAAAAGCTAATGGAAGGGTGAGACGAAAAGGGGTGGGACACGCTGGGTAATACTTGGTTGTCGGGTAATACGCGTCCTCAGAAACGAGACGGGCTGAATTTAAAGCAGGCAAATGAACCAACTCCTGGGATCTTTGAGTTGGCAGCCTCGAGCCGGAACTTTGAGATGAAAAGGCGAACCCTTCCCCCGTCCCACCCCTTTATCAGTCAAGTCTGTCGAAACAAGTTCAAGTGCAACTAGTCGACGACTTGTCCAACGGTAACAATTCCGTTGCAGAAGTAGACAAGCCAACGACGAAACATACCTACGTAGAGAGCCGAAAATGAGCTCCTTGAGTGATTTTTAAAAAAATTTTTCCTGGAAAAGTCAAAAGTTATGAAAATGGGTCAACATAAACCCGGCTTCTATCATTTATCAAATATAATAATTGAATTCTGTGGTCTGGAGGGGGTACATGACGTGTGCTGCTTCGACATCTTTTGATTGGCCAAGAGATGCAAGTTAGCCAACTTTACTACACGAAAAGCCGACCCCGAAAATCGAGGTGTTATGATCAGAGAAGTTCATTCGAAAATCGACCATCGAGCTTATCATCAACGAAGGTTATTCGAAAATTGACGCGGGCCGAGTGTTTTTATTCCGATTCCATTCACAGTGAATAATAATATTAATATCCCCCAAGCTCAAATTTTGCGTGAGAGGAAGCAAGTGCTGATAACACTGCTCTAAAAAAAAAGAAAAAAAAGTGACCTGAATGTTGCCGTCCTTATTTTATGATGGATGGGGATTTTCAATGGTGCTGAATCCGAATCCGCTGTCCGTTTTTTTTCGATTGGACCATTTTTTCGACTTTTCGACGTTTTTATCGACAACTTTTGAGAGTTCCTGCTGGTCTCATTCGACGCAGGAACTGTTCGAATGGTTGCCCTCAATATTTTTTGGCAGGTCCATTGGAGTCAACAAAAACAAAAATGTAAGTGAAAAATAGGCACACAAAAAATCTATTTTACAGTTTTTCAAAAGGTTTTTTTTGGAGAAGGGGGGGGGGGGGGGGGTTTGGAAGGTTTGGATCAATGTGAAAAAAAAAAATTGGGATCATAATATGTATGAAAATGACATTTAATGTCATTTTCATACATTTGTGGATGGCGGCGGCGGCAGAGGCGGTGGATTCCAAAACTGTCCATGTCCGATTTAGCAATTTTTTCAGGAAACACGAAAAACATGCCTCAACTCAACCAATAAGCCGGGAGGCGCGATTTCTTTTGCATTTGACTCACTTGGCATCACTAAATGAGTGCGACAATTTTTAACTAGGTAATGCAATTAAGAAGTGAGCCAGTAAATTGAGATTGAAAAATAAATGTAGACAGTTTTTACACGAATTGTCAAATGGAGAGAGTTTTGCTTCGAACCCCAAAGTTTGGGAGCCCAAACCACCTGGAAAGGAGAGAGTTTTGCTTGATTCTGAAGTCACTTTTCGATGGGAAAATGCTTCAGAATCCACTGCTAACTAGATTTGGCCGAAAATGGATTCCAAAACTGTCCGATTTACCAATTTTTCAGAAAACACGAAAAACATTCCTCAAGTCAACCAATACCTAACTCGGGAGACGCGATTTCTTTTGCATTTGGCATCGCTAAATGAGTGCGACAATTTTGAACTAATGCAATTAAGAAGTGAGCCAGTAAATTGAGATTGAAAAATGAATCTACACAGTTTTGACACGAATTGTCGAATGGAGAGAGTTTTGGAACGAACCCCCAAAGATTGGGAGCCAAAAGCAGTGGAAAGGAGAGAGTTTTGCTTGATTCTGAAGTCATTTTTCGATGGAGCGCGGGAAAATGCATCAGAATCCACTGCTAACTAGATTGGGCCGAAAATGAATGTAGATAGTTTTTTCCACCGACTCAAATCATAAAACCATAAACCATAAAAACGTCGAAAAATCGAAAAAAATCGTCCAATCGGAAAAAAACGAACTACGAATTCGGATTCACCACCCTGGAAAACCCCCATCGATGATACAAACTACACAGATATTCTCCACATCTGTTCTGACGTAAAATTTGTTCAAACCGGTTTTCTACTTTCTCAAACTCGTTTCAATGCTCTTTATGCAAGTTTTGCTTATCCAAATGGGGTTTCTGCTTCACTCACTGGACTGGAGAGCTCCTTAAACCGGTTTTAATTAACCACGTCCGCAACTACATATTAAATAACTTTGAAATCAGAAATTCTGTAAGTGACTGCGGTCAAAAGTTTGACGTTTGCCATCTCGTTTTATCGACAAGAACTAACGTCAAGGTCTGAGTGGGGTAGTTTTGTCGGGATTATTTCGAGTTGTTGGGGAGGGGGGGGGGGGGGGAGTGTAAACACGGATTACACCAAACAATAGGCCTCGTGATGAGGTGGCTAACCCTCTGAGGCCAGTAGTTTCTCAACTCAAGTTCACTCCGGTCTCCCGCACACCACGTACCGCAAGCAACCGAAACTTTTACCGCAAAAACCGCGCGGAGAAGGTTTCAATGGAATTTCCCCCTCAAGCCGAAAGACATGTCCCTAAAACCAAATTATCCCCACCCCACCCAATCCACTATTCTACTCAGAAAAAAAAAAAAACTTCTGAGCAACTCGGAACAGTTCGAAATGGAATTATCATAACTCTATCGGAAACACAACCGTCTGAGAACTCCTCCCTTCCCATCTTTTTCTCTGAAATCTGATGTGGCGGTGATTAATTCGATCAATCGCCGATCCAACTTCTCCCCCCTCGAAACCTCCATAATTGGCTTTGTCAGTCGAATAGAAGGATGAACGTAATGAATAGTTGATTCAGCGTCTTCACAGCCCCCTTGTTATTATACTAACCCCGTTATACCCTCTGAAGCCTCAGCTATAAACTCCTGGAAAAACATTTTAGCCCCCGTTTGAATACGAAAATTATTCGCGAGGAAAGTTTTAGTTCGGCGGCGTAAAAAAAAAAAAAAAAAAAAAAAAAAAAAAAAAAAAAAAAAAAAAAAAAAAAACCCTGAAGAAACTACCTTACGGAGCAAAGCGAATTGATCTACGTGAATTGGAAAGAATGAGGCGTTCTTCTCCAAATTTGAAAGTAATTGAGAGCCTGCTGCTTCCACGCGATATTCATAATGACATCGTACAATATCAAACCCACCGTATTGCTTACGAGGCTACCAGCGGTGGCTACTGCCAGGAGCATTTATGCTCCTATAAAGCATTTATGCTCCTGCATTTATGCTTTTATAAAAGCATGTGCACCCCCAGCCAATGTTTATAAAAAACAACACACAAAAAAAAATAAAATAATAAAATAAAATAAAAAAATAAAAAAATAAAATAAAATAAAATTATAATACTTCAAAATTGAGGCGAGTAGTTTCAAAACCGGCTCAATCCACATTTTTTCAAAAGTAACTTTTTTCCATTTTTCGCAAGTTCGCAAGTTCAATCCAATAGAAAAACCCCTCTGAAGTGGCGGTTTCGCGTCAAAACCGGCTCAATCCATGCTTCTCAGTTGAGCCGCTTGGAGCGGGCCTGCCATCGGCATTGGGCGACCGGCTGGGGAGGTTACACATTGGGGTTGCTGTGCAACACAGTATTGTTTCCTATTGTCCTAGTCGTTTTTATTGTTGTGATTGTGTTCGTTGTGATTTGTTACCATGTATCCATCGGAAACGGACGTCCTCGGAAAATGACAACAACAAAAATCTCCAAAACTGGAGGATGTCTGTGATTGACGAGTACTTTTTCGTTCGGTTGCTTAATGGGTGTCCCACTGAGTTTAATACCTACTCCGAAGTGGGCTTCAAACTTTATAAACTGTTCAAGGAATGTTAACCCTTTACATGTAAACATTTTACATGTTAACCCTTTACATGTAAAATATGTATATCCATGTGAGTCAGCTTACATCTATAGATAGACTTTCTTATAAGAAAGTTTTTGTTCTGGTTTTCACTGTTTCACCCATTTTCCTGCTATGAACGTTTTCTTAACTTTTTGCTATTTACTGTTTAATATTAAATTTTATTACTCAATATTCTATGATTTTTCGCGGTTTTACAAAATAAAGAAGTTTTCAGATGATTCTATTTGTTATGCAGTTGTCTTTTTTGCAGCCTACAAGCTTCTTACCATACAAATACCGAAAAAATGAGATTTTTGACATGAACAATAGAGTTTTAAAGGATTCTCGTAGGAATATGGCAAGAGAGCTACGTCAAACTACCCGAATTTCATCAAAAACCGGCTCAATCCAAACTTTGATTTTGAATTTTGAGGAACCCAGACCATTTTGAAAGTCAAAACTGATGATAAAACACTCTTGGGCCTCCAGTTTATGGAATGAAATAAAATTAACGCGGTTAAAATGGAGTGCTTAACAGAGAAACTTTTTTGTGTTTCCTGAAAAATAGCCCCATAGCGCCCCGCGGGTTTGGGCGATCGGGCTGAAAACCTTGCGGGCACAACTAGATGGAAACGGAGTATTTTGTCAAAATTTCAGATCTATAAAAACATTCCTACTGCCCAAAACGGCCCGGACGGCGGAAGGCGGTTTTGGAATTTGGACCTCTTGAAACGGATGTCAAATTTTGAGGCCGATCGGAGTCGTCGAACTCCGTCGCGATTACATCGGTGTATCATTCCGAGAATAACGAACCAGAATTTCAGTCATATTTTATACGACTGCTCGATTCCGGCCAATGAAAATAATTTTCAATCAATCATTGATCCTCTAATTTTGACGATGTAGATGAAAAGTTTGGTGAAGGTGGTGGTGCTATCAGGACTCGGCAACACTTTAGGGATGGGCGTTTCGGTTTCTTTTAAGAAATGAAACGAAACAGTTTTTTCGTAGAATGAAACTGTTTCGGGGAAACTGTTTCAAAATAACAGTTTCAGCGTCAATGCGTTTCGAAAGAACTGAAGCAGGCTTGCACAACAATAACAGAAACAGAAACCACAACGGTTTCGTCGCGCCTCAGACTGCTTCCTGTTTCGGGGAAACTGTTTCAAAATAACAGTTTCAGCGTCAATGCGTTTCGAAATAACTGAAGCAGGTTTGCACAACAATAACAGAAACAGAAACCGAAACGGTTTCGTCGCGCCTCAGACTGCTTCTCGTTCTCCTCAGCTCAAGCTGTTGCGAAACCTTTTCGTTTTCTAAGGGGGTTTATTTTCATTTCGTCTGGGTCTATTTTTAGTATTTTTATTTATTCTTTGTGGGCGTTTCAAGAACTTTGGAGAATAGAAAGATTTCCTACCGTAATATGGTAGTTTATAATTAAAAAAAAAAAAAAAAAAAAAAAAAAAAAAATTGGGAGTAGGTATCTAGGTAACGAAAATAAAACTCCTGATCAGTCTCATTCAATTTATTTAAACACAGCACTTTTTCAAATTTAGGCATTATTCTCTCTATCAATATGACGGAATGGTTCCCGACTAGACAGAATAGAAAAATTTAATAATGTTCTTTCTTTCAAAAATTAGGTATAATAGAAAATTAGAAATAGAATAAACGTGAAAAAAATATCTCTTAAATTGAATATTTATATTTAGGTACTATAAATGTTTCATCAACGTATTATCGCAGCAATTCTGATGCGACTTAATTTACGACTATCTATGGTAGCACCATAAAAATCACAGCTGTTTCATGAAGCTGAATATGTATCACAGCCAAAAATATTAGGAAGGTGTAGATAGACTACAGAATAATTATCTTCACATCACCACTATTCATTAGGTATTTTGACGACAGTACACCGGCGGATCGTATAAATTTTCGTTTTAACTTTCCGAGCAAATGATAACGATTTAACATGATAAGCTCAAGCTCGGGCAGCACCAAAATACCAAGCCTGAGTTGCAGTTAGAACGACCCAAACATCCGTAGAATTAGAGTCGAAATCATTGCAACCACAGTACTTTGTCGTGATGAGGGTAGTTTTACTTATATGCCCTGCCGTGGTATGACGATCTGAAAAGTCTGTGGAAACAGGTAAAATCTGGAAGACAGCTGTTCTGTTGGCAACCGTGGTGGTTGCCCGAAACAGGGAAAAGAGCCATTTCCTTTCGCAATGGCCACTCGTTTTTTTGAAACAGCTATTCCAGATTAAGTGAAACTGTTTCAACGTTTCTTCTCGTGAAACTGTTTCGTCGAAACTGTTTCGCGTTTTTTTCCCATCCCTACAACACTTGGCAACACTCGCTCGACAATAGTTTGAAGCTTATAGATGAGCTTCGTGCGTGGATTGAGTGAGTGTGGAGGTTAGTGATGGTTGAATGTTGGGTTGTTGAAGCGAGAAACAGTGGTCAGTCGGCCGTGGTGGATGGGTTTGGATTGGTTGGACGACGAGGGGGGGGGGGGGGGGGGCAGTAGTTGGCGAAAAGCGGCGAGGCGGAGGGGCGTGTGCTCTTTTGTTACCCGATATCTATTTGGTGACACGTGCCCACCCTGTTGGAGTCCCTTTCCCGGACGGTCTCCTTTCTCCGGAAACCAGATAACGACGACGGGGTCGGGTCCCGAAGCGGTGAAAACGGGGCGGTGGGGAAGCGTAGTTGGCGAGGGCCGTGAAACTACAGCTTTGGGCGGGGGGATGTTGAAAAGCCCCCTTGCAACCTCTCCCCCCTGTGTCGCGCGAAATGGGGCGGGAAATGAGGGGCAGAGTGAGCGAAAATGGGCGTATCACGGTTCGCCAGACTTTGCCCAGCTCGCGCTTACGTTCCAACCAATTGAGGCCATTTTGTCGCCGACGTATTAAAATCCAGTTATTCCCCCCCCCCCCCCCACCCACAATGTGGCAGTTGGCCGAAGGGACTTCGTCAAAATTCACTCAACCGGGTGAAGCAGCATTTCCGCGAGTTCAATTGGTTGTTGTGAAAAAACCCGGCGTTTGCATTAAACACAAATTAAAATTTATAAAATAACTTAATAATTGAATTGATTCGTGTAAGAAGGGCATTAGTCACATTTTTGGCGAAAATGAGTTTATTTCTGAATTCAGGTTTTTTGGGTCGGTTGTATCGATTCGCGAAGAAAGGGCGTCAGTCCGACGCACAGTGGGGCCAATGACCCATATTCGCGGTCAAAACCCCCCAGACCGAAGATCAAAGGAACTAATTGAAATGGAGATAAAACTGTTCTCAAGCACCCAAACAAACACGATTCAGACGGGAAGAGCCGAAGGGAAGAAATAAGTAGACCTTTAGTCAGTTATAATCGACGGTTGACTCCGGATCGCAAGTTTCAGCCACTGAAGATCTGACGTTCCTCTTCGGCAAAATGTCAGCCGATTTCGAATCGGCTTCAAATTTTCTTCAACAAGGTATGAACAGCTATGTTTTCATTCCATTAAAGTCGGTATTCCTTTACAATTTTAGAATTATATACATTTTTCGCGTTTGAAAAAAAATTATTTCTCCAACTATAGTGATTTACTTTTGACTAGAACGTATTAGAATCGTGATTTTTGCATAGTCTGTATGGGGAACTATCTGTTAAACTGTGGGCGAAGAAAAAAAATTTCCCGATGTTGCCCCATTTTGAAAAAAAGAATATTATAAAAATTGACAAAAATTGAAAAAAGAAAGAATTGAATTGAATATACTAGAATTACATACTGTTAAATACATCTTTCCTATAAATTCGATTTTAATCCCTTAGTTTTCATTAATTTTTTTGCGGCAGTTTTTTTACTTTCTTTATTTTTACTGGTCGGTATTTAGTCATTTTTCAATAAAATATTTATTCAATCGATTCTTGCAAATTCACCTCTTTTCATTATTTCTAAATAGATTTATACTCATTCACCACCATACTATTGCTCTAAGAGGTTTTGACCGCGAATATGGGTCATTGGCCCCACTGTGCGACGCTTCCAAGAGTGAGAAATCGAGGTGTTTACCCATGGAGTTCGTGGACGAACGTCTTCATGAACGTCCACGGACTGATGCCCTTCTTGCATGGATCACACCAACTTGGCCTCTTCGTGAGATTCTCTTTCCCTTCGTTTCTTCCTGTGTTCGCCATGCATTGATTCAACGAGCCCAGACAATAAATGGAAATTGAGGAAGATTGATGAAAATTGAAGTGAAGCCATTCATGGCTTTAAATTCAACTTGAAGCACACGTTCTTGCTAATATTCAGTATAAAATGTATTGGATGTATTCTGTTCATTCTTAACAAACATTCTCTGAAATCATTTATGTACTCCATCCATTAATATCAACTCCTAAGCTTCAAAAAATATTCCTAAATGTGGGATAATGTAAAAAGGTCATCAGTCCAAAATTTTAAAAAATTTCCCTCACTCCGCCTATTGGTGGAAATTTCATCAAAATTTGAGAAACTATGCCTTTTAGGGTCCTAAAACTATGATCATTTTTGCAAGTTTCAAACTATTATTTAGCGACTCGGACAGTTTTTCGGTTTATTATTCTTGGTATTTGACATTATCCGTTTCAAGAGGTCTACATTCTAAATCCGAAATGTCCGTCTGTCGTACGCCGTCCGGGCCGTTTTGGGCGGGAGATTTTTTTTTAAATCTGAAATTTTGACAAAATACTTTGTTTACCATCTAGTTGTGCCCGCAAGGTTTTCAGTCCGATCGCCCAAACCCGTGGGTTCAGGTCATGTGACTAAGCGAAATTATAATGATCCTTTGGGCTGGCTTTTTTTGCAGCGAAGGTGATAGTGGAAAATATTATTATTGTGGAAAATTTTCACAGTACGAAGGTTAGGAATGAGAACAAAAAACCGGAAGAAACAATTGTACAATAATTGCCCAGCAGTGTTGACAAAACACATTTTTAAGGGAAGGGGACTTTTGAAGGGAAAAGGGATATTATTCCCATTGAATTCGAATTGTAATCGTCGAATCCTCCTCAAATATATCAAAACAATTAGAGATGGAGCAATCATTGCTCTAAGAGCCGCCTCAGTGCAACAGTGTAACAACTCAAAAATTAGCCGTTTTGAGTTATTACTACCTTTGGATTCAGCATGTTGAGTAGATTCCAGAGCACTACAAATATTAGTCAAAATAACATTTCAAACTACGTTGAAAGTACTATGTTGTTGTATTGCTTTGGCAGAATTCAGATGATTTTCCAGTGCAATACAGTAACATTTCGTCTTATCACAAAAATGCCAATTCTGTCTCCAGAGTGACATCTCAAAATGTTACTGTGTTGCACTCGTGGTAGCACTGGTGGCTTCAGAGTTATTACAGCCTTCATAATTATTTTGGCACAAAAAAGAAGGAATCGGACTGTGCCCATCATTAAAAACAACCCAGACTGATAAAATAGAAGTAAGAAATGAAAAAAATCAAACTCAGAACTCAGCAGTGCAGTACAGTAACAACTCGGAACTTTTTTTTGTTAATTAGAGTTTCATACTTATTTTATAGTGAAAAATATTTGGAAGCACTTGGTGTGAAGCACAAATACGTGGAGAATAAGGGTAATGTGGTTTTACGCCAGTTGATACATTTGTGGGTTACAAAGGCATAAATGCAGACCAAAATCTTCACCCTCAATTTCCTCGAAATGACGTTTTTTGAGTTGTTACACTATTGAACTGAGGCGGCTATTTTATTAAAATCGTAGGGGGTTTTGAACTCTATGTTGGAAATAACAGATGAAAAAGAAAAGGAAATTGTCTATGAGGGACTTATTTGTCTGAGGGAGTGGCCCAAGCTAGGTTGGGCAGCTGTTGACAGGTTGGTTCACGCCCCTCTTTTTGTTTTGATTTGTCGAATCGTTATCTGGCGGACCTTACCGATTTTGTCTTTTTGTCTTCGGGTGGCTGGTTGTATGGCAAAGGCCTTCGATGTGGCACCGTACGATATTTTGCTCTTGAAGCTTGAATGTGTTGGGATCAGAGGGATTGCCAATAAGCGGTTTCGATCTTACTTCACTGAGAGGCATTGGCCTGTGAGGATTGAAGGCACCTCTCATCCGTCCTTTTCAGCCCGAAATCACTGCTGAGATCGGTCCCCCGGGGCAGCCTTCTGGCTCCGGTCCTCTTTCTGATACTGGTAAACGATTTGTCCTTGCATGGGGGGGCCGAATACCTGTGTGGTGAACTTTGCGGACGATACAAACTTTATGGCGGCTGCCCCCTCAAAAACTGAAGGTGTCCTCATGCTCCAACAAAAGTTCCAGACTCTGAAAGAATGCTCAATGAGGCCAAGACAAACTGTCTGCAGTTCACGGCTCGTGGCTCTTCTGACTCATCCGACCGCATAATGCTGAGCAATGCTAGCGTTCCCGTCTCCACCAGTACCAGGTTTCTAGGAGTGGCCATTGACGAGAACCTCACGTTCAAAAGCCTCGACCAGTTTCTGTCTGCGCCGACATCGGCCAGTAACATCCAGGCTAGTAATGCTCATGGCCTTTTTAAGTCTAGAACGAAGTATGGCATCCTTTCGTGGGGTTCAGGGGCCAACCTCGAAACCATTTTCCTGGCCCAGAAGCGAGCGGTTCGAGTCGTGTTGGGCCTTCCGCCGAGTTCCTCGTGCAGAGGGCGATTCAGAGCGAAGGGCCTGCTGACTCTTCCATCTGTTTGGATCCTGGAGGTGGTGCTTTTCTTTCTGCGACATCGCGACAGGTTTGTCGAGGACCAGTTCGGCCACAACTTAAACACCAGATCGAAGGAATCTTTACTCCGGGTACCAAATTACAATTTGGAATTTTTCAAGAGGTCTACCCGCTACAGTGTGATGAACCATTTTACGAGCACTGAGGACAAACATTTAAAATTGTGAGAAAAATTCAAATTTAACTATGCGTATAATAGCTTATAGCAGGGGTCTCCAACCTACGGCTCGCAGAGCATTTTCACCTTTGAACTTCCTCAACAGTCGTTTTCTTCGAAATGAATCAAAGCTTTTATAATGAAACTGGCTCTTCTCTTAAATCCTGGTCCATTTGCCAATCTGCAACACCCTTAAAATTTCTGATTTAATTAGCCGGTAGAATTCAAGGCAATCAAGGCCTTGAATTCTACCGGCCATGAAAGCCCGACGGGAACATACGACACGTACTGTCTACTATGATTTAATTAGAAAATGATGAAGAGTTTTCGAGTGAATTTGCGGTAAATCATATCAGGTGTCTGCGAGACCAGTTCGAGTCCCGTTTTTCAAAATTTCGAGGAAGCCTCAAAGTTAAAACAGACGGGGAAAAAAAATTCGCCAAAACGTAACTGATCTTTTTTTCTGTAATCAACTCACCCCCAAATCCTTCCTCCTGAAACCCAATCACCACAAAGCTTATATGAAAAGTGAATATACGAGTTATTCGTCCGGAGAAAACTTTATTCAATCACTCGAACGATGACGTTCGCACTGTGAAAGGGGGTCTGAAAAAAAAGGGATTTTTCCCGCAAAAAATGATGTTTTTATATAACCCAAAAGCCCCTTCATTAGAAGGCTTCTTTGTTTTACGTTCTATGGAACCCTCCGAGCGCCTTTTCCGTACTTTCCCTTTGATCTTTCCCCGCCAATCTTCATAATGCATAACCTCTCCTCAAAATAAGATTCGCTGATTAAATTAAAGTAACTAACATGAGGGAACAACATTTTATAGCGGCGCTCCTCCTGACAGAAGTGGAAAGAATATTCCGCGTTTCAAAGAGGGAGCATTGTTTGGTTTGATGTCGTAGCTTTGTAATTATGTAGCGGAGCAACTTGTGTTGAAGGAATCCGAGCTCCAGAAGAACGAGATTGCCACGCTGAGCTAAGGGTGATTATTTCACTTTGCTCGTTATTTGCTGGATTGGAAATGCTGACGCTTAACAAGCTGGGATTTCGTTGTAAGGGCCACCCCCTAAGAGCCCCCCCCCCCCCTCCTGTAGGGTCGCTCTCGTCATGTCTTCAGTACGAAACGTATGAAAGGATTCATTTGGAAGGTACGTCAAATCTATTTTTACCCCGCTCGGATACGTTTTGAAAATTTTCAGACTTTTCTAGTCATCCACTCGGTATTTTTCCGTAAATTTTCCGACCACTAGAAGTTCTCTATAGTCTGTCTGCAATGACGTTGGGCTCCAAACCTGCTCCCTAGCGGCTGACGCATGCCCTACGACCAGAACTCGGGAATTTGGCTAGGGGATCGAGTTAGGTGTCGTTTTCGAAGTATTTTTGGACGTAGAATCCATTTCTGGGGGTCCGGGAACGATTCAAAATACTGTGGGGATCTGTAGGGCTTTCATGGGGCTAAAAATGGGGTTTTTGAAGGATCCCAGAAGGTCAAATATGTTTCAAGTAAAAAACAAAAAATATTTGAAAAAAAAAAAAAATCCCCCAAAATTTTTTTTTCCAAATTTTTGTTCATTGACACAATGGACCCGGGAACCGAATGTCGACTAATACTTTTTTCTGAAATAACTTCATAATTTGAAGCCATAGCAGTGAGTTTTGGGCTCCTAAGGTGTAATAAAAATTTCCAGGGCACTTTCAAAAATTTCAACTTTGAATCTGGAGGGAAGAGTGGCGCTTCCAAGAAGTGCTCCCTGGTGGTCAGCCAATGAACTAAAAGCACGAATTCAGAGAAATTCACGAGATCAGAAAAGGTGAAATCGCAAGGAAAATAGTCGTTCGGATTTGTTCTGACTCTAGCGTGATGGGACAGACCATATTCATGTTCACCAGCATAACATAACCAACAGGGGCGGATAGGCAGGTCGGGCGATCGGGCGTCGCCCGAAGGGCCGACGCTCCTGAGGGGCGGGCCGGTCGAGGCTGGAGAAAAATGTGTTCCTATAGGACAGTGCTCGAGACAGAAAAGAAAAACTCGGACATAGAAGAATCTGCAGTACAACCTCATGGCCTCATCGTATGGAAGACGTTTTCTGATTTTGAACAAACTTTTGGTAAGGCTTTCCACGACCCAAGTCGAGTGTTGGAGTTTTTCAAAATTTAAAATGATCAAAACAAGGCTGAGGCAAACTCAGAGTGACAACAATTTGGAGGATCTTATGTTGATGGCTTGCATCTGGCCGGAGCACTGAGTCGAGTCCTCGACTCAGCTCCTGACCTTTGGCCATTGTCGGCCCTCCTCGCCATTGCCTACTGCTTGGTGCCTACTCCCTCGACATCATGCGTTTTGTGTGCGAGCGTTATGTGATCCCGTTTTCGCTAAGTATTCTTGGAATAATACATTTTGGTATTTGCAACAGGGGTAAAAAAATTTTGATCGTCCTCAAAATTTGTAATTATATCTACGTTTCAGAATGTGTGGATTCCAAAACTGAAATGTCCGTCCGCCGTCCACGACGTTTTGAGCAGAAGGAATTCATTCGAAAATTCAAATCTTCAGGAATTCATTAAAAAATCTGAAATTTTTGGTCTCCTCTTAGTTGAACTCGCAAGGTGTTCAACCGGATCGCACAAACCGGTTAGGTGTCGTTTCCGAACTATTTTTGGGAGTCCCAAAAGCAGTTCCTTGGATCCATGGAGCTTTTGAAGGATGCCAGGAAGTCGAATAAGGACTCATTTTTCGAGTAACCTTGATAATTGATTTTCCGGAGTCCTTCATCCGTCCAAACACTTGACATGGAAAAAAAAAAAAAAAAAATTACCATGGGCCTGAGGTTGAGCCTAGAATTCGAAAGAATTTAACAAGCGGGGGACATACATGTGAACTTCACATTGTGAAGGGGTGGAGGGGTGAAGATGAGGAGGCCGGAAATGCCCAAAGCCTCTCGGCTCAGTGCTCCAGCCAGATGCTCCTCTTGCGAGCCTTCATTTTTTATTGTTGATAAGCTGTGATTATGTACCTACTTAACTGATGAAATGTGTAAAATGCATCTTGAAGCTCTATTTTGTTTGCATAAACGGTACCAACTAATTCACATACCAAGCGCCACTTTTATTTGTTCTTAATATTTTTCTCTTTCACCTAAGCGTTAGGTTCTCCTAGGTAATAAAAGTAAGGTCTATGGATAGGTAACTGTGTGTGTGGTGGAGGGGGCGTGGTAGGGCCGGCCAAATTGAATCGCCCGGGCCGGTCAAAACCGCCTATCCGCCCCTAATAACCAAAAATAAAAAAGATTTTTTTGTACACTTTCTACTTTTTGTGCGAATGCACTCTGGCGGATTAGTGTCACGGCGGGCAAATTCAAAACGCCAAATATTCACTAGTGATTTCCTCTGCACAGACACCTAATTTCTCAGTGCTAACTGTACTGAGTACTTTGTTCATTATTAGTTCAACTATGTTCGGCCGAATTTTCCCATTTCTCTGACCTTGTTCCCTAGCCCATTACATTTTCGCACAAGTATCCTACATAAAACACAGAATAATAAACCCTTGTGTAAAATTTGCAGCGTTGTTTTCAAAATTCTCCTACGCTAGAAGTACCTTACTAAGAATAAAGATGGCTCTCGTCCTCCTCCTCGTGTTGCAGGTCCAATGTACCTAGTTGATATTTTTCACAGAATGTCTCTTTGGTGTAACGTGCTTTTGAGGGAAACCATATCTGGCCTGGTAAAAGCCGCTAGGCATTTCCTTTGTGCCTCTCTCAGATTTCCTGTTTTGCCTCGCGTTCCCCTCACGAAGTTAATTTAATTCTATAGGCGCGTATAGTCAAAACGAGAGGCTTTGGTTTAATGCGGTTTCCGTTCCGGCTTTGGGCTCCGAGAGAGGATTTCGCTAACTGGAAAACATCCTTTAAAATGACCCATCGTGGAAACCGATTTTCCCACACCGGCTGTGAAACGAATTGAGCACAAGTGATTCTGGGGTTGGAAACGCCGGTTGGGTCAGTTGATAGCCTGTGTCGCTATTGAGCAGAGAACAACACACCTTTTAGTGAGATTGAGCATAAGTATACTAATCTGATGAAACACCTTATTCAAAAATGCAGTTGTGCCCACCAATAATAACCTGCGTCAGAGGGTCCAGGAAGTTCTTCTTTTTTATTGAATACCAGAATGAATTTCGGTAATTTATCAGAGTTTCTAACTCTAAAACAAGAGTGGGAAATCGCCAAAAGTGTCGACACGAGGGAAAAGATGAAAAAGAACGTCACCACGACGATAAAAGTTAGGGGATGAGACAGAGATAAAAAACCGGTCGTTCGAACGGCGGGAGAAGAGAAAAAAAACCTCATGAAGAATGGAACACAAGTGGGACGGAAGATGGAACTTGTCAAGTATTGAACCTTCGCGCTTTTCCTACCTTTACAACACATCGCCGGTAATCCCCCCCCCCCCCCCCCCCTCCTCCACGATTTGAAGCTTCAGACGCCACCGGAGCGAAAAGTCACTCACTGACAAGTTTGTCGCCGAGCGGAGAAAAGGAAAGTTGAGAAGTTTAGCGGGCGAAGTGGCCTAATTCTAGAGGAAATTACAACGCGGGAGTCGAGATTTCAAAAACAGATCGACGAGCGTGCGAAGAGTGAAATTTATGAAAACTACCAACAAACAAGACATTCGTAATACGTGATCTGGCAACTTACTATCTTTGCGAGTCTCCCTGAAACAAACAAGACGAAATTGTTAAAATGTGATGAGACAACTCGGGAGGAATGGAGTCAAAGGAAAATCGTAACAATTGTTCCAAGAAGTTCCAGTGCTGGATTTGTTCGCATGAATTCGGATGTTACTGAAAACGCATGAACACACGGGTCCTACAAAGTATGATCTACCAGTGTGTTAAATAGGAAATCGCATTGTATGTTATCTGCCTATATAAATTATTTTTCTCCTATACCTACCGAATACGTATAATAATTATACCAATATACAATTATTGTATGATTTAGTGAGCTGTAATTGTCGTGAGAGAGATAGATGTCTTCCCAATCAATGTAAGGGGTGATTTTATAGCAAAAAGGTTCCCTTCATCTCCTCCCAAAATTTATTTGTCGCTTTAAGACCTAAAAAATATTCAAGTTTCAGAGTGATAAAAAAAAATCCTTCAGGTTCCATAACTTCATTAATTTATTTACGTACTAGTCTCTCTGGCTCGCTTCGCTCGCTCCCCTAGTGGGGTGTATTGCCGCCTGTGGGGTGTATTGCCGCCTGTGGGGTGCGTAGCATCGATGGACACGTTCAAACCCCTACTCAGACATAAGGCCTCGCTCCGCTCGGCCGAGCGCTTATTCGGACAGGGGGGGCCTCGCCTCGCTCGGCCCGGGGGGGGGGGGGGGGGGGGGGTTCCGCGGCAAAAAAATCCTTGAGGGCGCTCAATCTATCTCAGAATGTAGATCATTTTTTAATTTCTCGAGATTTTCAAGAAACTATATATATTCTACTTATGTGGGTGGCCGAGCAAAGTGAGCCCCCCTCTGGCGAGAAAATGAACAGCCGAGCGAAGCAACGCCCCCCCCCCCCCCCCCCTCTCTGTCTAATCAAATTTGAAAAGTTGTCCCTCAATAATTTTTTCCCATGGATGGCCAAGCCAAGCGAGCCCCTGGCCGATAAAATGATTAGCTGAGCGAAGTAAGGCCCCCCTGTCAGAGTGCTAGTGAAATCACTTGTATACTCGGCCGACCAGTTTCCCTGCCTCTCCATCTATCAAAGGTCCCTGGACCCTCGTTTTCTAAGATCCCTGGCCCCGCGCGAATTAAAACGATCCAATTGTCTTCTCACCGTGAAATCGCCCCCTCCCCCTCGGTTTTTTTAAAATTCGACTTCGGAATCGGATTGGCCATATTTTGGCGCGCATTTGGCTCGCGGATACCATACCCAAAAAATGGCTCCTTACTGGGTATTTTTAAACCCGAAAAAACGTGGGACAAACGCGAGAAAGACGATTTTTCGACGAATTTCCGGCGAATTTCCCGGGCGAATTTCCGAATTACGATTTGACCGACGTCTTCCTCCAGGTCTGATCTATACGGCTGGTATTTTTTCGTAATTTTTTCGACCCCTTAAACGGGCTTTGGCGCGAGTTGAAAGTGGAAAACGTAGGACAAACGGGAGAAAGACGATTTTTCGACGAATTTCCCTGGCCCCGCGCGAATTAAAACGATCCAATTGTCTTCTCACCGTGAAATCGCCCCCTCCCCCTCGGTTTTTTGAAATCCGACTTCGGAATCGGATTGGCCATATTTTGGCGCGCATTTGGTTCGCGGATACCATACCCAAAAAATGGCTCCTTACTGGGTATTTTTGAACCCGAAAAAACGTGGGACAAACGCGAGAAAGACGATTTTTCGACGAATTTTCGACGAATTTCCCGGGCGAATTTCGGATTTTCGATTTGACCGACGTCTACGTATTTTTTCGGTATGGTATCGTATTTTTTCGTAATTACGCTCGTATTTTTTCGTAATTTTTTCGACCCACTAAACGGCCAGCGAGCGGAAAGTGAAAAAACTCACTCGGGAACGCGTTATCCCGTACCAACAAACCACACGGCTACCGTCGGCCAACACAATTTTATATTATTGTATGATGATATGATATGATGATATGATATGATATGATGATTGTATGATAATAACATAAATGCATAAATACACGAAAACAGGAAAATTGCGTTTATGTATTTGATACTAACTGAAGATGAGGAAAGAATGAGGTTGTAATAACATGAATTCTGAGTTAATCAATCCCTAATGAAACTGCAGCGTCACGGTGTCACTTTTAGAAAAGCTGTGGAGGATGTAGTAGGGGAGGAGCTTGTTAAAGACCTCAACCCAAGAGAATCTATCGAGATCCGAGACATAGACTCCCTCAGGAAGATATTAGGGTAAACCTAACCACCCCAAACACTAGGCAGCTGGTTCTAGCTATTGTCTCCCTCTCTGGAGGGGATGCTGAAAAGCTGATAGAGAAGGAGAAGATCAGGATTGGATGGGTGAACTGCAGGATCAGGAGAAGAGTGGAAGTGCCCCGATGCTTCAAATGCATGGATTTTGGTCACCTAGCCAGGGAGTGCAGGGGCCCAGAGCACAAAGGAGCTGAATGCAAAAACGACACCAATTGCCCCTCTCTGTACAGATCTTGGAGTGGCCAATAACCTCATAAGTGTAAGGAAAGGATGCACCGCCTTTCGGAGGGCATTAGAAAAGAGAACAAAGAGGAGAGCATGAAAGTGCTTCAAGTGAACCTACACAGGAGTCGAACAGCAATTAACCTCATGGATATTATAGTACAAGAAAAGATGGCGGACATTGTGCTCATTAGTGAACAATATTCACATGGCGACAATAGGCAGAATTGGTTTGAAGACCCATCTCGCACGGCTGCCATATCGGTCGTTAACCAGGCGTCTCTACAAATAGCAAAGATGCTGGCGGTGAAAGACAATTGGGACGCCGTGCACACTAGCAATATTGAAGACGAAAGAGAGAGACAGAGAGTGGGAGGGAATTGGTGCTGGACCAACCCTTCCATCAGCCCCTCTCTCATCTGACGAATGACCATCCCATCAAAAGGAGAAGAACCGGCAGAACAGAAGGCCAGTACTGGTGGATGGAGATAGGGAAGGGGAAGGTTGAAGAACCTGCCCTCCCACACTATCCCTATCCCCATCAAAAACAGGAGACGTGTTGTGTGTTGTTTTGTGATCTTCTGGTATTAAATTTTGTTGAAGATGTAGCTATCGCGCTCATTTTCCCCGCCGACTTTTCCAGCTGCTTCTTACACAACTTAAGTAACTTAATACACAGTTTACTCCTTTTTTTTTGTGAAAATGTAGGACCTTGCAGGACATTTTTTTTATAAGGAGGACGCCAAAAGAGGACATTATCATATTTAGTAGTCTGCCAGCGCACCACCCTTCCAGCCTGTCAACGGAGAGTTCGTAAATATTGTGGTTTATCTTCTTGGTCGATACACAGTGAGAAATGTCTCTCGAGTTATGGAACCTGAAGGACTTGATATTTTTCAATAAAATTTTGAGAGGGCGTTACATGTCCCAATAAGCAATAAACGTCATCATCATTTTCATTTTCATCGAAAATTTCGACCAAGTAATTTTCTGTAAAATTGAAAACCTATGGACGCACGAACGAAAGACTGTTGAAGTTAAGAACGAGTTTTGCAACTATTCCTTACTTGAACGGCTGTTTTCAGACTGGCAGGAACGAGTTTTATTGAAAACGCTGCAAATTTTACACAAGGGTTTAGGTATCATTCTTTGAAATAGGTTTCTTGAGCAAAAGGGGTTATTATTCATTGATATAGGTTACTTGTGCAAAAATTAATTCTGTGTCTGTAAACAAATTTAAAACTTTTTTCAAAATTAAAAAAAAAAACTTTTTCGAAATTGTTTCAACTCAGAAAATATTTGAACTCGGGTAATGTCACATTTTGAGGCCGATCTGATTTTTCTAAATCCGTCGCGATTACATAGGTGTATTATCCCAAGAGTAATAAACCAAAATTATTCTACCACTGTGAAGAGCGCGAAAAATCCTTTAGGAAACAGCTGCCATCTCCATTTCGACAAAAATTGCAAGGAACGAGTTCTGCTTCTTTATACGAGAATAATAAACCAAACTAGCAAACTTAAAATTTCAACTATTCATTTGGTCAACTTACATGAGTTGAGCTGGCGGAAATTTCCATCACACGGTGAATTATCTGTAGGATGTTTCGAGGACGTCGGAGGTCGGCCAGGTCGACATCGTTGGGCATCGGTTAATGGGGGAGGTTTGAGGATCGACCTGACTTATCGATTTGCCTTCACCAGGAGGATCTCATCCTCGGTGTAACTCGACGGTCCCTCGGAGCTTCCCTGGCCATCGTCAATCGTTAATCTGAAACCCAAACCGTGGAAAATTGCGTTAGGGCGAGGTTGCAGGGATAAAAAGCACGTTCCTGACTCCGCTTTTACGTAATATCTTACGTAACGTGGTATTTTATGGGCTCGAGGTGCTTTCATCAAGTTATTAACTTCGCGAATTTTATTATCATGTTGGAGCATCCTGCTCAAATAATATAAAACCCCTCTGACAGACACAGTTTGGAAAACAGCTCGTGGGATTGGCCAACACTGCTTATTCCTCTGAGTCTCAGTAGGACCTACTTTCCCCCATTGGATTGGATTCCAGCCTTCAATTGAACTCCAGGTGTCGTAGGGGAATGTCCGTGTTCGTTTTTCCAATTCACTATAGTGTCCAATAGACACAGTATACACATCCAGCAGGTGCGACATCCGCGTCTGATGGACACAGCATACGTTCCCAGCAGGTGTTTTCGCTTCAATACTAAAATTGAGTACTTACTATTTTTTTTTTATTTGCAAGGATTGCAATGGTCGGGAGGCCTCCCCAAAGAAAGGCCAGTGATGACATTCATCCAGATGATCCGGAATTGCTGAATCAATCGTTTTTTTCGTGACGTTGATTCTCCCAATGCCGAGGACGAATCAACCCAACCCCCAGCAAAACAACGCACGTCTCCTCCTCAAGATATAGATTCTGAGTGTTCTGAGGTCATTTGCAACCCTCCAGACGATAAGCCTCAAGGAGATGAGTGTTCCATGACTGAAAGTGACCATTCCAACGATGGTGATGACATGAACGATGAATTGAATGATGACACTCCAGGTTCAAGCCTTTCCTGAACGCGTCCTTGGATAGAAGAGCTTGATCCAGGAACGTCATCAACAAACTCATTGGCTGGGCCATTGGAAGCTAAGCGTCCATGTCAGCTATTCATCTCTTTGAGGCTCATCGCCAGGAGGGTGGCAAATGACTTCAGAACACTCAGAATCTGAGTCTTGAGGAGGAAACGTGCGATGTTTTCTGGGGGCTAATTTCTGGGTGATTCGTCAAAAATCAATGTTTCGAAGAAGAAAAAATATTTTATCGTCAAATTAGGGTCATCACTGACCCTTTGGAGAGGCCTCCCGGCCATTACAATCTGGGACTTGCAAAAAAAAAAAAAAAAAAAAAAACCATTAGGGCGAAACACCCTGAAAACTCCTGCTGGGAACGTATACAGGCACCTGTCTGCCAGGCAAACAATTTAATATGTCTATTATTATGCCTATTTTTATGTTTCAAACAAGTTTTATGTGTTAAACCTTCCTTAAGTTCATAAAATTTGACCCGCCCAAAATGACAAGTTTTCAAATTGTATCTGCCGGGGGACCCCATCCATCATTCTACGGTTGGCAGGCAACAAAATTCATGCTTAGTATGGTAAAAAAAAGTGGTAAACAAAATATCAGCCATCCTGCGATCAGCTTCCAAATCGCCTTGTTGGTCGAAATTCAGATTGCTGCCAATTTTGAATCCGACGGCTTTGGTAGGCAGACAATAGGAGGATATTTTGATGAAATTATATCAAACCTTTTCCTGGGATCAGCACCCGAAATCGGGTCTGGTCTCCAGGACTAATCAGAAGTAGTAGAGACCAGTTTATCGCCAGCTCCGAAGGGCAAATGCGAGAGGTTTTCCTGGGTGAGATACTCCCGGTGGTTCGCCATTGCCTTCTGAGATGTGATTAGTGAGAAGGAAGATGTTTAGCGGCTGCAGGGATCGAACCAGCAACCTTTGACTCAGCAGTTCGGCCCTCAAACCACGATACAAATTTATATACAAAGCATAATATACCTACAAATTTCAATTTTTTTAATTCATTTATTTATCAATAAATTTCATCAACAGTTACAACAGTTGTAACTGTTGATGAAATTTATTGATAAATAAATAACTTACTATGGTGGTTAGGTACTACTTTTTCAAGGTTTTTCTTTCAAATATTCCTTAACATTTGACGTACATGTTCGTTAAAAGGCATGGCAAAGATGTAGGTAAGTTTTCTTTGAATTATTTTAAAAATATATCTTGCAGTGCATGTTTGGTCAAATTTTTGCATGTTGATCCGAGCCTTATTCACCAGTCAGAACGGTCGATAAACCAACGATTGCAAAGCTTTGCCCCCACCTACCCTCCCACACATGTCTAGGTACTGAAAATTCACCCAGGTATATACTATTGTAGTTCAATTCCCCTAAGACATGTCAAAATGATCATCTCAAATGCCTCACTTACCCCTGCATTAACCTGATGACTAACAAGTATCCGATTCGAGAACAGGAATCATCCATTCAAACTCACTCGACCCCCTCAAATGACAGCCAGACGTCTCGCTATTCCATACGATTGATATGACAGCAGCTGCCTCACTAATTCGACAACTAGGCTAGCAACGGATGCTCTATCTGGTCGGATGTTTGCCGGATTCTCGTAAAAATAGATGCACTCTTTAAAAAAAAAGGCAGCTTCCTCAAGTGATCGACGTTTGGCCTTGCTCGCCATTCTCATTTTTTAGACATTCACCAAATTAAATGGGGTCTAGAACCGTGACTTGATATTTATTTTTCCGAAAAAATACTTCACGTTAGGATACGAGAAAAGTGGGTTTTGGGGCCCCTTCAGTGCAATTTGAATTTTTGGCGAGACACCAAAAATTAATTTTTTGAACTGGACCGCGAGCTCAGCTTCCGAGTGTTTAGCTGTGTGATTGGCCACTCACTGACCAATGAAAAATCGGACGGGAGGCTGCAAGCTCACAAGCGGGTTATCTAAGCGCAGATTAGATTAAGGTTACTCAAGTAGATGACCACCACTCGGCGGTGAACCTACATAAAATTTTGTTGTGACTTCATCTTTTATTTATCGCCAAGGAATAAAATTTTCCTTCCGATTCCGTGATTTTTCCGTAAATGTTCTAGCGATTCGAATTCAAAGGCAACAACCAAAACAATCGTCAGATTCGCGCCACTTTGGCGCTCAGTATCGAAATACGCGTCACTTTAAAGTGCAATTATCGTTGCAAGGTCGTGAAAAGCGATGGTAATCGATCTAGGGGAATCCGTGGGCGGGCACTGTTGGGGAAGGCAATCGAACTTGGCTAAGGTCTAGCGATTGAACTGGGTTATGGACCTCAACAAGACCTTCAGCATCAGTAATAAGTCAATACCAAAACAGTGCTAACACCGAAATCAGTAATACAGCAGGAACAGACCAGTACGAAGAAAAAAACAAGACAGTGCTGAAACAAGGAAAATATCACGACCGAGACAAGATCAAGATGGGTACTCTGCCAGGACCATGAATGTGGTCCCGGCTCAAATCAGGACCAAGACAAGATCAAAATCGGTAATAAATCAAAACCAAGACAGTGGTAAGACTCAAATCAGTAATATGGCAGGTCTACTATCAGTACTAAGACAAGATGAAGACTTTGCTAAAACGAAGCAATTTTTCACATGATTTCTTCATTACCCCAGTTCAATCGCCGGCCCCTCAAAACCTTCTCCCAGTGAGATGCCAAAAATTACCCCAGTTAGATTATGACTTGAGACCTTTTCCCCCAGTTGAAAACCCACCTGAAAAACCATATTTTGGGGGGATTTTTTTTTCAAAAATGTGTTTTTTCAAAAATTCTTTAATTTTTACTCGAAAAATATTTAACTTCTTGGGATCCTTCAAAAATCCCATTTTTAGCCCCATGAAAGCCCTATAGAACGCCACAGTGAAATCGGATCGTTCCGGGACCCCCAAAAATGGATTCTACGTCCAAAAATACTTCGAAAACGACACCTAACTCGATCCCATAGCTAAAAGCCTTCAAACACCCCTCCTGTAGCCCCATTTTAGCCCCATAGCGCCCCACGGGTTTGGGCGATCGGACTGAAAACCTTGCGGGCACAACTAGATGGTAAACCAAGTATTTTGCCAAAATTTCAGATTTTTAAAAAAATTCCTACTGCCCAAAACGGCCCGGACGGCGGACGGCGTACGGCGTACGGCGTACGGCGGACGGACATTTCGGATTTTGAATGTAGACCACTTGAAACGGATAATGTCAAATTTTGAGCCCGATCGGAGTCGTCGACCCGCGTCGCGAAAACATAGGTGTATTATTCCAAGAATAATAAACCAAAACCAAGTCGGCCAACAGAACAAACCACGAAAAGAGGTCTCTTTTGGTTTATTATTCTTGGAATAATACACCTATGTTTTCGCGACGGGGGTCGACGACTCCGATCGGGCTCAAAATTTGACATTATCCGTTTCAAGAGGTCTACATTCTAAATCCAAAATAACCGTCCGCCGTCCAGGCCGTTTTGGGCAGTAGGAATTTTTTTAAAAATCTGAAATTTCGACAAAATACTTGTTTTACCATCTAGTTGTGCCCGCAAGGTTTTCAGTCCGATCGTCCAAACCCGTGGGGCGCTATGGGGCTAATGGGGCTACGGGAGGGTTTTTTTTTGAAGGCTTTTAGCTATGGGATCGAGTTAGGTGTCGTTTTCGAAGTATTTTTGGACGTAGAATCCATTTTTTGGGGTCCCGGAACGATCCGATTTCACTGGGGCGATGTTTAGGGCATTCGTGGGGCTAAAAATGGGATTTTTGAAGGATCCCAGGATGTTAAATATTTTTCGAGTAAAAAATACAGAGTTTTTGAAAAAACACATTTTTGAACAAAAAATCCAAAAAAAAAATTTTTTTTTTTGAGATAAAAATCCAAAAAAAAAATTTTTTTTTAAATTTTTTCATTGACAGAATTAAATTTCTGCACAAGTAACGTATATCAAAGAATAATAAACCCTTGTGTAAAATTTGCAGCGTTTTAACATTTCAGCGCTGGTGCGCTCTGCCGGATTAGTTTTCGCCATTCTGGAAAGGTTCCCGGTACGGTTTGAATACAGGTATTTTCCTTCGCCATTTTCTCTTCACTGAAGACCTACTTCCTTTTCGTGACCGACCCCGTGCCTTTCATTTTGGACCACTGAAAAAAAATTTCGGCCGAACTTGTTTATTTTTCACAATGGGATCAGACCTCGACGATCCTTCCAACAGAACAATTCAAAGGTGATAAAAAAACAAGAAGGAATGAAAGGATTATAACACTACGATATTTCCCTATACGTCAAGTTAATGAGGTTAGCCTCCAAACGGGAAACTTTTAATTAACTAAGTTTCTTTATTAAAAGAGGCATCCTAATCAACGAGTTTGAGCTTGAAAAGGGGATTGAAAACTTTCATTTCTACCTGACCCCCGTTGAAAAGAAAGCCCCCCCCCCCCCTTTTTCACTTTCCCCGTCGACACTTTGGGCTCATCTTTTCTTCAGCAATACTGAGCCTAAGTGCCGCCCGAGGCGAAACTTATTGATGGGAGGATTGATAAAGAATAATCCAATCTTTTCGCTTCGGAGAAAAAAAAATGTCACAAATAAAGATGGAAAAACGGGCGAAAACATGAAAAATAAGTTGGCGGAAGTTATGTTTTTTTTTTTTTTTTTTTCTTCTCAGAATTCATGCGAAACGGAGGTTGAATAATTCAGTTCTGCCTGTCTATTCAAATGCTAATAAGGCTCATCGTTATTCTTCGATTTCTCGTTAAATTCATTCCTTCGGGATGAAAGAAAACAACGATGGGAATCCCGGGGAGGTACGACAGGATTCGTTTTGTGTTTAAAATCTGCGAGGCTTTGGTCTATGTTGTGTCCGTCCCTTATCAGCATTTGACGCCGTTTGATAAAAGTCTGTTATGAACGAAAACGTCAAAATCCTGCAGGAAATTATGACGTCGTTTTACTCAGTTGCCTACTGTTTTAGGTAGAAAAGGTCGTTGGGGTTTTGTTTTGTTATTTTCGAAAAAACTGTGTGTGGGAGATAGTCGAGAGGTGAGTGAAATTTGTGTACCTCTCGGAGGTGTTCAAACAATTCAATCAAATTAAATTGAAGCCTTTTGGGACCAAAGGGCCGAAATACCAAAATAAATATTAATCAATACATATACATGTATTAATATCAATACATATTCGAATTCAGCACCCTAGAAAAGCCTCCTTCACAAATTTTTCGTTCGAAAACCCCGTGCGTGTAAATCTGATTTAAATAGTAAATAAATGTAGGAGATTTTGAACTGAAAGCGGAGGGCACGTGACGTCACACTTTGCCTAGCTGAGCATCAAGTAGTTGAGCATGGAGCCGCCAGAGCGCTGAAGAATAAATCTGAATGGAATTGGAATAAAAACTCTCGGCCCGAATTTTCGAATTTGTTTGAGCATAGAGGTTATTATCAAAGAAGGTATTATCAACGCTCGATTTTTTAATGACCTTCTCTGATTACCTCATACTCTCAATTTTCGGGGATGGCTTTTCATGTAGCAAAGTTGGCGTACTTGCATCTCTCGGCCAATCAAAACATTATATTTATCCTAAGGCCCTTTAAATAATAGAGACGCGGGTTTTTGCAATGTTGTCCCATTTTCGTATACGAATATGCTTCAAGTTATAACTTTTGAAGCATATTTCCAGTAAAAAAAGAAAAAAAGAAAAGAAAAGAAAATCATTTGAGGAGTTCATTAGGTATTAATTATTTTTAATTATTAATAATAACTATTATTGAAATTAATTCATTCATTAAAATTTATTTTGGCATTTTGGCTCTTTAGCCCCAAAAGTCTTCAATTGCTCCGCAATGTACCTCCACAAATTTCACTCACTCGAAGCCCTAATAATTATTCATTCATTCATTCATTCATTCATTCAATTTTGGAATTTAAAATTGTATCGAGCGAAGGGCAGGGCATACTTTCCAACACCCGTACTCGGATCAGGTTTTCAAGAATGCTCAGTATGATTGTGGACTCTGCATGGTGTCCCCATCTCGAATCTGCGGTATGCAGATGACCCAGTGCTGCTCGCTAAGACTGCAGAGAAGCTACAGGTTATATTCGAACGAGACAGTCCAGGCAAGAAACAGGTTTGGCCTGATGGTTAACATCCACAAGATCAAGGCCACGTCAGTCTCGAAAATGGGGCGCAAGGCTTGCTCGTTGAATGTGACGCGTCAAGGAATAGAGCAATGGTGGCTCGTTTCAAGTATTTGGGTCGATAGATGACTTAAGAGTGGGATTTGAAGAAGGAGCTTCGAGTGGGGATAGAAGTAGCCAGATATTGTTATTGAAGGGGTGTCTTGAGTAGCTGGGACTCGAGCCTTGCCAGGCGAATGGTAAAAGTTGTATCTTGTCCTGTACGGCGTTGAATCATGGACAATGCTAAAAGAGAAGTCAGACTCCTGCATCAGATCCAGAGTTTCCTCCTTCATGCAGAGAAGGCTTGTCGGCGATCTCAAACTGGTTTTCCTACGCTTTTGTGTATGCAGAGTTCAAAAGTATTTTTCCTACAATTTGTTAGGGAAACCAACCCCCAGACAAGACACCCACGATCACATTTTTAATGGCAGAACATTCCTGTTATTTGTTGACGACAATGCGTTCCGCAAGAGCCTTTGAGCTCACTTTGAGCCCTCCCTTAACGACCGATGGGTGATAACCGACACATTAGCGACACGAGAGCGTACGAAGGGTGACTATACAGAAAGATAAGGCCCTGTGGGGTGCGATGTGTCAAACCTTAACCCCTCCTTCGCTTCGGCTTTGATGATCTAAATTGAGAGCTCCCTCGACAGTCGATTTCCACTTTTGTACCCCTCCGCTCCAACCCTTCGGGCCACATTGGCACATTTTCTCGCCTTCACACAATCAAGGGACCCTCCCACAAACCTGTCTTGAATAATAACAGAGATACACCAGCACATTTTCCAAGGTGCACGGAAGGCTCAAAGGGTTCACTCTCACTAAGATACAGCCTCATGGGAGGACCTTTGTGGAGGTAAACCTTTCTTCCTTCTTCTGATAAGAGTCTGTCCAGGTCCCTTGGCAACACTATTTCTTCGCTTCCGTTTACTCCATATAAATTAAATTGAATTACTTCACACCTTAGTTTGGTGTATGGGCGGATCCCAAAATAACCTACTGTGGGTGGGGGGGGGGGGGGGGGGGAAGGTTGAGATTCCCCAAAAATGCGCACAAATAGGCGTATTTGCGCCCAACCTTCTTATAAATGGAAACCCCTAATTTTTTTCGGAATTCGGATTCCCCGGCCAATTTTAATCCCATTGAGCGCAATTTTTGGTGAGCGCAAATCCGCGCAACTCTTCCTATCCTTGTTTATGGTCCAATTGAAGACTGTGAGAGGCCTAACTGTGCACCCTGTAGCTCTGTGACTGTTGACAACACAGCGAAGTATTTGGGCATCACATTTGATTCCAATATGAAATTTCAACGACAAAATTTGTCGTTGAAATTTCGTCGTTATTTAATACGGAACACCAGCCAGAAACTCAGGAAGCTGCTCTGTTTTTTCGAAATTCACGCCCATTTTGGACGAAAGATGTGGAGGCGAGTGTACTTTTCCCTTTTTTATTTATTTTTTTTTGTAATGTCGTACTGCCTACCCGTCTGGAGTAGTAGGTACGTACCTACTAACCCCCTATTCGTAGCTTAATGGTCCACCGAGACGATATGTCCACCTTTCTAAGGTCCCTGGTGCCGTCCCGAATCATCCTCCTAAGACGCGCGCCGAATCTCTTCAAATCGTTCAAATTAAACTCGCCGTTTAAATTCGCTCATCGCCGGAATGAGTTTTTTCGGTATTTCGTATTAAAATTCGTATTAAAACGCAGACTCAATCGAGCTGTTAACGACCGAAGAATCCGAAAAAAATTAGTTTCGCGAATTCGCGCGCGCCAAAAAATTCGCTCAACACGCTTATTGGACGTAAAATTGGCCAAGGAATCAGAATTCGAGGAAAAAAATTAGGGGTTCCCATTTAAAATAAGAAAGTTGGGCGCAAATTCGCCTACTCGCGCGCATCTCAGGGGTGGCTGAAACCCCCTATTCAATATTAAACGGTCCACCGAGACGATAGAAAAAATCGGCGTATTTTTATCGCTTATCGTTTAGGAGAAATAGGCTTGTGACATACTTTGTTAGTCAGCCCAAGACACGGTGAGAATAATTATTAGTGGTATAGCTTTATTTCTAGTATTAATTAATTAATTTTAATTATAGTTAGTTAGTTATTTCCTACTTAACACTAGAAATAACGTAATACTGGGATCATTTCTATTGAAACCCTTGTTAACAGCCGCGTTAAAGTGCATTTTGATAGTAAGATGACAAATCATAGTCCACCCTAACAATGTGGAAATTTCTGAGTCGGAAATGCACATTTTAAAAAGAATAACGTGTCAAAACAGGTAACTCATCCCCTGGCTTCCCTTTGACCCCATTTTTGGATTTTACACACCCAAAAATATAATTGTACCGATTTTTAGCCCGATATGTCGAATGGTAGGACATGTTTACACGCTAATAACAGAATAAAGTGCCAAACTCGTAGCTTTTATGCCGTGAGGTCAACTGGAAACTATTTCATGGAGAAGTGAAATCCCACAGCTAAAACCCGTCACTAAGAATGATATTCTGTAAGGTATTATGTTACAGGCGACATATTTTGACTGACAAACAGTCCGTTGTTCCATCTTGCCCTAATTTTGGCTCACTTGAATGGCACTCTCATATCTTATGACATCCTCATATATTCCCAACTGGCAACGTTTTCATTTCCCCTTCTTGCCGTCTATCCCCCAAGCAGCGTTCTTCATATACCCCGTTTGTGTTCCGCCCTCGAAGGTACAAATAAATCTGTCTCGAAAAAGGGGCCTCCTCCCTCACCATACTTTGCTCGACGAGGAAAAAAAAGAAGGATGTTTTCTTTCAAGGAAAAGCCCTTTTAGACAGGACTAGGGAGATGGAGTTCTCGGAATGGGAAAGATAGGTCACCTTCACTCCGCCTAACTCACCCCCGCTCCTTATTGTGCTTCGGTTGTTTGTAAGAAAAAGGTGAAGTGGGAAGGGGAAGCCTTCGGATGGGGGAAAACAACTTGTTCGAGCTCCTCCACTTCCCTTCCCAACAAATAACCGGTGATCAAGGTATTCGCGTTCTATATTTCCCCATGAATAATCCAGACGTAGACTTGCCACTTTTTCCCCCAAATCGCAGTCGCTATTCCAACCAGTCCAAAGTATGAAATACTTTATGCTGCCTGACTGATTATGGTGGATGAGGTTTTTGTGATTCTGAGCCTGATTTGAACTGGGATGATTACATTCTTCAGGGGAATGAAAATTTCATTTTCATTTCAAAGGGTACTTTTTGGTAAGATACAGAGGAAACGCCGACTCAATCGGACTGTAAGCAACGAAGATAGGAAGAGTTGCGCGGAGAACGTGTGATGGGTGTTTCAGACGTAGAATTTATCGCAGAATCCGAATCCGCGATAGAAAATTGGGATTACAAATTATAAACACATGTCGAAGAGATGAGAGCACCTTTCCATTTCCAGAGGGAAAGGTTGCGCTAAAAACCAAGTTGCGCGCGATTTTGATATAGCCTATATTGTGCGCAATCGTACACTGAGAGAAAAAAACGCTGCAAATTTTACACAAGGGTTTATTATTCTTTGATATACGTTACTTGTGCAGAAATTTAATTCTGTCAATGAAAAAATTTAAAAAAAATTTTTTTTTGGATTTTTATGTCAAAAAATTTTTTTTTTGGATTTTTTGTTCAAAAATGTGTTTTTTCAAAAACTGTATTTTTTACTCGAAAAATATTTAACATCCTGGGATCCTTCAAAAGTCCCATTTTTAGCCCCACGAATGCCCTAAACATCGCCCCAGTGAAATCGGATCGTTCCGGGACCCCGAAAAATGGATTCTACGTCCAAAAATACTTCGAAAACGACACCTAACTCGATCCCATAGCTAAAAGCCTTCAATAAACCCCTCCCGTAGCCCCATTATAGCCCCATAGCGCCCCACGGGTTTGGGCGATCGGACTGAAAACCTTGCGGGCACAACTAGATGGTAAACCAAGTATTTTGCCGAGATTTCAGATTTTTTTAAAAATTCCTACTGCCCAAAACGGCCTGGACGGCGGACGGCGGACGGACATTTCGGATTTAGAATGTAGACCTCTTGAAACGGATAATGTCAAATTTTGAGGCCGATCGGAGTCGTCGACCCCCGTCGCGAAAACATAGGTGTATTATTCCAAGAATAATAAACCAAAAGGGCCTATTCTAGGTTATTTTTCGATTTTTTTTTCTAGGTTAAATGCTGCCAACCTAGATTTTTTTTGGTTTTCATTCTAGGGTGGAACAATTTAGTCTAGGTTGAATATAATTTAACCTAGATTGAAAATACTGGTGAAGTTACCTTCCTAAAAATGCAAACAACCAAGATTTACAATACGCCACCCCCACACTTTAGTTCTAGGTTAAGTTCACGGTGTGTGCCGCCGCCTCCATCCATTTACCGTCTAGGTTAAAAACATTAATGTCTTGGTTGTCTCACCCTGGTATTCAATGTTTTTCACTTTCATAGACGGTTGATTTACCCTAAAACGAAAACGTTCTCACCCCACCTCAAACAATTTACAGCCATGGCGCGTTAACCTAGAACCCTTTTTTCTCTAGGTTGTGCCCCTTTATTTACGAGGTTGTTTCAATTACTATCCCTGTTGTTCCAGTTAAATTTCTAGGTAGCTTCCTATTCTTTTCAGGTTGGTCCTAATAAATTACTAGGTGGTCCACTTTTCTTTCTAGGTTTGCTCCGCTCCCATTGCAGGTTGTTTCTATTAACTTCAACTATCTTTCTGGGTTGTCTCTGATTCCAACTCAGTACGAAAATTTGAATGTGACGTCATAATATGACTGCACATAGTGACAGAAATTAGATGATTAGAATTTGACAAAGATTTGGCCTCAACCCCTCCGGCTAAATAGCAGGGGTGCCAAGACAACGAGAATTAACGCCCACCGCCTACAGTGACGCTCTCCGCGGCCGCTTAGCGTACTGTAGAAACAACCTGGAATTTATTGAATGAATTACAATCACTGTTGTTTAAACCTAAAACTATTTGTGGTACTAAGGTAGTTTTAACCGAGACTGAAAGTCTAACTTTTTCTTCTGGGTTGTTACCTAAAGTAACAATCTCGCCTTTTAAATCTCTCGGTTGTTTTCAGTTGTACAACCGAGACTTTAATGGAGGGGAATTATATGGAAGGTCAAATCATTCAATTCTAGGTTACCCCACTTAAAAGTAAAAGGTAGGTAATATATTTTCTAGGTCTTCACAATGTAAACCTAGACCAAATGTGAAGTTCACATTTGGTCTAGGTTGACACTTTTTTATTCCAGGTTGTGGTCAGAGGGCGGGTAATAACGGGTTAGGTTGTTTCTATATGGGTCTAGGTTGTATTAATATTTTTCGATGTTACTTTAACCTGGACCTATTTTTTTCTAGGTTGAATCAATTGATTCTAGGTGGTTTCAATTTCTTTTCGAGGTTATTTCGGATTTAACCTAGCCACTAAAAAAATCTTTTCTCTCAGTGTACCGGGGATCGTTAAAAAAAAATTGTCGAAATAGATTCAGCCGTCGATAAGACGCAACAGACACAGATAAACCCGATTTTATATAATATAATATCTGATATTATAAGATATAGATAGATAGATTATTGTGAAGGAGTGAAAGTCAACTGCATTACACCGAGAGTTTCGCACAACACTGAACACTGCCAGACGATACGGTATCGCAATCTACTAGATGGGAATTCAAGAAATGCTGTAAACACGTCAAAACGTTGACTAAGAGCGCGAAATTGGCTTCACTTTTAGGAAAATGTGAAGGAGTGAAAATGAAAAGCATGGACACTAAATTTGGCATTCTTCTTGCCCAGAAATGTTTATTGCAGCGGATCTTTGAACGCTATTGAGCACTTTGCTAACATCTTGAAACCTGAAAGGCGCCCACCCCCTCGTTTGAGAAGGCCTTTCCTTATTGCTTGCGTGACCAAGTTGGCAAACCTTTGTCCTCAAAGTGACGACCAATATTATCTCAACGCCTCTGATAACCGCCGAACGGGCTGAAAACGCCAGATAAAATCAAAGGCGACCTTTAACCCGTGACCTCCCAGGGCCGTTTTCACTTTCCGGGGTCAATCTAATTCTCCCCTTTAGTAAAAATAGGTCGGAGTATCGACCCACGTCCGGACTCTATCCAGTCTCTGGGACGTGAGCGAGAGTGAGGTGAGCCAGGTATAGGTAGTGATCAATAAACCTCAACAGAACTCGAGCTCGTCCACACACGGTGTAAGTTATTCACCTGCATGGAGTTTGTTCCCAAGTCTTTGTGGATTCGGCGGACGTATACTCCACCATCACGCCATTTGGGAGGCTGGGGGCCAGAAATGCAGATGAAGACCAACCAGGAGGATTCAAAATGTCGAGGACGCGTCCAGGGTTGGCTTCGGCAGCAATTAGACTCAATTAACGTGTTTTCACTCGAAGCATCCAGACATGGCAGTTATCGGACAATTTTTCCTCAGACAAAAGTTACCCCTAAGGCGAACAAAGAACCCAAGTTGCACTTTTCGCAAGTACCGCAGCACCAGTTGTTCACAAGTTCAAAATGGCTGCTCCCGATATTAGATTAACCCCTCGCCAAACAACAAAACGGAAAAAAAAACGCTGCAAATTTTACACAAGGGTTTATTATTCTTTGATATAGGTTACTTGTGCAGAAATTAAATTCTGTCAATGGAAAAATTAAAAAAAATTTTTTTTTGGATTTTTTTGTTCAAAAATGTGTTTTTTCAAAAATTCTTTATTTTTAACTCAAAAAATATTTAACATCCTGGGATCCTTCAAAAATCCCATTTTTAGCCCCATGAAAGCCCTAAAGATCGCCCCAGTGAAATCGGATCGTTCCGGGACCCCAAAAAATGGATTCTACGTCCAAAAATACCTCGAAAACGACACCTAACTCGATCCCATAGCTAAAAGCCTTCAAAAAAACCCTCCCGTAGCCCCATTATAGCCCCAGAGCGCCCCAAGGGCTTGGGCGATCGGACTGAAAACCTTGCGGGCACAACTAGATGGTAAACCAAGTATTTTGTCAAAATTTCAGATTTTTTAATAATTCCTACTGCCCAAAACGGCCCGGACGGCGTTCGGCGGACCACCGTTTGGCGAGGCAGCATATCTTTAGGTTAATTTGAATTTGATTTATTTATTTGGCATTCTATTGATTTCCCTTTTGTTTATTTTTAGGGGCTGTCCGGCCCTTCTGGGCGTTGGAAAACCCTATAGAACGGGAAGCTCTACAAGACGGGTACCAGGAGGGCCACTTTAGGAAGGGTTGGGCGCGGGACTGGTGGGTTTCCCCCCGTCTCACTGGTCAAGAATGAATGAAGTGAATGAAAGGTGCGCAAAAGGGAATAGATGAGGGAAAAAATGTCTGTGATATGACATATTGCGTGTCCTTGTATGTGCCTTCAAGTTTGGTGTGCGTCATTGCATGTATGTTCAGATTTTTATTTTGACATGTCTATCTATAGACATCTATCTATAGACATCGCCTATAGGCGAGGGGATCAGGAAAAATTTGTGTAATCAAGAATTTGTGTAATCACGGAAAACATGCAACGTTTTTTTGGAGACTTCAACTGCAAATTACAAGAAGAGGCAGAAGAGTTACTCTTCTGCCTCTTAAGCAGACCCTACCTACTGTAGGTAGGGTCTGCTTAATTCTGCAGGAGGGCCTGCTGTACTCCCCCTAGGGGAGTGCTGAAGACCAAGGTAGAAGAAAGAAGATTGAAGAAACATAAGTGCACTTCCCCTATAGGGGAAGAAAGAGAGCGAAAGGTACGAGAAAGGTTGTAATGGGCCAGAAATGGCCTTAGACACAATCTAAGAAGCTCTGTACAGCAGACAGTGGTCTGAAAACCCCCCAAAAACGTCAAAACCCCAAACATAAGTGGAATAATTGACTCAAACGTCGGTGACCCCTGTTTTTTGGGGTGCTGAATTCAATTTTAACGTTGAAATAGGTACCCACCAGTATGAATAGTATGTACTAGCAGATTCCTTAGTCAGCGACAGGATTGAACAGAAGCGATCTGGTCTGAAGAGAACGCGAATACTATAATAATATTATAGTATACTATATTATAGTATTCTATAATATAGTATTCGCGTTCTCTTCATTAGAGAAGATTCATATTATGAATCTAGTACGTTATTTAAGATAAGATAATGAGCCAATTTGAATTTATGCATTCATATTATATATAATAGATATATCTATTGTTCCAAAATATCGCTCTCTCGTCTCTGGTCAGGCAAGCCGCTTCTTTTCACTAGATATCTCGTCTGTGGCCCAAGCAGGCCTTTTTTCCTCATGTGGGTACCTCGACTCTGATCCAGGCAGGCCACTTCCCCTCGCGTTGTATTTTGTCTCTGATCCAGAGAGACAACTTCTTCTTAACCTTACGAAATATCTCGTCGCTGGTCGAGAAATGTTCAAAGTGAAGGACGGAACACGAATTCTTGTTCCGTCCTTCACTCAGCAATTTTGGTAGATTTTAATTTCCTACCTACCGAAATAAGAGTATAAATACTCTTATTTTATAAATTTATGAAGGAGTTTTGAGAAATATTCAGTGTAAACATCAGGCCTTACTACTAACTATAAATAAAAATTAAAAAAAAATTGACACTTTGTGAAGAAATGGAATCTTAAAATAAATTAAATTTTAAGATTTAATTAAGATTTAATTAAATTTCCTCATTTCAGAGAATCAATCACCCATTTGCCCAATTTTGGCTTCCCCTGCATTTCATCAATTCTCCTGAAATTCTACTGTTTCCAAATCCTTCAGCGGGTCAGATTCCGAGGAAGGAAAGTCTCCCGTAACACTGACGGAACCGAGAAGATATAACCAACCAGAACTCGGTTAGCGTTTCTTATCTGGACACAGATAACGGTCCTTGAAAAGGGAACGACCCTACCGGCGAGCAGGGAAGGGGGTTTACCATTGTGTCGAGGCAATTTAAACCTTGCGGCCGTTACCTTTGAACACAAGAGCCTTCACCGCGATCCTTTTACAGCCGATTTCCACACGTCTATCTTGAAATTTGCCCCTTCACCAAAGCATCCAAAATCACAATCCCACTTTCAACTGCCTCTTTGATAAGACGCATCAAAGCGAAGGCATTTGAGGAGGTTCCTTTGAAACGTTATCATGAATAGAATAATGTAATTAGGTATACTTTGAAGGTCATTTTTAATTATTTCCATTCAAACCAGTTTTAAACCCCTTACTGGGTTTCACTTCAAACAAGTTTCCTGAAGCCCAACTGACTTCACCGTGGGGGGATCTGTAGGCTGTCTGTATCAGCGTTTACGCCCAAGGCATCAATTCAGAGGGTAATCTAAATTTCAGAAGAATTTCTTCTCTTAAAGAAATCATATCGAAGTTTGAGCCGAATGAAGTACATCTGGGTTTTAAAGAATTTATGATAGTTTCACAGTTATATGAAACTGAACCAGCCGCAAGAAGTTAATTTGAATAGCATCCAGATGTGGCGTTTACCGCCGATCGATAGTTTTAACGCTATTCCCAAGTGGTCATTTCCATACGTTTATCTCCATTAGGGATGAGCGTTGTCGGTTTAAATTCACATCCACTCAGTGCTAATTAGTCAGTACGTTACATGCATTGGTGAACTTGTACACCGTGGAAACGTTTCGGCCGGTGATTTCGTCGTGTTCATATCGACATTTTGCCTCCGCGTGTCGAACGGCGAAGATTTGCACGACCTGAGGTCATCTTCTGGCCGTTGTAGCGCCAGCTGGTGCAGCTTCTTTGCCCGGCCCGAAAATGCAAATTTACTTGGAAAAAGCCGGTAGTTCCCTCCTGAAGGCCCGAACGGCCGCTAAAAACCGCTGAAGCGTCCGGCGAGAGGATCTGGAACAATTTCTTGCCCTCGTGAAGGCCAAATGCCAAAACTGAGCCTTTGTTCGTGCGTGGGATGAGAGCACTATGGTGCAACGCACGTAACCAATAACTGGCCAAAATCCAATAAATCTTTGTTTTCGAAGGAGAAATTTCGTTTAGACCCTCGTGATGTTGTTTCGTATTTTTTCGCATCACACAAAAGAACTCGCCTGCGCCAGAAAGCACGTACCTACATAATTTCATTTGTGTGTTTCAACTTACCAGAAACGTCCTTTTGATTCTGTTCCCCCTCAAACAACGCCTGTCTATAAAACGCCCCGGAAAAAAGCCTCTTCGGATTCGACCAATTTCTCCCTCAAAACCCAATCCCGTCAGCGGAAAATAAAGATGCGCGGGTATCCCATTAGGGAGGAAAAAAAGGCAGGGCTTAGCCGGGTCAAAGTCATGTCGAGATTATTCGGTTTTTACCACCGGCACTTGATACTTTTACCTTTCCAGAAGGATAGAAAAATCCTATTACGAAGAAGAAGGAGGAAAGGGCAAAAATCTTATCCCACCAGCTTCCCCCCCGATGGTCGGATTCGCCTCGTACTATTCGATAAAACCAAACCGAGTTATTTCCTCAAAGTTCGATTTCCTGGCGTTCGACTCGGGGGTATTGAATGGTAACTTTTTCTTCCTTATCGACTCGTCTGGAAACTTTCATGTGAAATATGGGAATTGAACCCGAGGCGCTTCGTCCATGTTCTTGCAACGCCGACGGTCAGTAACTGGGTGGGTGACAACGTGAGAAGCGAAGTCGCTGATACAATAATTGTCACTGGTACAATAATTGACTGCCCAATTATTGGACAGTCCCCCACCCCCCCAATCCACAGCCAACCCTCTTAAAAACCCGGGACCAACAAACGGGGTGGGGTGAAAGTGATCGCGTCTGCCCATTGCCCATCAAGTCATCACTTCCTCCGCGGCAATGTGCTAAAATAAGGACGCCATCCCTACGTTCAATGGAGGGGAGGGGGGTGGGGGAACAATCCAAAGCCTCGTCTCCCCGACACCTATTTCTATAGGTTTGTTCCAGCTTTGACGGACTGTAAACAGAAATCGACGGAGACATGCGCAGTTGAGAAAACTGCTGTTCCAGGTCGCTGGGTCGGCGAAAAGTCGACGTCGCTGGCTGTTCCAGGTCAATTTGTAGGTCGACAGAAGTTTAACTGCTGTCGGACGGAAACCGACAGCTCGAATGAGTTCGGTTGGGAGCGGTCGACTTTGATAACCCTACCCAGTTGAAACCTCTCTCATAACCTTCTCACTTTATTTTGGTGCGTCAAGTTGTACTCACGTCCTCCCGAAGTCCTCGTAGATACCCTCAAACACTTTAAATGACTCGTTCCCGCCCTTATGATTCTCCTCTCTCGAAAAAGGTTGATTATTCTGAATAGGTACAATAAACCAAAAATTATCACTTGGAGTTTTCCATATGAAATTTACTGTCACGTGAATCACCATGAAGTAATTAAATTGTTGTAGCATTACTTCACAGTGATTCACGTGACTTGGTTCAACAAATTTTGTTGACAGATCGCGTTCCAGGTCAACAGGTGGGTTGTTCGACAGAACTCAACAGCGATTCAGAAGGCATTGGGATTGCTGTCGACAGCTGTCAACTTTTGTTAACAAACGCCGTTAAACCTGGAAAAAACCTTATATGAGTTTGGTCATCCAGTATTTCTTTAGGGAAAAGAGCTTAATGAACATGTTCATATGTATGTGAAAGCAATTAGAAGGGGTCTGAGGACAGGTGTGAGAGGAAGTGGGTTGCAAGGCTTTAAGAATCAAGAATTTTATTTATTTGCCATGGCCAAGTTGACAGGGCAAACGTCAGAACATGAGTAATAAATGACAATTATAGTTCACATATAATTATTATATTGTTATTATAACAATCACACCGTTGGTTGCAAACCAACATGTCAAAATTTAAAAAGCTATACACATTCTGCTTACAGGGGAGAACAGGAATGACCAAGAGTAACTAATACTATACAAATCTAAGAAAATTAGATTTCAACTAACACATGCAATGGTATGGGGAAACTTTAACTAGCACTGAACACAACACCGTCAACAGGCTGCAACACCCCACTCGATCTTGTAAAAATCCTTCAAGGTGTATAATTCTGCATTAAGAAGGTGGGCTTTGATCCCCATGGAGAACGCTTTATTGGGCAACATTCTTACATTATGGGGCAGCGCATTGAACAAACGAGTCCCCACTTGAAACGGACTGTTGGGCTGAGCCGTACTGAGGCGGTTAAAAGGGACAACAAGTTTGCCTAGGGAGCGGGTGTTATGATGGTGCACCTCGGATACTACTGGGATGAGCGACAAATTGGCCTTCATTAGTTTGAGGACAGCCAAGATGTAAGCACTAGGTATAGTAAGAATACCTAGGCGAGCGAAAGAACCCCTACATGACTCATTCCAAGGGAGATTGACCAGAATTCTGATGGCGCGCTTTTGGAGCTTGAACACGTTTATAGCGCGACTGGAGATGCGCCAAGCAACGATACAGTAAGTAGCTCTGCTAGCAAAACAAGCATGGTAAACTGAGCGCAAGACCTCATCAGAAACGGCACCTCTCAGCCTTCTGATCATGAAGATGGAAGACGATACCTTAGGGGACAGTGCTTCGATATGAGAAGAACACGAAAGACGGTTGTCGATTCTCAAGCCCAGGAAGTTGACCGATTGGTCAAGACGTCGGTTGAGCCCCAATTCAAGATTCTGAGTTTTGTTTTTGTTTAAGACCAAGCCGTTTGCAATACACCACCTCTCTATAGTATTGGATTTGTTTAATGAGTCTTGGTCAAGCACATCACGAGATGATCTCCTTGCCAGGCTGGTTATATCATCGGCAAAAAGAAAAATGGCTAGCGAGTCCAAGAATTGGCTTGCCAAGTCATTCATGTACAAAAGGAAGAGAATAGGACCAAGAATCCACAAGAATCCCTGCTTTACACCACTAGGATTAGCGACCTCCTCAGAGCAAGACACATTGAAATGCACGACCTGGTACCAGCCATCGAGGAAACTTAAAAAAAAACAAAGTTGTAGTTCACTGAAACCCTATGAGTTTGGTTAGGGAGAGAGAACGACTCCTCTGCTGAATACTATATACTGTATTCAGCAGAGGAGTCGTTCTCTCTCCCTAACCAAACTCATTGGATTAGACCTCTGCACCATCGGCAAACAACCACTTTGCACTGAAACCCTAGTGCTCCAGTTTCTTTAGTTGCAAATTATGAGGCACAAGGTCAAAGGCTTTCGAAAGGTCGAAGAGGTTGAGCAAGGTGAGCTCCTTAATCGCTAGAGCGGAAAAGAGCTCGGAAATCAAAGAGATTGCTGCAGTGGAGGTGCTTTACCATCGATATAGTAAACTAACATCGATGGGCTTTACTCAGCAGGATGTGGCTCCCTAGTTGCCAATGGAACTACGTATGTAGAAAAGTGATATTTCACTTATCGCAGTTCGCATATTCCAACAACGCGTGAAGGGGTGAAAAGTTGAAACCTGTAAAATACCGGTTTTGATGACGTGTTGCAGCTAACCATGTTTTGAGTATTCTTCGTGGAATTGTAAGGGAGAAATTGAACATTTCCCGGACGGAACGCGGTCGTGTATTCGGCTAAATACAATCAAAACGCCGTTTCACGATGAATTGAAGATGCGAGTGAAATTTCACGCTCCGCTGTCGAGAGGGCTCTCATGCAAATATGATTAGACCCTCGGTTTCACCATACAGCCCCGACAGTTGTTTTTCCACGTGAGCGTTCCGAAACAAATTATTTTAACACGACGCCTTTATAAATTTTTTGCACAGTTTTCCGTCGCTCGGGCGAATTTCTGAGTGAAAAATTGAAAGTTGCGTCAAGCGACAACGGTTCAAACTGAGCAGGTTTCATCCGTTTCATGCAAAAAATATCCTGCAATTTTTCCTTCATTCCAGTTAGTTTGAAAGGTTAGGCGAAACCTAACCTGTAAGAAATTCATGATAACGAATTAAGCGGATCAATCTCGGACCCGTCATTCGGACTTGGAGAGCTGATCACGCGACCTGATTCACGGAACTGATCGGGAATCGCTTACTTGCAAAGTTCACGACATGATGGAAAATCCGTTCACAGAAAATGAATTGTAACGATTTCTCTCAAAATAAGAAGCAAGATGGAAGACAGCACATGAGTTGGCTTAAAAAAAATTACTGCAGTTTTACTGCAATTTTATCGGCAGCCAAGTTGCAAAAACCTGTTGATTTTCGGAAATTTTTCAGTAGAGCCAAAAAACTGCGTAGTTTTAACTCCAGATGATGAGGTTACTAACTTCCTGGTTGTTACAAGTAGCCATGGAGCAGAGATGAAGGGTCGTAAGCCACATTTCTCGGCCCCCAGACTGTGCGCAAGCCCGAACTTGACCAGGAAACGCAAATCCTTTTATTTCGGCAAAAAATGCACTTGGTAAGATCAGGTTAGAAGAGTTTTAAACCCAGTTTGAGGGGCTTAAAGTCCTGTTTTCATCCAAGTAAATTCGACCTCATTGACGCAGAAATCTGTGGAAATTTTGCTTTCAGTAGTTAGGTACTCGATGAGGGGAGAACCATATTTTTTCCGCCGCCATTACTCCAAGTAGGTAGTTACGTCACACTGGTCATAAAAATTGGAAAAAACCCCATTGGATTCAGCTACATATAAGTCAAAAAAATTCGCTCCACGTGGCGTATTCGCTCTCACTAACTTCTTCAGTAACTGGAAAAGATTCCCAACTTTAAAGTTCCTCAGTCCGATTTCTCGGTTACAGTTTAAGGGAGTGCCAAAATCTGAAAACACATGAAGGGTCACAATTACAAAAAATGTTTAGAACAGATTTAAAACTGCAGGAGAACGCGAAAACCCATCTTGAAAAACGCTGCAAAATAACACAAAGGTTTATTATTCTTTGGCGTAAATTGTGCAAAATATAATTTAGCGTATTCAGGTGTTTGGACAGAAGAGGGGCCCCCAAAAATGGATTATTCGTCCAAAATTATTCGGATAACAACACCTTTATCAACCTCCTGACATCTTTCAAAACCCCCAAAATTAGGCTCCATGAAAACCCCACAGAGCCCCACGGCCAGAGTTGGGATTATTCGAATAAAAATTTAGTTGAACTAAAGTTGAAACTAAAAACTAATTAGTTTTTAGTTTCGAAAGTGAAACTAAAAACTAATTTAGTTTTTAGTTTGACTTTCGAAACTAATTTTGGAACTAAATTAGTTTTAGTTTCAACTGTTGAAACTAAAACTAATTTAGTTCCACAAGTTAGTTTCGAAGTTGCGAATAAAAACTAAAGTAGTTTCATCTTTTATTCGTAGTTTCGGAACTAAAAATTAAACTAAATTTTTTTTCCTCCAGACATAATAAATTACTCATCACCCTCAATTCTTCGATACGTTTCTGAAAACGTTTGATGTTCCACTCAAAGTGGTGGGGAGGGGAGGAAACTTTAATCTATTCTTCTACGACCCTGAAAAAAAGAACTTGTTCGCACCCATCACCCACATTTCGTTGAAACACACACACGAACACACATCCCCTTCAAATCAGTAAAAAACGCGGGGGAAAAAAAATTAGTTTCATTTTTAGTTCCGAAACTACGAATAAAAGATGAAACTACTTTAGTTTTTATTCGCAACTTCGAAACTAACTTTTGCAACTAAATTAGTTTCAGTTTCAACAGTTGAAAATGAAACTAATGTAGTTGCAAAAGTTAGTTTCGAAAGTCAAACTGAAACTAATAGTTTCAGTTTTTAGTTCCACTTCGGAACTAATTTAGTTTTAGTTTTTAGTTTTAGTTTCAGAACTACTTTTTGCCCAACTCTGCCCACGGCACAACGGGGGGCAATCAAACGGGCTAAAAACCTTGCAGGCACGACGAGATGGAGACCCGAGTATTTTGTCAAAATGTCAAACAAAAATCTATGCGTCGTACTTACGTAAGTTTAAGATAAGTAATATAGGTATCCAGAAAAATTTTGAGGCCGATCAATACTAAGTATTGCAAGTAAACACCGTCCAAGTATTGGACCCCCTTCGCGTAGGTAAACATCAGCCGGTTGATTATTCTAAGAAAAAGCCAAAAACGGAAAAGGCAGCTAAGTACATAGTTTATCACAGTTTGCATTTAAAAACTAGTGAACCCATTTGAAAAAAATCAAAGCTCAGACTCTGAAAAATCAAAGCTCAGACTCAAAAATCAAAGCTCAGACTCTGAGGCTCAAAAATCAAAAATCAAAGCTCAGACTCAAAGCTCAGAATCAAAGCTCAGAATCAAGCTCAGAATCAAGCTCAGAATCAAGCTCAGAATCAAAGCTCAGACTCAAAGCTCAGAATCAAAGCTCAGAATCAAAGCTCAGAATCAAAGCTCAGAATCAAAGCTCAGAATCAAAGCTCAGAATCGAGCTCAGAATCAAGCTCCGTATCAAGCTCAGAATCAAAGCTCAGAATCAAAGCTCAGAATCAAAGCTCAGAATCAAAGCTCAGAATCAAAGCTCAGGATCAAGCTCAGAATCAAGCCCCGAGTCAAGCTCAGAATCAAGCTCAGAATCAAAGCTCAGAATCAAAGCTCAGAATCAAAGCTCAGACTCGAAGCTCAGACTCAAAGCTCAGACTCAAAAATCAAAGCTCAGACTCTGAGGCTCAAAAATCAAAATCAGCTCAGACTCAAAAATCAAAGCTCAGACTCTGAGGCTCACAGACGAACTTCTTCTTCGCCTAATTGATAAGAGGTGTTGGTGTTCTATCTAATTTAGGGTCTGGGGACGATCATTCTTTGGAAGATATTGTCAACTGCGTAGGTAAGTAAGTAGGCAGGAAGTAGCGACCCTAAAACTCTACTAGTTTCAAAAAGCAGTACATTTCAGGTGCATTACTTTACTGCAAAAAGCAGTATATCTGGCCACCCTATGATATGGATCCCTCTTGAAAACTACCTATCACTCAGTTCATCCGCTCGCACTTTCAAGTTCTCCCCACAGATTGCGCCCTTACGTATTTACCACCCCTTTCCAACAAACCCCGGCCAAACATCAACCCCTTTGCCGTCGCCAACCCCGAGAGGAAATGGAATTTCAATGCGCCGTTTAAAATTCCCTTTGTTGGAACTTCCCCGAAAAGGAGAAGGCGAAACAGGTTGAAAGGGAGCCCCCATATAATGGCGCCCCCTATAAATTATTTATAGGGACCTATTAAGGGGATGAGAGGGGGGCTAATTGGAAGCGCCGAAATTTACCGCAAGGTGGAAAGCGGAAAACCAATCAAGAACAATTCAATGAAGGAATAATACTCGAAAGACAATCAATTTTTCATAAGTTCTTTTTTTAACGGAGCCACCCTCCTTCAACACCACGCTGAATATTCACAACCGGTTTTTGTCGGTGATTTGAAGTGTTTTCTTTTCGGTTTGGTCTGTGAGAGGGTAATTTAGGGCATAATATCAAAGGTCAATAATTCGTTATTTTCTCCTCTAGCTTCGATGGATGGGTTGTTCTGTTAGTTTGATTGGGATGGGATGTCTTGGTTGTTGTGAGGAGTGAGAGTAGTGATACGATTATGTCTGAGATGTCTTCTTTTGAGTCTTGTCGCAAAACCTGGTGGATCTGTGATTGCCGCGACGCATGGATTCGCGTGCCCTTCGGCCTTCTCCACCAGTTTTGTGTATTGTGTAGTGACGGTCTCTTGAATTGTGGATAGTTGGAGGTCTTCCCGGAGCACGTCGTTTCTCACGTACTAGGTACGGGGCACCTGTTATGGAACGTTATGTTATGGATTATTTTGTTGTCGCTGAATCTGTTGTGTAGCCGGCTGTGCCTCAGATCTCGCAGCCATGAGACCATAATATTATAAGTCTTATGAGAGCCGTGTGAAGGATCTTCTTGTTCTCCAAGCTCAGCTTGGATTTCCAATTCAGCATTGGCCAGCACAAGAGCATAATATCGCGGGCCCGCAAGAAAAGTGTCAAAACTCGAAAATTTTCAATTTTTGTTTTTCTTCACAAATAAGATTGGTTCAGTCATATCTTGCAACAGGAAAAGTGTCATTTATGACACTTTCTACGTTTATAAACGTAGTTGCACGGAAAACTGCTAGAGTTTGACACTTTGGCGCCGTGGAAAACGGAATGTGATGGCCCTTCCTTGGGAAAGCCCTTCAAATGCCATAAACTTATGGCGCCAAACTAAAATTCGGGTGAATCTACGAAAAGTGCCATTTTCGGGGTCACACATTTGAAAATTTGAAAATCGAGAAATTCCGAACTTTTTTTATGGTAATAAACTTAGATTACCTTGGTGATTATTGTGTATCAGTGGCTACGCAGCAACTTTCATCATTCTGTTGTTTGACAGCCAGATGAATGATTAAGACCAGATGAATGAAAAATGAGAGTGTAGATGGAATTTAAAAGAGAAATCCAGCAAATTGAAACCATGGTATAAATTTTTTTAACGAAAAGTGTCAAAATCTTGAGTAAAGGCAAACTCCAGTGTTGTCATTTGCTGGCTTTCTTTTGCTGTGATATTCATTCATCTGGTCTCTATTCATTCATCTGGCCACAAGAATGATTGTTGGCCAGATGAATGAATTTTTTTTACAATAAATCACTTGTACAAGTAGATAAAGGTAAAACAGAAAAAACAAAGAGCTCATCATAATCTATGCAGGTGTTTGTACAAAAATGGACTTCGAGCGTTTTGATAGATCTACTGGAACACCCACAACCATGACCAGAAGAATGACTCACAAAAAAGTCACGCACCGATATTTCCCAGAGCTGTTGTTTGGAGGCCTACAAGATGGATAATAAAGAGACCTCATGGTGAGGGATTGAAGCCACCGGCTTCAGTGGTGCCACTTGTAGCACATGAATGTTCCCACAAGTTGTTGTTTCCCTTCACCAAGCATGAACTTCAGGAGCCAGATGAATGAATTGAAGGCTCGGGACAGGACAATTAGCAACAGTAGTTGCTAACCTTCATTAACTAAATATTCAAAAGACACATACTCGTAATCAACAGGCTTATAGGCACTAGTAAAAATATTGGCTGATTTTTTCCTTCTCACGTTAAGGTGGGGTACATGCTGAGAGTTGACTACCTCATGATGGGGACAGGCCAGATGAATGAAAAATTGACCATTCAACCCAGATTTTACCTGTGAAATATTAAACTGAAACAGCCCAACTGACACGGACGAATGGAGCCCGTACCTATAGACACATAGGAAAAAAAAAAAAGCTTTCTTATCATGCCCAGAAGTAGAGATATTGTGCCGGGACAAGAAAATGGCACTTTTCGTAGATTCACCCATTCCATGTTTTGCCGATTCTAAGGATAAATGCTATAATATAGCATAGAACACGGCAAAATATTATTTTGCCGTGTTCTCGTATAAATGCCGTATTTAATGAGAATACAAGTAAACATCGTAGGACAGGAGCCACACTATGGTCCAGAATGCCTAAAAAGCCGCCTCTTTTCTTAGGAATTTTTCATTGAAACTTGGCACACCGAGGTTTTTTGGGTCGTAGTTGTGCCGTATTTTGTCAAAGTTGTGACAGAAATTAATTTTTATTTTTTCAAGGGAAGTTTACTAATATACCAACGGCAAACAAGTTGAAACAGTGTTCCCGGATCGTTCCGGGAGCCCCGAAAATGGATTCAACGTCCAAAAATACTTCGAAAACGACACCTAACTCAATCCCATAGCTAAAAGCCCCTTCAAAAAACCCGCCCCATAGCGCCCCACGGGTTTGGGCGATCGGACTGAAAACCTTGCGGGCACAACTAGATGGTAAACCAAGTATTTTGTCAAAATTTAAAATTTTTAGAAGAATTCCTACTGCACAAAACGGCCCGAACGGCGTTCGGACATTTCGGATTTGGAATGTAGACCTCTTGAAACGGATAATGTCAAATTTTGAGGCCGATCAGAGTCGTCGACCCCCGTCGCGAAAACATAGGTGTACTATTCCAAGAATAATAAACCAAAACGGATTCACTCAACAATAATATTATTGGATGTATCAGAATTAGACTGAACATGTGCAAAAATTATAAACATTACTATAAACGGTGTAGAAGAATCTATCACATTATTGGCGATCGCGTAGAAAAGGTTTGAGCTTCATCGTTCGATATTCTTTGTAACTGATTTCAGAGTAAATGTCCATTACGTATCTCATGTCCAGCACGAGGAAAGGCACCGGTCGGGTAATGTTGCAATAGTCAGGTCGAGCTCCTGGAGACAAAATATTGAGTTTTTTTGTTGTAGGTATTCTAGAATTAATGCCACTGTAAATTCGATACGATTAGAAATAATGTCAATTCGAACAATTTACCTGCTAAGACAATCGCTCGGACGAAGCCGTCACAAACGATCGGAGCTCCTCTGTCGTGGTCACAAATGGCTCCGAGGGATTCGTTTAAATTGAGGCCCATACACTCCCATTCTTCCTTGGTTTCTCCCAGGTTCAACCGTTTCGCGTAAGATCTCGAGGCTTGGGACCAGCAATCTTGGGGGTCGAGCGGAGCGACGAAGTATTTGACCTTATGGTTTACCAACATGGTATTCTGATAGACGTTGCCAGGGTTGTCTGGATCACTTCCTGAGAGACTCCGTCCCCAAACTCCCACCTGGCAGTGGGAAGATTGCGTCAAGTGTTCTTTTATCCCCGCATACGCTCTCTTCATTTGAAAGAATGCTTTCGGTTTGAAGTCAGTCGGCATGTAGGCTGTCCAGGGTGGCACAGAGAAAATCGGATACAGCAGTTCAACTAACCCCCATTGATAATCCAATTCCAAATGGTTGCATTTAGGGTGAGGGACGAACTTCTTTATTTCTCTAGTCCCCGTGTAATAACCGAGGTCTTCCGATTTGAAGAGGTAATCGTCCGAGTAAAAGACGGTGTATAGCTTGACGTTCTTCACCACGAGATAGGTTTGATCCACATTGACACCACTCAGCGGGTGGTTTGAGGGCCACTGGGGCGCCTTGGCGTACTTTTTGAAATCCGCCACAGCGCTGCAAACGGTCAAGACAAAGCGGTTGGTCAACAAGTTGCCGTTGGACCACCCATCCTGGTGTGTATTCATATCGTAGGAGGCATCTGGAATAAGAAATTGAATGAGGAGTTTACTTCCAAAAGAGGAAAATATGCTTAAATAGGCGTATATGCATAAATGGGATATATATATATATCCCATATTTACTTGTTGTTGAGAAACTTCAACAAAAAATTTATTAGTAGCTCTAATAAAATTTAATGGTTTTCGAACAGTCGAACAGCTGAACAGTCTTGGGATGATTTCATCATTTTAAATTTAGATCAGTGCCCTTTCGGAGAAAAAACGGCGTCCAATCGAAAGATCTCATTACTTAGGTGGGATGGAGTGGGTGCCAGGGCATAGAGGTATCCCAGGCAACGAACATGCTGACACTCTGGCCAGGAAGGGCTCCCAGACCCCCTTCATTGGCCCGGAGCCAGCAGTCGGTCTACCACAAACCTCCTTCAGAGGTGCTATCAACAGGTGGACGTCTTCACAAACCGCCAAAAGATGGCAACTCCTCGAAGGTCATGCTCACAGCAAGCGCATGGTGGCAAAACCCAACACCAAGACCGCAGATGAGCTACTCAGGCTGAATCGCAGGGAACTCAGAAGACTGGTTGGCTTAATAACCGGATTTGCCCCCCTGCGATTCCACCTGAATCGCATAGGGATAACACAACCATCAACCCTATGTAGGTGAGGAGGATTTTGAAACCGCCACACACATAATCTTTGAGTGCCCTGCACTCTCACAACGCAGATTTGCCCTCTTTGGGGAACATACCCCCATGAGGTCATTCCCTCGCGACCACCTAGTCAAACATCTAAAAACCCTAATCAGGGGAATAGATATCTTGGACTAGAACCAGGGCGCTCAGGTAAAGCAGGCTTCCGCGCTGGGGGCCCCCCGAAATCCCCCTCCTGAGCAACCCCTATCTACAATCTACAATCTACAATCTACTTAGGTGGGATTAGGTGACTCTGTCTTAAGACTGTGAATTCACACAGTTGACAGAGAACAGCTTTCTAAGGGCCAGCTCTCGATTATTTGAAAATAAGTACATTTTTCAGGTCCGATGGTAAAATCGAATCACAAAATCGATTTTGGTTTAATACTCTTCGAATAATGCTTCAACGAGTAATTAAATGGCGAAGAGGGTCGAAAATTCTGATCGAACTCAAAATTTTACATTATTTGTTTCAAGAGGTCTAGACCTTTATTCCAAAACGCTGAACACTTTACACTATGGTTTATTATTCTTTGATATAACCTTACCTAATATGCAGAAATGTGATTTGTCAATAAAATACATTTTAGAAAATAATATTTTTTGGATTTTTTTATTTTCAAACAATTTTTTTGGGGATTTTTTTTTTTTTTTTCAAAAATTTTGGTCTATTATTCTTGGAATAATACACCTATGTTTTCGCGACGGGGGTCGACGACTCCGATCGGCCTCAAAATTTGACATTATCCGTTTCAAGAGGTCTACATTCCAAATCCGAAATGGTCGCCCGCCGTCCGGGCCGTTTTGGGCAGTAGGAATTTTTTTTTTATCTTAAATTTTGACAAAATACTTACTTGGTTTACCATCTAGTTGTGCCCGCAAGGTTTTCGGGCCGATCGCCCAAACCCGTGGGGCGCTATGGGGCTAAAATGGGGCTACGGGAGGGTTTTTGAAGGCTTTTAGCTATGGGATCGAGTTAGGTGTCGTTTTCGAAGTATTTTTGGACGTAGAATCCATTTTTGGGGGTCCCGGAACGATCCGATTTCACTGTGGCGACGATCTACAGGGCTTTCATGGGGCTAAAAATGGAATTTTTGAAGGATCCCAGGAGGTCAATTATTTTCCTAGGAATCCATAATCCATTTTTCGAGGTCCCCACATCTGTTCAAACAACTTGCAATTTTTTTTTTTTTTTTTTTTCAAAAATATTTTTATAGACAAAAATTAATTTTCAAACAAGTAACCTTCGAATGAATGAGTAAGTAGCTACCTACTTCTTCCTTCCAGAACGTCGCACGTCTTGATCAGTTTTCGACGATGTGGAAGGGGTAGGAGAGCTGGGCAGCGAAGGCCGAGAAACGTCTTTAATGCCGTCATTTTCTTTTTCTGAACCCTTGTGTAAAATTTGCAGGTTTAAAAAAAATTTCTTCAGCTTAAAACCGCTCGGAGGGCGGACGGACACTCCGCTTTTGGAATCTACACCTCTTGAAATGGATAATGTCAAATTTTGAGGCCGATCAGAATTTTCGACCTTCGTCGCGATTACATGGTGTATTATTCCAAGAATAATGAACCAAAACGGGCTCCAATGCCGTCATCTTGCTCCCGAGTCACGAAATGAATCCGACTTTACCTCGAATATCCACCAACCAGGGGAATTCGCTCCGCCCCGCGTAGTTGTACCCTTGGTAGTTGATCTTTTCGAAATTGGCCTTCTTCCTCACCGGGAAAGTGTACTTGTGGAAATCCATTTTTTCAATTTCTTCATCGGGGTGCCAGTGATCCTTCACTGCGGGGTCCGTCTGCTGACCGTGAACACCTACAACGACAACACAGGTGGGATATACCAAAATCCCCGATGTTAAAATGATTTGAACGGACTCAAAAAGTGAACTTACATTTCCAGTAGACGGCCAGAAAAAGCAGAACGCTTGTCGAAAATATATAAACGTGCATATTCATAACGCACACAAAACCCGCAAGGAAAAATCAGAACAAATTTACCAGTTTCGCTACAGCAGTCTGCTCATAATATCTTCAGCTGTCTTCAAAACACAATATGTCTCCACGTTGCTGCCAATCACCTGAGCGATACCCCAAATTGGAGACGCCACTAAACCTTCAATTTATTATTCCACATTCGCTCACACAGCTCGACGATTTACCATTTTGAAACGCCCCACTTTATTTCCTTTCCGAGCCGTTTCGCAACGGAAAATTTAACGTTTGAAATTAGCCGAAGCGACTTCAACGGCCCTATAAATCCTTGAAACCGTCATAAATAAAGTCCTTTAATGAGTTTGCAGGGCCAGAAAACGTGGCAGCTTTTTCCGCTGTTTTATATTTGAGGGGCAATTCATTTTAAGGTCGCTTTGGTAGTTTCGTATTTATTAGGTTCAGAGGCGTTTAGTTTTTCAGTTGTAAAGTTGAAGCGTAGGAAAAATCGCTGTCTTACAGAAGGGTTTATTATTCTTTGATTCTTATTGTGAAAAAATGAATTCTATGGGGGCATTCAACGTCAAAGATTGAACTCAAAAAATAAAAGTTCCCCGAAATTCAACCATTTTTGAATAGGTATGTTGTACCCCTAGGCGAGAAAAAAAATGTCCCACAAATTTGCTGACCGATTCGTCGCGTTCTTGCCGCTGCACAGTCAGTCAACTAAGGCAAGTTTGGGTTCAAAAATATCACCGCCAGTGTTTTGGAAAGAGAAAAACTTCCTCTATTCTTACGTTGGTTTTCGGTGGCCTCTGTCATTATTCAATAGTTAGTAGTTGTTACTGGGTTGAGTTCAATAAGGCCAATCTGCTTCTAACTCCGTTTACTCATTTCCCGACGTTTCAAAAACATGGTAGCTTTCATCATCAGGCGGGGACCTGGGAACAAATACAAACAAGGGGCTACGGGTTAGGCATAACCCACTACCTAACAACTAGACCCTTATTATAATTATGGACACTTACAGTGAAATCATTCTCAAATAGGTACGTGTGTATCGTCGTCAGAAGGAGCATTCCGTCAGCACATCAATATCGCAGAAAAATAGATGGACCTGTCATGTGCAATAATATGAGTTATTTTTTTAAATGTTTATTGTTACCTGCCAATTACTTTAATTTATACTTTTCGCTTACCGAGTCCAATATAGTTATTATTTTTACGAATAGGTTTTGCATCTAAGGATACGCAGTCAGACAAGACATTAAATGTCTTATTATATTTAATTTATATCATTATCATTATTTAACTTATATCATTAAATTTTATGACTAGAATATGGGTTTCAAGAGGCCTGACTAGAGTTACTACTTTGGCTACATAAAAGGAACGGGCACTTAATATCATATTAAAATAACTTTTAATTTCAAAACAAATTGCACGTTGCGCATCCGAAAATTTAATTCAACAGGTTAGGACGATAAGCGGTGTCCGTTATCATTACTACTTTATGTCCGCCATCAATGGCTGACACAGGAACTATATTTTAACCGATTAGGGGATACCGGACAGGACTTTTTTTAATTTTCAACTTCTCATTCTAGCACAAGGAAAAAATTCTTTAACCACGCAAGAACTCATAATACCACATAACAGGTTTACATATAGTTAACAGACATTATTTTTCGAAAAGGCAAAAATATCCAGGGTGTAATACTTTTAAATCATTCTTCCGCACATTCAAGACATTTTCACCACCTCTAACAATATGGATATTTTCTAGGATTCGTCTCTTGTCCAAACAAGGCTCACTAGCTACTATTAAATAGTAGCTAGTGAAAATTTTTAACATTATCTGCATCAACTTTATGCCCGGTTATGCGACAATGCCGCGATATACCAGATACCCTGTCTTTTTTACTGTACGAATCTCTATCACGTTCAATAATCCTTTTCTTCAAAGATCGACCAGTCTCACCAATATAACCTCTCACCTCTCACCAGTCTCACCTCTATTCTGTAGTGTAAGTGTGGCGAAAGTGTGGAACCTGAGAGCTTCAGGGACCTTACAAAGCTGGAGGAGGCGGGTAAACTTGGGGGCGGCCGAGCGAAGCGAGGCCTTATGTCTGCGTACTTGTAGTTGTATACAATGGACTTCATCTGCTTCTCATGAGCATTCCCAGGAGATTCCAATATTTTTATAATTCAAAATCTCTTTTTGCAACTCTTACAATTTCAGTCCAGCAGTGAGGTCGAAAAATCTATGGACTGCTGGACATAATTCGAAAGTTAATGAAATTTTGGGGTGTTGTTTTGGGATGTCTAGGGAAGCTAAATCCGAGTTTTCTGACAAAAAAAAAAAAAGCCTGTGCTCGATTGTGGGTGGCCGAAAAACCGAGATTTTTTCGGGCTTTTTTCGGTTTTCCGCCTATAACTCGAAAATGATGCCTCGTAAAGATCTGTTTTGTTTCATTTTCGGAAAGAGCATTAAATTTCCTTCAAATCTCGCTAGTCAAATGTTTTTTTTGTTTTTGACCGAATAGCTGCTAAGTTACAGCCGTTCCAAAGTAGATCAAATTTCTCAAAATGTACAGTTTTTGCTTCTGAACATTAAATTTTGTACGAACGAAACGAATAATTTAAATTATTTAAAACAAAATAAGAAACGTCCAATCTGACACCGCGCGGAGAGCGGAAGCACGTTTTTCAGAACGTTTTCGGTTGCAGTTCAGAAACTATTGGTTCGATTCCAAATTTATTTTTTTCTCGTGAAAGCTGATTAAATTCTCCATCGCAGCTATTCTGTGTAAAACTTTGATTTGAGCTTTGATAAGGGAGGGGCGGGCATGGCAAAAATGTGGCACATTGATTCTTTGCACATTTCTGCCTATAACTTGGGAACGGTTTGTCCGATCTTACTTTTATTTTTTTAATCAGAAAGCTGATTAAATTTTATATAAGTAACGTCACATTGCATGTCTATTGAAACGACAAAAGTGCCGTTGGTATTCGTCGGAAAGTGTGGAAACAAGAAATTTGACCATCTACGACCACGTTTTTCAGAAAACGTTCTTCTTTCCCTCCCTTATAAAAGCTCAAATCGAAATTTCACAAGGAACAGCTGCGACGGGGAATTTAATTAGCTTTCACGAGAAAAGAATAAATTTGGAATCGGACCAACAGTTTCTGAGCTACAATCAAAAACGTTTTGAAAAACGTGCTTCCGCTCTCAGCGCGGTGTCAGATTGGACGTTTCTTATTTTGTTTTAAATCCGTCGTTAAATACGACATTTCTCCGGGCAAATTTCATTTTTTGCGTAATAATTGAGGATACGCGTCTCAAACTCGCACTTATTATTATTTTTTTGTGTGTGCTGATTTTGCTATTCTACTGTGTTGTAATCGATATAAGCACACTTCGCCACAAATGAAAATGACGTAAAATAATAATCACGGTTTACGAAAAACGTCGCAAAATTTGATGCTGCATGACGGTGTTCGAGTGTCTTTGATAGGAGTTCAGTTTTAAAAGCAGTCTCGTCAAACTCCACTTTTACGAGGAATAAACCCCTCAGCAATGACCCGCCATTGCGTTTACAAATCTCTTGTTTACAAATCCGACGAAGGGTCCTTGAAATGGGAGAAGGGAAGTGAAAAGGTAGTAAACACGAGGAGGTTATATTGGAGGACCAAGTTCTGTGAACTGACTTTCATAATGGCGAGGGAGGATTAGTATAGTGGGCAAAAGAGGATTTCAAATGTGTTTTCATTGGGAAAGCTTAAAAACTTGCTCTTCAGTTGAGAGATTTCTCGTTCTGTCTATTTTCGCTCCTCTTTTTCCAGCGATAGCAGGGAGGTCTCATTTCCCGCTCATAACCTAAAACCAGGCAATAACCGGTGGGAAAGAGAGGAGGGGAGATTAGAGTGAGGAAATCAAAGGCGGTGAAGAGAAGAGACGGATGAAAAAAAAAAAAAAAAGGCTCGTTGGGATCTGGGGAAATGTTGTTGCCCGTTCATTCTCTCCATCGTCTTCGGCGAACGTTGTAGGGAATGAGACGCCGGTTATGGAACTCCCCAAGTAACGCCGAAAGGGAAGTTTCGGGGGAGGGAAAGCCCGGGGAAAAAGGGAAATTCCGAACGGTAGGGTGAGGGCAAAGGGGATGTTTTCCCTTCGCGGGGGGGCGGAACACAGAAATGAGAAGCGGCATACTGTGACGTCAGGGGGGGAGAGGTAACTCCGCGATTTCCACCAACGTCCATTTCCTGCGATAATCCGGTTTTCCACCGTCACAGTGCCGGAAATAATCATCCTCGTTCCCTCATCCCCGCGAAAAATCCCCCGCCCGACATTTTTACTCCACACCGCACTTTCCCACCCAAAATGGAATCGTAACAGGATTTTGCTTTCCACCCCAGACTTCCGCCGAGGGGAGGAAAACTACGATGTTTGACACAAAACAGATTTTCCCTAAGACCGCAAAAATGATAAACCGAGTTGTACTCTCCGAAATCGCCGTTTCGTTTAATGCCGGAAACGTGGAGCGAAAGAGGGCGGAATTGGGCATTTGGATTGACGAGCTTCAACTGTTGCAGTAACTGCAATCTCCTCTCCGCGCTGATAAAAGGGGATTGAATCCAAATCGGATTACACTATTGGTTCACTATTCTGTGGTATAAATCTCGGGCCTCTAGCAATAATTAATTAACTAGGGGCTTCGCCAGCCAACCCCCGACCGTATCCCACCTGGTCTCACACCCAAAAACTCGTTTTCCCATAATAGAGAGTTCCTAAAGCCACTTTTGGTTTATTATTCTTGGAATAATACACCTATGTTTTCGCGACGGAGGTCGACAACTCGGATCGGCCTCAAAATTTGACATTATCCATTTCTAAATCCGAAATGTCCGTCCGCCGTACGCCGTCCGGGCCGTTTTGGGCAGTAGGCTTCTTTTTTTTTTTTTAATCTGAAATTTTGACAAAATACTTGGTTTACCATCTAGTTGTGCCCGCAAGGTTTTCAGCCCGATCGCCCAAACCCGTGGGGCGCTATGGGGCTACGGGAGGTTTTTTTTTGTAGGCTTTTAGCCCTCGGGATCGAGTTAGGTGTCGTTTTCGAAGTATTTTTGGACGTAGAATCCATTTTTGGGGGTCCCGGAACGATCCGATTTCACTGTGGCGTTCTACAGGGCTTTCATGGGGCTAAAAATGGAATTTTTGAAGGATCCCAGGAGGTTAAATATTTTTCGAGTAAAAAATAATTTTTGAAAAAAAAAAAAATTTTTTTTTGAAAAATATACCTAAATCCAAAAAAATGTTTAAATACATTTTTCCATTAACAGAATTATATTTCTGCACAAGTAACCTATACTGCCGTCCAAAGGAGAAAAGCCGTAGAAATAAGGTAAATTGAATCTGAGCTACGGCTTTTCTCCTTTGTACGGCGGTATAAGTAACCTTATCAAAGAATAATAAACCCTTGTGTAACATTTGCAGCGTTTCTACTTGAATGTGAAGTCCTGCTGCGGCCAGTGCGAGAGCTGCTGCGGCTGCCACGACCTGTTGCAGCGACACCAAAAACTATACTGCATATTCTGGTCATCTACGGAGTCGACCCTCCAAATTTCAAGTCGAAAGGCCCGAAATTGCGGCCTGTATTGCGTAAATACGGAGAAATTCACAAAATAAATGTGAACTTAGAACTTCCCACCAGCTTGTGGCCAGCACACTGTGAATAGTGGCCCACGCCCCCTCAAGCGTACCCTCAAGGACACCCTCCAATTCGAGTGACGGCTGTGAATTCCACCCTTTTACTTTCTGACTATTTGTGGTGCACATGAAAATACGTAATCAAAATGCACTCGCTGCAATGATTGACTTCTTCTATAAGCTCATAGCCCAATTTACATTCGTCCGCAAGGGGACCAGTTTAAAAGAGGGGCTGTGTATCATCCGAAGATGTGGCCCAGTTTACAATCTCCCGTCTAATATATCCTCGTGCTTAAGCCCAATAGAAATCTTCATTTTGGAGTAACTGCTGAATGAGCAGTGCTGATTGTTGTCAGACCAACACAACCAGGAAAATTGGAGAGTTTATAGTACTGAGAGCCTGAAGCCCCCCCCCCCCCCCCCCCAACACAAATTCAAAGTGGATGAGTTCAGTTTTGATAGGAAGCTCATCTTAAATAAATTTTATTCATCATTTGTGAATATAATACTTGTGTCACTGATGTAGTTCTGGGCGTCCATTTTACAATTCGTCGTTTAAAATTTAATGTATGTTTCGCAAGGCGTATTCCCAACGGGAGTTTACGTCCCGACGAAAGTGCACAATGTGCATGTCATGAGCTTGACTAGTTTCTCATTTTTCATCACGAGAGGTTTTCTCTGAACCGAACGAAACGAAGGTCGACTGGCCGGGTTTCCGTGCGAGAAATCTCCGTCGGCGAAGTGTGTTTTTTTTTTTTCCCCCGCCACGGCATTTTTTATAGCCTGCAATCACATCGATTTTCCGCCGGGTAATAAAAAAACTAGTGGGGGAATTGTACGCGTAAAAAGAGCAACCGGGAGAATAGCTGGAATATTCGAATCAACTGACACGTGCTTCGGCGCTGTTTAAAAAAAAAAGTTCTTCGCCGATGGGGGCCATTTAGCGTAGAGTTGGCAAAAAGGTTCAATTATAAGAAAGATAAATGGTGAAAATAAAGGAGTTCTCGACTTTAGACCGCACACTCGGCGAATCACTTAACCTTGCTTTAATTAAGCTCAGAGTGGTGTGGCTTTACATTTCATTACATCTACCCAATTTGGACCAAGTTCGTTATAATTAAAGTGGAGGAAAATGGTGTTTCCTTAAGAATATACATAATTCGTCCATTTACTTTCCATTTGAGATTATGAGAAAAGGTTCCGCGGGTTTTTCTCATTTATTCAGCCCTTTTGCGGGACCTGCTGAAGTCCGAGGGAACCGCAATATTCAGCAGAAATCTCGTCATATGGGGGTTGTAAAGTATTCGGAGAGTGTCCCTTTGTAGGTTGTTGTGCCTTCTAATCAAGCACTTTAATTAGGTACTTGTACCAAACACGTTTGTTATTAGGGTGAGTTTGACGAGCAAAAGCTGGATTAGCCGGCGAATGAAAGCTTTGAAATTCAAAGTATCTTCATCCTGTTAATTATCGTAAGAGAATGCGGAGGAAGCTTTCGCTTGAGCTCAATCATTTCTGGTGCGAGGCATTTAGAAGTGATGAAAAACAAATAAATAAAAACGGTGAAAATTTTAACCAAAGGTATTTATTGATGGAGGTTATTTTCAAAAATGACACAGAATTAATTTTTGCACAATTACACCTCCTACCGTCTACGACACCCAACATGACTCATAGCGAAAACCCAGCCAACAATGGTTGCATCCGTTGACGTGGCTTCTCTAGACAAAATGTCGCCGGTACTCGGGTCCAATCAAAAATACACCGCGTGAAGCCATTGTGATTAACAATGAAATAATCGGTCAGTAAGATGGTGAAGTCGGCGGTGAGATTGGGACCATCAGAGTAATGAGCGATGCTCCCACTCCCGAGAGAAGCGGGACTTCTCGATCGCACCGCCGATGGTGGCGCTTCCCGTGACTATGAGCGGCCGGAATAGCAATGCGGCCACAATCTACATTGCAATACTGTGTTTGGACGGATTTAGGGCCCCGAAAAATGGATTATACCTTCTCGTACCTACGCCGAAAATTATTCGGAATACGACTCCTCAATATTACCTCCATACCTGCAGGTATCCTTCAAAAGCCCCATTTGTAGCACTATAAGCCCGCGTAAATCCTTACGGTGAAATCAGACCGTTTTGGGACCTTCGAAAATGAATTATACGTCCAAAAATACTTCGAAAACGACACCCAACATGACCCCATAGCTGAACCCTTACAAAAAAACCCTCCGCGTAGCCCCTTTTGTGCCCCTCAAAGCCCTCCGGGTTTGGGCGATTGGGCTGAAAACCTTGCGAGCACAACTAGATGGTGAATAAAGTATTTTGTCAAAGTTTAAGATTAAAAAAACAAAAAACAAAAAAAGATCCTACTGCCCGGCCCACGTACGGACATGTGATTTTCGAAATGAACGTAATACATACTATGTAGAATATAATGTCAAATTTTGAGGCAGATCAAAGTGCTCAACCCCCGTCGCGAAAAGGTGAATCATTACAAAAACTAGCACTCAGACATAAGGCCTCGATTCGCTCGGCCAACCACTTAATCGGGCATCACACACCAGAATATATCCGAAATTAGCGTAGAATGAACCGCCCCCACCAAAGTTTCCCCGCCTCCTACACCTTTCTAAGGTCCCTGGCACTACCTCTTTCCGAAGTCCCTGACAGCGTCCCGTTCCAAGGGCAACCGCGCGCCCAGTTCTCTGGAAATCGTTCAAATTAAACTCGCCGTCAAAATTCGCTCATCGTCGGAACTCGTTGTTTCGGGATTTCGTATTAAAATTCGGATCTCTAGGTAGGATACGGGCGAAACCCCATTTCAATGCGACCATTAACAACGAAGATACGAATAGTTGCACCAATTTGCGCGCGCCAAAGGAGGAGTAGGCTTTTGACATACATAGATAATAAATAGTTGATAGCCATAGATTTGTTGAGAATCAGTGGTATAGATAACACACCAAAATCGACTGCGAAAACCCTATGAATTTTTAAGAAAAGACAACACCGTTATCTGGAAGATGATCTGCAGCAGGCACTTGAGTAGAAGAAAAGTATGCTTACCGCGCCAAAATCCCCTGCGGTCGGCTGAATATGCACTTCGTGCGGGTCTTGTTCGGCCGACGATGCTCGGGAGTTAATGGTCCCCTCCCCCTTCCTTTCTTCCTTTCCGGTTCGAGCAGTTCAGCGCGTGTTTCCTTTTGTTTTGCAAATCTTTTAGCGTGATAATTAAGAGAGTTATGAAATCAGAATGTTCCACTTCTGACGAGCTGTAGAAAACCTATTCAATATACGATGATAATATCAAGGTTATATTATATAATATAAGGTTATATTATAACCTTATAATGGTTTCCGACGGTATGTTTAAAAAAATGTAAGAAAACACATCTGCCTACCCGTATGCTCACCTAAAAGTCGACGTTAAAAAGTTATATAAAAAACAATAAGTTGGCAAAGACGGTTTCATCCAACTTTTAACTACAACATCTATAACAGGTGAAAAATAAAGAAAGAAGAGGTGGGGGAAATGCGGGTGTAAGGTTATCAAGAAAGGTTATTCAAATGTGGGGGGATAAGACTATATTTATACTGACGAGTTCACAATTCCTTAAACGTTCAATCTTCAAGCAACGTCTCAATCGTCTCTCTCTCTCTCTCTCTCTCTCTCTCTCTCTCTCTCTCTCTCTTGATAACAACGGTAAACTCCACAACTACCTTAATAATCAACAGTAAGTCTCTATCTTTATAAATTCTACGGTTTAAAATTTCTTTTTTCTATTCTATCTTGAGCTTTTACTTCTTTAGATGGCTCAATCACATCCTCAAGCCGCATCATCATCATCTTGTGTTCATTCCATCAAACGATGGATACAAGATACCGATAGGCCTTCATGGGTTGAGCTAGAAGATCTATATTGTAGATCGTTAATTTATATAGACGATCATATAGTTTGCAATAACTGTAAATTGTTATTTAAGAAATTGGAAAAATTGCAAATGAAAACCGAATTAGAATTATTAGATTACAACATTACGCTGCACTTATTTAATCGACTTAAAGCTTTAACTTTAAGATAACTTTTTTCTCTTTTGATTAGAATTATAGTTTTTTTTTTTACCGAGCATTTGTTATGTTTTATCACTCTTACAACTAATGGGAGGGTATGAAAAGAAAAAAAAGAGGACCAACGCTAAACACAATTTATTCGACATTAAATTACGTATAATTCACTTGAAAGCTTCATTACATTGATAGTTACAAAGATGTTTCTTCACTATATCATCTTTAAGAGTCCAATCTTGTATTAATTTTCCACAAAATATACATCTAGCATTATCGCCGACGTTTGTGTAAAATAGTCCTGCATCAACAAGTTGTTGAAGAAGCGGTTTCAAAATAGTCGGATAATTTTGAAAACTGTTGATTCTGTTCCGATAGTTCCCTAAACATTCGTTTTATTGCATAACCAATTAATCATGCATTTCACTTTATAAGTAGTGCAATAATTTGCATTTTTTTTATGCATTAAACAATGTGAACCGGTTAATTCACCCATATTGGATGCAATAACATTAAATTTAGGGCACTCGAGATCTTCTAAATTAATGAAATTAACGCGCTTATATTTCTTCTCGAAAAAACTTATTTTCTGCTGTCCCTTGATGAAAACAACATCGGCATTTAACAAGATGTTATCCAGTATTCTGTTTAAATCGGAGTAATGTACATCGCCGGCTTCCCACCGAATACTATGCAAATTACGAATAACCCATTTATTCGTTTCTTGCGCTTTCATGCTTAACCGATCAAATTTAAATGGCGGTTTGAAAATCCAATGTTGCGTAGCATTGTTATCTGTGAGTTCGCAAACTGTCAACTCTTTAATTATATAATCGAAAGAGCTGGTGTAGAAACATTGAACGTCCAAAACGTATTTTCTGCTCGAAGCGTCAGTAGCGGCCATCGTAATTAAACTCTGTAAAAGAAAAGTTTCCTTTTTTCACTGATGAGATTTACTTTTAAAAAAAGGAATCACGCGCGCGCGCGTGAAAGAGATAGAGATAAAAAATACCTACCGACGACGATGATATGTATTACCAAACTATCAACCGAATGAATTCAAAAGCTTTCCAACAGTTTTTTATATGATGACGCAACTCTTCTTCTTCTTCTTATTGTTCTTAGAACACTGTTGAACTTTTAAACTGAGAAAACAAAAAAATAATCTTGTAGACTCGACTAGTTGCGAACCCGAGGTTTTAACACCAGAAGCGGGCTGCATATCAAATAAGCTACGAAGAATCATTTATCAAATGCGTTTAATATTGAGATGAAAAAAAAAAAAAAAAAAAAAAAAACGTAGTTAGCATGTATACCACGAGCAACCTATAAAATTATAGCAGGAATCAGCATGATTATAGCGATCGTCTCCTGCTCGTGGCGGTTATCATCAACATTCGCTAAATGTCGAATAGGATCGAAACCGAATTTACATCAGCTTTTCACTCGGCTTACGTGATTCATTCATATGAAGACACGGGAAGCGAAGGGGGGTCAGATGAGCACAACAACAATGAACGCTTACAAACCGAGGTAAGTTTTTTTTTGTATTTCCCCTCATTAACGTTGATTGCATACACGAATAGAGGCTTTAACTCACGTCAATCTTTTGTTCGGATTTAAGGAAAGCAGGATGTCAAGGACAATGACTACAACTATCTATCCATCGAATGTTCTGATTAAACCTCCTTTAGAGCGGAAGCCGACGACTCCATTACCAGCTCTAAGTTAAAATCAACCGCAACCACTGGGCTCGGACATGACGTTTACATTAGCGATTTTTTCACTCGTTTCACCATTTAAACTCAACGGTAAGTTGCTCCCTCTCCTTCTCAACTGTGATATAAAACTAAGGTTCTGAAGTTAAAGGGACACATTACTTCGCCTCTTCAGTGCTATCGTCGCTTCACCAACTTGCTTTTGTTCAACTAAGTTCATCCTCGTTCCCGTGAGTAAATACTTTCAAATAACTATGCACACCAAAAAAGATAACGTTTCAATCACCGCTCCTTTTTCACTAGAATTTCTAAGTTTAAAATTCATTATATTGAATCAGATTGATCGAGAAAGCGAAATTTACCAATTAAACGTGCCTTCAATCATTAAAGATTCGTTATCGATAGTTTGGGCACGGTATAAAATCCAGAACTCTCATAATTATTCTTTCAATTTATTCGATTATAAAAGCGTCAAACTATCTAATTTAACTAAAGAATCATATTGCGCAATACTTCATTACCCTTGCTGTACGGGTAAAATCGAAGTTCCACCTTTTCTTAAATCAGATTCTGAGAATCACGTCGCATTTTTCAAAAGCTATTGCGACATAGTAAATCGAACCGACGATTCAATTATTAAACGCGTATGTCGAAAATGTATAAAATCGGTGTTTGATAATTTTAGATTTAGTTATAATTATTATGTACGGTACGGGGATGAACAGTTTGAAATTCCGAGTCATTTATGGGCAACCGTGATTTTTGATTCTCGTCAGTGGTGTTCAAACTGTCTAATCAATACATTTTTAGACCCCTTCTAACTTACATCACCATTCTATTCATCAACCTGTCTGCTCACTTGCATGCAAGGTGAGGAGGTATCCATTTCATTTGAAGGCGTGAGGAACCAATGAAGTAATATTTAATAGTTTAATTTACGACTTTCTTTCTGATTTCAGAATATGGCTCCCGTACCTACACCTCCTGCTCCATCTAACAGCTTATCAGCTTTAATTAAGGTCATGAATAACGCGCGACCAACACGTTTTATCTCAATCAATGAAATGAGAATTGATGAACCATATACAATCAACAGTCTCTATAAGGCTCATCGCCGTTTCGGTGAAGTGGCTGAAGCTGTGATTCGTCTCAGCAGCAGCAGCAGCAGCAGCCGGGATGATGAAGGGGCTGGAGATTTTGTAACGATCTCACTGCCTGCACGTTATACAGCAGCGTTGGGAGAGGATATCATCCAAAATTATGAGGGTAATTTTTAATCTCTCTCTCTCTTTCTCTTTTCCTGTTCAAAGTTTACATACCTGTCCTGTTGATTGTTAAAGTTCACCTTTTCGTTTTCAATTTTTTGTTACAGCCGACTCTATGGGCATCCGATTTAAGGGAAAACGAGGTGCGGCTGATGAGCTGGAATTTTTTCCAGTGCAGCAATGAGGAGAAGGCTGAGGAGACTAACGTACCAGAACGACAATAAATAAAAAACATATTATCACTCACTAATGTAAACGTCATAGTTTTTGAGGTAATAAATAACTTCTTTATTCAGTATTATTATTAATTATCTTACTTCCCACCCACCCAGGTTGATACATGCAGGTTTGATTAAAACGTAATTCTTCAAAAAAAAAACATTTATTACGTAAGAAGAGTACATCAGAATACATTAGAACAAGGTGCTTTCAAGTTTCAAAGTATTAATTACATGTGCTGGTAAAATTCTCGGCGCATACTTGCCGGATGAATGTCTGAAATTATCGACATACTCTAAAATAAATTCTTTTTTATATTTTAAATCGTACATACATTCGAGAATACATGGTATGAAATTATAAAGATATAGAAATTCACCAGCTGATAAGGTGAAAAATTCGGGAGCATCTTTTTTATCGAGTTTGAAACAGATACCTGATGGTAGTTTTTTGGGACAAAATGTCAACTGACCATCTTTTGTTTCAAACAAAGACGATAGCTCATTATTGCTGTGTGGATTAGTCAAGTTGAGTAGTTCTAGACCAACTGAATAAATTTCCTCGAGTTGACATTCATTGAGAAATAGATAGTTTGGATATGAAGCAAATTTTCTCAACATCACCACTGGTTCGTAATTATATGTTTTAAACAATCCTACCGTTGCGGACTTTGTTCCGTGACAATTTAAATCTAATTGCATGATTTTAGCGTAACCGTTCGTCGGGCACGAGTTGTATTGTTGTTTAATGAACGCGCTCAAACTGTCATAATAGCGTTGATTGTTTAACACATCACTGACACTTTGGAGATTACTCAGAGGAGTGACGACACTTTTTCGACCAGTCTTTTTCTTCGTTAACGGCGATGACGGCGGCGGCGGTGGTGGTGACGTTTGCGTTTCAACGAAATTGTTTTCTTCTTTCTCTTCGATGTATGGAAACTCTATGATATCAACAGCATCAGCAGGAGACGTTGCCAACATTTCTTCAATGTTATTAATATCGAGCAGTTTATTTAAAGCGGCGGCAGCGGCGTAACTTTCGGTACCTCCGTTGATGCAATCATGATATTCACTGATGTTTAGGTTATTGTGCACTGGTGAGAAGAACTGCGAGGAAGACAATGGATCCATGTTGACGTGTCAAGAGTCGACGATATACTAAATCACTGTTGACGAGTTACTATTCCAGTCAAAGGTTGATAAACATTGATTACGTCATTTACAATCATGCAATAGGCTGTTGTATCGGCTGGGAAATTTGTGTCAGCTTCAAATTCCAATTTCAAATCGATCGTTCCATTTTTAACGGACATTTCCTGATGATAACAGTCAATGACGTAAATTGGCGTAGATTCAAAGTCCTTTCGACTCATGTAGGGTGCTGCAGCGATTGATGAAGTTCCAACTTGATTGTAACTCGCTGGAAATCTCGAATACAACTCGTACATTGTGGCTTTTTCTCCTTTCAAGTTCAAATATGGGAAAGATCTTTCGTTGAGAAAGACTTTCAACTCCGTCAAATTACATCCGTCGAAAAACGAAGCGTCTTTTTTCAGTTGATTTTTTCTTCCAGTTTGAAAGGCCAAGATGATGAATCGAGGAGTTTCCGACGCCAGCGATGTCCGTAAAGTCCAGCTCACTTTGTTCGTTTGTGGCAATGACGGGTATTCATAGAGTTCCCAACATCTCGATGCAATCTGTATCGGTCGATCAGTTTCGACGATCTTCATCAAATTCAATTTATTGTACGCGTCGAGCTTCAAATGCGGAACCCGCCATTGCATTTCGAGAAGGTCGAGCTTGTAGTCTGAATCCTTGTCCGATGCGTCCGTTTTCAGAATGCAATTATGACGTGACGATGCCATCAGTAGAATCAGTTCTTGTTTCTGATTCAAGATAATCTTGTTATAATGCTCAAACACCGGTAGCAGGAACTTTAGCGGGATACAGAACGCGAATTTACCGTTTATGTGCGAGCTAACCCAGCCACTATTGTCCAGCGTTTTGTCCCACGGTCTGTTAATTAAAAGCCCTCGAAGTCGCGATGAGACGCCTACATTTTTCAGTTTATCGATCGACACCCCGGCAATTTCGTATCTTATTTGATCGAATAGAAAGCAAACGCCGTTGTTGACGAGTTTCGAGTTGGGATCGACGACTGTGCCATCCTTGGTGAGATTTCCAACGATGTAAAGATACGATTCAGATGGTAAGGTTATTGAATCTTGATGATTAATCAGAATCCTTATTTCATCGTTGGGATTGTACGTGTTCGAAGAGAATGGTGAATGGCTGCGGTACTCGAAATGTGTGATGACGTCATCCGATGAAACTTGTTGAGTCACATCTAAAATGTCCATTCTGAAGGAGGTTGCGTTAGACGTCGTCGTCGTCGTCCTCGTCGTAGTCGTGCTAATGGCCGGACGTTCCTTTCACTCGTAGTCCCAACGATTCGAGAAATTTTCTGTTCCGTGAAGTTAACTTGACCGACGGTGAAGCTCTTCTGGTCTGATGAAGTGTCCGAGCCGATGGTTTTATAGATGATCGACGAGACTGATGATTAAATACTATACCCATACTTAAGTTTTAATTAAATGTAATTTTACATTAATTAGTTCGCCTCTAAAATTAACTAATCGATCCTCCTGATCTTTCAAAGTAATTACAATTTTTTCCACGCGTTTAGTATTTATAGGCAGATAAATCGTATTTTTAGGCGTGGCGACGAGTTTAAATCCTGGCGGAACGTTAGGATGAATTTCGTAAAGCACGTGAGATAATTTACCGTTTTGATACGAACCAGTGATTAGATTACATTCAAGTCGTATCGAGTGTACACTCTGAATTGAAACCGGTTGATCGCTACTGTGCTTTATATTCGGTTCTAAAACCTTCGGTGTAAACCCTAAAATAGAACCGATAGTGTTTTCTCGCGTGAAATCTATCGATAGATTAGACTGAATTTCAGTCTGCAAAGTGTTATTGTTTGCTTCAATATTTACGTAGTTTGGTGTTTTTATAGATTTTTTAATAAAATTACCTATATCAGCCAATTCGTAAGATCCCGTGGGTATTTCAATTACTTGATCACCTAGGTAAAAGAGGTTATTTTTACCCGCTTCAACGTTTGGGATTGAATTGTACACTGAAAAATCGATTAACCCCAATTTCCATTCACCCTGGGACGTGTCAATGTGTGGCCAAACGTCAACGGTTATTGTAGGATTATTCCCATAAAGACAAAACATGACCACCAGGCGCAAGACAACGGCGGCGGCGGCGGCGGCGGCGGCGATGGAGGTGATTTTACGACTGTACCCGTTGAAATCTCGTCCCAAACTAATGTTTTTGCGTTAAAAACTGTAAACATAAATGACCGCAAATAATCTGATTACCCTTCTGGAGAGCGTCATAATTGTAAAAAACGGTCGCGTTCCCGAAATATTCCCTCAACTGTCGGGGAGGGGGTAGATTACCGTACGAATCGAAATAATGAACTGTATCGAATTTACGTTTATACGCTACCCAATGAGTACCGCTTCCAAACTTTGTGTCTAAATTGACTATACCGCATTCGTACGGTTTGTAATGTGCGAGCTGTGGTGGTGGTGGTGGTGGTAGAGAATCTTTCGTGAAAATACCTCGAAAATGTCGGATTTTAAACTTTTTCACGTACTTGATTAGTTCGAAATTTGACAAAGGATGTAAAGGTATTTCAATTCCATTTACTATCATTTTTCCCGGTCTTCTTCTTCTTCTTCTTGTTGTTGTTTTTCTTTGCCTTGAACCCGCTACCATTATATGGACGTAAATATAAGCCTTTTCCGCTCTGACTCTGTTGTTGCTGTTTTTGCTGTTGCAATCGCCTTAGTAACGCTTCGTTAGTTTTCTTGTCGGAAATTGCCTTTGTTAGCGAACCCACTCCACCGACTATAGAACCGAGTGCGGCTAACCCGCTTAAAATTAACGGTAGTACGCCTCCTTTTATTTTTTTCGATCGATTAACGCTTTTACGTTGTTTTTTTCCCACACCAGCACCGGACAATTTGCGTTTGACTTTCATACCGGTTGTGACTAACCAAGCTGCGGCTTTTTCACCTAGACTGGAATCAGCGGATTTTACACGTTCCCAAGCGCCTTCTTCTAGTTTTTTATCAGCCTGTCGACGAATCGAGTCGTATTGATCGGCGGTGGCGGCGGAATTTTTCGATTGAGCGTACGAAATATCGTGATCACGACATAATTTATCTAACGGGTTTATTCCCGATTGATTCAGAGCCAGACGTTGCTCTAATTTTGTACCAGGACCGCAGAATTGATATTTGGGAAAGTGGAGTTCAAACGGTAAGCTATCAATAGCCTTGTTAATCAACCCTTTACCTACAATCTTTTTACAGCGACTAACTCTTTTCTTCACGTTCTTGCTCATTTTATACTATTAGATACACGCTATTGATGATGATGATGATGATGATGATGATGTATCATGAAACCTATACCTGCCTACTATGACCAGTCACTTGCTCCTCGACTTATATACGATTCAGTATGACTTCGCATCAGACCAGATTTAGGTTCGTTAAAATACGCGTTAATTATGTTATCAGCAATCCATCGATCACGTTTAGACGGGTCAGCATTTATCGAAGCTTGAAACGCCGCACTATTTGGTGTAACCTGACTATATAAATCGAAAAACATCACCGAGAGTAATCTAACTAGATAATTTACCGTGCAAACGTCCGAAAAGGTCTTGGGATCTCCAACGTTGACGATACGTTTATTGTTCATATCAACTTTGTCGCTTCTATCATTGTGATAAAATGACGTTTTTTCATTAATATATTCGACGCAAAACTGTTGCTTATCAACGAGTTTTTTATCGACGTAAGATTTAGTCGCTACATCAGACCCGAATGTGGGTTCTACAACGTTGGAAAGTTGTCTAGCGTCGAAATCCCACTTATTTTCACTTTTTATTGGCGTGTGAGAATCAACGTACGCTTTATTCACTACATCGTAAGGTTCAAAAGGTTCTTGTTCGAAATATTTCAATTTAGTTTTCTTCAAATCAACAACTTCGTCATTGTCACGCATTAGACAGTAACGTTTCAAATATCTGATTTTAACTAAATGGTCGTCTAGAGTGGGTTCAATGACATTCACTATAGATCGTCCTTGGGCGTCAAATTCTTTGTTATTAGCCGTTAATTTCATACATTTTCTTTCCAATCCACGCAATTGTTCGAACGTAATGACATCGTGTTTGTTAACGCCTTTCCCCGCATTAACTAACCGCTTTTGTTCTAAATCGTAGTTTCCCGAAGGTGTGAGTGTGAACCCAATGCCGGGAGGTCCGCTTTTGACCCCAGCCGCCGCCGCCGAACCTAGTAGGCCATTTTCAGCAGTTAGAGACCACCGCCCGAATTTGTCAATACTCATCGTAGTAATGAATCTAAAACGTGCGAACGAGGAGTTTTTATAACACCTAGCTCGGTCAATTCTTCCAAAATTGAGATAATTTCGTTCGAAAGACCGTCATTTCCGGCTTGAACAGCTGCTACAAGCTTCATGAGACGTTCGCAAATTTCGTTCACGTCATCGAAATAAACGTATTGCATCACGGCATCCGCTGCCGATGGTTGCACTTTCATTTGATATCCCGTACCCAAAAGCGAGGTTGATAAGTCCATTTCGTTACTAACATCGTTATGACCGTCATCATCATCATCATCATTGCGAGGACGTGGTAATTTTTGTTTAACTGGGAAAAGTTTAGAAATTACGTTAATGTACTTAGCTCCTTTACTAGATTTAATTTTACCGCTGCTACTTCTATGTACGCCAGTTTTTTTAAGAATAGTTTTATAATTTTCGGCATCGCGACTCGTATATTGCGTGGGTTCTGTCAGAAATAACAATTCCAATAGACCGGGACTTAAATCAACGGAGACGGCGGCGTTAGCGTCATTCTCATCCTCTTTTTCTACTATTACCCGATTTTGTATGAATTTAATTTTTGAATTCCCCATAACCCATTTCCCTTCCCCCTCCCCATCTTCACCGGGTATATTGGTGACACCATAAATTCGATCGTGAATTTTACGTTTTGAAGGATGAATGGCTATATCGCGATAGTTTTCCAGTAAATTTTCCAGGAAATGATTATTAGGTTTTTCATTTTTCACCGCAGCCGTTGCCGACGACGACGACGACGACGACGTTATTGCGTCATCACTTTCTATTTTCTCCTTCTTTATATTATTATTATTCGCCGCGACTGCGTTTCTTAACGATAAAATAGGTTCAGTTATCGGCTTGAATTGAGTTTCTAACGATTTTTGAAGCAAAGATTTGTTAGATTGTAATCGATTGTATTTATTTTTAACGTTTTTACGTAATTGATGAAGCTCTTTTATAATTTTCTCCACATCCGTCCGCTTAGACTTCATTTTAATAAATGAACGAAATGTCGCTATGTTTCACCATTTATGTTCAAACGTCAATCGTAATCATCGTATGTTTGATAATCGTAACGTCCGAGCGTTCGACGTTCGATCCACCGAACGTTCGATCGTCCAACGTTCAACGTCCGAACGTTCGATCGTCCGACGTGATCATTGAACGTCTAACGTTCAACGTCCGAACGTTCGATCGTCCGGCGTGATCATTGAACGTCTAACGTTCAACGTCCGAACGTTCGATCGTCCGACGTTGGACGCTCGATCGACCGACTGACGTTCGGACGTCACGATCGACGTTCACGTTGATCACTCCCTCCCCCCTCCTCCTCATTGTTCTATAGACGGATGTATTTGTCAATCGTGTCTCTGTATCGTCCGTTTGACGCGGGATGTTCGCAGGAAATTGTTAAAAACCCGTTCTTCTTATTTTTCCACGACCGTTGACATAACGAACGAAATTTAGCATATGTCATATCAGCGGAAACGTAATCGTTGAAAATATGTTTCAAATTTGTCTCATCTTGTTTAAAAATTATAATAAAATTTGCATTATCGCGAATTAAATGTTTGGGTACTCTAGAGTAACTTTGACCTAAATATGCGGTATCTAGTAATTTATGACGTCCCATCGAGAAAAAATTTCGAATTTGAGTTTGTTTTTCGGTCGAAACATCGTCAAAAATCATCAAAGAGTTGGGTTTAACATCATTAGGGTGTGGAACGTCATTTTCATCGGTGATCGCGTAATAACCAATTTCAGGTATATCAGCCAAGACTTTTTGAAGAAATATATATTTTGGTTGATACAAAGATTTAGAAAATATGTACACATTTTCAAAACATATACCATTAGCAGCTAACATAAGATTTACAAGTACATTGGTCTTCCCGCTTGAGGATGGACCTGTCATCAGACAACGGATGTTATTAGGAAATAACTGACCGTGACGATCATATTCATTCGTGCCACCATCACCACCACAACCAACACCTTGACAATATACGTCGAAATTAACAATTTTTAACGATGGAGTCATCGCATCAAAAACTATCCTGCTTCTTAACGTTAACCTATTCTAAAGTTAAATGAGACAGATTTTCTATATCAAATCCTTTTTATCTATCCACGTCGAGTGTTTACCATCGAACCCTAACCATTTAACTAATCTTTTGTTTCCTTTCGAACGTATAATCTTTTCCACGAGATAGACATCCTCGTAATTGGTTTTTTTCAGCTCCTGGTTATAAAAACTACCGCTAATTTCACGCTGTTCATGATCTTTCAACTTGTACGTCACAGGAATCGTATTTTTCACTTCAGATACGACGAATATTTCGTTAGTATAGTTGGCTATGTACCCTTTTGCGAAAATATTTTTGAATTTACTTATACGGACGCGGTCCCCCACCTTGAAGCGAACCACTTTATCCCGCGGTTTATACTTTTGTCTATTCAACGTAATGTTCGCTAGAACCCTTTTTTCATTCTTTCTACTAACTTGCGAAGGTTTCATTCCGATAGTACGATGCTTCGTGTTATTATAAGCTCGGACTATGCTATCTAGAATGGAAATCCATTTGTACGTGCCGAGCTCGGTAAATTTCCGATACATTCTCGACTTTAGAGTTCTATTGAAACGTTCAACGATAGAAGCCTTTTTGTCAGAGTGCGTTACATACGCGCTTATATTTAAATCTTTCATCAATTTTTTAAAAGTATTATTTCTAAATTCTTTACCCTCGTCCGAATGTATGAATCGAATAGGTAAATTCGCTTTTAAAACCGGCTCTAGCGCTTTAACGATGGACTCGGCTTTTTTATCTTTTAAAGGTAACGCGTACGCTTTTTTCGAAAAACAGTTTATCGCCGTTAGAATGTACTTGTATCCACGGTTAGCTTTAGCGTGCGGTATCATTTCAACCAGGTCAATCTCCCAAAGGTCATTAACCCCCTTAAGTTCGACAACCCTCGTGGGAAAGTTTTTCCGTGCGGGTGCGTGTAACTCTTTGGCAATTGCTTCACGAATCGACGGTTGGGCTGATGATGAAGTCATTATTAACCCGTTCGAAATGAGATCGTTTATATTTATACCTATATGGTTGCCACGTCCTCATCATCCTCCGCTGCCGTCACATTCTCCTCCTCCTCCCCCTCCTCCTCTCTCATATTTTTAATCTTATAGTGCCCGTAAGCGAGACTCGAAACCCCGTCGTAAAGTAAATATCGTTTGCTATCGAAAGGTGTTAGAGCGACTTTTTTCATGCTGTACGTGAATAATTTATGTTCTTTAGATCTGATTGCCTTATGAGTCGTCGAATTTACTTCTAAATTAAATAAACATTTCTCGTAAGTGTCAAATTTTAATTGCTGTTTAACCGATATCCTAGCGACCCCTTTGGCGATTTTTTTCTCCTTTAGATTATGTAACAAAAATGAGTAACACTTGGGCTTCAGCCCGATAAATTTCCAGATCTGCTCGCTATTACATTCATCGGTGAACGTTCCTAGACGTTTTTTATTATACGTGATTCGACATTTATGGCCTATAGGGTAATTGTAGGTGTCGAATAGGTGGATATTCTTCAACATATCTGAGAAAATATTCTCTGTCACGATTTTATACATGAGTGAATCAGTGTCCGTGAATAAAAGGCGAATATTCGCCCTAGGGTATGTAGCCATCATGTACAAGTAATGAAAACGGTACATGATGTTTTTAGATACTTCCAGCGTCGTAAATCCTACGTAAGTGGGTCTGAATAACTTGCACGTGATTTTCTTCAACGCTAAACCGACAAAATTATCATCATACAGATGCATACTCTTCAATCTAGGAGATGAGGACCATTTCAGCAGCTGTTTCTCGTTTGCTATAAGTTTAAAATCTGTATGTTTTCGCACATTTTCCAAAGTTTTACCATAGACTGAATTGATCATGATTTTAAAAAAGTCTGATTCAAATTGTGTTTTAGCCTGTTGTCGTTTCAACGTATTAAATTGAATGAATGGTTTCATCCATGCCTCTTGAGTGAATGCTAACACTCTATGTATTTTTTTCAATTTTAATCCTAATTGTAAATATAATTTCAAGTTTCGATAATGAATAACGTATTTTTCCTTATCGTATAACGTCGTTAATAACTTTTCAGATTTTTGTAATGTGAGACCACATTCTTCAATGATACGCCGATGATACGGTGATAACATGTCTTTTTTAACGACCATACGTTCCGGTGCTAGGGGGTAATCGTTGAAATAATCGTGCAACTCTGAGGGAACTTCGAGATCGACTTGAAGTATGAAACCCGTTTCAGCATCGTCCGCAATGTTTGTGAAATCGATATTTTCGATTTCCTTTTTCGACAACCATCGGAAATTGGACTTTGGCAAAGCTTCGGATAAACTTGTTCCGTACAGATTCGTACAGTCCACGTAATGTATCCAAGAATTAGGTTCATCCGGATTATATTCTGGTACATGAGGATTGTTCGCTACAGCGTATCTATGGGAAATTTGAGATATTCCTCCTCTGATTGAAGACTCGATCATGAGCTGCTGATTCACATCGTGGATTAGTTCCAATTCTATTTTAGTGAGCTTTAACATGCTCGCCCATGCCAGGCCTGGTGCCGAAAATGTGCGTAATGGATCAATTTTATAGTACGATAACGCCATTTTTCTAAATTTCTCAAAAATGCACGCTAAGAGAATCGCGTCCGTCATAAGGTACAGGTCATGAAATTGTCTCATGTTCTTAATCTCGAAAGATTTCCATACATTTTGCGCATGTTGGTAATCCTCATCGGACACGACCTCATTTGTTAAATCGTTGAAAAATTTCGTTTTGTCGGGTAATTGTGTTTCGGAAAACTTTGTCACATCAGTCATATAAGTGTAGGGGTAAATTCCCTTACGTAGAAGTAACGGAATTTCCACTTCACGATGTTCGGGTAGTACTTGATAGAAAAAATCGAAATTGTTTCTAATGTCACCTTCATCGTACAGATTTTTCGCCAACGTTTGAAGACTCGCGTTTAAAAATGCTAGAGAATCTAAAAACCTCAAGTCATCGAGACTTATTGAAAGATATTTTTCACTAGATTGACTGATGCAGCTCATTTTTGAATCCTTATATTTACTAAACCCGGATAATAACAAGTGCGCGTCGTAAGATTTCAAGTTATGAAACACAACTGGGACGAAAAAACGATCTTGTCGCGATAAATTACAGCTTTGGTGCGCAATCCCTAACACTTCACCAGTCCTATGATCGTGGTCAAACACTCTTACATCTTCCGGATTGAACATTTTTTCACATAGATAACATATGGTTTCAGTCTCTTTTCGTCGTATTATTTCAGGCGTTAACTTCATGGGAGCGATGACATTGCTTAGAAATGAGTATTTGATTTCATGCATTATATTCACTAAATCGTTTAAGAACGTGTCGATAACATTTTCACCTGAATAGACTTTATGCGAAATAACTCTTCCCTCAATATCAACGAGAACGTAGCAGTATCCTGAGAGTACATGTTTCGAAATCTTTCTAGCGCTCTTTGTCGGCTTATCATCTTCTATCGGGGTAATGAAAGCTTCAAAATCGCAATAAATCGTGAATAACACTTCGTTACATAACGAGTAATTGGAAAATTTCAGTATATTTTCCCCTTTTTCCGGTAACATAGTTTTCTGTGCACCGAATGGTTTACAATATTCAATATGATTCTTCAACCGCTTATCAGTGGAGAACTTGTGCAAGCAGAAATTACAGTAAAAACATTGAGGCGACGATTTATTTAAGTTGCGTAGCAAACTGTCGAGTTTTTTAATCAAACAATAGTGCGATCTTGACTCGTCATTTATGACGCTGGTTAAGAGTAAAAGATTTACGTGATATCGCCTCTGCTTGTACTCTGTGATGCGTAAAGGGTAGACTGTATTTTCCCATCCGAATACGTTGACAGATATTGAGGGATTACATTTTTCGAAAGTTTCAATTTTTGAAATTTTCACTGGAAATTGCAAACATTTGAAATCGAATTTAGGTTCGAGTTTTTTCAATGCAGTCACTCTATAATGACGTTGTTTACAATTGAGGAAATTCGCTAAAATGGACCATTTGAAACATTCCTGATCGTCTTTGTTCCGTACATTTATTATCCCTAATTTAGGGTTTTTAAGCTTGTTAGGTGTCGGGATGTATGAAGATCCCGCGATGGGTTGATATTTTACGTAATATAACTTAATTTCTTCGATGGAATCGTATTGCCAACCTGATCCATCTTGAACGAATTTCTCTAGACAGTGCGCGATATTTTCACACGAATTTCTGTATTGGTTTTCGAATTGATGCTCGTGTAAAAGTGTTTGCATTTTCCCGTGAAAGCAAGGGAAATTGTAAATTTCCTCGTTATTGACAATTTTACTAAGTTTAACTCGTGCGTTAATGTACCATTTAACATTTTTGTGCTTACGAATAAAGTTTAATAAAATTTCTTCAACTTGACTTTTAACATTGAGTAAAGCGTTTTCTAAATCGCTATCTTGAGAAATATTCAATTCGTTCAAATGATAGTTATACGAGTTAATTAAATCTACGAAAGCTGAACATTGACTCATAATGAACTGTTGGACAGGTTACAGTCTCGAATAAAGTTTATGCAGAATATCCTTAAGTCTCTGATAGGTTACATCTCGTTCATAAACATTGAAATTGACGTTATAAAGTCGATTAATCGTTAATTTAATATCGATGGCTAACCTGAGAATACGTCTTTGTCTCGTTGCTGTGTTACTTCTGCTGGAAATTTGCTTCGTTAAATATTGTAAACGACGTATTTTTTCTGTACAGTCGAAAAAAAGATGCGAATCTTTGTCATCTATTAAAGTCAATACTGGTTCGGATATGAAAATCTGATACCATGTATCATTTTTCAACACGTTGAGCGCTTCCATAAACTTGTAGAGGTAGGTGCGTGTGTGCGTGTGTGAGTGCTGTGGACGCTGTATTGCTGTAAAATAATGAAAAAATGATTAGTTAGTGAATAGCGATGTTAATGCTGACGCTTTTAACTCTTCAATATGAGGCTATACACGAGCAGAAATCCGTCGAAAACTCGAATCTGTCAGACGAACGTCGGTGACAGACCTGAATCCATGGCAGATTTCATCCCGCTAACGATCAGATGGCATCGGGAGACATATCTCGGGCACGAAAGATCGGCCGAAAAGTTTTTTATGTTAAGGGGCAACGATCGATTTCATCGGTCACTCCAGATCGTTAGCGATATCTATCAGATGAGATCGACCGGATAAATCTGCCGCGGATTTCTGTTTGTGTATGGGCCGCAAATGTTTTCTACAAACCTTGAATTCGGTAAAAGATGTGTGAGCGTTATTCACTCTTCACAATCCTTTTCTGACGTTCAGATGGTGATGATTGTGTTGTTATAGATGATGGAGGTGTATCGAAGGTTAAATGTAGAATTAAACTATTGAAAACACTGCAACGACTGTTGTATTTCACTGGTTTCCGTGACGGTTCAACCTGAACTGAGCTTTTTCCAAATCGCGCTTTTAATTATTTGTCTCTCCACCTCCACTTATGGCGGTGGGTGATTCACCTTTTAGAAGTGTAACATACGGCTTTCATTAACTCTCGGTTGAAGAAAAAAAATCCTTAAAGAAAAGGAAGTGCGTGGCTCTGGCAGCCCCTCACTCACTCACTTACGTAGGCAGTAGGTTTCCGCTATTTTTTTTTTTTTTTTTTTCTAAAGTGAAACACGCTTATCTCATTAACTCTCTTAATTGACGCGTAAAAAACTCGCGAGCTTCGAGAGGACAAGGGGGAGGGAGGGGGAGGGGACCCATTAGCTCCCGAGCATCGTCGGCCGGACAAGACCCGCACGAAGTGCATATTCAGCCGACCGCAGGGGATTTTGGCGCGGTAAGCATACTTTTCTTCTACTCACTTGTTGCCCCTTTATTTTCCCCTTTTCGCCCAACGGGGGATGAATTATGGATATCATGCAAGCTGACAGGCCGACAAAAAAGAGAAAAAAAATCCTCCCCCAAATCACCCGAAGGCACGACAAGTACGATGGGGACTCAATTACGTCGAGATTACACTAACGTGTCGCTAAGTACCTTCCACGTTAGGGCCTTTCAAAGGGTCTCGCATGCGACTTCTGCGACTCATTTGTCATAATTTGCAAGTTGAAAACGCTTCGGTTGAAGTGGTACACCAATTAAAAAAACAGCCACTGAGGATGAAGCTGTGCAGTGCGTTTTGGAGTGTTAAACATAGTGGGCGCATCCTATTACATTAGAGCTGCAACACGAGGAGAACCGTCTTTATTGTTGCTTACTTCTAATTAGAAGTAAGCAACAATAAAGCGTCGGAAAATTTTGTAATTTGTCTTGAAAAATAATTTTGTCTTTGTTTAATAAAGTTGAATTATTTAGCTCGGCGAACATAGGTCGTACTAATAAAAAAAAGTTCAAAAACACCAAAAAGTTTGCTGAATGTGGTCCATTTGAACCAGAAAATGTTCAAAAAGAGGAACAGGGCGCGTTTGACAGGATTTTGGGAAGGAGGAGGAATGTAAGGGAGGGGTAGTTTTCTAAGAGGTCTATTAGGGTGCCAATATGAGGATCCAGGGTTTCCAAACAAAATTGTCGATGGGACAACTCTGTGCAGCGTAAAAACCACGATTCTTCGGGTTTTCCAATATTACTCGAGACTAAGTGATCCTAGCGATATTGTTCAACCAAACGGTTTTCAAGTTCATAAAATTACCAACAATTTGCCCCGCTAAAGTTATTTTCGACCCCAACAGCAAGATACAGCTCGTTGAAATTTGATAATTTTTCCAGCTTTGACAAAAATCGAGTTTCTTCATTTGTCTTTCACTGTGAACCTTCTAGTTTATTTAACGTCGAAAATATTATTCGTATACAGGAGTGGCAACAAGACGAATAATTGTAATTTGTATGTAAATGATCACACCCCCTCCTCCCCCACCACCACTCAGAAAGAGAGTTTTAATGGGTGACAAAGTCGGACAAAATCGTCAAATTTCAACGAGCTGTACCTTGCTTGCTGTTGGGTTTAAAAACCATTTTAGGGGGTGCGAATTGTTGGTAATTTCATAACCTTTAAAACGTTCGGGGTGAACGATATCGCTAGGACCACTTGTTCTCGAGTAATATTAGAAAAACCACAAAAAAGTCAGAAAAAAATCGTGGTTTTTAGACTGCCCAGAGTTTTCTCATCGCTAATATTGTTGGGAAACCCTGAACTCCTCTTATTGGCATCCTAAAGGTCGATCAACACATTTCAGTGACATCAGTGAATCCGTGGCCACCGTGCGGCATGTTAACGCTGGATAATTTATCAATGATGCAATTGAAAGGCACGGAGCACTGATGGCCTCGGATTCACTGACATTACTGAAATGTGTGGATCGACCATAATGGACCGATAAGAAGCATAAAATCTTCTAGCATAATATGAAATATTATTTCATGTAAGCGTGTTTGCGAATTTTGTTTGCCATTTGTGTTTTTGGGTTTGTGTTTTTTGTTTGTTTTTGTGTTTGTGTTGTAATTTTGTGTTTGTAATTTTGTCTGCCGTTTGTGTGAGTTATGTTTGCTGATAGTTCTTTCCCCAGTCATTATTGAGCTCACCAGCCAAAAAACTAAAATTTTGAGAATAACGTGATGGGACGTTTCCTAAAATTTCACCCAAATATCTTTTATCGTGTTTTACTCTTACTACCTACTACTTAGTCGCGAAGGGGGTCGAAGATTCTGATCGGCCTCAAAATGTGGACATTATTCGTTTCAAGAGATTCCAAATCCGAAATGTCCGTCCGCCGTCCGAAACGTTTTGAGCGGTAGGAATAAAAAAAAAAAAATCTGAAATGTTGACATAATACTCGATTAACCACCTATAGTTGTGCCCGCAAGGATTTCAGCCCGTAGAATCCGTTTTTGGGGGGTCCCGGAACGGTCCGATTTCACTATGGGGATGTTATAGGGCTTTCATGGGGCTACAAATGGGATTTTTGAAGGATCCACGGAGGTCGAATATTTGTCGACTATTTTCTTCCTGTATCTCTTGACTATTGCCTATACAAAAGTTTGTGTTTCTGTCAAATAAATGATTCGATTTGAAATTGAATTTTTGAAGGATCGCACGAGGTCAAATAAGGTGTCGTTTTCCGAGTAATATTGGACGCAAAATCCATTTTTTGGGGGTTCCACGTCTTGTATAAACATTGTACAGGACTTCTTTTTTTCAATTTTTTTCAAAAGATATTTGTTTGAATTTAATGATAGCTATTTTTACACAATTATTATCAAAGCATAATTCTAGGCTGGTCTGTCAAAAGTTGATATGTCAAATTTTGGCAATTTTTCAGCAGAGCCGTTGGAAAATTTTCCAGGCCTACGGAAGCCCATTACAAATGAAGTAAGTGCTTATTCCTAGTTTTAAAAATTTGTCCTTGTTCAACAACTATTCTTCTTGTGACAGAATTCGTTTCGATGGCCTAATTTAATAATTTTTCAAGTTTTTTCAAAAAAAATTATCATATTGTTTGACATATCATTATTTGGCAGACCATAGATGTGGGGTTGAATGGACATAATATTGAATAGAACGGGACATATCATGGTTTGGCTGATCAAAACTTTCCTGTTGGAAGGGTGTCAATACTGGATAGGTAAGTTCTTATCAACTTTTGCCAGACTGTGATACCCCTCTTTTTGGACTTACCTCATAATGCCAGTCATTGTTTTTAGCATTTCCCAACGTTTCTACCATATCATGTTTTGCCAGACCAAAGAGCTTGCTAGAATCGACTTATACGGCAAAAAATCAGAAAATCAGAAAAAAACTGACATATCAACTTTTGACAGACCAGCCTAGAATTAACCCTTGTCCAAAATTTGCAGCTTTTTTTTTTTTTTTTAATACTGGCGAGCGGACCTCAGAGCGGGAATTCGCACGTTACAGGGAGTAATTTAAAAATGTTCAGCAGGGCCAGAAGTACGGAAAAAAAAGAAGAAAACACGGAGCATTTCTTTTCTGAGGTTTTCTTTGTCTTTGATGTCTTGGGGTGGAGGGGGCTTTAAAATGACCGCACCAACTCGAGTTTTCCAATTTAAATTCATAGGGGTTGGCAAGTGGTTGTGGGGAGTAAAAGGGGATTGATAAGGGCGGGGGAAGGTGTGGGGGTAGTCGCGAGGTTTTTTTTTTTTCCAAGGGTGTTCCGGAGATTGCTTCATCTTGCGAAACAAAAGAAACGCGGTAGAGCGTGAAGGGGAGGGGGGAGTTAAACGGTGGGGGTGGCCGAGTGGGGGGGGGGTGCGAGTTAGAGTAAACAGACCTACCCCATTCACTCGGTAATACAAACACCCCTCCTTCTCCTCACACTCGTTTTACCCCCATTCATCTAAGCAAGGCCTTTCCTAAGGCCTCTTGTTCTTCTTCCCCCTCCTTACAGTACAGGCCATTCCGCTAAACACTCCCTTGCACCCCAGCATTCCTCATCAACCCCTACGACTTACTCCTTTTTTCTTTCTCGACCGTTTACCAGAAAACGACGATAGCGAAAGAAAAAGAGACCCCCCCCCACGCCACCCCTTTCCTACCGACCCGGAACAAATCCTACGGCGGGTGCTTGAACCAGGACCGGATGGGACAGGACGGAACTGCCGGTAGTAAATCCCCTGCAGCACTCAGTCTCGGAAATAGGCTTGTTTTACTACCAGCGCAAACATTCCAAAGAGCCGAGGAGCTCGAGATTTGTCAAAATTAAAAATGATTTCAACGTACTTACGGCCCAACAACGCTCGCTCACCTGAAACAGAAAACGTATTATGAAAAAAATGTCACAAAAGAGCAAAATAACGTGTATTTTTGGCGCGTTTGTGCCTTCAAACTGTGTAGTGGTAGGCATATGGGTCAAGGAAATCACCCTCCAAAACGTCTCGGACGGCGGACGGCGCACAGAGGGATCGATGACGCTAAAAGGTGGCGGAAATAGGCCAAGGAACAAGGTCAGAGAAATGGAAAAATTCGGCCGAACATAGTTGAACTAGTAATGATCAAAGTACTCAGTACAGTTAGCACTGAGAAATTAGGTGTCTGAGCAGAGGAAATCACTAGTGAATATTTGGCGTTTTGAATTTTCCCGCCGTGACACTTTTACTAAGCTGCCAGAGTGCGCTAGCATAAGAAGTAGAAAGTTTAAAAAAGTACAAAAAAATTTTTTTTTTTTTTTTTTGGTTATGTGAAGTTGGTGAACATGAATATGGTCTGTCCTGTCACCAGCGCCGGATTAACCTCTCGTGGGCCCCGGGGCTGAGACTTAAAAGTGGCCCCTATATATATATGTATATATACCTACACATATATATTATTTATGAAAGTGGATCCTCCGGCCAGGAGTATCACGTAAAAACCACTAGACAATCGCGTCTGTCGCTTCACAACCAAAAACTGGGTCAAAACAGTAAAAAACACTTCGAATGCAGGGCAATCTATTTTTACAATTAAGGAAAAAGTTTCTTTTTACAATAACTAAATAAAAATGCTGCAAATTTAACACTAGGGTCTATTATTCTTTGATATAGGTTACTTGTGCAGAAATTTATTTCCGTCAATGAGAAAAATTTAAGAAAACATTTTTTTGGGGATTTTTATTTTTCAAAAAACCTTTTTTTCAAAATTTTTTTGTTTTACTTGAAAAATATTTGACCTCCTGGGATCCTTCAAAAATCCCGTTTGTAGCCCCATGAAAGCGAAATTGGATCGTTCTGGGACCCCCAAAAATGGATTCTACGTCCAAAAATACTTCGAACAACGACACCTGACTCGATCCCATAGCCAAAAGCCTTAAAAAAAAAACTCCTCCCACAGCCGCATAGCGCACCATGGGTTTGGGCGATCGGGCTGAAAACCTTGCGGGCACAGCTAGACGGTAAACCGAGTGTTTTGTCAAAATTTCAGATTAAAAAAAAATCCATCTGCCCAAAACGGCCTGGACGTCATTTTATTTTTTTATATTTTTTATATTTTTTTGTCTAGGCTGGTCGTGTTAGTTTTAGGGAGGGGAGGAAATCTTGTAGAAGTACTCGCCCTCCACGAGACAAGTAAACGTGGAGAGAGCGACCACCCATGATCCGAAAACTGCAAGTTACGAGAAGAGGCAGAAGAGTAGGTACGGTCTGCTGCATTCTGCAGCCACCAATGACCCGAACACCACAAGTTACAAGAAGAGGTGGAACAGTAGGCAGGTCCGCTGCGATGACTCCTGACCCAAAGAATTTCGAGCCAATTTAACATGATAAGACCTCCTTTAAAACGTGGAGCCTCCACATTGGTCCAACCCAGGCACACCAGAATGGAGGGGACAGGAGGGCCCACTGTACTCCCCCTAGGGGAGATGTGAAGTACAAGTTAGAAGAAAGAAGATTTAAGCAACGATAAGTGCACTTCCTCTGGGGGAAGAAAGAGAGCAGAAAGTATGAGAAAGGTTGTGATGGGCCAGAAATGGCCTTAGACACAACCTAAGAAGCTCTGTACAGCGGATGGCGGACGGCGGACGGCAGACGGACATTTTGGTTTTGGAATGTAGACCTCTTGAAACGGATACCTGATGTCACATTTTGAGGTCAATCGGAGTCGTCGACCTCTGTCACGAAAACAGGTGTATTATTCCAAGAATAATAAACCAAAAATTTAACAAATTATGTTTTATGAACCAAATGCGGTACAATAAGTCCAACCCAATAAGCAAACTCTGAACCAACACTACAGTGTGGAAAATCCTTGAGGTCTATAATTCGCGTTGGGAGTGTTGACATAGACAACTCCATGAGGTGTTCCGGTTTTTGAGTAGGTAGTACATAAGCGGAAAGTAGGTAACTTGAAACTTTCCGTTCACCTTCCTCTTTTTCAGGAAAACAATTTTTTGGAGATCAGCGTAGGAATAAGGAAAAACGGTTTGTTAATTTTCAAAAAAAAAAAATCATACCGGTGGCGAAGTGGCCCCCTTGGGTTGTGCGCCCCGGGGCTATAGCCCCCCTAGCCCCCCCCTTAATCCGGGCCTGCCTGTCACGCTAGCGCCAGAACAATTCCGAACGACTATTTTCCTTGCGATTTCACCTCGGGAAATGCAGCCAAATGCGAGAGTAGCGCCACTCTTCCCTCCAGATTCAAATTTGAAATTTTCGAATGTGCCCTGGAAATTTGTATTACACCGTAGGAGGCCAAAACTCACTGCTATGCCTTCAAATTATGAAGTTCTTTCAGAAAAAAGTATTAGTCGACGTTCGGTTTCCGGGCCCATTCGAAAAATCGTATCTTACCGATCGGTTTGATGTTAATTCTTTAGCTGATATATATCAGAACAAAGAACAATATTGGTTTTGTCGCTTCGAGCTATCTGGAGGAGAGCAGATGAGCGGAAAGTTGGAGTTGGCCATTTTCACCAGTACATTTTTCTCGCCGTGGCGAGCCCCAAATATTAATTAAGCCTTAAACCACTACTGATTTGTATTCAGGTGGTCCATACGAAGACATTAAAAATATTCTCTTCATTAAATTGGCCCTTATCGATTTTGCAAATCAAAAATGCTGTAAAACTCAGAAAATCGATAAAAATAGTAGGTTTCTACACGTGTCTTCGTGGTTTTTTTTTTAATGCGTGCGTTCACATGAGACCCCAGAATGTGATTCCAAAGTCAGATCGTGCGGAAGTGTGCACATTCTCAGTATTTTTCACATCTTGTACCTACTAATGCGCCACGGCAAAAATGCGCTTTGGCTTGAATTGTTCGAGGTACACTTGTGGTAAACATTAAAAAAGTTACACATTACAATCTGAACAACATCGATAAGGCTTTACAAACTCCTGTCAATCAATCCAATTTGAGTTTCGGACTGTCAATCCTCCACGCCTCGGTTTTGGAATTTTCACTCACTCTCGCTTGTCGGCTCCAATCAAGAACTGCAAAAAAGAAGAAGAAGAAAAAGATGGATGAGGCTAATAACGAAATTCAAATTAAATTTAGATCTCAACTTGGCCTCGACGTGAACAAACCTAAGCGGTTTGGTAATGATGGGAATAACGCGAGGCGGTTTTTTGATATCATGGATGTAGCTTCACAGATTACAGGCATAGACGAAGCTATTTTAAAGAGGTTTTCTGTAATCCTTAAAACTTAATGTAGTGGCTACCGTATCAACACGGAAAAGTTTTCAGCCTATTCTCTTGAAACATCGAAATCCTATGTTGAGAAAATTTCTCCAAGAGTATTTAATACTCATAAAATCCAATGACACCAACTGTACACAAAGTTTTAATTCACGGTGCAGCAACAGTTGATCATGCCTTGCTTCCAATAGGACAGTTGAGCGAAGAGGCTCAGGAAGCAAGGAACAAGGAGTTCAAAAGGTTCAGAGAGTGTCACTCACGCAAAATATCGAGAGTCAAAACCAATGAGGACATCCTAAACCACCTGCTGATAAGCTCAGATCCAGTGGTTTCCTCTCTCATCAGGCTCATTCCTCCGCAATGCTCGAAAGGTCGACCCTGAGGTAATCAGACTGTTGGAATCACCTCCACCAGACAACAATGACGACGAAGGCGACGGTGACGACGAAGGCGACGGTGACGACGACGACGGTCAAAATTAATATTTATGACGAGGTAATTCCATTATCCTGAAGATAAAGTTGTTCATTTTCTAAGAACTTCCTCGAGATAAATTCGAAAAATGGAAAAAAGAGGAAAACTATTATTTTAAATTTTACTTTTTATGCTAAACCCATCTTTACCAACCAGTCTGTCACCTTGAATATTTTCCGCCACCTTTTATCGTCGGTGGAATCTCTGTGCGGCGGACGGACATGTCGGCTTTGGAATCTAGACCTCTTGAAACGGATAATGTCAAATTTTGAGGCCGATAGGAGTTACATAGGTGTATTATTTACAATTAGAGACCGAAAGGCCTATCAGCAGGTCCCCTGAAGGGGACTCCACCCAATGGGGTCTTAACTTTCCGCGGGCTCCACCTCCCAGCGGGCCCCACGACCCCCTCGAGTCTGACACCAGTCCGAGGGGGGCGGCCAAGGACCGAGGGATGACCCCGCCGATCAAAGACCGCGGGCTCCCCTTCACCCGATGTACCGGAGAGAAGGAGTTGCTAATTGCGTTAGTGGGAGCAACTCCTCCCCATTAAGGCCCCTCCGGTCGGAGGCCCGAGAGCCCGAAGGCTCTCTACCGCTTTACATGCCCCCAACACCCTGGCCGTTTTGGGCAGTAAAAATGTTTTTGTTTTTTTAATCTGAAATTTTGAGAAAATACTCGGTTTACCATCTAGTTGTGCCCGCAAGGTTTTCAGCCCGATCGCCAAAACCCGTGGGGCGCTATGGGGCTAAAATGGGGCTACGGGAGGGGTTCTTTTTGAAGGCTTTTGGCTATGGGATCGAGATAGGTGTCGTTTTCGAAAATTTCTTCTACAACCAAAAACATTTTTGGTTGTAGAATCTATTTTTGGGGGTCCCGGAAAGATCCAATTTCACTGGGCGGATCTATCTGTTGTTGTCGTATTGTGGAAAAGTCGTCCTGCAAAATATCCCGAGGAAAATCTTCAACTCTAATTTGCACAATGTTTAGGCGTCTCAACCAACAGAAAACAGCCACCTTATTCATTACCAAATGTAGTCTACTTCTGAGGGTGGAAAAACATTGTAGAAATGCAGATGAAGTGAGGGACTGAGGTGAGTTCTGGAACTGGTGGGGGATGGACAGGATAAAAAACGTGAAGGGGCAATGGTAAGCGTCTTTGGAGGGGTGTAAGAACCTTTGGAGGGGGGCCTCAGCTTCGTTTTAGGTAGTGAACCCCGTTGTGGAGATGGAAAGGGTGTACTGCGGCGTGGATTAAATCTTAGGGCGAGAAGGAGTGGTAAGCATCCTCAAAAGAAATCCAGCAAAGCCCTAAGCCCCTCTTTCTCCGCCCCATTCCCTGCATTCTTTCGAGGACGTGATGAACTCCTGAAACCACCTTCACGTTGGAACGATTTTCAATCAGAACTCACGTAATCTGCTGAAACTATATCCGAGGATGTCGTGTTATTTTGGAATTAGCTAAATTGAAAATTATATATTAAAACCGGACTTTCTTCCAATAGCAGATTGAACGACAAAAGAACGTCAAAAGTGGAATTGCTTGAAAGTTCTGAAAATTCATCCTCAGGCTGTGCCGATTTGAATGGCACAAAAGCGTCTAAAAAGGGGTCATTGGAAATTAAAGAGCAATAAGTCAAGAAGATTGTATAATAGGCGAGGGAATTACAAAAGTTCGTGACGTCAGTTTCTTCTTTCAAAATAAGACTAATTTGGCGTTGAAGGGTCGAACAGGTCCAACAATAATTGAAAGGAGCCGGCCCAGAATGAGGTTGTCGATTTGTCAACGAAAAGGGGATGAGAATAGCAGCACGGAGGGAAGGGTGGGGGGGGGGGATGTAATTTCCGATTTAGAACGTGGTTGGTGCGGTTGTGTATTAACACCCACCAACGTCGAGCTTTTCACTCAATGGCCCCCCCGGCTGGCTTTTCCCCCTCGAATCACCTCGCTCATTAGTGAAGAGATTTTTCGAGGATTATTTCAGAGATGATGAAAACACAGCGAACGGTAGTTTAAAGGCCTTTAACGAGGTATATTCTACTCGCGAAGTTCCAGCGCGACAACTACCTGGGATGAAACGGGGGGAAATTTATGGCAGGTCCACAATAGGATGACAATATTTTTACTGGCTTAGTCGGTAAAAAAAAAACTGGCCGAAATCCCGAGTTATCAAAATTCTGCAGCTCAATAAATGCAGTTACAATGGGGCAGTTATGAATCGTACTGATGAAGGTCTAACAACCCGAAACCGGTCTACAAGACTTGTAGAACCCGCTTTTTTTGAAAGGGGCTATGTGACGTTTTTGGCCATTTTCACTTTTTATCATTTTCTGAGTCTTCATACATGGTTACATCGATTGCCATTGAAAGGAGTCTCGTAAAATTGACCCTTCCTAGAGAAAACCCGGGTTGAAATTTCCGATGTCCTTTGAAAGGGGCTATGTGCGCCACATAACCCCTTTCAAATGACAACTTGCTGCCTCTCTATGTCATCACCGTGGAGTTTCAGGGTTGTGGAGACGCTAAAATTTAGCCTGAAATTTATTTAATAAAATTGAAAGACTCTTAAAAGTGAGTCTGGATGAGGCAACCCAGGAATCAACAGTTGAAGCAACTTCAGTAGTAACTTTGATGGATTTCCCAGGGGGTCGAGTAAGATGTCGTTTTTGCAGCATTTTTTGGGTATAAACGGTTCAGAGGGATTCTAGACCAGTCCGACCACCCTTGGATGCCGGGTAAGGCTTTTATTGAGCTACAACTGGTGCGGGTTTTGACAGGTTTGGGCCAGGAGCTCGAGTGAGGTGTCGTTTTCGGGAGTAGAATCGATTTGTGGGGGGTCCCAGACCTGTCCGAGGCTTTTAGAGGGATTAAGAGGTGGAGGGGGTGAGGTTTTGAAGGATTTTACCTTGTTGTTAAATTCATTTAACGCTCATGAGCGACTGATGAAAGGCTTGTACAGGAAATCGGTTTAGGAAGTTTTTCATTTTTCCCGATTTTCCATTAACAAAAAGTTCTTATCATTAGGTATACCTTTCATAAGTATCGGAAAAGGAGTTTATTAATCGAAATACTTTCATTCGATAAACAAAGCTGTTTGAGGGAATTATTTCAATCCTGAAAAATTGATTTTTTTTTTTAAAGGGGCTATGTAACCGATTTTCAAATTGCAATTTGATTCACTTCCCCACTCAAAAAAAAATCTGAAAATTTGTGTAAAAATGTGTAAAAGCTAGCTGTATAGGAATACAAACTATAATTGGAGATTTTGACAGTAATGATAGAATTAGACAGTTTTTTGCATTTTCCCGGAGTTTTTGAATCGGCCAAAAACGTCACATAGCCCCTTTAAAAAAAACGGGTTAACGGGTTAACTTAGTATTCAAGTTATCGTGGAAATAAACCGTTTCGGGGAGCAGGATTTTTTTTTAATCTGAAATTTTGACAAAATTTTGGTTCACCATCTAGTTGTGTTTGCAAGGTTTTCAGCCCGATAGCCCAACCCCGTGGGGTTTCCATTCACAAAGTTATTCCATTGACTGTCTTGCCAAGTTCTTTCTTAGAAAGGCATTTACCGATTCATTTAATTAGCTACTGTACTTAAACGCCAGAAGCAGGAGAACAAAGATGCTGAGCTCATGGAGCTATACAGTCAATACCAAGCTAGGTCTTCGTCTAAGGTTGACTATTCAGCGGGTCATATCTATAAGGTTGACTATTCATTATTGAGGAGCGAGTAGAAGGAGTCTGAGGCCAGGCGGAAGATGACGGGGGTTGGCTGACTTTAGCAAGCACACCCCGAGTAACCAAAGTGGGGTGAAACTTCGAGCTATTGTAAAGTAATGTTAGTAAGTAATGTTAGTTGACAAAAATTGGATGGAACTTTTTGGTGTCAGAGGATTTCGCCATTTGATTCCTCGCGTTTCTCATCCATAAAAGAACTCGTCAGAACCTATAGGCCCTGATAGCCGTATACGGCGGTGAATATCACAAAAACGGACATTTTTAAGTCACTTTAGCTTCACTAAGGACGTAATGAGATTTTGTCCTGGGGACACTTGTCATACTTGGAATTAATTGTCCCTGTGTGAGGAACAACGTTTAGGGATGGTGTTAGACCCCAGAAGAACATTTTAACTGCGTTTTTAGATGAAGTTTCTCAATGACGTGGTTGTATCCAAATGCATATTTTGAGGTGTTGATGCTGGTTCATCCTCTGTTAACTCACACACCTCCTAATAATTCCGATTTTCCGATACCTGGCAGTTGACCTGGTTTAGAAACAATGAAACTCAATTTTTCCGGTTGTAAATTTTTCAATAATTACAACACAACTCCGTAACCTGAAGTACAACCTCAATGTCGTGGAACAATCATGAACATTTCTCCACGGCCTCCATGGAGGAATTTCGGAATGGGAAAAATGGAACGTGAAGTAGCAACACTGGAGGCTCTTACGAAACCGCCGTTTTTCAACTGACTCCACAGTAGGGCGGGGCATGGGCTTTGCTGCAGACCTAGTCAGGTATGTCCGTTTATTGTTCTCAATGACGTGGACGAATGAAAACTAAGTTTTCTGTCACAATTATTTTTTATAAGTTGTTTGTTTGTGTAGAGGTAAATGTGCCTGATCACCCCATGCTTCACTTTTCACTAAATATAGCCTCTACAGTTGACAGTGAACTTTCAAAGAGGGAATCGTCAATGTCGTGGAAGAATGGACCTCAATGGCGTGGACGATTCATCAATCCACGTCATATGAGGATACTTCCATGACAATGAGGAGTCAATTTTTTTTTAACGTTCTAGATGTTGAAATGGTTCAAATAGGTAGGTTTGAGACCCAAATTAATTTATTTCATGCATAATATTTTCACCTTCCATGGTACTATCACCTTCATTTTGCCCTCCCTGCAACAAGTTTACAAAATCATAAAACCTAGATTATTTAAATCTTCTGACAAAATTTACCTCAGGAGCGTGGAAGTATCTCATTGACATGGTACAATGTTTAAAAAAAATATAAATTTTAACTGATTTTGATCAATGTCGACCACTTAAAACAAATTTATTTAACCTAAAGAGGAAATTAAAAAATCCTGGGCACTCTCCTGCAAGGTCAATTTTTCCAAAAGTAGGAGGTCTGAAAATGTATAATATACCGAAAATGTATAATATACATATTATGTCGCAGGCACATAGGTAAATCAGGCATTTACGTAAATGCCTAGGCAGATAGATAAATGTTTTGGCGATATACATATACATATGGCAACTATCGTCGACGCAGCAAAACCTAAATCAAGTTTAAGCGCGCCGGGTTCACTAGTTCCTGAATTTTTGGCTTGTGTGCGCATTGCAATGGTCATTAAAGGTGGCTGTTTTTAAATTAATTTTTATGGATATTCCTACGTGTGTGCATTCCCTGATTAATAAACGAAAAAAATAATATGTTTATGCCAAGATGTTGTCGTGTCAAGACAAAGATTGCCACAAAGTGCATGGAAGACGATCTGATTCGAATTTTAATTGTTTCTTTGGAAAAATGACAACTTAGAGGAAACGTGCGAGGTTCGAGTCGACTAAACTCGGCCGTGGAGGAGGCGCGTTTATTAGCACGCATACTATGGTTGATAAGACAAATTGATATCATACTGTATAATCCCAAGATGTTTAAAATGTTTGGGTTGTAATTTCGTATAACAATTTGCCTAAAACTGCGCTACCTATCAGGATTTCCATTTCTTGACTCCATCAACGTGTCACTGCACGCAATTCTGGTCGCTTCTGCGAACACGAACTGATGGGATTGCCCCACATTCATATCACGTCCGTGGCTCCCTCCATTGCGAGTACCAAGTATAACAAGTTGACAAAGCTTGGTTTATAAATCTGAAATTTTGGCGAAATACTCAGCTCTCCATCTCGATGTTCCCGCAAGGTTTTCAGGCCGATCGCCCAAACCCGTGAGGCTAAAAAGGGGCTATGGGAGGAATGTTGCAGGCTTTAGGGTATGATATCGAGTAGGGTGTCGTTTTCGAAGTATTTTTGGCCGTAGAATCCATTTTTGGCGGTCCCAGAACGATCGGATTTCACCTTGAGGATCTACGGTGCTATCATGGGGCATTTGAAGGAAGCCAGGAAGTCGAATGAGGTGTCGTTTTCCGAGTATTTTGGACACGTAATCCATAGATTGACTGATGGCCTAATTTCATTATGAATTGACTAAGGATGGCGTGTAAATTTTTCCAAGTGTCTACTTGATGGTTCTAAATGGGAAAATGACCGTTATATGGAAATTCTACAACGTATTCGATTTTTTGCAGTTTTGTGCCCGGGATTTTCTGTAGATATCCCAGTTTATATCGGAGGACAATGCTGATTACTGTCGGGCCCTCACTAGGTCAGGAACTGCATTGTGTGGAGTAAGGCAGGTTATGGCCTACGTCGCTTGGAAAGTAGTTTTTTCCTCAGATAAGAGCCCCTTCGCGTGTCTGGCGTACCGAATGAAACGACCCTCTCTTTCTCCTCCTCTTGCACTCATCCATACCAAATTAGGTTATCCGATAGATCATTCCAATAGATAACCCCGTGAGTGGATAAGCTAACATAGACGGCTCTCTTTCAAACACAGCTAGAGCGGAGAATGTGAAAAGTCAGAAAGATAAAAAAAATTAATAAAAATGCAAGAAGAAACCACGACACGTCCAGTGGGAACGAGTTGATGGAGGACAATAAGGTTGATTTTGTTTGGCATTGTTTTGCATAAGCGCGGATGACAGAAAAGAAGGAGGGGCAGCTTGAAAAGGGGTAGAATCTTACCCTGCCAATCGATCATGAGCAATCATCCACTCGAATGAGCCAAGAGGACGAGAAGCGACAGGCGTAGGGGGTGTTGAAGGGAAGGCCTCCACAGCTACATCAAAAGCTTCAGCGTGTATCCTCTTGCGAACCCCCTCCTGACGCCGATATCGATGAAATCAACGATTCCTTCTCCCGGGTTTTTTACCCTCATATTCCCCCACTCTTTCATCCCGTTCATCCTTTATGCCCTGCAATCATTTCGAATCCCCTCCGCCTTTTTTTTTCTTCCTCGCCGCAACTCGACGAAGGAAATGAAAGATCAACGGGCGTCTCTAAAACTCTCGGAATCCAGAAACGAGTCATATCACGCCGCTTTTACGGCTCCAGTCGCCCAGATATTCGTCCTTTTGGCTCGAAGGAGGAAAAAACCGTATCCGCCCTCTGAGGGAGCTCCTAAAAGGTTATAACCGCTCAAACCCTTCCACCCCGAAAAAAAGTCCCATATTTTATTCATACAATCGGCAATAAGCGTTGTAGAGTATTTTCAGGATGTTACGAAACTCCCATCTTGTTTGGTATAATGTTGTATATACGTTGGCGGATCCCTTGTACATTAAGTGTATACAGTAAAATGTAGGTACCTTGGCATCAACTACTCCTCATCGGTGAACGGTAAACTTTTATCTCATAGTCCTGCTCACTGAAAGAGATCTTTGTGCCAACCCAGTGCTGCAGTGAATCTGCTAGCTCAGCCCAAAAGTGCCCCAGGGGAATACGGTTTCAGTTTACCGGCTCACAATGTTAGGATCTGCCTCTGAAACCCCCGATATAAGAGCGTATTATGGCTCTTAAATATGCTCGTACCTAAACAACGTTAAAATCTACCGAAAAGAAAGTGAAACGAAAAACGCTGCAAATTTCACTCAAGGGTGTATTGTTCTTCGATGTTAGTTGCGCAAAAATTTGTCAATAAAGAAATATTTTTGAAAAAATTTACAAAAAAAAAAAAAGAAGTTTTTCTGTACAATATACAAAAAAGAATATGCGTCCAAAATTACTCGGAAAACGCCACCTTGTTAAAAAATATAAATATAATATATAATAAGGTCAAATTTTGACCTTCTGGGATCCTCCAAAAATCCCATTTGTAGCCCCATGAAAGCCCCATCCCCACTGTGAAATCGGATCGTTCTGGAACCCCTAAAAATGGATTCTACGCCCAAAAATACACTTCGAAAATGACATCTAACTCGACCCCATAGCTGAAAATCTTCAAAAAAACCCACCCGTAGCCCCATAACACCCCACGGGTTTGGGGCGATCGGGCTAAAAACCTTGCGGGCACAACTAGATGGTGAACCAACTATTTTGTGAAAATTTCACATTGTGTGGGGGTTTGCCTCCCCTACGGCTGTATTGCCAGCCCGCCGGATGTAGTACCGGGAGGAGCAGGTGGCGCCACAATCGCGATGCAAATGCCCGTTCGAAGGCTGGAAGGATTTAGCTTTTAAAATTGCCATTTACTGTTCATTTTTTCTCGGACATTATATAACGTCGCTACGCAATAAATTCAATGAAATGGATCCTGACATCCAGGCCTCCAGGACAGTTCGGTTTAGGAAGCTGAACAGTCAGGAGAAATTTCATCTTGACAGTCCGCTGGCCAGGCCTCCTTTGCCGACAATTCAGTTAAGGAAGCTGCAGCAGCCTTCCCAATTCATAAGGTTGGTGTACCAAAATTTGGCCTTATTTAATAAGGCCACCCCCATCATATTTCGATTACTACCAGACAGATCGATCTGAAAGCCCCGCCAATCGATCCGGCTCACCCGTTTTACTGATAAGAGATAAGTAGGTACTATCATGAGGTAGCCCGTGCGCTTTACAACCTTACTCTGCGCCCGTGCTTTAATAAGTGACATGGAAAGTTCAATCCGACCTTCATCTCATCTATGTTCGTGGTAAGTTTTACCTAAGCTCTGTAGAAATGAATTATTGTAGTACGCTAATGAAGTGGTGATGTTTCGAAGCATTTTTTTGTCGTAGATTCGATAGTTGTTGTTAGTTTCCTTATAAACTCATAGGGAATGGCGGATACACCACCTGGAAGGGCGAAAAGCTGTGTGTAGCCCATTAGAGAGTTTTTGCAGACCCTTCCACCGATCGGTAGGAGGAAATCCGTAGTACGAATCTGTAAGGAAAGGGGGAGTGCGCATGCGCGAGGACAAATCGGTAAGGAATCTGTAGCAGTAGGCGGTACGAATCCTTATTCCTACGGGTTACCAAATCAGTATAGAAATCTGTATGAAAAGCAACATAACCTGACGCTTGTGTAACCCCGTTGTAACCTCAAGATGTTTTCTTGTAAACAAACGGGCTTGGATTCTGCTTTGTTATTTTTTGTTCTCTGTTCGCTTTGTTCTCTTCTGTTTTATTCTGTTCTACACTCGATGGATGAATTGGAAATTTTTATTCCACCCATTTCTTCTTCACAAAAAAACGAGTGGCAGTAGGAGTCCTCGTAGGACTTGTAATAAGTAGGGCTGCCAGACGTCCTCTTTTTTCCGGACATGTCCTCTTTTTCACACCCTGTCCGGGCGTCCTCTCTTTTTTCATTTTTCGGGCAAATGTCCTCTTTTTTTAAAAATCTCTCTTTTTCTGAAATTAGGTCTCCTACCTCGAAATTACCTGAAAACCGTTTGGGCTACCTACCTATCTGGAACAGCCTGCTTAGAAAAAATCTTGTTCTTGTTAAACCTATGTCCATCGTGGGCGTTGACATCGAATACAGGCAGCTTCTTCGCCACTCCAAATCCCGTTGGTTGTCGTTGTTTCCCTGCATAAATCGTGCGCTTCAAATGTCGTATTTTATGTCTCAGAGCAACCCTCCTATCCTAATAAAAAATCTGTTTGAAAAGCCAGAAAATGAAAGTGACTTGTGGTTTCTACACTCATTAATGTTTTCTTTCAATGAAAAGATTAAAAAATTGGAAGCCAAACATAACTCAGTTTTGGAGGTGCTAGCTTCGTTGGAGGAAGTCGAAGATTTTCTGACTGAAAGACTGAAGGAGAAATTTCTCCCTAAATCTAATTTCTCACTAAATTTAAAGCCATGAACTGCAGTCAAAGATGGTGTGAATATTTCCATCTTGTCGACCAATCAGAGAAACACTCACAGCTTCTCAAATTGTGCCAAATTGTTTTCGCCATTCCTGCCCATAATGCCAACGTCGAGAGAATATTAAATATTCTCATTCCATCAAATTTTTCTCTGATGAACTCTCAGTGGATGAGAGGAACTGACTACATGTCCCCGCAGTAAAGGTTTTTCATCAATCAGATGGATGATGGTTTGTTACCTAACTAATCGGGTATTATAATATGTTGAATGTTGAAACTAAAAACTTGAAGTAGATTCTATTCCTATTAGAATTAGATCATTTTCTATAATATAATATAGTATGTGCATTTTGTATATTATACGTTATATATCTTGATGTCCTTTTTTTCCTTTTCTCTCATCTGGCAACCCTAGTAATAAGAAATACTTGTGAAACACTCAAACGCAACAAGTCAAAACTTCACGGTGATCATTTTTTTTGGATTTTCATCCATTTTCCTCTTCACAAAAAACCGAGTGGCAGTAGGAGTCCTCGTACTTGTAATAAAAAAATTTCTTATTACAAGTATTTAATACTTGTGAAATACCTACTCAAACGCAACAAGGAATCTGTAGTGGGGTGGTTGAGGTGGTTAGCTTCCAGTCATGTTCGACCTAGACAGCCCATACGGATTTCCTGCTACGGATTCGTGGAAAGGTCTGCAAAAACTCTCTATTAAGGCCAGTGAGGCTCATGAGCAGTAAACCTCGTTTTTGCTCTCGGCGATAAGTTTTGGTTGGTATGTCAACATTATTATTATTATTATTATTATTCAGTTCCTGTGGTGTCCTGAGGGGCAGAGAATTAATTTGGAAGAATTTGTTGATGCTATTCAAAATTTTATTGAACATGGGGTTGCCTTGTTTGGAGCACTGTGTACCCAAATAAGGCCATTTCACAAGTTTTCAAAAATGAAGAATTTTATATTATAAACCCCTTTGTAGGGCACAATTTTCGTGTAGTTTACCAATTTCTTCAAGTGTATGCCAAGTTTCAACATAATCGGTCGAGAAGTTTGGTCGTGAAAAATCGGTAAACTTTAAGGTGGCCTTATTAGGAGCAGGTACCTTACTGCGAGCCCAGTGCGATTTGAAACCCCTACATATCGTCGGTCCAGTTCAAGAGTGGTCTAACTCAAAAAACACGATTTTTCAGTAGAGCTGTTCAAAGTTTTTGCTTTGCCCTTCCTTCAATATCCTCTACCTGGTTTGTCCAATCGAGTTCAAATTTTGCACTCACCTTCCCACAAGACTCTTCTATCCATTCTCAATGAATTTTTTCCCCTCTGAATGCCATGACAATTGTGTATGGTCAATTTATGGACAAAAACGAAGATGTTCCTTTCTTGCACCAAAATGGATTAGGTTTTTTGAAGATGAATCAAGTCAATGTGAAATTTCAGAGCAAAAGAGAGCTCTCACATATTGACACTCTGTTGAACCGAATAATTTACCTGGAAATAAGTTAATTTCTCGTCCTTAACAGTGCCAACACATGTTAGATCAGTTTTACACGAAAGAAAGGGTTCAAAACATTACTTACTGTCGGTTTATCACGTGATAGTCCGCTATTGCACTGAACATTCAAACCTCCCGTGGACAGGTGCACGGATCAACTGACATAATATGTCAGACATTATATAATATTATTATGTTATTAACTCCCTCTTTTACTTCCATCACTCCCCAGATCCAAGATGGCCCACTTACCTCCGCTCGATCTAGCGGTGTTCCGTCTAGTTTTAGATGATACGGTCTTGCAGGGTGATAATAGAGGCGATTTGAAGATGATTCGCGTAAAAAAACTCAAAATCGCATTTTTTTTCGAGTTAGACCACTCTTGCACTCGACTGATATTATCGTGTTGGGTTCCAGCATCCCCTTAGTTGCCTGCCGGAAGCTCTGCACCTTCAAAACACCTCAACATATCGAGCAAGCCTGATGAGTGCGAGCTTCCCAATACTGTGGCTGCATCTTCCTCGTGTGTAGCAGATCATGACAATGTGCGTTATGCCCAGGAAGGTAATGTTCCCATACTCCCTGTCCCTCCAAAAACACTGGCGGTGAAATCGTGGACTCACGCCACAGGCCTTCTGCCAATCACACAAAACATCATTTAATTAACTTAAATTCTGTGGTAGGAACGCAAGCACATGTAGGTACACGTCCATCACGTTGTATGGGGTGTTCCACTCAGTGTAATTTCCAAATTGCGTTCCTTCTGTTTCTTTCGCCACCTCATCCTGGTGAGAAGGGGACACAAAAGATACTTCAGCCTTGGAGTTGGTGTCCAGGTTGTTGGCCTGTGGCTTGGTAGGAGTTTGGAGGAGCCAAAGGGCTTTCTAGGTAGGCACTTAAGTAGCTTTGCGGACTCGGGCCACGTTTCAAGTAAATAGTTGTTGTGCGCTGTATTCTATGGGGATAAACCTATTGAACTCACTCCTCCTGGAAAGGCTTCCTGGAGTTTGGCCCCCCTGAAGATTACATGAGGGGGTGATAGAAAGTGGGGATCGAGGGAATTGGCCAAAGTTGTCTTAGTTGAGAGGTAATAGAGAGGCCGCGCGTGGTTCTGGGCTGAAAGAGCTCCGAGAGAGACCAAAACTAAAATTCCAACCGGAGGCCGAGGTTCTGCAAAGTTTCTTCTTCCCCCCCTCCATTCATAACCTTCAACCTCAAACAAGACAACTGGGGAAGGTAGCAGTTAGCGGTTTTCCGGCGGACAAGTTAGAACGGGTAAGGCGATTCGGGGAAGGGGCGGAGTAGAAGTTTATTGATTTCGCTGATCGGTATCTCGAGGAAGGTCTGGAGCTTATCAGGAACTGAACGCTAACCAACTTTTCAAAAACTACACCCTTCTCGGTGTTGCATTTGTTGTTGTGCAATCTGAGTCAAACAAAAAAATCATTTTAATTGAAAAAAACCGCTGCGAGTTTTCCACAAAGGTTTATTATTCTTTGATTCAATTAGGTATATATACCTATTTAGTTATATATACCTAATTATATATAATATTGATATACCTAATTCTAAGTATATCAATAAAAAAAGTTTTAATTTAATTATTCAAAACAGTTTTTTTTTGTGATGTTTGTTAACAGATAAATGGATTATGCGTCCAAAATCACTGGAAAAACGACACTTCATTCGACTTCCTGGCATCCATCAAAAGGAAGCCCCATGAAAACCCCATAGAACCCCAAGGTGAGATCGAATCGTTCTGGGATCCCCAAAAATGGATTCTACGTCCAAAAAATTCTTCGTAAACGAAACCTAAGTCGACCCCATAGCCGGAACCCTTCAACAAACCCTCCCGTAGCCCCATTTTAGCCTCACAGAGCCCCACGGGTTTGGGTGATCGGGATGAAAACCTTTCGGGCACAATTTCAAGGAACATTTTACACGTCAAGTCCAAGTCCTGTTAGCGCATTCGGTTGATTTATTGACAAATGGCTTGTTAATGTGTGTTGTTGTGGCGTGTTGGGGTTGGCTCACAATTTGTGGGATGTGTGATGTGTTGACGGGGGGTTAGGGCTGTTCACCCATAATGACCCAGTTACCCACTTCATTTGGGTAAGCAAGTTGGTAGCCGGTGTGTACTTAGCCTTGAACTTACCTCAGGTTGTTGATCGAACTAACCCCGAGCGTTCATCATAGCTGAAGTCAGGATGCGGTTTGGGGAGTTTATATTGGCGGCGGTAGAGCAAAAGGGTGGGGGGTGTTCTTGGTGCCTTAGCGACCGCACGATCCTAATCAACTCCCTCAGCGAAAGTCCCTCGTTGTATTAGGCCATGAAGCTCGTCTCGCCAAGGTTGGACCATATCGATCTAAGAGACACAGACACGGCGTGGGGCACTTGGCTCAGAAACGGTTGACAATAAATCCAATTTCGGTTCATTAATATTGGAATAATACACCTATGTAATCGCGACGGAGGGCGAAAATTCTGATCGGCCTCAAAATTTGACATTATCCGTTTCAAGATGTCTAGAATCCAAAAACAAAATGTCCGTCCGCCGTCCAAGCCGTTTTGGGCAACTGCATGAGCTCCTTAGAGCTATCAGCAGGCCCTCACATTAAGGGAGCGCCACGACAGGAGGAACCGGAAGGGAAGGGGAAACGGTTACGAAAGGGGGGATGGGGTATGCTATACCCAGGGTGGGAGCCACTGCTTAACCACCCAGTTCATGGGGTGTGACCCAAACAAACCCTGGGGGCGACTATTAGGAATGGAAGCGTTTCTTGATTTTTTTTTTTTTTTTTTTTTTTAATCGATAGAAGACGTCCAAATAATACTAAAAATGGGGTTAAAACACAAACTGCAAGCTCGTATGAATTTATAAAATTTATGGAAAAATTGCTATTTGAATTTTGGCGGGAACCCGAGGTCAGCTCCTATTGGTCGACACGTTGGCCACCATTACAAAACTAAAAACTAAAGAATCGGTCATTGGAATAAGTTAATTTATATCACAAATAAGTTGAGTAAATAAGCATGATCACATTCAAAACAAAGCGAACACGGCCATTTTCTCGTTACTCCAGTGTCACTAGAGCCAAACACCAAGAAAAAATCGAAAAAGAAGAAAAAATCGACCTGCACTCTGGTGTCTTTTGATTGGAAACCGGAACACCTCTAGGTGACGTCACTCACAGTGGTTTTTGAATCGGCCTAAATTACTTAAGATGATTGTAAACTACGTGAAAGACTTTTTGTCACAAAAATGTTGTATTTTTCCCTTTTTGACTTTTAACAACACGGTACAGGATGATTTAACCCGAAATTCAGGAGCACTTCCATTCCTAATTGGGCGTCAATATCGACCAGCTGTTGTTCCCCTCAGGGCTCACTGTTGCCTGTGGGGGCCTTGGTGCCGCCGTTTTGGGCTGTAGGATGCCAGGAAGTCGAATGAGGTGTCGTTTTCCGAGTAATTTTGGACGCATAATCCATCGATTGAGATTGACTGATGGTCTGACCAAGGACGGCGTGTAAATATTTCCAAGTTTGTACTCGAGGGTTCTAAATGTGAAAACTTAAGTGTCGTTTTCGAAATATTTTTGGACGTAGAATCCATTTATAGGGATCCTTCATCAGTCAAAGAACTTTACGGAAAGACTTTATTTCATTTTTATTTGTAAATTTTAATGACACAGAATTCATTTTTGCCAATGAATTTTTAACTCCTGTGAGAAATTTGGAGTTGACGGCCGCTTCGAATCCATTAAAAATTATTATATCTATTGAGGAACTACTTCATGGGGCCTATACAATCGGATCTGTTTGCTTGGACTTCGAGGCTAAACTAAGGTCTTAAACGGGATTCGAACCCGTGGTCTCCTTGAAAGATGAAGAAGAAAGGGATCACCTCAGAATCACCAAATTCGATACAACCGGGGTCGCTACAATTCTTGTTTACAGATCCCAAGCCGCTTAATGCTTTAAACTATTCGTACCAGGCTTGGACATTTTGAGGCACTATGTCAACGTTCAAAAGTCGTTTTGAAGTGGAGGTATTGAACTGATTCGTAGAGTGTAAAAAGGTTTTGAAGTATTCCTAACCGGTTTGTTTTGAAGCGATTATGAAGTTTGAAGAGGTTATGATGATGTGTGTTGTGTTATTTGAGCAGGTTACGTTGTTATGAAGAGATTAGGTATGTTGTTATTGTTATTTCAAGAATCTGATGCGTGCATTCTTAATATGAAATACCAGCTCACCTTCCGCCGTCCGGGCCGTTTTAGGCGTGGGATTTTTTTTTTTAATCAGAATTTTGTCAAAATACTTGGTTTTTGTCTAGTTGGGCCCTCAAGATTCTCCACCCGATCGCCCAAACCCGTGGGGCTCTGTGGGCTAAAAAAAGGGGCTACGTGAGGGGGTTTTTGCAAGTTTTTTGTTATGATACCGAGTAGGGTGTCGTTTTCCAAGGATTTTTGGACGAAGCACCTATTTATTGGGGTCCCAGAACCAGCCGATTTCACTGTGAGGATCTTTCGGGGTTTCATGGGGCTACAAATGGGGCTTTTGAAGGATCCTAGGAAGTAGAATTCGGTGTCGTTTTCCGATTAATTTTGGACGCGTTACTTGGACCCCTAAACAATTTTTCGGGCTACCACATCCGTCCACAAACTTTACAAAAAACTTTTATAAAATTGTAATAATTAAATTATTAATTATTAACAGTTTGTTTTATTCAAAGAATTATTTTTCGCGCAATATTAACAAAAATGATAAGCCCTTGTGTAAAATTTGCAATACAAAAAATAATTATTTTACGATATCAGAGGGTTAATTTTTGCACAATTTCAACACAAAAGAATAATAAACCTTTGTGTAAAATTTGCAGGGATTGGTATTCTTGTAAACGGTTTTAAATTTAACGGAATATTGAGGGGTTTTGCGAGAAACACCCCTGTGGTGAGGGAAGTGGAATGTCAAAGAATACCTCATGAATTTCTCTCTGCCTTGGAGAAAGAGTCGCTTATATTATCCACCTGGCAGCAAACTGGAGAATATGTTGCTCGATTAAAAATTCCATTGAAGAGGATTTTCTGAGAATTTTTCTCTCTCTCTCGACAGGCCCGAGTCCACAAGTTAGTGGTAATTTCTGAAGAGTCGGCAGCAGGTGGAAAACGCCTTGAATAATGATTACGCTGAGGGGTCCCAACAAGCAAACGGTTTATGCAAATTGGTTGAAATAATTACTCGGAAAGGGGAGCCCCTTTTCTGCCCTCCCCTGTTTCATCTCTTCTACCAGAGCCGGAGAGAGGAAACGAGGAACGACTTCTAAATCAGACACATCTGTTGCAGGGCTAACCGCAACTTCAAACATTCTCTCGAGAGCGAAAACAGCCTTCAAAGTCGTCACCGCAAAGGAGAAATGGAATACTTGACTGTAATAATTGGAATATTAGCGTATTTTGCTAGTAGTCCAGTCACCAGGGCCCTCAGAAGGGGTGTTCGATGCAAAGTGTGGTGTAGAATTTGTATCATCGGGTTTACAGGTTTTTTTGGGGTGCTGAACACGAATCCGAAGCTTCCCAACAACATTTCTGGCACGCTCGCAGTCAAAATGGCAAAAAACCTCGAAATTTCAGCACTTCTTTTGGTTTTTTACGGATAACTTTGAAAGGGTGCGTTAATTGTGAAAATAGTATATGCAGTAAATCGAAGAGCACAAAATTCTGCGTCGACTGGGCTACCTTAACGTCAAAATTGATCCTGCCGTAAGATCGCCACAAGCCGTCAAAAATTTCGATTTTTCTTCTCGAAAAATTAAGACAACTTCAAGTTGTAATGTCTGCTGCTCAAAAATGGTAACTCCCACTGAGTCAAGTTTGACGTTAAAGTAGCTCATTCGACGCAGAATTTTGTGCTCTTCAATTTACTATGTAGAATATTTTCTCCTTTAACGTACCTACGCTTTCAAAGTTATTAGTAAAAAACCAAAAAGAGTGCCGAAATTTCGAGGTTTTTTTGCGATTTTGCTGGTGAGCGTGCCAGAAATTTTGTTGGGAAGCTTCTGATTCGTGTTCAGCACCCCTAAAAAAATTCTACACCACGCTTTGCAGGGAAAAATCACCAGGTGACTGGACTATAATAATGGAGGGACCAAATATATATTAGTTTTCACGATTGAGCTCCCCATTCCCGAAAGCCTCTCGTTTCATGCTGTGAATGTTTCCGCGTGTTTAATGGCAACAAAAATGTTCGGCTAGTTAAAAAGATACGCCCAGTTGTTATCAAAAAAACCTTTCAAAATTGTTTATACAGTTGCGGACGTAGTATTTTCTAGTCGTTTTTCCGGAGGTCCTCAAAAACCGCGTTTTAACGGTCGGATGGCGTGTTTGTTCAAAACAACTGCCGCCCGTGTCCGGACCGGTGGCGTGGTGTCCGTCATTATGTACGACCTGGTTGGGGAGGGGGGGGGGGGGGGGTTGCAGTGTAAACAGGGACTCGGGTCTATCGGCGAGAGAGAAAATTCGCTATGTATGAGGCGCAGTGTCAACAGGGCCGAATGACGAATCTCCCCACCTCCACCAACCCCCCACCACCAGCGACAAAAGGGGTGAGTTTTCCGATCGGCCCGACCGGCTGGCAACAAAGGTCAACCTCGGAGGCATTTTAGTTGGATCAGATTTCGAGTGGCTACTGTTCAGATTTATTACAATAGAGGCTCTCGACATGTTAATGTATTAAACGTGTTAGAGTAGGGGAAATGGGGGCTTGAGTTTATTATCAAACTCTGTTATCAGCAGAGACAACTAACATTTGTCATTTATTATTGCGATTTATGTCATTTATGTCATTAAATGACATAAATGACATTAAATAAATAAATTTTATTTTTCGTGGTTTATGTCACTTATTCGATCTAAATGGCCATTTTATGTCATTTATAAATTATTTCATGTCAGTTATTTTTCAAGTTTTGGCTAGGTATCCTTTAAAGTTCCAAATCTAAAGTAAATGTATTCATTATTTAGCGTAAAACCTGGAGAAAAGGAAAGAAACTTTCCAAACACTTTCTGTAGGTACTCTATCATGGTATCATAGTAATGCCGATTTATTTCAATAATAATGTTACGAGGAATTCACGAAATTTACGAGGAAAAAATCATTCTAGAATCATGATAACTAAGCGTTCAACTTCACGTTTATGTCATTTATTAGGTCATTTAGGTATTTTTATTGAACTGGTTGTTTTTGGAATTGTTATTCTATTGCTGTTTCATACGTGTGCACCATGAGGGATATTTGTATCCTATGCGCAATAAAGTTATTATTATTATTATTATTATTATTATTATTATTATTATTATTATTATTCGGAATTTCACTCACGCAAAGGGGAAAATGCGCCAGCAACAGTGAAGAAAGAAGAACGGAGAATGACCATGGAGAAGTGGCAGGATAGATGGAGGATGGAGACCCGAGGAAGATGGACTGCACGGCTCATACGCGATGTTCGAGAGTGGTCGGAAAGAAAGCACGGGGAGACGAGCTACTATCTCACCCAGTTCCTAACAGGCCATGGCTATTTCCGAGCATACCTGAAAAAGATAGGAAAGACTATAGAAGCAGAGTGCATGTACTGCCACACTGAGGATGACGACGCCCATCACACCTTCTTTGTGTGCCCCCGCTGGCAAAGGATGCGGAGAGGTCTGATGGAGGAGATCGAAGACTTCGAGCCAGAAACAATTGTAGCAAAGATGCTGGCGGCGAAAGACAATTGGGATGCCGTGAACACTTTCGTCATAGCAATACTGAAGACGAAAGAGAGAGACAGGGAGTGGGAGGGAATTGGTGCTGTACCAACCCTTCCATCACCCCCTCTCTCATCTGACGAATGACCACCCCATGAAAAGGAGAAGAAACGGCAGAACAGAAGATCAGGACTGGTGGAGGGAATCTATCCCCCTCAAAAACAGGAGACACGGACTTACACCGGCTACAAGGAGAGGCCATACAAGGCCAACCAAAGGAACTGCCCTGAAGTAATACTAACTATGTAGTCCCGGGGCAGCTTCCTGAGAGATATCGAGGTGTTTTTTAGTGGGTAAACTGAGGTAAGCAGGACTCCCACACGAAGGGTGGGGACTTCCCCGCTGACAGTCCATAAAGGATTTTTCATCTCGAAAAAAAAAAAAAAAAAAAAAATTATTCGGAATTTCGGCGATAATTGCCGAAATTCCGAATAAATGACATAAACGTGAAGGTGACGTGAAATGAAATAAATTATTTATGTCATTTATTCGAAAACGCGGCAAATTTTACATAGGGGTTTATTATTCTTTGATAGGTATAGGTTACTTGTGCAAAAATTTAATTCTGCCAATAAAGAAAATTTTTGGAAATTTTTATTTATTTTTTATTTTTTTTATTTTTTTTATTTTTTTCCAAAACACATTTTGGAAATTTTTTTGGATTTCTCTTTTTCAAAAAAAAATTTTTTTTTCAAAATTTTTTATTTTTAACTCGAAAAATATTTGGGTCATTTCAAAATTTGGGGTTATTTAGCGTCACACAGCTTTTGTGAGCACTCTATTTGTCTTGGAAATTCGGGATTTTTTCTGAGACATATAGCAGGTCGGAGTCTAGGTAGATCACCTTGCATAAATTTCAATAATCAATAAGCTCAGAAATCAAAAATCATTTAAGACCCCAATTCTCTCTCCCTACACCTGTCACAAATGGTAGGTTGGGAACTTCAAACATTTTTTGAAGAACTCAATATTCATGTATTCATTGAAAGAATAAATATTAGTGGTCCAGTTTGCTTTCCCCTTCAAAATAAATTAAAAACTAATGACAAATTTTCATGGTTTGGAAGGGCTTTTGCTGTTTTCCGTCTGTCACAAGATCTTATTCTCTCTCCCTACAATTTTTTTGAACTGCCCGCCCACTCCCAGAAAATGAATATTTTGTGTGGTGAGAAAAAAAGGCAACACTGCTGCAACATGGCTTCCAAAACTACTGGAGGTTGTCGCACTTTCAAGCCTTCAGTTGCTTGGATGATGTTGTGAAGTGTTGAAATTGTGAGAGTAGGTTAATACTTTCTCCATCCCTACAACCACCTCACTCATCAGGGTAAGTGTTTAATTATATATAATGGAACTCAAATTACGATTATGAATGACATAGTGTTGTGTATTTTTTCTAATGTTCAGAATCACTGATGATGAGGCTGGTAGAGAGTGATAACCTTCCAAATCTCTCTCCCTACAACCTCTCTACCTACAACTTCTCTGAAGAGGCTGATTTGTAGGGAGAGATATTTGGAAGGTTATCACTCTCTACCAGCCTCATCATCAGTGATTCTGAAAATTGGAAAAAATACACAACGCTATGTCATTCATAAGCGTAATTTGAGCTCCATTATATGTAATTTAACACTTACCCTGATGAGTGAGGTGGTTGTAGGGATGGAGAAAGTATTAACCTACTCTCACAATTTCAACACTTGATAAAGTTTGCGCCGACTTCAGGATCTACCTCAGGGGTCCATACAAAGGAGGCTTAAGGGAGAAAAAATTCAAAAACTGAAACATTAATTTAGAAAAACGGTCGAGCTCAAAATATCCCCAAATTTTGAAATGACCCATTTAACCTCCTGGGATCCTTCAAAAATCCCATTTTTAGCCCCATGAAAGCCCTATAGAACGCCATAGTGACATCTAATCGTTCGGGGACCCCCCCCCCCCCCCCCTATCTAAAAGCCTCCAAAAAAACGCTGCAAATTTTACACAAGGGTTTATTATTCTTTGATATACGTTACTTGTGCAGAAATTTGATTCTGTCAATGAAAAAATTGAAAAAAAAAATTTATTTTTTTGGATTTTTTTTCAAAATTTTTTTGTTTTTTCAAAAATTCTTCATTTTTTACTCGAGAAATATTTAACATCCTGGGATCCTTCAAAAATCCCATTTTTAGCCCCATGAAATCCCTAAAGGTCGCCCCAGTGAAATCGGATCGTTCCGGGACCCCAAAAAATGGATTCTACGTCCAAAAATACTTCGAAAACGACACCTAAAATCCCATAGCTAAAAGCCTTCAAAAAACCCCTCCCGTAGCCCCATTATAGCCCCTTAGCGCCCCACGGGTTTGGGCGATCGGACTGAAAACCTTGCGGGCACAACTAGATGGTAAACCAAGTATTTTGTCAAAATTTCAGATTTAAAAAAAAATTCCTACTGCCCAAAACGGCCCGGACGGGGGATGGAAATTTCGGATTTAGAATGTAGACCTTTTGAAACGGATAATGTCAAATTTTGAGGCCGATCCGAGTCGTCGACCTCCGTCGCAATCACATAGGTGTATTATTCCACGAATAATAAACCAAAATGGCCATTTTATGTCATTTTAGTACCTATGTCATTTAATCGCTGCCGGAGGAAACAAGTGAAGCAGAACCCTTGGGTCTTGTGCACAAGACTGCTATTCCGTATATATCCCATTTATGGGGTAGGCATTGTGATAGTATACACGTCCTTCTGCGTCGGAGCCTTTTTCTACTTCTGTATTTCGGGGGAAAGCCCAAAAACGTCCGATTTATGTCATTTATTCAGCGTTTTGGCAATTTATGTCATTTATTCGAAAAATGGCCATTTTATGTCATTTTAGTAGGTATGTCACATAACATTTATGTCATTTTCTCGTCTCTGGTTATCAGCCGTGCTTCTTGTGCTAACCATACGTTAGGCCTCCCCTTGAAATGGATGCTACATCCAAAAATACTTCGAAAACGTCACCTAACTCATCCCCCTTATCCCTTATCTGAAAACCTTCAAAAACCCCTCCCGTAGTCCCTTTTTAGCCCCACAGAGCCCCTCGGGCACAACTAGATGGTGAACCGAGGAATTTAAAACCAATTTAAACAGGTGAAAACCGATTCGAAGAGAATTGAAACCAGCTTGAGTTAAACTGGGTTGAAGATGGTAAGATCCGGCTCGAAGGACCCAATTTTAAAGGTATGAAAACCAGTTCAAAGAAATTAAAAACCAGCTTAAAAAGCTTAAAACTGTTTTGAAGAAGTCAAGAATGAGTTTGAAGAGTGTTGGAACCGGATTGAAGTGTAAAATCATATATGAGAATTACTATAAACTCGGGTAATATAACCGGTAGGAAAACCAGTACAAATCAGTTAAAAACCAGGTTGAAGAGGTTGAAACTGGTTTGATTGGTTAAATGGCGAACGGGAGAGTTAAGTCTCTCTTCATCCTCGTGTCATTGTACCGTCGGAAGAGCCAACCTGGTCGTATGTAGTCAAAGTATTGCTCATAACTTGCTGTGCAAATGGCACTTTGGCCCGAGCAAGATAAGACCTTAGAGGAATATTCATGGATGGCGGTAGTACCCACTTGGTTCGCCTTAACGGGCGCCAGGAGGGGATGAAAAAAAGAGAGAAAACGGTGATATATAACCCACATTATTCTCCTGCGTTCGATTCTCCCCTGTTGTGGTGCCTTCGGAAGCATCGCGTTCGATACCGACCTCGTAAAGTTTTGTGTGTGTCAAGACGGGATCCCTCAGGCGGCTCGAAGGCTCCGAACGTTGATTTGAAACGTGAATAGATTTCTACTGTTTTTCTCGACGTCAAAGCCGTCAAAAAGTTGCTGCACGTCTCGTTTGGAACGAGCGTGAAGAAATTATGAGCTGTAATATTTAAATATTTGAAGTTAGTCTCGTTCGGTTTGTTCCACTGTGGTTCTTCTTAAGTACTGATTTGTTGAAGCAATACGAGTGGAGCCATCGCGGTATTGAAGAAGGAATTCGATTAAAGCTATGTTCCAATCTCTTCTTTTACGGCTGATCTGATGGTCTTGTTCAGGCTCCCCATAAAGACTTTTGTTCCGCCCTGCCGTTGGCTTCGGGCCAGAGGCTGGTAACTGTGATGCTTGTTGCCCAGCGTCTTAAAAAGGTGCGAAAAATCTTTGCCGTCGAAAGGTGGATTGAGGGGGGGAATACCAAACAGACAGAACATTTTGAATAAGTGTTTGGTAACCATTTCAGTCGTCAGAGAGCTAACAACCTCTGCCACGGGGTGTTTACTATAATCATCTATTAAAACCACGTATTTTTGACCAGCTCAGGGGCTTGAAAAATCCATTGAAATTTTTCTCACACTCACGATGGAATAGCAGATGTTTCAAGTAGTATTGGCAATGCACTTCGAACCCCCTTCCTCGACCATTGCATTCAATTTTGGGAACCACGTCTTATTGTGCAGACGTTCCTTTGATTTTGTAATGCCCTTGGTGGCCTCGGTAAGCTAGTTTCAACATAAACTTTTGTTTGAGGTCTGCGCCAGCAGAAGTCGCTGCTACTTCCTTTTGAACTATTTGTACTTGGCGGACATGTCAGAATGATGATGATGATGATGATTTCAAAGATAAAGCGCTCTTCGCCAGCACCATAACAACCATTGACTATGGACTCAACCAAAATGAACGTAGGGAAGTTTCTTCATAAGGTTCCATCTCCAAGACGTATATCTAGGGATGCCCTCTCGTCTGATCCCTCCTCAAAAGGCCAAGTCTCAATGATACCCCCTCTTGAAAACTCCTAGTCAATCCTTCCGTTCAGTCGCCAATGAGAAACCATAGATGATCCCTCACACGACCCCCCGCGGATATCGACCGTCCCTGACAATTAATCCCCGTCGACGAGGCCAACCCCCTAAACCCTCACCCCACGCAACATCATTCTAACTACCAAATGGTGACCAGATACGATTATCGCTCCCGCCCGAGGCATGATGCATAATTCACGTCCCACATCCCGGATCCCACCGTTTCCGTCGTAATCTACGTCAGGAAACACCTCAGTTTGCTATCTAGTCGATGATTAGCGACAAAGTTGTAGTTGAACATTCGATTTGTTGTTATTCTCTGCGGAAATCAAAATGCTGGCCCAAAATCACTTGAAATGCTTTACTGATGAGCTACTCGTTGGGAGGAGTCAGAAGAAAAGGACGTGTTATGTTAACTGTGTCATCACGAAAAAGCACGGAATAAGAACGTGATTTGAGAGACTAGTCTTGGAGGACCAAATTTTACAAATTCAACTCATTACTATGTGACAACCAGTGTAATATTTTATCAAAGTGCTCCTTCAAACTGGAGAAAGGCAGCTGTAGGGTACCACCTGATGAATGTGTGGGGTGTGAAGGTACCTACAAGTGTTGTTTTGCTTAATTGATTATTAGGTGTTTGTTGTGTGGGTGGCGGAATGCTTACGCCGCCATTGTTGTTGGAGGAGGCCATTGGGAGTACGGGTGGAGATTCGTCAGAGGCTTGACACAAGTTGTTGAGATCGGCAGGCAGTGAGAATATTCTAGCCGCAGTGCAGGAGGATCTGGGTTCCTTGGAAATTGCCGAAGTGTCGGGTTTTCCTAAGTAGGCTACGGCCTGATCCTCGGAATGAGCGGGAGAAAACAGGCGAGGAGTCGTGCTAAGGGCAGTCCTGATTTTGGGAGAAAAGTCCTGGGTCCTGCCCAAAGAGCCACCAGGACGCGAAATGGCCTGGATTTCGTCATTCAGCCGCAATTCTATGTACCTACTACTCCTGTGTCAACTTATACAATAAAATACTACCTAATAATAATGACTAAACGTAGAACAATCTTAAAACTGTGAATTCTCACTCAACTAAAACATTCTCAACAACAAGATAAAACATAACGTAAAGTGGATGCGGCGAGATAGTGGGAATCCATCTTATAAAGACTACTTCGACTGAAATCGTCCTTTTATAATAATTGTAATAATAAGCCTTTATTGTGATGAAAAAGTTCTATATATTCTATATATAAGTTGTATATATACACGCAGGAACGACTTGAATAACAAGACGACAATAACGACTTTGATCTTCAGCCGTCTCAACTAGTCAGGACACCACCTTTTCGAGGATTTTACAGTAATAAAGAACATTTTTCCTCTCCCTCCTTCAGATTTGAGTGTTGATCAAAAGTTCATTCGACCTCGTACAAGCGGAATTGCTGATTAAGTTGAACTTTGACTTATTAAGTTGGGTAAAGTTTTCCTTCAAAATTCTCATATGTAGCTCCATGAAAGCCCCATAGATCCCCACGGTGAAATCGGATCGTACTGGAACCCCCAAAAATGAATTCTACGTCCAAAAATACCTCGAAAACGACACCCAACTCGACCCTATAGCCGGAAACCTTTAAAAACCCTCCCGTTGCACCATGTTAGCCCCACAGAGCCGCACGGGTTTGGGCGATCGGGCTGAAAACCTTGCGGGTACAACTAGATGGTAAACCGAGTATTTTGTCAAAATTTCAGAGGTGTAAAAAAATGCCTGCTGCCCAAAACGGCTCCGACGGCGGACGCAGAAAGTTTCCAACAAAACAGTGTCCTGGTTTTCATCCTCGGAAATTTGGCAACCCTGCATCGAGAAGATGTTTCACCACCCGCACAGAGGGTGCTCCCTTAATAGCCAGTTTTTTAAAGGGTCACATAGATTGTTAAACCCTGCAAACTGGTTCTAAGCCTCTTCACCTTCTCATTTCTTAACTTGTTTAAATTGGGTTATAATTCCTTCGAACAGGACTTTACTTCTACGAACCAGTTTTCAACCTTATCTAATTGATTTTGTATTTTTCAAATCGGGGATGAGCCTCTTTAAACTGTTTTGAAATCCTTTTGGAACAGTTGTGAACCCCTTCGAGTTCAAACGACTGTCAGCTCAAGACACGTACAATCATTATTGGTTGCTCGATCTTCCAAAGGATCAATCGATGATTCGCACATAAAAGTCGTCAAAGTGAGATCAATCATCCCGCGGAACAACAGAGGAAATGGCAACGGTAGGTGATGAACCCGACGATTCCGAGATGACGTAAAGGGATATTGACACCTCCAAGAGCCCATCGAATGGGTTTCCATTTCCCGATGTATGTCAAGGCGAGGTGGTAAATATCGTTCGGCAAAAGCCCACTAACGCCTATTATAACAGAGTGAAATGCGCGTGTAACAAGACGAGAGGCTTGGTGGGGGGGCTCAGAGGTGTTTCTACCCTTCGACAAAAGCGTCCCCTTTGGAGTTGGCCGGATGTTAAAAGCGTTTAAATCATTAACAGTCCGCTAAACTCTCGCCATTTCCCTCACAACGTCTCATCTTCTCGCCAACCGACCGGTTATTTGTTCCTGCCACGTTCCTTCCTGTTCGTCATTGTGTGCCTCCTTTAATTTAAAAGCCCCTTAATTAAAGGCTCTTTCATTTAAATAAGTTTTCACCTGCCCTGCAAGGTCTCTTCGTACCAAACCGTTGAAGTGTCTTTACGTCCTTGACGCTAGAAATAGGGCTTACTCAGCATTTCTGACAACATATTCGAATTCAGCGCCCTTTAAAAACCCTCAACTCGAATTTTTAGTTCGAAAATCTGTACGTGCAGAGCTGTTTTCGAAGTGTTTGAGATTTCGAAATTAAAGCCGAGGGCAGGTGACGTCATACCTCGTTGGTGTCGACTTGGAGCCGCCAGCGTTCTATTGATTTATTATTCTTGGAATAGTCCAATATTATGTAATGTTATTGTTGGCTAATTCTATAATGACAATGTAATACCATACCTAGCGGTGATTTACAAATAAAGCATCAATCAATCAACCTTGATGCTCGATTTTCAGGTAACTTGCGCATCTCTTTGGGCCAATAAAAAGATGACGAAGCAGCTCACGTCATGTCCGGTACAGTTCGGTAGAGTTGGGCGAAACCCAACTGCAACTAACAACTAATAACTTCAACTAAAGTATTCTAACTAAACCTCAACTACTTACTACTATAATAATTATAGTAGGTAGGTATACTAGACCTATAATAAGTATAATAGACCTTTAATATGTCTGCCACAGAAACTTCGCGTCCCTTTGGCGCATTCTTCTGGAGAAAATAGAACTAGTTATCTCTTATCATCATGCAGATTCCCGTGCGTACGATAATTTTTCGGGAATTTCTTCCCTCAAAAGTGACATGATTTCCCTCCTATTGCAGCTTGAAATTCGTGCATTGAGAGCACACGTTCACAGCGCAGCCACTACACGAACATCAAATTTCTCACCACTCCAATTTCCGTGTCAAGGTTTCACAATGGAAGGTTGACTCGATCGTTAGTACGCGGATCCGCCACGTAGGGGGCGCCACACGGACGCAAACTTTCTGTGTTGACCTATAGTAGTTTTAGTTGTTAGTTGAGCCCTACAAGTAAAACTCTAAGTTGTTATTCGTAGTTGTACATATTATGTTCTACTACGTACATATTATACTATGGTTGCCACTTAGTGTTGCCACTCGCAGCAAGTGGCAACAATTAACTAGACTAGTAGCGTGGGGAAAAAACAGAAAGAGAGACCCACGTGAGAGTCTCGAACCTTGACATGAAATGTCTTTGATTGACGGCTAGTTTTTGTGTAATTGTTCAAGTTTCCCGCTTCTTCGCTTTTTCGCCGATTTTTTCCTAGTTTTATCATACTCGTACATTTTTGGTCCCGAATTGATTCAAATCACACGAATCAACGGTAGCTATGAAGCGGTTGTTTCTATAATGAACGCTCGTAGTTGTGTTGCTGACTATATTGTTCATTGTGTGTTAAGGAGGATGTCACAAAATCGTTACACAACAACGGGGGGAGGCCAGAGCAAAGACATTTTCATGTCAAAATTAGTTATTTGTTGTTAGTTGATATAGAACGTACAACTACAAATAACAACTAAAGTTTTAGTTGTAGGGCTCAACTAACTTTTTCAACTAAATTCGTTGTAGTTGAGGTTTAGTTCGAATAATTTAGTTGAAGTTGTTAGTTGTTTAATACCTAGGTATTTGAAGTTTTCCGGTCTGTTTGACATTTCGTTCCTCCGCAAACTGCCACTGCGTAAATATTGTCGCCGATATCAAACTTGCCGTTCAACGTATCTGTGAATTCCACGTGGGTGGACGAATCACGAGAGAAAAACTGCTTTCCATGTCACATGGCACGCCGTCCTTTCAACAAAGAGCATTGAGGGTAATGATCGCGTGCTGATAATGTAATAAATAGAAAACGAAGCTTTTTTTTTTTTTTTTTTTTCAAAATTGATGATGATCGCCGACTTGAAAATAACCCAATTGTGAGACCAAACAAGATAGGTGATAAAATAGTTCCCTGTTTCTCTACACTTTTTTTTTTTTTTTTTTTTTTTTTTGTGTGTGTGTTTGTGTGTGTGGTTTGGGACAAGACGTGGAGGAAACATTCTTCTCTGCACTCAACTCTGCATACATCAAATTAAGGTAAAACTTGTTTACCTTAATTTCCCCTTAAGAGCGGGCTCCCGTGTCGGCCATGTTTTCTGCTCCCATAAGGAATCAACGTTATTCTCCCGCCATCATAAATCCTCGAATTATGCACCGATTTTCATGATTTTTTTTTTAATCTTCAAGTGAGACTAGTGTCTAGCGATCCGTCGAGGCGTTTTTGGAGCGAAATGTCACTGGAAGCTGCAATTCATCAACAAAGTTACGTCTAAGGGTGTTGCTCTCTTCAAGTGACCATTGCTTGGTTGGAAGATGAATTATCGAAAATCCGCCTCGACCGTTGTCTTCCTTACATTTCACGCTTTAATTCAAGTGTTCAAACGATAAAATCCGTTGATTTTTCGCGAAGTTCTGTGAGCGGGATGATGCATGCGCAATTTGATGGGTTTTCGAATGTCCGAAGAGTAGCGGGCGTCGAGGAAGTTCTGGGGGTTCTACGCTAGAGGCCACCAAACTCAACCACCCTCGGCAACCTTACCATTGGGGGTTTCTGGTGGTCTTCGGGAAGGGGCCCCTTTGCCGTCGGGGGCCCTGGGGCACTGGGCCCTGGCCCGTGGTAACTACGGCCCTGGTAACTAGGAAGGTTGTTCACGAACAGTTAGTTAGGTAGGTACCTACATCAATGATAATTATTGAACATAATAGGTAATTATTAACAGTTAGTTAGGTACCTACATCAATTATTGATGTAGGTACCTAACTAACTGTCAATAATTACCTATTATGTTTATCAATTATGTTAGGTCAATGATGTTTTATTTTTCCTTGACAACGGAGAACTCTCCTTTTCATTGTTTCTAGCCTAAGCCCAAAATTTCAGTTAACTAAATGCAAACAGGTAGGTATCAGGAAATTTTTAGAGCTAACTGATTTTACCGGCGTAAAACGGATGTTTTTCGGAAAAACGCTGCAAATTTTACACAAGAGTTTATTATTTTTTCATATAAATTATTTAAAAAAGTAATAAATAGGTAATGTAATATATTATGATAATAGGCATAATAGTATAATAGGTAATATAATAGATTATTATAATACTATATTAAATATTAAAACGCTGCAAATTTTACACAAGGGTTTATTATTCTTTGATATACGTTACTTGTGCAGAAATTTAATTCTGTCAATGAAAAAATTGAAAAATTTTTTTTTGGATTTTTATCTCAAAAACATTTTTTTTTTTGGATTTTTTGTCCAAAAAAGTGTTTTTTCAAAAATTCTGTATTTATTACTCGAAAAATATTTAACATCCTGGGATCCTTCAAAAATCCCATTTTTAGCCCCATGAAAGCCCTAAAGATCGCCCCAGTGAAATCGGATCGTTCCGGGACCCCAAAAAATGGATTCTACGTCCAAAAACACTTCGAAAACGACACCTAACTCGATCCCATAGCTAAAAGCCTTCAAAACACCCCTCCTGTAGCCCCATTATAGTCCCAGAGCGCCCCACGGGTTTGGGCGATCGGACTGAAAACCTTGCGGGCACAACTAGATGGTAAACCAAGTATTTTGTCAAAATTTCAGATTTAAAAAAAAATTCCTACTGCCCAAAACGGCCTGGACGGCGTACGGCGTACGACGGACGGCGGACGGACATTTCGGATTTTGAATGTAGACCTCTTGAAACGGATAATGTCAAATTTTGAGCCCGATCGGAGTCGTCGACCCCCGTCGCGAAAACATAGGTGTATTATTCCAAGAATAATAAACCAAAATAAATTTTATTTAATAATTGAATTATTTTTTTAAATTGATATTATCAATTAAAAGAAATAATTCAATTATTCGATTTTTTTTCTTTTAAAGTTTTCGGAGGGATGAATGGATCATGTGCCAAAATTACTCGGAAAACGACACCCATTCGGCTCCCCAAACCAAAAACCTGTAACAACTCTACTAATACAATGTATCATGTCATTTTAAAATCTGAAAAAAGCACACGTGGTGAAGCTATGCATGCGATGCAGTGGGATGCAGTGGGCGTAACCCAACTGGGCAAATGAGAACCGAGTGGATGTACTTTGCTCGAAAGTTAAAAATACTCTGATTTCAACAAACTATGAGAAATATTTCAATCGGTTTGCCTTTCTGACTTTTTATTTAATCTATTTTATCATTCCAACAAGGAACCGTCAGAGTAAGATATCTAATCTGAAATTTTGGCAAAATTTTGTATTTATACGGTTTACCATCTAGTTGTGATGTCGTACAATGTACGATTTTCAAATGATTTGCGACGAAGGTGGCCACAGTGACTAGAACTTCCATGTACAGTGTACCTTTGACATGTCATGTACCTTTGGCAATCATTTAATGATTCATTTTCATGCGTGAAACACGCAGCGTGATTTCGTCGGTATAATGTACCTATTCAACTAATTTCAAATAATTCTGCAATATAATATAAAAAGTATGTAATATTCAAAAGGTATTGAGATCAATACCATCATCTCAATGGTTGTTTTAATTTTAACAAAATGAATTCCGATTCTCTTCCTAGCTGTGCACGCAAGGTTTTCAGCCCGACGGGACTTAGGTTTTGGCTATCGAGCGGTGCAAACCGAATCTCTCTTTGTATAAGTGCCGTTTATTGCACAATGAAGAGGATCACTCAGGTAGTCAAAGACGGTCTGATGAGACGGTTTCGCAAAGGGAGCTCAATCCTCCCAACATTCAGGACAACGTTACCAGATTTTTTTTCAGTTGCCCACTTAGTCAAACTTGGCTAGTTGAAGCTTTTCACGCCGCAGGACATGGCGCTGTTTTGGCAGCCCCCTCTTAACATCGCTAGTAAGCCCGCTAGATCTCGCTTCTCATTTCCTGGGGTGGAGGGTGGAGGGGGTGATAGAGATGCTCCTCAGTGGCCATGTTTCATGGTGGAGGCTGAAGTGGTTTGAAGGCCAGGCAGGAGCAAGAGTAGTCGGCCCCAACATTAAACTGGCAATGCCGCTGGAATCCCGGGCCACCATCTTTCAGGCCGAGGCTATAGCCATTCTAAGGAGCCAAGATTTTCATATTCTTAGGCCGCCTGGCTGCTCTGAAGCCAATAGGAGCCTTCATGTTCAGCATTCAAGTCCTGTTGAGCTTGTCCTTTCGAAGAGCTGATTCAGCTTGACTACCACCTGCCACATGGCCAATGTCCACTAAGCTCTGATTTATGGATTTCTTATAGCTGGTTCGCAGCGTTAGCCGGACAGCAAGTGTCAGGGGCTGGCTAATGGCCACCAAGCTTTGTTTTGGGATTACCAGGTGCTGGTTCAGCTTTGCTTATTCTTGACAAACGGCAGGAATGTAGGCAGAGACTGGCTAATGGCCACTAAGCTCTGATTTCTGGATTCCCAGCACCTGGTTCAGCTTGACTACCTTGTTCCCCATGGCAAGGATGTTAGCAGAAACTGGTTGAGAGCTGATTAGGGGTCTCCAGGAGCTGGTTCAGTTTTGCTTACTCCTGACAAATGGCAGGGCTGTAGGCAGAGACTGGCTAATAGCCACTCGTGCATACCTGGAGAAAGGGTACGAGACTCGTCATGCGTAAAACTTTTCCCAGGGACTCTTCATGCATGCGCCCATGCCAAAGCCTCTCCTCCAAATATCCCTTGAACAGAGTCGGGGACATCCCACACTCTTGCCTCAGGAAATTCATTGGAGACAATTCTTCCAATTTTTACAGCAGCTCTATTTCTCTGATACACTTGCTGCACCAGACGTACCAAGGAACTATCTACCCCCACTATATCCATTGCTGCCCAATGGCGCTACTGGCACTGTGTTCGTAAGTCTTCTCCGAATCAACGAAAAAATGTCCCTTGGCACTCTTCTTTTTCCGGATTTTGTCTGACGATAAATATATTGTTCATGCTGGACCACTGAAATGATAAACTAAATTACATTTAACATGAATTCGTTGGATGAAGTCTTCCAAAATGGTTCTGACTCTCCCTAAGGTGAAATAAATTTGACTATCAGCTTTCCTCACCTAAAACCCCTCGGGTCGTTAGAATTTTCATCCTCAGGCGAAATATTTGCATTTAAATCTACTTTAATTGTTCGGAGGCGGTTCGTTTGGTACGTCGTGCTCCCCATGTGGCGAATCCTCGTGAATCATTCGAGAGGGAATTAATATTTACGAAGCATTACGGTAGGGGAAGGTCGGAGGCAAAACCTTTTATTCGCATTCAAAAGGTTCTCCCAATCTTCTTTTATTAAAATTCATGCACCCCCCTCACCCCTAGGGCGATAAAATTCGTTATTGCGTCAAGCAACAGTCTCCTCCACCTGCCCCACTTTCGCCCATTCAAAACTTGTGGGGGAGCCTGTGAAAACATCTGAGTCCAGATTTAGGCTGGTTCTGCGAAGGAAAACGCGTTTGGAACACACTTGGGGAGTTGTAGGATCACGACTCAGGCATGTGGGTACATTGCCTGTACCTGAATCAGATTTCAATTTTTGGTGTGTTTGGTGGACTGCCAGGAGCGTCAAACCTGATGTTGTAGAGGAAAAGGTAGAGCAGGTGCAGTTCTCTTCGGACCATAGCACGAGACGTCGTGTTCAAGTCGAGAGATCCTTGCTGCAGAAACGGAAAATCCACTTAGGACGGACTTGCCAGACGCGTCCTCTCTGGATCTTCAGTAGGGAGGTCTTGGGTTGCCATGCGTCGTGTCGACGTTTGACCACCCAGATCCCACAGAGCGACGCGAGTCCGTTTTCCCAGCTTTGAGACGTCGAAGTAATATGCTGGGACAGCGGAACCAGGTGTCAAGTCTGTGTTCATCGCTACGGCATCCCTGTTCGAGGCGTCGAGGTCAGATGCTGGGTCGGTGAACCCTGTCTGTGGATGCTCAGTTTCCTGAGGATCCAGAAAAATGCTGCGGTCAGCCTCGTAAAGACTTAATGACAGTGCGTGAGTAGAGCATACTAATTAGTTGACGGGATCGCGCCCAGCCCTTGTCCGTCCATAGTGGTAATACTGCCTACGGGAGAAAGGGGGCTCGTCGCGTTCCCGCCAACTCGCACCTCGCCCACAGCAATGAGCAGCGGCTCCTCTTGAAAGTTAACTCCGAATATTCAGGGATGAGGGGCGTTTCCTCCACAGGAGTTGTCAGGTTCCCCTAGCTAGAGTGCAGAGAGGATGGACTGAAGTCGTCCCCGAGCACTTGAGAAATAATCCCAGGGATGGGTTCGAGATTTCAACCCTGGGGCTTCTGAATAAGAGGCGAGCACACAAATTATTATTAATGATTTATTAAATTAATATTCACCTTTTTGTTGGTGCTAAAAAGAAGATCGACGAGTACAGCGTGCTGGCACAGCCTCTCACAGACAGGTGTGCATCATAAGGTTATTCAATTTGACTCGACGGGGTACCCCAGCAACATACATAAAGTTCCTGTGAATTTAACGGTGTTACTGATCTGATTACATCAAAATTAACTTAACTAATATATCACAGGGAGATCAGGGCGTTGCCTTATCATGGCAAGCGCCCAGGAGTAAGTATTTTATTGTTAATGCCTTGGTAACTTGGCAAAACTTCGACAATCACGTTAGTAGAAATTCAAGTGACTTCATTAGGGTGTTCAAGTGACAACCCTCACGCAACCTGCGAACAGGTGCTCACGAATCTAGCAGATTAGGAAGGGCTGATAGTGGTGCCACCACAATAGAGTTCGAGCAAAAGGAATTGGCAATTGGGCCATCACATTGGAGAAAATTGTAGCTCTCCGAGATCAAAATCTTGTCACAATCGGCACTGGTAATGTGGACCCTCAGGTCAATAAACAAGTGTAAAAGTGGAAGATGGGCGGACCATAAATTGTAGAAGCGACGAGGCGACGGTAAGGGGTCGCTGCCGATAAACGTAGCGTAGACGCAGGGCGCACAGGCCAAGTAAATACAATCTCAGACTCAGAAATGGAGTCCCTCAGAAATGGGGTCGCAGGATCAACCTGTAAAATTCACTTAGGTGAGCTCCTGCACCAAAATCTCTTATTCTTAGGATGGGGAAACTTCCTACGAGCTCACCTGGTGGTTCTCAAAAAGCGTCCAAGTAAACGCCCAAACCGATATCCCCCCTGCAGCAACACGTGACGACGACGTAGCGAAATTCATCAGTTTTTCCTGAAATTTTCAGGTAATTCAATACTGGCACCTTCACAACACGAAGTTAACTAACTGCGGGTGCCAATGGCACTTGAAAATGCGTGAGAGAAGGCTTTACCTTGTGGAAATCCCACACGGTCAGAAGACAGGTTACGTGGTGATGGACCAGCCGGCGAAAAACCTCTCCAGACGCCGATGAAAGTTTTCCCTCGTATCGCCCGATGGTACGCGATGACCAAAAGAAATCCGGGACTCAATACTCGGGAAAATTCGGCCGAAAAAACTCGATGGAGACGGATAACTTCCGGGCCCCCCTGGCCAGGGGCCCGACTCCAAAAAAACTCCTTGATAGCGGCCTATCAGTCCTTATCTTCCACTTCGCGGTGATCTCATCTCATAAGTGCTGCCATTTTGACTGACAGCGCTCTGGTTAAAAGTAGCCCGCGGGGCGGATTCGGGCGGGGATTGTTCGATTTAATTTATCCATTTCCAACGTCCTCCACAGGGAACTTGGAGAACGTTACAGAGTTAAAAACTGAATGAATCTCCATTCAATGTTTTTCCCCAAATCAATATGAACTAATAGTCTCCAAGAAAGAAAGAAAAGACGATTTCGCCTTAGTGGAATCACACTTAAACCACTTTGTAGAATTCAGGTAAGTTCAACTCGATGATAAGTTATTATAGCGATATCATAGTAGGTAGTGTTCCTTCTAAAGATGAATTTCCATAGGTAATTGGATTTTTCGTGGATATGAGCAGTCTGACATGATAATATCATTAAGTATGAGTATATTGTTTGCAATGCGTTTGAGGCTTAGGAAGAAATTTAGGAAGAAATTTAGGTATTTAATCACTTAGGAAGAAATTTAGGTATTTTGTTTCATGTGGTAATAATTCCAGTAGAGACAATGTCAAGGGCTTTACGCGCTGCAAGGACCTTCGATCCCCACGAGCAGATACGCCCTTGATAAATCCAGCTCAGTTTCCTCCCAATCATTTCCAAGTCGGCACTTGAACTGGAAAAAAACCAAATCCGATTAGGGGGGGGGGGGGGGGGTGTCTCACGCGACTTCTCAGCTCGTACGGTTCTGTTTTCTTTTACAAAGATGAGCTACGATAATGGAAAATTCACTCGGAATCTTTAAGACACGATGCACTAAACACCGATTGAAATGAATAAGGTGTTACACCTTATCTCGGCGCGCAAGATATCTACAGTAGATATCTTGCGCACCGAGATAAGTAGTATCGACTTCCTTTAAATCCTGCCAATCCTGTGTTTTCTAGTTTCTAGTTATTGTAATCATTCAGTCGTCTACGTCTCACTGGTCAACATGCAGACGACTTTATGTCTCGTCCTAATGGTATGTAGCATGTACAAACATAGATTTTACTGCACGAGGTGTCTTATACACTAAAAAAAAAGAAACCCTTTCCCGCTCAATCAATTCCCAGCGGTTCCCAATCTTTTGAGTACTCCTTCAGAAAAATTTCTTAATTCCTTGTATCCCCATTTATAAACTGCATGAACTATTCACGATTAAAAAAGGCTTTATCAAGGTTGGACGTCTTCTTCAGAATAATAACCATAACATACCTATTCATCAGTATTATGGGCTCCACATTTTACACAAGGTTTTATTATTCTTTGATATAAATTATACAAAAACTAATTCTATATCATTAAAAACTAATTTATAGTTGAGCACCGATTTCAAATTTATAGTTAAGTATTAAATGGTTCTAACAAATTTTTAATATTTTTGTAAAGTTTAACATTTTTTGTAAAGTTTGAGGGCGGATATCGCACCCCGAAAAATGAATTATGCGTCCAAAATTTGTTGGAAAAGTCACCTGATTCGACTTTCTAGCATTACATTTTTTCGAAAGCCTCATTTTTAGCACCATGAAATCCCCATAGATCCTCACGGTGAAATCCAATGGTTCTGGGACCACCGAAATTACTTCGAAAACGACATCTGACTCGACCCAATAGCCGAAAACCTGCAAAAACCCCTACCGTAGCCCATTGCTAGCCCCACAGAGCCCCACGGGGTTGGGTGATTGGGCTGAAAACCTTGCCGGCCCAACTAGATAGTGAACAGAGTATATTCAATATACAATATTGTCGAAATTTCAGATTTAAAAAAAATCTTACTGTCCAAAGCAGCCTGAACGCCGGAAGAAGGACATTTCGTTTTTGGAATCTATTCATGATGAAACCAAAATGAATGGTCCGTCCGCCGTCCAGGCCGTTTCGGGTGGTAGGAATTTCTGTTTTAATCTGAAGTTTTGGCAAAATACTCTGTTTACTCTCTTCAGCCCGATCACCCAACCCCGTGGGGCTCTAAGGGGTATGAATGGGGTTTTTGGAGAGTTTCGGTTATGGGGTCGAGTTAGGTGTCGTTTTCGAAGTATTGTTGGACGTAGAATCCATTTTTTATGGGGCTTTCGTGGGGCTACAAATGGGTTTTTTTAAGGATGTGGGTGGTCGATGAGGTGTCGTTTTCCGAGCCATTTTGGACGTAGAATTGATTTCTTGGGGTCCCACATTTGTCCAAACACCGTAAGAACACACTTTTTTCTTTTTTTATGTAACAAAAAATTCATTGAAAGAATAAATTTGTGTATAATTCATATCAAAGAATGATAAACCCTTGTGTAAATATTGCTCTGCTTTTTGTAATAGAACAAAAACAGTTATAAATAACAAAAATAACTGTAGTTGTAGCACTTACACGTCATAACGAGTGATTCCAAACTGCTGAATGTATGATGAACTTCCTAAATTTATGAAGCTACATTTTTGAAGAATTTAAAATACTTAAGTACCTGATTTTTACATGCTTATGATTCCCCGTAGGTAACTTATTGAACATTGCCTAAGAAATCCATCGATCCATTAACATTTGGTTATGTTGTTAAGATACAATTAAATTAAATGGCTAAATTTTAGCTAACTTAGTTCAACAGTTTAGGACCGATTGATCAAGTCTATCGCTAAGTTCCTCCAAGTATCTAAATGGCATTAACTTCATTATTAAAAGAAACGACGTTTTATAAAATTTCCAATTCGTATCGGAATTCGTGTATTTTTTTTTTTTTTTTTTTTTTTTTTATTCTCAAGTGTCATTTCTTTTTTACAGGTAATAAGTTCAGCAAGCTGCGGTTGGTTCGATCATTTATCTGAAGAAGACCCGAGATTTAGATTTGATTTTTCTGAAGCGACACCCGCCTCGACGAATCCACCGCCAAGCACTGGAAATCCCTCAACCGCCGCAGCTCCACAATCGAACTTGTACAAGTCGGCTTTCCAGAGGCATTTCTTGTCATTCGAAAGACGCTTAAACTCATTTTTAGATTACATGAGGCGAGCTCAAATTACTATTTATTCTGATAAGGTAACATTTATAAACGAATTGGGGAAATACGTACAACAGTTGCCGCCTAAGGAGATAAGTGTTCAGCAGCAGAGGTACAGAGCGAAGTGTTACTGTGATGGGCAGATCAGGTCTCCGTGTCCGGAAAGATGTATGGACAGCTGCCATTTTTGCAAAAGCGGATCCTGTTGGCATGATTCAGATGATTGTACTAAGTATATTGGCCAGATCGACCGCTGTTACTGCTACAGCGGCTCTCTGGAAAGATGTGACAACGGCCGATTGGAAAACTGCTACGAGCTCAGCACCGTACTAGTGCGATCTGAAGATCCCTGCGTCGAATTTACTCCAAATCAAACGATTCTAGAAACTTCGTTCAAAGGATTCGTCGAACTCTTGACCGAACCTTTTAAAAAACGCGTCAGAGATTTGGAATTCGATTTGCACTCCTTGAGACAATCCGTAACGGCAATCGACATTCTGAGCGCCCACACCACCCAAACTTGCACCGAACAAGGAGAAGAACCCTGTTTTCCCGAGGCGACGAAAAATTTGACCAAACAATTATCTTACTTGGAACAGCTTCAGCGAAACTTGACATGGGACATGATCAGAACTCAACATGTAGCTGAGATGGCGTCGAGGAATTTGAACAATTGTAAAGAGCAAATGATCGACCTGATGATTCGAAATATCAAAAAATACACATGCTGCGTGAAAGGGCTGGATTTCTCCGTTGTGGATAACGAATGCGACACAACTACCACAGGTGAGAGAAACAATGAGCTGTAAGCGGAGGGATACATGCCTGATGATGCAGAGGTCCTGATCCAAGAAAGAGTTTGACGATAAATGCCACCCCTCCCCTTCCTCCTTTAACTTTTGTACTTATGTTGAATACATTAGTTGGAGACTTGGGAAGGGGCCAGACCATTTAAAAGGACTGCACCTCTCATTCCATACCCCGCTCACGAGGATCGCATTTCTTTAGGAATAAACTATTCATTAAATAAAAGCGAATAGAAGGAGTCTGAGGCCAGGTGGGAGAGGTCGGGGTTTGGCTGGCTTTAGCCCGCAGGGGGTGGCACCCTGGAGCTGGCGCATATGTAGGGACATTTTTCCTATGTCAATTATTGTTCCATTACTCCGATTGGCGCAAACGTAGTTGTCTGTCGGCGCAAAGGTACCTGGTTGTTTTTTAATCTGACTGGCGCAAACTTATGGTAGCCACACGAATACATAGGTTGATTATTCTGAGAATAATGAACCAAAACTCGTGGCTTCCTTTGACCCGAATAAAAAGCTCTGACGGTCTTTGCCCCAAAACCACTGCGTCCCTCTCTCCCTTTCACCACACTTTTCCCCAAAGTCCTCGATTCTGGTTGTGGAACGACAAACGGCAACAAACTTTGAACATTTCAAGTTAAGCACATTTAGTTTCTCTATAAAAATTGTGCATTTTTGGGTTACGCCGATATGGAGGGGACCTATTAATTTATTATAATTAATTTCCTATAAAAAACCCAATTTATCCGAATTTTAGTTTTTATTCTTGGATCTGCCTCAAAATTTGTCATAATACTAGTAGGTAGGTAAGTTTAAAGATGTCTGCCGTCCAGGCCGTCAAAAAAAAATTTTTTTGTTCAATTTGGCTTTTTGGCAAAATCATCGATTTGCCATATAATTGTGTTGGCAACCTTTTCCGCCCGATCCTACTCGTGGGGCATTTTGGGGCTAAAAAGGGGCTTTTGAAGGATGTCAGGAAGACGAATGGGGTGTCCTTTTCAGAATTATTTTGAATGTAGAATCCATTTTCTGGGGTCTCGCGTGTGTCCGAAAACTGTACAAAAATTGTTTAAAGATATTTTTGACAATGTTTCATCGACAGAATTAATTTTTGCTCAATTTTTATATGTACGCACATTGTGATACGCTCACTTCCACTGCCGAACTAAACGACTGACAGCCTAAAAAAAACACATACACGGGAAGACCGCAGTGATAAGTGACCCCGAGTTCCTCATCATCAACATTGTGTGACCAACTAAGATTAGATGACTCTCAACAAAGCCGCAGTAGCCGATCCTGGCTGTTATCACATGAATGAATAGATCAGTGAATTCTAGTTTTAACTGACTCCATTAAACCAGCGGGGATTTATAGTTTTAACTAGTGACTTCTAGTTTTCGCGAAGGGGCTTAGTGAAAACTAGAATTGACTAGTAAAAACTAGTAATAACTGATTTCGGGTAATAACTGTAACATATACAAGAATAACAAACCCTTGTGTAAAATTTGAAGCAATAGGCAAATTAGGCTGTTGAGCAATCAAGTTCAAAATGTATTTTCTTTTTCGTGTAGGACCGTCAAATAATTGAATCCCGAATCATTTTTGCAGAATTTTTATTGAACTTGAACGCTGACGAAGGTACTCTACTTTTTTTTTTTTTTTTTTTTTTTTTTTTTTAATTCGGCATTACCGAAATTGTTAAAGCTCCCAAAAAATTGAGAAGAATCCCGTTCGTAGGAGGCCCGGGAGGAGCTTTTACAGGAATCGAAAACCAAAGAACATGAACGCCTTCCTTTTGTTTCAGTTACCCCTGGAAACATCTCGGTCCAGACACCAAGTGCACCAACTGCTGACGATTCCGATTCTCCAACAGTTGATCCTTGTCCAGGGGGCTGGTTGTGTGCAGACAGAAAAAAATGCATCAACATCCTTTTCCGATGCGACGGGGAGAATGATTGTGGCGACTTATCAGACGAAAATGACTGCTAATAGTGCTGCATGACGTGAATAATATTTTATTTTGCCATTGTAACCACTAAATTTATATTCAAGTACAATGCAATATCCCACCTAATTCCACCTAATAAAAACCGAGAAATGTCTATCTGTCTGTCTGTTTTTTCCCTTTTCACGCCTGAACGGAATGACCGATTCGCGTGCCGTTTATTGCGACCCGTTCCAAAAACCAGCGCGATGGTCATAGGCTACCTTGATTTTTCCTCCCTCATCCCCTTCATCGGTTTTCGGGTGCTCCTTAACGACGAGAGACGGGTCATATAGCGTCGTTACTAGGGATTAATAGGAAATTTTTCGAAACGCCGAAACCCGATACAACTTTTGGCGTCGGTTTTGAACGAAACTACGTTTGTTAAAACGAGCTTTTCGCGCTGATTTCAACGAGCCCAAAACGATTTCTGTGCGATAACCCGTTCGCAAGTTATTCGAAGATCGTCGGTAGATGGGTACGAGTATTTTTTGCAAGCCTTCGATTAGTTTGATAGGTACTAGGTAATTTCATTTGGAGTTGATGGGTTGCTATGGGCTGCATATTACGCAAACGGAGCTTTCCTTCGCAACGAGAGACGTGTCAAAAAGCATCGCCACGGGTGCATCGTTGATAGGTGATGGACGGAAATTTGATATTTCGTGCGAAGCAAGTGCGGGCATCTAGTGTCATATAAATTTCTCGTAACGCAATTGTGAGTTTTTATTCATAAACAAATTTAGTGAAAATAACTAGAGAGCACGTCAATATCGAATCATCTCGCATTGCAGTAATCGATTGAGTGTAGAACGTTTACATGCCACCCCAAAACCCCAAAAAAGAAATACACAGAAAACCCAGATGAAAAGGAGTCAAAATTGATAATTGAAGGGCTTGCGGTACAAAGGGCCTATGTGCTATTGGAAAACACTGGAACTTAGGCCCTTTGTACCGCAAGCCTTTCAATTTATAATAATAAATAAGTTAATAATTTCGATCGGCCTCAAAATCTGTCCCAACTAGATGGTAAACCGAGTATTTTGTCAAAATTTCAGATTTAAAAAAATTCCTACTACCCAAAACGTCTCGGACGGCGTACAGTGTACGGCGGACGGAGATTTCGATTTTGGAATCTAGACCTCTTGAAACGGATGTCAAATTTTGAGCCGATCGGAGCCGTCGACCTCCGAAAACATAGGTGTATTATTCCAAGAATAATGAACCAAAAGTCCAGTCAATCATTAATCAATAATTAACAGGATGCTACTTCATTATGAATGACCGATGCTGCTGAAGTGTTTTGCTTCGCGTGTCGGTTTCGTTTGTCGCTTTTTGCCGAATCGGTCTTCGTAAAAACGTTCTCTACGTTAAAAATACTGAGACGAATAAGTTGTCAAGTCTACATCTTAAGATATCTGATATCTTGGGGGAACCGAGATAAGTAGTATCGACTTCCTTGACAGCCTCTGAATCTTGTGATTTCTCGTCTTCTGGTTATTGTATTCATTCAGTCGTCTACTTCTCACTGGCCAACATGCAGACGATTGTGTGCCTCTGCTTGGTAGTAAGTAAAACTTACTAACGTAATATGTGCATAACACATTAACAGTACAGGGAGTCCACGATGGTTTTAACTGTTATTAGGCCCAATTTTGGTTTATTATTTTCAGAATAACCTCTGTTTTCGCGTCAAAAATGTTGAAAAACCTCGGATATTCCCTCATAGGTACGTCTCATAATGTGTAAATTCAAAAAACACAAAATTCACGCAAGGCTTTCATAATTATTTGGTTTACGTTGAGCAAAAAAATAATAATTCATAATTAAATTTTCGTTTCACGAGTAATATAGGACGTAAAATCTATTTTTTGAGGTCCCACATTTGTCAAACATTTTAGAGGAATGCAGTTGTGGTTTAACATTCTTGGAATAGGTACACCTATATAATATATGAAAGTGAATACATATTATCGTGAATACATATTATGTATTCACGACGGGGGTCAAGAATTTTGATCTGCCTCAAATTTTGACATAATACTCGGTTTACGGTCTAGTTGTGTCCGCAAGGTTTTCAACCCCATGGGGCTCTGTGGGACTCAAAAAAGGGGCTACGGGAGGGATTTTTGAAGGTTTCCGGTTATGGGGTCAAGTTAGGTGTCGTTTTCGAAGTATTTTTGGCCGTATAATCCATTTGCGGGGCTCCCTTCACCGTGGGGATCAATAAGGCATTCATGGGGCTACAAATTGAGCTTTTGAAGAATGTCATGAGTTCAAATGAGGGGTCGTTTCCCGAACAATTTTAGGCGCATAAAACATTTTCCGGGATCCCACATCTCTCCAAAAATTTTATCTTTTCAAGTAACTTTTTATCGTCATAAAATTCAGTTTTGCACAATTTACCTACTTCAAAGAATAATAAACCATTCTGTAAAATTTGCAGCGTTTTTTGTCATTTTTGTCAATAGTTTTTTATCGACAGAAGATTAATTTTTACGATTTTATAGGATTGCAGGATTTTACAGGATGTTTCAGGATTTTTGCAGGATAGGTTACAAGCTATTGTAGTTACCGTCATTTTCGGCCTTATCTGTCGTAACACCGTACAGGTGGAAGTGTGTCCTGACCCAGACTCTATTGTTTCAGGTGATTGCTGTAAATGGGTCGCCAAAATGGTCAGATAGATATTTCTCGGGCGTCCCAGAATCAGAAATTACACCCGACTCTTTTGTGCCAACGCCAACCGAAGATCCCTCAGCCACTGCAGCCAACCCACTGCGGAACTTATCGGTTTTCCATAAACGTTTCGCTTCGTACGAAGGACGAATTAACATGTTTATCAATAATATGAGGCGAGCTCACTTGACTATGGATTCTGGTAAGATGCAGTTTTTAAACGAGTTAGAGAAATACGTACAACAGTTGCCGCCTAGGGAGATAAGTGTTGTCCAGAGGTACAGAGCGAAGTGTTACTGCGAGGGGGAGATCAGGTCTCCGTGTCCGGAAAGATGTATGGACAGCTGCCATTTTTGCAAAAAAAGCGGATCCTGTTGGTATGATTCAGAGGATTGTACTGAGTATATTGCAGAAATCGGCAGCTGTTACTGCTACAGTGGCTCTCTGGAAACATGTGACAACGGTCAATTGGAAAACTGCTACAAGCGCATAACCGTACAAGTGCGATCTGAAGATCCCTGCGTCGAATTTACTCCAAATCAAACCATTTTGGAAACTTCGTTTAAAGGATTCGTCGAACTCTTGACCGAACCTTTTAAAAAACGCGTCAGAGATATGGAATTCGGACTGAATTTCTTGAAACAATCCATAGCAGCAACCGACGTCGTGAGCGCCCACATGATTCAAACTTGCACCGAACGAGGAGAAGAACCCTGTTTCCCTGAAGCCACTAAAAATTTGACTGAAAAATTGTTTTACTTCGAACAACTTCAGCGAAACTTGACTTTGGAAATGATGAAAACTCAACATGTAGCTGAGATGGCGTCAAGAAATTTGAACAATTTTAAAGAACAAATGATCGACCAGATGATTCAAAATATAAAAAAATACACATGCTGCGTGAAAGGGCTGGATTTCTCCGTTGTGGATAACGAATGCGATACAACTTCCACAGGTGAGAAAAACAATAGCGGAAGGATGTAAATAAAAAACTAATCTAACTGAAGAACTAGAAAACTAGAATTAAAACTATAATAGTAGAAAAATGAAAAAATGTTGGGAAAAAACCCCTATAAACCTTCAACTACATAAACCCTAGCAACGCTTGCATTCGAGTCTGCAACACATTTTATGTCTTTAGTTTAGTCGTTGCTAGGGAACCAACCGTAACGCTTTTTTCGTTTATGTGCCAAAGTAAAGACATAAAATGTCAAAATTTAATTGTTAATTTAATTTTGCTGCCGAAAGTAGCCGAAGCATGTTTTCACTTTCGGGATCGAAAACATGTTCATCGTCCATCACTTGCATTTTGGGTTTCAGAACTTTCTGAGCAAATTTGGTTTCGTGTCTGTCTGTCCGCCATAACTTCCACAATGTTGATCCGAATTTTGTCAAGTTTTCAGGGATTGTGCGAGTCCCATATAAGTGAAATTTTCATGATGAATCCGTGATACGCTTTGCGTGTGCGCGATCTTGTTACAGTCATAAATTTGTTGATGACCTAATAATTTATTTTGGCTGTACCTATGTCGGTTTAGTCTCGGAACGCGAGGATTTAAAAATATCTTGAGTATTGTGAAAAATCTGAAATAAATCGTAAAGCTTGGGCAATGGACTAGGATACAAGGAAAATAGTCAGGGTTTGTCTTTTCAGGACTTCACAGGAAGCCAAAAAACAAAAACTGTCCCGAGGTACACGACCCTGGGGGTGGGAGGCTCCCCTGCTGGTTACGCCAGCCAACCCCAGACCCGCATACTCGTTTTCCCATATTGTTTAGTTTTCTCTCTGGACCCTTGGGTAAAATTTTCAGCATTTTTTTTTCTTTTTTTACGTGCTTAACAAATTTTCATTCTTCACGAACTCCTTTATTTTTCTTTAGCTAAAAAGCTACCTAAATCAAGAAAAAGGGCTGTTGAATGAATTATGGAGTTTAAAAAAAAAGCATATGCTTTCGCATTTTTTAAATGTATTACACAGTCCCACAAAAAAAAAGTTTCTGTTCCGGGGGTCTGACTATGGTATTCCTATGTATTTTTGGACGCTGAATCCGAATCCGAGGTCAAAAAAATCCGTCACCCCTTAATTTTTTGTAGGGGCGAAACCATCGCCCCTACACAAAAAATTAAGGGTTGAACGGTTTTTTTGACCTCGGATTCGGATTCAGCGTCAAAAAATACATAGGAATACCATAGTCAGACCCCCGGATCAGAAACTTTTTTTTTTTTTTTTTTTTTTTTTTGTGGGGCTGTGTTAGGTATTTATTTGTTTTATTATTACTATTCTATTTTTATTTTATTGTTCCAGTTATCACTCGGTTCGATCCCTATTTTCCAACAGATGAACCATGTTCAGAACGTGGGGACTTCTTATGCGCAGACGGAAAAAAATGCGTCAAAACCGAATACCGCTGCGACGGGAAATTTGATTGCGACGACTTTTCAGACGAAAGTGGCTGCTAATAGTGCAGCATGACGTACATTATATTACTGCTCCACAGTAACCAGTCAATTTATACTCAAGCAAAAATAAATTTCTTGTAAGCTAATGTTGAGTGTTTGGTTCAAAGACAAATTTTGGAAGTGAAAATCTCGAACGACAGATACCATCTCGCATTATTACAGTGTAGGGCGTTTAAAAGGATGCACGTAGGACCTCAAAAAATGAAACATACGAAAATCCTTGATGAAGTGGTCCAAATTTAGGGAATACATTTTTCTGGAGAAATTTGACTCTTCGAAGCACCCGTGTAATTCTTTTTTTTTTTTTTTTTCAAAACTTTTATTAACGTACCTACCTAACTACCTACTAAAATATATAATTCTGAAAATAGGCGTTGTGGTGGATTTTTCCATTCTGATTTGGATAGATAATAATATTATCTGGATATTATCCAGAAGGAAATTACCAGATTCATATTATTACGGACGAAAACGTATGTTCTGCGCCTAAATCGACGTCTTTATTACCTAGTTTATATAGTTAAAGTATATCGTAAACGTCAACTTTAAAGAAGTTATGTCTTACGTCGCACTAACTCAAATTTACCGAAATTTTCTGTCATAGGGTACAAAACCACTGACTTAATGAAACATTTATTTAGTTAGTTCAGTCAATCCGAAACAAAATAGTGTATCACTCGATAATGATCGCAGCTAAACCACAGAAGCTTCTCAACATTCATCGTGGAAAACAGGAGGAGACTGTTATGGTGAAATTTTTTCACCGTTGCCCAAACTTTTTCGAAAATTCCTGGAAAAGTATTTCTCATTGGCAGACCACCCGGGAGACGAACCCCAGTCTCAAGCCAACCACGCCCGATTATGGAGCCCTGTTTACACTTTACGTCAATCCAACATCTGCGCATCGCCATTCATTCGTCCCGTTGACTGACAAAATTTGAGAACGCTCCGTAAGAAATTGAAGATTGATGACATGGGAATCGCTTAATGCAGATTGGCTGACTAGCATCTGCACGTCATGTCTCACTCTCAGGTATAGGAATTCAAATATTTTATTTTTCCTAAGCTGCCACAAATAAAGGAGACGGATTTTCTTTGATGTTGACCCGTTTTCGTAACTTTTTACAAAAGACCTTTCCAGGGATATTGAGAACCGAAATACAATAATACGGAGACAAATGTAGAATCAATCTTTAAGATATCCAATATCTTATTTGACTGCGATAAATAGTATTGACATCCTTTACACACTCTCAGCCCTGTGTTTTCTAGTTTTCTGGTTATTGTATTCATTCAGCCGTCTACCTCTCACTGGCCAACATGCAGACGATTTTGTGCCTCTGCTTAGTAGTAAGTAAAATTAGTCAACGTACGTAGCCATACAAGTAGTCCGCGACAGTTTTAAGCGATTTTTTGGCAGTTTATAGCCCCATTTTGGCTTATCATTTTCAGAATAACCGATATTTTCGCGTCAATGTTGATCAACCTCCTAATTTGTCCTTATACGTCTCATGATGGGTGGAATTTAATTTATGGTTTCGTTGCACGAGTAATTTTGGACGTAAAATCAATTTTTTGGAGTCCTACATCAGTTCAAACACCTTACAGGAATATTGTTTTGGTTTATAAATATTATAAACGTTCTAAGAATTATTCTTGAAATAATCAATTTACATTTTCAGACAACCATTTTGATCGGCCATGAAATTTGTCATTATACGTATCCGTCGCACAGTGCGTTGTTTGACCAATTTAGGGGAAGGAAAATCGTAGCATCTAAACGATAAGTCATATCGGGCTGAAAATCGGTACATTTATGTTTTGTGGTGCGTAGAATCCAAAAATGATGTTAAAAATTAGATCAGAGGATGATTTAGTACATTTCTTTCCACGTTATAGGTGCATTTCCAACTCTGCAATTTATATTCTTTGGGGTGGACTCTCATCGGTCATCTTACATTCAAAATTCTGCGAGGCTGAATGGTTTTGATAGAATCGAGCTCCGTATTACGTGATTTTTAGTGTTCAGTAGGAAAAAAATTGTTGTCTTTTTTCACATTACCTAATATAAGGATGTGGGATTTTACCTAAATAAATCAACATATTTATGATATTTTCCATCATCTTGACTCTAAATGATGATTCTTGTTATATTACACTATAATCACATAAATATGAACAAATATGTTAGGAACAAAAAATAAACAGGAAAAATAATAAGAAAAAAAAAGAAAAGGTAACAGAGGGTAACCTACGAAAAACGTATAAGAAAACATAAGATGTAAATAAAAAATTCACAAGTCTGCCAAGTAAAAAGAAAAAAAATCCTGTGTTTGATCACAATTTCAAAATTTTGGTCTATTCGGAATCGGGTGAGATGTAATCCACATCACTGTAACAATCAGATTCTGAGTCACTACTGTGGTAATTGGATGGTAATTTTTCAGCTAGTAATGCTACAACTTCAGGTCTTATAGCAATTCGCTTTCTTTTGCTTGCTTGCCTGACACTTGATATAAGGGGGTCAGATGAAATTAACAGTCTGTTCGTCAAGTCCGTGTTGCAATCCACTCGAGAGGTTTTTCTCGAAAAGTATTCTCTACATTTTCGCGTGTCTTTGTTTCGGGCCTCTTGTGCCTCCTCAGACATTTGTCCAATTGGAATTATGGATTTATTAATTATTTCCTCACCGTGGAACAACACCTTATGCACACTGACAGGGAGATCGTACCATCTATACTCATCAAAAATGAGGGCTGCAGTCTGTCTAGCGTATTCTCCAAATCGAGCAAACAGCAATTCTCGAAAAAAGAAAGATTTTAAGCCATAATTTGACTTTAAATCGACTTTTTCAAAAATCGTGCAAAAACGTGCAAGATCCAGTGGTTGCCCCTTCATCAGTAGGTATTGGAGAGGCGTTCCCCAAAAAACCAGTGGGGTGATTGGGGGTGATTTTTTGAAAAGCTTATTTTCGTAAAACTAAATAACGCTTATAAGTCTCATCTGAGAATGAGCACACGGAAAGCGTTTAAAATTTTGAAAAAATGTTTTCACGTACCTTATAAGGTGAAGAATACAGATAACCTCGCAATTATCTTGTTTGGTTGCATCTGAGACGTACTCGTTCATCAGTTGAAGAAGTTAGAAAATCGGACTATCATCAATCGTCAAGTTTGGGCAGGTACTCCGATCTTCTCGGTCGTCCTTGAAGGTTTTGTAATACATTTTCTTTTACTTTAGGTATCCAGGTATCCATGTAGGGTCCGAAAGTTTTTATTACAACTTCCATTTTTCGATTTTTCTTCCCCTAAATTGACGCACTGGTCGGTATGGGTTTTTATTTCTGAAGTGGCTACTGCATTGAGCAGTAGACATTTTTTATTAATCTGGAAATTTGGCGAAATACTTGGTTCTCCATCTAGTTGTGCCCGCAAGGTTTTCAGTCCGATCGCCCAAGCCCGTGGGGTTCTATGGGGCTAAAGAGTAGCTACGGGAGGGTTTTTTGAAGGCTTTCGGCTATGGGGTCGAGTTAGGTGTCGTTTTCGAAGTATTTTTGGGCGTAGAATCCATTTTTGGGGTAACTTGTCTGTCCTAACACGGTAGAGGTGGGTAAACAGTCTCTATTGTTACAGGTGAGTGCTGTAAATGGGGTGCCAAAATGGTCGGACAGGTATTTCTCGGCAGTATCAGAAAATACATCCAACTCTAGTGTACCAACGCCAACTGAAGATGCCTCAACCCACGCATCCAACCCCCTCCGGAACTTATCGGTTTTCCAGAAACGTTTCGTTTCGTACGAAGCACGCTTCGACGTATTTATGAATAAAATGAGGCGAGCTGAAATTGGTATAAATTCTGGTAAGATGCAGTTTATACACGAGTTAGAGAAATACGTTCAACAGTTGCCGCCTAAGGAGATAAGTGTTCAGCAGAGGTACAGAGCGAAGTGTTACTGCGAGGGGGAGATCAGGTCTCCGTGTCCGGAAAGATGTATGGACAGCTGCCATTTTTGCAAACGCGGATCCTGTTGGCACAATTCAGATAATTGTACTGAGTATATTGCTGAAATGGGCCGCTGTTACTGCTACACCGACTCTCCGGAAAGATGTGACAACGGCCGATTGGAAAACTGCTACGAGCACAGAACCGTACAAGTGCGATCTGAAGATCCCTGCGTCGAATTTACTCCAAATCAAACCATTTTAGAAACTTCGTTCAAAGGATTCGTCGAACTCTTGACAGAACCTTTTAAAAAATGCGTCAGAGATATGGAATTCGGACTGAATTTCTTGGAACAATCCATAGCGGCAACCGACATTCTGAGCGCCCACACCATCAAGACTTGCACCGAACGAGGAGAAGAACCCTGTTTTCACGAAGCGACGAATAATTTGACCAAACAATTATCTTACTTGGAACAGCTTCAGCGACACTTGACATGGGACATGATCAGAACTCAACATGTAGCTGAGATGGCGTCGAGGAATTTGAACAATTTTAAAGAGCAAATGATCGGCCAGATGATTCGAAATATCAAAAAATACACATGCTGCGTGAAAGGGCTGGATTTCTCCGTTGTGGATAACGAGTGCGATACAACTTCCACAGGTGAGAGAAACAATTCTATTAGCTGATGGTTGTAAACTGATAACTATTTTATAATAATCAATCATCAGTCAAATAATAAAAATGAACTTTTTTTTTAATTGGGTAACGACATTACCGAAACTTTTTGAAACTACCAAAAAATTGAAGAAACCCGTACGTTTGTAGGAGACGCGTGAGGAGCTTTTCCAGGAATCAAAAACCGAAGAACATGAACGACTTCCTTTTGTTTCAGTTACCCCTGGAAACATCACGGTCCAGGCACCAACTGCACCAACTGCTGACGATTCCGATTCTCCAACAGTTGATCCTTGTCCAGGGGGCTGGTTGTGTGCAGACAGAGAAAAATGCATCGAAATCAATTACCTATGTGACGGGGATGATGATTGTGGCGACTTTTCAGACGAAACTGACTGCTAATAGTGCTTCATGACGTAAATAATAGTTTATTATGCCATTGTAACCACTCAATTTATATTCAAGCACAATGCCATACGTCATATAAATTTCTCGTAACACAATTGTGAGTTTTTTATTCAAAAACAAATTTTGTGAAAATAACTAGAGAGCACGTCAATCGAGAGATATCATCTCGCATCGCAGTACATATTCGATTCAGTGTAGAACGTTTACATGCCACCCCAAAACCCCAAAACAAAGAAATACACAGAAAACCCAGAAGACAAGGAGGCAAAATTGAGAATAATAAATAAGTTGATTATTTTGATCGGCTTCAAAATTTGTCATAAGTTTCAAGAAACATAGCAACAACGAAACGTCAGCCGTCCGAACTGTTTTGGGCAGTAGGGATTTTTTTAAAAGTCTGAAATTATGACAATATACTCGGTTTTCCATCTAGTTGTGCCAGCAAGGTTTTCTGTCCGATCGCCCAAACCCGTGGGGCTCTGTGGGGCTACGGGAGGGTTTTTTTTCAGGTTTTCGGGTATGGCAGCGAGTGGGGTGTCGTGTTCGAAGTAATAGTGGACGTAGGGCGACAAATGGTGGGGGGGGGAGGCTTTTGAAGGATGCCTGGAAGACAAAATTTGTCTCATTTAATGAGGTGTCGTTTTCCGAGTAATTTTGGATGCATAGGCCATTTTTGGGGGTCCCACATCCGTCCTCAAATTTTACAAAAATACAAAAACCTTTTTTTAAATACCTACCTAAATTTAAATTTTTTATTGACATAGAATTAATGTTTTATAATTTATATCACAGAATAATAAGCTTTTGTGTAAAATTTGCAGCGTTTTTTGGTCACAGAATTGGGGCGTTAGCTGTCGCCTACTAGTGAACACTTTGCATTCATAACCAGAATTATTTTTTCATTTTATGACCTTTATTTCATGACTTTTATTTCCCTGTTTCATGACGCTTATTTCATAAAATGGCTCATTTCATGACGTTTTACCCAAAAGAGGGTGACGTTTATTTTACCAACAACATCAAATTTTGATGAATGGGTTACGAATTCTTCTGGTCCAACTGGCATTTTCTGTCAAAGTTGTACTTCAACAAAAAGGAGAAATCGTTTGTAAGGATGAGAAATTAGTAAAAATCTTCAAATCTCACAGCTATGCTACACACGTTTAACTCGACCTCAACAGAAACTAGCTCAGAAGCATCTCAAATTGAATTGTAGCCCCCTTTCCAATCTTGAAGATAAAAAATAACGATATTTTGACCAAAAACGAACAATATTGAAAATAAACCAAAATAACAATACTTTGAGAAAAAAATCCTCGAAAATGTTTTTTTTTTTTTTAAATTTACCAAAATTAGGTATTTACCGAAACTTCGACAATGATAATCTCATTTCCGCCCTGTGGTAGTTCGATCGAGGTGAAAATTTTGCGAGATCAACTAGGATGGGTCCCAAATGTTGTGTCAAAATTTCAGATTCTCTGAAATAATTTCTACTACCAAAATTGTTCGAGAATGGTCGGACTGGTTTGAGATCCCTTTCAATCGGCTCTTCGCGCAAAATTACATCGAAATGAACACCCCCCACTCGTCTCCGTCGCGAAAATCCTCTAACGAACCCCGGGAAATGGTCTGATTCAGCTTGATATCAACCTGAAAAGCTTGTCTTTATACTCAATACTATAGCGTCAAAATTCCTTTTTTTTTTTTTTTCTTCTTCTTCTTCTTTTTTAATTCGTATTGCCACAATTGGCGTGGTCCGCCGCGGCGGTGGGACAATAACTTGTTGAAACCTACATGTTCTAATCGTGAACGTACTTTTCTCTACCTGACTTCTGGTGTCTTGCCCATATTCAAGTACCTATAGATAGTAGATCTACGATTATTGCGAGTAGAATTATTTTATTCCTGGCCCAGAATTGGCCAGTCCGTTTCATGACGTTCATAAAGACAAAATTTATACAAAAATGACTACTTTAGGATAAGGAACTATGACTATGACGTTTATGACTATTTTGGCGTCTCTGTTCATGACAGCAAGAATGCGGCAAAACGGCCTGAAACTTGGTGGGAAATTTTCTTGTCAAACGGCCCCCCGAAAATGGCCAATTTATGAAAACATTTCTTTAGTGAGTTCAGTTTTGCGATTAAACGAGTCCGAAACAATTCTCAACAATGTTCTTAAACAGCGGAGTTATACGACAAAAGCTTCTCATCATCGTGCACTACAGTGTGGAAAACAGGGCCGTTATGGACATCTCGGGGTCGTCCACGCTTTTTTTCCAATTTCTGTAAAAATACTTCTATATAACCACCCCAAGCTACGTATTTACAGCTGATACGTCTACCACGTGCTGTGAGGTGCTTTCCAAAAAATTTGGCGGGTTCTAACGTTTAAAGGTACTTTTGGTGCTTTGTTGTGTCGTGTACAACAATTACGGTGCGAAGTACTTTTTTGTGGTTTCTTTTTACACTCACCTGTTGTCAGGTAGTCGACATGATGATGGTGAAGGTTGGCCAGCGCTTCCGAATTTTTTTTTTCGACAAAAACGTTCAAAGGGATTTGCCGGATGTTTTTTAAGGGAAGGGGGAAGAGGAATTTGGGGAGAATTATTTTTGTTTGTGGGTTTTTTTGTTTTCTCTGCGTGGGGGGAGACTGGAGAGTTCGGAGAGGGATTGTACAGGTCGGGATTGAACAGGTCCTGGTTCAGACGTTACGGGAACTGGCTAGCGCCGCCTTCACTGACGTCCTGGCAGGCTTGTGATCCGAGTCCGTCGGGACCTGTGGGCTCAGTGGAGGCGGCGGGAGGCGGCGGGATGTCCCGCCCCACCCCCTTTGGCACCCTCGCTGTTCCCCACCACACCGACTCGCGAAGGGGGAGGGATGGGGAGGGGTACACCCTCTCAAGTTCATGATCGGGTGGACATGTGAGGGATTTCGGGGTGCTTGATTGGCGTATTATCGTTACCAACGAGCAAAGGACCTCCCCTGGCGAAGGCAGCCAACGCATCTTCAACGCACGAGATTGAGGGGTTGAATGACTGACGGGGCTGAAATTCGGGTGGACTCGTCAAAACAAATCTTTAATTACGCAAAAATTAATTCTATGTCATTAGGAGATAAGAAAATATTTTTGAAAGAATGAAAAAAAAAACTTCTGTACAACGTTTGGACTGACGTGGGACCTCAAAAATGGATGATGCGTCCAAAATTACTCGTAAAACGACACCTTATTAGATCTCCTGGGATCATTCAAAATTCTCATTACACAACCCCAGGAAAACCCCGTAAATCCCCCACGATGAAATCAGACCGCTCTGAGACCCCGAATAATGGGTTCTACGTTCAAAAATACTTCGAAAACGGCACCTAACTCGATCCCATAGCCGAAACCCTTCAAAAAAAGCTCTCGCGTAGCCCCTTTTCAACCCTAAAGAGCCCCACGGGTTTGAGCGATCGGGCTGAAAACCTTGCGGGCACAACTAGATGATAAACTGAGTATTTTGTCAAAATTTCAGATTGTTTTTAAAAGTTCCTTCCTACTGTAGTCCAGTGAATTAGGCAGATTCACCTTACATAAAACCTGGCAGTTCTGATTTTTTTGATATGTTGTTTGGGACCATTAGGAGGTAATAAATCCAACTTTTCGTCATTCTCGTCCTTGTGCGCTTTTCGCAATCTTGAAAAAACCGTCAAAATTTCGCACATTTTTCAGTTTTTGGCCTATAACTCGTTCCCCGTGCTGTTTTGCGTAAACTATTATATCACCCGAATTGTAGAAGACAAAATTTCCTACAAATTTGGTCCTGTAAGGTTTTTGAGTCCGACCAACGGTAACGGAGATACGAGGCTGCAAAAAGGGGTAAAATCTCGAGTTTTGCTAAATTTTAACTTTCTCACCACTTCGCGATGTAAAAACTCCCCGAAGACTTCAATTTAGCGAAAATTCGTAATAGAGTCAGTTGTAGAGAATTAAGTCATTCATCACCTTATTTATGTTGGGAAAAAGGAGTGGGGGTCACTCCTTGGTGTTGGCTGTTCAATTTTTTATAGACATGGATTGGATAGGTTACTTGAGTTTTCTAAAATAATTATCTCTATCTGAGAAGGGTGGTCGAACCAACTTAGGTCGAACGTCATTGAACACAAAATCAGTAGATCCCTTTACATCAAATCCACAACAATTTTCGGAAAACTACTCAAAAACATGTAAGTACAATTCACATGCATTACCAGGTGTACAAAAAAAAACCGCAATTTGATCAAATATTGCTACAGTACACTATACAGCGATTCCACGCTGAAATGCAAAAATCGCGGATTATCCATTTTCCAATAAATTTACCCCCAATCCTTGATTTTAGCTCCTAAATTTTTTACAGACTTGCATTTGATAGGTAGGTAATTAAATTCTCTACAACTGACTCTATTACGAATTTTTTTACTAAATTTTCATCTATTTCAATAAGTTCGAAGGTTGGTTTACTTAAGTCGCGAAGTTCATTGATTAAATAGGTACATTTAATTTATTTAATTGAATTATTTTCTATTTTCAATTAAAGCACTATTACCTTTAAAACTGGTCAGTTCCCAGCATTTTAGTTTCAAAACTAGTTATATGCTTTTTGTTTATATACAAAACTGGTTACGTCCAGACTTTGGTGTCAAAAGTGGTTAAGTCCATACGTTTTTATTGAATTCCACCTCTATAAATAGAGTTTTAGGCAAAATTTTGATTTGTTTTGATCTGGAGAGGCCCAATCTGTGAAAAGAAGCCGTACAATGTCTGACTCGAGGCAAAAACTACCCTCAAACCGTTTTTCGTGTTTTACCAAGTTTGACCCGAAATAGACTTAACCAACTCTGGAACTAATGGCCTTCATATGATATATTATATTCATATTATGAACTATAGTCAAACGGGGGAAAACCTACTGACTTCTCGTTCATCCCTACACTGTCCGTTCACACACCGACCTCACCACTCGTTTCATGACCACACCGGGTTTTCCCCCTCTTTTGTTAAATTTCATTGAAATTTATGTGGCCTCCTCCCGCGGGCTATCACGTCACCATCGTGCGTTCCCCGGCTCCGTATTTCATCGGCGTTTTCCCCCTCGCCGCCGCCGCCGCTCACCGGAAAAGTGAAATTTATCGCATGTTATTTTCTCCGAGTGTCGAGAGCGGCTCTATCGTCAATAAATATCGTCTCAATTTACACGCGAGCGGGTTTCCAGCAATCAAAACTCAATTATCGGACCCGAGCAATTAGAGGGAGAAAACGTTTCGGCTCTCTTAGCAACCTCGAGGCATCCTTTATACAGAATTATCCCGTCAGAAGTTGCAAATATTTATTTTTAAAACCCCTATAAATTTCAATTTGTATAAACAGTGAAATGGAGATAATTTAAAAAACGAGAACGATTAATTATTAAAAAAATAATAATAAAAATTATACTAAAAACTATTAAGAATAGTTTTAAAAAGAAGAACGTTCTTCTCGAGAAGGTCATTTTAAAGAAACGTTCTTGACCCAAACGATAAAGTATTGTTCCTTCAGGTTTCGATCCACTTATTTTGTTATGATGGTAATTTTATGTCCGATTGCATAAATCATGCATTCCCAAAACGGAGATGGAAACGAAAAGAACAAGAAATTTCCTTCCCAGCGAGAACGGTTACCGTCAAGAACGAAACATTTCGTTCCCAGCGGGAACGGGTCTAATTGAGACAAGACTTGTCACTTAGTGACGACATGTGAGGACGCCGAACTAGTGGCCAGACGGTGAGACAAGTGACGACAGGTGAGGACGGTGAACTAGTGGCCTAACGTTAAGAACAAAAAGAGGCCGCCGAACTAGTGGCCTAACGTATGTTAAATATACCACGTACCTATATAAATTTTATATACCTCGAAATATATAAACTTGACACTCCCACGTCTCCTTCCCCGACTAATGGGGTAATCACGCGGTCATGGAAATCATGGGCATAGACCGGCGGGGGGGGGGGGGGGGGAGGGCCGAGCCGTCTACCCAGACGACACCCTCTCCTTCCCTCAGCTATGAACGCCGGACGTCTCGCGATCCGTCGTGCCGTGAGAGCAGTTCGTACTGCACGACGTGGTGCCCGACGTCCGGCGTTCATAGCTGAGGGAAGGAGAGGGTGTCGTCTGGGTAGACGGCTCCCCCCCCCCCCCCCCCCCGCCGGTCTTTTCCTATGATTTCAATGTAATGGGGTAATCACACTGTCGGAAACTCCCGCCGGCCGACGAGTGGCGATTTACATTGAAATCATAGGCAGTGAGGGGGGCACCACGTCGTGCAGTAAGAACTGCTCACACGGCCCGACGGATCGCGAGGCGTCCGGCGTTCATAGCTGAGGGAGGGAGACGGTGTCGTCTACCCGGCGGCTCGGCCCTCCCCCCCGCCGGTCATTGCCTATGATTTCAATTAAAATCGCCATTCGTCGGCCGTCGGGGAGTTTCTGACAGTGTGATAACCCCACCACAAAACATCTGGTGTTCGATGGGATTCGAACCCGTGACATCCCCGGAAGGGAGCGCAAAGTGGCTATCGTCCAAAACCGCTCGGCTAACTACCATCGGTTATGAGCTGCAAAATCGGTTCACAGAATTGAAAGCCCGTTCTGAGACATTTAAAAACGGTTTGGTAAGCATCCAGAACCGGTTTTAAGACAACCAAAACTGGTTTGGAGATTCACATTGTGCGTTTTAACTTAACTGGATTTGGACGCCTCAGTTACCAGTCAAAACGGTTTTAGAAAATGGAAACCAGAATATATTCCAACCAGTGCTAAAGGGCTCGCTTCGCCCTTCCAAAGAACCCGCAGACCTCTCAGACCCCGCCCAGCCGGCCCCTATAAGGTGTATAATACAGACAGCATACCCGCGCGATCTCTCAAAATCGTTCACACTAAACTTGCCGTCTGAATTCGCTAATCGTTGAAATTCGGGATTGAGTATTAAAATTTGGATCGCCAGCTCAATCAGACTGTAAACAACAAAGGTAGGAAGAGTTGCGCGCAGTTTTCGATGAGCGCAAATATATTTATGAAAGATTTTGGTTTATTATTCTTGGAATAATACACCTATGTTTCCGCGACGGGGGTCGACGACTCCGATCGGCCTCAAAATTTGACATTATCCGTTTCAAGAGGTCTACATTCAAAATCCGAAATGTCCGTCCGGGCCGTTTTGGGCAGTAGGAATTTTTTTTAAATCTGAAATTTTGACAAAATACTCGGTTTCCATCTAGTTGTGCCCGCAAGGTTTTCAGCCCGATCGCCCAAACCCGTGGGGCGCTATGGGGCTAAAGAAGGGGTTTTTTGAAGGCTTTCGGCTATGGGATCGAGTTTGGTGTCGTTTTCGAAGTATTTTTGGACGTAGAATCCATTTTTTGGGGTCCCGCAGCGATACGATTTCACTGTTGCGATCTATTGGGCTTTCATGGAGCTAAAAATGGGATTTTTGAAAGATCCCAGGAGGTCAAAATTTGACCTCCTGGGAGGACCTCCCAGAATTTTCATTTCTTTTTTCAAAAAATATTTTTTTGATTTTGTTTTTTCAAAAAATATTTTTTTCTAATTTTGTTTAGTTTTTTACTTGAAAAATATTTCATATTTAAAAATATTTAATACCTATTTAAAAATATTTAATATTTTTCAAGTAAAAAACTAAACAAAATTAGAAAAAATATTTTTTGAAAAAACAATCAAAAAAATCTTTTTCGAAAAAAAATGAAAATTTTTTTTTAAATTTTTTTCATTAACACAGAATTAAATTTCTGCACAAGTAACCTATATCAATATCATATCAAAGAATAATAAACCCTTGTGTAAAATTTGCAGGTGTTTTTTTTATAACACTGCTACCTCACCGGCATGACGAGAAGGTTGTGCGTTTTTAGTATCCAAATGGCTGGTTTGGCTGATGCTCTGCCTTTCAAACCATCATCTGGACATTCAAAAATTTCCCCGATTTCGGGTTCCTATTAGGTACAATATGGGACTAAGTATGAGACTGAAGATAGTATGTCACTGGGATTTTCGCCTTCTGTTGCCGTTTGCAGCGATTTTACGAACCCCAATCCCTAGAAATCGAGAGAACCCGCCCTCTCGACGAAGGGCCACTTTACCGCGTAAAAGCCGTTTTCTGGGAGGTGCAAAGTTGTGTGAAGTTTCGGGTTTTCGACTGGAAAGTGGTAAGAGTCCCGAGGCCGACGAATACTTTGGAGCATTAGCATAATCCCGGAGACAGGTATTGATTTCCTAAAGCGGGAAAAGGGCGACGAGGAAAACGGATTGAAATGGGTGACTTTCTCGTGACTTTCTGTAGGAAGTCACTTAGGGATTTTCCTCCGACATTTCCCCGCCATTAAGCAGGCTTTAAACCGGCGGGGAAGCGGGGTGGCCACTTGTTGTCAAGTTAGTTGTTCAACAAGTCGTTTTCAGGGAAACGAATGAGCTTTCTTGTCTCGCCCCGTCTACGGAACACTCGAAATGTCGCGGGTTTAATGACGAGTGGAACTGGCGAGAGTCGAGATAGGGATGGAAAGCTACGCGAATCGACAATATCAAAATGGGATGAAAAAAAAAAAACTTCCCATCGTATCGCCAACACAGGATGAATAAACTCTCTAATGGAAATTTGTTGCATAGCAAAATTGCCAGAGCTCTGCAATGCCAACCTCCCAACTGACGTCCTCACACTGTCTGACCTCGTCCTCCCACGTCCTCCTTGACCTTTTAAGCCCTCAAAAGAGCCTTCGGAACATTTTCGGTTAGTTGGTTTCCCCGTGCCACGTGACCTAGTTAGGTGCCCACTACACCCTTCGCTTTACTGCACTTTTGAAAGGAAAAAGTGATAACAGAAAAATGTTAAATACAAATAACGGCGGCCACAGGCGTAACAAACCCGTGGGGCTAAAAAGGGGCTTCGAGAGGGGTTTTTGAAGGGTTGCGGCGTTGGGGGTTGAATTAGGTGTCGTTTTATAAATATTTTTAAAAGTAAGATCCATTTTTGGGGGTCCCAGAACCATCCAATTTCACCTTGGGGATCAATGGGGCTTTCATGAGGCTACAAATGGGGCTGCACTGAGAAAAAAAACGGCCTAAAATACTGTTAAAGTTTAACAGTGTAATGCTCTGCCAACAGTATTGATACTGTTAATGAGTGAATACTGTTATTGAAATGCCGCCCCCTGAGTATACTGTTAATGTGTGTGCTCATCAACAGTATTATACGGTTACTTCAACCGACTAACTCTGTCATTGTCACCAAAACACTGTTAAAGTTGGGCAAAACACTGTTAAAGTTGGGCTAAACATGGCAAGGGGCGGCATTTTGCTCAATAACCTTCTCGTTAACAGTATTTTTCGTCCAACTTTAACAGAGTCGTTTTCTCAGTCTGGTGCCAGGGTGTCGAATGAGGTATCGTTTTACCAGGCAGCGAGGTGGAAACTCAATTCGCAGAGCGTGCTGGTTTTCCAGTCTACCAGTCATGTTTCTGAGAATCCTCCTACCTTAAGCTTGCTATTGCAAGCCTATAGTCTTGTAAATACAGTAAATCTGCAAAACCATGTATGTCCCATTTTTGACGAAAATAATGTTTTCAGAAGTTTTTTCAGATTATGTTTTCATTCAGAAGTTTTTACAGTCTCCTGTAAAATTTCCAAAAATATACATACATGGTTTTACAGATTTACTACTTTACCAAATTTTGGTTTGTATTTTGCCGATAGTTCTCCAGTTCTCAACCGGTTGCCATCTCCTGAACTTCTTGCCTATTCTATATTCAGTCTGCGAGTCTTGAAAAGCGAGTAGAAGGGGTCTGAGGCCAGGTTGGAGAGGTCGGGGGTTGGTTGGCAATAGCCAGCAGGGGGTGGCCCCGTAGTCGTAGTTATAGAACTGACGCAAATGAAGGGACATTTTTCCAATTTTCCCCAGAAACCGATTGGCGCACACGTATTCCTCTTGGCTACTAAACTGGCGCAAATGAATGGTAGCCTCTGAAGTTCAAAAGTTGGAACACTAAGGAGCAGCGAGTTTTCAAACTCAAAACATTGTGAGCTTTCAATGTCACCGATATGGATGCTTATTGCCCTCAACGGCATTTTTTGGGGGAAAGTGAAATTCGTACGATTCCAACTCGACCAGTACAGACCGAAAGCAGAACAATCGAGTTGGCGCCACGCCCTTCACTTGTTAGGAACCTAACGGCCTTCCGACACCAACACGGGCACACAACACAAACAACAAGTTGAAAGCCCGCCGACCAAGTCAATAATGAGGTCTACATTGTCAAGTTATCATCCTCCCCGAGCTGTGCAACCCCCGAAAAGTCTCGGCAAACATCGTCTTGGACCTTACAGACCCACCTCGTAGGTTGGTCGGACGTGACTTCGACGTTCTCGGGGGAGACAAAACAAGTTTTCCGGCCAGAAATTGGCAGAGTTGAAGAAATCAAATAAACGTTGAGTCCGCTGGGAGTTTGGAGAACAAAACCAAAGGCGACAACCACCTCAACACAGTTGGACCGGTATAAACACGACTACGTTTGCTGAGAACGTTAAACTAGCTACGCAATCTGCGAGCCCTTGAGGGCTATGGGCGGGAGGGGGGAAGTATCAGTTCCCCCAATCCCCTCCTGGACCGGTTGTAGTGGGATTTTGTCCCCCCCCCCCTCATTACCCCCCAGAAAGACGCAGTGCTAAGACGTGTATTAGGTAATTAGGAATTGGACCTCAACCACAATAAGCCAGAAGGCTTCCGTACTGGGGGAGTGTTGCCCGCAATGTTCCGATCCCCCGAAAAATTTACAACATTTGTAAAATTTAAAATTTAATTACAATTTACCTCAACACAGATGTCATGTTTTTTTCCTGAAAAACAACCCGGTCGCGGCAATGACGGAATCGCCCCTTCTTGTCGAACGTGGTTGACGTTTTTCCTCCGTACGGAATTTATTATGCTTGCAGATAGGCTGAGGTATTCCTTCGAATTATACCCGACTTGAAGTGACTCGGGGAATGCCATTCCGATGCCAGGAAGTCTGCAAGGAACGTCAGAAGGGGTTGTCGACTACAATGGGATGCAGGTCGAGGGGTTTGCGGAGAGACGATATAAAAGTGGAGCGGAACCCAATCCAAGTAGTTCGTCCAACTTGGTACGTCGTACTTATGATAGATCAATTGGTTCATTGCTCATTCATAATTGAAAATGAGCGTTTTTCAGCGCTTAATTATAATTATTTTTTAAATTTAATTTAGTACTTACAAATTATTTTAATTTATTAATTTTTTATATAATAATATAATTTATGGAATAATTTCATTCTTTGAATATATCATTCTTTCAACCCGTGAATGACCGAAAATAATTTAAATCTATGAAGAATATCTTTTTGAGATTTTGTGAAAAAAATGTTATAAAAATCATCTTTGCGTAAGTCCTTACCGGGTAAACCTCACGAAAAAAAAAATCACGAACCGACGAAGACAGCACACACGAAGGTACCTTCACAGCCGCTCTCTTCTTTCCCACACCTCGCACTGACTCTTCTTGTTATGATTCACAATCCTAACGATTTAATTTTTCTAATTTGATTTAAATTTTTTTAAAAAAAAAAAGCTTCGGAACTCACACGCGATCATTACTTAACGTTTCGCAACTTACTTCTTCAGACATTACTTTTTTCTTAGCTAGTGGAGCTAGTGGAGAAAATAAAAAACTTTTGACTTTTGACTTTTTTCTTAATAGTAATTATTAAGAATAGGTAGTAATTAAAAATAATAATTAGGTTATATTAAACATGAAATTTTGCGACATCTTTAAATTTTTTTTTCGCAACCAGCTTTATTAAATAATTATTAAATTAATTTATTGATGTTTCATGTTTTGGGATAATTACGTTGTTTCGTTATTCATTTCTATTATTCTTTTAGTCAACATACATCTTGTTCATCTCTCCGACGTCCAAGTTGTGGGAACTCGAGAAAACGTGTCGAGGGGGGTGGGGAGGAGTGGTGATGAGAGGAGGGGGGGGGGCTACAACGAGAAAATTGGATCCGTTCATGCGGAAATGCTCGGGGTCTGATGTCCTCCGTCGGGGTTCCGCCGGGTTTCCCGACACCTCAATCCTCGCGACATGAATAAACCATTTTTACCAACCTCACATCCCCCCCCCCCCCCCCGGAATTCCTCGATAAACGACGATATCGTTGGCCGACGAGAGGACTGACTCGTTAAGGTCACAAACGGTTAAATTGCACGTTCGAGAGGGTTCAATTTTGGGTGTTAAATTCACTTGGGAAGTTTCTCTCGTCGAAACCGTTTCGAAGAATTCGACATCGTGGAAAAAGAGGTGAAGAATATTCCCTCCTCCCCCCCCCCCCTTCGTACCACCCACAGCACCATCCCGCCAAAGTTTAATAAAATTAAAAGCTCTCCAGAGGGCGAACCTCGACGGGGTCTTATTTTCCTCCGACCAAGAAACAACGGCGACCCGTAAGAAGAACCGTCAACGGGTGATGGGTGGGTGAGGGGGGGGGGGGAGAAGCTTGTCGAACAAACCGCGGGATATTTTCGAGTTTCACAAAAGGAATAAATCTTTCATAAGCTCCCCCCCCCCCCCTCTCCCTCCCGATTCTGCCATTTTCCCTTCCGCCTTTTTCCAGTCTGAGAGCCGCGGAGGGGGGGGGGGGGGGGGGGGCTGAAAAAGGCTTTTCCGCTCTGGTTCCCGGAAAACTGTCTTCCTCCTGAGTTTGATGGATGGAAAGGTGGAAAAGAAGCAGGTGGCAGAGAGGGGGGAAAAAAGTAGAAAACAAACCTCGTATCCTCGTATTCATTTCCGAATATACACCAACATAGAATACCTGGTTTCATTGTAATATCAAGAATTTGATGCTCTATTGTTTTGATTTCATAGTATGAAAGTATCTGAATCCGGCTTTAATAATTTGAATATTATGAAAAATTTGAATATTATTGAATGGTTTGGATTAATGGTTTTAAATGTTACCCCTAACCAGTTTGAAGGGGTTTCAGCCCAATATGGAGGTTTTAGAACAGACAGTTTGAAAAGCGAGACATCATTAAGGAAAAATAAGAATAATAAAACATTATTTTAATTGAAAATGTTGGTTTGTTTTAAAAAAATTAACTAAAAGTAGAATTAATTTTTTTTTATAAATTGAAATGTTCTATAAAAATTTAAGCGCAAAACACTTGAGCATTCAACATTAACGAAATTAACGTTTAAAATTAAAATTAAAACCTAATAATTAAAATGAAATTTAAACTTTAATATTTCAAGGGGTTTCAAACGCGCTCCAAGGCTCAGCAACTGGTTTTGTTTCAAACCAGTTTTAAAGCCCTTCAGGCTGATTCTGCACCATTTCAACACTTGTAAAGCACTTCAATCCGGTTTTACAGGATTTCCACTGTAAGCCTGAAGCAATTTACTACTACTAGGGTAAAGTAGGTACCCTAATATGGTATAGTGCCTAATATGGCACTCCTCAAACTAACCAAAGTGATGAGGCGGTGGCAGTAACGTGAAATGCAAGCTACCCAAGCATGACCACCAATTGGAGGGTCAACATTTTCAAGGGTCACCTGATGCAAAGGCACAACACCTGATTCAAATGGCTACCGCCTAAAGTTTTTTGGACCCGAGTGCAATCACCTGTTTGATATTTTCAGCATGTGATTGAGTTTGTCTTTCGTCAAAGAACATCTTCCATAAGTTAGTCTTTGCACTTCATCAGCTCCGATTGTTGTCAACCCCCCTGATTTCCTAATATGGCACCCGTCATGTGTTAATTTGTGATTTTCGTAACATGAATCCATGCGACGCGGCAATCACAGCTCCACCAGGTTTTGCGACAAGACTTAGGACTTATGGCTGCGAGATCTGGGGTACAGCCTGCTACACTTCCACACAACAGATTCAGCGACAACAAAACAAGATCATCCGTTCCATAACAGGTGCCCCGTGGTACGTGAGAAACGACGTGCTCCGGGAAGACCTACAATTATCCACAATTCAAGAGACCATCACTACACAATACACAAAACTGGTGGAGAAGGCCGAAGGAAACATGAATCGCGTCGCGGCAATCACCAGGTTTTGCGACAAGACTCAAAAGAAGACATCTCAGACATAATCGTATCACTACTCTCACTGCTCATAACAACGCAGACATCCCATCCCAATCAAACTAACAGAACAAGGGCCGGTTTTTGAAACCATAGTCAAATCACCGCAAACGAGTGGTTTGGTGACCACCGTCAAACGCGATTTTACAGCCGCTATTTTGTCGGCGTTTTTAGAACCATAGTCAGCCTTCCGACAGCTGACCACGCCGCTAAAATTTTGGCGCCTTGAATATTTTCCCTAGGTGAAATTTTTTCGTCATTGCGGGTTTTGACAACTCATTTGTGAGGAAGGAGTTCACATTTCCCGCTTCTTCTGCCTTCAACATGTCATTATTTTGAGCGTTATTTGAGCGAAAAAAGTAAACAATTATCTCCATCTCTTTCTACCACTCCGCACCCTCCGCGCCGCGGAGTCCGCGGCGGGCCGTCTCGTCAGTCAGTTGTTCCTCGTCAACCAATGAAAGCGGTGGTCACGGCTCCGTAAAAATTTGACCCCAGGGTCCTGCTGTGGTTACCGTTTCGTAAAAATAGCGGCCCGTAAAACGGTAACTAAGGTTCAAAAAACGCTTTTTCCGTTATACAGCCGTCAGAGTCGTCTTTTACGGCCGTCAGAGTTAACTATGGTTTCAAAAACCGGCCCCAACCCATCCAAAAAGCTCATCGAAGCTAGTGGAGAAAATAAAAAACTTTTGACTTTGACTTGTTTTCGATTTTCCACTCCATTTGCGTTCCACGTGACAATCTTCATAGTTGATGAGTTGAGGTTAGCGGCCATGGTATTGGGTGAGTAGTGTTTGAAGGCTGTTTATAGATGCAGTCAGTTGGTTCATGAGCAGTACAAGTGGTTGGAGCAGTGAGTTGATAAGTGTAGTTACAGTGAGGTTAGCGGCGTTGATGTTTCAAACGAGTTTTAAAGCCCTTCAGGCTGATTCTGCACTTTTTCAACCCTGTTTTACAGAATTTCAACTGGAAGCTTGAAGGAATTTACAACTACTAGGTACACCAGCACTGGTATAAAACTCACGGTAGGTACTTTTCCGTTATACACCCCCCCACCCACGCGATTTCATGTTTCATACACACCCCTCCCGATGGCTTTAAGGCACCCAAATTCAAGTACTTTTCCGTTATAACACCCCCCACCCCTTCCCACTCGATTTCGAGTTTCATACACACCCCTCCCGATGGCTTTAGGGCACCCGAAGCCAACCAAAATTGCGTGGAGGGTGGGGGGGGGGGGGTATAACGGAAAAGTACCAAACTCACACCAGTTTTTTTTTTATTAGCGTAGGTACCTAATAGTTTTATTATTTAGTGCTTAACAATATGACACCGGGGGGAGGGGGGGGGGGGGGGGGGCTGACTAAGACACCGACGTCGATAAATCAAAATTTGGTTATAATTGAATTACCTACGGCCTACAGTGGGCGGTGCTGCCGAACTAGTTTCTCTAGAGACCACTAAAAGGCCACACGGCTTCGTAGATCCCCCCCCCCACCCCCACCCCCGCACCTTCCAGCCAATCAAGTTGGGCGACTGAGGATGGCAGTCCCGCCTTCGGTAATAGGTTTGCCTCACGAGGAAACGCTAAGCAAATTATTTGTTTACGTGCGGAGGCTCCGCAGCCTCCACCGCCCCTTTCCGCCGGCTCCATCAAATTCTCATCACTCGGCACACACAGTTCGGCTCCGTCGCGTGATTGCTTGGCGGATGAAATTCCCAGAAACGAGCGTTCGCAAGTTGAAAAGAGGAGCGGGAAAGGCGGAAGGGAGCGGGGGGTACGACGAACGACGTTATTTCCTTTTATCTCTCGTCAATTACCTGAAAACGTCTTAAAATCAATTCCCCCACCATCTTGAAAAGGTCGAATCACTCCGGAAACTCCATTATCACCTTTGCTTATCTCCTCCTTCTCGGCTTTCTCATGCACCAACGTGCACACCGTGAAAAGTCGATTCGATTCATGCTAATCGATGCAGAAATATACGTCTCCACCGGGAGTGGTTTCGGTTAGCATTGAAAATCCCACCGGGAGGGAAAGGTTTAAAATTCCGTCGGCCCCGCAATAAAGTTACTCTCCGCGGAGCGTTCAACCGGAGTCGACTCTCAAGTTGGCTCCGCGGACTCGCTAATGCCGGGAGATGCTCGTATAATTCACTCAGCGAGGCCTCTTCATATTTATACTAACCCCCCTTAAGCCCCCCCCCCCCCACGAGAAGTGTTTCTCAGGCGACTTTCGAAGCGGAAAGTTGTGTATTCTGGTTTGCGGCATCCTTGAAAATACATAATGTATCCTTTAATAGTTTTGAGTTATAGGTGGACATTTCTTGAAAATAACATTGAATAAAAAAACTCCATAATAGGTTTTCACCGCCATTCAAACCTGTTTCAATCTGGTTTTGGATGCCTCAGGGGTGGAGCCAACTGGTTCGAAGGAAGTTGGAAACCAGTCTCGAGGCGTTTGAATTAAACTTTGAAATCAGGTTGAGGAGATGGAAATGGGATTGTGGAGATAAACACTGATTTGTAAGCTGGTTGTGGAAGATGACAACCCGTTCGACAGGTTGAAGGACTCGTCTTGAAGCGTCTCAACCGTTTTGGGAAGTTGAAACCCAATCTCGAGCAGTTTGAAAAAGTCGACACCCGCCTGGAAGCTACTCAGATCCGTTTTTTGTAGATAAAAACTGCTTCAGGGAGTTGCAAACCAATTTTGAAGCGTTTATAACCGGTTTGGGAAGTGGGGAATCAGTACACAGGCGTTTGATACCGATTTGAGAAGTTCAAAACGAGGTTGGAGAGTTCAATGCCAGTCTGAAAGGCTTTTATAACAAGTTTCGGGCGGCTAAGGAGTAGATGAAACCAGTTGAAAACCAGATAGGGTAGTTGAAACCAGTCTACAGGTGTTTTAAACCGGTTTGACCAGTTCATAACGGGATAGTTCATCATCAGTCTAAAAGCCGCTAGAAACGGGTTTTGGTTGTCGCGTCGTGAACGTCGTGTCATAGACGTTATGTGCGAATTTCTTGGAGCCCAACTAAGGAGGGGACGTGAATGATACGAGGGGGCCTGTTAGTAGACCTCCCGACCGTCATAATATGACATCTATATTGTATCACGTGTCGTGCAGTTTAATTCTTCAATTGCAAATCCAATCTTAAATTAAATTAAAGTCAGTGAGTGACCCCCCTCCTCAAGCAGACATCACCACGAATGGACCCCGGTGAGATCTTTCCGGCTTCTTTAAAATTTTGTTAGAGAAATTTCTTTCCATTCCCTTAACCGCCTTATCGCGAGGATTGCGGTGCCTACTCACGGCTGCTGAATATTTTTTTCTAAAGAAAGAGGTCATAGATTTTCGAATTTCCCGTGTCAAACCGGTTTCAAATCCTTTCAAACTGGATCCCTCAGCGGCGGAGCCAAATGTGAGGAGGCAAACTGGGGGCAGCGATCGTGAACTGTATCGTGATACGACGGCCACCATAAAGCTGTATGCCGTACGGGGGGGTTTCGGCAGACGGCACCTTCTTGAATGACACTCCATAATTAGGGCTACGCTATCGGCTCCGCTCATCTGAAGCAGCTCCGCTCTTCCCCCGCTTGCCCCACCAGGCCCGGCTATTGTCCTACGAGAGAAACGCCCGAGCCTGACGCCCAGTTGACAGGGACTGTTACAATGCTCCGCGCTATCTACCCCCCCCCCCCCCCTCCTTCCCTTCACGCTGAGGGGGGTGGCTGTTTGTAGGTACCTGCCGCTCTTCTGTTCCTCCTTTGCTTCAACCTCTCTTTACACCAAACAACAGATAACAGCAGCTACACTCCACACCTTCACTATACCGCTTCATTGAGACCCACCAAATTTAAACTATACTATACTATTTAAACTATACCTACTATATCCAATTTAGGTTCAATCGAACCAGCGACGTTTTTCCAAGTGGGGTTTTGAAGGGATTTGTCCAAGAAGTCGAGTATGGTGTTCGTTTTCGATGTAGATTAAATCTACATCGAAAACAACAAATTTTGGACGTAAAATCGATTAAAGGTGGTTTCAGACCTGTACGATCATTTCCAAGGGCTCTGTGAGGCTCCAAGTGGAATTTTGACAGGTTTGGGCCATGAAGTCGAGTGGGCTGACGTTTTCGATTTAGGTATATGTTGCAGACGTGTTCAATCATACCACAGGTTTCTGTTGGACTTGAAACAGGCGGAGATTTCTTCCAGGAGGTCCGGTGTGGTGTCATTTCCAAAGCAGTGGTGGACAAGAAATTGTATTTTGAGGGTTGCAGACCAGTCCGCACTGAGAGAAAAAAAAAGGCCTATTCTAGGTTATTTTTTGATTTTTTTCTAGGTTAAATGCTGCCAACCTAGATTTTTATTTTTTTTTTTTTTCATTCTAGGGTGGAACAATTTAGTCTAGGTTGAATATCATTTAACCTAGATTGAAAATATTGGTGAAGTTACCGTCCTAAAAATGCAAACCACCAAGATTTAAAATGCGCCGCCCCCACACTGTAGTTCTAGATTAAGTTCACCGCGTTCATTTACAGTCTAGGTTAAAAACATTAGTGTCTCACCCTGGTATTCAATGTTTTTCATTTTCATAGACGGTTGATTTACCCTAAAACGAAAACGCTCTCACCCCACCTCAAACAATTTACAGCCATGGCGCGTTAACCTAGAACCCTTTTATCTCTAGGTTGTGCCCCTTTATTTTCGAGGTAGTTTCCTATTTCTAGGTAGCTGCCTATTCTTTTCAGGTTGGTCCTAATAAATTTCTAGGTGGCTCACTTTTCTTTCTAGGTTTGCTCTACTTCCATTCCAGGTTGGTTCTATCAATTTTCTAGGTTGTCTCTGTTTCCAACTCAGTCCACAACTTGCAATGTGACGTCATAGTGACAGAAACTTGATGATCACCGTTTATTACAGATATGCGGTGGGGTTGAGGCCCCTAAATAGCGGGGCTGCCAAGGCAACGAGAATTAACGCCCACCGCCTACAGTGGCGTTCTCCCCGGCCGCTTAGCGTACTGTAGAAACAACCTGGAATTTATCGAATGAATTACATATCACTGTTGTTTATACCTAAAACTATTTGTGAGGTAACCGAGAACTCGTACGTTCTCAGTTGTATCCACCGGGCTGCTAAATAGGGGACAGGAGTAATGTAGTGGGGGCTGAGAAGAATAATACACTCTGGTAAAATAACCGGGATATTATTATTATTATTAAATTCCCAGTTGTTTCAACCAAGACGTAAATGGTGGGGACAGAGTTTACTAATGTTCCCTGTTGAAGTAACCGTTATTGAATTAATCAGCCCGAAAATATGTGAAACAACTGTGGTTTTAACCGAGACTGAAAGTCGAACTTTTTCCTCTGGGGTATCTATACCTAAGGTAACAATCTCGCCTTTTAAATCTCTCGGTTGTTTTCATTTGTACACCCGAGACTTTAATGGAGGGGAATTATATGGAAGGTCAAATCATTCGATTCTAGGTTACCCCACTTAAAACTCAAAGGTAGGTAATATATTTTCTAGGTCTTCACAATGTCAACCTAGACCAAATGTGAAGTTCACATTTGGTCTAGGTTGACACTGTTTTATTCCAGGTTGTGGTCAGAGGGTGGGTAATAACGGATTAGGTTGTTTCTATATGGTTCTAGGTTGTATTAATATTTTGCGATGATACATTAACCTGGACCTTTTTTTCTAGGTTGAATCAATTGACTCTAGGTGGTTTCAATTTCTTTTCGAGGTTATTTCGGATTTAACCTAGCCACTAAAAAAATCTTTTCTCTCAGTACGATCATACTGTTGGGATCTTCTTTGACTTGAAACGCGCTAGAAATGATGATTTTGAAGGGTTTTGTTGCGGTGGTGTCATTAATTGTATTTTAGTTTAAATTTTCCAAATAAATGTGGTGTGAAATCGATTTATAAGGGTTGCAGACGGGTCCAATCATGCCATGGAGTTCTGTTTGACTTCGTGCACAGTCCGAAGGAACAGTAGTAGGTATGGCATAGCTGAAAAAAGAAAACACTTCTTCTGAACCCTTCAACATGCATCGGCTTCAGCTTGGGGGTTCAGGGAGCCCACTAACCAGCCTCGACGATAACCAAACGAAACCTTCCCATGAGGTCGAAAGGTCCACTCAAAACCATCGCTTTTATTAGTACCGTTGGGGTTCCTCGTGTCCACCGCTTCTGCCAGTTTGTCAACGTTGTCGAAATTCGATTTTCCTCGGAAGCGGGAACGTGACTTGTGTTCAGTGTTGGAGGCGGAAGTTGAGCCTGTTGGGGGCGGCGGTTCACTCGGGGGCGTCGGGCGGTTGGGGCTGTTAATGGATAAGTAATTAAAGGACAAATTGTTTTAGTAGATCCTGTTGGTAATTGAGGTTAAAGGGCTCGGCGGCGTACCTGACTGGTGTTGGTGGGGGGTTTACAGAAAAGGGCGAACTTACTACGTGGAGAGGGACACGCGGATCGGATTAGTGTCACTGTGCCAGAACCCGGCTGACCAAACCAACTAACAACCTACATCTAATTTTACACGATGACCAACACACCATAATACGGTTTTAGGAGAAAACTGGGTTTGACAGGTGTAGCGATTCCCACTGCAGTGCAAGCGGTAAAGTACTGTATTAGGGGGACTGATACCACAACACTCCCCGGTTCGCAACTGCAGTAAGTACTTCTCGTCTCTGCTCGTCCCAAGCTTTCCAAATTTGCCCAAGACTGGCAAAGTTGGTGCCAAAAGTGGACAAGGGATTCCAAGGCTTTCCAAGATGGCCTCGAGCTTTCCAGACCAGTACCTACAAGGCTTGCCAAGTTGATGCCTAGCTGGGGATGAATTGAGACTTCGTCCAGGGATGGATTGACCGTTTTGATGGTGGGAATCACTGGTTCCCGCAAGGGTGCGCCACAAAGGGTGTAGTCGTGGGCTATCGGCTGATCTAGGCGATGGAAAGTCACCACCGAGCATTTGTGTGAATTCAGGAAAAGGTGGTTCAAAGCACTCCAAACCGGAAATCGCCGTCCGAAGATCATCACAATCCGATGAAGAACCAATGTGGCAGAAGAGCTTAAGCAGTTCAGATCATCAGTGTAGAGCAAGCAGTGGATGCCACGTACAGAGGAACACCCCACTGGGGTGTTGATACTGTTGATCATTAACAAAAAGCATAACGGCCCCAGATGACTACCCTGAGGAATACCTGAGGTGGCGAGAAATGGTGTTGAGAGAGTTCCTCTCGCGCGAACAACGAGCTGACGTCCCAATAGATAACTGCCCAACCAGCTCAAGAGCGATCCATGAATTCCAAGCGAATCAAACAATGACAACATGTGGCGATGAGACAGCTTATCAAAAGCCTTCGCAAAATCTGTGGCTATCACGTCAGTTTGAATGCCCCTGAAGAGGAGGAAACCCATCAGGACCCATGAGCAGGGCCGTGGAGAGAAAATCCGGGCCCGGGGGCAAAATTCATCGGGCCCCTAAAAAAAAAGGTTGTATGAAATTTCATCGGGCCCCTAAAAAAAAAAAAAAAAAGTGAAAATTTGTCCTATATTGATCTGTCCCTTTTCCCATTTTGCCTCTCCTACCTCTTTTTTACAAAAAAAAAAAAAATCTCAATAAAATCCGGGCCCCCCTAGGAAGGCCGGGCCCGGGGGCATCGGGTCCAGTGCCCCCCCCCCCCCCTCTCTACGGGGCTTCCCATGAGCGAGCCCGCGAGCAACGCGATCCTCAGAAACCGAAAGCGTTCCCATTGATACGATGTCTTGAACAGGGTATGAAGGAACGTAAGATACTGGCGGATCAAAGACCGACGAAAAGTGTGAGGCAAATAACTGGGCGATGGAATCTGGGTCAGAGACGCGAACCTCATCCAGTGACATACAATTCGGGAGACTATTTCTAATTCATAATAATTAAAATAGTTCCAAAAAGCTTTTATCTCTTTTTAGCTCACTCTGCTCAAGGTGAGCTGTACCCCCCCCCCCCCCCCCCCCCTGTATCGCACAAGTAGATAGGCGAGCTCTGGCCCACGCCTCTCCAACTAACTCTGGGATCAAACACCAGGTTCCACAGCTGTGAGCCCAAGACACTACCCTGGGAGCAGCCCTTTCTTCAACTAGGTGAAGTCAGTGGACTCTTTTCCTTTTCTGCATACTGGCTGGGTCGGGCGAGCCCACAGCAAGGTTGACGCTTCGAGCATAGATGGAAGTCGCAGTTCAATTCCATGTGCCACGAAACAATAGTCAGCAACCTCCACAAATATCACTTTTCCGCTGGCACCCAGTCTTTGATAGAATGTTATCTCTAACAGTTAACAGGCTGTACGTCATGGTGGATGTCTGTCCCAGTTTTTGCCTGTTGAGTCCCTACTAGCAGGGCCGGACTGGGACCCCTGAAAGGGCGCGGCCTTTGACTTAAGAAAAGGCGCAATCCGGGGAAAATATTGGACTTATTATTTTCAAAATATTGGACTTAAAAACTAATCTTAGCCCCTTTTGTTGTTACTTGAAAATTCCTAGCAAAAACCAGTAAAAACCGTCATATAGGTAATATATTATGTGTACCTACACCAATACTATAATAGATTTTCGCGTTACGCTAATTCATTTTTGGCCAAGATACCATAGGATGAAGAATATAATATTGTAAGAATTCGGTAAACTCAACGGCTTTTTATTCTCAACGGAATTCTAACACACACAACAACTTGTCAGTAACTGTCCATATGTTTCTTCTCGCCCACTCAACAACCCCTCATAACTACTCGTTCCGCCCTACACCATTCCCTCCTCTTCAAGAAATGGCTGAGCCGGTGCAGCTGGGAGGAGAAGGAGAAAGACGTAGAAGAAGGACACTCAACTCCTTGAGCCTCCTATATCGCCGCCATTGTTTGATGTCGTTTGGCCATGGCCTCAGCTCTTCGGCCGAACTGTTCTCAGCCATCTCTTCTCCCCATTGGTCCGGCTTCTTCCTCGAGCTCCTGACCTCGTTCGCGTCTCTTCTTTTCTGGTCGTTTCCATACCAGGTAGGTCCTATTGGCCTCCTTCAAAAACGACGACCACTTGACGGCCTACGACGAAGACAACGACCACTTGACGATGTCCACGGCGCCTGTTCGAGCGGTATGGCACCCAGTTGTCATGCTCCGAGTCCTGAGGTTCGCCCAGCAGATCGTCGCCAAAATCATCCACGCTGGCCTCCTTGCAGTTCTCGTCCTTGGAACCGACTGATGTTGACGAGCTGCAGGGGACGATGCGTTCAGAGTCGTTTGTCATCTTGGAGGTTGGCTCTTCGCGACCATCGGGTGAGCGGCTTGGCGTCGTCGGACGTTTTTCGCTCAGCGTTCTCTCCCTGAAGATTGGTATGACAAGCGGTGTTGCAGTACGGGTTTCCTCTATCTTCTCTTCCTTCAATTCGTCTTCTCTCTCAACCGTCCCTGACTCGCCTGCCTCCTCAGCGTCCTCTGGCAAGGGCTCTTCGTTGCTGACTTTTATGGCGTCCAAGTCAATTTCTTCGTCCGAGAACTCTTCCGAGATTGTTTCGTAGTCTTCAATCCTCAAAACCGCAAATTTCCTATTTGATTTTATCTTGCAGAGCAGAATTGGAGGGAAAATCGAAACCGTTATAATTTCTTAATATAGGTAATTCATAATAAGTAATTGGGCGAAAACGCGCTTATAATTTAGAATCAACTGTCTAATTCGATATCCGAAAAAAATATGTTGTGTTTTGAAGTACCAAAGGAATCATTTTTTGGAGCGGTTCGACGTCTTCTTTGGATTTAATATTCAAACATTAGTGCAATATCGTGAAATAATTGCAAACAAAATAATTTATTTGTTTGCCATCTTGCCAGAAAATGAAAGTTTGCTTCTTTTATGTAGGTAATCGTGATTGAAATTTCAAACGTTGTTTACGAATCACTAAACGATTTTACGTAAATTCTAATTCGACATTGTTTTCACAGTGCCTTCCAATACCGTTTGTTTATCGTCAAAAATGACATGCCTAACTTTGTCAAGATAAATAGGTACTGCTCAGGAGCCCAGGGTTGCAGCAAACTATTGTTGGAGGTGTTTCTAGATAGGTAGAGGCTTCTGTTAATCGTGGAAATTAGGGTGCGCAAGGATGCGTAAAAACTGTTCAGTGAAATGAAAAAATGCACACTATAGGCCGTTTGGCACCTACACTTCTTTTTGTTAAGTTCCAAACTTGAGAAAAATAATTATTCTGACTCGGCAAAATCACAAATTTTGTACTTCTTCTGTATGTAAGGAAAAAAAATCACTTGGACCATCGCAAAAAACCATTGCAAAATTTGCAATGAACTGATTTAATGAACTGATTTCTATTTTAAATGTCATAAATATTTTTGCATCTGTGGTAAAAATACACCCGTTGAGTAGTGCTCATGATTGATCAAAAATCTCAACGGTTTACTCATCAATTGGCCGTTTGGCATTGGCATTGACAGCAAACAAACCACTTTCTACCAACACTTGGTCCAAATCTCGACTTTCAGAAATTCGACTTATGAGCAGTTTTTTTGCGTTTTCGCCCCACTGTGCGTCGCGTTGTCGGCAAGAACCTAGCTAGAACTACGTATCTAGAACCTAGGTATCTATCTACCTTTGGCGCGGCGCACTATTATTAACCACCATTAAGTATTTATTTGAGATATTCGCGAGTTTGGATTTTAACTTATAAAAGTTGTTTTTATTATAACCGTTGGGTTGGTGGTTTTCGGATTAAGGGCGCAGGTTAGTTTTTTCCATAGGGGGCAGGTTAGTATTTTCCAAAGGGCGCAGATGAGTATTTCCCAAAGGGCGCACCGGCCCGAGGGCCGGTGGGCCGGCGGGCCAGTCCGGGCCTGCCTACTAGGCTCTTCGGCCCGATTTTGTTTCTTATTTTTATTTGTTACATGCCTACAGCCATCTTCTACAGTTCCCAACGTTTACGCTGATGACACGTCTTTGGTTTCACCCAGCTTAAAACTGATACAAACGATATTTGGCAACATATTCTTTGTACCTTTTGTTATTAGTGGTTACTAAAAAAAAACAAACCTTTTTTGACTTGTAGCATCACGAATCACTCCATTTTTCAGTCCCATCTCACCAACACAACCCCTGGTGACGTTGCGTCCCGCCAAGCGCTTTCATTTTTCCGGGGAAAAAAATTACAAGTGGAAAAAATCCTGATAATTTTTTAAAAATACTTTTTGCCGAAAGTGCGGAATACGCAGAATAATCGAAAAGGGCTCTAAAAAAAATTTGCGGAAAATGAACGTCGAAGAACAGGAAGACGTAGAGACCAAAGAATGGGAGGAAGCGTTGGCGCTTGTTGGAAACATATTCAAAGATTTCAAACAAAACCCGACAGATTCCGACGAACCTTCCAAGGTACGTTAACGGACCAAGTGCCTCACGTAAAATTTCGCTTTTTAGACAGCAAAACGGTGGAGGTTCAAAATTTGATTGACAAACGAGGATAAAAACTGTTGATGACTTTAAACTAGTTCTGAGGCGCTTAAACCCGGTTTGAGGAGATCAACGCGGGTCTGGCACTCCTTTAAGACCGGTTTTGGATGACGAAAACCTGTATAGGAAATTTCAGTCCCGTTTTGAAACGCTTCAAACCAGTCTAGGAAATAGATAATCGGTCTATAGGTTATCTGAACCAGTTTGGGGAAATCAATAGTTGCCTACGCCAGCCAACCTCCGACTTATCCCTTTTTGGCCTCAGACCCCTTCCACATTGTGTAGTTTTTTTCATATAGAAAATTTAGGGGGGGTGGAGGGTAGGAGGCAGCCGCGTCGCCTTCGGTCACCCCTTGGGCCACTGCCATCCCAACACCCTGTCAACTGCTCCAGCCTCTAATTTTTGACCACTTTTGGAGCATCTGATACGCCACATGGAGCAGCTTTTAGATGATTTCAGATTTTTCTCGGCATCTACTCGCCAAAACAAGTTGATCCTTTGTTCTTCACTTTCGGAGCTAAGATAAGCCACATGGAGCCCTCTCGGACCCAATTTTCTTTAAAACTGGCCTATTTTGTATTTTGGTTTATTATTCTTGGAATAATACACCTATGTTTTCGCGACGGGGGTCGACGACTCCGATCGGGCTCAAAATTTGACATTATCCGTTTCAAGAGGTCTACATTCTAAATCCGAAATGTCCGTCCGCCGTCCAGGCCGTTTTGGGCAGTATGAATTTTTTTAAAAATCTGAAATTTCGGCAAAATACTTGGTTTACCATCTAGTTGTGCACGCAAGGTTTTCAGTCCGATCGCCCAAACCCGTGGGGCGCTATGGGGCTATAATGGGGCTACGGGAGGGGTTTTTTGAAGGCTTTTAGCTATGGAATCGAGTTAGGTGTCGTTTTCGAAGTATTTTTGGACGTAGAATCCATTTTTTGGGGTCCCGGAACGATCCGATTTCACTGGGGCGATCTTTAGGGCATTCGTGGGGCTAAAAATGGGATTTTTGAAGGATTCCAGGATGTTAAATATTTTTCGAGTAAAAAATACAGAATTTTTTAAAAAAACACATTTTTGAACAAAAAAATCCAAAAAAAAAAATTTTTTTTGAGATAAAAATCCAATAAAAAATTTTTTTTTTAATTTCTTCATTGACAGAATTAAATTTCTGCACAAGTAACGTATATCAATGAATAATAAACCCTTGTGTAAAATTTGCAGCGTTTTTTCATCATTTTTGGGACCACATTGCGCTAACGTTTTGGCGTTTTCAGGCTTTTTTCGTTCGAGGTTTTTTTTTTTTTTTTTTTTCTCCAAATTTTCCCGCCTTTTATTTATAAAAGAGAGCCATTTTTCTTCTAAATTACTTATAAGTAATTTAGAAGAAAAATGGCTCTCCTCTTTCTCCTCCTTGGTCCTCCTCGAGCTGGAGCGACAATATAATAGATTTATTTTAAAATCGTAATTAATTACGAACAGGGTCAATGGGCTTGAAGAGGTGGTGGGAACCAGTTCAGGGAGTTGAAAACTAATTTTGAAGGGTTTCAACCCGATTAGGGAAGTTAAAAACCAGCTCCAGGAGCTTGAGACCAGTGAGGACGCTCAAGAACGGTTTTTGGAAGTTCAATCTATTATATTGGAGTAGGAGGAGGAGAGCGAGGAGGAGGACCATCTTTATTCACCAAGAAATCAGCTCAAGGTGGCCAAACAAAGAAGTGTTAAAAAAAAAAAAAATAGAAACAAGATCAGTTTAAAGGATATTGAGAAAGTACGATGGAGAGGGGTTGTCCGACGGAGGCAGGAACGGGTCAAAAGGTGGATAAGTGGACCAGGGAGAGATACTGGCGCAACAGGACCTGGAAGGAGGGCTATCGAACCTCCTCGAGGGCAGAGAACTCCTACCACAGTAGCTCCGAGAGGCAGCACAACAGGTCTACAGGCCAAAGAGGGGGAAGTGGGACGCCCTCCAGAAACCCACATCCATACTGTGGGGATCCCCCCCCCCCCCCCACTTTCACAATTTAGCTCTCCAGCCCGCCAGATCTAGTGCCGGCGGGAGGGTTGGGGAGCGCTACAATCGCGGCGGACTGTGCGTTAAACTCCCTTCTCCAGCCAGTAGAGCAGCCCACCCGTCCATAGATGGGAGATAATTCTCAATTAAATTCACCATTTCACTGTGTGTTATATGCGCGTATCGATGATATTATAATGTCATATCAACGCAGTAATTTTTAAGGGATCAATCCCGCTGACCAGGCTCTCCTGACGACATCTCGTCCAAGGAAGCTGAGTCAGTTGGTGCGATTCCGACGCAAGGGAATACCTTTAACCTTCGTGCCTCTTATGGCGACACTTCGTCTAAGGAAGCCGAAGGAGTATTCCCTTGTATGATCGGGTCCGCTGGCCAGGCCGCTTTTGCCGACAAATCGACTAAGGCAGCTGAACCAGCGGATTTCGATATAATTAAGAAACCATACCCAGCATGGCACCTCAAGTGGGGTTATGGTTTCCTCTCGGCTCCTTTCCGAAGACGACGCCTCTCCACAGTATCTTGACACTTCAACTAAGCCTGGAGCAAGCGAGTCTTCCGTACTTGTGGCTGTATCTCCTACCTGGTTTATAGATCACAACAACAATTCTTATTATGCCCAAGATAGGGATATTTCCATGCTCACTCTCCTTTCCTCTAAAAACACCGGCGGCGAAAACGTGGATATAAAAATCCTATAAAAAAAAAACGCTTCAGACTTTCCGCCAAACATACAACATAACACCTAAAATAATGAATTTAAATTCAAATTTAGGTTCACTGACACTTGTAGGAACACACCCAACATCCGCGTGGGGTGCCCCACACATACCGTCTCTGGTATTAATCTAATCGAGGCGGCGAAAAGGTGGAACCGCACCCATTACCCTCGTTGAGGATCGGTTATTATATAAAATGTTTGTTGCAGCGAGTAACTGGCTGAAGTAATTTAGTCGAGTAGTGGGAAGAGATAGCCAGCGGTTTGTTGGAGTTCTTTATTGCATAGCGAGCTTTCGAGGACGCTGGGTTCCCTTCCTCAGGCTGAGAACAGGTGGACACATTGTCACTCCTGAGCAGCTACAATTCATAGTGGCGGAGGCCTTAGGCTCACGGCCTGAAGAAGGGGACCAGCATCCTCGAAAGCTACCTATGCAGTAAAGAACTCCAACAAACCACTGGCTCTCTCTTCCCACAACTCAACTAAATTACTTCAGCGAAAAACCGCTGAGCTCCGAAAGTTGCCCGAAAATGGGGTAAACACAGATTTCCACCTTCCAAATTCTTTCACATTCACCACGTTTCATATTGAACTCAAAAAGGCGCAACATGTGCGGGGGTTGGCTGGCTTAGCCAGCAGAGGTGGCCCTCTTAAGGCCAAATCTGGTTTTGGGGTGCAAAACGCGGTTCAGTGGAGCAGGTGCCTAACGTTAGATTTCATTCTTCAAATTATGTTCTTAAAACCAGATTGTATAATAAAAAATTGGCTAAAAATAGCAATGCATAATATCGTAGCGCGTAATCAATCTTCCGAAAAGACTCGGGATTATCAACCATCTTTTTTTTTTTGTCAATCCTATCGGTTATAAAAAGGTCTGTGAAGAGGACGTAGGTGGGCAAATCCCGTCACGTCACACACATGTGCTTCCCTTTTGACAAATACGCTCTCTTTATTTAGGACCTATTGGACTTGGCCCGATGGAAGGTCGTCTGGGGCAAAAAGCCGGCTCAGTATCGATTGAAACCTTTTCTTATGTGGTCCGTCGACGAGATGCCATCAATCCCCGAAGAATGCGAGTCCTTTTCAGGTATCGCGAGGAAATCTTTTTTTATATTCCGAAGTGCTCTCAATCTGACGAGCTCTCTTTTTTCCGGGGTGTAAAATGTTTTACTGCGGTTTATTTACGGCTTTGTTCCAGAAGACGCACACAGAGCTGAGGAAGAGGTTAATGAGATACTCAAAATAAAAAGAGACAAGCAGTTGAGGTTTTTGAAGAGGAAAATGTTCAAGATGAAAAGGAGGATTGATGAGATCAACGCAGTTTTGGCTAAAACACTCACTGATGAAACTGTGGCCAGTTTGAAAGAAGAAGATCCAACCAAAGCTGCAACGATCCTTCAGCTGGGAGCACAAAGGGCTGAACTGATGAACGAAAAAAGAGTTACTAAGGAGAAGTTGAAGAAGCTAAACAAGAAGCTCATTTTGTTCAAAGGTTTGTAAAAAGTACTTAAGAATACTCAGCATACTTGATATCATCGTGTCCTGTTGCAGGACCAAATCTCCAAGAAGAATTACTTTTCGAGCCGCGACCAGACGTAGGAGATGCCCCGGAGTCGTCAGGCTTTACCGAAGAAGATCCCGACGAGCCACAAGAAGAAGCGTGGAGCTTCAAGAACCGGAGGAGGTTGGCCATCAAGAAAGAAGTCAAAGGGACTTGGAACAAGGCTCCGGCCAAAGACGGGCCCAGAGTATCCACAGACTTGGCCGTCGACAGGAGAACGAAGAAGAAGAAGTGTTGCAAAGGGCATCACAAAAAAGACGTCAAACCCGGTACACACGGGGAGGTTCTTGAAAGGCAGGCGTACTCAGAGAGTGACCTCAATACGGCGGTGAAGGACCGGGGAGAAGCCTATCAACTCAAACAGATCGAAGGAATTGACGGTGAATGACACTTTGAATACTCTCACAACTTTCAATAATCCACAGTTAAATACAACATACATTTCTAGGAGTCGAGAAAATCAAAAAGTACGAACTCCGCCCGTCACGCAGCACTGAACTTCATAAAGAGCTGATGGCAGATAAAGTCGCAGCAACCAACCGGCTGATACCAAAAGTGACCGAAGGAACGTCTGCAAGCAGAAAATACCGAAGACGAAACAGCATTTCTGAAGGAGCCTCGTTTAAACCCGATAGAGAAATATTCCCAAGATCGGCAGGGATGCCAACTCGGGAGAGTCAACTGAAAGGATCTAAGAAAGATCTCTTCAGGAATATACGGTTAGTCCATTTGTAACAGCTTCAGCCTTACAAAGATTTCTGGATCCGTTTTAAAGCTCTTGAAGCGTATTTCATAGCACAGACCAGGTCTTGGAGTACGTCACACATGCTTCATAGAATCTGATCTTAGAGCGGGTTTTAGGTATTCTTCAAACAGGTCTTACAAGACTCCAAAAGGTTTTTATACCTCTCCAAACCAGGTTTTACAGCTCCTGTGAGACTGACTAATGGCCACTAAGCTCTGATTTCTGGAATTCCTAGAGTTGGTTCGCAGCGTTAGCTGGGCAGCAGGTGACAGAGATACGCTAATGGCCACCAAGTGTTGTTTTGACAATTCCAGGAGCTACCTCTGCCACATGGCAGGACTTTGGACTTTGGGGTTTTCATTGGCACTTGAAGGTTTTGGGGTTTCTTGGAGGACGTTGGATTCTTTTGCCTTTTATTGTGCACTTCACCAGGTGTGTTTTCAGCCGTTCCTGTGTTCTTGAGTCTTCCCCTGCTGACCTCATCGTGGGTCAAATATTTAACCTGGAATATCAACATGAAATAACGAGTCATCGCAGTCATCAAACAATTCGTATAGCTACTACCATGAAAATTAGCCGATTATTAATCACTTCAAGATTGAAACACTCACTTTTATTCGAAGCAGACGCTGGTCACCTAGAGATCCGAATTTTCCGGTGATGAGGGAATTTAGACGGCGAGTTTAATTTGAACGATTTCCAGAGATCCGGGCGTGTTTTGCCCTTTAATACGGGACGCTGTCAGGGACCTTAGAAAACGGAGGGTGCCAGGGACCTTAGATACGTGGAGGAGGCGGGGAAACTTGGGGGGGGGGGGGGGGCAGTTTTGGGAACGCCCATTAAATTTAGTGCATTGAGCGACTGTCACTTGGGCGAGAAAGTGGTGATACCTACCCAATAAAGCGGTCGGCCGAGGAGAGGACTGAATAAGCGGTTGGCTGAGCAAAGCGAGGCCTTCTGTCTGATTAAGTGGTTATGCCCGAGAAAGTAGTCGGCCGAGCGAAGTGCCTTCTGTCCGAGAAAGTGCTGATGCCCGATAAAGTGGTTGGCCGAGCGAAGCGAGGCCTTATGTCTGAGTGCTAGTAACTCGAAGATGGAGCGTATGAAAATGGAACAAGCTGCGGGACATGCTATGGAGCTTTACGAAATGGAACATTTTCGGACTTGTATACAAGGTATACCAAGCAGATCTTTTTTTATCATCACTTTATCACCTTCTCAAGCTTTGTTTCCTCCATTTTTTATCCAACTACTTCTTGCTTGCTTTGCAATTCGCACTCCCTCCTGCTGTCATTCCTACTGCTGAAGCAGCGTCTGCTATTACCCTTTCGGAGTGTAAAGATGAATTTTTCTGTGGGTTAAAATCCCTTCTAACAGTCCTCAGGTTCATTCGATTTCTGTGGAAACGACATTGCCCACGTTGCGTCCATTTTCCGCCTCTGTTTTGCCTTTGGGACATGATAGTGATTGGTTTTGTTTTGTTTGTTTTTTTAGATCAGCAACGGATTTGAGCGTAGAAAAGGGGTCTTCGGACTCGTCGAAGAACTTCAAAGCCAAACGGTCCAACTCGACCAAAGAGACGAGAGCAGTCAGAACGACGTACACGCACACGAAGCCCGCGGAAAACAACGGGAAAAGCCGGCCTTGGAAAGTCGAAACCCCCGCGAGGGCCGACCATACGGACGCTCCTGGGAAACGGGCGCCCGTCAGTCACGTCCAATCCTGACCTCATTAAAAGAATTCTCCACCGAAGGCAGTTTTTAGCTGCTTCACGTCTTTACTGACATAAAAATGACAGTATTGAGATCGGCTCATCTCCGAGATTGATGAATCTTCGTGCATTTAAGGCTCACTAAAAACCGTCGAACAAGGTACAAGTTTCCAGAACCCTCCGACCGAGCGGAAAACTTCGTGAACATCCGCGAAATTAATCAACTTTTTTCATTCTTCACCGTCGTTTGGTAATTTGTGTGCTGAAGGGGGGGTTCCCCGTGTGATTTCAAAAGTGGGATAAGATTCCTGTGGAGAAGTTCCCCAACTTCGTCCTTGGCCGGCCTAAAGTACTAAAACCCCCTCTGGAGATACCGCTGAAGAACCGACGAGATGGCAATCCAGGAATAGCGGGAAGGGGGAGGGTTGGGGGGGGGGTGATGAACTGAAGACTGATGAGATTGTCGCGAGCGCCTTCCCTCGGGCCAAAAACGGACTCATCGCTGAGGGTGTTTTCACTTTAATGCGAACAAGATACGATGTACCGCTGGAGGATGTCGAGGGAGAACGGACCGGGAGATAAAATAGAAAACCATGAACCTGATGTGGATGGACAGAGCTTTTCAAATCGTCGCCTGGTTCAGGATCTTTAAAATAAAAAATACACTGACAAGTTGGACATGGCACATAGCTTCCTCGCGTTTAAAGATTTTAACTCACCCAGCTGATCAGGAGAATGCCCTTCATTTCAATCGTCTCTTGTACTCCTAGAAGGGCTCCCTCTAAAATTTCGAAAAAAATGGGGAAGGACGATTTTTTTGCTTCAAAAGGATGGTTCCATCGTTTCAAGAACCGGCAGAACTAGGAGTTTCGCAAACCGCATGGGGAATCGGGTGATGCAGATGTGCCAGCTGCCAGTTCGCGGTTGAGAGATGTTTGGCCTGATTACTTATCCAAATTTCCCCCATCTCGCATATTCACCGCCGACGAAAACGGCCTTTATTACAGAGCCCTCCCCGAGTACGCCTACGTGTTTAAGAATGAGACGATGAAAGGTTGCAAGAGCTGCAAAGAGAGAATCACAGTAATGTGCTGCGCCAGCGTGGATGGACAGAAAAAGAAGTTGCTAGTGATAGGCAAAAGTAAGAATCCTCGATGCTTCAAACACGTTAAGACTCTCCCAGTAGATTACGCGCACAAATCAGAAGGGGAAGGCCGAAAAATGTATTGGGCCCCAGGTGGGACTCGAACCCACAACCTCTGCATTGCCAGTGCAACGCTCTAACCAACTGAGCCACCAGGACCACAGCTATGAAAGAGAGTTGGAGATTGAAGGCTCAAACTGTCCCCTGCCCCCAATACTGATTCGGCCTTATCAACTCCTCCCTTCCCCCCAAAAATATAAATACTGCATGAGGGAGCAGATCAAAATCTCCTCAGTCATTCCTGTAATTCTTCTTTCAGTCGACAATTGCACGGCTCACATTGTTCTCGAACCTGTGAAGCACATCACTGTTGTTTTCCTCCCGGCCAATTCCTCCCATTCCTCTCTTTATTGTATTTAGGTATGTAGTTAGATTGACGCAGTGTTGTTCCCAGTCCAGGCCCCGTCAGCAGGATTCCCATTCCATTCCTACCTTTGGGTCACACACCCCCTTTCCATCACAGAGTTCTTCTATATTTGTATACATCTTCCTTTAGCTATCAGAGTATTTATTTTTCTATTACATAATTCTTTTTGTAATATACTCTATATCCAATTTGCGGCTAGTTACTCGTTCCCGACACCCAGGCATACAAGAAAACAGACAGAGGAGCTCAACGCGCTCGACCATCTGATTTATTTATGTATTTATCCATTCTGTTTATTTATTTTATTATTTTGAGTCAATTACGAGCACGAAGCCACGAACAAACTTCTTTTTCAGGATCAAGAAGAGTTGTCTGCAACAAGGCGTTCTTTTCATCCTCGCTGCCCTTTATATGATAGCCCAATAACGCAACCAACTCGAAGGGCTTACAGTTTTGTGTACTTTTCGATTCCGTTTCTCGGTGACTTCTCGAAATGATCATTCTTACCGTTGGTAATTGCGGGGCAAAACATTCTGAGTAATAGAGGATGCAGCCCTTACAACAGTCGCCAAATTCGCCAATTTTTAAAATAAATCCACCGCGTCGGTTTGCCCCCAACTACAACGCCACAGGTCCACAAAGTCGAGGTTTATGAAGAAAATTGGAGGTGAAACGAGGGGAATGCAAAAGATGTCTAAACGATCCAAGTTGAGGAAAGGGGTTAGTCATCATTTCGCCCCTTCTGAGCCAAAGGTACATTTGCGACCCCCCTCGGGGGTAACAAAATATGACACATTTCCGCTCCCGTTCGCACTCATCTTTCTCGTATCGCCGTCGTAACTCGGGACGTTTATAGTTTCCTGAGAATGGGGCTAAAAACGTTTCGGCATACAACCTACACTTTCTAACACTTAACACACTGTTAAAAAAACTACCTGTTTAAAAAAAAAGTTTAAAACTGAGTTGAATTTTTTTTAACTGTTAAATCTGTGTTAAATTGTTTAAACTGTTAACAGTTGTGGTAAACAGTTATAAGTGTGTTAAACATTAAAAACAATGAGTTGAATTTTTGTTAAACTGTTATAAGACTTATAACATACTTAACACAATTAGTGTGTTAAACATCTTAATGTGTTAAAAAACCAGTTTTGTAGGAACTGAATCTATTTTTGAAGTTGTACTTCTAACACGAGGGATCCGACGAGCGGAATAGGCAAAGACAATAAAACGCAAATGTTGACGAAATATTTATTCAACTTGAATTAAATAAGAATTTAGAGTATTTCCTACGTTACAAATTTCACTTTCACTTCATACGAAAAAAACACTAATGAGATTCATCCTCACGAATTAATAACTGAAAGAACTATTTGTTTACAGTATGGAAAAAATTACAAAAAAATTATTTACATGAGATTATATAAAAATATGTAAATAAAAATATCGGCACTCTCAATGTTAACATAACGTACATTTTATACACGTAATTAATTCGTTTTATTTCATTGTAATGTTTTCCTATAACACAAGCTTTACGGTAAATCTTAATTTTTACATACACACCGGATATTATACAAGTTTACATATTACTATTTACAGCCTTGTGAAGCACATGATACATTTATGTACAAGATTCACGTTAGGTTGTAAAAGGCACGTGGGGTACTTCACGGAACGGGATTCGGGGTGAATTTGACAGGTTGATCCGAATCAGTCTTGACGAGGACAAATAGAATGTACAATTTAGAGATCTATATTTTGAGGAGAAAAAAAGAAGGGTGGGGAGGGATTTTGGAATGTCCCATGATTTCAGGAGTGGGCATTTTAAGGAGGGTATGCGGCAGGCGGGCATTTATGACAAACGGATTCAATGTAGCAGCACCTATCAGGTTGTAACTAGTGGCAACACTGGTTAGTACAGGCTTTTAATATATATACCTGGAGGGCTCCTTCCCCAAGTTCAAACGTGCAATCATAGGAGAGCCACCGCCTAACTTTTTTCAGTTTTTCGTTTATATCACGAAAACTAAGTGTTTTTCGAGGAAACACGCTGCTAGCAAAATCAAAGACAAATTGTTAACCAAATACTTACACTACAGTTGAAGATGGAATCAATGGTAAGGCCGCTAGTGCGCGCTGACAATGGTCACTTTCTCGCTATTTGTCAAAAAGTGGTAAAACCCCAGTTTTTACAGTGTCGAAAGACCACTTGGTAAGAAAGTTTCTTATTACTTAAACCAAATATTTCTAGTATGCCCAAAATATGTAGGTCTCATCTATACCACTAATTCACAACGTAAGGTCAGTGATAACAATACCTATGGCAATTTTTCCTACCATCTTGGCCGCTCTGTCCCCTCTTACTGGTATGGTTGAGATCCCCCCCCCCCCCCCCCAAATGCGCGCAAACCGGCGCATTTGCGCCCAACGTCTTTATTTTAAATGGGAACCCCTAAATTTGGTGAATTCGGATTCCAGAGCCATCTTCACGACCAATAAGCACATTGAGCGCAAATCCGCGCAACTTTCTGTAGCTTCGTTGTTAACAGTCTCATTGAGACGGCGCACAGTGCGTTATTTGAGCAATTTGGGGGAAGGAAAATCGAAAAATGAAAGTTGTAATAAAAATATTAGAACCCCATGTACGTGTACATGGGTACCTAGTGTAAGAGAACCTTAAAGGACGACCGGGAAGAACGGTGCACTTGCGCAAACATGACGAGCGATAATAGAACGATTGTTGAACTTCTTCAACTAATGAACGTCTACGTCTCAGTCGTATCCAGTCAAGGCAAGTGTGATGCTAAATTCATTCGACACCTTATAAGGTAAGGTAGAAACACATTTTTTCAAAATTTTAGACGCTTTCCATACGCTCATCTGTAGGTGGGCATTATGAGCAATGTTGCGTTTTCTTAAAATAAGATTTAAAAAAAAATCACCCAGATCACCTCTCTGGTCTTTTGGGGAACGTCTCTCCAATACGTACTGATGAAGAGGCAACCACTGGATCTTGCTCGTTTTTGCTCGATTTTTGAAAAAATCGATTTAAAGTCAAATTATGGCTTAAAATTTTTTTATTTATTTTTTTTTTCGAGAATTGCTGAGAGTGAAAATGTATTTATTGTTATTTTTGCCCTTTTTATAGTATGGGTACCTCAACACATCGAGAGTTGTTTGAAGTGTGGCTCAATGCCGGTGATGAAAAAGAGGCCTCATTTGATGGCTTCTTTCTTTGCCTGTTTTTGTGTTCCTAATATATTTGTTCATATTTATGTGATTATAGTGTGATATAAAAAGATTCATCATTTAAAGTCAAGATGATGGAAAATAATATTATATGTTGAAATGATATTATCATACATATGTTGATTTATTTAGATCAGGGGTTCCCAACCTTTTTTTACCTCGCCCCCCCTAGGTTGGTGTGAACACCATTGCGCCCCCCTCCCCCTTTTGTTCTATGTAAGAATGTATAGGTACTCTCCCCCTACTCAAAAATGCTAAGTATAAGTATAATTATGTTATAATTTAATGAGTAAATTCAAATTCAAACGGAACGTTTTATTAACAGTAGGTAGGTAGGTACCTAATTAAAATATTGAATTTCATGGCTCATTCAATTTTTTTTTTTTAAGCTTAATGTGACATTTGACTTTGTTTTTCGGCGACTAATTTTATTTTTATTTTATTTATTATTTTATTTTTATTTTATTTATTATTTTATTTTAATTTTATTTATTATGTGAACATCTCGATGGGCTGCAAGATGAACTTCATGCAAAGAAACCATAATATCATTAATATTATATTATTATGGTTTCTTTGCATTCCAGGAATAATTTGTTGGGTGGTTTACCATCCAAAAGTTCATTCAGACGACGGAATGACGAGAAATTGGGCGTGGAGCCTTGCAGGCGTTGTTTCCACAAACGGATCTTTCCCAAAAAACTTTAAAAATTAATTAAATTAACTTATTACTATTTATAAGTATTCATTAAAATTCATTCATAGATTAAAATTTATTTTGGCCCTTTGGTCCCAAAAGGCTTCAATTGTTATCAGTTTATGGGCCCCGATCGCGCCTCCCCTGGAGACCCTTCACGCCCCCCCAAGGGGGGCGCGCCCCCCAGGTTGGGAATCCCTGATTTAGATAAAATCCCACATCCTTATATTAGGTAACGTGAAAAAAGACAATAACAATTTCTTTCCTACTGAACACTAAAAATCACGTAATACGGAGCTCGATTCTTTCAAAACCCATTCAACCTCGCAGAATTTTGAATGTAAGATGACCGATGAGAGTCCACCCTAAAGAATATAAATTGTAGAAGTGGAAAAGCACCAATAACGTGGAAAGAAATGTACGAAATCATCCTCTGATCTAATTTTTAACACCATTTTTGGATTCTACGCACTCCAAAACAAAAATCTACCGATTTTCAGCCCGATGTGACTTATCGTTCAGATTTTCCTTCCCCTAAATTGCTCAAATAACGCACTGTGCGTTATCTACTGTATCCTACGGAGCCATCCAAATTTTAATACTAAATTTCGAACGAACGATCCGGAGTTTTTAATGGCCAATGGAGTGAAAACTTTGGGGATCTTCCGTTGGCGCCCGCAGGAGCGTCTCCTCTTGAATCATAGACACATCATAGACACAATCATAGACACAAGCTGGCCGCGCCTGGAGTGGGTGAGGTCTGTGGTTTCCCAACTCAGGCGAGACATTTTCCAACGATCGGCTTTTAGGTATTTTCAACACCCACGGATTAGAATTCGAAATATTGGGAGGTTCAAGCATGCGGTGCGTAAGCATTTAAAATTTTTATAAATCATCACTTGATCTATTATTCAAATGAGCGAGCCAAGCAAGCCCCCCTTTCTGAGATATAACGAACAAAAACGTTCGGTCCCTTGAAGTTCGTTATGAACGATATATCGTAGATATATCTACTGTATTTAAAAAAAAAAAAAAAAAAGATCCAAAACAGATTCAAAAGCACCTAACTTTGTTATTCAAAGCATTGGAATCTCGAGTGGATATGTTGAGGCACATTTTTTCTGTCTTGGGTTTTTTTCTAGTGGGAGTTGGCATCATTGGCTTTTGGTGCCCCCGAAACACCCCGTTCTATTCCACATATGATACGACCTCCTTCAACAAGTTTAGCAGAGTTTTCATTGATCGTGAAGTGTGATCGTTGGGACGCATATCACATCTTCCGCCCTTCTGATGATGATTCGGATCAAAGAGAAATCCTCAGAAAGCGAATTGCTCTCATTCTCTTCAACATTAGAAGGGCGTAGGAACGAAAAACTAGTCAGAGCCATCATCTACCATTAGGCATAAGTTTGAAACGTTAGTTACAGACCATAATTACATTGTATAGAACTACGAACATAAATATAGTCAATTGATTTGAAGGGTACAACGGGGAAAACCCCGTCTTTTCAAAAAAAAAGCTGATTTTAAAAAAAATCCAAAACTGTGCATATGAATAAAACTGACAGCTGGGATAAAATTGATAAGAATTGCTGGACTAAACTGATATAAAATTAATAAAATTGACTTGCAATCATGTCAATTTTATTCAGTCATAGTTTGCATATGAATAAAATTTGGTAGATAAAAACGATTAAAAATCATTTTTAATAATTATTTATAAGAATTGATAAAAATGATAAAATGTACACTAATTTAATGAATTATACACGTCAAATTCATCAATTTTATCCAGTCATAGTCATAGGATGATAACTTAATGCCAATTCAATGAAAATTCCGAACACATAAAACTTGATGTAAACCGGATATTATTGGAATAAAAACACATGTCTTGATGTGGGGGTTTTCGGGCAACAATTCGACAGTGGCGGGCATCGCAGACGGCGGTGGTGGCATCTATGACGACACACTATTTCAAGCTTGTTTTGAGGCGCAATGGCCCTCCAGGTATATACACTAAGAGTACAGGAGTTTCGCTAGAATCCATATATAAGTTTGTACCTCGACAATACACAATGAAATATTCCTTTAATGGAAGAAAATATCCTATTCTTGTCGTCAACCACGTTTTAACACACGCGTACGGCATTAGAAATCAATTATTACATTTCCATAATTTATCTTTTCTAAACATACAATAAAAGCAGATCTGATTCAAAGGCAAGAGATTCAAAATCTCAAATGTAGTGCACTTCAAACGACCTTTCCTGTAGGGCGAACCCTGAGTGGAACGTTTTTTTGAGCAAGTAATATCAACTTATTAGGCCGATTCATTTCAGGACAGTCAAAGCATTTCCAAGTCGAAATGTGATGTCAGAAATTTCAGTTGAAAATATAAAAAAATTCTGTCAACCACTGCAGAGCGCGTGTTATCCCTTTACACAATGCCTTAATGAAAAATAAATCGTTCGGGAATTATTCGGAGTCATTTCTTTCTGGTGGGAAATTCGTCGACGAGGCGGTTGCAATGACGGAATGCACTGATTCAATAGGAAGAGCAGCAGATAAGATAGAAAGTGGGACGAGTCTCCGGAACATGCGTGACTCACGTATTATTCACCACTGCGTCAAGAGGTTTGTCTGGCCGGTTTCACAGGGCAAAATATAGACGACCAAGGGAGTGCGTAACCAAAGAAATTGCCGGAATTGGACCAAACTCGGTTACAAGTTCCAATTCTCAAACATGGCACGAATCGCTGGTGCTGCCAGAAAATGGAACTAGGGACGTTGCGATATTGATCGAAAATATCGATATTTTCCTTCCAACTATCGGTACTTTGATTTATACTAATTTTGTTGCAATGTTTGAAAATTACTTGCCTATTTGAGGACAAAGAAGGCATTTGACTTTCGATTAGACTTCTCTCTAGCTAACCAGCAGGTTTGTTCTCCCCTCTCACTGACCTCCAAGGTAAGGCAAAGTAGGGCAAGTGCGTTTTGGGGGCAAGTGTGTAGACGAGCAACCACAGTTGTCAAATTTGGTTGAGGGAGCAGTAATTTGACGGAAAGTTGGCCAAACAGCTTCACAACCACATGTTGAACCTCCTCATAATCAGAAAAAGTGAGTTCAATGTTTCACGTTATTGTGAAACATTAAAGTGATTGCTCATTAATTTTCCATTTTTGTGGGGTAAGTGCACTTTTTTTTTTCTTTTTTTTAAAAATATTCTTCAATTGTAAATCATGAGGATTCGGATAACTTGTAAATTTGGGGATTTTACCCCACATCCACACCTGCCCCAGACTTTTTGCTGTTCTGGCGCAAGTGCGGATGCAACAAGTGGGGCTAGCGCATACTACTCTGCACTTCCCCCTATGATGGAGCAAGTGATCTATCATCCAAAATCTTCAACGTTGAGTTCGATGTAAAGTTATTTAGGGTGGAATTCACAGGCGTTGTTCAAATCTCGTCTCAAGTCCTGACTCAAATTGCCATCTCAAGCTCCAACTCACAAATTTGGATCAAATGATATTCATAGACCCTTCTAACCTCCTCCAAACTCGACGAAAATGGTCACAATCCGTCCTGAGTCGACCCCAAGGTTTTCTTGCGCTTTGAGATTGAAATACATATAAAACATAAGTTTTTATATATAAACTTAAGTTCTATCTCAGTTGTTTTGGGCCATTTAGGTTCATGAATACGAATTGGAGACGGCCTCAAGTCTATGCTCAAGACGGCATTTTGAGTCCCAACTATGAATATTCAGAGACGTTTTTCAGCTGACGATTATTTTGTAATAAAAAATAAATAAAATGAATCGGTTTTGGCCTATCCTGATCTCTGAGGTTTAATAAAATCTATAATTCAGTCAATATTGGTCCAAATTTAAAATTTCAAAGAGCGACGATTCTACAGAAGTTGGAGTTTTACACACTTGCACCACAATGGCTGTTTCAAATTGTCCAAATACACACTTGCCCCATTTTCGTAGATCCGGAAACGTTTTTGCTTCTGAAAAATTGGTTCACTTAGTGGTAGTAAACTTCAAACATTGGAATATTTTTATCGCATAACGGTACATATGATTGCCACATTTTGGTGTGCACTTACCCCAATTCACCTTACAGGGAAACAACTTTAAAACCATAGAACTCTTTTCCCACTTAATTAAACAGCAAATTAGGCAAATTTTATGCTAAAGGAAGGTTTTATTCAGTTATTTTCACTTTATTTCTTCTGTATTTTCTTTTGATAATATCACAATATTGATATAATGATTCGATAATTGTTGGCAAAGCAATAACAATATTGTCTAATACTGCAACGTCCCAAAATAGAACCTTCTGGATGTGACTGCATCGTGCTTTGGCATTCCACTTCTGAAATAGTTGTTTTGACCTCAAAGGCCACTTAAACTTTAGGCTCCTTCCTAATTTTGCATGAAGATAAACCAACAGGAACGGAAAAGTTCATCGCTAATTTGAAGAGATTTGAAAACAAGAACGAGAAAAAGCAAATAATACTCCGACGAGGGGGGGTGTCCATATATACCCTGTTGATATTAGCGCCCTCTGCGTCCCTTACTATAACCTCCAACATTGCAACCTCCTTATCAACATAACAGCCAACCTCTTAAGAACTACCATTCACAAACATTTCACCCACAATAACACCATACACTTCTTTAAATAACAACAAATGAGTTTTGGTATTGCTGATTTGGGGATGATGATGGGAGAGGGGAGGGGGGTGATGGCGAGAACGATGATTTTGAATGAATTATAGGGAAAAGTAAATTTGATAAGAAGTAATTTTTTGCTGACAATTGCGAGTTGAATATCAGCACAATGAACAGAATCCATCTTCCTTCATTCTTTTGGCAGATGAACATACATTTCCCTCATTTTGCCACTCCCAGTAACTTAGACTGCAAAAATTGGATTTTGCATTTTTTTTTTTCGTAACTAACACGCTCGGGATTTGGCGTCGTCATGCATCGGGAAACGATTCGGCTTGGATTTGAATTGGTCTCCCGTAAAGCGAGATGAGATACCTCAAATTGCGACTCCGCTTGGGCGGCCGGTGTCGAGAAGCTGTGATGATTAGCGTTACTGCAACATGAGTTCCCGAAGGTTCCTGTGGAGGATTGTGTCTTTGACGGCGTTGAAGACGACTTTGATGTTCTCCGTGTCGACGGCGGTCGTGAAATGGTAGAAAAGGGGTTTCTTCGGGTCCTTTTTGGCCGACCGGAAATACTCGAGGAGGAAGGCCTGAACGTCGGCCAGTTTCTTCTCGTCGCCGGGGAACTCGGGGAAGTACCACCGGATGGATGTTTCGCCGGATTTGAGTTTCTCCTGGAGGAGGTCGGTTTTGTTCAAGAAGAGGATGATGGAGGCTCCGCGGAAATTCAGATTGTTGACGATGGTGTCGAATATGTTCCGAGATTCCTCAAGTCTGTTGGTTTTCCTGAAAGTAAGAGAAGACAAGTGATGATAAATGGAGTGGTACTGAAACCAAACTACTATCACTGGGGTTAGACACAATCAGAGAAAGAGATGGCAACGATATATCGATATTTACAATATATCGATAGGTATATTATGTTTGATATATTGATATTATCAAGAAAAAATTGCAAAAAAGATAAACAGGATTGATATAGTCGGTAGATATCGATAAACTTAACCGATATATCGCGACTGAGTTGATATTCTGATAAATCTCTTCAGACAAATCAAATCAGTTCATCAATGTTAGGTAATATTACATCACAATCTTGTGATTGGTCTTGACCAATTTATCGATATATTCTCTATCCCTCATTTATCAATTGCTATCCCTAATCAGAGACGTAAAATACCTGGGTATTTAGTTTTCTTGGTAAAAACCAGCCTGTGACAAGCTTCAAGTATTTTCGATTTCATCATCACCTTCAAAGAGTGAGTTACTGAAGTAATAATAAATCTCATGAAAGGGACTACAAGTAGTATACAACTCATATTCATTAAATCATTGGCGACACTGTAGGTACTTGAACAGCTTTAAAATGACTTCCATTGTTCTATTCAAATGCGATACGTAAAGTTCTTGAAAAACAAATCGATTCATTGCCCAAAATTGGCAACAATGAGAACAATTTAATTGGAAATTAAATGAAAAAGTTAAATCGATCTATAAATTAAATTTAATTTATATCTATTCAAAAAAAATTAAATAAATTATTGAAAATTATAAATGTAAAATAAATTGAAATCTATACAATTAAAGTTGTTCGTGTCTCGGACTGGCGGACTGGCTGGCGGACTGACTGGCTGTCCACGCTAACCCGCCTCAACGGTAGAGCCTAGAGAGACGGGGTTTTTTCGAGTCGGTTCCGCGTAGGCCCGGATGTGTCGTAGGCCGTATTAGATTTCGCCAACTCTCTTCCTTCGTCGCGAACGGAGCTTTCCTTCGCCACGAGAGACGGGTCAAATAGCGTCGTTACTAGGGATTGCTAGGAAAATTTTCGAAACGCCGAAACCCGGTACAACTTTTGGCGTCGGTTTTGAACGAAACTACGTCTGTTAAAACGAGCTTTTCACGCTGATTTCAACGAGTACAAAACGATTTCTGTCCAATAACCCGTTCGCGAGTTATTCGAACATCGTCGGTAGGTGGGTACGAGTATTTTTTGCGAGCCTTCGATTAGTTTGATAGGTAGGTACTAGGTTTCCTTCGCGACGAGAGACGGGTCAAAAAGCGTCGTTGCCACGGGTGCATCGTTGATAGGTGATGGACGGAGCTTTCCTTCGCGACGAGAGCCGGGTCAAATAGCGTCGTTACTAGGGATCGCTAGGAAAATATTCAAAACAACGTCTGTTAAAACGAGCTTTTCACTCTGATTTCAACGAGTACAAAACGATTTCTGTCCAATAACCCGTTCGCAAGTTATTCGAACATCGTCGGTAGGTGGGTACGAGTATTTTTTGCGAGCCTTCGATTAGTTTGATAGGTAGGTACTAGGTTTCCTTCGCGACGAGAGACGGGTCAAAAAGCGTCGTTGCCACGGGTACATCGTTGATAGGTGATGGACGGAGTGCAGCGAAGCGCACCGGGCCCACTAGTGTTTAATAAAAATTATTAGGGAGGTTGGTTATATAATAGCGTGCGAAGGTATTTATTCGAGACTTGTGTAAATACCCAGTTTTTAAATACACTGCCAAGTGGGTATTTACCCCTTAACATCCCTGGGCACAATCAGGGTACTATCTGCAATGACGTTGGGCTCCGACCCCGATTCTAGCGGCTGACGAGATAACCAAAAAACGGGGAATTTTCCCGATTTGAGACATTTTTTGGGGTGATTTTGTCCCTTGGATGCGGCACACATGGGAGTAGTTTCTGAAATCCAAGGGCCTGTTTGGTGGGTTCACAGCCAATGTTACCAACAGTGCAACAAACTTCCCAAATTCTGGTCGTAGTTCGTCAGCCACTGGGGAGCGGGTTTAGAGCCAAACGTCATTGCCGACAGACAGTAGTACTCTCTGACAGTCTCGTCTCATCACTCATCGCTTACGGAGAGTCCCGTCAGAGAGCGCTGTCTCCAAACAGAATACGACCTACGGCTCCATATAGTCGATGGAAAAACGAACTACGATTTCGAGATTTCGGTCCATGAAGCTCCTCCCCTTTTGCTTTCCCCACTGATAAACAAACCTTGATTTTACTTTGCTGAAATAGAATCGCGCTTTAAAAACGTTCATTTGAGGTCAAGTCTTCTGTTTTGTGTAACATGTCAAGGCTCATGTGCTCGTCTTTTAGAACTATTTCCATCACGTCGGGCGTCGGAGTTAACATAGAAGCGACAACACCAACCAATTCAAAATATTGTAGTCCCTTTATATTTTTCATAATTTTATTTTTTGTTTAAACTTTAAAATTCCATTTTTTGCTTCATCGAAAAACCTTTTTACTCACTCTTGTGCGAGCCCAAATGATCATAAAACTTATTTCATAACCCCTGGATTCATAAACTGCATTACTATACTGCCCTACTATGAAGAAAGGCAGCAAATGACCATTTTGGGCTAATGGACTTTTTAATATCGTTGGAATCGTCGTCTCTGTGTGATGTTGAATTGAATAACAGTCTCTTGAAATCATGGAAAGTTATATTAAAGAAAATAGCTGGCAGTGCCCTCAAGAGCAGAGCGCGCTCACTGCTTTTCATCGTTGTACCGCCTCAAAGATGGCAGCAGTGACGCGCTCACTTTATTCGTTAGATTCAAAAAAAAAATTAATATCGCGCAGAGACAGATGCTCCAGCTTGAGGTGACCGTCTAATTTCACTTGGTTTTTCTACACAAGGATATCTCCGCAAAAACTGGAGTAAAAGGGAAACGCATTTCAGATCAGTCCACCAGATGTATATGCGCGTAGGCCGTATTCTATTTGGAGAACTATAGCAACTTGTTAAGTATCAATAAAGGCGCATTGTTGGGTTAAATTTATCTTGTACCTCGGCAGTCATCCTTTGGTCAGCTGTAAGATAAAACCACCTTAGTACACCACTCTCAATATCACTTCATGACCGAATTTCACCAAACAGTCCTTAAAATAAAGGCCACAGGGAAAGAAGGGGGAATGTCGGCATTTTCCAATTTTGAGAAAACTTAAAGTTTGACGCGTTCTACTCATTTTCATCCTCATGAACGGCTGGGTCGTTTTATTTTTCCTCATTAGTTAATCTTTCATCTAACGATTCGGAAAGAGAAATCAATAATTGATTATTAATGAACATCCGCGATTCGTAAATAACTTAAAAAAAGAAGGGTTGAACAGTGGTAGAAGGGAGCGGGTCAGAGACAGATCAGTGTTAAAAGGGGGAGAGTCAGAGTACCATCCTCTTTTTTCCCCTTTTTCAAACCTTCCCCTTGATTCGGACCTTCCGCCTTCTTTCCCAGTAAGTAATTTCAAATCTAACACAATGTTATGCATGTCATGCTGTCCTACCCTTTTTTCCGGATTTCAAGTCATATTATGAAACTAGACCGTTGGGAGATTTTGGTGCCAACCTTAACTCATAAAACAAATATTGGGGGGTCCACTGACCAGGTGTCGCATTCTAAAATTATAAGTTTATGGGCCCGCTGACCCAGGGGATAACATTTAAATATGTAAAGCAAATAGGTGAATTCGCTGACCAGGTGTCATCAAATTATGTATTTATACGCTTCTTCGCCATACCCGTACGAGCCGTTTTGGGCAGTAGGAGCTTTTGTTAAAACTGAAATTTTGGCAAAATACTCTGTTTACAATCCAGTAGCGCCCGCAAGGTTTTCAGCCCGATAGCCCAAACCCATGGGGCTCTGTGGGGTTAAAAAGGAGCTCCAGTAGGGCGTTTTTGAAGGGTTTCGGCTATGGGGTCGAGTTAGGTGTCATCGGAATATTTTTGGACGTAGAATCAAGAATCCATGGGTCAACAGGCCCATAAACGCATAATTTGAGATTGCGACACCTGGTCAGCAGACCCACACTATTTGTTTTATTTAAATGTTGGCCCCTGGGTCAGCGGGCCAATAAACTCATAATTTGAGAATGCAACACCTGGTCAGCGGCCATACACTGCAGCGGCAGTTTTTTTTTTGGAGAGGCTGAGCGGCTCAGCCTGAGCTTCACTTGTGAGGGAGTGTTTTGGGTGAGGGGTCGTCGAGGGGATCCAACACCTTACCGACTTCTGTGTAACCATCGCCCTAGTGGAGACCCGGAGAACTATCACTCGTTTGACGATTAACGTCGAGTTAAGAGTACTCTTAATTAAACCAAGCTGGTGAAACAGCCGTAAAACGCCAAACACTTCATAGTTACCTGTCTTCTACTAGAACTTGATCGAATTCGGATGAAGAAACGAGGAAGAGTATGGAGGTGACGGAGTCGAAACACTGGATCCACTTCTGCCGTTGGGACCGCTGACCGCCGACGTCGACAAACCTGAAGGGGATGTTGTTGATGGGGATGGTGAACTCGGATATCCCTTTGGTCGCTTTCCTCGCGTGCAGGATGTCCCTGTTGGTTGGAATGTAGTCCTGAAAAATGGCAAAATGAAGTGTAAGAGCGTTGAACGGGACGTGTTCCTATTAGAAGAGTAAATCAGATCCAAAACAGTGTTGAATATTATTATTATGTTTAGTGCACTCCCAACAGGCCTTGAAACAGCTCAGGTAGCTTACGTTCAGTCCACAAGGGGGCTCGGACTAGGAGAGTGAACTCGGAAGTCAACAAGTAAACGGAATGTTCATTCCGTCAAAATAAGAACGCTGGTTATTCCACACAGGATAAATTTTAAAAAATTATCGAAAAAACGGATCCAGCGTCAAAAATTACTCGGACACCTTATTTATGCTGGGATCCTTCAAAAATCCCATTTGTAGCTCCATAGATCTCCCACAACGGAGAAATCGGATCGTTCTGGGATCCCCAAAAATTCTACCTCACATCGAAAACGACACCTAACTCGACCCCATAGCCGAAACCTTTAAAAAAAAACCTCCCGTAGCCCCTTTTTAGCCCCATAGCGCCCCACGGGTTTGGACGATCGGGCTGAAAACCTGGCGGGCACAACTAGATGGTAAACACAGTATTTTGCCAAAATTTCAGATTTTAAAAAAAATCCTACTGCCCAAAACGCCCCGGACGGCGGACGGACATTTCGTTTTTGGAATTTACGTGTCTTGTTATGGATAATGTCAAATTTTGAGTCAGAATTTTCGACCTCCGTCGCGATTACATAGTTGTATTATTTCAAGAATAATAAACCCAAAGGAGTTTATGTTGGCAATCCCTCTCCTGACCAAGTAGTTTCTGTTGGTGCCATCAAAATCACAAAAAAGATTCGACGAAGTTTAAGTCTACAATGCAAGAAAGACAGATGTCAGTATGTAACGTCATATTTCTGCAGCGTTCCCCCCCCCCCCCCCCCCCCCAAGTACACGTCTGAAGGCAGGAAGGTTTCAAGTTAGTACTATAACCACGGTTTAATTTGCAATATTTTTCCTGCAACTTTTCCGATATATTTATCCAGATATGCGATATTTTTTCCTGATTTGCGTTATTTGCAATATGTATTCCACAACCTCAATAACAATTATAGCCTAACAAATAATTATTATTTGATAGGTAGTAATCCCTCTCCCCCCCCCCCCCCCCCCCCACCAACCATTATTTGACTTAATTCACCCTTTTTGCATACTTCCAAAAGGGGTTTTCTTGAGTTTATCGATTAAAATCAACTAGAAATGTGAAATTTTAACAAAACTAGGGAGCTAGGGAACATTTTGCGCCACCTAGGTACGGATTTTTCAATAAGTGAGTCGTGGAACTTTCAAAATCGATTAGGTAACTTATTTTCGCGAAAAAGATTACTCTCATGATTCCTGATGATTAGAACCCGGTTTACGCTAACTAAGAACAAGATTCTGCTTACCAAAGGACCCCATGGCTCAAACTTCTCCTTATATGCATGAAGCCCTCTGAGATCGAAATCGAGCGATATACAGTCGCAGTAATCGCCATCGTGCTGTGCGTCACCCAAACAGCGATAGGTGGGATATTATCATTGAATTTGTTAACCAAGCATATAATTTTATAGCGAGATAGAGAACGTGGATTTAGGCAGCTTGTAAGACGCAATTAAAAATCCTTTGTTTCTCATGAACCCAATTACTGATAAGAGTTGAACCCGCTCCTGACCCCCCCCCCCCTCCCCCACATACAAATACATTTTGTGATTGGAAAAAAGGTTTTCCCTGATCTTCATAAGTTGGTGTTAGGTCCTAATTTGTGAGAACTGGCCATTCTGATGATGAACACGCTTTCAACAATTATAATGATTTGTGTGAGGCGTTGTTTTCTAAGTGATTTTGGTTACATATTCTTGGAAAAATAGAGTTTAGAGGAGTTTAGTTTCAAACGGGCTCATATCCTCTTAGCACTTTTGTCGGAAAAATGCACAAAAAAAAAAAAAAAAAAGAAGCACATTTTTTAGGATTCCCAAATTTCAAAATAATTTTGTATATAGAAAAATTAATTGTACTTACCTACCATAAAGTTATGAAAATCTGATTTAAGTTTTGGAGGAGATAAGGCCATTTTTAAGTTGGATATAAGCCCGTTTGTAGTAAAAACAATGGATATAAGCCACTTCAAAAAAAAAAAAAAAAAAAACGCTGCAAATTTAACACAAAGGTGTATTATTTTTTGATATAGAAATATTGTACAAAAATTAATTGTGTCAATAAGAAATTATAAAAAACGACACCTCATTCGATCTTCTGACTACCTCGCTTTTGTCTCCGTTCAAACGCTCCATTTGAAGCCCCACGATAGCCCCTATAATATATTATATTATGATCCTCACGGTGAAATCGCATCGTTCTGGGACACCCAAAAGTGGATTTTACGACCCGATTTACCTCGAAAACGACACCTCACTCTACCCCATAGCCGAAACCCTTCCCGTAGCTCCCCTTTAGCCACACACAGCCCGGATTAGGGTTTGGGCACAAAACCTTGCGGGCACAACTACATGGTGAACCGAGTATTTTGTGTAAATTGCAGATTTAAAAAATCCCACTGCCCAAAACGGCCCGGACGGCGTCATTCGGTCGACTGTGCGCCGTACGCTGACGGGCCATACTTTTCTTTAAAAATCTAGTTGTGATCTATAAATCATTGTTTTTGGACAAATAAAATGTTGAGTTGAGTTGAGTTGATCGCAAGGCTTTCAACCCGCTCACCCAAACCCGTGGGGTTCTGAGGGGGCTAAAAAGGGCGGCGGGGTTTGAAGGGATTAGGCTATGGGGTCAAGTTAGGTGTCGTTAGAATCCGTAGAATCCATTTTCGGGGGTCCTAGAACGGTGCCGGTTCGTTATGCGATCTACCTGCTATGTAACCGGTTCGGTATGTGAGCTACGCCGGATCCCCATCGAATTTCTGGTTCGGTATGCGATCTACCATCGAAAATAGGAGAAATCCTTGATTTCCATCAGCAGGGCAAGATATAGGTTTTGGTTTATTATTCTTGGAAAAGGTCTACATTCTAAATCCGAAATGTCCGTCCGCCGTCCGAGCCGTTTTGGGCAGAAGAAATTTTTAAAAAAATCTGATCGGGCTAAAAATGGGGTTTTTGAAGCATCCCAGGAGATTAAAAATTTTTCGAGTAAAAAATAAAGAATTTTTGAAGAAAAAAAGAAGTTTTTTTTCCAAAAATTTTGTCATTGACACAGAATTAAATTTTTGCACAAGTAACCTATTTCTAAGAATAAACCCTTGTGTGAAATTTGCAGCGTTTTTCAGTTCTGTATTTTCGCCATGAACGTGGAAATATCGACAATCAGACCGAAAACCCATGGGCCAGATGCATCTAAGCGTGCTCCGTGGTTTCTACCTATTTACTTAATATTAAATAATCATTTTACTACTTCGGCACCTGAAGCTTCCGATGAAGGTTCTATCTGAATCGGGAGGTTCTTGTTTGTAGATCACGGGGGACAATAGAAGGGGGCTGGTAGATCGAGCGGATGGCGTAGATCGCATACCGAACCGGCACCCCTAGAACGATCCGAATTCACCGTGGGGATCTATTGGGCTCTCATGGGGGGCTACATATTTGATTTTAGAAGAGTCCCATGAGGTCAAATATTTTCCTAGTAATTTTGGACGCATAATCCATTTTTCGAGCTCCACATAATAATAGTGTTTGAACATAGTATGTTCAAACAATATAGGTACAGATTTTATTTTATTTTATTTTTTTCAAAAGATTTTCTTATTGACACAATTAATTGTCGAACAAGTAACCTTCATCAAATAATAATAAACCCTTACATATGTGAAATTTGCAACTTTTTTTTTAAAGGTGATTGTAATCATTGAAGATAAAATATTTGATTTAGGAGACAATTCGCTAATAAGCCAATAGCGTCATCTCTCTATCGACAGGCTTTATGACACTTTACCCACACAAGCCCCACCCCTGTTGTTGTCAACGTTATAAATATACAACTCAACACTTCGCAATTTGGGGCGTGATGTGCGGCAATATTGTAACTTCAGGCTCAGAATTTCGATTGACATTAAATGTCCGAATTTTGGAACAATGGAACTGGACAAAGGAAGTCTTCGTGGGTGTCGGAACTGGGTAGTTGTCTAGGAGAAAAAAAAAGCCTCGGGGAAAAACCAGCAGGGCAGTGTCATAAGCAACACACCCAGCCTCAATTACTGCATTCCAAGTAGCGGGCAAGTGGCAAGCGGAGGCCTTCACCCTGATTAGTATAACCTATATGACTGTCACAATAGAAGGTTAAACGGGGAGAAATTTATCTTTGCGGAGATAATCTGGGTATTGACGCAGATGTCATGATAAGGAAAGATAGCAATTCTTTTGTGAAAGTTGGCAGGGTATTTGATAGGGTGCAAAAATATACTTACGACTCGAGATATCCTATCAATGTTATCTAGGAAGTATTGAACAGAGTCGGAAAGCTGGAATTCTCGTCTCCTTTCGAAAGCCCTTTTGATTCCAGAATCCTTCCAGAGATCTCCCAACGTGGGGGCGTAATGTGTAAACAGTCGGGTGTCGAGGACGAGGGAGTTGTCGTATTTCAGGATGTACTCGCCGTTCTCGACGTTGACCGGGTGTTCCCAGGGGATTTCCAGTTTGTTCCTCGCGTCCACCAACACTTTCATCCCTTTGACGATATTCTGGTATATCACTTGCTTGTATTCTTTGATCAATTCCGGCTCGAACTTGATCCCGTGGATAATCCGCATTTGTTTGAGGAAGGTAGACTTGCCACTTTCACCCGCGCCCAACAACAGGAGTTTCACTTGTTTCCGAAACGAGTGTTTTTCTTTTTCAATCATTTTGTCGATCTCCTGGCTCCTGTACCGCTGCTCCATCTCTTCGGGGCTGAGTTTGAAACGTAAACAACACGGGCAGAACATATCACTCGCCATCTTTGACACATCCCACGGGAAATATCACGAAAACACTTCACCTCCCGAGGACCACCATCACTAAACTTGCACTGTGGTGCAAGTAGATGACCGAGAACTCGAATGAAAGGCGAGGAAGGGGGAGAAGAAAGGGGAATGGAGAGACGTAGAGCTCGTACAAATCCCCGCAAGATCTATGGAAGATAAGCGTAGACTTCATGAAAACCACCAAGAAGTCTATATAAAAGAGATAAGGCGGGGCAGTTTGGCTCAACTTTCTTGCAACTATTTTTGTGACGTCATAGCTGAGGGAGGAGTGGAAGCGCCCTTAGCCCGAATACCTACCCCCCTTCACTAATATAATAAAATCTTCAAATATGCTCGATAAATATCAGTTTTATGCTCGAATGTAGCATAAAATAGAGTGTTGCCATATGGCGGGATTTATCTCACGGTAGAAGGGATATGTAAGGCTGGGACTGATGGTGGGAGTTTTCTCATGAAAAACGCTGGAAATTTTACTCAAGGTTTTATTATTCTACGATATGGGTTAATTCTGCAACAATTAAATCTTTTCAATAAAAACAGTAAAAAAATTCTATAGGTACCTATCTACAATGTTTGGACAGATATGAGACCTCGAAAAATGATATGCGTCCAAAATTACTCGGAAAACGACACCTTATTAGACTTCCTCGGATCCGTCAAAATCCCATTTGTAGCCCCACGAAAGCGCCATAAATCTCCAAGGGGAAATCGGATCGTTCTGGGACCACCAAAAATGTTTTCTACGTCCAAAAATACTTCGAAAACGACACCTAACTCGAGCCCATAGCCAATATCTTCAGAAACCCCTCCCGTAGCCCCATAGCGCCCCACGGGTTTGGGCAATCGGGCTGAAAACCTTGCGGACACAAATAGATGGTAAACCGAGTATTTTGTCAAAATTTCAGATTTTTGAAACAATTCCTACTGCCCAAAACGGCTTTTGGAATCCAGACATCCTGAAGCATGTCAAAATTTGAGGCTGATCAGAATTTTCAACCTCCGCCGCGATTACATAGGGGAGACCGGGCCAAGTCGAACCAAGTATGGTAAATTTATCTGTTTCCCTATTAACTGATGATTTTTTACTGTTGCTATAATGTTTTTTTATCTACACATTGTGTTACACTGACTATTGTCTATAAATCATTGTGTTTTTGGACAAATAAAATGTTGAGTTGAGTTGAGTATGGCGTTTCAAACTGGGACTATCCACCTCCATTTTCTATTGAGAAAATTTCCTCAACATCCATTTAATAGTACTGATTTTGAGTAGGTAAACACTTTTCAAATGGTTCATTTTGCCCCTGACCCGGTGCAAGATGAACCACCACAGGGGCAAGATGAGTCAACCAAAAGATTCGTATAAAATTGTTTCATTGTCGTCTAACAAAACTACTGTTACGGCCTTGATTAATCACATTAGGTACCCTTATATATTAGGGGAGATATATAAGTCAGGTAGGTAATACTCATCCAGATTAGACAACTTGAGGTTTTGAAGTTTTGGAGTAGGGAGTGGTCATTGTCTTTCAACGGCTGTGTGATACATCGAGAGTATAAGTGATGGTTAATAAAACCAAATCCACGTTTCAATTTTAACTAATTTGTTAAAACTGTACTGCCATCCAGCACGTTCACTGGACCCGGTTTGGCTCACCTTCAATCCACCCATGAATACCTTCGGGCTCGTGGTCCCTGACTCAGGAGCCTCTGCAGGGCGCGTAAACTGTTCCTATCGCCAGGACGACTTCTCAGCAGCCCTATTTGCTTAACTTATCCCCAATACTTGTCTGTTACTTTTGTTGCTTGACAGCCTTATTATCACGGTGGCAGGCATCTCAGTGAGTTTGAGTCACCTATTCAAATTCCCGGCCCCACCTCCACCCCCAGAACGACTGATTGTATTATTATACAATAGGAGTATACCCTCCTCCTTCTTTTGTACATACATTTCTCCCCTCGCCCCTTGCACATAATTTCCCCCTACCAGTCTTCTTCTGTATTTTTATACTATTCTTCCTGTCACGAGTCATAATATATTAGGGTAAATATTATTTATTTGTACAGGTTAATGTATCATGGACACCACTTTCTTCCTAACCACTTGTACAGAGAATTCCAAATGTATCACTTGTTCAGTTTGTGGATGAAGCTGTCTTCTAAATGTAAGTACCTACCCATTTCACTAAATTTCAGTTCAGGTAATTAGTTATCATTTTGTAGGTACCACTCATCATATTATGATACGCAAGTCTCCATGAAATAAACTCATGTTCCTGTAGGCACTTAGGTAAAAGAAAAACTATTCATTATTTCCTGTCATTCTTCACTTGTAGTCCTTGAAAATGGCTGAATAAACGGCCGAAACGTCGGGAAACCAGAATTTTATTGACTGAACCTCAAGAACCTAAACAGCCAAACTTTATTTGTACATCGGAGCCAATTTGTATTTTTTGCGCCAAATTGTCGAATTATGTAAGTTAATTGTGAATTAGGAAGTTTTTACAAAAACGCGGGACATGACGTTCTGTTTAGGAAATACAGCACATTTCCATGGACAGATGGCAACTCAGCTCTCGTTCGAAGATCGACCGACCCCAACCCAGGATGACACAGGCTCAACAAATAAAACCCACCAGGAAAATGATCTTTTTATTACGATAAGTCAGACGGTAGGCAAGCATTTTCTTTTACACTAGTGAAACTGATTTGCGCGAAGGTTATTGACTCCAATATAGAACGTACATTTAATTTAAATTTGAGCAGTAAGGCAATTTGTGGTGCTAAAATAATCACACTGTCAAAGAGTGAGCACAAAAATTCAAATCATTCATCAGTTCATAATTTGATAACTTTCTTTTTGTAATTGAAATGAAAGCGAGATTTGAGTGTGGTATTATTTTAACGGGTAACTGTGTGCTATTTGTCATTCAACCTGTGATTGTTATGTAATTGACATATCTTTGACGGTAGTTGGAATGATGAAATAGATGAAATAAAAAGTCGGAAAGGTATAGAAACTCCTGTTTGGGTTGTTGAGAACTGATGTTAAGAACACTGGGGTTTGTTGCATTGTTTGTTACCTATGTAAAAGGTTATGTAGGTATTCGGTGTTCATTGACCCGCACAGGACGTAGTCATCTTAACACTGGCAGCGAGCACGGCCGGCCAGTCTGAGATGGCCTCATCAGCGGACTTTGATTGTGAAAAACTGATTTTTTATCTGTTTGCCATCTTGTCTTTTTATTTCATCTATTATATCGTTCCAGCTACCGTCTGAGTAAGATATTTCAATTACATAAAAATTTCAGGTGAATGAAAAATAGCACAAAATTACCTTTTAATGTTTACTATTCAAACAAGGGCAATTCTTAAATAGGTGACACGGCATTTAAGGATAGGTTTAATGGGTGATAAATAGAAGCGGGATGGATTCAGCTGAGATCTTGAAAGTAGGTACAACAATGCAACTTTAAAATGCCTATTTAAAAAAAGCCTCCTGAAACTAACTCTCCTACCATTTTTAACGGAAGATAAGGCAACAACTACCTACAGTATAAGTTTTCATAACAGGCTTAGTAGGAACAACCCATTCGTGATCCAAAATACAACCCTATCCGTTCATCTTCCTGCAGTTTATAGGTGCAACCTGTTGAGACTAGAAAATTTAATAGTCCGGTCATTGTTTCCAAAAGTAGTGGAACCGAGAAAAAATACCTGAAGAAGTTTTCTCGGCGGATCTCTACGTTTTCGGGGGTGCTGAATCCGAAAATTCAGTAGATTCGGATATGGTTTCACAATGAAAATGGCGAAAAACCATAATGTTCTGCACTTTGTTTGGTTTTTCGCCTATAAGTAACTCAGAAACCATGCCTCCTAGCGACATAACTACTCCATATGAAATTAAAGCTGATTAAATTTCCTAAAAAATGAGACCAAGAACGCCTCGCTAGCTTCTTCCGTTTGGCTATTAGAGCGCGCTGAACTTTGACCATGTTTTCTAACTAAGCCAAAATGTTCGTATTCCTGACTTACGAAGATTATCATACAGTACTCCCTCGTTAACACGAACTCGGTTAACGCGAACCATTTTCCCAGTCCCGAGGATCTCCCTGTACTTCAACGTAGGGATAATAATGATTTCCATGGATAAAACGAAACTCAAACAAAATATTGGCCCCCCTGAGTCTATAACATCGGTTAACACGTACGAATCAAGGGCAAGGGGCAATGTTTCTGTGATACAAGTACCCAATCTCACACTCATTTCTCGTTTTATTGACTTTAGACAAAATTTGTCTCTACATTTAATGTAGGGAGCGAAAATTCGGCGACCTCGATCTCCCAAACGTGAAAGTTATTTCCCTCCAGAGTTCAGCCGTACGATCAAGGTATAATTGCAGCTTTCAAACGCTATTCAAGAGTCAGCTTGTACGCTATACGTCGGTCTTGACACCGAACTACCACTCGCCAAGTGGAATATTCTTCAGGCAATGAGGGCGATGGATTCATCGTAGCACGATATTGCAGCTACAACCATCAGTCTGAAGAACGCTTGGAAGGGGGATGATCCACGTAGGTAACGTCTGAACCTTGACAATTTGGAACGGTGAGAGTGAAATAAGTTGTTGACCTTGTTCTTGATTCTAGTGAAAACGCCCTTCCTTTTTCTGGATTTTTACAAATAGACCACGACGTAGAAGTGTGTCAAGAAAACGCTGATTACTGTGAGCCATCTGTAGTCTAAAAAGATGAACAAGACTCTCACGTGGTGAAACGTTCTCGAGCTGAAGTAGTGCCTGCCTTCAAGACCCTGCTTTCAAGCTTTTCTCAAACTAGTGGAGAAATAAATTTTTATAACACGAACGGATTTTATATTATTGTATGATTCTCGCTCCCGCGGTGTTCGTGTAAACGAGGGAGTACTGTAAACCACAATCAGTCCCCGAAACCCCCACATTAGATACCCTGACACCCCCTCTCGTGAAAGCTGCTTAAATTCCCCATCACAGCTATTCTACGTGAAATTTTGATTTGAGCTTGATAAGGGAGGGGCAGGCATGGCAAAAATGACTGGACTAAAACCGTCAAGCGCCAAGAAGTCGCAGGTGGCACCCTCACTAATCACAACCGAACTTAAGCAGCCGAATGCTTCAAATGTACCTCCAATACATCGAACCTTTCATTCACAAGTTATTTATTCTGTACCAATCAAGTATTACAATTTAAAATAGCAATATAACCCTAGTCAGGTCAAAAGCCATCTTTACAATGAAAATTGGTGCAACGTTATGATTTCCAAATAGGTACACATAGTTGTTAAGGACATAGTTGTTAGCATAGCGTGAAGCTGAGGATCAAGGACGCGTATAACATTAACAGAACTATCGGGGTAACCCACTGCAGCATTGTAGCGTATTTTACACCAACGGGGGAAAAATTGCACAAAGCTTTAAAAAATTATAGCACACATAAATCTAAAATAAATTCAATATTTCACTTGTATCACAGTCGAAGGCCTAGACTCATAATAACAGCCAACAAAGATCCCAAAACCAATTATCGAAAACTGTATGAACCGTTCAGCAACGTTAAACTCCACTCACGTCTACCGTATCTGTACAATTGAGAAGTAATGTACTAGGCTTTTTCTTGGGGAAAAATTGGCGTCCTCTACAAGGTACACATGTCTACGGATAAGCCCTACACGACTACCTACGCAGCACCGATTCAGCCGACTACAGAACGCTTTTCCACTCAAAATCTACTGCTGAACTTCAGCAGACGAGTTAGTTAAGACCTTATAACTACATGTTTTCAAGCACCTAAAGAGCCGCATACACAACGAAATAAACTTGGGGTACAGTAGGGCGTGTTGAAGAGGAAAGACCATATTTTGTGAGAGGGGGCTAAAGGATGAAAGGACGAATATTGGAAAGATAGCTTCTACGGGGGAAGGAAGACCAACAAAATGCTTCAACACTCGTGAGCTTCAAATGGCCCAAGTGAAGCAGTAAAGGAGAAGTTTGCAGAGCTGCAAACAGGTTTTCAGCCGTTCAGACACCAGATGACGAGGATATTGATGGTATGTAGTCAAGAGCGTATTCATAGTAGTACCTAACTTCATCTCCAACAGTATAGAAGCGATATGTTGCGCGGGAACCGGCGATCCATCCCTGTCGAAAAATCATGACTGCCCATCCCCATTAACTTTTCCGTCCGATCTGTCCCAACTAAGGCAATCCATCCCAGGACAAAATCTCTCTTTTTCCCAATTCATCCCCAGCTTGGCACCAACGTTGCAAGCCTTGGACAGGTCTGAAAGCTTGGGGACCATCTTGGGAAGCATTGGAAATCCTTAGCCAGCTTGGCACCAACATTGAAGCCTTGTACAGGTCTGGAAAGCTTGGTACCATCATGGAAAACCTTGGAATCCCTTATCCAGCTTGGCAATGTATTGGCATGCTTTGAAAATCCTTAGGTAGCTTGGAACGAGCAGAGCAGGAATCATGGAGTATTGTTGTAGCAGTTGGTTTCCATTTGAGGAGTGTTGTGGTATCCCTTTCTCTGGGCCCAGGAGTGCAACGGCTAAATCCGCGCCCAAGCAGTGTACGCACAATGAGTCAAACAAGAAAGTCAAATGGAGCATTAGAAGGGAGCACAAAAAATAGGTTGTTGAGCAGGTAGAGAAGGCTAAACGTTTGGCTCGACGAAGTGACTCTGAAGAACTCGACGTCTGGCAAAGAAAGGGTTCCTTAAAACCAAACCGGGTGGAGTTGGGCCCCGTGTACTCCAGCACAAGTCCTTGCTGGAGGTGTCCAATAGGGGGAGGCAGAGTCGAGAGTTGTAGAGGAGTCTCCCTTCAGTCCCGAACCGGGCTTGTCGCTGTTTATATTTTATTTACATTACCTATCCACTCGCCGTAAAACCCTCCTGATCGATGGAATCCGGGGGGGGTTTCATTTGAACTAGAAAATCGGGTGCAGGTGTGTTACGTAGCTCACTCTTAAAACCCACTTAAAAATGTGGTCCTTCCTCTTCTAGTTGCGGAGCTCTCAAGCGCACCCCATAAAAATAAATGCGAAATTTAAAAAAACGAGAAAAAAAAATGTTCAAGTGCACCAATAGGGGTAAAAAAAAAAAATTCAACATCGAAATGAAAAAAAAATGTTCAACAATCTACAACGTCAAGAAGACACGGCAGCCCGAAGGTGTTTTTTTTTTTTTTCTTTTTTGGTGAAATCAATGGCCCTTATAAATAGATGACTATAATGACCCTTTTCTTCTTGAACATATCGCTGCCATGCCTTCATCATGTTTAACAATCAGTAGCTTACCTGACGAGAAGCAAGACACAACAGGTGAAAAGCTCTTGATGTAAAAAGTAGAAAACGTTTCACAGAGTAAATAACGTTTGTAGACCTTTTCTCTTCAGGTGCAGAGGTGTCAACTCACGAAGAGCGCGGTGGAGCAATCGTCGACACAGGAAGCGGGGAAAGTGGAAGGGGGAAGTGCTTCGTTGGGTGACAAAATCTAAAGGTGAATTCGAAGAAGAACAGGTCTTTTGAGAGTTTATTCATTCTCGAATAGGAGCGAGGGAGGGTTTCAAGAAGTGCCTTCACCAGAGTTCGGGCATCATCTTGAAAGAGCTGCATCATTTCAACAAGCTTTTCATCACGCTGACGGTGGCGTTCTTGTAGCCGTCGCCGAAATGATTCCTGAAAAACAAGAAAATACTCACAATAAAGAGCACAGAGTGCAAAGACAAGGTCAAAATTTCCTTACAAAAATTTCAGCTCACATACAATTACGCTCGCAACTCTTTAGGGACAGCATTGAAAAATTGAAAACCCCACCTGCTGATGCAGGATGATTTCAAGCGATGATAAGGCATCAGCGAGTCACTCCCATGCCACGTTCTATACCCATGATGCACGTGTACGTTGGATAACACATGGCTTCAAGTATGTAAATCGCAGGGATGTTCAAGATGTTTAATTTGATGAAGGCTGGCTTACAATCCTGTTGGTACTTCAGCCCAGCGACCACTCGTACAGCCCTGCGTTGGCATGCGAAAATTGCGCCAGCTGGCGCGGCATGACCCCAACAGAGGCATAAGTTGCACGACTCATAAAAGCAGGAATGCTGCTACGACGGCATCTTTATGTAGCTTCTCATGTAATCTACGCAGGAGGAAATCAATTGAATTTAACCTAGGTTCAAGGTGCTCACGGTGTTGCTTCCAGTTCAGTTTTGGTAATACTCCAAGAAAGCTAACGCTTGGCTTGTTGGGTAGATGAACCAGATGTCGACTTGGTTCTGAAGGCCAGCAAGTCGACTCAGGGGGTCGGTATGAAGCCTCAAGGGGCCAGGGAGATGAACCTGGAGTTCGAAAAGTTGGCTCTAAAGGCCGGTAATTTGGCTCAGGGAGCTGCGATGTTGAACCGTAGCGTTCGTAAAAAGTTAGAGCCATGTGACTCGAATTGTGGAATATTAATTTGCCAATTTCCAGAATGTTCTGGTGCAGAATGAGTGTTCTGACCTGAGTGTTCTCGTGGAAGGTATTCCTCGAGATTTAAGAAGTCATTATTGATATTAAGAACCGCAGAATGTGCGGGTTTATAGGAAGCAATATTAATAGCCGCATTCGCGGGTTCATCAATAACATTAAGAGAAAACGCTGCAAATTTTACACAAGGGTTTATTATTCTTTGATATAGGTTACTTGTGCAGAAATTTATTTCAGTCAACGAAAAAAATTAAAAAATTTTTTTTTTGATTTTTGAAATTTTCAAAAAAATTTGTTGGGTTTTTTTTTTCAAAAAATGTTCTTTCAAAATGTTTTGCGTGTTTTACTTGAAAAATATTTGACCTCCAGGGATCTATCAAAAATCTCATTTGTAGCCCCATGAAAGCCTTTTAGATCGCAACAGTGAAATCGGATCGTTCTGGGACCCCCAAAAATGGATTCTACGTCCAAAAATACTTCGAAAACGTCACCTAACTCGATCCCATAGCCAAAAGCCTTCAAAAACGCTGCAAATTTTACACAAGGGTTTATTATTCTTTGATATAGGTTACTTGTACATAAATTTAATTCTGTCAATGGAAAAAAAAAAAAAAAATTTTTAGATTTTTATATTTAAAAAATTGGGGGGGAGAATTTTAAAAAAAAGTTTTTCTTCAAAAATTCTTCATTTTTTACTCGAAAAATATTTAACCTCTTGGGATCCTTCAAAAATCCCATTTTTAGCCCCATGAAAGCCCTTTAGATCGCCACAGTGAAATCGGATCGTTCCGGGACCGCCAAAAAAGGATTCTACGCAAAAATACTTGGAAAACGACACCTAACTCGATCCCATAGCTAAAAGCCTTCAAAAAACCCCTCGCATAGCCCCGTTTTAGCCCCATAGCGCCCCACGGGTTTGGGCGATCGGACTGAAAACCTTGCGGGCACAACTAGATGATAAACCAAGTATGTGTCAAAATTTCAGATTTAAAAAAAAATTCCTACTGCCTAAAACGGCCCGGACGGCGGACGGACATTTCGGATTTTGAATGTAGACCTCTTGAAACGGATAATGTCAAATTTTGAGGCTGATCCGAGTCGTCGACCTTCGTCGCGAAAACATAGGTGTATTATTCCAAGAATAATAAACCAAAATGTGTGCGAATTTCGGGATTCGAATTTGGTAAAACAAATTCTACTCCCTTTTGTCGCGGAGGGACAGGTACTACTTCCGGTGGGCTGGCAATACCAGCTTAAAATGTCGGAATTCCCCACAGGAGCCAAAACTGAACCCTGATGTACACCATACCTGACTGGCAAGAAACTTCCATGTTAAACAGCTTGACTTCAACCTGTGAGATAGCTTGAGATGAGCGATAAAGCCCCATCCGAAAAATGACATTTTGCAACTTGTCAATAAGGAGCTGGTGTGGAATGCAGACAAAACACTTGGCTACGTCTACAAAAGTATCAGAGGTATATTCCGCACATTCGAAGGAATTTGACACAAATTCGGCCAACCTCAGAATGGCCTGCTTTTTAGACCTACCCCGCCTAAAACCAAATTGCTGGTTCGAAAATAGGTTAGTCAAAGATCCCCGTGAAGCTAAAGTCCTTTCCCAAAACATTTGCTAGAATGTGGAGAGCTTGTTCGGTCAACTTGCACCTAAGCTTACCAATGGTTCAAATAATGGAATAGAGTGTAAAGCCGTTGTCTCCCCTCGAAGCCTGACGATTTTGGAATGAGTTTGAAGTAAGAATCGTAAAAGCTTCTGGAGAAATTCCCAAACATGCCGGCGATCGCCAATTCATATTCGTGATGTCCGTAGAATGCTGCCGGATCGAATAAAACTGAAAAAAAAAAAAAAAAGTATCAGTATCGATTTAAATCAATTTCAGTCTCTAGCATTACTTAATTACCAGGATGTCGCTTGGTTTGAGCCACATTCCCACTCCACAGGTCGCCGTGGAGGAGAGAAGGTCGGATTTTCTGGTCCTTGAAAAATTTGGGGAGGATGATTTGAAGCCGCGACCACATTTCGATTGCTTCTCGATCTCCTTTCTGGAAATGGCAACGCTACAAATAGTTTGGCGAAAAAAAAAAAAAAAAAAAAAAGTTGTGGGGATTTGTGGCATGGAAGGATTTTGAACTGTAGAAGTTCCATATAGTGTTGGCAAAAATTTTCCAATATAACGGTTTTCCGGTATATCGATAACAACAAATCGATGTCACCAACATATTGGAGATAAAACATGTTTCGATATATAGGCTATTCATGTTAACTGGATGGTGCTGGCGCAACACAGTAAGAATCACTAATTGAAATAATTATTAGTTTGGAGTTTCAAGACAACATCACTCCACTCTACACATCTTACTAATACCGAAGTATATTTTTGTAGGTACCTATCAGTTTTATCACAAGAGTAAGGCAACAAAACTTGCAACAAACTGCAATAATGGGAATGACAGAAAAACACAAAACAACGTATCTCAGGGTTTCCAAGGCTTTCCAACCTGACCCAAAGCTGGGGATCCCAACACTCACATGCCTCAGCCATTTTATGCAACACACAGGTAGAAAAATGGGCCGACCAGGTCAGTCAGACTCAATATGAACAGGATTAGAGGGTTTTAAACTTTTGTGAGGGACTCCTCCGGGCTGTATCCGAGTTGCGGTCACGAGCTCACAACCTGAGACTTGACTATTGTGGTCCTGTCTTCGAATGGTAACATCCAATTTTCGGTCCAATGTGGAGAAATTGTAAATCAATTGTGAATTAATCAACACGCAAAGTTGTCTTTCTGGGTCTTTCTGGCAGTATCATGAGCCATCATGAGCTGAGGGGCCCAGGTAACTGTACTCATTCGGTCTGATGCTCAGGAGCAGTTGCTGCGGTATCCACGCCCAACTACTTCGTTTATCTGTATGCCGGCAAACAGGTTCCCCTGCATAGTTGCTAGGAGAACGGTGGAGGCAGAGAGGTCATGTTTTGCAGAGCTCGAACACCAAGCGCAGCAGCATCGGTACCATTTTCACGATGACTTGGGAAGACTTGATGAGGGGCTGGAGCAGTTGGAGATGCTAATGAATGGGGTGCGCCAGGACTGGCGTCTGCTTTCGGCTCCAGGAATCCTCTCGATTCGGCCGGATAAAGCAAACAGCTCACTGAATGTATGACCGCATTTCGGATGCAACCGCGGCCCGCAACTGAGATATGTAATTGGAATTCGACCGCAACTTGGAAACTGCGCTCCTCGGGGCCCCCTTAGGTTGATAGGGGAGGATGGCAAATGAATAATGAGAGCGTTACCTCTTTTTCAAGGAGGCGGAACTGGTAGTCCAATCGTTGCTGAGAGAAGAACGCCTAAAATAAGGATTACCACAGAATTAATTAGACTCCAGCAATGTAATTTTCAATTGAAATAAAATAGGAAACAGTCAGTACCAGTTTGGATGCTTCTTTCTACACTGTGTGAACTAGTTTCCAACTTACGACCCAATCGTCGTTCCACTCGTTCTCTTGAGCAATATACCCGCAACAAGTGGTGGTATGGAAACCGAACTGGGCGACGTAGTCGGCGGCAGGCTTGTCCGTAATGCGGTTACCCCGGCTTTCCAGCAGGACGTTCTGCAGGTGCATCTTGGCCAGGTCTTCGCCAAGCCTGGCGGATAGACTTCTCAAACCCTTGAATAAACCAGGATTATGCAGCAACGTTGACCGTCAGCAAAGGCAACATGTTGGTGTTTGGTGTGGACCCAATTTTTACGCGCGAATCCGTGGTCGCCGGGAGAGTGGATTTTCGTAAGGTGCCAGTGGGTTTGGCCTCCCTTGGCGACAATTTGACTGGGGAAGCCAGCCCTCTGATTCCAGTACCAACTGTGGATCCAGGGCGAACTAATGTTGATGTTGGCCCTAAAGCTTCAATATTAGATTCCCCTGGCCTCCCTTCTGGAGACCAACGCATTCCAGCCTATCACGACACTTCCTGCCAGACTGGAGATGGCGGGTCTCCCTTTTATGCCTCGATACCCCCTCCCAGGTCAGCAGATTGCGACATATTGTGTTATGCCCTGGCAGGGATATTCAGGTACTCACTATATCTTCCTCCAAAGACACCAGGGGCAAAATCCCAGTTACGCTGGAGGCTTTCCCCCAAACACGCAACACAATTGAAGATAGACCTATTGGAGAACTAGGAACTCATGCATATAGGTACACCTGTAACACCCATTGACCACTGAGTTGTGTCCGCAAGGTTTTCAGGCTGAGTGGGGCTAAAAAGGGGTTACAGGAGGACTTTTTTGAAGGGTTTCGGCTATGGGGTCGAGTTAGGTGTCGTTTACGAGGTATTTTTGAACGTAGAATCCATTTTTTGGGGTCCCAGAACGATTCAAATTCACCGTGGAGATCTTTTGGGCTCTCATAGGGCTACAAATGGGATTATTGAAAGATCCCAGAAGGTCAAATATTTTCCGAGTAACTTTGGACGCATACCTAATCCATTTTTCGAGGTCCCATTTTTTTTTTTAACTTTTTATCGTGAATATTTTTTATTCACAGAATTAATTTTCGCAAAAGTTACATAATATGTCAAAATAAATCTATGTGTAAAATTTGCAGCGATTTTAACGTACTTTCATTTCAATGAACTCCATGACGAGACAGGCTCCACCGTCGGGGTGGTCGAACACATTTATGGGCTTAGGAACAGTCACTATGCCTGTAGCTCCTAAGGCTTTGAGCCCCTCCATTTCCCCTTCGAACATGATGCGAGCCTAAAAGACAACAGCGGTTTTCAACAACTTGACTGCCCGCAGAAAGCTGTTTCATTCTTTTCACATACCTGAGGCTTTGAATTGCTCTTAACGAACACCGTCCCATTGTCAGTGATGAAGGCCTCACCCTGGTTGATGCAGCCACCTCCGCTTTGCCCCGTCCTCGTCAGAGTCGCCGTCTCCAGTGCGCTCTTCAGAAGAGTTTCCATCTTCAGATTCGGCTGAGCCATCGGACAGGGGGAGTGTGACAGCATTTTAGCTTTTGGGGGAAAACACCCTCTTATCACCTGACAGTCACCGTATCTGTTTTGGAAAGTACTGGAAAAACTATAACAAGGTGGGTTAGGACTAGGGTGGGAGAAAACAGAACGTAGCAATGACAAACTCAAATGAGGAACAAAATCACTTAAGCCCGAAACAGTACTTGGAAACAAAGAAAATACAACGACATTGACAGCACCAAGTAGAAACTGTGCGACGAAGAAATAGGTACACGAAAAATCGTTTCAATGAAAACGTCAATAATATAGTGATAACGAGATAATGCAATCGTTATCAAAATCACAGAGTAACAGAGAACAAAATCAACAACACGAATCAAGCGAAGATCGTTGCCGTTCATAAAAAATTATCCTTTACGTTTACTTCGAAAAGATATTTGGAAATAAGAAAGAAAAGATAGAGTTTTCAATTATTGCAGAAAAAATTTCTACTGCACTATTTAATAGTAATTAAGACCACCATTGATTGTGCTAAAAGTGTAAAGGATATGGAATGTTAGCTTCTAGGGACAGGAATGACAGGTTTCCGTAAATCGTCTAAAAATCTATTCATTAATGTATTGTATTGTAAACGTTTATTTAATCCTCATAAAAAAAGGATTTTAAACAAGTTCTAGGATTTCTGTCTTTTTTTCAATTTTAATCTTATCCCATGCCAAAGACCTGGCACCACTGTGTAAATAGAGGTGGGTCGGTCCAGGAAATTTACAGTTACAAAAGTACTCGCTACATGGTTTAAATGAACGTTGCCCGCTGACCAGGATCCCGGAGGTTTCTTCAGCCGTGCCCCCAATTTCAAAAGATTTCTTCCCGAAAATTCAATTCCGTTTGAACTTTGGATGATTTTGAAACGCTAGAATCTCTTCGTTATTATTTCTTATAAGAAGAACGCTGCAAATTGTACACAAGGGTTTATTATTCTTTGATATAGGTGCAAAAATTAATACTATCATATCATTAAAAAAAAATGATTTTGAAAAAATAATAATAATAGTATATTTTCAACATTGAAAAATGGATTTTTCGTCAAAAATTGCTCGGAAAAGGACAACTTTTTTTACCTCCCAGGATCCTTAAAAAAATCCCATTAAATTAAAAATTTTGTACCCCCATGAAAGTCCCATAGATTCCCAAGGTGAAGTCGGATCGCTCTGGGATCCCCAAAAGTGGGTTCTTCGTCAAAAAATACGTCGAAATCGACACCTAACTCGATCCCATTCAAAAGCCTACAAAAAAAAAAAAAAAAAACACCCGTAGCCCTGTTTTAGCCCCATAGAGCCCCATATGGGTTGGGGCGATCGGACTGAAAACCTTGAGGACACAACTAGATGGAATGGGTGGGCGGTGTGGGGACCTTACACCGAAAACCTCCAAGACAACTTCAAAGTAATTTTATAGTTAACCTCCGTAAAACGCTGCAAATTTTACACAAGCGTTTATTATTCTTTGATATAGAACTCATGCTCAACTGACTCCTCTCTCACTAGGAAATTGTGAGACATTTTTTACCAAATTAACGGTGGATAAAATTTAGCATGAGCTCTGAGATGTTGGGTGGATAAAATTTCGTCGCTGAAGCAACCACATGATATAACTCAATTTTGCCAACTTTTCAGGAGACACGAAAAACCGATTTGTGTACCACAAGCTGTAACTCAGGAATGGACATTTCCACATGGAACAACTCAACCAAAACCATCAACCAAATGCTATAACTCAAAATTCTATTTAGCCCACAAGCTATAACTCGGGTGAAAAACAACTGAACTGAATTTTTCACGGATGATTCCAACGTGAAAAGAATTTTTTCAGATGTAACAAGGTGCTTAATATTAAAAAAAAAACATCTGATAAAACAATGGAAACAAAAAAAATCGTTTTTATTGCTTAGTATACGAGAAAAATCGAAAAACCCACCCGTGCCTCCATTTCGCCGGTGTATTGCATGCAAAACAGCTGAGTTGTAGCATGTGGAAAAACGAAATCGTTTGTAGCATGTGGTCAAAACTCGCTGTAGCAGTGTTGCTTTTGGTTTTTTCTTTAATCTGACCTCGGAAATGGATCCAGAGCAACATTTTACATAAAGAATAGGGTCTAACTCATTTTGGCCAAAAATTGAGTTGTAGCATGTGGTTGCTTCAGCGACGATTTAATGAGCTCTGAGATGTTGGGAATGAACCTCGATAAGTAAGGCCCGGGTCCAAAGGGGAACATTGATTTTTCCAACGTTCACGTTTTTTCGATTTTGGACCATTACAGCGGACGGACATTTCGTTTTTGGATTCTAGACCTCTTGAAACCTATAGGGTAGGTGGGGGCAAAGCCCTGCGTGGGGCAAAGCTATGCAGTGGCTTTTTCAGTACTTTACAAGTGATTGAGAAACTGGCAACCAGGCAGCAGTTGAGGTTCAGCAACAGGTGTCTGTCATCACGGTTGACAAGTTGGGGATTTTCCCCCTAGATTTAGGGTTTTTTTTTGTTGAAAGGGTTTTTTTAGGGGGAAGAAATGTTTAGGGTTTTTTTTAGGGTTATTTTTTTCCTTGTCAGGGGGAATTTAGGGATTTTATTTGACCTATTGGTTTTCGAATCACTTAGCCATCAACTGATGATACAGTCAAAGTTCAGTTTTCGAGGTTATTCTGTGGTTTTTGGTTTATTATTCTTGGAATAACACCTATGTTTTCGCGACGGGGGTCGACGACTCCGATCGGCCTCAAAATTTGACATTATCCGTTTCAAGAGGTCTACATTCAAAATCCGAAATGTCCGTCCGCCGTCCGAGCCGTTTTGGGCAGTAGGAATTTTTTTAAAATCTAAAATTTTGACAAAATACTTGGTTTACCATCTAGTTATGCCCGCAAGGTTTTCAGTCCGATCGCCCAAACCCGTGGGGCGCTATGGGGCTAAAATGGGTCTACGGGAGGGTTTTTTTGAAGGCTTTTGGCTATGGGATCGAGTTAGGTGTCGTTTTCGAGGTATTTTTGGACGTAGAATCCATTTTTTGGGGTCCCGGAACGATCCGATTTCACTGTTGCGATCTGTAGGGCTTTCATGGGGCTAAAAATGGGATTTTTGAAGGATCCCAGGAGGTTAAGGCCCCCTTTTCGTATTTTTTGAATAAAGAATAAAGAATGTTTGAAAAAACAATTTTTTTTGAAAAAAAAAAGAATTCAAAAAAAATTTTTTTTTTGAAAAAACAAAATCCAAAAAAAATTCTGAGTGAGATGTGCTTGAGACTGCTGGTTAGCGGGCTCACTAGTATAAAACAATGGTTTTTCGAGGTTTGAATGCATTCAGGGATTTTTTAGGGGTTCTCAAAATCGATTTAGGGGTTTTTCAGGGTTTTTTATTTAAGGCTCAGGGGGTTTTGTGAAAAAAGGTTGGCAACCGTTACGTCAAAAGTAATGGAGTCTCTGAGGGCAATAGGCTGAGAAAATGAGTTAAGTTTGTTTTTCACCTTTTGTATGTAATTTTCAGGAACGTTGACGTCAATTTTGTGTGAGATAGGGTTGCGCCAAATTAATCAGCTAATCATCAATGAATAGTACTGTAATTGAGCTTCAATGTCAGGGGAGAACCGTTTCTTTAACTCACTTTTCCTAACCTTATCAAAGAGTAATTTCCAAACATGCCATTTGGGGCAAGTCCCTGCAGGTTGTTTGGGGCAAATCCCTGCACCCCTCAAGTGCAGGTCTTTGCCCCATTCACTAACAGCACGTATTTTGGCATTATATGGAACATGTGGATTCAATAATGACATCAAAGTTGAATTGTAAATTTAAAATTTCATCATTTATAATTTAATGTCAATCAAATAGGTGCACATCACTTCCAAAGAGTGGGGAGCAATTGCCAATAATTGCCAGGTTTGATGATCAGGGATTCCTGAACAAATTTGGTTCCGTGTTTATCCGTCCGCACATCTGTCAGTCCACATTCCTTGCCAAAGCCATGACTGCACCAACTTTTATCGGATTTCTGTGAAATTTTCCGGAATAGTGTGAATTAAGTACTAGATGGTCCCCTATAAGTTTCATCATGATTGAATCAGCGATCAATTCGGCGCATGCGCGAACGTAATTTTCATGTTACAGTCACTTATGTCCGCCAATGTTTTGATGACCGATAATCACAGATTAAACTACTGATAATCCAGTTTGGTGGTAAATCGGACCGATTAATCGGTGTATTTGGCTGGAGTGGTTGAACGCGAGGACACTGTGCCATGTCCCCTCGTAATTTGATTTTATCCCTCCGTTCAGGTTTTTTTTTTCGATCATGAAGAAATAAGGAATTTTTAAATAAAGAAATAACTTAATTTGAGCATTTTTGTTCAATAGAATTTTTTTTAAACCCATTTCTACCTAGTTGGGGCAAATCCCTGCACTGCAGGGGTTTGCCCCATTTTATGGGGCAAAGCCCTGCAAAATTTTTTTTTCTTAAATATTCAATTTCTCCTTTACTATTCTCAGGAGATGACTGTGTTTCCAAGGGGTTATAGATAATAGCCCAACCTAAAATTCAAGCATAAAATTTAGAGGAAATCTGCTTCAAATCGGTTGCAATGGTCGAAAAACCGGAAATTGCAGGGCTTTGCCCCCACCTACCCTACCTAATGTCAAATTTTGAGGCCGATCAGAATTTTCGACCTCCGTCGCGATTACATAGGTGTATTATTCCAAGAATAAAGAACCAACAGAGATCGGCTGACGCTGCGGAAAACGAGCTTGTCGTGTCCATACAGGCGTTTTTGGGAAATTATTAGGTTTATTATTAGGTTTATTTGGGTTATCATTAGGTTTGTTCCAGGTTTGACGGGCTGTTTACAGAAATCGACGGAGACAAGCGTAGTTGAGATAGCTGCTGTTTCAGGACGTCTGTAGGTTGACAGCAGTTGGACCACAGACTCTGTGGCACAGAGTAACAGAGAGCAGAGTTGGACGGACCGACAGCTCGAAGTTCGGTTGGGATCTGTCGACAGCTGTTACAACAACGTTCGATCAGAACAGCTTCTCTTCACTGCTCCTGAATTAGTTCAAGTTTCAAGTTCAAGTTTCCTCTCTGTTACTCTGTGGTTCAAGTTGAACCGGCCCACCCCTAACAAAATGGCTGCTATATTTTCCTCGAATGTCGATTCGGCCATATTGCTTTTGCGGTGAAGTGAATGTGTTGCGGCTTGTGAAATTGAACTTTCGTTACTTTTATTAGTTGCGCGTTTTCCTCCAATAACTGCATTTAATTTTAGTTGTGTAATGCTGTAAAATCTACCGCTACTGTTTGGTGGAAAATTCCATAAGTAAGTGAGGATTTCGGCGATTTGTGACATGTGCTAGGTTATGGCGTCTGGCTTGCTGGTAGTTTTGAGAGATTTTGTGTACTAACTGATTTATTGAGTTAATTTTCATAGTTGGGATTTATTGTGGAATTCGTTATTGTGAGGATTTAGTATTGAAATTTGGAAAGAGATTTGGTATGCTGCACAATGGTGATCCTCAGCAAAACGTAAATCTGGGCGTCCAGTGCTATTTGACCTGTTCAAGTTAATCTTTTTTTACTAGACAGGGATTTTGCCCCTCTATTAAGTCAATAGAAGTTGAGAAATTTAAATTTCACATTTTTAACTGAAATTTTGAAAATAATTTCGAATATGTCATTATGTCCCTAGCATGACCTGATTCCCCTTATTTACGTTGAACGTTTACATGATCTTTCCATCCACCAATATTTTCGATGGATTCAGTTGCTTCATAAACTAGAATATTAAAATTTCGTCCCACCTAGATTTTGTGATTGGATCACGTCTATGGTTTTTAGCGCAACCTTTTCCCAAAAAAGGAAAGGTGCGCTCACCTCTTCGACATGTACGTTTGTTTGTTTGTTCTTCACAGCATCACGCCCGAGCGGCTCTACAGATTTTCATGAGGGTGGTCTCATTGTGATTAGGCTATACGGTTATAGGCTACCTTGATTTTTCCTCCCTCATCCCTTTCATCGGTTTTCGGGGGGTCCTTCACGACGAAAGTTGTTTATCCCTGATGTGAAACTCAAAAGGCCTCAAATGGGGGACGAAAGTTTTTGCCCGATTTCGTTGGTACCTACAAGGGTCTATGGAATGGGTTTTTTAAGCTGATTCCAACGACTCCAAAACGATTTTTGCAGCCTTAGCCGTTCGTTACCTCTGATCGGCATAAGGTTTTCTTACGCATCGGTCGTTAGGGTGCAGTTGTTTACGTAATGAGCATCACGTGGATATTTTTCGAAGTATAAATTGTGGTGACCGATGACATCAACGAAAAAAGCCCAGATTTACGTTTTGCTGAGAATGACCCACAAACAAGGGAGTCCAGAGTCAGATCAGTTCAAGGGATCCAACCACTCAGATTCGTCTAAACACTGACTGCTACTTTATTGAATTCTGGTATTGTTTGGGGAGGATCTTAGCTCTTGGGGGATTGGCGCCTGATAATCCTGTAGCGGTATTTCCATGCAGCTGTCAGCCTCAACTACCCTTCTTGACCCATACGGTCAAGAATCCCATAGTCACCCCGCTCGTCCATCTCAAGGGATCTCTCTGTTCGATGACGATCACTAATGTGGAAAATTGAATTTCAGCTTAGTGCAGTATGGCTCTGCCGCCATACATGTTGGGGGCTCACCCCTGGGCCTCTGCCGCCATGATAGTGCAGGCCCAACAGCAGCAGCAGGCGGCAGCCGCTCATCAATTGGCCCACCAGTTGGCTCACGCTCAGCTGGCCCACCAGATACCGCTGCAGCACCACCAGCTGGCTGCGGCTCAAGCGGCGGCTTCCCAAGCTGCTCAAGCCCAAATCCAACCACAGCCAGGCCTTCCGAAGCACCCTGAGCCCATCACGGATGACAAACTCCAAGAAAAAGGTATACATACGAGCCCATGTTACACTTCACTTGAATACAACTTGTACCACTTAAAAGTTCGTTTCAGCTCAAAAATGGCAACAGCTTCAAACGAAGAGGTTTGCCGAAAAGAGGAAATTTGGATTTGTGGACGCTCAGAAGGAGGACATGCCTCCGGAACACATACGAAAAATAATCAGAGACCACGGGGACATGTCAAGCCGAAAATACCGCCATGACAAAAGAGTCTACCTCGGGTAAGTTCATTCAAGACAACAACAAAAGTTTTATTACCGCGTATGCTCATTCCGAAGGTCGGTCCATAACCGCCAAATAACATAAAGCTCCGCACTTGGGGATTGGCCGAGGTATCAGGAAATTACCCGTCACCTTCTGCCTCTGCTGGACGAATCCGGTCGCCGGTACGTCTCTCCGGCCCCGGAGAGCGTCGGCCATCGTCGTCAAAGGTCCGGCCGGCGGCGGATCTTTGAAGGGCGGTTGCAACGCTCCGCGACCGCTCAAAACGTCTTCGGACAGAGCCGCCATGAAGAGGTTCCTTAGCTTTGTCTCCGGAACATTCCTGTTGCTCACTTCCAACTTCCTCAACCACCTTATCATGTTTTGTTTGTCCTCATTTGTTCGCAGTGCTTCTTTTGCTCGGTACATCTTGATGTTGTAAACCATTTCATTGAAATCATAGTTCAAATCATCGTCCGCCATTTTTAGGGTGTTTAAAGTGTGATAATGATGTGCCTAAATTACAACTATCAATGCAATGAGGTTTTGTGCAGTTGTTATGACAACCTATTAGAAACTGGAAACGACATTTCTGTATTTAAAAAAATGGAGGCCTCCAGAAGACGATTTTGAATTTACTTTGCTGTTTCAGGGCCCTCAAGTACATGCCGCATGCTGTTATGAAGCTTTTAGAGAATATGCCGATGCCTTGGGAGCAAATAAGGGATGTCAAAGCTCTGTATCACATCACGGGCGCCATCACTTTCGTCAACGAGATACCCTGGGTCATCGAGCCGGTGTACATTGCCCAATGGGGGTACGTATATTCCATTCTTCAGCCGATTTCGGACGATTCGTTTCTCTACCGTGGGTTTCACTTATTGCAGCACCATGTGGATCATGATGAGGCGTGAAAAGAGGGATCGACGTCACTTCAAGCGGATGCGGTTTCCGCCTTTTGACGACGAAGAGCCGCCGCTCGACTACGCCGACAACGTTTTGGACGTCGAGCCTTTGGAAGCGATCCAAATTGAGTTGGACACAGATGAAGATGGCAGCGTCATCAAATGGTTTTACGATCACAAGCCACTCGTTGGATCTCCGTGAGTTGTTATTTAGCAAAGAACTTTGACCTTGATTTTTTTTTAAGTAAAAAAATTTACTCATTAAAAAATTCTTTATTAAATTTTTTTTAAAACTGTTATTGGAACTTTTACTTTAAAAGAAGGCGTTAAAAAAATAATAATAAAATTTAATAAAATAGAAAAAAATATCAATACAATTTATAAATTTTTTAACGACGACACCAATTTAACTATGAAGTAACATCGAGTTAGACAAATTTAACAAAATAAATAAATTAGGTTACTTTTGCGTTCAAAATTTATTAAATAAATTTTATTTCAAGTTATTTATTCATTTCATTAATTATTCAAAATTAAATTTTAATTTACGTGAAAATTTTACTTTTTGATCAGTTTACCTTTTTTTAACTTCTACTTTAAAATATTGACATAAAAAATCTCAAAACAGATCAACAAAGAAAACAACAAATAAAAAATTTAACTAATAGGTACAATTTAACAAACCCCAAATAAAAAATAAATAAAAATCTTTTACTTTTATTAAGAAGATTTACCTACTTGAATACTTGAATTAAACTTAATTTTTCAAGTAGTAAATTGTACTACTTGAAAAAATTTATTTTTTGTGAAAAATTGTTTACGTGAAAATTTTCAGTCACGTCAACGGGTCCACCTACCGCAAGTGGAATCTGACTCTCCCGCAGATGGCGACATTGTATCGTCTTGCCAACCAACTCCTCACGGATTTGGTCGACGACAACTATTTCTACCTTTTCGACCAGAAATCCTTCTTCACGGCCAAAGCTCTCAACATGGCCATCCCGGGAGGCCCTAAATTCGAACCTCTCATAAAGGATTCCAACGCTGGGTAAGTCGGGAAGATGAAGATTTTACGGCGTCGTGACGTCGGGAATGTTAATTTATTTTTTGTCGTGCAGAGATGAAGACTGGAACGAGTTCAATGACATCAACAAGATCATCATAAGGCAGCCTATCAGAACGGAGTATCGTATCGCCTTCCCCTACCTCTACAATAATTTACCTCACTACGTTCAGCTGTCCTGGTGAGTTCAAAATGAAAATGCGTATCTATACTTTGGTTATAGTCACCAGGCACCACTGTACTACACGCCGATGGACTCATTTTTAGATAATGACGTCCACCTTTTAAAAGTGGAAAACGAATAAGCTAAAATGAGTAAGATTATTGATGGAATTATAGCAGTTTGAAAAATACGTCGAATAATTTTCTCAATCGTTTTACCCATTGTGAGGCAGGGATTGGTGTTCAGTTCTAGTCTGTACTGTTGACCTCTGAATGCTTCATACAAGTCCATCTTATGTTCCATTGAGATTCAAACATTTCTGTTCGTCGGTTTTGCCTCATAATTTTTATTTTCTCCCATTTCAGGTATCACGCTCCTAACGTGGTTTTCATCAAAACTGAGGACCCTGATTTGCCGGCGTTCTATTTCGATCCCCTCATCAACCCCATCTCTCATCGGCATTCTCTCAAGGTAGGTCGACATTGAATACTAAGATTCAAGTCTTCTCCAGGCATTCGGGTTTGGGTTATGGTCCAACCAAAGAGGAGGTATGAAAACATATAGATACCTTCTTTGTGTTGTTTCTTGTAGTTTTGATTAATTTACCTCTGGTTTTCAGACATCGGATCAACTACCTGACGACGATGAGGAATTTGAACTGGTGTCAGACGTACAGCCTTTTTTGCAAGAGACGCCTTTGTACACTGATAACACAGCTAACGGCATCTCCCTCCTGTGGGCACCCAGGCCATTCAATTTGAGGTAAAGAGTCGTGTAGCTGGCTCACTTTCTCATTTTACGCGGTTTGATTTTTTGAGTTATGACCTCGTTTGTCTTCTTCGTCAGGTCGGGGAGGACCCGCAGAGCTGTGGACGTGCCTTTGGTCAAGTCCTGGTACAGGGAACACGTCCCGCCAGGTCAACCTGTGAAAGTCCGCGTCTCTTATCAGAAGCTCCTTAAATATTTTGTCCTCAACGCTCTCAAACACCGCCCTCCCAAACCGCAAAAGAAACGCTACCTGTTCCGCTCTTTCAAAGGAACCAAATTCTTCCAGGTATTCAACTGATTTCAAGCGAAATGATTATTTCAAAACTAAACCCCCACCTTGAATGTACAACGAATTCACTATGTATGGCATTTCAGACGACAACGCTGGACTGGGTGGAAGCTGGTTTGCAAGTTTGTCGACAGGGATACAACATGTTGAATCTCCTCATTCACCGGAAGAACCTCAACTATCTGCATCTCGACTACAATTTCAATTTGAAGCCCGTCAAAACGCTTACGACCAAAGAAAGAAAGAAATCCCGTTTCGGAAATGGTTAGTGTTGGATGTAGGGTGTGCAGTGCTGCCAATGGGCAACTTGCTAGTATTTTGGAATTTTCCGACAGCTGGAAGCACTCTAGAATTAAGATGACCAAATTGCTCTCCTCCTCTTGTTGCTGCTTTAGTGTAGTACACTAGGGGACCAACCCTTGCTGGCTACGCCAGCCAACCCCTGCTCGTTTGATACGCGATGTCAGGCGGCTGACTATTGTTTTCCTTATTTTCTCAAGAAGTACTTTCAGAATAAAAAGATGCGAATTGCCCATTTGGAGATTTTTTTGGCAATGTTAACTTATTATCGGCGTCTACCAAACACTACATGCGTTTAAAATGTAAATTCCTTTTTTTCAGCTTTCCATTTGTGCCGAGAGATCTTGCGATTGACGAAGTTGATCATCGACTCGCACGTGCAGTACAGGCTCAACAACGTTGACGCTTTCCAATTGGCTGATGGCTTGCAGTACGTTTTTGCTCACGTTGGCCAACTGACGGGGATGTACCGTTACAAGTACAAACTCATGAGGCAGATCAGGATGTGCAAAGATTTGAAGCATCTCATCTACTACAGATTCAACACAGTGAGTTGATTTTTTTTCCTGGTGCCGTTCGTTACGACAGGTCACTTGACGACGTGTTTTTTTTTTTTGCAGGGACCTGTCGGCAAAGGTCCTGGTTGCGGCATTTGGGCTCCCGGATGGAGAGTGTGGTTGTTCTTCATGCGAGGCATCACCCCCCTGTTGGAACGGTGGTTGGGCAACCTGTTGTCCCGACAGTTCGAAGGCCGTCACTCGAAAGGTGTCGCCAAAACTGTGACGAAACAACGAGTTGAGAGTCACTTTGATCTCGAGCTGCGTGCTTCGGTTAGTATCAAGACGGCTGTGGATAACAGCATTTTAACTTAACTACCTTAGTTATATACTGATGTGTGTTTCAGGTAATGCACGACATCGTAGACATGATGCCCGAAGGTATCAAACAGAATAAGGCCCGAACAATTCTACAGCACTTGTCTGAAGCGTGGAGATGCTGGAAAGCGAACATTCCTTGGAAGGTAATCATCGCCCCAGTTTTGGCTTATTACTATTGGAATAATACGCCTATGTATTCGCGACTTGGGTCGACAAGTTTGTTCGGGGCCTCAAGTTTTTATGTTTTATGGCGCTAAGATGTCAAAAATCAAATGTCCGTCCGCCGTACAGGCCGGTTGAGCAGTAGGAATTTTGTTTGAAATCTGAAATTTTGATAATATACTCGGTTCACTAAGTAGCTGTGCCAGCAAGGTTTTCAGCCCAATCGCCAAAACCCGTGGGGCTTAAGGGAGGGTTTTTTGCAGGTTTTCGGGTATCACATCAAGTGGAGTGCCGTTTTCTAAGTATTATTGGACGTAGAATCCATTTTTGGAGGTCCCAGAACGATTCGATTCCATCGCGGGGATCTGTGGGGCTTTCATGGGAGTACAAATTTGCAGTCCCATGGGACTTTATAAGGAACTTAGGAAGGAGGTCAAATGAGAAGTCGTTTTCCGAGTAATTTTGGACTATTTCGGTCCAAACATTGTATGCATTGATTTAAAAAAAAAAAATTTTTTTTTTTCAAAGGTACAAAAAATTTAATGACAAAGAATTAATTTTTGCACAATTAACCTACCTATATCGAAAAATAACAAACCCTTGTATAAAATTTACAGCGTTTTTATATATTTAAAATGAAATTTTTTAAAAAAATTATTATAATTTTAAAATTGTTTCTTCATAATAATTACCTATTAAATATGATTTTTTAAATAATTAAATTAAATAGTTTTTTCCCTTAAAATTAAATCTGATTTTTTCTTATTTCATTTTTAATTAAATACCTAATCATTTTATCATTAAAATTTTTCCCTTTCGTAATTAAATTAAAAATTTTGTTTTTGTAATTAAATTAAAACTTATTTTTATAATTAAATTTAAAAAATTGATTGACAGAATAATAATTATTTTGTGCACTATTTATATAAAATAATAACAAAACTGTGTAAAAGTTGTTACTTCTTTACTTTTACCTAATTGATTGTATATCATTCAATTTTTCAGGTTCCTGGACTGCCTATTCCGATTGAAAACATGATCCTGAGGTACGTCAAGATGAAGGCTGATTGGTGGACAAACACCGCGCATTACAACAGAGAGCGAATCCGTCGAGGCGCCACCGTCGACAAAACTGTGTGCAAGAAGAATTTGGGACGGTTGACGCGTTTGTACTTGAAAGCTGAGCAAGAAAGGCAGCATAACTACCTGAAAGATGGTCCTTACATATCGCCGGAGGAGGCGGTAGCGATATACACGACGACGGTGCATTGGTTGGAATCGAGGAGGTTCGCTCCAATACCGTTCCCTCCGTTGTCGTACAAACACGACACCAAATTGCTCATTTTGGCTTTGGAACGGCTCAAAGAGGCTTACAGCGTCAAATCCCGCCTGAACCAAAGTCAAAGGGAAGAGTTGGGGCTCATTGAACAGGCCTACGACAATCCGCACGAAGCCCTTTCCCGCATCAAGCGTCACCTGCTCACTCAAAGGGCTTTCAAAGAGGTCGGCATCGAATTTATGGACCTCTACTCTCATTTGGTCCCCGTCTACGATGTCGAGCCCCTGGAAAAAATCACCGACGCGTATTTGGACCAGTACCTCTGGTACGAGGCGGACAAGAGGCGACTTTTCCCACCGTGGGTCAAACCGAGCGATACAGAACCTCCGCCATTGCTGGTTTACAAATGGTGTCAAGGCATCAACAACCTGCAGGACGTCTGGGACGTAGCAGAAGGCGAATGTAACGTCTTGTTGGAGTCCAAGTTTGAAAAAATATACGAAAAAATTGATTTGACTCTTTTGAACAGAGTTTTACGTTTGATTGTTGACCACAACATTGCCGATTACATGACAGCTAAAAACAACGTCGTCATCAATTACAAAGATATGAACCACACAAACAGCTACGGTATCATCAGAGGATTGCAGTTTGCTTCTTTTATCGTGCAATATTACGGACTAGTTTTGGATCTTCTAGTCCTTGGTTTGCAACGAGCCTCTGAAATGGCGGGACCTCCGCAGATGCCAAACGACTTCCTCACTTTCCAGGATACGACTTCGGAAAAGGCTCACCCGATCAGGTTGTACTGCCGGTACGTCGACAGGGTGCACATATTTTTCCGGTTCACGGCCGAAGAAGCCCGCGAGCTCATTCAGAGATACTTGACGGAACATCCGGACCCCAACAACGAGAATATCGTCGGCTACAACAACAAGAAATGTTGGCCGAGGGACGCCCGAATGCGGTTGATGAAACACGACGTCAATTTGGGACGGGCGGTTTTCTGGGATATTAAAAACCGTCTGCCGCGGTCGACGACGACCGTCCAATGGGAGAACAGTTTCGTCTCCGTGTACTCCAAAGACAACCCGAATTTGCTTTTTAATATGGGCGGTTTCGAGTGTAGGATTTTGCCCAAATGCCGAACGACTCACGAAGAGTTTACGCATCGAGATGGTGTGTGGAATTTGCAAAATGAAGTGACCAAAGAGAGAACTGCTCAATGTTTCCTCCGCGTTGATGACGAGTCTCTGCAAAGATTCCACAACCGAGTCAGGCAAATCCTCATGGCCTCCGGGTCCACAACATTCACCAAAATCGTCAACAAATGGAACACAGCGCTGATCGGTTTGATGACATACTTCAGAGAGGCTGTCGTCAACACACAAGAACTTCTGGATCTTCTTGTCAAGTGCGAGAATAAAATTCAAACGCGTATTAAAATTGGTTTGAACTCAAAAATGCCTTCCAGATTTCCTCCTGTGGTGTTTTACACGCCGAAAGAACTCGGAGGGTTGGGAATGTTGTCGATGGGTCACGTGTTGATCCCGCAGTCTGATTTGAGGTGGTCGAAACAAACAGACGTTGGAATCACCCACTTCAGGTCCGGTATGAGCCACGATGAAGACCAGCTCATCCCTAACTTGTACAGGTACATCCAGCCTTGGGAGTCAGAATTCATCGATTCGCAAAGAGTCTGGGCGGAATACGCGCTGAAGAGGCAAGAAGCCAACGCCCAAAACCGCCGTCTGACTCTGGAAGATTTGGAAGACTCGTGGGACAGGGGCATCCCCAGGATCAACACCCTGTTCCAGAAAGACCGTCACACGTTGGCCTATGACAAAGGGTGGAGGATACGGACGGAATTCAAAATGTACCAAGTCCTCAAGCAAAACCCCTTCTGGTGGACTCATCAGCGGCACGACGGGAAGCTGTGGAATTTGAACAACTACCGCACAGACATGATCCAAGCGTTGGGCGGAGTCGAAGGCATCTTGGAGCACACGCTATTCAAAGGCACCTACTTCCCTACGTGGGAAGGTCTCTTCTGGGAAAAGGCGTCCGGTTTCGAAGAGTCCATGAAATACAAGAAGCTCACCAACGCCCAAAGGTCCGGTTTGAACCAAATCCCCAACCGTCGATTCACCCTGTGGTGGTCACCCACTATCAATCGCGCCAACGTCTACGTCGGTTTCCAGGTCCAACTCGACCTGACGGGTATCTTCATGCACGGCAAAATCCCAACTCTGAAGATCTCGCTCATCCAAATTTTCCGCGCTCACTTGTGGCAAAAAGTCCACGAGTCCATCGTCATGGATTTGTGTCAAGTTTTCGACCAAGAACTTGACGCTTTGGAAATTGAAACCGTCCAAAAAGAAACCATCCATCCGAGAAAGTCTTACAAAATGAACTCCAGTTGCGCTGACATTTTGCTTTTTGCCGCGTACAAATGGAACGTATCCCGACCATCGCTTTTGGCAGATTCTAAAGACACTATGGACAACACGACAACGCAAAAATACTGGATTGACGTGCAGCTGAGGTGGGGCGATTATGATTCTCACGATATTGAAAGATACGCTCGTGCCAAATTCCTCGACTACACGACAGACAACATGTCAATCTACCCGTCGCCCACTGGAGTCCTTATTGCTATTGATTTGGCGTACAATTTACACAGCGCGTACGGGAATTGGTATCCAGGGTGCAAACCTTTGATACAGCAGGCTATGGCGAAAATTATGAAAGCCAACCCGGCGTTGTACGTGTTGCGAGAGCGTATCAGGAAAGCTCTTCAACTGTACTCTTCAGAACCCACCGAGCCGTATCTGTCGTCGCAAAACTATGGCGAGCTGTTCTCCAACCAGATCATTTGGTTCGTCGACGACACGAACGTCTACCGCGTGACGATCCACAAAACTTTCGAAGGTAACCTGACGACGAAACCCATCAACGGTGCCATTTTCATTTTCAACCCCCGGACGGGTCAGTTGTTCTTGAAGATCATCCACACTTCGGTGTGGGCCGGCCAGAAACGTTTGGGACAATTGGCCAAATGGAAGACCGCTGAAGAAGTCGCCGCTTTGATTCGTTCGCTGCCCGTTGAAGAACAACCGAAGCAGATTATTGTCACGAGAAAAGGCATGTTGGACCCACTCGAAGTCCACTTGCTGGATTTCCCCAACATCGTCATCAAAGGGTCAGAGCTCCAACTGCCCTTCCAGGCGTGTTTGAAAGTTGAAAAGTTCGGCGATCTCATTTTGAAAGCCACCGAACCTCAAATGGTCCTGTTCAACCTGTACGACGACTGGTTGAAAACTATTTCGTCCTACACGGCTTTCTCGAGGCTCATCCTCATCCTCAGGGCGCTCCACGTGAACACCGAAAGGACCAAAGTCATGTTGAAACCGGACAAGACGACCATCACCGAGCCGCACCACATTTGGCCGACGCTGACGGACGAAGAATGGATCAAAGTGGAGGTTCAACTGAAGGATTTGATTTTGGCGGATTACGGCAAAAAGAACAACGTCAACGTGGCATCCTTGACGCAGTCGGAAATCAGAGATATCATCCTCGGAATGGAAATATCCGCCCCTTCAGCCCAGAGACAACAAATCGGTACGAACTTTTATTCATTTGAAAATAGGCCTGTCACCAGAGGGTTTGATTAGTGAAAGATGTTGTAGAAGCTTTCATTTTTTTAAATTGAATTTTATAATGTCGTGTTGTGAAATGCTCATTGAGTTTTTACTTCCTTTTTTTTTTCAGCTGAAATCGAAAAGCAGACCAAAGAACAGAGTCAGCTGACAGCCACGACGACCCGGACGGTCAACAAACACGGCGACGAAATCATCACTGCGACCACGTCCAACTACGAGACGCAAACCTTCAGCTCCAAAACGGAATGGCGGGTGAGAGCCATTTCCGCGACGAACCTCCACCTCAGGACGAACTACATTTACGTGTCTTCGGACGACATCAAGGAAACAGGTTATACTTACATCCTGCCGAAGAACGTCCTCAAAAAGTTCGTCACTATTTCCGATTTGCGGGCTCAAATCGCCGGCTACCTCTACGGCGTCAGCCCCAGCGACAACCCTCAGGTGAGTGAAGAAGTAACGTGAAAATTTCTGACTTTTTTAACTGGTACATTAGCATTTCAGTATGCTGGATTTTGACCTACCTAGTATTTCGTTTTTGCAGGTTTGAAAACATTGAATCACTTGAGGGCAAATTTTGAATTAACATTTACGGGATTCCATTTTCAAACGAGAAATTCCAATTTATTCCCTAGCAAGAAACTCTTTGTTGAGCGAATTAGAAAGATTTATTAAAGGGGAGCACAGCATCGTACTAATGCGAGGCGCGTGGAGCATAGTGTATAACATCGTAGTAATACAAGGCGGATTTAAATAAGAATAATTCGGGAGTCTTTCATTCCTTCTTAGATGAAGATCTTTTAAGCTAGTCCTTTTATTCTTAGAGGATTTATTACACAGAGAAGATTCTCCTCCATAAAATCCTGTTGTTAAGCACAGAGAAGGTATCTGTCATGTATCTTGATGTCCGTTGCATTCGTGGAGGATTTATTATGGACAATTGTCATTGATGCTATTGGTGGGCACGGAGCACTGATGGCCACGGATCCACTGATATAACTGAGATTTGGGATGTTGAAAAATTATCGATACTTTTTGTCCCCGATATATATCGTAGTATCGATCCTTTTTTTCCGCTATCTGCGCCGATACTTTTTTTTATCCCTCACATTTCATCAGATTCAAAACTTACGGCATGTAGGTAGTTGACAGTATGTACCTCTACCTAGACCAGTAATTGTTGACCAAAATGTTAACCCAACCAACCAACAAACCCAACTCACTCATCACAGTTGAAGTCAGTGTGTCCGCCACAGCTACACCAAAATCAAATCAAATCAAGAGTTTTTATTGCCAAGAACACAGTGCAAAGACAAGGTCAAAATTTCCATACAAAATTACAGCTCACATAACCACCAAACACCACCCTTCTTTACAATAGTTGGTTCTTTTCCTCAGGAGTATTAAATACCTCATATTTGGAGAAAACTGTCTAAAGCCCCCCATTTTCTGTCAGAAATTCTCCCGGTAGGTCATTTGGGTGTGGCAGGACTGGTTGAAGTTGGTTCTTTCTTGTTTATTGATGATCATTTTCATTGTGCCGAACGAAATAATGTCATCCTCGATCGAGTTAGGAGTTGTTTTCGAAGTATTTTTGGACGTAGAGTACATTTTTGGGGAGGTCCCAGAAGGATCAAATTTCACTGTGCGGATGAAAAGGGGCTTTCATGGGGCTAGAAAAGGGATTTTTGAAGGATCTCAGGAGGTCAAATATTTTCCAAGTAAAAAAAAAAACAAAAGAAAAAAAATTTTTCAAAAATTTCTTCATTGAGACAGAATTAATTTTTGCACAAGTAACCCATATCAAAGAATAATAAACCCTTGAGTAAACATTTGCAGGCGTTTTTGAAAAGTATCGATACTTTTTGATACTGTCTAGACCAGGGGTTCCCAACCTTTTCTTACCTCGCCTCCCCTAGGTTTGTGTGAACACCATTGCGCCCCCCCTCCCACTTTTGTTCTATGTAAGTATGTATACTCTCCCCCTCCTCAAAAATGCTAAGTATAAGTATACACCTTGACCTCACGTCGCGAGTGGAGTGTGCCAACTCATGTTGACAAACACTCACGCTCCAGCCTATTTACCTACCTAAATAATTGAAGCCTTTTGGGACCAAAGGGCCTAAAATTTAATGCCAAAATAAATAATCTATGTATGAATTTTAATGAATTTTAATGAATACTTACTGATACCAAAGGGCCTAAAATTTAATGCCAAAATAAATAATCTATGTATGAATTTTAATGAATACTTAAAAATAGTAATAAGATAATTTAATTAATTTAAAATACTTAATAATTCACAACAATAACAATAATGGCTGTGAATTATTAAGTATTTTAAATTAATTAAATTAACTCATTACTATTTATAAGTATTCATTAAAATTCATTCATAGATTAAAATTTATTTTGGCCCTTTGGTCCCAAAGGCTTCAATTGTTGTCAGTTTATGGGCCTCGCGCCTCCCCTGGAGACCCTTCACGCCCCCCAGGTTGGGAATCCCTGGTCTAGACGTATCGATACTTTGGAAGTATCAAACATCCCTAACTTAGATTTGTGGATCGAACTTTTCACAGGGAAGGTATTCTCCATAAATTTCTGTTGTTTAGCACAGAGAAGGTATCTATCATGTATCTTGCCGATTTTCAGGTACTTTTCCGTTATCCCCCCCCACTCGATTTCGTGTTCATAAACACCCCTCCCGATGGCTGTAAGGCACCCAAATTCGAGCCCTTTTCCGTTATAACCCCCCCCACCCACACCCCCCGAACTCGATTTCGAGCCCCTCCCGATGGCTTTAAGGCACCCAAAGCCAACCAAAATGGGGGGGGGGGGGGGAGGTATAACGGAAAAGTACCGATTTTCATATTCATAGAGGCTTGTTTACACAGGGAAGGTATTCTCCTCCAATAAATTTCGTTTTCGAGCACAGAGAAGATATCCAGAATGTATTTTGAGCACAGACTAGGGATGCAAAATCGGTAGTCAAAAATCGATTTTGACAATCGATTTTTAATCGGACGTGAAAATCGATTGTACCAATTAATCGGGCCAAAAAAATCGATTTTTATTTAAAAATCGATTTTACGGACAAATAAAAAACAGCAGGTAATTAAATATTTTACCTACCGAAATTTAGGTGGTTTTTATTAAATAAAATTTTAAATTAAATTAAATTTTAATGCAAATTATTAAAGAAAATATTGGAACTGTAACTGTAATAATACATAATTATTATTGTAAGACACCTTTTTCATAGTAAAAGTATAATTAGGAAGTTGGGGTGAGCCAAGTTTAATAAAAAATCAAACAAATTACGTACAAGGTAGGCACTTGGACCACTACACTTAGAAAAAGTAAATTTCGGGTAGGTACACTGTTCAAAAATAATAATTTGGAAAGAGTGTCGCCTTTCAACCTGTAGCGCTCCTAGGTGAGCATGAGACCTGCCTTAGAAAAAAGCCTCTCGCTCGGGACTGAGGTAGACACCGAGGTTACGTACTTAATAGCAATAATTGCAAGTTTGGGAGAGGCAGGTTTCATGTTTCCCAGTAAGCGAGGGGGCATTTTTTGAGGTTATGTTATATTATAATATAATAATAATATTATCCTTCTTGTGGGTCTGCTGCATAGGTACACAAAGAGTAGGTAGGTACAATACAGAAAACAAAAACCGATTTCGCAAAAACAAAAAATCGATTTCACCAAAAAAATCGATTTTTGGATAAAAATCGGTACAATCAATCGATTGCAAAAAAATCGGAAATCGGAGGTAAAAAAATCGATTTTTCGATTTAATCGAAAATCGATTTGCATCCCTAGCACAGACTTATTCGTAGAGGGTATGTTTTTTTTTTTTTTTTTTTTTTTTTAAAAAAGCTCTGAAATTCAAACTTGGGAATCACAATCCCGAAGCAGGGGGGACAAGCCCACCGTCATGGCTAGACGATGGTGCCCCTTCATCCTGACAGGATTTTGATCCCCAACGGCACTGCAGTCCTCAAGTGGACTGATTGTACGCGATTGAACTTCAGATTCGACGCATCCATGTGTTGATGTCCTAAGTCCCTAGGCCAGGTTTTATCTCATACACATGTCAACATGAGATAGAGCCGCCGGAATTGCATGTTTTGCCACTTTTTATTGTTGTAATTGTCTGGAAGTTCAACGAGAGCTGTGAAAAGGAAAAGGACAAAAAACCTTATTAGAGACAGCCTCGAACTCCAGACACCTGAGTGTGGACCCGGCATCATAACCACTAGAGGGTATGTTACTCATAGGAGGTGTTCTGAGAACACTGTTCTCCTCCATGAAATTATGTTTTCGTGCTTAGAGAAGGGGTCTGAAATTTATCTCGTATACAAGTTATATGGCCGTTTTCGAGTTAAGGTCCAAGTTACTGGTAACTAGGAGAAGGCGCAGATTACCGAGAGAGCTAACTACCCCAGACAGGGAATAAGCGTTAACTCGTGTGTTATTTTAACGAAAACATAGAATCGATGCTTTTGAATGAATTCTCTACCTAAACCACCCCATGAAATGAATTCATCAATTCATTAAATGATTTCCCATCGCTGTTTTAGGTATATTATAAATTATAATTTATAATAGACATGTCGGTGTAGGTTCATTAATGATCTCTGGGTTGCAGTAAAAAGGTAAGAAATGTTGTAGGTCTATGACTCCTCGCAGTATCTTCTTCATGTTCTTATGCATTTTGTCACCGTTTTAGCATTAAATTTCGTTGAAACCGACCCGTCAACACAGCTTATGTGACGTTTCTCTTTGTATTAGGTAAAAGAAATCCGTTGTATTGTGATGCCGCCGCAGTGGGGGACCCACCAAACCGTTCACTTGCCGGCTATGCTGCCTGGTCACCAGTTCCTCAGAGACATGGAGCCCCTCGGGTGGATACACACGCAACCCAACGAATTGCCTCAGTTGTCACCTCAGGACATCACCACTCACGCTAAGGTAACGTACAAAAAAAAACAAAAAAAAAAAAAACAAAACGAGTTGCTTTGGGAGTTGGTACCGATGAACTGATAAAATTTGTTGTGCGCAGGTCATGGCTGACAACCCTTCGTGGGACGGAGAAAAAACCGTAGTCATCACTTGTTCCTTCACGCCGGGCTCGTGTTCTCTCACAGCATACAAACTCACCCCCAGGTAAGCACCACCGATTTTGACTACAAATTGGCCCTTTGTCGACATACTTACCGATTTTGACATTCCCAGTGGTTTCGAGTGGGGTCGACAAAACACGGACAAGGGAAACAACCCCAAAGGTTATCTGCCCAGCCACTACGAGAAGGTGCAGATGCTTCTGTCTGATCGGTTCCTCGGTTTCTTCATGGTACCCAGCCAGGGCTCGTGGAATTACAACTTCATGGGTAAAAATTGATTCTTTGGATTGTGCACTTGCGTCATCCCTACGCTTCTTGTAATCCGTCTCATTCAATTTTCTCTGTCCAGGCGTGAGGCACGACCCCAACATGAAGTACGACCTGACTTTGGGTAACCCGAAAGAGTTCTACCACGAGGTCCACCGTCCCGCCCACTTCCTCAACTTCTCTGCCATCGAAGAAGGCGGTCAGAACTTGGGAGCTGACAGGGAAGATTTCTTCGCTTAAAACTCCCCCTCCTCCCTCCCCATTTTTATTTTTATTTTTTAATTTTATTGTTGGTCTCACGATTCATATGTAAATAAACTTCACCCCATGTATTATAATCTTTTCTCCCTTTTCATAGGCAAATTTTAGGGTTCACTTTATCAAATTTGGTTCATAAGTTGTGGAATAACCTCAATTTTACCTTCTCTATGAACTTTAAATGAAAATTCAAATGAGACTCAGGATATTGAAATAACAGATTTTAAATTTCCATTCATGTTTTATGTATCAGCTAATAATTTTTATCACGCAATAAAGTGTTTGAAAAAAAAGTGTATTTCTTTAACGATGCCCAACATAAGAGAACACGGGGGGTTCCTTTTCTTGTTGGGTTCGAGTTTTTTGGGGTGTCTCTTAGCAGTTTTTGTGTGGAAGTTGAAGTTAGTGACTGGAGCTGGTTGGGGTTGGAAGTTTAATCGTATCTATCCCACTCATTCGATTTTAGTGATGACTTGGCATTAAAATCAAATTTTGATAAATTGTAATGACTTACCTGGTCTTTTTGGTTTATTATTCTTGGAATAATAGGTACAGAATTAATTGACCCCATAACCCATTTTTTTAAACCCTCCCATAACCCCACTTTTATTCCTACAGAGCCCAACGGGTTTGAGCGATCGGGCTGAAAGCCTTGCGGGCATAACTAGATGGAAACCGAGTATTTTGTCAACATTATCCGTTTCAAAGTGGCTATAAATTCCAAAAACAAAATGCCCGTCTGCCGTCCGAGCCGTTTTGTAGGAATTTTTCTGAAAATCTGAAAATTTGACAAAATACTCGGTTTACCATCTAGTTGGTTTTCAGCCCGATCGCCCAAGCCCGTGGGGCGCCATGGGGCTACGGGAGGTTTTTTTTAAGGATCCCAGGTCAAATATTTTTTGAGTAAAAAAAAAAAATTCCTTACATCTGTCCGAACTGTTTTTATTGACACAGAATTAATTTTCGCACAAGTAACCTATATAGCCCAGGCAAATTAGACTTTTGCTGGCTAATAAATAGTGCTAAGCTGGAAATGATCTTAAACCACTTTGGGCATCCCAAATAAGAGTAATATGAGTTTGCGACGGTTTCTGAGTACGGCTTAACTTGTGGGAGCTGAAAACATGCGAAATTTTGGCACTTTTTCCAGTTTTTGGCTTATTACTCAGAATCGGTTTGTTCTACGGAAAACTTCACCATATACTAAATTAAAGAGCATTAAATTCCCCGTAGAATGACCCTGTGAAACGTCAAATTCGGCTCAGCTACATAGTCACAATCGATGGCCAAAAATCGTCAATTTTTACCAACTTGGCAAAAAGTTGGGTTACGCTCATGTTCAAACGTCTGCGATCAGAAAACGGCTACTCTAATCAAAAAATTCCATGGAATGAAAGTTGTAGGGCATCTAATTCCGCATAATGAGAGCTCCTAAATTTTAAAATTCGCTCATTCCTACGCAGAGATACGCCCAAAGTTCAAAAATAGTCCTAACACTGAAATTTCGCTAAGAGGCTCTTTTTGAAATTACACGACTGTTGAACCCCGAATCATCTATATTCGTCTAGTTATTCGAATTTAGAGGCAATTTAGTCATATTGCTAAGACAAAAAACGAAGTAGGTACTTTTCTATGACTGTCCAAAATGATGTCCGATTTTTTTTTTTTTTTTTTTTTTTTTAATTCACAAAACTGCAAATTACAGGAATGACTTGAGGGAATTTATGACCTGCTTCCCTCATGCAGTGTTTATATTTTAAGGGGGGGGGGGGGGGGGAAGGGAGGCGTTATTAAATTCAAACTGAAATTTAAATTGAAATTCAAGTTATGAATTTATAAGCTATGCCCCTTCTGATTTCTTGAAATAGCTTATAAATTCATAACTTGAATTTCAATTTCAGTTTGAATTTAATAACGCCTCCCTTCCCCCCCCCCCCCCCCCCCCCCCCTCAAAACTGCAAAGAAAAATTGACTTCAGAAGGTTTTCAGGTTTTTGCAGTTTTGTGAATTAAAAAATAAAAAAATAAAAAAATCGGACATCATTTTGGACAGTCATAGAAAAGTACCTACTTCGTTTTTTGTCTTAGCAATATGACTAAATTGCCTCTAAATTCGAATAACTAGACGAATATAGATGATTCGGGGTTCAACAGTCGTGTAATTTCAAAAAGAGCCTCTTAGCGAAATTTCAGTGTTAGGACTATTTTTGAACTTTGGGCGTATCTCTGCGTAGGAATGAGCGAATTTTAAAATTTAGGAGCTCTCATTATGCGGAATTAGATGCCCTACAACTTTCATTCCATGGAATTTTTTGATTAGAGTAGCCGTTTTCTGATCGCAGACGTTTGAACATGAGCGTAACCCAACTTTTTGCCAAGTTGGTAAAAATTGACGATTTTTGGCCATCGATTGTGACTATGTAGCTGAGCCGAATTTGACGTTTCACAGGGTCATTCTACGGGGAATTTAATGCTCTTTAATTTAGTATATGGTGAAGTTTTCCGTAGAACAAACCGATTCTGAGTAATAAGCCAAAAACTGGAAAAAGTGCCAAAATTTCGCATGTTTTCAGCTCCCACAAGTTAAGCCGTACTCAGAAACCGTCGCAAACTCATATTACTCTTATTTGGGATGCCCAAAGTGGTTTAAGATCATTTCCAGCTTAGCACTATTTATTAGCCAGCACGGTACTTTTTTGGTCTAATTTGCCTGGGCTAATACCAAAGAATAATAAACCCTTGTGTAAAATTTGCGGCGTTTCTAGTATGGTGTTACGACGATATTGTGATTTGTCGTAAAGCGAGATATGTAGTCCAGTTTCTAAAGTTCTCACAATGTGAGAATTATGTCATAATTTCTTGGAATGCTAACCTCAATGGTTCAAAGGATCCTCATGCAAATCCAGAGTTCCTTCCCGAGCAACAAATGGGATTTGTAAAATTTTCGGATTTTTCAAAAATTTTACTTTTTGATATTTTTGTTTGACATCAAACAGCTAGCGTTGTGCGGTGTAATGAATTTTACGGACGGCTCGGTCTGAATAATTTAAATTCATGCGTGGAAAATCCTTCTTACTCGGAATTCTCAAGTGATTTGAAAGATTTAAACACTGTCCCTGAAAAGCTGCTATGGATCGAAACTGAGATTGTATGTTGGCTCGAGACATCAAATAGTACAGTTGGGTCTCGAAATAGTCATCATTTCTTCGGCACACAGTGGGGCCGGGATTCATAATACGAATTATAGATGGAAGGACGGCAATTATTAATGAACCCTCAATACTGGCCGATTTGTTAAGTTTTCAGTCGTCCGTCTGGCACAATGGACAACGTTCGGGCTCGGTATAATAAGTGGGCTGAAGGGTCTCCCCCGATGGACGATGAGATTCACAAAGCTATCAAAGAAGAGTTCCATTTGCTGTTGTATTGTTCGGGTATATTTCTAGATGTAAGACCAAAATACCGCGTTTTCAGCTTCATGCTGATTTTATTGACAACGATATCTTTCAGTTTCCACGTTTGGCTCTGCATTGAAACTACCAAACGACAGATGATAGAAGATATTAACTCGGCGGCTCTGACTGCAGAAATTTTAATATTGATAGCGTTTGGATTGGTTATTGTAGTCATTTTCAACTTACACAGGCAGGAAATGATCAGCGTGTTCCGAATTATGTCTGTTGGGTATTATGATTACGATGACAACGAGACGATACCGGAATTTTCGATTGACATTAAAACATCCAGGAAGCAAAAATTGATAGCTGTGGTCTGCATTCTCAGTGTACTCGCTTTGTGTGGATTGACGACAGTGTTCGGAAGAACGATGGACGCTTATGCGGGAGTAGCGTGGAATTCCACTTACGTCTATGAAGTGTACACGTTGTCTCCAGTCCCGGCTTGGTATCCCTTTGAGGTGACCAACAAGTTTCGGCATTACTTTACTGTTGCCTCACAAGCGTTCAACGTCGGCGTACTTGCTGCTGTTTACACAGGTAAGAAACGCTGCAAATTTTACACAAGGGTTTATTATTCTTTGATATACGTTACTTGTGCAGAAATTAAATTTTGTCAATGAAAAAAATTTACGATTTTGGTTTATTATTCTTGGAATAATACACCTATGTTTTCGCGACGGGGGTCGACGACTCCGATCGGGCTCAAAATTTGACATTATCCGTTTCAAGAGGTCTACATTCTAAATCCGAAATGTCCGTCCGCCGTACGCCGTACGCCGTCCGCCGTCCAGGCCGTTTTGGGCAGTAGGAAATTTTTAAAAAATCTGAAATTTCGACAAAATACTTGGTTTACCATCTAGTTGTGCCCGCAAGGTTTTCAGTCCGATCGCCCAAACCCGTGGGGCGCTATGGGGCTATAATGGGGCTACGGGAGGGGTTTTTTGAAGGCTTTTAGCTATGGGATCAAGTTAGGTGTCGTTTTCGAAGTATTTTTGGACGTAGAATCCATTTTTTGGGGTCCCGGAACGATCCGATTTCACTGGGGCGATCTTTAAGGCATTCGTGGGGCTAAAAATGGGATTTTTGAAGGATCTCAGGATGTTAAATATTTTTTGAGTAAAAAATACAGAATTTTTGAAAAAACACATTTTTTAACTAAAAAATCCAAAAAAAATTATTTTTTTTGAGATAAAAATCCAAAAAAATTTTTTTTTAATTTTTTTATTGACAGAATTAAATTTCTGCACAAGTAACGTATATCAAAGAATAATAAACCCTTGTGTAAAATTTGCAGCGTTTTTTTTTTTTGGATTTTTGTTTCAAAAAACATTTTTTGGTTTTTTTTTTCAAAAAATTGTTTTCAACATTTTGGTTTATTATTCTTGGAATAATACACCTATGTTTTCGCGACGACTCCGATCGGCCTCAAAATTTGACATTATCCGTTTCAAGAGGTCTACATTCAAAATCCGAAATGACCGTCCGCCGTCCGGGCCGTTTTGGGCAGTAGGAATTTTTTTAAAAATCTGAAATTTTGACAAAATACTTGGTTTACCATCTAGTTGTGCCCGCAAGGTTTTCAGTCCGATCGCCCAAACCCGTGGGGCGCTATGGGGCTAAAATGGGGCTACGGGAGGGGTTTTTGGAAGGCTTTTGGCTATGGGATCGAGTTAGGTGTCGTTTTCGAAGTATTTTTGGACGTAGAATCCATTTTTGGGGGTCCCAGAACGATTCGATTTCACTGTGGCGATGTATAGGGCTTTCATGGGGCTAAAAATGGGATTTTTAGAAGGATCCCAGGAGGTTAAATATTTTTCGAGTAAAAATAAAGAATTTTTGAAGAAAAAATTTTTGAAACAAAAAAATCCAAAAAAAAATTTTTTTTTAATATAAAATCCACAAAAAAAATTTTAAATTTTTTTCATCGACAGGATTAAATTTCTGCACAAGTAACGTATATCAAAGAATAATAAACCCTTGTGTAAAATCTGCAGCGTTTTTTTTTTTTTTTTTTTTTACTAGAAACATGTTTTTCCTTCTGCGATCCTTCAAAAATCCCATTTTTTAGCCCCATGAAAGCCCTATAGATCGCAACAGTGAAATCGGATCGTTCGGGGACCCCCAAAAATTGATTCTACGTCCAAAAATACTTTGAAAACGACACCTAACTCGATCCCATAGCTAAAAGCCTTCAAAAAACCCCACCCGTAGCCCCATTATAGCCCCACGGGTTTGGACGATCGGACTGAAAACCTTGCGGGCACAACTAGATGGTAAACCGAGTATTTTGTCAAAATTTCAGATTTTAAAAAAAATTCCTACTGCCCAAAACGGCCCGGACGGCGGACGGCGTACGGCGTACGGCGGACGGACATTTCGGATTTTGAATGTAGACCTCTTGAAACGGATAATGTCAAATTTTGAAGCCGATCGGAGTCTTTGACCCCCGTCGCGAAAACATTGGTGTATTATTCCAAGAATAATAAACCAAAAATCATACCTACTGTTCTTATGGTCTTATGAAAAGGTCATGGATTTTTTCCCATTTCAGGGCTGGTGTCCTATCTGCTCATTTCACTGCAAAGTATCGTCCTTCAGTCAAAAATTCTCCTGTGGAGAATAAGAAAGGTCGACCAGTTTGCCTACAAACTTTACAGAAAACGTGGTGGGGAAAAAAAGATGCGAGCCAGTTTGTTTGCTGAAGAAGATTACCGTCAATGTTACAATGAATGTTTGAACAAATGTGCAGCCCACCACTTGTCTATCATAAAGTATGGAAAATTAGCAGCAACCGAATAATTTTACATGATGATTTCACGAGACAAATACAAACGTTTGTTAACAATTTCAGCTGCTTCAACCATTTACTGGACTCTTGCAAATGGTTTCTTGCTGCCGTAGTACTGGTCATGACACTTCTGATAGCAATAGCATTAGTTTTGCTGATTATAGTAAGTGAAATTATTGTTTTACTATTAATACCAATAATATGGTATTAATAATTGTTGTGCCAAGATCTTGCCTAATGGAGCCTAGATAGTCAAATGGAGCGTTGGAGGAGTATATAATATATATATATACATATTATGTGACTGAGTGGATGAGAACGTTTGTTTTGCGGTGGAACTCACAGCTCAGGGGTGCCAGCCATCAAAAACCTAGTAAGACGGATCTCACAGCTTTGGGGAGCCTGTCTGGTTTTTGGGCGGAACTCACGGCAAAGGGGTGCCAGCTTTGTTAAATTGAGAACCTAGCAGAGAAAGATTTAGGCGGAACTCACATCTCAGGGGTGCCTGCCGTTTTACATTAAAAGCCCTATGAGAAGAGTTTCCTAAATTCAGGGAGAAGGCAAATATTGACAATAGGACATCGATGATCGATGTTATCGACCATCGATGTTTTAGGTCCGATGTTTATCGAACATCGATGGTGACCCTACCGATGTTACCGCAACATCGTTGTTTCAGCCTTGCAGCATCGATGTTGAATTGGCAGAAGAAATTTATGAACTTTCTTCCTCAAAATTATAATTGTTTTAATAATGTTTAACAAGATTATTTTCCCCAGCAAGTCTTGCCTAACCTGGGGAGGGGGGGGGGGGATCTAGAAAATTTTATTTTAATGAAGTAACTATATTTCCATGTATTAGATTATATCTAGTGTACATAATAATATTATGTATTTTACGTATTATGTAAAATATTATTTTAATGAACCAATAATTGGTTAATTATTATTATTATCTCAACTATATAATATGCAAGTAAACAATTAATGGAAAAGTTTAGCTGTCTCGTGGTAGTTTCATATCACCCTGAAGTCCTGTTTATTTTGTTTCATCTTCTTTATTTTCAAGTCGAATTCACAGAAAGTTGCAATCGTTTCGATGTTTTAAAAGAAGTGGATACGAAAACAATCCAAAATAAACGTACAATTTATTGTATTTTCTATTTCAGTTGCAATTGTTTCTATGATTTAAAAGGAGGGAGTAAGAAAACAATTCTAAATAAACTGTACAACTTATAGCTGGGGCATTCCACGTCAAAGGTTGAACTCAAAAAAATAAAGTTCTTCGAAATCAACCATTTTTGGGTATGTTGTACCCCTAGGTGAGAAAAAATTTCCCAGAAATTTGGAGACCGATTCGTCGCATTTTCGTCGCTCCACAGGCAGTCAAAGTTAGCAAAATAGGCAGGTGTGGGCCATAGATATGGAATAACTGGATGTCTGACTCCGTAAGGCGGAACCGTGCCAGAAGTTTTGGGAAAACCCAGAGCGCCTCCCCCCCACCACCACCTGCCCACCGTCGTTCGTCAGCTTCACCAGACCACTGGTGGGCAAAAGCAAGTAGGGCCAGCGCTTGGGACCGTGGGCATCTGCCTTTTCAAATTCTTTTAGTGTTCTTTTTAGCAATAAACATCGAAGGGTTAAGTAAAACGATTCTAAAAAATATTGTGAATATAACGTTAATTTTGAATTATTTATACTCGTGTGTTTGTATTCGTTTAAAACAACGAATGATCGGTAGAAATGGGGTAGTTAAGTTCAGGTGAAATTAGAAAGGAAACTACTCATTTCACGTTCATAATTACTGTTTATTATAACAGTAATATATAATAGTATGTAATTTATAGTACCAAACATGATCAATCAATCGTTTTACACTAATGATACAATGTAATGAATGCAATATAATTAATGTCTAAGTAAGTAGAATAACATATAATTACTTCCTAGGTAAATAGAGTATCAGAATAATAGGTTACTTACTACTTACTAACCTAGGTACTAATTAGTACCTACAAAAATTTACGAAACTCATATCATTTAATAATGCTTAAGCTTTTTGTCGAACAGCAAGGTTTTTAGGTGCGGTAGCCCCAATGGTCCTTTGCTTAGCCTGGTGGTAACATATAATTTTTGGCAGATAAATCTGTAATCAGTTTAATCAAAAATTTTGATTTTGATCAAAAATTTTGAATACATTTAATGTATTCATGGCTGTTGCCATTGGTCTCGCCATCGATGGCATGATTATTCAGTTCCCTGGAATTTGCCGTAAACTTGTGTAAATAAAAATTTGGTGCAAATGCGAGAATCATTAGGCGAATAACTTAGAATTTTATGGCAATGTTTCACAATTTTAAAAACGGCATAAGAAGCCCTAACTAAGCCACCTCTGGAAATTAGATCACAAAAGCGGGTGTGCGACCTAAGATCATTTTCGCTGCACAGGAGCAATAATTATTATTCAAATAAAAACGAAACACTGATGCAGAAGATACCAAGTTGGCTTTGATTGACGCTTCTTGCCCACCAGTGGTCTCGGGACTCGGAAAGGGCGGGCCGAGGGGGCCACGGAGTCATACGACTTTAGCCGAAGTCATTCGGGGCCGCCGGGGAATCCCGTTTTACCTGTCACGGAATCTTCAAAGGATTGTAATAGGCAGTCAGACATCCAGTTATTCCATATCTATGGTGTGGGCTCACTTCGCCGGCTGCTACCGCCCTTATTCCGCCATCAAAAAAATAACATCGCCAGTGTTTTGGAAAGAGAAAAACCTCCTCTTTTCTGTGGTGTAATCGTTTTTTCAATCAAAATTTTACTTCACGTTTAAAATCGAGTTTGAAAACTTAAAAATAAGTTTTCTCCAATTTGGGCATTTTTAATTTTTTTAATTTTTGGCTTAATTTCAAGGTATACATCTGTACAACATCCAGTTAAAAGGGAATCATGGGATGCAAAGTCGTTAAGTGTCAGCAAACAAAAGATATCACTAATATATGAGGAAAAACGCGTTTTTCTCCTTTTTACCCGGTTTTCCGCGGTTGCATTGCCTCGCATCCTTTCTCTACGAGAACACAGACTATAATGGACGTCATCTGCCACTCATAAGCTTTCCCAGTAGGATTCAGGTGCAGCAAAAAACAGGTGGACATCCAAAGCCTAGCCCTTCAGAAGCGGTTCAATCGCTCTTTTACAATTCATGGTACCAAGGGCTATCATGCATATCTGCCGAATCCAGATGGTCTTACCTTGAAAATAACGAGTGAATCTTCCTTTAGTAAATTTTGTAAAATAAACGTGTAGGTGGTAAATCGAATACATCTGTTTTCATGTGTTCTCACCATCTCCCCCAAATATAGTAGGTAACTAAAGGAATGTGGATCGAATAGAAAGTGTTAAACTGCCTACAAATTGGGACAATTTGAATTTTAAGAGTTGAAAAAGTTTTTGAAATAGAAAAATATTGAAACCTACTGGGAAAGCTTATGAGTGGCAGATGAAGTCCATTATAGTCTGTGTTCTCGTAGAGAAAGGATGCGAGGCAATGCAACCGCGGAAAACCCGGTAAAAAGAGAAAAAACGCGTTTTTCCTCTTATACCTATTAGTGATCTCTTTTGTTTGCTGACACTTAACGACTTTGCATCCCATGATTCCCTTTTAACTGGATGTTGTACAGATGTATACCTTGAAATTAAGCCAAAAATAAAAAAAATTAAAAATGCCCAAATTGGAGAAAACTTATTTTTAAGTTTTCAAACTCGATTTTAAACGTGAAGTAAAATTTTGATTGAAAAAACGATTACACCACAGAAAAGAGGAGGTTTTTCTCTTTCCAAAACACTGGCGATGTTATTTTTTTGATGGCGGAATAAGGGCGGTAGCAGCCGGCGAAGTGAGCCCACACCTGCCTATTTTGCTAACTTTGACTGCCTGTGGAGCGACGAAAATGCGACGAATCGGTCTCCAAATTTCTGGGAAATTTTTTCTCACCTAGGGGTACAACATACCCAAAAATGGTTGATTTCGAAGAACTTTATTTTTTTGAGTTCAACCTTTGACGTGGAATGCCCCAGCTATAAGTTGTACAGTTTATTTACTAGTATAGGTAGTCTTTTTCTAATGTTGAAAACAAAAAAATTCGAAATCAATAAATTTGCAGCCAACATCGATGTTTAGGGGTTTGAAACATCGATGTTTTGCTCGCGATGTTGACTTCGATGCCAACATCGATGTTGTAGCGTCGATGTCCGATCCCTAATTGACAACACACTTTTAAGGTACCTAGTGACACTACGAAGGAGAGAGATGTTAACTGGAGTAATTGAAGAGCAAGAATGACGCTCTGCTCCTTGAGCATGCTGTTATATACCCAGGCGCATCCCCGCCAAGTTGCCCCCTTCTCGCAGGCTCTCCCCCCCCCCCCCCCCCCGGGGGAAAGGGGCCCCCTTCTTGGGGCGACCTACTTCCAAGGCGCGAGCGCCTTGTACCTATCTCATGCTCTCTTCTTCCTTACGCTTTATTTGTATTTGAGTTTATTTATTATGAATAGTGGGGCTCCACAATAATAATTATTATTTTCCACTGTGCTGGATTTTAATGAATTCTGCTTTAGGGAGGGAAGCCCAGCGTTTCGTTTTCAGGATTCTTTTATCTTCTCGCTGAAATTGTGAGTTGCGCCGTCCTCTGTTGGCAAGCAGAGCTGGTATTGGATTCGGTAAGTACTCATTTAACGCAGAATAAATACGTAAAACTGGTTTATAACGAAAATTATCCACCTTGTAATTGAATCTGTTTAATTTCATCACTGAATTTCAGACCGGCTCTATACAGGAAGCTATGTACAGCACTAATTGGATGTTCATGGACAAGAAGTCTTGCAGAACAATGATGATCATAATTGAAAGATGCAAGCAACCATTAGTGCTTAGAGCAGCTGTTACAAACACCCCAATTACTTGGGAAACGTTTGCTACGGTAATTTTATGTGAGCCTCATTTTTTTCGACGGCTTTTTCCAGGTGCCTTCTGATGTTAATGCCAAGTCAGGAGATGGGAGTTTGTTACTAAAGGAATAAAGGGGGTTTGACTTGGGAAAAGCTGAGGTCGAAAAAAATTACAGACAGTTCCAATCATACCTACTAGCCCAGTCAAATTAGACAAATCGGGTGAACTAATTTCCGGTGAAGGTTTTATAGGTTTAATCGCTTCCTTTCCACTTCAGGATGATGGGAAAACAAAGTCCTGGTGTGTGGTGGGGAGGCTCGGGGGAGGGGGAAGCTCTAAAGGTCACTTTTTTTCAGTTTTTCGTCTATATCTCGGGAACCGTAATTCAAATTGAAAAATTGTATGCATAAAATTTGTAGCTGACTAAATTGTCTACAAAATTGGTCCTGTGTGTTTTTTCTATAGGGCTAACCGTTACTGAGGTACAGAGCAATGAAAGTAACCAATTGCCGAAAATTGAGCTTTATTCGCCAAATCGATTAAAAGAAGTGAGTTTTCTTTTTGTTGAGTAAATGGAACTTGTTTATTTTCATGAATTGTAAACTTAACCTCACACAAGTTCGTCCAAGGGGTCCAGAAGCTCTTCATTGTCGCCATCCATCAAGTCTTCGTCAGCAGGAGGGCTATTTGTGCAGGAACCATTGCAATCCCCACACACTATTGAGCAGAAGATCCCTGCCTTCCGACAGCCATACCGTGTTCCACAGCCGGTCTTGCAGGAACAGAATATTGATGAGAGGATTTCAGGAGGGGCAGGAGAGTCCAGGGTCTTTAAGGGGTGCAAATGCCATTGTGCGTCCTATCCTCACGTTTGGTGCTTTCATCTGGTGGAACACAACCAACCAGCGCAGAAACTGCTTTGCAAAGTGCAAAGACTGGCATGTGTTGGTATTACTGCAGTAATACCCATGGGTGCATCCGGAATTGCCCTACTGCTGCGCTGGAGGTCCTACTGGGCCTGTCACCCATCCACATCCATGTGCAGAGGCTGGCATACCTGTAGGCAATGAGGATGAGGAGCATGGACCATTTGCGTAAAGGTCAAGGACGAGCACTTCACGGCATTCTGGATAGAATACCAGTGAATGAGGCAGCGTCAGCTGTCTCTGATGCCATGACAGAGAAGTTGAACTTCGACCTTCCCTTCAGGGTCCTCATCCATGAGAAGTCGAAGTGGAGGGAGGGGAGACCCCAGTTCGAACATGGGGCTATGGTCTTCTACACCGATGGATCTGTCATGGATGGTAGAGCCGGCTCAGGTGTCTTCGGACCAAGGACCCGGGTATCGGAGCCACCATGGATGCATCTTTCAGGCGGAAGTCAACGCCATTGGGACTTGTGTGCACCGGCTGCGATGTCGGCGCATTAAAGGGGCCAAAGTCTATATACTGTCAGACAGTCAGGCTGCACTGAAGGCCTTGGCCTCGTTTTCTATTACATCGAGGCTGGTCTGGGACTGTCTGAACAAACTCAAGCTCCTCGCAAGGGGCAATAGAGTGACCCTCGCATGGTGTCCTGGCCACCAGGGCATTGAGGTGTGGCGGTAAAATCAAATATACCGCCGAGGAGCCAGGAATGAGGGCCCCACGACGGGCACCCCTGCTGCATCAGCGAATTCCGCCCGGGAACATCATCACCGGCTACGTGACCAGCGGAGAGCCCCCTCCCCCTGAGCCCCTCATTCGTGTCGACCCGTAGGATCGGTGTGGTTGTGTCCGTGGAATATTTATAATATTACCGAATTAAATAAGTGTATTGCACAAACCCTAAACACTAACAGGACCAGATAGAGGGGCTCTTGTCCCATCCAAGGGTTCCTTCAGGAGCCCAACTTACTGGATGTTAAATCCACTTTTGGTCAACCAGCAGCTGCTGGTGCCTGCGTAAGCAGGGAGGCAGCCTAGCAGGCGGGGGCGTGTGTCGCTGCCTGCCGCCACAATCAGACCCATCAGGGACTGCAGTGGCGTCTATTGCCTGCAAATACCCATCCTGGCAATGCTGCAAATACCCATCCGATTTCCGCACCCAACCCCAATCTGTTGGTGGTAGTGGGTTTCCCAACCCCCTTACTTGGCACCACTGGTAGTAGGTACCTATCTCGCCCCTTGGCCGCACGAGGGTGGAAATGGGCTCCCTAGTAGTGAAGTTCAGCTAATTACCTCATCAAGCTCCTTCCTCTTTGTTTCTCCCGTCGAATGCCGCTCCATCACCATCACATCATTCCAAACCTTTCCATTTCCTTTTTTCCTTCATCAAATCGTCTCAAAAACAGGTATTTTTGCATTTATGAGCGTGAAGAACACCACTTCAGGCAAATTTGAAAAATGTTAGAACTTAAAACACTCATAGCTCGTCAACGGTTAGTCCTACAGAAAAAACACACAGGACCAATTTTGTAGGCAATTTACTCAGCAACAAATTTTATGTGTACAATTTTTTATTTTGAATTACGGTTCCCGAGATATACCCGAAAAACTGAAAAAAGTGACCTTTAGAGCTTCCCCCTCCCTCGAGCCTCCCCCCCACCCACCAGGACTTTGTTTTCCCATCATCCTGAAGTGGAAAGGAAGTGGTTAAACCAATAAAACCTTCACCGGAAATTTGTTCCGCTGAACAGCGGTTTTTTGTCTAATTTGATTAGGCTATACGGCATGTGACAAACTTGGAGGATTATTGCACTCCACTAACCTTCTTTTATGTGCAGGTTTTGAACTCATCATACTCATATATGAACCTGCTGGTGGCTATGAAAGAGTGAAGAATTTCCCAGAGAGGGTTTCGATATGCTCAGCTTTTGGACAACTTTGATGAGCAACAACTCCACCGCCTTCGATTATATTCAAGGCCTGGCGGTTTCCAATTAAACTGATAAATTTGAAAAAATTAATAAAATAAATTTTATTTACGGTTTAAAATTGATACCAACCTACCTCGCACATGGGTGATTTCCAGAAAAACGCAAATTTGCAGCTCGCCGATTTTGCATATTTCTAAGTGTCGCAAAAATTCTGAAAAAAATTCCGTTTCAAACCCTGCAAATACAACCCCACATATTCACATCAATTTGCGAGCTGTCGCAGCTGAGATATTAGAGTCCGCTAGAATCCGTTAAAAGCCGCCAAAATTCGAAAAAAAAACCTCGTTGGCGGGGGAAAGACATGAAACCTGGGGACAAGCCTTTTCCACCTTCCACATTTCATTCTGTCAACCCTAAAAATGTGGCACTCGACTAATTTTTATCTGGAGTTGTTTTTGAACAAGTACAATTCTTGAAAACTTCAAAAGTGTGAGTGATGGCTTTGCAAACGAGCATTAAAGTTCGGAAACGTAAGTGGGGACAAGGCGGGGGAAGGACATTTTGAGTACTCAAAATTAAATTTAAACATGAAGCATTTATTTCTTTTGATTATTTAAATCAGGTATCGCTTGAGGATGTTGAGAAGCATAACTAGAATTTTTTGTGTGCCAAATCGGTACAGGGACTTCAAAATCCCCTGGGGACAGCATATGGCCCTTCCTGAGAAAATGACCCAACAGTTTTTTTTTCGAAAATTTTTGAAAAGATTGGGTTTTTTGATCGCCTGTATTGGACCGAGTTTGGTTTTCTTCTTTTTTTTAATCGACGCAGATTTTTGACCTCTTTGATTTACTAATGAAGTGTTTTTCACGAAATATGACCCGTTTTTTAGTTGTCTGCGAAACACTGAAACAACGCCGAAAATTTCGAGGTTTTTTGGCTACCAAGAGTTGTGCCAGTAAAAATTTCACTTCACATGTTATGTTTTAGGACCAAACTTGATCGTAAAACAATAAAATCTTTTACACCACCTGCAGGTCAAAATGATCTGCATACTGGACTACGGGATTTGATCGTCCGTTGCTTAGTGTCTTAAATTGCTTTTCTTCTTTCCTGGCACACCAACAATTTTCTGATTGTACGGGGTCGTAAATGAAGGCGAAACATTTTCCAAACCATTTATTAAAGAGAAAAATACCAACTAAACTGGCAATCAGTCTTCAGCCAAAATAAAATTTAAAACAAGTAACAAAACCACACGTATTTCCTGGTGTACTACATCATGATGGACAAAGATTTCAAAAATTTAGGTGAGCTCCCACAGAATTAAACTACCCATTCGACAATTCATGACGTAACTTTAAAAGTGCACTTGAAACGATGGTCAGCAGTGATACAACAGCGATCACTAAATTACCCTAAAAATTGATTCACGCTTCATTACACCCAACATGACTAGAAATCGAACTAGAATAAGGTTTGACTCTTGCGCGATTAAACTAGCGTGTTACAATATGACTAACAAGAGTATTAAGAGCAAAAGTTCATTAACTGAAGATAAAATTTGAGCAACTAAACTCTCAACAAGTCTATAACAGTTTAAATATAAAAATAAAGCTGGTACGGCAAAAAACTAGCTGCCTCAGTGTTGTAGAATCTTCAAGTAGGTGTTCAAATATGAAGAAAGCATTTTAGAATGAGAAGTGATCATTTTAAAAGACCCAAGACAAAATTGTCAGAAAAACGTTACCTGCCGTTGCTACATGTGACCAAAAGAACCGACTCAAGTTCCGACCGTTATGGCCTGGACGTACCTGAGGTCAGGGTAGAGCATTTTGGCAACCCTGAGGAACAACTGGTGGGCGTTGTGGAGGGAGTTTTCGGTCCTCCTGATGAACCCGAGGGCGATTTCAAGGGCGGGCCGGACCTCCGCGAAGGACTTGTCGCTGATGGAGGACTCCAACGCCGATAGCGCTTTGTGGGCTTCACTGCTCGGCCCAAGTTCCCTGCAAATGTGCGACAAATAAATGAACCCGAAAACCTCGCCATTTAGTACTTGAAGGACTGGTAGCTGAAACAATTTTTCTTACGTGCTGTTAGAAGTAAAGCCTCCTGGCGCCTGCGGCGTCGTACGGATGAAGGGAATATTGTTATCGTTAGGTAGTTCACTTTTACCTTCAGGCAGTTGAATTAGAATCAAAGCGCACAGCACTCTACAAACAGCTTTCATTCTATGGACAAAACAAACAAACATCGTAAGACTATCAAATAGACCAGGGGTTCCTAATAAAATTTTGTCAGGGACCCCTTAACAAACCACAAATGTATTGAGGACCCCACATATATGTAAATTATATATATATAATTTTGATGTAAAAATGTTTTTTCCCCGTTATACCTAGGTGTAAGTAGGTATATATCACAAGGGAAAAATCAATTGATTCTTGCAAATAATTATTTATTTTTACATTTAAAGATTTTCACTTAATTATAATATTACAAAAAGCAAACATACGTTGCACAACAACCACTGACACAGCTGAAGCTTTCCTACCTACCTTTTCCTACGTAATAGTGCTGGTTTGCAGTTGGATTTATTAGTAGGATAATTGGAATTCAAGTTTCGTAACGTAATAATGCTTCTTCTTCTTCTTCTGATAAATTTGAAATTTAATAAATAATTTGGAAAAAGAATCGATTCTCAGATGTATCGATTCTTTTTGAAAAAATCATCGCGATTATTTTCGATGCTTTTCTAAATAATCGATTCATTTTTGAGAATCGGACATCTCTACATTCTGGTAGAAACTGGGCGAACTAGTCACTGATAATTAGGCTAGGTGTCACTAGCGTCGCGTCGCATGTACGGCCTCTCACGCTTTACAGGACACTCCGGCTACAAAACAGTCATTTTTATTATTTTAGTTCCTGGTAGAATAGCTTAAAATATTAATTTTTGGATGCAGCTCGCGGACCCCCACACCAACGTTTGCGGACCCCTGGGGGTCCGCGGACCACCTATTGGGAATCCCTGAAATAGACAAAAGTGTAACAAATAAATTATGAAAGTTGTGAAAAATTAATAAGGAACTCTTAAGATCATATCATATTATGAGGTCGGATCAAAAAGATACTTTCGATTTTACTTGCGAATGGAGGGTCACAAAAACATCCCGAAGGGTTATCACACTGTTGGAAACATCCACCAACCCAAGACTTAGTATGGAAAGACAATGTCATGATGACCGACAACATGCCGGGACGACAAGCGAGGGGAAAAAGGTAAATATGGCGTCGAGTAGGGAAAATACAACACTGTCGGAGGCGCCATTATGACTCTGAAACCCTCCCGCCCGAGTAAACACAAATAGCTTTCGACTTGGTACAAATATGTGGGGGCATCACATAATATGTGATGATAACGAATTACATGATTACATATTATGTAAATAATTATTATTTTTGACAATAATGGAACCATATGTAACTGTAACAATTCACTAACACATTTCGCATTGTAAAAGTAAAACGAGGTAGGGTGAGTTCATTCCATCAGCTCAGAAAATATAAACGCATGAAAGAGACAACAGTAACTGTTTATCTGAACCAGTGGGTAGTGGTGGAGGTGGTAATCTTCCTGTGTCTGCAGAAACATTTTTCTCCATGTGGACACTAAGGTTGTTTCTCTCTTTCTTTTTGTGAGAAATAAATAAATTATCCAAAAATTAATTCTGTATCAATAGATAAACTTAATTTAATTTCAATTATCTAAAAATATTTTTCTTGTGAAGTTTGTGGATGGATGTGGAATCCCGAAAAACCTCGACTTGGTAGCATTCTTCAAAAGCCCCATAAAAGTACCACAGATCGTCACGGTGGAATCCGACGGTTCTGGACCTCCCAAAAATGGAGTCTACGTCCAAAAATACTTCGAAAACGACACCCCACGCGATATCATACGCGAAATCCTTCAGAAATCCCGCCCGTAGCCCTCAGAGCCCCACGGATTTGAGCGATCGGGCTGAAAACCTTGCGGGTCCAACTGATGGGGAACCGAGTATTTTATCGAAATTTCAGATTTTAAAAAAAAAAAAAAAAATCTAATGCCTAAAACGGCTCGAAAAGCGGGCAGCCATTTCATTTTTGGAATCTACACATCTTGAAACGTATAACAAATTTTGAGGCCGATCAACATTTTCGACCTCCGGCACGTACACATAGGTTAGGGTTTCCCTTAAAATTCGACTTTTTTGAATACCTCCTGAAGTTGTTTTATTTTTGTCCTTGATATAAATGGACGGTAGGGAAAAAATTTCAGCTTGATTGGATCGCATTTAACCCCGCCACAAGCCGTTAGAATATCGGCTAAATCACGAATTCAGCTATTAATTCAGAATAATTTACGTATAATTTAGGAAGGTTCTGTTCGTCAACAACGTCATGGTGTCTGTAAGTCCTATGGCCGTTGGGGATATGTGCGGGAAGAAGAAGAAGAAGAAGCAGCAGCAGCGCCTCACAGGGGATGGGCACTTTGGACTTGCGTATTTGCGAAGGGATTTTTTTGGAGTGGAAGTCTCGTGGGTGCGTTTTTCTTGTTTTCAGGAAGATCACAGTCGTGACGACTATAAAGAACTTCTTCAGCTGTCCTGTATTTATCTTGGAGGATCGCCACCTGGAGGGGTAAAATTCTACCAACCTGGACCTATCCACGATGCGCGATTTATGTCCAGGGCGATCTATGCCCTTAAAATGGTACTTTTCCAGGAACAGCTCTCTCTAACAGCACCAGAAAATAAGTCTCTCATGACATTCAGTGTGTTTGTTGTGCTGATCTATGTGCGTTACTGGTTCACTGCACTCTCCGCAATCAGTGCGCCGCATAATGATTTGGAATTCCTGAAGAGCCTCATTAAATATACAGATACAGACAAAACTGTTTCTGCCACAGCTGTCAAGAAATTCAGTGGCCACTTATGGTACAACAAAATTCAAGTTCTTTGTAATATATATATATATATATATACTTGCCTCATATATGAGGCACCTCTATACTGTCCATACAGTCTCTATTGAAAATAATAACAATTTCACAGTTATTTGAACGTGTTTTCGTTTTCCCCATACGATAAACGAACAAAAACTTGGATTTTTACGATTTTTTCATTGGTAAAACCTATAACATGCTTGTGGCGGGGTCAAATGTTATCCAAATGAGCTGATTTTTGTTCTCTGATCTCTGTTCATGGTAAGGACAAAATTAAAACAACTTCACGAGGTCCCCCTTTAAAAATTGAAAATTTCCCAAAATAAGGGACACCCTAACATAGGTGTACATACTATCCCCTCAATAATAAACCAAAAACGCTGCAAATTTTACACAAGGGTTTATTATTCTTTGATAGACGTTACTTGCGCAGAAATTTAATTCTGTCAATGAAAAAAATTAAAAATTTTTTTTTGAATTTTTATTTTTCGAAAAAATTTTTTTTTGGATTTTTTGTTTCAAAAATTTTTTCTTCAAAAATTCTCTATTTTTTACTCGAAAAATATTTAACCTCCTGGGATCCTTCAAAAATCCCATTTTTAGCGCCATGAAAGCCCTGTAGATCGCCACAGTGAAATCGGATCGTTCCGGGACCCCCAAAAATGGATTCTACGTCCAAAAATACTTCGAAAACGACACCTAACTAGATCCCATAGCTAAAAGCCTTCAAACAACCCCTCCCGTAGCCCCATTTTAGCCACATAGTGCCCCACGGGTTTGAGCGATCGGACTGAAAAACCTTGCGGGCACAACTAGATGGTAAACCAAGTATTTTGCCGAAATTTCGGATTAAAAAAAAAAAATTCCTACTGCCCAAAACGGCCTGGACGGCGGACGGACATTTCGGATTTAGAATGTAGACCTCTTGAAACGGATAATGTCAAATTTTGAGGCCGATCCGAGTCGTCGACCCCCGTCGCGAAAACATAGGTGTATTATTCCAAGAATAATAAACCAAAATAAGGGAAACCCTTTTTTCAAGAAAGAAAGGAAACTGTTTTTTAAAGCGGGTTGGTTCAAAATTGAAAAGGTAATCTCCAAAAATGCCTAAGGCGCTAATTATTTTGACCTGCCTGATAGTTAAAGCGTTCTGCCGCTTGATGATGGCCCCGAGAAACCCCCAGGCGGGTTTGTAGTCTGCCCAGCTCTCTGCAGTGTGGACCAAAGCTCTCAAATTCTTGTCGCAAACGATAGGGTTGGCATCGCTGAGCCTGGCGGCCATGATGAGGCTCAGGTGGAAAACTGGAATGATCTTCTCTGAATTTTCAGCCCTGGGCAAAGCGGATTTGCGTCAGACACGATTTTCGTATGAATAACAACGAACGACAATATAAAATATACTCACATGGGAGGAAGAGCCGATATGAGGCGGGTGAGGCCGGTGAATATGTCCATTTCCTCGCTCAGATCGAAGAGCGTTCCAAGTTTTTTGCTGAGGAAGGCGTACAATGTGAGGAGCTGCCCGGACGGCACCAGGTGGTTTTCGATCGGTGGGTTACGAGGAATGGGCTCCTGAATGCAGTTCAACGTTTTGTCCCAGTTGCCTCCGCTATCTGTTTGGAAATAAATTCGCAGCATGGAAACGTTACATTTTACAACAACAAAGTACAAGCTGCCGTGAGACACTAGTTCAGCGAGCAGGTCTAACGTTGCTGTAGAAGCAACACCGCCTAAGCACGAGCCGATTGTTTCACTTGACTGTCTGTATCACTAAAATCGAAAAAGTGCTTTGTGGTCACACTTGCCCACCTTAAGTTCGACCTTTGCTCTTCCTAATTGAAGGTAGAGAACATTAACGAAAAACACAAACATAAATACGCCAGGAAAACGAATGGGTTTATTTCTAGTAACATTCTCTTGGTAGAAATGGCGTTTTGAATCGAACTCATCTTGTTAATGTAAAAAATCGTTGGTCTACACTTGTATAAAATCAGTGAAACAATCTCATATATTCTCATTTTCATATTGTAACAACATACGTTACAAACTGGAACCACAATGCACTATTTCTGACGCAAAATCAGAGCAAAGAAACATTATTTGCGAGTAAAATTGAAGGTAGGGGGCAAGTGTGACATGGGGCGGGGTGAATGCGACCTAGGGATGCAACATGAGACCTAGAAGGTCGCACAAGGTTTTCAGGGTTGCAAACTTAGGTATGAACTCCTCTAAGGGATCCTCACAACATATAATAATTACGCAGTTACATATAACTTTGCAAGGTCCAACATTAGATTGACTGGCCTATAGGTTGGAATAGGTAGCTGTTTCATGCTTCATTTTCCGATAGGGTTAGGCGGTGTTGCTTCTACAGCGACGATAAGCTTACTATCAGTGAAAACTGCTTCGAGAACCGCTTCTGTGATTTCGCCGATGAGAGACGTTTGGTCCACAGTGGTGCCAACAGTTCGCAGTAGCGCTTCAGCCACAATGCAATCCCCCCTCTTGGAAATCCACGAAATCAAAGTGTCAGTGGCGATCTTCGAAGCCGGACTGCTCGTCAGGTTGACAAGCGTGAGCACCTCCATGACGAGGAGGCCCGCTTCAGCGAAGTTGCCTCCCGCTGTGAAAATATGGACAGTCAACGAAATTCGACAGTACAAACACTTACCATTTACACAAACGTACTTTGCGGTACTACGGTGTTAATGAGGATCAAAACGTCCTCTATGGCGCTTTCAACTTTTGCCTGATGAGTAGTCGCCACTGCCTTGTACTTGCTCATACAGGAAATTATGAGTTTCACGTAAGCTCGCACAAAACATTGCCTCTTCCGCGGAGTTGTGTTGTGGTAGCCCGGCAAACTGTGAGCGAAACCAGCTGCGTACCTCAGTAACCTAAATTGAATAAATTGATATCAATCAGGCGAGAGTCCAATCGTTAACAAATATAGCCGAATATAGCGAACCCCATAGTAGAGATGGGAAGCGATTTTTCGTTCCGATTTTTAAAAAATCGATTTGCAGGTTCCAATTTTAGGGTGAATCGATTTTTTACTACTGATTTTAGTATCAATCGTGAATCGATTCTCATCGTTTAAAAACAAAATTTGTTTTTGTTTTTAAACCAACTCATTTCAAGTGATTATTGCAAGTTTCACATCTTATTCATCACATCACGTCTATTTAAAAAATATTACCTACGATTTTTATTTTCAACTTTTTTAATAATGATTTTTTTCTCTAACAACCTTATTAATAACCTTAATAAGTATATTATGCCCCTCCTTAATATTATTACTAATTGCAATTTTTTTTAGATAGGTGCCGATTTTAAAATCGATACTTTCAAGACGATTTATTTGACAAATTGATCATTAGAATCCGATTAAAAAATCGATAGACCTATCGATTTTTAATTACCTTAATTATTTAATTTAATTATTATTATTTAATATTATATTATTATATAACATTAATTAATAATTATTTAAGTACCTGTACTTCTTACAGATTTTCCATCCCTACTGGGGAGAACTAAAAATTTGGAATTTAATCCCAAAATGGAGGACGTCTGGCAACACTGCAGTAGCCATATAATTTGAAAGAAGTTATTATTGTTATATGTCTACTGAATGGATAGAATACAGACAATTATTGTCTCTATCGATTTCTGATAAGAGGTTTGTTCCAGGTATAACTGTGTCAGTTAACAAAAGTTGACAGCTGTCGACAGCAGTCCCAGTGCCTTCTGAATCGCTGCTGTTCTGTCGAACAGCCCTTCTGCAGACCTGGAACGCGATCTGTCAACATACCAATTCACGTGAATCACCGTGAAGTAATACTACACAATTTAATTACGTCATGGTGATTCACGTGACAGTAAATTTCATATGGAAAAATCCAAGTGATAATTTTTGGTTTATTTTATTCAGAATAATCAACCTTTTTCAAGAGAGGAGTATCATGAGGGCGGGAATGAGTCATTTAATGTGGATGTTTACGAGGACTTCACGAGGACGTGAGTACAATTTGACACGCCGAGCACCAAAATAAAGTGAGAATGTTATGAGAGAGGTTTCAACTGGGTAGGGTTATCTTAGTCGACAGCACCCAACCGAACTCATTCGAGCTGTCGGTTTCCGTCGGACAGCAGTTGAACTGTTGTCGACCTACAAATCGACCTGGAACAGCCGTCGACGGCGACTTTTCGCCGACCCAGCGATCTGGAACAGCATTTTGGTTTATTATTCTTGGAATAATACACCTATGTTTTCGCGACGGGGGTCGACGACTCCGATCGGGCTCAAAATTTGACATTATCCGTTTCAAGAGGTCTACATTCTAAATCCGAAATGTCCGTCCGCCGTCCAGGCCGTTTTGGGCAGTAGGAATTTTTTTTAAAATCTGAAATTTTGACAAAATACTTGGTTTACCATCTAGTTGTGCCCGCAAGGTTTTCAGTCCGATCGCCCAAACCCGTGGGGCGCTATGGGGCTTTTTGAAGGCTTTTAGCTATGGGATCGAGTTAGGTGTCGTTTTCAAAGTATTTTTGGACGTAGAATCCATTTTTGAGGGTCACGGAACGATCCGATTTCACTGGGGCGATCTTCAGGGCTTTCATGGGGATAAAAATGGGATTTTTGAAGGATCCCAGGATGTTAAATATTTTTTGAGTAAAAAATACAGGATTTTTGATAAAACACATTTTTGAACAAAAAAATCCCAAAAAAATTTTTTTGAGATAAAAATCCAAAAGAAAAAATTGTTTAAACATTTTTTCATTGACAGAATCAAATTTCTGCACAAGTAACGTATATCAAAGAATAATAAACCCTTGTGTAAAATTTGCAGCGTTTTCTCAACTGCGCATGTCTCCGTCGATTTCTGTTAACAGTCCGTCAAAGCAGGAACAAACCTAATAATTTATTAGGTTTGTTCCATGTTTGACGGAATGTTAACAGAAATCGCCTGACATGCGCAGTTTAGAAACTGCTGTTCCAGGGCGATCGTAGGTTGGACGGAAACTGACTACTCGAGTATGTGCGGTCGGGTTCTTTCGACAGCTGTCCAACTTCTGTCGACAGACGCAGTCAGACCTGGAACAAACCTAATTCCTAGTTGCTTGATCTGAGTTGTTAAATGATGTGAAATGAAATTACTTTCTACCACAAATGAAACGAGTGAAAATCTTACTCCATGACAGACAGGTCGATGTGGCTGTCATCCTGTTCCAAATTAAGGACGACTCTCGGGTCGTAGCTCATCACAAACCAATTGACAGCAGACTCGTAACTCGCGGCGTCTACAGTTTCCCAATGGAAGGCTTTGCTCGACCTCAGCAGCTCCCCGAGTTTCCCCGACTGTGAACGAGCATTTGTCGATTCAAACTTCGATTGGGGCTCAACTGAGGGAAATGCAAACTGCACTCACCTGTCGGACGTTCGGCTCGATCGACAATTTGATGAACAAATGCAGAAGAGTCGCGTGAACTTTTGCCATTTGTTGGGACAAAGCGACCGACGGGTTCTCGACAATGGCGCTCCACGGGACCTCGATGAAGACGGCTCCCAAGAACGTGTGGCAACAAGGCACGTACGTATCGGATACCTGTTAAATATGCAAGATTTATACCGGATTGAATTCATGCTGGTTTTATATTTTGTAAAAAACTCACCTTGAGCATCAATTCGAGCTCGTTGATACCAGGAGTAAACTTCTGCCAATTCAAAGACAACAAATTGTTATTTATCACAGTCAGAATATGCTCTTTGACAGAAGTATGAGCGAAGTTGGTAACGTAGAATTGCCATATGAAGCCAAATATGTCCTTGTTGCCTGAAATAATAAAAAACCACACAAAAATTTAATTCATCAAAGAAAATAATAGTTAATTCAATCAACTTTGAAGAGAAAGAACATTACCAGGGAGGATGTCCAGGAGAAAACGAATGGATTCAGTGAATATGGCAGTGATTTTGTGAGCGTGTCCCGAGTCGGCGGTGATCCAAGGAAGGAGGATCGACCTGTCGTCAGTGAGCTGTTGAATCCAAGCGGCAGTCGGCTGAGATAAATCTTGAGTGAAGTAGGGGCAGATCCAGGGGGTGAAGAGGGACAAGAACTGAGGCCACAGTTCGGAGCAGACTGCGACAAGAAATAGATGGTAAAAAAACGCTGCAAATTTACCACAAGGGTTTATTATTCTTTGATATAGGTTACTTGTGCATATTATGCACATACGTGAATATTTATTAAATTAAATTCTGTCAATGAAAAAAAAATTTAGAAATTTTTTTCTAATTTTTTAAAAATTTTTGTTTTTTTACTCGAAAAATATTGGACCTCCTGGGATCCTTCAAAAAATCCCATTTGCAGCCCCATGAAAGCCCTATAGATCGCCACAGTGACATTGGATCGTTCCGGCGCCACCAAAAATGGATTCTACGTCCAAAAATTCTTCGAAAACGACACCTAACTCGATCCCATAGCCAAAACCGTTCAAAACAACCCTCCCGTAGCTCCATAGCGCCGCACGGGTTTGGGCGATCGGGTTGAAAACCTTGCAGGCACAACTAGATGGTAAACCGAGTATTTTGTCATAACTTCAGATTAAAAAAAAAAAAGTCTTACTGCCCAAAACGGCCCGGACGACGGACGGACATTCTCGTTAGATCAATTGATGCGCCTTCGGTAATAATTTTGGTGTACTTTTCATATTCACCAAGAAGGAGAAACAGAAAAACAGTGTTTTGTCATTCCCCTGGATAATCCAATCCACTTCTTGGGTGCACCGCTCTGGTTGAAACTCTATTGCTGGTATATACGTTTCATTCTTACAAGGGAAAAGAGCAGTTAATCGTCGTTTCCAAATACGCTTCATTTGCTAGTCCGGAATTCACCACTTTTAGTGGAATCGCCCAAATAGTTAATGCTGTACCAACCGTTCTCTTGGTCGTTGGTGTTCTTTTTCACGACGGCGGCAATCAGTGCGTGGCTGAGAACTCCCAATGTTGTAGTGAACGCGGAGATGTAAGTTCTGTATTTTGGGTACAGCCCGTATAGCCCGTACTGCAGTCTTTCATCGGTGAAGAATTTCGAGAGCAGAGCGATGATCCCTTTGATCTGGACAACATGAGACGATACAATGAGTGTGTAAACAGAATTGGATGAGCAATCCTGTTTAAAACTAGTGCAACAGACCTCATTGAGAGAGAGGAGGTTCTGTTGAGTCGCAAAGGTTGCCATATTGGAAACGACTTGAGCCATGGCGCAATGCGGTTTGAACTGAACGCCCGAATGCCACACGAGAGCGTTCACAATGTCGAACCAGACGTCAGACGACAGGCTGTGGGATTCCGAATGGCGCAAAGCCAGTTGGACAACCTGAGGGAGGTGTTGGGAGCAATCGGCCATCATCAGGGAGCAAAGCTGCCTTCGGAGAACCTGCAGCGACAACAGCGGCGTTAAAAAGTTTCACAGCCATTTGAATAGTATTTTAATGTTGCACTACCTCGTGGATGATGACAAATTCTTGACTAGGGTCCTGTCCGGATGAAGCCAAAGCATCGCACACAACCTCGATCAGTTGCGTTCTGTCAGACAGCCGGGGCTTTTGAGAATCCAACCAAACTCCTACATCAAACTACAAAAAGGGTGAAACTGACGAGCATTGTGACGAACAAGAAAAACTTTATGGCAAAAGCAGGAACGTGATAACTGCGAGCGAATCAGTCTTTGCCTCTGTAGATGCTATTGACGGTATATTTTCCACTTACTTTTGTGAGAAGAACGAAGATGAGGTCGGCATTTGAAGCTGAAATTGCGTTAATGAGCGTCCTATACAGTAGGATGTACGTTTGCGGCGAGGAAGAAGTCGGAGTGAAATGAGTCGACACAAGTGACGCCAAATTGGGATTTTCGAGAACCTGCGCGAGGAGGACTGGACCTTGTTGCTCGTCGACGCATACGAACGTCTGAAACAGGATAGTTTTATTAAACAAAAAAATTTGCAACCTGTGGGGCGTATTGCCCGCGGCAATTTGCTGCCTGTGTCTACGTAGGTACAGTTATACTGGGGACACCCACAGACCCCCGGATTATTATTGTTATGATTGAGGATCAAACCAATGAAACACAGAATGTGTTTTTCGGTGATTCCACAGAGGGCTGGTGAAACACCTAAAAGTAAGACATAAGTCATTCAGCCATATTTACATTAACACACACTTGACTAACGCTCCTAATTCGAAAAGGCGACACATGGTCAGCGGAACCACACTATTTGTTTTATTTAAGTCGTAGCCCCTGGGTCAGCCCTAGATGGTTAGTTGATTCACGTTCCAAACTAGTAGTAACTATGAATACTCTGGCACCTAACTTACCTAATCAACATGAACCACAATTGTAAGTTTAATTAATATATAGCAACCTTACCTGTAAATTTCCTGTAATTAACGTTTTTGTATTACCCCCTAGGAAACATATGACCAGCCCCCTACTCTGAAATTAAGGCACTAACGACGAGGATTCTAATAATCTGACTTAATTTAAGGTAAGAATTAGTGTACTACTGTACCAAAGCGTTAACCTGTACTAAAACTAGGTCTCATACTGTTCATACAATGAATGTTGTTGTAGAACCTGAAGAAGGGGACTAGCTTTCCCCGAAAGCTCGAATAAACTACCGAGAAACACCCGGCTTTTCCTTCCAGAACAACCCTGTTCCTGAAGGAGTGGTGTGAGGTGCGGCCCAACAATTAACGGTCCTGTTAGTGTCAGCTCATTTACTGGGAGATTTGGTCGCTTATTAAATTTATATTAAATGCCTCTTTCTCGCAAATTTTGTGACTTTTTACTCGACCTTCGCATTTCAACACGCATTTTGACGCTTGATTGTGGCTAAACGGCTAAACCGAATCGAATGTTTAAGGAGGTCATTCGACGCAGAACCGTATGCTCTTCAACTTTGTATAAAGTTATGTCGTTGTCTAAGATGCTTGGTTTTTGAGTTATAGGCGAAAAACTGGATAAAGTACAAAAAAGTCGTGGTTCTTTAGTCGTCACAAGTTCTCCTGGCAAAAACTTTACTACCATTTTTGATATTTTGTTGTTCAGACCCATGACAACCATTTGAAAGAAAAATCATCCCTCTGGCGAATGGCGGACTTCGAAACACAACAAAATTTGCGTGGTTTGAAGGCCGTGATTCATACGCGCATCCTAATGACCTGTGCCGCAACTCACCCATCTTCACCCTCCCTCCCACCGTTCCGGCCGCAACTCGAACCCGTCCGGGTCAGCAGACCCAAAAACACCTAATTTGAAAAGGCGACACAAGTTCAGCAGACCAACACTGTTAGTTTTAATTAAATCGCAACCGTCAGCAGACTAAAAAACGCTGCAAATTTTACACAACGGTTTATTATTCTTTGATATACGTTACTTGTGCAAAAATTTAATTCTGTCAATAAAAAAAATTAAAATTTTTTTTTGGATTTTATATTTCAAAAAATTTGTTTTTAGGATTTTTTTTCAAATTTTTTTATTTTTTACTCGAAAAATATTAATCTCCTGGGATCCTTCAAAAATCCCATTTTTAGCCCCATGAAAGCCCTGTAGATCGCCACAGTGAAATTGGATCGTTCCGGGACCCCAAAAATTGGATTCTACGTCCAAAATTACTTCGAAAACGACACCTAACTCGATCCCATAGCTAAAAGCCTTCAAAAAACCCCTCCCGTAGCCCCATTTTAGCCCCATAGCGCCCCACGGGTTTGAGCGATCGGACTGAAAACCTTGCGGGCACAACTAGATGGCAAACCGAGTATTTTGTCAAAATTTCAGATTTAAAAAAAATTTCTACTGCCCAAAACGGCCTGGACGGCGGAAGGACATATCGGTTTTCGAATCTAGACCTCGTGAAACGGATAATGTCACATTTAGAGGCCGATCCGAGTCGTCGACCTCCGTCGCGAAAACATAGGTGTATTATTCCAAGAATAATAAACCAAGAAGAAGCTAAATGTCTCCGAAGAGATGAAGGCTACAAACCTGGCCAAGCGTTTCGACGCAAGACGTGATCAACTGCTTCATTGGAGGGTAGGCGACTATTTTCTCCGTGAAAAAATTCGTCATATGGTAAAAAAGGGAGACCCCAACCTCCTGAAGAGCGTTCAACAACTGGACGTCGCCAATCCTTCTCAATTCATTGCACTTTTCCTCCAAAGCCCTAAAAAAAAATCGGAACGCGGGTTGAGAGAACGCAGAGGAAAGCTGACTACACGTTACCCCATTCGCTTACCTTACAACTTCTTGTACTTGAATACTGCCGATGCAAACTGCCTGGTTTGGTTGTTGCAAGCATCGTTTTATTAGGTTTTGAGCTTCTTGGCGGTTGTTGTGAATGGCCATGTCGACAGGGCTGTCAACGTGGGCGTCGTTCACCTGCAAACAGATCCAATCACTCAACAGTCCAACATCTTCCCAACTTCACAGGTGACACAAAAAATTGTTTCATGTAACTATTCCATTTAACAGTTTCACTTTAAAAAAAGTTTCTTGTAAAAGCTGTTTCGTTTTTCCGACCGAAGTGGGTTAGGCGGTGTTGTTTCTACAGCGACGAAATACCTTAATGTGAATAACGGCAGGGCCGGCGCAAATCAGAGAGTTGCTCGATTGTTGGGGAGCGCCAGGGTTGTGCGTGTCGCAAGCGGCGTGTAAAGTCACTTGAGTCTCAACCGTCCGGTACAACTGGGGTGTCAACTCCAGCAATGAAAAGTCCACGCTCGACAGTTCACCGCTTCTAAGCCAATACACTCTGAGAAAATAGTGCTTGTGAAAATCGGTTCATGGGAGGATTTGACGTCAGAGCTTAACGACAAACTCACTGGGCGTAGCTGGTGAGAGCTTTGAAAGAATCCCTCAGGTACTCCATTGTATGATGCTTGTTGTATAAAACCTCCGTCGGTAAATTTGTTACTAGTATAGGCTGAGGTTTTAGCGTGGGAGGAGGGACTGGGCTTTCGAACTTTGTCAACCTGAACAAAAACAACTGTAGCAATAAAAGCTCACACACGTTCAAAATATTAATTCCCTAAAAAGGTACCTCTTCTCAATCCTCAATAAAGGATCTTCCACTTTAGGCGAAAAGAGTGGTTTACTCGTAACCTCGTTGGCCCTGTAGAGGCATTGTTGCCAAGCGAGGAGCGTTTGCCGCTGATGATGTTTGAGCGCCTCATGATCTACGAATTCCATCCACATTATCTGCGGAAAACCAATTGTAACATCAGGGAAAACATCTCCACTCCAGTCTTACTGTTGGGTTTCTGCAGTTTAACCCTAAGGTTACTTAGAACTCGTTTTCGTGAAAAATAACTTGAGGAAATGTAACATTTAGTAACAATATTAACATAGAATTGTCACGACAAAGAAAAAATGTGGAAACTAACTTCGTCGCCGCTGAAAATGGTGGACAACTTGTCAGGGCAGTAAGCAACTGACAAGACGTGCAGGTTGACAGACGGATCGTGAAGAGTTGGGTCGTCGAGCCACAAAGTAAAACAGGCGTACAAACTGGAAAAGAAAGTGGTGAACTACGTAACAGGATGTGTACTAGATTTCGAAGAGACGTGAATTTTTTTTAGGGGGAAAAATGGGTCTTGGGTACCTACCTACATAATAAGTAAGTATGGGTGATTCCACGAAAACTGGAAATTTTTGATGTCCAAATATGAGTGAAAAATTCTTTCTTTGTTTATAGATTTTTTTGATTAGGCTTACTTTGAAGGTGGTTCAGATGAAGTTTAGCAACGAATTCAATCATACAAGTGCTCCGTTTAGCAAGAATAGAAAATTTTGTAAATTGGTAAGATGAGGGAATGAGGTAGGTATGAGAATGAGGAAAACAAATAAAATGAGACGCCAGATTGATTTTGAATGTATAATAAATTGACTCTAGCGTACATTGCGTTGGTCTACTCAATTAATGAAAAATAGGAAATATATTTAGGTAATATAATAAAATCTAAGAATGTAGGATCATCCTCATTCTCTCATTCCGAACCTCATTCTCTCATTTAACTATGATTAACGTGAGAATGAGAATGAGAGAATGAGGTTTTTGGCTTCAAAATAGGATGCTATTGCACACATTGTTATTACTGCAATTTTCAAAAATCACATGGCACAAGCACTTGGCAACGCTCACTATGTGACTGATAATCAAAATTCTGAAACTTACTGCAACTAGTTTTATGAAAGATGAGAGAATGAGAATTCAAGTGCCGAAAGATAAAATTCTCCCACAAAACAGGACACCGACTGAGGAGGGAGGATATTTTGACAATGACGATTTCTCGACGTGCAGACGCGATGTGTGGAAGTGTTGCTGACCCATTTTTCCGGTCCTACTGGGGGCATGGCGGACACACGACTTTCTCAAAATAATGTGAGAGAATGAGGTGACTACCTCCGTGACAGCCACATGATGTTGTCCTTACTCAACACGGTTCACTGTTAAAATCCGTATTCTCTAAAAAGTTGAAGGTGAAGAGCAGGTGAAAATAACGATACATTGGATTTTGGCGAAAATCTACTTGGTTCATCGTCAGTAGTTGTTGAAGTTGGAAACTCTGAGAAAGGGACACGTGAGAGAATGAGGATATCGAACTTCAAATTTGAAATTTCATACCTAAGTTTTCAAGGAAAGGGATGAAACTTGATTCGAATTAAAGCTATCGTCTTCTCCCTTAAGCCCAAAATTTTTTTTTTTTTGAAAAATCAAATAGGAGAGCCATCCTGTTTGAAAGACCTAAAATTTCCAGTTTTCGTGGAATCACCCGTATACTAAGTATTAAGTATTAAATGCCAGTAAACTGTGTAAGGTCTAGTACTAGTCCCACAGACATCGAATGAAAAAGAAGCTCCCAGTGCAAATAATGATAACTCAAAGTTGCCAGATCTGCTACAATTCTATTCGAATCTTCTTTTTTTTTAGGTTTGGTGTTGTGTTGCGCATCTTCTTCTTCTTTTTCTCTCAAGTGCCGTAAACGTTGAACACCCTTAAATGTGAAAAATATAAATCTGCGGGGCTCGGAACACTCTGGCAAGGAGTTAGGGGGAATTCCCGAAGTCCGGAAACCTTCTGGCTCGCTGTACTCCGAGACTATTTCTCCCATCGAAATTTCATTACCCCCAAGCGAAATCTGATTTAATTTCCTTCCAGAACTGATATTGGGATTTCGGAGCCCGTAAAATGTCTCCGCAAATAGGTATTCAGAGGAAAAAATTGCCAATTCCCCGCAACATTTTCAAAGTGATCTTCCATCAGTTATAACTTTGAAATGGTTTGTCTTAGCCACAAAAAATGCATAGAATGAAACTTGTAGATCATTCAATTTTACATAAGTTGATCATCCAAGTTTTCAGATTAGCTGCCACAACGGCAGCCGCCGTAGCAGCCATTTCAGCAAAATGTGATTTTTTGATGGAGCAAACCCGTGTTTGGTGCCTTTTTATATGTTTTACGACCTGTTAATAAGCACATAAAATTTTAGCCAATTCATTTGCATTAGCCGTTCATAAGTAACAGGGGTTGAAGCATGAGCGGATCCTATATTCAGCCAAGTTGGAAAGCATTGCCTTTTATTGACGTTGGTTGTGGCTAAACGGCTGATCCGATTCTAATGTGTAAGGAGGTCATTCGACGCAGAATTGTATGCTCTCTAACTTTGTCTTCGTAATGATTTCTCTGCGATGCGTAGTTTTCAACTTATAGGTGAAAAACTGGAAAATTCCCGAAAAAATCGGGGTTTTTTGGCCGCCGTAAGTTCTTTCAGCCAACATTTTATTCAGACTCATAACAACCATTTAAATAAAAACCATTTAAAAAATAAAAGCTTCTACCATTTGTGCCCCCCCCCCCCGTTAAATTCTCTGGCGACTGGTCTAACATGCAAAGTGCGATAATTTTAGAATGACCCTTTATTCATCTATTTTTGTTTTCAATACGTGAAAAAAGAGACGAGTAAAACCCTTGAAACGGGAATTTGTGGAAGGATTCCATTAGAAACCTTCAAAATGGAAAACTTGTGATTTGACCGATTTGGTGGTCCACCAGGAAAAACTTACTTGACCATACTGCTGTACCAGGACCGTTTCTCCTGAGAGACAATTGTAGACAAGTTTTTGCACTTGGTCTCATAGAATTCCTTACAATCCTGAAGTTTTTTCTTCAATTTCGTCAAAAGGCTGTTGTTGGTGATCCCCTCGAAGAATTTGAGTCCCACAGAGCCCACATCCTTGCGGCTGTAAGAAATGAGGGTTTTAGCGCATTTTCATACTAAACAACGTACCAGTTGTTGAAGACCTACCGAACCTACCTTATCGTGGGAACTCGAGCCAAAAAGAGGGCGAAGAATTTCTGCCAAAAAATGGGGATGGCAGGATGATCGACGGGGGTTTCCAGAACCTGTTGCGACCACCTGTAGATTGGCAAAGTGCTCGACGGAACGCTCGACAACTTCAAAGCATTGCAGCATTTCTGAAAAAGCAAAAAAAAAAAAAAAAAACAATAAACGCTATCGGTTAAATTTATTTATTTTTAACCGCAAAAACGACTGCTTACTTTCAACGATGAATCGATGCTCGGCTTCCCCGAACACGTCGACAGGTCTATCAGCAAACTCTCCCACAAAGTTGTTTTCAGGAACAAAACGTTCTGTTCGACTTCGATGGCGAAAAGAGTGAACCACGGCGTGTCGGATGACGTTTTGTTCATTAAAGTGCCGTAAGGGTTGTTGCCGGTGACCCAGTTCAACAGCGAGAACCGCTGTTTGTTAGAAGCCGCTTGAGACTGCAATTTATGAATGAGCGTAGTGTACACGTGATGTACTTTTGCAACGTGAAACGTACGCGACATGGAAGGAAATGAAGTTGTGTCACAGAGGAGCGAAATACCACTTCGAATGAGTACAAGTCGGATTTAAGTTCATTCCACACGCAAGTTGCATTACGAAAATTGAAGTGTATATTGTCTGTAGATTTCAGGTATAAAAAATCTGATGAGTGTTAGAACCAGTGTTAAAGAGAAGCAAAACAGTGTTGCCAATAACCGTGACCAGTTCGTCACTGTAACCCCCCCCCCCCCCCCCCCAAATAAACCAAGGTAATCTACTATCATTTTTTTTTTTTTTGAAACTTTTATTGCACCAAGTAAGCAAACTTATCAGCAATTTACAATTGATGTATACTAAATGACTTGCAAGAAGCTATGACACAAAACACTGCTTCTATGCGACTTGTTTTGTGCAACTGACGCACTAGTAATTACCATCGATGTACTGGATTGCTTCGTCGCTATCCCGGGACGGTTCGAGACCCGAGCCGTTCTCTCTCACTCATCCCCCACCACTGAGGGGCAACAACCTGAAGGGAAGATGCGTCTTTTCCTTATTTCCTTGTTACTCAGTGTGATACGCTCCGAAGTTTACTAATTTTTGCTCAGTGTTCCTCAACTTTTATGTTCCTATTAAATTTTGAACTGTTTGTATGAGGAAAACGCAGCAAATTTTACACAAGAAATTCACAAGATTATTCTTTGATATTGTCAAAAATTAATTCTGTGTCACCAAGAAAATACTTTTGAATAAGTAAATTTTAAAAAATTTTTTTTTCAATGTTTGAACGGATGCAGGTCCTCGAAAAATGGATTTTACGACCAAATTAGTCTGAAAACGACACCTTATTTGACTTTCTGGGATCCTTCAAAAATCCCATTTGTAGCCCCATGAGAGCCCTGTAGATCGCCACTGTGAAATCGGATCGTTCTGGGACCCCCAAAAATGGATTCTACGCCCAAAAAACTTCGTAAACTACACCTAACTCGAGCCTATAGCCGAAAACCACTCCCATAGCCCCATTTTAGACCCATATCGGGCACAACTAGATGGTAAACCGGTTTACCATCAACTATTTACTTGGCCAAGTATTATTAAGTATTTTGTCAACATTTCAGATTTAAAAAAATTCGTTTCGGTTTCCTGGGGTGCGTCCAAATGTACATCGACCGTTAACTGAGTAGACATTCTGGAATAATTACAAATATCATCTTTATTCTTCTAATTATTCTTTCCCGCGAGATAAATAAATCCTGAAGAGATAGGTCATCGCCATGAGACGAGTCGGTTTCGCCCCAATAATCACTCAAGATTATGGGGAAAGTAATTTTGTTCAATAATCTGTGGTAAAAAAATTAACAATTTCTTCTTAACTATTATATTATTATGCGTAAATCATGTACCTACCTACGCAAGTCTGTAAGTAACTCCTAATGGTAATATTGTAAATATGGTAAAAATTATTTTTAACAAACAAAACAGAGAAAACGGTTAATATTGTTTCTATCCCCAATTACCTGTTCTCTTTATTTATTCTGTAGGGTTTCATTGATGCATTATCATTATACGAAAGTCCCTCCTTGGAAATGTGGACTATCAGATTAAGAGGGGTATCAGCCTTCGAAGGATATTTAGTATTCATTCCCTTGAAAATGAAGGGAATCCTTGGTGTGAGCGCGGGCCCCTCAGCCTTCTTGCTCCTCAGTGGAGGGGGAAGGCCTCCGAAACTTCGGACCGCCAACCTTCCCGGCAAGAGCAATCCAGTTAGTTTACTACATCGATGGTAATTACTCACTGAGCTGATAATTAGTTCACAGGGCACCCCAATCCCAGTCTACTATCATGAAAGATAGCTCCAAACGAGATTGCTTTGGAGAGCTCATTCTTCCAGGGATGGGACCAATGAGTTTGATGCAAGAACTGGTACCTCCATGTAATCAAGTAATCAACTTTGAATAAACGTATATAAAACTCGTTTAGTTCGTTATTAAGGAACCTACGTCGATGTGGGAAATATCGGTTATTACGTTTAGCACTAAGCGAGAAACACATGAAATATCATAACCATGTTGCCCTTAGGCGGGTACACATTCCACTTCCCACAATGAAAGTTGATATCCAACGTAAAATGTGCAAAAGACTTCTTCCCTCTTCGAATTGAGCAACGTAAATACCGCAAACGCCTCATTTTTCACACCTAACCGAACCGGAAAAGTGGGAAATTTGAATGATAGTGCTATAGTGCTGCCAACACTACTCATGCACCGAGCACATGCACAAACTCAATCCACTGAAATATCAACAACACCACATACCTCAGATTGGGAAACGGCAATTATTTTCTGTAACGATACCAAAGATGAATTAAGAGCAAGTTAATTAGAATTAACTACACTTTCCTCAACACCCGATAATATTCCAAAAGTGACGAGTTCCTTAAAACGTAATACTGGGCATGTTTGAGGGATTCATATAGCATGCAGTACCTACTCCGTCACCACCCAAAAGATCCAACCCAAACCACAAACCCCAAACCTGTCACAACCACAATGGTCTGATGGCTGGCCATATTTTAGGTCCATGCTGCTTATCGAATTCAAAAAAACCACAACACCCACAGCCGTTGAAACACAAAGCACCAAGCCAACAGGAAAGCCCCTTTGAAGTGCCTAACGGGTATTTTTCAAGAACTGTCGGACGTACTTCGAGGAGTTCGTGGAGGATTCCCAAAGCGGCGGCTTTCATGTCTGGGCGGAAATAAGACACGCTGAGAACCTTGTCCATCAGGTAGCTGGCGGCGATGGGTTCGGCCAGCCAAGCTTTAGCCAAGACACGCATCCACATTTCGGCGAGTGGCGCGGGAGAATTTAGGTTATATCTGAAAACAAAAACGACAATGTAACTCCGATGCAAATGTCGCAAACATAAATAAAGTAATCTTCTAACTTCTTGTAATTTTTGAGGTGAACTTCAATCAAATCGCCAAACTGTTTGAGGATGAGTCCAGGAAAAGCCGATGAAATCAGGCTCATGGCGAATTTGAGGAAAGTCCGATCTGCTGCCATGAGAGATGTCACAATATTGTGGAATCTGAAAAACAATAGTAATTTTTCGTCCTTTTATTTTTTAAATAATAGGTACCTAATACATTTTTTCAAGTCACCTACTTTTCAGACATGAGCAACGACCCGGGACATTCTATGAACAGGGGGAAGATGTGTTCGATGAGAACGAGAACAGCCAGATACCGGTGGCACTGGAGGAGTATTTCCAACAAATTGAACCCGCTGTGGCAGATGAGAGGGATGCTATGACCCGTTGACGTCATGAGAAGAGCTGTGAATACTGCAGTGACTTGGTTCTCTTTCAGGGCTCTGATCAACGGTGACAATTCCTGAAAAAAGGCGTGAATAACATTTATTGATTGAATTAGGTGACTTTTCCAGGTCTGTATGGACAGCGGGTCCTGGGCCAGTTCAGAATCGAATTTGGTTCAAGATTGAACTGAAAAGGGAGGGGATGCGAACCGTTCAGAACTCCTCGCAGTCCATACTCATTTTCAAGCAATTCAGAACTGATAACCTGAACATCCATAACCTCTGTAATACAGAGTCTGTATAACGGATGTTGAAGGTGTGCCGTCAAGCACAAAATGAGTTCCTCATTGATTTGTAGGTCTATCATTGATTGTGTGTTTGGGGGAATGCCTCTAGCGTCATATGAAGGATTACGCCCCTGGTGTCTTGGAAGGAAGAGGAAGGGAGTGCATGAACATGTTTACCCAGTGCATAACACGATACGTCGTGATCTGCTGGCCTGGGAGGCGACATTGATGCATAAATGGAGGATCCGTCATCTCCAGGCTGACGCGAAGTGGCCTAGAATCCGTAGATCCTCAGTAGGGTGCAAAGGGGAATCTGATACCAAAGATGAATGGTCAACAATGGTATCAGTTCTTCCTATCCCAGTACCACAAGAAATCAGTGGGCTGGCTTTCACAACCAAAATGTTGACAATGGAGGCAGGGCCTGCTAATATTGGATTCCTCTCCAATTATAATTAATGGGGGGAACCGCTAGTTTTCATACCACAATTCCTCTCCGTCGTATCATACGACTCGTATGGCAGGATTCCTCTCAGGAAAGATACGAAAGAGAAAGTGAAAGTGCTATTTTTATGATGGTTCCAAGCTTTGCACACTTATCCAAGGCTTGCAATGATGGTGCCAAGCTGGCTAAGGGATTCTGAGGCTTTTAAAGATGGCCGCAAGCTCTCCAGACTTGTCCAAGGCTTGCAAAGTTGGTGCCAAGCTGGCAATGGCTTCCAATGCTAGCCAAGATGGTCCCCAGCTGATGGGGGGGGGGGGGTGGAGCTTACTGCGCAGGCGCCGGACTGGAAGTTCCAAAAAAATCGCGGACTGTTTGACCTCGTCTCGAAATAGCTGTGTGACCAGCGAACTACAAGTCCCAAACTAGCTCAGTTGCTGCCCATACAATCAAAATGGGGCGTGGTCAGTCCCTAACCGTTCGGGAGTGACTGTACGTACAAACCTTCTGCTAGTTCAAAAGTTCAGAACCAGCAGAGGAGTCAACTTCTTCACTAAACCCCAGCAAGTTAAGCACCTTTGCTCCATCAGGCAACTCTCTCGCCTTGAGATTGTGACGTTACAAATAAGTTTTGTTTTGTTTGGAAAAATCGAATTTCTGAATCGATACTCAGGTAGGATTTTATCTAAATCGATCTTGGTTTATTAGTCAGAGAATAATAGACTAATGTATTCATGTCGGAGGTCGAAAATTTTCAACGGCCTCAAACGAGTCATTAAAAATTTTGGACTCATAATCCCCCCACAAACTTAAAAAGAATTTTTTTTTTTAATAATTAAAAAAAAATTTTATTGACATAGAATCAACTTTTGGCTAATAATTAACCATACCTAATAATTAGTTATGGTTAATTATAAGAATAATTATTATCCATAATTATTATTCTAAAATTTGGAATAAGAATTAAAATTTGGATAGTAAAATAGGGTGGTTTTTTTTAATATCGGGTTTGAAAAATCAGTTTCCTCCATAAGAAAACAATATCCAAAAATATTTGAAAGCGAAAATCGTAGGCTGTCAAAACATTTTTGATTTAAACTGACCTTATATTAATTTCATTTCAATCGAAAATCGCACGGTTGAATTAATTTTGGAGTTCGTCACAAGAGAACAGACAACAGAATTTAAAAAAATGATCCTTCGCAAACATATTTCTAAAAACCAGTTTTTAGTTTACATTTAAAATCTATCTTAAAACTTGACACATTTTACATTGAATCTTACACTGGGCAAGGACTCCAAAGAGGGCAGGATGGAAAAGAACTGCAAAGGGTCAGCCAGTGTGGCCCACACCGATGGGTCTGGTTGGTCAAGAAGGTGAAGGCGGAGTTTGAAGAGCATCGACCAAATCCACACATTCAGTGTTTGGTCAGTGATGAGTTTCGTCGATGAGCTGGTCAACTGCAACATTCAATTTCAAATTTTCAATGCAATTATTACTGCAATTATTACTTTATCACCGATAGAAGAATGAATAAAACCTAACTTGTTTGATCGTGTCAGCAATAACAGTCGATTGGCTCGAAGTAGGAGACTCTGGACAGTGTAGTATAGCAAGTCGTACCACCAAAAGAGCCACTTGGCAGTGTATCTCACGCGGTAGGAAAAGTTGAGATGGACAACTGTAAAACAATGTACGTTAAGTTTTATAAAGAGTGGGCCTAGTTTGGCCAACACCGCCAATTTACCTCGGGTTGAGGCCCCAGTTCATTTTATAGAGAATGTATATCGCCAACGATCCTTCGATTGAGCCCTGGGGACAAGCTAGCAGCCAGTGCTCCAGCAAGTCAATGTCTTCTTTCGTCGGCTTCCACAAATAAAGCGGCAGCTCACGGAAAAGGTACAGGGTCAACTGAAAAACGGAGGGAAAATCTCACAAATGCTTGAATGACGAATGTTTACTGATTATTTTTCAGGATGAAACTATAGCGAATGAGAAACAGTGAGCTGGAAGGGCACACTCACATTGCCAGCCTGAGGGACGAAGTGTTTCAACTTATGGATCACCAAAGATATCAGAGAAGGATGAACGTGCGTCATATTAGACAACTGCGTGCGGGCAGTTTTGTGACAAACATCCCGCGTGGAATTGTTAATAATACCAATCTGAAAAACAAAGGAAATTGTATAGGAATGAACATTACGCCAAATCCGAGTAATTAAAGACAAACCTGTAACAACAAGGCAGCAACGATTTTTATGAAACTCCAGTCTGTTTCTGATCGGCACAGAGCCATGTTGCACACAGTGGTGAGAATGTAGCAGGATTCGGCGTCGTTCAGTGAACAAATAAGCTCTTCTATACTGTCCCACCAATCCGAAGGATTTTCGTGTAGTGCTGAAACAAGCGGAAATTCTATAACGTTCGACATAGGGTTTGGTCACTTTGGAAAGGTAACTTGAAACCTTAGTAGTAGAGTGTATTATTACGGAAAAAGTGAGAACACGGGGAAATTTAGTGATACGCTGGAACTTTAAATTTCCTATTAAGACTTAGGGAGGAATAGAAACTCCTGGATTTTGTACATACTTCAAATTACAATTTGAAGGATAACTTCAAAATTCCACAACATTCCGTCCAACCTGATATATTCCAATACAAATAGGTATCTAGAGAAGACAAAACAAAAGAAAAATCTGGCTCCAATCTGGGGGGGGAAGAGCTGCTGCAGCAAATTCATGGAGGGGAAATAACCCGGTCCAACCTATTGCAGCCAGGGAACACAGTCTCCCAGATCGTCCTGTCTCTTGCGAAAGACGGACAATCTCGGATTATACGAGAGTCTAGGAGGATCCCCATATCTCACGCACGCAGGGCTGCCAGCCAGCCCCAGCCTGTTAAGATTAGTAGGGAGCCTCCATGACCACACTGAGCTGAGTAACGTGGTGCTCCATCAGCCGAAACATTTCAAGCCTAACAACTGAGGGGAGAAAGTCAAACTCCTAGTCGAGTCGGCGACCCACTCATTTTACCCTTACGCGTCACAGCTGAGACTTCCAAGGCCCCAGAACTTGGAAAGGGTCCCCAGGCCTTATACTGTAAGCAGAGAACCTGCAGGCAGCGCTTTAGGCAGTTTTGTCGATGTACTCTCCAAGGACTTTGCAACTATAGTCTGTCTGCAATGACGTTGGGCTCCAGACCCGCTCCCAAGTGGTTGACGCATTAAGTACAACCAATTCAGGAAGTTTGGTGCGGTGAGTTGGTCACATTGGCTCCTCTCCGTTTGTTTACAGCCGTGCACGTTTTGAGTGATAATCGCCGAAATTTGTTTCGTGTGTTGTTGATAACCCTCAATCTTCGGGAACCTTAAAGAAGAAAGTGCTTCGTCGGCAAGCCCGTGAAATTGTGTTTAACGCTTATCATTATTTGAGAGAGCGAAAACCAGCCAGCTTCAGGATCCGCTGGTCAATTTACTGGAAGAAACGGCTAAAATCACGGGTGTTTAGTCGTCAACGGTTTCGTCAATCGTTAAAGAGGGAAGAAATTATGCAGCTGAAACCAGTGAAACGTCATTCATAACCTCGAATAAGCCAAAAGGACGTCCCCCAGTTTTTTTTCTTTTTAATAATTAAAACTTCAAATTGAGTTGTTTAATTATTAAACAACTCAATTTGAAGTCAACGTGCTGTTTCACAATTTGGTTTCCTTTGTAATCCTCTCTTATTATGATGGTCTGAAATCAAGGTAAGACTTACCTTGATTTCAGAGCATCATAATATTACACTTAGTGTAATAGTAAGAAAATTACGTTCATTCTTTTTTTTCGAACACATTGCGACAATAACATTTCATTTTCGAATACATTATAGTAAACAGTAAACATCAGTGAAACCGAAAGTTTAGCCTGCAGAAGAGGCGCTTGGATTGCGGGGAGAAACTACTTCCATGTGTGCCGCGTCAAAGGGATAAAATCACCAAAAAAATGGCTCACATAATGAAAATTCTCGTCGGCTGCTAGGATTGATTCTGGAGCTCAACGTCATTGCAGACAGACTATAGGTAGCCTCGAACCCTGGTCATTCGAGTTGTGGACCCACCTTCTTAATCACGACTTAATCGACGGCCCCGTAGGGTCTAGGAAGTCATAAAGATTGCTGGTAAGTGCCTCATTGAGGGTTTAGAGGAAGATTGGACCCACAAGGGTTTTAAACTACTTCAACATAAGTTCTAGAAATAAATTAACAACTGCAGTAAATATGTTTACTTGTTCAACTTCAATTAAAATAATTTTCAATTACTTATTGAAGCCACAATTTCTTACCAATCGAGGTGTTTTGGGGTTGTAGGAGCGTCTGGAGTAACTGCCACAGAGTAGACATAGTCACCGAATCATACGGTAGGTTTATGAGGAACTGAAGAACAGATTTTTGCGGAGACGAGATCAAAACCTTGCAGGCACTTTTGATGACGTTATCGTACTCGACTTGAAGCCTTTCCATCAGAGCTTCGTCGCTGACTTCGCTGACGTCTCGCCTACGACCGGAAACAGTGGAGGATGGGGTAATTAGAGACAGGAGGGGGTAGTAAGAGACAAATTTGTTTTGTCAGTCAAACCAACAACTTTTCGCCGTCGAGAATTGTTTTTGCGTGAAGACTATAACAATTTGAAACACCATAATTTTTCCGAGGCCCACGCCGTCATCTGGGTAGTAGACAAAAATTGCTGAATTTTCACGTACAGCCACTGTCTCCTATTCCCCACATAGGTAGGGTTAATAAGAGACAGATGAACACTTCCAGGGAACTTCCGGTGTTATAGGAGACTTTTATAAAATGGATTCCCACAATCTCGCCGCATCCACCATACATTAATTGGCTGTATGGTGGATGCGGCCAAACCACTCAAACTTTAGATAAGATCTCTGGCTCCGCAGGCTATTTTAAAATAGTATCGACGCCGCTAATGACATTGAACGACGTACGGACAAATTGGTACCTGAACGCTTCCCAGACGTCGGTGAGGAAGTGCGTCAAATGAACCACAGTGGTGGCAAGTCTTTTGGCAAACTGCTGATACTTGGGGGAATTGTACGTGAAGAACCCTTGGCCCAATATTTTCATCAATAACCTCGACATCGCAATGGTCTTCAGCATCTGACCACCGCTCACTTTGCATAAAACGTATTTCCCGTCGCGCCTTTGCAGTCCGAACATCTACGAGAGAAAATGCCATTAGGACAGGACAAATTGGAGTGTTTTCGAACAGAAACAAAAAGGTGACTTACAAGGCCGAAAAGACAATCCATGGGGATTTGGTTGAATATTGAAATCACGTCGTTCTCGCTCAAGTTCATATAAGACGAATTCGGCTCCTCGTCTTCGCCCTCGGAGTCGACCAGAACCCACATATCATCTTCGCCGATACTTTTCTCCAACTAGAACAAGAATTGTAGAAAATACACATCCACACAAGGACAGAAGTGACATAGCAGTGTGTTTTCACAGTTGGGGTCTTCAAAGCAGGGTCATTTTCGACTAGTTAACAAGTAGTAGAGCCAAGTAATGAAAGATACTTAGAAGGAGGAAAATATAGGTTTGAGTCATTATACGAACGCTGCAAAGTTTACACAAGGGCTTATTATTCTTTGATATAGGTTACTTGCACGAAAATTAAATCTGTGTCAATTTAAAAACTTTGAAAAAAAAACTTTTTTTTTCACTGGGAAAATATTTGATCTTCTGGGATTCTTCAAAACACCCATTTGAGCCCCATGAAAGCCTACACCCCCACACAGTGAAATATTATCGATCAGGGACCCCCAAAAATTGATTCTACGTCCAAAACTGCTTCGAAAACGACACCTAAGTTGACCCCATCGCTGAAAACCTTGCGGGCACAACTAGACGGTAAACCAAGTATTTTGTCAAAATTTCAGATTTAAAAAAACGGATGTGGGACCCTGAACAATGGTTTATGCGTCCTAAATTACTCGAAAAACGACCCATAGATCCTCACGGTGAAATCCGATGATTCTGAGACCCCAAAAAATAGATTCTACGTTCAAAAATACTTCGAAAACGGCACCCCACTCGATATCATACCTGAAAACCTGCAAAAAAAACCCTGTGGGTCCTTACCTGAGACAGGAACATCTCTCGTTGTTTGATTGGGCCGACGATACTAGACAGCATGCAAACCATGTGGTCCAAAAACAACTGAGGATTCGCACAATCGAACATCGGAACCGGAGCTTGAACGTAACACGAGGCCCACGATGAGACACCACCAGGACACCTGAACAGAGAAGTGAAATTTGTCAAGATTTTTCCTGCGGGGGGGAAACGTGATCAACGCAGAAAGAAAATCCCCAAACCTCATCACGTGGTTCAACAAAAACATGTGCTCCCTCCACGAAGCAATCCTGAGAAGAGTGGCGACAATGTTTTGCAACCAGTTACGACAATCGGAAACGAATCCTTGGTCTTTGCACGGCTGTCGCAGGAAATTGAACAAAACGGACACGGCTCCGCACGTCTCCGAAGTTCTTGCAAGTACCACATCGCCCATCAGCGACACAGGTGCGTTGTGAGGAAGGTTTGAGTGCGTTGCGATCAATTTCCTAACGTAATTCTCAATCTAAAAGATTTAAAAAAAAAAGCCATTAAGCTACAAACTGAATTGAAAATAAAAAATAAAAACTCGGCCCTTTGGAACTCACCAGGGGGCAAGCCCCCTGGACCCCCGGCTGCTTTTTGCTTAGGACCTACAGCTGAAAATCAAGAAACACGGAACATGCTGAAACCCATCATGAACACACACATTGAAACCCATCTTGCGTGTTCGAAAAGTAACTGTCCGACACCAAGCTAGTGGCCTAACGTGCGACAGGTGAGGACGCCAAATAAGTGGCCTAACGGTAAGACAAGTGAGGACGCCGAACTTGTGGCCTAACGCATATTCTTCTATTCCTCATATAAACGGGACACTCCCGCGTCTCCCTCCCGGATTAACGTTTTTGGGCAGTTAGATCACGGCTAAATCACGGCTATGTTCCAAGACAGTTGATGGCATAACGTAAGGACAGGTCAGAACACCGCACAAGTGGCCTAACGTATGACCAAAGAGGACGCCGAACTAGTGGCCTAACGCATATTTATATGTAACGTAATACATCAACGTGACACCCCCGCGTCTCCCTCCACGATTAACGTTTTCAGGCAGTTAGGTCATGCCTAAAGCATGTTCCACGCTAAAACGTTGAAATCAACTGGACCTGTAGTTTAGTAGTGAGGCAGCTGTACGAATGTAATGCATGTTGCTCGTTAGCTTTCTCTCTGATGATGGCCAGCGTTTTCGTCAATTTAGCTAACACGCCTTCGTCGAAAGTACCCACTTTGTACTCGTGGCTGGCTTCTACTGGGTTTCCATCCTGCAAAAAAAAAAAAAAAAAAAAAAATTATTACACATCCAAAAGAAATGCGCACTTAAAAAGATACATTTGAATACTCACTTGGCATTCGCCGGATTCAGTGACTTTCACCACTTCCAGCAGCCACAATCTCTGTTGAATATCTTTAGTTTCTTTAACAAGCGCTTCAATTTCTATCACGTTGGAGTTGAGTTTGTCTCGGCTTTTGGAATACTTGTTGAGAAGGTCGTGCAGAGGATGACGCTGGGCGGAACCGCTTCTGAGTTCATTTTCGAGGAAGCTTTCAATCAAGACGTTGCACAGACCTATTTCTTCGTTGTGGTAGAGAGACAAGAGTTGACTTTCGGTGAAACAAGGCGTTTCTTTAACGGCGGCAGCTTTGGTAACTTCTGCAAATTCTTCCTCAATGTTACAAGCGATGGGGTGTTTCCGAGCTGAAAATTCGAAATATTTATAATATAACTTTAAAATACATATTTTGTATCTATACAAACGGGCTAGGAGCCCAATTACAATTTGGCTATCACTGAGCACATCCTGCAGAAATTCGGTAAGCAAGAAAAAGGAATATTGCGGGAAAATCTATCTACATTTATAAAATCTAATGTTAGATTTGGGCATACATAATATATATTGGTATCGAACATCAAGGCCAAACGGCTCAACAGATTTTGATGCGGAATTCCCCAGGAAGATCAACAGGTTCCTAAAATGACTATAGGCGAGGGTAAAATCTTTGAAACGACCTCCTTCGTCGTAAGCGGGGCTTTCCTTAGCGACGAGAGCTGGGTCAAAAAGCGTCATTACTAGGGAAATTTTCGTCAAGCCAAAACCCGATACAACCTTTGGCGTCGGTTCTGAACGGAACTACGTCGGATAAAATGAGCTTTTTACGCTGATTTCAACGAATACAAAACAATAACCCGTTCGGAAGTTATTCGAAGATCGTCGGTAGGTGGGTACGAGTTTCTTTGGCGAGCCTTCGATTCGAGGCAGGTAGTTTGATACTGTCATAACTATTGTGAAACGTCATTACTAGGACAAGTGACAGTAACAGTTACTGATAAAATATGGTACGGGTACAGCTTCTTGCGAATCAATAGTGAACCTATAAGGGCAGGTAATTTTACCCTCATTTTATGCGGGCCTGCATGTGGTGTGACCAGAAACGGGGTCAACAAGCGTTGTTACTAAGAAAATTACGAGTGAGCCAACCGATACAAAGAGGACGCGATCCGTGAGATAGGTCGAGAACCAGTTCAGGATGACCCAACAGACACCGAAGGATTTGAGCTTGAAAAATGTTTTGGACGCGTTGGGATGCGACCCTGACAACGCAAGAAGTGGTCCTACAATGTATGCCATACTTACTTTCCTCCGAGTCCTGAATGGGCAGCGATTCTTCCGGAAGTTCGCCTTCTTTCCTCACGTAATTGTCGAAATTAGTCGACATCATGTCCAATTCCGGGGCGACGGCCATTTCAGTGACGTTAGTACACAGCCCGGCAATAACTTGTTCGGCGTTTGCCTGGTTTGCGGAATCCCACGGCGGGTCCAACAACGTAGTGTCTCTTTCCACAACGTCATCACCTTTGAGTAGAAACTCCTTCTCAGGGCAAGTAGGACTGAGAGGAGACATCGCTATGTCGTCGTTGGACTGGCACTCATTCCCTGCGGTGCTGTCAATTAAAACTACAGTTTCCTCAGACTTGCGCTGCTTAGACTTTCTCCTTTTCGGCTGAAAAAAGGAACACAATTTGTGAAATCTATATAGGATGACGGTGTTTTGGAAATCTAGAAGTGCCTTAGAACTTAGATGAACATCTCCTTTCCGTATGCGACCTACCGAGGTGGTGCGGCCTACAGGGTCCTACCGGTGCAGCGGGCGCTCAGTGAGCGTCGATGCCTTTTGCCCTTAGGCCGATAATCTTAATCTTAATAATCTTTAGTTATCTGATGTTATTATGACTCTGTGCAGCATTTTGGAACTAGCATTATTCTTCGTTGTTGACATTTCAGTGCGGACGACTGGAAAAAGTACCGAAACTGTGACCGATTGGTTCTTACAATGTAAGAACATGTCATGTTCCCCACCATTCTCCCAATAATTTTTTCACGCTGAATCCAAATTTGAAATCGCATTTCCAAAACACCTTCATCCTGTATTTAATTCCTGAATAATATAAGAAGATGAGAAACGTTACAGTTTAATCACAGAAATACTTTTTATAAACCTATACTTTTTGTTTACCCTTTTTGTAAACCTTATTGTGAGGGGGGGGGGGGGGGGGGGGGGGGCTTCGATGCTCGCCGATTTTTCAAGACCAATTTCAGATTTTTCCGTAAAAGATGGATTGGGTAGAAGGATAGGGGACATCACAAGAAAATTCAGCCCCTCTCAAGACGTGAGAAATTGCAGCTATTCTTCTAACTCGGGCGTATTTCCAATGTGGCTGGACAAGCGCGGGACCCCAATAAATTCAAATGAATATAATCCCCCAGGCACACTTATCAATAAATAAAAACTTAAGCGATAAAACTGTGGTAATTTTTCGTAACTATTCCTGATCCCGGCCCCATCCTGCTTTATAAAGTGAAAAAAGGAGCAAATCCACACAAAAAAACCTATTTCTCACGGTAGCCCCCAGTTTAGTGAGGGAGGTGGGATTGGACGGGTTCGAGGGAATTTACTCGTAATTTCTACCTTTATTTCTAAGATAGGGCGTTGCTCAAGCCATCCCTACCCAATGGCCGAGCAAATCTAAATATCGGGTCACAGACGTCCTAGGAGGGCCGGGGACCGGATGGAGATGATTTTATTCCCCACTTATTTGGAATATGTTTGAATTTTTGCTATTTTCACCAAGCACATTCAAGCGCCTCATACACAGACAAGGCACACGTGGGAGGTGAGGGCGTCGCCATACCTATTGGTGACCGAGCGAAGCGAGCCCCTCTACTCCCTCAGCATGCCAGTTATTTTGAAAATGATACTTTACTCGACCCACAGGTACAAACCTTCGAAACCCCTATCTTCCATCCAAGAATCCAAAAGCTATCTAACATTAAAGTGTTTACGGTCACATCTCAGCGAAATACTTCAATTTGGTTATAGGAATCACAAAAATTGGCATAGTTTATAGTTCGTGTTGCTCTTTCCCGTCGGGCTTTCATGGCCGGTGGTTTTCAAGGATTACGACGGGGTTTTGCGCCAACAAAAACGGCAGGTGGTTTTTCTCGGTTTCTCTCTGTTCTCGAGGCGGCAGACGGATGGTCGAATCCTGTCAGAATTTAATAACACACGAAACTATATTTCCTGATGATGGCGTGTAGCCGAAAGCTTGAACACGAATAAACAGAGAGAAACCACCTGCCGTTTTTGTTGGCGCAAAACCCCGTCGTAATCCTTGAAAACCACCAAAAATTGGCATTTAATCCCAAACAAAGAACTCAACAATGCAGGACTGGTTCAAACTGGATGGCAGTACAAAGATAGATTCTACCTTAGCTGCGATTTCCATGATGAAACAGTCAAATCTGCATCAGCCCAATCAACGCAACGAGGATCTGCGGGTTACCGACAATTTTAAAAACTGTCAAACAAGGGAAGGAACATATTATGTTATTAACTTAGAACACTACTTGTTCAAGAATGCGTCCGTCTTTTGACATTTATAGACAATCTTATCACGACGCAAAAATAATGGAGGGCAGTGTTGCCACCTGCGTTAATGAAAATTCCTGATGCAACCCGAAATGTTCCCGATATTCCCCACCATTGAGTTGGTTCTCAAATGATAAAAAAAAGGAAATTCAGGAAGGTAGGTACCAATGTACTTACCAAAAAATGTTTGCCCATTGTTTTACAATCAATTGTCATGCTCCGATTTATTCCGATTGTAGATTTTCTCGCATCGATAAGCCGATTATAATTATCGATTAGGTAAAGGGATACAATTCCACGAATAGTCCCCTTTTCCCCCTCAGTTTTTTTCCATTAAATGGAAATTTTATCAAAATCAATAAAATTTATTATAATTATTATAGCACCTATTTAATATGGGTGCTGGTATTTTTACCCCATCCTTCCCGGGATTCTCAATGAATCCACGAAGCAGCGACGCAGGATACCTAATCATATAGGTATGACCGAAACCATATGAGGCGTTCAGTTGCAAAACCTGATAAGTCCATTTTCTCGAAAATCGAGTTTATGTGTGTTTTCGAAGGTTTTGGTAGCGAGGAATCCGATGGTGCAGGTATTTTCTTGCAAAAGATGATAGATCCAATAGAAAAAGAGGGTACAAACTTTAGTTCAGTTTCAAAACCTGCTAGATCCGAGGCATGTTCCGGATCAAAACCTGAGAGTTGCAAAATTGGCTCCAAAAGCGGTTAGATCCTCTTGTTTAGTTTCAAACCCTGCTAAGTCCAGGGTGTTCTTGTATCAACCCCAAACACCCTAAAAAGTAAGGATGGAGAATCGTTGTGTTGTTGAACGTAGTTTCGGCTCAATTTCGCGCGGTGAACTTCTCTATGTAGGTAAAACGGTAAGTAGGTACTCGTCTTTAGGCGTGCAACACTGCAATGAGAGCCCTTTTGGACCTTTTAGTGTGGAACCTGTTGATCCTGTTGACCCTACTACAAAAACGCTGCGAATTTTACACAAGGGTTTATTATTCTTTGATATGGGTTACTTGTGCAAAAATTATTTCTGTCAATGGAAAAAATTTTGGAAATTTTTTTCAACAAATTTTTTTTTTTTCAAAAATTCTTTATTTTTTGCTTGAAAAATATTAAATATTTCGTTAAATTTTAACCTCTTGGGATCCATCAAAAATCCCATTTTTAGCAACATGTTAGTCCTATATAGATCGCCACAGTGAAATCGGATCGTTCCGGGACCCCCAAAAATACTTCGAAAACGACACGTTACTCGACCCCGTAGCTATAGAAGCCTTCAAAAAATCCCTCCTGTAGCCCCATTTTAGCCACGGGTTTGGGCGATCGGACTGAAAACCTTGCGGGCACAACTAAGTATTTTGGATGGTAAACCAAGTATTTTGTCGAAATTTCAGATTTTTAAAAAAATTCCTAATGCCCAAAACGGCCCGGATGGCGGACGGCGTACTGCAGACGGACATTTAGGATTTAGAATGTAGACCTCTTGAAACGGATAATGTCAAATTTTGACGCCGATCGGAGCCGTCGACCTCCGTCGCGAAAACATAGGTGTATTATTCCAAGAATAATAAACCAAAACAACGTTGGTGCCTTCAAGCCATTAAAAATAAAAGTGCAAGGTCAGTTGTCTGGTCCCAGAAGAATTTCATACTGGTTCGGCTAAGGTGAAGAAAGAAAAACTTGATGATGTGGGGAAGCATCTGAGACTTCATTTTGGCGATACCTGGAGGTCTTTGGACGTTCTTGAATACTTCAGAAAAGTGCTCGACAGAAGCAAAGATCCTCAGCCCGATGAAAATGAGGGCCCTCATTTCCGCTCCGGAGCGGAAGAAGATGATTTTGATTCAATTCAATATTAATATTGCAATTGTGACGGTGGTAAGTCGTTGGTGGTGACCTTTTGCGAGTCTTTGGTTTTCGAAAAATACATGTATTTCATTTTTAAACTCCTTAAATAATTTTTATAGCAATAAATATCACTATCCCTGATTTTGTTTTGTTTTTTTAATCTTGTGAGAAGAATGAGAACGGAGTAAAACTCATCTTCTGCACTCTGTCACCAGGAGCAAAGTTTTTCTATCTGTTGCAAAAGCAGACAAATCCAGGTAGTTCCGCTGCAAAATGTGATAGATGCACAGTTTGTAATCAAAACCTGATAAGTCCATACTAATAATCGCTTTTTCTGCAAAATAGCCAGACTTCCAAGCCTGGAACCATTGGAGATTCAACCTAAAATACCTTTGCTGACAATATGACCCATTAAATGCATCAGATTCTACGAAAATCATGTTCAAACAGTTTTTTGCCATTTACTCGAAAAGTGAAAAAGTGGACTTATCAGGGTTTGCAACTGAACGCCTCATATCTGAGGAATACCTAGCTCCAGAAAACATGAGAATAACATTTTGCCCTAAAATCACTTCCATAAAAATGACTATAGAAACACCCTCTTAGCACCTGCAACGTGTCACTATTCTCACATCGTTTCACTGAATATGGGCTGACTTAAAAAATACTGGATTATGTGGGTAGGATTACTTAAAAAAATCCCTACTGCCCAAAACGGCCTGGACGGCGGACGGACATTTCGGTTTTGGAATCTAGACCTCTTGAAATGGATAATGTCAAATTTTGAGGCCGATGGTAGTCTTCGACCTCTTTTGCGATTACAAAGGCGTATTATTCCAAGAATAATAAACCAAAACGCGCTTTTTTCGAAACCCTCTGGCGCGAGTGTCACCAACCACTACAGTTTCCCTCCAAACTGAGGAGTTTGATTCCAAAAGATACTAAAAACCCATTTTCGTCGAAATTGAGTTAGGTATCACTTTCATAGGGTTTCAGGGGGTAGTTTTTTCACCAAAACATGGTCGATATAAAAAATTCTATCCTCTTTAAAAACGCGAATGAATATTCGGTTTGATTTCAAAAGGTGCCTCATACTGGCATCCTTGACCATTAAAGTTATTATTATTTTTTTATGTTTGTATTTTATCCCTCCAAATTTTTATTTTTTTCTTCCTTTCTGTTTTTCTTCTGTATTTTCTATAAAATGCAATTAGTTATTAATTTAAAGTAATTAAACTAGGCCGCAGGTCAAGTCAAATAAATTATGTGATTATATTAATTTTATCTGGGAGTTATAAACCTTTAAGATCTGATTGAAAAGTTCTTCATTTTTCGTCACCTCCCGTCACATAATTTTTTCGAATTCATCCTCATGACTCAAGCCAGCGAAAATAATAATAATGCGTTTGTTCACGGAATAGAATGTATTTGCCACAGTACCTACGAAGTAATCCGTGTTTCATACAGTAAAAAAGACCCCCAGAAAGTTCCCCTTTTTGTTTGATAAAGTCCCCCGGGCTTCCTTCGGAGCCTGGCAACATTGAGCCCTACGGACAGGTTCGTTCCTGCAGTTCTGCAGACTTCTGTGTGCGATTTCACCGATAAGGGCACCGATTAAAAGACGAGAGGCTAGCCGGAGCGGGGAGCTTAGTTCCTCAAAGTTTGAGCGTCGCTCAAGCGCTGCGTGTCACTTAACCAACCTCACCTCGCATTTTTGAAACTGGAAAACCAACTCCAACCAAATAGTCACCCGATCACGAAACACGAAAAAATAATATGCTGATTTGTTTTATTGTCTCAAGTAAGGGCCTCAATAGGTAGGGACTCTGGTTTCCACCAAAATATAATTAGATAGTAGGTACACCTAGGTATAACCTACCCTCAAAACTGTACGCCCAAAACCCTCAAAAATTTCGGACTTGGTTCGTTTAACACATAGGCTAGCTATCCTTGAAACTATGCTATCCTAGCTATCCTTGAAACTATGCGTTTTATTAGGTGAAACCAACGGGACATACTAAGACATAAAATGTCAAAACATCTTTGAGCGGAGAGTAAAAACAATGCTCACAAGTCCTTAAACAGTTTTATTTAGTTAGGTAGGAACTTTTTTCTCACAACCTTCCATAGCAGAAACGTAAATATCACAGGTAATAATGCTGTAAATCTGTAAAGGCTCGCTTAAATCACAGCTTAAGATTCACACACATGGTCAACTTATAACTTTGGGGAGAAAAAAAAAACAACTAGGTAGGTAGGTACTCATTTAAAAAATTAACTTTACATATCTAATTATCTAAAAAAAATAACTATTTATCTGATTGAAAGGTACCTACCTACCGACTAAAATGATCACAAAATACTTAGGTAGGTAGTACCCAGGTGGTAATCTAGGTTACCAGGAACTTGAAAAATACCTATATTTATGCCGGTTAATTAATTATTGCAAAGATATTATCACCAAGTTAAATCACAGAAAGTGTAATCTTCAACAGAAAGAAAAAATGTAAACTTAAACAAAATAGGGTACCTATTGCCTCGGTATCTAGGAAACTTCAAAAATACCTGTGCCTACAACACAAGCGCTCGGAGTTGCAACTAGTGCATTTAAAGGCCATTTGACAGCTAAACACGACCCGAAAACATTAATAGGTATTAACAAAAACTTTAAACAGAATGTCGCATGCCGAGAAATGAGAGAACTTCTCTCAGAGAAGGATGGCCGAATGGAAAAAACAAACATTGATAAGAGGTGTCAACAGTAGTGATAACGCAGCGCTTGAGCGGCAGTTTGAGGAACTAAGCTCCCCGCTCCGGCTAGCCTCTCGTATTAAAAGTAGTTCTACTGATGGATAAGGGGCTGAAGCCGAGGTCAGTATGAAGGGAAATAATCAATTTAATTGACTTTGCAAATGATTTCTATGTTTGAACAACCCTACGTAATAATTTTGTCCGTATTTCCAATTTTTACTGTTGAAATCCCATGTGTAGGACAGCACTAAAGGGTCATTGAAATCCCTTTTCTGACGCGGAACAAAACCAACTTTGTTATTGTATGATTCTCGGTAGGTATCTAACGATACATTCGTTCGCAACGTATTATAAAGCGCAATGAGAGGAGTGACAGGAGAGAAATAGGTACCTTTTACTAGGTTTTTAGGGAAATAGGTTTTTTATTTGAAAAATATTTAATCTCCTGTGATCCTTCAAAAATCCCATGAAAGCCCCCCCAGTGAACTTGGATCCCCGATCCCCACAGTGAAATTTGATCGTTTCCGGGACCCCCAAAATTGGATTCTACGTACAAAAATACTTCGAAAACGACACCTGACTCGATCCCATAGCCAAAAGCCTTCAAGTAGCCCCATAAGCGCCCCACGGGTTTGGGCGATAGGGCTGAAAACCTTGCGGGCACAACTAGATGGTAAACCAAGTATTTTGTCAAAATTGCAGATTTAAAAAAAATTCCTACTGCCCAAAACGGCTCGGACGGCGGACTGCAGTCGGCATACGGCGGACGGACATTTCGGATTTGGAATCTAGAACTTTTGAAACGGATAATGTAAAATTTTGAGGCCGATCGGAGTCGTCGACCTCCGTCGCGAATACATTGGTGTATTATTATTCCAAGAATAATAATAATAATAACCAAGATCGTCGAAATCCGTTCAGCCGTTTGGCGCCTATAAGGTACGACTGGCAGACACACCGACAGAAACCCGATTCTATAGAAGTATAGATAGATAGAAGATAGATGATTCGCGCTCCAATGCGAGGAGGAGGAGAGAGAAGAGGATGCTCGTCTTTATTCTGGGGCACTTCTAGATGTCGGAGAAATCTGAAATTGGTCTTGAAAAATCCAGTTTGGCGAGCATAGTACGAGAAAAGACAAACCACCAAAACGTTGCTCTACGTGGCGTATGGAAGCTACAAAAGTGGTGAAACAGGATTATTAAAAATTTTCCAAAAAAATTGAGAAAATGATACAAAATCAGTTTTGGCGAGTAGATGACGAGAAAAATCTGAAACCACCAAAACGTTGCTCCACTAGGCGCATGGAAGCTCAAAAAGTGGTCCAAAAATAGGGGCTGAATACAATAATTGTATACAATCATCTGTGATTTTCTAAACTACCGCGCCCTCGGTGAACACCACTACCACCCCAATATCCTGTCAACTGCTCCAGCCCCTATTAAATAGCATAGGTATAAATTTTATATTCAGAACGATTATCTGTGATTTTATAAATTGAAAACGGCCTAAAAAAAACGAAAAATCGCTAATATCTCGAAAATTTGGACGAGACCGAAAAACCCGGAGGCCAGATTCGAATTTAGCACCCCAAAAAACATAGAGATCGATGGTTTTTTTTCCGAGGCGCCTGAAAGTGACCTTTTTGTTGTTGTTATAAACCTGTGTTACAACATTTAATGTTGTAATTAATTTAATAATTGATAATGCTGGTGAAGTTCGAGAATATAATGCTAAGTGTATTCATCTGTCACACAATTGGTCAACGTGTGCCTCGGGAATCACGGAGAGAGATGGCTCGTCCACTGGTGGTCTAAATTATTTAGACCACCTGTGACAGATGAATACCCGTAGCATGTTCTTGAACTTCACAAGTTACAGGCCTGCAATATACTTATTAGGTAAATACTAATTTTGTCTTTCCTTCTCTTCACTCATGCTGACCATTTGTTCTTTTAAGGTACTCTGGAATGGAAGATATCACAGAAACTGGAGGAGCTGTCAGAGCTGCAGATAAGGAAGTGTTTTTGGTGTACGGCCATCTGTATCCCCTTCCTCGCGTATATCCAAAAAACACACTGAGCATCCTTGTGATGACTGAGCATGGCGAGGTCTATGGTGGTGGAATGAACTACAAGGAGGGCAAGAGTGAAGATTCAAACATCTATACGAAGGTATGGAATCTTGATGGGAACGTCAAGAAAATTGCGGTCGGTCCAGAGTACGGTGCAGCTATCGATCATGCTGGGAGATTGATGGTTTGGAAACATACAAACCTGTTGGAGGACCCTGTTGATTGTATTGACTTTGGTGAGAAGCGTGAGAAATTAATCAAGTACAATGAAGGAACATACACGTTTCTCTGCCACGAATGCTTTAGTCCAGGTACTTGTAAATTTATGGACACTGACAATTCGCTTGAAAACGCTTCAGTTCGAGTTTTTTACTGTTCTTCGTGTAAGCGGTGTTTTAAACCCTTTAAAGATCCTCAGATAATGAATATGCTCAACGCTGAGCGCAATCCAGTTGAAACTATCCTCAGAGCTAATGATGTTCGAATCAAAGATGTTGCTTTCTTTGGGGATTTCATTTGTATGTTATTTGAGAACAACAAACTGTACGTCCGAAACCCAGTTACTTCTGTAGAAGAGAAAATAAATTATCAGATGGATGAGAACTGCACCTCAGACAAAGTGGTAGGTGTGTATGGAGAAGGAGAAGTAAATGGACGGTTGTTCATAAAATATGAAGATGGCTCTTTTTTCAAATGTTCACGCTTTACCTCTCAACAGAACAGAACAAAAGAACAACAGAACAGTTCTTACGGAATCCCATCTCCGATTGATAAAAGCACTCACAAACTGAGCGTTATTAAATTGCGAGCTGCAGTGGACAAAGTTTGTTGTGGGCTTGATCTTACAGTTGTTCTGCTGAATGATGGATCAGTTTGGTTCATTACACCTGACTCCACCACTCACCGGCTTGTCCACAATTCAGGTGCAAACGTGTTCACTGACATTGCTGTGATCACTTCTACTAATATCTACCTGGTTCAGGCCCCTGCTGGAAAAACACGTGATAGATCAAGCATGAATATCAGATTATCTTCTTTCAATGTCATTGCCATCGTTGAATTCTATGAATCGGCCCTGAACAATGTTCTCAGGGAAATGGTTCGCCCCAAATCTCTCATTGTTGAATCCTGCAAGATCTCTGCCAGAACTCTGCCAATCCAAAACATACCACTGCCCAAAGCTAACATCGCCCAACTGTATGGCAAATCTTACCTTGCCGACATGACGATCAAATTGGCTGACGAAGAACTGCCAGCTCACTCTTCCGTTCTTTTTGGCACATCAACACACTTCCAGAGTACATTCAACGCTGAAAACCCGCCACCCAAAGTCCTCGACGTTTCACAATACAACCCCAAGGCGTACAAGTACCTTCTCCAGTATTTCTACCAGATACAACCCGACGATCTGGATGTAGAAGATTTTGCTCACTTGCGTGAAATCGCCACCAGCTATGGAGAAACTCCGCTCGCCGATGCCGCCACAGCAAAAATCAAGTCCCAACTGTGCGAAGACAACGTCGAAAATATGTTTACCCTTTCAAAACGTTTCGACTTCCCAGACGTCGCCATTGAATGTGAAAAAATTATGCGCTCACAGCCGTTCATGGAAAAACTCCTTCGGAAGACAATGAAGAACCTGGCACCCTAGGGATGATTGATTGGACAATGAATCAGACTCGACACAAATATTTGAGACCTCAGACCAGTTGAATTTTAACGTAGTTGTCCTAATTGAGGTTTGTAGAATGAAATAACCAAACCTTTTCCAAGAGTTCTGAAATTCACGTATCCGGAGTTTGGTATTGGTATTACTTGATGAATGTGGTGCTGGGATTTTTTGTTTTTCTTTGCTAAAGATGTACGAAACTGAGCTTCCTAAATGTGCCTTGAAATGTTTTACATAATGGGCGTTGTGAAATGAATATAAATAGATTGTTTGTTTTTTGAGGTACTCATAATTTTTATTCCGGATTCTCCTGGTCTGAACATTGAATTACAAAGTGTAAGCAGAGATGCGAGGGGTTGATAATTGATGCCCTCTGGCGGAGCCGCGCTACTAACTTATTCCACCTTCTTTGGTTTTATTGTTCATTGAGTTCATATGGGCTAATCAGAGTACGTGATGGACTTATACTGGTGGCTTGCCTCAAAATGGCTGCTTTTCTGCTTCAAAGGTTCCAAGTTCGAAAACGCTGCGAATTTTACACAAGTGTTTATTATTCTTCGATATGTATATCGAACCTTTATACCTAGGTTAACTGTAAAAATAAGAAAATATTAATAATGTTTGGGCAGATACGTCTGGGACACCGGAAATGTTTTCCCAAATCTGTCAAAACATTGTACAGGAAAAGTTTAATTTTTTTTTTTGTGAATTATTTTTTAATTAATTAGGATTTCAAAGAATTGAAAATTTGCAGTGTTTTTATCATTTGAAAATGTATATATTTGTATGGTTTCTAATGCATGCGTCTGTATCCGTCCATCTTTAACCGACTCTATACGAAAATTTGAGCCAAAAGTTTAAGAACGAAAAATCTATTAAAATAGACGGTTATCGATAGTGGTGTGATGATAAATCTATTAAAATAGACGGTTATCGATTGTGGAGTGATGATTAATAATGATCAATGATGATGATGATTAATAATAATTATTAATAATCCACCACAATCGATAATCGTTTTTTAAACGATTGTTGACTTCCGATGGTCGAATCGATTATGAGGGTCCGATTTTCAATCTGTTTTTACTGGGTACCTACCTATTTCGCTAAAATAGTCCAACCCGTACCAGTACACCATTAAGCTAGACTGTTCACTTATTAGGAAAAAATTTTCAGTTGCTGAAAATTGAGGATCTCGGAAGAAGTTTTTCTGCGTTGCTGCTTTTTTCTCCAGTTAGTGTGTCCAAATCGGTAGACACAAATCTGCGCCTATCTCGAAGAAGAATAGAAATTTTCTTTGTGTTTTGTTGGCGGTAGTGTTCGTAATGGATGCATCTGTGGATTTTTGGTCGTGGTCGATTAATTTCAGTTTATGATAGTTAATGCCTAAATAAGATGGTCCGTTTGTAGTATAAAATGAAATTTATCATTCACGGTGTCCCAAGTGTTGTTTAGAAACGTTTCGTGAAGTTTATGTGCCCTCTAGATGGTCGGATATCACACCGGGGTGAAGGGGTTTGGGGTTCTGGGGCAGCTACCGTCAAGATGATTGATGTGCACGGACATTTCAGCAATCTATTCAAATATCTGAGGTGATAGTGACTTGGTTCTTGGGTGTTATCGTTGACCGATATGGATATCCCTCTGCCGGCTGGATCGGATCCGGAACCAGAACCAGTTGAGGGCCCTCAGGATGTCGACGAGACGCGACCGCTGCCCTCCCCGGTCGCCGAGCCATCCCCTGCTGAAGCCCCTCTTTTGGACGAGATCCCTGTCCCTATCGTACCTCCTGAGTATGTTTTTGATTTATTGGTTCTGGTTCTGAGAATAATACACCTGTAATCGCGACGGAGGTCGAAAATGGTCCCTTAAGATGACTATGTGCTTTCCAACTTTTAGCAACTTTACTGGAGAGCCAAAAAAAACGTCTCATTAACGCCCTGTCAACTTTTCGATCATTATTTTTGCTTTTTAATAATTATCTCGTCCCACTTGATGTGGGACCATTGATGCGAACGATTTCATAACTATTATTAGGCCAATCCAAGTTCATTCAGGGAAAATATGGGTTACCTACCTATGAAGAGAATAATAATATTATAATAATATTATATAATATTATATAATATTATTAATATTATATAATATTATTATAATAATAATATTATTATAGAATAATATTAATATCTATTCTTCAATATTATTGAAATAATGTTGGTATTCCATCCAGACGGGAGAAAATATAATTATATACTTATTTGTTAATTTTTTAATTATATTTACTCACTCCACGTTTATTGTAAGAATGTATTAATTTTTCTTGAAGTTCGCCGCGGACCCCCTAGTGAGTCCCCATTCACAAGTGGATTCGCCTTCAGTAGTTTTTTTGTTAATAGGACATCTGAGCAGCCTGTTTCCTTGGATACGAAGAAACCATCCCTGCATGTGGAAGCGTTTTCATTGGGTGAAAGCTCCAAAGCAACTGTACTTGGAAAGTCTGCAGCCAAAAAGCGCCTGCTCGCTTTCTCCAAACAACAAACGATGGTTCCTCCAGCTAAAAAGATGAAAACCGAGGAGAAGACTGGCCAAGAGAAAGCCGCCGTGAAAAAGAAAAAAACCTCCGGTGAGTTGTGTGGTTTGTGTGAAAGCGGTTTGTTGTGTGGAAAATTTGAGTTAATTTATGGAAAATTGGTGGTTTTTAGCTGTGATTGAAAGAGCCAAAGAGACAATAATTGAAATAGAAGCTCTAAAAAGAGCCGAACAGACTGAAAAAATGAGAAATGATAAGAACCGCATGCCTGCTGCCTACTCCACAATCAACTCGAATTCCTCTGGTAGGTTCATGAATTGCAGTAAGTAAAAGTATTACGCAGCTTGTTCAATCTGCTGTGTATTCATTCGTACGGAGGTCGAAGATTCGGATCGGCTTCAAAATTTGTCATTATACGTTTCAAGATGTGCAGATTCATAAACGAAAGTTCGTACGCCGTCCGAGCCGTTTTAGGCAGTAGGAATTTTTCTAAAAATCTGAAAGTTTGACAAAATACTCGGTTTACCGTCATGTTGTGCTCGCAAGGTTTCCAGCCTGATCGCCCAAACCCCTGGGGCGCTATGGGACTAAAAATGGGCTACGGGAGGGGTTTTTGAAGGGTTTCAGCTATAGGGTCGACTTAGGTGTCGTTTTTGAAGTATTTTTGGACGTAGAATCAATTTTGGGGGTCCCTGATCGATAAGATTTCACTGTGGGGATCTATTAGGCTTTCATGGGGCTACAAATTGGATTTGGATCGATCCCAGGAATTAAAATAAGGTTTCGTTTTCCGAGTTTTACTTTTTTCAAACGTATTTTCTTGATGGCAGAATTTATATTTGCACAGTTAATCTATTTAATTCTAAGAATAATAAACCATTGTGTAAAATTTGAAGTTTTTCTATTTTTTTTTTTTTAAATATTAACTGTATTTTCAGATCGAAGGGGCCATCCCGAAATGGACCCGAAGAAAAGGGCCGAAAGGGACAGGCGGGACGGCAGGTTGCGACGGGGCTCCAGCCGGAGGAGGGACGACGACAGGGACCGACGAAGAGAAAAAGACAGGATTCGCAACCGCAGTGACAGAGACAAATCCCGGGTCAAAGGCAGGCGGGAAAAAGAGAAGAGAGACAAAGAGGACAAAGGGAGCAAAGACAAGGTCAATTTGGACCCCAAGTCTTGGAACGAGCTCAAACTGGCCCAGTGCTCCCTCAGTGACCTCCAGAAAGCTCGGCGCAAGCTCTTGAAACAAATGGCCAACTCCCTGGAAGAAAGGTAATTACTCATCCGTTACGCTGCTACTTCGTATGTATTTTATTTCTTCTCAATTCCAAAATCGGGTGCCCCTCGCATTTCCCCATAATAAATCACGTTCAATTATTCGGTTGTTTTTATTGAAGTGTGTGCTCAATGCTGCCGAGAAACGACTTTTGTTGACTTCATTTGTATAATGAACTTTAAATTTTTGTAGAGCTGCTCTCAATCTTTAGAATATCTTTGAAAATTTTGTGTGTGTGAAAGTAACGACATGCGATTTCCCTCTTGAAGTTCTACATTGACATTACCGGTACATTGCTAAGCACCGAAGGTTCCGAAATGGGCCCCGACTCGTTTTTTTACTCTGTTGGTTAGGACCAAAATGGGCATAACTAATTTGACAAGGCGTTGATTCCAGTTTCAACTAGGAGGCTAACCCCGGCTTTCCAAACTGGCTTCAGACCCCTTCTACTTGCGTTCAGACAATGTAATACATTAGCTCGGAATTTCATTAGGAAAAAAAAACTATACTATATTTTTTTTCCTAAATTTTTCCACAATGTTTCCCGGCCAATCCGTCAATATTTCAACTCATCTGTAAAGTAAGCGAAAGGCAAGGCAAGGGTTTTGGCGTCCCTGGATTAAAAAAACGTGAATCTTGCACCCTTGGGCTGAACTCTGGAATATTTGTATTTACATTCAGGATTGCCATCGGGTTAACATGATGTTGGCAATATGATTCGACCGTACGCCGCACAGTGGGGCCGAATGGCATTTTGGAAAAAACCTCATACTTATAGGAAATTTGACGCCGATTACTGAAAACCCCATGTTACTTCACCTAAAATTGCTCCTCACCCTTATTGTTTCCAAAAAAATCTCAAAAACCACGTTTTCCAGTATATTTTTCAGTGTGGTAGCCAAACAAGAATTCTCATAAAGTTTGAACCTTAAGAAAAGTTGTACCTACAGCAATACATTTTCCGTCGATTGAACGCCCTAAAATTGAAAATTGCTACAAAAATAAGAGAGTAGTAGATGATTTCTATTGAACAACCCTGCAATAATTTCTAACAATTATTGTAAGAGTCATTTAACTCACAAAAATCCTGTTAATGAGCTAGGGAACCACATCTCGACTGTTTTTTTTTTTTTTTTTCTGAAAGAACTTCATAATTTGTAGCAGTAGTAGTGAGTTTTGGGCTCCTACAATCTAATTCAAATTTCCAGGACTCTTGCAAAATTTTCAATTGTGAATTACAGTGGGGAATGGGTACCTCGGGTGGGGGAGGACGGGCTCTCTCATTGGTTGTTCGTTGGTGGGGACTGGCTGTATTCATGGCCACCAACATAACAAAACCAAAAAGAAGAAAAAAAGAGAAAATGACTGGAGAAAATTGGGCAGTTTGAATTCAGCCAGCTCCCCTTTAAAGCTAATACGACAGAGTGCAATCGCACGAAAAATGGAAAGTGTGCTGAAAAAATGTATCATTTTTTTCGGTTTTGATACGTTCGTGGCCATGAATACATCCTGTCCCCGCCAACGAACAACCAATGAGACCCCGTCTTCCCTCCTCCGCCAGATGCCCATTCCTCACTCTACTTCAAAATTGAAAATTTGTCCTGGAAATTTGAATTAGATTATAGGAGCCCAAAGCTCACTAATGCTGCTACAAATTATGAAGTTCTTACGGAAAAAAATGTTAGTTGAGATGCGGTTCCCTAGCTGATGGGCATCTTTGAAAATTTACTGCGCCTGAATACGGTGGTAAACGGTGACGTAAGTTTCACAGCATTTTTATTAGGGTCTGACCTTAAAGAAGAAGAAAAAAAAAAACACGTTCGGATGGGCAAGCTCGATTTTGACCCCCCCCCCTTAAACCTTGTTCTGCAGAAAACCCTGAATTCGGAGGTGAAGTTCATTGGAATTCATTCTAAAATTGAATTTTGTATTACCTATATAGAATACTGTTATAACCTGTTATAATAATTATTATTGTTGGTACATATTCAGAACATTTACATAACTATACGATTAATCTGAGTGCGAGGGGAATTTACGTTATACTCATAAAATGATTAACATCTCATGTTTCACACCTCATTTAAGCAGGGAAACCTAATTTTTATCGCTAGATGACTATTACGTGTGATCGGAGAAGATCACAAAAATTCTCTGGTGTATACACACTTTACAAATCTTCCTCGCCTGCTCCACTGTGCGTCGTGTGAGAATTGGAATGGGCGAAAGCATACAAGTATTTGATGGGGTGGAAGCTGTAGTACAGGTCTGTGCCATCTGACGGTGGGTGCTCATAAAATTCGAAACTCCCAAAACAGTTTTGAGCAGATTCAAGACAATTTGAACTTGACGGTTGAAATTATGCAGAAGGGCCTTCCCTGACCGTTTCGAAATTATCTCCTGGGGCGCTGAAATAGGGATGTGCAACCGCACCTTTTTTTTTATTGCGTCCCGAACGTGCCGCGTTTTTGAAGACTAATAACCTATGGCAGGCATAATTTGTGATTCGGGTCAACGATTAAAAACTTGAAAGACCTCTCCAATATCTTAACGAGATGCACGACTCTGGATCCCCGGTTAATCTTGTCATCGAAATCTTACCCATTTGCTCATAAGCCTCATGCTCATGCTATGTACTCGCCCAAATGGTTACATCCTGCTCCGATGTTCCAAAAACTCTTTTGTTTTTGACACTTTTGTACTACAACTCGCATGCTGTCCTAGGGGTTCCATTTGTGAAACCTTACGATTTTTCGCGAGAGCAATATTTCCACCTTTGTCGAATTTCTCAATCACTTGGGATCTCCCCTTTTCATAAGCGTCTTGACGAATTTTCTTCTGACACCTGCTCAGCCTTTTTCGTGTGCTACACAAACCGTTGATTTGTATTGTAGCGTTTCACTACTTGTTTGTTGTTAAACAGAACAAACACGTAGGGGCCTCATGAAAAACCGCAAGGTTATTTCAAAAACTCGTTGTATATTGTATTTTGTACTATGTAAGTTTTAAACTGATGATGCTTGTAGGCGACTATTTCTAAATTACTTGTCCCGATTGGCTGTAACTGTGAATTTGATGGGTTTTGGCCGTTTTAAGACGGACTCCGCGCTGCTGCCTGATTTTACATGTTTGACAGAAAGAGCATAATTTGTAGGGATGGGTATCGATACTCGACTTCTTGAAAAAATGTTTATTCGGAAAAGTCGATTTTGACTCGACCAATAATCAACCTTGTCAGCTCCAACCAATCCAACCTCTGGAACTGGTCAGAGCCAAAGTCAAATCCCGAGAAACCTGAGGCATGGGTATTGAGTTTTTGGGAGGAATGGGGTAAATGCGGAAAGGGTTTTGTTAATGGCGCCATTTGAGCCTCAGAAACCTTCTCCACGTGTCAGCTGCTTTTTCCTAACCTTCTCCTGACTCACTACTTATTAGGTTCGTTCCAGCACGGTCAACCGTGGTTAGATTGCATCCACTCACATCCACTCGCATCCTGTGAATCGTGCGCATGCGCGACTCCCATCTAATCGCATCCATTGTCATGCAGAAATGGTTTTCTACAAACCGCATCTCTTTAGCGTGACATCAATTTTCGCGTCACTTGAGTGTGGCATCCATGACAGAGCTACATGGTGTAAAAAATTGTAATACGCGCATTTTCCAGTATCACCTCTTCTGACAATTCCCACAATTCAAATTCTTCCATAATTATTCGTCCTTAATCGCACTTGGGAAGTTTTTCGCCGAAGTTTACTCCACGGAGAACGAGGCAAAATGAGTCAGGTTATAAGTAGGTTACAAATGGTTATCTTTTGGATGCGGTTAGCTCAACTGGATGCGCAGCACAGAAGCAGCAACTCGGAGTAGATGCGAGTTGGATGGTATCGCTGCAGGAACACCTCACTTCGCGGACCGCATCCCGTGAGCGGCCATGCAGGAACGGCCACTTTTTTGGATGGCACTCAGTGCGCATGCGCAGCTGGATGCAATCTAATCGCATCAGCCCGCAGGAACGAACCTATTAGCTCTTCAGATACAGTTGTGTGCATTTACCAATAACGCAACAGGTTTTTACGGCCCTGATTCACATAGTGTGACACTTTGAAGTCCATAGACCACAAAACAGTCAATTTTGATCAGAATTTCTCATGAAAATTGTTTTTATGCAGTATCCACATTGTCTATTTCTTTTTTGGGGATATTTTCCATTCTTATAATTAGCAATTTAACTCCGAAGTTCAAATTCGCCATTTTGTCTCCCTAAAACTTCACAACTGCACTTAAAATCAATGCAATGAGTTTGACATCGTGGAGTTCAGATAAAGTATGATAATCTTAACAGCATATTGCAAAAATTCATCCTGTTCATAGCTGAATTTCGGGAAAGTGAAGAATAAAAGTGGGTCCTGAAATCTCGCGTCAGTTTGAGGACCAAAAGTGCAGAGTGGGCTAGTTATCAGACGAGCCACCTGATAGCGCTTTTACACCCTTCTTCATCTTCAGTTACATCGTGGCAATGGGCGTGGGCGGTTGAAATTGAAATTTAATTATGGCGTTTCTTGTCATTTTCGTTTGTTTGGTTAATAACTAGTGCGTGTTTTTTCTTTCCATAATTCATGTCATCCTTCTCTTCATCAATCAACTAGGTGAGGTGATTGCTTCTCTTACATAGTGGTGAGAGGAGACAAACTGAATGCAAAAAACCATAAAATGTTTGGTTTTTTGCCATTAACTCGGAAACCATGCTTCCTAGCGACATGACTACTCTATACGTAAATAAAGCTGATAAAATTTCCTAAAAAATGAGACCAAAAACGCCTCGTTAGCTTTCTCCGTTTGGCCGCTAGAGCGTGCTGAAGTTTGACCATTTTTTCTAACTAAGCCAAAATCTTCGTATTCCAGACTTCCGAAGCCTAAAAACACTATTAAACATCACAATCGGTCCCCCGAACCCCCACATAAGGTACCCTGACACCGTATGACAATTTCACTAGTCACATGTTTCTCTGACCGAATAGCTGCTAAGTTACAGCCGTAAATAAGAATCCAATCTGACACCGTGCGGAGAGCGGAAGCACGGAAAAACGTCGTTTTTCAGAACGTTTTCGGTTGTAGCTCAGAAACTATTGGTCCGATTCCAAATTTATTTTTTTCTCGTGAAAGCTGATTAAATTCTCCATCGCAGCTATTCCGTGTGAAATTTCGATTTGAGCTTTAATGAGGGAGGGGCGGGCACGGCAAAAAAGTGGCAAATTGTGAATAAAACATGATTCTTTGCACATTTCTGCCTATAACTCGGGAACTGTTCGTCCGATCTTACTTTTCTTTTTTTAATCAGAAAGCTGATTAAATTTTATATAAGTAACGGCACATTGCATGTCTATTGAAACAACAAAAGTGCCGTTAGTATTCGTCGAAAGGTGTGGAAACAAGAAATTTGACCATCTACGACCACGTTTTTCAGAAAACGTTCTTCTTTCCCTCCCTTATCAAAGCTCAAATCGAAATTTCACACGGAATAGCTGTGACGGGGAATTTAATCAGCTTTCACGAGAAAAAAAGAAATTGGGAATCGGACCAATAGTTTCTGAGCTACAACCAAAAACGTTCACACCGCGCGAAGAGCGGAAGCACGTTTATCAGAACGATTCATCGATACCCATCCCTAACTTTTACATGGCACATTTGACTGTTCGAAAAATTATGTATTTTCAAACTGTTGGTACTATGTGGGTTTAAAGGGAAATAATTCGACCAAATATGAAATTTAGACTGGTCACGTTTGATCTTTGTAAGAAGTGCATTTCGCTGTGAAGATTTGACTAGTGTTTCAGGTGTGATTGTGACCCATGTCTGTTTTGATGTTGGGTAGGTGGGGGTAAAAACTACCAGTTTCGAGTTTTAAAGATATCGAGGGTCCTGAGGCCTTCATCAGGCAAAGCTAGGACCCGTTTGGTGCAGGATGCTACTTAGGATGCACTCGTAGATGCATGAGTTGGAAGGTTGGGCGCGAATGGATGGACTGTGCGATTGGCAGTAAGGTTTTTACGAAAAAGTGGAAGTCGTAGCTTTTGCCCCATGACACGGGGAAGAAACTTGCAATGAATTGTGGTGGTTTTCAATGAATTTCTGTGGTAGTTTTTGCTCCGAAAGATGGCCAGCACTTCGACCTGTTTCTTTGGTCCATGAGCATCTTTGAAGTGAGCAGCAGCGAGGGAAAAAACCGCTCTACTTGCACTTTTGATAATAATATTTTAAATTTATTGTTTATATTTTAAACATTGAAAGCTAGGTAGTCACAATACTAATCTCAAGAATAAACAAGCCATCAATTGAATTGAATAGATGAGCGCAACCTTTCTGTTATTACGAAATAATGCTGGACTGCTAACCGTAGCTTTTATTGAAACTAAGAAACAGTAGGTATCTAGCGACCAAACTATGCCACACAACACATCAAAAATATCCACGCGATGCTCATTACGTAAACAACTGCACCCTAACGACCGATGCGTAAGAAAACCTTATGCCGATCAGAGGTAACGAACGGCTCAGGCTGCAAAAATCGTTTTGGAGTCGTTGGAATCAGCCTAAAAAGCTCATTCCATAGACCCTTGTACCAACGAAATCGGACAAAAACTTTCGTCCCCCTTTTGAGGCCTCCTTAGTTACACATCAGAGATAAACAACTTTCGTCGTGAAGGACCTCCCGAAAACCGATGAAGGGGATGAGGGAGGAAAAATCAAGGTAGCCTATAACCACCCCCCGAACTCGCTGATGACAATGAGACCACCCTCATGAAAATCTGTTGAGCCGCTCGGGCGTGATGCTCTGTACACAAACAAAAAAACAAAAAAAAAACAAAAACATACATGTCGAGGAGGTGAGCGCACCTTTCCATTTTTTGGAAAAAGGTTGCGCTAAAAAATGTTGCGCTTGTGATACATGCCACAATGTCATGTGACTATGACAGAGTCGGTATGGTTAACTATATTTTTCCTTCAGTACTGGGGGACACCCCCAAACCCCCGGATTGTTAATGTTATGATCGAGGATCAAACCAATGAATCACAGAATGCGTTTTTGGGTATTTCCGCTGAGGGGATCGACTCAGGGCGTGGGGTGGGGTTAGGAGTTGTGGTTCGGGGGGGGGGGGGGGGGGGATCGTAGTGTCGGATCAGGCTGGTTGTGGGCGCGTTATTTTTGTTGACATATGACTTAACTTACACCCGAATAACCTCTGTAAACACGATCACGTTTTCACTGTCAGGTAACTCGTACTGGACTGCATGTTGTTCGAAACGCCGACGAGGCTTCCCTCTATTGGATTTTCACTTTGAGTGTAATCAGCTCTCTCGGAGGAGGAGGGGGGGGGGGGGGGGCTGACATCCTACTCAGGTATAAAATCACATCCAAACTGCCAAAAACAAACTTCCCTCATTTTCTCTTCTCATGGATGACCCAACTCACAGCAGATGTAAAGCTAACAACATACGAGACCGGGACAGCTTTTGTCTACCCTGTGGTAGTTTTTACCCCCACCTACCCAGAGATCTGCCTTGTTTCATACTCATTCCGCGTAACTTATCGAATTCGAGGAAAGTTCTCTCATTTTACGGATGTTTCTAATGTAGGCATGACGCCTTTCGCTTTAAATTATTCTTATTTGTTAAACCTGTTAAAAATTAACCTTGTTACTTCTAGTTCTATTGTTGACTGGCGAATTAGGTGTAGGTTTGCTGTGTTGTTTGGCGTATACTTTTTTAATTGTTGCAATGTCAAGGTGTCAGATGAAAATTTTCTGTCTCTTAAAAACTCGAAACAAATTTATGCTCTCCCAGGATTATTTTACATCATTCTCTCAAACTGGATGTGACCATCATATTTGTAAGAAGGAAAATATTGAAGGAAGAGAGGAGATACAAAGGGCTGATATTTTATTTCCGTGGTGATATTCCAGACCCAACGGCCCTCTTCAAACCTTTAGCCTCTTCGACGCCCCGCCCCGGCTCTATGACGTCATCGAGGACTCCCGCGGCCGGGAGTATTCGAGCTTCACGAGGAAATACACCAAGGAAACGGCCGAAAGCAAAAGCGTCAGTTGGAACTGCAATCCTAAAGTTGACCCTCCCTTCATTTCCCGAGACGAGTTCATTGACAGTCTCCCCGGAGATATATTGGATATAGTGTGCACTTTCCTTGACACTGACTCGTTGAAGAGGTGAGTCCTCACCACGTATATAGCAAACGCTTGGGCTCACACTTAGAATGCACATGAAACTTGATAGTTTTTTACAAATCACCGTCTTTTTAACCTTTTGCTAACGGCTGGTGTGCTTTGGTCCTCTCGTAAATAATTTTCCTAGGGGTTTCTCTTAATTTACTTGAATAAAAATTGATTTGTTGTCTGAAGTACGTCACGTAGTGATACTTTAAATCAGAGATAGAATACTCCCTCAGATCTTCACAGAGCATACTTGAGCTGGTTAAAGACTAATGGGGTTCTTCAGCCGTTTTCGAAATGAATTTTATGTGAATCCTGAATACATGAAAGTTACCTAATTGAATGTAATTGATTCCTCCAAAACGTTTCTCCATGAATTTAGAAAGTTCATCAAAGGTTCAGCTTTTGGTTTATTAGGTATTCTTGGAATAATACACCTATGTAATCGCGACGGAGGTGTACGACTCCGATTGGCCTCAAAATTGGACATTATCCGTTTCAAGAGGTCTAGAGTCCAAAACCGAAATGTCTGTCCGCCGTCCGGGCCGTTTTGGGCAGTGTGGGAATTTGTTTAAAAATCTGAAATTTTGGCAAAATACTCGGTTTACCAAGTAGTTGTGCCCCAAGGTTTTCAGCCCGATAGCCCAAACCCGTGGGGCGCTATGGTGCTTAAATGGGGCTACGGGAGGGTTTTTTGAAGGCTTTTGGCTATGGGATCGACTTAGGTGTCGTTTTCGAAGTATTTTTTCCAGTTCTGGTCGCTGCTCTCTTTTTGAGCCTAAATTTGGTGTTCAGGGATTTTAAAAGTGCTGAATCCGAATATCTCGAAGAACCCCATTGGGATAGCTGGTTTCCCCTCAAATTGCTTCTACGCTGCTCGCTTGCAGCAGCTCTTCACTCCTCTTTAAACTTATCATCTTACTCTACTAACCCATAGTTAAAAGTTCTAATTGCTTGCCACCGAGGTTTAAAAGGAGATTTCTTTCGCTTGAGGAACATGGTAGCTCCTATCAATGGCTTGTGCTGCTAATCGACACAAATGCACACCTGCCGAATGCAAATTCACCCACCAAACACTCTGAAACCTCCTCAGAGGGAAAACATGTATTTGAATTTATTGTTCTCTTTGTGGTGTAAGTGTTTCGAAATGTACAAAGTAAAGATGCGTGTGACCTTATAACCAACCTACGTGAACTGAACATACTCCATGGATGCAAGAAATGTCACATCAGGATCTTCGTGGTGTTGGGAATCGTTCTGTCTGGAAAAAACAGCTTCTCTCAATGCAGCTTTGGTCTGCTCTGCGTCGCCACTATCACAACCGTCACAAGCTTTTTGGAACTTGAACCCGAAGAGTTTGCTATTTTATTGTCTAATTTATTACATTTTATACGGGTGGCATTCATTATATAAACCTACAACCCGTTTCTATTGAATATATATAACAAATTTTTGCTTTGTACTGCACGCTGGTTGTTGAACCATGAGTAACTGTAGAATTGGCGTGAGCCCTGCGTTTGACGTACATCTTAGTGATGGTGTGAACAACGTGAATGCATAACGCGGGATGAACTTTCCTCAAATGTTTCTGTGTGATCTAACGTTTCAAAAAAAGGTTATCTACCTTATTTTGATCCAATAGTGCGATATTTGAAACGACGTTAAACGATGTATCGAGATGGGAATCGATATCAAAACCACTAAATCGGATCTCTTCAAATGATGGGCGGGGAGCACCTTGAAAATCCCCTGATCCTTAACTCAATCAAGCAGTGTTTTCCATTGAGGATAATGCCCCTTCAGATTTTGGGGGCAATTGTGTTCCAAAGGGGAAATGTTGACCCGGCCATATGAAAATCAGAATAGGTAATTTTGAAAATAAGGGCGCCAGCTGGAAAAAGGGCCTTCATCGCTCGAATGCTTTTTGGTTTATTATTCGTGGAATAATACACCTATGTATTCGCGACGGAGGTCATGTTGATTGGTCTCAAAATTTTATGCGTTTCATGATACGTAGATTCCAAAAACGCTGCAAATTTTACACAAGGGTTTATTATTCTGTGATATAGGTTACTTGTACAGACATTTAATTCTGTTAATAAAAAAAATTTAAAAAAATTTTTTTTTGGATTTTTATATTTCAAAAAAAAATTTTTGGGGGGATTTTTTTTTCAAAAATGTGTTTTTTCAAAAATTCTTTATTTTTGGCTCGAAAAATATTTAACCTACTGGGATCCTTCTAAAAATCCCATTTTTAGCCCAATGAAAGCCCTATAGAAAGCCACAGTGAAATCGGATCGTTCCGGGACCCCCAAAAATGGATTCTACGTCCATTAACAAATATTTATTGGTTTATACTACTTCAATACAATTTTAAATGATTCATGTAATAAACTCTTCTTGTCGCCGTGGTCCTTGGGGTCCAGGTAGCTGCACCGGGGGGATAGGGGGACGTGGTGTCTCCCCAGGGAGGCGTTGTGTCCCTCGCCGTGTCCATCGGAAACAAATACAGGTAGCGCATCAGAAGGTGCATCAATACCGGGAGAAAATATAAGGGACGGGAATACTGACCTTGGGGGGGCTCAATGAGCCCCCGCTAGGTGTCTGCGTCTAAAGGCAGCCCATATAAAGCCACTACCGTCCAACGTTCTCCTGGCAGCCCACTCCAATATGAACGGCGGAAAGATCCTTCGGAGCCCCCTCGCCGCGTGTGCGTCCCAGAGTCCACGCCATTGGAGAATAGCTGGAAGTACCTCCACCACCGTCGAATCTGTGAGCTCCCTGACGGCTTGCATCGCTACCGGAGTCCCGTACTTAGATTTCTTCCTATTCAGGAGGGTGCGCAAGGGAAAGGTCGGAGAGTTTGTCGAGATGGCCACCTCGACGACATAAGCAGTGTCATCTTTCTTGATTATGACGTCGGGTCGAATGGCTTGTTCGTCGGTCCTAATCAGGGTCTCCGTCCACACATTCCAACCCTTCCGCCGAGCATATTCACCAAACAGGGCACAGACAGCGTTATGTCGTTTGCAACGTGCTTCACGCATAGATGGACAAACTTGCAGCACATGGTTCGGCGTCTCGCGTTGGGGGCATCCTTCACGACATGCTGCCGAACCTGCCCGGCCTCTAGTCATCCGTGCCCGCAGCGGTATAGCAGCTGCGTATGTCTTGATCGCCGCCAGAGTCCGCCACACGGGCACCCGTTCGTTGGTATTACGCATCCAGGCTGTTGACTGGGGAACATCCCGAGCAATTTTCATGTCTGCTCCGTCGACAGTGTTATGCCATGCAGCTGCCCGCTCGCGGCGCCTGTCAAGTGTCGATGATTCAATGCCACTGTTGTCTTCACGAAACAAAGTATTACGGGCCTCGCTGACACGCTTCTTCCGTAGCAAGGGGATAAGCGCTAAAAAGCACATCAAACCCAGCCCTCCATCCGCCACGGGGGCGTAGAAGAACGCATTGGGAACATCTCTGGGCAGCCTTAGGAATGATCGTAGAATTCCTCGCACTCGTATGTCAAGCCATTGGAGCTGTTTCTTCGTGTGTGCAGTTAAAACAAGTCCATGCACAAGCGACGGTTGCCAGTGGGTTCTGATTGCCTCTAACTTCGTCAGGGGTCCAAGAGTCGACCGAATTATCTTGCCTAAGTCCGTGATAGCTTTGTTGGGATCCGGTCTGACTGGGCCATAGGGATTAAATGTTACGCCGAGGTAGTTCCATACGGCATTCGAGCGAGCTACCGGTATATCATCTAGGTCACCCAGACTGGCAGTCACAGCCAACTTACCCTTCCTAGGAACCAATGGCACATAGAGAGACTTGCCGGCGTTGATCGACAACCCGCAGTGTTGTAGAGCTTCGCGGAAACTTCTGATGAGCACCCGTATCCCAGCGGCCGATGCCGCCAACAAACACGCGTCGTCTGCGAACGCAATCGATCGCCATCGTTTCCCACGGCAAGTGAAGCCAATTCTGCTAGGTAGCGACATCAGGGCATGATCCATGACTGCGTTGAAAAGAGTGCCAGAGAGCGGGTCTCCCTGCCGAACTCCAGCTTGGCACCGTATACGTTGTCCGCCCAAGATGGTGCTGGAAGATCCATACAACTTCATAATATAGTGGACCAAAGACGGAGACCACCCTCGTGCCACCATCACAGCTCTAATTGCATCGTGGCTAACAGAATCAAAGGCCTTGGCCACGTCGACCACCACCAGGTGCAGCTCCCTAAATTTCCGTTTTGCTTCCGCCAATATGGTCCCTTTAAGAGTTACGTTTTGGCCAATACCGTCGACGTTACTGATCAAGTCCCGTTGGTCCCGACAATGCCGGACATTCTGCATCAACCTGGCTGCCAAGATCTTGTGTAGGTGCCTCAACATCACCGACGGGACAGTGATCGGTCGATATTGATCAGGCCTCACTGGTCTAGTCACCTTGGGAATAAGTGTGGTGCGCCCCAACGTCATCCATTCAGGTGCTTCCTTCTGGCGTAGAATCGTATGGAAGATCAGTCTTTTGTACCTATGCGGCAGTGTGTTCCATTGGCCTGGCAGAATGCCGTCCACGCCCGCCGCTCCCCTTCGCAGGCGGTGCTCATCGAGCTCCTGGTCAGAGATTGGCTGAAACACGCCAACCATTGTGTCATTCCCCGGGCATGCAGGCTGCACGCCGTCCGGCCACGGAGTCGAGGCGCGCTCAAACTGGTCTCTCCAATATTGGATTGTTGCTGCTTCAGGGTTGACTGCGCCTGACCGTGCCAATCCGTCGGTCAAAATCTCATCGAGGGCAGCTCGCCGGTCTGTCTTCCAGAGTTCGCTGATCGACGGTGCCGTTCGTGGTCGTGCTCCATCAGTTGCTCTAGATCGCCAAGGGCGAGGCTCCCCGAACTTTGCAATTACCCACTGGTGGATACTGGGCATGCCGTCCCTACCTTCCAGCACTTCTCTGATCCCAGGCAGCAAGAGCCGTTGATCCTCCTCTGTCCAACCGTCATTGGTCTCCAGGTCTTCCAATATAGCGAGGTCTAGGATGGTCTCCTCATCCAACTCTGATGTGGTGTCCAGCTCAGGCACTGCTGGCTGCACAAACTCTTCGCTAACACGATCTCCCATCTCCGGGTTAATTAGTAAGGCATCCCTAATGTTGATGTAGGACTGCTGTCGTCTGTGTCGTCGAACTTGTTCATAACTCCTGCCAGGTAGGTGCTCCATCAGTCCTTGGCATATACCTCGCTCCGTCAGGTGGGTGGCTCGTATCCTAATCTCGTTCCTTGCCATGATGAGCATTTCTTCCTGGCTCCAATATTTATGGCGGCCCCTGGGGGTATCCTCTGCCGCCTGGACCTCAACAAATCTTTCCGGATGGGTCCGTCTCAGATGGTGGGTGAGGGCGTTCTTGGAGTTGAAGGAACGTCCGCACGCGTTGCATGTTAGGGGGCTACCGTCCATAGTCGGTGATTACCAACAGCCCAGCCACAGCTCTCCGATGGGCCTCACATTCCCTGCTCCCTAGTTTATGGGCGCAATCCACTTTGATCTCCTGACACCCTATGCAGATGGGTGACTCCCGCTTATCGCACTGCCGCTCCAGGTGATCCTTGGACGTACACACACGGCAGCACTTTTCCCCGTCTCCGCACTTCTTGCATTGGGCCGCAATATGGCCATAAGCCCCACAGCGGAAGCACCTCCTGACATCTAGAAAGTCCTCGACTGCGCATCTAAACCAGGAGATGTAAAACGTTCCTTTTTCGACCGACTTCTCCCTCATTTGACTCGGCATCTCCACGACGACATTGCCCCTTCTTGCATCACTGGGGACGTTCCCTGTCTGTGCCCATGGGATTCTCCGTATGGCCAAAAATGGATTCTACGTCCAAAAATACTTCGAAAACGACACCTAACTCGATCCCATAGCTAAAAGCCTTCAAAACACCCCTCCTGTAGCCCCATTTTAGCCCCATAGCGCCCCACGGGTTTGGGCGATCGGACTGAAAACCTTGCGGGCATAACTAGATGGTAAACCAAGTATTTTGCCAAAATTTCAGATTTTAAAAAAAATTCCTACTGCCCAAAACGGCCCGGACGGCGGACGGCGTACGGCGGACGACGGACGGACATTTCGGATTTTGAATGTAGACCTCTTGAAACGGATAATGTCAAATTTTGAGGCCGATCGGAGTCGTCGACCCGTGTCGCGAAAACATAGGTGTATTATTCCAAGAATAATAAACCAAAATCAAATGTCCGTCGTTATGGGCCCTAGGATTTTATTTATTTTTTATATCTGACATTTTGGTATCATTTCGTTCACAAATGAAGGTGTGCACTCATGCCACCTCAAAATACATTATGGAAATGACAACTTTGAAGGGCGATATCTCAAAACGCAAACCTTGCGGATCTACGGCCCCTTTTCCTCGCTGGCGCCTCAATAATTGAAAATAATAATAATAATTTTCAAAGCTTATTGGGCCGGGAAAATGAATGGGGAACCCCCCCTACAGGATTGTTCGACTAGTGTCAGCAAAAACAGAAACTCTTATCTCTTTTCAATCTCTAGGAGATCCCTCGAAGCTTGATATTCGATTATTAAATGATACAATTTTATATTATTGTATGATTATTAGATTATTAAATGCTTGATAATCGATTACGAAATTTTCACAGTCAAAGTGAAAGAAATTAGGGAGTTCCTAGTGGTGAGATACGTCGTGGTATCTCGATTCCATCCGTATCCTACTCCAGCAGTGCGCATGCGCGATCACCGATGGTATCGTATCTGCGATCCGTCGGTGGTATGTTTACGGAAAATACGATACCACCCGCCGATACGGAAGATGGTATCTAGTGAATCCTTATCGCAAAGTATCCTGCCTAATTGATGAACACCTTCCAAGAAGACATACAAACGTCGACAACAACAACGAAATCCGAGAGCCGCACAGCTGGCAGCTCAGTGCTGCCAGTACTTTCCTCTGTGTTGTCCTGAGTTTGTTAGGTGTTGTTTAGGTGCCGATTTCACGAATCACTGCGGTTTTATTTCACACCAGTTCGTTCGTTGTTGAAAGAATTTGGAGGAGCAACGAAACATTACACTATTGGACGCAGCAATCCAGATGAGTTAAATGTTACAATCATTGTAACTCAATAATTATTATTGATTTGAGGAGCTGAGCTTCAAAACTCTCGCTCGTTCCACTCAATCGCAATTTCCAGAAATCACGAAAAACTCCGTACATCCTTGCAACTGATCAGATCAAAATGGTTATGAAGTTTAATAAATCTAATAAGTTTCCTAAGGAGGCACTTTGACAACAAACCCCAAAAACAACTCCACTTCGAAAGCTGAATACAGCGGCGGTATTACCGCCTGATGTTAATGTTTTTACACGAACTTGTTTTAATAGTAACGTGACCCGTTACTCCAAGATCCTACTCGGAGATACCACCTAAAAATGCAAAATGGTATCTCAATCAATTTTGGTTAGCATGGCGCTTGGTTTCCCTAGATACGGCATCCGTATTCCAAGTGGTGGTATCTCGATCGTATCCACTAGGAACTCCCTATTAGTCACCGGTGGGGTGTGATCACTGAGTATAGAAGTAACTTACTAACTTAACTTAAGTTAGTACCTACTCAGTGGTTGTGATACGATAATGAACCAACAGAACGTGTGTCTTGTAGGGAAGGCCAGTGGATTCAAATATATTCAACTATGATGGATTGAACGGTTATAGTCTGGTCACCAGGTTCCTCAAAAGGGGTGTTCGATGCAACGCGTGCAATGTTTTTTGGGGTGCTGATTACGAATCCAAAGCTCCCAACAGAATTTGTAGCCCGACACCGTCAAAAATGCAAAAAAACGAAATTTTTTTTTTAAATGTATAAGTTTGAAAGGGTGCATTATAGGTAAAAACATCGCTCCTTTGGAACAAGACTATCATAACTCAAAAAACGCAATTTTTCAGTAGAGCCTTTCAAAGTTTTGAACGAGTATTAAACTATTAAACTACATTGCAGCTTCCTGAGACAAGATTGAGAGACAGTTTCTTTTTCATGCATATCCTTAGGAAACTAACTGCAGGGTTCACCTCTACTAAGAAACTCGATCACACCCTTAAATTAGAGCTTTCATCCCTTATTCCGAGATATGATAGTATTGCGCAAAATTATTTGTCACAGTGGCCAAGAAATGGACGAAGAGAGGAAAATGTTTGGTCAAGACTACGATATTTCCTACAAAATAACGAAATTATCTCAAATTTCTGACAGAAGATTTGGGAAAGAGTATTCTGTAAGAAGACAAATTTGGTGAGAAACAGCTCACCATTTCAGCAAGACTATCACATTTAGAGATGTGACGGGCTTCTTCATAACTTCCAGATGAATTGGGGGAGATGTTTCCACGATAAATAAAATAATAACTTGTAGACGCGTTTCGGTTGACTAGACCATAATCAGTACAATATTGTGCTGACAAGTTATTATTTTATTTATCGTGGAAATATACTAGTTCGTCTGAAATCGTCTTTTTATAATATGGATTCCCACTATCTCGCCGCATCCGGAGATGCCATAGTCTCACACAGCGACAGGAATGCCAGGATGAGTACTACTCATGTGCTAGACCGTTCCTACTCATTGAGTAGGAACGGTCTAGCACATAATTTTCCCAACACTTAACATCCTACTAACGGAATATACATATTCCATTTGTGACATGTAACTACAAATAGAGACATGGAACAGGCTCAAAACAAGTAATTTACTGTTCATGACTGGACTAGGACGGCAAGCAGCCTTGTTTCCGAACAAATTTTCCTTCCGAGAACGTCCAACCTGCGTTTTTTTTCGAATTGGGATTTTCTGCGTAAAAACGTTTGGTACGATCCTCTCCGTCAATTGCTGCCACCTGTTGGTACTTTTTAGCACTATTTAAAAGGTTCGTTAGGTTAGAGAAATTCAGGTTGGTTTTGATAGAACAAGGCGACCAACTTCTGAAAAAAAAAAAACGACGGCCAGCATGATACATGTTTTTAGTTACATGTTCATAAATCTTTAATATATTAACTTCACCAAAATATTATTGATAATAATATTATATGAATAAACTATTTTTTAAAACACTAAGCGAAAACAGCAAAAAGTTTGTTGAAAACGTTTAATATAGGAAATTTCACTTACTTATGCTTTCACAGTCAAAAATTATTTTTGAACGCTTCGTGCACGCCATTTTCTCCAGTAGCAGGATCTTCATAGCGACCCTGAACCCACCATGATAGCTGCAAAATGACGTTACTCTTTCCCGAAAAATTATGAAACCTATTCAAAAAATGAAATGAAACACACTTGTACTAAATTTCAGGGTTTATACTTTTAATATGTCTGAGAAATCCCTTCCACCTCCATAAGTAGGTACCTACATGTAGATTTTACTAGGGATGAGAAAAAAACGCGAAACAGTTTCACGAGAAGAAACGTTGAAACAGTTTCACTTAATCTGGAATAGCTGTTTCAAAAAAAAAACGAGCAAATGAAGGAAATGAAAAGAAACCCCCTTAGAAAACGAAACGGGTTCGCAACAGCTTGAGCTGAGGAGAACAAGAAGCAGTCTGAGGCGCGACGAAACCGTTTTGGTTTCTGTTATTGTTGTGCAAGCCTGCTTCAGTTCTTTCGAAACGCATTGACGCTGAAACTGTTACTTTGAAACAGTTTCATTCTACGAAAAAACTGTTTCGTTTCATTTCTTAAAAGAAACCGAAACGCCCATCCCTAGATTTTACCCTACTAGGGTAAAATCCCTACGCCGGCCGTCACTGGCAACTCCTTGATCCAAGGAGTTTAGAAGAAGTTTTTCTAACCTCCTTGCCTTGATCACTGGTTTCATATCCTAACCAAGTAGGTAACCTCCCTTCTTCCTATTGAGCTTGATTGGTTTCTATTTCCTCCATTAGGGGGCCATACACCTGCCGGTGTTTTCCACGCGGCAAAGTTTTTTTTTCTTGAAAACCCGCATGGTTGAAGTGTTGGGTTTCCGAGAAAAAACCGGCCTGCTATAATAGCAGGAATAATTAATTAGAATTAATATAGCTGAATAATTAATTACAATTATTAATAATAATTAGCTGCATTTTCCCCTAGCTGGTAGGTTTGAAGTAGGTACTTGCCTGCGTACCTACCTCCCTACAGGCAAGAAGCGGAACAAAACAGAACTTACAAAATTTAATACCTAGCAGGTACATGACGCTTGGTAGGACGAAGGTATAAAAAAAACAGTGCTATCTGCCAAAATCAGGACGGTTGGTCGCCTTATGTTAGAAAAATGCAGGTTGGACGTTCTTGGAGGGACCTTCATTTACAAATTTTTAACATTCCTTTTGACCGAAAGTAACATTTTTTTGCTATCTCTGAATGCAGAATACGATGCTCTACAACTTCCATTAAATGAGTTTTGGTTTTCTGATCGACATTATCCGTTTCATGAAGTGTCGTTTTCGAAGTAGTTTTGGACGTAGAATCCATGTTGAATCAACAGGGATGCTAAAAAAATATCGATATTTTTCCGCCGATATATCGATAATTTTGGGCGATATTTTTTCCACCGATATATCGATAATATTTTTAAAATATCGGGAACCGATATTTTTGAGAGAGATCCGACATAAATCCGAACACCAGCTAGAAATAGGATCAAAGAACGTGTAGGTAACTGTACTGGAAGTATTTCAAATAAAATACGATCAACGAGTTGCATTGGCAGAAAATATTAATCATGTACTGAATGTTTTGTCAGAACAATATAAACTAAGAAAATAAATTGTTTCTATGATTTTACAAATAATTACCTACTCATTACAGATTATTCGAAGAATTTATAACCTTAATTTATTTACTAGTAATCGAAAGTCGTGAAAAGCATGGATTTTTTAAAATTTGGACTAATATCCGATATATCGATATTTTTAAACGATATATCGAATATGGAAATTTTTCTTCAGTGTGGACATCCCCGTTGTTGAACATTGTTGATGGGTCCCAGAACGATCCGATTGCCACTAGCCAGGCTATGACCAGGACTGAAACACCCCTACTGCTTAGGGATGTATGATACTTCAAACGTATCGATGTAATATTTATCGATACATCTAGATGTAATATGGTATCGATAAAAGTATCGATTCTTTCTTTTTAAATGGGTGGAAATGTCGTTTTTGTTTCTCTCTAGCAGATGGAGGTGGTCGTGATAATATCATATCAACTTTCTTTGATTTGTTGAAGTGGTTGGTCTCCCAGCTATCTAGGTAGAGGTACTGTCAAGTACCTACAAGTCGCAGGTTTTGAAACTGAAAGTGAGGGATTAAAAAAATGCTGCAAATTTTACTCAAGGGTTTATTATTCTTTGATATTGATATAGAATAATGTAGGTACACGTTACTTGTACGAAAATTAAATGTATTTCAATAAAGAAGAATTAAAAAAAATCTACAGTTTTTGAACGGATGTAGGACCTAAATTTTTTTTTTTTTTTCAAATTTTTTAAAATCTCATTTGTTTGTAGCCCCATGAAAGCCCTATAGACCCTCAAAAATGGATTCTACGTCCAAAAATGCTTCGAAAACAACATCCCATAGCCAAAATCCTTCCCGTAGCGACCCAGGACGCCGGGGGCGATCGTGCTGAAAACCTTGTGGGCACAACTAGATGGTAAACTGAAAATTAAAAAATAATAAAGATTAAAAAAAAAATCCTAATGCCCAAAACGGCGGACGGACATTTCGTTGTTGGAATCTAGACCTCTTGAAACGAATGTCAAATTTTGAAAAAAAAAGAAGGAAATAAACCAAAAGTCTTGTGGTTTATTATTCTTGGAATAATACACCCATGCAATCGCGACGGGGATCGAAAATTCGGATCTACGAACCTCCAAATTTGACATTCGTTTCAAGAGGTCTAGATTCCAACAACGAAATGTCCGTCCGTTGTTGTTGGCGCGCCGTTTTGGGCATTAGGATTTTTTTTTTTTTTTTTTTTTTTTAATCAAATTTCGGTCATCTGGAAAAAAAGGATCGATACTACTTCAGGGGGAATTTATCGATACCTACTTACCTACTTACCTTTACCTACTTTTTTCTAGAAATATCGATCCTTTTCACTTTTCGACATCCCTACTACTGCTTTATCACCTGATCACTGAAATATCAGTAGTTTAATCTGTGTTTATCACTCACATGGATAAGGAATCACGCTTGGAGCATGCAGAAGGAAATGAATCGGGAAAACATCAGAACTTGCCAAGATGAACCTGAATTGATGCATTCCACATCTTGCAAAATAACTCGGTCTGTACATTGTTCGTGCGCTCTCCTGTTTGCTCGGTGCAAGGTGCAATGTTCAAGCTGAATTGTGTAAGCTTTGGTGTTATGGTTCGCTTGTGACGATTTATCAATCATTGATAAAGGTTTACCTGATTGGGATTAATGAATCTACCTATCTTATGTGTATCACAGTTAGAAATAGCTTTTTTTCGGTCCCCGATTTCACATTTTTGATGGTTTGGATTTTTCCTAAAAGTCGAACCTAAATCTAGTCTTTGTTGTACGTTTCAAACTTTAGGCTCTCAGTACTACGTGAGTATAATTTAATGTAGTAAATGTAGGAGCACAGCCTAACAATTTATAATTACGGATCCTCTTCTGGTGATTTTGAAATGGTCTATTGTACAATAATTGTTAGAGTAGGTAACAAAATAAGCATTGGATGAGATTCTACTTCATTGATAACCTCGTTTTGGTTCATTAATCTTCGAATAATACACCTATGTATTCGTATCGGAGGTCGGAAATTTTGATCGGCCTCAAAATTTGACACTATCCGTTTCAAGATGTCTAGATTCCAAAAACGAAATGGCCGTCCGAGCCGTTTTGGACAGTATGAATTTATTTTAAAATCTGAAATGTTGACAAAATACTCGGTTTGCCATCTACATAGTTGTGCTATTTCAAAAAATGTCAATATTCGTATCAAGTTTGTGGACTCTTGTGGGACCCCGAAAAATGGATTATGCGTCCATAAACGAGAAAAACGGCACCTCGTTCGACTTCCTGCCATCTTTAGTAAGCACCATAGATCCTCACGGTGAAATCCGCTGCCTCTCGGACCCCAAATAGTGGATTCTACGTCCATAAATACTTGGAAAATGACACCCCACTCGATGTCATAGCTGAAACCCTTCTAAACCCCCTCCCGTAGCCCCTTTTTGGCCCCACAGAGCCCCACGGGTTTGTGCGATCGGGTTGAAAACCATGCGGGCACAGCTAGATCGTAAACTGAGTATTTTGTCTAAATTTCAGGTTTAAAGGAACGGCCTGGACGGCGGACGGGCATTTAATTTTTGGAATACTCATCATGAAACGTTAATTTTCAACCCCCGTCGCGAATACATAGGCGCATTATAAACTATTATATTCCGAGAATAATAACCCAATTTCCCTTAGATATGTGCTCGCGGATTTGTTATGTAAATACAGGTCATGTAAATATAGTAGGAATGCTTCATACCTGCTGGGTGTTCTTCTGGTAAGGTATTACCTACCTATTTGTACAAAATGTCTCATGCAGTGCGTTCTTGGGTGGCCTGGTTTCCTTTTATGGTTTAGAAATCAAATTTGGCAAGAAAACGTGACTTGAAGCCATTTTTCCTGGTTTCAGCCCCCCAACATTTATAGGAATAAGTTGCACAACTGGAGGCAGTTTTTTTTGGTCGTATATCTGTGTAATTTATTCCTCCCAGATTCATATTAAATATGAAAATTTTTATTCCTTAATGATACAAGATAGTTTGGGGTTTTTGATGGGTTGTTCACTTAAGAGCTGTATGGAAACCTGTCATTCATTTCCGGGTGTGTTCATGTTCCAGATTCGATGAGAAGGACAGTCAAATAAGAAAGTTCACTGAAGTTGAAGATTTTCTTAACCCAAGGACCTTACGCAGTGTGAACCCCCTGAGTTTCGAAGACGACCCGGACCCGGGGGTGTGGTGCGTCAAGTCCGCTCTTGTCGACGAGGATTACAAAGAGCTTGAGGTCGTCCTCCCTCCAAGATCTGTCATCGACCAGGAACCGCTAGAGCTCAGCGTCAACCCCGAACCCGAGTCGCCGAAGAAGGAAGAAGAAGTCGAAGCGGAGGACGTCAAAGAAGAATCAGAACCTGAGGTGGAGGAGACTGCGGACGAAGTACACGAAGAACCCAAGGAACAAGGATTGCTAGCATTCGAGTATGAGGAATTTATGAAAACTATCGATCCTCCCAGTGAACCAATTAACGAAGAAGAAGAAGACAACCAAGATTTCTGGGACATAAAACCCCAAATACTGCCACTAACCGCAGAAGACCCAACTATTGCTCCACGAAAAAAGAAATCTAAAAAGAAAGATAGCAAATCGAAAAAACCCAAAACCGCCAAGAAGAAAAAACGCAAAAGAAAGCGGTCTACATCCACTTCCTCCAGCTCCAGCTCTAGCTCAAGCAGCAGTTCGTCCAGCAGTAGCAGTAGTAGCTCCAGTTCCAGCTCCTCGGACTCTTCCGATTCTTCGAGCTCTGCCGACGATGTGACCATATCCAAGAAGAAGAAGAAGAAGAAGAAAAAATTGAAACACAAAGTTAAATCCAAAAAGAGCGGGTTGAAAAAGAAAAAGTCCGAGAAAAAGAAGAACGATAAGTTGAAATTGGAGGAACCCTCGTCTCAAGGGAAGGACAAATCGAAGAAATCCAAAAAAGATGAAAAGTCCAAGCGAAAAAAGAAAAAGAAACGAATTGAAAATGAAATAGACTTGAATGTAGCTATTGATTTGATACCTCAGACAAAAATCTTGGAACAGTCTCTCGTTGAACAAGTTGAAAAGATAGCCAAGCTCGAGCAGGAGTTACAGCGCGAGAGCTTAGAAACAGTCAGAACAGACAAGAGCATAGAAGCGTACGCTGTTATAGGGAAATTGATTCAAAACCATGACAATTCAGAGAATGATGGATCTTTGTTTGAGAAAGTAGTGAATGATGTAGACAATAGAGAAGATGAATCCCCGCTTACTAGACATTTCAATTTAGAGAAATTAGCCGAAGAAGTCCCTCTGCCTCCTCCGAAGGATTTTCCATCGTTGGTGCCCAGGGAAGAACGTCCAGCGTCGCCTCATGATCCGTCTACGCCTGAAGTTAGTTTGGAAAAAGTCGAAGAGGGCAGAGACGTAGCGCAGGATTTCAACGCTAGTCAGGAATCGTTGGACAAATCCATCGAACTCTACAGCCCAACGGTGGATGACGACGACGACGACGATGACGAACTCGACGATGGGCTTATGGACAGACTGATAAAAAACAGCGAAGGGTCCGTTACCAGTTCGCATCTCGACGATACTTCCCAACTTGTCAGTTTTGGGGTGAATTCGGCGAGCGAGGAGGCTCGCATGTTGGACATCCCGTTGCCGCCTCCAGTACAAATCGAAGCGCCTCCGACGACTTTTACGAACATTCTGCAGCTTCCGCCTCCTTCCACTCCGTCTCCAACTAGGTTAGTGGCAGAGCCGAGTTCTTCGGAAAAGGAATCGCCTTCAGTGAGAGCACCCGCTCGCATAACTTTTGGGAAGCAGCTGACGAAACTTAAACCTATTAAAAACGTGTTTGATGGTGATGAAACAGAGTCTGAAGAGGAGTCGCCTTCGAAAGGTCAAAAAACTGCCGAAAAGGTTGATAAGAAATCCGATTTGAACGCTTCAGGAGACGCTGCGAAGGGTGCTGATAGAGATAAACACGTCAAGGGAAAACGAGCTGATTTACATCCCGACGAATTGGCAGGTATGGACGAAAGGGCGCTTGAAGAATACCACTATCGTCATAGGAGGGACAGGGAGTTGAGGGACAAGTACGACGATAGAAGGAGAAGAAGGCGGGGTGTTCGTGGTCCGCGTTCTTCGTCATTGGAAAGGGAACGAGGGCCAAGAAGACGGAGAGGCTCCAGAGAACGAAAGGGTTCTAGAGATGAGCGTAAAAGAAGAGGGTCGAAGAGGAGGTCTCGATCCAAAGACAGGAGAAGGCAGAGAAGAAGCCACGAAAAGCGTGTGGAATCCCCTGGGAAGAGAAACTTGTCCCAGTCCCCTTCCAAGAACTTATCTCCAGAACACTCTAGTCCTATTGAGCAACTCGACTCAGCAGTTAAAGACGAATCGCCGAGAGAACCATCGCTTGTCAAAGCTGTCAAAGAGGAAGAAGAATTTGCTGATGTTGTGGTCAAAGAAGAAGAAATTTCCCTCGAGGGAGTGTCAGAACAGGGTTGTGCGTCTAAAAATATTCCAGCTGGAGGTGGTGATGATAAAGGCCCTGAGATGAGCAACTGGGAATCGCCAACCCGGCAAGTTGAATTTGGCGATGAACAGTGGAAGGAGCAGTGCGAGATATCACCCAAGAGACTTGAAACATTGCCGCAATCTTTAGAACACTTTGACAAGTCCCGATCTCCGGTGTGTGGTTCTCCAAGGAGGAGTGAGTTCAATAGATCCCCCGTGCCAAGGAAGATGCCTTATGAATTCAGGAGATCGCCTGGTCCAAGAAGAAGATCTCCAAGCCCCCGACGTGGTGGACCTCCGGGACGGAGAAGAGGACCGTCTCATTCCCCGAGCTGGAAAGGTTTCTTTTCCAAATCGCCGTCGAGAGACGGTTCACCTCGACGGAAGGACAGACCTCGCCGGCCGTCGCATTCTCCTCACAGGAGATCCCCTCGAAGAGGGCCACGACCCGGGTCACCGTTACGACGTAGGCCGTCACCCTCGCCTTCGAGACGCGGCCCGAGTCATTCCCCCAGGAGACGCGGAAGTCGGTCACCCCTACGAAGAGGTCACAGTCGATCACCCTTTCGAAGGACTATGTCACCTCGCAGAGGCCCGAGTTATTCGCCTTTACGGAAAGGGCCTAGTCATTCACCCTTGAGAAGGCCCTCTCCATTACGAAAAGGACATTCACGTTCTCCAGGCAGACGCGGGCCCTCACTTTCTCCACGAAGGCGTTCACCATCACCCAGATCAAGACAGATGAGGAGATTCAACGATTCCCCTCAAGCTCCTTTCTATTCACCACTTTCTGACAAACACCGTAGTCCACCTCCAAGGAATAGATCCCCTCCTCCGCCTCGGCGAGACCCATCACCATTTAGAAGAAGATCATCTCCTGGCCTTAGAGGTTCGCGGTCGCCAAGAAGAAGAAAATCTCTCACGCCCAACCGGCTTTCCCCTGGCAGACGGAGGTCCATATCTCCTTTCCGAGGTCGCAACACATCATCAGACAGGATTCGCCGGCCTTCGCCTGGTTGGAGCTCCCGTGGTAGGTCTTCTAGTCATTCACCCAGCAGAAAACGAGTTCCGCCGTCCCCTTTCCGCTCCCGGTATTCCCCCTCACCCGGTAAGCGTCCAAGTCCGGATCGTCGCAGGAGCGTAGAAAGACGTCGAGGATCGCCCGCCCGTTTCGATAGATCCCCCAGACGCAGATCTTACTCGCCTTCACCTTCGAGAGATCGACCGAGCAAGTGGTCTTGGAATGAAGACTCCACCGACAAGTTTTCCACCCGGCCGCAAGAATGGGACGACTACTCCAGACCGCCCCCTCCGGTCAACGCCGACTACCAAGCCAACCAACCCGATTCGACCATTTCGGATTCTGAACTGGTGAGAGAGATGACGTCCTCGCCCAAAAGGCTCTCCCTCGACCAGCGGATACAGTTGGAATTGGGGGATATCTTGGGCAACACCGCCTCCCAAGAACCTCAATACGGCAACTACTACAACCAACCTGGCCCCGACCCTTCCCAGATTCAATACAGCTATCCTCCTCCAGGCTACTGCGAAACAGGGCAAAACCTCATATATCCTCCTATAGCTGAGTGGAATCCTACCGCCATGCCTCCAACCTGTCCAACAACTACAGTTGTCCAAGTAAGTGACACATGAATACTTCTGCCAGCTGTGCCCTCACTATTTCAACACACCTTTCTAATGATTTCAGGTTGGAAACATGCTTCAAGTCGTACCTTCAGAAGTGCCTTACGACCCGAAGCCTCCTCATTCCAAGGTACAGACATATTAGAATTACCTATTAATATTAATTTCATTGTCTCCGATATTCTAAATTACGTTACGACCGAATATAACTCTTTTTCGGGCTTTTGCATTAAGAAAAACGAAACATGGCTCGCTAAATTTGTAAATACAGGAGCAAGCAAAGTAGTAGTGTGATGGCAGTTTTAGGGGGAAATGTGAAGTTGAGTCCCGGAATCCAAAAACGCTGCAAATTTTACACAAAGGTTTTTTTATTGTTTGATTTCGAAAAATTGTGCATAAATTAATGCTTATTCGAATAATGAATTATGCATTGAAAAAAAAAGAACGACACCGTATTTGACCTTCTGGGATCCTTCGAAAATCCCATGAAAGCCCCATAGACCCCCCCAAAAATGGATTCTGCGTCCAAAAATGCTTTGAAAACGATACGTAACTCGACCCCATAGCTGAAACCTTTTAAAAAACCCTTCCGCAGCCGCTTTTTAGCCCCACAGAGCCCCACGGGGTTGGGCGACAGGGCTGGAAAGTGTGCGGGCACAACTAGATGGTAAACCGAGTATTTTGTCAAAATTTCAGATTTAAAAAAAAAAACCTGCTCAAAAAGGCCCGGACGGCGGACGAACATTTCGGTTTTTGAAACTTATGGCCGAAAATTATACACCGAAGCCAACAGCGACTCTGTCGGTATTATTTTGAGACGCATTTTCCCTATCGGAATGGTGCACCACCGCAAATTGCTCACCTGAGCCAGTCTTTCTGTGACCCTGCATAACCATCTTTATCCTGTCTGATTTGGGATAGAAGTCCAAAAAGGTCGTCCGAGTGCCGACTCCGGTTCCGGCCCTACCTGACGAAGAAGGTGGCTCTCTGGGCAGCCTCCTCCCGGTGGACATGGGTTCCCCTCTTCCTGGTCCCAGCCGCAACAAGATCCCCGGACTGCCCCCAGTTGAGTCGCCTCCAGTTTCCAAGAAAAACCTTCCTTTGCCTCCAGAACGTGAGTACTTGTATATGTCTTCACTTTACAATTTGCATCGTAAACATTCTCTTTTTTTCAATGTGGATGGAAAGTTGTCGAGGGTCAATCAAATAAGACGAGAATGTGTCAAAGTTTCAAGAGATATATTCTCCTATCATCAGGGCCTAATGAAATGAACAAAATGGCAGCAATTAAAAAAATAACTTTGGAGGACATTGAAACAGAGTTTACAACGGATATTGATGATCTAACTGAGATCTAAAAACATGAGATATTTAACTAACTGAAGATACTAAGCTGAACACAGGATGAAACCAACTGAGCAAAAAATTAAGAAATAAATAAATAAAATAAAGTAAAAATATAATAAATGAATGATTAAAAATAATATAAATAAAACTAAATGAATGTGAAAAAAAAAAAAAAAAAAAAAAAAACAGAAAGCAAATATAATGAAAAATTTAAAGCATAAAAAATGATTAATAATAAAAAATAGAAAGCAAATAATATTTGCTTATGATTTATATGAAATAATATTTGCTTCATATATTATATGAAAAATTTAAAGCATAAAAAATGATAAATAATAATGATAATACTTACATAATAATGATAGCAATTGTGGTGCCCCCACTTATTTGTACAGCAAATAACTAATGCATGGTTAAAGCAAATAAGCAAGCAGAGAGGAGCTGAGAAATATGAACATTGTACAACGCTCACCCTCTTGAAAGGGGACAGGGTGGCCCTGTGGACTATGGCGTCAGTGGAACGTCTGTTTACAATCAGTCGGGGCGCTGATCAGCCTGGTTCGAATCTGGGGACGAACACCAATGTTTGACCAAAAGTCAATCACTTGTTGTAATACCTGTCTTGTCGGCAGATAATTCACCTCTGAACGCAAGTTTATGTGAATCCTTCTATGGAGCAAGAATTTCTAAAGCTTTTTCAAGTATAGTGCGGGGTCGGCTCCTGCCCCAATTGTGAAAACCAGTTGGTTAACACAAAGAAAACTCAATTTTTTTTTTAAAACTTTTTACTCACCCTCTTAAAACGGGTGGCTAACATACGGGGTTCCGCAAGAACCCCCACCGACGAGACTCAACCCTCTCTACTTGTGAACCTGGAGAGGGGTGAGCCCTGCAGAGTAGAACTGACTATATCAAAGCGGGATCCAGGCCAACTTGCTCAGTACATCTTCAAATGAATTAGCAAATCGCTCCTCTCTGCTCGCTTACGTTATTCCTAAGCAAGTGTCTTGTTGTTCATTTCTATTCTCCTTGCAGGAGCTAGTAATCTTTTTCTTCTACATCAAAACGTATCCCCAACCTTGGGTTTACGAATCCATACCAAATTCAATTCAACACATACAGATTCTTCTCGAGAGTTCACACATCCGTATCAAAAACCTTCGTAATTCATTCCCACTTTTTGCTCAACATAAACGGACCCTTTCTAAGTTACTGCATCCGTTTCAATTAAAATTCGACAATAAAAAAAATAAAAAATGAAAAAATAAAATTGAATAATATCAAGGAAAAAAAATTTAACATAAATGAGGGAGGAGTGTACCCCTTTTTTCACCAATGCAATGATAAAAATAAAATGAAAACAGGTACTAATGAACATGTAATAAGTAAATATTATATTGATGGTGTTTTTTTTTTTTTTGTTTTTTTTTTTTCTATTTTCAGCTACGTCTCCATCTCTGCCTGACCCTATTTCGTCCAGACAGCTAAAGAGAGAAAAGAGGAAAAAAGAAAAAGAAGAACGGAAGAGGGAAAAGGAAGAAAGAGCTGCACGTCGGATGCTCAGAGTGCGCTTCCCCACATTTTTACAATATCGCATGCAATACGTATCAGAACACCATATTCAAATATTTGAATGGCTCTCTCCAACAACGTTGTAAACGAAAAGTTACCCCAAACGGAGATTTTGATGGAACAACGTTGTTTGCGACTCCTTCGATTGTGGAGACATGAAATTTACCGAATTGGAGGAGTTGGTAACCTTGGGCGAACTGGTGCGGTACGCCATTTGTCTGTCAACAATCTGCGTTTATTGTGTATCCTGAAAACTTTGGATTTTGTCGTACACAACGTTGTTGTAGGGAGCCATTCATTTGATTTTTCGCTAATGGCGTCCTTGCTGCACATCGTTTCTTGTCCTTGAAGAGCTCACAATATACCTGGTTTATTGTTGCAGAAAGCGTTACTTAAAAAAGCAGTCTTATCCGATGACCTGCCTGTAAGTAACGTCACCTTGCAACGTCTTGCGTGAAATAAGTGCGTCAAAATCAAGTGATGACAATTAATTTGTTTCTTGATCTGTACGCAGCCATCGCCGATTCCTCGGGTTTTCATCACGGAAAACACCACCGGCAAGACGTTGCCAGTAGCTGAAAAAGGCATCCTCATTTCGGGCTCTTCTGGGCCGAGGAAGGCGGTCTCGTTCGCGGACGGCGTTCGGCCCGGCGAGGGGACTTCACCTTCGGGCGGGGAAGACCGTCCCTTGTCGCCGCCTCCGCGGAAGAGGGAGAAGAAGAAGAAGAAGTTGATGAAGAGGGATATTAGAAAGAAACGCAAGGTGAGTAGCGTAGAACTTGTCGGACTTGATGGAATGGGTCGGTTGTGACGTAATCTGTTTTCAGGTGCGGGTGCAAGTCGTTATTAAAGGTGAGGACGACGATGAGGATGACGACCGACTGCCTCCGCTGCCGCCCAAGAACGAAGCACCATCTATCGCCTTCTTGGACATTTCAAATCTACCACCGGGCTATGGATTCGTCGAGAGTAAGTGAAGATGGCTTAAAAACGCTGCAAATTTTACTCAAGGGTTTATTATTCTTTGATTTAGGTTAATAGTGCAAAAATTAATTCTGTGTCAATAAAAAAAAAAATGTGGGACCTCGAAAAATACCAAAATTACTCGGAAAATATTTGACCTCCTGGGATCCTTCAAAAATCCCATTTGTAGCCCCATGAGAGCCCAATTATCCCCACGGTAGAATCGAATCGTTTTGGGACCTCCAAAAATAGATTCTACGTCCAAAAATACTTCGAAAACGACACCTAAATCGATCCCATAGCCAAAACCCTTTTTAAAAAACCCTCCCGTAGCCCCATAGCGCCCCACGGGTTTGGGCTATCGGGCTGAAAACCTTGCGGGCACAACTAGATGGTAAACCAAGTATTTTATCAAAATTTAAGATTAAAAAATAAAAAAAAATGCCTACTGCTAAAAATGGCTCAGACGGCGTACGGACATTTCGGTTTTGGAATCTATACCTCTTGATTAACGGATCGGCTCGCCAGGCCAAAATTACCATCCAGCCAAGTAGAATGACCGACCGGCCAGCGAGGGCTTTTTCAAAGGGCGGCGTTACGATTGTGAATGCTACGATTGCGAACGCTTCGTTTTTTCTACCTGGGGGCCTGCGACGTTTGCCTTTCTGGCATAGACGTAAACAAAGGATAGCTTCACTCAAGTGCTATGTTCGCCTGGTATAATCAAAGGCAATCGGTACAATCCCGTCAGTGTCCGTCGGATTGCTCTCGGTGTAATATAGTCGGCTGATACAAGCTGATGTGGGAGATCTGAAGGATCTGTGCAATACTTACGAACTTACTCTGGACATCAAAATGCTTCACACTGAATTTGAGTTCGCTGCTATGAATGGTGCGAGGAAAGTTTTTCCAGGGGTTTCTCTTGTGCGCTGCACTTTCCATTTGGGTCAATGTTGGTGGAGGAAAATCAATGCTATACCCAAATTGAGGAAATGTTACTCATCCAAACAGCCCAACCCTACAGGATTGGTTGTCATTTTCGGATTAACCCTTCTTCTACCTTCCGACGTTGATGCTTACGTAAAACTTTGCCCAGACCTTGATAATGGAGCCGAGAACTTCCATAGAAACTATAACGCCCAACTTACGAGTTCTTCTATACATAAAGTGCTGCAAACGATCAAGGAAATTCAAGTTGACACGATGACTAAGTTCAATAGTATAGCAGCTGGACTTATGAACCCACGTAAACCATCAACTGTTGAGCAGAATAAGGAATTGTGGGAGCAGCATGAACTTATGAGATTACTGGGGTCACATGAGGGCTTGCTAGGTTATTTGCAATTTTGCGGTCGACGGTATCGCGCCAAAAAAACTATGATAGGTGCTAGCTGATCCACAGCAACTACTGACTAGTTCGAGATTTTCATAATGACGTGAGTAGCGGCTATTTCCTTTTTTTCTTCTCTGCATTCTGATCCATGTGTGCACACCTCTATGATTCCGTGCCACGTATTGGCAACATCGCGTTCGCAATCCTCCACTTTTTCGGATTAAAGAGGGTCGGTTCGCAATCGTATACTTTCTTAGCGTTCGCACTCGTAACGTCTCCTTTCAAAGACTTACCAGGTAAGATGAAACAAATCTTGGAGAAGTGCCGAGCCGGCTGCAAACTTCCATTCGGTCAGACGGCTTCTTTGACATCTTCAGCCGAAGTTCCCACGCTTTTCGACGACTAACGAATTCTTTTAATCCCTCGATCTTCACCTTCCTGTCATCCTTAGGGAACCGGTGGAAAGAAAATCCTTGATTTGCCCGGCAATTGCACCCGTAAACATAGCAACCCCCCCCCCCCCCCCCCCCCCCCCTGCATAGTCGTCGTCAAGGTTCACACAAATGATTACTTTCCTTCTAGTGAAACTGCGAAATCAACTGCGAGCTGCATCTTTCTCTTATCAAACTAATAATTAGTTCTTCAGTTTTCAATTTTTGTACCCCGACATGGCTATAATTGGAAGAAAGCTGTATAAGTAGGTGCCAGGAGCTTCAAATTACCTACATGGGGCGGGAGGGCGACTTGCCGTGTGTGAGTGAGTCGTCCGAGCGCCACCAGAGTTCGCATGCTTAATATCTACAGAGTGCATACCGTTGAATTCAGTTATTTGTTTCAGTGAACCTCCTGGGAGAAGTCGACCCATCGTATCAACAGCCAGCCGCTATGCCTCCTCCACCTCCGCCACCGCCTCGGTAATACGACGTTACGCTTAGCTAATTTACTCTCCCCTCTCCCTTTTTTTTAACTTGTAAATCTCTGTAAATAAAATTCCTTTTCTAAAATTTGTCGGATCAAGAAACTGGAAACACTTCGGATTATCATTGAAATGTAAATGTTTCTAGTGCCAAAGCTAAATTTGATTGTTTTGTATTATTAAACGGAGGGCTTTACACTGACTTGGTAAAACTAGCAAGGTCTGCGCAGCAGGTTCCTCACTTCCAGAAATAGAAATAGACGCTATTTTCGTGAACAAAACAAACTCTTTTAATTGCTTATTTGCCCAATATCGCAAAATAATCAGAATCGGGTGAGGTGTTTGTGGAGCGAAAGCGTTTTGTATAAACTCAAAGGGACGCCCTCACTCCACTCTACCACTGGTTAATGGAAGATCGATGTAGCGCAGATCCATCACTAAGTATGTATATCCACTTTGTGATCGTACCTACTACGTGCTGGTTAGTGAATGTTGTAATTGATAGAATGGAAACACGAGAGTGAGAAAACTTTTAATATCTGGTTGTATCTAAGAATGTCACCTCCACATGTTTTCATTAACTATGATGGAGTGAGTTTCATCGTCACTGGTGGAGCCACGTCGGCCCCAATTTCTGCAATGGAGCTGCAAACAAGAATAGAGCCACAGCAGTCCGGGCGGGAGTCAGCTGCACTAGTTTTCATGAGTTGGTTAGGGAGAGAGATCGACTCCTCTGCTGAATACTAAATTGTTTATTCAGGTCATTTAGTATTCAGCAGAGGAGTCGTTCTCTCTCCCTAACCAACTCATTGGTTTAGACCTCTGCACCATCGGCAAACAACCACTTTGCACTAGTTTTAGGTGAGCGCCTAAAGAGGACCGGGTGTTGTACCGTTTAACTACGAATAGGGGGGTCGAGGCCAATTTTACGCCCGTTAAATTTACCGCATTGAGCGACTGTCACTTGGTGGCGATGCCCGATAAAGTGGTCGGCCGAGCGAAGCGAGGCCTTATGCCTGAGTGTGTAGTAGGCAGTGTGAAGTGGATTTTCACCTTCAAATCCCTTCTCACAGTACGTGCCGTAGTGCCCTTGACATGCTTCTGGAAATAGATTTTTCCTGTGCAGTCATCCTGTTTTGACTCCCAAGCAGCTATAGTCAGCCTTATTAAAAGTTATTAAGTTTTATTTAAACAGGTGGCATTGGAATTAGGCCGTATTTCTGCTCAACTGACAGAAAGTCATTTGAGCTTCAGCTTGAGAGTTGACATGGATTCAGACTGAGGTGTCCAATTTCATGTCAACCAGAGGATCAACATTTCTGGTGAAAGTGGTTCTAATTGCTGATTTAGTTGCACGTTCTTCCGCTAGAGTGCCTACGTCTAGATCCCCGATTTCCATCAGCCTTCTGACAGATGCCGGCTGAACGTTCCGTTTCCCCATTCGCTTTGGTCGATTTTATGACGCATATTAATTTTTAGCCCTAGACTTCTCTCACTTGTGTTCCTTTGCATCAAACTTTAACGTATCATATTCCCCGACTGAGGTTAGCAATTTGTTTTTGATCTTCAGAGGTAGCATATGTTCATATTATCAATCCTGTCGCAGGTCCCGCAAAATGTATTTTCTGCCTTTCGCTCCCTAACGCTTGTTGTTCGCATGTACATGCCTCTTATGTATTTTCGCCTTTTGCATTTCGTCAGAGTTCCAGATCCCGACTCTTTACCTTTTGTGCGGGGTTCCACAATCATTTTTGCAGTCTACCGATTTTTGTAGTGTACCGAACAATTATCTTTGAAGTGTAAAAAATACTTTCTAGACATTTCTTATCGAATATAATTTATTTGTAACAAACCAAAAATACTGCGCAAAAACGCCTTAGTTGAAAATTATGAACAGTGTATTTACTTATTAAAGTTTTTTTTTTGTATAGACAATGTGTAGATCAGATTGTAGTTTACAAATATACAGAGATGCATTCGTGCAATTTACTACAGTTGAAAGTCTTTGTTTCCTCGTAATTTCTTGGACGAACGTTCAGGGGGTTTGACGAGGAAGTTTTTCCCCAGGAATTTCAGGGTGAGGTGGCCGACGTCTAACTCGAATTCGCAAGAAGCTTTGGGTATGCCTGGAAAAAAAATCGGATCGTAAGTTGTGACTCATGACGGGTGGGGGCCATTCACAGACGTTGCTCAAATCTCGTCTCAAAATCGACTTATGGGGTTATCACACTGCCGTAAAAGACATGATGACTGACAACTTGCAGGGACCACAAGTGAGTGGGAAAAGGTAAATTTGAAAGGTAAAGGGAAAAAACAACGTTGTCAGCTGTTTGTAAACTGCCGAACGGCTGAACCAATTTCGTAGTGGGTGGGCGCAAATTGACCCGCATGTTCCGACTTAGATAATAGGCTATGTTAGATTTCGTGAACTCTATTCCTTCATCGCGAACGGAACTTTCCTTCGCGACGAAAAGCCGCGTCAAATAGCGTCGTTTCTAGGGATTGATAGGAAAATTTTCGAATGGCAAACCGTCGTTTAGTGAGGACAGTTCACACTATACGATGGTTTGCCAGTCGTCAGGCGTTCATAGATAGGGGGGGGGGGGGGGGGGGGGGCTGTGAGTGTGACGTCAATGGCCGCTTCTTGGATGGGTGTTTCTGGCAGTGTGATGACCCCCAAACGTGGAACAAATGGAATTCATAGACGGAAAGTCCCCGAGTCAAGTCAGTCCCGACTTGAGCGGTGGTTGGTAATGATGATAGGGAAATTACCACTTAAAAATGGGGAAAACCCCCTTTTGGTTTATTATTCTTGGAATAATACACCTATGTTTTCGCGACGGAGGCCGACGACTCCGATCGGCCTCAAAATTTGACATCCGCTTCAAGAGGTCTAGATTCCAAAACCGAAATGTCCGTCCGTCGTCCGGGCCGTTATGGGCATTTTTTTTTTTTTAGGTGGCAACTGCCGTTTTGGGCAGTAGGAATTTGTTTAAAAATCTGAAATTTTGGCAAAATACTCGGTTTACCATCTAGTTGTGCCCGCAAGGTTTTTACGGCCCAATCCCGTGGGGCGCTATGGGGCTAAAAGAGGGCTACGGAAGGGGGTTTTGAAGGCTTTTGGCTATGGGATCGAGTCAGGTGTCGTTTTCGACGTATTTTTGGACGTAGAATCCATTTTTTGGGGTCCCGCAACGATCCGATTTCACTGTTGCGATCTACAGGGCTTTCATGGGGCTACAAATGAGATTTTTGATGGATCCCTTTGAGGAGTCTGTAACAGGGACTTTGTACTAGGCCCTATTTTATTTCTTGTATTCGTTAATGATCTGTTCGCTCTGGATGTCTCGGGAAAATTCGTAGCCTTTGCAGATGACATAGCAATTTTATTGAAAGGAAACACATGGGAAGAGGTCCATTCAGAGGCGGAAGGAGTTATGGAGAAAGTCCTGAAATGGTTTCACTTGAATGGTCTAACCGTGAACATAACTAAAACAAAGTACATCACGTTTTTTATCAATAAAACTGGTCAGCCAGACTTTTCGAAATTAGTAATTCACAAAGATCAGTGCGCGCAAAAAACAGCATGCTCCTGTGGAACATTAGATAAGCTTGAAGCCTAAAATATCTTGGGCTTACACTGGATCAACATCTAAAGTGGCAGGAACACATTAGGAACACACAGAACTTGGAGGGGAGAATTAAAAAATGTTACCATTTCTTCATCATCCTAAGAAATTTTTTATCCAGGGATAATCTCCGCATGATGTACAATGCGTATGTTTACAGTATTCTAATGAGTGATTTCAGACCAATTTCCAAACTTCCTGTCATCTCTAAAGCGTTTGAGACAATAATGTATAACCAGCTGATCACTCACGTCGACGAGAGGGGACTGCTTAACATCAAACAATCTGGATTCCGTAGACATCACAGTTGTATGACTGCTCTTCTTACAGTAACCGAAGACATCAGAAATTCATTTAACGAAAACTGTGTCACCATAATGGTGTTACTAGACTTCTCCAATGCCTTTGGTACTCTCAACTTTGATAAGCTATTGACTAAACTCAACACGCAGTTCGGTTTTTCTTCCTCGGCTTCGAGTCTGATTAGGTCCTTTCTTCTCGATAGAACTCAGTGTGTGCATGTTGGCCGGTCGTCTTCCCGTCCTCTTCCTCTACGTCCGGGGTGCCACAGGGCTCCGTGATGGGCCCCTTGCTCTTTTCGCTGTATGTCAATGACATTTCGTCTACTCTTCAATTTTCCAACCACCACCAGTACGCGGACGACACGCAAATCTACCTCACATGCCCGATAGACTGCATCCACCAAGGTATTTCTCGTATCAACAGTGATCTTCAACAGATATCCTCATACTCAGCTGCGAATTGCCTCAGTTTGAACCCCTCTAAGAAGCAAGCCATAATATTCTCAAGGACTAAACTGACACTCTCAGGGCTTCCCATGATCTCGCTCAACTCAGTCATTGTTCCCTTTAGCCACACTGTCAAGAATTTGGGAGTCCTTCTCGAATTCGATCTCTCGTGGACCGCACACATCAATTCGCTTTGCCGGAGGGCCTACGGATCCCTGCATTCTCTACGCAGGCTGTCCTTTTTCACGCCACCACTACTTAAGTCTCGCCTCGTGAAGTCTCTGGTCCTCCCTCTCTTGACATATGGCGAACTGCTTTTTGCCCTCTCAATGGATGCTGCATGTAAGCGGAGGCTCCAGGTTGCATTTAACAACTGTACTAGGTATGTGCATAGCCTGAAACCGAGGGGCCACATCTCGTTCCATTCTACCAAGTTATTGGGCTGTACCTTCATGCCATACCTGTTGACTCGTTGCCTCGGATTCCTGTTCAGGGTCCTGCACCCCGATACTTTCACCATGCCACAATATCTTCGTGATTTTGTCGAGCGTGGTCCTTCTGCTCGTCTGCATACGGTTCGTCTCCCAGAGGCTAACTTTGCGGCTTTTAGGGCCTCCTTCCGGGTTGCGGGAGGGAGGTTGTGGAACTCTTTGCCACTGAGGATTAGGGCGCTCCACTCCCTTGAGTCTTTCAGACAGCGTGCATTGACTCACTTAGAAGACCATCTTCCCTGATTCACTCTTTTCCTTTTCTTTACTTTCCCCCTTTATTTTTCATCTTCAAACCTTCTTCACTTATATCAGAAGATTCTTCCTTTTTTCTTTTTTTTTTTCTCTCTTTCTTTTTTTCCCTTTTTTTCACCTCATCATTCCCCTCATTCATTCCCCTTAATGAGCAGTGGAAGTATGTACTTTTTGTTTTCTTTTCTCTTATTGTTTCCTTCAGAAACCTTTATTTATTTATTTTTCTTGTACCTGTTTGGTAATTGTTTTTGTTTATTTTTCGCCTTTAGTCCTGTAACTTGTACATTTGTACACTATGAGGAACTACCCTGTTCTATGTACAATAAAACATATTATTATTATTATTATTAATTTATGGCATAATAATTTGGGGTGGTGCCTACTCAAGCAATTTTCACTGCATTCAGGTGGCAATTAACACTGTGCTACGGATAGCAACCAAATCCGATCAGCGCACACCAATAGAAACTTTGTAGGTATTTCAAGTTCGATGTCCTACCACCTAGGGCAACTTATGTTTATAGACTAGTAAACTAGTAAATTACGTTTTCAAAACTCGGGAAACGTTTAGGCAGCATGAGGTGGTAAAAAGTACTAGGACTAGTCAGACAACCATTTTGCGAATTCCTCATCCAAAAGTTGACTTCTTCACTCGGCAGTTACTCTGGCTTGCGCCAGCGCTATTTGAAACCCTGCCTTTCTCGTTAAGGACCGCGAGGTCAACGGCAGTTTTCAAAAAAGAAGCTCTACTTTATTTTAAGAATATAGAAAATACTAATTATTATATCTTTATAATTATCTATATAATTATTATTATTATCTACATAATCTATATATCTTAAGTCGCTATAAATTGTAATTCTAAGTAATATTTACATATTATGTAATATTCATTAGCACTAAGGGAATGACAGGCCTTGACAGGTCAGAGACCTATAGGCCAAATCAAGAAAAATTGGTAACTATGTATACAAATTATGACTCTCTTCCTTATTGTTGATATTGTTTTTGTCTTTTGAATAAATAAATAAATAGGTGCAGATTAGCCAACCTTCGTGGACATGAAATCTGTACATTCGATGCCAGCGCCCATGGTGGCGTTGTGTTGTACTACTTTCGGAAGGTCAATCTTACCGCCAAAAGTTCAAACGCTCATTATTTTCATACTCTCTCCTGATTTCCGTAAAGGATTAAAAATTGTGTGCAGATGGTATAAAAACAAGTATTTTACTCTACAGAATGGGATTCGACTGAAAAACTGCGATTTTCAACCGTCCTTCTATAGCTCATTACCTCCATCTTTCAGTAGCGCTTACAGCACATAAATGACCGTGGACAGAAGTTTGCCACTTTCCGTCAAATGACCCTTATCCTTATCTATCACCAGCCACTCTGATTGTTATCAAAACTCACATCTTGTAATGTTGTCCTTGCCAAGAAGCTTCAGCGTGTTTTTCGTCTCGAACACGAGAATCCCACCGATCCCAACGAGACAGGGCGCTTTGGACTGCAAGACCCGGATGAACGCTCCGTGATAATCCGCCTTGTACAACAACAGCCCCATCTCTTCAGTCAGATTCTCCGCAACGTCCCCCGAAAACCTGAGACAAGGATACCATCAACATCTTTGACTATATATAACCCTGACGTAAACATCACCAACTTACTCTTTGTATTTTCTTAAATTAAGGTAGCCTTCCATGTAGGATTTCCACATTTCGTGAAGTGGGACCAGGTCTTGGAATTGCAGCCCTTTCCGTTCGATTGTGTAAAGTCCCAAAGCTCTTTTCTTCCTGTTGCTCAGAGTCTGGTTCTTGGGGCAACCCCTTCGTCGGATGCGTTTCTTGAGAGTCTTGAATTCCCCTTGAAGGAGTGGATACCTCTGCAACCAATAACGGGGGTTTGGATATTATATATGGATATTATATAGGGACTGAAGGCATTCCAGGGAGCCAGGACGAGCGTATGCCCGTCAGCCTGTCGGAAGCTCGGGAGTCGACTATCCCCCTGGTCTCCTGGGCCTTCCAGAACGTCTCCCGGATCCCCTATATCTCCGGGACGTACTCCTCCGACCTTCTCCACGGTCCAGACAGACGCCTCCTCGGCGGCGGGGGTTACTTACTCCTGGAACAATGGAAAACCCCGATTCCTTGCAAACCGACTCACCCTTTTCAACTGATCGCCGATAGCTCTGACGTCGCTGTTTCGAAGACGTTTTTCCAGAAATGAAGTCACCGCTCCGAGATCGTCGTCGATCCCTTCAGACGTGCCGGCGCCGCAATTGTCGAGCACATCCTGCGGCAGCTTGAGGAAAGTTTTGTCTGCAACTGACGACATATTGTGTGAGGCTCTAGTAATCTTGGAAAACATTTCAAAACGTACCGTCAGCCTCAACAGCCTGAAAGAAGTGATTTTACACACTTACCTTTCGCTTTCATATTAAGGTTTATACTATTACTATGAAGACATAAGAGTGTGGGGATGGAAGTAGATGGTGGCCACAGAGAAAAAGAAACCAGAGATGGTGGCCGACTCCTTCTATTAGCGGATTAAACGACCATCACGTGAACAAGTTGTTCAGAACAACTGTTTTCAAAACAGTGTTTTGAAAACACCACGGGAAAACACTTTAATTGCCGGGAAGTTACCTAACGATCGATGTATCGATGAATCGATTATGTAATCGATCAATATCATCCTATGAGGGTTTGAGAAATTAAAAAGGTACGGGCAAAATAATTTTGTATTATTCCAAGATTAAATTATTTCGTTTATAATTCTTGGAATAATAATTGAGTGAATACTATTCATGACGGGGTTCGAATATGTTGATAGGCCTTAAAATTTGACATTATAGGTAAGTGTACCTACGTTTCATGACACGTGATGATTTCATGACGATCGTGATTCCAAAAATGATTTTTTTTTAATCAGAAATTTGATATAATACTCAGTTCCCCCATCTAGTTGGGCCCGTAAGGTTTTCAGCTCGATCGCACAAACCCGTGGAACTAAGTAGGGCCTACGGAATGGGTTGTCGGCTAGCCGAATACTCGAAAACTACACCTAACTCTTACTCGTAGCTACGAGTGAGTAGTTTTCGAGTGTTTTTGCATGTAAAATCCATTTTTGGGTATCCCATATCGATCCTATTTCATCATGGGGATATATGGGGCTATCGTGAGGCTACAAATGGGGTTTTTGAAGGATGTCAGAAGGTCGAATGAGGAGTCGTTTTCCGAGTAATTTTGGACGCATAATCCATTTTTCGAGGTCCCTCATCCGTCCACAAACTGTATAAGAATAAAAAACTAGGTATTTTAAATCCTACTAAATAAGTGAAATTTTTTATTGATATAGAATTAATTTTTTGGATATTTTTGGATTTATATCAAATAATAGCCCTTGTGTAAAATTTGCAACGTTTTACGTTTCAAGATGTGTAGATTCCAACAACCAAATGTCCGTCCGCCGTCCAGGTAGTTTTGGGCAGTAGGAATTTTTTATTAAGGGGATATGGTAGTCGAGAAACCAAAATTGTTAATATTTACTTTTGACTTTCGAAACCATTTTTTTCGGATTCCTCGCCCCCAAAAACATGGAAAAATATACCAGGATCTCCATATACATGTATATATACCTACTTATAAATGAAAAATAAATAATATATACCATAATAAAAGTCGAAATAACTTCGGCCCTGAATGAGCTACAGAGTTCAAATTTTGACCACATGTTCTATGGTACTAGACGAAAATATTTAGGGAACAGAATTTTTTTACATCAAAAATTGTAATTTATATGACTTGTCTCCGGAATCGTAAATAAATGTCCCCCCACTCCCTTCTATGGGCTCTACAGGAAAACTGTTCCCTAAATATTTCCGTCTAGTACCCTAGAACACGTGGTAAAAATTTGAACTCTGTAGCTCAAATAGGGCCGGAGTTATTTCGACATTCATGTAAAAATATGTGAAAAATCAGATGTCCGAGAAATCAGCTGTCAAAGTTTTCCTTCGGGTTTAGACGATGTCTGAACGCTTCCGCTTTGGCTGCAATGAATCTAATCTAAAAAACGATGCTTCCGCGCTACCTTGCAGTCTTGGAAGGAATTAATTCCTTATTATTGTATCCACCCCCCCCCCCCCCCCTCAACACCACCACCTCCTGCCCAATTGCTACTTCGAATAAAAATTAGCGACTAATTCGTGGATTGACGTCACATATTAGGACCGGGGTTAGAACGGAATATCCCTCACCTTACTGTCGAGCTTTCGACATAAAATATGCCATCATCAGGGCAAAAGTGGTTTCTTAGGAAAATGTACACGGACACTATATACTGCCCTACCTAAGATAAAAGTAAGTAGGTATGTACTTAGATAAAACACACATGAGTATAAAACGGAACGAATATTATATATATATATAATGTATGGTCTAGGGTACATAGTCATACCATAAATATACGTTAGGTGGGTACTATATTTTCTATCAAAAAAAGTTTTGATGCTTTTTGATGCCAGCCCGGGCGCGTCCGCGAGCGGGAGATCGCTCTCCACTCTACTGGCAACATTCCGTAAAATTGGATTTACGCTGATTTCCAATGGTCGGAGGTGATTTTTGGACTTACCATCGTGTTCCTCACATTTCAAACTATTAAAAATCGTCATAAAATTTTTTTCGAAAATGTGGTCATTTTCGACTACCATATCCCCTTAAATCTGAAATGTTGACAAAATATTCGGTTTAGTATCTAGTGGTGCCCGCAAGCTTTTCAGCCCGATCGCCCGACCCCGTGGGGCTAAAAAGGGGCTGCGGGAGGGGTTTTCGAAGGGTTTCTACTGTTTCGAGTTAGCTGTCGTTTTCGAAGTACTTTTGACCGTAGAATCAATTATTGGGCGTCCCTGAACGATCAAATTTTACCGTGGGGATCTATGGGGCTTCCTTGGGCTACAAGTTGGACTTTTGAAGGATGTCATGAGGTCAAATGAGGTGTCGTTTTCCAAGTAATTTTGAACTCTTACCCCATTTTTCGAGGTCCCCCATCTGTCTTAACATTGTACAGAATTTTTTTTTATTGAAAAAACAAACAAAACAAAAAAAATTGTGAAGTAATTAGGGTAAGCTCTGGGTAAGATGCCAGGAGTTGAATGGGGTTTCGATTTGCGTGTAATTTTGGACGGGAGTTCCCCATCCGTCCAAACACTTTACACAATTCAAATATTTTTGTTTATTTTTTAAAAATAATTCTTAAATAATTTTTGGATATTTATTCCAAAGAATAATAAAGACTAAGTGATTTGTGTAAAATTGGCAGCGTTTTTGCGTAGGCTTCATTATTAGGATCAATCTTTCTCATTCTTCTATCTTTTTGCGAAGGAATAATAGTTTACAACCCGATGCTAACCAAAGTAATCGACGTGACTGTCGATTCCTTTTCTAGAAACTCATACCCCTAAATTCGTTGTGACCATGTTTGAGGAAGGTAATGGGCTTTGCAGTGGTTACAATCCCTGCGACGTGAGTTTCGCGTCTCTACAAGCTTCAGAGGTTGAGCAATGCAATCGTAGGGATGGGCCACAGAGTAAAAGAGATCAGATGGGGATGGGCAAACCGGCTCACTTCAAAGAGGTTCACGGCAGGAACGGGCCGTTGTGAGTGAGGGTGATGTCTAAAGGTCGATTTACACTTGTCCGTGATGCGACAGTGACGTCACAGGCACGGGGCCCCGCGTGCGGCGGCGCGCCGCCGAGGCGAAAATTATTAAAATAATCCGGTAAATATTTCTTTCGATTAAATTATCATTTGATCATTCTTACCGTTCTCTGAGTAGTTCTCCTAGTTAGTAACACGACGATTAGCTTGATCCGATGTCGGATCGTACCTATCAGATAAATATCGGTTGTCGGTTAAGATTTGCTAGCGTAAACAAATGCAGAATTCATCGTTGAACTAAAGGTGCAAAAAGTGCGCGAATCGGCAGAAAATCTGTTGTTATGAGGTCACCAACTACCTGAGGGTGGATCCAAGTCATTTCCAGGCCGGAAAATGGTGGGCGATTTTTCGACTTTTGTCCACCCCCACGCACTGTGCGGCGGTCCGATACATCCGACGGCACTTCAGGAGGGACCAAGAAGAAATGTAAATTTGTAAAACCGTAAAATTTACATAATTCAAAGGAAAAAACGTCTCAGAGACGTCTCAATCTGGGCTCAAATGGGTCTCCACGTCTCCCAGCTTTAGAGGTCTCATTGTGACTTTACCGACACGTCTCTTAGACTTCAAAGCGGAGATGATGGCTCTCGAGATGTCTCATAGACATTTAAGTGTTAACATACCAGAGATGTCGCAGAGACAACACGGGCGCAACGTACATGTACGTTGGTTCTACATGTATGTAGAACCTACTGTGATATCCCGACTTCAGGGTTACCACCAGGATGACGTGAAGGGTTAAGCGAGGATTATCCCATGAAGATTAGGCAGAAACAGAAATACGGGGTACAGAGGTTCAGGAAGCACCGGGCACTCAAAAGCTAACTGGAGATTATCAAAACACGTTATAAGTATATATATAAAACATACCTACCTATATAAATATACTAATACTGAAAGCGTGTTTCTCGGAAGGCCAAGGTGTGTACGTAGGTACCTTCAGGATGATGAAAGCGAATGCCGCCTACGGCGCACAGTGCTTTTTTTCGCCAATCTAGCTGGACAAAAGTCCAAAAAAAAAAAGTTCTTTTCTTCTTCAAAATAACTATTGGAGTCTCTTCATAGATAGTTGGCAAGGTAAGAAACAAAGGAGAAAAAGCTCAGAAGGCACAGAATCGTGTCATATCATGCATTGTTAAGAGGAGATGAAACCCCACTCATCGTCTGGCTAAAGCCGATCTTATTAACATGTTCATTCAACTGCAAGTGATTCACCGGCCGCTTCGCCTAGGGTCTTCCAACAATTTTTCAAGTGAAGTTGTACATTATACGAGTACCAACTTATTGAAAAATTTTGGTTCTATGAAATTTTTGGAATTTACGATATTTTTGAAGTATTTGCGTTTTTTTTAGCGAAAAACGTCGTTAGAGGTATAGTTATTGGACTGCAACTTCTGAGGTCCACCTCGGTTCAACCGGATCTTTTTACCACGTTAAACTTGAGTTATTTCTGGATGGAACTGGACCAATTTGAGCTGCAGGAACCTGCAGGTTTACGAGATACAGCGTTTTGAAGTTGAATGTTTTCGCATTTTTGCGTGTTTTGACGTGGTGGAAAGTGCTGAAGTACGGGGATAAAAAATGTGAGAATGTTTTATAGAATTGATAAGCGTTGCGGCTTTGAGAAGTAGGTAATAGTAACTTCAAATTGTTCATCGTGTCGCGATGGTCGTGGTTTAGATGGTGTTGGTTGGTCACGACATGACCAACACCATCCAAACCAACAACCATCCAAAAATTCTTTCAATAACATTTAGACTGACAAGTTGTATAACAAGAGATTGCAGTAAAATAATAACAATTTTTGAGGAATGTTTACTGAAAAATCGTTATTTTATAGCTTATTCAAGCATCTTTGGGGTCTGAGAATGGCTTCAATCGACTCTGGAACCTAGAAATCATATTTACTGCCAAAACACATAATATAATAATAATATTATTTTCAGCGTTGGAACGAATTTTTTATCTTGTAATTAGAGTTTTGTCCAGCTAGATTGGCGAAAAAAAGCACTGTGCGGCGGTGGTCCTTTGGAAAAATTAACAATTAAGAAAAGGAGCTAATCAGCGAATGACGCCTAAGGTGGTCGTCCTCTTGGTCAATAACAATTAAGCAATGAAAAGGAGCTAATGACCAGCTCCCAGGCCTACCGAAGGTGCAATGACAATATTATCTAGAGATAATAGGGTTAATACATTGTATATGAATATTATGACACTACTTCTCCAAAGTGACTGCAATGAGACGTCTCTGTGGCGTCTCAAATGCATGTCACCGCCCTCTGTATTTTAAATGAAACTAGTGGACAAGAAAGGGGGGCCGCACTTCGCTCGGCCATTGAATGCATACAGGGGTCTTCGTTTAGATTTCCTAGTGATCTTAGCAGACCGATTGTTTAATTTAGTTAGTTGTTTAGAAACGAGCCTGTTCAAAAATGGAGGCAACCGAGGCCACCATTTGGATTTAGTATACAAAATTTGTGGATATTTAATATAGATATTAAACATCCACAAATTTTGTATAGGTACCTACCGTATTTTTCCGTCCTAAGCCGTTTTTTGTCCGCTGACCGGCCTATCAGGAGATCTCCTAATAGGCCGGTCAGCGGACAAAAAACGGCTTAGGACGGAAAAAATCGACACGTTCTAATTTATTTGGAATGTTGTCAGGGACGGTGCCAGCTTCGAAACCTTAGTGCTGAATTCTGGGTGCTCGAAAAACCGCGAAATGTTCGGAATGTTTTTCAGTTTTTGGCTTTTAACTTCTAAAATGTGCGCCCTACCGAAAACGTCACTGTATACTATTTTCAAGTAGACAAGATTTGCTACCATTTTAGCGCAACGGCAGCGTTGTAGGTCCAATAGGTCCCGAGATTAACCCTCTGAAAACATAGGTGTATTATTCCAAGAATAATAAACCAAAACGCTGCTTTACACAAGGGTTTATTATTCTATGATATAGGTTACTTGTGCAAAAATTGTTTCTGTGTTAATGGAAAAAAATTTTGGAAAAAAAATTTTGTTTGGGATTTTTTTTGGATTTTTTCAAAAATTCTTTATTTTTGGCTCGAAAAATATTTAACCTACTGGGATCCTTCTAAAAATCCCATTTTTAGCCCCATGAAAGCCCTATAGATCGCCACAGTGAAATCGGATCGTTCTGGGACCCCCAAAAATGGAGTATACGTCCAAAAATACTTCGAAAACGACACCTAACTCGATCCCATAGCTAAAAGCCTTAAAAAAAAAACCTCCCATAGCCCCATTTTAGCCCCATAGCGCCCCACGGGTTTGGGCGATCGGACTAAAAACCTTGCGGGCACAACTGGATGGTAAACCGAGCATTTTGTCAAAATTTCAGATTTTAAAAAAATCCTACTGCCCACAACGTCCCGGACGGCGGATGGACATTTCGGATTTAGATTGTAGACCTTTTGAGGCCGATCCGAGTCGTCGACTCCCGTCGCGAAAACATAGGTGTATTCACGGTAGGTAGAAGATTCTACCGTGGGTGTATTATTCCTAGAATAATCCTATTATTCCAAGAATAATAAACCAAAAATACCTACCAAGAGCCACGTTTCGATTCAAAAAGTACTATATCCATTAATCCGAAATTTCAAATCTCCATTCAAACTATTAAATAGTTTCAAATTTTGAAACGTGGAACACACGTTCACACTTTTTACCAAAAATATTTATCATAAATTATTTAGAAATATAATAAAATTTATTATATTTAATATAACATCATTGACTTGTAGCACGTTTTTCAAGTCGCAATGATTTTTCGCGTTTTTCTCACATTTTACCAAAACTCCCCTTTTTTTTTTTGTCTAAAAAAAAAAAAGGAAGCAACAAATTGGCGGTAATCATACGTACAAACTAAAAAAAGTTCTTAAACGGGTTTGAGGGTTTTTTGTCGAAAAATTTCGAAGGACCTTTCCGGCGTAGTGTACCCTTGGGTTGTTCTTCCCCCTTCCGTGAGGTAGCACGAAGTGGACGTCGTCCAACCTTCCGGAGCCACACACCGTGTAACTCTCTGACAGATGACAGTATCCGTCTCCCGCGTCTCGGTTTTAAATCAACTCAAGTGTGTTTCAAGTTTTTGACAATTGTCGTTTGAATCGTTCGAAAATGTGGCTCATGTGCGTGCTTTTCGTGACGATCGTCGTGTTGTTGGTTTTACAACAAATCCTGTATTTTCCCTCGTGGAGGGTGTACCGCATGTTTTGGAAGTTACCTGGACCGAAGCATCATGTCCCCTTGCTCGGGGCAGCTACGTCAGCCATGTTCGCTAAACCATGGGGTGAGCACCTAAATCATTAAATCATTTGTAAAAATACCTACTTAAGATAAAAGTTTAAAAAAAAAAACTAATTATCAGGATGGTATTTTGAAAAACGCTGCAAATTTTACACAAGGTTTTATTATTTTTTGGTTAATTGTGCGAAAATTAATTCCGTGTCAATAAAAGAATGTTGAAAAAAGAAAAAAAAAATCTACACTGTCCTGTGTTGATACCTACAGAATCTTTTTTACTCGGAAAATATTTGACCTCCTGGGATCCTTCAAAAATCCCATTTGTAGCCCCATAGATCCCCACGGTGAAATCGGATCGTCGCGGAACCCCATAAATGGATTCTACGTCCAAAAATACTTCGAAAACGACACCTAACTCGATCCCATAGCCAAAATCCTTCAAAAAAACCCTCCCGTAGCCCCATTATAGCCCCAGAGCGCCCCACGGGCTTGGGCGATCGGACTGAAAACCTCGAGGGCACAACTAGATGGTAAACCGAGTATTTTGTCAAAATTTCAGATTAAAAAAAATGCCTTCTGCCCAAAACGTCCCGGACGGCGTACGAACATTTGGTTTTTGGAATCTAGAACTTTTGTAGCGAATAGGTAATGTCAAATTTTGAGGTCGATCAGAATTTTCGACCCCCGTCACGATTACGGTGTTTTATTCCAAGAATAATAAACCAAAACGATGCAAATTTTACACAAGGGGGTTTATTTGTGCAAAAATTTACATCAAAAAATAATAATAAACCAAAACGATGCAAATTTTACACAAGGGGGTTTATTTGTGCAAAAATTTACATCAAAGAATAATAATTATTTTTTGATGTAAATTTTTGCACAAATAATTTTTGCATGCGCAAAAATGTGTGCAAAAATTACGTCTGACAATAAAAAAGTATTTTTGAAAAAAAAAAGAAGAAATTCTATACATTGTTCCAACAGATATGGGACCTCGAAAAAGAGATTTTGCGTCCAAAATTACTCGGAAAATATTAGACCTCCTGGTATACTTCAAAAATCCCATTTGTAGTCCAATGAGAGCCCTATAGATCTCCACGGAGAAATCGAATCGTTCTGTGACCCCCAAAAATGGATTGTACATCCAAAAATACTTCGAAAATGACACCTAACTCGACCCCATCTCCTAGGGTTGCCAAACGTCCTGGTTAGTCCATGAGTCCTGATTTTGAGAGGAAAGTGCTGGGCCCTGATCAAAGAGCTATAGCTACCTATAGGTACCCGGACGCGAAATGTCCTGGTTTTCGTCATTTAGCCGTAATAATATCTACTAGGTACTATTCCTATGTCCTGGAACAACTTGTAAAAAAATAAATAAATATTAATGAGGAGTTTAATAAAAAAAAGATGTTGATACCTTTAAATTACCACTTTATTTCAAAACACAAAGCTTTTCGTCTAAATTATAGCCGAAAAGCTTTGTGTTTTGAAATAAAGTGGTAATTTAAAGGAATCAAGTCTTTTTAGCGCAACCTTTCCCTCAAAAAATGGAAAGGTGCGCTCATCTCTTCGACATGTTTGTTTTTTTGTGTGTTTTTTTGTTTGTGTATCACAGCATCACGCCCGAGCGGCTCAACAGATTTTCATGAGGGTGGTCTCATTGTGATCAGTGAGTTCGAGGGGTGGTTATAGGCTACCTTGATTTTTCCTCCCTCATCCCCTTCATCGGTTTTTGGGAGGTCCTTCACGACGAAAGTTGTTTATCTCTGATGTGTAACTAAGGAGGCCTCAAAAGGGGGACGAAAGTTTTTGTCCGATTTCGTTGGTACAAGGGTCTATGGAATGAGCTTTTTGGGCTGATTCCAACGACTCCAAAACGATTTTTGCAGCCTGAGCCGTTCGTTACCTCTGATTGGTATAAGGTTTTCTTACGCATCGGTCGTTAGGGTGCAGTTGTTTACGTAATGAGCATCACGTGGATGATGTGTTGTGTGGCATAGTTTGCTCGCTAGATACCTACTGTTTCTTAGTTTCTCTCGCTCATTAAATAATATTTGCGATATATTATATCGTAATAACAGAAAGGTTGCGCTCATCTATTCAATTCAATTGATGGCTTGTTTTTATTAAAATATGGAGGATTACCACAGAAGTTCGGCGGCCACTTTGGCAAATTTGATTACCGCTTATTACGGCTGACCGCTTTTTTGCTACAGTTCCCCCAAGGCCTGAAGGCCTTGAAAGGAACGCGGATATTCCCCTTTTTATAACTGTATCATCCCTTTCCCCCTTTTCTTACAATAGCTGGTTCCATTTAATACTTTTCCTCCTTTTTCCTAATCGTGAATCTACTCAATAGGTAGAAAATTTCCACAATACTATTACATTTTAATAGTATTTTACTAAGTCTTGGTAGATTATAATGCCGGGTCCACACACATGGGTCTGGAGTTCGAGACTGTCTATTAAGAGACTCTATATTAAGGTTTTTTGTAGCAAGAGATTCTATATTAAGGATTTTTGTCGTTTTCCTTTTCACAGTTCTCGTTGAACTTCCAGACAATTACAATAATAAAACGCTGCAAATTTTACACAAGGGTTTATTATTCTTTGTTATAGGTTACTTGTACAGAAATTAAATTCTATCAACGAAAAAAAATTTGCTGATTGGTAAATTTTATACAGGAGACAGCACATTGCATGTCTATTGAAACAATAAAAGTGCCATTCGGATTCGTCGGAAAGGGTGGAAACAAGATATTTGACCCTCTACGCTCACGTTTTTTGGAAGATTTCTTCTCTCCCTCCAAGACTATTTCTCCGATCGCAATTTCATTAACCCCACGCTTTTTAAAATTTAATCAGTTTTCACCCAAAAAAGAAAAAAAAGAAATGTAAGATCGGACCAACCGTTCCCGCGTTATAGGCAAGAAAGACGGTTTGTTCGAAATAGGGCGCTTGTTTGCCCCGTCTGCCCCTCCCTTATCAAAGCTCAAATCAAAATTTCACACGGAATAGCTGCGATTGGGAATTTATTAAGCTTTCACGAGAAAAAAGAAATTTGGAATCGGACCAATAGTTCTTGAGCTACAACGGAAAACGCTCTGAAAAACGTGCTTCCGCTGTCTTCAGGTCTTCAAGTAAAATGTTCGCATTTTGGAAAAAATAGCCTATTTTCAAAGTGCCATAACTCTGGAACTAATTGACCTACACAGCTCCGGTTGGGCTTAAATTGTCAAACATTTAATGCTCTTTAAAAACGTATATAGTGCTTTTCGACGAAAAATGCATAGTTTATTAGATATAGAGCAAAAACTGAAATAAGGCCGAAAAAATCGCGGTTTTTGGTGTGCTACGCGTGAAGCGAATTGTTCTCCAAAATCAAAATTTTCACCTTTTTTGCGTTTCAGAGCCTACTGAACAAATTTGGTTCCGTGTCTGTCTGTCTGTCTGTCCGCATTTCCTTGCCACACCCATAACTTCCACAATTTTGATCGGATTTCAATCAAATTTTCAGGAATTGTGTGGGTATAGCCCTAGATGGTCACATATCAGTTTCATCACGATTGCATCAGTGGTACTCCCTGCGCACGCGCGAACGTAATTTTCTTGTTGTTTTCAAAACTACGTTCATTTTGAACCTGGCACGAGGAAGCTCATGTGCCATTGCATTGGCAGTGTTTTTTTGTTTTTGTTTTTTTTCATTCCATTTGATAGGTATTAACATAGCCGACGTCATGGGAACCGTCCCAATGACACGTGGAAACAGGAAATCAGGAAAAAGGAAAATAACTATACGGGTGTTTTTTTTTTGCTACCAGTTCCCCCAAGGCCTTGAAGGGAACGCGGAAATTCCCCATTTTATAAAGGCGCATTTACACGAGGCCAGTCGCAGTCCAATTGGCGCCAGTTGACTGTCGAAATCCAGCCGAAACCGAAGCCAGTTGAATTCGAAGCCAGCTGACTGGCGCCAGTAACTGGCTTCATGTAAACACTACTGGCGTCCAGTGAGTCACGCCGGCTCAGGACTTTTGAAGGTGGGGGCAACTGGACTGGCCCGAAACCTACTCCTGAGGACAGTCGACTGGCGCGACTTTTTTCCATTGGACTGGAATGGAACGGGACGCCAGTGTAGTTTACACGAGGCCAGTCAGCTGGACCGCCTACTGGCCTTGTGTTAATGCGGCTTAAAGGCCGGTTTACACGCTCAAGCCATTTGCGCAAACTTAACTGAACAACTTGGCCGCGTTAACACGTTCAGTTGTGTTTATGCAAATGTGTGGATCCTCAATTTTTGACATTTTATGTCTTTACTTTGGCACATAAACGAAAAAAGCGTTGAAAGCGTTACGGTTGGTTTTCTGATGATTTCCGCTTACAACCTATCATTTGACTCTTCTCTAGTTGTCGTACAAAGGCTCCTCCTCAAATTTCAACGTCCAAGGGTGAACGGGAGAGATTTTAGCTCACTCAGCTGATCAGGAATAAGCATGTCATTTGACTCTTTCTGGTAGGACTACCAAAGACCTGAGGACTTCCCACGAGGAGTCTCAGTCCGAACGAAGTACACGCATATCGGTCTACTCTTACCCATCTATGTGATGTGTTAGATAAAGCCGATGCAGAAATCATTGACTTAAAGAAACAGAATCTAACACTTAGCGTAAGTTTGGCTTCTACTCAAACCCCAAACCAGATTAGTACAGAAACCGAAGGCGAGGAAGAATATTGTACGGACGAAGAACAATTGGCCTACGATACTGGAGAAGGGATAGTCTTTAAACCTGCCCCTCCCCAAAAACGTACAAAGAAAAATTCCCCTACTAAACAAGCGACTCAGGATAAACCGCTGAGGAAAGAAAAGGTTTTTAAGCCACCTTCAATCACGCTTGAACCTTTAAATGACATTCAAAGTTTTCTTAAGCTTAAGGAAAAACTGAAGGAAATATCACCACAAGCATAATGTAAGGTGGATGCGGCGAGATAGTGGGAATCCATCTTAAAAAAGACGATTTAAGACGAAATAGTCTATTTCCACGATAAAAATATATAAACTTGTAGACGCGTTTCGGTTGATTAGACCATCATCAGTACAATACAGAATGAGGAAGATGTGAGAAGTTACTTATATACAAAAGTGAAATGTGCCTTCTAATGGGCGTGGCATTAGAAAGGTGGCATAAAAGGAGAAAGGTGAAAGGTAATGTGAAAGGCAAATAAGTGAAAGGAAGACTCACAAGAAAATGTCAATTAACGGGGAACGCCTAATTACATCCAGGTCATTAACAGATATTCCTAAATTGTGAATTTTCTGAATTTCCAAAGATTCTAAAGCATCTAATTTTGGACCTTTTTGGCAAACATGAGCTATCCCAATGGCTGGATTATTACTGCCTATCTCATAACTAATTCTATGGTTTTCTTCTGACAAATGTTTTTCAAAAGCTTCCCTACCCCTTCCCAACCTAAGATCATCACTATATAGTGAAAACATATGTTCTTTCATTCTAATTTTGTCAACTGTTTTGTTAACTGTCTGTACTTTACTTATCAGAACAAGCAAACTAGCCCATACTCGGCAATGTTCAAAGGTCTACCAGGAGGCATCGATGAATCAGTGGTCTTGAGTGCCATTCAGAACGAGCACCCAGAAAATGGTGCCTTGAGAGTAGTCCAAAAACTGCGATGGCGTACCAAAGAAAAACTCGACATGTACACTGTTGAGTTCGAAACTGGTTCAGACGTCAAAAAAATTCACGAAATCAACAATTTGTACCCCATTGGGCCCCGGAACCGACCGTCGACTAATAGTTTTTTCTGAAAGAACTTCATAATTTGAAGGCATAGCAGTGAGTTTTGGGCTCCTACGGTGTAATACAAATTTCCAAGGCACTGTCGAAAATTTCAACTTTGAATCTGGAGGGAAGAGTGGCGCTACTCTCTCACTTGGCTGCTACACGGCCGCCATTTCCGCCGTCACCTCCGGCAGATTCCCGTCGGTCCCTTCTTATGCTAGCGCACTCTAGCGGATTAGTAAAAGTGCCACCGCGGGAAAATTCAAAACGCCAAATATTCACTAGTGATTTCCTCTGCTCAGACACCTAATTTCTCAGTGCTAACTGTACTGAGTACTTTGTTCATTACTAGTTCAACTATGTTCGGCCGAATTTTCCAATTTCTCTGACCTAGTTCGTTGGCCCATTGTAAAGTGAAATTTGAGGCCATCCGAGTGAACGAAATTGTTCCTCAATGTAAGTGGTGCCAAGAATTTGAGCACACGCAAAATTACTGCAAAAAGCACCTTCGATGCGTTAAATGTGGTAAAAATCATAAAACTGAAGAGTGCACTAAACCAAACTCAGTTGAACCCACTGCGGGAGGAGCCTGGTGGAACAGTTGTGGCGTTGGTGTCGCTGCGTTGACACGCTGTGGGGTTGGTAAGTATGGTGGTTGGTGGGAGTTGCAGAGACCTAAGACTTATGTCACTTGAGCCGAAGAAGAATGGCGTTTTCTCTTACCCCGCTTATTCTTTTTCCTTTTCCCGGGTCTTGGCGGGGACGGCGAGTCGTCAGAACCACCAAATATATTTCTATAGACCTCTTTGATGGAGGGGTCGGCGGAGTAGGGCAATCAGCCCATCCCTCCCAGGAGGCAGGTGTCCCTGGCACGTCCATGGTCGAAGATCCTGGCTGCAGCTCAAATACGGGCACTGACAGAACTTACCCTATTCCATCAAGCTACTTTTGAAAAATTTCAAACGTTAACTGTTAACTGTTCTGTTTCAGAGGCTTTGGATGTGATAGCGGAATACATACGGTGTTACCCGAAGATAACAGCGGTTTACATATTGGGTGTACCATTCATCGGAATATCTGATCCTGATCACGTAAAGGTAGGTGCTGAACTTATCTGTTTCGGTTTTAATGGTTGTAGGGCACCCCCAGGTGTTGGGGATGTACCTACGTGTTTTGTGTTTCCCAAAAGTTTATTAGGTTTGTGGTGTGATTGGTGGAATACATCCATCACAGCGTTTGAGATTACGCCGCCAGGTGTTTTGGAGGATGCAGGAGGTGGCATCACACAGGTGGAAACATCACCTCAACAAGCGACCACGGCGGTTCCGGAATAGTCCAGAAAAATACCTGAAGAATTTTTCTCGACGGATCTATACGTTTTCGGGGGTGCTGAATCCGAAAATTTGGTTATCTACTAGATTCGGATATGGCTTCACCATGAAAATGGCGAAATTTCGGTCCTTTTTTTGGTTTTTTGCCTTTAACTCGGAAACCATGCGTCCTAGCGACATGACTACTCCATACAAAATTAAAGCTGATAAAATTTCCTAAAACATGAGACGTGTTTGGTCTTGCTTTGGCGTGCTGAAGTTTGACCATTTTTTCTAACCATGCCAAAATCATCGTATTCCAGACTTCCGAAGCCTATTAAACATTATTGAACACCACAATCGGTCCCCCGAACCCCACATAAGGTACCCTGACACCTTAATAATTTCTGTCATAATATGACAATTTCACTGGTCAAATGTTTTTTTGACCGAATAGCTGCTAAGTTACAGCCGTAAAGAAACGTCCAATCTGACACCGCGCGGAGAGAAAAAAAAAACAACGTTATTCAGAACGTTTTCGGTCGTAGCTCAGAAACTATTGGTCCGATTCCAATTTTTTTTTTTCTCGTGAAAGCTGATTAAGTTCTCCATCGCCAAACAAACCGGACAACCCGTTCCCGAGTTATGGGCAGAAATGTGCAAAGCATACTTTTTTATTCACAATGTGCCTTTTTTTTTTGCCGTGCCCGCCCCTCCCTTTCAAAGCTCAAATCGAAATTTCACACGGAATAGCTGCGATGGAGAACTTGATCAGCTTTAACGAGAAAAAAATAAATTTGGAATCGGACCAATAGTTTCTGAGCTACCTACGACCGAAAACGTTCTGAAAAACGTTGTTTTCGCTCTCCGCGCGGTGTCAGATTGGACGTTTCTTGACGGCTGTAACTTAGAAGCTATTCGGTCAAAAAAACATTTGACCAGTGAAATTGTCATATTACGACAATTAAGGTGTCAGGGTACCTTATGTGGGGTTTGGGGGACCGATTGTGGTATTTAATAGTGTTTAATAGGCTTCGGAAGTCTGGAATACGATGATTTTGGCAAGGTTAGAAAAAATGGTCAAACTTCAGCACGCTGTAGCGGCCAAACGGAGAAAGCTACCGAGGCGTGTTTAGTCTCATTTTCTAGGAAATTTTATCAGGTTTAATTTTGTTCGGATTCAGCACCCCCGAAAACGTATAGATCCGTCGAGAAAAATTCTTCAGGTATTTTTTCCGTTCCAAACTACCTAATGACTGGACTAGAAGGGGAAATATTTACCAGGAGAACAAAATAGAGGCGAGCAACTTTTCTACGAACAGGAATTGAGAAATTCCATGTACGAGAATGCATCGACCAATTAGTCGTACAGATAGACGCTCGATCCAAGGCCTACGACTACGTATTAAATCCAGAAAATCTCATTACCACACCCGACAAGGACTTGGAAGAAAAGGCACTTCCGCTAGTGAAGAAATTTGACGAATGAATCGTCGAAGATTTAGTGAAAGGTATTACGCGATTGCGCCGTTATCTAAAAGCCGCTGCTATAAAAAACGACTTGTGTTATGACTGGACAGCTGTCAAATTTTGCAATTTATTGTGGAAGTTGAATTTCAAGATTCCCCACCAAATTTGAGCGCGGCACTGAAAATTTTCCTCACCGTTTGTCCTTCGCTACATGCGAATGAAGTTTCTCCAAAATGAAACTAATTAAAAGCTATGTACTTGCGATCGACAACGATACAATCGAGATTATCAAATCCCGCAATTTTGTCTGTAGAAAGAGAAGTTACGAATAAAATTAATTTTGAAGATGTTATCAATGAATTCGCCTCCATCAAAGCAAGAAAGAAACTTTAAAATTAATACATGAAGTAAACTGGTGCTCACTAAAATGCAGACAAAAATGAAAAAGAAAAAAAAATAATAATAATCTCACCTTTACCTTTATACCAACTACATGTATTTCCGAAGTCTGCAGAAAGTGGGACGAAAAATATTCTTGTTTTTTTTTTATCGTAAGTACCGTCAAGGGACGGGGGGGGGGGGGGGATGCAGAGAATTGGAGGTCCGCCCCGGGTAGTACCCGGCGGGTAGGTACCAGTTAATACGGATCCACCACTCTGCTTATCAAACCCTCATCCAAACAACATTCTGCTTCTCGTACTTCAGGCTTGCACTCTAAAGATGAATTTTATCTAATCTGGCGCTTGCTAAGATGAACACAGCCGAAAAAACAGCCAGTGGCCACTTTCTCCCATGACCACTTTCTCCCCGTGCTCCCCTATAACCAAGTCTCTGCTTTCTAAATAACTGATTGTTAATAAAAAGTGTACACAGCTTGTTGTAAGGATTTGCACTTTTGGGTTTATTGATCCTGTTGTAGTGGTTGTCGGGTTTGTAAATCGAAGAAGCAAGTTGATCAGCTTTCTGGGCAGGATAGCGACTCCGATTTCAATGGTCTGAATGAGCTGATGTTGGAGGGACTGAACGGGTTAACTCTGGACACGCTGGAGACTTCAAGTGGCTTCTGGTACACGGCTACCATGGGCATTGGTGATCACAAGGTTCGACTGAAGGTGGACACAGGCGCTGCTTCAATGTTCTCACTTTGGGCCAATTTAGGCGGCTGGGCTTGGAAGATCTTCCCCTCAAGAAGACGATAGGTTCCACCTTCAGGATGACTGCTGACCCGTGTGTTTGTGTGTGTACCTACTGTTGCAGCTGGATTTTAAATATAGTATTTTGGAGATAATCCTGAAGTTTGAATTTACACCATGGTGGCAGCGGTTTGAGGCACCAGTCTCTTCGGAGGCGTGGGTTCGTATCTCACCGCTGCCACCATGGTGTAAATTCAAACTTCAGGATTATCTCCAAAATACTATATTTAAAATCCAGCTGCAACAGTAGGTACACACACACACACGGGTTTTTTCACATCTCTCTCAACGTCCATCAACTCCGTATAAACAACCACTACAACAGGATCAATAAACCCAAAAGTGCAAATCCTTACAAAGCTCATTAAGTATTTTGAAATTAAACGTTCATTGATAGTTTATAATCATTTTTAGCCGACTTATTTACGTTTTATGTTATTTGCCTGCAGATTGTAATGAGCAGTTGCGAGAATATTGACAAAGGAACGTACTATTCATTCATGGATTCGTGGCTGCGTGAAGGACTCGTAACAAGCAAAGGTAATGGCAAACTGGTATCCCCAAGCTTGTTTTGCCTTCTTCTTTACCGGGTCTAACTGGTTTCACTTTCTTTCATATCGGGTTTATTCCTCTTCAGAACTGGTTTTAGACCAGCCAGTTTAAATCCCTCCCAAGGCGTTTACCCCTCCCAAACTGGTTTTACCCCTTTTATGCTGAGTTGAAACCACATCAGAACCGGTTTTGGAACACTTTCATGCCTATTAAAACCGGGTCTGACCTCTTTCAGGTCGCTTTAAACCTTCCAAACCGGTTCCTGGCTCATTTCGAACCTATTATAGACTCTGCAAACCTGTTTTAATCATTAAAATTTGTATGTAAATTACCGTTTTTTAATGTTATTTAATTTATTTTTTAGGAGACAAATGGCGAATGCGTAGAAAGCTGTTGAATTCCGTGTTTCACACGAAAATTTTAGGAGACAACGTTGGAAATTTTTGGAAAAACGCTCGCTACATGGTGAGGAAAATGGTGTACCAAAACGGAGAGCCTCTGAACCTCGAGGACTTCGTGCACCCCTGCGCTTTGGACATCATCTGCGGTGAGTCTATTGCACAGAGTAACAGAGAACAGAAAAGGGCAGGCACTGGTCTCGAACTTGACGAACGCCCAGCCTCGCTTGCATAAAATGGAGATTTTTAAAGGCACTTCCTGGTATTGAAGTCATTTAAAGGCCAACTCGAAGTTGTTTTTTTTTCTTTTCCCCAGAAACTGCTATGGGTGTATCGCTGAACTCGCAGAGTCAACAGAATAAGGAATATGTTTGTGCATTAAAAAGGTAACTTGATTGAGTGATGTTGTCCCTCGGGCTCATTTAATCTCCATGGGGCCGTTGGCGTGTTATAACGTGCTTAACTTAAGATGACTAGCGTAATATAACTGCATCAACCTGCACGAGCGGTGAGTGTTTGTCCAAAGGAATGGAAGTGGTGAAAGTGAATACATGGTGTCAACGGGGTGTCAACCTCTTGCTTAGAGCTCATAACTTGGGCTCGGATTCGCGCATATTTACATATTTACAGAGTGATTATACTTGTTGAATAAAGACAATAATGAGGTTTATAGGATTATTTACAAGAAACCTCTCTCTACTCGTTTGATATATTCTTCTCTTTTACCCTTGTTTACTTTCAGGGCTCTGAAGGCTCTTTTGTTCCGCATCATGAACCCCTATTATCGGCGAGAGTGGCTCTGGGGCATCATCCCCATTGGCAGGCGTTACAACAAAGACGTTCGGACTCTTCATGAATACACCCAGAAGGTGAGCTAGTTTCATTCCATTTGGCCCATGGAAATTTCCCGACTGGAAGGTTCAAACAGAGTGCAAACTGAGAGAGATTCTATCCTACTCGCACCCCGTATGGTGTGGAGTTTTGGAAACTGTAGGACAAGATGTTACCATTGGGCGATTTTTTTTTTTTTTTTTTTTTTTTTTTTTTACATCAAGAAAATTGGTTTTAAGATGAGGTGTTGGGTTCAATCGCGACAAAAATTGTTTACTACGTTTCGAATAATTTAAATTTCTTCTTCGGGGCTGACAACTTAGGAATGGTTCAGAGGCTTGTCAGTAAAACAAATTTAAATAACCGAATGCCGACTAGGTACATACCTATTCAAGTGATTTCGATTATCGAATGATTAGAAAACGCTGTAAATGTAACGAAAGGGTTTATTATTCTTTGATACAGGTTACTTGTACAAAAAATTAATTCTGTGTAAAAAAATACTATTAAATAGTATTTTTTTATAAAAATAATAATCAATTTTATTATAAAAATAATAAATTTTATTATAAAATATTAAATTTTTTTCAAAGATATTTTGAAAAAAAAGAAAAGTGAGATCGAAAAATGGTTTATGCCTCCAAAATTACTCGGAAAATATTTGAACACCTGGGATCCATAAAAAATCCCATTTGTAGCCCGGTATGAGCCCAATAGATCCCCACGGTGAATTTGAACCGTTCTGGGACCCCCAAAAATGGATTTAACGTCCAAAAATACTTCGACAACGACACCTAACTTGACCCCATAGCCGAAACCCTTCAAAAAAGCCTTCCTGTAGCCTCATTTTAGCCCCACGGGTTTGGGGGATCGGGCTGACTACCCTGCGGGCACAACTAGACGGTAAATGGAGTATTTTATCAATTTTTTAGATTAAAGAAAAAAATTACAAATTTCCAAATTGAGTCTGTCGGGGGAACCATCATTCTAGGGTTGGAGACATCAAGTTATGCTTAATTATGGTTAAAAAAATAATAAGTAAACAAAATATTAGCCATCCTGCAATCAGCACCTGAATCGCCTTTTGAGTCCAAATTCAAATTGCTGCTGTGGGGTATTTAATTCACTTTCTTATAGTCTGTCTGCAATGACGTTGGGCTCCGAACCTGCTCCTTAGCGGCCGGCGGGAGAGAAAAAAAAGGGAATTTCCCCATTTGAGACATTTTTCTGGAGATTTTATCCCTTTGACCGCTGCACGCCTGGGAGTAGTTTCCCCCCGCAATCCAAGCGCCTTTTCAGCAGGGCTTGCCTACGAAGGACTTTCTTCTTCAATGTAGGTACCCGAAGAAGTCGATTGGCGATCCATTTTCACGACCGGACCGAAAAATTGGCACTAAACGAAACAAATTTTGTCGTCAAACACGAACAGACGCAAACAACGCGGACGGTCGCCAACAGCTGTAGGGGAGCCAATGTTACCACCACACCGCACCAAATTCCCGAGGATTTCCAGCGGTCTCATCGCGTCCGCCGCTAGGGAGCAGGTTCGGAGCCCAACGTCATTGCAGGACAGACTATTGCCATCTCGCCAGTCCGCCAGAGTTAGTACCGGCAGGAGGGGCGGGTCGCGCTACAGTCGTGGCGCGACTGTGCGTAAACTCCCTTCTCCAGCCTGTACAACAGCCCGCCCGTTCATAGACGGGAGTATTTTTCCTATTAATTTACCATACACTGTGTGCCGTTATAACATTATAATAATGTCATTTCGCAGTAGGTATCTTTTTAGGGATCGAGCCCGCTGTTCAGGCCTCCCCTGACGACATTTCGTCTGGGGAAGCTGAAACAGTGAGTGAGATCCCGACTCATGGTTTCACTTCCCAGGCGTTTTTAGACGACAATTCGTCTAAGGAAGCCACGGGGGTGTTCCCATGTAAGACTGCGTCAGCTGGCCAGGCCAATCGATCAAACAAATCGACTGAGGGAGCTGAACCAGCTGGCATTGGTAAAACTGCGAGCCCTGGGCGAAACAACACCCACGACACTTCGTGTAGGGTATTGTATTCCTCACGGTTCCCTTTCGAAGACTCTGCCTCTCCGGAAAGGAAAGGAGAACTCACTGGATAGGACTTCATGTGCCATAGTCGACGGTGGCGCTATCCCTATGGAAAGTAGTGAACACAGTAGGTACCTTCAAATCCGACTAGAGTGAGCCACTAGCCCTTCTTCCAAGGGAGGAAGGTGCAACTACAATAAATTAAAGGAAAAATTGAAGGAACCATCTCTGAATAACAAATTTGGTTTGTAGTTGTGTACACGACACGTCTCGGCGGAATTCGCAGGGCGCCATCTTCTGGTTCAGTTTTGGTAACTTACCACCTTCAAAGTTCACTACATCTCGTAGGGGGTCGGGCTGCAGTCGCAATCCCCACACCGTTCTACCACTGGGTTGGCGTTTTGGGAACGTCGTTTAACATAGAGTGAGTTCTCCTTTCCCTTCCTCCATGCCTCTCCACAGTTCCTTGACATATGAAGTAAGCCTGGAGTAAGCGAGTCTTCCATTTCTGTGGTTGCATCTTCCCCCTGGTGAGCAGCCCACGACAAATCGTGCTATGCCCAGGGAGGTAATGTGCCCATACTTCCTCTTCCTTCAAAAACAACGGCGGCGAAATTGTGGATTTACGCCACCGGCCTTCGGCCAAACACACAACACAAAATATAGTGAATCTGAATTCAATTTTAGAAACACAAACACTTTTAGGTGCACACCCATCACCCCACTGTACCTATGGGGTGTCCCACAGCTGCCAATTCTGAATCAGGCGTCATTGGAATGGCAGACAAAGCTTTTTCCACTCAGAATGGAGGAGATTTTGATGAAATTACATCAAACCTTTTTTTTTTTTTTTTTTTTTTTTGGAATCAGCACCTGATTTCGGGTCTGGCTCCAGGACTCGGAGTAAAAACCGGTTTGAAAAGAGCTTACGCCAGTTTTGGCGGAGAAGAAACTAGTTTCGAGACTTTCAGCTTCTTCAGTGACTACAACAATCAATGCTTTCAGTCAAATGTTGTTATAACGCAATATTGCAGGTGATACAGGAAAGGATCACTAACTACAAACCTATTCAAGAAGTGGACCCCAACGCAGAGGAATATTTCACTAAAGGTGAGTCAAGGAAGGGGAGTTTAATTTTTTGGGGAATGTAAACTGCTCTGCCAGTCAAATAATAATTTTTTTTGTTAGCGAAAGAACGTCGCCCCTTTTTGGACAAATTGATTGAGTGTAAAGTGAAGAATCCCGAAGCTTGGACTTTGAGCGATATTCAGGAAGAAGTTGACACGTTCACGTTTGCAGTGAGTACCTATGAACTCAAATCAAATCAAATCAAATCAAAACTTTTATTTGCCAGAAACACAGAATGTATGGGCAATGGTCAAATACATACAGGAAAAAAACAAGAAAAAAACTGATTAACTTAACTCTTTTTATTATTTTTTTTTGGCGTTACTGGAGTCCCTAGTGAGTTTAATGACTGGTAGAACTGATTCAGATCAGTTCTCAACCATAGATGTCACAAGATAACCAGTTTAGTGACTTGTGTTTGCCTGCAGGGTCACGACACCTCAGCAACCACAGCAGACTTCGCCATTTGGAGGCTCGGCCTCCACGAAGAAATTCAGGTATGTGGTTTATTGAAGAAAATCCCGCTTTGAAGATAAATAGATCACTAAAGGTTTGAGGGTTGTGCTCCAGGAAAGAGCCTACCAGGAGCAGTTTGAGATATTCGGCGACGACGACAGGCCCCCCTTGACAGAAGACTTGACGCGAATGACGTATTTGGAGAAAGTCATCAAAGAGGCTCTCCGGATGTACCCGAGCGTGCCGGTGCTCCTCAGGACGCTCTCGGAGGATTTGAAAATAGGTAAGACGTTATTTCAAGTGGCAAGCTCTACCAAGGCGACGTTACAAGACCAGATTTTTTCAGATGGGTGGCCAGTGATACCAGCCGAAGCAAACATTATGATCAGCCCTGCGCTCATCCACATGGATGAAAAGAACTTCCCGGATCCTCACATTTTCGACCCAGAAAGATTTTCGCCCGAAGAGTGCGCTAAAAGACACCCTTTCAGCTACATCCCGTTCAGCGCCGGCCCCAGAAATTGCATCGGTGAGTGAACCTGCATTTGGGTGCGTACCCTTTTCGTTTTCCAGTGACGCCCATTTTCTCTTTCGCAGGACAAAAATTCGCCATGTACGAGCTCAAAGTTCTCCTCTCGACGGTCATTCGGTTCGTCAAAATCACGTCAGTCACGAAAAAAGAAAACGTCAAACTCGTCCCTTCTGTGATTCTTCGTCCATCCGTAAGTTGTAACTTTGACGTTATGGCCACACTGCGACCAATCACACTCATCACCGTCATTTTCAGGTACCCCTCATAGTCACAGTGGAACCCCGGAAGGCTTTTGATTTGCTCAGACGGAACTCCAAGGTCGCACAGTGAGGCAGATTGTGACCTACCTGTCACATCCACAGCAGATGCTTACAGGGGAGAACAGGGATGACCAAGAGTACTATCCAAATCTAAGAAAATTAGATTAAAACTGACACATGCACTGGTATGGGGAAACTTAGATTAAACTGACACATGCACTGGTATGGGGAAACACTGAACACAACACCGTCAACAGGCTGCAACATCCCACTCGATCTTGTAAAAATCCTCCAAGGTGTATAATTCTGCTTTAAGAAGGTGGGCTTTGATCCCTGCCTAGGGATACTCTAATAATAACCGCCCCTGTTCTGGAGCTTTGGTATCAATCATGGATCATATACCTACCTACTGTGTGTATTAAGCGTCCAAAGCTGCTCGGAAAACGACGTATCAATCGACTTCCTGGCATCCTTCAACCATTTGTAGCCCCATGAAAGCCCCATAGATCCCCACAGTGAAATCGAATGGTTTTGGGGCCCCCAAAAATGATTCTACGTCCAAAAACGACACCCCATAGCCGAAAAAGAAAGAAAATAATGAAAATTAGTTTTTACGAGCTCATTTTTTACTGTCATTTAAAGGAAACATGTCATAACTTAAATGATCAGCTAGGATTTCGACATTTGTTTCCTCGTGTTTCTTATCAATAAAAGAACACGTCAGGGCATATGGCAACCGTCTTGGCACCAGGAAGTCAGTACCTAGTTAGAAGTCGAAACAGTTGCCTTATTATGACTTCTAACTACCTACTGACTTCCTGGTGAGATCTATCCATTTAAAACTTTTCCCAAATTTCCTTTTTTCATTTTATAAGGAAATTTTCTTCCTTAATTTATTTGTTAATTTATTTTAATTTTAATATTTATTTGTAATCTGAAGATTATATTATATTTATGAAGAATAAATTGATTTCAAATATCTGAAATTTTATGCATTCGGTGGAATTCCAAAGGCAAACGAAGTTTGCGATGGCGAAGTTTAATCAACTGAAACTCAATCAGTGTGTCACCTTGAATAATTTCCGCCACCTTTTAGCGTCATCCACTGTGCGTTGATTAAGACCTGATAGATTCAGCCGAAGTTTTCAACTCGTACACACTCGATTGACTCCGAGGCGATACAGCGCTACGGGCTAGACGCCGTTTTCCCTCGTAATGGGAAAGAACATGGAACGTCACAAAGTGGTTGTTGAGAAAAATCATTTCCTATTTCGAACTCAAATAAAATCTTACCGCAGAGAAAACTGTCCGACACTCGACATTTCCATTTGACAAAAAATTATCACAATGGGGCACGCAATAGGCCTTGCCGGTGCAGGTCTGTATGAGGTCTATGGTGTGAATTTAGCCCATCAGCTGAGATAACTCCTCAATGTTAGCGACTGAATTTTATCGTCAAACGCACGTTCTTAATAGGTACTTAATAGGTAATAGGTTTTTGACCGGCCCGGGCCATTCAATTTCCAAGGTTGTACTGGTCAATAAGTTTTAAAAGAATTTCGGTTTTTCTTTTCGACTTGGAATTACGGGGACCTTTTTTTACTGTGGTGCCGTTGATGCCGGATGTAAGTGTGGTTTTGGAAGCTAAGAACGTCGACGAACTTGTAAATGGACGGGTCACCGTGATTGAAACTGTCGTTCATGTGACTATGAAAACTCTAAACTCTCTCTCGGTAAGATCGGCTGGACGTTTTGCCCATAAGGATGGAGGATATGACCCACCAGGTTTGATATTTACAAAATTTAGTGACGCCAGCCTCACTGGTGGTTCAGCAGTCATGATCGTTTCATAGCCTATTAAAACATGTTCTGGAGAGAGGAGCGGTAATCCGAAGAATATTTTAAACCATAATTGCGACGCTGTATCTTTATAATCGGTAGACAACCCAAACCGCTGAACCGCCCTCTACCATGATTGGCCTACGTGGAATCTACACGCCTCCAATTATGAATGAGGGAAAACAGAAGTGATAGCATTTTGTATTCCCTTTTCCAAGTCACACGTTCGGTTATTTTACACGAATGGATATCTCGGCGGAGAAGCTGAAAGTTGCGGCCTTATCACCCCTACCACAGGGGACTTTCGACCCCCCTTGTTTTGACTCTCGACGGATTAGAGGCACCTCATTATCGCCTTGACCTGAGGGATTGAGGCCCAAACGTCCTACGCCCACCACTAATTCAGAATCAACGATAAAAAAATAAGGCTCGCAAGAGGAGCATCTGGCTGGAGCACTGAGCAGAGGCTTCAGGCGTTTCCAGCCCTCCTCATCATCACCCCTCCACCCCTTCCGAATGCCCCCGCTTGATCATTTCTTTCAGATTCTAGGCTTAACCTCAGGCCCACGGTAAATGTATATCTGTTTAAATTTACCTTTGCCAAGAACATTTAATATTGGGAGCTACATTTCTTGAGAAATCCGATTTTCTCCATATTTCGATTTTTCACGACAACACGAGAGCTATTGGTCATAAATAGTTCCGGTTGTGCTTAAATTAAAGCTGAATAACTGCTCTACAACTGGCGGCGTTACGATTGCGAATGCTACGATTGCGAACGCTTCGTTTTTTCTACCTGGGGGCCTGCGACGTTGCCTTTCTGGATCTGTGCAGTACTAGCGAACTTACTCTGGACATCAAAATGCTTCACACTGATTTTGAGTTAGCTGCCATGAATGGTGCGAAGAAAGTTTTTCTAGGGGTTTCGCTTGTGTGCTGCGCTTTCCATTTGGGTCAGTGGTGGAGGAAAATCAATGCTATACCCAAATTGAGGAAATGTTATTCATCTAAACAGCCCAGCGGACAGACCTAGGACGACGAATGGAGCCGAGAACTTCCAGAGAAACTATAACGCCCAATTTACATGTGCCCATCCTATATATCTATATACATTCCATCTATACATAAAGTGCTGCAAACGATCAAGGAAATTCAAGTTGAAACGATGACTAAGTTCAATAGTATAGGAGCTGGACTTATAAACAAACCCACGTACCTAAACCATCAACTGTTGTGCAGAATAAGGAATTGTGAGAGCAGTATGAACTTATGAGATGAGGGCTTGATAGGTTATTAGCAATTTTGCGGTCGACGGTATCGCGCCAAAAAACTATGATACGTGCGAGGTCATCTACTCATGAAAGAAGATTTTCATAATGACGTGAGTAGCGACTATTAAATAGGAAATTTTCCTTCTTCTTTTCTTTTCTCCATTCTGATCCACGTGTGTACATCTCTATGACTCCGTGCCACGTATTGGCAACGTCGCGTTCGCAATCCTCCACTTTTTCGGATTAAAGAGGGTCGGTTCGCAATCGTATACTTTCCTAGCGTTCGCAATCGTAACTTCTCCCTACAACTTCATTCCTCATAACGTTCCTCGTGGCGTGAATATTTTAGCCTACATTTCGGAAGACGGCTAAAACCACGATTTCTAACTTTTTGGGAAAAATGGCCAATGTTTGAAGCGGTATATCTCGGGACCTATTACACCTAAAAAGCTGCGGTTGCGCTCAAATTAAAGCTCATCTTGTCTACTTGAAAAAGTATACAGTGAATTTTTCGTTAGGACGCACATTTTTGGAGTTATAGGCCAAAAACTGAAAAACGTCCGAAAATTTCGCGGTTTTTCGACCACCACGCATTTACCATAAGTCTGTCGAAGCTGCAAACTTGGTCATACGCTACTGGTACTATCCCTAACAACATACCAAAAATGCAGAACGTCGATGTTGCATATGACTGGCCTACAGGCTGTGTTTCACAGTAGGTTCCTCATAGGCCAAGGCTTAAATTCAAAACCACAACGAAATACACTGAAAACGAATTTATTACAACTTTTGTTCAGCTTGCAGCATATTTTATTATTCAGGTTAAATTGGTAACATCTTAACAAAAAAAAACCTATTGAATGATTATTAAACCTTCAATCTTAAAAAAAGGCTCTAAAACCCAGCTCTCAGTCTAAGAGTGAAGCTTCCACAAAGATCCGTTAATATTTCGTAATCCATCACTTCACATCACTAATACAAAAATTTCAGTGAATATGAAACTAATTGTTGAAAATAGTTCATTGTTACAAAAATGTAGTATTTTACTTCAATATTATTCATATTAGATACAAATTACCATTAGTCACTTCTTTCTAATAATTGTTTAATGTTATTGTTTTGTACATTGTGTATCATTAATCTTTGGGGACATTTTCTCGACCGCACTAATAATCCATAGCACCTAACGTGTTCTTTGAGTTACACAAGTACACCGAACTCGAAGTTTCGTTAGAGGTAAAGTATAAAGTTTTCAAAGAGTATTCGCGATAAGTGTTTTCACAAGAGAAAACGATGGGCGGGTGAGGAGGGGAGTGCACCAGGGAGCAGTGTTGCCAACTGCACATTTAAAGAAGACCCGAAAATTACCTTTGCGTCAACATTGAAAATTTTTGTCGTTCAATTTGAAATTTATCTGCCAGCAGATTTCTCTTTATTAACCTTTTTGGGCAACATTGGCAACACAATCTTTACTCGCCCTTTTCCTTTTTTTTTTCCGCCGTTCAGCACCAAAAAATGATATGAAAACAACTCCCGGGTTGCACTCGAGGGCAAATTTTGGACGCAAGGTATACAAAGTCGTATCATATCACCTACTAGTCAAATAACATTGATAAAAATATAACAGAACGTTAACACGTGAAAAAACATCGTCACTTTATAAAAAGAAAAAAAAATTCACAAAAGAGCAAAACAAAAGCGATGAAACCCAACTTTTAGAATTGATCAAACGGCCAAAAGGAATTTTTGAACGGTTAAAGCTGATAATTTACAAATAAACGATTACACGCGTGCTATTAAAATTTAGATAAATATTATATACAAAATATATAATACGAACAGCGAAAAAAAAACCTGCGGGGATACATTTCTAAAATTTAACAGAAAAAACAGGAATGAGGTCTAACATCGGGGAAGGACAATAAAATTCTAAATAGGAAAATCAGCGTTGTGTCCGCCAACAGGGATTTATTGTGGAGTTTAGGACAACAAATTGTTGCCAATAATAGTAATCATGCAGTTTTGTTCGGCCAAATTTTCAATAAATCCGTACTGCCAGACACGCAAACTAATTAAACATTTTTTTTTTGCATAAAATTTAAATAGTAAACCTCAAAATTCGAATTGTAACTAACCCGACTACTCAGCCTTCCACGGGCCCTAATTCGATCAAATAAACTTCTGAGGATAAAAAGTTTACTCATTGTTACATTTTAATATATTTTTCACCAACAGTTTCATAATCTGCCAATTGGCGTTTTAAAGATTATTAAATCCAATGTTTTAATGTTAGTTGTGTGAACACAAAATACAACTTTTTCATTCAATTTTTTTTTTTAAATAAAATTTTCATTAGTTGAAAAAATGCATTAAAAAACAAATGAAAAAAAAAAAAAAAAAATTTGCAACATCACAATCTCATCAAAGGAATACTTTGCAAGATTTTTTTTTAACCATGTAAAAACGACAAGATACCAAATTTCTCACGCATGCGCCAAAAAAGACGAATAAATAATTTTTTTATTTCAAAAGACATTCACATTCATACAACAGTTTGGTAATCTATCATAGTAATTACTCGTGCGATGAAGGGTTTGTTTACAGACAGGTGGGGGAAGTCTAACAGGTCACACACACCTATACGGTATTTCTACGAGGCAAACCTGCTAAGCTATTAGTAGAAATAGTGATGCGTTAGAGGACATTCAAACTGTGACGGATGTCCAAATTATATTTAAAGTACGTGTCAGCGAGGAGTCGGGTCTTGGTATTTGATTTGAGCGGGCGGCAGACCTGGGAAGAGGATAGGTGGTCAGAGCTAAAGAGTAGAAATGTCTGTTTCAATCGTACAAATGTGGAGTGACAAAACACTGAACACCTGAACAAAAGGCAGCAAGAACGGCAGTCTTAGGATTCCTAAGTGAGGAAGCTTGTCGGAAAGTCTTTGCAAAAGGAAGGAAAATCTTCGCAAAAAGAAGGAAACGCTATTTAATGACGAGCCCAGCTGTTCACAGTGTGGCCTCCAACTCAGTTTCGGATCCAGTGCAACGCCCAACATTTTAACGGACTGAGGGTAACCAACACACTGCCAGCGATAAGTCCCTTAATCCAAAATACATCACCTCCGTTTTTGAATCATTTACATCGAGACGGTTTTTATGGGACCAATGTCGAATAGCGCCGACAGTACTATCTGCATTTTCTACCAGGGCAGCCAACGACGAATCTGATGAAAGGACCGTTGAGAATGTTGAGGAAGATCATTTGAAAATATCAGGAAGAGGTCCTAGAACGCTACCTTGAACTACGGATAAGTCTCCGATTTGTGATAATTCGGAAACAGTACCATTTAGGCGGACAGCTTGGACTCTATTAGGTATGTAAGTAAGACTAAGGGCCGGTTTCACCACCTCGAGTTAGGCTAACCCAAGAGTTAGCGAAAAAATTCACGTTTCACCAGCTGTTGTCTCCTAGTTACCAGGACGGTTAACTTCCGGATCTATCTCGTTAACTTGAAGTTATGTTGTTGTGTTTCCTAAACTGATTGTCAGTCTCTAACATCAAAATAGCTAACTTGAACTTTAACATGAGGTTGGTGAAACCGGCCCTTAATCATTGGTTAAGACAAGCGGCTTTGCTGAACAGAAGGCAGCGGATGTATTCGGGATGGTGAGTACGCCGCGGCGGACGGCTCTCCCTCTGGGCATTTTACCACTGACACCCGTCGAGTCTACAAGACCTCCTGGCCGAAGGCGTTAGTGTTGTAGCTTGACGAACTCGCCAAGGGGACTGGGGTTCGCGCGCACGTTTGAACTGGGTTTGTTGGAAGAATGGAGACGGGCGTCAGTGGAAAATCCAATTATTTCAGTGACTGGGTGTCAGTAGACACAAAAATCAAGCCTCGGGTGTCAGTGGGTGGAATCCCCTCCCTCCACCTGGTGTTGAGCCGGAAAAATACGCAATGTAATCGTGATCATACAGTAAGTTAGTAAATTTTGATGAGAAAATGATGTAAAGTTAGTCACTTAACCAACAGTTTCATTGGGGAATCGATTCATTTTGGGCAGTCTCTTGCCCTAAATAGTTTAGAAATCCTCGCATCCCCTCCCCCCCTTGGTTAATATCGGATCGCAGACTCCGATTTTTCCCACAGTAGAGAAAATTCACTGAAAAGCATTTTTAAAACAGACATTTCTCAAGTTCCCTAGTCCTACCCGTCGACTCGGCATAAAAAGTCAACCGAGTGTTTGGCCTCCAACGCCCAATACGGCTTTTGGAACCAGCCAAACCTGACAAATAGACCTTCAACGTGAAAGTTCCTTAAAACGTTCCATTGGCCGACAGGTAACGAAATCTCAATGGCTAACTGTTGCTCCATGGTACTACTAGATGTGTGTAATTAAACACCATGGTAACTTTAAATACCCGTTAATACGTGACATCGTCCCTAGCGGCAAGTTTACAAAACAAAATAATCTCTTATGCAGACTTGCACTGACCGAAACAAATACCAAGACCGATCTCACAATTCATTTTAAAACTCATATCCTGCTTAAAGGTAATCTAGCATTATTACAACTTAACCTAAAAATGAGGGAATTTTCGCGTTTATTATTGTTAATTGTACAGGGTAAGGAGACTAGACTATGTTATCTCTTACAGGCTAAGCGAAATTGTGAACACAATGACATTTTCTAGCAATTTTAGTTCATTCTAATATACATTTTTAAAAAAACACCAATTTGTTCAAGTGATGTATTCAAACATGGAAGATCATAATGGAGCGGTTACAGCTCCGGTTTATCGGTGGCTTCATCCGGCCAATCAAAGGACGTTGTTCTTATTTGGTAACGATACATTTGTCATGGTGATGGGGGAAACAAGGGGGACCTTTGAGCCGGGGTCAGATCTAAGCTGCGTCGTTTGAAATTAGGTACGTACCTAACTGCAACGGTGCTGTATTCCGACAGGCCACTGGCCTCATTTAATGGGGTTGGATTAAGTTTGAGGTCAGAATTGAGCAATTAAAGCTAATGGCCCTTTAAATCCGAACCCCTTGGATTGTGTTCACTTATGACGAATGAAAAAAAAAATAACAAAATGGCTTGACAAAAAATGTCAACGTTAAAATAATGAATACTGCGAAACATCCTTGGAATAAACGTAAACAATTGCTTGTTAAATAAATCAATTAAAAAAAGGAGTATTTCGTACGGTTGAAGCGTAAACTTCGGGAGGGTTATTTTGGGAGGTTATCCCCAGGCTACAGGAGCATTACAGCCGTTAAATGGGGCTATCACTGTCGGCGTAGTCTTCGGAGTCATTGTTGTACGAGTCGTATGACGTCACGGTGACGTTGGGGTGCCACACAAGTTTGCTGTTGTTGTTGACGTATGAACAGCCCAACATCTCGTCCAGGTTGGGCGAGAGGATGTCGTCCTCCGAATTATAGTCGTACATCCTGGGAACAGAGGGAACGCGAATGAAAACAACAATGAACAGTCAAAACAGACGCGGGATGGTTACCGGGTTCAACGTGTGAGAGGAAAACAATGTTGCGGTCATGTTTTTCGACTTCATACTTCTGTGAAGTTCATCAAACGAAACGAAACAAGGGAAGTTCACCCTGAATTTTCGTCTATCTGGCGTCGCGTCCTCTCAAGGAGGATCAGAACATGTCTGGAAAGTTCATCACAAGTGTCTACCAGCACATCTCGCCGGATCGTACTCCTTTCGAGGCAATTGGCGAACCATTCCGCCTTCCGACACGTTCACCAGACCCAGCTCACCTTCAACCAGTCCACAACTACCTTCGGGCTCTAGGTCCCCGCCCCTTGATCGTCTCACCTCAGAACTCCGTGGACTCAGGCGCCTCTGCAGGGCAGGTTTACCATTCTCATCGCCAGAACGATTCCTCAGCAGCCCCACTTCAGCCCAGGGTAATGATCTTCAATTTGCTAATTAACTTATCCCCACTACTTGCCATCAGCATGTCAGTTAGGCATCTCAGTCAGCTTCAGTTAACAAAGTCCCCTCCCCATATTGTAGGAATAGACTCGGCGTTTTCCGTTATTGTATCGTCACGCCCAGTGCAGCGCCGGCACGACCCCCATTACGACTCGTGTATCCTCTTTTGTACATAATATGTACCAAATATATTATATTTTCTCCCTATTCCTTGCATATAATTTCCCTCTACCAGACTCTTCTCAAAAATAACTAATTATGACTAATCACTACTAATAATTTTTAGTCGGCAAAGAGTAGACATCATCTCAAGTAAATAAATTAATAGAGTAGGAGCACAAATTAAAAGACTCGAGAAATTAAACATTGAGAAGTGAAACAAGCTCGAATGGCTTTAAATTTATTCATGGAGGAGGAACACAAATTCAAGGTTTTTCAAGAAATCTGGCATAGAGTAATGTGAATATTTTCATCGAGTAGGGACACCAAACCTACAAATCGTGAAATTAAGCATTGAGAAGAGATTCAAGCTCAGAAAATCAAGGTTTTTCAGGAAATCTCGCATAGAGAAGATATCAGATCAAGTAATGTGAATGTTTTCATGGAGTAAGAACACCAAAGCGAAATTAAGCATTGAGAAGTGATTCAAGTTCAGAAATTCACTGTTTCGAGGAAATCTGGCATAGAGTAGATATCAGCTCAGGTAATGTGAATGTTTTCATCGAGTAAGAACACCAAACCGACAAATCGTGAAATTAAGCATTGAGAAGTGATTCAAGCTCAGAAATTCGAGGTTTTTAAGGAAATATGGCATAGAGTAGATATTAGCTCAAATAATGTGAATATTTTCATTGAAAACTCTTGAAGTTAAGCATTGAGAAGTGATACAATTCCGGCAACCTCATAAGAACATAATGGTACATATAATATAATTTGTTACCAGTCATAAATTAATTATTAACGATGAAATGAGGAGCATTTTGCTTTACTGAGAGCCCTTTTCATTTTAGTTAAAAAATCAACATTCTCGCTTTTTTAGGTGTGTGCCAAGTGACTCCATATAGGTAATACAAAAAGTCCTAATAATTGAAATAGGAGCGAGGGGTAAATAGGAATTTCTTCTGAATTTCTCTAAAAGGATACAAGGTCTAATGAAACAAAACCGGAGATGGGTACTGAGTACAAGCTCCCCCTCCCCTGGGCTGTGCTTTTTTCGTCTCTCTTTGTCATCTGGACACTCACTACGTCGTTCACTCCATCATTCGAGTTCAGTTCCAATCGCAAGGTTAATAACAATGAATGAACCGTTCATCCCTCTTTTGAATGAACTCACAACATAATTCGCTCCATCGTTGCCGGCACAGCTCCGACTTGGCAAGCAAGAATCAGCCAAAAACAATAAAAATCCAGAAGCATCACCTAAAAACATGAACAGTAAGCGAAAGCTATCACAACCATGAAAAAAGAGCATGGGTTGTCCAACTACCCAATATTATTACAACAACCAAAGCGGTAAGAAGGTATTCTCTGGACCAGCGACATTTGCGAAACTACATAAAGATACGACACAAACTACATACATCAACGTACGACACAACTACTACATACATCTAACAGGGGCAGGTTACTAATAGTAACCTGGACATGTTGCTGTTACTAAGCGGGGCAAGTTACTGACTTTAACTGGACATGTTGCTGTTACTAACGGAAATTATAATACCATTGTTCTCAGCTGCGTCCGAAATCAAAACTAAATGAAAACTGCTTCAACTTCAATCTTAGGGGAAAGAGACGATCGGAGGCGGGAAATGGCTCGCACTAACCTGGTTGGGAGCCACTTCTCGACCACCTCTTGTAGTGGAATGTCATCCAAGAGAATCATGGGGCGTCTATTGGGAGTCATTGCAAGACCAGCTGTCGGCCCCCTTCGGGCCTGCTGTTGCCTGCGGGGGCCTTGTTGAAAGTGAGTCTCCCAGTGGACTCAGCAGCCCAACCGACGGTCGAGCATGGTCATCACCTCCCGGCTGTCAGACGTCTGAGGTTTGGTCCCTTCAAGAGGTCGACCTCGAGCCTCACGCCGAGATACTTTACAGATCGGCGATAGGGCATGGAGAGGCCCTTCAGCCTGACAATGGGCGGCCGTACGAGCTCGCACTTGAGCATCATCAGCTCGCTCTAGGTGGGTGAGAAGTTGAGTTTAGACCATCTGCTCCACCCCATTCGGCTCCAGCTCCCTCTGGGATTGACGTGGCCATCACTACAAAGTCCACGTAGCAAATGCTTCGAAGCCCGCGGCCCGGACCGTTGTTCAAATTTGTCTCTGTCTGTACCTTTGTCTTGACGTCAGTGAAATTAAATAATAATAAAAAAAAACAACACTGAAGCTACCTACCTGAGAAGCATGGAGACCGTCAGAGTGTCGCCAATAAGGACGTCTGAGCGGGCATCGTCATTCACTTTTTGTTTATAAGGATTTGAGTCTCCCAGATATTTTCTTTTAAAGTGAAGCTCACAAAACGGCACGTCACGAAATTGAAATGAGTGGATCCGTCTCAACAATAATTATTGGCAACTTTGTGAGACAAGAAGTAACCCATGCTACGCTCAAGTAGTACTCAGATGGCAGATATCGGCATGAATTTTTAAAATAAGAATAATGATAAAATAAGCTTCACAAAAATTGGTGTGAGAACAGTGCGGAACCGCATGCGCAGAATCTGTAGTCTAAAACAACAATGGGAAATGCAGGTGCGAGAAACAAAGTCACAACTGGTGCTTCAGGAATAACCATGTCCTCAAACAGTGTGAAGGGAATGCACGTTGGCAACAATAACGTTGGCTACGACTAAGAGGTGTTTATTCCAAAGTAATAATAGTCATTCCAATAAGGTGCGGCAACCGAGCCGTTCAATGTGCGACAATTGCACCATTGCGGGGAACATTTTTCTCATTCAAGCTCAGCGAGCAGCTGGAGTTAGTTACGAAAGAAGCCGCTGCTGTTCGCTGCGGGCGTCGAGCGAGTTGGCGGGAACGTGCGGGCCATTCTCGTGTAGGCGGTTCCACTGCTATGGACAGGTGCCTGACGCGATCCCGCCAACTACATTACTTATACATGGCTGACCGCAGTTTTTTTCCTGAATCCTCGGGAAACTGAGGATCCACAGTTGGGGCTCCGATCCGACCTTGACGCTTCAAACAGGAATGTTGGGGAGATGAGATAAGGCTTGACGCCCGCTTCGATGCATCTACTGCGTTGCACTGCAGGATCTGAAAGGCCTAACGTCAACCACAACGCTTCTTGCAGGACGTTGGCCACTTCAGATCTCCCCACCGGAGATCCAGGGAGAAGGGGGTACCCAACGCATCTGGCAAGTCGGGCCAGAGTCGATCTTCCGTTTCTGCAGCTGCAGGCATCTCTGGACCAGACCACAACGTCTCGTGCCATGCACCTGCACTCACTCCCTTTTCGTGATCAAAGATATGATGCTTTTGGAACTCTGCCAAGCACACCACAATCTACACAGTGATTTAGGTACACGCCTTGAGGTGTCGGAGCCACTGTGAGGAAATTGCCTCAGCAGCAGCTCCACTCTGGACGTACATTATAATATAATGTAATGTCTTATATTAGAAGACTGACCGGCTCTTTGAAAACACACTACTGTCTTCTGAGTCTCTCCAGACAACACACCATAGCGATTGCCCCTCGCTGTTATGACCTGGGAGCTGAGTCCGAGGCGAATAGCTACCGTCTCGTAGTTCCAGTACCTCGCAAGTCATCTTCTTCGTAGCATCTGGAGTAAACTGCAGCCTTCGACCTTCGTCCGGACCCAAGTGCATCTCTGCATCTACTCCAGGTATCCGAGGAGAGACTTAAGAGCAGGGTAGATTTAAGGGAGTAATTGTGTAAAATAAATGGGATACAGAAACGCACTTGTTTGAATATCTGCTCTTCCTTCAGTTGATCCCTTATCTCAAATACGGCACTGACAGAGGCATGCACCCGTATTGAGGTGTGATCCTTCAACCATCAAATAACCTCTCACGTTTACACTGAACGATCTCCTACAGGAAACCAAACTAACTCATACTAGCCGTCAGGCTCACCCCAATAAATTGCAACTCACAACCACTTGGTGACACAAAAAAAAAAAAAAAACAAAAAAAAAACACCATTCTCATGCTAAGGGCAACTGAAAGCAGGCAAAACGTACTTACAAAATTATTTAGGCTTAAGAGCTAAATTTCATCTTCCCCATCACTGCAAGAAGAAATGCGAGAAAAATATAAATAATTGTGACGGTGTTTAGCACATAACGTTCGTAATTGAAGAACGAGAAGTTAACCAATCGCTGACAATTTGAACGAATGAGAAATGTAATTGTGATTTTGAGCGGATTATTTCATACATTTCATCAGAAAACTTACAGGTGCTCTTGACCGTCGTTGCCACCTTCTTCTGCCACCAAAAGTTCGTATTCTTCAGCAGCATACCGGTCCCAATCTGACATCTAAGAAAACAGTTAAGAATACATTAATTTCTATATAAACAAATGTTGTGTTGGTTTGTGTACGTTTCAAAAACTCAACAGCTTCAGCTTCAGGCACGGGTGTCCCAGCTAGTATAAAATAATAAGACAGACGCAGAAAGTGCATTTCAGAGTCGGTCGTTTTTCAAGAATAAATTGCTTTCCATATGTGGTGCCCCACATATTGTAATAAATAACTAAAGCATGAATAAAGCGAATAAGAAAGTAGAAAGAAGCTGATAGATAAAACGCTCGGCCTCTTAAAATGGGTGGCAACCGTAGGGGGTTTCCACGAGGAACCTCCACCAACGAGACTCAACCCTCTCTCCGGGTGAGAACCTAGAGAGGGGTGAGCCCTGCAGAGGGGTGGACTGGCTACATCAAGGCAGGATCCAGACCGACTCGCACAGTATGTCTTTAATTAGCCAAATCTCTCTACTCACTTTCATTATCCCTAAGCGCCTTGTCATTCACTCCTATTATCCTTGCAGGGCTTAGCTCTTTAATACCAACACATAAGGATCCCCAAACTTGGGTTGCCCAGTGGGCGGCTGGACACAAGGGAAGATGGACAAGACGCCTCATCCCTGATCTCAGGGATTGGTGCAAAAGGGGTCACGGGGAGGTCGATTACTTCCTGACGCAGTTCCTTTCTGGACATGGCCTTTTCTTTGGCTACCTATGGAGAATGAAAAGAGCACGGAGTCCCAGATGTCCACACGGGGACACGGACTGGGATGATGCTGAACACACGTTCTTTTCATGCGAACTCCACGAGAGGAGCCGTACGGGCCTGTCTCGGGAGGTTGGAGTTTTCTCTCCGGAGACGGCTGTAAATGCCATGCTGAAGAGCAGCACAAACTGGCGCATGATTGCGCAGTACGCGCAAGAAGTTCTGCGGAGAACTCTTGCAGAGCCAGGAAACTGACGATGAGGACGAGGTCGAGCTAGACTCGGAGGACAGGAGCGATATGAGCTGGTCATCAGAGGAGGAGATGGAAGAGGATGAGGAGGAAGATGGCGAAGCAGAAGATGATGAACAATGAAGAACGAAACCGCTCCCGAACCTCCCATGAGGAGGACGTAGGGACTTTGAGGTTTTTCGGACGATGTACTCTGAGGGTGAAGAGTCAAGAAAGAAGAGGCTTGAAGCCGAAGAGAGGGGAGTCAACCCGAAGTAATGTGTTAAACAATTCCGGGTTGACCCATTCCTCTAGACTATCAAAGGGACCACTAGGAGTTCGCCCTCCTCCTACGCCCCAAAAAAAAAAAACTTGGGTTCAAGAACCCTTATCAACTGGACCGCTAAATTCTAATTAAATACGAACGGATAACGTGAGTTATTGCATCCGTTACAAACACTTCAAGAATACTCCTTCATTTTTACATTCTTTGTTATTTTGCGCATAACACCATACATAACCAATATAGTAGATGAACGTGAACGAATTCCCGAAGGTGACACCAAACAACTCAAATATATTCGAAATTTTGCCATTACCTGAGTCGCTTCCAAAGGCTTTTGGATTAGCAAGAACAAACACAAGCCAAGTTAGCATTTACCAATTTACGAAACATTGTTAAACCATCAAGCTAGATTCACACGGGGCAGAACGACGGCGGAAAGCGTAAGGTCGGCAAGACGGGAAAACCATGGAGGGGGTAGGCGGAGTCGGAAGACATGAAGCGGTCTCCGTAGCGGACGGAATCAAAACCATCCTGCTGAAGCTTCTCTAATCTGAGACCTCTCTCCTCGTTGATGGTTTCTTCCAAAAATTATAATTTGGGCGTTAAAAAGTTAGAGTTCGACATATTCGATACTGTCAAAACGTTGCAAATTCTACACAAGGGTTTATAATTTATTGATATCGGGAAATTCTGTAAAAATTAATTCTAGATAGGTAGGTATGTCAAATAAACAAATAATTTTTAAAAAACTTGGACGGTGTGGACAGCTGTGGAACCCCCAAAAATGAAGTCCACGTCCAAAATACTTCGAAAACGACACCAAACTCGACCCCATGAAAACCTTCCCAAGTCCCTTTTTTAGCCCCATACCGCCCAACGGGTTTGGGTGATCTGGCTGAAACGCTTGCAATTTGTCAAAGTTTCATATTAAAAAAAAAAAAAAAAAAAAAATCGTACTGCCCAAAACGGCCCCAAGGGATTAATGGAGCTATTGGATATTGGACATCTCCCCACATTTCGATTAGGCTGTCCAACGAACTCATAATTACTCCTGGGAAGAATTTTAGAAGGTTTTTTATCTGCGAAGAAACGAATTTTTTGTCTTTTAAAAATCAAAACACTGGGATTTTCTCTGGATAAAACGGACTATGTAGGGGTTTCCGCCGTTTTTTGGGGGGTCATGTGAAATTTCACATTAAAAAGGCTGCAATTTTACACAAGGGTTTATTATTGTTTGATATACGTTACTTGTGCAAAATTTAATTTTGTGTCAATGAAAATAAATTTTGGAAATTTTTTAAATATTTTTTATTTTTTATTTTTTACTTGAAAAATATTATACCTTCTGGGATCCTTCAAAAATCCCATTTTTAGCCCCATGAAAGCCCTACAGACCCTGGCAGTGAAACCGGATCGTTGCGGGACCCCAAAAAATGGATTCTACGTCCAAAAATACTTCGAAAACGACACCTAAGTCGATCCCATAGCTAAAAGCCTTCAAAAATCCCCTCCCATAGCCCCATTTTAGCCCCATAGCGCCCCGCGGGTTTGGGCGATCGGGCTGAAAACCTTGCGGGCGCAACTAGATGGTAAACCAAGTATTTTGTCAAAATTTCAGATTTAAAAAAAATTCCTACTGCCCAAAACGGCCCGGACGGCGGACGGACGGAGCTCGACGGAGCGCGGAAACAGTATACAAATTCCTTCCACCGACCACCGTCCACCCGTTCCGACAACAAGGCTGCCACCATCCTCAACTGTTATCCAAACAGCCAATCAGATTGCATTCTGTCTTTCCGTCTTTCCTATTTACGCGCTCGATCCGCCCCATGTGAATCCACCTTTAAGCTACATGATTGGTGACATACTTCGTTGTCGTGGTCCCTCTGCGAGGCGAAAGGGTCCCTCTGTTCGTGATCCAGGTACTTTTCAAGGTTGAAAAACGTGTCGAAGAAGATGGGCGTCATTTTGCACTTTTTGAGGTCGCCCAGGGAGATTTTGCCGGGGATTTCTGGCCGTATCATGTCCAGCATCTGGAAATAAATGAATAATAAATTAACCAAACGTCACGTCGACGGAGACATCGCTTCGAAGAGCTGAACTCACTTGGCACAGGCAGTCTTCAAAGGGCAAACATTCAATCCCGATGGCTTCCATTCGTTGGAGCTGCTCATCATAAAAGTATTCCAATTCGTACATCGACAGAAACCCGTCTCCGTCCAGATCCATACACCTGTCAACATAAAAGGCGACGAAATTCACGTGTTATGCTATCAAATCAACAGACGAATCAACCGCCAGACAACCAAAATACACATTTCAATTGATTGCTCAACGTCTACGCCAATGTCTAATGAAGAAGAGGGTTTCGTAACGAGAAGGGCAGGCCAGGCAGTATGACTCTTCGGATTCTTGGCAGACGGGACTGTTAAAACGATAAAAAAAACTGCCCCCGCCCCCTCCACCTCATCAGGTTACCCTCCAGCTCGAGCCGAACTTTCAGAATTGGCAGCTTCCTTGTGTGGACATCACCGTCCCCGAATATATTTAGTGGGCAGTTGCCCTTTGCTCTCATTCGTCTCAAAATACTCGTCACAGCCCAATTTGAAGTAGGACTAAATAGGAGTAGACAATCTCGAGATAAGTATTGTGTCTTTTCCTCGCAATTACATAAGAAACGCACAAAATGAACTAGAAAAGCTCCCTCCCATCATATTTGTTCCCAACATCAGTCCTCCTTTTCTCGTTCATACTTCAATGAATTTTATTCGTTGCTCTCCAAGTTCATCCAGACTGCAGGAGTTTTCAAGGGCAAAAGGCGTATTTATCTGAGCAGTTTCGAGTTTTGGAGCACAAAGTGGTCTGAACGGTAGAACTAGGTTGTAGACACGACGTGGTATACGTAGTCTCTGACCGGGTGTTGTTGGGCTTACCTGAACCAGTACTCGATGGCTCGGGGGTGGGATTTGTCCTCTTCGGCCAGTAGAAACCAGACGAACTCAGTGTAAGACATTTTGAGTTGGTTGTTTTGACTTTGTACATCTTTGGGTTTGCCGCGAGTGACGGCGCCTGAGAATATCCTGTCGATGAGCCGCGTTGACAGGGCTGGAACAAGTTGAGGATTGAGGTTAGGAAAGGTGGATGGCGGTAATATTCGAGTTAGTGTTTCCTTGGGTGTACCATGGTCGCTGTGACGGGCGAGGTCGTGTTTGTCTATGAAGAGATCGTGATCCCGGTCTAGCTCCCAGAATTTACAGTAGATGACGTAGAAGTGCTCGTAGCTGAAGTACTGCGTGATTTGGTTGATGTCTTCTTCTTTTTCTAGAAGGGCTATCACCTGGAGGAGATTGCTCCTTCGCAGCTCCTGCAGGTTGATTCGACCTGTCCACGAGCTATTCACGTTGTAATATATTCGCGATATCACCTGAAAAACAGGACAAATTAAAGTAAGTACGACCACCATTCACAATGAAGTAGAAGCAGCAGCAACAGCCAGTGATAAGCCATCAGAAGTGGGGAAAATGACAGATTTTGAGTGCTGGCGATATAAGTTTGGGGGCTGTTTGTGGAAGGGTTGCTGACTTAAGTAAAAATTACATGCCATGCAAGTAGGTACATTTAATGTACCCGCTTAAATGGCATATTAGAACAAAGCCTGAGAATAATACACCTATGTAATCGAGGACTCCTATCGGCCTCAAAATTTGACATTATCCGTTTTAAGAGGTGTAGATTCCAAAATGGCCGTACGGCGTACGGCGTCCGGGCCGTTGCGGGCAGTAGGAATTTTTTTTTGTATCTGAAATTTTGACAAAATACTTGGTTTACTATCTAGTTGTGCCCGCAAGGTTTTCAGCCCGATTGCCGAAACCCGTGGGGCGCTATGGGGCTAAAATGGGGCTACAGGAGGGTTTTTTTTTTAAGGCTTTTGGCTATGGGATCGAGTTATGTGTCGTTTTCGAAGTATTTTTGGACGTAGAATCCATTTTTGAGGGTCCCGGAACGATCCGATCTCACTGTGGGGATCTATGGGGCTATAAATGGGATTTTTGAAGGATCCCAGGAGGCCAAACACTTTCCGAGTGAAAAAAAAAAAAAAAAATTAAAGTTTTTGAAAAAAAAAACGCTGCAAATTTTACACAAGGGTTTATTATTCTTTGATATAGGTTACTTGTACAGAAATTTAATTCTGTCAATGAAAAAATTAAAAAAATTTTTTTTTGGATTTTTATATTTCAAAAAAAAATTTTTTTGGGGGGAATTTTTTTTCAAAAATGTTTTTTTCAAAAATTATGTATTTTTTACTCGAAAAACATTTAACTTCCTGGGATTCTTCAAAAATCCCATTTTTAGCCCCATGAAAGCCCTATAGATCGAGACAGTGAAATCGGATCGTCTCGGGACCCCCAAAAATGGATTCTACGTCCAAAAATACTTCGAAAACGACACCTAACTCGATCCCATACCCCAAAGCCGTCAAAACACCCCACCCGTAGCCCCATTATAGCCCCATAGCGCCCCACGGGTTTGGGCGATCGGACTGAAAACCTTGCGGGCACAACTAGATGGTAAACCAAGTATTTTGTCAAAATTTCAGATTTTTTAAAAAATTCCTACTGCCCAAAACGGCCTGGACGGCGGACGGCGGACGGCGGACGGCGTACGGCGGACGGACATTTCGGATTTTGAATGTAGACCTCTTGAAACGGATAATGTCAAATTTTGAGGCCGATCGGAGTCGTCGACCCGCGTCGCGAAAACATAGGTGTATTATTCCAAGAATAATAAACCAAAATTGTTTTTCCAAAAATTTTTTATTGACACAAATTTAATTTTCGTACAAGTAAACTATATCAATGAATAATGAACCCTTGTGTAAAATTTGCAGCGTTTTTTTCAGCTCACATGATTGATTGTGAGAGATTTTCGGAAATCTTACCCACAAGGAGAATAGACAGTTTGTCCTTTCATCTCATTTTAATACAAAAAATATCCATTTTCTCCATAAATGCACTAACAAACCTTTCTATTTTTCAGGAAAAATTCCAAGGGTTTAGACAAGGTCAGCTGAACGAGGAATAGACTTTAAAGTAAAATTTTAATTGTAGAGGGAAATTTTGAAGTAAATTAAGAACATTTAAGAAGAAATTGGAGAAGTTTACTTTGTATCGCCGGAAGGCATTTACAAATAAACCTTATCATTCATTCAATTGGAGAAGTTTAAAGAAAGAAAATTTTGAGAAAAAAAAGAAGAGAATTTAAGAAAGAATTGAGAAATTGGACTCTACCACCGGAAACCGGATTTAATTTAAATTTAAAGTAAAGTTCTAATTTTACTGTAGTCATTGAAGTCATATTAGTACATTTTATGAGGCGTCCAATGTCTCCCCAGGTGGAGCAAAGGGCAGGAGGACTGCGAAGCAGCTTCATTGAAAAACTTGGAGAGCTCGACCCTGAGACCATCTTGACGATGATGGTGGAAAGACAGGACAACTGGGAGGCAGTCAATAAAAATGATGGAGGGAGATAGGGAGTGGGAGGGATGAAGAACATCCACTCGTCCTCCCACACTAAGTGTGGGATAAGTCTTATCCCTTATCTTTAAAAAAAACGCATGGCACACCGACTAGAAGATCCACCCCAGGCTGTACAAGAAGAAATTTCTCTTCTTCTAAAATGTACTAATATGACTTTATTGACTACAATAAAATTAGAATTTTACTTTAACTTCAAAATTAAATTAAAATTTCTCAATTCTTTCTTAAATTCTCTTACTCAGGAGATGATCCCCAACTCAACGGACACTGTTGTATTTTCAAACCAAAAACTCACAGTATGGACGTATCTGGAGTGGAACTCCACGGCCTCTTTGAGGAAGGTGAGGCCAGGATGGGTGTCAACGACGTCTTGAACGAGACTCATGAAGTCCTCGGGGAGAAGGTAGTGGCCGCTCTTGCCGTGCGTCAAGATCTTCATGAACCTCGAGGCAGAGTCGTGGTAGGAGCTCGTGAGACTGAAACAAACGCCATGCAGGAGTCAATTCATCCGCCGGACAAATCGCGGTTTTCGCTGGAAGTTCAACTTCAGAAACTCTGCGTACGACAACCTGCTTCTTCCAAGCCAAGAGAATTCAATATGTAGTGATAATACAAGGGACATACTCTCGCCAAAAGTCGAGGACCATATTCAGCTCGACGTATCCCAACTTCTCGCCGCCGCAGGCTATAAATAGCGGGGCCTTCCAGTACAGGGGGCAGCCGCATGCCTAAAACACAAACATCTTCCAAGTCAACGAGCTCGCAGAGTCAAATCATCGCGACAATACCGCGCCCGTGCCAAAAAGCCTCCCCTCTGGCCTAATAGCCACAAGGTCCAAATTTACTGACCTGAATCGCAATTAAAGTGAGGTGAGCACGCCAATGCAGAGATTTATTTTTAAGGTAGACAATTACAAAATCAATGAGGCAATTGCTCACCTGCATACTTGTAGTACTGCCAGCCGCTCATTAAAATTGTACTTCTACTAGTCTATACTCAAGGTGGGCCAGTCATACAGTAGGTACACACAAAAAAAGGCTAAAACCGCAAACTAGTTTTTTATTTTTTGATGTTGTTAGGGTGGGGTATGTGTATCAGGAGCAAATACCCAATTTTGCAGCTAAAAAAATCGCCGGGACTTTGTGAGCAGCTCGAAAAACCACGAAATTTATTTATTTTTTTGTTTTCTTAATATCCCCTGAACTAAGCATTTTAACGAATTTTTTATACCAACAAATTTTAAAGTAGATGAAATTGTCAAGGATTTGAGCTTAACGCAAGCTCTGCACAACTCATGGTAGTCAAGATACAGCCTCTTGAAAATAGGCGATATTTCCAGATAATTTCACTTTTAAGTTTTGGCCAATTTCAGACCCAAATTACGGCCAAAATACTTATTCTACGAGAATATTCGTTTCGAGTGAAGTTGTAGGAAATCCATTTAGCTTTCATTTGAGCACTAGTAGAACTCTGTAGGTCAAATAGAAACCGAAAAAACGAATTTTAACCAAAACAAGAAACACCAAATCTGACACCGCAAGGTAAGAAAACCACGATTTCAGAACGTTTTCGGCTGTAGCTCGGAAACTATTGGCCCGATTCCAAACTTCTTTTTTTTTTCGTGAAAGCTGTATAAATTCCCCATCGCAGCTATTCTGTGTGAAATTTTGATTCGAGCTATGCTAAGGGAGGGACAGGCATGGCAAAATAATGGCAAATTTTGACAAAAACATTTTTTCGCACATTTATGCCCATAACTCGTGAACGGTTGGTCCGATATAAATTATTTTTTTCTGGAGAAAGCTGATGAAATTCCCCATCGCAGCGGTGAAATGTTTGCCTTTTTTTTTGCCTTGCCTGCCCCTCCCTTATCGAATCTCAAATCAAAATTTCACATAGAATAGCTGAGATGGGAAATTCAATCAGCTTTCACAAGAAGAAAAAAAAATTGGAATCGGGCCAATAGCTTCCGAGCTATAGCCGAAAACGTTCTGAAAAACGTGATTTTCCACTTACCGAATGGTGTCCGATTGGGGTTTCTTGTTTTGGTTTAAATTCGTTTTCTCGGTTCCAATTTGACCGTTAGTTCGCGATTTTAATATACCTACTATATGACTGGACTAAGGTGGATAATAAACGTTCCTTTTGAAATAATCTCACCTTAGTAACAAGTCCAAACTTCTCGATGGTAGCTTGTTGATTCGGCAATGATTGGAAAACGGCTCGAATAGCTTCTTGCACTAAGTGCCTTTCTGCCTGATTGGAGGTTTTCCCGTGTGGGAAATAAAATCTGAAACAATGCACAGACTTGTCAATTAAATTGTCAAACTTGAAGTCAAGAGTATGAAACAAACGAGAGCACCTGGTGAATATCATCTGGGAAAAATGCTTTTTCTCATAGGACTTCCAAGGTGGACAAAAAACGAGAACCCAAAGTTACAAAGAAAAAGCCCTAGGACATCTTCAAGTAAACCTTTTAGCGGGGTACAATTTAGCGAACGCGGTCGAGTTTGGGAGGAATTTGCGCAGAACAAAAAGACGAGCAGAGCACTGGGACCATCTAGCCGGCTCACACACAAGGACGTCTTATCTGTCCAGACACGTGATATAAATCTGTCAAGAAATTCCGGAGGCCGCGAGCGATGGTTTCCCAAGAATGCGACGAACGCGGGAGTGTTTAGCAAACGTCAGTGAGTCCATTGTGATACATTTCCGATAGGATGATTTTTGAACGGGATCCTCTGCTTGAGTCGGGAACAAATAAACGTTTAAACTAACATGTTAAAAATTACATGTCAGAGTTGGGTTTTGGAGGGGGGTTGGTGGGATGTTATCTCGTTAGTGAGCATTTCTCCTAGATCGAATAGCTCTCGTTAGTGAACATTTCTTCTGCGTGGAGTGGACCTCGTAAGAGGGTATTCCTTCTGGATGGAGTAGAACCCGGTCGTCGGCATTTCTCCTGAATGGAGGGCGCTCGTTAGTGTGCATTTCAGCTGAACTTCCGTCAGTGAACTGGGGATAGGTAACGTTATAATAATATCGATATATTGAATCAATTTCAGCGTTTTTTAAAATCAGCATTCAATCGGAATGCTCGCTGATTTAATGACAATAGGTTTGTTCCAGGTTTGACGGAATAGGTTTGTTCCAGGTCTAACGGCGTCTGTTAACAAAAGTTGACAGCTGTCGACAACAGTCCCAATGCCTTCTGAATCGCTGTTGAGTTCTGTCGAACAGCCCATCTGCTGACCTGGAACGCGATCTGACAACAAACCAAGTCACGTGAATCACCGTGAAGTAATGCTACACAATTTAATTACTTCATGGTGATTCACGTGACAGTAAATTTCAAATGGAAAAATCCAAGTGATAATTTTTGGTTTATTTTATTCAGAATAATCAACCTTTTTCAAGAGAGGAGTATCATAAGGGCGGGAATGAGTCATTTAATGTGTTTGAGGGTATTTACGAGGACTTCGGGAGGACGTGAGTACAACTTGACGCGCCGAGCAGCAAAATAAAGTGAGAAGGTTATGAGAGAGGATTCAACTGGGTAGTGTTACCCTAGTCGACAGAACCCAACCGAACTCATTCGAGCTGTCCGTTTTCGGCGGACAGCAGTTGAACTGCTGTCGACCTACAAATCTGAATTTTCGCCGACCCAGAGACCTGGAACAGCAGTTTTCTCAACTGCGCATGTCTCCGTCGATTTCTGTTCACAGTCCGTCAAAGCTGGAACAAACCTAATGTTAACAGAAATCGCCGGAGACATGCGCAGTTGAGATAACTTGATGAACTGTTAAACCCTACCCAGTTGAAACCCCTCTCAAAACCTTCTCACTTTATTTTGGTGCTGGGATGGTTCCGGGATCCCCAAAAATGGATTCTACGACCAAAAATACTTCTAAAGCGACACCGTATGAAATTTACAGTCACGTGAATCACCGTAAAGTAACGGTACAACCGTTTGTTGACGGTTCGCGTTCCAGGTCTGCCGGTGCGCTGTTGGACGGAGCTCTACAGCAATTCAGAAGGCATTTTAATTTTTTTTTTTTTTTTTTTTTTTGTGCTGCACTATTTCTTCATCAACCATTTAATTTAGTAGTAGTATGTAGTTTTAATGTCAGGAGATAAATAGGCCCACGGTCAACATGGAACAATAATATCCTGACATATGAATATGCATATTGTCCTGAGCCTGTAAGCCTTTGGGGATAATAGGTTTTATTTTTCTTATGGGGTTGATGACGATTAGCATAACGTTGCGGTCGCTTGTGGTCGTCTGCTGTCTTCTGGTGAGAACGAGAGACCCTAATAGCCGATGGAAATGCCGAAAGAATCAAGATTCAATTACTTAGTAACTTTCTGAGCTTTTTTTAATGGGAACTATGCTTTGTTTCCTGCTTGAAGCGTGAATTCAATTATTGAAAGTGTTCACCAGGCAAGCAACGTTTTTCGCCGAGGAAATCTGGAGTTCAACCATTAGGGCACATTTAATTGTTACAAACGAGGCCGCCCAGTGAAGAAATGCCCACTAAGCAGGAAAAGCGTTGGAATTTATAGGTTTTCATTGCAGCTAAAACGAACGGTTTCTCAGAGGAAATCGCTCCCTTTTACGGGTAATAAACTCCCAACGAGTTTCCGACGGGAGGCCATCGAGAAAGAGGCACCAACTTGATCAATGTAGAAATATAACCTGCAGAGAAGAAGCATAATTTATTTTGGGCAGTTTGTATGCGAAACTATTTTTCAAGAGATGAATCACACCAATCAGAGATAAGGAGGACAACGCCTTAGGGCAAATGGGAAGTGAGAGGTCGCTGAAAGACCTGGTGGGCAATGTAATTGGGAAAAACTTGTCTTCCCGCGCTAAAAGCTTTTTGTAGTTTTGATCCAACTCCATGGAATAATAATAGGGATGTCAAAAAAGGATAGATTTTTTCTAAAAAAAGTATCTATACTTTTAGATTATTTTTTCCTATGTACTATCGGAGAAAGAAAATTTCGGAGAATGAAATCGGCCCGATTCTTTTCATTTTTAAGGAAATTAGTTGACAATCAAGACAACCAATAATCTTATTTAAAAAAAAAAAATCGAAATTCGAAAAATTATGGATTCTTGAAAAAATCGATAAATTAATTCAAATTCTTAAAAAATGTATACTCTCATGAAAAATCTTACGATTCTTTCGAAAAAGACCGATACGATTTAAATCGATTCTTTTTGAAGAATCTGACATCCCTATATAATAATTACTATTATTCAACGCTATTCGAGCTTGTATCACTTCTCAATGCTTAAACTGAAAAAACCCTTACATTGGTGTATCTTCTCTATGAATACATCTACGTTACTGGAGCGGATATCTGCTCAATGCAAATTTCCATGAAATCCTTGAATTTGTGTTTAAAAATTTACTTTGTTTGAACGTATTACTACTGTATGATAAATTTCCCTAAAGTTTAATTTGTAGCCTTACAGAATGAAAAAAGGGGCACTTTTTGAGCTATTATACTAGTTATCATAATCACAGAAGCATTCGGATTTGTGTTACTACTCTATGGAAAAATTCACACAACGTGAGCTCGAATCTTTGCCCTTTAAACCTGCATCACAGTTTACCTACCTGCCAAAAAAATAATATTAGGGACATATTATACATTATGTCCCTACAGTGTGTTAAGTTTTATAAAATTTAAAGGTATTTGATTGAGCTTGTATTACTACTGTACCTATGCCAAGTTTCACAAGTGTTCCTCCTCGATTGGTGAACCTAACTGTTCACGCATTTGCCTAAACTCACTGCGTTTTTTGCCCAGAATCATTGAATTTTTTCTCATGGTTAGCCCAAAGTCAACGCGCCTGATCCCGGATTAAATCTGATCACCTCCGATCGAACAAGTTACCTTGGAAGTAAATGACTTTTGTTGGCTTTGGTGTGGCGTTGTAGGGTCGAGTGGTGTGGCGGAGGGGTGCTCCTCAGACTGCTAAGCGAATCTCTCGAGTAATTCTGTAAACAAAGAGAAGGGAATGCGTTAATATTCATCGAGAAGGAATGCATGTAAACATTACAAAGTGGTGCACTGCACGTAGTTGTTCGCAGGAAAACACTGTGTTTGGCATGTCCGCCGGTAGAATATGCGAAATGAGAAAAATTGTGAATTCGTTCGGGATTGAAGGTTTTCTTATATTATGCATAACTTGTTCTTGCAGATTTTTGTCGAAATGGAGATGGCAGAGGGTGCCTCTAGAATGTTTAACTTTCAATATAACTCGTTCCTTCCCGTCTGAAAGCAGTAGGAATGTTACGGCTAGTTGCAAAACACGTTCTTGAAAAGCAAACGTCTGGTGGAGTCTAAACTGTTGTAATTGCCAAAGCTAGTTCCTTAAATGAACGAAATATTAACTAATTAATGAACGAAACTCTGCGGTCGCTGCATTCAGTGCAGGAGTATGGTCAGTCCCAATGAAACACGACACTATTACTAATAGTCTATTAGGCACACATAACAGTCACGATTGGGGTAGCCATAAAAGATTATTTGGAAAATACACTTTCTTCTGTTTCTTGACCCTCAGGCCTGCGTTACCAGGGCCTTATCATGAACATAATGTCTGCAGAATACTGTAACGTTTGCAATTTTTAAAACCACACAAAAACTGTAAAAAAGTTAAGAAAATCCGTAGATATAGAAGAAAATTTCTACGTATTATTACGAAAGTAGAAATAACCACAAAAAATTATCCCTGATGAAAAAAATTATTTTGTAGGACATCTTTGGGAGACATCTTTCCGAGCATTCTATGTCCAATTTCATAAAAATCGGTTCAATAAGAAGGTTTGCAAAAAAGTCTGCTGAATGAGATTAACTGGGGCAACGTCATCTTCCTGTCAGCCGTTTCAAGGAGTAGTTTGAGGTAAGTTATTACAATCATTCAATACAATATTCATACAATATTCAACTGTTGAATAATTTAACTCGTTACGATTGTAATAACTTACCTGAAACTGTTAACGAGTTACGATTGTTGTAAAAATCACGCCCTCAACTCATGATAATGGGCTTCTTGAAAAGGTCAGAATTCAGCATTTCTGACAACATATTCGGATTCAGCACCCTTTAAAACCCATAAACCCCAATTTTTAGTTCGAAAATCCGTATAGGTACGTGCTGAGCTGTTTTCGAAATTTTGAAATGAACGCCGGGCATATTTGACGTCACACCTCGCCAGGCTGGGCGTCGAGTAGTTGGGCACTGAGCCGCCAGAGCGCGAAATAATAAATCTGAACAGAATCGGAATAAAAACACTCGGCCCTGGTCGATATTTGAATCACCTTCTTGGATAATAACCTCGATGCTCAATTTTCGAATGACCTTCTATAATGTTTAACCCGATTTTCGATTTTTGGGGCCGACTTTTCGCGTAGTAAAGTTGGCTGACTTGCGTAGATGAGAGAGAGAGGGATCTCCGGGCCAATCAAAAGACGACGAAGCAGCCCACGTCATGTACCCTCTCCAGACCTCGGAATTCAAATATCATATTTTTCCTAATAAGGCCCTATAAATAATTGAAACAGGTTTTCTGCAATATGGACCCGTTTTCGTAACTTTTGAAGCACGACCTTTGCAGGAAAAACATTTTAAAAAATCATTAAAGGAGCTCTCAAATTATGTTCTCCTTCATCCTTCAACGTGCCAGCGCGTTGGGTACCTCATGATCTTGAAAATAATTTTCGTAATTATTACGAACTTTAAAAGTAAAAAATGTATGCTTGATTTGCAGAAGTGGTTACCTATGTAGGTAATTCAAACTTTGAGAGAGAGTTGGTCGATCCGACTTAGCCCATTAATTCCAACTTGGCGCTTAAGTTTCTGGAATGAAACTTGAGCTAATTCTACTGCTCATTCAACAAGACTGAGAATTCGTCCTCGAGTTCCCCATTTATTCAGTGACAAAGGCATAAATCGTATAGGCTTAGAAATAGATTTCTTACAGTTTGGGGGTTGAATCATTTCAGAGGTACTTGACAATAAAGTAACTAGTCGCATTGCACCATTTTTACAAGTAAACTGTTCTCACGAATTTATATGAAGATTGATTATTTCATACACTTTTACTTGGGAAAGTTTTTTCCAAGGTGACGTTTTGGCTTGGAAAGCATTTTCCAGCGAGTCAGAAATGGAAACGTTTTTTCCGCATACCGAGCGAATCGGTGGTTTGGCGAGGTTTGGAGGAAGGTGGAGATATTTCCGAAGGACCAATCAGGCAATGGGTGATGAAGATGGAGTGAATAAGGAGGGGGCCGTCAAATGTTGGCCGTGCCAGTAAATCCGTTGAGCGCGTTTTATTCAAAACAATTTCAAGCTGGAACTCGGCCAAACCGGGACAGAAAACGCAGTTAGAACACGATCATCCTCGTCGCCCATTGTCATCAAAGAGAAGATAGCAGTTTGTATTTGCGTTCATTGTGACGCAGGGCTCACAACGCAGAGAGGATTTAGGGCAGATTGTAAAGAAGTAGTACATGACGTGGAGTACGTGAAGTAGTAACACACACAGTGCAGTTCTGTCTCGTGTTCCCCATTCAAACGCGTTTTTTTTCTGAATTCTAAAAATTCCTGTCTCCGTTGAGCAATCTCATTCCTTCGCAAATGCCTCCTTCATCGTCTGTGAAGTGGCAGGCGGTGTTGCCTCATCGGAATCCCTCTTTTGAGATGTTTCCTCTTGAAAGGTCCCTTTCACAAGCTGTAAATCCATCACGTAACCGCATCTGAAGGTTTGTTAGGATTATAATTAATTTTCGTATTACGTCCTCACTTTTATAACAATTTCCTTGTTTTCACAGTTCGGCGGAATCTCGAGATTCAAAGTGGGCGTAAAGTTTCCTCGCAGAATTGACCGATCGAATCAACAAGTACTACACAATAAAATGGCAAGAGGTCACCAAAAGCGAAGCAATCGGTGGCATCTCCCCATCATGTTTACGACCCCTAAACTCACTTGATCACTTTAGCTCCAAGGGCTTGTCAGTTTCCATCAATATTGACTCCCGACCTCGCCAAAGCACACAGTTCATAAATTCAGCCTGAAATTGGCTCAAGTGTTGGTTTTCCAGGAGCGATCTACTGAAGGAAAACAGCCCTTGGGTCACCCGAATTCCGTATGAAAAATGCTACGACTCCGTCCACCAGTAACTTAGCAATGTGACATTCAAAGGGTAGTTCATTTGCTGGTGAGAGAGAAATAGAGACTTATTGAAGGCGCTTCAGTTTCAATCTTCTCCCAAAATGTTCCCCAGTTTGACCTATTGACTGATAGCCTTTTGAATTTCCATTGAGCATGGGCCTATTAAAGCAATAGAAATAGAAATGGATAAAATTGTGGAGAGGAGTACTTTTATTATTACTTTTTCTCATAGATATATTTTGATTGAATGTCAAATATATACTACAAAATTTATCTCCATGCGTGATGGTACGTTCTCAAGTAGTGGTAAAGGCAAGCGTCAGAGGTTGGAGGCAGCTTGGCAAGGTTATGTTGGCTGTGCAACAGTCCTGCGACAACCCAATGATTGAAGACGGGTGCTTCATGATGATGAAGACGGGTTCTCACCTCCACTACAATTCGTGTAATGGAACCGTTTACCCAAAACTGCAAGGGGAACGAGTTATGGCCAAAAACTGAAAAAAACTTGGATCCCTTTTTTGAGCCTCTATTCACAGGACGAACAGTGAGGCAACTCCGAAGTAAGCAATTTTATGGTGGGTGATGTAAACACACGTTTATACGACAGAAGGCCTAGTAGCTCCGGTAACCTCAAGCCCTGAAGATGAAATTATGCATTCCGAAAGCTCGCCAATAAGGCGATTTCTTCAATCAGACCCGAACCAACTGTCTGTTTACCTGCAACTTTGGTCAAGGTCGTCTACAGTACTCAGGACTATCTTATCACAGCCACTTCTGAAGCTTGACATTCCCTCAAATTTTTAGAAATAAAGTGATAGAAATAGCCGTTTTTTTATTGGTGTGCGAAAAGGCTCGAACGAGTCCGACTCTCAACAAGGGGTTTCAAGGTTTTTCTTTTAAACTGTATTTATACATGTATTTAGGTATCTTTATTCATCTTTAATTTGGTAGTGTCCGCCGGAATTCTGAGCCCTGCCGTGGAACTGCAGCGTTACGCTGTACGGCACATTGAAATCGGGAAGTCCCCGTGATTATTGCAAAATTGTCGCCTTTCTTCTAAACCTCCTCCTTCATCGCGAACGAGGATGGGTCAAAAAGCGTCGTTACAAGGGAGTACTAGGGAAATTTTCGTAACACCAAAACGGGGTACAACTTTTGGCGTCTGTTTTGAACGGAACTACGTCAGTTAAAATGTGCTTTTTACGCTGATTTTAACCAGTTCAAAATCCGAAGTTATTTAGAGATCGTCAGGTGGGTACGAGTTTCTTTTGTGAGGCTTCTATTTGGGGTAGTTTGATACTTCATGACGAGAAACGGGCCAACAAGCGTTGTTACTTAGAAAAATTACGAGTTGACGGGTTGCTACGGGTGTTCCAAGTGAAGCATAAGTTGCATTATTGACACGACGTCGATCTCGCCATCTCGTGTATTTCAAGCGCCATGAATAGACAGTGAAAGACTGACGAAGAAAAGAAGGGATTTTCGCACAGCTTGGCACCGAACGGTGGAGAATACGGCACAAAAAACACGCGTAGTGATACCTAAGTAGTGATATACCGTATGTCCAAACATACCTACTAGATTGGGGCTTGGCTTTAAACATGAAGTTTTGGAAAATTATATTGTTCTCTTGGAAATCTTTATTGACATCAGTAGGAGGAACAAATTTGTAATGATCCACGAGATTAGTCATTAGGAGTACAATTGACAAAATTAGTACTGTGTATGATCATTACACATCTTCAATTTCAAATCAGTAGATATCAAAACAGTATTTCAATCACTAGATATCGTTTATCACGACACCGGTTGTAACGAACACTTTTTCACCTGGATGCAGCTTTATTTTCTCCATCTGTACAAGCAATGAATCGTTCTAAGACTTGAAGATGTATAAAATTTATATGTATTTAATACATTAAAACGTCGGCATTAAATAATGTTTTTCACTTGGACTAACCCTCAAGAACCAAACCCAGTTTATCCAAGTGGTCAAGAAATCCGAAATCTAAATCGTTCGTTATAAAGTTGTTTGCCGATGGTGCAGAGGTCTAATTCAATGAGGTGGTTAGGGAGAGAGAACGACTCTATTCTATGTATATCAGATTCTGTTATACTGAACATCGTTGGTTATAGTTGATTTAGAACGTTATAGTCGATGTATCAGTTGTAGTGAGCATTGGATATAATGAACAAAAACTTTCGGTCCCTTGATGTTCATAATAAACTATATCTTCTGTAGTTACATTGGCACCAAACAAGACCGAAGGACGCGAAGGAGGCAGGACGTCTCCTGAAAAGGAGTTGGAGTACATTTCAGGGGGCGTTTCGTAGGTTTACCTTGTTGTAGGACCGGGGGCGGGGCTGTTTCCACGGCTTGTACGGGAATTTGGGTCCGTTTTCTTCGGTGAAGGGTTGTCTTAGAACGAATTGGCACGCTAAACACCAGGGACGTACGACCATGACACATCATACTTCCAGCTGATGGAGGCAGAGCAGGTCCTTGAATGAGTCACGTTCTGCACCCCCGGAGGTTGGAACACGAGTGGGGAAGAAGCACTTGGAGCACTATTGAGCCCTTATGGAAGTTACAGTTATATTTAGAACACTGGAAAGCCGCACGATAAAAAAAAATCTTCGGGATGCCGGAAGAAGATGGATTTTTAAGTGGGGGAAAAAAGCTATTTTCAGTATTTTTAAACAGCCGCGGAAGTCACAAAACACACTACTCAACGCACAGAGCTAATCTCGAAGGGAATAAGGCACAGAAGTGGATCTGACCCCGAAGCGAGCCTGGGATGAGATTTCGTAATTCCAATACACTCGCGAGGAGGGGGAGGCCACTTGTCAGGGGAAGCCACTTTCACTACAGGGTATCTTCTGACCCCCAAAACCCGGCGGTCCAGGCCCAATTTACCGGTTCAAATTGGGTCGATTCGGGAACGTTTCAGGGACCACACCTCGCGGGACGGTTCCGACACCAAGTCTGACATCACTGGAGTTAGGGCAGGCTGAGGGGACGGCCTACTCGCTTGGTCTGCCCAAGGTCGAACACATCTCCTCAGCGAGCGTGTGCAACAAGTTGGGCCTAACGATAGACCAGATATCAGACATTGTGACTCTTATTAAAGGCGCAGAAATTGTTTTTCAATGAAGTGGCGCAATTAACAGTCAGATGGCGTTTCACTAAAATTATATTCGTTGTAGCTGCAGCAGAACATTTAAACCGAATTTACGTCATTAACTACGTTTTAAACTGACAAGTTGAATTGAGTGGAGCTACTTGCAAACTAAAACCAAGACCTAAGTATACTAAGAAATTATCGGTAGTCGTCATGGCTTGAATTGCGGTTGTAGTATATTATTATTATTATTCAATAATAATTATTGTCGCATACAATATCGGCCTGCAACTTCTGTTCCAGCGTGAATAATTCGTTATACAATAATTATTATTGTAACCGAGGAGCGCCATGGACCTCAAAAAAGAGGAAAAACATAGGTGTATTATTCCAAGAATAATACACCTATAAATAATAAACCAAATGGAATAGGATTTGAGAAAAAGTGAGTAAGCACGTAGACATTGAATTTTTAATATGGATTGATTTTCGATTAAATAGCCGAAACCCTCCAAAACCCCACCCGTAGCCCCACAGAGCCCCACGGGTTTGGGCGCTCGAGCCGAAAACCTGCGGGCACAACTAGATGGTGAACCGAGTATTTTTTCAAAATTTTGACCCCCGTCACGAATATAATACACTATATTATAGGTGTGTACAAACAAAAAGTAACGAAATTTCAAAACATTTCAATCTGCTCTCTGTTTTATAAAATTATAAAACAGAGAGCAGATTTAAATATTTTGAAATTCTAATTTTATAAACCCACAAAGATAAAAGCTAAAAAGCAATTATTTTAACGACAAAACAACTTGTCTAACGCCTGACTTTTTTTTAACGGATTTTGAAATCAATTCTTTACAGCAATCTTTCTTGAAATCGAGTTTTAATTTTTTTTTAAATTTTATTTATTTTTAAACCTTTGTATACCTGTTCATTTTATTTATTTATTTAATTTTTTTAAACGGTCAAAACTGTTATATGTATCTACTATTTCAAAAATCGTTTTAATTGTCTTTGTTGAACTTTTTTATCTTTTTATTTATTTTTCAACTTTTTTATTCATTTATTTTTTCAACTTTTCATTGTTTTAAGTTTTAATTTCTTGTATTGAACCTTCCATTAAATTGGTAGTTTGCCGATGGTGCAGAGGTCTAATCCAATGAGTTGGTTAGGGAGAGAGAACGACTCCTCTGCTGAATATTCTCTCTCCCTAACCAACTCATTCCATTAAATTCATTTTTTTTCAATCGAATAAAAAAATCGATTCTATTTTACTGATTTCCATCCCTACCACAGGCCACAAACATGAACAACACTGAAAGGAACTGTGTGGTTTGGGCTCCATGAGTAGACCAAGTGATTTATTGAGATAATTCGTTAAGATAATTTAATTATCTTATGAATCAATTATTGAGAAAATTAAAAAATAAATAAAATGGAGTTTTGAGGAAAAAGGAAGAAAAATTAGTCGATGCAAAAAAAGTTCACAAAAAACATTGAGTGGGAACAACCGAGGACCTCCTGTAATGTGTGTGTTGAGCGAAAACTTCCCAAATTCTGGGCTTTACTTCCAAAACTCCTTGGCAACACTAAGAACACAAGGGGAGGTAGGGGAACGCCAAGTTCGTAAGTGGGTAGGCGTGTCGTAGTTCGCTAACAAGTTGTGGACATTGGTCGAGCCATTTGAGTGGGAATCAAGTGCGACAAACCGTTCAACTTATTGGCGACAACATGACCATTCATCGGTACCTACGGATTTTTTTTTTAGCATACGTTTGTGAACACTTGGGAAGTCCGGCGGGTCAGAAGACGCGCCGGTTCTAATCGCATCCTCAGGAAAGTTGATCCCGTATGCAAACCAGCTCCTGCAACTCTTGACGAGGCGATGTGGGTGGGAGGGCGTCAACGGAACTGGCCGGCCTGCCGAATTGGGAGATGCCGAAGAGTCGATGAACCGGCGGAGGACGTCACCTCCTCCTCGAGGACGGCGTGTATCATAAATCCCCTTCCCACCCTCTCATCCAATAATCCCGAGCTGCAGCCTGACTATGTACGTATCAGAAGTACCTCATTCACGACATCCATCAAAGCAACATCATAGTCAAGCAGAATCTGGATGAAGCATCCATGTTTTTGCGACGGTGGTCGACAATTCGATCTTCCTTATAACTTCTTGAAAACCTATCTCTTTGTAAATAAAAGCGTCATTACGACCATTATAGACCTATGCAGCATTTACATCAAAATTGGATGCACTTTTCAGGGATGCTTCCAGGTGGGAATCTTGAGATCGGTCATGTTAGCTGACGATCAGCACTTTAACCTTCAACACATCCCAATTCAACTGAAAGAACAAGCAACATTCAGAACACCTGTCAAATTTCTCCCTTAATGGGAAAAACCTTAAGAGATTAGTATAGGAAAGCATAAAACGCATAGAAAAAGAAAAGCAAGAAAGGAGAGGCGCAAGTGCGCCTAACTGTCATATTTTAAATGGAAACCCCTAAATTCTTTTTTATGTCGGATTTGGATTCGGGAGTGAATTTTACGTCCAATAAGCGCATTGAGCGCAATTTTCGACGCGCGCAAATCCGCGCAACTCTTCCTATCTTCGTTGTTTACAGTCCGATTGAGTTGGCGATTCCTCTGTATCCTACCCCATCGCTAAGTGATGTCAAGTCCCGACCTATTATTCAAATGGGCGAGCGAAGCGAGGCCCCCCCTGTCAGAGGGCTAGTTTTGCTTAAAATATACGTCCTAAGGAGGTTGCTTGCCAAATTGCAAGTCTCTATCACCTCGGGAATCCGACAAATAACGTTACATTTTTTGTATCACGCAATATTTGTAATGACAAAATAATGTATCCAGCTTTATGACATAATATGGATATTATCCATGTCAAAACAAACCCCTCGGTAAATATAAACTAATTTTCAATCATTTTAATCTGTTCTTGACGGGGTGGACTTTAAATCGATTTCATGGTAAACATTACTGTACTGTCTGTATGTGTAACACCTGTCTGGTCAAAACCCTTCAAAAACCTCTTCATTAGCCCTCACAAAGGGGCTATGTGGAGCGGTCGTGTGGAAAACCTTGCGGGCGCATTTATGGGGTTTTGGGGGATTTGTAATAATTTCAGATTTGTAAAATGATTCCTCCTATCTACGGATTTTAATGGTGCAACAGGCAACTTGGGAAGGATGTATGAAACCGCTTCAAAAGCCGTCATCATGGCAGCACTACATCGAAGCGTTGTCGGTTTAGTATCTTTCTAATATAAGGAGCACTCCAAGAAGTTCCGTAAAATTCAGTTCAGGAAAAAAGTGGCAGGAAAATCATTTGGGAGCTACCTATTACACTGGAAAGTAGATCTTTTTGATGAAATTATGACTGACATCTGACTAAACAATGGCTACTGTCCTAATAACGACCATATTAAACGACGAAGAAGCACCCACAACCCAATCGGAATCAAATTATTGTCTAAATATTGACCATACATAATATATATTATATAAGATGGTTTTTTTTTTTTTTTTGTTAATTCGAAGGAACTGACCCAAAATCCCTGCGTGTTTGGATGTTACATCAGAAAAGTCCACCATCCCTCCCAACATCAAACATCCCCCTGCCGTGGGATAATTCCCGCCATCTGGCATCTGCTCTCAAAGTGTCGGTTTTCAAAGTTCTGCAGACTGGGGTTTCTGGGACTGAAACCCATCTTGGGTGTTGGAAAAGTAACTGTCCGATGCCGAACTAGTGGCCTAACGTACGACAGGTGAGGATGCCGAACTAGTGGCCTAATGGTAAGACTAGTGACGATGCCGAACTAGTGGCCTAACGTAAGACAAGTGAGGACGCCGAACAAGTGGCCTATCGTTAAGACAAGTGAGGTGGCCTAACGTATGATAGGTGAGGACACCGTACTAGTGGCCTAACGTTAAGACAAATGAGTAGTGGCTTAATGTATATTTATTTATTCCGTAATATATAAACGTGATACTCCCGCGACTCCCTCCCCGACTCACGTTTTTGTGCAGTTAGGTCTACGGCATGTTCCGTGCAAAAATCTATGCTTTGTGTGATGATCTTTTGGAAATCTGCATTGTCTCTGTGTTAGTGACAATGGAAATGCAGAGAGTAGATACCTCCAACATCCTTATCGATATTTTAATCAGGTTCAGGTGCTTTGATAAATATCGACCCCTCCAGTAATGTCCGCTACGCCACCAAACTACTATTCCCCAAGAAAAGGCGAGCAAAATGATCCCATGCCTCGACGTGAGTTTGTTGATCACACAACTACTCCACACCCATTCCTCTCGTTGACGAACAATCAACCCATCAACAGAATCAACTGAAAGGATCTCTCGAGGAGAAAATTGCAGGCGGAAACGAAGAGTCACATTTTTTATAATACAAAAAACTCGACTCTGTCCAGGATAAAACGACTCACTTCCTCTGAAGATAATTGAATGATGGATAAACTCATCCTTCCCAACAGATCGACCCATCTTTTCTTCGTCAAGGTTAATTGAATTGACTACCAGATCAGTTACGTAGGGCACAAGAACCACGCAGCGAGTTTGGGTCTATACATTCTACCTTGTTGAAAATAATTTGAAACGGAAAACTCGTGAAATACAATTGCAAACCAAAAGAAACATTAAGGGAGACTATAACAGTAACAACACGTAATTGTACCAATTCACGTACCAACGTGAAGAGCTCAATTTTCCAAGCACAGCGTTGAATCGACTGAGATCCATTTCCACCGTCAGTCGGAGAGGGAATTTCCCCCGATGTACGGCGTGGAAGGGGAAAAGAAGGCCGAGATATCTACGTATGCAAATGGGAGCTACCGGAGCGCAGCGGGAGTCACGCGAAAAGTAAATTTCAGCAGCTTCGCCCTTCTGGGATTTGTCTAGAAGCTTTTACCGCAGTGAACTTTTACCCGTTCGGGAAATAGAAAAATCGATTCAAAGAACACGAAAGCGCCGACCGACAATGTGAAAACTACATGGCGATTTGGTCACATGAGGACATTCAACAGGTGATCGAGCAGTAGTAGTCCAGTCACCAGGTGATTTTTCGATGCAAAGCGTGGTGTAGAGTAACTGTTTTCCTCAACGGTTTTATAATATAACACATATATATTATGTTTTTTGGGGGTGCTGAACACGAAAGCTTCCCAACAAAATGTCTGGGACGCTCACCGTCAAAATCGCAAAAAACCTTGAAATCTCGGCCCTTTGTTTGGTTTTTTACGGATAACTTTGAAAGGGTGCGTTTTAGGTGAAAATTATCTTGATAGTGAATTAAAGAGCGCAAAATTCTGCGTCGAATGAGCTACCTCAAAGTTAAAATTGACCTAGCCGTAAGGGCGCGACGGGCCGTCAAAACATGTCGATTTTTCCGACTTTGCGAAAAATCAGGATAACTTCAAGTTTGAACGTCTGCTGCTCAAAACTGGTAACTCCCGCGTAAAAAATCATTCAATGGAAGTTGTAGAGCATCTAATTCTGCGTTCAGAGAGCACAAATAATGTTACTTTTGGTCAAACGTTTAAAGTGAAACACTACTGAGCGATTAGTAGCCATTTTTAATATGTTGGTAGGACCTCTGCTGGTAGAATCCAGATTTGCGAGCATGAAAAACGTGCGGACGCGGCGTGGTAGCCGAAAAAGGTTTCTGTACTTTTTTTGGTTTTTTGATAATAGCTCAATAAGTATGCTGTTTTTCGAAGATACCACCAATAGAAGTAACAAAGTAGATGAAATTTGCGACATTTTGAGCTGAAACCTCTGTCAGATTTCTTGTTAACGAGATACAGCCCCTCAAAGATGCCTGGTTTTGGCTCCTCCAGCGCTCGGTAGGCGGAAAATATGAGTAAACAAAATTTCAAGTAAAATCGTAACCAGAGCATCGTAAAAATAATGATCTTGAGAGGATTTGAAGAATATTTTCTGCAAACGTTGAGAAAGTAACAGAACTGCAAGGTCCCTGGAAATAGCATGTTTTTGACAGATAAATCACATCAGTCTCCCCCAGCCAGTTCCTTGAACTATCCGCGCTCCTTTTCTTAACATAGCACAATGTTGCCATTTTTCAAGATGTGCGATCTCGTGTTTTCGCAATGTATCGTCAATACACGAGATCTACATGCACCGGGAGTCACTGTACAGATTTACGATTCGCGTGCGGTATTAGCATCAAGATAACATTTCGTGTTTGTGGGTACCGCCCCAACGATTGAATAGTACCGGTTGATATCCATAATATGGATATTATTGATCTAAGACTTCGAAGGACGGAAGGAATGAGAGGGGCAGATCGGCGGAAGCTGGGGATGAGAGCGGGGAGGTGACCCAATTCCGGGCCATCAACAAAGCGGTAGAACTAGACATCACACAAGCTCACCTTTAGTGTGATAAAATACTCCTGAACGCCAGTAGCATCACGTACAATTTGGCAATGCTGCGGCGTTGGTTACTACACCAACACCAGATGTCTTGTTCCCGAAAAAGATAGAAACGGGATCTTCGAAAAATGTTGAGTCCTGTGCAATGCCAGGACAGTTTCCACACAGCCCCGCTCAGTGGTCTGTGGCCGGCAAAAACCCCCCATTTTTACTAATTTTGGTTTATTATTCTTGGAATAATACACCTATGTTTTCGCGACGGGGGACGACGACTCCGATCGGCCTCAAAATTTGACATTATCCGTTTCAAGTGGTCTAGATTCCAAAACCGAAATGTCCGTCCGCCGTCCGCCGTACGCCGTCCGCCGTCCAGGCCGTTTTGGGCAGTAGGAATTTTTTTTAAATCGGAAATTTTGACAAAATACTCGGTTTACCATCTAGTTGTGCCAGCAAGGTTTTCAGCCCGATCACCCAAACCCGTGGGGCCCATATATGGGGCTAAAATGGGGCTACAGAAGGGGTTTTTTGAAGGCTTTCGGCTATGGGATCGAGTCAGGTGTCGTTTCGAAGTATTTTTGGACGTAGAATCCATTTTTTGGGGTCCCGCAGCGATCCGATTTCACTGTTGCGCTCTATAGGGCTTTCATGGGGCTACAAATTTTTGAAAGATCCCAGGAGGTCAAATATTTTTCAAGTAAAAAAACAAAACAAAATTTGAAGAAACATATTTGGAAAAAACAAAATCAAAAAAATTTTTTTGAAAAAAAAAAAATTTAAAACATTTTTATTAATTTTTTTCCATTAACACAGAATTAAATTTCTGCACAAGTAACCTATATCAAAGAATAATAAACCCTTGTGTAAAATTTGCAGCGTTTTCCATTCGGCTTGTGTTTTTGCCAAGGTGCGGTTGGTCTAGAACACAGAATGAAATGCAGAGATCTGCTGCGGAAACTAGCAACTTTGCTCATTATCTTAAAAAAACTTACTAGCTTTGTATAGTTTTCGCAGATTCTTTGGACCAATACGCTTTAGGCCAGTCGCCAGAGGGTATAAAGGTGGGGCCCTCGTACACGATATATGGTGTGGAAGAATTTTTAAATAATTTTTCATTCAATTTTATAATTTATTTTTCAAAATATAAAAAATGGTAGCAAAATGTTAATGTTTGCAAAAATCTCGATTTCTTTGGACTTTTTCCAGTTTTTCACTTATAACTCGAAAACCAAGCATAATAAAGAAAACCTTTAAATTTCAAAGTTGAAGATCATAAAATGCTGCGTCGAATGACCTCCTTAAACATTACAATCGGTTCCGCCGTTTAGCCACAATCAAGAGTCAGAAATAGGCAACTTTTTTCAACTTCTGTTCTATCCTGTCACTGAATGAACATCATTTCAGTTATCCATCCTGATTTCAGGATACCTTCTTCAGGAACCTATCATTCCCATTTCAGGTACATATCATACTTATCAGGGCGGGCGGACGCAAGAAATTTCTGTACGGTTTCCTCATTCCGTCGAGCTCTGCACATGCGCAATGGACATTCTGTTTGTAATTGCTAGTAACCGCAATATTTTCGCGTCGATTAGTAGTATTACGTCCATCCCTCGGTTTGATGAATTTCAGCGAGGACTTAGAAGATTCAATGAATATCAACGAAAATTTAATCAATCTTGTGAAGTGCTGTGAAGAGCTTTGAAGATCAGATCAGAAGGAAGGTTATGAATCCGGCCACCGGGGATTCCGTCCACCATCTGAACGCTCTTCCGACTCCGCCACCCCCTCCACTGGTTTCCCCGTCGTTCCATCCTTCCACTTTCCGCCCCATGTGAATCTACCTTAAGCGCTAAGAGATCGCGACCAGTTTCCAGGGTGCAGCGCTCTCAGTCATTACTTCTATTCGGAAGAGGGGGCTGACTATGCTCAGCAGACGTAGGCCCTTGTAGGGCAGTTTGGCTATATGAAAATGCAGCCTATGCTCTACCTCCAGCTGAAAAACCTTAAGCAGAAGCCACAGGAGCAGTTCTTTGAGTTTGGCTAAGATCATTGAGCAGCTGGTTCGTGGTGCACATCCGATGACTCGCGAGAACAGATGCAATCCGTTTTTATTGACTCTCTTTTTTCTAGGGGTCTTGCCGAACTCATCACACTCATCACTTCTCAACTTGCTACTGTTCAGATTGCCCTGAACACAGCACCCAGCTAATGTGGGGTTGGTTGCTACACCAACACCACATGTTCCCGGAAAAGATAGAAACGGGATCTGGAACAAAGAAACAGTTCCACCTAGTCTGTTGTTATTTTACAATACATTCAAATTACACCTGTTAAAGAGTTCATCTGGTGCCTTTACTCTCAACGAGGTCCCTCATAATCGGGACACTACAAAGAGAAAACGCACTGAAAATAGCGCAGTTCAACCAATCTTATTTCTTCCTGTCATTTTCGGCCAAATGGGACATACGCCAGAATATTAGGAACCGTCTGCGACGGGTGGCGTCGCATCACTTTAGTCAGCCTCCGAAGCGAAAACAGCCCCACAACACTCTCCTTCGATAGGTTTTAGTCTATTTCTGTTCGAGCATGAAACTGCCTTTGAGACAATAAATTCAACCCTCGGTTATGGAAACGACTGCACGAAACCCCCAACTGACGGAGACTTCCAGATATAAATGTCAGTATATTTTCAAAATTTCCTCGAGGTCAGCGGGAACCATTGACGGTGTAGACGCTACAAAAGACAAATACAGAAAGGTCTGAATTAGTGAAAACAACTCCTTTCCTACGACGTATTTCATGGCGGATGAAAAATTCAGCCCAGAAAACCCCGCCGGCCTATTTTGGCCCAGATGATTCTTTTGAGCCGACTTTGCTGGAGGGAGTGTAGCTAATCAGACGTTCTTCGTCTACGGGAGATTACAAAGTTCCATTGACCGAATCAGACTGGCGTCAGGTCGGCAGTTCCTCGTTATCGTCAAAGCATGATAGCCTGGAATCCCTCCAATTTGTTGAAGATAGCTCGTTCCCACGACATTTAGTGGAAGTTCCAGGAAAACTAGAAAATATTCCATCGTATCTGGCGTCAAAATGTATTTTGAAGAGATTGAGTACACTGAGAGAAAAAAAGGGCCTATTCTAGGTTATTTTTCGATTTTTTTCTAGGTTAAATGCTGCCAACCTAGATTTTTTTTTGGTTTTCATTCTAGGGTGGAACAATTTAGTCTAGGTTGAATATAATTTAACCTAGATTGAAAATACTGGTGAAGTTACCGACCTAAAAATGCAAACAACCAAGATTTAAAACACTTTAGTTCTAGGTTAAGTTCACGGTGTGTGCCGCCGCCTCCATCCATTTACAGTCTAGGTTAAAAACATTAATATCTTGGTTGTCTCACCCTGGTATTTAATGTTTTTCACTTTCGTAGACGGTTGATTTACCCTAAAACGAAAACGTTCTAACCCCCCCCCCCACCCCCTTAAACAATTTACAGCTATGGCGCGTTAACCTAGAACCCTTTTTTTCTCTAGGTTGTGCCCCTTTATTTACGAGGTTGTTTCATTTACTATCCCCTTTGTACCAGTTAAATTTCTAGGTAGCTTCCTATTATTTTCAGGTTGGTCCTAATAAATTACTAGGTGGTGGTCCACTTTTCTTTTTAGGTTTGCTCCACTGACATTGCAGGTTGGTTCTATCAGCTTCGACTATCTTTCTGGGTTGTCTCTGTTTCCAACTCAGTACAAAAATTTGAATGTGATGTCATAATATGACTGAACATAGTGACATAAAATAGATGATTAGAATTTGACAGAGATAGATGGTGGGGTTGAGGCCTCCGGGTAAATAGCAGGGGTGCCAAGACAACGAGAATTAACGCCCAACGCCTACAGTGGCGCTCTCCGCGGCCGCTTAGCGTACCCTAGAAACAACCTGGAATTTATTGAGTGAATTAAAATCACTGTTGTTTAAACCTAAAACTATTTGTGGTACTACGGTAGTTTTAACCGAGACTGAAAGTCTAACTTTTTCTTCTGGGTTGTTACCTAAAGTAACAATCTCGCCTATTAAATCTCTAGGTTGTTTTCAGTTGTACAACCGAGACTTTAATGGAGGGGAATTATATGGAAGGTCAAATCATTCGATTCTAGGTTACCCCACTTAAAATTCTAAGGTAGGTAATATATTTTCTAGGTCTTCACAATGTCAACCTAGACCAAATGTGAAGTTCACATTTGGTCTAGGTTGACACTTTTTTATTCCAGGTTGCGGTCAGAGGGCGGGTAATAATGGATTAGGTTGTTTATATATGGGTCTAGGTTGTATTAATATTTTTCGATGGTATTTTAACCTGGACCTATTTTTTTCTAGGTTGAATCAATTGATTCTAGGTGGTTTCAATTTCTTTTCGAGGTTATTTCCCCTAAAAAAAGCCCCTAAAAAAATCTTTTCTCTCAGTGTATAAAGTGACCTTGATTGGGAAAGGGGTGGCAATATTTTAAATTAATTGAGCTGATTACACGCTTGGATCATTCAAAGTTGGTTGAATCAGATTGTAGTTAGCGCACGAACTGGGTCGGCACGTCATCAGCACGAACACCTTTGGCGAGAAGAGCCGCCCACAACATCCTCTCCTAACAGCAGCCCTCCCTGCTTACATAAGCACCCCCGTCCACAATGCCATTGTCTTCCACGCGCTCGACCCTGCCAATGAAGTAGACGTTCCGTTTATAGCTCTTTTGTTTGCTTTGACGGTACGATAACCTTTCTTTCTGCTGACCGTTTCGAGCCTTACGAAGTTACTTATGCCATTGAAATTTTAACAGAGACGTTTTCAACGATGATAAATAAGCTTTCACCGATGCAAAGTATTTCAACCGGATCCAATCTAACAACCATAACAGTCCTGCCGCCCACGCCGAACCCGACGTATTGCTGAGATTGGAATCGACATCGAACGCGATTTACGACTCTACGCCGAATCTAGGCAGCCAATGGAATAAACCCTTTGTAATCGTATGTGAGAGGGTGTGAGGGTGTGTGTGTGTGTGCAAATTTGGACCTACAAGGCAAGTCAGCAGGCGTTGCGCAGGATATCTTCATCCAGGACCTCCATCGGAGTTCTCGGAAATCAGCATAAAATCTACCCTCGGGCGCAGTTCGCCTTATAATATGATGCAAACTCCAATCAAATTCTGAATCTTCAATGAGGTGGCGGAACACGCACATATTGCGGAAACTTCGTCGAAAAAAAATTCCTACGGGAGCACAGCGACTCGGTAACCACAAGTACGAGGCACTCAATAAATATGTAACCAACAGGCTCAGAGCGAGGCTATGCAGTTACGAATTTCCATTGGGTTCTGTAACTTAATGGTAATTCCCACGCAAAACACAAAATTACTCAAGAAACACACCAGACTGACTTTTTTTTAAAATTTACTGCAGTACATGGCCACCAATCCCTAACGCTCTTCTTTTTCACTCCCGGACCGCATCTTGATCTTTATTTTTCCGAGAACTTACTTCACGTCGGGATACGAGAAAAGTGGGGTTTGGGCCCCTCCAGTGCAATTTGAACTTTTGGCGGAGCCACCAAAAGGTCGTTTTTTGAACAGAGCCGCGAACTCGGCTTCCGAGTTGAAAGCTGTGTGATTGGCCACTCACTGAGCAATGAAAAAACGGACGTGAGGCTGCAAGCTAATAAGTGGGCTATTTAAGCGCAGGTTAGATTAAGGTTATTCAAGCAGATAACCACCACTCGGCAGAGAACCTCCATTAAATTTCGTTGTGATTGCATCCTTTATTTTTCGCCACGGAATATATTCCTTCCTATTCCGTGATTTTTCTGTAAATGTTGTCGAATGGTAAATAATCCAACGGTTCGAATTTGACGCCAACAATCGTCAGATTGGCGTCACTTTGGCGCTCAGTATCGAAAAAAGAGTCACTTCACTGCAGACTTGCAAGGTCGTCGAAAACCAAGTTGGCCAACAGAACAAACCACGAAATCAGGACTGCTCATTTCAGTCGTAGTGCGCTCTGGCGGATTAGTTTTTGCCGCCTTTCTGGAAAGGTTTCCAGTACGGTTTGAATTCAGGTATTTTCCTCGCAATTTTCTCTTCACCGAAGACATTTCCTTTTCGTGACTGGTTCGTGCCTTATTTCGGGCCACTGGAGAGATTTTCGGCCGAACTTGTTCATTTTTCCGACATAGGATCAGACCCATTCACAGGATCCCGACGTCCACAATTTTGACTTCTTCAACCACATTGGCTATCATTTTGATTCAGCGTATCATAAGAGACTTCAAATAGCGAGAAGCAAATAGCATTCAGTCGCTTGCCTTGTGGTTTTGCGTTGATGTGTACCAGAGGGTCAACACGTCCGGTTCCAGCGATTTCAATTTGGAATTTTTTGCAAAAATCGTCTTGACAGACACAAAAGTTACTTTGAGCCAAAAATACCAACTGTGCACTGAAGCTGGGTTCACATGGCGTAAAAAACTCGTGCGTAACGTGTGCGTTCGGCGATCTCATTGGCTGGTCAGTTTTCCCGCACAGATTTCCTCCAATGAGATCGCCCAACGCACTCGCGCCCCGCCTTTTTTTACGCCATGTGAACCCAGCTTGATTGCTTCTTCAAAACGATCTTATCCAACTGGTCAGCCTACAGATAACTAACTACACCTGATGACCAGATCTGAAGGTATCCCATTTGACCCCACTATCCCGTCTTACCCACCCTTCCCCTACGATTAAAAAATAATTTATTGTTTCATGTATCTGTTTCATTTAACTGTTTTATTCAACCATTTCATTAAAAAACCGTTTCTTGAAAAAGCTGTTTCATTTTCCGACCGAAGTGGGTTAGGCGGTGTTGGTTCTACAGCGAATATTTGTCAAAATTTCAGATTAAAAAAAAAAACCAATTACAACAACTCAAAACGTTTATGGAATCTACGTGTCAGAAACGGATAACGTCAAATTTTGAGGCCGATCAGAATTTTCAGACTTTTCGCTTCTCTCACTCATATGACAAACGACTTATCCTGAGCACATCCGTCATCTGGGTGATCTGCAATGAACAATTCTCGGAAACAATGATCTCACGCGTTACTCATCCGGCACGTTTTGTAGATGGTTCCCAAAGCGAAACCTTTACAGGCACCTTGGGGCAACGGACCTTGTGCGGGCCACAGCTGCCCTAACTACTGTATGATTATTGGCATTAGAAGGCTAACTGCGAGGGGGGGCCTCTAGCTGGAGATGAGACCGCAGCAGTCGGCAATCATTTCCCAACCCAACACTCTCCCCCTGCCGAAGATATTTTTGGGTTTTGGGTTCCTTGGCCTACCTAAAGCACAACCTTCTACGGTCGTGTTGTGGTAGCCCGAAACTTGCACATGTTTAATGCATCTATCAGGAAGCTTTCATGAAACTGAACAAACCGCGTTGCGTCTAGACGAAACCCAGAACTCGCCGGATGCCTTTTGATCTGTTGAGAACTGGCAAGCCACAGGTTCGTGTCAAATGCCGGAAAAAAAAAACCGAAAAAGTAGGATTGTTTGTTTTGGAATGAAAATGTGCAAACGGCGGTTCCTTAAATGGCAAAACTGATTTCGGACGGGAGCGAGGGGAAGTTTAGGCTCGATAAAGGTCGTGGTAGATTAATGTTGTACACAATGTGGTCGGGAGGGGATGTCTGCGTCTGTGTAAAGGTAGTCTGATAGGCTTGGCTTCAGTCCAGAACGGTGCAGAGGGAAGTTTTCTGTGGGTCTTCCGCCTCGAGACTTTTCAACAAAACACCTCCTCTTCGTAATAAACCGGGAATTTTTTGCGCTTTTGTCTCCAATGGCGTCGACTTTTAACGACTTCCTGGTTCGCTCATTGTAAAATGCGTCTAAATGAACCAGATAAAGTTGCAACATAATATTATATAATAGTGAGTTGGACTGACATCAACGGACGACAAATCAACACGACGTCTTCTCATAATCCCACATTTGACACTAAGTTGTGTGACGTACCTTTGCACGATGTTGTGTGACCCTTCGTGAAAGAGGAACTCGAGTGATTGAGAGCATCACACGATGATAAAGACTGACAACAAATTACATCGGGAACTGACCGATTTTCTTCTTTTTTTTTCATGAATACGTCAAACATTTGGTGACGGTAGAGGGGAGAAATAAGTACGGCTGCATGGCATCACATTCATGTTTAAAGGCTCTTGTGACAATCGATGCCCCAGTTTTGACGCGGAGAGATGAATAAGGAATGTACAATTGGGATAGCCACACCTATTACTCCTGTAAACAAAATAAACTATGGTCGTAGGAATTCAAGGAGAGAAAACAGACGGCTGTTTTAGTCGTAGACTCAGAATAGATTGAAAAATAAGCCTACAGAAAAAATGTGTTCCATTGACAAATAAGAATTCAATGAGACACCTGCGTACACAACGTTTCAAGGCTTATAGCTGAACCAATGTCACATTTAAATTGGTAAACTATAAAAGCACGCATATAGGGGGCCTCGCTTCGATCGTCCATTTGTGAGAACTTGCACCGACCCAATCCCCCTAATGATGAAATTACCTGTGGGGGATCTGGACAGATTTCCCCCACACTTCTCGCGGATGGCCAGCACGCCAGAGTTGGTACCACTTATTTCCCGCCGGCGACACAGCCTTCAAAGACCTCCATTACTGTCAATTCAGTATGAGAGATGAACCGGCAGGAATGATACCGACGCACATGTCCGTTGCCCAGGCCTCCATTGATGACGCTTCATCTGTGGAAGCCGGGAAATTGGTCGCAAGTAAGACCGGGTCAGCTGGCCAGGCCACTTTTAGTGACAACTCGTTTGAGGTAGCTGCAACAGCTGTTCCCGGTTCAACTGTGAGCCCAGGGCAAAACAATACTGGTCACGACATATCGTGTTGGGTATACAAATGTCTAGCCACTGAGCCAATCCTTAGTTTGGTTTCCAGCCGCTAGGGGTTTGTGGCGCTGCAGTCACCATGCCCCATTTCCCTCGCATTTTGACATTTTTGCAAGTTTCCTCTATTCCCTCCTGGAAGCCTAACGGGTAAGGGAAGGGGGATTATTGGACACGAAAAGGAGAGTCTGGATGAAATCCATGCGCATCAGCAGAAGTCGGGGTTTATTATTCTTGGAATAATGTCTTCGCGACGAGGGTCGGCCTCAAAATTTGACATTAGGTACTCGTTTCATGACGCGTAGATTTCAGAAATCAAGTCGGTTTTTTCTTTCAGTCTATTTTGACAAAATACCTACTCGTTCACCATCTAGTTGCGTCCGGCAGGTTTTCAGCCCAACCGCCCAAACCCTTGGGGCTCTCTGGGGCTAAAAAGAGGCCGGGGTGAAGGTTTTGGGGTACATTCGGTACATAATATCGAGTGCGGTGTCACTGTCCCAAAGCCATCCAATCTCACAGCGGGGATCTTTGAGGCTTTTGAATGATTCCAGGAAGACAAATGAGTAATTTTGGACGCATAATCAATTTTTCGATAGTTGCTTATCCTACTTCTTACTTTTTTTTTTATCCTACTTCAATAGTCGCAACTATTCGTAGTTTCGTTAACGAAACTATTGCGCCTATTTACGTGCCATCCTAAATTGCGCTCAATGGGCTTATTGGACGTAAAATGTAGGGGTTCCAAAGTGGTTGTTTGCCAATGGTGCACCAGCAAAGGAGTCGTTCTCTCTCCCTAACCAACTCATTGTAGGGGTTCCCATTAAAAATAAGAAATTTGAGGGGTGGGGGATCACAACACCACCAATAGGCGCGGACAGGGAGGCCGAGTCGGTGAGAAAAAAATCCCATAATTGTATCCTCCTACCCATGGAGGAATAGAGAGGAGAGTTCACTGAATAGGACTTCATGTACCATAGTCGACGGTGGCGCTATCCCTACGGAACGTAGTGAACTACTCATAGTACCTTCAAACCCAACTAGAGTGAGCCACTAGACCTTCTTACGAAGGAAAGCCCCAAATACCTCACTAAACGGATTTATCTTCCACTGTTGTGCTACTACAATTAAAGGAAAAATTGAAGGAACCATCTCTGAATAACGAATTTCGTTAAACGAAATTGATTGTGTAGTTGTGTACACTGTGAATGGAAAATTCATTTAATGACACGTCGGAATTCGCAGGGCGCCATCTTCTGGTTCAGTTTTGGTAACTTACCACCTTCAAAGTTCGCTACGTCTCGTAGGGGTCGCGCTGCAGTCGCAATCCCCCCCCGCCGTTCCATCACTGGGTTGGCGTTTTGGGAACGCGGTTTAACACAGAGTGAGCTCTCCTCTCTATTCCTCCATGCCTCCTACCCTTACGGTTTAGGAGTAGCTTGTGACATACTTACATACACACATAGCTGCAGGCACATTCTGAATTAGTGGTATAGATAGATAATGCTCTAATGAGAGCCATTTGGACACTCTTTTGCCTAAAATTTTCCATTTTTATTTTTTGAATAATTAGGCAACTATATTTTTACCGTTGTACTGGGGGACAAACCCAAACCACCGGATCATTTTTGTTATGATCAAGGATCAAATCAATTGAACACAGAATGTGTTTTCCGGTGATTACACAGAGGGCTGGTGGAATAGGTACCTACCTAAAAGTATTCAGTCATTCAGCCATACAAGTATGTAAGATTACATTAACACACACACAACTAAGGCTTCTGGTTTTTCTAGGATTTACTTCCTTCCCTCTCCAGCACCAGGAGCATTGCGCTTGCAAGGTTTTCAGTCCGATCGCACAAACCCGCGGGGATCTTTGAGGCTATGGAAGCGTTTTTGAAGAGTTGAAGCTGTGGGGTCGAGTAAAATTGGAGCACCTGGGTCAGCAGACCCAAACACGTAATTTGAAAAGGCAACACAAGGTCAGCGGACCCACACGGTTTGTTTTATTTAAATCACAGCACCTGGGTCAGCCGACTCAGACTATTTCTGACTCACCTTACGCCCAACAACTTCAAACCAAATAACCTCCGTAAAATCACGTTCTGTGATTGTCCCAAATCATGATATTCAACACGTTGCAAATTGACTCGACTGAACTGAAGAGTCCAGAAATCAAAGTATGTTGACTTGAGGCTTCTCCCTTTGATATCCTGTCGGGTCAATCGATCCCTTTCTGTATCGTGCAAGTTTCTTTTCATGCCTTCATCGATAACCGTTTACTTTTCTATTCATCGGTGGGTATGAAAGCGGTTCTGATAATGGGTTTTTCCTGAACAACGAATAGGATTGAGATTGGCGTCTTTGGGGTCTTATTGAAAAAGGTTTTTTCTCAAAACAAGTTGGATGTCATCGTGTGAAACGAAAACATACCAGTTGGATTGTTTTTAGGGAACTTTTTAGAGAGAAAATATTGGAGATTTTTATTTGGGAGTCAAACAATTGACAATTCCTCAATGGTTGTAGGGCCGTTCTAAAATTATGGTGCTTTGCATGTAATATAAAGATGCTGCCTAGAATGTTTATTCCAAAAATTCCTTCAAAAATATATGTTATCAGTAGAACTCTAATGAACATATCTATCCAGTTAGGTAATGTCAGGTATGACAGAAATTACTAGTTTTTATGTGTGCATACGTTCACACGTTGTCTTGGGGCACTGCAGCAAGAGGTAAGCCAAAAAAATGTTGGGAGAAAACGCTAAATATTTTTCGAAGAAACTGAGACTGGAAAGCACCATAATTTTAGAATGACCCTGTAACAGCCAACCCCGGGCTTCCCCCACCCTTGGAGGGACCGATGCCGACCCGGGCCCTCACTTTTGCATTGGCCATCGCCGTGATCAGTTAGTTTTTAACCAAATAACGTATTTATTTCACTAATAATTTGTCGAAATGGTGAGTTATTGTGTAGCATATGGTTGCAAGAATAGGCACCCTAAAGGTTGCGTACTGACATTCCACAGGTAAGAAGTTATTTCATGATATTTGTAGTAGTTACTAGCTAGCAGGCTTCGTTTTTATTTATTTTAAGCTTTCAATTCAAGCATTCTATGCATTTGTCTGGCTCAAATTCTTTGGTGTAGTTATCTGTTGATATTAGAACCATGTACATACTAGGTAGGTGCCATAATAATAATTATTATGGTACCTAGTATGTACATGGTTCTATGATTATAATAATCATGATTATTAGCAACGGGAAAACGGTTAAATATATATACAATATAATATATTGTATCATTATTGTATATTATATCATGATTTATATTTATGCAATATAATATCATTATTATATAGGTACAATAATAATCGTCATCAACACGTTTTTCCAAGTTTAATGTGTGTTCTAAGAAACAATTCAAGTAGGTTAACAATTCAATAATTATAACTTATGAGAATTAGTGATATAGATAATATAAGTTATAATTATAATATAATAATTATATTATAAGTTATATTTTAATTTCAGTTTCATTTCAGTATATATTACTTATTATACTGAAGGTATATGAACAAGCACAAATGGTGAAAATTATAACTGATGAAAACAGTCCAGAATGGTGGTAACTGATGAAAACGGTCCAGAATGGTGGTAACCATATTCCAAAATTACTATTGTCAAGTTACCACCATTCTGGACCGTTTTCATCAGTTATAATTTTCACCATTTGTGCTTGTTCATATACCTTCAGTATAATATAATTTAGAGTTTAAATTGTTAATATAATTTTTATGGTTTTTTCTCTGATGCTAATGACAAATGGTTTTCTTGTCAGGGCTGTAGATGAGCTTAGTTGCTCGAAACCGGTCCCCACGCTATAATTGTTTACCTGAATAAACAATTTAGTATTCAGCAGAGGAGTCGTTCTCTCTCCCAAACCAAACTCATTGGATTAGACCTCTGCACCATTGGCAAACAACCACTTTGTTATTCTTAGTATGTACATGGTTCTATGATGATTATAATAATCATGATTATTAGCAACGGGAAAACGTTTAAATATATATATATATATATATACAATATAATATATTGTATCATTATTGTATATTATATCATGATTTATATTTATGCAATATAATATGATTATTATATATATATGTACAATAATAATCGTCATCAACACGTTTTTCCAAGTTTAATGTGTGTTCTAAGAAACAATTCAAGTAGGTTAACAATTCAATAATTATAACTTATGAGAATTAGTGATATAGATAATATAAGTTATAATTATAATATAATAATTATATTATAATTATTATTATTATAAGTTATATTTTAATTTCAGTTTCCCCAAGAACCCAGAACTTCAGAAAAACTGACAAAAACCATCTTATTCAATAATGTTTAAACCTTTGTCTATCAACCACATACCTATGCAGCCATGTAAATAGTCCTACTGTAGGTAACTATTGTATATAACTTTGTAAACCTGGAATAAATTAATTATTGTCCAATACTACCTACTTCGACTGATTTATATATTATAATCAATATATTGAAGATTCCTTGAGTTGGATTTATGGTTTCCTGTATCCCTACCACAATCTTCCTACCTTTAGCCCACAAAATGTAATTAGTTTCCACATAGGTGTCCTACTTGTCGTCAATAGAGACGAAAAACTTTTACAATCATTCAAAATTAACTTTTAAACGCGAAAAAAAGGCGAGTCGCAATGCCGATCAACGTAAGGTTGGCTGGATCCGTCCCTCCAAGGGAGGGGGAACCCTCCGAATTTTTCGGACCGCTCGGCCGCTCGGGAGAGGCCCGTCCATAGATATATATGTCTTTGGTAACAGCAAAGCGTAATTAATACTAAGATAATTATCAATTTTCGCCAATTCTGCTTCGTCAAGCAGAAACCTTCTCGGAAATGTCTGGAAAATTATGAGCTATAAAGCGTGGATACGTAACATATCCCCTCACGACAGCTAAAATTATACGATTAATCCCCCAAGACGGAAGAGAAACTCGACCAGATGTAAACTTGCGATATGAGAACCAGGTTGATGCTCGGAGGGTCGCCCGCGTCGCGGTGAATCAAAACTTGGCACAGGGATGTGGTTTTGTTGGTATTTCGAGAATCGGGGGCGTTTTGGAGAGTCCGTTTATAACCGCACGCCTTATCGGGTATTCAGTTCGCGTGTTTTTGAGTTGTGAAAGGTGAAGAGCTGACTTGAAAGTGTCCTCAAGTTTGGGCTAGTCAACCGTCCTCGAAAATGTCCTCCGTGCGGCGAACGAAAAAAACAAAACTTTCGAAATTTTGGCTTGTCAACAAGGCAAGTATTTAGAATCGGGCTGGTCGAAACCGCGAAGAGGTAGAATAAGGAATGGGGAGGAATTGTGGGTTAAATCATCCTGGGCAGTGTTCTTATAAGTCGAAAACGCTGCAAATTTTACAGAAGGGTTTATTACACTGATGTACCGTTGATGAGGTAGGCAAATTGTGGAAAAATTCATTCTACGAGTAAGTCATAGAAAATTCGTTTAAAAAAAAAAAAAAAAAAAAAAAAAAATGAAAATTTTGCCTTTCAATACTTATTTGGACAGATTGGGGATACAGAAAAATGGATTACGCGTCCAAAATTACTCGCAAAACGACACCTCATCTGACATCCTTCAAAAATGTCCTTTTGTAGCTCCACGAATGCCCCATAGATCCCTACGGTGAAATCGGATGGTTCTGGGACCCCAAAAAACATATTTTACGTTCAAACATACCTCGAAAACGACACCTAACCCGACCCCATAGCTGAAAACCTTCAAAAACCTCTCCCGTAACCCCATTTTAGCTCCACTGAGCCTCACGGGGTTGGACGATCGGGCTGAAAAACTTGCGGGTACAACTAGATGGTAAGCTGCGTATTTTGTCGAAATTTAAGATTTAAAAAAAAAAAAAAAAAATCCTACTGCCCAAACGGGGCTCGGACGGCGGACGGACAATTTGTTTTGGGGATCTAGACTAGGGTTGAACATCGATGTTCGATGTTATCGAAACATCGATGTTTTGGCTCCGATGTTCGATGTTTTTACCATCGATGTTTAGCTAGTCGATATTATCGGACATCGATGTTTTGGAGCCAACATCGATGTTTTAGTTCGTGGTTGGGTTTTCTGTCTTCAAATTTAGTTTTCATTGAAAGAAAAAAACTACAAGGAAAAATGCTATACATAGCACATGTGCGAGCCCGTAGAGGCGCTTGGAATTTTCAAAATTAGAACATCACACGATGGAATTCTGGTCGCACTTCATGCAGCAAACACCAAGACCAGGCCCAGGACAAGTAAAACGGAAAAGAGAACAAGAAGGAAGGATCGATGACGCATACATGTCTTTGTTGTTGCTTTGTATGAAGTTGTTGAGTTGCGTCCTGCTTTCTGTTGTCAATGTTTTTTTGTTATTTTTAGTGTGCAATTGCTTTGAGTCATGGGAAGGAAAAGTGAGTAGTGGAAATATTTTATTCCGGTTGTCAAAGGATCTGCAAAGTGCAATTTGTGTAACGCCTTAGTAAAAACTTCGGGAAATACGAGCAATTTAAAATGCCACCAAAATAATGAAATAAAATGCTGCAAAAATAATGAAAAAGTCTCGTTAACGAGCTTGGTGCGTCTAAGATCAATAATTTTACCCTTAGGTCCTCATGGTAAACAATAAGAATCGAGACTATAAAAATAATTCCGGCTATTTAAATAATTATACTTAGGAGATCGAAAAAAATTCATTTATTTAACATCGATGTTATATCGATGTTTTTGGGCCGATGTTTTTCTCACATCGATGTTGAACGTCCGATGTTGACATCGATGTACATATCGATGTTTTGCTCTCGATGTGATAACCCTAATCTAGACCTCTTGAAACGGATACTGTCAAATTTTGAGGCCGATCTGAATTTTCGGCCTCCGTCGCGATTACATAGGTGTTCCAAGAATAATAAACTAAAAGTTTTGCATAATGTGGTACCTAATTATGTTGTCCCCAGTTGTTTCCATAGTTTTGTGGAACATGACATCTGCGATAACACTAATAACTGCGAACTGAATAATTTGTGTAAAATACTGTTGGGTTCTTTTGTCGATAAAAGCCTAAAAATTATGTCCGTTGAAACATTCTTTCTTATTATACTACACATGATACGGATATTCTGAACGATTTGAATTGCTGGCCCTGACGTCACGACCACTCATGCAGGGTCTGACGAGGTTGACACGGGAGGGGTTGGTTGTTGACCAAAAGAGACGCCGAGTTCAACCCAAACAGTTAATTCCTCGTACTGCCGCAAATTCACACTTCGACTTTTCCATTAATAATAGTATTTTATTTAAAATTAATATGAACTTCGGATCAGAGTTTTCATCCCATTTTCAGTGTTATTTGGAAGACTTCGATCGATTTAAAAAAAACCTAAACGCTTGTCCATTCCTCATACCAGTAGGTTTTAAGATGTTTTACTCATCAGAGATATCAGACATTTTGCTTGCTGTGTGCAAATGTGTTTCTCCTCAGGCACGAGCAGCCGACGCCTTTGAGCGTCTTATGCGCTCAGAATAATAAAGCAAATTGATCAAATGAGGAAAATTGTGCCGTGACCTTGCAAGGTTGGCGTGGCATGACGAAGGAGGGCGGGTAATCAACTAAAAGACGATGGATGTTTAAAGAAAACGAAGAGGTCGTTATAAGGTAGGCTCTTGCCTACCTATATTTTTTGCTCCCAGAAAGCCGTTTATTACACAGACGGTTCGATTCATCGGATAATCCGCGATACGATTTTTCGTTCGTTTTTTTTCGCGTGATGAGTCAGGAAAGGGGTGTTCGGGGGGGTTAGGGCTGGGCTGGGCCTCTCATTTGGAAGTAAAATCCATGAAGATGTACCGCTGGAGACGGCTACATTTTCTGATTCGTGCACCGAAATTCTTTTTGTATCTTCCAACCCATCTAAAAGGTGAGTTATGCGTCATAAATATACATGCAGGTAACTAAAGCTAATATACTGACAACCTCGAGGAATCAGTGCCACTGGTAAGGACAGGTTTTCGCAAACCGGGCAGTCTGAAGAAAAAACTCTGACTTAAAACCTCTTACAAGAGTGCCACTTATTCGGGTCCACTCTCAAACCTTCATGGTGTAAATCCCTACACAATGATGAAATGTGTATAAAAAAAAGGTCCGTCCCCCGGAAGGTTTCTAGGTCGTAGTTGGGTTGCATTAGCGCGGAAAGCCCCGCCCTTCGTCACCTTATCACGTTATCACCCTTTTCGGCCCGTTTTCATCGCCAAAATAAATGCTAATGGTTTCTCTTTGTTCTGCCCCTCCCAATATCCCTTGTAATCTCCAGCAGTGTCTATCCCGAGAAAGGCTCATTCCTTCTTTATGTCGGCGTTCATTACTGCTCCGTGAAAAATGCCAGTCCACAGCCTTCTCAATTCCCAAACCGAACTCTCCAGATCAAATTTTGATCAATGGTCCTGAAAGACTTAAATTTTTGTTATTGATATAGAATTAATTTTGGGATAATTAAAATAAAAATAATAATAAACCCTTGTGTAAAGTTTTCAGCGTTTTGACTTCTAAGAACACTGCCCAGGATGATTTAACCCAAAATTCAGACGCATGTCCATTCCTTATTCCTTCTCAAAGATAAAACGATTATTGTGAAGGTGATTCCTTCTCAATGATATCAGTAGCGGCTGGTGCCATTCGGTCCGTGGGATATCGTCTACTTATTTCTTATTGATTTTTAGATATCTAATTGAATTGTTACCGGAACACAATCCGACTTGGAATTCACGTAATGCTCGGCAGTTTCCGCTGCCATATCAGTTTTAAATCGGGTTCTCTGCCCGTTCCGCCAGTGCGAGATTTGTAGCAGCTGTTGGTAGACTGTTCTTTTTCGCATTTGGCCCGGCATTTGGCCAAAAGACGGGCAGAGATGATAATCAACAGGGTCGCAATTTTCGTCTGCGCTTTGCTGATGATGTTGATAAGTATCTCTTGAATCTGTTCAGTCGGCAGGACGGCGTTGATTTTTGCTGTAAGGAGAAAGGAATCGGTAGGATATCATTTGCCAATCAATTACCTACCAGGTAGTTCGTGATTACGTCCGGATTGACGCAATTTCTGGATTCCTACCGCCAGGTCGATACTTTCTTTCGTTGAAATTTCACTTCGTGTCAAAAGAGGTAGGTAGGCGGTTATAAAAGACAACATTATCGCTACTGTGCGTAACGTGGGCTGGTGATAAAGAGCTCAGCGAAGGGAACTTTTCTTTTCAAAGTTTTGTAGGTTTCTAGTTATTTCTCGCGGTGCTCCGAGTTTCTATTCAGCAGAATCTGAGCGTGGAGTGAGGAAGTTTGTAAAAGAAAAGAAGTTTACTCAAGTGCCTATAACACTTTTACTTTGTTCAGAAAGAGAAAACCTTGAATCCACATATTAGAAATTGAAAGTATGCCAATAAGCAACTTCTTACAGCATCCCCAGAATGAGTAACAGGGGACGGCACACAGTGGTTCCAAACCTTCAAAATCAAGAAAACCCCTGCTTTTTCTAAGGCCTTCATTGGAGAGCAACATTTATATTTAAAATGATACATTTCGACTCATAAACTGTAGCGTACCCTGTTAGCGAATGTTACAGGTGTACCTACATGCACAAAATGAGTTCATAATTCTTCAACAGGTCTAATTGTGTTGTGTGTTTGGGGGAAGGCCTCCAGCGTAACTGGGATTTCGCCCAAGGTGTCTTTGGAGGAAGATAGAGCGAGTACCTGCCACAACACAATATGTCGCAATTTGCTGACCTTGGAGGGGGTTTCGTGGCATAAAAGGGAGACCCGCCATCTCCAGACCGACAGGAAGTGTTGAGATAGTCTGGAATAGTTGAGATAGAATGCGAGATGATGTCTGGAAGGGAGTTCAGGGGAATCTAATATTGACGATTGGTCAGGAGAGGCTGCCGCTGGGGTAGAATTGCAAAGCGTCAGCGCAATCTAGCGACAAACGATTCGAACTAGGTTATCACTGCCATCTAGTGACGAATGTTATAAGCTAGTCACTGACTAATTCCCACCAAATTTTGTAACAGTTACTATGCACCTAACTCGATGCCCGAACCTCGGTCCCAATCGAAAATTCACTGCGTTCAATCGTTCTTATTATGGTAATACGAACAAAGGCAGCGTGTGATAGGAGCCGTCCGCATAATTAACGGTGCTCCCCCTATCGATAGTATTTAGCTTTCCCCAATCGCACTGCCGACGATGGCGCTTTCCATGGCCCGCGACTGCGGGCGAATTTACTATAGTGTGGCCCGTCGGCCGCATACACTATTTACCTAAGTATTAAATTTAATTGGCCCATTTAGACAAACTATTTTTCCTCAGTATTTGCGGATTTGAGTCGCTAGTTATCATTTTCCTGCTCTTACCTCCAATTGACCCAGGATGATTGATTAAAAAATACTATTTTTCAAAATGGATAAAAATGATGATAAAAAAGATAGAAAAGATCATTAAAATGATAAATGATGATTTTAAAAAAATGATAAAACGTGATTTAAAAAAATGATAAAATGATGAAAAAAGTTATGGTAAAACAATATGTTGGGTAGAAATGGAAGGTTATTAATAAAAAGAATGTCATACTTCCAAAATGGCTAAAAATCGGTTGAATTACTACTTTGACATTTCACCTTAACAAGTCATAAGTTCGAAACCGATTGAATCGCGGTTAGTTGCATCCGAGTCTATAGACCCACTTGGAAATAGGTCAACAGATAAACCGCAATGAAGATACAGTTGAAAAGCCAGTTTGACCGGAAAATTGGGGTTTGGAGCCACTGTGCGGCAGAGCGAAGGCTTTTCAAGGTGTGAGATGGGGTCGAGCCTAACGAGCAGCCTCCGAGTCCAATGATCTTTGTATCGATACATTTTACGTATTCGTGGCCGTAATCCAACCCGACTGCGTGACCTTCGAGAACCAGCGACCCACCTAAATGGAACGGAAACTTGTGGGCGAAACCGTCCAGTCCTCCCAATCCATCTCCACCCCTCTCCGTCCACAAATCGCCTTTGTTTAGCCCTTGCAACAACAAAACAGATATCCACGACCATATATGAATCTTAAAACGCACCTAGGTTATGTATACACGTACCGCACAAGTCTGTAATGATAGGCGGTCTGTCAGAAGTGACAAATTGCCGATAATGTCAAATAAGGGAGGAAACGAATGACGTCTATCGCTCGACCAACGACTGATAGCCAAGGCAAATTAGTGCTGTAGGTGAGAAAAAATATTGCACAGCTGGAAATCGTTTTAACCCCTTTGGGGAGTCCCAAATAAGACCCATCTGAGTTTGCGACGGTTTCTAGACAGTGGTTCAGATGTAAGAGCCTAAAAACTCTGCTCTGTTTTCAGTATTTCGCTTATAACGCGAAAAGTCCGGATTCTACAGAAGATGTTACTTTTTAAGAGGATTGAATTTAGCGTCGAATGGCGTTTGTTGCATCGAAATCGTTCCAGCCGTTCAACCGCAATCGCTCGTCAAAGATTGTTGTGGTGTCAAATGACTGGACAGATCGAAAAATGTCAGAGGACCAAACTTGTAGAATATTTAGTTGTGAATCAAATGATGATTGTGATATTGAAACCACTGACTGAATTTTTCAACTTCTTTGTTGCCCTTGAAGGAATGCGAAAAATGAGAGGCCCTAACAAAATATTTGGGTGTTTCTTCCAACTCCGTACAGTGTTTTAGACATCTTTTTATAGAAGAGTAACAAACTTCATTATGTGACACATAGTGATCAACCAAGTACTCCAAAAAAATCAGACTTAGTGAAAAAGATATAGAAACCTACCTTAAGAGTGATTATTATTTGTCCTCAATTATTTAACATTCCCTGATTTGAAATTCAGTTGATAACGGTCACTTTTGCTTGAAAAATTGCAAGAAAGTGAGAAGTTTTGAGTTCAGACGAAGTTGTCTGCGTGGGACTGCCTTAGTGGAAACATTGCCCTACGAACCCTTTCGGGTTAAAACTCATAACATGAATTTTATGCTGAGATATTATCGAGTGCGAGTTAACAATTCAATATCCTACCTGTTTGGTCCTCTGACATTTTTCGATCGGTCCAGTCATTAGGGACCTTCAGGCGTTAGAAGTTGGGGGTGGTGTGCAAAAATCACCGATCTCTGACCAGCGATTGCGGCTGAACGGCGGGACCGATTTCAATGCAACGAACGCCATTCGACGCGGAAATTTAATCCTCTTTAAAAAAGAATGGTTACATTTCATTGTCTGTAGGGTTGCGTAGTTTTCGCGTTATAAGCGAAATACTGAAAAATGAGCGAACATTTCGAGGTTTTTAGGCTCCCACATCTGAAGAACAGCCTAGAAACCGTCGTTAACTCAGATGGGTCTTATTTGGGACTCCCCGAACGGGTTAAAACGATTTCCAGCTGTGTAGTATTTTTCTCACCTAGGCCCCATTCTAGCACTAACTTTACTTACTGTAGCAGCCTTGTAGTTTTAGGGAACGAGGGCAAATTTTATTTCGTGAGTTCTTCCATTGAATTGCTCCAAGGTACAGGACCAGTGATGACACTACCCTCTCTAACAGGGTTGGTTGCTATATTGGCCTCACATGGGGTGAAAGATTGTCAGATGCGGGTGGGTTTGATGAGGAGACAAAAGCTACTCGGCTATTTCAGGACGGAAAAGGGCTGTGGCTCGTTGAGCGAGTGTAAACTCGGGGGGGTTCGCTCCGATTGGTACTTCCCAACTGTTTTGGGCTATTGAGCTCGAATGGGAAAAGTCCTCTTTTGTAAAACGAGGAGGTTTAAAAACACGCGTAGGATTTCCCACCTAAGCGGGGAGTGCTGCGAGTGACGATTGTTTTTGATGGGCCCGAAACGTAATGAACTTGCCCGGAACACGACAGATGCTAATGGGGTCTGGGCAGAGTGGAAAACCCCAAAAATAAACAAAAAAAACCCCCATGCGTAGCAGCTCTCCACACAACCTCAATGAACAAATCAAACGTTGCAGACTCCCGCTTAAGGCGAATTTCGACCAAAAAGTCGAAAAAAAAAACTAGAGAATCTAACGGTATTTTCATATATTATAATTGCACAAAATACAATTCTGGAGAGGAGATATACCTATTCTAATGGGGCTTTTAGAAAAATCTTGATTTCCTGAAAAATACTTTTTTTGTTTTTTTAAATTACAAAATGAAATTTTTCACAGCTCTAGCAACTCCGATTTGAGAGAAAAAAAAAAAAATTGTCTTCGTGTTTGTTATGAAAAGAGGCACATTTATGATGTACTTACGACATATTTTAGAGAGCAGCAGCCATTCCGCAACAGCTGGTTTAGGTCATGAAAATAATAAAAACCGAATTTTTGACTCGTAAATTCCGTGAAATTGTTTTTAGTCGGTTTAAAAAAAAAAAATTGGCATATCATAAATGTGTGTCAGGATGTCCTAAGTGGCTGGTAAAAATTTGATTACGATGGGTTCAAGGATAACGTGAAAAAGCTTCACTTTGTGCTACAACTGATCTGAATGAGTGCCCAAAACAATTCCACATTCATACACAAAAATGAATTCCCCAAATAAATTACTTACCGAAGGACCAGGTTTCCTTTTGTCGAGGCTCAGCTCAGCAGGTGGACACTTCTCGAATATGAGGACTCTCTCAGCGACCGAACCGCGGGTAAGAAACGGCCGAACCGGGTTGCCAGGGGCTGACCGAGCGCCCTGTTTGTGGTCCGGATGAGGGACGGCACCCTCGTTGTAACGGCGAGACGGGCGAACGATTTTCTTCCCACTTTGAGTATAATCCACTGTGTCCTTCATTTGTTCCTGGTAGGATTTGACGACTTTCTTGACGATACCCATGGGTTTGGGTTCCACGGTTGGAGCGGCTCTTTGCGCCAAGCCGGCTTTTTTCTGCAGGATGGTCGGCTTGTTCGGCGCGTCGTCGACGACTGTCGTTCCCGTTTTGAGCGCATTTATCAACCTTTCCTCTTCTTTGGCCACTTCGTCAATGAATTCATTTTTGGGCCTCAACTTTGGCTTAGGCGTCACTTCAGGTTTGTTCTTCAAAGGCCAAGTCTGCATCCCTGAAGACGTAGGTGCAGAAGGAGCAGACACATCTGCAGGAAGCGTTGTTTCAATAGTGTCCATAATGTATTGAGAAAAAGTCTCATTCTTCGTATTAGGGAAAGAAGGGGACTTGGGATATACCCTGAGCACATCTTCCCGTATAGTTTTATCTTTACATTCAAACTTCTGCTTAGCATACTGTATGGAAGACAGATTCTTAGTGGGAGAGTTCATTTCCCTGGCTATCCTAGCTTTATCTTCTACTACAAAATTATTGACTAGCTGTTCAAGGTTGTTGGGGTTGGCGCCGAGAATGTCCACGGACTTCTTGGGAGAGGTGAGACTAGCAGTGAACTTCTCGGGCATCACATTGTTGCACGACAGGATCTCCGTGGGAGCGAGCCCCCGGGACTTCCAGTTCTGGTAAATGGCCTCGGCGTGGTCGGAGATCTGCTTGGCAATGGCAGCGATGTCCTCTTCAGGCTCCGAGGGGAACTTCCTCGAGTTAACAGTCGCCGCCATCTTCGAACCCGACCCTTTGCCTTGGCTCGAGCCTTTGTCGGAGTCTTTGCTCGACTCCTCTAGAACCAGGTCGACGCCATTGCGAACGTCGGCAGGCCCCGGCAGATCCCCGCCCCCTTCCTGCCGACTCCCGATCTTTCCGTTGGCGGTCTGAGTCGTCCAGCTGTCGTCAGGTCGGATTTTCGCGCTGCTGCCACCCTCACGCTGACTTTTGTCGACCGGGTTCGTCAAAACATCGTGCCCTCCGATTCCACGCAGTTTTTCTTTCATGTTACATCGTCAACGATCCAACTGCCATCGACCGACACTTTATACCTGCAACAAACAAGAACAAACTTTGAAGGAAAAGGATGAAAGAAAAAACTTGGCCCATTGGGCCTCGTCAGGGGCCAAGCTCCCTGGACCCCCGGATTCTTTTCGCTTAGAAGCTATGGCTGACCTTCAAGAGAGATGGAACGTGCTTTATTAACTGTGGGATTTAAACCCATCTTGCGAGTTGGAAAAGAAACTGTCCGACGCTGAACTAGTGGCCTGATGGTAAGACAAGTGACGATGCCAAACTAGTGGCCTAACGTATGACAGGTGAGGACGGACACTAGTGGCCTAACGGTAAAACAAGTGAGGATACTGAACTAGTGGCCTAACGAACGACAGACGAGGACGCCGCACTAGTGCCCTAACGGTAGGACAAGTGAGGGCGCTGAACTAGTGGCCTAACAGTAGGACAAGTGAGGACGCCGAACTAGTGGCCTAACGTACAACAGGTGAGGACGCCGAACCAGTGGCCTAACATTAAGATAAGTGAGGATGCCTAACTAGTGGCCTAACGGTAAGACAAGTGAGGATACTGAACTAGTGTCCTAACGAACGACAGGCGAGGACGCCGCACTAGTGGCCTAACGTTAAGACAAGTGAGTATACTGAACCAGGGGCCCAACGTATATTTATGTATTACGTAAAGTTGATACTGTATGTTGACCGTGAAGAACTATGTATTACGTAATATATAAACGTGACACTCCCGCGTTTCCCTCCGCGTCTAACGTTTTTTTGCAGTTAGTTCACGGCTAATATTACAACAATATCAATTATGGATGCTGGACAATGAGATTCATTCTATGTTGTGCTCTCAAGTCACAAGGTTGCACCTAGTATTACTGAGAAAAACAAACTTGTTTTTTTCAAAGCCAGGAGTCCGTCCCAGCCAGGATAAATCACAGCTCTGAGTCTAAACCCCACCTAACTTATTATTTCCAGACGCCCAGCATATGTGCTTTGCAATGCTCGAGCGATAATTATAGCGTCCTTGCGCCCATGTGGGTGATTGATCGTGAAATCGTCCTCGCCAGGGCGGAACACATATCGCCTTTTGCTTATCGACAACTTTTATATCTAGCGCACGATGGGTACGCCCTAGTTTCACTCAGAGATCCCCAGGATGTGAACTCTGCTCTCGTAAAACGCTATATTAAACTATAATATACGGCATTTGTCTATCACTTTCGTGTCGTAATACCGTTGCGGCGGAAAATGCGAAATGGAGGAAAGCAAAGATTTTTTTTTTCTCTTCGGCGAACAAGGCAGATAAAATGTCCCAGTTTACGGTATGGCATCACGTTACGACCAAATCTGAATAATGAAATCGCTCCGCCAGCCTTAAACGTAGGTTTTATCTATTTGGAATCATTCATTTTTTTACAACTCAACTTTATTGTGGTTAAGAGGTTTTCAATCACATTTGAGCGTCTTAAAGATGGACATGAAGAGTTTTCGAAGTGTTTGTTTCCGCACAGTTGAAGGCCTCTGCTATGCACGGTCTGTTGATTTTTTCTACGCTTCTGGTTCTCGACGGTTTTTTTTGCACTTTCTCTTTCTCCGACGGAATGAAACCAATGCGACAAACCACGTCACTTTCTCTGGTTAGGAAGATACGGCTTCCGATCTTGCCTTCCCCATTGTCCCAGGGGGTTGGAATGCTTACTGAGAGGGGTTTCAATTGATTTTTTCTACAGGAACAGAAGTTGAGACCTTTACTTTTATTGAGATGCCTTCAACGCTTGCTGGGACGATAACTGTTGATTTTAAGATGATATTTCGATAATTATTAATGCCAAAAACGTTCACCTATCTAAACCAGCAATTTAGAACGCCTCTGGAGGTGTGTAAGGTACAAGTGGGGAAAGTGCGACCTATTTTTTAAAAAATTTGACTTTGAGCCTCCATCACATCCACAGTTTTTATCCGATCGCTTTAAAAATTTTAATAAGATGATCGTCTGTAAATTCTTGATACTTTAGCCTGTGTATGCTTGATATTTTTGAGTCGATAGTTTCACCCGAGTGTATCACGAAGATCGCAAAAGTAATTTGCGGTCGTACTTGCAGCCCTTCCTAACAGTTAGGAACCTTCCGACAGTTACTGTAAACTGAACGAAAAACGCTGCAAATTTTACACAAGGGTTTATTATTCTGTGATATAGGTTACTTGTACAGACATTTAATTCTGTCAATAAAAAAATTAAAAAATTTTTTTTTTTTATTTTTATATTTCAAAAAAAAATTTTTGGGGGGGGGGGGGGGGGGGGATTTTTTCTTCAAAAATGTGGTTTTTCAAAAATTCTTTAATTTTTACTCGAAAAATATTAAACTTCTTGGGATCCTTCAAAATCCCATTTTTAGCCCCATGAAAGCCCTATAGATCGCCTCAGTGAAATCGGATCGTTCCGGGACCCCCAAAAATGGATTCTACGTCCAAAAATACTTCGAAAACGACACCTAACTCGATCCCATAGCTAAATGCCTTCAAAACACCCATCCTGTAGCCCCATAACGCCCCACGGGTTTGGGCGATCGGACTGAAGACCTTGCGGGCACAACTAGATGGTAAACCAAGTATTTTGCCAAAATTTTAGATTTTTAAAAAAATTCCTACTGCCCAAAACGGCCCGGACGGCGGACGGCGGACGGACATTTCGGATTTTGAATGTAGACCTCTTGAAACGGATAATGTCAAGTTTTGAGGCCGATCCGAGTCGTCGACCTCCGTCGCGAAAACGTAGGTGTATTATTCCAAGAATAATAAACCAAAATGATCATAAAGGCCGAAAGACATAAACATAAATACACCAGGAAAACGAATTGGTTCATTTCGACCAAAAGAGGATGCCGAACTAGTGGCCTAACGTATATTTATATATTACGTAATATGTAAACGTGACCCGTCTCCCTCCCCTAGTCCAGTCATTAGGTCCTCAAAATGGTGAAATAGAAACATATTTTGGGTTAGAAATTGTTTCTATGGTTCTCTATGTTTTTTTGGGGTGCTGAATCCGAATCTGAGGTTTGCCAACAAAATTTCGTGACGGAACATGGAGAAAAATTCTGCTGGTTCGTGTTGGCCTCCATGTTCACGTACTACCGTCTTGAGGGTTCTCAGAGATTTTTACGGGGGCTTATCCAAGCTCAAATCGAAATTTCACACGGAATAGCTGCGACGGGGAATTTAATCAGCTTTCACGAGAAAAAAATTAATTTGGAATCGGACCAATAGTTTCTGAGCTACAACCGAAAACGTTCTGAAAGACGTGCTTCCGCTCTCCGCGCGGTCAGATTGGACGTTTCTTATTTTGTTTTAAATTCATTTCGTGCGTACAAATGAATGTTCAGAGGCTAAAACAAACAGGAGGGGTGCCGAAATTTGGCTCGCTAGATTCTCAAAACTTAAAAACTGTACTTTTTGAGAAAAATTGCCAAATTTTGAAGTGCTGTATCTCGGGATCCATTAGACCTACAGAGCTGCGGTTGCGCTCAAACGATAGCAAATTTAATCATCTTTAATTAAGGTGAGAACGTTTTTTTTCACAAAGTTGATAGTTTTTGAGCTATACTCAAAAAACCAAGGAAAACCCGAACATTTCTCAGTTTTTTGCATTCTCCAGGTTTCGTCACGAAATTTTGTTGGCAAACCTCAGATTCGGATTCAGCACCCCAAAAAACATAGAGAACCATAGAAACCATTTCTAACCCAAATATGTTTCTATTTTTCACGTAATGACTGGACTAACGTTTTTGGGCAGTAGGGTCACGGCTAAAGCATGCTCCACGACAGTTGATGGCCTAACGTAAGGACAGGTGAGAACACCGCACAAGTGGCCTAACGTATAACCGAAGAGGACGCCGAAAAAAAAAAAAAAAAAAAAACTACACAATATGGGTTCCCATGAACACGAGTTGTAGGATCTGAGACCAGGTGGGATACTGTCGGGGGTTAGTTGGCTTACCCAGCTGGGGGTAGCCCCAAAACGTAAACCAAGATAAGGAAGTCGAAATATTTAATAAAAATTTTGTCAGACTCAAATTTTCAGAGTAATTTCCAGTCACAAACTTTGAGGAGAATCGATTTGAAGTTGTCCACAAGTTTTTAGAGGAGTTGCCGAAAGTTCACAAGGACTCTGGAGGAAAACTCGAGGACGTCATTTCCAAGCCCTAAGAGCACCTCCTACACAAGAAGCTCTCGGTGAATTCTAATGAGAAAACAGTCCTCGAGGCATTAACACAGTTCCAGCTCCACAACTATGGTTACAAGGTACCTACTAACGGCGAATAATTTCCATCTGCTCGTAAGAACTTCTCCCAGTTGCGTTGAGCAGATACCGCTAAACTATCGATTTTTTTGCGCAACGAGACGCCCAATAAGGTCAGACGGTAACAATGAAAACGGGTTGATTCCCTTAAGAAATATTTTAAAAAAAATTTGCATTATGCGCAAATCCCACTTTTTTCCACAACTCGGCTCCGGAGACGTAAATTACTTTGAAAAGGGAGCAAAAACCCGGAGACCCGCGAAGGTTGTCAACTCACAATGACGACAAGTAGACTCGATGAGAAAATGACGAGAGGTTGCGGCATAACGGGATCTTTTTTCATCCTCAGTTCGCTTCACTCTCGATGTCGGTGTATGAAAAAAAAAGACGCCAAACCCAACAATAGGAGGGAGCGGCCTTTGGGAAATGTCCGATGACAACAACGCCGAAGCTCATCTGTTGTCTACTGTGAAATTGATTGCCCAAGTTATCTAGTTGATACAGCTGAAGGGATAAATGACTCACCCACGCCAATAGACGTATTTATTAGCGGGCAATTAGGTAATGTCTTATTGTTCTCTCAAGCACTCTCGAAAAGTGGAGCTCAGCGCAGCCAACTGTTGCGGTAGCACCTATTGGCTGCAGTAACAACAGTTACTGTTGTTTCTTAGGTCGCTCTCGTTCATTTACTCTAATTGGTTCAATTAACATATTAAAAAAAACCCCATCACTCAACGAACTATCACATTACCGAGAAAATGTCCACGCTCGCCAAGGTTGTACGAAGAGAAAATTGAGATTTCTGCGAAGGCAATTATTGCCTTATTATTATAATGCTCTATCGTAGAACCCACGACAGGATAAACTCCAAGTCTATTTCCCCCCAGGAGAGTTTCCTCATTCATCAAGGGAAATGTTTTCCGTCAAATCAAACGAAGTCGGCATCCTCTTCAATTTGTAAATGACAGAAGGTATAATACAGTGACCTGGAAAAGAGAAGTTTTCCTTGTCAATCGGCTTCCCGGGAAATGTCAACGTTGAGCGACTATTTCCGTCCAGACTGTTCAGGAGTTGAAAATGGTAACCTGTCCTCGAGGCGGATAGAGGAAAGTTTCAAAACACGTTTCCAGCTGAGAATCAAATTAAGACGAAGAGAATTTCAATGAGGGAAGGACCATTTCAAATGTCACAACAGCAGACAGAGCAAGTTCAACTTGAATAAGTCCTACTTTGATATTCTCTTCGTTGTAGTATCTTCGTCAACAAAAGAGAAGGAAACCCGCAGGCAAAAAACATATTTATGAAGTATTGATAAGATGACGAAAACGCTGCAAATTTTACACAAGGGTTTATTATTCTTTGATATAGGTTACTTGTGCAGAAATTATTTCTGTGTCAAAAGGAAATAATTTGGAAAAAAAATTTGTTGGATTTTTTTTTCAAAAAAAATTTTTTTGGATTTTTTTTTTCAAAAAGATTGTTTTTTCAAACATTCTTTATTCTTTACTCGAAAAATAATTAACCTCCTGGGATCCTTCAAAAATCCCATTTTTAGCCCCATGAAAGATCGCTATAGATCGCAACAGTGAAATCGGATCGTTCCGGGACCCCAAAAAATGGATTCTACGTCCAAAAATACCTCGAAAACGACACCTAACTCGATCCCATAGCCAAAAGCCTTAAAAAAAACCCTCCCGTAGCCCCATTTTAGCCCCATAGCGCCCCACGGGTTTGGGCGATCGGACTGAAAACCTTGCGGGCACAACTAGATGGTAAACCAAGTATTTTGTCAAAATTTCAGATTTAAAAAAAAATTCCTACTGCCCAAAACGGCTCGGACGGCGGACGGACATTTCGGATTTTGAATGTAGACCTCTTGAAACGGATAATGTCAAATTTTGAGGCCGATCGGATTCGTCGACCCCCGTCGCGAAAACATAGGTTTATTATTCCAAGAATAATAAGAATAATTGGTTACCGTTGGAAAAGGCACAATAAGAGGTTCGTTCCAGCTTTGACGGACTGTTAACAGAAATCGACGGAGACATGCGCAGTTGAGAAAACTGCTGTTCCAGGTCGCTGGGTTGGCGAAAAGTCGCCGTCGCCGGCTGTTCCAGGTCGATTTGTCGGTCGACAGCAGTTCAACTGCAGTCGGACGGAAGCCGACAGCTCGAATTAGGGATGTCAAAAAAGTATCGATAGGTACTTTTAGATTCTTTTTAATCTTCCGATGGAGAATCGATTCAAAATTTCGAGAATCGGCCCGATTGTTTTTTTATTAATGGACAAGAATTATTCTTGACAATCAAGACCACCAATCACCACTGCAACCACAATGGGAGATGATGAGATGAAAATACCTCAAGAATCAAGAAAACTCTTCACTGCTTATCACAATCTAAGGAACCTGTCCATCATCCATGGTGGATAAAAAATGTCTCCTTTCAAAATTCAAAGTATCGATTTTAAAAATCGATATTTTTATGAAAAATCGATACAATTTTCCTCCTAAATTTGAAAAAATATCGATTTTAAAAATTGATGAAATTTTCTTTTCAAAATTCGAAAAAGTATCGACTCTTGAAAGAATCGATACTTTTTAAAAAAATCGATACGGTACGATTCTATTCGATTCTATCCAAAAAGATCGACCTTTTTAAAGAATCTGACATCCCTAGCTCGAATGAGTTCGGTTGGGAGCTGTCGACTAGGATAACCCTACCCAGTTGAAACCTCTCTCATAACCTTCTCTCTTCCTGATGATGATCTATGGGGCTTTCACGGGACTGCAAATTGCGAGTGCGCTGTTGGACAGAACTCAACTGCGATTCAGGAGGCATTGGGACAGCAGTCGACAGTTGTCAACTTCTGACGACATATGCCGTTAGACCTGGAAAAAACCTAAGGTTCGTGTGACGCACAACTTTGAATAAGGTACGATTCAGGCAAGGTTGCATAAGATTCGTCTACTTCAGTCTACTTCACGGAGGGCGGTTTGAAATTGGGCCAAAGACTTAAAAACGCTATTACTGGGCGACAATTTCAATGGCTTTGGGCCCACCCCTGGGAGCTAAAGCTAAGGGTAGGTGGGGGGGGGGGGGGGGGGGTAAATCCCGCATTGGTTTTTTGAACCAACAGCAGGTGGTTTTTGAACCAACAGCAGGTTCGTCTTGATGAAACTTAGTTTTCCATGAAATTTCATGGCGATAGGACGTTTATGAGAGGAAAAAAACGCTGCAAATTTTACACAAGGGTTTATTATTCTTTGATATACGTTACTTGTGCAGAAATTTAATTCTGTCAATGAAAAAATTTAAAAAAAATTTTTTTTGGATTTTTATCTCAAAAAAATTTTTTTTTTGGATTTTTTTTTCAAAAATGTGTTTTTTCAAAAACTGTATTTTTTACTCGAAAAATATTTAACATCCTGGGATCCTTCAAAAATCCCATTTTTAGCCCCACGAATGCCCTAAACATCGCCCCAGTGAAATCGGATCGTTCCGGGACCCCAAAAAATGGATTCTACGTCCAAAAATACTTCGAAAACGACACCTAACTCGATCCCATAGCTAAAAGCCTTCAAAAAAACCCCTCCCGTAGCCCCATAGCGCCCCACGGGTTTGGGCGATCGGGCTGAAAACCTTGCGGGCACAACTAGATGGTAAACCAAGTATTTTGTCGAAATTTCAGATTTTTTAAAAATTTCCTACTGCCCAAAACGGCCTGGACGGCGGACGGCGGACGGCGTACGGCGGACGGACATTTCGGATTTTGAATGTAGACCTCTTGAAACGGATAATGTCAAATTTTCAGGCCGATCGGAGTCGTCGACCCGCGTCGCGAAAACATAGGTGTATTATTCCAAGAATAATAAACCAAAAGAGGTAAGTTTGTTTTCTACTATTTTGATGTAGTTTTTCTGATATTCCACTTCAGCACTTCCAGATGTGAACTGTGTATTTTAGTGGGCCCCTTGGCCTCTTTTATAGTCAGGACAGTACATAAGGAGGATAGGCGTAGTGGGGGCACATGTCCACTGCGAATTATCTAGCTGGAGGTCCAAGGGGCACCACAGTACCTAGGTTATAAATAGGATGAATTAGTTGTAGGTTCTGCAACATTTAGGCTCATTTGGCAGCATATTTTATCCATTTTTACCTCGAAGGGGGGGGGGGGGGGGCAACCTACCCTAATGGGTTAAGGCGCAAAAATTTTAAGACATGGAATGGGTATTGTCTTTGGGCTAATGCGTCAATATTTATTACGTCAATTTTCATTAGGAGTAGTTCATTAGGTTAACTCATTAAATGATCTTCCAAACACATCAACAACTAATTGATCCATCAGCGGCTCTATTTCGACCTAAAACTGAAGTTTTGGGTTTTTTCAAAGGTTTTTTCCGCGGCTCAGGTGGTTTTTATGCGGGTGATTTAGCAGTACTGAGTGCATTGTGCGGCATTCCGTAAATTTAAAATTGTTAACCGTAGCCATGACTTTTTGAGCGTGAAGCCCTCCATGGAGCGAAAAATGTATCTTGCTCTGGGATCATTGGGCCGGGGATAGATACTGCCGCAACAGTGCCTGGTAGGCTTTGGTAATAATCTAATCTCACAACCATGACCTTCCCGAGACGGCTGAAAAATCTCTTCTCGATGAAGACATTCATAATTGAACGGGATCGCGTACTCAACTGACTCGAACCGTCGCTCAATAGCACACGAATAACTCGCCCAATATCATAATCAAATGCGCTCATCCTCTGAGACGCAACATTGCACTTTGGCCCAATATTGTTGCAGAACCTTCCATCTCCATCCATTTTTGGGGGTCCCGGAAGGATCCGATTTCACTGTGGCGATCTACAGGGCTTTCATGGGGCGAAAAATTGGATTTTTGAAGGATCCCAGGAGGTTTTTTTTTGTTTTTCCAAACTTTTTTTCATTGAAACAGAATTTAATTTTTGCACAAGTAACCTATATAAATGAATAATAAACCCTTGTGTAAAATTTGCAGCGTTTATTTTTTTCCTTATAACGACACGGAAATTCCCGAAGCTATTAACAGGTATCATAATGAGGCGTTTAGCTTTGGAAAAAATTATTTTTACACGTTTTTGCGACTTTAAACGCGTATATAAGGATGAGAATGATCCCAATCATTCAGTGAACGTCCACCAGTTACACGATCTACAACTAAAACCCGAAAATGGACGCGAAACCTCTATTTCTCCTTGTGGCTTGCATTTTGGGCCACTTGGCGATGGCGGCTGCCGACTGCCGTTGGACAGGATGCCACCAACACTCGGCCGGCGACTGGTGCAACGTGCTCGGACCCGGCTACAAAGTCAACAAATGGGAGAGGTGCAACGGGATCTTCGGCAAGCAGGAATATTGCTGCAACTGATTCGACGAAATTCGTCACGAGGCTTTTTGACTTCCGACTCTTTCACACCTTTGACCAAACGATAAATTGACGACAATGGCTGAGAGGTGAGCTCCACCCCCTGGAATCATACCCGAACTGGATCTTCCAATCTGGATCAATGCGGCAAGAGGAACGCAAGTACACCAATACAGTATCCAATTAACAATATTAAAACCGACGAAGAACCAGTCATTGTTAGTCTGTCGATTACTATTACCTACTCAGAATGTACTATCTACGTTAATGTAATAAATGTCTGCGTTAATATTAAATGAATTAAGCAAAGTTTTAGAAAGTCGTCTTCTTTAGTCCTGCAGCCATGTTTGAGTAATGAAAAAAAGAACAATGAATACTATAATAATATAGATGGAAACTGGTTTGAGGTTCGGTCATATAAGAAGAAGAATGTGCCGACGTTTCAAGAGATATATTCTCCTATCATCGATGAACAAAATTTGTCAATTTGTTAATATGACAGTGGTCAGAAAATGTTTTTGAGGACATTGTAAAATAGAGATAGGTATGTATAAAATTTTAGAGGACAGCAACAGAAAGAATATTTACGTTATAATCTACCAGCGTTTTAGAAGTATTAGCCTTCTTAAAAGTAGTTCACACGATGCAAACTGAAAGCACTGCACATCGGGAAAGCCTGAAGTAAATAGAAAGCGTACGCGCTGAACCCAACGACATGAGTGTTAACAAGCAATAAACGACTAAATTGCGGTCAATTATCGTAAAGGTGCAAGGAATAAAATTGAAACAGCAGATTGTACCTCGCACTACGCCGTCAGAACGCATACAAGTTTTACGATGGAACCGGGCAGATTTTGGGGAAGTCCCAGGGAGTTCCCCAGGTTCGCCACAGTCTTGACGATAATGGCTTTCGGGTAGCGTATTTTTCTCGCTGATTTTCCTTACTGATGGGGAAGGTATCGAACGAATATAAAAAGGGGCTCCAGACGATTGAAATTCAGTCAACTTCCAGTTGCCAGAGGATCACCACAAGTGAGTTAACGCTCGAAATGAACGCCAAACTTCTATTTCTCCTCGTCGTGTGCTTCCTGGGCTTCTTGGCGATGGCGGCTGCCGACTGCCGTTGGACAGGATGCCACCAACATTCGGCCGGCGACTGGTGCAACGTGCTCGGACCCGGCTACAAAGTTAAGAAATGGGAGAGGTGCAACGGGATCTTCGGCAAGCAGGAATATTGCTGCAACTGATTCGACTGTTGTTCGACTTCAAACGACGGTTCTTCTTCGGACAAATGATCTACTACTTCAAATGACTACTGCTCGCTTACTTCACTCTCTTGAACTGGAGAGAACTTAACACCAGCGGCTCTTCGGGATCAGCCATCTCCAGGCAAAGAAGCAAGAGAAATGCAAGTACACCATTAAAATATCCAATTAGTCAAGGACCAAAATTTATAAATTTAAACGACCAAAAGGAAAGATTTCAGATTTTGTTTTTAATTTCGTTTACACAGCTAAAAAATTCTGATGCCAAGTAAATTGTAATTTGTGATAGAAATAAAAATTTATTGTTTCCGTTATACTGTGTTCCATTGCTTATTTTTTTCGAACCATCAAGCAAAGCCACAAAATGTCTATTGGAAAAAGTCTTCTAGCGGGTTGGGAACCCCTGGGTCTATCTTTCGAGACCCAGATCGATCCCCAGAGTGAAATCGGATCGTTCGGGGGCCCCCAAAAATGGGTTCTACGTCCGAAATACTACGAGAACGACACCTAACTCGACCCCATAGCCGAAAACCTTCAAAACCCCCTCCCGTAGACCCACAGAGCCCCACTCAATAGCACATGAATAACTCGCCCAATAACATAATCAAATGCGCTCATCCTCTGAGACTCAACATTGCACTTTGGCCCAATATCGTTGCAGAACCTTCGCAGAATCTTCACGAAAACATATTATGTTTATATATTATATTATATTATATTATATACCATAATATATTATATTATATACCAACAATAGCAAAAATTGGATGACAATCTGGAATAGGTGGGAGAACATAGGCGGAACTGCTGTAAGTCAAAGGATAGGTACACCAGCTAAATAGAGAGTTCCTAGTGATGATCCGATTAGATTTCCTAATTACTCGACGTCAGAATGTTACTCCAAGTTGGCAGCATTTTCTCTTCCACCTTTTCCGTGTTAGTTGTCTGAATGCTGCAAGTAGTCAAATCCTCTTCCAATTCGAAAGTCCACATCCTCAAGGATTTTGGTTTATAAGCGGAGGTCGACAATTCTGATCGGCCTAAAAATTTGACATTATAGTATAATCATTACGTTTCAAGATGTCTACATTCCAAAAACGAAGTGTACGTCCACCGCACAGTGCGTGATTTGAGCAATTTAGAGAAAGGAAAATCGAAAAATGAAAGTTGCAATAAACAATTTCGGGCCCAATATATGTGAACTTGGACACCTAAAGTAAAAGAAAATGGATTACAAAACATTCAAGGACGACCGAAAAGAAAGGTGCATTTGCCCAAACATGACGATTGATAATATTCCGAACTTCTTCAACTAATGAACGTATACGTCGCAACCAAACAAGCTAATTGCGAGGAAAGTAAAACACATTTTTTGAAAATTTTAGACGCTTTCCGTAGGCTTATTCGAAGCTGAACCGGGAGGTATTTCGTTTTCTAAAAATAAAACACCCAAAAAGAACTGATTTTTTGGGAAACGTCTCTCCAACATGTACTTTTGAAGATGCAACCACCAACTCGTGCCCGATTTAAAAAAAAAGGTCGATTAAAAAAGTCAAATGAAGCGTTTAAAAAACTATTTTTGAGGATTTGTTAAAAATAAAAATTTATTTATTGTCATTTTCGTCCTTTTTATAGTATGGATGCCTCAACACCAACGAATAGAGAACTTTACTTGTAAGTCGGCTAAGATGAGAAATATTAAGAATTTAGGTATTTTGGATAACTTATATTCACAGTTTACTTTATAGACTTGAAGTGATGACTTTTCTTACATGTTATGTTCATTCCTGTTACAATTTTTTTAATGCTGCCACATTGATGTAATTATATTACATATAATGAAAATAAATAAATGTAGGTAGTTTACAGTCAGATGAAGGAAAACATCATAAATAGGGTGGTGGCACCTATTATCGACATGTCACCACCCTATTGATCATTCGGTAGAATGTGAAAAAGAGGAAAAGTAATTTTCTTTCCTACTTAACAATAGAAATCACGTAATACTGGGCTCATTTCTATTGAAATCCTCGTTAACAGCCGCGTTAAACTACATTTTGATAGAAAAATGATAAATCAGAGTCTGCCCTAAAAATGTGGAAATGTTTGAGACAGAAATGCTGATCGTAAAACCAGTAACGTGTCAAAACAAGTACTAAATCATCCCCTGACTTCTTTTCATCATTTTTGGATTTTACACACCCAAAAACATAAGCCTACCGATTTTCAGCCCAATACGTCGAATCGCTTAGGCGCAATGATTTTCCTTCCTCTGGGCACTTTTTCCGCCGTCCGAGCCGTTTTGGGCAGTATTAGGCAGTAGGAATTTTTCTAAAAACCTGAAAATATGACAAAATACTCGGTTTACTATCTAGTTTTGCTCGCACGGTTTTCAGCCCGATCGCCCAAACCCGTGGGGCTCTGTGGGAGCCAACGGGAGGGGTATTTTCCGGGTAATTTTGAACGCATTTTGTTTTTTTCGAGGTCCCACATCCGTCCAAACATTGTACAGAACAATTTTTTTAATTTTTTTCAAAAACATTTTCTTAATGACACAGAAATAATTTTTGCGCAACTTTTCTATATCAAAGAATAATAAACCCTTGGGTAAAATTTACAGCGTTTTCTTCTGGTCCAAATATTGAGCACCAGCGTGTAATGTAACAATATTTTGCTCCAGTCTAGTCGTCGTGCTCTTCTAGAGAAGTCTCCCTAATTAATTCAAAAGGAATCGATGAATAAAAAAAAATTCATTACGTAAGTGCAAAGAGTCTGCTCCCGTTGGCGTTTTGCATGATTGGGAGCAAGACAAATCAGCGGGTTTCCATTTCCCTTTCAGACGGCTGGATTGCTAAGATAAACAAGTTGGAAGGGCACGCGACGTGACAGTCATTACCGAGTCACGACCTAATAAGCTGACTGGCGCTAAATTCTAGTCTAGTATGAAACCATAATTTAGATACAGCTGGATCCTTACCTTGACCATGATCCTTACCATCACAACTATGGCAATATACGTGAGTGGAAATTTTGATTTTGGAGAACAAATATAGCTAGCGTTTCAGAGCCTCCTGAACAAATTTGGGTCCGTGTCTGTCTGTCCGCATTTCCTTGCCACGGCCATACTTTCCACAATTTTGATCGGATTTCAATCAAATTTTCAGGAATTGTGTGGGTATAGCTCTATCAGTTTCATCACGATTGCATCAGTGGTACTCCCTGCGCATGCGCGAACGTAATTTTCTTGTTACATTCATAACTCCGTCAATTTTTGAACGGAGTGTTGTCAGATTTTTATAGATTGTGCCGGTAAGGTCTCTTCTACCTATTTTTCCTCCATCATCCATGCCATTTTTTCCGTGTTAGCGGTAAAAATTGTTATTTATGATCGGGATTGGCAAATAAAAAATCAACACGATTTCAAGACAACATAATAGGCATTCATTTATTGAATCATGGGGCCTCCAAAATTGACTCACAATTGAACCTTCTATTAAATAAACAACTAATTTTCAAACAATTTTGGTTGTTATGCTTTCATTAAATGAAATCAAATTTTGTCATGATCATGGAGAATTGCTCATTTCTGACAATGATGACATTTGACATTTTGACATTTGATGACATAATGTGAGGGCCACGAGGAAGCTTCTGTGCCATGTCCTTGGCAGTGCATTGTTAATTAGTAGGTATCTGAAGGTTTGAGGTAAATGTTGTGCATAAGATAGCAACTAATGAGAATGATAGCAAGTAATTATAATTAAATCAGTAGGTATTGCATTCTCGTTAGTTGCTATCTTGTTTCTACTTACGTCGTGAGTTGTTTTAGTTTGTTTATATGACCACACCTATCATGTACCATTGTTTTCTTTTGCTTTGTACCATGCAATTGCCTGATGTATTTCGTGTTCGTACCAACTCATTTTTGACGTTTGCTTTGTCATATTGGCCTCTGCAAATAAAAAACCTTGATTTGATATGATTTGATTTATGCACACAATTTTTAAACCGATACCTACCATTGATTCAGATGGTGTATGTGGCTGTCTGGGTATTTAGGTAGCATTAAATGCAATATAATTATACACAATATATAAAATTATAACAATGAACATATTATGTTAGGGTATCATTAAATGGATATTATTGGATATTATCCAATCAGCCACATACATCTGAATCTACTCGTTCCTAAACGGTACCTACATGATAAAACTATGGGCGTTTCCTACCGACTCGTCAAATTAACAAAATTTCTCCTTTTAAAAAGAACTGATTCACGAAAGTACCTGTCGTTCCAGTTTGATGTTTTTCACATCCATCGACACGATATTCATCGATACTTTTTGTAGTATCGGCCATCCCAATTTCTCACAAAATAAACAAAGGATATTCGAAATTTTCGGCCGGAAAATGCCGAGAGCAGCTGATGCGTTTCATTCACAGTAGTATAAGGAGAACCGCTGGGTGCTAGCAACAATTTTCTTGACAGTTGGGTTTTTGATGAGTACCAAATACCGCACCGCCACGATATAACTTGAGATAAGGAAGAAGCCCGATAAACACGAATTCAAGTTATGGCTTATGGAAGAGTGTAGTTTTGCCAACATTGCTAATTAAAGTGATAGGAAAAGGCAAAGGATATGTGGACTTTTGATAAACCAAGTCTAAAAATGTACTAGGGAGGCGTCTCTCGGGGAAAAGTCGGGTTTTTAACGAAACGGCCGATTTTGAGGTCTCGTTTAGTTGAGAAATAGCCGAGTTTTGTATAATCAGTCGTAAGCATTCGATGCAGCTGCGGATGACAAATTAAAAACCGTAAAAATTTAAAAAAATGCAAAAAATTGAGTTTTGCTAGAACGCAGAGGGGACGCTGCCCTCTGATTTTCAGTCGGTAATCGTTTTCATTTGGTGTTATTAATTATGGCCTTTTAAAATCTTTTCATTCATCTGTTTCAAGTTTCACTCACAACAAATGAAACCGATACGCGGAGTTTCAGACGTGCACGTAGTAATCACGAGGTAGCTTTCGTGAGGGAGGTAGCGTGTTTAGCGTCAAGTGAGAAGCTTCTCCCTTCTTCGGACTTCTCATAAGTTTTCGATGTTACGATCAATCGATAAAGTCTCCCACCGACCACACGTCCGTTTAGTCACCACCCAGCCCTGGGGGTTTATCTGTACTCGACAGTATGAGGGAATCCGAAGGAAGGAATGCTGAAGGATATTGTAATTTTAAACGGACTTTTCATGCTCGTAAGATGATTGAATACATAAAATCAGCATGCTGAGGGCTTCCAGTATCACATCAATGCAAAGGTTTGGTTTGTTGTTCTTGGAATAATACACCTACGTAATCGCGACTGAGTAAGTATTAACTTCTAGTTCAACAACAACAACTTGGCGTGAACGAGCGATTTAGAAGAGGCTGATGATGGGCTAAAACCCGAAACCGGTCCCATTTCCTATACCAATAAACCCGTGTGAATGGACAATTTTGATTCTCTATCCTCTATCCTTAAGTCAGAAGAGTTTGGTCCATGCGGCCAAACCTTCATACCAATTTCAGGCACCTATCATACCTTCATATCAGATATGATTCTATCATGTACCTATCAAGCCTATCAAGCACCGATTTTTACGATGTTTCAGTCAATTAAACAATTTTTAGGGGTTTTTGCCGTTTTTAGGCGTTTTCATAACACTGTGCGCCATATGCCGTCAGAGCTGTTAACGGCAGTAGAAATTTTTTGAAAAATCTGAAATTTGGACAAAATACACGGTTTACCGTTTAATTGTGCCCGCAAGGCCCGACCACCCGATCGCTCTAGTAGGGCTCTGTGGGGCTAAAAAGGGGCTACGGGAGGGGTTTTTGATTATGGTTGAAGGGTTTCCGCAGTTTCGTTTTCGAAGTATTTTGGGGAGTAGAATCCATTATGGGGTCCCAGAACGATCAGATTTCGCCGTGGGGATGAATGGGGCAATCATGGGGCTGCAAATGGGATTTTTGGAGGATCCGAGGGACGTCAAAATTTGACTAAGCTGTCGTTTACCGAGTAATTTTAGACGCATAATCCACTTATCGATGTCCCATGTCTGGTACAGCATAATTTTTGTTATTTTTAAATTTTTTCAAAAATATTTCCTTATTGAAAAAGAATCAATTATTGCACAATCAACCTATATCGAAAGATAATAAGCTCTTACGTAAAATTTGCAGCGTTTTTTCCTTATAACGACCTCTGTTTACCTTCAGAAATTAGTTTTACACGTTTTTGCGACGTTAACGTAGGTATATAAGGATAAGAATAATGCCAATCATTCAGTGAACGTCCACCAGTTTACACCAGTTTTACACGATCAACAACTAAAACTCGAAAATGAACGCGAAACCTCTATTTCTCCTTGTGGCTTGCATTTTGGGCTTCTTGACGATGGCGGCTGCCGACTGCCAATGGACAGGGTGCCATGTACACTCGGACGGCGAACAGTGCGACACGATCGGACCCGACTACAAAGTTTCGAAATCGGAGATGTGCAACGGGATCTACGGCCAGAAGGAATATTGCTGCAACTGATTCGTCACAAGGCTTTTTGACTTCCGACTCTTTCGCACCTTTGACCAAACGATAAATTGACGACAATGGCTGAGAGGTCAGCTCGACCCCCTGGAATCATACCCAAACTGGATCATCCAATCTGGATCAAAGCGGCAAGAGGAACGCAAGTACACCAAAACAGTACCCAATTAACATTATCAAAACTGACAAAGAACCAGTAATTGTTAGTCTGTCGATTACTATTACCTACTCGGAATGTACTATCTACGTTGATATTAAATAAATGTCTGCGTTAATATTAAATGAATGAAATTTTGCACAGTTATAGAAAGTTGTCTTCTTTAGTCCTGCAGCCAGTTAGGGTAATGGGAAAAAATACAATGAATACTATAATAATATACTTAGATGGAAACTGGTTTGACGTTCGGTCATATCGACACCTTAAGGCGCAAAGGGAATATGTCCAAAAAATCGATTTTGAGTTTTTGGTATCGATGGAATCGTCTCGTCAAGGCCTATCGAACTGAATGGGACTCATATTCTTATCAACGTGGAAAATGGACAATAAATGAGAAAAACTGTTGAAGAACATGTCCACACGTGAAACGTTTTCTATTGCACACGGGGAATATGTCCAAAGAAATGCCCAATGGGAATATGTCCATGGACATAATCCCATTGTGCGTTCAGCTGTTGCAACAATGGGAATAGGTCCAGTCAAAAAGGGTCGATTTTAACATGTCCAACATACTACGTGCACAATGGGGTTATATCCTTCCACCTTTTATTGTTCTATTTATCATGATTCTCTGGAACACTATAACAACTGATTAATATTTGAAACGACTTTTTAATGATGGCAGCTTAAAGATCAAAGAAGGTTCTAGTGGCATCGACGGTTTCTTTTGTACTTTCAACTAGTTTCAAAACTGTAGAGGACAGCAACAGAAAGAATATTTACGTTATAATCTAACACTACTAAAAAGAGTATACAGTGAAGGAGAGGATCAAGTAACTAGAAAATTATTAAATAAAACCGAATGTGAAGGAAAGGGAAGGAATTAAATAAAAAAATGATTTTAAAAAACGCTGCAAATTTTACACAAGGGTTTATTAATCTTTGATACAGGTTACTTGTGCAGAAATTTAATTCTTTCAATGAAAAAAATTAAAAATAAAATTTTTTTGTTGGATTTTTTTTCAAAACTTTTTTGTTTTTTTACATGTAAAATATTTGAACTCCTGGGATTCATCAAAAATCTCATTTTTAGCCCCACGAAAGCCCTATAGATCGCAACAGTGAAATCGGATCGTTGCGGGACCCGGAGAAATGGATTCTACGTCCAAAAATACTTCGAAAACGACACCTGACTCGATCCCATAGTCAAAAGCCTTCAAAACACCCCTCTCGTATCCCCATTTTAGCCCCATAGCGCCCCACGGGTTTGGGTGATCGGACTGAAAACCTTGAAAACCTTCTTGAGACCCTTCTGTTTGCGGACGATACTTCTGTCCTGACGAAAAACGCATCTCTTGCGTCACTGACTCTGACAAACGAAGGGTCTAAAAAAGAGATATCGGGGTGCTTCGCTAGAAATGGACTCTCTGTTAATGATACGAAAACTGAGACTCTCTACTTTGGGTTGCGAGACTTGTCATCTTTGATCGAAAACCCCCCAAGCGTTAGATTTCTGGGAGTATTGGAGGATCCAAAGCTGAACTGGAACCAACACTGTGAGAACCTTGAATCTAGGTTAAATTCCATTGTTTTCCTCCTGCGTAGGTTACAGGAGAAGCTACCCAAAACTGCAGTCGTAGCAGCATTCCATGCTGCTTTTATGAGTCGTGCGACTTACGCCACCCTCTGTTGGGGTCATGCCGCGTCGGCTGCCGCAGTTTTCGCATGCCAACGCAGGGCTGTACGAGTGGTCGCTGGGCTGAAGTACCAGCAGGATTGTAAGCCAGCCTTCATAAGATTAAATATCTTGACCATCCCTGTGGTTTACATACTCGAAGCTACGTGCTACGTTTTCTCCAACTTACACGAGTATCATACCTCCACTCATGGGTGTAGAACACGGCATGGGAGTGACTTGCTGGTGCCTTTTCGACGCTTGAAATCATCCCGCATCAGCAGTTCATGGTGGGGTATTAAATTTTTCAATGCCATCCCGAAAGAGTTGCGAGCGAAATTTACGGCAACAAACGTTAGGCCAAAACTTGTCAAGTTTTTAAAATCCATCGCACCCTTTGATTTTAATGAATTTTTCCTCAGTATAAAGAATGTAAGAGAGCTCTAGTTAGGCATAGGTTTTGGAAATTAGGTATCTAATAGCTTGTTAATGATGTACTACCTACCGCTGTATTATTGAAGTAAGTTTTTGTGAGCTGTAATTTTGTAAGGAAATTTTGACCTTGTCTTTGCACTCTGTGTTCTTGGCAATAAAAATCTTGAATCTTGAATCTTGCGGGCACAACTAAATGGTAAACCGAATATTCTGACAAAATTTCAGATTAAAAAAAAATACTATGAGAAAAAGAAAAAGAATAAAATAGCCCCATAGCACCCCACGGGTTTGGACGATCGGGCTGAAAACCTAGCGGGCACAACTAGATGGTAGACCAAGTATTTTGAAAAAATTTCAGATTTAAACATAACACAGGGAGTCCCGGGACATGGAAAATATTTTCATTCCTCGGGAGAATGAAAAAGGAAGCGAAAATTTGTATCCCCCCCCCCCCCCCCTATTCGTAGCTAAAAGGTCGGCAAAAAAAAATTTCCCCGCCTCCTCCACCGTTGTAAGGTCCCTGAAGCCCCACCCAGGATTCCACCCGTTCTGAGTACGTCTTTCCGACTTCCTTGACAGCGGCCGGGTTGGAAGGGCCAAACGCGCCCCATCTATATCAAATATATCGCGTTAAGGACTGACTCACGATTTTCACTTCAAAAAATTTCCCCGCCTCCTCCATCTTAGTAACGTCCCTGAAGCCCCTCGGATTCCACCCGTTCTGAGTACGTCTGAGACTCACTCACCAACTGACTCCCCATCTTTGTAACGTCCCTGAAGCCCCTCGGATTCCACCCGTTCTGAGTACGTCTGAGACTCACTCACCAACTGACTCACGATTTTCACTGGGAGACCCCGAGCAGCGAGCGTCCGTATAAAATCTTCGCTTCAAAAATTACTACTGCCCAAAACGGCGGATGGCGGAAGGACATTTCGGATTTAGAATGTAGACCTCTTGAAACGGATAATGTCAAATTTTGAGGCCGATCGGATTCGTCGACCCCCATCGCGAAAACATAGGTGTATTGTCCTTTTCAAGCGGGAGATATTGGAAATGATCCATATTGGACGCAACAAACATCAAACAGTTAACTTCAGAACAGATGTCAATCACCTCAGTAAATGTTACTCTGACTTAATCCATAAAGAGAGACCGCCGACATGAAACCGTTAATGCCTAATTACCTGCTCACCGACCAACCCTCAAACCTTACAAAACGTCGGCATCCTTTGAGTTCTGTTTACCACTTTCTAAAGGGGAAAAAAAAAAAACCCACCATCGAAAATTGTCAGTTCCTTCTGTATGTCTGCATCCTACATATTATTTAGTATATTTGTACGACAGCGACGGCTCACATCGTGTGCTGCCCTTTTTCCTGCACTTGTAAGTACCTGTATAAATTTTTTTCTTACAACTTCTCAATTGTTAAATTCAAAGTAAAAATTCGTGTTTTGTTCATTTCATTAGGCCCTGATGATAGGAGAATATATCTCTTGAAACGTCGGCAAAAAATCTCGTCTTATTTGACTGACCCTCAACAAGTTTCCAACAACATTAATTGAAACGGTCAACATCACCATCAACCATAGGTGTATTATTCCAAGAATAATAAACCAAAAGGGTTCCTCCTCCCCCACTTATGTTTCTATTTTATTTTTATTTTCTAAATTTTTTTTTTTTGCTGTTCCCGTCTCGGTTGAATTTAAATTTTATTTCATTTTGGTTTATTATTCTTGGAATAATACACCTATGTTTTCGCGACGGGGGTCGACGACTCCGATCGGGCTCAAAATTTGACATTATCCGTTTCAAGAGGTCTACATTCTAAATCCGAAATGTCCGTCCGCCGTACGCCGTCCGCCGTCCAGGCCGTTTTGGGCAGTAGGAATTTTTTTTTAAATCTGAAATTTTGACAAAATACATGGTTTACCATCTAGTTATGCCCGCAAGGTTTTCAGTCCGATCGCCCAAACCCGTGGGGCGCTCTGGGGCTATAATGGGGCTACGGGAGGGGTTTTTTGAAGGCTTTTAGCTATGGGATCGAGTTAGGTGTCGTTTTCGAAGTATTTTTGGACGTAGAATCCATTTTTTGGGGTCCCGGAACGATCCGATTTCACTGGGGCGATCTTTAGGGCTTTCATGGGGCTAAAAATGGGATTTTTGAAGGATCCCAGGATGTTAAATATTTTTCGAGTAAAAAATACAGATTTTTTGAAAAAACACATTTTTGAAGAAAAAAAATCCAAAAAAACTTTTTTTTTAAATAAAAATAAAATAAAAATTTTTAATTTTTTCATTTACAGAATTAAATTTCTGCACAAGTAACATAATATATTATATCAAAGAATAATAAACCCTTGTGTAAAATTTGCAGCGTTTTTGGTTTATTATTCTTGGAATAATACACCTACGTTTTCGCGACGGGGGTCGACGACTCCGATCGGCCTCAAAATTTGACATTATCCGTTTCAAGAGGTCTACATTCTAAATCCGAAATGTCCGTCCGCCGTCCGGGCCGTTTTGGGCAGTAGGAATTTTTTTTTAATTAAAAAAAAAGATGTGCCCGCACGGTTTCCAGTTCGTTCGCCCAAACCCGTGGGGCGCTATGAGGCTAAAATGGGGCTACGGGAGGTTTTTTTTTAAGGCTTATAGCTATGGGATCGAGTTAGGTGTCGTTTTCGAAGTATTTTTGGATGTAGAATCCATTTTTGGGGGTCCCGGAACGATTCGACTTCACTGTGGCAATCTATAGGGCTTTCATGGGGCTAAAAATGGGATTTTTGGAGGATCCCAGGAGGTTAAATATTTTTAATTGGGGCGGGCGAATGAATTTAAGTCAGAAGAGTTTGGTCGATGCGGCCACACATTCATACCAATTTCAGGCACCTATCATATCTATCAAGCACCGATGTTTACGATGTTTCAGTCAATAAAAAATTTTTTAGAGGTTTTTGCCGTTTTTAGGGGTTTTCATACCACTGTGCGCCGTACGCCGCTGTTATGTACGAGCTGTTATGGGCAGTAGGAATTCTTTGAAAAATCTGAAATTTTGACAAAATACGCGGTTTACCGTTTAGTTGTGCCCGCAAGGCCCGACCACCCGATCGCTCTAGTGGGGCTCTGTGGGGCTAAAAAGGGGCTACGGGGGGAGTTTTTGATTATGGTTGAAGGGTTTCGGTTGTGGGGTCGAATTAGGAGTCGTTTTCGAAGTGTTTTGGGGAGTAGAATCCATTATTTGGGGTCCCAGATTGATCAGAATTCGCCGTGGGGATGAATGGGGCATTCATGGGGCTACAAATGGGATTTTTGGAGGATCCGAGGGACGTCAAATAAGCTGTCGTTTACCGAGTAATTTTAGACGCATAATCCACTTTTCGAAGTCCCGGATATGGCCATATCTGTCCGAACATGGTACAGGATAATTTTTGTTATTTTTAAATTTTTTCAAAAATATTTCCTTATTGACGAAGAATTAATTTTTGCACAATCAACCTATATCGAATAATAATAAGGCCTTATGTAAACTTTGCACCGTTTTTTCATTATGACGACCTCTGTTTACCTTCGGACATTCCCGAAGTTATCAACCGGTTATCTTAATGAGGCGTTTTACTCGTTTTTGCGACGTTAAACACTTATATAAGGATGAGAATAATGTCAATCATTCAGTGAACGTCCACCAGTTACACGATCAACAACTAAAACCCGAAAATGAACGCGAAACCTCTATTTATCCTTGTGGCTTGCATTTTGGGCTTCTTGACGATGGCGGCTGCCGTCTGCAAATGGACAGAGTGCCACTCAAGCCTGGACGACGAAGACTGGTGCTACAAGATCGGACCCGACTACACAATGAAGTCATGGAGGACATGCTACGGGATCTCAGGGAGGTATGATTATTGCTGCAACAGCAGTTTTACGGGAAACTTCCAGTCAGGAAGCAAGAGAAATGCAAGAGAAATATACACCATTAAAATATCCAATTAGTCAAGGACCAAAATTTATAAATTTAAACGACCAAAAGGAATTTTTCGAAAAGATGTCAGATTTTGTTTTTAATTTCGTTTATACAGCTAAAAAATTCTGATACCATCAAGTAAATTATAATTTGGGACCAAAATAAAAATTTATTGTTTCTGTTATACTGTGTTCCATTGCTTATTTTTTTCGAACCATCGAGCAAAGCCACAAAATGTCTATCGGAAAAAGTCTTCTAGCGGGTTGGGAATCCCTGGGTCAATCTTTCGTAAAGCCGAACAGCATGAAACCTACCTGTATGAAAACTGTGCATTGCAGCATCATGCTAAGTGCGGCAGATAGTAGAAACGGTCCTATGGATAGCACAGAATACCTTTTTGGAAGGAAACAGGCAAGGATGGCATATCCAAAGAAATATTTAGGTTTTCCAAGCTCAATTGAGAATTTTCCAAAATGAATTGGGGATTTTCCAACCCGAATTAAGAACTTTCCATTTCAATTTGAGAATTTTCTGATGAAAAAAGAGAGACAATTCGCAAATTGAAATGGAAAGTTCTCAATTAGGTTTGGAAAATTCTCAATTCATTTTGGAAATTTAGTACGGGTACAGCTTCTTGTGGATCAACCTACATGGACAGGTAATTTTACTCTCTCTCCTTAATATACGGCCCGCGCATCGCGAGAAACGCGTACATTTAAGAAAAATCACGAGTTGACGGGTTGCTACGTGTTTTTGGTTCTTGAAACGGATAATGTCAAATTTTTGACTCCATCGCGATTACATAACCCTCGATAGATAACATTGAACAATATAGTTATGTTATTGACCTTTCACAAGACACAGTCCGTTTATCAGGTGCGCTCGATGCACGGAAACATCAACGATGCCCTCCAATTCGATTGTATGTGCGCTCGGTGCACGGTGCGCTCATCGCGGTGAATCCCAAGTGCTGTTACAAGCGAGATAGGTAACCATTAATCATGCTGCTCAATAACTTTGAGCAATAATTTTTCAAAAACATGAGAGGTCAGCCTCGGCAACACGCCCCCAGAGCGCTCTGAAACTAATCCCGAGAACGACTCCCATTGCTTTTAGAAAGGTTTGTCAGTAAGAGAGAGCCGAAACAGCTCGCAGTGGCGAATGAGGGAATTGAACTCAATTCCACGGAAATGCTTACCGCGGGCCTACCTAACAATGAAGGAGTCTTCAACAGGTCACGGCATTTGATCGTTAGCGAAGGTACAGCCATGAGAACACACGGCAATTTGATGGTAGCAGTGATAAGGATGGCGATACTGACGGGGGCAGTTTTTGGACCCAAGTGACACGTGGCCGGGAGCAGTGCACGTGTCCAGGGCCGTTCAGACGTCCAACGGCTCGTTAGATTGCAGAGCCTCACCCTCGTAGCGTCACACCGTTGGCGCACGCCTACACTTCATCGTACGGTCATTTCCACTCGGTTGGCTCCCACAGACCACAAGGGAAACTCGATAGCTCGCATTATGATCGGCATTCAAGCGCGCCCGGTATCCAAATTACACGGTCAAGTTCAGCACACCGGCGACGCAGATATAGTCCAGTCAATATGAGGAGTTTACTTTCAAAAGTACATATTTCGATGTTGGAAAAATTTTCGATTATATATATACACACACCTATGTAATCGAGACGGGGGTCGACAATTCTGATCGTCCTCAAAATTTGACATTATTCGTTTTAAAAGGTCGTGATTCCAAAAAAGAAATGTCCGTCCGCCGTCCGGGCCGTAGGAATTTTTGTAAAAATCTGAAATTTTAACAAAATACTTTGTTTACCATCTAGTTGTGCCCGCAAGGTTTTCAGCCCGATCGCCAAAACCCGTGTGGTGCTATGGGGCTAAAATTGGGCTACAGGAGGGATTTTATGAAGGCTTTTGGCTATGGGATAGAGTTAGATGTCGTTTTCGAAGTATTTTTGGACGTAGAATCCATTTTTGAGGGTCCGGAGATCAAATATTTTCCAAGTAAAAAAATTTGAAAAAAAGAAAGAATTTTCGAAAAAAATCATCTGTCTGAACTGAAACTTGGGACTGGAGGACGGGGCTGGACTTCCTGATGTCCATGAATGGATGAATGGGTGAATCCATGAAGCATGAATTGTTCGCGTTGTTGTTATTGATTTTCACTTATTTCATTAATAAGTAATTAATAGTGGAAAACAAATTAAAACAAAAAGTGCTTAACAACCCATTTTTGCGCAAGTAATCACAGAATAATAAACCCTTGTGTAAAATTTGAAGCGCTTTTTGACTGGACTCATGGAGGAATAGGAATAGGATAGGATGGAGGAATAGCCTCCATGGACTGGACTAATAAGCTGGCTAACATTCATTTTAGAGCCGTCATTCCCAGCCAAGTGCCATTTCGCTTTGTGAAGAAAGTCACTTCGACATCCCAATTAAAAGACAGACGACAGGGTTGATCTGATTTCTCTGTTAACTACAATCTGGAGCCGGCTAACTACCACCTCTGACACGGACCTTCGCCAAGTTGTGGAGCTCAGAACTCGGAACTTCTTGAAGAGGCTGAACCTAATTACAGCTCCAAGCTGATTACCTGCACGCGATTCTTCCTTCCAAACAAAAGCTCACGCCTTGTAGTTTCAGCAGAGGGGGAACTTGACTTTATATCAATTAACACACTCCCTCCTGAGAACTTTTCTCATTGGTTGATTTATATAAAAGTCACGTTAGCGTCGTTATTATTGCCTTTTAGCCTTTCTTCCAATTAAAGTTTTTTTTTCTCTCCGGACAAAATTACGCTGTCGTGTGACGAGCGACTGAGATGCGATGAAAACCACCGTGCCGCCCCTCAAACAGAAGTTATGTCTCTCTCAAGAGGTCAAACGTATAATTGTTACTTCTTTATGACATTTCAGCTCCAAAGGAAAAGAGGGGAGAACTTCGCCTTGGCTCTAACTGGGCAAACGATAACTCGACCACTCGCCTCGAATGTTTTTTCCTCCTCTGCGCCTGTTCCAATTTTAGCGAGCAACGCTACAAACAGTGCGAAGAAGGAGGCGCGTTGGCTCACAATAAAACCCAAACCGGAAGCCTCGAGTTGGCCAATCGGACCCGTCAAGTTGGCAATATTGCGAGCCACACTGTCTGACCCATGAACGAACTGTCCACAAAGTAGAGCTAAGTAAGGTTTTCTTGGCAGTGAGAACTTCGTATTCAAGGATGATAGAAACAAGAAGAAGAAGAAAAATGATTGAGCGTGGAAAGTTGTCGAGGGTCGGTCAAATGGGGGGAGAATGTGCCGACGTTTCAAGAGGTATATTCTCCTATCATCAGGGCCTAATGAAATGAAAAACATGATTGTTATCAGAGAAATAACTTCGGAGAACATTGGAACAGAGTTTAAAACGGATAATGAAACATATTGAAGATATTAGGATGTTTAAAAACTTGAAGGTACAAACATAGAAACCAATGTATATAGTATAAAAAGTGAAAAAAGGGGGAGGGGTGGATGAAGCTAACAAAAAAAAAAAAAAAATTAAATAAATAAAACAAAGTACCTAAAAAGAATTTAAGAAAATAAATTAAGATAAAAATAAAAAAATTAATAAAAAAATAAAAATAAAAATAAAAATAAACCAACATAGGTAAAAAAATAAAAATAAGAATTAAAATAAAAACATAAATGAGTGAGGAGAGAACCCCCTTTTTCACCAAGATGCAATGAAAAAATAAAAATAAATAAATAAATAAAAATCCTGCAAAATTTACACAAGGGTTCACATTCATTGATAAACGTGTTCAAAATATAATTTTGTGTCAATAAAAAAATATTTTTGAAAACCAATTCTGTACATTACTTTGTTGCGTTAAGACGCGGTCGGTGTAAAATGGAAAGAGTTGATTGACCAAACCAGTCGTGTACTCCTTGACTTCATTTACTGCGTGGAAGCTTACATTGCCATGATGGCCACCCTCATCAGGCGTATACAAATCACCTAAATGCAAACATCACATTGTCTACAAAATGTGGAAGGAATCTTCCTCGTTATATTGTGTTAACTAAATTATTTCTGGCTATTTACCATCAATATAGCGCTGGGTGATGATGATGATACTCCTTCCCACAGCCCTTTCAAGTCACTACCTTGTAAGTCGCCATGTACATTTTGTAAATTTACAATACAACAAATATTTATATTTTTCTGTAAATATTTTGGTCACTGCCTTATAACCAAATAATTTAGTTAACACAATATAAAGAGGAAGATTCCTTCCACATTTGTAAACAATGTGATGTTTCCATTTAGGTGATTTGTATACGCCTGATGAGGGTGGTCATCATGATACCATGCATGGCACCGAAAGCTTGCAAGCAGTAAATGAAGTCAAGGAGTACTCGACTAGTTTGGTCAATCAACCCTTCACATTTTGTTCATTGTTCCTACAGATGTGGGATCACGAAAAATGGATTATGCCTTCAAAATTACTAGGAAAATATTTGACCACCTGGGATCCTTCAAAAATCCCAATTGTAGCCCCATAGATCCCCACGGTGAAAAAAATTTGATTTAATCGTTCTGGGACCCCCGTAAATGGATTCTACGTCCAAAAATACTACGAAAACGACACCTAACTCGATCCCATAGCCGATACCCTTCAACAAAGCCCTCCCGTAGCCCCTTTTTAGCTCCACAGAGCCCCACAGGTTTGGGCGATCGGGCTGAATACCTTGCGGGCATAACTAGATGATAAACCGAGTATTTTGTCAACTTTTCAGATTAAAAAAAAAAAAAAAAAAAAAAAAAAATCCTACTGCCCAAAATAGCCGGAACGGCGGACGGACATTTTTGGAATCTAGACAAGGTCTAGATCATGTCTAGATGTCATCTTGAAACGGATACTGTCAAATTTTGAGACTGATCTGAATTTTCGACCTCCGTCATAATTACATCGGTGTATTATTCCAAAAGTAATAAACCAAAAACATAGGTACAAATGTACATAAAATAAGTAAATAAGTGTGGAAGGTAGGAGGAAAAATTTACGATTATGAACAAATTTATGATTAACGTTATATTCTGCCAATTTTGCATACAAGAACGCGATTGAAAATCGCCGTCGACGCTAAAACGAAGTCACGATGAGTCATTTTCCAGAACAATAATAGGTCCTTGTTCAAGGCCCGATGAATAAGATTTCGCAATAAATACAGTAAATTTATAAGATCCAGGCTGAAAAGTGTTTCAATCCCCTTATAGATCATCGACTTTTCATTAGGAACATCTTTTGAATGGACCACATTTCCGTGGCTCATTTCACTATAATATATTATATTCAAAATGCCATTTCAAACAATAATTCAAATATTGACGAAGTTTAAATTGAACAATTTTGTTCCAATTTGGAAATTCAATGCCTTTTGGAGAGACAGAGGGGGAGTTTTCATTAAAATTGTCGAGGTTCTGGCAACTCACCTACTGTGATGAAAAGCGTTCCAATCGTATCACAAAATTCCGAAAAATAAAAAAATAAAATTTCCTTATTTGCGAGAAAACGTCACCGAAAATGTCGACCGGTTTGATTCTTTTTCAAAAATGCTTCCAAAATTTGAAATGGGACTTCGCGAACGGGCTTTCACCAGGGGAAAATCAAAGCGCACGGGTCACAACCGCAAGGGCTACTGACTTCGTCGGACTCAAAATTTTTGGAGGCGATCCAAAAATCGTTCGGGCTAAAATTAGTGAGGCGACGGGAGCTGAATTCCCCGGGGTCACAGGGAGGGTAAAAAGACACGGGGAAAAGAGACGAGGAGGGGGAAATGTCAACTGGAATGGGGGAGAATTTCCACGGTCACCCCTGCAGCAGTCGGTGCGAGCAGAAATGGAAAAAGGCAGCTTCGTTATATAAAAGAGGAAAATTGAAGTGAACTTGTATCACATCGTTGTTCTGAACACTCACAATAATGCTTACAAAATTTATTCCGATATTTAATATCGGAATAAATTTTAATGATATCGATATTTTCTCTTGTTACTTCCGATATTAGTATCGGGTAACCAGAAATCGATACTGATATCAGTAAAATGTATCTGGTATTGAATCGATATTAAAAAAGTGATGCCCCTTGTGATTGCTTCAGCATTGCAGGTAACGTGGGGGAAGTGCAAAACGGGGTAAGTGCGTAAAAGTGTGTGGGATGTGAAAATGCTACTCCGAACAATTTCTACTGGATGCCATCTTGTGATGTCTTATCCGCCAGATGGTGTCAACGCAAAGGGTAACCTGGCTAGAAGGTTATGAAGTCACATACTGCCATGGCACTCTGCTGTCACGTTCAGAGCTCCGTTTTTATTGTGTTCCATCCTCCCAATTGGTCAGAATTTTCAGGTGTTTTAAAGTTTGTTTTCAAGTTAAATAGCTGTACTTTCTTGTTATCAGTGGTTTGAGCATTGGGCTGCTGAGTCAAAGGTTGCTGGTTCGATCCCAGCAGCCGCTAGTAATCTTCCTTATACAGTTAAATCACCTCTCGTAAGGCAATGGCAAACCACCGAGAGCATCCCGCCCAGGAAAACCTCTCACAATTTGACGTTAGGAGCCGGCGTTGAACAGTAGGTACCGACTACTTCTGTAATAAGTTAGTAGCGAGAGGACGCCAACACAGAGAAGAAGGTATGGCACCCAGAGAAGAAGAGCCCTTTTAGTGATTAGCTCAGTGATTCTTAACCCAATTACGAATAAAATTGTGCTGAGAACAGTACCAGGGCAGCGATCACGGCGCACAACCAATAACACGCAAGTACAAGAGCCGCCGTGTCGCCACCTGTTTATCCTGGTGAATCGTATTCTTGACAAGTGCTGCGCTCGTGTAGTTACCCCGTAAACTACAATCTAACTCATCAGAAAAAACGACTTTTTGGATGTCTTTTTGAAAAAAAAAAAAAAAAAAATCCTTTCAACTTGCAGGATATGTCCCTCTTTGGTGAAAACGGATTCATGTCCCTCCTTCATCAGGATATGTCCCTCTTTGGTGAAAACTGTCTACTATGGGTTGGATATCAGCCATTTTGGGAGCAAAGATCGCTTTTAATATTGGATAGAAACGTTTGGGGGGAAATCAAGGCACTGAGCATTCCATGAGATCACGAAAAGTCGAAAATTTTCCCAAGATGGACGCCCTTTTGAAAGTTTTTTTTTTTTCCCCCTTACGCCCCGCTATTATTCGGCAAATCTTTTGGCGAGCAGCCCAATATAGTTAAGTAGGGACTTTTAAAAGTAAACTTCTACAAAATACAGAAATGATCCTGTAGAAGTATGATCGTCGTAGCTCAGTCGAGACCGTGGCCGACTATGGTGGTTGACGTAAAGGGTTCGAGTCCCTCAGGGGGCTAGTTTAATTTCGGTCCGTCCTTAATTTAAAGAATAAGTCCGGTTCAGCGCTACATGGGGTTACCTCCGTCCCTTGTGAAAACCGCAGATTGTTACCACAATAAAATCGACTTTACTTACTTTTGTTACTCTTGGTATCGAGTACTTTTGATTCGATGTAATATTGATATTACGGTGTATCGATTAAGCGGGAGTATCGAAACGACACAAGAATCTCCTATTCCACTCACGAACCCTTCATTTCACCATTCCCGTAATAAGCGCTCCGCACTTGTTTTTCATACGTACAACAAAGTGGCCGCAAGAGGAGGAAGCGCCAATTGCATCACCGCCAAGTTCAAAGACCACCGTTATTATCAAAGAGTACAGCTGGACTTGAAAATTAATTCAGCCCACATTCCTTGAGCCCATATGGCAGTCTCTACCTGTTTTCCCTCATACGGGAGGAGTCGACAAAACATCGAATTCCGCAACGGTAGCTCCTTAGAATGTCAAGTGGCAGAGGAAGGTCACACAGCGGGCTTGTCTGTATGCGTTGCCACCGCGATGTATTTGACAAGACGTCGAAAAAACAATTCCTTGGAAATCCCGTGGAGTGGAAGAAATGTTGAAAACACGTCAATCGGGGAGTGTTTTTTTGTTCTTGAGTGTTTCTCTTTGTAAAAATAATGAAAATTTCCGATCCATTCGTTAAACTATCAATACTCCAAGTGTTGAAGGTAAATCGAAATCAACGTCAGCCCTCAGGAGACACGCAATTGGACTTGAGAAGTTGGCAGGTGGCAGAACCTCTGTCACGTCATAATATTATGTCAAGGGGCACAATGGGAAATTTTCACGTCATTCGGTGGTCCCCCACGGAGCACAAAGGGGGATAGATAGGCACTGGCTGTAGAGTAACGTGGTAGTTACCTATCTACCTCGCCAAAAGAACACAAAAAGGCAGTTTTGTCCTGCCCACGTAACCGCGTCAATCACGAGGCCTTTCACACTTCGGGGGCCAACTTTTCCTTCGAAAATTCTCATACCAACTCCGCGAGGATAAGTTGTTGGTCGAGTGAAGGCAGTACGTTCATTTGTTGCTCACGCCCAAAGAGTGAACTACTTAGTAAAACAGACCGTAAGCCGTAAGCTAAATTCATTCTACGAATGTAGCTAGTTGGGGCTGGGGTATGCTCATCTGGGAGAGGCCACCTAGCATCCCAATTTTATTGGCCCACTAAGACATGGGGTTCCTTCAGAAAGTCACAAAGACCAGGACATCACTTTGAGTCAAAGCTGAAGGAAATGAACCATCTTTCGGGAGCCCGTGGACCTGAAACAGGATGATTAGGACAGGATGCCACTTGTGGGGAACCTGGGAGATGTCACCCTGTAATATCGCCAGCCTGCTAAAGGTAGTTGCGGCAGGTAGAGCGGGAAGTGCTGCGGTCGCGGCGTAACAGCGTCAACTCTTCTTCTCCCGCGAGCGGCTTTACCATCCCCTTCAAAGACCCACAGAAACGACGCAATTAACTTGAAATTCACTGTTCATTATAACAGTTATTGTAATATAATGTTTAAACGCAGTTTCTTTTATGGTATCAAACCCGCAGACCAGGCCTCCTCTGGTGACATTTCATAAGAGGAAGCTGAATCGGCAGGAACGATCCGACAGATGCTCAGGCACCTTTTGACGACATTTGGTTTGAAGGAGCCGGGCGATTGGCCTCGTGTAAAAACCGGGTCAGCTGACCAGGGCACCTTGGATGACATTTCATCTGAGGTAGCTGGAGACACTGTTCTCGGTAAAACTGCGGGCTCAGGGCAAAACGATATCAGCCTCAATTTCTCGTATCAGCTTCCCCTCAGCTCCCTTCTGAAGATTACGAATCTCCACAGTAGCCGGAGTATGCAAATCTTCCTTTACTGTGGCTGCATCTTCCACCAGGTCTGCAGATCGCAACTTTGCATTATGCCCTAGACGGGAATGTTCCCCCACATTCCCCTCATCATCCTCCAAAACACCTGGCGGCGAAATTGTAGATTCACGCTACTGGCTTTTGGCCAAACACAACACAAAATCAACTAATGAACCTCAATCAAAAGGTACACAAACTCATGTAGGGACACGCCAAACACCCGTTGAATGGAGTGCCCTCACCACTCTTTCAGCCCACATAAATGCAGCCCATGTTACAGGGAACTCACTAGCTCTGTCAACAGTCTACTGTTAGACTCTTCCTTCAAGAGTTGGTCAAGCCAGCTATGAAAGAAGAGCCGCTCCCTATCTAGAAGGAGAGTGGGTCGTTTCCCAGAGCTCCAACCACAATGGACTGGTCAGAGGACAGTCGTCGAGAGGAAGAATGAGGTTTCGAACTAGATGCAGCTAGGCTTGGCTAGATATTTGGTTAGTGCAAAAGTTGTTGTACGCGTAACACAATATTAGGAAACTTCGTGGTGCTTTTTGAGAAAATGATGAGAAATTTGGAAATGATGACTTTTCTGTTATCGAAAAGACAATTTCTCAAAAACTGGCCAGACGTACCTTTTTCTACTTTTAACATTAATTTTGACAGTAAAATCTTACTATTTTCACAAGGCAGAGAGAATATCGAAAATTTTCATCAAATTAGGCGTTTTCTGGTGCTTATGGCTTAATGAGAAAGCCCTTCCCAGTGCACCAATAGCATAACCCACCTGGTCTCTCAACCTTCAAGTTCTTACGCAACCGTTTGGATCTTTTAACTCTATTTCCAAAGCTTTTTTCTTTTTTTGCCGACGGTTCGCCTCTAAGCTGACGCAGACGTTTTGCATAATGTATACGGCTCGTAACAATATTAAGGGTCCCTCGCGGACTAAATCAAAATAGAAGAGCGGCAATATTAGACTAGGAGAATTCGGCTCGTTACAGATTACGTCATTCACGCAGCGCCTAGTCAGCTATGGAATTTAAGGAAATTACCGAGGATAGTGTAAGAGTTTGAAGGGCTCCTGGCGAGGCAAAAGTTCTCCGCCCAATTACTAATTTGAGGGAGCAGGTTAACAAGGTAAATTAGTGGGCATCGCAGTTTGCTTCCCAGAAGTTGCCCGCAGTGCCGTGACCCGAAGAAAAAAAGTAAAAGGCAGATCTTGGAATATGTGAACAGAGGACCGCAAGCAGCAAAATTAGAGCAGCCAGAGGAAATGAGAAATTACAATATTAAAATAGATGAAATGCAGAGCAGAAACGAGCCACCATGACCGCTTTATAGACCACATAATAATGAACAGTCAATCTCTACATTTGGTGAGGTTATCGACCAGAAGAGGAGAGTCGGACGGTGGAGAGCTGATGACGGAGTTTAATTTTAGGTTCAAAGAAGGCAGAAGCGGTCACCCGTAGCGGTTTTCTCCACAGGCTCCAACCCCCAAACCTTTGGGACTGAAGGACCTAAACCTAGTATAGGACTATAGTATTAAGTCGATAGTCGACGCGAGGAGATCCCCAAAAGAAAACCCAGGAAACGGAGATTGTTTTTTTTTATTTATGCACGAATCGGTCTCTTAGGTATCCTTTCTCGAGAAATACTCGGTGAAGCTAGTGCGTGAGGAGTATTTTTAGCTGGCAACGTCCCACTCCCAACAGAGGTATAGGGCATAGGAACAATATAAGGAAAAGATCATTTCAAACGCAAATTGAAACGGCACTGCGATCCCTGAAGGGCTTTCAAAACAAACGTATAACCAACCCAGCATTTGAAACCAGGGGGTATTGAGATCCTCGCCATTACTAGGATCTAACAAAAAGACGAATACCTAGAGAGAATGGGTAACGGCCTAAGAGAACAGTAATATGAGACTGGGCCACGCCAGCTAACCCCCATCCTTCCCGCCCTGGCCTGTGAACCAACAACTCGCTTTCCCACGTTTATTGTATTTTTTTTTCCTTGAAGAAATTTCAGGCTGACGGTATTTTGAAGATCCAAATTTGGATTCAGCAAGGACAAAATACGAAAAACGAGAGTGAAATACACTGCCAAGGCAATGGCACATGAGCTTCCTCGTGCCAAGTTCAAAATGAACGTAACAACTGTAACAAGAAAATTACGTTCGCGCATGCGCAGGGAGTACCACTGATTCAATCGTGATGAAACTGATAGGGAACCATTAAGGGCTATAACCACACAATTCCTGAAAATTTGATTGAAATCCGATCAAAATTGTAGGAGTTATGGCTGTGGCAAGGAAATTACGTTCGCGCATGCGCTGAGCGTACCACTGATTCAATCGTGATGAAACTGACAGGGGACCATCTAGAGCTATACGCACACAATTCCAGAAAATTTGATTGAAATCCGATCAAAATTGAGAAAGTTATGCCTGTTTCAAGAATTTCACGTTAGCACATGCGCTGAGTGTACCGCTGATTCAATTGTGCTGAAATTCGTATGGGACCTCAAGGAGCCTTATCCGCATAATCCCTCAAAATTTGAGCTAAATTCATTCAAAATTGTGGAAATTATGGCTGTAACAAGGAAATGCGGACAGACCGACAGACCCACAGACCGACAGACACGAAACCAAATTTGTTCAGTAGGCTATGAAACGCAAAATGCGAGTGGAAATTTTGAATTCGGACAACAAAAATTTTTTTTCTCCCGAAAGTGAACACAAGGCTTCCGCTGCTTTGCAGACTCGGAAGCAAAATATAAGATGAGAAATTAGTCACCAGTCATTTAGAAACTTCTAAACTGAGATACACCCACCTGGAGCTAATTTTTTGTGATTCGGACTGTGCTCGCAGATTTTATCTCCTTTTTTTTCTTCAAATTTTTACGACTCCCTTCTACAAGTGCTCTAGAATAAAGATGACGTATCTGTGCCATTGTCCTCCTCCCCCTGTAGTAGATATGCTAAACAGGAATGTGGATTACATTAACAATTTTACAAAATGTATTCCACCAATAGGCGAAGGGAATCGAACAGCATTGTTAAGGAAGGTAAAGAGATAAGAAGTCACCAAACAATTTCCCTCAAAATCCATGTACAAGCGGCATCCATAAAGTAAGTTTCACTATTTTCTTATATATATATATATATATATATATGTTTTTTAAACATTGGCCCTTCGGATGCTTTTGGCTTGGATCCTACGCCTAAAATTCAAGAAACATGGAACATGCTTGCTTAACCGATTATATACATATAATATTATACAGGTTTTAGGCGTGTGGGATTGAAACCCATCTATACGTGTTCGAAAAGTAACTGTCCGACGCTGAACTAGTGGCCTAACGCTAGGACAAGTGAGGACGCCGAACTAGTAGCCTAACGTACAGCAGGTGAGGGCGCCGAACTAGTGGCCTAACGCCAAGACAAGTGAGGATGCCGAAATAGTGGCCTGACGGTAGTAAGACAAGTGAAGATGCCGAACTAGTGTCCTTACAGTTTCGTGAGTCACCATCCCACGTAACATTTTCGGGCACTGCTAAAGCATAATATTAATATTCCATGCTAAAACTACAAGTCGTAGGAACCTGCGGATGGGCTCAAGTGGTAGGATGTAGTGGTAGCCCTGCAAACGTTTCAGGTCTCTGTGTTGGTTTGTTGATAACCTCAGTACAGTTTCAATTTTCAACAATGATGCCGGCAACCCCTCCTTGGTGAGGAATTTGATCACAGAACGCACAACTTGGAAAGATGAATGCCTCCCTCGCTATTTCGTCCGATTGCGAAGTGCGTTACCAAGGAGGGCGTTACTGCTATTGGTGACAATGTGATGAGTGTCCAAATGATCTGAAAGACTTTCATTCAGACACACATCGCCACTTAGTGGCGCAAAAGTTTTAAGGAAGGACGTATTGCAGTGCATGACGAGCAGCGTAGTGAACCCCCATCAAGTTCGACTCGAGAGGAGTCCATTGTGGCCATTAAAGGTGTTCTGCACGGAATAGAATGCATTCTATTCCGTGGGTGTTCTGTTGGGTTGTTGTTGTTTTGTCGCCTCCTAAAGGCGAGACCGTCAATGCTGCCAAATATTGTGAAGCGTTGGAACAACTTAGAAAAAAACATTAGACCAAAAACCAGCAGAATAAAGTGCTGCTTTGTCATGACAACGCAAGGCCACGTTCAGCAAATCTGACCCAGCAACTGCTCACATCTGATTGGGACATTATCCCCCACCCACCATACTCTCCGGACCTCGCCCCGAGTGATTACCATCTTTTCTCGGCATTGAAAACCTTTTTGGGTGGCCAGCGATTTTCCAATGTTGCAGAAGTCGAGGGTACCAATCGAGGTGAAAACAGTTCAGGTCTGCAACTTTCCAACCATGTCAATAAAGCAGTTCGATTTTTTGAATATTTTTTGGTATAGGGAAACTAACTTACGTATGACCCTCGTAGAATTTAAGAATCGCTGCATTTTGTGATAATGATGAAAATCCACACACAGAAATCCCAAACATTTCCAGCACACTGGAATAGAAACTGGTATAGCTCCAAGAATTTCTTGGAAAGCTGCCGATGCTGCTGCTGATTCTTGGAGCTGCTCTTGCTGCTTGCTAATTCATTGCAAGAATTGGGTGGATGCATCAGCGTACTCATACAAAATTTAATCTAAAAAGGATGTGTCACTCAGCCGAATAAACCTTTGGGATACGTTTCGACTCAATGTTGAATTGAGTGGATACTCCAAAAAAATGATTCTCGGTGGATTAGGGGGCCAGTGTAATCTGATAGGTGCAGAGCTGCCGATAGAAATCTCCCTCCATGGGCATAGAGGTGTAACGTGAAGGTGTGTACGGAGGTTTTCACGGCGTTCGCCGACCGTTCACCTCGAGTGCCGTGACCTCCGAAGTGCAGGACTTCACGCATATTTACGTCAGAATACACCTCCCAACGTCCCCCGTACATCCCCCACACTTCAGGGAAGACCCCTCTTTATACAGTCACAACCCGGGGTCACCCCTCAATATTCATAACGCCCTTAGGTGCGTTCACTAGACGCATCGGGTGTTTTCTTTAGCAAACGAGTCAATCTCCGATCTCACTGGGGGGAACTAGAAGACAAATGTCGAGTAAGCTGAGCCCTTCCTGTGCCGCAAAAGGGGAAAAGGCTGACGTGCCGAATCTTGCAGTTCAGATGGCCAAGATACGCCAGGAGCAACACAAAAAAAGTTGGCGACACAGCTCCAAAAATCTGGAGTTTTTTGTGCTCCCGAAAAATGACCTGAAATAGATACACCATCCACCGTGTGTGTTTAAAACCACAATCGAAAGCACCAAGAGACGCATCACGTTGTGAAGCATTCCACGCGACGAATATTAATTCTGGCTGCGTGTCAGGCGCACGTGCCCTTTCCCTTTTCCTGAGGAGGCAGACAGGATTTGGCACCTCGAGACTCAGACGTGAGCTCCCTCCAGCCCACGTTATTTTTATACGAAGATATTATAATAAACCGTATTCCAGGTATAAATACAGCTCATCATGGGTAAATATTATTTTACTGAGTAAAATTTACTCATGTAATGATGCATTCGAGCACTACAATACACAACACACTACAGCAACTACAATACAACCTGATCCCTCATCAATCACCATTACAGATTTGGTCCGCTGACCAGATGCTCCACAAAATGCTAAAATTCCACGCTCTACTGGATGACACAAACGGCTCATCCATCACTCAATCAGTTGATCGGAAAGGGAATGCTAAAAATAGGAAATTTCCACTACTGCCGAGCTTTTGGGAAGTTCAATCCACTCATCAGGGCTTAGACGAGTGAGTTAAGGTGAAATGTAAAAATGTTGATGAAGGAGGAAGAACAGGGATGAAAAGGAGGTACATACTCGGTGGGTAGGGTATTTAAAAAGTGGGTATTTACCCAAGCCTCGAATAAATACCTTCCCATTATTACAAAACCTTCTAATTTTTTATTGGAAAATTAACTTTTTTTTTAATTGCCATTTTGGTTTATTATTCTTGGAATAAAACACTTATGAAATCGCGACGGAGGTCGAAAATTCTGATCGGCCTCAAAATTTGAAATTATCCGTTTCAAAAGGTCTACTTTCTAAATCCAAAATGTCCGTCTGCCGTACGCCGTCCGGGTCGTTTTGGGCAGTAGGAATTTTTTTTAAATCTGAAATTTTGAGAAAATACTCGGTTTACCATCTAGTTGTGCCCGCAAGGTTTTCAGCCCGATCGCCTAAACCCGTGGGGCGCTATGGGGCTATGGAGGTTTTTTTTAAAGGCTTTTAGCTATGGGATCGAGTTAGGTGTCGTTTTCGAAGTATTTTTGGACGTAGAATCCATATTTGGGGGAAACGATTCGACTTCACTGTGGCAATCTATAGGGCTTTCATGGGGCTAAAAATGGGATTTTTTGAAGGATCCGAGGAGGTTAAATATTTTTCGAGTAAAAATGAATTTTTGAAGAAAAAACAAAATCCAAAGTTTTTTTTCATTGACAGAATTAAATTTTTGCACAAGTAACCTATATCAAAGAATTATAAACCCTTGTGTAAAATTTGCAGCGTTTTTGATAGCGGTTTTCTGATCATTTGGCAAAGTTGGTAAAAACTGACGATTTTAGACACCGACTGTGACTAAATTTCTCGGCCGAATTTGACGTTCCAGAAGTTAGTCACTCGACGGGAAATTTAGCGATTTACTTTGGTAGGTATAATATACTATATTATGTTGACGTTTTCCGTGGAATGAACCGATTTTGAGTTATAAACCTAAAACTGAATAAGTGCCATAATGTCCAGTACTTTCGGCTCCCATAAGCTATGCCGTACTCAAAAACCGCCGTAAACTCATAGAAACAAAATATTGTACAGTTTTGTGTAAGTATTATACAATTAAATATTATTTTAATAAGCTCTGGCAAAAACTCAAGTGACCATCATTATGATCCGCAATAATTTTTAGCGAAGTACGTATTTTAATTTCAACAAATTGCGAGGTAGTTGATTTAACAGGTGGTCTCAGCTCGGAGGTTTTCAAAGCGAGTAATCCGCTGTTCAACGTCCCAGCGAACTTCCGAGGTCAGCATTCTGTCAAGTCGGGATTTTCTGCCTTTCATCTTCCGCCGCCCAGAACCGACTGCGTTCACTCTCAAATGTCAAATAAACACCCGCCAGATCCGTTGCGGCTTCTGGAAGCCCCCGTGAAAAAACCTTCCCACGCGATGTTGAGCGTGAAAATGCTTCCTCGTCAATCCAACGCCCGCAATGCATCGTGATGGTTTTTATATTCCTGATGATGACAAGTATGGTGTTTAAGAAGACTTTAAAAATCCATCAAACGTCCCTGCGATTACTCCAATTGATTAAATGACAACTCCTGGTTGATGGCTCAGGACAATGTCATAATAAGCCAACACCCCCAGCGTAGAGGTGATTTCAAAATAATACCAGATACTTAGAAGTATGAGACGACTATTAAAATTATGGCATCCGTATACACTCACAAATTCGATTTGTGAAGAATACCTACGCATAACGCACCCAAACCTGACTATCGAATTTCTCGCCAGGACCGCAGAGGAATCGGTCTGTCAATACCGGACACTGCAAAATGTGCGCCCCGTTCACCTGCCTTTACAAACCCTCATTTATTAATTTTATTCATCGTATAAACCCACTTACACGCCACAAAACTATCGAAAATTAACCAGCGAACTCACCCTGCCACTTCTAAGCTTTCCCAGCGATCAGCGAAATATATTTGAGAAGAAAAAATCCTCAACCGAAGAACTCCACACTCGGGAACAACTCCGGAAAGAACTTTGAGCCCAACGAGGCCGACGAAACGCGAGATGAAACCCGCGGGCGGCAAAAAATTCAAAAACTCAAAACACTTCAAATACGACAAATTGTTTACAAAAATAATCTTATAAGGTAAAGAAAAGAAGAACTGACTGAAGTTCCGAAATTATATCAACAGGAATGCCAACATTGTAAAACCTATTTTCCCGCAAGATCAGAAGACAGTGTTGCCACGCCGCAAAGGAATTTCTCTATCGGAAAATTGATTAAAATTGATCAATTATTAACGTAAACGTCCAGTCCGGATGAAATGTGCGCAAAAAGAAGTGCAAAGATGCATTTTTTTTGTAAAGTGAGTCGCTCAGTAAAAAGGTGGTCACTGGTGACGTCACGAACATGGAGAGCCCGCTGACCAGCCTGGAATTTTGGTAACACATTTACTGCAAATTAAAAACATTTAATATAGGCTGCCGTATTATGCGGCATTCTATAATAGAATTGGCAACTGTGGATATCATCCTCGGAACCAGCGGATCACTTCACGGCGTCGCCGACTCTCAACAGGTCTTTGATGATTTCCAAAATTTTGGCAATGGTGACGTTGCGCAACGCTTTGTTCCCGTTGGTCCGAACGTACTGGTTGATGAAATTTTGCAAATCGGTCTTGTACACTTTGATGGCGGTGTTGAGTGTGGTTTTCAGGGCGGGTTCGAGGACAGTGTCAAGACCGTAGTCTTTCAATAGACCGCCGGCGCTCACCTGGAAATGAGGGAAAAAAACGCTGCAAATTTTACAAAAGGGTTTATTATGCTTTGATAGAGGTTACTTGTGCAAAAATTAATTCTGTGTTAATAAAAAATATTTTTGAACAAAAAAAAAATCAACATTGAACAGACGTGGGACCTCGAAAAATGGATTATGCGTCCAAAATTATTGGGAAAATATTTGACCTTCAAAAATCCTAATTGTAGCTCCATAAAAACCCCATGGATCACCACGGTGAAATCGAATCGGGCACAACTAGATGGAAACCGAGTATTTTGTCAAAATTTCAGATTTGTGAAATGAGGAACGAAAATAATATTATTTTACCAACTGGGATCCTTCAGAAATCCCATTTGTAGCCTCATGAGAGCCCAATAGATCCCCACGGTGAAATCGAATCGTTCTGGGACCCCCAAAAATGGATTCTACGTCCAAAAATACTTCGAAAACGACACCTAACTCGACCCCATAGCCGAAACCCTTAAAAAAGCCCTTCCGTAGCACCTTTTAGCCCCATAGCGCCCCACGGGTTTGGGCGATCGGGCTGAAAACCTTGCTGGCACAACTAGATGGTAAACCAAGTATTTTGTCAAATTTTCAGATTAAAAAAAAGAATTCCTACGCTCAAAACGGCTCGGACGGCGGACGGACATTTCGTTTTTGGAATCAAGACATCTTGAAACATAATTTTGAGGCCGATCTGAATTTTCGATCTCCATCGCGATTACATAGGTAGGTGTATTATTCCAAGAATAATGAACCAAAAGTTAATGAAAGTGTCGATTTAGTTGTAAGTAGGAGGATTTTCATCTGACCTCAACAGCGTTGATCTGGTTAATTGCGAAGTTGAAATCCTTCATCTGGACCATGTTGTTTTCTCCGACAAGAGTGCCATTTGCTGTAATTTGCACGTAGGACAATTCAAGCCTGAAAAAGCGAATGTGCGAGTCATCTTGGTAGAGTCGTGCCGGATACATTTTGCGAGTTACTTACGCAATCGGGCCAGCCCCTGTGAGCGGAACTACTCCCTTGTACAAAGTGCTGTCCAATGAGTACGTCCCGCGGAATGTTGTAGAAATAAAGATGAGGTCCAAGTTGAAAAACAGGTCCGGGTTTAGCGTCGCGTTGCTGACAAAATAGTTTGAAAAGCCTCCTACTTGGCCTTCTATGGCGACATTCCCGCTGAAAAAAAAAAAAAAAAAAAAACATTTGAAATTGGCTCGTGACTTCTTGGGACTGGGTTTGCTGCTTATTGAATGCTTCACTGGAGCCTCCGCTTCAAGTTCCATCGCCATGAAAATGGCATCCCGCAGGGTTACTTGTGACGGGGAGTTTAGCAAGCTCCTTATCGGCCAAAGCTGCTGAAAATGCCACCATAGCTAGCTTACCCCTTTCTACCCTAATGTTAGTAGGACATGCACCTCGTACCCCCTTCTCAACGTCCCTAGCGAGATCAGGCATGCATCGTCAGGTCCGTGCTTTAGCTGGAGCCGGCATGGCCGGCATTTGAGCTCGTCCACATTGCACTCCGAGCGCTTTGGTCAGAACAGTTTGTTCATTTTCCTGTAGCTCTGCCAGCAAAGTCAGTGCAGGGCCACGCAAGCCACACGCCAGCCTGATATAAATAGAGAAATTTCGGGTTTATGACCTATTCAAATTCGCATGCAGAGACTTGCGTTCCTATGGACAACACGGATGCGGCATGAACCGACGGCAGAGGTCGAAGAGGATCACTTCACGGCATCTGGACAGAATACCAGCGAATGAAACAGCACTAGCGACATCAGATATCATGACAGAGTAATTGAAACTCGACTTCCCCTCCAAAGTTTTCATTCATGAGCGGTCGAGGTGGAAATAGGGAAGACCTCAGTTTTTAGTGGATCGGGTGTCTTTGAGTCACTTGGTGCGATGGCTAATATCTTTTAGGCGGAGGTTAATGCCATTGGCACCTGTGCGCATCGACTGCGTTGTCGGCGCATTAAAGGAGCCAAAGTTCATAAAATAGACAATATAATATATTGTAATTCAATGCCAGACATTCGGGGGGCACTGAAGGCCATTTCAAATACCAACATCGAAATTACTCTGAGACTGTGTGGATAAGCTCAATTCCGTTGCAAGGGACAATAGCGAGTGTGGTGCCCTGCTCACCAAGGCATTGAAGGTACCTAATGAAGCAGCTGAGCCCTTGCAAAGGAAGACTTAGCATGTCTACCAATCTGAGCCAATCCTCGGGACGACAAAGAGCTTTCTTTAAATGAGACCTCTAAGTGGGAGGCGGAGGAGAGAGGGCTGCACTGGCAACGACTCACTGGTCAGAGGCAAGTGAGACCATTCATCAGATTCTCCAGGTAAAGGGCTGGGGAGATGCGCTACCTGGAGAGAAGGGATAATATCCCTTGCATATTATGCAACTGCCTGTTGGCCTATTTACGGGCTCGCAAGGTTCCAGTTTACGTTCCTAAGGCATGTCATGTGTACCCCTCGGGACATAGTCAATACAAAGCTGGGGCACCCCTGTTCCGGTTCTCCTGTACAGGACGTGCTTCATACGTCCTTGAGACAGGCTGGTAGATCAACCAACTTAGACTACCATTACGGGGTTATCACACTGTCAAGAAGGACATGATGAGTGACAACTTGTCGGGACGACAAGCAGAACTGTTCTAACTACACGACGGTTTGTCGTACGTTGCGCATTCACAGATGAGGGGTGGAGAGTTCGTCGTGATTGATCATAATGGCCGCTCCATCAGCTCGTCGGCCCGCTGGGTGTTGCGGACAATGTTATAATCCCATTAGATAGGAAGAGGTACAGCTTTAGTCCAATACTTATGAATAACGAAATGGTGCTGATGAAAATCCACACCAGTGGAAAGGGCGTGCGTCCAATTAAAGACCCTGTGTGGCGGGCAAGGTGTCCAACTCACGATGTTTTAAATTTGTCATTACATTAGTCATTCTGGTTAGGGTATATTACGTCCAATCCACAAGCATGGCTGTTGGGACGTGAGCGATCCGACCCAAAATGAGATTCCAGATCAGAGAAGCAGTCCAATAGGCAGAGGTGTGTTTCCAAGCCTAACACCACAATCAGACCCACAAGGGACTGCAGGGTTCCCATAACTGATTAATACCACGTGACGCATTTGCATACCTACCTAAACATGTCGTTGTTCATTGTCATGTGAACATTGATTGGCAGAGGGTCAGCTTTGGGGATACCAGCAGTAGGTGATCCATTCTTCAAAAGAAGCCCGAGCTCCACCAAGTAATTGACGGCCCATGCTGAAAAAAAAAGTCTGTCTCAAAACGGGGAGCTGTACAGTGTTGACTACTTGACAACCAATGAGCAGGCTATTACAAGGCAATTTAAATTTTCACTGTGATAACGCCGAGTCTCACCTTGATCCAAATTTCCACTGGAAATTAGGAGAGGTTCAATAACAATCAAAATTGACAGCACAGCCACAGCACGAACGAAAGTCACTGACATTGCTCCTTCAACAAATGGAACTTTCTCTACATAGCTACATGGACTAAACCTAAAAACCTCAGACACAACATGTCCACTGAGGCCAGTTAGATCAGCTATCTAATTTTAAATTGTTTGTACATCGTCAAGTGGGCACTTGAAGTGATAGACCGCTGGAAGGGGGAACAGTGTGCTCTACACCGTTAGATAATGAATTCCAGTCAATTAATCAAAATAATGCAGTCCTTATCGCGCTGTGAGGGAAATCGTCAGTCACTTCAAAACAGAGTTCCATCTCGTCTTTGCACGACCAAAGTAGATCGTAGAAAAGTAGACTTGTTTGTTATCATCCTGCGGGAATGTACGAATCACTCAACTGTGCGAGTGAATCGATCTGTGAGTAACTGAGTCAAAAGGCCGGCATCATATCCCCCCAGTAAATGCCAGGATGTGGTCAGCCCTTTGCTAAGACATGCGCAATGAAAAGAGAATAATCGTATATTTCAACAGTTTATTAAATAGATACTCTACAATGGCATAAACGGTGGAATAATCACAATCAAAAGCGTTTCTTATTATACAACACAAATTCCGACAAGATTTTGATTTAAAAAAGCCTACTTACAGTAACTGAACACAAAAGCCGGCTTTCAATTGAAGTATCAGTAGGGGTATTCATGGTCTGCATGATGCAGAATCGAACCACAAATGAGAGTTCCATAGACTGATCAATATTGACGCGCTCAATTCAGCAGGTAGAGGAAAGTGTGGTCAGGGGGTTTCGGAGGGAAAGAGGCTTCAAAATGGGCTCCATGACCACGAGCTAACCGAATTCGGAGGTTATTCCGGAGGTTATTACGGATTTCTTGCGATCCGAAAGGTGAAGGAATGAAGTTGTCTTGTTCTTGTTGAGATAAGGTGAATACCAGGATCTTGCGATATGATTAACTCAGTCATTTATTTACCCACCAGGGAATCAGAATGCACCACATCACATTGCAAACTGTATAGACGAACGTTTTACCTACTGAAAGCTTTTTAGCTTTGTATCGTCACGTCAAACAGGACAAGGCTATACAAAAAGAAGGAGTCTTTTGTGGGTCTATGGCTTCTTCCCAATAAGACAGAGACAATTTCTAAATGCTAAAAAAAAATGCTAAAAGATGCTAGAACATTTGGGGCAGCTATGTAAAACATAATAATATTATGTTGAAGACAAATACATCATGGCTTATCTCACAAAAGCAGCAGATATGGAGAAAAAGAAAAATGATTTTTTAACGAAAAATTATTCACTTTGTCGATTTATCTGACTTTTTAAGACTCTTAACCATTAACGACCAGTCCCAAAACCGGTGCATATTCTGCCGCTCGGGCCCAAAGGACCTCCCGCCGTACGCCGCCCACCGTTCGGGCAGTAGGATTTTTTTTTTTTTTTTTTTTTTAATCTGAAATTTTGCAAAAATTCTCGGTTAACCATCTAGTTGTGCCCGCAAGGTTTTCAGCCCGATCGCTCAACCCCGTGGGGCTAAAGAGGTTACGGGAGGGGTTTTTGAAAGCTGTTGATGATTTCGAGTGGGCTGCCGTTGTCGAAGTATTTTTGGACGTAAAATCCATTTTTGGGGGCCCCAAAACGATCCGATTTCACCGTGAGGATCACTGGGGGGCTACAAATGGGAGTTTTTTCTGAGTAATTTTAGACGGATAATCCATTTTTTCGAGGTCCCGTATCTGTCGAGTAATTTTCAGAATTTTTATTTTTTCAAAAATACTTTCTTAATGACAAAGAAATAATTTTCGTACAATTGTTCTATATCAACGAATAATAAACCCTTCTGTAAAATTGGCAACGTTTTTTGAGCTGCAACTCTGGAAACGACGATTTTCGAAAATCTGGCTAATGGGGTAGGTAATACCGGTTTTTTGAGAGGAGGAATGCCAGTCAATAAATACCTGGTGAAAACCAATAACAATTTTAAATTAACTAGTTTTGAAGCGAACAACGTTGGAAGAATTGTTTTGAGTCCATTTGGACCAACCATGACCGCCATTCCCCCTCTCTCCTTATCTAAGCAGGAGGGAATGGGTATCAGCAAGCCGTTAGGAAAAAACTGCCACTACAATCGCCAGCGCTTTCGTCGACCTTCATAACGACGTCGAAAAGACCAGACCATGAAAATCCCTTGTACGTAATACAGCTTCAATGCAACGGCCAGAAGAGAAGACACAGTGAAATGAAGGGTACACAGTTCCAACCTTCGTCTAGTTAATACTGATAACGAGTCAATGCATCTTGGAGTTATACTCTTGCCAATATTTAAAGAGCCCTCAACCGCCGGCACCCATTTAGATGTCGAGCCAGAGAGTAATTTACGGATTATCCACCTTCTTCCTTCAGTACAACAACTTAAATTTTTGTTTATGTTATGGCGAATTTCGTTGGAAATTTAAATCTGTACTGAACTAATCATTCCGATGAAAACAAGTCCAAATTTCCTGTATATCGGTGCAGGGCAGGCTAGGGTGCCAGTGTAAGTTGTCACCTAATGGTATCTACTGAACTTTCAGCAAATCAAGCCTTCTTCAAGGGTTCTGAAGGCTGGGTCAAAGCCCCGCCGATGATTTTTGCGTCCAATTGCGCCAAAGATTATCGCAAGGAGATGGACACCCAATGATTTGTAATTGTTACTCAACCAGGAGCCAAATTAAGTCACTCTTGTGAATAATGCACCTTAACATTCCAGAATAATTGGATAGGACTCCAACTTGATCATCAGACAATTTTGAAAGAAATGCATGGCTCCAATACCATATCCCGTTCCAGCGAAATCCTGAAAGTAAAACTTTTGGGTTTGATCAAAATACTTATACGTACTTATAAGACCAGAAAATATCAGGATGTGGATAGAAGAACTCTAATAATGAGTTCTTATATCATCATTAACCCGATAAAGTTAGTATGGCCATGGCAGAAATATTTTGTGGACAACAACACAGAAAGCGCTCGTTCACAATGCGGCAGACAACGTCACTCTTGAGCATAGAGAGATGGAACAATTCGTCTCCAAATGGACAAGATATTGGCAAGAGTACGACAAGAGAGCTTCGAATATAATGAGTGTGTTCAAACATCTGAGTGCTGACTTTGGTATATATGACTTAATTTGCTTGCTCAAACACTGGATTGTAATTCTACTATTAGTGCAAAAGACGTGAGACTTGGGGGCATCATATTCAATGATGAGTCGTCCCCATCCTCCCTGGAGTGGATGATAGGCAGCATTCGGACCCATTGCACGGTTACCATTATGGTTAAATTCAGCATCATGGGGATGGCAAATAATTTGGCGAATGTCTAAGTTTTGGTACATGACTTGGAGATGGCTTTGTGTTGCTGCCAACTATGGAAACAAGCGGTGATAACGCTTCATGGCAACAGGAAATTGGGAACCATCCCAGCCATTCTGAATGGCTGTCCCAAAGTGTTGGTAGGACGATGTTAATGGATGGTGTGGAATCCAAAGATATTCCTAAGCCGATCTGCGCTCACAATGAGGGTCTGTGGTGGAATCCATAGCCGCCCTTCCTGATGAGCCACCGCCTCACGAGTGGCCCAAAGCACACTTTTGACTTTTTCGGGGATGGGTTGCCTGTTACTCCAATAGAACTTGTGACGGGAAACCGTCAAGAGCTTCCAGCCGGAGAAAGAGGAGGCCAAGGCTGGAAAACCCAGGAGTATTTGAACGGAACTCTTCTCCGAATATGGGGTGAGGAGTGCAGTTTGTCACCGAGCCCGATGCTCGAAAATTGCTTACCTTGACGCCCAGGAAATGGGGACAAGGAAGGCAGGAAAAAAGCGTTTTCAGTCGTCAGTGTCGTGTGTTACCCTTCTCTATTTTCAGGCAGAGTTGGTTCCGGACCTGGTGAGGATTCCTACTGTCTAGGGGTGAGTATCCCGCCACAGAACTCTAACCCATAAGAAAGAGAGCCAAGAGTAGATAAACGTAACTTACACGTCTTCATATCGTCAAAGAGCTCATCCAAATATTGAAACATTGTCTGTCTTCGATATGGACAAAACAGTAACTTCTCTCCCACAACGCTCCTTTCATAGTTTGCTGCTTCTCTTGAAACCATTCTTCCTCCTCCATCCGCAGCATCACCGTCGACAGAGACTACCTGGGCCCTTGCGAAGAGGTCCATAAATGACCTCACCAAAAGACGAAGCCGTCTCCGTCATAAACCAAAATTAAGATATTCACCAAATCATTTGCCATCCACATTCATACTGAATTTGGCTACACACCTCCAACACTTGTCGAAAACCTCATTCAAATAGTAAAAACCTAAAGTCGGACTAGTAAACATAATTGCTTTGCTGGACCATCATGCCAAGATTATTGCCCCGCTTTGCATTGAGCAAAATGAATCAATTGAAAAAACGTCAAATTTGTTCACGTCCAAAAACGATTAGATCACCATCTAGAACTACACTAACGCTAAACTTGTACGACGCACAAAAACGCGCGCAATAAATAAGACATTCGCAATAATTTTACGAACATCAGAATTTGGAAGTCAGCATAAAGTTATAAAAAAAACGTGATGACATTTGTGAAAAATACCATCTCACTTTTATTACACTACTGACGTACGTCACTATCGAACTAAATTTCACAGGTCGGGATCAAACGTCTAAATCTAGGTGGGTGAGTTTGTGGAACTTATCGGTTGGTAACACTACGCTGATGGAGCCGTTTGTGGGTCTGGATGGCCACTGTGGATTTTGCTGGTGAGGTAAGTGTTCCACCCGACGGCGATCGACTGGACGAAGAGCGTTCGGTAGTGCAAAGGGATCAGAGAGAAATTTATAATCTGAAACAATGTTGCAAGTTAAAAACGTTTTGAAATTGAGTGTAAATGAGAATCACTGGGAGCTTACCTGCACTGCTGGCCAAAGCTTGTAATTTGTTTTCAATACGTCAAGATAGTCTTTTTCGAGGGCTTCGACGACGTTTCTCCGGTCGAGTATTGCCATCAGCGATATGAAACTGGCTATGCAACAGGGGGCGAAAAGCGACTGGTCGACAGCTACTTTGATGAGGTTACGTCGAAGGGAATGGGACTCCCCGAGCGCCCTTCCCAGAGTGGAGTACCAACCGTAGAGCGTGGGACCGATGCACGCTCCTATCACAGCCATTCTGAAGAAACAGTTCACATCAATGAAACAACCCACCTGGTGAGTGTCCAGTGGAAGTCAAGAGGCATTACAAAACCTACTTGAGAGTTCTCTCGATGTGGTGATCGGATCCTTTCCCTTCGATGATTTGCTGAGCAATGACGTCACCACTGGCGACGAGAAGGGACGTTTGGATGGTGTTCATCTTGAATGGGTGAGTCTGAAGGGTTTTTTGGTACAGCTGGAACACATTTCTCAACTTCATTGGATCAGAGCTGCAACACAAAGCAGCAGCCAACTAGGGGAGATAAGACACACAACAATTAGTAATTAAATAAATAATGTCGCAAAGTGAGTAATAAAATGACAACATTCGATTCGATATCACGGTTTACATAAGCGTAAGTTTGAAACAGGCCACAACGGCAACCAACTCAGTAAGGAATGGAGGCTCAATAAAGGGTGTCCAGTGAATTGAGGCTCATTAATGGGAGTTCGAATTTCGGTTTATTATTCTCGGAATAATACACCGATGTACTCGCGACGGAGATCAAAAATTCTCATTGGTTATTCGTCTCAAAATGTCTAGATTCCAAAAACGAAATGTACGTCCGCCGCACGAGCCGTTTTGGCCAGTGTTTAAATCTGAAATGTTGACGAAATACTCGGTTTTCGATCTAGTTGTGCCCGCAAGGTTTTCAGCTCCATCGCCACAACCCGCGGGGCACTAAGGGGCTAAAATGGGGCTACGGGAAGGTTTATTGAAGGGCTTCGACTATGGGGTCGTGTTAGGTGTCGTTTTCGAAGTATTTTTGGACGTAAAATCCATTTTTGGGGATCCCAGAACGATCTGCTCTCACCGTGGGGATCTATGGGGCTTTTATGGGGACACAAAATTTTTGATGGATCCCATGAGGTAACATAAGGTGTTGTTTTTCAAGTAATTTTGGACACAAAATCAATTTTTTGAGGTCCCATATCTGTCCAAACATTGTAATTTTTTTTTTTTTTTTTAGGCTGCAAACTAAAAAAATGGCCAAACTGATGGTATTTTCAAGATTCCGACGAAATCAAACAGACAAGAAAGACAAAACTCGACTTCATAACTAACTAATGGCCCTAAACAACGTATAAAAAAATCAGGACTAACAGAATTAGTGTGGACCTCCCCATTCACTGGACTGTAAGTGGAGCAAATACAACTACAGTTTGGCGAACAAATGATAAAACAGGACATATAAGAACTGTTCCTTTTCCCTGGCACAATAAACTAAAGATACAATGTAATTAAATTATACCTATTCTCCTATCGATGAAGTCAAGAGGTTCCAACTGGCGAGCAAACTCGGGTCAACTGTTAATGAGCCAAACAAGAAGCTTGAATAGTTCAGAGAAGATATAAACGAAATTGGTAGAAATTTTCGTTAAAATATCGAAGAAATAGGAAACACCTCAAGTGATAGGAAACACGATCTCGAATCATACGCACCGCATTGATTTCTTATCTTGTTGTGGCGGTAAGTGTCAAAAGTTTTAACCTGGAAGGAGGTTAAAGTGTCACATACCTAATTGGATTATTAATAATTTTTTGGATTATTAATTAAATTTTGTCATTCCCCGCACTCGTTGTTTAGGGTTCTGCTTCTAAATTTAATTTTAATCTCACTTGGGTGGGAGGCACTGTGATAATCATCTAGCCTGAATTGGACGAATTAGCACTACTTAAAGCGAAATTTTGCAAAATTTGCAAAACATTTAATGTTTCTACCTCCTTGGTTTCGATTTGAACCAATCCACAGAGAGAAGGAATGCCTAAAGCTTTGTTCTCTGTTACTCTGTGGCCTAAAGACACCACAGACATTTCTTAGTAATTCCTTTCCAGAGATGGGGCTCAAAATTTGATGTATTTAATACATAATTGGATAAGATATATTATATCATATGATATAATAATATTATATCATATGATATAATATAATATCATATAATATAAAGATGATATATTATATCATCTTTATATTATAAAGAATATCAATAGGTCCGCCTAACATAATAATTATGTTAGGCGGACCTAACATTAATTATTAATAGGTCCAAGTTGTCATATTATCGAATATTCCGATCAATATGAAAAATATCGAGGCATATCGATATTTTGAAAAAAATCGAATTAAAAAAGGAAGAAATTAACAGTTAGGTACATATTTTTTCAGAGCAAAAATAGTATGGGCTCTTGTGCAACTTAGAGTATGGGCTTCTTGAAAAGGTCTGAATTCAGCATTTCTGACAACATATTCGGATTCAGCACCCTTTAAAACCCATACACCCCAATTTTTAGTTCGAAAATCCGTTTAGGTACGTGCTGAACTGTTTTCGAAATGTTAGAGATTTTGAAATGAACGCCGGGCAAATTTGACGTCACACCTCGCCAGGCTGGGCGTCGAGTAGTTGGGCACTGAGCCGCCAGAGCGCTAAATAACGAATCTGAACAGAATCGGAATAAAAACACTCGGCCCAAGTCGATTTTTGAATAACCTTCTTTGATGATAACCTCGATGCTCAATTTTCGAATGACCTTCTATAATGATTAACCAGATTTTCGATTTTTGGGGTCGACTTTTCGCGTAGCAAAGTTGGCTGACTTGCGCAGATGAGAGAGAGGGATCTCCCGGCCAATCAAAAGACGACGAAGCAGCCCACGTCATGTACCCTCTCCAGACCTCGGAATTCAAATATCATATTTTTCCTAAGGCCCTATAAATAATTGAAATGGGGTTTCTACAATAGGACCCTTTTCGTAACTTTTGAAGGAGGACCTTTGCAGCTGCATAAAATTTTTTTTTCCTAAGAAAAACATTTTTGAAAATGTTTTTCCAATGAATTGGGTATGCATAGCATATCTACCAATATGGCAATTTCAAAAGTCAATTAGGTGCTGTAATACCAATTCATGGTTAGAATTGAACGAATGAAATTAAATTTTTGGTCCGACTAGGTGCTGCCGTCGCGGACGTCGTCAGCCGTCCTCTCAAGGAGGATGGGAACTCGTTCTGACGGTTGCGCTCATGGCTCTGCATTGCCTCGTCCCTCTGGGTTGGAGGGGAGTTGGCCGTCAGGTTGAACGCATAAAATTATTGTGTCGATGAACTCGCTTCTGAGGCGGTCGGTCCACCCACAACCTACTAACCACGCCTGACGTTGACTAACTGAACTTCGCTGATCGAGGCAAACGGTAATTTACCCAACGAGTTTTGAAAATAATAAACATTTTCAAAATTATTCTGATATTAATCCGGACCAGTCAACGTTTCCCCTTTCGAGTACAAATCCCCCCCCCCCCCCCCCCCCAATGTCTGAAGAGGCATTACATTTTGTCCCGATTAGTCAACCCTGCTTGATTGTTTTAATTTGAGGATCAGGGGATGAAATCCCCGGGATGTTCAAGGGTCTCCCAGCTCACCTTTTGATGAGATACGGTATGATATCGATACCAAATATCGGATCCTAACTATCGATATTGAGATTTATCGATACAATATCGCCCATCTCTAATACCTTATCTGAGGCGTATTATCAAATTTTCTCTGTTATCACTTTGAAGGGTTTGCTATCATTCCTAAGCTAAATTTTATTTGGGTGTTTAAAAAAAAAGTTAAAATGAGCGGTGCTGTAAAGGCTGGCGTTCGGGTAAGCTGTGTTCCTTCCTGTAATAGATGAATAGATAGTTAGCGTAGTATAATTTACGAATAATTCTGTACAATGTTTGGGCTGATGTGGGACCTCGAAAAAACGGATTTCGCTTCATAATTACTCGGAAAACGACACCTTATTTGACCACCTGGGATGCTTCAAAAAGCCAATTTGTAGCCCCCATAGATCCTCATGGGGAAATCCGATCGTTCTAGGACCCCCACCTACGTCCAATAATACTTGGGAAACGACACCTAACTCGACCCCATACAGAAACCCTAAAAAAAAGCCCTCCGGCAGCCCTATAGCGCCCCACGGGTTGGGGCGATCGGGCTGAAAATCTTACGGGCACAACTAGATGGTAAAACGAGTATTTTGTCCAAATTTCAGATTAAAAAAAAAATCCCACTGCCAAAAACTGCTCGGACGGCGTAGGTACGGCCATTTCGTTTTTGGAATCTAGTTATCTTGAAACCTATGTCAAATTTTGAGGTCAATCAGAATTTTCCACCTCCGTCGCTATTACGTAGGTGTATTATTCTAAGAATAATCAATCAAAACGCTGCAAAACACAAGTGTTTAATATTTTTTGATATACCTAAGTTAATTGTGCAAAATTACTTTCTCAGAAAACGACACCTTCAAAAATCCCATTTGTAGTCGCATGAAAGCCCCATAGATCCCTATGGGGAAATCGGATCGTTCTGGGACCCCCAAAAATGGATTTTACGTCCAAAAGTAGTTTCCGACGGAAACGACACCGAAACCCTTAAAAAACTCTGCAAATTTTACAAGGGTTTATTATTCTTTGATATAAGTTACTTGTGCAAAAATTATTTCTGTCAATGGAAAAAAGTTTGGAAAAAAGTTTTTTTTGGATTTTTTTTTTGAATTTTTTTCTAACAATTTTGTTTTTTCAAAATTCTTTATTTTTGCTCGAAAAATTTTTTAACCTCCTGGGATCCTTCAAAAATCCAATTTTTAGCCCCATGAAAGCCCTATAGATCGCCACAGTGAAATCGGATCGTTCCGGGACCCCCAAAAATGGATTTTACGTCAAAAAATACTTCGAAAACGACACTTAACTCGATCCCATAGCCAAAAGCCTTAAAAAAAAAACCTCCCGTAGCCCCATAGCGCCCCACGGGTTTGGGCGATCGGAGTGAAAAACTTGCGGGCACAACTTGATGGTAAACCGAGTATTTTGTCAAAATTTAATTTTTCCTAACTGCCCAAATCGGCTGTATATTATGGACTTGTGTTTGTAGGCTCTCTCCACCTCCCCCAATAGAAAGCGTGGGGAATAGAACAGAGGCCAGTCCTCTTAAGCTATAGCTTAATAACCCATTTGTGATTTGGTAAGATTTCTCACTGTGATTTTTTTTTTTTTTTTACAGCTCTCGACCGGACTGACTGGTCTGAAAGTAAATCACAACCCTAAGAAAACTTTGGAGACTCTATACGGAAAAATAGGTCGCGCTTTGAACAAACTTCCCGCCAACTCTGTGTACAGGAAGAACACTGAAGCCATCGTCAACCAGAGATCTGCCATTGTCAAACAGGTACGTACAAATCAGAAACCTTTAAAAACCGAGAATTTTTAAATTCCGCATTTTGTTAACCCTACCTTTTTTTACAGGCGGCAACAATCGAAGAAATCGAACAGAAAATCAACTGCGGCGTCATCGAGGAAATCATCGTCCAAGCCGAAAACGAGCTGCAGCTGGCGAGGAATTTCTCCATTTGGAAACCCTGGGAGCCTCTTGTTGAAAAACCACAACCAAACCAGTGGACTTGGCCGCCTACTCAATAAAAATCCCTACATTCTCATTGAGTTAAAGCAGTTCCCGCCCAACTTTGAGAACTTCTCGACTACTGTACAGGGGAAACTTTAAAATGACTACTGCAGTGTTAACTCGTATTTTAGAAGCATCTGTCAAATTGCTTTCATAGAGTACTCTTGTCTGTAAAAATATAAATAGCTGTTGCCGGTGTTGATTCATTCGTCCTTTTTCTGTCCAATGGCTTTAGAGATAGGAAGAAGAAAGGGCTGAAAACCTTGCGGGCACATCAAGACGGAAAGTATTTTGTCACAATTTCGGATTAAAAAGAAACCTGAGAATGCTGATCATGCCATTAGCATAATGATACGAATAAATTCTTAGTATTACGTAGGTACCTACTTCAAAGACAAAAAAAAGTACCATTGATTTTGAAAATATCTTTATCAGCGTCTCAAAAATTTCCATTTCATTCAATTAATTTATTCCAAAGAGAGGCTGATCGGCCCACCTTTTTCGTGCCAAGGCGAGTACCTGCAAACGGACACTGGAATACCTTGCAGAAGACAGTTCACGATTTCAGAGATTGACGAGCCGAGCGATTCTCGGTTATTGGAAGCGAGTGAGTTCGAAAAGTGACCACGTAGAAAGCAATCGAGGGAAGTTTACCTCTACTATGACCTTGTCAACTGACTTCGATCAAGATAATAATGATGCTCATAGAGATTGTTAGGCGCAAAAATAACGTCGAATTAACGAATTTGATATAAGGATGCGTAAGCCCACAATTGGAGATCCTTATAATATACATACAACATATTATAAGGAGGTGCTACCAACCTCGGCGGGCTGCCGAAGTTGTTACCAGTGAAAGCCATCTGACAGCCCATCACAACGAACGCTATCGAATCACCGTCAATCTGATGTAGTAAGACGTTAAACTATAGGTAAGTATATTCTGAATTATATTCATCAAATGATAAACCTTCGTAAACTCCTTCTACAAGCTGTAGACACTAACGCCCCAAGTGAGAGCTTTGCCTTGTTTGTGACGTAGATTAGTTATGACAAGGCACTGGTTAGGAATAATCTTAAGAGCTTAAGAAGGAGCGACTAGCTAATTTCAAGAATCCAAAGTGTACTGAGAGAACTGGCCTGGAACTTGATATACCTAGTGAGTCAACCCCGACTGTTGGTTCACACCTCAGGTCTCGCAGGTGGGGGTGGCATCTTTGTGCGGTACCTACTCATTCTTACCTGCTTTATTTCGTAGTTAGTTATTGCCAATTATTCATGGGGGGGGGGGGGGGGACCACAGAGATCGTACAATTGAAGTCAGGAAATCTGGAGATTTTGACTTTTTTCTCAACATTTTTGTGTGGACCTGAGGCTTTTTGTAATTTGAGATTTCCATCCCCCTTAATTTTAATGATGCGATCCCAAACATAATTGTAGCCAAAGGTTTTTCTGATAGGAAGAGATTCGCGTTTTCAGATTGAAAATCGAGTAAATTGTTTAGCTGCAATCTCGAAGTAAAATTGCTTCATTTTGGTGCTGCGATGATGTCCAACTCTAGTAAGTACTACGAGGGGGACATTAAGGTCCAAGCGCCATTGGATGACACCCTTCATTTTGCGTCAAGTAAACGTCTGGTTTAATTTGAAATGAAGCCCTTTACGAACAGCTTTCTTTTCCTCCCCGAGGTTTAGGTGAATCAGTGTAGTAACTTATTACCCTGTATTTTGTATTCCCCGGCTTTTGGGGGACTCCTGTTTTCATTATCTAAAAGTCTATTCACAAGTCTCACACAAGAATATTGCGCTCCGACACTGCAGTCTAGCGGCCGCAAAAGGAAACGCCGATGTGGCATCCTGAGCAGAGGCCAAGCAAAGGGATTTCGAGTTTTTTCTGTTGGCAACATTGTCTCAGCTTGCTCGCCGTTTCGGACGCGTCTCCCAGTTGTGTAATTTGTTTTTAACACTTTATTTTCAAAGATGGAAGAGAATAAAACATAAATTTCTTGGGGAAAGCTGTTGAGGAGTCAGGCGAGGGAAATTGTCTATAACATTGCGCAATTTTTCATTAAACTACTGTTCTACTGTTTGTTTTTTTTTTTTTTGATTTTGAGGTATTCCTAATTCGTCCTGTAATAACTACAACAACAAAAACAAAGTTAACAGATATAAAGTTCTATTCAATCGTGTGAAGTTCAAAAAGTTCCATGATCAAGACCAGATCCTTCCCACTCTGAGCGAGGACTATGAATTCCGTCATCAAAGCTACTCACCACCATTATGGTGGCACCATAAACGATAGACGATTCGGTGGTTCCTTTCGGAAGGTGCAGGGACACTAAATTAAATGACATACAAAGAAAAACAACAACATCTTTATTGACCTAATATATATCTCTTTTGCTGTATAATATGTATAATATATACACTGATAGTAATCACAATAAAATTAAACAACACAACAAATTCACCTACCTATAATCCTAGAGCACTTATCCGATATCAGTTCAATGTATCATATCTAAAGAAATATACAAAATTATATTCGGTTTGGGAGAACCCTTTTTTTTAATAAATGCAAGAAAACAGCAAAAGTATTTCAAAACGTGGAGCACGCGAAACGCTGGAGTGTGATTTTTTTGTTCACTAAGAAATTGAGCTTTGTTGGGTCGTTCCAACTGATGAGTTGGTAGCGGAAGGGCGAGACTTTTTTTTTCATCACTTCAGGGTTGGAACAGTGAATTTTTTAGGGTAAAGACACCAACACTGAAAATAGAGATGGCAGTCGTTCAAAATTTTAAGATTGAATTGGCCGACCCCTAAAGGATCTGCTGTAAGAAAAATACCACAATCCAGCTAGAAAATGAAACTGAAAAAGACTTGAAAGTGTGCACCACATTAAGACGATACTTTTTTGTTCACGGAATTCTCTTACAACAAACTACTTTTTTTTGTTCTGTCTTGATTAATATAGTAGGGGATACCCTTAAGTCACAGAATTATGCCCTTAACTAGGATATAAAAATATTAAACCGCTCACTCTGGCCATTCACTCCTTCGATAGTGCACTTCAATGAGAAATTCGAAACAACCGCCGCTAAGTGCAATTTTTTTTCTTCTTTTTTTAAGATTATTTTGTCACATATAAGTTGTTTCACTTTCAAAAGGTACACGACGTTTCTTGTTATGTAAAGTAAAAATCACCAAGACATGGAGGGAGAACATTGTGAAACTAGAAGTTCTAACATTTTTTTTTTTTTTTGAGCTGGAAAGGTGAAAGACGCCAGGCGGGTTCAACCGTCATAGGAGAAATTAAGACATACGAAGGATAATCTGGGAACTAGGGCTGCGAAATCGACCAAACACATCGATGTTAAAATAACTCGATTGTTTAAAAACCCACCAACAAAAACATCGATTTTTTCAAAAACCAATAAAATTTGAATTTTTAGCTGAACATTGGAACAATGAAAGTTTTGCCCAACGCAACGGACTGAATTTCATATCAATAAAAACTTCCAAGCAATGTGCAGAAACTTCCACTACCTATGGTTTGATCATTTGGAAAAAGTAACTTCACTCTTGGGAGACAAAGCTTATTAGAAGAAGAGGAACCGAAAGATTAAATGGAAGATTTATCACCTTTTTAGAATAATTCTAAATATGAAACCCTGAGAGAATGCATCGATCCTTTCTGCCATCTCTTCTGGGTGAAGAAGTAGTAAATTACGAAGAGGCTGAAATAATGGAACTTCCGGTCAGGGTAGATGGTCTAGCTTGGGAGGATCCAGTGAAAACTGCTGACGTCAATTACACCGCAGCAGAGCAAGCCACCTCCATCTTGGCGGACTGCGGACAGAGGTGACACTTCAGATGGATCGACGCGAACAACGCGTGAGGGATGCACAGAAGGTGGAGAGATCCCTCAATAGCGCAGCCGCCGAAGCCAAGAGCGTCTTCTCCGAACCAGCACATTACCCCAGGTTCGAAAAAGGGGTCTGAAGAGGATTGCAGAAGGCCGTTCGTCGCAGTGGCTCACAGTCGTTCTGCTACGATGAGACGACTTGGATCTCTTAGCCACTGAATTCAGGGATGGATTGTCCGTGAGGTATGGCCGAGAGCCCGCGGGGCTACCCAATCTTTGCGATGGTTGTGACTCTCAATGCATCTCAACCACACATTGAACAGCAAAAATGGAATGTCTCGCGTGGAACTCTGTGGGCCTCGAGCCAGTGTTGGTCGACGGGGACGATGGCAATCCTCGGTTGGTTGCAGACATGAAAGTGCACGGAGTTTGGGACCAGGAGAGGACGGCGTACTTTGATACCCAGCTTTTAACCCCAAACGCCTCCTCTTGGTGCCCTTGACCTCCGGAGTTCTTTCACGCCTTTGGTAGTCGGCTGTGACGGGTCCCTGCACAGAGAGTATGACCGTTTCCTGAAAAGAATGGCTGAGGCTCTGGCCGAAAAATGGTCGAAGCCTCTGCCCCAAGTTGGGTTAGGGTAGCAGTAGTCAGGGCGGTATCAATGCGGCTTCGTGGCTGTCGCCGACGGGCCCGATGCCTTGGCCTAGTGGACGGGGCCACTATGTCTCTGTGATGATTGTCGCCCAGAGAACGACGAACAAAACAGCTTGATGAGAGTGAAAAGAGAGATCAGGGGAAAAGAAGAAACATCGATAGAATCGGAAGTAAAACATCGCACCCAAAAACATCGATGTTTAGAGAAAACTACTTCAGAAAAGAGTAAAACATCGATGTCGCAGCTCTACCGGGAACGGATTGATTTACTGTTTTGGGAGAATGGATGATTCCACTAAAAGAGGCGAAATCGAGTCTTTATTTTCTCTCTTGGATACCATTAGTATTGCTACGGGGAGAAAACCATTGAATAGAGGATCCGTACTCCTCAGGCAATCCTAAATGTCATTCCCCTGGCAGTCCACTTCTTTAGGTGTGCTACTCCTCCGACTAACTACAGCCGTTCATTTTGAGATTCTGGAAAACTACAAAGGCTCATGTACTCATCAAGTGGTCTGCTACAGACATCATTTTATGTCCATAGTCTGCAAACGTACGCAACAATAGTGTCTTACAGGTTTTGGGTCATTCCCCTGTAAAATCTTGCAATTCCAGTAAAGGGGAAAGTATTACTGTTAAGGAAATTTTGAATACAGAAATTGGTAGCTCTGCTACTCATGAATCCCATTGAAACTCGATTGAGCCACTTTGGGTTGTGAGTATGGTGGGTATTTTTATTGTGTCATCCCCCTGTTGCCCATGACTTCGTTGTTGCATGGGATATAATTTTTCTTCTTACGCCATTGCTTAGATCAGTTGCAAAGCCTTTAGTAATAATTTTGCTGTATTACCTAGACAGTCACCTAGAATGAGAAAAACAGTGTCTGGTCATTCCCCTGGATAATTCCCACTGGGGGAATGAACTGTACTGCTGGTATATACGTTTCATTCTTAGATGGGGAAAGAGCACTTAACCGTCGGACAACATTCAATAAGTTGCCAAAGACACTACAACATTAGCTAGTCCGGATTTGGCCGCTTTTAGTGGATAAACAAACAGTTTTATCGCAAATACCATCAATTCAAAATTTCCCTCCAAATGTAAACCAAAAATGAGGATTTTATCACAATTACAAAACGAGTGCTTGATATCTTCAAGTGTGAGGGTGAGGGTGGGGGGGGGGGGGCGTGTTTTACCTTTCCAGCAAATTTTCCCCTGACGGCCAAGACAAAAGGGGGTATCAGTATCCCGATATCACGAGGAGGACAAAGAGTACTTGGAACGACAAGCAATGAGCTGAGGTCGCCAGCGACGCTCACCGATTCCGGAAATTTGGGGTTTTGAGGAGAATTTATATATTTAAAAAAAAAAGGACAAATAAATACGTGACGTCTGGAATCACGTTGAACCAAATAAGTCAACGCTCGTAAAATTGGGGAAAATCCGAAAAGCCGGCTGGAAAATTGAGCGGCAAACATGCACTGACAAGTTTGCAGGTCTAACAAGTTTTTTAGGGATGAATCAACGCTCATTGCATCTTTCTTTATAAACGCAACATTGAATTTACCTTTCCACGATTTCACAAAAGGAACAAATTCTCCTCAACAACCTTCACAACAATATCCGCATATGCCAAGAAAAACCAAAATTTCTCCAACAATGGGGTCACGAGGATTAAAAAAACCTTAGGCCGTCAACACAATACCAGAAATTAACCGACCGGTTACTCTAACATGTTTAAAATAATGAATATTGCACTTTAAGAATAAAGGTAAACAAACAGAGAGAAGTGAAAAGGAGCGTAATAAGGGAGAATTGTCTATGTACAATAAGAAAATAAGTGTTGAACTTAATAATGTACTAAATAGCAGTGAAAGCCTAAAAACGGGGTATAAAAGTTACAAATTAAGCACATAGTAACAATGACTAGCGACAAGAACGTAATGTAAGGTAAACAGATACATATCAGATAAAAAACTTCTAGGATGACGTGATAGGTGAAAACTCAATAGGTAAATGGGATTCGAAGTAGATGATGCGATGGATGAAGGGAAGCGGTTTTGTAGTCGAAATAAATTTCGTATGCGGAAAAAGAATCTGTTGCTACTGAGCTGTAGTAGAGAGAACAACGTCTTTTCCAATTCTGTCCAGGACAAGTGCACTCAGACTAGTGAAGGAGTCTTTTTTATGTTCCATCCTTCCTTGGGACAACTTGCTCTCTATTCCAACCAAGACTTATAAGTCTTGGTATAAGTCCTGTATAAATACAGGATTCAGTCTGGATCTGCCCCGACTTTACCATTGAGTACAGCTAGTCCTGGACATGCGCATATAGCCTGCCACCTCCCCAGATACCCAACCTGCCTTGATCAGAATTTCCTCTGCCATTGCTCACAAGTGTGCTTCCTGGCATGATTTCTAACTGCTGTGTTTGCAGGACAATTTTTAGACAAGTACGATTTCGTTGGTGAATCATTTTCATCTCGTGCGTTTCCTATGGGGTTGAAGAAGATTTGGCTAAAAGTAAAGTGGGACAAGTGCGTTTTTGGGGCAAGTGCATAATGGAGCTACCGCAGCATTGGGTTCAGGGAGCTACAATCAGTGGAAAAGTTTGAGAAATAGCCTGCTCGCTGGAAGGCTGCTCACCAGAATGCATTATGACTGCACCAATGCGATGGAAAATGCGGATATATTTCGAGTCCTAATCGTGAACGTGGGAAGCGGAGATTATTTTTATGCATGTTTTAATGGCAAAAATGTTCAGTAACCAAGTGAAAGCTTTGCTGAAGTGATACTTTTTTGTACAGGTTTACATTGATGGCATTTACTTGATTAAGTAGGTCCTTGAGTGATTTTCTTAATTCAAGTTAGGCAGTTCATACTTCTCATGTGTACACTATAGTCACTATTTAGACAATGGTACGTTAAACTTTTTTTTTTTTTTTTCAAACGCGAAAATATTTATTGAGCATAATTAAAAAAGAAACTTATTTTGTAATAAGAATGACTTTAATATTTTTTTCTCGTTTTTTTTTCGCCTACCCTGATCTCTGAGGTTTAATAATTCTGTTAATATTGGTCCGAATTTAAAGTTTCAAAGAGCTACAGATTCTGCAGAAGTTGGAGTTTCAAGCACACAGTTTCTTGCCCCACAATGGCCGCTACCAAATACAAGGCCTGTTTCCTGGGGCAAGTGCGTAGTAGAGACTTGGAAACTTTTTTGTTTGTGAAAAACTGGTTCTTATTTTTTAGTAGTTTTTTTAATAGTCAGTGGGACAGAGGAGAGTGGTAGGAAACTTAAGCAAAAATTGGAATAGTTTAATCGAAAAAAGGTAAATTTCTATTGCCAGCAGAAGTCAAGCCTTCAATTTTTCAGTGCGCACTAACCCCGACTCACCTCGCTAAATTGACAACATTATGAAAATCAACTTTCAAAGTTAATTTAGGTGGTCAGTAATAGTAGCCAAATCTGAAGAATCTACGGTTTTTTTTCTCAATTATCATAGCAGTTAAGTGTATCAAAGTGTAACATTAAATGATTTTTTTAAATTGAAAAGACATCAAATTTTGATTTCTGACGTTATTGATGTCGTCTTTTCAATAATGTCAGACTGAGTCTCTTTTGGAGTGCGCGTTTAGTGCTGACCACAATCCACATTTTACCCAAAGAGTTGACATAATCAGGGCACATTCACCTATCCGACTTTGTCTAGATCAAGTACTGAGCAGGCTGGTTGGAAAAAAACCTGGTAAACTTTCAGAACTGGCTGGAGATCTAGTTTCTTATGCTACCGTTAGTAGAATGAGGAAGAAACGGCAAATGGAAGCAGAGGGCCGGCACAGTAACAGTTTGTGGGGAAAGCTCTCCTCACATCTACATCAGATCTCCGGCCTGCCAAGACAGGTTCGAGGGGCTCACACCCAGCGCGCTGCGGCTTACGGGGATGTTGAGTCAACACTGCTGACGCACCCCTCATCCCCCAACGGCGGTTCGGCCGCTAATTACTCGGACGACGCCTAAATCTCGCCAATAGCAGCTGTCATAGCCCATTATCTCCCTGGCGGTGTAACCTCAGACCCTGTGCTAGATTCATCCGACAAACACAGCACAAACCTAATTTTAGGAAAATCGTATCATGGGGGGTGCCCTAAACAGTTCTAATGAGATTTTAGGACGTTATCTTTTACACTCGCAGGCATAAATTCACTCAGCCCCAGTAACAAAGTAATAACTTGCAGACAGTGCCTTCAACCAAACCTTGGCCTGCCCCAACAATACATTGAAGGAGTGACAAAACTATATTTCTCACTACGCCACAACAGGTCCCTTTTTCGAGCAGGACAACACTAAAATTTTCCTTGCTCCTTTTCCAATAAAATAACGCAATAAAAACGAATTTTTTTATTACGACTACCAAACCGCCACCAATTAAATTGGAACGGTCCCAAAAACAAAAGAAAAACTTGATCTTAATGAGCTTCCAGGCATTTTTTTAAAAATCGGGCTAAATGTAAAAATTACAAGAGTCTAAGTGTCAAAAAATTCTCAACTCATAATCAAATCTGAATTTTAAGCGAAACCACAAAAGAAATTAAATCAACAATTCATCTCCTCCATTCAAAATTCAAATCACGTCAACTCCCACAAATTCAAAGCGTAAACTGCACGTCATGATTAATTCGTTTTTTACAAATAATTTAGAAAACAAAAAAAAATTCGATTAGTTTCCGAAACACAAAACTATGCGAAACATTACAAAACACAAGTACGTACTCGACACAGAAATAAGGAAAACCCGTTCTTGATCGGTTTTGAAGAAAATTGATGAACAATACAGGTGCGTAGATGGTAACGATGTTTTCATGGGGCGTGCTCTGCGGGTTAGGTTCTAACGGAGTGACAATATCGTAATTAAAATAAATCGCGTAAGGAGCTTATCGTCTCAGTTGGAGCACATCAGAGCACACCCTGGCTTAATAAAATAATTTCAAGAACTAATAAAGAGACGAAAAACCGATCTGATGAAACCGACATCAGGGATTGGGTTAACTAGCACCCAAACAGGCGAAAACGCCCTGGTGTGATCCTCGTCCATCAAATAAAAAAATGAGGGTACGTAACAAAGAAAATATACAATATAGAAATCTTTTCGGCATCTGCGCATGACCAAATACATGGCACCTTTCAAAGGGAACATACAGTTTATAGTGTATCTATATTTACATAATTTACAATGGAAAAATAATCGGATTCATGGAGGACAATAGAAGGAGCAAGTCCTTGATTTGAGGATCTGACCCAATGAAACTTGGGGGAATTTGACCCTAAAAAATTTAATAACTCCGTCAGTTCAGGAAAGTTACACAAAGTAGAAAATAGTGGGTCTAGTATATGAAATGTCCAACACCAATAAGGAATGGGGGAATCGATTGATAAAAATAGAGTCACGCATACACTCCGGAATGAAGGACACGGTGAGAAGCACGCTATACGGAAATTTCGTAGTTCATATCGTAGACGCTGGCTCTATCAGGAGTTGGGGTGGTACCCCTGCGTTGGTCTTGGGCTGTAGCTTGCATCTCCATCGAGTCGGACATTTCAAGGGCCCGAACGAAAGACATGGGTCGCCTGCGGTTGTCCGAGGGGGTGACAGGGGTGATGTTTTTCCTCTTGACTTGAGGGGATTGTTGGGGCAGAGGTGGATACACTGGGACGCCCCTAGGAGGACCTTGGTAGTATCCACCTCGTTGTGTGGGGCTTGTCGGGTTCGAACGGAAATGATCGTACGAAGGGGCCCGGCCCTGTTGAGTGTACGTGTTGGGCGACGTGTCCTTCCACGTGTACACGCCTCTTTGCGGAGAACCAGCCAATTCTCTAATGTTGTCTACTGTGTTATTTGTTCTAGAATAATGTTGCTGTTCACCCCTCAGGAGCTCTCCTTCGGATAGAAACCTCCTCTGAGGACTAGCTTCCCCTCCTCCGCCCCCACCCCTAAAATCATAATACGTTCCCCCTACTCCGTTCCCATTACCTGTCACACCAATGAAATCAGGCCGCCGTGGTTGCGTGGGCGTTCCCGGGTTCGACCTGAAAACCCAAACTTATTTCAATCTTTTGAACCATCAAACCCTAAATACAACCACAAATAAGTAAATCTAATAAGGTTATTGACAAGATAATTACGCCATGTTATTGTCTGGATTGAGGGGGTGAGCTCGCAAGTGTTCAGAAGTCACGTACCCTGATCAGGGGAGTCAGCATTAACAAAAACATAAACAAAATCCAACCATCAAAGAAGGTAAATTTTGTTTCAGAAGAATTGCCATCCAAGCAAATCATAGATGAAGCGCATATTCAAGCTCAATAGCAACTAAAGAACCAAAAAGTGAGTCATCCAATATTGTTAATGAATAATACAATGGATGATCAAGTGAATGAGTGAGGGAGTGATGGTGGATGGCATGAATTTGCATATTGCTCTCCAGTTCGCACTGTTCCACATCACAATGCTTAATCGAAGGAAATCGAACGAGAAATCACACATCAAAGACGGAAGAACTATTTGAGAAGCTCCTCGGTGACTAATTGGCGAAGAAGAAGCGACGAAGAACGAGTTCTCATCAGACTCCGAGGCGAAAGGTATAACTTGTTGGCACTCAGGCCCCTCAGGAAAATGGAGATGTACGACAATGAACCTTCGCAGATCTTGGAACCAGATATACCGACTTTTATTGGAGGCCTGGAATTTCGAGTATTTCTGGTGGGGGTCCGTTTTTACGTTGGGTACATGAGAATCAATTCCGAACTTATACTAAAAAAGGAATAATTTGAGTAAAAGCTAGTTGAAACTAAACCTACTGAGAATAACCATAGAGACTTTGTGTTGTGTGTTTAGTAAATGTGGCCTTGTTTCCCGCAACAAAGGCCATTGAGAGCGTGAATAGGTGAGTTTCACAAGCTTGATAAACGTGTGGATATGTTCCCTACCGACTCGTCGCCTCCTACTAGTAGGGTTGAGATCGCCCCAAAATGCGCGCATTTGCGCCCAACTTTTACGTCCGATAAGACCATTGAGCGCTGTTCGGGACATGCTCAAATTGACGCAACTACTCGTATCTTTGTGGTTTACAGTCCAAAATGGGGTTTGCCCCGCCACCTTCCTCTGGATCCGAAGTTTAATCCTAAATTTCGAATGGTCGAATTCCGTCGATCGGGAGCTTTGAAAGATGAGGGTCGTTTTGAACGAATCTGAGACGTAGTCCACCCATTGTGTAAAGTCAGTGTTGGTGCTTGAAATGACATGTTCGATCTGGATGCAGGGCCGATGCAGGCTTTCGACGATTTCGGAAGACTCGGGAGACGATTTTATTCCTCACTAATTTCAGATATTTCTGGGATTTTAGTAATTTTCCTCGGGAGACACTAACCACACTGAGTTGTAGCAAACCTAACTTTCGCCAATGTGAACAAACTTGTCAGATTATGGGGCCGTGAATCTTGGCTCGTTTGTAAGCTGATCGTAAAGCGTTTATTAAATATTAGGCCTGTCCTACATTACGATTGAATTTTGAATGCTGAAGGTACGTGAGTTCGAGCTAAATTTCAGGATTGCTGCAACCCGCAAGTATGTCAGGAAAGGGCACATATTTTACTGAGGTGGTTGGAGGCTCTGTTGTTCAAAATTTCGTTCATATTTCTCGCGGGTGCTGCTAAAACCCCCTACTAATCGTGTGTTTGGTGAATATAAAAAATACAAAGGGTGTTATTCTGACTGGCAGGCTGCCTCCAGGGGATGTTTCTAATTGCTGACTTTCTATGAAGTTCCTCATACCGGCAGAGCCTTCTGGCCACCACGGATCGCTGCAATCAACAAGTGAAAATCCCCATTTCCCTCCCTCCAGAATCAGAATAAAAATATTTCCGGTGTATTATTTATACCAAAAATGTACCATAATATTATTAAAAAGGTTTATCGCCAGATTATTAATAATTTTGTAATGGTATATTCGCAATATGCTATGTTCGTAACGTAAATTGGTATTGGGTGGTTATCACAGAGGTAGATTTGAAGTATATGCGGTTAATATCTACGTGGATGTGTCCCAGTCAAAGCAAAATAACTCTTTTCTCTCGCATTTGGATCCCCTGGGGCACCCAAAGTGCGAGGCCGGCCCTGAAAATTCACTTCAAGGTGTCCTCAAGGTAACATTTCACGTACCTTGATTTGAGGTCGCTTTTAGGTTAGATCCAGCTAGGAAAAAACTTGACTCAACTGTCAAATCTGTCTATGAATAACGTCCAAAAAATAAGGCTGAGGTCGACCTTGAGCAATCTCGACTATGAATAACTTGAGGGGCCTCTGAGACCTCCTCAAGCGCTCCTCCACTTGAGGTCACCTCAACTGTCCTAAGCTGTCGTCTATGAATAACGTAAGGCGCTCATACTCCCTTGAGGCCACTTTTGAGGAGAACCTCAAGCTTGAGGAACGTCTACGAATTACTACGAACGTCTACTACTTAAAACTCCAAATTGCTTATTAATACGAGTTTAGCTCAACCTCTCAAATCACTCGGGAGTGTAGATGAGTTCAGCAGCCCAATCCTCACTGTAAATTTGTTTGTAGTTGATAAATATAGACCACTAGCAGAGTCATCATTCGCCCTTAGGTCCTACATTGGGGTGCAGTAATGTTTTCCCTAGTAAATAGATCTTTTCATCTATGGTTATTCTCTTTCACTAAAAATTGTGGTTCGGTTCAAGTTCTACAGTTACCGTTTCAGGGTAGGTGTCACACGTTCACAATGAGGGAAACAAAAGAATACTTCATAACCCTACACTACACAAGTGTCGAATAGAACGGGAAATACGACGTGAACCGCATAACTTCCCCTGATCAAAGCAAATTCTAGAATACAAACTTCAAACTGAGTGGTATCAATTTCATAAACTCCATACTAAAGAGGCAGTACAGAGATAACATACCAACGCATCGAAGGAGTACCCCAGAACCAAAAACACCACATGGCAGCTACACTGACAGGTAACCCAACACTTGAGGTATACCAATTTCCAAGACAGAACGCTCACAAATGTGAATCAAACGTTATACCCAGTCAGCAGTAAATTGCGTGTGGACCCCAAGACTGAACCCATAGCTGTGCAAATACTGATAAGAACAAAGCGGTGCACCTGGAGTAAGCTGTGGTACATCACTCCAGACTTAACGATGACAACACCTCTGTTAGTAGAGGGCAATGAAGGGGCGAGGGAAATACCAAACGATACTGGGTACCAAACTACGAAAAAAAAGCTTCCCCGAACCAAATTAATTGCACCTTGAGTGGACATACTTGATCGCAGAACCACAGGAGGATCATCATCGTACTCTTCTATGATTTCTAACGTATCATCGGAAGGAAGGTATCTGTAAAAAGGCGGTATTTATAGGGTGACGCCATATTGCTCATCACAAATTACCGACTGAAACGCCAGACTATTCATGAACTAGCCAACTTGGATACCAAACGGGAACCGTCACTCACACTATCAACGTTCCTACACACCTATATTCGTGACATGATAGCGATGAAGTTGATGTGCAAGTTGAAACAGGAACAACAAAAACCAAAGTGAAAAAACAAAACAAACAAAAAAATCTTGTGACTGCTCAGGATACAAGGCATTTTCATTTACATCTTTTTACATTAACTAACAGGAGGGGTTCAAATCTAGCCAATAACTATAATGGAAGCACTTGGGCAAATAACGATCTCCGTAACATTGTTGGTATAAGAACTGTAACAATACAAAAAGACGGGTTCTACTCGATTGGTCCCGAGGGGGAAATGAAGTGTACATAATGGGTCCCCAGGGGGAAATGAAGTGCACGAAAGGGTCCCGAGAGGGAAATGAAGTGGACATGATGGGTCCCGGGAAGGGGGTGGGGAAGAATAATATTCTAATATACTAATAGCCTAACTATGCTAACCAGAAGTGTAGTTAGCATAGATAGGCGAGCTAGTGAAGATCAAGATGATATCCTAATTCTTGCTGGTTTGGGGGGGGGGGGGGGATGAATCCGAATCTGAAGAGCCCTAATAAATATCCGTTATGCATTTAGAGATAGTCGCAAAAAACTCCTAAATTTTGGCACTTTTGTCAATTTCTTGCTTATAACAGTTATAAGCAAGAATGAAACTATGCGTCCTACGGCAACATCTATCCTTCTATAAAATCGGGTCTGTCTGTTTATCTGTCTGTCGTGTCGTATAGGCGCCTAAACGGCTGAACGGATTTGTACGGGGATTTGTTCAAACCCTACATAATTTTTGAATATAGGCTTAAAAAATTTTTTTAAGCCTATATTGCGGGCTTGCCGCCACAATATAGGCTATATAAAAAACCCCGCGCGACGCGCGTAACTGGTATTTCGGTCGCTTATAACACCCATTTTGGTTTATTATTCTTGGAATAATACACCTATGTTTTCGCGACGCGGGTCGACGACTCCGATCGGGCTCAAAATTTGACATTATCCGTTTCAAGAGGTCTACATTCTAAATCCGAAATGTCCGTCCGCCGTCCGCCGTCCGCCGTACGCCGTACGCCGTCCGCCGTCCGCCGTCCAGGCTGTTTTGGGCAGTAGGAATTTTTTTAAAAATCTGAAATTTTGACAAAATACTTGGTTTACCATCTAGTTGTGCCCGCAAGGTTTTCAGTCCGATCGCCCAAACCCGTGGGGCGCTATGGGGCTATAATGGGGCTACGGGAGGGGTGTTTTGAAGGCTTTGAGCTATGGGATCGAGTTAGGTGTCGTTTTCGAAGTATTTTTGGACGTAGAATCCATTTTTTGGGGTCCCGGAACGATCCGATTTCACTGGGACGATCTTTAGGGCTTTCATGGGGCTAAAAATGGGATTATTGAAGGATCCCAGGATGTTAAATATTTTTCGAGTAAATAATAAAGGATTTTTGAAAAAGAAACATTTTTGAAAAAAAAATTAATAAAAAAAATTTTTTTTTTAGATTAAAACCCAAAAAAAATTTTTTTTTTAATTTTTTCATTGACAGAATTAAATTTCTTCACAATTAACGTATATCAAAGAATAATAAACCCTTGTGTAAAATTTGCAGCGTTTTTATTGCAGATTCGGATTCTACGTTAAATTCTACATCCAAAAAGCGCGTTGCGCGAAATTTTTGGAGCGCGCAAATTCGTGAAACTTATTTCTTTCTAATTCTTCGGTCGTTAATGGTCCGACGGAGTCGGCATTTCCTTCTTATTCTACCTAGAGATCGAAATTTTAATACGAAATCCCGAACAAAAAAAACCGAGTTCCGACGATGAGCGAATTTAGACGGCGAGTTTAATTTGAACGATTTGAAGAGATCCAGCGCGCGAGAGGGTGGCGTGCCAGGGGAGGGCCGCGCCTGGCCTGTCTGCCCGCCCTTCCACCCCACAGCTCGGCGTCCCCACTGTCTCCTTGCAGAGGAGATTCATTTGGAAATTCGCCTTCTGCGAGTTAGCGTCTATAATGTCTGATGATGATGGTACATTGTTTGATCTGAAGTTGACGATTAGGAGATGGTGTGGCCACAAAATGGAGAATAAATGGGGGGATTTTCTTTATGTGGGGGGGGGGGGGGATAAAATGGTCCCCTGTCAGGATGGGAAGCGAGCTGGAGCAGCTAGTTTCCTATATAATTCACTGGTCATCGTTGATTGTAGTCCCAATAGTTCAGCTAGAGCGATTTGAAAAATGGGCGATTTTTTTTACACGTTTCTTGAAAAGTCACTTTTTCGCACTTCAAATGGCTGTACCTTCCAAACGGCCCATCCTATCCAGAAATGTGACATAACGAAAGTTGTAGAGCGTTACATTTCCTTTAGGATAGGCACCCAAAGTTTGTCGAAAAGTGCCTACCGTGGCACTAATGGCGGGCAGCGTTGTAACAGAAAGTGATAGAAAACGCACCAAAACGTACAAAAACCACGTTTTTCGGTACATTTTTGGCTGTTGCTCAGAAATGATTAGCCCGATTCAAATTTCGTTTTTTCCACGCGAAAGCTTGTTGAATTTCCTATCAAACCTGATTTGTGACGTTTGGATCAAGATTCCCATCACGTAGGGACCTGCAGGACAAGAAAATGTGCGTTTTTTGTAACATTTCGGCACTTTTTTCAGTTTTTTTTGCGTATAACTCCGAAACTATGCGTCCTGCGGCAAAAGCCCCAGTTATAAAAGATAAAGAGCATGAAATTCCCTATAAATTTCATTCGCCAACTTTTATTCTAGACCCAGTAGAACAGGAAGTAGAGCACGATGAAAACCGATCACATTTTTCCACTAAGTCTTGTTCCCTACTGTACGAATGGCAGGCAGAGTTGTAACAATGTTTTATTGGGTGATCCATCTTATATATCCATCCCACCTCCACCGGCCCATTAAAATCTTCTCCCCTACTGGGAGACATGGAGTATAATATACATATTATGTTATAATCCCTAATAAACGTCCGGAACCCATCGTGTATCCCACCTTTGTTAAGTAATCAAAGCTGTCATTATTTGTCCAAATGCTTATTCGAATTGCTAAAAATGCTTAAATAAACAAACATCAAAATGCACTCGTCAAAAAACGTAACAATAAACGAACAAAATGACAATTCGAGTTTTGCTGTTTGTTTTGGCAATGGATGACTTGGTAATAAAGATAACAAGCAGCAGTAGATGGATTTTGAAAATAGGATCTCACCTTCTAAGAGGACTAGAAATAGCGATAGGAGTTGGTACTCCGATAGCTTTTATTCTTTGGTGCATGGTGGGCGAGGGTGCGGCAACACCTCCGAGACCTCGTTCCAGATCTGGGGTGTGACTGCGAGAGCCGGACATCTCCAATCTGGAAAATCAAAAGTTTACAGGTTGGATTCACAGCTACGATATCACCTGACCGAAACTCGCTGGGGTTTACCTCGTGCGGGGCCGCGAAGGGGGATAATTTCTCGGCGAGTCCGTGTCCACGTTTGGAAGGTAAAAGTTCGTCTTCGATCCGTGACGATGTAGAGGCGGAGTGGGCTCGCAGTCTTGCGACTGGGACGCCGTCGGTTCCATCATTTCGTCGCAAACGTCGCGACCAGGAGATAGCTGTGGACAATCAGTTAAACTCTAAGAACATGAACGACGATCAGCTCAGTGCCAGGAAATTTAAAACCAGCAAGTGTTCAACTAATAGTAGTAATAACTTCATATCAACGCACTCCGAACTACCAGCAACTAGTTGATTACCGGACTCAAAGAAGGGCTCCAGTGTTGCGACATGGCAGGAAAGAGGATTACCAACCAACTAGGTATAATTTACATCCAAACGGGAACTCAGCAATAAAGCAGTACTTTCCAACGGGTGGTACATAAAGCTCTTGGAAAAAACATTAACCAGGACCACCTGGTATTCAGAAAACTCTTGAAACAATCCAGTAAATCTAGGTTCAAAAAGCCAGTTTCGACGGTATAGTTTCCAATGTATGTTTCAACGGTCGTCCATGTTTTTTGCGTCGCTGAAGCCGAGGTATTTGAGGTTTGCCCCCTCGTCAAAAATTTCGGACTTTATAGCAAAACGGACACTATGTACAAAATTGAGGCGAACAAAATTTCCTACAACATTATATCATCACGTTTGTTTCAAACTTTGGTAGAACGGCCGCTAGAGCTCTCTGAAGATAAAACCATTGTTTGCCTCCAAGTTGAAACTAGGGGGCCACCCCCTGATGGCTAAAGTCAGCCAACCCCCGTCCTCTCCCACCTGGCCTCAGACCCCTTCTAAACGCTTGCCCATATTGGGTAGTTTTTTCTTAATAATTGGCGGGAGGGTGGGCGCTGTGAATGTTTTTAAATAATTTCAGTTGGGGGGGGGGGGGGGGGGACACGCGTCGGACACTCCTCAGCCCACTGTCATCACAACATCCTGTCAACTGCTCCAGCCCTTTTTTTGGACCACTTTTGGAGCAACTTTTTGGTGGTTTCAGACTTTTCTCGTACTATGCTTGGGGCTAACAGTAGTTCGATTTCTGCCACCAGAGTTCGCGGCCGGAGTGCAATATTGTTGTGGGAGACCTATAGGTTACTTTTCTACATTTTTTCAGTTAAAGCTGCTATTTTGAGACTGTCACATTTCATTTGTTAGTACTTCAAAAGCATCAATTAATAAATTCCCACACATTCAGTCCCTCACAATAAGTGAAAAGTAACCCTACTACCATTGTGACGTTAGTATTCAGATTGCGTCCTCGACCGAAGGTAGGGACGTTTCGTTATTGGAAAACATCGATATTTGATTCGATATTAATACTGATTTTATTGAAAGAAGAAGATCTAATTAAAAAATTTATAAGTGGTAGGTACAATAAATTCAGAACAGAACAAAATGAAAGTTATTTAATGCAGCTTGTATTTAATACGTAGTCAGAAATACTTTGGCAAATTAGAACCATTTGGATTCAAGAATGCTGCTTAAACACTGGAGCTTATCCTCATACTCCCCCGATAAATGGTTCCACAGATTGGAATACTGGCATATTTCTATGGCGGACGTAAAAGAAAAAAAAAGAGTTCTCAGAGTTTCCAAGAGTTTTCAGTCTTGACGTAAACACGTTGATCAATCTGTGTCTTCCACTTCCAATATCAATATCTGTGTGTTCCACTTCCGTCCCTCACATGATTACAATGTAGTTTCCCCCAAGTGAGCGCTAAATTGTTAATTTTTATTTCGACACGTGTTTTATAATGTTTTGAAGACGATCATGCTGTGTAATCTCAACTGATTGTTGTTCAAAAGGAAATCATTCAAACAATCAGGTTTTCAGGACCTCACGTCTGTCTGATTTTCACTAAGTGAAGGCCTGAATAGGATGTTGAGGTCCTGAAAATTTGTAGGTAATTTTAATGTAGAATGTGTTCAGAGAAGGGTTGACTACTGTTGTTTGTTCTGGTTCTGGAGAATACTGCAGTGATCCGAAAACCAACAGTGGTCAGAGAGAAAGTGCACTATCACAATAATACTGAATATAATTCAGTCTTTCAGAGCATTTTAACTAAAATCAAAATTCAACAGAAAAGTAGGATAGTCCGTTATCGATTTTTTCTTATTTCAACTCTTGGCAGCGGGCTTTAGAGCATGCTACGAAGACATTGATCAGAAATGGAACTTTTAGTTCTTCAAAAAATGACACCCAGATTTCCCTACTTTTGAAGAATCCCCCATACCTAACATTTTACCAACTACAAATTAACACTCAACCGCGAGCGCTCACAATATCATGTCGGGTGGAAGCAGAGTTGGGAATCACGGCAACACAGACTAATCTAAGGAGCGCAGGTGCCGCGACACTAGGAGCTGCAATCTGCATCTCCTACTAATCTACAAACATATTCTGTTTCAAGTTTAAACTCCGTCGAATCGTTTTTCCACCAAATCTAGTGAATGGTTCCGTCAAAATAAGCATTCATCAGGGCGAAAGCACTACTTGCAAAGCGATAAGGGACACTATCGCAGTAAATCTTTCAAATTTAGGTATTTCAATTATAAAAGCACTTAAAATAAAGAGCATAACGTTAAGTAAATTAATATGCACCAATGAAAATCCTGTCAACACACAAATTATACAAATCATTAGATCTACATGCAGTAAAAAGCGTTGTGCTCTACGCTGCACAAATCTCCGCTTTCCTAAATAGCTCCGCTCAAAGCAACTCAGGGTTCAACCGGATAGAAGACAAACAATCACTGAAAGATTGTGTGTCTCCTTGCAAAACTGAAAGCAGATATAAACCAAGTGTTGGATTGAATTGTAGATTTCACGTACATCATTATCGGGAGAGTCCCCTTGCTGCACGACACAGAACGATTAAAACCAATTAAACTATTTATGATGACAATGGTTGGTATATAAAACGGAGAAAAATCTTATCCTGACGTAAAACACCCAAGTATTTGCTTTTAAGGGTGAATACCCACGATTTGGTACTTTCAGGTATTTCAATTGACCACAAACAAAGGTTCCTGCGGCTCAAAAGCCTGTTTCAAGCATTTTCATCATCTATGAAATAATCCGCTGGGATAATAAGGAAATTTGGGGTATGAGTTTTTTCTGTAAATAGTCCGCAAGTCACAACCTGTAGACTTTGGCAAAGTTTAATTTTCCTAACCTGCAAGTAGGATTTGTAAGTTTCTAACCTACCGAAGGTTGCAACTGGGCGAACAAACTTCAGGTGCATTTTGCTGTGAATAATATTCGTAATATGAATTTACCGGGTGTTGGGCGTGTACCTACATGCTTAATATGAGTCTCTAATTTGAATTTAGTTATATCAATTTGAGTGTTGAGTGTATGGGGAAAGGCCTCTAGCGTAACTAGGATTTCGCCCCCGGTGTCTTTGGAGGAATGTGAAGGGGGTACTTGAATATCCTTATCTAGGGCATAACACAATTTGTTGTGCTATCTCCAGCCCGACAAGAAGTGTCTGGGTAGACTGGAATGCGTTGAATTTCGGAAGGGGGGCCAGTCGATTTTAATACCGAAGTTAAATTGTCAACATCGGCATTAATTCGGCCTGGATCCACACCTGATTTGTCTGAGCCCGTCAATTTGATTCTGAGCTTCCCAAAGCGATTTGTCGGTAAGGGAGACACATCATCCTCAAATTGAGTCTTACGAAGGGTTAATTCCCCCCCCCCCCCCCCCCCCCTCGGGCTGTTAGAAGTGGCGCTTCTCGCGGACAACGAGCGAACGAGTGGGACGGGCTAGCGGATTTACTCAGAAGAGTGGCGCCCACACCGCCACACTTAGTGTATTTGACGCATTTCTCATTTGAGCATTTTAATTTTCACGCGAATCAATACTGGGAGATCGCAAGTCAAGGTTACTGTTGCTGCTGTCCCCACGAGTTTCTCTTCTCTGGGAACTAAAACATGGACACAAACGGCTCTTATGAGCAACACTGCACGTTAAGTTAGCGAAACGGTAACTGACAGCCTCTGCAATAAAGTTAACGTCGAAAATGAAGAGATGAAACGTAATTTTCTAACGTCTCGGTTAACTGGCAGGTGGAGGTTAAGATTTCGGTAAGTTAATTTAACTCAGCCACGGGCTGTTTGGTGAAAGGGCCGTCAGAAGACTATCATGTAATAACCAGAGCATCATGTAGTAACCAGAGTATCATGTTGGCCAGAGTATCATGTTATCGTATTTACCAGAAGATTATTATCGTTACCAGAAGTAATGTCACAAGTTACGCAGTTAGGTAAACGCAAACATTATTGACAAATACTGAAAATTTGAGGGGGTGTGATCTTTATGACGTCTTAGCAAATACCCAGTTTTAAAATTGCCAACCCACCGGCTGTACTCCTTCTCTGACCCTGACAACAGTTCAGGTACAAATCTGCGAAAATGATTCTGGTGCAAGTAAATCTAAAAAGTGTGTTGCTTGGCCGGTCATCTAATATGCACCGTATGAGGTGATGCGAAAGAAGAAAATTGTGCACGCGCGTGAAAAAAGCGCTGTGGTCACCAGTTCTCTGGAGGGATTAGGAACTCAACAACCTGGTCAAATTAGTGCTGAGCATGTTTTAGTAAGAACCAATTCACACAGAAACCCACGGGTTAATTCTGAGTTTGAGGTGCTGCACGCCAAGGGTATTCATGGTCAGGTTGTTACACACGTGTATTGATTTGGTGCTTGTGGTGGTGCTTGAAACTATCAACCGATCAAGCAGATAGTATCTACTTCGATAAGTTGATAGTCACGACTGTTGCCTCCTGTTATCTAAAAATGATGAATACATCCATTTCCCACGACAAGTTACAAAAGACTAACTTGAGAACGATTGTGTCAACCATGAATACCCTTTTTTCCACACTTTGGTGAAATTCATCAACTGACCTTGTTGTAAACTCGAGTAGTTTGGTTAAACCGCTGAGAAAAAATGGGAAAATTGTAATTCGAAGAGCTAAATACGTGAAGAACATCCAGAATAGCTCACATTTTCAATATTTGACACACAGTGCCCACGAACGATTCCCCTTAAATGTCAAGTCATGTAAAAGGCTATCGGTTCAAATATGACAACACATACCTTATTGTATGCGTTGGGGTTACTACTCCGCACTCCGTTGCTGGTGTCCATGTAAGTTTTGACCTGCTGGTTGTTGTCATTTGCGATGGTGGCTATCACCGGACTGTCTTTCTTCTTGCCGCTGTAGCGACTGGGTTTTAGCAAACTGAAATCAAACTCCACCATGTAAGATACACTTTGGATGAGATGAAACTTTAAATCAGACGTGGTCGTATAACTTACCTGGGGAATTGTGGTCCACACAATCCGTAGAAGCAGTTGGTCCAGCAACCTTGCGAGAACGGATTGTACCCGCCCTTGAATTTGCCCGTCACTTGTTCGTTGGTCGTCCTCCCACGAGCGACCAGCACGATGTGGAAGCCGGTCAAACCGAAAATTGGAATGAAGAGCAGCGTGATGATGCCCATAATCACGAGTCTAACGGGTCGATTAAGGAATAGATATAAAAATAAAATAAAATTGAACGATTTGTGCGGCAGACTCGACGGACCAAGTGTGTCTCGGCGTTTCAGCCACCAATTAGTAACAACAATAAGTTCCAGGCAAGTGACCTCAAGGCGGTGTGACTCAGGAAGAGACAACCTAAATTCGAGCTGATGGCTTGAAATTGGAAATTGTGCTACCTATGTAAAGAAAATGAAAACCACTGGTCACTGAAGTTTTGTAAAATTTAGTTAGAGAATGGCGGAGAATGTTTCGAAGATATTAGGGAAGTTCAGTGACGAAAAAGGGTTTTTCGGTCAACTATACTCCTCTCTACACTCACAAATTCACATGCGAAACGACTAGGACGAACTCTAGTGGACAACATTCGAGCCCTACTTTTTGATGCAAGCCACTTTGGAAATGTGGGGAGAAGCCCAGCTGACTGCTACGTACCTTCCGAATAGGAGCCCGACAAAGGCAGTTGAAACTACACCTGCAGAAAATGCCGTTCAAGAAAAACCCAGATAATATCTTCCCATTTTTGACCTCTTTGGCCTGACATAATGGGGCGCTAATTTATTGATGAATCACTTTAACCCCAGCTGCACTTTCATTCGCAAAATTTCCACGGTCTTCATCGGGATTCGAACCCGTAGCCTCAACAGATTGAAGCGCGAAGTGGCTATCGCCCAGAACCACTCGGCTAATCCGGCAAATTGAAATGGATATGTCTTATGGCTGGCATATGAGTTGACCAACCATCACGGAAAATGTTACCAGGACTACAATATTCATTTAACACATCTAGCTGAGATCTTTTGTGATGAACTTGAAATTTGTGATAATTTATCACTGATAAAATACTTGTTGAATAATTTTTCACAAAATCAAATTTTGTCTTGATTTTAGATTGGATTAGATTAATACTGGAGAGGGTATAGAAGTGGGTTGCTGAATGGCGCCTCACTTCCCGCGTCTAGGCCTGTAGATCCCTTGAGCTGCCTCTCGGAGTTACTATGGTAGGAGTTCTAGGCCATTGAAGAGGTTCAATAGTCCTCCTACCAGGTCCTGTTGTGCCAGTATCTCTCCCTGGTCGACTGATCCCAAATTAAGATACATTCTGCTCTCCAGGGCCTCACACTCAAAGGTGAGGTGATCCGCTGTCTCCTCATATCTGCAGAACCTACAGGTGGGGTCGTCGTTTATGGCCCCTATCCTTAAATGCTTCTGTGTTCTACCACTAGGAATTACAGTTGTGGCCGCCGTAAATGGTGACAAACATTCGCCCTTTTACGGTCTAGCCTAGTCAACATGGTATGTCCATGCTCCTGATGCGTTCTTTCCCAACTCCGACTGGGCTGTGATCTCTGCCAAAGACCAACAACCAGACTGAAAATCACCCCCGCGATACCTAGACAGGGTTCAGGTCCAATAAGGACCTCACTGGACACATCTCTGGCCAGGGCATCAGATGCAGATTCTGCTTTATCGTTCCCTGGAATGCCAGCCATCTGAGAATAATCTCATTAGAGGCACAACACGCCTGATGAACTCCCAGCAGTCAAGTACCAGTTATGATTTGGTAGACGTTCCCGCTAGTGATTTCAGAGCAGCTTGGCTGTCCGAGAATAATATTTTGCGGATTCGCCTTCTCTCAAGGGCTCTCCTATGCATACTTTTATAGTGAAGAAGCTTTATAGCTCGGTTCGGTATAGTGTGGCCCATTTGCCCAGCTGGGACTCTCCCATTTGAGCTGCGGGCTATGCGTTCCCGCGCTAGCCCTATTACACATCCTGGAGCCATCTGTGTACCATTCTATGTCCCCAAACCGCACTCCCGGTGGACCTTGGCAAGTATCCTCCCTGCCTGATATGATAACTTCCCAACTGCAGGGTCTTCGTGTTGACAAAGTCTGCGTGCATGAGAGCCGTCTTGATTTTAGTGCCCTGTGAAATAGACTAATTTAATTGTGAAAATTAAGGGGGAGTGAAAAAGTAGGTAATTTATCAAATCCAATGACATCAGCTGCCCAATCACTTATTATTATCTTGGGTGGACAAGGTTCCCTTCACTCTAGCGATATCAACCTGATAACATTCGTTAATTCTACCACTCTCACTCAGTCTTAATTAAAACGTTTCGTAAAAAACTAAAAACCACCTCGACTTAATATAACGTTTCCCCAGGGCTCTGCCATCACTCCGAGCGTTATCGGACGCGCCACGTTATCGACATCAAGTCATGAGACATGTTTTTGCAGTCGGAGAGGATACTCCCTGCTGTCAGTCCCCCTTGTCTGATAAGGTGGCACTCGTCCGCGAAAATGACGTTCGCCACGGACGGGAATCGGTCGAGCGTCGCCACTTGTTATATCTAAATAAAATTCGTCAAAAAAGGATACGAGACGATGGCGTTGGTTTCAGTCAAGTCCTCCTTCTTCATCCAAACGTAGATGCAACATGAGACGAAAATTGATATCATGTGGATGCTGAGGGTGACGAGAAAGAAGAAAAAATATCGATAGTTCCGTCTCCCAATGCAGTTATTCACCCAGGGGCAGTGATGGTCGAATGTCTGTAAACAAATAACAAATTTTAGCTTCTTCAATGGGAAATGTGAATGTGAAATGTATGAGCCTACCAACCTCAATAAGGTCCAAAACCTACCTCGATGCAATGGTTGCATACACTGCAGTGGCTGCACCGGGGAGGTCGGTAGAATTTGCAGGTGACGCACCATTTCATTCGAACAGTAATCCCATTGATTTCAGTGTTTTTGTACAAAGGCGACCTGAGGTCGTCTTCTCTGTCTTCGTCAGGAGATGCTGCCAACAACCAAACAAGGCTTTTTTACAAAATTTAATTATACAAATGAATGATTTGAACACACTCGAAATTGAATTCACGTTTGTATGACACACCTTTCCCATTTACTAATCCTTGATGAGCTCATTACAGCCAATAATTTACACTACACATACCCTTGGGAATCACTCCAGGATCCATGAAAGTGGCCAAAGTGAAATTCGCCAGCACGAAGAACGTGATGACACCTTGGAGCGCGGGAATCCATGGGTACGGCCCTTTGTAAAATTGGCAACTGGAAACCAGAAAATAGTAACATTTTACTGGGAATCGTTTAAACAATAAACGACAACCTACCAAGCTACCGTAATGTATTCGGTAATCTCAGTTTACAGCTAAATTAAGTGATTCAGAATCGCCTTACAGCTAAATTCACTGTTTCGGAATCGCCTGAGAAGTTAGCAAGAGTTTCTGACTCATTTCCGTGGAAGCAGCGTCCAAAACTCCTGCCAGTTTAGGGAACCTTATCCCGCGGGATCCCGCAAGTATACGATATAAAAGTAAAAAATCATTTTACTGACAACATTAAAATTGTTTTACTCCATCTCTAAAAGATCGTTTTCCTGAATGTTGAATTCAATGATAGTGTTAAGAAAAGCTTAGGTTCTGAGAATCAGAACCTGAGTACAAAATAGCAAAAGCGAAAACCCGAGGCGTTTGAAATAGATAGCTGCGTATAAATAAATATACGTTTGCGTATAAATAAATAACGTTTCTAGTCGGTATACGAACGATATAACCGATAATAAAGAACGCTGCAAATTTTACACATGGGTTTATTATTCTTTGATGTAGGTTACTTGTGCATAAATTTAATTCTGTCAATAAAAAAAAAATTTGGGAAAAAAGTTTATCTGGATTTTTTTTTTTTTTTTTCAAAAATTCTTTGTTTTTTACTCGAAAAATATTTGACCTCCTGGGATCCTTCAAAAATCCTATTTGTAGCCCCATGAAAGCCCTATAGATCGCCACAGTGAAATCGGATCGTTCTGGCGCCCCCGAAAATGGATTCTACGTCCAAAAATACTTCGAAAACGACACCTAACTCGATCCCAAAGCCAAAAGCCCTTAAAAAAACTTCCCGTAGCCCCATGGGTTTGGGCGATCGGGCTCGAAACCCTGCGGGCACAACTAAGTAGATGGAAAAAAATGAAAATGAAAAAAAAAAAAATCCTACTGCCCAAAACGAGCCGGACGGCGGACGGACATTACGGTTTTGGAATCTAGACCTGTTGAAACGGATAATTTCAAATTTTCAGGCCGATCGATTTCCCATCGTTATTTCCTATATATTATAGCTATTTTGCCAGACCAAAGAACTAGCTACTAAAACGCAGAGTGGGTTGTCAGGTAGGTTTGTTGGTTTGTTTAATCAGCCATCGATTTCTAAATAATCTCGATTCGAAATTCCAAGAGGTTAGATATCCACAGAATGACGAGCTGAGTCACCTTTCACAGCAATCCAACTCGAAGCAGTTCCGCATTGCCACTATACGTAGGACCTACCTACCGTAGGTAGGTAATGTAAAACTCTTCAACGTTTAAGATCCGTACACTGCTAAAATCTCTTCTGTTCATTCTTGGACGTTGAAATTTGAGAGGGAGGCCCTTCGGGAGTTCAAAAGACAATTAAAAATATGGGCATTCTCCTGATCAGCTGAGTGAGCTAAAATCTCTCCCGTTCACTCTTGGACGTTGAACGTCCTACGTGTATCGCTTAGGTATTTCGAAGGGTGATGGACGCTGGCGGGAAACCACTTGGGTGGACGGCCGAGCGAAGCGAGCCCCCCCCCCCCTCATCCTAGTGCTGGTACTTCTAAAAAAAAAAAAAATAAATAAATAGACAAGTCAACTTTGGCAGACCAGTACCAATATCGAATCACACCACCTATTCAATGTTCCATACCGTACAGTTCGTAGGTAAACAAAGCTGTTTCTTCGGATATTAAAACTTGAACTTTGAACTTTTGGTGTATAATTATTGTCAAACTTGGTAAGAAATCAGGGAAAATGAGAAGCGCAGGACTAGCAGGATTTCTGCGGGAATTTCAAATTGATCCCGCGCGGAATCGCGGATTAATCGAGCGGGATGAGATTCCCTACTGCGAGTGTAAAATTGTAGCATCCCTCTGGCAAGATGGTTGATGCAAAAGAGGTTTAGTGAGTTGATTACGTCAAGATTTTTGACGTAATCGGCCTGACATTGTTACAGTATTTCTTAAACTTTTAAATTAATGCGGGTAAAAACGCCTTCAACGGGATTCGAAACCGTGGCCTCATCAAAATGCAGCTAGAAGGGGCTAACGTCTAGAACCACCGGGATAATGTCCAGAAACACATTTCATACGAGGTAACTACCTTCGACAACTGACCTAGTTCAAGAGACAACCAAGAACACACTACATACCTCCTTCCAGGCCCGAGTATAAGCAGGAGGTCAAAACCCCCTGCAAATCAATCGCGGCGCGAAACGATCAGGCACACATGACAACGCATACCAAGGAAGTGCAGGCTGATTGGGTGTTGAGTGGTTGCTTTGATCAACAAATGATCCACGGGTCACTGAGCAACCTTTTTTCGTACCGAACGGCCCACCTTTCCGCGGACAGCAGCAGACAACGAATAAATGACAATTCGGCACAACACTTTGGCTACTATGGTCACGATAAGGCTCATTCAGGTCCATTAGGGAAGATACAAGTCAATAAACACAGGGCAGAGAAAGTGGCCCACGACTTTCAAGCATACTTACGGGAAATAGAAGAACAGGGATGTTGTGGCCAGAAGTAACGCCCATGCAAAAGTCGCTGGTATGTATCTCGTCTTCAAGTTACATGGCATTATGTTCGAAAAATATTACGTAGGTCTTCGGCGCTAACCCACTATCAAAAATCCTATAACGTTATGTTGGGTCTGATCATGGCCGCGCCTCCACAAAGGAAGACCGACTTTCCGACCGAAATCACATTAGCAGAACTTCGAGGAACGTATCACTGGGCAAATAGCCAATCCACATTATGCCCTCCACTCTATTATCGGACAAAAACATCAATTTATCGTCACAGAATCGTCATTACAACGGAAAAACGACACTCAGCGAAAGCACATCAGACTTCGGAATCCATCTTTTTCAAGGATCACTGCCTCGAGGATTTTTGTTTCGGAACCCATTAATGATTTTACACCAATCCACCTGATTTTCTCAAAGTTCGTCGGGTATTAGGGAGAAACCAGCTCGAAATCTGAAAAATACAATGATTTGAGACTAAGTGGAAATCCTTGCTAAGCAACGGCAAACAGCTGAAATTGAACAGCAGCTACGATAATGACGTCATCGTAAACCGCGCCCTAGTTCAATCAAAAATTCAAATTTTGGCGTAGGGAAGGGGCGGGTAAATTCACGGTAAGACACAACTTTAATTATTGCTCTATCGGAGAGGATAGAGTCTATCCTACGCCTCACAAGATAAAAACGTTATTTGATGTTTTGTTTATTTCACTTGCTAAAGTTAGGGACGTCACCGATGTATCGATACTTCCCTTGCGAGTCGCTAGTTGCGAGCGATATATTGGTATCGATACTTTGGTCATATAATATCGGGAAAATTTCTAAGATGTATTCAGGTCATTTTTCCTGCCTGTCTTTCCACGCCTCTACGAAAAGGCTACTCAAAATTTGATCAGTTTATTACCTATCAGTGTTTGTCAGTGTTTAATACTTCTACCAATGGGGACGCCAGGGCCATGTGAGCATTAAATTGGCATTCGATAAGCTTTTGTCCAAGATTTTGAATAGACAAAATTTGTTTTTAAAGGCTAAAATCTTGGACAAAAGCCTTCTGTGAGCTTGAGAATATAAAAATTTTATAATAATCTTATTATGAAGGGTACAGGGAAAAAAAGAAAACACCATTTTACAAAAATGTTCAGGAACGCAACAATAAAATTTATTAACTCGTGGTAAGTTGTCTATTCATGTTGAAATGTCATTGCATTTGGGGTTATACGGTGTTGGTGACAATTTAACAATGTTAACTTTTGGTTTATTATTCTTGAAATAGGTAATACACGTATTCGCGACGCGGGTCGACGACTCCGATCGGCCAACATTTGACATTATCCGTTTCAAGAGGTCTACATTCTAAATCCGAAATGTCCGTCCGCCGTCCGGGCCGTTTTGGGCAGTAGGCATTTTTTTTAAATCTGAAATTTTGACAAAATACTTGGTTTACCATTTAGTTGTGCCCGCAAGGTTTTCAGACCGATCGCCCAAACCAGTGGGGCGCTATGGGGCTAAAATGGGGCTATGGGAGGGTTTTTTAAAGGCTTTTGCTATGGGATCAAGTTAGGTGTCGTTTTCGAAGTATTTTGGACGTATAATCCATTTTCGGGGGGTCCCGGAACGATCCGATTTCACTGTGGCGATCTATAGGGCTTTCATGGGGCTAAAAATGGGATTTTTGAAGGACCCCAGGAGGTTAAATATTTTTCGAGTAAAAAATGAAGAATTTTTGAAGAAACAAGCACATCTTTTTCCAATTTTTTTTCCATTGACACAGAAATAATTTTTACACAAGTAACCTATATAACCTATTTTTACACAAGTATATCAAATCAAATATCAAAGAATAATAATCCTGACAAAAAATTTCATATTATTTTCCCAAAACTTTATTTTAATTTATTCATCTATGTGTTTATGTTTTTACGAAATTAAATTTGATTTTTAAATCCTCTGTGGAGTTGACCGTAGCAGTGGAGCAAACAATCAATAACAATTTGATTTAACAAAATTCGGTAATCTTATTTAATAAGATATAATAGTAAAAAATAATATTATTTAATAATTTATTTACATTTTTTGTAAGATATCACAATCAATTCATAAGCCATAGATACTTACCTAACTGTTTTTCCCTAATCGTGTTTTTGCGGTTTCATTCAAATTTTGGTACCTACGACCGATACTTTTTGACGATAATATCGTCATTCTACATGTTTTGGCGATATTATCGTCAAAACATGTAGAATGAAAGGGGCACATGTAGAATGTAGACTACATTCTACATGTGCCCCTTCCATTCTACATGTGCGATATATATCGAAGTATTGATTTTTTTTTTCGAAAGTGATTTCGGTTTCGAAAGTGCCTTTTTGAAAAAATTTAAAACCGAACACGTGTATTGAAAAATGTATCGATACTTTTGAGTAGCTCGCCGTCCCTACTTAAAGTAAAGGATAGCGGCAGGTCTGATGGGCTCCTAAAACCTACTAAAACGATGGGCCTAAAACAGATACGACGATGCCAAAATGATCAAATACCTCATAATATCTAATGCTCAAGTTCATTTATGCGAAACTTGCTAATTTCCTTCTGATATTATTCATTTGTTTACCAAAATCTCTTCGAAATAGCGTCAATTAGGTTGGTAATCATGTTTGTGTCAATGACCGTCGGGCCCCAGCCTGATCAAGGCAGCATTGGTGGTACAAGTTTGTTTTGACTTGAATTTGATTGAATTTTGGGCATTTTGTACATTATTTTTATTCGAATTTCGATTCTGCGGACTTTCTCGTGCGCGTCGCGATATCGGAGTGAATTGAGACGGCTGGACGGTATGAAGATGCTGAGCCGGGTGGGGGAAATCCCTATAATTTCGTAGCAAGTTGAATGCAGAAGCCGCATTGGAAAGGTTAACTCGGACGAGTCGGGAGAATTTTGTGGACTTAACTTGATGGGCGCTTAAATTCTTTTCAAAATGAGCTTCTCCAGCGACGAAGTGAACTTTCTCGTCTACAGATATCTCCAGGAATCTGGTAAGTGCCACAATGAGATTTTCAAAGTCACCAAGCTGGAGCATCTTGCACGTACCAAGCCGTAGTACCGCCTTGGGTTTTTTATTTTTTCTTCAAGTTTTCTTTGTTGTATATTGTCTCCCTCACGGGTTTTTAGTGTTTTTGTGGTACAAACAGGGTAATGACTGTAGTGTTTGGGTGTAAACAGCACCGAGAGTCGTAGATCGGAATTTCTTCCCCCCTCCCCCTCCATTTCGACACTTTCCGAAGGGTTGTTCTAAGCAGCACCCTGCTCCCCGATAAAGACCCTTCTAGCGAATAGGCTCGTTCCTCACCAGTCCAAAGCTTCAATTTTTCTCATTTAATGAGTAGGCGGTCTTGTAGTTTGCTGTTGAAGAAGTCCTGAGGCTGCGTCCATCCTGCCCCTTGATGACCGTGCCCTTGGCAGCGTGCAGGCCTCTCCATGACCTTCCCCCTATTTTCCTCATTCTTTGAGTTGGTAACTTTCTGTAATTTCGTTTTTACAGTAGAAAGTCAATAATCAATGAATTTATTTGAATGTTTTATTTTGATGATTTTATAACTAATTAATGAATAGTTATATAAAAACCACCGAGTAACAGAGAGCAAAAAAATAATGATAAAAACTTACGTAAGCAAATGCCTAATAAGCTTCGTTTCCGGCCGTATAATATACTATGTATAAGTATACTATTATTATACTTATACTTATTAAGTGGGCTGTCAATTTCACTGTTTCTAAATGAAATTTTGTGTTCGGCGTTGAAACAACTTTGCCCTGTCCTTATCAAAGGAAGGGAAAGATGGGAGGCGTGAGACACTTTCCTCATCTCGAATTTTTGTCATTTCAATATTTTTCAAATCCGGTGACTTCATTAGGTTCCTTTACATGTTTGTAGTGATTTTGGTTTATTATTACGCAAAATTTACATTAAATACATTTAATGTAAATTTAATGTACATTTAATGTAAATTTTGCGTAATAATAAACCAAAATCACTACAAACATGTAAAGGAACCTAATGAAGTCACCGGATTTGAAAAATATTGAAATGACAAAAATTTGAGATGAGGAAAGTGTCTCACGCCTCCCATCTTTCCCTTCCTTTGATAAGGACAGGGCAAAGTTGTTTCAACGCCGAACACAAAATTTCATTTAGAAACAGTGAAATTGACAGTCCACTTAATAAGTATAAGTATAATAATAGTATACTTATACATAGTATATTATACGGCCGGAAACGAAGCTTATTAGGCATTTGCTTACGTAATTAAATTTTAATGTTGCATATCGGAGGTCGAATATTTTTATCGGCCCTTTTATTCATGTGTCATTCATCATTAAATTGAATAAATTTTATGTGTCATTATACGTTTCAAGATGTCGTTTTTAAACGAAATGTCCGTCTGAACCGTTTCGGGCAGTAGGAATTTGTTTTTAAGCAGGTATGAAATTTTGACGAATACACGTTTCACCATCAAGTTTTTTGAGGTCCCACGTCTGTCCAAACAGATTTTTTTTTTTTTTTTTTTTTCAAAAATATTTTCTTATTGACACAATTAATTTTTGCATTTTGCACAATATGTGCAGATTAATTATTAATCTAGGGAAGACTGGGGATGCTTGACCCACCCTTCAGTTTTTCCCAGATATTTCCATCATGAGTAGATTTATGGGCTCCACCGTCACACTGGTGTACATAATAGGTACATAATATGTGTACAGATGTAGTTACTGACACACACTAACTAGGAACTAAAAAATTGATTACAAACTGTAGAGGGTCTCCTTAGCAACGTTTTTTCACGCTTTACTTGAAGGGTCAGACATCCCTAGAGTTACGGAGGTTTGATCCCACCCTAGGGATGTTTGACCCGCCCTTTCCTGGTTGGTAGCTCATGTATTCCTTACGTTACTAAATTCAAGAAAAAATGTGCTTCTGGAAGATTTATACATTTATGCACACGTCAAATCCAATACGATTTTAAATACAGAACTTTTTAGAAAATATAGGGGCTATGACCGTCACCTTGACAAGTTAGGTGTCGCGAGGTATTTTTGGATGTAGAATCCATTGGGGGGGGGGTCCATTTCACTGTAGGAATCTTTGGGGCTTTCACGGGCTGATATGGGTCATTCCTCCTTTTTTCCCGTTTTGCTTCCGAGTCTGCGAAGCAGCGGAAGCCTTGTGTTCACTTTCGGGAGCCAAAAAATTTTTGTTGTCCGAATTCAAAATTTCCACTCGCATTTGGCGTTTCATAGCCTACTGAACAAATTTGGTTCCGTGTCTGTCGGTCTGTCCGCATTTCCTTGTTACAGCCACAATTTCCACAATTTTGAATGAATTTAGCTCAAATTTTGAGGGATTATGCGGATATGGCTCCTTGAGGTCCCATACAAATTTCATCACAATAGAATCAGCGGTACGCTCTGCGCATGCGCTAACGTGAAATTCTTGAAACAGGCATAACTTTCACAATTTTGATTCAATTTCGCTCATATTTTAAAGGATTATACGTACAAGGCCCCTTAAGGTCTCATATGAATTTCATCATGATCGAACTAGCGGTACGCTCTGCGCATGCGCTTACGTGGAATTCATTAATTTCGTTGTTACAGCCCTAATAACCACAGATTTCATCCGATTTAGATCTAATTTTCAGGGATTATGTGGGTAGGGCCCATTGAGGCCCATTTTATAATGGTGTCACTTTGATTGTAACGAAGAAGCTGTTGTGCCATCTCCTTGGCAGTGTATTTTTTTTTTTTTTCCATTTATCAAAATCAATGAATATGGCCGTGTTTGATTATCCAGCAACGCAGGATAATCAAATATGGCCGAAACCATATCTGAGAAATATGGTATTCTCCAGAAACCAGGAGAATGAGATTTTACCCTAAAATACCTAGACAATAACTTCCATAGAAATGACTTGATAAAAACACCCTCTTAGCACCTGCAAGGTGTCACTATAATCACTTCATTAGGTATGCATTTCACTAAATTCAACCTATGAATATGGGCTGACTTAGAAAATACAGGATTATGAGGGGGTAATAAAATTACTCAAATGTTTTTAAAGCTTCAAATTTTCATTGGTGCAGGTGATAGAACGGTTCCCACCGTTTCCATCCGTACAAAAAAAAAATGCCCCTACTTTACTGGGTGATTGACAGGAGCTTTGAACAAATGTGCCTGGAGAATGAGCCCTAAACCTTGTGACACCTAATACCTCCCCCTCCTCCTACTCCAAGGATTCAAACAGGCTTCAATTGATGAGGTATCAGTAGGGGAGAGCTCAATGAATGAATTATCATTGGAAATAATATTCGAATAAGTAGTCCTTAATCCTACCTCCCACGAAACTGAAAGTGGTGAACTGCACCGTGTGATTCACCAGGATAATGAGAAATCACCCTGTCAAGAATTGATTGTTTAACAAAAAAAAAAAAAAAAAAAACAAAAAAAAAAACAAACAAAAAAAACAAATATGGATCTGATAGATTGTCCTGCGTTACCAAAAATTTTCAGGCTTCAAAAATTCCCATTGTAAGCGGAGAAAAGTGTTTGTGACAGGAATAGGGGACTTATTAGTGGAATGGCCCATAATATGGGCTACCAGTCAACTGAATTGGATCGACTTTCGGTTTTTCTGGTAACTGAATTGTGCGCGAAAAAAGTGTCAAAATACGCCTTGCACATACTTCCCTCTAGATGTAGGTTTTCCAAACTCAATTGAGAATTTTACAAACCTATTAAAATTTAATAGGTTTGAGGTTAAACCTATTTAATAGGTTTGAGGTTAAACCTGTTTGGGGTTAAACCTTAAATTTGGGGTTAAATAGGTTGGTTAAATTATTGAGAATTTTCCAAACTGAGTTGAGAACTTTCCATTTCAATTTGAGAATTTTCTGATGAAAAGAAGAGAGAAAATTCTCAAATTGAAATGGAAAATTCTCAATTGGGGTTGGAAAACCTATATGAGTCCCAAAGACGCAATGTGGCATTTCGATGGTCTACTTCTAAATCCTCGTAACTAAAATTAATAATTACTAATCCTTGTACTGAATTTTGAATTTAGTACGAGGATTAGTAAGTAGTAAATTTAGTTACGAGGATTTAGAAGTATACCTTCGAGGATTTAGAAGTAAAAGAATGAAATTAAATTGATGAATCATGAAAAATAAATCAAAACTAAATTAAAAATTTATTACTAGGATTAGTAAGTAGTAAATTTAGTTACGAGGATTTAGAAGTAGACCATCGATTTGACCTCTTGAATACAGTACGTGTTCCAAATTTCAGGTTTTCAACATTCCGCCTACACTTTCGGAATCGAATCTCACATTTCACAATCGAACATAAACGGGGCACTTGTTCCTCCAGCAGCACTACTCAGCATTTTGCAAAAGGGTCTTCAGTACACAGAAGCTGAAATCAGCATTGGAGAGGTATTTATCATTTCAGAGATGAACTACTCAATTTGAGAATGCGACTCATATTGTTCTTTTTCTTAGGATGGAACGGAACAACGAATTGTTGAAAGCCTCTCGCTTATTGACGCTGTCATGCCTGACGTCGTTGCTAGTCGACAGAATCAGCTTAATCAGCAACAAAAACCAATTATAAAGAACGAGCCCCACGACACCAATGGCGAAGAGACTAAAGGTATGTTTTTTCATCTTTAGAAATGACGCTTGTGTGCGGTTTAGTTAACGGTGTTTTTGACTTTCAGCCACTACAACACCTGCCGTCACATCGACCGAGCAGAGTATGGAAGTGGATGGCAGCATTGAAATTCCCGCAAGCAAAGCAACTGTTCTCCGGGGCCACGAAAGTGAAGTTTTCATCTGCGCTTGGAACCCCACTACGGATCTCCTCGCCTCCGGGTAGAGTTTGCTGTTGTGATCTGTTGTGTGCTATTGGGGGGGGGGGGGGATAGCTTAACAAGAATTTTTGCGTGGTGTAGAGTTTTTCTCAACGGTTTTATAATATATTATGTTGTTTGAGGATGCTGAACACGAAAAACCTCGATATTTCAGCCTTTTTTCCCGGATAACTTTGAAAGAGTGCGATATAGGTGAAAACAGTCTATATAGTAAATTAAAGAGCACAAAATTCTGCGTCGAATGAGCTACCTCAAAGTCAAAATTGACCTAGCAGTGAGGGCGCGACGGGCCATCAAAAAATGTAATTTTCAAACTTTTCGAAAAATCAAGATAACTTCAAGTTTGAGTGTCTGCTGCTCACTCCCACGTAAAAACACATTTAATAGAAGTTGTAGAGCATCTAATTCTGCGTTCAGAGAGCACAAATAATGTTACTTTTGGTCAAACGTAAATGATCTTATTACCTCCCCACTTCCGAATTTCGAGGTTTTTTGCGATTTTAGATTCGTGTTCAGCGTTCCAAAAAGCAAATAAAACCGTCGAGAAAAATTCTACACCACGCTTTGCATCGAAAAATCACCTGGTGACTGGACTAATACTGAGTCACCGTCAGGCTCCGTCCTTCCACAAGAAAATCTGCGTTCTCCCCAACTCGAAGAAACTGACAATTTACGTACAATTTGTTTGTTTTTTCAGTTCTGGTGACAGTACGGCCCGCATATGGGACATGTCTGACAACTGTTCATCAGCGAATCAACTTGTTCTGCGGCACTGCATCCAAAAGGGCGGCACGGAGGTCCCAAGTAATAAAGACGTCACTTCTTTGGACTGGAACGTAAGTTTTTTCCTTTGTGGAAAAATGTATAATCAAGAAAAATACATCACATTAAATGTGCATTGCTGCTACAGGCCCGACCGACTGGCGAGTGAATGTATTCAGCCAATATTAATTACCATTATCTATATTCTTTGATTTATGGATAAATTTGCTTCCCCCCTCCCTCTCTTTTTACTCCCCCTTTATGCAATGCTTGTGCTATGGGGAAGGATAGCCACATTGTTGTGAAGGGGAAAAAGGTAAATATGACAAACTGGAAGTTGTCGGTCGTTATGTCTTTACCGACAATGTGATAACCCCATAAGACAGTACAAGACGAATGAAGGGCTCTATTCTGATCAGCGTGAGTGAGCTAATTTCCTTCCTGTTCACACTAAAAAGGTGAAATACTATTGGGAGCCTCCCTAAGATAGTACGAGACAAATGACATGACGGGCTCTGATCAGCTGAGGGCTTTCACCACCCGAGTTACCGAGTTTAAGCGTTAATGCCCAGGTTATTTGACCGAGCTCGGCACCATTTCCCATTCTAATCGGTGCCTCCTCGGGGGTTGAACGTGGTCGTTAACGCTTAAACTCTCGATAACTCGGGTGGTGAAAGTGGGCCTGAATGACTTAAATCTTCTTCTGTTCACCCTAGAAAGCTGACATCGTCTGGGGGTGTCCCCCAGCAGTCATAATGAACATGTACTATGATGAACACACATCACAATCTCATCAATTTTTCTTTCGTTTGTTTAGTGTGAAGGCACGCTGTTGGCTACGGGCTCCTACGACGGATACGCTAGAATTTGGCGGACGGACGGGCGGTTAGCGAGCACTCTTGGGCAGCACAAGGGTCCCATTTTCGCACTAAAATGGAACAAACGGGGAAATTACATCCTGAGTGCTGGTGTCGACAAGGTACCCAAACAGTTCCGTTTGATGTGTTTCACTGATTCGTCGTATCATCACGTTTGGTTTGTTTTAGACTACCATCATTTGGGATGCTCCCAGTGGTCAGTGCACCCAACAGTTCTCCTTCCACTCGGCCCCCGCCTTGGACGTAGATTGGCAAACAAACACGAGCTTCGCGTCTTGCAGTACTGATCAGTGTATCCATGTGTGCCGGCTTAACGTGGAAAAACCAATCAAATCCTTTCAAGGGCATACTGTTAGTGATAACCTATACATTACGTAATCTGTACAGTGACGTATCTCTACGTACTTTACTTGACAATCATTTATTTGTTTTGCTAGAACGAGGTGAATGCGATCAAGTGGGATCCGCAAGGCAATCTATTGGCGTCTTGCTCGGACGACATGACTCTCAAGATCTGGTCTATGAAGCAAGATACCTGCGTGCACGATCTCCAAGCCCACAGCAAAGAGATCTACACGATAAAGTGGAGCCCTACGGGTCCCGGTACCGCTAACCCCAACATGAACTTGATTTTAGCCAGGTAGATTTTATTTTGGTGTTTGAACAAGTGTCTCCCATCGGGTTGATAGCTTTTGACGCCAAATTCTTTCCTTTTCCAGTGCCTCTTTTGATTCGACCGTCAGGCTGTGGGATGTGGATCGAGGTGCGTGCATCCACACCCTCACAAAGCACACAGAGCCTGTGTACAGCGTCGCTTTCTCGCCGGATGGCAAGTTCTTGGCTTCGGGCAGTTTCGACAAATGCGTCCACATTTGGTCCACACAGGTACGGTTGGAACGGGTTGCTGACGTTAGAGAGTTCCTAAACGACCTCGCTCTAATGGTGATTGAGACCGTGAAAGCACCGATAATTCAGTACACTTCGTTACAAAGACGAGCCCTAGAGGTGGTGGGACAAACTAGGGCCGGACTGTGACCCTTGAAAGGGCGCTGCCTTTGACTTAAGAAAGGGCACAATCCGGGGGAAAATGTCAAAATATTGACCTTGAAAAACCATTTTAGCGACTTATGTTGTTACTTGAAAATTATAAGCAAAGCAGCAGTAAAAACCATCACACATTGGGACACATTGACATTGGGAGGTTGAAAAACTTGACGCAAAGCTTAGGTTGGGATGTATGATTTATGAATATTACATTAAAATAAGTAAAGTTAAAATCGATTGTCGGGCGCTCAAGCCAGACGGCCAACATTTTCGGAATAGTTACTACTATGGGATTTTATGGGGTTCTGAGATGCGGGCTACTCTACCAATTCTAAAATGTAATTTTGCATTTCGGACAAACTCGAAACTAGTTCAGCAGTCGTTAGTTAAGAAGGGCCAATTTACTAATATTTCTTGAGTATAGTACTAGTATCTTCTTTAGTGAATAGAATCAAATCACATAATTTTCAGAAATATCAATTGCTACGCTTCCACAATCGAGGATTCATCCTTGAAATTTCAACTCTTCTGGAAATCTCTCATACTGAAAATGTTGCATAATCTTCAATCCTTAAAATCGTACATTGCCTATTTCGTTTTACCTTGCAGAGCACGTCTCTCCAAACAACCGATTACGGAGTTTCGTCTTGTTGAGACGAACTATCTAAAAAAATCCGTTCAACACAGGCGTTATTAAAAACCCCCCAGTTATAACTACGGCTCGGATTGATATGCACGATAAAATCACACCAAATATGCTCGAAAAACATCTGTTTTATACTCTATAGGTATGCTCAAAAACTCCATTATACGCTCTTAAATATGCTCCAAGACAGTTAAAATCTACAGAAAGGAAAGTTAAAAGAAAAAAAATCTACAACTTAGGGGGCTATAAGTAGGGTTTTTGAAGAACTTGGGCCAGCAAGTCGAATGAGGTGTCATTTTTGAAGTAATTTTGCACGTAGGCTCTATTTAGGGCCTCAAACCCATCCAGTACACGGTGGGGCTCTGTGGACCTAAAAACACGAGGGGTTATTTAGTTCTTTGGCCATTGGGTCGAGTTAGGAGTCGTTTTCGAAGTATTTTTGGACGTAGAGTACGTATATGGCGGTCTCAGACTCGTCGGACCGAACCGTGGATGTGTATATATAGGGCCACATAATAATATCATTATGTCGCTTCTGAAAGATGTCAGGAGGTCGAATAAAGCGTCGTTTTTTTGAGTAATTTTGGACATAGAATCCATTTGTGGGGTCTCTTAACTGTTCAAATGTTACGCAGGTATTCATTTGGTGATTTTTTTTTAAATATGATTTTTCATTGACCGATTTCCAAAACCAGACAGTGACGGCAATTTTTCCGAGGTCGCGGATTTTTGAAACTCAATTACGAGTATACCTACCTATGTACCTGTATTTCCCTTTTTGACTTACCACTGGGGGTGTCATTCTGCCTTAATTTTTTCGATCCTGAAAAATGTGCCCAAAAATTACTCGAGTTCCCTATCGGCATTTACTAGTACCCAAGTTCAAATAATTTTTTTTTTTTTTCAAATTCAGCAGAAGTTCATAGATAACACTGAATTTACAAACTCGAATTTCCCACTAATTTAAACAAAAAACCTTAGTCGAGGTCCAAATTCAGGGGAAATGTGATGCAAAACAAAGTATTCAGACGAAAACCACTATAATATGCATTTATTCTGAAGATTGCTGTTTTATGCATTTATATGCTCGATAAATTTAAATTCTGTTGGTCCCAGGAAGGTGAAAATACTACCAAAAGGCTTCTCTCAATGTTTACTATACAGGAAAAAAATATGCTAATATGCTCGAATCCGAGCACTAGTTATAACCAACATAATACAACAATAGTCGGAAATCAACGTATGAGTAGGTAATATACCTAAATAGTAATATACTTGGTTGATGGAAGAAGGGAAAATAGACATCGTCTCCGCGCTCTTCTGGCCGGGAGGAAAAGGTCAAACTCTCTGTTGGTCAGGCGGGAAAAGTCGGGGGTTGGCTGGCGTAGCCAGCAGGGGTTGTCCGTATTGTACGTCCATACAGTATCTCCAAGTGAACCTCATTACATAAAATGTTTGTCTCTTGTTTCAGTCTGGCCAATTAGTCCACAGCTACAAAGGAACAGGCGGTATATTCGAGGTCTGCTGGAACTCACGAGGGGACAAAGTTGGCGCCAGTGCGTCGGATGGAAGCGTAAGTGGAAAATGAATCGTTGGACTCCAATATTATCGAAATCTAGAAGGGAACTTTTTTTTTTTTTAAATAAATGCTCTTTTCAGGTGTTCGTTTTGGATTTACGCAAACTGTGATAGTGCCACCCCCGCCATCAGGTTAGATCTCGAAAAGCTTCGATCAAGCAACAAGCATTTCGTGGAAATCGATTGAACCTCACGATTGCTCGTCACACGATATCGAGCCGCATTTTCTTCTCAAATGTACGCCCCCCAATACAACGTGTCCATTGTAATTTTTCCGTACTGCGAACGGTTTAGTCGTCCGATGTTATTTTTGGAAGAAAAATCGTCGTTAAATTATGTAAATATTCTTGCTAGACCATAGTAGCACCGACTTTTTATTGGTAGACTCGAACTTCATTAGAAGCGCATTCCGAAATAATCGGGCCGTCGGAGTGTATGAAATAAAATTGTTTCAGTTTTTTTCATGTTATTCTAGGATTTATTTCATTTGTAAAATATGACAAGGTGAGGGAAAACCATTTGAAACTTGTACATTTTTTTTAATGTTGTGTCGTGAAGCGGCATTACAGTTCATCATTCGAAAAAATTAGTGTCGCTGGCTGAGCATACGTTACAACTAAGATTCAGATCTGCTTTGTCAAGTGTACTGCTCATTGAGATGGCTAATAGCCATTGACTATTTGGCACCCCCTTAACGCTTCTGAGGAACTGTTGCCGTTTCATAACTTTTTTAGACTTATTTCTAATTAGCCTCTTACGTAAATTTGTTTCCATTGATAAATTTGTTGACGATAAAGAACAACATGCCATGTGGCAACACTGGGGTTCTCCGCTATTCCCCCACCCATTGAGATTATCCGATTGTGAAGAGTTCAGCCGCTCCAGCACCATTTCGTTGTTTTGCTGTAAAACGTAAATTTTGCTGTGTAGCAAAACACGAAAAAAACGTACTCTTTGCAGGTGCTGCATGCATTTACATTTTGGCGTCACCATCCTCCTGGTGTATTATAAGGGAAATCGTTTCAATGGTACTTCTACGTCCCGGGGGTCCCTGGCGTCCAGTGCTACCTACCGCCCAATTGCTCGAAACCGCCCTCTTCTCATATGAACATTCAAGGCTTGAAAATGTCATTATGATTTGCATACAATTTGATTATGATTTACATAGTATACTAGCACTCGGACCACTTTATCGGGCATCACCACTTTCTCAGACAGAAGGCCTCGCTTCACTCGGCCAACCATTTTCTCGGGCAGGGGGCACACTTCGCTCGCCCAAGTGACTTTTTTCTGTATAAGATTGCTTTTTTGTAGCCTTTGTCAGCATTATGACCGAAATAGCTGCCCAAGTCCGACTTACGCACTTGCCCCATCTTTGGACTGCTTATTCTGGTTCCACTGGGGCAAGTGCTAAAAAAGGAATCCATTTGTGTTGAAACCATCAGGGGATTTCTACATCCCACTTACGCACTTTCCCCACTTTACCTTAATGAATAATTAAGTAGTCCAGAAATACAGAAAATTGATATTAAACCGAATCACATCAAAAATGTCTGGAAAAACTTGACTGGATTGAAAAGCCTTGTTGTTCGCTATCACAGGAAATAAGGGACACTTGTAACCTGTAGTTGAAAGAAAGGGTTATCGTAGGTTGCCCAGTTTGGCCACGAAAAGTGGCTGTAGATCCCCCCCCCCCCCCACCATTAACCCACTCAAACTTTAGATAAGATCTCTGGCGACCTCTTCAGGCACTTTCCGGAAAAATACGGTTTCGCGAGCTAACGGCTGTGACTTTCAAAGACTTAGTGGTTCCAGTGTGACCGATAAGGGCCTCGCAACTCATCTAGTGGGCAGAAAATTGGTCCACACGTCAAATAACTTGGGCATTTTTTTTTTTTTTTTTTTTTTTTTTTTTTCAGAATTCCTACTGGTTGGAAATGGGGCCACTCTAATAAAAAATAATGAAGCGTGTTCTCTGACGTAAACATCATGAACGTAATTGCAAAATGCATCTGCCGAGCAGTTGTCCGGCTTCACTGGCATCAAATCTTCCAACAAACAGTCTGAAACCACCAAAACAGAGCCGCGAATTTCTTCTTTTTTTACTACATTACCAAAACGCGAGTAGAAGGGGTCTGAGGCTAGTTGGTTGAGGTCCGGGGTTTTCTGGCTTTCGCCAGCAGGGGGTGGCCCCATAGTTGAATAACTGGAATTCGGGGCCCATTTCGGTCGCACTCAAACGCTTTGTCGGTCCTCACGTAGTCACCCAAATTCGAGTTGGGGGCCCATTTCGTCTGCATGCCTCATTCCCAGGGCCCATTTCAGAAACTCCCGAGTGGTTCAAAGCGCGTATCGACTTGGAGGAGTTCTGATCGGTTCTGATCCCTTCCCGTTTCGTTTCAATCTCTGTTCTGAACTGTTCCAAGACCCGCTGTGCAAACAAACCCTCAAAGGGGCAAAGAAAGATTACATTGGGAGAGGTCCAGTATTGGAAGAGTATCAATTGGGTGTAGGTAGCATCTTGCCGGGCAGGTGGACCCCGGGTAGATATTACACTGGAGTACCATCGTTTGATGCGTAAAAGAAGTATTTAGGTTTTAATTGAAAATCGTGACAATGCTGGCATTTTGGTTTGCCACTTCTAATGCTCTTGACGGAATAACCCCCCTCAATAGGTCTTCAGCTTCATGAGGTGGAACGAAGACGGAACGCGGAAGGATGGAACAACGAGAAAACCAGTGGAGGAGGTGGCGGAGTCGGAAGAGCGTTCACATGGTAGACGGAATTACTACTAGCTGTTACAAACAGAATGTCGATTGCACATGCGCAGAGCTTGACGGAATGCCGGAAATGGTATAGAAATTTCTTCTGCCGGCCACTGTCTGCCCGCTCTGACAACATGGCGACCACCATTCCTCAACAGCCAATCAGATTGCGTTCCGTCCTTCCGCTCTCGTTCCGCCCCATGTGAATCCACCTCTTTCAGTTGTTTCTCGTTCACTCACAATTTCAATAAAAAACTCGTAATTAGAAATGACGAACCATGTCACGGTTTTCCTAGTTATAAACGAACATTTCTATTTGTCCGCTTACTCTTGATTCAACTCGTCCAGAGGATGGCAAACAGCGATATTGTAACTACAATCTGCACGTCAACATCGTATTAAACACTTTATTTCCTCACGTTACACAATGCTCAATAGCCTTGATAATAATTGATATTGTTCGTTTTTACTGTCTTTTTTTTTCTACAACCACATACCTACCTCTGGGTGGACGTTTCTGTGAATCTTGAGTACTGTGGGTTAGCTGTATGGGTCCGGGGGTATTTTCAGGCTAAAATCTCTCCGGCTTTATTTGTGAAAAATCTCTCAACGTCATGAAGGGGTGTATGCAATCGTAAAATTTATGTTTTCGTCTTTATGAAAATTTTATCTTATTCATGATGAAAGCTATTGAGTAGCCCACGTCAGGAGTGAAAAATTTCCTCGTCTTTTGTTGAACGGAACTATACAGTGCTGCTACCTATTGGTTTCAAAAGAGGATGTAATAAAATAATATTTTTTATGATTGTAAGTCGTAAGTGTACCTGATTGGTCCTGGTGGGAGTTAATGGATCCCAATAATTTCATATACCTTCCAAGTTTCTGTCCCTGGCTGAGTCTATAAACGAGATTGAAAGTAGGTTTGTGGCTGAACGGCTTGACCGAATCCAATGTTTAAGGAGTTCATTCGACGCAGAATCTTATGCTCTTCAACTTCGTAATAAGAAAGATGCTTAGTTTTTGAGTTATAGGCGAAAAACTGGGAAAAGTTGTGGTTTTTTTTTGGTCGACAAAAGTTCTGTCACCATTTTTGGTACTTTTTGTTCAGATCCATAACAACAATTTGAAAGAAAATACGCTGACTGTAAAATTTGCAGCGTTTTCTTCTGTCCCGAAACGTCAATGTACAGGGTGAGCCCCCCCCCCCCCCTCCAAGACTATTTAACTCACGTTTTTACCTTTATATGACATTGTCATATTTATATGAAACTCTTTTCTATCATTTCCGAGTCCAAAACAGACTCCATCACGAAACAAGGTGACTCCTTGTTTGCGCTATGTTGGCGACTGTGGAACAAGGTGTCTCCATAAAACGTGCAAGGTCATTGAAACCCATTGCAGCTCCTGTTTAGACGCAGGAAACCAATTCAGCGATTAGAACAAGCATCCTGGAAACCTTTTGGGCTACAGACGTCCAGATACATCACAGCCTACGTACGAGGAGTGGTTTTGCCCGTCAGGTTTTTTGTAGTCTTTTTTCCTCTGCAAAGAGAAGGAATTCACAAGAAGTGCAACATAACAAAATTGTTCCCAGCTTTTTGAAGATGATTTTAAAGATTAAAACGCTGCAAATTTTACACAAGGGTTTATTATTCTGTGATATAGGTTACTTGTACAGACATTTAATTCTGTCAATAAAAAAAATTAAAAAATTTTTTTTTGGATTTTTATATTTAAAAAAAATTTTTTGGGGGGATTTTTTTTTTCAAAAATGTGTTTTTTCAAAAATTCTTTAATTTTTAACTATTTAAATATTTAACTTCATGGGATCCTTCAAAAATCCCATTTTTAGCCCCATGAAAGCCCTATAGAACGCCACAGTGAAATCGGATCGTTCCGGGACCCCCAAAAATGGATTCTACGTCCAAAAATACTTCGAAAACGACACCTAACTCGATCCCATAGCTAAAAGCATTCAAAACACCCCTCCTGTAGCCCCATTTTAGCCCCATAGCGCCCCACGGGTTTGGGCGATCGGACTGAAAACCTTGCGGGCACAACTAGATGGTAAACCAAGTATTTTGCCAAAATTTCAGATTTAAAAAAAAATTCCCACTGCCCAAAACGGCCCGGACGGCGGACGGCGGACATTTCGGATTTTGAATATAGACCTCTTGAAACGGATAATGTCAAATTTTGAGGCCGATCGGAGTCGTCGACCCGCGTCGCGAAAACATAGGTGTATTATTCCAAGAATAATAAACCAAAAGAAGGCAATCTTGCGACTAGAATTTTTAAGCTAGGTGATGAAAACTAAATTAAAAACCAAAACGTTGCAAATTTTACACAAGGGTTTATTATTCTTTGATATACGTTACTTGTGCAGAAATTTAATTATGTCAATAAACTTTTTTTTTTTTGGGATTTTTTTTTCAAAAATTCTTTATTTTTTTACTCGAAAAATATTTAACATCCTGGGATCCTTCAAAAATCCCATTTTTAGCCCCATGAAAGCCCTAAAGATCGCCCCAGTGAAATCGGATCGTTCCGGGACCCCAAAAAATGGATTCTACGTCCAAAAATACTTCGAAAACGACACCTAACTCGATCCCATAGCTAAAAGCCTTCAAAAAAACGCTGCAAATTTTACACAAGGGTTTATTATTCTTTGATATACATTACTTGTGCAGAAATTTAATTCTGTAAATGAAAAAATTTAATTTTTTTGTTCAAAAATGTGTTTTTTTCAAAAATTCCGTATTTTTTACTCGAAAAATATTTAACATCCTGGGATCCTTCAAAAATCCCATTTTTAGCCCCATGAAAGCCCTATAGATCGGCACAGTGAAATCGGATCGTTCCGGGACCCCAAAAAATGGATTCTACGTCCAAAAATACTTCGAAAACGACACCTAACTCGATCCCATAGCTAAAAGCCTTCAAAAAAACCCTCCCGTAGCCCCATAGCGCCCCACGGGTTTGGGCGATCGGACTGAAAACCTTGCGGGCACAACTAGATGGTAAACCAAGTATTTTGTCGAAATTTCAGATTTTTAAAAAAATTCCTACTGCCCAAAACGGCCTGGACGGCGTACGGCCGTATTTCGGATTTTGAATGTAGACCTCTTGAAACGGATAATGTCAAATTTTGAGCCCGATCGGAGTCGTCGACACCCGTCGCGAAAACAGGTGTATTATTCCAAGAATAATAAACCAAAAGGCGTAAATAATGATCCTAGATGTAATTATGAAAACTATACAAACTTAGTAACAGTTTATTTAGGATTGGGGTAGAACGACTTGGCAAATTTGGATTTCCAGCCGTTCCATTGCTTCTTCTGGGGTCGGAATTCCTTCTTGACGTAAGGCTGCATGTGGTCGTAGTATTTCCGATCTTCATTGGGGTCCTGGTCATACTGGTACGGCCTCTGTTTGCTGTCCATGGCGCGAGTTTCAAAAGCGATTTTGTAAATCCGCTCCCAATCGTATATCTCGTAGGGCAACCTGGACAAAAGGTTGAGGTAAGTTTTGGTGAATTGACATGTTTGTCAACTGTGGAGTGAATCTCACCTGTCCCTGGGGCGGTTAGAGTACATGTGGCGGAACTGCTTGTGGAGCCAAACTCTTCGCTCGTCTTCGTCGATATCGGCCACAGTTTTGACTGCCGGGTTCACGAAGGGTTTCATGTCCACGTCGCGGGCCTCCGGCCTGTTCAAATAGAGCCCGAGTAGGTTCAGAAGGACGCCGTCATTCCAACCCACGAACTCGTTCTTCGAGATGTCCTGGTACAAAGTCTGTTCCGGAAGTGAGACGCAGACGTTGGTACGGTTGTTGGGCGTGGGGAGGACTTTGTGAATTATGTTTGTGTTGAGTTGGTACAAGTTGAAGGAGAACCTCCGCCCGTCTGTTATGACTTGTTGTGACGTCAGAGGGTACGTCAGCTCAGTGAAAGTATTGAATCCCTGAAAATTTTAAAACATATGTGATTTAAGGTGTACATACATAAACGAGGAACTGGTAAAGCGTAAAAAAAGCTACCTGATAGGATGCTTGTGCGTGGAGCCCCGAGAACCCGTTCAGAATCGCCTGACACATTATGGCCGTTTTCCCTGCTTGTTCTTTAATGCTTTCGGGAACTTTGACGTCATCCATCATGTGGTGGTAAGCGATTAATCCAAATTCCGCCTGATCTCCAGGCCAAAAACCAGGAACGTTGGTACCGTGTCGGCGGGTTTCTTCCATGCCGTATTCCGTTATAGGGGAGTAGCTCACTGCTGAAAGAAACTCCACGTTTTCTTCGGGTAAAATGGAAGTGTCCAATTGGGTCAAAGGCACTTGTGAACGTAGTTGTATCAAAGGGTAGCTCTCATACTGGAAATGGTGTTCGACGGGCTCGTCTGGAACGATGTCAATCTTTTTCTTGAACCTCTCCTCTACTTTTTTGTTGTCTTTTTCGAGCGTTTTCACTTTTTCACTCCTCTCGGTGTACACTTTGTGAGAAGGGTGAAACTCGCCGGCCAACCAAAACGCCTCAACGCGCGGACGATAGTCCACAACGCTGTCCAATAGATGCTGATACTGAAGTGACAAAGTTGACAACAAAACGTCGTTGATCCTCTCAACCAACACACCAGTGCGCCTCGACGCGTCATCTTCCTGTTTACGTCCGAGCAATTCGAAAAGCAAAGCTTCCTGGAGGTGCGGCCTTATCCTTTCGAGCAGTTCTTTGGTTTCGTTGGGGTTCAACTTGAGCAGTTGGTGGAACTGATTTTCGGTGGCTTCAACCGTGCGTGTTCGGGTGATAAATTTGACTAAAGGCAGAAAACCCACAGGGAATTGGCCTTCTTTCATGTGGAAACAAGACGTTCCGTAGTAGTGTTGTAAGTTGAGGTAAAATAGTTTCTCTTCGATTGAATCCAATGAATTTACCTAAAAACGTAAAAAAAAAAAAAAAAAATTAAACATTCTTTTAATGAGTCGTACAAGCGATAATGTGGGACGGGTCCTACATGATGGGTCAATGCAGAAGTAATGGTACACGATGGGCCGAGGGGGGAAAAGATGACACTAGTGTACATGATGGGTCCTGGTAACAGGAGGTGTAGTTAGCGTAGTTAGGCGAGCTAGTGAAAATCGAAATGATATCGCTATGCACTATGAGCGATTAGCGTTACCCAATACAAGGGATATCGCGAGGAGGTTGCTCACGCATAATTGAACAAGAAAACCTGCTGATCTGCATCCTCGCGGGATGGGACACATTAATTTTTGAACCTTCATCAAAGAATAATAACCCCTTGTGTACAAATTGCAGCGTTTTCTGCTTGTAAACTATGCGTCCTACGGCAAAAGTTACTATCATCAAAGCGAAAGAGCATTTTATGCCCTTATAAACAGGTCCAAGTTGATTGTAGACCCAATAGTTAAGAAGCTAGAACGATTTGAAAATGGGTGATTTTTACACGTTTTTCGAAAAATAACTTTTTCGCTTTTCAAACAACTATACCTTCAAAACGGCCGGTCCTATCGAAAAATGTCAAAAGTTGAAGAGCGTTAAATTTCCTATTATAGGCATTTCCTAATATTATATATTTCCTATAATAGGCACCCAAAGTTTGAAGAAAAGTTCCTAACGTACGAAAGGCGGGCAGAGTTGTAACAATGTTTTACTGGGTGGGACCCATCGTGTATACACGTTTATAATATTATACATAATATTAGGTTTGTTCCAGGTTTGAGGGAATGTTAACAGAAATCGCCGGAGACATGCGCAGTTTAGAAACTGCTGTTCCAGGTCGATCGTAGGTTGACAGCTCGAGTAGGGTGCGGTCGAGTTCTGTCGACAGCTGTCCAACTGCTGTCGACAGACGCAGTCAGACCTGGAACAAACCTATTAATACATTATTCATCCCCCGCCCCTTCACCGTCCGGCCCATTAAAATCTTCTCCACTCCCGGAACCCATTGTGTATAATAATATTATAATTATAATAATGTACCTAATAATTGTGTAATAATAATTATTATATTATAATAGATTATGTTTTAATCTCAAAATTTGAGATTAATAATGTTATTTAATAACATCAGGTGGGGTTGAACCCCAATGAGCCAATGGGTGATTCCAAAAAAACGGAAATCGGTGAGTACTCGCCTCTGTAGCTTCCAAAAATTACCCAATCTTCTAACTTTTTTTTTTGTATAGCTCCACACGAAATGCTCTACCACTCTAAATACTTCTGAATTATTTCGGCTAATGTACTAGGAGAAAATCGAGATTTACTACAGAAAACTCCACGACCTTCACGCGTACTCGAGACCTATGAGCAAGTTTGGAATCGATTTTAGATCCCATATCATGGATTTACAGTCAACGCCTTCTCCCCAAGTGATTAGGAGATTCCATATTTCAATAGTTTACTACGTTCAAGGGGTTATCAATTATCTAAATGCAGAACCACCCTCTAAAAGTTGCGTACTCATGATGACTCAAGACCGGCACAAGAAAAAAAGTTAGTTTTTCATTTCGCCTGAAGAGCGCGTTTTTTAACTATTTCGATCTCCGAGCAAGTCCGTTCAGTAGCCCAACATCCCTGGAAGGGAAAATACGGCTCGTGGGGGATCTCCAGCAGCCAAAGAAAAATGTTCACAGAGTTTACTGAGCTAAGTCATGTTTGTTGAGATACTTTTTTTTCCAGACATTCACGCTTGTAAAATGAGAAATTCAAATTGTTTGATTAGATTGTAATCACCCGTAGAACACAAAACGGGTTCGTGTGGCGATGAAAGACCAGTTTACCCTTTTGGAAACACAGAGTTAGCTTGCCAGCCATTTTGAGATACTTTCTCATGACCGTCACACTCAAAACCTTCACGCGACCATCACGTTTTACCAAGTCAAACTTGTGAAGGTCATGAGGGATTAGTGAAGGTTTGGATGATTTAATAACCTATCTCATTGACTTGACCAAGTTATTGTAGTATATATGTACGTATATTGTATTATTACTAGGTAAAAGGCAAGACCATTGTGAAAAACTCATGACCTTCACTCAAGAGTTCATAACCTTCACACAAAAGTTCAAGACCATCACGAAAACTCAAGTCCTTCACGCCTAGCTTTCTCCATTTCAGTTGTAGAAATTGGCCTTCAAATCTAGTTTCTAACCCTAATTATATTTTATATTCGGTTACTGGCTACGGATACTGAAAGTAATTGGGAATATATATTGAGTTCCTCAATAGTTATACCAACACCAATTCATGTGATGGTCTTGAGGAAAGCACATAAATCCGTCGTGGTTTTGTAGTGATATCTTTTAGGGGGCTACATAAAGTATCTCACCCTATATATTTTCGAAAACTAGGGCTTTCCCTGGTCCGGAATCAATAACACTTCTAGAGAAAACGATCGAAAAATTTTCGGCCTAAACGAAACCCCAAATTTCCGTTTTTTTTTTTTAATCACCCCAATACATTCAGTCCTTCACATCTTTAAAACGATGTGTACACTGTGCAGATACTCAGCTCAACCTGAATAAGAAAACGCTGCAAATTTTACACAAGGGTTTATTATTCTTTGATATAGGTTACTTGTGCATAAATTAAATTCTGTCAATGAAAAAATTAAAAAAAAAATTTTTTTGGATTTTTATTTCAAAAAAAAATTTTTTTTTGGATTTTTTTGTTCAAAAATGTTTTTCAAAAATTCTTTATTTTTAACTCAAAAAATATTTAACATCCTGGGATCCTTCAAAAATCCCATTTTTAGCCCCATGAAAGCCCTAAAGATCGCCCCAGTGAAATCGGATCGTTCCGGGACCCCAAAAAATGGATTCTACGTCCAAAAATACTTCGAAAACGACACCTAACTCGATCCCATAGCTAAAAGCCTTAAAAAAAACCCTCCCGTAGCCCCATTATAGCCCCAGAGCGCCCCACGGGTTTGGGCGATCGGACTGAAAACCTTGCGGGCACAACTAGATGGTAAACCAAGTATTTTGTCAAAATTTCAGATTTTTAAAAAAATTCCTACTGCCCAAAACGGCCTGGACGGCGGACGGCGTACGGCGGACGGACATTTCGGATTTTGAATGTAGACCTCTTGAAACGGATAATGTCAAATTTTGAGGCCGATCGGAGTCGTCGACCCGCGTCGCGAAAACATAGGTGTATTATTCCAAGAATAATAAACCAAAAGACAATAAAATTATGTCTATTATGTCTTTTCTTAATTTACATACCTACCTATTATGAAAATTATGGGGGGACATGTCCCTATTCCTAATTCGCCATGTCACCCGGTGTTGAACCACAAACTTACCTCCTTTACGAATACCATCAGAACCAGGTATTGATTCAGAACTCGTCCTACCACGTACCTTATCCCGATATTTCTCACGTTCTCTGGCTTTTGTAGCTTCCTTGCCGAGGTCTAAAATCGGCGGATACTTGACGGGAGTGGACGTCGTCGACGACACGGTAGAAGTCCGCCTGAGGCCCAAGTACCGCGTAAGATTTCGCGACAACATTTTAGCTGAAGTACTTTTCATTGCAAACTTATTACAGCATAGTGGAAGGGATCAACTGAAAAACTATTATTTTTATAGGTAACACGGGGGTGATAAGTGCAACGGGGAGATTGCACTTATCATAGTTTATCATAGAATGCATGAGCCACAGGGTTGCCATTCACTTTCCCACGACCCGAACGGGACTATTCCCCCTCATAGCTGTTAGGTAGGTAAACTCACTTGCGTCTCGTATAAAATTTATACGATATTTAATACTGCTTAAATTTAATCTGTGACCTAAAGTGAGAAGCAGGGACGTTCGATACCAGAGCTCATTCAAATACATGCTCAAAATTTGATATTGAATGAAAAGAGACGATATTCATGAGTTGGTACCTACTCGTAGGAAAAAAAGTAGGTAACTTCCATTATCTTGGGTGAGCGGAAAGAAGTAAAATCCCTAATATTCGTGTTTTTACTGGGAAAAATTTCAAGATACAAGGTAAAAATGAGAAAATAGCCAAAAATAGAAATAATAATAAACCCTTAAGTAAAATTTGCAGGATTTTTCTTCGTTGTTCCCAAAAAGGCGTAGAATACAGGCCATGTTTAAGAAAAGGCAGAAAACGTCTCTGAAGTTTGGCCATACTTCTACATTGTTTCTTTTAATCAACGTCTTTCGAAGCTTGTTCCCTGTTCGAGAGCCGCCACAAATTATGTATAATATACATAATTTGTGGCAGCTTAACAATTAAATCATTCATACTATGAATGATTTAATTGTTAAGCTGCCTGGTGGGATATGTATAGGTAATGTGTCTTTATAATGTATACATAAAGGTGCGATAGGTACCTATCGAAAGTTTACTCTTGCATCAGTATAGGTAAACACGCTGCGAATTCTACATGGGGGGTTTTTATTCTTCGACATAGGTTAATTGTGCACAAATTAAGTAATTCTGTCATTAAAAACTCTGCAAATTTTACACAAGGGTTTATTATTCTTTGATATACGTTACTTGTGCAGAAATTTAATTCTGTCAATGAAAAAATTAAAAAAAAAATTTTTTTTGGATTTTTATCTCAAAAAAATGTTTTTTTTTTATTTTTTTGTTCAAAAATGTGTTTCTTTCAAAAATTCCGTATTTATTACTCGATATTTGACATCCTGGGATCCTTCTAAAATCCCATTTTTAGCCCCATGAGAGCCCTATAGACCGGCACAGTGAGATCGGATCGTTCCGGGACCCCAAAAAATGGATTCTACGTCCAAAAATACTTCGAAAACGACACCTAACTCGATCCCATAGCTAAAAGCCTTCAAAAAACCCCTCCCGTAGCCCCATAGCGCCATAGTTTGGGCGATCGGACTGAAAACCTTGCGGGCACAACTAGATGGTAAACCAAGTATTTTGTCGAAATTTCAGATTTTTAAAAAAATTCCTGCTGCCCAAAACGGCCTGGACGGCGGACGGCGTACGCCGTCCGGTCATTTCGGATTTAGAATGTAGACCACTTGAAACGGATAATGTCAAATTTTGAGCCCGATCGGAGTCGTCGACCCCCGTCGCGAAAACATAGGTGTATTATTCCAAGAATAATAAACCAAAACGCCGTCTCTCTAGGCTCTACCGTTGAGGCGGGGTAGCGTGGAGTAATTTGCGTGATGTCACATGACGCAAAACGGTACACAGACCAAAAATTTTGGGACGATGTAATAAAAGTTTCACTAAAAAAAAAAAAAAAAAAAAAAAAAAAAAAATCCTACTGCCCCAAACGGCGGACGGACATTTCGGATTTAGAATGTAAACCTTTTGAAACGGATAATGTCAAATTTTGAGGCCAATCCGAGCCGTCGACCTCCGGCGCTAAAACATTGGTGTATTATTCCAAGAATAGTAAACCAACATTGTTTATTGCCATTGAAGGACCACCCTAGTAATTACATTATCATTATTATACCTTTCATTCCCCTAGATTGACTCAACCCACCCCTTAAGTCGTCCAGACCTTCCACACGCACATCGTGCACACGTTCCATCCTGTCGGAGTCTTACAACGCGTGAACCAAACAAGACAAACGTGCAACCGAATTTCGCTCTCCTGTGTATTTTTCTATTGATGGACATCACAAATGAAAATCACAATAATTATAAATGGGTAGAAAATCTTAGTTTCGTTTCTTGGAGGATATATTCCGCCTCAGCTTGATGTCGTAGAAGGCGCCCAAGACAATGTGAACCATTCCGGCGCTGGCACTCACAACCATCAGAGCTAAGGCGACAGCCTCGTCTATTTCTTCGAAGAACAGTTCCACCCACCACTTGGCAACTTCGTTGGCTACCATGACACAAGCGAAGATGGTCGTCCGAAATCGGATCGGAGACTCCGTCCAAAAGAACTGAACGTAACCGAGAGTCGTAGCCGCCGCCAGCAAGCCTTGCACGCTATGAGAACCTTCCAGCAGGTCTTCCAAACGTGACGTTGCTGATCCAGCTGCTGCAGGTGTGCCCGCACTGTCTGTGCTGATGTTGTATGAATTTATCTTATAAACAGTAAGCGATAGGAAAGGCGATGTTATGGAATACAGCGCGAAATGTTCTGTGTAAGGCTCTAGTGGTAGTGGTAGTTGTGCATATTTTTGTGAAAACCCGCGAGCCATGGGCATTAAGACATATTGCCCAAAATGTAGACAAAAATAACTCGAGTTCGGATGAGAACAACTGAAGGTGTGTTTAATATTCATGTCAAGAAGGACATTCAATTCATGATCCAAGCGTAGAGGAGAATCATCTTTTGGCAGATTGCAAAAGAAAATAATACAAGCTGAATTTGGTTCAGGGTTAAAGTCTCTCACCTCAGGCACGGATTTAATTTCATTCACTTTCATGGCGCTTCCAAAAGTCACGAAGAAATACCTTTTTCTCTCTCTGACGAGAATTGACTTCTCCAATCGGGTGCCATCATTGTCCCAAAGGCTGAATTTGTACATCGTAGGGCTGGGGGCAGGCACTAATTCGGTCAAGTTCGTGATTTCTCTGACAGTGTCATTAGCCGACGACTGGAAAAAATAGTTCTTTTTAAGGCCAGTGTGTATAAAAATTCCCACCAAGGCGACTCCTTTCCCAGCAGTGGGTAAAGTGGGCGAGACGACAATGGGGTCGGGGGAATTGTTCGTAGGAGGGATGACTAGGTTGGTCGGCGAGGACTTTGAGCACGAACAGGTAGATAATGACTGTGAGTATGGTGTTCAAGACGTGGGCTAACCCCAACAGCAAGTAGTCCCATACGACGCCGCGGATGCCTTTTTGCAATGAGCCGATCAAACCGATTACTGGAATCGCCACCAGGGTGGTTATGCTGCTGATAAACTCCAACCAATGAGGCTCTGAATACATTTTTTTATTGAACTCCCGGCTGATTTCTCTGTTAGCCTCCACGACGAAAGTTACAGCAACGATGGGGCAGAGCAGAACAACAAATGCCAAGAACTGAAACGACGCAATTTTCTTGCGATGGGCCGTTTCAGGGGAATCGTTTTTCCCGACAGTAACATCCTGGCGAATGCCTTTCCCGAGCTGGCCGAAAGTTCGTTCTTTTGGTTGATCCACAGTGGCGTGACCTCTGATGGCTAAAGTGAACAACGTGATGATGATTCCAAGAGGGACGATCCCTCCAGCCCACACCTTGATTGTGGTGCTCATCGAGATGTCTGACATGGGGAAACACGAGGTGGTCATAAACACACTGGCGCTGATGATGAATTCAAAAAACGCCACCACCAGCCGAGTTTGGTCTCGTGAAGGGTTCGTCCGTTGGTTGAAAATCAGCACGAAGCGAATGGGTGCCGTCACAAACAGTATCGCGCCCAACCAGGGCAGTGACAAGGCCAGATAGGAATTGTGAGTAATTGCCGTAACGATGCCCGCAATCGGCGTCAGAATCCACAGACACAAACCCACCAAGTACGTGAAAAACTTGTGATTGCGAAGATCTACAGTAACCGCCAGGCCCAAACACAGCACACACTTTGCGCACAGCACCGATAAATTGTTTATAAACGACACGTCCTCAAAATCAGCTTTTGGCTTATCATCATCACTGGACACTGAAGCGTTAGTGACACCTATCCAATAATCCGACCAAACGTTAATTAAAACTCCGATATACAAAACTGCTATGACGGCATAATCGACTTGCCTGAACGTGCGAACTTCCGACATTTTGAGTTAGGATTTTAGACAGAGAAATTAAATGAGCAAATTTTTCTCCTGAAATAATTTAAATTCACAAGTCCGTCAGATGGTATTTCACTCAGCGGAGATAATAACTAATGGAGTATCGAAACTTTACAATAATGGTGAGCTAATAACTAATGGAGTACCCACCGACAGTAATAATTATTATTTACACAAGGGTTTAATATTCTTTGATATTAATAATAATAATAATAATTATTATTATTATACAATAGGTATTAATGATTAATATTGTTCAATAGTGACCGGGCAGCAGAAGACGCACGGAGATCGATCAACACCCCTTATTTGCTCAGCCGACGGCTCCCTTCATTCTGAATTCCAGGCCTTCCTGAGAAGAACAGCCATGACCCTCGCCACGAAATGGAAAAAGCCGTTGGGTGGACGCGGGTTCGCCTGCAGGTGGCGCTCATAAAGGCGGTGTCCCTGAGACTCAGAGGGGGACGGAAAAGAGTGAGATCTTCGGGAATGGAAGATGGCGGAGCCCTCCCATGGATTGAGGAGTGTAAAGTGCCAGGAAGAAGAGTGGTAGGTATTGTTTTGTTTATGCCAATTCCCGATTTTTGTTTTATTTTATTTTTTCCCTGATTAATCTTAGTTAAATTAAATTAAGAAATATTTTCACTTTAAAAAAAAAAAAAAAAAGAAAAAAAAGTACAATGTCATTTATTAATTCTGTATCAATAAAAAATATTTTTACTAAAAAAAAATACAATAATTAATTCTGTAGGTACCCATCAATAAAAAAATATTTTTGCTTAAAAAAATTGTACCTATCAATAAAAAAAAATTAGTGAATGGTTGCTTTCCATCCTAGTCCAGTAATGTATTGTATAGTGGCTTAAATTATACCATTAATTTATACTCAACTCAACATTTTATTTGTCCAAAAACACATTAATGTATAGACAATTGTCAGCGTAACATGTAGATAAAAGACATATGTCTAATATTATAGCATAGGTAACAGTAAAACATCATAGTGAAGGACATTTTGAACATCAATTAATAGGAAACAACTTAAACTTTCAAAAACCCCAATAAATTGTTTCAATTATATAAACAATAGGTAAGACTATGCTGTCGGGAACCCATTGACAACATCTGTTAAGAATTCTTCGAAATTGTAGGGAGCAAGATTTTAGAAGGTATCTCTTTAACCGAGACCCAAGAAGATCGACTGGAGCACTTCGTGAGTCAAATGGAATCTTCCTCTTGAGCATTATAAACCTGAGCATTATAAACTTGAGCCTCACTAGACCACAAAATTTACGACAACCCCGTAGGTATTGCTCTACCCCATAATATGGGGACATATTATGTACGGGGGTATCGGAAAAACTTTCCAAGATTTTAGATTCTGATTCTGCTCAGCTTGCCTTTAAAAACCAAAAAACTGTAGGAACTCTTTTCACTAAAACCAAAGACCCCATCCCTCATCACAAACAGAACAATATAATTTACGACATCCCATGTCAACAAAATTGTCCCAAACGCTATATTGGCCATAGGTACTGCAAATTTCATGTCAAAGCGTATCAATACTCATGAAAAAGAGAGCTCTGGTCCAGTAAAACCCACGTCCACCGCCTTGACTATCCATTCTAGGGAGGCTGGACATAAATTTCAATTTAATAAAGCCAAGATCATTGGTAAAGAACCCATCCTTTTCAAGCGGGAGATGTTGGAAATGATCCATATTGAACGCAACAAACATCAAACAGTTAACTTCAGAACAGATGTCAATCACCTCAGTAAATGTTACTCTGACTTAATCCTCAAAGGGAGACCGCCGACATGAAACCGTTAACGCCTAATTGCCTGCTCACCGACCAACCCTCAAACCTTACAAAAAGTCGGCATCCTCTGAGTTCTGTTTACCACTTTCTAAAGGGGGAAAAAAAAAAATCAACCCCCACCATCGAAAATTGTCAGTTCCTTCTGTATGTCTGCATCCTACATATTATTTAGTAGGTATATTTGTACGACAGCGACGGCTCACATCGTGTGCTGCCCTTTTTCCTGCACTTGTTTACAAGTAATACTTACAAGTAAATTTTTTAAATTTTGTAAATTTATCATATAGTTTCATCAATTGTTAAATTCAAAGTGTAAATTCGTGCTTTGTTCATTTCATTAGGCCCTGATGATAGGAGAATATATCTCTTGAAACGTCGGCAAAACAATCTCGTCTTATTTGACTGACCCTCAACAAGTTTCCAACCACATTAATTGAAACGGTCAACATCACCATCAACTATTGAGCATTATAAAATTTTATGTCCCACCATGAGGTTCCGCTGCGCGTTGGTGGTTTGGAGGTTACTCACAATATCAGCAAGGACATTAACAAAAACGCTGCAAATTTTACACAAGGGTTTATTATTCTTTGATATACGTTACTTGTGCAGAAATTTAATTCTGTCAATGAAAAAATTAAAAAAAATTTTTTTTTTGGATTTTTTTCTCAAAAAAAAATTTTTTTTTGGATTTTTTGTTCAAAAATGTGTTTCTTTCAAAAATTCCGTATTTTTTACTCGAAAAATATTTAACATCCTGGGATCCTTCTAAAATCCCATTTTTAGCCCCATGAAAGCCCTATAGACCGGCAGTGAAATCGGATCGTTCCGGGATCCCAAAAAATGGATTCTACGTCCAAAAATACTTCGAAAACGCCACCTAACTCGATCCCATAGCTAAAAGCCTTCAAAAAACCCCTCCCGTAGCCCCATTATAGCCCCATAGCGCCCCACGGGTTTGGGCGATCGGACTGAAAACCTTGCGGGCACAACTAGATGGTAAACCAAGTATTTTGTCGAAATTTCAGATTTTTAAAAAAATTCCTACTGCCCAAAACGGCCTGGACGGCGGACGGCGTACGGACATTTCGGATTTAGAATGTAGACCTCTTGAAACGGATAATGTCAAATTTTGAGCCCGATCGGAGTCGTAGCCCCATTATAGCCCCATAGCGCCCCACGGGTTTAGGCGATCGGGCTGAAAATATTGCGGGCACAACTAGATGGTAAACCGAGTATTTTGTCAACATTTGGGGGTTAAAAAAATAAAAATAAAAAATAAAAATCCTACCGACCTAAACGGCTCGGACGGCGGACGGACATTTCGTTTTTGGAATCCAAACCTCTTGAAACGTAGGTATAGTTTGGAAATTTTGAGGGCGATCAGAGTTTTCGACATCCGTCGCGATTACATAGGTGTGTTATTCCAAGAATAATAAACCAAAAATGTGATATTCTCGGTGTCATTTATGATGATACCGTCTCTCTTGTGCAGATTACATTAAAAGGAAATTTTACCAAATATATCCATTTTTATTAATTAAAGTTTTTTGAACCGTGAAATGCGTTGGCTCTTTTCGGTATGAACTCCTATGGCAGGGATTGACTCTTTTCGCACTTTGGACTGTTGGTTTTTTTTCAAAATCTCCCGAATTATTCTTAAAGGGTCAGCCGGCTTATCGTTGAGATTACCGAATGATGACCCTGCCCAACCGCACAAGATCAATCAATGCCAGCTCGAGTTTTAAAGAAGACTTCTTTTACAAAAACTTAGTTTGTTTACTAAAGCAAACTGATTCTTTGTTACTGTGTGATTGTTTATTACGTTCTTTGTGATTCTAGGTTTGTCACACTTCACATTCCCCATTCTTACCTTGTGGTAGTTATGCCCTTTCGATGGCACGGAGCGGGATTTTTTTTGACGAGGCGTCAAATCATCTTATCAGCCTGAGCTGGCAACTCTGCGTTTGTAATGTATTCCTGTGCTATCCGGCGAATTCTCCACTCTACTTGTTATTCTCTTTTAAACAGCGGAAATACTTGCTCTGCGCCACCCATCAAGTCACGGGTACTTCGTTTGGTTTTCTGTGATACGCCTTATAATAGAAAAATGTCTGACGAAGTAGCAAAAGCGAGCACAGCCGCACCGGGAGGCGATACTATATTTGGCAAGATCTTGAGAAAGGAGATTCCTGCGAAAATCATTTACGAAGATGACAAAGTACGTAATTTATATTTATGGTGTTCATCGCTTACATAATAAGCAGGAAAATCTGTGTGCATATTTTCTGTGGAATTTCGGCTGCAACCTGAAGAGGCAGTTGTCTCAGTATCTGCAAGGTCACTTCCATTTATCTTTATAGTTATTCAACTTGGTAAACTGATGAGATCTCAACATCTACCTGAATGTGTGCCGACTAATCTGTCGTGCTGCATCACACGCCTAGGAAGTTGATACATAGTATAAACTCTAATTTTCCCAATAAACGAATGTTTTCCGAGTTTTGGGAGAGCTGCAAAATAATTTTCTTCTTGTCGTTGGCAGTGGAAACCAACACACTGCTTCCAACGCAAGTGTTTTAGGTATTTTTAATTGTGAACTTGGTAGGGATCCCCCTATCCGGGCTCCATCCACCATTCCAAAGTTTTCCATACCAGGTGTTGCTTACACTAATGGGACCACTCATCCTACACACAGGTGGCATAATGTCCCTCTTCCTCCGAGCTCATGCTATCGTCAGAGATGAGTGCTCAGGAGATCGCCAGCTGCCTCCTCCCGTCAGACCATCGTGGCCTGGTAGCGGCGACCCCAGGGGTTACCAACACTATCCTTCATAACCCAGGAGCGAAACTGCTCCCTGCGGGTCCTTTTCTATCCTCGAAGACCTGCGCCTCCTGCTGGCCGTTATGGCAACTCGTGCAGCCCCCAGAATGTCACTGGCAACTGCCTCGAGCATCGATGGGATCATGAGAGGGAGTTAGACCTGGCCAACCAAGGCCTCCCTTTTTCAACCACTTGTCCAGGACAGGTTACGGACAAGAATGCATGCAGGGGAATTCAAAGTGTCCATCCTAAGCACTATCACGTAGCCTTCGAACTATTTTTCGTTTTTAAATGATTTTTTCCATCAAGACTTGAGCAATTTACGTACGAGGTGCAACTTAATTCTCGAATCCAGGGATTGCAAACCCTACCCTTAGATATCAAAAATCAAATGTCCGTCCGTTTAGGAGTTTTAAAAAAAATCTGAAATTTTGGCGAAATGCTGGGTTTACTATCTCCCCCAAGAATATTGCGGCTATGGGGGTCGAGTTAGGTCTTTTTCGAAGTATTTATTAACGAATAATTCATTTTTGGGGGTCCCATAGCGGAGTTCGCCGTGAGGATGTATGGGGCTACAAATGGTGCTTTTCAAGAATGACAGGAAGTCGAATGAGATGACGGTTTCCGTGTAATTTTGGACGCATAATCCATTGTCCGTGGACATTTTACCTGACTTAAAAAAATTAAAAAAATTGTATTGACAGTTTTTGCACAATTTTTCTATATCAAAGAATATTAAACCTTTGTGTAAAATTTGCAGCGTTTTTTCATCTTAATATACACCTTCACTTTCGGAAGCCCAGCTTGATAGCCCCAATGTGCGCTGGCTGAGCATATCTTGGGTGAAAAGTGTCCTTTGTCTTCTGCTGCGCCATCTGTCTGCACTGATGGCTACGGGCGAATTCAAGATGTCCGTCCCCAACTCAAGAATTATAATAACAATGAAACCTACATATTGTACTGATTTTATCATTTCCATTTTCAGTGTATCGCTTTCCACGATGTGGCTCCTCAAGCGCCAGTCCATTTTTTGGTGATCCCCCGCAAGCCAATCGCCATGCTTTCCGATGCTGAAGAAGAGGATGCCAACGTAAGCTCCTGTTTTACCGCAAACTATAGTCCGTCGGCAATGACGTTGGGCTCTGGACCTGATCCCAGCGGCCGACGAGAGAACAAAAAAAAAAAAAAAAAAACAAAAAAAAACGGAATTTTCCCCATTTGTGCATTTTTCGGGTAATTTTATCCCTTGAAGCACAAACACAAACACACAGTTTTTTCCGCAATCCACGGGCCCTTTTTCTGCTGGTTAACCTTTCGATTTCACTGATGTTTACTATAACATATTTCAGAAAAGAAAATTTCTATAGGTATTTAATATTAATTGTCGCAATTAAGTAAAAAAAAAAAATCTGTGATTTTCGCTAAAAACGTACAGCAGTAATCAAACAGACAGGAGCCAATGTGACCAACACACCACAGCAAAATTCCCGAATTCTGGTCATAGGGGAGCTGATCCGGAGCACAACATCATTGCAGACAGACTATAAAACTATAGGTCGACAACTGAAGGAATGACACCGTGCAGCGAACCTGGCGGCATCCCGAGAGTGAAATCTGTCCCCTTCCTAGGCACACCGCCGGGGCTCACGTCCCGCATTTTTCAAAAAATTGGCCTCCTGACCAGGCTGATGGGCTTCTCGAACCCTTTCTCTTTTCATTGTCATTATAGCGCTTCGAAGCGATAATCCTATAATAATACTGTACATCTATTAATTTTGTGAGGTGATCATTCTTTCTCAGAAGCCCCGTTTTTTTCTTCCACACACTTAAATAGGTACCTGCCTATTAAAACCAGGCAATACAATTTTTTTCTTTTGTTAATACATAATGTTTTTTTTTTTTTAATTGAATCTTCATGAAGGTACATAGGATCACTTTTGACCCCTCCTTGTGTACGGTCTGAAATACTCATAATTAGGCACACTCGCCAGCGGTCAGAGATCCTGAGGCCTGAGTTTTCGAATTACGCGCGCACCTTCCGAGCTTAAAGGGGTTACCTGGAAAGGGAAGGCAAACTTCCCCTCCGAAGGAGGCTCGGTGACTCCCCTAGTTATTCTCTAAGTTGTCGACCTATAACAACCCTATCACAAATAACCAGAATTATTTCTGTTGTAGCTTCTCGGCCACCTGATGCTCACCGCCAAAAAAGTAGCCAAAGAACAGGGTTTGACTGACGGCTTTCGTCTGGTTGTCAACACCGGGAAAGATGGCGCTCAATCCGTCTATCATTTGCACCTTCACGTTTTGGGTGGCATGCAGTGCGGATGGCCTCCCGTATAATACTTCGTACCTCAGTTGTGATTCCTCATTTATTCGGTTCCGCTTACAATAAATTTTCCTCGTTCTACATCGATTGATTTTATTGTAATACCTTCATCTCTAAATGTTTACGAGTGGGTTTTAGGTTTATACAAAAACACAGAATTAGAACGTTGAATTTTAAAACTATATTGTATGATTCTGTTATAAAACTAACATTCATGAAACAATAAATAGTATGCATCTTCACTATTAAATCTTATCATGATGAGGAAATGAGACGGATTATTATTCTCACGGCCAAGAATTTCGAATAACTTTTAAAATCAAAAATAGGTCACAATTTGAACAATATCTGCAAATTAGGGTCATGAACTGGGCCATTTTGTAACGTGGAGGTTGACACAACTCCGCGTTGCAACCGATACAACACCAGGCCATTTTGCGCGTTGAACGCTTACGTTCAACAGTTCGCTTTTGAATTGGCGTTGAGAGGAGAGCCCAGACTGAATGAGAGAACACTAAGCGTACACATTAAAACACCTTATTGTACACCGAGTGACACGTAGTTTTACAATTACATCGAAGGTTCCTTAAATCGAATTTGGGGGTATTACTAGAGAACCAGAACGCTTGTCCTTGTCAACATCGAGTGGATTTGAAGGTAACAGCACAGAACTATCTATTGTAAAGTATACCAAATCGGATTAGCGAGCTGGTGCGATATAAATAAGGAGAGATTTACAACAGTTACTGTTTGAATAAAAAAGGTTGTCATCCGAAAAAAACATCTCGAACTTGGTTAGTTCTGAAGCCTCAGCCAGGATTTAAGAAAAACGGTGGAATTCTTTTCAAAGGGTGGAGGTGGCGGATGAGATATCTGGACCTAAAAGAAGGTTCTCCAGAGAGGGTCAGGAATGGTTGGGCAGAAGTGAGTTTTTGGTCAGTTTGAGGCAACTACCAGTCTCTGAGACTTGAGATGTGGCGTTCAGTTCAGAGCGGATCTCCTCAGTGAACTGAGACCTTCTGAACGGACTTTCAAAACGTTAACTTCTCCCTCCACTTTACTCCTCCGACTCCTAACCTATTAGCGAACGTTGTCGTAGATGGTTAGTTGCGGCCCAATCCCCTTCGAGACGTATGAGTTGCTTCCCACGTTCCTGAACGGGTGGTATGTTTTGCGGCCCAACACTCAATGGTAGTGTCAGCCTCAGCCCATTTACTGGGACATTTGGTCGCCTCTTTCTCGCAAATTTGGTGATTTTACTCGATCTTGGCTTCGAAATTTCACGCGTATTTTGACGCTAGGTTGTGGCTGAACGGCTTGACCGAATCTAATGTTTAAGGAGGTCATTGGACGCAGAATCGTATGCTCTTCAACTGTGTAATAAGTACTTTTTTGTCTAAGATGCTTTTGAGTTATAGGCGACAAACTGGAAGCAGTCCGAAAAAGGTCGTGTGTCCCCTGCACCAAGGTGGGCAGGCCAGCCGGGCATGGCTCCACACAACCAACCAGTGACCCGTCGATGAGCGCCTGCGAGCCCGAGTGGTGGTTCGGACAAACTTTAGTACTCTGGCCCCACCCCTGCTGCATCGTCGACCATGCCAACCACACCAAAGACGACCCCTACATGGGAACATAAGGAAACATCTAGTTCCTCAAAATGTTTAAACGAAACCTGCATCAGGTCCGTTGTGACTGATTGAAGTGATGCAACTGTGACCTCCAGGACATCATCATTGACCACCGTGGAGCGAAAGTGTCCTGAGAACGAAACAAATGCTGTAATCGAGCTGAAGTCCGAACTTACTGTCGAGACCTATCGGTTCTTAAGGCGCCAGAGGCTAGAATCTACGAAGAGGGCAAGCCAGCCACAATCCCAATGTCACGAGACAGAACCGGTCGAATATGAACTGGCATGCGAAGAAGGCTGGAAAGATGGCGATAAGGTAATGGAACAACAGCAGCTGCGGGAGCCTGAAGAGTTGTCAACCGATTCCCTCAGAGAAACATGAGGTCGGATTTTGGATCCTCCCTTAATGAAGAAACAGTCGACGTTGGCTGAGCAGCAAGAGTGCACGATAGCGACTTCTGGCATCAAATGATAGTAAATTTTGACTTCTAGGAGAAGACATCAAAATACCGCCAAGAGAATGGCCATGAGTAGGCTCCGAAAGAGCTGTTTTCTCCAGAAGCAATTAGTTCAGTCAAAGGCTTAGAAGCTTATAGAAGCTCCGCTTTCCAGACCTCTTCACGAATTGAAGCTCCACCACCAACACAAGTTGCAGCTCGACAACGCATCCTACGCACGTACCTCCAGGTAGGTGAAAACCCTCAACATGAACAACTGGATTGGAGAAGAAGCGATAACGGCCTGCAGTACATTCCAAACGCACGTCCACCTGCTGCCTCGCATGCAACGACAGGAAAGGATGCTCCAAGGCATGAGAGTGCAAGAAGGCGTTCGTATACTGCTCTCGTTCATGCACAAACATTGAACCCTTTTTGAAGATGAAGACGACCTGGATGATGATGTCTTGGAAAAACCCAAAACAGAGAGGAAATTTGTCGAGTTTTCAACACGCTCTAGCTTCTATACTATTGGGTCAAAAATCAAAGTTGACTAGTGCATTTTGTGGGAAATTTAATGATCTTTCAGTTTGATTCAGGCAACATTTGCCATAGAACGCATAGTTTCGGAATTAAAAGCAAAAATCTGAAAAAAGTGACACAATTTTGGAGTTTTTTTTGTGAATATCAAAAAACACAAGCCAAAATTGCTCAATCTCTTTGGGTTCGAGTTCAGTACCCCAAAAAATAAGAATAAGACTTGAAAATCCAACCAATAGTTGATTAGAGACGATAAGCGTTACGACTGGTGGAGAATGTTGGCAAATGGCTTCAGTTTACTCTTCGGTTTAAAAGAACACAATGTGTTGTTGAGCATTGGAATTTGTGGTGTAATTTTCGCTAAAAATAAAAATAGTTGGCACACTCACTGGCTGGAAGTTGCACGAGGGTGAACCGCCTATACTTCTCTTCTTGTGATACGACTTGATAGGTACCCAACCATTCCTGATGTCTTTTTTGGATCCCCAATCATGTTCAGCGGTTCGAAAAGTTGCAACAGACTACATGTTAGACTACTTGTTTCTTTTTAAAGCCCTTTCAAACCATCGATGGATCAAAGATTGGCTCACGTAGCTCAAACATAGGATTTTGAAAACGTTAATCGGATTTCTAAAAAACATTTAACATTTCACTGCAAAGGGAACAACTACTCCGCACAAAGCGTACAGGAAATATAACCATCGAACTAACAACGTAGAAAAAGCTGCCAATACTTTATGCACAAAAGGACAACGACTAGTAAGAAATAAGGGATGTGAATTGGCACTCGAGTTGAGGAAAATCCGACACAAGGTCCTTGTTTTGAATAAATCGCGAGACGACTTCAAAAAAGGGAAAATGCTCATATAAAAATTATTTCAAAAATGAGGCAGTGTGGATTGAAAATTAGATGGTGCAGTAACAATGTAAAAAGTGACAAACTCGCAACGGAATTGGGAACCAGGTTGACATTAAAATTAACACCTAAGTTCCTTTTTGAAGATACCGACTCTTTAGGCCTTACCTAATTACATCAGGTATTAGAACCATCCGGGTAAAATACTGCACATTTCGAGGGCAACTAGATTAAATCAAGTGTTGCTCGGACAATATTTATCTACACAGATATACTGGAAACGCGTTTCACAGTCCTTACAAACGCTTGGGTTTCACAAGTTGATGTTCCTGTTGTGACGAGCGCTACACTTTTTCAACAGGAGGGAAAATTGTCTCAATTCTCAAACAATTGCACACTAATGGTGCTTTCATAATGTGACAACAGTAAAACATGTACGCGAATGCAAAACCGAACATCAACATTAACTTCAACAAAACAAATAACATCTACTTAACATCTAGATAAGATGAACTGTATTGCACCAGAGACCAACTTTGAGTCGAACTACAACAAAAGTTTCATGAAGACGAGCACGTCGGAAAACTGCACCACAATGCGGGGGCCAACCTCGTTTTGATTTCTCTCTTTTCGGTTCATCACATTGAATTCAGCGTGAATTCATTTCTGGACACTTTCGAATGTTGCGCACAAAATTGGCAGCTCCAGGTTTTACATCATAAATCCCACCGGTAAACTAATGCAGTAAAATTTGTCAAATAGACGAACCTAGCAGCGCAAAACTGACCAGAATAGTTGTGAGATCTCGTATTCAGAGGTCTTCAACAATATCAACTAACACATGACCTCTACTATTACTAAATAACGACTTATGGTTTTTCTTATCTAAACATATAAATTAAAAAATGGCAATCACATCCAATTGAAACTTGTCGTTTCTCATTTCTCGATTCACAACGAACAATAGTTTATATATCATATATTCTATACATAGATACATTTAACTACCATGTAACGTTGATTAACATGCATTAATAGGCGAAGGACCACTAAAAACCTACAAATTTCCCAAAGCGTTCCTCCGAAATGTTTTGCCGCTGAAGTTGGAAGCAGAGAAGTGACGCTGAGCTTTAGCAAGCGAAACAAAAAGGAAAAAAAACTCCATGAAAAAAGTTAGCCGTGAAATTAAAAGAAAGAAAAAAAAAAAAAGAGAGATAGACTTAGGGGGATAAAAATAGAAGGGATGAGAACTGAGAGAACACAAACGTGCCTGAGTTAAACTCTTACCAAGGTTGGCAGCGAAGCTTCATTTACAAATACAAGCAAGCCGGGCAATATGCGAACTTCCGAACTATTCATGAATTGAACCCAGTCGAGGTGCCTGGTCCCTGAAAAGGAAACAAAATTAAAGTAAAACACAAGTTTAGGGATGATCATTTCATTTTCACGAGAGAGTTCAACTCCAAGGAGGCATTCAGTTCAGAGTAAAAATGTTCTAAGTGTCCAGTTCGTACACCGTACAGGCCCAAAACCATATATATATTCTGATCAGAATATATATATGGTATATTGTCGATATATCGACAGTGAAGGAGTAAAACCGTATAATTGAAAATTCCAAATTTTTCAGGGGACGAAAAAACCAAACCGTCTATGTAAGCTTTCCACATTCAGATTATGAGGTGATGAAACCGTCCAAGTTTTCAATCACCCCAAAACTGAACTCGAAAACACCTAACGAAATGTATGATAAGAACCGATAGAACTATTATAACCCTCGATATCCTTAAACATTTCATCGATAGAACTCGAAAATCTAGGAATGGATTATGCGTCCAAAATTACTCGGATAACGACACCTAATTTGACCTCCTGGAGTCCTTCAAAAATCCCATTTGTAGCCCCATGAATCCCCGTAGGTAGATACCCACCGTGAAATCTAATCGTTCTGGGATCCCCAAAAAGGGATTCTGCGTCAAAAAATACTTCGAAAACGACAACTAACTCGAACCCATGGCCGAAACTCTATCAAAAACCCCTCCCGCAGCCCACGGGTTTGGGCGATCGGGGTGAAAACCTTGCGGGCACAACTAGATGGGAGATAAACCGAGTATTTTGTCAAAATTTCAGATTAAAAAAAAAAACGCTGCAAGCGCGGAGCATTCACTAATAACACTGCTCTGAAAAAATAAATAAATAAAAAATCGATCTCATGCTGCAAGAGGTCTGATTGTGGTCCTGGGGGTTTTCGAGGGTGGTGAATCCGAATCCGAAGTCCGTTTTGCCCCTAGACGCAGAGGTTCCGCTGTAGAGTACCCAAATGTTAACAAAACTCACAATTTCCTTTTCATTATTTTTCAACGAGCAGGTTTTATGCTTCCTACAGGAAATCTAACGCTGAACACGCCCATATATAGGTATGCCTGTACATATGTTGATGCCATCAACATATAGGCATACCTATATCAACTTATATGGGTCTAAAATGCTTCCTTCATGTTTTTTTTGCCGAAAAACTACCATAATGGAAAGTATGATGAACAAAATGGTGGATCGGAAAGAACCTACAACACAGCCCTACAAAAAAAAAAGTTTCTGATCCGGGGGTCTGACTATGGTATTCCTATGTATTTTTCGACGCCGAATCCGAATCCAAAGTCAAAAAAATCCGTTCACCCCTTAATTTTTTGTGTAGGGGCGGTTCCACCAACCCCTGTTTAGGGGTGCTTATCCCCTCGTTGGTCTCTCGGACTTCAGTAAAGGTCCGCACACATCACAAAATATCCCCGATGCGTTTGTACACTCCAAAATACTCATATTCATCAATTTACCCCTCCTGGAGGGATGATTTCGCCCCTACACAAAAAATTAAGGGGTGAACGGATTTTTGTGACCTCGGATTTGGATTAGGGATCCCAATCTTGAATCCTGCAATTGCAGGATCCTGCAGGATCCTGCCGCTTTTTGAGAGGTGCGGATCCTGCAGGATTCGTGCGTGGATCCTGCAATCCTGCAAACATGTGAATAACAGTTTCCACTCTTGGCAGGGTGCTTTCCCCTCCAGCGCTCCAGCCCCCTCCTTCTCCGTTCTTCTGCGTGAATCACAATTTCCTTCTGTGATTCACAGTTTTCCCCCATTTAGCGCCAGGGCCAGTCCAGTCTTCTACCATTAAATGAAAATTTTTCATTTATCATCTTTTTGCAACATGATGGTATTATTAACTTGTGCCTTGTGAGCTGATTTAAAGCTATGGATTCCACGGCCGTTTGGGATCATTTATCGAAATCATTTCATCACCACAGAAAATGTATCAGGTCCAATCCCAGCCGCAGGTCCAAGTCCAAGTTCTGCATCATCTTTGACTGGATCTGGCTCAGACCAGCTGAATACTTTACATTCCGCGCACCTATCATTAAAAGAAGGACTTGAATCGAAACTTCAACAACCTCAAACCTCCTTGCAAGAACGAGCTCTTTCCACTCTGGACTTGGAAACTGTATTGAAGAAAGAAATGTCCACTTTCGACAATGACAACGTAAGAGGAAAATGACTCACCCAGGGATCTGTTACACTACCAGTATAAGAGATCCCTGGTCTAACCATGCCCTTTTCTTACCTGACAACGATACCGCCCACTTGAATCCGCACGCGCCTTCTCCGCTGCTGGATAGGTATTCACCTATGTTACACCTATGTACAGTACATATTATGTACTGTACATAGTGCAATGCGTTCAGAGTATCCATTCGTTCGCGAATCAACAGTGACACTCTGAACGCATTGTGCATGCTTCGGTCGTTCTTCCAGACTAAGTAAAAACATCCAGTTTTCAATTCATACCGTTTGTAACAATCATAATATTAATTATTATGATTGTTACAAACGGTATGAATTGAAAACTTCAATAAGAGAATATAAAGACAGAATATAATTATTATATTCTGTCCTTAAATACTCTTATTGACGACCTAAATCTTTTAATTTTACCTACTTACCTATTCCGGGTATTCTATCATGACTTAGCATTATAAATTACTAATTAATTAATTAAATAAATAATTAATTTGCGCTGTTGGGCAGATGCAGGATCCTGCGCAGGATCCTGCAGGATTGGCAAGTTGGAGGTGCGGATCCTGCAGGATTGAAAATCCGTGCGGATTGGGACCCCTAATTTGGATTCAGCGTCCTCCCCCGGATCAGAAACTTTTCTTTTTGTGGGGCTGTGCAATAATTCAAACCTTCATAATAATATTATATAGATATTATCTAGCGTGAGAATCTATATAAACCACGCTTGCATACGAGTCTGCAACACATTAGGACAATAAAATAAAATTGTTATGTCTTTAGTTTAGTCGTTGCTAGGGAACCCACCGTAACGCATTTTTTAACGCTTTCTTCGTTTATAGACATACAAATTTAAAGTCAAAAACATGGTTTTTCATCAATCTTGAAGATTTTTGTACATTGTTGTTGTTTTAATAGGCAATAAAGCACAGATTTTGTAGGATGACCTTGTTGATTGGGATCAACTGTTGACGTTCTTTTGGTTTATTATTCTTGGAATAATACACCCATGTATTCGTGTCGGTGGTCGACAATTCTGAGCGGCCTCAAAATTTGACATTATCCGTTTCAAGAGGTCTACATTCTAAATCCGAAATGTCCGTCAGCGGTTTTGGCCGGTAGGATTTTTTTTTTTTTTTTAAATCTGAAATTTTTGACAAAATACTCGGTTTACCATCTAGTTGTGACCGCAAGGTTTTCATCCCGATCCCTTAAACCCCCTCTGCGGAGCTAAAAAGGGGCGACAGGAGGTTTTTTTAAAGGGGTTTGGCTATGGGGCCGAGTTATGTGTCGTTTTCCGTGGAATTTTGGACGAAAAATCCACTTTTTTTAAGGTACAACATCTGTCCAAACATTGTACAGAAATTTTTAATTTAATTTTTTTTTTCAAACACTGAAGTAATATTTGCCCATATATGGTTGATATATCAAAGAATAATATAGGGTAAAGCCCCGTACCTCGCCCATGCTCCTACCTCGCCCCACCAGTGATATTACCTAGGTAGAGAAAGGATATTACAACTTTGAGCCACTGATTCGGTAGCTCTCTGAAAATGGTTGAATTGGCTGTGAACTTTTTTGTGATACCTAGCACTGTTATCGTAGGAGAAGGTTAAAACGTTTTTGAGGTGCCAGTTTGTGATCGTGGAAATTGTACATTTGATCGTCCCAGGGCTGAGTAAAGTCGTATTTTCGTACAATTGTTTGTTTAATGTGTTGTCCAATATGTCTGTTAAGCACTGAAAAAAAAGTTTTTGAAAAAAATAGGATCTGTGGGTGTCATGACCGGTTTTCAAAATTGGTGTGTATGCACGTACCTTGCCCCACCTCCTTGTGCGTACCTCGCCCTTAGGATTTTTTGATACCGTTGTGGTTACCAACCAATTACTAGCCATATTTTTCTAATTATAATTTTTTTGTTCACTATGAACTTCAATTTTAAATTTTACAACTTTAAGCAACAAGAAAAGTATTCGTCCTTGACAATAATTCTAGGATTTTGTGATAAGGTTGTGGTTACCAACCAATTCCTAGCCATGTTTTTCTAATTATAATTTTTTTAATGCATTAAAGTTTTATATTCAATATAAAATAAACGTATTTGATTCATTTTCCATACTTCTGAGCGCTCAATTTCGAGAAATAGGGAGGTGGCGCAAGGTACGACCCTATCCGGGGCGAGGTTGGTACTATGTTCGTACCTGGCCCCACTTTGGAGGGTTTTAGAAATTTAGCTCTAGAAAACTCGAAATAACCCATTTCAACACCTGGATCTTGTAGACAACTTATTTCCCTAGCGATCTGTAAAAAAAACGATTCGATCAGAGCCCTAGGGGTCTCCCAAGAGAGGAAAATCTGAAAAGTAGGGCGAGGTACGGGGGCTTTACCCTACCCTTGTGTAAACTTAGCAGCTCTTTTCGTTTAATTCTCACTCCCTACGGTGACGCTTACCGTATACTGGAAGTATGACAGTCGCATTGGCACCGGCAGTGGGCTGCTGTTTCCATCCAGTCTTCACAGTTGATCTTTCCTTAGCGCAGCTAAACAATGACCCTCTCCTTAGTAGGGAATCGATACTTTAAAAGCTCCAGAAGACAGTCAATCACTTCGAAGAAAAAAAAGGTCTCACCCCAACTTGCCACAAACTACTAACTACGTGGGATACGATTAAAATGCAAGAGCTAGCCGCCAAGAAAATGTTCGGATGGCGCGGAGGGTTTCCGGGAAAAATTCAACGCTATTCGTCGATTGGGTTACCTACGTTAGGGATTTACACGAAACACACGAGTTCGTTTCACTATGCTGAATGTCCGAAAAGCATTTTGGTACAGGGCGTACCAAAGAGCAGCTGCATACAAAAATTGCCGTTCTTAAAAAATAGAACATTACAGATCGGTAGTGGTGTTTCACATTGTGCGGTAGGGTCCTTGCATTTTGAGATACTTAATGACAAGCGACGGCCCGTTGGCGACGATTTCCGGCGGGATTTGAGTGAGCGGGCAGTTGTCGATGCTCATGATTTGCAGGCTGTTGCATAACGCCAATTCGAATGGGAGGTTATGCAAGTTGGGGTTGTCGTTGATGTAAAGTGACTCGAGGTTTTCCAAAGTGCCGATTTCCTCTGGGATTTGAATCAAGTTGTTTTCACCCACTCCGAGGTACAAAAGGTTGGATAAGTTGCCGATGGCACGAGGAAGCGTTTGGAGCTGGTTGCTCTGCAAAATTAATTTTTGCAGATCCCTCAAATATCCGATTTCTGTAGGGAGCTGGTCCAATTTGTTTTCTTCCAAATCCAAGACCCGCAGTTTCTTCAGGCTCACGATAGTCGACGGTATTCGGCGGAGCAGGTTGTTAGACAGTATGAGGACTTCGAGGTTGATCAAGTACTGAATGTCTTCGGGAAGCTGCTTCAGCTGATTCGTACCAAGATTTAGTTCGACCATGTTACCTGAAAAAAGAAAGGCGGCGATCAACATTGTATTATGCTGGCCAAACTGAGCAGGACTTATGTCAAGTCTGCTTTGGACATACTTTTCGGATGACAAGACATTGAAATGATAAATGCTGCAAAAAAATCGTCATCGAGCTGAATCAACTTTCAGCTTGCCAATTTATCGATTGTTGGACGAAAAATCGATTAAATGGATTTAAAATCGAAAATTCGAGCTTCTTGCCAGACAAAATGGAAAACTGGGCTACGGGAAGGTTTTTCGAAGGGTTTCGGTTATGAGGTGGAGTGGGGTGTCGTTTTCGAAGTATTTTTAGACGTAGAATCCATTTTCTGGGGTCTCAGTACGATTAGACTTCTCCGTGGGGATGTATTGGGCTCTCATGGGGCTACAAATGGAATTTTTGATATAATAACATATAATAATAATAACAATAATAATAATGAGTGTATATAATAAGTGTATAAACCAACATTGATTTTTTTCTTAAAACAAAAAATAAATCGATTACGATTTTTTGCAGCACTAGAAATGACACCACGCAGGCGAAACAATCTAGAAAGAGTGAGGTTGGACTCGATTCAGCGTACCAAAAACATTCAATTCGTAAAATGTAGAAAATGTCGAAGAAATTGCCATTCAGAAACCCAATGTTTGGCCTGTAGTTCCTCGCGACAGAGAAAAAAGCTGATCGAGTGAAAACCTCCACTCCTTTCAACAGTAAAAAACAAACAAAAAAGTAAACAAAAAAAGTTTAAGAAGGTATATTAATATGCTCACCCCATGTTCCCAGATCCAACGGCAAGGAAGTCAAAACGTTCTCCTTCATGTTTAACTTGGTCAGATTCTTCGCCCTGGAGAATATTCCGTAAGGAATTTTGTCGATTTCGTTGTGTTCCATGTTGATGGAATACACCGTCGTAAACTGGTGAGGACCTCCGGCCGGGTAGGCGGTGAAGTTGTTCCTGGACAAAGTGATGCTCGTCAGCTCTTGAAGGCAGGACAGCAGCCCGTCGGGAAGATTGTTCAACACGTTCCCTTCGACGTTGAATTCGTCCATATGCTTGCAGTTGCTGAGGGATTTGGGCACGGATTGCAACCGATTATACCGCAGGCCGAGCCTCGTCAGGGCTCTCAGGTTCCCAATGGACTCCGGTATGTCCAACAATTCGTTGTGCTGAAGATCGAGGGTCAAGAGATTGACGCAGTGGCCGATTTCCGGAGGAAGATGTTCCAAATGGTTGTGCGAAACGTCAAAAGTCGTCAAATTCACCAATTTGCCGATCCCCGCCGGAAGCTCTTTGATTTTGTTCTCTCTCAAGCTCAACATCGTCAAATTGGTCAAGTTTCTAATTTCATCGCCGACGACGCGAATGCGATTGAACCGCAAAAACAGAGTAGTAAGCGACGTCAAACTGTAGACAACGTCGGGGATTTCGTTGAGTTTATTGTGTCTCAAATCTAAAACTTTGATGGACTTTAGAGTAGCCAAAGACTCCGGGAGGCTGGTGAGAGAATTTTCGCTGAGTGCAAGCGTTTGCAAGTTCACCAGGCACCCAATTTCAGACGGCAGAGTGACTAATTTGTTACCATAGAGGTAAAACTCCTGGAGATGAGTGAGATCTCGTACGGTTTGGGGTATGTTAGATATAGACGATTTCGAGAGATCCAAACGTGTTTGATTTTCGTCTTTGCATCTGGTGAATTCTTTGGTTATGTCCAGATCTGCTTGTATGGGCTTGTTCTTTTTGACGGTGGGTTTGGGCTTGTTGGACTCGGGGTGTTTGACTGTCACCACTTTGGGCCGCACCCCGTCGCCTCCGCCCAATGAGGACGTGAGTATTTTCTTTTCCCTCGTCGGGTTGTCACTCCCTTCAGGCATGTTAACGTCGGATATTTGCCCTACTCCGTAATCCAAGTCCAGGGGGTCCAGAGGGTTGGGGGCGACGGCGCTTGAGAAAGGACCCCGTTTGTAGTCGGCCAGCCTCTCCGCGGCTAAGTTACTTTCGGTAGTTTTACCCTTACCGCTTTTGCGCATTTTCCGGTTTCAGCCGTGAAAAAACGAGGGTGTTTCTCCCCCGGGTTCAACGTCGACCCATCCAGGGAGTCACCTGAAACTGATAACGTGGACCGCTACACAAAGAACTTTATCTTCAATACCCACAGACACTTTATACCACCCCAAAAAAACGCGCACAACTTCGAATATACACTCAAAAGACTGCAAAAGTCGATATTTGCCTAAACTACGAGAGGTGAATACTGAATTCTCAACTTATTTCAATTCCTATCACTCCAAAATCGGCCATTGCCTGCTGGAAACGTAGCTGACCACAACACGAACGAAGAACGTCAAACAAGGGCGGGGTTGGTTGACACCTCACGTTGAGGTGGTTCGCCCTGGAGGATAATTCATTAACTAACACGACTCCCCAGCACCAAAATTCAAATTTCTCCAAGTTCCTCGGCCTTCGACACCAAAAATAAAATATTATATTTCCCGCCTTCCTTCGCTCTGTAGTTTTCTCGATTTCGACCCGTAAGAATCGATGGTATACATACCATGTACCAGGTTTTGACACGAAACGTCCAGAAAATCATTTTTATTTGAAACGGTACCTAGTTTATTTGGAACCAACATAAAAGACAATATCTTCATTAAAAAAATGTGCTATGCGACAGAATGACCTCTGATTGGCCGAAGCTGGATGTCAGGTTTCGAAAACAAACTCCTCTTTAAAAAAAAAAAGAAAAAAAAAGTTCCTTCTGCCAAAAAAAGCTCGGACGGATTACGACGGACGGACATTTCGTTTTTGGAATCTAGACCTCTTGAAACGGATAATGTCAAATTTTGTGGGTGATCAGAATTTTCGACCTCCGTCCGAGCTTTTTTGGGCAGTAGGAACTTTTGGTTTATTATTCTTGGAATAATACACCTATGTTTTCGCGACGGGGGTCGACGACTCCGATCGGGCTCAAAATTTGACATTATCCGTTTCAAGAGGTCTACATTCAAAATCCGAAATGTCCGTCCGCCGTCCAGGCCGTTTTGGGCAGTAGGCATTTTTTTTTAAATCTTAAATTTTGACAAAATACTTGGTTTACCATCTAGTTGTGCCCGCAAGGTTTTCAGTCCGATCGCCCAAACCCGTTGGGCGCTATGGGGCTATAATGGGGCTACGGGAGGGTTTTTTTTAAAGGCTTTTAGCTATGGGATCGAGTTAGGTGTCGTTTTCGAAGTATTTTTGGACGTAGAATCCATTTTTTGGGGTCCCGGAACGATCCGATTTCACTGGGGCGATCTTTAGGGCTTTCATGGGGCTAAGAATGGGATTTTTGAAGGATCCCAGGATGTTAAATATTTTTCGAGTTACAAATGCAGAATTTTTGAAAAAAACACATTTTTGAACAAAAAATCCAAAAAAAAAATTTTTTTGAGATAAAAATCCAAAAAATTTTTTTTTTTTAATTTTTTAATTGACAGAATTAAATTTCTGCACAAGTAACGTATATCAAAGAATAATAAACCCTTGTGTAATATTTGCAGCGTTTTTTTTAAGAGGAGTTTTTTTCCGAAACCTGACATCCAGCTTCGGCCATAGGTCATTCTGTCACATAGCACATGTAAAGGTGTATTGTAGATTACTTACATAGAATAAATCTTGGAAGGATACATACATAATAATTATAAAATTTTTATAATTATTATAAACCAAATGGGGGAAAGTGCTATGTATTTTAAATTGAACTCCCTCTTGGTCCTCTGTAGTCTTCAAATGGTTTATGCGTCCAAAATTACTTGGAAAATGACACCTCATTTGACCTACCAACATCTTTCACAAGCCACATTAGTATACTAATGTGGTATATAGGTAGCCCCCTGAAAGCCCCATAGATCCCCACAATGAATTAGGATTGTTCTGGGACCCCCAATAATGGATTCTACGTCCAAAAATACTTCGAAAACGACACCTCACTCGACCCCATAGCCGAAACCCAAAGTTAAGTAACTGTTCACCTCCCATGGTGGTGCAAATTTAGATTACAAAGTGGTTGTTTGCCGATGGTGCAGAGGTCTAATCCAATGAGTTTGGTTAGGGAGATAGAATGACTCCTCTTCTGAATACTAAATTGTTTACCTGAATAAACAATTTAGTATTCAGCAGAGGAGTCGTTCTCTCTCCCTAACCAAACTCATCAAATTTGGATTCGTCACATCCTGGGATCAATAGTCCTCCTGAGCGATCAACCCCATTTCCAGCTTTCAGCCAGTTATTTCCGGTTTTCTCTTTTACTGGACAAATCAAGGAAACTGGCTTTTCCATTGGATTTAATGGAAAATTGGATTTACTGCTGTATTCAGCAGAGGAGTCGTTCTCTCTCCCTAACCAAACTCATTGAAATTTGAAGAGAACACACCACACCGAAATTTGAAGAGAAACAAACTTTAGACGATAAGTACCACTAGAATACTATGACGCATTTATTCTGGCGACCGCGGTTTTAGGTATTCATATGCTCGACACATCTAAATTCTGTTGGTCCCTGAGAAGTGAAAAAAAATAAAAAAATTAAAAAAATAAAAATAATAATATACCTACATAATAACTTTTATTATATTTTTATTTGTATTAATACTATTATTAGGTAATTATTACATTTTATAGTAATTTTTACAGTATTAAATTTTAATACTATTATGCTTGAGTTCAAGTTATCGTGTTACTGATCACTCCAGGTTACAGCAAAATAGTTCACGAGACTGATTACTGGCCATAGATTAAAGCCGCTGGACACCCTGCGATAGAGTTCTTAACCCACGAAGTTGAATGTTTTTGCCGACTGTACCTATACCAGGTATAGGTCCTATACATTTTTAAATTGTAATGCAACAGCATTTATCGGTAGATTGTTCATAATTTTCCTGCTCTTCAATGTATTTTGGTTTTGTGCTGTTGGTAGTCGTTTTAAGCCCATAAATCGAAACTGGTTGAAGTGACTTCAGATCGATCAGAGGTTAATGTGTACGCTTTTAACTGCAGCCCAATCTGATCGCTCATATTTATCTTCAGGGATAAGGATCGATTCCTGTTCTGTAGGATCATCATTTTTTTAAGGAAAAATTACAATTTTGTCTTTGGATTGCTTTACGAGACGTTCAATCGTCGATTAGAGTTCGATTGTAGGATCGATGGAAGGTATCGATCACCCTGAAAAACTTCCCCCAAGTTTAACCTTCCGCAGTCAGTGACGTCACAGTGTCTCTGAAGTGGGTGTGTTCCTTGCTTTTGGTGAAGGACCCCGATCAATACTGACATTTTCCAAGGGTCGTTCTACATCAACCCGTTTCCCCATTGAGTTTTCCGTCACGAATTGTCGTTTTGACATAATTCGAAATGGGGTCCCTGTTTCGAAGCGAGGAGATGACATTATGTCAACTGTTCCTCCAAAGTGAAGCTGCTTACGCCTGTGTGTCGGAACTTGGGGAGCTGGGACTTGTCCAATTTCGAGATGTAAGTAGTTTATTCATTTTTTGGGGCCGTTATTAGGTGTGTGCGTTTCCTTAAGCTTAAGTCTCGTCAAAACTTGGAATATGCCAAAGCTCGGGGACTTACCCTTCAAGTTCGCCCCGTATGGGGCGAAGTAGCCTTTAGGGGTTGGAAGGTCTGTACAAGGAGGATCAATATTTGATGGGTACACAACCCTACGACCCTACAGCTACTTGAACGTTTTTGATAAGACTTGATAGGAATTAGTAGCTTCTGGACGGAGGTGACTTGGTCGGCTAGTGCGAGATAAGTCCGATAATATTTCTTTGGGCGTTGTCACATAATAGAAATTGTACTTTCCAGCTGAACCCTGATGTCAACGCTTTCCAACGTAAATTCGTCAACGAGGTCCGTCGTTGTGACGAGATGGAGAGGAAGCTGCGGTATCTCGAAAAGGAGATTAAAAAAGACGAAATCCCAATGCTGGACACTGGAGAGAATCCTGAAGCGCCGCAGCCGAGGGAGATGATCGATTTGGAAGTAAGTCATAGTGTTAACACCAGACAGCCATTGAAGGCTAGCGGTGCAATAAGCCTAGGTGCCAAAATAAATTTCAATTAGGTAATACTTGAAAATAATAATATTAATTTCAATAACTTAATAATTCACAGCAATAATTATAAATTATTATTAGGTTATTTAAATTATTAAATTTAACTTATTATTATTTTTATTTTTTATTTTTAATTACGAGGCTCTAAGGCGAATATGTCAGACTTCTTCCTCCAGTTGGTGTCGTCATCCTTAAAACTATCTCTATGTCCTGTAATGTGGGACAAGTGTCAATGTGTGAATCCGTCATATCAGCTAGCTGGTAAAGATTGCAAAGTGGGGATTCACAGATGCCAATTCTGCCAAGATGCTTCGCTAGGAAATCATGACCAGTTTGTGCCCTGAAGCAGGCTACGCTCTGGGCTAGGGGTCTCAATCCCGCACAATCCCACATGATATTTCGTAAATAATAAAATGAAGAAAAAAAAGGCAAGTGTTTGCAAAACAACACAACAATCTTTACCTTACCAAAAAGGCAATTTATTTACAAAAATGTATTTAAAAATATTTGAAAAAATATTAAGAAATATATGCGTTGAAGGTTGTGAGATGGAACCATTCTCTACATCTGGGTGGGTGTGCTTGTTGGGAGAACTTGTTGAAAGAAAAGACCTCATGAAGGTCAGTGAGTTAATAGTTTCATCACCCTGATTGGATCCGAGAATGCTCTTTCTAACTCCACACTCGTGGGTGGAATCGTCAAACAAAATGTATAATAATAATAATATAATATTATTATATTATGCACGCTGTAGGTAGCGCCCCCTCTTCCCCACTGATAATGTTAACTACAGCACAATAGGCATTAGGAGGGCTTATGTGAATCACAGGCTGATGCAGGCTGTGATTCAGACCACAGAAAACGCGGCTTGTTTTTAATCAAGGGGAATCCCGCATTTGCAAGTCCTCTGGGCAGATTTCTCGGTATTGGGCCGGTGATGAGTTGTTCCCAGCTTTTCCCAGCAGCAGCTCTCTCGTGTTCCTGACGGACGAGTTTCTTCCTGGCTTCAATACGGCGCTTGCTGGCGCTGGCTGGCTTGGCTGTGTCATGCTAGAACCTCTTTTGGCAAGGTTTCCGCCTTTTCGTTCCCTTCAATTTGGCAATGCGAGGGTACCCACTGCACGTGTTGAGTACCCCTCTCAATAAGCTGCTCGATTTTCCTCCGGCACTCCAAGACCATTTTAAAGGACTGATTGAAATTATTTTATTAATTAAAGTTTATGGTGGCGTTTAGGCCCTTTGTACCGCAAGCCCTTCAATTAATATTTACACTCTCCTCAAGAGCTACTGAAAAATTGAGCAGATTGCTTGAACTTGTTTTCAGCTAAACTATTTCCGCTCCCATGCCGCGAAACTCCCCGGACATCACGACAATTCTTACAACAACCGACAACTCCAAAAACCATACCCAAATCTTTTTAGTAACCTCAAGAATACGAGAGGACCTGCATAATCCTCATAAGGATATAATATATCCTTATATTATAAGGATTGATACGGCAATGGTAATTTTTTAGGCTCTTGATTTCAATGTCTGCCACGATTCTTGCGGATTGTGTAGGTAATTTTTCGTTGTCCGCATCAGAACTAGTATTGATCATTCGACAACCACATTCGTTCTATTTTCCCTTTAATGAATTGGTTTTTAACCTTGTCCACATATTACTTCTAATGGTCCCTCCTTCAAATGGAATATCACTCGGGTTGAATTCTTGCTGCCTACGCTAAAAAATGTTTTTGTCTAATGAACTGAGTAAATTATCGGTGGCTTGTAAAAATTGTCTCGTGCGTTTTCTGTGTGAATGAATATTCATGCAGGTGGCTCCTTCTCTTGTCTTGAACCTGAAACACTTTTCTGCAACACATCTTTTGAACGGAACGTCCGCACTTCACTCACAACAAGGCCTCTATGATTCGAATGAAATTTAAACAAATTCTCATTTTATTGTTATTTTATCGTAGCTGCGTAAATGCAAGTCGCCAGATATACTTGACTTCCCTCATTTGCGAATTATGTGCTCAAGTACTTGGGAGTGGGGGTTTCATTAACAAAATACTAAAATTGATCACAAGCAGGTTATTGGCTATAGTCCTGTGTGGTCAGTATGTTGTTCACGTTAGTGTTGTCCTGGAGAAATGAAACCGGGTCTACTTGGAGTTGGTTCCAGGCCCCACAGGTATTACAGGCAAAGAAAAACCTGACACTCTGGCCAAAAGGGTCTCTCAAATCCCATTTGTAGGCCCGGAGCTGGCGGTTGGGCTACTAAGAACGTCGGAGGTGGATAATATCCTCCTATTTTGAACATATATCCACTGGATATATGTTCAAAATAGGAGATGGCGACATATTGAAAGTTATTCGCGCAGTAGGTACACAAAGTCAACATCAAACCGAGGAGAGTCATTTCAGGCGTTTTTGACTGGCTTTATTCTGACTGATTCTCGATCCACTCATCATTTGTTGTGTTGGTCAGGGGCGGATCCACGGAAGGAGGGGAAGGGGACCAGGTATACTAGAATCTAGATATTTGATATTACTGGGTCTCAGTTGTACTGCATATAATGGAGTTATCCCCCATCACTTCAAGAAAAAAATCCTGGCTCCTCCCTCTTGGTTATAGATCCCTGTACTCTTATGCCCTCAAGCGGACGTTTTACAGACAGAGGAAGTTTGTGGGAACTTTAGCGGTTCCGTCCTTTGAAAATCCACAAAGTGAAGCTCTTCCGATTGTTTTGTGAGCGGCCTTGGCGTTGAGGCCACCAGACCCTCTCCCCCCTCTTGCTGCCCTACTAATCGTCCAGACTACGAAATACACGGTTGACTAACCGACGATTCGATTAAAAATCTGTCCCTTGATTGACGGCTCATCATAAAAGAACAGTTTTGACTACCGTTGAATAAATAAGAATAATCAAAATGACGTCTCATTGAGTTGAGCTCCGTTTCTGCAAACTTTTTAACCTTCCCGTCTCATATTTTTCACTCCTCTGCTGAATTTTAATCAACCCTCTACTACGTTTGCCTTCCCGATGTTTTCAGGCCACGTTCGAAAAGCTCGAAAATGAACTTCGAGAAGTCAACCAAAACGCCGAAGCCCTCAAACGGAACTTCTTGGAACTTACTGAGCTGAAACACATATTGAGGAAAACGCAAGTTTTCTTCGACGAGGTAAGCTTCTCCCCTGGTGGTGCTACTTGTCCGAACTTTTTCCAGAACAATTCTTATTATTGTGATTATTTGATTCATTTTTTGTTTTTCCTATTTAAAAAAAAGAAAAAAACTGGTTTGTTAGGTTTTGAAAGAGATTTAAAAAAAAGTTCCCCTCAAAAATTGAAAATGATTGATGAATACGTGTTCTGAACTGTGAAGTGTTCTGTTGTCACCAACTTCGATTTGTTTTATTCAAGTCTGCTCTAAAAAAACCAAAATTAGAATTGAGTAGGAAATCACTGATTGCAGGGGTTTCAGATGGTGCTGAAATCGAATCTCTGGAGGTTCGGAAAAAAAGGACTTCGGATCAGATTTGGGCACAATGTTATTAATTTATGAGGTTGTGAATTAATTCACATCATGCTTTGATTGAAGCATGCTTTTGCATGCACACAAATTCACAATCAAATAGGTAAAGTATGAATTTACACTAAAATAGGTAAAGTATGAATTAATTCACATTCACAACTTTTTCCGTAAATTCACGAAAAATGTAAACAATAATTGTTTACATTTTTCGTGAATTTACAGGTTCTTTTTGTTGTGAAAAAAACCCCTGTAAGTAAATTTTTTTAAATTCACAAATAGATCTTTGAATTTTAAATCTTTAAATAATTTGTGATTTTTGAAAAAATTTACGGCGAATTAAAGTCAAATTCGCGGTAATTCTCCTTGTTTCCATTTTCCTTTACGGATTTTGAACAGAGTAACCAAAACCTAATTGTCGGTCACTGGAAACCTTCAAAAATTATATTCACAGGTTTTTCTCAGAGTATCACAACATCACTGGTCAGCAGACCCACGAGAACTGGAATTACCGCAAATTTGACTTCGCGGTAAATTTAAAAAAAAACTAATTTAGTCGTGAATTAAAAAATTCACATATTTAGTTGTCAATTTAAAAAAATACAATTATTGTAAATTTAAGAATACTCACGGAGCTTTCTCTGTAATTATTTACATTTTTTGTGAATTATTCACAATTTTTTTCGTGAATTTAATTTAATTTACAGAAAAAGTTGTGAACGTGAATTAATTCACAACCCTATTTAAAAATAAAATAGTGCCCAACTCTGCTTCGGATTCATCACAATCAAAATCCCCCTTGTTGGAAACCTTTTTCGAGCAGTGTGCAGCTTACCAGCAAATTGTCTTGTTTTGGGGGTGGGAGGGAGGATTCAGCTTTGTTTTTTGTCCGTCAACAAAATTCGTTAGGTACTTTCGTGACTGCGCGGGATCATGTGCACTGTCAATGTTACGACGACAAGGGAATCTGGTCCTTCGAGTTGGTAAATTTGGTCGTTGAAACATCTTCACTTTCATTATGTCTTGAAAATCATGACTAGTTTCAGCTCTGTGAAATTGGCATCAATAATCACCACGCTCTTCTTTTCTCGACCCTTTTTTCCCCTGTTCTACCTGTTAAAATCCTTCCTTTTCTCTTTTTTTTCGTTTCTCTTTCCGCATGTCCCAAAATCGAAAGCTAATACCCCATTTCAGCTTTACTGTTCCGTTTAATCACAGTGGTGCAGGGTTTATTTAATTTTGCACAATTCGTAGTTGTGGGTAGCGTGGTGTGTGGCGTGCACTTCCCACCTTTTTGTGTTGCCCTTCTAGTATTGGTTGGCTGTAGATTACAGTAGACAAATGCAAGCCGCAATCGTTACTGACCAGTATTTAGAAACGTTGTGACCGTCTGATTATTTCTATCAGCTTTCGATGGCCTTTTGATTTTCATGTCTTATCATGCAATGTTGGTATCTTTTCAGGGTTATTGTTATGTTTTTTCTTCCATGTTTTGTAAGTAAATGTACGTATCTACTAAGTACACCACATTTGTAGTATATGTTTAGACGTATTTAGTTTGTGTGCAATTTAACTGATTCTCAATGTACGGTTTTCTTTTAACGCATTCGTGATTCTTAACCAAAGTTCTTTGATAAAATTGAGATCATCGTTTTCAGCTCAAATTGAAGGTTTCTGCTGACTTGGCGAAGTAGGGTAAATTGAGGTGTGCTTGGATTAGGTACATTCGCAGAGCAATTCTGGTAGTTCAGAAACGTTTCAGCGCATGCGCAGTAGGGCCTTTTGCAAGGGCCAAGAGTGGCCTCGGCTTCCAGGAGTTAAACACTTCTTAAACGTTCAAAATCGTTTGGAATCAATTCTGGCGGTTCCGCTGCGGGGAAACACGTTTGGCCCCGAAGACCTTTGAAGAGGGCCTGGGGAAGCAACACGACGGCCACACGAAGAACGACCCGTCTGGCCCGTGTGATCCACTACCAATGCGATTCCCGTTTCGGACAAAGCTCACCCTTTCACGACCAGCGACAAGATATCTCGCAAGCAGAAGTGGCCGCTCTGGATCTGAGACAAGATGCCACGCGAGAAGAAGTGGCCTGCCTGGATCAGAGGCGAGATATCAAGCAAAAGAAGTGCCCTGGTTGAGCCAGAGACGAGACATCAAGCAAAAAGAAGTGCCCTGGCGGAGCCAGAGACGACATATCATGCAAGAAGAACTGCCCTAGCTGAGCCAGAAAAAGATATCAAGCAAAAGATCTCTGCCTGGGCCAGAGACGAGATACCAAATGAGGAAGAGTGGCCTCCCTGGACCAGAGACGAGGTATCAAACATGAAGAACTGGCCTCCCTGGACCAGAGACGCGATATCACTCGAGGCGATATTTCGAACTGATGTTTTGGAACCGTTTAATACCCTAAAAATACTCAACATTACCTATTATATCAAGGCTGGTCTGTGCAAGTTGATTCAGTTCCCACAAAGGCTCAGTCGCGAAAGGGTTAAAACGGCTGTTGACTCCGGGGAGTGCAATCGACTCCCGTTTTTTGGAAACAGCCTGGACAGGCCCCGAAAGCGTGGAGGCCATCCTGTCAAGCCTTGGGACCAGCTCTGGAAAACTTGGGTCCATCTTGGCAAGCCAAGGAAACCCTTATCGAGGTTGGCACCATATTAGCATGCCTTGGAAACGCTTGAGCTCAGGACGAGCTGGCCATTGGCCAGTGATTGTTTGATGATTGCAGTAATTTCGTGGCCAAACGTGTCACCACGCCGCATCGGTTGCCAAACGTGATACTCTCTGGCTGCCTCCTGGATCGCCATTTCCCCATTTCTTTCTCTGATCACTTCGCGGGATTACTTAGTCGTTTGCCGAGGAGCCGAAGTTCTGGCCGTTGGAGTTGTGGGAAGAGGTTTGATTCCTGGAAGCGTTTGAGTTCTGATTCGATTCCGAACGGCCAGAACTTGCTCTGTGAGCTAACCTATTGAATCGCTATGTCTGGAAAGCCTACAGCCGATTTGAAGGCCGGGCGGTTCGGCATGTACTGACTGAATCGGCCCTGTATCGTCCATCGCTTCTGGCTCCTTATGGCCGTATCTGTTTCATGTATAACGGAAGCCAATTCGTGTATTAAGAACTAGGTGTGCTTGGTTTGGGGTGTACTAAAACCGTCCATGACTGTAAGTTTCTATGTTTGAGTCTGGTGCGTGCCCCCTGTATGAACCGTAGTGGAAGTCCTGTTCAATTTTGCTCTACCAGACAATGTTTGTTTACGCCAAATATGTTCCCCGCTTGGATTTGCTCTTCGCGGCCCCATGAAAATGTGTTACCCTATGACACATCTTACTCGAAATTGCTCAAGGAATTTTTTATTATTTTGCCTTCTTCTCAACGCTCAATGTCGACTTCGTAATATTACGCAGGCTTTTATATTGAATATTAGTCCACAAATTTTGTTGACTAATATTTCATAATGTTAGTAGTTCATGAGTTGTTTATAGTTCATAAGGTTACGTTTAATACATTTATGTTTGCGGTCAATGAAACGCTATTTATCGAGGAAGAAAAGGATGTTCACAAACAACAGATCTTATCGTGAGCCTATCGGCTTACACTGCATTTGTTGAGGCAGAGTAAACTGAATAGACCTTGTTTCTTTGTTTCATCAACCCATCAAACTCTCTCGACTGGACTCTAGTCTTATTCAATAGGCGGGGTGGGAAGAGTAGTGTTTCACTTCTTTTGAAAATGAAATTAAATTTAAGAACAGAATTTAGCTTGTCATACACAAGGAAGACACTTCCAAAAAAAGTGAACTTTCTTATTCACTGCATTCGTTTGGAGTTAGAAGGGGGTTTGACTTATAAAAATTGTACAAAAACAGACCTCAGTGAAGTTCATTCAAAAATGTTAGACACACAAAGAAAAATGTTATTTTCTCGAATAAAGGAAAAGTGAGCCCTGTAATTTGTTACAAAGAAAAAATAGTTAAATGCTAGCTGAGCTCATCGGGAGTTGGGATGTTCTCATCCACTTAATCTCAAACATTTATGAGTGTTCAATCAATTCTGTCAATTTTCAGTCAATTCTCAATCAATTTTGTGTCAGTTCTTAGCCAATGAGCTCCTTGAATGATTTTTTTAAATTTTTGTCTGGGAAAGTTCATGCTTCAAAAGATACGAAAACGGGTCCACATTGCAGAAAACCCGTCTCTATTATTTACAGGGCCTTAGGAAAAATGGAATTTGGATTCCTGGTGGGGGTACATGACGTGGGCTGCTTAGTCATCTTTTGATTGGCCGAAAGGTCTCTCTCTCTTGCATCTAAGCAAGTTAGCCAACTTTCGCTACGAGAAAGGCCGACTCCGAAAATTGAGCATCGAGGTAATCATCAGAGAAGGTCATTAAAAAATCCAGCACTGGAGGTTATCACCAAAGAAGGTTTTTTGAAAATCGACCCTGGCCGAGTGTTTTTATTCCGATTCCATTCAGATTTATTATTCAGCGCTCTGGCGGCGATTAGCCCAACGACTCGATGCCCAAGGAGGTGAGGTGTGACGTCACATGTGCTCCGCTTTCAGTTCAAAATCGCCAACATTTTTAAACAGTTCTGCACGTAAACGATAAGGATTTTTGAACTAAAAATTTGTGTAAGGGGGTTTAAACGGTCCTGACTCAATATGTTGTTAGAAAATTTTTAACAACATTTCTTCAGCATTTAATTTAAGACTGAATTCCGACATTCCCAAGGAGCTCATTCTGTCAATTCTTAATCAATTCTGTGTCAATCCTGTCAATAATTGAATTATTCTCAGTCAATTCGGTCATTTTTCAATCAATCCTCAGTCAATTAGGTAAATTTTCAATAGATTCTTAGTCAATTCTCAGTAAATGCTGTCAATTCTTAATTAATACACATACTACAGATGAGTCATATTATAAGTTGACTCCTACTACTAAAAGCGGCACCAATATGCTACCTACCGACCCTACTGGGCCAAAAAATTTGAAACCCCCATACTTTGAAAAAGAAGTCACTTCATTCAATTTTCTTTCCGCATCGAGTAATATGTCTGGCAACCTTTTCTAGTGCAACTTTTTGCCTGAACTTCCAACACCTCTTTCTGTTCCAAAAACTCCGCACACGTTTCTTCACTATGAACTACTTTCTGATGAAACTCCATCGCGGACATCATACTCGTTATCACAGAAAGTTCTACACTGTCTATTTTAATATCACAGAACTAGCAGAATTAACACAAACGATGACTTGAATGAACACGGAGCACACACGCGGCGGACGATTTGGAACAAACTAAAAAGGAGTTCCGTCCATGTTTAGTGCTTACATTATTTAGTTCACTAAGGGCCTAAGTTCGGGAAAAAGTCGAGTTTCTGCGGGAGGTAGGTAGCGGTAGGTCGGTAGGTAGCACATATAGGAGCATATTGGAGCGGGGTACTTTTCCGTTATCCCCCCCCCCCCCTACCCGACTTTCGCGACTGTTTCACGCCCGCCCGATGTTTCTAGGCACCGGTAATGATCCCTTTTCACATTTTCATTAATGCACGCACAGATAGAAAGAGTGAAGAGGCATCGGTGAATTCTTGGAAAAACAAGAGGGTAGCTCCAGTGATCACGGGGGATGCGCGCTTGCTTGGGTCGAATGTCTTCCAGATGAACCAGTTGGTTTATCTCTTCACAAAGGTCAAGAGATAAGGAACGGAAATAATAATTACAATTTGTTTCAACAAATCCTCACCGACATCGGCAACTTCTGAAAACGCGGTAATTGTTTTTTTCCCCTTCTTTTAAAAATATACTATAATTCTTCTCACAGTTTGAAATTGTTACAAATTGTACGTAAATATCAAATCTAAGTAAGAGGGAATGCCTAGAAGCATCGGGCGGGCGTGAAACAGTCGCGAAAGACACGGGGGGGGGGGGGGGTTATAACGGAAAAGTACCTGGAGCGGTACCCCAGAAGCCTTCATTTTGTCTAGTACTGTTGGTACGCCTGCCTTTTTCTGTCTGCAACACTGTTTTTCACGTAGGTAAGTGTACTAATTTTACCAGCAAGTAGAAATTACCTTGTAAAATTTGTGGTCGACTTGTCTCATTTTGACCATTTTTTACTTATACTACTTTTCCCACCCCACCTAGATTTTTTATAGTTATGTGATTCACGCTGACGTTCTTGAAATAGCTAAATTCGGCTAAATCCGCGGAATGTTCAAGATCCCTCAAAAACTCCATGGATTTCCAAGTATAAAGTTATACTTTGAGAGTGGTGACAATCCGAAGTCGTAAAATCCTATGAAACGACTTGAGTCAATATTTTTTTGGCAGTTTCGCACTTTTACTATTACTTTCGCATTACCCTTTTCTTCCTCGTGGAGCCTCAGGCTTGGGGGAAAACATGTATAGAACAAAGTTCGGCACTCAACGCCTTGTCGCAATTTCATGTTTTAACTTTGTTTGTAATCGTGTTGCTCCCCTTTCCCTCCGGCGCGTAGCCTCCTTGAACCCTTCCTGCATCCTATGAGACCAAGTGTGGTGTTGTATTTGCCAGACACAGGGCCTCACTCAGACACTCCACTACTCGTCGCAGATGTCGGGTTCTAGAACTGAGGAAGAACAGAACTTGCTCGTCAACGAGGAATGGATCAAGTCCAGTGGTGGAAACCAAACGCTCAAGCTTGGGTAAACTCCATTTTCTTTTCCCGAGAAACTGATTTTACGTTTTATCGATTGTTGGGGGGGGGGGGGGGGGGGGTAGGTCGTATGAATTGTCTGGGAGAAGCTTGGGGCAGTTAACGACAACTTGAAGAATAGAATCCACATTTTACAGTTCAGCCATCAGGGAAGATTCTTCGGGGCAGTTTGCACTATTCACAACTTGTTCTTATCAGTGTGGTACTTCTGCCAAATTCTAACTACAACTACTTCAAGCTTCTCTTGTGTAATTCTGCGTGTCCCTGACGCAAAGGAGGTGTACGATACAAGCTACTACACTTTCTATGAAGCTCTGTAATTACCCTAGTTTAATTATAATTCGTAGTTATAGTTCCTTTCTTGTTCATTTTGATTTCGGCCATGAGATTCTAGCTGCCTTTGAAGTTACCATGCACTAGTTTGACTGTGCCTTGCTACAATTTTTTGCATGCTCGCTTATATTGAATGGGTTTTGGCGCATCCTCATGTCAAGCTTCACGATTGGTATGGCACAGCGCCAGTGTACAGGCAAGGTGTGGCGCCCTGGAGTAGTGACACTGGTAATCATCTCATGTTATCAAGTTGGCATTGACGATGCCGAACTGTACCGGTATGACTGCACCTTATGAACCTTATCACAAAGACTCGGTTGCTCCTTCCATCATCATAATGCATTGTACAGAATTAACGTTCCTATAAGGATTAAGGGACAATCGACGGTGTGATTACGCTGTAAATACTGCATGTTAATTGAAATAGTTTATCGCATGGACCGTAAAACCGCGTTAACCTTCAGCTTTTCTAGTTTAGTTCGATTTTTTTTTTTCAAATTTAAAAACCCAAACTCCTCCATGTCTTACCCGACACCTTGTAAAAATTCCTCAACCTTTCCTTCTAAATTAAAGGTATTTCTATCAATGCGTTGGCCATCCAAAAAATATATTTCAAAATGAAAACTCGAAATCGAATGTGCTTTTGAAAAGTTGTAATACTTCATATTTTGAACATTACAGTGCACATAATGTCGCGACTTTCAGAGTTACTGCTTGATGTTTATGATGGAACGTGTATCACGATGGCCTTGTTTTGTCTTGTTATGTCGCATTCAAATTCAAAGACTCATTCTGCGCCTACGGAACTTAAATACTGGTATTACGAAGGATTTGAACCGCCTGGTCAAAAGAGAACGTTCTTTGTGGTCTGTGGTTCTGTGTTAACTGAACTGCGTCGGGCATGTTGGTGAATCCAGGAGTGTCTTGAGGGTGCGGTCAGAAGAGACAAGGACTTGAACAGAATCGTCACTCTTCTCTGTTAGCATCTTCATCATTATACAGGGTGGCGCAGTGGGATCAGACACATTTTAAGTTGTTCTCAAATAGTCAGTTTTGAGGATACCGGGTTGAAATAGTGCTTAAACTGCCGAGTTAAAAAGGGAGTTTATTTTACAGTCCAGTGATCTTAATTATGAAAAACGATGTCCATCAAATGGCCTCCTTCCTGAATGATGCATTCGTAGAGTCGCATGTCGGCCGGGATCGAGGTGATTTCAGCTTGGATAGACGTCTTCAACTCCTGAAGATTGCGGTGTTGGTTCCTGTAAGCCCTGGCTTTCAAGTCGGACACATTCAACATTCTCTGGGGTCCTCGCCAGCCTCAATCTCTGAATGAAGGAACACATGAACCAGTTGTTCGGAGTATACGCACCCAACTCAAAATCGTGTTTTGCAAAGGAATTACTCAGCGATTCAATTCATTGATACGTAGGGAAGCTTTTGGGCACGTCTTCTAACGCAGAGTAGGGCTTCCTTCTGTTTTTTCCATGCATCGTAATTTAAACTCCCCTTCTTTCAGCACACAACAGGCAGGTCGACGACCCTCAGACGCCCCACCGTTCAGCCACACCCTCCCTTTCAAATGTGCCCAATCCTATTGCTTAGACTTGATAGGAGTTTTGGGTCTATAGCTGCCAGCTCATGCGGAAAACCGCCATAAGGGAGTTTGAAGCCTGCTGGAAGATGACCTTCCTCCGGCTCCTGTTGGATTGGAGGGATCCTTGTGTGAAATTTGCAGTGTGTCATTCTTCATATTTCAGGGTTCCTATATTATTCTGCTGAGGCCCAAATTACTCAAGTAGGTACCTAAGCTGGGAAGGCAAAGGTGATCGTAACTTTTCGGTGTTAGCTCCCGAAAAAGTGCCCTCAGATGGTATAATGAACACAATGTATTATTCAGAATACATCAGATGTATTATGTTTTCACGATGAGAGTCAAAATTATATACGTTTCACGAGGTGTACCTACGTACATTTCAAAATGCTTCGTAGATTTTACACAAATGTTTATTATTCTTATACGGGTATTAAGTAATTGAGCAAAAAAGTCAATAAAAAATTAGGAAAAAACCATTCGTGTTTACACAGTGTTTGGAGGGGTTTTGGCCATGGTCAAGTATTGTGTCATTGCGAAGTATTTTTGGACATAGAATCCATTTTTGGTGGTTAACACACTGTTACACACGGTTATTACACTGTGCAATAATGCACAAATGTATGTGATAACACCCTCCAACCCGTCTAGATCTTAACGATTTTCCCTCTTGAGCATTTTCCGCCTGGCTTCTAAAAAGTCTAGAAAGACGTTCTAGACAGTTTTCTAACCTCCCTTTTGGCGGTTTTCCGCTTGAGCTGGCAGCAGTGGACCCATAACTCCTCTCATTAGCGGCCATGATGGCCGAACCCAAGCCTAACTATAACAACGAGATGCTAACAGAGAAAAACGCTGCAAATTTCACACAAAGGTTTTAATAAAAAATTGAATTAAAAAAAAGGGTGGGGGGGACTTATTTACAATGGAAAGATGTGATACCCCCAAAAGTGGATTCCACGTGCAATAAATACTTCGAAAACGACACCTAACTCAACCTCATAGCCGAAACCAATCGAAAAAAAAAAAAAAAAACGCTGCAAATTTTACACAAGGGTTTATTATTCTTTGATATAGGTTACTTGTGCAGAAATTTAATTGTCAATTGAAAAAAATTTGAAATTTTTTATTTTTATTTTTGTAGGTTTCAAAAAAAAATATTTTGATTTTTTTTTTCAACAAATTTTTTTGTTCTTTACTAAAAAAATATTTGACCTGGGATCCATCAAAAATCTTATTTGTAGCCCCATGAAAGCCCTATAGATCGCAACAGTGAAATCGGATCGTGACGAGACCCCAAAAAATGGATTCTACGTCCAAAAATACTTCGAAAACGACACCTAACTCGATCCCATAGCCAAAAGCCTTAAAAACCGCTGCAAATTTTACACAAGGGTTTATTATTCTTTGATATAGGTTACTTGTGCAAAAAGTATTTGTCAATGGAAAAAATTTTAGAAAAAAATTTTTTTAAAATTTTTTTTTTTCAAAAATTCTTTATTTTTTACTCGAAAAATATTTTACCTCCTGGCATTCTTCAAAAATCCCATTTTTAGCCCCATGAAAGCCCTATAGATCGCCACAGTGAAATCGGATCGTCCCGGGACCCCCGAAAAAAGATTCTACGTCCAAAAGTACTTCGAATACGACACCTAACTCGATCCCATAGCCAAAAGCCTTCAACCCCCCCCCCCATAGCCCCATTTTGTCCCCTAAGCGTCCCATAGGTTTGGGCGATCGGGCTGAAAACCTTGCGGGCACAACTAGATGGTAAACCGACTATTTTGTCAAAATTTCAGATTTAAAATTTTTCTACTGCCCAAAACGGCTCGGACGGCGGGCGGACTTTTCATTTTTGGAATCTATGCATTTTGAAACGTATAAAATCAAACTTTTGAGGCTGATCAAAAATGTCGACCTCCTACATGAATACATAGGTGTAGCATTCCCTGAATAATAAACCGAAAGTGACGGTTCTTTCAAGACCTCACGCGCATTGAGTTCTCTTTTTACTGCACCCTCCGACACTCCTATAACTCTTCATGCAGCACCAGCGCGATGTATGACTTGGCTCAAGAACATGGCAACAATGGAAATTCTTTCGCACAAACAGTTCTCGCACCGAATATTAAGGGTAAAGAGCGGTTAATGGACTTATTTCATATCAGGTAATCGCTTGTGAACGTCAAGAGTGATTGCGAAATTGGCTTTAGCTCGGAAGGCGTGCCAGAATCAACAGTTTCGTCGTAAAGCCGATAAATTTATTTTCATAACCTCCTTTGAACAAATCTGGTTGATTCGATTTAAAACGGCAGGGCGAAGCTTTGCGAGATTATTTTGAGATTAGTCTTGAATTTGTATGCATAAGGCGAGAACGTCAAGTGGAAAAATCCCTCTTGAAATCGGCGCGGATTAAACGCTGAAATCTTCCTTCTCACATAATCGTGATGGAAATCTCATCAGAGACCAAAATAAATAGTACGCGCACGGGACGTATTTTATTTACTTTGGCCTTAGTACAAATGCTGAGTGAGACAAATGCGTAATGGAAAACTACTTCCTCCTCCAAGGTTGTCTCAATCGCCAAAAAATATTTAAAAAGTTGTCAACTTTAATTACATAATGAGCGCATTCCTTCTGACGAACCAGGTTGTTTTAAAACACTTAGTTAAAAAAGTAAAATCCTTGTCTAGGCCTCCAAGAAATGGCGGAGTAGACTGATGGCAGGTTTCAAGTTGCCAGACTTACACGATTCTCTTCGTTTAAGTTGAGAAGCCCTAATTGAGCAAAGTAAAAAAACAATTCATTAGCAGTCAGTCCCCGTGATGTGAATCAAATTGGCCAAAATTTACGTTTTTTTCTGCTTCTTTGAATGTTTGTTTGCTGAATGTGTGTCGTTATGTTATGGTGTGGGTTCATTTTGGGCTTTGCAGCAAGAAGGCGGACTCACTTCCACCGAGTCCATGACAAGGGCCTTAATAAGCGATGACAACGTTAGGCAAACCAACGCTGGCCCAGTCCAACTTGGGTATGTAACCTACACGTTAGAGTAGAATGATAAGGTTTGAATTTTATTTTGGCACCAAAAAAAAAAAAAAAAAAGTAGTGAAAAGGGCGTTATCAGCTTTGTTTGCAAGTCTTTGGCAAGTGCACTGGGTTGGTGCCCTTTTGGGCTCATTGTTTCGCAGTGCGACCGATAAGGGCCCCGCGACTCACCTACTGGGCTGAAATGGGCCCCTCAAATGAAAATAATGAAAGAGTGAACTTGCGGTGAGAATTGAGCGTCTTCTCTAACGTCAACGTCATGCACTTAATTGCAAAATGTATACAGGCATCAATTGTGTACGTTACAGGCATCAAATTCCAACAAACAGTCTGAAACCCCCAAAAAGTTGCTCAATGTGGCACATCTGAGCTCCGGTAGCTGCAAATTTCTGTATAAAAAAAAAACGCTGCAAATTTTACACAAGGGTTTATTATTCTTTTATATTATATAGGTTACTTGTACAGAAATTTAATTCTGTCAATGAAAAAAAATTAAAAAATTTTTTTTTGGATTTTTATATTTCAAAAAAAAAAATTTTGGGGGGGGGGGATTTTTTTTTCAAAAATTATGTATTTTTTACTCGAAAAACATTTAACCTCCTGGGATTCTTCAAAAATCCCATTTTTAGCCCCATGAAAGCCCTATAGATCGCGACAGTGAAATCGGATCGCTCCGGGACCCCCAAATATGGATTCTACGTCCAAAAATACTTCGAAAACGACACCTAACTCGATCCCATACCCCAAAGCCTTCAAAAAACCCCACCCGTAGCCCCATTATAGCCCCATAGCGCCCCACGGGTTTGGGAGATCGGACTGAAAACCTTGCGGGCACAACTAGATGGTAAACCAAGTATTTTGTCAAAATTTCAGAGTTTAAAAAAAATTCCTACTGCCCAAAACGGCCTGGACGGCGGACGGCGGACGGCGGACGGACATTTCGGATTTTGAATGTAGACGTCTTGAAACGGATAATGTCAAATTTTGAGGCCGATCGGAGTCATCGACCTCCGTCGCGAAAACATAGGTGTATTATTCCAAGAATAATAAACCAAAAATCCTATCAAAAAGCGAGTAGAAGGGGTCTGAGGCCAAGTTGGAGTGGTCGGGGGTTGGCTGGCTTTAGCCAGCAAGGGAGTGGCCCGCCTCCTTCCCGTGTTTTCATTAAGAGCCCACACTGGCTTAGGAAAAGAGCAAGACTCCGTCCCACAATTAGCGAACCAGTTTGAAGAAAATGCAAGACTCCATCCGACAATTAGCAAAGTGGTTCATGTGACATCCAAGACTCCGAAAAAGGCGCAATCCTGAGATGGTTGCCATCACACAACCCCCCCTTTACGTCGGCGAGAGACAGCCTGTTGACTTGGACCATCTTCTTCACTTTCCCCAGCCGAACCCGGAACAGAAAATCGTCGTCTCCTTCATGACGATCCACGGGACTGTCTGTTGGAGTTTCGGGCAGTGCTCCACCATCCGGATCATGTAGCCAGTCCCCAGTCTTGAACTCCTTCTGCGTGGCCCGACGGTCGAAAGTGGCTCTTCTCTCATGACAGAGCTGACCATTGGTCAGTGACCAAGTCTTCTGGCTGCTGGAGCTCGCGACCATATACCATCAAGGCTGGCACGAAACCGGTCGTGACATGGCGTGCACTCCTGTAGGCCAGCAGGAAGACTGGTAGAAACCTGTCCGAGGCTTTTAGGACAAACCAGTCCGCTTGTTTTGATTTGGGAGTGGACCGGCCTCAAGAACAGGAGACCAAAAAAGCTTCTCAGTCAAGACAATAGCTACTCTATATTCACTGGATCACCCAGCTGTCAAGACAATAGCGACTCTATATTCAATGGATCACCCAGTTGTCTGAATAGGTCTCCACCATGCCTGGCTCGGACGGAGTCGTGCATATTTCTTGAGGCGGGCCCTTCCCCCTCGGGACGGAGTGTTGACCAACATTCAAGCCGCTTTGATTAGTCACGGATTACTGATTTAAATTTAATGAGACGATGGGACGGCGTCTTATACCTCCCGTGGTACCGTAGTTGACACAAAAACTAGTCGGGGCCCATTTCGTTTGCGGGGTCCAAACTCCTAAGAAATTTCAATTCACGCAAATAGAATAATTCTAATTGCGTGAATTAAAAAAAGAAGTCAAATTATTGTGCATTCACTTTGTGTTATTTCGAAGCACTCTCAACAATAATAGTCATTTCGGCACGTCCATTCCGTACTCTTGAGTCAGTATAGGTAGTGAGTGAAGAAGAATATTATTCTTGCAGAGAGAAAAACGCACCATATTATATTCTTTCAACGACAGATTTGACTTTGGTCAATCTCACATGTGGTGCTGGATATTACTCAAGGCTATTTACTTACTCTGAATCATGAAACTGCAACGACGACTGAGTTACGACGTACGACGCGGAAGCCGCACAGTGGGACCAAATTTTGGAAAATACCTCTGAAAACCTTCATACTTATAGGGAATTTGACGCTGATTACGATTATACCCCATGTTCCTATACCTAAATTGCTACTTGCCCTTACTTTATAAAAAAAAAAACAAAAAAAAAAAACTGAAAATATCACGTTTCCCAGTATATTTTTCAGCGTGGAAGCCAAACAAGGATTCTCACGAAGTTTGAACGCTAAGAAAAATTGTAGAGCAATACATGTTGCGTGGATTAACACCCTACAATTGAAACTTGCTACAAAAATAAAAGAGTAGTTGATGATTTCGATCGAACACCCTTAAAATTTACGATTGAACCACCTGAAATTGAAAAATTCGACAAAAATAAGTCATACAACAACTCATCTTCATCATCTCAACCTCACTCATATTACTCACCTTTTTCTTCTCGACCTTTAACCATAATACATCAAAATCCTATTAACTGGCATCTTCGAAAACTGCTGACCTTTAAAAAAATAAGCCAGACGACCAAGCTGGATTTTCACGCTCCCCTCAAGTCAAATTCTGCAGAAAACCCCGAATTCGGAGGTGATGTTCGTCTCAGAAATCATTTTAAAATCGAAGTTTGTATTTTTATATAATACTGTTGGTACGTAATGAAAACTTGGTATAAGTTCACACTTTGCAATTTTTTTTTTTTTTTCACACCTGCGGCGAAATTTCATTACGGTTGATTGAACTAAGTAGGCACGGAGTGCTGGAATAAACCTCCGTAAGTGAAAAAGCCCACTCATAGATCTGGCCTTCATACAAATCATCTTGTTCTATTAAATGATGAAATCTCTTCAAATGATGAAATACCATAATGGTAATAATCGAATAACCCATGCCCTGAAAAACAAGCTTTACACGGTGGGCCACGGGAACCAGATGCCTTTGGAATGAATAGTAAGCGTTCAATTTTGTGTTACAAAGATTTAATTTATAGCAAAAAGTTGCTAACATTATGCCATTTAGTTTTGGAAAATCACTTCGTTCATATGCCGACCCTGCCCAACACAGGAAGCGAGACGGTCCTTGAAGTACTGGTGCACTCTCCTTTCCTGTCGGACCGCTACGGCCTTATGTTGAACAGCTTCTTGAAACCCAAACTGCAAAGAAGAAGACAATACCCTCCGCAATATGTTTGGTTTCAACAAGATGGAGCTACAGCTCATACTGCTCGAAACTGGTGGTTGTTCGAGAAATGTTTTCAGGGCATGTTTTTTCGCGGTTAGACGATTTCAAGTCTCCAGATCCAAGTTGCTGTGATTTTTTCTTTTGGGGCTGAAGAGTAGATCAAGCCGAGAACACTGAGAGCTTCAGAGACAAATTCTCAATGAAATTCTCTATCGGCGGTGGTGCACCCAAACTTCATGGGCGAGACGGCCTCTTGTGTTGGGCAAGACGGTTGGCATATGAACGACTAGAGGACCAACCCCTGGCCTCAAAGCCCTTCTACTTGCTTTTCGATAATGAATAGTTTTTTTGTTTAGAAATTTGGAGCTACCGGAGCTCAGATATGCCTTATGTAGGTAGCAGACCTTTTGGTGGGTTTAGACTTCTGTCATCTGCTCACCAACAAAGTTTTGGTTTTTTCTGATGACTGGAAGTACCTCAGAAAACATATGACTTGAATAAAGTAATGGGACGGGCCTCCACGATGTTTTCCCCTCGCTACTCCCTTTTTTCAATCCCCCCCCCCCCCACTTCCGAGCCCCACTTACTCATCGACTATCCTGTGAGCTCTGCAGCTAATGTGTCCTCGTCAGAGGAGTGGTGAATAGGGGCGCAGTCCTTTTAACTGATCTCGCACCTCCCCCCCCCCCCCCACAGCAGAGCCAGCCTCGGCGTCTCCCACACAGCCTTTTGAACTCGGTGGAGGCAGACGGGCCTCCTTTTGGGATCCGCGTTCCCCCCTTTCAGGCCTTCCCTACTCCCTTGCAATTCACCTTGTTCCTATTTTTGAACACTTTTTGGTTCAAATGGACCCCATTGAGCCCACTTTTTGGTGTTTTTAGACTGTTCTAGTTATCTACTCGCCTAGCTGAATTTTTCAAAATAAATTTCAAATTTTTACTTGTAAAAGTGCCCCAGAAACAAGATGTTTCTCCTCCTCCTCGGGTTAGGGCTTCAATGCAGGCGGGGTTTGATGAGGGTGGTAGATGGGTTGTTAATTAAAAGAGTTCGTGTTGGCAGAGCGCTTTCGTTATTAAAATAACATCATCAGTGCCTGTACAGAGAAATCCTTGCATCAGGCACAACATCAATTTTTATGGGGGGGTTTTTAAGTCCCGAAGCAGTTTTAAAGTTACCTAGGCTTAGCTCTATAAATGCGATGAGGTGTACCTTGTTCGGGACTTAAAAACCCCCCCATAAAAATTGATGTTGTGCCTGATGCAAGGATTTCTCTGTACAGGCACTGATGATGTTATTTTAATAACGAAAGCGCTCTGCCAACACGAACTCTTTTAATTAACAACCCATCTACCACCCTCATCAAACCCCGCCGGCCAAAAAAGCCAGAGATGGATGACACCCTTTCAAGGCTTCAATGCAGTAAACGTGATTTTCCATAGCTAAAAATTTAATGGCATTGAATGTCTAGGAGGTTAAAGGAGGGCTCGCCCACTACCAGAGCTATGCCTCTCCCGCCGGATGCAAGCAAGCCGGCAAAGCCCACCGCCGGAGGTCCATAGACGTCCAAACGAGGGAGACCCGGCACCATAAAGGAGCCAGTACTTGTACTACTGAGCCACAAGTGAGACCGAGTGTTCTAGCGCACTCTACTCACATGCCGCCAGGTGAGCAGACTCGTCCACCCACCCAGCTACCCCTGTCTCTTGCGAGAGTGGGTTATCACCACGACCAACCTCGAATCCAACGCCAATTGAGGGGGCCGGCCAGTGGCGCTTTGCGAGCGCAGGACACCGAAGTGCCCAACACCCATGGCGCGCCTGTGGCAGCGGGGGCTCCCCCTCTCCCGAGGATTACTGGATTAGGAGTGTGGGAACACCGCGTACTCCACTTTAAGGCCGCTCCAGTCAGAGGGCCGAGAGAGACTATGTCTCGCATCCCTCTCTACCACTTTACATGCATCTCCCACCGGAGTAGCTAAAATGGCATAAAGGTTGCCTTTAAAAAAAAAATCAAATGCTTGTAACACAAAAATTGAATGCGTACTATTCATTCCAAAAACATACGCGTGGCCCACCCTGTAGATTTCTATCGGCTTTTTACGGCATTGTCGTATTGGTCGAGCATGCTGGCACTTTTTTATTGGCATTTGCCACAACGTGCCTCAACTACCATCAACTCATCAAGAATAATAAACATTCTGCCGGTTCCTTACGCCCAAACATAAACTATGTCGCTAATTTTTCGTTCGCTTAGCCATTTGACTCCCCGGAGCCAAGCTTGATTGGGAAAGAAAAATACAAATTAACCGACCTCTGAAAGAACAGCTTTTGGACTCTTGTTTGTACTTTTATAAACGTTTCTTGTTGCTTAATTATTGCATTATGTGCGTATTATTTTGTTGTGCTTACACGTGATCATCTGAAGTGATGTGGAAGGAGCACGAAAGCTTATGATGAGGTGAGCCACTGACGTTTATTGTTGGAACAGAATGCCAAATTGCGTGCCCGTTTTGTTGAACGAATTACGTGATGCTTTGACGATTGTGGAACAAAAGGGAATTGCATTTCTAGTGTGGATTTGCTAAAATATGATTTTTCTTCCTACCTTAAAACTTGGAGCTGAATAGATTTTGGAACGATAATTAATTTTGGGTCATTTTAATCCACTATAGTTATGGTGAAATTAAACAAGCTGAAGAGCTTATCAAGTGGCTGGATAAAATTTACAACATAAAATCTAGGTTTTGTTTTCTCTCATAAACTTCACATTTTTATTTTTCTTCGTTTTGTTTTCTTATTCTATTCACAGTACAATTTTAACTCGTTGTACGTGGGTTCATCCAAATCATTGTTGTCTGCAAGACAAAAATAGCCGTGCATGGTGTTCTGATTGCATCGGGCAAACTATTTTGATGTTGAAAACTAAAGGCAGCTTGATACATGGCCCACAGAGCGCGGACAGAGGACCGTTACTTCTCAAATTGGTATTTTTTTATGTCGGTGCTCGTTAATTTGACATTCGTGTCGTCGGGGTCTGTAGGTTCGTCGCCGGTGTCATCTTGAGAGAGAGGATCCCCGCTTTCGAAAGGATGCTGTGGCGAGCCTGTCGAGGCAACGTCTTTTTGCGACAGGCCGAGATCGAGAAGCCTTTGGAAGATCCGTCGACGGTTAGTATTGTTCTGTCACTGACTTCGTACATTTCTGTCGTCTCAACAAGTGCGCTCTCGTTTTACAGGGGGATCAAGTGTACAAATCCGTGTTCATAATCTTCTTCCAAGGTGATCAATTGAAAACCCGCGTGAAGAAGATCTGCGAAGGTTTCAGAGCCACACTGTACCCGTGCCCTGAGGCTCCAGCCGACCGTAGAGAAATGGCCATGGGGGTTATGACCCGCATTGAGGACCTCAACACTGTAAGTATAGGCACGCTCAAAGTTTATTAAATACCGTCAAAATGCATTTCACACTCTCACGCAAATACTGTAACCTGGCCATCGCAAAGCCCGTCACAGCAGCCTTGGAACCTGGTCTTTGACGGACTCTTGGGTGTGGTCCGGGACGAGGGCTTCTAAGCAGTTGCCTACGCGGACGACTGCTTAGTGATGGCCACTGGTCAAATTCGGAGGGAGCTGGGACAAGAGATGCAGAGCTCTCCCAAATGCTCGAGGGCTAAACTCACCTTCTCACCCGCTAAGAGGAGCTGAAGCAAGCCAGTGCAGCCAGCCATTGTCAAGCTAGGGGCCTATGATGTCTTGGCAAAGGCCACAGCGCCCTTTACTAAGGTGGGGTGCCTTGCAGGGAGTTTTTGGGCTTTAGGATTGGTGTCCATCTGGTTATACATATACTAGGACCTCTTCTTGGGGATCCTCCTTTATACCGTCGGAGGACTATAATATAGTCCATATTATGACCTCATAAAGGGGCCATCCGACGCCTGATGTCGGCGCAGAGGACAGCCTTGGTTAAGGTTACCCAGTCCTATAGAACTGTGTGCAGATCCTCGTCAGGGTGTTACACCTGAGAGTTGGAGGCGGCCCTCTATTATAGAATCCAGAAGACACTTCCCTTTCAACTGCTGGGGCGAAGCTTCGAGCCTGGGCCCAGCTGCACTGGGAGGTGATTGCCATGCTCTTTGGTCGGTGGCAGGAGGATTGGGCTGTCGAGTAAACTGGGAGCCTCAGTTTCGACTTCTTCCTGTCAGTGTCTCGGAGCATGGAGATGTCGTGGGTGGTGCCTGAACACCAACCAGCTACTATCCGGTCACGGACTTCCCCACAAACCTCCATCAACTCGCACTGGCTGTGTGCGCACAGACTCTGAGGGCTCGTCGAGGCACATGCTTCGGGGCTGCTCGGCATACGAGAGGGAGCAGGCAGGGACTGTAGGGCTGAAGCATGTTTTCAGTCCTACTCTATCATGATAGTCCCGGCGGCAACAAGACTCCTTCAGGCAACAAGGGAGACAACAGCTGGTTGACCAATGACTTCCAATAATCGCCCCATAAGGTCCTCAAGCAGTGGCTCCCACCCACGATTGTACCCTTCCCCACTGCCTTCCACCCATGGCTACAGCTCACGCAGTTGCCACTTAAAAAAGTAAAAATGAAGAAAGTTCAGATGAAAATGTGTTGAACGGCGTCATAGAGATGGACTTCATTCAAGCGCATCATTAAAACTTTGCTGTTTTTAGGTTCTCGGACAAACCCAGGACCACAGACACCGAGTGCTCGTTGCTGCTGCGAAAAACATTAAAAATTGGTTTGTCAAAGTGAGAAAAATCAAGGCGATCTACCACACTTTGAACCTTTTCAATCTGGACGTCACGCAGAAGTGTTTGATCGCCGAGTGTTGGGTTCCAGTCCTCGACATCGAAATGATCCAGCTGGCTTTGCGCCGCGGAACGGTAATGTCCAGAAACGTTTAGCTTGTTGCTCCGTCTTGTGGTCTTTCGAGATTAATGATTTGACTGGTCTTTGCAGGAGAGAAGCGGCAGCTCAGTGCCTCCCATCCTCAATCGGATGGACACATTCGAAGCTCCTCCAACGTACAACAGAACCAACAAGTTCACCAACGGTTTCCAAGCCCTCATTGATGCTTACGGTGTCGCTTCGTACAGAGAAATAAATCCTAGTGAGTCCTCCCAATTGTCACTTCTTCAAGTTATAAGAATGGAAGCACCAGCCGCCGTAGCTGTTGGGTCATTTTAAACGAGCGAAACCGAAATCAAACAAGAGGGTATCTTAGGATGGGGAAATGTTGAGAAATAACGAAGAATTCTCGTTGCTTTCAACAATGAAAGGCGCAATCATGCGTAAAAGAAAGGCAACAATTATTCGCTTAAGATTTAAACGCGCGACATGAAGAAGTAATGCCGACATCAGGTAGTCATGATTCATCATCCACTGTTACCAACAACGAATGTACCGTCTTAACATGCCGAAGTTATGCCGACATCAAGTAGGTAATTATCCCAACGTCACTTAAATTACTCTTGCAAACATTGAGAAGAGATGCTGATGAATGTAGAGAAATCTCATAAGAATTATACAGGCAGACGTTAGGCACACCAACATCACGTTCTTACTCCACAGACGGAAAACCGCCAAACGGGCGATTTTAGGTAGGGGTGGGTACCGACGTATCGATATCTAGGAATTATCGATATTTCTACAAAATAATTCGATATTAAATATTTACACATCAGTGTTTAGGTGAAAGTAGGTTAAGGATTTCCGATACTTCAAAAGTATCGATTTCTCATTGGATCGTACCACTGTATTAGATGTATCGATCGGTGTAGGCGTGGAAAGGTCGACAGGAAAAATTGCCGGTGTATCAGAACGTATCGATACTCCCGATATTATCGAAGAACAACAAATCGCTTTTCTAAAAAATATTAAATAATTGTAGTAAATAAGTTAAATTATTTAAATTGACAATCTAAATTATTCATTAGTTTTATCAATCTAAAGATGCAATACTTTTTCGAATTAGCAGATTTTAATTAGTGAAAGTTGTTGAGCGGTGTTATTCATGTTTGTTAGTTTAGTTTGTAACGTTAGTTTCATTACTTTATGCAAAAAATAGATGTGTATCAGTAAAATGTACTTTCGCTCTTGATTATCACCCGTTGCATGTACGATCATTTTCAATCTCTCAACTACTTGTCGTTTTCAGCTCCTTACACCATCATTACCTTCCCGTTCCTGTTTGCTGTGATGTTCGGTGATTTGGGTCACGGTGCCCTCATGACCGCTTTTGCTGCGTGGATGGTCCTTCAAGAAAAACCTCTTGCAGCCAAGAAAACCGACAACGAGGTAACGCAAAATTGTCTGTGTGACAATTACTTTAAAACCGTAAACGTACATTTTCTGTGAACGTGAAATTTCCTCCAGATTTGGAACATATTCTTCGGCGGGCGCTACATCATTTTGTTGATGGGCTTCTTCTCCATGTACACTGGTCTGATTTACAACGATATCTTCTCCAAGTCGCTGAACTTATTTGGATCCCATTGGAAGACGAATTATAACGTATCCACTATCATGACGAACAAGTTCTTGCAATTGAACCCGTCTAGCATGGACTACGAAGACCAACCTTATCCCATCGGGATTGACCCTATTTGGCAGGTAATGCTCGGTATTTCCCAGTCGTTTACTCGTGAGAACCATTCGCAAGTACTATACATGAATGTATTTGTTTCCCAGTTGGCCGATAACAAGATCGTTTTCCTCAACGGTTACAAAATGAAGTTGTCTATCATCCTTGGTGTCATCCACATGTTGTTTGGTGTGTCCCTCAGTTTGAAAAATCACAAGTGAGTGTAAAATCTGCTAGTTATGTACATGCCCACTCAGTTTTGATTATTGCTCTTATACAGGGTTGCTAACTCTACTGATTCGTTGATGTAGTTACCTGCGGATTTAGGAAAGAACTTCAAAATCTACTGAATTTTAGGCTGCTCTGCTTTAGGCTTCTGAATGAAAAATTGTCAGAAACCCTATTTTCCTTCAAATTTTAATAACAATTACAAAATGACCCACCGTGAGAGTGTGAACGGGGCTTTTGATGAGATAAATTTTATCTCATTCCTCATTTCCGTTGTCCTCTGCGTCTTTTTGCTGCTGTGAGTAGTTTTGTGAATAGATATCGGGAAATCATCGGATGATGTGTCGTTTCCAGGTGAGTAGATTCCAAAATCTGCAATCTCCGTTCGCCGTACAGGCCATAAAATGCCTTATGATTGATGTAAAACATCCGTTCTTTCTCACACAGACTCAACTTAGGGTCTTGTTTGTCCACACGTCTAGCCAGCATCGATGCTATGGGCCAAAAATAATTTTCGACGTTTTTCTTAATATAAGCAAGTGGGGTGTTGTTTTCCAACTAATTTTGGACGCAGAATCGACTCGGGATACCTTAAATTACCCCGTGTCGCTTACAGCTTCTGAAGAGCTCAGGCCTCCCGAATCGACACAGATAGTTTCAGATAAGGAGAAATAAGCCGCTACAAAAAATAAGCAAATTAGGAATTATGGAAACGTGTCTGGATTTTTTTTTTTTTTAATTTTTTTTTTATTGATAGAAGGCGTCCAAATAATACTGAAAATAGGGTTAAAACACAAACTGCAAGTTCGTATGAATTTATAAAATTTCTGGACAAATTTGAATTTTGGCGGAAACCCGAAGTCAGCTCCTATTGGTCGACGAGTTAGCCACCATTAAAAAACTAAAAACTGAAGGATCGGTCACGTCGAATAAGTTAATTTATATCATGAATAAGTTGACTCAATACGCACGATCACATTCACAACAAAGCGAACATGGTCAGTGTCACTAGTGTGGACCAATAAAATCAAGAAAACAATTTGAAAATCGACCTGCACTCTGGCGTTTTCGATTGGAAACTGGAACGGGTGTAGGTGACGTCACCTACACCGTTCCAGTTTCCAACCAAAGACACCTCCACCGGTTTTTGAATTGTCCAGAACAACTTAAGATGATTATAAACTACGTGAAAAACTTTTTGTCACAAAAATAATGTATTTTTCCCTTTTTGACTTCAACAACACGTTACAGGATGATTTAACCCGAAATTCGGGTGCATTTCCATTCCTAATTCTGTGCCTAAAAAATCACAAAATTTAGAGTTGTTAAGTTTCTATTAAATAGCTTCTATTAAACAAATTTTGTTAAAGGGGTTAGAAAAATTTACATAGTAGGCAATTTTTCGATTGATTTTTGATCCCGATTTTTGCGTAATTTACTGCATTTATGGGAACTATCTACGGAAAATGTGGTTTTCTGAGTTGGCAACTCTGCTCTTATAAATTTTTTTTCTTCCAGGTATTTCAAACACCAAATGGACATCTACTGCCAATTCATCCCTCAGCTAATCTTCTTGGTGTTCCTCTTCCTCTACATGGTCCTTCTAATGTTCCTCAAGTGGATGATCTACACTCCCAAATCTAGTGGGTGAAACTTTGACAAAATCCTATCCTTCCGCTTTTTCTCCTTTCGTAGGCAGTTTAATGGATTTATTTTCTTTTTTTTTTTCTTCAGCGGATGAAAAAACTGGCCCTCACTGCGCTCCTTCGATTTTGATCACATTCATCAACATGGTCCTTTTCAAACCAGGCAACCCGTCCCCACCTTGTGACGAGTTCATGTACGGTGGTCAGGTAAGATGGTTCCATAAGGCTTTGGCAAACTGCACGATACCCGGTTGTAACTGGTGCCATTTTTTCGTTCAGGGCGGCCTCCAAAAGCTGTTGGTTCTTCTCGCCCTCGTGTGCGTCCCGTGGATGTTGCTGCTCAAGCCGATACTCATCATGCAGGAACAGAAGAAGAAGCACCAGTTGGTAAGTGTCTTAGCTGATCTGCAGAACGAATGACGAGGTGAATGGGAACTCCGACTATAAGGGCGACTAAGAACGCCATTCATTGCATGTCCCTTTTTTGTCAAATGTCGGTTGGTTAAGTTATTCGGAAATTTATTAACGAATGATGTCACGTGATGATGGGTCGGGACCTCCATATTACTAAATTCTCATTCCAAGTCCTCCCGGGTCCTTCAGGGCTACAAAAGATAGTGGCATTTTCCCACTTTTGAGGGAAGTGTACATCGCCACGACCAAAACGGGGAATTGACGTATTTCCTTAAACATTTTGAGGTTTGTCCAAAAAGTAAGAGTTGAGTAAAATACCTATCTGCAAACTTTTCACCCAATTAGACCACTCCAGCGGGTTTTACGGGATGTCTGACAACCCTACTTGCGCGCTGAATAGATCAATTATGTTGTTCACTGCATTTCTCTCTGACTTACCGCGCTTTTGAACGCTTACTCAAGAAATTTGAGAAACAATTCCCCCTCTCCTCGATCACTTAGAATCATCGAAATCACAAACAACAATAAACGGGTGCTTCGATTGGGGGGGGGGGGGGGGGGGAGAGAAAGTGGGCGGCTGCTAATATTAGGATGATAGTTAGCCACAGTAGGAGTAAGAATAGATTTCATCTTTCAAGTGAATCCTTTGACTTTCATCCTGCATTTCTTTAAGAAAAAAAAAGCCGAACCCGATAGTCGAGAATCGAGGTTATAATCAGAGAAGGTTATTAAAAAATCGAGCCTTGACGAAGGCTCTTCAAATATCGGCTGTTGAATTAGAATCTGGTTCGCGGGTACCCAAAATAGAAACCTTTTTATCAAGCCCAAAAAGACTTTTAGACACTTAGTGTGGATCTCGCTCAACACATCTCATGTCATGTCATGATCCTTGCGCAGGGCCTATGTGCGGTAAGTGGGGTGCCCTTCAGGAGGGTTTTCCATACCCTCTCTGGTATCAATCTATCTATCTATGTCTAGATGAAATTATCTATCCATTATACTAATAAGAGAAAAGTGGTGTTTGTTTGTGTCTCGTTCAACAGCCTAAAAACGGCCGAACCGAATAATTAAAAAAAAACGCTTGCATACGAGTCTGCAACACATTGGGGCATTTTATGTCTTTAGTCCCCCCCCCCCCCCCCCATTTCCCTAGAAACGGCTTGGTTGTACGTGAAAATCATCAAAACACAACCGGGACAATTTTCGTCAAAAGTTTTCGTGTCGATTTTTGAGTTTATGTGCCAAAGCAAAGACATAAAATGTCAAAAAAACTCTTCATAATCCAAAAGTGAGTAGAAGGGGTCTGAGGCCAGGCGAGAGAGGGTTGGCTGGCTTTAGGCAACAAGGGAGGCCCCAAGTCTACTATCTACTATATTAAAGCCGCGATATATATTATAGCTCCAGCCCGAGGAGGGCACTTCTAGCAGTCGGAAAAATTAGAAATTGGTCGTAAAAAATTCATCTCGAAGAGCCTAGTACGAGAAAAGTCTGAAACCCCCTTAAAGTTGCTCCACGAGGTGCTTCTCAGCTCGAAAAGTGGATACAAACAGGATTTTTCTTATTTTTTTATTTAAAAAGAAAAAAAAAAAAAGTAGTTTTTGTGAGTAGATGACGAGAAAAATCTGAAACCACCAGAACGTTGCTCCATGTAGCGTGTACAAGAGTGGGCCAAAACGGAATGGAGCAGTTGACAGGATGTTTGGATGGCGGTGAGCGGAAGGGTGTCTGAAGACGACGCAACTGCCTCCTCCCTCTCAAAAAATATATATTTCTTTAAGAAGAAAAGAAAACTGCGCAATATGGGAAAACGAATTGTTGGGTCTGAGGCCAGCTGTGATACAGTCGGGGGTTGGCTATCGTAGCCAGCAATGGGTGGCCCCTTAGTTGATTGCTACCGGTGATAAAAGGAATGATGCATTGCCCGAAGACAACAGTTACTCACCTTGCGAAATGGGACGGGAAAATTAAATTTGGGGAAATTTTGAGAATTAAACCCCTCGAGGTTACCAACTGTCTCTAAAACTGGCTATTCCAACTCCCATATCAACAGAAAGCTGGCACAGACCTTCCTCTGCAATACTGTGCGGTTTGGTAAAACTACGAATTTTCATTGGAATAATCCTCGACTGACTGTATTCACTCAGTAGACGCTCCAATGCTGTTAAGGTTCGGGTGTTTGGCTTTTCTCATGCTTCCTTAGCATGCACCTTCTTTTGCTCCGCACTTCTACTCACCCTTTATCTGGCGCACACCCGCACATAAAGCGCAGTTGGCTTTTTAAGCTTCTTCCCAATTTCATACCAGCTGACTAGCAACCACGTCGGAGGGGAGAACGGTGACATCGATGGCGTCCCTCCGCAAACGCAGGCCGTCGCCGAGAACAAACCCCAAGATGAGCATGGAGAAGACCTGACGGAGCTCTTCATCCACCAAGGTATCCACACCATCGAGTACGTCCTGGGCTCAGTCTCGCACACAGCTTCCTACCTTCGTCTTTGGGCTCTGTCTCTGGCTCACGCTCGTAAGTACTTCATGGCCCTTTGGTGGTATTAGTTTTTTGAGTTACGCTAACTTTTAACCTGTTTTCCCTCAGAACTGTCCGAAGTGCTGTGGAATATGGTGCTGTCTAACGGCCTCAAGGGCCAAAGCTGGATGGGCGGGTTCCTCCTTTGGGCGATTTTCGCCTTCTGGGCCGTCCTCACCATCGGCATCCTCGTCCTGATGGAGGGGCTCTCCGCTTTCCTCCACACCCTTCGACTCCATTGGTAAGTTATCTTCAAATGTTGGAGCCCATCGCTACTCGACGGTGGGTGTATACTGGCCGGGTTCCCCCCTTCTGGGGGAGCATCTAGACCCTGGGACGTCGTCAGTGTGGACCCGCTGACCAGGGGCTGGGATTTAAATTGAAACCTAGTCTGGGTCCGCTTACCGTGTGTCGACTTTTCAAATGAGAGAAGCTTGCACGGGTTCTGCAAGAGGTCGGGCTGGATTTCAAGGGTTTGAGGTTGATTAGAAACCTGTATTGTGGCCAGAAGGCGCAAGTCCGTGTAGATGGAGCTCCATCCAAGCAGATGACAGTTGTAAAAGGGGTCGGACAGGGCTTCACAATGTCACCGTTGCTTTTCAACATTTATTCGGAACGGGTGTTTAAAGAGGCCCTGGAAGGATGTGACCTCGGCATCCAAGTCAATTACCTGTCTTGAATTTGCGATACGCGGACGACACGGTGCTCCTGGCTAACACTCAGGCGGAGCTCCAGGTTCTATTGGACCGAGAAGCAATCGCTTGCAGGAACTATGGCCAGGCTATTAACATAGCCAAAACTAAGTCAATGGTAATATCAAAGACGACCAACAATGGCGTGAGGCTGGTAGTCGACGGGCAGGCTATTGTGCAACGCTTCAAGTACTGGGGTTTTGGATCGCGGGCAGCATTCAGTAACATGCACAGTGTTTCGTGTAGCCGAGATTCAAATTTTTCGCTGCGCTGGCGTGTTTTCAAATGTTATATAATGTCAATCCTGCTGTACAGGGTAGAGACGTGAACCATGAAGGTTTCCAGGTCTTTGAACCGGTTTAAAGATCCAGGTTTATTAAATCGGCTGGAGGCCTTTGAAATGTGGCTGATCCGATGCATGTTGAGAATCCCCTCCATCCATCAGAAAAACTGAAAGTGGCGTACTTAGGGCGTGTTATGAGCGGCCATAAGTACAGCACATTGCAGATAATTATGATTATAATTATAATTAGATGGGGAAGATCAACGGACGTAGGGGAGTTGGAAGGGAGCGTGCGACATGGTTGTCGAACATTGGTAGCTGGACGGGAACCAACCGAGCAGCAAATCTGTTTCACCTGGCGCGGGATCGCGAGAGATTTGCAAATATGAGCGTCAACCTTCAATGATGGAGATGGCACTAGAAGAAGAATTCTTGGAATAATACCTACCTATGTATTCGTGTCCGAGCCGTTTTTGGGCGGGCGTTTTTTTTTTTTTTTTATCCGAAATTTTGACAAAATACTCACTTTACCATCTAGTTTGCCCGCATGGTTTTCAGCCCGATCGCCCATACCCGAGGGGATAAAAAGGGTCTATGCGGGCGGAGGGGGGTTGAAGGGTCGAGTTAGGTGTCTTTTTGGAAGTAGAATTCATTTTATTTAAATCGCAGACTCAAAAACGCGTAAAGCTGGGTTCGCGTGTCGTAAAAAACATGTCTGTAGACTGAATTCGGCGTTCTGATTGGCTGATCCAACCCTTCCCCCAGGCCTATCAGATCGCCGAACTCACTCTGCTCTGTTTTTTTTTTCCGTACGCCATGCGAACCCAGCTTAGTTTGAAAAGGCGACACCTGGTCAGCGGGCCCACACTGACAAGGATGCTCTTCCGGCGTTGCTCCGCGGCGGAGGGAGGAACCCGGCTGGTGTACACCCAACGGCTCACCCCAATTTTAAAACATCCTCTTGTTCGTTTAGGGTCGAATTCCAGAGCAAATTCTACTCTGGCCTGGGCTACGGGTTCACGCCGTTTTCCTTCGAAGTCATCCTCGACCAGGCGGCCAGCGCATCCGAGGAGTAAAGGAGTTACTGATTCTCGGAATTCTGCCGAATTCCCCTCTCACACGGTTAGCGTTATAGAACATAATTGAAATGGAAAAGTGAAAATTCGCTAAAAACAAACTCAGGTTGAATTGTATGCTTCTAAACACACAAGGAATGTTACTTAGTAATTTCATCGTTTATTAATAAAAAAAAACCTACTTGTTATTAGGAAATCGCATGTACTTCCCACTGTTATAAGATTACTGAGTGTTGTTACCTATCTAAATTTTTATTGATTTGGTTGTTAATCGTAGTCTTATTTGGTGTACATCATTGTATAGTGTATTTAAATGTTTCTTTTCCTTCAATGACACTTGATTTTTGCATGTACGTATTTTAACGAATAAATAACTTTAGCGCAGCAAAATGCTAATTTTCTACCTTTCATCTCCAGTACATCGAAAGTTGTGGTTACTTTCCAAAGCGACACTATAGCAAGTTTGGGGACATTTGAAATTTGAGTTCCGTAGTGTTGTTGTAGGTTTTGAGGAAATCTAATTTTTTTCTTTGTAGTTTTTGTTTGTTATAAGACGAACTCAACATGAACGTCGCCTCAGCGTTGTGGAGTCTAAGACACGAGATATCGGGTGTTGTGAAAGGTAGGATTTAGTTCATTGTTTGCAATGGAAAATTGACTATTCAGCACGACTTTGGGGATTTACAGTGTGCTTCTGACAGACTCGGCGTTTTAAAATGGGCAGGGGATGCGTTGGAGCTGTAAAATCGACTCCTTTTAGAATAATAGCAAACATTTGAGAATGGGTGAGATAACTCCGTTTTAACTCTGTTCCAATGTCCTCCAAAATTAGTTTTCTGATAGCTGTCGTTTTGTCCATTTCATTAGGCCCTGATGATAGGAGAATCTCTTGAAACGTCGGCACAGTCTCGACTTATTTGACCGACCCTCATCAACTTTTCACCTGCAGTCATTGAAACGGTCAACATCATCATCAATTAATAATAATTTATTATGCTTTTAAATATGCACGGAAAACACAGTCAACATCTGTAAAAAGGAAAGACCAACGAACAAACCTGCAACTTACGGGGTTATGAATGATGTTTTTCATTTCAAAATTCATTCTCAATGCCTTTTCTGTGATGAACTCTCTTATTTATATTTATACTAATTCCTGTCTTAATAGCTTCTCCGTGTTTTTCATACAAGCAGAATTCGCAGAGGGAAGGTATGGAAACGTAGCTGTAGTATCAGCGTTGCCAGATGAACGGAACGAAATTTACGTTTTTCGACCACGGGTACCTTCCGTTTTTTCCGTTTTCCGAAGTATGATTTCCATTTTTTTCGTTTCTATAGGAAAGATTAAGTATTATGGGGGAAAAGGAACTTTGAGAAAAGAAATCATTTTTTGTGATGGAAGAAGGCAGAAATAGAGGTAAAAATCTATGAGATAAGCATTATTTAGCATAATCAATTTTGGTTTATTATTCTTGGAATAATATCCTACCTATGTTTTCGCGACAGAGGTCGACGACTCCGATCGGCCTCAAAATTTGACATTATTCGTTTCAAGAGGTCTAGATTCCAAAACCGAAATGTCCGTCCGCCGTCCGTCGTTTTGGGCAGTAGGTAGGAATTTTTTTTTTTTAATCTGAAATTTTGACAAAATACTCGGTTTACCATCTAGTTGTGCCCGCAAGGTTTTCAGTCTTATCGACCAAACCCGTGGGGCGCTATGAGGCTACGGAAGGGTTTTTGAAGGCTTTTGGCTATGTGATCGAGGCAGGTGTCGTTTTGTTTTCGAAGTATTTTTGGACGTAGAATCCATTGTTTGGGGTCCCGCAACGATCCGATTTCACTGTTGCGATCTATAGGGCTTTTATGGGGTTAGAAATGAGATTTTTGATGGATCCCAGGAGGTCAAATATTTTTCAAGTAAAAACAAAAAACATTTTTTTGAAATATAAAAATCAAAAAAAGAAATTAAAAAAAAATTTTTTTCATTGAAACAATTAAATTTCTGCACAACTAACCTATATCAAAGAATAATAAACCCTTGTGTAAAATTTGCAGCGTTTTTTATTTTGGCAGAGAGTAGGTATTACAAGTGCAGATACCGACCTTTGGGTTCTTCTTATCAATGATTTAATAAATTTCATATTAGCTCACAGCCAGCAAACGTTGTTATTTTGTTGGTAAGTACCTACCTACCTATTATCACAATAGGAGTCAATACGAAAGATATTCAGTCTTATCTTGTTCCCAATTACAACAATAATTGTATCTTACATAAATCATGCTCATTATCACAATAGGACTATAGGAGTGATTGAAGAATTTCAGTCTTACCCATCACAATAATATTGCCTAAAAATTTAAGGCTTACATTACAGTCTTAAGGTCGATCCACTCATTTCAGTGATATCAGTGAATCTGTGGCCATCAGTGCTCCGTGCGGCATGTAAAAGTTAGTGTACGCCTGAGACGAAAGTCTCGAGACCGATCTCAGGGGGTTGAGACTCACGACCTGGAATATTAAAAAAAAAAATCCTCTTGAGAGTCCGACAGCCATAGTATAGGAGCCACGAGAACTGGAATATTTTATTTCCACACAATCGCGTCCAGTTTCCGAGACCAACTCGCGACAGCATGAAATCTTGTGTCCACTTGTGATCAGTGCACTCTCGGAGATATGTTCGGGCTTGTCTCGCCGTGGTTTCTTTTTTGTTGTAACTGCCCATGGGCTTGTCCCGTTTTTGAATAAATAAATAAATACTGCTCTCAGGTCCATGTCCATTGGCGATTCGAGTCTCATGTCTACTCTCGAGACTGTTTTGTCTCAGGTGTACCTTAACGGTGGTGTTTGGACAATTTATCATTGATGCCATTGAAGGGCACGGATCACTGAAGGCCGACTGATATCACTGAAATGTGTGGATCGACCTTTAATGTCAAGATAGGGTGAGAAATCCCTACCTACCTATAGGTATTCAGCATTCTTTTCTTGGAGACTAGATTCAGTTACAGATTTAAATCGTTCATTCAATTGCTTCGGCAGGTATCCACGCTAAATGATACCCAACTGTTTTCATTTTCTACCGTCATCCTCAAATTTCCGTTTTTCGGAGTATTATCAAAACGGAATTACGTTTCCGTTCTGGAGTCAGAATTTCCGTCAAAAAAGGAAATATTTCAGTTTCTGGCAACCCTGTGTAGAATATCTTCCCTGTGTTTTCAATCTCCTTTTCTGTGCAAGTTTGGCACACATTCGCTTTGCTGTACCTCCTCGCAGAATTCTAAGTGAAAAAACTTCTTTCTCAATGCCTACTTTGTGGTTGGACTCCTCACTGAGTACCTACCAATACCTTTTCTGTGTTTTCAATACTAGCGGAATTATCAGAGAGAAGGCATGGGAACGCGGCTGTAGAATATCTTCCCTATGTTTTAAATTTGACCTATGACCATTATACGTTTTAAATACCCTTTTCTTAGCAATTTCGGCACCATTTTGGTACTAGCTGTGCTGATGTTTCCCATTAGGTACATTTGGGTTTGAATACCTTCTCGCAGAAACGTTTTCTGTGAAAAAAGCTCTTTCTCAATGCCTACTCTGTGGTTGAACTCCTCGCTGTGTACCTTTCTGCCTTAATACCTTCTCGTGTTTTTAATATTATCGGAAATGGCAGAGGGAAGGTATTGAAACGCTGCTGTTGAATATCTTCCCTGTGTTTTCAATCTCTTCTCAATGCCTACTCAGTGATTGAACTCCTATTCGTGTACGTACTTGCGTTGTAATACCTTCTCTGCGTTTCGAATTCTCTTAATACTGTACATTCAGCTGGACCACCCAATCTTTTGTCCAACTTTTCCTCATCGACTTTGCTACCCATTGCTATAGTCGATTGAGGATTATAAATCCATTTTGTGTAAAGTGCGAGGAAACCTTCTGAATGTGTCATCCTTTCTGAGACCTCTGATCGGTTTGAAACTCCCAGCCGATTAAAATTTGGAATATAATTTTTCCCGACGGCATCACCAATTTCACTGATAATCGGTTGTTGAATATTGTCAGTTGTGAAAAGGGGAGCTGCCGCTCACGCCGCCAAATCCTTCTTCGGGGAGAACGAAATGAAATTGACTTGCACTTCGTCCGTCTCGCGGGGCCTCCTCATCGGATTGTACTGCGAAGACGACGACATCTACGGATCCAACTTTACTTTCACGCCTGCCGGACAGAAGTACAACGATTATACTAAAGGGAGAATCAAAGAACAGCTCTTCAGGAACCTCCCGCTCCCTCGACTCGGACAGGTTATTTGCTAGTTTTGGTTTATTATTCTTGGAATAATACGCTTATGTAATCGCGACTGAGGTCGACAATTCTGATCGGCCTCAAAATTTGACATTATCCGTTTTAAGTTGCGTCGATTCCAAAAACGAAATGTCCGACCGCCGTCCGGGCCGTTTTGGGAGGTAGGAATTGTTTTAACAATCTGAAATTTTGACAAAATACTTTACCATCTAGATGCACCCGCAAGGTTTTCAGCCCGATCACCCAAACCCGTGGGGCGCTATAGGGCCACGGGAGGGGTTTTTGGTCGTTATCGGGTATGGGGTCGAGTTAGGTGCCGTTTACGGAGTATTTTTTGGACGTAGAATCCATTTTCGGGGGTCTCGAACGATCTGGTTGCGTCGTGAGGATTTATGGGGCTTTCATTGGGCTACAAATGGGATTTTTGGAAGATCCGTGGAGGGTCCAATAAGCTGTCGTTGTGCAGGTAATTTTGGACGCATAATCCATTTTTTGAGATCCCAAACCTGTCCGATAATTGCACAGAATTTTTTTAAAAATCTTTTCAAAAATATTTTTTATTGACACAGAATTAATTCGGGAGGCCCACGAGATAGCTGCAGAGGGAAAGCAATGGGCCCCCCTACTGAGTGAGCCTGTGCCCAAAATGCTGCCCAGAAAGCAAAGTGTGGCTTGCTTTAGGATTCAAACTGGGCATGATTTCCTGGCCAAGCATCTTTGCAGAATCGGTGTCTATGACAGTCCAATCTGCACTCTTTGCCATCAAGATGAAATGAAATTCCTTTATTTAGACGCATGTCCGGCCTTGCAGGACATAAGAGATTTAATTAGAAACGACGACTCCATCTGGAGTAAAAAATCAACACTTTATTGGGCTGCTCGAGAACGGATGGCCGCAGAGCCCCGTATAGGGCGTAGATAAAAAAAAAAGAGTTAATTTTTGCACAAAAACCTACATTGAAGAATAATGCACCCTTGTGTGAAATTTGCAACGCTTTTTGAAGGGTTTCGGCTATGGTGTCGAGTTAGGTGTCGTTTTCGCGTTTTGCGTAGAGTCCATTTTTGTGAGTGTCAGAACGATCTGATTTCACCGTGTGGATCTATGGGGGTCTTTCATGGGGCTACAAATGGGATTTTTGAAGGATCTCGAGAGGTCAAATAAGGTGTTGTTTTCCGAGTAATTTTTTACGCATTTTTCGAGGTCCCACAACTGTAAAAAAAAAACTTTCAATGACTCAGAATTAAATTTGGAACATTAAATTTTAATCTATAACAAAGAATAGGTAATAAACCTTTGTGTAAAATTTGCTGCGTTCTAAAAATTTTTATTAGATTTCTTTTCCAAAACTCCTATCAATTCAACGTGGCGTAGGTGAGGTTGCTGCCAGCCCCTAAAGAAGACCCATTTAACGCCATTGTGGTTGTCGGGTTGGGGACAGACTGCGTTGGATATAATCCTGTAGAAGAGCTTGACGAAATGAAGGAAGCCGTCCGAATCGCTGCTGCGGTGGGTAGCAGAGCTCTTCAAGAGCTCAGCCTTTACAAAATCTCTGTAAGTGCTCTGGATAGTTGAACAGTTTTTAATGTAATAGGATTTATATTGCAATATTTGTATAATTTTTCCCAAGGTTGACAGTCTGGGACATGCAGAATCTGCTGCCGAAGGAGCGGCAATGGGGCTGTGGCTTTATCAAGAGCATAAATCCGAAGACAAACTAATCATGATGCCAAAAATCAATCTTTTTGACTCGGATGTGTATTCCGACGATTGGATTGGTTGGCAAATCGGTAGGGCCGTAATTTCACATTGGTTCGGTTTTTTTAACCTCCGAGCTCACTCAAGTCCATTTCAGGGCAGCAAAAAGCCGCCGCTCAGAACTTGGCGCGTCAACTGGCCGAAACCCCCGCCAACCTCCTGACTCCCTCGGTTTTCGCCCAAAGCGCCGTCGAAGTCCTCACCAAAGCCGGAGTCAACGTGGAGGTCAAAGTTAGGAATTGGGCGAAACTCAGGGGTTTCAACACTTTCCTGTCGGTGTCGGCGGGTTCCTGCCAGCCGCCGATATTCCTCGAGGCGTATTACGAGGGTTGCGACCCGGATGTGTCGCCTGTCGTCTTGATCGGGAAGGGCGTCACGTTTGATGCTGGGGGTAAGTCTATGACAAAATTTGTGAGCACTGTAAGCACCTCGTTGATTGGTAGCGTTTGAGGTGAACTACAAATTTACCAAATGCTTTCCTTCGTTCTGTCTGAATTCGGGACTGAATAATGGAAGAAAAATAGATATACTCAAAAAATTTAATAAGAAATACTAGCACTTTGACAGGGGAGCCTTGCTTCGCCTGGCCGACCATTTTATCGGCCCAGCTGATTTTAATAATTGCTAAAGTGGTAATTTATTTGATCCCGGCGTTGAAAATACCCTAATGCCGATCGTTGGAAAATATCTTGCCTGAGATGGGAGACCTTCACAGACCTCACCCACCACAAGCCGCGGCCAGCACCTATGCGCGATCTCTAAAAATCGTACAAATTAAACTCACTGCCTAAATTTGCCGATCGTCGGAATTCGTTCTTACGGGATTTAGTATTAACATCTGGATCTCCAAGTTGGCTATAGAGAAAACGCCAACTCAATCAGGCTGTAAACAACGAAGATTGGAGGAGTTGCGCGCCTTTGCAAGCGTTGGAAATTGTGTTCTCTGAGCTTATCGGACGTAAAATTGGCTGGGGAATCCAGTATGTATATGTAAAAGAAGGGGGGTGTATGGGTGATTCTCAAACTACGGGCTATTTTCAGCGTGCAAAGTTTTCAAAAATCCAACTTGTCTTAAAACGTCACAAAAATTTGTGGTCATTTCCGACCCACCTAGGGTTGAGAAAATGCTCCTGGCACAAATCAAACTCCGTTTTTAAGCTCAAAATTTCAAATGTTCAAATTCTGGGCACACGGTAATTACCAATACTGACATGGTGATTACTCCAAGTTCAACAAGCCTCTCTTCAATTTCTTTCTTGGTTTTTTCGTCATTCCTGTTATTAAAACCATGTGTCTAGCCTTGCTTTTAGGGCTCAGCAGATTTTGCAGTAACGTTTTCTTGAGAAGTCGTTGATATTTTTTACGCTGCTTTTCTTCATTTCGTCTTGCTGTTTTCAGTTGTTCTCTGAGCCTTATGTTTTCCCTTTCGGTTTTTCTATCATGCCGCCTTTTTCTTCTCTTGCCAGCTTCTCTACGACTTGATCCACGGTGAGATAAAGCAACAGGAACATCAGATGATTCTTCGTTTTGAGGTGATGTCGGTGGCGTCTTTTCAGTGACTCTAGTGAGATTTTGACGCCTCATTCGAAATTTTCTGACATTCTCTCGAACTACTTTCCTCCGAATCCTCACCTCTCTAGGTGTGAGGTCAGCAACCAACTTGATTTTCCCATCTTTCTTCCTCTTGATGTCAAAATCAAAAAATCAAACTCGAACCTTATTATTGCCCTTTTATCATTTTATTTAAATTTCTCGGGCCTCCTCCACAAGTCGCAATTGTTGACCCCCCTATCGTTCCCATTAATTTCTGTATTCTTTGTACTTGGGTTTACTCTTTCCTTACGACTTTTAATGCAAGAAATCTGAAATAACCTTCCTCGGTAATTTAAATGGTAAACATGAAATTACCATGGTTTTTATTCGTACCTATTTATTCCACGTGAATTACTCAATTTCGAGCACGAGAATTACATTTGCAACTTTCAAATGAAATAACTAGATTCTAACTCATCCTATAATAGATTACAAATGCATGCTCTAAACATCTGTTCAAGCTCTTCAACATGATAAAAGAGAGAAAGTAATATTTTGAAAATTGTGGAAGTTATAACATGCCATGGTAATTACAAGGGAAAAGTCACTCAGCAGACTGAGAACCTTCGCTGTGGGATGAATCTTCTAAACAGGAAGAAACTGGTCTGGGGCAGGTTTGGTGGGCTCAAGCAATGTTGCCACCTTACACAGGTCACGTGGTGAGTTCGAAATATCCCACTTTCCGTGCCAAAATATCCCATTTGATTATATTGCACGGTAGGTAATTACTTTTTTTTTCGGGACAAACATTGTTAAGCCCTCTACACTCCAAAATTTGGTTAATTGGAGACTTTTTCGTGGTTTTTGATCATTCCACTCATCTACTTGAACGATGTATATTTCTCCTTCCTGAACACTGGTATTAGGTATAATGCCAAAGGACAACTTTGAAATCCAAAATCGACTTTCGGGACAGCCACGGTAATTACATTTTGCTACTTTGCATGCCTAAAATGGACATATAAATTGTAATTTGACCAAATTCAACAATCGTTTCTTGAAGATGAGAGTCACTTCTTTGATTTAAGACAAAAAAGTTGAAGATAGGACGCTTAGGTAGCCACCAATCTTGCCCGGACTCGATTATTGCCCGTAGTTTGAGATCACCCGTATCTACAAGGGTTGGAGTGAAAAGTAAGTATTTACAATAATTGTAAATTATTGAGGGGGTGTATCCAAACTCTGGATTCTAGAGGGATACACAGCAAGTGGGGTCGTGCCAGCGCTACACAATCTACCAAAACGCCGAAGAAATACCTACCTACAATAATTGTAGGTAATTATTACATGTTGAAGGGTGGTGAGGAGGGGGTTGCCGTTCTAATTTTGGTCATGTAGCGAAAGAATCTCGTAAGTAGTGGGGATAAGTAAGGCAAAGTTTGTGATGCTGGGCTGGAGTAGGTCTTCGAAGGAGTCGTCCCGGCTATGGATAAGGGCGTATCCGGCGTTGGCGCCTGAGTCCTGGGTCCTGACGATCACTGGGCGGGGGCCGCGAGCCCAAAGGTACTCGCGGGTGAAGTTCCTGTAGTGCCTTGGAAGGCTGGTTGTACCGACAGAGCATGCCGGCAGACCTGAACAATCACTGAAGGCCTCGGAAGGCTGGACGTACCGATGGAATGCGCCAGTAGTTGGAGACGGTCTCAGAGGGCCTCGGAAGGCTGTTCTGTGGAAGTGTTGGAGTGTGCTGGTACACCTCAAGGGCACAGACAAACGCTGGAGAACGTTCCAAAAGGGATAGAGCTGAAAAAGGCTGATGTCATCTACAAACAACTATGCGCAGAGAGACGACGGCCAAGAACATTCACGTACGAAGATCTGACGAAAACTAGCTGGTCGTGAGGGCGCCAATCACGGATGCGAGGCTCCCCCCTCCCCACCCCCGAGCAGCCAGTTGAGGCAGTAGGAGTCGACGTGGGCGCCTGGTTCGCCGCCCATTTACAGCACCAAAGCTGCTAAAATCGAAAAGCTTAGCATTAAAAATAAATCAACTTTTGTTGAAAGATCTTACGGGATGTTGAGACAGGTCCAGTGATGATGATCAGGGACTAAGGTGAATATTCATTGCTAATAGAAAGTATGATTCTAAAAGTGACTGCAAAAGTGACGGCTTGCTTGTCTCATTGCTCACAAGTGGGATCTGATACAGTGAAGAGTGTATAGTTGGGATTGTTGTCGTCGTTGTTGTATACATACTGTTGAACAAAAAGATTACCAATTTCAAGTACCTAAGTGATGAGTGATATGGAGATTTGGAAGGCATATGTTCCGTTTTCAGGTCCATTTCTGGTCCATTAAATGGACCTAAAAATTTTTTAGGTTCGATTTCTGATCCATTTTTTGTGTCAGTTTCAGGTTCGTTTTACGTTCCGCTTCAGGTCTGTTTGCAGGTTCCTTTTCAAGTCCGTTTTTAGGTTTGTTTTCAGGTCCATTTCATGTCCGTTACAGGTCCACTTTAAGGCCCGTTTCTGCACCTTAAAAAACGGACCTGAAACATTCCTAAAAACGTACCTAGCGCGAAGGTAACACTGCACGAAGTTAGTACTATTCTGAAAGTCACACAGTTCGCTTCTCTCATTACTCGAAAACCTAACAGTATTATTCTTGCAATTAATCCATACAGACAGTTCTGATTTTACAATCTACCCTCCGCTCCTATTGTTGCCGATAGGCGCTTTTATGGGCTGAATGTTGCGTATCTCCTCAGATTCTCTTCACCAAAAAAAAAAGAGCCATAGTTAAGTGTTTGTTCGACCACTGGCGTCATTCCGGTGGCGGTGTTGAGGATGTTGGTGCCATCCTGCCCTCTTACAGACCACACAATGTCAATGTTCATTCGACCAGCCTTTTGCAATTTCTCATTGATGGGATAGGTGGGATTTTTTTTTTTAACGGCCGAAACGGCTCATATCAATCCAAACCATAACATAACTGGCGACATCCCGAGGCGCCCTCTCGTAGATCTGGACAGTTATGGGCGGTTATTGTTGGTCGGATGGGGCTCGAAGGTTTGTTTTATTGTACATTATTATAAACTGGTTTATCATAGCTCGTAAAATCATTGGCCATTTTGTGGATTGTGATTTTCGTAGAGCAACGTTCAACATTCGCAGAAGAGTAGGAAAGGAAAAAAAAAAAAAAAAAAAAAAAAAAACGCTTGTTGAGTTCGTTCTTCAAACTGGTGCAACTTTACCGCTGGTTCTCGTGGAATGGACGAAGATTGCTAAAATCGAGTTTCAAATTCGGATTCTGCACCTCATAAAACATAATATGAGTGGTGCTGCAACTCATATTATGAGTGGTGGAAAGTGAAAAATTAATTGCGATTTTTGATGTGCTATTTTAACACTCAAACGCAGGGGTGGATAGGCGGTTTTGACCCCCCCCCCCCCCCCCCCAACCTTAACAGTTACCTATCCAAAGACCATCAAAGGAGGGGTTGTTCATATTTTGGAAAAACAAGCAAATGAATAGGAACGAGAATACACTTTATCAATTTTAATACTTTTAACTTATACTTATTAATAAGTACTTAAGTGAAAAATAACAGCGCCTATAATTACAAAAAATAAAAGTATGTGTGTTAGTTTGGTACCGTCTATACAAACATAATAGCGACTGAAGCTAGGATGCATTGAATTTTTGCACATTTCTTCAGCTTCATTATCACAGCGTATTGATGAGGAGCATTTGGCTGGAGCACTGAACCGAGAGGCTTTGGGTGTTTCTGGCCCTCCTCGCCATCTCCCCTCCTCCCCTACTCATATTTGTCCCCTGCTTGTTCATTTCTTTCGAATTCTAGGCTCAACCTCAGTCCCATGGTAAATTTACCTTTTACAGCTGTTTAAATTCAATTACTAGAAAAGTTTGTTTTTTAAATTGTCATGTTACGTGTTTGGACGGATGAAGGACCCAAAAATGATTACTCGGAAAATGAGTCCTCATTCGACTTTCTGGCATCCTTCAAAAGTCTGATGGATGCATTGAATGCCAAGGCGAAATCGGACGCTTCTGGGACCCCCAAAAATACATTGAAAACGACACCTAACTCCTTCCCATAGATGAAACCCTTCAAAAAACCCCTTATAGCCCTCTTTAGTTCTACAGAGCATCGCTGGTTTGTGCGCTTGGGCTGAAAACCGTGTGGGTACAACTAGAAGAAGAACCAAGTATTTTGTCAAAAGTTTCAGATTTTTGAGAAAAATTGCTACTGCTCAAAACGTCGTGGACATTTCAGTTTTGGAATCTGCTCATCTTAAAACGTAGATATAATGACAAATTTTGAGGACGATCAACATTTTGGACTTTGCTAACAACATAGTGTATTATTCCAAGAATATTTAACCAAAACGTGATCACATAATGTCCATAGACAAAACGCTTGCTGATTAGGGAAAAGTGACCAAGCGGTAGGCGATGGCGAGGAGGGCCAGAAACGACTGAAGCCACTCGGCTCAGTGCTCTGGCCAGACGCTCCTGCTCGCAAGCCATCAACATGAGATCCTCCAGATGGTTATCACTCAGAGTTAGCCTCAGCCTTTTTTTTGATGATTTTCAATTTTGAAAAACTACTCTAACACTCAGCTTGGGTGGTAGAAAGCGGTAGGTAGGTACCAAAAATGTGTGAATCAAAAAGAGAATTGCATACAATGAGGCCATGAGGATTTAAAACCTCGTATGCAAATTACGCATTGATTGCACTTGACATCCACCATGTTAGGAACAAAGCCAACCAGATCGCCTTCATTGTGTCTGAATTTTCCTTTTCGGTCTCGATTTCATATTTCGGGTAAGCTCAAATTTTGTTTTCAGCTTCGACCGGCCCCTCCGGACCTTCGGCCCTTCGGGCGTCGCCCGATCGCCCGACCTGCCTATCCGCCCCTGCTAGGCAAACGTAGCTAAAAATAGGTAGGTATCTACTATATTAATATGACCTGTATCTCGAAAACTAGACCTGATAGCGAAAAACGGGGTTCAAATTTGTATTCAGCACACTGAAAAACCCCAACACCAACCCTTTTGTCCTCGGCACCAAACAACAATTCTTTTTTTGTTGGCCACTTTTATCCTTCATTATTCTAAGTGAATTATTCTTCATTATTTTCTATTATATTGCTTTGTTGTAATGACTTGCACCTTATTATAACAATAAACACGTATTTTCATCATCTATCTGGTGCCAGATTTTGGTTAGTTCGTGTTCGGTCTTTGTTATTCTGGGAGTCTGGGTTGTGGGTCCAGAGAGTCTTCAGGGATTGAACACGATCTGGAAGCATCTCGTTGCCTGAAACCATTCAGACTAGGCTGGCAATTACATTTTGAATTCTGTTTTTTTTTTTTTCAGGAATTTGCCTGCAGCCGTGTGCGGACATGAAGTATAAAAAAGGGGACATGACCGGCGCGGCGAACATAGTGGCGGCGTTGAGGGCCATTTCGAACCTTCAACTCCCCATAAACGTGCGGGGCCTCATTCCCCTTTGTGAGAACATGCCGGGGGCGGCGGCTTTCAAACCTGGCGACATCATCAGAGCACAGAATGGCAAGTAGTGAGAGAGATTTGTTCTGGCGGTAGAATCTTGCGCTGACGTGGTGAATTTCAGGGAAAACGATCCTCGTTCAAGACACCTCGCAAGAGGGCGCCATGGTGCTGGCCGATGCTCTCAGTTACAGCGGGATATACAATCCCAAATTCATCGTCGACATTGGGACCATCACTGACGAGATGTTCGAACTGATGGGAGCCGCTGCCACGGGAGTCTTCACTCACAATGACTCGCTGTACGACCTCGTTCGAATCGCTTCCATCCACACTGGCGACAGAGTGAGCTCACCTTGAACACTGAAACTATCCACATAGACGCAAATGCTGGACACCGGTATACCCACCCATGGCCGCAACCGGGTCCCCCAGAAGGGGGATCTCCGCCCTGGACCTATTTAGTCAGGTCCACGGCGGCCAGCATTCGCCTCAGGGACTCCAACGCCATGCGTAGCCTCTTGGTCATGAGGAAAGATGATAAAGGCCCTCGTAGTGAAAGATGGTAAAGGAACTGTGTATCTCCAGGTGTGGCGCATGCCTTTATGGGACTTCTACACGGAAGCTGTGGTCAGCACTGAGAAATCCGACGTAATGAACGTCGGCGTAACAACAGCCGGCACGGCCTGCAATGCGGCCGCCTTCCTCCAGGAGTTTGTCCCTATTGGAACCGACTGGATGCACATGGACATACAGGTCAACTAATCAGATTTCCCTCACTGTTACCACTACAGAATCGTTAAAATTTATAAACTTACAGGGCGTTAAGATGGCAACCGTGAACAGTCCGCCCTACCTTCGTCCGGGGATGTCAGGACGGCCCACGAGGACAATCATTGAATTCCTGTCACAGCTGGCCTGCCGTCACTGAGTCGCCGCGAAAACCTGCCTGCATCTCAAAAAGTCAGGCGCCCTGTAATCTTTTCTGCAAATGTACTTTTCGCCATCTGTCTCGTTCTTGAGTTTTTTCTTGTAAATTAAACAAAAATGTTGTTTCTAGCTATTTGCTACTTGCAACAAATTAGCAAGCGGAAAGGGGGCCTCGCTTCGCTCGGCCACCGACATGGCCGTCCCATACGTAGTCACTCCTACTCGGCAAACCCATTAGGTACGGTAGGTAGTAACAGGTAGTAAAAACATTGCTCAACAAAAAATATTTGTTGATAGTTTCTGGGATGTAATTAAATATAATATATATATTATTTAAATCTAATTAGTTATACTATTATGTCACGCCCAAATTGTGAAATCGCCCAATTCACGAAATGAACAGAAAAATTGCCCAATTCATCAAATGATCAACCCCTTTTCCTATTCCGTGGAATGAGCAGTTTTCCGTGATTTAGGCAGATTGTTTTTGCCTATTTTGAGAAGTCGCAGCAAGAATGAAGAATTATGAGGAAGTCCATTCATGTAATTATGTATAATGAATGTTTTGCCTTATCCGCCATTGCGGCTTCGTCATGAATAATACGTTAGGTACCTACATAAAATTAGCACAAGGCTTTGTCATGAATGGGGCTCGGATTGATATGCTCGATAAAATCATCAAATATGCTCGAAAAATATTTGTTATGTGCTACTACTTTTGGGGTTATAAATGGGGTTTTTGAAGGACTTGGGTCAGAAATGAGGTGTCATTTTCAATGAAATTTTGGACGTAGTGGGCTCTGTTGAGCTAAAAATGGGCAAGATGAGGGTTTTTTAAAGTGTGGGTTTCTACATTTATGTAGATTATAATATGTTTTGAGATGAATATGGTAGACATATTATGTTTGAACGTCCATACATCGTGGTCTCAAACCATCAAACCGATCTGGCTACGTCGCTTTTGAAGGATGTCTGGGGGTCGAATTAACCGTCGTTTTCAGAGTAATTTCGGGCATGGAATCCTTTTGTGGGGGTCTGTTATCTGTCCAAAAACTACACAGGTGAATTTCTAATTTTATGTTTTAAAATGATTTTTCATAGACCGACTACCAAAACCAGACAAAGATGGCGATTTTTCCGAAGTCTCGGAGTTTTGAAACGCAATTATTTCCCTTTTTGACTTACCACTGGGGGTGTTTTTCTGCATTAATGTTTTTGATCCTGAAAAATGTGCTCGAAAATTACTCGAGTCGAGGAGAGGAGGCAGCTATTTGGTTTTTATGTGGTGTAAAATCTATCTGAACGCAAAATTATGGATACCGGAGGGATTTATTGGATAACACTGAACTTTCAAACTCAAATTTCCCATTAAAAATCTTAGTCGAGGCCCAAATTGTGGGGAAATTTCACGAAAAACAATTTTCTTGGACAAGTGTTGGACAAATATCGAAAAAGGATGCATGCTCATTTCGTGTAATGGGCGAAAATAATCTACCTAAATCGCGGAAAAATTACTAAATCTCCTGCTCATTTCATGTAGGCATGTAGGCCTAAGAGGCAGAGGGATTTCTCATTTCACGGAATAGGCAAAGGGGTTGATTTTTTCATGAATTGGGCAACTTTTCTGCTCATATCGTGAATTGGGCGATTTCACAATTTGGGCGTAACACAATATGTCATATACTATATCATATTATGATTTAAATGGGCATATTTTACTGGTGGGTCGAGAAAGACGAATATGACCATGATATTATTTTATTAGCTCTTGTTCTCAAGATACAAACATTATATGTGTCAATCAAATCAAATTCCCGCTTGAGAATTTCGTTTTATTATAATTTCTTTCTTTCTTATTTTGTATTTTTTGCTTTTCGTCTCCAGTTATTCTGTACAGAGATGATAATCTCTGTGGTACTCTAATCTCGAGAACGTTTCCTCTTCAGTTGCCTCTAGTAAATCATATCCGGTTCGTCTTTTATTTCAGTTACATTCTTTTGGTAGAAATGGCGTTGAATCGAAATCATCTTGTGAATGTAAAAAAATCGCGAATGAATAAAATCAGAGTCAAACAATCTCATTTCTTCTCATTTTCACATTGTAACGAGATACTTTACACACTGGAACTGCAACGCACTATTTCTAAAGCTAAATTACAGCAACATTACTTTCTTAGAAAAATGCAGGTACTCAAGGGGCAATTGCGACAAAGGGTGGGGTGAATGCAATATGGGAGTCGCACTTGCCCCTCACTAGTTCTAAAGGGTGGAAGTGTCCCCCCCCCCCCCCTCACCACATACATACAACCCGCGCAAAAGAGACATAAAAGGCATCATGAGCACTTCAAGTTAACATGCCCCACTGGGGATTTAACCTGGGAGTTAACGCTTAAACTCTCGGTAACTCGGGCGGTGAAAGCGGGCCTCAGCTTGGCATGCGACTGTTGCTTTCTTCATTATCCCCCCCCCCCCCCCCCCCACAACCACTTCAAGACACCCTCACGAAAGAAAACATCACCAGGGCAAATACAAACTACACAAACATACTCAACATGTATTTTATTACGATCTTTCAAAGAAGAAAAAACATTCCGCCTCTGTTAATTCTCGGTGCTTTTTCAACGCCACACAAAAAAAATTAATGACTAGGAATTGAACAAAAAAGTACAATTAACAATGTCCATCTCGTTTGAAGCACATGACCGGTTTTAATTAATCGAATGGAATGAACCAAAATATTTGTTTTAAAATAAAAAATGAAAATAAAGTACGGTAAAAATACCACATGTTTATAAAAAAATTGGCAATATTCTAAGTCCAATAAATAAACAATTAATATTAACAAATCTTTACAATAATGGGCTAATTTTGATTAAACTAATTTGGGATTTTCTCTCGTCATATATAAGCTATGTTCTTTTTTTTTACATATTTATAAGGTACACCAATAAAATTGTTTGTCTAGAATTTCTGTACACATAGAATTTGTTACGTAAAGCTCAAGATATTTTGATCACAATAAGTCGTCTATAAGTATCTAGAAAATATTTTTTGTTTAATGAACGTATGTACAATCTGCCCAAATTCGAATTTGGACCGTGCAGTCGATTTAAATGCTACAATTATGGGGTATGTACAGTTTAATAAATAGGTTTTTGTACAGGGTATTTACAATGTACATAAATAGTGTGTGTCAAAAAGTATCTTACGGTGGAAAATTGGATCGGGTAGAATTTAGCGCAATTGTTCTGCTTTGTGTGGTATGACTGAGTCAGTCGTTGTAGAGAAGGTAGCTGGGTATTAGGTGGTTAGCTAGGTAATAAAGGGTCTTGGGGTACCAATGAACGCCGACATCGTCCCGCGATTTGACGACCATCGTGGAATTGAAAGTCGTTTCGACGAACGGCGTCGACAGGAAGCGGCCGGCGGACGATAAGGCGTCGACGACGGCCGTGTAGGCTCTGACGGGGGCGAAGGCGGCGTGGGCGAGGGTTTGGCTTTCGAGGACGGCGTAGCAGGAGGCGACGACGCCGTCGACGACTATGGTTCCCGCCGTCGTCATTGGGGCGATGACGCCGCGGGCTAAGACTAGTTCCGAACTCTCCAGCGTTGTCCTCTGCAATGTCGTGCCTGTAATAAGGAAATGAGTAATAAGCCTGTAATACGGAAATTTTTGCTTGGAGCCTACGACTAAAGTTCAAGAAACGTGGAACATGCTTTACTGATCGAATATGTATAACACATATTATGACATAATTGTGTCTTCGGTGTGTGGGATTGAAATCCATCTTGCGTGTTGGAAAAGTAACTGTCTGACGCCGAACTAGTGGCCTAATGCTTAGAAATGAGGACGTCGAACCAGTGGCCTAACGTACGACAGGCGAGGATGCCGAACCAGCGGCCTAACGTTCGACAGGTGAGGACGCCGAACTAGTGGCCTTACGCTAAGACAAATGAGGACGTTGAACTAGTGGCCTAACGTAAGACAAGTGAAGAGGCCAAACTAGTGGCCTAATGATAAGACAAGTGAGGATGCCGAACTAGTGGCCTAACGTACGAAAGGCGAGGACGCCGAACCAGAGGCCTAACGATAAGCCAAGCCTTGTGGCCTAACGCTAAGACAAGTGAGGACGCTGAACTAGTGGCCTAACGTACGACAGGTGAGGACGCCGAATTAGTGGCCTAATGGTAATATAGGATCCTGTATGAAGGGTGCAACTGTCAAAACGTTCTAAGTGCCACGTTCTGCCGAAAATGGGGTTTTCGTTGAATAACGTTCTCAGGGCCATGATAGACTTGCACGAAAAATTTCAGATCAATTGAACAACTCACACGGCACTCAATTGAGACAAGCAGCACTCAATAGCCAGACGATGATGTCTTCACATCGAAAGCGCTCGCAACCACCACCCAAACAGCCAGTGATGACGGAACCCTTTACCTTCAACTCCGAATGCTTCAAAAATGAGGTTGAAACCAAAACGTTTCAAGTACGTTGAACTCTTATGAAGTCATTGTTTTTCAGGTATTTGCATGGATTTTGAGCGCAACATGATCGCGAAAACTATAATCACATGATTGGTCTCTAAGGAAGTTTAGCGGTTGGTTACAAGTAGAGGGTTGGTGTAAAATTAATCATTATTAAATGATCTGACTGTAGAACCATAGGTCTACCTTCCGGTTTTTAAAAGGTGGGAATTCAACGATTCAAGCAGCTTTTCCCGCTCTCCTGAAAATGGGTGTGTTCCATTTTGTTTCTTCTAACTGATGGCACTTAGAACCCAGTAGTACCCTGGGAATAATTGCACCCTTCTATATTCTATATATTATATAGAATCCCATATCCTATAATATAGAATCGCATATATCCTCTATGTAGGATCCTATATGTATCAGATCCTGTGTCCTATATAAATTATGTAATGTGTAAACGTGACACTGACGCATCTCCCTTCCCGCATAACGTTTTTTTTAGGCAATTAGGTCACAGCTAAAAGTGGCAATGATTCAATTGGAGTCATAATGGTCGAGCTGTTTTCGACGCGTTAAATATTTAAGAAGTTTACTGTTTTAAACGCAGGAGGACATATTTAGGTTACATAACAGCGTAGGTACGCAATATTATGTATTAACAGTATAGTAAGGTGGATGCGGCGAGATAGTGGGAATCAATCTTATAAAAACGCTGCAAATTTTACACAAGGGATTATTATTCTTTGATACAGGTTAAAGGTGCGTAAATTTAATTCTGTGTCAATGAAAAAATATATAAAAAATTGAAAAAAAAACTTTTTCTTACTTTTTTCAAAAAACTTTTTTTTTGGATTTTTTTTTTTCAAAAATGTTTTGTTTTTTTAATCGAAAAATATTTGACCTCCTGGGATCCTTCAAAAATCCCATTTGTAGCCCCATGAAAGCCCTATAGATCGCCACAGTGAAATCGGATCGTTCCGGGGCCCCCGAAAATGGATTCTACGTTCAAAAATACTTCGAAAACGACACCTATCTCCATCCCATAGCTAAAAGCCATCAAAAACGCCTCCCGTAGCCCCATAGCGCCCCACGGGTTTGGGCGATCGGGTTGAAAACCTTGCGGGCATAACCAGATGGTAAACCGAGTATTTTGTCAAAAGTTCAGATTACAAAAAAAAAAAAAAATTCCTACTGCCCAAAATGGCCCGGACGGCGGACGGACATTTCGGATTTTGAATGTAGACCTCTTGAAACGGATAATGTCAAATTTTGAGGCCGATCCGAGTCGACGACCTCGTGTATTATTCCAAGAATAATACACCAAAAGACGATTTCTGACGAAATAGACTACTTCGTCTGAAATCGTCTATTTTGGGCGGGTTCGTTACATAATTCGTTATATTCATTCATTGAAAAAGAGGGGAGCTTTTGAGCACGTCATGTAACACAAGAGTGGGGCTTCCTTTTCCTTCTTCCATGCTCGTACAGGTGGGCCCCAAGGCTAATATTATTTTTTTTCGTTTCTATTGATTTTTTCAGCTCCTAAATGAATTTTGATTACCTACCTAATTTATTTGTTTCATTACCGTTTTTTTTTCTTCATTTGTATTGCTTTCAAATTGGTATTTCATAATTCCCCTGCGTTATTTATTCATTTGATTTACATTTCGTCTCAATTCCTCCTCATCTGACCATCAAGTAGGTATCCATCTACCTTCCTCAATAGCAAGCACAAAGAGGAAGAGGGAACCACCACAACACATACAGCCGCTCCCTGCTCTGAAGTCGAAATATCGCATTTCCGTATGTTAAATCCCTCTCGCGTCTCCCTTCCCTTGTAACGTTTTTGGGCATTTAGGTCTTGGCTAAAGCATGTTTCGTACTAAAAGAGGTAACATTGATCCGATAGGAGTCATAATGGTTTTACACTATTAAGGTGCTCATTTCCTCCAGCCGACCACTCACCAATTCTGTCTAACACGAGGAGCTCGTCTTGAGGGTTGAGACGTGCCGCGAAAACTGCCTCGACGTCGTCCTCCGTAGAGTTGGGCCTCCTTCTGATGACTAGGTGCTGAGGGGTGACAGTCAATTCTCGGCCGCCGCTTAGCCTCAACCTGAGGAACTGTTTCTCCGCCTGAGTGTCTCTGTCGAGGAACATGATCACCTGGCTGTAGACTAGTCTGCGGGCGTCCTGGTCATAGCTGAGCACCCGCTCGCCCAGCTGCAGGTCCTCCAGGCGCTTCTCCCCGACGCCCTCGACCAGGACGTGCCCGCTGTCGGGGAAACACCCTCCTGTCCTCGCGCCCTGCGAAGATTCTGTAAAAGAAAGAACATCACTGAAATTTCACCATGAATACAACTCACAACAACCTTTAACATTACGAGTTGAAGGTGCATTGTTCATGTTCTAGCAGCCCTAGTGTTGGAGGAGGTGGGTTGTAGATTGTTGAGGAAGGTGGTTCAGGATGCCTTCAGCACGGAAGCCTGGTGGCTCATTGTAATCTGCTTGAGCACCCTATATCTAGTCCAAGATACCTATTCCCCTGGTGAGGCTCTTAAGGTTCTTGACGCGGGCGCAGGAACAGGTAGGTTCCCCAAGGAGGGAACATCTGCGCGTGAGCGAGCGCTGGGCACTCGATGATGTGGAAGGCAGTTTCTTCAGCGGTATGCACAAAATTGATAATTTTATCAATATGCGGTACAGTCGCTGGGAAGCCTGCCAGTAGTCCTACTAGCCTTCTTAATTCCCCACGCTTGCCGTGAGCGGTACTTTCAATGTGTCGCCATCTCTTGGTGGTTTGTGAAAACATCCACCTGTTGATAGCACCTCTGAAGGAGGATCAGGGTCAACAAAAGGGGTTGGAGAGCCTCTTCTGGTCAGAGTGTCAGCTTGTTCATTGCCTGAGATACCCTCTCCAGGGAGACCCTGTTGATCGCCAGGTGAGCATCTGCACAAGTCCTTTATCACTCTTGACGATCCGTAATCTCTTGCTGGACTCTCTAGCAGCCGTAAACAAGACTTTCGCTGGAGAAGGCAAAGGGCTGTCAGACCTGAGGCAGATCCAGAGATCCAGAGATCTACAAAATATGGAAAAAGAGCTCCAGAAATCCCGAGATCTAGTGATCCAGAAATGCTGGAATCCAGGGATCCCATGCCAAAAACATGTGTGAAGCTCCTTTCACTGGCGGAGTTGGAAGGTCTCCAGTTGTGCAGAGAGATTTTCCTACAATCATCTTTTACAATCTACAGAATTAAGGGTCCTCGGACCTTATCTTATCAGACACCCCCAAAATCGGCGCATCTCCTGCGTGACCCTCCCTATCGGCACTTCTTATCTCCACTTCGGATCTCCCCTTGTTTGGCCCCGTTTCCCTATCTGGGCCCTTTTACCTGAAAGCTCCCACAAACAAATGAGGGGGGGACCACACAAATGTTGATTTTTGTTAGTGGCCGTGTTTAGCGTTCAGGATGATTCCCTGTGTGCCGTTGTGTTTAGCGCCGACTCGGCAGGAGGCCTGTGTGTTGGTCCTGATGTATCTCCGTTTCTGTGAGTCTGTTTGACAGACGCTATTTGGCCCCTCATTGACGAAGGACCGGGGGAGGTTGACTTTGACTTTTGAGATCTTTTCAAAGCCGCCGCGGAGCTTTTTGTCCGATTGTGTGAGCGTCTGCCTGTTTTTTTTTTCTTACCGGACTTTTAAAGGTTTCTAAGTTCCTACCTGCCCCCCCCCCCCCTTTCAAGCGATCTGCACACACAGCATAAGTAGGTTTTATGGTACATCGAATTTTGCGTCCTACACTGTTCACATAATACGTGATTATTATACACACTGCCATTTATTCATTATAGTTTAATTTTGTTTTCGAACGACCACCCTTTTTTCTGGCTTATTTCGCCCTTAAAAAAAAAACAATAAAAAATAAAATGAATAAACTAAGTAAAATAAAAATTAAAAAAAATTTGGGGAAGGGAGGAATTATTAAATTAAATTCATACTGAAATTGAAATTTCTAATTATGAATTCATTTAAGTTATTTCAAGAAATCAGAAGGGGAAGGCCGAAAAATTTATTGGGCCTCAGGTGGGACTCGAACCCACAACCTCTGCATTACTAGTGCAATGCTCTACCAATTAAGCTACCGAGGACCAAGCTATGCAAGAACATTGGAGATTGAAGGCTCAACTGTCCTCTGCCCCCAACACTTGATTCGGCCTTCTCATATTGTTGCTTATATTCCCCCTCTGAACCCTGATCTGATATGAAGCCAGTAGACATCCTACTTTTGTCCCTCTTCCTAGGGGTCCCTTAATTCCCCAGGAGGAGTAGTTTCGGTACTTTTCCGTTATACCCCCCCCCCACTCGATTTTGGTTGGCTTTGGGTGCCTTAAAGCCATCGGGAGGGGCTCGAAATCGAGTTCGGGGGGGTGGGGGGGGGGATAACGGAAAAGTACCGTAGTTTCATTACCGGAATGACTTGAGGTAGCTTAATTGGTAGAGCATTGCACTAGTAATGCAGAGGTTGTGGGTTCGAGTCCCACCTGAGGCCCAATAAATTTTTCGGCCTTCCCCTTCTGATTTCTTGAAATAACTTAAATGAATTCATAATTAGAAATTTCAATTTCAGTATGAATTTAATTTAATAATTCCTCCCTTCCCCAAATATGAAACACTGTGTGAGGGAAGCAGTTCAAAATTCCCTCAAGTCATTCCGGTAATTAAAAAAAAGAAAAGATAAATAAATAAAAAAAGACGAATAAACTAAAAAAATGATAAAAATAAAATAAATAAAAAATAAAAATAAAATGAATAAATAAAAATAAACTAAGTAAAAAATAAAAAAAGATAAAAAAAAAATATATGGCTCATTCTCAGGAAAAAGTGGTAAACGCTGTCCCCAAGATTTTTACCTGACAAGGAAAATTTATTAGACGTTCAAAATTGTGTGGCGGCTTCAGGAAAGGTAGATAAGCATTTGGCACCTGAAGTACGTACTAAAACTGATGTTTAGCAGAAGTTATACCCAGATTCAGGCACCAAATGTCCACTCCGTCGACGTCCTTTTTCTTTGTACCCAGAGGAAAAACCGTCTGCAGAACCTCAATTTTGGAATGAAAAAATCGCGACATCCAATGTGGTAGGAATTGACAACACTATAGTGACGGCATGAGCGTGTATAAAATGTCATTTTCCGAAAACAATAATGAAAAATCTGGGCGGAAAGTCTGTCCCTGCTTTTTTTTCCACTCCGGGGACATTTAAAGATCATGGAGAAAGGATATTCAAAATGCCGTTCTTCGTTCTTCATGAAAGGTGAAAGTGGAAGAAGAATATGTAACCTCTTCATTTGGTTATAAAAGCAACCGGAAAATAAAGCTGGTTAGTTTGTGTTACTCCATTTGTGGAGTCTCAACGGCCATCAACGCCGTCTCACCACAAATTTTGGATGTTTGATCGTTGTTGTTGGATTTGGACTGCAGTTTTCTCACAAGTTGTGGAAAAAATTGGCACTTTTTAACGGCCGATTCCGACCTTTACAAATCCGTCGAATTTGAAGTTGGGGGTGGCCATTCTTTGCAGAATTTTATGCTCTCAAATAATTCAGCTTAGGTCATTCGGCAGGAGGTCTATCGATAAAGTGGAAATAGAAAAAAAAAGAAGAAAAAAAGCAAATAATATTATGTCACATGAAAAGGATGGCCATATCGTTTTTTTTTTAACTGCCCTCAGACCGTCAACAAGAAGGTTTTATCTGATCCACAAACAGTTCCCACTCCTCGAAATTCAAACGTCAAAATGTCAAAATGTCAAATCCCGCCATTTACCTGATTTGACGGAACAGTGTATGTGGGCTTTGGTTTCGTAGTAGACCCAGTCGAAACCGGCTTCGACGGCGAGCCGAGCGAGCATCCCGATTTTCGACCTGTCCCGGTCCGACGTCGTTATGTCCACAGCCCGACCCTCGTAGTGCAACGAGTCGTTTGGGTAACCTGAAAAATTTATCAAATGTTTATAAAACAAAAAAAAAAAAAAAAAACACGTGAATTGTATATTGACAGAGAATATGCAAAACTACGTAAGTTCGATTTTTTTTTTTTTTTTTTTCAAAAATGAGCTTTTCTTATAGTGGATCCCTTGACTCATCAATATGGCACTTAGTTTTGCTAAATAGGGCCCTTAAAACATGGTAATTTGGCACTCATTTTTCAACCCTCCCCGACCACTCGAGCTACTCTGAGGAGGTAATTTTGCAACATACATTAAATGTATGTTGCAAAATACTTATATTACAAAATATGTAATATAAGTAAAATAAAATTTTTATTTTACTTATATTACATATTTAATTTATGTAAAAGTTATACAATGATTTATGATGATTGATGATGTTTAATTTTTGTTTTGTTTTTAATTATTTATTTTACTTTTTTTTAATTGATCTTTTTGATAATATGGCTGAAAAATCGATTTTTTAAGTCCGATTAATTGGTGCAATCGATTGAGAGCTTTCGATTAATAATCGATTGCCATACTCGATAGTTGGCTACCGATTTTGCATCCCTAAGTGAATTTCACTGTCGATATTATGGTTTAAAACATTATATGTTTTAAATAAATAAAATTTTTTTACCGGGTTTGACGTTTTCTATCCAGCCGTCGACGACTCGCAGTTTTTGTCCGGGCCACTGGTTCATGACGGATATCGCCAGCGCTTTCAACTTTTCAACGCACCGCTGCAACAATAAAAAAAAGTCCTTTTTATAGTAAAATAAATTAAATGTCATTAGGTATTGATTTGAAGGGCTTTGGTGTTTTGTATTCCGTTTCAACTGTGATACATCTTTCATGGAGTTCACCGGGGTGTGTGAAAGTGGATTTTGGAGGCGCAAGAGAGGCGCGAGGGTCTATTAATTGATGAGAGGCACACGAAAGGGCCCGAGCGAGAGGGGAGGATCCGAACCGGGACGGGACCGACGGAGACGGAACGCCAAAGAGAAGAGATTCCCCAGCGAGACTTTACACGAAGGTCGACGGAAGAAGAGGGGAGGGGGGGGAGCCATTTTGTTACTTTTTGTAGTTCAAGTTTTTTGTACGTGCGCCTGTGTGTGTTTGTCGGCCGTAGGTCGGCGGGGGGTGTCCCAGGGGTCTCACCTGTAGCCTATAAAGTGGCCCCTGGGAGTTGTGGAGAGGCCCAGAGGAGCGCCCATTATACTCCGGACATGTTAGCCCGCCGCACAGTGGAACTACATTCCTACTGGATCCACCCCCCCCCCTCCCACGCCGACAACGTCTCATATTTCCAGCCAATATTCCATTTTTAGGAGATATTCGACTCCCTCTTTTAGAAAGGCCCATTGACGCACAAAGCTTCTGGCCAGATCTCTTCTAAATTGTACGTATTTTACAAAGTGAAAATGCAGTTTTTACACAAACAACCGAAAAACGCTGCTGATTTGATTACGCGTGGTTCTCGTGCTGCAACATAATCGACATCGTAATCGATTAATCGATTTTTCTCAAAACATCGAAAAATCGATGTTTTCCCATTGAGATCGACTTAAATCGGAAACAGAAAACTTCCGACTCTTGCAAAGGAGGAAAAGTGAAATGTGACATAATTGAAAATAAATAAATAAAATATATGATATATTTCTTTTTCTTGAATATTTTAATAAATTCATCTAGATGATATTTTCATCTTCGCTTATAAGCGAAAAATTGGGATCAAAATAATATAAATTTAATCCAATGTATATTGGATGTAGCTAATAAAATCATCAGGGGCGGTTTTGACCGGCCCTCTCCACCCCACCGCATATGAAGAGTCCACTCCAAGAAAAAGATGAGGGTCACTTTTTTTTCGAAAATGAGAAAATCGATTTGAAAGTTTCAAGACTCGCACTTATTGTTTAGATTCTAAACAATAAGTGCGAGTCTTGAAAGTTTAGAAAATTATTTTTAAAATAGTAGGGCGCGCTAAATTTTTGCAAGCTCCCAAAGATGCTGGACAGCTTTGTTATTTTGGCAAAAATTAAATTTTCGGGCGATTTCTGACGATAGATGAATAAAAAAAACCCTCAGAAGTAGGTATGCAAAAAAGATGAATGTCAATCAAAAAATGTGTGAAAAAAAGCAGAATGGGATTCGACTGAATAAACTGCGATTTTCAACCGTCCTTATATAGCTCGTTCATTCCCAAAAGCATGTTTTGCCTCATTAGGGATGTATCGTTGCAACTTCATGAAGGCTTTTCAAGTCTTTCAATCTAATTATTAAATTCTAAATGATTGTGATGACATAAAAGACACGTGTCCATTCCCTGAACAAAAATCAATCAATCAAATCACAACCAAAAATTGGTAAAATAGGGGTTTGAGTTAGGTTTTGATTGAGAACCAGAAACTGAAGTGAAAAAAGAAGAAGATTATTTTATTAAAGCAAAAAGTGCAAGTACGTAAATTTACTCAAACATTGTATTGTATACCACATTCATCTTTCTTGCATTGTCGAGAACTGTCGCTCATATTTTTTGCATTGTAGTCCGAAACTTCCACGTTCGATTTCGGCTGAAACCATCATCTTTTTTGTGAATTTTACCAACAGAAATTATTTGGTCTGAAAAAGGTATTACCAACCTAAACTCATTTTCGAAAAAAAAATTGACCCTCATCTTTCTTGGAGTGGACTCTTCATATGCGAGAATACAACGTACACAACATCATTTTCGGAAAATGCGTGTAGTTTTCGGTCTTTTTCAAAACACTGTTATGACTCGTCCACACCAGATAAATCCTGCCTTGTTTTGTACATTTGAGAAGGAAACTTAAGCAGCTTTCAACAGCCGGGCTGTTTATTTGTTTTTATTTTCTCCAAAAATTGAGCTCATAAAAATACCGATTTGTATAAAATTTTCGTGAGTTACGCCCCTTGTGCGTAGCAAAATCTACTCTTGAATGATGTCGAGGCGTCACACTTTGAGGAGCTTTTAAAAAGAGGGATGGATAATGTTCTCTATTGATAATAAATCATTTAAAATAGGGGTCGTACAATAGGAGTTCATTCCGATCACGACAGAGGACTGTAGTGATAATAAAAGCAAACCTCGATAATGCAAAAAATTTAATCACAGCCGATTATCTTGCTACTTCTATCCAAGCAAGACTTGCTAGAAGTAAAATCACCATCGTTTACTGTACCACCATGAAATTACTATTACCATCATCGTTATTGGCTCATATCACAGTTGTTGTAGTTGTCAATCTGTACACCAAATAGGTTACAGAAAGAAACTGCTTCTACCAAAAATAAGCAGAAAAACATAGGTGCATTATTCCAAGAATAATAAACCAAAATCCAGGACAGAGAATTATTATTGAATTTGATAAATGGCTGATTAATTTCTACCAGTATATCGGAAAACTTTTGAATAATATTCCTGGTTAGCAAAGACCGAGTCAGCTATCGCCACAATTCGAAAGTAAGACTAAGAACAACTTGCGGAAATGAAAATGTAATTTATTGCATTCCTCCTAGTAATACGCCCATTGAAGCTATAATATAGCTTCATATTATGAAGAGCTGGTCTTGGAGTATCTCGCAATGGATTTTTGAGACGAATTTGCCGAAAAATATGCCCTCCAGGCCAGGAAGTGGCTTACTGAGGGAGAAAGTGATCAGAGTGACCACAATCTCCCTCATAGTAATTTTTAACTTTGAAAATTCGACCTAAAAAATTCAAGGATTCTAAAATTTATGTAATGAGCTCATCAATGGGTTCGAGTACAACACAATAGAACTTACGGCAGATGATTTCGCCGAATAATAAGCCCTCCAGGCGATCCGAAGCTACGGCCCAAAATTGCTCTACTCCACAAAAACTTCACATCATCACTGCTTACCAAATCCTTATCCGAACTTTCTGCTTCTTGTACTTTAGGTTTACACTCCAAAGATGAATTTCATCTAATCTGGCGTTAGCAATGATGAACACAAAAACAGCCGGTGGCCACTTTCTCCCGTGACCACTTTCACCCCGTGCACTAAATTGTGCAAAAATTCATTTTGTAAATAAAAAAATAATTTCCCGTAGGTACATGTTTGGACCGATTTGAAATCCCGAAATACGGATATAGCGCCCAAAATTACTCGGAAAACGACACCTAATTTGACCTCCTGGCATCCCTCAAAAGTCCCACTTGTAGCCCCATAGATCCGGGACCCAAAAATGGATGTCCAATAATACTAAGAAAACGATACCTAACTCTACCCCATTTCCGAAAACCTTCCAAAACCCGTAGGCAGCCCCTCTTTAGCTCCACGCAGCTTTAAAGGATAGGAACACTGTCAGCGAGGAGGGTAGAAAACTGATCAAGTCCTTCAAGCACAGCAAAATTTGCGTTGTCCTTCGGCTTCATGAATTTTGAGAAACCGTCGATCCCGCAGTTTTCAGCCCGATCAGCCCAACGTGTGGTAGGATTTCGAATGAGATGTCGTTTTTCATCTTCTAAGAACTCGAAGTAGAACACATTATGTAGCAAACTGCTTTATCATTAAATGTGCTGCTCGATTGATTGTGGGAAGGGGGGGAGGGAGGGGGGTTGTAAACCGAATTTTGACAAAATTTTAGATTTAAAAAAAAACTTCCTACTGCCCAAAACGGCTCGGACGGCGGATGAACATTTGATTTTTGGAATCTACACAATCTTGAAACGTATAGTGTAAAATTTTGAGGTCGAAGAATAAGAAACCAAAAACGTCTCCCGTTTCGTTTTGGTTCTCTGGGTAGCTTCTTTTTTTTTTCTCGAAAATTTGCCGCTTACAACCGAATATCGTCGCACTTTCACGGAAAACGTCTCTCGGGCAAGACGACTCGTTGTGGGTGGCAGCCTTGAATGACTTAGAGGTGGATGACACCTTTGAAAGTGGCGAACGGACATAACAAGACCCGGTACTCGTGATTTTGGCAGGTGTTAGGACTCCTAAGCGATTCTCAACTGGTTCCTCGGAGGATTATCACCCCATAATCGTTCTTGAACCCTTTTTAGGGACCGAGGCTCAGGTCAAATGGATCAGAAACTCTTTTGGGAGCTAAACGTCACTTAGCGACTTCGGGTTGACGCTGCAAGGAAAAATCCGTCAGAACGTCAATTAGGCATTTGGATTTTCCGCTTTTTGTCCGCAGCGGACGTTTAAGTGATTTATGGCGCGTTCGGCGGCTGCCGTCGAGGAAGACACCGCTAAAATGTTATACTGTAGATCTCTGCCCAAGCCGGAAGATTTTTGGATCCTCCTCTGAGTAGCTTTAGCTAAGTACGATTGATTCTATGTTCAGAATCAATCCTGTTTTGTGACTCAGGAGATCCAGAAATCGTCCGGCCTGGGCAAAGATTTTTTTCCTTCATATCCAGCGCAACTACCAGGTTTGTTTTCGTTCTTCACTGATCAGCAGCTCCTGATGAAACAGTTGAAGAGCTGTAGAACATAATAAGGGTTGTCGTTCTCGACCAGTGGTGTATAACGTCTGTTAGGGTTCTTGAGGGGTGGTGCATTAACGGACATCTTTTTCAGGCCGACGCGTCGTTTCGTCGCGACGTTTCGAAATATTAATATTTCATCTTCAGGGCTATAAGGAAGAGAGGGACAGACAGCATGTTAGCATGACTAGAGGTGTCGTTTTCCGGGTACCGAATCTTGGTATAGCAAAGCAAAACATTGATTTTTTTTGTCGATTTTAGATGGTTGTCCGAAGTTACTCTAACAGTTACTATTGGAGTAACTTCGGACACATAAAATGTAAAAAAAAAAGAATGTATCTGTCAATTTGGAAAATTTGAACGTGGCAGAATTTGAAAGCTGAGATGTAAAGGATATCATTCGAATTTTTTTAAAACTTTCTAATAGCCTGAACGCTTGATAATCGCGAAAATACGTTTAACATTTCACAAGCTTTCAAGGCAAAAAAGTGAGTTTTCTATGAATGATGTATTTAAAAAATGCTTGTTGTAGGTATGTTTTGGCTTTTTCAGTGCACGTTAGTTATCAGATGTTTGCACGTTGATCCGAGCCGTAGTAGGTGCAGTGAGAAGTCAGCGACTCGGAACACCGTTTGGAGAGCAGCCGGCGGAGATGGCGGTTCTATTGACGCTGTATTAGTATTTTCTATTCACCAGTTCGTCAGAAGTGAATCCCGAATTGAAAGGGACGGAGGCTTTAGCCGGGTGAATGAGCCGGAGGGGAAATGAATCGGCGTGGATGACGGGGGAGACCCCGAAGATGCCCCCGGGACGGGGATGGGGTCAGAGGGGAGGGGTCTCAGCCCAAGTATCCCAAGATAGTCTTTTAGATAGAGTATCGGTTTAGGAGTCGACTCTCGAGGGCTCTCAAGGACGTTGTAGAGAAGGAATGCTCGTCGAGTGAAATTTTCGGAGATGTCCGTTTCCAGTGTAGATGGAGTGTCTCAGCTGATAGCAATATCAGGAGGCACAGAACTCTACATAACTGTTATGGCACATCCACACAATGGCCAGGCGGCTCAGTGTGTTGATTGTGGGAACAGATTACGATTCCAAGCGATGGGTTCACAGAGTAACAGAGAACAAATGGATGGGTTCCAAAATACGATCGGCTGGTGAAAGGGCCCTTTTGCCAACGTTTTCAGTTATAGATATAGATAATATATAGCATAGATAGAAGTATAAGCATAGTAGATATCATCTACCTATTATATTGGAGCTGCAACACGAAGAAGGGGTCTGAGGCCAGGCGGGATATGTTTGAGGGTTGGCTGTGGCCAGTAGGGAGGCCCCTTAGTTGTATTTATGGAGAGCCAATGCCTATCTCTAGGCGCTATTATAGGCGAAATACAGTCAATCGTGCAAGCAATCATTCTTACACAGCACCAACTCCCATATATTTCAGTATTTCGCCTATAAACGCTAAACACCGCTTTTTTCGGGGTTTTTGACTGAGACAAATCTTGTAGAGAATCAAATTTACTAAAACTTTGATCTTCATAACGTTTTCCTTAGGACCAATACTTTACAAAATACATTGGGTTTAATTTCCGAAATTAGCGAAATTACGCAAGATGCAAGATGGAAATTTTGCAAGACGTCAGTTTCTGGCCTGTTACTTTTGAATCATTTAATATTGTGTGAGGCTATGGTTGCAATCGTGCCCTACGTTGAAGAGCATTGACCCTCCATAAGGACAACAAGGGGGCCACTCCCTACTGGCGATAGCCAACCAACCCCCAACCATATCCCACCTGGGCTCAATCCCCTTCGTCGTGTTGCATGATATGATATCTGACGTAGCCGTCAAAAGATTTCATTCGAATCCAACGTCCTTCTGAAATTAGGTGCTCCAAATCTGACTTTCAATTCCTTAGAGCTATAGCTAAACCTTATAAGGTTTGGCAACGTTGCACTCGGAATCCTCCCATTTTTCCATTTGATGCTGATCCTCTGATTTTCCTCTGTGTTGCTTCCCAAATGTCGAGATGAGGAGACATCGTAAAGGTATCTTGCTCTTGGAGCAGTGGACCAGGGTTAGATACTGGCGCAACAGGACCTGGGTGGAGGGCTATTGAACCTTTTCAAGGAAACAGGCCTTGAAGTAACTCTGAGAGTAGCACAATGGGTCCATGGACACAGGCCGAGGTGCAGGAAGTGGAGCACCCTTCAGGAACTCACTTCCATACACTCCTTCAGATCTAATCTCGAAATGCCATGTGACACCAGCCGTCGCAGTGCGTGAGGGAAACACGCAGAAATGTCAAAATGCAAAGAAAATGGGGTAGAAGCTGATGACGACGGTAGTGCCACAGACCACTAGCGGCAGGGAATCCAACTAGGGATTCGGCTGAGGGGCTAGACGTTTGTTTGAATTTTGGGAAACTTGGTTCGAAATGACGTCCACACTATGCGCAGATGAGAAGACAGCTCACGTCATCTTCGAGTGTGAGGCCCTGGAGCACAAAATACTCTGGGATCAGTGGACCGGGGTGAGATACTGGCACAAAAAGGACCTGATAGGAGGGCTTTTGAACCTTTTCAACGACACAGACCTTGTTGTAACTCTTGAGAGGAGCACTACAGGCAGGAAGTGGGGGGGTGTGTGCAGGATCTCGCTTCCATACACTCTCTGGTAATAATCAGATCTAATCTCTTAATGAGGCAATGAGGCGTGTCTTTGCCTCTTGGCCTAAGCCGAATCATACCAATTGGCTCAGTATAGCGTGGATGCTCCATCCCAAACGCACTATCCCAATGACTTTACGTATTTGCTTCTGAAACATAATAAAACCACCGCCAACATTCCTTTTCCAACTAATTTAAGACGATCATTCAATGTTCAGTTGCATCCTGCAGATTAGATTTTTTTCGTTTTCACTTTCACCCACATCTACAAAGTCTCCGTGAACCCCCGTGATCTTCCTCGTCTCCCACTCCACCTCCTTCGTCTTCAACCTTTTCACCCACCCCCGCTATTGTTCTCGCCTCACGATTTGGTCCACACGCACCTCCGTTCCCCCTTTCGAGTCTCCTTTGGGGGTTTCACCGGTCTGCCTTCACTCGGGAGAGAAAATACTTATTGCTTTACCATTCATTCAAATCACCGGACGGCCCGTGAAAATCACGCTGCTTAGGCGGTAAAATAAATTATTCCCTCCAATATAGAACTAATACAGTTCGATAGAGCGTCAAAACGCTGCAAATTTTAAACAAGGGATTCTTTGATGGAGATAAATTGAGCGCCTGAGTTGCAAAACTGGTTATAATTCCACTTGGGTTCATATAGAGAAAAACGGCATCGTATTGAGATGGATTTTTTGTTCAAAATTAGACATTTGATGGTTCTTAGTGAGAGATTAGGTCTCTCTGAATCGAACAAAATAAAAACCTCGCATAAAATGTATTGAATGGACTTAAAATAGGATAAAAACGTTCCGACTTGACCAGTTTCGCTTCAAAACGTTGGATCTGGCGAGTTTTGCAGAAGAACTGGCGGGACCGAACCAGTTCTGAAACTTAAGTTGCGTGATAATAGCATTGTTTTTGTGAATAAACTTACCGAGGTTAAAACAAGCGGGGAAAAAAAAAAGAAGGTCCAAGACTATGAAAAAGCAGAAACTCTTTCTTTTCTTGAAAAAAAAAAAAAAAAAAAAAACTCGTGGACTTGTCCACTTTTGATGCAAAATTAGGCGTTTTGTTTCAAAACAAGTCCCAGACTAAACCACTATTGAAAGAAAACGCATCATTTTCAAGGGGATATAACCAGTTATGAAGAAAAATAACCTCGTCATTGGATTCCTCGCACTGAAACCCTTCAGAAATGGCTTATTTCTCGGATTTGATAGAAAATGAACTACGACCAGCAATTCATCGATTTATTCAGGAATGAACGTGCACTCGAATTTCGGGTTAAATCATCCTGTGCCTTTGTTGTTAGAAGTCAAAACGAGGAAAATACATCATTTTTGTGAAAAAAAGTCTTTCTCGTATTTTATATCCATCTAAAGTTGTCCTGGGCGATTCAAACAGTACCTACGTGCGTGACGTCACCTACGGCCACTTTTGATGTAAAAGTTTGCGTTTTGTTTCAAAACAAGTCCCAGACTAAACCACTTCTGAAAGAAAACGCATCATTTTCAAGGGGTTGTAACCAGCTATGAAGAAAAATAACCTACCGGTTTGACGGCCAGGGTTGCCAACTCAGAAAACCACTTTTTCCGTAGATTGTTCCCATAAACAACCTCTTGACATTTTTAGAACTAATTTAAATAAAGATAAAAAGTTTTTCTGCTATTCACCTTAACCCACGAACGAATCAAAACAACAGCCGTGGTGTCACACGTTTAACTTTATTAAAAAAAAAAATAATAATAATAATAATAATAAAAAAGCTGCAAATTTTACACAAGGGTTGATTATTCTTTGAAATATATCCAAAAAATAATTCTATATCAATAAAACTTAAAAATAAAAAAATTATTTAAAAAAGTTTTTCAATTTTCTTGTAAAGTTTGTGGACGAATGCGAGACCCCAAAAATGGATTCTACGTCCAAAAATACTTCGAAAACGACACCTAACTCGATCACATAGCCAAAAGCCTTAAAAAAAAAACCCTCCCGTAGTCCCATTTTAGCCCCATAGCGCCCCACGAGTTTGTGCGATCGGGTTGAAAACCTTGCGGGCACAACTAGATGGTAAACCGGGTAGCAGGGTCAAATAGAAAACTTCAAAGCTTTCAGCATTATATTATGCCTTCCTCAGAGCTCAGCAAAGGTTACTGTGAAAACTTGCGTCATCACTCGCCAAACCAAGGAACCAGAAACATCAAACCAATCTGGTTGCTTGGTTTTGACGAGTGATGACGCAAGTCTCACAGTGACCTGTGCTGAGCCCTGAGGAAGGCATAATATAATGCTGAAAGCTTGGCGAAAGCATTGAAGTTTTCTGTTTGCTCCCAATCATTGGACATCATATTTTTGTGGGTCGATCGTCATTTCATCGGAAAACCGAGTATTTTGTCAAAATTTCAGATTAAAAAAAAAAAAAAAAAAATCCTACTGCCCGAAACGGCCCGGACGGCGGACGGACATTTCGTTTTAGGAATCTAGACCTCTTGAAACGGATAACGTCAAATTCTGAGGCCGATCGGAGTCGTCGTCCTCCGTCGCGATTACAAAGAATAATTAACCGAAAATAAAATAATATAAAATACAAAATTTCCCGTACAATGTTTGGACAGATTCGGGACCATGAAAAATGAATTATGCGTCGAAGATTACATGGAAAACGACACCTCATTCGACCTCGTGGCATGCTTCAAAAGCTCCATTTGTAGCCGCACGAATGCCCCATAGATCCCCGCGGTGAAATCCGATGGCTCGGAGCCACAAAAATGGATTCTACGTACAAAAATACTTCGAAAATCACCTAACGCGACCCCATAGCCGAAATCCTTCAAAACCCCTTCCCGCAGCTTCTTTTTAGCCCCAAAGAGCTCCACGGGTTTGGGCGATCGGTCTAAAAATCTAGCGGGCACAACTTAGGGGGAAACGTAGGACAAAGGCTGATTTTGGCCTTGGGATGGAAAAACAAAATTAATTGAATGAATAATATTCATTGATATTATCAAGCATCCGAAAATGGTTAGATGTCTGCCGTTCAAATCCAGATGTCCGTAATTTTGCTCATTTTAGTAATGAAAACACTGCTGCTATCTCAATGGGGTTATATTTCAAACAAAGGGCATACCTAAAACTACAAAGAACAGAATGGCAGTGCCGATACTAGCGCCATCTCTCGTTGGCCGCTCTGAACTACAATGAAGTATGAACAGTTGACAGTCACGCGTAGTTAGCAAGCAGCGACTGGACGCCGTATTCTGCTTTATTTTCAAGCAAAATTTGCTTGATATTTAATATCTTCGATTTTCAGAATAGTTGAAAAAGTGCCTAAGGATATCCGCTACACATAATATGTATATACATATGTGTGATTCCTACCCCTCTGATGAAGCCAACTAATCGGCGAAAATTTAGGTAATTGTTTTTATACTTTTTTAGTGTTCCCTCTACTAAGTACCATCTGTCTGAACAATCAAAACATATATACATATACATATATACATAATATATTATAGTATATTATACTGGTACGGTTCACGGTTATCTATCCTTCTATTAAAAAGAAATGGCCGGATATCGGTTATATCCGGTCGCGGTCTTTCAATTCCTATTTTGACCCCTGTAGCGAACATAAGCATAATAATATTATGATTATTCAGAGAATGATATCAGGAAAAGATGATTTCAGAAGCGAGTGGTAGGGAATTTCTAGTACGCCTTTTTCTCCAAACTAATTCACCGATTTTAAATGTGAAAGATCATTATAATGGACTGCACAGAGCAATGTGCATATTACGTGCAATGTTATTGCGATTTTTAAGCGTCATCGAAATAATCGCCTTCTTCGTGTATGTGAATGACTGCCTCTTGGAGCCTTTTAGGAATTTTCAGAGTAAATCTTCTTGGCCACATTTCGGAGTCGTTTTTTTAGCGCTTGCATCGTAACGGGATTGGGATTGGAAACGGTTTTGCAATCTAAACGAGGCGCACAGCAGCCCGGAGGCTGCAACTCCCGCGTGAGTCGAAGTGAAAGTTTCCGAGGCGTGGGAAAGCAGTGGTGGAATGTGTTTTGGTATTGTGAGCCGTGATGAGGGGAAGACGACCGGCTACAGTGCGAGGACGAGGGGATTCCCAGGAGTGGGGATGATAGATCGGGACGGATAGAGTTACAGATGAAGAGGAGGGCTCGATAGAGAGGAGGGAAATGATGGTGTTGAATCGGAGAAAACGGAGGTTGAGAGCAAGAAACGTCGAATCGCCGCAGATCGCATAAAACACGGGCTTTTGTGATTTATTAAAATCGAACCCAGTAGTAGAGTGGAACAGGACTGGGTTCCCAACGATTCAACATTAAATTCAAATCAATACATTCAAATTGAAATTTTTATCAAATTCCATTATATTTTTATCACGTTCTAGCAACTTTTGCTAGAACACATAGGTGAAGACAATGGTCTTAAAACATGCTGGTAGTAATCTATAAAGATATCAATTTTAAATTTGATCTTTACCAGTTCTAAGGCAGCAGAGACTATTTGAGTGAGCAGAAGCAGATTTAGAAGGAGCAGACTTTTGTTTTTGGGGAGCAAACACCGGTTTTTAGGGTTTAGACGCTAGATGGAGTAAAAACAGGGTTTTGAATGAGCAGAACCAGGTTAGATGGGACAGAAACTTGTTTGGAGGAAGAAACTGGTTCTGAGGGTTCCGACGCTCGTTTGATGGAGCAGGAACCAGTTTTTAAAGAGCAGAAACACTTGGGTGGGAGGGGGGGGGGCAGACTCCTGTTTGGGGAAGCAATCAACGGTTTTGAGGGTTCAGACGATTGTTTGACGGAACAGAAACTTCTTTTTAATGACCAGAACCAGTTTAGATGAAGCAGGCACTTTTATGGGAGAGAAAAAACCGGTTTTGAAGGTTTCGATGCTTGTTTGATCGAGCAGAAACCAGTTTTTAAATAAGCAGAACAAGTTTAGATTGGGCAGACACTTTTATGGGGAAGTAGAAACCGGTTTTGAGGGTTCAGACGCTTGTAGTTTCCCTAACCTTGAACGTATAACACATTTTTGGGAGTCCCTCATCTCTCTGAACACAGCACAAAAAATTAAATGCCTAATTAATGTAAAATTCGTTTTTATTGATAGAATTAGAAATTGGGGTTTTTCAGGATTTTTTTTTTAACGATAGAAAGAGTCCAAATAACACAGTAAGATGGGGTTAATACACTAATTGCAAGTTCGTGCGAATTTATAAAATTTATGGAAAAATCGCAATTTGAATTTTGGCGGCAACCAGCAATCAGCTCTCATTGGTCGACGAATTGCCAAGTTGGCCACCATTAAAAGAATTAAAAACGCTGCACATTTTACACAAGGCACATTTATTATTCTTCGATATAGGTTACTTGTGCGAAAATTAATTCTGTTTCAATAGAAAAAGATACAGAAATTTTTTTTTTAATTTTTCTTTTTTCAAAAAACATTTTTTACTAGGAAAATATTTGACCTCCTGGGCTCCTTCAAAAATCCCTATGAAAGTCCTACAGATCCCCACAGTGAAAACGGATCGTTCCGAGACCCCCAAAAATGGATGTTACGTCGGAAAATACTTCGAAAACGACACCTAACTCGACCCCAAAGCCGAAACCATTCAAAAACTCCTCCCGGAGCTCTTTTTTTTTTTTTTAGTGACCTCACTCATCCATCCGTAGTGAGACTGATACGCGCGGAGTCAAGTGAGCAGCTGTGCGCGAAATTTATGGGTTTTTCACGGGTTGGCAATCCATTAAAAAAGAAGAAGGTGATTAAGTGTAATGGATAGGAAAAGGCTCTGGCGTTGAGAACTGCGAAGGAAATCTACGGCTATCTTTTTCGAAGAGTTTGTGATAAATCTGAGGCCCTTCGGACGGCCATCTTGCTCGGTGCTCACGATTTATGTAGGAAGCTCTATCCCCCTCCGGCCACAGTGATTCTAACCAGCCTTCACCCTTCGCTGGGCGAACGCAGTGAGGCCTCTCTCGTTTACCGAAAAAGGTGGGATTTAGACTGCATGAAACTACTACAGTAAAACCTGGATAAAAGGAATCCCAAGGGGCCTGACTATTTTCCAGGGTGTTCTTGAATCCAGATTTTATCAGTCAAAAGGGCGATTGCTCCCGTTCCGTAGTCAACATTGCTCCCCTTCCCTGGCAACCATCGTCAGATGCTTACGTCCCTCAACATCCTGAGTATACCAAACTCTTATATGGTATGTTAAAAATTGAATCTGTCGAAGAATGTTCTCGTTGGCTACAGAAGACCTCATCACTACGGAAGAACTGATCCGCAAGACGATTTCTCGGCTTCCTGGCGGGCGATTTAAAGTTGGACTTAATTCTAAGTCCATAGCTCTTAGCAGCACCAGTCCTTGGAACACAGCCTCACGACACCCAAAGAAAAGACAGGCGTGCAACAAATTCAAGATGCAATATCCAGATTCCAACCGTATGGAAATCGCAGTTGGCTGCCAATGATGGACGTCTCCAAGCCATCCCTCAGGTCCATTGGCTCCCAATCATGGCTTCACTTCTAATCTTTGAAAATCCAGGATCTTTTATGGCCACCAGGCAACAGGCGATTTACTTTATTGGGAGGAATCGCCGAAAGTTGCACGAGGAGCAGTTGACGAGTCGTTTTTTCCCAGCATGCGGGAGCCATCGCCGGCTCCCCTTTGGAAACTGGACGACTCACATGATCATTTTACGCTTTTATTGATGTGTTGATACTCTTCAACCGAGATTCCTTACATATAATTAATGTCTATGTATTGAGGATTTCCTCATATCTTTGTGGAGAAGAGTTCAATATCGCTCAATGACCGTTTCAATTGCCACTGCTCCACAAGATCAGCGCCAATAACATTAAAATTTTGTCAATTCGTTTGTTTGGGTGGGACACCTGATCGCGCCTTCACGGCGAGCGACGTTTGGGAAGGGGAAATGTGGTGTCAGCGTGTCAAAGTGAGTGATAACGGCACATTAGGATCGTAAAGATACACCCACTGAGGCACAGCAGTGTGTCAGACTCACACTAACACACGTCGAAGCTCTCACGACTTCCCACAATCGTAACCCGAGAAATCATCGAGCTCGGCCGGCGTTTCTTTTCGAATTCGTCATATTTCTTTGTCTTCCCCCGAGAGCGAGTTTTTTTTTTAAATATTATTTTTATTCGTCGTTTTTATCGAGTCAAATAGTCGTATAAAATGCAGTTTGTCGTAAAAGGCGTCCGTCTAGAAATAAACGTGATTTCAGAATATAGGTAGCTTCGTGGGTGCTGGGTGTGAGTGAGAGAGCTGAGGACCAGCAGAAATACGGGAAAGAGAAAGATATACCATGAAGAATACAAAGCACAAGGGCTTATAATTCTTTGATATAAATTGTGCAAAAATTGATTCTACAGCCACAAAAAATTTAATTCAATACATAATTTTTTTAAATCTTCTTTGTAAAGTTTGTGAACGAATGTGGAATCCCGAAAAAATGATTAAGCGTATAAAATTACTCCGAAAACGACATCTCATGAAACTTCCTGGCATCCTTCAAAAGCCCCATGCAAGTCCCATAGACCCTCATGGTGTAATCCGATGGTTCAGAGACCCCCAAAAATGAATTCGACGTTCAAAACTACTTCGAAAACGACACCGAACTCGATCCCATAGCCGAAACCCTTCAAAAACCCCTCCCGTAGCCCCTATTTAGCCCTGGAATGAAAACCTTGCGTGCACAACTTGATGGTGAACCAAGTATTTTGTCAAAAGTTCAGATTCAAAAAAAAAAAAAAAAAAATCCTACTGACTGAAACGGCCTTTTTAAAACCAATATTAGGTTAGCAATTTTTAAAAACAATTTTTTAGAAAAGTATTTTGCAATTTACTAGTGGAAACATTTCCTCTGAACTTAATTAGAGAAATTATTCCACCAATGACATATAAACTATCTTGCGAAAAAAATGGGTTCAATGGGTCCTACAATAATGGTTCATTTTGCTAAGTTATGAAATTTAGAGCTGCTATCTGTTTGAGGCCAGGCCTTTAGCCATAATGTGGTGTTTGCGTAAACTAAAAAAGGGTGCAGCTTCAACATGATACGAGAGGGCCCCCCAGCCAACCCACGACCGTATCCCACCTGGCCTCAGACCCCTTTTTCTCACTTTTCAATAGTGAAGTTTTTTTTTTTTAAATTCTTAAAGAAATAGGAGAAAGTTAAAGGATTCATTAAATCACCTTCCAAATTTTGGAAGGTGAAATCTATTTGTACACCTTCTTTGGCCAACTCTCAGTCAAAGATCAGTGGTTTCCCCCTCGCTAGCCCCCTTTTTCTCCGCTCCCCCACCCCTGGAAGCACCCTTATATTGTTGTTTAGGAATATTTCATTATGTGGGGATTCAATGTTCCATGAGGGGGGAGGGGGAGTTGTTTCTTTCAACTACCTTCCTCCCCCCCCCCCCCCCCGTCTCCTCGACGGCCCTTCAAGCCCTCATAGGGCACCTCCCCCTTAGCCACCCTCTTGGCATCGCCCTTGAGGACTCAGTCAGTCACTCCCCCCTCCGCCCCTTGGCTGCCCTCTTTCTCAAAACATGGTTGTGTTCCGTTTTTATTTATTCATTTTTTGGTTGGTTGAAACACTTTTTGGTTCATTTTGGACCATTTTGAGCCGACTTTGAAGGAATACAGGATGAAAGTGGAAGGATTAATGTGAAATGCAAATTTTAATTTTGGTCTATTTATAGACGTTCAGACCTCTGATACACCACAAGGAGCTACTTTTGGGTGTTTCATACCTTTGTCTTGCTATGCTCACCAAACTGAATTTTGAGAAAGGGTCTAGTTTTACCCCTTTCAGAGCTCAGATACGCCACATGGAGCAACATTTTGGTGGTTTCAGACTTTTCTGTTACTACGAGGGTTTCTGGTACTTTTCTCGTATCTTCGCCGGGACGATTTTTTTTTTTTTCAAAATTTTCCGACGACTCGAAGTACCCAAAAATAAAGATGGTTCTCCTCGGGTTGCGGCTTTATTAGAGTAGTGTGGCGTCCATGGGCTCATGGGCCGCGCTCTATGGTTTTAACGTTGCGGCGCATGCCAGCTTGCCGCGGGAAGCGCTGCGCCTGGCGGTGAGATCGGACGGCCCCAGCTTCTCACAGGGGAGGCTTCTCCTCCAACGACCCAGACCGTCCCTTATCTCACCGCTCATTCATTTTCATCATGTCTGATTCACGCAGTGATTTTTATTATTGGGGCTGCTGTCCAGGAATCCCCTGCCGAGAATTCGGTTAGGGACGCCAAATCAGCGGACCCAATAGGTACATTCGCGCGGGACAGATGCCCAGGCACCTATTGGCGACTTCGCTTGTAGGCGCCGGGAGAACTGTCTGTTGTAAGGATGGGTTTGATGGCCAGGCCTCCATTAGCGACAATTTGCATGTGGAAGCCAGTTCATCAAATTTCGATTTAACTGCGAGCTGTGGGAGAACCGATACCATCCACCACTCCTCGTGTTTGATATTGGATTCAACACAGCCCCATTTCGAGGAAAGACACACGGCAGGACAACTCGACTCTTCCAGCCATCCTGTAGCTCGCGCTTCCTCCTTTATAGTATCAACATTACGTAGGTGTTCACTTACGTAGAAACGTGTAGATGGAGGCAGACGTTGAGAAAATGACGGGGAGTCAAAGTAGGTACCAGCTGCTGATTTCCGTATTTCCAAATTTTCGAGAGGATACTGATGACTTCTATTGGGTTGAGAAAATAAGGAGGAGTTCGCAGGATAATTGCTGGTCTTGACGACGTCGTCCGTATTACCAATTAAGTCTGTAAACCACGTCCTAACTTTGTGCGATGCCATATTTAGGGATGTTCGTACACATCCCTCATCGTCCTCCCAAGACAGCGGGGGCGTAATCCTAGATATCTCGCTATAGAGGCATTCCCCCAAATATACAAAACAAATTTTAATGTTAATCCAGAGATGCAATTACGTACACATTAGGTACACGTAGGTACAACCCCAACAGCCGTTTCCGTGGGTGCCACTAAAAGTAGAATTCAGTGACTACCAGATGTGGCACGTGTTCTTTCAGTCTGTTTACCAATTCTAAAGAGCCCGGCGAAGGCATGTTGTATTTGTATTCCGAGTGAACCTTGTCGACCTGAAGGCATGTAAATATGTAATTCGAAAAACGCCAGCGAAGGGCCTCTCACCGAAGCTACATGAAGAAAATGGTCTTCGCCAAAGAAAATGCTCTCCCTCCCCGAGGGTTAATCAGCAATTTCATTTGTGCGTGCGCTGAGGATGCAATGACAAATGGGACCGAAGGAAAAACGCGATTACAAGGCCGGTGGGAAACAGGAATCGAGCCCGGCCCCACCCCGTAGGTACCCCGAGCACAAAAAAAAAAAAAACCTTTGGTAAGATTTCGAATTAGCAGTCGACATGCGACCCCTTTTCAAGACAAACGTAACGTAAATGGCTGTCAAAGTTGAAAAAAGAAACTCGAAACGACACCCAATAGCAAAGCGGTATCAGAAAAGGACGCAAAGAAACTCGCGCACCGCAGAAAAAAAAACCTGATCGATTAAGCGCAGAAATCCTACACTTGTAATCATCCTCCTTGGACACTTGGCAACCTGTTTTAATTATGACGAAGGCATCTCAATGCCTCGGAGTTTTTTAATTCTTTTTTGTATACTTTTTTTTTGTATAAAGAGGTATATAGGTAGTTTTTTTAGTTTGAGGGTCTTGCCTTTGTGGGATCACCTTACGTCTGTGGTTTCCTGGGGAGGTTGAGGCCGTGGGACAGTTGGGACACCTTTCCTGTTCTTAGTGTTCTTCTTCGAGTCGGTTTCCGAGAGGCGGATACCTTTTAGGTCCTGCGCCTGCCCTTCTTTGTTAGCGTGCAATTAAACTCGGAAAAACGGAGAAGGAAAACGCGTCGAATTGTAAACCCCCACTTCAAAATTACACGAACGACTCCCAAGTCGACACACGGTCAGCGGACCCACACTATTTGTTTCATAGAAAACGTAATAAAAACGAATGCAAACAATTACCGATCCGTTTCTTTACTGACAAATCGCCCCTGGACCCCCGGATGCTATTTGCTTAGAGCCTACGGCTGAAATTCAAGAAACATGGAACATGCTTCATTCCTTCACAGTTGAGGACGCCGAACTAGTGGCCTAACGTACGATATGTGAGGACGCCGAACTAGTGGCCTAAAGCAGGGTTCACATCCATGCGGCAATGCGATATTGCATCAAACCGTCAATGCGTTCAGTCTGCTGATTGGCGGATGCCAGCGGGCGGGAAGAAGTTAGTTATGACGGAGAAGCACTGTCGAAGCTGACTGTACACATCCGAAAAATCAGATATTTTACTGGACTGCCGCATTGATAACGGCGATAAGGTTGTTGTGGTCGCAATAGCAGCATCAACAAAACACGAATAAACGGCGATAAGGTTGTTGTGGTCGCAATAGCAGCATCAACAAAACACGAATAAACGCGGGAATGTACCTACAGCCTAAAAGTTGCTACATCAACAAAACACATATAAACGCGGGAAGGAACAGCTGTGTGCAACGCAATCAGAAAATTTGCCGGACGCTTGTGAACGCCTGACCGAAATTCCGGAATCCCCTCCACTGCTTCCCATTGCAGACGCGTTCACGCATTGACGGGTTGCCGCATTGATGTGAACCCTGCTTAATGGTAAAACAAGCGAGGGCACAGAATCTATTAACTAGGTACGTTACAGTACGGATACTAAAAGAATCGGAGAACACAAGATGCCCAGGTGGAAGTGATAGCAGATATCTCAGAAACAATCAAAATCTCAAAATAATCGGAGTTTTCATAAATTTGAATAGAAATATCAAAGCTAGTGCTAAATTTGGAAAGACTTGGACTTAGATGGGGTGACCATAAGGTGGTTCGGATCGTACCTCTCTAACAGAAGACAGTTTGTACAATTTCATACGACTGAAGAAATAATTAGTTACGGAGTCCCTCAAGGATCAGTACTAGGCCCTATTTTATTTCTTGTACGCTATGTTTGCTATGGATGTCTCAGGCAAATTCGTTGCCTTTGCAGATGACATACCAAGCCATTTTAAAACGAAACATCCGGGAAAAGGTCCATTCAGAGGCTGAACTAGTTATGATAAAAACCCTGAAATGGCTTCACTTGAATGGTCAAATTGTGAACATAACTAAAACAAAGTACTACATAACGTTCTCTATCAATAAGACTCTGGTCAGCCGGACTTGTCGAAATTAGCAATACACAAAGATCAGTGCAAGCGAACAACAGCACGCTCCAGTGGAACAGCTGCAAAGTTTACACATGGGTTTATTATGTATTCTTTGTTGCAGGTTAATTGTGCAAAAATTAAGTATATCTGGTTCAATAAACATATATTTTTGAAAAAAAAAAAAAAAAAAAAAATCTACGTCCAAAGATACTTTGAAAACGACACCTAACTCGAGCCCATAGCCGAAAACCTTCAAAAACCCCTCCCGTAGCCCCTTTTTAGCCCCACAGAACCCCACGGGTTTGGGCGATCTGGCTTAAAACCTTGCGGACACAACTAGATGGTAAGCCGAGTATTTTCTCAAAATTTAAACTTAAAAAAAAAAAAAAAAAAAAAAAAATCCTACTGCCCAAAACGGCTCGGACGGCGGACGGACATTTCGTTTTTGGAATCTAGACCTCTTGAAACGTATAATGTCAAATTTTGAGGCTGATCAGAATTTTCGATCTCCGTCGCGAATACGAGTAGATTCCTAGAATAATAAACCAAAACAAATTGAAATTGCAAAATGAAGCGCGAAATTCTGCTTCTGTGTTGTTTCAGTTTCTTGAACTTGGGGGGGCCTTTTAAAGGGAATTCTCAGCCTATTGTGAAGCACGTTCTGGGCAAGAGTGCGTCTAGAGAATGAAAAGGTGTCGAGTAGTTATTTGCGTCTGGAATTGTTTTAGGCGCCAGGACCCCACGCTATGAACAATGAGGGTTGCCGAGGATGACAACCGCAGTCGAAGGGTGCTGTGTGTGGATGGTACTGTTGAACGGCTATTTGGCGTTCACCGCAGGGTTCGAAAAGGTCTTTTGTGGGTCTGTTTCTTGACCTTCCATGAAAGGTCTGATACCCCATGACGGCGAGGGGGGTTACCTTCAGCCTTGACTTGATCAGCATCCCGCCGAAGTATCCGTTAGAGACGATCCATCGTTAAAACCCTCCTAAAACCCCATAAACACTAAAAAAAAGAAAAATGAATGAATGAATGAATAAATAAATAAATAATGATAATAATAATAAAAATAATAGTAAAATAAAAAAATAAAAATAACCGATCACCGAGAGGCCAAAATCGCCAAAACGTGCGCCAACTTCGTTGCCCATTTCAAATGGGGACTCCCTTTTTTTTTTCAAATTTCACGCAAAGTCGACCCCTCAGCCGATTTTTTCGACCAATTACAAAACTAACCTAAATCCAGCTCACCAAAATTGAGCGTGACGCATGGCTTTTAAATTACTTGGTCAAAATTTCTGATTAAAAATAAAAATCTACTACTCAAAACAGCCTGGACATTTGATTTTTGGAATCAAAGCATCTTGAAACGTACAACGACAAATTTTGAGACTGATCAAAATGTTCCACCCCCAAGAATACACCCAAAGACACGTGACAACAATTTTTTTTTTTTTTTTTTTTCACTCAAGTCAATAGCTTCACCCAAAAAAGAAGCTGAAATGCATTCAGAGAAAAGTTACTCAGTAGAACGCTTTTAGCAGAAGCATTCAGTGCAGAAAGGAGTAGCAGACAGCATCAGAAGCATGAGAAGAAGGAGCAGAAAGCATCAGAAAGGAGCCGTGAGAGCAGAGATTTTTTAGTCAAGTCAAATTTAACAAATTTAAAAAAAAGAAAGCTTTCACATCTTTGGTCTTTTGTTCATGTCAGTTTCTTACAATTCTCCACCAGCATATTAAATAAGGAAAAGTGAGAACTAACGTTTTCACTTCTGTCAAACGCATCCTTTTAACGAAGAGATGAATGGACCTTCTCCCATCAAAACAGACCTGCGGGTGAACTTTTGTAACCATTATGCCAACTTATACCTGATGTTTTGGGAGATGATACCCACCATGAACCGGAGGGAGAGTGTCACTGCCAAAATATTTGAAGTCATGTCAGTCACGGCTCGTTTGTGGGCAGGGAGGCTGAGGGTTTTCGTTGTATCTTCCCTCTTGTTTCTCTCGTATTCTTGTCCTCCTACACCTCCCCTTTCGCCTATTATCAGAGCTATGTCACGTCCCACCTGCTAAATCGCGATCTGTCACGGCCTCAAACTCGCTTCTCCTCCTCAAAAACCCACCTTTTCCCCCCTTCTAGCGTTGCCCTTTTGCTCAGTCACTTTTGGGATGACTTTGGGTGTTCAACAAACATCCGTTTTGCCTTTTGAGCCGTTAAGGCCGGCTCCAATCGGTGGGTGTATCACGAGATTTTGTAAATCCGACCAGGATCTTTGGAAATGCTGCTGTCAGTTGTGTGTTTCTAAACGGTGGACCTAGCTACTCTTATATTTCATATCGTATTCACACTCAACAAGACTATAATATATTATGTAAATATTATGTATATGTAAAATTGACCCCTCCGCCGATTGTTAATTAATTTTAGTTTTTCAAAAAAAAAACAAATAAAAAAAACAAACAAATTTTATGAACAGTGATTGGACAGATTAGGGACCCGAAAAGTGGATTATGCGTCCAAAATTATTCGGAAAACGACACCTCATTTGACCTCCCACTCGTAGGCCCCTTGAAGGCCCCATAGTTCCACCGGTGAAATCGAATGAATGTGGGACCCCTAAAAATGGATTCTACGTTCGAAAATACTTCGAAAACGACACAGGTGTATGTTGATCCTACGGCGGAAAACCTTCTAAAACCCCTCCCGTAGCCCAATTTTAGCCCCATAGCGCCCCACGGGTTTGGGCGATCGGGCTGAAAACCTTGCGGGCACAACTACACGGCAAACAGAGTACCTATTTTGTCAAAATGTCAGATTAAGAAAAAAGTTGTTTCATGATGTGTAGATTTTAAAAATGAAATGTCCGTTCGCCGTTCGTCATCCAAGCCGTTTTAAGCAGTAGGGATTTTTTAAAAAATCTGAAAATTTTGAAAAACAAAAACAACTTAGTTCACCCGTGGGGCTCTGTGTGGCTAAAAATTAGCTACGGGAGGGGTTTTTGAATGGTTTCGGCTTTGGGGTCGAGTTAGGTGTCGTTTTCGAAGTATTTTTGGACGTAGAATCCATTTTTGGGGGTCCTTTTCCGAGTAGGTTTTTTTCCATCCATTTTTTCAGGGTCCTAAATCTGTCCAAACATTGTACGGGAAAATGTATATTTTCTTAAATTTAATTTGATTCTTACTATCGTTTTATTTTATTTTCTACTAGCTGGGACACCCGTGCTTCGCACGAAACATCAAACCCATCACCCATCAACGATGCACCCGTGGCAACCCGTCAACTTAATTTTTCATAGTAACAAAGCTTGTTGGTTTCTCGTAGTGAATTATCAAATTCCCGTCTATCAACAATTACATGCAGCCCATAGCAACCCATCAACTCAAAATGAATACCCAGTACCTATTAAACAAATCGAAGGCTCGCAAAAAATACTCGCATCCGCCTACTGACGATCTTCGAATAACTTGCGAACGGGTTATCGCACAAAAATCGTTTTGTACTAGTTGGAATCAGCGTGAAAAGCTCATTCCAGAGAGCCTTGTACGAAAGAAATCGGACAAAAACTTTCGTTCCACTTTTGAGGCCTCCTTAGTTATGTACACCTCAGGGATAAACAACTTTCGTCGTGAAGGAGCACCCAAAAACCGATGAAGGGGATGAGGGAGGAAAAATCAAGGTAGCATATGACCATCGCGCTGGTTTTTGGAACAGGTCGCAATAAACGGCACGCGAATCGGTCATTCCGTTCAGGCGTGAAAAGGGAACAAACAAACAAACAGACAGACATTTCTCGGTTTTTATTAGGATTTATTATTAGGTGGATATCAAAGAATAATAAACCCTTGTGTAAAATTTGCAGCGTTTTTTTTTTTCTGATTCTTCTTCTCATTACATGTTTTTGATGCTTTTTGCTTCTTCTTCACGCTTGCGACACTTTCCGCTGCTTCTTTCATCGTCTTAATCTTTCTTTTTGTTATAAATTTGTTGAATTTGACTAAACTTTGAAGATGCCATTTGAATTTTTCTTTTTCTTCTTACCCACTGTACTCTTCCATGAAGTTGTTGCAGAGTTTGCCTGCCTCGTATGCTAATAAGCTCCGGAGGTTTGGTGACGTGAGAACTTGAAAAGTGCATAAGAAGCGTTGGAAGCTGAATTTCGAGGGGGGAAAAAGATGAAGGCTCATGTTCCCTAAGTGATATTGATGATCATCTCGGTTAAGCGAGGTGGTGACGAGCTTATCACCTCAGTCATCTCGACAGTTCTAACCCTCGGAAGGCCTTCCTGACCCCCGTGTGCCGTGTTTTGACAGCGGAGAACCCCACATTTGACAGTATCGCTCCTTGCGGTGTAAAACGACACCCTCGAGAACTCCTACCCGTCTCAGGAACTTCGTTTTTTTCCCCTCGAGATTAGAACCCGAATAACCCAGTTTAGGATCTGGTCATGAGAGCCCTTTTACCTTCTACGGGGATTATTAGGGAGGTTAGTTTACGTTGTTTTAATCGCGGTTACCATCTAAAAGGTTACCCACCAACAAAAACCGTGTCGCATCAACTCACCGTATTTAATGTCTTATGAAAGGGATATTTAACCGACCTATTAACGAAAATCAATTAAAATTTTACATTTAACTTTCACTGAACCTACTATGTGAAACCAATTAGAAAGGCACTTTTAGAATGAAATTGAAAACATACCTCCGCTTTCAGAAACGACCAACCAAAAAGGAAATGATGCCACCACATACCTGGAACAACAACATAATAAATAAATATTACAGTAAAACAAGCATACAACCATGAAATCTTTTAAATAAACGTAAATATTGTGATGGGGGGGGGGGGGGGGATGACTGTGATTTAGCGGGAAGGCAAAGGCGCAGTGTCCTTGTTCTTGCTGCCGTATGTTTTGGAGGATTTCAGGACGGGGAAAGCTGAGAAAGATTTCTCAGGAGGCTCGCTCGATGTTGAGGAAGAAAGGAAAGGAGGCTTAGGATAGCTTCACTGGAGACGTCCCAACTATTTCACCATAGAGACGTGGCGGAAGGGGGGTTGTCTACTTCTAAAAGATAGATTATTTAATGGGCAGGGTGATTCTCAGCAAAAGGGCAAATTTAGTGTCCCTGGCCTGCCATTTAGCGAGAAGTTGAGTTTTTGGGTTCTGGCTTTGAAAATATCTTTACCTTTACGCTGCTCTAGCAGAATATGTACCAAAAGTAAGGCCTGCTTACTAATTCATAGCTTTTTTGGAGCGTAAAGCACACATTTTCTGATTACCGTGGTTGTCGCTACCTCATATTCACGGATCCTCACTTGTGAAAATGACATCCTTACCATACCATAATATTATGTTGTCATATTATGATGGATCAATCAGAAGTGACAAAGAACTTTGTCCCTGGAAATTTTTTGATTACCGTGGGTCAATGAATAAAAGTACCCCCACTCGCCCTGATGCGGGATATGATGCGGGGAAGTTTCCTATCGTGTACTGGCAACTCAGTTCTTGAACCTTGCCCAGAAACCGGCGGGATAACATTCATCACTTGGACATAGGAGCTCGATGAGAACTGAGTCGCAGATGCGTATTTTTATTCACGTGATTACCATGGTATCATGTTTTCCCTCCAAGGCTATTATCAATATTTTTCCAAACCCTTTTATTTTCAACCCCTTGAAGTGTAGTAAGCATCCATGTTTTAGTTTTTGCAAACAAGTATTTCCTAGGCTGTGCAGAAGACCTTGAAGTGTGATTTCTGATTACCATGTATCAATCTCTGTGATTACCATGTTCAAAACACAAATCTGAGCCTCCCTTCCGTCTGCCGTCCAGGCCGTTTCGGGCAGTAGGAATTTTTTTTTTAATCTGAAATTTTGACAAAATACTCGGTTTACCATCTAGTTGAGGCAGTAAGGGTTTCAGCCCGATCGCCCTATCCCGTGGGGCGCTGTGGGGATAAAAAGAGGCTACGGGAGGGGTTTTTGAAGGTTTTCGGCTGTGAGGTCGAGTTATGTGTCGTTTTCGAAGTATTTTTGGACGTAGAATCCATTTTTGTGGGTGCCAGAACGATCCGATTTCACATTTTTCTTCCAACAGTTACTTTATGATCTGGTCATTTTCAACCTTCGAAATTTGCCCTTTTGTTGCAATTTTGTCATCAGCAGAGGAGTCATCTTTCTCCTTAATCTTCATTATTCGTTGGACCTCTGCACCGGCAAACACCCACTTCGCCATTTGAATTGCGTTTGTCCGTCTCGGATTCACGAGCGCTCAATCAACCGTCGCCAGAATGTACGCTGTTGGCACTTCACGCGTGGATGACAAGCCGAGTGTGACATGAGCCCCCCCACATGTGATAATTGCGACGGAGACGTGACGAGTGAAAAGAGGTTTGATGAAATTCGCGGTCAATAAACGCGGTTCGTACGGGCAATCGGGTCCCCAATTAGCCGATTGATTGCAAACGACGCAGCTGAGTCGGCGACTTCGACTGGCCCCTCGTCATGCTGTCGATAACGTGAGACTACACTCGACGGAGGGTTTAAAAAGGGTACCAGGTACAGTAACTCACACTTTGGAAAACCCCGTGAAAACACCATTAAGGACCTCTCCGACCAAATTGTCCTTTTGTGAAGTCGTAAAACCGTGGGAACCCTCTCAATCAACACCGAAAAATACTCGTAGGTGCCGGTACTTTGTCAAAACCGTAAACTTGTGCCAAACCATAGGAAACCACAAACAATAAACACCTGAATATAAATTTGTTTTTAGGTCACACGGTGAAGTTTCTCAGGGCTATTTGTGTCAAAACAGGATAACATTGGGCAAAAAAGAAAAACATGAACCAGGGGCCATTTCGTATTTTGAGAAAGACGAAAATTCGGTTTTCCCTTCATTGTGTTATTAGGAAAAACTAGAGCTTTATTCTAATTTTGTTGATAATCTGACACCATTAGTGCAATGGACGCCATGTGCACGTTACGTTCTTGAGACTTGGAAGTAAGCTTTCAATTTTCTCTTCAACTCTTCTTTGTCTCACACTTGTTGAGTTCCCAAATCAGCACATTCACATAACCACCCATTCCCCCTCTGTACCATATTACTATGATACACTGAGAGAAAAAAAGGGCCTATTCTAGGTTATTTTTCGATTTTTTTCTAAGTTAAATGCTGCCAACCTAGATTTTTTTTGGTTTTCATTCTAGGGTGGAACAATTTAGTCTAGGTTGAATATAATTTAACCTAGATTGAAAATACTGGTGAAGTTACCGTCCTAAAAATGAAACAACCAAGATTTAAAATGCGCCGCCCCCACACTTTATTTCTAGGTAAAGTTCACGAAGTGTGCCGCCGCCTCCATCCATTTACAGTCTAGGTTAAAAACATTAATATCTTGGTTGTCTCACCCTGGTATTTAATGTTTTTCACTTTCGTAGACGGTTGATTTACCCTAAAACGAAAACGTTCTCACCCCCTCCCCCCCCCCCCCCCCCTTAAACAATTTACAGCCATGGCGCGTTAACCTAGAACCCTTTTTTTCTCTAGGTTGTGCCCCTTTATTTACGAGGTTGTTTCATTTACTATCCCCTTTGTACCAGTTAAATTTCTAGGTAGCTTCCTATTATTTTCAGGTTGGTCCTAATAAATTACTAGGTGGTGATCCACTTTTCTTTTTAGGTTTGCTCCACTTCCATTGCAGGTTGGTTCTATCAACTTCAACTATCTTTCTGGGTTGTCTCTGTTTCCAACTCAGTACAAAAATTTGAATGTGATGTCATAATATGACTGCACATAGTGACAGAAAATAGATGATTAGAATTTGACAGAGATAGATGGTGGGGTTGAGGCCCTTGGGTAAATAGCAGGGGTGCCAAGACAACGAGAATTAACGCCCAACGCCTACAGTGGCGCTCTCCGCGGCCGCTTAGCGTACCCTAAAAACAACCTGGAATTTATTGAATGAATTAAAATCACTGTTGTTTAAACCTAAAACTATTTGTGGTACTACGGTAGTTTTAACCGAGACTGAAAGTCTAACTTTTTCTTCTGGGTTGTTACCTAAAGTAACAATCTCGCCTTTTAAATCTCTCGGTTGTTTTCAGTTGTACAACCGAGACTTTAATGGAGGGGAATTATATGGAAGGTCAAATCATTCGATTCTAGGTTACCCCACTTAAAATTCAAAGGTAGGTAATATATTTTCTAGGTCTTCACAATGTCAACCTAGACCAAATGTGAAGTTCACATTTGGTCTAGGTTGACACTTTTTTATTCCAGGTTGCGGTCAGAGGGCGGGTAATAATGGATTAGGTTGTTTATATATGGGTCTAGGTTGTATTAATATTTTTCGATGGTATTTTAACCTGGACCTATTTTTTTCTAGGTTGAATCAATTGATTCTAGGTGGTTTCAATTTCTTTTCGAGGTTATTTCGGATTTAACCGAGCCCCTAAAAAAATCTTTTCTCTCAGTGTAGTAAACTTCCGTGTTCTGTGTTGACAAGACTTGTAACATCAGCACATTCACACAACCATTCATAACTTTGCTGTAACGGTTCCAAACGTTCCAATGACACCAATGTAACGGTACCAATTACTTGTTACAATTCCATTAACCACTCCACGTCGACAAAAAATCACTAAAAAAGGGGGAAGGAAGCTTTGACAAGTAGAAGACGGTACAAATCGATAGAAAAAGTGAAAGACCTCCTAAGTTCAAAAACACAAATTTCCAAAGAGAAAAAAAAAAACTCCTAATTTCAATAAAATTCACTTTTCTTCACAATACCAACCCATTTTCATTCATAATAAAACTAGTCTCTCTGGCTCGCTTCGCTCGCTCCCCTAGTGGGGTGTATTGCCGCCTGTGGGGTGTATTGCCGCCTGTGGGGTGCGTAGCATCGATGGACACGTTCAAACCCCTACTCAGACATAAGGCCTCGCTCCGCTCGGCCCCTCCTATTCGTAGCAGAGACGATAGAAAAAATCGGCGTATTTTTAGGGCTTACCGTTTAGGAAATTATTATTTTTAATTCAATTCAACTTTTTTTAAATAAAGGCCTCTCCATCTATCAAAGTTCCCTGGACCCTCCGTTTTCTAAGATCCCTGGCCCCGCGCGAATTAAAACGATCCAATTGTCTTCTCACCGTGAAATCGCCCCCTCCCTCTCGGTTTTTTTGAAATCCGACTTCGGAATCGGATTGGCCATATTTTGGCGCGCATTTGGCTCGCGGATACCATACCCAAAAAATGGCTCCTTACTGGGTATTTTTGAACCCGAAAAAACGTGGGACAAACGCGAGAAAGACGATTTTTCGACGAATTTCCGGCGAATTTCCCGGGCGAATTTCCGAATTACGATTTGACCGACGTCTTCCTCCAGGTCTGATCTATACGGCTGGTATTTTTTCGTAATTTTTTCGACCCCTTAAACGGGCTTTGGCGCGAGTTGAAAGTGGAAAACGTAGGACAAACGGGAGAAAGACGATTTTTCGACGAATTTTCGACGAATTTCCCGGGCGAATTTCGGATTTACGATTTGACCGACGTCTTCCTCCAGTTCTGATCTATACGGCTCGTATTTTTTCGTAATTTTTTCGACCCCCTAAACGGCCAGCGAGCGGAAAGTGAAAAAACTCACTCGGGAACGCGTTATCCCGTACCAACAAACCACACGGCCGTCTACCACACGGCTTACGGCGGCCAACACAATTTTATATTATTGTATGGTGATATGATGATGATGATAGGCTCCATTTGAATATTCAAATGGAGCCTATTTCGGGCTGCTGGGACAAAATTGGTCATTAAATGACCAAGTACGAAGCCACCCAGATGAGATTCAACCTACGATGCTGAATTTTGAAATGGAACAATATTCTCCACGGAAATGAATAAGTATGGAGCTACCCAGATCACCTATGTATAACCAGAGCCAATTAATTTTCCATTAATCGTTAATTACACGCCGTTCATCGTGGTTAAACTTCAAACAGATGTGTGTCTTAGTGATGTTCCAAACGGAGATGATAAAATGGGTGCTGACAGTTGTTTACTGGTGAATAAAAACCGCAAGATGAGATTGAAATCCAAGGAACAACTAAGTTACAAGTCTTGTCAACACAGAACAAGGAAGTTAACTATCATAGTAATATGATACAGAGGAGGAAATATGCAAATATGCTCGAATCTAAGCCCTATAATGGTAATTATAATTTTATGTATATTAAGATATCCGTAAGTATACATTACATCCGAACATCCGGCAGACGGCTTTGCGCCATGCCGTAATTATGCTCATGTTTTTTTGACTTCTCATTTACGAGTACAACGAACATTTCATCTCCCTTTTTAGTGTCAAATAGGCCTCTAAATTTTCATGGTTCATCCCTCGTAGTTCCCATTATGGTACTTTTTCACAACACTAACTTTTGTGGACGATGAATTTGTCGCTGTATAATTATGCAGACGCACAGTGGGGTGAGAAGCCGAAGAAAAAAATTAATTTTTTTAAAGTCTGCGACAATTAGTGTCTTAGATCTTAATAATGATTAATTCAGTCCGGACTCACGCCCTTCTTTTACAAAACGCTGAATCCCATTGATAGGCACCATAGAACCCTACGGTCAAATCGGGTGGCTCCAGGACCCCGAAAAACGGATCCTACGCCCAAAAATACCTCGAAAACATTCAACAACCCCCTATTCAAGCCTCAGAGGCTTGAGCGATCGGGCTGAAAATCTTGGGCACAACTAGATGGTAAACCAAGTATTTTGTCAAAATTTCTGACTTATAAAAAGATTCCTACTGCCCAAATAAAAATGGTCAAAAGACATTTCATTTTTGGAATTAAATTCCAAAAAATGATGTAAATTTTACACATTAATTCCATTTGCTAATTTTACACATCTGAAAAAAAAGAAAAGAAAAAAAACCCTACAAATTTTAGGGTTTATTATTCTTACACAAGGGTTTATTATTCTTCGATATAGGTTAATTGTGCAAAAATTAATTCTGTTTCATTTAGAAAATGTTTTTGAAAAAATTAAAAAAAAAAAAAAAGTTTGGATCTTGAAAAATGAATTATACCTACCCGGAAAACAACACGTCATTTGACCTCCTGTGATCCATCAAAAAATCCTTTTTGTAGCTCTATGAAAGCCCCAAAGACCCTCACAATGAGATCGGATCGTTCTGGGACCCCTAAAAACGTACCTATTCTACGTCCAAAAATACTTCGAAAACGACACCTAACTCGACCCCATAGCCGATACCCTTCAAAATCCCTTCCCGCAGCCCTTTTTCTAGCCCCTCACTGCCCGACGGGTTTGGGCGATCGGGCTAAAAATCTAGCGGGCACAACTAATCGTACGTCAACAATCAGGTCGAAAAAGGCCTAGTTTCGATGAGATTAGTGAAGTAAACAACCTCCCGCATACCTACCGACTAATAACGTGCGATTGTTGTTGCTCTTATCCAAATTTGCTCCACGATCATGAACAAACGGTACAAAACTGAACAAATGAAGGAATACACACAATCATGTCATGATTTAGACGACGAGGAATCCGCAGTCAAGCCTCCAACTGCGAAAGAAAAGCTTATATTAACGCTCTTGACATCCTACAGAGAGGAATTCATCACAGGGCTTCAGAATTTCAATCCCTTTACGATTTTCAAAGATACGTAAAAAGTGATCGAGGATGCTGCACTGCTATCATTGACTAAATACTTCCTACATAATACAAATTGACAAAAATGCTTTACATTGAAATAAATTACTTGCACTTTATTATTTAATTGGTCGGGATTTTTCTTACATATTTACACGGGTTTTTAATGCCCTTCGCCTTACATTACCAAAATGGCTTGGTCCCAAAGTGGTAACATTAAGCGGATTCTACTGTATTTAAAATAAACTCCTCCTGCCCAAAACGACTCGGACATTTCGTGTTTGCAATCTAGACAATGTCTAGATGACATCTTGAAACGTATAAAGTAAAATTTTGAGGCCGATCAGAATTTTCGACATCCGTCGCGATTCAAAGTATAATAAACCAAAAATCAATGTTGTTCATCTTGTACAGGAGAAAATTAAGCTCCAAACTAAGGTCCATGGATGCCCCAATTAGCCTCAAGTTTCGTTTTTGTTTGTTATTCGGCGAATAATCAACAGCGGGAGTCGAATTCGGTGTGGTCGAAGTGTTCTTTTTCAGCGTTCAGCGTTCACTCCAACTGCTTTCCCTCTAAGGGAAGAGAAAAAATTTATCACACGGCGCCCAGTCTTGAAAGGGGCGCCATTCATAAATTTTATGGATTTTTCCAACGCATTGAACAAAAAGGCTCATTTCCCACTTCCGTTTCCGAAGCCCATTCAAAACCTTTCTTTTTTTTTCTGGGAGTACTTTTACTACTTTTACAACTCCACTAAAGTCACAACTCATGAATGGACTTTTCACAAGTTTCCTTCCACTCAGGTGCCAAAGTGGGGGCCCCGTTTTAGGCTTGTTTGACTTCCGCACGTACGTGCTCAACCTGTTGGCGCCTTTTCAAAGGCTTTCCGTCTGTTTGACCGACTCGATACACATTGAACCCCCACAGAGCCCATCAGAGACATTAGGGCTATTATCGGTCCCGAGTTTTTCTCAAGTTTCGTTGTGTGCTCAGTCGTTTTGGCCCTTTTAACACGCGCGTTGGAGAGAGAGAGAGAGAGAGAGAGAGAGAGAGAGAGAGAGAGAGAGAGAGAGAGAGAGAGAGAGAGAGAGAGAGAGAGAGAGAGAGAGAGAGAAAAAAGCCTTTTCCCGAAAGGGACAAGATGTGTCAATATTGGAGGATCGTCTGCATATCGGTAGGTAGAGAGAGAAACATTAGGTCTTATTCAGAAAAGGTGCCATAACAATAATTATTATGAAATTATAAAATCTGATCATTTAAGTATTGTTTTAAGAGGGGGCTGCCAAAACAGCGCCATGTCCTGCGGCGTGAAAAGCTTCAACTAGCCAAGTTTGACTAGGTGGGCAACTGAAAAAAAATCCGGTAACGTTGTCCTGTATGTTGGGGGGATTGAGCTCCCATTGCGAAACCGTCTCATCAGACCGTCTTTGACTACCTACCTGGTACCTGTAAGCGACCCTCGTCATTGTGCAATAAACGGGACTACAAAGAGAGATTCGGTATGCACCGCTCGATAGCCAAAAACCTATGTGCCGTCTTGCTGAAAACCTTGCGTGCACAGCTAGAAAGAATGGCTGCAAATTTTGCTAAAGGATTTATTATTAAATGTTATTTGTGATAACAATTAATTTTGTGTCAATAAGAAAATATTTTTGAAAAAATTAAAATAAAATTTCCTCCTGTATAACGTTTGGACAAATGTGGGACCGCAAAAAATGCATTATGCGTCCAAAACTCGGGGAAAAGAAACCTTATTTGACCTTCTGGGATCCTTCAAAAACCCCATTTGTAGCCCCATGAAAGCCCCAGAGATTCCTAATTAACCTATATCAAAGAATAATAAACCCTTGTGTAATATTTGCAGCGTTTTTACCTAGCAATAGCATGGGCACTCATAGATGGGCGTAGATGATGGGTCACTCATATATTATGATAATTGGGGGTATTGCTAGGAAAAAAATGCAAATTTTCAATTGTTTTTGCGCTTTATTTTCGCTTTTAGAATCTACACATCTTGAAACGTATAATGACATTTTGCGGCCGATTAAAAGTCTCCACCTCCGACACGAATTACACCGATCACAAACTACCTACACCGAGACACGAAAAAAACCACCGATCTACACAATGTACCTGTGCACAATTTGGACCTTGAAGGAGTTCTCTCTTCTACTCATAAGCTCAGAACCAGAATTTTAATACTTGCTACTTTCCACTTTTTGAGCATAATTCGATTGGCCCACAACAGGTCAAACATTGGCCTGTAGGTACAGTCAATTATGGACCACAGGCACTATGATATCCTATGAAATTTTGTAGGTACAATCGCTTGAAATTGCCAGCTTCATATGTCTCATATTGGAGTTGAATTATAGTGAGAAAGAATGAGTTGGTGGGTCAATTGACCCATTTGAATTGGGTCAGAGTGACCCCATAGACTGCATCGCATGCTTAGCTTGACCACGTGTGCTTTTTTCAGATTTATAAATGTATCAGTAGAGTTTTTAAAGGTTTTTGGTTTGGGAAGCCGAATGCGATGTCGTTTTCCGAGTAATTTTGGCACATAATCCATTCATCGGGGTCCCACATCCCTCCACAAACTTTACAAGAAAAAAATTCGAATAATTGATTTTTTAATTGATAATATCAATTAAAAAAAATAATTCAATTATTAAATAAATATAGTAATATAACAACGTATTATAATATAATATTATTTATTAGGTATAATCGTATAATAGGTAATATTATTACCTATTATACGATTATACCTAATAAATAATATAGGTATTATTTTACCTGTTTATTACTTTTTTAAATAATTTATATAAAAAATAATGAACTCTTGTGTAAAATTTGCAGCTTTTTTCCGAAAAACACCCGTTTTACCCCACTGTGTGCCGGTAAAATCATTTAGCTCTAAAAATTTCCTGATACCTACCTGGTTGCATATACGTAACTGAAATTTTCGGCTGAGGCTAGAAACAATGAAAAGGAGAGTTTTCCGTTGTCAAGGAAAAATAAAACATCATTGACAACAGTCAACCCTTAATGGTAAGGTTGCCGAGGGTGGTTGAGGTTGGTGGCCTCTAGCGTAGAACCCCCAGAACTTCCTCGACGCCCGCTACTCTTCGGACATTCGAAAACCCATCAAATTGCACATGCATCATCCCGCTCACAGAACTTCGCGAAAAATCAACGGATTTTATCGTTTGAACACTTGAATTAAAGCGTGAAATGTAAGGAAGACAACGGTCGAGGCGGATTTTCGATAACTCATCTTCCAACCAAGCAATGGTCACTTGAAGAGAGCAACACCCTTAGACGTAACTTTGTTGATGAATTGCAGCTTCCAGTGACATTTCGCTCCAAAAACGCCTCGACGGATCGCTAGACACTAGTCTCACTTGAAGATTTAAAAAAAAATCATGAAAATCGGTGCATAATTCGAGGATTTATGATGGCGGGAGAATAACGTTGATTCCTTATGGGAGCAGGAAACATGGCCGACACGGGAGCCCGCTCTTAACTAGGTGCTTAAACCACTACAAGGGTAGGGTACGCTTACATAAAAAATCTGATTTCTCATGTTTCTGAAATTTCGACAAAATACTTAGTTCGCCATCTCATTGTGCACACAAGGTCTTCAGCCCGATCGCCCAAACCCGTGGGGACCTGTCGAGCTAAAAAGAGGCTACGGGAGGGGCTTTTAAGGTTTTCGGCTACTAGGTCAAGTTAGGTGTCGTTTTCGAGGTGTTTTTGGACGTCGAACCCATTTTTAGGGGTCCCAGAACCGTCCAATTCACCGATAGGGCTTTCATGGTGCTTTTGAAAGACGTCAGGCGGGCGAAAGAGGTGCCGCTTTCCGAGTAATTTTGGGCGCATAATCCGTTTTTCGGGATCCCACATCCCCCCACAAACTTAACAAGAAACTTTTTTTTAATACGAAATTAAAATTTACATGTAAAAAAGTAATAAATTAAAATAAAAAATTAATTCTATATCAATAAAAAAGATTTAGTTTTTACTCATTAGGTATATATCAAATATCATAAAAATCTGGCCACCCTATTCATTACTCACCAAGAGAAGAATGTTTTTGAAATGATACACAAATTCACGAGAAGCGGTATATTCACGAAAATACACTTGGAGGGAGGTAGCGAGTAAAACGTGATAAATTGGAAAATGAGACAAAGCGAGAGCCAGGGTTTCAAATAGAGCGTTAGCTGCCTGCCAGCGAATCATGAAGCGAAGCGAAAAGAGAACGACACAAGTTAGAGGAAGCAGAAAACGCGGTTTTACAATGTCACCAACTATCACAATTCGGTGAGGTGACATGGAGTAAATGTTCAGAAAAAAAATGAAAGGTCTGAGCATCGATAGCCACAAGGTATCGATATCCTTTTTAGTTTACGAAAAAATTTTTTTAGTTGGTTTAGATACTCATCGAATTGCATTTCCACGCGCGACTTTCCATCGCAAAACCGAGCACTTGTGATGAGGGAAATTAAAACGAAAGCTCCAAATTGGGGCAATAGTGCGCACTTTTTCTGGAGCAAGAGTCCGCACCTTCAGGCTTCAGCTCTCGCCCCATTTGAGTAGTTCTCGATCTTTTTCTGACAACCAATAATTACACTGGCAAAAGAAAAAAAAAATTAAAAGTGTTGTCTGGTGCCGTCAAAATTTACAGTCTGGTGTACTTCATTTTACAAACAATTTTTATTTAATTTCACAAACAATTTTGTTTTTACAATTTTTTCTAATTTCGCACACAATTTTTTGTTTTTCAGATGTACTCAATTTACAGTCTGGTGTAGGTACCCATAATTCACAAACAAGCAACACTTTTTGAGATTTAACAAATGAAAGATAGCAATTCTTACAGGCTTCTGTAGCCTTTCATGCTGAATCCGATTTTGAAATCCGATTGTTTCTATCTGCCGCAGTTTTTTCAAAAACTGCATTTACAAATGTATAAAATAGTGTTTTTTAAATGTACTTTGTCAACTTAACTGCTGTTTCCCGTAAAAAAAAAATGTAAATTTATCGGGAGATCGGTACACTGCGGGCACTACTTGGGGAAATCCCCAGCACGGAAGCCTTCTGGCTTATTGTACTTCCCGAGTGTCCGTTTTTGACTCTATTTGCCTCCTGGGTGGTCGAGGTCCAATTCCTAATTACCTAATTTACGTCTTATCACTGCGTCTTCTTGGGGGGTAGTGAGGAGGGGGGGGGGGGGGGGTGGACACAATCACACCGCCCCGAGCTAGGAGGGGATTGGAGGAATTGATACTTCCCCCCTCCCGTCCTTAGCCCCCAAGAGATCACAGTTAGCTTAACGTTCTCAGCAAACGAAGACAAATGTTTTTAACCGGTCCACCAGATAATTTTTATACCAGTTCGAGGTCCCAAGAGAGGTTGTTTACGATGTAAACTTTGTCCTCAGATCTTGTGTGTTGAAGACGGATGTCTTGGCCGCCTTCGCCACGGGAGCCCCTGATAGGATTCACATAAACGTTCCAAAGTTCAGAGGTGAATTGTCAACCGACAAGACAGGTATTACAACACATAATTGACTTTTGATCGAACATTGGTGTTCTTCCCCGGATTCGAACCAGGCTGATCAGCGCTCCGACTGATTGTAAACAGACGCCTCGCTGACGCCTTAGTCCACGGGGCTACCCTGTCCCCGCTGTTTCCCGTGGAATGGAAGAATATAGCTAAAATCGGGGTTCAAATTCGGATTCTGCACGTCATAAAACGTAGAATGAGTGGCTGAAAGTGAAAAATTAACGGGGGTTTTTGAAGTGATATCTTTAACACTTAAACGTAGCTAGAAAATAGGTATATGAAGTATATCTCCAAAACTAGACCTGATCGGGAAAAACGGGTTTTAAATTTGGATTCAGCACACTGAGAAACCCTCACACCAACCCTTATCTCCTCGACACTAGACCACTTTTTTTTTTCTTTTTTTTTGTTGGCCAGCGTTATTATTTGGATGTGTAAGTCCATAACACGAGTCTAGCTGTATTTCATGAACCGAAAGAGAACAGTAACTGTAACTAATATATATGTATACTGTACTAATAATCATGAACAAATAATAAATAAATGAAATCAAACAGATCCAGAGGAAATGACCAGATTCTCGGATTGGTATAAAATGTACATAACATTTCTGATGGTGACGTAAATGAGCCGTCAAAGACGGAATTTAACCTTGAAATTTGATTCTCTACAACTTTGATTCTATAACTTTTTTCGATTGGGGCCGTTGTTTAGAAGTTCCAGCGGTCTCACTGTGACCAACATGTGGTTTTGACGAAAGTTGGTCAAAATAGCCTATCTTTGACGAAGGATTGTGGCTAAACCGCTGAACCGATTTTGATGATTATGTAGTGTTTTGAATAGCGAATTTAAGGCTCTTACATTTAGTAAAGTATAACTTTTTCCGTAGGATGGATAGTTTTCGAGTTAGAGGCGAAAAACTGAAAAAAGTGCAAAAACTTCGCGGTTTTTCGGTTGCCAAAAGTTAAGCTCACCACCTGCGATGGTGCAAACTCAGATTCCGTGTATTTAGGACCATTAGAAGGTATTAAAACGATTTCGGCTTCGGTCCGAATTATTCCGTTTTCTTTCCCATTTTACTGGCCTATAAGAGAACTGCTGAAAGGAAGCCTTTCACTGAAGAGCTGCTTAACCAAGCCCGGAACCTTATGACGAAAAATGAACTAATGGACAATCGACAGGCATCATCAACGATTGGCTTGCTTTAAGTGATATTGTTTTGATACGTGAAATACCTATGAAAATTGATATTTAGACGATTGGATGAATGACGATCGTTTGAATGATGAGTGATGGATGAAATTTGCTCCGGTGGCTCTGAAACGCTAAAGTTGGCTGAAGTTTTAATGGAGGACACACATTTTTCGATCTCGAAAGTGAAAACAATGCTTCCGCTACCTTCGGTAGTCTCGAAAGCAAAACCCGGATTTTTCCAATTCGAGTCTCTAGAAATCGCGAAAATGGAAAAGTGCGGACTTTCGCCCCCACCTCTGATGAATACATCAAGAATAGTATACCAAGATCGAAAAACCCCCAACTGAAGTTGGAACAGAAACTGAGGCACCTATTTCACGGAATGGCCCAATCAACTCGACTATACAGTAAACCTGGTGCTGGCTCTAAAAATGTATTAAACTGACGAATGATCACGAAGTGAAGCTCACTTAAAGGTTGCCACATGCCTAATGGCCCTATTGGGAAGAACAGCAGAAAACCAGAAGACAATTAGCAGATACCCAGCAGTAATCCAGCATAAAAGTAGCAGAAAACAGAATTCGAAAAAATGGCGCTAGGGCCCTGATGCATACCGTTCACTTTATGATTTTGATTGTTGGGAAGACATAAATACGAATCGAAATAAACTCAATTTTAACACTCCCGTTGGGTACTTCGGTGGTTCTTGGAGGTTCCATCTTTTACAGTTTCCGGCTGATGTTTTGTGCGCAGCTAGTACACCTCCCATCTCCAGGCGTATCTCCAGGTAACTCCGGAGGGTTCGACTACGCGCATTGGTTGGGTTGATGAACCGCTACGGGAACCCCCATCCCGGGACATGGAACCCAAATTAAGGGCCTGTCTTGTTATTAGGAGGGAAAAAAAAGAGAGAAAGAGAGAGAGAGAGAAAAAAAAGGCCACGATGGATTCACAACATGAGCCGGTGGATCCACAAAGTGAAGTGGTCGCAAACGCGAGCCCGACGCGAACCGTCACGTTTCCCGCTTTTTTTTTTTTTTTTTTTTTTTGTTTTGTTCATGACAATCGAAGTTGTGACTAATGTGACGAAGAGGGTCGTTTTCAAGTTATTGTATAAGTAAAATGCTGATGCGCGGTGCGTATTCTTGCAGTTTGTGATTGTGAATACATTACTAGCTCAACGGAGAATACATTACGGGGAGGCCGCTACATTCGTCGCCCACGCTGAGACGCCTTCCTTAATTCCCTCATCAATATGTATGTAATACACCCCTTCTTACCCGACGCGGTTATAACCGCATCTGATCAAAACGTGATGAACTGCCGATTTCCATTAAGACCGCGTCTTCTCAGGCAATCGATTTATATCGATTTAAAAAACGGGCGGAGAAAAATAAAACGAAAAAAAAAAAAAAAAAAAACAGTAACTGAACTCTCAATCGAACCCATTAACCGACCACCCCGACTTGATAGAAATGTAAATTTTTTTCATTTTCTCGGACCCGAGATTTACAACGCCTTTGGACGTGTTTCTCCGTATAGTTCTAAAGTGATCTCGGGAATGACACTGACTGGTTTTGAGTTGGGTAAGTAGGACCTCTAAAAATGGATTAGGGGTACAGAAATTTCCGGAAAATGACACCTCGATTGACCCTCCTGTGATCCTTCAAAAGTCTCATTTCTATCTCCATGACAGTCCCATAAATCCGATGGCTCTGGCCCCCCCAAAAATGGAATCTACGCCCAAAAATACTGCGAAAAAGACACCTAACTCGACCCCTTAGCCGAAAACCGTAAAAACCCCTCCTGTAGAGCCCCACGGATCAGGACAACCAAGTAAAATGAAGAAAAAGAAGGAGAAGAATCTTTAAAACCCTCAGTTATAACAAGGAGAGGTGTGCAATAGCATAGAAAGGCTTCGAGTTGAGGCCTCTGCCGCTCAAAATAAATTGACCAGGGTCACCTTGTAGACTTCACTCTTTCGGTCGGCTCCCAGCCTCATCTGACATTCAGCAACCTCTTTTTTGGAACAAATCTTCGCGACGCGGGAGCTGACTGGGAGCAGTACCAGCCGGAGCCACCTTTTTTCCTTATCTAATCTACGTCAGCTCTGAGCTTTATCCTCCGTCCTTCCATCCTTCACTCCTTTAAGGCACCGGTCAAACACAGTCGGATTTATCCCTCTTGGATTTTTTTTTTATGCGTCTTTGTTTACCACCTATTACACCACATCAGAAGCCCTGAGCCAACCCTGAGAGCCACTTAAAGGATCAACAGGTTGTGCCTCTGCGGCAGGAGGGGAAGTCTCTGTCTCAAATGAGTATTAATCTGATTATAAAGGGTTTTTGTTGGGTGCCGGTGTGATGGAGCGAGGAAACACAATCTCTACCTCCTGTCTTTTTCAATCTTGATTCATTTTCTTGCCGCAATCCCGTTCCTTTTGGAATCTGCCGGGAACATCCGTTTTGTGGCCACCGGTTTTGCTACTCGACGTAATTCTTCAGAAGGCTGCATGCAAATATCCATTTGTTCTGTGTAACGACAAAGGATTAATAGATGCACGTAAAAAAAAAAAAAAAATCACATTTTTTAGTCGGGTGTTACAACTTGGGGCCACATGAAAGTGAAAAGTCGTCGGAAGCACGATTTTCGGCCATAGCGCAACGATCATTTGGGCCCACCTCTGGGAGCTAAAGTTATGACATTGGGCCAACTGAAAGCACTCAAAAGTAAAGAATTTGGGCGCAAAAGATACGGAATGGGTAATGGTTTTTAGGCCAATTTGTCAATATCTCGTCTCCAACGATGAGCGCTGTAGCCGATGGGCCGCACTCGCCCGCCCGCCGCTCATGGTTTAGTCGAGGGCCTCAGGAAGCGCCACCGTCGGCGGTGTGATTGGGAAAATTCAAATTGCCTCGTTAACGGGAACACCGCTAATTACGCGGACGGTCCCAATCGCACCGCCAACATCATCATAATATGATGTATTATATTATATTACCGTTCATTTGCATTGTTCATTACCATCACGTCACGCAGTAGCTTTTTGATCGAGTCCAGGAACCGACATTTCGTATGGGGAAGCCAGGTCAGCGGCCCCGATGATTTTTTCACGCGAGTCTATTGGCTGGTAATGGTATCGGTAACGTTCACCCTCGGGTTCAAGTATGGCTCTGTTGAGGTCATTTCCAGAAGCGACTCGACGAGGCTGCGACCAACAATGGGACAAAAACGGAAAGAAACCCAACGAAACGAATCGTGGGGATAACAAGAAACTTGTGGAGGACGTCTTTAACCAATAGGGTGTTCGATTGGGAGGACAATAGGTTGTGTAGTGGGTTAACAACACTGACAAGACGTCCCAAGTAATGAGACGAGCATTGTAAGGGCAGAAAAATGACAACTTTTCCCGTTTCTACAGCGCTGAAGGAAAAGAGACATCCAAGTGTTCCTTGAAAAGTTTTTTCTTTATCAATGCCAACGGTTTTCACTGTTATTCTTCAAGTTATTTGGCACAGAAGTCTCAAGATTATTATTATTATTTGGCGAGCAATCACCACATTATCATGAGAGCAGAACAGATGTGAATTTTACACTAACGTTTATTATTATTTTGTATAAATTCTGATCTATCTGCTGCTTTGTATACAAAGCAGATAGATGATATATCATTAGCGTCGATAAGTTATCTCAGGCATAGTTTCAAACAGAGCAACATGATGGCACTCAGTGGAAATTGTTGTAAGTGGCAATTTTACTCCACTTACGCACTTGCCTCGTTTTTGCACTTCGCCCACCTTACCTCAGGTAAGTAGTTTCAAACGGAGCAACTTGATGGCATTTAGTGGAAATTGTTCTAAGTACCAATTTTACCCCACTTACGCACTTGCCTCGTTTTTGCACTTCGCCCACCTTACCTCAGGTAAGTAGTTTCAAACGGAGCAACTTGATGGCATTTAGTGGAAATTGTTCTAAGTACCAATTTTACCCCACTTACGCACTTGCCTCGTTTTCGCACTTCGCCCACCTTACCTCAGGTTAATAGTTTCAATCGGAGCAACTTGATGGCATTCAGTGGAAATTGTTCTAAGTAGCAATTTTACCCCACTTACGCACTTGCCTCGTTTTTGCACTTCGACCACCTTACCTCAGGTAAATTGCTCAAAAATAGATTTTATGTCATTAAAAAATCTTCTTTTTTTTAAATATAAGAAGAAAGGAAAAAAAATTGTTCGTACAATGTTTGGGAAGATATGGGACCCTGAAAAATGAATTATGCGTCGAAAATTACCCGGAAAACGACACCTCATTTGACCTCGTCACATCCATCAAAAGCTCCATTTGTAGCCCCGTGAAAGCCCCATAGATCCCCGCGGTGAAATCAGATGGCTCGGAGACCCCCGAAACTGGATTCTACGTCCGAAAATACTTCAAAAACGCCACCTAACTCGACACCATAGTCGAAACCCTTAAAAAAATCCTCCAGCAGCTCCTTTTAAGCGCCACAGAGCCACTCGGGTTCAGAAAAGAATAAACTAAAAATTGATTAATGATCAATAATTTGTTTCGGGGCAGTAGACCAGGATAGCCAGACCATTCCATTTCGAATTCCAATGAATAATTCTAGTTCCATTTTATCATCGAATGTTTTCCAAGGGACAGCTATTCTAAGCCCATTCCGTTATCGCATCTCCATTAACAGAGCAATCCCGTTCATTAATAAAAGAAACGGTTCCATTACGAAGCCATTCCAGAACCTTTCATTTATCGAAGCCAATGAGGAGTCAAAGAAGTCGGCTGAGGTCAACTCCCTCAGCTCCGTACAAATCATTTGAAACTACCAAGTAAAAAAATCTTCCCTACTACTGTCGAATATTGCTGGAAACCTGAATAAGCGCCGTCTGACTTGGTGAGGCCTCATTGGGGAATGAAATGGTCGAGGAGAGGTGACTGGTGATCGGTGTCGGGGCATTAATAATCAATAGCCAGAACAACAATTACCGAGGTAGCCCCCTCCAAACCATCAATCAAAAGGAGGTTTTCGTGGAACGATTGACGGGCCGGAAAGTGGGGAGGTCTGAAGGAGGGCTCAGGTTGATACACGTCGTCAATCCATATTGAATTAGAGTCACAACGGCATCGAGATACATTGGGACGAAAGGCAACAGATTGGGCCATTGTGTGGACCGATGCGACTCCCCCCTCCTATTACAAGCCCTCTCCTTATTATTGTACTCCGCTCATCATCCATGAACCTATTCATCAAATCATCGTACACTCGCCTCTTGAATCTCTTTGTTTGCCATTTAATTAGAACTCCGCCACGCGTGTCCCTTGGAAGTGACTGGCCTATAATTTATTCCAATCTATTCCAGACGAGCATAATAAAGATCAACCGCTTGAATGCTGTATCGAGGTTTGGGGGAAGGAGAAAACCGAAGGTTTGATCCAATTTGAGGATATCACGCAATCGCTGCAAATTTTACACAAGGGTTTATTATTCTTTGATATAGGTTACTTTTGCAGAAATTTAGTTCTGTCAACGAAAAATATTCAATTTTTTTGAATTTTTGAAATTTTCTAAAAAAATTTTTTTGGATTTTTTTTTTTTCAAAAAATGTTTTTTCAAATTTTTGTGGGTACTTTTCGGTTATCCGGCCGCATCGTCCTGCCACGCGATTCGTGTTTCATACACACCCCTCCCGATGGCTTTAAGGCACCCAAATTCGAGCACTTTTCCGTTGTAACACCCCCCGACACGATTTCGAGTTTCAAACACACACCTCCCGATGGCTTTAAGGGACCCAAAGTCAACCAAAATCGCGTGGGGTACAACTAGATGGTAAACCAAGTATTTTGTCAAAATTTCAGATTTAAAAAAAAAAAAAAAAAATTCTTCTGCCCAAAACGGCCAGGACGGCGGAAGGACATTTCGGTTTTGGAATCTAGACCTCTTGAAACGGATAATGTCAAATTTTGAGGCCGATCGGTGTCGTCGACCTCCGTCGCGAAAGCATAGGTGTATTATTCCAAGAATAATAAACCAAAAATGCTGCAAATTTTACACTAGGGTTTATTATTCTTTGATATAGGTTACTTGTGCAGAAATTCAATTGTGTGTCAATGAAAAAAGTTTAGAAATTTTTTTTTTAAATTTTTTTGTTTTTCGTTTTTTACTTGAAAAATATTTGACTTCTTGGGATCCATCAAAAATCTCATTTGTAGCCCCATGAAAGCTTTTTTTTTTCTCCTTTCCAATTCTCTCGTTCAGACTAATATTATATATCATTCTGATACCGGCCATAATTACTACCCTCGGATTGATAAAATCTTATTAGCGCTCTCATAAAATCTCATAGCGCTATACTGACCTAATGCGCCTCTCTCAGAAATCGGGAGATTGCCGATTGCGGGGAGCGTGTTTGACCGAATTTGACAAATGTGGTACTCATTATGTGCAGAATTAGATTCTGCACATCTTTTATTTCCTGAGTTTCTCTGTAGGAATACTTGTTTCCGAGCTGCAGACGAGTAAAAACCTCTATATCCCGATGCAGAATTTAATGGCCTTTAATTAGTTATATAGCACATTTTGGTTTATTATTCTTGGAATAATACACCTATGTTTTCGCGACGCGGGTCGACGACTCCGATCGGCATCAAAATTTGACATTATCCGTTTCAAGAGGTCTACATTCAAAATCCGAAATGTTCGTCCGCCGTCCGGGCCGTTTTGGGCAGTAGGAATTTTTTTAAAAATCTGAAATTTTGACAAAATACTTGGTTTACCATCTAGTTGTGCCCGCAAGGTTTTCAGTCCGATCGCTCAAACCCGTGGGGCGCTCTGGGGCTATAATGGGGCTACGGGAGGGTTTTTTTTAAAGGATTTTAGCTATGGGATCGAGTTAGGTGTCGTTTTCGAAGTATTTTTGTACGTAGAATCCATTTTTTGGGGTCCCGGAACGATCCGATTTCACTGGGGCGAAATCGGATTTTCTATAGGGCTTTCATGGGGCTAAAAATGGGATTTTTGAAGGATCCCAGGATGTTAAATATTTTTTGAGTAAAAAATAAAGAATTTTTGAAAAAACACATTTTTGAACAAAAAAATCCAAAAAAAAATTTTTTTGAAATAAAAATCCAAAAAAAAAATTTTTTTAATTTTTTTTGACAGAATTTAATTTCTGCACAAGTAACCTATATCAAAGAATAATAAACCCTTGTGTAAAATTTGCAGCGTTTTTCGCTAGGACGCACGGTATAGGAGTTATGAGTGAAAAACCAAAAAAACTGCCAAAATTTCGAGGTTTTTTGCCCGCCAAAAGTTCTCCCGACAAATTTGGTGCTACCACTTTTGATATTTACTTACTTGCACCCATATATACAAGATAAAAAAATAAAAAATTAGGCACCACCTTTTGCATCCAACACCCCTTTTTGGAGCTCTAATGACTGGCCTATACTGCCCAAAACGGCTCGGACGGCGGACGGACATTTCGGTTTTGGAATCAAGGCAACTTGAAACGGATAATGTCAAATTTTGAGGCCGATCGGAGTCGTCGACCCCCGTCGCGAAAACATAGCTGTGAAAACAAAGCTGTGAAAACATATTATTCCAAGAATAATAAACCAAAAGGGTAAACATATATTTCACCTTTCAAATGAATCCTTTCACTTTCACCAAGTTTCATAATGAGCGCGCGAACCCTTGTGACTAACTGCAGAATCTATGGCTGATATAAACATGCAGTAATCAAACAAATTTAATACTAGATTATCCTGGAACAGATCATGGCGATGAGTTTACGTCTGGGCTAACGGTTAGGACAAGGAGCAAGGCGTCGGTAAATAAAGTAAAAGACTGGGGCAAGTATTTCAGTTCAAGGAGCTTCGGAGAAAAGTAGACGGGAACATGTCTTAATTGTGAGCTCGTGAAATTATAGGACTCGAAGTGAGAACATTCTTGAGAGAAATGATACTATTTTTAGACTGGGACGCGCCTACAAGATTGAGAAAATGATCAAATAAAAAAGTGAGATTGAGAGGAATGTGGGCAGGGCTATTAGGAAGAGGAATGTGGGATATAAGTAGACGTGGGGGGGGAGTTTGTGGGGATAACGTAACTATTATGAGGTATGCGGTGGCGCAAGTGTGCTGAGATGCGAAGGTTGGAGGTAAAAGGTACCCAAGCAGTGTGAGGAGGTTGTGAGCTCAAGTCTTCCCAGAGGAGCTCGTCCTAGGACTTGTAATTACCACCGCCCTTCTCCGTCACGGAGCTCCCCCAGTCGCCGCCCACCCCCTCTAAATCATACGGTAATAGACACCCTACCAACATGCACCGCTATACAAAATGGCTCCCTTCTCCTCGTCTTCGAGCCGTCCCCATTCTCCCGTCTTTCCTGTTCTCCTTGAAGGATAGCGTTCCCCCTTTCGAGGGCTCGAGGCGGGGTCTGGTTGGGACGGCTCGCCTAAACCCCGCTTGCTATCTCACGTCTTCCCCAACTGATTCACAAACCTACGAAACGTAATTTTGGCGCTGCAGTTTCGCCAAATATCAAATTTGAAGGGAAGCGCGATGCTCCCACTATATAAGAGCTGGTTTCACTAAGGGATTAACCCGAGATTTAACGGTAAAACGGCGTTTTAACCCCGCCTTCGCTTAATTCGAATTTTTATATCAATTTAAATATCAGTGCACAAAGGAAAAAAACGCAGCAAATTTTACACGTTATTCTTTGAAGTTATAAGTGCAAAAATTAACTGTGTCGATGATAAACTTTTTTTTTTTTTTTACTCGGAAAATAGGTATTAGACGTCCTGGGATCCTTCAAAAATCCCATTTGTAGCCCCATGAAAGCCTTATAAGTTCCCAGAGTGAAATCGGATCGTTCTGGGACCCCCGAAAATGGATTCTACGTCCAAAAATACTTCGAAAACGACACCTAACTCGACCCCATAGCCGAAACCCTTCAAAAAACCCTCCCGTAACCTCATAGCACCCCGCCGAAATGTCCGTCCGCCGTTCGGGCCGATTTGGGCAGCAGGATTTTTTTTTTTTCAATCTGAAATTTTGACAAAATACTCAATTTACCATCTAGTTGTGCCCGCAAGATTTTCAGCCCGATCGCCCAAACCCGTGGGGTGCTGTGGGGCTAAGGGAGGTTTTTTGAAGGGTTTTGACTATGGGATCGAGTTAGGTGTCGTTTTCGAAGTATTTTTGGACGTAGAATCCATTTTTTGGGGTCCCGGAACGACCCGATTTCACTGGAGGGATCTAAAGGGCTTTCATGGGGCTACAAATGGGATTTTTGAAGGATCCCAAGAGGTCAAATATTTTCCGAGTCAAAAAATTTTGAAAAATAAATTTTTTTTCCAAAATTTGTTCCATTGACACAGAATTAGTTTTCGCACGAGTAACCTATATCAAAGAATAATAAACCCTTGTTGAAAATTAGTAGCGTTTTTTAAAATAATTAAGGGGACATAATTAACTCCATAACTAATTTTTATTGAGTAAATTTTGTTTAATAAAAATCTAGTTATATATACTCTCATGCATACTCAACGAAAAATTTAACCCTTTCCCGATTTTTTGGAACGCATGCACGCATTTTTTTAAATCTTATCAACTTTTTTTTTCAAGTATTTTGGAGCATGTCAACAGGTTTTTGATCCTTTAAGCTCTTGTTTGTGGGGGTTTTGATCTTATTAAGCGGTCTTATTTTCAGGGATCAATGCCCTTATTTAGAGGTTTTATCGATCCGATCCCTAGTAAGTACATAATAACGTTAAATTACATACAGTTACATAATAACATTAACTCGTAATAAGAGTTGTGTATTCGAGTTAAAATTTTTAACTTGAATACACAACTCTTATTACGAGTTCGTTTTTGAGTTGATGAACATTTTCGGAATTGTGAGCCTTACACTTGTTTCCCCATTTTGGACCCTTTAAGTATTTCCTCAGTAACCTAAATACAACGGCGAAGTCCTCCCGGCCCAGAGGAACGAGGCAATGGGGAGCCAAGAGCGCAATCGTCAGAGTGTCGATCCTCCTTGAAAGGAGGAGCATGGCTTTGGGGGAATAGAAAGGTCGTTTTATAAGCAATGTGTTTGGGTTAACAGGCAGCGTTGCGTTTGGGTGATTGATTTACTCGATATACACGTGAGACAAGCACCTATGTTGTAGAACCCTTATGCAACTTTATAGAACCTACAAGGGAAGGCACAAATCACGTCCTGAAAAGAAAGCAGCACCTAAACAGTTTGGATATTTCGCCACAGCAAGGCCAAGCCCTTAAGTGACAGCGTTCAGAATACTTGCCACTTATTCGCCAAGGCCTTCAGCTTCAAATGAATACATTGCTCTAACCCCGGCAATAAATTATATCTAATCCAAAAATCTACTTTAGTCCTAAATGGGCGGAAAAGGAATGTCCTCATAGCCTCAGGGTCAAATAGGAACTAAACTTCATTACATGAGTAAGGAAAGACACAAATCAAGTTCTGAAATGGAAGAAGCCCCAAAATAGTTCAGACATTTTGCCATGGCAGGGCCAAGCCCTCAGGTGGCAGCATTCAAAATGCAGGCTACATGTTCTCCAAGGGCCACAGCTCCATGTCAATACATTGCTCAAAGTCTGGCAATCAATTACATTCACACGTAGCAAATAAGATATCGCACTTGTGGGCATGTTATTTATTCTTAAGATACAGCAAAGCCAAATGTTCAACAGCCTTACTCATTACAGACTTTTTCATCCAGGTTGAGGTTTCCTTCGATCCCCCAAACCCATCACTTTCAACGTTGAGCCTTCCCCCAAACTCATAGCGTTTTAGATTCAATCCCCCAAACTCAAGCGCCCCGTTGAAAGGACGGCTGAAGAAGCCGGACGAAAATAATTTTCAATTGAATTCTGATTTGAACTTCGAATCATTCAAAGTTGAAATCCCTTGTTTTATTTCAATGTTTGTCACTCATCTTTAGCGTTACATCAAATTCCTGTCACACTCGGCGTCAGATATCAAAGCGTCCTCTAAGCAGCCTGAGTCCCAAAGATCAGGAGGGCGCCCCGGGGGAGGGGGGCCCCTTCGGCCGGCGTTCCCGGGTCACACGTCCCCCGTCTTCCCGTCACTTTGGGAGGCCGTTGACGTGTTAACATGGCGGCTCTCACCTTGGCCCTTATATTTAAACACCGATTGATTCCTTCGCTGATAATAAAATCGTCTCAAATAAACGCAAATTTCCTAATTTACGAATTTTCAAATAGTCCACTTAAAATTCACGAAAGACGTTAAGTTTGCAGAGCCTCACGAAAAATGGTCCTTAATTAGCGCAAAAATCCAACTAATAATTTTACTCCAGCTCTCACTGGTTTACCGACGTCATCAATCAAACTTATCTCATCTTGAACTTCACCCTTTGAAATTTTGGAACACCACAAAAATGTCTAGTGGTACATTTAATGTAAATTAACTACGTAAGATGACCCGTATTGTTGCGATTTCTCATTTCCACTCGAAAAATTCCCCTTTGGAGAAATTATCAGGCCACTCAAGAGATAAAACGCGTAAATATGGAAAATATGTGCAATGGGTCATTACACCTACGAATGAGCGTTTTTATCAAGAGGCAACGTGTTAACTACATAGTTCAACTATGATTCAATGTTTACCGGCAGAACAGCCGCGGACTACCACCAAACTGAAATGTGGCTTCAAGGCATGAGTTTACTTAGTAAAAAACGCTTCAAATTTTACACAAGGGCTGAATTATTTCATTCTTAATAATTAATTATTTAAGCTTTGATATGTCATTAAAAAAATATTTTTGAAGAAATTTAAAAAAAGATTTTTTCTGTCCGACGTTCGGACACATGTGGGAAACCCCTAAAAATAAGATTATGCGTCCAAAATTACTCGGAAAACGACTCCATATTTGACCTCTTGGGATCCTTCAAAAATCCCAATTGGTAGCCCCATGAAAGCCCCAAACATCGAAATCCGATCGTTCTGGGACCCCGAAAAATGGATTCTACGTTCAAAAATACTTGAAAACCTTCAAAAACCCTTCCCGTAGGCCTCTTTTAGCCCCACAGAGCTCCACGGGTTTGGGCGATCGGACTGAGAACCTCGCGGGCACAACTAGATGGTGAACCGAATATTTTGTCAAAATTTCAGATTTTTGAAAAAATTCCTACTGCCCAAAACGGCAGATTTGTCTGGCTTTTAACTAGAAACCTATAAACATCAACGGATAAGTAATGGAAAAATCCTCCGTCAACAATTTTAAATATGGAGTACAAAATGAGGGAAGTTCGGATCGGGAAGCTTCGTTTTTGTGAAGAAGTGCGCTCTAAAGATGTAAACTGATGACGCAAGTCCGAGTCCCTGCTAATTGAGACAACCTCACACCTATCGTGAGGTTGCCGTTTCTCCGTTGGCACTCTTATCAACCTATAATGTAAGCCGATGCCGGCGATCTTGAAATGGGAAGTGACCGAGGTTGAAGCAGATGATGAGCCTACCAGTGAGGCTGGTAAATCTTGCTCTTAAAAAGGGCGTGGGCGGTACTGGATGCTATTTGCTCAGGTGAACCCCTGCGGTTTGAAGATCCTCAAACCAAAGTCACTGAGAGAAGAAAAGGCCAGGAAGAGAGGCATTTCTCATAAGTGGCTGCAGCCCTCATGAGGGTCTCATCCAAAGAATGCAGCCAGGGCAGCTACAGACGGAATTCTCAATGGTTATCGATGAGAGTTGATGGTTTTGATTTGTCAGCATCCCGGTTCCGCGATGCACTCTCCTGGTACGGTCGCACGCCTGGAAATCTCCCGTTGCGACGGGTGAGGGCTAGGTTTCGATGTGAACCACGCCCTCAACTGCAAAAAAGGGGTTGTCGTTAAACGAGTTCATGAGGTGGCTACATGGCTTGGGGTGGAACCAGTGTTGAGAGAAGGTACCGACGGTATCACTGCTCTGGTGGCCGACCTGTAAACAGCGTTTTTAATGAGCATTGTTAACGCTCACGCTCTCAAGACGCCCAGAGTGCTGCAAACGAAATGCTTCAATGTTCAGAAGAGCAGCCACTGACGGATAAGCGTAAAACTGTACCCCCAAGTGGTGGGCTGGGCTCGACTTTGGGTGCAGTTCGCCTTCACAAGGGCTGTGTCCTACGGCTAAGAGGAGCCTGGCAGAAGTTAAGAAAATTGGGGCTGGAGGACCGAGCTGAAGATCCTGTTGTCCACGACTGATTGTCTGTCTTCCCGCCTAAAACTAGAAGATAAAAGTGCCCCCTCCCCCCTCCCCGCCCGATTTAATCAGTAAATATTCGAGATAAGCAATCTGCCACCTCGACGGCAAGGTGGGTTTCAGGTCGCCTTAACCAGCAGGGACTCGGACTTACGTCATCAGCTTACATCATTGGTACTTCTTCCCAAAAATAAATGACTCGCCTTCCCTCATTTTGGTTTCTATATAAGAGCAGTCTACAGAGGATTAAAAAAAAAAAAATATATATATATTACGGATATAACAGGGAGTTTGCAAGAGCCCTGTTTCTTGTTCCAATTTTATTTTTTTATTTTCGTTAAAAAAGCATAAGATAAACAAATTTGAGCGAATCAAATATTTATTCCCAGTTAAGAAGTGAAAACGTAAGATGCGAACACTTAATTTAGGATAACTGGAGATTATACAAGACGGGTCGGCGTTTTGAGACTACAGAATAAATTACCTGTTTTCTTGCTACTGGGAGCAAAGCAATTTCACGGGAGATCATAATTATTACGCGATTTATCTGCCTCGTAGGGAGCCACCAATTATAGTATGCATCATCTTTCCAATTCAGTTCCTCAGCGAGTTATCCAAACAGATATTTATGACCTGGCTAATATTAAAAAACGACGCATCTATATAATTCTCGAGGAAGAAAACTTTTTTTGTTGAAAAATTGGGCTTTTAACCAATACGTCAACAAAAAGTGTCGGCATCGTAGACGTCTCGAATGTCGTAAGAATTCGAGGAATCCCGCGGAACGCGTTGACATTATCTGAAGACCGGCGATTCCTAAAGCCACCAGTGGCCCCCAAAAGGGATCCGAATCGGTGAAAAACCAAACGGGAATCGAAAGGAGCGACAAAAAGGAAGCTGGAGTCGACGTCAAGGAAACAAAAGAGAAGAAGAGCAAGAGAGAAGGAAATAAAAGAGACGGAAAAAAAACCGGCCTTCTAAATCCCACGAAGTTTTGAGACACACAGTTTAACTAGACACTAATTGGAAGTTAATCAATGTTCGATAGCGACTCTAATGAGAGCTCGTTAGCTGTGTCGAACCACCGGGTTCTCTCACCAGCCTCGTCCTGTCTCGTCGTCTCTCTCTTTTCAACACGGCGATATCAGCACTCGAGCTCTACACGTCTTTTACGGACGGTGTTTAGTGGTAGGGCTAACCTTTGTTTGTATCTCGCCTTTGTGGTGTCAGAAGTGGCGAGCAAGAGCGGATGGGATGGTTCATCAGTGCGTAGGAAAGACTGAATTTTTCAGTCAATTTTTTGAACATCAACAAATGGCAAGATTAATGAGTCGCAGAGGATTTAAACCAAATTGACTAATGAGCCTATTTGCGAGCTACTTTCTTATTTTAAATGGGAACCCCTAAATTTGTATGCGAATTCGGATTCCCCAGCCAATTTTTCGTCTGATAAGCCCATCTAAACCACTAATTCAGACCGTCTCTGAATGTATCTCACAAGCAGCGAGTTTTTCTACTGTCTCGGATTCCTGTTTAGCTACTGAGATGCGCGTAAATAGGCGCATTTGCGCGCTACTTTCTTATTTTAAATGGGAAACCCTATATTTATAAATGTTTTTGCGAATTCGGATTCCCCAGACAATTTTACGTCCGATAAGCCTATTGAGCGCAATTTCAGACGCGCGCAAATCCGCGCAATTCTTCCTTCTTTGTTGTTCACATTCTGACTGAGCTGACGTTTCCTCTGTATCCTGCCTAGCGATCCGAATTTTAATACTGTATCCCGAAAGAACGAATTCTGACAATCAGCGAATTTAGATGGCGAGTTTAATTTGAACGATTTTGAGAGATTGCACTTGGGTATGGCTTCAGCCTTATAGAACTTATAGGGGCCGGCCGCTGCGCAGTCTGAGAGGTCTGCTGGGGATCTGGATGGGATGAGAGCCTGCGGCGTGGGTCAAGAAATCGTTTACTTACTGCATCCCGGGATTCTGGAGAACGCTATTCAAGATTTGGGAGACGGTTCCTTACACCCTAATTTCGGATATATTCGGGTGTGTGTGAGGTCTGTTGACAGGGGGAGTCGTTTTTTGTTTCCCACAATTTCAGAATATTGAGCGTTGCAGACGGACACATCAGCTTGAATTCTGCCACCTACTTAATCCGTCCATTTTGAGCAAATGAAAATTGCGAGCTTAGCATTCGAAAGGGGTAAAAAATACAACGAACGGTTGAAGCGTGTCGGGCGGGTGTAGAGAAGTGGAGGGAGAGCTTTGAAGAGGCTCATGTAGGAAACATAAGGCAGTTGAGGGTGTGTGAGTGTTAAGAAACAGTCGGAGGAACGTCCGTGTGCGAGGGTTAGGATGTGATAATGTAACTCGACTCGGTAGACGAGGAGTCAGGTGACGACGGTGTTAAGTGAGCAGGGCAACACACATTACACCTGGTTTGCCCTAACCCTAACACCTACACCTACTACTACACGTTCGTTATTATACCCGGCCTACGAGCTCTACCAAGTCCCCTGCTTTCCATTTCTGAGGCAGTTGGGCCGATTTCAAATGGGACAGAATTATGGGTCGAAACCAGCTCCCACATTTGTTTTGGAAGAATATTGTAAAGGGAGGTGAAGGATATCCGGCCATTGTGTAAGCATCATAATTTCCAAAAGACAGCTATGGGACAGTACTGAGTGAGGAGTGGGAAGAAGTGGACAGAAAGTGGCAAAAGGAGGGCGAATGACCACAGTAGGGAATTAACATATAAATCCAAGAAATTAACCAACATATCAAGGCTAGTTTGGGGCAATGTAATGTAACAAACGAGGTACGAGAAGCAGAGTACCTAATGGGGATGTCAACGCGACAACAATGATGTGAAAACTTCAGGCAACAAGAAAGGGAAGCAAAGTCAATAGCGGTGGCTAAGAGATTATCCCAGCAAGTGACACCATGGATCATTCTGGGCAAATCAAAAAGATGGGACTAACGCCGGAGGAGAACTAGGGCCAGGTGTAACTCCTGGTGAAGTGTTGAAGCCTGAGAACCACCAGTCGATGAGCTGCCACCAACAGAATATGAACAGATAAGGCCAAGAGCCCATGAAGAAAGAGCTAAGAATCAGTTAACTGGCCGCAGAAACCATCCAATATATTGGAGCTATAGCTCGGTACGAAGCTGTCTGAATCAGCTCAAATGACTTGCGAGCTACATCAGTGTGACGGTTGCAAAAGAGGGCACATCATGTCTCCCAATAGGTTCTGAACCCTTCCTGGGGGAGTTTCTCCTATCTCCAAGTGAAGGAATGGGAGAGAGCGCTAACCTGGTTCCCCAGTATGAGCCTGGCGAGACAGAAGAGAATTTCTACTTTCTAAATGAAGAACAAGGGAGATGTTCAATTTGGAAATGAGTGATGTGTACATAGCCCACCACCTGGTAATCACCTCCGTAAGATTATCGGGGCCTGAAGAGTACAGTTTCAGCAATGTCAAACCAGAGTCGACACAGCATACTATGCTTATGCAGTGCATTCATATGGTTCCTATTCATGTATATGCTGGGGAACCTGCTGCCCTTCATCAAGGTTTGGTGGGGATGGGCAGGCAAACAAGTATAATATTATGAAGGGACGTCTAGGAAGAGGAAACGGCTAGAATCCACACCTTATGGATGGTAATCCAAACCAAGGTCCACTCAGGTCTCTGCAAAGAGCACGTGTCCCGGTGCATGGCTGTGGACACTCTGGCGCTTATCGAGTCCCTGCCACCTGCCATGCTATGTGTCAGGAGGTGGCCAAGCTGAATCAGGTGCTGGAGATTCAGAGCTTAGCGGCCATTAGCCAGTCTCTGCCTACATCTCGCCATTCGTCAAGAGTTAGCAAAGCTGAACCAGCTTCTGGAAATCCTCAATCAGAGCTTGGTTAGTTAACCAGTTCCTGCCAACATCCTTGCCATGTGGCAACAGGTGATGAAGCAGAACCAGGAGCTGTAAATCCAGAAATCATAGCTTATTGGACATTAGCCAGTTTCTGCCTACATCCCTGATATTTGTCAGAGCTTAGTAGCCATTAGCTTGTCTCTGCATACTGCACACCTCCTGGGATCCTCCAAAAATCCCATTTGTAGCCCCTTGAAAGCCCTTTCAATCCCCACAGTGGAATCGGGTCGTTCTGGGACCCCCCAAAAATGGATTCTACGCCCAAAAATACTTCGAAAACGACACCTAACTCGACTCCTTTAAAAAAACCTCCTATAGCGCCCCACGGGTTTGGGCGATGGGGCTGAAAACCTAGCGGGCACAACTAGATGGTAAACCAAGTGTTTTGTCAAAATTTCCGATCAGAATTTTCGACCCACGCCACGTTTACAGAGTTGAATTATTTATTCCAAGAATAATAAACCAAAAAGGCCTGAAAGAGTTAAAAAAAACGTTCAAAGAGAAATGTTGAGACATAGAGAGTTGTTGAGTCAAGATTTTATTGCATGAATCTCGATCTCCTGACTTCAATAGTAAGATCCATATAAGTAGAATTGAAGCTCAAATCATGAACATTTTAATCTATCCTGGCATTTAATAACCACTTGCTTGCTTTAATTAAACCATCTAAGGCACTTCTTCCAAGGACAGGTCTAGGAAGAGAGAAACTAATGCTAAATTGACCAATTGAAAACCTTTTGAACTAAATTATGATAAGTATTTTACTGCTAACTACGCAAATTTTCATCACATTTCGCCATGATTTTAGAATGACTCATTTGTGTCCTCAAATACTGAATCTGCCACTCGACCCCGGCGTGGCGTATAATCTTACACAAAATGCCGCCGCATTATGTAAGCTAGTTTCAAAGTTATATAAGCGATATTTAAACAAAACACTTTGGGGGGTTCCCCGTGAGCCTACGAATCATCTCAATGAATCAGCCACTCAGACAACATGCGATAACCCTGACAGAAATATGATTGTTTGAATTTCAATTAACTGGAGCTTATAGTTTTAATGGACGAAGAAACAGTCCTTGAGAATTTACATCGCGCTTTTTGTGGTCAAGATTTTATATCACCTGCCTTGTTTGCGTGTCACTCCGTGTGAGCCCAACTCTTCATCAACGGTTGCATTGTGCAACCCGGGCGAGCCGATACATCAAGCTAATGCGAATCAGATGGCGGAAAAACCGTCTCGCGGTTGCATCAAGTCGGCGATCGCCAAACGCGTTCCGAACGCGCTTTCTCTCTCATGTTGTAAATAATTCATCGGCCTGTTATCTGGTCCTCGTCTGTAGTCATTAGCATTATATGTTGAAGTGGGGGCCCCGGAGGGGGTTATTTGTGGGGACCGGGTTCTCTCATCTTGTCACTACAAGGGCCCTTTTTCTGGGGTGGGTCCGCTCCCTGATATACTGCACCTCCAACCGTTCCCGTCCTCGATCAAATCTTGATGTGTGAAGTACATTATAAGGGGAGAGTGAGAAAACCAGGTAGCCGGATATATAATACATGTAGGCAGGTGCCTCTTTTGCCCTATCGAGAGTCTAGTGAGATACAGTTGAGGCTCTACGCTCCAAACGAAAAACGCAGCAAATTTTACGTAGCCTTGGTATGATTTAATTGTACAAAAATTAAATCTATGAAGCTTATGAAGCTTGTTGCTGCCAGCTGGTGGCATAAGTTGTGCCATGGAGGACACCAGATACCCTAAGCTGAGTCTTCGTCGTATCATCGCTCTGAATGAAGCGAGCCTAAGTACAACTGGGCTTCACAAATGTCGGTTACCTTCTCTAAATACGGTGAAGGTCAAGTCTGGGGCATCTCAGCCTTTCGCTGACTTCAACCTGACTCACTTCGTGGAAAATATTGACTCGTTTTGGAAAAATAATGACGGGGAGCGGGTAGCTACGTCGTCGTTCAATCAGGTCTGCAGGATGCACTCGTCTGCAGACGAAGAGTTACCTTTTGGTTAATTATTCTCGGAATAATACACCTATGTTTTCGCGACGGAGTTCGACAACTCCGATCGGCCTCAAATTTTGACATTATCCGTTTCAAGAGGTCTCGATTCCAAAACCGAAATGTTCGTCCGCCGTCCGGGCCGTTTTGGGAAGTGGGAATTTTTTTTAAAATCTGAAATTTTGACAAAATACTCGGTTTACCATCTAGTTGTACCCGCAAGGTTTTCAGCCCGATCGCCCAAACCCATGGGGCGCTATGGGGCTACGGGAGGGGTTTTTTGAAGGCTTTTGGCTATGGGATCGCGTTAGGTGTCGTTTTCGAAGTATTTTTGGACGTAGAATCCATTTTTTGGGGTCTCGCAACGATCCGATTTCACTGATGCGATCTGTAGGGCGTTCATGGGGCTACAAATGAGATTTTTGATGGATCCCCGGAGGTCAAAATTTGACAAAAAAATATTTAATATTTTTCAAGTAAAAACATGAAACAAATTTTGAAAAAAAAAAAAAAAAAATCCAAAATTTTTTTAAATATAAAAATCTAAAAAAAAATTTTTTAAATTTTTTTCATTGACAGAATTTAATTTCTGCACAAGTAACCTATGTGAAAGAATAATAAACCCTTCTGTAAAATTTGCAGCGTTTTTCTCCTCTCTGTTCTCTTTCAGTGATTTATTAGCTTATAAGGAAAATGTACTGCTTTTTAGTGAGCTGTATTAGAACTAGAGCTTTTGGTTTATTATTCTTGGAATAATACACCTATGTTTTCGCGACGCGGGTCGACGACTCCGATCGGGCTCAAAATTTGACATTATCCGTTTCAAGTGGTCTACATTCAAAATCCGAAATGTCCGTCCGCCGTACGCCGTCCGCCGTACGCCGTACGCCGTCCGCCGTCCAGGCCGTTTTGGGCAGTAGGAATTTTTTAAAAAATCTGAAATTTTGACAAAATACTCGGTTTACCATCTAGTTGTGCCCGCAAGGTTTTCAGCCCGATCGCCCAAACCCGTGGGGCGCTCTGGGGCTAAAATGGGGCTACAGAAGGTGGTTTTTGAAGGCTTTTGGCTATGGGATCGAGTCAGGTGTCGTTTTCGAAGTATTTTTGGACGTAGAATCCATTTTTTGGGGTCCCGGAACGATCCGATTTCACTGTGGCGATCTATAGGGCTTTCATGGAGCTAAAAATGGGATTTTTGATGGATCCCAAGAAGTTAAATATCTTTCGAGTAAAAATTAAAGAATTTTTGAAAAAACACATTTTTGAAAAAAAATCGCCTCAAAAAATTTTTTTTGAAATATAAAAATCCAAAAAAAAATTTTTTTAATTTTTTTTTATTGACAGAATTAAATTTCTGTACAAGTAACCTATATCAAAGAATAATAAACCCTTGTGTAAAATTTGCAGCGTTTTTTCCTTAATGAAGGGTTTTTTGTACCAGTACTTAAGAATAATATACCAAAAGTTCTGAATTCAATGATACTTTTCAATTTTCTTTTTCATTTCGCAATTTTCTTCAACTCCTACAACGCGATTTTGATGGGAAACGCGAGATTGCCACAAATTGTTTCCTGTAGATAGAAATTTCATTTTTAAGGTGTGAATACGCATCACCTGATACAACAAATGCAATTTGCAATCTCTAAAATAATCCCACGGATTATCCTTTAAGGGCCATCGAGGCTATTTTGAGCTACGTATGAGTGGTATCAATTGAGTGACAAATGGTAAACAAAAACACACGGTTTTCCTCAAGTTGACGCAATTCTTCTTAATGCGGAAACCATTTCCTAATTTCTCAGAGTTTACCCATGACTTCTACGAACATACGACGAGTCTATGAAAATATTTGGGGTCCCGCACAGATCCAATTTCACTGTTGCGATCAATGGGGGTTTCATGGGGCAACAAATGAGATTTTTCATGGATCCCAGGACGTCAAAATTTGAATTTAATATTTTTCAAGTAAAAAACAAAAACAAATTTTTTGAAAAAAAAAAAAAAAAAAATCCAAAAAATCATTTTGGTTTATTATTCTTGGAATAATACACCTATGTTTTCGCGACGGGGGTCGACGACTCCGATCGGGCTCAAAATTTGACATTATCCGTTTCAAGAGGTCTACATTCTAAATCCGAAATGTCCGTCCGCCGTACGCCGTCCGCCGTCCGCCGTCCAGGCCGTTTTGGGCAGTAGGAATTTTTTTTTAAATCTGAAATTTCGGCAAAATTCTTGGTTTACCATCTAGTTGTGCCCGCAAGGTTTTCAGTCCGATCGCCCAAACCCGTGGGGCGCTATGGGGCTATAATGGGGCTACGGGAGGGGTTTATTGAAGGCTTTTAGCTATGGGATCGAGTTAGGTGTCGTTTTCGAAGTATTTTTGGACGTAGAATCCATTTTTTGGGGTCCTGGAACGATCCGATTTCACTGGGGTGATGTTTAGGGCATTCGTGGGGCTAAAAATGGGATTTTTGAAGGCTCCCAGGATGTTAAATATTTTTCGAGTAAAAAATACAGAGTTTTTGAAAAAACACATTTTTGAACAAAAAAATCCAAAAAAAAAATTTTTTTTTGAGATAAAAATCCAAAAAAAAAATTTTTTTTTTTAAATTTTTTCATTGACAGAATTAAATTTCTGCACAAGTAACGTATATCAAAGAATAATAAACCCTTGTGTAAAATTTGCAGCGTTTTTGGTTTATTATTCTTGGAATAATACACCTATGTTTTCGCGACGGAGGTCGACGACTCCGATCGGGCTCAAAATTTGACATTATCCGTTTCAAGAGGTCTACATTCTAAATCCGAAATGTCCGTCCGCCGTACGCCGTCCGCCGTCCGCCGTCCGCCGTCCAGGCCGTTTTGGGCAGTAGGAATTTTTTTAAAAATCTGAAATTTCGGCAAAATACTGGGTTTACCATCTAGTTGTGCCCGCAAGGTTTTCAGTCCGATCGCCCAAACCCGTGGGGCGCTATGGGGCTATAATGGGGCTACGGGAGGGTTTTTTTTTAAGGCTTTTAGCTATGGAATCGAGTTAGGTGTCGTTTTCGAAGTATTTTTGGACGTAGAATCCATGTTTTGGGGTCCCGGAACGATCCGATTTCACTGGGGCGATCTTTAGGGCATTCGTGGGGCTAAAAATGGGATTTTTGAAGGATTCCAAGATGTTAAATATTTTTCGAGTAAAAAATACAGAATTTTTGAAAAAACACATTTTTGAACAAAAAATCCCCAAAAAAATTTTTTTTTGAGATAAAAATCCAAAAAAAAACTTTTTTTTAAATTTCTTCATTGACAGAATTAAATTTCTGCACAAGTAACGTATATCAAAGAATAATAAACCCTTGTGTAAAATTTGCAGCATTTTTGAAATATGAACATCCAAAAAAAAAAATTTTTTTAATTTTTTTCATTGACAGAATTAAATTTCTGCACAAGCAACCTATACCAAAGAATGATAAACCCTTGAGTAAAATTTGCAGCGTTTTTAGTTCAATCTCGAATCAAGTTCGAGTCTGCACTGGTCCAGGACCTGCTGTACAAACCTACAATGTCTTCAAAATTCTGTAGTTCAAATTTAAGCGTATACCAGAGCCACTAAAAACAATTTAATGTGAAATGAGGTTGGGAAAAATTGATTTTTGTAAAAATTAGGTCCAAAACTACCATAATTAAAAACCGCCCTTGGAGACATCGCGTAACGTCAGTACAGTGATTTCAAATATGCCTTTCTTAAATATTGACTTATTGAATCTTTCAAAACGTTCGTCACAAAAGGTACAACTTGTACCATTACTGATCCGCGACTTGAAGATCCTGTTCAAATGGCATCACACGAAATCTTGTGAGGGATTTGAACAATAAATGAAATAAAATGTCGGCACTGGCCGTTTCGCAGACATGTCGATACTCTACGTGGCCCCGGAGACGTCGCGTGTGTCATAAGGAAGGCCTCACGTTATCACGGGAATGCTGCTGGAGCACGCCATGCGCCAAGCCACAAAACCTCCCTCGACAAAAGGCTACAAGTGTCAAACTTGCGGTTCTTCGTCGATCTCGTCGAGAGCCCTCGACTGATTTACCTCTCGGAGCACGAAGGCCGTAAAAACCCGACCATTCCGAACCCGTACCGAATTTCAAGACTTTCTTCCCTCCGAGCGCTTTTCATAAGATTGTTCAATTGTTGCCTCAGGTACAAAAAAAGGACACAGTTCCTTTTCTTCGTGTATTTCTGTTTTCTCAAAACGTCACTCAAAAACGCTCTTGTTCTTGTACCCGTTAAGTTGCACCCTCGAGGCCTTGATTTACACAATATCGCTACTACAAGTTCTTTCATTGAAAAGAAAACTGGTCAATTGAATGGGGCAGTTGACATAGTCGATTTATGCTTCAGTGAATCGATTTGTTCTACTGTTGAATGTTTCAACTTTTGGCCATCGAACTGGACATTGAAAAGTGACAGGAGGTTCTGTTGCACGGATTTGCATAATTTCATGGTGTACTTCAGGGTTATGTGAACTGATTTTGCTCCGAGCGAAATGAAACTTGCGTGGATTTGACCGGCAAAATACTTGAAAGCCGTCTGGGAGACGATTTGCAATTGAGAGGCGCAATTTGAATACGAATCGTCGTTGTACATCGGGCTTCTGAATGGCCATTGAGATTGACTCATAGATGGTTTCCGTGAATGGAAGGACCGTTACGCAGTTTTTGTCTGCAAGTTAAGAGCTTTAAGAGATATTACATTATTACTTACACGAACACACATGACCATGTCGACCATTAAAATAAAAGGTCCATTAAATAATAAATATGGGAGAGATGGAGAGAAAAGTCTCAGCAAAAAACGAATGATTTCCGAGTTCAAACTTTCACATTCCCATCAAACCTGAAATACATATTGCTCTTTTCTCACTTGAGAATTCCGTGTAAATAGATGAATTTTTCCTAAATTCCTGCATCGGAATTTAAAATCATTAAATTTTGATTATGTGTTTAGCGGTGGGATGAATCCACGATTTCGCCGCTTTATGTTGTGGAGGAATGAAGGGAGTATGGGAACATCTCTAGCTAGGGCATTGTACGAATTGTCGGAGTCTGCAGGTCGTACGATGCAGCCACAGTCGAAGACCCGCACAAAGGCTCACCCAACACGATACGTCGTGGACGGTATCAGGTCGTCCTGGGTTTGCAGGAGCTGAGATCAAGAGTTGCAGCTGCCTCAAACGTCGCCAAAGACGGCCTGGCATATTGATCCATTTCCCGAACCCGCTGTTGCAGCTTCCACAACCGAATTGTTGGCAATGAAGGGCTAGCCTGCAGGACCCGGACTCTATTCTTTCACTGCATTTAGACATACCGTCGTAAATCAAATGAAAAGCAGGGTATCAAATTTTACGTTAAATTTCCCCTCGTCTCCGAAAATAAAGGCTGGGCCATCGACGGGAGAAGAGGGGCCTCGAACCACAGCGCGACCCGCTCCTCCCGTTGGTACTACATGCGGCGGGCTGGCAATACACCCTTACGTGCGGACGTTCCCCACGCTTTCTACTACCCAAGTTCAGTGTTAGAAGAGTTTTTCAAAATTTTAAAATCATCAAAACAAGGCTGAGGCAAACTCCGAGCGCAAACATGTAGAAGCGCCAGTGCTAGGGGAAAAACGTGTAAAAGCGCCACCCTCGTTTTCAGCCTCCCCTAACTAGTACTTGTAGAAGCGCCACCTCCAGTCAGAATTCCCTACAACTGTCATTTGTAAAACCGCCACCTCCAGTACCTTCCTAAAAGCTTCTTCATCATTTGGCGGCAAAAAGGCTAGACCAAAGAAAAGTTTCAGGAATCTGCCAACCTCGTTATAGTCTGGAGCAAGGCCCAAAGATTGCACTTTCCGAAATAATGCCTGGCCAAAATGGAAAAAACAACACGAAACGACGGCATACGGGAAAATGCGTTGGAACCCCTGGTGCGCTGCCAGTTCAAAATCAAACAGACATTGAGAGGGGAGCAGTAAGAGTACATGTTGAGCACACAATTCTACCAGAAATGTCCATAGTGCAGCGTAGCAGTCAGCAGATTTGGACGGTAGGAAGCTGAATGCTAGTGGGACATAACACTTGTTCGCGAGAGCATGTATGGCGTACAGCTGGCTAATGTGCAATGAAAGACCCCCTGAGGAGGGACCTGGCACTTCTACAACTCCCGCGAAATGACCTCCGAGAGAGGACGTGGCGCTTTTGCATGATCATTAAAAACAGGAAAAAAGGTATTGGCGCTTATCCACGGTAGCCACTCCGAGAGACCTCATGTTGATGGCTTGCGAGCAGGAGGTGGCTTCGGTCGTTTTCGGCCCTCCTCGCCATCGCCTACCAATCCCTTCCCCCTCATTCTGCCAGCTTCGCTTTGTGTGTGAGCGTTATGTGATCCCGGTTATGGTTAAATGTTCTTGTAATAATACACTGCGGTATTTGCAACGGGGGTCATAAATTTTGATTTCCCTCAAAATTTGTCATTATATCCATGTTCCAAGATGTGCAGGTTCCGAAACTTAAGTGTCCGCCCGCCGTCCACGACGCGTCTTTTTGAAGATTTAGGTGACGTTTTCAAAGTATTTTTGTTCGTGAAACCCATCTTGGGGAGTCCCAAAAGCATCCGATTTCACCGCGGGGATTCACGGGGCTTTCCAAGGATGGTCCAATTGAATCGCCCAGGCCGGGGAAAACCGCCTATCCGCCCCTGATATGCGACGTGTGAATTTACTTCATGAAGATGTAAATGCACTTGTCGATGCAAATCACTTGAGAAAAACCCAGTAGCAATGAATATTACTTCCAGTAACATGCTAATAACCTTCCGTCGTCAAACTTCACGAGCGTCACCTCCGGACGTGTTCAACTTCTTAGCGGCTGAACTCAATCCGACTAACGGGAGATTGATGTAGCGATTACAAACAGGAACATGATGGATTTCCTGATGAGCCGACCAGATAAAGTCGGCCTGGTTATAAATTAAGTCGAGGACTTTGCAACGAGTTAAAGAGCCCCTTTACCTCTTCTCAATTTAACGATATCGTTTGCCACGAAGGGGTAATTTGGTTTGCCACCGTCGAAGAGAAGATAGGTAGTATCAGAGTGTCCCATCACCTTCGTTCAATCTTCATTTTAACTCAAGAGATGAAAAATTGAACACAAAAGGACTAGACAGCCAAATCCTAAGTTTTTGATTATTTATTTATTTTCTTCTTTTACGGGCCTATTAGGCTTTTATGGGCTTCAAATAATATAGCTGCTGACAGAGTGGAAATTAATAAGCACCATGCATGGCTATAAATCGCTCTTTATGCACACTACTACAACATTCTTTTAGGGATATTTTAAATTGTTCGAGGGACAAACCGAAAACGTTCTCGCCAAATTGATGCGCCAGCCTCATGAGTCTACTTGCAAGGGTACAATGGGAAAAAAATCCCGTTGGTTGTAGAAGTGAAAAAATGGCGGCCAATTTGCGATTGTTTGGAGAACACTACCGATTAGTGGGAGAAAAATCTACTTCCGAATGCAAGAAAGTACGACTAATCGCATAAACTACGACCGATTGCAACATTCCTACGACCATTTTGGCGATTTTCCCCTACCAAACGCTAGATTACATAGCAGCCACAAAAATTAATTCCTGCGACCAATCACATGCGGCCAAATCTGCGACTAATTACATCTATTTCTCCTACCAGTGTTAGAATTCACTTACTTTCTACGCCCAATCACTTGCCCAACTCATGAATTCGTATACGCATAGTTAGTCCTCTGACACTGCAATGCAAACAGTTCATTACTTCGGGTGTTTATGGCAGGCACACGTAACGAAAGGGATGAAAGGAATTCCGGCATTCGATGAGGTTATTAGGGATCATGAAGAGGAAGACCGAGTCGTGGCGGCCAACCGCTGGAGCCCAAGAGACTGTGCAACCTCATCGCGAGGGACATGGTAGGGGAAAATCACGACATGGAAACGCCAAGGAATTCGCAGGAAACGTTGAACTGCCTCCAGTTTATTGACGTGTTCTTCATAACGCGGAGACCATACGATGGAGGAGAACTCGAGGATTGGCTGGACCAGCTGGTAGAGCAGCCTCACGATCTCGACACGCTTGAAACCAAGTGAGGCTAGGCGAAACGTAGCATCCTGTAAGCCTTAGCCACCACCGCATTAATATGTGCAACGAACGACAACTTTTGGTCCAGCAACATCCCAAGATCCCGGACGTCGACGCCCCCAAAGTACCAACCACGCAAGGGGGAATCATACCAGCGTCTGGGTTCTACGATTGAACGCATTTTTCGACGTTGAGGACCATGAGATTGGCCTCAAACCAAATCGAGAGCCTTGATAAGGAAGCAGCAACCCCACGAATGACACTCAGGAGCTTGAGGTCATCAGCAAAATACACCATAGCGCTCCCCGCCGAAGCCACATTGATATCGTCGATGAAGATGCTGAAGAGTATTGAACCCAAATGGGACCCCTGTGGGTAGGGATGCAAAATCGGTAGTCAAAAATCGATTTTGACAATCGATTTTTAATCGGATGCGAAAATCGATTGTACCAATTAATCGGGCCAAAAAAATCGATTTTTATTTAAAAATCGATTTTACGGACAAATAAAAAAATTATCATTAATTAAAAAAACAGCATGTAATTAAATATTTTACCTACCGAAATTTAGATGGTTTTTATTTAATGCAAATTATTAAAGAAAATATTGGAACTGTAACTGTAATAATAATTATTATTATAATACATAATTATTATTGTAAGACACCTTTTTCATAGTAAAAGTATAATTAGGAAGTTGGGGTGAGCCAAGTGTAATAAAAAATCAATCAAATTACGTACAAGGTAGGCACTTGGACCACTACACTTAGAAAAAGTAAATTTCGGGTAGGTACACTGTTCAAAAATAATAATTTGGAAAGAGTGTCGCCTTTCAACCTGTTGCGCTCCTAGGTGAGCATGAGACCTGCCTTAGAAAAAAGCCTCTCGCTCGGGAGTGACGTAGACACCGAGGTTACGTACTTAATAGCAATAATTGCAAGTTTGGGAGTGGCAGGTTTCATGTATCCCAGTAAGCGAGGGGGCATTTTTTGAGGTTATGTCATATTATATCCTTCTTGTGGGTCTGCTGCATAGGTACACAAAGATTAGGTACAATACAGAAAACAAAAACCGATTTCGCAAAAACAAAAAATCGCTTTCACCAAAAAATCGATTTTTGGGTAAAAATCGGTACAATCAATCGATTTTTCGATTTAATCGAAAATCGGTTTGCATCCCTACCTGTGGGATATCCGAGTCCTGGAGGAAACCCCGCGATGTTGTAGGCCCCACCACTACATACTGGTATCGGTCTAAGATAGTTCGGCAACCACAGAAGCATCGACCCAGCCACACCCAAGAGCATCAACTTCTGCAGTAGAAGCAGATGATGCACCGTATCAAAGGCCTTTGAGAAGTCCGTAAACGCAACATCCATGGATGTTGGTGGATGGAGAGAAGACATCACAGACAAAGCTATAACCATTATTGCGTCACAGACATACATGTAAAGTACAGTTGTCCATACTGACACAGATAAACGACTCAAGAGAGGAGAACTCAAATATTAACAAATGGCGCCGAAGAACACGTAAGTCTTAGCGTAAAGTTACAGTTTATATAACCGTCCAAGGGTGGGCAGCGTGCGCAAAAAGACCGGGAGCGCGTTCCAAAGCCGAGCACCGGCGATCTGGAAGGATGTGGCATAGGCAGCGCTGCGGTGAGGCCGTACAAGCAGGGTCCCAGATCTCGCAGATGATGCCTGTTAGATACGGGATCGTACGCTAATCCTCCTTGGATGATTGTAAATATTTGAGATTGCCTGTAGATAGTCAGGATTGGGTGGGTGGGTGAGCAAGATGAGTCCAAAAGTTCGACGGGGTTTGATCCCATGAGCGTATCGCATACAGGTTTTGCAGGCGACTGTGATTTCATGTTCAAAAGCAGCAAAACGTCCACACAAACTACGGTAGAGCAATAGAGGAAATGTAGAGTGACCAAGGCAGCGAGCTTCTGCTTTAGCGGGTGGGGAGTGAGTTTTGCCAGGCGGCGGAGAGAATGTAATGCCCCGTAGACTTTATGGCAAACGTGGCGGACTTGTGCATCCCACACGAGTCCCAAAAACAACCCCAGGTTTTTGACGTGATCGCTGTAGGGGACGTTCACTCCCTCAACTATTGACCCTTGGCCGAAACGAAAGATGCGTTAAAATCAAGAACATATAATATATTGTAAAATGAAAAGATGGTTATGAATGTAGTACGTGAGTGTAATTCGTGGAATGTCTGACCTAAAACTGAACTAAAGGGGATTTTCTTTCTTGACAACCGGAACATGTGGCCACATCAGGTGATGTCCATTGCACTATCCCCTTCTTCTTTTTGCTGTGGATCTTTCGCCTGCACCTTCCCGATCTTCTTGATCACCTCTGGAGCCGCTGACCCACGTGGGCGCCACCAACGTGGGGTTTCTTCTCCCCGCAGGGTCCCTCGAAACCCAGGAAGACGTCAGGAAACACCGTGTTCCCGGGGACAACTCCTCCCCCACGGACCTAACCCGTCCTTCCTTCGCCTCTAGCGACACGCTGTAACAATGGCTGGTGACGGCAGACCAGCGGGATGTCTCCCTCTCTGCCGACACCCGGAGCTCAAGGTGTCGATCCTGTCGGGGAACGAGCTGCGATCGGTTCTGCAGGACTCTTGATCCACGAACTCATTTCTGCAACACTTGATCCACCAAAGTTCGTGGTCTCTTCTTCTCATCACCCCTTCTAGAAGAATTCTTCCGTAACAGAGTTCGGACGGGCCCCCAAATGTAAAATGAAAAGATGGTTATGAATGTAGTACGTGAGTGTAATTCGTGGAATGTCTGACCTAAAACTGAACTAAAGGGGATTTTCTTTCTTGACAACCGGAACATGTGGCCACATCAGGTGATGTCCATTGCACTCTGGCAGTTATACGAAACGGACGGGCCCCCAATGTATAATAACAACCATTTAACAACCGACAAGGACGTATATTCACTTGTCAAAAACTCAACCACACGATCAACATGGCTCGAAAACACAACTCTTCCTTCTTTTTCCTCCAGGTGTTCAATCACAGGGATGCTAGGGAACCCCTAGCATCCCTGGAGTATCCTTTACACTATGTTGCCGAATGAGCTCCTTGACTGATGTCTTTTTAATTTTTCCTGGAAAGGTCTTCCGGTTACGAAAACGGGTCGACATCGCAGAAAACCCGTCTTCATTAAAGGGTCTTGAGAACAAAAAAAAAAAAAAAAAAATTGAATTTCTGGGCCGTGACGTTATAATTTTCACCCATTTTTTATTGGTCCGCGAGATGCAAGTTAGCCAACCTTACTAAACGTCAGGCCGATTTCACCATTGCATTTTGTCAACAATTCCTTCAGAAAAAAACATCACTGCGCGCTCTGGCGGCTCGATGCGGGACGTTAAATTTTTCTCTTTCAGTTCAAAATCCCTAAAATTTCCGTAATTTTTTAACTAAAAATTGGTGTAAGGGGGTTTAAATGCTGCTGAATCCGCTCATGATGTTAGAAATGCGGTAGGTATTCCACTTTTCAAGAAACCCTTTCTTCAAATTGCTCCAAAAGTGGCTATTAGTATACAACACTAACTCAGAGTATTTCATCGGGAATTTCGATTCAGTTTGTTTGACATGCACACTGCGTTGTTTACACAGAGAGAGCTGACGCGCTGGAAGTGTTTGTTTGTTTACGGACCAGCGCTATTGTGCCGACCGAAAAAAAAAAGCTCGTAACTTAGCTCCATCTCTGACAAAAAGGAGTTTCGGGAGTGAGGGAACGGGCGGGGTATTTGAATTGAAGGGAGGGTCTCCCACGCGCTGATAAAAAGCCCATCATCAGTCAACACCTTCAGCTCTAAAAGGAAGACGCCATTTGGGGACTTGTGTCGACAGATGAAAAATTTGAATATAATGGTGAGCGTAGTGTAAGGTGCAGTTTAGTATACAATGGTTCAAATAGCCTGCCTAGGCAATGAATAAGTGGCCAGAAAAGCGATTCATTCATTCATTCGCTAGATTTTCAGGCTTCGAGTTGGTGTCGAAGTCTTTAAAAACTACGTCAATGGACTCAAACGCAATCTGTAGGAAAGTGGGGTCAAGTGCAATTTTGGCCGGAGTACCTGATGCAGGAACTACTGCAGTTTTGCTCCATCCTACAGCACAGTCAACATCAGAAGTTTGACGTTACTACAAAAACCGCGCCTTAACAAGCAGCAGCCGTCGTAGCAGCATCGCGGCGTCATCCCACTCTCACCACCAACCCTTGAAAATATTCCTGCACCCCAGACGACTAAAAGCTGACTCAGGCTTTGTCTCAAGCGACGGGAAATAGTCTTAGGTCATGCGTTTTTATGGTCGTTTGATAACGAAGTTTGATTCATTCCGGCAATCACCGTTGACGAGTTTTACGGTGCTTTTATACCCCTCTCGGAAATCAACAGCGTCGACAGTCTTCATACCAACCTGTATCAAGCAGGTGCACCAGATCGTATAATGATCGTAATATGCAACTACTTATCGACGGAGGAAGAAGGTGTACCTATTATCCATCACCGATGCTGCTACTTTTTATATTAGACAAATATGTTTTCGCCGGTATATTATACCAACAGTTTATAGGAGGCCCGAACAAAATCAAAATTTCAATTGCCTAATCAAAAATTTCATCTTCAAATCTAAGGATTGCATCGGCATGCTTTAATGATTTATTTTCGTAAAACCGCAACACCAAATTGCGTTCCAAGTGTTGAAAACAGTCAACCACATTGTAGACCTTCTCCATATGTGCCAGACATAACACTACAAGTTTGATCCTTTAAACATCCCATTTGTAGCGCCATATAAAGCATTATAGATACCTACAGTCAAATCGGATCGTTCTGGGACCCCCCAAAAATGGGTTCTACGTCCAAAAATACTTCGAAAACGACACCTTACTCGATCTCCTAGCCGAAACCCTTCAAAAAAACCCCTTCCCGTAGCCCCATAGCGACCCACGGGTTTGAGCGATCGGGCTGAAAACTTTGCGGGCACAACTAAAAGGTAAACCAAGTATTTTGTCAAAATTTCAGATTTTCTTAAAAATTCCTACTGCCCAAAACGGCCCGGACGGCGGACGCACAATTCGGTTTTGGAATCTCTAAACCTTTTGAAACGGAAAATGTCAAATTTTGAGGCCGATCGGAGTCGCCTCGATTACATAGGTGTATTATTCCAAGAATTATAAACCAAAATTTAAAAAATAATAATTTTTTATTTAAGTAGAATATTCCTAATTAATTTTTATTATATACATATATTTATTTTAAATGAAAAAAAGATTTTAGAACGCTGCAAATTTTACAGTATTAAGTACTATTCTTTGATGCAGGCAGGTAAGAAGTAAAAATTAGTTTTTTGATAATAAAAATTATTACATATAAAAAGAAATGTTCCTGTGAAATGTTCGGACAGATTAAGGACCCCGTAAAATGGATTATGAGTGCAAATTATTTGGAAAATGAGACTTCATTTGACTTCATGACATCCTTAAAAATTTCCATTTGTAACCCCCACGAATGGGATTCCCTAAAAATGGATTCCCCACGTTCTGGATTCCCTAAAAATGGGGTGAACATTTAAAAATACTTCGAAAACGACACCTAACGCGATGTCATACCCGGAAAAACTGCAAAAACCCCTCCCGCAGCCCATTTTTAGCCCCAAACAGCCCCACGGGATATGGCGATCGGGCAGAAAATCATGCGAGCACAAGTAGATGGTAAACCGAGTATTTTGTAAAAATTTCAGATTCAAAAAAATGCCTACGACCATAAACGGCATGAGCGGCGGACGGACGTTTGATTTTGAAATATATACGCGTCATGAAACAAAATTTGTTTAAAAATTATTTAATAATGTCAAACTTCGGGGCCGATCAAAATTTTCGCCCCCGTCGCGAATACATTGCCTTACATTGTATTATTCCAAGGATAATTATTATAAACCAAAATTAAATGAAAATGTTTTTATGAAAGATGGATTAAAAAAAAGTAATGAAACAATACTTGTACAAAAATAAAATATCATTTACATTAAAAATTAATAAAATAAATCAATCAACAAATTAAGGCTGTTTTTTGCAGGAAGAGGACGACAGCTGATACGGATAATAACTGTTCAAAGAGGCATATAACTGAGCGTACTTCTCTTAGCTTTCACAGTTGGAAAGAATTTAACACTTGGTGAACAGTCGGAATCTAAAGACACCATTTAAAACCGAAAATTCGTATCATGTATGATGTTTAATATATTAAAAGAAAAAATTGCGGCGAAAAAAAGACGATTTCAGACGAAGTAGTCTATTTACAGGATAAAATAATACCAACTTGTAGACGCGTTTCAGTTGATTAGACCACTGTAACAGTGGTACCATCATCAGTACAGTACCATCATCAGTAAAAAATTTGTTTAAAAATTATTTAACAATGTCAAACTTCGGGGCCGATCAAAATTTTCGCCCCCGTCGCGAATACATTGTTGTATTATTCCAAGAATAATTATTATAAACCAAAATTAAATGAAAATGTTTTTTATGAAAAATGGATTTAAAAAAGTAATGAAACAAAACTTGTACAAAAATAAAATATCATTTACATTAAAAATTAATAAAATAAATCAATCAACAAATTAGGGCTGTTTTTTGCAGGAAGAGGACGACAGCTGATACCAATAATAACTGTTCAAAGAGGCATATAACTGAGCGTAGGTACTTAAGACAGTCTCTTAGCTTTCACAGTTGGAAAGAATTTAACACTTGGTGAACAGTCGGAATCTAAAGACACCAGTTTAAAACCGAAAATTCGTATCATGTATGATATTTAATATATTAAAAGAAAAAATTGCGGCGAAAAAAAGACGATTTCAGAAGAAGTAGTCTATTTACAGGATAAAATAATACCAACTTGTAGACGCGTTTCAGTTGATTAGACCACTGTACTGATGATGGTCTAATCAACCGAAACGCGTCTACAAGTTGTTATACGTTTAGTCTATTTCCATGAAAAATAATTTCATCTTAGAAACAGACTAATTCATCTGAAATAGTCTTTTTCAGGGTTTATTATTCTTTCATATTACATCTGGGTCACTAATAAAATATTAATGAACAAAAAGTATAAACTATCAAATTTTGACCTCCTGGGATTCTTTAAAAATGCCATGAGGGGCCAATAGATCCCCGCGGTGAAATCGGATCGTTCGCTGAGACCCCCAAAAATACTTCGAAAACGACACCTAACTCGACCCCATAGCCGAAACCCATCAAAAAAGCCCTCCTTTAGCCCCAAGGATTTGGGCGATCGGGCTTAAAACCTTGCGGTCACAACAAGTTGCTAAACCGAGTATTTTGTCAAATTTTCAGATAAAAAAAATAATAATCCTATTGCCCAAAACGGCTCGGACGGCGGACGGACATTTCGTTTTTGGAATTGGAACACCTCTTGAAACATTATGTCAAATTTTGAGGCCGATCTGAATTTTCGACCTCCGTCGTGATTACATAGGACCTATGTATTATTACAAGAATAATAAACCATAATAGATATAATAATATTTTAATAATATCTATTATTAAAATATTTATTCATATTTATGATATTTTCATCAAAAGGATTTTAAAGATCTGACGTCGGCAGACACCCCGTTTTTAATTTTGAGATTTTTCTAAAACAGGATATTACTATCTGTGAAAAATTTAGGTTCGCTGAAATTAATAGTTTATGCACGTTTTGCTCATTTTAAAATTATAGAAGATTATCTGCCACGGGTTAATTTAACAAATTTGAATAGATAGACGCGGAAAATGTGGAATTTCGAAGAAATTTAAATTTGGCATACCTGAGTCATGAACCTGTCGGCTCCCGTGCCTTCCTCGTCCCTGAAGATGATGTCGTCCGAATACACCGGCACCAAATTCCTAAATCTCGGGTCCGTCCTCGTGATCCGCCGTTCGGACAGGCCGGAGGCTCCTAAAGTGAACTCGGAGACGTTCGGGACGTGTTGCTTGAAAACGAGGGGCGTCAATTTGGTTCGACTGCCCGGGCGACCCAAACCGCGGCCCGGGCCGCAACCTCCGACAACGGACAGTCCACTCAGCAGAAGGATACCCGTCACCACCGCGGAACTCGTCATAGCCGCATTTCCGAGTGTTTCATGCCCCGACAAGCACCCCGGACGCGCCCCCCCGAAAATTGGAAAACGAATTTTCCGTAATGAAAAAAAGATTTTCGGAACAAAAAGAATTTGGATCCCCTAGAAAACCGCGCAAAATGTCCAGCCACTTTAAATTTTTGAGATGCCTTTCACTTTTTCAACAGTTTTTTAAAAATGACGTCCCGGGCTGAAATGTCGCTTTGATCTCTTGATGTACCACTAGAGATATGACTTTTCTGATCTTTAGATATCCAAACGTGCAGGGTTGTACCTGGACTGTCTTGAGACTTGCCTTAACCGTAACTGACTCGATTCCATTAAGTTTCGTTCTCCCACCCTTCCCGAGGTGCCCTGTCACTTCCCAACACCCCGAAGGGGGGGCCCCCGCCCCCAACCCCCGGGCCCCGCCCTAAGGTCCAGCAGGACCCTGAACATCCCCTTGGCTTCCCCCCCGGATTCCCCTCCAAAGGTACTTTTCCCCCCTCCTGATGACGTTCTCACAGTTTCAAAGGTGCTGGCGCTCTGACCTCAAAGGTGCTGAGAGTCGCATCAATCCCTTTCCAACCGCCACTTATCAAACCGATCATTATAATTAACTGGTGGATCACATTTGATTCTCCGAGGCCCGAAATGAGAAGACAGTCTAACAGGAGAGAAAACCCCTTTAAAATGAACGTACTCACATCACATAAGTAATATCAAATTTCCATTCACAACACGAACAAAACCATTCCAAGCAAAGTTTCTAAAATCACACCATACGACGGTAATTTTCGCCAAAAAACGCTTTAAATGTTACACAAGGGTTTATTATTCTTTAATACAACTGAACAGCTTAGTTGCAAAACTGTTCAAGTCCATTTATGTTCACTTCGAGAAAAACGGCAAAAACGTATTGAGATCGATTTTTGTTCAAAATCCGACATTTGATAGTTCCTGATGAGAGGTGAGAGGTCTCTCTGAAACGAAAAGAATCAATACCTTACGTAAACTTTCCATAATGGACGTAAATTTCGATAAAAGGGTCATTCTCAGGAAAAAAAGTCAAGACATGATTCCAAGATTGCAAAAACAAAATGTCCGTCCACCGTCCGGGCCGTTTTGGGCAGTAGGCACTTTTTTAAATCTGAAAACTAGACAAAATATTCGATTTACCATCTAGTTGTGCCCGCAAGGTTTTCAGATCGATTGCCCACATCTACGGGAGGGTTTTTTTAATGGGTTTTGGCAATGGAGTCGAGTTAGGTGTCGTTTTCGAAGTTTTTTTGGACGTAGAATTCATTTTCGAGGTCCCCAGAACGATCCGATTCCACCGTGAGGATATATGGGGCTTTCGTGGGGCTACAAATGGGATTTTTGAAGGAAGCTAGGAGGTCAAATAAAGTGTCGTTTTCCAAGTAATTTTGGACGCAAAATCCGTTTTTCGAGGACTCACATTAAATGTCCAAACATCGTAAAAAAAAAAAAAAAAAATATTTTTATTTTCTCAACAATATTTTGTAAATGGCGCAGAATTAATTTTTGCGCAATTAACCTCCATCAAAAAATAATAAACCCTATTGTAAAATTTGCAGGTTTTTATTTATTTTATTTTTTTTCTAAATTTCTTTGTGAAGTTTGTAAACGGATGGGGGACCCCGAAAAATGGATTATGCGTCCAAAATTACTCGGAAAACGATACGTCATTCGACTTGCCCTCTGGCCGAGAAAATGGTCGGCCGAGCGAAGCAAGGCCCCCCTTGTCAGAGCTAGTTGAGTCAAAATCGGGGCTGTCGATCAACTCGCCCCCATCCTACTGTTCACTTTTTTTTTTTCGACACAACGACTCGTTTTCCTAAAATCGCCGCCAGTGTTTTTGGAGAGTGCAGAAGGGAGTACAGGTGGAGGTTGATCAGCGGCATGACACGATCTGTTGTGATCTGCTGGCATTGAGAATATTCCAGCTGCAGAAATGGAGGATCCCACAGGAATTCCCAAAGTCTTGCAGGAGACCGCTTTTCCGGCATCTGGCTCGAAGAAGCGAAGAGAAGACAAGATGTCTCCGTTGAAGAGCTGCCCAAGTGGGATTGCCGTTTTGATTTGCCGCGTCGTTGTTGGAGCAAGTAGATTCTTTTCTGGATGTGGGCGAGTTGATGTGGAGGGCAAGTTGACGACCGCCCCAAAATCGGACGTCAAATTCGTGTTAGCCATACCCGAAAACATGGAAGTCAACACATCAGTTCTTCTTTGTTCCCTCGTGTAACCTTCACGGTGTCCCTTTTCGCGGTGACTAATAAATTTGTATCGCGCTTATCATCTTTGTCAGACTCACCACCCAAATCACTACCAGAAATCACACCAACACGAGGGAGTGTTGGAAAGTTGTTAAATCCACAAGTGAGTTTCCTCCTCACGATCCTCGAACATTGTTTCCTGTTCCGTGAAAATGTCAATAATGTAAATTTAAACATTTTCCAAAGGGGATTTCAATTCATTTCTCATTCATGTCTAATTGGCGTTCGTCATCCGGCTTTAAACCAACATAAAACGATTAGGCGAATTTGCATGTTCACATTAAGTCATCACTTTTTTCTGCCGGGCTTCCCCTTTATTTCATTCAAGTACCGATGTTGATTTTATTCGCGGTTCCTGCAGTAAGTTTCCTCGTTCGGTGATTCATTGTTCTCACACCGTTGAGGCTAATTTCAATTGTACACATGGAATAGCGCGAAAATAGTTCTTTTCCCGATTAGGCCGAGAGGGCTTCGAAAACTTGACAGCTCGGTAAATATTTTGACGCAATTCGAGGTAGGAATGTTGAATGAATCACGAAAACTGAAGAGGAAATTACATCGGAGATTAGCGCAGAGGACCTTATGGGGTCATAGATTCAATGAGATTGAAAGCTGCTATAAAAAGACGATTTCAGACGAAGTAGTCTATTTCCACGATAAATAAAATAACAACTTGTAGACGCGTTTCGGTTTACTAAACCATCATCAGTACAATACAGAATGAGGAAGTTGTGAGAAGTTCCTTATATACAAAAGTGAATGTGCTTTCTTATGGGCGTGGCATTAGAAAGGTGGCAAGAAAAGAGAATGTGAAAGGCAAATAGGTGAAAGGAGAACTCACAGGAAAATATCGATTAGAGGGGAACGCCTAATTACATCCAGGTCATTTACTGATATTCCTAAATTGTAAACTTTCTGAATTTCCAAAGATTCTAAAGCATCTAGTTTTGGACCTTTTTGGCAAACATGAGCTATCCCAATGGCTGGATTATTATTACCTATCTCATAACTGATTCTATGGTTTTCTTCTGACAAATGTTTTTCAAAAGCTTCCCTACCCCTTCCCAACCTAAGATCATCACTATGTTCCTTCAATCTAATTTTAAATTTTCTTCCAGTTTGTCCTACATATTGAATCCCACAATCACATTTTAATATATACACACCCCCTTTATCCTCTAAAGGAATTTTATCTTTCACACCCCCTAGTAATTTCTTTGTAGAATTCTGTGAATAGAATCCTACTCTGAAACCCCTATTTTCTAAAATGCGACCCACTTTCTGAGTTACATTCCCATAAAACGGTAAACTAACCCACTTCCTATTATCTGGTTCCCTATCTTCCCTTTCCAAATTTGTGACTGCTAATTGAAATTTCTTCATACCAATCTTTCCCCAAATTCTATCTATAGTAGCCCTATGATAACCATTACTCTCCGCTATCGAGTAAATTACTTCTTTTTCTTTTTGAAAAGCTACTTGATTCATTGGGACCGATAATGCCCTGTTAATCATACTGTAAAAGGCTGCAAATTTATGAGATGTTGGATGATTGGAACTATTATGGATAACCACATCCGTATAGGTTGGTTTCCTGAACACAGCAAATTTATGCCTACCCCCCTCCAATTTTATAGTTAAATCTAGAAAATTCAGCTCATTCCCCCCCACTTCCTTAGTAAATTGAATATGCTGATCTACAGAGTTGAGCTGATTAAAGAAATTAGCTAGTTGCCTATCAGTCCCATTGAAGAGGACAATAACATCATCAACATATCGATACCAATAAACAACATTATTTTTGAATTTTGTTTCAATGATCCCTTCTAAATGGTTCATATAAACATCTGCTAATAGCGGAGACAATGGCGATCCCATAGCTACCCCTGGTTGAGTATAACAATCCCCATTAAATTTAAAATAATTTTGATCTATACATAAATTCATCATTTGGGATAGCTCATCTTTCCTTACAAAATCAAGTTGAGAATTTAAAATTAATCGGTTAATTACATCTTTACATTGTTGAACTGGAATGTTAGTAAATAAACTAGTAACATCAAAAGAAACTAATTTTGAATTATGTGGCACATGAACATCTTTAATTTTACTTATAAGGTCCAAAGAATTTTTAACGGTAAATTTTGGAGTGAAATCAACAGAATTTTTAAAAATAGTATTCAGTTTTTTGGCTAACTTATAGGCAGGCGCATTTATATATGATACAACAGGTCGCATAGGTATTCCTTCTTTGTGGATCTTGGGAAGACAAGTTAGGAGAGGAGGTCTAGGGTTCATTTCAAATATGCCACGTTTCCAAACCCCTTGAAAAATACTACTGGAATTATTAACTATCCTTCTCACATCAGCCTGGAATTTACTAGTTGGGTCACTTCTTAACTTTTTACAATCATTTTTACGTATAAACTCCAATGTTTTCTCCACATACACCTCCTTCTTCATCAAAACAGTAGTATTTCCTTTATCAGCTTTCAGTACAGTCACCTTCTCATCCTTTAACTTTCTCCTCTAATTTCTTTAATCAGCTCAACTCTGTAGATCAGCATATTCAATTTACTAAGGAAGTGGGGGGGAATGAGCTGAATTTTCTAGATTTAACTATAAAATTGGAGGGGGGTAGGCATAAATTTGCTGTGTTCAGGAAACCAACCTATACGGATGTGGTTATCCATAATAGTTCCAATCATCCAACATCTCATAAATTTGCAGCCTTTTACAGTATGATTAACAGGGCATTATCGGTCCCAATGAATCAAGTAGCTTTTCAAAAAGAAAAAGAAGCAATTTACTCGATAGCGGAGAGTAATGGTTATCATAGGGCTACTATAGATAGAATTTGGGGAAAGATTGGTATGAAGAAATTTCAATTAGCAGTCACAAATTTGGAAAGGGAAGATAGGGAACCAGATAATAGGAAGTGGGTTAGTTTACCGTTTTATGGGAATGTAACTCAGAAAGTGGGTCGCATTTTAGAAAATAGGGGTTTCAGAGTAGGATTCTATTCACAGAATTCTACAAAGAAATTACTAGGGGGTGTGAAAGATAAAATTCCTTTAGAGGATAAAGGGGGTGTGTATATATTAAAATGTGATTGTGGGATTCAATATGTAGGACAAACTGGAAGAAAATTTAAAATTAGATTGAAGGAACATAGTGATGATCTTAGGTTGGGAAGGGGTAGGGAAGCTTTTGAAAAACATTTGTCAGAAGAAAACCATAGAATCAGTTATGAGATAGGTAATAATAATCCAGCCATTGGGATAGCTCATGTTTGCCAAAAAGGTCCAAAACTAGATGCTTTAGAATCTTTGGAAATTCAGAAAGTTTACAATTTAGGAATATCAGTAAATGACCTGGATGTAATTAGGCGTTCCCCTCTAATCGATATTTTCCTGTGAGTTCTCCTTTCACCTATTTGCCTTTCACATTCTCTTTTCTTGCCACCTTTCTAATGCCACGCCCATAAGAAAGCACATTCACTTTTGTATATAAGGAACTTCTCACAACTTCCTCATTCTGTATTGTACTGATGATGGTTTAGTAAACCGAAACGCGTCTACAAGTTGTTATTTTATTTATCGTGGAAATAGACTACTTCGTCTGAAATCGTCTTTTTATAGGATGGATTCCCACTATTTCGCCGCATCTACCTTACGTTATGTTGAAAGCTGCTGTTGGAAGATGTTGTTTACGGCATAAAATTTCCTTTGAACGAATCTCCGCGCTGATGTAAAACATGACGTCTCAATCACTTTATTCGCCAAACTGGCCTTGGAATAGCTTCATTTTCCGACTCAACAATGACGCGGCATAAATTAAGAAACCGATTTACTCAAATTCAGACGAAGCGTGAACATCCAACAAAACAAAGAGTTTAGTGCTGTTTTGGAAATGATTACAGGTTCAACTTATAATTTTGTGCTAATGAAAAGATGAGAACAATTGATGGGTCACGATAGGGGGTTCACAGAGGAGCGTTTGGTTTTGCCAAAGAGAGTTTAAATCGTGTTGTATCGTGTGGAATGGGTCAATTTGTGATGAGGACGAGTGGACACAAAGGGCGTGACATCCCGCAACAGATTTTGAAACACTGCATTGTAATAGATAGACAAAAAGAAAATTGAAATAATATATTAATTAATATTATTACGATATTATTCGGTATTATATACTAAATACAATTGGGATACATTCTAATTCTTAAAATAATAACATTTATTAATAAATTTAATGAATTGTCTAAAAAAACTACCTTTAAAACAATAATTTAAAGCCTACTATTTTACTAGCACTATTTTAAACTCCTATTCATCATTGAAAAATATTAATATACAAAATATTTCAATTATTGAGAAATATTTAGTTTATTAATATTTTTCAATGATAAATAGAATTTTAAATTAAAATAATACATTGTAGGTATTGTTTTGAAAATAATTATTTCTAATATTTAAGATAATAATTATTAAATTATTTTAGCGAACATAATATTGTTTCTTTTGAAAACTAATAAGTGTTGGTTTTAAAAAAGAAGGAAGAATTGGAAGAATATTACAATATACGAGTATTATAATGAAAACAAAGTTGATTTTGTTGGAATTATACTAGATCTACCTATATTAAATATAGGTAAATCTAGTTTAACAATAGTATGTTTAAATTTTAAACATACTATTGTTTGAAAAGCTAATATTGTCAAAAGTGGTAAATTAACGAAATTGAAAGACCTAAACCATTTAATTTTTGAAATTATATTTTTATAACCAATCAAAATTTGTAAAATAATTGGTGATATGGGGTTGTTAGGGGGGGGGGGGGGGGGGGGGTGTCCCCGACGGACACCCCTCGGCCTTCGGCCCAATATCCTGTCAAAGTTCTGCTCCAGCCCCTATTTTCGGACCACTTTTGGGAGCAAACGTTTGGTGGTTTTAGATTTTTCTCATCATCTAATCGTCAAAACAGACTTTTAGTATTTTTTAGAAATTTCGGTATTTTTTCAAATTGAGGTATTTTTTAAAATTTTTTAGAAAAAATTTAATATCCTATTTTTCTCCACTTTTGGAGCTAATATGCGCCACGAGGAGCAACTTTTCATTGATACCTATCAGTGAAAAAAATAAAATAAAATAATAGGTAATAATAATAATAAATTTTAATGATGATTACTTATAATATTTTTTTCATTATTTGTCATTAATTATTATGTATCATACAATTATAACTGTTTTTTAAAAAATTGTAATTTGATGATAAATACCTACACCTAGTTACCTACATTTTTAAAGTTTAAAAAAAAACTTTTTAAAGAAATTTCTTGTAAATTTAATGGTTGGAGGTGGGACCCCGAAAAAGGGTATTAAACGTCCAAAACTACTCGGAAAACAACACTTCATGGCATCCTCCAAAGGGCCCGTATATCCTTTCGGTGAAATCTGATCGTTCTGGGACCACAAAAAATGGATTCTACGTCCAAAAATACTTCGAAAGCGACACCTAACTCGACCCCATAGCCGAAACCGTTCAAAAAACCCTCTCAGGCTCCTCTTTATCCCCAAACGTGGTTAATAAGGTTATCGGGTTGAATACCTTCCGGGCACAACTAGATGGTAAGCCGGTATCCTCCTGCCCCAAAACGGCCAGGACGGCGGACAGACATTTCATTTTTGGAATCTACATTATTATTATTATTATTTTTTACTCAAACCTGTTAAACTTTTTTTTTTTTTGTTACTCAAATTTTTTAACTTAAATAGGAACCCACCCATATATAAGTCAAAAGCTCCAAATTTTACACAAAAATTTATAATTCCTTGATATGGAAATATGAAAAAATGGTGCAAAAATTAAGTCTTTCCTATTGGAAAATTAATTTTTTTTTTTACCCTGTACAATGTTTGAACAGCCGTGGGGCCCACAAAAATGGACTATTCGTCCAAAGTTACTCGGAAAAGGACACCTCATTCGACCCATTGACTTTTTTTCAATAAGCAATTTAAAAAAACAAAGAAATACAGTTCTCAATGCTACTCCCCTGGTTAAGCGAAAGCTTGTACTGGGGAGAGGAGTCCTTTCAGCTCCATCAAACGCTCCATTTGTAGCCTCCTCGATACCCACGGTGACATCCTGGGACCCCCCAAATATGGATTCTACGTTCAAAAATACTGCGAAAACGACACCTACCTCGACCCCATTGCCGAAACCATTCAAAAACCCCCCCTGAAGCCTCTTTTTAGCCCTCCAGAGCCACATGGGTTTGGGCAATCGGGCTGAAAACCTTGCGGGCACAACTAGATGGTGTAGTAGGTTGTTTTGCCCAAATTTCAGATTAATAATAGACTAATAATAAAATTACAGCCTAAAACGGCCCGGATACCGAACGCAAATTTCATTTTTGGAATCTATATAAAGCACAATAAGTAAATTATTATGATTCAATCTTAATAATTTCAATTTTAAATTATATTTTTTCTTTTTAATGTTGCTCCAAAGTTTAGAGATTTAATCTTCGTTTTACCACCGTTTTTGTTTTACCTTTGCGAAACCAGGTTGACATGCAGATAATGATAAACCCAAATTAATCGAGCCTGATAGCTAGAACAAACGGATTTCGAGCTGAAAATTAAATTTTGTATTACGTGTGTCTCTTGAAGTGTGCAGTAAACAAATAAGAAATTTACACTCTCTCTTTCCAACTTGTTCAGATACAGGAAAATCCACTCACGACACCAACGAAGGAGTTAAGGGAGATTCATCGCAGCCATAGAGGTTGAAATGCTGTATAGATGAACTAATATCAACAACCACAATCGTCGCCTCAAAGGTGACTTACCTCACTCATGAGTCTGCCGTAACCGTATCCCTCATCCGGAATGTCAACCATGTCGTTGATCCCGTCGCTGGGGTGGTAGCCGGAAAACGTGATGAGCTCCCTCGTGAAACGGGGGTCACCCCTTTGGATCCGCCCTTTGGCCGGCCCTGAGGCGAAAGGGTGGTGCTCACCGACGTTCGGCACGTGCTGTTTGAACACCAACGGCGTCCGGGGCGGCGGCGTCCCGTGACGTTGACGCCGGAAACCGTCTGTCGGGCCGCAGGCCGCAGCGAGTGTCCAAAACGCGGCCGCAACGATGCACCGCTCAACGACTACATTCCACATGTCCAGCCAACTGATTAGTTAAAACCGGAAAGACGCTCAATCGAAAAAAAAATTTAAACTCAACTTTTATTGTCAAAATACCACGAGGGCTTTCCAAATTAAAAAAAAAAGAGACTATTTTCACGTAATAAAAATCGCCAGAATTTTGTTTTCGAAAATTTGATCGAGCTTTGAATTCACTAATCGACGCCGGCGTCTCAAGTACTCGGGAATTTCTTGAGTTTGTGTACGTCTCCCGAGTTGCCCGAATAGCAACTGAACGATCTCCCTTTCGTCCCCCCCTTGCACCCCCACCCGACAACCACCTCCCCCCCTCCCCTCATCGTAAATCGAACTCGTCAAGTGGTCTGGAGTTCCCTCTCGAACGGGACATCTCGACAAACATGTCAACTCACAGAAATGACCGCTTCATCTGAATTTGTTATCGGTCGAAAAAAGAAAAAAAAACTGTTATCGAGTTATCTATAACTGGCGGTGATATCGGGCAGGTAGTCATAACAGGTTGATTACAGCCTGCGCCAACTTATCACTTGTGTTCCTCTTTCCGGCTCGTGAGTCAGCTGTACCTACTCAAAACAATCAACATGTAACACGAAGATTCGGCATCGGTTATAATTCTTAGAAGAACCGCGTTTTACTACAAGAAGGTACCTGAAATCACTGCAAGCAGCACAAAATGACCAAAATATAGTCAACACGGGGGGGGGGGGGGGGGGATCATTTGACACCTCCTGGGATCCTTCAAAAATCCCATTAGTAGCTCCAATGAAAGCCCTATAGATCGCAACAGTGAAATCGGATCGTTCCGGGACCCCAAAAAATGGATTCTACGTCCAAAAATACTTCGAAAACGACACCTAACTCGATCCCATAGCCTAAAGCCTAAAAAAAACCTCCCGTAGCCCCATAGCGCCCCACGGGTTTGGGCGATCGGACTGAAAACCTTGCGGACACAAATAGATGGTAAAGTTCGTCATTCTCAAACCAAGACACCCTACGTGTTATCACGAATGAGCAGGGAAAACGTGAAAGAGTGATTTGAGAGATCTGGTCAAAATGCGCGCAAATGGGCGCACTTGCGCCCAACCTTCTTATTTTAAATGGGAACACCAAAATTTTTCGTCGAATTTAAATTCCTCAGCCAATTCAATGTCCGATGAGCCTATTAAGCGCAATTTCTGGCACGCGCAAATCGGCGCGACTATCCCACCTAGCGACCCAAATTTTAATACGAAATCCGGAATAGAACGAATTCCGGCGATCGGCAAATTTTGACGGTGAGTTTAATTTGAATCAATTTTAGACCTCATAGGGGCCAGCCCCTGCTTGGAGGGGCGTCTTGTGTGTGTCTTCGACCTTATAGGAGCTGGGGTGAGATCTGTGAAGGTCTCCCAACTCGGGCGTGACGTTTTCCAATCGGCTTTTGGGTATTAAATACCCAATTTGATCAATTGTTCAACCTTTCACATAGTCGGATTAGATTTCGGAAGATCAACAGGTTATTACACATTTAAAAGTTATATAAATCATCACTTGACCTATTATTCAAATGGACGAGCGAAGCGAGCCCCCCTCCCCACCTGGCCGAAAAGTGGTCGGCCGAGCGAAGCGAGGCCCCCCGTCTGAGAAAGTGGTAGGCCAAGCGAAGAGAGGCCCCCTGCCAGAGTGCTAGTTTATACCACTAATTCAAAACGTGTCTCTATGTATTTCACAAGCTTACAATTCCTAAATGGTAAGGGATCGAATAATAGGTATTACGAGTCACGGAAATTACCTACTTTCCTGCCGACTCGAGATACCTGTAAGTACCACTGGCGAGATTAGCACCATTTGCCCCAACTTTTTAATTTAAAAGGGAACCCCTAAATTGTTTGTCGGATTCGGATTCCAGAGCAAAATTTAATTTTTCGTCGGATCAGCCCATTTTAAAAGCGCAATTTTCGATGCATGCTGATGTGCGCAACAAATCCTATCTTTGTAGTTTCCAGTTTGAATGAGATGGCGTTGAGGTCTGAACCTTCGCCTCACTCTCGAAATGAATGTAAACACTAAATTTGGATCGAACGAATTCTGATGATTGGGGAGTATCACGACGAGTTGGAAATTTGAACAAATCTTAACACGCCTGTGGTTGGTGAGATAATGTGATAGTTCTGACTCGGGGCGAGAAATATGACTTGGGAGACGATTTTCGGATACATTCAGGGATTAAAAAGGTATTTTCATCATAAGCAGCGTTAAATCGGATAATTAGATTTTTGCACTACGTTACTTACGTACTTCTTCCCCATCTAATGGCCGAGCAAAGCGAGGCCTCCTTACTCAGACGTGAAGCGGGCCAGGGAAAGGCGTCAGGGAGGAGACGATTTTATTCCTCACTAATTTCGGATATGTTCAGCGATTCCGATCATCACTAGCAGACCGGTCAGAAGCAAGTGTGGGCAAATGGGCGAGCGAAGCGAGCCCTCCCAGTTTGAGCGCTAGTAAATAATAAATGGAGGGGCAGAGTTTTTTGATGAGGAATGAGGTGGATGGACATGCATCTGAATTTCGGGTTAAATCATCCACAACCGTGTTCGTATAATCAAAACGCTGCAAATTTTACCCAAAGGTTTATAATTCATTGACTAGGGGGCCAGCCAACCCTCGTCGTTCCGCTTGGCATTTCAAGAATGTAAACCAAAAGTGGCGGAAAAATCAATTTTGTGTGTCCTGAACTTTTCAGAACGACTTGAATTTCTGATTTTGACTCTCTAAATTCTATTTTGGTATGAGGGTCATCCAGAAAGTAAGTTTACAATGGCTCCTGTGGCGAGGGGGATTTTTTTAAAAGTTTGTGCGCCTGGCTTGAAGGCGGCGTCATAACGGTCAGTATGCTTCGTAGCGCGTTTCTGTAGACCATTGTTCAGTGACAGTGAGTTTTTTAAATGGAGAGGTCGATCGATGCCAGTTCCCGCCACCTCTCGTCCGTTTTTTGACATTACAGAAAAATACCGCCGAATAGGGACGACTATTAATGCCGACGCTTACTGCAATACGCTTAAAAACTCAAAAGGGCGATTCAGAACCGAAGGGGTATGCTAACCAGGGGGATCTGCCTCCTCCATGACAACGCCAGGCCCCGCACTGCTCGAGTCACCCAAGAACTTTTGACTTCGTGTGGATGGGACATTATCAACCACCCTCCCTATTCACCCGACTTCCATCTGTTCAATAAATTGAAGGGGTTTTTGGGTGGAAAAAGATTTGCAGACGATGAAGAGGTTCAGAAGTGGTTAAAACAGCTGGCAGCGGAGGTCTACGACACTGGCATAAAAAAACTGGTGCCCAGGCTACAGAAATGCGTCGAACTCCACGGGGACTACGTGGAAAATAGTTTATTATATTAAATATAATTTTGTGAAGTATTCTGCGAATTTCATTGGAGTACAATTTTTCGATTTTTAAAAAATGTTGTAAACTTACTTCCTGGATGACCCTCGTAGATAATATGATAACGTGGTTGATGTCAAAAGTAATCACACTGCACTCGTAAGCGTGGGAAGATGGCTGATAACATAAGTTTATAACATAAGGCCAATTTTTTCGACTCTAGCACATTTAAAACGTCAACACGTCGAGAACGGCCGTGAAAACCACTAATGCCATCCATCAACCAACACTACGTCAATACCCAACAGTTGTACGGTCAAACAGAAACTACCACCCCCCCCGATGAAAGCTAAACGTAGACCGAAACCTTGGACAAGGTCACTCACCCAACAAGCTGTTTAAGCTCGAAATAAATTAGCCGCGTCGAACTTCCCCTGACGGAAACCACCGGCGGATGTCGGGAAAAATTTACAAACTGACGTCTATTTCTACCAGTTGAAACTCAAGCCGTCAATTCAAAGTCAACAATTCCGACGATTAAACTGCGAAACGCGAGAGGCAAATCATCGCCCAATCAAAGGAAAGTCGATACTTAGACGCAGCTTCACACCGCAAACCGCGCAAACAAATCGAACCCCACTCGAGTCCACAAAGGAATATCAACCAACTAACAAGGCTCACTAGAATAACGTTATTGACGAGAAAAACAATTTTGCATTAGGATTCATAAATATTTATTATCGATGATATCGTTAGGGATGTCGGCTTTGGTTGTTTGGATGTTTCCAACAGGGATAAATGCGCAACATCGGCAAGTTCATTCCTATAGAATCCAAAATTTAATGACAAGTCGCGCTTTTAGCCTTGAAAGTAGATCTTTTCAACCGGCCAAGACGCTAAATTGTATCGAGTACATTAGAGTGACGAGATTTTTGGAGAAGGCATGAGAGCACATCCAGGGTGACTTTTGAGACTCAGAAATGGTCAAAAAGTGACATTTTTCGGCGTTTTCGTTGATTACCTGAACTTTTCATTTCAGACCCAGGCGTATTTTTGGTTATCTCAACGCTTTCATTAAAATTAACAAATTAGGTACTGAAGTTGAATCGAAAATATTGGAAAAAATTGAAAAAAAAAAAAAACCAAATTTAGTTAGCTATTTGAATATATTAATCGGAAAAATCAAAGGAAAAATGAAACATCGGGGGGACAAATAATACCTCACACGAGCGATGGAAAAAAAAAATAAAAAAAAATAAAAAAAAAAAAATAAAAAAATAAAAATACATATCGCCACAATGTATCGGCTACATTAACAAAAACTCGCTAACATCGGTCTACTTTAAACATTCCGAATTTCCTGCAAACTTTTGTAAGCAGTTTTCGGGAAAGCCTTGGCAGGCTTGGGCGTTTCAAGAACTTTAGTATTAATGATAAGATTTTAAAATCTGTAGAAAAATATGAAAACATTGAGTTTCGATCACGTTTTCGGGGGTTCTAGGCCACTGAGCGGCGGACTGACTTGCTATTGAAATGAACGTGTCTTGAAACGGATAGATACCTAATGTCCAATTTTGAGGCCGATAATAATATTCCACCTCCGTTGCGATTACACAGGGGCATTATTCCCAGAATAATAAACCAAAAAATCCTGCAAATTTTACACAAAGGTTTATTATTCTTTGATATAGGTTGGGATGCAAATTGTCTAATAATTAGACAATTATTGTGCAAATATTAATTCCGTGTCATAAAGAAAATATTTTTGAAAAATTTAACAAAAAATTCTTTGATATAGGTTGGGATGCAAATTGTCTAATAATTAGACAATTATTGTGCAAATATTAATTCCGTGTCATAAAGAAAATAAGTATTTTTGAAAAATTTAACAAAAAATTTATTTTCTGTACAATGTTTGGACTGATGTGGGACCGTGAAAAATGGATCTTGCGTCCAAAATTACATGGAAAACGACACCTTAATTAGACCTCCTGAGCTTCTCCAAAAATCCCATTTGTTGCCCCGTTGATCCTCACGGTGAAATCTGATCGTTCTGGGACCCCCAAAAATGGATTCAACGTCCAAAAATACTTTGAAAACGACACCTAACCCAACACCGAAGCCAAAACCCTTCAAAAACCCCTCCCGTCGCCCCATTTAGCCCAACAGAGCCCCACGGGTTTGAACGATCGGGCTCCAAACCTTGCAGATGGGAGATCGCAAGTTCATTTAGTAACCACGTTGGCAAGAAGCACAAATTAAAAATAATTCATAGATTTTTCAATGATTGAAGAACGTTAATCTACTTACCATCGTGAATGAACTCGAATTTTTTAATGTAGAAAAATACGCTGTACCTATCGCTATTTTTCTACGATTCATCGATTTACCCAAACGTTTTAATATCGATATATTTACGATGAGCTGGTGGGTTGTTCTGGTTACCACCACATAGCAAGAGCAGTGCACGTTTCTAGATTTTCCTGGCGGGGAGGGGCTGCATTAGTGATGAGCAAAACGAATTATATATATTGGTATGATTCCCAGTGTGGCAGAAAATATCGAAAAATGTCGAAGTAAACGAAAACTGATTAAAAGGATCGACGATGTCTAAAAATCAACCCCTAACCCAAGTTAACCCCAGAAAAACGCTGCAAATTTTACACAAGGGTTTATTATTCTTTTGATATAGGTAAACATAAAACTAAATATTATTAGTATTATAAACATATAAATATTATTAGTATTATAAACATAAAACTAAACAATGGGAAATTCTTGACCTGCCGGCTGCTGACTTTTCCTTTGGCCGCGTGGGAAATCAGTCACGAAGGATCTAAACCACTTAAGGCCTCCTTTTGTCGAGTTCTCAGAAACCGAAATGAAAGAGCTGAACTGCCGCTGAGGAGAAATACGGCTAATCTCATAGGTGGCTTAAAATGTATAGCAACCTTCCACCGGGGGTAAACCGTACTTTCTACTCCAATAACAGCATTAAAACGGACCTTTTCGAGGGTGATTGGCGAACACTAGCGTCAAGTCAGCTTGAAGGAGTCGGAAACCTCCTCCGAGAAAAAAAAAAGACAGGTGGACAGAAAACGGACCGTGAAATGGGTATTTCTATCCCCGAAAGGTAAAATCCCCAATCCCACACTGGAAAGACATGCGAAACAACATGAAGGGATGAGCCGGCTTTGAGGTGATTTTCCGGTGTCGTTAGTGCCTTACCCGAGTCACAAGTCAGCGCCCGAAAAATGTTTTTCTCGGGGATAAGAAATAGATGAGCACCTTTCCCAAGAGCCTCCGCCCTCTAGTGCCTCACGTTCGGGGCCCAGGTAGTTTAAAAAGGCGGACCCAAAGGTTGTTTTAATGTTCTCGCACTCTTTAGCACCCAGTTATAGCGACTGTCACTTTTCTGGACGCTTATTTTTGAACGGTAATTCCCAGAATGTGAACTAAGGTCGGAACAAAATGTTTACGGCCTGAAAGAAATTGTGTTAGAATCTAACACATCTGATGTTGTTAAAATTGCGATACTCCATTCCGGGAGTAATTTCCACGGTGTTTCGAATGTAAAACTCAACTACGGGACTGAACTTTTTTAATTGCGGACAATAGGGATCGCGCAAGAGCACTCGACCGGCATTCCTCCTTTTAGAAATTTCTTCAACACTTAGCAAACATATTCACTCCACATCCTCCAGCAACAGTAGGTGAGGACTCATTACAGACATAACTCCACTTGAAACAGAAAAAATTCTACCAGCCACGATTAAAGAAGGTAACTAAATACATATTATTAATTGATACGGAGATCAATTCCAAAAAGGCACCAGGCCCTCAGAAACTGGCCTTGTTCTCAGACAAATGCCGCGAAATGTCTTGGCAAACGTAACCGATCAAAAAGGCAGTACCGTGTAATCACTTTTTGAGGTTTTTTAAGTGTAACTTCTTCATTTTACAAGCTGAAATTTCGGGATTAAAAATGTATACTCTGGCACTCCTGAGGTACACATTCACCACCCTAAACGCAGAAAAAACGCAGCCTATGATTTTTTGTTGTTCCTTGAACACTCATTACTTTCACCTCACTAGGTAGTCCAGTCAAATTAGCCCTCCAGGGGCCCCATTTTTCGAAAAAACTGTTGGAAAGCTGGAAATCGTTCTAATCGCTTTAGTAGGTGTCTGTTAGATGTAACATGAGTTTGCGAATGTGCAGACCCCGGGCTCGCTGTGGGGCATCCCGAAAACCACGAAATTTTCGGACTTGTTGCAGTTTTTCGCCTATAACTTCTAAACTAAGCTTCGGACAGAAAATCTCGACCTGACAAAGTGAAAAAGCATTAAATTCTGCGTCGAATGAGTACCTCAAAGTTTGAATTTGCTCCAAGGGTATGGTCACAATCCATGGTTGAAAATCGAGCATTTTTCCCAACTTTGCCAAAATTTAACATAATATGTCATTAACATATCGACACCTGCACGGCAAAAGGGCCAAACTGCATTTTTGGTTCAAAGGGCCAAACTGAAACCGGCTCAAGGTCGAATTTCCTTAGGGCCAAACTGAAAACGTGTTTAGGGCCAATCTGAAAATACCAACGTTGATCAAAGGGCCAATCTGCAGAAACCACGGGAAGATAGCAAGCTCAAGACCTTTCTTTGGTCACTGTTTCAAACATGAAAGCGTTGCAAAGACGAGGAATAGCGACATAACAACATGGACAAAAAACAAAAGCAAGGAAATTGTTCAAAAATGAAGGATTGGAATACACTAAGGGCAATTTATACCAGCAAGAGCGGTTAAGCCTGGATGTGGTGCAAAGTGCAAAAAACAGTGCTGTTCGAAGTTCCCTGAAGAAGACAGATGACTTGTGACCTATCACTTCTGGAAATTGGCCCCTGTTCAAAAAAAAAAAAAAAAACGTCGTGCTGAAGCACATTAAAAAACCGCTGCAAATTTTACACAAGGGTTTATTATTCTTTGATATAGGATACTTGTGCGAAAATTATTTCTGTCAATAGAGAAACTTTTTTTTCAACTATTTTTTATTTTCTACTCGAAAAATATTTAACCTCCTGGGATCCTTCAAAATCCCATTTTTAGCCCCATGAAAGCCCTATAGATCGCCCCAGTGAAATCGGATCGTTCCGGGACCCCCGAAAATGGATTCTACGTCCAAAAATACTTCGAAAACGATACCTAACTCGATCCCATAGCTAAAAGCCTTCAAAAACCCTCTCCCATAGCCCCATTTTAGCCCCATAGCGCCCCACGGGTTTGGGCGATCGGACTGAAAACCTTGCGGGCACAACTAGATGGTAAACTAAGTATTTTGTCAAAATTTCAGATTTAAAAAAAAATTCCTACTGCCCAAAACGGCCCGGACGGCGGACGGACATTTCGGATTTTGAATGTAGACCTCTTGAAACGGATAATGTCAAATTTTGAGGCCGATCGGAGTCGTCGCAGGCAAGAGGCAATTCGATAGTGTGCAGCCAGTTTTTCATTGCGACCTTGGATGTTGGTTCCAGGGTACGATTGCGAATTTTACTGGAAAAATATGTAGAAGTGCGCAAACTCATCAACCTAAACAGCTCTATGCAAATGACCTTCCAATCCCAGTGTTGAAGCACTGAGATCTGACAAATTTATGTGCCAAAGGAGCAATACCTGAGCACTTCCACGCAGAATATTTCCAGATGAAAACGGCACCTTCCGTCCGTGATGAGCTCATCGAGACTGATGAAGAGGATGTTATTGAATAAAAAATGAATTATCAGGTAATTATCGGGACTAGACTTGATGTGATCCATTTCTTTTCTAAGTGTTGCGTTTTTTGAAATTTTACGATAAAAAATACAAATTTGGTTAGTTCATCAATGGTTTTTGGTTTATTATTCTTGGAATAATACACCTATGTTTTCGTGAAGGGGTTCGTCGACTCCGATCGGCCTCAAAATTTGACATTATCCGTTTCAAGAGGTCTACATTCAAAATCCGAAATGTCCGTCCGCCGTCCGGAGCGTTTTGGGCAGTAGGATTTTTTTTTTTTTTTAAATCTGAAATTTTGACAAAATACTTGGTTTACCATCTAGTTGTGCCCGCAAGGTTTTCAGTCCGATCGCCCTAACCCGTGGGGCGCTATGGGGCTAAAATGGGGCTATGGGAGGGGTTTTTTTGAAGGCTTTTAGCTATGGGATCGAGTTAGGTATCGATTTCGAGGTATTTTTGGACGTAGAATCCATTTTTGGGGGTCCCGGAACGATCCGATTTCACTGTGGCGATCTACAGGGCTTTCATGGGGCTAAACATGGGATTTTTGAAGGATCCCAGGAGGTTAAATATTTTTCGAGTAGAAAATAAAAAATAGTTGAAAAAAAAAAAAAAAGTTGAAGAAAAAATCCCCAACAAAATTTTTTTACATTTTTTCTTCGACAGAATTAAATTTCTGTACGAGTAAACTATATCAAAGAATAATAAACCCTGTGTAAAATTTGCAGCGTTTTTTTGCGAGTCTTCCCTCTGTCTTCCTACCAAACAAGTAAAATTAGTCTTTTGAATTCAGCTAAAAGAGGGAGAATCCGAAAGTAATGGCTCACCACAATTACACAGCTCATCACTCCTCTATTGTTCCATTACAGCAATAAAATGATTACTATTAACGATTTCAGACAGAGAAATAATTTATAAATTGAAATGGAATCAGCAGATTGGCCCTTTAAGTTTTTGTGAGGTATGTGAGAGCGAATGTATATGAAGGGCCAAACTGGTAGATTGGCCCTTTGATCTTCGTGACTCTCAAGGTCAAATCAAGCTTAAAGGGCCAATCTGCTTCGTCTTGCAGATTTTATTTTTAGTTTAATTTCCGCATTGCGGAAACTTTGAAAACTGATTGGAAATTAATTCTACATAGATTTTCCGACTAGTTGCAAAAAAAAATCGTGTTGTTATCCCCCATATGGGCTTTGCTATAGCGAATAGCGTTTTAGAAATAGTGTTTCAAATGCAGTTTGGCCCTTTTGCCGTGCAGGTGTCGATATTATGTCATCCTTCATCCTTCAAAAATCCCATTTGTAGCCCCATGAAAGCCCCTTTTGATCCTAAACGATGAAATCGGATCGTTCTGGGATCCCCAAAAACGGGATTATAATACTTCGAAAACGATACCTAACACGACTCCATAGCCGAAAACCCCTCCCGTAGCCCCATAGCGCCCCACGGGTTTGAGCGATCGGGCTCAAAACCTTGCGGGCACATCTAGATGTAATATACGTGTCTTGAAACAGATAATGTCAAATTTTGAGGCCGATCAGAATGTTCGACCTCCGTCGCGATTACATAGTTGTATTAATCCAAGAATAATAAGCCAGGACTCGAAATAAAGTTCCTGAAAAAAATTAAAGCTCCCTAAATGAACGTTCAAAATGGGAACTTTATTCATCATCTCCCAGTGAATTCTGTTTCCAAAAAGTAAGGTGTAGGGCAAAATTTAACTTTTCGTTCTTGACGGGAACCGTTCAGGTGGAGAACGAAATTTTTCCGTTCTCGATCAGATCCGTTCTCGCTGTTATTCCTTCAGATTTCGTTCCCATCCTCGTTTTGGGCCGCGAATGTATGATATATGCAATTGGGACATAAAATTACGATCATAACAAACTAAGTGGAACGAAATCTGAAGGAACAATATTTTATCACTCGGGTCAAGAACGTTTATTTTCGGAACGAAAAAATAACGTTCTCGATGAGATCGTTTTTCATTCGAACGATAAAATATTGCTCCTTTAGATTTCGTTCCCGCTGGGAATTCGAAATTTTTCAGAACATTATGATTTGGTTTTCATTCGGAACTTTATCCTAAAAATTCAAATTTCTCACTCTTTTCGGGAACCGAACGGAACGATATTTCGAGCCCTGAATTAAACCAAAATTGAAAAATTGAAGAACATCTAAATGAATTCTAGGAACGTCTTGGAAGAAAAAGACCGGGTTGTTGAAGTAACTTTAATCCATGGTGTCCACACCCAAAAGAGTAACATAGTACCTTACAAGTGTAAATGTCATAGGTGGTAACAGGCTAGTATTTGGTCAATAAGTCTTACCTTAAAGTATTTTATGGAATTATATTGAATGAAGTACTATCGTCGTCTAACGGAGCAACTATTGTAGTTAGTAGTAGGTATATGTGATCTGTAACAGATCGCATATAAGTTGTCTTCATACTGATAATAGGGCTTCATTATGTGCTCATAATAATTATGAATAAATATATGAAATATGGATAAATTATATGAAACATGAAAATGAATTCATATTTATGTTTCATATAATTTATTCAGATATATCTACATAGATATTATATCCACCGATCTCCAATGAGTCTAGTCGTAAACATTAAATGTTAATATTAAATTTTAATATTGACACCATAAATCGTAAGTTATTCTCAGCATCATTCTTTGAAGCTGCACATGACTGTTTTCTAACCACATAAAATTCTCTCCTAGGTTGCTGATGTATATGACAACTTATATGTGATCTGTAGTTGCTCCGTTAGACGACGATTGTACTTCATTCAATTTAATTCCATAAAATACTTTAAGGTAAGACTTATTGACCAAATACTAGCCTGTTACCACCTATGACATTTACAATTGTAAGAAACTATGTTATCCTTTTGGGTTGTAGGTCCTGAGGAAGGCAAACCCCGAGAGCTAGACACCATGGATTGAAGGTACTTCAACAACCCGGCCTTTTTCTTTCAAGACGTTCCTGTTATATACAAGCCGGTTCCTCCACCCATACAATAAATGAATTCTGTCAAGAGAAGAATAGTTGTAGAACAAGAAATAATACTTACAATAAGGAATAAGCACTTATTTGATTTGTAATGTGCTTCCGTATTAAATATGGAAATTTTCAGACTAAGTGTCAAACGGCTCTCCTGTAAAATTGCCAAAACTGGACATAATACATGTATATGATATTATGATGATATTATCAACTTTTGACAGACCAGCGTAGATTTATCACTTACCTCAATGTTAGAATCTCCCATTATTTCCAACGTAACTACTTTCCTGGTTCGCCAACTTCTCGTTATTTCTGGAAAGCGAGAAAGCATAAGTAGCATAACGCGAATTCATCGGAAATACCAACATATTTTGAAAACAATGATTTTCACTTGTACGAGCCTCGTACGCAAGGAAAGCGATAACAATTCAGAGGGATTCCCTATTTCTTCGCATCATCAATTATAATTGACGGCGAATCTCTCGAGTGTTGTTACTCACAAGTACTGAGAACTACTCAAGAGAGGATAATACAGGAAAGCTTCGAGGGATGTTTGACATGAGGTAATCATCCTGAAATAGTGTCCCAAAGATGACGACTCAACACGATGGAGTGGGGTGTTCAGTAATTTTTTTTTTTTTTTCTTTTCACAATTTCATTTTATAGTGGCGACAAAATAAAACTCTAGTCATGAATCCACCCTTGAATCTGCCACTGTTGTTGAACCCTCTTACCTTTCCAACCCCATCGTAGGTGAGAAAGTAAAAAGTGGCTCGAGTTAATATAAATAGGTAAGATAACAACCGTGTTTCGGGCACCACCTGCTGAGGCTCCACAAAAAAAAATCCCAAAAGTAGAAACACGAAATGTGAACCGGGTAAGTTTTTTTTCAGGAGTAAAGTGAGGAGGGGCGGACACAGTTAACGTGGGGAACGCCGGCGCTCCTTTACAAATTCAAAATTGATTTATACGGAACATTAAGTGGAGGAAAAACAAAAAATGTTTTCTTAAATATAATTTTGTATGTGCGTGGCTTCCTGGTGTAGTTACAACCACGAACAACGTCTCACGCTATGGTAGTGGGTATTTTTTGAGCAACTATTCCTTAAATATTCTTGGATTGTCAATGGTCTGGTCTTGACCTAGCTGATTCTCCAGATGGTAAATTTATGTGATTCCTGTGAGAAGGTGGACAGGGCTCAATGATGGTCAAATGTTGGTCCTGCATTGGTGATTCGGATCAGAAATTTAAATGCGGTGTAGATTCTTATGTAACTAATTTAGTATCTTGACTCAGAATCAGAGAATTAAGGATTTCCGTGTCTGCCAAATTGCACTGCAGACTGTTGGACAATTTGGTCCCTTTGGGAAAGGGGGGGACTTCTCAGCGCTCGAGCTATCAGGTCAGACGCCGCTCAACACCTTGAAATTTATTCCTTCCTGCGACTTGAAAAATATTTTTATAGTCTTGAGTCTTCGCCTTGGGTTCGAGTTTCTACTTTTTATTTTATTTTCGGCGTCCTCCATTGAAACTGCTGGGAGGGATGTTCCTTTCGGTTCCCAGAGCATTTAAATGAGCTCGCTGGTAAACGTTAGCTACTCTCATACGCAGCATTTGGGCAATATGTAAGGTAATGTGGGGGAAGTGCAAATACGGGGCAAGTGCGTAAGTGGGGAAAATTGCTACTTAGAACAATTCCACTGGATTCCATCATTGGAAACTATGTTTGAAATCACTCATGACATGTCAACGCAAATGGTAAAGTGGCAGGAAGGTTATGAGGTCACATTGCGCCATTTCACTCAGCTGCCAAGTTTAGTGCTCTGTTTGTAAAGTGTTCCATCGATCAGTATTTTCAGGTGTTTGAAAGGTTGTTTATAAGTTCAGTAGTTGTACTTCACTCCTAAATACTTGAAATTTAGTGTTATATTTTTCAATAAGTGAGTTTGGTCCTACCATGCACTTACCCCATTGGGGTTTCAAGATTCAGATTGGGTTGTGCATGGTGATTACCAAGTTTGAGATTGATACCTCATGTTAAGACTGAATTTAAATATTTAGAACTGATTTATCAACGATTATTGGTGTTATTGATTTTTTTAATTTTTGCCCCCATTTTCCAGGTTTTGATGATATGATAAGTTGATAACTCTGCGAGTTTTTGTCCAATTTTAAATGTTCAAATTCTCCGATCCTTCCTTTTTACACTTGCACCGGTTCAGGGTTCCACAGATTGAACAGGCAAGTTACGCGCTTACCTCACTAGGGACAAGTGCGTAAGTCTGATTTGGACAGCTATTTCGGTCATAATCCTCAAAATCGACAAGGCTTTGAAAAATCAATCGTACATCGAAAAACAAGGGATTCAGAGGCAAATATAAAAATTGGCTTTACCTCAATAGCTAATTTGTTGTTTTGTCGAAGTTGAATTTAACAAACCATACGAAGCACTTCCCCCATCTTTCCTTATAGCAAATAAGCGAAGTACATCAGTACAGATCAGTCATGACTTTACTGGTTCAAGTCAAAATTTAACAAGTTCAACACAATAATATTTGACTAACTCCCTAATGAAGGTGATGTCCGTTCACCTGTCCCATTCTCATTTTTGTGGTTCCTTCTTCTAGTGAATGGGGCGAGTTGTCACACAACTGAGCAGGAAATGTCCTACGTGGTTTCATCCTATTGTGCACAAAAGGTAACCCACCCTTTTCGGAGTCTGTTTATTTATACTGTCTGCCAAAAAGGAACCCCCAATAGATAGAAGTTCGCCCATCTTTTGGTTAGATAGAAAAACGTCCCACATAAATCTAAAGAAGTTTAAAACTGATGGGAAAGGTGTGGGGGGGGGGGGGGTTTCCCTCCTTTTTGATGGAGCCGACGAGTCAAAACTGTGGGAAAAAAAATGACCACTTTTGATACTTTGTTTCTTGACAAAAAGAGGGTCGAAAACGCCGCTTTTTCGGGGGTCCCTGTTTGCTTTCTGCGGACAATAGCGGCAACAGACCACCCGCACCCCGGGGTGTTCATATTATGTTTGGGTGGTGCAGGGCTATATTGTATCAACTTGCCGAAGTGATGGATCCCAATACAGCTGCTTACAAACGGACCCGACATCTTTGTTGGGCCTGTGTTTTCACGGATAGTTGAGCGTCAGCCCAAGCATGAGATCGTGTTGGGAATGGCGAAGATGAGCCTGAAATATCCGAAACGAGGTCGAATTTGACGTAGAGGCCAAAATTGCACGGGCTCATCGAAGGAGCCTTGAACAACTCAGACTCATTTGAAATTTGAAGGGGCCACTACGGATGTAGGTATCCCCCCCCTGCTCCACCAGAGCCTGTGAACTCCAGCGCCGTGCTGTTATCATCAGTCGATGATCTCATGCAGCTTCCAAAGCCGTCCCATGAAAGCGATTTTCCCACGTTAAAACCTGCTCGTCCTCCGGCGAGCTGGTGACTCTGACTAGGTTGCGGTGACCCTCCCGGTGACCCTCGAGTCTGTGAAGCCCTCGCCAGGGAGACCCTTCAAGGCTGTCCGGCTTTTTCCCCAGAGCGTCCTCGTTCTGACTCATATTCTGCCCGGTTAACGACGGGTTGGGTGCGAATTCGTATTTAATGTGGGGACCAAACACGACTTCTTTTGAGGAATTCGAAATCAATTTAAAAATGACGTCAGAGAAACTAACTACAGAAGTAGGTTTACGTTGGGAAGAAGAAGAAGATAAGGTACCTAATAATGACTAGAGATGGGCAAAATATGTTGTTTTGTTATGGCAAATAATGTTAAAATAACAATGTCATTTATGTCATTGATTCGGCCCAAACATATCAATTTATTGGGATTGGAATCTCAAAAGTAATTTGGAATCTCAAATCAGATAGTGTAAAGTGGAGTTTGTTCATAAAAACTACTTCGTCGCTGTAGAAGCAACACCTCCTAACCCACATCTTCCCAACTTCACAGGTGACACAAAAAACTGTTTCGTTTAAAAAATTGATTCATGTAACTGTTCCATCTAACTGTTTATTTAACTATTTCATTTAAAAACCGTTTCTTGTAAAAGCTGTTTCATTTTAAAAACAGCTGTTCCATTTCCCGACCCAAGTGGGTTAGGCGGTTTTGCTTTTACTGCGATGACATACTGTATCATTTCTTCATCTTCATGTTACCGATACCTAATTTAACAATATTTACATGGAAAGTATGTACTAGGTACATTTAAAAAACAGTATTTTAAAAATTAAACGATATGCCCCTCATCCTTTTTACATCATCATCATCGCGGTTTTAGAACAACATTAGGTGGTGTCCTAGAATTTACACGGTAAGGCGGGTTTTCTTGTCAGAATGAAGGTGCTTCAATTTTGAAAATGATCGTTCCACATCTACTGAAGTGTTGGGAGCGTACATATTGCATGATGAATGCAACAGGCAACTCGCCCTTCTCTTCACCTCGCAGACGTACATCGACAGCCATCATGCGAAGTCAGGATTGCGGTTCAGAGCAGCGTCAGCCCCACCGCTCCACGCCACGGCATTTCAATGAGTCAAGCACTATTCTCATTGAATCACATAAAGACGTGCAGAACTTTTTCAGGCTGGTGATAGCAAATGGAATGCCTCCGAAACTGTGCTTGATGCGAGCAACACAACTTGCAGTAGATTTGGCTGCTATGTACTGCAAAACGAGTCTCGCCCGCAACCAACTTTCTCAACAAGGTAGCACGTGTAATTTTTTTTTTTCTTTGTTAGTACTAACAAAGAAAAAAAAAATTGATAAGTCCCCAAAAATGTCATAGAATATGCCCTTTTCTACCAAAACGACGAATATGTATGTGTAATCTGTAGTTCGTTCACTGAGAGCGGAGAGCAGTCGTCAGGTATACTAAGCCACCAATGTCGCCGGATTGCCTACCTGATGGTCCGAGCCACGCTCTTCTTGTCACTCACATTCCCATTACACGTATCAAGTTCTCAACCATCAAAGTGTTTTCTTGTCAAGTTTGATACTCAACTTCGTAACTTCTTTTTTTTAAAGTATCTAGTGGCATATATAAACCATCTTTGATATTGTGTATCGACTGTGATGAACTATAAACCATCTAATATGGTTTATATACACATCTTTCTATTTTTTCATACCTCATACCTCAATGCTCAACGACCAACAGGACCTCCTCCCTTCCATCCCTAGGTATGCAACCCACATAGCACAGGTAACATTGTAGCTTTCTGTTGTTTGCTTACAACGTTACTCTCCAGTCTCGGTGAACGGACTATAGGCCAAAACTGCTAGAATTTGTCATTTTTTACGTTAACGTGTCAATATGTCATTTGTCCATCTCTAATAATAACAAAAAGAATACAACAAGAAAAAGAAGTGCCTTGTAACACCTACCGACATGAACCAAATACCTAATTAATTTTAATAAAAGCAGGACATCAGCATTGATGATTCCTGATTCGGAAATGACGAAAATTCGGGGAACGTTTTCAAGCACAAAACATAATATAAATCATATCACAAAAACTAGATCCAGCTTTATAACTCCAAACGGTTTCATGTTTCTTCCCCTAGAACCGGCTCTATAGGTCATCAAACCAGTTTCACAGCAGGCTGGTTCAGTACCTCTTCATTAGTTGCACAGCACCTCGAACCAGTTTTATGGCTCTGCAATCGACTCTATAGGACTTCAAAGTTTAAGTCCGTTCCGTATAAATTCTATTTTCTAATTAAAACAAGTCCAAGGGCTCCGTGAGGCTTAAAAGGGGCTACGGCAGGGATTTTGAAGGGTTTCGGCTATGAGGTCGAGTAGTTTTCACAGTATTTTTGGACGTAGAATCTATCCAAACATTGGACGTAGAATCTATCCAAACATTGTACGAGGAATTTTTTTCTTTCTTTTTATTAATTTAATTTTTGGATAATTTATACCAAAGAATAAAAACCCCTTGCGTAAAATTTGCACCGTCTTTAAGGTAAATATGATTAATTTTGCAATACATATTACATTTTATTTTTTACTAGCTGGGACATCCGTGCTTCACACGAAATATCAAATTCCCATCCATCACTTATCAAAAATGCAACCCATGCTTCACTCAGAACACCCATAGCAACCCGTTAACTCGTAACTAAATACTCCACATGCCGGCCCGTATATTAAGAGAGGGTAAAATTACCTGTCCATGTAGGTTCACTTCGATTGATCATCAAGAAGCTGTATCCCCATACCAAATTTTAGCGCTCTGGGATGAGCAGGAGAGAAAGTCGGTATTCCCTCAAAACCCATAATAATAATGCAACTCATGCGTCATTCGGAAAACCCGTACCAACTCGTCAGCTCGTAATTTTTCTAAGGAACGACGCTTGTTGACCCGTTTCATCGTCTATTACTAATGCATCCTTCCTTTATTCGGAACACACTTTTATAGCTTCCCGTCAACTCATAGTTTGGAAATTCCTAGCTGGAAATGCCAACATGACAATATCACCAAGCTCATTCAAAATTCAGGCGTAAGTCGAACCAAAACGTTCAAAACGACGCGTCGTGGGGACCAGACGGACTTCCTCATTCCGTTGTTTCTGTTTGGTCGGCGACAGTAGACGCCTCTTTAACACACAACATACAAACAGGCAACGCTCTTTTACACGTAGCTGTGTGCTGCTCCTCTTTGCACCACACCAACCTCAACGTGCAGGTTGCCCTCAGTATTTTACCGGTTATTACCCTGGAAACGACCCCCGAGATCCGACTTGTTTACAAACAAACCGTCGGAAATTATCGCCGGAGGTACACCTCCCTCCTCACGACTGTTCCTGGACAACGGATCGACGCTACTGACTTCTGGAATCACGCAAGTTCGGAAATCAATATTTCCTGAACGACTTGGACTCAGGAGTTGAACGAGCCAGGATGATATTTTCAATAATCTTAGTTTGAAAGTAAAAAGTGTACGTAACCGCGAAGGTTCTACTTACTGGAATAATAGACAGCTGGTACACCATTTTAAAGGCGGAAGTCACCCAAGGCCAATAACACCATCGCAGTCATTAATTGTATGCACTTTCAATCAGGAGTCATCAGATGTCGAGCTGAAAAAATAAATATATAATGTAAAAATACATCACGGACATGAGAACTGTCACAATAAAGACTAACAAACAGTACTTACCACAAAATTCGAACAACCATAAACAACGTGAATACACTGCAAACATCCTGGTGTATACTTCGCGATGAATGAAGAACTTATGGAGAACGTGACACACTCTACTGCTGCCCACTTTATGGGCTTTGGTTGAACCTTCCAACTGACTGTCCTTGGAGCGACCAGCGCATAATTTGTTTCTTTCTGTAGTGAGTCGATTTCTTTCTGAAATGACAATAGCCGTGTATTAAGCGATTTATTTAATAATGATAGTACAATACATGTGGGAACACAGCAAGATTTGGATGCTGGGTGTGTACCTACCTAATTTGGAAGTTAAATTCCCTCAATTTAGGTATTGGGCGTTTGGAGAAGAGCCGGAGGCGTAAATCCTCGATTTCGCCGCCGGTGTTTTTGGAGGAAGATTGAAGGAGTGTGAAAACACCTCCGTCCAGGGAGTCGCATGAATGGGCCCGGGAACCGAATGTCGACTAATACTTTTTTCTGAAAGAACTTCATAATTTGAAGCCATAGCAGTGGGTTTTGGGCTCCTACGGTGTAATACAAATTTCCAGGGCACTTTAGAAAATTTCAACTTTGAATCTGCAGGGAAGAGTGGCGCTTCCAAGAAGCTCTCTGGTGGTCAGCCAATGAACTAAAAGCACGAATTCAGACAGATTCACGAGATCAGAAAAGGTGAAATCGCAAGGAAAATAGTCGTTCGGATTTGTTCTGACGCTAGCGTGACGGACAGACCATATTCATGTTCACCAACATAACATAACCAAAAATAAAAAAGATTTTTTTGTTCACTTTCTACTTTTTGTGTGAGTGCACTCTGGCAGATTAGTTAAAGTGTCAATATTCGCCAAATATTCACTAGTGATTTCCTCTGCTCAGACACCTAATTTCTCAGTGCTAACTGTACTGAGTACTTTGTTCATTATTAGTTCAACTACGTTCGGCCGAATTTTCCCATTTCTCTGACCTTGTTCCCTAGCCCATTGTCGTGAGCTCTGGACAGGGGGGGGGGGGGGGGGGGAGAGTGCAGCCACAGTAACGGGAGATGAGCTTGCTGCAGATTGGCGTGAATTGTCAGGATCCACCACAGAAGCATCATCTCCGGAAGGTGGGGGTGACAATAGGTACCCTGCACGAAGTGTCGAGAGGGGTATTGTTTCTCTCAGGGCCCGCGGTTATAACCGGAGTCAGTGGCTGCAGCTACCTCGGACTAAGTATTGTACCCAGAGGTGGCCTGTCCCACTGGTCCAGTCTTACCTCCCCTCACCCCCCCCCCCCCCCCCGGATTGTCAATGAGGGAGGCCTGGGCAGCGGATCCAGGCGTTGGGATCTCCCACTGACTCAGCTTCCCTGGGCATATAGGCCAGTAAAATAAGGCCGAAATTTGTTTTAATGCCTTCTAATGGTCCTAAATACACGGAATCGTGAGTTTGCACCATCGCAGGTGGAGAGCTTAACTTTTGGCAGCCGAAAAACAGCGAAATTTTCGCACGTTTTTCAGTTGTTCGCCTCTAACTCGGAAACTATCCATCCTACAGAAAACGTTATACTTTACGAAATGAAAGAGCATTAAATTCGCTATTCAAAACACTGCATAAACATCAAATTCGGTTCAGCGGTTTAGCCACTACCAGGGACGACTATTGTCTTCGACGGGTATCCAGATGACGCTATGGAAAAGAGCACAAAAACTGTGGAGAGATTGCGCCGCCAACATAAAGCTTCTGCAGCCAGGGTGGAGTTTGTTGAAACAACGACAGCTTTCAATTACATGAATGATTACAAGATTCACATGAACCTGGGTTCAGTAGTTTAATCTGTGGTTCAGACACTGATTGACCTAAGGGCAAAAGATCTAACAGGTTTGTTCTAGGTCTGACTGCGTCTGTCGACAGAAGTTGGACAGCTGTCGACAGAACCCGACCCCACTTACTCGAGCTGTCGGTTTTCGTCCAACCTACGATCGACCTGGAACACCAGTTCTTAAACTGCGCATGTCTCCGGCAATTTCTGTTAACATACCGTCAAACCTGGAACAAACCTAACATTGGTGTTCACGAACCTCTGGGTCCTGACCGCTCCTTAGTTCATCTTTTGACCGATTGATGTTCCCAGCGCTCTGCCCGCTCAACAGCTGGAGCTCGCATTTCGCTCCATTTTTCAAAATTTGAATTTATTTTTTGAATGAGGTGTTATTAGTCCCTGCTCCAATAGGACTGTTAGAAGGAACCTTTCATCCAGGACAATTCATCAGATGCTTCTGAAAATTGGTTCATTGTTCCTAGTGGCTTCCGTGAATGCTCTCGTACAAAACTTATCTGCTCATTCTTGCGATTTTCATCCATATTCCTTAACGATTTCTTTATTGATGGAGTTACTCCTTGAAAGCCACGCCGCACGTCTGGAATTTTCGTGTTTTTCGCGCATTTTCTTTTATTAAAAAAAGAGAAAATGAGCTATTGTGGAATAGGCCTCCTTGGGGTCCACACAATGGGGCATACACAATGACAAGACGAAAACTCAATCTGATTACATGGTTATAATCATATATTATGGTTTCCACATTTTCAGCTGCGTAGGCCGAAACAGTAAGGAAAAGGAAAAACGCTCGAACATTTTTCTTCCATAAACAGAGTTATATTGGCACTTCTTGAATTTCTTACACTTGCATTAATCACACTATAAGTTTGAAATATAAATTTTATTTCAATTAAAATAAGAATCAATCATTGTTCAGTAGGTACCTATCACACTATAGTAAGCTGACAGGGTTAGATGCGTGGCGAACGGCTTCGGCATATAAATTGAATTCTTTCTCTGTGTTTTGGAGGTCTTTTTTTGTTGTCAGGTGTAGTCGCTTCAACTCGCTTGGATTTTTCACAGTGCCTGAAAAAAAAAAATCATCAGAGAGTTAGGGAAATGTGTCAGTCAGACAGCTAGTTAGAAGAGCAATTATTTTGTTTAAAACTAAGTAGGTACCCATGAAAAAACATATTTTCTATCTGACAAAACCCTCAAGAGAAAACCTCAAAAGCCGCCCATTCCCATTTCCCACTTTTGGTTTATTGTTCTGTGAATAATACACCTATGCAATCGCCTCGGAAATTTTTTTTTTCGACTCCAAACTTCATCACTACCTACGTTTCACGACCCCTAGTTTACAAGATTTGTAATCTAGGGGTCGTGCAATCTAGATTTAATCTGCAATATCCGTCCACCGTTGTTCTCCCTCAAGAAAACGCTGCAAATTTTACACAAGGGTTTATTATTCTTTGATATAGGTTACTTCTGCAGAAATTTAATTCTGTCAATGAAAAAAAAGAAATTTTTTTTGGATTTTTTTCTTTAAACATTTTTCGTTTTTTTACTTGAAAAATATTTGACCTCCTGGGATCCTTCAAAAATCCCATTTGTAGCCCCATGAAAGCCCTATAGATCGCAACAGTAAAGTCGGCTCGTTCCGGGTCCCCGAAAAATGTATTCTACGTCCAAAAATACTTCGAAAACGACACCTAACTCGATCCCATAGCCAAAAGCCTTCAAAAAACGCCTCCCGTAGCCCCATTTTAGCCCCATAGCGCCCCACGGGTTTGGGCGATCGGGCTGAAAACCTTGCGGGCGCTACTAGATGGTAAGATTTCAGATTTTTTAAACAATTCCTACTGCCCAAAACTGCCCGAGCGGCGGACGGACATTTCGGTTTTTGAATCCAGACCTCTTGAAACGGATAATGTCAAATTTTGAGGCCGATCGGAGTCGTCGACCCCCGTCGCGAAAACAGGTGTATTATTCCAAGAATAATAAACCAAAAGGTCGAAAAAAATCTGAAATTTTGTACAGACGCTCCATTTGGGCTCTAGTGGTGCATAATTACCAGGGCATCCCGATCCCCCCATATCCACACCCACTATCCTACCTCTTGGTTTCCCTCCATTCATTAATTTAGTGATTTCAGTATTATTCCGCTGTTGGGTACCTACCTACCGGACTTTTGAGGCAACTTTGGAGGCTAACGTCCCACGTTCGTTCGGCGTCAATGTGAGATGCGCAAGCTCATCCCCATGATGTCCCCAATGGGACACACTGACCGTCATCATGAATTTTCGACATAATTTGAGCAGGGCAAAACCCGTTGATTTTTTGGGATCCTTGCGTCTTCAAGTGTCGAGTGCGGTCCCTCCTATCAGAGTTGAAATATCCAGAACGGTGACAACTGAAGTAGATAGTTTTTAACACAGTTCCACTATGAGGTTCTGACCCCTTCATTAAAATATAAGTTTTCATCCTGGGCCTCGAACTCCTCCTTCCATGCCTTAAATAGGTCAACCGAAGCAAAACATTTCGTCTCCTGTTGGATGACAACGTCGTGCAATTCACGAATGTGGTCGTAGAATTCTAATTTCTTGCCGAAGTCGCGATTGCATGGAGTGCACGTGAACCTCAAAGCGGTCGGCTCCGGTTGTGGCTCGCCGTGGTATTTGGCTTGATGCCTTTTTAAATTGAAAACGGAAGATGCGGAAAACTGAACCTTTTAAACTACACTTTGAGCACTGGGGTCTCTTATGGGACATAATAAACGGACGGAATAAAACATCACGGGCAGATACGAAATGACGACGACGAAACGACAGAAAAACTTGACAAACCGATAACACTGTTATCATAACAGATATCAGCGAGAGCCGCTTGACAGCGATTGCAGCGCCTACAATGCCAATCTGTCAAAAGATGAACTAAGGAGCGGTCAGGACCCAGAGGTTCGTTTGGTGTTCGTCCTGGATTCGAACCAGGCGGATCAGTGCTCTCACTGTCTGAATCAGGTGAAACAGTCACGTTAGTCCACTGCATCCCTAAAGTCATTTAATATTACAGTTCTATACATGTAGCGTGCACGGAATCGTCCTGATGAAAAATGATTGACCCCTCTCTCCATCTGATACTCGGTCGCCTCGCAGACGAAGCTTGCATCTTTTCAATCTCGCTGGGGGCCGATCTTCCGCAGGTGTGTGTCTAAAGACCACCCGAGTGGGGGCGCGTGTTACCTTCATGTGTGGCCACTGGGGGCGCGTGTTCCCCTCATGTGTGGCCACAGGTGGCGCGTGCGCACTGCTTGTGTGGTCTCTACAGGCTGTTTCTTGACGTGTTCTGCTTACCTCAGCGCAAATTTCGGAAAGAGCGGATCCGTTGGGCTCCAAATAACACGTCTAATAGAAGGAACACGACAAATTCACTTTTGAACCCAACTTTGTTACCAAATCGAATCCATCGACCAACATACAGACGCATACAAAGGCGTTAATGCAGATGCTAAAATGTTTGTTCAAGATGTCATGTAGTCAATACATTGTACTCTTCATGTATTTTTCCCTTCTTACCTTCGAAGCTTAGAGGTCAAGCTTAAGGCCAATTATGACACCAAACTTTCATGAAACTCCTCAATCACATGCTATTAAGGTTTGCAAATTTTGCAAATAGATAAGCACATCCACATCTAACCCACTATCACTTATCACTGACCAAGGAAATTCCTTGAAGGAATGCTCAAAAAGAATCGATTCTTTCAAGATGATTATCGATTTTTTTTGTAAGGCAACCCGGACAATTTTCGATGACACAAAATCGTTTAATAATAAATTATTCTTCGTATTTTAAAATTCAGTGGGGTCAAAAATGTTGATCATCCTCAAAATTTGTCATAACGTGTAGATCCTAAACCTAAAAGGTCCATTCGCCGTCCACGACGTTTTGGGCAGTAGAAATTCATTCAAATATGAGATAAAATTTTTGACGCAATAAGTACCTACTCGGTTCACCATCAAGTTGTGCCCGCAAGGTTTTGAAGCTGATCGCACAAACCCGTGGGGCTTTGTGGAACTACAGGAGGGGTTTTTGAAGGGTTTCATCTGAGATCGAGTTAGGGGTCGTTTTCGAAGTATTTTTGGACGTAAAATCCATTTTTGGGGGGTTCCCAAAAGCATCCGATTTCTTTTGAAGTCGATTTTCTCCTGCAGGAAGTCGAATGAGGTCTAATTTTCCGAGTAATCTTGATAAATCGTTTTTCAGGGTCCGTCATCTGTCCAAACACTTAACACGACAATAATGCTAAATTTTTGATAAAAAACTTTATTAATAAAAATTATTATTAATAATAATTATTAAATTAATACAGCTAAAAAGCCTGAGGCCTGAGGTTGAGCCTTGAATTCAAAAGAAATTAACAATCGGGGGACATACGTGAGAAGGGTTGGAGGAGTGATGGCGAGGAGGGGTGGAAACGCCCAAAGCCTCTTGGCTCAGTGCTCCAGCCAGATGCACTTCATCAATAAGCTGTCTAACTGAAGTAATGTAACTGCAGTAAGTGTGTAACTGAAGAAATGTGCAAAATGCATTCTAGCTTGAGTCGCTATTTTGTTTGTAGGTATAGACGGTACCTACTAATTCACAGACCAAGTGCCCCTTTTATTCTTTCTAAATATAGGCGCCGTTATTTTTCTCGTTCACCTCAGTATTACCTAAGTTCACCTAGGCATTAAAAGTACGTATTATAGGTACGCTTTCTGGTTCCTATTCATTTTCTCGTTTTTACAAAATAGGCTCGTTTTTACCTATGAAAAACCCCTTTGGATAGGTAATTGTTGTGGTGGGGGGTAAATTGAATCGCCCGGGCTGGTCAAAACCGCCTATCCGCCCCTGATCCGCCTGTTGCTGTTATCCATCGGCTCAATCAAAATAAATAGGTCAATAATAATTACATTAATCTCGTCGCACTTGATATTTTGTTGTCGTAGCACCGATATTTTTAAAATCCTTTCTGACGACCGGTTTTTATTATCACTTTTAAAATACTGCGAGAGGGGCGAAAATCCAGTTTTAGCTGTCTTATCGTGGTTGATGTCCCTGACAAAAATCTCCGGTTTGAACCTCGACCTTTCCCATCAACAGAATGAAATACCTCCTTTTTTCCTCTCATTCATTGATCTTACAGATAAAAGCGTCGTTTCGTACTTAAAACAGACAAATGAGTCTGGAGGCAACTAATTAGATAAATGTATATAAAACGAAAGATACCGTCGTAAATCGTAGCCGGGACGGGGCGGTGGTGAGCTGGTCCCTGTGGTGAGGGGAAGGAGCTCTGAGATATGTCAAGTGTTTCTTTACATTGGCCATTAGTGTATGGTTGTTTTGAAAGGGGGAGCTTTTGCCGTCGGTCGGCATTGGAGCTCACACGGTTTTTTATAACCACCTGACTCGGGAAGACTCTGGGGGTCCCTGGCATTCCAGGGGGGATAATCAGCTTCTTTCCAACTCCCATGCGATGGGGTCCGAGGAGGCCCTTTCGCCTTATAGATCTCAACCTTTAAGAGATCTTTTAAAGTAGTCACCTCTTCAACATAACACTGAACCTACCACAAACCCAATGTGTGAGTTGGTACTTTTCATTAGGGCTTCATCAATTCTTTTTGACTCGTATTTTAGGTTTGTAAATTCATTCTCCGATAAAGTGACACGTTACAGTCTTGTTCACCATTGCGGATCTTTCATCAAATATCTTTATGTTCTGGGGCTTCTCTTATGTCCTGTTCAGAAAAGAGTCTTCGTTCGGACAGGGTAAATATCGATTTAGAAGCTTACTTAGCCTTTGTGGAACCAAACCAATCTGTTGGGAGTGGATCTGCACATGCTCGCATGAATACAGTGTCTCGAAAACCTGGCGTGGGAGTTTATTCCTTGTCATTCATCTGGTCAAGGTATGAACTCATTCCTTTCATGGAAATTTGTTTTCTTAGTTTTATGCTGCATCGTTTATGATGGGCTAGTAACATTCATCCAAAGCTTCCTTGTCTTCATTTAAATTGTTGCCTAATGTTATTGACAATATCATTCAACTGCCTTGACACCTTTTTTGGAGCCGTTTTGAGCAGTAGGATTTTTTTTAGACTGAAATTTAGACAAAATACTAAATAGGTTCTTTGGCTATGGGATCGAGTAAGGTGTCGTTTTCGAAGTATTTTTGAACGTAGAATCCATTTTTGAGGGTCGCAGAGCCATCCGATTTCACTGTGGGGTTCTATGGGGCTTACATGGAGCTACAAAAGGAGCTTTTGAAGGATGACAGGAGGTCAAATGAGGTGTCGTTTGCCGAGCAGTTTTGAACGCATAACCCGTTTTGGGCAGTAGGAATTATTTTCTTAACTCTGAAATTTTGACAAAATACTCGGTTTTTTTATGTGCCCGCAAGGTTTTCAGCCCGATCGCCCAAACCCGTGGGGCGCTATGGGGCTAAAATGAGGCTACGTGAGGGTTTTTCGGCTAAGGGGTCGAGTTAGGTGTCGTTTTCGAAGTATTTTTGGACGTAGAATCCATTTTTTGGGGGGTCTAAGAACGATCCGATTTCACTGTGAGGATCGATAGGGCTTTCATGGGGCTACAAAATTTGTAGTAGCCCATTTAATGGGAGTTTTTATGATCCCAGAAGGTCAAAATTATTTAATAATATTTTACCATATTATGGTGTCGTTTTCCGAGTAATTTTGGACGCAAAATCCATTTTTTCGAGGTTCCACATCCGTCCAATCCAAACATTGATTTTTTTTTTTTTTTTTTCAAAACTTTTTTCTTCTTTCTGTCATAGAATTAATTTTTGCCCAATTAACCTATATAATATATATAACCTATATTATTCCTTATATATATAAAGAATACCTACATTATAGGTATTCTTTATATATATATAAGAATAATAAAACCTTGTACAGCGTTTTATCAATTGAAATCGGATGCAAAAGTCGAATTTCCTGAGGACAACCTTAAAATCTGAAGTTTACCACCTACCTATTTCAAGTGTCCAGGGTAAAGAAGGAACAATAATTGTTGTCCTTAAGGATGTGATATCGCGACTGTTTTGGCGGGTACGTTCTTCAGTAAATGGTTTACCTACTTAATACTTGGTCGGAGCTCGACAGATTTCAGCATCTCTTGCCAGAGCCCGGCACCCACCCACCAGCTCCCGACAGAGGAACGCAGCAAATAAAAACACGATTTGTCATAGGCAGGTACCGCGCGAGGGGCTTTTTTACATTAGGTTGACCACTCCAATAAATTATTCGTCCCGGGTAGCCTTTTCCCCCGTCTGCCTCCTCCCCGGAGTTGGTGAATGAGAAAAAACAACCTACGCTAACCGTGTTGAGGACAGACAAGAAACAGACAAAAGCAAATGTACGGGCAAGAGGGGAAGTGTGGGGCAGGAGGGGAGTCACCGGCGTCAGCAATGCATCACGCCTCTTCCATCCGGTTTTCAAAGCTGCCACTTCTTGTTGGGAGACTTTTGTGAGACTTGTTGGTACTTAACTAATATTATGTCAAGAGCCTTGTTTGGTTGGACTAATATTATGTCAAGAGTGTGATCACGTGATCGAGTGCCTTTTTTTCCTGCCCTGACGAAGCAATAAGAGTTTTTGGAAAGGGTGTGAAAGGAAACACTGTGTCGTTTGTGTGGCTCGTCTCTTGTTGGAGGTGTAGTCACGATTTTCCTTGAGCTGGGAGAAAATGTTCAAAATGCTGCCTCATTCTTCAAACAAGGTGCCTCGGCTGATCAAATAAGGTTGAGATGAGAAAAGTAGACTCCGAAACCAATGGGAACAATTTCCCAAACCTGCGGAGGATCAGACTCAAAAGTTAACCTTTCATTTTTCATGTTATATTCTTAAAATGGATGTAGGTACCTACGCTTAATGTTGTACGCCACACAGTAGCCTAGAATGTAAATTCAGCAGATCAAAACCTCTATTGTGTGTATTGTTGTATTTTGATATACCTATTTTGCCATTGAACTCTGTTATTCTGAATTTAAGATGGTAGATGCGTTTTGCGGGTCGCTAGAGTTAGGGGGATTGAATGAATCTAAAACGCAATGGGTTTGGGGGATCGAAGGAAACCTCAGCGTGGATGAAAAAGTCTTTAATGAGTCAGGCTGATGAACATTTGGTTTTGCTGTATCTTAAGAACAAATAACATGCCCACAAGTGCGATATCTTATTTGTGGATGTAATTGATTGCCAGACTTTGAGCAATGTATTGACATGGAGCTGTGGCCCTTGGAGAACATGTAGCCAGCATTTTGCATGCTGCCACCTGAGGGCTTGGCCCTGCCGTGGCAAAATATCCAAACTATTTAGGGGGCTTCATTAATTTCAGAACTTGATTTGTGTCTTTCCTTATTCATGAAATGAAGTTTAGTTCCTATTTGACCCTCATGCTATGAGGACATTCCTTTTTCACCTATTTAGGAGCAAAGTAGATTTTTGGAATAGATATAATTTATTGCCAGGGTTAGAGCAATGTATTCATTTGAAGCTGAAGGCCTTGGCGAATAAGTGGCAAGTATTCTGAACGCTGTCGCTTAAGGGCTTGGCCTTGCTATGGCAAAATATCCAAACTGTTTAGGTGCTTATTTCATTTCAGGACTTGATTTGTTCCTTCCCGTGGCTTGAAGAGCCGCCCATCATGTAATGCAACGACCCCACTTTATAGAAATTGAAGAGCAGCTGCTGTAATGAAGGTTGTGCCGAAGAACATGATTGACTTATTCTTCGTACGTCAGGCTTGTACTAAATTATTTTTGAAAAAAAAGAAAAACAAAAGATTATCCGCAACACTGAAGCCAACACCATCAATAATCCAATTGGTCGTCTTTATCATCGCAAAAATTGGAAATTCCTCCGTGATCCATGAGCAGTGCTTTGATTCGTCAAGCAATTTTGTCTTCTCCGGGGAGGTGTCTCATACCTGTCGATGAGGTAGCAAGATGCGTGTGTCTTTCACTACTAGTTGGAGGATGCTTTTCTTGACGATTCACGAATTGTTTTTTTACGCCCTGTTCTTGCCGCTGAGTGTGTTGGTGGCTGTTGGAATTCCGAGAAAAGTTTCATGGGTTGCCTGTTCATGGTGTCAGATTGCCTTCCTTAGTCAACAGTCTCAGAGGAGTTGGTCTCTTGTACACTCCTTTAGGGTGGTGTCATGAGAGACATCAATGTACGGGCCGTTCTCACAAAAACATCGGATTTGAAGTCGATATTTCCAGATTTCAAAATGTTCTTGTTTTCACCCAGAAAACATTTGGCAGCACGTTCGAAAAGTTGGCAGTTGACTTCATGAGACATCCAGATTAATGCCAAATTAGCCCTTAATATTTAAATTTTAATATGTAACACTGGGGCTTCTCGACTGAAATAAATGGATCCTAATACATGGAGCCTTACACAACACTCTTTTCAATTTTAAAAAAAATCTGTTATGGAAGACGACTTATGGGCTCAGGACAAGAAAAGTGCAGCTTTTCGCGGAATCACCACTAGGGAAGCAGCAGCAGCAGCAGTGGTAGTAGTATACTACTATAGTTGCTCGCCTGTTCCATCACCCGAAGGAGGCAAAACAGTTGCATCTTAAACTCAACCTGAGCCTTCTGACCTTCACAGAGTCCTGGTGACTGAAGGCGCTACAGCTGGAACTGCTTGTAGCATGATGAGAGTTGGATGCTGGCTCTCACTTCTTTAACAGCCTTTTCAAGCACTTGCAGCATGTCATGGAAAGATACTGCTGGCACTCTTCGCCCCCTTCCACCGTGCTCTTCTCCTTAATGAAGGGTGAAGAAGGTGGAAGGAGACGAAGAATGCCAGCAGTATCTTTCCATGACTTGCTGCAAGTGCCTGAAAAGGCTGTTAAAGAAGTGAGAGCCGGCATGGTCCAACTCTCATCATGCTACAAGCAGTTCCAGCTGTAGCGCCTTCAGTCGCGGAATCAATTAGCGACTCCAATTGTCGCCTTTCTTCTAAACCTCCTCCTTCATCGCGACCGAGGCTCTCCTTAGCGACGACTAGCGAAAAGCGTCGTTACTAGGGATCACTAGGGAAATTCGTAACGCCAAAACGTGCTTAGTCCAAAACGATTTCTGTGCGACAACCAGTTCCGAAGTTATTTGAAGATCGACGGTAGGAGGGTACGAATTTCTTTTGCGAGCCGTCGATATATCGAACTATAGTTTGATACTTCACGACGACAATCGTGTCAACAAGCGTTGTTACTAAGACAAATTACGAGAGTTGACGGGATGCTACGGGTGTTCCGAGTGAAGCATGAGTTGCATTTTTGATACGTGATGGACGGGATTTGGATATTTCGTGCATCGGGAAGTCCCCGTGGTCTACTAATTACGTAGGTAGGGGAAGGGCGGCTACCTTAAGGTTGAATTCAACCACTTTTTGCTTATTCTGATATTTCTGTTCTGCATTAGCGAAATTTGAATTGGTTTTCCCTTCTACAATCAGTTTAACTATTGCGCTGAACGATTAAATAGTAAAATCGTTACAAAATCAGAGTCAAATACCCGTATTCTGTCCATAAAAAAAATTGTTTTTTGGTTGAAGCTACCCCACCAGTGGGGTAGCTTCAACCATGATGTGGGGTACCTTCAACCACTTTCATAGGGTAGGTAGGTGAACGGGTACACCCATTAAAACGCATGAATATCTTTATATTAAATATATTATATATAATATTTCATCAAATTTTGATAAAATATTAAATCAACCTTGGTAAAATGAGTTCAGTTCTTCTCTAGTAGGTACCTATTAATAAAGGTGCTTTTTCGCATCACAATAATGAAACAAAATACTTCAGCTTCAAAAATAAACTCAATGGGCTCCTTGAAAAGGTCAGAATTCATCATTTCCAGCACCCTTTACCACCCTACATAAATTTTTAGTTCGAAAATCTGTAAAAATACGTGCAGAACTGTTTTAGAAATGTCGGAGATTTTGAAATGAAAGCGGAGGGCACGTGACGTCACCAAGTAGTTGGGCACAGAGCCACCAGAGCGCTGAATAATAAATCTGAACGGAATCTGAATAAAAACACTCGACCCGGGTCGATTTTGAATTACCTACCTTCTTTGATGATAACTCGATGCTCGATTAATGACCTCTGATGATTACCCCAATTTTTGAATTTCGGGGTCGTCTTTTCGCATACCCAGCAAAGTTGGCTAACTTGCATAGATGCGAGAGAGAGAGAGATCAAAAAATGATCCTGCAGCCGACATCATGTACCCCCTCCAGGCCTCGGAATTCAAATATGTATTATATTTTTCCAAAGGCCCTATAAATAATAGAGACGCGTTTTCTGCTATGTTGACTCATTTTCGAAACTATTGAAGCATGAGCTTTCCAGGATTTTTTTTTTTTAATCATTCAAGGAGCTCATTGTATAATTTATTTCTCTCTTTTTTCTAAAACTAAATATCCCAGTCTTTTGAAAACGTTCTTCATTACATGTGTGAATTCTCTCTTCTATTGCATCACAGCTTTGACTAATAAAGCTATTAAAGTTATTACCTACTAGTTCTAGTTTCATCACAAAGAAAAATAGGAATTCAGAATAACTAAGCAATTTTGAAAGGTACCCAAAAGATGGGGTAGATTCAACCACTCAAAAAAGTGGTTGAAGGTACCCCACTTCGTTCTGGTTGAATCTACCCCACCCTCACTTTTTGAACTACGTGTGACTTGACCTTCAAAGAGAGCATGCAATCAGAAAAACTCAAGTTGTTCCAAAAACTAGAGTAAATTATGAATCTAATGATGCAGAGTTCATTCCAAAATACATATCCTGATATGTACAACAGAGCAACAAAAATTATGATTTTACAAACCTTGCATCGCTAGAAAACACGTTTTAAATTGCAGCAAGCCACCCAAATAAGCTGAAACCTCCAAAATACGGTTACAATGTCTTCTTCACTTCTTCTTCCTTTCGTAATTTTCTCAGCCCTAAAAACGTTCATCATGGCGGACAAATCGGCAATGGTTGAAGGTACCCCATGGTTGAAGGTAGCCGCCCTTCCCCAACTATTTTGCCACACCATTAATGCTCACTTCATTCCTGGTAAATCGTAAAACAACAATTTTTCCGACTCTTGTTCGATAAGAAACGCAAAATTGCTGATGGATGAGGATACTCGTTAGAATTTCCTGAGTAATGACAAAACTGAATGCAAATTATGAACAATTCACAGGTTCCATCTCTTCAGCTGTCTTCCGGGATGAGTCAACGTAATATTGTCAAATCGCAGACGCTAATTATTAGCTAGTATTATACTGTCTGGCTGCTATTTTATTAATTTTCGTTTAATCCATGATGAATGTTTAAAATGTTTTAACTCAGCAAAAAAAAAAAAAAAACGAAACAAAACAAAACATTCAAGATCGGAGATTTTTCAGGATGCAACTGTAAGTGGGAGCAAACAATGCGTGAGTACTTTTAGTTCCCACCATTATCATAGAAAAGCTGATTTCCAAGTGGTAGGTCCTAGTTTTTATTCAACTTCCATTCATCACACCAACTGTAGAGATGTTGAGATTAGTCAAACCCAAAGACATTTCTGTGTTCACAGCCCTATAATGACCTGGTCGAGAGTGAATGGCTTCGAACCCTGCCGTGCGGACGGCGCTATCCATCTGTAATAATATATTGGAGGCCTACCCTGGATTTTTCTACCTTACAACCGACTTGGGAATACCTGGTTGGTCCCCGTGAAGGCCTCCGCTGAGGGGCCTTTTTCAACTCAACATGGCGAGAGAAGTTCGTGCCTTTCGTGAGACTCCCAACGATTGTGGCTGCCTGATGGGGGTTGAGGGAGGCGTCTGTGGAATCAGAGGAGGATCGTAATAATGCTTTATTAGAGGGCATACCTAGGCACTAAAACTAGTCGTAAAATTGATGCAACTCCAAGACAATTTCAAGTAATTCCATTTTGAACATTTTCCGAGGCGGAGATTACAATTAAGGTCCTCTTTGTGGGAGCATCGTTCCTTTTAATTGCTTGCACAGTAACTGGAATATTAGGTACGTTCCTCTTCGCTCATTAACCACTTTTAGATGAATTTTTGGGGTCAGTTGTGGTTCAGCATCTCTTGAACTTTTGATTGTAAACAGTTGTGAACTTTTGACCGCCTGAGCACCAGCGTTGCCTCACCTGATCCACCATCCACCAACAATTCAGATCCCTATAAATGAGAGTAAACAGCTTCCCTCAGGCGACAAACTTTTGGGGAACACGCGAAAGAAATCATGGTACGACACTTATTCCTGGCTTTGTAGGAGTGAATACAAATTCGATTTTCCAATAACATGTTGACAGGCCACCCTGAGCACTACGGTTGACTGCCTCCAGTTTTTCCACGTCTATGGTTTGGGTTTCAGCGCGGGCTCCTTCCCCCAAAGCTGTTGAATCCGTGTGGCTTTTGACGGGGCTCGAAAGGTAGGGAACTTGACCCCGTGCGCTTCCGCCGGACGATATCCCCTTTCAATCGAAACGAAAAATTCAAGTTGGTAGGTCGGAGAAGTTACACTGGACCTGATCGTGGTGGGGGAGTCATCGGTATGGGTTGATAGAAGCCCTGTCGACCGGATCACAGCCAAACTCGTTGGACCGGAGATAGTTGTTTCAGTTTGAGCTCACGATAAAACAATATAAAAACTTGACGGCGTTTCCTCATTTTCAGTGTGTTCAATGAGGTGGAAGAAACGAAAATATTTAAAAATTTTTTTTTCGAATTTCAAATGTGGTTAGTGCTAAAAATGTGCCACATTTCGATAGTAAAAATGTAAAATTCAGTAAGTTGAAAAAAAAAATGAATAATTTTTTTCCATTTTTTAAATTATCGGAAAAATTAAACTTAGACCTAAACTTAGGTACCTGTACGGGCTTATACACTTTTACTATCGATTTATAAAATGTGTAAACATTTCGTAATGATTGATTGAAATCTTCAGGTAGCGCCATGACCATCAATCCTCTTTTTTTTAGGAAACGCGAAAAACATTTTCTGCCTCGAAATCTAGTTAATTTGTGCACGAATTCATTCCATACTATGACATAGCCTTTAAAAATTAGGATTGAATCGTTTCTTGGTGTCCCCCCCCCCCCCCCCCCCACTATTGAACAGATTGTAATTGTAATAAAATGCTCACTTTCCGAGCTATAGCTACGTTCACGAGTCTTTCTGGCATCAGAAACAGGTTCTGATTCTGTATTACTTCAGGTTGCGACTGGGTTTGATCATTGAATAGTGTTCTATTTCGGTTTAGCCAACAGGAAACTCCCAACTCCAATCGTCAAAAAGGTGTTAACTCGCTATATCACGCTCAACTTGAACAGTAGAAGTCGTCAACAGCGTTTCAACTGCTTCCTGGTGGCCGTTGGAGTCCCTTTGTTGAAACAGTTCTTTGTGATTGATAGAGCTCATTTTACTGAATCCATGGATACCTACCGATAACTCAAAAACGCCGAATTTTGAGTTGTAACACTATTCACGCAAGGTTACCTACGATATGACTGATCAAACTTTAAAAGATACTTCAGTTCTCGCTTCGATCCCATCCATCACAAATTTCCCTTGAGAATTTCCATTTCAAGTTTGTGTAATTACCCTTTGTGTCCTTGTTTGTGTTAAACTCTTCTGCTGAAAACCTATGTGGTCAATCTCAAGCCCACAACATGCCGTAGAGGAAGACACGATCAGAAAACGCTGCAAATTTTACGCAAGGGTTTATTATTCTATGATATAGGTTGATTGTGCAAACATTAATTCTGTGAAAGAAAATAGTAGGTACCTATATTAAATAATATTTAGTATATACTAAATTTAGAAAAAAAATAAATTTTTATTTATTTTTTTCCATTTTCTGTACAATATTTGGACAGATATGGGACCTCGAAAAAACGGATTTTGCACGAATTCACCTACTATTGTAGTAACCCATCGTCAGAACGATAAATATAAATATGAAGTAGGTATTTATAAGGTATCTAAGATTATATTAACTTATGATAAGAGTCATTAATTATTGTGTGAAATGGATTATGAACTGAAACCACTAGGTTTAAAGGGGTTTTATTGTCATTCTGGGAAACTTGGCCCATTTTTGAACCTACGTAATTTGATCAAAAATTAAACGTAAGTAGTTCAAATTGTACAGAATTTTGTCCTCTTTAACTTTTAATTCGACCAGATTTTCGATTGGCCGGATAGGAAAAACGTTATAACACAAAAACTGAAACTAGGTTAAAAAACGCTGCAAATTTTACACAAGGGTTTATTATTCTTTTATATACGTTACTTGTGCAGAAATTTAATTCTGTCAATGAAAAAATAAAGAAATAAATTTTTTTTTGCATTTTATCTCAAAAAAAAATTTTTTTTTTTTAATTTTTTGTTTAAAATGTTTCTTTTTCAAAAATGCTGTATTTTTTACTCGAAAAATATTTAACATCCTGGGATCCTTCAAAAATCCCATTTTTAGCCCCACGAATGCCCTAAAGATCGCCCCAGTGAAATCGGATCGTTCTGGGACCCCCAAAAATGGATTTTACGTCCAAAAATACTTCGAAAACGACACCTAACTCGATCCCATAGCTAAAAGCCTCCAAAAAACCCCTCCCGTAGCCCCATTATAGCCCCATAGCGCCCCACGGGTTTGGGCGATCGGACGGAAAACCTTGCGGGCACAACTAGATGGTAAACCAAGTATTTTGCCGAAATTTCAGATTTTTAAAAAAATTCCTACTGCCCAAAACGGCCTGGACTGCTGATGGCGGACGGCGGACGGACATTTCGGATTTAGAATGTAGACCTCTTGAAACGGATAATGTCAAATTTTGAGCCCGATCGGAGTCGTCGACCCCCGTCGCGAAAACATAGGTGTATTATTCCAAGAATAATAAACCAAAAATAGTGGTTTTTAGGGCCCCCTGAAGTTAGCACAGGGTTAATCAGTCCGACTTTTTAAATTTGAAGTTCCTGATGGGTCCCAAACCGCCCACCAAAATGGCGGAAAGTTCCGATTTTTATGCAAACTCAAAAGGATAATATCCTATATAAAAAACGCTGCAAATGTTACACTAGGGTTTATTATTCTTTGATATACGTTACTTGTGCAGAAATTTAATTTTGTGTCAATAAAAAATTTTAGAAAAAAGTTTTTTTAAATTTTTTTTTCTCAAACATTTTTCGTTTTTGGCCTGAAAAATATTTGTTCTCCTGGGATCCTTCAAAAATAATTTTAATAAAATTATTCCATTTGTAGCCCCTTGAAAGCCCTATAGATCGCAACAGTGAAAACGGGTCGTTCCGGGATCGCCAAAAATGGATTCTACGTCCAAAAATACTTCGAAAACGACGCCTAACTCGATCCAATAGCCAAAAGGAGGTTAAAAGAAGATGAAGCTATGTTGGAAAATTTACATTGTAAAAATCGTCTACTTTGTACATATCAGCGTCTGAATTATTTTTTAATTTAATTTAATTTATTATTCAAAGTGTTTTTAATGTACAATTTGAAAGGCGTTGAACTAAGGCGACGGACGGGGATCGGCAGATGGTTGAAAAGCCTCACACCAATTTGACCAGGGCTTGGAGACATCGTACACGTTATGGGGTTATCCTGAGATCATCGCGATTCCTTGTTGGATACTTGTGTCGATTCTCTCCCGTTTCAAACGAACTGAGGTGATTGTGAATGAATTGTAAGTAAGAGCAGTGTTGAGTTCTTGACCGCAGACGACGAAATTTTTAAGTGCTTTATTCTCGAGAGTCGGTCGGGGAAATGATACTAGACTTCAGGCCAACGTTTCGCTATATTTATACAGCATCATCAGGCTATAAAAAATAGAACCATCACGTTATGTCCATAGTTGTGTAACGTGATTGTAGTTGTGTCCATATGTGTGTAACGTGATGGTTCTTTTTGTATAGAAAATGATGCTGTATAAATATAGCGAAACGTTGGCCTGAAGTATAGTATCATTTCCCCGACCGACTCTCAAGAATAAAGCACTTAAAAATTGTAGGTAAGCGCTTACATAAAGACCGGGGAGAGTGAGCAACCTTTAATGCTTTAAATTGACCACGGCAACTGTCACTCCACAGCAGACCCCTGAGCGTCCTAATTGCCTTCTTCTGGAGCCGGAATACAGAAGAATACAGTACCAGGTAGGCCAGACGGCTCTGAAAACAGGCAGAATAAACGGTCCTCAGTGCTTCACCCACTTAACACTTCTGGAGAGCCTCCGTAACATAAAGTTGCGCTTGGTTGACAACTTCACAACGTGCCAGGACAAGCGACCATCCACCTCCAACCCCAACAGGTCAACAGAATGAGATAAACGGCCGTTCAGTTGAAAATTCAAACTGCGTTTTCTCCATGTTCAAGCGAAGAGCATTCTGGGAGCACCAGTCAGCTATCAAACCCGGTGCATTCGACCATTTTCTCCTTCAGATCCTGTTCAGAAGAGGCCCCCACGACGGCCGTTATATCGTCCGCAAATAGGGACAGGTAGCTCGTATCCTGGTAGACGAAGTCATTTATATATACCGTAGTATAAACAGGGAAGGACCAAGTCCAGAACCCAGTAAAATCCCACACGGAATCGCTACCCTCTCAGAACGCTGACCGTTGTAGACCGTGACCTGACTCCAACCCTCAAGGTCACTCCTGAAGAAGTTTTGTGACAACTGGGCGACACCATAATGATCCAGCTTCGCGAGAAGGAGATCAAACGGTACCTAATCGAATGCCTTCGACAAATCGTAGAGTTGCAGGACTGTAAGTGAACTCCCCTCAAGCAAAAACGCTGCAAATTTTACACGAGGGTTTATTATTCTTTGATATAGTTTACTTGTGCAAAAATTATTTCTGTGTCGAAAGAAAATAATTTGGAAAAAAAAATTTTTTGGATTTTTTTTTCAAAACATTTTTTTTAAGTTTTTAAAAAAAAAATTGTTTTTCAGACATTCTTTATTCTTTACTCGAAAAATATTTAACCTCCTGGGATCCTTCAAAAATCCCATTTTTAGCCCCATGAAAGCCCTATAGATCGCATCAGTGAAATCGGATCGTTCCGGCACCCCAAAAAATGGATTCTAAGTCCAAAAATACCTCGAAAACGACACCTAACTCGATCCCATAGCCAAAAGCCTTAAAAAAAACCTCCCGTAGCCCCATTTTAGCCCCATAGCGCCCCACGGATTTGGGCAATCGGACTGAAAACCTTGCGGGCACAACTAGACGGTAAACCAAGTATTTTGTCAAAATTTCAGATTTAAAAAAAAAAATTCCTACTGCCCAAAACGGCCCGGACGGCGGACGGCGTACGGATATTTCGAATTTGGAATGTAGACCTCTTGAAACGGATAATGTCAAATTTTGAGGCCGATCGGAGTCGTCGACCCCCGTCGCGAAAACATAGGTGTATTATTCCAAGAATAATAAACCAACACAACGGTCTATTACTATTAGGTCTACTACACTCGGTCAACTACCGAGCAAGCCGCCAGACATGTGCTATTACCTCTCCTGAAGCCAAACTGTCTCTCATGGAGAATCTATTTACCCTCAAGGTATGCGATAAAATCTTCCATCGCAGCCTTCTCCATTACTTTAGCGAATACCGGAAGCTTTGAGATAGGACGAAACTCGCTGTAAGTAGAACTTTTCCTTTTTTTGGGAATATGAGTTATGTACAGCAGACACCTTGAAGCAAGCTGGGATCTCACCACTTGAAAAACACTTGTTCACGAGGATGGTTAAAGGCTCGACAGTCAAGTTAGCCACCTCTTTCATGAAGGAGTCGATCTCGTAATAATGCTGATTTGCTTGGAGCGAGGATATAGATTATATTGACTGGACGATTCATCTGGACTGTCATCCAGCTCAATGATTTCTCCAAAACACTCAGAAGCGAGGACATGTGGACAACTTCCCATCAAACTAAACTCACTTGCAAATTTAGGTAGGTACACAAAATTCACTCGACTTAAGTTCCCGAAATCAGTACCGAGGTATCAAATTTTCATTCAAATCCGTACATTGCCAGATCTTCAGGATGCTCACTGCCAGGAGTCAGAAAGCTGGACCTCAGTGTTCATTCATTCATTAATTCTTACATGACGTCAGAGAGTAGTATCTGCTAACACAGCCCGGAATGCCCCGTGAAAAGAGCTGGGTGGGGGTAGTTCGCCCAGTGCCACTGAAAGGAATTCCCAACGAAACCCAACAGTTCACATAGTTGACCGGTGAACATGACACCCACCCGGTCACCTTTCGGTTCATTGTGTCGTCGACGATCGATATCGATATCAAATTATGAGATCCGACGTGGGGGGAAGTTAGTTGCGGCTCATCACCGCACCACCTCCGCTTCGGCGGTCACGGAGTCCCCTTCGAACCCAACTCGGGTGAAAGGAGGAGACATGGAGTTGAAAATACGGTGGATGCATCCGAGTGATAGTAAAATGCGGCATCGGAGAGGGTTGAAAGCCTCTGATGGACGCTAGAAGGGAGGTAGGTATTAAAATTACCCAAGATAGCAACCATACTACGAAGGCATAAGAGAACGCGGCAAATTTTACACAAGGGTTTATTATTCTTTGATATAGGTTACATGTCAGAATATTAATTCTGTCAACAACAACATTTTGAAAACAGAAGAAGTACCTAGTTAATATAATGTAACAATTTTTTTACTCGGAAAATATTCGACCTCCTGGGATTTTTGAAAAATCCCATTTGTAGCCCTACAGGTCCCCAAAGTGAAATCGGATCGTTCCGGGATCCCACAAAATGGATTCTACGTCCAAAAATACTTCGAAAACGACACCTAACTCGATTCCATAGCCAAAAGCCTTCAAAAAACCCCTCCCGCAGTTCCATTTTAGCCCCATAGCGCCCCACGGGTTTGGGCAATCGGGCTGAAAACCTTGCGGGCACAACTAGATGGTAAACCGAGTATTCTGTCAAAATGTCAGATTAAAAAAAAAAAAAAAAAAATCCTACCCAAAACGACCCGGACCCCAGACGGACATTTCGGTTTGGAATGTAGACCTCTTGAAACGGATAATGTCAAATTTTGAGGCCGATCGGAGTCGTCGACCTCCGTGGCGATTTATAGTAGTATTCCAAGAATAACAAGTTTAGGGCAATAGGATTTTTTTTAAATCTGAAATGTTGACAAAATACCCGGTTTACCATCTAGTTGTGCCCGCAAGGTTTTCAGCCCGGTCGCCCAAACCCCTGGGGCTACAGGAGGGGGTTTGAAAGGGTTTCGGCTATGGGTTAGGTGTCGTTTTCCGTATTTTATGGGGCCCCATAACAATCCGATTTCACAGTGGGGATTTATGGGCGATTTCATGGGGCTACAAATGGGATTTTTGGAGGATCCGAGGGAGATCAAATAAGCTGTCGTTTTTCGAGTAATTTTGGACGCGTAATCCATTTTTTTTAGGTCCCTCATCTGTCCAAACATTGTACACAATTTTTCTAAACCCTTGTGTAAAATTCGCAGCGGTTTTTTCTTAAATTTTTCAAAATAAAATTTCTCCTCGGCTATTCATTAGAGATGACAGCGTTGCCAAGAAGTTATTAGTTACCTCTCGCAGTATTATTACCTCTCGAATTTATCCATTTTCTGCGAGGCCTTCTAAAAATAACAGCGACATAGTAGTTATCTTGGCAGAGGTGGGAAATGACTCAGTGTTTCCGGGACCCCTAGAAATCCGATCCTCCTGTTAGTTTAGATAATGGAACGAAACCCGAATGTACGGGGAGGGGGAGCCTTGAAACAATAACTTGGGCCCTTTGTCTGTCAACAGAGCGAATAGGATCAAAACCCTCGGCTACAGCGGAGTTCCATTAAAAACGTTATGAAGAGCAAAGAGAGCGGCAAAAGTATCAAGTGACTGAACATAAGAAGGATATTTTCGAAGTCACTCGGTTTACAGCATTTTGAAACATTGGATGTATCAGAAGGCACTCACGGTGAACTATCTAAGTTTTCAAGTAGTGCTATCAGGGTTTTCAAATTACAAAAAGCAGCGTTGAGGAATATGTTTGTTAGTGGCTATGGAGAGAGCTGTAGAGGATTTTTCAAAAAATTTGGTTTTTAACTATTCCCACTCTTTTTACGTATACAGAAGTTTACAATAATTTATAATGTAAAATTTATCAAGTGAAATCCGCCCTACGTCAAGATTCAAGATTATTTATTGTCGGCAAATATAACAATATGGCTCATGACAAACGTCGGGATAAAGTCAACAAATAGTTTCAAGAACAATTGAGTAAATTAGGTCCAGTCATATGCTTCAATTTCTCTTGGGGCCACTTTGACGATCTTCCGCCTCACCCATCCACCGAAAGCGCCCTGCGACAACTCCCTGGCATGCTCAGGGACCCGGTTGAAGAGTAGCACCCCCCTGGTAGTCGGGGTCACCCGCCTGGACAAGCGCGAGACGATGGCGCTCCACACAGAGGTCAGCACGCGATGCCATGGCTGAGCAGATCTCCCCGGCGACGATAATCCATGATGCGACGCCTGATCCTGGTCAGCAGAGCATACAGGGCCGGCACAGTGAGCGCGCGAGCCCTCCTGAAGAGCGGCCAACAGTGGTCCCTGCGACCGGCACGGATGGCCGCCTTCTGCTGGAGAAAAATCCCCGCTGCACCACCCGAGCGCCCCCACAGCAGCACGCCATAGCTCGCAAGCGATTCGAAGAAGGCATAGTATACAGGCGCGAGCCCTGGAAAGCCTCCACAGCAGGAACACCGCACAAGCCAGATCCCCCATCAGAGACCTGACATGCTCACGCCAGGTCAGAGCATTATCCAGCCTCATCCCCAGCAAGGTGACAAAGGACCTGTCAGTGGGGCGGGCAGAGAACCTCAACCTCTGAGTTTTTGCAGCATTAACAGGCAGTTGGCCAAGCACCAGGAGGATGATCAGCGCCGAGGTATCATCAGCATAAATGAATTTGATGAAGAGCAACGGCCCCAGGATTGATCCCTGTCGAACACCACAACTCAGCTCCCTCAGTTCCGAGCAGGCACCCTCATATACCAGGCTCTGGTGCCATCCCTCAAGGTAGGTCTGACAGAACGCCATTGCGGAATCGTCAAGACCGTAGAACCTGAGCTCCTCCAGCAACAGAGCGAAGTCCACCTTCAGACACGTCAAACAATATGGCACCGACAAAATCCGCATGGTCCAAACCCCGGAGGCAATCCAACACAAGCTCAGTCACAGTCTGGGTTGTACTTCGTTCCCTGCGGAAGCCGTACTGGGCCGCAGTCAGGATGTTATTGTCCTCAAAGTACGAGCTCAGCTGGTTGTAGAGGAGTATCCCTATCACTTTGAGGAAGTAAGGGATGATTGAGATTGATGGCTAAGGATGCGCGGGAGGTCACCCTATATGGCAAAGTTCAGCTTCAACTCAAAACTACCGAGTTTTGACACCATGAAAAATATTTCAAAGGAAGTGAATGACAAAATACGTTAAATGCCATGTGATTTAATGTAACAAAAATTCTGACGAGCTTGCGTTAAAAAATACGATAATACACATTATGGATCTCTCAATTATTAAAGCACTTCTTATTCAATTTTTTTTAGCAAATTATAGAAAGAAATTCAGACTCGAGCGTGTATAAAAAAAGGTCGTATTTTAGGATGATTTACGAAGGGTTAGCGGTACTAACTAGTTTGGGAGGTGGAATGCCGAGAAGGTGAGACAATTTGTTCCTAAAATTTCGGGCCTCTTCTACGGATATGGTGGCCCACTCGGTGTCCGACAGGACGCCAAGCGCCGATTCGAGATCCGCTGGGTCTGGGATGACTTCGTCTTCGTAGAGCATCAGAGCCTCGTACAATTTGGAGGCGACGAGCTTCCTGAGCCAGCCGAACCTGTGGCAGAGGAGGATCTGGATGCGGCCGAGGCTTTTGGCTCGAACGGGTCCTTTAACCTGAAAAAACGAATGACAAAACGATGCAAATTTTACAAAGGCTTTTTATTCATTGATATATGTATATGAATATTAAAAAAAAATTTTTTTAAAGGCACAAAATTAATTTTATTAATGGCGCAGTTAGGGAGAGAAATGACGCCTCTGCTGATTAATTATACCCATAAAAAATTGTAAAAAAAAAATTCCTGAATAATTTTTGGACAGATGTGGGACCCTCAAAACGGCCTGAGCCGAAAACTACTCGTAAAACGACATCTAATTCAATATCCTAGCGGAAAACCTGGAAAAACCCCTCCCATAGCTCCTTTTTAGCCCCACGGGTTTGTGTGATCGGGGTGAAAACCTTGCGGGCACAACTAGACGGTAAACCGAGTATTTTGTCAAAATTTCAAATTTCAAAAAAAGAAGAAGGTTGCCACTTGTGGGGTGTATTGCCGCTCGTGATGTGTGTTCGACGTGGTACGAAGCTAGTCGTAAGCACTAAATCTTGACGGAACATGGAACATTTTTTCGCATCCAATAAAACTGTGAACAGCAGAGATTCTATTTTTCTTCACCATGCTTTTTGTCTACACAACATAGCTTCAAACATTCTGGTTGTTTAGCAATAATGTTGAATCGGTAATTTCGTCTGGTAACGGTAGTTTTGTCTCATTTTTCGCGCGGGTTATGATGGCAAAAAGTTCCATGTTAGATCGATCCACATATTTCAGTGTCTCAGTGAGTCCGTGGCCGTCAGTGCTCCGTGCGGCATGTAACGCTGGCGTGGACAATTTTATCATTGATGCCATTGAAGGGCACGGAGCACTGACGGCGACGGATTCACTGACATCACTGAAATGTGTGGATCGACCTTCAGAATTGCCCAAAAGTGGCTCGGACGGGGCGCAGTGCATTAGAGCAATTTAGGGGAAGGAAAATCGACAAATTTAAGTTGCAATAAAAAATTTAGAAACAAATGTATGTGTACATGAGAGGACGACTGAGAAAAACGGTGCACTTCCACAAACATGACATGATTAGTCCATGGATTTACGAACTTCTTAAACTAATGACCGTGTACGTCTCAGTCGCAACCAAACAAGCAAATGGCTAGCTTCTCTGTATTCTACACGTTATAAGGAAAGTTAAACACATTTAACAATTTTTTGAAACTTCTAGATGCTTTCTGTATGCTCATTCTCAGAAGCTGTATATTGTTTTTCAAAACTGAGCTTTACAAAAAACCTCTCAGATTTTTTGGGTAACTTCTCTCCAACAGCTGTATTCTGAAAATGGAAGTGTATTCTGAAAGTAATACGACAATCAAAGTCTACCCTAAAAATGTGGGAATTAGTCAGAAATGCAGATTGTAAAACACGTCAAGTGCCAAAGCATGTATTCAATCATTCCCTGACTTCTTTAAGAGCTCATTTTTTGGATTCTACACATCCAAAAACATATCTTGAGGTAGCGATTTTCAGCCCGAAATGTCGAATCGCTATGGTTTTCCTTCCTCTAAATTGCCTCAAATAACGCACAGAGGTCCAAAATCGAAAAAACGTAACTTAATTCAATTTATCAAAAAAACATACTTCTTTTGCCCCAAAAATTGTTCACGTGAGTGTGGTAGCTAAATCAGAGAGGGCCTCTGTCTCTAGTACATAAAATCAATTCATTTGAACGGTAGTTTTGGTTCTAGGAGGATTTGGAAAACTCTTTTTTCACGTTGGTGAAAATGAAAGCTTTAAGAAGTTCTACTGCTGCTCAATATTGAAAAGAGTTTTCTTTTAAGGAATAAGAAGCTGACTCTCAGACGTAAAACCATTCATTTTTTCAAAAATTTATTATCTAAAAAATTATTAATTGGAAAAAATTTTTTTGAAAAAAAAAAAAAAAAAAAGCTGCAAATTTTACAAAAGGGCTTATTATTCTTTGCTATACGTTACTTGTGCAAAAATTTAATAGTCAATGAAAAAAATTTTTTGGGGCGATTTTTGTTTTCAAAAATTCTTAATTTTTTACTCGAAAAATATTTACCCTCCTGGGATCCTTCAAAAATCCCATTTTTAGCCCCATGAAAGCTCCATAGATCCCCACAGCGAAATCTGATCGTTCTGGGACCCCCAAAAATGGATTCTACGCCCAAAAATACTTCGAAAACGACACCGAACTCGACCCGATAGCCGAAACTCTTAAAAACCCCTCCCGTAGCCCCCATTTTAGCCCCCTAGCGCCCCATGGGTTTGGGCGATCAGGCTGAAAACCTTGCGGGCACAAGTAGATGGTAAACCAAGTATTTATCAATTTTTGAGCGCCCAAGAAGTTTTAACTAAAAGCACTCCACTTCTTTGAATTTTGGACTCTTCCTATTTTTCTCTTGTAGGTCGAAGATAGGTTTAAAACTCCTAAAAGTTTCATGACCCGACGATTTTGCCGTATAAAGTTATAGATTTTTAAACTCGAGCATCAAAAACGACGAAAATCGAGCTTATTAAAAACCTCAACTTTCTCCTCTCTTCCTAAGGACTTGAGACATTTTTTTAAAACAAATTAATGGTGGATGAAGGAGAGGAGAAAGGATTTAATGAGCTCAAAGATGATAGGAATGAACGTCGATAAGGCCCAGGTCCATAGGGGAACATTGATTAGTCCAATTCAGTTAAAGTTATTCGATTTTGGACCACTGTGCGGAGGACGGACATTTCATTTTTGTAACCCAAGAATCTTGTCAAAATTTTCAACCTCCGACACGAATACATAGGTGTATTATTCCAAGAATAGCAAACCAAAATGGTGTCTATGCACCACAGAGCCGCATATAAGAGAAGACCTTCACCTGAATCAGATTGCAGTAAATGTCTGTGGAACCGGTCAATTTGAACTTGTCGGTGCTGTTCCCGACGGCAGTCCGGGTCAAATTGAATACGTCCAAAGCAAAACTGGATTCTGGGTCCGTCATGATGGTGGAGACTGTGCCTGAATTCATCAACCTATCCAGAAAGCTCATCATCGACAAGACCACACGGTCGTCCTTAATGTTGTCCTGGTACAGTGAAACGATGATATCGCAAATTTCTTTGAGATCGGAGTCATCGAGGTTTTTCAAGAAATCAAATAGACAGGAACTGGCGGATTTAACCTGAAAAAAACCAACGTAAGGATCAAGAACGTGTGGCGTGAATCAGTGAAGAGAATCATCAGGTGACTTACGAGACTTTCGGAAAGACCGCCGACTGAAGCGACGAGGCCGAGAAGAATTGAGCGCTTGTAACCAGGAAGTTTCAATAATTTAATAAACCTAGGGAATGTGTCAGTGTTGCTCAGCCAGTTAATTTCGTTGGAACACTCGTGCTCGGGAAATATCTGCAGAAGTGATTCTCTGTCTTCGATGAGGGGAATTTCAGGGTTACTGAAAACGGTGCAACAAATATTGAGGGGTTTAAAAAAATGATTCTAGCTTTATGAAAATGAACAGCACTCACCTGTGGAGTATGGAAGAGAAAACATTTCCCGCTAGCGCTCTGGTTCGGTCGATCCTTTCAACAGCTTGTTGAGTGATCCGGCTGACAGCAGTTCGAACGATCCTTTGCGTCAGAAGAGTTGGATTTTCTTTAGCAGTCATAACCAACAACGTCTGAAATAGTAAGAAAGAGTAGTATACATACATATCTTCATCCTGAACAATGGTAGAGTAGTCAGCAACTCAGAAGGTGGAAGACAGAAGAGGCAATAATATGACCTGACGTTCACAAAGGTGGAGGGGTATTAAAATCATTGTGTGAGAGCCAAAAAACGCTCCACACTCGGAAAAGAATCAGCAGTCGTTCCCACCGGGAAAGGAGACCCGACGTCACTCCCGAGGGTATATAAACCCGAGACGAGTTTTCCTCTGGGTGTCGTTTACGTGCGTTCGCAGGAAAACATCGTTGAGTCCTTCCACAAGTCCAGGACTTCTCCAAAAATACTTTGAGTACCCCGTCCGGACAGGACTCCTTGTTCTCTGCCAACCATACACGTATGGAGCCCGTCGGAAATAGCTACCCCGACTTATATCATCTCCTGGTTCGTCTTCCGCGCAAATCGTACGTCTCCAACTCCGGTTTACATCGCGCGCTTAATTTTAGAGGACAATACGTAGGTGACTAGGGATATAAGCCAGAAACACGGGAACGTCTGGGGTAATAGGAGACAAGTGGCAACGTGTCTCTTGACACTCTGAAAGTTTCACCACTCCAGCTTCATACCAAAAAGTTTCGAATTTTCAAAATGTGCCCAAAAAAAGTCAGCCAAAACTTTCAGCTCTGAGGTCCCGGGAACAGCCCACTGCTGCGTCAAGGTTTTATTGGGAAAAAAAAAAAAAAAAAAAAAATGCAAATTTTACACAAGGGTTTATAATTCTTTGATATAGGTTACTTGTGCAGAAATGTAATTCTGACAATGAAAAAAAATTAAAAAATATTTTGTTTTTGATTTTTATATTTAAAAAATTTTTTTGTTTGGATTTTTTTGTTTTTACAAATGTTTTTTTTTTTTCCAAAATTCTTTCTTTTTTACTCGAAAAATATTTGACCTCCTGCCATCCTTTAAAAAATCCCATTTTTAGCCCCATGAAAGCCCTGTAGATCGCCACAGTGAAATCGGATCGTTCCGGGACCCCGAAAAATGGATTCTACGTCCAAAAATACTTCGAAAACGACACCTAACTCGATCCCATAGCTAAAAGCCTTCAAAAAAACCCTCCTGTAGCCCCATTCTAGCCCCATAGCGCCCCAAGGGTTTGGGCGATCGGACTGAAAACCTTGCGGGCACAACTAACTAGATGGTAAACCAAGTATTTTGTCAAAATTTCAGATTTAAAAAAAAAATCCGACTGCCCAAAACGGCCCGGACGGCGTACGGCGGACGGACATTTTGGATTTTGAATGTAGACCTCTTGAAACGGATAATGTCAAATTTTGAGGCCGATCGGAGTCGTCGACCCCCGTCGCGAAAACATGGGTGTATTATTCCAAGAATAATAAACCAAAAGCGTTCAACATTGAAGGGCACTCCACACTCCTACATGAAGTCCTTCATTTTTTCTACAAATGTGAGAGAGACGATATACATTTACCGTCTGAAGGAAATCATCATCATAACAAATAATGAAGAGGTCGTCCTACGGCAAATGGGTATTAAACAGAAATACCTGGAAAAACTTTGCAGGATCGAAAAGCCTCCTTGTTTGCTGGACGAAGCAATCACAGGAAATAAGGGTTTTTGCAGGTTGCCCAGTGTTGCCACAAAAAGTGGCCGGGGATTTCTCAATCTACTCCGACCTCTTTAGGCGCTTTTCGGAAAAATGCGGCTTCGCGGGCTATTTTAAAATTCTCATAACCCCAGTCTCTTATTACCCCATCTGTCGTTTTTGGTCATTATGTAGAACAGGTAGTAGAGCCTCCTGCCTGAGTTGTCGACTACTCTACCAACATCCAATGATTTTCCGATGCTCACTTGCAAACCAGTCATTGAAGACTCTCTGACCCAAGCTCCGGTGTCTCCTCTGTCATCTTTCGTGTAGTCCAACAATCCATCGCACATGCAGTCTAAAAGGTTCAAAACGTGGCCTCTGCACGATTTCTTTGGATCTGCAAGAAAAACTATGGTAAGTTACAACAAGTTTGTTTCTTAATCATTATTATTGGTGAACGCGCCCGCTAATGATTTCAATGCGGCTTGTAACTGCTGGAGGAGGCGGTCGTTAACTGCTACTGACCAGTTTTAAACTACCTTTCGCCATAACTGTCCTGTCCAGCCCACGGTGGAAGAGGTGGAACGGTTAGTCGAGAACCAGGTTAATAATTCTGAATTATTCTAACCTGGTTCTCGACAAAGATGGAAAAGAACATTACGACAGTGAAGGCGTAAAACCGTCTATGTTGAATTTTTGCCGAAAATAATGTTTTGAGCTATACTGGTAAATTGTGTCCTTGCGCATCGTCTTGATCCTTCAAAACGATTCCACAAGCTCTCATTACTTCTGTATGAGTGTTTTTATAACCGCATAAGTTGGTTACCTCCCTAACGTGAATCTAAGACCGTCTATGTTGTTTATTTGGAGAACTTGGAGTGAACTGTTCGCGTTGCCAGGATAAAATGTGAGTTTCCCCTAGATTTTCGAGTTCTATCGATGAAATTCTATAAGGATATCGAGGGTTATAATAGTTCTATCGGTTCTTATCATAAATTTCGTTATCGTGTTTTCGAGTATCAATTGTTATTCATCTTTTTGGGGGTGACTGAAAACTTACACGGTTTCATCACCTCATAATCTGAATGTGGAAAGCTAACATAGACGGTTTCAAGTGTAATACCGTCTAAGTTGATGTCAAAGTTCAAATAATACGTGATAAAACCACCTAATTTGTAAACTAGGGAATAAAAACCTGAGTTACGCAAATATTTTCAAATTTTTGGCTTAGATTTCTAAGGTTTTCATATTGAACTGTAACCAGCCTGGAGTCATTTGAGGTAGCGACTAACGTTATATAAGAATTTTTTCGTCCCCTGAAAAATTTGGAATTTTCAACTTAGACGGTTTTACTCCTTCACTGTTGCTAATTTAGCAACAAGGACTATGTTTGTCCTAGTTGCAGATAATTTGGTGTGGAGTCGGTCCATCTGGAGATTAATAGATCTGGATGATCATAACTCACTCAATCTAATGTCACTGAGCCCCACCATGTCGGACAGATCATCAACTCTCATAAATCGACGCCTCGTCCTCAACACCCTCCAACACAATCCCCGACACAAAATCTTCAAAAACTACTAACTTACGGGCAATCAGGCACAAACCATGATGATGCAATCAGAAGATAAACCGAGTAATCCGTAAAAATGTCAGATTAATAAAATTCCTACTTCCCCAAACATACCGGGCTATGGGGATGGATATAAATGAACATACAATAAGCCAAAATGCAACTTCACCTTGATCAGTAATGCCAACTGTAGTGGACAGCGAGGTGAGAGCTTTGATGGCGTATCTTCGGCTCTCAACCCACTTTTCGGTATCAGGTGTCGGTTGGCTGCATTTCATGAGTGCGTTTACCACCACGTCAACAAACCCAACGAGCATAAATTGTGGAAGAGATCCTGGAAATCATACATACTATCAATATCGTTCAGGTTTGAAAACTAGCTGTTGGAGCAGCTTAAGAAGTCTGCGAATACTGCAGAGAATAGAAATAAACGTCGGCACCTAACGCTAACGCATGACCAACTCGCAGAGTCTCGTCGGTAGCCGTCAGTTTGGATATGAATCGAGCGACGATGGCGGCGCATTTTGCATCGTCTCGCACCCCATTTTCGAGGTAGTACTGCGTGCACAGGGAAGGCAGAGCGGTGGCTGCGGCAAGCCGAATGTTGCTAACTTCGTGGCACAAACACTCGCTGAGCAAATCCTGCCAGTCTTCTGAAAATTTCATCGCGTCAAGTTTTATTTCAATTCAAGACCAACACTGCAGATGACGGAAGGCGTCTCACCAATAACAGTCGACCCTCTCAATGGAAGTTGAGCCAGAGCACATTTATTTATCATTTGGCAGCAAGCCATTTTCATTAGTTCTCCACTCATGCCTTTGAACTGGCCTTTATGCTTCAACTGTGAAACAATGCTACCAATCAAATTGGTCGTAGCTTCATCTAAAAAAAAAAAAAGAAGTACAGCGTTAGTATCACTTCTGCGTTCCAAAGGGAAAAAACCGTAATCAATACCCTCAAAAATCCCTAGAAATACTACTTAGATTCCCCATCAAGAAGCGAGCTTTCCACTCACCCATAATTAATCCAGTCTTCAGGTGGAGAGCGTGGACGACTTCCCCCACGGCGATGATAGACCCGTGTCGAGCGTTGGCGTCGATGGACTTGACGTTGTTGAGCAGCCGGGGGAGCACTTGGGTCAACATGTAGTCGCTGTCGAGTTCCGCGAGGTTGTGGAGAGCCTGACCCGAAGAAAAGAATGAAAGCTCGCGCATAGTTTCGACTTGGGGGATGAATTGAATGGAATTGAGTCTTGTAAACTTTCAAGATGAGTCAAACGGTAACCAAGTACGGAATTTCCAAGGATTTTTTTTAAGAAAGTGAAAACGGTCGCTATAGGGCAGATGGAGGCCGAGCCATACATATCAGTAGACGTGACGTGCCAGTATGCATCAATCCCAAACCCCCTGATTTCAGTTCAGATCAAGGATCAAAGTGAAGATACCTTCGAGCAGCTTCAGCGTTAAAAAAAAAAAAAAAAACCGCCTTAACTTTAGTTGAGTCCGTCATCACTCACTGATTTGGTGCAGTTAGCGAGCGCTTTCAATGTGAAAACATCATCGTCTGGTTTCATCATTGTGGTAATAAGTAATCAATGGAGTGTAACAATTGTAGTTAGCAATGGCGTATATTGTGATCAGTTCTTTTTTTGTAGCTATCGTCAGTTAGTGGGATGGTCTTGATTCTATGTGCCAACTGTCTGAGTTTGTATTGTCATGGTGGTTTGAAGTTTCATGTATAGTCGTGTCAGTAGTGGTCGATTTTCGGTAGATCCCGAATTCGAGATCTTGATTAGTAGAATGACTTGTTTTGTTATTTGCCCAAGTCGTATTTTATTTCGGGATGTATTTCGTTAAGGTCAGTAAGTATCGTGAGCCTGCTGTATTGTCGTGGTCCGATATGCAAGTGATGACATTTACATATCTGCCGTATTGTTTTGTTCGTGAGTTTTTGGAAGTCTTCGTAGTGTTAAGGAATATTTCAGTCAGTATAGATGGCGTACCCATCCCTAGTCCATACTTTGAACATACATACAATGAATTTGCAGTAGTTTTGTATTCGTCTGGTCATTATGATGATTTATTTAGTAGTATTATCAATTTCAGCAAATTTTGTTTCAACTATGTCAAGAGTATCGTTTGTCGGTATAGAAGGGTATAGATTGTTACTGTTAAAAGAAGCCATACGATTATCTTTTTTAATTGGCATGTCTGTAAGTTTTGTGATGAGTTCGTTAGTGTATCGTATGGTGTTTGTGTGAAGTAATTGTGTTTTTTAGTTTCAGTCAAGTATGTATGCTGGTGCAGTTGTGTAGTGGACAACTTGCCTTATAGGTACCTAGGGGAGGGAGGGGTAATGCCGCGCATCGGGTAATGCCGCCCACGGCAGTTTCTGATATTTGAATCCTTCGAAGAGAGATGGGAATGATCGGAAAATGCAGAGGAAAAGCGCGCAAACTAAGTTGTTTATTTTCATAACCTTTGAAGCTACCTTCCTGGTGTAACAGCAGTAAATCGTTTTTCGCCGGTTTCGATCTAATTTTCGGTCTACAGGAAATAAGCAATGTAAGTCCCATTTTTAATGCTTTACTTGATTTTTTTACACGTTTGGACGCAGAATTTAATCAGCTTTCTGATGCTCTAATCAAATTTAAGTTTCGAGCGTAAATAAATTCGGTGTGAACGAATTACCAAAAATATAAACATTGGGGTAATGCCGCTCATTTTATTGGGGAAATGCCGTGCACTTTTGAAATGCACGGGATTACCCCGGTGTAACATGTTTTAGCTTTTCTTCTCCTTTTTTCTCGGAAATGTTTCTTTACCTGATTTTTTTTAGATGCCCAGAAGCAGACCAAGAACGAGTAGTGTGGGGTCCTGGACGGAGCAGAATTTACTGTGACTTGTTCAGGGAAGGCAACAGTGGTCGAAGTCATTTTTTGGTTGAGAGTTCGGGTGAAGTGGTGCAAGATATTATCTTATAAGTAATAGGTATTATTATAAAGAAAATCGTGAACGATCTTGCCCCAAATCGACGACGATCTTGCCCCAGAGGCCGGGACAAGTTCGCCTATGGAAGTCTTTTGAATCGTTCACGATTTTCTTAATTGATTATCTTTATTGCAGACCACGCAAAGCATTCTAAAGCAAAGATAAGCGTGCTCAATAAGCCTAAACATTAATTAAAATTTAAAATAGCTGTGGGATAGGGAAGAATTTTCTCATTAGTTGGCTGAAAATGCAAGGCGAACTTGCCCCGGTCATGATGAAATATCGCAGGAAGTTTCAATAGAAACGTTGTATAAAACGACAGAAATGCTGGTTTCTTGTTAAAATTTAAAACCAAACGATTTCTAGAAAGTAGAAACATTTTCGAACTCCATTTCCAAACGACTGGAATATCAATTTCCACAGAAATAAGACATTTAATGGGTAAAATACCATCGTGAACATGTATTTTTTGGCGCTCAACGCACTCGATCCTACCATATGTTTGGACAAAACAATTTTTCCAGCTGACAGAAGACATCTGGCAAATTTACATGTGGTCAATAATAATTTTCTAGAGGAGTCAAGGCGATAAATAGAGGCAAAAGTCGATCTTGCCCCACCTCACCCTCCTACTTTTTCAAGGAGTCAATTATTTACCATTTCGTTTCTGTAGTCATTTTTCTAGCCATTGTTCGATTTAAATAAAGTTTATTGATAGTTTTTATGTTTATTGCTGTTATAAATACCTACATTAACCCTGAAAATTCAGCGCACGGCATTACCCAAGGGGTGCACGGCATTACACAAGGGGTGGGCGGCATTACCCCAGAGTGCGGGTAATGCCGCCCAAAGACCTTTTTCCACCTTTTTGACTATTGTTCTTTTAAGTAACATTTTAGGTGGAAAAACTCTTGCCCACTTAAAATAGAATAAATTTTGAATCCATTCATGTAAAAAAAATATTTCTATGACGTTCTGTCCCTTAACTGTAGTGTTCCAAAGTTAAGTGCACGGCATTACCCCTCCTTCCCCTATGTCTTGTTCATGTATTTTTGGTTGTGCTCTGAGTATGGGAGGTTTAGTATTCATGTTTGTATAAATGTATTTTTGAGTTTTTCTTTTGGTATGCTGGCGTTTGTTTGAAGTAGGTCTTTGATTTATTTTTGGAATTGGTTTGTTGGGTCAGTCCGTAATTTTTTTTACAGTTAGTTTTGTTCTATACATAAAATACATATTAATACATATAAATTTTGTGTAGTATAACTCTGACGTTACCTTAGTCGTCTTTGGTGAGTATTAAGTCATTGTTGTTTCGATTGTTTTTCAGTCTTCTCGTTTACAAACGACAAGTCTGTCCTGTATATAACAGTCCAGTCATTAGGTGTCCAAAAGTAGTGAATCTAAGAAAAAATACCTGAAGAATTTTTCTCGACGGATATATACGTTTTCGGGGGTGCTGAATCTGAAAATTTGGTTATCTACTAGATTAGGATATGGCTTCACCATGAAAATGGCGAAATTTCGGTCATTTTTTGGGTTTTTTTGCCATTAACTCGGAAACCATGCATCCTAGCGACATGACTACTCTATACAAAATTAAAGCTGATGAAATTTTCTAAAAGATGAGACCAAAAACGTCTCGCTAGCTTTCTCCGTTTGGCCGCTAGAGCGTGCTGAAGTTTGACCCTTTTTTCTAACTAAGCCAAAATCATCGTATTCCAGACTTCCGAAGCCTATTAAACACCACAATCGGTCCCCCGAACCCCACATAAGGTACCCTGACACCTTAATTGTCGTAATATGACAATTTCACTGGTCACGTTTTTTATTTTACCGAATAGCTGCTAAGTAACAGCCGTAAAGAAACGTCATAGACAGAAATGTGCAAAGAATCATTTTTTATTCACAATGTGTCACTAGGTAGCGAGGCGTTTTTGGTCTCATCTTTTAGGAAATTTCATCAGCTTTAATTTTGTATAGAGTAGTCATGTCGCTAGGACGCATGGTTTCCGAGTTAATGGCAAAAAAACAAAAAAAGGACCGAAGTTTCGCCATTTTCATGGTGAAGCCATATCCGAATCTAGTAGATAACCAAATTTTCGGATTCACCACCCCCAAAAACATACAGATCCGTCGAGAAAAATTCTTCAGGTATTTTTTCCGTTCCAAACTACCTAATGACTGGACTATTATAGTTGTTATAATAAGTTGTTATAATAAGTTAAAATTATATATAAATTATAATAAGTTGTTTGTGATTTTTATAGTATTTTATACTTCGTTCGAGAATGTTAGTTAGGTACTTTGTGTCGAATATGTTACGAGACTGAAGTGAGGTTATCACACTGTCAGAAACACCCAGCGAGTCGACAAGCTGTTGGAGCGGCCATCTTGTCGGAGCCGCCATTATGACGTCACAATCACGACACCCTCTCCCCCCCTCATCTTCAAACGCCCGACGATGAACAAACGTGTAGTGCGAACTATTCTCATGATGGCTGCTTCAACAGCTCGTTGGCGCGCTGGGTGTTTCTGTCATTGTGACACCCCCATAAGGGCGAACATTCTCGCAACTTTTTTTTTTAACTACGCCGCATTTCCCAAGGCTTTTTCAGCCATTAGGGCCTCTTGCCTCGCAACTCGAACGGTTTAAACTTTCACAGCATACAATGCGCCAAGTTACTGATATTACTAATATGTGTGGATCAACCTCAAACCGTGTTAATGCTTTGTGACTTACAACATGTACCAGTAGACCTGTTATTTAAAAAAAACGAGGATAATTTACTTTGGCAGCGAGTTCCCGAATGGCGACATCCCAGTGTTCGATCTTCCTTTCAACCAGATGGTCAATGATTGGCCGTCGATACTCGTCATAAATGGCTATGGCAGGACTGTAAACATATGCTAGTGAAAATGTCTTACTGGTCAAGATCAATAGAGGGCTTCATGGTCTGGCAATTACAACGTCGAATCATCGAAAGCCCACACTTTCCACGGTTCGATTTAGTTTCTGGCGAGGTGTGCTGAGGGTGAATGACCACCCATTCTTGAGGATTAGGTTCCTCCAGCCAACATGGAAATGTTTAAATTGATTAAAGTACCTACATCCAAGTTGCATAAAAAAGCGGGCAGATTCCTCAGGAGTTACTGAATTCAATTTTTGTCACTCTACCTAGGAAAACCAACGCTCGCCGATGTTTCACAGTAACATCAACCTGATGCGCTCAAGATTTTGTTACATGCAGGTACTCCATTATCGGTAAAGGTGGAGGGTTGAAGTTGAAATAGGGGGACACCCAGTTTGGCTTCCGAAGTGCGTTTGGACCAATGGAAGCCCTGTATGCCACGAAAGTTCTCATGAAGAAGATTCTACACCAGCAATGCCCACTATTTGCCTGTTTTATTGACATCGAGAAGGCTTTTTATAATGTGGAGCATGTTCACTTCATCCTGGAAAATTCGGGGGGGGGGGGGGGGGGGGGGGATGTGTGTGATTTCAAGGACTTGAGGTTGATTGGGAATCTGTACTGGGAGCACAGTCGGGCCGAATGGTCATACCTCTGAAAACCTCCATACTTATAGGAAATTCAACGCAGATTACGAATATACCCCATGTCCCTATATCCGAAATACCTACTCCTTGCCCTTATTTTTCCCCAAAAAAACCACGCTTTTCAGTACATTTTTCAGCGCGGAAGCCAAACAAGGATTATCACGAAGTTTGAACACTAAGAAAAGTTGTAAGCAATAAAATTTGCATCGATTGAACACCCTAAAATTTAAAATTACTCAAAAATAAGGGCGTAGTAGATGATTTAGATCGAACACCCAGCAATCTGATTGAACCCCGTAACATTGATGATTCGTTTGAACACCCAAAAATTAGACATTTCCACAAAAATAAGAGAGACCCAGCATGATTTGTGTCGAAAAACAACATTTCTGAGCAGCAACTTATCGCTCAAATAAAATTCGATTCATGTTCGAACAAAACCACTCGTTGAGTGAAAGAAGTTCAAACCTGCACTATGACTAGAAGAGCAGCTAAGGACAGATGTTTTTTTTTTTTAATTTTAATATACTTTGAGTTAACATATCTGGAACGAGCAGAAACCACTCCCAGCTCGGAGCAAACCGGAGCTTTCTTTGTAGTGGGCTCTTGCCATCCAATACAGCTGTGCTCTTGTTTCGTCACCATTGCCTTGCTGTAGGCGATAAGGCTCAAGCGCAGAGCAAGCCATCAGGTGAGCGCCATCCATATCAGCAGAGGCACACAGGGGGCAGATGGGAGACCTGGCGACTCCGATTCTGGGCAGGTGAGCCTGCAGAAAATCATGCTGTTTCCATGCGGAAAATTGCTACAGCTGTCTTTCGAGGTAGGGTGGTGGGGGTTGGGTGTCACATGAGCGACTGCCATTTCCTCCCACTGGAATCAAGCAAGCGCTTGACGTGGATTTCCTTTCCGATGGCACCCTCGATTTTCCGATATGCTTTAGAGAGTGGTAGGTTGCTTTCCTCCGGGGCTGGCATGGCACTTCCCTCCTTTGCCAGACGGTCAGCAATTTCGTTGCCAGTGATATTCACATGACTTGGAATCTGTTGTAGAACTACGGTCCAACCATTTCCAATGGCTCGACTCAACGCCAGGGCAGTATCTGCCAGCAAGCACTCCCCCTCATCCGGGTTTGCCAGGGCCATGATTGTAGCTCATGAGCCCACGAGAAATGCCACTTCGCCGGGAGACACCAATAGCTCTTGCTGCCATTTCACCATCAAAGATGCTGCAGTGCCTTGCGAGGGCTCCGCTTTCAGAGAAGAGATGGCTATAGCCACCAGAGCCAACCCGATAACCACTTTCATCCACCTTGGAGGCTGACCCTTCTGTAAAAACTCGCAGCCATTCCGTTCGTGGATATCATGAGCTCAACGACTCTGGCAGCATCAGAGCTCCTGGTGATTGAGCAGGCCGAGTTTCACGCTTTCCAAGGTTTAGTTGGGAGGTACCTACTTTTCTCCCAAGGCCTTAGCATGGATGGGCCAGCATGGTATGATGAGTTTTCAGCATATGCGAGGCTAAGTGGGTCTCTTTCCAATAGTCAGCGGCCAGCCCCAGAAGCCGTTCCCTCAAACTTCAAAGTGGACTTCTCCCTTCTGAGCGTCAAAGGCTCAACGGCGCTTTGTATCTCCATTGCTGTGATTGGCGTTGATTTTGCCTACCCCTGTAACTATCCGAACGGCCTGGTTCTGCACCTTATCCAGCTTATCGGTCACGTTTTTCGTTGCTGTGGAGCTCGCAACCATACTCCATACAGTGGAGACATTGAAAGCCAAGGATGGAAACCGGCTTTCAAGATATGCCTAATCCGATGCATGCTGAGAATCTCCTGGATCACGAGACACCGGAATGACTACATTCTCCAAAGCCTGAGCAGATGACAGTAAAAGGACGCAAAGTGGCTTGCTTGGGGCATGTTACAGGTTCTAAGTACAGCCTACTGCAGACAAGGCAGTTTTACCAACAGTTGGAAGAAAACGTGCGTCTTAGTTGTGAAACAAATAGTTGGACGGGTATCGACCGAGCAGCAGACTTACATATTTGCCTGGTGCAAGATCGCATTTATATGCAGAAGTGTTCACCAGCCTTCAGTAGTGCAGATGGCGATTGAAGAAGGAGAAGAAGAAGAAGAAGAAGAATGAGGAGGAGGAGGAGGAGGAGGAGGAGGAGGAGGAGGAGGAGGCTGCAACCGCAGTGGAGGTTTTGGAAGCCGCAATAACCTCTTACCTAGTTGTTGTCTCGTGTTTCTTTTAACAACTAAATCGAGCTTATCAACACTGATAGTCTCGCTGGATACCACAAGGAGTGCTATAATATAGCATATTATGCTTGGCTTTTTGGCCATTCGACGGTAAAAAACTGAACTAACTGTTTCAATGTTCGATGATTCGACGTCTTAACCAGACCATGCCCCTAGTAGACACTAGCGGCTTTCTCACCCAATATTCAAATATGAATTGATGCGGACGCCCACACTGTAGTAGTCGGCTGTGGTTAATATTTCTATACCATAAGGAAAAGTTCCTTGTCGTCCGACATTCTCCTGAAAGGCAGCCGCCGCAGCTCGTCTCATGTTAATCTAAAAATAAAAAATAAAAAATAAAATGAGGCAATGCACGTTAACACTCACGAGTGACTCCGCGTAACTAACCTCCCTATCCAAGCAGAACACGATGACTAAAGATGGGGCGATGTCGGGTACGTAGGGCTCGAATACTTCGGGATCGTAGGCACGTGCAAAGGTCCACACAACATAACAGGCGGCATCTCTGATGTGGGATCCAACAGAAGCATAGCCAAGAGGCTCGTCGTACACGAGCGCTCTTTTGACCAAAGGAATGATTTCTGGTAGTCTAACTGGGAGCAGGAGGCCCTGTTTACCTAAAAAGAGGGAACTCGTTGATTTTTATGGTTCACTCTGAAGGTTACTCGTTGGGTCATTCACGGTGACTTACTGAATTCTGCAAGGGCCAGGCATCCTCCATGCCACGCGTCGGCGTTCTCTCGCGGCGTCAACAAATCCAGAACGTAACCAATCACTTCATCTCCGAACTGTTTGTTCATTCGCCCCATAACTCGTCCGATTCCTTTGGCAGCTGACCACCTAAAACAGTACCAGGTTAGGAACCCTGAGGATCACGCAACACATGCCTGGCAGTTGGGCGACAACCAGTTGCAACTAACAACTACAACTAAATTATTCAAACTCAACCTCAACTACTAATTTATTTATTTATTTATTTATTTTTTTTTACGCTACTAGCCGTTATTTTTGGTGCAGAAAATTTGTGAAGCAACTTTTTGGTAGTTTCAGTGGAGCAATTGTGGAGCATCTTGGAGTAACTTGTGAAGCAACCGTATTCTAAGGTACTTCTAGCGATGGGAAAAATCTGAAATTGGTCTTCACAACTTCAGCTCGACGAGTAGACAACGAGAAAAAACTGAAACCACCAAAACGTTGCTCTGCAGTTACTCCACAGTTGCTCCAAAGAAACGACCAAAAACTTGCTCCACAAATTTTCAAACCCAACACTACGGCTAGTTGTTAGTTGTTATACGTACAACTATGAATAGCCACTAGAGTTGTAATTGTAGGGCGCAACTAGCAATTAAACTTTTAGTTGTTAGCAAAAACTCAATTAACAACCATTAAGGTAAAATCACCCATAGTCGACAACCTCTTAAAAAAAAAGAGAGAAAAGCTAAACTCAAGGGCAAAGATTTGCATTCCTGGGTGGCGCTCTAGATCCTTCAATGTCTTCTGAATGTTTGTTGAGAAGTTGCCATGAAAACGAGCGGAAAACACCGAAAAAAGTGGAAAGATTAGTTTGCATTGTCGTGGCCATCGTTTCTGAGGTGATTCGTTAGCTGGAAGGCTACCATAATAAGAACCCATTGAGTTTTTAAGCACTTTTCACCTCATCACTTGATACATTCTAATTCTTCTTAAATTGAAGTGTTCTCTATTGTTACTAGATTTTTGACTGGTTTCCTGCCATGTCGACTATGGGTACCAAAAAAAAGCCTCATCATTTCGATAATATTACTAGTTACTATATTCGATAATATTAAGTAGTTACTATCGGTACATCAACTAGGTGATTTGTGACTATTTGAGAGTTAAAAAAATGGCTCATAACTCAATTTTTCGCCGTTTTGGAAAACAGCACATCTTTGACGTTCGGTGACAGCCAGACGGTTTAACCGAATTGGGTCAATAGGGTGCTCATTCGACGCAGAATTTTGTCCTTCTTAAAAAAGCATGAAATTACTTTTTCCTCCAGACGCTTCCTTCTGGGCGAAAAAGGCCGAAAACCAAAAGAAAGTAAACAAAATATGGCGGTTTTTGAGCCATCACCGGTCGACTACTGATGCAAATCCCATGTCGACTTCCAACGCACTTATGTCGACCTCTAGAGCATAAACCTGTCGACTACTGAAAAAATCGTCTTTCCCTGTGTCGACTACTGGTGCAAAAACACACTTTCGAAAAACTCATTTTTCCCATTTAAGCTCAAATTTTAATAAAATTTACTATTGCAACTTATAGAGGGATTTGTGTGAACTTCGAAAAAAGTGAAAAATGGGAAAACTCGATTTTGTGAGTGAGAGAGACAAAAACCTGTCAAAATTTCCTTGAGGTGTCGACTACTAGTGCGTTTACCTTAGTTGTTAGTTGAAAATTTATTAAAACTGAATTTTTAGTTAACTGCACCCAACTAGGGGGGCGCCTGGGCACGTTTATTACCGAACTGTGATGTCTTCATCTCGAAGGCCATGCATGAGCTCTTCTATGATTTCATCCAGCTCTTGCGGAATTTCTTGATCTTCTTCCGTTTCAGTATCGGACGTGCCGTCCACTTCCTTCTTCTCGCCCGTCAGCCCGGATCCCGCAGTGGAATTAACCAGTTCGGTGATGGAAGGGAGGATCCGGGCTCCCCTTTTGTACCGCCAGGATATGACTCGGGCTTTCAAAAACGTCAGTCCTGCAGCAAGGAAATGACAGTCAAACGAGGAGAAAGTTCACGAATCAATGAGCAGCAAACCGCTACGTACCGACTCTTTGTATGATCTTCACGGCAAACAACCTTGCGAGGCGGTAAGACTCTTTCTTCCACTCCATGGCGATCACCGTCTGCAAGACTTTGCCGGCAAATGGTAACAGGTCGAGACGCTTTCCATGCTTGAATATTGCAGCCACTGCGTACAGAGGACCGAACCTTTTCCAGCCCGAGTCTTTTTCTAGAATTTTCTGTAAAATATTTACTGGGTGAGTTTAAGGTCGGCAGGACATTCCATGAGGGGGCCAACCTGCGGCCATTTGGGGATGTTCTGCACACGAAGCAATACGATACCTCAGTCAACCAAGCCAGGAATGTAGGCAGCATCGTCTCCTTGACGTCGTCACGAGTGAAAAACTGGGAGCAAAGGTAGGCGCACACATCGCGGCACTTATCACCAACCATGATGTATTCTCTGCACACGTTCACCAACCTAAAAATGAGCGAAACATGGCGCATAGGTAAAAACAGTTAATGGCAAATGTAGACGATAAGAGTGCGACGGAGAGACTTTTCATTGAAAGAGGGAAAACTATTTCCGCTAAATCTCAGCGAATGGTAGTCCAAATTCAAATCTGTAAAATTCCTCAGGCTCGCTGAACCAATCAAAGTGATCAATAAAAATTGATCAAGGTGATTTCCATATCCAGAAATTGGTCAATTGGTTGCTGGGATTTAGAGAAACTAAAATTGGGCAATTTGGGGGGCGATGGTGGCGCCATCTCTTATCTCAGAGTTTCGCCAAACCTCCGTCCACAAGAGGTTCGGGGGGTTTCAAAAGCTCGAAGTGCCCCATCAACTACCAACCTTTGCGTGATAGTGCAAGCCGGGTCCGTCGCTGTGTCGTCCAGCCGGGACAAGTGGAACGGAATCTTCACAATGATGCACAGCCATAAAAGCAAGGAGTATCTCGTCTCCCAAGTGTTATTGTCCGTTGGGTCTTGATTTTCTAAAAGTGAGAGCACAGGCTCCATGTCAGCTGCCTGAAATATAAAAAAATTAGATGAGACACGTCCATGAGGGATTCATTACGAAAGGGTTTGAAAGCTAAGGTTGAATAGGTCAAGGCTGCTCGGATAAAATAGCGATAAAAATCAATATCCCGCTATGACAAAAAGGGTCAAAAATGGCAGGAAATCAATACTTTCATGGATATGATAAATGTAGCGACCCCCCCCCCCCCTGTTTGTAGCACAAGATGTGTATAAACACCATTCAATGACTCCCTCGATGCTGAGGAGAATTTCACTTAGGTATTTTTGAAACACGCTGTTAAGATTACCAAGTTATCTGAACTCCACGATGTCAAATTCATTGCATCAATTATCAAAATTGAATATCAGTGCAGTTGTAAAGTTTTGGGGTGTGACCAAGGGACAGTGTCCAAAAACACGGATTTCAACTTTGGAGTTGAATTGCCAATAATAAAAAATAAATATCCCCCCCCCCCCCCCCCCCCCGAAACAATGACAGTGTGGATAGCATTAGACACAACATTAAAATAAATTTGACGAGAAATTCGATCGAAATTGACTGTTACGTGGTATAACATCAGTGTTCACCACTACGTGAAACAGGGCTTTAAGATAAAACGCTGCAAATTTTACACAAGGGTTTATTATTCTTTGATATAGTAGCAAAAATTTGCAAAAATAGTTGCAAAAATTAATTTTGTGTCAATAAAAAAATGTGTACATTGTTTGGACAGATGAGGGACCTAGAAAAAACGCTGCAAATTTTACACAAGGGTTTATTATTCTTTGATATACGTTACTTGTGCAGGAATTTAATTCTGTCAATGAAAAAAATTAAAAATTTTTTTTGGATTTTTATATTTCAAAAAAAACATTTTTTTTGTTTAAAAATTCTTTATTTTCTACTCGAAAAATATTAACCTCCTGGGATCCTTCAACAATCCCATTTTTAGCACCATAAAAGCCCTATAGATCGCCACAGTGAAATCGGATCGTTCCGGGGCCCCCAAAAATGGATTCTACGTCCAAAAATACTTCGAAAACGACACCTAACTCGATCCCATAGCTAAAAACCTTAAAAAAACACCCGTAGCCCCATTTTAGCCCCATAGCGCCCCATATCAGAATTTTCGACCTCCGTCGCGATTACATGTGTTTACTATTCCAAGAATAATAAACCTAGACAATGTGCAAAATTTCGACGTTTTCTGCGTTTTTCGACCTGATGTCGACCATCTAGGAGGCATCAAACTTCGAGTTCTTAATTCTAAATAGGATTAGGTCTTTCAAGTGGTTGAATCTGAAGTTAGCTACCTCCTAGCTGGTTGGCGTCAAGTCAAAAAACCCAGAAAACCTCGAAATTTCGGACGTTGTCTCGCTTTTTCTCTCATATCTTGGAACCGAAAGTTCAAACGTAAATCGTCAACGGAATCAAAAGTTGAAAAGCATAAAACTTTGCGTCGAATAACTCCCCTAACTTCCAAAGTCGACCAAATTATAAGGCCGCAATCGGCGTTAAAAAAAAAAAAAAAAAAAAAAAAAAAAAAAAAAAAAAAATCCCAACTTAAAAAACCTTTCAGTTGAAAAACCTCAATTTTGTTACGAAAACGTCACTAATGACATTAAATGTCTTTGACAGGACTATTTTGCGTGATTTACGAGATTCTACCTAGTCGTAAACCAAATACATACCGCATGAGGCAAGTACTGAAGGATATTCTTGAAGCTTCGAACGTTAGTGATGAGCTGAAAATACTTGAAGGCTTGATGCATCTTCTCACAGGGGACGTCGGCATTTCTGACGATCCCGACGATTTCGGCGACGATATCCTCCAAATAGGGGTCCAACAGGTGCGGCTGTTCTTTATACTGATTGACGATGTATTTGAATCGATCGTAACCTTTTTCGTAAGTTCGAACGTCGCCGCCTTCGGACGTTTTCAAACTGCGGATGATGTCCAAAACTTCGTTCCATTCGACGAATCGGTCGAGAGAACATCCCAGCCCGACGGCGTCCACTTCGCTGAAATCTTCCATGTCGGGTTGAAATCTATAGTAACGGAATAGTAGGGTTCCACAGTTGAATCGCAGCGTTTGAGCAGTTTTTCCACGGAAAGTTTCAACCAGGTGGGCGATATGACACCATGTTGTGAGCTACGGAATAAAATTTAATAAAAATAAATTCAGCCCCTACGAACAACCAACACGAACACTCTGCATATGATCAGCTCAAAAAACGGAAGAAACTTACAATCGAATCGTTTCGACAATTTAAACGGTAATTCACTTGAAACTGGCGGAATTCTACAGAAAAATCCAATGAAATCTCGCGTAGGCGACTCGCTACATCAATAACAACAACAGGAAGTGAAATATGTATGTGGCAACTTTGCGTGAGAAACGTTCAGGCGTCAAACGGCAAACCCGCAATGGTTTTAGTGAAATAAAGTATCTAGTGCCAGCAGAATGGCAGCTAACAAAGTGGGTGGAATCTCCAGATTCTTCGAATTTTCAGTTGGGAAGCAATGCGGCCCAAAGTGGGGCAGAACCTCCAATTTCGAGGAAAAACGCTGCACATTTTACACAAGGGTTAAAAAAAATAATAAAAAATTTAATTATTAAAAAAAAATCTGTATGTACGATGTTTGGACTGATGTTGAACCCCGAAAAATGGATTACGCGACCAAAATAACTCGGAAAACGACACCTTAGTTGACCTATAATTGGGATCCTTTAAAAAATAGCATTAAATGGCTACAAATTTTGTAGCCTCATAGGTAAACTCCCACGGTGAAATCGGATCGTTCTGGAACCTCCGAAAATGGATTCCACGTCTAAAAATACTTTGAAAGCGACACCTAACTCGACCCCATAGCCGAAACCCTTCAAAAACCCCTCCCGTAGCCCCTTTTTTAGCACCACAGAGCCCTACACGTTTGAGCGATCGGGCTGAAGACCTTGCGGGTACAACTAGATGGTAAACCAAGTATTTTGCCGAAATTTCAGATTAAAAAAAAAAAAAATTCCTAATTCCCAAAACGGCGGACGGCAGACGGAACGATTTATTTGCACACAACGAATCCCATGGAATCTACGTGTCACGAAACGAATAGGTAGGTAGGTACCTAATTTTGATTACATAGTATTATTTCATGAATAATAAACTAAAAAACATTCGTTAGCCTGGTAACATTCCAGCAAACGTTAAACAATTTCAGCTGGAACAATCAATGCTGGTGTTCACAGATAGAGAAGGTGCCTTTCTCGTTATCGTTCGGGTTTTTATCGAAAAGCTAATTAAATGGATGCCACCTGAGAAATAGGTGAAGCACGAGGAGATATTCACTCACAGCTCACTGACCACAAGGCCTTCGGATTGTTTCCTATTCCAGAGCATCACCCTTCGAATTGAGGCAACAGAACCCGAGGAAGGTGTCAGGCGCAAGCAATAGGAACGGAGGGTAATAAATGCCAGGATCAATCTTGCGCTTTTCAACCCTCGTCGGGGGAACTTGAATAATTTCCCCATCAAAGAGCAGCCAATGGGACATTCATACCAGTCGAAAACGACGGTATTGTTTGGGGCTCATCCGGAACAGATCTAGGAGCTCCTTTTCAGCTACTGGAAAGGTTTCATTGATCGAAAACAGTGGCGGATCTAATGGTGGGGGCAGGGAAGGCCTCAAGAAGGCTCAATTTCCGAAGTAATTTTGTACAAATCGATTTAAGGGGGTCCCAAACCTGTCGAACACACTGCTCAGCTCTGAAATAATAATAAACTCGCGCGTAATCCTGCTCGCTCTATTTCACGCTAGGACCGAGGAAGGAAAAGAAAAAGGTGAAAAAAGGGTCCGGAACGGCTTTTCACCTGACGTCGGGGATTTCAAGGAAATGGGCCAAAGATCCACGACCTTTCTCGTGTCCCGACGTGCGTTCCTGAGTGGTGAAGAAATCGTAACGGTTCTCTCGAAATTACCGCTGGTAACGACGTCCTGCCGTCGGAGGTAGTTGAAGAGTGTGTTGAAAGTGGTATCGATTTTCCAGTCTGAACAGTACAATAAAAGGCCTGGACAGACCTAAATAACTAAACTTTATCAAGCCTAGTTGGGAAATAGTTCAAGAGCTAATGGAGCTTCTCACCTGTGTACTTGCTGCTTCTTTTTGCACTTGACAGAAAAACATCGGCCAACTCCGTCTATTCAGCTCCAAAGCCTTCCTAACAAAGCTGATCTCTCCACATCACATTTGTAGAACTGTAAGACAGAACCTCTAGGGACCAGACTCGAAGGAGAGCCAGAGGGTAATGACTGTAATTAATTACCACAGCCCTTCTAGCGAGTCTCCCCTTTGTTACTTGACTGATGACAAAATTAAAGGAGACCAGACAAAAAAATCTTATTGTAAACGAAGAAAGATGTCAAGGGCGGCTCTGTATAGCGCTTTAATCTTCATCTCTTTTTATTCACCCATCGCGCAGGGTGGCTTCGGCTAAAGTGGGATGAAATGGAAGTCGAGTCTGTAGTCTCCAAGTCTATAGACTTTTCTTTTTACTGCAGACTTATTTTGCAAAGTGAGTCACAATGTCACATGTCATGAGGTACCTACCTACCCATTATAAGTACGGTGGCCAGATTTTATTTAAAAAAAGTAGTAAGTTATTTACGTTTAAAATTTAATGCTCTTAACAAATTGTGTTGAGTGCCGAGAAAAAATTTTGTCTTCTATTTAATAAAGTTGTGCCCGCGAGGTTATCAGTCCGATCGCCCAAACCCGTGGGGCGCTATGGTGCTAAAATGGGGTTACGAGAGGGGTTTTTGACATTTTCATGTCTTTACTTTGGCACTCAACCGAAAAAAGCGTTAGGTACTTAAGCATCACGAAATTTGTAACTAAGTAGCGTTAATAATCTCCTGGTCAACAACAAACACAATAAATTGGTATCCAGGTTGGTATAAGACGTTTATTTTAACATGGATATGTTTTTGGGCTGGGGGTCATTCTAAAATTTGCGTAACGACACCAAAATTTGTTACGCAACATAATCGCGAAAACTATAATCACATGATTGGTCTGTAAGGAAGTTTGGCGGTTGGTTACTAGAAACTGTTTCTACTCGACAACCAAAATTTGTGAGTTTACAGTAAACATATCCATGATTCAATGTTTTTCCGTGAAGCGGAGAATTTCCAGGGTTTTTCATTCTGTACTCTTACCACGCTTCATTTTTTTATTCGTATAAATTAACATTATACATTCATCGTTTGTCGTTAAAGTTTCGTTGTCAAAATATACGTTGCCATTCTGTAACATCAGCTTGCAGATTCGTCTGCAAACACACAAGACCGTTTTCATGTCTTCGCCTTCATCTCACCGCGACTCACATCTATGCAGATCCGTCGGCTACGCTTTGTAAAAGGTTCAAAAGCGATCGTTTGCCAAGTCATAAACGTACCAGTCGAGGTGATTAATAATGAAATAATAATGAAAATGGTCTCCTGTGGTTGCAGACGAGTCTGCAAGCTGATTTTTTTTAATTTTCTTTTATTTTTTGAAATTTTGAGAAATTAGTGGTATAGATTACATCGCAAGATTTCAGTCCGATCGCCCAAACCCTTGGTGCGCTATGGGGCTAAAATGGGGCTACGGGAGGGGTTTTTGACGGTTTCAGGCTATGGGGTCGAGTAGAGTGTCGTTTTCGAAATGTTTTTGGACGTAGAATCCATTTTTTAAACGCTTTTGGCTATGGGATCGAGTTAGGTGTCGTTTTCGAAGTATTTTTGGGTCCCAGGGCACTTGGGATCAGTTACCTACTCGTTACCTTATCGATTCGAGCTCACGCTGGATTGGTCGGGAACGAATAGGCGGATAGATGTGCCAAGGCTGCTGCAGGTGAAGCGGCGCTGCCAATTGCGTTCTGCAAGGTGCCCAAAAATAAAATCAAAAGCGACCATCGCTGCGCTTCTCTGGTGGACTGGGAGACTATGTGGCAGTCGTCGCAAGACTCGATCGATATTTCCGACAGTTCGGGATCGACTTGGGACCGTCTTGCCGTTGACTTGGAGGATGACCATGTTGCTGAGCGGTCATGGCCGGTTGAGGTCCTACCTCGCGAGATTCAACCTGGCAGACTCGCCGGAATGCTGTTGCTCTTCGGGCGAGGTTCAGAGCTGGGGGCATCTCCTTTACGACTGTGAACTCCTCGAGGCTCCGCGGGCTCGCCTGCAGCGGAGATGTGTTCTCCAGGGTAATGGTTGGCCAGCAAGCATTGCGGAGCTGGTTAAAAACCACGGTTCAGACGTGATTGCGTTCCTAAATGCTGTGGATTTTGATGTGCTCACGTGATTGTGTGCGGATTGAGTGACCTAATTGTGTTCTTTCGGTCGGAGTTCTGCAGAAGCAGAGTTAGTTAAGGTCAAATAAGACAATTATTTCTTTTGTATCTATCTGAGAAAGTGTAATTGAGATTTTCAATAGCCTGTAATCAAATGTTGGGAGCAGGCTGAATATTATTAATAAAAAATAAAAAATAAAAAAAACTCGTTACCTTATCAGTTTTGCGGTGTTCTATCAGTTAAGCTTTGTTTTATCAGTTATTTCTTGTCAACTGAGCCAGCTAGTATTTTTGAAACAGTTTAAACACATTTTTGAGCCATTTGATCGGACTTTTTGGTGTTTTCAGACTATTCTCGTACTATGCTCGCCAAGACGAATTTTTGAAGACCAATTTCAAATTTTGGCTACATTGCGAAGTGCCTTAGAATATAGATGAGCATCATAGGTCCTCCTCCTCCTCCTCCTCCGTAGTACGTCTGGTAAGTATAATACGGCTATGACTTGTCACAGCAGTTGTGCAGTTGTGTCACGATCACATCTCCGTTCAATCCGTGTTATAAACCAGGTCGATTAAGGGGTTGTAAGGGCCGGTACATGGCCCTTGAGACCTTTCGGGGGTGGCAACTGACACGTAGGTTGGAAGGTGGGGGGGGGGTCTGCCGAACGGATTGGAGGAGGGAAGGGCTGCTGAGGGGGATGCAGGCCCTTCACGCCCCATCGATCAAAAGCCACCTATTTCCAACAGGTTCGCTCCACTTCGGAAATGTTTATCACGATAATACACCCTTTTAGGCGTTCTCCAAATAGAAGACATCTCCCTAGCCTAGACGTTACTGGTAAATGATAAATTTACTACCTCAAGTAGTGAAGTGGGGGGGTTTACAATGACTGTTTATCACAGAATATTTTAATTTTACCGCAATTTCGTTTTTTCCCATTATTCATGAAATAATGAAATAATAAACCTATTTTCATAGGTACTATACGGGCCATTCTCTGAAAAGATGAGATTTTTCAGACAAACGTTCGTAAACTGCACCCGGCCGGGGGGGGGGGGGGGGGGGGGGCTTGATTGGCCTGATAATAGTAACTATTATCGCCGGTGGAAAAAGGGCACTTGTGCTAGATTTGCGTTTTGAGATATTGCCCTTCAAAGTTTTCATTTGATTGCTATTCTAATTTGGTTAATGTATTTTCTGATGTAATGAGTGCAAACTTTCATTCAGGTCTTTCTTTAAACGAAATGATACCAAGATATAACATTTACGGTCAATGTGAACTCGAAAATCGAGTTGGCAAAAATCAAAATGAAGGCCCTTTTTCCACCTGACGAATTTTCACTACTGATAATTGAGTGACACACTTTAAAGGTATTAAGGCATTAAAAGCCACAAAATAGAATAACCTGTGTTTTTATTATTAAATAATTAAAGATAAATAATATTAGATAAATTTTATCTCTGAAAAAATGACTGCCAATCTGTTTGAGGACGCACTACCTACCTAAACACTAATGGAGTGGTACCTAGGCACCAAATTTTGTGAGAACGTTTGGGATGCATTGTAGTTTGTAAGTAAGAAGTTTGTACAAAATCGGTCTAGTCCTTCATCGTGAATGAGGCTTTTAGTAGCGACGAGAACCGGGTCAAAAAGCGTCTTTACTAAGGATTATTGTGACAATTTTCGTAATGCCAAAACGCGGTACAACTTTTGGCATCGGTTTTGAACGGAACCACGTCGGTTAAAAAGAGATTTTTACGCTCATTTCAACGAGTACGAAACGATTGCGGTACGATAACCCGTTCGGATGTTATTCTAAGATCGTCTGTAGATGGGTAGGCACTTGGGTAGAGGCAGTTTAAAAGGTTCAAGTTAATTTCATTTCACGGACGAAATTCCACCGCTACCTCCCTCAAACATACCGCACACCAAAAACGCACGCACAGACAATAAAAATAGATATGTGAACCAAACCACTGTAGTGTACCCATTCGAGGAGCAAGAAACGTTCAAGAAATCGAGATCTTTCATCAGCATAACATCGATATCTCGTTGAGTTTTCGAGATATCGATCTGAAATTTTGTGAGCATACTCCCGACGTTTAGAGGAGTTCAAAACTGCAAAAATTTAGATCTTTTCAATATTTAATATTAAAAAGGGCCTTCGGCCTTCTCCTGGCGCCTCAGTTGTGAAATCATTTGCCCTTTTGCGTTTCCTTCTTTGAGACACACAAATGCAGATAAATAATGAGTATTCTTGAAAATACACAAATCAGTAGGTACCAGTAGGTATATCACAGTTGACACTCACAGTTAAATTCACGGCAGGAAGTTTTAGCAAAAATGTTGTTGTTGTAAAGAATATGCCAGACAACTCTTTTTTTTAACCTTGTAAGTACCTACCTACCTACCTACAATGGTAAAGTCGAAAACATGCCATACCTAATAATAATATGACATACTATTGTGCCTTCCATTCCCCCATAAGACATCCTTCTAGTTTACTGTGCTGAGTTGTGCAAATTCGAGTATTTTCATAATGTACCTATTATGAGGTGGTTAGGGTGAGAAATGAGACCTCTGCACCGTCGGCAAACACCACACTGTACCTATTATGAATTTATAGTATATTTATTTATTTTGGCCAACGATTTCTAGCAACCATATGGTGGAGATAAGAAGAGTCAACACGTGTCGCTCGTTAAAATAACTTTTAGATGAAACGATAGTAGGGCATGTCAGGGAAGACGGAAGTAATCAAATATGAAATCACGCAACTACGCAATAAACCGACTGTCCATCGCATCTTTTTTACTGTCCCCATTTCTCTGTGCTTATCTGGCGTCTCTTTAGGGTTAAACCTCTGTAGTTCCTGGACACCCATTAGTTCGTTTCGAGACGCTCGAGCCTGACCATCACCAAAAATGCGACGTTTCATTTTAATTTTGGGCGTATTAGCAGCGGCAAACGGTCGTATATACGCACCTTGTGAGTTGGTTCAAGCTGTGAAGGAATATTGGGAGTATACCGAAAGTGAGACTGAAGACTACGAAAAGATGGTGTCGCTAATTGTGTGCATCGCCGGATACAGGAATTTCAACACTTCGCACAAGGTTTGACAAAAATTATGTTAGGTTATCTGTTACTCAGTGCATGTTGTCGTGAATTCGAAAATGTTGATCTGCCAAAAAGTTTGTCAATATAGGTACGTTTCAAGACACATAGGGTTTTCACAAAAAACGAAAGAGATTACAAAATGACAAAAGATTACTAGATTACAAGAACGGAAAAAAAAACCGTCTGCCGTCCGAGCCGTTTTGGATCCAAAACTATCGATAGTACCTACAAAAAGTACCGTACTTATATAAATTATAGGAATTTTTTTAAATCAGAAATTTTGACCAAATAGACGGTCCACCCGATCGCCCAAACCCGTGGGGCTCGGCGGGGCTACCCTAGAGAGCATAAATTCGGTAGGGAGCCTCCCTGAAACAGAACGAGACGTTATGACGGACCTTAACCACATCAGCCGAGTGAGCTAAGTCCCCCTCGCACTAAGACGTTTTTAAAGTTGTGTTCCTACTCGTAGGAAACATTTAACGCTATTCGAGCTTGTATATATTATAATGGTCACTTCTTAAGGCTCGACCAAATCCTTTAAATTGGTGTCCCTTCTCGATGGAAAACTTTTCCTCGTTAAATGGAGTAATTTTGCATGAGCTGATGTTTACTCTATGCCAAAAACCCTTGAATTTGTGTTTCTAATCAATGAATTTACTTTGCTTGGACGTATCACTACTCTATGCCAAGTTTTCCAAGAGACGTTTAATTGTGAAAGGTTTGTTCCCGGTCTGACGGCATCTGCCGACAGCAGTCCCAATGCCTTCTGAATCGCTGTTAAGGTCCCACCTGCTGACCTGGAACACGAACTGTCAACAAAATTTGTTGAATCAAGCCACGCGAATCACTGTGAAGCAATGCTACAAGAATTTAATTACTTCACGGTGATTCACGTGACAGTAAATTTCTTATGGAATAATCCAAGTGATAAACTCGGGATACTTTTTGGTTGATTGTGTTCAGAATAATCAACCTTTTTCGAGAGAGGAGTATCATAAGGCCGGGAAAGAGTCATTTAATGTGTTTGAGGGAATCTACGAGGACTTCGGGAGGACGCGAGTACAACTTGACGCGCCGAACACCATAATAAAGTGAGAAGGTTAAGAGAGAGGTTTCAACTGGGTAGGGTTATCCAAGTAGACAGCTCCCAACCAAACTCATTCGAGCTGTCGGATTCCGTCCGACTGCAGTTGAACTGCTGTCAACCTACCAATCGACCTGGAACAGCCGGCGACGGCGACTTTTCGCCGACCCAGCAACCTGGAACAGCAGTTTTCTCAACTGCGCATGTTTCCGTCCATTTCTGTCAACAGTCCGTCAAACCTGGAACGAACCTGAAGTCATACTGTAAGAAAAAAAAAAAACACACAACGAGACCAATGACAACGTTATGACGGGCTCAAACCAGATTGGCCGAGTGAGCTACTAGTTCTCTCTTGTTAGTTCTCTCCTGTTCACCCTAGAAAGCTAGGTACAATTCGGTGGGGAGCCTCCCTGAGACAGAACAGGGCGAATGATCAGCTGAACTATTTTTGAAAATAATTATTTACTGACAAAATTCATTTTTGCAAAATTTTTCTGTGTCAAAGAACCGCTGTGTAAAATTTCCATCATCTTTCATGTTGTTACTTGGTTTACGATCAGGTCATCCATTCCTCTTTTGTTTTTGCCCGTGCATACCAATCGATCAACTTTTTTTTAAAGGTGATTCAACCCAATGGCAAAGGCTACCACGGGATATTCGGAATCCACGACAACGACACCGATCAGTGCAACAACCTGCCCGAGCGACTGACCGACGATCACATCTCAGACGATTTGTACTGCCTGAAGAGGGTCGTCCTGAAATCCCCGGCAACCGTCAGTTTCTACAACAGCTTGTGTGTGGGCTACTTGGTCGAAGATATTTCTTGTCCAATCAACAGCTACGTGTCGACAAAAGTGGCAAATCCCGTGTACAAGGACATTTTTGACAAAAATTTCCGTAACGTAATCGGCGTTCCAACCGTATTGGACATACCAGAAGAAAACCCTTGGTGAGTCCTACTGAGGTAGCTATCGTAGGGCTTTGAAAACAGGCAAAAGTTCTTTACTATCTTTTAAATAAAAATGAATTTAACTTGTCGGTATAACTTATATACTGTAATATAATATTATTATAGCTGCCAACGAATCTGTCATTTATTCACACCGAATTTCCCAAAGTTGTCCATGTTATTGCAACTCCTTTCCGTGTTCGTGACGTTCAGGCCATGGATTTGTAGGTAAGTTACCGTGTTAGTTCCAACTCTCAACTTCAGAACTCAATCGGCTGAACGGCCAAGTGGAATTGATAGTCTCTGCAGGATCGAAAAGGTCTAATCGTTTGGTTGGTAACTTCAGGCCTTCCACTGTCAGGCATCACCACCAGGGGGTTTTCCAACGGATCGCTATTTCCTCAGAATCAAATTTTCTACAGTGTGATCCCATACGGTTCGGGTTGATAAGATTGTCCTAGAGTGACCTTTGATAGCAGTTGTCTCCGGCACGTGAGGCTCAAGGGAGAAAGAATTTGATTCGAAATTGCTTCCTTTATCTCGTCATTGACACCAACTGACATCGGTCATGCCCTCTCCCCACTCTTTGCCGATTTGAACCCGTTGGGTTGGGATCACCGCATATCAGATCTACGTGGGCTCGTCTGCTTCAGAATCCCACTCGAGAATTCCCCTGCACTCTGAATTCAAAGCAGAATAAAAGGATTGAAACTGCTACTCTCGCTTATTCATAAAGTGCTTTATTCATAAACATTCAAAAATTGTCAAACAAAGTTTAATCAGTTTTATTTCACATTCATGAGTTCCTGGCCACACTTTTTATCCCCCCTCAAGACGGACAGGTGCATCACCGCGACCCCGTTGTGTGATCTATAGAAATATATTGTGACTGTCGTTTGTCCATTTTCTAGTAAAACACCCGCTTCTTTTATGAAGTTGAGTACACCTATCCTTAGTCGAAGCTTCCATGAGGTTAGGGGGTTCGAGTAACCCATGATAGAAGCGCCGGAATCTGGTAGGTAGCAGCTAAGGCAGGACATTTGCACAGCACAAGCTCCGCCGTCTTCTCATCTTCCAGACAGAGGTGACATCCTGTCGTCTCCGACTTGCCCATCTTGTTCAGGTGGTATCTCAGTGGGCAGTGACAGGTGAGAATACTGATTGTGATCCTGACATCGTTTCTTGGCAGGGGTTGTAGGGTCCTGTTTCTTGGCGCGGAAGGAGAAATGAACCTTTTGGCTTGTCTGAGTCCTCTTATGTTGTTACAGAGAGCGATTGTTTGGTTTCTCTCCCATCGTGTCACCTGCTGGATCAGGTGGCTATTTGTAATTTTCAAGATGGGTTCTGGGCCGATTGGTAGGGATCTTGCTCCCATTTTCGCAAGGCTGTCAGCCTTTTCATTGCCCTCGAAGCCTTTAATCGCCAGTCTCCACACCAATTGAAGATCTTTGTCTGCTGCCGCCGCCTTGCGGGCTTGAAAGCATTCCCAGACTAACCAGGACTTGAAGTCCTAGTGCCTTCAGCGCGGCCTGGCTGTCCGAGAATATGTATATCTTGGCTCCTTCGAGCTTTCTCTTCTGAATCCTGGCCACACTTGAATTTTACATTCTAAATTAATGCAATATGCCTTCCCAGCACGCTCGCTCTCCTGCTGGATTGATCGTCTCTATGTGTGCAAGGGTCGTCCTGTCCATAATTCTCCTTGAGGATACTGTGCATCCTTTCAATGGCAGTTGGATTCAGGGTATGCCCGATCCATCTCCATTTCCTGCGGAGAACCTCTGTCGCGATCGGGCCTTGACCAGTTTCTGCCGAAAGATTCTTCGTATAGTCTCGGGGCACCAAATTCATATAATCGGCATGAGACATCAGTTCAAAAAGACCTGTAAACGGTTCGTGATGTGTTGGGTGACTTTCCAGGCTTTGCATCCATCAATTAGGACGGATTTTACATTAGAATTGAAAATACGCGACTTGGTTCGCGTGGAAATGTTGTTAAATGCTCCAAACCAGTTGGAAAAGGCTCCATTTGTCTTCTGGATTCTCATCGTTGGATCATTCAATAAGTTCTTTATAGCCGAAGCCAACGCTGACAGCAATTGTCTACATAGATTAAAATTAACATAAAAACTAAACAAACAACAGTAGGTATACCTACAGTTATAACATTCAGAGACACAGCAATAAGAAAGAAGAAAAGAAAAAAAAAAAAAAAAAAAAAAAAATACGCGGAATAACCAAACGAAAAAACACGATAAGACTAGGTACCTACTTAAAAACTACGATTACCAATCAGCAAAGCTATTCTAATTTTGGAAATAATAGAAAAATGTACTAGTCGGTAAATTCACGCACAAAATCGCTAAATTAGCTAAACAAACATGATTCTTCTCTGAAAACATTCAACGTTTGCCTGACAACTTTCAACACGACTGAGAACCTATACCATCAATGTTTACGAACTATAAAGTTAAGACTGGTTAAATTGTTGGGTAGTATTCCAGCGATATCTTCAAGGATTTGGTTTATATTTCCGTCCTCTTCTGGTTCAAGCGGAGTTTCACATGTGGGCGTCATCGACGGCAGGACGTCCGTTTGGAACACCATTACCAGGTACGTGACTGTACCGGCAATCATCTGGAAATTGATACTTGACTGTGGTTTCTACGGCCATTTTACCACCGCCAGACGCAAGAACAATATTGTATTGACTATTGAAAGTTCGATTTAATCAGGTACTTACGCGAGAACAAACGTTTAGTTTAGACTTTACTTACAGATATCCCCAGACTGTAGTCCATCACGAGGCTCTTGAAAGCTTTGAACGTCATTGATTTCCTTGTACTTAGATGAATCAGAGCTAAAGACTGTGAATAAAAAAGTCTAAATGTTAAGGGTTAATGAAACGACACGAACCAGCAAGTCTTGTACGTTTTACTTACGTTGTTTTGACGTTTGTAGCTGATTAGAAGGTTATTCACCAATACGTCATTACAAATACTCGCCTGGAATAGTAAGCAATACATTAGTAACAAGCTGGGGAATTTGTAGATTGCCCACAAAATGTATGCTAAGGGTCATTCTCACGAATACGTGAAATTTGAAGTGGACATTTTCAAAATGTTCTCAAAATATTCTGTAAAAATTCACCAAAGTCCTTTAATGTGTTTGCGATGAAATGAGACTGCCAGCAGCGCATAAATACATTTTATTCGGATAAAAAATGTAAAAGTGAGGGACTGACTTGATTGGGGTGTGGGACTGACACAAAGAAAGAATCTACTGTTATTTACATTGTTATGGAAAATACTGTAATTATTGGACAAAAATGTACACTGCAGGTAGGTACCCGCTATGGTGTTCTTATTCCTTATTTGGATTGTACTTGAATGTTTAGATTGTCAGATAATGAAATAATGTTAAGGTTTTGTACTTTGAAGTGGTTGTTTGCTGAAGGTGTATAGGTCTAATTTGATGAGGTGGTTAGGGAGAGAAAACGACCAGCAAACCAGCAGAGGAGTTGTTTTCTCTCTCTAACCACCCCGTTTTACTTATTTTGTCGGGGTTTCGCAATGGTAAACAGAATAATTATACAAATTCTACGTAAATTCTGCATTCTGTACCTTGGCTGAAACCCGAGAAAATAAGTTTGAATAAGGTGAAGGACTGATGGGTGAAGGACTGACGAAATGATCGTTTTCAATATTATTAGATAACAGGACAGCTGTTATACTTTCCTTCTTGAACCTTACCATCAACATACACAGAAAACCTGAGCAATGAAAAAGTATACCGATTACTATCCTGTGGGTAGAGCGCCAAGGAATGACAACCAATAAAGTCACGCGCTCGTTTTGGCACACAACGCAGGACACCAAATCACAACCCGCTTGGTTTCATAGGCATTAGGAGAGTTGTCGAAATAGTGGTGTCCCACCTCCCCTCCATAGACTGCTAGAGGCACCAAAAACGACGAAAACCGATTGGGTGAAGGACTGACGCAAACCTCTGTGACTCTCATATTGCATTATGGTTCACATTCTTAGTTTACTTACAAAAATATGAAGTTTCGGAAGCAGTAGGAATTTTTTTAAAAATCTGAAATTTTGAAAAAATACTTGGTTTACCATCTAGTTGTGCCCGCAAGGTTTTCAGTCCGATCGCCCAAGCCCGTGGGGCGCTATGGGGCTATAATGGGGCTACGGGAGGTTTTTTTTAAGGCTTTTAGCAATGGGATCGAGTTAGGTGTCGTTTTCGAAGTATTTTTGGACGTAGAATCCATTTTTTGGGGTCCCGGAACGATCCGATTTCACTGGGGGCGATCTTTAGGGCTTTCATGGAGCTAAAAATGGGATTTTTGAAGGATCCCAGGATGTTAAATATTTTTCGAGTAAAAAATACAGAATTTTTGAAAAAACACATTTTTGAAGATAAAATAAAAAACAAAAATTTTTTAAATTTTTTCATTGACAGAATTAAATTTCTGCACAAGTAACGTAGGTATATCAAAGAATAATAAACCCTTGTGTAAAATTGGCACCGTTTTTAACATTAATTCAAGTTTTTAGTAATTAAATAATTTTTTCAACATTCTGGGAGCATGCGTGCTGGCAAGTTTGCAAAATTTACTATAGAAAAAACTCTTTTCGTATCGAAACCCTATTGCTTTTCTTCAAACTCATAGCTTCACGTTTTCGTGAGAATGAACTACAACCTTTCGTGAAGCCTACCTGCACCTTGGCCGAATGGCAGGAATGAAGGACATGCCAAAGAAGTCCACACGGAAACAGCAGGCCAATGAGCAGCATAATCGAATTTTTACCATCTACCGATCCTCTATCCTTCGTTTCTAGGAATACAAGCATCATAATCGTCGTGAGGAAAGATTTCAACACAACTGCAGAAATGGTGAAGTCGAAGCAACGGTTCAAATCGGAAGCCGTATCCACAAGGTTGTTATGAGTTCGAATGAACCTCTGCACGCTGGAATCGTCTTTGAGTTGTAATTTGGCGAGATTGGAAAAACACGCAGAAAAACAATTGACCAAATATGTGAATTGAAGCAGCCACGAAGTGGTGTAAATTTCAAACCAAATGTACGGAAAGTGCAATTTGAAAAATTTAATTACATCTCCGTCTTTGAACATGTTAGTTAACTCTATAACACCATAAGTGGAAATGAAAAACGTTTGTATTGATGCAACTATTATCGTAGAACGGAACATTCTCTCATACGCGAGGCCCAAATATTCCTGTGTAGATATAAGAGTCTGCACGGTTTTGTTGAACTTTACACGATTCCTGACGGCCGATATGGTCGTTAACGGAACCAGTAGCATCCAAGTGAGGAACACAGTCGTTATCAAGGTGTTGGAAATCTGACCGTATTTTGTAATTTCCGAAACGGATTGCACAATGAAGGCGATCACCGCTCCTGGAAACCACACAGACAAAAGTACCGACAGGAATAAGAACGGTTTCGATATTTGGTGCGACCCGACGATCATAGGCGAGAAACCAAAGCGCTGGAAAATCTTCAGGTGGCGGATGACGCTGAAGTGGTCTCCGGAACGAAATGGATGACCGACCAAACGTAAAAGCACAGCATGATTCTTCAAGACGTCGTTCATGGTCGTACCGCTGGATACCATTCCTGGCAAAATATACAGGTTGAAATAACTTTTAAAAGTGCAAATTTAGCGACATCGTGCGTCAATGAACATCCCTCACTCTTCTGTAGTAAAAATTAACGTGCTGCCTAATGTGTATTGATAACCTCCCTTCGACCAGTTAATACTAAACTACAGCTGTGCGTGTGTTCTGTTGTGTTTATCTTCCGCAATATCACTAATGGCATAGTTCACCGCTGTGTAGCATCATGAATTAGCTCGATTGATGGGAACGTGTAATAATTACACGTCCAATAATTATTATTGGAATAACAGTTCAACTGGAATAACCCTCACGATGACCCGACGTGGAACTGAGCAGAAATTGACGCCGAGTTCATATTTTTGAAAAAGTTTGAATTTTTCTTGAACTTCTTGCCGCCTGCGGGTGTGCTGCTGCTTGTGATTGTTTCAGCGCGGTTTGCCGTATTATTGTCGAACGCAGTGAGGCTCTAATTAATAATTAGGAATGGAAATGCACCCGAATTTCGGGTTAAATCATCCAGTACCATGTTGTTAGAAGTCAAAAAAGTCTTTCGCGTAGTTTATAATCATCTTAAGTTGTTCTGCCCGATTCAAAAACCGGTGTAGGTGACGTCACCTACACCGGTTCCGGTTTCCAATCATAGACACCAGAGTGCAGGTCAAATTTTCAAATGACACTGGAGTAACGCGAAAATTGCCATGCTTTGTTGTGAATGTGATGAATGATGAATAATAAGGTTTATTTGTAAATGCCTTCCGGCGATACAAAGTTAAAACAAAACAGTAATAGGTACAGGTAATTCAATAACTAAAATGTCACAACGAAAATCGCTACAATGATATAACTTGAGTAGTCACAACAAAAGTACAATTGCTACAGTAATACAGCTTAATTAGTCACTTCAATATAATTAGTACCTATAAAAAAACCTTCATTAAGGAAAAAAGCCCTAGTTCTAATGCAGTTTACTAAGAAGCAATACATTTTTTTACAAGATAATCTATCTATCTAAATCACTAATTCTCAACGTGTCTGTATGTGGGTATGTCAATCGCCTACTCTGACTAAACTATAAGCCCTAAAAATACGCCGATTTTTCCTATCGTCTCGGGCGACCGTTTAAGTGTATCTAGGGGGGTCGAGATTTTTCTAAAATGCGCTCAAATGGGCGCAATTGACATCAACTTTCTTATTTCAAATGGGAACCCCTATTTTTTTCACCGGATTCGGATTCCTCGACCAATTTTACGTCCGATAAGCGAATTGCGCGAATTTTTTGGCGCGCGCGAATTCGCTGAATTAATTTTTTCGATTTATTCCGTCGTTAATAGACGGATTTTTTCCGCGTTTCGTCCTACGCCTACCTAGAGATCCGAATTTTAATAGGAGATATCGACCAAATTCATTTCGAAATCGAGTGAATTTTGAGCGCGAGTTGAGTTTTGAAAAAACTGAGCCATCGCCACCGACCCATCGCGTCGGGTGAATTCTGGCTCGGCTTCACTCCCATCCTCTCAACACCCTCTATCCCCCCGCCCTCACTCTTCACTCTGAGCGGGTGGGACATCAGCCTTTAAGGGGCGCGAGCAAGGTCTACGTGATATCTCCCGGACGGACGTAAATTAAATGAATCGATTTAAATTGAATCGATTATCGAAAAATTTAATTTAATTTGAAAAATAAAAATAAAAAATTAAAATAAAAATAAAATAAAAAAAATGATCTTAATTCTGAGATACGTTGAGCGCCCTCAAGGATTTTTTCCGTTTTCCCCTCCTTCAACTAAAGAAAAGGAGTGGGGATTTAAGCCACTATTGATTCGATTTTGATGAAATTTTCAGGGAATCATTTTATCCGCCAGGGGATTCTACGTCCAAAAATACTTGGAAAACGACACTAACTCTACCCCCTCGCCATTTTAGCCCCATATTTTTTCTTTGTTTTCATTATACCGGCCAGGGGATTCAATTGTCCTACCTACCTACATATTTATATGTAATAAATTACATATTTTAGCCCCATATTTTTCCTGTGAGTTTTCAACTATGATTTGATTTCACTAGCACTATGACAGGGTGGGAGGTGGGGCATACTTCACTCGGCCGATCATTTTAACGGCCAGGGGACTCGCAATGCTCGGCCACCGACATAGGTAGTTCTATTATTATCAAGGGAAGGCTTTGCAAATTTGATTTCACTAGCACTATGACAGGGGGCCTTACTTTCCCCAAAAATACTTGGAAAACGACACTTAACTCTACCCCCTCGCCATTTTAGCCCCATATTTTTCCTGTGAGTTTTCAACTATGATTTGATTTCACTAGCACTATGACAGGGTGGGAGGGGGGGCATACTTCACTCGGCCGATCATTTTATCAGCCAGGGGGGTTGATGTTGAAGGAGCAGTTGACCTTGATGCAGGGTTATGAACGTGTCCATCGATGCTATGCACCCCACTAGGGTTACTCAGCTGGGTGCGTAGGCGAGCAACTAACTATTGATGGCACCCCAGGGTTTTTTTTCCTGTGAGTTGTCAAATTTGACACGTTGCCAGGGGGTGTTTCTCGCTCGGCCGATCAATTTACCAGCCAGGGGAGGCTTTTTTCAAACTTTTCAAATGACAGGGGGGGTCTTGCTTCGCTCGGGCGATTATTTTATTAGCCAGAGGGGTCTTGCTTTGCTCGGCCACCGACATAGGTAGTTCTCCTATTATTGATGGTGGAGTTTTCAAATTTGATTTCACTAGCACTTTGACAGGGGGTCCTTACTTATGTACGAGCGATCACGCAAGACCCTTATAAATAATCTATATCACTAATATATATAATATTCTTGAAAATCTCGAGAAATTCAAAAATGCTCTACGTTCTGAAATAGGTTGAGCGCCCTCAAGGATTTTGTCCGTTTTCCCCTCCTTCAACCCCCTCCCTTCCAACGACACTTAACTCTACCCCCTCGCCATTTTAGCCCCATATTTTTCCTGTGAGTTTTCAACTTTGATTTGATTTGACTAGCACTATGATAGGTTGGGAGGGGGGGGGGGCATACTTCACTCAGCCGATCATTTTAACGGCCAGGGGACTCGCTTTGCTCGGCCACCCACATAGGTAGTTCTATTATTATTGATGGTGGAAATTTGATTTCACTAGCACGTTGACAGGGGGTCTAATTTCGTATAGCCCCATGAAAGCTCCATAGGTCGTCCCCAAAAATACTTGGAAAACGACACTTAACTCTACCCCCTCGGCATTTTAGTCCCATAGCGCCCCACCGGGTTTTTTACTGTGAGTTTTGATTTGATTTCACTAGCACTTTGACTTACTTCGCTCAGCTAATAGACTAGCACTTTGAGAAGGGGGCCTTACTTCGCTCGGCTAATCATTTTCGTACCATGATTCACCCAAATCACAGGCGGCAATATACAACCACAGTGGGCAATACATCCACAAGCGGCAATACACCCACTAGGGGAGGTCTGGGGGGGGCGGCAATTCACCCACAGGCGGCAATATACACTCACAGGCGGCAATACACCCACAGGTGGCAATACACCCACAAGCGGCAATTCACCCACATGTCTGCTTAAGCGATCGGCCTCGCGAAGCGAGGCGCCGGCCTCGCGTAGCGAGGCCCACGGGGGGTCTGGGGGGCGGAGCCCCCTGCTGGGTGCGTAGGCGAGCAAAGCGAGCCGGAGCATCTAGTCTATACCACTAATTCTCATCGTCTCTGTCTGTGGGTCTGTGTGTCTGTATGTCAATCGCCTACTCTGACTAAACGGTAAGTCGTAAAAATACGCCGATTTTTCCTATCGTCTCGCCCGACCGTTTAAGAGTCTCTAGGGGGGTCGAGATTTTTCTTAAATGCGCTCAAATCCGCGCAATTGACATCAACTTTCTTATTTCAAATGGGAACCACTATTTTTTTCACCGGATTCGGATTCCTCGACCAATTTTACGTCCGATAAGCGAATTGCGCGAATTTTTTGGCGCGCGCGAATTCGCTGAATTAATTTTTTCGATTTATTCCGTCGTTAATAGACGGATTTTTTTCGCGTTTCGTCCGTAGCCTACCTAGAGATCCGAATTTTAATACTTGATATCGACCAAATTCATTCCGACAATGAGCGGATCAGGACGGCGATTTCTGTTTTGCAGTTTTCGTTAAATCGCGGGTCGGGCGAGCCGTCGGGTGAATTCTGGGTCGGCTTACAAACTGCCTCTATCCCCCCGCCCACACTCTTCACTCTGAGCGGGTTGGACATCAGCCTTTAAGGGGCGCTCGGAAGGTCTATGCGCAACGTCTCCCAGACGGAAATGGATGTAAATTAAATGAATCGATTTAAATTGAATCGATTATCGAGAAAAGTATCGAAAAGTTGAATTGAATCGGAAAAAAAAATTATTAACAAATTTTAGCCCCATTTTTTTCCTGTGTTTTCAAATTTGATTTTATTTCACTAGCACTATGACAGCGAGGGGAGGGGGGGGGGGGGGGGTTACTTCACTCGGCCGATCATTTTACTGGCCAGGGGAGGCTCGCTTGCCTGGGCTGCCCACATTGGTAGGTAGTTCTATTGTTATTGAAGGTTATATTGTTATTTTAACGGCCAGGAGGCTCTCTTTGCTCGGCCATTTGACATTGGTACATTTCACGATAAAAAAATTTATATATATTCTTGAAAATCTCGAGAAATACAAAAATGATCTACATTCTGAGATAGGTTGAGCGCCCTCAAGGATTTTTTCCGTTTTCCCCTCCTTCAACTAAATAATAATAATAATAATAAATAAATAAATTTATTTATCGCTTACTCTGCCACCCAAATAGGTAGTTCTATTATTATTGATGGTGGAGTTTTCAAATTTGATTTCTACACTCTTCACTCCAAGCGGGTGGGACATCAGCCTTTAAGGGGAGCTCGCAAGGTCTACGAGATCTCTCCCAGTCATCCCCTTGCAGTGCTGCCAAATCAGGGTTTTTCCCACAGATTGCGGGGGTTTTTTCTTCTCCGGGGGGGATTTTGGTTGGTCGATATCTCCCAGCCATCCGTGCAAAGTCGTCCGAGGGATGTCCGATTCTCAAATATGAATCGATTTAAATCAAATCGATTTAGAAAGTATTATTATTATAAAATATTATTATTATTAGTATTTATTATTATTATTAGAATCGATTCTTTTTCCAAATTATTGACAGGGGGGCCTTACTTTGCTCAGCTAATCATTTTATCCACCAGGGGATTCTACGTCCAAAAATACTTGGAAAACGACAATAACTCTACCCCCTCACCATTTTAGCCCCATACTTTTACTGTGTTTTCCTGGGGGGTGGGGGGCATACTTCACTCGGCCGATCATTTTAACGGCCTGGGGACTCGCTTTGCTCGGCCACTGACATAGGTAGTTCTATTATTATCAAGGGAAGGCTTTTCAAATTTGATTTCACTAGCACTTGACAGGGGGGCCTTAATTTCCCCAAAAATACTTCCCCTTTCCCCAAAAATACTTGGAAAACGACACTTAACTCTACCCCCTCGCCATTTTAGCCCCATATTTTTCCTGTGAGTTTTCAACTTTGATTTGATTTCACTAGCACTATGCCAGGGTGGGAGGGGGGGGGGGGGCATACTTCACTCGGCCTATCATTTTAACGGCCAGGGGACTCGCTTTGCTAGGCCACCGACATAGGTAGTTCTATTATTATCGAGGGAAGACTTTTGAAATTTGATTTCACTAGCACTATGACAGGAGGGCCTTACTTAGCTTGGTCCACCATTATAACGGCCAGGGGACTCGCTTTGCTCGGCCACCGACATAGGTAGTTCTATTATTATCAAGGGAAGGCATTTCAAATTTGATTTCACTAGCACTTGACAGGGGGGCCTTAATTTCCCCAAAAATACTTCCTCTTTCCCCAAAAATACTTGGAAAACGACACTTAACTCTACCACCTCGCCATTTTAGCCCCATATTTTTCCTGTGAGTTTTCAACTTTGATTTGATTTCACTAGCACTATGACATGGCGGGAGGGGGGGCATACTTTACTCGGCCGATCATTTTAACGGCCAGGGGACTCGCTTTGCTCGGCCACCAACATATGTAGTTCTATTATTATCAAGGGAAGGCTTTTCAAATTTGATTTCACTAGCACTTGATAGGGGGGCCTTAATTTCCCCAAAAATACTTCCCCTTTCCCCAAAAATACTTGGAAAACGACACTTAACTCTACCCCCTCGCCATTTTAGTCCCATATTTTTCCTGTGAGTTTTCAACTTTGATTTGATTTCACTAGCACTATGACAGGTTGGGAGGGGGGGGGGGCATACTTCACTCGGCCGATCATTTTAACGGCCAGGGGACTCGCTTTGCTCGGCCACCCACATAGGTAGTTCTATTATTATTGATGGTGGAAATTTGATTTCACTAGCACGTTGACAGGGGGTCTAATTTCGTATAGCCCCATGAAAGCTCCATAGGTCGTCCCCAAAAATACTTGGAAAAGGACACTTAACTCTACCCCCTCGGCATTTTAGTCCCATAGCGCCCCACAGGGTTTTTTACTGTGAGTTTTGATTTGATTTCACTAGCACTTTGACAGGGGAGGGGGGGGGGGGGCTTACTTCGCTCTACCGATCAGAGGGGGCTCGCTTTGCTCAGCCACCCACATAGGTAGTTCTATTCTATTATTATGATGGTGGAGTATTCAAAATTGAGTTCACTAGCACTTTGACAGGAGGGGCGTCTTATTTCGCTCAGCTGATCATCTTCTCGGCCTTTTTAGCCCCATATCGCCCCATGGGTTTTTTCCCTATGAGTTTTCAAATTTGATTTGATTTCACTAGCACTATGGCAGGGTGGTGGGGGGGGGGGGGGGGGTTCCTCGCTCGGGCGGTAGAGGGTAGACTTTTGAAAATTGATTTCACTAGCACTTTGACTTACTTCGCTCAGCTAATAGACTAGCACTTTGACAAGGGGGCCTTACTTCGCTCGGCTAATCATTTTCGTACCATGATTCACCCAAATCACAGGCGGCAATATACAACCACAGTGGGCAATACATCCACAAGCGGCAATACAACCACTAGGGGGGGTCTGGGGGGCGGCAATTCACCCACAGGCGGCAATATACACTCACAGGCGGCAATACACCCACAGGTGGCAATACACCCACAAGCGGCAATTCACCCACATGTCTGCTTAAGCGATCGGCCTCGCGAAGCGAGGCCCACGGGGGGTCTGGGGGGCGGAGCCCCCCAGCTGGGTGCGTAGGCGAGCAAAGCGAGCCGGAGCATCTAGTCTATCTATTCTAAACCACTAATTCTCATCGTCTCTGTCTGTGTGTCTGTATGTCAATCGCCTACTCTGACTAAACGGTAAGTCGTAAAAATACGCCGATTTTTCCTATTGTCTCGGGCGACCGTTTAAGAGTCTCTAGGGGGGTCGAGAATTTTCAAAAATGCGCTCAAATCCGCGCAATTGACATCAACTTTCTTATTTCAAATGGGAACCCCTATTTTTTTCACCGGATTCGGATTCCTCGACCAATTTTACGTCCGATAAGCGAGTTGGGCGAATTTTATGACGCGCGCGAATTCGCAGAATTAATTTTTTCGATTTATTCCGTCGTTAATAGAAGGATTTTTTTCGCGTTTCGTCCGTAGCCTACCTAGAGATCCGAATTTTAATACTTGATATCGACCAAATTCATTTCGAAATCGAGTGAATTTTGAGCGCGAGTTGAGTTTTGAAAAAACTGGGCCATCGCCACCGACCCATCGCGTCGGGTGAATTCTGGCTCGGCTTCACTCCCATCCTCTCAACACCCTCTATCCCCCCGCCCTCACTCTTCACTCTGAGCGGGTGGGACATCAGCCTTTAAGGGGCGCGAGCAAGGTCTACGTGATATCTCCCGGACGGACGTAAATTAAATGAATCGATTTAAATTGAATCGATTATCGAAAAATTTAATTTAATTTGAAAAATAAAAATAAAAAATTAAAATAAAAATAAAATAAAAAAAATGATCTTAATTCTGAGATACGTTGAGCGCTCTCAAGGATTTTTTCCGTTTTCCCCTCCTTCAACTAAAGAAAAGGAGTGGGGATTTAAGCCACTATTGATTCGATTTTGATGAAATTTTCAGGGAATCATTTTATCCGCCAGGGGATTCTACGTCCAAAAATACTTGGAAAACGACACTAACTCTACCCCCTCGCCATTTAAATTGAATCGATTATCGAAAAATTTAATTTAATTTGAAAAATAAAAATAAAAAATTAAAATAAAAATAAAATAAAAAAAATGATCTTAATTCTGAGATACGTTGAGCGCTCTCAAGGATTTTTTCCGTTTTCCCCTCCTTCAACTAAAGAAAAGGAGTGGGGATTTAAGCCACTATTGATTCGATTTTGATGAAATTTTCAGGGAATCATTTTATCCGCCAGGGGATTCTACGTCCAAAAATACTTGGAAAACGACACTAACTCTACCCCCTCGCCATTTTAGCCCCATATTTTTTCTTTGTTTTCATTATACCGGCCAGGGGATTCAATTGTCCTACCTACCTACATATTTATATGTAATAAATTACATATTTTAGCCCCATATTTTTCCTGTGAGTTTTCAACTATGATTTGATTTCACTAGCACTATGACAGGGTGGGAGGTGGGGCATACTTCACTCGGCCGATCATTTTAACGGCCAGGGGACTCGCAATGCTCGGCCACCGACATAGGTAGTTCTATTATTATCAAGGGAAGGCTTTGCAAATTTGATTTCACTAGCACTATGACAGGGGGCCTTACTTTCCCCAAAAATACTTGGAAAACGACACTTAACTCTACCCCCTCGCCATTTTAGCCCCATATTTTTCCTGTGAGTTTTCAACTATGATTTGATTTCACTAGCACTATGACAGGGTGGGAGGGGGGGCATACTTCACTCGGCCGATCATTTTATCAGCCAGGGGGGTTGATGTTGAAGGAGCAGTTGACCTTGATGCAGGGTTATGAACGTGTCCATCGATGCTATGCACCCCACTAGGGTTACTCAGCTGGGTGCGTAGGCGAGCAACTAACTATTGATGGCACCCCAGGGTTTTTTTCCTGAGAGTTGTCAAATTTGACACGTTGCCAGGGGGTGTTTCTCGCTCGGCCGATCAATTTACCAGCCAGGGGAGGCTTTTTTCAAACTTTTCAAATGACAGGGGGGGTCTTGCTTCGCTCGGGCGATTATTTTATTAGCCAGAGGGGTCTTGCTTTGCTCGGCCACCGACATAGGTAGTTCTCCTATTATTGATGGTGGAGTTTTCAAATTTGATTTCACTAGCACTTTGACAGGGGGTCCTTACTTATGTACGAGCGATCACGCAAGACCCTTATAAATAATCTATATCACTAATATATATAATATTCTTGAAAATCTCTAGAAATTCAAAAATGCTCTACGTTCTGAGATAGGTTGAGCGCCCTCAAGGATTTTTTCCGTTTTCCCCTCCTTCAACCCCCTCCCTTCCAACGACACTTAACTCTACCCCCTCGCCATTTTAGCCCCATATTTTTCCTGTGAGTTTTCAACTTTGATTTGATTTCACTAGCACTATGATAGGTTGGGAGGGGGGGGGGGGCATACTTCACTCAGCCGATCATTTTAACGGCCAGGGGACTCGCTTTGCTCGGCCACCCACATAGGTAGTTCTATTATTATTGATGGTGGAAATTTGATTTCACTAGCACGTTGACAGGGGGTCTAATTTCGTATAGCCCCATGAAAGCTCCATAGGTCGTCCCCAAAAATACTTGGAAAACGACACTTAACTCTACCCCCTCGGCATTTTAGTCCCATAGCGCCCCACCGGGTTTTTTACTGTGAGTTTTGATTTGATTTCACTAGCACTTTGACAGGGGAGGGAGGGGGGCTTACTTCGCTCTGCCGATCATGTTATCGGCCAGAGGGAGCTCGCTTTGCTCAGCCACCCACATAGGTAGTTCTATTCTATTATTATGATGGTGGAGTTTTCAAAATTGAGTTCACTAGCACTTTGACAGGAGGGGCGTCTTATTTCGCTCAGCTGATCATCTTCTCGGCCTTTTTAGCCCCATATCGCCCCATGGGTTTTTTCCCTATGAGTTTTCAAATTTGATTTGATTTCACTAGCACTATGGCAAGGAGGGGGGGGGGGGGGCGGTTCCTCGCTCGGGCGGTAGAGAGTAGACTTTTGAAAATTGATTTCACTAGCACTTTGACTTACTTCGCTCAGCTAATAGACTAGCACTTTGACAAGGGGGCCTTACTTCACTCGGCTAATCATTTTCATACCATGATTCACCCAAATCACAGGCGGCAATATACAACCACAGTGGGCAATACATCCACAAGCGGCAATACACCCACTAGGGAGGGTCTGGGGGGCGGCAATTCACCCACAGGCGGCAATATACCCTCACAGGCGGCAATACACCCACAGGTGGCAATACTCCCACAAGCGGCAATTCACCCACAATTCTGCTTAAGCGATCGGCCTCGCGTAGCGAGGCCCACGGGGGGTCTGGGGGGCGGAGCCCCCCAGCTGGGTGCGTAGGCGAGCAAAGCGAGCCGGAGCATCTAGTAAATCATTAAAAGAGAGCAGAGAGGCCAAGTCATGGTGGGACAAATCGCTGAGAAGAAAAAATGAGAACCGTTCGCCACGAATCACAGGGCATTGACACATGAAATGGAGGATTGAATCTTGGGCCTCCAGATTACACATCGGGCACTCTTCGGAGTTATTGAATTTGGCAACAAAGCCTGGGGTGCACAGTTTGGCAAAATAATTCCCTGACAGCCTTGCTTGAGCCAGGAGTCTCTTTGTCTGAATACCCAAGTCAGAGTTCAGATAAAAAGGTAGGTAGCTCACCGTCTGCAGGCGAGTACATCCTGTAGATCTCATTGAACGAGGATGCTGCTACCCGCTCCCTGTCATTGTTTTTCCAAAACGAGTCAATGTTTTTAATGAAGCGAGTCAGGTTGAAGTCGGTGGGGTTCTGAGACACCCAGGCTTGACCTTCACCAAATTTAGTGAAGGTAACCGACATTTGGGATGCCCAGTTGTACTTAGGCTCGGACGTCACTTCATTCAGAGCGATGAGACGACGAAGACACAACTTAGGGTATCTGGTGTCGTCCATGCCAACAGCTTGAGCCACCAGCCCGCAGCAAGCTTCATAATCCTTACTTCCAAGTGGACAAGAGCAAGCTCTACACGCACAAGGTAGTCCGGGGTGTTATTGGGCAGAAAAAGTAAAGACTTATAAGCTCTGACTTGGATTTTGTCCAGGACACTACACAGAGTGACACCCCACGACTCAGCAGCATACAGAGAAGCCGTAAGAACCAGTTGTGAATGTGATTGTGCGTATTGACTCAACTTATTCGTGATATGAATTAACTTATTCGACGTGACGGATCCTTTAGTTTTTAATTTTTTAATGGTGGCCAACTCATCGACCAATAGGAGCTGACTTCGGGTTTCCACCAAAATTCAAATTGCAATTTTTCCATAAATGTTATAAATTCCTACGAACTTGCAGTTTAAACTTACAATTGTGTTTTAACCCCATTTTCAGTATTATTTGGACGCCTTCTATCGGTAAAAATAATCCAGACACATTTCCATTCCTAATTGCAACTTTTCCCATCTGAAGGGTACAGGGAAAAACGCTGCAAATTTTACACAAGGGTTTATTATTCTGTGATATAGGTTACTTGTACAGACATTTAATTCTGTCAATAAAAAAAATTTAAAAAATAATTTTTTTTTGGATTTTTATATTTCAAAAAAAATTTATTGGGGGGATTTTTTTCTTTCAAAAATGTGTTTTTTCAAAAATTCTATAATTTTTAATCGAAAAATATTTAACTTCTTGGGATCCTTCACAAATCCCATTTTTAGCCCCATGAAAGCCCTATAGATCGCCACAGTGAAATCGGATCGTTCCGGGACCCCCAAAAATGGATTCTACGTCCAAAAATACTTCGAAAACGACACCTAACTCGATCCCATAGCTAAAATCCTTCAAAACACCCCTCCTGTAGCCCCATTTTAGCCCCATAGCGCCCCACGGGTTTGGGCGATCGGACTGAAAACCTTGCGGGCACAACTAGATGGTAAACCAAGTATTTTGCCAAAATTTCAGATTTTAAAAAACATTCCTACTGCCCAAAACGGCCCGGACGGCGGACGGACATTTCGGATTTTGAATGTGGACCTCTTGAAACGGATAATGTCAAGTTTTGAGGCCGATCCGAGTCGTCGACCTCCGTCGCGAAAACATAGGTGTATTATTCCAAGAATAATAAACCAAAAGCCATCTATGTCAAGAAAGCTGCATTCTGAGAAAAACAAGTTTTTAACTTCAAAACTGAATAAAACCTTTATTATGATGAATAATGAATCGTTTTTCGTCCCAAAATACTCATATGGATGCCAGAAATGGCCCCAAGAAATTTCAAGTCTTCAAAAAATTTGTAGCCGTAACAAAAATCGAAAAATGTGGCAAACTCCATGAAAAATATTCAGAAATCCATCGTTGTGCATAAAAGGAGTCCTTAAGGCCTCCTTAAAAGTGACCATCTGAAACATACAAGAAAATAATCGATGACTGAATCTCTCGAATTAGACAAATAATAATCGAATTAGACAAATAATAACCCACAGGATCGCGAAAACAACGCTATCTTTAGGGGTCTATCCGAATCTGCTGGAGACAAAGATGGTTCTTTCCCTGTAACGGATGACATACCTAGCTGGTTCTTTCCCTGTATAGCGAAACTGACATAGCTGATTCTTTCCCTGTTTATCGAAACTTTGAGTGCTATTTTGACCCTGACGGAACTGGTTTTTTCCCTGTTTGGATAGACCGTTGAAAAGTACTGATCATTCTGATTCCAATGATGTATCAAACTCATTTTCGAAAAAAAAAAAGTGACTGCTGGTTTTTCCCTGTACCCTTCATCTGGTCTCATACACCGCAACTCGTTTAAACTGCACAAAAGTTTTTTCAGGAGGGCCGGGGGTGGGGGGGGGGGGGCAACCACGTCCCCGTTGGACACCCCTCGGACCGCTACCATCCCAATGTCCTGTCAACTGCTCCAGCCCCGTATTTTTGGACCATGGTAGGTGTGCACTATTAGGTGACCAAGGACCGGTGCACTATTAGAACCAAGTGCACTATTAGGACTATTAGTCACTAATTACTGTGCACTAATAGTCCTATTAGGACCAAGCAATACCTATTCTCGATGTGAAAGGATGTGTTCAGTTGTGAAACTTGGTAAAACATCTCCCGGAAGCAACGGATCGAACCAGATTCCCTTCTATCCAGTATTGTGTGTCCAAACGCCAATCATTTCAACGACAAAAATTTTAACGAGTAGTTTGGTCAAATCGAAGTGTCCACTTGAGGCAATTTGATGAACCAAACCTTCCCCGAAATTAATACCATTCGGCCCAAAGTAATTTTCCCTCTTCGACTTCCCCGACTTCGAGTTGGGACTCCGTTAACTTACTACCTTGCCATTTGGCACCATTTACCACAAACTTTCCAACTTCCCTCGTCGGAGTAGCGAGGAAAGTAAACGAACTTTTTGGTTCATTAATGATCAAACGAGTTTTTGTTGGCACGGGAGCGCTGGGAAGAAAGGCAAATTATTTTTGTTTCTTTAATTACAATCCGCACACCCTCGACGCCGATTCTTATGGCGAATGTTTACTTGGATGTTGCAGAAACACTTTCCATTAGCGTCACGGGAAGATACCAGTAAAAACTACTTTTGCGTCTCAGAGGTGTACCTGAAAGGAGCGGAATACAGACCTTTTGAACAGCCCTGACAAATCTGTCGAATCCAGGGCCATTACAGTGAATTCCAATTAAGCCCCCCACAATACTTCGCGCATTGTGTGCCGTTTCCAAACAAGAATTCCTTTCTATTCAAGCTTTATTACCGCTGAGAGCAGACAGCCTCTTGCGAATTCTCCCTGATTGTAGTTTTATTCTCGGTTCTTAAGTGGTTTGGTTTATAATGGTTTATAATAAAGAGTTGGTAAATTTACCAATTACAGCTCCATTTATCCCAGGAGAGCAATTTAGTAGTTTTAGGATTTTCAATACGATTTTCTATTGTAGGGTACGATCGAACCACGATGAATTTTGGTTTATTATTCTTGTAATAATACACCTATGTAATCGCGACGGAGGTTGAAAGTTCAGATCGGCCTCTAAATTTGACATTATCCGTTTCAAGAGGTCTACATTCCAAAACCGAAATGTCCGTCCGCCGTCCGGGCCGTTTTGCGCAGTAGGAATTTTCTTTTAATCTGAAATTTTGACAAAATACTCGGTTTACCATCTAGTTGTGCCCGCAAGGTTTTCAGCCCGATCGCCCAAACCCGTGGGGCGCTATGGGGCTACGACATTATCCATTGCAAGAGGTCTTGATTCCAAAAACGAGCCGTTTTCGGCAGTAGAATCTGAAATTTGGACAAAATACTCGGTTTGCTTTCAAGATGTTCCTGCAAGGCTTTCAGCCATATGGTCCATATCGCACAAACCCTTGGGGCTGCGGGAGTGCTTATATGAACGTATAGAGAAATTTACGTAGGGAATATTTCCCTATTTTTGTTTGACCCTACCAATAAATTCCCAAAACGTGCGTGGGCCAATAAGAAGCACGACGTATTCTCCTGCGACTTCTTACTGGACTGCATTGAGGGCTTACAACCGCTTCCTGGCGTTTTCTTCTCTACGAGGACCCTGTTGCAGTCGAGCTCAGCTCCTGGCAGTTCGATACAGTCTGAGCGTAGCTCCTGTCGAAAAGAAGACCTCGCTGCAGTCGGGCTCAGCTCCTGCTATCAGAAGAATTCAACGGACCTTCTCAAGACTCAACTTCGCCTGTCCTTCTCAGGGCCAAAAAATATTCCAATCTCAGACAGGCACAACAGAAGGGTTTCGGCTGTGGGGTCGAGTTAGGTGTCGTTTTCGAAGTAGGTATTTTTGGACGTAGAATCCATTTTTGAGGGTCCCGGAACGATCCGATTTCACTGTTGCGATCTATAGGGCTTTCATGGGGCTACAAATGGGATTTTTGAAGGATCCCAGGAGATAAAATAAGGTGTCCTTTTCCAAATCATATTGGACACAAAATTAGTTTTGGGGGTCCCACATCTGCCCAAACATCGTACAGAATCTTAGCATGGAACATGCCGAACACGGCCCGTGACCTAACTGCCCAAAAACGTTAGTCTGGGAAGGAAATTTACGTTAGGCCAATAGTACGGCATTCTCACTTGTCTTAGCGTTAGGCCACTCGTTCGGCGTCCTCACTTGTCTTACCGTTAGGCCACTAGTTCGGCGTCCTCACCTGACGTACGTTAGGCCACTAGGTCGGCGTCCTCACCTGTCGTACGTTAGGCCACTAGTTCAGCGTCCTCACCTGTCTTACCGTTAGGCCACTAGTTCTGCGTCCTCACCTGACGTACGTTAGGCCACTAGTTCAGCGTCCTCACCTGACGTACGTTAGGCCACTAGGTCGGCGTCCTCACCTGTCGTACGTTAGGCCACTAGTTCAGCGTCCTCACTTGTCTTACCGTTTGGCCACTAGTTCAGCGTCCTCACCTGACGTACGTTAGGCCACTAGGTCGGCGTCCTCACCTGTCGTACGTTAGGCCACTAGTTCAGCGTCTTCACTTGTCTCTCCGTCATGACGGAGGCCTAACGTCAGGCCACTAGTTCGCCGTCGGACAGTTACTTTTCCACACATTCCGCAGTGTCCCCACCCTCCCAGGTGTCCTTCCACTAGACTGTCCTCTAGGTGAACTGCCACCTGGCCGCCATCTTGGAGCCCGTCCGTCTTTGCAATTAGGTAAATACTAACCTCCTATGTGTCAAAATGACACCCGAAAGCAATAACGTAGGTATAGCGGAGTATTTTTGACACCGGTGTCATGGCCACGACTCCATTGCACGCTATACTGTGTTTCCAAATTGACACCACGAAGGCATTGCATGCCCCTCATTGTTCTGCCAAATTAGACTTCTAGAAATAATAATTCCAGTAAATATATATATATATATAATAACAATATAAAAACTGATTTTTTCCCATTTTCCACTCATTTTGGTTTGTGTAACTTAAAAAAATGTATTGTCAGACTACCTAGATAAAGGATTTCATAAATTATTTATTTATTTTTTCAGAAATGAGTGGACGGAAGAAAATAATATTTTCTTCCGTATATTATACTCTCTCCAGGATTCTGATGAAATTCGGCGTTTGCTTGATAGTCTTTATTGTCTTGCTTGATAGGTAATAGGTAATACATTTTATTACCTATTACTTTTTAATAATAATATAATTACATTTTTCACTTGGTCCATGTTGTTTTTATCATTTCTCTGACAAACTCTTGGCAAAAGAAGAGAAAAGTGGGCAATGTTTAGCAGGTGCCATTTTGACACCAACCGAATGCAATAAGGGGATAGGTAATAGCGAATCCATTCTAGGGTTAATAAAGCATGTTTTTTTTTTTTCCAAAATAATTTCTTAACGACAAAGAATTAATTTTTGCACAATTAATCTATATCCTTCGTGTAAAACAAATTTTCTATTTTGACACAAAGTTGAAATTTAGAAAAAGTCTTGATAGGCAAATTCAGCACTTTTCAATACCTACTTCAAATTGAAAATTTTTGCATTGTCAACTGCAGCAATATAGTGAGGTGAAGAATTCCTTTCGGTATTCTAGAAAATCTTCAGGACAATACTTTCTTTCCTACCTTCGAGGTTTTTCATCCCGCGGTTTCCCGCCCTCGGGGTTGGAAAATCCCTCAATGCCCTACACAAAAATAAGTTCCTCGCCATTCCACATCCTACCCTAGACAAGTATTTTGGTCGGTGATGGTCGGCGGGGGAGGACGTTGCCGAAAGAAATAATCAAAGCCGAAAATCAATTGATGAAAACGGGTCCGCGAAGGGAGGGGGGGGGGGATTGTGGGATCAACCGGGATTGCGAGGGGAAGGGGGAGGGTCTTTCAGTGTATGCTAAATGTTTTCAGGACGGCTAGTAGAGCTAGTGGATGGCGGATCTGGAGCCAGTAGTACAGCGCCTGACTCCATCTCGACACCCTCTCGTCTGGGCCCCAACGCCCGACAACAGGTACCTCCCACCGAACATTTGAATTTAATATTCATTAAATTAAAAATAACTTTTGCTCGATTTTCATCATTTTAGTTCAACCAGTAGTTTTTATACGAGCGTATTTTATCATCCCAAAATTTATTTACACTCCAAATTTTTGAATTTTTCAAATTAGAAATTTGTTAAAAAAATGTATTTGTCACTACTATTTATTTGTCAGGATAAAGGCATTTTAACTTACGTGGTGTTTGACCTTTTCATACTGTGTTGAAACTTTCGTTGTTTATTTGTGAACAAGATTACTCGCAGTTATGACAGTAAATTTACCCCAATTTATATAATAAATTTTACCGTTTTACAAATTAATATAATATTATTGTACCATGACAAGTAATTATTTTGCGTACTGATAAGAGAACTCCAGGGTAGGATATTCCGAGCAGGATATGATGTTTTCACGAATACCTGAAGCGTGCTATAATAAATACCTACAAACTAAGAATGCTCATGCTCAAGAAACTCTTCCGACTGCCGGGCAGCATTGGATTCCACCGGATTAGCTCGATCAGTGACAAATGAGGTTCACATTCCACCGATGAGACCAATCGGTGTTCACCCCTCGTATGTTTATTCCACCGGTTCATTGTTCACGTTCGTGTCAATGGACACTGGAAAGCTGCAGCTTTCGTCAAAACCGTGGTTCCGAACAAAAAGACACCAAACTCGGGTTTGCTCCACCAAAGTGATCATTAGGGCTAGGATTTATATGTGTTAAGAAGCCTCAAATATGTACATAAAATATGTACTTATTTTTTCAAAATATGTATTTATTTTTCCGTAATGTGTAAAATAAAACGCTGCAAATTTTACACAAGGGTTTATTATTCTTTGAGATAGGTTACTTGTGCAAAAATTATTTGTTGATGGAGAAAATTTTGGGGGAAAAAAAATTTATTTTTTTGGATTTTTTTTTAGATTTTTGTTTTCAACAAAATTTTTTTTTTTCAAAAGTTCTTTATTTTTTCTCGAAAAATATTTAACCTCCTGGGATCCTTCAAAAATCCCATTTTTAGCCCCATGAAAGCCCTATCGATCGCCACAGTGAAATCGGATCGTTCCAGGACCCCCGCAAATGGATTCAACGTCCAAAAATACTTCGAAAATTTCGAAATATGTAACTAACCATGTAAAAATTAATGAAATATTTAAAAATATGTAATTTAGATCAAATATGTGAAAATATGTAACAACAAGTATGGCTCAAACAACTCAGTAAGTCCTGAAACGCATTTGTGTACTTGAATCATTCAATTATCTTCAACCCTGACAAATATGTCAACACATACAAATCCTAGCCCTCGTGATCATATTTCACCCTAACGGCTGCTACGGTGGCCGTTGCGGCAGCTTATCTGAAAAAATAATTAGATCATGAAATTTTACCTCAGTTGATCATCCTAATTTTGAATGGTTATAAACATTTCAAAGTTATAACTGCTGGAATAGTCCAGTAAATCGGTGTTCGAAACCCCTGTTTCCAGGAAAAAAATGTAGAAGAAGGTTTGACAACCTTTATTTATGCTTTTTGGGTCGCTGAATCCGAATCTGAGCTTTGCCACCTCGCCAGACGCGAGCTTAACTCAGGAAACGCGAAAAACACGTAATTGTTCGGACTTTTTTCAGTTTTTTGGCTGTAACTCGGAATCTAAGCGTTTTTACGACTTGCACACCCAATAACAAACTAAAGTAGAGTAAATTTCCTACAAAATTCATGTATAAACTTTTAATGGTGGACCAACCATAACGCCGCTAGCGCGGTTTGAAAAACCCCTATTTTTTGGCTCTCCGTTGAAAAAGTTGAAAACGCAAATCTAATTGGGCGCGGGCGCCCTTTTATCAACTTCTCACGGCTAAATCCGAATATTACATGAATACCTAGTAGGTATACCAAGGTCATACCTATTGAACGAATTGCCGAACGTCAGTGATGTTATGGCCCACCCTATTTCCAAAAAAAAAACTGGAACTCTTCATTACGCGGTAAGCAGGTGCGATGATGTGACATTGATAAATTCACTTTATAATTATTACTGAAGTAAATAAATCAATTAATAAAAGCTTCGAACGTCATTGAAGTGTCGTGTCATGAATCCTGTCCCACGCGCACAACAAAAGCAGGTTCATAGACATGCTCAGACAGAAATTCACTGCAGCCAAAATCGACACCGATCAAGCCGAAGAAGATGCTGATACTCTCATTGTAAAAACAGCCCAACTCCTAGCCAAAAAATATTCTCGCTAGCGGCGTTATGGTTGGTTCTACATTAAAAGTTTATATTTGAATTTTGTAGGAAATTCACTCTACTTTATGTTGTTGTAGGGTGTGCAAGTCGTAAAAACGCTTAGATTCCGAGTTACAGCCCAAAAACTGAAAAAAGTCCGAAAAATTACGTGTTTTTCGCGTTTCCTGAGTTAAGCTCGCGTCTGGCGAGGTGGCAAAGCTCAGATTCGGATTCAGCGTCCCAAAAAACATAAATAAAGGTTGTCAAACCTTCTTCTACATTTTTTTCCTGGCCAAACCACCGATTTACTGGACTAGAAGAGCACTTTGAAAATGTTGCGGGGAATTGACAAAATAGGGAAAATTATTTTCCCTCTGACTACCTATTTGGGGAGGCATTTTACTGGCTTTTCCTGAGGTCTTCGGAAAAATCCCAATATCAGTTCTGAAATGAAATTTAATTTTCGCGTGGGGCAATGAATTAAATTCATTGCCCCACGCGAAAATTAAATTTCATTTCAGAACTGATATGAAAAACAAAAATTTTTTGATCTGAGAAATAGTCTCGGAGGGAGACAAGAAAATGTTCTGAAAAACGTGGTCGTAGGTGGTCAAATTTCTGATTTACACCCTTTCTACTGACACCTTTGTTGCCTCAATAGAAATGCTATGTACCCCCCTTACAAATCCCTCCCTCCTATTAGATTTAATCAGCTTTCATTAAAATTATTATTTAGAGCTATTACCATCAAAAAACCGTAAATTATCAAAGAAATATGGCGTTTGCTGGGCAGGTGCTTTAGCAAGTATGTATACATCCTTCAGTACAACGCACATTTCTGTACCTACGAACAGACGTTTTTACCTACTTCATAAACATACTCGGTGGAATGTGCAGTAATTATTTCATCTACCTGCTCAAGACCCCGTGGAATAACGCACAGGGGTGTTGCCGGTGGAATTGAAGCTAATCGGTGGAATTAAAACCGACCCGCTCTGCCTCTGCCTGATCCTGAGCCAGTCAATCGGTCGGTTGGCACCCGAATAAGTTTACTATTAAATCTACAACGCAGATCTGTAATATAGATTATCCGGGAGAAATGCATGAATTTTTAGCGTGCAGAAGTGGGTTTTTCAGAGAGCAGAAATTGGTTTTGAGAGAGCGGACTTCAGTTAATACAAGCAAAAACCGGTTTTAAAGTAGCCAGGAACCGATTTTGAGGGAGAAAACATCAGTTAAGTTTATGTGCGCTAAAACCAGCCCCGTAGAGAGGGGGGGGGGGGGGGCACTGGACCCGTTGCCCCCGGGCCCGGTCTTCGTAGGGGGGCCCGGATTTTCTTGAGAACTTTTTTTTTTTTTTTTGTAAAAAAAAGGGGTGAGGAGAGGCAAAATGGGAAAAGGGACAGATCAATATAGGAAAAAGTTTCATACTTTTTATTTTTTTATTTATTTTTTTTTTTTATAGGGGGGCCCAGGCGCGACTGGTGATGGCCAAACAAGGGGGTGCAGTCACGGATTCGTGATTATATTAAATATAATTTTATGAAAATATTATTGCACCTAATACAGTTTGAAAAACACAAGGCTTCCGCTGCTTCGCAGACTCGGAAGCAAAAAGTACTATCAAGATTTGCTATAGTTCATGTATTTATTTATTCGTTTAAAAATTCCAAATAACTATTACCAGTTTCCTTTCATTTCAAAATACACGGGTAAGTGAAGAGGAGTGGTAACAGTTTGTCTAGAATAATTCTAGACTAGAATAATTCTAGAATAATAATTATTATAGATTGCATAAAGTTTTGTGGTATGTTTGAAGATACCACAAAACTTTATGCAATCTATAATTCTAGACAAACTGTATCGATTTTTCTTGATTTGCTCATTCTTCTTCAACAAATTTTGGCGAAAGGCAGAATCAAGTTTTTGCTGAATGTTGACGGTACCGGCAGTGCAGGAATCAACGAGGGAATTTTTGTGACGCACTGATTCGCGGTGCTTTTTTATTTTGCAAGTCAAATGGCTCAGATCGGTAATGCGAAACCTCGAAAAAAGCGTGCAAGGGAAGCAAAACAATTTTCCTCTCACCTGACAACCAGCAAGCCAGTCCGTCTTCTTATAATTTTCTTGGTTGAATTTCCTTACCACAGATTTTTTGTTGACGGTGGAATTTTGCTGCAAACCTGGTAAAGGTGGAGTTGGCCGGCCCATGTCGCGAATGGCACACTTTTCATTCACACCTAAACGGGAAAACTCCCTCATGATAAAGTCAATTGAGTTATCCATCACGGAGTTCAGAAAACAGGGAAGCACACAAAACCCCTAATGCCATCCCCTCAACAGTGTTGCAGCTTCTGGTCTTCAGTTTTCCCACAAAGATGGGAAAACTGAAAAAATCAGAAACCTTGGTCGATCGAAATGTTATGATTTCATACCATACAAAGAAATATGTCAACACCAAAAAGTTTTCAAAATATTCTAAAAGTAAGCCCCTATTTTTTTCCATGATTTGGGTCAGATTCCAAACGAAATTTCCCTGCCCATGAACGAAGACTGCCAACACCGGAATTGGAGGTGATTTATCATCTGGTGATGAAAGTTGGCCAATCACAGGAAGGGTGGGCAGTGCCCAAATCTGCTCCACATTACGTAATTTCTGGCTTCACACTTAGTTCGTTGTTCCATAAGGTCCATGCAAAAAAATCGTCTCAAGAGGGGCAGTGCTCTCAATAATGGAGGATGAATCCGTTATCATTGTACTATCAACACAGGCTTTTCAGACATTCCGCAAACTATGTAAGGTCTATAAGAACTTACGTAGATATTCGTGCCAAGGAGTTTTGATTCATTTTTAGGTAGGTAACTAATGAGGTAGGTAACTAATGAGGTAGGTAATACGAAGCCCCCCCCCCCCCCCCCCCCCCCCCCCGTCAAGCCCTTCTGCATCGAGGGGGTGCAGTTGCGACGCTGCCTCCCTCACGAGTCGCGCCTGGGGGAGCCCGAAGAATTTTGCCCCCGGGCCCGGATTTTCTCTCCACGGCCCTGGCTAACACCACCAATCTGTATTTCGTACCAGCAACTATTGAAAAATTTTGATTTATTATTCATGGAATAATACACCTATGTAATCGCGACGGACGTCGACGACTCGGATCGGCCTCAAAATTTGACATTGTCCGTTTCAAGAGGTCTACATTCCAAAACCGAAATGTCCGTCCGCCGCACAGTGGGGCAAACGCGGCAAAAACCCTAATAAGTGAACTCGGGTTTTGTGAACTATTTCCGATGATTTGCGACTCTTTAATAGTTGCAGAAAAAAAAGCCTTGAAAAGACTGGGTTTGCAACCATGTTTTGAGGCGTGAATCATGGGCTTTTCGAAATGTCGGTAATTGACCGATTGAAAGCACTGAAGTTAGCCTGAGGAGTTAAGAAACCTGATGGACTAAGCGATTATTTGAGCAAGAAACGCTTGCATACGAGTCTGCAACACATTGGGACATTTTATGTCTTTAGTCCCCCCCCCCCCCCGCCCATTTCCTACCCACCCCTTTCCCTCTTCTGTACTCCCCTCTATTACAATTGAGTGTGAAGCATAGAAATTAACTTTAAGAGCAACTCAGCTGATCCGGACCCTGGGCATCGTCAAGTAAATGTCCTAAAGAGGCTACATACGAAATTACAGCTTCCTAGAGTGTAAAGCTACACTTACAGCTAAGGAAAAACTAAACAAGTTCCATTTCCCTAGAAACGGCTTGGGACAATTTTCGTCAACAGTTTTCGTGACGATTTTTGAGTTTATGTGCCAAAGGAAAGACATAAAGTGCAATTTAAACGCCACAACTTATTGTTTATGTACATTTTTCTCAGGGAAATGACATTTCAATTACTTATGCCAGTTTTATAATTGAACGATACAATAGTTTCTGAAGCTTTTTAAAATTCCTCCGCTTTCCTCCGGTTCGGCTCAGCAATTTTCCGACTTTATGCTTCAAAGTGAAACTCCTGTGAAAATTTCAGCTGCGTTCGTTTGCGTACTCGGTGCCAGTTTTGCAGTCAGAGCAAAACGATAGATCTATACACAACGATTTTTATCCAGATTTACCAAGCAACGTCAAAGCATGTCGTGTCGGTCGGAAGGTCCTCTCCATCATTAGTGCATGATAAAATGACGAAAATGACAAAAAAGAATTTTAGTTCCAAGATGTAGAATTATTTGTGATCAGCGTTGAATTTCCAATAAGAATACGGGGTTTGAGAGTTATTGCCGGAAAATCGCGGTTTTGCCCCACAGTGCGCCGTCCGGGCCGTTTTGGGCAGTGGGATTTTTTTTTTAAATCTGAAATTTTGACAAAATACTCGGTTTACCATCTAGTTGTGCCCGCAAGGTTTTCAGTCCGATCGTCCAAACCCGTGGGGCGCTATGGGGCTAAAATGAGGCAACGGGAGGGTTTATTTGAAGGCTTTTGGCCATAGGATCGAGTTAGGTGTCGTTTTCGGAGTTTTTTTTTTACGAAGAATTCATTTTTGGGGGTCCCGGAACGATCTGATTTCACTGTGGGGATCTATAGGGCTTTCGTAGGGCTACAAATGGATTTATGAAGGATCCCAAGAGGTCAAATATTTTCCGAGTAAAAAGAAAAAATGTTGAAAAAAAAAAAAAAAAATTGTTTCCCCCCCATTAGGCCCGCAAGGTTTTGCAGCCAAGGGTTCCAAAACCATCCGATTCTACTGTGGGGATTTACTATTATTCGGGATTATTCATGGACTGGTGATTCAGCTACAAATGGAGCTTTTTGAAGGATGTCATGAGGTGAAATGAGGAGTCGTTTTCCTAGTAATTTTGGACGCGTAATCCTTGTTTCGGGGAACCGAATCTGTTGAAACGTTGTAAAGGAAAATAAAAAAAATAAAAAATTTCATTTGTTTTCTTATTTAAAAAAAATTATTTTTATAGAAGTAAAATTCATGTTTGCACTATTCAAGTACACCAAACTAAACCCTTGAGTAAAATTGCTAGCGGTTTTAAAAAGGTTGTCAAAGTATTTTTGGTCGTATAATCCATTTTTGTGGGTCCCAAAACCATCCAATTTCACCGTGGTGATGTATGGGGTTTCGTCTGATACCAAGAGTTGTGTCCGCAAGGGTTTCAGCCAGTACTCCGAAATCCACGGGGCTTTGTGGGGCTAAAAAAGGGCTTACGGGAGGGAGATTTGAAAGTTCTTGGCCATGGGAGTCGAGTTAGGCGTCGTTGTCGATGTATTTTTAAGCATAGAACCCATTCTTGGGGCGACACAGATCCCCCCAGGGAATCTGTGACGCTTTTATAGGGCTACAATGGGCTCCTTGAGAAGGTTGGCAGCGTTTTATTATTTTTTTTTTTTTAAGAGTCCCTTTATTTTTGGTTTATTATTCTTGGAATAATACACCTATGTTTTCGCGACGGGGGTCGACGACTCCGATCGGGCTCAAAATTTGACATTATCCGTTTCAAGAGGTCTACATTCTAAATCCGAAATGTCCGTCCGTACGCCGTCCAGGCCGTACGCCGTACGCCGTCCGCCGTACACCGTCCGCCGTCCAGGCCGTTTTGGGCAGTAGGAAATTTTTAAAAAATCTGAAATTTCGACAAAATACTTGGTTTACCATCTAGTTGTGCCCGCAAGGTTTTCAGTCCGATCGCTCAAACCCGTGGGGCGCTATGGGGCTATAATGGGGCTACGGGAGGGTTTTTTTGAAGGCTTTTAGCTATGGGATCGAGTTAGGTGTCGTTTTCGAAGAATTTTTGGACGTAGAATCCATTTTTTGGGGTCCCGGAACGATCCGATTTCACGGGGCCGATCTTTAGGGCATTCGTCGGGCTAAAAATGGGATTTTTGAAGGATCCCAGGATGTTAAATATTTTTCGAGTAAAAAATACAGAATTTTTGAAGAAACACATTTTTGAACAAAAAAATCAAAAAAAAAAATTTTTTTTTGAGATAAAAATCCAAAAAAATTTTTATTTTTTATTTCTTCATTGACAGAATTAAATTTCTGCACAAGTAACGTATATCAAAGAATAATAAACCATTGTGTAAAATTTGCAGCGTTTTTTAGGAGTACTCTTAATATAAACGAATGAAGATCATCCATTAAAATACCAGCAATAAAATAATTTATTTCCCTTTCGCGGTCAGGGCGTGTGAAAAGAAGACTTATTTAGTGCGACCTAACCGGCACGACTAGGACGTTGTGCGGAACACAGCCTAACCCCAGACACACATAAATAACAGCTAAAGTAATGTTCTTGGGTCGTCTTTGTGAAGACTAAAGTTAGGTATCACAAAGCACCCAATTACTGAGCCCGCATAAGATAAGATGAGGAATTCTCCACAGCTTATGGACTCACAGACTGAATGGTCTCAAATTTAAATTTTAAATTTAACAATCAAATCTTGGCTTTACGTTACACACCTTTTATTTTTTCATTGTTCACCCGTGCAACGCGGACATGTACAGGTTCCCCAAGTGTACGGTATAGACTTGGTCGCTAGGCTCAGCGAGTTCCTCCCAATGTAATGAACTTTGGTCGAAATCATCGCCATCACCATGAAAGACGCCATCAGGCAGGTGCAAGTCGTCCAAATCTTCTGGTCGATGCGAACCAATCCGTACCATTTGTCGTCCGAGCTCAGAGACACCATTTCGTCCACCACTTTGGGCAGGATGATGTGCACGAAGTTCTCCACGTTTTGCCATATGGTGTACAGGCAGACGTTGAGGAAGAGGAAGGACGAAAGAAACTGGAGGATGAACTGGTTCGTCGCCGAGTACGAGTGGAGTATGAATTTAGGGACGACGTCGAACACCACAACGAACACGGAACACCCCAGGAGGAACACCACTGATGGAATCATTTGCAGGGAATTCTTGTACGGGTCGGTCGAATAGCCCATCATAAACCAATGAATCATTAAAGTGATGGCCTGAGCGGCACACACTGCAGAAACACGGTTCATGAAGTAAATTTTAAGTAACCCAAAAAAACCGAAACCCAAATTTTTCAAATTTGATTGATGCAAGTTTTTAAAATCACCTGCACGAATCGGGACGTTCGATTATAATTTCAAGAGTCAATAACCATCAGTTTTGAACAGTATCGAATGAAGTGAAGCTCTCTTTTCATGTGAAAATTAGTGATTGTAATTTCTACATGTATTTTATTTGGGGGCTCTTCCTTAAAATTTCCAAAGACCCGATTGGCAGGCCTTTCGTGTTATTATTCTTGAAATGGTCAACCTGTTTTCGCGACGGGGCTCGAAATGAACATTTTGATGATGAAATTTGGTTCATGAAATGAGGTGTGTATTGATGTCGGAGATCGAAAATTTGGATCGGCCTCACAATTTGACATAATCCGTTTCATGACACGAAGATACGCCAGCCGTTTTGAGCAGTAGGATTTTTTTTTTTTAATCTGAAATTTTTGCAATGGTTTTTACCATCTACTTGTGCCCGAAAGGTTTTGAGCCTGATCGCGACAACCCTGTGGGGCTAAAAAGAGGCTACGGTAGGGGTTGTTGCAGGTTTTCGGGCATGACATCGAGTTTGGAGTCGTTTTCGAAGTATTTTTGGACGTAGAATAAATTTTTTGGGGTCCCAGAACGATCTGATTTCACCATGGGGATCTATGGGACTTTCATGGTAGGTGATACAAATGGCGCTCTCGAAGGATCACAAGAGGTCGATTGTTGTGCCCTTTTCCGAGTTATTTTGGACGTAAAATCCGATTTTCGGAGTCCCACATCCTAACAGTGTTCAGAAATACAGTTTTATTTTTAATGGTTTAGAAATAATTTTTTATTGGCAGAATTATTAATTTTTTGCACAATTTACACGGATTAATAGTAAACCCATTTGTAACATTTGCAGAGTTTTATTGTACCTACCTATACGGAGGAGTTAGGTCTGGTTTACACCAGGCGCGACTCGTGAGGGAGGCAGCGTCGCAACTGCACCCCCTCGATGCAGAAGGGCGAGAGGGGGGGCTACGTATTACCTACCTAATTAGGTACCTACCTAAAAATGAATCAAAACTCGGCTCGAAAATCTACGTAAGTTCTTGTAGACCTTACATAGTTCGCGGAACGTCTGAAAAGCCTGTGTTGATAGTGCAATGATAACGGGAGCACTGCCCTTCTTGAGACGATTTTTTTGCATGGACCTTATGGAACAACGAACTAAGTGTGAAGCCAGAAATGTCGAAATGTGGGGCAGTTCTGGGCACTGCGCACACCCTTCCTTCTCACCCTTCACCAGATGTTAAATCACCTCCACAATCAGTGTTGGCAGTCTTCGTTCATGGGCAGGGAATTTTCGTTTGTAATGAGGGACTTATTCAGGATCTAATCTGTCCCAAATCATGGAAAAAATAGGGGCTTACTTTTGAAATATTTTGAAAACTTTTTGGTGTTGCTATATTACTTTGTACGGTATGAAATCATAAAATTTCGATCGACCAAGGTTTCTGATTTTTTCAGTTTTCCCACAAAGGTATTTTTTACCAGAAGCTACCAGTTGAGGGGATGGCATCAGGGGTTTAGTGTGCTTCCATGTTTTCTGGGAAGTGTTTTCTGAACTCGGTGATCTGCGTTTGTCTCATTTATAAGTTTTTTATTCGTTCGTTTCATTCGATCGTTTCATTGTTCATTTCATAAAGCGTTTGTTGGATAACTCTATTGATTTCATCTTGAGGGAGTTTTCCCGTTTAGGCGTGAGTGATAAGTGTGACATTCGCGACATGGGACGGCCAACCTCACCTTTACCAGGTTTGCAGCATGTACCTACCCAGGAAATGAAAGGAAACTGGTAATAGTTAATTGGAATTTTTAAACAAACAAATAAATAAATAAATAATGAACTATAGCAAATCTTGATAGTAGGTACTTTTTATCTGTGTTGGGTGCAATAATATTTTCATAAAATATTATCACGAATCCGTGACTGCACCCCCTTGTTCTGCCATCACCAGTCGCGCCTGGTTTACACGCTCATGCCACATGCACACACTGGCTCGCTTCTCTCAGCCAACCACTTTCTCGGATAGGGCTCTCCGCCTTTCCAAGGTCCCTGGCACCCTCCGTTCTCCCATTCGCTCCATCATTCCGAGGTCCCAAGCCACACTGCTAGCGCGCCCAGGATCACTTCATCTCGTTCAAATTGAACTCGCAGTCTAAATTCGCCGATCGTCAGAATTCGTTCATCGAGTATTTCGTATTAAATTTCGGATCTCTAGGTAGGATAAGGAGGAAACGCCCACTCAATCGGACTGCAAACTCGACAATTTCGCGCCACGCGCTTATCGGACGTAAAATTGACCGTGGAATCCTAATTCGCCAAAATAATTAGGGGTTCCCATTTGAAATAAGAAAGTTGGGCGCAAGCGCGCCCATTTGCGCGCATGTTTGGGGGTTCTCAACCCTACCAGTAGGAGATGTAGAAAAAATCGGCGTATTTTTGTCGCTTACCGATTAGGAGGAGTAGACTCGTGACACACGTACATACAGACACGTTGAGAATTAGTTGTTAAGATTTTCAATGAGTTTGGTTAGGGAGAGAGAACGACTCCTCTGCTGAATACTAAATTGTTTATTCAGGTAAACAATTATAGCGTGGGGACCGATTTCGAGCAACTAAGCTCATCTACAGCCCTGACAAGAAAACCATTTGTCATTAGCATCAGAGAAAAAAAAATCCATAAAAATTATATTAACAATGTAAACTCTAAATTACATTATACTGAAGGTATATGAACAAGCACAAATGGTGAAAATTATAACTGATGAAAACGGTCCAGAATGGTGGTAACTTGAAAATAGTAATTTTGGAATATGGACCCACTGTTAAAATTGGCTCCATGACTGATGGCCAGTGAACCATTTGAAAACCAGTTAGGCTATACTACAGGTACTGAAAGGGTCGCCTGCTCAATGAGTGGGAGAACCTGGAAATCCTGAAAGCTTATACTATCCACCCTGATCTTAATAAAAACGACCATGGCAAAATCAGTAGATCCCCAATATTAGAAATTCTGAAACCAATTTAACTCTCTCAATCAATATTATTCCCCCCCCCCCCCACCCCGTTCTATTGATCTAAAACTTTAAAATTCATATTTGAGCCTTCTCAAATATCCCCAATAACCACCCCTCCATAACGGTTCTCCACTCTCAAAACAAACTCGGAATTTCTGGTATTAATGTCGGTTCTCTTTCAAAACACGCAAAGGATACCGCCAAAGGTAATCCCTCAGCCCCTCTCAGGTACCTACCTATATAAACTCTCAGGCTAAACTGATTGTACGTTCAACCACCTCAAGTCACTCTGGTAAGCTCATCTAGATATTTCTATTTCACCCAACCTCATGTACTTAATAACATTTTTCAAATTTACCTCAGTATGAAAACTGCTGAAAAATTAACTCTTATAAAAATTTAACTTCTCAAAATTCAACAGTAACTTCAAATAGACTCACAAATTCAATTAATTTAAACCTTCATATTCAAATTTACCTCTGTATAACTTCAAAATTCACCATGTCAACTAGGTCACCTAGGTATGTCATCATTTTCTGTAGTTTTACTTATCAATTGTTTTAAAAAAAGAATAATTCCAAATTCATCTTTCCTAGTAATTAATAAACCTTGTCAAATGGGTCCATTTTTAAAATTACCTCTGACTTTCTTACCTCTAATTTCTCCTACTCACATATCAAGTAGTTGTTTTGCCACCAGAATAATAAACAATTCTCCTTTCAGTACCTGTAGTATAGCCTAACTGGTTTTCAAATGGTTCACTGGCCATCAGTCATGGAGCCAATTTTAACAGTGGGCCCATATTCCAAAATTACTATTGTCAAGTTACCACCATTCTGGACCGTTTTCATCAGTTATAATTTTCACCATTTGTGCTTGTTCATATACCTTCAGTATAATATAATTTCGAGTTTACATTGTTAATATAATTTTATGGTTTTTCCTCTGATGCTAATGACAAATGGTTTTCTTGTCAGGGCTGTAGATGAGCTTAGTTGCTCGAAACCGGTCCCCACGCTATAATTGTTTACCTGAATAAACCATTTAGTATTCAGCAGAGGAGTCGTTCTCTCTCCCTAACCAAACTCATTGGATTAGACCTCTGCACCATCGGCAAACAACCACTTTGTTAAGATTTTCCACAAACAAGTAGTACTTATACAGGTACTGTATTTCAATAAGAAATTCCTTTTCGTTCGGCATCGCAGCCTGAACATTGAACGCAAAATAGCTGATCAGACGCTTGACAAGACTGATAAAGTGACAAGTGATAAAAATGTTATTCACACTCCCGAAAAGAACAGGTCGTGGGATCGTTTGGCTTGAACCCCGTTTACACGCTCAAACTTCACTCATGCTCCAACCTCACTGCCTTTACACGCAACGATATAACTGTGCAAACAGGCTTGCACAAGCCGGTTTGTGCAAATGGCACCGTGTAAACCACCTTTACGTGTGATCGGGAGATTGAAAGAGGCTTCCCATCGGAGACTGAACGGAGGAAAACCGGAAAACCCTGCCGTTGGCATAATACGTTTTATTATACGGTGGTTCCTCTCTGATAAGCCGCGTCGAGCCGAAGAGTGGGAGTATTCAGAAGGGAAGACTTACTGGAGATGAACGCGAAGTCAATTTGTAAGCAGTGTACCGTCCTGTGAAGAGTTTGTGCTGCGAAGATGCAGTTTTAGGACTAAGAAGGTAGTTTTTGTAAATCAAATTAAGTAAATTGATTCGTTCAGCTCTCAATGTTACGGTGTCAGTATAAGCCATTGTCTGGGATGCTTTTCCATCTCTTGCGCCCTCCCGTCGTTCAGTCTGGCGGCTTTCACGAGTAATCGAGGCAATAGCGATTTTATGCTGCACATCAGCAACACCGTTGGGTTGAAAGTGTCGCGCCCGTTTTGTAGGTCTTGGCGGTTTTCCTTTACGTTGAGCACGGCCTTCTACTTTACGGCAGGACGTGTGTTTTCGCGTTCATCCCTTTGGAGTCTTCGGTCAGTCACGAGGGCCTTCCACTTGTCCAGATTAAATGCCGTCCCTTTGCTCGAGTTTCCTCTTTGGAATCTCCGACTAACCGAATACGTAGTGATTTGCATGAAAAGGAAAACACGACCCGAGTACCTTTGACGTGCACCTACCTTTCTTAGTTTAGAGAAGGTTGGGCATACGAATAAGATTTATTACTTGCCTGGTAAGATAATAGAGAGTTTTTGTTTTCTACGTAGCTACTGTTTTCGTTGGAACGAAAAGAGAAAAAACGAACTGCGCATGCGCCAACAACGAGAAGGGTCTCGTACAAACGAAAAGGGTTTTCGTACCGACGTGAAGGGGGTCCCCTCACGTCGAACGAAAAGCGGTTTTCGTTGTTACGAAACCCTTCTCGTAGTTGGCGCATGCGCAGTTCGTTTTTCCTACTCTGTCGTAAAGGATCCGCCCCAAGGTCAACGTAAAATAGTTAGCATCTTCGTGTGCTCGCGCTAGGGGCTGCTCCTCTCGTTTCAACGAAAAGTTCGCACGTGAAGAACAAAAACTCTCTATTGCCGGGAAGCTCCGCCCACAAAGATACGCGCCTATCTCCGTAAACCGAGAACTTACTGGGATGGCAGTTGGAGCAGTATTTCATTTTATACGAGACCGACGAACATCCGTCTCTGCTACAATCAGGGAAATACTCTGTACTGCTTTAACAAGAGATCAGCTCTTCTTCAGCCACTCTTCTGCTTATTCGAATTTTTATCGTTCAACCATACACAACTTGGACTAATACTGTCAAGTTGATTTTCACGACGAATTTGACACGACGTGTAAGCGACGACAGAAAGTTTTCCCCCTTAAAGTTCGAAAAGCTCCCAAGAAACGCCTCGAGCGGGGTTTTCCTTTGGGGTTTCGACGAGGCTAACGGCCCCGAGTTGCGGTTCGCCGCCGAAGTCAGCGCAAGTTTTTGAGGGCAAATAACGTGGAAAACGCGGCCCAACTTGAGCGGAGTTTAACTTCATCAAAACACGACGTTCCATCGGCACCTTTGATCCTTAGCGCCGAAGCTTCTGCAATGTTCGTAGACTCTTCACGAACTAAATGAAACATTCCGAACTAGCTTTGAAGGAGCGTCAATGATTGATGTGGTTCAATCTTAAGCGGTTTAATATAATCAAAGGAGTATAATTTTGATCCCAAACTGCTCATTCAAAAATGAAAATTTCACAGTAGACTTTCTTCTGCTGTGTGGATTCTTAATGTAAACTAGTTTCGAACATCGCGTTCATCCTCCAGGCTTAGAGTCATCAGTGATAATCAAAGAACAAAACTGGGGTGTGGTTTTATGAAAACACGGTAAAAGTGAAACTTTTTTCCCACTAGTCTCTCCGGCTCGCTTCGCTCGCTCCCCTAGTGGGGTACGTAGCATCGATGGACACGTTTTTTATGTCTAGCCCCCCCCCTCCCCCCCATTTCCTACTCATTCACCTACCCTTGTAGGTATCTCTACCCACGGCTTCATTATGGCGTTTTCTCAAATTGATTTCTAACGTGGCAACTGATAACAACAAAACAAGCGGCATTGTTTACTGCATCCATTAATAACATCAATAAATATAAAATGGGGACATAATGACAATGAACAAGTACGAAAGAAATGCGTGATAAATCGAGAGCTTTCCAAAGAATGGTGAACGATTTTTGTACGATTATAACTGGCGAAGGTGAAGTTCCGTAGCAACGAATCGGTTGTAAGCGAAAATCAACGGTAGCGTGACGTTACCCACAGACCAAAAAATTTGGGACAATGTAATAAAAGTTTCACTTTAACAAGTTCGAAATTAGTTCTGTCCTCAAAACGCTTACCTAGCAGAATACAAATGGGCTTCTTGAAAAGGTCTGAATTCAGCATTTCTGACAACATATTCGGATTCAGCACCCTTTAAAACCCATACACCCCAATTTTTAGTTCGAAAATCCGTTTAGGTAGGTGCTGAGCTGTTTTCGAAATGTTAGAGATTTTGAAACGAACGCCGGGCAAATTTGACGTCACAGCTCGCCAGGCTGGGCGTCGAGTAGTTGGGCACTGAGCCGCCAGAGCGCTAAATAACAAATCTGAACAGAATCGGAATAAAAACACTCGGCCCAGGTCGATTTTTGAATAACCTTCTTTGATAATAACCTCGATGCTCAATTTTCGAATGACCTTTCTATAATGATCAACCCGATTTTCGATTTTTGGGGTCGACTTTTCGCGTAGCAAAGTTGGCTGACTTGCGTAGATGAAAGAGAGAGGGATCTCCCGGCCAATCAAAAGACGACGAAGCAGCCCACGTCATGTACCCTCTCCAGACCTCGGAATTCAAATATCATATTTTTCCTAAGGCCCTATAAATAATTGAAACGGGGTTTCTACAATAAGGACCCGTTTTCGTAACTTTTGAAGGACGACCTTTGCAGGAAAAACATTTTCAAAAATCATTCAAGGAGCTCATTATTCAAAAGCTACCAAAATCGGACAAAACTCTGGCTACACCTTAATTATCCGCTCAGCAAGTAACGGCTAAATGGCGACTAAACTCAGACTATAATCTACCTGCTTTGTTGATTAGCCTAAAAACAAACCCAGCGAAAATCGAACTAAAAGCTGGCTACTGTCTTAATAACTTGTAGGGCAGGGAGGCCGGCTTTATACTAGGCGTTTTTTCGGAAGAAAAAGGCCGGGTTTGTATCAGTCTTTATTACAGCGTCAAGCTTTCGGGATTAGCTGGGATCCCTTCTTCAGGACCTACAACATGCCAGGTGGAAATGAGACCTTCTAATGGTATACACATAAATAGCGAGATGGTACTGGCTAACAAGTGTGAAGTCTTACCTTAAAATGTAGAATTAATAGATTGGTTGTTAACAATCATCGTCTGAGGCCTAATATGGAATCACATCCGGTTTTTCAATAAGTTTCTGTCATATCACCTATGAGGATTAAATTGTGTGAGTTACATTTTTTATATAAACAAGTGAAGCAGTATTGAGGGATAGTGCATGAACGGGCTTACTTACAGCGTTGGGGCTTACTAGGTTACTACATTGGCGACTAGGTACATTTACACTGACTAGAGCTTGATTTAGATCACATTATGCTTAATAAATAACTATTTTCCAGCATTTTTGAAACATGATCACGTTGTGACTTTTAAATGCTAATGAGGTTAGGGTCTGGTAACCTTCGCCAGGATGAACCTCTTGGCGGAGGCTCACAGTGAGTAATTAGACGCTTATCATTTGATTATAGACACAGGTACCTATTCGGATATTATTCTGCATTCATTCCTACACCGCTTCTAATGTCTGGTTGTTTTAAAAATAAAGGTATAAATATATCATGTAAATCTATAATGTCTGTCATTTTATTTAACGTTTTCTGTTTGTTCTTCAGGATTTCAATATTTTCTAGTGTTCTCCTTTTAAATAGGTTGGGCTCCTCAATACTGCTTCACTTGTTTATATAAAAAATGTAACTCACACAATTTAATCCTCATAGGTGATATGACAGAAACTTATTGACAAACCGGATGTGATTCCATATTAGGCCTCAGACGATGATTGTTAACAACCAATTTATTAATTCTACATTTTAAGGTAAGACTTCACACTTGTTAGCCAGTACCATCTCGCTATTTATGTGTATACCATTAGAAGGTCTCATTTCCACCTGGCATGTTGTAGGTCCTGAAGAAGGGATCCCAGCTAATCCCGAAAGCTTGACGCTATAATAAAGACTGATACAAACCCGGCCTTTTTCTTCCGAAAAAAAACTGTCTTAATAACGGTTACATTGGTGATTAAACGACTGCGTAGCGTAATTTGTCAAAATTTCAGCCCTATTGCCCAAACACGGGTGGCACTATGGGGCTAAAATGGCGCTCAACTTGAGCTATTGACATGGATAGGTCTTTTAGCAGCTGGAGGTCTTCAGCGTTAGCGAAGACATTTTCTACCCCATCCATCAGTCCACTGCTACCAGCTGTTGTCTCCTCAGAGGGTATAATATCCGCCCTAAGGGTAAAGGCACCAGAGGTATATCAGGGGCTGTCCAGGAGGGTGTATCAGGTGGCACCTTTTCTTTTTTCCTTCCATCAACGCGAAGAACAATCAGCAGTCGCAAATAACCAGGGTCGTTTTTGGTGATGCGCTCTACTTCTGTCATAGGAAAAACTCTGCATGTTTTCTGACGTCTCGTTGCGGGCTATTGGAATTGGATATTACAGACACTGTTAATGATATCTGCTGTCTGGTGTGGCGTTGGGTAAGCTACCGTTTCCCTCGATCAGCGAAATTAAGCAACATCAGACGTGGTTAGTAGGTCTACTAACCTACTTGGATGGGTGACCGCTTGAGGAGCGGGGTCACCGAAACAAGTAATTAAATTCTTGGACGCAGTATTTTTCGCAAACGAAAATTTTTCTGCGTTCTGGGACGGCGAACTCCTCCCAACCCAGGGACGAGGCAATGGGGAGCCATGAGCGCAATCGTGAGACAAGTTCCGATCCTCCTTGAGAGGACGGCTGACGACTTCCGCGACGGCACCAGCCAATCCGACGAAAATTCAGGGTGAAATCCCTTGTTTCGTTTCGTTAATGATATCTGCAGAGAGAAGCAACCACAATGAGTGCCACTCCACAATTGATAAGGGTTTTTAGCGCCAGCGAAGATATTTTCGTCCACATCGACCAGCCCACTGCTACCTGCTGTTTTATCTGTAATTTTGTTGTTTTCTCTTCCTGCATTCATTAAATGTTAATAGTAGACATTTTCTACTATCAACCTTCATCCAATTTCCCCCTTGAAGGAGAAAATAATACGTAACATGTCCACGATCTAGTTTGTTAAATAAAACCTAGATATGTCCATGATCTAGATTGTTTTCCCCATCATGGGAGCAATTTTTCGATAGTTGGTAAGAACCATAAATCCTCACGTTTTGGATGATTCGTCTGAAAAATCCCATCCCTCCCAGCCTTGAATATCCCTTCTGCCGTGAGATACCTACTTGTAATTCCCGCCATCTGGCATCACTGTTGACGAGGAACGGACTTGATTTGGACTCTTCACTACACATGGATTTGTCAATTCTCTTAGGCAATAACATCAGGTTTACATAACTCGCAGCAAATGTTTTTATTTAATAAAATTTGATCAAGGCTACTACTACTACTAGGCTACTTTATTTGAGAAAACAATAAGTTGTAGTGCGCGAAGTATGGGGATGATGCAGGTGGTGGACTTGAGTGATTCTTCATCATTGCAGTCCTTGAACCCTGCAGCCTGTTCACCTTCACCTGTTGAAAAATAAACAGTCAGTTACCGATGCAGTTTTGAGTTTTCAGAAAACATAATTCCGTAAAAAAAAACCCCAAGTAAAAGAGACAGTGTGGTAATAGTTTACGAATTGATGTGGTAGTTCAAAAATCATTGAACTGACATCGACAGGAGTTTTGATTAATTGGCAAGTCGTAGTTGACGATACGAACCATGGATGAAACCAGTAAAATTGGGTTATACAAGAATCTAAACGTTCGTATTTGGAAGAGATTTGTATGAGGATATGCTTGGCGGATAAAATTAATTGCTTCAGCCGGTGTGGGTGTAACGTCCCACATAGCAGAGATAGTCTCAGAGACGTCTCAATCTGGGCTCAAATGGGTCTCCACGTCTCACAGCTTTAGAGGTCTCGTTGAGACTTTAACGAGACGTCTCTGAGACTTCAAAACGGAGATGGTTGCTCTCGAGATGTCTCATAGGCATTTAAGTGTTAACGTACCAGAGACGTCCACCAGAGATGTCGCAGAGACAACATGGGCGCAATTTAGTACTTTAATACGGCCCCTTCGGTATCGGAGGGCCCAAGAGCCTCGAATTCGAGCGACCTATCCCGTTTGTGTCCAGTGAACCAGGCGGGCTCAGGAGCTTCGAACTTGAGCGATCAAACCCCTGGTCGATTTTCTGGCACAAAACAGCTTGGAGATCTCTGTTATAGAGCCTCTCGGAGTTGGCGCAGCTCAGGATGTAAGATTATGAACAAGGTAAGCTCAGACAGCGGTTGACATGAACTCTGCGAGGGAAACACCCAAAGCTATGCTTCGTCGCCCGACATGCTAAGCTGGTAATTAATACATTGTATGTACTTTGAGCAGGGAAGAAAAATTCCCTGAAATATTCAAGATGGCCACACCCATTTACAAGTCAGGTGATCGGAGCCTCTGCAAAAACTACCGCACTATAAGTCTGGTGTGTTGTGTTGCAAAAATTATTGAGAAAGCTGTTAAAGAGCAATTGGTGGAATTCATAAACAATAATGACATAATATGTCATGATATTATTAACAAACGCCCAGTTTGGTTTTCAAAGTGGTCTTAGTAGGTACACAGGATGTGACTTGTTATCTACACGATCTGATTACCGTGGAAAAAACGCTGCAAATTTTACACAAGGGTTTATTAATAAACCCTCGTGAAAAAATTCTGCCCAAGTAACCTATAATAGGTTACTATTATTACTTTGAAATAATTTCAAAGAATAATTATTCTTTGATATAGGTTACTTGGGCAGAAATTTAAGTCTGTGTCAATGAAAAATAATAATAATAATAATAATAATTTTTTGTGGATTTTTATTTTTCAAAAAACTTTTTTTGGGATTTTTTTTTCAAACATTTTTTTCTCAAAATTTTTTGTTTTTTTACATGAAAAATATTTGACCTCCTGGGATCCTTCAAAATCCCATTTGTAGCCCTATAAATCGCAACAGTGAAATAGGATCGTTACGGGACCCCCAAAAATGGATTCTACGTCCAAAAATACTTCGAAAACGACACCTGAATCGATCCCATAGCCAAAAGCCTTCAAAAATCCCCTCCTGTAGCCCCATTTTAGCCCCATAGCGCCCCACGGGTTTGGGCGATCGGGCTGAAAACCTTGCGGGTACAACTAGATGGTAAACCGAGTATTTTGCCAAAATTTCAGATTAAAAAAAAAAAATTCCTACTGACCAAAACGGCCCGGACGGCGGACGGACATTTCGGATTTTGAATGTAGACCTCTTGAAACGGATAATGTCAAATTTTGAGGCCGATCGGAGTCGTCGACCCCCGTCGCGAAAACATAGGTGTATCATTCCAAGAATAATAAACCAAAAGCCGATGGGCATATTTTTTGAACCAGGCTAAAGCTTTTGATACCATTCCCCACGAGATACTATTTAAGAAGATGGAAAAATACGGAATCAGGGATCGGGTCTTGGGCTGTTTCAAAAGCTATTTGAAGGACCGGAGGCAAATAGTCAATCTAAATGGAACGAGAAGTAATGAAGTGGTACTTGATTCTTATTCTGTTCCCCAGGGCCAAGTTCTGGGGTCAATCACTTTTCTACTATACATAAACAATATAACGGAACTGAACCTCCCAGGTCAAGTACTGCTCTTTGCTGATGACACAGTGTTTTACTGTGCCGACGGCTCGTGGGAATCTATGCAAATTGCCTGAATCGGGGATGAGCATTTTGAATGCATGGATGATACGGAATAACCTTGAATTGGTCGGATTGAACTTGAATATTGATAAAACTAATGTCGTCCACTTCTCCCTGGACTCCCGAAACCCCCCACAGTTGTCTCACATCACCATCGATATTGAAGACTGTAAGGGGCCGAACTGTGCAGCCTGTAGTTCCGTGACTGTTGACTACACAGCGAAGTATTTGGACGGAATATGAAATTTCAACAACAAACGCAGAACACCAACCAGAAACTCAGGAAGCTGCTCTGTTTTTTTTCGAGACTCACGCCCATTTTGGAACGAAAGATGTTGAGGCGAGTCTATTTTTCCCTGGCGGAGTCAGTAATGTCGTACTGCCTGCCCGTCTGGAGTTGGACCCAATAGTTAAAACACAGAAAGCAGTAATTCGGACTATAATGAAGAAACACCGGCTAGAACATACTGTCCAACTTTTCCAAGACTTGCATATCCTTCAATTTGAAAAATTAATCCTCTTGAATAATATTAGACAAGTAATAAAAGCGAAGCGCTACAGCCTCCCATCGCACTCAGTAAATACAAGGTTTAATAACGACTGCGTATCCCTCCTGTCGTACTACTTTTGCCCAAAAATCCTATGTACACAGCGGCCTCCTAGCGTTCAATGATCTACCCAAATCATTGCGGGGGAAACTATTGTTTAGCAAGTGTACACGAGCTGTTAAAGATCAGCTCAGAGAATGTTTTTATTTGCCTACAGATAAAGCCAATGATTAGGAGAAAATAATTCTTAAGACATAATATATTTATATTATAAATGAAATTTTAGTGAAGTTTTGCCTTCCATATATTATAACATAGTGTTAAGCCCAAAAATAATGTCGTTACTCCCAGTGACATTATTATGTTTGAACAAAATGAAATGATCCCTTCGAGCTTAAACTACATAATAAGCATGTTATGCTTACACGTATTATACTCATGTTATTCATGTATGTTTAACTTGCGCGACTCATCTTCCACCACGAGCGTGTTTGCTCATATGGAAGGTTAATTTCCTTGTAACTATTTAAGCATGCCATATTATTAGTTAAAGAGTATGAGGTGTTATACTCCAATCCATGTCAAGACCATTATATGATGTAGTTTGTATTCTTCAGGAAATAAAGATTTAAAAAAAAAATTGTCGATCCCAACCAGTGCAGCGCCGTGGCCAATGGCAATGTTTAGCCCTTGTGGCAGGGGCGCTGCAACTTCTGGCACAGTCTATCCTTCGACGCAGGCATCTTGTGTTGGGGAATTCCCCAATGCTCTAAAAATAGCCGTGGTACGTCCTATATTTAAGAAAGGCTCTCGAACCTCAGAAACCAATTATCGCCCTATTTCTCTATTGCCTAATTTTGCCAAAATCTTTGAGAAAATCATCAAATCTCAACTATAGTTGAATATCTTGATGCAAATGATCTCATAGCTAGTTCACAATATGGATTTAGGAAAAACTTGAGCACTCAAGATGCACTAGCTGATGTAGTATCTGAAATTTCTAATGGAATCAATAAAAGTGAGAATGTAATGGGAATTTTTGTAGATCTCACTAAGTCATTTGATTCGATTGAAACATCTCGACTATTATTAAAACTGGGGAGGCTAGGTCTGGACGATGTGGCACAGAGCTGGTTCAGATCGTACCTCACAAATAGAAGGCAATATGTCCAAACTTCAAGCGTGCAAAGCTCAACAGAAGTCATAGACTATGGAGTTCCGCAAGGATCAGTACTAAGCCCCTTATTGTTCCTTCCACACATCAATGATATGTTTTCAATGCACATAACAGGCAAGTTCATCGCTTTTGCTGATGACGTGGCTATCATTGTTAGAGGAAGTACTTGGGGCGAGACCCATGAAAACGCGCATAAAATTATGAGAAAACTTGTGAATTGGTTCCAACTGAACAGCCTTACAATCAATTTATCAAAAACGAAAAAATATTATGTACAACAATTTCCATTAATACATCTGGGCAACCATCTGATTCGAAAATAGTTATGCATAAAGAAAGCTGTAACACTAGCTGTACGTCGTGCCAGTGTGAATGTCTAGAAAAAGTGGTGTTCATCAAGTATCTAGGAGTGTTACTTGATCAGCACCTAAAATGGCAATTACGCAAAAAAGACCTCGTGAAACAGATAAGAAAATCATTCCATTGTTTTATTGTCCTAAGAAAATGGATGGCGCGTGATACTCTTAAAATGATCTACTATGCGTACCTATATAGTCTCCTAATATATGGGATTTTAGTATGGGGAGGGGCGTATCATAGCAATTTCCTCTGCCTGGACACGGCAGTCAACACAGTTTTGAGAATAGCTACAAAATCGCGTAGATGCACACCCGTTGAAATTCTATACAGAAATGTTGATGTAATGACACCTAGAATATCCTATGTATATAGAATAGTGCTGTAGTTTATTAAAAAAAATTGGCAATTTCGTTAAACAACCGGACATTAGACCTACTAGGGCAAACTTGTCAGCAATAACAGACATTCCTCGGCCGTATAATGATTTCTTTACTAGGCAACTACCCTGGCTTGTGCCAAAAATTTTTGAACAGCTACCCTACAAAATGAAAACAGCCAAACACTTCGGTACTTTCAAGAATGAAGCTAAGAATTATTTGAAAAACAGTCAATCTGTACACACTTGTGAATAAATTGAATTGAATTCAAGGCGCGACCACTGCCTGCAATCAAAGCGAAGCTTAGTTGACCCATGTTGATAACAATAATAATTGGTTGTTAATTATTAACAATCAATCTTCTCTGATCAATATTGATCAGGGAAGATTTCGTGCTCCAAATCCCCGAAACGTCAAGTAACACAAAATTTGTGTTGTGATTTAATCATCACTTACTTCGTCTTCAATTGCAGCAATACTCCTGTTTGCCAAAAATCCCGTTGCACCTTTCCCACTTGTTGATTTTGTATCCCGGGCCCAACACGTTGCACCAGTCGCCGGCAGAGTGAACATGGCAACCAGTCCAACGGCAATCGGCAGACGCCATGGCCAAAAATCCCAATACGAACAGAACTGAAAGGAGGACGATTCTCACGCTCATTTTTTACTTGAAGAGAAGGCTGACACTGGTGACAGGAAACTGATCCTTCACGTCGACATTTTCTGAATTTATACCCGGTGTATCATATCGAGGGGAAATACAGAGGGAATTCGTCAATGTTTTCCTCGTGTGATTTTATCTATTATTTTACGTCGCTCTCCTTAAAAAAACTCGGGCTTTCCCCATTCAGCGCGGCAATGTTGCAAAGCAATACGCAAAATTGATAGCTAGCGAGCGTAGAAGATACGGCCACGTCATGCGCGATAGAAATATTTCATCCTAATATAAGAAAGAAAGAAAGAAAAAGGTCTGGAAAGGTTAATGACGTTCATGTATTCCGCGGCCTATTTGCGGGGTTTTACCATGTTATACAACTATCAAATCTAGACTGTCTGTCAAAAGTTGATACGTCACGTTTTGGCAATTTGACCGCGGAGCCGTTTGAAACTTTGCCTATGGGGAAGCACATTACACATCAAAATAAGTGCTTATTTTTTGTTGTACCTACAGAGAAAAGGGGATCTAGCAAAGAGGGAACCGCTGATCTTTGGCTGAGAGTTGGCCTAAGATGGTGTACAAATAGATTTCACCTTCCAAATTAATCCAGGCAACGAAGACAAAAAACGCTGCAAATTTTACACAAGGGTTTATTATTCTTTGATATAGGTTACTTGTGCTGAAATTAAATTCTGTCAATGAAAAAAAAAGTTTTTTTTTTGGATTTTTATATTTCAAAAAAATTTGTTTTGTGCATTTTTTTTTTTCAAAAATTCTTTATTAAATAAAATTTTTTTACTCGAAAAATATTTAACCTCCTGGGATCCTTCAAAAATCCCATTTTTAGCCCCATGAAAGCCCTGTGAAATCGGACAGTGAAATCGGATCGTTCCGGGACCCCCCAAAATGGATTCTACGTCCAAAAATACTTCGAAAACGACACCTAACTCGATCCCATAGCTAAAAGCCTTCAAAACCCCCTCCCGTAGCACCATTTTAGCCCCATAGCGCCCCACGGGTTTGGGCGATCGGACTGAAAACCTTGCGGGCACAACTAGATGGTAAACCGAGTAGTTTGTCAAAATTTCAGATTAAAAAAAAATTCTTACTGCCCAGAACGGAAAATTGATGCTCTACAACTTTATCTAAGAGAACTTTTTAAGAGAACTCTATCTAAGAGAACTTTATCTAAGAGAACTTTTTTCTCAGATCAACCGTTTGGACGCAAATCTACCAAGTTATCCGAAAAACGTGAGCTAAAAACCGAATTTTCATAATTTCTCCATTTTTCGATGCATATATCTCTGTAACGGTTCGGAATTTCGATAAAACGTACATAATCAAAGTTGTAGAGAATTTTATCAGCTTTCATTTACTATTGGGCAAGGTTCATCGAAAAAGGCACCGTTTCCGAGATATTCACGAAAAACCTGAAAAAGGGACATTTGGAGACCCCCCCCCCCCCCCTAGAGCTCGTACCTCACTCCCCAGGACTTTGAGTAAGTTAATTAGGATACCCCCCCCCCCCTATGTCTGTGCCAATTTTGGTTTGGGTTCTATTTGTTTCTACCTCAAAACCTTCGTTTCCTGGACTATAACTTTCACCCTGTATTTCTTTAAGTCAGGCCCACCGAGAGGGGGTGGCAAAGGGGACATTTTGCCCCGGGCCCGGACTTTTACATGGGGCCCCAGCGGGACCTAGAAAAATAAGAAAAAGGGGAAAAGGAGGAAAAAAGAAAAAAAAGAAGAAAAAATGGCTAAGTTGCCACTTGGCAGGCAACGTAGTCTTCCGTGTGATTGGGCCTTGTAAAACTCAAGCAATGTGAATCACAATAAACCCTGTGAAACACAACTAGGCCAGTCAATTTTGACACTAAATTCGCAAAACGAGATGTATCTCTGATTTTTTAGTATGTTGTTCAGACCCATTAGGGTAGTGTTAACCGCGATTTTTGCGGCCTTATTTCAGTTTTTGCTCTATATCCAATAAACTATGCATTGACCGACGAAAACTACTATATGAGTTTTTAAATAGCATTAAATGTGTGACAATTTAAGCCCAACCAGAGCTGTGTAGGTCAATTAGTTTCAGAGTTATGGCACTTTGAAAATAGGCCATTTTTTCCAAAATGTGAACATTTTAGTTGAAGACTTGAAGACAGCCGAAGCACGTTTTTCAGAGCGTTTTCCGCTGTAGCTCAATAACTATTGATCTGATTCCAAATATCTTTTTTTCTCGTGAAAGCTAAATAAAATCCCCATCGCAGCTATTCTATGTGAAATTTTGATTTGAGCGTTGATAAGAGAGGCAAAGATGTGGCATATTTCGAAACAATCGTGTTTCTTTGCATATTTTTGCCTATAACGCGGGAAAGGTTGATCCGATCTTACTTTTCTTTTTTTTTTTTTTAGGTGAAAGCGGTGATTAAATTTATACAGGGGACGGCACATTGCATGCCTATTGAAACATTAAAAGTGCCATTCGTATTCGTCGGAAAGGGTGAAAACAAGATATATCTGACCTATATATTTGACCATCTAAGACCACGTTTTTCGGAAGGTTTTCTTCTCTCCCTCCAAGACTATTTCTCCGATCGAAATTTCATTGCCCCCACGCTTTTAAAAATTTAATCAGCTTTCACCTACAAAAAATGAAAAGTAAGATCGGAACACCGTTCCCGCGTTATAGGCAAAAATGTGCAAATAAACACGGTTGGTTCGAAATGTGCCACTTCTTTGCCGTGCCCGCCCCTCCCTTATCAAAGCTCAAATCAAAATTTTACATGGAATAGCTACGATGGGGAAGTTATTTAGCTTTCACGAGAAAAAAAGAAATTTGGAATCGGACCAATAGTTCTTGAGCTACAGCTGAAAACGCTCTGAAAAATGTGCTTCCGCTGTCTTCAAGGATTCAACTAAAATGTTAACATTTTGGAAAAAATGGCCTATTTTCAAAGTGCCATAACTCTGAAACTAATTGACCTACGTAGCTCCGGTTGGGCTTAAATTGTCACACATTTATTGCTATTTAAAAACTCATATGGTAGTTTTCGTCGGACAATGCGTAGTTTATTAGATATAGAGCAAAAACTGAAATAAGGCTACGCGTGAAGCACAGCTTTTGGGAAGTTGCAGAATTGGATAAACACTACTCTAATGGGTCCTAACAGCGTACTAAAAAATCAGAGATACATCTCGTTTTGTGAATTTAGCGATTTTTAGTGCCGATTTTGACTGGCCTAAACAGAAAAAAAGTTAGGGGTTACATGGGGGCCCTATGCCCTCTTTTGCCCCGGGCCCGCTTTTTCTCTCGGCGGCCCTGCTTTAAGTATAAAAAAAGAAAACCACTATCAAAAAGCTAGGGGTCTGAGGCCAGGTGGGAGAGATCGGGGTTGGCTGGCGTTTGCCAGGGGGTGTGCACCTAGCTTGAATTCTAGACCTCCTGTTCGGTCCGTTCGGTCGTTCGGGGAGCCAGCGCTTTCGTACCTTATTCAGTGGCACCCTCGTACCTTACTAACTGAAACTAACAAGACATTGGAGATACCGGCGCATTCGTAATTCACCCATTAGTGAAGGCTGTTCATGCTGATTACTCGATGGACTTATTGTGAGTGCGATTATATGGCCTACGTGGACCAACCAAAATGTGCGAATCGATACCTAATAACTAAATTTCAAACACTTAATTTCCATAGGATTGCACGAGCAGAATTCCTAATCTCCGGATGAATAAAAAAAGAGTAAAATAGCAGACATGAAAACTCGATGAAAGTTTTATGAGTCACTTCCAACTCTTCCGGTTTTTAGGGCTTAACAAGAGGCAAAAAATTGGAATCGTTAGGGCAGAAAAAGGGTGTACCTACCCTCGTCGGGAAAAAGGGAGGAGTCCAGGAGGCGAACAAAAACAGGGTTAGGAAAAGGGGCAAAGCGAGGGGGGTCTGACCTTTTGTGTGTTTAATTTCTTACTTGACTGTCCTTGGATGTTGATCCAGCGGTGTGGTGTTGTTACTGCGTTCAGCTCCGTTCGCAGAGGGTTTTCCCACTTAGTGAGCAAACATTTAAGGGTTAGGGATCCGGCAGTCATCGGGCCTAAAGAGGCTTTGAAGTGGGATTGACCCCGTGTGACGATACCAATTCGTTTCAAATCGAGCGGAATATGATTATTGAATTTCAAACGATCGCCCAAAACGCAGTTGAGTTTGCGTAGGAGGCCACGAACGTGGCAGTAATTCGTGAAGGCACATCGCATTTACCTCCCTCGGGGTTTAGATAGACGAAGAGCTTAATGGAAGATTAGGGTGGGCCGTACGTCTGGATTAACATGGGCTGACGTTATAACCGCGGTAAGCTTCGCAATTGTAAACGAGTGGTATTATAATGGCACTATTAGCCCATAACGGTAGGGTTTGCCACCGAAATTTCCCAAACACAACATCTAGCTGTTACGAAAAAGAACGAATTTGAAATACCAACTTTCTTAGCTGGTCTGTCAAAAGTTGATGTCACTTTTTTCATTTTTTTTTGTTTTTTTAGCAGTTCCTATTATATATATGAGTCGATTGCAGCAAGCTCTTTGGTCTGATAAAATATACACGAATACGAGTTTTAACTGTTCTGACGAAAAGAATTTTCCACAAAAAAAATACCACGCCAATCCAAAAACAAGCAAAACATCCGCTCAACTGGCCCAGTTTCAGTCAAATTTCGAACAGTACCTATCAAATTAATTTGTGTTCCACTGTTCACATCTTAAAACACATTCTATCGTTCAAGGCAGCAAAATCAATTACAATGATAATTATAATATAATTTCTAATGAAATAGACTTTGTTAAGCACTTAATGGTAATTTGCGTTCGTAATATTTCTTTTATAAACTCGCTCGCTTAAACCATATTTTTTGTCACTAATTTTTTCATTATCGAAATTCTACTTGGAAAAACCCGCTAGCTACATTTTTTTGAACAAGTTTTTTTTCTTTTTGTACAAAATATAATATATTTTGTACAAAAAGAAAAATGATATTATCATTTTTCTTCTCCCACATTTCGTTTTGTTTTAAATACATAATATGTATTTAAAATATATGTATTAAAATGTATGTAAATATTATTTAAAATAACCCATTAGCGCCCAAGTTTTCTAAAATTCGAGTTTTTTCACAAAAATCATGAATTTGGCTCAAAATGTAATGAAAGTTAAGGGAAAAATATTGGAAAAATTTTAGCTCATCACACGTTACCTGCAGGCTCTGTGCCCATATGGGCACGCTGGGCGCTTGCTCTCCCGTGTCTTCCTCTCTATGTCGATTGACACGTCTCGGGATATAAACACAGCGTGATATGGAATGACAATCAGGCATATCTAAAATAGTGGTCGCAGACTGATTTTTAATTTATGGCGGCGGGGGGGTGGGGGGGGGGGGGGTATAATAGAACCATTGAACATAATTGTGGCGGAAATGAACAATATAAAATTTTATTTATTCTTCAATATGAACCTTTGTGAAAAATTTAAAATATGATTTGGACAGATCACTTTGTATGGTATGGTAAAAAACACCCAATACAAAACCCTACATTGCACTTCACGCATTCAGCATGGGAATGAGAGTTACAAGATCTCAGTGCACATCTTCTTCGTTTGCCATCAGCAGTATTTGCGACGAGATGTCCGACTCCATCAAGACGAACGTCAGCAAGAGATCGAATTATGGTCAGTGAGCTAGACGTAGGACGACCTATTTTCTTCTCCACTCCATATTTTGAGAGGTAGGATAGGGCTATTGCACGCCTGAAGTCAAGTTGTGGAATATCTTTTTTCGTCCTATATATAATCCACGCATTCTGGATGCAAACATCTATAAGCCAAGTCAGGATAACCCATGTGCATTTCTTTGGTCGAACGCCAATTCTATAGTTGCTGATGTTCCATGAGATCGGTATCCACGAGATCGGTTCCACCCATCCCCTGATTGTACGCAGCTATTGACTGGGGACGCCTGATTGATAAGTGTCTTAGGTCACCTTCTTGATCTTCATCCCCAGACTCCTCATCTGTCTCGACTGCTGGCGAGGGAGGTTCAACATAAACAGCCTCTGGAAAAGCGAGTTCGGGAAGATCCTTGTCTTCAATAAGCTCAATAGCCTCCTGAAGTGAAATCCCAGGCCTGAAAAAACACGGGTGCGTTAGTGACCAGCGTGCCCATATGGTACCACCAGCTTTTGACTGCTAATTGACACCTCGAATTTCAATATTTTTCACTAAAAAGTATGTATTTAGTTCAAGGAATATCCTGAGAGTATAAATATCATCAATTGAACAATAAAAAAGTAAAATAATGGTACTTACTTCAAAATAGTTAGTAATAATTCAACGTCGTATTTTTCCTCCATCTTAGAAAACACGTCCACCCAGTACAGAAGCCAATATCGAAATGACTGTCATCTCTAAAAATCACTAAGCTCCTCAGGAACATGACAAAACATGCAGGATCTTGAAATGATAGCTTGCTGTATGCTCAGGAGCGCACGAAGGAACATGATTTCGGAGTCCCATATGGGCACGCTGGGCGCTTATTAAAATAGGAAGACAATGTTGTGTGCCTCCGATCTTGAACCATGTCGAAACTAGTAAAATTTTACGGTGAGAATTTGAAGAAAGTTTGGTGATTCAAAAACAGGTTTGCCCTTCGCCCAAAAGGCTTTTTCTTTACTGCAGAATCGCAGGTGTAAGTCTTACATACTAAAAACATAAAATCAGTCTACCAGTTCTTATAATTTTTAACAAGTCTCCTCTCGAGCTGATTAAAAAAACTTATTATTAGGTAGGCAAAATGATCGGAACAAGCGGATATCAGGAAAGAAGCTTTATATGTTTGTTGTTGTTATAAATGAGATTTTGTTCAGTGTAGCGTTGTTTTTGTTGAACTGAGTTCTTCAGATCCTCCCCACCAATCGTCATTACTGTGCGATTGTTTTTTAAACATGAAAAATTATTAATTTTGGGCATCGAAATGAATTTTGTCAAAATGTTCATACTATTCTGTCATAAAGTGCGTCGTCATTTTGTCGTCAGTTTGTTGCACTGTATTTGAAACTATAGGATTCCTCAAATTTACGGGAATGTATTGTGAAAATAATAATGTCCCTCCACCATTGGCCACATTGTAGTACACCGGAGGCATTTAATTTTCCTTGTTTTTATACGAAACGTTCCAGGTGAAAGGAAAATCTCTTCAAGGGAAATCCCGGAGTATCATTCATCGTTAGAGGATCGGATTAATAAATGCCATCCTAATGAAGTTACGGAGGTTTCTTTCACTTTGAAAGGAAAAAAACCATTGTCGCTAAAGCAGATTAAGAGAGACTGGCAATAGAAAAGGTGCCTCTGAGATAACAAAATAAAAAAACGTGGATCAAGTAAACGAGGCAGATGGTAAGAAGGTGGGTTGAAAAGGGAGAGACTGGATTACAACTCTGAGGATGGGTTTAGGGCTAAGGGATGCGGGGTTGGTTAGGGGAAGGATAGATGATTGTAATTGAAGGCCTCTCGCAAAGAGGGGAAAAAAGGGTCAAGAAAAAGGAGCGTCGGGTCGGACCTTTGTGTGTTTTCGACTCCACGTGGGGGATTTCCGACGGGATGTTGACTCAGGATTTCTCTGGTGGTTCGACTGACACTTCGGCGGCTTTTTGTTTTCGGAGTGTTGGTTCGGCCTTTTTGTCACCTCCCAGCGGTCCGGTCGAACGAACAAACCTACCGAAACAAAATTCATTCCAGAGACAACACACAACAAGCACGAGAATAGACTATAGCTAATTTTAATAGACAATACCTCGTGGCGCAGGGCCCCATTCAAACTATAACTATGTTGGCACAACGAAGTTAAATATGAGCAAAATGGCACTTGGGCTTTTCGAACCGCAAGCTTTTGATCCATAAAACCCTGGGATTTTCATATTCGCTCAGAGAATCCCTCAGTTTCAACCCAGATAAGTCCGACGGTAATTGCAAAGTTCCATTCACGAACACCGAAAGGCCTCCGGGAAATCGAAAATGAAACTCCCTCCAGTCAACAAACGTCTCCAACCTCGAAACTCTCAATATTGAGGTCGATCTATCCGCTTTTTGAGAGGCAAGTGCGCCTTAATTTTCTCCCGAGAACCCGGTTTATACCGTAGAGCCCAGGTAATGGTTTTCGACGATTTACGGCGGGAGTTGAGGAGGGGAACCTTCCTGGGGAATGAAATATGGTCTTATAATGGAAAAATGGGACTTCCTCCCCCCACCGAACCGCCCACACTTTTATCGTCCCCTTCACTCCGAAAACCGGGAAAAATTGTCCTGACCCGTTTGGCCTAGCTGGGTTTGTTTGTTGGGTTCTATCACGCCGTCAGAGATAGTAAACAACTACATTTTACGTACACAATGTGAATGTATCGCGAAGATATTTCCACTGCTGTCATTTCGTATACGAAATTGGCTTTTATAAAAGCCAACTAGAACTAAAAGCGCTGCTAATTTTACACAAGGATTTATTATTCTTTAATATAGGTTAATAATTAACAATTATTGTGCGAAAATTAATTTTCTTAAAAAATTACTAATTTGATATTTTTGAAAAAAAAAAATCTGTACAAAGTTCGGACGGATGATGGACCTCGAAAAAATGGATTTGGCGTCCAAAATTACTCGGAAAACGATACCATTTAACCTCCTGGGATCCTTGAAAAATCCAATTAGTAGCCCCGTGAATGCCGCATAGATCCTCACGTTGAAATCGGACCGTTCTGGGAGCCCCTAAAATGGATTCTACGTTCAAAAATAATACGAAAACGATACCTAACTCGACCCCATAGCTCAAAGCCTTCAAAAACCCCTACCGTAAATTTCAGATTTATAAAAAAAATGCCTAGTTAGGTACTGCTCAAAATGGCCCGGAAGGCGGATGGACATTTCGCTTTTGGAATCTACACCTCCTGAAACGTATAATGTTGCGTTAGATTTCCTGTAAGAATAGCACCTGCTCGTTGAAAAATAATGAAATTGGAAATTAAGTGAGTTTTTTGCACATTTGGGTACTGTCGGCGGTCTTCGATTCGGCACAGTCGACGTTTCGGCACACCTCAGCTCCCGGAAAATACAACTCCATTCGGCACACTCCCAAAATTGGTCTAACGTGACTGTACACCGTCCAAACCATGAGAAACCATGGGCAGAAAAACGTGTTGGTCAAACTGAGCTAAGATGAGGTTGCACTTTAACTTTTATTGCAGTGCCTCAGTGCATCATCAGAGATGTAATTATCAAAAATGTAGTCTGCAAATTTCAAGTAGTCATCAGGTTCACCTGGTTTTCTTGGAGTTTCATCGTCTCGCGGAGCGATACATATAAGTTCAGTGAACACTGGTTCGACGTCGGTTGGCTGGATAAACGATAGTCCGAAAAATGATCTCAGCCAATAGGTACCCACTCTCACTTGAAGTGGTATACTCCTCCCGAAGTTTTTTCATCCCATTGATTTTTCTGAACCACCACCATTGATTTTTCTGATACCACCATTTCGGAACAAACCATGTACGTAAGGTACAGTCTCGTCACAAAGTGAGCCTCGACCGTGCCGAACTGAGTCCACAGTGGAGAGGGCCTCGGTGTGCCGAGACGAGTTGTAATTAATCCTTTCCAGGACAATAGATCGTGCCGAAACGAGGTACGCCCGGGTACTGTACAGAGGAACCTCTGCGTCTAGGGGCTAAACGGACCTCGGATTCGGATTCAGCACACTCGAAAAACCCCAGGATCACAATCAGACCTCTTGAAGCATGAGATCGTTTTTTTTTTTTTTTTTTTTGTTTTTTTTGTTTTTTTTAGTAGACCAGTTTTATTAGAGTACTAGCTGGCCCGGTGCGCTTCGCTGCACTCAATAAAAATAGAATTTTTTCACAACCTACTACCTATGTGAAGTTGTTTTATTTATTTATCACCATCGCTACGACTCATCACCGATTCAATGAAATGAACTCAGTACGGTTAAACTGCGAAAACACACCGACAGATTTGGAAAATTCATTATCTCATTAACGGCTCGACCGAATTTGAAGGCACTTCTTAAAAACCATCTACAATGCTTCACAAGCATTCTCAGACAATTTGGTGCTAAACGCTCCACTGGTTTTTAAGTAGTGTCCTCAAACAGATTTGGCAGTCATTTTTATAGATATAGCTGGGACACCCACGGGTGTCGCTAGCTCCCTAGCGTTGTATGGAGATGCTGGGATATGATCATTAAATGTTTAAATTTTGGTGGAGGTGCTGACAGTCCTGGATCTGAGTTTCCTAATTTTTCGTTGTTTTCGTTTTGTCGCTGGGTGGCGCCATCCAACTGATTGCCTCCTGACGTTGATGGGGTTGATGTAAAATGTTTATTTAACCCATTGATCCCAGCATCTCCCCAAAACGTTGTTGGGATCGGGTAGAGTGAACCAGCATCTCCACAACACAGTTTATTCATGTATCATGTAAGTGTCAGGATAATTCACCACCATGAACTGTCCATGTATATCTCATGTATGTATATTATAGCTAAGTGGCATAGTTTGTGTTGGTTACGAAGATAACCACAGTCAAGCAGCTATGCAAGATAGCTATAATATACATACATGAGATATACATGGACAGTTCATGGTGGTGAATTATCCTGACACTTACATGATAGCCTGTATGTATATTATAGTGTCAAGATATTTCACCACTATGAAATATCCTTGTATAGCCTCACCAACCTCCTCGTCCACAAGACACTGAAATACTACCATTTTCCCGTGGGATATTCCACCACTATGAGATATCCTTGTATAGCATGCACCACACGCGATTTGCACTCACCAACCTTCACTCGCAGTGAAAACTGATATACTGAACAACAATGTCCTTCTCCCCTTAGGTCAGGTGCAGGCTCCCCCCTCCAGTGCCTCGCCAACCTCCCAAGGGAGTAGGGACCTTCCACTGATTGAGACCGCTGACGGCTCTAGGTGATTCACCAAACGTAGTCAATACCATTATTTAGCCCGTCATGATTTAAACCACAATCGCTAGGAACTAGCGACAACGGGTGCTTCGCACGAAACATCGAATTCCCGCCCATCACCTATCAACGATGCACCCATGGCAACCCGTCAACTTGATACCTAGTACCTATTAAACAAATCGATGGCTCGCAAAAAATACTCGTACACGCCTACAGACGATCTTCGAATAACTTGCGAACGGGTTGTGCACTCAATAAAAGGCAGCGAGTGCAGCGAAGCGCACCGGGTCACTCAATAAAAACCGACGATCTTCGAATAACTTGCGAACGGGTTATCGCACAGAAATCGTTTTGTACTCGTTGAAATCAGCGTGAAAAGCTCGTTTAAACAGACGATTTCGTTCTAAACCGACGACAAAAGTTGTACCGGGTTTCGGAGTTTCGAAAATTTTCCTAGCGATCCCTAGTAACGACGCTATTTGACCCGGCTCTCGTCGCGAAGGAAAGCTCCGTTCGCGATGAAGGAAGTGACCGATTTTGTAGAAAAGTCTTTAAAACCATCTACGATGCGTCACAAACAATCTCACACAATTTGGTGCCAAACACTCCACTGGTTTTTAAGTATACTATAGTGAGTCCTCAAAGATTTGGCAGTCATGTTTATAAATATAAATGGATTTTTCTATGTTTCAATAAATTAAAAAACCTATTTTTCTCGAAATTTCGGCACATGTGCCCTTAATCTTGCAGCTTAAAATATCATATAAATCTCGCAAAATAGATTTTCATTACAGATTCAATATCCCTCGGCAGTATCATCCTTTCTGGCTCCGTCCCAGTGCAGAGGTATCCGAGCGTGAACTCAAAAGCGTTCCAAACTCCAAGCTCAGAAGGGAATCCATCACCGTAACGTCGCAAATTTCACCAGACCAGCACCATCGATCCAGCTCAATTACGACGGGAAATCCCAAAGCACTAATTCCAGTCTCCGCCTTGTTAAGAGAAATCCCATCAAGCCCGCAAAAAAAAGGAATTGCATTAAGTTGAAACAGAAGTCGCCAAACAAAATAAATTCCCAGTCTGGGGGAGTTTGTGTGATGGATGTGTGAGGGTCGTTGCGTGGGCAACCGGAATGATCCTCTGGGTCCCTTCAACGTTGCTCACAGTTGGAATTAGCGGCCAGAGCATGAAAGATTCAGAATCAACTCTGCAGAACGGATTCGCCGGAATCGATGAGCGGGAATCTCTTTTCACGTCGATGAATGGCACCGTGAAGAAGGTCAGGCTCATCTTCTACTGATGGATGAGCGGGGGTAACCGACCCGGAGGTGTAATCCAAGCCGAACTTGAATCATACCTAGTTGATTTATCTTTAATTTCCTGCCGGGCCGTCACCGCCAGAGAAGAGGGATTGACTTCAATTCCCGGTGAGGCGAGTATTTACATTTCATTTCAGAACCTTTCGCCAAATATTAAACACCAGTTTGAGAGCCAATTTATCTGCCGTGTTGTTTCAACAGGAGTTGGGAGCGGAAACCCGATCAGTCTTTCATCTTCAATTTATTAACGTTCATGTAGTTCATTTCCAAATGGTGGCTCCGGCCAAAAGCAGGCAAATTCCGCATTGAAGCAGTTTTTTTAACATTTCAGAATCATAAAACTGATAACGAGGGCTTTGATAATAAAGGTCAGCATACACTTCGGTATAATAATTATATTTTTGAAAGGGGGGAGATTGAATAAGGTGTTGTTTTCCGAATAATTTTTGACGCAACTTTTTTTTAAATTCCACATCGGTCCAAACAATGTATACCAAGAAAACATTTTAGGTTAATTACTAGCACTCAGACATAAGTTATACGAATAATCCCTGACTTTTTGGACGAGGTCGCCATCATTTTAGATTCAAGATTCAAGATTCAAAATTTTTTATTGCCAAGAACACAGAGTGCAAAGACAAGGTCAAAATTTCCTTACAAAATTACAGCTCACAAAAACTTACTTCAATAATACAGCGGTAGGTAGTACATCATTAACAAGCTATTAGATACCTAATTTACAAAACCTATGCCTAACTAGAGCTCTCTTACATTCTTTATACTGAGGAAAAATTCATTAAAATCAAAGGGTGCGATGGATTTTAAAAACTTGACAAGTTTTGGCCTAACGTTTGTTGCCGTAAATTTCGCTCGCAACTCTTTAGGGATGGCATTGAAAAATTTAATACCCCACCATGAACTGCTGATGCGGGATGATTTCAAGCGTCGAAAAGGCACCAGCAAGTCACTCCCATGTCGTGTTCTATACCCATGAGTGGAGGTATGATACTCGTGTAAGTTGGAGAAAACGTAGCACGTAGCTTCGAGTATGTAAACCGCAGGGATGGTCAAGATGTTTAATCTTATGAAGGCTGGCTTACAATCCTGCTGGTACTTCAGCCCAGCGACCACTCGGACAGCCCTGCGTTGGCATGCGAAAACTGCGGCAGCCGACGCGGCATGACCCCAACAAAGGATGGCATAAGTCGCACGACTCATAAAAGCAGCATGGAATGCCGCTACGACTGCAGTTTTGGGTAGCTTCTCCTGTAACCCACGCAGGAGGAAAACAATGGAATTTAACCTAGATTCAAGGTTCTCACAGTGTTGGTTCCAGTTCAGCTTTGGATCCACCAATACTCCCAGAAATCTAACGCTTGGGGGGTTTTCGTCCAAGGATGACAAGTCCCGCAACCCAAAGTAGAGAGTCTCAGTTTTCGTCTCATTAACAGAGAGTCCATTTCTAGCGAACCACCCCGATATCTCTTTTTTAGACCCTTCGTTTGTCAGAGTCAGTGACGCAAGAGATGCGTTTTTCGTCAGGACAGAAGTGTCGTCCGCAAACAGAAGGGTCTCAAGAGGATGTAGACCTGATGGCAAATCATTTATGAAAATTAGAAAAAGTGTGGGACCCAAAACTGAACCCTGAGGTACACCATACCTGACTGGCAAGAAACTTGATAAAGAATTTCCATGATGAACAGCCTGACATCTACCTGTGAGATTGCTTGAGATGAGCGATAAAGCCCCGTCCGAAAAATGATATTTTGCAAACTTGTCGATAAGGAGCTGGTGTGGAATGCAGTCAAAACACTTGGCTACGTCTACAAAAGTAGCTGAGGCATATTCCGCACATTCAAAGGAATTCGATACAAATTCGGCCAACCTCAGAATGGCCTGCTTTGTAGACCTGCCCCACCTAAACCCAAATTGATCGTTCGAAAATAGACTATTCATTTCAAAGAACCTCGTGACGTCACGCTTTAGTCCCTTCTCAAAAACTTTTGCTAGAATTGGGAGCTTAGATATTGGTCTATGATTAGAAAGAAGGTTCTTGTCTCCCTTTTTGAAAAGAGGAATCACTTCAGCAACCTTGAGTACCGAGGGAAAGTGACCTAGCAAAATCGATTCATTAATAAGGTGCGTTAAGGGATACACCAGCGCTAGAGCTCCCTGTTTTATCATTTTCGTGGACAGACCATAAACATCAAATCCATTAGTGTTTTTCAACTCAGTGATCAAGCGTATGACATCATGAGGCTCAAGATGAGAAAATGTAAATGCATCATGAATGGGAACAGCAAACGTTTCCAATGGATCTTCATTGCTGAAGAAACTCCTCAGCGAGTACTTTTCATTAAAGTTTTTTAAAAAGGTAAACAATTTTGATGAGCGTTCTCCATTCCAGCAATTCCGCAGAATGGGTTGCGCCTCTCTACTCTAATGACGTCATATGCATTGGGGATTAATCTCACTTCTCAACTCTCCCACTCGTCTCGATGACTTGACCCTCTCCACAAACCCCTTCAATGTAGGGAAAGTGTCACCTCTGGGATTTCAATCTCGACTGAATAATAGAATGGTGATTATTTCTCGGGATTAGTCTGAGCGGCGGGGTCCGGGGACTTCTCGAGAATTTTCCTGACACCTGCCTTCCACTATGAGACTCCTAAACCCCCCCCGCCAGGACATCTTGCCAACCTCCCGAGAGGACCGCAATTAATTAAGCCGAGCTTCGCCGTTTCTGATGAGGTCATCCGTCGCCTGACTACACTTCTAAATTGAATTCGGCGCCAGTCTCAAAAGTTTCCTCATTAGGTTAATCTGTAAGTCATGATACTTCCTCAGGTAGATTCATTCGTGACAATTTTAATCATGGAAGTATCTGTTCAAGTATGGGCAGGACAACCACAGCTAACAATGACTGCTGTTATTGCGGAAATGGAAGAATTCGGACACTTTAAAATACAGTCATAATATTTTGAATCGCTGGAATAATGTGAAATCACTAGCTAGCAGATCACTAACCAGCTGTAATGGAGCAAGCAGAACACTAACGGCTGTAAAGTCTTCTGAAAAGTTGCCTCTTTGTCGATGAGATGGTTGATGGCGAAATGACAAAGCGCGGAGAGCTTTTTGGAGAATTTTCACGTCAGTGATGTGAGAGGTAGAGTTTCATCCTTTAATTAGAGGGAACAGTTCCAGCACGGAGCTTCATTACCCCGATGGAGAGATACCTAACAGCGCTCTCAAAGAAACGGTGGTTTTAGTTTTTAAATAGAAAAAGCAAAATTTATTTAATAACATATAGTATCTTTTGCCCCTGAGTTCGTGGGATATGAAAATTGGAAAATGAGTGATGAGATACGAGAAGCGGGGACGTGGAGTTGGCATTCTTGCATGGAATGACGCTCATTCGCGCATCAGGCTCCTCATGATTCATTAAGATTTATTCTAGTCTTGTGCTTGTATTTTTAGCGCGTTTATTTTGATTTTAATCGCCATTGATGTGACGCCCGATGTGTCGTGACGTATCAAAGCCCATCAACCAGCTCCAAGTGGGCCCATAAAAAGTGATCGCCCTTTATAATCGCCGCTGGAGTGTTTTTTTTTTTTTTTTTTTTTTTTTTTTTTTTGCCTCTTTATTGCCCGATCAAATAGTAGGGAATCAATGCAGTGGTTCCTTACTCAGTTATTCGTTGGCCCTTCTACAGTGTAGTGTAGGGAGGCGACAAATCGCTTTCCACTTGTTCCACGGGCACGGGGCCAAACGGCCGTATTTTGGAAAAAACTCTAAAAACCTTCATAATATGAAGTAGGTATACTTATAGGAAACATGACGCTAATCACGACTATACTCCATGTCCCTAATTGCTCCGTATCCTTATTATTTCCTAAAAACCACGTTTTTCTGTATATTTTTCAGCGTGGAAGCCAAACAAGGATTCTCACGAAGTTTGAACGCGAAGAAAAGTTGTAGAGCAATAAATTTTGCATCGATAGAACACCCTAAAATTTAAAATTGCTACAAAAATAAGAGCATGATTTCGATCAAACACCCTTTTGATTTCTGATTGAGCACCCATGAATTGAAAAACCCTACAAAAATAAGGGAGTCCCAGCAGATGATTTGTGTCGAAAAACAACTTTTCTGAGCAGCAGCCTATCGCCCAATTAAAATTCGATTCCTGACGAACGAGACCACATACAGTGACCCAATGACGAGCGGGCCGTGGCCCAATGGCCGCCTGGGAGGTGTTACACCTACAGTAGGTATTGCCGCTTTTGACTATGTAGGTAGGTATGGTTACCCATTGAAATTCAAATTGCTCGAAACAGTCCAAGCGCCTTAACCCTAGACAGCCAACCACACATCATTTTGACGGGTAGATCGCAGCAGCAGCATTGGAGCCTAGGAATGCCAAGTCATTTTAGTTGTGAGTTGTCACTTGTTCTGGACATACAATTAGGGATTGCAATCCCGGGATCCCGGTCGATTTTAGCCAATTTGAAATCCCGGGATTCGTGGAGTCAATCCCGGGATCCCGGGGTTCGAGAATTAATTGCACCTCGCACGTAAATTGCTCAAGTCTTGTCGGGAAAAATCTTTTAACAACGGACAATAATTCGAAGGCTAAGTGAAAGTGCTCTGATGAAAACTGTGAAGTCCCCTGAAGAAAGGATTCGGAAATCTATGAACCAGCCGGTGCCGGTGCCGAAAATACGAAAAGATTTATCGACCACAATTAAAAAAGAAACGAGCCTGTTCAAAAATGGAGGCAGCCGAGGCCACCATTTGGATTTAGTATACAAAAAAAAGGGGGGCTTAGAACGGAAAAATAGACACGTTCTAATTTTTTTTAAATGTTGTCAGGGACGGTACCAGCTTCGAAACCCTTGTGCTAAATGCTGGATGCTCGAAAAACCGGGAAATTTTCGGATTTTTTTTTTTTTTTTTTTTTTTTTCAGTTCTTGGCTTTTAGTTTCAAAAATGTGCGCCCTAACGAAAAAGTCACTGTATACTATTTTCAAGTAGACAAGATTTGCTACCATTTGAGCGCAACGGCAGTTTTCTAGGACCAATGGGCCCCGAGATTAACCCTATTCAAACATTGACCATTTTCCCCCAAATATTAGAAATCGTGGTTTTATCCTTCTTCAGTACGGAATATCGGCTATAATATTCATCCCACGAGGAAAGTTATGAGGAATGAAATTGTGGAGCAGTGATTCAGCTTCAATTTAAGCACAACCAGAACACGTAGGACTATCCCACTGACCTCCGTAGAAGCTGAGAGGGCCTTTTGAGTAGCAGGACTATTTTCGACAAAGCTAAGAAGCAAATTGGCTGATCCAACTTTGAGTGCTTTCTAAGATCCAACATTATGATTTCTAAAAGCACATTTTTTGAGTACATAAGTGAAATTTTTCCTTCATGAGAGAAGTATTATTTTATATAATTTACAATTAATGTAAATAAACAAGTTTTTCGTCGTTTTAAATCAATTTTTTCACGTTCAAACAAAAATCATTAATCCCGGGATCCCGGGATTGCCTCAGAAAAATCCCGGGATCCCGGGATTCAGAAAAACGTTCGGGATTGCAATCCCTACATACAATGTATAAGATACCTGTAAAGGGCCTTTGGTGGAGGTACTTGGACTGATAACCAGTGTTTAATCCTAGACAGCCTATCATATGATATTCTCAGAGACGTCTCAATCTGGGCTCAAATGGGTCTCCAGCTTTAGAGGTCTCATTGAAACTTTACCGAGACTTCAAAACGGAGATGGTTGCTCTCGAGATGTCTCATAAACATTTAAGTGTTAACATACCAGAGACGTCCACCAGAGATGTCGCAGAGACAACACGGGCGCAACGTAGAACCTACTTCTCCAAAGTGACTGCAATGAGACGTCTCTGTGGCGTCTCAAATGCATGTCACCGCCCTCTCATTCCGCCCTCATAGGGGCATGGGCATGTTTTCACTATAAACCTGATACATCATTTCAATAATTTTCTAGCGTCATATCCAATATGGCGATCCGCAATTTTTACGAGATTTTTACGAGAACCCAAATTTACAACTCTTGACACCTCACATAGGCTTACCCAGAACATCTCAGCAACGTCTCATTGGCTAAAGACTCGGAGTCTCAGATACATCTCTGATACGTCTCAAATACGTCTCTGACACCTGTTTTGATACATCTTTGATACGTCTCAGCATTGGAGCTCTGAGACGTCTTTGATGCGGACATAGGGATGTAGGTATCTAAGACGTCTCACCAACGTCACACGTCTCTTTTGTACCGTCACTGAGACGTTTTATATCTCGTTTGAGACGTATTAGAGACGAATTTCTGCTGTGTGGGTTGTTTATGCCAGTATTTTTGGAACACTTTAAACACATTTTGAGCCATTTTGAGCGGACTTTTTGGTGTTTTCAGACTTTTCTCGTACTATGCTCGCCAAACTGGATTTTTTAAGAGCAATTTCAAATGTTTGCGACATCTAGAAGTGCCTTAGAATAAAAATGAGCATTTTCCTCGTTCTCCTCCTCCTCCTCGGGCTGCAGCTATAATATAATAGATGGAAACCCTAGAACATGAGGAAAATTTTCAAGTCCCCCTCCCCATTTTGGTTTATTATTCTTGGAATAATACACCTATGTTTTCGCGACGCGGGTCGACGACTCCGATCGGCCTAAAAATTTGACATTATCCGTTTCAAGAGGTCTACATTCAAAACGCTGCAAATTTTACACAAGGGTTTATTATTCTGTGATATAGGTTACTTGTACAGACATTTAATTCTGTCAATAAAAAAAATTAAAAAAATTTTTTTTTGGATTTTTATATTTCAAAAAAACTTTTTTGGGGGGATTTTTTTTTTCAAAAATGTTTTTTTTCAAAAATTCTTTAATTTTTACTCGAAAAATATTTAACTTCTTGGGATCCTTCAAAAATCCCATTTTTAGCCCCATGAAAGCCCTATAGAACGCCACAGTGAAATCGGATCGTTCCGGGACCCCCAAAAATGGATTCTACGTCCAAAAATACTTCGAAAACGACACCTAACTCGATCCCATAGCTAAAAGCCTTCAAAACACCCCTCCTGTAGCCCCATTTTAGCCCCATAGCGCCCCACGGGTTTGGGCGATCGGACTGAAAACCTTGCGGGCACAACTAGATGGTAAACCAAGTATTTTGCCAAAATTTCAGATTTTTTAAAAAATTCCTACTGCCCAAAACGGCCTGGACGGCGGACGGCGGACGGACATTTCGGATTTTGAATGTAGACCTCTTGAAACGGATAATGTCAAATTTTGAGGCCGATCGGAGTCGTCGACCCGCGTCGCGAAAACATAGGTGTATTATTCCAAGAATAATAAACCAAAATCCGAAATTTCCGTCCGCCGTCCGGGCCGTTTTGGGCAGTAGGAATTTTTTTAAAAATCTGAAATTTTGACAAAATACTTGGTTTACCATCTAGTTGTGCCCGCAAGGTTTTCAGTCCGATCGCCCAAACCCGTGGGGCGCTCTGGGGCTATAATGGGGCTACGGGAGGGGTTTTTGAAGGCTTTTAGCTATGGGATCGAGTTAGGTGTCGTTTTCGAAGTATTTTTGGACGTAGAATCCATTTTTTGGGGTCCCGGAACGATCCGATTTCACTGGGACGATCTATAGGGCTTTCATGGGGCTAAAAATGGGATTTTTGAAGGATCCCAGGATGTTAAATATTTTTTGAGTAAAAAATACAGAATTTTTGAAAAAACACATTTTTGAACAAATAATTTTTTTGAAATAAAAATCCAAAAAAAATTTTTTTTTTAATTTTTCATTGACAGAATTTAATTTCTGCACAAGTAACCTATATCAAAGAATAATAAACCCTTGTGTAAAATTTGCAGCGTTTTTCAGTAACATAATATGTAACTTATATAATACCTGGTATTATTATGTTATTTACCATGATCGACAAGAAGTCAAGTTCACATACATTTTATTTTATATTTTTTACTTTCAGTCCCAATTTACGTTCTAAAACTTGATTTTCGGGTAAAATCCCCGCTGAAACTGGATTCTGTGTCTAATATACTGTGAGAATGATGAGCCAGATAATCGAAATCAGCATGTTCGGAAAAGGGGTTTAGCCACTCTTGCCCCACTGTGGGGCGTCGCTCCAGGACAACGCACGTCTCCTAACCGTCTCCTTGATGTTATGAAGCCTGTCGTCCATCCATATGTCCGAACCATCGTAGCTGATCACTCACCTGGTCCATTAGTGAATTTATAATGAGACTTGTATGAATGGCTTGGTTCCGTATTCGGTCCCTTCTGGTTTTTTCCCTTCGTCCCATCTCCTGATTTCCTAGCCTGAAGGCGGCTTTCAGGTTTGTTGAAATGGTCCTGGAAATGGTCATGCCGGTCGACCTGCATACAGCCATTCGTGTTTCTGACACTTCGCGCTTTCTCAAAAACGTTCAAAACTCGTTCAATTTCTCTCAAACTCATTCTTTTCAAACAATTTCTCTGAAAGCTGATCCCCCATCTACGTTTTCCTTTCAAGTTTAAATCTTCCGTGATTGCAGAAATATTGCCGTAAGGAGTTTCTTATAAAACACCACTTAATCTCGAAACGAAATGTTTCCTTGATTGATTTCCCCCATAAAAATTAATGAATCCCCGAGACCGATCAGTCGACCGGAAATCAAATTCCTGGGTTTGAGTTGGGAGTCTAATTGGATCCTCCAGCGAATATCCAAGTTATTGCGGTGATTGGATTCTCATTGGCAGAAACGATGAGACCCGTAAACGAGTTGAATCCGATTTCAAAACGGTTTGGGGGAATGAGAGGGACCAACAAACGGAAAAGTGATGATCGTGTTCATTCAAGTTTTCTTATTGAGATCGCCTAAATGTTATAGGAGTGACTAATTGAAAATTTGTAAGTCAATATCCACACGGACGCGCATTATTGGGGTTGTCAACTTTATTTCTCGAGGGAGGCTCTTGAACATTTCACCGCCAGTTAAAAGATTTCCTACTTTACTTCAAAGCATAAAAGACGCTGATTCTATTTTACGACTTGTAAACTGAAACTCCTTCAACAACAAGGACTGACCCAGAACGGATGTTATTAACTCGACTTTTTCCAGTAGCTGTAGGCGGGGGTTATGAAATAAACTTTGTCCCTTCCACGAGAAAAAAAAGACCAATTTCCGTCTCGTGTTATTAAAGTTTGTCTAGAGAACGAGGATCGATCCAGGATTAGGTTCATGAAGGAGGCACCCCGAAGATTTGCCCACGAAATTGTGGTCTCCAGGAGGGCGTCAAACCGTTGATGGTGGCCAGTGTTATGACCGGAGATAATGGAGTCATAAATTTACATTCTGACTAGTAAATGGACTTGGGAGTAGGCAAATAGTCAAAGCCCGTTTCGTTGGATTCGCGCATAATTACGTGCCTACCTACCTACCTACCGTAAGCCAGTCCGACTCATGTAGTTGCTCCACAGCTCTCGCCTCGGCATCAAAGCTTGTGGCCGCTGCTCCGACCGTGGCGGATACTTGAAAAGCAGACGAGAAAACTCCCGCTCCTGCATTTCTCGTTGCTCCACTGACCCATCACTGCAACCGTGAAACCAATCTGGGAAGCGCCGCAGCAACAATAACAATAAAAATAAAACAACGCTTCAAATTTTACACAAGGGTGTATTATTCTTTGATGTAGGTTACTTCTGCAAAAATTATTTCTGTGTCAATGGAAAAAATTTTGGAAAAAAAACTTTTTTTATTTTATTTTATTTTATTTTTTTTTTTTGATTTTTTTTTTTTCAACAAGTTTTTTTTTCATAATTCTTTATTTTTTGCTCGAAAAATATTTAACCTCCTGGGATCCTTCAAAAATCCCATTTTTAGCCCCATGAAAGCCCTAAAGATCCCCCCAGTGAAATCGGATCGTTCCGGGACCCCAAAAAATGGATTCTACGTCCAAAAATACTTCGAAACGACACCTAACTCGATCCCATAGCTAAAAGCCTTCAAAAAAACCCTCCCGTAGCCCCATTATAGCCCCAGAGCGCCCCACGGGTTTGGGCGATCGGACTGAAAACCTTGCGGGCACAACTAGATGGTAAACCAAGTATTTTGTCAAAATTTCAGATTTTTTTAAAAATTCCTACTGCCCAAAACGGCCTGGACGGCGTACGGCGGACGGCGGACGGACATTTCGGATTTTGAATGTAGACCTCTTGAAACGGATAATGTCAAATTTTGAGCCCGATCGGAGTCGTCGACCCCCGTCGCGAAAACATAGGTGTTTTATTCCAAGAATAATAAACCAAAATGAGCATTCTCCTCGTTCTCCTCCTCCTCCTCGGGCTGCAGCTATAATATAATAGATGGAAACCCTAGAACATGAGGAAATATTTCAAGTCCCCCTCCCCCTTTTTCAGTAACATAATATGTAACTTATATAATAGGTATTATTATGTTATTTACCATGATCGACAAGAAGTCAAGTTCACATACATTTTATTTTATATTTTTTACTTTCAGTCCCAATTTACGTTCTAAAACTTGATTTTCGGGTAAAATCCCCGCTGAAACTGGATTCTGTGTCTAATATACTGTGAGAATGATGAGCCAGATAATCGAAATCAGCATGTTCGGAAAAGGGGTTTAGCCACTCTTGCCCCACTGTGGGGCGTCGCTCCAGGACAACGCACGTCTCCTAACCGTCTCCTTGATGTTATGAAGCCTGTCGTCCATCCATATGTCCGAACCATCGTAGCTGATCACTCACCTGGTCCATTAGTGAATTTATAATGAGACTTGTATGAATGGCTTGGTTCCGTATTCGGTCCCTTCTGGTTTTTTCCCTTCGTCCCATCTCCTGATTTCCTAGCCTGAAGGCGGCTTTCGTGTTTGTTGAAATGGTCCTGGAAATGGTCATGCCGGTCGACCTGCATACAGCCATTCGTGTTTCTGACACTTCGCGCTTTCTCAAAAACGTTCAAAACTCGTTCAATTTCTCTCAAACTCATTCTTTTCAAACAATTTCTCTGAAAGCTGATCCCCCATCTACGTTTTCCTTTCAAGTTTAAATCTTCCGTGATTGCAGAAATATTGCCGTAAGGAGTTTCTTATAAAACACCACTTAATCTCGAAACGAAATGTTTCCTTGATTGATTTCCCCCATAAAAATTAATGAATCCCCGAGACCGATCAGTCGACCGGAAATCAAATTCCTGGGTTTGAGTTGGGAGTCTAATTGGATCCTCCAGCGAATATCCAAGTTATTGCGGTGATTGGATTCTCATTGGCAGAAACGATGAGACCCGTAAACGAGTTGAATCCGATTTCAAAACGGTTTGGGGGAATGAGAGGGACCAACAAACGGAAAAGTGATGATCGTGTTCATTCAAGTTTTCTTATTGAGATCGCCTAAATGTTATAGGAGTGACTAATTGAAAATTTGTAAGTCAATATCCACACGGACGCGCATTATTGGGGTTGTCAACTTTATTTCTCGAGGGAGGCTCTTGAACATTTCACCGCCAGTTAAAAGATTTCCTACTTTACTTCAAAGCATAAAAGACGCTGATTCTATTTTACGACTTGTAAACTGAAACTCCTTCAACAACAAGGACTGACCCAGAACGGATGTTATTAACTCGACTTTTTCCAGTAGCTGTAGGCGGGGGTTATGAAATAAACTTTGTCCCTTCCACGAGAAAAAAAAGACCAATTTCCGTCTCGTGTTATTAAAGTTTGTCTAGAGAACGAGGATCGATCCAGGATTAGGTTCATGAAGGAGGCACCCCGAAGATTTGCCCACGAAATTGTGGTCTCCAGGAGGGCGTCAAACCGTTGATGGTGGCCAGTGTTATGACCGGAGATAATGGAGTCATAAATTTACATTCTGACTAGTAAATGGACTTGGGAGTAGGCAAATAGTCAAAGCCCGTTTCGTTGGATTCGCGCATAATTACGTGCCAACCTACCTACCTACCGTAAGCCAGTCCGACTCATGTAGTTGCTCCACAGCTCTCGCCTCGGCATCAAAGCTTGTGGCCGCTGCTCCGACCGTGGCGGATACTTGAAAAGCAGACGAGAAAACTCCCGCTCCTGCATTTCTCGTTGCTCCACTGACCCATCACTGCAACCGTGAAACCAATCTGGGAAGCGCCGCAGCAACAATAACAATAAAAATAAAACAACGCTGCAAATTTTACACAAGGGTGTATTATTCTTTGATGTAGGTTACTTCTGCAAAAATTATTTCTGTGTCAATGGAAAAAATTTTGGAAAAAAAACTTTTTTTGATTTTTTTTTTTTTGATTTTTTTTTCAACAAGTTTTTTTTTTTCATAATTCTTTATTTTTTGCTCGAAAAATAATTAACCTCCTGGGATCCTTCAAAAATCCCATTTTTATCCCCATGAAAGCCCTACAGATCGCCACAGTGAAATCGGATCGTTCCGGGACCCTAAAAATGGATTCTACGTCCAAAAGTACTTCAAAATCGACACCTAACTCGACCAAATGGCCGAAAACCTTCAACACAACCCCTCCCGTAGCCCCATTTTAGCCCCATAGCGCCCCACGGGTTTGGGCGATCGGACTGAAAACCTTGCGGGCACAACTAGATGGTCAACCGAATATTTTGTCAACATTTCTGATTCCGTAAAGGGGGGCTATTTGGAGAATATTTTTGTATTCTAACTCAATTTTAGGTACTAAAAAAAAATTTTTTTTAACCAGCTCAAATTTTTTTTGGATAGAAGGGCCTCTGAGCTACATTTCTGCGTTTTCGAAATTGAAATCCCCCTGGAGGGGAATTTTATATATTTTTTTGAGTTGGCGTTCCCAAATAGCCCTCATGGTTGGGGTATAATGGGAATACGCACAAAAATGCATGTTTTAAAATCGCTAACTCAATGGGGCTAATCGAGACAACCCTCCAAGTTTTTAAAAATCATTTCCAAGCTTGAGGGACGTTAAAAAAAAGAGTTTTTTTTAACAAAAAACGAGTTTTTATAAGAAAACCGACAAAAATAGTAATGAAATGCCAGGAACATCAGATTCTGTTTTATAATCACAAACAAATCTTATTAAGATTTGTTTGTGATTATAAAACAGATGTTCCTGGCAATATTATCGTCTCGTAACGATCACAAACGGTCACATCAGTCTTGACTCTTATAAAAATGAAACTCATAAAAATAAAATTTCTGGAACAAAATCCCAAAAACAAAAACAAAAAACACCCACCCCCTTCTTATAAAAATATCAATTAAAACGAAATTTATCTAGATTTTCGTGGAAAACGTATATTTCCCTGAATCAAGAACCTTGTTTTTGGATCTCTGAGTTGTTTGGTCATATTTCGACTGATTAGGTCATTGTCAACGTCAGAGGGCTTGAAAAATCCATCAGTCTTCTGTTTTTTCTTCAGAAAGTCCACTGAAAACAATTGTTGTTTTTAAAAAATTGTTGTTTTTAAACATTAATGTTCCTCCATCTTCGTCTTCAATCACAAAACAAAATGCCGAAATTTTTTTTTTTAAACATTCTCAAATAGCCCCTGAACTTTTTCCAAATTTGCCCCTTTTTACAAAAAATGACATGGCGCGGCCATTTTGGGACCAAATTACTTCAAATTTGGATATGATCCTCATAAGACATTGTTTCAAACAATAGTACAGGAGAACCTACCTTGAATCCTACGCCGGTCAGGATGGATACAAAAGTTCGACCACCTTCTCTGAAAACGTCGACAAACCGGAAAATTGTGAACTGCCGCCATTATTCGGTGGTATCCACAGAGTAAGGTAGTAAAGATGGTGGTATCAGATAACCACTGATAAGGACGCTTATCGCATAGACCTATGATTGGAGCGGCTGCTACATTTTCAGTCGATGCTATAAGATCCTAGCCTTTTTAATGATTTTTTTCGAAAAAAAAAGTTGCTTTCTCAAATAACCTCACGTTTCTCAAATAACCCCACATTACGGTTTAAAAAAAATTCCTACAGCCCAAAACGGCCCGGACGGCTGACTGACATTCGGTTTTGGAATCTACACCTCTTGAAACGGATAATGTCGAATTTTGAGGCCGATCGGATTCGCCGACCCCCGCCGCGAATACATAGGTGTATTATTCCAAGAATAATACGACGAAGCTTACTGCCCGAAATGAAAGCCCAAAACATGTTAAGTTTGTAATATCGCCCATAGGTATAAAATCGCCAAAGTATGGAGGATATTACTGCTTGGAAAATTTATCCAAGGTTGTGGAAAATTCTTTTTGGAATTCACCACGAAAAAGCACTGGGCATTTGGGGGGCACAAAATCAAACGAACCGCTTCTCCTTTGTTTTCAATGATAGGCCTTTTATTCAAATAATTCCTATAAAAAAACGGGTTAAAATAAAATGGTATGACCTCTTTCATAGAAAATAATTAGCAGCTGTGAGTAGGCACCGCCATCCTCGCGATAGGGAGGTGAAGGAAAAGAAAAGAAATTTCCTTTAAAATTTTTAAAAGTCGGAAAGATCTCACCGGGGATGTAGCCGGGGTGATGTCTGATTGAGGAGGGTTATCACTCACTGAATTTAATTTATTTACAAAATTGATTGTATTCGAACTTGTTGAAAATTGAAAAACTACAAGACACGTTATATCCGACGGTCGGGAGGTTAACTAACTGGCCCCCTCGTAACACTCCCTTCCCCTCCTGAGGTGGGCCCCCCAGAAATTCACACGCAACGTGTATGGCACGACGTGACATTACCCCCTCCCTTAGGTCAAAATTGACAATTTTGAACACCCGCGAGGATAGGAATGCCTGTCTCCTACTTTTCAGAGGTCCGAAATTCGGGGCAACTGAGGCCAAAACCCTCTGGCTGTTTTTATATGAGGGGAAAAAACCTCAGGACGGAAAAACTAGAAGGACTGATGGAATTGCATCTAGTCATTCTCGCGCCAAACCGTCGGGGGTATCCCTAAACTTCACAGGTAACCTTGAGCACAAGGAGTGAAGCGAGTAACCTACTGCTGCTTGTGAAATTATACTAGCCCCTAATCCGCGTACAGAGTGGCCTATGGCAACAGACTACAAGTACTGTTGACGAATAATGTCCAACAAGTGGCTGGTTGTTATTACAATAGTAAATTATCAAATAAAACGACGTTGGCAGTGTCCGGAAATTGAAATGACACTTTGTGACACATGTTATACGGAATTGGCTTTTCTTTTCACTCCGCGATCTTCGGATCCACTGGTATACTGTGCGGGAAGAATGGAATTTGAGTGGGAGAGGTTGTCAGGGAAGGAAGGCTGGTGCCTGTTACTCACGGATTGAAGTTGATATACTGCTGCCTATTGGGAACTGGTCCGATATAATTTCAATTGTGAAACATGAGCGTTCCTGAATGCATGGGAGTTGGAAACGTCTTGAAGAAGGTATGTAACAGGCGAGAGTACTTTGATTACCTCGTAAGGCCCAGAAAATTTAGCTGACAGTTTTTGTGTAACCGATTTCTGCTTGTCACTTAACACGTGTGTTCGAAGTAGAACTCGATTGCCGACGAAGTACTCGGTGGGTATGTGTTTCCTGTTATAAGCCGCTGCATGTCGTTTGTGCGCCATGCCTATGTTTCTAAGTGCCGTGTCCCATGCGGATCGGAGATCTACAACGTTGTGTGGTACATCCCATACGAGGTTGAGGGGTGTGTTCAACGTTCTACCAAAGAACAACTCAACTGGACTAAACTTAGTAGACTCATTTTGTATCGAATTCAGGGACATTTGGATGAAATGAAGATCTTGAGCCCACTTGGAGTGGTCTTCGGAGCATTTGGCTCGTAGGGCGGACTTGAAGTTTTGGATTTGGCGCTCGGCAAGGTTTGGATTTGGGTAGTAAGGGATGAGGAAAGTATGGCTCATCCCACTTTGAAAAATAAAATTTTGAAACTTCTGCGATTTAAACGAACTTACGTTATCGGAAATAATTCTTTCCCAATATCCGTAGTGCTTGAAAACGTGATTGTTTAGCGCATTGATGATGCAAGTCGAGGTTGTCCTGGTCATGGGCACTAGAACCGTGAACCTCGAAAAACCATCGACACAAATCAATACGTGAGAGTAGCCCATAGAACACGGCAATGGTCCCGCCGTATCTATGTACAAACTTTGGCCCACTCGAGTGTCGGGTGTTGAAGACAATTTTCCCTTCGGTAGGGTTCGGTCGACTTTGGTTCTCATACAGACATCACATTCATCAATTTGCTTTTTGATTTGGTCGTACATGTGACGCCAGTAAAAGAATTTCTTTATCAACTGGAATGTTTTTTTAACCCCCCAGTGGGAGCCCAGTTGAGAATGGTGATAATACCTGATGACGGTATTCACCAAGGAGGAAGGTACAACTGCTCGAAATGCTCCGCGGTTTATTTCATAAAACAGTCTGCGGTTCCGCACTGAGTACCTTGTGTCGGTGTTGATACCCCCGTTGATGGAATCGATCAGGGATTTTAACGTCGGATCGTCCCGTTGGGAGGCATTAAAGTCGGCAAAGATGTCAGGGAGACCTTTGAGGAGGCTGAGATTGGCCTTTTGACTGCCCCCCATAGAGGTGTTGGGTGACGATGACCAATCCTGTCCAGGGATCGTGTCGCTTCCGGAGTCGTCATCACCGATAGGGTGACGACTGAGATAATCACTGATCGTGTTTGCTTTCCCTTTGATATGGTGGATTGTGTATCGAAAAGGCATAAATGCAACAACCCAACGTGCCAACTGTCCACCATTTTTTGCCAAGTCGGTGATTGCCAACAATGCTTTGTGGTCTGTATAGAGATCGAATTCATTGGATTCAATGTAAATTCTGTATTTTTTGAAGGCAAACAGAACCGCCAAGGCTTCTAATTTATATGGGGAATAGTTGGATTCAGACTGGGTCAATTTTCGGGAAGCAAACGCTACTGGTTTGAGGACGCCGTCAAATTCCTGGGCCAAGACGGCAGCTACCCCTTTTTTTGACCCATCACAATAGATTTTGAATCTTCTCGAAAAATCAGGTGTGGCTAGGACAGGCGGGGTGGTTATGAGACGTCTCAATTCTTGCCAGGCGTTCTCTGCTTCTTCGCCCCAAATCATGGAACTGTCTTTTTTTCGAAGATCGTTGAGGGGCTTTGCAATGAGGTGAACGTTTGGGATAAATCGAGCAAAAAAATTCACACTCCCAAGGAATTTCGCTATTTCTTTTGGGGTTCGCGGTCTGTTAATATCAAGTAGGGCTTTGATGCGATCGGGGTTGATAGAAATGTTGTTTTCCGAAATGCGGTGACCCAGGAAATCTAAACTCGTTTGGGCTAATTGTAGTTTAGCCGGGTTCACCGTCAACTTTGCTGTTCGTAATCGGGTGAAAATCTCATGTAAATGTCGCGTGTGGGCTTCCAGTGTGGGACTGTAAACCAAAAGGTCATCAAAATAATATATCAAAAATTGATACCGTAAATCGCTGAACAAAATATCCATCAATTTGGACAATGTTTGACCTCCCACACTGACTCCGAAAGGGCAGCGGTTGTAGGCAAAGGTGCCTAACTCGCACTGGAAGGCGGTTATTTTTTTAGAGGCAATGGACAAGGGGATTTGATGATAAGACTGGTTTAAGTCAATCAGGGTAAAGAATTTTGCTCCACGGAGATTCAAGAAAGCACTCTCGATTGGTTGAACTGGGTACGACGTGAGTTCGAGGTTTCTGTTGATTTCTCTGTAATCACATACAAGCCGCCATGAGTCGGCAGTTTCGGCGTTCTTTTTCGGAACTAAGAAACAAGGGGATGCCGAGTTGGTATCAATTCTTTCAATGACACCAGTTGAAAGCAACTTTTCGATTATATCCTTCATGGCCCGTTGTCGCGCGGGACCTTGGGTATAAACAACTTTGGTATTTTTTAAACGTGTGCCAGGTTTTAGCCTGAGCTGGAGTTCCAGTAGGTTGGTTTTGCCTAATTTATCAGTGAGTACGTCAGGGTACTGATTTTTAAAGTACCGCATCAATGTTGAGGGTGTCTTTCCTGTCAGCGAGCACATTCGCGAAGTGACTGTGGAAAGGTCCAGTAAGTCAAAAGTTTGCCCAGGTTTGAATTTGAACTGAAAAGTGTTGGTCGACGGATCGATTAATAATTTAGTTGCCTTGACGAAATCCAACCCAAAAATGAGATCTTGAGGGAGTGAAGGAACATAGTAAAAATTGTGTGTCCATGAGTTCTCTCCAATCTTGACTTTCAATTTTATTTTGGAGTCAATCGTGATTTGAGATGAGTCCCCCAAGGTGACATGAAGTGTTGTTGGCTCGAAGACCAATTTCTGATGCTTAGATAATAGCCGTACCAAGGTTTGGCCGGCGCAGCTAAAGGTAGCCCCTGTATCTACCATACCTATTGCCTCTATGCCCTTATTAATGTATACTGTGATTAAATTGTGTGTATGCCCATTGTTCGCTTTTAATTTGTTTAGCTCTACCTTAAGATTGTGTGATTGTTTGACCGGAACCCCCTTTACGCGTTTTTTGGATCCTTCTTTCCTGTATTCTTTCTGGAAGGGTGTTTTTTTGGAATTGCTTGTGATGCCCCGCCCTGTCGAGAATCGGTGGATTTTCGGGACTTCACTGAGTGAATACTCAAGGAAGAACCGTTCGATGAGACCGACGAACGGCTACTTCGGCTGGAATGTCGTGACGGCGGTTGCTGCATATAAGCCATCGAATTCTGCTGGGGCGAATTCTGTACACCATATGGTGGCATCACAGGATAGCCGTAGTACATTGGGTATGGGTGATTACCAAAAGGAGTCGGGTACATGGGTTGTAGCGAATTCTGTGTAAAGTGCCTGTTGAAATTGGGGTTATTCTGATAAAACGTCTTCTTTTGCGGAGACGGTTTGAAACCCGAATTTCCTTTTTTGAATTGGTTCGAGTTTTGTTTCGAATATTTTTGTCCATCGTTTTTTGCATTCGATGTGTGGGGGAATGGAAGCTGGTCTTTATCTGCGTCATCAGAATTAACACGCTTTTCGTTATGTGATTGGGAACGATTTGGATTTCTAGCCATTGACCCGGAAGACTGCTGATTCTTGTGGGTTTGCATGCTTTCATTCAGCTCCAATTTTTCCACATCCGCAACTAAAACGTTCAACTCTGCGAAGGTTTTGGGACGGGAACTAAATTGAAATTTAGCTCGTGTGCGTAAGTGTGCCCCTTGTAAAATAGATTTTACTAACTCGTCCTCTGAGTACTGAGATAGTATGGCGTTGAACTTTTTGACCTGTTCGACGTATGTCCTGAAATTTTCACAATCGTACTGGTTTCTCAAAATCCGGTCCTGGACCATTTTTAATTTGGTGTGAGGAGTCGTAAGTTCGTCTATTAACTCTTTCGCGACAGATTTGAATGTTATCTCATTGGCCTGGGCCAATCTTAATAGCACAGAATTCGCCTGATAAGTCGCCAGCCTTTGAAAAATTGGTTTAAACAGATGCTCATTCATTCCGTTAAGTAAGTGCAACTTGTCCAATAATTTTATCAACGTCCACGGATTGTCCGTGACAAGTTTAGGAACTTTAACGATTTCATTTTCAATGTAAGCTGGAATGTTGTCCCGTGTTGACGTGTCCGTGTGTGACATGTGTGTAGGTGGGTGTGCGGTATATTGTGATCTGGCTTCCTCGAGAGTTGTGATCCGCGCTTGGAATTCCGAGTTCTGTTGTTGTAAACGTGTTATATTTGTTTTCATAGCTTCGAGCTCAGCCACTAGCAAGCGGTAATCGGTGTCAGATTGGTGAGGGTGGGAGGAGGCACCTGAACCCGGTACACAAGAGTCACACTTCCACCTGGCACGAGCGTCGAGGCTCATTTTTGTCCATTTATCGATGATCTCTAAACGAGTACAAGAAGCGTGGAAAGATTGTTTGCATAACGAACAAAAAACGGGATCGGAGGTCTCTTCGGAGCATATCCCACAATCCATTTCGCTGGAGGGGGGCCGTAAGACCTCGTTCAAGAAAAGACTTGACGCCAAGAGTACGTACGTGGGACTGAAAACTAGGTCACAAGAGGCCTGTATCACGTTGTCTTAGTTTGCTCTGCTACCATGTAATATCGCCCATAGGTATAAAATCGCCAAAGTATGGAGGATATTACTGCTTGGAAAATTTATCCAAGGTTGTGGAAAATTCTTTTTGGAATTCACCACGAAAAAGCACTGGGCATTTGGGGGGCACAAAATCAAACGAACCGCTTCTCCTTTGTTTTCAATGATAGGCCTTTTATTCAAATAATTCCTATAAAAAAACGGGTTAAAATAAAATGGTATGACCTCTTTCATAGAAAATAATTAGCAGCTGTGAGTAGGCACCGCCATCCTCGCGATAGGGAGGTGAAGGAAAAGAAAAGAAATTTCCTTTAAAATTTTTAAAAGTCGGAAAGATCTCACCGGGGATGTAGCCGGGGTGATGTCTGATTGAGGAGGGTTATCACTCACTGAATTTAATTTATTTACAAAATTGATTGTATTCGAACTTGTTGAAAATTGAAAAACTACAAGACACGTTATATCCGACGGTCGGGAGGTTAACTAACTGGCCCCCTCGTAACACTCCCTTCCCCTCCTGAGGTGGGCCCCCCAGAAATTCACACGCAACGTGTATGGCACGACGTGACAAGTTATAGACAGCTATAGCATCAATGCGACTATCTATGACTTGGATTAATTCATCATCATCATAAAACGTGTAGTCATTCGTCATCATAAACCACGTAGTTGAGAGTTTTACTATATAAATAATACGTTCATGATGCATACGTACATGTACCAAATTATTTATGTAAGTAAAATTTTTTTAATGTGACCTGAACACGTCTGTGTAGGCATTTTGACCTTTGTCTATGTGTTTGAGGCAAATAAAAATTCTTGATTCCTGCGTTGTACCCACATGATCAACCACTTAAAAAAAAAATGTTCGACAAAATTCAACGCAATTTGACAAGTGGAAATAAATGTGGGTTCGCTCGACGGAGGAATAAACCGTCGTCGGGAACGTTCGAACCGAAACAAATTCACCGCACAACCTCATTTGCAGGTTAAACACAGCAACGCAGATTAGATTAACGGCGTCGGGGCCTGACATAATCGTTCTAAACCCTCAACCGCAGGACGTTTCAGAGGAAAACTACGTCACTTGGAATTTCCACTGGGAAATAAACCTCGCGTTCGGGGCACGTCAAGTGTGTGCGGCGATATTGAGTTTTTTTTTCTTTTAAAAGAAGTACCTAAAAATATCTCTGGAATGAAGAAAGCTTAATATAAACTCCGGTGAGTCTTTGAAGTAAATACGAACATTCTGAGAGCCCCTTCTGCTTTTTTCGTCTATCGCACCGTCGGAGAAAGTTTTCTTTGTATAAATAAACGGGGAGATGAGTTTCTTTTGAAGTTTCGTCCGAATTCGTCTGGTTGGTTCGAGAATAAGAAAAGACCGATGAATTAATTAATCATTTTTTACCCGTAGGTAGTGTAAAGTTGGTAAACCTACTGACCTGTAGAATAAGATGAAATTGGACGGCCTTCTCATTGACTTGAATTAGTAATGACATGAAACATCAGTTGTTATCAGTAGATGAGAACGTTGCCATCCTTCATCTTCTGACATGATAGGTTGGTGATATGGGATGGAGAACTTGCTGTTTTGTAAAAGGATTTTTTCTACCGAATAAGGACCAAGTGAGAATTTGGTATGCTCACTGGAAATCAGTGGCCTCGGGAGCCCTGGGGCAACAAATGAATTTGGGGACCCCCATAGGTACGGGTTGTTCGATGAGATCATAACCCAAAAATGCGAATTTGCTTCGTGGATCAATTGCGGAGTTCGCATTGATTTTAGATTTGGAAATCTTCCCTACCATTCAATAATATGGCTAAAAAGTAACATGCACAGACTCCAATACCAACGAAAAAAAATCATTGTAGGAGATATAACGAAAAAACGAAATGCACAGTTTGAATCGGCCGGGGTTTCCCACCAGTCACTCTTGAGGTAGTGACGTCACAGTTCCAGTGAATCTCTCACCCAGAGCGCTAGTGTCGTCAGCTTATATATAAGCTTATATATAATAATATCATATATGATAAATTTATAGCAATTATAACTTGATACGACGGCAAACATAATTAACTTTTAATTATAATACACAATACCACTTGAAATTTGAAGCCTTATCAGAAGGATTCACGGCTCAGTTGAATTTTATTCTGTGGAGTGGCAACCCTGGGCGGAACAATCCCCTCACCTGTCAAGAACAAAACACTATCGACGACGCTCTTCAGCTGTAATGAGGCAGTGACGTCACGCTCCCTCCATGGCCGTTTTTTTCAAACGCCGTAATTTTCGTTAAATTATTTACATTTTCTGGAAACGATTTCAGGAGGCTGACTACTGTTTTCCCTACATTCTCAGGGAGTACTTTCAGAAAAAAAAAAAAAAAAAAATCAATGCGAACCCCCCATTGCTCGGGAGGCCCGAGGTACAAGACAAAACTGTCCAGAGGTACACACATCACACATTTGAAGAAAAAAGTGATTTTGTGATTCTTCTTGGAAAAACACCTTAAACACTGCTTAATTGTTGATCGAGTTCCTTGGTACTCAACTCGGACCCGGTACCTACTTTGAACCAGGGGCGAATCCTGAGCTAGCAGGCTGGGCAAGCACACAATTGGGTTCCCCCTCCGCCTTCCTCACCTTCGCTCATCTCTGAAATCCCCAAGATAAACCTCAAAATCTCCTACACTTTCATAAGAAACTAAGTTAGTGAAAGTTAGTGAAAGTCTTTCACTATTACCATCAGCAAACTTACAGAAAAACATTACAGATACTCTCTTAAATGTTATGGCGTTCATTCCACAGCTGCATGAAGATTGCTGATTTCACGGTAGGTACACAAAACACAGAAAAAACGAAGAACACTAGTAATAATGGCAATGAAACTAAAACAAGGTCAAATTCAAGTAAATTGATCACAGAAAGAACTCTTTCAGAAAGTAAACAACTAATGGAGAAGTTGGCAACTGAGGATCCATGTCCGCGATCCTATGAGTGAAAAGTCAGATGAACGCCCCAAGCGGAGGAAGCACCAACCATACTGCTTGCCTTTCATTAGTAGACCTGCGGCTCTGCCCCCAGAAGGTCAATGAAACCAGCTGTTTTCCGGGTTCAACCAAGTCGAGCCAAGGCATTCAGCTCCGCTGGTGCTTGACTACTTCGGGGGAAAGATGCTCAAACGGTAGTTCTACTCTCTTCTCGCGGGTCAATTAGAAGATTAGCTGCGCTGGAGCTCGTTGCCATTGCTCACAAGAATGAGCACCGACTATGGGTACAAGTTAATAGTAAAATTTCCATTACTAATGTAAAAATAATTTGGAAAATTGACTAAAAATTGAAACAAAACACCAAAAATTATATTAAAAAAAAAAAAAAAAAAAACAATGCTTCCTCTGCCTTGCAGACTCGGAGGCAAAATTAAAAATTGGCAAGCACTGGGCAAGCAGTGCCAACCTTGCTTTGCCAGAGAATTCGCCTCTGCTTTGAACGTGTTATCACCAAAAAGCAGGAAAACCGTGAAAGGAGGACCGGATTTGTCCAATCTTTCAATGATTGGACTGAGTTTGATTGCAATGATTGCAATAACTATTATTGTTACATTCTTACCTCGAACTGCAGTTACAAACTTACGGCTAGAGTGAGTAAAAATTGCAGCGTTTCTATACTTTATCCTTAACTTTTCTGCAACGAACGAACAAAGAACCCAAAAAGGCTGCAAAAAAACAGGCTTCAGGGAGGAGACGATTTTATTTATTTCTAATTTTGGATGAATCCAGTGATTTTCAATACCTAGCCTCATCATTAGCAGGATTGGTGCGAAGCGGTCCCCCCTGTCCGAGAAAGTGGCCGAGCCAAGCGAGGCCCCCCCTGTTCGCATTCTAGTGTTAATAAAATACTAAAAAGTCGTGCTTTTCTGTGTGAAGCCTATCTATTTTAATATTTCAAACGACATAATTTGTCTTTGATTTGAGCAAAATATCTATGACATAATAATATTATTATTATGGCACTCAAATCAAGGACAAATGCGAAAAGCAATGCCCATGTCTGTGTAATGATTGATAACACAGTAACTGTTGTCAAAAATGACCACACCTCAGTCAATACTATGGAAAGACCAGGAAGCATGGTTGATAACAGAGTTTCATAACACAGCCAATTTTCTCGATTTTAGCACATTTAAAACGTTAACACATCGAGAACGGCCGACCGTGAAGACGCCTTATGACCACAGTGTGCTGCACAGAGTAACATAGAGCGATGTGCTGTTTCTGACAATCAATCGTTTCCGGACAAGGCCGTTTTACAAGTCTTTGATTAAGACGTTAACTCGCTAAATTGTAGCTAAAGAGTTGATGGAGGGGTAGGCACTTGAAGACTTTCCCCGTTAGGGCTTAAGGGGCGTAAATTTTTCATCGCCGCTTCCATTAGTTAATGCTTTCACGTTTAAAACATTATTTTCTCCCCAGAGAGCCTCCACCGTCACCGGAAGACGCGACACTTTAAATTTATGCAGATTAGAAGATTAGTGTGGTTGAAGGCGTCTGAGATGTTCCCGAGTTTTATGTTTCACTTTTACCGAAACACTTCCCACTTTATCTCGGGCCGGGAGGGGGGAAAAAAAGTTTTAAAAACACGCGGTCGGAGTTTTATCGTTGTAAACTGTGTTGAAGGTGGAGTTTTACGGGTGTTGGAGTTAGTCGAACGGGGTTGCTAAAGACTGCAAAGCCTTCTTATTCCATGTAGGGTTTGGTCAAAATGTGCGCTGTACCAGTCAGAATCGGAAGTCATCCATCCATCAGTATTCTGCTTTGCCGACTCTATTCAGCCAGTGATGGTGTTTTGATGCCCTTGTAAAAGGCCACGTTTTGTTATTTTTCAAGTCCCTCTCGAGAGAGCTCAGCTGAACAAAGGGAGGAAAAACCAAGAAGTATTCTCCTCTTGCAATCCATGGAGGGCTGCCAAGTTACGAAATTAAGTCCATTTAATAAAACAGCGTGAAAAATAGCCAGCAGAGATCACTTAAGGTGCTTTTAAAAAGATCAATATTTTGTGTTCTTGGATGGAGCAAATGAAAATGGGCACTTCAAATCTACTCTGACAATCACCATTATTCTAAAGTAGGTAGGAAAAATTTTGAAAAACGCTGCAAATTTTACATTTGTATAGTAGCAGCGTATAATGAAAATGAATGAAAAAGAACTTGGGAACTCAACAGCTCTTTTCATGAAATCTCCCTTTACCTTGAGTCAAATGTGAAACTAACTAAAATTAGAACGTTAGAGACTTAGTCAGCGGACCCCCTCCCCCGGGGGTGACATTGATGGTTGCATATCTAATCGTTCAAAGTTCCAAGGAAAGATAGGTTTTTTAGTTAGGAGGTTATACGTACTACGTGAGGTATAGGTACGTAGATACGTTGAATACTCGATTAATGATGATAGTGTATTTTATGGGTGCGGAAAGGCCCTTTTTCCCGCTAACATAGTTTGGTACCTAATGGACCAAAATAAAAATGTAGGTAGTGCAATCGAAAGGAAATTTAATGGGCATTTTAATGGTGTAATAAAAAAGTCCTTACGAGCAATAGTTTTCGAGATATTCACACAAAAAACGAAAAAATTACCGAAAAAATGCGGGTTTTCCCCCTCCCCAAGTTTGCACAGGGTCTACGAGGTCGAAAACTTAGCATTGACATCCCAGAGGACCCCTGAGAGACCTGTGAAAATTTCAAAAACTTCAAAATACTTTCCACCTCGAGGCAGATTTTTCTACCCGGCTCCTGGACTAATAGTATGACAGATTAGTTAGAATAAAAACGCTGCGAATTTTACACAAGGTTTATTAATCTTTGATGTAAAACTCCAAAAATTAATTTTGTACCTACCAATAAAAAAATGCCCTTAATTTAATTACATACCTATTTAAAAGGTTTTTTTTTTTTTTAAGTGAAACTTTTATTACATCGTCCCAAAATTTTTGGTCTGCGTGTCGTTTTGTGTAACATCACGCTTAAAGCGTCGTTACTAGGGAAATTTTCGAAATGCCGAAACCCGATACAACTTTTGCCGTCGGTTTTGAACGAAACTACGTCTGTTAAAACGAGCTTTTCACGCTGATTTCAACGAGCACAAAACGATTTCGGTGCGATAACCCGTTCGAAAGTTATTCCAAGATCGTCGGTAGGTGGGTGCGAGTATTTTTTGCGAGTCTTCGATTAGTTTGATAGGTAGGTAGTACCTACTAGGTACTAGGTAATCCTACTAGGTACTAGGTAATCCTTCGCAACGAGAGACGGGTCAAAAAGCGTCGTTGCCACGGATGCGTTTTCAGGGATTACGCGAGTTGTGCCTCCCAGATTACAGATTGTACCCCCCCCCCCCCCTCATTACACCCATCCAGCATCCTTTAATCTATACCACTAATATTATATAATATATAAATGTGGGCATCATTTCCTGAAACTAGTGTGAATAAAAGTTTCACTTTTACCGTGGTTTCATAAAACCACACCCCAATTTTTAAATTTTTTCAAGTTTGTGGACGTTTGTGGGACCCCGAAAAATGGATCAGGCGTCCATAATCACTCGGAAAACGAGATCTCATTCGACTTCCTGGCACCCTTCAAAAGCCCGATTAAAAATTGTGTAGCCTCATGAATGCCCCATAGATCCTCACGGTGGAATCCGATGATTCTGGGACCCCAAAAAAATGGATTCTGCGCCCAAAAAAACGTCGAAAACGACACTCCGCTCGATATAATGGCCGAAAACCTGCAAAATCTTAGCCCTTTTTTAGCCTCACAGAGCCCTACGGGATGGGGCGATCGGGGCGAAAACCTTGCAGGCACAACTAGGAGGTGGACCGAGTACCTATACAAAAAATATATTTTGTCAAAATTACAGATTTTAAAAAATCTAAGAAATCCGGTAAAAGAGCTCCAAAAATCCAGAAATCCCGAAACCCAGAGATACAGACATCCAGGGAGCCCATTATGTTGCCAAAAGGCAATCCGAAAAGGCGGGAAAAGAAACTAGTTGTTGGGAGCGATCTGGTGGTAGTTGGTGAACTAACAGCAAAGATGGCGACTCGGCTTTTCGGGAGAAGTTGAGTCAGTTACTGTAAGACTGACTGAGAGTTAGTTTGGTGTCGCGATCAGAGTGACGCAGGGAGGCGATGCAGCCTCGCAAGAGTTAAAAGGAGTATGTGCTAAATTGATATCAAAAGGGGGTGATCGGAGTAACTCTTGCGAGGCCGCATCGTCTCCCAGTGTCACTCCGATCACCCCCTTTTGATATCAATTTAGCACATACTCCTTTTAACTCTTGCGAGGCTGCATCGCATCCCTGCGTCACTCTGATCGCGACACCAAACTAACTCTCAGTCAGTCTTACAGTAACTGACTCAACTTCTCCCGAAAAGCCGAGTCGCCATCTTTGCTGTTAGTTCACCAACTACCACCAGATCGCTCCCAACAACTAGTTTCTTTTCCCGCCTTTTCGGATTGCCTTTTGGCAACACATGACACCAACATGTGTGAAGCTCCTTTCACTGGCGGAGTTGGATGGTGGTGTGAGTGATGAATGTGGTTTATGGAAAGGGTTTTGTTGGGCTTTTATCCCTCAACACCCTAATTTCATGAAGGTTCGGACCTTTGGGGCGTTACTTGAGCACCGTTTTGTTCCATTTCACCCCGTAAACGCCTCCGACGAACGGAAATTCAGTAGAGAGGCCGTAAAATGGAAAAGTGCGACCACCGTAGAAGGGGATTGAGTTGACGACGGCCATCAACTCAGTTCTATCGAAACCCTTCGCTCACCCAACTTATGCTCCGCCGTTCTTTCATTTCGGCTCAACCCTTCAGCCCCTTTGATCAAGATACTTCTGCCTCAATAACATTTCGGTATTCCTTTTTGAGACGTCCCGATATCGTTTTACAGAGCGAAGACACAGCGAAAAAGGATCCTTAACACACAAACGTTTATATTTGAATGATTGCTTAGCGTGAGTCCCTTTCGCAAATTGAGAACGTCTGCACCGTGAAATCGTGTTTGTTTTTCCTGAATTAAATATTTTGTCATTCAACACCTTCTCACACATTTACCCAAAATTAATTCGTGCCGTCTTGTTGGGGCTGCTTCTCACTCCGATCGGTATGCAGGGCAGGGACAGCAATATTCCATCACGGCAGAGTAAACAGCTTTTGAAGGATCATTTGGATTTGATGGGGAGGTGACGTGACCTGTTTCAGCCAATTACCTCCAACAGCCCCCGTTCGGTCGGAATGAATTGGGGGCACATTTGGCAGTCTAGTGCTGAACCCTATAGATATAGAGAATATTTACATATATCCCCAATCGACCTGATAAACTAGTTAGAGCATAGTGGGGGGGGGGGGGGGGGATAGCTTTCGCCGGTTCGAGTTATTATAAGATTCAATCTTATATCTTTCAAATTTGGATTTTTTTAGCAGCGTGAAAAGGCCAATGGGCCACGGAACTAGGTCAGAGAAATGGGAAAATTCGGCCGAACATAGTTGAACTAGTAATGAACAAAGTACTCAGTACAGTTAGCACTGAGAAATTAGGTGTCTGAGCAGAGGAAATCACTAGTGAATATTTGGCGTTTTGAATTTTCCCGCGGTGCAACTATAACTAATCCGCCAGAGTGCGCTAGCATAAGAAGCACAGATTAAACCACTGATAAGAAGGGACCGACGGGAATCTGCCGGAGGTGACGGCGGAAATGGCGGCCGTGAGCAGCCAATGAGAGAGTGGCTCCACTTTTCCCTCCAGATTCAAAGTTGAAATTTTCGACAGTGCCCTGGAAATTTGTATTACACCGTAGGAGCCCAAAACTCACTGCTATGCCTTCAAATTATGAAGTTCTTTCAGAAAAAAGTATTATTCGACAGTCGGTTCAGGGGCCCATTACACAAACACACACACACACACCCGCACACACCCTTATCCGCAGATGGTACAGAAACGGGACGCGAAACCGTGTGTGTGTGTATGGTGCAGAAACGGGACGTCGCCGAAACGTCCAAAAACGTGTTCAGGAAGCAAAATGAAGTATTTTGATACAAAAAATTTCGCTTACACACGCCATGAATTTGACCCATGTGTGGATACACACAGAAGAAACGGGACGTTGTTTTGGTACACACCTACTTTATGGGACGTGTGTAAGGTTAATTCGTGTATGCTACACTTGTGGGATAAAAACTTGGTACAATCTTAATACTGCCGTCGGCCGTCCGAGCCGGTTTGGGCAGTAGGCATTTTTTTTTAAATCTGAAATTTTGACAAAATACTCGGTTTACCATCTACTGGTGCCCGCAAGGTTTTCAGCCCGATCGCCCAAACCCGTGGGGCGCTATGGGCTAAAATGGGGCTACAGGAAGCTTTTTTACTAGGTATGGGGTCGATTTAGGTATAGGTTTCGAAGTACGGAGAATCCATTTTCGGGTTTCCAGAACGATCCGATTTAACCATGGGGATATACCTACGGGGCTTTCATGGGGCTACAAGCGGCATAGAGCTATTTTGGGCAGAATCTGATGGATTTTTTTTTAATCTGAAATTTTGACAAAATACTCGGTTTACCATCTAGTAGTGCCCGCAAGGTTTTCAGCTCGATCGCCCAAACCCGTGGGGCGCTATGGGGCTACGGGATGGTCTTTTAAGGCTTTTGGCTATGGGATCGAGTTAGGTGTCGTTTTCGAAGTATTTTTGGACGTAGAATTCATTTTTTGGGGTCCCAAAGAGATCCGATTTCACTTGGGGGGGATCAATAGGGCTTTCATGGCTTTCAAAAATTTTTTACTAGGAAAAAATTTTTTTCTATTGTCACAGAATTATTTTTCGCACAAGTAACCTATATCAAAGAATAATAAACCCTTGTGTAAGATCTGATAGGCCTCAAAATTTGACATTATCCATTTCATGAGGTCAAGATTTTAAAAACAAATGTCCGCCCGCCGCGCCGTCCAAGCTGTTTTAACCAGCAGGATTTTTTTTTTTTTTTTTTGAAAAATAGGAAATTTTGACAAAATACTCGGCTTACATACCTCCTGCCCGAAAGGTTTTCAGCCCGATCGCCCAAACTCATGGAGTGTTATGAGGGGGGAGGGGGGCTATGAGTAAAAATTCAAAAATGTTTTCGGGGTCGAGTTAGGTGTAGGTAGTTTTCGTACAAGTAACCCCCCCCCCCCCCCCCTCTAAAAATTCCATGTAAAACCATGTAAAAAATCCTCCAATTTTTCCTTCATTTGTTAATATTTTTCCGGTATTTTTCATAAGGGGTTATCCAGGATTTTCGCGTTTTTCAACAATAGAAATTACCTACCTACCTTCCTGTAGAGTGGGTAGTTGGTAAAACTGAGTTAAAATGTGCTCAAATAAATCTTAGAAAATTTCCCCCACTTTAGCAAGAATTTAAGCGGTTTTTCATGTAGCAAAACATATTATTTTACGGCCAGATGATGAAATTCAATTCGCGTTACGCCACGATGATTTAGCGTTAGCCCACGTATTTTATTAAAATGAAAATGTTCCAGTCATCTAAAAATTCCTGCAATTTTTCCTTAATTTTTCAACATTTTTCTTGTATTTTCCATCAGGGTTAATCCAGGATTTTCGCCACTTTTAACAATAACAATTTACCTACCTACGTACAGAGTAGGTAGGTAATTGGTGAAAATGGTCATGATCACTTCAAATTTATCCTAGAAAATGAACCCCGCTTAAAACGGTTTTCAACGGTATTTGAGCTGTTCGGTATTCGGTGGGGTTTTATGGGTGGTGGGGGGGGGGGGGGGCTATGAGTTAAAAAAAAAATGTTTTCGGGGTTGAGTTAGATGTAGGTAGTTTTCGTACAAGTAACCCCTGCGAACGGTGGGCCGCATCCCTAAAAATTCCATGTAAAACCATGTAAAAAATCCTACAATATTTCCTTCATTTGTTAATATTTTTCCAGTATTTTTCATCAGGGGTAATCCAGGATTTTCGCGTTTTTCAACCATAGAAATTACCTACCTACCTTCCTGTAGAGTGGGTAGTTGGTAAAACTGAGTTAAAATGTGCTCAAATAAATCTTAGAAAATTTCCCCCACTTTAGCAAGAATTTAAGCGGTTTTGGTTTATTATTCTTGGAATAATACACCTATGTTTTCGCGACGCGGGTCGACGACTCCGATCGGCCTCAAAATTTGACATTATCCGTTTCAAGAGGTCTACATTCAAAATCCGAAATGTCCGTCCGCCGTCCGCCGTCCGGGCCGTTTTGGGCAGTAGGAATTTTTTTAAAAATCTGAAATTTTGGCAAAATACTTGGTTTACCATCTAGTTGTGCCCGCAAGGTTTTCAGTCCGATCGCCCAAACCCGTGGGGCGCTATGGGGCTTAAATGGGGCTACAGGAGGGGTGTTTTGAAGGCTTTTAGCTATGGGATCGAGTTAGGTGTCGTTTTCGAAGTATTTTTGGACGTAGAATCCATTTTTTGGGGTCCCGGAACGATCCGATTTCACTGTGGCGTTCTATAGGGCTTTCATGGGGCTAAAAATGGGATTTTTGAAGGATCCCAAGAAGTTAAATATTTAAATAGTTAAAAATTAAAGAATTTTTGAAAAAACACATTTTTGAAAAAAAAAATCCCCCCAAAAAAATTTTTTTTAAATATAAAAATCCAAAAAAAAATTTTTTTAATTTTTTTTTATTGACAGAATTAAATGTCTGTACAAGTAACCTATATCACAGAATAATAAACCCTTGTGTAAAATTTGCAGCGTTTTTCATGTAGCAAAACATATTATTTTACCGCCAGATGATGAAATTCAATTCGCGTTACCACACGATAATTTAGCGTCAGCGCACGTATTTTCTTAAAATGAAAATGTTCCAGTCATCTAAAAATTCCTGCAATTTCCCCTTAATTTTTCAACATTTTTCTTGTATTTTCCATCAGGGTTAATCCAGGATTTTCGCCACTTTTAACAATAAAAATTTACCTACGTGCAGAGTTACCTACTGTAGGTAGTTGGTAAAATTGGTCATGACCACTTCAAATTTATCCTAGAAAATTAACCCCGCTTAAAAGGGTTTTCAACCGTATTTAAGCTGTTTTTCATAAAGCAGATCATTGAATTTTAACCTCCGAATTATATAATAAAATTTACCAAGTATCTTTCAACTGTGGTAATCCGGAATTTTGCGTCTTACAAAAATAGAAATTTACCTACGGAGTGGGTACTTGGTCAAAAACAGATGAAATCAGCTCAAAATCTCTTTTTTTTTTTCTTTTTTTTTAAATTAGTATTTTACTCGAAAAATATTTGACCTCCTGGGATCCTTCAAAAATCCCATTTGTAGCCCCATGAAAGCCCCATGCTCGCCACAGTGAAATCGGATCGATCCGGGATCCCCAAAAATGGATTCTCCGTCCAAAAAAACTTTGAAAGCGACCCCTAACTCGATCCTATAGCCAACAGCCTTTTTTAAAAACCCTCTCATAGCCCCATAGCGCCCCACGGATTTGGGCGATCGGGCTGAAAACCTTGTGGGCAGAACTAGATGGTAAACCAAGTATTTTGGCAAAATTTCAGATTTAAAAAAAAAAAAAAATTCCTACTGCCCAATACGGCTCGGACGGCGGACGGATATTTCGATTTTGGAATCTAGACCTCTTGAAACGGATAATGTCAAATTTTGAAGCCGATCCAAGTCGCCGACCTCCGTTGCGATTACCTACATAGTTGTAGTATTCCAAGAATAATAAAACAATATTCCGCGAGACACGGAGGTAGGTAGTTACGAAGGAGTGGTTTTGCCACCTCTAAAAAGTCACACTAGATCCCTGCCTCAATATCATTTCCATGATTTTTCGTGAAGGAAAATCCTTAGTTTCTGTCCAAGGTGAGTAAACCAACTTTGCATTACAACCTTCATTTGTTAATATTTTTCCGGTATTTTTCATCAGGGGTAATCCAGGATTTTCGCGTTTTTCAACAATAGAAATTACCTACCTACCTTCCTGTAGAGTGGGTAGTTGGTAAAACTGAGTTAAAATGTGCTCAAATAAATCTTAGAAAATTTCCCCCACTTTAGCAAGAATTTAAGCGGTTTTTCATGTAGCAAAACATATTATTTTACCGCCAGATGATGAAATTCAATTCGCGTTACTGCACGATAATTTAGCGTCAGCGCACGTATTTTCTTAAAATGAAAATGTTCCAGTCATCTAAAAATTCCTGCAATTTTCCCTTAATTTTTCAACATTTTTCTTGTATTTTCCATCAGGTTTAATCCAGGATTTTCGCCACTTTTAACAATAAAAATTTACCTACGTGCAGAGTTACCTACTGTAGATAGTTGGTGAAATTGGTCATGACCACTTCAAATTTATCCTAGAAAATTAACCCCGCTTAAAAGGGTATTCAACCGTATTTGAGCTGTTTTTCATAAAGCAGATCATTGCATTTTACCCCCGAATTATAAAATAAAATTTACCAAGTATCTTTCAACTGTGGTACCTAATCCGGAATTTCGCGTCTTTCTATAAATCTCCTCCGCTTCCTATAAAATTTATAGGATTTAAATTAGGATTTAATCCTAAAACTTTTCTCTTACATGAAAAAGAATTCAAGCGGGATTTCATATAGGAAATGATAGGATAGATACGGTCAGGTCGCCTGTTCCAACCCCCTAAAAAACCTACACTTTGACGTTCAATTTTTCAATAATTTCCAAGAACTTATTTCTCATCGGGAGATATTCAGAATTTTCGAGAATTCAAAGATTAAAATTTACCTATCTATGGAGTCTGGACGAAAAAAGTAGCAAATTTTACTTAGGTAAGGGTTCATTCTTCTGTGTTCATTATTCTTAACTTATTAAGTTAATTGTGCAAAACTTAATTCTGTGACAGTCTGTACAACCTTCGGACAGATGTGGAATCTCGAGAAAACGTCCAGAATTACTTGGAAAACGACACCCTATTTGACCTGAAATGGTTGGCCGAGCGAAGCTAGACCCCCCTGGGTGATGATATGGTTGGCCGAGCGAAGCAAGGCCCCCGGTCAGAGTGCTATAAGTCTAATATGAAAAGTTGACCCTCAATCATGAATGACCCCCCCGAGGAAGTGGTTGGCCAAGCGAAGTGAGGCCCCCCGTGGTCAGAGAGCTAGAAGTTGACCCGCAATAATACCCCCCCCCCCCCCAGGGGAAGTGAGTCGGCCGAGCGAAGTGAGGCTCCCCTAGATGAAGAAATGGCTGGTCGAGCGAAGCGAGGCCCCCCATGGGCGATAAAATGGATGGTCGAGCGAAGCGAGCCCCCCGGGCGTTGAAATAGTTGATCGAGCGAAGCAAGCCGCCCCCCCCCCCCCCCCCCCAGGTAATGAAATGGCCTTGCTCAGCTCGGCCTCTAGTCAGAGATCTAGAAGTCTAATAAGAATTATTCTTATTAGACTTCTAGACTATTAGGTATAGTTGACCCTCACTACTCTTAACTAACCCCCCCTTCGAAGGAAGTGGTCGGCCGAGCATAATATGCTTGGAAAATATATTACTTCATATGCTTGGAAAATATATTATTTTATATGCTTGGAAAATAAATTATTTTCAGTAGACCCAAAATAAATCGGTGTAGGTACCTACGTTCCTGGTCAGCAGGCCCAGGCATTCAATATGCTTGGAAAATAATATAGGTATTATATTATTTTCAGTAGACACAAAATAAATCGTTGTAGGTACCTACGTTCCTGGTCAGCAGGCCCAAAATAAATGGTTAGTTCCTTGCAAAGTCGGTTTTTCATGGGTACGTACCTATATTTTCAGTAGAACCAAAATAAATCGTTTTGGTATCTACGTTCCCAAAGTAAATCGTTTAGGTACCTACGTTCCTGGTCAGCAGGCCCAAAATAAATGCTTAGTTCCTTGCAAAGTCGGTTTTTCATAGGTACGTACCTATATTTTCAGTAGACCCAAAATAAATCGTTGTAGGTACCTACGTTCCTGGTCAGCAGGCCCAAAATAAATGGTTAGTTCCTAAGTACACAGATTAATTAGTTCCTTGCAAAGTCGGTTTTTCATAGGTACGTACCTATATTTTCAGTAGACCCAAAATAACTCGTTTTGGTATCTACGTTCCCAAAGTTAATCGTTTAGGTACCTACGTTCCTCGTCAGCGGACCGCACTCGGGTCGCCGGTGAAATGAAAATCTCCTCCTTCCGAAGCCAAACTCTCCAAGCGCCGAGCTGTCAATCATTCTGAGCTATTTTTAGAACAGCACTTGATGGAGTGGCGGGGGAGAGGTTACTCATAGTTGACCTTCATTTCCTAGGCGGCAGCACTTGTCATAGGCTTGGAGCTGAATAATTGGTGTACGGTACAACACCGGGACGTCATTTCACAGGCCTTAAAACGGCTCAAAATGCATTATTAAGGGTTCATTTGAATACAGTTGCCTAGGACATTCATTGGTAAGACATCTAGTCACAACATATCTGGAAGAAAACCTTTTTGGAGCATTTTCTGGGCCAAAAATGCGATTGCTAGAATCGGGACGCGAGAAACGTCCAGGTTAAATCCAAACGTCCCCGTTCTTCCGTGTGTATACACTGAAAAGTCCCGGTTCTGTACCATCCGCGCACACACCCTCACACACACACACACACAAAAAAAAAAAAACTAAGAAAGAGTGTATACCCAGGAACAAACGTCGAGGAAAAAATAGATGAGTGCAAGGACTAATTTTCATGGCGCAATGATCACTCGATGAGTTGCAACGTCGATTTTTGTGTTTTTCGTATTTGGTAGCGCTTTTAAATAGGTAATCGTGCTGTGGTCGAAAGGGACGTCTTCAATGTGGCCTTAAAGTTATCAAAATATATCCTGAAAATAACTCAAAATTGGAGTCATATTAAATATGACTCAAATTTTGAGTTCAATTATGACTTAAATTTATATATCCTGAAAATAACTCAAAATTTGAGTCATATTAAAAATGACTTAAATTTTAATATGATCAAAAAATGTCATGCAAACCCTCGGATATGGTGTTATGAAGTTATCGTTCACAGTTCTATGATTAAAAAAAAGCTGCAATTTTTACACAAGGGTTTATTATCCTTCGATATAAATTATACAACTACATTAATCTAATATACAAAATTAATTCTACATTAATAAAAAAAATTAATTCATTTTGGTTTATTATTCTTGAAATAACCAGTCCATCTTATGTGATCGCGACGGAGATCGAAAATTCCGATCGGCCGCAAAATTTGACATTATCCGTTTCATGACGTCCAGACTCCAAAAACGAAATATCCGTCCGCCGTCCGGTCCGTTTTGGGCTGCAGGATTTTTTTTTTTAATCTGAAATGTTTGCAAAATACTCGGTTAACTATCTAGTTTCACCAGCAAGGTTTTCAGCCCAATCGCTCAAACCCGTGGGGCGCTATGAGGCTAAAATGGGGAAACGGGAGGGGTTATTCAAAGGGTCTTGGCTTTTGGGTCAAGTTAGATGTCGTTTTCGAAGTATTTTTGGACGTAGAATCCGTTTTTGGGGGTCCCAGAACGATCCGATTTTACTGTGACGATATAAGGGGCTTCAATGGTGCTGCAAGTGGGATTTTCGAAGGATCAAAATTTGATATTTAATAAGGTGAAGTTTTCCGAATAATTTTCATAATAATAATACTACTTTTTGTCTTTGTTGCCTGAAGAAATTGAAAACCTAGGAAAAAAAATTATGAAAGTTCGGTGGGGTGTGGTCAGAACAGATTTTTAATCGGTCAACCTGACGGGATTGGTCATCCTAATTTCAGATTCCGATTCCTTTCCCTGTCAAGATTCTTCGAAAAAAAAAAAAATGAAACGCAAAATGCGAGTGGAAATTTTGAATTCGGACAACAAAAATTTTTTTTCTCCCGAAAGTGAACACAAGACTTCCGCTGCTTCGCAGACTCGGAAGCAAAAAAATTAAATCGTAACGAACCAACTTTTTGGATAGAATCGAAAAGAATTGTATCGAATTAAAACGATCAATTCTTTTGAGAATCGACACTTTTTCAAATTTTGAAATGATTCATAAAATGGGAAATCGATACTTCTTCGAATTTCGAAACGAGTCAGAGTGCATAATTTTACCTTACCAGAAACTTATAATGACAAAATTTGCCACTTAATGTCATTTAATGACATTACAAAAATGTAGGTACCTAATTAAATCGTATAGTTTCTTTCTAATTATGTACTAACTAAGGTCATTCATTGGTCGTCAAGATTGACTGTCAAAACCTTTCCTTCAAAATGAAAAGGATCGGGCCGATCCTCCGATACATCAGGTAAAAAGAATCTATCGATACTTCTTGTAGAAAGAATCGATTATTTTTTGACATCCCTATCCCTAAGTTGTTTACGTTTTCGTTCTTATCAGATTTTTTTCTCAAGCCGATGGACTCTAAACTTGAGAGCAGTGTATTTTTTGTTTGTCCAAGCCGGGTTCTTATCTTGCCTTGTGAATTTAGTGAGACGTTGTAAAAACTCTTCTGAAAATGGGAACCAATCCGAGAAGACAGTGCTGCTTCAACATTACCCCAAGAATTTCCGATTCAATTTATATATGGAAGAAGGTGGGTAATCCGTACGTCGTTATTTGCCCCCTAAATGTAAAGCTGAGCTTGACGGGCCTGACAGGTGTTAAGTTCAGACAGCGAAAACGCCAAAATCATCTCATCGCAATATCAGCTGCATCTTCAAGCCAAGTTGTGCTGATATAAATATCCGATTCCAGTCATTGGAATCGGGGTGCCCCATGGAAGAAGGAGGTCTCCCTCTTCCATGGGGGTGCCCAAAGCCTTTGCCTTTTCCATCCCCACTTCTCCCTCGTTTGCCCAAAGTCATTACGCTTTTATTCCCCCCCCCCCCCCCCCCCCCTTTGCCTCAACAAAGAAAAACCTGGCAGCTAAAGAAGGGACAATGGATTATCACACAATTAAGCACATGCGCTCGTTCCGTCTATCTAGGTAAGGTCGAGTTTAAAGATGAGATTTTAACGGTATCCAACGGCGGAGATACATATTTTTGAAGTTGGCAGGACTTACATGTAAAAAACGCTGCAAATTTTACACAAGGGTTTATTATTCTTTGATATAGGTTACTTGTACAGAAATTTAATTCTGTCAATAAAAAAAATTTAAAAAAATTTTTTTTTGGATTTTTATATTTCAAAAAAAATTTTTTGAGGCGATTTTTTTTCAAAAATGTGTTTTTTCAAAAATTCTTTAATTTTTACTCGAAAGATATTTAACTTCTTGGGATCCATCAAAAATCCCATTTTTAGCTCCATGAAAGCCCTATAGATCGCCACAGTGAAATCGGATCGTTCCGGGACCCCAAAAAATGGATTCTACGTCCAAAAATACTTCGAAAACGACACCTGACTCGATCCCATAGCCAAAAGCCTTCAAAAACCACCTTCTGTAGCCCCATTTTAGCCCCAGAGCGCCCCACGGGTTTGGGCGATCGGGCTGAAAACCTTGCGGGCACAACTAGATGGTAAACCGAGTATTTTGTCAAAATTTCAGATTTTTTAAAAAATTCCTACTGCCCAAAACGGCCTGGACGGCGGACGGCGTACGGCGTACGGCGTACGGCGTACGGCGTACGGCGTACGGCGGACGGACATTTCGGATTTTGAATGTAGACCACTTGAAACGGATAATGTCAAATTTTGAGCCCGATCGGAGTCGTCGACCCGCGTCGCGAAAACATAGGTGTATTATTCCAAGAATAATAAACCAAAAATAGAACTAGTCAACCACTTTTCGGTGAAAAGAATACCTACTTAGTGTATGTGATAATATTATGTGTCTTGTGTGAATAAAAATATTTTGTAAAAAAAAAAAAAAAAAAACGCCGCAAATTTTACACAAGGGTTTATTATTCTGTGATATAGGTTACTTGTACAGACATTTAATTCTGTCAATAAAAAAAATTAAAATTTTTTTTTTTGGATTTTTATATTTCAAAAAAAATTTTTTGGGGGGGATTTTTTTTTTTCAAATATGTGTTTTTTCAAAAATTCTTTAATTTTTACTCGAAAAATATTTAACTTCTTGGGGTCCTTCAAAAATCCCATTTTAAGCCCCATGAAAGCCCTATAGAACGCCACAGTGAAATCGGATCGTTCCGGGACCCCCAAAAATGGATTCTACGTCCAAAAATACTTCGAAAACGACACCTAACTCGATCCCATAGCTAAAAGCCTTCAAAACACCCCTCCTGTAGCCCAATTTTAGCCGCATAGCGCCCCACGGGTTTGGGCGATCGGACTGAAAACCTTGCGGGCACAACTAGATGGTAAACCAAGTATTTTGCCAAAATTTCAGATTTTTAAAAAAATTCCTACTGCCCAAAACGGCCCGGACGGCGGACGGACATTTCGGATTTTGAATGTAGACCTCTTGAAACGGATAATGTCAAATTTTGAGTCCGATCGGAGTCGTCGACCCGCGTCGTGAAAACATAGGTGTATTATTCCAAGAATAATAAACCAAAATCGGTAGGTACCTACCTACATTGTTTGAACAATAATTGTTCAATTATTGTGGGCCCACGAAAAATGGATTATGCGTTCAAAATTACTACGAAACTATTTAACCTCTTATGATCCTTCAAAAATCCCATTTGTAGCCCCATGAGAGCCATTTAAATCCTCACAGTGGATTCGGATCGTTCTGACCCCCCCCCCCCCCCCCCCAATGGATTCTACGTCCAAAAGTACTTCGATAACGACACCAACTCGACCCATTAGCCGAAACCCCTCCAGTAGCCCCATTTTAGCCTCATAGTGCCCCACGGGTTTGGGCGATCGGGCTGAAAAACCTTAAGAATTGAAAAAAAATTCCTACTGCACACAACGGGCTCGGTTGGCGGACGGACATTTCGTTTTTTGGGTATAGACCTCTTGAAACGAATACCTATAGGTATTATAATGTCACTTTTTGAGGCCGATTGGCATTTTCACACAGGTGTATTATTCCAAGAATAGTTAGAATAGCTACCCTGTAGCGGAGTTTAACCTGAAAAAATTAAAGTTTTTATTAATTTATCCGAGTGCAAAATGTGCCGACTACGATTTTCTAATTGGTCAAAAACTGCTCCCGTTATTTTGTAGTTTTTCCAAAAATGTTCGTATGGGGGTTTTGTCGTATAGGGCGTTGTCCTAATGGCCGAGCCCCCCCCCCCCCCCCCCCCCATGCAGATTCCAGGGCCGTGACCTGGACTTCTACTGGTGACAATCGACATGGTGGAAAGGCGGGTCGAATTCTGTGGATACGGGCGCAAATGGGTGAGCGAAGCGACCCTTCCAACGTTAAACGGCCGAGAAAAGCGAGGACCCTTTGTCACTTTGTATTGTACTAGTTGCACCCTCTGAATACTCGTGCAGCACACGAAAAACACTGAATACCTTCCTCCAGCTCATCCGGACGCAAAGTGATCTTTTCAAATAACAAATACATTTTGCTAATCTGTGTTATTGTTTTGTTTCAGAAATACTAAAAGGAGCTACAATGGAGGAGACTGAGGCGTTGCAGGAGGGCAGAGGTGGCTGAAAGGCGTTCAAGATAGACGGCAAAGGCAGAAGGTTCGCGGACAGACGAGATGAAAAGAAGGAAACACGCAGTCTGAGTTTGATGGGTGTCGTAGGAGTTGGCCTAGGAGTGCTACTCTATCTGTTGCGCCAAAGCACTCCTAGCAGCTCTCAGCACACCCTACTTCTCCCCTGCAACCCCAGGCAAGGTAAGGATAAGCGAATGGTCTGAGGGAGGCTTAGTACTCACCGCCAATGTAGGATGAGAGAAAAATTAATAGTAACTATTTTCCTAGTAGAAGAGCTTTCCTTCTAAACTGCGTTCATCCACCTTTGAAGGACATGATGTGGACCATGGAGGAAGGAAAAGGAGATTCCTCTTCTGTGTTAACTTGCGTCCGCGGTTGTGGTTTCGAGACCGACGCTGCTGCGACCTGCTGGATCTCATTTGAGTGAACCATCTGATGGTGTTGACCCTCAACAACCACAGAGAGCGGTAGTGGAGGACATTTGGGAAACTCGCCACGCCCAATGACCTTCAAAGCAGTTATCCCGCGAAAATTTAAGATACCAATAATCAGTACCTACTAGGAATTTCGGGGTAGGTACCTAATGATCTCTTCATAGATTCACCTACTACATGAGCTTACCCAACCCGCGTGAATATTGAACTATCATTACTCTTGTTCTACACTTCTCTGTTGATTCAAAACATAAAAAATTTTAAACCAACTTTGATAAATGTGATATCCCTTTCCTACAAAAACAGATAATAATTCAGTTTTAGATAAAAGCTGATCAAAAGAGAATAAATTACAGTTGGAGAAATTATTACAGTTGGAATATTGCATAGTGAGAGCAGGGGATAAACAAAATAACTGTATGTACGAGTATTTCTTCACCAGTTATATTTACAAACGACTTATTAATACAAACAAAATTTATTAATACAATCCTTCACCCTGAACATAGATACATACATTATAATCCAAATCACACATTATTTACAATGGTTCATAAGCCTATTATAAAAACGCTGCAAATTGTACACAAGGGGTTATTAATCTTTGATTTAGGTTACTTGTGCAAAAATTAATTCTGTGTCAATAAAAAAATATCTTGAAAAAATAAGAAAAAACGAGGACCTCGAAAAATGGATTACTAAGTAATTTTCCGAGTATATTTGGACGTATAAGTCTTATACGTCCAAATATACTCGGAAAATATTTGACCTCCTGGAATCCTTCAAAAATCCTATTTGAAGCCCCATGAGAGCCCAATAGATCCCCATGGTGAAATCCAATCGGTCTGGGATTCTACGTTCAAAAATACTTTGAAAAAGACACCTAACTCGATTCAATAGCCAAATGCCTTCAAATAACCCCTCCCGTAGCCCCTTTTTAGCTCCACAGAGCCCCACGGGATGGGGCGATCGGGCTGAAAACCTCGAGATTATACATGTATAATCTGTATATATACAGATCGAGATTATAATACAGCTACGTAATCTAGACGTACGACTTGCTCGTAAACTTTCTTTGAGATTTTTATGGTGTTAAAATTCTTTCTTCTCTTCTCTTGCAATAATACCACTTCTAGCACAAATCAAATGATTGGTGTGACCCGATTTCTACCTTTAATTGACATCGTTGTTAAATCCCTTTGATAACTTTTATCTGAGACCTGAAGAAGAAAATATAAATTTTCGAAAACTCGGCGAAAGAGTGGAAATTTTCTTATGACCAAAAAACATTTTGTATAGGTAATAACATTATTTTCTGTAATAAGAAAATCGGTACTTAACCTACTAGAGTGTTAAAATATTGTTTCCGTGGGAGCTTATACAGCTTTCAATTTGTAAGCAGCAGTTAATAATTAACTAAATATGAGTTTCAACGAATTATTCGTTGAAACTCATATTTTGTCGAGAACCCCGATGAAACCAACCCCCTATGGTAACTTTTCTCGCAGAATCCAAATTTGCAACCGGATTCACGTGTGGACCTCTTGGCTTTAAGGAACACTAGGTACCTATAAGAACTGCGTAAAAACAGAAAACGCGGCCAAGTTTACACCAGGGTTCATTATTCTTGGATATACAGTATCTAATTGAGTAATTGCGCAAAAATTTATTCTGTCATTATTACCTACCTATTTAAAAAATTTGAAAGAAAAGAAAATCTGTACAATGTTTGGATAGATGTGGAATTTTGAAAAATGGATTATGCGTCCAAAATTACTCGTAAACCGACACCTTATCAGACCTCCTGGGATCCTTCAAAAATACCAATTATAGTAGGTACCACAAATGCCCCATGGTGAAATCGTACCGTTCTGTGACCCCCAAAAATGGATTCTACGTCCAAAAATACTTCGAAAACGACACCTAACTCGACCCCATAGCCGAAAACCTTCAAAAGCCCTTCCCGTTGCCCCTTAGTACCCCACGGATTCAGTGGATCGGGCTGAAAACCATGCAGTCACAACTAGATAGTAAACCTAGTATTTGGTAAAATTTTCACATGTTTAAAAATGTCTACTGCCCAAAACGGCTCGGACGTGGATGGACATTACGTTTATGGAATCTTGATACGTATAATATTAAATTTTGAGGGCGGTCAGAATTTTCCACCTCCATCGCGATTACATAGGAGTATTAATACACCTACGTAATCGCGACGGAGATCGAAAATTCGGGAATAACTATTCCAAGAATAATAAACCAAAAGTAGGCGTATCCCAAAAAATGGACGTAACCTTGACAAACGGTGGTCATTTGAATTCAGCACACCAAAATATCCCTGAAACTATGGTTTTTAGCTAATCACCTCGAAACTCACTTGTGTAAACCTGTGTAATGCTTAAAACTATGAGGCAGAGAACTGGGCTGCGAAGAAGTTGATGAACTTTACGATGGGGTTAAGGTTTCTTCGTTTGAATCTGGAAAAAATAAGTCACATTAGGATACGGACATCACAATTAGCAGGAAACGGAAAATCCAAAAATACAACAACAAAAAATTAAAAAATAAAATAAAGTCAATAAAACCTGGAATTCCGCCCCTTTGACATTCACTGATTCAATTATATAATGCTTAAAATTACCTTGCAGAGGACTGGGCAGCGGTGACGTTGAACTTGATGATTAAGGTGGACTCATTGATTAGTTATGTTTCTTCGTTTGGAACTGGAAAAAGATACCTACGTTAGATTAGGATAATATCATTTCCTACTAATTATGATATACATCACATCATCAATTAGCAGGAAGTTCTGCAAATCACAGGATGATCGAGTGTTCCATCAGATGGAAGCCATTTCCGGAGCTTTAAAGTACCTAATAGATTCTATTACTTTAAAGCTCCGGCCCAGGCCCCAACGACCGCCCCCGTCAGGGTGGAACCAGTGGCCCGCCAGGCCGCAACGACTGCTCCGTCAGGGCGGAACGAGCGGCCTGCCAGGCCTTTGCATGTAAACGGTTTTACCTACCATGAAGATAATGAGCTGATGCTGTAAGCGTCGTAACTGCAGTTTTATTACAGGTGAAGTGGTTGTCGGAGGCCCCTTTGACATCTGCAAAAAATGAACAAATTTCAAGTACTAGGAAGCCCAAAAAAACTAAAGATACGTAGTGTAAAGTAATGTACATTGTAGGTCATACCAAGACGAGGCAAACTTTAATTACCTTGAGATACCTTCTTCTTCGTGTACTGCTTTCTTGAAGGGTGCATTGCATGAGGTGGCTTCGGCGACAGCTCTGAAGGGCGATGAGGATGAGAAATGGGAGACATGTTTGATTTTGAGCGAGGGTCAGCGATAGGCTTCAATGGGAGTTGATTTTCAAACTGGCGGACAGGTAGAGAGGCAAAGAGGACGACAACGATCCTTTCTTTGGATGAAGTTGAGCCAACTTCTCTGTCTGAAATACAGAAATATGATTTTGAAGTACCTAAATCCACTATACCTAGGTACTTTAGACGTGTAGTTCTGTATTGTAGCAAGTGTACGAAAGAGGTAAGAGGCTATCTCTCAAGAAACTAATTAACAACCAACGTAAATAACATAATCATCCCTTAATTTAAATCGTGTACCTAGTCGGACTTTCCAACACTTACCTTAGTTGAGATCGCGGAGGGACGTGAAGATAAATTCCTTCGGATATAATATAGGTATGTACTATATTATTATGGCCGGCTGCACCAAAGAAATGACCACTAAACGTCTCGTTTTGCCTGCCTTGAAAGGTAAGCTTTTAATAATTCACGAGCCACCCAATGACAACTGTTTATTAAAGGAAGTTATACTTCAATATAATAGATGAATTAACACTGAAATTAATGAATTAACACTGTCTTCGCTGTCGCGACGGGAACGCGACGGTTATAACCGTTTCCCAAGTCACACGTGTGCCGTAAACAAACGGTAGCTCACCCTAGCGAAATAAGTGCGAACTAAAAGAAGGGACAACTCAAATGAGTTCCAGCAGGTAGCGTAGCGCGCGCAGGCATGAAGCGCCTGGACGCGATTTCCTATGAAGAGGAATCTCCTTTTCTTTCCTCCATGGATGTGGACATTAATGAGCAAGAAGAAGGGCATGATGTGGAGGTGAATGAGCAAGCATGAAGGACATGATGACATGAATGAGCAAGCATGAAGATCATGATGATGACATGAATGAGCAAGCTGAAGGACATGATGAGGAGATGAATGAGCAAGATGAAGGACATGAGGTGACGTGAATGAGCAATCATGAAGGACATGATGATGACATTGAATGAACAAGCATGAAGGAGATGATGTGGAGGTGAATGAGCAAGATAAGGTTACCTATGAATAAGCAAGCATGAAGGACATGGTGATGACATGACTGAGCAAGCATGAAGGACATGATGGGGACAGGAATGAGCAAGCATGAAGAACATGAATGAGCCATGCAACTGCATCCAAGAAGGGTCCTATGAAATTCATGTCTAGAAGAAAGTGTTTCCACCTACCTGAATTTAAAAAAAATAAGTTCGAACTAATATTTTCATAATATGAACTATTGAGTGGTGAGTGGAGGGCTTAATGTGTACAAGATCATGAGGCGATGCACTATGTTCGGCGAATCTTGCCAGTTCTTGGCCCCTGTCTGTGTACTTCCTCCACCTCCCACCAGTTCTGGTGTTGGCGCGTTGGTTCATTCCGCTCTTCCTATAACCTGAGTAAGGTTACCTTACCGTGTTTTCATTGTAGCGATTTGTAAACTTGTGAACTTATTTTCCACCTGTACGGGTACGATCAGTGCCGTGAGAGTATTTAATCCACAACAGTTCGTGCAAGTATTTCGTCTTCGTTATTTAGCTAACATTAAAACTTAGTGCTTAAATCTCAATTTTGGAGTAATTGCTATTTCCATGGAGGAATAGAGAGGAGAGTTCACTGAATAGGACTTCATGTGCCACAGTCGACGGTGGCGCTATCCCTACGGAACGTAGTGAACTACTCATAGTACCTTCAAACCCGACTAGAGTGAGCCACTAGCCCTTCTTACGAGGGAAAGCCCCAAATACCTCACTAAACGGATTTATCTTCCACTGTTGTGCTACTACATTAATTATTAAAGGAAAAATTGAAGGTACCATCTCTGAATAACGAATTTCGTTAAACGAAATTGATTGTGTAGTTGTGTACACTGTGAATGCAAACGACGCGTCGGAATTCGCAGGGCGCATTCTTCTGGTTCAGTTTTGGTAACTTATCACCTTCAAAGTGCACTACGTCTCGTAGGGGTCGCGCTGCAGTCGCAATCCCCCCTGCCGTTCCATCACTGGGTAGGCGTTTTGGGAACGCGGTTTAACACAGAGTGAGCTCTCCTCTCTATTCCTCCATGTGCTATTTCATGACAGACCTGTACAATAAGGCAAGATGGAGAATTTTAGCTTTTGTATTGAGAGCGTCGTTTTTTCGCCATTTCCTGAAAAAATCGAAATTGGATGAACAAGGTTTTGAACGAAAGCTCCATTTACATCATAACATGAGGTCTCTTAGCCTATGCGTGCACCATACGGTAGGGTCCATACCAGTGCTTCCCCTGAGCGTTGCCCTGCCAGGCCTCTCGAGACGCTGGGAGCTCGCCGCTCGATTTGTGCTATCTCTTAAGTTACTGCTGAGCTGTGAGAAGACTGAGAACTGAATAAAACGGCACGTGACCGGGATAATCTTACTTGCATTACAGAGAGGTCTATTACAGCCTGTCCTCGGCGGTAAACCTTCCTAGTTGGGTTTCAATATAAACTTGCCAGGTTGTGATAAGATTCGTACGCGGGCTCTCGTCCCCTAATTTTCTATTGAACTCGAGAACAGAAGACGCTATTCAAACTACCCCGGCAAGTACTTTTCACTCAGCCGTTTTGTAGAGGAGGCAAATAGGGCTGGGGGAGTTGAAATAGAGTTTTCCTCTTTCCATTTAAAGGGGGTTTTTATGGGGCGATTTCCCACAAGTTGGTAGGAACCTTCGACGATAAAAAGAGAAGAGTCCATATATAGTGCCGTAAAAAAAAGATTTCTTGAAGTATACCGCGCAAACACATCGTTGTAAAATAAATCACCAATTTCATTGATTTTTCGTGATCTGCGGTGAACACGGCTTACAGGCAAAAATGTCTTTCTTGGAAGTGTCCCATCATTCGGCTTATTAGGATGATAAATGCGTTCGGTAATGATGGTTTCCTTCGTTCCTGGTTTTCCGACAATCTGCAAGTTAGATTCCGCTCACGCAGATGGCGTTATGTTTACGTGATTAGGCTGTCGATGCCCCACCGCCCGATTGGTATTCTTCTGTTAGGCCACCCAGTTGAATTGTTTTTCCTTTTACTGTAAGGAAATCAAAATAGGTCTTTTGTTCATTGCCTAGGTGAGGTGAATTTGAAGTTTACCTGGTTGAAATTTACTTGAATCCTGATAAACCGATAGATGAAAACTGCAAATCTCTTTATTATTAAATAATAAATGTTTTAGGTAAAATTGCGCAAAAACCAATTCGTTTCAATAAAAAATTATTTTTTTAAAATTAAAAATTGAAAAAAATCTGTATTTGGGTCATTCTTCAGAAATGGTACTATTTCATGTCCAGCCACATTTCCCCACAAATCCTTAGTCCTAGGTTAGCCTAAATTTTTTCGAATATTGGCCTCATAGCAGGACTTGTGCATACTATTCCATAACTCTGTGACGTCATCGTCACGGTGTTGGGGTCGGAATCGACCAACCCTGATTTGACGCCCCTCTCTCCTGGTGGTCCGGGGGTGTTGCATTCGGACGTGCGTGGTATAATTGGTGGATCTCCGTCACCTGACGCCCCCTTCTTGTCAGGGGAACGTTGTGGCGTGGAGGAGGAGAGGGGAATGAAGCAAGACCTAAAAAGTATGGATTCCATCTTCAGCTTTCGTAGCGATCATTATTAATTAACTACCTCGTGTCTTTTTATTGCCGGTGTCTTTTTGGCCAACGCCCCACGACTCCACTTCGGTGACCGGTGAGACCGACCTGGTTTTATTTAATTATTTGATTTGCTTCATTTCCTTTTTTTCCATTTCACCTTTTTGCCATCTGGCCCATTTTCCGTTATTTTGCGAGAGGTTTTATTCTTTACGAATAAACCTCATTTTGTTTCACTTTTATATTTTCTTTTTCATTTTCCTCTTTCCTTTATTTAATTCTACCCAGAGCAGGGATATTGGGTATTTTATAATTTAATAGCGATCTAACGATCGGAAGTTATTTAATTTCCTTATTAACTCCACGTTGTGAACCACGTGGGGGAGTAACCTTTTGGTTTTCAATTAAATTTTGGGCGCCCGATCACGCGGTTTTTACCAATCGTGGGATCGGCGAACGTCACAACTCTTAAACTCGATGCAAGCCAAGTTAAAAACGCTGCAAATTTTACACAAGGGTTTATTATTCTTTGATATACGTTACTTGTGCAGAAATTTAATTCTGTCAATGAAAAAATTTAAAAAAATTTTTTTTTTATTCTTATCTCAAAAAAAATTTTTTTTTTTTGATTTTTTGTTCAAAAATGTTTTTTTCAAAAATTCTGTATTTTTTACTCGAAAAATATTTAACATCCAGGGATCCTTCAAAAATCCCATTTTTAGCCCAATGAAAGCCCTAAAGATCGCCCCAGTGAAATCGGATCGTTCCGGGACCCCAAAAAATGGATTCTACGTCCAAAAATACTTCGAAAACGACACCTAACTCGATCCCATACCCCAAAGCCTTCAAAAAACCCCACCCGTAGCCCCATTATAGCCCCATAGCGCCCCACGGGTTTGGGCGATCGGACTGAAAACCTTGCGGGCACAACTAGATGGTAAACCAAGTATTTTGCCAAAATTTCAGATTTTTAAAAAAATTCCTACTGCCCAAAACGGCCTGGACGGCGGACGGACATTTCGGATTTAGAATGTAGACCTCTTGAAACGGATAATGTCAAATTTTGAGTCCGATCGGAGTCGTCGACCCGCGTCGCGAAAACATAGGTGTATTATTCCAAGAATAATAAACCAAAATGGAGAAGGATCATTTTGTCCTTCCCTAGCAATGTCCACACCCTGAGTTGTAAAGTTCTCAATGTATTCATATAAATTTCTTGAACAATCCAATGATGTGGGCAACAGTTTACTCAGCATCCTTTCTAGTATTAAAATAACGAATAAAATTTAGTTCGAAGATGAAAGTAAATTTCTGGCTGATCAAATTGTTGATTTTTGTGGTATAGGTACGTGAATTCGATCATCAGACTAAGCCCTAGATCAGAACCTTCAAATTCGAATATCAGACGAGAATAATTCTCCAGTTGAAACAACAAGCTTATAGAAACAAGGTTTTTTCATCTTGACCTTTTCATCCTAATAAATTTATAACCTTAGCTTCCCCAAACGACTTCAACATTGGTTAAAAGACGATTTCTTACGAAGTAGGTAGCCTATTTCCACGAGAAATATAATAACAACTTGTGGACGCGTTTCGGTTGATTAGACTATCATCAGTACAGTATTGGTGTGGTGCGTCTGTATTTTCTAACTTATGACCTTTGCTCTGTCAATTTTAGCTTTGGCAAATAAAAAATTCCTGATTCTTGATTCTTGACATCCTTGCCGTGTGGCAGGTGATAGTCAAGCTGAACCAGCACTAGGAAATCCGAGCTTAGCCATTCTGTGACAACATCCTTGCCTAATCGCAAGCAACGACATTTTGCCCAGGGGCTCTTTGTGCATAAACGTGATAAGCAATTAGTTGGAGCGGGACTCCTCGACTACTCTCTCTTCCGCCTTGTAGGACTCTTCTTGCTTAGTGCAAATCCTTCACCTCGGATGGGGCTCCCCATGCATTCCTGGTTACCTCGTATCACAATCCATCTCTAAAATAACTAAGTTACTTCGGGCCGCCCACCTGAGTGATTTATGTCCCACTTAGTGCACGATGAGCATATGAGACACAATTGTGATAGGTAATGACATTGGTGACACTCACGCTCCGCAGCTATTATGACAGCACATCGCGGTTATTGTAAACATCCACAGTGTCGTCCCCATTACGTTAATTGGGTAATCCTTCAGACCTGGCGGGGTAAAGGGTAGGAAAATGGCCACTAGGGTTGAAGTTGGATTTCCCTAATCTGTTGGCCCATGCTCGTCAGACTCGACCCCCTTGGACCGCTAATGTGTCATCCTATTTCCTATCCCTATCAATCGGCTGTCCAACCTCGTCAATAAAGGGGTATCCCGCAAGTGCCTCGGGGGAATCGGGTAGATTGGCCTGTCGGTTGTAACGATCCTCGCAATTGGCCTGGGGGTTTCATTCGATAAAGTTGGCACTAATTCACGGAACGGTTCTCAATCTTTCGCGGAGAAGGTCCGCGCAATAAGGGCGTATGACCCCCAGGCTTGGCAAATGAAATCGTCGCCATGATAGGTCGACGGAAGCCTAACGACTTACGGCCAAGGTTCACAACGATAGGTTTGTTCCAAGTCTGATGCTGTCCCGATGCCTTCTGAATCTCTGTTGAGTTCCGTCCAACATTGCACCGGCTTACCTGGAACGCCGAGCTGCCCACAAACTTATAGTGTGACTTCACAGTGATTCACGTGACTGTAAATGTATGTCTTAGGGTGTCGTTTTAGCTGTATTTTTGGTCGTAGAATCCGTTTTTGGGGGTCCCAGAACCATCTGATTTGGGGATCTATGGGTTTTTCGTGGGGCTTCTGCTCATCTGCTCCAGATAACAACTTGACACGCCGAGCACCAAAATAATGTGTGAAGGTTATGAGAGAGGTTTCGACTGGGTAGGTTCATCAAAGTCGACAGCTCCAAACCACACTCATTCGAGCTGACGGTTCCCGTCTGTCAGCAGTTGGACTGCTGTCAACCTACAGATCGACCTGGAACAGCAGTTATCTCAACTGTCTCCGTCGATTTCTGTTAACAGTCCGTCAGACCTGGAACGTTCCTGATATTGGTCCAAAGTGCTATGTTGAGTCTCCGACGATGAGCGCGTTAGACTATCATACTGGGCGAGTTATTTGTGTGTTTTTGACGAAGTCATTTGAGTGTGCGATCCCGTTCAATTATGTATGTCTTGATCGAGAAGACATTTTCAAGCCGTCGCAGGAAGTTCATGTTTGTTACACCTTAGAGTCTAAGGCTTAGACTATTATAATAGTACTATTATAATAGTACTAAGCCCTCTCTGATAATTATCAGAGAGGGTATTTTAATGGCTTCCTGAATATCCCTCCTTCCACACTGTTGCGCCAGTACTTCTCCCCGGTCCACTGATCCCAGAGCTGGATACCTTTTGCGCTCCAGGGCTTCTCACTCCAAATTTCATGGTTGTGGTTAACAATTTTAAATTTTCGGAATGCCGCACGATAGCTGACTCAGTGCTGCCACATCTCCCGCACAAAAAACCCTGAGCCACAGAAAAAATTCCTAATAAAAAAAGCCAAAACTTCAGTTTTACGTCGAAATAGAGCCGCTGACGGATCAATTAGTTTTAATAAGATCATCATTTAATAAGACAACCTAATGAACTATTTCTGAAAATTGACGTAATATATATTGACGAATCTGTTCAAAGACGATACCCATTCCGTGTCTTCAATTTTTTGCGCCCAAACCCATTTGTTTTGAGTGCTTCCAGTTGACCCCAATGCCGTTACTTCAGCTCCCTAAAGCCTCTCACATTTGTTGTTCGGAACCGACGTTAAACAGTAGATCCCTACTACTTCTGTAATAACTGTTCAACACGATCGACAGAAGTTAGTAGCGAGAGGTTGTCTCCGCCCGTTAGCGGGTATGGAACTCGAAGAAGAAGAAGAAGAAGAAGAAGAAGAAGAAGAAGAAGGAGTTATTTTCTTGAATAATATTATGAAAGTTAATTATTAACTTCGTGGTCTTTGTAGTAGAAGAATAAGACAGTTATAGGAAAAAAGGGTTGGACAGAAAATAGAGTATTCACATTACAGGGACCATGTTTGAAAACTTTGAGAATGATTTTCTCAAATCGCTGTTTCGCTTCCGAGTCTGCAAGGCAGAGGAAGCATTGTTTTCACTTTCGAATTTTACTATGCCCTTATTGCACTCCTCCTCAATCGGCATTCTCCCAACGCTTGAGCTCTTGCTAACGTTCCACTTCTTATTTGTACAGGCAAATGTAAGGACAACGAGGCCAACACCATAATTGAGATGTTGGTCATGAACAAAACGCGGACTCTGATCGGGTCCTGGCCGGCGGAATACTGCGACGTGATCGAATCTGCGGCAGTCGTGACGGCTGCGACTGTCATCGCTTGGGATTGCCCTAAGGTGAGCTTACACGTGCGTGAGTTATTTGTACGAATCATCTGATATTACATGTCAGGAAATCCCTAGAATTATTCTCTTTTCGTTTAAAACTGATTCTGAATATGTTCGCTTTGTTAAAGAAATTAGATTGCTTTAGTGTAAATGTGCCCGTTGAAAGTAAATTAATGCAATGTGCTTTATTGTCTCTCCACGTGAGATCTGACAGCTAAAATTTATTTCCCCGTTTCAATTTACGAAAGTACTTACATGTTACTGCTTGACTGTAATTCTTCGGGAGTAACATATTACGTATCTTAGGGTTAAAATACTGTTATTGTTATTCCCTTTGGGGATAAAATTTTATTTTCGTTGCAATGATTTAAAAAGGTGATTCCCTCGCGTCGGTTTATTTTTTATTCGGGCGGGACGAGGGACCAAAAAGGTCGAAAAGGCGGAAGAGGAAAGTGGAATGGTCGTGTAGCTGACGGTGACAAAATCCTCCACCCATAGAGCTACGGTCTCCATCATATTTGTGAACCCACCGCCTCCGGGTCTAAACGTTTTTGTGCCTTATTCCTCTCAATCCAATTTTACTTCTTTTTTTTTTGTCGATACGTTATGGTGAACTTGAGAGCGAAAAAATAATGGATGTTTTCTTTTGTATAATAAAGTATATGTACTGTGCCATTATGGACCTTCCTCTACTATTGGAAGGTACAGAGGGGATGCCCCGTCCAAGGCCACCCTGGCCTACAATAAACCAGACGTCTACTCAACGTCTCACGAGTCTCATTTCTCGTCCTCGAATCCTCGCACACTACATCGGTAACCCCGACGTTGAACTTCAACCTCCAGCCTTCTGAACCTTCTCGTCGTAGTATTTCCGCACTTCGAACTCCAGACAACAATTGGAACGTCTTATCGCAATCCCCCACCTCATCATCGTCCCCTCTATAATTCGGCCTCTCTTCGAGCGAATCGCCCCTCCAACGCCATCATCCGGCGAATTCATCGGTCAGGCGTCAAGTGCCGACTCGAAGACATCCGGGAGAACTTCACCTACAATTCAACGGAGAACGAAAGGGTTTATTATTCTTTGATATCGGTTACTTTTGCAGAAGTTTAATTCTGTCAATGGAAAACATTTTTGGGAAAACTTTTTATGACATGGATATGTCTTAGTTCTGGGGTCTTGCAAAGTTTTGCGACACACAAAAAATGCAACGTTTTTTATTGATTCCACCCATGGCAACCCGTCAACTTAATTTTTCATAGTAACAACGCTTGTTAGTTTCTCGTATTGAATTATCAAATTCCCGTCTATCACCAACTATATGCAGCCCATAGCAACCCATCAACTCAAAATGAAATTACTCAGTACCTATTAAACAAATCGAAGGCTCGCAAAATCATAAGACATAATATGTCTTATGATGTCTGTACATGGATATTATCCATGTACAGATGTATCTGCATGCAGTGTAGATACTCGTCATCAGTTTTTTATTGGTTGCACCCGTGGCTGGTTACTGGTGGTGGTTACTGATGATTTTTATCGATAGAATTTGGTAACATTCGTTTCCTTTGAGTGCGGGATTACCTTGAGTTTTGTTCGGAAATGGAGCAACTCCCTTCAAAATTTAAATATGTTATACCTATCATTCTGAAATAGGTAACAATAATACAAAATAAAAAAGGTAGGTACTCAGCTCCCCATCTATGGGTTATAAGTAGGTATAAGTAGGTATGGGCTTGTACCCGTGAGGCTCTGTGGTGCTATCAGTTGGGGGTTTTGAATGATTTTGGGGGCCGAGTGCGGTATCGTTTTTGAATTTAGTTAGTTTGTCACCATTTGATGCTAGTAACCCGGCTCTGCAACTACCTTCTAAGACTGGATTGTGGAGAAGGGAAATGAGAGGCATAATGAAAATTACTGCACGTAACTGACAGAAAAGACTTGACCAACTTCGAAGTTCTGAACCCGTCTGTTCACCAATTTAAGTTCTACTGCTCATGGGCTGGAACCGACTTGTCTGGCTAATCTTCAAACTTTTTTTCAGCCTATTACCAACAGTCTTGCCGTTGGCAGCTAAAGAAGCAGTGAATATTCAATTTCGACTTCGATTTTAAAGCCTGGATTTTGGGCCTCTAAATATTAGCAAATTCAGAGGCAAGCCCATTCAGAGAAAGCGTGATATACTCAACTTCATTCAACTCAACGCACCTACTTTCTTTTTAATCATACATTAAATACACGATAGTGAATCGCCAGAGATAATATCTCAATAATATCAATTTTGGGAACCCGTGGTTTGGATAGTATGCGAGAGTGTATGCGAGGATAATATGATTGAGCTACGACGACTCCCCTGGCGGTTCACTCTTGGTTTAGTACACCTATGTATTCGTGTCGGAGGTCGAAAATTCTGATCGGCCTCAAAATTCGACACTACATATCCGTTTCATGAGAAGTAAATTCCAAAAACGAAATGTCCTCCCGGGGTTCGAGCCGTTTTAGGCAGTAGGATGTTTTTTTTTAATCTGAAATTTCGACAAAATACTAGATTTACCATCTAGTTGTGCCCGCAAGGTTTTCGGCTATGGAGTCAAGTTAGGTGTCATTGTCAAAGTTGGAAGTGGAGCCCGTTTTAATTAAACGGTGGAGACCTCATTTGGTTCCTCCGTTGATCTTTCAAGAAGCGGCCAAATTCCTGTAAAACCCCCATCAGGGGATCTAAAACGCAATTCGGCGCCACCGGAACAATTGGATCCCATAATGCCCAACAATCATGTATCATAATAATAGTATGATAATAATAATTGTGGCGCCCATGGGCCGCACGCTATTACGCTAAATTCGCTAGTCCACAGGAAGGATACCTGGCGGTGAGATCGGGTGGCCAAGCTTCTCGCGGGGGAGGCTGCACCACTCCCAAGAACTGTACGTCCCTTATCTCACCGCCAGGTCTTCACTGATCGTTAATTATGTCAAATACCCGCAGTGGCTTTATGATTGGACCTGCTGCCCAGGTCCACGCTTTCAATTCAGTTAGGGAAAGCCCTCTGCCGTTGCTGAACACCCTAGTGGCACAGGTTTTGCTTCTGGTGGAGGATGTTCATGTTTTTGATTTTTTTTTTATCAACAAAATTTTTTGTTTTAACTTTTTTGCCTGGGATCCATCAAAAATCCCATTTTAGCCCCCATGAAAGCCCTATAGATCGTCACAGTGAAATCGGATCGTTCCGGGACCCCCAAAAATGGATTCTACGTCCAAAAATACTTCGAAAACGATACCTAACTCAATCCCATAGCTAAAAGCCCTCAAAAACCCCTCCCATAACCCCATTTTAGACCCATAGCGCCCCACGGGTTTGGGCGATCGGACTGAAAACCTTACGGGCACAACTAGATGGTAAACCAAATATTTTGTCAAAATTTCAGATTTTAAAAAAATGCCTAATGCCCAAAACGGCTCGGACGGCGTACGGCGGACGGACATTTCGGATTTAGAATGTAGACCTCTTGAAACGGATAATGTCAAATTTTGAGGCCGATCCGAGTCGTCGACCCCCGTCGCGAAAACATTGGTGTATTATTCCAAGAATAATAAGAATTTTAAACCAAAAGAATTTTTGAAGAAAAAATCAAAAGATTTTTTTTCCAAAAATCTTTTTCATTGACACAGAATTAAATTTTTGCACAAGTAACCTACATCAAAGAATAATAAACCCTTGTGTAACATTAAATGTTACACAAGGGTTTATTATAAAACGCTGCAAATTTTGCAGCGTTTTATTTGATCAATTTCATAAACAATGATTTGAATTGTTTTCAAAACGCCTCCTTCGACCCAGGTTTCAAAACACAATGGTTTCTTTACTGTATTGAGTGGTAAACGTGTGTTTAAATGGTTGTTCATGCTCGTACATAAGCCTAAGCAAAAAGCTTGAAAAGCTGAAAGCCAGTGAGTATACCCGTTAAAATGCTAAATTATGGTCTTTACAAAATTGTAGTGCAATATCGACGTTAAATTCGGATTCTAGGCCACAAAAAACATAAGTGTACAGAGTTTTATTGAAATACTGCCATGAGAAGGGGTTTATGCCGCTATTGGGGGGTTTTGCACCACTGTGCGCCGCTTATCTCAGCTGCCAAGTTCAGTGCTCTGTTTTTATGATAGTTCCATCCTTTGGCTAGTGTCATCAGGTGTTTTAAAGTTTGTTTGTAAGTTCAGCAGTAACTAATTGTAATTCATTGTAATCTTGTGTAACCCATCAATGAGTTGGGCCTCATGACAGAACAGTAGCATCAGCTCCCCTCTAAACCCATATATTTTCTGCGTCCCCTTCCCAACCGGTTCACTTTTTCTCTTAAGTACCTACAACAAAATTTGTTTAACATTTAATGTTGAGCTCATGTGAGCCTGCCAACACCTCAAGGCCCGGTGGCGTCTTCGGCGGAGAAAATTTCTTCAGAACACTGCGAGGGATGTGGGAAACGCTCATGAGAAACCCATCAAAATCTCATTATCCGGAGGATCACACAAGTTGGTTATCCCGCCGAGATGATGCTGATTTCCGTATGACTGGAAATGAGAGGAGGAAATGACTTGTGAAAATGATTTTTGACTGGCATTTTCTCGGAGATAAGGCGGAAGAGCTTTTGCCGGGGTAGACATTCATTCTGCTGGGATGACAAAATGAGAGTCGTGTCGACACAGCAGGTGCTGGTGGTACTTAAGTGTGTGCACCAAGTTTAGTAACTGTCGGGTATCGAATTCAACGCATGATGTGGGCAGGCCTGAGGGAGGCGCAAAAGGGAACTCCTCTGAGACCTCCCCTTCCAGTTTGGGGGGAAGGCCGTGTCAGACACAAATAATGACAACTTTTTCCTCCCAAGAGAAAACAACGACGCTGAAAAGGGTCGCGTACAAGGGTTCACACTTACGTTCACGGCGAGGTCCCCGCGGTATTAACCCTCCCCCGCCGGCTGCTTATAACTGTCAAGGGCTTTCCAGAATATTAAGGCTTAAAAACCTTTCCATACAAGCGTGGAAATATTCAGATGGAAACGTGGCATGTGGCAGGACCACGTTTGCTTTCTACGTGTCCCACTGACATCACTTTTCTTTGGCGTGTTAGCAGACATGATGAGATGGATTACAACCTCATCTGTGGTGGGGTTGGTATTTCTTGATAGCCGTAATAAACGACTATTTGTGTTTGTGTGATTCTCCGAAAGTAGGGATATTTCTCTCTCATTTTCGGGGGTTCTTAAAGTGCGATTATTGTAGAATTTTTTCATCATAATCGATGTATTACACCCCTTAGATCGAAAAACCATGAAAACATTACGAAATGTATTCCTACGATCACAAAATTTAAGTGATATTTGGCTGTTGAGGGTCTGTCTTCATGTGAGGGTCTTCCGACCTAATTCGGTGAAATCGTGATAGGATCTGACGAATGAGCTCCTTTAATGATTTTTTAAAATGTTTTTCCTGCAAAGGTCGTGCTTCAAAAGTTACGAAAACGGGTCCATATTGCAGAAAACCCGTTTCAATTATTTATAGGGCCTTAGGAAAAATATGATATTTGAATTCCGAGGTCTGGAGGGGGTAAATGACGTGGGCTGCTTCGTCGTCTATTTAGCGCTCTGGCGGCTCAGTGCCCAACTATTCGACGCCCAGCCTGGCGAGGTGTGACGTCAAATATGCCCGGCGTTCATTTCAAAATCTCTTAACATTTCGAAAACAGCTCAGCACGTACCTATACGGATTTTCGAACTAACAATTGGGGTTTATGGGGTTTAAAGGGTGCTGAATCCGAATATGTTGTCAGAAATGCTGAATTCTGACCTATTCAAGAAGCCCATTGCGGGTGAGGGCCATTAAATAAAACATATTATTATTAATTAATAATAATATGTTAATGTTGATATAGATTAATCTATATCACTAATTCTCACCGTGTCTGGTGCTGGCTGGCTGGTACATAATAAAATTCCAAAAATTTACTGTTTTGGCTAAACCTCAGCCAATTTTCAATGTACAACCAGAGGTAGGAACTCGATTCAATATACCAAAGATCTTGATCGTATTTAAATCTTCAAAAAATTTGCTAGACTGTATAGAAGTACTATTATTACTCATTTTGCATCTTAGAAATAGAACGTAAAGTTTACCGTAATGATAAGCTGGAAATCATCACAATTAGGAATGGAAAAGTGTCAGGATTTTTTTTTTTTTTTAAATTGATAGGAGACGTTCAAATAATACTGAAAATGGGGTTAAAACACAAACTGCAAGATCGTAAGAATTTATAAAACTTATGGAAAAATTGCCATTTGAATTTTGGCGGAAACCCGAGGTCAGCCCCTATTGGTCGACGAGTTGGCCACCATTAAAAAAACTAAAAACTGAAGGATCGGTCTCGTCGAATAAGCCAATTTATATCACGAATAAGTTGATCACATTCACAACAAAGCAAACACTGCCGTTTTCGCGTTACTCCAGTGTCACTAGTGCCAACCACCAAGAAAATCAAGAAAACGTTTGAAAATCGACCTGCACTCTGGTGTCTTTGATTGGAAACCGAAACCGGTGTAGGTGACGTCACCTAAACCGGTTTTTGAACAACTTAAGATGATTTGTAAACTACGTGAAAGACTTTTTGTCACAAAAATGATGTATTTTTCCCTTTTTGACTTTTAACGTCATGGTACAGGATGATTTAACTCAAAATTCGGGTGCATTTCCATTCTTAATTAAATCAAATACGTGTTGGTACTGGTAGGTACGTTCCAATATTAACCCACAATGTGAACTTGAAAATCATGAACAACACTTAAATTAGGTAAATTTAAATTTAAACGCGTTTAATTTAAATTTATATTCCAATTTACCTTTTGAAAGATGAGATGGGGGATATCATCATAAATTTACACCCCCAATAGATCTGATAAAGAGTAGGATTTCATTTTTATGTTCTGCATATATACGATTTCCGACCTCATCCTGAATGAGGCGCAAACCCTCAACTTATGGGTTGAGGGTCTGCTTTTCGTCCTTCAAACACATGTAGACAGGTCAGACTAACAACTAGAGGATTCCCCTTTTGGCCACTTCTTCTCCAACTGAAATCTGAGGTATTATGTGAAATTCATCAAAAAAGTACTTACTGGAGCGAAGTAGTCGAAGCGTGAGGGTCTGTCGACACTTTTGCTCGGCCACAAATCCCCTCAACAAAATTTGTTTACATTTAATGTAAACAGTCAAATGATAAGAGGCGGGATGGCCTGGGAGGAAATCATCGAACTTCAGAATCACCTGACTGTGCAAATTGTGGTGACGTCATAGTGGAGACTTCACTACCTAGTGTGAGGGTCTGCTTTCAATAATGAAAACTCGTTGGACAAACCTTATTGCTGACCCTGAGCTTATAAAATTTATAAGGCAATTTATATTTAATATATTCGGCATTCCTTTTGCTATGCTCTAGCGGAAAGATGTGCTGACACAACCTACCTATTGTTTTTGTAAAATAATAGGGCGCAATTCAATATTTATGAATGGTTAAACTTGAAAAATCGAATTATTGGACATGCGAGGGTCTGCGAAATAGCCTAATTTAAAAATACTAAGAGTAACATTTCAGAAAAAATGAAGGAAAGGTCGCTTCGTAACCGAATTTTTCAACAACAACAAATTATTTGATCATGGGTCGCTGTACTAAGCTCTGGACAAGAACATCCCTACTCTCGGAGAGTGCTACAGTCCTAATGTTTTTTTGGTCAAAATAATTTTCACTCGCGTCAATTATTGACTTGGGAGAATTATGGAATATTTACTTTTATTTTCACAGATACCCTGGATTCGGAAAGGATCCAAAATGGTCCGAGTTCTCCCCGAAATGAGGACAGTCGCGTCTGCCATGATCAACTCGTTGAAACATCTGCGGTTCAAATCCATCGTCACCATCACGTTAGGTGAGGCAAATTTGTTTTATACGTTAGAGGGATCCGTTTCAGTTGCTGAAAATTCTTCAGCGAATGACCGCATTTGGCGTGATGGGGCACTAAGGTTTATTTCGATCAAGTTAAATGATAAATAATTTATATACAGAATTATTCTCCTGTGTCCTACAAGTTTGTTTTGAAATTTCATTAGACGTGCCCTTTGAATCCGCCATTGCCTTCAGGATTATCTTTGGGAAAGACCCGGTTCGACGGTGGCAAACTTCGTTACCTGCGTTTGTCGTGTGAACTATATTTTTCAAAGTTTTAACCTCGCCAGCATAATTAACTTTTCCCCCTCCCGCTGACTCTCAACTCAAGTCGTCGACAGAGTTTTAATCGCGAAAACGTGGGAAATGTTTTTACGGAAGTTAGTCATTGTGACGGACCAGAGGGGAAAAGTTTGTGGGGTTCCCAGCCGGGTTGAAAGTCATACCACACCTTTTCAGGGGGCTGATAATTCGGGCGGGATGTTTTTAGAGTGCAGAGAAGAGGAAGTTATTATCACTTGAATTTTATCGTTGTGGGCGTTCAACTTACACTAAATATTAGTTCTTGACCCTAAACGACGTGTTATTCCCCTTTCGAAGGCCAATTGTGCCCCTTATTTGCCGACCGAATTCGGACGGAATCCACAAGTTTAATAAATGGGCGTCTGTGACATACTTCCACGAAATTGGGGGGTCCTAGAGTATTTATTTCGAAGAGGGACGAGCGTTCCTGGAGGATGGCCCTCTTCGGGATGAAATGTGGAAATAATAGAAGCATTAAAAGTCAGTAGCGAGCCGTCATCAATAACCCGCCACCACTAAGCGCCATAGACTTGATATGAATGGACTGCCAAATATAAGCATATTCGACGGTCGGCAGGGAGAAGGGCTTAAACGGAAAATTTTTGCCTGTCACAGTTTTCAAAATCGCCCAAGCATTGAAAAGTTTTTTCCAATATCTTTTCTTTTGTTATATTGTCGACACTGGTAACATTGTTCAACCGCCAGAGGAAGAAAAAACAAAAAAACTGCTCATAACTCAGAATCGCCAAAAATGTCAGTTACGCCCTTCTCCCTGCCGACCGTCGGACATATTATGTTCCATTAGTTTCGGGGACGTTTGGGCTAAAATGCTCCTGTTGGTGCCAGTGGATGTCTAAGGGATGTTGAAGCACGTCGAGTTTGACAAAGTTTGGAATTCTCGTTGAATTCACGCAGCAAAAAATCACCTCTCACCTACCGTTGTACTTGGTGGCTGTCGCGGTTCCCAACAAGATCGCGATTAATATAAATCCCAATGCACGGTTGTAGGTATAGTATAAATTATTCAGTATACAGTAATATCCAATATCCACGTATTATATAGGCAATCCAACCATATTATAGTGTATCAAACCAAGCACGTCGCCCCTTAGGGCGTGTAGCCCAATAGCACCCTCCACAACTCCCCTCCTAGGTGCTCCCAAGCCTCTCAGTTGGACGTATAGTGTGTAAATCCTGGTGTATAAACATAGTATAAATGGGCGACGAACGTGCTATCATATAAGTGTAAATTTACCTGTGGGAGTACACCATTTCTTCCTGGTGTACAAGCTCTGCTTCGCAGCTATGTCCTATCAGAAGTGCACTGGACACATCCATAGTCACAACTGTACAAGCAAGTAGGGACAGAGGCCATCCCCTACTGGCTATGCCAGCGAACCCCCGACCGTATCCCTCCTGGCCTCCGACCCAACAACTTGTTTCCCATATTGTGTAGTTTTATCTCTTAAAGAAACATTGGGGTGGGTTTGGGGGGAGGGAGGGGAGGCGGCCACGTCGCCGACGGACACCCCTGCTCTATTTTTTGACCACTTTTGGAGCAACTGATCGTGTCACTCTCCTCCTCCTCCTCCTCCTTTTTCTCTAGCGATTTAGTACAATGCATTACATAAGTCAAGATCAGGAACCAGCAGCACTAAAGTTTTCTATTGTGACGGGTCTAGTTCGAAATATTACTCTACACTGAACAAAGGATTCTGCAGCAAAAACGTTCTCACTGATCGCATAATGACTTTGCTGGGCTCACTTTTCAGACTTGAGAGCAGCTTATTATATACCTATGGCGATCCCAACATCCTCAAAGCGATACTGAGTACTGCTCACTTGAACCTGAGGGATGTTTAAATTGTGCCGTTTCCGCTTACTATATCCCATGGATGTCCTCTCTTCTCTATTAGAGAGTTCCTAAAGCCACTTTTTGCCTAACGGCGATGAGTTACGGTCGACGTAACTCGAGATTTCGCGCATGCGCAGAAATAACGGCGATAACTTACGTCCTTATGCCTAACGTCGAACGTTATTGCCGTAAAGATATGCTTACGCTTACGGCGATATGCTTACGCTCTTAAGGATAACGCCGTTAATTTCGAACAATATAAGGTAAATAGCGGCACTTTGAATTTAGCGTGACTTTTGATAAGACCGTATCTCTGTTACGGTGTTATGTGAAGTTAGCTTTTCTTTGATTCTCCCTAGACAAATCCCTTACGGCGATAAAAATTAACGGTCGACGTATCTCGGATGTTTCTTTAGGAACTCTATAATGAACGCTGTTCATTTTAATCGATATTTCATTTATGTATGTTGTACATTGTTGTACATTCGGAAAAATAGGGGTAAAAAAAAAAAACACTATAATATATGTAATACGTGCTTTATCGTGAAAGAGCACAATTTCATTAGTCACAAGTCAGAAATACGAGTACTACATACATAATATGTATGTACATATCATTCTGATGCAGTCGGTCATCTTTGACTGTTTTTTGGAGATTATGTCAGCAGCAAACCTCTTTTGTATGGCTTGTGCAATGGTGTCAAGAGCGCCTTTCTCCCGCTGATGATCTGAAGAAAGCGTCAGGAATGTTCTCAACTTCTGACAGCTTCAGCAGATGTTGGCATTTTTCCGAAGTGTCCAGTTTCCATTTTCGTTCGTGACTGTGTTATCCACACCACCTTTCCGAAAATGATGTTGTGTCTTGCGCAAAACGTTTGAATCCAAGAGGGAGTTGAAATTTTCTTTCTTGATTAGAGATGCCAAGTCGGTTGCTTTTGCCTGGAGAATGGGACCATTGATAGGGATGTTATTCGCCCTCTGCTGCTTCAACCATTTCAAAAGGACGTCGTCTAAATCGGCGTGAACAGTGTGCCTCATCCTCTTCACTTTTTCGCACCTATTGAACTGCTCAACAATTTTATCTCTATTCTTCAATATTCCGTAAATCGCAGAACGGCTGCATGCGCCTGAACAGTTCGTAATAACCGATAGCGGAGCTCCGCCGTCCCAAGAAATGTGTTAGTAATAGTCGATATCAACGTTAAATTCCCTTAACACTCCACGAGGCCGGAGATTTTGTTCGTTATTATCAATTGTTCATTATAACCGGTGTCGTTATAGGCGATCTCTACCGTACTTCTTGCTCGGAGAGTTCTTAGGTCCGCACGATACATCGTTCCTTCCCCAACTGAGTCTGAGCAATCGGTATTATGATCACGGAAATTCCTGAGGTCTTCAGTAAACCACAGATCGCACTGTTTCTTGCTTTTCCTTGATTTAAAGGATACCTACTGGTAAGCTCTCTTTAAACGTATCGAACAAAAAACTTGTACAAGCCGTAAGACTATCTGATATGCAGTTCGGAACACACAAGATGCCCTCATTAAATTTATGAAAACCTTTCTGAGTCATTTTCCTGACTGCTGCTTTCTTTTGTATTCCACCTGTACCTGGGGATGGAGAACTTGAACAGTGAACTGATCTATTAACGTATGCCCTAACACATCCACGCTATTACTGTGTCCAGACGAGTAGGCTTGAAGTTTCTTACTGCGAGGCCAAAGGACGCAAAAAAGTCCACGAGCTCTCCTCGCTTCGTGGGAAAGTATATTCGGCGGTACGTTAAAAACCCCTGCAACAAAGATATTCATGTTATAAACGCGTTGTGATTCAATAATCTCAATCATTTTATCATAAAAGACAATCGTATAGTAGACAGTTCAGTTTTGAACCCTTAAGTCTCAATGAAATAATATTTTTACATCGACATCTAATCCAGTCCACCTCCTCAACGTCCATGGCGTCAAATTTCCCACATGACCGTCTCGCCACTTCATCACAGCTAACGTATTCTGCCGCTCCTGTGTTCTTATGGATCAGTCCCAGCCATTTATCAAAGATATGAAAAAACATTACTTTTATTCTTCATGTTAGAACAAGATGTATTGTATTCTCGTACAAAAAGAGCTGTAGCCGATTTCTCTGGTTTCGTTGCTTGACAGATGTTCCTCACAAGTATTGCTCTGATTGCTGAGAGCGCGTTTGACCTCCCTGAAATTTTTGCTACTTGAAACAGATTATGAATGTGGGTGATTTTTGTTTTTAACTTCTTTCTACTAATATAAATAAAAATTTTATCATTTTTAGCTACTCTTTTGCCCTTTAGGTACGAGTTACTGGTCCCAGCTTTCCGTTTTGGTGGAGAACACCGCTTTGAAAGCCAATATCACTCTGCGAGAAGCTATCCATCTGAATGATGGGAATTACACGCCTGAAGAACTGGCGTCACGGCTGACACCCCTTGCTAAAAGTAGAAGAGGTAAGCTCTCCCTTTCAAAATCAGAATCGATATTAGGCGGTTCCAAAGCCGCTTTATCTCGAATTAAATTCCTAGCCTTTTGGAGTAACAGTTTGAATTTTAACGTTTACTGTAGTGTTGACCTTTTCATGTATTGTCACTAACCAATAATTTACATATTTTCAGGAGAACGAAATTTGTGTTATTTGTCAAAATTTGACACAAAAAAACATTATTATTTAATCGGTAATGGAAGTGATGACTTATTATTTAATAGTGGAAGTAATTCCATTATTTAATAATGGAAGTAATGACTTACACCATGGAGGAAAGGAAAGGAGAACTCACTAGATAGGACCTCATGTGACGAAATCGACGGTGGCGCTATCCCTACAAGATGTAGTGAATTAGACATAGTAGCTTCAAATCCGACTAGAATGAGCCACTAGCCCTTCTTCCAAGAAAAACCCAAAATGCCACACAAATGCCTCCGACAGAGGGTGAACGACATGGGGCAGGCGGGGCGGTGCCCGAAGGGCCCCGTCGACCACTTTTTTGATCCTGAAAGAGCCTTACCTCGGCAAAGACTTAACTCAGACTGAACACAATGGTCTCTCAAAATTAAACAATTCTACATTTGAGTGCTGCGCCACAACAACGTTGTATCTACATTTTTTTTTAGAAAAATTGAGTTTTAGGAGAGTCTGGCGATCGACTAGCCCCCCCCCCCCCCCCCCCCCCCAGTGTTGCCAGAAGTTCGAGTACTCAACCCGCCAGTTGAGCGCGCCAGAGTAGCCCAAAAATCGCGCAGTTTTAAATCGTATGAGCGGGGGGGGGGGGGAACTCGCCTGTGAGTTGAATTTTTCCACATTTTTCAAAATATCCCCTTTTTTGCCTCATGAAAGCCCCACGGGTTTGGGCGATCGGGCTGAAAACCTTGCGGGCACGACTAGATGGTAAACCGAGTATTTTGCCAAAATTTAAGGTTTCAAAAATGCCTAATGCCCTACCCCGGACGCAGCCTAAGCTTGGACATTTCGTTTAGTGTCCAATTTTGAGGCCGTTCAGAATTTTCGACTTCCATCGCGATTACGCGACATCTTCTGGTTCAGTTTTGGCAACAAACCACCTTCAAAGTTCACTACATCTCGTTGAGGTCGCGCTGCAGTCGCAATCCCCCGACCCTTCCACCACCGGGTTGGCGTTTTGGGGCCGTTTAACACAGAATTGAGGCTTCCTTTTCTTTCTTCCGTGGCCTTACACTGTTGTTGGTCCTTGATGGTATGTGATGTTGTTCAATTATTTTCTCATGATATTGTTAGGTAGTCATTGAACACACTACAATTGCAAGACAAATAGAAATTGAAATATCGAAGCTCTCAAAGCTACATGTCGCCCCACATAGAAAGTAATGAGCGCGCAGCGGGACTCGAACCCACTACGTCAACGACTACAAATGGCCGCGGTCTTGATTTAGCTATGACGACCAGTGGTGTAATTGGGGGGGGGGGGGGAGTGAGCCTTGAAGTTGTCTTTACTACTCTAGGGACACGTGACAGGAATGACGATTGGGTCATCCATTACGGTATAATGCCAACATAATCTCGAAACTGGAAAAAGCAGTGATGGGGATTAATTGAGTGTCTTCAAGAGCAATAGACGAGTCCATTAATTCTCGTAATTCAAACAGAAGACACAAAGCATTGGCGCGGTGACGTGAATTGTCCGACGGCCATAACTAATAATTAGTAGTACTAATTATTAATACCTACCTAGCGCTGACAATCAGTGATTGTCAGGAAAGATTTCAACTCTAAGCACAGTACCTACTTTCGTAAGAACCTTTGTCTGTACACAGCAAATTAATTAAGGTAGTACCAGCGACCGATATCGTCTAATTGAATTTGAAGTGGTCAGGCATTTGGAATATAAATCCGGTCATTGAAATACGAACAACTTTGCTATGAAAACCAACTGTGGTTCGAAGCGATTTATTCAATGAGAGAAACAACCTCCAACTGAAATCCTAGACTGATTGCTCAAGCCTAAATTATTGAAGTTACCTCCGGAAGTCGTGAACGGTCAGCTAATAAATTTTGGGTCCTCGGGGGGGATTTCGTGTTTGGGAAGTCGGGGGTGTTCCAGGCGGGCCCTTCGACAAATCCTTTGACGTGGTAATTAATTCCCTGGTTGGCCCTTTCGAAGTGAATTACCTTTTCCTGAATATTCCAGCCACGAACCTCAGCCTATCATCGCGGTATACGAAACCCTACTTGTTGAGGGTGGTCGGGTCAGGGGTTGGTCCTGCACCACAGACGCGTTGTTTCCGCAAACTTGGCGTATAATCAAAAAGGGCGACTGGCTTCGGACGGGGTTTGCATATGTGGAATTTTAATTGGTAATAATCGTAATCGAGATAACGAGTAGTTTGATGAAGCAGTTAAAAGCAGAGTTGGGCACATTTTTATTTATAAATAAGGTTGTGAATTAATTCACATCATGCTTTGTTTGTGAATGTGAATGTGAATTAATTCATACTTTACCTATTTGTAAATGTGAATGTGAATTCACAACTGTAAATGTGAATTAATTCACATTCACAACTTTTTCTGTAAATTAAATTAAATTCACACAAAAAAATTTTAAATTATTCACAAAAATGTAAATAATTACAAAAAAGCCTGTGAATTTAATATGTGATGTTTTTTTTTTTGTTTTTTTTTTTTCATTCACAACTAAATATGTGAATTTTTTTACATTTACAGTGAATTAAGACCAAATTCGCGGTAATTACAGTTCTCATGGGTCTGCTGATATTGTAATACACTGATAAAAGCGGATGAATACAATTTTTCTGGCAATTACTACCACTTAATCCTACTACCACAATAATACCACTTAATAATATACTACAATTAAGTGGTAGGAAAAGAATTCACAAATTATTTGTAAATTTAAAAAAATTCACAAATTATTTGTGAATTTAAAAAAAGGCTTTTTTGTAATTATTTACATTTTTGTGAATAATTTACAATTTTTTGTGTGAATTTAATTTAATTTACAGAAAAAGTTGTGAATGTGAATTAATTCACATTCACAAATAGGTAAAGTATGAATTAATTCACATTCACAAACAGAGCATGATGTGAATTAATTCACAACCTTATTTATAAATAAAAATGTGCCCAACTCTGGTTAAAAGCATAGAAGCGTAGGTATACGCTTTTATGGAAGAATGAATTTGACAGGTATCGAGAACGGGGCCAAAACAGAATTATGACTTTTTCGCCGAGCTTTCGATTAATATATAATCTTCATCAGGACCTCATAGAAGGAACTTGGCGACCAATTTGGACAAATTGCTTACAAACTGGTTGTTAGTGCCCAATGTATTATAAATGCAGTTGAACTTCTGTACTATATGTTGTGGGTACACGCCATTTGCTCAGCATTTCAACAGAAACCATCTACGGCTTTTTGCTCACATTAGTTTGCATACAAAAATCTATAGAAGAAGGCCGATCGCACGAATGGCCAATGCAACATTCGAGGGCTTTAGGAGTACACGAAATGTACTCCTACTATACGAACAAAACGGGTACGGTTGGGGGGAGGGGGACTTGCAGAACTGGCCCTCACTAAGTTAGTGGTAAGTAGTGGGGATAAGTTAAGACTTCAAATCGGAGATGGTTGCTCTCGAGATTTCTCATAGACATTTAAGTGTTAACATACCAGAGATGTCGCAGAGACAACACAAGCGCAACGTAGAACCTACTTCTCCTAGTGACTGCAATGAGACGTCTCTGTGGCGTTTCAAATGCATGTCACCGCCCTCTCATTCCGCCCTCATAGGGGCCTGGGCATGTTTTCCCTTTAAACCTGATACATCATTTCAATAATTTCCAATATGGCGACCCGCAATTTTTGATGGGATCTCGGGAATACGAGAACCCAAATTTACAACTCTTGACACCTCACATAGGCTTAGCCAGAACATCTCATCAACGTCTCAATGGCTAAAGACTCGGAGTCTCAGATACATCTCTGATACGTCTCAGCATTGCAGCTCTGAGACGTCTTTGTTGCGAACATAGAGATGTATCTGAGACGTCTCACCAACGTCACACGTCTCTTTTGTAACGTCACTGAGACGAAATATATCTCGTTTGAGACGTATAAGAGACGAATCAGAGACGAATTTCTGCTGTGTGGCGACGAGCCCTAAGCTAGTCGTGGGCTGGATGAAGACGGGCCAAACCGTGTCCAGGAAACAGGACGGGTTGCTGATGGCCTCGGAAGGCGTGACGATCCAGCGTTACGGGCTGGAGGACATCGGTCCAATGAAGATGACCTTGGGAGGCGTGATGGCCCGGTAAAACGTGCTGGAAAACGTCCAAAACGAGCGCTGAGTGCCTCGAAAGGCCATACTCAGGATGTCCTGGATACGGCTCAAGGGCACGAAATCCAGGGATGTACGTTCTAAGAGTACGGGAACTGGCTCTGAAAAGAGCTGATGACATCTACATACATGACAGAGGGCGGAGATACGACAGCTGACGACAAACATGCGAGAGAACTGACAATAGCAGTCTGAACCGATACGGTGCTGGATACGGAGGACAAAGAAACGACGGTCAAGGTGTCATCCAGCATCCAATCGCAAAGACTGACACGAGCAGGCACCTCCCCTTGTCTTCATGTTGGTCATGGAGTGGGGGATGGGAAATCTCTGCCAGGTGTTCTTGGTATTGTAGTTTGGCGACTTTACGCCTCGGTTCGACGGAATCGGTCCAGTCATCAAGTCGGCGCAGGATTAGTCGAATTCTGATCGCCAGTAATGTTGTCATTTGACTACTTTCCAGTCACATTAATACACAACCTCATTTAGGGAATCTTCTCCTACACTTTTAAATTCCTACCGCACAGATCAGATTCCTATATCGCTCATGCCAGAAATTCCGTTCCACCCTTGTTCAGGGCATGAAAAACTACGCCAATTATGTAAGCACTGTCCGGTGCCGTTATGTAAGCACTGGCCGTTGAACGGCCTTCGAAACGTTCATTTTTTCTCACAACGGCCCCCCATCATTTATTGCGTTATCTTGCCGACGGCCTAACCCCTGTTGATGAGGGCGCATTCATTTTCCAGCCATAATCGTCCTGGCGCCGCTGACATGGAGTCAAATGCCCTCAATCATACAGGCTTTCGGGAAGCTCAACAAAGACCCAGGCTCCTGCGTTTTTCTCATCCATTTAACTTTGCACCCCGGCCTCGTCAGTTTCAACGATTACCTTTCCCCAGCCGCCAGCTCACTTCTCATCCTGACATCGACTTCTTCAGCTCAGGTAGTTAATGGTTGATTTCTTGCCTTGTTCCTAATCTAGCTTTGTTAATATTAAATATTTAAGTCTAAATTTTATGTAATACCTCCTGTATTCGAGCTTCGTAGTAAACACAGTCTCTTAAAAAAGTAGAAAAAGTAATAGAAAATTATGAAATGGCGTGTTTGGTTGTTTGTTCGTTGACATTTACGATTTTTAAATTTTCTATAAACACATACTCATTGTTCATTTAAATTTAGTCCAGTCAATGAATGATCCTAGCTCTGAATTTTGGTAGCTCAAGGTTTCTCCTCGGAAACTTGTTTAGTGTGGTTAAAAAGAGAACTTCAGGAACGTGGGCCGCAACTCATACGTCTCGAAGAGGATTGGGCCGCAACTAATCATCTTCGAGTGAGCATACTAAAAGTCCTCTCGTCTAGGGGTGCGTTCAAAAGACACTCATCTTATAGGAAATTTACTGTGAATACAAAAAATATACTTACGTTTAGTAGGTATAAAACCTTTTTCAACCATCGACAACCTCAAAAAATTGCAAAAAGGAATGAGCTAAAAAGCGCCTTAAAATTGAGTCAGGCATTTTGGGTTGACGAGGAAGAAGTCTGATAAAAATTTCAAGTTGATTTTCCTCATGGGATAGTCGCTGGAGAAAATCAATCAATCAATCAAGGAAATTCTATGTAGTGTATCAAACTCCAGATTTTTGGTTGGGTGCCTAACTTTGACAACTTGTAGCTCCCTTAGTTTGAATTTTTGAGAATCCCGGTTGGTCGCATTCCGTTCAAAAAGGTCTAAGCTTTCAAAACGGTACCCCCGATTTTTTCCAGGACTTTTTGGAGCGAGTAGAGAGAGGCATATAAGGAAGAAAAAAAGGTGAAAAATGTTTGGTCATTTTTTGCAGGTTTTTGATGGTTTAAAAAGGGTTTAGACTACAAGTGAGAACCTACGTAGGTACGATACAGAGAGAGTTCTACCCACTCGAACGGCCGAGCGAAGCGAGTAAGTAATTTCTAAGACTCGGGAGACGATTTTATTTCCCGCTTATTTCTTGGCTTTTAGGTGCCTACTTTTCAACTTTGGGTTGGCGTTTGTTTGTCCGTCACGTGTCGTTTGTCTCACTTGTGGTACCGGACGAGGACTTGAAATATAAGACGGAATGTGGACGACAACTTTATTGGTTCATTAACCGACAGAGACTGGCTTGTGCTCTCCGATGATGGGCACCCCTTTCCCTTGATTGATAAATACATACTTCATTATCTTAGAACAAAGTTTACATTCATATCATAACTGAGCTCTGCAATTCGGTGCACACGTTCTTGGATACCTCTGGTGATTATTACTGTGGAGGAAAGGGGGTCCGCCTTTATATACAGTGTTAAAATCGGTTCATAATTTGCCGGATCTGAGAATTTTGGAAATTTTTATTTGGGGGGAGGCTTCCGTCATGTTGGGGTTCCAAAGTGCCACCCCCCGGCTGGGTGCGGAGCGGCTAGATCCCTATAAGTTGAGTGTCTTTTGAACAAGTTCGAGTGAAGTCGGTGATTGCTGGAAAATTCATTGTAATGAAAGGTCCAAAAATAAAAAATAAAGCGCTGCAAATTATACGCTAGGGTTTATTATTCTTTGATATAGGTTACTTGTGCAGAAATTTAATTCTGCGTCAATACAAAAAAATTTAGAAAAAAGATTTTTGTATTTTTTTTTTTTTTTTATTCAAAATTTTTTTGTTTTACTTGAAAAATATTTGACCTCCTGGGATCCTTCAAAAATCCCATTTTTAGCCCCATGAAAGCCCTATAGATCGCCACAGTGTAGTCGGATCGTTCCGGGACCCCAAAAAAATGGATTCTGCGTCCAAAAATACTTCGAAAACGACACCTAACTCGATCCCATAGCTCAAAGCCTTCAAAAAACCCCTCCTGTAGCCCCATTTTAGTCCCATAGCGCCCCACGGGTTTGGGCGATCGGGCTGAAAACCTTGCGGGCACAACTAGATGGTAAACCAAGTAGGTAGGTATTCTGTCAAAATTTCAGATTTTCAAAATAATTCCTACTGCCCAAAACGGCCCAGACGGCGGACTGCGTAGGGCGGACATGTAGAACTTTTGAGACAGATAGTGTCAAATTTTGAGGCCGATCGGAGTCGTCGACCTCCGTCGCGATTACATGGGTGTATTATTCCAAGAATAATAAACCAAAAAACTGCTATCATCTTCGGATTCAGCCCCCTCAAAAGCCCTAGAAAAGGGAAGTAAAAGGAGGCTGGCAACTCGGAGTTCTTTTTTATTTATTTGTTTTATTATTATTTTTATTATTATTATTTGATTCCTTTTTTTTTTTTTTTTGAAGACCAGTTAATTATATTACACTGGTTCTAGTTACATTCTTATATAATATATAATCTACTTTTATTAGAATGGAAGTCAATTTTAGCGCTGTCCAAGTGGCGCCAAGCGAATGATTTTACGATTATGAGCTGTACTACAGCTCTGTACACCACTACAGTAGTGGTGTACATATGTCATGTTGTAGGTATGTCTTTGTCGACTGAAGAGAAGGTTACCGTAAAAAATTGCATTTCGCCATCTTTTGACTCGTATTTGAAAGAACCTCGTGGTTTATTTGCTCCGTGAAAAGCGTTCATTTTGCGTCCTGTCGAAGGAACATTATGAATTCACCGCCACCGCTTTGAATTCGTTCTCCCGAGGTTGTACAGCCCTTATTCTTTTCAGTATAAAAGAACTTCTTTTTTTGTCCGCCGTTCACAGGGAGAAGAATTGGACGCCATGGTGAACGGATCTCTGGGTCTGGCTCGGAACGGCGTCGTCCCCGGTCCTCTGTCAGTGGAAGAATTCACCGTGTGGGACTGGGCGGTTAATGCAACAGGTGACAATCAAACGGGGCACTGGAGGGCGGTCCTCAGCCAGCCCATCTTCATGGGGTAGGTCGTTTGAAATAGCTTGCAGATTATCCCTTGAGGCGCTTCAATAAACCGCACAACCTTTCCCCAATACTGAAAAACTCAATTTTCCTGCCTCAACGACTTTCTATTGGAAGAGAGGAATTCCTGCGCTATTCATTAATTTTTTATGTAGATAGAATGCTGCTTTTGCTCTGAAATTATCATCCGTGTTTGATTACTTCCGGTGATGTTCAAAAGCGCGAGAAGGGTCAAATCTAAAAGCGCCACCACAATTTGTATCAAAAGCGCGAGGTGGAACTCATGAGTTTTTTATGGTCTATTGCGGAATGCCAGGCGTCTCGTATCTCCAATTACGCCGCCAAGTGTTTTGGGGGATGAAGGAGAGAGTGTAGGGACGAATGTCTCTCTCTGGACGTTGACACGAATAAGGAATAGACTGGTTTTTGGATTATTTCATCGATCGAAGGCTTCCAAAACACCGAAAATGGGGTTAAAACACATATAATATAAGATAATGATATTATCATTGTGTCATTTTTGGAAAAATAGCAATTAGAATGTTCGGCGGAAACCAGCAGTCGACGATTTCGCCATGTTGCCAAGTTGGTCACCATTTAAAAAAAAAATTAAAAACTGAAAGATCGGTCTCTGAGGCTAAACCCTAGCAAAGGCTAAACGTGACACCAATGCCGGTTTTTTTTTTTTTTTTTTTTTTTTAATTGTGGGTTAAACTGTTTATTTTTATTTGAATTAGTTCTAAAAATGACAAGAGATGGTTTATGGGAACTGTGGGGGGTGTATCCTCCTGCGTCTCACTCTCGCCAGCCTTTCGGAGGTAGTACCGGCGGGGGGATGGGTTGCATCACACGGCGTGAACCCCCTCTTCTTCCACCGCCGAGACGGCCCTTCCTTATAATGGATGGAGGTACTTTTCTCCCTTTAAACCACCATTCTCTGTGTTTTTAGAAGAGAAGGTGGGAATATGGACCCCTCACAAAATATGGACCCCCGCGCTTTCTCAGGCCTTTGAGGGGGTGAGAGTGGAGAAGCGGCTTGTACTTCCGTTTTTGCAAATTTAAACGTCAATTCTTGCAAATATCGATGCTCCCCCTTCACAAGCATGTTTCAGGCTGTGATAATCCGTTTTTTGTATCCTGAATATCGTTTACCTGCAGGTTAAAAAAACACAATTTTTGAGAAGGTCGTATTTGATAATATGGCTCCTTCGATGATTATAATATGGACCCCGCAATGCTTACTGTGACGCCATGTTTTTTTCCTGCTGAGGAGAAGGTGGTAATATGGACCCCCTATTCATTTTTTTGTTATGAAAAATCAAATTCCCAACTAAGGGCTCAACTGTTTATGGCAGACGGCCATCATTGTTATGATAAACTCGATTCTCCTGCTATTTTTGGCCATAATTCCACTTTTTTTACTCAAAATACCTTGGGGTCCGTATTACCTACAATCTTTGCAAAGACACAATTTTGTCATTTCTTGGAAAAACTCAATTTATGACACCTAAATTCGATCTAAATTTTTTTCCAACTTTGATGTCACTTTACGGTGAGCAATGAAGCCGTCTGCCATAAACAGTTGAGCCCTTAGTTGGAAATTTGATTTTTCATAACAAAAAAATGAATAGGCGGTCCATATTACCACCTTCTCCTCTATTATTTCTATTGACATTAATAAATCATTTAAGCGCAGTTCTGTGTTTGGGCCCAGGTCTCCTCCACCAGCAAACCGACCGAGGGAGCCACGGGGGCGTTTCCAGGTGAGACTGGACCAGTGGGGCACGCCATCTGACAATAGTTTGTCCGAGGTAGCTGCAGCCACTGACTCTGTTGATACTGCGAGCCCTCGGCGAAACCATAATATGGATATTATCCTCCTCGACACTTCGTGCAGGACATGGCCATCCCCACGGCTCCCTTCCGGTGATGACGCCTCTGGGGTGGATCCTGACACTTCAGGCCAATCCGCAGCAAGCTCATCACCCATTTCTGTGGCTGCACTCTCCCCCAGGTCCGGAGCTGACGACAAAATTGTGTGCGACTCCCTGGATGGAGATGTTTTCACATTCCCTTCCTCTTCCTCCAAAACACCTGGGGCGAAATCGAGGATTTACGCCTCCGGCTCTCCTCCAAACAAACAATAACTAATTTTATGGAATTTTACTTCCATATTAGGTACACTAAAACATGTAGGTACGCAACCATCGTCCCACTGGAACAACCTACGGAAAAGGTGGTTTTCTGAGTTGGCTACCTTGGCAGTCAAACTGGAAGGTCACTGACATAATATGTTGCGCTCATAATGTTATTATGTACCTCACGCATTTGATACTAAAGCTGAGCTGGAGACCTTGTGCTTTTGAACATTTTAAATTTCGCGCTTATGATGCACATTTCAAGGGGATCCGCGCTTCTGATACCCACCCATTACTTTAATCTTTGACACACTGGGAGAACCAATTTTATCATTTTCATCATCTATCGGGTTCCACAACGAAAGACGGATTGTCATTTCGTTTGAAGAGCAGCGCTCAAAGCTTTGTAAGTACGCGTGGAAAAGAATAGGGTCGTGAAGAGTCAAGAGTGTCGCTCAAAGAGGCTAAGAGCACAATGTGACACCGGTAGAATTCCTCGATGGGCGGGAGTGAGTGAGAATGTGAGAGAGAGAGTGTTGGGGTTGAAGCTGGTTGCGGGGCGAATAGCTTATAAGGGGGAAATAGGAGCGGTGGGGGAGTGAGGAAAGGAGTTGATAAAGCTCTTCACCGATGGGGAAGAGTGTCGAGGGGTTATATGAGCGCTGGCTGTGTGAGCAGCCTAAGAGCTGTTGCGGGGGAGGGACATTCAGTGAAAGGGTTCGGTGAAAGGTGAGGGGGTCCTGGAAGTGACGTAGCTAGTGAGGAAAGAATGGAGATGGATTTCAGAGGTCTACGAGGTACGAAAAAGAAAGGCTTGTCAGCCACTACCAACGTTAGAGCTATTGTGAAAACGTTATAGGCTCGACTCGTTCAATCACGTTGGACTCGTATGGTCAAATGCGAATACGCCTGGAGCTCTGGTACAGCTGGAGTTCAACAGGGAGCCAAAAACCTACTCAACTCATCTCAATATTTTATTTGTCCAAAAACACATTAATGTATAGACAATTGTCAGCGTAACATGTAGATAAAAGGCATTATAGCATAACAGTAAAACATCATAGTGAAGGACATTTTGAACATCAATTAATAGGAAACAACTTGAGCTTTTAAAACCCTAATAAATTATTTCAATTTTATAAACAATAGGTAAGACTATGCAGAAGGGAACCCATTGACAGCATCTGTTAAGAATTCTTCGAAATTGTAGGGAGCAAGATTTATAAGGTATCTCTTTAACCGAGACCCACGTAGATCGACTGGAGCACTTCGTGAGTCAAATGGAAGAGCATTATAAAAATTTTATGCCCCACCATGAGGTTCCGCTGCGCGTTTTCGTTAGCCGGAGATGTGGAAGATTAAGGTTATTCCTATTGCGGGTAGGATAACCATGATCCGGAGCTCGGAACTTATCCACATTTCTTCTCATATGGCATACGCATTCAAAGATGATGGGGATAGTTAGAATTCCGAGGTCTTTGTAGGCTTGTCTACAATCTTCCCGGTAACCCAAAGCCACAACTCGCACGGCTTTTCTTTGGCAGGCGAAGATTTTAGAGGAGGCGGGTGAGTGTCCCCAGCAGATGATGGCATATACACACTGAGAGAAAAAAAAGGGCCTATTCTAGGTTATTTTTCGATTTTTTTCTAGGTTAAATGCTGCCAACCTAGATTTTTTTTGGTTTTCATTCTAGGGTGGAACAATTTAGTCTAGGTTGAATATAATTTAACCTAGATTGAAAATACTGGTGAAGTTACCTTCCTAAAAATGCAAACAACCAAGATTTAAAATACGCCACCCCCACACTTTAGTTCTAGGTTAAGTTCATGGTGTGTGCCGCCGCCTCCGTCCATTTACAGTCTAGGTTAAAAACATGAATGTCTTGGTTATCTCACCCTGGTATTCAATGTTTTTCACTTTCATAGACGGTTGATTTACCCTAAATCAAAAACGATCTCACCCCACCTCAAACAATTTACAGCCATGGCGCGTTAACCTAGAACCCTTTTTTCTCTAGGTTGTGCCCCTTTATTTACGAGGTTGTTTCAATTAGGTACTATCCCTGTTGTTCCAGTTAAATTTCTAGGTAGCTTCCTATTCTTTTCAGGTTGGTCCTAATAAATTACTAGGTGGTCCACTTTTCTTTCTAGGTTTGCTCCACTTCCATTGCAGGTTGTCTCTATTGACTTCAACTATCTTTCTGGGTTGTCTCTGTTTCCAACTCAGTACGAAAATTTGAATGTGACGTCATAATATTTGGCCTCAACCCCACCGGCTAAATAGCAGGGGTGCCAAGACAACGAGAATTAACGCCCACCGCCTACAGTGGCGCTCTCCGCGGCCGCTTAGCGTACTGTAGAAACAACCTGGAATTTATTGAACGAATTACAATCACTGTTGTTTAAACCTAAAACTATTTGTGGTACTACGGTAGTTTTAACCGAGACTGAAAGTCTAACTTTTTCTTCTGGGTTGTTACCTAAAGTAACAATCTCGCCTTTTAAATCTCTCGGTTGTTTTCAGTTGTACAACCGAGACTTTAATGGAGGGGAATTATATGGAAGGTCAAATCATTCAATTCTAGGTTACCCCACTTAAAAGTCAAAGGTAGGTAATATATTTTCTAGGTCTTCACAATGTCAACCTAGACCAAATGTGAAGTTCACATTTGGTCTAGGTTGACACTTTTTTATTCCAGGTTGTGGTCAGAGGGCAGGTAATAACGGATTAGGTTGTTTCTATATGGGTCTAGGTTGTATTAATATTTTTCGATGTTACTTTAACCTGGACCTATTTTTTTCTAGGTTTAATCAATTGATTCTAGGTGGTTTCAATTTCTTTTCGAGGTTATTTCGGATTTAACCTAGCCACTAAAAAAATCTTTTCTCTCAGTGCAGCCCGTGACTGGAAACAAGCATGGAAGGCTGCCAAAACGGCCTCGAGAGGCGCCTCAGCAGAAATGTGTAACCGTTCAGGGCTGACTCCAGCCGGTAACAATGGGCCGTCCAACTTAGTTTGGGGTCAAGCATCACCCCCAGGAATCTAACTTCCTCCAGGTTATTGCTGACACTGGACAGATCTCTCAACCCAAACTTCATAATGTTGGTCTTATCAGCGTTCATCGACAGCTTGTTCATTTTGAACCAGTCGGAGACCACCTGAAGCGCTGCAAGTTCGGTGACGTGGAGTGATAGTGATGAGGCGAGAGTAGGGCCTTTTATGATTACAAAAGTATCATCCGCAAACAGCAATGTTTGTGAATCAGTGCATTGGGGCAGGTCATTTATAAAAATCAGGAGTAATATAGGCCCCAGAACGGAACCCTGTGGTACCCCGACTACACAAGCAAGAAACAAGATAATTCATCATTATTGCGGACCGCCTGGGGTCTACCCGAAAGGTAGCTGGAAACCATGGAGCCGGGCACTGTCGGAGAAATTGTATTTAAGGAGTTTATTAACGAAAAGCGAGTAGGAGATACAATCGAAGCATTTTGCGACGTCAATAAATGAGGCAGAAGAATATTCTCCGCCTTCAAATGCTCGTGTCACAAAGTCGGTTAGTTTTTCTATGGCGTCTTTTGTAGACCTGCCGTGACGAAAACCAAATTGATCTTTACTGAATAGGTCATTAGTTTCAAAATATACATTAATATCGAATTTAAGGGACTTTTCAAAGACTTTTGATAAAACAGGGAGCTTAGAGATCGGTCTGTGGTTCGACAACGCATCCCGTTTACCCTCTTTGAAAAATGGGATGACCTCTGCAACTTTGAGAACTGAGGGGAAGATCCCCGCTTCAATAGAGGAGTTTATGAGGTGAGTGAGTGGAAACAGTAAAGCCAGTGCCTCCTGCTTCAACATACTCGACGTAATCCCATAAACATCTGGCCCATTTGACGTTTTCAAACTGGAAATGATTTTCAATACGTTCTGTGGCTGAATAGAAGAAAATGTAAAAGACGGGACAGTTTCCGGGGTTAATCAATTAAAGGTAGAACAGGTTAGCCTGGGAGTTTGTCGATAGCTGGCCAACCAGTTTCGATACTTCAAAAGAAATGCAGTACACACCATGGTGTGTTCTGCAGAACCAGCATTCGTAGTGGCGTCCTTGGCTGACCCATCCGTGTACACGTGCAGCCATTCAGGTAGAGGGTACCAGTCGTGCAATGTCTCCAAGAACATTGCCCTCAGGATTCTGCAGTTCTTGCACCTTCGAAGCGAATGTTTGCTGAGATTACAGTCTTTCATGAGCCACTTCTCCTCCCAACCCAGGGGGACGAGGCAACGGGGAGCCATGAGCGCAATCGTCAGACAAGTTCCGATCCTCCTTGCTCCGAGACGGCAGCAGCCAGTCGGACGAAAATTCAGGGTTAAATTCCCTTGTTACATTTACATTTTTACATTTTACAGTCTTTCATGAGCCGGTTGATACTCCTGCCAGTGTGCAGTGGATCCTCTTCTAATTCGTTCGTGGAGCTTCACTGCAGCAGCCTTCTTTGTGACAGCGGTTCAATGCCACTTTGTATCTCTATTGATGCCGCTGGAGTACATTTTGGGGCTCCCAATATGAGTCCCAACGCGTTGTTTTGGGATATATTCATATTGTTGAGGGCAGATGCAGAAGCTGTAATTAGGAGTTCTGAACCATTGATGGACGAGCGTAAGTCTTGTAAGCCGTAGCCAGGACGTCCTGGGTGGCACCCCACTTCATTCCTGCCAACCTGCTGAGCAATGTTTTTCCCGTGATGAACGGCGTGATCTAGCGGTCCGCCACTGAGTCCGATTATGCTTCCCTTATTGATTGCAGAGTTACATTGTAAGGATTTCTCCTTCCTAAACTAGTAAATTTTACATAATGTCCCTGTCTGTAGGCAAACGCTCCCGATCGAACCCCTCGTGACGCAATCTCGAGACTGGTTACTCATGAAGTCGCTTTACCACAACTTGTCGTATTCCACCCCTTGTGAAGACGATGACTGCGTGGAAGACCCTCAAGGTAAGCCCAAGAAACACATTTCGAACACAACAGTCCACATATCGGTCCACTCTGATCTGTTGGGTTTTTTCAGGTTTCTTCACCAACATCGTCGGCATGATAATATTTTCCTCGGTGTCGTTGATTCTCGTACTACTTTTCGTAATTGCTTCGGCGTACTTGAAGTAAGTTGACTTTGTACATTTTCTAATAAGGAGCGCTGTTCAAACACTGTAATCATTTTTGGTATCTTAATTTCGCAGGCGGCTCTACCACCAGACCCGAATAACCAAAGGACCGTGTAAAGTCATTTTAACGCCTACGGAGTTCGTTTTTCCGCAGCTCCCTGAAGTGAAGAGGGTAAATATCCTTCGCCTCTCTTATTTAATTACGATGTAAATTCAACCGAGTACTCTCCTGGGAATGAATTTTATCCGACGACAAACCACTAAAATCAACTGCCAGGTGTTTTACGGTACGATGAACGTGAAAAGTTCTTTTCATCAGGTCGAGGAAGGCATAGAAGCGATGCTGTGCTGCTGGCTTCAGCAACTTCAGGAATTGGGAGGGCCCGAAGTGGACAAACCGGACCTGCTGAAGGGCTCTGTCGGTTCATTGAGGTCCGGAGTCAAAAAGAGTCCCAGTATAGGGAGCCTGTCAAAAATCAGCAGCGACCCTCGAGCTCGATATAACGTGAGTGTCTGAACGACGGATGAAGTCAAATCGCATTGTAACTGAAATTAATTAATAAAAATTATGGTTCTTTTGAAATTTCAGGGGGATTTGGTGCAATTGAAGCTCCTGCCTGAAAACGGCAGTAATTTCGAGCTAAAAAATAAATCCGTTGAATATCTTGTGATGGTAAGTTTTAATGCGTGATGAAGTTTTAATACATTTTTTTCAATTTAATGAGCTAGTTAGCAAGTTGAAAAGTTCTTTTACCAGAAAAAGTCAAGATTGCATCGATTAGACCAATAATAAACTGGTCAGCCTTGAAATTCGAAAAATTTTCCTTAACACGTCAGCTACTAGGCCAGTCATATAAAACATCCCAACCTACAATAATAATTATTGTGGTAAACTTACTTTTTTTATATGTTGTTACGGCTCACCTAGATAGTATAAATCTAGATTTGCAACCCTCGTAAAGTTCAGCATCAGGAGATACTGCCGAAAAACCACGATATTTTGCACTATTTTCAGTTTTTCGCCCAAAAAGCACCGAAGAACGCTTCTTTTAACTTTTAATGTACATAAAATTTGCTACAATTTGAGTGGTACTGGAGCTCTGTAGCTTTAGTAGTTCCCCAGATACAGCCCGTAAAAAACGAGCTATTTTTTCCAAAAAGTGAAAATTTTAACTTTTGGTCTATTTCGGAGCGATTTATTGGCCAAAGTACTAATCCTACAAAAAGCACATGGAGAAGAAAGTTGTAGTAAATATTATTACCTTCATTGTAAGACTAGAGTGATGCCCGTAGGTATGATAATTTGCTCAAAAATGACCAAAAACCAAAATAAGTCAAAATAGTGTTTAGGGAGAAGTTGCAATGAATGACTCTCAATCTATGCGAAATGTTTAGGCCCTCGTTTAAACTATTATAACAACGTGTTAGTGGTAATTAGTTCAGGTACGTGTCAGGTATCAAACGTACAACCCCCCCCCCTCCATCATTTGAACCCTACTCCATTTCTTCTCCTTTCCTACTCTGATTCCTGTCTTCCCGGTATGCAAATTTTACGGAAAAATGCATGTTCTAGCTTCTGAACATTCATTTGTAGGTACGTACGCAACGAATTTAAAACCAAGTAAGAAACGCCCAATCTGACACCGCGCGAAGACCGGAAGCACGTTTTTCAAACAGGAACGATTGGTCCGATTCCAAATTTCTTTTTTTCTCGTGAAAGCCGATCAAATACCCCATCGCAGTTATTCTGTGTGAAATTTTGATTTTGGGAGGGAAAGAAGATTTTTTTTTTGAAAAACGTGGTCGTAGGTGGTCAAATTTCTTGTTTCCACACTTTTCGACGAATACTAACGGCACTTTTGTTGTTTCAATAGACATGCAATGTGCCGTTACTTATTTAAAAATTCAAAACCCTGGAAAATCTCTGCTTCACGGAAAAACATTGAATCATGGATATGTTTACTGTAAACTCGTCGTCACAAATTTTGGTTGTCGAGTAGAAACAGTTTCTAGTAACCAATCATGTGATTTGGTGTGGCAAATTTTAGAATGACCCCCAGCCCAAAAACATATCCATGTTAAATTTAATTAGCTTTGTGATTAAAAAAGAAAAGTAAGATCGGACAAACCGTTCCCGAGTTATAGGCAGAAATGTGCAAAGAATCATGTTTTATTCACAATTTGCCACTTTTTTGTCGTGCCTGCACCTCCCTTATCAAAGCTCAAATCAAAATTTCACACGGAATAACTGCGATGGGGTATTTAATCGGCTTTCACGAGAAAAAAAGAAATTTGGAATCGGACCAATCGTTCCTGAGCTACAACCGAAAACGTTTTGAAAAACGTGCTTCCGCTCTTCGCGCGGTGTCAGATTGGGCGTTTCTTACTTGGTTTTAAATTCGTTGCATACCGGGACGACAGGAATCAGAGTAGGAAAGGAGAAGAAATGGAGTAGGGTTCAAATGATGGAGGGGGGGGGGGGGGGGGGGTTGTACGTTTGATACCTGACACGTACCTGAACTAATTACCACTAACACGTTGTTATAATAGTTTAAACGAGGGCCTAAACATTTCGCATAGATTGATAGTCATTCATTGCAACTTCTCCCTAAACACTATTTTGACTTATTTTGGTTTTTGGTCATTTTTGAGCAAACTATCATACCTACGGGCATCACTCTAGTCTTAAAATGAAGGTAATAATATTTACTACAACTTTCTTCTCGATGTGCTTTTTGTAGGATTAGTACTTTGGCCAATAAATCGCTCCGAAATAGACCAAAAGTTAAAATTTTCACTTTTTGGAAAAAATAGCTCGTTTTTTACGGGCTGTATCTGGGGAACTACTAAAGCTACAGAGCTCCAGTACCACTCAAATTGTAGCAAATTTTATGTACTTTAAAAGTTAAAAGAAGCGTTCTTCGGTGCTTTTTGGGCGAAAAACTGAAAATAGTGCAAAATATCGTGGTTTTTCGGCAGTATCTCCTGATGCCGAGCTTTACGAGGGTTGTAAATCTAGATTTATACTATCTAGGTGAGCCGTAACAACATATAAAAAAAAGTAAGTTTGCCACAATTATTGTAGGTTGGGGCTATTTTACGTGTTTAGTATGACTGGCCTAACTGGTGCATTTACCCTATGGTGTATGTCCCATCTGACATGCTACTTTTTCCCATCCCGAAAATTATGAATTTTCAATTAACATTTTTCTCAGTTTTCAATATGCATACGTGTGTATTTTATTTTTACAAATTTCAATGGCATATTTGCACCTTGAAGGTCTAAACCTTCAAATTCGTTTTTCTCCAAATCAGCTTTAAAGGACATGAGCCGCTTTTCCCCCATGGTCATCCAATGGTTGTCCAGTCAATTCCATCCGCGTTTGACTCATTTCTCATCAATTTTGCAGTTGCATGGACTGAGGCACGAAAATCTAAATCCAATGATCGGGTGTCTTCCCGACCCCTCAAGGCCTTATTTGGTTTGGGAGTTTTGCGCTCGCGGTTCCCTGGAGGACGTGCTGATGGCTGACGAGATCAAGCTGGACTGGTCTTTCAGGCTGTCACTTCTCACCGACCTCGTTAGGGTAACGAGAAAAAAGTCGAGTGAAAACTCCGCCCGGAGCGTAGCCAATTGTGTTACTGGTTGTGTATTTATTTTAGTGCCTGTTTTCAGGGCATGAGATACCTTCACAATTCGCCGGCTAAAGCCCACGGCAACTTGACGTCAAGGAACTGTGTCATAGACGCGAGATGGGTCTTGAAAATCACGGACTACTCGTTGCCCGTGTTGTACGAAACGCAAAACAGCTCCCCGCCGCAAAGAAAAGCGAAAGGTATCCCATTTAGACTTTTTCTCATTTAAATCGTCTTTTTTTTTAGCGCTCGTACATTTGCAGCTTATATATTGCCTTTTTTCAGATCTGCTGTGGACTGCTCCGGAAATTCTTAGGAATCCTGCACTCAGAGCCAAAGCTCCTCAACCATCGGATGTTTACAGCTTTGGCATCGTCATGCAGGAGGTTCTTTTGAGAGGAGAACCTTATTGTATGCTGTCATTACCTCCTGAAGGTACTCCATAAGGCTAAAGGTGCCTGGACGGCAAACAGAATTTTTGGTTTATTATTCTGGGAATAATACACCTACGTTTTCGCGACGGAGGTCGACGACTCCGATCGGCCTCAAAATTTGACATAATCCGTTTCACGAGGTCAAGATTCCAAAACCGAAATGTCCGTCCGCCGTCCGGGCCGTTTGGGGCAGTAGGAATTTTTTTAAAAATTCTGAAATTTCTTTTAGAAATTTTGAAAAAATACTTGGTTTCCATCTAGTTGTGCCCGCAAGGTTTTCAGCCCGATCGCCCAAACCCGTGGGGCGCTATGGGGCTATAATGGGGCTACGGGAGGGGTTTTTTGAAGGCTTTTAGCTATGGGATCGAGTTAGGTGTCGTTTTCGAAGTATTTTTGGACGTAGAATCCATTTTTTGGGGTCCCAGAACGATCCGATTTCACTGTGGCGATGTATAGGGCTTTCAAGGGGCTAAATTGGGATTTTTGAAGGATCCCAGGATGTTAAATATTTTTCGAGTAAAAAATACAGAATTTTTGAAAAAACACATTTTTGAACAAGAAAATCAAAAAAAAAATTTTTTCGAGATAAAAATCCAAAAAAACATTTTTTTTTAAATTTTTTCATTGACAGAATTAAATTTCTGCACAAGTAACGTATATCAAAGAATAATAAACCCTTGTGTAAAATTTGCAGCGTTTTTTTTTTTTTTTTTTTTTTTAATCTGAAATGACGAAATACTCGTTTCTCTATCTGGTTATGCCTGCACGGTTTTCAGCCCGATCGCTCAATCTTTGGAGGCGCCGAGGGACGTAGGGAGGGCTTTTTGAAGCTTCTTCTGTAACGAACTCCGGCGAATCGCTGGGCTTACTGAATCAGGAATGAGGAGAATATTCCCCACTAGCCCAATTTTCTTATTTCAAATGGTGCTCCCTAAATGTATTGGAAAGTTAGGATCCGGGACTTAATTTTAGGTCTGGTGCGCAGGTCAGAGAATGTTGAAATACGTAGAAACAGACTTGGCGACGAGCAGGCTTCCCGAGAGAAGGAGACCACCGTCCGGGGACGACTGGTGGGAAGGGGGAAAAGAACGAAGAGCTGAACACGATTTTATTCTACACTTACTTCAGATGTTTTCGGATTTTTATTCCACGTTTCTCGCACCTTCCTCCCCTGGTGGCCGAGTGAACCGAGGCTCCCTTTACCTCATGATATCAACTCTTGACGACGCAAAACCCCCGCCTCCTCGCGAACAAAGAGTCGGGAATCACTTATCGAACCCACCTGTTGTGCCATCACGCTCTAGCAAGTCCCAACTAAATTTCACTCCCTCCAAACTTCCCAGAAAAACGTTTCGCCGTTGAGTTCTCTACTGTAATTGTATTGATGTTTCATCCACCTTCAACTTCTCCTTAGTTGGCGAAGTTCAACACCCTTCAGCACAACTCTAGAAAAAATCGCAGGCGTGTTTTGAAGTTCGTACCTCCCGTAAAATTGTTTGAACGTCCATTAAGCGAGTTGTTTCCGTTCTCGTAGAAATCTTGGAAAAGATCCGGAAGCCACCTCCGCTCATCAGGCCGTCCGTCAGCAAAGGAGCTGCTCCGCCCGAGGCTATCAACATTATGAGACAGTGTTGGGCGGAACAGCCTGACAAACGGCCGGATTTCAACATAATTCACGATCTTTTCAAGACTCTGAATCACGGAAGGTAACAATGAGCGAACTACGAAATACTTCGTACCATTTAGTTTTCACGAAACTCGAACATTTTTCATGAGGTATACATTATCCTTTCAGAAAAGCCAATTTCGTCGACACGATGTTTCAAATGCTGGAGAAGTATTCGAACAACCTGGAAGACCTGATAAGGGAAAGGACTGAGCAATTGGACATGGAGAAGAAAAAAACCGAACAACTGTTGAACCGCATGTTACCCAGGTATCAGTTGTGAGCAGTACAACCCTATTTACGGTGGAACCTGGGCTAGTGAGTATACCATTCGGCTGGGGAGTGACGTCAGAACTTGGGTTCAGCTCCGGTTTAGAACCTCATCAGGCAAAAGAATGACGACAGGCGGGTGGGAGGACGGCTGGGAAAGGTCACGTGACTGGGCGAAATTATAATCGATGCTTTCGCTGGTCCCAGGTGCAGCTTATGCAGTTTTTTCCACAGGTACGAAGGTTAGGAGGTACGAAAAACAGAAGACACAGTTGCGCAGTTGACAAAACACATTTTTCTCATTCATTCACAGAACCCCAATGTCTCACTAAGCCAGGTTCCACTGTAGGTATTTACTTTTTGGCATTTATTTTACTCTGAGTTTTCATTTTCAGTTCGGTAGCGGACAAACTGAAAGTGGGAATGCCCGTTGACCCTGAAGAATTCAGCGAAGTGACCATCTATTTCTCTGACATCGTTGGTTTCACGACAATCTCTGCCTATTCGACGCCATTCGAGGTTGTGGATCTTTTAAACGACTTGTACACGTGTTTCGATGCCACCATCAACGCCTATAACGTCTACAAGGTAAGAAGAATGAGGTTTTGAAGCGTCGGGCTGGTTGTGACCTGTGTGTTTTGTCTGCAGGTAGAAACCATCGGGGATGCATACATGGTGGTCGGCGGGCTGCCGCTGAGAGTGCCGGATCACGCTCAGCAAGTGGCCACAATGGCTTTGGACCTCCTCCACCATAGCGGGAAATTCAGAATTCGGCATCTACCGTTCACGCCGCTTCGACTTAGAATCGGACTGCACACAGGTTATTTCTCAGAATTTCTCTTCGTGAAAAATGCTCCTGTAAATTACTCTCAATGTAGAATACTAATCGAGGAAAGTTTGGCTCAAGGACCTGCTCGTTAATTTTTGGGAAGAAGTAGCAAAGATGTAAACTGATGACGTAAGTATGAGTCACTGCTATTTGAGGCGACCTCACTCCTCCCATGCCTTGCCAGCCAACCAACTGCTTATCACGAGTATTCACTGATTTGACACAAGGAATGCTGTACCTATTCAGAAAACAGCCGCACCAATCTTTGAGACACTTTCCTATCTTACAAAAGGACCAAAAGGTAAAATACAACTACGAGCCAATATGGACGAATTCGTTGTTATTGTGTGTGAAAATCACAGAGTTTCAGGCAGAACTGCTCAGGGCGTGCAGTACATCCAACAATTATTCTCATCTATAGGTCTCCCACATGAATATTGCGCTCTGACACTGCATTCTGGTGGCAGAAATCGAACTACTCTTTGAACGAAATTTCCCCGCTCCCACTCGTTTTTACCTTCCTAGTGGCAGTGCTTCTCTTTTTCTCCCCTCAAACGGGGTTTTTAATTGAAAATTGTTGAATTTCACATGATTGAATAGAACCTAACGACTTCTATTTAATAGTTTTGCTGTTGTGCAGTTATTAGAGGAAGAATAATTTTTCCTAATTATTAGGGATACCCCAAAATTAATAAAAAGTAGAACAGTAGAGAGCAATATTCTTTTGGGAGACCTATACTTTATGTATTGGGGGTCGAGGCAAGGTACGGTAGATGTGCATGCATGAAGGGTCCCAGGGAAGAGTTTTTACGCATGAAGAATCCCTCACACTTTCACCAGTAGGCCCGAGGGTCCCTCTAACGTTTCGGGGCTATGCACAAGGAGTCCCACACCATCCGCTGGATTGTGCATGAAGAGTCCCACATATAGGCTGTGAAAACTCTGGCATATAACGAGTCCCTGCCACCTGCCATGCTGTGGGTCAGGAGGTAGTACGAGTTAGTAACTCTTAAGTTGAACCAGGTGCTGGAAATCCAGAAAGCAGAGCTTGTTGGATCTTAACCAGTTGCTGCCATCATCCTTGCCTTGTGGTTGGAGGTAGTCAAGCTGAATCAGCTCCTGGAAATCCCAAAACAAAGCCTGGTGGCTGTAGCCAGTATCTAACAACATTCTTGTCTGATCGCAACCAAAGATAAGAAGGATCGCGTCGCATTTTGACCTTTAGATACAGAGGCCGCACAATAACATCACTCATTTCGTGCATAAACACGATACGCAATTAGTAAGAGCTAGACCTCCTCGACTACACTCCCTTCCCTCTAGCTAGACTCTTCGTGTAAAGAGTAAATAACTTTCACCTCGGATGGGACCCATGCCACCCGGTAAATGTGTCAAATATGCCTCAAATAGCTGTGACTCGGACTTTCGTCATCAGCTCCCCCCCCCCCCCCCCCCAGCTAGGCTTTTCTCGTATTCTATATTGAGAGAAGTTTATTGAGGAATTTTCTTGAAGAAGATTCGATGACCATGCAACTTCTCTGTTATTTTGCGATTGGTGGTTGTGTGTGTTACCTATTCGTGTACACGATGATTTCCAGGTCCCTGTTGCGCTGGTGTGGTCGGCCTCACAATGCCTCGTTACTGCCTCTTTGGTGACACTGTGAACACAGCTTCTAGAATGGAATCTACAGGTTGTGGGATTTTTTTTTTAACGCAAAATGTGTTTTTCCCGAGGGTCTTGCAGTTTGAAAATGCGCCCGTCCATCCCAGGCCCAAGCATACCTACTTCACGTTCCCTCAGCCCCTCAATCACTCCTCTGCTCTACTGCTTCCCGGCGGCATCTCCCTGAGCCCTACCTTGTTCTTCTACCACCCTTGCCTGCAACCCTCGCCCCTCAACCACTCCCTGCACTGCTAAAGATTTACACCTGAGTGGGATAACAGAAATCCTGAAATTTTGAAAAAAAATCGGTTTACCATCTAGTTGTGCCCGCACGGTGGTGGCACGGGAGGGGTTTTCGAAGGTTTTCGGCTATGGGGTCGAGTTAGGTGTCGTTTTCGAAGAAGTTTTGGACTTACAATCCGGTTTTGGGGGCCCCAGAACGATCCGATTTCACCGTGGGAATCTATAGTGCTTCGTATTGGGATTTTTGAAGGATCCCAGAAGGTCAAATAAGGTTTCGTTTTCCGAGTAATTTTGGACGCACAATCCATTTTTTGAGGTCCCAATCGGTCCAAACATTCTCCAGATTTTTTTTTTTTTTTTTTTCAAAATATTTTTCAATGACAGATTTAATGTTCTCACAATTAATATCAAAAAATAATAAACACGAGTAAAATTTGCAGCGTTTTTATTGCAAAATTATATTGCGATGCCATAATTTGCTTAGTGAGCGAATAAATTGTTTATTTTTTGTTTTTATTGTAAGATTAAAACCTACAATATACAAATTTTGTATGTCCATTTTTTTGATAATTTTGTATCCTGTGTAATACGAAGAGGTTGTGGGGACAACAACTTGGGGCAAATTGCTAGTAAAATGTCGTTGAAATCGCGATGCGTTAGGGCAACGATGGGCAAAACTTGTGTTCTCGCACTGAGACGTTTTACGGTTGTGTTCCTTCTCCATGGACAAATTTAACGGTATTCCAGCGAGTATAACTTCTCAATGCTTCATTTCACGTCTTCTAATTGTCGTCCCTTCTCGATGAAAACATACATTACATGAGCTGATATCTACTCCATGCCAACTTCACAAAAGTCTTCTAATTGGCGTCCCTTCTCGATGAAAACATTTACATGAGTTGATATCTACTCTATGCCAATTTTCCCGATAATCATGAATTTGTGTTCCTACTCAATGCAAAATTTTCCACAAGACGTTTAATTTGTAGCCTGTATGAAAAAACGCTGCAAATTTTACACAAGGGTTCTCCATCTTGGTCAAAATTCGTTTTTTCGGTGTTTCGGGCTTTTTTTTCAATTTTAAATGTTTGATGAAAGTTGATTTGAGTGATTATTTTGCTCATACCTCACTAAAATGAAACACGGCGGTTTTTGTTAAACAACCGTTCTATTCACCGTCGTATTTGTGTTCATTGTCTGGCAGGATCTCCCTGGAGGATACACATGTCTGAGGCGACCAAAGTGAAATTGGAAGAGTCCGGAGGTTACCTTATCGAGCCCCGAGGGTTGACCGAGCTGAAAGGCAAAGGTCGGGTGATGACCTACTGGTTGCTCGGCAAAGTGGGCTTTGACAAACAGCTTCCCACGCCACCCCCTCTAAGGTGAGTTCATTTTGGACGTTGGTGACACTGGCGGATTCCGAGTGAGAGAGGGGGATCACTTTTGAATCGAACGCCTTGTTGAAAATTTGTATTGATCATACTGTTTGTGGGTGTCTTAGCGTTTACTCCCGAGGCCAAGTGAGAGCCTATCGTTTACTCCACAATTTTTCGCTGAGGTAAATGCTACTCTCACGGGTGTTATCGTGTACTCCCCAAAGCAAAACAGAACTTTACCACGTACCCTAGGGGACATTTAGCCTTAAGTTGGTACCGAAAATTTCCCTTCCCACTTCACACAGATTTAGGGCTGCAATATAATATGTTATTTTAAATTGGCTTTATTTGGGTGATTGTAAGGTGGGCCAAAGTTCTCGCTTCGGAGTTATCATCATTAGGAGATAATCTCATCTCGTCGCTGAATTTTACATTATTGACATTTTATGTCTTTGCTATGGCACATTTTAGTTTATTAAACTAAAAAAGCGTCACGAAAAAAATTGAGTGACGAAAATTGCTCACGCAACCGTTGTTAGGGTCGATATTCCAAGAGTTTAGATATCCAAAGAATGAGTGTCTTTCAAAGCAATCGAACTCGAAGGAGTAGGTAACGCAATGCCACTATAATTAAGATGAGGGTTGAAATTTGAAAGGGAGCCCTTTTGGGAGTACAAGAAACTGGCTTTTGTGGAAGCTGTAATTTCGTTTGTAGCCTCGTTAAGACATTTACTTGACGATGCCCAGAGTCCGGATCAGCTGAGTGGCTCTTGAAGTTAATTTCTATGCTTTACACTCAATTGTAATTCGTACATATAGGGGAGTAAAGAAGAGGAAAAGGGGAGGGTAGGAAATGGGGGGGGGGGGCTAAAGACATAAAATGTCCCAATATGTTGCAGACTCGTATGCAAGCGTTTCTTTGATAAATGGCGAGACAAATCTTTTCACTGGTCAAATCTTTTTCTGGTTCTCAATCAAAACCTAACTCAAATTGAAGAGTCCAGGGGAAAAACCCCGTCATCGACATTTTGGGGTTGTTATGACTCCGCGGAATCACCGGGAAATCAAATCAATACTGAACTTTTTTTAACTTTTTCGTAACCACCGTGTGATTCCGCTACTACCGTTTTATTCATTTCCCTACTGAAGGGGAAATACTCATAGGGGTGAATCAGGTACGAAGTGGTTTCTAAAGGATTTTGAGGCGAAGAATCCCACGAAGCCCTCGGTTTTGGAGAATAACCCCATTATATCATTGCAGTTTAAAAGGCCCCAACCAACGCTGCGGCGTGCGCCCCTCCTTATCTCATCATCTTGTGTTTTGCCGTTTTGGGCAGTAGTTTTTTTTTTTTTTAATCTGAAATTTTGACAAAATACTCGGTTTACCATCTAGTTGTGCCCGCAAGGTTTTCAGTCCGATCGCCCAAACCCGTGGGGCGCTATGGGGCTATGAGAGGGGTTTTTTGAAGGCTTTTAGCTATGGGGTCGAGTTAGGTGTCGTTTTCGAAGTCCCGGAACGATCCGATTTCACTGTGGCGATCTATAGGGCTTTCATGGTACTAAAAATGGGATTTTTGAAGGATCCCAGGAGGTTAAATATTTTTCGAGTAAAAAAAAAATTTTGAAAAATTTTTTTTGAAAAGAGAAAATCCAAAAAACATTTTTTTTCCAAAATTTTTTCCATTGAAACAGAAATAATTTTTGCACAAGTAACCTATATCAAAGAATAATAAACCCTTGAGTAAAATTTGCAGCGTTTTTGAATCGTAGTTTTCGTTCGTAAAAACCTTTTTTTTTTTCTTTTTTTTTTGGTAAATATTTTGTAAAACCTAATACACAGTGTAAAAATTGTACAAAGCAATTTTTTTTGGTATTTTGTGGATATTAACATACATTTTGCATTCTTCAAAATACTTTATTCTCCCCATTGTTTGGTTTAGGAGTAAAAGAGGGTTAAAATTCGCATTATAAGTTCAGAATTATGTATAAAATATCATTTAATAGTTTGAAAAATGGTTATTCGGGAAACATATTGTGGATCTGCATAGTTGATGGTTCAAATAAAACATTTTTTTTTATTTTTAAAATCGTTTTTGAAGTTTCTGTTAGTTGGTAAACTTTAAAATTCATTTTTCTCAAAATCAGCTTTGTATCAATGACGGGGTTTTTCCCCTGGACTCTTCAATTATTTTATTTTTTAGACGTGGCCACGCTTGTCTTTATTATGTGAGTGACTCGAAAATGAAGGAGTAAACGATAACCTTTCACGGTTTTGAGGTGAAGTAAACGATAACCGCCCACGTTTCATCGAGCTCCGTCGGAGTTGAGGTTGCAGGAGCAAACGCTAATACGTCCCTGCTTGTTAGGGTATTTTGCGAATTTAGTACGTAGCGCACGTGATTTAATCAAGTTAATGTTTTGATTATTTTATTTTTTGCGCAAAGGGAAAACCACGGGTAAGTGAGCTCTCTTGAAACAGTTTGTAGGCAGTGTGACAGCTGGTTCGAATATCCTTAACGTATGGCGTTGTTTGCAGGTTGGACGAACAGTTGGTTATTTATGGTAGGACTGGTGTCATGCCTCCCACACAAATCACGACCGAAGACTATTCCGAGGAAGCCGAAGAAGAACTGACGCCAGCGCCGGTCATTCCGAAAAAGATCAAAAAGCCCGTCTACCAACTCTCATTGGACGCGGGACTCTTGGCGACGACAGATGGCGAAAAAGGTGACATGAAGAAGTGGATTGCTCAGCGTCAAACGACGTTCGATTCGTCGACTGACGACCAGAAGACGGAAACGAGGAAACCCGAAAGCAAGAGGAGGGAGAGTTTGTCGGTGGATACGGGGCGGATGGGGGCCGGGTTTTCTGCGTCAGAAATGAACGTCAATTCCCCTGCTGTGTCCTTCGTCAATCAAAGCCGCAGCACGCAAAATTTAAATGGGAAATACAAGAGAATAGTAGACGAAAACGACCTTAGCTCTCAGTACAATCATTACCGGTGAGAACACTAATTTAAAACAATTGTCCAGTATCGATTTTTTTGCGTCTCTGAACGTGTCCAATTTCAGATGCTTGTCGCCGAATGACTCCAACTCCCTGGGCCCAGTGCCGTTGCCGATGCCGATGCAGAGAGCGTCCAGCTCGCGTTTCCTCCGGAGGCAGTTCAGCATCGACAAAGAGGACACCTCCGGGGCGAGTTCCGAGTCCGCCAAAGTTCCCCGCCTTTTCAAACAGAACTCCGCCGGCGCCGCTAACGATCTCGGCCGGATCGACGAAGTGCCGCTCGGAGTGCCGCCCGGGACGTCGCCCAAGTTCGCTCAACCTTCGGGCTACAAACATCGGACCGTCCAGTCGACGACGTCTTCGGAATCGTTGAGCTAAAACTGGAAGGCCGCCCTGGCAGGATGTCACAAATTAGAATTAGTAGTATTGTCACTGCAATCAACATTTCTAGTCGTCAAAATGCGCTTTTTTACAGATGAACTTGTCTCCCAGAAATGCATCATTTTCATGCTATCAATAGGGGCGTTTTGCCTCGTCCAGATTCCCACCCCGACACTCCCGTTGCTGTGCAGCATGGCCTTAAGCCAATCTGCTCTGGGCTGGCTGATTGCTCCAATCAGGAGCCGCTCGAGCACCGAGAATGGAGAGAAGGCAGATAGGGTGATAGGACCTGTAAGATCCCTGCCCCCCTCCCTCTCTGTAGCAGAGCGTAGACATTGCCCGTTTTCCAGGCTGCAGGGAAGTATCCTCTGCAGAGACAGACGCACAGGTCGGTCAGGACTCTGGAAAGGACTCGTCAGCCTCCCGGGAAAAATTCAACCAAAACTTCGTCCTCCCAAGATGCCTTCTTCCGTCTTGAGGAGAAGACAGCTGCCCTGAGTTCGCACAAGACCAGCTCCTGAGTGGTCATGGGCACTTCCCCCTGAGCCTCAACCGGCTGGCGCTGGTCGAGGACCCCAGTTGGGCGTGGTGCGGTGATCCTGTGGGCTTGGCAGGGCACGTGCTTTTGGGCTGCCATTCAGTGAGGAGCATGGGATCCTTGAGGCGGTGGGCTTCTCCAGCAGGGACAGGGAGGACTGGACCAGTAACTGTTAACATAACTGTTATGTCCCCCCCTCGTGGTACCGAGCGCTCGTTGCGTTTGCAACAAATGCTCTGCAGGGCCTGGCTGGCGAATGCGGGTTCAGACTCTGGCTATTAGTAGCCGTCCCCAAGGGCCCTGGATTCCCCCTCTCCCCACCGATCTTCTCTGAAAGGGGATCCTACTGAAAGCCCCAATGGGCTAAATAGCAGGTAAAGAAGAAAACAAAAAGGCCCTGACTTCGCCCCCAGTGAGTGGTGCTAAATTCAGAACTCTCTGGTGACCCGGTGTCCCTCGTCCTCTGAGTCCAAGCTGTCATCCGGGAAAAGTGTTCAGAAGGTCACCAGCTGCCTCCTCCCACGTCAGGGTACCCTCCCTGACCGTGCTCAACGTTTCCATCGCAGCACAGTAGGGACGAGCCAGGGGTTGCCCGCCCCTTTCCTGCTTATGGGTGGTGCTCTCTGCGGGTCTTTCTCACAGCAGTCTGGCAGAGTCGGCGACGGCTAAGGTACATTTCAGCTGCGACCTGGCGTGCCACCAGTGGACCGGTACGTGCCATCCTTTCTACTGGACTGTTCCCGTCTGGAAACGCGCGCCTGTAATTATTTACAAGGGCTTATTCAGGAGTATTATATTATACGGGGCTCAAGTTTGGGCTACCAGGATGAATCAGAGACAATGGGAGAGTCTGGAATCATTTGATCTTAGAGCTCTCATTAAAGTCATTGAGTAGAGTCTCATAGAGCATACAGAACCGCTCCTTGGTCGGTTAAGGCCGTGTTGGCTGGGGGTTTGCCTATTAAGCTTGAGGTTTTGAGATGGTATGCCGAACACTGTATTAGGAATGGACAGAATGTTTGTCTGCCGCTCAGCTGGTAGGTAGTGTGCTAGAAAACTCGGCCTTACTTGTGGTTGCTTCATGCGAACAAGTACCCGACGGGGGTCCCAATTCATGCGGGGGATGTCACGTTGCTTGCAACTGGCCGAAGAGGCATAGCTCAAGACGGGCAGAGTCCTTCTTAATATCATGCAGGTTCACACATAATGATGATTATCTACATTTTCGAGTTCGTTGATGGCTAAATCTTGTTCCATACAACCAAAATTTCGACTAGAAATGGTAAATTTATTCTTTATGTGCCAAATTTACGCAAAACCCAACACAGATTGGGAATTTCATTCACAGGCTGACATTTACATGATTGGAACAGTTCGAATAGTAATAGTTTTTCAAATTCAACTGTTCGAAGTTCCACATTTCACACTCGGAACAACTCGTGACTTTCATTGTCTTGCAAGACCTATGAAACAATTTTGTGATTAATGTTGTACGTACTAAATGAATATTTTGAAGATCTCACCCACCGATTGTAGCCTTAGCCAAACCTTTTGTAAATAATGATTCTATGAACAACGATTGTACTTTCCAAAGGACAAATGAAGTGAAGTTAAGGGTGAGTGGGCGTTTGCCTGTGAGAAGCTCAAGAAATTGCAGTGTTTTATGGATCTCATTTATTTGTTTATGTACTTGAGTTAGTTTTAATTATTGTGAGGTGAGAAGAAAATTGAGTTGGTCAAGGGTTAGAAATGAAGCCTACTTTGTGCATTCATGTCTCTCGAGATTGTTTGCTATGCGTGTTGGCTCACTTTCGAAAGCTCTTTCGTTAATGGCAGCCTTGGCTAAGGGAGTGCGAGAACTGTCGTTGAACCTGAGCCAGAGATGGCGCTGGTGATTGCAGACATGACATGACGTTGAGAGAACCCATTCGTGGCAGGTATAGGGATCGTGGGCAAAGATGGAGGAAGTTCAACATCGGCTGGGTCGTTCCTACAGAATCTGAATGGCATTTATGAGTTTTCGTACTTAGAAGTCGACCCTTATTCGATGAATTTTGCCAAGGCAGTAAAAAGTATACAACATTGATCATGGAAAATCGAATAAGAAGCTTGAGATTGTGGGGCATTGTGATCCAGTCCCGATACGATCAGCTCCCTTTCGGAAAAAGTTAAATTGGCGGTCGAATCTCGAGCACAAAATTGCTGCAGACATGTGCAGAGGTACCAGCTTAGCCAGGCTTGGACAGCCTGTAAAGCGTGTCGGCCATCCTGGCAAGGCTTGGCCGCCTGTAAAGCGTGGAGGCCATCCTGGCAAGGCTTGGACGCCTGTATAGCGTGGAGGCCATCCTGGCAAGCCTTGGACCCCTTATCCGGCTTGGGACCAGCTCCGCACACGTTGGAGACCCTACGCCAGCTAGCGGCGAACTTAGCAAGCCTTGGATGGCTCTAAAAAGCTTTTGACGATCTTCACAAGCCTTTAAAACCCATAGCTAGCTCGGTACCAGCTTGGCAAGCCTTGAGCAGCTCTTTAAAGCAAGATAAGAATCTTCACCACCTGGGGTTGGAGGTGCTGTTCCATTTTCGGGAGCGGATCGCACTGACTTATTAGCGGCAATTGAACCCAGACACCTGGTCCGCGAACATCCTCCATTTTTCAAAATCAGTTTGATACTGCTAGTACATTATTGTCTAGTAAAAAAAACTTTTATTGTGGGGTGTATTGCTGCTTGTGATGTTTGTTCGTCATGATGACCCCCAGACCCCCGGATTCACCTTGATTCTAATCTCTAAACATTGGAACGTAAAACGGCTGATTGTGTGCTATTTGTCATTCATCTGCGATTTTTATGTAATTGAAATATCTTACTCTGAGGGTAGTTGGACTGATAAAATATATTAAATAAAAAGTCGGGCAGGCAAACAGTTTGAAATATTTCTCACAGTTTGTTAGAATCATTGTATTTTTAACTTTCGAACACCTGCAATTGTTGTGTAGGTAGTTATAATAAAAGGGAAACAAGAGACAGAATAGTGAAGATGAATGTTGTGCCTGGCTGAGACTGAGTTGAAGAGTGAGAGCGAGTTGTGAGTTTAGAGCTCTGAAAAAGAAGATACTTTTACAACGATTAAGAGGATGGCGAAGTTGAGTCTAGAGAAGGTCCGTTGAAATCTTCTGCTAGCCAGGAGCTTAGCTCAACTGCAGCCAGGTCTTCTTATTCGACAGGAGTTGCACTCAACTGTATCGAAACGCCAGGAGCTGAGCTCGACTGCAACGGTGTTTTCCTTCTGATGGTCTTGTAGTCCAGAGACGTCCTACCAGGCCAGGAGCTTAGCTCGACTGCAGCGAGGTCTTCCTTTCGACAGGAGTAAACTCGACTGTATCGAACTGCCAGGAGCTGAGCTCGACTGCAACTCTCGTCGATCACAAGTCCCCGCAGGGAAGAAAACGCCAGGAAACGGTTGTAAGCCCTCGGTGCAGTGGTCCAGTAAGAAGTCGCAGGAAAGAATGACGAGAGGAGCGAAATCGGCCTCTATTTATACTCCGCATCGTTTCTTCGCAGGAATCGGCGGAACGTTGAGGAGCTGAGCCGTCATTGGCTGACAGAGACACGTCACGCCCCCGCCGAAAATAATTGCTTCTTATTGGGCCACCCACGTTTTGGGAATTTATTGGTAGGTTCAAACAAAAATAGGGAAATATTCCCTACGTAAATTTCTCTATAATGAACATCGGTTTCTCACAATGCTGATGCAGCCACCTCAGACTGGCCAGTCGCACTCGCTGCCGGTGTTAATGATGACAACGTCCTGTGCGGGTCAACAAACAACGAATACATAACCTTTTCGTTGCAATTGGCCAGTTATATGAGCCAAACAATGCACCAGTGTTCTTAACCTCAGTCCTCAACAACCCGATACTTCGGACGACATTTTAAGGTTGTTTTTTTTGTTTTTCATTCTAGATTTGTGTGCCTTTCCGACTTTTAATTCATCTATTTTATCAATCCATGGAATCAATGCGTTGCAACTACCGTCAGAGTAAGATATCTCAATTACGTAAAAATCGCAGGTGAATGTCAAATAGCACACAATTACCCGGCTGAATGTAATCTGTGGACCACGAGCCCTTCCTCATTATCCTATGTTGAAAATTGGAAAAAAAAAATGTCCCTACATTTGCGCCAGTTCCAGAACTATGACTTGGGGGGCCACACCACTAGCTAGACCTTTAGCTAAAGCCAGCCAACTCCTGACCTTTCCCACCTGGCCTCAGACCCCTTCTACTCGCTTTTCGTTAATGATTAGTTCTTTTTCCAAAAGAAATTCGCTCATCGGGAGGGGGGTGGAGAATGGGGGTGCAGTCCTATTAACTGATCTCACAACCCCCACTCAGCTTTCGTGGGCTGACAACTATTTTTCTAAATACTTTTTATGAAAATTTAGTGAATTTTAGATTTTATGAAAAATGTGTGTTTAAAAGAACTATTACCGCTAGGTACTATAGTCTGTCTGCAATGACATTGGGCTCCAAAACTGCTCTCCAGTGGCTGACGCATGAACTACCTACGACCAGAATTCGGGAAGAAGGCTGCGGTGTGGTGGTAACATTGGCTCCCCTCCGTTTGTTTACATCCGTGCACGTGTTGAGGTGAAATCGCCGAAATTTGTTTCGTGTTTTGATTTACGTTTTGGTCCAGTCGTGAAAATGGATGAGCCCCAATCTTCGGGAACTTTTAAGAAGACGGTGTTTCGTAGGCAAACTCATGAAATTGTGGTAATGTCAACAAAAACATCAGTGAAATCGATAAGTTAAACAGCAGAAGAGGCGTTTAGATAGTGGGGAGAAACTACTCCCAGGTGTGCTGCTCCAAAGGGATAACATCACCCGAAAAATGTCTCAAATGGGGAAAATTCCCCGTTTTTTGGTTCTCCCACCGGCCACTAGGATCAGGGTCGGAGCCCAACGTCATTGCAGACAAGACTGTAGGTATATTGAGTTTATAAGAAAAACCCTTTACCTACTACTTTCTGACGATTGTTGCTGAGCCCTGGGGCAAACGTAGTTCAAAATATCCCTGGCGGTTTTTGGCGCGGCGCAAACGTAGTTTAAAATATATTATATTGGCGCAATCGTAGTGCTAGGACTGGCGCAAACGTAATCTACCAGCTGATAATGCCGCTTTGCCACCAGGGTGCTCTCATATCAGTCCCTTGCACGACACTGTCCCTCGTTGGATAACAATGCACTATGAAGATCTCGCTACTCCCCTATTGCCAGGGTGGCGTAATTTCATTTTATACGCAGGTACCCATTTCTATTCTGACACGGTTCGATAGGCGCCGATGAGTTTATTAAACCTGCCAACAAAACGCTGTGGACACTTGATGTTTGGCATGTTCGAATCTCCTCAATAGTGTGTCCCGTATTTAGTGAGAATTATTCGCCGTTGTAATTACCGCCAAAACCCAAGTTAGACGTTGCAATATTACCCGAAAACTATCCGACATTTAATTGTAATGAACTGTTCTAATTGAGCCCACTCATCTCCTCCAAAATCTGCGTTTCGTCTTTCACGTGCCCTCTTTAAAACTCAAAAGTAGTAATATCTCCGTTTGACAACCTTCTAGAACGTTCACTGACCCCCTGAAGGGCGTTCAGTATTTGTGATCTACAATGCAATAATACCGATATGTATATGGGTGTCCTAGAAAACGTCTCGTAGCTCGAACTGATATAACGTCTTCTACCTAGTACTACCGAGTATTAGAAATTAACTGACAAATAGTAGAAAAAAAAACTCCAAAAAATCATAGGGAACAGTCAATGTGAATTGTGAATGTTGTATAGTCTTCATAAACTAAGATTAGTTGAATAGTTGAATTATTGCGGTCATTTAGTGTGTCGTCTCCCATCGAGTTATCGGGACAAAACCCCCCCAACTCCACCATTGCTGTGTAACCTGACCCATGTTGGTGTAATATTTTCTAGTAGGCTTCTTGTTTTAATAAAATACACAATAAAGTTGTCTATTTAGAAATCGTACTTGATTTTTCCTTGCTTCAATGGAATGCACACTTTCACAGTGGGGCAAAAACGCAAAAAAAAAAAACCTCTTATAAGTCTCATTTTTGAATGTCGAGACTTGGTCCAAATGATGGCAGAAAATGGTGTGTCTTTTTCAACAAAAACAAAAAAAAATTTTGTTTTTCACTCTAAAAATATTTGACCTCTTGGGATCCTTCAAAAATCCCATTTATAGCCCCATGAAAGCCCTATAGATCGCCACAGTGAAATCGGATCGTTCCGGGACCCCACAAAATGGATTCCACGTCCAAAAATACTTCGAAAACGACACCTAACTCGACCCCATAGCCAAAAGCCTTTTTAAAAAAACCTCCCGTAGCCCAGTTTTAGCCCCATAGCGCCCCACGGGTTTGGGCGATCGGAGTAAAAACCTTGCGGGCACAACTAGATGGTGAACCGAGTATTTTGTCAAAATTTCAGATTTGAAAAAAAAATTCCTACTGCCCAAAACGGCCCGGACCTAACGGTCGACGTCGACGGTAACTGTACATGTATTATCATCATGCCTAGCTATAGTCAGACTGTGGTGTAATACTAGTCATGCTAACATGCTGTCTGTCCCTCTCTTCCTTATAGCCCTGAAGATGAAGTATAAATATTTCGAAACGTCGGCCTGAAAAAGGTGTCCATTAATTGACCAGCCCTCAAGAACCCGAAATGACGTTTTTGCGTTTCCGCCCCACTGCGCCTTTGTAATTTCAGTTAGCACAGCAACGAGTGTTCAAAGAAACTGTTGAGTATCACTAAATTTGTATTCAGACGGTAAATGTTCGTTTGTTGAAGTTGGTCGAAAACAAAGTGAACGTATTTAACGATGAATTTGAACGACCCGTGTAAGTGTGTGTCTAATTTTTGCTGTGTTCTTACGGTAGGTATGGATTTCTACTCCGAACCTTGGTTTAGTTTAGAGGTTGCTTATTTCAACTCCAGGTACGAACACGTGCCCCTGCTGTCCCCACAATTTCTCCAAACCGTGCTTGCACACGTCTACTGAGGAGGTTCTGAAGAAATTGTGCGCTCTGGTCACCGACGACGACGGGAGGCTCCTTATCGACCGCCAATTGACGCTAATTAACCACCTGTTGGGAATATCCGAAGGACGAATAGTAAACGACAACCTAATTCACGAGCCAAATGTTGTATGGGGCGTTCCAACTGAAAGCGTTATTCCCCAAACACTCAGGGAAATTAGTTGTTGGGATGAGATCCCCTCCTTACCTTACCACATGGCGCTACAGCTCGTGAAGAGCCTCCCGTTTCGGGATTCGTAACAATGTTTGTTTTACGGGATCAGGTTGTTAGCCTAACGCCCAAGGGCTCACCTCTCACAGCTTACAGGTTTACTGAGTTTTCTGTCAGGGTTTGCTCCCTTAGGAGATTGCCTTCCTCAGGGCTACAGAGCCTCTCCTGCCCCTTGCAGTAGACTCCTCCTGACCAAGCCTCTGGGCGCCGCCTTTGACATTCTGAATGCTCCTCCGCCGCCTTCCCATACAGGTGAGTCCTGCTGCCAGCTCACCCGATCCCTGAAGACTCCCTGGATATCCAGGAAGACGCTGAGGACATACTTTTGATCCTCGTCAACGTTCCGGCGTAGTTGGCCAATGGCGTCGACGGTAGAGCGCCTGGCCGAAAGCCAAACTGCTCCGGGACGGCAGGTTGCTCAAGCTGAGGGATCCCCCCGCCAGAAGCTGCTCGAGCACCTTCGCCCAGACAGAGACAAAGCATTCTCCTTGTCAACTAGTCGATCGGAGAAATGTATAATGAAAAGGTTATTAACATTTTAATGAATAAATTTTGACACTTGAACGTTAGCAGTTAACGATGGCAGATACATTTTTGGAACGTCCCATTTATAAACCTACCAAAATCCTTCAAACATTGGCTTTGCAATGTTAAATATCCCAAATTATACAACAGAAAATGAGAGAGTTGAAGTACCTGACGGTCTTATTGGAGTTCCTGTGCGAATATTTGGCTGACACGCCGCAGTACAAACGTCCTCTTTGGTGTCTCCTGAGACTTTGCCAGAAGCCGCCGTTGCTGATGACGAGAAGTGAGGCGGTGGGCGCTGAGGACGTTCTCGCCGACTTTCTAACAGGGCTGGGTAGGTTCAACCGGACTTCGATCGTGATGGCTGTGAGGAACCTGGTCAGAGGGAATCTAATTGTCAATGTTCAAGGTAACTGCCTGATAATAGCCACCGACCCGGACATCAAATACCTCATAATCGACGTACTTCACAATTTCCTCGGCAAAAGGGACCAAGACGACGTTCCCTACGACACTTGCGTGAGGGCCCTTGTCAAAAGCAAAATCGGCGACAAGCTGTCCAAATTGGTTTACGTCGTCAACGAAGAGTTTTATCAACAAATACTCGACTTGACCCTCAAATATGCCATCATGTCGAAGGAATGCGGTAAGTCTACGCAGCGTTGCTGGATGAATAAACTTTTTCGGGATGCTGATGGGAATGTCGGACTTCAAAAAGTATCCATACGATATTTATATAAAATCTATACCTATTCAACCCAGTATTGATACTTATTAAATTTTAATTTCGTAAATGTAACAATCCTTGTTAGGTACCTAGGTACCAATATTTTTCCATGATGGGTTTTCAAGCAAAGATTTACGAAACTTTAAAATAAAACAGAAATTTTTATGGGAAAAAAGTATAGGTCAGATACCTACCTACTGGGAAAGCAATATTGATACTCTGGTAGTTTTTGTTCGCTCGCTTCTCAAAATTCTTTAAAAATATACCTATATAATATATATTATGTACCTACCTTTCTTCTTCTTCGAGTCATACCCACTAACAGGCGTAGGCAACCTCTCGCTAGTAATGTTGAGCTGGTTGCTGAAGTGTGACCCGAAATTCGAATTGATTTCTTTAGCAATGGTCTTGTTTGATTCTGATGCCATATTTTGGCTTTTGAATCGTTTGGAGCTGCAACCCAACCCCTACAGTGCAGTCCCATCGGAGATCAGCGAGCTGACGAGTTCTATCATTTGGAGGCTTCTCAGTTATTTGGGCAAGAACAAGATCAACTCGCCGATGCGTTTCCAAGAGGATATAATGAAGTAAGCTTTGATATGACACATCGTACATTGTAGGTAGGAAAATAACTGAGAATAGATCAAGCCCGCTGGAAAACTACAAATAAGGTGCATTCACTGAGCAATTCATTGGGGGGTACCTCAGCGTCCAGGAATCAAACTCTGAAGCCCTGATGCTCTGTGAACTCGTTTAGAATCGATTCCGTTTTTTTTTTTTTTTTTTTTTTTAGAACTAGAAGCGATTCCACTGCCTCCTCAATTGTGGAAAGTCGCGGCGATTCCACTGCCTCCTCAATTGTGGAAAGTCGCGCATGCGCAATTCATTTCCTTCTGGGATCTCGAAAGCGGCGAATGCACTCTACGGGTTGCAAAATTTGTCCTCATCATAAAAAATACAATAATATTATGTTGTGTTCCATCTAGCGGATATTTAGTGAATTCCTGAAGTGGGGTAATTGCGTATGCTTTTATCAATAATTCAACTTTTAACTTGATTATCTGCTATCAATTTGCAGGTATTTCCAATTTTTTTTTTTTTTTATAATGATAGCTTGTTTAATGCTGCATTCAAATATCACATCAGTTTTTCAATTACCGCTGATCATAATTTTGAAATAACAATTTTTTAAAAAGTCCTCGGTAGTACACATTTCCCCGGGAAAAGGGGGAAATTGTGTAAATTGCGTCCATTTCTCATAGTATTCGTATTCAAACGCCGCGGGGCTAATGTGTGAAAAGGCCATTAAAAATCGAACAAAATGGTGTATTCAATTTTTTTTTTTTTTTTTGTAGATTCTTATGGATGTTATTAAATTTTTTGTAAAAGCAGTTGTAGGTGCGGGGAAAACAAAGGGGACGAGAGCTCATAAAATGACACCCAAAAATTATAATGAAGAAAAGAAAAAAAAAATCGAATTGAAAGTAGAAGAAGTAGGTATTTTAATTCGCTTCATAACATTCTTACGCATTTGCCCCAACATGAGAAATGCAAGGGGTAAAAGTGTATGGTATTAATAAACTACACGAGGAATGAAAATTTTGAGCTGATACTTTCACAACACCTTAGGTAACTAAGTAGAAGAAAGATTCTTATAAGTGGTTAGCAAAAAAAAATTGTACACGCTCCAGAGAGCAAAACTTACAGCTGTCGTCAACTCCAGTCGAGAGTGAAACACTGACTGCCGCAGGCAATGAACAGCCCTGTCACAACAGGTTCCCCGAATCCCGCCATTTTCTGTGATAAGTAGCAATAGACTTTGGAGTACGCCCAGTGAAAATGGCAACATCGCAGCTTCATTTGGCGCCATTTTATGAATCGTCAACACATTTACCCCGTTTACACAATTACCCCACTTCACCCAACTAGAAATTGAAAGACCAGATTGTGCCTCAGAAGTTTTGGATGTGTGCCCTTTTGAAGAAGAAAATTGTCTTCCCATTTTAACCGGATATGTTCCCTTTGGTTCGAAATGATTTGAAAATATTGTACGAGATGGTTACCTTTTGATCGGAAAGCCTTGAAAACAACTAGGATATATTCCGTTTGGAATGCCAGAGACTGGAGGGTTCCATCAAGGCCAAGTGAAAGATGCAGAAAATACCCACAAAAAAATCATTTCTCCAAAAAGTGGATTTGTTCCCTTTTGACAGATAACTCCTCAAATAATAAACCAAAATGAGGACTTCTGGCTTCTCTAACTAAAACAATACCTAACCTACTCTACAGAAGCTTCTTGCTTTCAGATTCCTGAGGGGTTGGTTGAGGAAAGAGGTGCTATATGGCAAGCCTCAGATTCGAAACGACATAACTACCATCATATGCAGGATTTTGTACATTTTCCCAGCTGACAACGTCCTAAAGTCCGGAATATTCGAAGGTTGTCCTAAATTATTCTGGACTTATTTAAATGTCAGAATAATTCGCAATGGTTTACCACAATTTTCAGACATATCGCTGCTAGCGTTCGCGACCGAGTTTGAAATACAACACTCTTGGGCGAAGAGCGTGAAATTCCCTCCAACCCTTGAAAACTTGCATTTCAAAAAACTGTTGATACTGATCTTATGCGCCATGTTCAGACATCCAGGAATTAGGATGGTATGATTCTTCAAGCTGCAGGGGGTTCAGTTAAGTTTGAAATAAGAACAAGTGTACGTCGTAGGTAGCCGACAATTACAACGTTTTGCCAGGATTTGCGCTAATGTTGAACACTGGCTCAGGTAAAAGTGAAACGTATTCGTGGCCTCCGGATTACAGATGCGTTTTGATTTCTTACGTCCTTCACGCCTTACCATTGATGGCGAAGTATTTGCCCAACCAGTATCTCGCCTGTGGGGCAACTGAGAAGTAAGTGCTTTACCTCTGCCTAATCTGCGCCTCTTTCGATTTGCACGCATAGAGACGCAGAGAGATTTACCTTATTATTCCAGAATCCTACAACTTCTTCATTTTGGAAATGAAAATCCGAACGGCCAAGAAATCATGAAATGTACTCTACACTGCTTGAACAGTTTGATCTTTAAAGGAGTCTGCCTAAAACATTTCGTCGAATGGAACACCTTCGAAATAGTGTTAAGTAAAGACTAAACCCACCTAATACATCGGTCTTTCTCCTGAAAATTTGGGTGACTTTCAAACAATCATCTTTCCAGATGTTGCCATCAAAGTGTTGGAGAAGCCTTTGACACTAATCAATCAGCTTCTCCTAAGTCACTGTTTCGTTTTACTGGCGACGTTGAGCAAAGAATCTTTGCCGAGCATTGACATTCACTATTCTGTGGCCTCAGTGGGGTTTGCCATGGCGAAGAGGCTTCTCAAACCGGGCGATCTCGACTCCAAACTGGATGGGAGGTAATTCATTGCTAGTGTGCCCTTTGGGAAAAAAGCCAAATGGGTCATTCCAAAATTTCGGTCACATTTACGTCACTGGGTAAAAGTGGGGTCAAATCACACCTGAATGCGGTCTCCTAAATACTTATCGCGATCTGTGCATGAATATGTATACATGTGTAAAAGGGTAACAAATACATTCAGGGGACCCAGGGTAAAATTCTCAAAATTTATCATCACCATTTAATGGTGATTTGTCACTCCCTACTGCTGTCACTGGGTGGAGGTTAGCAACTTTCATTACCTATCACATTGTGAAATGTTACATCAAGGCTCAAATTCGAGTTATATTAAGATATAAATATAAGTCAGGACAATGTGTTGATCCAATTTTTTTTTTTTTTTTTCAACAATGGATACTATGTCATAGTATCCATTGTTGAAAAAAAAAAAAAAAAAATGGATCAACACAAGCCACCATACATTCCATTTCAATAGTGTCACACTGTTTACCGTCACTCCCTACATCCAGTTTAAAAAAAGACCCCAACTGGAGGAAAGACAGTATTTTTGGGGTTGCTTCAACGCTGTTGGCTACCTTGATGCAAGATGGCTCCAGCATTGTTGGTGCAAATTTTCTAGACTTGTTCAGAGCAGTTCAAGTTGAACTGTTCAACTGGAGGTGCCATGAGGTAAGCCAGCAGCGTGGCTTTTTTGACGTTCACTCCCTACTTCAACTCTATTTTGGTTACAGTAAGTGTAATTTAATCTCACTAAGTTATACTAAGTGTAATTGTAGCGAATTCATTGATGTTTTGGAGTAGCTCGGTCCTTTTGTTTACTTACTACTCTGTAATGGCTCTGGAAGGCTAAAACGTCACTACCTACTTTGACACTCCCTACAATATATCCCTCTTTTTCCACATAGTAGGGAGTGAGATATTTCACCATTCTGGCATGGGAAATAAGGTTAATTTCTTGATAGTGGGTTCAGATGGTGGGTGTGATGGAGGGTCCTTCCAGAAAACAAGATTAATCTGAATTCGAAACTCGGAAATCATATTTTTTGCCAATTGCTTTTTGTCACTTCCTACTCATTCACGTCACTCCCTTCAAAAGTGATTTTTTTTTTCAAAATGGCGTATCCATGATTAGGTTGAGTTTTATGTGTGCTTACTTTAGTAACATGCTGGGAGAACCATAGAACTGCCCATTTTTTGATTTTTTTTTTTTTTTCCCCCAGAAAAGTTTGAGGTCCAAATGTGACCGAAATTGTGAAATGACCCAAATCCTAATCATTAACCGAAAATAAAATAGAGAAATATGATTTGTTGTCAAAATTATTATGGGCAAGCAAGGATACGACTAGGTACCTACCGACCTTGTTGAATTTGGGGTGTCCAACCAACCCTGATTCGAGGCGGCGATGGAAGTCCTTTTTGCTAGGCGTGGCTCCATAGGGCGGGATGAACGCGTCATGGGACATACTTAGGTCGCACTTACCCACAATTTTTGGGTCGCACTTGCCCCTCAATCGTTCCAGTGGGGGGAAGTGCAACTACCTCCACCTAAAATCCTCCCACAAACAGAGACATAAGCACTTCAAGTTATCAATAAATAACTTACTGGGTTCCTAGCTATTGAGATAAACTGTCAGTCCTTAAACTGAGGAGCACTCCTACTTGCAATCAAAGTTTAAGAAAAAAAAACCATGACAGTTTGAAGCCTCCAGCACCTTCCATTTCAATAATGCCAACTCTAGAATGGTAGTTTACTTACAGCTCTAAGAAAGTTTTCTAGTTAGCTATTTATAGTTCATAACCCTCCCAATCAAGGAGTCAAAAGTCACACTTTGACCCATGGTCGCGCTTAGCCACACTCTAGACTCAATAATTGAGTTAGTATTTGAAGGGGGTTCCCGTGCCAAAGGTGGCTAAGGCATCTGTCTTTAACTCAGCATCGAGGGATGAACCTCTCTTGGCAGGGCAAAAATATCTTTTGGACCTGTCAAAACATGCCTTTGTTGGCTTAGAACAATAAGCAAGCCACAACAATCTAAGGTTGTGGGGTGGAGGAACCTGGGGGTCTCTGTGAACCCGGCTTGTTGACGTCATGTATTAGGATTTGGATCACCACGAGGCAAATCATCGAAACCATCTCAGTGAACAATGGGCCGTGGTCCAAGGTCAGACTGTGTTAATAGCGTATCATCTTGGTCTCTCTCCTTGTTGGTTACCGTTCCTACAACTCTACGAGCGGTTTCCCATTGCGCCCAAACCCCTCTGGTGATGCGATTGCCAGAGCACGTTTAGCAAAGAGGCTGGGAAAAGTGGGGAGGGTTGGTACTGCCCTATTGCGCCCATTTCAAGGAAAACAAGGTGTACTTTTGCGCTCAAGACCTCAGATTGCAAAATGAGGGAGTCGAACGGAGGCTCGAGTCAGGGCCCAACGAATTTGACAAGGCGTTTGGGTGCGACCGAAATGTGCCCTGGATTCTAGTTATTCAGCTAGGGAGCCATCCCCTGCTTCCTAAAGCCAGCCAACCCCCGATCTCTCCAAACTGGCCTCAGACCCCTTCTAGTTGTTTTTGATAATGTAGTTGTTTTTCCCCCCTAAGGAAATTCGGAGCTACCAGAGCTCTGATGCGCCTCATGGAGCAACATTTTGGTCGTTTCAGACTGTGTGTAAGAAGACTTAATCTCCGTGAAGCCGAACAATGCATTTTGCAATTACGTGCATGGCTATTTCCCACGTTCCATGAGTGTTTGCTTTACTGAATGATAACGCGGGTAACCACTTTGACCGAGAGGAATTTGGGCGCAATGAGGCACTGCCCAAATCTACAATCTAGCATGCTGAAGGATAACGCCTCACTACAGGATCAGGTCTTATTTTTTTTCAGCCTGCAGGTGACGGCTATCAACTTTATTTGGCATGGAGTAACAAGGTACTTCGCAATAAGAAAAATATTCACGGACGGAGGAGGCGTGTACTTGCTTTTGGACCTAGCTAAAGTAAGTCATAAACTAAGTTCCTCGACTTGCGATGGTCTGCAGGGCAGCTCAGAGCAAACTCCAGGATGAGCCAATAGGGTAGGCTTTGGTTTGTTCAACACCTACCACGAACGTTATCACCAAAACTAGCAGTCCAACTAACAGCAAACCCTGCGAAGTTCATCCGGGCGCTCGGGTGGATGTCACGTGCCAGGTCTGATAGGAAGCTCATCGAGCGGTAGCCTGAGGTCAAGGAGGATCCCGTCACGTTGAGTTGGTGTGATCTTGTTGAAGGAAAATTGAGCAAGCTAGGGGTAACGACTTATCTTGGGGTACGTTTATCAATCGCACTTGGCCCTCGGCTAACCTGCATCCATCGGCTAACTTCACGAGATGTTGTTTTCAATGACACTTCGGCCTCAGTCACTAGAGCTCTCTGATGACTGTCCTCCAACGGCTACCTCTCGAACTTAGCTGACCGAGACTCCCGTCCCTCAGTTGCTAGCCCTCTGTTCCCGAGTGTTTTCGACGCCATTTATTTGCATTTATGCCTGTCTTATAAGACGTATGAAGTCCCATCTTTTGGGACGTTCTGCTTCAGTTTACACGCATTTACGGCTTGACATTTTGATACTTTTTTTTGGTGAAAATTGCATAATACCTACGAATGAGAACATAATATTAAACTGTTAGGAAAAAGTTAGCATGGTCCAGTTGCCCCATTCAATATTTGAATAATAGGTCAAGTGATGGGGTAGGATACAGAGGAAACGCCGACTCAATCGGACCATAAACAACAAAAATACGGATAGGTCCCTATTTGCAGGGATTTGCGCTCATCGAAAATTGCGCTTATCAGACGTGAAATTGGCCGAGGAATCCAAATTCGCAAACAAAATTTGTTTAATGTTTCATGCATTTAATTTAGGGGTTCCCATTTAAAATACGAAGGGTAAGAAAGTTGGGCGCAAATGCGCCGATTTGTGCGCATTTTGAGGGGATCTCAACCCTACCAGTAGGACGGGACAGAGAGGCCTAGAAGGTAGAAAAACGCTGCAAATTTTACACAAGGGTTTATTATTCTTTGATATAGGTTACTTGTGCAGAAATTTAATTGTCAATGAAAAAAAAAAATTTTTAAATTTTTTTGTATTTTATTTATTTATTTTCAAAAACGATTTTTTTGATTTTGTTTTTTCAAAAAATATTTTTTTCAAATTTTGTTTTGTTTTTTTACTTGAAAAATATTTGACCTCCTGGGATCTTTCAAAAATCCCATTTGTAGCCCCATGAAAGCCCTATAGATCGCATCAGTGAAATCGGATCGCTGCGGGACCCCGAAAAATGGATTCTAGGTCCAAAAATACCTCGAAAACGACACCAGACTCGATCCCATAGCCGAAAGCCTTCAAAAGCCCCCTTCTGTAGCCCCATAGCGCCCTACGGGTTTGGGCGATCGGGCTGAAAACCTTGCGGGCCCAACTAGATGGTAAACCGAGTATTTTGTCATAAATTTCAGATTTTAAAAAAAAATTCCTACTGTCCAAAACGGCCTGGACGGCGGACGGACATTTCGGTTTTGGAATCTAGACTTCTTGAAACGGATAATGTCAAATTTTGAGGCCGATCGGAGTTGTCGAACCCCGTCTAGGGATGGGAAATCGGTAAGAAGTATCGATTTTTTGAATCGATTCAGAATCGGATGCTCCAAATCGATTTCCCAAAAAATCGCCATAAAAGTATCGATTTTTTGGAAAATCGATTCATAAATCAGTCCTACCAAAAAAAAACGTTTTCTTAATGAGTGATAACTGTAGATATATTTAATGTAGGTAGGATTCAAGAAAAAATCGTTAAAAAAATTTATTGAAAATTAAAATTTCATTAGTTTTCAAAAATTTTGATAATAAACATTTGATCAGACGAGTAAACAGTTTCGCTGTCTGAAAAAGCCATGGCGAACGTCGCTGGTAACTAGTGAGTTTTGTTGTTATTAGCTATTATCATAATTTTTAATCGTCCTAAGGCTCGAAATTTGCTTGAATCACTTGAAATAATAAACTAATCTTTATAAATGACGAAAATCGATTCAAGATTTTTTTAAAATCAGTAGTAAAAATCGATTCACGATTTTTACAAAAATCGGAAGTAAAAAATCGATTCACCTAAAAAATCGGAACCTGAAGATCGATTCAAAAAAATCGAAAAATCGGAACGAAAAATCGATTTTTCCAAAAAATCGGAAATCGATTCCCATCCCTACCCCCGTCGCGAAAACAGATACATCTGTTTAATAATACGTGTATTATTCCAAGAATAATAAACCAAAATCGGCCGTATGAGTTTTTAGTTGTATTTATTCACTCTACGTTTATTGTATGAATTTTTCTCGAAATTCGCCGCGGACCCCCTAGTTAACGAATTGAATGTGGATGAATCTTCAATAACAAACATTAAAATCGCCCACAAACAAAACCCTCTCACCACTGTAAACCAATCTGCCCTCTTAGCTTAATGGCTCCCTCTCCAACCCCAATAATGGAATTATTCCATGCGGCAGCATGCAAACCGTCAATGTAAATGAAAAGTTTAAACCTGATGACTTCACTGTGTCAACATTAGGTTCATCGGATAGCAGTTACTTTCGAACAAACACCACCCATATCAGGGGCGATCTGCTAATAACCTCGCGAACTTCGTGCAGTCTTCAGTCGTGCCTCATTCACGTCAGCGCTTGTAGTCCTCCATCATGGCGGATCCCGAAGCACCAGAGCCACCCGTGAACGGAGACATCCCGGAACTCGCAGAAGTGTGGAACGGCGACCTGAACTTGCCTGAAAAAAAGGTCAAATCGACGGAAAACGTTTTGTCATCTGGGTACATGTTTACGACTTACGACGTCAAAAGGGAAAACTACATGTTGCATCAGTTGAAGCCGCTTTTGTTCGTAGTCCGTCTCATGTTTAAATTCCCGTACGTGATTGAAGGGGATGGAAGGCTGTATTTGCGATTTTTCACTGTTTGGTCTCTGGCGACTGTAGTGGGGTACCTCACTCAAGGATTCCTTGCTGTAGAGCTGATGTACCACCTTTTTCACATTATCAGCGTCGAATCAGATTTCATCACTATTGTCAAAATTGGGGTCAATATCATTTGCGTCGTGACCCTCTTGTACACGCCTCTGTCCGCATTGATGGAATGGAAAGAGTACTGTATATATCTGAACCAGTGGATCGAGCTGCAAGTGGATTTCGAGGAAATAACGGGGAAACCTTTCACGACGCACATGGCGCTCCTGATAAAAATCGCCATTGGGGTGCTGGTAGTTCAAGCTTATGTGGCCGTCTACATGGGCACCAACACGCTGACACAGCCTTATTGGTACCACAAGTACGTGTACATGATGGTGTTTCTGTCGCTGCCTCAGCAGTTGTTTTTGTGGGTGGTATGCCAGTACGAAACCGGCCGCATGGGTGAGCTGTTGAAAAATTACATCAGCTCGGTGTTTGGGAGTGAAAGCTCGGAGAATAACGCGCAGAATGCGTACAAAGTCCGCATGCTTTGGCTGCGGTTGGTCTACGCCGTGAAACTCCTCGGACACGCGGCTTTCACTGTGATTATACTCCTGGTAACAAGCGGCATTGTGTTCCTTACTGGGACGTACGTCATAATCACCGGCCTCATCAACGGTGACCCGAGAACCAACGAATTCGTCGGCCCAGTGTTGGTATCTTCCGTCATCATCATAATCATCAGTGAATTCAGTCACCGGACCACACAACAGGTTGGGGCGGGCGTTTGCGAAGCTCTGACCAACTTGAAGTCCGCATCGATGGACGAACAAACTACAGCCGAAGTGGAGAGATTCCTCAGGATCGCTGCCTTCAACGCTCCCACTGTGTCTGTCGCAGGGCTCGCCATCATAGATCGATCCACCCTCGTGTCTATAAGCAAAAACGTCATCACATACCTCATCGTGTTGATTCAATTTGAACTGAATAGCAATGAAGACAACGCAGAACGTGCTGTAAAAGCTGCTTCCATGTTGAAGAACAAAGCGACCACAATGCAGGCTTCAATTTGAAACTTCCCGCTTGATTCACAACAAATATTGATTCTTTCCGTTATGTAAAAGTGTTAAAGAGTAAATTGAAGAATCATGGAGATCGATTGTCCAACAAAAACGCATTTAGGAGGGTGTTGGCAAGATGAAGCTCGCTTGCAGAATGAGATAAGCTCCGCCCACTTTGTTCCCCCCATTCCTGGCCCCGCTGACGTCCCCCTCAACCTCATGGTTGCCATCACCTGGTGGGGGGAGGTCGGCAGGGGAGCTTCGACGGGCGCAGTGAGTGAGTTGCGGGCGGGGGGGGGGGGGGGGCTTATCTCATTCTGCAAGTGAGGTCCATCTCGTCAACAATCTCCTAAATGCGTTTTCTTAGGGCAATTGGACTCAAATACCTTCACACGAAGCAGTTTCTTGTGACGCATCGAGGACTAGTAGCTGTTTGAACCAGTCTTGGGAAACGGACAAAAGTTTTGGCCTGTGGACAGACCACCCTTAGAAGTCCCACAATATCCAGCAGAGAACGGAAGTATTTGCAATGTCAGATTTTCAGAAAAACTCCTGTTGCTAATGGAGCGGGCGACATTGCATTGAGCTTAATTCAGAAGCAACTCCTCTCCCACTCACTCCCGCCTCCTCTTCAGGGATTTGACCCCTGCTGCCGTTGCCAGCACTCTACATGTGGGCAGTGCTTGAGACGCTCCATGGACAGCTAGCGGTCGAGGTCTGCTGAGTAGTCTGCTGACCGAAAGAAGGAGGCCTGACTTAGTTGGGGTTAAGATGTACAACAGCCTGCCAAAAGACATCAAGTCCCTCAAGAAAGCTGAGTTCTCAATGAAATTAAAGGACATTTTAGTCGACTCGGCCCCCTCCTCGATTTATATTCGGAATATCCCTGCCCGATCATTTTTGTTAAGTTATGCCCCAATACGAATTTGTAGGCGTCGATTTTGACGTGTTGTTATGTGCTTTTTGTACGTCAACAATAAAGAATGTAAGAAATAAAGGGCATATACTTGCTGTTTTCATAAATTTTATAATTCATTGATGATACTTTAATTGCTATTTTCAAAAGTTTTATTTTGTTAGTTTAGTTCATTTACCTGCGTACCTACCTATTCTACTCGATACGTAATACTATTATAAATACCTATATAAATTTATTTAAACCGGAGTCAAAACGTACCCCGCAGACGCATATTGTCATCCCTGCACTATTGTTTATTGATTTAATTGTTATACGTATTCTGAAGATGGATGTTATTTTAATAAACTTTCTTCTTCTTCTACTTATATTATAATACACCTACCTAATAGAAGACCTTTAATATAGTGTGAGTAACACTATTTTAGAAGTGATTTGCGATTTTTGGAGTGAGCTTTTAACACTCAATAAATCAAGTCAATAAAACGCGGAGGTATCAGAATATGGTCTACCATATCATTCCTTCATGTTAATTCCTGAATGTTGAACATTCTTCTTTGTCAGGCACCATCATGTAGTAGAATCAAAAATTAAAAATGGAAATTTTCTCTTTCTCAGGGACAGTCAACAAAGAGTGGTATAACGTTTGCGTGACAAGTTCAATCGTTCTAGTGTGCACACGTGACGTATTCCTTCTTTGGGTCAACAATCATCCAATTAGAAATAACTGCCCCGTATTGTACTGATATCAGATTCGCGCAAACGAATAACAATCAACTATGCTGGCAGTCGTGGTATTGATAATCCGAGTCAGACGAAAAAAATAGAGAATATTTGTAAATTTTCGCATTTCTGGCTGCTTTCTTGGGACGCAGAACTGTGGTAGACGGGGGCGCGTTGTTGAGCATACAGGCAGCAAGTGGTGCAAAACAGCCATATTTAGGAAAAAAAACCTCTGAAACCCCCATTCTTATAGGAAACTTGGCGCTGATCACGAATATATCCCATGACCCTACACCTAAAATGGCTTCTTAGCCGTATTTTTCCAAAATACCTCAAAAAACGATTGTATTGTATTGTTCTCAGTAGGTATAATTTTCAGTGTGGGAGCCAATTAAGGATTCTCACGAAGTTTGAACACAAAGGAATGTCGTAGAGCAATAAATTTGGCGTCGATTGAACACCCTACAATTGAAAATTTCTTTCTACTCGAGGTCGGAAAATTGCTGAGTCAGATTTTCATGGCTTTGTAAGGTAAAACAATCTGGCCTTTTATATTAAACTAGCAGGAATGCCCGTTGTTTAGAATACAACGGGCGCTAGAATGAGGACACAGATGCCATTGATGTAAAAGGATGAAATTGCTAAATAAAAGTGAACAAAATGAGAAGTTCATTTTTCGTTCTTCATTTACCTATTGCTTTCAATTTCCGCTTTATCCCTTAGATATCTTGTTGATTTAAAAAAAAAATCAAAAACCTGCATCAAAATCGGTCAAGGCGTTCGGGCGCGAATCGACCGCAGACAGACAGACATTGATGTAAAAGGATGAAATTGCAAAATGAGAAGTTAATTTTCTTCCTCCATAGAAATTAGTTTTAGGAGCCACTCCGCTGATTCCGATCTTATGCTGGAGTGTAAGTCCTAAGGAGGCTACATGCCAAATTACAGCTTTATAGAGTGAATAGCATAGAAATAATTTTTTCATTTCACCCTCTTGATCCGGAACTTTGCGATCATTTTGCAAAAAACCGCATCAAAATCGGTCAAGCCGTTCGGGCGTGATTCGGGCCACAGACGGACACACATACTCTTCCCTTTTATAGATAGAGAGACTAGGGGGCTACGCCAGCCAACCCCCGTCGTTCCGCCCTGGCGGGGCGGTCGTTGCGGCCTGGTGGGCCGCTTTTCTCGAGAGTTTGAGAGCTGCGACTTCTCTACAATTTGCTTTCCCGTGATCATTAACTACAAGGACAAAATACAGGGATGACGGTGTTTTGGAAATGCGATTTAGAATTTGGATTCATTAAGGGGGGTCTGGGGCGCTGTGAAAAAATGGTGTTTTTTGAATAATTTTATTTGGGGGGGGGGGGGGGGGGGGTTGGTGGTGTTAGGGGGAGGAGTAGGGGAGGAAGCATAATCTTCAGACATCTCTCGTCCCACAGCAACCTCAACATCCTGTCAACTGCTCCAAACCCTGATTTTGCTTAGATGCGCCTAGAGGAGCAACTTTTTGTTGGTTTCATATTTTTCTCATCATCTACTCACCAAAACGGATTTTTGGTACCTATTTTTTTTTCAAATTTTGTAGAAAACATTTATTTTCCCATTAAATGGGAAAATAAATGTTATGCCAGTATTTTTGGAACAGTTTAAACACATTTTTGAGCCGTTTGTGGTGTTTTCAGACTTTTCTCGAACTATGCTCGCCAAGAGGAATTTTTTTAAGACCAATTTCAAATATTCGCGACATCTAGAAGTGCCTTAGAATAAAAATGAGCATTCTCCTCGTTCTCCTCCTCCTCGGGTTGGAGTTCCAATATAGATTTTCTTTCAAAGGTTCGAACCAGAAATATCTCGCTGCAACTTATCTTTATCCACTTATGGAATTAATTTTTCCACTGTGTATACCATAATAGGGTCTAAGAATGTTTTCTCGATTTCACTAAACGAGCGCGGAAACTACCTATCGCAGGTTCTCTGAAAGTTGTATTTAGGTAAGGTCGAGCTTGAAGAATCTTCAAACTCGATCTGATGAGATTTTAATGTTATTGAACGGCGGGAATATTTTTGAAGTTTCGTACCTATTCAGCGTCTTTTTCTTTCAGCAACTACCCCTCGGAAACAACCCTCAATGTCCCTCCTCCCTAACAACCTTTCAACTGCTCTTGTCCCTTTTCGCCACCTCCCCCACGTATTTCAACATCAGCAGAGTTGGTTTTTTCTCCTCAGAATCGAGGGTTTCTTTAGTAACTTCAGGCAGTATTGACTTGTTCATGTTTCACAATTAACCAACTTCTTTTTTCTGTCGCTAGTATACTTTTTTTTAATGGTAAGAAATGTCAAGGAGGGCATGAAAGTGGTAAATAGAATTAGAATGACCCGCACACACAATGCCTACATTAGGTAATAGTGCTACCACGGTTTTACAGCTTGGTAAGTTTTTTTTTTTTTTTTTTTTTTTTTTTTCTAGAAATCCCCTATGCCAGTCCAAGTTCTCATCCTCGCTGTATTAGCTGACATGAGTGAACACAGTTCAACAATACCCCAATTAGTCACGTGGCGAGGTGACGCTGAAACCGAAACCGTCATAGCTCTCCTCTGCACCATATGGAGGAAACAGGAAGCCATCAAAAACGTCAAAAGAGACGCCAATGGATGCATATGCGGTAAAAGAAATTATGGACATTTAACTAAAAATTTTCGGAATAATATTCCATTAAGGGTATAAAAATCGCTTCATCAATCTTAATGTTATATAATATTAAGACCGTATACCTGCAAAACCTCGTATGTCCCAAACTAAAAATTTTACAGGAGACACAAACAACTCCATGGAAACGTCCAGACTGATGGAGTGCCAAAATCCTTGTAAGTCCCAAGAGCTCTGTTGAGTGACTTTTGGCGAATATTGTGACGATTTCTCACTTAAATAACTACTTCAGCACGTCAATTATTATGTGTAACGTATATCTACGTTACTGATGAAAAATGTACAAAACTTACCGATAAAAATAGAAAACATTGGAGAGGCGGCAGAGTCTGAGACTTACAAGTTCTTACAACGTTCTGGAGCCTTTCGGACTTGCAGGTTATTACAACCGAACACAGAGGCAAATGCTGGACACCGGTATGTCGGCCCAAGGCCACGACCGGGTCCCCCTAAAATAGGGGGAAACTCCACCCTGGACCTATTTAGTCAGGTCCAGGGCCGCCAGCATTTGCCTCAGGGACCCTGAGGTCGACGGGCCTAGGGGCGGCAGGCCGCCTTATCCGGGCGGCCGCCCCCTGCGAGAAGTGGGCAAACTCCGCCAGAGCCTTGAAGGCCCTGGCTGTGCCCACATAGCGGGACCAATCTGCCCGCCCCCCATCGGGGAAGACAGTACGCTCCAGGACCAGCCTCTCGGCCGAGAACTGCGGGCAATCCCTAAGGATATGCTCAGCAGAGCCCGGGGAGGCGCACCAAAAACACCGACCGGACGCCTCCAATCCCAGGGAGGAGAGCTTAGCCGGGACGTCCCCGTGCCCAGCAAGGAGCTGGGTCACGAGGAACCCCGGCCTGACCCAACCGGCCGCAAGCCTCCTCCCAATGTCAGGGAAAAAGGAAAAGGTGTGCCGGCCAGTGCTGGACGCCTCCCACTCCCCCTGCCACCGCCGGGCCAGCAGCTCGTCCACCCGACGGCTCACCTCAGCAGGGCGGAGGAGCTCCTCGGCCGAGAAACCGGTCCCGAACAATTCGAAGGGGAGCCTCCTCTTCGTGCGGTAGGCCGCATACCATCGCGCCGCCTCCAGCTCGACCGGCAAGACCCCCGAACCGAACACAGAGAAGACATTTCTCAGCGGATCAAAACCAAACTTCATAGGAACATTCTAGAGCCTTACATTTACCCAGAAAGCTCAAAACCTTACTTTGGGGGAAAATCGGACTTACGAGGTTTTGCAGGTATACGGTCTAACATATTATGTTAGAGTCTCAATAAATACCTCACTGACGTTCGGCAGCCCCTCCCCCCTTGGTTTTTTTTTTGAAATCCGACTTCGAAATCGGATTCGCCATAGATTGAAGCGCATTTGGCTCGCAGATACCATACCCAAAAAACGGCTCCTTACTGGGTATTTTTGAACCCGAAAAAAACGTGGGACAAACGCGAGAAAAACGATTATTTCGACGGGGATGTCGACGAATTTCCTGTGCGAAATTCCGATTTACGATTTGACCTGACGTCTTCCTCCAGGTCTGATATATACGGCTCGTATTTTTTCGTTATTTTTTCGACCCCCTAAACGGTCTTTGGTGCGAGTAAAAAGTGAAATAACGTGGGAAAACGCGCAAGAAAGACGAATTTTCGAATTTGGCGAATTTCAACGAATTTCGACGAATCTAATATGGCCTACGACACATCCGCACCTACGCGGAACCCGACGGAAAAAACGCCGTCTCTCTAGGCTCTACCGTTGAGGCGGGGTAGCGTGGAGTCTGACGCGGGGTAGCGTGACGCCTCAGCTGCGTGACGACTGTAACGCGACATGCGACACACAGACGAAAATGTTTGAGACGATGTAATAAAATTTTCGCTTTAAAAAAACTAGCGCCCCTCCTTGTCAACACCGTAACAGCCTGGCATCGTCCGGTCATTTCCCCGTTGCAGAATCGGAAGCCATTTTGGAAGGGAAGGCACAGGCATCGTTGCTCCCATCTTGGAAATACTGCCCAGCCGTGACGGAAATGAAAGGCTGCGCTCGTCCCAAAATCTACGCCATTTTCTACAACGTAATGCGACGATATTACGCCGCTTCAAACGCTGCCAGAACCGCACACGGGGTAGATTTTTTCAACTTGACGTACAGAGACGAGGTAGGTACCCAATCAGGATGGTCTTGTCAAAGATACCCTTTAACTTATTACCTATTTTCTTTGTTTTTCAGATAACAGCTTATATAATAAATAATTACGAATTCTTTAAAATGGGAGAAGTTTGGAAAAACTTATGGTTCGGACTTCTTCAAACTAAAATGACACTGTTGCCACACATTGAATCAGCACTGTTCTTGTTGTCTAAAACGTATCTGTACACTGCGGGCAATACTGCCACCAAACAGCAGAGCGCAGCCGCCCATGAGATAAACAAGGTCTGCATCTCTTATTTCTTATTTCTTATTTCTTTATTTCACGGGACAAGCCCAATTACATTCTATAAAATCAGTACGTCATTCTAACCAGGGGAAAAATGATTATTAAATGAATATAAAGTGAAAATATAAAAATGATAAAGGAAATTACAAAGTAAAAAGAAGATATATAAGGGGGGGGGGGGAAAAGCCAAAAAAAAAAAAAAAAAAAAAAAAACAGAGAAAACTGTCTCTATGTATAAATGATGGGGGACGAGGAAAGTTTTGATTTTAACGTGGCTAGGGAGGAGTGAAAAAATTCTAAATCGGGGTTTACAGCCAGGAAGAGGTTCGCACTGCGAGGAATTCTGCGTAGGGGTCGGCTTCTCTGGTAGTTTGCAGGAGAAAAAGAGATGTAAAACATGCATCGATGAAATAGTGTCCTGCCGAAGCACAAAAACGAACTTGAAACGTCCATTTCCACTTTGCAGGAACTCCACAAAGAAAGGGAGCTTTACGACAACCTCAGATCCATCATGCGGACGGAGGCTTTGAACAGCTTCATGGTCGTGAGGAACCACCTGTTTAACAACAGCAGGGAAATCAACCGGTTAGAAAAACTCAAAACCGAAGCGGACTTCGACGAGCAGCGGGAGAAGATGGACATCGACTTGTTGGTGCCGGAATACCACCAAACGCGACTTGTAGGGTTCAACATCACCAAGGTAAGCAACGTCAAGGCTGTGTTAATCAATGATTGATTATCGATTCTCCATCAACATATCCACGTAGTGGACCAGGACTGCCCCCTTCACATAATCCAAAACCAAACGGCAGGAAAGCCCTTTCTCCTTTTGTACACGAGAATTGACAAATGAGAATTGACATTGTACACGACAATTGACGCCTGGCAAGGGCAGTTTTTAAGTAGCAGCAACAAGAGGTCGTTAGAGCTATCAGCAGGCCCCTCATTTGGGGGAGCGCCACAACAGGAGGAGATGGAAGGGATAGGGTTTGCACTTCTCAGGGGGGAGAGTCACTGCTCTATGGAGCGCAACCCACGCGAGCCCGGGGGAGGGGGAGCAAAAACGTTCTGAAAACCTGCTTCCGCTCTTCGCGCGGTGTGAACGTTTTCGGTTGTAGCTCAGAAACTATTGGTCCGATTCCAAATTTCTTTTTTTCTCGTGAAAGCTGATTAAATTCCCCGTCGCAGTTATTCCGTGTGAAATTTCGATTTGAGCTTTGATAAGGGAGGGAAAGAAGAACGTTTTCTGAAAAACGTGGTCGTAGATGGTAAAATTTCTTGTTTCCACACTTTTCGACGAATACTAACGGCACTATTGTTGTTTCAATAGACATGCAATGTGCCGTTACTTATATAAAATTTAATCAGCTTTCTGATTATAAAAAGAAAAGTAAGATCGGACAAACCGTTCCCGAGTTATAGGCAGAAATGTGCAAAGAATCATGTTTTATTCACAATTTGACACTTTTTTTTGTCGTGCCTGCCCCTCCCTTATCAAAGCTCAAATCAAAATTTCACACGGAATAGCTGCGATGGAGAATTTAATCGGCTTTCACGAGAAAAAAATAAATTTGGGATCGGACCAATAGTTTCTGAGCTACAACCGAAAACGTTCCGTGCTTCCGCTCTCCGCGCGGTGTCAGATTGGATTCTTATTTACGGCTGTAACTTAGCAGCTGTTCGGTCAGAGAAACATGTGACTAGTGAAATTGTCATACGGTGTCAGGGTACCTTATGTGAGGGTTCGGGGGACCGATTGTGCTGTTTAATAGTGTATTTAGTCTTCGGAAGTCTGGAATACGAAGATTTTGGCTTAGTTAGAAAAAATGGTCAAACTTCAGCACGCTCAAGCGGCCAAACGGAGAAAGCTAACGAGGCGTTGTTGGTCTCATTTTTTAGGAAATTTCATCAGCTTTCATTTCGTATAGTCATGTCGCTAGGAAGCATGGTTTCCGAGTTGTTGGCAATAACCCAAATTATTTTATGGTTTTTTTTTTTTTTTTTTTTGCCATTTTCATGGTGAAGCCATATCCGAATCTAGTAGATTCGCGCGTAGAAATTGGGTCCACTGACCTGCCTTCCTCAGACGAAATACCGCCAGGGGAGTGAAATGAGTGATTGCGGCCATCCAACTAATTAGCGGTGCTCGCGCTAACGAGAGAATTTAGCTTTCCCCAACTGCACCGACAACGGTGGCGCTTCCCGTGGCCTGCGACTGCATCATGAGCGGTGGCAGGCGGGAGAATTTACCATAGAGTTTGGCCCATCGGCCACAATAGTAATACTATTGCTACAATGGCGCATCCTCTGCCAGACAGGCCCATTGCCATATCGTTTTTTTAAACTGAATTTGCTAATGTTTTAAATAAACACGTTTAGTCTCTTCTATCTATCTATCAACATTGCATTATGACTTTCAGGCCCAACCTTCAGAAGCATTTAGAATCAGGAAGAACAGCAAACTTCTCGCGCCTCAGGAATACTTGTGGACATCTGAGGATTACCATGGAAGAAAAGCCGCACCCTCCAGGGCTCTAATACAAGAAGACATAGAAGGCTGATCGTGGAGTGCAAGTTGATTAAAGTTCCAAGGATGATACAGTATATTTATTTAAAATCGGCATTCATTACGAACACATTTCTACGTCAGTACCTTTGGATAAAACGGAAAATTTTAAATGGCGTGTAGTACAATGTTAATAAATGTCAAAGTCGATAATGATATTTTTGTAGTATTTTTATAACCTTGGGTGGTATTTCATATCCTTAAAAACATTGTCAGAGCAGCTATTGCGCCAGGATTTTCGCTTTACGGTGTTTTTATCGTTTCACGACGCCAGTCTGACTTTCAAAAACCAACACCCAACCTTACAGCGCTTGTGTTGCAAGGGTTTCCGCGAACTCTCAAAACGGACGATTTGACAAGATTGTTTCGTCGGATACCGACAACTCCCTGAGTTCTCCAAAACTATTTTGCCGCAGGACGTCTACACGAATACACCAGTTCGAGCACGTCACTCTGAAAACCCCCACCAACACTCGAAGTCGAGCTCTTCCGTACAAAATTACCCACCATATCAGTACATGCGATTATATAGATACATTATTGATATATACCTCACAAGAGAAACATTTAGGGGGTTATCACATAGCCAAACCCATGAAATAACCAACGACTGCAATTTAAAAAAACCAACCGGCTCTCGATAACAATAATGTAGAAATAAAATTCGAAACAATCACAAAACACTGCAACTCCTTGCAATAACAAGAATAAACTTTGATTAAATTAAATTAAAACAATGGAACCGGCTGCTATGTGAACACGCCCAACTAATTTTGACGAAATGACCAATAAAATTGAATATAATAAATTTAATATGAAAACAACTAAACCCCTAGCTTTCAATATACACATTGATGTAGTAGTAAACAAAATGTTTAGAACCCATGGAGTTCCTCTTCATCATTTCCAAATGAGTTTATGAGAATTTTGGGGTGCCCCGATGGATGATTCCCTGCGTAAATCAAAAAAATGAAGCAGCTTCCGTTGGAGAAGGAAAAAATAAATCGTGATAGACAAATCAAAAGACGATGGATTTGGATCAGCATCCATTCCTTTCAGCTCAAACCGTTGTATAACCTCCGCTTAGACCTGGTAAGGTTCTGGCTATGCTATCAGCAGCCAAAGGAAAATGGTGATGGCCACGTAGAGAAACATCTTGGAGAGGATTTCGTCTTCCGGGTTGACGGCGCCGCGATCTGAAACGTTAGGTGTCAAACGTGAAGAACGTATTGGCGACTGGCAGGAGCCGATTGGCAAGTGTGAACTTTTTTTAAATACCACTACCTTGAAACATGTGGGGTCGCTGTTCATGCCCCCCGTTGAATGTGGATGTGATGAATCCGAAAGGGAAGGCTCCGATGCCGAAGGACATGTGGAAACCGCCATCTCCGAATCCGAAGCCGGGGAAACCCTGCGAACCGAAACCCTTCATTTCAGATTAGTTGGCCGAATAATGCAACGTAGATGTTTACCAGACAAAGGATGCACAAAATACCTAATTTCAAATCGTAAATAAAAAACCCGAATATGTTCAAACACTGGGATCCTTGAATGAATCTTTTTCTGGAAAGATAACTCAATAGTGAAGAAAGTGACCGCCCGATTCCCTCCCAGACACTCCCCTTTCACTATTAGGGAAAGTAACTGTTCCAAGTAGTATACGAACTGCTTACTTGGAACAGTAAACTGAGTTTTGTGTGAGCTGTCGCCAATTCACGTCTTGTCGATTGTATTGCTAATTTCCTGGGTTGATAATCACGCATTTAACAGCAGGTATCTGTATCTTGGAGTTTCTGAGAGCTGTTCAATAGAGAGCCCAGTAACTGCTTTTATTGAGGACTGCCTCCCGTTCTCCCATTTTAGCAGTCGGTGTAGTGGCAGATGCGTACGTGACACTTGCGTACACCTCATTAGAGAGTTCCTAAAGAAACATCCGAGTTACGTCGACCGTTAATTTTTATCGCCGTAAGGGATTTGTCTAGGGAGAATCAAAGAAAAGCTAACTTCACATAAGACCGTAACAGAGATATTATCAAAAGTCACGCTAAATTTAAAGTGCCGCTATTTACCTTATATTGTTCGAAATTAACGGCGTTATCCTTAAGACCGTAAGTTTATCGCCGTATCTTTACGGCAATAACGTTCGACGTTAGGCATAAAGACGTAAGTTATCGCCGTTATTTCTGCGCATGCGCGAAATATCGAGTTACGTCCACCGTAACTCATCACCGTTAGGCAAAAACAGTGCTGCCAAATCGGGGGTTTTCCCCCCAGATTTAGGGTTTTTTTTCTAAAGGGGGAAATTTGGGGGGAAGATGTTTTTGGGGGTATTTTTAGGGGGATTTCAATTTGAGTCAGGGGGATTTGGGGGGCAAAATAATAAAAAAATAAATTAAAAAAAAATAAAAAAAAGGGCGAGGAACGAAGACAAATGTTACGCTGCCGAACAAATAGTAAATTTAATGGACATCCCTGCTCATAAAGCATTACTTGGTTTTATGAAAACTACTTTAGGCCCGATTTGTAAAACTAATTCCTTATTTCAGAGTGACACTGTAGACGTATTTATTCTGTTCCAAGATCCTATATAAAAGTTTTTTAGCCAAAATTTTAGTACCCTCGCAACTTGGAAAGGTGTCCGACAGCAATTTAATTTTATTCGAGTTCAAACAGCACTTAACGTACCTACGTAGATGCTGTGTACCTAGGTCACGACTTTGAAGTCTGAGGTTTTACAAAGTATTTTAATGGTGAGATACCACTTGAAAAACGAGGGGCTCTCTTGCGTAGACTTCGTTCCGTCTCAAAAAATGGTCCATATGTTCAATTTCAACATGTACTTATGACCATGTGAACAAGCGCGAGGAAGGTGAAATAAATGAGCTGTTGGAAATGGAGATTGATGGGTTCGAGTTGTAGGCATGCGTAGTGTAGAGAAGTGTAGAATTGTTTTGTAGAGTGGTGTAGAATTGTTGTGTAGAGTAGAGTAGTGAAGAGTTGTGTATGTAGAGTATACGGTCTGTTGTGTAGATTAGAAATTATTACCGCTGCAAATTATTTCACAAGGGTTTATTATTCTTAGGGCCCCCCCCCCCCCCCCCCGTAATTACTTTCTCACTAAGTTTTGGGGGTTTTTTAGGGGTTTTTTTCCCGCGACTCGGGGGGTTTTTGTTCGAGTGGTTTGGCAGCACTGGGCAAAAAGTGGCTTTAGGAACTCTCTATTAACTGGTGTCATTTGCGCACGGTAAGTGACACTTACGTACACAGCTGGCTATTCGTAAGGGCTCATTCAAAACCGTTCATGAGCTAGAGGTCGCTGCGCACTTTTCGATAGCGAGCGATGTCTTCAGTTTATTCAGTTCATGGAATCGAGATGTAGTAAAACTTGATTTTGAAAAGGCAACTGCGAATGCTATCCGGTCATGTTTTCCATCAGCGAGATTGAGCGGATGCCATTTCCATTTCACTCAGAGTTTGTGGCGGAAAGTGCAAAATTTGGGACTAACTGACTCCTACAAGAACAACGAAAACGTGAGGTTGCACATCAGGATGTGCGGTGCACTAGCCAATCTACCCGTTGACGACGTCGATGAAGGTTGGTGTTCCATTCAAGCGACGACACCTACCTCAAGAAAACTGGTGGAATTGTACGATTATTTCGCTGACTACTGGCAAGAAACTCAAGATGGAAGAAGTGGAATATACGACAGTGACAAATACGTAATCAAAAGTTCTATCAAAACACCACCCAACTTTTAAACACGCAGAGGAAGTAAAAACGTGTACGCAAGTGCCCCCAGTTATTGAAAATGTGTACGCAAATGCACACTTTTAATGAGGCGTACGCAAGTGTCACGTACGCATCTGCCACCCACCCTAGCAGACTCCTTGCCCATCCACAGGTTTCGTTCGTACTAGTCCTGAATTTAAGAGATGAACTGGTTTGGTTTGGTGTGCGATAAAGCCTAAGCTGGATACAAGAGCCAACAGTATCTGTTATAAGATCCACTGAGCTGGCTACGGCTGCCAGCAGTAGGTTTGTTCCAGGTCTGACTGCGTCTGTCGACAGAAGTTGGACAGCTGTCGACAGAACCCGACCGCACGTACTCGAGTTGTTGGTTTCCGTCCAACCTACGCTCGACCTGGAACAGCAGTTTCTAAACTGCGCATGTCTCCGGCGATTTCTGTTAACATTCCGTCAAACCTGGAACAAACCTAATATCTGTTACAAGACACACTGAAGCTGGCTACGGCTGCCAGCATCTGTTACAAGACTGAGATACAGGAGCCAGCAGGACACTTGTTTGTTAACTTGTGCGTAAACTCACATAGCACCACGCGCTTCGATAGCTGCGAAAAAAACTGCCCCTGCGGAGGGGAGACACAAAGGGCTTCCCCCTCCAACTCACCTCCAGGCTGTTCGAGAACCATCGTTTTCGCGACATGAGCCATCAGCCCTGTCCAGGAGACACAAAGAGGATTTCGTCTCATGCACCTAACAAATGGGGCCTAGCTCGGCCATCGTCGGTTGGGCTCGGCTCTTTTCGGTGAAGCCGAGTTACGAACGCAGTGTTGCCATGTTAGCAGGGATATTTTAAGTTATCAGGGCTTTTTCGCCTGGTTCCACAAGCCAAGTCATCTCAGCCTTACTCTTCGATCCAAAGGTTGGAGGGGACTTTTCTCTAAAAAGATGGTCTATCAGGTACACCACAGATTAACAGAGAACAGAGGTACACTGATCTGACTCTTGATCTGAAAGAGAAAGACGGCGGAAGGGGCCGAGCCCAACCGACGATGGCCGAGCTAGGCCCCATTTGTTAGGTGCACGAGAAGCTAGTCAACACGACTCGTGGTCCACGAGGAGGTGGTAAACGGACGATTGATGAGGTGGTCAGAGGGTTTGACCCGTGCCAGAAATGGTTTAGGAGCTGTTATTTGTGTAAATTGATGTTATGGGTCTGAACGACAAAATTTGTCGTTTTTGATAATTTAATTATCAAAACGCTGCACATTTTACGCAAGGGTTTATTATTCTTTGACATAGGTTACTAGTGCAAAAATTTAATTCTGTCATTAAAAAAAAATTTTTTGGATTTTTTTTTTTCTTCAAAAATTCTTCATTTTTTACTCGACAAATATTTAACCTCCTGGGATCCTTCAAAAATCCCAATTATAGCCCCATGAATGCCCTACAGATGGCCACAGTGAAATCGAATAGTTCTGGGACCATCAAAAAAGGATTCCACGTCCAAAAATACTTCGAAAACGACACCTAACTCGATCCCCTAGTCAAAAGCCTTCAAATAACCCCTCCTGTAGCCCAACTTTAGCCCCATAGTGCCCCACAGGTTTGGGCGATCGGGCTGAAAACCTTGCGGGCACAACTAGATGGTAAACCGAGTATTTTGTCAAAATTTCAGATTTTAAAAAAAATTCCTACTGCCCAAAACGGTGTACGGCGGACGGACAATTCGGTTTTGGAATCCAGACCTTTTGAAACGGATGTCAAATTTTGAGGCCGATCGGAGTCGTCGACCTCCGTCGCGATTACATAGGTGTTTTATTCCAAGAATAATAAACCAAAATTAGGGGTTGCCATTTGAAATAAGAAAGTTAGGCGCAAATGCGCTGGTTTGCGCGCATTTGGAGGCGATCTCACTGAGACGGTAAAAAAATCGGCGTATTTTCATCATTTTCCGTTTCAAAGGAGAAGGCTAGTGAAATACTCTGCCAGCCATCTGGATAGCTAGCCACACACACAGTCTGTGTTAGTGGTATAAAAAGACCTGTGGCGAGCCCTACAGGAGTCATTGCTCGATCTAACAAGAAAAGAAGTCGTTCACATTGCTTACATTGGATTCCCAACGTTTACTATAGGATTAGCAGAACCTTCTGAACCTGACCTTCTCAAGGAGCCCATTTATCAGCTCACTTTGGCTCATAAATTATATAATATTTCTCCGGGTAACAAACAATTTCAACATTATTCGCAGGATGCTGAATCTGAATATTATGTCAAAATTGCAACATTTTAAAGGAGCCCTTTGAAACTCATACTCACTGTATTCTCTGGTTCGGTTCTTTGTCCAGCAGGGCGAGGTGGAACCTTGTTCCTGAAAATAAATATTTCATAAATTGATATTGATTGGAATCTCCAGCTACTGTCTCCCAGGCAGATACAGAATCAATAAGACTTATTATTTTATCATATTTTTAGGTCTCAACTTTTCGTGTTCCGTGATAGTGCGAGTCGAAAATTAGCATGTAGCGGGCGACAAACAAGGAAACGAATATCGAGAGCAGCATCAATTAACATAGCTGAATACGCGCGGCCTTCGTACTCCGGCCGTGCAACAAAAAATAAATTTCTCCATCACCGCGTGAGAACGCATAGAATTTTTCGCTTCAACTCACCTGGGATCTTCTTGTTCTTTGCTTCCTCTCCCATACAGCGGAATCACCTTGTCTTTGCTGATAGCGGCTTTGCACACGGGGCAAAGTTGTTTCACGGGCCGGGTTTCCAACCATTGATGCAAACAGGGCCAGCTAAGGACAAAAAAACCGTTACGTACTTCCAATTTTAAGGACCAAAACCAAACGAGGTGAAAAGCAACCGACGCATCAAAGCTGCGATAAAAAATTGACGACCTTGGTATTACATCATCCCACACCTATTGACGCACTGAGTGGATGATGAAAACATTATTTATTCAACCGATATTTACCTAAAACTGTTATGAAGTAGAATCAGCAGGTAATAGTCACTTTGCGGTTTAAATTAGCTTTCATTGCTTAAATGATGTATGAAACATGAGATAATGAGATTATAAGCATTTAAATGTGTATAGAACTATACAACTTTATAACATGAAATTCATTTCGATGAATATCACTGAGGATGTTGGGTGTGTACCTACATGATAATAATAAGTGGAAGGGCTCAATTATTGGTTCATTAGGTTCAATATCACTTGTGTTGTGTGGTTGGCGGAATGCCTCAAGCATTGTATCAAGGATTACGCCCGGTATCTTTGGAGGAAGAGGAAGGGAGAGCAGGAACATACCTATTTGGGGCATAAAGCGAGATGTCGCGATCTGCAGGACTAGAAAGGTGATGTGGATGCAGTTAAGGAGGATGCCCCCTGCTCCACGTTGGCACGATATGTCGAGTTGGCCTGGAGTGCGTCAATCCTTGGAGTGGGGCTGTGGTGAATACACATGAAGTGTCAAGATTGGTATCAGTCCTCCCACAGCTCGCAGTTACACTGGAGATCAGCTGGCCAGCTTCCACAAATGATCTGTCATCAATGGAGGTCTGCTCTCCTGACTCCTACAAGTCGCCAATAGGGGCCTGGGCAACAGACCCGCGCGTTATAATTGATTCCGCTGTCCTGGCATCCTCAGACAAAATGACAGAGTATTCCCGGAGGACGGGACCAACCAAAAAATCACTGCGATCAATCATGACATTAAACGGTCAGTGTATAATAACCAGCGGCGAGATTTGGGACACTCTAAGTCGCGGGTGAAAAGCCGCTAGCGGGAGAAACGGGACGGCCCAATCTCGCCAGTCGGCCGTCGGCCACAGCGCATCCCGTGGCCCCTCTCGGGACCACTTGTGGCGGGCTGGCGAATTTAGCACATAGAGTGGGGCCCATAGCTCCCACAATCACCTCCGACAATGGGGTTTTCTGCAGAATTTGGCTTCAGGGGGAGAGTGAAAAATCGAGCTGGGCCATTCTAAGATCTGGCTTATTAGGTATTTATTTATTTTATTTTTTTCTAAAAGGTCTAACCCTAATACGGATGCTAAAACGTCGCCGCTTTCCACCGAATTAGTGAATTTTCAAAAAAGCCAGTTAACAGGATTTTGGTCTATTCGAGTTCAACAAAAGCGGTTAGTAAAAATCTAGACTGGCAACAATACTGCAAGTTGCTGCCGATCCCCGATTGACTCAAAAATGTCAAACGTTTTCAGAGGAGAGCTAAGCTGATGTCCCTCCATGGTACAATCTTCCGGTCACAGTCCGAAACAAAATTTGTATCGTTTGTATCCATTAATTTGATTTTAATATATTTACTTATTTTTTAAAGTATTTATTGTATTTGTAAAATTTAATGATTAATTATTCGGTCATTAAAAATTAAAAAAATAAAAATTCTTGAAGTGTTTGGACATTTGTGGGACTTCAGAAGATGGATTATGGTCCAAAATCGCTCGAAAAATTCATTAAATGAATCGCTCGAACGACAATTCCTAAATGAAGTTAAATTTGGACTTCATAGGTAACATCCTCCAAAAGCTCAATTTGTGGCTCCACCAATTCCACGGAGATCTCCGCAGTGAAATCGGATCGTTCTGGAGGACCCAAAAATGTATTCTACGCACAAAAATGCTTCGAAAACGACACCTAACTCGACCCCAAAGCCGAAAACCTTCGAAACCCCCTCCCGTAACCCCTTTTTAGCCCCCGCAGAGCCCCACGGGGGTAAAACGATGGGGCTGAAAACCTTACAGGCTCAACTCGATAGAGAACCAAGTATTAGGAATGTCAAAGTTTCATATTATAAAAAAATCCGTTGGCCAAAAACGGCCTGGAAGGTCATTTCATTAAAATGTTTTAGAATCTACACTTCTTCAAACGTCAAAATCTTGACATCTCGAAATGTCAAATTTTGAGGCCGATCACAATTTTCCTCCGTCGAGAATTCATAGGTAATAGTATTATTCCAAGAATAGGTTCACGTATTATCTCCACACCAAAAGGGGTCGTACGTGACCTGTCGACATTCCGTAATGGGACACCAATCAACAATAATATTACTGTGGTAAAAAACATTATCCCCCGCTGAAATTATACCTAATTACCACCTTGAATGATCAAGTACATATTTAAAATGCAAAATACACCAGGACAGGGATAAACCGATACTTTCATTGAGCTGTTGAGGGGAGTCACAGAGCGACCGTCAATAAATTCAAACAATCAACGTGATTCAGGATTAAAGTGGTTTCGTTCTAACGAAACGATAGTTACTGATTTTTGAAGCTTACATCATATACTACTCACCAAAATAAGTGTCCACAATAACTGACAACAGCATCTTTAGCGGTGTCGAGACATATGTTGCACTCAAACATGGGGTTTTCCTCCTTGTCTTCATCTTTGGGGCTTTTGGACGGCCCAGGGGCGTTCTTCGTCTCCATCGTTGATATCACGCGAAATCACTACAGAAAAAGAAAAACACGGAAATTTTACTCTCCGCCCGGAGCTGGAAGCTCATGAAAATGACATGCAAACGTCTCGGGGGGTAAATGGGTCGTTTTATCCCGTATCAGGGACGAACAGGGCGTGATCGCTAAGGAACACCGAATAACGGAGATATTTGACTTAATTGGAGTGAATCCCGTAATTAAACTTTAAGCGTCACAAAGCAAGTGCGGATAATCACCTTGAACCACTCAACAAGACTGAAGCACTCAAAAACTGGTATTAGAGTGAACTTGTGATCATCAATGGATCATGATATCACAAACGTCACGACGCAAGAGCACAAACTTGACTAATCGAAGTGATTTCAAAATATGTCTTCCCGACTTGTACCGCTCACCTAATGTAGAATCACACAAATTCGAATTTAATTACTCGAAAAAAAGATACCAATGGATAAAAGAAGTCGCATTACCGAGATGTTGTAAATAAGTTGGTAAACAAAATCAATAACTCGGATTCTCTTGAAATATGATTTGAGACAACCTTGGTTGATAAAAACCTTGCCTTGCAGTGTTCCCGCGCTATTTTATTTTCCCGTTGCACAAATTTAATTTCCCCGTTTGCTACACACGAAAAATATTAAACGAATAACCAAGGGGCTCGAAAATTTTGATCGGCCTCAAAATCGTCAATTATACGTTTCAAGATGCGTAGACTTCAAAAAATGAAATTTCCGTCCGCCGTTTTGGGTAGTAAAAAAATAAAATAAATAAAACTAAAAATAAAACGAAGAATTAAAATAAAAAATAAATGAATGAAAATTTTTATTTTTATCATTTAATGATAAAAATAAAATCGAATAAAAAATAAATAAAAAAAAACAATAAAAAAAAACTACTTTTTTCTCAATCCTCTTGAAAAGTTCAAAAGGGTTTTGAAACAGGAGAAATGATAATTATGGCGGTTCGTGGAACTCCATTTTCTTTGGACATGGAGGGTATTGGAACGCTACACGAGGGGGTATTGGAACGCATTTTGGGAGGGACACAATGGGTTTAGAAAGAAAACCAATTCACCTTTCGATTCTATTAAAATCTATAGTCATCTCGAATTTGGTACCTACAAAGTGCCTTTGGGATATTGGAGGTACAACAGTTGTACCGGTTGTGTTAACAACAATTGTTGTTTCTTTCTGAAACTTTATCGCCCAATTTCATCAAAAATCGGGTAAATACCTATTTCAGGATTCTGCAGTTTTCCTTTTAATAGTCAGCTGATTTTGACGAAATTGGGCTGTACCTAAGTCTTTTCCACATAATACATAGGTACGTAAGATACCGAGTGGGGTGTCGTTTTCGAAGTATTTTTGAACGTGGAACCCATTTGTTTGGGGCCCCATCCAATTTTACCGCGAGGATATAATATGGGGCTACAAATGAGGCTTTTGAAGAATGCCAGGAAGTCGAATTAGGTGTCGTTGTCCCCTAATTTTGGACGCATAATCCATTTTTTTGGAGTCCCACATCCACCAACTTTAAAAGAAATTTAAAACAACATTTGTTAAAGTTGTCAATATTAAATTAACAATTTTTTAAAATTGATAGGTACAGAATTAATTTTTGTCCAATTCATAATAATTTGTATTTTATTTATTATCAAAGAATAATAAAAACCTCTGTAAATTGTACAGGGTTTTTACACCGCACCCTCGTTCACCCCACGGAATAGAATGAAGAACAGAACATTCTATTCCGTGGTTCACCCCCTTGAGTGGATATTTTCCCTCAAAAGGGGAATATACACAAAATGGCAACACTGGCCTGTGCAAAGCGTAGTGCGCAGCTAGTTCTAGGCCTTTCCGTACAATTCAAGTAGGTACCTACTACGTGTACCTTAGTACGGGTGTATTGAGGTACTACATGGAAAGAAAAATTGGGAAAATTCTAACGTATCCAGGCGAACAACTTGAAGAGTCGAACAGTAATCCAAAAGTTGGAAAAATAAAATTTGTGTCCGCCATACAAGATGAAAGAACGGAAGAACAACCACGCACTCTACATCGGCCCGCACGTACTAGAATAAACAACAGCGTGATTTTGTGCGTGAGCTTTCGAGCAGTTTTTATTTATTCGTAAAATATTGAATTCTACGCCCATCTTATGCTTGGGTTCTATTTCTAAAACACTTGTGCTATTAGTATTTACAAGGAAGATGTCATTAACGTGTGCGAGTAAGTTCCAACTGTGTGCATTCGAGGTGGATTCGGTGTTGTTGATAATTACGACATTAAATGAAATTTTCACGTGATGTTTTCAGTTGTTTCAGTCGTAAACATTGCAATGTCGTTGATTTCGATACTTTTAGTCATAGTGGTTCAAACGTGGAGTGGAATTAATCCGTATTTTGTTGTTCGACAGTTTCTAACGAGGTCCCGGAACACCCGGTGATTTCGCCTGTTTCCGGGTCCGTCTACGAGAGGCGGTTGGTAGAGAAGTACATCGCGGAGAATGGGACGGACCCTGTTAATGGAAAAGAGGTGACCGTTGAGCAGCTTATCGACATCAAAAGTAAGTTTGTATTTAGGTTTTGGATTTTACAGTGAAGAGGGTTGGTACAGTGGGGGTCAGATGGTGAAATTTGATCAAAAATGGAATCTACGTCCTAAATTAGTCAAAAAACGAATGTTCGACCTCCTGGTATTTTTCTAGTCACATTTGTAGCCCCCCATGAAAGCCCCCTAGATCCCCAGTGTGAAATCGGATGGTTCTGGGACCCCTACAAAATGTAATGGATTTAACATCGTAAAATATCTCGATAACGACACTTGACCCCATAGCCGAAAACCTTAAAAAGCTGCAAATTTTACTCAAGGGTTTATTATGCTTTGATATAGGTTAATAATGAGCTCCTTTAATGATTTTTTAAAATGTTTTTCCTGCAAAGGTCGTGCTTCAAAAGTTAAGAAAACGGGTCCATATTGCAGAAAACCCGTTTCAATTATTTATAGGGCCTTAGGAAAAATATGATATTTGAATTCCGAGGTCTGGAGAGGGTACATGACGTGGGCTGCTTCGTCGTCTTTTGATTGGTCGGGAGATCCCTCTCTCTCTCATCTATGCAAGTTAGCCAACTCTGCTACGCGAAAAGTCGACCCCAAAAATCGAAAATCGGGTTAATCATTATAGAAGGTCATTCGAAAATTGAGCATCGAGGTTATTATCAAAGAACGTTATTCAAAAATTGACCCGGGCCGAGTGTTTTCATTCCGATTCTGTTCAGATTTATTATTTAGCGCTCTGGCGGCTCAGTGCCCAACTACTCGACGCCCAGCCTGGCGAGGTGTGACGTCAAATTTGCCCGGCATTCATTTCAAAATCTCTAACATTTCGAAAACAGCTCAGCGCGTACCTAAACGGATTTTCGAACTAAAAATTGGGGTTTATGGGTTTTAAAGGGTGCTGAATCCGAATATGTTGTCAGAAATGCTGAATTCTGCCCTTTTCAAGAAGCCCATTGACCAATTATTGTGCAAAAATTAATTCTGTGTCATTTAGAAAATATTTTTGAAAAAATAGGTAGTACCTACTTAAGTACCTACTTGAAAAAAATTTTTTTTTTTCGGTACAATATTAAATATCGAATACCTAATTTTTGACGCACAATCCGTTTTTTCGAGGTCCCACATCGTGAGTGGTCCCAAATGACTCCATGTTTTTTTTTTTTTTTTTTTTTTTTTTTTTTTCAAAAAACGAGGTTATTCATCTTTCTTTTGTTATTTCCCGCATTTCAGTTCGTGTGTAGGAAAATTCACCTTTTATCTCAGAATCAAGAAACATAATATTATTATGCCTTATTAATAAGGCTCTAATTAGAGCGGTACGACCCTAACACCGATAAAATCGATAAATCGATAAAACTGATCACAAATCACAAATTGAAGTTTTTTATGGCAAATTGTCACTATACCGATCGGTTGAATATTGAAGTTTTGGTATTCAATCGATGCAGAGTTGAATGGTCTTCAATTATGTACATATAATATACTATTATACATATTATGGATATTTTCCGAGTGATGCATGATTTCAGAGATACCTAAATGCGAAAAACCGAAGGAAGTCGAAAAATATCGAGTTTGACCAAAAATACGAAAAAAAAATCCTTATTATTCCCAAAAAGTACAGCTCTTAATGGAACTTTTGCGGAGCCAGTAAATTGAGATTGAAAAATGAATGTAGACAGTTTTGACACGAACTGTCGATTGGAGAGAGTTTTGCTTCGAAGTGACTCATGAAAGTCGAGAGTTTTGGAACGAACCTCGAGTTTGGAGCCAAAACGAGTGGAAAGGAGACAGTTTTTCTTGATTCTGAAATCATTTTTCGATGGAGCGCGAGAAAATGCTTCAGAATCCATTGCTAACTAGATTTGGCCGAAAATTTTAGAGTTTTGGAATCCACCGCCTCAATTAATGAAGTTAATTCCCTTAATTTTTCGCTCTCATGTCCAACAAATACCACTTTAACGCAGGAGTTTCCGAAAAGAAATAGTCCTCTTCCATTTTCAACTAGAGTACTGCACGCGCCATCTCTTTGCTCTACGCGCTGCTTTTCACGCTGCGCCCCACTTGGGAAGTACACACAGGTTGTCTCTTCTTGAATTCTCAAAGTCTGCCACACTGAATATTAATATTTACTCTGCAGCAACTCCAGTCGTCAAACCGAAGCCGCCCACTGCTACATCTATCCCGGCCATATTGAAGAACCTCCAGGACGAATGGGATGCGGTGATGCTTCAAAGCTTCACTCAACGGCAACAGCTCCAGACTGCCCGTCAAGAGCTGAGTCACGCTCTCTATCAACACGACGCCGCTTGCCGCGTCATTTGCCGGCTCACTAAAGAAGTTACGGCGGCTCGAGAGGCTCTGGCCACTCTCAAACCACAAGCTGGCATCGCCCAACCCGCCGCCACTCCGCAGCCTGTAAGTCTCGAGTATCGGTAGACAATTCATGCGCGAGCCCCCTTTATATACTTTTGGTTTGTATAGGCCATCGCTGCGGAAGCTGCTGGAGTCGCCATGCAACCCACCGAACAGGCTGGGATGTCTGCTGAAGTCATCCAGAAACTTCAGGACAAAGCTACAGTCCTCACTCAAGAAAGGAAGAAGCGAGGCAGGACCATACCGGAGGATCTTATTTCTCAGGATTCTATTAGAAACTTCAAGACCATTGCTTCACATCCGGTAAGAAAATGTCTCACTCTTTTGAAACAGCGGACAACATTTTCTTTACTTTAGGCACTTATATCAATCGCTCTTAACCCTCGGGTAACTTCACGACGTGCTGTTTAACAATGCTTCATTAGGCCTTTTGTAACCAACCTCTGTCAAGTCACATGGGTCAGAACGAGGTCGGAAGGCGGAAGGACGGAACGTCGGAAAAACCAGTGGAGGGGATGGCGGAGTTGAGTGTTCACATGGTGGACGGAATCATAACCTTCCTCCTGATCTGATCTTCAAAGCTCCTCCTGGAACTTCTCAAGATCGATTAAAGTTTCGTTGAAATTCATTGTATCTTCAAAGACCTCAATGAAATTAATCAAACTACAAATCGACGCGAAAATACTGCAACCTCTTCCAGCAGTTACAAACAGAATGTCAATTGCGCGAAACGGTATAGAAATCTCTTCCGCCAACCACTGTCCGCCCGCTCCGACAACATGACGACCGCCATTCTCCACTGCGGTCCAAACAGCCAATCAGATTGCGTTCCGTCTTTCCGCTTTCCGCCCTCAAGTGAATCCTCCTTCAGCCATCCGTGCCGAGCCATTCAATTGCGTCTGGGGCCAGTATAGTACAATCTGTTCACGTTCTTCTGCGCCAGGTTCGCGTTCTGCTGTTCCTTTGAAGGCTTGGCTCATGGTCTTATTTGGCCAACTTCTGCTGGGGGTAGTTGCCTTTACGCTTAGTGGTTATCGGACTGATATCGACATCTTCTCGTGTGTGACTTATGCCCACGTCTCGTTTGGTAGAGATGGACTGAATGTCACGTCTCATCTGGTTTATGGGCTGAATGAGTGAGATGGACTGTGGTTCACATCTCTTCGTGTTTGGTTGGTTGTCTGACTGAAAGGTTTACGCTTCTGCTGTGGGATAGATAAGACTACATTATCACAGATTCACGGCACTTGAGAAAACTCTTTATTACCTTCGTCACTCGACACCACAGAGTCAAAGAGACCGTACTTTCACTATATCCTCGGCACCATCACTTCAGCTACCCTGAAAACGTGGTTTTCCGCTAACCGAGCGGTGTCAGATTGGGTGTTTCTTATTTTGGTTTAAATTCGTTTTCTCCGTTGGTAGTATTTTTTTTTTATTTTTTTTTTTTTTTGTTTTTTTTTTTTTTTTTTTTTTTTTTTTTTGTTTTTGGTATTTGAGGTGCTCCCTTAACTCGTAAATTGATGTTCTACAACATGAATTGTGAGCCAATTCATTTGCATTAGCCGTTCATAAGTTACACGGGTTGAAACATGAGCGAATCCTGTTTTTCAGCCAAGGTGGAAAAAATGGCATATTCTTGACGCTAGATTGTGGCTAAACGGCCGAACCGATTCTGAAGCGTAAGGAGGTCATTCGACGCAGAATTTTATGCTCTTCAACTTTGCATTTGAAAGGTTTTCCGTTGCGATGCTTACTTTCCGAGTTAAAACTGGAAAACGTCCGAAAAATCGAGGCTTTTTGGCCGCCAAAAGTTCTCCCAGCAAAAATCTTTGATATTTTGTTGTTTAGACCGTAGCAATCATTTTTGAAAACTTCTTTTACACCATTTCTTGCACGAGTCAAACCCTCTGGCGACTGGCCTATTAATCAAGAGCCAAAATGAGATTGTCAAAGACATTTCTGACTTGGTCGACGGTCAGCTAAGTCACACTAACCCTCCGGTCACCGGAGAATAGATAAAAGTTCCCCTACGCTTAACATTTCTCAGAGTAGAATTCCTTATATTTCAGGTTACGCTATAAAACATAATTTTCAATGTTTCTCGACTATTCTAGGGCTTACACAGCGCTTCGATCCCGGGAATCTTATCGTTGGACATTCATCAGTCCGACACCAGTAAGATCCTCACGGGCGGGAACGACAGGAATGCCACGGTGTTCAACAAAGACACGGAGCAAGTGGTGGCTATTCTGAAAGGTCACACGAAGAAAGTCACTCGGGTCATTTATCACCCTGAAGAGGTAAGACGGTGATTCAAGATTGTCAATTTAGATGTTGTTGTACGCTTGGAAACGTTCGTCATGGGTAGCCTAATTTTCTATGGATAAGTATAAGTAAACGTACGCATTCGCATTGACAGGATATTGTGATCACGGCTTCCCCGGATACGACTATAAGAGTGTGGAACGTGCCGAGTTCTCAGCCGCTGCAGTTGCTGCGAGCTCACGACGCCCCCGTCACTGGACTATCGCTTCATCCTACTGGCGACTACGTCCTGTCAACGTCCACTGACCAACACTGGGCCTTCTCTGACATAAGAACCGGGCGTTTGTTGACGAAGGTCGCCGAAGCCAATGCTACTGCTCTGACGACTGCCCAATTCCATCCTGATGGCCTCATCTTCGGTACTGGCACTTCGGACTCCCAAGTCAAGATTTGGGATTTGAAAGAGCAATCTAACGTCGCTAACTTCCCTGGTGAGCATTATTTATCGTATTTGACGCTGTAGAGGCTGGTTGGGCACAAATTGATGTCTAAAGGCCACTACGGCAGGTCTTTGGGGCATGGGTGGCTGCTCTCTTCATGTGTTCAATTTGAAACGTGGGGCTCAGCCAACCCCCCCCCCCCCCCCCCCCCCCCCCCCTGAAATTACGAAAGCCGTAGAAGTCATAGGCTTTAATCGACAGTATACTACGATTGGGAACAATCCTCAAAATTTCGATTAAGCCACGGGTAGTATTGGACTAGTACGTCCTCCCCTTCCAATTTTCAAACATAGTCCGTTAGATAACTGGGAGGTCTTCATGAATAAGCGGTGTTTGAAAAGAACTTTTTCCACAGAGTCACTGCGCATGTCTGGAATCGAAGCGACGCCACTGCGTCTTATCGCATCTGTCGGGCCATAACATTGTTATCAAAATTTAATGTTTATCCTAAACTCCCGTGTTGCTCTCCATCATCAGTTACTTTCCATGTATTTTCCTTACTTTTTCGCAACGGAAATGACCCAAAGTGATGTCGGGGGTGTCGTACCATTTCTGTCAGGACGATTGACAGCCAAGAAGGTCGACGCTGAACAGATTTGATCTTAATTAAGAGTAGGTATTAATAATTCAGTGTCAACAGTTTCCACTAGACGTTTTCCCTCGGCTCTCCTGGAAAAAATGTCTTCACTGCCTGACCCTCAGTTTTGGGCCTGTGCTACAAGCTATCAGCATACTTTAGAGGAAACAAGTATTACTTTAGATAGGTATCACCTACTCTGTGGCAAGCAGTCAGCAACTGGAGGAAAATAACAAATTCCCATTTTTGCTGGTCTTTTACCATTGCCCCATTAAAAAAAAAATGTATTTACTTGTTCTTAAATTTTGCATCGCACATGTAACATTGAATAACAAATCCCAAATCATGCTAAACCTTAGCAGGTAGGGGGCTCAAACGCACTAGAACAAAGAACGTGTTACCTTCCACTGACCAATTTTGGTTTATTATTCTTGGAATAATACACCGTTGTAATCGCGACGGAGGTCGCCGACTCCAATCGGCCTCAAAATTTGACATTATCCGTTTCAAGAGGTCTAGATTCCAAAACCAAAATGTCCGTCCGCCGTCCGGGCCGTTTTGGGCAGTAGGATTTTTTTTTAAATCTGAAATTTTGACAAAATACTTGGTTTACCATCTAGTTGTGCCTGCAAGGTTTTCAGCCCGATCGCCCAAACCCTTGGGGCTATAGTGCTATGGGAGGATATTTTTTGAAGGCTTTTAGCTATGGGATCGAGTTGGGTGTCGTTTTCGAAGTATTTTTGGACGTAGAATCCATTTTTTGGTGTCCCGGAACGATCCGATTTCACTGTGGCGATCTATAGGGCTTTCATGGGGCTAAAAATGGGATTTTTGAAGGATCCCAGGAGGTCAAATATTTTTCGAGTAAACAAAGTGTGAAAAAAAAATTTTTTCCAACATTTTTGTCATTGACCCAGAATTAAATTTTTGCACAGGTAACCTATATCAAAGAATAATAATTTGTAAGTTTTACAATTTACAGCGTTTTCATTCTTCTCCACGGAGTTGACGAAATTCGTGAAAGTTTGCTTCCAGTGAAAATAGTCCTCTTCAGCTGTAGTTGAACTGGGGTCAAAGGATAAGCGTTCTGGACTTTTTTTTTCTAGTTGTGTCAATTAAATTGAAATGACGAAAGCTGTAGAAATCCTGGGCTTTAATCGACATTGGGAACTACAAGCGGGAACAATCGTCAAAATGTCAAGTACACCCCCCTTCTCAGAGCACCTCCGTTTTGTTGTGGGGTTTTTATGACCTCTGAGCTCAGACATCCTCCCCTCTCTCCCGCCTTCCCATCAACCTTTCAACTAGACCTTAACACTTTCCCTATTTTTTAACACTTTACGGTTCAATTTGGCCAAGTTGAGCTGATTCTTTTGGAGGTTTCAGACATTTCTAGTGTTATACTCGCCAAGCTGAATTTTTCGATTTTTTTTTTTTTTTTTTTTTTTTTTCAAATTTTTCCGACTTCGTACCAGAAGCATTAGAAAAAGATGACCAAATTTGGGTCACTCCTCCTTCTGTTGGGATTTGGATTTACATGGTAGATACTCCTCTTTTCAGGACATTCTGGGCCCATCACGGCTATATCGTTCTCCGAGAACGGCTACTATTTGGCCACAGCCGCTGACGACGCTTGCATCAAATTGTGGGATTTGAGGAAGCTGAAAAATTTCAAGACGCTCCAGTTGGACGACGGATACGAGATCAAGGACCTGTCTTTCGATCAAAGCGGTACTTACCTCGCTGTCGCCGGGACAGACATAAGGTAAGCATGTTCGCTGATGTGTTCAACGCCTGAAGAAGGTTCGATGCTATGAAGTAATGTTGCTTTCATCTTGTGCAGGGTCTACGTGTGCAAGCAATGGCAGGAGTTGAAGGTGTTCAACGACCACACTGCCATGGCCACCGGCGTCAGGTTCGGAAGAAACGCTCAGTTCATCGCTTCCACGTCCATGGACCGGACGTTGAAACTGTACAGCGTGTAAAATGTCTATTAGGGGGTTTTCCGATTGAGTTTATTTCGTCATCCCCGATTCATTTTGGTGTGCGGCGCCCTCTTGTTTCCATTAAATTCGTTATATGTATATAACTAGCTTTTCTGATCTTTGATTGATTTGAACCCCCTCAAAACTATTACGCCTTTACTGTCCCTTTTTCTTACTTGATCGGTATCCATTCTAGATCTTAAGTGTTCCACAGATGTTTTGAACGTCCTCAGCGGAGCGGGTTCGTGTCATGAAGTAGCCTGCTGATTCACATTATTTACAGTTACATTGTATTATTTTTTTGTACGTTTTGAACAACATAAAAACCTCCTGTAGTTCTCAAATGTTTAATGTATCTCTGAAAAGAAATATTCGTTTTTGATATTGTTTGATGCCACTTGATAGATAGGCGTTGCCAGTATGATCAATAAATCAATTTCCAGGTCAAGACCGATTGTTTATTCTGTTTGATCCCATAACGTGTCTAATCTGTCCGGTTCAGCTGGTGCCGCCGGAAGAGAACAGAATTTATAGGTTTTCCAAATGAAATGAGAAGTTTCCAAAATGAATTGAGAACTTCCCATTTCAATAATCATTCGCATTGATGTATTCATCCTCCTTGGCTATTCGGCCTTAGTACGGTGGGGTGGTTCTGGAGGTTGTAGGGGTGAATAAAAAGGGCTTCTTCCGAGCTTTCGACTATATTAGGCCATCTTCAGGGATAGGGTACTTGGCAATTTACATTTGTGAAGGCTGCTCTCCACTCCAGTCATGGGGCTCTATTATGGCGGTGAGACTGGGCATAGGTGATTTCTGATGGTCGGGTGTGGCTATAGGAGGGGGTGATGTACTTCATCTGCTGTTTATTGGGGGGGTTTTCACTACGTGTCGGAGTCGATTTTTATAGGCTTTTCTTGAATGTATACAGAATTACGTTACAATTTTTGCAAATTTTAAGGGGGAGGGACGCTAGCGTGAGACTGGAGACTTGCAGTCAAGCAACCACCCCACCGTACTAATAATCAGTCGATTATCTAAATCAATCGTTTTGTTCATCACTATCATCATATCATATCATACAATCATCATATAATATAAATTCGTGTGGGCTGGCGGGTGGTACGGGATAACGTGTTCCCGAGTGAGTTTTTTCACTTTCCACTCGCGCCAAAGGCAGTTTAGGGGGTCGAAAAAATTACGAAAAAATACTAGCCGTATAGATCAGACATGGAGGAAGATGTCGGTCAAATCGTAAATCGAAAATTCGCCGAAATAAATCGTATTTCTCGCGTTTGTCCCACGTTTTTTCGGGTTCAAAAATACCCAGTAAAGAGGCGTTTTTTGGATATGGTATCCGCGAGTCAAATGCGCTTCAATCTATGGCGAATCCGATTCCGAAGTCGGATTTCAAAAAACCGAGGGGGAGGGGGCGAGTTTACGGTGAGAAGACAATAATTTGATCGTTTTAATTCGCGTGGGGTCTGCAGGCGGGTGAAAACTCCGTTTCGAGATGTCCCAACTGTGTTCCATAATATGGAACACATGGTCCCGCGTGTTATTATATTATATTAACACGCGGGACCTTAATAAGTTCGGATAGTGTCCCACGAGTGTGAATTTTGGAACTTTTTATAAGGGGAAGGAGTTTTCCTTGACGTTGGGGTTCCAACGTGTCCATCGATGCCACTCATCCACTGGGGAGCGAGCGAAGCGAACCGTAGAGACTAGTCAGCAATAAGACTAGTTATACGGCGCCCAACAACTAAATTTCCTATGAACAGCTCAATTACCCAATTATTTCAATTTTAAGAAAACTAATTATTATTGAAAAGCGAGTAGAAGAGGTCAGAGGCCAGGGTGGGGGGTTGGCTGATTTTAGCCAGCAGGGAGTGGCCCCCTAGTCGTACATAAATGTGAGCTATCAGCGGAATATTATTCCCTTCTGCCATAGCACATTAGATGGTATTCGGTTCACACAATAGGGCAAACTTGAGAAAAACTTTGATAAAAACGCTGCAAATTTTACATAACGGTTTATTATTCTTTCGTATGGGTTACTTGTGAAAAAATCTAATTCTGTCAATGGAAAAAACCTTTTTTGATTTTTTTTTTTTTTTCAAAAATTCTAGGTATTTTTACTCGAAAAATACTTAACCTCCTGGGATCCTTCAAAAATTCAATTTTTAGGCCCATGAAAGCCCTATAGATCGCAACACTGAAATCGCATCGTTCCGTGACCCCAATAAATAGATTCTACGTCCAAAAATACTTCGAAAACGACACCTAACTCGATCCTATAGCCCAAAGCCTTAAAAAAAAACCTCCCGTAGCCCCATAGCGCCCCACGGGCTTCGGCGATCGGGCTGAAAATCTTGCTGGCTATAGATAGTGGGCGAAGTATTTTGTCCTAATTTCAGATTTAAAAAAAATTCCCTACTGCCCAAAACAGCTCGGACGGCGTAGTACGGACACTTCGTTTTTGGAATTTTCGCATCATGAAACATAATATAATGACAAATTGAGAAGCCGATCAAAATTTTCGGCCTCCAACACGAATACACTCGTACCCACAGAGTAACAGAGAGGAACGCTCGTACCTACCTATTATCCCGAAAATGATTATGGATCCATCCCGGGGTACCTACCTATGCGCCATACTTGTTGACGTCAGTCAAAACATTACTTTGACCGCGGGAAATCTCTTCAAGGTCTAATCTCGCGTAGCGGGTAGGTTATTGGTGTTAGTGATTACCTTACGGCGCGGAAATAAAAGTCACGCTATCCTCCCTATTGCTTGTGAGCGGGAAAAATGTCTCAAAGAAGCATAACGTAAGCAATTTCTGCGTATATTTCAAAAAAATAAGCGACTTTATAGCTGATCAATTCGACTAAATCGTAGTTGACAGGAAATTTGCCTGTAATAATGTTGTAGCTTGAATGGGAATGGCTCAACATACGTAGATGCTTGCGTTACGTGTGTTATTTTGATATGAATTCTGTTTTCAGGTCGTTCTTTAAGAAGGTTCCCAGTCCTCAAAAAGCTTCGAAACCAACCAAAGCTGAGGTGGACGAGAATGAAGGTGTAGGGTATGTGTTTTGAACCCAAATTACTTTCTCAAAATGTTGAGGACTTTACTGTCATCCCGTCGTTTGAAAGGCTCCGTCAAATGTTTAATGGGGTTTCCTGACCGCACACCCACTTGTTGTACAATCTTGCGATGCTATTCTCATCTAACGCCTGTACCCTACAACAGAAAAGAAGATTCGCTTGTTTCTCCCAAGAAACCCGACGTTGATTCGCCCATCAAAGTTAACGGGAAAAGGAAACGAACGAGGAAAATTGAAAGCGACAGCGAAGAAGAGGAAGTTACGAATGGGTGAGTGAACCATTTTTTTCATCTCTGTGCAGTAGGGCGGAGTGAAATTGGTCGAACAAAAGTTTTGGAAACTTGGATATCCCGACCCAGGAGTGGCGAAAGGAAGAGAAAAACATTGTATGAAAATTTGAGATTCGATCATCTAGAGGTCGCACAAATCTGTTTTTGAGCGCTCTGGCAGGCTGATTGTGATATGCGGACAGCGAGTTCCCCTCTTTTCAATCGGAAGTGATGAACGGACAAAGCTGGCTTATCGGTCAAATTAAGGGGTCTTTACACGAGCAATTTTTCCCTGCAATAATTGCACAAATTCGAAAAGATTGCACTAGAAAAGTTGTACGCAACACAAGGCAATAATTGCGGTGAAAAATCGCCTCGTGTTGCATCAACATGTAGCGATGCAATAATTGCGTTGTGTTGTACAATAAAAAATTGCAGTTAATTTTCCGAACCCCTTGGACTTCTCTTCCAACACAACGCAACACCTTCCGGAGCGTGTGTGGACCCAAAAATGTTGGCCAACAGTCGGCAATTATTGCTTGCAATTTTTTCAGGGCGAGAATAATTGCATTATGTTGCATGTCACATTTACACGAGCAACACTAAATCTGAGCAACACTTCTCGCACGCAATTATTGCACGGAAAAATTGCTCGTGTAAAGGCCCCTTTAGGACCTTCGCTTCCTGATTGTGATGATATCTATGTTTTCACTACTTCCGTTCACATATTATGTGAACGGAAGTAGTGAAAACAGTTGTGTTTCAGTTATGATGGACTTCCAAGCTGGCTCATTCTCGTTAGAATGTTACAGGCATTTTCGCACCTCCCCTTTTGGCCGATTTTCAAAATGCCGTGAGGCCTAAATGTTTTGCGCCATTAGGTACCTAAAACCCTCTAGTTTGAGGTTCTGGTTGCGTGCAGTCAGTTTTTTGAGGATCGAACTATATACTGAATGTTTTATGGGAAGAAGTGATGTTTGATACCTCACGAGTGTTACCTCATTTGTGTTTCATGGTAGAGGGACCAGGCCTGTCGCATACGTTAACCCCTTGGGAAGTATCCGTCACAAGCGTGTATTTACCAAGATCTGTAATTTAAGTAAGTAGGTAGTATGATTTCTTCGACTATACCTCACGAGTGTTACTATTTACAACCCTGAATTCACACTATCTCTCAGTAATACGCCAAATTGAGCTCTAAGTGACATTTTTCTGTCTTGCCTGCATCTGAGGGTTCCTGGTTCCTAGCATCAATTTCTAACGAGTTGCTGGTCCTTACAGGCAGGTTTGCACCCTAAAATAGTGACACCTCGTCAGTAACACTCGTGAGAAAGGAAGAAAATGAGACAAGTAAGTTGTGAAGTGAAAAGGGGAAATTTGTGAAAAATCAAAACAGTGTCTCAGAACAAGATTTATTAAACTCTGAAATCATTAACATTGACTGAAAGTTTAACTGGGGTTGCAATTTTTCTCACGAGCGTTACTATGGGCTGTTAGCTAGTAACACTCGTGAGAAGTAACACTCGTGAAAATCTAACTTCAACATGGCGGCATCAAGTCAAAAATCGTCGCACAATGAGGGGGTTGTGCACGAGATATCAGGACCCCCATAACACAAAACGCAGTGATAAAATGAAGTTGATCAATGAACCATTAATAATTCTTAATTATTAACACTCATGAGAGGTCCTAAATATACGCACCATTTTTTGGGAGAAAATTTCTTCTGGGAAACAACACAACACGAAATTTACCTGTGGAACTCCATTGGTGACTGAAGCCTTCCCAGCGGGTTTTTTGAGCTGTGCCGCGTTTTCCTCAATGCTATCAACTGTCCATAATGATGGTAACACTCGTGAATAGGGCAAAACTCCCCAACCCTGGGGACACGACTTTAAAGCATGGCCACCTAGCGTCTATATCCTTTTTCAAGTCTTTCCACGGCAAACTCCAGCGATGGGGTAGTGTAGTAACTGGTATTTTTCCCAAAATCGCTGAATTGTTTTATGGTGTGGTATTTCACTGTTACATTAAATGTAAAATGTGAAATTTTCACATTTTAGGGTCGGGGACAGGTAACACTCGTGAGTTTTGGGTCACTTATGGACCCCCTACCCCACCTTCAACCTTTCATTTTGGGCAGTTTAACACGTGATCCTACTAGAATGGATCGAGATCCATCATATGCCGTCTTGGCAACGGGAATTGGTCAAAAACCCCCGGGGACAGCAATTGTAACATTCTAACGAGAATGACCCAGCTGACACTTACGTAATACGTAAGTGAAAAGGCTAGGGATAGTAATAGCAATCGGCCAGAGGTACGAGACCTACGCCTACTTTGGTTGGAAACCTTCCATCGTATCGAACATAATCACCGGAGGTGAAGGTTAGAAAGGAGAGGCTTAGAAGATGAGGGGTTCACTTTTCTTGGGTGCTCATAGGTTTCATTTCGAGCAAGTTACGGGGCAACATATCTATTCTACTGACGTGAAACCACACGAGTCGTAGCAGAAGTAGTTTCATCGATCAGCTTCTCAATGATTGAAGTATTGGTTTTCGTTCTTACTCAGCAGACCATCTAATTGCTGTAAGTTGAATGTTTCATCCACAGAAAAAAAGAACGAAGCAAGTCACCTGCAGATGCTGTCAGCCCTGTGGAGACTGAGAAGCAGGAAACTGGTACGTAAATGTGGATTCCCGGTACTTCCGGAAATCGTAGTTAACGTTTTCATGCGTGAAATCTCCATGATTGGTTTTGGCCCTGCTTAGAATTGGTGGGGCAATGACGGAGAAATTAACAATCCAGTTCCCATCATACAGAGTTTATTTCCCTGTTCCTTTTTTTTTCTTTTTTTTTTAATGTCTCACGACAACATCCTTAACTGTTTTATTCTTTTCTTCAGAACAAGTTGACGCTGCTAACTCATCAAAGAAAACTCCCAAAAAGGACACCAAGGCAAAGAAAACTCCCAAGAAATCATCAACTCCTAAAGTCAAGCTCGGTAGTGCCGAAGAGGCTCCTAAAAAGAAGAGATCGAGCAGTTCAGACAAATCCACCTCGAAAAGTCCCAAAACTCCAGAAAATGTCACCAAGAAAGCCAAAGTTACTGGAGAGAAGTCAGCCAGCAGTGAAGAATCAGTTATCAATGGCGTCAAAACCGAAGAAAAATGTGATGTGGAGAAGACGTCTGACAGCAAAGACGACAACGAAGAACCGAAGAAAGATGCCGAGAAGAAAAAAGGAGTTCACAACTTCTTCTGTGAGTGTCCTCTGTACATCTCGTTTACATATTTATTTCAATAAATTAAAAAAAAGCTAATAATTCCTTTACAATCATGGAGTTTACCAATCCAGCGCTTACTAAATTATGTACATATTTCCGTTTTTCAGTGCCCAAGGGAGGGAAAACTCAGCCGAAAGCTCCGGATATCGAATTTAATCCTTCTAAAACCAAGTACCATCCGATTGAAGATGCTTGCTGGAAAAAAGGCGAAAGGTAAAGAAACGACCCATAATAACACAGGCTTACAAAAAAAAAAGTGTCGAGGTGATTTGCTAAAAACCCCATGTATGGGTGTATTTTGGGGTGCTGAGTTCGAAAATGGACACAGTTTTTCAAGGTCACGTCCATTTTAGGAGACGCGCCAATTTTGATAGGCGTAACTAGAAGGGCGTTAATAGAATTAACTACTACGCCAGTCAACCCCCTACTGTATCCCACCTGGCCTCAGATCCAACAACTCGTTTTCCCATATTGTGTAGTTTTCTCTTGGGGGGGGGGGGGGGAGGGGGGAGGTAGCCTTCGGACCACTCACCTCGACATTCACTTTTTTTTTAAACCTGTGTAATTATTGTAGGTACAAGCTCAATTCCCAAAAATCTTCAACAGGCTCTCGAATTACGTACTTTCGACGCCAGTTGGCAAAAACTGGGGTCTCAAAATTAACATAAATTTAATTTCATTAGGGCTAGAGAAGCGGGAAAACACTTATGACGTGCTGGCATGACTTAGGGCAGAATTCATAGTCGTCACTCAAGTGCAAGTGCGCCCTAAAGTGAGCTCCAAAGTGAGGATGCACCCTATTCATAGTCACGTTTCAAGGCTGAACGATAATCCAAGTGCACACTTGAATGCTTTCATAAACCAAACTTGACCGTTAAGTGAAGTGTTACCCTCGACTTTCAGGTGACAAATCTCCCTGACCTACTGAGGTCCCTAAAGTGTGCACTCAGCCTCTGTTTTTGCTGATAAGTTATCGAGAACCTTTTGTTTTGCAATTTCCTATGATGGTTTGACGTTCTCAAAATGAATTATGAGGTTTATTTTGAATTTGGCGAGTGGGATGACGAGTTTTACGAGCAAGTCGATGAGTGACGGCTGAATAGTAGGGCACCAAAGCGCTATGGCTCAGTGAGGAAGCATTTCGCCGGTGACGGGATTCTTGAAGGCCTTTGGTGAGAAAATTGTGTTATGTGTCCTTTTCGAAGTAATTTCTGACGTATAATCGAGTGAAGAGGCTCCCAGACTCATCTGGACAAACCGTGGGGCTTAATCGGGCTTCTAAGGGGCTACAGACGGGGTTCTTGAAGGACTTTGGTAATAAAACCGTGTAAAGTGTCGTTTTCGACATAATTTTGGACGTCGAATCGATTGATGGGGCCCGCAGACTCATCTGGACAAACCGTGGGGCTTCTAAGGGGTTACAGACGGGGTTTTTGAAGGGCTTTGGTAAGAAAATTGTGTTAAGTGTTGTTTTAGGAGTAATTTCTGACGAATAATGGACTGATGGAGGTCCCAGAATCATCTGGACAAAAGCGTGGGGCTTCTAAGGTGTTACTGACGGGTTTTTTGAAGGGCTTTGGTAAGAAAATCGTGTTAAGTGTCGTTTTCGAAATAATTTCGGACGTCGAATCGATTGATGGGGCCCCCAGACTCATCTGGACAAACCGTGGGGCTTCTAAGGGGTTTTTGAAGGGCTTTGGTATGAAAATCGTGTTAAGCGTCGTTTTCGACATAATTTTGGACGTCGAATCGATTGATGGGGACTCCAAACTCATCTGGACAAACCGTGGGGCTTCTAAGGGGTTACAGACGGGGGTTTTGAAGGGCTTTGGTAAGAAAATCGTGTTAAGTGTCGTTTTCGAAATAATTTTGGACGTCGAATCGATTGATGGGGCCCCCAGACTCATCTGGACAAACCGTGGGGCTTCTAAGGGGTTACAGACGGGGTTTTTGAAGGGCTTTGGTAAGAAAATCGTGTTAAGTGTCGTTTTCGAAGTAATTTCTGATGTATAATCGATTGATGAGGCTCCCAGAATTATCTGGGCCAACAATGGGGTTTAATGAGGCTTCTAAGGGGCTACATTCGAGATTTGTGAAGGGCATTGTCTGCAAAACCGTGTGAGGTGTCGTTTTTGGACGTAGAATCGATTGAAGGGGCTCCCTGGATAACCTCCCGAGATCGTTTATACAGTTCAGAAGTGAGAAGGGAAAGTTCTCCGTAATTTTTCCCTGAAAACAGAGAAACCTTCCCTTTAAACAGGAGAACCTTCCCTTCATGAAACTGCCAACTGCAAGGCGAAAGGCGAAGTGAGCACTTGAACTTAAGCCAAGTGTGCACTCAAGCCAAGTGCGACTTGAGTGACAACTATGAATTCCGCCTTTAGTCTAAACGTAAAAAAGGGGGACGAAATTCCCTTCGTCTATTCTGCTTCGAGCTGTCAACTGGCCACGGTAACAATACTACAATAACAATAATAATTATTATTACATTACATGTAATAATGTAATTATTACATTGCACCGATTGTAATTATTACAATACAATAATCGATTATTTGTTCGTCGATACCTATCCCTCGTTCGGCCGAACGGACCTTCCTGGTTCATTGAGCGAGGAGTCATTCCCTGAACTAACGCTCCCCATCTTTAGCTGTTTCCACTAAGGACTGTATTATCAAAATTTGCATTTAATGGATTGCTACCTCGATTTAAATCTATTCTGGTTCCTCTCTCGTTATCAGGGTACCCTACTTGGCTCTCGCAGAGACGTTAGCCAAAATTGAAGAAACCCGATCCCGCCTGAAGATAGTGGAAATACTTAGTAACTACTTGCGATCGGTGATCCTTCTGAGCCCGCCAGATCTGCTCCCTTCGGTTTACCTTTGCCTCAACCAGCTGGCACCTGCTTATGAAGGTCTGGAGCTCGGCATTGCTGAAGGTATTTTGATGAAGGTGAGTTGAAACTTAATGCAAACTGAAAGTTGAAGAAATGCTTTTTGTTAAACTTTTTTTTGTGTGAAGGCGATAGCGCAAACTACAGGTCGGAGTGCTAATCAGATAAAGCAGGATGCGAAAGAGCTCGGCGATCTGGGCCTGGTGGCAGAGCAGAGCAAATGTTCTCAACGTATGATGTTCACTCCGGCGCCCCACACAGTGACGGCGGTTTATGGAAAGCTCAAGGAGATTGCCAAAATGACCGGGCACGCAGTAAGTACGAATGCGAAGAGTTGGTTGTAAGGGTAGAACGCAGATGCAATCCACTGTTGTTATTTCAGGCTGTCGCCAAGAAGGTTGACAAGATCCAGTCGATGTTCGTGGCTTGTAAGGGACCAGAAGCGCGGTATCTCATCAGGTCACTCGCTGGTAAACTCCGGATAGGATTGGCCGAACAATCTGTATTACAGGCGTTGGCCCAAGCCTGCACTCAAACGCCTCCAGGACAAGAAGATCCTCCGAAAATCATCAACAAAGCTGAGGGAATTGCGGCGGACAAATTCAAGTCACTGGTTGATGCCAACGCTCTCATATTGAAGACCACGTATTGGTTAGTGGAACGAACTTGATGATTACCTACATCTTTTGGTTTATTTTCGGATTAATACACCTATGTATTCGAGACGTTGGTCGAAAATTCTGATCGGCCTCAAAATTTCAAGATGTGCAGATTCCAAAAATGAAATGTCCGACCGCCGCACAGTGGTCTGAAAACCCCTAAAACGCAAAATCCCCTAATAAGTGGATTAATTGACTAAAACATCGTATTCTCCTGATTTTTGGGGTGCTGACTTTGTGCCTGATAGGTACGACAGGTATGATTGGATGATACGTTTCCGAAGTTAGGATAGATAACTGAAATGATCTTTAGTCAGTGACAGGATTGAATAGAAGTTCGAAAAAGTTGCCTATTTTTGACGCTTGTGGCTAAATTGCTGAATCGATTCTAATGTTAGGAGGTCATTCGACGCAGTTTTATGCTCTTCAACATTGTAGTAAGAAAGTGTTCTCTACTATGCTTGGTTTTCGAGTCGGTGAAAAACTGAAATCCGAAAAATCGTAATTTTTTGGCTGCCATCAGATTTACCGTCAAAACGTCTGCTCCCACTATACGAAGCTAGTACGTTATTTGACATCACGAGCAAAGCCGCAACTGCCAGCATCCGATCTTAGCATTTCTATTTTCATCAGGTCCTACTGAGTGTTTCTAGTCCAACCGCACTTTGGCGCACGATGTTTCCTTGTCTTCTGAAATAACAAAAGATTGTATTTTTCGGTATTTTATTGAAAAACACAAGCTGAAACCGAATGGAAAAGTTAGTAAAAATCATTTTTCACCTCTTTGATGTGAAGGACTTGAAATGAATAGACGAAAGTTTTTTAACTTGAAGCGCTCCATTTATTCATTTTCGGAAAATGGGCGATTTCCCGTCTTTTCAGGCTTGCGCAACGCTGTAAAATCGTTATTTTACCAATAATCCCATGGAATGAACTAGTTAACCTCTTCAAACATCAAACGTAAATTCTAACAATTAAGTTGAAAAGGGTGGGGGGGGGGGGGGTGGGGGGTTGCCACCCACAGACCACTGTGCGCCGTACAGGCCGTTTTGAGCAATTTAAATTTGTTAAAAACGCTGCAAATTTTTACACAAGGGGTTATTATTCTTTGATATAGGTTTCAAGGGCAAAAATTAACTCTGTGTCGATGAAATTTTGAAAAAACAATTTTTTTTCAAAAATGTTTGGAAAATATTAGACGTCCTGGATCCTTCAAAAATCTCATTTGTAGCCCCATGAAAGCCCTATAAGTCCCCACAGTGAAATCGGATCGTTCTGGGACTCCCCAAATAGATTCTACGTCCAAAAATACTTCGAAAACGACACCTAACTCGATCCCATAGCCAAAAGCCTTCAAAAAACCCTCCCGTAGCCCCTTTTTAGCCCCATAGCGCCCCACCTTGCGGGCACAACTAGATGGTAAACCGAGTATGTTGTCAAAATTTCAGATTTAAACAAAATTCCTACTGCCCAAAACGGCCCGGACGGCGGACGGACATTTCGTTTTTGGAATGTAGACCTCTTGAAACGGATATTATCGAATTTTGAGGCCGATCTGAATTTTCGACCTCTGTCACGATTATTCCAAGAATAATTAACCAAAATCTGCAATTTTGACAAAATACTCGGTTTATTATCTATTTGTACCCGTAAGGTTTTCAGCCCGATCGCCCAACCCCGTGGGGCTCTATGGGGCTAAAAAGGGGCCATGGAAGGTTTTTTGCAGGTTTTCGGGTATGATATCGATTGGGGTGTCGTTTTCCGAGTAATTTTGGACGCTTAATCAATTTTTGGGTGTCACATATCTGTCTACCACTGCGACCGATAAGGGCCCCTTTACTCACGTAGTGGGCAGAAATGTGCATGGGGCGCCTCATGGAGCAACTGAGCTCGTAATTTACTTCAGAAAAAACTATACATTATCAAAAAACGAGTAGAAGGGGTCTGAGGCCTGTTGGGAGAGGTTGGGGTTGGCTGGCTTTATCAACAGGGTTTGGCCCCCTGGTGGGCGGGATGTGGGACGAACGAGCGTCGAAAAGCCCTGGCGATCTCGTCGACTGACTCCTCTTCTCAATCAGCCTCGTCGCGTATCTCACAATACGCCACAGGTGGGAGGGGGGGGGGGGGGGTGAGGGTCGTGGCAAAAATATCCCGGTTCCAAGAAAAAAAAACCTCCGCACTTCTCTCTGGTCATTTTTTTTCGCTCTCTGCATTACAATTAAAACAGCCGCCAATTAAGAGAAGAAGGGGTCTAAGGCCAGGTGGGAGAGGTCGGGGGTTGGCTGGCTTTGGCTATTTGAATAACTGGACTCGGGGGGCCCATTTCAGTCGCGCCCAACCTCCTTGTCAAATTCGTTGGGCCCATTTCGGCTCTCCCCTACAGTGACGCAAAAACTGTAGTATAATTTCGTTCGCATGCCTCATTCGCGGGGCCCACACTAACTTTCAAGACAATTTTAAAAATAATAATAGTAGAATTACATTTGCACAATTTATATCAATGAATAATAAATCCTTGTGTAAAATGTGCAGCGCTTTTTGCTTCTGCTCACGCATTGTTTTATGCTTCCAGCGAGTGCCCCAACTACGACAGGATTGTGCCGGTCATTGTAGAACACGGCATTGCGGCTTTGCCCGATCACTGCCGCCTCACTCCCGGCCTCCCGTTGAAACCGATGTTGGCCCAACCGACTAAGGGCGTCCAGGAAGTTCTCAACAGGTTCGACGGCATTAAATTCACCTGCGAGTGGAAATACGACGGCGAAAGAGCCCAGGTAATGACCCCTGGAAATCTGGTTCAGCTCCGTCTGAAACGGCGTGTAACCGAGTGAATTTCGTTTCGTCTCAGATTCACCGTACAGAGGACGGCAAAGTGTCGATATACAGTCGCAACCAGGAGGACAACACGTCCAAGTATCCCGACATAATTTCCCGTCTTCAGAGTTGCATGAAGGAGACGGTCAAATCTTGCATCCTTGACTCTGAATGTGTCGCTTGGGATCTGGAAACTCAAAAGATAAAACCATTCCAGGTGTTGAGCACCCGCAAACGAAAGGTGAGTCAGGAAGCGGTTCGAGGGATGGGGCAGTTACGATAAAAAAATTAAAAAAACTAGAACTAACCCCATTCAGAGGGGGGTCTCAGCTATGCCTTGAAGTACATCTAGCCTAGTCATTTTAAACATCGAGTTCGCAAAAAACGCCCGTTGTTTGGTTTCTCAAGATAATTAAACAATCCATCAGTCTACAGGCTAGCGCTTCAATTAAAGCTAACTGAATTTAATAATACTTTCATTGGCAATGAAAGTAGCAATGAATCCTTGCTATGAGTATTGTTTTTGAAATCAAGACATCCTGAAACGTATAATGTCAAATTTTGAGGCCGATCAGAATTGTCCGTCACGATTACATAGGTTTATTTAAAAATATTTAAACAAATATTAGGAAATAAATGCATTGAAGGGAGTGAGATGGAGCCACTCTGCAGCTGGGTAGGTGTGCCATCAGTAGGGAGAACTTGCTGAAAGAAAGACACATGAAGGTCAGTTAATACTTTCTCTCACCCAAATTTGATCAGAGCTGATGCAGAAATAGGTATCCAGCTGAAGAGAATGCTCTCTCTGACTCCACACTCGGGCGTGGAATCGTCAAACAAAATGCATAATATTATTCTACTCCACTGCATATTGGGCGCTAACTGGGGAAAGCGCCCCCTCTTTCCTCTCAGATAGGTTAGATAGTATCTGGATCTTAGATAGGATTGTAGATACCACAAGAATAGCAAACATATTGTGAACTACAGGCAAGAGGAGGACTTATCATATGTCTCATTCTTATTGCCTGTGATTCATATTATGAATCACAGGCAATGAGAATGTGATTCACAAGACAGAAAAACGCTGCAAATTTACACAAGGGTTTATTATTCTTTGATAAAGGTTACTTGTGCAAAAATTATTTCTGTGTCAAAAGAAAAATTTTTGGAAAAATAATTTTTTGAATTTTTTTTTTCAAAAAAATTTGTTTTTTCAAAAATTCTTTTTTTTTACTCGAAAAATATTTAACCTCCTGGGATCCTTCAAAAATCCCATTTTTAGGCCCATGAAAGCCCTGTAGATCGCAACAGTGAAATCAGATCGTTCCGGGACCCCCAAAAATGGATTCTACGTCCAAAAATACTTCGAAAACGACCCCTAACTCGATCCCATAGCCCAAACCCTTCAAAAAACGCCTCCCGTAGCCCCATTTTAGCCCCATAGCGCCCCACGGGCTTGGGCGATCGGGCTGAAAACCTTGCGGGCACAACTAGATGGTAAACCAAGTCTTTTGTCAAAATTTCAGAGTAAAAAAAACTCCTACTGCCCAAAACGGGTCGGACGGCGAACTGACATTTAGGTTTTGGAATTTAGACCTCTTGAAACGGATAATGTCAAATTTTGAGGCCGATCCGAGTCGTCGACCTCCGTCGCGATTACATAGGTGTGTTATTCCAAGAATAATAATGTCTGAAAATTTCAAGGTTTTTGGTTTATTATTCTTGGAATAACACACCTATGTAATCGCGACGGAGGGTTGAAGATGAGTGCGGTGTTCTATGTTTCTGAGCTGTGAATGTATTTTGTAGCTCTGAAGATGGTTTAAGTGTAGACCGAAACGTTGGCGTAGAAGAACCTGAAGCTTTTTGCGACTGAACCTCGACACCCTCGACTATTTGATTAGAGCAGTCGAGACTCAAACCTTGGTTTTTCCTTAAATTTAAGGATTGTATTTATACATTTTGAATTTATAAAATCAAAACTCGCCACCAAGTCCCCATCCCTACTCTGTTCTGTTTGAGGCATTAAATGGCAGGGAGAGTTGGTGTTGAGTGAAATAACCGAAAGATTTTTCCAGGATGCGAACGAGGCGGAAATCAAAGTCCAAGTTTGTGTGTTCATGTTTGACCTCCTCTACCTGAACGGAGAGCCTTTGGTGAAGGAGCCTTTGTCCAAGAGGAGAGCTCTCCTCCGGGAACACTTCAACGAAGTCAAAGGGCAATGGTTGTTTGCTTACAGTTTAGACACTAGCAAAATGGAAGAGGTTCAAGAATTCTTGGAAGAGTCTGTGAAAGGTGCGTCTAGAGAGTGGGCATGAAAATGTCGTTTTCTGAATTTAATTGTTCATTTGTGTTTTCTTAGGTAACTGCGAGGGATTGATGGTGAAAACGCTCGACGAAGAAGCGACCTACGAGATTGCCAAACGTTCGAGAAATTGGCTTAAACTGAAGAAAGACTATATGGACGGAGTGGGCGACAGTATTGATGTGGTCGTCATGGGCGGATACCTCGGGAAGGGGAAGCGGACGGGTCTGTATGGTGGGTTTTTGCTTGCTTGCTACGACCCGGAGAATGAAGAATACCAGTCGTTGTGCAAAGTAAGTGTTAATAAAGGGCTGGGAAATTTTAGAGGTTTCTGTTGGTAGCATTTTAGAGGTTTCTGTTGGTAGCATTGAAATTGGCTGGCATTGAACTGGCTGTTGGACTCAAAACATTGAGAAAAGAATATAACAAAACTATTTACGGAAAAATAACAAAATGAGCCTTTAGCCAGTTCATATAATCCTAATAATAATAGAAAGTTATAGGTCTCCCACAAGAGTCTTGCGCTCCGACACTGAGCTCTGGTGGAGGAAATCGAACTACTGTTCTCACGAAATTTCCCCCTTTCTGCGGACTAAGAAATGGATATCCTCCGGTTAGTAACAACCACTTGACCAGGTTACTTGGTTGGCCTTACCAAGTCTTCTGGTAACTGGAGCTCGCATAATTCAGTAGGGTCCCTACTAAGGGGCCACCCCAGCCCAGGTTGGGGGTTACGCGAGCCAACCCCCGACCGTATCCCACCTGGCCGCGTATTTCCAATCTATACACCGTTTGAGCCCCAAGGCGGGGTCGAAATCGTTAATGGTTTGGAGTGCGCTTTTGCTCCAAACTGTACACTGATTCACCCCAGAGCTGGGGAGGTGGAGTCGAAATGGTGGAGGGTTTGTGATGCGTTTCTGCCCTCCAAAATGTACACTGGTTTAGCCCCGAGGAATTCCAAGACATACCCTCCTCCCCATCACCAACATATTTCTCAAAATCCCTCTACCCACCCCTTCGCTTACTCGCTCTTCGAGAATTCTCCTTGTTCTAGGAACAAGGTAGGTATTAGAATAAGTCTGCAAGGTAATTCCATAGGTATGAGAATAATTCTAATACTTAGAGCCTCCAATTAATAGAATTATTCTATAATTCTATAATTCAATTAGAAGCAATGTCGACTTTATCCAAAAAGCTGAATTTTGGGAAATCGCAAAAAACTTCCCATGTTCCATACTTTCATCAAATCACTTCAATTTTGTTTTCATTGGTAAGCTATTGCATCCATAAGTTTAGCATACAATGGGAAAAAATGTTAATGGAATACTTCCTGCGTAATTTGCATTTTAATTCTGGATAAAGCTTGTTTTGCTGCAAAAGTATGGATAAAACAAGTTTTGGAACTAAAGAAGATGGATAAAGACATTTTTGTAACAAACTCGAAAGGTAGGTACCTACCTATTGCTGAATAACGCAAATCAAAACTCAAATTAAAATCTTCCACGAAAATGCTCCAAAAAAGGTGATATTTCATTTTCAGTTCAGGGTTAGATGAGTGTTTCTTGTTATAAGCTTCGTGAAGTTGGGAAACACTCCAATCAGAAGGTAAAATTTAGGATTTAATACTGTCTCTGTTCACGCTTCTCTCACGGGTATATTGAGATTCAACACAGGAAAGGCTCATAAACTGCCGAACAGCTTCTTTCTTTACTCTGTATTTTTCTGACATTCTATCACCCCCACGGGTTTCAACTGGTGACTTATGAGTAAGAAAATGCATGTTCTCAAGCATTCATTCATCATCATTCTCAAACCATGATCGTAGTATGTAAGGAGGTACACAACAAGAGGGAAAAGGAAGTGTAGGTGTAGGCCTGTCTCGTTTCTCTCTCTCCTTCTGCCAAGTTGCTCTTATAACTTTTTTCTTTCTCCCTCTGCCTTCACAAATATTCGGATAACTATTCATTTCCGCAAAAAATAAAGCTTATCAACCACAGAGTAACAGAGAGCAAACAACTCATCACAAAACCAACGTACACACAATGAACCTTTTCTCATGTTATTTACACCTTCTTCTTCTTCTTCTTCTTCTTCTTCTTCTTCTTTCATTCCTTCATAGCTCCATCTTCATGTTTGTTGCCCTTTTTCTGGTCTCAAGACTTCTATAAGACAATATCCTAGCGACGATAGATAAAGCTACTTTTGCTACCAAGCACCTGACGGAGAAAGCAGGTTTTGGAAAAAAACCATATTTAATATGGTTTTTTTCCAAAACCTGCTTTCTCCGTCAGGTGCTTGGTAGCAAAAGTAGCTTTATCCATCGTCGCTAGGATATTGTCTACGATAGGTAGAAAATTTTTCTACCTTTAATAACTTGGGATAAAGGCAGCTTTGAGGAAAAAAAACTACCGTTTCTGATGCAGGTTGACCACCTTAATAAAAATAAAACAAAAAGTAATTTTTCGACTTTTTGGATAAAGTCGACTTTGCTTCTCAGCTCCTATTAATAATATAAATAATTCTATTATAGAATTATTCCAATACCAACGAAGATCCATCTGCCTTCTATGCTGTAAACTAGTATGTACTCAACTTATTGACATTCAAAAACGTTTGCTCAAATTTCAGCACGTGTGGCTTTGAATCAATCCGGTTATTTTGCTGTACAATCATGTTCGTTCCGTAAGTTGAGCTCCTTTTAATGGTGAAATCTTACGCTGCGTAAGATTTTTGATGTTGATTCTTATTGGGGCTGAACCAGTGTACATTTTGGAGGGCAGAAGCGCTTCACAAACCCTCCACCATTTCGACTCCACCTCCCCAGCTCTGGGGTGAATCAGTGTACAGTTTGGAGGCAAAAGCGCACTCCAAACCATTAACGATTTCGACCCCGCCTTGGGGCTCAAACGGTGTTCAGATTGGAAATACGCCACCTGGCCTCAGACCCAACGACTCGTTTTCCCATATTGTGCAGTTTTTCTTTTCCTCCACTTTTGGAGATTAGATGCTCCACGAGGAGCAACTTTTTGGCGGTGGTTCCATATTTTTCTCGTTATCTACTCACCAAAACGGATTTTTGGAATTTTTTAGAAATTCCCCTTTTTTCCACTTTAGGAGCTCAGATACGCTACATAGATCTACTTTTTGGTGGTGTCAGACTTTTCTCGCACTATGCTCGTCAAACTGGATTTTTTAAGACCAATTTCAGATTTTTCTAAGTGCCTTAGAATAAAGATGACCAAAATTGTGTCACCCTCCTTCTCAATATAATGAACCAGGGGGCCGCTCCCTGCTGGCTAAAGCCAGCCAACCCCCGACCTCTCCCACCTGGCCATTGACAACTTCTTCTCGCTTTTCGAAAATGAATAGTTTTTTTCCTTAAAGAAATAGAGGACGAGGGTTTTAGGAAATTCTAATTTGAATTTGGATTCAGCTTGAAAACATGTATGGGGTACCGTCATTCTATAATATAGAATGACGGTACCCCATCTCTTTTATATTATTCAGGAATCAAATATTATTTGATTCCTGAATAATATAAAAGAGATGAGAAACTGTACATTTTGACCACAGAAATTGATTTTTTCGATCCTATTTTTCTCAATTAAATACACGAAGGGGCAGCGCCGGATTAACCTCTCGTGGGCCCCGGGGCTGAGACTTACAAGGGGCCCCCTTTATATATGTACATATACATATATATTATATATGAAAGTGGATCCTCTGGCCAGGAGTATCTAGTAAAAACCACTAGAACATAGCGTCTGTCGCTTCACATCCTATAACTGGGTCAAAACAGTCAAAAAACACTCCGAATGCAGGGCAATCTATTTTTACAATTAAGAAAAAAGACTTTTTTCTTAAGAAGAAGAAACTTAGATTCTTTTTACAATAAATAAAAATGCTGCAAATTTAACACTAGGGTTTATTATTCTTTTATATAGGTTACATGTGCAGAAATTTATTTCTGTGTCATTGAGAAAAATTAAAAAAAAAAATTTGTTTGGGGGGATTTTTATTTTTCAAAAAACCTTTTTTTCGAAAATATTTTGTTTTACTTGAAAAATATTTGACCTCCTGGGAACCTTCAAAAATCCCGTTTGTAGCCCCATGAAAGCCTAGAGATCGCAACAGTGAAATTGGATCGTTCTGGGACCCCCAAAAATGGATTCTACGTCCAAAAATACTTCGAAAACGACACCTGACTCGATCCCATAGCCAAAAGCCTTCAAAAAAACTCCTCCCACAGCCCCATTTTAGCCCCATAGTGCCCCACGGGATTGGGCGATCGGGCTGAAAACCTTGCGGGCACAACTAGATGGTAAACCGAGTATTTTGTCAAAATGTCAGATTTAAAAAAAATTCTTTCTGCCCAAAACGGCCTGGACGGCAGATGGCGGACGTCATTGTATGCGGGTTCAATTTCAGGGTGTGTCATTGTATGTGTGTTCAGATTTTATTTTTATCTAGGCTGGTCGTGTTAGTATTAGGGAGGGGAGGAAATTTTGTAGAAGTGCTCGCCCTCCACCAGACAAGTAAACGTGGAGAGAGCAACCACCCATGATCCGAAAAGTGCAAGTTACGAGAAGAGGTAGAAGAGTAGGTACGGTCTGCTGCATTCCGCAGCCACCAACGACCCGAACACCACAAGTTACAAGAAGAGGTGGAATAGTAGGTAGGTCCGCTGCGATGACTCCTGTCCCAAAAAATTTCGAGCCAACGACCTCCTTTAAAACTGTAGCCCACTGTACTCCCCTTAGGGGAGATCTGAAGGACAAGGTAGAAGAAAGAAGATTTAAGCAACGATAAGTGCACTTCCTCTGGGGGAAGAAAGAGAGGAGAAGGTATGAGAAAGGTTGTGATGGGCCAGAAGTGGCCTTAGACACAACCTAAGAAGCTCTGTACAGCGGATGGCGGACGGACATTTTCGTTTTGGAATGTAGACCTCTTGAAACAGATAATGTCAAATTTTGTGGCCAATCGGAGTCATCGACCTCCGTCGCGAAAACATAGGTGTATTATTCCAAGAATAATAAACCAAAAATTTAACAAATATTTTTGTTTTTATGAACCAAATGCGGTACAGAGTCCAACCCGCTTAGCAAACTCTGAACCACCGCATCAGTGTGGAAAATCCGTGAGGTCTATAACTCGCGTTGGGAGTATAGACATAGACGACTCCATGAGGTGTTCCGGTTTTCGAGTAGTATAGTAAGTGGAAGTTAGGTAACTTTAAACTTTCCGTTCACCTCCCTCTTTTTCAGGAAAACAATTTTTTGTAGATCAGCATAGGAATAAGGAAAACGGTTTGTTAATTTTCAACAAAAAAAAAAAAAAATCAACTGTGGCGAAGTGGCCCCCTTGGGTTGTGCGCCCCGGGGCTATAGCCCCCCTAGCCCCCCCGTTAATCCGGGCCTGCGAAGGGGAGAAGGGGGGTATTGGAACTGCGTCGCTAAACTTCAATGTTGGCGGAAATCATCAACGGGTGATGGGATCCTGTCGGAATTCTCCCTGGCCCCTTCACCTTTTTTTCTCCCTATTTTGGGTCCCACAAAGTTCATGTCTCATATTATGAATTTTCTAGTCATTGGACGTGGGTTTCCGATTTCCAGGTTTGATTCTGAAGTAAATGAGCTAAAAATACGGTAATGTATGTACGATGGTTTCAGATCGGCACCGGCTTCAGTGACGAGGATTTTCAAAAACACACGGAGTTTTTCAAAGCGCATGTCATCGAGACGCCGCGATCCTTTTACCGGTTTGACAAGTCCCACGTGCCCGACCACTGGTTTGACGCTGTTCAAGTTTGGGAGATCAAATGTGCTGACCTCTCGTTATCGCCAGTGCACAGAGCTGCCATCGGAATCGTACGTCGATAACCGCCAAAACTGCTTAGTTGCGCCGACTTGGTTCACTTTCAACTCGTTCAATTTCTTTTTACAGGTCGACCCGGAAAGAGGCATTTCCCTGAGGTTCCCCCGATTTCTCAGGATCAGGGAAGACAAAAGCGTCGAAGAGGCGACGTCGGCTCAGCAAATTGCCGACATGTACAAAAATCAGGACCAAATAAAAAATCAGGAAGCCGACACCAAAGTCAAAGAAGAGGACTTTTATTAAAAATCTTCTTTGTGTTGATTAATCTTCGCTGTGACGTCACATCAGTGTTCCCATGTCGTCTGTATGACAAAGCAACACTTTCCTGCCGCACCTTTTATTGTACATACCAGATATTCTCATTCTTTACTGTAAAATTCACAATGCCGATGTACATAATGTTCTGTGTTTAGTTTATGATAAATGAATTGGTAAAAACAGTGTTATTCTTTCAATTCAGCATTTTGAGGGGATTAAGGGATTTGTGCATAGTCGAAGCTTTCTCTATATAGTTGTCTTTCTTCGTTTTGGTAGAGCATTCCACGTGACAGGTTGAACTCAAAAAATAATAGTTCTCCGAAATTAACCATTTTTGAATATTTTGTACCCTTAGGTGAGAAAAAATTTCCTCAAATCTTTAAAAATCTGAAATTTTGACAAAATACTCGGTTTACCATCTAGTTGTGCCCGCAAGGTTTTCAGTCCGATCGCCCAAACCCGTGGGGCGCTATGGGGCTAAAAAGAGGCTACGGGAGGGGTTTTTTGAAGGCTTTTGGCTATGGGATCGAGTTAGGTGTCGTTTTCGAAGTATTTTTGGACGTAGAATCCATTTTCGGGGGTCCCGGAACGATCCGATTTCACTGTGGCGATCTACAGGGCTTTCATGGGGCTAAAAATGGGATTTTTGAAGGAGCCCAGGAGTTCAAATATTTTCCAAATGAAAAACAAATTCGAAAAAATAAGTAATTTGTTCAAAAAGATTTTGAAACAGAAATTTGAAAAAAAAAAAAATTTAATTTTTTTTTCAGGCACAGAACTAATTTTTGCACAAGTACCCTGTATCAGAGAATAATAAACCCTAGTGTAAAATTTGCAGCGTTTTTAATTTATTTTTCAAAAAAATGTTTTGGATTTTTTTTCTTCAAATTTTTTTTGTTTTTTTACTTGAAAAATATTTGACCTCCTGGGATCCTTCAAAAATCTCATTTGTAGCCCCATGAAAGCCCTATAGATCGCCACAGTGAAATCGGATCTTTGCGGGAGCCCCGAAAATGGATTCTATGCCCAAAAATACTTCGAAAACGACACCTAACTCGACCCCATAGCCAAAAACCCTCAAATAACCCCTCCCGTAGCCCCATTTTAGCCCCACAGGTTTGGGCGATCGGGCCGAAAACCTTGCGGGCACAACTAGATGGTAAACCGTGTATTTTGCCAAAATTTCAGTTAAAAAAAAAAAAAAAAAAATTCCTACTGCCCAAAACGGCCCGGACGGCGGACGGACATTTCGGATTTTCAATGTAGACCTCTTGAAACGGATAATGTCAAATTTTGAGGCCGATCCGAGTCGTCGACCTCCGTCGCGATTACATAGGTGTATTATTCCATGAATAATAAACCGAAAGTGAGTATACCTGTACATTAAACGAGCAAATTTCGTAGGGGCCTCCGACTCACCAAATACTTACCCACAGAGTAGGTTTCTTAATTACGAAACTATTCTCACTCCAGGGCGTTGTCCCGGTTGGATATCATCACCATCTGGTCGATCCTGCGGTGCACCAGGCTCTCCCCCTTTTAGCGAGCTATACTTACCTTCTGAGGTAGTGAATGTCAAACATCGTACACCCCCTCGTAAAAGATCGCCGAGTTAAGCCCCAAATTAGATTACGTAAACTAAAAATAGAAAATCTCAGAATAGACTGAATCCCACTAAAAGATCCCGGAAACTCGAGGACAGTAACAAAAATCTCAACTATGCTCCATGACAATTGAATTTGTTTTTTGACATTTCATGTCTTTGCTATGGCACACAACCAAATTTTCGTTATGTCACGTTACGTTACGTAACGAAATATGCTCAATGAAACATGAAATGTCCTAATGCGTTGCAGACTTGTATGCAAGCGTTTTATGTGTTTGGGTTTTTTTTCGGTTGTGTGCCAAAGTAAAGACATGAAAATGTCAAAAATGTAAGATTTTGAATCGCATTTTTCAAACTTTCCAACTTCTTAGAATTTTTTTTTTAGGAAGTAGTCCAGTCAAATAGAACATCTTACGTTGCAAAATGGGGTGTAGTAGATCTTTTTTTGGTATGTCGTCTGGGTGGATGTGGACATGACTAATCCAAGGAAGCCGACTGGAACATTCTCAAAAACACGAAATTTTCGCACTTTTTTTAGTTTTACCCGATTCTGACCCTGAAGGACCACTTTTTCGATAGAAACCTCTATATCCTTTTTTAAAGTAGACAAAATTTAGAACAAAATGAGTCTAAATCGGTTTCCCTAACATTCATAGATCCAGAGATACAGCTGCTCAACATTCAGCAAATTGCCCTAATGGCCAATTTTTAGCGATTTTTGCGTTCTTTTCACGCGGGAAAATTGTATGATCATTTCAAATATTACATGAACCCATTCTAAATCATCAGAGGGGTCTGATAGGGTCTTCACCAACCCCTCCCCCTCCCGCCAACCTGTTTTTCTTAAATTTTAATATTGCTTTATAGGCCAGTCATTCTATACGCAAAAGGTGGTGTAGTAAATTTCATTTTTGGTACCTGTAGGTATGTGTTCTAGGAAGTAAATATCAAAAATGGTGACACGAAAAATGTCGAAAGAACTTTTGGCAGCCTAAAAACTTCAAATTTTGGGACTTTTTTATAGTTTTTCTTCGGTAATATCTATACGATGCTTCCTGGCGAAAATGTTACTATGTACAAAGTTGAAGAGCATAAATTTCTGCGTCGAATGACCTCCTTACACTTCAAAATCGGTTCACCCGTTTAGCCACAATCAAGTGTCAAACGCCCAATCTGACACCGTAAGCGGAAAACCACTGTTTTTAGAACGTTTTCAACTATTGCTCGAAAACGATTGGCTCTATTCCACATTTATTTTTTTCTCGTGAACGCTGATTAACTTTCCTATCACAGCTATTCCATGTGAAATTTTGATTTGAGCTACGATAAGAGAGGGGCAGGCACGGCAAAAACCATTGCAAATGTTGACAAAAACGTGTTTTTTCGCACATTTTTGCCCTTAACTCGAAGACGGTTGGTTACCTAGTTGCAGAAGGTAAATTATGAGGAATAATTATGTGAAAATTATGTAACATTCTACAAGGGTCCAATTAATATCTGACAGATTTTTAACAAATCGCATTATTCTCCAACGGGCAGCCTTTTGTAAAATAAACGAAACACTCATAGGCCAGGAAGTGCTAAAAATGGGCCTGGGGGAGAAAGACTAGTACACAGCTGGAAATCGTTTCAACCCCTTCGAGGGTCCCAAATAAGACCCACGAGTTGTGGGATGCCAATGTGGGAGCCTAAAACCTCGACATTCTCACTCTTTTTTTCAGTATTTCGCTTTTAACGCGAAAAGTACGCATCCTAAAGAAAATTCTACTCCGCCCTTTTGAAGCGAAGCTTTTATACGGACGCCCCCCGCTCGCTGGCTCGGGGAGTCTCCCACTAAAAATCGTGCGTCAGTCTCTTACGCGATATATATATAGAACGGGTGGAATCCGAACGGCTTCAGGGACGTTACAAAGATGGAGGAGGCGGGGAAATTTTTCTTTGCCGACCGTTTAGCTACGATAGGGGGTGGGGGGGTCGCGGGCTCCGAGTGGTCAGCCGAGCGAAGCGAGGCATTATGTCTGAGTAAGCGGTCGGCCGAGCGAAGCGAGGCCTTATGTTTGATAAGTGGTCGGCCGAGCGAAGCGAGGCCTTATGTCTGAGGGCTAGTAGGACACTATACTGGCAGCTGATGCGGACTCGGAGCGCCCGCACTCACTCCTGATGTAGGTTGCATCTATAAATAAAGTTAGTAAATGATTTGGAACTTGTATGTTATATACCTATTGTATGTGGGCACTTGTATGCAATAAAACTGATTTTGCAAAAATTGAAGGATGCAAATTATTTGTACTACTTGAAGGATAGAAAAAAAAAAAAAAAAAAAAATGGGGCCGTCTAGGGACCCCGAAGGAAGCGAAGCTTTATATCATAAAGTGTAGAATAGAAAAAAGGACACGAACGAAAACACGTGAGGGAAGAAAAAAAACTGAAGACTTGGGGAAATGAAAAAACCCGCGAGGAAATAGAAATAAACTTGAGAGGATGGGACCAAAATGGTCTTAAAGAAATCAAAGAAAATGGAGAACACGCAAAAAACGCAAGGCTTCGGCGGAGCTCTCTTTGTGACTTTCTCATGCACTTTTTATACGAAAGTGTCAAGAGAGCTCCGCCGAAGCCTTGCGTTTTTTGCGTGTTCTCCATTTTCTTTGATTTCTTTAAGACCATTTTGGTCCCATCCTCTCAAGTTTATTTCTATTTCCTCGCGGGGTTTTTTTTTTAAAGAGGGTTAAATTTAGCGTCGAAATCGGTCAAGCCGTTCAGCCGCAATCACTCGTCAAAGATTGGTGATTTTTGCAAACTGAGCTTAAAAGTTGACTTTCCTCAACTTATAACGCCTGTAGGTCCCAAATGACTGTACCGATTTTTTAGGATATTTAATTGTGAATCAGATGCTTTTTTTTATTCGCACACTCCAGTGCTGAGATATGCATTTTTAACTGAAAGGGTTCGTAGCGCCGAATTTCCACCAAGGCTGTCCAACGCAGACAAATTTGCCATTTTTGCAAAAATGTACAAAATAATTCTTTTTTTCTTTTCTTTTCTTCTTCAATTTTAAATATGGCAAATTTTGCCATTTTTTGCCGTGCCCGCTCCTCCCTTATCAAAGCTCAAATCCAAATTCCACTCAGAATAGCTGCGATGGGGAATTTAATCAGCTTTCATGAGAAAAAAAAGGCGTTTCTCATTTTGGTTGAAAATCGCAGCCTATTTATTCTAAAGAGCTGCGGTTAGTCTCAAAATGCCGCAAATTGTATCCAGCTACGGAGCGCAGTTATACGGATGTCATAGTCGAAAAACCGTTCCTTCATGATCAAAATGGTCAGAAACTGAAAAAAAAAAAAAAAAGTGCAAATGCGCAGATAGCCCAACTTTCAAAAGCTGTAACTATCTTAAGAGGCTAATGAACTTCACAGCTGCAGTTGTTCTCAAAATGTAGTAAATTGTATCTAGTATAAAAAGTCATAAAGTTGCCATGATCAATAAACCATTCCTTCGTGGTCAAAATGGCGAAAAACAGCTTCTACCTTACCTGATGTTTGTGGGACCCCTGTTTTGATACTAATTATCCTGGACCTCTAGTTTCATATTTCGCCATACTTTTTTTTAAAAATCGCCATTTCGTAGAAATGCCCTTCCATTCAATTTGACATATTTCAAAATAAGAGCCCTCCCCTGATGGAAATCCCTACTGAATTTGTTGAATCGCAAATTTCCAACTTTTTACACTTTAGCTAAAAAATATTTCATTCACATAAAAATTCATCAAAAACCAAAAAAAAAAGTACCTGAAAAAGTCTGAAAAAGCCCAACTCCTGGAAACTAAGGCCTGCAATTGAAATTAAAATGCTAAAATACTATTTTATTTTCTGTATTTCAACTTTCATTAATACATATCAAGTATATAACTATAAAGCCAAATTATTGCAATGTGAAGTGCTTGCGCATCATTCAAATTAGCAGATTGCCCATTAAATTTTAGTTAACCACTCAATTACAAATTCATGATAGATAAATTGTATGTTTTACTCATTTTTGCAAAACTAACATCACAAACCATAGCAGAGTTAATTTATACAAAACCATAAACTAATAAATAAAAAGGAGAGAGAAAAAAAATGCAATAAATTTTGAAGATGAGTCTTCTGGTGTATATCACAGAGTTGCCAGAAGGCCTGTTTAGTTGACACCAGGGCGTAATTGATTGGAAGTGCGAGAATTCGATAAATTTTGAGAAGCTTCAACTTAAACCAGTGACAGTTCAGGGAATTGTGGGAGATTGTGTGATCAGGGTATGGTGTAGCGGACGTAGGGGACTTCGACGTCGTTGCCGGCGGTGTCGTTGCAGCAGAGCTCGAAGACCAGAGCTTTGACGTGGGGTTCGAGCCTCCTCTTGGAGACGCGGCGGACGACTTCGGTCATGGGGAGGTTGAGGCGGTCTTGGAGCTTGTTTTGGGCCATGAAGAAGGAGTAGAGCATGCAGACGCCCTGAGAGAGCATCGTGATTTCCAAGCCGTGAGTGTTTTTGAAGTAGTCCATGAACTCTTTGAGTGTCATTTCGCCTTGGACTTCGAATCTGTCCCACAGGGTCCATTCGGTCTCGTAGTACTTCAATTTGGGGGCGGCGATGGGTTCGGAGAAGCCGAAGAAGGGCAAGCTCAAATTGACGAAGCCGTTCTTGTAGACTTCAATGTCTTTGACGCCGGCGGCCAGCTTGTACAGCTCGATGCAAACCAAACCACCGACGACTGACGTGGTCGTGGCAATCGCTGGGATGATCTTGCCAGCGATCAACTTGCTCTTGTGACGATCCGCGGGGGGAATGCCGTAATTCGTGGCCCTCAGGTTGGAAGCAGCAACGATGAAGTCCATGTGTAAATTGGAGTCGTCGTCTTTTTCGAAATCCAGAGGAGTGATTCGGAGCCCGCTGAGGTCCTGCAGCGTCGTCAGCTCTTTCTGCAGCTCACCCAATCTGTCTTGGTCTGCGTTGTTTTCCGAACCGTTTGCCATCAACTGACTGTCGTTGACGGCAATTTTGACGCCGGATTTGGGCTCGAACTCGGGAACAACCACTTTGGACACCATTCGGGCGACTTCTTCGCGGTTCCGGTTCTGCGGGAGGCCGTAAACTGCCGCTTTCAAGTTGGCTGCAGCGAAAATGTAATCCAAGTGTAAAGGATCGGTTACGTCGAAGTCCAACGGTTTGGGGCATTTTTTGGGACCCGACCAGAACAGCTGGCCGCTCGTGGTGAGCTGGTTGGGGGGGAAATTGAACAAAAGTTGGCGTATCTGGTTGGAGTACTGCTCTTGCCAATAATTTCTGGCCCAAGCGACGCAATCTTGGAAATTATGAGGTCGCTCGTCGACCAGAGCGTTTTTCAGGCATTCCAAGACTTCAATCGGCTGAACTCCAGGAAGGTGCAGAGTTCTCTCGATGAAGGTTGAATCGCTCAAGTACAAAGCGGCACTGTCGGCAGGCTGTTTGAATAGACCTTCGAAAGCGTCCCTGGCCCACTGCAGCGTGTGTTCGATGGCGTTGGGGAAGTTTTTCAAAGTACAAATCGGGATGCTCTTCTCTGGAGGATCCTGCGAGGAACTGTACGACTCAGTCAAGAACGGCACGACAACCTGGGAGTTCCCTTTGGTCCCGAGCGTGCCGGATTCCAACAAAGGCTTTCTGTAATACACGCAACGCCTGTCCATGTAAATCCTGGCGTCGACGTTGTCCAGAGCGTTCGCGACGCCGTCCAATTTTTCGAAAAACAAGTCATCGTAGACTCTTTCCGTTTCGACGCCAACTCGATTCTCGTGCGAAGTGACGTTAACGTCGGGGTTCATCCGTTTGACGGCGGCCGCCGCAGTGCCCGACTTGGGCTTTTGCACGTCGTGGGGTCTGAACAAGAACTGCCGGTTTAGATTGGATTTCTCGATCAAATCCATATCCGTCACTATGATCTCGCCGCCGTTGGCGCTGATGCCCATCATGGAAAAGTTTTTCAACAGCTCACACCCGATGGCGCCGGCGCCGACGACGAAGTACCTCAAGGCGCCTAGTTTGTCTTGGAAATTTTTCCCGAAAACGGCTATCTGTCCATCGTAACGGGTCCCAGTCAATTGACAATCTTCCGGGGTCAAATCCTCCGACGGCAGACACTCGACGGCGTCGTAGTACAACCACTGGAAAATCGGGTGGAACTTCCCGCTGACGGCTTTCATAACCTCTTGAGCGACGACGCCCCCGCAAAAAGCGTTCACGGGGTTGATGTTGCCGGCGCAGGTTTTGGAAAATTTGGCGATCAAGTCGGCGTTCAAATCCGCTTCGCAGCCCAAATTCGACGCCGTGGTTTTGCACACTTGTAAAAACGCGTCCGCGGATTTGGAGTCCCAAGGTTGCGGAAGGGACCCGTTTTGAGCGACGTACGAGTCCAAGGCGGAAAACGCTACGTGCAAGTTTTGAGGGTGATCGAACTTGGCAAAGTCCGAAATGAGGAATTCGGGCTCTTTGAGGGCGTCGGCGAGTTTTTTGAAATTGAGGGTTTTGGGCATTTTCACTTGAGTGACAACGCCGCCGCGAACGTATTCGGAAAACGACGTGGTGTTTCCGATGGAAAATGTGTACGGCCCCAAAACTTTAATTTTCAACGGTTTACAATTATTGAGCTCTTCCATACCTTGGAGTTCGGAAAATGTAACGTGATCTCCATCTTCCAGGCCGTGACGGGTGTCGTCCAGACACGTCACGACTCCCTCTTCTTCTTTTGAAATTGAAGCTATCATAGCGCTGACGGGATTCTCTCCAGTCGTGTCGACGACTTGGAAACCTTCGCCGAAGTCGCAAAACACCTGAGCGAAAACGCCGCAGGATTTGGCCACTATGAGAGCGATATTGTTTGCGTGAGTGATTTCGGAAACGCGCAGAGCCTCTTCGAGCGAGACGTCCGTCAACACGACGGCTTTGAAACCTTTGACGTACTCTTCGGTCAAAGGCCCTGTGTAGGCACGAGTGGGCACATAATTATTCAACTCCGCCAAAGATTTGCACGAAACTTCAGCACGGTTTTTACCTACGTCGCTCTCCGACAGATAAAACTGGGAGCTCAAGTCCGACAATTTGGCGACTTTGTCGTCGTGCAAAGTGACCGACTTGACGCCGCCTAGAATCACATTTTTGGCGATTTCCACGCCGAGTCCACCCAAACCCGAAATGAGCACATCCGATGACGCCATACGGCGCATAGCGTCATGTCCCAAAACGTACAACTGACGGCTGTAAAGTCCTTCGTCGATGTCGGTGGCTGATCCATTTCTCGCCATGGTGCTCCCCTGTGAAACGGAGTTGCTTGGAGTACTCTCTCCTGTAGCTAGTTTCCGCTTCTTCGTCGGAGGAACTATGGAATTTGCCGCCACTTCAGCACTAGACATCAGATAAGGCCGTCGATTTCAGCCCAGTTTATATAGTCACTACCGCTATACCTATTGTGAACGAATTCTGAAGAAATGATGAAAAATTTACTAAAAAATTTCACACAACGAACAGTTACTAAGATGGTGTAATGGCTGACTAATCACCGAAATCGAGAATCGAGATCAACAGCTGCGCACTGGATTAGTGACGCAGTGAACTTTTCTTACAAATTTGGACTTTTCTCAACTTTTCCCGTTGAACGGTTTTTGTACACAATTGCAAAACGCGAAAGACAACCTAAAGCAATTGAAAAAGCCCTTAGAAATGATTTCGAAGGGAAAAAGAAGAAAACGTATGAAAATTCCAGTGGAATCGATTTATGAACAGCTGACTACAAGCCTGACCCGAAGGCGCGCGATTCGAAATGCCCGCCTCTTGTAACGCGTTTGGATTTTTTTTTAAATTGTGCTGTGAAAGTGTTGCAATTTTAAATATTAATTGGAGAATAAATGAAAAATTTCCCGCCACTACTTTTAGGCCGTGGTGACACTTTTTCGACAGTTTCAAGGGTTACCCACAGTGAAAGATCACATTTTTTAAGGAGAATCTTTATTTGCTTAGGTACCATGATTTTGGTGTATTATTCTTGGAACCCCGATCCCGACGGGGGTCGACAATTTTTATCCTTAAAGTTTGTCATTATACGTTTCAAGATGTCTAAATTCCAAAATCCGCGTCCCGGCCGTTTTGGGCAGTAGGAATTTTTGTTATTTTAATCTGAAAATTTTGACAAAATACTACGTTTACCATCTAGTTGTGTCCGCAAGGTTTCCAGCCCGATCACCCGAACCCGTGGGGCGCTATGGGGCTAAAATGGAGGGTTTTTTGAAGGGTTTTGGCTATGAGATCGAGTTAGGTGTCGTTTTCGAAGTCTCTTTGGACGTAGAATCCATTTTTTGGGGTTCCAGAACCATCAGATTTCATTGTGAGGTTCTATGGGGCGTTGATGAGGCTACAAATGGGGCTTTTGAAGGATGCCAGGAAGTCCAATGAGGTTACCGTTGAGATAATATCAGTACAGATTCTGTACTTAATAATATTATTACAATATCTCTAGAAATCTATCGAAAGATAGGTAGGTAGGTACCTAATATCAATACATTATGAATAATAATTATTATTATTTATCTTTTTATAAATTTGATTGATAGATTGATGGATAATTATTATCTACCTACTCATCTTTAAAAATATAAAAGTTTTTATTTGGTGCCAAAAATCAAATAATTAATTTTATATAAAGTAAAAATTTACTTACCCTAATATATTTTTCGTTTTTGGGTTAAAGTTGTGATACCCCAATATTTCTACAAATCTATCAAAAGATAGATACCTATATAATTTATTTGTTGCCAAAAATCCAATATCTATTTTTTATATAAATATAAGAAATATAAATTAAAAATAAGATGCCAGAGTGAAGGAATCTTTTTCCGAGTTATTTTGGACGGATAATCGCACAAACTTTACCTACATACATACTTACCTATACAAGAAAAGAAGAAAAAATGCACTGCCAAGTGGGACATGGCCCATAGCTTCCTCGGATATTGTATGAAATGAAGAACGAAATTTTTCATCAATAGGGCACAAGTTGTGGCTGATAGCTCACTAACTCGAGCGAGATTTTAGCCCCCCCCCCCCCCCCCCCTTGAGCTAGATATTAGCTCACTCAGCTGACCAGGAGAATACCCGTCATTTCAATCGTCTCTTGTACTCCCATAAGGTCTCCTTCTCAAAATTCTACGTCCAAGGGCAGGGCCGTGGAGAAAAAATCCGGGCCCGGGGGCAAAATTCATCGGGCCCCCTAAAAAAAAAAAAAGTATGAAAATTCATCGGGCCCCCTAAAAAAACGGTTGTATGAAAATTTTTCCTATATTGATCTGTCCCTTTTCCCATTTTGCTTCTCCTACCCCCTTTTTTACAAAAAAAAACAAACAAAAAAAACAAGAAAATCCGGCCCCCCCCCCCCCCCCCCCCCTACGAAGGCCGGGCCCGAGGGCAACGGGTCCAGTGCCCCCCCCCCCCCCCCCCCCCTCTCTACGGGGCTGTCCAAGGGTGAACCGGAGAGATTTTAGCAGATTTTGAACATTTAAATCAACGAATAATAAACACTTGGCTAAAATTTTCCGCGTTTTTAGCGCAACCTTTTTCCAAAAAATGGAAAGGTGCGCTCACCTCCTCGACAAGTATGTTTTTTTTTGTTTTTTTGTTTTTTTTTGTTTGTTTGTTTGTGTACAGAGCATCACGCCCGAGCGGCTCAACAGATTTTCATGAGGGTGGTCTCATTGTCATCAGCGAGTTCGGGGGGTGGTTATAGGCTACCTTGATTTTTCCTCCCTCATCCCCTTCATCGGTTTTCGGGAGGTCCTTCACGACGAAAGTTGTTTATCTCTGATGTGTAACTAAGGAGGCCTCAAAAGCGGGACGAAAGTTTTTGTCCGATTTTGTTGGTACAAGGGTCTATGGAATGAGCTTTTCAGGCTGATTCCAACGACTCCAAAACGATTTTTGCAGCCTGAGCCGTTCGTTACCTCTGATCGGCATAAGGTTTTCTTATAAGATACGCATCGGTCGTTAGGGTGCAGTTGTTTACGTAATGAGCATCACGTGGATGATGTGTTGTGTGGCATAGTTTGGTCGCTAGATACCTACTGTTTCTTAGTTTCTCTCGCTCATTAAATATATCGTAATAACAAAAAGGTTGCGCTCATCTATTCAATTCAATTGATGGCTTGTTTAAATATCTATGAAATATTGGCAAATTACTCGGTTCGCCATCCAGTTGTGACCGCAAGGTTTTTTGAAGGATGTACCTATTGAAGTGAGGTGTCGTTTTCCGAGAAGTGAGCAAAGAAGTAATAACCCTTGTGTAAAATTTGCGGCATTTTATATTTTCTTTCATTTTAGTGTTTCTCAATTAGAAAACCTTATCCTCCATATATGGAAATTTATAGAGGGCTTTTGACGATCCTCCCCTTGGCTAATAGAGAAAATTTCTCTCGTCAATTTTTGGCCGTTTCGAGTTTTCATATCAATCGATTATCTCGACCTGTGTCCGCTGGAACGTCAGCGTCAGTACCTAGTTTAATCTGTGGTCAGCGCCCAGGATTTTCAATAAAAGGCTTTCCGCCCAGAAGTTTGAATTTATGTTTTTGGAACTGTCAGGGATACAGTAAGTTTTTAGCAGATGGTAGTTATTATTTAGATAATAAAGCTGATATTGTGTGTCTGAAAAATGGCTTTCTTCGAATGAGATATCTTGTGAAGTCAGTCTGCCCAGTGCGCAACACTGTGGAGCAGGACCCAATGGTAGGTTTGTTCCAGGTTTGACGGATTGTTAACAGAAATCGCCTGAGACATGCCAGGACCTGCGGCGAGGCAGGGATGCCAGATCTACGGATTTTTCCGATTTCTAGGGATTTTCAGAAGCGTCTAGGGATCTTCTGATAATGACCCAAATCTAGGGATTTTTCCTCACTTCTCCAGATTTCTAGGGAATTCCAACGTGTCCAGCTCATTTTCGCATATTTCGGGCCCTTACAATAAATAAAAAACGCTGCAAATTTTACACAAGGGTTTATTATTCTTTGATATAGGTAGGTTACTTGTGCAAAAATTTATTTCTGTCAATGAAAAAAATTAAACAATTTTTTTTACATCGTCTCACTTTTTTGATTTTTTTTTCTTTTAAATGTTTTTTCAACATTTTTTGTTTTGGTTTATTACCTATTCTTGGAATAATACCTACACCTATGTTTTGGCGACGGAGGTCGACGACTCGGATCAGCCTCAAAATTTGACATTATCCGTTTCAAGAGGTCTACATTCTATATCCGAAATGCCCGGGCGGTTTTGGGCAGTAGGAATTTTTTTTTAAATCTGAAATTTTGACAAAATACTTGGTTTACCATCTAGTTGTGCCCGCAAGGTTTTCAGTCCGATCGCCCAAACCCGTGGGAGGTTTTTTTGAAGGCTTTTAGCTATGGGATCGAGTTAGGTGTCGTTTTCGAAGTATTTTTGGACGTAGAATCCATTTTTGGGGGGCCCGAAACGATCCGATTTCACTGTTGCGATCTACAGGGCTTTCATGGGGCTGAAAATGGGATTTTTGATGGATCCCAGGAGGTTAAATATTTTTCGAGTAAAAAATAAAGAATTTTTGAAAAAACCTAAAAAAATTTTTTTGAAATATAAAAATCAAAAAATAAAAAATAATAAAGTGTAGGCAGTAGATGGAGATAATTTTCACTGAAACGAGTAGGTACCTACCTACATCTTCTGACAGAAGACAAAAACCCCGCAAAATAATCTCAATTTAGAGAATAAATAGGTAATAATATCAAACACTCCATAGTTTTTGGGGCGATAATATCAATACTAATTTTTTAAAATAATTTTTGCTTAAAAAAAATCTACTGATTTTTTCAGGGAATTTTCCAACTTGATCTACGGATTTTTGCTCAATCCAGGGATATTCGAAGTCGATCTAGGGGAAACAGCCCAAAATTATCTGGCATCACTGTGCGAGGTTTTGAAACTGCTGTAACAGCAGTTCTGTTCCAGGTCGTTCCCGAGGTCGATCGTACGTTGACAGCAGTTGGACGGAAACCGACAGCTCGAGTATGTGCGGTCGGATTTTGTCGACAGCTGTCCAACTTCTGTCGACAGACGCAGTCAGACCTGGAACCAACCTGGTGCCTCAAATTTGCCAAAGTGGCCGGCGACCTTCTGTGGTAATCCTCCATAATATTATTTGAATAAGCAAGACTTCTATACCTTTAAATTACCACTTTATTTTAAAAAACAAAGCTTTTCAGCTAAATTTTAGCCATCGTCAGGTACCACATGAAACACACAGAATGGATTGAGATCCAATCTTCTTTCCTCCATGGTTCATACGCTAATCAACAAAGTTTTCCAAAAAACGTTAGGTACAAACCTGATAATCAAAGTTAACCGATTTTCCGAGGCGGATATCTCGAAAACGGTTCGGAATTCGGATAAAGTGTTTTTAATCAAAGTAGTAGAGAATTTCATCACCTTTCAATTTACTATGTAGCATGGTTCATCGTAAAGTACACCGTTTCCGAGATATTCACGAAAAACGTAATAAAGGGACCTTTGGAACCCCCCCAGGACTTTTAGTATGTTACGCAAGACACCTCCCTCTACGCGGGTGCAAATTTTGGCTTTTATCCTATTTTTTCCACTTCAAATGCTTCGCTGCCTGGACTATAGTCCAGGCAGCGAAGTTTAATATAGTATACTATATTAAACTCTTTCTCAAGTTCACCGGCGGAGGCGAATTTTCGGGGTACCTTGCTAGTTGATATCGATGGAAAATTTGTAATGTTTAGGTACCTACCTTAATCAAGTATTTGTGGAATTATGCTAAACGATACTCCTACCAATCGAAAGTAGGAAATAATATTTGAACTTGTTTATTTCAGAACTGGTTGCGTAAGCTGCGACTGGAGGAGGATCTGGCTGAAGGAAAACCAGTTATCCAGATCGGTAAACAACTGGGGAATCAACACTAAATACAACGATGCCCCGATGGGCTTTTGCCGATTCACTCGTCGTCAACTAATTGAAAAAAACGTTTTCTACAATCGATATCCGGTCTTCAACTGATTGAAGATCTGTATAAAAATCTTCATCCAACGCCAAATAGTATCTCAAGAAGGACAGACAATCCATGAAACCTTGATAGATTGAAAAGCTTTCCACTCCTTCTAAACATTGAGAGCCTCCTAATCCAATGCCGGCGACGAAGATTTCTCTGTCGTTGGCAGTCATCCGTTGACAAATGAGAGGAGCACCTTTATCTATGCCACACCCCCGGCTGTAAGACATCCTAGCTGGAAATTTCAACAATTTTCCCTTTACTACCTGAGCATTTCAATAAGCCAACAATAGCCACATTTGCTAACCGCATAACTTATCCGCTCTTTCCGGCTTGTTGACTGTTACATTCGAGTCCCCAATGAAAATGGTGGTTGGGTAGCATTGTTCGAAGTCTTGCGTGGTGTACGTCTTTCTAATTTCCAGTTTGGTATTCTCGTCGTAAGGTTTCCACTCTTCCTCGATGGATTTCCTATTGATCCACGAGTACACCATGCACTCGTAACCTGACAAGTGTTTAGTTTTCCGCTTGTAGTCGTAATAAGATTTGTCCCGCTCGATCCCTAACGAAGCAACTCCAAATCTACAATGAGAAACGCATAGGCTGCATGAACCATTTTGGTTTATCATTCTTAGTGGGGCAAAAAAAGGGCTACGGGAGGGATTTTTTGAAAGGTTTCGGCTATGGGGTCGAGTGGGGTGTCGTTTTCGAAGTATTTTGGGACGTAGAATCCATTTTGCGGGGTCCCAGAACGATCAGATTTCACTGTGGGGATCACATGGGATTTTTGAAGGACCCCAGGAGGTCAAATAAGGTATCGTTTTCCGAGTAGTTTTTGACGCATAATCCATTTTTTGAGGTCCTACGGTCTTCCTGGTAGGGTACGCAGTTGACCTAATCGCGATCATAATGGCTCGAACAAATGAGCAACTTCAAGGCAAGCGGAACCAGACAATGCACCGGATAATGGAGTGGATGCCCGCAGATCGTTGAAACTTCTCACTCCAATACCCGACCTGGGAGTGACGTTGGAGGGCAAGCTCTCCTTCTGGAGCCATATGTGCCAGGCAGCAAGGGTAGTTGGTAACTAGTTACCACCAACAATGAAAAGGTGGCTCCTCATGAGCACCAATGAGCCAATCCTGCTCTACGGCGCTGAGATAGTGGCTGACGCTCTGAGGCAATATACATGCAGCTAAGTACAGAGCTCGGATGGAGGCTGTCCAGAGACTGGGAGCCCTAAGAATTTGCAATGCCTACAGAACTGTCTCAGGCCCTGCTGCTCAGGTCGTTTCAGGAGTAATATCAATCTGCTTGATGGCAGCGGAACGCCGACGCATAATATGCGTATATTATACCTGAGAAAGGAGAGACAAAAAATGTAAAGAAGGAGGACAGGGCAGATACGTTCCGGAGGTGGGAGGAATCCTGGTCGGCGGAAACTCGTCGTCGTCGATGGACAGCAAGACTCATCCACGACCCAAGAATATGGACTGAGAGAAAACGGATCGGTCAACTGCTATCTCACACAGTTCCTCACTGGGCACGGGTAGTTTCGAGCTTTCCTCGCAAAAATCCGGGATCTTGATGATCCCACGTGTAGGTAATGCGGAGGAGACAAAGATGACGCGCATCACTCGTTCTTCGTGTGTCTTAGATGGGAATGTAGGGATGGGTATCGATGAACAAAACATCGATGTTTGGACATCGATGATTTTTAAAAAAGAAACATCGATGTCTCAAAAACATCGGAGAAAAAACATCGATGTTTCGATACATCGATGGTTTTATATGTATGACAGGGGGGGGGGGGGGGGATGTTATATTTAAAAAAAATTCTTTCCATGGTAGTTTTAGTAGAAAATTCGAAAAAAGTCATTAAAACTTGAAGCGATGAAAAGAAGTAGGCTGTAAAAAAGTCGGTACCTAAAGAATAATATTATTTACTAAAAAAAAAAAAAAAAAAATTGACGCCAGTTCCTCTGAGAGACGATTTCTCAAGGAGCTTATAATTAAGCCTGCTTAGAGAATAGCCTCTCAGAAGGAACTGATATTGCTATGTTTGGTTCATTCTTGAAAACAACTTCGGAAATGATAGAGTTGCCCGCAGTTGACCATCCAAAACCCCAAAGTGTTCTGTTCGATTTTTTCGTTGGGAGCGTTCAAGTACAGCGAGAGCTCAGCAGGAGTGATGCCGCATGAACACAGATAACGACAAGTGATAGGTAACGAATCAACATTAAAATTTAATCAACATTTAATGTTGATTGAAATTTTCGATTTCCGATAACTACCTACCTACTATTCGATCGACACATCGATGTTTCTTGAATCTGTATTTTTATAAAAAAATGATAAACAACCGAGTAAGCATTTATAAAACATGAATAGTTATTGTTCAGGTATAAAAGTATCTACTATTTTTACGTAAACGACCATCAAAACAAAAATTTTTTTTCGCGAAAAAACATCGATGTTTGGGGGGAAAAACATCGATGTCTAAAAAACATCGAAGAGTAAACATCGATGTATAAAACATCGATGTTTGAGAAAAAACATCAATGTTTTTGAAACATCGATACCCATCCCTATGGGAATGCCTCCACAGAGATCTCATTGCGAGCTTGGGGGAATTGGCGCCAGAAACCATCATAAGCAAGATGCTTAGAGAAGAACCAGAACTGGGAGGCAGTCGCGGCGTTTGTGACTGCTGTAGGGCACCCTGGTTAATGGATGTTAAAGGTGTACCTAGGTACAAGTACAAAATGAGGTCCTAGTGTAAGTTCTAAATAGACTATCATTAATTGTGTTGTGTGTTTGGGGGAAGGGCCCGGAAGGCCTCCAGCGTAACTGGGATTTTACTCCTGGTGTCCTTGGAGGAAAATGAAGGGAGTACCTGAATATCCCTGTCCAGTGCACGATTGGTCGCGAACTGCTGACCTGGGGAGGCCCGGTCAGCTGACCCCGTCTTACAGTCATTGAGATGTCAATAAGGGTCGCCTGGGTAACCAACTCATGGGAAAATATTGGCCTTGCTGACCTGGCTTCCCTGGATGAAATGTCGCCAGGGGAGGCCCGGCCCTCGGTTCCAATTATAAACTCACTGCGATGCGTTGTTATAATAAACAATAAAAATATGCAGTCAGAGTATGATAACGCTGGCAGCGCGATCGGGGAGCCCGAGTAATTAGCAGTTTCCCTGTTCACGGTAGAAGCTGGACTTCCTGATCACGCTGCCAGCAGTGGCGCTTCCTGTGGCGCTGTGACAAGAAGTGGGGTGGGCGAGCGAATTTAAATTGTAGAGTGTGGCCTAGGCGGCTACAACTGCCATACTCAGGACCAAGGAAATGGACCGAACCTGGGAGCAGGAGTAACAGAGGAGGGAGGGAACAGAGAGGGCCTTTGAGGCAAAAGCAGGAGAGCCACCCTGAAGTAATGCCGGAAGGGTTGCTCTCTACTAGAGTCTCTAGGCGTAGGATTTGGACTTGAGGCCGTCGGTGAGAGTCCGACGTACCTGGTGTGCTACCCCACCTGGTGTGCATTATGCATTTCCCCCTCCAAAGCGAAAAACAGTGTCTCCACGTGCCTCCGGGAGGTTTGCCGCTTCTTTCCTGCCAGGAGGGTTTTTTAAAGGATTTGTAGGCGGTTGAGTGGAGTCGGCATGTCCGACGCATCCGATTACATAGTGGGGATCAAAGAGGCTACAAATGAATCTTGTAAATAGTTTTGTTCAGGATATAGAATGAGTTGTAATTTTGTAGAATTAATTTTCAGCACTCTTTTTTTTTTACAAAAGACAAATACACCCGGTGTAAAATTTACACTGCTTTATGAAAATTCAATCATTTCATAGTTAGGAAATAACTTACTTAGGCTTGGGTTCCCACGGGTATTCTAATTTAACTAAACCGATGTCAACTCCCCGTGGTCTACCCCCGCAATATCTATGGGCGAAAATGTTGGTGACGTTCCTCCACGTGCCACCGTCCCCTGACACAACATCTGTGCCGGCGACAGCTCTGAAGGACAAGGGCGACTGTAAAAAGACGTCGGTGAAATAACAACTTGAAAACTCAAGACAGTTGACGGATAAATCGGTTTACCTTCGTGAGGAAAACCATGTCGATGGGGTCGAAGACTGTGATACAGCTGCACAATGACAGCAAGTGAAGGCCTGTGACTATAGTTCCCATGCACTCGTGATAGAATCCGTTCAGGTCTTGTTTGAATTCTTGTATGCTCGCCACAAACACCGGAGGTGGTGGGAAAGAAGCCACGTCCATGTTCGCTGCTCCAGGGAGAAGTCCGCGATTGCGAAAAGAAGTACCGACTGTTTGTTTCTTTTTTTAAACCTTTGTTAAAACAGAAATGAAGGTCCTCAGTTATTGCAAGGCTTTTGGTTACCTGGAAACAATCCAGACCAAGGACAACCACCCATTACTATCCTACCACTTTCAATCTACTGTAGTCCTCTTCTGAACCCCTAAATGCCCCCATCAGACTTTCTTACATTCATTGGAAATTTGGCTCACGTCCCCGTCCCAATGCGCAGACCCTGTTGCTCATAACTCCTACGCAGGAATCCCATCGCCTGATCCGTAGTTGTCTAATAAAAGGCAACACATTATGCGGTGTTTGTTTGGTGGACAAACCCGCTGAACTGGTCCGCGGAAGGCAAGCCTCTCTCTGAGAACCAATCAAATTCCAGATGGAAGAACCGAGCCTCCTCGCTGATCCCATATAAAAGCCCCTTTTTCCGACTTGATCCTATTTTACATTTATATCACAAACCACTGACATCCAACGATTACTAAAATGGTAAGATTTGCAAAACCCGTAAAAAGGTGGATTTAAATATTTGAACCCAACTTACGAATTTGATTCTCTGTACAGCGGGTTTCAATCATAAACTAACATTTTTTTTTTTTGTCTTTTCCAGACTACGTACACAGACAAAGGGCCTAAGGTATGTTCACTTTAATTGGTTTCTTAATGTGAAAATAAAAATGATAATTACAATTATTGTGGGTGGAAATTCATTGAGGTTCGGTCAAATAAGACGAAGAATGTGCCGACGTTTCAAGAGATATTCTTCTATCATCAGGACCTTATGGAATGAACAAAGATGACAGCAGGTACATAGTTAGACAAGTTTAAAACTTTTTGGGGACATTGTAACAGAGAGGTATTTAAAATTTTAGAGGACATTGTACGTTGTGTTAAAAAATATAGGTAACCAAAAGTGAGGTAAAGGGAAGGAAAAATAAATACATTAATAATTAATGTATTTAATATATTAATGTATTAATTATTAATTTATAGGTAATAATAATAATAATAATATTTTTTTTTTTTTTTTTTTTTTTTGCGAGATGAAAAATCCTTTATGGACTGTCAGCGGGGAAGTCCCCACCCTTCGTGTGGGAGTCCTGCTTACCTCAGTTTACCCACTAAAAAACACCTCGATATCTCTCAGGAAGCTGCCCCGGGACTACATAGTTAGTATTACTTCAGGGCAGTTCCTTTGGTTGGCCTTGTATGGCCTCTCCTTGTAGCCGGTGTAAGTCCGTGTCTCCTGTTTTTGAGGGGAATTTTATTCCCTCCACCAGTCCTGATCTTCTGTTCTGCCGTTTCTTCTCCTTTTCGGGGTGGTCATTCGTCAGATGAGAGAGGGGGTGATGGAAGGGTTGGTATAGCACCAATTCCCTCCCACTCCCTGTCTCTCTCTTTCGTCTTCAGTATTGCTATGACGAAAGTGTTCACGGCATCCCAATTGTCTTTCGCCGCCAGCATCTTTGCTACAATTGTTTCTGGCTCGAAGTCTTCGATCTCCTCCATCAGACCTCTCCGCATCCTTTGCCAGCGGGGGCACACAAAGAAGGTGTGATGGGCGTCGTCATCCTCAGTGTGGCAGTACATGCACTCTGCTTCTATAGTCTTTCCTATCTTTTTCAGGTATGCTCGGAAATAGCCATGGCCTGTTAGGAACTGGGTGAGATAGTAGCTCGTCTCCCCGTGCTTTCTTTCCGACCACTCTCGAACATCGCGTATGAGCCGTGCAGTCCATCTTCCTCGGGTCTCCATCCTCCATCTATCCTGCCACTTCTCCATGGTCATTCTCCGTTCTTCTTTCTTCACTGTTGCTGGCGCATTTTCTCCTTTGCGTGAGTGAATTCTTCTCCTTTCGTCCGCTAGGAGGTCTATTGGGATTGCTCCAGCAATAGTTTGCACTGCTGCGGCAGATACTGTTCTGTATGCGCTGCATATGCGCAGCACACCTCTCCTCTGCACTGATTCCATCCTTTGTCTATACATTTGGAACCTCAGTGATTCCGACCAGATTTCAGCTCCATACAGCATAATGGCGTCCGCTGTTCGCATGAGTAATCTGCGTTTTGCTGGGGAGGGGCCGCCTATGTTAGCCATAAGACGAGACAACCTTCCCACAACAACAGCCGCTTTGTCTGCAGCTCTGCATATGTGCGTCCAGAAGTTTAGTTTCCGGTCGAGCATTACTCCTAGGTATCTAATCGCATCCGAGGATTCAATAGTTTGTCCGTCGACTAGCATGGGTATGTGTCTATCAATCCGTTTCCCTGTGAGCATAACAATCTCAGTCTTGTGTACTGCAAGGGAGAGGGATCTAGACTGCATCCACTCCATTATGCGCCGCATCGTTTGGTTGAGCTTGAACTGTAAGTGTTCTATAGTCCTCGCCTTAATCACCGCAACTATGTCATCTGCATACCCCTACAAGAAAAACACCATCCGGCATTTCTATACGGAGTATTCCATCATAGTTGAAATTCCAGAGATTTGCGCCAAGAACTGAGCCTTGGGCTGCACCAGATGTGATTCGTTTTCTCTTCATTCCTTCCTGTGTGCTGTATTCCAGCCATCGATCCTTCAGGTAGTCCTGGATAACTCGATAGAGGTAAGTTGGCACATGAAAACTCCTCAGTGCTTCCAGTATGTCGCTCCATCTCCAGTATGTCGCTCCAATAATAATAATAATAATAATAATAATAATAAAAAGGGAGGACAGTATAAAGCTAATGTGAAAAAAATTAAAACCAAGACGGGGGTGAAATTGTGAGAATGAAGTTACCCAATTAGTTTGGAGTGTTTACGAACATTTTTATGTATAAATTTTGGTTTGACCAAAAGTAACATTATTTGTGCTCTCTGAACGCAGAATTAGATACTCTACAACTTCCATTGAATGCATTTTTACGTGGGAGTTACCATTTCCGATCTGCAGACATTCAAATTTGAAGTTATATTGGTTTTTTCGACAAGTTGAAAACACCGACATTATTTGACGGCCCGTCGCGCCCTTACGGCCGGCTCAATTTCAACTTTGAGGTAGCTCATTCGACGCAGAATTTTGTGAGCTTTAATTTACTATATAGAATAGTTTTACCTATGACGCACCCTTTCAAAGTTATCCGCCAAAAACCAAAAACGTGCCGACATTTCGTGGTTTTTGGCGTTCTTGATGGTGAACATTTTGTTGTGAAGCTTCGGATTCGTGTTCAGCACACCCCCCCCCCCCCCCCCCCCATGTAAACCGTTGAGAAAAATTGCATGTTGCATCGAACATTCTATTTGAGGCATCTTAGATGATATGATTGGAATCAAATAATTTACGACTTGAAAAATTGTCGATCGTTGATTGCTTCGTCGGTTTTGGGCAGTTGTTCTACAGAAACGACGCCACTTTCTGTCACAATGCCTTCTAACATTTTAAAATAAAACAATGTCCCCAAAAATGATTGAATTTTTCTGATCACTTTCATCTTTGTTCATTCCATAAGGCCCTGATGATAGGGGAATATCTCTCGAAACGTCGGCACATTCTTCGTGAACCTCAACAACTTTCCCCCCGCATTCTCAAACGGTCAACATAACCGTAAAAATGATAATAAATAAAACAAGATTATGAAGAAACTGTTGTTCATAATTTTGGTTGATTTTCAGCCGGAAGGAGGTAAATTCCTGTCGTTCGATCATGTTGTCTTTTGGGTTGGAAATGCCAAACAGGTTAGTGAACACACGGTTATATCTACGTCACTATGAAATCTTCTCAAATCCTCTCCTCTAAAAAGAATGTGCCACTAACGGGCATAATATTTCAGGCGGCCAGTTACTACTGCGCACGAATGGGATTCGAATTCCTCGCCTACAAAGGTTTAGAAACAGGATCCCGAGATTACGCGGCTCACGCCGTAAAACAGAACAAGGTACGCCATCTGACGCATTTGTATTGTTGTCGTACGATCTGATTGTCGACGGGATCAATTCGCTGTTGCAGATTGTTTTTGTGTTCGTGTCGGCTTACGAACCCAACGAGACGGAACTGAACAGCCACATAGCTCAACACGGCGACGGCGTCAAAGACGTAGCTTTCGCTGTCGAAGATTTGGATATTATAGTGGAGGTATTGTATATAATATATGCAATTATATTATAGTTATATACAGTAATATATATAGTTATACTTTTGCTGAAGCGATTCGTGAGCTATATATTATATAGCTCACGAATCGCTTCAGCAAAAGTATAACTGATCCATGTCTTAGTCTATACTGGCATTGGCCAACCAGCAATAACGCAATCCTATAATTATAGGATTGCTATTATTATTATTATTATATAATAATGTTATTATGATTTTGATTGATCACGGTATTGCACAATTTATAAAAGAATCCTTGAGTAAAATTTTCAGTTTTTTTTCGTATATATTTTACTTAAGGATTAAAAAAAATAAAAAATAAATTGTGCAAAACTTTGATTCTGTCAATAAAAACAAGTCATCAATGGGCCCCGGAACCGACTGTCGAATAATACTTTTTTCTGAAATAACTTCATAATTTGAAGGCATAAAGATTTGTGGGAACGGCTACCAACCAGAGGAGAGACTACGATGTTTACCTATCAAGTAATCAACGGAGTCTCACCTTGAACCTACGCCCGGACGGCACATTGTTCACTGATATGGTACCGATGACTCTATTTGCCTTCTGGTGGTCGAGGTCCAATCCCTAATACAAGACTTATCACTACGACTGTAGGTCCATCAACAAGCCGGGTCGGCGGCCCCCAGCTCTCCCCCCTCAGTCGTAGATTGCTGTGGCTAGTTTAACGTTCTCAGCAAACGAAGACAATGTTTTTTTTACCGGTCCACCAGATTTTGATCCCGGTTCGAGGTCCCAAGAGAGGTTCGTTCATGCGATCCCTCGATCTTGTGTGTTGAAGACGGATGTCTCGGCCGCCTTCGTCACGGGAGCCTCTGCTAGGATTCACATAAACGTTCCAACGTTCAGAGGTGAATTGTCAACCGACAAGACAGGTATTACAACACATAATTGACTTTTGGTCAAACATTGGTGTTCTTCCCCGGATTCGAACCAGGCTGATCAGCGCTCCGACTGATTGTAAACAGACGTCTCGCTGACGCCTTAGTCCACGGGGCTACCCTGTCCCCTATTTGAAGGCATAGCAGTGAGTTTTGGGCTCCTACGGTGTAATACAAATTTCCAGGGCACTGTCGAAAATTTCAACTTTGAATCTGGAGGGAAAGGTGGAGCCTCTCTCTCATTGGCTGATCACGGCCGCCATTTCCGCCGTCACCTCCGGCAGATTCCCGTCGGTCCCTTCTTATGCTAGCGCACTCTGGCGGATTAGTTATAGTGCTACCGCGGGAAAATTCAAAACGCCAGATATTCACTAGTGATTTCCTCTGCTCAGACACCTAATTTCTCAGTGCTAACTGTACTGAGTACTTTGTTCATTACTAGTTCAACTATGTTCGGCCTAATTTTCCCATTTCTCTGACCTAGTTCCGTGGCCCATTGAATTGAATAGAAGAGCGCAACCTCCTGTTACTACGAAACCAAAACCGTAACTAAGAATTCGTAACTTGACACACTAGGTATCTAACGACCAAACTATGTCGTCGGGATAGGACGAATAGTCAACGACGAAGGTGATTTTGATAGCCTATAACCACCCCCAGAACTCGCTGATCACAATGAGACCACCCTCATGAAAATCTGTTCAGCCGTTCGGGCGTGATCCTGTGACACAAAAACACCACACAAAAAAACGTCGAAGAGATGAACGCACCTTTCCATTTTTTGAGGGAAAGGTTGCGCTGAAAATGAAGAGCACTCCAAGAAAGATGACTTTTTTCGAAAATGAGAAAATCGTTTTTGTAAGTTTCAAGACTCGCACTTATTGTTTAGAAAATTATTTTTAAAATAGTAGGGCGCGCTAAATTTTCGCTAGCTCCCAAAGATGCTGTACAGCTTTGTTATTTTGGCAAAAATTAAATTTTTGGGCGATTTCTGACGGTAGATGAATAAAAACGCCTTCAGAAGTATGCAAAAAAGATTAATGTCAATAAAACATCTGTGAAAAAAAGCAAATATCAATCAAATCACTACCAAAAATTGGTAAAATAGGGTTTTGAGTTAGATTTTGATTGAGAACCAGAAACTGAAGTGAAAAAAGAAGCAGAATATTTTATTGAAGCAAAAAGTACAAGTACGTAGGTTTCTCATACATTGTAGGTATTGTATACATACGACATTCATCTTTCTTGCATTGTCGAGAACTGACTCCCATCTTTTTTGCATTGTAGTCCGAAACTTCCACGTTCTATTTCGGCTGAAACCATAATCTTTTTTGTGAATTTGAGGTTACCAACAGAAACTACTTAGTCTGAAAAAGGTATTGCCAACCTAAGCTCATTTTCGAAAAAAAGTGACCCTCATCTTTCTTGGATTGGACTCTTCAAATATAAAAAAATAATAATATTAATTAAAAAAAAGGAAAAAAAATCCATAACAAATCTCCCCCTAAACTCCCCCCACCCTAATTGGTCACGGATGGTACTAAAATATCTTCTTTTTTCGGAAAACACATGTACAGCCAAGCGGTGAAAGGCAGTACGTGAGTACGTCCAGACAAAAACTACGTGAGTCGGACCGAAAAGGCCATATAAGGGACACCCTAGAGTCGGTACACCCTCATGACCAGCCCCGTAGAGAGGGGGGGGGGGGGCACTGGACCCGTTGCCCCCGGGCCCGGCCTTCGTAGGGGGGCCCGGATTTTCTTGAGAACGTTTTTTTTTTTTTTTTTTTTTTTGTAAAAAAGGGGGGTGGAGAGGCAAAATGGGAAAAGGGACAGATCAATATAGGAAAAATTTTCACTTTTTTTTTTTTTTTTTTTTTTTTTTTTTTTTTAGGGGGGCCCGAAGAATTTTGCCCCCGGGCCCGGATTTTCTCTCCACGGCCCTGCTCATGACCTCAATTGGACGGGAGTACGCCCGTGAAAGACAAATTCAATTTCTGCCATATTTATTCGTCATCTACATTAGTCAACATTCTTCATAATAATAAGGGAAACTATACAGAAACGTTACCTAGTCTTTTTATTATTAGCAAAGATTTCATATAATTCGGGTTTAGCCATTGCACTCCCAGGCCCAGAGAAAGGGACCACTGCACTCGCGATGGAAACACACCACACTCCCCAAATGGAAACTCACCCCAAGCAACATAAGGATTTTCTATACATGCCAATATGGTTCCAAGCTGCCTTAGGGTTTCCAAGGTTTACCAAGATGGTCTTAACCTTTCCAGACCTGCCCCAAGGCTTGCAATGTTGGTGCCAAGCAGGATAAGGTATTCCACGGCTTTCTAAGATTGCCCCAAGCTTTCCAGAGTTGTCCAAGGCTTGCAAAGTTAGTGCCACGCTGGCTATGGGTTTCCAAGGCTTGCCAAGATGATCCCCAAGTTTTCCAGACCTGTTCAAGACTTGCAAAGTTGGAGCCAAACTGGGGATGAATTGAGACTGCGTCCAGGCATGAATTGCCTTAACCTTTTCGACGCGCCGGGAGTGCAGTGGCTTTCAACTGGAGCTCAGAATTGTTCAGGTCTATTCTTGCATATGACGCGCTGCAGACCGATTCTTCTCGTGTGTACTGGAGACCTTACTTTCACCTCGCTGGGTGTACATATGTACCGTATTTTGATAGAGAATAATCCTTATATATAATTTGGTAGTGTTCTACCGGAATTCTGAGCCCTGCTGTTGACCGATTCCGAAGTTCCCGTGATTATTGCAAAATTGTCGCCTTTCTTCTAAACCTCCTCCATCATCGTCAACTCGGACTTCCCTTACGACGTTGCCAGAGTAAACAACAGTTACGGTTGTTCCTGTTTGTTACTTACTAATAATAGTAGAATCTCTAAATAGTAGACGTTGCCAAGTATCTTGACTATAGTATCACGACGACGATGTCGCCATTTCGTGATTTGCGCCACGAATAGCGGAAGACTGGCGAAGAAAAGAAAGGTTCTACGTGATATTTTGGGACCCCATTAATGCCACACTTCGTTGGGGCTTTGGCCTCAAGATAATAAACCAAAACGGACAGTTTTGACCTCTTCATGGAAAAACTTACCATTTGCAGAAAGCTAAAGAACGAGGGGCCAAAATCGTGAAGGACGTTTGGGAAGAAAAGGATCAGTTTGGCACCGTGAGAATGGCAGTTGTTCAAACGGTAAGTGAATCAGAGATCTCACAACTATCGCTGAGAGAGTCCACAATAAAATTCCATTGTCTTGCAGTTTGGCGACACCACGCACACGTTTGTCGACCGATCCAAATATGACGGAGTATTTCTTCCGGGATTCGTCAAATCTCCGTTGAAGGATGCCCTTAGTAGAATATTGTGAGTACAGTAATCATTCGTGAACATTTTGCGCTCTATCCAAAAGTGAAAATGAAAATTGTTTCAATTTTCTATTATGTTTAATTTCGTTAGACCGCCAACGAAGCTGGATTTCGTCGACCACATTGTAGGAAATCAGCCTGACATGGCGATGGAGGATGTTGCCGCGTGGTAAGATGTTTCTAAAACAAAAGGTTAAACAACGTCCTTAAGATATCTTCAAAACTTCCTCAAACGCTAATTTTTTAGGTACGAGAAGACCCTAATGTTCCACAGGTTCTGGTCAGTCGACGATTCGCAGTTGCACACGGAATTTTCCGCCTTGCGATCGATAGTGATGACCAACTGGGACGAAACTGTCAAGGTGAGCCACATTACACAACCCAACTACAAATAGAACTTGAGCTCGGAGTGAACCAACACGTTTGTCAATTACGCTGTTTTAATCATGTTTGTCGCAGATGCCAATAAACGAACCGGCTCCGGGCAAGAAGAAAAGCCAGATCAAAGAGTACGTCGACTACTACGGAGGAGCCGGCGTGCAACACATAGCGCTCAACACGCAAGATATCATTTCAGCGGTGGGTATTCGTCAGAGGCCTCAAATCGACCATTTTTTAGCGGATTTGAACTTGAATTTAACTTCTACAGATCAAAAACCTCAAAGATCGTGGCCAAGAGTTTATGGAAGTGCCCGACGTATACTACGACATGTTGAGGGAGAGATTGAAGGCTGATAATTTTCACATCCAAGAAGATCTCGACGAATTACAAGTACGTAGATTTAAATTTCCGCTATTCTCAGATGACGTTAAACTCCCAACGGGATACTTTGTTCCTTTTCCAGAAATTGAAAATATTAATCGACTACGACGAAAATGGTTATCTATTACAAATCTTCACGAGAAATTTGCAAGATCGCCCTACCCTGTTTATAGAAGTTATTCAAAGACGAAACCACCAAGTGAGTGACACTTTTCAAACGATTGTCATCCATGTACCCCCCCCCCCCCCCCTTGTTTAACGATTGACCTTTTTCAGGGGTTCGGAGCGGGTAATTTCAAAGCGTTGTTTGAAGCCATCGAAAGAGAACAAGCAGCTAGAGGCAACTTGTAGACAGCCAACTGGATAGATTGTGAATGCGAAACAATACCGTCCGTACAGCGTCAGTAACCTTCACGATCCAACTTTTCTACTGTAAGGAAAGTATTATATTTTGAGTAAATACATAATGTACACGATGTTATGATTAAATCATAATATAAAAGACTTTAATAAACATAAGTTTCGTAGTCTGCTATTTCACTCAAACCCCCAAATGGACCGTTGCCAATGAAAACCCGCTGCAAATTTTACCAAGGGTTTATTATTCTTTGATGTGGGTAATTAGTACAAAACTAAATTCTATGTCAATAAAACACAGAGATGGACAAGACGATCCCCCCCCCCCCCCCCCCCCCCGACGGCGCACAGTGGGGCAAAACGGCGGTTTTTCGGAAAAAACCCTGCAAAAACTCTACTTATGTACACCTTTAAAAATCTGAAAAAAATCACACGTGGTCTTTGAGTCTCACTACGCATTGTACGTAGTCAGTGGGTCACATTGACCGAATTCACAAGGGTCAATTGACCCACCGACTCATTATTTCTCACTATAATTCAACTCCATTATGAGGTACAAAGCTGGCAATGTCACCAATAAAGATTAAATTTCATAGGATATCATAGTCCATATGCCCGGGGTCAATTGACCTGTAGTGGGTCAATCGCAATATGCTCTAAAAGTAGAAGGTAGAATATTAAAATTTAGTTTCTGGGGTGCTGAGTAGAAGAGAGAACTCTCCGAGGTCCAAATAATTGTACACAATCTCTTGAGAAAAAATGTAAGTACCTACATAACTTATATATGTCACGTACCTATATACTATAGTTTCATTAAGTTATTCTCATTATTCTCATTATTATAATACTGTTTAGTCAGGGTAGTTGAATTGACTTCTGTTATACAAAATTGGCCAGAAAAATGATGAGAATGAAAGTAGTAAAAAAAAACCATTTATTATATTTCATAATAACGGAAGTGGAATGATACAACAAGTAACAATAATGATAAACAAAATAACAACTAACAACAAAAGAAAACAAAAACAAAAACAGCAAATGGCGGAACACCAAACGAGGGCCATGGGCGCCGTTGACGCTTGAACTACTCGTCCCAGAACTGGAGGCCTGCTCCGTCTTCCAGTCCGAGACACCGGAACTTTCTTCTGGTACCCCGCAGACGGGATGCCACTGCCCGGATGATGGCAAATTGCAGCTTCACTCGAACCCATGCAGCGACTTGCAAAAATGGGCGAGCCCACTTTTCCGCCAGAGTCGAGGCGAGCTGTCGATTGAATCGCTGGAATTCTCTCCCCATGGATCCGTCGCATGCACATACTAGTGGGGAGAATGATGCCCTCAAATCTTCAGCAGCGGTGTCATATTTTGCGTGTTTTGACGACTCGGCATTCCTGGATACCTGCTCCCAGTTGAGGTGGGCATAGGAGGCCGCGTCGGCGTTAATAACGCGATTGTCAAAAAACGCTAACCTTTCCCTATGCCACACCCCAGGGACCACCAAGTCTGCAATTAGTGCTGGGCTGCCATCCATCGCCTCTCGAAGTACTGGCTCAGTTCTTACCCCGCTCCAGGCTAGGCCCGCCATTTCCGCGCACACGTCCCTCACACAATCATGGCCCCTCTTTACCTGCCCCCCTGTTTTACAATTCAGGGCGTGGTTTAGGTTCATCGGTGCCTCGCAGCCATCGCACATCTCGGGCAAGCCACCAGGCTCCAATCCGTATCGTATAGCAAGGGCATCCCGGAACTGTGAGGCGGAAAGATCGCAGTCATCCGCCGCCAAAGGGAGAACAGTGAGCCAAAGGGAAGCGCCTTTCGTCCGCTGAATGGTGCATTGCTGGCGAATGGGTAAAAGCGACAGCAGCTCATCACCTCTAACAGACAGATCAGCCCTTCTCTGGACACGGGCCTCTTTCAGGGACTGGCTGACATGGTCCTCGTGGTTGACCAGTTGGAAGAGATTGATGGCTTGAACCAAGCAGTCGGTAGCCTGTCTTGAGGTGTTGAAAGCTAGGCTGGCAGTTGTCACAGAATCCTCAATGGCCAGTCCTCCTAACCTCGCAGGCAGTTCAACCAGATCTAAAAGGTTCAGCGATGCAGATGTCCCCAAGATTGCCGGTACAAGTTCAGTCCGTATTACGTCTTTAAGTGGGCCAAACTCCGGGCCGCAGTCGCTGACCACTCGATGCATGTAGGCCCATTCGCGTTGTAATGATTTTGTAAAGGCCGTGTGAACGGCTTGGGGGCTCTGGTTTGCTGCTGCAGCCATCTTGGAGGTACACTGTACCCAGCCTGCCACTTTTTCCCGAATGTAAATCTTTTTATCATCTTTCGGGCCAATGAAGCCACCCAGAAAGCGTCCAGAGTAAGCTTTCTTCAGGCTGGGGAACAGTTCGTCTGCCTCCTCTTCCATACCATTCTTTATGATGATGTAGCTTTTTTGAGGTTCGGGGAAGTATCCCCATTTTGGACCCTCTTCTCGCAGACGATCGAACCATTGTCGCATAGCCACGAGTCTCCCTACACATGCAGAGTCGTCGGCGTACTAATTCTGCTTCCATGGTCCGTCTTTCAGATCTCTTATCAGAGGAAGCGTTCCCACAGCATACATCATCATCCCAAGGGGATCGCCCTGTGTTGTACCTTCCATGCTGAGCAGCTGTGAGTCGCTTTGGCGGAACAGAGTCAGAGGAAACCCCCTGTACGAATTGAACAGGAATCGAGAGCACCTAGGCCAGAGGATGCGAGCATTCCAAAGGGCTAGCGGTCGACTGATCGAGTTGAAAGCATTGGTTGCATCTACCAGCAAAAGGCCTACGTCAGGGTCTCCCTCGAAAATCTCAGTGACAGCATGTAGTAAAAAAACACAACAAATGAAATCACCCTCTGCTTGTAATATTAGTGAAAATAAAATTTATTATTTATTTAAAATTTATTTAAAATAATTTTAAATTCTTATTTAAAATAATTTAATAATTATTATTAAATTAAATCATCATTATTATTTATATTTATTATATTTATACTTGTATTATTATATTATTTATGCTTCTATTATTATTTATATTTGTATTATTATAATATAATAAATATTATTAAATTTTTGTATTATTAACCACTGGGTCAGAAGTCACTAGGATCTAGTTCAATTTTATTTCATTCAACTTCTCGCCAACTTTTTCTGAAATTGAATAATAATGATTTTTTTAATTATTTGTGAATCATTCAGAGATTTGGTACAATGATAAATACTTGCTTGAACAACCTGGCTTGAGATAAGCCATTCTACATTATTTGTTAATGACAAATCCTGATAAAATCAGCCAATTTACCTGCAACGAAACGGTCCAAATTCGCACCGTTTAGCAAAACCTCGCATAATTCGCGATATTGAATTATGAGCCCTGGCATTGTTGCGGCGACCACTTAGGATATTGAACTGACTAAATGAATGGTCTGGGAATGACATCTTATGTGAAAGGATCAAATTTTCTACCGAAAAAACCTCCAGCTACGGAGTAAGCACCTTATATTCGATCAAGCTCGTTTATCTCGCCGAAAGCGGCTGAATCGGCCATGTTTTTTACACTAAAATCAATCCTGCGTCCAGAATTGCAAATGATTGCAGCTGAAATTTTTACAAGAGCTTCCCTAGGGTGTCTACAATCGAAAAATTACCCTGCCAGAGCGGAGCTCGGTGGAGCATTTTTTGAAAGCTTAGAAACCCGAGATTACTCGTTAAAACACGATTAATTACTAAATAATTCAGCCCCCCCATGAAGAGCAGGGTATTTCAAGCGGATTGAAGGTTCTTAATTTTCTTTAATATATCAGGAACACGCCCAAAAAATTTCAGATTTCTATCTTCAAAACTGAACACACACGAATACTCCAAACTTTATGTTTATAAGTGCCTATTTTCGAAGTCTCAAAAAAATCCACATTGTACCCCTCAGTCCTAGCTGAAAATAAATTCGTCCAGGAAAACGGCTACAGGGATGGATTCTACAACTATTCAACATATATAAACCATCGGAAAAAGTTCGCAAAACTAATTTTCGTTTTTGGGGTTTTTTTCCGGCTTTGCCCCACTGTGCGGCGCCTTTCGGATTCTGCAACAGTTGCAGTAACTGCAGACGTTACTGCTCCTTAACCTGGTGTGTATCCATCCGGTCTATTCTTTCCCCCCAGCTGCCTGATTAACATGTAGTTGGTCATTTGACATAATAAAATATAGTTCGTAGCAATTACTTTTGGTGCAGCGAAATTTTGGAATCTGCCCGTTTTCTTCCTGTGGTAGTGTGATGAGGATTTCCGCCCAAAGCACCTGAAAGTTTCTTCACAAAACGTGCCAAAACATTCCATCAAAAGCATCATCGCAAGTGAACAACACCACTCATAATATGAAGCACATCAAGCTTCTTGGGACAACTTCGCCAAAATAATTCATACTGCTGCTCTTTCAAAACTTTATTCTCCAAAAAATACTCTTGAGCCGTCTAGTGACAATGTACTCTCATTTGTAGACATTTAAACATCCATCTCCTCTTAACGAAACCAACAACAATAAACGAAAGCACCTTCATTTCTTCAACATTACAATTTGTCGACTATTTATGTAGTTCACAAAATAAATAGAGGAACCAAACCACACTAATTGTATCAAAAAGTACAAGTTCGAAAAGAAAAAAAAAGTTTGGCCAGAATCGAAGGTGAATGAATTTCTTGTCAGTTTGAGAATTTAAAGGCCGTACAGAATGGTTCCAGATCTTGCAAATCTGATTGTGAAAACTCACAGCCTTGTTGGTAATCTGCACTAACTCATCGTAATAGGGAAGCACAGTGTAGGGAAGCAACACGATTCTGAGTGTTGAGAGGGAAAAACTTATCAGTAATGCTGAGTCAGTATCTAATGGAAAAGAGGGAGGATTCCGAGTTCAACGTTGCCAAAGTCGGATTTGAGGCACCTAATTTCAGAAGGACGTCAGATTCGGATGCTCCTGACCGCTAGATCTATCAATTATTGATGGATTTAGCTGTCAGAAGGTTCGAAACTGCGGAGCTCAAAATAGGGAGAAAAATGGTGAAGAGGGGGGGGGGGGGGATTTCCTACAGGATCCCGTCACCCTTTGGCGATTTCTGCAAACTTTGAAGTTTAGCAATGGAGTTCCAATAACCCCCCTCTCCTCCTAATTGAGGCGGCGCGTCGGCGACCCCCCCCCCCCCCCCCCCTAATGAAATTTCTTTGAGAATAATAAGATTGAAAAACGCTGCAAATTTTACACAAGGGTTTATTATTCTTTGATATACATTACTTGTGCAGAAATTTAATTCTGTCAATGAAAAAATTAAAAAAAAATTTTTTTTTTTGGATTTTTATCTCAAAAAATTTCTTTTTGGATTTTTTTGTTCAAAAATGTGTTTTTTTCAAAAATTCCGTATTTTTTACTCGAAAAATATTTAACATCCTGGGATTCTTCAAAAATCCCATTTTTAGCCTTATGAGAGCCCTATAGATCGGCACAGTGAAATCGGATCGTTCCGGGACCCCAAAAAATGGATTCTACGTCCAAAAATACTTCGAAAACGACACATAACTCGATACCATAGCTAAAAGCCTTCAAAAAACCCCTCCCGTAGCCCCATTATAGCCCCAGAGCGCCCCACGGGTTTGGGCGATCGGACTGAAAACCTTGCGGGCACAACTAGATGGTAAACCAAGTATTTTGTCGAAATTTCAGATTTTTAAAAAAATTCCTACTGCCCAAAACGGCCCGGACGGCGGACGGACATTTCGGATTTAGAATGTAGACCACTTGAAACGGATAATGTCAAATTTTGAGCCCGATCGGAGTCGTCGACCCCCGTCGCGAAAACATAGGTGTATTATTCCAAGAATAATAAACCAAAAAGGGTACCTATTTCTATGATCAAAATGGACAGTTTCTCATCTCTTTTATATTGTTCAGGAATCAAATACAGGATGACGGTATCCGATACATTTTTTCAATCTGAATCCAAATTCAAATTAGAATTTCAAAAAACCCTCATCCTCTATTTCTTTAAGAAAAAGAAAAAAAAACTATTCACTTTTAAAAAGCGAGAAGAAGACTTAGTTGTCAATGGCCAGGTAGTAGAGGTCGGGGGTTGTTTGGCTTTAGCCAGCAGGGGGTGGCACCCTAGTAGTATATTGGAGCTACAGGGCGAGGAGGAGGAGGAGAATCATACCTATGAATTACATTGCACTTCTAGATGTCGAAAAAAATCTGAAATTTTTAACTTTTAAAATTTTACTTTTTCTAAAAAAAAAAATTAGTTTTGGAGAGGAGATGATGAGAAACCTGAAACCACCAAAAGGTTGCTCCACGTGGCGTATCCGTTGCTCTAAAAGTGGCCCGAGGGGTGTAAGACACGGCTGCCTCCTCCCCCCCCCCCCCCTCACAACACCCTCCCCAAAAAACCTGAAATGATCAAATTTAAAAAAAACGCTGCAAATTTTACACAAGGGTTTATTATTCTTTGATATAGGTTACTTGTACAGAAATTTAATTCTGTCAATGAAAAAATTAAAAAAAATTTTTTTTTTGAATTTCTATTTCAAAAAAAATTTTTTTTTGGATTTTTTGTTCAAAAATGTGTTTTTTCAAAATTCTGTATTTTTTACTCGAAAGATATTTAACTTCTTGGGATCCTTCAAAAATCCCATTTTTAGCCCCATGAAAGCCCTATAGATCGCCACAGTGAAATCGGATCGTTCCGGGACCCCAAAAAATGGATTCTACGTCCAAAAATACTTCGAAAACGACACCTGACTCGATCCCATAGCCAAAAGCCTTCAAAAACCACCTTCTGTAGCCCCATTTTAGCCCCAGAGCGCCCCACGGGTTTGGGCGATCGGGCTGAAAACCTTGCGGGCACAACTAGATGGTAAACCGAGTATTTTGTCAAAATTTCATATTTTTTATAAAATTCCTACTGCCCAAAACGGCCTGGACGGCGTACGGCGTACGGCGGACGGACATTTCGGATTTAGAATGTAGACCACTTGAAACGGATAATGTCAAATTTTGCGCCCGATCGGAGTCGTCGACCCGCGTCGCGAAAACATAGGTGTATTATTCCAAGAATAATAAACCAAAACTAAAATTTCCGCTTCACAGAGCCCCCCCCCCCCCCACCGCCACCACCTCTCCCAAAAGAAACTAATATGGAAGGTTTGAAAGACCACACCAGTCGTTTTCTCCTTAACTAATAATTAAGAAAAACTACCAATATGGGAAAGCGAGTAGAAGGGGTCTGAGGCCAGGTGGGAGGGTCGGGGGTTGGCTGGCTTTAGCAAGCAGGTGGTTGCCCCCTATTCTCACCTATAATCTGACCTCACCTCAAAATTTGACATTATCCGTTTCAAGTGGTCTACATTCAAAATCCGAAATGTCCGTCCGCCGTACGCCGTATGCCGTACGCCGTCCGCCGTCCAGGCCGTTTTGGGCAGTAGGAATTTTTTTAAAAATCTGAAATTTTGACAAAATACTCGGTTTACCATCTAGTTGTGCCCGCAAGGTTTTCAGCCCGATCGCCCAAACCCGTGGGGCGCTCTGGGGCTAAAATGGGGCTACAGAAGGTGGTTTTTGAAGGCTTTTGGCTATGGGATCGAGTCAGGTGTCGTTTTCGAAGTATTTTTGGACGTAGAATCCATTTTTTGGGGTCCCGGAACGATCCGATTTCACTGTGGCGATCTATAGGGCTTTCATGGAGCTAAAAATGGGATTTTTGATGGATCCCAAGAAGTTAAATATCTTTCGAGTAAAAATTAAAAAATTTTTGAAAAAACACATTTTTGAAAAAAAATCGCCTCAAAAAATTTTTTTTGAAATATAAAAATCCAAAAAAATTTTTTTATTTATTTTTTTTTATTGACAGAATTAAATTTCTGTACAAGTAACCTATATCAAAGAATAATAAACCCTTGTGTAAAATTTGCAGCGTTTTTAAGTTACTGACTGAGACAAACCGTGTAGAAAATAAAATGTAATACATACATTCTATAGAAGATATATATGACAGACTTTTTAAAAAAATGATTCGATTTGAACATAATGATTTACATACATACATATGTACATATTTTGACTTCAAGACTTCAATAAATTCATTTATTGCTACACAACTCGATTCACTATGAACTCCCTTTTCATAAAATTCAAAGATTAGGGAGGGTGGGGGATTTAGGAATTCCGCCTTATTGGGGCACCCGCTTAATTGGGGCAAAATGCTCTGGTCCCGAGGTGCCCCCATAAAGCGGAGTCTACTGTACATGTTTTGTCTCCATGACGTTCAAGTTCCAAAATTGGGGGAATCATTTGCGAGACGTCAGCTTCTGGCCAGTTACTTTTTAGCATCAAGTAGGTATTGTGTGAGGCTATCGTTGCATCCCTACGTTGAAGACATAGCCATTGGCGCTCCATAAGTATATCTAGGGGGCCAGCCAACCCTCCGACAGTACCCCACCTGGCCTCAGACTTGTTCCTCGTTTCGCAGCTCCAATAGTAGACAAACTTATTACGCTCCAAGGGTTCAATGAGAGGAAGTGGCAAAAGTGGCAAAAGGGCCCTTTCACCAGCCGCTCGGAATCGTAATGCCGCCCAGTGTAGTATCATCGTGCTCCCTTATTATATTCGACTTTCAGGCCCAACGTGGCAGCTAATTAGTACCTACAACAACTGGTAACCGTTTTAAAGGAAGTCAGTCAGGGTGTATCTCCTGGGTGCACACGTGGGCCTAAACCGGTGGCTTTTTCTTCGGAGTTGATTTACTCTCAGGCGAAGGACTCCAACGCATCTCGTGGAATTTCGCCTTCTTTTTACGCCTTCTTATTACTTACCACGTCATTGTTGTTGTCGTCCTCATTCAAGGACACAGAACTACCGAAAGGGTCTTTGTAATCCGGGAGCTCTTCTCGAGCTCCGAACAAATCGTGGACGTTTTCGGGTTTGGGGAGAATGAAAGTGGATTCCGTCCTGGGCAACCTCCCCGCTGACGGTCTGCCTCCAGTCTGCAGCTTCTGTTTCGTCGGGCCTTCTGACTTCCGACGGTCGGTGATCCTTCTCGTCTGAGCGATCGGGTCGTTCTTCTTGGGTTTGCCTTCTGAGCCGAAGATGTCCTCTGTCGTCATGACGGGCTGCGTGATCGGGGGCAGGGCGTCGGCGTTCATCTTAGAATTCGGCCTAAAAGACGGGACATAATCAAAAAGGCAGCCGTCAAGCGATGTGCGCGGAGCAGTGCCATTTATTGCTAACAATGTGCTTTGTGATTCAAGTACTCTCTGAAAACACTTTTTACACAAGGGTATATTATTCTTTGATTTATATCATCCAAAAATGAACTCTAAAAAAAATTATTTATTTAAAAAGGGGACCTCGAAAAAATGGATCATGCGTTCAAAACTACTCGGAAAACGACACCTCATTCGACTTCCAGGCGACCATCAAAAGCCCCATAGATCCTCACGGTGAAATCGGATCGTTCTGGGACCCCTAAAAATGGATTCTACGTCCAAAAATACTTCGCAAACGCACCCCAATCGATATCATACCCACAAACCTGCAAAAACCCCTCCCGTAGCCCCTTTTTAGCCCCACGGGGTTGGGCGATCGGGCTGAAAACGTTGCGGGCACAACTAGATGGTAATCCGAGTATTTTGTCAAAATTTGAGATTTAAAAAACAAAACAAAAAAATCCTATTGCCCAAAACGGCCTGGACGGCGGACGTTCATTTAGTTTTAGGAATCTACACATCTTGAAACGTACCGATACACATGTAGTGTACAAATGAGTACCTAAAGAAGTAGAAAGGACTTGATATAGGTACGACGCTCGGCCTCTTAGAAGAGGTCGATCTACACAGTGTTTCAGTGAATCCGTGGCCATCAGTGTTCCGTGCGGCATGTGACGCCGGTGTGTGGACAATTTATCATTGATGCAATTGAAGGGCAAGGAACACTGACGGCCGAGGATACACTGATGTCACTGAAATTTGTGGATCGACCTTTAGGAGGTTTCCTCCGCCAACGGTTTCTCGGGACCTAGAGAGGGGCGAGCCCTGCAGTGGAACTGACTATATCAAGGGGTGATCCAGGCCAGCTTGCTCAGAAAGCTTCAACTCTCGAATTAGCCAGATCTCTCCTCTCTACTCACTTATGTCATTCCTAATCAAGCGCCTTGTCATTCCTCCTATTCTCCTTGCAGGACTTTATTTCACTAAAATACGTAAGGATCCCCGTATTTTGGTTCACGCATCCTTAACAACCAGAAAGAATCATCATATCAGGATCCTCATTCTTGGATTCACACATCCTTATCAACTCTTAATTCTTAAATTCAGCTTCAGCCTAACACGTAAGGGCCCCCCAACATTGGGTTCACGCATCCTTACCAAAATCCTTCTTCTAGTTAACTTCATTTCAACACATAAGGACCCTCCAAGGTGGGATCACGCATTCCATAATAGGAAAACATTTAATTTAATTAGATACCTATGAAGCTTCGCATGTCAACTCCGTAACTGAAATCTGTTATTTCCGTAGCAATTTGTTTTTGTTACGGTAATGAATTTTGGTAGGAAGCTGATTATTTTGAGCCACTGATTTTGAATCAAATATTTACCAGCACGACCGTTATGAGTATTATTTGACGGAGAAATTGAATTCCATTTCTTTCTAACCAAGTAAAAGGAAAACCGAGTATTTTGACAAAATTTCAGATTTAAAAAAAAACGCTGCAAATTTTACACAAGGGTTTAATATTCTTTGATGTAGGTTACTCGTGCAGAAATTTAATTCTGTCAATGAAAAAAAAGTTTTTTCGATTTTTTTTTTTTTTTTTTTCAAAATTTTTTTGTTTTTACTTGAAAAATATTTGACCTCCTGGGATCTATCAAAAATCTCATATGTAGCCCCGTGAAAGCCCTGTAGATCGCAACAGTGAAATCGGATCGATGCGAGACCCCAAAAAAATGGATTCTACGTCCAAAAATACTTCGAAAACGACACCTAACTCGATCCCATAGCTAAAAGCCTTCAAAAAAACCCTTCCGTAGCCCCATAGCGCCCCACGGGTTTGGGTGATCGGACTGAAAACCTTGCGGGCACAACTAGATGGTAAAACAAGTATTTTGTCAAAATTTCAGATTAAAAAAAAAATTCCTACTGCCCAAAACGGCCCGGACGGCGGACGGACATTTCGGTTTTGGAATCAAGACCTCTTGAAACGGATAATGTCAAATTTTGAGGCCGATCGGAGTCGTCGACCTCAAAATTTGACATTATCGATCGGAGTCGTCGACCTCTGTCGCGAAAACATAGGTGTATTATTCCAAGAATAATAAACCAAAATATTGCAAGACGGCCTGGACGGAGGGCTGACATTTCTTCTTGGAATCTACACAATGTGTAGATGTCATCTTGAAAGTATAATGAGTAATTTTGAGGCCGATCAAAATTTACGACCTCCGACACGACTTCATAGGTGTGTCATCATTCCCTGAATAATAAACCAAAAGTGGACATTAACCGTGACAGATGAAAGAAAAAGCAATAGTTCACACACCTAAACAACACTCGAGATAGCTTGCAAGCAGCAGCAACAAAAGCAAAATACCTGGCGTGCACGTTTGTTCCACTACTTGCCAAAATTGAGCCCTCAAGCGCCAATTTCTCCCGTGCAAACGCACACAAACGCTCTCCAGTGAAATTGCCAACACTACGGTAATGAGCCAGTTGAAAATGGAAATGAATGAAAAATGTCGAGTACCCACACGATTTGTCAGTGCACTTGTTCGAATGGACCACACAGCAGAAATCGTTCACATCATCTAAGTGGGTTTTGTGGCAGGTTTGTTTGGTCTAAGTGAAAAACAAACGATCCAGAAATATAGTGTTTTATTTACATTTATTTCACATAATTTGTTTCCTCTCGCCGAAAAGTGGGCAGAAATCCTCAACTAACTACATTAGTAACATTCGGATTTGTGAGATACTTTAGGGAGTTATTGCGTTAGTTGAACAAGTATAACATTTTAGATACAAAAATTAACAACACGTCAGCAATTACTTTTCACTTTGTACTTCTCAATACAACTTGTTTCACTAAATTTAACTCCAAAGTTCGTTCACAGGTAAAACACAAATCATTTCGACAAAACGAAGCAGAAAAGTGTTTTGAGTATGTAATGAAAGGCGTAGAATAGCAAATTTAAATATAACGAAAAAGGAACTTAATAAGTCCTCAAGAAAAGTGACACAACACAAAATTGTTCAGGAGAGCCAGAAGAAATATTTACTTTTTTTTCAGCTTCCTGTAATAATATTAGGCGAGTACACTAAAAAAAAAAAAAAAAAAAAAAAACTAAAATCGCCAACTAACGGGTAGTTTTGATAGCACGTACCCAATTTTGCAGCTTCAAAAAATCTTCGGGAACTTTGTGAGCAGCTCGAAAAACCGCGAAATTTTCGCAGTTGTTTACCCCCCCCCCCCCCCCACACTCCGAACAGTGACGGCTGTTGAGATTAGTAGACTTCTGATAGCCCAATAAAATTTCGAGGTTTTCAACCATTTCGTCGGCTAAGAACCAGCATCGCATAACTCAACTTTAACCCAAAATGAGATTTCAGGCCTTTCTTATTCAAAATTTCGCGCCCGATTCAATGAAAGTGTCCGTTTCTGGCTTCGACCACGAGGAGCGTCGTTATATGCGATTTAGTCAGCATCGCATTACTGAAAAGTAGCAACAGCATCAAATAACTCATCTGTTTCAACGTGGATCGCTCCCCTGATCGCAACTGTGAGGTAGGTACGTTTTGCTTTGTTAATCGGTATTTTGTTGTCATGGCAACTACATTTTGATTGATTTCGTGAAAGGAAGATCAGTCTTGAAATTGTGGTAATAATTTTTGGAGTAAAGAGACATAATCACTTAGAAATCGACGATCGGAAATCACGCATTATTTTCAGTTTAGTTATGCCATGCTGACTCTTGTGATTTTTGAGTTATGCTGTGCTGAATTAAATCTTTTCTTTGCTTCGTTTTCTCCTTTTCACGAAACATTAAATGTTTTGTAATTTTGTAGTAGTAAATTTTACAGGAATAATCCATTGCCCTTCATTTTCTTTCAGAGCTCTGAGTTAACGAACTGGGAGTCCATAACAATCATTGACACAACTGTCAAAACTGTCGACTCCACTTTTCGGACGGTCGACTCCAGTTAGATTCGACCCATTTTGAACCCTTCACTGCGTCACCAAGTCGTGACTGGTACGAAATCAGCCCTGGCGATCTCTTTGGCGACACCATCCGTTTCAATGAATCTGAAAATGCCAACTCATCCATCGCCACATGAGGCCGACAAGAGTCGAATGGACTTGGCCGGATGGACTTCGGCCGTCATCCCTTCAACGGAAGGAAGACCGACGAACGTCTATGATTTGAATTCGGAAACCATTGAGACTGAACCAATTGATTCGCAAAGTGGGTCCAATAATAATTATTGTGTTAACACATTGCCTCCACGGAAGAGGACCAGGCAACCCATACCTGATCCCAAAATAGGTATGGGCAAAAGAGGAATCAAAGCTGAAGCGAATGAGGGGGAAACCGTACGCGCCTAAAGAGCCGGGAGTGTACAAACTCCGTGCGGTCATGTACAAACTCCGTGCCGCCGTCAAATTAGGAATGTACAAACTCCGTGCCGCAGCCAAACTGAGTATGTACAAACTCCGTGCCTCTACCTATATGCCATCCGTTTAGCGCTACCCAGGGTGCACCTCGAGGAGGCGAACTGATTCACACCGCAACAGCCTCGCGGAAAATCGCGAGTTGTCAAAATGTTACGGTCCGAGAGATCTTGCCCGAAGAGTATGCAAGCATCTGCTGCCTCAGAAATTCCTCTTTTTTCCTGATTTCGGTTGATTTTTCGGGCTTGGACCGCATTTTTACGTAAGTCATGGCCTGAATGTCCTTAAGTGCTTCAATAAACTTGAAGATGTGCGGATGACTTTTGTGGAACATTTGATTAAATTTGGAGGGAAAAACCTCACAGCTATTCGTCGTCCTGGCCGTGGAACAGGAAAATTCGCTCCAGAGAGTGGGTGGAAATGAGGCATCGTCAGCTATGTTCGTGTCTAATAGGTAATCCAAAAATTTGTCGAGTTTGCTGTGGCCGAAAATCAGCCTCGAACACTGTCCAACCTCCGAATGGGCCAAGGAACTAGGTCAGAGAAATGGGAAAATTCGGCCGAACATAGTTGAACTAGTAATGAACAAAGTACTCAGTACAGTTAGCACTGAGAAATTAGGTGTCTGAGCAGAGAAAATCACTAGTGAATATTTGGCGTTTTGAATTTTCCCGCAGTGGCACTTTTACTAATCCGCCAGAGTGCGCTAGCATAAGAAGGGACCGACGGGAATCTGCCGGAGGTGACGGCGGAAATGGCGGCCGTGTAGCAGCCAATGAGAGAGTAGCGCCACTTTTCCCTCCAGATTCAAAGTTGAAATTTTCGACAGTGCCCTGGAAATTTGTATTACACCGTAGGAGCCCAAAACTCACTGCTATGCCTTCAAATTATGAAGTTCTTTCAGAAAAAAGTATTAGTCGACGGTCGGTTCCCGGGCCCATTGACGGGCGAGCCGTTCGTTATGGATTCGTCGACACCAGCTTTGACATAAGTGTACCTACCTGTAGGCCGCACGGAATTTGTACTCTACCCTTCGAGCCCCCCGCACGGAGATTGTATTTTTGCTTCCGACGACGGGGATTATCCGCACGGAAATTGTACATAGCCAAAGAGCCTTATTCCTCGAGAATGTCACGCCTTCTACAACGAATTGCCCCACGCTGAAATCAGCTACAGAAAAACTGTGAAAAACAGTCGGATGGGAAAAGAAAAATTTGAAGGTGCCAAAGATTTAAAATTGAAAATGGATAGTTGATCTCATTTATCTAAAAACTTAAACGTAAAAATACTTTGTATAAGTACCTACCTGCTTACTAACTTTATACTAAAAGTTTGAACAGACCTGTGTTTAAAAGTGGTAGGTAGTAGTTTTTAAAGTTTTTTTTTTTTTTTTTTTTTTTTTTAAAAAAAGGTATGTAGTTTTTAAAAAGAGACCTACTTTACTTAGGTATAATTTTTGGCGGAGCTGTGATTGAAACCAATGATAAATAGAGATTAGCAGAGAGAAGAGAATCTAATTGAAAGTGAATGAAAAGATTGAGTGTATTGTGATTTTAAATACGTAAGAAATATTTTGAGTTATGTTTGAAAAGATGAATAGTCAGTTAGCAGTTCCTGAAGCATGCATGTTCCGCTTTGTGAAGTGAAAAAGTTTATTCAAGTTTATTTACCAATAAAATTGCGGAAAACAAAATTTGTTTACTCATTAGGTATAACTCCAGTGTGTTGTCAATGTACAGAAATCAAAGCAGTCAACGACGAACAGCACCACATAAGTACACCAAAAATTACGCCAGCATGGCATAACTCAACCATTTTTCTAGGGAAAAGTTGGATTGACCAAATCCATGTATCTTTGAGTTTAATAGTGATTTTAAAGTGCAGGGATGACCTAAAAATTGGAGGTTTCCAGCGGGACTTTCTGGTAATCAGTTTTTTTGCTCTCCTGTAAAATGACGAAAACTGAGTTATGCGAAGCTGGTTCTTAGGCGACGATTTGGTGTCGTCACTAGAGAAAGTGTGTCGTATGTCCTCGAGTTGCGGACAGTCAAAAAGGGTAGAAGCCAGGAGTTGGGATGTGCTGCAGGAGGAGGAGGAAACTGTTCTCCAGTTGTTGGAAAGGGCTGAGGGTCAATGAGTGAGCCAGTAAGGCCTTACTCATTTCGTAGCGACTCCTCGTAGTAAGATTAGTCATTTGAGTGACCAGACGTCCTGCTGCTGGTGGCGTGTAGGACTGCCAAAACATAACATTGTTCCTCTTTAGACGCTCATCTAAAGCTAGGGCAGCAGACTCCCGCCAACAATTTAAATTTTAGGTTTTGGTTAATTTCAGACCCAAATTACGGCCAAAATACTTATTCTACGAGGATATTCGTTTCGAGTAAAGTTGCAGGAAATCTATTTAGCTTGAGCACTGCTCTCCGTGAGCGCTCCTGCCCTGGCCCGCTCTTTGCGCTTGCCACCAGCTACCTGAGGGGACTTCTAATCTACAGAAAAACAGGAGTAGGTCAAACAGTGTTGCCAAAGGCAGGGAAACTCGAATTCTCGTAGGGAAAAAACGCCGAAAAGGGTAAACTAGAGAGGAAACTCCGCGCACTTAGTCAGTGACCGGGACATTTTTGATCAGTGGCCGGGACATTTTGCTTCACGACATTTGGTGACGCTTCTGGAGAATCCATAATGCAGAAAAGCCCCTACTGATTAGTGATTTTCGGATTCTGCGTTGAATTTCAAGTAAGATGGGCCTTGTCCGGTGTGAAAATACTATATTATAACTGAGGAGGGTCCAAGCAAAAGCTAACAGGTCACATTTTTACCGAAAATGAGTTAGACATTGATTATTGTCAAGGACGACGGTTTGCATCCATTTCTGCATCAAAAACTGACCAAAACCAAACAGGTCACCTTCATTTTCAAGGCTAAAGATCGAGGATCTAAGCAGAACACAACATGTCAGTGTGGAAAGTCCGAACAAAACCGAACATGTCACAGCAACCAATGGGAGACTAGGAATCCGAGCGTCATTGGTCACGTGACCACCCATGGAGGAATAGAGAGGAGAGCTCACTCTGTGTTAAACCACGTTCCCAAAACGCCAACCCAGTGATGGAACGGCGGGGGAGATTGCGACTGCAGCGCGACCCCTACGAGGCGTAGTGAACTTTGAAGGTGGTAAATTACCAAAACTGAACCAGAAGATGGCGCCCTGCGAATTCCGACGTGTCGTTTGCATTCACAGTGTACACAACTACACAATCAATTTCGTTTAACGAAATTCGTTAATCAGAGATAGTTCCTTCAATTTTTCCTTTAATTGCAGTAGCACAACAGTGGAAGATAAATCCGTTTAGTGAGGTATTTGGGGCTTTCCTTCGTAAGAAGGGCTAGTGGCTCACTCTAGTCGGGTTTGAAGGTACTATGTGTAGTTCACTACGTTCCGTAGGGATAGCGCCACCGTCGACTATGGCACATGAAGTCCTATTCAGTGAACTCTCCTCTCTATTCCTCCATGGTGACCACCCAAATCAGTGAACCGTCTGTTTTTCACATTGTTTCCGTTACACAGTTTCTGCGGTGCTTTTTCATTTTCTTTTATATATTTTGTGCTCGTTTTTCCCCAAAATGGAAGATTGTGCGGACTTGGTAACAGTGAAGGAAGGTGCTCGGAAACAAAAGAAGAGAAAGTATGCGGAAAACCCAAGGGAGCTGACAAAGAAAGGTCGATATAGTGCACCTGTTGGTTCCAAATTATTTAATATTTTATTTGTGTATTGTGTATATTTTATTGAAATTTCAATTCTTTAATGAGGTATTTGGTTTATATGATGTATGGTGTATATTTTATTTGTATATTATTCTATTTATTATTATAATATTAAATATTGTATTTAAATGTATAATATTAAATATTAAATGAGGTATTTTGTTTACATGAGGATGGTGTAGGTATATTTTATTTGTATATGATTTTATTTATTTGTATAATATTAAATCTTGTATTTATATGTATATAATTAAATATTAATTTTTTTTATTGTTTGACATTGTAACGACTAAATACAAATAATTAAATAAATAAAATCATGTTAATTTTTATTGAAGGTCTGATCAAAAACAAACATGTCATTCAGGTTTCCAAGCAAAAACAAACACGTCAAGAGGGATCCGAGCAAAAACGAACACGTCAAATCTTTAAGTTCAAATTATTTAAATACAATACAGTTTTTATCTAAATGACTCACATACAGGTGTCTCAAGCCTAAACATGAAAAGGCCTAATGAAAAATATAGTGAGAAATCATCGAGGGAATTTCTAAAAACGTTTTTCCTGTTTTGTGGACATTTGGATCTGAATGACATGTTGGGTTTTGCCTGCACACTCCTCAACTAAATGGTGGCAAAAACAGAAATTCTGGGCTATTTTGCAGAAAAAAATCCGCCCACAGAGAAAAAGTGTCATAGCGGGTTCCAGAGGCGAGAACACCTACCAACCTGCAATAGTACATACCTACCTACGCAACTCTCCCTAACAATCGATGGCTAGGTACCTACTTCCGGACAGCCTGAATAAATTTAGCCCGTTCAGAATTTTCAAAGTAGGTACCTACCTTACCATCAGTGGCTTCCAAACATTCTGTCAAAATTGTAGGCTGAATAAATATAATATTGATTTTGCGGGAATAAGTCATTTTGATTAATTTCCATTGGTGTTCACATGTTGACTTAATAGGTATGGCTTATTCCTCGATTATTCCTGTTCATAAAAAAATGGATGAATACGTATTGAAAAATTGTCAGGCAGATTGCTAGTCAAGTCTAATTTGAAACTTACCCTCACTAGTAGTTTTCTGTTTCTTTTTTAGTTTTTATTTTAATTTAATTTAATATTAAATTCGCGATCACATAGGTATATAATTCCAAGAATGATAAACCGAAAGCACCTGTTCATCAAATCAGGATTTTCCGTCACGAAAAATCATGGAAATGAGTTTTAATGAGGCAGGGAAATAGTGAGATTTTTCAGAGGTTTTTCTCAACTACCTACCTTCCTCGTGGAGCTGCAAATGAGATTTGTGAAGGATCACAGGAGGTCAATAACGGTGTCGTTTTCCGAGTGATTTTGGACGCATAATCCATTTTTTGAGGTCCCACATGTGTAGTAGGTAGAGATTTTTAGGTGGGTAAATTTCACTTCTAAAAAGTAGGTGGCAAAAATCGTAAGTTATCCCTGATGAAAAATACCAGATCTATAGGGCTTTCATGGGGCTAAAAATGGGATTTTTGAAGGATCCAAGGAGGTTAAATGTTGTTCGAGTAAAAAAGAAAGAATTTTCGAAGAAATGATTTTTGAAACCAAAAATTCCACAAAATTTTTTTTTTTGGAAATAAAAATCCACAATATTTAATTTCCATTTTTTTCATTGACACAATTAAATTTCTGCGCAAGTAACGTCTATCGAAGAGTAATAAACCATTGTGTAACATTTGCAGCGTTTTTGGTTTATTATTCTTGGAATAATACACCTATGTTTTCGCGACGCGGGTCGACGACTCCGATCGGCCTCAAAATTTGACATTATCCGTTTCAAGAGGTCTACATTCTAAATCCGAAATGTCCGTCCGCCGTCCGCCGTCCGCCGTCCAGGCCGTTTTGGGCAGTAGGAATTTTTTAAAAAATCAGAAATTTTGGCAAAATACTTGGTTTACCATCTAGTTGTGCCCGCAAGGTTTTCAGTCCGATCGCCCAAACCCGTGGGGCGCTATGGGGCTAAAATGGGGCTACAGGAGGGGTGTTTTGAAGGCTTTTAGCTATGGGATCGAGTTAGGTGTCGTTTTCGAAGTATTTTTGGACGTAGAATCCATTTTTTGGGGTCCCGGAACGATCCGATTTCACTGGGGCGATCTTTTGGGCTTTCATGGGGCTAAAAATGGGATTTTTGAAGGATCCCAGGATGTTAAATATTTTTTGAGTAAAAAATACAGAATTTTTGAAAAAACACATTTTTGAACAAAAAAATCCAAAAAAAAAATTTTGAAATAAAAATACAAAAAAAATTTTTTTTTTTAAATTTTTTCATTGACAGAGTTTAATATCTGCGCAAGTAACGTATATCAAAGAATAATTGTGTACAATTTGCAGCGTTTTTTCAGCTGTACAGGGAAGAGGCCGAGAGCGCGGCGGATGGAGACACCGTGGGGGCGTCGGCCGCCGAGGAGGGAGATGGGGAAGATATCGCAACCGGCCGACCACGCCGCGGCCCGCCGCCGCCGCAACTCCCCCAGGACCTCCACCCCACCCACCAACCCCCCAGGCACCACCACACCGCCAACCATCACCATCACCGGCCGATGATGAGGTGGTGATGTACGGGGCGGTTCATGGGGTCATCCCCTTCCCGCCGCCGGATTATTAGGGGTACCTATTTCATGTTCATGTGGTGCCATACATTTTGTTTGGCTTTTGCTATAAACCTATTCTCTTGGAACACTGTGGTGTACTAATTTCAAGCAACCTTTATGTGATGGGTTTAATGACAAACAGTGCAGTAGGGGTGTTCTCGCCTCTGGAACCCGCTATGACAATTTTCTGTGGGCGGATTTTTTTCTTTTTCTTCTGCAAAATAGCCTCAAATTTCTGTTTTTGCTCCCATTTAGTTATAATATGGAATTTTGAGACCGGACAAGGCCCATCTTACTTGAAATTTAACGCAGTATCCGAAAATCACCTATCACTAGGGGTGTTATCGCCTCTGGAACCCGCTATGACCATTTTCTGTGGGCGGACTTTTTTTTTCTGAAAATAGCCTCAACTGAACTGCAGTGTTGCTGCAATCAGAATATTTCGGTTTTCCCGTTTCATTCTTGCTTTTCTCATTTCTCCACGGTTTACTTCCCTTTTTTTCAGAGTATCCCCCATTATTCCCTCTTTTTTCATTTATTCCCTCTTTTGGCAACACTGTTTGACCTACTCCTGTTTTTCTGTTTATCTGCAGATTAGGTAGTCCCGCTACCTGAGGGACAGGGAGGTCGAGATGGCCGACAGGTCCCTCTGTGTCGGGAAGCTCGTTACCAAGGGCTCTGTCCTCGGTCCTTGCTTGTGGAACTTAGCGTTCGACGGGATCCTGCGGGGGCTTGAGGCGGCGGGCTTCGTTGCCTATGCTGACGAATGCGCTGTGGTCGCACAGAGGCACGCCTTCAAGGCCTGGCAGTACTCCTGGAGGACTGGAGCTGAGAGTCCAAGTTGGGATTCTCGGCTGCAAAGAGCGAGTGGATGCTGCTCAAGGGCTCCTTGGTAAGGCTACCAGCATTTCGGTTGGAGGGCCAGATGGTCCCCTATAGGCGGTCGGTCTGCTACCTGGGAATGACGTTCCAGAAGTGATTTGGTTTGGCTGAGCATGTTGCGGGGGCCACGGCCAAGGCCACACTGGCCTTTAAATGAGTGGCCAGGCTGGCTGGGGGCTGCCTTATGAGGGCCTTCTGGCAGTGTACAGGGGGCTGTTTCTGGGCATCCTCTTGTACGCCGTTGGTAAAAGGCGAAAGATTTATTCGTAATGAAGAGAGGCCATAGCCGTAGGTTGATGCTATTGTGCTACGGCTCACTGGCGGACTCGGCTCTTCGACCCTCATGCCCACCCCTGTAATGTTCAGGCTGATATCCCGGGTAACGCCGGGATGTTAGGGGCATGTAAAGCGCAACTCCTTCTCTCCGGTACCTCGGGCGGGGGGGAGCCCGGGGTCTTGGGTCTGGGGGTCATCCCTGGGTCCTTCCCCCCCCCCCCCCCGCTTACGGGTTGGTCTCGAGGGGGTTGTGGGGCCCGCTGGGAAGTGGAGCCCGCGGAAGGTTCAGACCCCGTGTGGTGGAGTTGGACCTGTTGATACGCCTACCGGTCTCTAAAGCAGTTTCCTTTCGTACACAACTGTACGCCGTTGGTGCCGGGAGGAACCTCCTGACTAAATAGGTCCAGGGTGGAGATCCCCCTTCTGGGCCGACATACCGGTGTCCAGAATTAGCCTCATGAGCACTAGTAAAACTCTGTAGGTCAAATACACATTTATATCTTACTAATCGGGAGAGAATGAGGCCTGGACAGGTCCCTGACCAATAGGCCTAGACTTATTGGGAATGAACTTATAATAATTTGGAATATGAACGAATTGTAAATGAATTTGTGTCTACATTTGTGAATAAATTGAATTGAATAGGAACCGAAAAAATGAAATTAAACCAAAACAAGAAAATTTTAATGCCTCATCTGACGCGGTAAGCGGAAAAACTCATTTTTCAGAACGTTATCGGCGGTAACTCGGAAACCGTTCGCCCGATTCTACATATCTTATTTTCTTGTGAAAGCTGAATAAATTTTCCATCGCGTTTCATGAAAAATTTCGATTTGAGACTTGGTAAGGGAGGTGCAGCCATGGCAAATAAATGACAAATTTTGGCAAAAACATGTTTTTTCGCACACTTTTGCCCATAACTCGGGAACGGTTAGTCTGACCTTAAATTAAGGTCCTTACATTAAGGTCCTTACATTAATTCTTAATGTACTGCTCCCTATATACACACAAGAATATCGTCACAACTCTGAAATGTGTCGTTGAACAAGAGCCATCACATTCCGTTTTCGATGGCGGCAAAGTGACACATCGCTTACTCTATAGGTCTGCCACAGAAAGTTTGCGTCCGTGTGGCGCCCCCTAGGTGGCGGATCCGCGAACTAACGATCGATTCTACCTTCCATTGTGAAACCTTGACACGGAAATTGGAGCGGTGATAAATTTGATGTTCGTGTAGTGGCTGCACTGTGAACGTGCGCTCTCAAGTTTTTCCTCCCGAAGCTGCAGTAGGAGGGAAATCATGTCACTTTTGAGGGAAGAAATTCCCGAAAAATTATCGTACGCAAGGGAATCTGCTTGATGATAAGAGATAACTAGTTCTATGATCTCCAGAAGAATGCGCCAAAGGGACGCAAAGTTTCTGTGGCAGACCTATAGCGATTTTCCGTGCAACTACGTTTATGACACTTTTCCTGTTGCTAGATATGACTAAACCAATCCTATTTGTGAAATAAATAGAACGAAAATTGACATTTTTCGAGTTGCGTCACTTTTCTTGCATCCCGTGTTATGATTCAATTTATAAATCGAAAACAAACAAAATCGAACTTCTCTAAATGTTTAAAATATTTACACAGATTTGATTATTCAGAAGAAAATAAAAGTTAACTCTCAGTTACACAACACCACACTCGACATTCAATTATCAGGTACTTTGTCAACAATTCGAATGATTTGCATTGAGAAGGTTTTCAACGCTAAATCTTTCGAATCAGTTCATTTCCACGAGATTCTCCCTTCAAAACTTACAGATATTATTTACAATATTGCACAATAGTTCACACCTGCGCAAAAACACTCGGACTTTACCTTTTGCCGATTTGGCGGCGCTCGAGCTCTTTTTGGAAGGATTCGATGAGCCGGCTCCGGTTTTCTACGTTACCGTTACGATCCGACGCGCTCTGGAACACGTTAACACAAGTGATGTGACATTTTCATACAGTGCTGGGCGGAGTTACGTGAAATTTTTGTCATGTTCAAAGGAGGGAATGGACATGCATTGACTCACCTTGATTCTAATGGGGCACTTCGAAAGATTTGCCGATAAAAAGTATTGAAAAAACTTACTCTTCATGTAAACGGTAAAAAAAAAAGCCGCAAATTTTACACAAGGGTTTATTATTCTTTCATATACGGTCAGGTGGTGTAAATGTAGACAAGGGGTAAATGGAAACAAGAGCCATTTACCTCCCCTGTAGCAGATTGTGGAACTAGATGGGCCCCTTGAAAAGGTCGGAATTCATCATTTCTATCAATCTTTTCGAATTCAGCACCCTTTGAAATCCACCTACACAAATTTTTAGTTCGAAAATCCGCATAATTACATACGTGCAGAACTGTTTATAAAATGTTTTTGATAAGATTTTGAACTGAAAGCGGAGGCGTCGAGTAGTTGGGCACGGAGCCACCAGAGCGCTGAATAATAAATCTGAACAGAATCAGAATAAAATAATCGGCCCGCGGGTCTACTTTTGAATAACCTTCTTTGAGGATAACCTTAATGCTCGATTTTTGAATGATCTTCTCCGAAGACTACCCTGATTCTCTATTTTCAGGGTTGGCTTTTCGTGTAGCAAAGTTGGCTAACTTGCATAGATGCAAGAGAGGGAGGGAGATCTCTCGGCCAATCAAAAAATGACGGAGCAGCCCGCACAGTGGGGCAAAGCCGGAAAAAACCCTCAAAAACGAAAATTAGTTTTGCGAACTTTTTCCGATTGTTTATATAATATATAAACAATCGGAAAAAGTTTACATATTATGTTGAATAGTTGTAGAATGCATCCCTGTAGTCGTTTTTCTGGAAGAATTTGGACTGAGGGGTACAATGTGGAGTTTTTTGAGACTTCGAAAATAGGCACTTATAAACATAAAGTTTGGAGTATTCGTGTGTGTTCATTTTTGAAGATAGAAATCTGAAATTTTTTGGGCGTGTTCCTGATATATTAAAGAAAATTAAGAACCTTCAATCCGCTTGAAATACCATGCTCTTCATGGGGGGCTGAATCATTTAGTAATTAATCGTGTTTTAACGAGTAATCTCGGGTTTCTAAGCTTTCAAAAAATGCTCCACCGAGCTCCGCTCTGGCAGGGCAATTTTTCGATTGTAGACACCCTAGGGAAGCTCTTGTAAAAATTTCAGCTGCAATCATTTGCTGGACGCAGGATTGATTTTAGTGTAAAAAACATGGCCGATTCAGCCGCTTTCGGCGAGATAAACGAGCTTGATCGAATATAAAGATGTCATTCCCAGACCATTCATTTAGTCAGTTCAATATCCTAAGTGGTCGCCGCAACAATGCCAGGGCTCATAATTCAATATCGCGAATTATGCGAGGTTTTGCTCAACGGTGCGAATTTGGACCGTTTCGTTGAGGTAATCATTATTATTCTATTTTAGAAAAATTTGGCGAGAAGTTGAATGAAACTAAATTGAACTAGATCCTAGTGACTGACCCAGTGGTTAATAATACAAAAATTAAATATAATAATACTAATATAAATAATAATAGAAGCATAAATAATATAATAATACAGGTATAAATATAAATAAATATAAATAATAATGATGATTTAATTTAATAATTTTAAATAAATTAGATTAAATAAATTTTTAATAAATAATAAATTTTATTTTCACTAATATTACAAGCAGAGGGTGATTTCATTTGTTGTGTTTTTCTACTACTTTCATTCTCATCATTTTTCTGGCCAATTTTGTATAACGGAAGTCAATTCAACTACCCTGACTAAACAGTAGGTACTATTCTCATTAATTATATATAAGTTATGTACTTAAATTTTTTTCACAAGAGATTGTGTACAATTATTTGGACCTTGGAGAGTTTCACTCTTCTACTCAGCACCCCAGAAACTAAATTTTAATATTCTACCTTCTACTTTTAGAGAATATTGCGATTGACCCACTACAGGTCAATTGACCCCGGGCTATCCTATATATTATATATGATATCCTATGAAATTTATTATTTATAATCGATTGGTGACATTGCCAGCTGTGTACCTCATAATGGAGTTGAATTATAGTGAGTCGGTGGGTCAATTGATCCATGTGAATTCGGTCAATGTGACCCACTGACTACGTAGGTACAATGCGTAGTGAGACTCAAAGACCACGTGTGATTTTTTTCAGATTTTTAAAGGTGTAAGTAGAGTTTTTACAGGGTTTTTTCCGAAAAACAGCCGTTTTGCCCCACTGTGCGTCGTGGGCCCCTCCAGACCTTGGAATTCAAATATTATATTTTTCCCATAAATAACAGGGTTTTCGGCAATAGACCTATTTTCATAACTTTTGAAGCATTACCTTTCCAGGAAAAACGCTGCAAATGTTATACAAGAGATTATTATTCTTTGATATAGGTTACTTGTGCATAAATTTAATTCTGTGTAATGAGAAAAAAATTAGAATTTTTTTTTCAATTTTTTTTTTTCAAAAAGTTTTTTGTTTTTTACTCGAAAAATATTTGACCTTCTGGGATCCTTCAAAAATCCCATTTGCAGCCCTATAGATCGCCACAGTGAAATCGGATCGTTCCGGGACTCCCAAAAATGGATTCTACGTCCAAAAATACTTCGAAAACGACACCTAACTCGATCCCATAGCTAAAAGCCTTAAAAAAACCCCTCCCGTAGCCCCATTTTAGCCCCATAGCGCCCCACGGGTTTGGGCGATCGGGCTGAAAACCTTGCGGGCACAACTAGATAATAATAACAATCATTAAAATAACAAACGGATAGAAAAACAGCACATACACACCGCTCTATGGTTTTCTTCATTCCAGTATTATAAGAGCGCTGACACCGCAGGAATCTGATAAAATAATCCGTGTGCAGTTGCATGCAGGCCTGCTGGTGTAAAGTGGGCAACCACCGAGTGACCAAGTGACTTACAGATAGCTCAGATAACTACAACTAACGTCTAAAGGGGGCTTGAATGATTGCGACTCCAATCTTTTTGTACGCTCGATGAAATTCCGTGATGTCTACATGTGGTGGTAACTATTTCGAGGTATGTTCCTACCAACAGCACTAAGTTCACGATCACACCAGCGGAGGGCAACAGAGCGAATTTTGAGCGGTAAGGTACTAAAAGGAGTTTTCCTTTCAAACGCCGAATGTAATATTCTGCCTTCCAATTGCCCAACGCTGTTTCTCTACCCGAAAACAGACTCACCTTGTTACCCGACGTTCCGTTAAGGTTTTGCAAAGACCCCGTGCTCGCGTTCAACGGATTCGTCCAAATTTGACTTCCGTCCAGCTCTACCGAGTTGTTGAGGGCTTCGGCTGACAAGGTGGGCCTAGCCCCGATCAGGGGGGACCTCACACACACCCTATTGAAATAAAGTCGTATGTACAAATTGACAGTGGGGCAGTGAAAATGGTGAGAAATGGGAGATCAATGAAAAATACACGTAAAAGAAATAAAAATAGAGGAATGTACATTGCTAAGTAAATATACATAAACGTACATACAAGACGTATCCACACTATGTAAATTTGCATGATTCTGCAAAATGGGTGACTGATGAGTTAGAAGCAGGTTAGACCAGATCAAAGACCAAACTACACTAGGGTTACCAGAAATTGTTCAAAAAATTAGTATTTCGTGGCCAAAAGGAGAGGAGTACACAGTACCGCATTATAGACATTTAAAAAATCTCATTGTGTTACACCAATACGACGAAACACTCAATTTATTGAATAATATACAACAAAATGGGTGTTTGCCGAGGGTGCAGAGGTCTTATCCAATGTGAAAGATATGCGTATTCAAGTTTTCTGAGTTAGTGCTCGACCGGTTCGAATCTATTCGAACAGCAGAGGAGTCATCGCGCTCCCTACCCACCACAATTATTTAATAAATTGTAATACAATACCAGGTATTGTAGGTCCTACTGGACATTTCACTAATTTTGGAAAGGCTCGTTTTTATTCAAAATCATTTAAACTACCTACCAACATTTAAAAAAATCAGTATGAGGGCTGCTAAGTCACTCACCTACTTAGAGTAGAGTGAGTAGAAACAAGCTTTGAGGAAGCAGAGACTTGATGGTGGAAGTAGAAACTGGTTTTGAGGGAGCAGATACTAGTTGCAGAAAGAAGAAAATCCCGGTTTCAAGGGAGCAGACACTTGTTTGAGGCAGGCGAAACTGGTTTAGACGGAGCAGACACTAGTCAGAGATAGCAGAAAGCATTTTGAGGGAGCAGACACTTGTTCGGGGAAGCATAAACTGGTTTTGAGGGAGCTGAAAGTTGTTTCAGGAAGCGGGAACCGGTTTTGAGGGAGCAGACACTTGTTAGAGGACGCAAGAAACCGGTTTTGAGGGAGCAGACACAAGTTAGAGGAAGCAGAAACTGGTTCAGGGGGAGCAGACGCTAGTGAGAGGAATTAGAAACAGGGTTTGAGGGAGCAGACACTTTTTTGACGAAGTAGAAACCGGTTTTGAGGGAGCAGACACTTGTTTAAGGTAGCCGAAACTGGTTTTGAGGGGGATTCATCAACTCCTACCCAGGCGCCAAAAATCCCATCAACTCCTACCCGTCTCCAAGTTCCCGCTATATCATCTCCTACCCGTTAGAAGTCTTCAACTGCTACCCGTGAATGATGAAAGGAATTCATTAATTCCTAACAATGAGCAATGTACAAAAATATCTCAAACAAAACACCAAATAATTTTTTTTGTACATCACAAACACTTCATTATTTGTTGTGGTAGTCGAAAAGCCCTGCAAACTTGGCACTGACACGAGTAACATATTGAAAAGTGCTTATTTCACCGTTCACCTGTCTACATATAAGTTTTTCAACCCATTAACATTTTGTTCGCGTTCGGGAGGATGGTGCACCATGGTGTAGCGACAGAACCCATTCGCACAGACGCTAGCTTGGCGTATACCTTCAAGGCATTTGGCAGTTAACGCGCGAAAAGCCGCTTCATAGGTCGACTCTTCTTTTCCAGGAAGTATGCAAAATACTAGAGGAACTCAGCATGTTGTATCTCTGACGGTCAAAATCCAAAGGGTAAGAGTTGATATCTCCGAACTCGGAAGACGGGTAGGAGTTGATACGCTGGCACACGTGGTTTGACCGCCATGGGTAGGAGTTGATGGTCGCCCGTTTTGAGGGAGCAGATACTAGTGGCAGAAAGAAGAAAATCCCGGTTTCGAGGGAGCAGACACTTGTTCGAGGAAGCATAAACTGGTTTTGAGGGAGCTGTAAGTTGTTTCGGGAAGCGGGAACCAGTTCTGAGGGAGTCGACACTTGATAGAGGGAGCAAGAAACCGGTTTCGAGGGAGTAGACACAAGTGAGAGGAAGCAGCAACCGGTTCTGAGGGAGCAGACACAAGTTAGATGAAGCAGAAACTGGTTCAGGGGAAGCAGACACTTGTTTGACGAAGCAGAAATCGGTTTTGAGGGAGCAGACGCTAGTGAGAGGAATTAGAAACAGGTTTTGAGGGAGCAGACACTTTTTTGACGCAGCAGGAACTGGTTTTATGAAAATAGTCACCAGTTTTGAATGAGCAGAAACCATTTGAAGTTCTGCTGTGTAGAAAATTTGTCAGATCATCAAAAACCAAAGATCATGAACTTTTCTGCATTGCTTTGACAGAAGCCATATTGTCGCTCTTCACCACAGTACATTCAGTTATGCGTACTATGGTATGTTTAACTAGTATTTCGTCTCGAAATGTAGTAGGATACTTTATTTAGTAGGTCTGGCAACTCTAAATCAAACTGTACTGACTGGAAGACGCGGTCACTACAGCGACCCAACATCGTCAGCTGAAGACCTTATAGAGCCCGAATTCACTCTCAAAACAATCCACCGCACGATTTGGTCCACTTCTGAGTAGTTACTGAAGGCGAATTGCCTTTGGTTTTTAAAGCTAAGAAAATATGAAGAAGATTTCCCTAACGTTTCATTGTATGGTGCAGACATGGTGTCGCGTGCTCTGTAGTGAACTTCAATTTCATTACCAGGAGTTTTTGAATGTGATTCATCATGCTAAATTCAGGGTGGCCAACAGCAAAAACGGACGTCAGAACGAAAATTTGAAGTTGATGGGCAAAACAGTTGGCAACCCTGTCTTGAGTTTGTCTCCAACAAATTTGACTGTGATGTACAATGTGTATGCACTCTGGATCGTACAGTTTAAAATTTATTTACAAATAACTGTACAGTTAAAAATACACTTGTCTCAAATAAGGAAAAAAAACTATACTCACGAATTGACGTCTTCAAGCTTCTTTAGCAGCCTCTCGTTCTCTCGGCAGACGAGTTCCTGGTCGCGAATGAGGAGATCACGTTGAAGGAAAAGGTCGGTGTTCTCTTTCCTCAGAGCGTCATTCTCGCGGGCGTAGTGCCTCACCAGTTCCGACAGCTCCGACGGTTGCATTTCGGCGATCCGGTCGAAATCGATGTTGGGCGGCGTCTTCAGTTGTATTCGGCTCGCTGTGACATGGAAGTAAGTATGAGAAGTAAAGAACGGCGGGGTTGGGGGATCGCGTGGCTCATACTGACCGTTGAGATTGATGTCGGTGGCGATCGCGTCCGCGCTCAGTCGCAAGGCTGTTCTGAGGTGGTCGTTTTCATTTTGCAGGGCAGCCACTTCCCGCTTCAAGCTGATTATCAGAGCTTCCCTGGGATCCTGCAAAACACATCGACCTTTTATGATCCACTGAACCAGAGTTGAGCACATTTTTATTACTATACGAGCTATTGTTTAGGCGTGAATCGTACACAGACAGACAGACACGATGAGATTTAGTAGTATAGATTAAAGCTCCAGCCCGAGGAGGAGGAGGAGGAGGAGGAGAATGACACAATTTTGGTCATCTTTATTCTAGGGCACTTCTCGCGTTCGGAAAAATCTGAAATTGGTCTTAAAAAATCCAGTTTAACGAGCATAGCACGAGAAAAGTCTGAAACCACCAAAAAGTTGCTCCATGTGGCAAATGGAAGCTCCAAAAGTGGAGAAAAACAAAATATTAAAACTTTTTCTAAAAAATATGAAAAAAATACCAAAAATCAGTTTTGCCGTATAGATGACGAGAAAAATCTGAAAACACCAAAAAGTTGCTCCACGGGGCGCATCTAAGCTCCAAAAGTGGGGAAAAAATAGGGGCTGGAGCAGTTGACAGGATGTTGGGATGGCGGTGGGCCAAGGGGTGTCCGACGTGGATGCCCCCCAAGAAAAACCCACAAAAATCTGTAATTTTTAAGAAAAAAAACCTACACAATATGGGAAAATGACTTGGGTCTGAGGCCAGGTGGGATTCGGTCGGGGGTTGGCTGGCGTAGCCAGTAAACAAACGTTTCCCTAGTTTTACAAATAAAGTTGTGAATTAATGCACATCGTGCTTTGTTTGTAAACGTGAATATGAACTAATTCACAATCACAAGTTTTTCTGTAAATTAAATTAAATTCACAAAAAATGTAATTAAAAAAAAAAAAAAAAAACACCCTGTGAATTACTCAAATTAATACACAAATGAATCTGTGATTCTTTTAAAATTTACGACATATCAAAGTCGCGGTAATTCCAGTTCTCTAAATCGAATTTTGAGTTTTCATGATACTATTAGAAAAACAGATGAAAGTAATTATTTCAGGTTGCCAGTGACCAGAAAATTTGGTTTTGGTTACTTAGTTCAAAATCCGCAGGAAAAAATCCCAAAAGAAAAAATCTTAAAAGTTGGATTTAGAGACCTGGAATTACCACGAATTTGATTTTAATTCGCAGTAAATGAAAACAAAATCACATATTTAGTTGTGAATTTTAAAAAAAATCACATAATATGTTAGTTGTGAATAAAAAAATGCTCAGATTTCTTTTGAAATTATTTAAGTTTAGGGAATTATTCACAATTTTTGTGTGTGATTTAATGTAATTTACAGAAAAAATTAAGAGTGTGAATTAATTCACATTTACACGAACAAAGCATGATTTGAATTAATTCACAACCTTATTTATAAATAAAAACGTGCCCAACTCTGCCCTGAACCTTCACAAAAAGTACTTGACGAGCTGACGTGCTCACCATGACGACGATAGGTTTGTTTCGAATCCTCTTCGCTCTGGACGCATACCGGAGAGTGTTCAGGGTTTCTGAGACGTTCGAACGCGCCGGCGAAACGCAAGCGATCTGCGGGAAATCGAACAAATATTTAATACCGAGTTAACCTTCAAATTGGGGCTTTTACATTTTCTTTGTAATTAATAAAGGAGCTTTACCATCAACGTCACGCCGTTTCCAGCGAGGCTGTCGGCCAAAAGTTTCGTCAGTTTGCTGTCCCTGTAGGGAATGTGGCCGTTTTTCTTCTTGGGGTCGCTGAGGGAAGCGATGCAGTACCCTGAAACCCACACAAGTATGAATTCGTCACCGAAGAGGAAGTGCCGTAGCGTACGAACTCCAAGCCGAAAATGACACACTTGGGGGGGCTTGAAGCTGCCTTATTGATTCCATCCAAACGAGCCGAAACGAAGAAAGTCATTTGTTAGCGGTAAAGTCGTCAATTCAGACCATTCAAATCGGAAGTTATTGATGAGACGTGAAAAGGCCTTTCGCTTTCAGTGTTCGATTCCTTGTGCAAATCTCGAGGGCCAGAAAGTGCAAACGGATTGTCCGTAATAGCGTCAAGTGACAAGTTTGCCACTCGATGGCCATTAACCCGGAAATAGGTGAAAATGGCCAATAAGGAAAAATTAACCGCTGAACAAACAGGTTGTAGGACACAATTGCACCCATCAACAAAAAACCATCATGACGAAACTAACCGACATGCCTGTTTGAGAGCCCGAGAGCATCACGAAGCACAACGACGCCATGCTCGACTGAGGTTTGAATACATAAATTTGGATTGGAATTGTTCCCTATCGATTTGTTCATTATCGGCAAGGTAGGAGAAAAGTTCAGGATCGCGCTGAATTATAGATCCAAACCGACTGAACTGAAACTACCGGTCTCGTTAACTTGGAAAAAGCATCCTTGGCATTCCGGTCTCATTTGGGCGGGTTAGCCTACAAGTCGAGTTTTCAAGTTTGCCCCATGTCGAATGAAGCCCGATTGGCTTTTCATGACAAAGGGCCGATTCAGATACCGACGATAGCTTCGAGAACTATATGAATAATAAATGTAGGATTGGGATCATGTTATCCACTCTGAAAAATAGCCCAGTCAAAGCGCAGCGAAAATGAGGCTGACGTGGAAAAAATAGTTGGTTGGAGTTTCAAGCCTTATTCTATGTTTTATGGGACGCTGAATCCGAATCTGAAGAGATCCAAAAAAAATCGATTTTTGGCACTTTTTACAGTTTTTTTACTCGTAACACCGAAACTAAGCGTTCTACGGCAGATATCAAAATGAAAGAGCATTAAATTTCCCACAAAATGCACTAGTCAACTTTGATTCTTGACCAACAGCGAGCTAGAGCGTGTTGAAAACGTACAGAATTTCCCACATTCGTCCAAACTCGTTCTTTTGTCGAGCGACTATTTTCCTAGAACCTACGTTGCGAATGTACCCATATGGGCATTATTTATGAAATGAATGTAGTCGATTTGACATGTCCAAGCTGCCAATGTTACATGCAAACAAGCTGAGGAGGATACTGGCAGGCCCATAGTCGTTGACCTGTCAGCGAGTGAAGTCATCACTGTCGTTGCAGAAGACGTGGATCACACCGTCTTGATGATTGACAGACAGTCCCTCAGGATGGAACGAACTGGAGCTGGCTGGCGTAGCCAGTCGGGAGTGGCCCCCTAGTACTTTCATAAACCTGGGAGAGGTAACGCTCAGCCAACTTGCTACCACTACCACCCCAAGACAACGTTATGAGATTTCACGTCAAAGAAGTGCCTCCGTCGAACGAGAAAAGTAAGGGGATTCGATCGGCTTCCGAAAATGGAACTGTACTTCCGACATCAGGCGGCGTTCCGACGTTCCGTTGTTTTTGCTGCAGTCAAGCATTTCAGTGTTCAACTGGCACTCGCCCAGGGCACAGATGTTGTACTGCACACACAAGTACTGCGCTGTCTTCTAATACTATTCTACCTGATTTGAGCGCTGAAACTTTGAACCATTTGAGTTGGAGGTACATAGTACATAATAATGTTGTTGGAAACTTGTTGAGGGTCAGTCAAATAAGACGAGATTTTTGCCGACGTTTCAAGAGATATATTCTCCTATCATCAGGGCCTAACGAAATTTAAAAAAAACACGAATTTAGACTTTGAATTTAACAATTAATGAAACTATATGATACGACACAATAGTGTACCAAGTGTTATTTATTAATGTTATTATTAATTATTATTAATAATTATGTTATTATTAATTATTAAATATTAAATGTTATTATTAATTGAAACAGTCAACATCACCATCAACTATTAGTACATAATAATATTATGTACTATGTACCTCCCACTCAAATTAGTACATATTATGTACTATGTACCTCAAACTCAAATTGTTCAAAGTTTTGTTTATAGCAATATTATGTTTATATAGAGTTGGGCAAAAAGTAGTTCTGAAACTGAAACTAAAAACTAAAACTAAATTAGTTCCGAAGTGGAACTAAAAACTGAAACTATTAGTTTCAGTTCGACTTTCGAAACTAACTTTTGGAACTACATTAGTTTTATTTTCAACTGTTGAAATTGAAACTAATTTAGTTGCAAAAGTTAGTTTCGAAGTCGCGAATAAAAACTAAAGTAGTTTCATCTTTTATTCGTAGTTTCGGAACTAAAAATGAAAATAATTTTTTTTTTTCCTCGCGTTTTTTACTGATTTGAAGGGGACGTGTGTTTGTGTGTGTTTCAACGAAATGTGGGTGCTGGGTGCGATCAAGTTCTTTTTTTCAGGGTCGTAGAAGAATAGATTAAAGTTTGCTCCCCTCCCCACCACTTTGAGTGGAACATCAAACGTTTTCAGAAACGTATCGAAGAATTTAGGGTGATGAGTCATTTATTATGTCTGGAGGAAAGAAATGAATATTGTATTGGCTTGAAAATTTTGAAATTTTGAAAATTTATTTTCATTTTGAGTTCCGAAACTACGAATAAAAGATGAAACTAATTTAATTTTTATTCGCAACTTCGAAACTAACTTTTGCAACTAAATTAGTTTCAGTTTCAAAAGTTTAAACTAAAACTAATTTAGTTCCAAAATTAGTTTCGAAGTTGCGAATAAAAATTAAATTAGTTTTTAGTTTCACTTTCGAAACTAAAAACTAATTAGTTTTTAGTTTCAACTTTAGTTCAACTAAATTGTTATTCGAATAATCCCAACTCTAGTATAGTAATATAGTAAGTAATATAGTAAGTTTTAAATAAGTAATATAGTAGTTTTATTAAGTAATATAGTAAGTAAAGTTTAAATAAGTAATAGTAAAGTTTAAAGTAGTTTAAGTAGTAAAGTTTAAAGTAGTTTAAAGTAGTAAAGTTTAAAGTAAAGTTTAAATAAGTAATATAGTAAGTAAGTAATATAGTAAGTAATATAGTAAGTTTTAGTGGTAGGGTTTGGGATTTATTAATCTTAGTTCTACAATCTGAAATTTGTTGTTCTATTTTTGGCTGAGAGTGGCAACCACAAGTTCGTAAGAACTTTTATTTTGGTGGACGGGAGTTGATATCATGGTACCTACGTGATAATATCACAAACTGTATTAATATTTCTGTCAATAAATAAATTGAAATTTAAAGCTGTTCCCAAGCTGACTTAGGGCTTCTCAAGGATGAAAATTGTAGCTCCATGAAATCCCCATAGATGCTCACGGTGAAATCCGATGATTCTGGTACCCTAAAAAATGAATTCTACGTGCAAAAATATTCGAAAACGACACCCCACTCGATATCGAACACGAAAACCAGCAAGAAACCCTCCCGCAAACCCTTTTTAGCCCCACGGGGTTGAGGTATCGGGCTGAAAACCTTGTGGGTAAAACTAAATGGTAGACCCACTATTTTGTAAAAATTTCAGGTTAAAAAAAATAAATGAAAAAAAAAAAAAAAAAAAAAAAAATCCTACTGCACACCACGGCCTGGACGGCGGTCATACATTTCGTTTTTGGTTTATTATTCATGGAATAGTACACCTACGAGGTCGAAAATTCAGATCGGCCTCAAAATTTGACATTATGCGTTTCAAGATGAGTAGATTCCACAAACGAAATGTCCGTCCGCCGTCCGGGCCGTTTTGGGCAGTAGGATTTCTTTTTTTTAATCTGAAATTTTGACAAAATACGCGGTTTACCATCTTGTTGTGCCCGCAAAGTTTTCAGCCCGATCACCCCAAACCTGTGGGGCGCTATGGGGCTAAAATGAGGCTACGGGAGGGTTTTTGAAGGTTATCGGCTATGGGGTCGAGTTAGAGGTCGGTTTCGAAGTATTTTTGAATGTAGAATGCATTTTGTAGTGTCCCAGAACGATCCGATTTCACCGTATGGGTTTATGTGGTTTTCATGGGGCTACAAATGGGATTTTTGAAGAATCCCAGGAGGATATAAAGTGTAGTTTTCTGAGTATTTTGGACGCAAAATTGATTTTTTTCGAGGTCCTATATCTGTCCAAACATTGTAAAGAATTATTTTTTAAATTTTTTCAAAAATATTTCCTTTTACGGACACAGAATCAGTTTTTGCACAATATTTGGAATCTACAAATCTAGTAAAATTCACCTAAGCCGCACAGTAGGCCCCAGGCAGATGACGTTAAAAGGTGGCTTATAAAATAAGCATGGTCACTGATCAGTTTCCCTCTGTGCCGCTCGATAGAAGCGTCATATGGATGATCAAGCTTCAGGTAGGTGTTCACATTTCAAGTAAACGATTTTTAACGTTTTTAGGGAGTTCACCTCAATTCCAGAGTGTATAAAGCTGGGTGAATGATGAAACGCGACATATACAACTGAAAACGGCACTGTTACCATCTGTTACGAGCTACTGAACACTTTTTCTCATATTCTGGTAGGATTGTAGGAACTTAAGAAAAAATATTGCCCATTTTCCCATCGAGTTTTACCGATTTTTCCAAATCTCGGTTTTACAAGAAATCAAGATTTTTACGCGAGCTGTATTAAATACTATGCAATTAAAGTAGGCATAGAAAGCTTTGTCATTCGTTCGATGTTGCAAATAGTTGTGCCGCGATATAGACCCCACATTGATTTTCCTAACCTTGCTCATGTGCACGGAGTGCGCCCCATGTGCAGGATCCGTCACATATGCGGAGTTAGGTTTGGAAAATCAATGTGGGGTCTATATGGCGGCCCCTGGGGACACATCCCGGATTTTGGGGCGGCAGTGAAGGTGTTACGCACAAAAGTTCCAACTTAACTGTCAGAAACTTCTTTCAGTTTCTGGAAGTCGGGAACTATGGCTGATTAGGCGATTCCTAGTAAACACCATGCACGGTGGATCCAGAGTTTCTGTAAAGTAAGCGACCATCTCAAATGTTTGAAAAGCTCGTCTGTTGTGAAACCCAATGACGACTTTTCCGGGATTTTTCGTTTAATTCTGGTGCTAACATCCGCTTTTTTCAAACTGGAAACGATGTTTTAAACTTGAATCATTATCAAAACGTAATTTGCATGTGCATCCACGCATAACAACCCCCAATCAGTCGATGTAAATCATTTCCGCCGCCTTTTCGCCTGATGGGGCCCCCCAGTCTGCCGTTAGGTTAAAACCTTTCCAAGACTTGGAAGTAGGTACATATTTAATACGCCCGGATTGAATCAGAATCCTACACAAGCCATTCTACGATACTGTCAACTTCGGCTTGCTCTGTGGCCTACAGATACGGCCGTAGCGGTCGTCAAATCCTCCGCTAACCCTAATATTTTATGAATCATCTCACCCAACACCATAAGGCTTTTGTTGATGTTGTTCGCTTCCTCCAACGTTTTCCCTTCGCTGTGCGTTTTCTTCGTCATCTCGCTGCCAGCCAAATCGACGAAATTTATTTTCCCTTGTTTCGTGATGAAAACGCCGTTTTCCATCTGCAATATCAAGCGATGATTTGACAATCGATTGAAAACAGTGACTCTGATGTTTTGACTTGTACATACCTGTTGCTCCGAAGTGATATGTACAGTAAGTATGGTGTGACTCCGGCTGGAATGTTCATTCATTGTGTGGGAGCCGATAGCTCTATTTTTCATTCCTGAAACGGATAAAAGCGTTACAGTTTTCCCTCTTACTAACAAGCAATTTCAGCAATTTGCAAACATTCAGTACAATGTTAGGAGATTGTCCAGTTCAGGACTGTCTAAAATAACAATTAGAATTATTGGAATTTTGACCTTCTTCGAGAACTGCCAACAAATCATCGAGTTCCTCGCAGTCAACTAGGAAAAGATTTTCAACGAAAAACCTCTGCGATTTCTTGGACCACCGCACAGCAAGCGGTTTACGCGCTGAGCCAGGATTCAGGAGATCTATGACCTGAAATAAACAATAATAATTAGTCTTCAATTAATGATGGGTAGAGGGAGGAATCCCCCATGATTGACATTTTCGTCGAAAAGTATGTAGTTGATGGCACTATCTGTAGCAAGTAGAAAAGGAATAATCACGACGGTGCCCCCCCCCCCCTCCAACCGGGTCAATCCTGCTTCAGGATTGTACCTCCCAAAGTTGAATTTCACAGCTTATTAAAAAATCTGTAAGAGGTATTTCTGAGATTCACGTTAATCGTTCTGTGGTTCACATTAGTCTACTACGCTAGTACAAAAGTCAATTGTATCCAGTGATTTTGTAAATTTTATCATTATTTGATAAAAGGGTGCGATATGCATAGGGGTGCGATTAGAAAAAACCGCAGCAAACCAGCCGTAAACCAGCAGAATACCAGTAGAAAACCAGCGGTAATTGTGTGCTATTTGTCATTCGCCTGCAATTTTTATGTAATTGAAATATCTTACTCTGACGGTAGTTGGAACGATAAAATGTATTACATAAAAAGTCGGAAAGGCATACAAATCGAGAATAAAAAAACCTAACCTTAGAATTCGTCGTCCAAAGTATCGGGTTGTTGAGAACTGAATTTAAGAACACGGGTTTGTTGCATTGTTTGGGTCGTATAACTGGCCAATTGTAACGAAAATATTATGTATTTGTTGTTCGTTGGCCTGCACAGGACGTCATCCTAACACTGGCAGCGAGCGCGGCTGTCCTGTCTGAGGTAGCCTCTAGTTTTAGCCCTAGTCTTCACTATTCTGTCTCTTGTTTCCATTTCAACAAACTAGAAATATTTCAACCTGTTTGCCTATCCGACTTTTTGTTTAAATCTATTTTATCTTTCCAACTACTGTACTGTCAGAGTAAGATATTAAATATGAAATTTTCAATTACATAAAAATCGCAGGTGAATGACAAATAGCACACAATTGCCAAACCAGCATTCAACAAAATGGCGCTTAGGCCTTTTTTCATGTTTTCAATTTAATCCCATTTAAATAAAATTAATCAGGAAAAAATCCTTTATTTATAAATTTTATCAGTTCAGCAATTTCTGGCCGTACAGAATCGTATCAGAATTGGAATGCTTGCAGGAATTAATCTCTCCCCTCCACTTTTGGTGACGAACATGAGATCTGAGAAGGAAATGAATTGCGCTTGAGCGACATTTCACAATCCACGAGGCAGTGGGATTAGTTAATAACTTCATGATATGAATTTCTAAAAAAAGAAATGATAAAAAGAAAAAGAGAGAACAGCCACTACTGGTCCTTCCAAAAGGCCCTAGGGCCTTTGCGCCGAATGGTTTGGAGTTACCTACGTTCTATAGGTACCTACCTAAGTTTTCAACAGCATTTTATCAATTGTATCAGTCAATTTGAATAACTTTATCGGTTTATTTTCATTCAACAATATTATTTTATGAATTTTATCAATGTTAATCAATTTTATCCAGTGAATTTTCTCCATTTCAACAGTTTATGTTATAGGTAAATTTTATCAATAAAAAGACGATTTCAGACGAAGTAGTCTATTTCCACGATAAATAAAATAATAACTTGTAGACGCGTTTTGGTTTACTAAACCATCATCAGTACAATACAGAATGAGGAAGGCGTGAGAGGTTCCTTATATACAAAAGTGAAATGTGTCTTCTTATGGGCGTGGCCCATGGCATTATAAAGGTGGCAAGAAAAGACCTACCTACCATACGTTAATTTTATCAATACTTATCAATTTTATCTTTTACTTTATCAATTTCATTTTATGAATTTTATCAATATTCATCAATTTTATCAGTTTATTTAATCAGTTTAACATGTTTATCGCAGATGTCAATTTTATTCATATGCAAACGTTAATTTGCGATTTTCTCGAAATCTCCTTTTTTAGGGAATGATGGGGGGTTTTCCCCTGTGCCTTTCAGTAATTCATTTTTAAGGGGTGTTAGTACGGAGTGAGGACTCCCCCACTTAAAGGAAACCGTAGATGGTGAGGAGCTTTTTCACCCGTGCGCAGCAAATTTCAAGTTACAAACAATGCTTTTCAGACAAGAAATCCTTGCAACGCCCGCAATCCGTTTTTAGTTCGGCAACACCGCCATGACGTACCAGCTTAATCTACCAGGAGAGTCGAAGGAGAATATTTCGCGCCAAATGAAAAGACACCTTCGACAATATGTGAGCCCCAGAAGGCTAAGTTGCTCATGTTATTATCCGAACAATCCTCGATAAAGATTTGTAGAATAATTGTAAGGTGTTTCATAATGCCCAAGGTCTGAGGCAACTTAATGATACAAATATGAATAGATAGACAAGCAACATATTGCTTCATACACGAATAAGTAAATACAAGTTGTCAATGAAAAAAAGACGGGAGTGTTGGTTTGTTGAGACTTAGAAGGAAGAAAGAAATAAAGGTTTGTTAAGAAATTAGACGGATCTTTTCGAGAAATGAATGCTGTTGGCGAAGATTCAACCCGATTAATTCGCGCGACTTTGCAAATATTTCATTTTTTATTTTCTAAGGCCCAAAATCGCAACTTCATGGAAAAACCGCTGCACATTTTACACAAGGGTTTATTATTCTTGCGCAAAAATTTAATTCTGTCAATAAATTTGGTTTCAAAAATTCGTTTGTTTTTTACTCGAAAAATATTTGACCTCCTGGGATCTTTCAAAAATCGCATTTGCAGCCCCTTGAAAGTCCTATAGATCCCCACAGTGAAATCCGATCGTTCCGGGACCCCAAAAAATGGATTCTACGTCCAAAAATACTTCGAAAACGACCCCTAACTCGAGCCCATAGCCAAAAGCCTTTAAATAACCCCTCCCGTAGCCCCATTTTAGCCCCATAGCGCCCCACGGGTTTGGTCTATTGGGCTGAAAAACCTTGCGAGCACAAAAAGATGGTAAACCGAGTATTTTGTCAAAATTTCAGATTAAAAAAAAAAAAAAAACTCCTACTGCCCAAAACGGCCCGGACGACGGACGAACATTTCGGTTTTAGAATCTAGACCTCTTGAAACGGATAATGTAAAATGTTGAGGCCGTTCCGAGTCGTCGACCCCCGTCGCGAATACATAGGATAAATAATAAATAAACCAAAATTAACATTCTTGGCTTACCTTTTCATTGTAGATTTCGAGAAACGAAGCTTTCAAAATGAAATGACATTCCTTCCTTTCTTGAAGCACTTTGAAGAGGTACAAAAACGATTTGAATATCAGCCCATGGTCCTCAGAGTAGACGTCAACTTTCTTTTTCGAAAACTGTATACAACAAACAGAAATAACTTTATTTACCTTAATTTTCATTAATAATTATTATTAAGCAGTCTAGTAGGTTGATAGTATTGTAAAAATATTTGTCACTGTAGGCATAAAATGATAGATGAAGGGCCCTCCAATTGAGATCAACAGCCTCGAAGACGATCTCATCATTCATACTTGGCTGTTATTCAACAAAATGTGTCACAAATCGAGATTGGGCACAGTTGAAATTTAGTTCAAGCCAAGTTGTTGTCGATAGGCCCGGTTCAACAAGTTACGATGCGGATGTGCCGTTGAGCCGAGTGGGTTTCAATCAAATCACAAAGAAGAATAAAAAATCATAATATGATTTATATTATGTGCTTTTGAGTCTCTTGACTAGACGCCGTACTTGGCTAATAAGGCTTAATTCATGGCAACAACCTGTGGGGGAAATTTAACCATTGCAATTGAGAAGGTTGGTAAAATCAGGTTGTTTGCCAATGGTATTTGAAGAGTACGATATCACCTTCGATTTATAGCCAATGTCAATATACTAACAATCGCACAATATCTTGTTCAAACTCACTTCATTAGCTTGCAAACTATTTCTATCGATCTCAAACCGATACGCCAAAACCTCATCATGAAATATTCCTACCGTGCCATGCGAAATGAAACAGCGGGGCTACTAAGTGTCATCACCCTCAACCTTCGCAGAACCAGAAGGATAAACCCAATTTCACCACAATAGACAACAAAGCCCTTTGTAAGGGTTGCCAAAGTCAATAACGCCAAGTTTCCATATCCGTTACGGCTCAAAGAATATCTCGCCGGCGACCTTGAACGGATGATGCGACCTCTGCCATTTCGCGGCCCATTGCTAATTCATGACCATCGGCTACACTTCGGCATATCGGCGACACGCAAATACCGACACGTTCATAATGTTGTATTTCACGTAGCAAACTTGTAACCGGTATTTTGGGAGTAGTAATGATGTAGGTACTCGATTTTGGTGGGGAAAATACTGTGGTCACTTGTTCACTCTGGTTTGTTGGCGGAACTCTCGGAAATAGAGCTTTGGTCTGGCATTAAAGGAAGAGTCCGCTCATATCTTCCTCAGCTAAAATAGGTATACCTATTTTAGCAGAGAAAGATATGCCTCATAAGGAGGACACCTGTTACTAGATTGGATTACAAGATAAGTTCTTTCCTCGAATAAATATATATTCTGGGGTTGGTTGCTACACCGAAACAGTTCGTCCTTGTCTGTTGTTGTCGCGGGGGCCCATCCGAAAATTTTGATTGCAAACGATGTCTCATCGGCCGCCAGTCAGGACAGTTTCCACATGGCGCAATGCATGGCACCCCAAAATGCGTTGGCCGCCAGTGGCGGCTGTCCAGGTGAGGCAAGTTTGAAGTGTTATTTTTAACACTCAAACGTAGCTAGAAAATAGGTGTACGAGCTGTATCTCAAAAACCAGACTGATAGCGAAAAATGGGTTTCAGATTTGGATTCGGCACACTGAAAAATCCCAACACCTTATTTCCTTGGCACCAAACAGCACCTTTTTTTCTTGGCCAGTGTATTTATTATAAAGTCTGCTGACTGAGAACCCGCTGTACTGAGCTTTAGGTTGTGTCCAAGGTCATTTCTGGCCCATTACAACCTTTCTCGTACCATCTGCATGCTTTCTTCCCCTAGGGGAAGTGCACTCATGTTTCTTCAATCTTCTTTCTTCTTCCTTGGTCTTCAGCGCTCCTCTAGGGGGAGAACAGAGGGCCCTCCTGCCCCCTCCGGCGTTAGCCGCACCATTCTTGTGCGCCCAGGATGGACCAAAGTAGAGGTGCGGGGTTTTACAGGAGGTCTTATCACAATAAATTGGCTCGACATTCTTTGGGACAGGAGTCATCCTACCCACCTAATATTCCACCTCTTCTGGTATCTTGTAGTGTTCGGGTCGTTGGTGGCTGCGGAATGCAACAAATTGTACCTACTCTTCTGCCTCTTCTTGAAACTTGCAGTTTTCGGATTATGGGTGGTTGCTGCTAACCCACCGGTCCCGCGCCCAACCCTTCCTAAAGTGGCCCTCCAACCCGTCTTGTAGGGTTTCCCGTAATTTAGGGTGTTCCAGCGCCCAGAAGGGCCGTACAGCCCCTAAAATAAACAAAAATGGAAATTAATAAAATGCCAAATAAATGAATAAATTCAAAATTAACCAAACTATTTGCTGCCTCGACAATTGGTTCCCCCCTCCATCCACTCTTGCCTCCTCGTACTCTCCATTCGTATCAGTAGCCTAGTAACAGAGTCATGCTAATCCAAACTCATGTATCACAGCCAAGCATCAAAATCGTACCCTCAACTAATCAAATAAATACTGAGCACTAATATCACCCATGAAATCACAGCCTAGCCTTAAGCCCTAAACAATCACACATCCATTCACTCAATAAATTAATTTTACAAACTTTCACACTGGGGAGTTGAAGCACTTATATATATATATAATTTCCTTCAAGCTCCCTTCTACACAAAACTTAAGAACCTAATACCTATTTTCTGACTGAGAACCAACGTCTTTTCCCCAGACACAAGTTTCTGCCGATTGACAACCTACCTACGACCAATCACGGGTCCACAGATCAAGTGGATTGCGTTCGCGGTAAATGCCATTGCCTGTAAGTGATACAGGCAGGTAATCAATCAAAATGAAAATATGTAGTAGTCGATAGTATAAGTTAATCACGAATCGAACATTTTCTTGGTATTGTTTTCACTTTGATTTGAACGGGTTTTCACGTTACTGAAAAGTGGGTTATTAGTTTCATTCGCCCGCTCCCTCCCTTTTATGCCGTGATAAGCATTGAACGAGTCTCAAACTGGGTAAGTGGGTAAAAGGATGAAACACGTGGCGCAGTGTGGTTACCTTTGACAATCAATAGTGCGTGCACCTATCGGCAAAGCCATGGGAGAATATCTTGATAACCTAATGGTATATTTTGTGGGGTGGCGTACAAATCGATGATCGCCGACGCGTAGTTTGGCAGGCGTTGTCCGGGGGGTGAAAACTAACTGCCTTGATCCATTAGGTATTTTAAATGATATTTTATTGTGAATCAAGGGAATTGGTTTTGGGATAAAATCGCAATGGTTTTGGAGGAACGCCCAACGGAGAAAGTGGTGGGTTTGGGGGATCAAAGGAAAATGAATGAACAAGTCTGCAATGAGTCAGGCTGTCGAACATTTGGTTTTGCTGTCTCTTAAGAACAAATAAAATGTCCACAAGTGCGATATTTTATTAAAATAAAAAATCAAATTTTGCTGTGTGGATGTAATTGATTGCCAGACTTTGAGCAATGTATTGACATAGAGCTGTGGCCCTTGGAGAACATGTAGCCAGCATTCTGCACGCTGCCACCTGAGGGCTAGGCCTTGCCGTGGCAAAATATCCACTAATTAGGGTCTTCTGTCATTTCAGAACTTGATTTGTGTCTGTCCTCACTCACTTAATTAAGTTAAGTTCCTATTTGACCCTCGGGCTATGAGGACATTCCTTTTTCGCCCATTTAGGACTAAAGTAGATTTTTGGATTAGATATAATTTATTGCCAGGGTGAGAGCAATGTATTCATTTGAAGCTGAAGGCCTTGGCGAATACGTGGCAAGTATTCTGAACGCTGTCGCTTAAGGGCTTGGCCTTGCTGTGGCAAAATATCCAAACTGCTTCTTTCATTTCAGGACTTGTGCATCCCTTGTAGGTTCTATAAAGTTGCATAAGGGTTCTACAACATAGGTACTTGTCTTACGAGTATTTCAAGTAAATCATCGATCACCCAAACGCAATGCTGCCCTTTAACCTAAACACATTGCTTATCAAACGACCTTTCGCTTTCTATTCCCCCAAAGCCATGGTCCTCTTGGTTTTTTCACCCTGGGTGAGTGTCAAATTATACCAGAAACTGTCGAAAAGACTCACAAGGTTTGGCGGTCCAGTGAGGGTGTGGGTTTTTCCACTTCCGGTTTGTCCGTAGCAGAATGCGGTTGCGCTGAAGCCGTCCACAGCCATGTTGATGAGCCTCGTGATGCCGCTGTACTGCAACACGTCCTCCTGGGTGGCTCCAGGTTCGAAAACCACGTTGTAAGAGAACAACTTCGTTTTCGTCCCTTTCATACCGGGAACATCGTTGAGGCCGGTCACCTGGAATGCGTGTGAAACGTCGATTACCCATTTTCTATTTACATTTTACTCTCCCTTGAGCTTAACGTTAATTACGAAGGGTTGAATTGACACAATTTTTTTCAATTCACCGCCCTTAAGAAGCCCTCCGTTTTCGGCCTGATTTATTTGCCGGCTTGGGAATGACACCGAGGCCTTCTCACCTTCACAGAGGTGTATCACCTATCAAGGTAACACACAACAATCAAATCTTATCCCGAGCGATCGATGGGGACGAATAATTCATCTTAAGTTCAAGGCCTCAGACGATACGAAGGCTGCCAGTGTCAATCACAGCCTACCTTAACATTAACACTTATTTATCGGCAAAAAAAATCAAAGTAAATCAAAACCAATTATTATACATTATATTTTCATGGGGAATTTATTGAGAAGATATCGTCTACTATAAATAGTTGAAGGGTACGAGGGGGAAAACCCCATCAATGAGCGCACTTGTGGGGAAGAACCCAGTGCATTGGGTTCTTCCCCACAAGTTCTTCTTCTTCTTTGCTTCGCACTTTCGGGTAGTTCCTCGACGTTCAGTACATAATTGATCCTCCCACTCACTCACCTCTCAACGTTGATTTTCCGACCTCGGCTTTCTCTGGCGAGCGCTTTGACGGCTTCTGAGATTCACGTTAACCCTTCTGTTGTTCAAATTAGTCTACGCTAGTCCCAATGCAAATTTTATCAATTTTCATCAATCGATTTTATGAATTTTCATCAATTTTAGCATGGAACATGCTTAAGCCGTGACTGCCCAAAAACGTTAGACGGGGAGGGAGACGCGGGAGTGTCCCGTTTATATATCACGTAATACATAAATGTTAGGCCACTAGTTTGGCATCCTCGTTTGTCTCAACGCTTGGCCAATAGTGCGGCGCCCTACCCTGTCGTACGTTAGGCCACTAGTTCGGCGCCCTCACTTGGGCGTTGGAAATGTCGGCCCAAATCCAAGGGTTCGCTGTTCAGACCGTTTTCGAAAAGGTAACTCGGCCCCCCTCTAAAGTAATCAAGATAACGACGGGTGTCAGAAAGGAAAAGTCGGCCCAGCGTCAGTTAGTTCGTGAACGATATCGATAAAGTATGTACACAGAGAACGTAATGCGATCTCAGCGAGGATTCGTTCATCTCGAAATCGACCACTTCAACTTTAAAAACGCTGAAAATTTTACATATTATTATTATTTGATATACATAGGTTAATTTTGCTTTTCAAAATAATTCTGTGTCAATAAGGAAATATTTTTGGAAAAAAAAATAAAAACAAAAAATCCCCAAAAAATGGAGAATAATAAACCCTTGTGTAGAATTTGCAGCGTTTAAAAAAAAAAGTTGAAATTTAGGTTCCTAAGAATAACGCTTGATGTTGTAACATAACATGGTATCTTATGCCTAAGATTCTAGTCAGTAACTTGTCGATTTTTTGACGATGCCAATAACGAATAAACCCTCGGGAATGGAATTATTATTTCATTTCGTTCATTTCCTTAAGAGCCGAAACATTGCTGTTTTTTAAAACGCTGTATGTCCACAACCACTGGCTCAAACATCGATTGTGACCACTGCTTTTCAAAGGGAATTTTGTCAACTTCAACTTTGTATAGAGTGGTCATCTTCGAAAAACGCACAGGTTCAGGTATATACGCGAAAAACTGAAAAAAGTGCCATAACTTTGAGGTTTTTGGCATTTTTCGATGTGAAGCCGACCTCGGAGGAGACAGCAAACTTCATATTCGGATTCAGCTCCCCCAAAACACATAGATCCATAGAGAAAAAATCCCTATTTTCGCCATTTTGGTCATTAACTGAGTTGGTCGAGTTTTCCTTTGGCGATTGATGCTGATCCAGGTCGTAAACGGGGGCTGGGCCGAGTCTTCCTTTCCTCGGAATGGTTTGTCCCGAGTGTCTCACCGTCAGTTACTTTTCTATAGGTCGACAACTTAGAGAATAACTAGGGGAGTCACCGAGCCCCCTTCGGAGGGGAAGTTTGCCTTCCCTTTCCAGGTAACCCCTTTAAGCTCGGAAGGTGCGCGCGTAATTCGAAAACTCAGGCCTCAGGATCTCTGACCGCTTGGCGAGTGTGCCTAATTATGAGTATTTCAGACCGTACACAAGGAGGGGTCAAAAGTGATCCTATGTACCTTCATGAAGATTCAATTAAAAAAAAAAAACAACAAAAAACAGATTATGTATTAACAAAAGAAAAAAATTGTATTGCCTGGTTTTAATAGGCAGGTACCTATTTAAGTGTGTGGAAGAAAAAAAGGGGCTTCTGAGAAAGAATGATCACATCACAAAATTAATAGATGTACAGTATTATTATAGGAGTATCGCTTCGAAGCGCTATAATGACAATGATAAGAGAAAGGGTTCGAGAAGCCCATCGGCCTGGTCAGGAGGCCAATTTTTTGAAAAATGCGGGACGTGAGCCCCGGCGGTGTGCCTAGGAAGGGGACAGATTTCACTCTCGAGATGCCGCCAGGTTCGCTGCACGGTGTCATTCCTTAAGTTGTCGACCTATAACACGCAAGATGGGTTTCAAACCCGCGGTTAATAAAGCATGTTCCATGTTTCTTGAATTTCAGCTGCAGGCTCCAAGCAAACAGCATCCGGAGGTCTGAGTCCCAAACAGCCGAGTTTTTTAAAATCCGTCTTATCCATTAAGTTTTATCCATGTCAATTTTATACACTTTTATCAATCATTCTTCATCAATTTTATCCATTTTTTCTGATTTCATTCAGCCATTTTTATCACTTTTATCCAAGTCAGATTATTTCTATCAATTTTATCCATGTAAATTTATTAACTTTCATCAACCAATTTTACCTTTTTAGTGTCGATTTTATGAACTTTCACCATTCAATTTTTTTAAAGAAATGTTGATCAACAAATTTTATCAATTTTTAAAATGTTATCAACTTTAAGATTAAGTCTTAATCTTATCCGTGACAATTTCATCATTTTTTTAATCCATATTATGCAGTCAATTTTATCAATTTTATGTAGGTTGGGAATTGAGGTTGGGTCTAACAACAATTTCCCACCCACATTCATTCAAACGGTGAACATCGTCGTCAAAAATTACCAACTTTATCCCAGATATCAATATGCAAATTTTTATTTGCGATTTTCTGCGAATCACCTTTTCTTGGAATGATGGGGTTTTTCTCTGTCGGTACCCCAGGATCAATCTGAACTGAAAGGTTTTGTAGGACAATTTTTCATCCACCACCACAAAAAGAAAACAACAAAACGATACAAAACCAACCAAATAGTGTCTCACCAAAATCTGGCCATTTCCCGGGAACTCGAGGGTCATCCCATCGTTCAGGGAGTTCTCTCTTTTGTTCAGCGGTCGTACCCTGCAACACGGGATGTACAGATGAATCACATAATAAGTGATTAATATTATGACACAATACATTGTATTAACAATGTATTCCAAGTCTTGGACCTACCTAACATTATTCGTAAGCCATTGATGAAAATCATAAGCCACATTTTCATCAAGTAGCGTTTGTACCATTTGAAACACTTGCTGTCATTTACAATGGAAACCAGAACCAACCCAAACGTCCCCATGTAGGTATGACAAAAGAGTGAGCAGTAACCGAAGTTCGGTCAGATTCTGCTAATGAACCTTGAAGACAGTATCGCGTGGCAGCCGCACATTATTCTCCGACAATCCTGTTTCGTCACTGGGTGCATAATTTATGACGTTTTTCGGGTGGAGATGGAATTAATTTTGACGGGTGCAATCCGATTTGCTACAGCAGAGAAAACCTGGGGTGAAATGGCAAGTTCAAGGCTGAATCGCAAATGGGCTATGGTCTCATGAAAACCAAATAGCAGCCTAATGTGGTTGATTATAATCAGTATCTGGCAGACTGTTGACCAATACGAACATCTGGTACAGGGAAAGTGACAATTTATTAATCAGCGATGTTCTTAACTTCCGCCATTACCGTCCAGTCTCCGTGCTTGGAAAGGTGGGATTCATTCAGGAGTGTCTGGGTCGTGGAGTCTGAGGTCCTGTAATGCGCATGCGTGTGGACTTGAACAGAATCCTCCCTTTATTTGGTTAGCATCTTTGGTGGTTCTACTTAGACTTAGTTAACATAACGCTCGGGCATCATGGCTGCTGTGGACAGGAGTTTTGGATCCAGGGCTGCCAGCTCAAGCGGAAAACCGTCAAAAATGGAGACTAATAATTACTAGGTATATCCTATTAGTCTGAGGGAAAAAGACTTCTTTTATGCCGGGCAGTTTCGGCTATGCTGACGAGCTGGTTGACTGCCCTGGGGTCTGGCAGCAGTGTTTGGTTTACAACCCAGTGATTTGGTCTGTACAGTGAATAATAATTAGGTAACCCTCAATAAGGGCCATTATTCATTGATATAGGTAATATATCAAAGAATAATAATTAGAAAAATAATTAGATTTGGGGCGCTTGCAAGTACCTAGCATTTCAGAATCCCATCTACGGGCACTTTTTCGGGAGCTAACCAAAGAAAGTGAGAATTCTGTTCAATTCCACGCGCTTGCGCATTACAGGTCCTCAGACACATGTTCAGCCAGGGAAATGTTTCGTGCGTTGAGATAGAAACTCACCTGACAACAACGTTTATATTGTCTTCTGGAGGGGTTGGAGGCTCTGATCCTGTGGAACCCAGGTCTGTGAAGGAGCTGCAACAAAAATATGCGTGCATACAAAAATAAAGCTACGAGGGTTGAAACATAACCCAATCACCAAAATCGACCGAAACGACATCTTGGATCTCGCGATGAGTACTGAAGCGGTCATAGCCAATGATGATGAAGGTAAAGTTACTAAGTCCCTCTGTGCCCAATTGCTTCAAGGAGAGCAACCTACAACGAAATCAACAGAAGATGAAAAATGTCTAAGGAATCTACGGAGAAAGTTAAAGGATGAGAAGGTGACTGTACTGAAAGCTGATAAAGGAAATACTACTGTTTTGATGAAGAAGGAGGTGTATGTGGAGAAAACATTGGAGTTTATACGTAAAAATGATTGTAAAAAGTTTAGAAGTGACCCAACTAGTAAATTCCAGGCTGATGTGAGAAGGATAGTTAATAATTCCAGTAGTATTTTTCAAGGGGTTTGGAAACGTGGCATATTTGAAATGAACCCTAGACCTCCTCTCCTAACTTGTCTTCCCAAGATCCACAAAGAAGGAATACCTATGCGACCTGTTGTATCATATATAAATGCGCCTGCCTATAAGTTAGCCAAAAAACTGAATACTATTTTTTAAAATTCTGTTGATTTCACTCCAAAATTTACCGTTAAAAATTCTTTGGACCTTATAAGTAAAATTAAAGATGTTCATGTGCCACATAATTCAAAATTAGTTTCTTTTGATGTTACTAGTTTATTTACTAACATTCCAGTTCAACAATGTAAAGATGTAATTAACCGATTAATTTTAAATTCTCAACTTGATTTTGTTAGGAAAGATGAGCTATCCCAAATGATGAATTTATGTATAGATCAAAATTATTTTAAATTTAATGGGGATTGTTATACTCAACCAGGGGTAGCTATGGGATCGCCATTGTCTCCGCTATTAGCAGATGTTTATATGAACCATTTAGAAGGGATCATTGAAACAAAATTCAAAAATAATGTTGTTTATTGGTATCGATATGTTGATGATGTTATTGTCCTCTTCAATGGGACTGATAGGCAACTAGCTAATTTCTTTAATCAGCTCAACTCTGTAGATCAGCATATTCAATTTACTAAGGAAGTGGGGGGGAATGAGCTGAATTTTCTAGATTTAACTATAAAATTGGAGGGGGGTAGGCATAAATTTGCTGTGTTCAGGAAACCAACCTATACGGATGTGGTTATCCATAATAGTTCCAATCATCCAACATCTCATAAATTTGCAGCCTTTTACAGTATGATTAACAGGGCATTATCGGTCCCAATGAATCAAGTAGCTTTTCAAAAAGAAAAAGAAGTAATTTACTCGATAGTGGAGAGTAATGGTTATCATAGGGCTACTATAGATAGAATTTGGGGAAAGATTGGTATGAAGAAATTTCAATTAGCAGTCACAAATTTGGAAAGGGAAGATAGGGAACCAGATAATAGGAAGTGGGTTAGTTTACCGTTTTATGGGAATGTAACTCAGAAAGTGGGTCGCATTTTAGAAAATAGGGGTTTCAGAGTAGGATTCTATTCACAGAATTCTACAAAGAAATTACTAGGGGGTGTGAAAGATAAAATTCCTTTAGAGGATAAAGGGGGTGTGTATATATTAAAATGTGATTGTGGGATTCAATATGTAGGACAAACTGGAAGAAAATTTAAAATTAGATTGAAGGAACATAGTGATGATCTTAGGTTGGGAAGGGGTAGGGAAGCTTTTGAAAAACATTTGTCAGAAGAAAACCATAGAATCAGTTATGAGATAGGTAATAATAATCCAGCCATTGGGATAGCTCATGTTTGCCAAAAAGGTCCAAAACTAGATGCTTTAGAATCTTTGGAAATTCAGAAAGTTTACAATTTAGGAATATCAGTAAATGACCTGGATGTAATTAGGCGTTCCCCTCTAATCGATATTTTCCTGTGAGTTCTCCTTTCACCTATTTGCCTTTCACATTCTCTTTTCTTGCCACCTTTCTAATGCCACGCCCATAAGAAGGCACATTCACTTTTGTATATAAGGAACTTCTCACAACTTCCTCATTCTGTATTGTACTGATGATGGTTTAGTAAACCGAAACGCGTCTACAAGTTGTTATTTTATTTATCGTGGAAATAGACTACTTCGTCTGAAATCGTCTTTTTATAGGATGGATTCCCACTATTTCGCCGCATCTACCTTACGTTATACTCAGCATCAATACCGTGATTGCTTTTGACACATCAGATGTGTCAAAAGCAATCACGGTATTGATGCTGAGTATAGATTCTTTTATTTCACTATCACACACTTCTGTACTGTATCAGCGAGGTCTGGGCCGTGTTCAAATGTCTCAATGTTATCAACCTCGTCAACATAATAATATTATCTTGACGAGGTTGAGAAAGAATTCTATCCTTTGCTGATTCCCTTTTGGTTTATTCGATTTTAGATGGTAGGTACCTACATACCTATATCCAGCCGAGCTGAAAATCCTTATTTTTCGAAACATTTACATAAAGTTATTTTTTTTTTTATTTTTTTTTTTTTTACCCAAAATAATCAAAAAATCGGAAAGTCGAAAAAAATTTTTTTTTTGCAGCACTACGTGAAAAAGGGATGGAACATCGATGTTTCTGGTTGGAGGTTTTTACCATTCATGGTTGACTGCCGATGTTTCAGAAACATCGTTGTTTTAAATACGAGTTTTTTTTTGGTTTATATTCTTGGAATAACACACCTATGTAATCGTGACGGAGGTCGACAATTTTGATCGGCCTCAAACTTTTACATTATCCGTTTCAAGAAGTCTAGATTCCAAAACAAAAATTTTCGTTCGTCGTTCGGGCCGTTTTGGGCAGTGGGAATTTTTTTTTTAAATCTGAAATTTTGACAAAATACTCGGTTTACCATCTAGTTGTGCCCGCAAGGTTTTCAGCCCGATCGCCCAAACCCGTGGGGCGCTATTTGGGCGATCGGGCTGAAAACCTTGCGGGCTATGGGAGGGGTTTTGAAAGGTTTTTGGCTATGGGATCGAGTTAGGTGTCGTTTTCGAAGTAGTTTTTTGGGCGTAGAGTCCATTTTTGGAGGGTCCCAGAACGTCCCGTTTCACCGTGGGGATCTATGGGGCTTTTGAAGAATCCGAAACACATGGGAGTTTTGAAGAATACCAGGAGGTCAAATAAGGTGTCGTTTTCCGAGTAATTTTGGACGCATAATCTATTTTTCGTGGACCCACGTCGGTCCAAACATTGTAGATACAGAAAAAAATTTTAAATGTGGGTGGAAAGTTGTAGAGAGTTGAAATTCGCAGTTTTTTTTTTTTTAATCGAAAAAGAAGTATCAATAAGTATCGATAGACTTCCACAGACGTATCAATATGTTTAAATTTGATAATTTTCTTCACCCCTACTTTCAACTTCGTTTGTCACGAACGAATCGTCATAAAAAAATTGTCCAATTCCCATAACTCATCGTTCCATAGTATTAAGTTCATCATTCCATACTATGGAATCCATAGTATGAAGTTCATCCATGAACAGCCCTATTATAGCGGGTATAAATTATACCGTATAATACCACTCGAACTGATCGCTGATCTTCGATGATACGAACTGTCAAAAAAATTTTCTTACGAAATAGGAGTGGAGTAAACAACTTGATCGTTGACATCGTCGGGTTGCACAAATACCGCCAAATCCTGACGCATCTACCCTCCTGCCAAGTATTGCGTTACCAATGACACTGGAACTCTTCAATGGTGCAGATGAAAGTAATGAATTACACGGTGGCTCAAATTAACAAGCGATCTCATTCGATAAGGCCGTCGCCTTCAAGGATTGTTAACTTCCCGTCAGGCGAACCGAATTCCTGCACGTGATCGGCGGGCCGGACCTCCTCCCCTCGCCAGCACACCGACGGGGATTTTGAAGTAATAAACCGAACCCCATCGACAAGTTCAAAGGTCAAGAAACTAAACGGTAAGAGAAAACAGCCCTGCACTCTTCCCAGGGTTTTGAGTGCATTCATTCAACAGTAGAGCAAACTTGAGAGGAGTCATTTAATGTCGTGTTCAAACTTGTTGAAGTAAAATTAGCCTCATGTGCCATTCCGAAACGGATGAAATGTTGTGTTGTTTAAGAAACACCATGTCGGAACACTTGGGTGCGTAAGGAATCATACTGTAGACTAAAACGCTGCAAATTTTACACAAGGGTTTATTATCCTTTGATATAGGTTACTTGTGCAGAAATTTAATTCTGTGTTAATGAAAAAAATTTAAAAAAAATTTTTTATTTTATTTTTTTCCAAAAAATATTTTTTTTGATTTTTTGTTTATTCAAAAAAAAATTTTCAATTTTTTTTTTTTACTCGAAAAATATTTGACCTCCTGGGATCTTTCAAAAATCCAATTTGTAGCCCCATGAAAGCCCTATAGATCGCAACAGTAAAATCGGATCGCTGCGAGACCCCCGAAAATGGATTCTACGTCCAAAAATACTTCGAAAACGACACCTAACTCGATCCCATAGCTAAAAGCCTTAAAAAAAACCTTCCGTAGCCCCATTTTAGCCCCATAGCGCCCCACGGGTTTGTGCGATCGGACTGAAAACCTTGCGGGCACAACTAGATGGTAAACCAAGTATTTTGTCAAAATTTCAGATTTTTGAAAAAATTCATACTGCCCAAACGGCCCGGACGGCGGACGGACATTTCGGTTTTGGAATCTAGACCACTTGAAACGGATAATGTCAAATTTTGAGGCCGATCGGAGTCGTCGACCTCTGTCGCAAAAACATAGGTGTATTATTCCAAGAATAATAAACCAAAAAATAAGAGGGTCATCCAGAAAATAAGTATAAACCTGTAATGACCCCGGAGGGCGTTGAGGGTCGAGACCAATGATGAATCCGAGAGATCGACAAGCACGACGATTTATTAATAAAAACTCATCAACTTTCTACCGTTTCTACCAGCAAATTTCTACCTCCGTCGCGATTACAATGGTGTATTATTCCAAGAATAATCAACCAAAAATACTTCCGGGACCTGTTGAAATATTAGGGACGGTCGGACGCGTAAATCGGAATTATTGAGCTGAACTCTGACCTTCCTAACAAATCGACATATTTGACGCGTAGGTCCGTGACGTTTTCCGTTCTTCAAAATTGCCTGAGCGAGTAATTTATGAAGGCTTTTCTTCAACGGGTTGCGTGAAAGGGTCAGAATGTGGCCTCCAAAACTACCTAATCGAAAATTCTAACAAAACACCCATCAGTTGGTGAGTCTGCCCGAAAACCAAGAGCTTTTTATTTGTCTTCTTCAACTTTGAAATTTTCACCTCGCCCGAGACGGAATCAATAAAAATAGTTCGTTTATTAATCGTGTAAATAAACGAGAACTGACGGCAGACAATAGGTATACCTGTTAAAGATTAATGTCATCCAGCGAGAGTTCGCTATTGTGAGGCCACTCAAAGCAATACGGATAAAAGCCAGCGGATGAAGGTATTCACACCACGCATAGCACTAAACTCACCGATTGAAGACAACAAGCGAAATGAAGGGTTGTTCACCTTCTCGTTTGGCTCATCGCAATATCGTGCAGAAGGCGGAGATCGAAAACGATGATTTTGCTGGTGTTGTCATATCGCGAACGCACTTTTTGGGCACGATATGTGACAAACGTCCAATTATCAAACGGTGGGTGGAACTGAACTTAACTCAACCCCAACACGCCACCAGTGATAATTGATTTGTCTTCGCCATTTTTAATTACGGCGTGCAAGACTGCCGTTTGACTGACCAGTCAACGAAACCACCAGGAGCGTAGCGTGGCTGGTGTGTGGCGGGTACCGCACTCAAATAATCCACCTCCCCTCCCCCAACAACATAAGAAAGTCTCAAACTGAGCTTACCTACACTTCAAAAAGACAGGAATGTACATTCCTGGAAGTACTTGACTAAGTAGAGCAGTTCTTAGTCAAGTACTTCCAGTCAAGTATAACCACAGCGAACTTGAGGGCTCTTTCCACATTTTAATAAAGAGAGCAGGGCCATGTTCGAGTAACAGCTCTAATGTTTTGGGCGGCTTTCGTCGAAGGCGAGATATTTTAAAATCCGGTACACCATGAATTTTTCCCGTTTGAAAACACCAGGCATGGAAAGCAGGGAAACTATCATTAGAACTACACCAGGATAAAAATTGAAACCTACTGTAGTTTTTTGTTGAAAAATGTGGTGTGGTTCATGAAACGTACCTATGTAATCCTTTACAATTGCCGTCGGGACGTTGAAACAAGATGACGCACTTCTTTTCGAATTAACGAACTAGAAAACAATCCAAGCAACAACTATCTGTTCTCGATGCGAAACACAGCAAATACGAGACGACGAGAGGAAACAAAGTGCCAACAGAAAATATAACCTTCCAACTAGGGATGGCAAGGATACATACGATACATATAATTTCCACTCCAAAAAAATTCGATATTATCATACCGGGTATCAGCTTCTGTAACAGCTCCCGGGTGATCTCAAGGGAAGAGGACCGCAGAAAATTTGTGGTGACTCCCCTGACTTTGGACTGACACCTGAGTCAGGTGACCTGACGCTGACGCACACACAACAAACGATCCCATGGTCCATCAAGAGAGTAATCCTTCGCAAGGCGGGGAGTTTTTCAATTGCAGGTAAACTTCCTCCAAACGACGTGAAATTATTGTCGTTCAGCTCCAATTCCTGTAGGTGGGGAGAGAAGTGCGACACGTTGATGGAGCTGAGGTAGTTTAAGGAAAGGTAGAGATGAGTGACGTTTCGGTAAGACGCGTCCATCCGGGATGGGGCATCGGTGAGAGAGTTGTTGAAGAAATAAAGCTCCGTGTGGTTGGCCGACGCGGCGGACGCGGGAGGCAGAACTTCGGGCCAAGATTTCAACCCTCTGGACGAACAGTCGACGAGAAGAGCGGAATTAAAAGGTCGATATCGGCAAGTGCACTTTGGCGGGCATTCATCCAGCCGACCATTTTTTAACCTTCCCTTTCTTCTTCTTTTCGTCTGGGGTACCGCCGCTACCCGCGGTACTCCTGAATCTACGCCACTGGAAACCACCAATAACCAAAACCTATCCAACAAAAACATTCCTCCTTTGACTGATGATTTTTGTTCAGTGGAATTGAGATAGCCTAGGTGGAGTGGGGATTAGAGTAAAGAAACAAACAAGCCCTCCAAATGTTAGCTTAAAAGGGCCCTTATAACATCGTCTTCTTTCTTTTCCTTTGACGCGGAAAAATGAGAGATTATGCATGTGTAACAGTTCATCGCCAAACTTCCGAGTTCTTAACAAACATGTTTCTTGGTATTTGTGCCAGGGCTCGAAATAAACTTCCTCAAAAACCTCCCTAAATGAACGTTCGAGATGGGAAATTTATTTATCAACTCCCAGTGAATTCTGCCTCCAAAAAGTAGGTAAGGTTTAGGCCAAAATTTCATTTTTCGTTCTTGACGGAAACCGTTCTCGCTGGGAACGAAATTTTCCGTTTTTTAGTTCTTTCGTTCCCATCTCCATTTAGGGCCTAAAATACCATAAAAATGATATATGCAATTTGGATATAAAATTAAGATTATAACAAAATAAGTGGAACGAAATTTGAAGGAACAATATTTTATCGTTCGGGTCAAGGTTTCTATTCGGAACGAAAAATAACGTTCTCGAGAAGAATGTTCTTCACCCGAACGATAAAATGTTGTTTCTTCAGCTTTCGTTCCCTCTAGGAACAGTATTTTTCAGAACTTTATAATGTCGTTCTCATTCAGAACTGTATCTAAAAATTTTAATTTTTCCTTCTTTTCGGGATCAGAACGGTTTGGGGGAACCGAATTTTGTATACCGTTTAGTGAATCCTGATTTCTGATGGTATCGCCTACAAACACACACTTCGTTCACAAGATGCCATTTAAGAAAACGTGTACGTGTAAACAGGTAGTCGGCTTCAGGTGAACTCCATGTCCAAAATTACTCTGAAAACGACGGTTAATTCGACCTCCTGACGTCCTTCAAAAGCAACGTAGGCCCAAAGCTCCTTAGCCCCTAACACCAAAGAAGCCCCACACCATCACGAGGTGCGATCAATATGAGACCTCCTTATTTATATGACATATAATTGGACATTGTCCAAAATATCCACTAAGTCCAAAAACGACACCTAACTCTTCAAGTACCCCTCCCGCAGCCGACTTGTTATTAGCTTCACGGTGATTTCGAATGGCTCTCAGACCCCTCTTAAATGGATTTGACGTCAAAAATTACTTCTACAACGACGCCTCATTCGACCTCCTTGCCCAAATCCTTCCAAAACCCCATTTGGTGGGAACGAACGACGACGACGGCGGTACGTTGTCGATTTTTTCGTTCCACTCTCCTCTCTACAGATTAAAACAGTGTTTTTTGAGCATATCAAACCGAGCCCAATTAATAACAATAAATTAATTGGGCTCTTTTTGAATGCTCGAATCGTTGAACCCATCAGCAGAGGAATTATCCCACTTCCTAATCTGCTACATTGGAATTGACCTTTTCAGCGTCGACAAACGCCCACAGGGCTAAATTGATCGAATGCTGCTCATGACATGATGACAACTAAAAAACAAACGGGTAAAAAGCGATATCTAAAAAGGTACTAACCTACCAAAGTCGTAATACGTAGTTATCTATGACGTCAAGGACATGAACTGGTTTCATTCCTATGGAAAACTACCAACGGAGTGTAAAGGTTCTGTCAGTCAATGGTAAGACCCGGAAGCCGCTTTGTAATATATAATTTATTTGGGGCAAGACAGCAAAGGGAATAACCCAGGATGACCTATCGCACAAAGAACAACAACACGGATTTAGTGCACTAAATTGTCCATGGCATGCCAATCTGGGTAATGGATAATTCGTGTTGGCGAGTCAGGAATATTCTTTCCTGTAATCGGAATAATTGACGGCAATTCCGTGTCAAGTGCTGCAAAGACAAACCCGAATGTTTCTCCAAACGAGCCCTAATCTATCGCAGTCTGATAGCGATTTCCCCCATCCAGATGAGTTTCTCACCAAATAAATGATTCATCAGCCCGGTTCCACGCCATCCCTGCCGCATTGTTTACCATAATGACCTCTGTGGATTGTTATCTGGATATCAGATATTCTTGACCTCGACATTGCAAGTGCTTGATAATACGTCTAGTCCGTGACCTTGATCGTGTGTCTTGTAAAACGGAATGTGAGTGGCGGAATTCATAGAAATGTGAATTAGTCTGCGAGGATGACGGTAGGAAAAACCGCTGCAAATTTTACACAAGGGTTTATTATTCTTTCATATAGGTTACTTGTGCAGAAATTTAATTCTGTCAATGAAAAAATTTAAAAAAATTTTTCGGATTTTGATTTCGAAAATTTTTTTTGGGGGATTTTTTTCAAATTTTTGTTTGTTTTTTGCTTGAAAAATATTTGACCTCCTGGGACCCATCAAAAATCTAATTTGTAGCCTCGTGAACGCCCTATAGATCGCAACAGTGAAATCGGATCGTTGCGGGACCCAAAAAAATGGATTCTACGTCCAAAAATACTTCGAAAACGACACCTGACTCGATCCTATAGCCAAAAGCCTTCATATAACCCCTCCCGTAGCCCCATTTTAGCCCCATAGCGCCCCACGGGTTTGGGCGATCGGGCTGAAAACCTTGCGAGCACAACTAGATAGTAAACCGAGTATTTTGTCAAAATTTCAGATTAAAAAAAAATTCCTACTGCCCAAAACGGCCCGGACGGCGGACGGCGACATTTCGGATTTAGAATGACATTCTATTGGTCAGTCTACATTGTAGACCTCTTGAAACGGATAATGTCAAATTTTGAGGCCGATCGGAGTCGTCGACCTCCGTCGCGAAAACATAGGTGTATTATTCAAAGAATAATAAACCAAAACACAATTATAAACAGCGCAATCTTTGTGAATCACTTCATGACTGTGGCGAACTACGGACTCTCTTCAGTGGGAAAACCTTTTAAAGCCTTGGAAAACCTTAGTCTTGCAAAGCGTAACCCTTCTGAGAGGTTACAGACTTACGTGTAATTTTATTTTCTTCGTTAACGCGAAATGACTCGTAAAAAAGGATCAACGACTACACAGACATCTGCTGACTGAAATCCTTTACCCAATAAGAAAAAAAAGGTTTTGACCAAAAATCGGACTTACGAGGTTTTCTCGATTTACTGTCATATTATGATGGTAAAGTCTCACAGCATTAAATACAAATATTGGAAGGTGAAGTGGGCCTAAAGGAAGAAAGAAATTGATCATTTCGATACAGACCTGAGGAAGTAGGGATTGACGAATGGCAGGTATGGCACGAACATTTTAGAAAGCTTCGAAGTATGATTAGCAGAAACCCTTCATATTATGTTTTATCAAACTCTCGTCGTAATGGATCTTCCTGATTTGAATTTACTTCTGTCAATCATTTCCTCCATCTTCATCGCCAAGGCATCCCTCAACCAAACAGGTAGCCCCCCCCTAAACGCCTCACCACATAACACCTGCACCGTGTCCGACCTGATCTCTGACTGACCGAAAATGGAAATCGCCTTAGAATCGATCAGGTCGATAAGAGAATTTCCTCAAGGAGAGTTCGAGTGAAAAGGGAACAAGGGGCGTTGGACGGCCTTTCCGCTAGGGACTTGGCCAGACAGTAAATCTCGGGGCACAATAAGCCCACGGTATAATGGCCAGCCCGTAGTCGGAGAGTCATAAATAATGAATGACGACCGCGTACGTTACACAGTCAAATTGGTGAATTAAGGATCAGGTACCGTGGCTAAGTGGAAGGACAAACACGTAAACAGCCAAGAACGGCGAACAACCAAAGTTGTAAACGGTAAATAAGGCAAAAAGTGGGGGAAAATGTGGGCAAAATTACACTTCGAATCCGCCAAAATGTATGACCACTACTCAGGATTTGATCATCTCCACATGGTCAGACATTCTAATACAGTATACTAAGAGAAGAAAAGAACCGGGAAGAGAGGCATCTCTCAGACATGGCTGAGGGTCCCATCCAAAGAATGCAGCCAGGGCAGCGAAGGAGTCTCAGAAGGGTGAAATAAAGTTCCCAATTGTTATCGATGATTCCCTTAAAAGCTGTTTGATGGCTAGCCTGTGGTGGCGTAACCAGTGAACCAGTGTGCGATGTCTTCGACAAAACAATCTTCGGCGAAAGGCCACAGAGAGCACGATCTGGCCGTTGCGGCAACTACTTCAAAGCCCGCGCCATTTACCACTCCCAGGAAAAGACTATCGAAGACCAGTTTCCACAGCTGTGGCCCCAGGACAGACGCCTGTCGGCAGCCCTTGGTCACGGGCTTTCCGAAGGCCAGGTCACGATCAACCATCTTGACTTCTCTCCCAGACTGGTAGCGGGAGAGAAGGGCCAAATAGCTCAGGGGGCTCTTCTCACAAGCTCCGACAAGACTTGTGGCCACCATATGTAGTCAAACGCTCCTTGGATATCCAGCTGAGGATATAATTCTGGGGAGTCTCGTCAGTTGACAGTTGACGTCAATAGTTACTATCCGCGCAGTCAGTTGATGACAACCTTCTTTGGCGCTGAAAATTGCTCAAGCTTGGGGGGGGGGGGGGGCTTACTCCCAGCCAGGAGCCGCCCAAGCACCTTCCCCAGGACGGAGAAAGGCAAATAGGACCTACCAGAGGTATGCAGTGACATACGTTTTCCAATCACCTTCAGGCCGCATCGGACATATCAGATAATCACCTCTCACACGGCGGGACGCATGCGGAACCCAATCAGAGAGGCAGCGGTCATGCTGCTCTGGTGTCTGGGAAAGTAGGATGCCAGCGTTTTTTGATAATCGCATTGTTAATGCTGACGCTGCCTCTCTTTTCCAGGAATGGCCAAGTCGCCCAGAGTGCTGCAAACGAAACACACGGAAAGTATGACCGAGCGGCCGACAATCTCAAGAGGTCATTCGCACTACCGGTTTGTTCATATGATGAGGCTCTCCATTCCGGATTCGACAAGTCTCTCAGAGGAACAGCCTGCATACTGGCAGATAAGTGAGAAACACCCCCCCCAGCAGAGTTAGGCAGTACTACAACTACAGCTACAAGTAGTAACTGCTACTTTTGTCTCAACTACTTATTTGTCAGAACTACAGCAGTAGCTGTTCGATTGCAGCTACTAACTACAAGCTGAGTTACTTTTTATGAAAAAAAAGCGGTGGTTAGTAATTAGTTGCTGTAACTATAACTATGTCCACATTTTGCTATCTCTGCCCCCAAGTTGTGAGAGGAGTTTGGGTGCAGTTCGCCATCATAAATGCTGTTTCTCATCGGCTGCGGGCAGCTCGGCAGAAGGTAAGAAACTTGTGACTAGAGGATGGATCAGGAGTTCCTGGTGTCCAGGACTGATTGCCTGACATCCCGCCGTCGTTCGTTCCATTGCTACGGTCAAGTCCACAGAGGATTTAAAAACAAAAGCTGTAACTTCATTCATCAAAACTAAAATAGGTACCTACTCGTTTTCTTCAACATTATCAACGATAAGTTTGAATTTCTCAGGTCTTAATTTAATGATAGTCATTAGTAAAACGAAGCTATCTGCATCTAAACTAGCTTTTAACAAGCTTCACCCAGTTGCATTTATTCGTCACGAATGTGGATGAACGGGGTGGCTTCACTGGTCAGTGGCTTCCTGAACATTCCGTCTAAGAATAGTTACCACCCTTAGTCGCAATGCAGGAAGCCTATTTGGTAGGGCGGGAAACTGTGTTGAAATGCTAAATCGTTCGTTGACCTCCGTAAACTTTGCTTTCTTTACTTTACGTTCACCGAAAGATTTACTATTTTCCGAATGGTATCGCTTTCTTTGAACATGATAGACGCATTACATATTACGACGAGGAAGAGCGGTTATAACGATTGCTTGGGTTGACCACCACAGAACTAACCAATCGCTGACAGGTGAGTAACTCATTAACATCAACTGGTAAAAAAGAAAGTCTCGCGATGAAAATGTTTAAAAACCCCCAAATCGACCTTGCAGAGGTGTAAGGCGATCGGCGATCGCAAATCTTGAAGGAGCATCTAGGATGGGCACCGATTATGGGAGTGTACATACTAGTTCAATATGCGATCTCAGGTCAGCCTGCGATCAACGCGTACCTACTCTCCACGAGCCACGCATGCGATCTCACTAGTTTTAAGAAATTCGTCAAATGCGTTGAATTCAGCTCATCTCCTGGGCGTATTAGAACTGGGGGATTGCGGCAGTTGGAGAACTTGTATGCAGGAAAAGCAGAGACTGGCACTAAGCTCTGATTTCATGAAAGGAGACTAGAGGCCAACTTGCTTTTTTAATGGACCGCAGGGAGGAGTACAAGGAGGGGAAATATGCACAGGTACCTACATCTTCGAGTAGGTTCTACTCAACTACCTCACTAACGTTGCGACCCGCCATATCCCAACCAGCGAACATACCATTCCCGATGATACCAGTACAGAGCCTGAAGAACGAACTAAATGAACTGACCGAACGACTACGAATATGTGCGAAATAATATCAGTATACCTAATAATATTATACTGATTCCCCAGTTAAGTCGTATTCTTGACCAACAACTTCCACCAGTTAGATGCAAAGTCTGAACACAGTAAGATTGTCTTTTGGGTCCTATTCCCCCAGTTGGAAAGCGCCTCTATCAACGTGTTGTAGGCCCACTTGTCAGAAAACACAACTGATCGTTCGAACTTAATAGGTAATTAAGTTTTTACTTTTACTAATTACTGAATAAAATTTTGCACAATTGATACAAAAAATAATAAATCTGGGTAAAATTCGCAGCGTTTTTTGTTTATTATTCTCGGAATAACGCACCTATGTAATCGCGACGGAGGTCGACAATTCTGATCGGCCTCAAAATTTGACATTATACGTTTCAAGATGTCTGGATTCCAAAAACGAAATGTCCGTCCGCCGTCGGATATCCGTTTTGGGCAGTAGGAATTTTTTTTTTAATCTGAAATTTTGACAAAATACTCGATTTACCATCTATTTGTGCCCGCAAGGTTTTCAGCCCGATCGCCCAAATCCATGGGGCTCAGTGGGGCTAAAACGGGGCTACGGGAGGGCTTTTTTGAAGGGTATCGGCTATAGGGTCGAGTTAGGTGTCGTTTTCGAAGTATTTTTGGACGTAGAACCCATTTTTGGGAGTTCCAGAACGATCCGATATCACCGTGGGAACCTCACGGGGCTGCAAATGCGGGGTTTGAAGGATCCCAGGAGATCAAATATTTTCCGTGTAATTTTGGACGCATAATCCACTGTCGAGGTGACATATCTGCCCGAACAATGTAGATTTTTTTTTTTTTTTTTTTTTTTTTCAAAATATTTTATTATTGAGACAGAATTAATTTTCGCTCAAGCAACGTACATCAAAGAATAATAAACCCTTGTGTAAAATTTGCAGTATTTTTAAAGAATGCACATTGGCCTTCAAAGAGGGCTCAGATCGCATAATATGCGTATCATATTATGATACGGACCATCACCTCAAAACTTTTCAAATTGAAGTTCAGTAACTGAATATCTCCAAAAACAGGCATAGATAGAGGCTTGGCCTTGAAAATAATTCAAAAGTAATTAGCGCTCTGAATCGCTGCAGGGAATCGAGCAGAACTGATTCAAGAGTCTTGGAACAAAACTGGTTCATTTACACACAATTATAGTGCCGTTGAACGACTCAACTCCAAGTAGGTCCGCCGAGCATAACATGTGAGCGGTATTACACACCGTTTTGATGTTGTGATTTTTTTTTTTTTTCGTCAAAAAAGTGAACAGCCACAAGTGGTGAAATAATATCGTCGCCAACCACCGAAACGGACGATGCTTAATTTTTCCATTTTCGCGGAGAGTACAACTTACTCTTCGCTCCCTCGGGACCTCGGCAGGGCCGGGCTGGTACCCCTGGACCCATTTCGACGCGCGCTGCCAGAGCTGGAGCCGCTGGACTCGTGTGTGCGCGGCATCCTTCATCTGCACCTTCACATGGCACACTGGCACGGCGTCCACCCGGGGGCGGCACGTGGGGGCGGACCACAGAAGGTTTTTTCCCCCCCGCCACTTTTCTTTCAAAACCCTCGTCGCCTTGGAGACCCCATTACGAATACAAGCCGAACGTCTAGGCAAAATCCACTCCAAGGTTCATCTTGAATCAATGGGATTACACCGTCTACTCCAAGTTCATAGAACAAGTCAATGAACCGCTTCGCCCCTTCACGATCTCCCCTTTTTGAAATAAGTGGAATTTTCCAAACTTTCTCCAGCACTTACAGAAATACTATTTGGGAAAAATAATCTTCGACAGAAACGGCGGCATGAAATCTATAAGGACCGATAACTCCTTTGTCCCGGTGATCCCCAGCGTTAGAAGTCCTCAGCAGGTGGGAAGTCAGCGAACTGTTGAGGTGCGAACAATGGGATGAAAAAGACTCGAGCCGTCGTTTCCGGGCACGAGACTGACCACTTCCTTGCTGACTTGTACAACAAAGGAGATCATACGGATCGAGAGCAAACTTAGGACCATCCAGCCAAACAACATTCGGTAGGCCATCCTTCGAATTTCACGTTAAAATTCAATGATCGTGTACCAACGCACAGAGGGATGAAAACCGAATCTAGCGGATCAAGTCTGTAATGACGTGAAAAAATTAAAGATGATCAGCATAGCATGGATTGTCTTTTGAATAGGTTTGAACGTAAATTTACGTAATAATAATAATAATAATAATAATAAATTAAATATTTATATTCGAGCGAAATGTGGCTCTGCAAGCACCCAGCACGAAAAATAGAAGGACTATTAAAATGTTAAAGTTAATTAATTTTAAAACGCTGCAAATTTTACACAAGGGTTTATTATTCTTCAATTTCAATTTCTTTCAGTTATTATCATTATTAAATAATGATAATATCCTCAATAATATAATATAATCAAATTTTGACAAAAGGCGTTTTATCAACTGGGGAATCGCTTCATCATTGGCGGAGACTTCAATGCAAAACATATTGGGGCTCACGAATGTGCCAGATACGTGCAGCTAAGAAACTGCATCCCTTTATCAACCGGTAAGCCAATGAACTATACATGTAGCGATATAAGGAAAAAACCAGATCTACTTGATTTCTTCTCACTTAAAAATATCTCAGCTAACTATGCATACACTGACGAGTGCTTCAATCTCAGTTCGGACCACTCAACAGTAATCCTCACACTGAGCGACCAAATCATCATCAAGCCGCACAATCCAGTTTTAGTTGGCAAATTGGCATCAGTTCAAAATGGACGTGAATCAACGTATCGACCTTATTAGTGTGACATTGACCACGCCAGAAGAGGTTGACGGCCAGCTGGAAAAAGGCCGTAGCTGCCATACAAGATGCAGCTTGGCAAAATACTCCTGAGCTTCCTAAAAAGCTGAAGGGGATAAATTACCTTAAGGAAATAGTAGATATCATAGAACGCGTAGAGCCAGAAGAATCTGGCAAGCCTTAACCCAGCCCATAAGACCAAACGGTATAAAATTGCTAATGAACTTAGAGGAATGGTTAAAAAATCAAAGAAGAAACTCAAAAAGAACTCCTTTCAACGCTTACTAGCCACAGGGACACTGATTACTCCCTGTGGAAGGCAAAAAAATACTTGAAGCGACCCGTAGTTCAGGCACCACCCATACTGGACACGATAGGTGGATCAGGACCAACCAGGAGAAGGCTGACGCGTTTGCTTCTCACATGGCTAACATCTTCACCCCAAATCCTGGCAGCCCTGAAGAAGAGCCGCTCAAGGAGATTCCGTCCAGTGACCAGGAGACTGTGATCGAAAGAGTAACTGTCAAACAAGTGCAGATGACTATAAAAAAAGATATTAACCCGAAAAAGGCGACTGCAGAACCTTCCTCGGAAGGTGATTGTTAAACTCACACAGATTATCAATGCAGCCAACAGGCTTTGCTATGTACCTCAGCTCAACAGATCCCCACGGTGAATTCGAATCGTTCTGGGACCCTCGAAAATCGGTTCTACGTCCAAAAATACAACGAAAACGCTACATAACTCGACCCCATAGCCGAAAACCTCCAAAAAATCCCTCCCGTAGCTCCATAGCGCCCCACGGGTTTGGGCGATCGGGCTGAAAACCTTGAGAGCACAACTAGATGGTAAACCGAGTACTTATTTTGACAAAATTTCAGATTTTTCAAAAAAATTCCCACTTCCCAAATCGGCTCGGACGGCGGAAGGACATTTCGTTTATAGAATTTACACCTTTTGAATCGATAAATTAATAATGCCGAATTTTGAATCGATAAATTAAATGCCGAATTTTGAGGCCGATTAGACTTTTCGAACTCCGTCGCGATTACGTAGGTGTATTTCACAGCCTCACCCAGCTGCGAATTCCCAGCCTCACCACGCTGATTGTTCCATTACGCTAGGTAATGGAACAATCTTAAAGAAAACATTCAAACCTACCTATTTCAAAGCAACCAAAAGAAATACCTACTCAAGTCCAATATTTTCGTTTATTATTCTTGGAATAATACACCTATGTTTTCGCGACGCGGGTCGACGACTCCGATCGGCCTCAAAATTTGACATTATCCATTTCAAGAGGTCTACATTCAAAATCCGAAATGTCCGTCCGCCGTCCGCCGTCCGGGCCGTTTTGGGCAGTAGGAATTTTTTTTAAAATCTGAAATTTTGACAAAATACTTGGTTTACCATCTAGTTGTGCCCGAAAGGTTTTCAGTCCGATCGCCCAAACCCGTGGGGCGCTCTGGGGCTATAATGGGGCTACGGGAGGGGTTTTTTGAAGGCTTTTAGCTATGGGATCGAGTTAGGTGTCGTTTTCGAAGTATTTTCGGACGTAGAATCCATTTTTGGGGGTCCCGGAACGATCCGATTTCACTGGGGTGATCTTTAGGGCTTTCATGGGGCTAAAAATGGGATTTTTGAAGGATCCCAGGATGTTAAATATTATTTGAGTAAAAAATACAGAATTTTTGAAAAAACACATTTTTGAACAAAAAAATCCAAAAAAAAAAATTTTTGAAATAAAAATCAAAAAAAAATTTTTTTTTTAATTTTTTCATTGACAGAATTTAATTTCTGCACAAGTAACCTATATCAAAGAATAATAAACCCTTGTGTAAAATTTGCAGCGTTTTTCCAATAGTACTGGACAATAATTGTAAAGATAATTTTCATGTCCATTCGTCACTTACATAATTTCAAGTTCTCAGAAGTTATTAGGTGTATCTTGCTCTTTGGTCAGTCATGATACCTATACAGGAAAACATGACTTTCCAGGAAAATGAACCTTCATTTTTGGGACTTTTGACCCGCCAGATACGGATTTCGTCTCATTGTTGACGCTCTTTAACCATAAACAAAATTTGTTTAATATGCACTACTTAACTTTGAACTATTTTTCAACGAAATTACACGAGGGTACTCGCGTGTTCTGAGTCGAAGGATTTTGATGTGTAAATTCGCCAAATCGCTGAGGGTGACGAAGAGATGGTGGAGCTTTACTAACTTACTCTGTGGTGGAGCTCCACTGTGAAGTAAAATCCAACTTTGTAAGTCGATCCCCTATAATATATCATATTATGATATTATGATATTATGATTATGATGGTAGCTTGAACATGTTCACGACGTCTTACCACTTACCGCTAATCCATAGGCCAACGGTTGCTGTCGATGACGGAGCTTGCAGGCCTTATGAGCCTCCCAGACAGAGCTTGAATTCCTCTCACAGGAGCTCTCGAATGCTAATTTCTTTCGCATTCTTTCTCCCTCGGCCTGATACCGTTTTACAGTTTAGTAATTCAGGCGACGACGCGATGACGCAGCTTTCAGAAGACGGAAGCCCGTTTTGAACAACGACATGGGTCGATGGTATGAAAACTGAAAATAAGTAACTACACGGGCTCCGGAACTCCCTGCAACAAGGTTCATAAGGTTCACAACTACAGCGTACACAAACACAACAAACAATGTTCCCTGAGTTCTATTCTCCTAGGAATGCAAATCGATTTTAGATTAAATTAGTGATGCGTCATCGACATCGGTGTTTTTCAAGAAACATCGATGTTTGGATTGCGATGTTTTTAACATCGATGTTTCTTACCAATGTTTTAAAATTTTTTCTTATTTTTTATTTTTCTATTAAATAGAACAAATTTTCTATTAAACAAAACAAATTTTGTTGTGTCCCATGACGATTTTGATTTATTATTCTTGGAGTAATACATCTATGTAATCGCGATGGGGGTCTAAAATACTGATCGGTCTCAAAATTTGACATTATTATTATTATTCGTTTCAAGAGGTCTCAATTCAAAAAACGAAATGACTCCTCTGTTAGTGTAGCGCCTAAATTGTATAATGTACAATAATAATATTATTAGACACTAATAGACAATTATATTATTCGACCCGATTATTGTAGTGTGGGGGTCCTAACTTGAGTCCCGTTCGTTTAGGTTCGACTCACCGAAATCACAGTATCACCGGAAGCAATAGGTACCCAAGCAGCAATAAAATAGCAGTGCTATTATAGCACTCAAACGACATGTATGTCGTTTTATAGGTATATCTACATGTACCTAACAGGTCCTACTGTAAGGATGAGATCGTTTGTTTCAGAAGCGGAAATGAAGTTGGTTGACGCAAGATCGAACTCATCATTCGGTTTGTGAGTCAGTGAAAAAACGCCAAGTTGATGACCCAGACTTGTTCAGGAAGTTGAGCTTCAGTTACAATAGCGGTAAACAACAACAAGGCAGCAAAACCGTGTGACGCGAGTCTTTCACCTTACAGCAGTTCGGGTTGAGGGAACTCACTCTTTATAAAAAGGGACATGTTGTGAGGGTGATAAGTGAAGGGAAATGATGAGCAGCGAGAGATCGATTTTGTTAGCGAATCAAGCGGTTCATTGGTCTATGAACCGAGTCAACTCGCTTTTCCGCTGAAGTAAATTTTGATTAGCAGGCTGTCATTGCTCCTGAAAATCGGCCGGTAGCTAGCATATTTCCTTCAGAGTCGTAGAATATGCTGTAGAACAATATTATGTAGGTAACAACCTACACAATAATAATAATAATAATAACCTGGGGGGGGGGGGGGGGGATACCTTTGGCGGTGCCCTTTGAGTGGTTTGAAGGGAAAAAACGCTGCAAATTTTACACAAGAGTTTATTATTCTTTGATATAGGTTACTTGTGCAAAAATTATTTCTGTGTTAATGGAAAAAATTTTGGGAAAAAAAATTTTTTGGAATTTTTTTGTTTTCAAACTTTTTTTTGGATTTTTTTTTCCAACAAAATTTTTTTCAAAAATTCTTCATTTTTTGCTCGAAAAATATTTAACCTCCTGGGATCCTTCAAAAATCCCATTTTTAGCCCCATGATCGCAACAGTGAAATCGGATCGTTCTGGGACCCCCAAAAATGGTTCACTGGCCATCAGTCATGTAGCCAATTTTAACAGTGGGCCCATATTCCAAATTTTGGAATAGTAGTAATTTTAGTAATAGTAATTTTAAATTACTATTGTCAAGTTATGTACCACCATTCTGGAACGATTTCATCAGTCATACTTACTTTATACCTACTATATTTGTACTTGTTCCTATACCTTCTGTATAATATAATTTTATGGTTTTCTCTGATGCTAATGACAAATGTTTCCTTGTCAGGGCTGTAGATGAGCTTAGTTGCCCGAAACCGGTCCCCACGCTAGAATTGTTTACTGAAATAACCAATTTAGTAGGTACCTATTGAAACCAGCAGAGTCGTTCTCTCTCCCTAACCACCTCATTGGATTAGACTTCTGCACCATCGGCAAACAACCACTTTGTAAGAAGAACGTTTCCTCTAATTGCCTCTTGGGGGATATGGGTCCCCTATCTACTATTATATAGTAGAGTTTGATCCAACTGCCCAGGCTAATGGGAGGACGGCGAGGCAATCAGGAGGAAGTTGAATCCCGTCCTAAAGTGAAATCCTGGGTGGCCATTAAACGGCCAGTATAAATTTCATACTAGAAGTGGAAAGCATTTTGAAAGGGTTACCCTCTGACCTTTCGTCAGGCCATACCTACCCCAGATGAACTGTCGTCCTCCAAGTTTTTGCCCGTCACGAGGTCCTTTTTCCACGCTAAAGTTGCTCCTCACTGACAGACGAAGGAACGTTTTCTATAATATCGATTAAATAATTATTTAATCGGAGTGGTGTATACACTACTAACATGTAGATACGTTTTAAACAAAATTTAGTCAATTTTAGAACCTATTTACATTTTTTAACGTATTTTGGCATGGGGTGCATATTTTGCATAATTTAAGCAGACGAAATGGCCGATATAATATATTATATTATATCGACCATTTCGTCTGTGTATAATAATTATACATTTTGGAATTATTCCAAAATTTTGTGCATAAAATTCCAGTCTTTAATAATAACATAGATAAAATTACCTTAGGCCTAAGGTAATTTTATCTATGTTCCAATGGTAATTTTATTCCTATGTTCCTATGGTAATTTTATCTATGTTCCATCTATATCCAATGGAAGTGAACCGGTTCACTTCCATTGGATCCTCCAGAGGCTGGGTTACCAAATTTCGGTAACTGCAGCTTCTGGAGCTCATTTTATCATTTAATAATGATTAACAGGATGTTTTCATATTTTTCCCGTCACGACATAAAAAAGCGTTACGCAACATAATCGCGAAAACTATAATCACATGATTGGTCTGTAAGGAAGTTTGGCGATTGGTTACAAGTAGAGGGTAAAATTAATCATTATTAAATGATCTGACTGTAGAACCATGGGTCTACCGTCCTTTTTTTTTTTTCTTTTTTTTTTCTAGTGCGTGATCGATAAGTAAATTCACCTGGAAAGAGCGGGTATTTGCGGAAAAGCATCCCTGCTCATTCCATGGAATGAGCGCTGCAGCGCTCATGTTTGCGCTCTGGGATGCGCAGGGGAGCTTTTCTGCGAATACCCGCTCTTTGCAGGTGAATTAACGATCACGGACTTGAGAAATGAGCTTTATCCGATAACTGTACCGTCTAAATCACGATCTGACGAAATCAATAGGTACCTATTTTGATTGGAAGGTAATAATACCCGCCTGCGATCCATAAAATTTATGGATATTTATATCCTAGGCATCTGTCATAAATATACTCCATAGATACCCCGTAAATTACACGATGTCAAACTAAATAAAATTCATTTAATGAATCTAAATTATAATTTTAAATTTTATGAAAATTTCATAAACATTCATTATTTAGATTCATTAATTACACAGGTTTACAAAAAAAAGGTCAATCTTAGGCGCCGCCGAAAAAACCATCAAACTCTATGGTTTTTGGGGTGCTGAATCCGAATCCGACCCCCGTTTTTTTCGGTCACGTCCAAATTTTCGAGATATTGGCGATTTTTCGTTTTTTCGACCTTTTTCCGTTTTGAAAATCACAGCTAAATGTGCGGATGCCCAAAAATTCCACAAAAACTCTCTTCTCACTGGAAATTTATCGCTGATTCCGAAAATATATATGAGTTGGTGTCTAAAACCACGAGAAATGTGTGATTTTGCCAACAAATGTTGAAAAAACGTGGTTTTTTCAAAACCAAAGTCACGTTTTTTGATACTTTTTACCTTCTAGCGTGAAAACTAAGGCCGTTAATAAAATTTTTCCGACGAGGTCTTGTAGGTAGATTGTTTCTGCGTCGAATGGGACCAACCGTGATTCTTTACCTTCCATAATAAGGGAGCTATGATTTTTCAAAGTTTCTACCCATTTTGGCCATGTCGTAGAACATGAACTCCTGGAGTCGGCAATGCAACTTGATCACAACAAAACTTTGTTCCGAGGAATATATTGGACTCGGAGGCATCAATTCAGACCGACTCAAAGATGGTTTTATTCATCAAGAACTCACGGGATTGCACTTGAAGCCCTGAAAAACAAACGCCCAGAAACTTTGAAAAATCATAGCCCCCTTATTATGGAATGTAAAGAATCACGGTTGGTCCCATTCGACGCAGAAACAATCTACCTACAAGACCTCGTTGGAAAAATTTTATTAACTGCCTTAGTTTTCACGCTAGAAGGTAAAAAGTATCAAAAAACGTGACTTTGGTTTTGAAAAAACCACGTTTTTTCAACATTTTTTGGCAAAATCACACATTTCTCGTGGTTTTAGACACCAACTCATATATATTTTCGGAATCAGCGATAAATTTCCAGTAAGAAGAGAGTTTTTGTGGAATTTTTGGGCATCCGCACGTTTAGCTGTGATTTTCAAAACGGAAAAAGGTAGAAAAAACGAAAAATCGCCAATAGGTAGGTATCTCGAAAATTTGGACGTGACCGAAAAAAACGGGGGTCGGATTCGGATTCAGCACCCCAAAAAACATAGAGTTTGATGGTTTTTTCTGCGGCGCCTGAGATTGACCTTTTTTTTGTAAACCTGTGTTATTAATCATTTAATGATTAATAATTAATGAATCTAAATAAATGAATATTGCTTTTGATAAAATTTATCAAATACTTTACTTTAACCCAGCTGCACATTTATTCCCAAAAATTCCATGGTCATCAACGGGATTCGAACCCGTGGCAGTTTTTCCGGTATTCGGTGTGTGGCGGGTGACCTCACCAGAAATAGAGGTACCAAATTTGAAGGGTTAGACTCCTTTCATCATCAAAATCCAGGAAGCTCAACATGCATGTTTTGAGACTTCTTTCCTCTTTTTTTTTTTTTTTTTTTTTTTTTTTTTTTTTTTTTTTTTGGCATTGAACTGGTACAGGCCGCAGCCCCGTAGAGAGGGGGGGGGGGGCACTGGGCCCGTTGCCCCCGGGCCCGGCCTTCGTAGGGGGGACCGGATTTTCTTGAGAACGTTTTTTTTTTTTTTTTAGGGGGCCCGAAGAATTTTGCCCCCGGGCCCGGATTTTCTCTCCACGGCCCTGACAGGCCGTCCTAGTGATTCTCAGCAGGCTTGTTTAGTTGCTCAGAAATTGCTGCTTAACTGCTGCAAAATATGAAATTCACAGGTTTGAAATCGGGCCATCCAGATCCAAAACCCCCACTCAAGTTGAGTAGGTATAAAAAAAAATTTTTAAATTAAAACTACGTTGAAAAACGCGATTCCAAGAGAAGCCCCCTTAAAGTCCCGTTCGGCAATCGCAGGAATTTTTAGGTTCGTACATACATACCTACTTACTGGTCAGCGAGTTCTTTCATGTTTTGTGTCTGCCATTCCTCGAATGAATAAAAATTAAAAGATAACAGACGCTAATGGATTTCTTATCAGTAATATTTACCACCGGCTTTCAAACCATTTCAGTCGAAGTTTCTAGAAATACAATAAACATACAAATAATATCCGGTATAATAAATGTTTTCAAGTGTTTATTGGTTGCTCATTACTTCAGTAAGTCTCTTCATGATTGTTATGTATTCGATAAATGGAAATACGGGGTTGAGGTGGTTAGGGTGAGAAATGACTCCTCTGCTGAGTAAATTGTTTATTTAAATAAACGTAGCGTGGGGACCGGTTTCGAGCAGTTATACTCATCTACAGCCCAGGGTAACTTGGGAACAGTTGAACTGATATTCACCTGAATATCAGTTCAACTGTTCCTTAAGAACATCTTAAAACACAATGTACCATAACTGTTGCAGCCTGCTGAACCGTTAGAGGGTTTTTGGACAAGAAAATTTAATGGCTCTTTTCGACCCCTGTGCAGCGGACGGACATTTCATTTGTGGAATCTACGCATCTTGAAAGGTAATTGGAATTAAGTAGACCATCTAGGTGCCTAATTTTGTGAATGTTGAACGTTCACATTTGTTTGTCATAATTTGAGAAATTTGTGGTCCTAACTCGTCATAATCAAGGAGTTCCTACGGGGTGGGGCTTCGATAGGTCACACATTACTCATAGTGTCGCACTAATGATGCTCTGCCTCCCAGTGTGATATTTTCAGCCTTCTAAACCGAATGACGACTAACGTTTTTTCCCATTCGAAAAACCGGGCGTCCTCCAACTTTAAAGGCGGTATTCAGGTGCACTTCCTAGCTCCGGGCTGAGGTCAAGTCCAAGTCATTTGATGCCATTTCGATTCTGTTGTTCGCTATTCCGGTTTCCTGATAGCTGTGGGTTCCACCGCCCGGCTTTAAGTAAAAGCTGTACAAGCAGGAAAATATGAAACTGGTAACGACTGAGTCGGCCTGACCGTACAATGGCGTTACGTCCAGCTGCATAAAGTGATGCTTGTAATACTCGGTGTTTTATGGGCTGTAACCGCCTTCTCGAGCTGGTCAGGAAGTTACGTGGTGGCGCGGTACCAACTACTTGAAATTTGAAAATTCTTACCCTTATTTGGCAATTCTCATCGGGCTTATGACACACAAATCGGACAGGTCAACGAACCAAGGCTCCCTTCTGTTATGTTCAGAGCCGATATGAAACCAAGCATATGTGTTATTGTTTTGTGCGATCCACAACACGTGTCACACGCGATCGAACAGCCCCTCGTTTCATCGCCCATTTGTGTACGAATCCGATAAGCCAACTGGAGTTGGCAGGCGGGAGGAGAAAGAGTATGCGGAGACCTTTTTCGTTTTTTAAACGAAAGGAAGGACCGGGGAGGAAAAACTAGCCTAATGATTTATGATGGATCGAGCATTATAATAAATCCACAAGAATACTATATGGATTTTACATCATTTCAGGACTTTCACCATAACTAGTTCAGCCTCTGAATGGACCTCTTCCCACGGCTATGCCATAAACCACGATGGCATTTTACCAATAAATGAAAGCTCGACCTCACCAGATTCTAGCCCAGAAGCACCTCAAATTGAAGTGTAACCCCACTCGAAACTTCCAGGTACTTGTATTATATTTGTAAAACGCTGCAAATTTCACACGAGGGTTTATTATTCTTTGATATAGGTTAAATGTCCGAATATTTATTCTGCGTCAACAAAAAAGTTTGAAAAAAAAAAGATTTTTTTTTTCAAACTTTTTTTTTCAAAAACTTTTTTTTACTCGGAAAATATTCGACCTCCTGGGATTTTTCAAAAATCCCATTCGTAGCCCCATGAAAGCCCTATAGATCCCCACAGTGAAATTGGATCGTTCCGGGACCCCCAAAAATGGATTCTACGTCCAAAAATACTTCGAACACGACACCTAACTCGATCCCTTAGCTAAAAGCCTAAAAAAACCTCCCATAGCCCCATTTTAGCCCCATAGTGCCCCACGGGTTTGGGCGATCGGTCTGAAAACCTTGCGGGCACAAATAGATGGTAAACCAAGTATTTTGTCAAAGATTTTTTAAAGAATTCCTACTGCCCAAAACGGACCGGACGGCGGACGGACATTTCGGTTTTGGAATCCAGACCTCTAGAAACGGATAATGTCAAATTTTGAGGCCGATCGGAGTCGTCGACCTCCGTCGCGATTACATAGGTGTATTATTCCAAGAATAATGAATACTCGAAAAAGCCTATTTTCGGTCATTTAAAGGCCCTTAGAGTGGCCCGATCGAGCTGCAAATTGGATTACGCAAGGGTTTATTATTATTTTCGATGAAACTATGTTTTGCGATAATTGGACAGGTCTGGGACCCCCTTTAATCGATTCTACGTCCAAAATTACTTTGAAAATGTCACCACACTCGCCTACCCGGTCATATTTCCTTAACCTTAAGCTCCTTGAAAAACCCCATTTCCGCCCAATTCCCCCCGTAAAACCCTGTGAGGTTGTTCGATCGAGCTGAAAAATTTGCGGGCTCAACTGAGTCCCAAAATGTCAGTTTCTTTGAAAATATTCTAATACCAAATTGTTGATAGAAAATTGTTCTAGACTGGTCGGACTGGTCTGGGATTTGATCGATTTCAAGTCCAAAATTACATCGATGTTCACACCCTACTCGCCACCATCGCTGAGTTCCTCTAAATAGCCCCATTTCGTGACCCTTAAAAGCCCCACAGAACCCAGAGAAATTGTCTGATTAAGCTGAAAAGTTTGTGGGACCAAGTTGGGACCCGATACTTGTGTAAACATTTTTTTATTTTATTTTATTTTATTTTTTTTTGAAAAATGTCTACTGGCAAAAGTGTGGTCGGTGGAGAGACATTTAATTTTTGAAACATGTAGTGTTCAATTTTGAGGCCAATCAAAATTTTCGACCGCCGCACAGTGGGCTAGAATGGATATTTAGCGCGAAAAAAGTCCAAGTTTGAAAGTCGTTGATAAGATTTTATACATGGGGTTCACAGAGGTATTGTTGTGGAACTTGAACCTGGAAGAGGAAGCTCCAATATTATGTCCGGGCCGCAAGATGAGACTCACCTACACCGCTTGCTCTTGTTATTAAATAACAAGATAAATTTTATCACCTCATTACGTGTTCGATTGCGGAAAGAGCCAGATATTTTTCCAGTTCGTCTTCCGCTATGGAATCCCATTCTCAAGGTTAGTAAAAACGCCTTGTATTACATTTTTTCAAATAATTTAAATTTTTGCATGTTTTTCCAGTAATTTATGAAAAATAGCCAAATATCGTTATTCAAAAAGGTATTTTTAAAAAACGCAGGTAAATGCAGGGTTTCTCTCATCCAAAAATGTGATGTAGGTACATGTATTCAGGTGTTGTTTGCTGAAAAAAAAAAAAAAAAAATTGCAAAAGCAGGGACAACAGTCTCATGTAATGATTTATGTACAGGAAGCTCCGGTGTGGTTAAGTACGGCGGCTGTTCAACGAGTGGCATGCAGCAGGAACAAGAAACAACAGAAACCTGTGGAAGTTACCCCGAGCGATTGATTATTTTAAGATTGAAAAAATACCTATATGAAGAATACAAAAAATAAAAGGTTAAGAAATATGATATAATTATATTATATTTGGCACAAACCTGGTTTAATTTGATTTTAAAAACCTTCAGAATTATTCCAAACATAACATGACTCAGAAAATTTGATTTCGTCCATTTTTATGACATAAATTTGTAAATTTTTCAAAAACGTTAGGTTTTAGCGACTCGGGAATAGTTGCATTCGACTCAGCACACGGCAAAACATAGAGAATGTGAGTATGATCCGATTCAGAACACGTTTTGAATTTTTTTCGCGCTAAGCATCCTCGCGCCGTTGCGAATACACAGGACCTATGTATTATTTCTGGTGGATTATTCCAAGAACTAGCACTCAGACATAAGGCCTCGCTTTGCTCGGCCGACCACTTTCTTGGACAGAAGGCCGCTGACGCGCCCGGGATCTGTTCAAATTAAACTCGCCGTCTAAATTCGCCGATCGTCAGAATGATTTTTTGTCGGGATTTCGCATTAAAATTCGGATCTCTAGGTAGGATACAGAGGAAACGCCGACTCAATCGGACAGTGAACAACGTAGACAGGGATAATTGCGCGGATTTGCGCTCATCGAAAATTTTGCTTAACGCGCTTATCGAACGTAAAATTGGCCGAGGAATCCAAATTCGCCAAAAAATGTAGGGGTTCCCATTTGATATAAGAAAGTTGGGCGCAAATGCGCCTATTTGCCCGCATCTCAGGGGGAGCTCAACCCCCTAAGGACACTTAAATACGGGACGCCGAACCCGTAGAAAAAATCTCCATATTTTTATCGCTCACCCCTTTAGGAGGAGAAGGCTTGTGACATACTCTGCTAGATAACTAACCAAAACCTAAAATATCTATCGAGAATACATTCAAATTGGCCGAAATGTCCGTTTCATGACGTTTATTCCGCAAAGGTGTATTTCATGAACTTTTTGACAAAAGTGGCTATTTTATGATACCAACATCCTATGACTTGTGACTTTTACCGTCTCTGGTCATCAATTTATATATAGCTACTGACACCATGCTATTAATGAGAGGTTACTATCAGCCACTAATAATTATGATTCGTGGCTAATAAATCTTGCGTCGATAGCCTAAATCATTGTATTTATAGGAATGATCTTCGCCATCAACCTCATAACGTTACTTCAATTGAAATAATCATTAAAAGAGGTTTATGTTCAGAAAATGCCGGCAGACCGTTTAAGTTTAACGTCCTATTGATTTTCCATTTCAAGTAGCAAAGTCAAGAGCGCCAGTGGAATCGATTCCTGAGCTCTGTTCTCACTGCGAAAAAAGCTAGCAAAAGATGAAGTGGACTTATCGCAGCGCTGCTTATGCTAATCTGTGAGTCACATTGAATGACTCAACCCGGCCGCAGGGATACCAACGTGGGTGACCTGTGGGCCGTTCGAGCCACAAAATGGGCTATCTTCGCCTTCTGGGTTGCAATTTAGTCACGCATTATGGGGTTGGCCAGCGGCAGAAATGGGATTTGACTTTCCGGGAAATGTTTTGAGGAGGAACTCCCCACACAGTAATTGGAAGCCGTTTGGCAACAAAAGGTATTCCTTGTAGAAAACAACTTTACGCCTTACCGACATAGCAAAACACCACTTAAACATCGCTCATCCGCCGCATTTTCCTATAAATAAACATTCGGGATTAAGAGTAAACTGGAGGAAAAATCGATGAGGATGAAGGTAGTAATCGCTATGTAGTATGTTTTGTTGTTCAACAATATTAAAGCAGACCTCATGCATGAGGTTCAAGGTGGAGGTCTAAACGGACCAACCTCTACTTACCGCCGAGCTTTCGAAATATACAACCATCAGAACTCAAGGACTCGCGAAGGATGCATTGAGTTCTGAAGTCAGCGTTCAAGTGAACAAGTTGGGTGTTTTAATGTTTTAAAATCGTTACAGTAATATTCTAATGAAATAATTAAGATAAATTCCTGTACACTAAGTCTTGTTACCCGGTGTTCACACATGAGGAGCGTCCGGTCAAAAGTAAACTTGTCGGAACAGATGTAACTTTTCAGCAGGGAATAGGTAGGCACAAAAACGTTTGAAATTATGTAAAAAAACGCTGCAAATTTTACACGAGGGTTTATTATTCTTTGATATAGGTTACTTGTGCAAAAATTTAATTGTCAATGAAAAAAAAAAAAAAAAAATTGTAAAAAAACTTTTTTTTGGCTTCTTTTCAAAAATGTTTTTTTTTTTTTCAAAAAATTTTTGTTTTTACTTGAAAAATATTTGACTTCCTGGGATTCTTCAAAAATCCCATTCGTAGCCCCATGAAAGCCCTATACATCGCAACAGTGAACTCGGATCGTTCCAGGACCCCAAAAAAATGGATTTTACTTCCAAAAATACTTCGTAAACGACACCTCACTCGATTCCATAGCCAAAAGCCTTTAAAAAAAAAAAAAACCTCCCGTAGCCCCATTTTAGTCCCATAGCGCCCCACGGGTTTGGGCGATCGGGCTGAAAACCTTGCGGGCACAACTAGATGGTAAACCGAGTATTTTGTGTTGGGAGGACGCCGAACTAGTGGCCTAAAGTACATTATTCCGTAATAAATAAACGTGACATTCCCGTCTCCCTCCCAGACTAAAGTCTTTGGGCAGTTAGGCCATGGCTAATCATGTTCTATGCTAAAACCAGAATCCTTAGTTGTGTGTGTGTGCACACATGTGCGTTAATCTAAGTATGGCTGAGTGACTGATTACCTACTTTAGGAACCTACCTATTCCACCAGCCCTGTGTGGAATCACCGAAAAACACATTCTGTGTTCCATTTGTTGGATCCTTGGACATAACAGAAACAATTCGAGGGTCTGGGGGTGTCCCCCAGAACAACGGTAAAAATATAGTTAACCACAGGCGGCATTTTCTATCATCAGGAAACGCTTGACGAGTTAGAAGACGCCCATGAGTGTCTTAATCTATTCAAATCCGGATATTTCCGAAAAATGGCTTTGTTGGCTTCAGACCAGACGCTCCTCACATATTAGTTATGGTTGGGTCTCCTTGTATCCTTGAGCCGAACGATGAGACATTATACCACGAAAGTTTGTTCCGTCTTGATCTTAACCCTGATCCCCTGACATAATTTCGATTTTGAGGGTCGATCACACAAGCTCTTTATAGGATCTCTACCCAGTCTACTAACAGGTCATTTGAGTGATCTCGTTGACGTTTTTTTTCATGACCAATTTCATCAAAAAACCACTGAACGGAGAACAAAACATTTGTGATCTCACGAATCGTTTAATCCTTCGTTGATCCCCTTCACACCCATATACATCGACGAATCCCATGGTTAAAGAATTAGTTAACAGTTAATTGGTGTATTACGAAGTTTATAAATGCTGAGAGCTCTCGAACACTTCCTAGAAAGAATTTGAGAAAGTTTCAAGTCCCACGCTTTCCGAAAGTAACGAATACGAGGTTAAGTAAGCACTTTACGATCACATAGTTACACTATACACTTGGAACTATTTTGATGAAATTTTAATTACCATTGACTCAACAATTTTCACATTCTGAAAAATACCTCGAGGCACTAAACTAAATTAACTTTTTTTCTATTTTTTTTACTGAGCTCGGATTAGGGAAGTATTAGGAAGAAGAGAAGGAATCAATACAAACTCCTCTAAACTGGGTCAGATTCTCAAGATGACTACTCGGGCACACCCAGTCTATCTTTAATGAAGAAAAAAGCAGGAAGTCCCTGTCAAAGACAAGATACAAGGTCAACTAATCGAAAGTTGACCGTAGGGTTTAGAGGTCGGAAGTTATCATTTTCTGATCGGGTCCGTCGCGTGACTGCTCAGGTGACTCAGCGTGAAACATCGTTTGGGAGGTTCGCGGAGGTCAAGACGTTTTAATCTGGGAATTCAATTTGTCGAGAAGCGCAAAACGGTGAAAACGTCTATAAATCTTTTACTTGAGGGGTTTACTACTTGTCTTCGACTTCACTTTAGGAAAGAGTTTTCGAATAGGTTGCAGAGGCCCAATGTGGGGATTTGGGAGAACGATGAAAAATGCGAGTGACAATAATGGACAATTATTGCAATTTTGGAGGACAAAACCTTTTTCGATTTGAAAGTGACAACAAAGCAAATATTAGCGTGGGTACATACTGGTTTCAGGCTGCTAAGCCCACCTACTGTAACAGCCCACTTGAAGCGATTGAGCACTTAATAGCTTTTTGGTTTATCGACCGTTCTGACTATGAAAAGCTGACTTCTTGCAAATTTAGAGCTTGTGGGCTCTTACCTATACCGCTTGGAAACACCGTCATCTCTGATGAATAGTCGAAGAGGAATTTTATATTTAAGAAAAGAAATAATTGCAGGGTTTTGCCCCTTGTGATATGGTGAGATGCACTGCACGGATTTTCCCCAACTCGGCGGAAATGGATTAATACTAAACTGTTTTACAAAAACTGGTTGTGTGGTTTTATGAAACTTTTTTTCACATTATAGACATTTAACTACAAATTTTCGGAATAATATTCCATTAAGGGTATAAAAATAAGTAAAATAAATTAAGGGGTGCTGGATGGGTGTAAGGAAGGGGGGGGGTACAGTTTGTGCGGCCTCACCCGCCTGCACACCCCACGCGAATTAAAACGATGACTCGCCCCCTCCCCCTCGGATTTTTTAAATCCGACTTCGGAATCGGATTCGCCATAGATTGAAGCGCATTTGAACCCAAAAAACGGCCCCTTACTGGGTATTTTTGAACCCGAAAAAAACGTGGGAGAAACGCGAGAAAAACGATTATTTCGACGGGGACTTCGACGAATTTCCCGGGCGAAATTCCGATTTACGATTTGACCGACGTCTTCCTCCAGGTCTGATCTGATTTATTCGTAATTTTTTCGACCCCCTAAACGGCCTTTGGCGCGAGTGGAAAGTGAAAAAAACGTGGGACAACGCGCGAGACGAATTTTTGGAATTTGGCGAATTTCGACGAATCTAATATGGCCTACGACACATCGGCACCTACGCGGAACCCGACGGAAAAAACGCCGTCTCTCTAGGCTCTACCGTTGAGGCGGGGTAGCGTGGAGTCTACCTCTGAGGCCGACCGCGTGACGGTGCGACATGCGACACACAGACGAAAACGTTTGAGACGATGTAATAAAAGTTTCACTTTAAAAATATTCGAAATATTCCAAGTATTTCTCTTGCCAGTGGCAGCGATCACAGCGCAACCCGAGATGGGATAGAATTCCGCATCAGCAGTATGGACACACCATGTTGGCTGGGCTAGACCGTAAAAGGACGTATATTATGTTTCCATTTACGGCGGACAGAACTGAGATTCATAGTGGGTCTGTATGCAGGACACGGGAGCTTCAGGTAGCATTTAAACGGGGGGGGGGGTTCATAAACGATAAACCCGCTTGTAGGTTCTGCGGAGATGAGGAGACAGATCCCTTCATCTTCGAGTGTAAGGTCCTGGAACGCAGAAGGTTTCTTTTGTTTTAATCAGGTGCTCAGTTTAAAAAGAAAAATTAAGGAAAAATGCATCTCAACTGATGAATATTTGAAACTGGATTAAGTACTATTGTAAAAGCATGCCTAGGCTTTCGGGAGGCCTTCACTTCACGAGCTGTAGCACCACGGGTTAAGGTCAGTAATGCCTAGGCTTTGCCTCCAACTACCCTACGGCTTGGCAGCTCGAAACTGGTACCTTCGCTATATTTATTCATTATTCAATAAACAATTTAGACTGTGAGCAGAGGAATCATCTTCCTCCCTTCTTTATGCGCTTTATGCGCTATGGGGCTATAATGGGGCTACGGGAGGGGTGTTTTGAAGGCTTTTAGCTATGGGATCGAGTTAGGTGTCGTTTTCGAAGTATTTTTGGAGGTAGAATCCATTTTTTGTGGTCCCGGAACGATTCGATTTCACTGTTGCGATCTTTATGGCTTTCATGGGGCTAAAAATTGGATTTTTGAAGGATCCCAGGATGTTAAATATTTTTTGAGTAAAAAATTAAGAATTTTTGAAAAAAAAAACATTTTTGAAAAAAAATCCCCAAAAAAAAATTTTTTTTGAGAAAAATCCAAAAAAAATTTTTTTAATTTTTTCATTGACAGAATTTAATATCTGCGCAAGTAACGTATACCAATATCAAAGAATAATAAACCCTTGTGTAAAATTTGCAGCCTTTTTCGATCGTCTGCTTGCACTTTTTTTATTCTCAAATTTACCAAAATTTCTCTTGACTAACTTCATTCTTCCTTTTTTTTATAAGGGCCGTCATTCTGGCACTGATATACTTGATGACCCGGGGGAAAAACGACGGAAATCCCTTCAGTGGATCGAGGGGACCGCCCAGGACCTTGGAGGACTTCCCCCTGCTATGTACCTATCAGAACTTGAACTCTTCTTGGCGTAGGTATTTCTTCCCCCCGAGTCTTCATTTGATACTAACCGTCAAGTCTAATCCGTTTATGAAATGTGAGTATGTCTCAAGACGGTAGAGTTCAATTGGTTCGAGCGTGAACTACGTAGTTTATTAGCCGGCTTCACGTTATTAGGCGGATGTGTGCTCGTGATGGGTCCGCCGTTACAATTCGCGAAAATCCGGCCCGGGAAGGCCCAGGTACGAAGAGCCAGGTGGAGTGTCCTTAACGCGATAAGGAAGCTGCACAAAAGGTGGGGGAGACTGACTCAACGGCCGCCTCTGTCAGAAGGCAAGTGTCTCCCGCGGCGGTCGGTTGGGTGTTTTTTCGCTCTGGTTTGTAAATAGGTAAAACGCATTCTTGTTTTGAGACTAGTTCGCGTGAAAGGATACGCAGAGTCTTCCGAAGGACGACCACAACAGAAGAAGCGTCCGTCGCATGAGACACCAGGTAGGTTCAGTCCGGGTCTTCGTATTTACCTCCCTGCGCGTCTACCGGCATTTGGGTTGGCGATCTCGGAACCGTTCCTATGAAAGTAAACATCGTTAATGAACTTCAAGAAGTAAAATATTCACTCTAGGAAATCTGGTATGAAGTGGTGCTCATATTTCTCGAACATATCTACCAATGTGTGTTTCTTGAGAGTCTGTCAAAATTTGCTCGAGGCACTCTGGCGAACGCTATTCAATTAAAAACACTCGAGGTTGATGATTAATGGAAAGTGATAGGTCAGCAGGCTGACATGGAAGATTGTTTAGTATTTCACATTTTCGCGTATTGTTCCTCATTCTGATGCCGTCAGCTGTTTGCGCTATATATAGTATATATACTAATGGGTTCAACTCAAGGTGCACTCAGTTATTTCGGTGTGTACTTCAAGGTAATAATGATAAATTAGGTTTTGTTGAAGTTGGTCATGGACCCTTCAAAAAAAAAAAAAAAAAATTCAAAATTTCCCCATTGGCTTATTATTCTTTGATACAAAACAATGGTGCCCACAAATAATTCCGTATCAATGTAATATTATAAAAAATATAAAAAAAGATGAAATTATTATTATTTTATTTTATTTTTTTGCAGTCGGTAAATTTTGTTTATGCTAATGTATTCAAAATTACTCGGAAAACGACGCCTCATTCGACTTCCTGGCATCCTTCAGAAGCCCCATAAATCCCCGCGGTGAAATCGGATGGTTTTGGGACCCCTAAAAATGGATTCGACCGAAACACTTCGAAAACGACATCCCGCTTGATACCATACCCACTTTTTACCCCCACGAGGCCCATCGCAGAAGACTAGACACTAACTAGACGGTTAACTAGACGGTTAACTTTTGTCAACATTTCAGATTTTCGGAAAAACCGACTGCACAAAACGGCCGGGTCGGAGGACGGATATTTCATTTTTGGAATCTACACGTCTTGGTTGCCATAGTATGGCATTGCCGAATTATGGCCAGACGTGATCTTTTATTGATAAGAAACCCGAGGAAACAAATGGCGAAATCCTAGCTGATCATTTAAAAGTTATATGACATATTTCTTTCAAATAACCAGCTAGTAAAAACACATTCTCCATGTTTCCTTTTTTTTCTGCTATGGGATGACGTTTTTGAAGTATTTTTGGACGTATGCAGCTTGTTGGCGTGATTATGTAAAATTGTTTTAGTTATATTCCTCCGTCCATGCACTTATACTGAGTGTATGTATTGTTCGTTCGAAACTACTCGGAAAACGACGCCTCATTCGACTTCCTGGCAACCTTTAACCGCCGCTTGAAAGCTCCATAGATCCCCACAGTGAAATCGGAAGGTTCTGGGACCCACAAAAATGGATTCTACGTCCAAAAATACTTCGAAAACGACACCCCAGAGGAGAAAAAGAAAGAATTCACAGAGAATGGGTTTTTACTAGCTGTTTATTTAAAAGAAATATGTCGTATAACTTTTGAATGATCAGCTAGGATTTCGCCATAATATGGAAATATATTATTTCAATTGAAGAACACGACAGGGCATAATATAATATAATATAATGGCAACCGTCGTCGACGTAGAAAATTCTAAACCAAGTTTAAGCACGCCGTGAACGTAAAATGGCTAATTTTGAGGCCGTCATTGTATAATAACCCCAGTAGAGAAAACAGCTTAATTTCTCTGAGACTAATAAACCAAAGTTGTAAACTATTAATAATTAAAAATTATTTTTAAACAAAACCTATATCAAGGCAATAATATTATGTCGAATTAGGAAACGGGACCTTTCAACTCCGAAATAAATTCCAAAAAGTGGTCATGACACCTATTAAATACCTCAAATTCTGAGATGTGTGGGGACAGAAAGGTAGGAAAGCCATTACCCAAGGCCGCTGATGGGTTGCAACAGCAATGCCGCGTGGTATTGCATGGAAAAATTATATCCCCCGATTGCATATCAACAAGAATATGAGGTTCATGAGGTTAATTGACGTGAGGAAAAAAAAACTTCCCTATTTGTTTCGGGAAAAACCACAATTTGCCTGGACTATCAGTGAAAAATAAACCGAGAGTGCACTTTTGGAACCATACACCCCCATGCTGACCTAATGACTGTGGAGGTGTGTTAAAGTGTACTACTTCGATGCCTATCGATACCTCCCTTTGTATTTAAGTACCTTGTTATTCACTTGAGGCCATTTTCAAGTACGTATGGCTCACCCCTGATGTAACCTGCTTGGTGTGAAAGTCAAGTGTTTGCCTACATCATCAAGGCCATAACGAACTAAATCGCTTTTGGTCGACGATCCATGTTACGAGTCACATAAAATAGAGTATTCAGGCCAATCAGGCGAATATGTCGAGAACACTACTAGTTTATAATCGGACACCAAAGTACCGTCTTCGTTGCGTCATTTCTTTCAATAGAGGCCACAGCTGGAATTGAGAAAACAATCTCATGCTGTGAATCGATTAGGCGCAGTCAGACAGGCGGAACGGTATGTATTGAAAATGCAACAGCGAATATCTCAACTGTTTGCAATTGCCAACGTTTTCCTTGTTTCTGTTTGTTGAGAGTTCTCCGAGAAACAAGAGCGCCAAAAAATTACATTTTAATGAAATGTTGGGAGATTTGATGCTCCCTTCCAGGCATTTCTGAAGGGAAACTCCTCCCTTTTCTCACTCCTGCGGGAGGGGACCAGTTTACGCTGGATTTTATCTTTTTATCGGATACCCTCCCACACCATTCTGCAGGCAACTGCGGTAAAGGGTGGAATACAGGTTGGCCAATTGCGTTACGTTCAAACTGACAGTCCACAACCGGCTAGTGGATTCTACCTTAGCTTCCAAACTTTATTTGGCAGCTACGGCTGACTAATTGATATTGTTGCCTAACAATTGTTGGCAGTTCGGTTCCGAATGTCTGTGGCACCCATTAAAAAAAGTTGGCTCAAAGTGGTTCGAAAATGTGCTTGAAGTGTTGAAAAAATAATAATAAAACTCGGCCTTTTTGGCCTCCCCAGGGAGCAAGCCCCCTGGACCCCCGGATCCTTTTTGCTTAGAGCCTGAAATTCAAGAAACATTTAACATGCTGTAACCATGGGATTGAAACCCACGTTGCGTGTTGGAAAAGTAAATGTCTGATGCCGAACTAGTGGCCTAACGAACGACAGGTGAGGACGCCGCAATAGTGGCCTAACGTTAAGACTAGTGAGGACGCCGAACTAGTGGCTTAACGTATACTTATATGGAAGTCAACTATACGGCGAAAATTTAGGTAATTGTTTTTCCATAATTCTTTTAGGGTTCCCTCTACTACTACCATCTGTTTGAACAATCAAAAACGTAGAGGAGAAGGTGGGAATATGGACCCCCTATTCATTTTTTTGTTATGAAAAATCAAATTTCCAACTAAGGGCTCAACTGTTTATGGCAGACGGCTTCATTGCTCACTGTAAAGTGACATCAAAGTTGGAAACAAATTTAGATCGAATTTGGGTGTCATAAATTGAGTTTTTCCAAGAAATGACAAAATTGTGTCTTTGCAAATATTGTAGGTAATATGGACCCCAAGTAAAAAGTGTAAAAAAAGTGGAATTAAGGCCAAAAATCGCAGGAGAATCGACTTTATCATAACAATGATGGCCGTCTGCCATAAACAGTTGAGCCCTTAGTTGGGAATTTGATTTTTCATAACAAAAAAAAAAATGAATAGGGGGTCCATATTACCACCTTCTCCTCAGCAGGAAAAAAACATGGCGTCACAGTAGGGGTGTAGGGGTGGAAAAAAGCATTGCGGGGGTCCATATTATAATCATCGAAGGAGCCAGATTATCAAATACGACCTTCTCAAAAACTGTGTTTTTTTTTAACCTGCAGGTAAACGTTATTCAGGATACAAAAAACGGATTATCACAGCCTGAAACATGCTCGTGAAGAGGGAGCATCGATATTTGCTCGAATTGAAGTTTAAATTAGCAAAAACGAAAGTTTTAATCACCTCGTTCAATATTTGATGGAGCAGGAAAAAAAACATGGCGTCATAGTAATCTTGTTGATGGAAAACTGAGCGTCCCCGCTTGCCCCCGTCGCTCCACCACTCCTGCGGTACAAGCCGCTTCTCCACTCTCACCCCCTCCCTGGCCTGATAAAGCGCGGGGGTCCATATTCCCTATTTAACCTACTTACTCTGTATTATGTGAGGGGTCCATATTCCCTATTTAACCTACTCTGTCAAAGTGTTCTTTGAAGCTCCTGATAAGCAAAATTTGCTACTTAAGTATTAATGCCATTAAGTATTTAATACTTAATGGCCTCGTTCTTGTCCTTTTCCGCAACCGTAAAAAAATGGTGTTTCATCTGACCAGGTATTTCCTTTGTCATCTACTTGGTTTTTGTTGCTTTTTTTTTTTTTTTTTTTGTTGTGAAATCGATCGATGAAGTACGTGAATATCCCTTCCGAGGAAGACAAGGGCTTATCAATAATGGAAGACACATGCCTTGCATGTCAATTGAGTAGAGCAGGTGTTCAGGACAGGTGTTTGAAACTGAGCTCGTTCGGCGATCCCTCATGCTCCGTTGAATTGAGAATTTTCGCTAAAAACTCAAGATCACCACCTTGAAGAGCCATCGTGTTAATGCTGTAATCATATCTCAATCGCGAGACTGCAGCTGGGACCTTATCGTGGTCAAATACCCTTCAATTTTCAACTTCAACGTGTTGACAATTTGGCGAAAGAAAAAAACCATTCGGCCGTCGATGTTACAAAGCAAATAAGATAAGGCGTTTTGTCATCTGTGATCCCCCTGGGTTCTCCTTCTTTGCTTCACGTGACGAATGAATCATATGGCTACTTAAGGAATCAACGCATCATTCGGATTTCACGAGCGAACAGGTTGCACACGTGGAGAACGAAGTTAAAGATCGACCTGGGCGCACAATGTTTTCATAACATTTGGATGATGGCTACGTAAATACTCCATAAATATTAAAATTTAATACAGTTTGATTTGTCACCTCTTGAAAAGTCAATTGGTTTTATTTTCTAACTGGTTATCAAGCTCTTGTTGGTAGTGTACAATGTCACATGACCTCACAGCAGACGGCCCCACCCTTGTGTTCATTCTCCACTACCGAATAAGTATGCGAGAGCCGAAGGAATTCCGTTTGTGGTAGCTCAGATGTGATTAGCACTCGTAGTCGTCATTTATTTAGTAAACGCTACTACCTAATTTAGTTTTTACTGCTTCTGTACGTTTGTAATCGAAGGCCTTCCAAAGGAGACGTCTCGGGGTTCTGTTGGCCTTCCAAGCTCACTTATTCTAAAATCACACGACGATGCTTCTTGCCGTGAGATTGATCACTTTCAAAAGGATTTCGAGGACTTTCGGAGCTCACTAATTACCATAAACACATTCTTCTTGTCACCCCCCGAAGCGGTTTTACCATAAGGGAAACACAAGTAGACTCCCAACTATGATTTAGAGGCACAAGCGTCACGAGGCATTTTAATGCATTGTCCGCTAGCTCCCTGGGGAGTGGACTCGCACTAAAATTAACAAATCCTCTCAACCCGAGTACCAGTACTTCAAGTTCATGGTGACGCAAGCTATTCTTATAAATTTATCAGGTGACAAGAACTACCACATCTTTTGCACCTGGTTGTTGTTGAGCAAACTAGTCAGTAGTTCCAAGCTTATCGTGAACTCAGTTGATAGCGGTCTGGGGAAATCTATCGTCTCTCTGTCAGTCAAGGAAGACACTTGGGTGAAGCTGCTCCTGACCTCAATGAGCTATTTACCGATAGTTCAATAATTTTGGCTTGGCTCAGCACTCCAACCTATGAACTCCAGACGGTGCAAAAAATGACGTGAGAAGTTTCCTGGAGGCATGTCAAATCTGAAGAAAAGCGATGTTGCTTCCCGAGGACTCGTACCATCCTAACTAGGTCATTATGTCTTGTGTAGGTATGTCATACTCATGTCATACACTGGATGATATAAAACCTGGCTTAGGGACCTTGGATATCAACACATGGATGCGTCTGCTCTGAGCTTCAATGTATACAACAGGTCCACTCGAGGCCGCGGTGCTCAGGGGGTCAAACTCCTGATTCAGGCACTATCGTATAGCCATGGCGGTGGGTTTGCCACACCTGCTTCAGAGCTTCAAAAAACTCTCAACTGGGTAGGTAGGTACCCTCTGATGAGCTATGGTAGAAGGGTCCAGCTTGTCTCTCACTAGGTCAAGAAGCGCTGGCTCCGTGAGTTTCTTGAGCTTGAAACTCATAATATTATCACAAAAGCGCTGTGGCAGCATTCAGGCATAGTCCAGGTCCTCGTGCTACTCCCTCAAGTCTCATTGAATACCTCTCTTTCTCCTCCCCCCCCCCCCCCTCCACAACAATGGTTTTTTCTCTTCTAGAGCTACACTACTAGCCGAAAGAGAGTCGGGTAGAACACCCAGCGCTGTCGACGGCTACCACTGAATGTATTGATAACTTCATGGATAACTTGGCGGGTGTAGCTATTGTACATTTCTTGTAGGTACGAGCCAAAGGACCTTCCCAGGCAGTCCATACATGGTCCATACATACACCTTGTCAATCCCCAACAAGCTAACACTATACAATCAGGTCCTTAAGCCAGTCTGGGCCTATGGTGCACAATTGTGGGGCTGCACCGCTCCGAGCAATCGCTTGATCATTCAGCGATTTCAAAATAACGTGCTACGAGCATGCGTAAATGCGTACCGTTACACCAGGAATGAAAGACTACACCGGGAACTTCAAATTCCTACTGTCGAAGAAGTCATCAAAAAACAAGCATTAGCCCATCAGCAGAGGCTTCGGGGACACATCAACAGCGAGGTTGTCCAGCTCCTCGACGTTGAAGGCCTGCTCAGAAGACTGAAAAGAACAAAACCTCATGACCTGTGGGAGTGGGGTGCCCTGTGAACTAATTATCAGCTCAGTGCGTCAGTTGCACAAAACAACAAGTCGCATAGAAGCAGTGTTATGTGTCATCGCTTCTGGCAAGTCATTTAGTATGTATACATCAATTGTAAATTGCTGATAAGTTTGCTTACTTGGTGCAATAAAAGTTTCAAAAAAAAAAAAAACAAAAAAAAAACATACATACACCTCCGGTGGGCGGTATTATCAATGTCCGCGACCCTATGAGTCAAAAGTCAGATGAACGCCCCAAGCGGAGGAAGCATAAACGATACTGCTTGCCTTTCAGTAGTAGACCTGCGGCTCTCCCCCCACAAGGTCTATGAAACCAGCTGTTTTCCTGGTTCAACCAAGTCGAGCCAAGGCATTCAGCTCCGCGTACAAGTAAATAGTAAAATTTCCATTCTTCTTCTTTGGGTGCCATACCCGTAATCGGGCGTTGGCGACCTCTCGCTACTAACATCTGTTGAGCGTGTTGACCAGCTAATACAGAAGTAGTAGGGACCTACTGCTTAACGCCGGTTCCGAACGGCAAATTTGAGAGGTTTTTCCACGGCAGAAAACTTTCGGTGGGTTGCCATTGCCTTCCGAAAGGTGATTATCAGTATGAGGAAGATGTCTTGCGGCTGCTGGGATCGAACCAGCAACCTTTGGCTCAGTAGTCCAACGCTCAAACCACTGAGCCACTGATAACCACAAAAAAATAAAATTTCCATTAAAAAAAAAAAACAAAAAACAAAATTTCCATTACTAATGCAAAAATCATTAAATGTCCAAAAATTGAGACAATAAAACAAAAAATTATTTAAAAAAATAATAAATTGCTTGGTCAGAGAATTCGCCTCTGAAGCCAGTATATTATACTGGTAGGTTAAAGAGATTGGAAGAGAGGATTATCAGTGCAGATGATAATATCATCATTCCATAATATATTATGGAATCGACCTTTTCTACCTGTGTGAGTAAACATGTTTACTTGCAAGTGCAGTCGATACGTTTACCTCGGTCTAATGAGCCCTGGCTGGTGCAGATGATCGCTACCCTCCGGTGGAGGTCCTCCACATCGCTATCTTTTTGTTATTTTGGTTTCTAATTATTATTTTGACTATATAATTCAACTTATGTATCTAGTGATTTAATTTGTATATCACGAGGTTCTTAGATCACTATCTGCAGTGCTGCATGAGTCTGGCAGCAGCTGTTCTGTTTAATAGTCCTCTTCAGTCGTCGTACATCACTGCTGTTGTCCACAAGGGTCAACGCTCGATTTTCTTCGTCCACAGCTCGTTGTGTTGTTCATGCATGAGCATTTTAGAGAAAAAGAAATCGTTTTTCAAATCTCTTCTGTACGCTGAATCGATCATTTTATTATCCATCATTTGTCTTCTGTCCATCTTCAGGTTTTTCTTCTCTCTTCGGTATTCCGAATCGATCCTTTTACCATCGCTTCTGATTCAATATTTCTTCAACATCTGGATTTCAGATCTAAACGGAATCAATTTGACTGTTCATCGTTCTCCATTTTTCTTCATTGAAACACGTGTCTCTACATTCCCTCCTCAACTGTCGTTCACCCTCGAAGTACTTGCGTAACAAAACGTGACTATTTCAGTGTAACTAAGTTTGTTTTTTCCCCCCAAGTCGGGGTTGGCTACCCTTCTCGTGCTTCGTATCGGGGCCTTTTTTTTTTCTTTCTTTTGCGGTGACATAACTTCTCGACGTTTCTGACTCGGAAATCTTTACGACCCATAACGTCCGTTGAATGACTTAGTTCTCAACGCCGCCCACGACTTACTGTTGAAGGGAGGCCGTACTGCAGCGGTCTGTAAGCAGTTTAAGGAAAGGATGGCGGGACCTGAGCGATACCAGAATTAGAATCGGTTTGTTTACGTCTGTTTGTTTTTTTGCTATTCTTACGTTTCCTGGCCACAAACAGTGTCGTCTGAATGACCCCGAGAGTCCTTATGAGTAAAAGGGACCCTACAGAGGCGCGTCTGAAGCGATTAAAAGGCCAAATCGTGATAGCCGAAGCTTAGCTCAAACACAGGCCAGAATCACGATTTAGATTAGACAAGATCCACACGCTAATCTTCTCAGTGGCACATAGTATATTATACCGACACGTCGATTAATACGAGTTCGTGATCAACTATCAAATAACGTCAGGCGGAGTGAGTTTGCTAAGGTTATATAGAGGTCCCTCAAAACCATTCTACAACTAAAATTAGAGCTCGGATAAAATTTCCCAGCATGACCAAAAACATCTTTTATGATCGCAAATCCCATTGTATTGCTCTTAAGTGTGGTCGAAAACACTGTTAAAATCTGTAGAAAGGAAAGTCGCCACTGCCTTCCAAGAGGTGATTATCAGTATACGGGAGATCTCTCGCGGCTGCTGGGATTGAACCAGCGACCCTCGACTCATCAGTCTGACGCTCAAACCACTGAGCCTCTGATAGCCACGAAAAATCTACTTATGAATGGGGTTTTTGAATGACTTGGGCCAGGATGTCGAACGAGGTGTCGTTTCCCAAGTAATTTTGGACGCAAAATCCAGTAATATTATGAGGGGCCTGAGAGACATGCGAGTTCACCGTAGGGCTAATGCAAGCCCAATAATATTGATATGAACTGAAAACAACATTATTACGTACGTACTAAAAGAACTATGAAAGTACAAGAATTTCCCGGTTTTGGGGCTACCAAAAGTTAAGCTCACCTCCTACGATGATGCAAACTTGGATTCCTCACGTCTGGGCGAATCTAAACGAAGAAGAAGCGATCAAAACCATTTCCAGCTTTCCGTCAGTTCTCATAATATTGAGAATAATATTGAGAACTGACGGATAGTTGGAAATGTTCTCAATATTATTCTCATATTATTATAATATGAGAGAACTATTATTGAGAACTGACGGAAAGCTGGAAATGGTTTTGATTGCCTCATCAATTATGCGCCTTTTCGAACTTGAGATTGCGCCAGTGGCGGATCCAGAGGGGGGGGGGGGCGCGGGGGGCGCCCCCCCCCCCCCCCTCAATGAGAAAAAAAAATAAATCTCATGAGATTTAAAATTTTATAATCGAGTACTTTCCTACATACCGGGTGGCCTAAAATTTAATTTGAGTAAGAGTGGTAAAAAAACATACATTTACCTCGGAAAATGTAAAGGTGAGGTGAGATAATCGAAGTTAAAATGTAATGTACTAAAATCTACTAATACGTAGGGATAACTTCACCACTAACCCATTTAATTAACCTCAGCCTACTGAATGGAAAATTCCCAGATGCTCTTAAAATCGTGTTAGTGCGGCCTCTATTTAAAAAAGGAATAAAAACTGATGCGAACCATTACCGACCTATTTCTTTACTGTCAAATTTCGAGAAAATAGTAAAAGCCCAACTGATTAACTACCTGGAAAAAAATAACCTATTAGCTGCTACACAATACGGATTCCGAAAAAATCGGAGTACACAAGATGCCCTAGTGGAAGTAACAGCAGATATTTCAGAATCAATGAACAACAATCTCAAAATAATGGGAGTTTTCATAGATCTCTCCAAGGCATTCGACTCCATAGAAATATCAAGGCTTATGCTAAAATTGGAAAGACTTGGGCTGGATGGGGTGGCCTTAAGATGGTTCGGATCGTACCTCTCGAACAGAAAACAGTTTGTACAAATTCAGACGACTAAAAGCACTGAAGAAATAATTAGTTATGGAGTACCTCAAGGATCAGTACTAGGCCCTATTTTATTTCTTGTATTCGTCAATGATCTGTTTGCTCTGGATGTCTCAGGCAAATTCGTTGCCTTTGCAGATGACATAGCCATTTTATTGAAAGGAAACTCATGGGAAGAAGTCCATTCAGAGGCGGAACGAGTTATGGAGAAATTCCTGAAATGGTTTCACTTGAATGGTCTAACCGTGAACAAAGAACATCACGTTTTCTATCAATAGGTAAGACTGGTCTGCCAGACTTTTCGAAATTAGTAATTCACAAAGATCAGTGCGCGCAAAAAACAGCATGCTCCTGTGGAACATTAGAAAAAGTTAGAAGCCTAAAATATCTTGGGCTTACACTGGATCAACATCTAAAGTGGCATGAACACATTCAGAACTTGGAGGGGAGAATTAAAAAAATTTTCACATTTAATATTACCACTTCTTCATCATCCTAAGAAATTTTTTATCCAGGGATAATCTCCGCATGATGTACAATGCGTATGTTTACAGTATTCTAATTTATGGCATAATAATCTGGGGTGGTGCCTACTCAAGCAATTTTCGTTGCATTGAGGTGGCAATTAACACTGTGCTACGGATAGCAACCAAATCCGAACAGCGCACACCAGTAGAAACTTTGTATTTCAAGCTCGATGTCCTACCACCTAGGGCAACTTATGTTTATAGACTAGTAAATTACGTTTTCAAATCTCGGGACACGTTTAGGCAGCATGAGGTGGTAAAAAATACAAGTCAGACTAGAAATATACTAGTCAGACAACCATTTTGCGAATTCCTCATCCAAAAGTTGACTTCTTCACTCGGCAGTTACCCTGGCTTGCGCCTGCGCTATTTGAAACCCTGCCTTTCTCGTTAAGGACCGCGAGGTCAACGTCAATTTTCAAAAAAGAAGCCCTACTTTATTTTAAGAATTTAGAAAATACAAATTATATTTTAAGTCGCTATAAATTGTAATTTTAATTGGTATGTAATATTCAATAGCTATTAAGGGAATGTCAGGCCTGGACAGGTCAGAGACCTATAGGCCAAATCAAGAAAAATTGGTTCCTATGTATACAAATCATGACTCTCTTCCTTATTGTGAAAATGTTTTTTGTTTTATGAATAAATAAATAAATATAGCCCAAATGCAACTATCCAAGCCCAAGGCTCAATCTTTGAAGGCTCAATCTCTTGTTCTGGGGGTATCTATCATTCAATCATTTTCCGCCCCCCCCTCAGAAAAATCCTGGATCCGCCCTTGGATTGCGCCCAAACTTTGCGGAAATTTGAAGAGAACCCAATTATTCAGACGAAATAACTAGAACATGCGTTAATTCTGAAGACAGCGGGTTAATAAAATAAATTTAAATTTGTTTGGTCAGGACAAAATACTACCAAAAGGTTTCTTTCAACGTAAACTATCTAAGACAAAGATGCACGCGCGAACCCGAGCCGTAACAATATAGGCTATATTAACTATACTTAGCATGTACTATTTTAGTTTTAGTAAGTTACTAGGGCTGGCTATGCCTGCCAACATCCACTCGTTGCAGCATGGCGGGCCGCTCTCTTCGTATGTTCAATATGAAACGTGATGAAGGATTCATTAAATTAAATTCCAAATTTTGGAAAGTGAAATCCATTTTCACACCATTTTCGGCCAACTTTCGAAGCTTTGCGCCCCCCCCCCCCCCCTTTATTGTGTTTTGTGGGTTTTCTTATGACCTCTCAACTCCAAACATTGCAGTGACAACGGAACCTTCATATGAGGATGAGGGGGGGGGGGGGGGGTGCACCTTTTCGCTGCCTCCCCCACTCCACAGAGGCAGTCACGCCCTCTAGAACACCACTCTCCCACCTACCGAACATCCTTTAATCTGGTCTTGCCCCTATTTTTCGCTCACATTTTTCGGTGGTTTCAGACTTTTCTCATATTACGCTCGCCAAGCTGAATTTGTCAAGATTTTTCCAATTTTTTCCGACCGCTAGAAGTAGACTATTTCGACTCCAGAATAAATATGACCAAATTTGGTTCACTCGCTTTCATAATACTAATATTATAGTAGATCCTGCACACCGTTCAAGCTTTCAAGATCAAATTTTCAGACAAACTGTATATTCAATCCTTGAGAGTTGAACCCCCATCTAAGTTTTGGGAACGTTGAAAACTAAATTGTCAACGCTCCCAAAACTTTCAAGAAAACGTCTTTGATGGGCATCAAGACGTGGAAAGTTGACTGGCAAACGAGGCCATCGCCATTTTTTCGATTAGATTGATAACAAAAGAAATCGGCCATAACCCAACAGCCCCGAAGCCTAAATATCCTCCAATATTCGGTAACCTGAGCCCTCATACGCGTTATCGGTAAAGCCCATTCAGTGAACGTCATTCGGGACGAAGCTATTTGCAGTTATCGGACGGATTTTGCGTAGAAATGGGAAAAAATGTTTCACGTACTCTCGCGTGTAACCTCAATGCAATCCCCCTTCTCTTCAACATCATATTGCGGGAGCTCGTCATTATGGGGATCGAGATAAGCCGGACTCGATCTGCACCACGAGTGCCGAAATCGATAGAACGAAGTAAAAACTTCCATCATGATGGTAGATACGAGGGGGGGGGGGGGGGGTGTTTTTGTTGATTGGGAGATATCGAACCCATTTGCAAAATTATCGACCTGAATGAAAAATCAGGTCACTACCTGGTTTTCATTCTTGTTGCAGAAGAATAATTCATAGTGGTTAACCAAACTGCACAACAGTTGGCTGGCCTGGCACCTCATTCATAAGATGACAATTGACATTAGAAGCATTAGCACAGTCGATAAGCATGCAATTTGAAGTGATTACAATAATATTACTGTTAGCTGTGGTGAGATCATCTGGTTTGCGTTGAGTGGAATGTCTTCACAAGCAGAAAATTAGCCTAACGTTTTTGAGCGATGGAAAACAATGGCCTCTAAAACGGGAGCTTTCACTGCCCCAAGTGGAATCCGTGGGAAAATCTCGAGCAAGGCACACCCAACAGTATCTACCTAGGATCCTTATCGGGGCAATAATTGGTTGTGTATCCTCCCGTTAACTGTCCAATTATGTAACGTCCCTTCACGTTAAGACAACTTATCCTAGGAGTCATATTTCGGATGGAAACCCTTAAAAAAAACTGCGATTCTGTGATTCAAGTCACTGCCTGATTTACTACCCTAACAACTCCCCTATTCATTGTTTGGTGTTTCATTACGGCATTTTGGAGATGGCAATTAGTAATTAACCAAGCAAATGTTCTTACATGAGCCTTCCAAAAGTGGATTACACACAAATTGTCATTTTTTCACTCGTGCTCAATCCGTGAGGAAACAACACAGTTTTCCTCGTCCCTTTTATGTCAATAGCCTGATGTAACCGGAGCAGCAACAACAATTAAAAGCAGTTACTAAAAACAAACAAAAAACACTGTAACGACATACCACCAGACACCTTAGTTTGACCTGAAAAGGAACCAGTCGAGGAAAAAGGGGGCTACAACAGCAACTGTTGACTAATTTCTTCCATACTCGGTTTACATTGACACGACTTTTTTTCATTTTGCACTTTACTTTCAAGGTTTTTACTTACAGACGGCAGATTTTTAGAAATGTAAGCAACTGGTAGGTATCGGCCTCGACGGGTAGATATCGAACTCTCAGTAGGTAACATACAAGGGGAGTACCCTATAACCTATATTGATTCACCTTGTGCCATTTAATGTATTGTACTTATAACTATATTGTTCAACGATTATAGAACTGGCATAGTTCAGTATCAAATATTGTTGTGCCCGGTGTTTATGAGCTTTTATCGATCAAGATATTACATAATTTATAACTTTCTAACTTCACTTACAATAACATTGTTCATACCATAAAATAATATTACCTATGTATATTATATTGATCAAGGTGACTTAGTAATGTAAATATTATTTATTGTCGTAGTAAGCCACTACTAATAAGACTTATTAGGTTGTGATGTGGGTAAGTACGTAGGGAGTTAGATTGATCACTTTATTTTCATCCCGTCCGGTGTGCTTTTATCGATTTCTATTTATTAAGTCATGTTCATAATTTCATACCTAAGCGTATTTTATAAATGTTTTTAATAATAAGCCAAGGTAGTTGGTAAAAATTGAAACGATTTTCTTTTGTAATTCTTAAAAAAAGAATATGTTATATATTGCCGTTTAAACTTTTGAAATTTACAGATTTAAAGCGTTAAATGCTTTATATATATGCAAATTTCAAACATTTGACCATAATATTTAATCAATTCAATTCAAAAATCCCTTTATTTACAAAAAGTGTTAAGGATCTGTTGAGGCATTACAATCCTAATTTGGAATAAAGCGCCTTTATAAAAATAATAATAATAAATAATAAAAATAAATTAATTTATAGCTTCACACTTCTCTACATTTATATGTCTTTCTTTCTAAATCTTTTCGTTTCGACAAAATTGCAATACCAAATTGGCTTAATTAAATTTGATTTCAACATAACTATAGCTAACTTTATTCAAAGTACTTCTTATATCATGTTAGGGTTGGAAATAAAAACGTTAATTAAAATAATCTTAATCGAATAGGTAGGCAAACATTTCTCAATCTCAGGATCGATTTTATGTACGGCGTTCCATGAAAATTGACCATAACACGGTATAATAATATTACCGTATACATAATAATATATCGTATTATGGTCAATTTTCATGGGTTTCTTGTTCATGTTTTGGCTTGTTACCTTAATAAGGAAATAGAATTTACATGTTAAGAAAAAAAATCATGGAACGCCTAATATTATTATACCGTTGGAAAACTCATTGAAAACAAAAAGTTTCGGTTAGATTTGTTTTTTTTTGGGGGGGGGGGGGGGGGGTGAGAGAGAGAGTCGTGACGGTTCTACAGATATTCGAAAAAGGTATTTTTCCAAAATCGTCTATAAGATTTTTGATATAAATAATTTATAATTAATTATTAGTAAATTATTAGTTAACAGACGATAACAGCAGTTTTGAGGGGGGGGAGTTGCCGCCTGAGGGATGTATCCTTATAGTATAAGGAGAGATTTAGCATGATGAACACACATCACATGAGGCTAATACATCCATATAAGGCCAATACATCATATATGGCTTATAGTATCAAGAAGAGTATACCTACGTGTTGATTTACAGTAAATGTCCGTAGCATTGTTCCGAACAATATCTTTCGCAGATCAAAATACGATTTGCAGTAGATCAGTACTTTAGCAACGGTTGTTAATATACATATCTCCGCATATCTGACATAATATCTCGCAATTTTGTCTAAATTATCTGTCCATAAATACCTACCGTAATTATGACATAGGTATTGATTAGGTATCTTCCATCATCTATAATTGATCGATCCTAGACGTTCGGAAGATTTCTAAAGGTAACTATTTCCCGTGTGGGTAGGTATGCCACGCCAAGTAGCCTCTCCCAAATCGATTGCTCAAAAAAAAAAGAAGCTTGGAGATGAGAACGACGACACCGTAAGGTGACTCATTGAACAGTGAAAGGCTGACACGTAATGCACTCACATCAGTAATCGACTCCCACATTAAGAAAAAACCATTATCAGTCATTCAAAAAGGTCTTTGCATAAGCACGAAGAACGTCGGAGGATCAATTTTTCATCATGAAGTATGTGAGATTGATAACAGAAGGGAAAGTGCAATCGCATTTTTACACAAGGAATCACATCAGTTTTAAAATAAGGGTTTTCGTTAAAAAAATCAAAAATCAAAAATAAAAAACCAACGAAGTTCGAGTCATGGAGAAGAGAAATATGGTCCCGAGAGGTGTGAATCATAAGATTTACGATGGGGGTTACATCTGTTAGGTACCTCCTTGATGCATTGAACGGACGTGGGCGTCGACGAGGCGTCCGCACCGAGTTGTCCACCGGCTACGGACAAAAAGATAATGGAACACCGATAGGAAGGGAGCTTTACTGCCAAGTATAGGCCTCAGTTCCTAAGGCTTTTGTTCCACTTTAAAACAAATCAAGGACATCTGTATTGTGCTCGGGGGACCTTCTTTTGCGACCTGCCGGGAAAAACGATTCTAGTCGTGGATGACGATTTTATAGCTCACGTCAGCTCGAGACGGTCTGTTTCAAGGACTAACGCTGCTTCCTTAAATGTACGAGGAACCAACGGCCAATCAGTAGGGACTACTTATCAGGAAAACGGTATCTATCGACGAACGGTACTCGGTGTTCTATTATCTTTTTATCGTATCGAGTAAGTAGATAGGAATCACGGCATTGTGGAATACCTACCAATGAATGAGGCAGCACTAGCGCCGTCAGTTAATAATATTATCTGAGCCTAAGAATCTAATAATATCTGCTATTATCTGATCATGACGGATAAGTTAATCTTCGGCCTCCCCTTCAAAGTTCTCATTTATGAGCGAACAAGGTGGAAAGAGCGTAGTTCTTTGACACCGATAGATCTGTCATGGATAGAGAGTCTGCAATCCCGAAAGTTTTTCTGAATCCCGGGATTTTTCGGAGCCAATCCGGGGGTTGAGGATTTTTTTTTTTAATGAAAAAATTGATTGACAAAGGGAAAATTTTACTTATGTACTTTAAAAAAAAATTACTCATGTACTTAAAAATTTATACTTATGTACTTAAAAATTTACTTATGTACTTAAAAAAAAAAAATTACTTATGTAGTTAAAAAAAAAAAAATCAGCCAATTTGCTTCTTAACTTAGTCGAAAATAGCCCTGCTGCGGAAAAGGCCTCTCAGCTTCTACGTCGGTGGGTCCTACATGTTATGGTTGTGCTTGACTTGAAGCTGAATAACTTCTCTACAACTTCATTTCTCTTTACTTTCCTCACGGGACGAATATTTTAGCCGATATTCCGTAGGGAAGATCAGCTACATTTTGTCTGACAGTGTGGCATGTTTGTGTGGTGTGGCTTTTGGCCTCATTTTCGATTACATCGATACTGGTCTGGGACTATCTGAATCAACTTAAGTCCCTTGCAAGGGACAACATAGTGAGCCCGTGGAGCCCTGGTGGAGCATTGAGGGTAATGAAGCTGGTGACACTTGCAAAGGAGAGCTCATTGTCTTCCAGTAGGCCCAGAGCCATTCCTAGGGACGACAAAGAGCTTGACCGACAATGAAATCTCCAAGTGGGAGGCTCAGGAGAGAGCGAGAAAGATTCCCTGGCCAGATGCAAGCGAGACTTCATCAGCTTCTCCTGGCCAGGAGCAAGGGAGATGCTCAGCATGGAGAGATTTGATATGCGACTGCTTATTGGCCTATTTACGGGCCACTGCATGCTCCGGTATCACCTCCACAAGATAGCATTATCGGGCAATGGCGAGTACCGTTTCTACAACGCCAGACCGGGTCAAAATGCATGGATTATGTTCATGCAGTCCTCTCGCAATGTTATTCTATGTCCCTATTATATGGCACGTCATGTGTACCTCTCCGGACACAGTCAACCCGAAGCTGGGGGATCCTGCGCTTCATCAAGTCCTGGTGGAGGCTGCTAGATCAACCAACTTAGATACAGGAAGGTAAGAAGTGCAAAGGGCTGGAGTCCAATCCTCATCAATAACTAAACGGTGCAGATGAGAATCCAAACCAATTTTCAGGTCTCACGATGTCATTCTGGATATCTAGTGTCCAATCCACAAGCATGGCTGTTGGATGAGGGTCCTGGTAGGGCATGTGCATGGGCGCACCTTTATGGTGGGGCTTAACATACAGTTTTGTAACATTGGCAACACCTATGTGATATTTCAAATTGAAATCTCAAATGTCAAGAGACTCAACGATAACAGAATGAATGATTAACCGAGAAGCTGATGCAAAGTAAAGATCAAAAATATTGTTCAATTCGAATGTATTACGCAAATTGCTGCTCTCTTGATGATCCAGCAGGTGAAAAGAACAACGCACGTTTCGAAAACGTAATTTGTTTTTATATTGATCGAGATTATAGGAATTATCCAGATGAAAAAATTAATCAAAACGAATCAACTTGAGCCTGCGGCAGAAGGCGTACATGAAGTTGGTGAGTGGGTAAATACTGTCAAGTATTGACCCACGCTAGACGGAATGTTAAACTTTGGCATACCTAACACTGATAAACGGGGTTTCTTGGACCACCTCGTGTACACAGAGAGGCCATACATTTTAAGAAGTTTACAGGATTTCCTGTCGGACACCTCTCGTGTATTCTTGGCAAACAAGAGGAAAACGAAAGGTGAAATCCGTGAAATTATTTTCGGACGACACGTGACGGCTCGAAGTAGAGATTTTCATATGATTGGTTTACCATGTGGCGATGTTATCCAAACAAGGAGAACAAAGGTCGGAGAAATGAAGTTGAAACGCAATTAGAAGAGAACAGAGATTGCTTCGGCGTGCCCTGACATCTCGAGCATCTCGAATTTGGGACGAGGTCGTACCCGCTCACAATGCCACCAGGACCAAAACCCGACCCGCCAGTTCTTATCGCCGGTGCAGGACGTTTCGATTTTTAATTGAATCTGATGCAACAAAGGACACCAACTGCTTGGCGCATAAGTAGATTTCATGTGGATATGTTCACAATTACAGAAACAACTCTTCGAGGGAATTTCATTCGCTGAAATTATACATTTCCTTTATTTCAGTCTAGCAGAAAGATAACAATTATCTGTAAATAACTATCATCTGTAGACGAGGTTCCACTTTTCTCATCATAGCTGCGCTAAATGACAGAAATGCAAACGTTTGATCAATTTGTTGCCTGAAAATCGTCTGCCAACTTAGTGGGAACCTATACATGATGAACTTTTTAAGCTGATTTCAACGAGTCAAAACGATTTCTGTGCGATAACCCGCTCGGAAGTTATTCAAAGATCGTCGGTAGGTGGGAACGATTTTTTTTTTTTTTTTTTTAGAGCCGAGGTAATTTGATATCTACTTCAAGATTTCATTTTGTAATCGAGTGATTGTGTCGAGGATTTCAACCTGTTGCCCCCCTTCAGGGCCTGATGGCCTAAATTGTACCCTGATTGTTTAAATAAATGAATGAATGAATCAATCAATCAATCAAGACGAGAAATGGGGACAACGTTGTTACAAAGAAAAATTACGAGTTGACGGGTTGCTACGGGTTTTCCGAGTGAAGCACGGGCTGCATTTTTGATAGGTGATGGACGGGAATTTGATGTTTCGTGCGAACAGGCGTCCCAGACAGAACTACGTCGACAAGTGAATCATGGGTGGTGTTATTGATAGAGGGTTTTGCGAAATAACGAATTTCTATCCTGCTCATCCCAGATCGCTAAAATTTGGTACCTACAGGTACAGCAAGGGATGCTCAAAAAGAATCGATTCTTGAAAAAATCAATTCTTTTAGATTCTTTTTTTTTTTTTTTTAAGAATTGGCCCGATTCGATTCTAAATTTCCAGAATCGAAAACCGATTCTTTTCTGCTCTTAACAAGTATTTTTATATTGAGTTGCTCTATAAACCAGATCTATGTTTAAAAGAATCAATATGGGTCACTGCAACGACCATAGGTAACAGCTGAAGAAATGGAAACAGTTGCACAACAACCACCGCCACAGCTGAAGCTTTCCTACCTAACTTTTCCTACTTAATAGTGCTGTTTAGCAGTTGGATGTATTAGTAAATCAGACTTACGCACTTTCCCCAAGTGGAGTAAGCGCGTAACTGGCCTTTTGAATCTGTGGAACGCTTACCCTGGTTTTACCGGGGCAAGTGCAAAGAAGGAAATGTGTTAATGATCCTTTAGCGATTTGAAATCTGGAAAATACCATCTGAAAATAACCATCGATTTGAAAGATGGAACATGATACAAACGGAGCACTGAACTTGGAAGCTGAGTGAAATGGTACAATGTGACTTCATAACCTTCCTGCCACGCTGCTGCTTGCGTTCTAAGCAGCAATTTCTCCCCACTTACGCACTTGCCCCGTTTTCGCACTTCCCCCACCTTACTTCACGACAAGAACCAGGTCAACTAGGTTGGACGGGCTTGCGTTCCGAGTGAAGGATTTTCTTGATCCTCTGAAAACTGAGTATCTGCAGCCAGGGTTCATCAACCCAGCATCCAACCTTTGTGCAGCAATGCTGAGGAAATGGACCTGCGTCAAAATGCGGGATCTGGGAAGAGCAATGTTGGCCGGGCGCTTCGTTAAGGGCATAGCCCACCCCAGATCTCCCTACTGGAGGCCCAGGGAGGACGGCGTGCCCAGACGAATCTGGCAAGTCCGTCCGAAGTGGACCTTCCGTTTCTGCAGCTGCCCGAATATCTGGATCAGATCACGACATCTTCTGCTCGCCGTTCGGCGTTCGAGTTCTGAACTACGTCGCACACCTCATAATAGAGAGTTCCTAAAGCCACTTTTTGCCTAACGGTGATGAGTTACGGTCGACGTAACTCGAGATTTCGCGCATGCGCAGAAATAACGGCAATACTTACGTCCTTATGCCTAACGTCGAACGTTATTGCCGTAATGATACGGCGATAAGCTTACGGTCTTAAGGATAACGCCGTTAATTTCGAACAATATAAGGTAAATAGCGGCACTTTAAATTTAGCGTTACTTTTGATAACACCGTATCTCTGTTACGGTGATATGTGAAGTTAGCTTTTCTTTGATTCTCCCTAGACAAATCCCTTACAGCGATAAAAATTAACGGTCGACGTATCTCGGATGTCTCTTTAGGAAGTCGACCGTTAATTTTTATTTTAAATATATTTCAGCCGCTATGCAGGACCATGCAGTTTCTACCAGTCACAAAGATCCCCGTAAACCAACCCGTACTCATTTTGCAATAATTTTGCCACATAATTCCTGCTCTGTGCTGTTGTTGTCTGTGCCTAAAAGTTGAAAACCATATCGAAGTTGCTGAAAATATTTCATGTCGTTGATTAGCAACAAGAACTTGACCTTTGGTTCCAACCTCGTAATTTGACGTTCATCAAAGCTATTTATCTTGGCATTTGCAGGAGGTCCTGATAACACGGTATAACGGATGAGCTATTTGCCAGCATACTAATTCGCGGGTCACGACATTCGTTCCCGGCTGGTTAATAAATGACCGGTGGGGCGTCACAGCTATCGATCTGTTTCCGATCATTTTTCTGCGCGGGCGAAATAATTAGAGCGACGTTGTACAAATGAGGAAATACGCAAATTAATGAAACAAACGGTTGCACGGTTGAGTAAATTGGCATCTCACGGTACGTTGGTTTTAGGTCTCACCGACAATAGTAAATAACTTCTGATTTCCGACATCTGTAGAGTTCACACACCGTTCACTTAACTACCAACCTAGTAAACGTCGATGAATGTCTCGATTGTCTTTATCAAATTGTTTTAGTGTTGAACATTTGGTACCATTTTGACACGTTCTGAAGCTGATAGGTTGTTCACTTGTAGACAAGAGATCTGCGGACGAAAGTTAATTGCCTGTAATTTAACGCCGAGGGAAGGAAACGGGCAATACGGGAGGGGTTTTTGAAGGGTTTCGGCTGTTGCAGTTCCACCGGAGGGACCTCATTAGTCATAATCTACGGGTGAATGCTTTCCTTCCCCCGGTGGAATTGCAGCTCGATGGAGTTGATAAGATGCCCGGTGGAATTGCAAGAACCCCATGGGATCGAGTTAGTTGTCGTCTGTAAAGAATGTTTGGGCGTAGAATCCATTTATAAGGGTCCCAGAATCATCCGATTTCACCGTGGGGAACTATAGGGCTTTCATGGGGCTTTTGAAGGATGCCAGGAGTTCGAATTCAAAAGCCCTTTTACCGAGTTACTTTGGATGGAGAATTCATTGTGTGTGGGGGGGGGGGGGGGGGGGGCACATCAGTCCAAACACTGCACAAATACAGTTTTTTTTAAATTTTGAATTTTTAAAATGTACCTATTATTTTGGTTTATTATTCTTGGAATAATACACAGGTGTATTTCATAGGTCTATGTAATCACGACGGAGGTCCAAAATTCTGATCGGCCTCAAATTTTGACATTATACGTTTCAAGAGGTCTCGATTCCAAAAACAAAATGTCCGTACGCCGTACACCGTCCGGGCCGTTTTGGGCAGTAGGATTTTTTTTTTAAATCTGAAATTTTGACAAAATATTCGGTTTACCACCTAGTTGTGCCCGAAAGGTTTTCAGCCCGATCGCCCAAACCCGTGGGGCGCTGTGGGGCTAAAATGTGACGTTCGTTGGAGGTTTCCGGCTGTGGGGTCGAGTTAGGTGTCGTTTTCGAAGTATTTTTGGATGTCGAATCCATTTTTAGGGTCCCTGAACGATCCGATTTCACTGTCGGGATCTATGGGTTTTTCATAGGACTACAAATGGGATTTTTGAAGGATTCCAGGAGGTCGAATAAGGTGTCCTTTTCCGAGTGATTTTGGACGGAAAATCCTTCTTTTTTTGGGGAACATAATGTAATGGCACACAGTGAGGCGGAACCCCTGATTTCGGGATAATCTTAATCGCCTAAATTTGGACATGTTTGACATCATTTAGGAGCCAACCTAGATTTGAAGGCCTGGGGAGGATGAGCTAAGAAACCTCCCAAAACAAGTGAAATTTTTGCACTCTGCATTTCAGTCGTTCGCCCTAAAAACATCAATGAGCTCCTTTAATGATTTTTGAAAATGTTTTTCCTGCACAGGTCGTGCTTCAAAAGTTACGAAAACGGGTCCATATTGCAGAAACCCCGTTTCAATTATTTATAGGGCCTTAAGGAAAATATGATATTTGAATTCCGAGGTCTGGAGAGGGTACATGACGTGGGCTGCTTCGTCGTCTTTTGATTGGCCGGGAGATCCCTCTCTCTCTCTCATCTACGCAAGTCAGCCAACTTTGCTACGCGAAAAGTCGACCCTAAAAATCGAAAATCGGGTTAATCATTATAGAAGGTCATTCGAAAATTGAGCATCGAGGTTATTATCAAAGAAGGTTATTCAAAAATCGACCTGGGCCGAGTGTTTTTATTCCGATTCTGTTCAGATTTGTTATTTAGCGCTCTGGCGGCTCAGTGCCCAACTACTCGACGCCCAGCCTGGCGAGGTGTGACGTCAAATATGCCCGGCGTTCATTTCAAAATCTCTAACATTTCGAAAACAGAACAGCACGTACCTATACGGATTTTCGAACTAAAAATTGGGGTGTATGGGTTTTAAAGGGTGCTGAATCCGAATATGTTGTCAGAAATGCTGAATTCAGACCTTTTCAAGAAGCCCATTGAAGAAGTTCGTAGACGAAAAAATTTGCGTTTGCACCATGAACGGAAGTTCTAAGTTCTCATATATCCGGAGTTAGAAATCAGTCATAAATCCGATAAAATGTCTCCCTTACTGGGGAAAAATTACCTGTTTTTCGCAATAAGTTCTTAACATATTGGGATTTCGTGTATCATATGACATGCCGATTGACACTCGCTGGTATCACGTTGTAGAAATTATTTCTCTTTCGTCTGATGCAGTTTTTCCTATGCAAGGCGGTAAAACCTCATATCATCATTACTCTTGGTATTCTAGAGAGTGATCTTCAACCTCTTTATGACCGTTGGAAGTCTGATGACTCTGCGATAAAAGATGCTTTTTTGAAGCATATAAATGAGTACCTACCAAACCTTGATTAAAGATTCAAGATCCTAAGATAGTGAACGGAAAACTTTCTCACTACATTACAACCCAGTGAAAATTATGTGGAACAAAATCAATCAGAATTGAAAAACGCTGCAAATCTTACACTAGGGTTTATTATTCATTGATATAGGATACGTGTGCAGAAATTTAATTCTCTGTCAATGAAAAAATGTTAGAAAAAAAATTTCAAACATTTTTCGTTTTTTACTTGAAAAATATTTGACCTCCTGGGATACTTCAATAATCCTATTTGTAGACCCATGAAAGCCCTATAGATCGCAACAGTGAAATCAGATCGTTCCGGGAACCCAATAAATGGATTCTACGCCCAAAAATACTAAACGACACCTAACTCGATCCCATAGCCAAACGCCTTCAATACCCCCCCCCCCCCCCTCCAGCTCCATTTTAGCCCCATAGAGCCGCACGGGTTTGGGCGATCGGGCTGAAAACCTTGCGGGCACATCTAGATGGTAAACCGAGTATTTTGTCAAAATTTCAGATTTTTTAAAAACATTCCTAACAAAACGGCCCGGCGTACGGCGGACGGACATATCGGTTTTGGAATCTAGACCTCTTGAAACGGATAATGTCAAATTTTGAGGCCGATCGGAGTCGTCGCGAAAACACAGGTGTATTATTCCAAGAATAATAAACCAAAATGTAATTTTGCATAAGTTTTGGAAATTACTACCATCTGATTTCTTGTTCATGACGTACCGCCTCAATATAACATGCAAATACACAATTGTGCGAAAAATTGATGCGAGTGCATTCTTTCTGTGCTATTGAAACATTGCGATTGGTTCCGCTCGCCCATCGACCACGTTCGATTTTCCATCTGGAAGTGAGCCCGTCAAGGTCAGCAGACGGAAGCCATCGAAATGGTTATTGTGAGCGTGATGGACCTTTTTATTTGGCTCTTTTTCATGCGTGGGGGGGTTCAAGAGCCCTCGAAGGATCGATCGAGTCGTTAGGCCTATTGGGAAGACAATCCGTCCTGACCAAGGCCGATTCATCGATGGGAGGAAATCGTCTGCCGACGTCAATTTCGTGTGTACGTTGTGATTTTCTGTATTGAATTGAACAAGGCCCGAGTCAGGTTTAGTTTTGAAATTATTTTACTCGTACAAGAATCCGAGGCATCCGAGTGCGTTTTCTTGGGGTAGACCGACCGAAACTGGTAAGAAATGACGTTATGGGCTACTGTCACCGCTAAACAACTTCTTCCTCAATTCAGTTCTTCCCCGAGTCAGGAATGAAATAATTGGCTTACGGTCTGCTTTTGAACCTGGGGCAAAAACCTTTCGTTCCAAGAAGTAAAAGATAAAACTTGGTTACATAGCCGCTGCCAGTTGCAATTCTGGCTCACTTCAAGAACCCCAAATCCAATTATTGGATTCATATTATGAATTTCCTCGTGGGCGCAACCCCAAATTACCAATTACGGAGAAATGATCGAAAGGAAAATTTGGCTCCCCCGGAAGAAAATCAATGATTCGTCACAACATTTATTAAACCCATAAGTTTAAAATTTTACATTTTATGTTGAAACGTCAGACAGTAAGCACAAGAAGAAGAACAGTGCCTGACAGGAGTAAACAATCTGTCAAGAATGACTGTCGTGAAGGAACCCAACTTCCAACTCAGTGATGAGTGACGAACATTTGAGTGTAGGCCGTAATGCTGGGTGCCAACAGTCTACAAGTCTTCAAGTTAGGAGGAAAGACTCCCTTAACATCCAGAATTTACCGAATACCAGAGCCACCCTCCCATATTTCAGTATTTCGCCTATAACAGCTAAACTACGCTTTTTTCGAGGATTTTGACCGAAACAAATCGTGTAGAGGATCAAATTTCCTACAATTTTGTTCCTTATAGTTTTTCCTGTGGGACCAATTCTTTACGAAATACAGTCGCTTGTGGTTGCATGGTGTATGGGCATGCCCTACGTTGATGAGAGAAGGCTTGCCTCTCCATAACGCCCCAGAATGACACCTCCAATGGTAAACCAAAAAGATGATTATTTTGAGAGTTTCAAAATCCGCGACCTCGTAAAAATCGTCGCCTATGTTGTTATGAAAAGTTATTAAAAAAAATTAATAAATTAGAAATTCAAAAATGTATACCTGAGTAGTGTTTGGACAGATAAGAGACCCACAAAATTTAATTCCATCCATTTACTTTGAATCCATTTAATGGATTCTATGCCTAAAATTACTCTGAAATTACGCTTCAGTCGACCTCATCAGAAGCAACGTAGTCCCATACAAGCCCCACACATCCAAGCGTCGTCCAATGGATCTGAGACCCGTATAAACGAACTCAACGTCCAAACATACCTACTTCGAAAATGAGCCATCATTCGACTTCCTGACCCAATTCCTTCAATAACTATCGTAGAATAATAGGTTGCACTTTCTTTCGTTTTAGTTCCTTTCTGAGCATAATATGGGGTTTATGTACATACATTTTTGTATCTTATTATCAGCTACAGCCTGGTGTGGGCTTTGGCCTTGCGTACGATACTCATCCAAGCTTAATTGCATATTTTCCCAATTATAGCATCGCAATTTTCATCCCCCTGCGAGGGTTATTTTTAGTGGAGCGAAAACGTTTTATATAAACTTCAAGTCAAAGGGAGTCCCTCATACGCCATGGGATTCAAACCTTTGACCCCTACATCGGCAACACAGCGGCAGCCCCCCCCCCCCCCCCCCCCACACTACCACTGCGCTACCGAGGGCCCCCCATTCCCTACCATCACAGTCCAAAATATCCTCATTTGAGAACCATCGGAGGGGTTTTTCGTTGGCAATGCAGATTTCCGCACCGCAGCAGGCTGTAGGCCGCTCTAGTGCCTTTAAAAAACGAGATTTGTTCGTCTGTTTCGCCGATCGGAACCAGTTTGCTCAACCGAAGTACTGAAGTACTCTGTTGGCGGCCATAATTATGTTACTAATCTCGCTGCTGATCAGGTTCTCGCTATTTATTTCTACTTATTAGCAAAAAACTCACAAAAGCATTAGTGTGGCGCCGGTTAAGCTCTCGGATAAGGCTCACTGACGTGGGTCGCTGAAATAAAATTATTCTGCGTGGCTGACCGCCCAGACGTCGCGGCGCGATAGAAAATCCAATCAAGTTCACTCCCTGCAAAAAAGGTCGTGTCTCATTGGATTGCTCATCAGGTAACAATAATGGGAAACCGACGGTGGACACGCAAAGCTCACCAAGAACCCATACGTATCGCTCTTAACAGGATCACGAAGAATTGGGCTCACCAGGGTGGAAAATAATAATCTGAAGATGGACATTTTCCAAGCTTGAAATCTGTGTCTTTGAGCACTCAACTTTGACCACACCGATCTGTTGACATACAAATTGTGTGGACGTCCCATTGACTGACTCCAGCATGTTTGTTTTCATAGTTCCCTGGCTGAGGGGTAATAACGCGGGGCTAGTCGGTCCATCGTCCGGCTCGGCACTTCCTCGGGATTCCACCTTGTTAGGGGATTGCACTCGGTTCCAAGAGATGCAGCAGCCGATCCGCAATCCCAGGAAGTTCACGGAATTGTCCGAACAAACATTCAAAATTTATTTATATTTAATAGAACCGATGATCAGTCTCGAAGTTCAGTCTTGGAGAATGGGATGTCCACCAAGCTTGCACAGTTTCGTCCGAAGATTGGAGATTCAGGGATAGGGCGTCAGAGTGAGACCCATTCGCTAGCACAGTTATAATGACATGTTCCGAACGACGAGGTTGTGAGGGCTAATAACGGACTCGGTGGGTTTGAAGTTGTGTACTGATGGCTTTAGAACTTCATACAATGTGTGACGAGCGCTTTCGCTATGGTAGCATCTTCAGGTCTGTAAGTTGGTTTTCGTCGTGCCCATCTAAAAAATTTCCTTTTTCGCTCAAACCGGCATTTCTTTTTTCTTTCGGTGTCACCTACCCCAGTAAAACAAGCATCATCAAATAAGTAAAATCAAGTTAACTCATCGTCGAACTCAGAGGACCAATGAACATCGCCCTATTTCTCAACTCTCAATCCCCAGAACCTTATGGAAAACCATATAGAATATAATAGACGACAGCCGCCCATCCGCAGACCCGGAAAAGATCCGCCCTTTTCACAAACGAGCGAGAGCGAGGCACGACGAAAACCAACTTACAGACCTGAAGATGCTACCATAGCGAAAGCGCTCGTCACACATTGTATGAAGTTCTAAAGCCATCAGTACACAACTTCAAACCCACCGAGTCCGTTATTAGCCCTCACAACCTCGTCGCCCATAAAAGGCAGGATATGGACTCAACAAACTTTAACATGTACCGAACAAAAATACGTCGCTCAGAATGCAGCCAACGTGAAACACGGCAAATAATATTATCATATTATGATGCCGCAGCAGAAGACCTTAGGGGTTCTTTCACGCCTTTGGTAGTCGGCTGTGACGGGTCCCTGCACAGGGAGTATGAGTCATACTGTATGACCGGTTTCTGAAAAGAATGGCTGAAGCTCTGGCAGAAAAATGGTCGAAGCCTCTGTCCCAAGTCACCTGTTGGGTCAGAGTGAAGACACACGTAGCGGTAGTCAGGGCAATCAATGCGGCTTCGTGGCTGTCGCTGACGGGTCCGTTGCCTTGGCCTAGAGGACGAGGCCATTATGCCTCTGTGATGATTGTCAGCCAGAGTGGGACGGCACCCAGAATGGCATAAGACGCCATGAACGACTCTGAGAGGGTGTTTTGGACCCGTGACAAGAGGACGGTGCGGCGCCCAGAATGGCATATGACGCCAGGCAGCAGGGCAGAAACGCAGTGGTTCAAACACGGGCCGTCGGATTTCTTGTTCATGTTTTTGTTTTGTTTATGTTTTGGCTTGATACCTTGATTTCCTGATATTGGATGTAGTTTTCGAAATAAAGTATTTTTACATTTTTTTAAAAATACGTCGCTTTGTCTGTTGTTAAATTGCGAGCTATAGTCCGTTCACCGAGACCGGAGAGCAACGTTGTAAGCAAATAACAGAAAGCTACACCGCCTGTATTATGAGGTTTGCATACCTATGGATGGAAGGGAAGAGGTCCTGTTGGTCGTTGAGCATTGAGGTATGAGGTTTGAAAAAATAAAAATATGCGTATACCTATATACGTTTATATATAAACCATATTAGATGGTAGGTATCACTGATTTATAAAAGTCAGATAATTTGTTTTGTGCCATAAATCAAATATTTATTTTATAAATAAATTTATTTTATTGAAAGAGATACCCTAATATCTCTAACAATATTAAAAATTTAGAAATCTAAATATTTTGATTTTTATAAAAAAGAGATACCCTATATATGCCACTAGATAGGTACTAATAAAAAAGTTACGTATCAAACTTGACAAGAAAACACTTTGATGGTTGATAACTTGATACGAGTAATGCGAGTGACAAGAAGGGCGTGGCCCGGACCATCAGGTGGCAATCTGGCGACATTGGTGGCTTAGTATACCGCTCTTGGTGAATGGATCGTTTACGTACAGCAAGCACAGGGTTGGCCCCAGAACGGAACCTCGAAATGCTTCTCAACGGCTCGATTTGTTGGTCTATTGCTTTGGCTCGATCTGTTCCATGGTTTGGCTCTTTCTCAACCTCGAATCTCAAGGTGTTGGTTGGACGATGTTAATGGAGGGTGCGGAATCCCAAGATGTTGGTAGGACGATTAATGGATAGTGTGGAATCCCAATATATTCCTAAGCCGCTCTGAGCTCAGTTGCTACTACTTGCAGCAATTATGGTCATTGATTCCAGATGCGGGCGGCTACGGATTCTACCGCGGACCCTCATTATGAGCTCAGAACGGCCCAGGAATATATTGGGATTCCACACTGTCCATTAATCGTCCTGCCAACGTCTTGGGATTCCGCACCCTCCATTAACATCGCCCAACCGACACCTTGAGATTCGAGGTTGAGAAAGAGCCAAACCATTGAACAGATCGAGCCAACAAATCAAGCAAGTAACTTGCTTGACCTCATAGGTATATCAAAGAATGATTAAATTATCACTGGTGATTGGAATCATGTTAGGTGCGTATTGCCAGAATCTGATTGATAATCAAACTTATGTGAGGCTGTGTTACTCCTGTATGACTTGACCGAGTTACTGATGTGCCTCATTCTCCAGAGATAATCCGAAGCGCTTAAATTTGAGCGTCATCAAACTGTCATGCCCAGGACTATCATTCTCGAGATGTTGACTACAAGGAAGTATGAAATGACCTACATACTTCACCCAAACCCCTTTACGGATTAGGGGGTCCCATTACAGGCAACCACAGACCACAGAAGGTGATACGCAGCGCGACTCTTAAACGTGCTATTCCCATTGAATTACTAATAGGGAAAAGGAAACCATCCTGAGATAGTATGTGGGTAGGAAAATGACATCAGGCGGGCGACCCCCTTGACTGTCGAGGGCAGTCAGGTGGTACGAGGTTATGACATTGTGATTGCTTAGAAAAGGTGATTATATCTCAAACCTAGTCTGGATAATCTCATCAAAACAGCGGTTTTCTTTGTTTTTAACAGGATGGAAAGAAGCTTGCATGACAGAGACCGCGTGGGAGTTCCCGACTCCGTTCTCCTCGACGACTTCAGAAATGAACATGCTTTCCTGGCCAATTTACGGAAGAGATTCAAGGAGAATATCATATACGTGAGTCCATTGTGGTTTCTCATTTTTGGCGTGAAATATTTTCTTGATTTTGGTTTATTATTCTTGGAATAGGTAATACACCTGTTTTCGCGACGGAGGTCGACGACACCGATCGCCCTCAAAATTTGTCATTATCCGTTTCAAGAGGTCTAGATTCCAAAACGGAAAATTTCCGTGGACGTTTAATGTCCGACATTTAATTTCCGTCCACCGTCCGGGACGTTTTGGGCAGTAGGAATTTTTTTTTAATCTGAAATTTTGACAAAATACTCAGTTTACCATCTAGTTGTGCCCGCAAGGTATTCAGCCCGATCGCCGAAACCCGTGGGGCGCAATGGGGCTACGGGAGGGTTTTTTGAAGGGTTTTGGCTATGGGATTGAGTTAGGTGTCGTTTTCGAAGTCTTTTTGGACGTAGAATCCATTTTTTGGGGTCCCAGAACGATTCGATTTCACTGTTGCGTTCTATAGGGCTTTCATGGGGCTACAAATGGGATTTTTGAAGGATCCCAGGAGGTCAAATATTTTTCAAGTAAAAAAACGAAAAAAATTTGAAAAAAAAAAAAAAAAAAAAAATCTAAAAATTTTCATTTACACAGAATTAAAACTCTGCACAAGTAACCTATATCAAAGAATAATAAACCCTAGTGTAAAATTTGCAGCGTTTTTTTTAACACAGATATGTTTTTACATACCTTCATGGTGACAAGCACAATACACCCCACAGGCGGCAATTTTTATTTTTTATTATTTTTTTATTTTTTATTTTTTATTTTTTTCATTTTTATTTTTTTATTTTTTATTTTATTTTATTTTTTTCTCTTTATTTTATTTTATTTTTTTAATACTTGAATGTTTTTTCCCAGACCTACATCGGACACGTGTTGGTCTCAGTCAATCCGTACAAGCAACTGCCCATATACGGACAGAAAATCATCGAAGAATACAAAAACACGCATATAATAGAGAATCCTCCTCATGTGTAAGTTCAGTCAGTGGAAGTCAAGAACAAACCAATTTCGATTTGCCCCGTTATTACAATTGCCTCCATCCATTTCACAGTTACGCAATAACTGAAGCCGCCTACACCTCTCTTATTGAAGAAGGCCAAGATCAATGCATATTAATATCCGGTAAGATTAGCCGTACCATAAAAACGTGTCACTTTTATCAAGGTTTTATCAAGACACCTGAGGTCGAAATCGTACGCCTTGTCATTACAAATCCGTGTTAGGACTACTTTTGAACTTTGTGCGTATCTCTGCGTAGGAATGAGCGAATTTTAAAATTTAGGAGCTCTCATTACGCGGAATTTCATGCCCTAAAACTTTCATTCTATGGAATTTTTTGATTAAAGTAGCCGTTTTCTGATCGTAGACGTTTGAACATGAGCGTAACCCACCTTTTTGGCAAGTGGGTAAAAATTGACGATTTTTGACAATCGATTGTGACTATGTAGCTGAGCCGAATTTGACGTTTCACAGGGTCATTCGACTGGGAATTTAATGCTCTTTAGTTTAGTATTTGGTGAAGTTTTCCGTAGAACAAACCGATTCTGAGTAATAAGCCAAAAACTGAAAAAAATTGCCAAAATTTCGCATGTTTTCAGCTCCCACAAGTTAAGCCGTACTCAGAAACCGTCGCAAATTCATTTTACTCTTATTTGGGATGGTTTAAGATCATTTCCAGCTTAGCACTAATTATTAGCCGGCACGGTACTTTTTTGGTCTAATTTGCCTGGGCTAAAAGTTTTTTTTTTTTTTTTTTGACAGGGGAATCCGGTTCAGGGAAAACTGAAGCGAGCAAGAAAGTATTGGAATATATCGCGTCCGTCGCCGACCACAGAGGCCAAGTTCAGCCCGTCAAGGAGAAATTGCTTCAATGTAACCCCGTGTTGGAGGCCTTCGGAAACGCTAAAACCACAAGGAACGATAATTCCAGTAGGTTTGGAAAGTACATGGACATCGAGTTCAACTACTTGGTGAGTCCAATGACCAGCTGTCATTTTTAGTTGGATTCATGTCAGAGAGGATATGGTAGTGGGTGTCTGAAGGATGTCCGACTACCTACACCATCGACCCGTTGAGCTACCTCTTGGAGTTCACTATGGTAGGAGGTCTGTGCGCTTGAAGAGATTTGATAGCCCTCCTAACAGGTCATGTTGCGCAAAGTATCTCTTCCCGGTCCACTGATCCCAGAGCAAGACATCTTTTGCACTCCAAGGCATCACACTCAGTGAGCCAGTAGCGGCTCTGGGTGGCCTGACAACATGAGGTGATTCATGCTATCGGAAAATCGAATTTGTATTCACTCCGACAAAGCCAGGAATAAGTGTCGTACCACGATTTTTTTAAAGCTCAATGGAAGGTTTTACCTTGCTTCTTGTCGGTGCTCGAAACTGCGGTGTCCGGTATTGGCTTATAGTTAGGATGACCAAACGTACCCTTGTCCCAAGAGAAAGCTAAAACGTTCCCTTTTCCGAAGAGAATGCTAAAACGTTCCTCCACGTTGTCCAAACGTGATGAATCATCTCATCACCAACCAACAGACTTTCCATTATGTTGTGAAGGACCAGGACACAGAAATGTGAAAGAAGGAGAAGAAGAAGAAGATGATCGTCTTATCAATAAAACACCCAATCACTATCACTCATTCATCCTAGTGCAGTGTTGCCCAATCAGGGGTCCCCCCCCCCCCTCCTTATTTAGGGGCTTTTTTGGTAAAGGGGGAAATTTCAACCTGGATGGGATCCTGAATGAAGGTTCAACTACCTCAAGTCACTCTGGGCTGTAGATGAGCTTAGGTGCTCGAAACCGGTCCCCACGCTACAATTGTTTAGTGAAATAAACAATTTAGTATTCAAACCAGCAGAGGAGTCGTTCTCTCTCCCTAACCAACACTCTAATTGTACTCAGTCGAGTAAGTAGGTGTTTAGGTGTGAAGAGGGGCAGGGGGCTGTGTCATGTTAACATAACATACCCCCATCATTTTTCAAAAATTTGTGGTTACCCTACTTATAGTTGACTAGAACTCGACCAGGAATCCATTTTTGATGGAGCCGGCACAATCCGATTTCACTGTGGGGATCTATAGGGCTTTCATGAGGCTACAAATGGGATTTTTGAAGGAACCCAGGAGGTCAAATATTTTCCGAGTAAAAAAAAATTTATTGACTTCTTCTGTGGGTGCCATAGACGTGAACCATCTGTTGGCGACCAATCCTTCTTCTCTTACACAGCCCGTAGTGCCCTCTCAGTCGCTCCAGTCTTCAGAGCGGCGAAGTTGTGGATTCCTGTCCATCGCCGGATGTCCCGACTTTGAGAGGTTGACCCTTAGGCCAATCAACAGGCTCTCCGCAGCCACTATGTTGACGTGCTGCTGCAGGCCATCTTGAGAGTCGGCTATAAGGATGGTGTCATCTGCTTTGATGCCAAGCTCCGCCTCAGGGAGGGAGCAAATGCTTGTTCCATGTAAATATTGTACAGCAACGGAGATAGTATGCAGCCCTGTCGGACCCCTCTCTGAATGTCGAATTCATCCATCGTTGAACCATCTGGGAGCTTCAACGCTGCCATCTGGTTCCGATACAAGGCCTCAATAATTCAGATGTCCTTCTCATCAACTCCGATCAGTTTGAGAGACTCGACCATTCTGCCATGCTGGACACTATCGAAGGCCTTTTCATAGTCCAGAAAACAAAGCCACACATCTTTACGGTAGTCCAGACAGTTTTGCGTGAGGACCTGGAGACTGAAAACCGCCTCACGAATACCAAAACAAGATCTGAACCCGAATTGGGTCTCACCGCAGTAGCCCTCACATCTCCGTTACAGACGACCATGCAGTATACGCAAGAATATCTTCAGTAGGTGGCTCATTAACGAAATGAGTCTGTGAACCCTGCACATAGCAGCATTCGGCTTCTTGGGAAGCATGACAAAGGTAGAAGGAGCCAGGCCTTTTTATTGACACAGAATTGATTTTCGCACAAGAATAATAAACCCTTGTGTAAAATTTGCAGCGTTTTCTGTAGGCCCTACCGTTTTCGAGTTAGGAGCAAAAATACGAAAATATTGACCTTCTTCGCCCATCCCCCAAGCCGCACTCATCGTAGGGTCGGGGACTTTTAGTATGCTGCTCTAATCATTTCCACCCAGACCGCACCCGGTAGACACTTCTTCCAATCCTCCCTGCCCGATATGATAACCAAAGCTCTGACCGATCAGAGGAATGAAAGGACCAACTGTTCGTCTTCATTTCAGGGGGATCCGGTCGGAGGAAATATTTTGAATTATCTTTTGGAAAAGTCCCGAGTGGTGAGTCAAAGTCCCGGTGAGAGAAATTTCCACATCTTCTACCAGCTGCTCGAAGGTGCTGAACCGGATCTGATGGAAACTCTTCATTTGACGAGAAACGTCTCGTACTACAACTATATTTCTAAAGCGGTGAGTATCAAATGAAAATCGTAAATGGATATGATCAGGCTAGCGTATAGAAGCACGAAACAGTTAGACGTCGTGTAGTAAAGCGTTCTGTTTCAACAGGGTAAACAGAGCAGCGCCGGCATGAACGATGCTCAGCACATGAAAGAGGTCTGCAATGCCATGACCATACTTGGATTGACTGCCAGAGAACAAGGGGAAATTCTCGCAATCGTCGCCAGCGTGCTCCATCTGGGCAACATTGACGTGACGGAAGAACAAGGCTCCGCTGTTTTAGACAACTTCGCACACATTTTCGCCGCAGCTGAGGTTGGTATCACCTTTATCATGTAAAAATGCACACGTTCCACCCTATTGATTTATCCTTCTTCAGTTATTGGGCTGCCCGGAAGCGGTTCTCAGGTCGGCTCTCACGCACAAGACGATCTTAGCTCGAGGCGACAGCGTGACCACCCCCTTAGACCGAGAGACCTCAGTGTACGCCAGAGACGCACTAGCCAAAGCTGTTTACGATCGGTTGTTCACATGGCTCGTGCACAGATTCAACACCTCACTTCAGCCTCAAAACAAAACCAACAACCGTTTGATGGGGATTCTCGACATTTACGGATTCGAAATTTTCCGCCATAACAGGTATAGTTGTTGACCTACAAAAGCAAGAGCGTCAACATTTCCCCAAAAGAAAGCAAACTTGATTTTTTTTTTTTTTTTTCAGTTTTGAGCAATTTTGTATAAACTATTGCAACGAAAAACTTCAGCAACTTTTCATCAAATTGACGCTGCAGTCCGAACAAGAGGAGTACTTGAGGGAAGGCATAGAATGGGAGTCAGTAGAATACTTCGACAACAATATTATCATCAACCTCATCGAAGAAAAGCACAAAGGTACATTTTGGTTTATTATTCCCCTATGAAATAATGTACCTATTCGCGACGGGGGTTTTTGGCTCCAAAACTCTCCACTTTCAATGAGTCAGAGTTTTCCGCAACTTTCTCTAGTTGAAGGACCTCCAAAATTTTCTACATTCAAAGGTAACCTGTGTAGGATGCCTTCTTTCAGGCGGCTCCCCGGGCATGTTTTCGTGTTTCGTAAAAAAATTGCTAAATCGAACGTAGATGGTTTCGGAATCCACGGCCTTTTGGTTTAATATTCAGGGAATGACGCATACTTGATCGTGTCGGAGGTCGAGAATTTTTATCTGCCTCAAAATTCGTCGTTATACGTTTCAAGATGAGTAGATTCCAAAAAACGAAATGTCCGTCCGCCGTCCGGACCGTTTTGGGCAGTAGGATTTTTTTTTTTTTTTTTTTTTTTTTTTAAATCTGAAATTTTGACAAAATCCTCGGTTTACCATCTAGTCGTACCCGGAAGGATTTCAGCCCGATCGCTCAACCCCGTGGGGCTCTGTAGGGGGGCTACGGGAGGGTTTTTTGCAGGTTTCCGGCTATGGGGTCGAGCGGGGTGTCGTTTTCGAAGTATTTTTGGACGTAGAATCCATTTTTGGGGGTCCCGGAACCATCCGATTTCACCGTGAGGATCTACGGGGCTTTCATGGGGCTACAAACGGAGCTATTGAAGGATGCCAGGAAGCGGAATGGGGTGTCGTTTTCCGAGTAATTTTTCGCGCATGATCCATTTATTGGGATTCCACATCCGTCCACAAACTTTACAAAAAAATAAATAAACACTTTTTAAATAATTAAAATAAATTGTTTTATTGATGTGTATAGTTATATATATATATTTCTCTGTAATAATAATTATTAATTCTCTGTATTTGTAATTATTACAAACAAATGTGGAGGTGAACTTGTCGACTTGTCGCCGGGTTTCGGAATGAAGTCTTCGTTGTCATCAGGATCGGCATAATGAAATGATGAAATATGGTCTTAAATGGGCTGTTCAAAAATATATTTAAATACATTCACTGTCATAATTACCTAGGTATTAAATTATTGATATCAATGAATAATGAACCCTTGCGTAAAATTTGCAGCGTTTTTGTTTCTGTGACGCGGCACTTTTGTTTCGTGTCGCATAGATTTATAAATTCAAAACGCTGCAAATTTTACACAAGGGTTTATTATTCTTTGATATAGGTTACTTGTGCAAAAATGATTTCTGTGTCGAAAGAAAATAATTTAAAAAAAATTTTTTTGGTTTTTTTTTTAAATATTGTTTTTTCAAACATTCTTTATTCTTTACCAGAAAAATATTTAACCTCCTGGGATCCTTCAAAAATCCCATTTTTAGCCCCATGAAATCCCTATAGATCGCAACAGTGAAATCGGATCGTTCCGGGACCCCGAAAAATGGATTCTACGTCCAAAAATACTTCGAAAACGACACCTAACTCGATCCCATAGCTAAAAGCCTTCAAAAACCCCCTCCCGTAGCCCCATTATAGCCCCATAGCGCCCCACGGGTTTGGGCGATCGAACTGAAAACCTTGCGGGCACAACTAGATGGTAAACCAAGTATTTTGTCAAAATTTCAGATTTAAAAAAAATTCCTACTGCCCAAAACGGCCCGGACTGCGGACGGCGGACGGCGGACAGACATTTCGGATTTTGAATGTAGACCTCTTGAAACGGATAATGTCAAATTTTGAGGCCGATCGGAGTCGTCGACCCGCGTCGCGAAAACATAAGTGTATTATTCCAAGAATAATAAACCAAAATTGATTTTAATTAAATGTCCGTCCGCCGTAAGGGCCGTTTTGGGCAGTAGGAATTTTTTGCAAAAATCTCAAATTATTACAAAATACTCTGTTAGTCATCTACTTGTCGTCACAAGGTTTTCACCCCGATCGCTCTAACCCATGGGGTTATATGGGGCTAAAAAGGGGGCTACGGGAGGGGTTTTTGAGACGTCGAGAGGGGTGTCGTTTTCGAGGTATTTTCGGACGTAGACTTCATTTTCGGGGATCTCAGAACCATCTGATTTTCACTATAGGGCACTCGAGGGGGCCCCAAATGGGACCTTTGAAGGATGCCAGGGGGTCCAATGAGGTGTCGTTTTCCAAGTAATTTGGACGGAGAATCCATTTTTGGGGTCCCTGATCTGTCCAAACACTGTTCAGGAATACAGCTTTTTTTAAATTGACAGTATTAAACCTACCTACCTAATAATTAATTAAATTATCCAATTATCCCAATTATTTTTGGATACAATTTCCCTTGTGTAAAATTTCTCGTATTTTTTATTTCTCGCAATGTGGATTTGCTAACTTGCCAACACATTAATTTTTTTTTTTTTTTTTTTTTCTTTTCATATTTCTAGGTATTATCTCCTTGTTGGACGAAGAGTGCCTCAGGCCGGGCGAAACATCGGACACGACTTTCCTGGAGAAAATTTCCGAACAACTCGCACAACACCAGCATTTTATCGACCACAGGAAAGCGGATAGCAAAACGAAGAAAAGCATGGGGCGAGAGGTACGACCGAAAGGAGAGGAAATAATGATTCACGTTTCCACTGGTCGTTTGATCGTCAAATTGATCGTTTTCATTTCAGGAATTCGTCCTCGTTCACTACGCCGGCGATGTGACTTATAACGTAAACGGCTTCCTCGATAAGAATAACGACCTCTTGTTCAGGGATTTGAGGGAAATGATGTCGTCAACGACTAACTCAATTGCACAGGTATACTTAGAGACATTTACGATCTGATTTCAGTCGTGATGAATGATAAAACGAATCGATCGGCTCCGAAAACAAATGTGTTTATGTATGTTAATATCTTGAACTTTGCTCGGGTACAATTCCCCGAATAATTTTATCAGAGATAATCTCGGTGGCTGGAGGGTCGGGACCTTCGAACGTAGCTGAGTATGTCATTTTGTCGGTGCAGGTCCTCTTCCCTAAGTCGGAGTTGGTGAGCAAAAAGAGACCGGAAACTGCAGTCACTCAGTTCAAAAACAGCTTGAACAAGCTCATGTCCATCCTGCTGTCGAAGGAGCCAAGTTACATTCGGTGCATCAAACCCAACGACTTTAAACAACCAGGTACGCTATCAATCGCCCAAAACTACTCAATGCGACAAATATCAGGTGAATTGGTTCATGCAAGAAGTGGTCCAGTCAAAGCGTAGTGGAAAAATAGGTGGTTGGAGTTTCAAGTCTTATTCTATGTATTTTGAGGTGCTGCATACGAATCTGAAGAGATCGAACAAATCGGCTTATGCGTTCTGAGATATTCGCAAAAACTCCAAAAGTTAGGCACTTTTATTTTTCTTTCGATTTTTCCTTATACCGACGAAACTATGCGTTCGACGGCGAAAGTTGCCAGTACCAAAATGAAAGAACATTACATTTCCCACTAAGTACACTCGTCAACTTTGGCTTTTGACCCACTAGTACGGGAGCTAGGGCGCGTTCAAAACGTACCGAATTTCCTCTCTTCCGTCGTAACGCATTCTAAGAGACTATTTTCGTTTTCTTAACATTTCTTAGGCAATTCTAACGGCTTTAGAAGGTGTCCCTTGCATCTACAATCAAAAACGCTGCAAATTTTACACTAGGGTTTACTATTCTTTGACATAGGTAGGTTACTTGTGCAAAATTTTAATTCCGTGTCAATAAAAAAAAAAATGTTTGGGGAAAAAAATGATGTTTTTTCCGAGTAAAAAACAAAGTTTGGGAAAAAATGTGTTTTTACGAGTAAAAAAAAACAAAAACAAAGTTTTTTACTTGAAAAATATTTGGTCTCCTGGGATCATTCAAAAAGCCCATTTGTAGCCCCATGAAAGCCCTATAGATCCCCAAAGTGAAATCGGATCGTTCCGGGACCCCCGAATTCTATGTCCAAAAATACTTCGAAAACGACACCTAACTCGATCCCATAGCCAGAAGCCTTCAAAAAAACCTTCCGAAGCCCCATTTTAGCCCCATAGTGCCCCACGGGTTTGGGCGATCGGACTGAAAACCTTGCGGGCACAACTAGATGGTAAACCGAGTACCTATGTTGTCAAAATTTCAGATTAAAAAAAAAATTCCTACTGCCCAAAACGGCCCGGACGGCGCGCCGGACGGACATTTCGGTTTTGGAATGTAGACCTTTCGAAACGGATAATGTCAAATTTTGAGGCCGATCGGAGTCGTCGACCTCCGTCGCGATTACATAGGTGTATTGTTATATAGAACTATCTATAGCTCGTTAGAAATCGAAGGTCTACATAAACAAGCCGAGATCCCTTCATGAATTAAAGGGGGAAATCAGGCGAGCAGTGAGAGAAGTTCCGGTACCTACTTTTCGGTTATCCGGCCGCATCGTCCTGCCACGCGATTAGTGTTTCATACACTCCCCTCCCGATGGCTTTAAGGCACCCAAATTCGAGTACTTTTCCGTTGTAACACCCCCCGACACGATTTCGAGTTTCAAACACACACCTCCCGATGGCTTAAAGCCAACCAAAATCGCGTGGCAGGACGATGCGGCCGGATAACCGAAAAGTAGGTACCCAAGTTCCAAGTGGGCCAATGCGATGTGGCACATCGGATGTGCTCTTTTCAGGAGCGCCTTGATTCCTTCCATTGCAGCTCAAGGGCGTCATATGGACGACTTAATCTTTAAAACTTTAATTTTTTACATACACTGAAATTTCCCATCTCTGTGAACATTTTGAATCTATAAAAAAATGTCTATCTCAATTGCTTTTGGCACAGCGTTATTTTGAAATCCATCCGTTCTATCTGACGGACCCTGTAGGTATGTAAATGGAATTTCTGAGTGGTGATGGTGCTTAAACGTTATGATTTAAGGCTAATCTAACTGGATCCTCTTTCAACTGTGGCTTAAGCAGAATTCTCAGAAGCAGGGCATTTTAGTTTCATTCGGCACCGGTAGGGCCGGTTTTAGTAGCCGCTAACTGTAACCAACATTCCCTTTTTATTCTCTGCAACATCATTAAAATTATTCCTATGATTCACTGTGTGCCCGCAGGTGTTTTTTCGGACGACATAATCAGCCACCAAGTCAAATATTTAGGCCTAATGGAGAACCTGAGAGTGAGGAGGGCCGGGTTCGCCTACAGGAGACATTTCGAACAGTTTCTGCAAAGATACAAGAGCCTGTGCCCTAAAACGTGGCCCAATTACAAAGGCCCGGCGAAGGAGGGTGTGCGGGTCCTCATGGATCACTTGGGATACACGACGGAACGGGACGAGTACAGAATAGGAGAGTATGTAATCAAGCGATACGTCTTGGAGGTCCTGGAAGTCCTGCGTGACGGCCAGTCTTTCAATTGGTTGAATTTTATTTCAGGTCGAAGATTTTCATCAGACACCCCAAAACTCTATTCGACATAGAAGACGCTTTCCAAGCCAGGAAACAGGAATTGGTCACCAAAATCCAAGCCAGGTACAAAGCGTACGTTGAGAGGAAAAAGTACTTGAGGAAGAGAGAGGCTGCCATCATGATCGAGAAGTGGGGGCGTCGCTACCTCGCCCAGAAAGCTGCCGAAAGGAGGAGGCGAGCAGTCAACGTGATAAGAGAGTGAGTTAAAGAAATAATAATTATTTCTAATCATAATTATTATGATAAACGGGTATTGCAAAGAGAAGGTATGAAAACACTTCAAAACACTACCTAGGTCTTATAATGTCTTCAGGTTGAAGAATCCCTTTTCTGTGATTTTCCCTCTGAATGCCAGTCGTGGAATGAGGAATGGGCACACTTTTACTTTTTTTTTTTTTTTTTTTTTTTCAAAACGTTTTGAAGTATGTCTGGAAGGCCAGTAAATTTTGACTCTAAATTCGCAAAACGAGATGTATCTCTGATTTTTTAGTATGTTGTTCGGACCCATTAGGGTAATGCTTACCCAATTTCGCAACTTCCCAAAAGCTGTGCTTCACGCGTAGCACACGAAAAACCGCGATTTTTTCGGCCTTATTTCAGTTTTTGCTCTGTAGGTATCTAATAAACTATGCATTGTCCGACGAAAACTACTATATGAGTTTTTATATAGCATTAAATGTGTGACAATTTAAGCCGAACCGGAGCTGTGTAGGTCAATTAGTTTCAAAGTTATAGCACTTTGAAAATAGGCCATTTTTTCCAAAATGTGAACATTTTAGTTGAAGACCTGAAGACAGCGGAAGCACGTTTTTCAGAATGTTTTCGGCTGTAGCTCAAGAACTATTGGTCCGATTCAAAATTTCTTTTTTTTCTCGTGAAAGCTAAATAAATCCCCCATCGGAGCTATTCTATGTGAAATTTTGATATGAGCGTTGATAAGGGAGGGGCAGGCACGGCAAAGAAGTGGCAAAGTTCGAACAAACCGTGTTTCTTTGCACAGTTTTGCCTATAACGCGGGAACGGTTGGTCCGATCTTACTATTCTTTGTTTACCTATTTAAATGGGTTTTATGATTTTTTTTTTTTTTTTTTTTTTTTCAAAACGTTTTGAAGTATGTCTCGAATGGTAGGTACATACTCATCGTATTGAATAGATACTTTATTTTGCTACTTTATCGACATCAGTAGATACTGAGCTTCCAATACTGTTTTGCTACCATTTATCGGGTGAACGGAAGTATCGAAACGCCACTCGGCCTTCCCGTTGGTCAACACAGCCCCTCCCTTATCAACTCGGCCCCCTCATTGGTCAGACCCTTCAGGACTGGTCATGCCGTCAAGGCCAGTGATTAAAATCGTTCAGAACATCTTCGGATAAAATCAGATTTTATCAAAGATTCTATGAAAAGATGTTCTGTGGATGAAAGACTTTTTGTCAGGCCAAGACTTTCAAAAATATGTTTTTAACAAGGAACATGCTTTAGCCGTGACCAAACTGCTCAAAAACGTTAGGGGGGAAGGCTACATGTAGGATCCTATATTAACGTTAGGCCACCAGTTCGGCATCCTCACTTGTCTTACCGTCAGGCCACTCGTTTGGCGCCCTCAATTGTCTTACCGTTGGGCCACTAGTTTGGCGTCACCGTTACTTTTCCTGGTATCGGTCCGTTTCTTATTGCAGATCATAACCTGATCGAGCCCTTTGCCTCTAAACGAAACGTTTTTTTACAGTTATCGGTGATTTCCCCCTTTGATTGCAGGTTCATCAAAGGTTTCATTTCGCGGCACGGTACTGAAACCGAACTCAACCGGCGATTCATTCAGACGACCAAAGCACAATGGCTTCTCAGACTTTCCAAATCATTGCCGAGAAGTTTACTGGACCACTCTTGGCCACCCGCGCCCAGGATTTGTTCGCAGGTGAGAGTTCACAGATCGCTTAATAAAGGTCTCTCGTTATCCGTGGAGGATACGAAATCCAAATTTTCTCGTAGATAACGAAACCGCGGATACCGAATGTATTCATAGGGGGAGGCGTGAATAAAGAAAGTTCAAACTCGTTAAATGCCGACAACTAGGAATTTTCCACTGATTTGCCTCTTCCTGCAGGAAATTGCATACAATTTTATTTTCATCGTTTTGTGGGGTCCATAGCATCTTCCAGTTCCCTTCGAGCGACTGCACTCCAATGACATTGTATAGAGACGGATCAAAACTGGATGCAGGCACTGATGCTGCATATGAGGCTCGGGTGATTGTCAAATGAGCCCAAAACCTAAATGCCCAAATGAGCCCAAAGAAATTCAACCCAACTGAGCCCAGATTTCAAGATCCCAAATGAGCCCATGCAACGAAGAAAAGGAACCAATGAAAACGTCATCATCATTCATATTAGTCCTGTATTAGAGATCGTCAAAATCACAGTCGTCAAAATCAAAAACATCACAGCATAATATCTTAATAATAATATCACATCTCTATCTCTCTCGTCTCTATCTCTAATCACTTATAAATAATAATATCACAGATCATCATGAAAACACGAATCGTCAAATAAAATCTAATAAATAGGTACCAAATATAATTATTGAGCCGAATAGTGGTGGCTGACCCTGACGACCAACCCGTAGCTTGTGAGAACTTGGGGAGTAGCAAGGTATCTATCAAGCTGGTGCTGAATAAATTCTTGTTTTTTCATGACATGGGAACTCCTGGGTGGTGGAGCATCGTGACGGCTATTGATGAGGACTAGGATATGTTTTTGAGGATTGTTTTGATCGGAGCAATTCCTGGAGTTCTGGACGGCTTTTTGGGAGGGTGTGACCTAGCAATCTCCTCCTTGCATAATACATGTTCTTTTTTACCTTTTTTAAGTCCGAACTCTTCAACACGTTAACATTTTCTTCGGACAACAAGGAACACAAGATTTTCTGAAGTGGGCTCATTTAGACCAAGTATTGAGCCGAATAGTGGTGGCTGACCCTGACGACCAACCCGTAGCTTGTGAGAACTTGGGGAGTAGCAGGGTATCACAGACAGCTCCATACACCTCGATTTTCCTGGCCGAAATTGTTGCAATCGACGGGGGCAAGGGAGGGCAGACAGGGGGCAGAGGTGAATTGAGCCCAAAAGTGGTCGAAAAGAGCCCAGAAGGAAAGGAGATTAGAGCTAGGCCGAGGAAAGAGCCCCTCCACCGACCACTATGATTAGGAGAGATAAGACTTGTATGGAGCTGTGTAGTTACATTTGGGTTGAGCCTCATGGGCAGAGGTGCCATGAGGCTCAACCCAAATGTAACTACACAGCTCCATACACCTCGATTTTCCTTGCCGAAATTGTTGCAATCGACGGGGGCAAGGGAGGGCAGACAGGAGCCCTTGTCCGAATACTCTTAGCCAGGCGTCGATCAAGGCACTGACAGTACCTACCATCCAAGAGTAGTATGTGTCTGTGAGCATATACGCGACCGGGTCTCCTTGGAGTGGGTCCGGGGCATAGAGTTATATCAGTAAACGAACAAGCAGACACTCTGGCCAGAAGGGGACCCCCTCAATCCTCTTTTGTTGGCCCCGGAGCCTGCCTTTGGGCCTACCGTACGTTGGCACCAGTCATATTAAGAAATAATTATGTTTGCGCCGACAAAGACAACTACGTTTGCGCCAGTAGGGTAAGAGGCAAGAGGCATACGATTGGGCCAATCAGGATATGGAAAAAATTGGGAAAATGTCCCTACATTTTTGCCAGGTCTAGAACTATGACTAGAGGGCAACCCTCCAACCCACCTGGCCTCAGACCCCTTCTATTCACTTTTCGATAATGAATAGTTTTCCTGAAGAAATACGATCCTCGTGAGGAGGGGGGGGATTGGGGATGCAGTCCTTTTAACTGATCTCGCACCTTTTCGCCCCCCTCCCCCTTAGTCCAAGGAGCTAATCGGTCTAAATTATAGTATATTGAATATTGTGTCATGTATAAGGAAAACGCAACTTCTTTCTGACGCTTCTTGCTGAACTGGCGCTGGCGCAAATGAAGGTTTTGGAGCAGCGCAAACGTAGTTTTTTAAAGTATTTGTTCGCGCAACTGTACTTACAGTTTACAAATGGCGCAATCGTAGTGCTAGGACTGGCGCAAATGTAGAGGCATTTTTCGCTTATTTTCACCCTGCTGGCGCAAACGTAATCTACCTGGCATTTGGCCTACCACAATGTTCCTTCAGAGGTGCTTTCAACAGAAGGATGTTTTCATAAACCGCCAAGAAGGACACGCTCACAGCTAAAACCACCACCGAGGCTTCTGAAAAGCTACTCAAATTAAAGTCCGGGGAGATAAGAAGGCTATTAGGTTAAACCTACTAGGTTTACTGACTTCACTTGAACCTCATAGAGGTAATCATCAACCCTGTGCAGGCTGTGCGAGGAGGCTGAAGAAACCGCCACCCACATCATCTTTAAGCGCCTAATGAGAGACGACTGTAATTCACTCTTCCGCTTCCTTTTCAGGCCTCGTCGGATCTCCACCCCTTGTACAGAAAGTGGCTTGCAAGAAAATACAGGCTCTCGCTGGACCCCGAAAGGAAAAAACAGTTGGATCTCAAAGTGTTGGCAGAGGGTCTGTTTAAAGGTGAGAATTCCGAGCTTTCGAATAACTTTTAAGGATCTTTCATCATTAAATTGTGAACATCTTGATGTGTTGTAATGATGCAAACGGCATTTCAGACAAAAAGAAGAGTTACCCGCAGAGCATCCCGTCTTACTTTGTCGATGATAGACTGACTGACGTGCAAGCCCTCATCAAAAAACCATTCTATTCTCAACAAGCCATCGAAGGTGACACTATAATTGTAAGTTTTGACATTCCACATTAGATCAACCGAATATAGTGAACGTTTTTACAGGGATACGTATTTTAGGCTGGGGGTTAGCACCTATAATTTTTGCGACAGTGAAAATTTTATATTTAAAATTATTTAATATGCACTGATTTTTCGCCCACTTCCCGGAGTGCCAGAGGGGAGTTTTGGGGTGGTTTTTGAACCGCCTGATCTCGGACATCACGTAGATTGTCTTCGACTTCCATTCTGATCAGCTGTGTGAGCTCTCGAGTTCCTCCATAAGCGTGCCGTGCACAAAGTATCGATATATCGACGTTCGATAGTATTTCGGGTGAAATATCGATACCAATATCGTACTTTAAGCATCGATACGCTGTGCCACTGATAGTATCGAATAATATAATAATATAATCGAATAATTATATTGACTACCGATGGCCATCCCTACACCGAGCTCTATCTGTGTGTGTGTGTGTGTGTGTGTCAGTCGTGCCTTATAGGCGCCTAAACGGCTGAACGGATTTCGACGGGGATTTTTTTTAAATGATCTCGGGTGAGATTGCGCACAACATAGGCTATATAAAAACCCCATGCGACGCGTGCAACTGTGCGCAATTTTGGTATTTTGGTCACATATAACTCCCATTTTTTATCACTGATTCGGATTCGTTAAATTCTACAACCAAAAACCCGTCAGGATGGTCGGCCGAGCGTAGCGAGGCCTCAAGTCAGGATACAATGGTTGGCCGAGTGAAGCAAGGCCCCCCTGTCAGGATAAAATGGTCGGCCGAGCGAAGCGAGCGGCTTGGGTCAGGACGGCTAACTCTAGTTATGAATACTAGTATTTCATATTTCAGTTACCTCAACCCCTTGTGAACATTACTGATGGCACTAATATTTTAATGATTCTGAAACTTCATTTCTTTATGACTAACCAGTGCTTGATTTTGAGAAGCCTCCACTCACTTAAATCATTTTATACTTCCATTCATCTATGCAACTTCTGGTGTGGGAGCGAGGAACTTGAGCAGGTTACCTACTTGGGGGTTTTGTTCTGTAGGTCGGGGGTATTTTATCAGCAGGCTCAAAATGCTGTGAAGAAGGGTACCGCCGCCTTTAAAAATGTATGGCCTGTGGTTTTCAGGTCTCAGATTGAAGCGCCTGGTAAGGCCTGTTTTCAGGGGCCGTGCTGAGCACTACTTTTTACGCTTCTGAGATTTGGTCGTTCAATTATGCAGAACTTGTTGAAAGAGTGCAGGTCAGAGCTTTTAAGGCACTCTTGAGCTTGGCATTCAACACACCGGATTATCTGGTGAGAGCGGAGTTGGGTCTCGTGCACTCGGAGTTCTTGGTAGGCAGGGCGATGTTTGGCTGGTGCCTCAAGCTCGTGGCCATGCCGTCAGACAGGCTCCCAAGGATCTGTCTCGAAAGGCTGTGTGAACTCTCTATTCACTTTACCGAGCTCAAGTTCAACTGGTTTAGGCGATCTCTGGTTGTGTAGGGATCCGCTTGCCATTAGGGAGAAGAAAGAGTGTTTCTTGGAGGCGAACCAGAAGCGTTTACGAGAAGCTGACCTGAACAGGATAGCCACTTCCTCACTGGCTTTGTGTAGAAGGAGCGCACTGTTTGGGATTGGCGAATGTGCTCCCTATTTGACTCGTTCGGCTCCCCTGTATTGCAAGGAACTATTGGCTCAAGTAAGATGTGCCAACTCCTCCTTCTGCCGTATTGTGCTGGACAGAACGATCAATTGCTTTGATGCAAGTAACCCTTCTTCCATCTGTAATTCTCAGTCACCTGACTCACTTCTTCACTTGCTCTCGTCTTGCCTCGTTTTCAACTATGAGCGCAGCAGATTTTTTGGTGCTCCTCTGTTGGATGCCTCGGAGATCATTTCAAAGATGGGTTTGGATGATAAAGTCTGGACGAACAGAGTTGTGTGGTTCCTCCAGACGGTATTGTGGCAGAGAAACGAAGGGTTCCTCTCCTAAAAAGCAGTAATGTGTATTCTTCCCCTCTTTGTGTTTGCACTCTCTCAAGGTCAATGTTCTTTCTTTTTTCTTCTGTAGTTCTTTTCACTCGCAAATGTTTTCTTTTTAATCACGGTTCAGCATTGTAATTTTATTTATTTTTTCTTGGCATAAATTGACGAACTCTTGTCAAAACAAACTTGTACCACAAATAAAGCTTCTTCTTCTTCTTCTTCCATCAGCTCTTCCCTAATGGGAAAGAAATATCCATGATCTTTTAGTCTTTCCCATCAAGGGAGAGCTTAATGTTTTAAAGTTCATCGTCTCAACTTACCCTCGACGAAAACGAGGTCTAAACGCACCGCCACCTGATTGCTCCTGATTTTTCCTTCTAGTACGGCTGCAACGTGGACAAATTCGACCGGCACGGGTACAAACGAAGAGGAAGAACGTTGTTTTTATCCGATCGTCACCTCTACCTCACCCAGGAAGGTGAAAAGCAGTTCAAAATCAAACACAAACTCCCTCTGGAGGCCATCGCTCGCCTTGAAATCACGTCGGAGAGGGACAATTTCCTGCTGGTCAGGATACCACCGAACCTCACCAAAGACAAAGTGAGTGGACATTCTGGCGTTGAATTGCAAAACTCTGGTAGACTCACAATTGGTCAAACTATGTATTCGATAACCAAAACTAATAAAGTTTTCTTTAATTCGTAGGGTGACATCATCCTTGAAGTTCCTCACCTCATTGAAGTGATCACGAAGTTGGTTCAAATAACTAAGAACTCTCACTTGCTACACATCAACAGCGTTGAAGAGGGAAAGTGAGTACCTAGAATTAGTTCCGCAAAACTAGCGATTTCAACTCCAGTCCATTCAAACTCATGAAAAGCAGGACAGATCCGGCCAAAAATGATGATCATAAACTACGTGAAGACTTTTTGTCACAAAAATGACACATTTTTCCCTTTTTGACTTCTAGCAACATGGTACCTACAGGATGATTTAACCCAAAATTCGGGTACATTTCCATTCCTAATTTAGCGATTGTTATACTGCTTGGAGCTCCCTTTTTTCTTAATATGATACAAGAGCATCAATTTAAATGGCAACTACTCATAAATTCAATGTTGCTAAAAAGATATAAAATTCACTCTGAAGCTAATGAAAAACAACAATGTAACAAGACCATAACCTTCTACCTCCTTCTTCTCTCCTCCAACCAACAATCATGGCAAGACACAAAAATTTTCTCTATTTAAAATTATTCAACAGATCACAGCGTGTCACAGAAGTTTCTTGAGCAATGAGGTGGGTCCAAGTCATGTCGTCAATTTCCGTGCCTCTTCCAAGACGCTGGCGTATCGAGCTCAACCCATTCACATCCGTGGTTGCAGGTAGCTGGAGCTATTTGGATGTGGCACATTTCCTTAAATAATCTCCTGCCCAAGAGTTTCTCCCGATTCAGCACCGTCAATTCCTCATAAACAAACTCATGCCCATTGGAGACTGCGTGTTCTGAAAGTGCAGTGCCCTTCTCCACTCCTGAGCGACAGTCCCGCTTATGGTCCCCAATCCGATCCCGGATATACTGCTTAGTTTCATTCACACGGTATACCACACATGGCTGTATCGAGAGTGGATCAATTGCCTTGAGATGCGTGTGCAACCTGACAAATTCATCCTTGTTAAGTGGTTCGATATTCACAAACTTATAAATACAGAGAACAGCTAGTTCGAATCTAGTTTCTGTCAACAAAACACTTAGCACAACAGCCAACGACGTCTGATATTAAAATTATTATTTTTATTAGTAGGTAGTAGATACTGAAAACTTGCGGTAGGTAGATAGCAAAATCACGTTAATCCAGCATGAACCGCAATCATGATCATAATAGTGTCTTAAAGACAACAAAACGACCAATACTGGACCAAACTCTGGTTACTATCTTAATAACGACCATATTGGCAAGTGACTAACTACGAGGGTCATCCAGAAGGTAAGTTTACAACGGTTCCTGTGGGGAGGGGGATTTTTTTTTTTTTTTTTTTTTTTTTTTTAAAGTTTGTGCATCTGGCTTGAAGTCGGGGTCATAACGGTCAGTTTGCTTCGTAGCGCGTTTCTGTAGACCGTTTTGTTCAGTCACAGTAAGTTTTGGTTTATTATTCTTGGAATAATACACCTATGTTTTCGCGACACGGGTCGACGACTCCGATCGGCCTCAAAATTTGACATTATCCGTTTCAAGAGGTCTACATTCAAAATCCGAAATGTCCGTCCGCCGTCCGCCGTCCGCCGTCCGGGCCGTTTTGGGCAGTAGGAATTTTTTTTTAAATCTGAAATTTTGGCAAAATACTTGGTTTACCATCTAGTTGTGCCCGCAAGGTTTTCAGTCCGATCGCCCAAACCCGTGGGGCGCTATGGGGCTAAAATGGGGCTACAGGAGGGGTGTTTTGAAGGCTTTTAGCTATGGGATCGAGTTAGGTGTCGTTTTCGAAGTATTTTTGGACGTAGAATCCATTTTTGGGGGTCCCGGAACGATCCGATTTCACTGTGGCGTTCTATAGGGCTTTCATGGGGCTAAAAATGGGATTTTTGAAGGATCCCAAGAAGTTAAATATTTTTCGAGTAAAAATTAAAGAATTTTTGAAAAAACACATTTTTGAAAAAAAAAATCCCCCCAAAAAATTTTTTTGAAATATAAAAATCAAAAAAAAAATGTTTTTAATTTTTTTTTATTGACAGAATTAAATGTCTGTACAAGTAACCTATATCACAGAATAATAAACCCTTGTGTAAAATTTGCAGCGTTTTTTAAATGGAGAGCTCGACGCCACCTCTCGCCTGTGTGAGATCCGAGCGGTGATCCGAGTTTTGGGATCGGAAGGGTGTCCTTTTGGTCGAATTTATGCCGAAAGGGACGACTATTAATGCCGACGCTTACTCCAACACCCTTAAAAAAGCTCAAAAGGGCGATTCAGAACTGTAGAAGGGGTATGCTAACCAAGCGGATCTGCCTCCTCCACGACAACGCCAGGCCCCACACTGCTCGAGTCACCCAAGAACTTTCGGCTCACTGCGTGTTCTTCAATAATTATTATTGAAGGGGAATAACCTCACACCATCCCCCCCCCCCCCCCCCACCCTGTGTGGAGTTTCACCTGTAGGTTATTTGTATTGTATCAATTCCAACTTAGAAACCATTCTAAAATCGTTGGGTATGGATTGGCCCTTTCTTTGAAAATAACCCTGATAAGTCGAAGTATTAAATTCGTGCAATAAATAATTTTAAAAAAAATTAACGGCAAAGAATTTGTTCTAGTGTTTGTGACATTTTCATGCCATTCCTTTGGTACATAAAACTCGAAAATCGTAACGAATTTTAAATTATCTCCGCTTAGCGACTCGATGAAAATTGGGTGATATTTTGAAAGGTTTCTGCATCAAACGATACCAACCGCTGGTCACGAGAGTGAAAAATTCCAACTAAATGCTGGCTATTGTCTAGATAATGACAGTGTTATGGATACCAGCGACTAAACGATTAAAAAGCGACCATGATAGAAAAACCTCTGCGGCTACTGTCTTAATTATGACCAGTTTAGCGACTAAAGAACGATCAAACTTTTGACTAAAATCGACTGCCTTAATTACTAGGTACCATATTTGCGAGTAAATGCTGAAAAAAGACTAAAATTAATTCTGTCTCAATAAGAAAATATTTTTGGAAAAATGAAAAATTTGTGTAAGGACTTACTATGTTTGGACAGGTACGTGTGGGACCTCGAAAAATGGATTCTACGTTCAAAAATAAGTACTTAGAAAACGACACCTAACTCGACCCAATATTTGAAACCCTCCCGTAGCCCCATTGTAGCCCCATAGCACCCCACGGGTTTGGGCGATCGGGCTGAAATCCATGCGGGCACAATTCGATGGTGAACTGAGTATTTTGTCAAAATTTCAGATTTAAAAAAAGTACCTACCTCCTTCCCAAAACGGCTCGGACGGCGGACGGACACTTTTGGAATCTACGTGTCTTGAAACGTATGATTTTCAAACTTTGAGAGCGATCAAAATTATCTACCTCCGCTGCGATTACAAAGGTGTATTATTCCAAGAATAATAAACCGAAATTCCAACTACATTATTGTCTCAGTAATGACCATACCAACAACTAAACGATAAAAACGCTGCAAATTTTACACAAGGGTTTATTAGCGCAACCTTTTTCCAAAAAATGGAAAGGTGCGCTCACCTCTTCGACATGTTTTTTTTTTTTTTTTTTTTTTTTTTTTTTGTGTACAGAGCATCACGCCCGAGCGGCTCAACAGATTTTCATGAGGGTGGTCTCATTGTGATCAGCGAGTTCGGGGGGTGGTTATAGGCTACCTTGATTTTTCCTCCCTCATCCCCTTCATCGGTTTTCGGGAGGTCCTTCACGACGAAAGTTGTTTATCTCTGATGTGTAACTAAGGAAGCCTCAAAAGCGGGACGAAAGTTTTTGTCCGATTTCGTTGGTACAAGGGTCTATGGAATGAGCTTTTCAGGCTGATTCCAACGACTCCAAAACGATTGTTGCAGCCTGAGCCGTTCGTTACCTCTGATCGGCATAAGGTTTTATTACGCATCGGTCGTTAGGGTGCAGTTGTTTACGTAATGAACATCACTTGGATATTTTTGATGTGTTGTGTGGCACAGTTTGGTCGCTAGATACCTACTGTTTCTTAGTTTCTCTCGCTCATTAAATATATCGTAATAACAAAAAGGTTGCGCTCATCTATTCAATTCAATTGATGGCTTGTTATTCTTTGTTATAGGTTACTTGTGCAAAAGTTCAATTCTGTGTCAATGAAAACAAGTTAGAAAAAATTTTTTTAGATTTTTTTTTTTTTTCAAAAATTGTTTCTTTTTACTCGAAAAATATTTAACCTCTTGGGATCCTTCAAAAATCCCATGTTTAGCCACATGAAAGCCCTGTACTACAGGGCCTGTAGATCGCTACAGTGAAATCGGATCGTTTCGGGACCCCAATAAATGGATTCTACGTCCAAAAATACTTCAAAAACGACACCTAACTCGACCCAATAGCCGAAACCCTTCAAAAAACCTCGCGTAGCGCCGCACAGGTTTGTTCGATCTAGCTGAATATCGCCCGGAAATGGGCCAACCGAGTTATTTTAATGTACAATTTAAGAAAATGCCTCCTGCCCAAAACGGCTCTGAGGGCGGACGTTTCGTTTTTGGAATCTACGTGACATGAAACGGATAATTTCAAATTTCGAGGCCGATCAGAAATTTCGACTTCCGGTGCGATTATATAGGTGTATTATTCCAAGAATAATAAACTAAAAGCAACGAAAATCAATAATTGATTATAGTATTATTTCAAATTATTTGAAATCTAGCTATTGTCTTAATATTGAATACGTACTTAGGTCAGTTTTTCGATGGATGAAATCGAACTTGATCCAAAATTCCTCAGGTTTTTCCTCCCAACCTTAAATATCCCTCTGCCATCGTTAAGTATTTTGACATATTTATAGCCCCCCCCCCCCCCCCTTCACACCAGATATAGATTTATAGCAAGGAAAATGAACAAAAATCGATTGATAGTAAATAATGACTTTTATTAGTTACAAGTTAGAATAATAATTCATGTAAGTAAATTTATCCAAATTCATCGGTAATTCTCAATCAAGTAGCCCTAAATGTTGAAGCATGAAAATCAATCGAAAATTCAAGTTAGACCTAACTACATAATCTTCATAACAAACTGAAATTGCAGGAACATCCCGGACGTGACAACTGACGCGAAATAAATCGATCACTTTATTTTAATTATGGGGAAATGGTGATGTAAAGTGAAATCGAAGTCCGGCGGTGAGTTTGAATCGTTCTTGTGTCCGGTTCCGAGCAGTTTGAGGACGACAAAGTTGGTTTTGGCGATGCGGAGCAAATCTTGCACTTCTTGGTCGGGATTGTGAATGGATTCGAGGAAAGTGCGAGCCTGATGGAAGTGTTTGCAGCCGGCCATGTAGAGATCGCGGCTGTCGGACTGTTCGAGCCCTGTAGTCATTTCCCTGAATTCGTTGTATTGGACCGGCGGGGGTGTGAGGAGGACGTTGATGAAGGGGGCGAACCTGTGCTCGTAACGGACCCGCTCGCAGTCGAACTCTTCGTGGGGCAGAGTCAGTTTGTTGTCTTTCTTGAAAGCTACCATCGCTTTGTAGTAGCCGCCGCACATGTTTTGAAGGGCTTGGTTGAGGGTGATTTCTCTGGCGTAGGGTCGGGTTTTTTTCTTGGTTTTTGATTTGATTCGTCTTTGTCTCTTGTTGGCTTCGTTCAGGTTGTCCTGTTCGTTGAGGAAACTGTCCGCTCGGGACAAAGATGACACCAGCCAACCGTAGAGGAATTCGTACAAGTACCAAAATATGTAGTGGTACTCGTGGGTGCTGTAGAGCTCAAGTTCGAATCCGGACAGCAGGAACATGATCATAACGCGGAGAGTGTGGTAGAGCACCCACGTGCCAAAACAAGCCAAATGCGGCCGGGCATTTTCGCATTTTTTCGACAGGCTGTGCAAAAATGCATCGACGCGCTCAGCTTCGTCTTGAAGGTTGGCAAAATCTTCCAAAAGATGAGCCAATTTTTCACGCTGGCGAGCACGATTGTGACCGCAGAGTTGGATGAGGTTGCTGAAAGGGCGGACGCAATGGCCGAGGAAACACTCCAAGTATTCTTTGGCTTGAGGGTTGACGAGGAGAGCGGATCGCGGCATGAGGACCGGCGGGCAGATGAAAGTCCGAGCAGCGTCCCGTATGGCGTCGATGCAGTTGATGGTGTCGCCGGCGCGGCTGCAATGAGGGAGAAACAGAAGCTGCATGATGCTGCGGGAGACGATGCACGGCTTGGAACAGCTGACTTCCAGCATGAGCTCTAAAGCAGCGTGGAATGACGTGTACGAGCAGACTTTGGACACTTGACGGATCCTGGCGAACAGCTCGTCTAATCTTTTGTACGCTTCGGCGGGAGTTTTGATGTGTGTGTACCGGGGGAACGTAGGGGGTAGAAGCCTTTGATTGACTAGCGGGTCGAACCCTACCATGACTGGTCCATGCACGTCAGACACGTAATGTGGAGCGCACGATCTCGAGCTGCTACTAATCAACAAAGGTACAGTCTCAGAACAAAGATGCAGCAATTTTGTGCACTCAGCTACAGCGTTTGGCGTGATGTCTTTCTTGCTCAGTCCATACATGGCTTGCAGCATCAACCGAACAAATCGAGTCCGCACAAGTACAGCAGTTAGGTCTTGTTCCAGTTCCGAATCTTCCCCAACTCGCCTTTTCTTCCAGTTCAGTTCATCTTCCACTTCCTTCAACATGCCAATGGCTCGTACTTCCGTGACGTCTGGATTCAGACGATAACCGTAAACCATCGGTTGGAAATCTTCTTCTTCAAACACCAACCCTCTCGTGACGAAATCTTTAATCAAGTCAATCAATTTGTAAATAGCTATGCAAAACGCTTTGAGTGAACGATCAACAATGAGATGGGGATTGTGAAGATACAAATTAGTGAAAACGGTTTGAGCCAGCGAATGGCCGTCCAGCCACGTTACCACACACGACCACGTCGTGTCGATGATGCCGATCTGTTCCGCGTACGGGATATCTTCCAGCTTGAGTATCTTATTTTCCACGGCCTGTTGAAAAGTCAAAGGAGCTTTGCGCCCCCGGTTGCACAACATCCCGGCGTCCATTTTGGGGTCCATCATCTCGATGGCGGACATGGCCTCGAAAAGGCCGAAGAGATCGTCGTGGAGGAGCTCGCCCAGTTTGAGCTCTTTGATCGCGTCGAAAAACTCGCTCGTGATGGGCTCCCAGTTGAAGCAAACGTCCAAAATGACGGGCATGACGGGGCTGTGAAGGGGGCTTTGGGCGGTGAACGTCTCCGTCGGTCGGGCGTCCCGTCCGCTGTTTCTGACGTCCGACATCGCCGATTTTCCCGTATAATTCACCGAACCGGTCCGCTTTCGCTAAAAACGAGTCGAAAATTTCAACGAAAACATTTCACGTAATCAACTCGCAAATTCGCGAAGATAACCCGACTCGAAAGGTTGCAAAGCAGTGTTGTAAAATATCCCAAAAGGCTGCGGACACTGCCTGGTGGTGACGTGAGGAGTTAAAAATACATTCGAGGAGCCTTGAAACTTCCCTCGCTGTCCGCGGGCCACACCCGAATAGACCTTGCTGAGCACTACCGTTAACACGATGAAGTCTACGTATTCCGCCAACTTCGAACCGGAGGGAGACGTCATTCCAGGAATCAATCGTTCCCTTTATTAGGTACTCCTTCCTTCTACGGTTGAGAAATGCTCGATAATTTTTACTTTTCGATTTAATCGATGTTTTTGAAGTGACAATCGATCTAAATCGAATTAAATCTTGGGTTACTGTGAAAATTTGAATTGAGGCGCGGGTTGTTGAATTGAGGGGCTGAACAGTGTTCCGTGAACACCCGTGTTGTTGAGGTTCGGCCGGTTTATTATTCTTTGATATAAATTGTCCACAAATGAATTCTATATCAATAATATTAATAATAATAAATGATTGATTAATGATGATAATTATTATTGATGTAGACGTTCATAAACTCAACAAGGGAAGAAATCTAGTTAATTTTGGTTTATTATTCTTTGAATAATACACCGATGTAATCGCGACGGAGGTCGACGACTCCGATCGGCCTCAAAATTTGACATTGTCCGTTTCAAGAGGTCTAGATTCCAAAACTATGTTTCATTTTCTCATCTGCGTGCTAAATGCAAGGCAGAGTCTAAGGCCTGTTATAGACATTACTTATCGTCTGTCCAGGAATCAATAGTCACTGACCCTAAAGCTTTTTGGAATTATGTCAATTATCATAATGGGTCCTCCGCTCCCCCTCAAAGCATGCACCTCTCTGGGACTTTCGCTGATGACCCCCATGCCATTGCCAATCTGTTTGCAAGTCATTTTTCGTCAGTTTACGAGCCTGATCAGCACCTGTCTCCTTCGATCGCTTTCCCTGATGCAATCTCACTCGGCAAACTGTCACTCGGCAAACTGTCACTCTGTGTTGCTGAGGTCCGCCAGGCACTGCTTGACCTTGATCCATCCAAGGGACCCGGTCCCGATGGCGTGCCCCCCGTGCTCTTACGAGCCTGTGCGGCCACTCTTGCTCCCCCTCTCACCACTCTCTTCAATGCTTCTTTGGCTGCAGGGCAGTTTCCAGCCTGCTGGAAGACAGCCTTTGTTACCCCTATCTTCAAGAAGGGTGATCGGTCTGACGTCAGCAACTACCGCCCCATCAGCTCTCTTTCGACCATTCCCAAAACCTTTGAGAAGCTTGTCGTCCATCGGATTTCCCCTGTCTTAACTTCCATCATCGCTCCTGAGCAGCATGGATTCGTGAAGGGACGATCAACCATGACGAACCTGGTGCTTTTCCAGGATTTTGTGCTGGGGGCTTTCGGAGGGGGTTACCAGGTCGATGTGATCTCAACTGATTTTACAAAGGCCTTTGATAAGCTTCCTCATAGCGTGATTCTTCGTGTTCTGGCTGGCCTGGGGGTGTACGGTCCTTTGCTGGGATGGTTTGGCGATTACTTGTCTGATCGTGAGCTGACCGTTCGAATGAACGGCTCCCTCTCGCGTTCTTTCGCTGCCTCTTCGGGGGTTCCTCAGGGCTCGCACCTTGGCCCACTACTTTTCAACCTTGTTATGAATAGTGTCGGGGCTGCCCTCACTCAGTGTTCCCACCTTATCTATGCCGACGACCTCAAGATTTTTTGTCCCATCCGCAACTTGTCTGATTGTTCCCCCCTCCAGGACTGTCTCGACACTTTGTCCCTTTGGTGTTGCCAAAACGGCCTTAAGCTAAACCCATCAAAGTGTTCGGTCACCACCTTCCACCGCACTGTCGAGCCTATCATTTGCAACTACCAACTCGACGGGGCTTCTCTTGTTCGTCAGTCCTCAGTTCGTGACCTTGGGATCTTGCTTGACGCCCAGCTTACCTTCTCTGACCACGTATCCCAGGTCGCCCTGCGCGGTATGCGAGCCCTTGGGTTCCTTAGGCGAAACACGAGGGAATTTACCGAGGCCCCTGCTCTAGTGACCCTCTATCGCTCTCTCGTGCTGCCTGTCCTGGAGTATGGGTCGGTGGTGTGGAGCCCTTTCTATAGTTGTCACATTGAGCAGGTGGAGCGTGTGCATCGGGCATTCTTGCGGTACCTGGGCTATAAGTTGAGCATTCCTCGCACTGAGATTAACTACTCTGCTCTCTCTACTCGGTTCCATCTGCTGAGGCCTGTCGACCGCCGCCAGTCAGCTGATTTGGTTTTTCTCCACGCACTTCTTCACGGTCGCATCAATTCTCCCGAACTTCTCCGCTCAATTGGTCTGCGAGCCCCGCGCCCCTCGTCGCGTTTTGCCCACCCCTTCAACGTTCCCTTTTCGCCAACCAATTACCTCTACCACCGTACGCTTTGTCGCCTCCCCCGTCTTGCCAACCTTCTCACCTCCTCCCCACCATATCTTGACTTCTTCTCCTACTCTCCTACTCACCTCAAACGTACGCTCCACGAATTTTTCCTTTCTTCTTGACTTCTTTATCTGTGTTACCGATCGCCATAAAGTTCATTTCATTTACTTCCATTTATTTGTAATTTAGGTCTCCATTCATAATTATATATGCATCGATTCGGTTGTGTTTCCATTAAATAGACAAATTTTGTCTACGATAATTAGTGATTTATATGTTTCTGCCTACGAGTGTATGTATTACTTTTGTATAATTGGGCTCTGCCCGTTTCTCAATAAATAAATAAATAAATAAAATAAATAAATAAATAAAACCGAAATGTCCGTCCTCCAGTTAGAATTTTTTTTTAATCTAAAATTTTGAGAAAATACTCGGTTTACCATCTATTAAATAGATTTTAATCTATAAATTTTAATTTTAATCCACAAATTTTGTGCCCGCAAGGTTTTCAGCCCGATCGCCCAAACCCGTGGGGCGTTATGGGGCTAAAACGGGGCTACGGGAGGGGTTTTTGAAGGCTTTTGGCTATCGGATCGAGTTAGGTGTCGTTTTCGAAGTATTTTTGGACGTAGAATCCAAATTTTTTTCAGTTTTGGTTTAATATTCTTGGAATAATACACCTATGTTTTCGCGACGGGGGTCGACGACTCCGATCGGGCTCAAAATTTGACATTATCCGTTTCAAGTGGTCTACATTATAAATCCGAAATGTCCGTACGCCGTACGCCGTACGCCTGCAGGCCGTTTTGGGCAGTATGAATTTTTTTAAAAATCTGAAATTTTGAGAAAATACTTGGTTTACCATCTAGTTGTGCCCGCAAGGTTTTCAGTCCGATCGCCCAAACCCGTGGGGTTATGGGGCTATAATGGGGCTACGGGAGGGGTTTTTTGAAGGCTTTTGGCTATCGGATCGAGTTAGGTGTCGTTTTCGAAGTATTTTTGCACGTAGAATCCATTTTTGGGGGTCCCGGAACGATCCGATTTCAATGTGGCGATCTATAGGGCTTTTTATGGGGCTAAAACTGGGATTTTGAAGGATCCCAGGAGGTTAAATCTTTTCGAGTAAAAAATAATTTTTGAAAAAAAAATCCAAAAAATTTTTTTTTTCCCAAAACTTTTTTCGTTGACACAGAATTAAATTTTTGCACAATGGGCTCCTTGAGAAGGTCGGAATTCATCATTTCTAACAACATATTCGGATTCAGCACCCTTTAAAACCCATAAACCCCAATTTTTAGTTCGAAAATCCGTATAGGCACGTGCTGAGCAGTTTTCGAAATGTTAGAGATTTTGAAATGAACGCCGGGCATATTTGACGTCACAGCTCGCCAGGCTGGGCGTCGCGTAGTTGGGCACTGAGCCGCCAGAGCGGTAAATAATAAATCTGAACAGAATCAGAATAAAAACACTCGGCCCGGGTCGATTTTTGAATAACTTTCTTTGATAATAACCTCGATGCTCAATTTTCGAATGACCTTCTATAATGATTAACCCGATTTTCGATTTTTGGGGTCGACTTTTCGCTTAGCAAAGTTGGCTGACTTGCGTAGATGAGAGAGAGAGGGATCTCCCGGCCAATCAAAAGACGACGAAGCAGCCCACGTCATGTACCCTCTCCAGACCTCAATTCAAATTCATTCAAATATCATATTTTTCCTAAGGCCCTATAAATAATTGAAACGGGTTTTCTGCAATATGGACCCGTTTTCGTAACTTTTGAAGCACGACCTTTGCAGGAAAAACATTTTAAAAAATCATTAAAGGAGCTCATTGGTTACTTAAGTAACCTATATCAAAGAATAATAAACCCTAGTGTAAAATTTGCAGCGATTTTGAATGCTTCCCAAGCTGCCTTCTCTTTCCCCTTTAGTATTTGATCAAAGTTAGGATCTTAAAACATTTTTCGAATTCGCGGTTCAACGAAAATTCCTTCTTTGACCTTAGAATAACTCAGCCTTGGGAATTTTCCTCTCAAGTACATGAAAGCTTCTCCTTCTTGATCCATAGCTTTTACAAAGTTCTTCATCGGTCCCAGTTTGTTGTGTAAGGGAGGTATAAGTACGCTTTTAGGATCTATCAAAGGCTCATTCTGGACATTTTCTCTTCAGGCTTCAGATTTCTTGCAGGCCATTCAGCTTTTATGTAGTGAGACTTCCTATCTCGACTCTCCCACGTGCATAAAAAGCAGCAGTGTTTGGTGTAGCCCTATTGCATTCCGAGGAGTAAAGCAATAACTTTAAAATCACCACAGATTTGCCATTTATGGTCAGCGTATTTGATGGAATCGAGAATCATTTTCATAATGGCCGTATTATGACTCCATGTGAACTGCTTGGCCAACTGGAATTGAAGGGTAAACATTGCCATTATGCAGCAATACCAACCTGAAGGCACTAAATTTCGCGCCTACCAAAACGTAAGGGGTTAAACAGTCACCATTATTGTTAGCCCAGTCAAACTTTACATGGAACTTACATTAAAACGCGCATTACGGGACTTTTGCTCATGTGTTTCGGACCAATACTGGGAGTACCGTTTTGAGGATTCTCGGGGATTTTTAAATAGGCCGCTTTAATAAATCCCCGAGAATCCTCAAAACGGTAGTACGTGAACATGATGGCCAACACGAACCAGCAGAATACTGAGAGTATATATCCAGATTTGTAACCCTGAGGAAGGCGAGCGCAACTTTTGACGGCCGAAAAACGTCGATTTTTTCGCACTTTTTTCGGTTTTTTGGCAATATCGCCTGAAAATAAGCGGGTTTCAAAAAGTATTATACGTACCTTTTTTAGAGTAAATTAAATTTGCAACAAAATGAGACCAGATTCAAGTTTGTAGATCAAACACTAACCGAGATACAGATCTTCAAAAATGACTAATATTTTCCAAAAAGTATGGATTTTAACTTTTCTTCATATTTCGAACGAAATACCAGCTGGACGACGGGTCCTACGTTGAAATCTATCGGAATATAAGTTGTAGGGAATGTAATTAGCTTTAATTTGAGCTCAGGTAGGTTTCTGTATCTTAGAAACTAGAGCTAATCAAAAAATGTTATTGTCATAGGTATTCGTGTCCAGCAGACCTAAAGACATTTTCTTTGTTGGTCAGTGTAATTTGAAAAAAAAAAAAAAAATCTGTCTGTTTTGCCGAGTAGATTATGAGAAAAATGAGGAACCACCAAAAAATTGCTCCAAGAGTGGTCTAAAAATACGGGCCGGAACAGTTGACAGGATATTGGGGTGGTAGTAGGTCGAGGTGTGTCCGATCCGGAAGCGGTTGCGTCCTCCCCCCCCCCCCCCTAAAAAACTGTATTTCTTTTAGAAAAAAACCTGGGCAATATGGGAAAACGAGTTGTTGGGTTTGAGGCCAGGTGGGATACGGTGGGGGTTGGCTGGCGTCGCCAGCAGGGTAGCCCCCTAGTATTATATTACAATGGTACAGAATTGTACTCTCGCCTTGCTTATGTCACTCAAGATTACTTCATATGTGTCTTGCGTTTTTTCAGAATCACCCACAGCTTGACAGACGGAAAGCAACACGACATCGACTTGACCTTGGGAACCAACGGACCTGGCATTTCCAAAGGGAAAAGCGGCCAACTTATTGTCGTCGGTTGACGCAAACCAATCAATCAACAATATCCTTCAGAACACATTTTATTTAGTCATTACATTTAATAACGATTCTAAGCAGGCCGGGCGATTATTATAATAGGCAGGGTTTCTTGTCTAAGCGAAATTTAAAAAACTTATTTATAGCATGTTTAGGATGTGAATAAATTTCTGTTGTGTTACATGAGCACAACTATCTTCCAAGGCAAATTGATAGTCAACGAATCAGCACAAATCGATTGTTTTTGTTATCATGAACAAAGGGCATTATTGGAAACTTCCATTGATACGTATCATTTGATGTAATTTAGGCAGTCATTAAATGTGATAATTGTTAATACTCCTTGTGCTTTTTTGAATGGTTCGATTTGAACTTTGACAAGTCTTCGTGTCGAAAACGATGTTGGTGATAGGGAACAACAATCAGTAGAAACACTACTAATTCGTAAATTTAAAAGGAATTGTGCTTTGTATCATTTAAAAGCTATTTGTTTACGACGAATTTCCTTAACAAATTGCATGTATGCCGCTACTGCAGAGGCAGAGCAACATTTGTACCAACTAACAGTCATAAAACATTGTGTTGATTATTTGTTGTTGTTTTTTTATACATACCCAGCCACAGGGATATTAAACGGCCTTGTCTTGAAGAATCAAGGACGTTCGGCAGACAAGAATCAACCCCCAAAAGGGGTTTTGAGATAAGAGCGTCGCTGTGATGGGCAACTGCGTTCAGTAAAAAGGATCAGTAGGGTTCAGTAGGAAGGAGGTTTTGACGCAGTTGTCCCTCAAAAATTCGAATTTGAAAAAAAATAAAGCTGCAAATTTTACATACGGATTTATTATTCTTTGATACAGGTTACCTACTTGTGCAAAAATTTAATTTTGTGTCAATAAATAAAATTTTTGGATTTTTTTTTTTTTCAAAAATCTATTCTTGGTTCATTATTCTTGGAATAATACACCTATGTTTTCGCGACGGGGGTCGACGACTCCGATCGGCCTCAAAATTTGACATTATCCGTTTCAAGAGGTCTGTCTACATTCTAAGATTTAATCCGAAATGTCCGTCCGCCGTACGCCGTCCGGTCCGTTCTGGGCAGTAGGATTTTTTTTTTTTTTTTAATCTGAAATTTTGAAAAAACTACTCGGTTTATCATATAGTTGTGCCCGCAAGGTTTTCAGTCCGATCGCCCAAACCCGTGGGGCGCTATGGGGCTAAAATGGGGCTACGGGAGAGGTTTTTTGAAGGCTTTTGGCTATGGGATCTAGTCAGGTATCGTTTTCGAAGTATTTTTGGACGTAGAATCCATTTTTTGGGGTCCCGCATCGATCTGATTTCACTATTGCGATCTATAGGGCTTTCATGGGGCTACAAAATTTGTATGTATTTAATGAGATTTTTTATGGATCCCAGGAGGTCAAATATTTTTCCAGTTAAAAACAGAAAAAGTTGAAAAAAAAAATTTTTTTTCAAATATGAAAACCCCAAAAAAAATTTAATTTTTTTCATTGACAGAATCAAATTTCTGCACAAGTAACCTATATCAAAGAATAATAAACCCGTGTGTAAAATTTGCAGCGTTTTTATTGAAGGGTGTTGGCTATGGGGTCGAGTTAGGTGTCGTTTTTGAAGTATTTTGGACGTAGAATCCATTTTATGGGGTCCCAGCTGGGTCGCAGCTCTAGTCGAGCAGCTCTAGAGCGATCCGATTTCACTGTGGGGATCTATAGGGCTTTCATGGGGCTACAAATGGTATTTTTGAAGGATCCCGGGAGGTTTTTTGAAGACGTCAATTTTTTTTTTTGTATTTTCCGAGCAAAAAATAAATTTTGAAAAAAAAAATGTTTTTTTAAATGACTGAATAAATGTTTGCACAAGTGAGCTATATCAGAGAATAATAAACCTCTTGTGTAAAATTTGCAGCCTTTTTTTCTAACATTTCTTTGGGCACCTTCAGGGGTTTTGGGTTCTCTACAACATGCAAGTGGCAACACTGAACGTTACCTCCTTGTAGGGTTATCAACCTGAACCCGTCACATGGTCAAAGCAGGTCAATGTTTATTTTGAGTAGCTGTTCGTATAAATAATTTAATTATGTTGCAAACAAGGTTGTGAGCCGAACCGTTCGGGCTATTCGAGTTTGAACGTTTCATTCGCCTATTTAATAGCGTATAAGAGATTGACCTTCAACATGCCTCAAGGTAACGCCAAACACAAGAAATCGAAACTGCCAACGGGTGTGAACAAGAAAAACAAACCCAAACTTGATCAGGCCGTTCAGAAAAAGAGTAAGTTCATTCTGCTGCTCGGTAAGAAGAGAGCTTACAAAAGAGTAAGTTCTGTTTCATTGCTTCATGCTATCAATCATCCGATATTAATCGCATCTTATTGGTCACAGATCGCCCAATAGCCCCAAAGAAATCGAAACACGAAGAAGTGGCTAAATTGAAGAAAATTATTTCCAAAAACGTCAATCGAAAATTGGAAGAAGAAATAAGGAGTGTCGCTACTGATGGACAAAAAGTCCGCCTGTCGAAGAAGAAAGGCCAGGAACCTTCTGCTGAATCAAATATGATGCCTCCTCAAAGTTCTTGATTTCCTTTGATCAGTTCGGCCATCGCTCGGAGCTATCACTGCTGTTGATGTTTTTGTAAATAAATACCTAATTGCGTTTTATTTATCGAAGTTTTGGTAACCGTACCTGAGTTGTCATTGACTTTTCGGCTAGATCCAGCCGAACACTGCGTAGTAATTACTCGTCCCTTACAAGGTAGCCCGCTACGGGTTTGGGTGATCGGACTGAAAACCTTGCGGGCACAACTAGATGGTAAACCAAGTATTTTGTCAAAATTTCAGATTTAAAAAATTCCTACTGCCCAAAACGGCGGACGGACATTTCGGTTTTGGAATCTAGACCTCTTGAAACGAATAATGTCAAATTTTGAGGAAATTAAAATTTCCGTTCTATCTGCAGTGCGAATGGCGGCCACACTCATGAACGAGAGAAGTATTTCAACAACGACGATCGCCCGGCAGAATGTTAAAATTTACGCTTATTCTCGATTATTTAATAATTTCAACAATATACATAATTATTATTAGTACTGCTCTGATTTTTCGACAGTTACTCTTGGATTATATCGGATTATATAAAATTTATTTTTCAATTCAAGTAAAGGTATTGAAAAATAAGGACCTGAGCAGTAGGAAGGAAGTTGGTTCTTACTAGACCAATCGTATATGAGTTGCATTCACCAGATTTTCATTCATGATGGTCATGGAACTTTCCCGGACATCTTTTCACAACAACAAGGCCTTTGGACCCAAAATCCAAGACCCTTCCTCCAAACTTGAATAACAATTTTTCTGATTTTTCCTCAAAATGCCATAATCTAGATATTAGGTTTGTTCCAGGTCTGACGGCGTCTGTCGACAGAAGTTGGACATGATCGAGCTGTCGGTTTCCGTCCAACTGCTGTAAACCTACGATCGACCTGGAACAGCGGTTTCTAAACTGCGCATGTCTCCATCGATTTCTGTTAACAGTCCGTCAAACCTGGAACAAACCTATTATCTTGAAAATGAATAATATTCACTTTCAATTCATACATATTATTTATGCGTTTAGAACGTCCCAGAGCAGGGCACAGGAGCTGCGCCTCAGTAGGCGGGGATAGAATGCTTTGCCATGATATATCGGCACTGAGTGTTAATTAATTAATTACCTAATTTTTTACAGGAATGATTTGAGGAAATTTGATCTGCTTCCTCATGCGGTGTTTTATTTTTGGGGAAGGGAGGAGTTATTAAATTAAATTCAAACTGAATTAAAATTTAAGTTATTCACAAGCAATCAGAAGGGGAAGTACCAAATTAATTACCTAATTTGTGTTGTTAATGCTATACGATCACATGATTGCTAAGCTACGTGGCAACGACAGCTGGCCAAAGATCACTTATCAGCTATTTTCGTTCTATCTATTGTTCGATGAACCTGGCGTTTACCTAATTAAAGCCTTATTCCTGAATGATTGTTGAAATAATAATTTCATTATTATTTAATAATAGGCGGTGGATTCCAAAACTGTCTATGTCCGATTTAGCAATTTTTCAGGAAACACGAAAAACATGCCTCAACTCAACCAATAAGCCGGGAGTCGCGATTTCTTTTGCATTTGACTCAATTTAATTAAGAAGGGAGCCAGTAAATTGAGATTGAAAAATGAATGTAGCCAGTTTTGACATGAACTGTCGAATGGAGAGCGTTTTGCTTCGAACTGATTCATGAAAGTAGAGAGTTTAGGAACGAAACCCAAAGTTTGGGAGCCAAAACCAGTGGACAGGAGACAGTTTTTCTTGATTCCGAAGTCATTCTTCGATGGAGCGCGGGAAAATGCTTCAGAATCCACTACTAACTAGATTTGGCCGAAAATGAATGTAGACAGTTTTGGAATCCAGTGACAAATTGGGATCAAAACAATATAAATTTAATACTATTAAAATTTGATCCCAATTTGTCAATGATATCTAGTAAGGCCAATGCTGGATGCCGGTTCAACTTGATGAGGAGGAGGGAGGGGTGTGGGACATGAGTTGACGGTTGCCACGCCGTTGTTGAGGGGTTTGGGGATTGCTGGGTTGGTTGGCGCTGGATTCAGCGCTTATTCGCCGGATTTGGGCCCTTGTTTCCGACGTCTCGACCAGGGCCATCAGTTGCTGCAATGAGGCTGGCTTGGAAGCGAAGCCAAAATCCCGCTGGGTTGAGTTGTTTATGCGGAGCAAGATCGTGTCGATCAAGTCCGCATCTATGTTGTCCGCAGTAACTGTTGCAATACCTTATTCGCCAGTACCAGGGATTCAACATAGGAACGGAAAGATTCAGATTCGCCCTGTAGCCTATGCAGGTGCTTCACTGTCAGGACGGGCTTTTTTTCCGTTTTTTTATGTGCTCAACATGGGTGCATATTAATCCCATCTCACTGCATACTCGATTTTGAAATTGCTGCGCACGAGAGATTTCAGCTTGTTTTCCCAGGATCGTCCGTGTCATGCTGTCATTTCCATTTCGGTCAAGCACTGAACCGACATATTCATATTCTTGCGAGGTAGAAGACACTTTTCTTGACAACATCACATCTGTGCCTTCAGACGAAAGGGTTGGACGTTTTGTAGAATATGTTGCTGCTACGTACGTACGACCTAATAGTCAGTTTCCACTCAAATTATGGGCAGAACCCCCTAACCCTGCAAAGCCAAAATCGACCAATGGTGCCGAGTCTTTCCACCGTAATCTGAAGGACCTATTTCATTCCCCTCATGCGCCGGTTCATGTTATAGTGGAGGTGCTCAGAAAACTTCAAGCTGAAACCTACATAAGAATGCGGGAAGACTCTCAAGGGAGTAATCCTCGGCGAAAGCAACAAGCCTCGGACAATCAACTCATGAAGCTATGGGTGACATATCAAGAAAATGCTATGACAAGACCGGAATACATTCGAAAATGCGCTCTGCTAAAGAAGGCCAATAAGAACAAAAAGAAGGAAAATAAGAAGGCAAAAAAATAACAAAATGGCCCACAATTCAATCACCTTCAATTTTCAATGAAGTTTATCGCTGTGCATGTTTTTACTACATACTTCAATTGTTTAATATAACGTACCTATGTATATTCACTTATAGTACCTACTAAGTTTTTTAATACATATTTCTTTCGCGTGAAATCTAGGGTTTGTTTTTAATTACCCACATTATGTTGGCGCTTTTGAACCATTGGCGATTATGTCATAAGAAAACGGGTGGCGCTTTTTGTACACTCAGTTGGCGCTTATGTCAAATCAAAAGTTTGAGGTGTTGGCGCTTTTAGTCTACTTTTGAAGGTGATTGGCGCTTATGGCCTGCTACGTCCAGAGGGTTGGGAACAGTGTTAGCTTGTTTGCGCTCTGTGCACTGAGCAGACCTTGGAGATGGGGTCCTTTCGTCACAGCTTTATGCTTGAAGCGCAGCACCCTCACAACGAAGGATTGGAGCGGAACACCCATGAGATGTCAGTGACTGCTACAAGCGCCTCTTGTTACGAGCCTCTGAGCACAAGGCATCATCTTGATGTAAGAGATTCCAAGCATTTACACTCGAAGCACCACAGAAGATGGCGATCAATTCTGCTGGTCGGATCCCTCCGGAGGCGCAATCTGTTGGGAACGAAAAACCTCCACCCAACTCGTGAATAAGGTGGGATTCACTGACCTCACCCCAGTGAACTTACAATACTCCATCCAATTACTGCCAATGGAACAGGGGTAGACCTCACAACCAAACACCACTACATGTCAACACGCTTTATTTTGTAACATTTACCCTCACATGTTATAAATATAATTACTGTGCTAGAAAAGCGATGTAAAAATAACACAATAAAATCACTGTAAGCAAAAATGGTGTACTATCACAATATACAGCATGATCAATGATGTCACAAATTTATATTTATTTACATTTTTAGTTGCCTTAAAATTCAGTCAATTATGCAATCGATTTGACATTCACTGTTAATAATGGAGGATGACAGTTGATAAAACGGAGAGGCACAACTGAAGAATGAGAAATGAGGTTGTGAGTCTATAAGGGACAAAAGCAGGCTTTGAATAAGGACCAAAACATAAAGACAAGTCCGTCAGGGCCGTCATCAGTATTTCTTCTTTTATATTTAATGTTTCATCAGTTTAAGTGTTATGAGAAATTCCACGTTGAAGGCACATTGCAGGCTCGTTCTTCGCAAAATTGCTAATCTTGACGAAGAATTTTTTTTTGAGATCAGTGTATTATTGTTGAATATCCCAATAAGTGAGAGTCATCGAGGCTCAGTCGACTAGTTCAGTGAGATGGTATGAAGTATAAAGGGGGGGGGGGGGATGCGAAGGGATACGGAAATGATCAGGGTAGAACGGCACTTTCCAAGAGTGTATGGGGGACATTTGTGGAGGAGTTTACGCCAGCGTGCTCTTGCGCCTGTTTGGGTAACTATCCAGGTTGTTTCTCATCAACTATAATAAGGCAGGTATTTCTGTGTGCAGGGGTATACCCTTTCCCCGTCGACCTCTGGGTGGGCGGGGAGTGTTCAGTGGTCCCAACCGCACATTGCAAACTATCTCTCCTCACTTGAGCTGTCTCATTTGTGCGCTGACCTTTACCGAGATAAGTACCGATTCTGCACTCTGTTCTCTTCAACTGTTTGTCATAAACACAATTATTGTCTCTCGTGGTTTCGATTTTGGCTTGCTCTCTGACTCTTCGGTCCAGGTGTTGTATTTTGTTGAAGTTTGTTTTTGCGGGGAAAAAAATCGAGTGCGGAAATTATCATGGAAAACACGACGGCTGGTGGAAATGAAATAATCCGGACAGTTTGAAAGGCAAAACCCTGAATTCGCCAAGTCGGTGCCTTATCTATCGTATTTGGCAGTACTTCCAGAAGGAGAAAGAAAATCAGGGACCTGTGAAAAATGTAAACAAAGTCGTAGAAAGAGTATGCGATGCAGTTGGCGTTCACAGAAATACCGTATCTAAAATTATACGAGAAGGTAAGTCTGGTGAGGGAAGTTTGAGAACTCCGGGGAAGAAGAGGACCAAAGTAAGCCCCAAAACGGAGATAGATGCTTTCTCAGAAACTGCTATTCGCAACCACATTTACCTTAGCATATTTTTTCTCAGTTGGTGGTGAATCTGTCTTCACACAAGTATTTCACCCTTCCTTACATTGGAAAGATTCCTTAGGATTTTCCCCTAAAAGTGGCGACAATGGGCTTCTGCAGGTAAGGAAGGGGACGCTCAAAGACAAAGCCGACTTTCACTCATGCACAAAGAAATATCTGCCTTACTATAGACGGTCATGGAGGAATAGAGAGGAGAGTTCACTGAATAGGACTTCATGTGCCATAGTCGACGGTGGCGCTATCCCTACGGAACGTAGTGAACTACACATAGTACCTTCAAACCCGACTAGAGTGAGCCACTAGCCCTTCTTACGAAGGAAAGCCCCCAAATTCCTCACCAAACGGATTTCTCTTCCACTGTTGTGCTACTACAATTAAAGGAAAAATTGAAGGAACCATCTCTGAATAACGAATTTCGTTCAACGAAATTGATTGTGTAGTTGTGTACACTGTGAATGCAAACGAAACGTCGGAATTCGCAGGGCGCCATCTTCTGGTTCAGTTTTGGTAACTTACCACCTTCAAAGTTCACTACGTCTCGTAGGGGTCGCGCTGCAGTCGCAATCCCCCCCGCAGTTCCATCACTGGGTTGGCGTTTTGGGAACGCTGTTTAACACAGAGTGAGCTCTCCTCTCTATTCCTCCATGATAGACGGTATTCGCCAATTCTTATCATTCGGCTTGAGTTTTTTTTTTTTTTTTTTTTGGTGTTTGTTCGTTCTCTGAGTATGTTTGTTACGGTCTATTTTACGATAATATAGTAAAATAGATTGTGTGATGATAATAGATTGTTATGTGACATATTAGGGGGGTTCCCGATTGCGCCCGTAAAGTTGTCCCTTTAAATTTTGGATCCTTATTAACGGCAACCCAGGGTTCTCAAGAAGGGGGACGCCCGATTGCGGCCGAAAGAAATAAAAATCGTCCGGTTGCGGCCACAGTAGTAATCGAGGAAGGAAAATTACGAACTATAGTCCGTTCACCGAGAGCGGAGAGCAAGCGTTAGGTATACTCAGTGATGGGCGGCCGGAAAGTTTCCACGGAAACTTTCCGGGGAATTTTTAAAATTCCCGGGAATATTCCCGAACATATAAATTCCCACGGAAAAACGGGAACTTTCGAATTTTCGCCATTTATATCATCCCAAATAAATTTAAACATTAGATAACGAACTAGGTAGCATAATAACAAACGTTGAAGGCTGTTGGACATTTTTCTGACTATTTGCACGTGTTCTACGATTTTCTACGAATTTTTAATATACAACTTCGCAGATTTTTGAAAATTCTGAGGGTATGTTGACAACTCTGCTGTAATGGACCTACGCCGCGGCGTAGTCTGTGAATCACAGCACGACCATAAAATTTCCCTAAACAACAGAATTTAAATTGTTGATGTATTCATCCTCCTTGGTTATTCGGCCTTATTATGGTGGGGTGATTCAGGAGGTTGTACGGGTGAACAAAAAGGGCTTCTTCCGAGCTTCCGATCGTTTATTAGGCCATCTTCAGGTTAGTGTACTGCAAAATAAATTGGCTGTGTAACAATGAGGTTCCGATTATAGGTAGTTCTGGCGTTATGAGATATATTGACAACTTATACGATCCTTGGCAATTTACATTTGTGCTATTTGTTCTCCATCCCAGTCGTGGGGCTCTATTATGGTGGTGGGGTTGGGCATAAGTGATGTGTGACTGTCGGGTATTATATGGTTATAGAGTTTCCTGGATAGTGGTGTGATGTTAGTGCAAAGCATTGTTGAGTATAATTGAAAATATGGGTTTATGCCCATGCGGTCTTGTTTACCATAGGGGGTGATGTTGGTTGTGGTGAGCGTGGGGTGACGTAGTTCATCTGTTGTTTATTGGTGGGGGGGGGGGGGGGGGTTCAGTACGGGTCGGGATTGATTTTTATAGGGTGTTCTTGGATTTATACATAATTACGTTGAATTTGAGCAAATTTGAAGGGGGAGGGACGCTAACGTGAGACTGGAGACCATCATTTGATTAATTCCCCGTTACATTTGATTGCGTAACTGGTAGTCTCTAGTATATTACATACAATGAATATTCACGTATGCATAGCTAGGTATTTCAGGGCATACCGTTCACATTGGAGGCATATTTTTCTAATCAAATTGGTTCCAGGCGGTTTTCATTCAAATTATCATCAGTAGGAAAGAGAATAATGTTATTAAAAACAAATGAACACGTCATTGTACTATTTATATGATGAAAATAATTTCTAGAAAAAAAAACGAATGTTCCCGAATAAATTCCCGTTTGGGAAATATTCCCGGGGAAGTTTCCCAAAAATAAGTTCCCGGGAACTTACCCATCACTGGGTATACTAAGCCACCAATGTCGCTGGATAGCCTACCTGCTGGTCCAGGCCACGCCCTTCTTGTCACTCAAATTCCCCATTACACTTATCAGTTATCAACCATCAAAGTGTTCTCTTGTCAAGTTTAATACGTAACAAGTAACTTCTTTTTTTTAGTATCTAGTGTTAAAATATGGTTTATATATGCATCTTTGTTTTTTTCATACCTCAATGCTCAACGACCAACAGGACCTCCTCCCTTCCATCCATAGGTATGCAACCCTCATAGCACAGGTAATATGCGTTGTAGTTTTCTGTTGTTTGTTTACAAAGTAGCTCTCAGTCTCGGTGAATGGACTATTGGACACGTCTCAGTTGTTGTTGTGAAAAATTTCTACTACCAAATTGTTCCAGAGTTGTCGGAAAGGTCTGGGTCCCCTTTCAATCGATTCTACGTCCAAAATTAAATCGAAATTCAAACCCCACTCGCCACTCTCCCTAAATACCCCATTTTCGGCCCATAAAATCCACATAGAGCCCGGAGAAATTGTCCGATCAGGCTTGAGGGACGAAATAGGGCGAGACCCTGCAGGTAGTTGTCAAAATTTCAAATTTTTTGAAAAATTCCTACTGGAAAAAGTGGCCTGGATGGTGAACGGACATTTACTTTTTGAAACTTACATGTTCTAAACCGTACCGTCGAATTTTAAAGTCGATCAAAATTTTCGACCCCCGTCACGAACACATATTCAGAGAATTATACACAAAAATCTGGAAAAACGCTCATGGACACATTCAAATTTGCCGAAAATGTCCGTTTCATGACGTCTATTCTGCAAAGTTGCATTTCACGACCTAATTTATGATAAAAACGACGGTGACGCTTGTGCCTTTTTACCGTTTCGGTTCATGACACAATATAACATACCCGCAGTGATCTTCCCAAACCACAAGCGGCCATACACCCAGAGTTTTAATGTGAAAACAAAATTTGCATGTAATGCCAGAATATCAGGATGAACACAAATGAACACGATGGAACTCACGACGACAGAGTTGATACACTGGCCCCCAAAACGGGCCGCAATCGAGTCATCCAACAGACAGACTACGCAAAACTCGATAACGCACGTTATTATTAACAGTTCCTCTTCCCTGAGCAAGTTACGGCCGCCATCGTAATAATATATCCACAGAATACGGATTAATTTCTCCCCAAAACCGTCCAATTTCTCAGCATTACGTAGTGACGACGCCCTGAAGTGCTATAAAAACACGATCTTCAAGAGCCACCATTGGTTTATGAAAATAAATAATACTTGAAATAGTATTATCGCGACGAAGGTTTACCATCTAGTTGTGCCCGCATGGTTTTCAGCCCGATCGACCGAACCCGTGTGAACTACAGGAGGGGTTTTAAAGGTTTTTGGCTATGGAGGTCGAGTTAGGTGTCGTTTTCGAGGTATTTTTGGACGTAGAATCCATTTTTGAGGGTCCCAGAACGATCCGATTTCACCGTTAGGATCTATGGGGATTTCATGGGGGGTTACAAATGGGATTTTTGTAAGATCGCAGGAGGTCAAATATGGTGTCGTTTTCCGAGTAATTTAGTGTGGCAAAATCCATTTTTTTTAGGTCACGCATCTGTCCAGTCATTGTACAGAAACAATTTTGATTATCTTAATGACACAGAATTATATCAAAGAATAATAAACCCTTTTGTAAAATTTGCAGCGGTTTTTTAAAATAATTGATTCAGGCATTGTGGCCCAAAGAAAGCATGAGAACCCAAAGCCACAGAAAACTCAAACCCGGAGGAGAATACAACGATGTCATGCGTGATATTACATCCTCACAAGCAGGAAGTTCTTGAAAATGAATGTTTCTGTAGTACGGTCTCTCAGTAAAACACTATCGATACTTCAACCATAAATTTGCCCTCAGTTTCGAATTCGAGCAGGAAACCCCGAAGGAGAAGGAAATTTAGTTTCACAAGGAGGCGCAAGAGCGCGCTGCCGTCTGCCCCACAAATGATCCTCAGACGCTCCTCCAAGTACGCATAACAGCTGATAAAGCTCAGACACGAACGATTGAGATCAGATCGAACAATAGAAACACTGATGACTCCCGTCAGGTTCGTCTAAGTCATTGGTTTTCAAATCCTATTGATCAAAACGGCAATGATTAGGCACACATGTAGACAACGTTTTACAGGCACGCTTCAGCAATGAAATAACTCGTCATGTTCGACAACAATAGCATCAATACGAATAAGAACAATGCACACTATTAAAACCGAAAACGGGCACTGAGATTTATTTTCACTGAAAAGAAAACAACATCTAACAACAAAGTGAGCAAATCATTAAAATTACGAATATGCACTAATGGAGCACACTACCCACCATACAGGAACCAAACTCAGAAAAAGCAGATATGTTACAAAGAACCCGGTGAGAGCCAATCACACCAACGTAAATCAGAACAGAGTCAAAGTACACAACCTTTAATCATTAATATAGTTCGAAATGCAAGTTTAATAAGTCAAAAAACACTAAACGACTCAAAGATGATTGTTACAATGTGCATGATATGAGTTGACGAAACGTCTTTTGATATAATGAAATACGTAATTGAATTCAGGTATGTAAAGTGCACGATTATTAAAAAAGAGCGAGTAGGTAGCAAGTTAGGAGGGGAACCGATTTTGAAACGTACACCAAAATCTATACACAAGAGTATGTACAACAGGGCATGAGGTAATTGATATAACAAATAATGGCACTGAATACTAAATAAACTGTTAAACTAACAACAATTAAAACTAATGAAACAACAAAAAGTAATAAAAGTGAGTAAAACAATATGGTAACGAAACGTTATAAAAGTACAAAAATAATCTCAACTATGAAAATGGGGTAAATTTACTGAGTGGGATTCACTGCAAGTTTTCCTTACGCTTTGTCAATCGGTCTTGTGAAGGGGGGTCTGAGTAGGGAATTTGGGATTTGAACAAGGGCTTATATTGCTGATTGGCGAGTAGAGGAGGGTCGAGAGTGGTGGGGAGAGAATGAGTTGGTGTCAATGTTGGGCAAAATCTAATTCCGAAACTAAAAACTAAAACTGAAACTAAATAAGATTGTTTTCACGAACTAAAGAACTAAAACTATTAAGTTTTAGTTTCACTTTTGGAGTTAAATTTCAAACTAAATTAGGTTTTTAGTTTTAGTTTGAATTGTGAAACTAAAAACTACTGTAGTTTCAAAGTTAGTTTTAGAATGAAACTAAAACTAATAGCTTTAGTTCTTAGTTCCAATCAAAACTAAAAACTTTTTTCTTTTTTTTTGGTAAACCAAAACTTTGGTTTTTATTCCTAGTTGTACATATAACAACTAAAATAACGTTTTGTTAACTTAGTGGCAACCACTATGTGTTGCCACTAGATGTTATCACTGGTTGCCCCTGGGTGTTGCCACTTGTTGGGAGTGGCAACAAGTTTCTCGAAAAAGTTATTGTTATTTGTTATACAAACAACTACGAATAACAACTAAAGTTTTGGTTTACTAAAAAAATAGTTTTTAGTTTTGATTGGAACTAAGAACTAAAACTTTAATTTTAGTTTCATTCTGTTGAAACTAAATTAGTTTTTATTTTCACAATTCAAACTAAAAACTAATTTAGTTTCAAGTTAGTTTCAAAAGTTAAACTAAGAACTAATTTAGTTCTAGTTTGAATTGTGAAACTTGAAACTAATTAGTTTGTAGTTAGCGATTTAGTCGAACTACATTTTTAGTAAACTATTCCCAACTCTGGTTGGTGTCCCTGTCTTGAGGAGGAGAGGGTTTATTAATATAGAAAAAGGCTAAAAGATGGGGAGAGGATGCATGTGAGAGAAAAGAGGAGGAATGGAAGAAAATGATCAAACCGAGGCGCCTAAAACCAGTTTGGGGCACATAAGGGGTTCGGGTGTTCACAAACCAGTGGTTCCCAATTTCCACAAGGACTCGTTATTACAGTTGACATTGAGTTTAACCCTCGGGAAAGATTTCAAGTATTTGAATTCTTCCTATACAAATCATATATTTACAAGCTCCACATTGAAATGGTGTGAATTTTCATCATTTCTTTTCGAGAAAGCAGAGCAAAGATATGAAAACACAAAGTTTTAAGCTGAAACATACCTTCTCTAAGTTTTCCATTCTGAATGCTTGTCTTGGATTCCTTCTCCGTGGTTTAAGCCAGCGTATATATAGAATCTATATACTACATACTTCTTGTTTTGTCCGATAAATTTCTCACAAAGGTTTTCACGAACAAACTATTTTATTTGGCAATACGTCCTCTAAGCTAACTTATCTCCGATTACCAGAGTTGGGCACATTTTTATTTATAAATAAGGTTGTGAATTAATTCACATCATGCTTTGTTTGTGAATGTGAATGTGAATTAATTCATACTTTACCTGTTCGTAAATGTTAATGTGAATTAATTCACATTCACAACTGTAAATGTGAATTACTTCACATTCACAACTTTTTTTGTAAATAAAATTAAATTCACACAAAAAATTGTAAATTATTCACAAAATTGTAAATAATCACAACAAAAAAAAAGCCTGTAAATTTATTTTAATTCACAAATAATTTGTAAATTTTTTTTAATTTACAAATAATTTGTGAATTTTTTTAAATTCACAATTAAATATGTGATTTTTTTTACATTTACAGTGAATTAAGACCAAATTCGCGGAAATTACAGTTCTCATGGATCTGCTGATATTTTAATACACGGAGAAAAGCCGATGAATACAATTTTTCTGGCAATTTCCTACCCCTTAATTGTAGTATATTATTAAGTGGTATTATTGTGGTAGTAGGATTAAGTGGTAGGAAATTGCCAGAAAAATTGTATTCATCGGCTTTTCTCAGTGTATTACAATATCAGCAAACCCATGAGAACTGTAATTACCGCGAATTTGGTCTTAATTCACTGTAAATGTAAAAAATTCACATATTTAGTTGTGAATTTAAAAAAAAATTCACATATTTAATTGTGAATTTAAAAAAAATCACAGGCTTTTTTTGTAATTATTTACATTTTTGTGAATAATTTACATTTTTTGTGTGAATTTAATTCAATTTACAGAAAAAGTTGTGAATGTGAAGTAATTAACATTTACAGGTGTGAATGTGAATTAATTCACATTCACATATAGGTAAAGTATGAATTAATTCACATTCACAAACAAAGCATGATGTGAATTAATTCACAACCTTATTTATAAATAAAAATGTGCCCAACTCTGCCGATTATTTATACCCATTTTAAACCTCTGGGCTAGGGATGGGTACTGACGAATGAATAATCGATTAATGTAATCGACAACTATTTCATCAGATTCTGTGTATCAGTTCATTGAACCGCCTTAAAAATCTATTAAAAGCAACGACTTTTTTTTAAATGTAGAGAAACAATAATGGAAACACCGAACTTGAAACGAAAAATCGTTACACAAATCAAAAGGATGGAGATGATATCAAAATTTCTCATCACTATCCTTTAGGAATAAATAAAGCTTTTTGGCCATGTCGGTGGTTAGCCGGCTTCTCTGCTCCCTCAGAATTTGGTTAGCTTCAAAAAGCCGGTCTGAAGGAGGTGGCAACCGCTAGCACATGTCTTAAGGCGATCTTCGAAACTGCTGGGAACGTCTCATGGCTATCTGTTCCAATGTAACATTCATTGTTTTATTAAAGCGTTATGTCTTAACTTATAATATAAGATTATATCATAATCTATTTCAATTTGTTTCAATGAAAGAAAGAAAAATAAATGGTTTGATAATTGTTGGAAAGTAATCGACTTTCCAATTAATGGAACCCTGCGGGCAGATTAAAAAAACATTGATCAAACAATCGATTGTTACGATTAATCGAGTAATCGATACACATCCCTACTCTGGGCACATTTGGTCCAAATGATTTGCAGTTTTTTGTCCTGTAAGCACACACTGCCAACAACCCTTCTTGTATTACGTTCTGAATGTGAAAACAAATTATCCTTTTGGAAACTCTTTGAACTCATTTAGCTCCACTTTGCTTCCTCATTCCGCAAGAGCCCTGCGAGCACCAGTTGGGAACCACTGCTGTGTAAGTAAGCTTTCCGAGTAAATAGAAAACACACTAGCTGAAATACAACTAACCGAACCTCCAATTCAAACGATCCTCTTCCTCATCATCCTTTTCACTTGTTCTAGAGACGTCAATCCTTGAGATCATTAGTGTCATCACTAGCCTACCATCTAATATTGAAAGCCGCTCTCTCTAGCCAACTTCTTGCAAACACTGCACAACCTTACAGCGGACTTAAAGCCGAACTATACTCTGCTAACATACGACGTTTCTATGAACACCCTCTAGTTCTAAGCCACAATAATTTCCCTATTCTGACTTGTTCAGTGGAAAATAATGGTACTTCTGTCATTAATGAAAAAAAAAACCTAACTTTCCTAAAAACAACACAGCAGAATACAATCTAGTTTTGTTTTGCGCATAATTTAAAATAGTTGACAGATTCAGTGTTTACTGTCAGGACTAAAACCCTTTCCCAACCATGTGGCTAGAAGGGCACTACAGTGGGTGCGTTTTCATTTCGCTAAGAACAGCTTTAGCGAGAACCAAATTACTTCACAAATAAATTCAATAAATCTTAAAAATAAACGTCACTAACACTTTTTTTTCGACTACAAACAGCAGTAGAACTAACACGTTCATTTTTAAGAAAAATTTGTCCACAGAAAATTTATGCACGCCGCCGAAATTCTTGAATACACTTGCTACCAAAATAAGGCAATTCATGATTTTATACAGCAACTGTTTTTTCAGTCTTACATTAAATTCACAACTCTAGTACATATTGCGTTTGAAGCTTATGTAATTTTCATGATGGAAGCTAAATATACTTAATACTTAGGCCTGTTGAAAGGTTGGTAAAATTCATTTCAATTTTAGCCATTTCAGTAACAGAAATCTTCGCTGAATTGGTTAAATGCTACTAGTTTAAATGCAGCGTTTTTCTGTGAAAGCCATGTTCTTCGTTTGAGCAACAACACATTTAAGGTATGTCAATTTTAGGTTTGGAAGAGGACAGAAAATGGTCATCACAGCGAGAGAATTGAGAGTTTGAACCACCCGGTGTCTCATTTATTTGAATGCCCCCCAAAAAAAAGAGCGTTTAAGAGAAAAACGCTTCACAAATATTTTGTACGGTTCACTTAGATGGGCTGCATTCGAACACATGAGCAACAGAGTTTTAGGCATTTAGTTTTTATTAAACATTTTATGATAAGATCAGGAGGCTATAGAGTTCCAACTCGATGTTGATTAAAGAATTTTTTAAAATCACACAATTATGTGTCCTGAATGAAAATCTCTAAAAAGAAAATTTTATTCAAATTTTGTTAATTCAATTCTACCGAGCCGATAATTAATAATTTAATTATATTTTAATTTATGGTTCGATACCAGGTTTGGGCCTGCAGGGGTTTAGGGCCCCGCAACGCGAGGGGTTGGGGCCCTTCTGATGTGGACAATGTGAGGGGTTCGGGTCCCTGGCACAATGGAATACAATGGGCTTGAAGATGTATTACTGTTTTCAGAATGAGGTATTTGAGCCTGACTCGGGGCGAGACATTTTTTGCTTCCGAAATCGGTTAAGAGTCGGGAGAAAATTTCTCTACTTGGTAAATTTAGGGTGTATTCTATGTTTTGAGGTATTTTCAACATCCACAGGGTGTACAATAAAGTACACTAAATAAGAAAATGTTTAAAATTTTTTTAAAATTCTCATACCTAATGTAAAACATAATAAATATATAAAAATATTACATTTTTTTCTACTGAGATCCAACATGGATAAAATTGGTGTAAAGTTTTCCCTTGGGTGTCCCTTTTGCCGTGGGCCCAAACCCCTCGCGTTGCTACACTGTTCATGAGCCTAAACCCCTTTCCCCCCATCGATACAACATCGAGTGAGAGGTCTATAGAAAGTCACTACGAAGTGTTGGTGCTCACGGAGGGTGAGAAGCACGAGGCATGCAAAATCTTACCTACGAGTGAATGAGACAAAAGCGATTCCACAAAATATCGTATATATTAAATAAATTTGTACCATATTGATGAAGTGCAGTTAAATATACCCAACAACTCAGAAGCCCGATCCACAATCAAGAACAACGTCGCCGTAAGGTTGACGAGGGGACAACTTGAAAATTAGTTCAAAACATGGGGGAAGCGCCAGTTGGGCGCAAATGAGCATAACCTGGAAATAATCCCTGCCAGTTGAGCGCGAAGGTTCTACAAGTCAGCAGAGCGTATGGTGTGTTTCGTAGCAGTTGTTACTGTACCGTGTTCAGCGCTGTTATACCGTCTTATCTGAATACAGGTATTTAAAGTAAAGCCAGCCAACCCCCGACCGTATCCCACCTGGTCGCAGACCCCTTTTCGTCGCTTTCGCATATTATTTAGGTTTTTTTTTTTTTTTTGTTCTTGAAGGTTTTTTTGGAAATACATTTTCAAATTTCAGGGAGAGAAATTTACAGGAAAAATACACGATACAAGAGGAACTAATCATCGATCATGAGAACAACAACAAAATTTGGCTTTTAATGCCAAACGAATTCACAAACACACCCATACACTAGGCCCTCTTCCTAGTATTACACATCCTTCTTTTTCCATTACGCTATTCCCAGTCGTTGGCACCCGCTTGCGCTCAACTGGCGTTCCCCCTGGAAAGCCTTCGCGCTCATCTGGCACAGGTGATTGCGCCCAACTGGTGATCCAAACTGCCCTCTATTGCGCTCGAATACTAAGACTAATGAGGTGATAGAGCACAACTGGCAGTCGCCCCCCAACATGTCAATCCCACGGCCACATCAGATCACCGTTTGTCAGCCCAGTCACAGCGTAGTGAAAATGAGGCCGACGCGTAAAAAATAGGTGGTTGGAGTTTGTAAGTTTTCTTGTACGTTTTTGGGGGTGCTGAATCCGAATCTGAAGAGACCCAAGTAATTCGGCTTATGCAGTTTGAGATATCAAGGCGTGGAAGCTTCTATTTTTTTTTTAAATTGTAGCGTTTAAATGAATTGGCTCAAAATGTATGATGTAGAACATCAAATTACAAGCACCTGCAATTCAAACAAAAATTTAATACTACTACCAACCAAGAAAACGAATTTAAATCAAATCAAGAAACTCCCACGGATTCTACGTATTAGGCGTTTCTTGTTTTGGTTTAAATTCGTTTTCTTTCTAGGAAACAGTATTAAATTTTTTTTGATTATCGGGTGCTTCCTAAACTCGTAATTTGATGCTCTACAACATACATTTTGAGCCAATTTGCATTAGACTTTCATAAAACACAGGGGTTGAAACATGAGCAAATCCCATTTGTCCGCCAAGTTGAAAAAAATTGCCTATTTTTGAAGCTTGATTTTGGCTAAACGGCTGACCCGATTCAAATGTGTAAGGAGGTCAGTAATGTGTAAGGAGACGCAGAATTTTATGCTCTTCAACTTTGTATCAGTAATGTTTTCTCTACAATGCTTAGTTTTCGAGGTATAGGTGAAAAACTACGCACAAATCGACGTTTTTGGACCGCCAAAAGTTCTTCCAGCAAAAATGTTGCTATCACGTTTGATATTTTGTTGTTCAGGCCCATAACAACAATTAAAAAAAAAAAAAGCTTATACATCATTTCTTGCCAGAGTCAAACCCTCTGGCGACTGATCTAAAAAAAACTCCAAAATTTGTGCACTTTTTTTCGTTTTTTACTAATAACTCCAAAACTATGCGTTCTACGGAAAATGTTGACATTACTAAAATGAAAGAGCTTTAAATTTCCTACAAAATGCACTGGTCTACATTGATTTTAGACCCACATCTTCTTCTTTTTTCTTTAAATTACACAAGCTTCTGAAATTACTGCTTTTTGAATGTAGATGCAAGGAATACCTTCTAAAACCGTTAGAAATGATAAGAAAAGGAAAATAGTAGCTTAGAATGAGTTTTGACGGATGTAGGGAAATTCGGGAAGTTTTCAACGCGCTCTGCCCTCTGTAGTAGTGGGCCAAAAATCCAAGTTGAATAGTGCATTTTATAGGAAATTTAATGCTCTTTCAGTTTGGTACCGGCAACATTTGCCATAGAACGCATAGTTTCGGAGTTATAAGTTGAAAACTGAGAAAAATGCAACTGAAACTGCAAAGACCAACGCAACGTGCCAAGAGTTTGGAGTTTTTTGCGAATATCTCACAACGAAAAAGCCGAAAATGTTAGATCGCTTCAGATTCGAATTCAGCGCCCCAAAAACATACAATAAGAATTAAAACTCCAACCAACTATTTTCCCCCCTCGTCCAACTTTGACTGGACTATATCACCATCGTAAATATTTTAACATGAAAATTCCATTGCTTACCACACATACTAGTTGCAATTACAATTTCAGGGGAGGAAAACTAAATCTAACATCGACTGGGTTGGTTTACGAATCTAAAAATTTACAAATGTACAACAGATCTCTTAGTTCTCGCAAAATATATCGAATTAGCGGTGTTAATTTCCTATTAGCGTACTTTACAATCATCGGGTCAAACTCCGCCTATGCAGCACTAAACACATTGGCATATTGAACGTTTTTAGAAAAAATTTGCTTGTAAGAAAATGAAAGACTCCTCATACTAAGGGTAAGACTAGTGGTACGATTGAAATGCATAAATTAATGAAAATGCGTCAGTGGCTTTTCATGAGTGGGGCCTTATGGCGAGAACACAAATAGGTAAATGTATACAATCGTGATTCTCATTTCACTATTCCAGCAAAAACTGATAGCACGCGAGGAAAGAACTAGGCTCCAATCATAAAAGGCTACACCAGTTCACTCTAGGGCTGATATACATTTAAAAACAATATTGAAGATAAGATTAAGACCTAAACTACTACCTACAGCCAGATGCCAGGGTGAGGAGGCGTGTCAGAATCTACTAAGAGCCTAGTTGCGAAGTCTAACAGCATAAAGAAAAGCACCAGTAGTTCACAGAGAAAGCAAGCAAGTATCACTAGATAAACCCCTCGACATCCGGCCGAACCTGACTAGAGCTCACGTTGGAGGCGACTTCTACATAAAGAAATCACAGAGTTACTTACGAGAGAGAAAAAAATGATTACGAAAGCGAAAGTGACACAAAGACGAGTATCGCGAGTACAAAAATATCAATAAAAGTTACTGAAAATTACTCAACCCTTCCAAAACTGTTCCATCCATCCTTCGGCGAAGGACCTAATTGTAAAAACACGCACACCTTTTTCCCAGTATAAAAATTATTTATCGACGTCAGAAAATAAAGTATTCCGTGGAAATACTCATTGTCTTATAATTAAAATAGTAATCATTTTTTTGTTAATTGTTAGGCAGTTTATGATGTATCCCAAAATTCCTTCCATACCTATTTTCAATCAACGGCCCATTTTTCAAGGCAATAAACGCACTTACCTTCTACTTCTAGGTTTTCTTCTAACCCGAACATTTTCATTAGTCGGCACAAATCAAATTTGCCAAAAACAAAAATCTGATTAATTTGGAGTTTTCTGACGAAATAAAAATAATCGATTTCGGTCGACTCACAGGGTACGAATAAAACTGCCTGAGTGGGCTCAGGTGGTTTCGAGGAGAGATTCACTAGATCTGTAACAAACCAGAGAGTGAAATTATACCTTCTGTTAAAAAAACTAAAATTGTAAAATCTAAAAGCAAATGGGCAAAGGAAACTCATGTCGATTTTTTTTTTTTTTTAAGTAGAAATTCATAATTTGAAGCAACAGTAGTGAGTTTTGAGCTCCTACGGTGTAATACGAATTTCCAGGAAACTTTCGAAAATTTCAACTTTGAATCTGGAGGGAAGATTGGGAGCCCCAGGATGGGCTCTCTCATTGGCTGTACATCTGGCTTTCAGTTCAATGGCTGTCGAACAGCCAATGAGACCAGCCCGTCCTGGGGCACTCAATCTACCCTCCAGATTCAAAGTTGAAATTTTCGAAAGTTCCCTGGAAATTTGAATTTCACCGTAGGAGCCTGAAACTCACTGCTATTGCTTCAAATTATGAATTTCTTAAAATAAAAAACAATTATTCGACATGAGGTTCCCATTGTTCGTTACGTTGTATACCTCAAAGAGAATCAATAGAGTCCTCCGAAGTGTCGTCTCAAATTCGAACGGGATGCACAACTGAGTTGTTGTTCAGTCGAATTGCCATTGTGTCGTTGGAATTCTCGTCAGGCTCACTCCATTCGGACTGAGCAAAGTCCTGGTATCCCGGGTTCAAGATTATATTTGGTATCAGCTCCATCGCTTCCACGTCTTTGTCTGAAACTGAATACAGAAAGCGTCAAAGAAAACTCTTCAAAGGGTGAGGCGGATCCAGACAAAGTCGCATTGGTCATCCCCAAAACAGGGGACCGACCTTTTGGACGTCAGCAATTTTAGGCCTATAGCCTATAGCTAATAATAACACAGGTTTACAAAACAAGCCATCAATTGAATTGAATAGATGAGCGCAACCTTTTTGTTATTACGATATATTTAATGAGCGAGAGAAACTAAGAAACAGTAGGTATCTAGCGACCAAACTATGCCACCCAACACATCATCCACGTGATGCTCATTACGTAAACAACTGCACCCTAACGACCGATGCGTAATAAAACCTTATGCCGATCAGAGGTAACGAACGGCTCAGGCTGCAAAAATCGTTTTAGAGTCGTTGGAATCAGCCTGAAAAGCTCATTCCATAGACCCTTGTACCAACGAAATCGGACAAAAACTTTCGTCCCCCTTTTGAGACCTCCTTAGTTACACATCAGAGATAAACAACTTTCGTCGTGAAGGACCTCCCGAAAACCGATGAAGGGGATGAGGGAGGAAAAATCAAGGTAGCCTTTAACCACCCCCGGAACTCGCTGATGACAATGAGACCACCCTCATGAAAATCTGTTGAGCCGCTCGGGCGTGATGCTCTGTACACAAACAAACAAACAAAAAAACAAACAAAAAACATACATGTCGAGGAGGTGAGCGCACCTTTCCATTTTTTGGAAAAAGGTTGCGCTAAAAAGGTCAATCTCAGGCGCCGCAGAAAAAACCATCAAACTCTCTGTTTTTTGGGGTGCTGAATCCGAATCCGGCCCCCGTTTTTTCCGGTCACGTCCAAATTTTCGAGATATTGGCGATTTTTCGTTTTTTCGACCTTTTTCCGTTTTGAAAATCACAGCTAAACGTGCGGATGCCCAAAAATTCTACAAAAACTCTCTTCTTACTGGAAATTTATCGCTGATTCCGAAAATATATATGAGTTGGTGTCTAAAACCACGAGAAATGTGTGATTTTGCCAAAACATGTTGAAAAAACGTGGTTTTTCCAAAACCAAAGTCACGTTTTTTGATACTAGCGTGAAAACTAAGGCCGTTAATAAAATTTTTCCAACGAGGACTTGTAGTTAGATTGTTTCTGCGTCGAATGGGACCAACCGTGATTCTTTACCTTCTATAATAAGGGAGCTATGATTTTTCAAAGTTTCTACCCATTTTGGCCATGTCGTAGAATATGAACTCCTGGAGTCGGCAATGCAACTTGATCACAACAAAACTTTGTTCCGAGGAATCATCAATTCAGACCGACTCAAAGATGGTTTTATTCATCAAGAACTCACGGAACTGCACTTGAAGCCCTGAAAAACAAGCGCCCAGAAACTTTGAAAAATCATAGCTCCCTTACTATGGAAGGTAAAGAATCACGGTTGGTCCCATTCGACGCAGAAATAATCTACCTACAAGACCTCGTTGGAAAAATTTTATTAACGGCCTTAGTTTCCACGCTAGAAGGTAAAAAGTATCAAAAAACGGGGGTCGGATTCGGATTCAGCACCCCAAAAAACATAGAGTTTGATGGTTTTTTCTGCGGCGCCTGAGATTGACCTTTTTTTTGTAAACCTGTGTAATTATTAGCTAATTATTAGCCTCATCAACTTCTTGGGAAAAGTCCTGGAACGCTTGATGCTGAATCGCCTCCTGCCATATTTGGACTCGTTCTTTGACGAGGCGCAACATGGACTTTTGTCGCACCTCGAGATAGCGAATATGGCGAAACGGCAAAAAAAAAAAAAAAACGCTGCAAATTTTAAACAAGGGTTTATTATTCTTTGATATTTGATATACGTTACTTGTGCAGAAATTTAATTCTGTGAATGAAAAAAAAAAAAAATTTTGGATTTTTATCTAAAAAAAAAATGGTTTTTTTAAATTTTATTGTTCAAAAATGTGTTTTTTCAAAAATTTCGTATTTTTTACTCGAAAAATATTTAACATCCTGGGATCCTTCCAAAATCCCATTTTTAGCCCCATGAAAGCCCTAAAGATCGCCCCAGTGAAATCGGATCGTTCCGGGACCCCAAAAAATGGATTCTACGTCCAAAAATACTTCGAAAACGACACCTAACTCGATTCCACAGCTAAAAGCCTTAAAAAAAAACCCCTCACGTAGCCCCATTATAGCCCCATAGCGCCCCACGGGTTTGGGCGATCGGACTGAAAACCTTGCGGGCACAACTAGATGGTAAACCAAGTATTTTGTCAAAATTTCAGGTTTTTTAAAAAAATTCCTACTGCCCAAAACGGCCTGGACGGCGTGCGGCGGACGGACATTTCGGATTTAGAATGTAGACGTCTTGAAACGGATAATGTCAAATTTTGAGCCCGATCGGAGTCGTCGACCCCCGTCGCGAAAACATAGGTGTATTATTCCAAGAATAATAAACCAAAATGAACAGTAGGAATCCATTGACAAACACAAACCCAAGTGGGAAAAGACAAGACCAAGAAATAAGATCAAACAAGAACGGAGCCCAAGATATAAAATGTAAAGAATAAGAAAATAACATGTAAAAAATAATAACAATAATAATAATAATAATAATAATAAGGTAGGCACATTATATGACAATAAATGTTAGATATAAGAAGCCCATATATTAGAAGAAAAAAAAAAAGAAAAAAAATTAGAAATAAGATAACAATAGGAAAACAAACCATACAAAGAAGACAATGTTAGAAATAATGCAAAACACAATGACAAACAATGTACCAAAACCTCCCTGTTTGGCAGTAGGTAGTTGTAGACAAACTCGACTTAAGAGAGTCAGCCAGGGGCAGGCACACAAAATTCAAATCAAACCGCTCCAGGAAAACCATACACGCTCCAGGAGAGTATTCAAATCAAAGTAAACAGTGCTGTGCAAAAACCACATCCGCGAGTGCCGTAACCGACAAAAGCAAAGACAATACATAACCTGAAGGTACACACGCAAACGTACCACACAACGACCCGCACACGGTCTTTTCCAACAGGGGGAAATGTGTCGCACCTCGAAATGGCGAATAAAACTGGACACGCCTATGGGACAAATCTACGTCTCCAGGCTCTGCCCATAACATCACCATTTTCTCTGTTGATACATGAACCAGCCACGTGCGGCTACATTCAACGACTGGCGCCGTCGTGGCGGGAGAAAAATCCCGTAGCACTGTGGGAATGAATATTCGAGCCCAACAAACGTCAACAACATCCGAGGGAACTTGATAAGCTGGCAATTGGAGCGGAGGCTGTTGCCTGAAGACTAGATCAGCAGAATGAATAATATTCATATTATCGATATTATCATTCGATATTATCTTCTCGCAACTTTCCCAAGAAAAAGGATGTTGAACGGCCGTGAACGGCTGAGCGGACACCAAACTCAGAAATCTGCTTCGCTAAGGGAGTTCGGGAAACCCCAGTTGAACTCGTTCAACCTCAAGAAGAGGTTATAGAAGCTAGAAATACATCTCAGACATCCAATCAACGTCTCCGACACCCCCTCTGTCTCAGAAAAATTGAGATTTTCAACCAGACACAAAGCTTCCCACAATGACCCCCACTCGGGTATTTGCTTAAAAGAAGAGACATCCGTGTGCGCATCATCAATCGACAGAACTTCAAGTCACGTAGTGAATCGGTGTGCAGTGATGCCAAAGACGCTGTTTTGTTCTAAGATCCGCGTCGCGACCAAGACCCATTAACCACGCGTTGCGAGTGCTCAGCAGTTATCTCCGTGTACTCCCAGAGAGGATTCAACAAAAAGGTACTGCAGACATTCAATACAAAAACTCCTGAAGCGGTGTAACAAAACAGTAGACCACTCAATATTATTTTAGAACTTATACGTAGAAGAACTTATACGCATAGAACCACAGAATAAAAATCATTTGTCTGTGTTGAATGCAGAATCCGAATAAGCAACTCTCGATCTATAGCAAGAGCACTTGGTAGTCTCTGGAGGCTCTTGCTTTGCCACGTTGAAATCGAAACCCTCGTACTGCAGATCAAGTTTTGAAGAAAATTGATCCCTTACGGCTGTTTTTAGGTCACTCCATCTAATCAGCTGTCAAGCCGTAGCACAACACTCACGAAAATAACTTTGAGATCAATAAAGAACAAAACGTTATGTCACGCTATCTGAACGTAATCAATGCAAAGATAAGAATAGCACCTTCACAACAGACCCCGGCGAGAACGAGAAGATCAACAAAAAGTCCAATTACATTATAAGACGACTAACCTGTTGCAGTGAGAGGTACGATTCGGCATTCCTTATACAGTGCGTAAATTGTCGCTGTCGCTAGAATCAAAAGAGTGCCCATCACTATGGCAACGGCAGCCACCCAGACGCGCGTGTCAAACGTTTCCGCTCCTTCCAAAAGGTGTTTCGCCAGTTCTGAAAAATTCAAGATTATAGTAGCAATTTCCACTTGAAATTCTAATCCGTTAAAGGGCTTACTTACCGATTTCTTGGTTGTCATGTTTAGTTTGAGCTTCAACTTCAGTGATTTCGCCCCTTCCAAGGCAGTTGTTAGCCCAAACTTGAAAAACGTACGTGGAATTTGGTTCCAACTGATACACGTCAATTTGAGTCTGAAATGGAGCAAGAGGAAGAGTGGGTCAAGCAGATAGACTTGGGCTCTGAATGCGCTAGGTAGTTTTTTAATCTAAAGCTTTTGAATTTGTCTCCAACTTACTATAGAGTTAGTTACATTTAGCCAGTTTGACATTAAGGAATGAAAAGGCAGGGTCATTTCAAACATCACGATTACTAATGTAGGTACAGTAGTCCTGAAGTCCGACCCGAAATCGGGTGCTGATATAAGAAGGAGGTTTGACGTAATTTTATCACAAAGTGGTTGTTTGCCGATGGTGCAGAGGTCTAACACCAGCAGAGGAGTCATTCTCTCTCCCTAACCACCTCATTGTAATTTTATCAAAATATCCGCCATTCTGAGAGGAAAAAGGCCCTTCCAACGCTGCTGATTTTAAAATTGGTAGCAATTTGAATTTTTACCTGAAAGGCGATTTTGTTCCCTAACCACCCGCTCAGAGCCGTGAGTGTAGAGGGCGGGAGGGTAGAGGCCCGCCTCGTTTTCAGGCGCGATTTAAAGAAATCGTTGAAAATAAACTCACCGCCTAAATTCGCTCAATTTTGGAAGTGGTCTTTTCCCGATTTCGTATTAAAATTTGGATCTCAAGGTAGGATACGGTCGAAACGCGGAAAAAATCCGTCTATTAACGACTGAATAATTCGAAAAAAATTAGTTCAGCGAATTTGCGCGTGCCAAAAAGTTCGCGCAACACGCTTATCGGACGTAAAATTGGGCGAGGAATCGGAATTCGGGGAAAAAATTAGGGGTTCCCATTTAAAATAAGAAAGTTGATGGCAAGTGCGCTCATTTGCGCGCATTTTTGGGGGGGCTCGACCCTATGCATATCTTAACGATCGGCGGAGAATTCGAGGAAAAAAATTAATTAGAAAGTTTACTTATCTGACCTAAATTAGGAATGGATGGGCACCCGAATTTCGGGTTTTCATCCTGTGCCAGATTCTTAGAAGTCAAAAAGAGAAAAATAAACCATTTTTGTGACGTAAAGTATTTCACATAGTTTATATATCTAAAGTTGTGCTGGTCGATTAAAAAAGGACTTGTTTGACGTCACGTACTGCCCTTCCAGATTGACGGCTGGTTTCCCACCAAAGACACCAGACTGCAGATCGATTTTTCATTTTTTTTTTTGTTTTTTTGTTGTTTTGTTCTTGATTTTCTTGGCGATTGGCACTAGTGACATTGGAGTAACGCGAAAATGCCCGTGATGGCTTGGTTGTGAATGTGATCGTGTACAGTAAACTTATGTCGACTTGATTTTATGCAATCATCCGATCCCTCAGTTTTCAATTTTTTTTTTTTTTATGGTGGCAAATCGTCGACTAAAGCATAACTTTTGAAGTCTGCCAACCCGAGAATGGTGTCAACCCCTGACAGACTTAATTTGAAAAGGTGTCATTTTGCGGGGTCAAATTTCATGAACCTTAGGAAGGTTTGATAGGGATGGACGTATCAATCTCGTGTACACCAACCGTATAATAAACTTAAGGTTACAGATTATGCGGAATACTGCCTTCTGAAGCTTAAAGACCTTATCACTGCCACTCGAGCCTAACTCGCCTCTTTTATCCCTTGCCAGACACGTTAAAGGTGGGATTTCCCTGACGCGTCTGCGGCCCGCGGCGGCGGCTCGCGATTTTGTCATGTTTCTACTCAGCCGCCAGCCGCGCCGCGCTATGGAAGAGTGGTTTCTCAAAGAGGCGCGGTCGCGGCGGCGGCCAGAGACCGCCTACCTTGGCCCCAGCTTCAGTCGAGCGAGGTTATTGTTGTGGCCCTTTTATTGCCAGAGAAGGACGAAGAAGAGGGATTATTGTTGATGGATAGGGAGCCTCACGCCCCTATGTTTTTAAGACGAACAGAAGAGGGATTTTTTTTTTAACATTCTCATCGACTGCCACTTGAAAAAGAACGAAAAACGGTTCAGATCGTTCTTTCGGTTGAATTTCCAACAATTTGACTACCTACGTTGTTTCACTGGTGAGAGAAGACCGGACGAAAGATGCTACAGCTACCCATGTTTTTTCTTTCTTCCCAATGTCCTTGTAGTCTTCCGACTCACTATCATACAGGAATGCCACGATGTGGATGAGAAGTTCGTCCTCTTCGTTTGTGAACTTCATTTCAGACAAGCACACAAGCACACGAACGCAAACGGAAAGATAAAATTCACTCGTTTCCCCACGCCTCTCTTTACTTTACTTGCTGCGTCATGAGCAGGCTCAATTTATTTATTTATTTATTTAATTTATTTATTTATTAACGGGCAAGCCCAATTTACAACAGCATAATAAAAGTAGCAATTCAGTGTATACCGGAACTTATACATTCAAGAAAAGGAACGATTTTACCAGAAACAGCAATAGGTAATGTAGCAGTGATATAACTTATGAAAACAGTGGATCAATTTGGAGATAATAGTCAAAACAAGGCGGGAGAAGAAAGCTGTGACAATTCTGTGATTCACAGTCAAAGAAAACCACTGGGGACATTGTGAAGGTTTGCATACCCCAGCCGCGAAGGCGCGCGGCTTGACTGCTAGGGGTAGGAGTCTGGCCGCCCGGCCGCGCGTCTCCCATGTAGCTCGGTTCAACCCCATGTAGCCGCTGAGACGCGCCGCGCGCCGCAGCCGCGCTGGGGAAATCGCTTCCATCTGAACAACACTGAAGGAGTGGGGAGCGTCTAGACGCGAGCCGCCGCCGCGCGCCGCAGACGCGTCAGGGAAATCCCACCTTAAGGGCCCTCCCATCTGATGCTTTCGATAAATCATTGAAAGGCATATTGATTGATGCCAAACAACATTCTTACTTGGAGTTCTTTGACATCAATTTCTGTGTGCAAGACCTTCGAGTAGTTTTTTATTGATGTTTGTGTCTGCGTTACTGTGGTTTGTTTTAGTTTTAAGTTAATTTTATTGTACCTTCGACGATTGCTATGCCAGTTTGACTTTCGCCATAAAAAGATGATTATTGAACCCAGAACTGCGTAAAATTTCAAGTTTCCTAAAATTGATTAAATTTAACCTTTGGGATTTCAATATTTCATATTTCATCAGCAAGCGTTTTAGGATGGCAGACATCAATAAACACGTTTATTATGCTGCCTATTTTTATGTGTATAATGTTCAACCTTCCTGAAATTCATTAAATCGACCCCAAAGTGACAACTATTCACGTCAAGTCTGTCGGGAGCAGACCTCATTCTAGGGTTGGGAGACTTCAAAAATTATGCTTAGTTCTGGGCAGATAAGTAGAAAAAAACCATCATGTGATCAGCAACGAAATCGCCGTTTAGGTGAAAATTCAAAAGAAAATTACATCAAACCTCTTCGTGAGATCAGCACCCGATTTCGGGTCTGGCTCCGAGACTATATGTATCGCTTAAATCATTCTGCCATTCGCAAAATGCACTAACAGACAAAGAGGTACACAGGCAAAATAGTCAAACTCACAGAAGTAGGGGTGATCTTCTGCGGCAGGATCACATGCCAGGGATCAGGGAGCTGATTGAGCAGCGAGTACTTGAGCCGGTATTGTGCGGTGAAATAGCTTATGGGGTAACCGCCCGTGTCCTCGACTTCCCAATGGATCAGCGCGAGGATTGTCGACGGAACGACTGTGACGTTGGCAAGGGGAGGAGGAGGAGCTGAAGAAAATCATGAGACAATGAACACTACGCTAGACATAAAGTGTGCATCTCGAGAATCATCCAATATAGCAATTCAAGCATTTTATTTCATCCTAAAAACGCTAGAAATCCCTCGTGAATAGGCTAACTGCTTCAAACATGACATGACCAAATGCCTCATATCAGTTGGCTTTTGCATTGTGTTCCCGCTCAACGTAATCAAAGACGCCCAAGTCAAACTCCTTTTTCATGCTAGTTGATGCATTTCATCATCTCTAGAGTGAGAATACCTATTTATTACCTAATTATGTCAATTGCAACTAAGGTCACGGTTATCAGAAGAGATTTCAAGACAGGAAAATCTATTTAGGATGTGCATCGTCAAGTGTGCCCCACTTACTTCTCACTCGAACTCTAACTCTGTTGATGACTGTACCATCTTCTTGAGTGCAGGTGTACACGTCAGCTTCATCTCGGCTGAGGCCCATTAGAATCAAGGAATCGTCTTTTTTCACCTGCAAAATGCAAGAAAGGAGGGGCGGTAAGCGAAGTGTGAGCAGTTCAGCTTAGGGTGCTGTCAGAGTGGAGCTGCGGTGAGAGCTACAGCGAGCAGGGCAACGAGATAGCGCATTCAGAGTGACAAGTCATCACGTTTCAAGATGTGCATATTCCGAAAATGAAGTTATACCTATTCGAGCTGCAACAAGAGGAGGGGGAGGAGAAGAAGAAGCTAACCAACTTTATTCTAGGGTACTTCTAGCCGTCGGAAAATGTTGGAAAAAAAATCTTGAAAATTTCAGGATAGTTCGAAAAGTGAGTAGTTGGGTCAGAGGCCAGGTGGGAAAAATCGGGTGTTGGCTGGCGTAGGTGACCGTCCGCCGCCCAGGCAGAAAGCCTGCACATAACTTTATGTGCAGTGGGAATTTTGTTAAATCTGAAATTTTGACAAAATACTCGGTTTACCATCTAGTTATGCCCGCAAAGGTTTCAGCCCGACCACCCAATCCCGTGGAGATTCTGTGGGGCAATAAAGGGGCTGTGAGAGGGGTTTTCGGCTACGGGGTCGAGTTAGGTGTCGTTTAAGAAGTATTTTGGACGTAGAAACCATTTGTAGGGGTCTCAGAACGATCCGATTTCATCGTAGGGATCTCTGGGGCTTTCATGGGGCTACAAATGGAGCTTTTGAAGGATATCAAGAGGTCGAATAAGGTTTCCTTTTCCTAGTGATTTTGGAGGTATGTAGGTAGAATTCATTTTTTGCAGTCCCACATCAGTCCAAACACTGAAGGAAAATAGATTTTTTAAGTGTCGTTTTCGGAGTATTTTTGGACGTAGAATCCGTTTTTATCCATTTTTTAATTGGCATTTTTTCCCCTATTTTTAGATGAGCATCAACAAACAGCGTTTGATAACTTGCACTACTTAAATTGAGGAGCTTATTTCCAAGTTACTAAAAAGAAACATTTTTTCAAAAATAAGAAAGGGATTTGTTCCCAATGGGGGGGTTCTACACAAAAATGGAACAATTTTCAACCAAAAACCTGCTCTATCCACAGGAAAAAGACGATCAGAAAAACGGGTTTGCATTCAAAAGGTACTAAATCCATCGCTCTGAAGGAGCAATGTGGTGTTCAACCAAAAGGTACTGAATCCCACCGACACAGATAATTCAATATTTTACAACCAAAAAGTACTATTTTTCCCACGACAAGGCAGCCAACTTTGATTCAAGGTTATTCCCCGCTTTTTCAGCTTTTCAATAGATTTAGGGTGTTCAGGTCGACATTTATTACAGAAAATGTTCTAGGAGAAGTTGGTTAACTGGCATAAAACTCCACCTGGCATGAGAAGGTTATTTTTCGAAGTCAGTGTTCAAATTTCGGAACGAACAAGTTAACTTCTGCGATGTACAAGTGTGAGAATAATGTCTTCCGGGGACTCCAAAGAATATGTTAAGAGGGGCATTGCCAATGACGGTGGACGGGCTTCGGGCCGAAGCCTTCGGCAGACTCCTCCAAAGTTGACCACCTTTAGGGCGACGAGTGGGACGAACCTACTGTACAACCACCCCCAATAAATCAAGGAAAAAGTCCTCTGACGAGAGCACTTGACCCAAAAACTTGGACAAAACTATCGTACTGCAGTTATCGAACTGAATGACGTATTTTTATAACAAACAAATACGCCGACCGCGAATGTAATACCGGTCACGATAACATTTCCATGACGGCTCCGTTGTCAATTCCTGGTAACATTTTCCGTGGCGGTCAGTTTAAAAAAACTCATAGCCATAAGAAATGATAATATCAATAGACGTAAAAGGGTGAGGAACGACAACGAACCATTAGAGATAAATTTTATCTCGTACCTGTGTCCATGAAGGCTCTGACAATTTTTGCCAGGTGGTCACTATTAATGCTAATTAACTCAATTCAGTGCTAGTGTTACTTTCAACCAGCCATCAATTGAATTGAAGAGCGCAACCTTTCTGTTACTACGAAACCAAAACAGTAACTAAGAATTCGTAACTTGACATACTAGGTATCTAACGACCGAACTATGTCCGGGATCGGACGAATCGTCGACGACGAAGGTGATTTTGATAGCCTATAACCACCCTCAGAACTCGCTGATCACAATGAGACCACCCTCATGAAAATCTGTTCAGCCGTTCGGGCGTGATGCTGTGATACACACACACAAAAACAAACATGTATGTCGAAGAGATGAGCGCACCTTTCCATTTTTTGAGGGAAAGGTTGCGCTAAAAAGTACTAAATTCAAACATTTTAATTCCAAAAAGTACTTAGTACTAAATCCTCGATTTGCACACGAAATTTGTTTTTGTAGGTATAATGATAAAATTTTGTCCACTAACGTAGTATTAAAAAATAAATTTTGAAATTTTTTTCTAAAAATCCAGGTTTTACACATAAAAGCGACTGTGTGACAGATTCTCGCGTTTTCCCAAAACCTTGGTAAAATGGTTATATTACCTTTTGGAAATAAACTCTTCAATTGTGTACATTCATTTCGAAGTAATTAGGAGAGCCAGAGACCAATCACCGGTCTCTATATGGTATGTACGACCAAAAGATAAGATGAGAGCTAAGATAAGAGCTAAGATAAGAGATCAGAAATCAAGCTGATCTGTTTTCGTTGCTCTCATCCCTGCTCTGGTTTCGTCTGGACTACGAAACGCTGCTCAACTCTGTGTTGCCCCGTCTGCCGACCTGAGCATGTTTTCTTCACAGCTTTTATCGCAGCTCCACTCTGGCATCACTCTTATACGACTTATCTAACCAAAAATTCACCGCTTGTTTCCATAAAACTAGGAACGAGCAGGAGGAGGTTCGTGTAGGTTGGGCGTTTACGGTTCTGTTCAAGCTTCAAAACATACGAGGATGAGGCGTTGGAGTCTCATCAGCTGTGCCCAGAGGCCGTTCTCCAGATATCACCCACTTTGACCCAGAAAACTGGAGCTGGTACATTTCATACATCCCCTTATATTCACCTTTGTTCTCTCTCCGCTCATGTCATTCCTGCCCTGATTGCTCCACCTCCACATGACGACACCGTGGTACGAGTCGCTCTTGCATGGCAGCGTCAAGTTGCTCCCTTCATCTCCGTACACCTCCTCCATATCAGTTTCGCTGCCATAGCAGACACCTTAAAATCACATACAATCCATTAACACCTTCAGCTACAAATTAACGAGCCACTATCACGCGTAAAAAGATTTTTCGAGAAAACTGACCTCTATAATACAGTAGAACGGAGATGCAGCCAGCGACGAACAGTCGGGGGATCATTATTCCATTGGGTGGTCGGGATGTAGGCCAATCAAGGCTTCAGATAAACGATGTTTCGCAAACGCGTCCACTTCCGTTAGGGGCTGAATAATAAAAAAAAATAACAAAAAATTCTCTCGAGCACTAAATTCTAGCCATAAAGGGAATCGGATCGGAAGGCGTTCACTGCCGTCGTTATCGACTTTCGAACATTTGACAGACGTCAAACATTAGACGCTTTCGAGACAACGAAAGTTTTTCTCATTTCATTGCATTTTATCAGCCTTGGAATTAAAACGAGCACACATAACAGGTTCCTATCAGCAGAAAAACAGAAATAGGGAAACAGAGTTGCCAGAGAGAGGAAATAGCAGTCAGGTGGGGAATTTCCCCGGGGAAATACTGTAAAAGAGGAAGAAAAACTTTTCTCTTTCTGGTTTTTCAGAAAACTATTGATGGAATCGACAGTACTATCGACAATTTTAATAACAAACTGTAATGTATTGTGTATGAAAAAGGCTGTGAAAAATCTAGTTTGGCGAGCATAGAGCGAGAAAAGTCTGAAACCACCGAAAAGTAGACTATGCGGCGTATCTGAGCTCCTAAAGTGGAAAAAACGGGAAATTAAACTTTCCCTAGAAAGTTTGAAAAAAAAAATAAAAATAAAAAACGCTTGCATACGACTCGTATGATACGAGTCTGCAACACATTGGGACATTTTATGTCTAAACAAGTTCCATTTCCCTATAAACGGCTTGGGAACAGTTTTCGTGACGATTTTTTTGTTTATGTGCCAAAGCAAAGACATAAAATGTCAAAAATTATTATATATACCCACCAGGCCGCAACGACCGCCCCATGACGGGGGTTGGCTGGCGTAGCCAGCAGGGGATGGCCCCCCCTAGTCTGACGATGACACGATTTTGGTCATATTTGAAGAGTCCAGGGGAAAAACCCCGTCATTGATACAAAGCTGATTTTGAGAAAAATGAATTTTAAAGTTTACCAACTAACAGAAACTTCAAAAACGATTTTAAAAATACAAAAAAAGTTTTATTTGAACCATCAACTATGCAGATTCACAATATGTTTCCCGAATAACCATTTTTCGAACTATTAAATGATATTTTATACATAATTCTGAACTTATAATGCGAAGTTTAACCCTATTTTACTCCTAAACCAAACAATGGAGAGAATAAAGTATTTTGAAGAAAGCAAAACGTATGTTAATATCCACAAAATACCAAAAAAAAATTGCTTTGTACAATTTGTACACTGTGTATTAGGTTTTACAAAACATTTACCAAAAAAAAAGGTTTTTACGAACGAAAACTACGATTCAAAAACGCTGCAAATTTTACTCAAGGGTTTATTATTCTTTGATATAGGTTACTTGTGCAAAAATTATTTCTGTGTCAATGGAAAAAATTTTGGAAAAAATGTTTTTTGGATTTTCTTTTTTCAAACAAAATTTTTCAAAAATTTTTTTTACTCGAAAAATATTTAACCTCCTGGGATCCTTCAAAAATCCCATTTTTACCACCATGAAAGCCCTATAGATCGCCACAGTGAAATCGAATCGTTCCGGGACTTCGAAAACGACACCTAGCTCGACCCCATAGCTAAAAGCCTTCAAAAAACCCCTCTCATAGCCCCATTTTAGCCCCATAGCGTCCCACGGGTTTGGGCGATCGGACTGAACCTTGCGGGCACAACTAGATGGTAAACCGAGTGTTTTGTCAAAATTTCAAATTTTTAAAAACATTCCTACTACCCAAAACGGCAACACACAAGATGATGAGATAAGGAGGGGCGCACGCCGCAGCGTTGGTTTGTGGCCTTTTAAACTGCAATGACGGGGTTCTTCCCTGCACGCGCTGTCGATGGCGGGGTTTTTCCCCAGTACTGCTAATATTCAACCCAATATTTCGCTAAGATGATGGGGTTATTCTCCAAAACCGAGGGCTTCGTCGGATTCTAAGCCTCAAAATCCTTTAGAAACCACTTCGTACCTGATTCACCCCAAAATGTCGATGACGGGGTTTTTCCCCTGGACTCTTCATTTAGTCTGGGGCACTTCTAGCGGTGGGAAAAACTGAAATTGGTCTTGAAAAATCTATTTTGGCGAGCATAGAGCGAGAAAAGTCTATACCACCGAAAAGTAGACTATGCGGCGTATCTGAGCTCCTAAAGTGGAAAAAAACGGGAAATTAAACTTTCCCTAGAAAGTTTGAAAAAAAAAAAAAAAAAAAAGTCCGTTTGACGAGAAAATAAGAAACCACCAAAAAGTTGCTCCACGTGGCACATCTTAGATCCAAAAGTGGAGCAAAAATCAGGGTTAGAAGTACTTGACTGGATTGCTATGGGACAACGGGTGTTGTTCGAAGGCTACGCGGCTGCCCCCCCCCCCCTCCACACCGCGCAATCAAACAAAAATCTTTTTAAAAAACTGCACAATATAAAAAATATTTTTTAAGAAAAAAACTGCACAATATGGGAAAACGAGTTGTTGGGTCTGAGGCGGTAGTAAAAAGTAAAAGTGTTCGAAATAATCAACTCTTTAGGGAAAAACGTGCAAACCGTTTCCCTGTAGAAATGGTGCAATGCCACTAGATATATAATTCGTATGGCATTTTTTTTTTTTTTTTTTTTATGCTGATAATAATTTTTTTATTGACAGTATTAAATTTTTGCACAAGTAACGTATATAAAAGAATAATAAACCCTTGTGTAACATTTGCAGCGTTTTTAATTAATTTTTCTGCCAATTACCTACCTATCAAACATTCATTCAGACTAATTTTTAATTTTAATTTTATTTTTTATATATTTTTTAGTTTTTTTATACTAATAATTTTAATGTAATTTAGTTTTAATGTTAATTAATCATTTATGCAGTTACAAGTATTCATTTTCTAATTACTTTTTTAAATTTTTTTTTGTCTGCCAATTAAGTACCTATCAAATATTCATTCATACTAATTTTTATTTTATCTTATTATCTTATTGTTAGGGCAAAGGACCTTTCGACGCCAGATAAAAGTTAACAACAAAGCCTCTAACCAGGAGATTTTCACCTTACTTCAGAACATTCTCAACAGCGTCTTTGTGGCCGATTCTCGTTCGGGAAAGTTTTTTCCGTACTGCCATTTCGAGTGGGAAAGAATTTTCCTATAGAGTCTCAAATGGGAAAGTTTTTTCCGTATACCGGGATACGGTCGGGGGTTGGCTGGCGTAGCGGGGGCGGCCCCCTTTTGACTTTTTTTATAGTCAAAGAATAATAGGTGCAGCGATGTTCTTCTGGGTTTATTTACTCCCCTTTTTTAGCAGCAAGCCCCTCTTTCCCTCAATTTTAGCAACACTGTTCAGTTTTTCTGCAGATTAATCGGTCCCCATGTATCTGCTACAAAAATGGATCAACTGCCAATATTCTCATTTCCCGTCTTTCATTTTAAAATCGCCCTTAAAGTTTACGACCTATTTGAAAATCCACAAATCACCCAATTTCTTCATCACTAATCCGCACCTCCAAATTTCAACAAATAATCTATCAACATCAAACTTCGCGTTAGGGAAATTTCAAGGTCAATTTTGCCCCTCTCTTTGTTATGAATGAATCGATTACGATTTACAAAACAGCTGATGGTGTTGCAGTTGATGGGCTGGTGCGCAATTTTTCTGTTACACCCTAGAAATTTAATCTTATCGCGTGAATAATTAAACTACTGGGTCGATTTCCGCTGAAAAGTGAATCCGCCGAGACGTTTCCGAGAAATCTGCTGTGACTGTTTTTATCAGTGCTGTGTACCTTGCAACTTGTTTTAGTCATTTCGCCCTCATAACTTGGTCATGTCAACTGAAATGGGCCCCTCATTATGCCGTTCCTGGTCCCCGAGTTGAATTGATTTTAGTATCTACGCGGAGTAGAGATTTGTTGACTTGCAAAGCTTCTGGTCGTGTCTGGTTTGTTACAATTGACGATGGAGACGTCGAACGACAAGAGTGATATAAGCGATAAAATCTCCAAGGATGGTTAGTATTGAACGTACTTGAAAAATACTCTGTATACAAATCGTCGAAGCATGTTGTGTTTTCTTTGTAAATATTCTCGTTGAAACTGTGTTTCTGTGTACACATTGAATTATTGTCATTTCTTCTTTCTATGTGCTCACTTTACCAAATTCTGCTTGCATTGTGCTTTGCTCTCCGTTATCTAGATAATCACGAGAAAATCGAGAAACTGTTAGCACAAGTTGTGGAACTTGAAAATGAGAAGCAGAAATCGCATGAACTGTTCGATGCGCAAAGGGGACAGCTGAAAACTCTTTTCGTGCAAAAAGAAGGTATAATTCTAAGTTAGATTAAATTTGATTTCCCTTTTTTTGTTCACGTTTGTGTATGTTTGCCAGCTGATATGGCGCATGATTTTCCTGATATGTTCTGTGTTTGGATGAATAGTGCTGCGAACGCAGTGAGATCGAATTTTGATGTACTCAACCCAGATTATAGTTAGTGTGGAATATGATCGGGGGAACAACTATTATCGTAGTATATAGTATTACAGTTTGATGGAAAAGACGTGCAGCTGGTAAGTAACACAACTCGAATGAATCCCCGGCAGAACATTATTAAAGAAGGCTGGTCTGTGGCAAGTTGATGAGTCACTTCAATTTTACGTTTTTAAGCTGTATAAGTCGCGGGAACCGGCGCACAATGGGGTCGATGACGCTAAAAGGTGGCGGAAATTCGAAAAATTAAAAACGCCTCAGGAAGATCGGTTTAATGGGGGGTCGGGCGATCGACTCCTGTAGAACCAAAAGTGGAAGAGCGGGAAAATCTCGAAAAAAATGGGGGAAAAAACCTTCGAACGAAATGAAAAATAGCTCGTCCCACTCGACTCCACGCAAAACTCATCGAAAGACCCTTTCACTTCGCTTGAAAATTGCACCAATCATGTGGTGAGTACCAATCTGTTCTTCCGTCTAGGACCTATTATATACAGTAGCCGCCGGTTGTACCGGTTTCTCGGTTATATCGGCTAAAAACGCCTGGGACGGAACGAATTGCGTTCTAACACAAGATTTTCGGCCGCCCAGCCGGTTGTATCGGCCAGATTGTTTGTGAAGCGAAGGCTTGTTTTGCGGTCAAATAGGCACCAATGTGTTGTTATAATTTCATTCCTGTTGTTATCAGACGCATGTTTACAAGGGCGTGATTCACAGTCTCAGTGAGTCAGTTCCGATCGGTCTTTCAATGCATTATGGCACCTCAAAAATGCTCGTGCAAATCGGATGCGGGAAAAAAAGAACTGTTAAAATATATTTTAACAGTTCTTTTTTTCCCGCATATATATATGACGCGCTCCCACCGATGAATCAGCTGGGGTATTCCCAACTTCGGAATCCCAAGTCAAGTTTGCAGGACCTTCTAAAGCAACGTTCGTCTCGCTGATAATCGTGGCACTCGTGTAAAAAACCGTAAATGTAATCATCACAAAACTGATGAAGCTTTATTGGTGTTGTTCCGCCAAGCCTCCTCCATGAATGCACCCACCAATCGGTCAATTTTAATCATGAAAGGGAACGAACTTGCCACAAAACTAGGAGAGGCTGCGGACCTGAGTGACGGATGGTTAACTCGATGGAAGAACCGCCATGGCGGACAATAAAAACGAATTTTTGAAGAGTTAAAATGAGTTTTGAAGCCTCTTGATGTCCGTCGGCTATACCGGCTATTTGGGGTTTTTTACGGTTTGGCCGGTATATCCGAACGGCTATACCTACCGGCCAAAAACCCTTCGAACGGGAATGGCTTTCTCATAGTCCATCTGGAGAAATTGAAAGCTCAAGACTTTCTCGAACGAGCAAAGATTGCGCGAGCAGGAGTGGATTGCGACATGCATTCACAGACAGCAAAAGGAGGGCTATCTAAATGTATGATAAATTCGTCAAGAAGCTGTCATCAAGCCTCCTCCTCTTTCAAGGTACAGAGGAAGACCGATTACCTGTATAGTACACGTTTTTAAAAGTCGGGACGCGTTTTCCACCCATCAGCGAATTCTAATTAATCGAGCGAAAAAAACGGCTACCGTTTAGGCGTGATGCGGAGACAAACAGACAGATACGAAGAGTATTAGTAATATTTGACGAGGTGGTTCTTGCCGCTCATAATGGGGTACAATGCGAGCAACCTCCTCGTGGGTTACTCCAATAACTCACTATGTACTTACCTACAATGTAAGTAGGTTAAGGGCGCTACAAACGATCAAACATGTTTGACAAACATTTTTTTCAAACATGTTTGAAGTTTGACGTCGTATCCTCACGTTCAAACCAACCTTCAAACACACCATCAAGCTTCATCAACGTACAGTATTCATGTTTCAATTTGAAACATTTTTCAATTTGGATGAGTATGGATATTAAAATTTGGTCGGCCTTGGGGTTTCTTGATCTGCAATAAACTGCAATAATTTGTAATACCACAGGGTTGGTTCTTATACAACGTCAGTCCCTGTGTCAGATCTTTTGGAGTTCAACACTTTCTTGTGCTCTCTTCTCCAAGCGGTACGCGATGTATTAACTTCGGTTTTCACTTCAGAAACAGTAGCATCCGGTTCGATTTCTCGCAACTTGGTGAGGAGGGTGTTGAGTGCAGCATTCTTCTTGTCACGGTTACTATATTCTTTGCTTTTTACACGCCATAGTTCAGGTGACGTTTGGTACAACTCAATAAATTCAGTCAAAAAAGCCTTATTGGTGTTCATTGCTACGGAAGAATATTCAAAAGCAAATTACGACGGGCACAGACTGTGAATCACAGAAACAAGCTCTGTGATTCACGGAAATGACCCCCACCACCACCGTTTTTCTTTGTGGTTTGAAGCGCACCCACACGATAAAACTTGTTTGTCAAACCTCATGTTTGCCAACAAATTTTCTGACTGACTGAAAACCTTCAAACGTGTTCTCAATCCTTCAAACATGACCCCCCACATGGTCAAATAGGTATGTTCGACAAACGAGGTTGGCAAACCATGTTTGTCAAACATGTTTGATCGTGTGTAGCGCCCTTTACTGTTCGCTGTTCCCAATTTGAATCCTACAGGGAGTCGATCGTCCTTCATTTTGTTTGGGAGTCGAGTGACCTGTCCATTTTCTGCTCAAGCGGGAGTCGACTGGGCTCACGTCGGCTGCTCGGGAGTCGAGGGGAAAGCCTGATGTTAATGTCGATTCTTCAGCTGATATATAATAGTCTTATACATGAACAAAGAACCATACTTACACATATGTACTGGTTTTGTCGCTTCGAGCTGCCTGGAGGAGAACAGAGGGGCGGAAAGTTGGAGTATTTTCACCGTGGCGAGCCTCACATAATAATTAATTAAGCCTTAAACCACTACTGATTTGTATTCAGGCAGTCCATACGAAGACATTGAAAATATACTCCTCATTAAATTGGCCCTTATCGATTTTACATATCAAAAAAGCTGAAAAATCAGAAAATCGAAAACCCTTGCGTTCAGTGAGGACCCTAGAATGAGATTCTAAAATCAGATCGTGCGCGAGTGTACAGATGAAAAATTGAAAAAGTGGAAAAACTACTTATTTTAAACTTAATTCACTTTTGTTTGAAAAACGCTGCAAATTTTAACAAGGGTTTATTATTCTTTGATATAGAATAAAATTTCTATATTATTGTGCGAAAATTAATTCCGTGTCATTAAGAAGTAGTACTACAGGTAGTAGGTACACAAAATACATAAGTATTTTTGAAAAAAAAAAAGAAGAAAAAAAAAAAGGTTTTTTGTACAATGTTTGGACAGATGTGGGACCGCGAAACAAGAATTATGCGTCCAAAATTACTCGGAAAACGAGACCTTGTTTGACTTCCTGGGATCCTTCAATAATCCCATTTGTAGCCCCATGAAAGCCCCATTGATCCCCACAGTGAAATCGGATAGTTCTGGGACCCCCCAAAAAGAGATTCTACGTCCAAAAATACTTTGAAAACGACACTTAACTCGACCCCATAACCGAAACCCTTCAAAAAACCCTACCGTAGCCCCATAGCGCCCCACGGGCTTGGACGATCGGGCTGAAAACCTTGCGGTGACATCTAGATGGTAAACAGAGTATTTTGTCAATAGTTCACATTTTTGAACAAATTCCTTCTGCCCATAACGGCTCGGACGGCGGACGGACATTTAGTTGATTTTGGAATCGTGACATCTTGAATTTTATAATGACAAATTTTGAGGCAGATCAAAATTGTCGACCTCCGACCCGAATACATAGACCTATGTATTATTCCAAGGATTATCAACCAAAATGTTGTCATTAGAATTCGTTGAAACATAATTTCATTATTTTCATAAAAATGTAGTAAGATTGCCGTTGGTATAAAAGTTTCGTTTTTGAATGATTTTGATACGTGTTTTATTTTTCATTATTTGCGATGGTGTTAACAATTAACACGATTCTAGTAATTCAGCGAGTTCTTGTACTTTTAGTATTGGATTCCTGTAATACTCGAAAAATTCTGTTCCTGAGAGTTTTCTATTCAACATCACCCCCTGCCAAACAGTGATAATAATATTATCATACATGTCATTTTATGACAAGGATTAAGCACTTATTTTGATTTGTAATCCATTGGTCAGGCAAAGCTTCACACGGCTCTTCTATAAAATTGCCAAAACGTGACGTATCAACTTAAGACAGACCAGGTAGGTTTCTAGGATGTTGCGGGTGGGTACTGTAGAGAGTTTCCACCGAAGTAAACTTTGCCGTATTCTCAAGACATATTTGTACTTATACTACTATACATGATATTTCGTACGTAAATGAAGAAGGGGTGTTTTTCATTGCAGCTTGCTTCGCCACTGCACTGCTTTTTTACTCTTCTCATTAAAAATTGACGAAGTTACTTTTTTTTGGTGTCATCACATTTCCTGCACTACACAATTTAGTTTATTGGTGGCCGGTTTCATTCGGCTTTCCTCTTGCGCCCTTTTAATTCGATTTTTGTGACTGTTCAGAGGAGTGCCGTAAACTGCAAAATGAGGTTCAACGTATGCGTACCGAGTTGGACGACGCTATGACTCAAGTGACCGTCACCCGTTTGGATTTGGAGGCCAAAGAGACGGAATGGCTCAAATCTCAAGATGAGCTTGCTTCACTCCGACAGTTCGTAAATTGTGAGTACAATCCGTAGACTGAGCTTCGTTGGTTTGCATAGTGTGGACAGCCTGTCTGTAGTGTCGTTTCGATTCGACTACTTCCAATATTTTTATCGGGTATACTGGAACCGATATTTTACTGATAACAGTAAAACGTATTCGGTATCGAATCCACCGGGCACCGGGCACTTGCACATGGACAGAAACGCCTCGCCGAGATTAAATGCTTTAAGAAAATTCCAAGCTTGGTTTGAATCTAGGAAATCAAGTCGCTCCGCTAAAAGACAACCCATTAGAAATATTATTACCTATATTATAATGTAAAATATAATATGATATAGAAGAATAATAACCTCCCATATAGCATAATACGTTATTATTAGTTATTTTTTTAGAACAGTCTCTGACAGGACCAACGTCGCAAGGCTCACGAGGTTCATTCTTGCGAGTTTGTTAAGTCAGAGAGACTCATCTCAAACATAACTAATAATGACTAATAACTACTAATAATTATTATTTTAAAGTAATAATTAAAAAAATTATTAAATAATAATTTAAATAATTTTCTACAAATTTTGTAGATGGCAAAGATGGTAGTGTAAATGTTTGCATCGAGAAGGTAGGGAGACTAGGGACCATTGAGAAGTGGCAAAATCTCGAATAAGTAAGGTTAATTTTTCCATGGATTGGGCTCAAAAAAATTTTTTTTGAAAAAATAAGGTTTTTTAGGAAATCTGGCATAGAGTAGATATTACCTCAACTAATGCAAAATTTGCTGTTTAATGTTTTCATCGAGTAGGGACACCAGCCGAGTAGGGACTCGTGAAATTAAGCATTGAGAAGTGATGATATCCCGAATTAGGTACGTTAACATTTAATGTTTCCATGGAGTAGGAACGCAATTTAGTACGCTAGAGTAGAGAACAGCTCAATTAATTGCAAAATTTGCAACATTTAATGTTTTCATCGAGTAGGAACACCAATTCAGAAACTCGTGAAATTAAGCATTGAGAAGTGATGATATCCCGAATTACGTTAAATTAAGCATTGAGAAGTGATGATATCCCGAATTACGTTAAATTTTTCCATGGAGTAGGAACACAGTTTAAACTTTTATCAGCAAATCTGGCATAGAGTAGATGTAAGCTCAACTAATGCAAATGTTTTCATCGAGTAGGAACACCAATTCAAAGACTCGTGAAATTAATCATTGAGAAGTGATGATATCCCGAATTACGTTAAATTTTTCCATGGAGTAGGAACACAATTTTATCAGCAAATCTGGCATAGAAAAGATGTCAGCTCAGCTAAAAGGTTTGTTCCAGGTCTGACTGCGTCTGTCGACAGAAGTTGGACAGCTGTCGACAGAACCCGAACGCACATACTCGAGCTATCGGTTTCCGTCCGATCGACCTGGAACAGCAGTTTAGAAACCGGCGATTTCTGTTAACATTCCGTCAAACCTGGAACAAACCTAATGCAAATGTTTTCATCGAGTAGGAACACCAATGGGGGCCGTCGATGGTGTAGTGGTTATAAAGCCGGGTCCACACTCAAGGGTCTGGAGTTCGAGACTGTCTTTTATAAGGTTTTTTGTCCTTTTCCTTTTCACAGTTCTCGTTGAACTTCCAGACAAATACAATAATAAAAAGTGGCAAAACATGCAATTCCGGCGGCTCTATCTCATGTTGACGTGTGTATGAGATAAAACCTGGCCTAGGGACTTAAGTCATCAACACATGGATGCGTCGAATCTGAAGTTCAATCGCGTACAATCAGACCACTTGAGGACTGCAGTGCTGTTGGGGATCGAAATCCCGTCAGGATGAAGGGACACCATCGTCTAGCCATGACGGTGGGCTTGTCCCCCCTGCTTCGGGATTGTGATTCGCAAGTTTGAATTTCAGAGCTTAAAAAAAAAAAAAAAGGAACACCAATTCAAAGACTCGTGAAATTAAGCATTGAGAAGTGATGACATCCCGAATTACGTTAAATTTTTCGATGGAGTAGGAACACAATTTAAACTTTTGTCAGGAAAACTGGTATAGTGTGATATCAGCTCAACTAATGCAAATGTTTTCATCGAGTAGAGACACCAATTCTAAGTTTCGTGAAATTAAGCGTTGAAACGTGATAAAATCTCGAATAACGTTACATTTTTCCATGTAGTAGGAACTCAACTGTAAATTTTCACACAGTTTCTACATTCCATGGAAAAACAGTGAATCACGTATACACTCACGTACATATATATAGTCTATAACGTATATTTGTTCTCTGCCACTCACCATTTATTAGTATCGAGTAATAATCGCACCCACCGCCTCAAAATGGCATCGTAATGCGAATATTATCATTTTTGCGTGTACATAATTGATTTAGCGTTTGTTACGTACTCAGTTTTCTTCTTTACCGCTGACATGTTGTAGTAGGTTGTATTTAGATAATATCTATGGTGAACATAAAATTAAGTAAATAAATCAGAAGAAATCGTTGATGAATGAAAGAAAAATTGTTGAAAATAGATAATATGAAATGAAACAGGTTTCATGTTCAAAACATGATTTAAAACGAATAGGTTAATAGTCTTTTTAAATGTATCGAATAGCACTCTTGATATATCCATATGTGTCTATATAATGTCGATATCAGTACCGAGATGAAAATACTCGAAACGACATTACCTGTTTGTATGTGTATCCCTACAGCCGGCAATTAGGGGAATTAAATTGTGAGGGTGGATTGCTAGCCAACCAACACACCATCTAATCGCACTAAATATTAGATCAACTACGCACTCGTTAGCTTATAGTTTTAGTAGAGCTGGCAGCTCCAAGTTCCACTTCGTAAACTTCCCACCCACCAGCTCGGCTTCGACGTTGCTTTTATCGCAACCTGGGAGAAAGTCAGTATCGCGTTGCTCTCCCTTCCTGTGTCTGTTGCGGTCTTATCGTTAAAAAAACAACCGCATACAGCACAGTAATAATGAACGTCAAGATATTTCCACGCACTTTATATTTCGGCCTTCGCTTCAAACGGAGCGGCGTCTCGTTCACATTCTAATCTCATCCTTTACAAGTTATTTTCGATTTTGTATGACGGAGCAGAGATTTTTTGCTATCGTGTACCGTTCTTGTGACCGTAAAGCACCTCTATGGTTTTTGTTGATAACATTAATCAATGGAGTACTTCAGAAAACTTGTGAAGGTTCATGTTTTCGCCAATCCAGGCAAGAAGTGATAATTTCTCGAGGTTGATCTACATTTCTTTTGGGATCACAAACGACATATGTATCCGTTTGGTTGTTGCACGTCTTTCAACAGTATTCTTATAACGGAATCCAACTGATTGATCATTGTTGTTGCAGCGACCGTGGAAGAATCAGGACGATACGAGGAGGAGATTCGGGGGCTCAAGTTCCAGAACGAGCGTCTTGTGGCGGAACTCCAGTCGTTGAAAACAAGTCCTCACCACCACGGGCATCCGCCGCATCCACCGCCCACCAGCGGCGAGAGTGTCCTACACCCTGGGCAGATGTTGTCCACGTTTGCCCGGAAGGTTGTCAACCTGGGGGCCGACAGTCAGCAGCACAGTCAAGCGTTTGTTGAGAACCTCGAAGAGAGCATGAGGAAGGTTAGTTGGGTTTTATTAAATAATTCAAATTTTGTTGCAACCGTAAACACCCACAGCCCGTCACCTTGGGCACAGTCTACGTCCGCTCTGAATCCACATAATGTTACTTGTCTTGTGCTCAGGCCAAAGAAGAATCCGAAGTTCTCAAATCACTATTAGATCCATTGGAAGAGGAAATCAAATCTCTCAAGGATAAACTCCGAGAAACGGACGAACAGTTGCAACGATACCGCGCCAGGGTGAGTCGCTTCGTCATTTCTTTTTCTTACAACTCCTCGCCAATTCTCTCAATACGATCTGATTTGATATCAATTTCTTTAGGAAGAGAAGGTTGCCGAACAACGAGCTGCATTTAGGAATGAGGTAATTGGCTTTAGCTGTTGATTTTTCTTTGGGGGTGTTGGGAACGCATTCCTATTGCAATAGAAGCCGAGGACTGCAACACTTGCGCCAAAATGGTGTGGGTGAAGATCATCCATCATGTGTGCTAGCGTACGAAATTTGTATGCCTGAAAAGCAGAATGGGCTCCTTGAGAAGGTCGGAATTCTGCATTTGTAACAACATATTTGAATTCAGCACCCTTTTAACGCTACCTAAGCAAATTTTAGTTCGAAAATCAGCATAGTTACGTGCAGAACTGTTTCGGAAGGGTTGGAAATTTTGAACTGAAAGCAGAGAGCACGTGACGTCACACCTCGCTGGGCACAGAGACGCCAGAGCGCCGAATTATAAATCTGAACGGAATCGAAATAAAAACACTCGGTCCGGGTCGATTTGCGAATATCCTTTGATGATAAACCTCAATGGTGGATTTTTGAATGACCCTCTCCGATGATTTCACCCTTTCTCGATTTTCGGGATCGGCTTTTCACGTCGCAAAGTTGGCTAACTTGCTTCTCTTGGCCAATCAAAAGATGACTAAGCAGCCCACGTCGTGTACCCCCTCCAGACCTCGGAATTCAAATATTATATTTTTCCTAAGGCCATATAAATAATAGAGGCGGGGTTTCTGCAATGTTGACTCATGTTGTTTGATGTTACGTTGTAACTTTTGAAGCATGACCTTTTCAGGAAAACGATTTAAAAAATCATTCAAGGAGCTCATTGGCATTGGCACTTCATGTGAAACTTTTCTGGGCTGATTATAGTTGTTTCTTATCTACAAGAAAGGAAACGAGGCTAATTGGTCCTATGATCCCCCCCCCCCCCCCTATCACTTTGAACAATTCGATCAATCCAATAAACCCCCTTGAACAAGTAGGTTAGCTGAATGCTCTGAATGACGTGGAGTGATGACTTGCTTTGCCGCTGCTGAGTGCTGCAGTGCTCCCTCGGATTTGGCTTCTATTGCCAGGGTGTGGGACGACCAATTTCCTAATTCAAAACCAAGGTGAAAGGACCATTGACCTAATAGACAAGACTGATGAGTCAGTAGAGTTTATTCTTCCTAAACATCAAATTATTTTGCAAAAATAAAATGCGGCTAGTGGATTAACGACTTCACAATGAGCAACTGAGAAGAAATTTAATAAGCTATATAATTGAGTTTGGTTAGGGAGAGAGAACGACGAGCTATATAATTTATCATTATTACTCATACGTGTGAAAGATCCTTCTCAAATTTTTTCTTGAATATTAAATATCATTCAAATTTTTACCCTCATACCAAAACCCGTGGGTGTGTAACAGGGCGTCAGCTGGTACCGCCCAAACTGCTGAACAAGGGGGTCAGTCGTGCCAACTGTTTTCTTTCTTTGTCAATTTATCCTTCGTGAACAACTCGAGGTTTCTGACTTTAATTCTTCTTATGCTTCACAGGTGAACGAAAAAGATCCCAATTTTAGAGGTAAGTTAGTGAAGCTATTTCTGCACATTATGCATTGCATGACAAGACTATAACTAACTTCATTTTTTAATCTACAATTAATCCAAATTATTGTTTTCTTTGTAGATTCGTTATCTGAAAAGGATTCTAGTCAACAGCCAGAAGGTACGCTCCTATTTTTTGACCAGTTCCGACTTGTTGGCTCGGAATTTCAAGTTATTCATACCTTTTTTTGCAGTGTGTGACATGTGCCTCAATTATGAGGAGCAGTTGGTTCAGGCTCAGACGAAAGTTGCCGAGCTTGAGCGGCAGCTGGCCACTATGGAGAGGTACAAGGACCAATTATCCAAGGAGACTTTTTTCCGTAAGCAAATGGAAGAGAAATGGGCTGAATCCAAAGAAGAACATAAAAATCAGGTAAGTTTTTTTTCTTGATGATTAACTTTTAGAAGCAAAGAAGAGATTGTCGTGCATTCGTTGTGCTTTCTTTTAGGTGACTGAACTTCAAATTAAATTGGAAAAAAGTGAACGAAGTTTTGCAGAACTCAAACGGGAGAGTGTGAAGCTGCGCGAGGGAGTGATGAGAAAATTTGCTGAATTGAGTGAAGAGAGAAAGAAGACTCAGGTTAAACTAGATCAGTAAGTTATCGTGTCAGTGCCCGGAGCTGTTGGCCAATCTGCACTTCTCTCCGAGTAAAATGCTTTGTTAAATTTTTCAGGATAGTGCAAGAAAACGAAACGCTTGTCGGCAAATTCATTCCTAGCTCTCAAAGTTTACAAAATGAGGCCATCAACCTTCCGGATAGTGTGGAGGTGAGTGCCCTGCGTTCGACGTCACATTCTATGGGGAAGACGGTATTCAAATGAAATCATAGTTGGAAAAAGAAGGGGTCAAGTATCCTTGTTCCTTGGGTATCCTGATTGCACCGCTTTTTAGAAAAACGGGTTTTTATTGACTTGGAATCGAAATTAAGGCTGATTTGAAGAGTGAAAATGAAACTACAGATATTAAGTGACGAAATGAGTGCAAAAGTTTGAAAATTTAGCTTGTTTCCCTGCCGCAAGATATGCACTTAGGCTCCTCATCCGCCTGAGACAGTTGCTGAGTTCTTCGCATCCCATTTCGCCTCAGTTTTTGAACCTGCTCGTAGCACAGTCTCCTCTCGACCACCAATGGACGCAGTCTCACTCGGCTCTCTCGTTCTGACCGGGCTTTGCGATCTCTTGATGAGTCAAAGGGCACGGGTTCCGATGGTGTCCCTCCCATTCTTCTTCGCGCATGTGCTTGTAGCCGGGCCCTGCCCCTCACTCGACTCTTTAATGCTTCCCTTTCTTCTGGCCACTTTCCTGTTCACGGTCATCCTACGTTAATCCAATCTTCAAGAAGGGGGACAAGAGAGATGTGGGTAACTATCGCCCTATCTGCTCTCTGTCAACTATCCCCAAATTACTCGAAAAGCTGTTTGTGGCTCAACTCTCGCCAATATTTAGCTCGTTATTAGCTCCTGAGCAGCACGGGTTTGTGGTTGGGTGACCAACCTGGCGACTTTTCAGTATTATGCGCTTTGTGCTGTTGGAGTCATCAGGTGGATCTCGTCACGACCGACTTCTCTATGGCATTCGACAGGCTCCCCCACAGCACAGTTCTTCACGTGCTCTCTTCGCTGGGCGTCTTTGGGACGCCTCTCTGCCAGACGGCTTTCAGTGGTGTCATCTCCCGCTCCTTCTCTGCCACCTCCGGGGCTCCTCAGGGCCCCTTGGCACCCTTCTCTTCAACTTGGTGATCAACGGAGTATGTCCCTTCCTTCATCGCACCCACTTCTTGATTTATGCCGATGACCTGGAACTCATCACCTTACGGGACCCCTCAGACTGCCACCTCCTTCAGCATGACCTCGAAGCCCTCCCTCTGTGGTGCGACTTCAATGGCCTGGCCCTTAACCCGTCTTTCTACCGTTCTCACTATCTGGTCCTCCACACCTACCCAATCCACGGGGTTACCCTTCCTCGCTTGGCCAGCATTGTGGATCATGGCGTGCACCTGGACTCCCAGCTCTCTTTCTCGGACCACGTAGATCGGGTTGTGGCTCGCGGGTTGCGCATGCTCGGTTTCGTAAAACGAAACACCAGAGAGTTCTCACATGCCCCTGCCTTAGTGACTCTCTACATGACTCTCGTTCAGCCAATTCTGAAATATGCGTCAGTAATCTGGAACCCTCACTACGAATGCCATATTATACAGATTGATATTCCCCGTGAGAACCTGAACTACGATGAGCTCTCTCGCCGCTTCAGCTTGCTGTCTCCTAGTGACCGTCGCTTTTGCGCTGACGTGTAGTTCTTCCACGGTCTGCTGTCGGATCGGATCGATTCTCCTGATCTCCTTGCTCGCGTTTGTTTTCTCGTAACCCGTCTATCGTCCCGTACTGTCCTTTTCCTCTACCAATTATTTATATCACCGCCCCTTCTGTCGCATTCCTCGCGAAGTTAATCACCTCTCCACGTCCCCTCCCTTCATCGATATTCTTACCTCTTCCCTCTCCTCAGTTAAATTTCAACTTTTCCGTCACCTTAACTTACAGCATTTCAATGGCACCGGAGAATAATCAGCGATATGTGCGTGTGCCTTGTTCGTATTCTTTCTAAATTCAGTGACCCTTACTTTTTCCTCTTATAATTGTACTATTTGATACACTGTTTTGTAATTGGGCTCACCCGTTTCATCATGAATAAATAAATAATGAATAAAAACAAACTAGAGTTGTAGACAATGGACCCCTTCCTAATCTTCTACTCTGTTGAATGTTTCAGACTCTCCAGGAGATGTGGCTCAACCAGAGCACGGACCTCATCAAAGCGAGGTTGGGCATGGAGCGTTACGAAAGCATAATCAAGAATCTCGAATGCATTTCTACGGCCTCCCAGTTGAAACAAGAGGAACTTGAACAACAAATCGCCAGCCTCAAGTTGGTTTGCTCGCTCGCTGAAATAAATTAACGCTATTCGTATTTTTTTGTGCGTTTTATCTTGATAGGATTTTTTAAAGAGCTAGTTTGTGCTGGAAAAACGGTCGGGAGCGTCTTATGTGTTTATGGGTGATTTCAAAACTACTGAGGAGCTCGAACATTAGCCTTAATCCACTATGTAAAACAGCGAACAGACGTCAGCACAAGGGTTCAGAGGACATGTAAATAGAGCGATAAAGCGTGGTGTGTATTAGTCTGTACGATGGAGCCTTCTACGACATCTTCGAGTGAGTGTCCAGTCTTTAGCTTTTCAACTCGTCTTCTGGTTTTCTAGTCATTTTGGTCTTGAATCTTAACATCCAGTTCTTCAGTTTCCCAACATCTCGTAGTCTTAAATTTACGGATCTTCCAGACTTCAGCCTTTTTGTCCAAGTCAGGGTTGGATGTCATTGATATGGACAAGGCTTTCGATTCGGCGTCGTACTTCTGTCGATTCTCGACTCACCCTCGCTCTCCTGGTTTGTGTCGTATCTTGAGCGCAGGTGGTTTGGATCGATGGATTGGAGTGTTCAACTCGATCTTCTTCGCAGGGTGTTCCGCAAGGAAGCTTGCTGGGGCTGTTACTCTTCCTGATTATCATCAATGGACTTCCCGGCCCTGCTCACGGACGGCGATTCCCGGGTTGTTGTGTATGCTGACGACAGCAAGTTCTTGGTTAGAGGTAAAACTTTTCAGGATTGTGCCACTTCTTTGCGCAAGAGGTTTTTAGAAGCTAAGGCTGAACAGTCGTAAACTCCGATTGAATGAGGCCAAAACAGTCTGTATGGTCGTTGACGCTCGCCGGAGGCCTACGCTGATGAATGACATGTTGGGAGTATCAGTTGTGCCTTTCGGCGATAGAACGAAGTTTCTGGAGGTGGCTGTCGACTACGCACTGACATACTGTTTCCATACCAGGAAACTGGCAAGCTTAAGTTTTGCTTTCCAGTAACTTTGAAATATCACCACCTAGGAGGCCCTGATGGCAATATGTCTTTTTGCCTCTTGAGCCACATACGGCAACCTGTTTTGGGAAACTCGAATCTCCTTATACGTTTATTGCTCAGAAAAGGGTACTACGGGTTATGCGTGGTCGATCGCTCTGTCTTCATGCCGGACTGAATTCGTGAAGGAGAACCCGCTCACCATCTACGGTCACTACGCTCTACAGGCCATAATGTTCGTCAGGCTGAACTTAGACTCTTTCCGCCACTTATTGTTCGACCACAACCACGATACCCGTTTTGGATCTGAGCTATTTCGGGTACCCTGCCACAGGCTCCAGTTCTTTGAGCTAGGCTTCACGTCCAGAGCAGTGACTATCCTTAACCACTACATGCGCCATCTTCAAAAGACCGTCTGCGACTTAAAAGCGCCACTCTCAGTCTTCAAATTACGAGTTAAGAAGTATGTATCTCGGAGGACCATGACTTTGGGGGAAAAGAAAGCGAAAGGTCGTTTGTTAAGCAATGTGTTTGGGTTAAAGGGCAACATTGCGTTTAGGTGATCGATGATTTATCTTCGCTCAGATATACTCGTGAGACGTACAAGGGATGCTCAAATCAAGTCCTGAAATGAAAGAAGCAATTTGGATATTTTGTCACAGCAAGGCCAAGCCCTTAAGTGGCAGCGTTCAGAATACTTGCCACTTATTCGCCAAGGCCTTCAGCTTCAAATGAATACGTTGCTCTAACTCTGGCAATCAAATCCAAAAATCAATTTTAGCCCTAAATGGGCGAAAACGGAATGTTCTCATTGCCCGAGGGTCAAATAGGAACTAAACTTCATTACATGAGTGAGGAATGACACAAATCAAGTTCTGAAATGAAAGAAGCCCCTAAATAGTTTGGACATTTTGCCACGGCAAGGCCAAGCCCTCAGGTGACAGCATTCAAAATGCTGGCTACATGTTCTCCAAGGGCCACAGCTCCATGTCAATACATTGCTCAAAGACTGGCAATCAATTTCATCCACACGTAGCAAATAATATATCGCACTTGTGGGAATTTTATTTATTCTTAAGATACAGCAAAACCAAATGTTTTGTCTGACTCGTTACAGACTTCGTCATTCATTTTGAGTTTCCTTCGATTCCCCAAACACCTCACCTTCTCCATTGAGCTTTCCCCACAAACCCATTGCGTTTTAGATTCAATCCCCCAAAATCAAGCGCCCCGTATCACTTACTGAAGGAGCTCTATTTGACGGAGGAATATTTTGACAGTCAGGGCCGCCGAGAGAAAAAGCGGGCCTGGGGCAAAAGAGAGCATAGGGCCCCCATGCATGCAGAAGATTGGGGGCGTTTCACAATAACGAACGTTCAATTTTCATTCATGGAACCATTCAATTAATATTATTTGTATTTTTCATCTTTCATTAAATCTTCTAAGATAATATAGGGATTACTGTAAAGAGAACGATCGCAGCCTCTAAACGATGTTTTGGGTTTTGGTACGAAACATCTAAAATATCGATGACGAAGGTTTGGGAAAAGAATTCAAACAAAAAAACCAACATTTTTGACATTTCTAAACAACTACTTATGCAATATTGTATAAGAATATGTCCATCAATTGATTTTTTATGGTCTTCTGAAACTGAAACCTTATTATGCCTCTAAATGGGGTCGCTACCTCGTTTTAGGTTCGAGACTCGAACTTCGAGTTTTAAGGTCGCTATCATCATGAAACTGAGGTTCGCCTTGTCTTAGGTTGTTGGTGTTTGTTATTGTTTAGCTGTTAGCATCTTTTGCGTCTACAAATCTTGTTCGAACGCTTGTTGATTAATATTTGTGGGGTGTATGAACACCTAGGAGTAAAATTTGCTACTTATTTTGTATCATAAACCTAAAATTAAATTTTAGGCTTATGATACAAAATGATCATGCTATTAAAAAATCTAAGTCGATGTTCAGAAACATCGATGGTTTCAAGCCGAGATGTTTGAAGGATGCCTATCGATGTTTTCTTTCGATGGTACGAATAATGGTGAACATCGATGTTTTCCTTTCGATGCTCCATCCTTCATACCGCTTTGCCGCCGCCCCTCTCCTCATCCTGACCTTTTTTCTGTTTTGATTCACATGGTTTATTGTGATTCTCATTGCTTCAGTTTTACAAGGCCCAATCACACGGAAGACTGCGTTGCCTGCCAAGTGGCAACTCAGCCATTTTTTCTCGCTTTTTTCCCCCCTTTCCGCTTTTTTTCTTATTTTTCTAGGCCCGCTGGGGCCCCATGTAAAAGTCCGGGCCCGGAGTTCCCCTTTGCCCCCCCCCCCCCCCTTTCGGTGGGCCAGGTGACAGTTGTTGATTTTTTAAATCCACGTATCTCTTTTCTGACGTTTTCTCATCATATATTGTTAACTTTAGCATGTGATACAGCAATAAAGATTTTCGATTGCTTCTATTAATTTTCTATTGGCTGGTCTACTAGTCAGTTTGGTCTATTAATTGGGTCTTCAGCCTGTTGTTGACTTCAGTCTTCCAGTCAGCGTTTCAGTTTTTGGTCTTCAGCTTGCTATTGAACTTCTAGTCTTTATAGTTTCCAATCTGCTAGTCTTCCAGCCAGTTTGGTCTATTAATTGCTAATATTAATTCTTCGGCTTAATTGTTTTCAAATTCCAGTCTACCTGGGAATTGAATCATTGGATATTCCACTTTTTAGCTCTGCCGACTTCCAGTTTGCTGGTTTTCCAGTCTGTCGGTCTTGTTTCTGAGAATCCTCCAGTCTTCAGATTGCCAGTCTTGTATTTGGTTTGTATTTTGCCATCATTAGTTCTCGGGTTCTTTGTCATTTAGTTTTTGCCGTTCAGATTACCATCTGCTGAACTTCTAACCTACGAATATTCAGTATGCTGTGTTCCTATTTGGTCTATCTTTGCTATCCTAATTTGTTCTTAGATCAAGCTCTTCGAACTCGTTCGCTCTTTTTACACAACTCTTCATCAAAGCAGTGAATGTCCTTCGCTCCAACCATCGGATAGTTCGCTTTTTTTACACCCACCCGTTTATTATGAATGAGAGGAAAGATTGATGTTTCGCTAAATCAGGCTGTTTTTCGGCCTTCGTGTACAACTTGCAAAAGTTATCGACCCAGTTAAAATCTTATGGGGCTTTCAGCTTTAATAAAGGCTCCTCTATTCGGTAATTTCAGAAAGGAGCTTTCAAATAAGGACAGAGCCCTCCAGGAGAAGACGGCTAAGTGTGCGGAGCTGGACAACCTCAAACGGCAACTGGAGGCACTTCAAGTAGAAAAGGTACGTTCATTCACGGTGTGTTCGTTACTGTAAAACAGCAGTGAAATGACATTTGAAGTATTGTCAATGTTGCAGAGGAAACTTGAGGCGAGCGAAACGGAAATGCGGAATCGTCTTCTGTCGCTCCAAACCGGGCTTGAGAACGGTGAAGCGGTCCAGAAGGATTTCGTGAGACTGTCGCAAAGCCTTCAAAAGGAACTTGAGAGGTTGAGGGAACAACATAAGGAAGTAAGTGAGCAGGAAGTAGCGTCGCTCTGGAGTTGAGGGTACCGCTCTCAGATCCCCCTTATCACACGTCTCCTACTGACTTTACCAACCCTTACTCAACTCCCTTCAACAAATATAGAAATGTATAGCAGGTAAAGCAGTTCTTAGCAAGCTGTGTGCACAAGGGAATCGTACAATTATTACATACGCCTTTGAACTTTTGGACAACAAATCTTTATATATATTTTCGTAGTGTCCGCTGGAATCTGAGCCGATTTCAACGTTAGGCAGCTCATTGGAATCGGGAAGTCCCCGTGATTATTGCAAAATTGTCGCCTTTCTTCTAAACCTCCTCCTTCCTCGTAAACTCAGACTTCCCTAACGATGTTGCCTCAATAAACTCCGTTGTTCCTGTTGGTAACTCAATCTTACGTATCTTGGCTATCGTATCACGACGACGATCTCGCCATTTCGTGTTATTCAAGCGCCATGAATAGTGGAAGACCAGCAAAGAAAAGAAGGGTTTTTGCACAGCTTGGCATTGAACGGTGGTACTAATGAGCTATATATAACTCATATAATATATGAGCTCATATATAGCTATATATAGCTCATATTATGAGCATTTTTTTCTGTTTATTGTAATTGAAAGCTAGTTCCATGAAATGACTAATAACGCCCTGATACCGCAGAAAAAGTCCCGATTTATCCTTCAGGACCTTAAAGGAAGGTTTGAAACCGAAAGTACGGTAAATGACGTCATTTACAGTCCCGAACCCGAAAGCAGACCTGACTACAGTTCTCCAAATATCCCTAGAAACCGACTGTATCGGTGAAGGGAGGTTCAGATTAGCCAACTTTCGCGGACATGAAATCTGTACATTCGATGCCAGCGTCCATGGTGGCGTTCTATTGTACTACTTTCGGAAGGTCAGTCTTACCGCCAAAAGTTCAAACGCTGATTATTTTCATACCCTGATTTCCGTAGAGGATTAAAAATTGTGGAGACGGTATAAAAACAAGTATTTTACTCTACAGAATGGGATTCGTCTGAAAAAACTGCGATTTTCAACCGTCCTTATATAGCTCATTACGTACTATTTTGCTACACCATCAACGTCACTCTTCGTTGGGGCTTTGGCCTCATACGATAACCAAACGAACGATGTCCAAACATACCTACTAGCTTTCCAAGCCCCAACAGGCTCCTACTTTAGTATCAAGAGAGAACGAATCCCCAATCGTGCAAACATGATCAACTAGAGCTCTCGATGAACGGTCATAACTGACATCTGTGAACCCCAGGGCGAGCAGCCGAGTTGAGTTCGGTAGCCCGCGAGTAGAAAATCCTAATAATCGTTCTAATTTTGTTGTCTGGCTAATCATCTCGACCCACGCTGCCTGGGAGAGCAGGGTTATAACATTTTGGACACTAAATTTCCTTGTGCTATTTTGGGGGTGGCCAAAAAACCGCGAAATTGTCGCACTTTTTTCGGTTTTTTGCGAATTACGTGAAAACTATGCACCGCAATACAAAGGTCACGAAATAAAATTTAAAAATTACTAAATTCTACGTCGATTGCATCCCCTACACGACGAAATCGGTCAAGCCGTTTTGCCGCTGTGAATCGTCAAAAAAAATGGCGATTTTTTTTGCAAATTTTCCCTTTTGGTTTATTATTCTTGGAATAATACACCTATGTTTTCGCGACGGAGGTCGACGACTCCGATCGGCCTCAAAATTTGACATTATCCGTTTCAAGATTCCAACACCGAAATGTCCGTCCGCCGTCCGGGCCGTTTTGGGCAGTAGGATTTTTTTTTTTTTTAATCTGAAATTTTGACAAAATACTTGGTTTACCATCTAGTTGTGCCCGCAAGGTTTTCAGTTCGATCGCCCAAACCCGTGGGGCGCTATGGGAGGGGGTTTTTTGAAGGCTTTTAGCTATGGGATCGAGTTAGGTGTCGTTTTCGAAGTATTTTTGGACGTAGAATCAATATTTGGGGGTCCCGGAACGATCCGATTTCACTGTGGGGATCTTTAGGGCTTTCATGGGGCTAAAAATGGGATTTTTGAAGGATCCCAGGAGATTAAATATTTTTCGAGCAAAAAATAAAGAATTTTTGAAAAATTAGGTATTTTGTTAAAAATAAATCCAAAAAACATTTTTTTTTTTTTAATTTTTTTTCCATCGACAGAAATAATTTTTGCACAAGTAACCTATATCAAAGAATAATAAACCCTTGTGTACAATTTGCAGCGTTTTTACTTTTGTTATTGTATGGGCCGCAAAATATTGATCACTGAAGTATATGACCCTGGTGCCTATGCGAAAATAGGGTAGACAATGGAATTCCCTAGAAATCTGGAATGTGTGAAAAAGCCCTTAGATTTGGGTCATTCAGTAGATCCGTAGATGCCTCTGAAAATCCGTAGAAATCGGAGAAATCCGTAAATAGATCTGGCACCTCTGATTCTGAAGCTGCACCAAATAGTAAACAGTGTTGGTTTGGGTACCTGCTATTTCTCATGAGTGTCTGGAGGGTGCCCTCTGGGGATCCGAGGGACGCATGCGCGAGGCCTGATCGAATCGCCGCTATTTTCAAGTTAGCATTCCGTGGGTTCATGCAGTTAGTCCTGACATTTTCCCGCAACGATGTGAACCGGCCATCGACCAATATAACTTAAGAGTGGTCCTTCTCTCTGAACTGGCTAACTTTCAGAATCACATTGTTTCTCTTGGGATTATTTTTGATTGAGCTCAACCTTCTAGTAAGCTTGAATCAGTAGATAAGTAATATCGACAAACATGAAGCAATTTCAGTTGATCAAATCTGAATTAACGTCCTGCTTTTCTCCGTTCTGCATAGAGCGACGTCCTGTGAAGTCCAACATCACACCTGTTGGAAGAAACATGTTGCCTCATACAATACAAGTGTAGGTAATAACAAAAACAAAACTAGCTTGCCAACCATGTTAATCGCAATTTTTCTTGTCAACATTTTTCTTGTCAACAACGTTTTGCTCTCAACACGTTTTGTTGCTAACATTTGGTCTGTAAGCAGCTTAAGGGGTCAACAAGATGCTAACTTGAGATTCCTGAAAATAGCGGCGATTCAATCAAGGCCTCGCGCATGCGCCCCACGGATCCCCTCGGCACCCTTCAGACACTCCTCTATTTCTCCTGCATCTGCTGCAGTAACAGGAACTGCAGGTTTCTGGATTGTGTACCTGTTACTATACTTGCTTCTGCTTCAACTGATGCTGCTCACCTCTGTCGATCCGTTCGCAGGATTGATTCAGACAATGAAGTCATCCATCTGTGATTTGAATCTACCACAAAGAATCGATAAACTGACTAAATCGAATCCATCAAAAAGCGCCCTAATTCTTTTTTTTTTTTTTTTTTTTTTTTTTTCTGATTTGTATTCTTTGTTTACGTTGTTTACCTACCTACCCTTTCTTCTTCCCGCGGTACCCCTGAATCCACGCCACTGTAAGCGAGCTACATCCAAGCAGCCCTCCCGGCAAAATTATCAACCTTCTTTAACTGCTGTACCTATTTTCAGTTGAGATGGGAACACGAAGATGATGTGATGGAGTGCCGCGGTTGTGAACAACCTTTTAAATCTTCGTCGAGAAAGAAGGTACGCGTCGGTTTCTTCCTCGACTACAATTTACGCGTCGACGAAATTGAATAACTCATTTGCATCCTTTCCAGGTGAATTGCAAACATTGCGGGCGCATATTCTGCTTGGGCTGCCTTCAGCATAAAGTGACGAGCGGACCGAACCAAAGAGAGTCGCGCGTCTGTCAGGTCTGCCACACGCTGCTTATCAGCGAGACCGCCCCCTACTTCAGCACTGAGCCTCCCCAGCCGGTCAAATAGATTTAGAGTCGTGCTGGTACGTTGCAGTTTGAATTCGAATTTCAACATTATTCGAAAAAACTCTTCTATTGGTTTTGTTGTTTCAGGTCATTGACAACTAAGCTAATTCCTCAAGCTACGCGCTGCTGTGTTTTTATTTTATTACCTAGGTATCTACTGTTCATTTTGTACATAAATATTTTCTTCATCAGTGATATTGAATAAATTATTACTATTAGAGCATTAAACAAACGGCTGTTCCCAAACGGAGTTTTTTAAATCTCCCTCTTATCACCACAGCTCATCGATGAATAACAAACAGAATAAGAAAGAAGAACAAGAAAGTTGATTAAAGTAGGTAACATCGCTCTTCAGAATACCGTTATAATTAAATCAATAAACAATGCGGCATGTTTGCCAACTACCGTCTGCTGGAAGTTTGCTCTCATTTTCCGGCTATTGTACAGGTTCATCTGTCTAACACTGAACGGGTCTGTGGGTTAGTATGAAGTTCATACTACGAACACAGAACGGTGTGTGAAGTTTACTCGTCCTAAACGGTATGTAATAAAAATATGGCGATTTTGGTTTATTATTCTTGGAATAATACACCAATGTAATCGCGACGGAGCTCAAAATCCTCCTCAAAATTTGACATTATCCGTTTCAAGAGGTCTAGATTCCAAAACCGAAATTTCCGTCCAGGCCGTTTTGGGCAGTAGGAATGTTTTTTTATATCTGAAATTTTGACAAAATACTCGGTTTACCATCTAGTTGTACCCGCAAGGTTTTCAGCCTGATCGCCCAAACCCGCGGGGCGCTATGGGGCTACAGGAGGGGTTTTTTGATGGCTATGGGATCGAGTTAGGTGTCCTTTTCGAAGTATTTTTGGATGTAGAATCAATTTTTGGGGGTCCCGGAACGATACGATTTCACTGTGGGGATCTATAGGGCTTTCATGGGGCTAAAAATGGGATTTTCGAAGGATCCCAGAAGGTTATAATATTATACTTTTCGAGTAAAAAAATCTAAAACAAATTTTATTTTTTTTAAATTTAAAAAAATGTTTTTTCCAAAAAATTTTCCATTGACAGAAATAATTTAATAAGGAACCTATATCAAAGAATAATAAACCCCTGTGTAAAATTTGCAGCGTTTTGATTTTCCTTCCCCTAAATTGCTGAAATAACGCACTGCGCGCCGTTCGAGCCGTTTTGTGCAGTAGGATTTTTTTGACATTTTATGTCTTTACTTTGGCACACAAACGAAAAAAGCGTTACCTAAACCCGTGGCAACCCGTAAACTTATCGATGTTACTTTTTAGTGTAATGAAATCGCATCACGAAATTTGTAACTTAGTAGCGTTAATAATCTCCTGGTCAACAACAAACACAATAAAAACAGGTTGGTATAAGATGAAGCCGTGGGTAGAGATACAAGGGTAGGAGAATGAGTAGGAAATGGGGTGGGAGGACTAACGACATAAAATGTCCCAATGTGTTGCAGACTCGTATGCAAGCGCTTATGGTAGGAGGGATCGTTTCGACAAAGGTGACGCAGGGAATTTTTCTACTAATTTGTTAAGCTTTGCATTATATTTCTTCTTTTTTTTTTTAATCTGAAAATTTGACAAAATACTCGGATTACCATCTAGTTTTTCCCGCAAGGTTTTCAACCCGATCGCCGGAACCCGTGGGGCTAAAATGGGGCTACGGGAGGGCGCTTTCGAAGGGTTTCGGCTATGGGGTCGAGTTAGGTGTCGTTTTCGGGGTATTTTTGGACGTAGAGTCCATTTTGGGGGTCCCGAAACGATCCCATTTCACCGTGAGTATCTGTCGGGCTTTCATTGGAATTTTGAAGAGGCAAATAAGGTGTCTTTTTCGAGTAATTTTGAGGCCCCACATCTTTTTTTGTCACAGAATTAATTCTTTTCCGAGTAGGTAATTTTGGACGCAAAATCCATTGTTTGAGGCCCCACATTTTTTTTTTTTTTTTCGCAGAATTAATTTTTGCACAAGTCACCTATATCAAAGAATAATAAACCCTTGTGTAAAATTTGCAGCCCTTTTTGAGGGTAAAACTGTTTCAGAACTCTTGCCTGCAGGTATCTGAGAGTAGTTTACCGCACTCAGAACACCAATTTAACCACTTTCATTTTGGACGCATTCTACCACTGTGCGCATTCTACCCGGGGCCTTCTCATCCTTCACCGAGCTGAGGACACGGTCCAAACAAACAGTCTAATTTTGAAACAGTTTTATTTTAGATATTTATAAATTGTCAATTTTAGAAGGTCCTCGAAAACCCTTTAGTCTAAAGCGTAAAGTAACAATTATTTCATTGTTTTGCATTTACTGGACTTCTAAGTCGTAGAGAAAAAATTACAAAAATATAAATCAAATTCAACTATACAAACAAGTCTTGACCGATGAATAACTGGACGGATAGTTGTTCAGATCTTACTCGGAAATGTGCGATACACAAGGCACGTAATGAGGACGGAAATATTATCAATGAACCGATAAACACCAAATATAACAAAATTACAAACTAAATGGAATTATTCAAGGGATGAACACTGTCGCAATGGATACTATACGAGTGCCTAATGCTGCTTAAAGGTACGTCAGACTAAAAACGTAACAATTGCTTCATTTATGATGACTTCAATTACATTACATATTACGCGTAGTTCGATTGACATTTTGTACTGATATGAAGTTCCGTAAATGTAGTACAAATATATTGAAAGATAAAGCTAATCCTGGCTTGAGTGAGCCAGGCGTGTCCGTGGTATGAGCTAGTCAGGTGGGGCACGTGAGAGGTTCAGCCAGTCGTGCGAATTGTGATGAAATATGGAAGCCCAATAGAATGTATGGGAGACAGCTGGCCTGATAATGCGCTCACTAGGGATGGCATCGATATAATACGTTTGATATATCATCGATAAACTTACCGATACAACATTGCGAACATTCGCAGTATGAATTCTGGCCATTCGGAATTGAATCAGAACTTGCCTCGAACAGTTCCGAACCGTCAGAATTGCTCTGCGAACGCAGCTATTGAGTAAAAACAGGAAGAAGAAGAAGTGTGGACATTGGAGGTTGCATTAGGGTTTACAGATAACGTCTTACTAATTGGCAATTAAATGCCTGCACATATATCGATATATCAAATGTATCTGTTACCTACGGTAGAGACCCGACCCAGTGTGGCCAAACAGCCATATTTTGGAAGAAAAAAAACCTCTGAAAACTTATAGAAAATTTGACGCTGATTACGAATATATCCCATGCCCCTCAACCTAAAATTGCTCCTTAGTCTTACTTTTTTCCTAAAAACCTCAAATATGGCGCTTCAGAGAAAAGTGACCAGAATATTGCCACATACGCAGAATGGGCAAGTGAAGAGTGAAATGTGTGGTTGCTGTGGTTGCCGTTGGTGGCCACTGGAACGTGGAGCGCCGTTTGGAGGTATCATCTTTGAATTATACATTCTTCGGAGTGAGTCGGGCGTCCTTATAAGTCGCCAATGAAAGAAATAAAAAGTTTCCAGATAGTTTTTTCAAGAGATCAAAGTGTTTCATTTCACAAGTTACTCCACGGGACTTCAGAATCTTCAGTCTAATTTACATTTTGTGGCTCCCCGGACGAGGCAATCGATGGAGCGACTGAAGAAGTCCCATACGACTGAAAGGGGAGTATGTACTAGGTATGTACAACAATTGAGAGTTCAGCTAGTCGATCATGCAGAGTGGGCCAGAATAGAGGCCAACATGAAGCGTGTGCGGCGACATTTCGAGGCGCTACGCGACTTGGATAGAGCTGTCTTCCAGGCAATGTTGGAAGACGTAAACGTGTCAGATGGTCAGCTGGAAGATGTGTTGGGCGCTGGCGAGTACGAGTTCGATTTCAACGAGATAGAAGCCCTGTACAATGCGCGGAAATCAGTATGCGTCAGGGAGGAATCCGCTTCGCTACTTTCTGCCCGCGAGAACCATTCGGCGGGTGGAGGGCGGTTCCGTTTACCGAAAATCGAATGGGTTAAATTTGGTGGGGACGTGAAAGACTGGATTCGCTTCTGGAGTCAGTTCATGATGATGAATCCCTAAGCCCCACACAGAAGTACCATTATCTCGTCCAAGCTACAATCCCTGGGTCCAGGGCGAGAGAGATAGTAGATAGTTTTCCCCCGACCAAAGACAGCTACTCAAAAGTGATCGCGAGTCTCAAGTCGAGGTTCGGGAGAGATGACTTGCTCGTCGAGCACTATCAGAGGGAATTGTTAAAGTTAGTGGTTCAAAAGGGTAAAGTTCTACTCAGTCAGGAGTACGACAAAATTGAGACCTAAATCAACAATTTGGAAACTTTGGGGGTAACCAAGGACAAGGGCACGGGACTACTATACCCTCTTGTAGAATCGCGTCTAAATGAAGATTTGCTTAGGGTCTGGCAAAGAACCCCCGAATATCGTGGCGAACCTGCATCGAACACACGCCTCTACCGACTCATGGAGTTCCTCCGACTTGAAGTTGAAGGAGACGTGAAGGTCGTAGCTGCAAGTTCGGGACTCGGCTTAAAAGAAGACAGTAAGACAAAGAAGAAAAAAAGAAGATGGAATCGAAGAGAAGGTGCCAACAGCTGCTTCGCTCACGGTGAGTTCCTCCGATTCGAAACGACCGCAAACAAAAGGTTCTAGTATTTTCTGCTCTAAGGCTCACCCCAGTGAGCATTGTTTGTCAGCCCGGTCCATGACGCTTGAGCAGCGATCGGAAAAGGTCAAGAACAGTGGGTCTTGCTTTGCATGTTTAAACTAACACAGAATTGCTGACTGCCGAGCCATAGCTTGTGACGCCCGACACCTCCCTATACTTCGTAGGAAATTCTAATAGCTGATGGCAAAGACTCCGTAGAAGTCTGATGTATGGACTCCACACTGTGGAGTCACATCGGACTTGTACCAGAAGGGGCCAGTCCTCGGTTTTGCTGGCAGACAGCGGTCGAAACATAATATGTATTATTATATTATACCCCGTATCATGCTTCTCCAAATCTCCAAGGCAGATTCGCAAATTTCCCAGTAAATGCTAGTTTTTATCCAGGGTCAGGTTTTCCCCAATATATCGATATAATACATACTATCGATTTGCCATCCCTAGCGCTCTCTGCAGGCGCTTCCAGGTCTACCCAAACTTCCCAGTATGAGAAGAAATAAATCCAGAGGATTAGACATACCTCTGGATTGTCCATGCCCATGTCAGGTCATTGATTTTAGTCCACTCCTTGTACACTGGGCTCAGCCCTTTCCTATACAGAGAAGCTCTTTTGGAGTCTACAGAACTCCATCAAGGTGATTTTCAGGAGGTTTTGTTGCTGAAAGAGAAAACTAACGGCGGTACAACTCGGTAGTTATCCGTTCTAATTCGCCTTTGGTCGACTGCCGAACCTCTTATGATCGCCTACGCCTTGGTTTCTTGGTCCATTTCGAACCGGGTCTGAGATTCTTTAAGGTAAGTCTTCTTCTTCTTTTGAACCGTCCATTCGACCAGGAACAGGCCGCCTGAGATCAAAGCCGCAATACTTCCAGCGATCGCCAGCGCGAACGCCCACCCAAAAAAGTTGTTGTCGTGTCCAGGCATCCATCCGTCTTGGTTGGCCCATATGGCAAACACTATGACTCCAAAACCAGCACAACCACCTATAAAAAGAAGATGTGGACTCAGGTGATGATTAATGGCCCGAGAGAACAAAAACACGCATGGATTGACATACTCACCGACAGACAACATGACGACTCCTATCACAAACGTCAGCTTCACGAAGTGCTTTTGTTCTGGTCCGAAACACAAGAAGAAAAGTAGAACCAAAATGAACGACCCCAAAGTGCCTATGAACGCCAGCGTGTAGAAGAATTGGGTCACAATGAGGAATGCTGTAAACGTGAAACGGGGGTTAACACGATTCTGAGAAAATACGTAAACAAATTTTGTAACTACTTACGAGGCATAAGAAATCCCCTGATTTTGTCATAGCCAGTTGTAAAAGGGTCGTAGATCCATCGGCAGCCGACGAAAAATCGTCTTTGGTACTCGTCCCTCGGGTCCGGGAGAGATCGAAAGCAATGAGCCCACAGGCCCAGCCGGTCAAATTTGGCGCCGGTGATGCGATAGTCGGAAATGAGCCAGCTTGTCGAACAGAACGACACCACGATGAAGATGAGGGCGAGCACGAAAACTCCTATGGCCACGTTGCCCGACAAAGTTCTCCTCTTGGCCATCTGAAAAATACGGCAAACATTTCACTGGTTGACCCAAATTGTTTATACTTAATCCTGTTGATCTCATTCTCTCTGGTGATTTGTTGAATGAAATCAACTATTCAATCATAGAATTCCACTTTCTGCATTCGGATGCCCCATCACTACGTTGAGGGGACAAACACCGGTTGATGGTCAAGTAGTGTGTGAAGGAGACATTTTCGCATGTTGAAACTCCCAATCCAGCAAATGACAACCAGAGGCAATTTGAGCAGAACAATGATCTCTTCCCGCCAAAGAGGACAAGTAGCGAAGGTGATTGTCAGGGTCTCAAATCGCACGTAACAGGCCTGAGAATGTGCATAATGTTCCCACGAGGCCCTCTCAGTTGGCACTTTTTTTCACACCAAGTTCTTCAAGTATAAGTCAAGCGTCAGTTCGCAGGCTCGTTCGAATCAAATGAAACTATCAACTTTAAATTGACGATCTCTCCACTGGCTCACGAGGTCATCTCAACTTTTCATCGGAACTGAAAATCCTAACTTCTTAATTCTTCGTTTCATCCAACAACTGACTTCCACTACGGAATTTACCCTTGAATATGACCAACACACAACGAACATCGGCACTCATAATTTGTCATGTCCATTTTACAGAAATGAGTGTCGCATAAAAAAAAACCCTGAAAGTGAAAAAGTGTTTTCAAATTAGAACAGAGGCTATTAGACAAGTAAGGCATGTGTAACGAGCAACGACTCTTGGGACAATCAACTTCGAAAAAAAGGGGGACTTGGGAGGCACGTGAGCAATTACCTAAGTGACAAAGAGAAGACTTGCAAAGAGAAGACATTGTTCAAAGTCTACCTACTGATGGAGCGTGAGATAGTCGATTATTATATAAATACAATTTTATTAATTTTGATTTATTCTTCATAGAATACGTTCGTGTTCGCGAAGGGGGTTAAACATTTTGATTGGCCTCAAAATTTGTCCGTATGATAGGTATACAATGTCATGTTTCCCCGTGTGTAAATTCCAAAAAATATTAGCCACAGAATCCAGTTAAGAATCAAGTTTTAGACGGTAAATTTTGTGGAATGGATTTTGGTTTATTAATCTTGGAATAATACACGCATGTAATCGCGACAGGTCGAAAATTCTGATCGGCCTCAAAATTTGACATCCGTCAAATCCGTTTCAAGAGGTATAGATTCCAAAAACGAAATATCCGTCCGCCGTCCGAGCCGTTTTGGGCAGTAGGAATTTTTTTTTTTTTTTACTCTGAAACTGACAAAATATTTGGTTTACCATCCAGTTGTGCCCGCAAGGTTTTCAGCCCTCTCGCCAAAACCCGAGGGGCGCTTTGGGGCTATAACCTGTAACATGTGGGCTACGAGAGGGATTCTTGAAGGTTTTCGGCTATTGGATCGAGTTAGGTGTCGTTTTCGCAGTATTTTTGGACGTACAATCCATTTTTTTGGGTCCCAGAACGATCCGAATCCACCATGGGGATCTATGGGGCTACAAAAAGGGATTTTTGAAGGATCCCTGGAGGTCAAATAAGGTGACGATTAACGAGTAAATTTGGACGCAAAATCCATGTTCCAACTGTCCAAACCATTGTACCTACCTACAGATTTTTTTTTTTAATGACATTTTGTTTTGGAAATTTCCGTGTCTTGAAACGAAAGATTTGAGTCCGATCAGAATTTTCGACATCTGTCACAATTATGGTGTATTATTCCAAAAATAATAAACCAAAATTACTTGGACTTCAAAAAATTAACTTGAACCCCGGTTTCTTATTGATTGAAGGGTCAGCTTTTGATTAATAAAATATTATTTTAGCCCGGCCCCGGAAATTGAGAGAAAATTGTGAAAAATCCCGAAACTATTTCGAAATTATACGTTATGAAATAGATTCAACTTTCGGCAATGGTTAATTTCAATTATGTTACTTCAATATTTTCCCCCAGGAATCGCGTGGTACGTAGTCTGACGAAATAATTACTCTAACACTCATAAAGCCCGTCAATGTGGCTAAATCAAAATTCTTACGATTATTGCAGTTAATTGTTATTCACGTTGAAAATCGTATTTCAATTTTGTCTGATTAAGCGGTCGGTCGAGCGAAGCGAGGCCTTATGTCTGAGTTGAGACCCCCCCCCCCGGCTAGCGAAGCGAGGCCCCCCTGTCCGAATAAGCGCTCGGCCAAGCGGAGCGAGGCCTTATGTCTGAGTAGGGGTTTGAACGTGTCCATCGATGCTACGCACCCCACTAGCGGGGGGTCTGGGGGGCGGAGCCCCCCACCTGGGTGCGTAGGCGAGCAAAGCGAGCCGGAGCATCTAGTTCACGTTGAAAATCGTATTTATAACCGCTTTTCATCTTATTTTTATTCATTTATTTATTTATTTTTAATGATTTTTATTTTAAATATAGATTCAGGCAACGATAAGGAATGGATTAAGCGTTCCAAGCGATTGCCATTTTAGACAATAAAGCGATTTGTTTTTCAAGAACTTAATCACTTAAGAGAAGACAAAATTAGAATGGAGGTCGATTGTGGTACTGTTCAAATACAGTGACGCTAAGCGAATGTTGGTATGAGGGAAATCTCCATCAAATTCACACGTACATTTTTGAGATTTTCTGTATGATTATGATCAGTTACGAACTCAAAAATGTTCAAAACTTGGGGGACAGGCCGGTTTTTGAGCCAGAGGAACGTTTTACGACGTCACTAGCCACGTCATTAATTAAATAACTAACATAGGTATGTAACAATAATAAGTTACCTACTTAGTCAGTTTTGAGCAGTATGATTTTTTTTTTTTTAAATCTCAAATTTTGACCACTTGGCACTCCATCTAGTTGTGTCAGCAAAGTTTTCCCGCCCGATCGCGCCTAACGCATGGAGCTAAAAATAGTGAATAATATTCATATTATGAGGTTTGAAGGTTTTTGGTTATGAGGACAGTTGGGATGTCGTTTTTCAAGTACAATTTTCAGACGTGGAATCTACCCATGGGGGTCCCCCTCCCATCCGAATTTGGGATCTATCTGCCTACAAACGGGGCTTTTAATTGAATTGACAAATAATTAATTTTTGCACAATTTATACCAGCGAATAATAATCTTTTCTTTAAGGAGAAGAGGTGTTTACGGCGAGTTCATGATAGTGAGTCAATAATTGATTCAACGCTTTAGTTGAATTCAAACGCTCAACTTACACGGGGAATACAGGAGCCATCGAGATAGAGGGTTCTAGAAGTGACATAAACTCCCATTATCGGGCTGAAAACCCCGAGCGACTGACGTCCGAAAAGTGACCACGAACGCGGAACTGCGACACACTGGAAGTCCCTCATTGAAAAGCGCTCAAACGTAATAATGTATTATTCAAAAGAGGCTGCTCCCACTTCCCCGTCGGACAAAACTAAAAACCTATAGACTCAGCAGTGGGCTTAGGGCAAATGAAGCACGTCTGTAACAACAGTTTTGACGGTAACTGCGGTCGGTTGGTCGAAATATATCTCGGGGCGGATTGACAGCGCTCGCCATGTCCTCACATCAACAACCCAACGATAGAGCTCTTCAAACATGATCAACTACTAGACCAATTCACCAGGTACTTCATGACTATTTTAAAATCACTCGATTAAAGAACCAATTCATACTTTCTAGCCGGAAACGACAGCTCACATAACCTTCAAATATCACTCTCTTTTTAGACCCATTTTGGTTTATTATTCTTGGAATAATACGACAATCTTTTATTGTTTTAATTTTTGGACAATTTTTCAAATGATTTTTACATTAGTAATGGATTTTACAATTTACTTGTACCCAAAGTCGGTGCTCATTCTTGTGGGCAATGGCAACGAGCTCTAGCGCAGTTAATCTTCTAATTGAACGCGATTTATCTCTTATAAGAGAGTAGAACTACCGTTTGAGCATCAGATGATTTCCCCCTAGTCGGGTCTGAATGCCTTGGCTCGACTTGGTTGAACCAGGAAAACAGCTGGTTTCATAGACCTTGTGGGGGCAGAGCCGCAGGTATGGCGATCAGAATGGCTTCATGCAGCTGTGGAATACATGCACTGCTGCAGGCCCCAATCAGGCTCCTTCACTTTGAAGAGAAAAACGCTGCAAATTTTACACAAGGGTTTATTATTCTTTGATATACGTTACTTGTGCAGAAATTTAATTCTGTCAATGAAAAAATTTAAAAAAAATTTTTTTTTTTTGGATTTTTCTCAAAAAAAATTTTTTTTTTGGATTTTTTGTTCAAAAATGTGTTTTTTCAAAAACTCTGTATTTTTTATTCGAAAAATATTTAACATCCTGGGATCCTTCAAAAATCCCATTTTTAGCCCCACGAATGCCCTAAACATCGCCCCAGTGAAATCGGATCGTTCCGGGACCCCCAAAAATGGATTCTACGTCCAAAAATACTTCGAAAACGACACCTAACTTGATCCCATAGCTAAAAGCCTTCAATAAACCCCTCCCGTAGCCCCATTATAGCCCCATAGCGCCCCACGGGTTTGGGCGATCGGACTGAAAACCTAGCGGGCACAACTAGATGGTAAACCAAGTATTTTGCCGAAATTTCAGATTTTAAAAAAAAATTCCTACTGCCCAAAACGGCCTGGACGGCGTACGGCGGACGGACATTTCGGATTTAGAATGTAGACCTCTTGAAACGGATAATGTCAAATTTTGAGCCCGATCGGAGTCGTCGACCCCCGTCGCGAAAACATAGGTGTATTATTCCAAGAATAATGAACCAAAAATGGATTGTTGCGGAGAATCCTCATGGTCCACAACCCACCCAGTTGAGTGCAATATTATGTAAGACTCACAAAGAGGTGGGCAAGTAACCAGGCATTTTAACTTCAGCTTTTTCCAGAAGTACAAATGGATGTGCGGCTGCTGTTACAGCTCGTCTTTATTTTGCTGGTATTGTTTGTGTTTCGCCAAACCAGACACCAAAAATCCGTGGGTTAACGCGGGCTGTACCGACCTTAATAATCTGACCAATGCGTGCAAAAATCATGATTCCTCTGAAGCTCATATTAGAGCTTCCATGAGCTTCAAATCATTTGGAAGCGTAAACATTGCGACTGGAATAGATTTACAGCGAAATATAGAAATTTTAAGACACGAAGAAAAAGTTATTAAAAAAATAGGAAGATTTTGAAACGGTTTATTAACGTCACTTGTTTCCTAGCCAAACAAGAGTTGTTTTCGAGGGCATGACGAGTCCCTCAGTTCCCTGAATCGTGGGAATTACGATGAATTAGCAGCTTTGATAGCCATGTACGATCCGTTGTTGAATGAGCATTTCGAGAGCATCGAAAATTTTCACTGGGCTCTCTAGTGCGATTCAAAATGAATTGAGGCAATTAAGGGCGTTGTATTCGACGCATTAAAAAAGGAAGTAGACGCAGCAAATTTCATTTCGATAATGATTGACGAAACATCCGACTGATGAATTGTTGGACTCAGGGGGTCCTCACTTATCCATTGTTATTGTTTGTTTTATGTAATGCTGAACGCCATTTAAGAGAGTATCTGTAATGTTTTTCTGTAAGTTCGCTGATGGTAATTGTGAAAGTTGCTTATGAAAGTGTAGGAGATTTTGAGGTGGGGATTTCAGAGATGAGCTAAGGTGCGGAAGGGGGCGGGGGAACCCAATTGTGTGCTTGCCCAGCCTGTCAGCTCAGGATTCGCCACTGTTTTTAAGTATACCATTTTAGACATTTGTACTGCCTTTCGGCTTTTACAAAAAAAATTCTATTTCACGAACCTACCCAGCTGGACAGTGTTTCGCCTCAAATGCACGTACCTACCCAGTTGGATATCCCCCTAGATAGCTGGGGTCCTCACTGGTATGAAGACTACTCAAGCATTACAGAAGGTTACGTATAAAAAACTTGAATTTTCAGCATGAGAAAAGTGTGACCCCCATAAACAAAAGGATTATAATCCTATAGGAAGGTAGTTTTTTTGTTGAGAGGCACCTACTATAATTCCTGGGCCCCCATAAGCAAATTAGCTTGCAGAAGGCATGTACCGTTAAGTTACTACTCATATTCTGGTGTAGGAATCCCAAACTCACTCAAGAAGGTGAATAGAAAAATATGTGAACCGAATAAAATATATAAGTATGCGGAAACAAAGCACCTTCATACGAAATTGTGTTTAGCCTGGCAGTAGGCGTGATATTGAACCTAATTATTTCAAGATCCCATAATCAGAAACTGAATACCTATACCAATTTATCCAGCAATGTAATGATTAAATAATGTATTAAATTAATTAATAATTGACGGAAAATCTCTTACAGGAAGTACAGTAGGTAACCTCACAACAACAGGTGCCTCACCTCGTAGTATGTGGAGAGTGCAAGTTAGTTCATCCAACGGCGAAATCGGTGTAAGTCGATATTTCAAGTCCGACGTTTCAAATTATTCACAATAAAGGCAACATAACTGGCAACTAAGGTATGCGAACACGCCCTCAGGTACTACGGGAGACGCGAAGATGTAAACACAACTGGGAGTTGGTTGAAGGGCCAATGGCGGACGCGCTTTTGGGAGGGAAGTTCAAAGTGAGCGTCTCCACCTACGAAAGTGTTGAGCAATGTCAAGTCCCCCGGTGGGGTTCCCCTACTGTGAGAACAGAAGGCTTTTGTATTTTCTTATAATGAACGACTAAAGTTTTTCCCAGGCTGCGCCGTCCCAAGGTTGTTATCAAGCGATAATAAACTTGTCCTACATACCGAGTCTCGTCCCCTCCTGGAAGTCGAGTCACTTTCTCTAGGCGGCATTAAAACTCACAAAACGTACGTGCCAGGGCCAGCGCGTAGGGCATAAATCCTAAAACGGGATGACGTAAATTTGTGGAATGGGATGCAGGTTGTTTTCAGGGCACCTCGGTGACTCATAGCGTGTGAATTCTGGAGCTCGTCCGTGTAATTCAAGGACCTTGGGTGGTAGAGATGCGTTTAGTCATCGTGTTCATGAGATGTGCCATCACGTAATAGACATTGAAACCTGAAGCCCTTCCTAGTGTTTCTGCAATCCTCCAATTCCATTTCTTAAAACCGCAGATTTTTTTTTTATCGAGTTAAAATCCACAAGAGGGACCTTCATTGGTTAAAAACGCTGCAAATTTTACACAAGGTTTCATTACTCTTTGATGAAGAGCGATTGCGCAAAAATGAATTGAAAAATGAATTGAGTAATGAAAAGCCAAGTGGCATAAGTCAAGTATATAGATAGATATGCACCATCGGCAAACAACCACTTTTTTTCGACAGAATACAATTCTGCGTTTATCAATGCATTTTTAGCGCAACCTTTCCCTAAAAAAATAGAAAGGTGCGCTCATCTCTTCGACATGTTTGTTTTAGCATGGAACATGCTTTAGCCTTGAGCTAACTGCCCGAAAACGTGACGCGAGATGGCTATCGTAGAAGTGTCACACGAGTATTAGGAGGTTAGGAGAACAGAGGAGCTATTTTTTATCAAACAATTATTGTTGATTTCTTTCTGCTTGGCAACGTTACTAGTCAAACGAGTATTAGGAGAACAAAGGAGCTATTTTTTTATCAAGCAATTGCCAATCCTTGATTTCTTTCTGCTTGGCAACGTTACTAGGCATGTTCCATGTTTCTTGAATTTTAGCCAAAGGCTCTAAGCAGTACCCTGTGGGGTTTTTTTTTTTTTTTTTGTGTGTGTATCACAGCATCACGCCTGAACAGATTTTAATGAGGGTGGTCTCATTGTGTTCAGCGAGTTCTGGGGGTGGTTATAGGCTATCAAAATCACCTCTGTCGTCGACGATTCGTCCGATCCCGACGACATAGTTTGGTCCTTAGATACCTAGTTTGGCAAGTTACGGTTTGGGTATCGTAGTAACAGAAAGGTTGCGCTCTTCTATTGATGCCCGAGCCGGAGCGAGGTGCACCAGGATTTCAACACCCCATCCGCCGCCAGCATATCATCGGCAAACAAGTAAATTTGATTCTTTTGTAGATTGAACTCATAGGCTCATAAACTCATTGACGTAAAGGAGGAACAACGTCGGACCCAAAATGGGGCCCTGCTTAACCCCACAAGGTACGGGCGACTCCTCTGAAGCGATGCCGAAGACAATTTGACTCCACCCCGCCAAAAACGCACTGAAGAAGGCAACAGACCCCTCATCAAAACCATAACGCGAGAGTTTCGTCAGCAATCTGTCGTGAGGGACCAAATCAAAGGCCTTGCTCAGATCGTAGAGGCGGTATGATGCCTCTTTTCAAGGCGCTCCAAAATAGTTGAGATGAATGCGTAAGCAGCCGTGGATGTACTCTTCCCTGCCTGGAAGCCAAACTGGTGGTCATGAAGGATACAGTTCTCCGACAAAATTTGTCGAAGAACTGTATTTCATATTATTACATTCATATTATACATTCTGTATTTAATACTCCCTGATTTGAAGCATGACAAGGCTCTCCATCACCTTCTCCGGGAGTGGCAGCTTCGCTATAGGGCGGTGTTGATCGTAGCTATCACATTTTCCTTTTTTTTGGGATAGGACTTTAGTCCCCTGCAATTATAATTGCAGTGAACTTGAGGCAGTCTGGAAAGCTCCCCGTTGTGAAGTACAAATTAAACAGAAAGGTAAGGGGCTCCACCAGAAATGCTGCCACACACTTCAATATGGCCGTTGTAATTCCGAAGACGTCCGCGTAATTCAGTAAACGTGATTTTGAGAAAAAAAAAAAAGTGTTACAAAAAATGTGTTGCATCCATGCTAATAGAAAACTCCCGAAACATATGTTTCTGAATCGAAAAACCCGACTCCTCCAGCTGCAAAATGAAGAGATTGGCGTTGCTCCTGGAATTAGGAAACGCCAGCGACATGAATGAGTGAGGGTCAGAAAAGAGCTCGTAATAAGGGAAAAGGCTATGTTAATCGTCAAGGAAAGGTAGTTGCTGGTAAGGAGTTTCCGATCAATTTTGATTGCAATTGCAAAATAAAAAAAATAAATAAAAAACGCCAAAAACGTACCAGAGGAATCGCGGAAACTAGTCTTCAACCATTTCTGGGACATGGGGTCGTTTTCTTCCTAAAATGCGTACGTGTGTGGTTTGGTGCAGCAGGTACCTCGAGGAAAGGATCCTTTTTGCCGACGTCCGAGGAAATCGTCGAGTACACCTTTGGTAGAAGACCAACGTTTACCGTTTCCAGGTGGGTGGAGACAGCGTTATCGTTTGCAAACAAATTTTGTATCCAAGTTTTGCAAATTTCCGAAGGGAGGTTGGCTCGAGCGCTGCAGAAGATCGCGGCAGGAAAACATCCTGGATCTGATGATCGGGGACGTCGATCTCCCAAGAATAAAACCTCTCCAGAACAAATTAAAGTTATTCGCTATCACATCTCTTCATTCCCATCGTACCAATCACACTACACGAGGGCCCATAAGCCCATCAGATGCTATCTTGCGGAAAATCTGAACGTGCGCACCATGTTCACTCTGTACAAAGCTCATTGCTTGGAAAACAATTTGCTACCAGGAAAAAATTTCCTCCCCTACATATCTACCATTCATCACGAGTTCTTCACGATCCTATCAACTACCTACTACCCCTACACTCCCGGAGGTGGATGACATGGGCCCATTGTCAGAAATGGAAGAAGACAACCAATAAGATTTCAGAAAAATCGCCCCGAGCGATTTTTTTTCTTTTATTTGCTATTTTTCTACGTTTAATTTTCAATAAGTTAGTGTAGTGTAGTGGAGTTTGTCGTTCGTCCTCCTTGGGCTGGAGCTCCAATATAGTAAGACTAGCAGGAAAGCCCGTTGTTTAGAACACAACGGGCGCTAGAATGAGGACACAGATGCCATTGATTCCGATCTTATACTGGAGCGTAAGTCCGAAGGAGGCTACATGCCAAATTACAGCTTTATAGAGTGAATAGCATAGAAATTAGCTTTAGGAGCCACACAGGTGATCCCGGCCTTATGCTGCTTAAAGTGTAAGTCCCAAGGACTATTCATGGCTAAATATCGCTCGCTGGACACCCCGGTTGCAAACGCTCGCTTCGATCGCTTGAGTGTTCCATGCAGATAACGCAACTTCTTGATTATAAGTACCTACCTACTTCAATTTGGAAAATTATTTCCATTGCTAGCTAAACACTACAAACTCCAACCTGTGATCGTAACTATAAACCGATATGCTCGGCAACGGAAAAAATGTTCTCGGAGATTTCTATACAAAATTACTTAACGCCGTTTTGAATAATGAATTTCGACGATCCATTCCAACGAACAGAATCTGAACGGCTGAACACTCAGATATCTATCACGTATCGTTGGAATCGTCTCGTAAAGTTTTATACGACGACGGATACTATAGCTTTCGTAATGGCTGCGAAAAGTTAGCGAAAGTTGCGAAATTTCCCTAGTTACGAACGTGTGTAATCAATTTTTGTCGTTAAGGACGCCCGATTCTACGATGAAGGAAGGCGTTGAACGACATATACTATAGCCTATATGTTGATCCGGAACTTTGAGCTCATTTTGCAACAACAACAAAAAAACAGCATCAAAATCGGTCAAGCCGTTTGGGCGTGAATCGGCCACAGACAGACACACATACTTAGATTAGAATTTGTGCCAGCTCTCATCTAAAGTAGACCCAAAAAGCTCCGTGCTGTTTTTAGGCTCTCCTGAGATTACAAAATTCTCACTTGGTGCACCAAGTGACAATTTTGTAATCTCAGTCATGACTTTTACCTTTAGACAGTCGATAACTGTATCAAACACAACTCATTCCCCACACTTTTCCATGCAGACCAGGTATCGATGGAAACTGCCATAGAAAATCGTAAATTCTTTAATTAGTTTTACAACTATAAGTAGATACTCTACTGTGAAATGCGAGGGACCAAATTTTTGTTTTCAGTATGTACAATAACACTGATCCCTCAAATGTCGGTCACAACTCTCGAACAGTTCCATTTTGTCTACTTGTCTAAAATAGCAAAATCTTAAATGGCTTTAAAAAATAACTTCTTTTATAACTACGCAGGTTACTACAGAAAAAAAATACATCTTTCTCATTTGCGATGATCACGAAAGTTTGCAACTGCTGGGAAAATTATTAACAAATTGCTTCGAAATCATAACATATTACCCTACGGGCCGAATCACACTAAAAATGCGCTGCAAATACAGCGTGACATTCATTTTGAGATTTTGATGGTACGAAAATTCTAAGTGGAGGAGCGGAGCCTCGTGCGGGCTCCTGTGGCCAAACCGGCAGTATAACTAACCACACGATCACAACCTCTCCCCAATATGAGGGTTCCAGGAGATGCCTGAGCCTGGAACCAGTTATTCAAAAAAAGAAAAAATGCATCGGAAAAACTGATCCCAGGGCAACAAAAAGGTCAGGGGCAAACTTCACATTAAATCGATCCTACTTGACACAAACTTCATAATAAAAACATCTTTTTGCGTTTCAAATAATTTATACTTAATCATTAAAAATCTCCACAATAAATAGTTCGTGAAGGGGCGAGATGAGAATACAAGGCAAAGAGGAGTGACGTATCAGGTCTGGTAATAGGCGAGGAAAATGAAGGAGTCAGGAGGGCCATCCGGGTCCTTGAAATATCCAACTATAACTAAGAAGAACAATGACGGTATTGATAGGATGTGACCCTGAAAAACCTTACGCGAGGAGATTCTGCCGCATAATTCTGAAGTTCTGAAACGCTCTTATTCAACCAAATTGAGCAAATGGGTTGTGAGGTGTGTAAAGAAGGGAATCGAGCGCTAGAGGGAGCTTTTACCAGCGAAGGCGTGTAGCCAGGAGGACAAAAGGGACTTAAATTAAAATCTTTTTAGAGCTTCAGGTGTGATGAATCTCCCCAAAGGATGATCCATGTGTAAATGTTGCAATCATGCAGGAATAGATATTACAGCATCTTCATGCAGGCAACGAACGATGAAGGTGGTTCAATTGAATAAGAAAAACGGCGGCTAATCTGATGTATGAGTCGCTCCATCGTGACCGCGGTAGGTGAGGGTTTGAGAAGTCAGTTCAACAGCCTGTAGAGTTTCAGCGCTACCAGAGCAGATGCGGCTAGCGTGACGGAACAGTGGAGCATCTTTCTACGGGTGTCATCTTGCCGTACGAGGACGATAGGAGTCGCAGAACACAATCGACTGAATAAGGGTAAGTTTGAGAGCCGTTTAGAGTCCGTGAATACCTACAACCAAAGAAAGACACAGTATTGTACTTGACGCTTCATCCTTAAAACATGTAGACGATGAGTATCATGATGCGCGTCATACTTGATATTTGACGCAGGGATCGAACTGCCATGACACCGTGTACAGGCTGGTGCAGAAAAAAGATGTAGCGACTAGCGGTGTGTACGTAAAAGGAAAATCTGGCCAAATCATACCTGAAATTATCGAAGAAAACGTCAAGGATTAAATAATTTCACTTAAAAATCAGATTTATTACATCACGGAAGTGGAATGATACAACAATTGTTAAGTAACAAGAATGATAAACAAAATAACCGACAACAAAAGAAACAAAAACAAACTAGCGAGCAAGTTTCAGGAAATGATGCCCACATTTATATATTATACAATAATATAAGATTAAAGGGTGCTGGATGGGTGTAAGGAGGGGGGGGAGGTACAATCTGTTAGAGTCTCAATTAATAGCTCACTGACGTTCGGCAGTCACGCATCTCAAGCCTCACCCCGCGCGAATTAAAACTATGAACTCGCTTCTCACCGTGAAGTCGCCCCCTCCCCCTCGGTTTTTTTTGAAATCCGACTTCGGATTCGCCATAGATTGAAGCGCATTTGGCTCGCGGATACCATACCCAAAAAAACGGCTCCTTAGCGGGTATTTTTGAACCCGAAAAAACGTGGGACAAACGCGAGAAAAACGATTATTTAGACGAATTTCCCGGCGAAACTCCGATTTGACCGACGTCTTCCTCCAGGTCTGATCTTTTCGGCTCGTATTTTTTCGACCCCCTAAACGGCCTTTGGCGCGAGTGGAAAGTGAAAAAACGTGGGACAATGCGCGAGAAAGACGATTTTCGACGAATTTTCGAATTTGCCAAATTTCGACGAATCTAATATGGCCTACGACACATCCGCACCGACACGGAACCCGACGGAAAAAACGCCTTCTCTCTAGGCTCTACCGTTGAGGCAGGGTAGCATATTAACCGCGACCTATTAAACGCGTGACGTGACAAAACGACAGACAAAAAAGTTTGAGACGATGTAAAAACAGCAAATGGCGGAACACCAAACAAGGGCCATGGGCGCCGTGGACTACTCTTCCCAGAACTGGAGGCCTGCTCCGTCTTCCAGTCAGAGGATTAGGTAAATAATTTCACTGTTAACACACAAAAATTAACAACTTGAGGCCACATTCTATTGATCGCAGTGTACTGCGACTTCAAAATCAGCTGCTGCTTTCCACATGGAGGGAGACAGGAGGAGGAGCTGTGCGATCTCGGTGGGCGAGTACGGCGGTTGCGGCTTTGGCGGCTGGACGAATTCGACGGTCTCCGCGATACACTTTCTCACTCTTTTCCAGATTGGTGGACGAGCAGGCAAGCGTCCAATTTCTTTGGAGCGCACTTACCCCGACTAACTAACCACAAGGGTATACTCACCACAAGCTATTGCGCCAAGACCCGATATGACAGCAGTTTTGTGAAGGCAGTTCCCGACTGCGATCCACCGAGCCGTTTCATCCCCAAGACGCGGAGGCTCGATGACGATCACCCTGACGGCAGCGTCCAGCGCTCGCTCGAGCTCTTCGGCGAAAACGTCGTGAGCATTTTCACCATCGTAGACCTCCCGGATGACGGCAGCATCCCCCGGATCGAAAAACCTAAGGGAGAGTAGGAAATCAACATTTTTCACTCCGATTCATTACACCATCACAATCAATCGTGACAGATTTTCAAGTCCTCAAGAAATGTCAGAAACGATCTCAAACAGAACTAACTTGTCATCCTTGGTGGACATCTTCTACGAAAGTGATGTTGTTGTTGACAGTGCCTCGCAGTCGGGTCGTGTCATGCGTGGGGGGCAACGTCTAATAAATCACACACTGTAACGACAAAAATGGTACATTACAAAACCTGAGATCTCAAATTACCCAACACAAAATACGATCTACCACGCATCAGTTTGAAAAAATATTTCTCAACAAGTAATTGTTTGGAAAAAGGGGTTCTATCGAGGGGGCTACTCATGAATCTCCATAAAACCTCATTCATATATAAATGCAAGCAGCTACCAGATCCCTCGCTGAGACAATCGCTTCAAACCTCAAAACCCTCGACAATATCAGACAAAATTATTTCTTGTAAAACCAACAACAATAAATCGATTTTCGAACAGGTATTGTCACGTTGAAAAAATGATTTATTATTTATTCATCTCACCTTTCGTACGAAAGCCAGGGGTTTGGGGGATGAGACGGTTTTTCGCATTCACTTTTGCTTCCCTTTGTTGCTCGCCGAATCAGCTGATCGTCCGTTTCCGACTCAGCGAAACCAACCGAGCAATGAAAATCAATAAACGACGGGCACCTTGCTCGAATCACTATTTCACAAAGGAGACAACCAAAGGGCGAGTAAAATTGATTATACACTTCAAAATGCTGCTAACATTTAGCTTTTTAACGATAAAATGACATAGAAGGACAACCGTCATGTATTAAACCAGAGCTGATAAATGAGAAAATAAACGGGTGAACGACAACAACGTTACTTTTTTGAGCTGGAGATCACCAGCTTCCCATTTCTGGAGAAAACTCTCCGTACCGCAACATGATCCGTAATTTTTCCACTTCGCCTACTGGACAGCATACAAAACTGCACAAGAGACTTTCCCAAGAAAATTGACAGCTGCCGATCGGTGCTATTGGCAACACTGGTTGCCTCTGAAACTCGATCAGTGTTAACAAACTTCTTTTCCCCCCCCCCCACGATTTCTCGTCACATCCCTCGGCCGCACTTCGAATCCCGCGAGATCCCGCATATTTTAGAGTCCCGCGTCCCGCAGAAATCTACCAAAATTAAAGTTTTCAGAACAAAAAAAAGAAGTTAATCCCGCACAGAAACTGTGAACTGCAGAGATTTAATTAGTTTTTATTTTATTCCACAGAGGTCGTTGACAATAATATTGTGTACATAATATTATGATGTAGGTAGTAGGCATACCGACTGGTTCATGGTAACTAAAATAAGTTATGGGGGGGGGGGGGGGCATTCCACGTCAAAGGTTGAACTCAAAAAATAAAAGTTCTCCGAAATTAACCATTTCGGAATAATACACGGTGTATACACCTTTGCAATCGCGACGGAGGTCGACGACTCCGATCGGCCTCAAAATTTGACATTATCCGTTTCAAGAGGTCTAGACTCCAAAACCGAATTCTCCGTCGGTCGTAGGGGCCGTACAGTGGCCCAATGACGCTAAATTCCTCATTGTGCCAGGGAAAAAAATCGACAACTCACAATCGTGTTACAGACTACAGTGTACGTCTACAATTCACAATCTTGTTACAGACTACAGCAAACGTCAACAGTTCACAATCGTGTTACAGACTAAGGCGTACCTTTTGGTTTATTATTCTTGGAATAATACACCAATGTAATCGCGACGGAGGTCGACGACTCGGATCGGCCTCAAAATTTGACATTACCCGTTTCAAAAGGTCTACATTCTTAATAGGTACGAAATGTCCGCCCGCCGTCCGCCGCCCGGGCCGTTTTGGGCAGTAGGAATTTTTTTTTTAATCTGAAATTTTGACAAAATACTCGATTTACCACCTTTTTTTGAAGGCATTTAGCTATGGGATCGAGTTAGGTGTCGTTTTCGAAGTATTTTTGGACGTAGAATCCATTTTTTGGGGTCCGGGAATGATCCGATTTCACTGTGGCGGGCTATAGGGCTTTCATGGGGCTAAAAATGAGATTTTTTAGGATCCCAGGAGGTTAAATATTTTTCGAGCGAAAGATAAAGAATTTTTGAAAAACACATTTTGTTGAAAAAAAAAAAAAAAAATCAAAAAACATTTGTTCCAACATTTTTTTCTCTAGACACAAAAATAATTTTTGCACAAGACTTACTTAGTAACCTATATCAAAGAATAATAAACCCTTGTGTAAAATTTGCAGCGTTTTTCACTGCAGTGCCCTGGCGAAGGCACTACCTATCTCTCTTCACTGAAACATCGATTGAATGATACTCATCCCTTCCGAATGCAACTCTTGAGTTCATCTCTTCCTCATGCGACTTGACGGAGCGCAGTTTTCCGCATTTTGAAGAGGAAGGGCTACGTTTTTATTAGGATTCTCGATAATGGGCTACCGGCAAACTCATGGTGTAAGCGGGCGGCTAACCCGCTGTCTACCTCACAACAGGCGGCAGAAACCCCACCTGTCCACCAACACCTGGCAGGAATATTAAATATTTGTCAATAAATAGGTATCTACCTACCTAAAATATTATTTTTTTCTTGTAAAGTTTGTGGACGGATGTGGGACCCCGAAAAATGGATTATGCGTCCAAAAGTACTTCCAAAACAACACCAAACTCGACCCCACAGTCGAAACCCCTCAAAAACTTCGCAGGTTGCTTCACGGGTTTGGGCGATCGGGTTGACGAGTATTTTGCCATCTCGTCTGCCATTTCGGAATTTAAAAAAAATCCTTTGGCCCTGACGGCAGATGGATATTAAATCAAATTTTGATTTTTGAAGTCTTCGCGTCATGAAACGAATTACGTCAAATTTTGAAGCCAATGAAAATTTTCGACCTCCGTCGCGAATACATTCCGAGAATAATAAACCAAAAACAGAAAATTGAAAAAAGTGACAATATATGATAGGCTAGAATAAGAAAGACCCCCTTGCTTGTCAATATACCTACAAGTTCCCCTTCTTTGTTCCGAATGTTCCCCTCTTATGACGTCAGATACCTGTCAACACTGATTTCGATTGTAAATAACAATGGCTACTCTATCGATGTTCGCGAAGGGCCGTGTCCGACGATGATTGATTGAATTTCCAATTAAAAATCACTCCTGACGTGTGTTTTAATCTTACAAACAATCCGCCTCGTTCGCGCCGTTTATCGAATGATCTGATTCCATCCGGTCGGGTTTGCAGTGGCGGCGACCGTTGACAAATCCCGTTCCTCGGTGCCCGTTTTCTCTTTCGTGCTTGTTTTCCGTCGTTTTCGTCGACCGCGTTTCTATTTAAACTAAATGCCGATGCGGTATGACGTTGCCCGTGTCTAGCTATGAAGAACTGTTAAACCGAGTTCGTTCACTCACTCACGAAACCCGACAGCTCCAGAGGCAGATTGATGCGCCGCTTTTAGACCATAATGAAAACGGTGAGTTGAACATGAAGCGTCACGCTTATCCATTAAGCATTTTCAAGTAATGACAAACTTCTAACTGCTGCTTTCTTTCGTTTTCAGAAAGACTCATGAACTCCACATTCGCTACAGAATGGTCGTTCAAACCGCGGGCGGATGAGTAAGTATTCCTTGTGCTCATTGCCATAAAATGCTCTGATTGGATCCAAAATCATCACTCTATTTGCACAGTCTACAGTTTGGTGATAATAATATATTATTGTGGTTTTAGCTTCTCCTTGGATCCTCCGCTCACCACATCTACTCCTCAGGCGAACAAGGTAAGGATACTCCGTTTGTTGTTCCAGTCAATAACGTCAGAGTGTGTCAATACGAATAGGCTGCTGTCAAAACAAATTTGTTTTTCGTTGGATCTGTTCGGTGGAGCTGTTTCTGTTATCAATTTATCTTGAATCAGTACTGTTCACAATATTATTAGGTATCAAACTCTAAGACACAATTAGCCGACGTGATTAGGGAGAGAACGGATGAATTTTTGTTTATTATTCTTGGAATATCACATATCATCCTATGTCATAAGAGTATTCGTGTCGGCGGTCGACAATTCTAATCGTCCACTAAATTTGACATTACCTATGTTTCATGACACATACATAGGTACAGTCCGAGCCGTTTTGGGCAGTAAGCAGGATTTAAAAAAAATCTGATTGTTGAAAAAATACTCGGTTTACCATCTAGTTGTGCCCGCAAGGTTTTCAGTCCGATCGCCCAAACCCGTGGGGCGCTATGGGGCTACGGGAGGGTTTTTTGAAGGGTTTTGGCAAAGGGGTCGAGTTTTGGGAGTATTTTTTTTGGCGTAGAGTCCATTTTCCAGAATACGATTCCACCGTGGGGATCTATGAGGCTTTCGTGGGGCTACAAACGGGATTTGGGGACGATCCGAAGTAGGTCAAATGAGCTGTCATTTTCGAAGTAATTTTGGACGCATTATCAATTTTTCGAGGTCCCACATCAGTCCAATCAGAAAAAATTTCTTTTCTGGTTTTTTCCAACTTCTTTTTTTTGTTCACCACCCCCGTGAATCCGACACTGAAAGTAATTAACATATTAGACCAATTTACTGTTTTATAAAAAGTGGTTCTAAGTAGAGCGCTCAAGAGCGTTTTTGTGGTCGAAGGTGGGCAGTCGGGTTAGCCAATGACTCATTCATACGGCTCCGCTCTGGAGGAAATCTCGAGGCTCATGAATAATTCCGGGCACATCTCAAATGCACAGCCAGCGTCGCAGATTGTATTGTTTCAATTATTTTCTCGAGGTCGGGGACAAATCTGGGTCCTTTCGCCGTTGACAGTGCAATGAGAGGGGTGAGCTGCAAAAACGGCTCGTTCCATTATTTGGTTTTATTATTCTTGGAATACATAATGCACCTATTTATTCGGGGCGGAGGTTTTTACGACACATTTTAATCGGCATCAAAATTTGTTGTTGTACGTTTCAAAATGTCTAGATTCCAAAAACGAAAGGTCCGTCCGCCGCGGCGCGCCGTCCGAACCGTTTTGGGCAGTACCAGTGTGTAGGCATTATTATTATTATTATTTTTTTTTAAATCTGAAATTTTGGAAAAATACTTGCTCGGTTTTTATCCCGCTGGCCCAAACCCGTGGGGCTAAAAAGGGACCACGAGAGGGATTTTTGAAGGTTTTCGGCTACGGAGTCGAGTTAGGTATAGTTTTCGAAGTTTTTTGGACGTAGAATTCATTTTTTGGGGTCCCAGAACTATCAGATTTCACTGTGAGGATCTATGGGTCTTTCCTGGGGCTACTGCAAATGGGGCTCTTGAAGGATGCCAGGAAGTCGAATGAGGTGTCGTTTACCGAGTAATTTTGGACGCATAATCCTTTTTTGGGGTCCCACATCCGTCCACAAACTTTGCAAGAAAAAACTTTGAATAATTAAATCAATTTTTTCAAATTGATATTGTATGGAATTATTTTTTGGATAAATTATTTCAAAGAATAATAAATCTTTGTGTACAATTAAATCGTACAAATTTTGCAGCATTTCTAACAAAAATTGAGGTGAAACAGTGTTTCACAAAAACAGTGAAAGTGTTTTTGCGCTCTTCCATTGAGGCAAAACTTGTTCGTTAGGGCCTTGAAAACACTGGATTGTTGTAGAAATTTTTTTCCATTGCTGAGCTGTTTTCAAAACTGGTTCGATCCACTGAATGGATGCAAAACTCGTTCGTGTAGGCTTTTATGCTGAGGCTCTTGGGGAAAATTTGAGTCAAACCCTAGAAATGTCTCACTTTCTCTAGTTCCAAGTACCTTTTTGTCACCCGCCAAATGTGTTAGTGAAGAATTTCGCGAGTTTGTAAAATTAAGAACGCGTTCTTACGGCACACAGACAAAGAGTGTCCAATGGACACTGTCCATACTGCCTCTGTAATGAAAATTAATTATTGTTTTATTAGTTTGCCGACTTGATTCAGTTTGAAAACTTTTTGAAACACAACTTTATCAATCGTTTTGTTAAATCTGAATTTAGAGTTTGGTAGATATCTAATGGATTTTTCGGAAAATGCTGAACCAATAGCAGATTACTTAGGGGCAAGACTTCTCCCGAGACATTGTGCTGTGGCAAATTTCAGTGAGGTTGAATTAGAATTCAGCGGGTCTCGTGACCTAAAACGAACTCAGATTCCCAGTTTTCTCTGCTATGGCGATCCAGTTCGCCAGCGCACCTTCGTCAGCCTTTATTATGAAGTGAAAAAAAGACGTAAAAAATTCAGACTTCCTCTGCGACTGGAGGGAACAACATTCTGTCCGTTCGGGTGAGTCACCCGCCTGTTCGATCGGTACATCTGTCGTTTTCGCTCCGCTAGGTCAAACCTCCAGCTCTTGTTTACCGCAACACAATTCACGTTTTTAACCGCATCGAGTTCTCGAGCGAAAAAGATTAGCTTTGTCATTGGAATTGGGTAGTAACCATTGAAGGAGTTTTTCATATTAGTGAGCGCTGTGACGAGCACCCGCGTCAATTACGAATTGATCAAAAGCGGATCATGATTCAAAGGCATTTGGGCTAGAAAAATTCTGCCCTTGATGCTTCTATAGCAACGCTGAATACAATTATTGTGCTATCTGTTTACACTGCATCATAAATCACTCGTCGCTACTGTTCTTTTACTTCATGGTGGACTTATCCTTGAACGATAGTCCGGAGCTAGCGAGCGTTTTAAAACGAATAAAATTGTCCCGGACGAATTCTGCAAGTGGGACAAGGCCGCCAAAGGTCTGGGCTTGTTCTTCCTTCTATGGAAGCAAAACCGCCAGGTGCTCGTGAGACTTCGAGATAAACTCTGAATGGCGCTTAGACTGACATTCATTCGCACCCTGCTGACTGAATGTCTTAGGCAAGACGTAATCCATTACTTGTTCCTATTTGGAGATTTGATGGAAACTATTATTGTTTACGCTGACAACTTAAAATAAACATGATTCGTTAGGTTTAGTTATTGATTTCGGTTACTTAACTATTTTCAGAATAATCAGCCTATATATATGCGCGACGGGCTTCAACAGTTTTGATCGGCCTCAAAATCTTTCCTTGTCTTATGGCAGGGGGTAATAATTGATTAATATTAAATATTACGATTTATTATTTATTATTATTTATTATTCGTAAATTTTACGACCTCAGGGAAAAAAGGGGGAAACTCCAGATTTCCGTTTTTTGGCAATTTAAAAAGTCTGGCATTTCACCATCTTATTCATAGTAATCCTAACCTCATCCTATCAATTTGGAAAATCTATCCAACTTGTTCTCAATCAAATAAAAAGGGCGAGAGATGCAATAAATTAATGTCATAGTGCATAAGGAATTTCGTTTAGTTGAGATAGTAAACAAGGGAAAAACGACTTGTCAGTCGACGCCGAAGTGAACTTCGATTTTTCAAACTCGAAAAAATACATAGACTTCCTACAGAGTATAATGTAAGGTGGATGCGGCGAGGCGTGGGAATCCATCTTATAAAATGACGATTTAAGACGAAGTAGTCTATGTCCACGATAAAAATGTAAAATTTATAGTTATAACTATTAAAGTTTATAGTTATACTAAAAGTCCCCGGCGCTACGAGGTGAGCGGGGGGTGGGGGAGGCCGAAGAAGGTAAGTTTTTTCATATTTTCGCTCGTAACTCAAAAACGGTTGGTCCTACAGAAAAATCATCTGTATGAAAAATAAAGCTCACCACATTTGCTACAAAAGTGTCCCTAGTCATTTTTCGCGGACCTATATTGAATTGGGAGATATTCATGTTTGAAAGTAGGTAACATTTCAAAAACCCGCTTTTTGCGTATTTTATTGTTTTTTGCTCACAGCGCCTAAACGAAGCATGCTTGAGTACTATTATAATATAATCACTATAATATTATAATCAAAACTAGATTAAATTTCCTACAATTTGAGCACAGGTGCGGCTCTGTACGTCTACATAATAGGAACCGAGAAAACTAATTTTAACCAAAACCAATCGTAAGCGGAAAACCACATTTTTCAGAACGTTTGCGGCTGTAGCTCAGAGACTATTGGCTAGATTCCAAATTTCTTGTTTTCTCGTGAAAGCTGATTAAATGTCCCATCGCAGCTATTTGTGATTTTGATTTGACCTTTGATAAGGGAGAGGCAAGCATGGCAAACAAAAGACAAATTTTGGCAAAAACGTGTTTTTGCGAATAACAATGGCGCTTTTGTCGTCTCAACAGAAATGTAATGTACCGTCCCTCATATAAAATCTAATCAGCTTTCACCAGAGAAAAAGAGAAGGCCCTATCGGACTAACCGTTCCCGAGTTATGGGCAAAAATGTGCGTACAAAACACGTTTTTGCCAATATTTTTCTCGGTTCCTATTAGACGTACAGAGCCGTACTTGTGCTCAAATTGTAGCAAATTTAATGTAGTTGTGATTATATAACGGTGCTCATACCGCTAGGATGCATCGTTTAGGCTCTGCGAGCAGAAAACAAAAGAAGTGCGAAAAAGCGGGTGTCAAAATTTGCAGCGTTTTGGTTTATTGTTTTTGGAATAATGCACAGGTGTATGCGTGTATTCGTCTAACGTAACGTAAAGGTCTAAGGTCTAAGCGTGTAAAGGTCTAAGCGTGTAAAACGCACGCGGTCTACAATTTGGGTCGAAAATTTGGATCGGCCTCAAAATTTGGCATTATACTACGTTTCAAGATGTCTGGATTCCAAAAATCAAATGAACGTCCGCCGTCCGAGCCGTTTTGGGCAGTAGGCATTTTTTTTTAAATCTGAAATTTTACAAAATATTTGGCTTACCTACCATCTAGTTGTGCCCGCAAGGTTTTCAGCCCGATCGCCCAAACCCGTGGGGCTAAGCGGTTTTGAAGGGTTTCGGCTATGTGGTCGAGTTAGGTGTAGTTTTCGAAGTATTTTTGGGGGGTCCCAGAACGATCCGATTTCACAGTGGGGATCTATGGGGCTTTCATGGGGCTACAAATGAGAGTTTTGAAGGGTCACATGAGGCCAAATGAGGTGTCGTTTTCCGGGTAATTTTGGACGCATTATCCATTTTTCGAGATCCCACATCTGTTCAAACATTGCATTGTATTTTTTTTGAAACAGAATTAATTTGCGCACTGTTAACGTATAAGAACACAAATCCGAGCTCCGCTTTCTTGAATTAATTTGTGGATGTATAAATTAAAATGTTCTAAATTCATTCTGAATTCCTGAATCAAATGATACTAACCTTAGGGGTGTAAAAAGCTTAATTTTTGAGTTATAATGAGGCCGAAGAAAGCTTTGAAATCACTATCTCCTTGAGTCTTGCCAAACAAAAGGCTGACCATGAAAATTATTTACTTTGAGCACAATAACAATGTAGATAAATCGTTTCTGGTTACATCCCCAGAGATTTATTCCATTATCGTTCCTCTTGTCAGTTTAATTGTTGGACGGATAGACCAATCTCGGTTCTGAGCTGGTGGAGTGATTAACGAATTGACTAGGAAATATATTTTGACTGGTGAACCCGTACATCCTAAATTGGGAAGATGACCGAAGTCTGGTGCCAGATGGTGGTCTGTTGATAAACAAAGTCCGAATTGAATGGTATCCTTCAGGGGGGAAAATAAAGAGAGGTCCGGTGGAAGGCGGGCGCGGCCCTGGGGGCGGGGGGGAACATTGACGTTGTGGGGAACTCTGCTAAGCCTGTGGGGGCGGTACGTGCGCCTAAGCTTCTTCCCCTCAGTGTTCTGACATCAAGCCCCGACGGCTTAGTCAGAATGATCTCGTCGGATCTTGTCTTCGCAGTGATAAAAAACGATACAGTTTAATTTATTTTCATTTTCCAAACATCTTCCTCGTCAAGTCTTCCATCGTGTTGCTGCGCGCTTCTGAACGTTCCCTTCTTCGTCTTCCTAACCTTCTCGCCCTTAGCCCGCGGATGTCCCACAATCTTTTACCCACTACACCCTAATTTCCACTCGCGTCCGGAAATGTCATTTTTGCCGCTCTAGTGAAAAAAAATGGCGTTCAGGGATTTTGAATCAGCCAACACGAATTTTAGCGAACTCAACAACAATAAACTGTAAGCACTTTATCAATGACCATGTGCATGTTGTTTTGTTATGTTTACAACTCATGACAGCTATGTCATTATTTTCTTGTAACAATTTTGAAATATCTATTTTCATCTAATTTGTACACGCATCTTCTTGCCCAGAAAAGTGTATTTTTGTGTAGCAAATAGAAACGATTGATTGTTTTGAATTTGGACGTAAGTGATTTGTGAAATAACTGAGTTGTGTGTAATCAATTATTGATTGTATTTCATGATAGTGTGTCATATTAGCTTTGGAAACTTATTGTCTCGTGTTTCTACGTCTTTAGCAACGTTTCGACCCCCCGAGCTTCATCAGCGTCGTCCTCGTGAGGACCCACCAATTCCCTCTTGGGGTCAATTTTGAGTGAAAATGGTTTCTGCCGAAAAGGTTACTCGGTTTTTCAGGGTTTGCCCAAATGTCATTAGCGGGGTTTATGATGGTCTTTCGAAGAGGTCGTGAAGGGTGGGAAGTGGGGAAGAGTATCAATCGATACGGGCCTTCCCGACTTCTCCCACTTTCCAGTGCTCCTACAGCAATGATGGTGGCTCTGCACAGTCTGCAACCACCTTTTCCCTGCCCTTTGATTTTCTAACGATAAAATACAGTTATCATTTTTCCTCTTGTAAAAATGGCTCTCCCGCTTTGGTGGCATCTTTCCTAATATTCACTCTTCGTTTTTATCAGGCAAGTGAATAAAAAAGAATTTCTCTCGCACTCCCCTTCAAACCCGCACTGCTCAGCATCCATCCATCCTGTGATCCTTCCAACCGTCCTCGTGTTTGTTTACTAAGAAATCAGTAGTCAATTGAATAACCAGTAACAGATTATTTCTGGGCACACTCCACGCGGCAGCTGCCTCAGGAGCTGCGGGTATGCGTGGGTGACTTAACCCTCGCTGATTGACGTCACAGATCAATTCTCTTTCAGAGTGGCACTTTTCCCTCCTCAAATGGTCCTGAAATGTCAATATTTAGTGCGAAAATGTGTAAAATGTTGTGTGATGTGATATCATCACTTTGACTTTGAATGTAGGTCAACTTGACATTTATAAGTTTCAGCATTCAATCATTTTAGAAAGCTTTTCTGCTAAAATAGCGAAAAAAGCGAAAATAGTGCTCGATTCTTCACGTCCCTTGCTGCTCAAAATTTAAGATTGTAGGTGGGAGTTTGCCAAAGGTGCGGAGGTCCGTCTCTCCCTTATTCTCTTACGTAAAATTTTCTTCATCTACAGGCATATTAATCTCACAAAGAAACAAACAGTAACAGTACTTTTTGGCAATTTTTGCACCTAATCGGATCAGCACTCTTGAGATAAAAACTGCATAAAGCAAATGTATTAGGTATGAGTATGTAGTACCTAATAATTGAAGGGCGTTGGGTACAAATCGCCGATGTGCCCGTAGAAATTAATTGATTAAAATAATAATTAAAAACTTGATTTAATCAATAATTAATTTGAGCATTTATTAATTTTGTTTAACCATCTTATTTGTCCTCTCCAGAATTGGTCTCCAAAATCGGCCTCCAGGAATGGTTTATATATCGATGATCAATGACTTCACTCCTCCATCCATGTTTGGGCTCCACCATCCTCCATTTTTTTTTTAAAGCTCTGAAATTCAACTTGGGAGTCACAAACCTGAAGCAGGAAGGGCCCACTGCCATGACTAGGTGGTGTCCCTTCCTCCTGAATCAGGAGTTTGACCTTCAGAGCACCGCGGTCTCGATTGAAACAATTGTACGCATCCAAGTGTTGATGTCCAAGGTCCCTAAGCCAGGATTGATCTCAAACACGTCATCATGAGATAGAGCCGCCGGAATTGCATGTTTTGCCATTTTTCATTGTTAATGTTTATTTACGTCTTGTAGTTCCGTCAATTAGAGGACCAGTGGGCGGGGATCACCACTCCCCAGATCGAGATACCGGGCCTGGGTGAGGACGTTATAACCGTCCTCGGGTCCGCCGTCCAAAGACTGCTGATTCGGCTTCCCCCGAAGGCCTTGGGCCTGTCCACTGCCCAGGAGGCCATTAGTGGATAAGGAAAAGGACAAAAGAAAAACCTTGATGTAAGACAGACTCGAACTCCAGACCCTTGTGAAGTGAACCCGGCCTACCACTTCACCATCACCAGGGATCCCCCCCCCCCCCAGTCTAAGAGGCACCGTCTTGATGAGAGCCGCTCGCAGGCGAGCCCTTTCACCCAAGGACCTGGGAAAAGGGCTTCTACCGTTTTTGGTCGAGGGTCAAGGCTATTCGTCTCTGGAATGCCTGGAATTCTGGATGTGCCGTCGGCTGAGCCTATTAAGGGGGTGAACGATCCCCCCGCGTCAACTGCTGCGGTCTCATTAAATTTTGTGGTGATTTGTCTTGGCTGCTGCTTCTGCCATTCGTGGCCAGTGTTGGGAGACATGGGAGTCGGGGTCAGCATTAAATGCTCTCAAATTTTATAATGCGGTTATCGAAAAACCCTGGCCTACCACTCTCCCAGACTCCTTCCACTTTAAAATCGGCCACCTTTACCGGGCTCCTTTCAGTCCCTTCTTGCAGCACCCGCTCGAGTTCTACTACTCAGGCGATCATGGCCTCGTTTGATGAGAGCCCCCCCCCCCCCCCCCCCCCGCGGGTCCTTGTAAGACCAGGGGCGGCAACTGGGAATCCATCCTCAACAATTTGAGTTTGGAACCCAGCGAACCGCCTCTTGGTACAACTGCGGCAACAGACGGAAACCGTACCCAACACGACACTTCATGCTGGGTGGGGGAGTACTCTGTTGACCCTTCCGAGGATCTGCTGGACTTACATATCGACACTTTGAGTGTGCCTAAGGAACCCGGATTCTCCATTTCTGCAGCTGGAAAATACGCAGAGTCTGCAGATGGCCTCAGATGATTTTTCACCTTCTCCCTCCTGCATCCTCCAAAACACCTGACGGCGTAACCTCAGATGCTGTGCTAGACGCATTCCGCCAATCACACCAAAACCATGGAAGAAGGAAAGGCAGTTTCACTTCATAGGAGGTGTTGGGCTACCTGCCAAAGACTGCAGCGAGTAACGCAATCTGGGCGCGTATCCTTTGTCCCTAGTAAGTTTACCAGATGCTCGCTACGTAGAGTCCGGCTATGGTGGTTTGGAAGTTCTTGACATTTGCGGTTCACGAATATTCGGGGAATAAAGCCTGCTCCCTCCAGTTGGCGTCTGGCGCCAGAGATGGGCCGTTTGTTTTACTTATTTATTTAGTGGTAAAACAGTAGGGTGTAACCTGGCGCTATCTGTGGACGTAAAGGCCAACTCCTTGGCCCTTTAGTATTGAGGATACTCCCAGAGGGGTCGCTAGCCAAATGGTTGTGAGTGGGGGATTTATTGAAAAGGAGGAGAGGTTTAGGGCACGACTTTTAACGCAGAGTGGAGCTTCCTTTCCTTCTTCCATGACCACAAACCTAATAAATTATTAGGAAACACAATAAATGTAGGTCACTACACACCCAACGCATGCACCTGGGTGTCCTACAATACCATAATGGGAGAATAATCAGCAAATGCATTTTGGTCAAGGATCTGACAGTAATTTTTTTAAATCAGCGTTCACCAACTTTGACAATTAACACAAACTTGACGCAGTAAATGTGCTGGAATGCTCATTAGATAACCAATTCGTGGGAGTGGTGACGTGATGTGAACAACAAAGGGTTTAAGATGAGGCGCGAGGTTGTTTGTATTGCGACCTACTTTTGCTGATAAAAAAGTGAAATTCTTTGAAGGGCTTTAGTAACTACAGCTACAAGTAAGATGCACTTTGTGGACGATTCGCACAAAGACTCATTATATACCGATTTGTACTTTCCGTTTAGATTTCCATAACCTCAACTTCAACCATTTATTTGATCACAAAGTTCAAAACTCACTAAAGTCAAATTACATTGTCTGAACGTAGTGCTGTTCCCTACTCGTTAGGCTAATCACCCCCTCGGAACACTTGCTCCAATAAAGGTTGCCAAATTGCATTCTTCCCAATACCGTAAAATTCGTTTTAATCTCGCTTTCACGGGGCCGGCCTTGGAGGGCCCCCTGGCGTTTCCCCCCTGGTTGCTGATAATTTCTGTGGAAGTCGCGGCGTTCATGGTGTCCGAAGCTTTATCTTGGCAGTCCCCCTAGTTGAGTCGGGCCTTGCCGTAATGCCACTTCTGATGCAGTCACTTCGTTAACAAACGTGAGCAAAGTCTTAGTATTTCACTTTTTGTTGGTAGCGTGAATTTGACATAGCCTTGATCGTCCCCTTTCGCAATATGTCTTATATGGATCCTTATTTCCGCTTTTACATCTATGAATTCTGCTGAAGAGCGACGTAACTTGGTCAGATTTCCAGAAAACTCACTGTACTATACTCTTGACCGCATAATTTTCGAATTAACGATTCATTTTCTGAAAGATACAAACAGCGAAGGCCAAAATTTCCGTTCGAGTTTTAATCAGCTTGGAATTATGCGATTTAAAAATTAAACAAATGTGACCAAAGTACGGTACTGGTCACGTACCTTGGCCACCCATGTACCTACTGAACCTTGGTCATTCCCTTCCATGGTATGATACTCACCGAACAGTCTATCTACGATTGAACTAAGGAATTAATTTGAAGGTTTTATTGTATAACAAATAATAATATAATTAATGCAAATTATTATTTATATTCACAATATAATTATGTATATAATAAATACAAAGTTACATAAAACTAAAAAAATATATAATAAATAATGAATAACAACGGTCGCGAAACTTTGAATTGGGTAGCTGCTTTCTTTTTCAAAGCTCCATCCAGCACAAAAAAGGCTGCTTTTTCCCAGATCCTGTGGGTTGACGAGCGAAAATGCGATGGAAAAATACTTAACGGCTTGACAAACTCAGGAGTTTTGTTTGTCGAGGAGCAAAAAATTTACTTTGAGGTTGCCAAAAAAAAAAAAAAAAAAATCTTGAAAGTTCGTTTTTTCACTCAACACTAGAGTTCGCACACAAAACTAAGCCTCAAGCTACAGAAATATCCCTGCTTCTTGGGAAAGCCAAGGGTGTCCAAGGTACAAACAGTGACCATGGTACGTCGCTCTCCCCTATCTTCCAATATGGTATAATTAGCCCAGTCAAATTAGACAAATCGGGTGAACTAATTTCCGGTGAAGGTTTTATTGGTTTAACCGCTTCCTTTCCACTTCAGGATGATGGGAAAACAAAGTCCTGGTGTGTGGGGGGGAGGCTCGGGGGAGGGGGAAGCTCTAAAGGTCACTTTTTTCAGTTTTTCGTCTATATCTCGGGAACCGTAATTCAAATTGAAAAATTGTATACATAAAATTTGTAGCTGACTAAATTGTCTACAAAATTGGTCCTGTGTGTTTTTTCTATAGGACTAACTGTTACTGAGTTACAGAGCAATGAAAGTAGCCAATTGCCGAAAATTGAGCTTTATTCGCCAAATCGATTAATAGAAGTGAGTTTTCTTTTCGTTGAGTAAATGGAACTTGTTTATTTTCATGAATTGTAAACTTAACCTCACACAAGTTCGTCCAAGGGGTCCAGAAGCTCTTCATTGTCGCCATCCATCAAGTCTTCGTCAGCAGGAGGGCTATTTGTGCAGGAACCATTGCAATCCCCACACACTATTGAGCAGAAGATCCCTGCCTTCCGACAGCCACACCGTGTTCCACAGCCGGTCTTGCAGGAACAGAATATTGATGAGAGGATTTCAGGGTCTTTATGGGGTGCAAATGCCATTGAGCGTCCTATCCTCACGTTTGGTGCTTTCATCTGGTGGAACAAAACCAACCATTCCACAGCGCAGAAACTGCTTTGCAAAGTGCAAAGACTGGCATGTGTTGGTATTACTGGGTGCATCCGGAATTGCCCTACTGCTGCGCTGGAGGTCCTACTGGGCCTATCACCCATCCACATCCATGTGCAGACGCTGGCATACCTGCAGGCAATGAGGATGAGGAGCATGGACCATTTCCGTAAAGGTCAAAGACGAGCACTTCACGGCATTCTGGATAGAATACCAGTGAATGAGGCAGCGTCAGCTGTCTCTGATGCCATGACAGAGAAGTTGAACTTCGACCTTCCCTTCAGGGTCCTCATCCATGAGAGGTTGAAGAGGAGGGAGGGGAGACCCCAGTTCGAACATGGGGCTATGGTCCTCTACACCGATGGATCTGTCATGGATGGTAGAGCCGACTCAGGTGTCTTCGGACCAAGGACCCGGGTATCGGAGCCCCTTGGGGCAATGGCTACCATGGATGCATCTTTCAGTCGGAAGTCAACGCCATTGGCACTTGTGTGCACCAGCTGCGATGTCGGCCGAGTCTATATACTGTCAGACAGTCAGGCTGCACTGAAGGCCTTGGCCTCGTTTTCTATTACATCGAGGCTGCTCTGGGACTGTCTGAACAAACTCAAGCTCCTCGCAAGGGGCAATAGAGTGACACTCGCTTGGTGACCTGGCCACCAGGGCATTGAGGGTAACGAGGCTGCTGACATCCTTGCAAAGGAGGGCTCAGCATGTCTCCCAATAGGTCCCGAGCCATTTCTCGGGACAACAAAGAGTTTTCTGTTGAATGAAAACTCCAAGTGGGAGACAAAGGAAAGAGCGCTGCACTGGCAAAGACTCCCTGGTCAGAAACAAGCGAGGTTGTTCATTGGATTCTCCAGGTCAAGAGCAAGGGAGATGCTTCACCTGGAGAGAGGTGATATGCGGATACTTGTGGGCCTATTTACAGGCCACTGCAGGCTCCGGTACCATCTCCATAAGTTAGGATTATCAGACACTGAGGTATGTCGGTTCTGTAATGCCGAACCAGAGTCTGCTGAGCATGTACTGTGCACATGCAGTGCGCTTGCACGGCTCCGTTTCCTGTCCCTGAGGTGCGTTACTTGTTATCCTGGGGACATAGTTAAAACAAGGTTGGTAGATCTCCTAGGTTTCATAAAGTCCTGGTGGAGGCTGGTGGATGGGCCAACCTAGAAATAAAAGCTAAGTTTTAGGTAGGTAATGGAAAGGGCTGGAGTCCGATCCTCATAAATAGCTAATGGTGCGGATGGAAATCCACACCGAGTCACGGATCTCTGGGTAGGGCGTGTGTCCTACTTGGAGAGCCTGAAGGGACGGGCGAAGTGTCCAAACCCTAAACACTAACAGGACCAGATAGAGGGGCTCTTGTCCCATCCAAGGGTTCCTTCGGGAGCCCAACTTACTGGATGTTAAATCCACGTTTGGTCAACCAGCAGATAGCTGGTGCCTGCGTAAGCAGGGAGGCAGCCTAGCCGGCAGGGGCGTGTGTCGCTGCCTGCAGCCACAATCAGACCCATCAGGGACTGCAGTGGCGTCTATTGCTGTTATAAAAAAAAGGGGGGGCTGCAAATACCCATCCAATTTCCGCATCCAACCCCAATCTGTTGGTGGTAGTGGGTTTCCCAACCCCCTTACTTGGCACCACTGGTAGTACTCTCCGGTCGAATGCCGCTCCATCACCATCACATCATTCCAAACCTTTCCATTTCCTTTTTGCCTCCATCAAATCGTCTCAAAAACAGGTATTTTTGCATTTATGAGCGTGAAGAGCACCACTTCAGGCAAATTATAAAAATGTTGGAACTTAAAACACTCATAGCTCGTCAACGGTTAGTCCTACAGAAAAAACACACAGGACCAATTTTGTAGGCAATTTAGTCAGCAACAAATTTCATGTATACAATTTTTCATTTTGAATTACGGTTCCCGAGATATACCCGAAAAACTGAAAAAAGTGACATTTAGAGCTTCCCCCTCCCTCGAGCCTCCCCCCCACCCACCAGGACTTTGTTTTCCCATCATCCTGAAGTGGAAAGGAAGCGGTTAAACCAATAAAACCTTCACCGGAAATTTGTTCCGCTGAACAGCGGTTTTTTGTCTAATTTGATTAGGCTAAATTTCCTGTCCAGCCACATTTCCCTCCAAATCCAATGTCCTAGGTTGCCCCCAATTTTTTCGAATATTGGCCTCATATACGATATATCAGGGAAATTGTGCATACTATGTATTCCATAACTCTTGAATGCAAGCCAAATTAATAATGGGGAAGGATCATTTTGTCCACACCCTGAGTTGTAATGTTGTTGTCGTCGATGTATTCATATAAATTTCTTATACAATATATCCTATAATGCGGGCAAAATTTTGCTCAACATCTTATCTAGTGTCGAAGTAAAGTTGAATATAAATTTCTGATGGAATGGGCTAGTGATCACATGACTTTTTACCTCTGTCCCACAATTTGAAGTCACTCCCTAGGATATTTTTGAAATGCCCGCCCTGAGGAAGAGAAAGTTCGAGATAACGGCTGTTGTGGCAACACTGGTAAGAAGCCAGGATCATGCGGGTTTTTTTGTTGTTGTACATTCCTCCTTTTCAGTTTTGTGTGTTTTTTTACTTGTGTTTTTATTGGCTGTCACTCCCTAGTATGGATTGCAATTTGACAGGGGCGATGTTTTTATTTTTTTATTTTATTTTTTCAGTATTAGGTGGAAAATGGCTGATTTGTCCTTCCCTAGTCTGTCCCTCCCTAGCCGCAACAAAATTGTGGAACGTCTAGGGAGTGACCACAGTGACCAGGCCTTTACTAGCCCTATAATGTCACTCCCTAGCGCTTTATTATTATTATTATTATTTTTTTTTAATGTTCATCCCCAAAACTACAAATAATAGTGTGTGCCGGCTTACTGAGGTTATCAAGGACCGAATTTGGAAGGCATTTACAACAACAACAAAAATTGAAAATTGGACAGCTGAAAATGTTGTAAATTTCTGAAGCAAATAGCAAAATTTCTGACCCATGTTCCCCTCCCTATCCCTCATCACCAATTTTTTATGTAATTCTGTCAGGCGAGAATTGATCTGTACGTGTCAAGCTTATCCTGCATTGACATTTCTAACCTCTTTGGGGATATAATACCTTGATACACTACTTGGATACCCCTACACTAATTGACTACTGATTAAATGACCTACTCCCAAATTAGCTATGGAATTGTTGGTTGTATCCCTAACGCACGTGTTCGTTTTCAGTTGTAGAACCGTGAGGCAATAACTTTGAGCAATGGAAGAATCATATGAAGATAACATGTTTGAAGCACACTTCCCCGAAGCCGTCTCCCCGACGTACTCGGCGGACGAAGAGAGGATGAGGCAAATGGAAGACCAGTACGAGATGATGAACTCTTCTCTAATTGCTCTCACAACCCACTTCGCGCAAGTTCAGTTTAGGCTTAGACAAATCGTAGAAGCAGCTCCCGACGAGAAAGAAAAACTCCTCAAGAACCTGGAGGAATTCGCTTTTCGAGGCATCCCAGAAATGGAAAATAGTTTTGGCAAATTGAGACTGACTAAAAACGATACGGATTTAGAAGAAGCTCTTATTCAACAGAGAACCAAACAGACTGAACTTATCGAACAACTGAAGAGTCAATTAGCGGATTTAGAGTCTTACGCGTACGAAGCTGGGGAAGGAGGACCTCCTCAAAGTTTGGTTATAGAAAGGCAGAAAATCATAATTGACCAGTTGAAAGGTTTGATCAACCTTGACGTCGAAGATGCGGCGAAAATGCCAGTTGATGAACTGAAGAAATACGTTGACAACGCAGTGGGTGAAGTGATTGTTCCGTTGAAGATGAAAGAACAACTGGTCACTCAGCTGAAAACTCAGTTGGCAGATTTAGAGAGGTTTATTCAGTTTTTGCAAGGAGATTCAGCGAACAGTTTTTGCAAAGAGAAATGCCAATGTAATTGTTCAGGATGCAACCAAAAGTTGAGCAAGGACTACGACAACAGAGAGCTTCATGGAAAAATCACGGGGACCATTAAGAAGATCACCACCCTTTTGCATATATTCGCCTCTACCCAGTTTCACGCTCCAAAGAAGTTTCGACGGAATTCGCCGAAGAAGTCGATGAAGCAGAAGCACTGGGGGGATTTGAGAGCGGAGCTTGAAATGGCCATCGAAGCAGTGACCGAGTTGGCTCAAGAACCAGACACATACGTGGACAGTGACTACATGTCGGATTCAGACTGCGCTACTCAAAGTACCAGCAGGTTGGCGACCGTCGTGAGAAAGCAGCTCGCCGTGGCGATTCAAAACTTGATCCAACACGGCCTCCTCAACGCCAACACGAATCTCAGCGTCGTCCCGTTCACTATGTGTTTCCGACCCCGGACCTCCGAAGTGTCCTGCGTCATGCACGCTTGGGAGCTCATCCTCAAGTTCTACGACATGAAAAACGGCGACCAGTTCAACTCCACGCCGGCCCGAAAGCTCTCCCAAAGCTTCAATCTGGACATCGTCGGCGGTACCGCCGTCTCCGCCAAACAATCCCTGCTGAGCACGATCGGCAACATCATAGCGTCGCACGACCCATTCAAACGAAGCTACGATTCCCAATTCAAAGCCCTCGTTTGTGCTGGGCTCAATTCCCGCATGTTGGTACCCTGGTTGAAAATCGTTCTTAGGTGTCAACCGTTGATTGAAGAGCATTTTGCCGATTGGAGTTACGTTGTTAAGACGGGGTTTGAAGATGCGTTTACAAGTTTGGACCGATTAAATAATTTTTCATTTCATTTGCCTGTTGATCTAGCTATCCGACAACTCAATGATATCAAAGATGCATTTTAAATCATATTCTTGTTACCTTCTTGTAAGATAGACATTTTGACTTAAACTTCTTGAACTAAATGTTATTTTATTGAATAAACTGTTCTATTTGTTCTCATTGCATATTTTGGTTTTTGATTTCCCACAAATATAATTTTTTCGTGTTGGCTGATTCTCCTTGAATTCTTTCGTGCAGTCAAACTACTCAACAGTTTTGGTACCAACCGTCGTCTCCTGCATCTGGTAAAAAACTCAACATCAATGCGTATAGCTCGTACCTCAACAACAACAAGGTAAATTCGGTCATGATTTTGTCTGTAAATAACTGTACAAAATTCGAATGGGTTGGGAGCAGCAGCTGTTTACTGCTTGTGTAGAGTTGGTATGCGCTATTTGGTCAAAAAACGAATCATTCGTAGATGGCTTTGGTTCATGTTTGTAATCAGTTTCAAGGAGGTGCCTTACTGTTGGCCGTATGGTGATTCATTCAAGCCTTTTAAGGTGCATGGTGGATCATAACCTCTTTGACGCTTCTCATTGCCAAGTGGGGACTATCCAACTCTGCCAGAAGTTCATCCAACTCCGCAAGTGATCAACTCCGCCAATAGAAGGTTTAGGGCCCTGCTGAACGTTGAAGGTGTACCTACATGTAAATAATGCGTTCCTCATTGATCAATAGAGTCTATCAATATTTGTTTTGTGTGTTTGGGGGAAGGCCTCCAGCGTAACTGAGATTTCGCCGCCCGTGTGTTTGGAGTAAGAGGAATATTACACGAGATGTCGTGATCTGCTGGGCTGGGAGGCTGTATCGAAGCAAAAAGGGAAACCCCCTACCTCCAGGCTGGCCTCGGAAAGGGAATTCAGGGGAATCCAGTATTGAGGTTGATGTGTCAACTACATCATTGGTTCGCCCTGAATCCGCAGTTATTATGGAAATGAGAAGGCTGGCTTCCTCAGACGAATTGTCGCCAAGGGAGGCCGGGCCCGATGACACCAGTCTGATCTCTAGGCGACCAGTTGAAATGTCAACTGTTTCTCGGGTAACAGACTCGCGTGTAAAAGTCGGCTCCGCTGACCTGGCTTCCCCAGACGAAATTTCGCTAGAGGATGTCCAGTCCTCGGATCTGATCAATAATTCACTGCGTGTCTTTATTAAAATGACCACACACAGTGAATTATTGATCGGATCATATTATGATGAAGTCGTCGGGGCTGTCCGCGTAATTAGCGGTGCTCCCGCAAACGAGAGAATTTGATTTTTCCCAATCACACCGCCAACGGTGGCGCTTCCCATAGCCGTGGCGGCGGGCGGGCGAATTGACTATAGAGTCTGGCCCATCGGCTACAGAAGGAATGGGTGAAAGTAGCTTTACACACGTTTGTGCCATGGGATCCCTGGCTCACTAAATCTCAGGAATTCTGGATTTCGGAATTTCTGGATCTGTTTTTTCTGTATTTCTGGACTTCTGTAGCTCTAGATCTCTGGATCTCAGGATCTCTGAATTTTCGGATCTCCAGGCCTTTGAATCTCTGGATCTTTTTCTGGATGTCTGGATCTCTAGAATTTGTGGATCTACGGGTTCCTGCAATTCCAGTTTTTGGGATTTCTGTGCCAACGCTCCAATAATGATATTCAACTATTTGACTACTGGGGACTGAGATGGCGGAGATGGTAGTCCCCACATTGACCTGATAACGCATCGCTGGCGGAGTTGGGAAGTTTTCACTTGCAGTTAGCTAAACTTTGGCGGAGTTGGATCGTCCCCTGCCAATTACGTTTATAATTTACCCTACCAAACCTTGATTGGGTACGGTAGGCTTTTCACCCGAGCACTGCTAACTGGGGGCAGATCAGCTATAGCTTGTTGTCTCCAGAAATCAACCTCAATGCTACACTACCATCTTTGACATTTCAACGCCATGAAGACTCGAGCTGGTATTTTTTGGTTATAGTAATCTGTGGCGTGTTGGGATGTACTCGTAGTTTATCATCCATCCCAGTCCGCCTGGTAGGATAGAATGGTAAGTCATGAACGGTTTCGTCTTCGCCTCTACAAATATAGAATGGCTAGACTGTTTTTTCAGCGATTAGGATAGTATTAGAAATAGATTGGATGAGTATTTTTATTATGCTTAGTAACCCGAATCGAGGGTGCTTCAGGTTTGTACCCTTCTCGGAGGTTTTCATTACATCTTTGGTTTCTATCATTTAAGCGCTTTGCTTGCGATGCACTTGCTTGCATATATTCGGGCGTCGCGAGGTTCTGTCAATTAACTTCAGGGATCAACGTTTCGGTCTATTTATAACCCATCTTAAGGACTTAGACAAGAGAATTACGACCAGGTCGTATACAGCACAAGGTAGTTTGACTTTAAATTGATAGAACAAAAACGGGAAGTGACAGTAATTCCAACATTCCTATTGTTCTATAAATTTAAAGACCAACTTCACCTTCTGCTGTATATACATATTATGACATGGTGGTGATTGGCACAGAATTGAGATAAAAGAGAAAGAAAATAGAGAATCACCACCATAATATATAGGTACCTATGTTATACAGCAGAAGGTATACTTAGTTGGTCTTTAAATTGATAGAACAGTAGGAATTTTGGAATTCCTGTTACTTCTCATTATCGTTCTATCAACTACCTGTGCTGTATATGACCTGGTCGTAATTCTCTTGTCTAAGCCCTTAAGATGGGTTATAAATAGACCGAAATGTTGGCGTACAAGATCTCTGAAGCTGTTTTACTGAACCTCGAGACCGTCTAATATTTAACTTCAGCAGTCGAGACACACACTTTGTATTGGTTGCTTACATATATGAGCCGATAGTAAGCAAGTCTTTGCCTACAGTAAGTAAGTCTTAGCTAGGAATCTGAGATTAGTGAAATGATAGTTCCTCAGTTGTAGAGAAGTGGAAGATGTTTTGCCCTACAGAAGGGGTGGTTACATTTAACATAGACCTACCAATATGAGGAACCAATGCTCTTAGTGATGGGACATCGAAGCCACAACATTGATGTCGGCTGTGAATTAATTTTGTTTTCAACATTATTAAAAGAATGTACTGTAAATTGTGCTGCGTATACAGAATAGTTTTCTTAACCAGTTACTCGTCGTAATTGGTATATCTTTGGATTTCTTGGGTTTCGGTTGATTAGGAAGTGTTTCACTTTCCCTCGTTGGCAAGCAGCAAGTGCGAGTGCTCTGTTTATGGCAACTCAAAAACTTAATGTTTACCGAAGTTTTCAACTTCTTCCCGCAAGTCCTGCATTTTGGTTTGCCTACCACTCGCTCTTAGGAGGCATCTTACGTGGACAACTACACAAATCATAAACAAACGAATAACTTGAACGATAAGAAGTAAAGAAGCACTGTCAGTTTAAGTGACACTGACTCAGTTATCGAAAAATGATAAGAACTTTGGTATTCTTCTACCTTTTCTGTTTCATTCCGCCAACACACTCAGTAGTATTCAACAACTCATCAACTTGGCATCAATTAGATACAGACGATTTACTTTTCCGGGAAAATAATCTTTTGAAAAATTATTAAAAATTAAAAAATAAATATTTATTCTGGCAAATCAATCGATGTTGCCTGGCGGAAGCATGTACTCCCAGAGGATCAAAAACGTGAGGGCACTTTCTCTTGGCAAGCCCATCTGACTCCCAGGGAACTCATGGCCAGAAAGAAAACGCTAACCACTGCAATCCCATCTGACTCCTGCAAAAATATGGGGAAAGGCACATTGGGGCCTTGCATGGCCATGGAGTGATTGATACTGTAACAGACCATGCAAAACAGTGTCAACAATCTAAAGATGCGTTTCTCGATAAGCAAATAGAAGGGGTCCGAGGCCAGGTGGGTTGGGTGGCTTTAGCCTACAGGGGATGTCCCCCTCGTTGTAGTTCTAGACATGGCGCAAATGTAGGGACATTTCCCTGTAATCCGATTGTCGCAAACTTAAGCCTCTTGCTTTCTTAAACTGGCGCAAACTTAGTTGTCTGTGTTGGCGCATACGTAGTCATTTCTTAATCTGACTGGCGCAAACGTATGGTAATCCTCCTAGTGACTGGAGATGCAATTCTTGCATTGGAATAAACTACAGATCCGACTGATGATTCTGAGGTGATTCTACGATCTACGGGTTCAGACTTTTCAATTTTGGTTTATTATTCTTGGAATAATACACCTATGTTTTCGCGACGCGGGTCGACGACTCCTATCGGCCTCAAAATTTGACATTATCCGTTTCAAGAGGTCTACATTCAAAATCCGAAATGTCCGTCCGCCGTACGCCGTCCGCCGTCCGCCGTCCGGGCCGTTTTGGGCAGTAGGAATTTTTTTAAAAATCTGAAATTTTGGCAAAATACTTGGTTTACCATCTAGTTGTGCCCGCAAGGTTTTCAGTCCGATCGCGCAAACCCGTGGGGCGCTATGGGGCTACAGGAGGGGTGTTTTGAAGACTTTTAGCTATGGGATCGAGTTAGGTGTCGTTTTCGAAGTATTTTTGGACGTAGAATCCATTTTTGGGGGTCCCGGAACGATCCGATTTCACTGTGGCGTTCTATAGGGCTTTCATGGGGCTAAAAATGGGATTTTTGAAGGATCCCAAGAAGTTAAATATTTAAATAGTTAAAAATTAAAGAACTTTTGAAAAAACACATTTTTGAAGAAAAAAATCCCCCCAAAAAATTTTTTTTTAAATATAAAAATCCAAAAAAAATTTTTTAATTTTTTTTTATTGACAGAATTAAATGTCTGTACAAGTAACCTATATCACAGAATAATAAACCCTTGTGTAAAATTTGCAGCGTTTTTGGTTTATTATTCTTGGAATAATACACCTATGTTTTCGCGACGGGGGTCGACGACTCCGATCGGGCTCAAAATTTGACATTATCCATTTCAAGAGGTCTACATTCTAAATCCGAAATGTCCGTCCGCCGTCCAGGCCGTTTTGGGCAGTAGGAATTTTTTTAAAAATCTGAAATTTCGACAAAATACTCGGTTTACCATCTAGTTGTGCCCGCAAGGTTTTCAGTCCGATCGCCCAAACCCGTGGGGCGCTATGGGGCTATAATGGGGCTACGGGAGGGTTTTTTTGAAGGCTTTTAGCTATGGGATCGAGTTAGGTGTCGTTTTCGATGTATTTTTGGACGTAGAATCCATTTTTTGGGGTCCCGGAACGATCCGATTTCACTGGGGCGATCTTTAGGGCATTCGTGGGGCTAAAAATGGGGTTTTTGAAGTATCCCAGGATGTTAAATATTTTTCGAGTAAAAAATACAGCATTTTTGAAAAAGAAACATTTTTGAACAAAAAATCCAAAAAAAAAAATTTTTTTTGAGAAAAATCCAAAAAAAAAATTTTATTTCTTTATTTTTTCATTGACAGAATTAAATTTTTGCACAAGTAACGTATATAAAAGAATAATAAACCCTTGTGTAAAATTTGCAGCGTTTTTTTTTTTTTTAACGGACCAATTTCGGAATTTTCTGAGAATCCTCCTCCTCCTGGCTGCGGCTTTATTATAGTACATACCTAGATTTTAAACTTAACAGGTCGAGGATTAACAACGGGTTGAGCAGATCCGTCCGGTTCACGAAGTCAAAACAGGTCGACTCTGGACATTTCCCAAGTTAGCTACCGTAAATTCCCAAGTAAACCATACTGCCCAGTTTTTACTGCCGCATCGTAACGGGAACAGCTAGTGTTTACGTTATACTATGTGGTTCTTTTATATTGTCTGCCCCGATTCAGGAGGAACATTTATGGAACAAGTTTTTTTAGGAACCCGAGTTTGACGGATGGATCATTTTTTACAACGCTCTCAGAAGAGCGCCTTTTCTCACGCCAACACAAAACTTGTCCTGCTCCCTTTTTCATCCTTCGGAGTCACCGAATATCGCGGGGAAAGGAGCTTTTGTACAGGCCCCCCTCATCATCTCCAGTGAATAGGGAAGGCAAACGTTCATCGAGAAGGTCGCTGTGCCCGATGTGAACACGATGAAGCAAGCCGTGGGATGTCCGTTTTTGGATAGGAACGACGGGGGTCTTTTTTGTCTCGGGCACCCACACTGCGCGGATGGCACGTTCCCCAGCGATCCATCAGAATTATCATGCCGTCCGGTCTTTGTTTGAGACACGAGTCAGGTGCTAATCGGTTTGGAAAATAGCAAGGACACAACATATATGGCGCTGGTATCGATCTCTATTAATCACCCTTCGAACCTGCGGGGCAGCAATGAGTTGTATGATATTTTCAACATTTGTCCCGATAAGTGCACGTAGATTCATACTAGTGGTGTTTAGAAAGGAGTAGTGACTCGAATTCATACAATTACAACTGCGGTAGGTTGACTTTCTTGTGAACCATTGGGGGTTTAAACTTCGAAGGGAAATGGGCAGTTAATGGTGGTAACCATGAGAAACCAAAGGACCGGCTATTTGTGATTTGAAAAAAGTGAACACAAAAACAAAAGTTACGCTTAGCTGGTTTCCAGGTGTGGCCTGCAAGAGTACGTCCGCTATACTTATCTCGTTTCAGCGATTCGTCGATGGTAAATGGGCACAGTAGTGGCCACCTAACAATACAAAACCTTGTTAAATCAGTCCAGCGGAAAAATAGGGATCAAACGTACAAAATACTTCCAAGTTTGATTTCCAAAAATTGCTTTGGATGTCAATAATGGAGAAATTGGTTCAAAGTCAGCATCACACTGAGGCAGGAAATCATTTCCCTGTGAGGTGATGTTATTTGTCAAGGTCATAGCACTTTTCAGCAAGTTTTTAGGTGCGTTCGCAGAGCAGTTCCAACGATTCGGAATCGTTCGAATGCGCAGTTGGGCCGTTTGAAAGGGTCGCCCTGGCTTCCCGGAATCAAACCCTGAAGGCCAGATGCACTTTGGAATCGATTCGTAGAGTTCTGGTTATTTTCCGAACTTCTCGAACTGATTCTGTTGGCCTCCCTCACAGGACAACGATTTTCAACTGTTGTATACGCATTTTTTAGGAAAGTTTGTCTCCCTTTAATTTTACTAATCGTATGTTTCCACTAGAAACGCCGAGTTTTCGAAATATAAGCGAAAACCTGAAAAAAAAAAAAAAAAAAAAAAAAAACGCTGCAAATTTTACACAAGGGTTTCTTATTCTTTGATATACGTTACTTGTATTGTGCAGAAATTTCATTCTGTCAATGGAAAAAAATTTAAAAAAAATTTTTTTATTTAGAAAAAATTTTTTTAGATTTTTTTAGTTTTTTCAAAAATTCTTTATTTTTTTACTCGTAAAATATTTAACCTCATGGGATCCTTCAAAAATCCCATTTGTAGCCCCATGAAAGCCTTATAAATCGCCACAGTGAAATTGGATCGTTCTGGGACCCCCAAAAATGGATTCTACGTCCAAAAATACTTCGAAAACGACACCTAACTCGATCCCATAGCCCAAAGCCTTCAAAAAACACCTCCCGTAGCCCCATTTTATCCCCATAGCGCCCCACGGGTTTGGTCGATCGGGCTGAAAACCTTGCGGTCACAACTAGATGGCAAACCAAGTATTTTGTCAAAATTTCGATAAAAAAAAAAAAAAAAAAAATCCTACTTACGGACATTTCGGTTTTGGAACCTCTTGAAACGGATAATATCAAATTTTGAGGCCGATCCGAGCCCTCGCGATTACATAGGTGTATTATTCCAAGAATAATAAACCAAAATGTACGTACATAATTTCCGGTTGAGATGTCGTTCTTGATGCCTACCGTAAACTGGGGCTATTTAAGAATCGCGAGGCTACTTGAGAGACAGCTGTTTATTTTTTTCAAAAATTCATTGTAAAGGCTAGGATGGTCCTGGGACGTTGATCCAATTTTTTCCCAACGCTACTATGATGGCTATACACGCTAACGTGACTAATCAGCGCACAACTGATAACGCATAGTGATGGCGGCTTATCACATTTTCCAGCTGTTTTCGTAGGTTAACGGCACGTGGTACAACTTCTACCTGCCCAAGAGGATTCAAACATTTTCGGGTTAGTTCAACTATCCTATCTTTTCAAAGGATATCTTGGAGAGATTCTCTCAAAATCGCAGCTTTCTATCTTCAAAAATGGCGACGCTATTGAATTTTTTGTACAATGGGGTAATTTGAGAAAAAAACTTGGGGCAATTTGAGAATGTGTTTTTACGCCGTTTTTTCGCGTTTTTATTCCAGAAAATGGTTCGTAGCTATAAGAGGAAGTTCAGCAACCACAGAAAAGGTACATCGTTCAAGCCATATTGGGCGTACACGGAAGAAATGCTAGGGATGGGGGGGGGGGGGGGGGGGGGCAGGTGATTGATCACGTCAAAGATGGCTCTGGTTCTCGGTTAACGTTCTGGTTCTCTGTAGAGTCAAGACAAGTTTAAGTTTCATTCAAGTTTGGAAATATTATGTTCTTTAAAAAAAAAATGGAAACCTCTAGTTGGATTGTAGGGAGTCATTTTACTATTTTGTGATTGATCGAGTGATTGTAGTTATTTTGTGATTTAGAAGTCTGCTTTTGTGATCTATTCACTGTGATTTACAGTACTTAAACGTTAAATGTAATAAATAACACTTAAGAGAGAGAGAGGAAACTTAAACATTTGTTTTTTTACAAATTTCATAATAAAATGTTGGTTTTTCTTCAAAAAAAAAATTTTTTTGATGTCCTATTTTGTCAAAACAGTTTTTTAAAAATTTGGGTTCACCTCTCAAGTACCCCTCGTGCGATATTAATTCGGAAATGCCGCAAAACAGCACTTTTCTCAAGTTACCCCAACTGTCGGGGTGATTTGAGAACGCTATTTAAAAAATTATATAAAATCCCCCATTGGGGGGATTTAAATTCTGATAACGTAGAAAGGTAGCCCAGAGGCCACTTTATCCAAAACCTTTTCGAGCCGATTGAAAAAAAAATGTTTAGGTACCTAAATTTGCGTTTAAACGCGAAAATTTTCTCAAGTAGCCCCAGTTTACGGTACTTACTTTATGGTGCTTCGGACTGTGCTTTCGACCCGTCTTATCACAACTAACTTATTAATTTGTGTAACTTTCTATTCAGTCCATCTTTGTAGTCATCTAACTAGTAGGATTTTCTCTCCGTTGAACACCTTCCTCACACAACATGCTAAACGCGAGCGTTCGACCAGAAAATCTCAGTCGACACTTCAAAGAAACTACTTGGCTCATTTTATCCCTTCTGTTTGCAGGATGTTGTTGGGAGTAGATGGACCAAAGAGCAAGGAGCCTCTCCGGAGGCCAAGGAGCAGGAGGAGTCTCCATCTAGTCAGGTGGGTGATTTTGACCTTGACGTTGTGATCGTGTCTCATCTTCAAAGGATAAATTTTATATTCAAATTTGCCAACACCATGATTGCAGGGAAATGAACGCGGGATAAAACTCATTGGTCAAGGCCCCATGTGCCACAGTACTACAGCTGCCACCCCTAAGCAGGTAGTTTTTTGTTACATAAAAAATTGTATTTACTTTATTAGTTTTTTGTTACATAAAAAATTGTATTTACTTTATTACTATTATTTCTACAATATCCTTAGGAATTGAATTGAATTGAATTCCACCCATCAAGTCGTTCGTGAGGGTTGGTTTGCAAATATTTTCGCAAATATGACACTAATACAAATAATATTTTACATAATAGCTCCATGTGGCTTATGTGAGCTCCTAAAGTGAAATAAAAAAAACAAAAAAAAAAACGGGAAATTAAACTTTTTCTAACAAATTGAAAAAATCCATTTTGGCAAGTAAATGAGAAAAATATGAAACCACCAAAAAGTTGCTCCACGTGGCGCATCTAAGCTACAAAAGTGGATCAAAAATTAAAAAATCTGTATTTTTTAAGAAAAACGCTGCACATTTTACACTAGGATTTATTATTATTTGATATAGGTTACTTGTGCAGAAATTTAATTCTGTGTCAATGAAGAAAATTTAGAAAAAACTTCTTTTTTTTTGATTTTTTTTTTTCAAAATTTTTTTGTTTTTTACTTGAAAAATAGTTGACCTTCTGGGATTCTTAAAAAATCCCATTTGTAGCCCCATGAAAGCCCTATAGATCGCAACAGTGAAATCGGATCGTTTCGGGACCCCAAAAATGGATTCTACGTCCAAAAATACTTCGAAAGCGACGCCTAACTCGATCCCATAGCCAAAAGCCTTTTAATAAAAAACCCTCCCGTAGCCCCAATTTAGCCCCATAGCGCCCCAAGGGTTTGGTCGATCGGGCTGAAAACCTTGCGGACACAACTAGATGGTAACCGAGTATTTTTTAAAAAATTTCAGATTTAAAAAAAAATTCCTACTGCCCAAAACGGCCCGGACGGCTGACGGATATAATAAACCAAAAACTGTTGATACCAGCACATTTGTGGACACTTGGGTGCTCCGAAATTGCAATAAGTCCTGCAACCGAACCTGCGCTATCTTGGGAGTTGAAAGATTACCTTCTTCCTGTCTTCTCTTTGATTATTTCACTTTCTCCTCCAGGACCGTAAAAAAGGTATACGAGTTTCGTTTTACGAGCGTTCTTTCGTTCTGTGGTTCATTTTTATTCCACCAGCAGAAACCATCCCACATCCCGACCTGGTTCGATTTGTAATTCGTTAAATTATTGACGATTCAATGCGTGACCGACTTTTTGATCAATCTCAAGCGTTTTAAACGTGTGACATTAACGTTTCAGGCCTTGTGCGATGGCGGGTTGAGCTACAGCTACAGCTACAGCAGTGAGCAGCTGGGTACCAAAGTCGAAATGGTGTATAATCTTTTGTCCATGTTGGGCACCCACGATCGAGCCGAAATGACGTCGACGCTTCTAGCAATGAGCAGCTCCCCGGACAGCTGTAAGGCTATGCGGCAGTCAGGTTGGTCAATAAGCTCATCTGTTAACGTTTCCTTACCTGACGAGTTTTGTTTAATAATAACGTTTAGTGAATGGCGACGATTCCCAAGTGGGATGAGTCATCTCTTGTTTGGGGGCCAGCCTTGTCACTCGTTAGTTGACTACAACGGTATATTTCAACCTTGAAGCGAGGAAACGAAAAAAAAAAAAAAAAAGAAGACAAATTTATCTTATCTGTTAACCACTAGGCTGCTCCCAGATATCATTTGATCTGTCGATTTTGTATCGTGAAGTTTTAGTGCGTTTGAACTCGCATTTTCTTGCTTCAGGGTGTCTTTCGCTTCTGGTCCAGTTGGTTCATTCGAGTGGAGAAAGTGCTGTTGTCCGTCAGAGGGCGGCTCAAGCTTTGAGGAACATGGTGCTGTGTCATGGGGACGACAAACGAGGAAGGAGGGAAGCCAGGGTGCTCCGCCTTTTGGATCAAGTAAGATTTCAGTCAATTATTTCTCGTGCGTTATGAGAACGTGGCGCTTACAGCTCGATTGTTCAGGTGACAAACTACTGCGACACTTTGACGCCGGGCGGTAGCGATAGCCACGTAGAAGAAACTCACCCCGGGCCGGCCATCGCTGCCCTGATGAAGCTTTCGTTCGACGAGGAACACCGTCTCGCCATGTGTCAATTGGGCGCTCTGTATGTTGTCGCTAGGCTCGTCCAGGTGGAGGCTCCGTACCAGTCCGAATGCTGCATCACATTGAAGCGTTATGCTGGTTAGTAACTCGTTTGTTGATACTTGAAATGCTATAATTTGGATCACTAAACCAGGCAAGCTCGCAGCTAGAAGCGCACAATTTCGGAATCGGATGATTCACTCCAACTCATTTCAAACAAATGGCTCGAAAGGAGAAGTGCGACATGTAAACAATTAATATCCCTTCTCCTCTCTTTGAAGGTCGGTCTCAAATTGAAGGTCTCTGTAGAGTGGAGAAACATGGTCTAACAATCCTTCCATTTTTGTTCAACACATTTAGTGCATTTAGTGTAGGTGGCACTTCCGCCGCCCTAACTCAAAAACGTCCGTCATGGTTGTGTAGATGTCGGTGTGGCGCCTCTTTTGAACCAAGTTAAAATGTCCCATTTCCATTTGAAAGGGTAGAAAAAGTAGTTTCTGTACGTACAAAGCCTATATTTAGGGAAATTTTCGTAACGCCAAAACGCGGTACAACATTTAGCGCTTGTCTTGAACAAACTACGTCGGTTAAAATGAGATTTTTACGAGTTGACGGGTTGCTGCGTGCGTTCCGAGTGAACCATGGGTTGCATTATTGATAAGGGATGGAGGGGAGTTTGATATTTCGTGCATTGGGAAGTCCACGTGAACTACTAATTACTATTTTGCCACACCATTAATTCTCACTTTGTTGGGGGCTTTAGCCTCATACGACATAAACGATGTATAAACATACCTACTAGATTGGGGCTTGGAAAGCCCTTACTTGAGACTCCTACCTCTCCGTGCGTGGGGGTTTCATCGTCGTTCATATCACCTCAATCGAAAATGAATAATATTCATTTTCGATTGAGGTGATACGCATATTATGCGGCCCGTAAGTGGCCTGGCCAGAGTTGTGAATCCTTCTTTTCAAGTGAGCCCTTCGCCCCTTCACCAGGAGAGGTTGGAGTCTCAAGTATAGTTTGTTTTAAAGTTGTATTGGTTACTGTGTTGTTGTTACACAACTTGTGTGCAGTTTCTTGATTGTGCATAATACCGCACGTATTCTCAATAGCTTAAGGCTCTTCGAGAGTCTCTATCGTGAATGGTTGAATTGGACTAAAGATTCATGTAGAGATTGGGCTTGCCTCTGTGGATAGTTATTCCATCCTGCTTAATTTTTGAGGTACGATACCATACCACTGAGTTGAGGGATTTAGGGCGCTGCTGTGAAAATGTCAGACTGTTTGAACGAGATGGATCAGTCTCATTTAACCTCGTCTTTCTCAAAACTTGAAAAATGCAGATACACGACGTTTAAACTAACGACGGCAGAACTGTACTCATTTCTTTTTCTAGGAATGGCCCTGACCAACCTCACGTTCGGCGATGGCAATAACAAAGCGCTTCTGTGTTCGATGAAGAGTTTCATGACTGCTTTGGTTGCTCAGTTAAACTCTTCAAGTGAGGATCTAACCCAAGTAAGTGTCTATATTGAGTCGTTTTTGTCAATTTTGGTTTATTATTCCACCTATGTAATCGAGACGGGGGTCGAAAATTTTGATCGGCATCAAAATTTGTTATTATTCCTCCCAAGATGTGTAAATTCCAACCGGACCGTTTGGGGCTCTCTGCGGCTAAAAAGGGGGTTTTAAGGTTTTGGCTATGAGGCCGAGTTAGGAGTCGTTTTCGAAGTATTTTTGGAACCAAGAACGATCCCATTTCACCGTTTAAGATCTAAGGGCATTCGTGGGGCTACAAATAGAGCTTTTGAAGGTTGTCATGAGAGCAAATGAGGGCAATTTCTGAGTTGTTTTGGTCTGTCAAAACATCGTACAAAATTTTTTTTTAGCATGGCTCATGTTTTGGCCGTGACAAAACTGCCCAAAAACGTTTGTAAGGGAGGGAGACGCGGGAGTGTCACGTTTACATATTACGTAATATATAACATTCGTTAGGCTACTAGTTCGGCGTCCTCACATGTCGTACGTTAGGCCACTAGTTCAGCGTCCTCACTTGTCTTACCATTAGGCCACTAGTTCAGCTTCCTCACTTGTCTTACCGTTAGGCCACTAGTTCAGCTTCCTCACTTGTCTTACCATTAGGCCACTAGTTCAGCGCCCTCACTCGTCTTACCATTAGGCCACTAGTTCGGCGTCCTCACTTGTCTCACCGTCAGGCCACTAGTTCGCCGTTGGACAGTTACTTCTCCAACACACAAGATGGGTTTCAATCCCTCGGTTAAAGGTCGATCCATACATATCCATACATATAAGTGATATCAGTGAATCTTTGGTCGTCAGAGATCCGTCCACACACCAGCGTTACAAGCCGCATGGAGCGCTGATGGCCACGGATTCATTGAAACACTGAAGTGTGTGGATCAACCTTAATAAAGCAAGCTGGCGAGGCCCAAAGGGTCGAGTTTTTTTTTTAAATACCTATATTTTTTAATAACTTTGTCATAAAAATTAATTTTTGCATAATTCACCTTCATAAAGCTAATATCCAGCACTGCATGTTTCATCTTGTTTTCGTTGATTTCTTAATTAAAAAATGTGACAAAATTAAATTTTTAAATAAATTTTGTTTAATTTTTTCAACAGGTAACGGCTAGTGTGCTTAGGAACCTTTCTTGGAGAGCGGATGCTGCAAGCAAGCAATCATTGCGCGAAGTCGGTTCAGTTCCTGCTCTTGTCAAAGCGGCCATGACGGCCACACGAGAGCCGACTCTGAAATCCGTTCTGTCTGCCTTGTGGAACTTGTCGGCACACTGCAACATCAATAAGGTCAGCATTATCAACTCAAGTTGGAGTTTATGGGTCGAGGGATGGATTGTTCAGTTTGTTTTATGGGTCTGCTTCAGGTTGACATTTGCGGTGTGGACGGTGCTCTGCAGTACCTCGTACAAATGCTAAACTACCAGTCTTCCTCGAAAACGTTGGCCGTCGTTGAAAACGCCGGTGGAATATTAAGGAACATATCCAGTCACATTGCCGTCAGAGAAGACTACAGGTTGGCGCGTTGAGTTTATTTGTGCGACTTTTAAATTATGAAACCTCAATTGAAACGAAACATTGTTCATTCAGGAAAATCCTTCGAGAGCACAACTGCTTGGCGATCCTGTTGAGGCAACTTCAATCGGCGAGTTTGACCGTAGTGAGCAACGCTTGTGGAACTTTGTGGAATCTTTCGGCCCGATGTGCGACTGATCAGCGCGCTCTGGTGGGTCTGGGGGCCGTCCCAATGTTAACATCTCTGGCTCATTCGCGCCATCGAATGATCGCCATGGGAGCGTCGGCCGCCCTGAAAAATCTCCTTCCTGTTCGTCTTGCCCAACAACAAGCCTCCACCCCGTCAGGTACATACGATTACACAAACTTTGACATGAAAATCTATACCACTCATTCAGACCTTGTCCGAGGGTGACTATGGGCCACTTGCACCAAACAGCCGTGGGTTTAACTTACCGAAATCTTTACCTTATCCTGCCAGTTTAGTCATCTTATTTATTTATTTATTTATTTATTTATTGAGAAACGGGCAGAGCCCAATTATACAAAAGTAATACATACACTCGTAGGCAGAAACATATAAATCACTAATTATCGTAGACAAAATTTGTCTATTTAATGGAAACACAACCGAATCGATGCATATATAATTATGAATGGAGACCTAAATTACAAATAAATGGAAGTAAATGAAATGAACTTTATGGCGATCGGTAACACAGATAAAGAAGTCAAGAAGAAAGGAAAAATTCGTGGAGCGTACGTTTGAGGTGAGTAGGAGAGTAGGAGAAGAAGTCAAGATATGGTGGGGAGGAGGTGAGAAGGTTGGCAAGACGGGGGAGGCGACAAAGCGTACGGTGGTAGAGGTAATTGGTTGGCGAAAAGGGAACGTTGAAGGGGTGGGCAAAACGCGACGAGGGGCGCGGGGCTCGCAGACCAATTGAGCGGAGAAGTTCGGGAGAATTGATGCGACCGTGAAGAAGTGCGTGGAGAAAAACCAAATCAGCTGACTGGCGGCGGTCGACAGGCCTCAGCAGATGGAACCGAGTAGAGAGAGCAGAGTAGTTAATCTCAGTGCGAGGAATGCCCAACTTATAGCCCAGGTACCGCAAGAATGCCCGATGCACACGCTCCACCTGCTCAATGTGACAACTATAGAAAGGGCTCCACACCACCGACCCATACTCCAGGACGGGCAGCACGAGAGAGCGATAGAGGGTCACTAGAGCAGGGGCCTCGGTAAATTCCCTCGTGTTTCGCCTAAGGAACCCAAGGGCTCGCATACCGCGCAGGGCGACCTGGGATACGTGGTCAGAGAAGGTAAGCTGGGCGTCAAGCAAGATCCCAAGGTCACGAACTGAGGACTGACGAACAAGAGAAGCCCCGTCGAGTTGGTAGTTGCAAATGATAGGCTCGGCAGTGCGGTGGAAGGTGGTGACCGAACACTTTGATGGGTTTAGCTTAAGGCCGTTTTGGCAACACCAAAGGGACAAAGTGTCGAGACAGTCCTGGAGGGGGGAACAATCAGACAAGTTGCGGATGGGACAAAAAATCTTGAGGTCGTCGGCATAGATAAGGTGGGAACACTGAGTGAGGGCAGCCCCGACACTATTCATAACAAGGTTGAAAAGTAGTGGGCATCTTACGAATTCTTTATTCAAATCCAAGGTAACAAGCCAAAACAAACAAAAACAAAACAAAAACATGAACAAGAAACCGACGGCCCGAACCACTGTGTCTCTACCCTGCTGCCTGGCGTCCAATGCCATTCTGGGCGCCGCGCCGCCGTCCTCTTGTCACGGGTCCGAAAGAAGGAGGCTCATGGGGAACTGTCCAAGCCGAGCTGAACAGCTGCACCACCCTCGAAGCCCAGCAGGTTGTCAGCGCACCTCCAGCGTTTCCGAGCACCCCTGAGACATAAGCTGCTTGCTCGAAGAACTGCGAAGGCCAGTCGAGCGCGTACCCACTCGCGAACTTTGCTCTGGTGCCGTCCCCAGATTTCAGAGAGCCTCTCCGCCAGAACCTTGATGAATGCTCTCGCCTGCGGATCCCACAAAACATCCACCGAGCACACCAATGGCGTGAATGTAGCGTGGCGCTCTTCGCATGCGCTTGGGTACTTCCTTCGCTTCTCCTGTTCAGCTGATGCAAGTACTGCCGAGACGGAGCGAGAAACATAAGAGGGAGCGTCGGTGTGAACGACACCAAATAACGCATCCCTCTGAGCCTCCCAAACCCCTCGTCATACAAGGTCTCCTCGCAAAGCCGGATGTGAGGGCGTTGCCTCCTTTATCAGCGACTCTTTAACGCAATTCCCCCAAGCGCAACTCAGCAACTCCCCAAGAACATCTCATTTCATTGTGGCGCCGGGAAATCAAACCACCCATCTTACAATTCAACGCATGTTCTGGGGAGAACACTGAACCACAACCATCACACAAGGCAGGTAATCCAACTGGTTTCCGCTTGTATCGCATAGCCAACCCATAACGGAACTCAGTGGCAGATAGATAAAAATTCTGACCCCGCAGTGGGAGTGCAGTAAGTCAACCAGACGTTTTACATCGGCTGACCGCAGTCACTGACCTACCAATGGCCTGGAAAGGTGCTCACTGTGGCAAGTAGCAAGGCATCTTCTTCCTCATTCCTCTTGCGTACAGCCTCCCGTTTCAGTGGTCATCCTTGTGAGGTGGTCCCCTACCTCCAGTGAAGATCCTTTCAGGATGGCGTTCACCAGTTCAGCCGACCCTTTCCGTGAAGTGTCAAAAGACAGGCAGGCTGAACGTGTCGGGTCGTTCATTTTACTGAGGCGTTAGAAAATTACGTTTCACCACTTCATTTCTGACGTCAACTTTACGCTGAGGCTGTTGGTTACCGTTTTGTTAACTTAACGTGCAGTGTTGCCCAAAAGAGCCCATATTCTGTGTCCATATTCTAGTCCATTATTTTATACTCTGCCTTAAGCCTCCGGCAAGTGAGTTGGTGAAAGTGGCTCTATGTGGGTATGTCATAAGCCGATTTTTTTCTACCATCTCAGTGGCCCGATTAGCTGCAAATAGGAGGGTTGAGATCTCCCTGAAATGCGCGCAAACCGGCGCATTTGCGCCCAACTTTCTTAATTTAAGTGGGAACCCCTATTTTTGCGAATTTGGATTTCCCCGCCAATTTTACACCCGATAAGCGCATTGAGCGCAATTTCCGACGCGCGCTAATCTGTGAAACTCTTCCCCTCTTCGTTGTTTACAGTTCCATAGAGTCAGTGTTTCCTTGGTATCCTACCCTATTACTTGACCTCTTATTCAAATGGGCGAGCGAAGCGAGCCCCCCTGTCCGAGAAAGTGGTCGCTGTATCCTTCCTGGAGATCCAAGTTTTAATACTAAATCCCGAAAAACGGGAGGATTTGACGGCAGGCGGAGTAAAAACGAATTTTAGATATCGACCTTAGGCGCGCAGGATCGGGCATGCGTCTGCTCTTGAATCATAGACAGATAGGAGCTGGCCCTGCTTGGGGTGGGTGAGGTCTGTGAAGCTCTCCCCATTCTGGCGAGACATTTTCCTACGATCGGCTTTTAGGTTACTTTCAACACCCACAGGGTCATGTCCACGGGGTCGGATTAGAATTCGCATTTAAAATAAATATAAATCATCACTTGACTTATTATTCAAACAGCCGAGCGAAGTGAGGCCCCCCTGTCAGAGTGCCAGTAATAATAATTTAGTAATGATATCCATTTTGTTATTAGGGAGCGTGTCTCTGCTGGTTCGCAAGAAGAAAGCCCTCGAAGCGGAACTGAACAGCTCTCTCTCGGAAACATTTGACAACATTGACCCCTGCCCACAATGGGATTCTGATAAGGAATCTACGCTGTCTCAGGTTGGTTTCACTTGCAAGCTCATTCTAGGCTTTGTCACATGATGGTTGTTGTCATCCATATTGTGTGTTGCAGTCGAAGGAGGATTGTGACCAGATAAACCAATCAGTTCAACAAATCACTCTCGAAGAGCCCATGAACGAGCAGCCAGTTAATTACGGGTTGAAGTAAGTACCACACTTCTCAATTAAGCGACAAAACGTAATTGAATGCGTGGTTTTGGCTATTAAATTTATGTTCATCTTTAGTTAGTCTCATCCACAAAACAACCACCACACTATTTTGTTTTTTCAGGTATTGCGAAAACGAGAATAAAGGAAATGAGACGGATAATGACACTGTTAATTATAGCATCAAGTTTAAGGAGCCAGAAGAAACGGAGGAAAAAGTAAGTTGAGATGATCTTCAATGCAAATGAATTGTTGGAGATTCGAATGCATTTTTTCATTGTCTATTTTTTCCAGAAATTCAGTGGCTCTTGTTTCAAAGAAGAAGCTGGACCTCAAAGTGATTACGCCGAGACTGATTTAGATCAATTAACTGACTACAGTTTGAGATACAGCGAAGAGGAACAAAACGATTCCAGTGATCCTACAAACGCAATAGATTCTAAGGTAAAAATGGTGTCTTGTCATGTGTGTATGGATTTGTGAAAGCAAGCGGAAGGAAAAGGACAAGCGACTTACAGTCAGTGTAGAGAAAATTAGACCGACTCACGGTGCATCGGTGACAGGGGTGAAATGGACAAAACTCTTTTTCCGGCGGAATCCTTAAGGACATTTCACGAAGATTGGAAAAATGCCCACATGTTTGGTCGCTAACAACTCCTTAAGAGTGCAAAACGAAAAAATCCACAAAATCCGCGTTTTTTTTACACTCAAACCTGAAAATAACTTGGTTGCTAAGGTAGATATATATAATGTATAAACATAAACGTTCTATATTGAAGGTTGGACCTGTAGTTTATACCTGCTGTCGAGTTTTTACCTCCAACCACCAAAATCGGTACCAGTTCAATATTCTATCTACCAGTGCGACGTTGCCTACCGTGCCTGGCCTTCATCTATACCCCCCTACATCTATTCTCACCGTGTCTGTTTCTATGTCACAAGCCTTCTCCTCTGAAACGGTAAAAATATGCCGATTTTTTTTCTACTGTCTAGGTGAACCATTTAGTACTAATGGGTTAAGATCCTCCTGAGATGCGCGCAAATAGGCGCATTTGCGCCCAGCTTTCTTTTTTCAACTGGGCACCCCTACATAATTTTTTTCTCGGATTTGTTTTCCTGAGCCAATTTTACGTCCGATAAGCGCATAAGTGCGCTCTTCCTATCTTCCTTTTTTCAAATGGGCGAGCGAAGAGAGGCCCCCTTTCAGAGTCTTCTAATATATTAGAGTGGGAGAATGTTATGCTTTCTACTGACTTGCCTCGTTCCCTAGGAGTTGTGTTCAATCGGTTTTTAAAGACATGAACCATCCCTCATGCAGTAGGGCAGCGTAGATGGGTGGACGAGCTTCCGTTCCCTAGCAGTTTACTCTAAGTAAACAAAGTAATGAACGAAGAATATTTAGATAAGCTCCAGCATATATTTATTCATATTTAAGCCCAGTTCTCATAGCAGACAGCATGACCTACCCCTACACCCATCAGGTAGATATCATACAATGGTAGATAGCATGTTCATCAGTGGACCATGGTCAGTAGACCGGTTCCCCAAAATCACTGCTGCAGGTTTACGCAAAAAATTACTATTTAACTAGTTTAATATAGTTTGATGATCACTTTAAAATTAAAACCAGAAGAAGGAAATTACCTTTTTTGGAGAAAAGTTCAAATAAATATTGACTAGTAGGGTTGTGAGCTCTTTGATTGTTTTTTCTTTGTAAATGACATGTAGGCACTCACTCTGAGGAACATTGTCCATCATCGGAGAACTAATACCTCTCACAGAGGACTCGACTGTAGTAAAGGCCGCTTTACACGCTACGACAAATCGCAACGATCAGGTTGCACCAACTTATCGCTCCAATAAATCGAAAGGGAGAGGCCGCTTTACACGCTACGAGCAGAATCCGATTCTGAAAAATCCATCAAATTTAGCTTATGTGTTTTGAGATATTAGCAAAAACAAAATTAATGAATAAATAAACAAAATTAAATGGCACGTTTTCAGCGTTTTGCAGTGAAACTATGCGTTCTACGGCAAATATTGCGAGTATCAAATTGGAAGAGCATTAAATTTCCTACAAATTGCACTAGTCAACTTTGATTTTTTGACCCACCAGTAAGGGAACTAGAGAGCGTTGAAAACTTGACGAATTTTCCCACTTCCGTAAAACGCATTCTAAGCGACTAATATTTTCCTTTTCTTACCATTTACTATGCAAGTCTAACGGTTTTAGAAGGTATCCCGTGCATGTGCAATCAAAAAGCAGTCATTTCAGTATACATTGCCAGGGGACGTCAGGCCCACCAGCAGGACCTTGAAATCCACTTCTCCAACGACAGCTGTGACGACTAAAGCCTGTCAGCTTCCTCCTCATCTTTTTTATATGATACACCGTTAGACATGATGCCTTAGACTTGCATAAGATACCTAATATCTTATGGTAAGAAATGGAAAATAGTCGCTTTGAATGAGCTTTGACGGAAGTGGGGAAATTCGGTAAGTTTTCAACGCGCTCTACTTCCTGTACTAGTGAGCCAAAAATTAAATGTGACTAGTGCTTTTTGTTGGAAATTTAATGCTCTTTCATTTTGATACTGACAAAGTTTGCCTTAGAACGCATAGTTTCGGAGTTATCGGTAAAAAAATTAAAAAAGTGCTAAAATTTTGGATTTTTTCGAATATTCGGTACGTTTTCAATGCGCTCTAGCTCCTGTACTTGTGGGTCAAATATCAAAGTTGACTAGTGCATTTTATAGGAAATTTAATGCTCTTTCATTTTGATAATGGCAACATTTGCCGTAGAACGCATAGTTTCGAAGTTATAAACTGAAAAATGTGCCAAAAGTTTGGAGGTTTCGGCGAATATCTCAAAACGCAAACTCTGTTGGATCTCTTCAGATTCGGATTCAGCACTCCAAAAAACTGAATGACTTGAAACTCTAACCACCTATTCCCGCGTCAAACGATACTCAATGCGCTAATCAAGGCCATGTTTTGTCTGCAGAGTGAAAGTTCCAAACCTCCAGTAGACTCCAGTGTGGAACCTTCTCCAGAAAAGAGAGATCAAGGTACGGTTTCCTTTAGGTTTCACGTGTAATGTCTCGGTGAATAGTGCGCACTGCATCGATCTCTCCAATTGTCTTCTTTTTTCGTCCACAGTGAAAAACGCGGTCCTAGAAACTCCTTTGATGTTCTCACGATGTAGTTCACTCGGCTCACTGAGCAGCTGCGAGCAGCAAGACGACTGTCGATCATCAGTCGTCAGTGAATTCAGGTACATTCAAGAGCTTTATTCGGGTTGGTCTCATCTGACGTGATTTTCACTATTCTTGATTTTTCTAGCCGAATGACCAGCGGAATCATGTCACCCAGCGATCTACCGGACTCGCCCACGCAAACTGTTCCTCCCAGCCCCAGAGTGAAAGCCTCTCCTTCTCTTCCAGGTACCCTTCATTTTTAAAGTTACACCAACTTCACGCCATTCAAACAAAAGCCATTTTAACCTAACAATTCCACAGTTACAGTAGAGGAGACGAAATCGCAAGAACCCCCCGGGGTGTTTGATGACTCGGTGGTTGCCTTCAAAGAAGAAAGCACGCCAGCCCAGTTCTCAACTGCCACGAGCCTTAGCGATTTAACGTTTGACGATGAAAATCAGGTAAACATTTCTGCTGTAAGGGCAATGAATAATGTTATGTTTACCTACTTAACTCAATTCTTACATTGCAGGAGACAACTTGCGAAAAACTTCTTGCCGCTGTGTCCGAAGAAGAAGATGAAAACATCCTCGCTGATTGTATTAGCAGTGGAATGCAAAACAACAGGTCGCTTCTTGGTTCTAATAATAATAACCTTGTTTTCCATTATTTTCAGTTACGGGCTGATTTTAAAAATATTTTACAGAGAATCAAATTTGAGCCGAATCCCCAGAGCCAGAGGCATCCCGGTCAAAGCTCCAACTAGTGTCCGGCCAGCGAATCAAGTAAGAATTATTACAATAACTATAACCAAAAAGTAGAATTTGGAGTGAGCGTTGCGCTTTGCTGAACGGATTTTGGCTCACATCCAGCTTGATTTGCACGTTGTTTAAGAGCGTAGGGAAGTGAAGGAAATACGCGACTCTGAATTAAAATTTTACTCTCATTTTTCGATTTTATCATCCAAAACACTGTTAACGGTTTTCCATACCTTTTCTCCATACATTTTCCATACTTTTCCAGCCGAATATGATTTTGACGTGGACGTGTGTTTTATGAGGGGATGAACTGTTCTGAACACAGACCACGATCTCTTGCTTTTCCTTTTCAAGGGAGAAACTAGCACTCTGACAGGGGAAACTCTGAAACGACCACTTTCTCAGACTTCTAAACCACTAATTTGAATAATAGGTCAAGTGATGGGGTACCTAAATCTAAACCACTAATCCTCACCGTGTCTTTTAAATGCCTAAAAACCTCCCTATACACACCAGAATATATCCGACATTAGTGTGGAATGAACCATCTCCCAATTCACGGGAGGTAAACGATTTTTCGACCCAAGTCAAGGGGACCTTTGCAGACCTCACAGACCTGAAGAGCGGTCGGCCCCAATAAGGTCGAAGACACACCAGAGGCCCTCCAAGGTCTACAGACTCCGCAGGGGCCAGCCCCTATAAGCTCTAAGAATCGTTCAAATTAAACTCGCCGTCTAAATTCGCTGGTCTTCGGAATTCGTTCGTTCTGGGTTTCTTATTAAAATTCTGGAAACGCCGACTCAATAAGACTGTAAACAACGAAGATGGGCGTATCAAAGGAAAAATGTCGATATTTCGATATATTCTGAGCATCGACCTACTGGCTACATCCCTTTCAAAACCCCCATTTGTAGCCTCTTTGAAGCCCCCTTGTGTAGTTGGATGAGTCCGAAGCCCCATTGAATGAATTCTAAGATCAAAACTGACACCCCACTCGACCTCCTGACTAAACCCCATCAAAACTCCCCATTTGTAGCCTCTTTGAAGCCCCCTTGTGTAGTTGGATGAGTCTGAAGCCCCATTGAATGAATTCTAAGATCAAAACTGACACCCCACTCGACCTCCTGACTAAACCCCATCAAAACCCCCCATTTGTCGCCACATAGACGCCCTTAGATCCTCACGGTGTAGTCAGGTGAGCCTGAAACCCCCAATAAACGTCCAAAACTATGATGCTGACACCCCACTCGACCTCCTAGCTAAACCCCATCAAACCCCCATTTCTAGCCTCCTTGAAGCCTCATAAATCCCAATTGTGTAGTTGGATGAGCCTGAAGCCCCAGAAAATGAATTCTACGTCCGAAATTGCTACGAAAATGACACCCCACTCGACCTCCTGATAAACCCCATCAACCCCCCCCCCCCCCATTTTTAGCCTTGTAAGCCCTTGGATCCTTACAGTGTAGTCAGGTGAGCCTGAAGCCCCATTAAACGTCCAAAATTGCTATGAAGCTGACACCCCACTCGACCTTTGGCTTATCCCCATTTCTAGCCTCCTTGAAGCCCCATAGATCCCAATTGTGTAGTTGGATGAGCCTGAAGCCCCAGAAAATGAATTCCACGTTTGAAACTGCTACGAAAATGACACCCCACTCGACCTCCTGGCCCCATTTGTATTCTCATTGAAACTCACTGACTCCCATTGTGTTGTCGGATGAGTCTGAGACCAATAAAATGAATGATGTGTGGAAGAAAAGAGTGTACTTTCCTGCAACGATTTTTTTAGAAGTTTTTAAAAGTTCTTGTGGTCATTAAACTGTTTCCCAATGTTATTTTATACCTACCAAATTTTGTTATTGTGGGGGATTCACCTCACTTTCTTTCGCAATCTCGCCAGCCCGCCAGAGTTCGTACCGGCGGGGGGGGGGGGGGGGGGGGAGCGGGACGCGCTATGGTCGTGGCGCTGCCATGCGAACTCCTCTTCTCCCACCAGTGAGTCAGCCTTCCCGTTGGAAGACAGGCTTAATTAACGACAGCAATTGCCATTTACTGTATCGACTGTGCGATTGTGTATCGTTAGCAATATTGTTGGGTTGAGTGGTTTCGGCAAGCAGTCTAAAGCAGTGATTATTCAGGGATCAAACCTGCTGACCAGGCCTCCCTTGGCGACACTTTGCTTGTGGAAGCTAAACAAGCGGGAATGATACACGTGGGTCCGTTGCCCAGGACTCCTTTAGCGACATTTCGCTTAAGGGAAGCCAGGAGATTGGCCTCACGTGAGACCGGGTCGGCTGTCCAGGCCTCCTTTGACGACTTTTCGTATAAGGTAGCTGCAGCAGCTGTGCCCAGTATAACTGTGAGCCCAGGGTGAATCAATACCAGCCATGAAATATCGTGTAGGGTATTCTCTTCCCCTCGGTTCCCTTTCAAAGACTCAGCATCTCCACAGTACCATGACATCACATTTGCTTGGAGTCTGCGAATCTCCCTTGTCTGTGGCAGCATCTTCCCCCAGGTCTGCAGATCACGACGATTCGTGTTCTGCCCTGGAGGGAAATGTTCCCATACTCCCTTCCTCTTCCTCCACAACATACGGCGGCGAAATCGTAGATTGAAGCCACCGGCCTTCCGCCAAACACACAACTCAAAATATAGTGAATCTAATTTCGAATTTAGAAACACGAACACATGTAGGCACACTTCCATCATCCGCTGTATGGGGTGTCCCAAACTTATTATCCACGAAAAGGGAAACCATGGTGTTGGTTTTAACTAGATAATTCATTTAAAACTTTCATTTCGTTAATATGCCATGAATAGTGTGGCAGTAGATGTGATGAACTTGCCCAAGTCGGGGTATTACTATTCCAGCTTGGCACCTTCACAGTTTGGAGCGCTCTGGAGGTTTTGCCACCTCCTCAATTGTGATTAAAACCTCGTTTTCCACCTTTCATCGAACTTAAGTCTCATCTAGATTTCCATTTTGAGCGAAATCATCCATGTAATGAGATTACGATGATAATTGGTCTGTGACATCATATTTCATCCTCAAAACGGTAGAAAAAGCACTGCACGTAGAAACCTGGTTGGTTGCAGGTCCTTGACGAAACCCCTGTACAGTTCTGCACGGAAGATACCCCCGCTAGCTTGAGCCACGCTACGTCCCACTCAGAGCTTTCTTGCGCTTTGTCAGACGCGTCGTCCGATCACGAAAACATCCTAGCCGAGTGCATTCAATCAGGCATGCCCCAGCCCCAGGTCCGAACCTCTTCCTTTCATTTACTTATTTACATGATTTGATTGTTTTACAGCCCAGTCATACAGTAGGTACGCTTAAAAAAAAAAAAAAAAACCGCAAAGTAACGGGTAGTTCTGATTTTGTGATTTGTTCCATGACATATTCGCACTTGTTTTGTTTTTTGATATTTTTATGCGTTATATCTTAAGCGTTTTATGAATTTGTCAAAATTTCACATAGAAATCCTTCGAATTGCCTTTCGCCTGGCTGCCATAGGCAATTTAAACGGGCTTTCACGTGAAAAAACAAAATTTGGAGTCGGGCCATTATTTTCCGAGCCACAGCCGAAAACGTTTTTAAAAAAAATGTGTTTTTCCGCTTACCGAGCGCTATCAGATCCGAGTTTTGCTTTAAATTCCTTACTTACAAAATTTGTAATAATATTTAATAATAATAATATTTTAATAATATAATAATAATATTTAATATCCTCGTAGAATAACTATTTTGACCGTAATTTGGGTCTGAAATTTACCAAAATTTGAAATTTAAATCTTTTGGAAACATCGCCTATTTTCATACCAACCGTTGGTCTTACCGAGCTCGAGTTGTCGCAAAATTTTATCTACTTTAAAATAAGTACCTACGTATAAAAAATTCGTAAAAACGCTTAGCATGGAAGAAGGAGAAGGAATTGTTAGTTCATAGGAGGTGGTGGGCTACCCGCCAAAGACTGCCGAGAGTAACGCACTCTGAACAGGCATCCTTTTTCACTAGTAAGTTAACCTGGTGCCCGCTAGGTAGAGTCCAGCTTTGTGGTTTGAAGTTCTCGGCATTTGCGGTTCATGAATATTTGTGGCATAAAGCCTGCTCCCTGCAGACGGCCTCAGACGGCTGGGCGATGCCGCCGTCCCCCGACACCCCAGAGATGTATATTTATGGATATTAAATTTTATTTGTCTTAAGGGGGAACCGGAGTGGGGTTTGGTGAGATTCGCAGATAAGAGATGGCGCCCCAGTCGCCCCGAATTAAACCCAATTTTCGCTCAAAAGTAGTTCCAAATTAGCTGAGCAACCAAACAATATTTTTTGAAACGGCCAACGGGAATCTCTTTACTATACTTATCAAAAAGAGGCCAACGTGCAACATTTTCGAAATTGCTTCTATTTAAATAAATATTTAATTTTGAATTTTAGCCAATTTTTGAATTTAGCTCATTATGAGGTGGAGGAAGAAATTCAGCTTATACCACCCTGAAGAACATCAAGAAATGAACATTATTCGCCGAAACTAATCATTTCATCAAAAAACGCGATCGGAATCCGGTTTCCAGAATTATGCTAGATTAGCGGAGTGAGTTGAAACGGGCCGTGAAGGGAGAGCTTGGTGACTCATCTCACCCCCCCCCCCTTCCCACACCTCAATCACCCCACTTACTCAAACCAACAAACACCAGGATGCCCTTTGTACCTGCGGCAAGTTTTTTATTTTTACATACTTTCTTTGATTCCTCTCTCACGCCTGGTGTTTCAGCTTGAGCCTATCAGAGGATTTGAAGCAGATGGCGATCGAAATTTTTAGGCTACCCTAAATTTTTGGTTTTCTATTTTCACGGGCGGCTACAGATATATTATATTAGGTGGATGATATCTTCTTTGTATGTAGTTGAATATTATTTTGAGAGGAAAAAATACAAAACTTAGAATTTTACCCAACATAATATCATATTATGATTTAGCTTTTTATTACAATATACTATTGTATAATATGACTTATTATAAACTTAGTGTATAATAATTGAAATAATACTTACTAATAATAATTATTATTATTGTATTACAATAATTGTGCCTAATCTATCAAAGTCAAAAGTTTTTTATTTTCTCCACTAGCTTCGATGAGCTTTTTGGATGGGTTGTTCTGTTGGTTTGATTGGGATGGTCCTGGTTGTTATGAGTGAGAGTAGTGATACGATTATGTCTGAGATGTCTTCTTTTGAGTCTTGTCGCAAAACCTGGTGGAGCTGTTATTGCCGCGATGCATGGATTCATGTTACCTTCGGCCTTCTCCACCAGTTTTGTGTATCCTAATCTATAATCTAATTTCTAAATTCTAAATGTCCGTCGGCCGTACGCCGTCCACCGTCCAGGCCGTTTTGGGCAGTAGGAAATTTTTAAAAAACTGATATTTTGACAAAATACTCGGTTTACCATCTAGTAACTAGAAGACAACTGTTGTGCCCGCAAGGTATTCAGCCCGATCGCTCAAACCCGTGCGGCGCTATGGGGCTATGGCAGCGGGTTTTTGAAGGCTTTTAGCTATGGGATCGAGTTAGGTGTCGTTTTCGAAGTATTTTTGGACGTAGAATCCATTTATGGGGTCCCGGAACGATCCGATTTCACTGTGGCGATCTATAGGGCTTTCATGGCTCTAAAAATGGGGTTTTTGAAGGATCCCAGTTGATTGAATATTTTTCAAGCAAAAAATAGATAATTTTTGAAAAAGAAATTTTTTTCTTTAATCCAAAAAATGTTTTTTCCAAAATTTGTTCCATTGGCACAGAAATAATTTTTGCACAAGTATTTCAAAGAATAGTAAACGCAGTAAAACGCAGTAAAATTTGCAGCGTTTTCACTTTTTTCGTGTAGGTAAGTCCGAAACTATGCGTTCTGCGTAATTCACTATCATAAACGCTGCAAATTTTACATTAGGGTTTATTATTCTTTGATTTAGGTTACTTGTGAAGAAATTTAATTCTGTATCAAAACGAATTCATTTCACAAATTTTTGTTCTTTACTTGGAAAATATTTACTATAAAACATTTGACCTGGGATCATTCAAAAATCCCATTTGTAGCTCCATGAAAGCCCTATAGATCGCCACAGTGAAATCGGATCGTTCCCCGACCCCCCAAAAAAAAAATGGATTCTACGTCCAAAAATACTTAGAAACAACACCTAACTCGATCCCATAGCCAAAAGCCTACAAAACCTTGCGCGCACAAATAGATGGTAAACCAAGTACCTATTTTGTCAAAATTTCAGATTTAAAAAAAATTTCTACTGCCCAAAACGGCCCGGACGGCGGACGGAAATTTCGGTTTTGGAATCTAGACCTCTTGAAACGGACAATGTCAAATTTTGAGGCCGATCGGAGTCGTCTACATCCGTCGCAAAAACATAGGTGTAATATTCCAAGAATAATAAACCAAAAGTGAACGAGCATTAAATTTCCTATAAAATGCATTAGTCAATTTTGATAGAGATCCACGCTGAAAATTTCTGAGGGACTTTATAATTTTCATCATTGATTTGGACTTCAAAAAAATTTGATACCCTCCCCGAAATTGATAAGTTACTTAGGTATAAGTTTACTTTATAAGTAACTAAGTAAGTAACTGTTACTTTATTCGTTTTCTATAGTTGCAATCTTCAAAATTCCAGATTAGTCCCGAGTCTCTTTCTATCTTTTTTGCTTTTTTTTCATATGTTATTTATATTTATTTATTTATTTATTTATTTATTTATTATTATTATTATTATTATTATTATTATTATGTATAATGTGAGCATTTTTCAAAATGGATCTGTTTTGTTTAATTTTATGAATTTTACTTTTTATTACTTTGTTGGAAACAGGTTTTCTGTTATCTCTGGTGCGGTCAAAATAATTCAATATCGTCAGTGTAGAGCATTTAGCAACATTGAAACAAGCTGGATAAACGGTCCGAGAAAAAGAGAAAGGAAAAAAAGTCTGCATCTATGAAGGGGTGAAGTCCACCGAGGTTTCTCCGAACTTGCACCCCCAGCCCTCCTCGCCCTATTCCAGCCGAACTCTTATTCGGAGTGACTGATTTTGGCGGGAAACCGGATTCCGCCGCTATCTGAAGGTTTAAATTGAATTTGAAAATGCCTGCTTATTCCTTAGGTTCACTGCAAGGGCGGTATAAGCCAACTTTTGAATATTTCGATCAATTAATCACCGAAAATTCAGTAATAAAAATTGATTAATTTGTAATTAATGACTAAATCAATAATTAAAAAATAAATTCAACGTTGGCCTCTTCAGGATTGGAGTCCTGAGCTCAAAACATTTTTCAGAATTGAAATTGATCACTTAGATGCCGAGTTAATTTGGATCTACTTTTGAGCATCTACCCTCTCTCTCGCACACTTGTTCGGCAAATCCACTCCGGTTCCCCCTTAAGACAGCAGTGGGTGTCACCGGGCGCGATCTGTGGACGTAAAGGCAAACTCCTTGGCCCTTACTAGTATCGAGGATACTCCCGGAGGTGTCGCTAGCAGTCGAATGTGGGACAAATGGGGAGGATTCGTTGAAAAGGAGAGGAGCTTTTGGGTACGCTTTGTAACGCTGAGTCACCATTCCTTCTCCTTCTTCCATGAACGCTTAGTTTAGGAGATAAAGGGCCGGTTTCACCACCTCGAGTTAGGCTAACCCAAGAGTTAGCGAAAAAAAAAAAAAAAAAAATCACGTTTCACCAGCTGTTGTCTCCTAGTTACCAGGACGGTTAACTTCCACTTTTTTAACTTCCGGATTTTCGGAAGTTATCTCGTAAACTTGAAGTTATGTTGTTGTGTGCTAAAACTGATTTTATGTCAATCTCTAACCTCAAAATAGCTAACTTGAACTTTAACGTGAGGTTGGTGAAACCGGCCCATAATAATCAAAAAACCAAAACAAGAGCAAAAATTGCGCGGGTTTTCGAGCTTTTTTTTTAGCCGCAAAATGAGCTATATAAGGACGGTTGAAAATCGTCGTTTTTTCAGTCGAATCCCATTCTGTAGAGTAAAATACTTGTTTTTATACCGTCTGCACAATTTTTAATCCTCTACGGAAATCAGGAGAGATTATGAAAATAATCAGCGTTTGAACTTTTGGCGGTAAGATTGACCTTCAGAAAGTAGTACAATAGAACGCCACCATGGACGCTGGCATCGAATCTACAGATTTCATGTCTAATCTGAACCTCCCTTCAAGATGGCTGATTGTTTATGTTAACCGATACAGTCGGTTTCTACGGATATTTGGAGAACTGTTGTCAGGTCTGCTTTCGGGTTTGGGACGGTAAATGACTTCATACCGTCCTTTTGTTTCAAACCTTCCAACTTCTTTAAGGTCCTGAAGGATAAATCGGGACTTTGTTTGCGGTATCAGGGCGTTATTAGTCATTTCATGGAACTAGCTTTCAATAATTGTAATTATTAAAATAAACAGAAAAAATGCTTATATAGCTCATTGGGTAGGTTACGTGCTTCTGATGCAAACAACATATCACATAATCACAACTACCCGTTATTTTGCGATTTCAGCTATGACTGGGCTATCAGTGTGATGTACCGTGTTTTGTCTGAGCCAATGTTTGGTTCAAGATCCAAATAAGAATGAACTTTCATTTCTCGATTTGACGCTGAAGGTTTGTTCCTGCACTCAAATTCAGTCATATCCATTTCCCGAATCCCCTCCGATTCATCATCAGCCGAAACAAACCTGTTTAAATTTATGCTTAATTCCTGACGATGGACAGTTGTCGCTAACAACGTTCTCCCTTGGCATGGCATGTTATGATTTGTGTCATTCGTAATGAGAAATTATTCACTTATTCAATTTTTCTAATAGACCGCCAGTGCAGAGAAGAAAGTGGGCAAAATCCAAACGGCTCACGTAGTCCCGAATTTGAAGACGGCTGCCGTCAAACCGCGACCCATGTCCATTCCCGCCACCCGGTAAGTACGCCATGAGACGACTGACAGTACCACAGCTTGATTTTTAGATTCGACACAGCGTGAGGATTAATTTGTCGATTTTCCAGCATGAAGCAGCTCGTGGCTGAGGATGAGGTGAACATTTTCGCCACTGAGGGCAGTCCTGGTAACTTCTCCATTCGATCGTCTCTCTCCGATCTCACCATCAATTCCAAACCAGAAAAGTAAGCAACTATGAAAACACTTTGTTGTGCTATTTGGATACCTCGAGGAGGTTGGAATTATTTCGTTTTCTAACGTGTTATTTCAGGGTCGAAACAGCTACTCCTCCGGACAACTCATCGCCACCCAGCTCGCTGGACCCGGAAGGTAATCATCACGATTAAAAAAAAAATTAATTATTTACAAAAACAAAAAATAGTTCGGTGGATACAATGGTACATATAAAAAAAAAAAAAAAAAAAAAAACGCTGCAAATTTTACACAAGGGTTTATTATTCTTTGATATACGTTACTTGAGCAGAAAATTAATTCTGTCAATGAAAAAAATTCAAAAAAAAATTTTTTGATTTTTATATTTATAAAAAATTTTTTTTGGATTTTTTCTTCAAAAAATGGATTTTCACATTTTTTTGTTGTTGTTATTTTGTTATTTTTTTTACTTGAAAAATATTTTACCACCTTCACCATGAAAATGGCGAAATTTCGGTCCTTTTTTTTGTTTTTTGCCTTTAACTCGGAAACAATGCGTCCTTGCGACATGACTACTCTATACAAAATTAAAGCTGATGAAAGTTCCTAAAAAAATGAGACCGAAAACGCCTCGCTAGCTTTCTCCGTTTGGCCGCTAGAGCGTGCTGAAGTTTGGCAATTTTTTTCTGTGTGGAATACGAATAAATTAGTATAGTGGTTGTAGCTCAGAAACTATTGGTCCGATTCCAATTTTTTTTTTTTTCTCGTGAAAGCTGATTAAGTTCTCCATCGCAGCTATTCCGTGTGAAATTTCGATTTGAGCTTTGATAAGGGAGGGAAAGAAGAACGTTTTCTGAAAAACGTGGTCGTAGATGGTAAAATTCCTTGTTTCCACACTTTCCGACGAATACTAACGGCACTTTTGTTGTTTCAATAGACATGCAATGTGCCGTTTCTTATATAAAATTTAATCAGCTTTGTGATTAAAAAAAAGAAAAGTAAGATCGGAAAAACCGTTCCCGAGTTATAGGCAGAAATGTGCAAAGAATCATTTTTTATTCACAATGTGCCACTTTTTTGCCGTGCCCGCCCCTCCCTTATCAAAGCTCAAATCGAAATTTCACACGGAATAGCTGCGATGGAGAACTTAATCAGCTTTCACGAGAAAAAAAAAATTTGGAATCGGACCAATAGTTTCTGAGCTACAACCGAAAACGTTCTGAAAAACGTTGTTTCCGCTCTCCGCGCGGTGTCAGATTGGACGTTTCTTTACGGCTGTTAGGTCCACAAAAAAAAAAATGTGACCAGTGAAATTGTCATATTATGACAATTAAGGTGTCAGGGTACCTTATGTGGGGTTCGGGGGACCGATTGTGGTGTTTAATAGGATTCGTAGGAATACGCGCCAAAAGGCTTAGTTAGAAAAAATGGTCAAACTTCAGCACGCTCTAGCGGCCAAACGGAGAAAGCTAGCGAGGCGTTTTTGGTCTCATTTTTTAGGAAATTTCATCAGCTTTGATTTCGTATAGAGTAGTCATGTCGCTAGGACGCATGGTTTCCGAGTTAAAGGCAAAAAACCAAAAAAAAAGACCGAAATTTCGCCATTTTCATGGTGAAGCCATATCCGAATTTAGTAGATAACAAAATTTTCGGATTCAGCACCCCCGAAAACGTATAGATCCGTCTAGAAAAATTCTTCAGGTATTTTTTCCGTTCCAAACTATCTAATGACTGGACTAATATTTTTAAGCCCTTTGACACAAAATGGTCTTTTGCCAAAAGGAACACCCAGGAATGTATGCTCTTGGACAAATTCGATTTCATCTCCTCCTGCAAGCGCAATGCATGCCTTAATTCTTTGGCCACCAAACTTCTGGAAACGCACGACTTTGGGTTTTTTCGGGGTTTACGGTCAGCTCCAATGACCTTGAATACTCCTCCAGGTCACGCAGCTTCCTTTCCGTATCGACTTTACTACGCCCAAAAACCACAATATCATCGGCAAACGATAGAAGCAAAATATCGCAATGCGAATTTACTTTCACTCCTTCCAGCCCTCTATCGCGCGTGAATTTTTCCATGCCCACAAAATAAAGGTAGAAAAGAAGCGGGCTCTTCCCAGCTTCACATTACGGAAATTCGTCGTCGATGGCGATTTCCGCCTTCTTATACGAGTCCTGGAGAGCCTCCAAGATATTCCCTCTGACTCCCAACTCCGCAATTCCACGGCGGTCCATGAAGGAGCTACCCGAAAGCGTTCCTGTAGTCTTAGACATCAAAGTGTCTTCCTAATGCAGTCGTCGTTCATCATAATTTGAGAAAATAGTCCTTTAATAACTTGAATTAAAAACAATATTGGATATTCTATCTTAACAGCGTATTGCGTTAACCAGAGCAATTCGCTTCGAACTGTTGACATTTTCGATCAATTAAAATCTTGCAGGAGCATCAGCCGACGATGTAACGCTGCTGGCTGACCAAGAAGACCAGGCGCTTTTGGAACAAGTGATTTCCTCCGGTCTCCCCACAGCACTTTCAGGTTAGTCCTTGACCCCTTAGCCCAGATTATCCTCTCATGTGTCTCTGACATGTTTGACATTCGGACAGCGTGCTTTTTTATCTTGATTGTGTTTGCTGACCCATTAACTATTGATCGATGAGTCACTCGTTCATTTCTGTGGCAGTAGACGACAAACGCTTTCACCGTCATTTCTATCAGTTTGATTAGATCCGTTGAAATTGTCTAAGTATGAAAGAGCGCCCTAATCTTTACAAATCGTTGAAAACTCGTTTGAAATTGTTCTTAGGTCTGAGTGGGCCTAAAGTGGACAGCGCGCCCAAAGACACGGACACATGGGCGGACGACACGCTCTCTTATCCGTCGATGAGTCTCACGATGCCGGCGCCCATTTCGTACGATGACGACGACGACGAGAAGACCGAAAAGGACGAAGCGACCCTGATGGACTCTCGGGTCATCAAGTTGGACTCGGGGAGAGTCGCTTTGATTTCTCATTTGGAAATGGAAGCGAGCTACCACGCTTTGGATCAAGTTCAACCTCCTTCCAACATGGCGTCAATTTTGTCTCTGTCGGGCTCTACGTCCATGCATGACAGGGTGAGCTTTTTGTAAAGGAAATACATTGATTGATGTGGTTGATTTTTTTATAGTGGAGGCAATAAATGATTCTAGATGGAAATGTTGAGAGCAGAAGAGATTTCATCGTCGTAGACCCATGGGGGGGGGGGGGGGGGGGGGGATGAACATACTAAACGTCCCCCACCCTACGAAACTAGTGGAGGGGGGAGAAGGCCAGTTTTTTCGTATTTTCGCTCCTAACTCGAAACCTGTACGTCCTACAGAAAAATCATCTATATGAAAAATGAAGCTCACAATATCTACTACAAAAGTGTCCCTATTCATTTTTCGCGTCCCTACAATAGTTTGGGAGATATTCAAGCTTGAAAGTGGGTAAAATTGCAAAAAAACCGCTTTTTTGCACTTTTGGTTTATTATTCTTGGAATAATTCACCTTTGTAATCGCGACGGAGGTTGACGACTCGGGTCGACCTCAAAATTTGACATTATCCGTTTCTAGAGGTCTAGATTCTAAAACCGAAATGTTCGTCCGCCGTTTTGGGCAGTAGGAATTTTTTTTTAAATCTTAAATTTTGACAAAATACGCGGTTTACCATCTTGTTGTGCCCGCAAGGTTTTCAGCCCGATCTCCCAACCCGTGGGGCGCTATGGGGCTATAGGAGGTTTTTTTTTTTTTGTGTGTGAGGATTTTGGCTATGGGATCGAGGTAGGTGTCGTTTTCGAAGTATGTTCGGACGCAGAATCCATTTTTTGGGGTCCCGGAAGAATCCGATTTTACTGTGGGGATCTATAGGATTTTCATGGGGCTACAAATGGGATTTTTGAAAAATCCCAGGAGGTCGAATATTTTTCGAGTAAAAAGAAAAATTATTAAAAAAAAAAAAAAAAAAAAAAACAATTTGAAAAAAACAATTTTTTTTCTTCAAAATTTTGTTGTTGACTACCTACCTACCTTCAGAATTAATATTCGCACATGTAACCAATATCGAAGAATAATAAACCCTAATAATAAATTTTTTTGTTTTGTTTTGTTTTCTTGCTCTACAATACATTAAATTTGCTACAATTTGAGCACAGGCTCTGTAGGTAAATTAGGAACCGTGAAAACGAATTTTAACCAAAACCATTTGGTAAGCGGAAAACCGCGTTTTTCAGTACGTTTTCGGCTGTAGCTCAGTGGCCCGATTCCAAATTTCTCTTTTTTTTTCTTTTTTTTTTCGGGAAAGCTGATTAAATTCTGCTACTCTATGTGAGATTTTTATTTGAGCTTTGATAAGGGAGGGGCATTGCAAACAAATGACAAAATTTGGGCGAAAACGTGTTTTTCCGAATAACAATGGCACTTTTGTTACCTCAACAGAAATGTTATGTACCGTCCTTTATATATAATTTTATCAACTTTCAATAAAAGATAATTAGGATCGGACTAACCATTCCCGAGTTGTGGACAAAAATGTGCAAAAAAGTTTGATTATATAATAATTATATATTGTGCCCATTATTGGCAATTATTGTGACCATAGCGCATCGTGTAGGCGCTGTGAGGAAAAACGAAAAATAGGTGCGTTTTTTTTTTTTTTTTTTTTTTTTTTTAGTTTTACCCTCTGAATATCTCCTAAACTATTATAGGAACGCGAAAAATGAATGGGGAAAATTTTGTTGCAAATATTGTGAGCTTCATTTTTCATGTAGATGATTTTTCTGTAGGACCAACCGTTTTTGAGTTAGGAGCGAAAATACGAAAAACTGACCTTCTTCGGCCTCCCCCACCACCCGCTCACCGCGTAGGGTCGAGGACTTTTAGTAATTCAATCCCCCCATGGGTCTAGAAACATTGTTGACAAAATCGCTTCTGCTCTCAACGTTTCCACCTGGACCCATTTTTGAGTGTACGTTGCCTTGGATATTATTGAACACTCTTTAATGTGCATTTTAGGAACATCCGAAGAAGGAATTTGAGCTGCACGGCAGTATGCAAAGCCTGCAAGAGCTGGAGATGGTTCAACCCCCGTCCGGCATGAACTCCATCATATCCCTGAGCTCATCCCTCGACACGGAGCATAAGAAGAGTCGGGTGCCTCTGGCTCGAGCGGACAGTCTGTTGGAAAACGTCAAACCTCCCACGGAAATGGACGATATGCCCGATCTGGACAACAGCATCATGAGCGTGGCCAGCCTCTGCTCCGAAGTGGCGGACAGCCTGGACGATCTGACGTTGGAAGCCACGCCGCCCTCTCAGCGGAAAGCTCTCGGCAAGCAGCGGAGGGAGTTGGGCAAATTTAGGTATAACACCTACGTCGTCAACAAAACGGACAAGAAACCTCCTACTCCAACGCCGCCTCAGGACGTGGCCAAGTCCAACGAGAGCCTCGACAAAGAAACGTCACCGCGGCCTAACAAAGTGACTCCGAAACAGAGGAGGCAAGCTGATCGTGACAGGTTCCGCACCAGGACTATCCACGATGGTCCGCCTCCTGTCGACAGGTTTGTGTTTGTCGTTGAGCTGAAGTCGTTATTTTCTGGCGGCAGGTTCATTAGTGGTTGTTGCAGGTTATCGAGTGTGGAGAGCGAGAGCCAAATCAGTGAAGGGAGCGTGTCACCGTTGGAGCCACCGTCAGACAGAGAAAGCACCAGTGAAGCGGACGAACCCCCGAGGCCTGTCGTCGTCAAACCTCCTGAGGTATATAAAATTCACTGGTCTTTAGACTGGTAATTTAGAAAATAATAATTGCAAACCCAATAGTTCATATTAGAGCGATTTGAAAAAGGGCGATTTTTTACGTTTTTCGAAAAGTCACTTTTTCGCACTTCAAACAACTGAACCTTCAAAACGGCCCGTCCTATCGAGAAATGTTACTCAATGAATCTTGTAGAGCGTTAAATTTCCTATGGGATAGGCATCCTAGGTTTGTCGAAAAGTGTAACAACATACGAAAACGCACCAAAACATAAGAAACCCCACGTTTTCGGTACATTTTTGGCATTAGCTCGAGATTATTGGTCCGATTCAAATTTCGTTTTTTTTTTTCTTTCACGTGAAAGCTTATTAAATTTCTTTTAAAACCTTATATATGACGTTTGGACGGAGGATTCACGCAGGGACTTGCAGAACAAGAAAATGCGCGTTTTTTGTAACATTTCGGCACTTTTCTGAGTTTTTTGCGTATTTAGGCCCGGTGGGAGAGGTCTGGGGTTGGGCTGGCTTTAGCCAGCAAGGGGGGGGGGGGGGGGGGGATAGTTGGGTGTTTCACTGAGTTGAGACTCTGTTGTGTGTAGAAGAGAAACGAATCCCGTTTAGTCTGATTCTCAGCGTGGTGCTCTGTGAGGATGCTTTTGAGGGTTCGGATCTGGCGCTCACCCTTGTTGGGGTTGGGGTATGGGTTGGGGTAGTATGGGGGTTTGTGTACGACTGCGTTGTATAATAATATCACAGGGATATAAGTAGTTTTAGCAGAATCACCAAGGATAAGTTTTCTTCAACAAGTCCATTGTAGAAAATCTTCGGTCAACAAAAAAATAAAAATAAAATAAATATGTAAATAAAATGATAATAATTTAGTAGGTACATAACAGTTATTCAACTAGAATTATTTTTTTTATTTACAAAAAAAATTGCATGCATTTTCACTTTGTTCGTTCAGTTTTGAATATTCCGATTATCCGGGATATTAACCGTGAAAAGCTTGCCCTCGTCGACCCCGGTTAATGGAGCTTTTACGGTATTGTCGAAATTTCAAAATTTAAAAAAAAGTGACGTTACTAGGAAACGCTTGCATACCTCTATAGTAGCGGAAAACTTACTGGGTTACAAACTATTCATTATTGAAAGGCGAGTAGAAGGAGTCTGAGGTCAGGTTGGGGGTTGGCTGACTTTAGCCAGCAAGGAGTATGTTTGGATGTTACTCACCAAGTATCGGCATAAGGGTGGAAAGTCAGTACCCGTACTGAGCACTACGATTCTGATTAGTATCCGTGGATACTAATCAGAATCGTAGTGAGGGGGTCACTGTTATCATTCCAGTCAAGGGTACTGGAATACAAGGTAGGGGCACTGTCATGGCAGCGATGGGAATCCCCTAGGGGCGTGACGTCCTCCTCTCAGTGCAGTATTTACTGCGAGCCCGTGATTATCTCGAGTCTCTAACACAATTCAATTATTTTACCACGGTGTCATGTGCCGTTTTTGGCTGCAACAACAATGATAAGAAGCAGGGCCAGTTTTTCTTACTACAAGAAAACCTTCCCTAACCACAAACAAACGAGCGAAAAATTTTCATCGTGCGGATGTTCAAAATTCCTTCTTTTCTAAATTTAAATTTCGACGAAACTCATTACGAACGGGATTTAATGGCCGAAATAATGAGTATACCATCCAAACGCCGACTAAAACCTGAAGCAGTTCCACACGTTAAATTGCCAAAAAATGAATGAATTGCTGTCAAAATCCTCGATGATTGAGCGAGGGAATGGTAAAAGAAAGAACGCTCCTTGGCAACTCAGCTTCTTATCATCATTGTGCAAGACCACCACCGTCAATATCACCGTAAATATCTGTTTCGAGACATAAATTTTGTTGTTGCGCGATTGGTAGATCGGCAATGAATGTATACAGGGGCGGATAGGCGGTTTTGACTGGCCCGGGCGATTCAATTTGACCCCCCCCCCCCCCAACAGTTACCTATTCAAAAACCAACATAGGAGGGGTTCTTCATGTTTTGGAAAAACAATCAAATGAATAGGAAAGAGAAAACACTTTATTACTTTTAATACCTAGAAGAAAGAGAAAAATAACTGCCCTTGTATTTAGAAAAAATAAAAGTGGTGCTTGGCATGTGAATCAGTTGGTACCTACCATCTTACAAACAAAATAGCGCTTTAAGCTACATTAACAGCTTATCAACGATAAAAAATAAGGCTTGCAAGAGGAACATCTGGCTGGAGCACTGAGCTTTTGGGCGTTTCCAGCCCTCCTCGCCATCTCCCCTCCACCCTTCTTGTATATCCCCTGCTTGTTCATTTCTATTGAATTCTAGGCTCAACCTCCGGCCCATCTGAATAAACAGAATTATTAAAATATTGTTTTTTAAATTTTCATGTAAAGTGTTTGGACGGATGAATCACCCCTAAAACTTAATTATCAAGACTTGGAAAACGAGTCCTCATTAGACTTCCTGGCATCCTTCAAAAGCCCTATTGATCCCCACGGTGCAATCGGATGCTTCTGGGACCCTCAAAAATGGATTTTACGTCCAAAAAGATTTCGAAAATGACACCTAACTCGATATCATAGTTTAAACCCTTCAAAAATCCCTCCTGTAGCCCCTTTTTTGTTCCAGAGCCCCGGGGGTTTGTGCGATCGGGCTGAAAACCTCTATTATTTTGTATTTCGTCAAACATTTCAGATTTTTTAATAAATTCCTACTTCTCAAATCGGCGTGGACGGCGGACGGACAAGTTTTGAAATCTGCACATGAAGGGTAGAAATTATGACAAATTTTGATAAAAATAAAAATTTTTGGCCCCCGTTAATACCGAAGTGCATTATTCCAAGAATATTTAACCGAAACGGGATCACATAACGCTTGGTGATGAGGGAGAAGAGACTGAGCGGTAGGCGATGGCGAGGAGGGCCAGAAACGACTGAAGCCACTCGGCTCAGTGCTCCGACCAGACGCTCCTGCTTGCAAGCCATCAACATGAGATCCTCCAGATTGTTGTCACTCAGAGTTTGCCTCAGCCTTGTTTGATGATTTTCAATTTTGAAAAACTCTTCTTGGGTCGTAGAAAGCGTTACCAAAAATGTGTAATTTAAGCATTAAAATTTAATGCTTAAATTACACATTTTTGGTATCGCTTTTAATGCTTAATTTTTGCTACAAGGTTTAAATAAATTTTATTGCACTTGCCATCTACTTTGTGAGGAACAAAGACAACCAGATCGCCTTCTTTTGAGTCTGAGTTTTCCTTTTCGGTCTCGAGTACATTTTAGGTAGGATACGAAATTTTTCCAGCTTCGGCCGGCCCCTCAGGACCTGCCTATTCGCCCCTGAAGTATGTTAAAAGCTATTAAATCTGTATGAAACAACATTAAACCATGAGAAACCCACGGTTCGGAAACGGGGCCCTGTCGAACGAGGAGGAACGAGGAGAGGTCAACAAAAAGTGGGCGTTCCTCAGTGTCCCCTACCTTCTATTTCAGTACCCTTGATTCCAGCCATTGACTTTGACCAGGTGGATACACATAAGCTTCATTCCCCATAATTCACTCCACTGTTTTGATCCGCAGGTGAAAAGCATTCGTGGCGGGTCCTCCCGAGGCAGCGCCATCCCCGTCGTTCGCAGCCCCGTCAAGTCGACGCCGCCCAGCGGCAAAAAGAAACCCGTCGGGACCGCCGCCCCCCTCCAACGCCAGGGCACCTTCACCAAAGACGAACCGTCGTCGAGCATACCAGTTCCCATCAAAAGCAAAATAGCGTCTCCCCTCAAAAAGAACCCCTTAGGTAAGAGATGAGCTTCCTCTACTTTAGCCTCACCCTTTAGCCGCAGACCCTCCAGTAGCTCTTATTTAACTAAGCTAGCTAAGCATTTCAGTTTGAAAATGTAATCAAAAGTTTTTTTTCTTCTGAAATTTGTTCTTTGAAGGCTGTCAAAAAATATATCATCATTTTGAATTGAAATACCCTAAAAAGCTTGAAAATCGTCCAAACGATGGGAGTTTGGCCGCATTACGTTTTGTCTCAAATTCAATTTCAGGACAATTAAAAAATGTTGGAACATCTTTAGCATGTCTCCCAGCAATACGCCCTCCACTTGTTTCCTTCTTCGTCTGATCTGATTGGCTTTGAGTCACCGCATGCGCATTTAGTAGTCTGAGAATCGCTTTCTACGCATGCGCCTGGGACTCACAGCTGTTCAGGTGGTAACAAAGCATCTCTCAAGTATGGAAATCGCCCAAAAATAATCTATCAATAACTACATCACTCCTTCAATCGCCTTACAAGATACTTGAAAAAGTCACAATTCGAGTTTTTCCTCGGCACCACACGGGCCAAAAAAGTTTAAAACGACTTATACGTAAGCGACTGTAGTCGCCGTCATTTTTTTTTCCTCGTTATAAAATTTTATATTCGTAGACTAGATTTGAAACGCTTTATTGCGAATTATTTATCCAAAAGTTGAGATACATTTTACCTTCTCTTCGTTGATAATTGATTTGTCAGGCCGAAAATTTGTACCTATTGTATTTATTACGTTATGGATTTTTTTAAAATTTTTTTGTATTTTCGTTTTGTTGGTTAATTGTAATTTTGTATCGGCGATTTGTTTTTTGCATTTTGTAATTTTGCTGCCAGCATGTTAGAATCGCATGTACTAAGATTGCTGTTCGATCGATCTCTTTTGTAATATACTTTATTGATGACAATAAATCGTGCTTGAAGTGTACAGTGTGTTTCATTTTGAGTGATGTGCATGAGGTTTTCAGTGGGGCAAGAAGACAAATGGACCAAAAAAGGCCGAGCCTCCAATAAAATAAAAGCTGGAAATAATCTTGATACAGTTTGGGCATCCCGAATAAGCGTAGTATGAGTTTGCGATGGTTTCTGTTTGGAGCTCAACTTGTGGGAGCCAAAAACCTGAGATATTTGGGCACTTTTGGTTTATTAATATTGAGCGGAGGTCCAAAATTCTGATCGGTCTTAAAATTTGGCTTTATACGTTTCAAGAGATCTAAATTCCGAAATCGAAATGTCTGTCTCCCGTCCGAGCAGTTTTGGGCAGTTGTGTACGTAGGCAACTGCTTTAGAGCGGTTGGCTATCAGCAGGCCCCCCGAAGGGAGCTCCACCCGAGCGGGGTCTGACCTTCTGCCGGGCTCCACCTCCCAGCAGGCCCCACGACCCCCTCAAGTCCGACACCAGTCTGAGGGGGGTGGCCAAGGACCGAGGGATGACCCCACCGATCCAAGACCGCGGGCTCCCCCTCGCCCGAGGTACCGGAGAGAAGGAGTTGCTCTAAGCCGGTTGTTAATTGCGTTAGTGGGAGCAACTCCTCCCCATTAAGGCCACTCCGGTCGGAGGCCCGAGAGCCCGAAGGCTCTCTACCGCTTTACATGCCCCCAACACCCCGGCGTTACCCGAGATGTCAGCCGGCGTTACCCGAGATGTCAGCATTACAGGGGTGGACATGAGGGTCGTAGAGCCGAGTCCGCCAGTGAGCCGTAGCACACTAGCATCAACCTACGGCCCCCGGGAACGGTCCCCAAACTGATCGCGGTTTTGGGCAGTAGGATTTTTTTTTTTTAATCTGAAATTTCGACAAAATACTCGGTTAACATCTAGTTGTGCCTGCAAGGTTTTCAGCCTGATCGCCCAAACCCGTGGAGTAAATGTAAATGTACATTTTTCGGGAGATCGAAGGAGACCCCAAGTACAGAAGCCTTCTGGCTTATTGTACTCCCGAGTGTCCGTTTTTGACTCTGCCTCCTGGGTGGGTCGAGGTCCAATTCCTAATTACCTAATACACGTCTTATCACGTCTATAAGGCCGAAAATGGGAAAGAAAACGGAATAATTCGGACCGAAGCGGAAATCGTTTTAATACCTTCTAATGGTCCTAAATACACGGAATCTGAGTTTGCACCATCGCAGGAGGTGAGCTTAACTTTTGGCAGCCGAAAAAACGCGAAATGTTTGCACTTTTTTCAGTTTTCCCCCTCTAACTCGGAAACTATTCATCCTACAGAAAACGTTATACTTTACAAAATGAAAGAGCATTAAATTCGCTATTCAAAACACTACATAACCATCAAAATCGGTTCAGCGGTTTAGCCACAATCGTTCGTCAAAGATAGGCTATTTTCACCAACTTTCGTCAAAACCACATGTTGGTCACAGTAAGAACGCTGTAACTTCTAAACAACGGCCCAAATCGAAAAAAGTTATAGAATCAAAGTTGTAGAGAATCAAATCTCATGTTAAATTCCGTCTTCGACGACTCATTTACGTCACCACCAGAAATGTTATAACATAAATGTACATTTTATACCAATTCGAGAATCTGGCCATTTCCTTTGGATCTGGTTTATTTCATTTATTTATTTTATTTATCATTTATTCATGATTATTTACTTATTTAGATTTTATTTAGTCAGTATTTCATTTTCTCTCATCTAATTTTAACCACTAGTAAAAACGTACCTAATCATGATGAAATGATTTTAGACCGGGAAATTAAGGTTGTATAAAAATGAGTCTTCGATATGCTAGTTTATTGGTAGTATATATAATATATAACAGGTATGGATGAAGTTAAGTAGTTAGTCAGCATAACTTAATTCCTTTAAAAAAGTCAATTGGGGTTATTTATATTCGAGGTTTTTTTGAAGGTGGCGGTCCCATGGTCGGAATGGTGTCCAGCTCGTCGTCGTCGTCTTCGTCATCCATTGGTGGGAAGCTGAGATGAATTTTTCACTTAGAATGGAGCATTCAAGCACGATTGACCCTTGCAATTGTAGCATATTGCCGAGCACTTCAGCCCGTGCTTACGGCAGCAGCTACCCATGCAGCCCTTCATGCGCTTGCACGACAGAGAATTTAGTACTTCAGGGGGTTGCTGCTTCCCTCTTGGTGGTGGTAGGGACCAAACCCTGGGCTCTCCTTTCCCACCACCAAGAAGTGGCAGGTTTGTCGAAAACCATACCAGTGTTGATTACCAGCGCCATTTGCTTTTTCTTCTCGAAAGTTGGTGAAAATAGCCTATCTTTGACGAACGATTGTGGCTAAACCGCTGAACCGATTTTGATGATGTTGTAGTGTTTTGAATAGCGAATTTAATGCTCTTTCATTTTGTAAAGTATAACCTTTTCTGTAGGATGGATAGTTTCCGAGTTAGAGGCGAAAAACTGAAAAAAGTGCAAACATTTCGCGGTTTTTCGGCTGCCAAAAGTTAAGCTCACCACCTGCGATGGCGCAAACTCACATTCCGTGTACTAGAAGGTATTAAAACGATTTCCGCGTCGGTCGGAATTACTCCGTTTTCTTTTCCTTATTTTACTGGACTATAGTGTGGAGGGGTGAACACAATCCCACCGCCCCTTCGATCGTCCAGGAGAGTTTTGGGGAATTGATACTTCCCCCCTCCCGTCCTTAGCCCCCAAGGCCCGCAGATTGTGTGGCTAGTTGAACTTTCTCAACAAACGAAGACATGTTTTTACGGGTCCACCAAAAAACTTGTATCCTAAAAAAAAAAAAAAAAAAACTACTAATTTTTTCATCTTTAAATTTGTAATAACTTCAGCGTTTTAAGCCGAATTTGTGTGAGCTTTGGAATAGCAAGCCAAGTAGGTAAACATGACTTGTACTACATTGTGTGCATGGGAGTACCTATCTCGTTTGGTCACCGAGGGGTGAAAACGCAACACGTTTTGGCAACCAATACGGCGAGCGTAAGGATACGTTTGGCCACAAGATGAATGGCGCTTTTGGTCACAAAATTACTGCTTTCATCAGAGAATCACTTGCCAATGGGTTTCCAAGGCTTGCCAAGATGATACCGAGCTTTCCATACCTGTCCAAGACTTGCTAAGCTCGTCCTAAGCGTTTCCAAGGCTTGGCAAGATGGTACCGAGCTTTCCAGACCTGACCAAATCTTGCTTAGTTGGTGTCAAGCTGGCTTAGGGTTTTATAGGCTTGCCAAGATGGTCACAAGCTTTATAGAGCTATCCACGGCTGCCTTGGCAAGGCTTTCAGAGCTGGTCCCAAGCTGGCTAAGAGTTTCCATGACAAGCCAAGATGGTACCGAGCTTTCCAGACCTGACCAAATATTGCTTAATTGGTGTCAAGCTGCGGGTTTTGTAGGCTTTCCAAGATGGCCATAAGCTTTATAGAGCTATCCAAGGCAGCCTTGGCAAGGCTTTCAGCGCTGGTCCCAAGCTGGCTAATGGGGTTATCACACTGTCCGACAAGACGTGATGCAAGACGACTTGTGTGGACGACAAGTGAGGGGAAAAGGTAAATTTGGCGTCGAGTAGGGAAAAGACAACACCGTTGGAGGATCAGCTGTTTGGCGCAGCTGCCATTATCCGAAACCTACTCCCCCCTCATCTACGAACGCCCAACGACAGTTCGCACTCCACGACGGTTTGCCAGTCGTCGGGCGTTCATAGATGAGTGGGGCCGTGATTGAGACGTCAATGGCTGCTCGTCAGCTAGCTGGGTGTTTCCGACAGTGTGATAACCCCATAAGGGTGTCCAAGGCTTAGATAGTCCCATGTGTTCAGACCTGATCCCTGAGCTTGCCAGGATGGCCTTATGCTTTCCAGGCCTGTCCAGGTTGTTTCCAAAAAAGGAGTCGAAATCGCATGGTGACCGAAATACAAAGAACAGTAAGGTACCCGTAAGCCATTACGGTATGAAAATGAATGGTGAAGGGTGAAACCATCCTCTGAAGAAGAAAGAACCACTTTTGGCTTAATCTTGGAATAATACACCTGTGCATTCGTGTCGGAGGTGGAAAATTTTGATCGGCCTCTAAAATTGTCATTTTTCGTTTCAAGATTAAACGTTCCAAACACTTTTAGGGCTGTTGATTTTTTTTAACATCTTGGCAAAATACTCGGTTTACCATCTAGTTATGCCCGCAAGGTTTTCAGTCTGATCGCCCCCCGTGGAGCGCTATGGGGCTAAAAAGGGGCTACGGGAGGCGCTTTTGAAGGGTTTCGGCTATCGGGTCGAATTACGTGTCGTTTTCGAACGATTTTTGGACGTAGAATCCATTTATAGAGTTTCCAGAACGATCCGATTTCACCGTATATGGCTTTCAAAGGATGTCAGAAGATCGAATGAGGTGTCGTTTTCCTAATTTGGATGTTGAATTCATTTTTTGGGGTCTCACATCTGTCCAAGCATTGTACAGGCAATCTTTTCTTGAAAATATTTTTTATTGGCAGAATTAATTTTTGCACATTTTGTTGAAACTTCGACATATGCGGGTGAGTTAGGAATAGTGGCATTTGGCGTCAAAACGCCTACTGCTGGTTTTAGGAGGTAAAATTTACCTCCAAATTCCAATCTAAATTAAATTTAAGGCAGAGTGTAATTCAACGGCGTACCGATTTACAGTTGCGAGCAAAAGCGCGGGCAACTGCAGCGCCGGGCGGGGCCGAGCGGCGAGCCTCCCGAACAAATCCGGCCTCGGGGTTCGAACCTCTCTGAGCAACCAGAGCCTCAAGTCCGCCTGTGCGGAACAGCAGAACGGCAGCACCCGGTGGCACTCCAACAGCAGCCTCAACAGTTCGCCGACCCCGGGCGGGGCCAGGGAGCCGCGGAAAGACACCGCCTCCAAGATCGCCAGCCTGTGGAAGAAAGTCGACGAGAGCAAAAAGAAACAGACGACCAAAGACACCAGAGTGTGGATCCCCCCAGAACCAAAGAATAAACAAGTGAGTCCATTAAATGGAGGGAGTTTTATGTTCGCACACTAGTACATCCCAGTCAAAGCATAGAGACAACGAGGCCGACGTGGTAAAAATTGTTGGTTGGCGTTTCAAGTCTCATTCCAGGTTTTAACACAGAATGTGTTTTTACGGAGGTTATTCGGTTTGAAGTTGTTGTAGTCCCGTGAATAGAGACTCAAAAAGAGGGTTCACTTTACAAAAATTCTGGTACATACCTAGTTCTGATTTTGGTTTATTATTATTGGAATAATTCACCTATGTTTTCGCGACGGGGGTCGACGACTCCGATCGGCCTCAAAATTTGACATTATCCGTTTCAAGAGGTCTACATTCTAAATCCGAAATGTCCGTCCGCCGTACGCCGTCCGGGCCGTTTTGGGCAGTACCTAGGAATTTTTTTAAAAATCTGAAATTTTGACAAAATACTTGGTTTACCATCTAGTTGTGCCCGCACGGTTTTCAGTCCGATCGCCCAAACCCGTGGGGCGCTATGGGGCTAAAATGGGGCTACGGGAAGTTTTTTTTTAAGGCTTTTGGCTATGGGATCGAGTTAGGTGTCGTTTTCGAGGTATTTTTGGACGTAGAATCCATTTTTTGGGGTCCCGGAACGATCCGATTTCACTGTTGCAATCTACAGGGCTTTCATGGGGCTAAAAATGGGATTTTTGAAGGATCCCAGCAGGTTAAATATTTTTCGAGTAATGAATAAGAATTTTAGAAAAAAAATCCAAAAAAAAATGTTTTTTCCAAATTTTTTTCTGACAGAAATAATTTCTGCACAGGTAACCTAGGTACCTATATCAAAGAATAATAAACCCTTGTGTAAAATTTGCAGCGTTTTTGATAATATCATATTATGTTGTTTTGGACCATTTGGAGGCAATAAATCCAAGTTTTCGTCATTGTGCGTTTTTCGTAATCTTGAAAAAAACCGTCAAAATTTCGCGCATTTTTCAGTTTTTGGCCTATAACTCGTTCCCCGTGCGGTTTTGCGTAAACTATTCTATTACCCGAATTGTAGAAGACAAAATTTCCGACAAATTTGGTCCAGTAAGGTTTTTGAGTCCGAGCAACGGTAACGGAGATACGAGGCTGCAAAGGGGTAAAATCTCGAGTAAATGGGCGCAAGGTAAGTCAGAAATATCCCCCCACCCCACTCCGATCGGCCTCAAAACTTGACAAAACGACCCTTTCAAGAGGCCTAGATTCCAAAACCGAAATGTCCGTCCGCCGTCCGGGCCGTTTTGGGCAGTAGGATTTTTTTTTTTTAATCTGAAATTTTGCCAAAATACTTGGTTTACCATCTAGTTGTGCCTGCAAGGTTTTCAGCTCGATCGCCCTAACCCGTGGGGCGCTATGGGGCTAAAATGGGGCTACGGGAGGGTTTTTTTAATGCTTTTAGCTATGGGATCGAGTTAGGTGTCGTTTTCGAAGTATTTTTGGACGTAGAATCCATTTTGTGGGGTCCCAGAACGATCCGATTTCACAGTGGGGATTTATAGGGCTTTCATGTGGCTACAAATGGAATTTTTGAAGGATCCCAGGAGTTCAAATATTGTCCGAGTAAAAAAAAAATTTTCCAAAATAATAAACCCTTGTGTAAAATTAGCAGCGTTTTGTGGCGTATAACTCCCAAAATTACAGTTGCTTCTGAAGTCACCTGGTGCACAACGATGGAGAAAGTGAAAGACCTCGTTGTGAAAACCCAAAAATGCTCATTTTATAGGGAGGAAAAACCTCTTAATTTCAATCAAATTCACTTTTCTCACACTTTTGTACTTGGACCAAGTGAAAAGAACATTTGATAACGAATTGAAAACGTGACTTTAACTCAACAATACCAATACGATTTTGGTGGTTTGAGCCGAGCAATTTTCATTCATAAAGATGGATCTTTAATAATTGATATTTCGGCCGGGTTCGCTGCAGGGTGAAAGAAGGTTGCTGAGAGAACGCGTCAATCTCTATTAGGCTTTATTTCCAACCTTTCGGCATACATAGTGCCATCTTCAGGGCTCTGGTGACAAGACCTTATTGTTAGCACCTTATTTTGATCACAATAATTATAATCACAGTCATTATAATGACTAGCAAAGCTTGGCAAAGCAAAACATTGATATTAAAAGCGCCTGCAGCTATAATGGTCTGGATCGCTTGTTGAAATCGAATAAGACTTCAGCCAACTATTTTTTCCACGTCCTACTATGCTTTGACTGGACTATACGGGAGGCCAATAATTTTGTCACAATTATTGTGACAAAACTCAAACCTGTGAGCTCAACACTTTTTAGAAACCTTGCGTTCTTATTGATTTCAGGTTGCTTAAGATCCGCCACAATGGCCTGCTCCTCGCAAAGGGAAAATTTCCGCTCACCTCGTCAGAAGCTCAGGAAACTTAGAGATCAGCCGAATTCTTCCCTTATCCTTCCCCCTTTACTGCTACATTATCTTCAAACCCCCTTATTAGGTATACCCAATTCGCCGTACCACGCTTATCTATTATAGTCAACCTAGTTTAAAAAAGTCAACTAGTTACTCTTCCTACTTGAAGTAACCTGTTCCTTTCAATTTTACGAAAAGTCGGTGAAACAACATTTTATTGGACGATTTCACTCTTTCGAAGAGCACTGTGCAATATTTTGAACTCGCGTTCGTTGTTCGGGAAAGACCCGATTAAATCTTGTACAAATTCAACTGACGAAAAGTCACCCATACAACTGCTCCTAACACAAAACACTGGCTAATTGGATTTTTAGTATCAAATAGACTCCGATGTCACTTTTCCCGGTCAGTTGGCAGCTCTGATGATACTTAGCCCAGTCGTCAGAGCTTTTTTTAATTCCGAGTTGTCCACCTCGAAAGCGCGAGGCGTAATTTATTGGGGGCCGAAAAACCTCGAAATTTGAGCGCGTTTTGCGGTTTTCGGCGTATAAATCGTGAACGGCTCATTCCACAGACAAAGACACTCAATACGTAATTAGTGAGGACAAAATTCTGCTTCGAATGAGTACCAACACTTTGAAGTTCGAACCAAGTATAAGGTCAACATCTGCGGTAGAAAAAGGACGAGTTTTTCAAACTCTTGCCAATATTAAATTTTAAAGAGCTGTGAATTGAGGGCATCCTATCCTCTTTTCCTTTTTTTTCTGAGAATTTTATTGCTCCAAGTAAATAACTCATTAACAATATTGATAGTCCGTTCACTGAGAGCGGAGAGCAGGCGTCAGGTATACTAAGCCACCAATGTCGCCGGATTGCCTACCTGATGGTCCGGGCCACGCCCTTCTAGTCACTCGCATTCCCCATAACTCGTATCAAGTTATCAAACATCAGTGTTTAACTTGTAGACGCGTTTCGGTTGATTATACCATCATCAGTACAGTAAAAATTGACAGGGATTTTCCCGCGGAATCGCTACTACTCCGTTCCTACCAACCCCTTCAGCCTCAGATACTCAGATTCTCCTGTATGAATTTCGAGCGAATTTTTCGAAATCCGCAAAGTTCAATCTCAAATCATTTGGGGCAAATGAGTGAAAAATAATAATAAAAATAAAAAATTTCAGAAAAATCTGCTTTTCTAAATATGGAAAAAAAAAAATGGAAGTCGTTGCCTGAGTTGTGGAGTAGGACCTACTCAGTAGGTACCTGGTGAACGGGCTTAAACGGCAGCCATCAGCATGAATAATTCATTGATCAATTAGTGGTCAAAGGAAATCCCTACAAAATAAGTTATGTAGATCCATAGCCAGCCTACCTAAAACGGTTAAATGAAAAATAAAACCCAGGACACCATCCACTAATACGTTTTGAAGTAGATAGTTACGTCGTTCATGGGCCGTAAAGGCTATTTTCGCATAGGTGAATGTCCCATAGAGCTATAAAATGTTAACACGAACGTAATAATAATAGTAGAGCCTGGTCAGCGGGCCGAAAAGTGATTGGTGGGTCGGGCCACACAAGGAGAAAAGAGGAGAACTTTTCAATCCCCAAACGGTAAAAAAACAGAATCCCAGTGTTTGGATGTTGAGATGTAAACATTAGAGGGCAAAGAGCGTAGCGACCTCCCCCCTCCAGAGGGGGGAGGGGGAGGTGCCAAGCTCCCCCACCGGGTGGATTATGGGTTGGGCCAGGAGGGTGCTAATCACGTCCGCCTGACGTATTCCTGCCTTCTCACAAAAGTCACGTTACCGAGTTCTACCACCTGCTCATTGATGGGTGGATTTTTGAAGGTGAAAATTTCCAAAATTTTTGGGGTAGGGTGGTGGAACCAGTCACATACACCCACCCAGTATCATACACTTGCATCTTCAACTTCAAATAATAAGAGTTCATGGCGGTCTATTTACTTCCCTCTGAACTAGGTAGGAAGTTTCCAGTGGGTCTATCCAACGGCCCTCATGAGAACTTGAAGCACTGAGGAAGGTTTTTTTTGTGGTTATTTGGTGTTTACCAAGGATACCTCGTGGTTCATTCGTTTAATGGCGTCACCGTAGCATTTTGGATAAGACGGTAAGCTCTACTTGCTTTCACTTTACGACACATTTTTATCTTACTGTAAACCTGTAGGGGCGATTTTTCATGTATTTGGACTCGTAGAATTCATTTCTGTCGATAATTTTGTCAAAAGAATAGGTTTTTACTTGATTTGAGAGGGTGTACGATACTGGGGACGTGATAACCACCAATTCTCCAGTATCATACTCAGGTGTATAATACTGTGGAAACCCAAAACTTTCAAAAAATCACATTTTTGTTATTTTAGTTAGTTAGGACTTGAAATTTATCTCACAACCTTTGCTGGACATTGCAATCATAATGACCAGTATCATACAGGGGGTGTATGATACTGGGTCCAGGGGTCTACGACACTGGAACCTGCTGTTTCTGAAGAATTTTCAAAGTTCCATGGGAACGATTTTCGAAATTCCGAACACCTGGGAGCTCCAATAAACGGTACATAAAGTATAATGTGCGTTTATATTCTGTTCTTGATCCTTAAATTTCAACTAAAACGGATTTTTAAATGTTTTTTGAGATGTGTATGAAACCGGTTCCATAGGGTGTATGACACTGGTGACACCCACTTTTCACCCTGTATGGTGAAAAAAACCTTCTTTCGAAATAAATTAATTGTAATTCATAGGAACCAAATTTTGACATTTTCTTGGTTTCTAGATTTTCTTAAAGATCTGGTCTAACGATATCAACCTCTCCAAAGCTCGTCAGACGACATCAGACCAAAATATTGAGTATAAACTGGAGATCTTCCTCTAATGTGTATGAGACTGGTTGCACCACCCTATTATAGCTCCCTATAGGGTCCCTTTAGCTTCTAGAGCATGAAAATACAGACCCAAAAAATGTTATTTAATAAAAATCGGAGCACTATAGCCCGAGTAAATCCAGGAATAACGGGGTTTTCCGGGAAAACCAGTGGAAAATGTGGGACATTGCCCAATTTCGGTGGTATAGCTTCTCAAGGACCTCGATCTGAATGGAATGTGCCTCGATTCATCAAAATCGGTTCAGTTTTACGGAAATCATTCCAGGGTACGATTTCAGGCTACTCCCGCGGCCCCTTAAGTGGTGCCGTTTTACGATTTATACCCCGAAAACCGAAAAATGTGCTCAAATTTCGAGGTTTTTCGTCCCAGTATGCCTCGCGCTTTCGAGGTAGAAAACTTCTGACAGCATAAAAGAGCAAAACTAAATACATTCAATGCAAGCTGTAGCTCCTCTGAAGACTGGGCTACTACTGACCGAACCGAAGAATATTCCTCGGACAAACATACGTCACTTGGCCCTCAACCTGATTCCTCCCTCCCCATTCGCTCTTCAACAAAACTCAATCAACACACATTCTACATACTCTATTGTTATTGGATTCATCAATTTTATTTCATAGGTCGTTTTTCGCATTTTACGTATTTATCTTGTTTTATATAAAGATGTTTATTTTGTAGTTAGTTTTTCGAGAAATTTTGAATCAGACTGCTAATCGTAGTAATTATTTTTGAGAACTCGAGATTTAAATCTACCTTAATTCTTTTTTAAACTCTCAATAAGAAATAGCTTAGGCCTTGCTCTGTACTGTATTGAGGTCTTACTGATTAGAACATCTTTGATCGTACACTTGGTTTTTATCAGGAAGTTATTATAGCGTACATTATTTATGGATAACATAATATTATGTATCTCACTTACCATTCGTTGTATTAGAAATTCGTTGAAAAATTATAGATATTTTGCTGTTCGGTTCTTCCTGTAACGGAGCTGCTTCGCATGTTGAATAAGAAAACAGGATTTTCCTTGAAATTGAGCCAAAGTGTGGTTATTTGTTTGACATTTCAGCAGTTAATAAATTGATTCGTATGAATAAAGAAAAAAGTAGTTGTTTTTTTATCCCACCCGCAACTCAGGAAAAGTGAGGTACACCGGGGTAAGTGTAAATTGGTGCTTACGGGGTAAGTGTAAATGTCCGTCCGCCGTCCGGGCCGTTTTGGGCAGTAGGGATTTTTTTAAATCTGAAATTTTGACGAAATACTCGGTTTACCATCTAGTTGTGCCAGCAAGGTTTTCAGTCCGATCGCCCAAACCCGTGGAGCGCTATGGGGCTACGGGTGGGGTTTTTTGAAGGCTTTGGGGTATGGGATTGTGTTAGGTGTCGTTTTCGAGGTATTTTTGGACGTAGAATCCATTTTTTGGGGTCCCGGAACGATCCGATTTCACTGTTGCGATCTATAGGGCTTTCATGGGGCTAAAAATGGGATTTTTGAGGATCCCAGGAGGTCAACTATTTTTCGAGTAAAAATCAAAACATTTTTGAAAAAAAAAAAATTCTTTTTGGAAAAAAAACCAATCATTTTTTTCGTTTTTTATTTGAAAAATATTTGACCTGGGATCCTCAAAAATCCCATTTGCAGCCCCACGAGAACCCTATACATTGATTCCGATGAGAATAGTCCAGTCAATCTAGCCCTGTTTTGTGTTTGCACGCAATAGGTCGGATGTTATGTTTATAAATTAGTGGGAAACTAAGCGAATCCAACAAAATATTTCTCGGGAGAACTTTTGAGGGCCTAAAAACCTCGAAATTTTCGACCTTTTTTGGGTTTTTTGCTTATATCTTGAAAAGTATGCGTGATACAGAAAATATCACTCTGTACATTATGAAAGAGCATGAAATTCTGCATCGAATTGCTACCCCAACGTTAACATTCGACCGATTAGTAAGGTCGCAATCGGGCGTCAAAAAGTGCCCATTTTTCTCAACTTGTGTAAAAACTGCAATTATGCGACTTTAAAACGCCTGTAAATTGAGAACGGTTATTCAGTGTGAAAAACTCATGAAATAAAAGTTGTGGAGCATGAAATTCTGCGTTCAGGAATCACCCCGATTTGAAAATTGACCCAATATTTAGGTACACACCGACAATTTTTCATTTTCCCTCATAAAAGTCAATTGGCTAATATCAAGTATTTCAACAGAAAACGATTCTACGCTCTTACGTAACTGAATAGAATAGAATAGAATAGAATAGAAAACATGTTTAACCAGTGTCCTTACAATGTTTAATGCGAAGCAACACTAGTAATGTTTCCTACTCAGGGGGGGGGGGGGGGCGGCGGTACCTCCCCAGGGGCTACAGATTGTGTCTAGTAATCTATAATTTATTCAAAATAACGGCACTTTTCCGTTGTAACCCCCCCTCCCCCTTCACGATTTTAGAGTTTCATACACACCCCTAAGGGTGTGTATGGGGAGCTCCCGATGGCTTTAAGGCACCCAAATTCCTACTCAGAAGAGAATATTGACACATAAATGAGTAGGGTAGGTGGGGGCAAAGCCCTGCGTGGGGCAAAGCTATGCAGTGGCTTTTTCAGTACTTCACAAGTGATTGAGAAACTGGCAACCAGGCAGCAGTTGAGGTTCAGCAACAGGTGTCTGTCATCAAAAGTAATGGCGTCTCTGAGGGCAATAGGCTGAGGAAATGAGCTAAGTTTGTTTTTCACCTTTTGTATGTAATTTTCAGGAACGTTGACGTCAATTTTGTGTGAGATAGGGTAGCGCCAAATTAATCAGCTAATCATCAATGAATAGTACTGTAATTGAGCTTCAATGTCAGGGGAGAACCATTTCTTTAACTCACTTTTCCTAACCTTATCAAAGAGTAATTTCCAAACATGCCATTTGGGGCAAGTCCCTGCAGGTTGTTTGGGGCAAATCCCTGCACCCCTCAAGTGCAGGTCTTTGCCCCATTCACTACCAGCACGTATTTTGGCATTGTATGGAACAAGTGGATTCAATAATGACATTCAAGTTGAACTGTAAATTTAAAATTTCATCATTTATAATTTAATGTCAATCAAATAGGTGCACATCACTTTCAATGAGTGGGGAGCAATTGCCAGGTTTGATGATCAGGGATTCCTGAACAAATTTGGTTCCGTGTTTGTCCGTCCGCGCATCTGTCAGTCCACATTCCTTACCAAAGCCATGACTGCACCAACTTTTATCGGATTTCTGTGAAATTTTCCGGAATAGTGTGAATTAAGTCCTAGATGGTCCCCTATAAGTTTCATCATGATTGAATCAGCGATCAATTCGGCTCATGCGCGAACTTAATTTTCTTGTTACAGTCATTTATGTCCGCCAATGTTTTGATGACCAATAATCACAGATTAGACTACTGATAATCCAGTTTGGTGGTAAATCGGACCGATTAATCGGTGTATTTGGCTGGAATGGTTGAACGCGAGGACACTGTGCCATGTCTCCTCGTCATTTGATTGTATCCCTCCGTTCAGGTTTTTTTTTTTCGATCATGAAGAAATAAGGAATTTTTAAATAAAGAAATACCTTAATTTGAGCATTTTTGTTCAATAGAATTTTTTAAAACCCATTTCTACCTCGTTGGGGCAAATCCCTGCACTGCAGGGGTTTGCCCCATTTTATGGGGCAAAGCCCTGCAAAATTTTTTTTCTTAAATATTCAATTTCTCCTATACTATTGACAGGAGATGACTGTGTTTCCAAGGGGTTATAGGTAATAGCCCAACCTAAAATTCAAGCATAAAATTTAGAGGAAATCTGCTTCAAATCGGTTGCAATGGTCGAAAAACCGGAAATTGCAGGGCTTTGCCCCCACCTACCCTAGATATTTGGGTCCCATCGGGCTGGGAGTGTATGAATAGTCAAGTTTGCATCACAATAATCGGGTGGGGTTTATAACGTTAAAGTTCGATCACCAATATAATATAATTATGATCGAACTCGAACTAATATATTACATTATGTCTATGGACTTTCTTCTTCTTCTTCCTGAACAGCCCTGTATATTACATTAGTGGTCCAGAAAAGCAAGCTAGACAGCATAATTTTGTTATGTATTTGTTACTACTTCTGCCACATTTCGGGCACCAGCTAATCAGAAACAAAAAATCATGAATACAGTATGCACTTAGCCCTAAGTGCCCCTGGGCCTATTGTCCGTCTGCCAGGGCAGAGGGAGGTTTAGACCCTCCTTGCAATATCCACAACAACAAGAACACTTTCTTATCTGTAACACGTGTTCTCCTCTATTTCAAATTTGGTTGTTGTTCCGATTAAGTTTATTTGCCATTATGTGTCTTTATTCCTATTATATATCATCTTCCGTCATTCCTCTCAATCAAAATCCGCCACCAATTGGACTTTATAGTGCCAGGCGTAATGGCCAAATAGCGCCACACTCATCCAATGGTCCCTGGTATTCAGCAGCTCTATCGTTCTCTCATTAGTCAGGATACTCCCTGAACTCGTGAGAATGAGGCAGACTCAGAAAAAATGCAGGACATCCACGACTGCACCGAGCAGGGTCGACGAGGGTAGTCAGGCCACCGACCAAGAAAGAAAGACCATCATTCAGCCCTCTGAACTTCAAGACCCAAATAATGATCCCGGGACTCTCCATGGGGAGTACTAAGTGCACTTAGTAACGCTAAGGCATAGGAATCAATCATTGAGTGGAAGAAGTTGCGGAACAGCACAGCACGTGCCCTCATATCATATACCCACCTGGTCCAGACACAAGCTGAGCTTCCATCTAAGCAGGTATCCAGGTCCACGAGATCCCCCACAAACGCACAGCCGTGGCCCCCAGCCAGGCCCTCGAGCGTCCTGGACCACCCGACTCCCCTTCACATCGCGTAGGTAAGGCAGCCTGGCATCTTCAACACTTCATCATGTACCCGGCAGCCAGAGACAGGTCTGTACGAACATTGGGTCGGCACCAGCCTCGAGATATATCTCGATGTACATTTCGAGTACACACAAAATAAATGGGAGTATAACATAAGGTAGATGCGGCGAGATAGTGGGAATTCATCCTATAAAAAGACTATTTCAGTCGAAGTAGTCTTTTTATAAATGGGAGTATTCCGTGGCAGACCAAACACCAGTTTTTAGAAGAGCCGGGAAAAATACAACGTTTGAATTGCATGTTTACCTATTTATTAACCGTATCGTTTTTGTTCGAAAACAATTCAACAAAATTAATTAACAATTTCTCATCTTCCCTTCACATCAACAGCTGCACAAATGAACGATCATCTTCACGATTTAGCACGAAACATACAATACTGATAACAATATAATTCATACCTATATTACATGTTTTTAAAAACTATGTATAAAACGTGGCGGGGTTAAGTGGTTAAGAGGTGATTTGGAGGGGGGGAGGGGGGTTGTCTTTTGAGATACGGCGGAGTGCAGCGGCGGGTTCCGGTGAAAACTGTGGGAGTGCCAGAATGAAAATCGGGAGCCCTTCAACTGCAGCAGCTTTGGGGCGTCGGGTCCAGGCCGGAACGTTTGGTGATGTAGACGCGAGTGAATTCTTCGGCGACGGTTGGATGGATGCCGACGGTGTTGGAGAGCGTTTGGTAGGTCAAGCCGCACCTGGAAATGAGAAAGGGAGATTAAAAGCAATCTGTACTGAGGCAAGAGGGAAGTTTGTAATCTTGAAATAAAATCATAAGGATGGGCATCGATCAAGGTAGGGAAAAAATTGGATACATCGATGAAAACAACAAACTGTGGGGAGGTGGGTATGAAACCAAAATAAGCGGCCAATAATAATGTTTTCCCACTGGCTAGATCAAAATTTCCGACCGAATCTTCTGGACCCCGGAGAGAATCCCAGCATAAACTGAACAGAGTCCTGAAGTATCAGTCCGCATGTTGGACATATGTAAGTATACCATCTCTTTGAAAAGCCGACGACACAAGACGCCTTCCCGATCCAAAATTCGAGCTGCACCAAAATCGAACTTGTGGTTCAACTCAATGGGGGATTTGCATTTATTTTAGATTTGGAATTCTTCCCTACCGTTCAATAATATGGCTAAAAAGTTACTTGCACAGCCTCCAATACCAATGAGAAAAAAAAAAAAAAAAAAAAAAAAATCATTGTAGGAGATATAACGAAAAAACGCTGCAAATTTTAAACAAGGGTTTATTATTCTTTGATATAGGTTACTTGTGCAAAAATTATTTCTGTGTCAAAAGAAAAAAGTTTGGAATTTTTTTTTTTTTTCAAAATGTCTATTTTTTACTCAAAAAATATTTAACCTCCTGGGATCCTTCAAAAATCCCATTTTTAGCCCCATGAAAGCCCTGTAGATTGCAACAGTGAAATCGGATCATTCCGGGACCCCAAAAAATGGATTCTACGTCCAAAAATACCTCGAAAACGACACCTAACTTGTTCCCATAGCTAAAAGCCTTCAAAAAACCCTCCCGTAGCCCCATAGCGCCCCACGGGTTTGGGCGATCGGACTGAAAACCTTGCGGGCACAACTAGATGGTAAACCAAGTATTATGTCAAAATTTCAGATTATAAAAAAAATTCCTACTGCCCAAAACGGCCCGGACGGCGTACGGCGGACGGACATTTCGTATTTAGAATGTAGACCTCTTGAAATGGATGTCAAATTTAGAGGCCGATCCGAGTCGTCGACCCCCGTCGCGAAAACATAAGGTGTATTATTCCAAGAATAATAAACCAAAACGAAAAGCACAGTTTGAATCAGCAGGGGTTTCCCACCAGTCACTCTTTAGGTAGTGACGTCACAGTTCCAGTGAATCTCTCACCAGTAGCGCTAGTGTCGTCAGCTTATATGATAAATTTATAGCAATTATAACTTGATATGACAGAAAACATAATTCATAATACACGATAATTGAAGTTTAAAGCCTTATCAGAAGGATTCACGGCTCAATTGAATTTTATTCTGTGATGAGTAGTGGAGTAGCAACCCTGGGCCGAACAATCCCCTCAAAATAGGCAGTGACGTCACGCTCCCTCCATGGCCGTGTTCCCCCCGCGTTTTTCAAACGCCGTAATTTTCGTTAAATTATTTAAATTTTCTGGAAGCGATTTCAGGCGGCTGACTACCGTTTCCCCTACATTCTCAGGGAGTACTTTCAGAAAAAAAATAGAAAAAAAAAAAAAAAAAATACATGCAAATCCCCCATTGCATGCTGGGCCAAAGCACAATCGGGATTTCTTCTAGGTACTTTTTTTTTTTTTTTTAAATGAATTTGAGCTTTAAGTTCGTTGTTTTCATCGATGAATTCAATTTTTTCCCTATCTTTTAAAAAATAGTCGATTAATCGATTTTAAAGGCACCAATTAATTGGTATATCGATTAATACAGATAAAATACTGTATGTCGATAATATTAATCGATTATTTGTTGGTTGATACCCATCCCTGTTAAAAATGAAAAAGTGAAAACTCACTTGACAGCAGCAGCAAAGCCCTGAATGACTTCGCCAGCCTGAGGGCCGAGGAAATGCATGCCCACCACCTTTTGATCACCAGCCCGCTCGCACACCACCTTCAAGTAGCACCGAGCTGGGCTCCTCTGAGGAATGAAGAACTCGAGCGGTTTGTAGTAGGCGTGGTACACTTCGATCTTGTCCGCTCCCAACCTCTTGACGGCCTCTTCCTCCGACAGACCGACGCAACCGTACTCCAAAGGAGTGAACACGGTCGTCGCCACGTTGTCGTAGTCCATTTGGAGAGTGGCTTTGCCGTAGAGTCGGGCGGCCAGAAGTTTCCCGGCCTGGATGGCCACCGGCGTCAATTCTGGTCGACCCTAGAAGGTAACGTACATTTTGGAGTCGCGTTTTATCGTGTACATTAACGCACTAAAAATCAATAAAAGTGGCTTACCTCAAGGACGTCTCCAACGGCAAAAATATTTGGAATGTTAGTAGATTCGTTCTTCGCTATGCATTTGAGAGAGCTAGGAGCGAGTTCCAGCCCCAGATCCACCGCGTTGAGTTCTTGCGTGAGGGGACGGCGACCAATTGCCATCAGCACAGTGTCGAATACGTCACTGTGTTCTGTGTTGTCCTGCCGAACAAGATACAACAATTAACTCAACAACGAAGAGCTGATGAAATGGAAGAATGCAGAATGAAAAGGAATAAGCATTTTCTGTTAATAAATTTTGGTAAAAAAAAATTATTAGGCAGTGGCATTGAAACAGATACGAAAAGTTGAAGACTCGTGGAACTAGATTTAACGAGATACCGATGAGACTATTTCTACAGTGTATTGTGCATAACCATTCACACATCTTGCACGTTGAGTGACTGTTGAACACACAGATTATAACAAGTCTACCTCGTCTTCAGTGCCCTCCTCGCACTCAGACTCAGGCTATAAGAACAAACCAATGAGAAACAACTATAAACACTATTAGGACGAGGAGCTCCATGGATCCTCAAAAAGAGTAAAAAAGAAGCCATAAATTAAAAACGAAAAACATTAAGTAGGCAATATTTTTATAAGTCTCTCACAAAATATTGCGCTCCGACACTGCCACCAAGCCGAGGAAACGCCGATGTGGCATCCTGAGCTGAGGTCGAGCAAAAGGATTTCGTGTTTTTTCTGTTGGCAACATTGTCTCAGCTTGTTTCTCAGCTGTTTTGTTCACGTCTCCCGGTTGTGTGGTTTGTTTTTAACCTCTACACGGTATTTTCAACGATGGAAGAGAAGAAAATTTCTTTCATTATGATTTAATCATAAATTTCTCAGGGTAAGGCGTTGAGGAGTCAGGCGAGGGAATTTTTCATCGCCAGGAAGGAGGAAGAACAGAACAAAGTGAACGTGCGCGATGTGACTTGTGCAGCGACGGGTGTTTCTTCAAGAACTGTATGTAAACTTTACTTTTTTAATATTATACACAATGACTACATTTTAATTGCTTTATTGTAATTTCACAATACTGTTTGAATTAAATTACTGTTCTACTGTTTTGAAATTTTGAGGTATTCCTAATTCTTCCTAATAACACAACAGCAAAACCCCCGTTTGAGAGGAGAAAAAGAGAAGTGCTACCACCAGGAAGGGAAAAACGAGAGGGAGCGGGGAAATTTCGTGTGAAGAGTAGTTAAATTTCTGCCACCAGAATGCAGTGCCAGAGCGCAATATCCTCGTGGGAGACCTATGGTTCACCATTTAGAGCAGATTAGACGGGAAACGATTTACCTATTTTTCAAAACATCTCATTTTTGGTTCTGAAAAATCGATTTTATAAATAATATACCAACACTCAGACATAAGGCCTCGCTTCGCTCGGCCAACCACTTTCTCGGACAAGGGGGCTCGCTTCGCTTACCCAAGTGACAGTCGCTCAATACGCAAAATTTGCCCAGGAATAGAGAGAAATCGTCTTCCCACACCAGAATATATCCGAAATTAGTGTGGAATGAACAGTTTCCCCGCCTCTCCGCCTTTTCAAGTTCCCTGGCACCCTCCGTTACCCATTTTCTCCATCGTTCCGAGGACCCTCCCAAGACGTGCGCGAGATCTCTTCAAATCGTTCAAATTAAACTCGCCGTCTAAATTCGCTCATCGTCGGAACTAGTTTTTTCGGGATTTCGTATTAGGATACGGAGGAACCGCCAACTCAATCGGACCAGGGGTTAACAATGAAGTTTCGCTCAACGCGCTTGTCGGACGTAAAATTGGCCGAGGAATCCAAATATGAGGAAAAAATTAGGGGTTCCCATTTAAAATAAGAAAGTTGGGCGCAAATTCGCCTACTAGGAGCTAAACCCCCCCAAGGACACCTAAATGGGACTCAGCGTCCCGTTTAGGTGTCCTATGGGTCCCGTTTTCGCGGTATTTGGTATTTTGGTAAAAAATCGCGGTATTTTTTATTGCTTACTGTTTCGGAGAAGGCTCGTGACATACTCTGTTAGATAGTCAGCCAGCCAGCCACAGACACGGTGAGAATTAGTGATACAGATTATTCATACAGTAAATCGCTTCTTTTATGACAATTATTCAAGAAATTTTTTAAAATCGGCCATCCCTCCCGCCCCAGGAAAAATTGTACAATTTCTATGAGCTCACCTGGGTGTTTTTCCATTTGACAAGAATCTCTCCAGTTGCTTGTTTTTCAAACGCCTTTGGAATGCACTTGTGGAGGAACTTCACTCCCCTCTCTTCCATCTCTTGGGCGATGAGACCGGCCATCTGTTGATCGAACTCCCTCAGGACGACGGACCGGACCATCACCGTGGCCTCGAAGCCCATCCCTCTGAGAAATCCCGCACATTCCAGGCCGATGTCTGAAGCCCCAGAGTCAAGGATTTGTAGGAGGTGTAAATTACTTTGTTATCAACAAACTAAACAGGGATTGACAAAAGGATACAGCCAGCTCCGACGACTAGAGTTCTGCCCGGGGGCTTCTGCAGCGAGAAAATGTCGTCGCTGGATATGCAGAACTCCTTTCCAGGTACGTCTAAATATCTCGGGCGCCCTCCGACAGCGATCAAAACGTGATTCGTCTTCAGAATCTTCTCACTGCCGTTTTTCAACGTAGCCTTCACCGTGTTGGCATCAACGAAAGTACCGAACCCGTTGATGTATTCGATTTTTCTGAAATTTACACAACAAATTAATTATTAATTCTTGAAGTAGGGTAAAACTGGCTCTAGAACAGACCATTAAATAAAAGAAAAAAAAAAATCCTTCAGCGTCAAGTCGTTCTATCTACTCCTCGCAGTATGCAATAGAACGTTATACCTGTTCGAGCCGCGGGTTCTGGAGGGGAGGGGGGAGGGGGGTTAAAAAGATGGTAAATTTCATACTTTCGCAGTTCTTCGCCGTATATCTCGAATACACTCAAAAAAGGGAGGTTTGAACAATGGCATATTTTACCTCTTCCGTCTCTCTGTAACCGTTCATTTTACGAGAACAGTTGTTTGCTACATTTTTGTTCAAAATTTAATAGTTCAAGAGAAATTTGACGCCGAATTCGAATTCACACGTCTAATTAGGTGGCCTTACTGAGGCAGACGTCTTCAAAAAGTGGCATGCTATTCAACCGGAGAAGAATTCTCTTGACTGAGGGCTCATTTTACAGGAAATTTAATGCTGAATCCGAATTCACACGTCTGCCTGTCTAATTAAGTGGCGTTACTGAGGCAGACGTCTTCAAAGATGAACAAACGCTTGCGAAGCGCTCCCTTTGCTGAGACGCCGTACCTACCTCCGGCCTGAACCCACTACATTGCAAGCTTCCCCCCCCCCCCCCCCTTTGATTATAACAATAATAATTATTATTATTACTTTCTGCGCTAGATCATAAGATACCGAAGTAATTAAATCGGGTTGGTGGCACATAAAACACTTCTATAAAAAACGCTGCAAATTTTACACTAGGGTTTATTATTCTTTGATATAGGTTACTTGTGCATAAATTTATTTCTGTGTCAATGAGAAGAAATTTAGAACTTTTTATTTTATTTTTATTTAAAAAAAGACGATTTAAGACGAAATAGTCTATTTCCACGATAAATAGACTATTTCGTCTTAAATCGTCTTTTTTTAAGATGGATTCCCACTATTCTCGCCGCATCCACCTTACATTATTATTTTTATTTTCCAAAAAAAAAATTATTTTTTTCAAAAATTTTTAGTTTTTTTACTTGAAAAATATTTGACCTCTTGGGATCCTTCAAAAATCTCATTTGTAGTCCCATGAAAGCCCTATAGATCGCAACAGTGAAATTGGATCGTTCCGGGACCCCCAAAAATGGATTCTACGTCCAAAAATACTTCGAAAACGACACCTAACTCGATCCCATAGCCAAAATCCTTTAAATAAGCCCTCCCGTAGCCCCATTTTAGCCCCATAGCGCCCCACGGGTTTGGGCGATCGGGCTGAAAACCTTGCGGGCACAACAAGATTGTAAACCAAGTATTTTGTCAAAATTTCAGATTTAAAAAAAAAAAAATCCTACTGCCCAAACCGGCGGACGGACATTTCGGTTTTGGAATCTAGACCTCTTGAAACGGATAATGTCAAATTTTGAGGCCGAACGGAGTCGTCGACCTCCGTCGCGAAAACATAGGTGTATTTTTCCAAGATTAATAAACCAAAACTGCGAAAATACGAAATTTCCTATTTTTGGTTTATTATTCTTGTAATCGCGACGGGATCGAGTTAGGTGTCGTTTTCAAAGTATTTTTGGACGTAGAATCCATTTTTGGAGGTCCGAGAACGATCTGATTTCACCGTGGAGAAGAATGGGGCTTTCATGGTGTTACAATAGGGATTTTTGAAGGATATCAGGTGGCGAAATAATTTCCGAATAATTTTGGACGCATAATCCACTTCACATCCGTCCGAACATTGTACAGAATTTTTATTTTTTATATTATTTTCAAAACATTTTGGTATTGAAACAGAATTAATTTTTGCAAAATTACCCAATATCAAAGAATAATAAACCCTTGTGTAAAATTTGCAGCGTTTTTACTCCCTCTCCCCAAACCAACGGCTCGAAGAGTTATAACTTTCTATTACATACTGCTAGAAGTACATAGATTTTGTAAAATTTGGCGATGTCCTTTTTGTTTCTTAACGTTCAGGTTTGGGTCAATTTTGAGCTAGTTCTACCGTAATATTTCCGTTCTGTGTGGATTTTTAGACCTGGAAGCTTCCAAAAACTGGACATTTCCTCACTTGTCTCTAAGGCCGACTCGCGTAGTCCAGTTGACACTCTTGACGTGGTTTTGCACGGCTTCGACGAGGTTGTTCCAATTGAGTTTGACTGAACTTCTTTCCGGCACCTCCCATCCAAACATTTTAGCATCCTGAAACAAAATCGGCAGAACTTATTTATTAGCAGTGAAACTACCCTTCTAGGGGCGACGGTATCATCTTATTTAAAACGTATCAAACGTTCATCAAGCCATTTATATTGAAGCTACAAAGATAACCACCCACCCACAATCGATCCACTAACGTATGACGTACTTTGTTAGTAGACAAGTTAGCGGTAGATTTTTTCACGCTACTTTCAAAGATACATAAAAACCCTGTATGAGCAGTGAAAAATTCCTACCCTTGCTCTCCAAATATCCCTACTTTTCCCTTACGTTTCCTTCGATTATCCCAGTTAGAAAATCCCGCGTTAAAATGCTGGATGCCTTGCCATTAAATGTTATAAAAATGATTAAACTGAATAATTATTGTGTGAATAGGTGTATTCGATACTACTCAATATTCTTGATAACGACTGACAGTCGAAATAATGAGAGAGCTATGTTTGCTCATAATAATTTTCTTATAATGAAAAGTATCGATATAATCATAAGAACCAAAGAATAAAAAAAGTAAGAAAAATTGTGAACATTGAAAAAGTACGCAGTAAATCTTGAGATAACACGGTGACTTCAATGGTACGTATTTTTGGATAAATTGATTAAAGAAGACCGTAATTTATTTGAATCAAACTTACCTACCAAGTTTGAATAGTTTAATCATTGAATATCCATTACGATTGAGAGATTTTATGCCTTCTATTGCAACCTTGGTTGTTTACATGAAGGTTATGAAAGGAAAGTTTTGCATAACTTCAGACTTGGGTCATTCTCAGGAAAAAGTGGTAAACGCTGTCCCCCTGATTTTTACCTGACAAGGAAAATTGATTAGACGTTCAAAATTGTGAGGCGGCTTCAAGAAAGGTAGATAAGCATTTGGCACCTAATAAGTACCAAAACTGATGTTTAGAAGAAGTTATACCCAGATTCAGGCACCGTCCACTCCGGCGACGTCCTTTTCCTTTGTACACAGAGGAAAGACTTCTGCAGAACCTCAATTTTGGAATGAAAAAATCGCGACATCCAGCGTGGTAGGAATTGACAACACTAGTAACGGCATGATCATGAATAAAATATCATTTTCCGAAAACAAAAATGAAAAATTTGGGCGGAGTCTGTCCCGGCTTTTTTCCACTCCGGGGACATTTACAGATCATGGAGAAAGGACATTCAAAGTGCCGTTCTGTGTTCTTCATGAAAGGTGAACGCGGAAGAAGAATATGTAACCTCTTTATTTGGTTATAACAGCAACCGGAAAATAAAGCTGGTTAGTTAGTGTTACTCCATTTGTGTTCAGTTGCATGCTTCGTCGAGTTCACTGTTCAACTCCCTCTAACCTCAAATTTTTGTAAGTATGTTAATTTAAATGATCATTTCATCTTGCGTGTTGTTTAGTTGGTGGTTATGAGGCATTGAAGCTTTGAAATACAGTTTTCAATTAGAAGGTGTCGTGTTTATTGGGTAAAAACAAAAATTTGTCCACTCCGGGGACTGTCAACTCCAGGGACATTAATACATGTGAAACTTCGTAAAATAGCTTAAAAAACTCGACTACTATTCTTCCTGTGTTTGTTGATGAGTAAACAACACACCTACATAGTTTAATTTCCATTTTTTGATATTATTTGAAAAAAAAAAAAATTTTTTTTTTCTTCGTTTACCACTTTTTCCTGAGAATGACCCACTTACGCAGTCGATGTTCAATGTTGTTGTTCAGTGTATTTCGTTCATTTTCCCCTACCCAGTAAGAGTTTTGTTCAAGTTTATTCATTTCTGGCTATTGCCAAAAATAAGTAGGGATAGTCTAATTCTAACGTATTACGTCTATGCCTGCAAGCGTAACTGATCGTTCGGTGGATGTCTTGAGTGTCATGACATGACAGGATACATTGTATCCTCGCGTAGATCTCTGGTATGCGGTGACGTGAACAAATGAGCACGGAAAGAGCAATTTTGATGAAATTCAAAATGCCACCTGCCGATGTTGCTAAAGTCAATTTTTTGGGACACCCCAAACAGCGGGTGATGGGTGTGTACCTACATGCCTTTGTTTCTTAAGTTGAATTTAGATTCACCATATTTTGTGTTGTGTGTTTAGCAGAAGGCCTGTAGTGGAATCCACGATTTCGCGGCAGTTTGTCTTGGAGGACGAGGAAGGGAGTATGGGAACATTTCCATTCAGGGCATAACATGTAGTGTCATGATCTGCAGACCTGGGGGAAGATGCAGCCATGGAAAAGGAAGACTCGCATACTCCAGGCTTACCGGATACTGTGGAGATGCAGAGCCTTGAGAAGGGAACCGAGGGAAAGACAATACCCTACACGATATGTCGTGGCCGGTATCGTTTCGCCCTGGGCTCGCAGTTTTACCGGGAACAGCTGCTGCAGCTACCTAAGACGAGTTGACGTCAAAGGAGGCCTCTCCAGCCGGTCTTAGATGGGACCACTCTCTCAGCTTCCTAAAGCGAAGTATCGCTAAGGAGTACTTGGGCAACAGACTTAAGATCTAAAGTTAGGCCTGGTAAGCAGGTTTGACCCGTGAAAAAGCATTGCGATTAAATATTACCATAAACGGTAAATGTCAACTTGACGTTAGGAAATACGCCTGTCTTCGAGCGGGAGGGATGAGCCGCTAGCGGGAGAAGAGAGGTTGCGTCCCGCTCCCCCCGCCAGTACCAACTCTGGCGGGTTGGCGATCTGCAAATCTGTCCAGATTCTACATTTTATGTCTTCCCTGTTTGTGGGTCCTCTACAGACTCAAAACGTACATGAATAGACTCTCCAAGCATAGAAGCAATGTGCATCAGTTTCTTGGGGATGCACCCGACGTTGACGCAGGTCCCTCCAAGGCCCCATGTTGTCCCGTGGATCGAGGGCTTGACGAAATCCAAAACCGCTACTTTCTTCCCGTGACCGACCGCCTCTTTGGCCGCCGCCAGACCCCCGGACCCTCCGCCGATCACCACCAGATCGTAGGAGTTAGCTGAAAAAAAAAAACAACAAAAAAACAAAACATTAAAAAAACAGTAAGATAACGGGAGTCATTTATTTTGTGACTGGGACAAGGGAAACCCCCAACTCGATAGCTCGTCAAGGTTTACGTCAATTTGGGGCATTCGAGTAGACAATTTCGAGGACAGATAACTGCACGACGCGCTAATTAAATGGTATCTGAAGAAATATACTCCAAAACATTCAAACAAGAGAAACAACAAAATTCCCCACTCTGTAGGTGTAAATATCAAATCCAAAGTGAGAGACTTGGGAGGAAGACGACTCTTATCCTGGTTGTGCGTGTAACAATATAATAAACGCTGCAAATTTTACACAAGGGTTTATTATTCTTTGATATAGGTTACTTGTGCAGAAATTTAATTCTGTCAATGAAAATTTTTTTTTGATTTTTATATTTCAAAAAATTTTTTTTTGGATTTTTTGTTTTTAAAAATGTTTTTTCCAAAAATTCTTTATTTTTTACTCGATAAATATTTGACCTCCTGGTATCCTTAAAAAATCCCATTTTTAGCCCCATGAAAGCCCTGTAGATCGCCACAGTGAAATCGGATCGTTCCAGGACCCCAAAAATGGATTCATCTCCAAAAAAATACTACGAAAACGATACCTAATTCGATCTCATAGCCAAAAGCCTTCAAAAAAACACTCTTATAGCCCCATTTTAGTCCCACAGCGCCCCACGGGTTTGGGCGATCGGGCTGAAAACCTTGCGGGCACAACTAGATGGTAAACCGAGCATTTTGTCAAAATTTCAGTTAAAAAAAAAAATTCCTACTGCCCAAAACGGCTCGGACGGCGGATGTACATTTCGTTTTTGGAATATTTTTGGAACGGACAACGTCAAATTTTGAGGCCGATCAGAATTTTCGACCTTCACGATTCCAAGAATAATAAACCAAAAGTGGCTGTGTGGACGAGTAAGGAGCAAGAGACTGCGTCATGCAATACAAGCAGTCATCACCTGCGTCATGGTTGTGGGGATGCTCATACTTTAAAGACTTCGGTACAACTCAATGGAAAGCGCTCGCCGCCAGACAAAAGCATCCAATGGTGACGAACTCTACCAACATAATATGTAGGGGACGTCTAGCATTTTTTTCGGAATATAGGAAATATTGTCTGTGAACAAGCGGAACCTCAAATTGATTTTCCGTTAACTACGACGCTGACGTCATCAACTGATATGCTTCGAGTGTTGAGCACCCACGCGGGTAAAACAACTCGAGCTTTATCTCTTCAAAAGCTATCAATTACGAGGTTCGGGGGGGGGGGGGGGATCCCACAAAATGAATAACGCACTTCAAACAATACTCGACGCACGAGGCTGTACAGTAGCGTCAGAAGGGATAAGCAAACAGTCTGCAGGAACGAGAAGTGTTTAGTGCCCCACTGCAAGTTGAAAGATCGAATCATAAAAGGAGTTCGGCCCTGAACCCGTTGAGGGCCGCAAAATGATGAAACTTCAATTATTGGATACCTACGGTCATCACTGTAAACGTCCCCCTCAAGATGACAAAATGGCAAAATATGCTTCATGGTTTTCGAGCCCACAAGATCATTTTAGCCCATTCCAGCCTAAATTATACTCATGTTTGCAAACCCGTCGTTTACCCCGTTTATGAAGTAAACGAAAGGAGTAAACATAAGATAAATCTTTCAAATGGGTACCTAATTATGTCAGCCAAGAGATAAAATGATGAGTGCTTAAGGTTTAATGGGGTACATGTATTCATGAGATTACCCCTTAAACCCCAATGTATATTTGCATTGCAACAAGGATTTTTATACTATAATCCTTAATTATTCCAAGAATAATCACCGATGTTTGCGCAACGGGGGTCAAACACTTTTATCGACCTCAAAATTGTTCTTACACGTTTCATGAGAGGTCGATTGTTTAAATTTTACCTCTCATGAATATGCTGACCGGCCGTTTTGGGTAGTAGGAATTTTTTTAAATCGACTTTTGGCGATGTGCTCGATTCTTGATGTCACCGCAAGGTTTTCAGCTGAAACCCGTGGGGCCAAAAAGATTTATTAAGGATCAGCTCTAAATGTTAGAGTAGAAGGTTGAATGGGGCGTTGTTGGTGAAGAATCAATTTATTGAGTTGGAGGAGAATCAATTTATTGCAAATACAATGTGTGGGATTGGGGAGGCTACCAATGGGGCTTTTATAGGCCTGTCGACCAGGACAGGCTGACGTGCACCATGGAATCTCAAAAAAGAGGAAAAAAAGGAGTATGGAACGAAGTCTTGAAATAAAAATCCATAAACGATTTTGGCCATCCTAGAAGTACATATCTTATTCTACGGTACTTCTAGTGGTCGGAAAAATTTGAAAAACCCCAATAAATGAAACTATAAAAAAAATTCAGTCTGAAGCTATATATATATATATATATATATAAAGTCGCTCCATGAGGCGTATCTGTGCTCCGAAAGCTGCCTAAAATAGGATTCCAACCTTTTCTAAAAAATTAAAAAAAAAATAAAAAAATAAAAATTAGTTTTGGCTAGTAGATGACGAGAAAAATCTGAAACCGCCAAAAATTTGCTCAGAGTTCCAAAAGATGTTCCATCAATTCTAGAAATTCTTAGATTAAACCCGGTTAACTCATTTTTGGCAGCGTTTCAAAACTATTAAATTGGTGGGTCTAGAAGGTTTGTAGCAGCGATTTTGGTTAACTATTCTTGGAATAATACACCTATGTAATCCCGACGGAGGTCGAAAATTCTGATTGGCCTCAAAATTTGACATTATCCGTTTCAAAATGCGTAGATTTCAAAAACGACATGCCCGCCCGTCGTATGCCGCTTTGGGCAGTAGAAATTTTTTTAAAATCTGAAAATTTGACAAAATACACAGTTTACATCTAGTTGTGCCGGGAAGGTTTTCAGTCCGATCGCCCAAACCCGTGGGGCTAAAATGGGGCTACCGGAGGGAATTTTGAAGGGTTTCGGCTATGAGGTCCAGTTAGGTGTCGTTTTCGAAGTATTTTTGGACGTAGAACCCATTATCCACAATTTACATATGTATATCAAGAATAATAAACCCTTGTGTAAAATTTGTAGCGTTTATAAATAATCTTGAAGCAAAGGCCTCAATCAAGTTGAAGACGTGGGGAGTTATGCAACCAAAGCACCAGACAAAAATAATTAAGAATTATTCTTCTAGAACCTAGATCGTGTTTTGTGGATTTGGTAGTTATACACGAATCTGTCGACTGATTCATGATGTCGGAGCGGTTTGACGGATTTATTCAACAGGTAGTGGAGGCAAAGGCGGTGTCAAGGGGGTACCTATGTTGAAACGGGCATAAAGAAACGTTCAAGGATAGTCTAACGCGTTACTTCTAGTTTCAGGATGGGGCAATTATATGATTACGCCACAATAAAGTGAACCTCGAGTTCACTGGAAAGGTATGAAGGGTTGCGGGAGCCTCAAGACGATTTATGGTGCAACAACGGAACTGATGTCCCATTCATCGTATCAACTTACGAATAAACTGCGTCTCAAGTCCAGTAGAATAAGAAACGCGGATTATTCTAGCTATTGGCGAAACGTTTCTGAAGATTCGCAGAAGAGGCGAATTCATTGAGGACACCATGACATAGCAAAACCGTCCCCGGATATTTTCAGCTTATCACAACCGGAAAACTTAATTGAACGTGAACGACGCGAATGGGCTATTTAAAACTCGTAGGGCGATTTCAGAGGCCAACATTACGTAATACGACAAAAAATTGAACAGGCCCCGATGAAAGCCCCCAAAAAAATAGTAGACGGCGAGGTTACGGCAGGCCAGGTTCGGTTGCATTTAGGTTCCCGTTATCCGAGTGCTCAGCTTTTTTTTCATGTTCATACGAAATATTTACGTGAATTAATCGTGTTTTAACAAACCACAAAATTATCACTTAAATCGTACTAAATAACATCAAAACAGATCACATCTTAAATAATCGATCAAGTCGCCGATTACGATTCGACTCCACCGCCCCGCCCGTTCGTACGCATCAAATCGAATAATGAGTGGAATGCTGATCACCGGAGCGAACAGGGGTTTGGGATTGGGGATGATCAAAGCTGCCTTGGAACTCCCCAAAGAAAGCATCCCCGCGATCATCATAGCAGCCTGTCGCAGGCCCGACGAAGCCAGGGTAACGAAGTGCACAACATTTCGTGTTTGTAGCGTAGTTGTGTCATTAGCTCGCAAATAATTCACACTCACCCTCTTCACAGTTTACGGGAGCCATGGGAATGATTTCTTGAAGTTTGCAGTTTTCTTGTTCTCGTAGTTTCGGCGTAGATTCAAGGTTCCACTTCTCGATCCGTTCACGCCGATGTCGCACAGCCGAAATGAACCGCAACCGCGATATATCGCAATGACTACCCGCCTTGGGGGTTCGATTAAGATAATCGATACTTGTTGACAACCTCTAGTCAAAACTCTAATCGATGTTTACCTATGGAAACCTACGTCCTATGGAATCAAACCGAAATTGAATATTTCTTTAGCCAAAAATTCTTTCGGCTTTGTTTTCAACGTTGAATACACTTTTCAAACACAAATCGAATAATAAGCTTCGTACTGAGTGCTCTCGATTATTAATTCTCGATTCTCTCGCGCTATTGAAATCGATATCAGCGTAAAGTTGCGGAGATGAAACTCTAGAAGTGACCTTGTGACTCACGCCGGGGAATTTCATCTTCAAGTTCTCGCGATTGTCCTCAGACAGCCGACAGGCGGATTCGAAGTGTCTGGACTTATCGGATTGCTTCTTATGACGTCACGTATACATACTTTGTAAACTACCCTTAAAATAATCGTTGACTTCGGGGACTCAGCTAGCAAATTCCTTTTTCGCGCTTATACAATACAATTTTATTTTCCAGTTGAAAATGAATACAACAACTCAATAATTATTACAAAATTTGTAATAATAATAATGCCATTTAATGGCATGTATATAAAATGCTGCAGATATGGGAGGTTATTATACCCATTTTCGCTGGAAATCCACCAAGGCAGAGCCTGAGTGTGGGCAATCGTCCATTGAATTAGTTACAGGCGGAGACGAGATCGATTTGCCTAGAGGCAAATAATTTATACTAAAGAGATGAGGTAGTCGGTACAAAAATAGAAGAAGAACATAATAATATTTCTGTGTTCATAATATTATTTACATCATATTATTATTATTACATAATATTATTTACATCATATTATTATTATTACATAATAATATTTCTATGTTCATAATATTATATACTATTATTAATCATTATTTATGATTGATGAGTGGTGTGCTTCAACCAGTGCTTCATGTCTAATTTAAATTTTGAAACTGTCAACCTTGCGGGCACAACTAGATGGTAAACCGAGTATTTTGTCAAAATTTCAGATTTAAAAAAAATTCCTACTGCCCAAAACGGCCCGGACTTTAGGGAAAAGAGTCTGTGATATGTGTGTCCTTGTATGTGTCTTCAAATTTGGTGTGTGTCATTGTATGTGTGTTCAGATTTCTATTTTTGTCTAGGCTAGTCGTGTTAGTTTTAGTGAGGGGAGGACATTTTTTAGAAGTACTCGCCCTCCACCATACAAGCAAACGTGGAGAGAGCAACCACCCATGATCTGAAAACTGCAAGTTACAAGAAGAGGCAGAAGAGTAGGTGCGGTCTGTTGCATTTGGCAGCCACCAACGACCCGAACACCACAAGTTAAAAGAAGAGGTGGAATAGTAGGTAGGTCGGCTGCGATGACTCCTGTCCCAAAGAATTTAGAGCCAATTGAATATGACAAGACCTCCTTTAAAACCCGGCACATCCACGTTAACGCCAGAGGGGACAGGAAGGCCCGCTGTACACCCCCTAGGGGAGTGCTTAATCTGATCAAGAACAAGAAGAAATTTGAGGAAACACAAGTGCCCTTCCTCTAGGGGAAGAAAGAGAGCAGAAGGTACGTGAAAGGTTGTAATGGGCCAGAAATGGCCTTAGACACAACCTAAGAAGCTCTGTACAGCGGGATGAACATTTCGGTTTTGGAATCCAGACCTCTTTAGACGGATAATGACAAATTTTGAGCCCGATCCGAGTCGTCTACCTCCGTCGTGATTACAAAAGGTTTGTTCCAGCTTTGACGGACTGTTAACAGAAATCGACGGAGACATGCGCAGTTGAGAAAACTGCTGTTCCAGGTCACTGGGTCGGCGAAAACTCGCCGTCGCCGGCTGTTCCAGGTCGATTTGTAGGTCGACAGCAGTTCAACTGCAGTCGCACGGAAGCCGACAGCTCGAATGAGTTCGGTTGGGTACTGTCGACTAGGATAACGTTAGATGACATCTAGAGAACATTGTTCTCTGTTACTCTGTGGATAACCCTACCCAGTTGAAACCTCTCTCATAACCTTCTCACTTTATTTTGGTGCTCGGCGCGTCAAGTTGTACTCACGTCCTCCCGAAGTCCTCGTAAATACCCTCAAACACATTAAATGACTCATTCCCGCTCTTATGATACTCCTCTCTTGAAAAAGGTTGATTATTCTGAATAAAATAAACCAAAAATTATCACTTGGATTTTTCCATTTGAAATTTACGGTCACATGAATCACCATGAAATAATTAAATTGTGTAGCATTACTTCACGGTGATTCACGTGACTTGGTTTGTTGACAGATCGCGTTCCATGACCTGCAGGTCAGCAGATGGGCTGTTCTAACTCAACTGTCGATCGACAGAACTCAACAGCGATTCAGAAGGCATTGGGATTGCTGTCGACAGCTGTCCAACTTCTGTCGACCGACGCAGTCAGACCTGGAACAAACCTAAAGATGTATTATTCCAAAATAATGTGTAAAGTAATAAAGCTATTCCAGTGATTTATATGATTCCTTGAAAAATTTATACTTGCCACGTCAAGTACCTACAAGTACTTGTACTTCAACTAAAGCGAGAATAAGTACAAGTACTTGTACCTACTTGTTGGGGTCTACTTACAACTACAACTAGATACCTACTTGTACTTGTAGACATTAATCGTACTTGAAGTACACCAAGTACCTACATACCATTTTTATGAACTCTAGATTTTGACCTGGCTTAGGGTTGGGAATGACTCATTTATAATATGAGTCACATTATGATGCTGTGGGAATGTGAAAGGATTGAAGGGAGTCAGAATACTATCACACCACCTTATGGGATTCTCGGGAGGACCAACAATGGGGCTAAATTGACATTTTTGAGGGTTTTGATTCTTGGATTTGGTTCAACCAAGAAGTCGAGTGGGATTACTAAATTCACGAGGAACCCCAAAACTGTCTGATCAATTATCGGTTTATTTTTTCCAATAATAAGCCTTTGTAATGGTAGGTGCCTACAGAAAAAATTGTTTACAACCACCCTCACAAGTACTTGTATGTACTTGGAATCCCAATTAGGAGGTACTTGTACTTGTCTCTCTTGTTGCTAGTCAAAGTACACCTACTTTGTACTTAGTACTTGTAAGTACCATTTGTTCAACTCTGCACGTACCCCTGGGTTGGGAGGAATTGAAAGCAGAATATAATTATTTTGGCGACCTCGCTTCTTGCACTCTTCGACACACCGTCCAGTGTGTACGATAATAATATTATCATACCATATTGAGGTACTTATTCAATATAAGTAGGTATATCAAGTGATTCAATTTTTCGGCATTTCAGGATTTGAAACGCCTTTCTGCCCAAAATAAGGATAAAAGTCAAATCCACGTAGTCAAACTGGGTGAGTATCGTTACTGTCTAACTTCCTGTACGTTATAGAGAAAATATATTTTGGGTCATTCCACAACAGTCCGCCACTTTTCTGTCACAAGCACTTTTCTCCACTTACTTGCGACATTTTAGAAGAAGAAGAAGAAGAAGAAGAAGAAAAAAGCAAATTGTGAGGATACTATAGAGCTATGAAACCCATAGCATGTAATTGCTTAATTATATACGCACACATGTGTATTTCACCATCAAAAGGCCTTTTTTCACTCTCCTGGCTTGTCACAAGGTTGAGGTTGATCACTTCCAGTAGCAAAACATTTATGTTAAACACTTATAAGTGAGCATGCGTGTTTGAGGATCTTAAGGTTTCACTTGAAAAAATTCAAGTGATTTCCCTCATCTTTCGAAAGTGTAGATCCCCTATCACATGAAAACAAGTTAGAGCAAATGGCGAGGAGGAGGGTTGTACTTTAGTTTTGCCACCCAGGTTTTGCTTCACTCTCCTGGAAATTCTGCTTGAACTTCTATTCGCTACGGCGTGGTTTTGAGTTCAGGAAATTTCTTCCTTTTTTGTTGGCACCAGTGGAGCGTCTAGTAGGTTAGCGCGCCAGCTCCAACGTCTTCCATGGAACTGCAGTTCTTTGAGGAGAAGACTTGAAAATTATTAGTAAATATATTTACTAATAATTTTGAAGTTCTTGAATTTTTTGATAGTTGCAGGAGAGTGAATACCAGGAGAGTGAAATGAAGTGCTTAAAAATTATTATCTCTTGACCAAACACGAATCTAAAATACTCCTTTCAGAGGCTGGATGGGGTCATTGAATGCAACATAAGCAATATCTCCTGGGACATTAAAATTTTCGAAATCGTGTGCAACGGCCATTTTGGATCTTACTGCGTTCGTTTAAAACCTCAATTAGTTGAAAAAAACAAAAACAGCCCCGTTGGTGGATTTTGATATGTGAAAAACTGGGCCAGAAAAGTTGTGGACTTTCATGGAATGACCCTATATATGTCTATTAGGTTTATTTTACGTTGGCTATCCCTACTCATTGTCATCATGTAGCTGATCATTTTCTAAATAACAACCTATTAATTTTTTTTTTTTTTTTTAGAGGCTCGGGATTTCGATTCATACCCCGATTTCGTTCAGAACGTTGGTCACATTTTGGGCAATAACACGCTGAATCTGCTTATTAATAACGCAGGGGTGGGAAGTAAATTCCATCGAATCGGAATGGTGAAGAGCGACGAACTGGTCAATTCGTACATCGTCAACGCTGTCGCTCCCATCATGCTGACAAAGGTGAACAACCTGCATAAAGTGGCTTGACGTGCGTTCGGGGTATGATTCAATTTGCGTTTATTAATTCATCGCCCAAATTACAGATAATGCTTCCGTTCCTGAAAGCTGGCGCGGAAAAGTCAAAGGCCGTTGGCGTCAAAGCCCGAATCGTCAATCTCAGTTCCATTCTGGGGTCAATATCGCTGAACGAAGATGGTGGACACTACTCGTACAGAGCAAGCAAGGTAAAGTGAGCTAAACAAGCGAAACTGAATGCGCAGGGGTGGGTCCAGGATTTTTTCAGGGGCCATGGTCTCTCTCGAAAATTATTTTTTCCGCCGACCGCTGTCCGCCCGATCCGACAACATGGCGACCACCATTCTCCACAGCGGTCCAAACAGCCACTGGTCCACCCCTGGGCACTTCCGATGACCTAGCGCACTACTGTAACAGTTCTCTATTTTACACTTAGAACGTGGATGATCAGTTGACCTATTCCCTAATTGTCAAATATTACAGGCAGCTCTGAATGCAGCTACGGCGTCCATGAAAGTCGACCTCAAAGGGACCGGCATCTGCGCCATAGCTCTTCATCCCGGCTGGGTCCAAACGGAAATGGGCGGCCCCAAAGCTCCTTTGCTAGTGCCTGACGCCTGTAAGAGGATCGTCGACACGATAATGAACTTGAAAGAAGAACACAACGGCGGTTTTTGGGATTTGGACGGCAAAAAGTTGCCGTGGTGAACCTCATGGCAGTACGACAGTTACGTACTTATCGAACCCGTGACTGTCCTGACAAGATATTGTTTTAGTGCTAAACTGTAGAAAGAATGAGCACATGGAATGAAGAAGGAATGCGTAGACGACCTCAACCCAGCGAGGTAGTTCATGTATATTTTTGAAGAAAAAACAGCAAACGATACCGTCATGGTATGTAATCACTTCAAAATACCAACACTTTTACATTAACCTACGTAAACGCTACCTGCTTGTGCCTTACTTTGTAAAATGGATGCTGCAAATTTTGCGACATTCTTGCGGTTTTTAACGTAGGTAGTGCTCGAAACATTATTGTAAATAAACTGATTTCCAACCAAATTGCGTAGTTTGATTGACTCGGTGGTAGGTACCTGATGAACTACTGATGGTGTGGCACCCAATAGATTCAACTATGTGAGGATTGGGAGGTGCCATTGCAGTTCACACTTTAAAAAGTCAATAATCAATACAGGATCAAATAAGCTGCTTCTGGTGGTGCTCTAACGTCACAGACGGTCCTCTGCAGATGGCGCACGTAGTGGTTATGGAGAGACACCGCCCTGGACGTGAAGCTTCGGTCAAAGAACTGGTGCCTGTGGCGGGGTACCCGAAATTGCTCAGATCCAAAACGTGTATCGTGGTTGTGGTCGAACGACAAATGTCCGAAAGATTCCAAGTTCCGCCTGACGAAACATTATGGGCGTAGTGACCGTAGATGCTGAGCAGGTTCTCCTTCACGAATTCTGTCCGGCATGAGGACAAAGCTGATCTACCCTGCACCACCCAGAGAACCCTTTTTTGGGCAATAAACACGGCAAGGAGATTTGGGTTGGTTCCCCAAAACATGAAGCCGTAAGTGGCTCGAGAGGCAAAAAGAATGTTGCCATCAGGGCCTCCTTGGTGGTGATCTCTCAGAGTTTCCGGAAAGCTCAAGCTTGCCAGTTTCCTGGAGAGGTCTTGGACATGGAAACAGCATGTCAGAGCACAGTCTACAGTCACCCCCAGGAACTTTGTTCTAACGCTGAAAGGCATTTTTGATTCTCCCAACAGGATGTGATTCATCAGCTCAGGCCTCCGGCGAGCTTCAAAGAGCGAAATTGACAACTGGACACGATTTCCTCCAGAGTTGTCGCTACTTGCGTGTACAGACTGTACGTAGAGGTAGCGAGGAGGGTAGGAGTGGGGGAAGGAAGGAAGGAACGAGAGGATACGAAAAAGGTGGTGAGTCACCAGTTGTGACGCTCCCATGGAAGTGTCTAGTGCTTTCCTGACAGGACATAGCTGCTAAACAGATGCAAGTAGGTACGCCAAAAGGGATTGGTGTACTCCCACAGGTAAATTTATACTTATATGATAGCACGTTTGTCGCCCACTTATACACCATTTATACTATGTTTATACACCAGGATTTACACACTATACGTTTATACCCAACTGAGAGGCTTGGGAGCACCTAGGAGGGGAGTTGTGGAGGGTGCTATTGGGCTACACGCCCTAAGGGGGGACGTGCTCGGTTTGATACACTATAATATGGTTGGATTACCTATATAATTCGTGGATATTGGATATTATTGTATACTGGATGTTTTATACTATACCTACAACCGTGCATTGGGGTTTATATCAATCGCGATCATGTTGGGATCCGCGACAAGAGTCATCTCCATAGAATCGGCGTTGCTCCATCACAAACATGCCCCCTGTGCAATGCACCGATGGACGCCAGGCACTTGGACCAGTGCCCAACAATCTTACGACCCCGACACGACGACGAGGACTCCGTTTGGAGAAGGAAAAGTGATGCATATTGGGCTGCTAGGAAGGAGATGGCGAGGAAGGCCTCCGTCCGGCGTAGGATTAAAAAAAAAGAAGGATTTCGTTGACTGTGGAAAACAGGCAACTGTCCATACTGGGCACTCTCCCTTACTCGTATGTATTTGGAAAACCCTACTAGGATTCATCTTGGTAAAAGCTTCAAGGAGTTCCTTCTATTGCTGCTCAATATCTCGTCAATCATTCCCGACTCCAAGGCATAAAGAGGCAAATAGACAGAGGGGCTCATTTCGCTCGACCATTTAATTAATTAAATTATTTATTTCTTTAATTATTTTATTAAGTTTGGATTAATAATAATAATTATTTATTTCTTTAATTATTTTATTAAGTTTGGATTTATTATGAGCACGAAGGCACGAAAGTGTTCTCTTTCAGGAAAGGAAGCATTGTCTGCAGCGAGGGGTTTTCTCCAGCTTTGTTGTCCTATGTAGGTTCTACCAACGCTACCAACGCAGGGCTTACAGCGTTTTACCGAAGAATCAGCATCATTTTTGTATGGCGCCATGGCAATATGGCATTCGAAGGGCTCATAACACACCTTCAGCCTCACATACACAAAACCTGATCGAAACCGGAAAATGGCCGATCCGGTATCAACTTCCTTATTGAGCTCCAACGAAGACAATTTCAAATCCTCCCCCCATCACATACCGAGGGCACTACCTACACCAAACGTACAATCTCCTGCCTCCTGAGACACATCCTCGAAACAGATTAGATAGTCGACGAGGAAGGATGCCGCTTTACTTCCGCGATGTTTTTTTCAGACGATTGCAATTTTACCAGTTCATTCACCTACAGAACCGCCGAAGGAGCTCAAGTCACGCTGAACGACCTCAAGACACCATCACCAGGTATGATTTTTAATGTGCCCCCCGTACAGTGTTAATAATTGAATGCTTTAGTGTAGTGGTGCCTGCTTTGCCCACAGCCTGCTGTGCAATGTTCCTGTCACTTTGTGGATTTGTGTTGGCGAGTTCGGCGGTGGTGGCCATCAACTACTACGAAGCTGAAGAATTAGGACCCTGTCCTCATGTACTTCCACTCAACGACATATCATTAAAGCAGGTAAATATAAGGCTTATCGAGTCTGTGTCAGATGCTGAAAGAAAACGGGAAAGGATAACTCATTTGTTCAGCTTGAAGGCAAGTGGCATCTGTCCGTGGTTGTTCTGGACGCCAATAAGGAGAATCTGGAAGAGAACTCCGTGTGCGTGAATGGCGAGGTTTTCGTACACAATGCAACGCACATGAAGCAGACATGGGACTTGTACACCCCCCATAACCAGGGCTTTCCCGTGGCCACCTTCGAACTGGCGATGGACATCGTGAGGCCGGGACTGTGGACAGTCACTACACCAATAGGAAGTACGTTACGCGTCAAGCACCTTCACAAGCGTAGCGCGACGCTTATTTTGAACTTTGCTTTCAGGTCAAATGACCGGAGCGCTTTTCGGGTACGATTTGGATTTAGCGTTGGCGGTCTTCTGCGGGTGGCGGAAAGGACAACAGGTGCACCTTTTCACGGCGGCCGTCACGCGGGAGGGGTCACTCTCCAGCGCCATGCGCCTCAAAATGTCGTCGATAATGCTCGACAACGGATACCACCCCGACAACACCAAACTGATCCTCTGGAACAAATGCTAGCCTGGGCCCGAATCGTGGAATTTCAGTCCGACTCAAGAAACATCTACCAATTGTTGAGAAACATCATCAACAATAAGCTACTATGAAATCTGACTATTAAGGGGGGGGGGGGGGAGTAATTATTAGGGGAGCACGGGGTGAAAGTGGTCATTTTTCTTCCCCCATATTTGGTTGACATGTTGTTCATTCCTCCTTGGCTTATCAGATTCTGGCCTTCAGGGTGTTGTGGGGTTATAGGAGGTGTATGAAATGACTAGTCGTTCTTTGGTGGCCAAGCTTTCGGGTTATAGTTAACCATCTTCAGGGCTCTACAAAAAGGAACAAACCTGCCGTTAGGGTACCATCTGGTTCGACCAGACCTCAAAAATTCAAGGATACTAAAATTTATGTGATCAGCTCATTAGTGGGTTCAAATAAAATACAATAGAACTTACGGCAGACGATTTCGCCGAAAAATACGCCCTCCAGGCGAACTGAAGCTCCGGCCCAAAATTGCTCTAGACCTCCCCAAAATCATCACGTCATGACGCGTCACCCCTGCTATTCAAATCCTTAACCGAACCTATTTCTGCTTCTTGTACTTCAGGTTTGCACTCCAAAGATGCATTTTATCAAATCTGGCCGATTGCAATGATGAATGCAGCCGTAAAAACAGCCAGTGGCCACTTTCTCCAATAACCACTTTCATCCCATGCTACTTGTATTACTGAGCTAATATAACTGAACTGTTCGTTACCTTAGGAAAACTAGTAGGTAGGCACCTAATTTATTTTTAGTAGTCTGAAAAGTGTGAACCTTCTCGATGTTTGCCCACCACTTACAATATGTAATGTCTGTACCTTTGCTTGTAAATAAACCAGATACCATTTCATTGTAAATAAATACTTAAGTTTTGATTCGTTTTTTCGATAACCAACTAAAAGGTTCTCTCAAATGTGGGTGGTGTGTTGAGGTATAAAAATAGCACAATCAGTGAGCTCGTGAAGAAGTCAACCTATGGAGGGGGATACCCAGGGGAGTTACATTTTGACTGTTCTAACATTCACTATTGATGAAAGAATGGGGCGGTAAGCTGTGGCTTATGGCCATTTGTCTCTATATATCACCATTCAATAGAAAAAGCTTTGCATCCAAATGAGACACTTTAACTGAAAATGTTTCCATTCGAGGGGATAATTCCATCAAAAAATGAAAATGGATCAAATAAACGCATGACTGCTTTTGTACACTAGTCCAGTCATTAGGTCCTCAAAATGGTGAAATAGAAACATATTTTGGTTTGGAAATGGTTTCTATGGTTCTTTATGTTTCTTAGGGTGCTGAATCCGAATCTGAGGTTTGCCAACAAAATTTCGTGACGGAACATGGAGAAAAATGCAAAAAACTGAGAAATTTTCGGATTTTCCTTGGTTTTTTGATTATAGCTCAAAAACTATCAACTTTGTGAAAAAAACGTTCCTACCTTTATTAAAGAAGATTAAATTTGATATCGTTTGAGTGCAACCGCAGCTCTGTAGGTCCAATGGATCCCGAGATACAGCCCTTCAACATTTGGCAAATTTTCTCAAAAAGTACAATTTTTAGGTTTTGAGACTCTAGCGAGTCAAAATTCGGCAGGACCCCCTCCTGTTTGTTTTAGCTTCTGAACATTCATTTGTACGCACGAAACGAATTTAAAACAAAATAAGTAACGTCCAATCTGATCGCGCGGAGAGCGGAAGCACGTTTTTCAGAACGTTTTCGGTTGTAGCTCAGAGCCTATTGGTCCGATTCCAAATTAATTTTTTTCTAGTGAAAGCTGATTAAATTCCCCGTCGCAGCTATTTCGTGTGAAATTTCGATTTGAGCTTTGATAAGGGAGGGAAAGAAGAACGTTTTCTGAAAAACGTGGTCGTAGATGGTCAAATTTCTTGTTTCCACACTTTTCGACGAATACTAACGGCCCTATTGTTGTTTCAATTGACATGCAATGTGCCGTTACTTATATAAAATTTAATAAGCTTTGTGATTAAAAAAAGAAAAGTAAGATCGGACAAATTGTTCCCAAGTTATAGGCAGAAATGTGCAATGTACCTATCATGTTTTATTCACAATGTGCCACTTTTTTGCCGTGCCCGCCCCTCCTTTATCAAAAGGTTTATCCTTTATCAAAGCTCAAATCGAAATTTTACACGGAACAGCTGCGACGGGGAATTTAATCAGCTTTCACGAGAAAAAAATTAATTTGGAATCGGACTAATAGTTTCTGAGCTACACCCGAAAACGTTTTGAAAAACGTGCTTCCGCTCTCCGCACGGTCAGATTGAACGTTTCTTATTTTGTTTTAAATTCGTTTCGTGCGTACAAATGAATGTTCAGAAGCTAAAACAAACAGGAGGGGGTCCTGCCGAAATTTGGCTCGCTAGATTCTCAAAACCTAAAAATTGCACTTTTTGAGAAAAATTGCCAAATTTTGAAGTGCTGCATCTCGGGATCCATTGAACCTACAGAGCTGCGGTTGCGCTCAAACGATAGCAAATTTAATCTTCATTAATAAAGGTAGGAACTTTTTTTTTCACAAAGTTGATAGTTTTTAAGCTATACTCAAAAACCAAGGAAAACCCGAAAATTTCAAGGTTTTTTGCATTTTTCTCCGTGTTCTGTCACGAAATTTTGTTGGCAAACCTCAGATTCGGATTCAGCACCCCAAAAAACATAGAGAACCATAGAAACCATTTCTAACCCAAAATATGTTTCCATTTTTCACCTAATGACTGGACTACACATCTTGGCTATGAAGAATAGGTTACAATTGGAAGCTCCGCTGAACAACCGTTCCACTCTGAGGACAAACAGGGATAGTAAGAATGCACATGAAATGTTCAACGTTTATTGGACAACAGTGTCAACATTGAAGAAACACATCAAATTCGGAAATCGATGGGACTGTCATCAAATCAAAACAATTACACTAACCCTAGCAAATTCCCACAACCCGAAAAAGTTGGGAACAGAAAAAGTATCATTTTGAACTTTTAGGTCGAATTAATCTCTATCGTTGACACTACGTTGCAGGCTAGTGATGAGATCACAAATTGTCAGAGGATAAAAAAAAGAAGAGTATTCCAATTAGCACATTCACAACGGGGCGTCCATCGACAGGGAAATCACGCTTAAATTTAAGGTACACCGATGGATATACAAGTGACTAGAAAAAGTGACAAGTCTCTCAGAACTTGTGGAAATGTCTCAGCGCATGCACGAAAAAAAATAGTTGGAATGATTTGGAATTGCACTTATGTCATCGTCCCGTTCGAGGTGTATCACATTCTAGTTTCTGACCAGCGTTGTGAGATTCTTTTCGTGAAGAGGAACATGAAAATACATTGCAAATTCGTTGGACGAAGGGAAAAACTTTACAAACTAAAAATAAACTACGAGGTCCAAAATAGGAGAATCGTTATACATGAAATAAATTTTTAGGAATCGTGTTCCTCAATGACTAGACTTTTTGACTAGAATGTCAACACTTGAGATTCCTCATACAACTCAAGCATAGGTGCGAAATAGAGGTAACTAAAATTTTGCTAACAAGACTAACGTTGGAATGTAATATCATTAAAAGTTTGACTATGTACAATCGTGTTTTGACTAGAAATTTCAGGAATGTCTTGGTTTGGTCGGTAAGGGATTAGCGGTCCTGTAATGTCATTTTTAAACGAGAGAAACATTCGCTTTTAGCGCAGTTTTTACACGAGCACCTGACTCTGCAGTGGAATTGAAGGTGAGATTTTAAATGACGGAATCAAATTCAAGTGTGGGAGGTTTTTTTGGATTGCAAAACTGGGTCTCTTGTCGTGACACGCCAGGAGAAGTGAGCGAGGTGGTATAATACCAATACATTTTGAAGGTCGAGGTTTATCGAATTCAACAATCCTCGCAATACCTTCACTGAAAAAATACCCACTTCGCAAAGAGCATCACCTTAAGAGGAACCCCGAGTAAGTCCCGGGCTTTTAAGACGAACCAAGGACATTGAAGAGGGTCGGTATCTTAAGGACTAATCTCGGCGAGGGCTGCCTGATGGGGTTCGGCTGTTTCGATGGAACCACGGGCTCCTGGAGTCTTCAGATGAGTCGCTCGAAGATGAACTCGGGGTCGCTCGGTGATACGGTATCGGCAGCTTCCGAGCGCTAAACCCAAACATATCTCTAAGCGTCACGGACCTAGTGCATTAAATAAAGTGTTCTGAGAACGAAATTTGTACTCAGAACAAGTCTTTGACCCTCCTCCCTGATATTAAAAACGCTGCAAACTTTACACTAGGGTTTACTTACAAATATATATCTACAAAAGAATTATTCTTTCGTATAAATTGGACAAAAATTAATACGTCATACGTCCAATTGAAAAATTATTAACATGTAGGTGAGAAAAACGTTTGATCGGGGTTTGGCCCAAAAGGTAGATTTTGAGAATAATAAACCAGAACTGAGGAGTTTACTTTCAAAAGGGCATTAAATGGAGAATTTTTTTCCCATTTTCACTTGTTGTGAAACTGAAAAAATCGTTTAGTGGCCCTAATAAAATTTAATGGTTTTCCCAAATTACTGAACTGCTCAAGTGATGAAAATATAGAAGTTAGGAACTTTTTAATATTTTCTACGGGATGATTTCAACATTTTAAATCTGGATAAGGGCCCTTAACACTATCTTAAGACTGTGAATTCACACAGGTGACAGTGAGCAGCTTTCTCAGGGTTAGCTTCTTTTTTTTTTCTGTGACCCGATTCTTTGAGAATAAAATTTTCAGGCCCGATATAAAATCGAGTCAAAAAAATCCATTTTAATATATCATTCCTATAGGTACTCTTTACAATAACCGATAATCCCAGGACAAGGTTCAGTTGTGCTTAGCTGTTTAGTGATGCTTAACCCTATTAACATTAAATTAGCGATGAGAGGCATTGCCAGGCCCGCATTCATGGCGCACAACCAATATGACGCGTGCACAAGAGCCACCTTGCGTCGCCATCTGTTTAGCGAAGGAGTTATAACTGATGATAAATCAGGGTGGATCGTATTCTCAACAAGTGCTGAGCTCACAATCAAACTCCTCAGGAAAAACGTCTTTTTGGATATGTGCCTTTTTGAAAAAAAAAATCTCAATCCTTTCGACTTGCAAAGAGGGACATAATATTATGCATATGTCCCTCTTTGGTGAAAATGGATTCACAATTTACTCTGAGTGGGAAATAATATAATTTTGTGGCAAACTCAATTTTCATTTCGCTTTTAATAGGTACGGGATAGAAACGCTTTAGGAGAGAAATCGATGCAGCTGTATACATATAAACCTGAATTAATTCATTCTTCCCGTAATATAAAGTGTTAGAAATATTGTCGGCTAAAAAATCACGCGTTAGAAATATAAAAGTGTTAGAAATATTATAGGCTAAAAAATCACGTTAATTCTTGATTCCTTGGGAGCAGTTCTGGTAAGTTTCCACAGAGAACAACCGCAGTAAATCATTTTCAAGTGGTAAGTACCTACTCCCAAGAAACCAAACTCGTGGGTTATTCACAACTGTAGCCGGGCAGCGGTGGATCCTACAAAAGGTGTATCATCCTCCTTAACAACGGACGTGGCAGGGGGGGGGGGGGATGACGAAAACTTGGATTCATGGGCCCTAAACAACAATTAAAAAAATAAATCCATCTTCAACAGCAACATCAAACGGCGCTCCAGAGCAGAATCACAAAATACGTTCATTTTCGGTTTTTCTTAAATTTACCCCCACTCCTACCAATCGCTCATACATTTTTTTGAGACATGGATTTAAAAGTAAATTAAATTCTCAACAACTTTCATTTAATAAACTTTTCGCTGAGATACACTCTTCTTCCTGTTTTTGAGGTGGCGGTTTTATTTGTGTTTTTTTTCAAAATGGCGGATTAAGCAATGGGGTGGGGATGACCAAAACTTGGATTCATAACTAGGTACGTTATGGGCCTAAACAACACGAAAAATTAATCTTTTTCTACAAAAATTTGAAGAAAACAATTTGAAAAGGTAGACTGTTTGAACTTTCTCACGCACGTTGCCGTACATTGTAGAAAATTAAATGCTAGGCCTAGGCTAGCCGTAGCTACGGACATCGATTAAATTTTAGGCCAAACATTCTACAACGGTACTGCTTCAAGTCGGAAGGTGAGGGAAAGACACTACACCTCATTCTTTGGATTTCTAACCTCTTGGAATTTCCCTCGAGATTTTTAAACGGCAGTTGTAAGAAACGCTTGCGTACGAGTCTGCAACACATTGGGACATTTTAGTTCTTTAGATCCTTCAAAAACCCCATTTGTAGCCCCATGAAAGCCCTACAGATCGCCACAGTGAAATCGGATCTTTCCGGGACCCCAAAAAATGGATTCTACGTCCAAAAATACTTCGAAAACGACATCTTACTCGATCCCATAGCCAAAAACCTTTTTAAAAAACCCTCTCTTAGCCCCATAGCGCCCCACGGGTTTGGGCGATCTGGCTGAAAACCTTGCGGGCACAACTAGATGGTAAATCGAGTATTTTGTCAAAATTTCAGATCTAAAAAAAATTCCTACTGCCCACAACGGTCCGGACAGCGGATTTCGGTTTTGGAATCGTTTATAGTTCGTGTTGCTCTTTCCCGTCGGGCTTTCATGGCCGGTGGTTTTCAAGGATTACGACGGGTTTTTTTTGCGCCAACAAAAACGGCAGGTGGTTTCTCTCTGTTTATTCGTGTTCAAGCTTTCGACTACACGCCATCATCAGGAAATATACTCTGTAAAACACGTTAAGATTACCAGCTAGGACTAGGGAAAGGTAGCACAGGTTTACCTAGTTACAACAATTGTTATACGTACTTCGTGTGTTATTAAATTCTGACAGGATCCGACCATCCGTCTGCCGCCTCGCCCGCCAGTCCCAGGGGGTCTGGATGTTCATGGGGGCGAGGCGGCAGACGGATGGTCGGATCCTGTCAGAATTTAATAACACACGAAGTACGTATAACAATTGTTGTAACTAGGTAAACCTGTGCTACCTTTCCCTAGTCCTAGCTGGTAATCTTAACGTGTTTTACAGAGTATATTTCCTGATGATGGCGTGTAGCCGAAAGCTTGAACACGAATAAACAGAGAGAAACCACCTGCCGTTTTTGTTGGCGCAAAAAAACCCCGTCGTAATCCTTGAAAACCACCGGTTTTGGAATCTAGACCTCTTGAAACGGATAATGTCAAATTTTGAGGCCGATCCGAGTCGTCGACCTCCGTCGCGATTACATAGGTGTATTATTCCAAGAATAATAAACCAAAAGATACTACACCTTTTGTAGGGCGGACCCCTCTTTTCAGCCTCTATTGACCGGACTAGTTTGTCAGAGGAGAGGTTTTCGAATCAATAGTACTGTTAAATAATTAATTGTAAATAGCCCGCGGAATGGAGGAGGGCTCCCCGGAATCCGCCACTGTTACGCACTTATATTATCAAAACGTCCACATGGCGTTAATCATTTTACACTATTCTCATCATCTAACTATTCATGCTTGGCAAGGCATGTAGTATTGAACACTGCAGGAAAAACGTACTGCCAGTTGGTTCTAATGTCAAACCATGCTCATGCATAAATAATGAACGAAACAGCGGTTAAAAACGACGTTCCGACAGATGCTACACTACCGAACAAAAATAAAGAGGAACTTACCTTGAAATAAAGCGAGCGATTCGGAATAATTCTAGCACGAAATAACACAAGCTTCAACAAACAAAAAAAGTCATAAGAAGCAAAATAAATCATGCTTCGAAATACTCGACGAAAGGCGGGTTCGAAGTCAAAACAGGATCATCTGATAACCTAGTGAATAAAATATCCCGATAAAAAAAGAAAAAAATGTAAATTTATTAAACAAACTGTAGGCTCAAACAAAAATTTTCTTCTCAATTCCAAAATCCGTCGGACAATGCCGAAGGAACTGAGTTCACATCACGTATCTGCAACAGTGACGTTTCATGAGGCAAGTTGATAAATGAAGATGGAAATCAAATCCGCCAAAATAGCGTTAACGTGGAAGCACCCCAAGGCAAGTTGACAGTTTGGGTCAAAATTGGAAATGCAAAAGCGACGATAATAGCGTGCTGATTTTACACCAAAATAAGTTGAAGACATTTTTTTCCCCAAGCAAATCGGGCGATTATTTCAAATTGATGAGGATAAATCGATATTTTTCATCTCCACAACCTTATCTAGGTATGTCATAAGTGAATTCCTTCACGATGTACGAACTGGATATCTGCGGCCACCTATCGGCAACTTGGCTCGCCATAAAATGTTAACCATTTGATAAGATTTCTGCAATAGTCACTTTATAGATCATCGGACTTTTAACTTTCTCACGAAATAGGTACCGGGTGATTTTTTGTAATTGATTAATAAATCGATATTTTCCATCCCCCACCTCGCGGATACATCAGCCTTATGAGCTGACAGGCACATAAAGAAGGTATACGGAAATTCCATGACCATGCGAGAACTGGATAGATGGAGAACTGGACCTAATTACATCCGGTGCTTCCTATCGGGAAGTTTCCTCACCACAAAATATTAACGATTTGATAAAAAAAAAAAAAATCTGTAATAGTCACTTCAGAAGGACATTTGACAGGATTTATGACGTTTTCAAGAAATATCGGATGATTATTTATAATTTATTAATAAATCGATATTAGGTGAATTGCTGAGTGTAAAAACGGGACAAGTCCCAAAAACCAAATTTTACAGGTGCCGCAAAAAACTTCCTACACACAGGAGGAATGAATTTAAAAATTAGGTAAATTCCCCACATTTTATTTTACACCCAGTCGTCACTATGCTCGGCCATCAGGTATTGCCGTGGCAGTCACTTTTGAGCGATGGACGTGTCCTTTTCTTCCACTCAACCATGGAAAATGCAAAGTTGTGGGCTCTATTTCATTAATTACGATCAGATTGAAAAGAAAATAAGATCATAAATGACCCAGATTGTACTGTGGAATCATTTTTATTAATCAAATAATATTAAAGCAGAATTTAGAAAAAAAAAATTCACGTGTGTGAGTGAGCCCCTAGCAAATCTCAAAGGCGTTTCCAATGCTTCAGAGCTGGGAGTTTCGCAACTAGACCATAGAGATTTGAAAATGAAAGGGTCCATAAAAATTTATGGTGTCTGCCCAGCATCTATCAAGACCAAGAGAGAAGAGATTTGTATACTTATTTTAAATTTTACACTTGTTAATAAATTGTTTATTCACATTCAACAGAAGGTTTTGAGTGTTGGGTTACTCATTTAGTTGCCTAATTATTATTATCCCATCCAGGGTCCATTATTTGATGTAATTTTGACCTCTCCAGTGAATGGTAAAGTTTTTAAACTATGGGTCTCATCTGGAAGTGTTCTTGTCTCTGTATCAAATAGCAGATTTCATTCTATTGTGATTTGTAACCAGTTAGAATCCGTAGAAAAGAAAGTATTTTGTAACCAGTTAAAATCCAAAGAAACAGTGTTCATAGAGGTTGAATTACAAGGTAACGAGCGTTTTTAGCGCAGCCTTTCCCTAAAAAAAATGGAAAGGTGCGCTCATCTCTTCGACTTTTTTTTTGTGTATCACAGCATCACGCCCAAACGGCTGAACAGATTTTCATGAGGGTGGTCTCATTGTGATCAGCGAGTTCTGGGGGTGGTTTTAGGCTATCAAAATCACCTCCGTCGTCGACGATTCGTCCGATCCCGACGACATAGTTTGGTCGTTAGAGTTCTTAGTTACGGTTTTGGTTTCGTAGTAGGTGACAGAAAGGTTGCGTTCATCTATTCAATTCAATTAGATCTCCTGGGTTTCATAAAGTCCTGGTGGAGGCTGGTGGATGGGCCAACGTAGAAATAGTTGCTAAGTTTTAGATAGGTTATGGAAAGGGCTGGAGTCCGATCCTCATAAATAGCTAATGGTGCGGATGGAAATCCGCACCGAGTCACGGATCTCTGGGTAGGGCGTGTGTCCTACTTGGTGAGCCTGAAGGGGCGGGCGAAGTGTCCAAACCCTAAACACTACCAGGACCAGATAGAGGGGCCTCTGTCCCATCCAAGGGCTCCTTCGGGAGCCCAACTTACTGGATGTTAAATCCACGTTTGGTCAGCCAGCAGATAGCTGGTGCCTGCGCAAGCAGGGAGGCAGCCTAGCAGGCAGGGGCGTGTGTCGCTGCCTGCCGCCACAATCAGACCCATCAAAGGGACTGCAGTGGCGTCCATTGCTGTTAATAAAAAAAAAAAAAAAAAAAAAAAAAAAATTCAATTCAATTAATGGCTTGTATTAATTAATCTTGATCACAGTAACTTTGAGGGGGTTTTGTTCTGGTTGGCACAACAAACAACGAAAGCACTGTCGGTAGAGTTCATCGATTGAGTGAAAGAAGAAGACACGTCCTGGACTTGTCCCGCTCTTACACTCAACGCCGAATTCGTTCATCAATTTCTACCGCTAAAGGTTACGGGACGAGTCTCTTTTTCACACCAAAGGTGTATTGACACAAGAACAGTTTTTCTGGAAAAAGCCATATTGACCAAAACATGGACTTGTCGCGTTTCTACACTCAGCGATTCAGGTTTGTTCCAGGTCTGACTGCGTCTGTCGACAAACCCGACCGCACATACTCGAGCTGTTGGTTTCCGTCCAACTGCTGTCAACCTACGATCGACCCGGAACAGCAGTTTCTAAACTGCGCATGTCTCCGGCGATTTCTGTTAACATTCCGTCAAACCTGGAACAAACCTATTTTGCCTCGCCACCTCGCGAATATAATACACCAACCTAAAGAAGGTATGTATAAGTTCCTTCACGATGTGCGAACTGGAAAGATCTGCGCGATGTGCTGATCTGAAGCAATCTATCGGGAAGTTTGCTCGCTATAAAATTATGATTTAATACGGTTCTGCCGAAGTCGCTAAAGGACAGCAGATTTTTGACGTTTTAAAGAAATATCGGATGATTACCTATTTATAATTAATTAATAAATGGTTATTTTTCATCCCCACCTTATGAGCTGACAGCCATTCCTTGACCAAGCGAGAACTGGATAACATCCGCAGCTATCTAACGGGAAGTTTGTTCGCGATAAAAATTTTAGTTAACAGAAGTTTATTTTATTATTTAATATCATCAAACCGTTAACAATTTAAACGATTTTTCAGCTATTGTCACTTCAGAAGGACATCGAATTTTTGTCGTTTTCAACAAAAATCGGATGATTATTAGTAATTGATCAATAAATCGAGTTTTCATGGACCAAAATATGCCGATTTTGCTGAATTTTCTTTCAAGAAATATCAGGTGATTATTTCAAATTGGTAAATCGACATTTTTCATCTCCACTTCGCGAATACACCAACCAATGGCTGGTTAATGGCTGACAGCCACATAAAGAAGGTATATATAGGGAATTCCTTCACCGTGGATAGTTTGCTCGCAACAAAATGATACGATTTTTCTGCCAGTCTCTTCAGAAGGTCATCAGATTCTTGACGTTTTCTACGAACAACCCAACCTCTACAAATTTGCGAATTTGTAAGCTAAAAGAAAAAACCATCATTTCTGAAAAAAAAAAGCGTGATATACCGGACTTGATAAAAAGCGACACACCAAAACAACCAACCAAAATATACGAAACTGGAAAAAATGAGGGAGTGCAAAATAAATAAACGAGTGCATAAAACGGTTGACTATATTTACAACGAAAATAATACTAACAAAATATCGGTCACCACACACACATTGGAGAAAATGTCGAAATAAAGTAAAATTGAAAATTCCATGATGCTAAGGTTTTACAGGTGCTTTTAAGCTCTCGCAAATTCAGATAAGTGAAAGGGATTCAGCAGCAGAAATAAAACAAGTCATCAAAACAATGAAAATATCCAAAAAGAACTGAAATATACTACTTAAGAGACAAAAAAAAAAGTAATAATAAAAAAATTAAAATACATATCAAAAGACACTCACACACAATAATCATAAGCTAAAATTTAGGCAGCAATCCTACCGCTAAACCTTTTCTGTATTTGGCACGGTTGACAATTTTGAAATATAGTCTGTGAGACATCAATTGGCTAAACTCGAGTGAATAGTTGAATTACGGCGGCAATTTTTTATTGTTAAAATGTCCCACTCGAAGGAGTCAACAGAGTTCTCAAAGACTGGTGTGGAAGTAAACGCACAAATTTAATAGTACATGATAAAAGTTTGGCCTGTCCATGTTTGACTTATTACCTGGTATCCAAATACAAAACAAAGGTGGTCGCCTCAGGCTCTATTTGGGCACTACGGACGGTGGTAAACGGAAAATCGTGGCGTTGGGTTCAATTCACGAACTGCCCGGGTATTGACATGCAAATTTAAACAAAAATCCTAGTCACCACGATTTTCGGTTCTGGATAAAAATAACGACTTCAAGGTGCAAGTTCAGGAATTCTACAGAAGTATAACGTGGCGGCCTTTGGGTTCACAACTGCCGCCATGTCGATTCTAGGGAAGGAACGTGAACTTGAAATTACCTTGTGATACGCCTTCTGTCAAGGAAGCTTGGCGAGCCGTGACGCCGGGGAATTGACGGTGAACGAGATCGGGAGCCCCTCCCGCTCCAACTGCTCCTGCTGCTCGTTGACGAGCCCCGACTCCGTGACCGGCTTCTATTGAGTCAAAACAAAAGCTTTACTCAGCAAAGCTTGGGAACCTTCCGGAGAAAAAGCTACACTTGAGCAGCAGTGAGCGTAGCGGATTGTCCCTCAAAGCTAATTCTCTTCAATACTTTGTGTAACGAGAGTGACCCGCAATGGTGTTCTATTTGCTGCCAGGGACGGTAGTGGAGGGATTCTACAAGACAACCCGCTACGTCCACTACTTGCTTCGTTTTCCAACCTACAGTGCCTATACCACAACGGAAGTATGTGCATATACTCCGGAAAAAAAACTATATGCCTTGCTATTGAAAGTGAGAACATTCTTAATATCTCGACCCCGCTATACTATGAGACAATTTTTGTCGGAATGACTTTAAATAAACAGACGAGAAAAATGGAACAAGAAGTTATTAAGAGGATGGACAAGCAAGTAATGTTTGCTCAATATTAGAGGCTTTACGAGGGTATTGCAGAGAAGAGTCCATGAAAAAGGTACCAATTAGGGATGGGAAAAAACGCGAAACAGTTTCACGAGAAGAAACGTTGAAACAGTTTCACTTAATCTGGAATAGCTGTTTCAAAAAAACGAGCAGCCATTGCGAACGGGAACGGCTCTTTTCCCTGTTTCGGTTTCGTTTCGTGCAACCACCAAGGTTGCCAACAGAACAGCTGTCTGAAGCAGTCTGAGGCGCGACGAAACCGTTTTGGTTTCTGTTATTGTTGTGCAAGTACCTGCTTCAGCTCTTTCGAAACGCATTGACGCTGAAACTGTTATTTTGAAACAGTTTCATTCTACGAAAAAACTGTTTTGTTTCATTTCTTAAAAGAAACCAAAACGCCCATCCCTAGTACCAATATGGACGCAAAGCATCGGAGAGTACCTAATACAACTACTGCATTTCTTAGTGGATATTTCATTCCCTGTAAATCCTCGAATCACACCTGGCCAAACAGTGTACAAATGGTACGGGCAGAACGAAGATGTGGAGGTGCTCCCAGACATGACAGCCAGGAGTGGACAGGATTGCAGACGGAGCTGCTGAAACAGGGCGGGGAGAGGTGACCAGAGTCGGCCCTTCATCATTAAAATGACTACCTGTGCTCCGACAAATGGCTTCTATGACCAAAAGTACTCTGAATCCGACCTCCTGCTATCCTTCAGAACGTATGTGATACGCTCGTGTGTGAAAACTACAGAGGCGTCGCCCTTCTGTGTGTCGCATTACAAGGTGAATAAGTAAGTCGCCGTCTGCAGCAGTATTCCGACCAGGCAAATGGAGATATACCTCAAATGACATCTTCTCATTACGACAATTACTGGAAAAAGCGTACGAAGATGTAAACTTTCGTCATATTTTCGTTGACGCAAAGCAGGCGTACGACAGTGTAAGCCGAGCGTCTGAGGGCTCTACTGAACTGAGTCCCAAGGAAGTTGGTGAGGTTGGCATGACTGGAGGGCTCAAGGTGTAGAGTGCAGAGAGAGGCCATGGAAAGCTTCGAGGTTCAACGGGCAGAGACAGATCCGTAAGGGCCGGGGGTTATTTCACCTCAATCTTGAAGCAATACATGCCATACGTACAAACTCCGGATGACACAACGCCTGGCGTATGCAGAGCGGCGAGGTCATTTTCGGCTGTATCTGGAGCGTGCCAGGAGTTTGATAGTGCGGCAAATGAGGGGTTATCGAGCAGAAGAGCCTAGAGACCAAAGACAACATCCCAGTGTGTGTGGTGGTGGTGGGGGGGTCGTCCAGAACAGTTAAAAGGCCAGGTGGGATATGGTCGGGGGTTGGCTGGCTTTTGCAGGGGGGGGGGGGGGGGGGTGGCCGCCTAGTCAAAGCGACAAACTTTGTCGGAACAACTTTAAGTTCCAGCCTTCGTTGTGCGGGTTCCAGAACAGTTAAAAGGACTCCACACCCTTCACGAGGATTGGTTGACACATTAGCAGAGGAGCTCACAGAATATTCAAAAATAACAATAAGGGGGTGCTCGTGTGGGGGGGGGGGGGAGGAGTAGCGAGGGGGAAAACATCCTGGGGCTTATAGTATTTAGGAGAAAAATAAACAATTATCAAAAAGCGAGTAGAAGGGGTCTAAGGCCAGGTGGAGAGGTCGGAGGTTGGCTGGCTTTAACTGGAATTTTGGACACACCCAAACGCCTTGTAAAATTCGTTGGGCCCATTTCGGTTCTCAACAGTGACACAACAACTAGTCAGGGGTCCCAGTTGCTGGAGGGATGGAGCAGAGAAACGAAGCTTGTCTTCTCCCCTTCCAAGTGCGAGCTGATGCTGCTCAAGGGCAGGCTCGTGAGACCACCGTTGATAAGGCTGGGGGGCCACTCCGGTACGATACCTGGCGGTGGAGCTTCAGGAGCGAATGAGGATCTCGATCCATCCTGAAGCTGTTGCCAGCAAGTCAAATGCTGCGTTTGCGAAGGTGACTCGCCTTGCTGGAAGGGATTGGAGCCTCAGGACAGGGGACTTGCTTGTGATATACAAGGGCTTCTTCTTATATGCCATTGGGGGCATCTTTGACGTCCTGAGGGGCCCCGACATCAGGAGGTCAGCCCAGAGAAAGACCGTGATTAAAGTGACGCGGGCATATAGGACGATATCAGGCGCTGCTGTGCGGGTCCTTGCAGGGGTGCTTCCTACAGAGCTGGAGGCTGCCCGTTGATACGCGGCATTTATGCGGCCCTTCTGGATCCTTTATAAAGGATCCAGAAGGGCCTCACATTCCGGGTGCTGGGGGAGAGCTTCGAGCCTGGGCCCTGTCGGGCCAGGATGTGCTCGCCTTGGTCCTCGGCCGGTGGCAGGCAGATTGGGACGCCGAGAACACTGGGAGGCTCACTCATGAGTTCTTCCCTTCGGTGGCTGGAGATGCCGTGGGTGGGCCCTGAGCATAGGGCCAGTCAGTTCCTGAGTGGTCACGGGGACTTTCCGGCAAACCTCCATCAGCTGGTCGTGGACCCCAGCTGTGCATGGTGCGGCGATCCTGTGGGCTCGGCAGAGCACGTGCTTTGGAGCTGCCCCGCATTTGGTGGGGAGCTGGCAGTCCTCGAGATGGCTGTCTTCTCTGGCAGGGATAGGGAGGACTGGACGAATTACGTCTCCAGCCCCTCCCATTATTGGGCGCTTGTCGCGTTTGCAGCAGTAGCCCGGCGAGTCCCAGCGGCAAGGCCCCGGACGGTGGATGTGGGCCTGAATGCGGACAATGGCTGGCTAAGCCCTGCCATGCGAGGACCCTGATGCCCCTAATCACCCCCCCCCCCTCCATCCCCCCCGAAAAGGGAGCCTGCTGAGAGCCCCTATGGGCTATATACCCAGAAAAAAAAAAAAAAAAAAGTCAGGGACCATTTCGCCTGAACGCCTCATTCGCGGGGCCCGAAACTACAGAGACTGGGCCCAGTACTTATTTACCAGTCCAAAATCGTAATAACTTCTATACGTTTTTTACATTGTGCTTCTCTACTCTTACAAAGAAGAAAATGATTCGGTTAATTTGTAACTGTCGTAGCAATCATAGACAGTGAAGAATTCGATTCAAATGTACACAACACTACTTTAAATGATCTCCAAATGTACCGGAGAATGGGGGTCGAGAATATTCTTTCACTCTAGCAAGTGAAATATAATTTCGAGTAAAACAGCGAGAACCTAACTGTTTTACTATTCTAAATAGAAACTACAAGAACTCAATTGTCGACACTAATAAACCGATACAATTTTTTCCATTCAAAAAAATACAAGAAATAGCAAGGAAACTTGTAAGCACAAACAATAGGTTGTATGAAAGATGAACTTGACACCCACTGAATTAAACACAATAGTCACACCATTCCATTAATTTGAAAAAAAGTTCAACAATGGAAAAATAAATAAAAATAACCTGACTGATTCCAAATCTTCGTTACAAAAGGAAGCACCAAACGAAAACAAAATCACAAGATTTATAAAAAATGCATTTTTCACTCATGAAGAAAACCCAAAACAATTTTTGAGAAAATGAAACCACCAGTGAGATGATTTCTGTCATGACCGTCTGGAGTTTCAACTTCTACGACCCCAAAAAGGTTTTGATATTATGACGACAACAATTTTCAGGGGGAGCAGTGTAAATTTTCAACAATACCTTGTTCCTAAGGAAGTGTTACGCTCGAAATGAACGGAAAAAAAAGGCGTTAGAAGAAAAAACATGTCATTTAAACGGTCAAAATCATCTACCAATTCCACGCACACGCACATGATATGTCTCACATAAACAGTTGAGAAAAAGGAACTTAAACGAGAGAAATGCGATAAGGCTGATGGAAACATTGGAACGATGATGGGGATTGATTCAATGAAAACCTTCAGGGAAAAAACCAGACAATTTCGTCATCTGCGACCGCAGACAACACAAGAAACGTCTGCTTTCCAATCGGATTCTTCTAAAGAGTAAGCAGGAGTCAAAGGAGTAACTACAGAAATGAACATGTATTTCTAATCCACAAGGTAAGTACAAGATGTTCACATGAATTAAAACAACCGTATGCCAGAAATGTTTTAACATAACTAAAAAAAGCCACTAACTCAAAGGTTCATAACAACATTGAAAATGTTAATTATGAATGTATGTACACAGTAAGAATCTGGTATGTCACACAATAATCCAAGTTGACTGCTACAAACAGAATACAAGCAGCAATAGCAACAAATAGTGGCTTGAAATGGCCGAACACACATTGGCCCCGTTGGTTGGTGGCGAGGATGAGGAAGGTAAAATTGGTGTTCTCTTTCTTTAGAGAGATAGAGACTTTTCTATCCGCAATTTTAATAGGTTGAGGACATTCTATGATGATATTGTATGTAATTATAGCACGTTTGACTCAAGAAAGTAACTGTTTAACAAGACAGTTTAACTGTTAAACTCTTCACATAAGCTGGGGATTTGGAAATGCCAATATGTGCGTTGCCCTTTACAATACTGTGCTGCTTATGAATAAAGGGTAAGCCACTCAGTGTTGAGACGGCAAAGTGTCGGGCCATAGTTTACCTTGATCTCGACTTGGACGAGCCCCTGTCTCGGGATCGGGACCTGGAACGGGACCGGGTTCCCCTCGAGCTCCTTTTGGAGTCCGCCGGGCTGATGGACATGGACTTGATGGACCGCCCCTTGGGCGATTTGGATTTGGACTTGCTTCGGGACACCCTGCTGCGGGAGCGGTCGCGAGAACTACTGCTGGATCTAGAGACTGACCGCCGGGAGGAGCTACGGGAAACAAAGGCGTTTTAGAAAATATTCTAACAAATGGGGCACCGCTCAGTAAAAAGATAATAATATTATGGTGTTGGTACCAGTTTAAGAAACGACTAAGTTTGCGTCTACACAAACCACTAAGTTTGCGCCAGTTTGGGAAGGCAAGAGACATACGTTTGCGCCAGTCGGATTAGTGGGGATCGGTAGTGTTTGTGCAGGTTTTTTAGAAAAAATTTCCAAAAATAGCAAAAACAATTTTGATTTATTATTCTTGGAATAATACACGTTTTCGCGACGGGTGTCGACGACTCGGATCGGCCTCAAAATTTGACATTATCCGTTTCAAGAGGTCTACATTCTAAATCCGAAATGCCCGGGCCGTTTTGGGCAGTAGGAATTTTTTAAAAAATCTGAAATTTTGACAAAATACTCGGTTTACCATCTAGTTGTGCCCGCAAGGTTTTCAGCCCGATCGCCCAAACCCGTGGGGCGCTATGGGGCTACAGAAGGGGGTTTTTGAAGGCTTTTGACTATGGGATCGAGTCAGGTGTCGTTTTCGAAGTATTTTTGGACGTAGAATCCATTTTTTGGGGTCCCGCAGCGATCCGATTTCACTGATGCGATCTATAGGGCTTTCATGGGGCTAAAAATGGGATTTTTGAAGGATCCCAGGAGGTTAAATATTTTTCGAGTAAAGAATAAAGAATATTTGAAAAAACAATTTTTTTGAAGAAAAAAAATCCAAAAAAATTTTTTTTGAAAAAAAAAATCCAAAAATTTTTTTCCAACATTTTTTCTTTTGACACAGAAATAATTTCTGCGCAACTAACCTATATCAAAGAATAATAAACCCTTGTGTAAAATTTGAAGCGTTTTTTGAAGGCTTTTAGCTATGGGATCGAGTTAGGTGTCGTTTTCGAAGTATTTTTGGACGTAGAATCCATTTTTTGCGGTCCCGGAACGATCCGATTTCACTGGGGCGATCTTTAGGGCTTTCATGGTGCTAAAAATGGGATTTTTGAAGGATCCCAGGATGTTAAATATTTTTCGAGTAAAAAATAAAGAATTTTTGAAAAAAAAAAAAAATCCAAAAAAAAAAAAATTTTTGAGAAAAATCCAAAAAAAAATTTTTTTTTAAAATTTTAATTTTTTCATTGACAGAATTAAATTTCTGCACAAGTAACGTATATCAAGGAATAATAAACCCTTGTGTAAAATTTGCAGCGTTTTCTTTGTGGTTTGAAGGTTTGATGTTTGAAGCGCACCCACACGATAAATCTTGTGCCTAACCTCAAGTTTGTCAACAAATTTTCTGACATTGACAGAAAACCTTCAAACGTCTTCTCAAACCTTCAAACATGACCCCCCACACGGTCAAATATGTTTGACAAACGAGGTTGGCAAACCATCGTGTGTAGCGCCCTTTACAATCCCCTGAAATCTGGTAATTTCCCCCAGACCGACTCAATTACAAGTGCCGTACGATGGAAACAAACCAACGACTACGATTGACCGGACGGATTCAACCTACCGATAGTAACGATACCGGGGTTTTTTCTTAGCGGGAATTCGTTTCCGACAGTAACAACTGCAATTGAGAAAACGTTATTATGACAACGGGCTAAGTTGGTAATTCTACAAACCAAACTACTATCGACCAGGGAGAATTCCGTTACCCCTAATCGACCAAACGAGCTATCACAACAATTTAATGCAGATCTGAGGAGTTATAGAATGGGCAAGCTGAACCGATTGTAGGTAGTATTTTTAATAAATTTGGCACAAACAGATTTCTTACACCAGGGTTGAACTCTACCACGACTGACATGATCCATATTACGGTTAGTGATCAAACAAGGTACCTGCTGGAGGAGGAACTTGAAGCAGAGGACGATGATGAGGAAGAGTCCGAGGAGCGACCTCGCTTCCTTCGCCGTACCGTCGGGGAAGCCAGTGCAGACCGATCGATGGGAGACATGTCTTCGCGGCTGACCGGAGGGGATCTTTCCTTTTCGGGGGATTCAGTTCGTTTGACGAAGCTGGCTGAAGACGAACGGCCGTAGCCAGAGTCGACCAGGCCTGATTCGCCACCCGCGGCAGTTTCGTTGGGTTTGGCAGGTTCTATGGGAGCGGGCGCTGGAAGTTTTTCTTCTTCTTTGAGGCTTTTGGACATTTTTACTAGAGCTTCTTTGGCTTTGGCAGCAAGCCCGGATTTAAGTTTTTTCAAAGTGTCCAACTCCCTTTGTCTCTCATCTTCTTCAACGTCTCTTCTGTCCAAGACGGCATTGTCTTCTTCACCGCTTGAATCATGCAAGTGCACGCTTGGCTTGGGCTTGATGATGTCCTTGTATCTTTCCGGGTATTTCTGAACGGGGGAGTAGCTCAGAGAAGAGCCGGAGCTCGACCTCTTACGGTGTTTCTTCCTATCTCTACCAGTCTTCTTCCCATGATCGCTGGAAGGGGATCGGTCTCTTGACGTACTCCTCGACGTCCTCCGATGTCCCATTTTGGCTTTTTGGAGTTTTCCAGAAGGCGTACTCCGCGACAACGATCTGCGTTTCCTCCTGGGACTCTTTGAAACAGGCTTACGCTTTCTACCAGGACTTCGGGAAGGGGACTTACGCCTCCTGACTGGACTCCTCGTCTCAGACCTGCGCCTCTTCACAGGGCTTCGAGACTTTCTTTTCTTCCCAGGAGATCTGCTACGTTTTGACGGCTTTTCATCTTTGTACTTTCGATCAATACCTCTGCTAACCGATCTGTCTCGCGTGCTTCTACTCTTAATGGATTCTCTCTCAGATTTTTCTCTCGATTCACGGGAAATCTCCTGCTCTTTCATATCTTTCAGCATTTTGTTCCTCGATTTCTCTTTTATCTCTTTGAACGCCATAAAATCCTTAACATTGCTGTAATAACTTCGATTGACTTTGGGGTCTTTCTCACGGCCCTGAGTCTCTTTCTGAAGTTTGGATTTTTCCCTACTAGAAGATCTATCTCGTCGAGGACTTCGACTTTCAGACTTCTTGTCTCTCTTTTTACGTTCAGTCTCCTTGATTTTGCCCGATGATTCTCTCACATCCCTTTGGCTGCTCGACCTATCGGACCGTTTGCTCTTCAACTTTTCCACAGATATTTCCTTCTTGTTCTTGCCGGCCCACTTATCCCAGCTGGAACTCCTTGACCTTCTCTTCCTGTCCAAAGGCTTTTCTTTAGAAATACTCGGCGAAGGTGATTTTTCTTTCTTCTTAGCGGGAGTGCGAGATCGGTTTCTCCTTTCTAAGGACTGTACATCTCGTTTGGACTTCCTCTCCGAAGCAGCTTCCACGTTTTTCCTGGAGCTCTTAGAAGGCTTCTCGGGGCTCCGTGATTTAGTCCTCGGCTCTTTATACTTGGACTCCTTTTTAGACTTCTTCACCGAAGGACTTCTGCTTCGAGAAGACACTTCACGGGATGGTGACCGGCGCTTTTTCTGCTTGGGAGATTTATTGCGTTCTTTCTTCTTCTCCGTATCTTTTCTTGGAGTCCGGCTCCGACTACGGTTTTTCTTTGATTTCGATTTCGGGCTCCTTTCGGGCTCCACGGATGGACTTGACTTCCTCCTTTTCTTATCTGTCTTCGATTTATCCTTCTTCTTGTGCTCTTTGACCTCCGGAGAACTGAAACATGAAAGAAACGCATATGTAAGTTGTGTAAGAACTTTAAACGTTCAAAATAGGGATAAAAATCGATTGTTGGTTTATTATTCTTGGAATAATACACGTATGTAATCGCGAAGGGGGTCGAAAATTCTGATCGGTCTCCAAATTTGACATTATTCGTTTCAAGAGGTCAAAAACGAAATGTCCGTCCACCGTCCGGGCCGTTTTGGGCAGTAGGATTTTGTTTCTTAATCTGAAATTTTGACAAAATACTCGGTTTACCATCCAGTTGTGCCCGCAAGGTTTTCAGCCCGATCGCCCAACCCCGTGGGGCGCTACGGGGCTAAAATTGGGCTACGGGAGGGGTTTTTGAAGGCTTTTGGCAGTGGGGTCGAGTTAGGTGTCATTTTCGAAGTATTTTTGGACGTAGAATCCGTTTTTGGGGGCCCCGGAACGATCCGATTTCACTGTGGCGATCTATAGGGCTTTCGTGGGGCTAAAAATGGGATTTTTTAAAGATCCCAAGAGGTTAAATATTTTTTGAGCAAAAAATAAAGAATTTTGAAAAAAAAAATTTGTCGAAAAAAAAATCTTTTTTTCCAAATTTTTTTTCATTAACACAGAAATAATTTTTGCACAAGTAACCTAAATCAAAGAATAATAAACCCTTGTGTAAAATTTGCAGCGTTTTTTGAAATATAAAAATTCAAAAAATTTTTAATTTTGGTTTTTATTCTTGGAATAATACACCTATGTTTTCGCGACGGGGGTCGACGACTCCGATCGGCCTCAAAATATGACATTATCCATTTCAAGACGTCTAGATTCCAAAACCGAAATGTCCGTCCGCCGTCCGGGCCGTTTTGGGCAGTAGGATTTTTTTTTTAAATCTGAAATTGTGACAAAATACTTGGTTTACCATCTAGTTGTGCCCGCAAGGTTTTCAGTCCGATCGCCCAAACCCGTGGGGCGCCATGGGCTAAAATGGGGCTATGGTAAGGGGGTTTTGAAGGCTTTTAGCTATGGCATCGAGTTAAGTGTCGTTTTCGAAGTATTTTTGGACGTAGAATCCATTTTTGGGGGTCCCGAAACGATCCGATTTCACTGTGGGGATCTTTAGGGCTTTCATGAGGCTACAAATGGGATTTTTGAAGGATCCCAGGAGATCAAATATTTTCCGAGTAAAAACAAAAATTTTGAATTTTTTTTTTTCAAAAAATTGAAAAAGAAAAATGAAAAATAGAATATATTTGCAATATGAGAAATCTAATTTTTTAATGCCAATTTACAGATTATGGATTAGTAGGCGTTGTTTACTTGAAAAAAGCTGTTTTTTTTTTTTTTTAAGATGATTTTTTCAAAATTTGGCTTAAAAAAAATATTTTTAGTGAAATTTTTCGTCTAATTAAAAGGTGCGATAGATTGTGAGTATTCGATTTATAATCGATCGTCGCGTACTGATTTTGCTGAAAAATTCTCACCTTTCGCGGGAACTGTCCGAATCAGAGCGTTTCCTCTTGCTGCGGCTCCTTGACTTCTGCAAAAGAACGTAATTATGCGTTCAAACTTGAGAAATCGGGGCAAAAACAAAATGGCTAAAGAGGATAGGTGGAAAAATTGGATGCAGCGCCCTACACGATGCGGAAAATAGTTCAAACCAAATTTTCAATCGTTGTCCGCTCCCATCTGCAATAACTTATGAAGAATACCGACAATTATTACGCCGAGAGAATTGCGGACATTAAAAAACCCACGCATACCCCGAAGGCTACTCATTAATGAACAAATTACTAATCCATGTTGTTTCCAAACTCCATGATAAAACGAGAATTACTTACACGATTATTTATCGGGTACATATAAATCTGCAAAAGCACATTAAGACGTGAGTAAAAGTCAACTACATGAAAGTTAAATAACTAACAAATCGGCAACTGATCCAAATAGAAGGCGTGAATTATCTCGACTGGTTCAAATCCCCCCCCCCCCCCCCCCCAGAACCAAATCACTGCGTTATGAAAAAAAAGAAAAAGCGAAATAACTGAAGAAGGGAAGTAACAAACATCAAATACAACCACAGAAAACGACAACGCATCTTGGTGCCTAAGAGTAATTTTGACGTGATTACATATACTTACTATTGAGTCTCATTCCACTGGGAAACGTCCATAATAAAGGCTAGCAATATTTCATGAGGGGAAAACGATAAATTTGCCTTTTAGTACGCTTTGCAATACTTAGCGAGACGTCCAGTTTAACAACAATGAAATAATCTTAGCATTATACGAACACACCCGACATTAGCACATTTGATTAAATTGACTCAAACGCAGATTTAATTTGCTAAAATTCGCCTACTAGCCTTTGATAGGACTGGGGAGCACGTAAAGCATATTCCCAGAGTTCGGTCTAGCTCTATTAATTAAAAGAGATATGACTAGCCAACTTTGTGAATGCCCATCAACGACAAAGCTACAGCTATTACAAATTTTATAATGAACCGATGTTGGTGTTAAAATCATTAAAACGTAAGCAAGAAAAAAGCATAGGCATGAAAACGCCCACTCATCCCAGTCACTGTGATACTAATAAGCAGGACCCATAGTATTAGAAACTGGCCAGTAGAATGCGCTACCGAACGACTTTTTTAGGATGAAAGATAAAATGGAGCGCCTGAGTTGTTGTCACTCCTTCTTCCCCACTCGGGGTTTTGATATTATAACTGCATGGTATAAAAAAACCCGCTTACCGGCTCCTTGTCGTCGCCTTTTCCGTTGAGCTTCTTCTTCTTCTTTTTCTTGTCCCCATCGCTACTTTCCGCACTGCAACAGAAAATCAAACGGTCAGGGTCTGCAATTTGAACTGATTAGGATGAAATGGGGGCTCAAAATTCGGGAAGATAGCACATCTCGGGAAGAGCACCTTAGGCCTATGTTTTAGGGATGGGAATCGATATCCGATTTTTTCAAAAACTCGATTTTTTGTTCAGATTTTTCGATTTTTTGAATCGATCTTTGGGTTCCGATTTTTTAGGTGAATCGATTTTTTACTTCCGATTTTTGTAAAAATCGTGAATCGATTTTTTACTACTGATTTAAAAAAAATCTTCAATCGATTTACGTCATTTATAAAAATTAGTTTAGTATTTCAAGTGATTCAAGCAAATTTCGAGTCTTAATGTTTGTAATGATCATTGTAATGATGATGAGGAATGACGAGGGTTTGAATAGTAATGACATTACTGATAATGCCATTATTACTTCCCGTGTGCGGACCGCATTAGGTCGATTAAAAATGATGATTAATAGCTAATAACAACAAAACTCACTAGTTACAAGCGACGTCCGCCATGGCATTTATTATCAAAAATTTTGAAAACTAATACAATTTTAATTTTAAATACATTTTTTTAACGATTTTTTCTTGAATCTACCTACTTTGAATATATCTACCGTTATCACTCATTAAAAAAACTTTTTTTTTGTAAGAGCGATTTTTGAATCGATTTTCCTAAAAATCGATACTTTTGTGGCGATTTTTTTGGGAAATCGATTTGGAGCATCCGATTCTGAATCGATTCAAAAAATCGATACTTCTTACCGATTTCCCATCCCTACTATGTTTCCAATATTCAACTGTTTTCAATCATAACATCCCATTCTCCACAACCATGAGATGATATGAGCCAGTGCTGCCAGACGTCCCTTTTTGGCACTTGGTCAGGCCGTCCCACAGTTCCTCGAGCATGTGTCGAAAATTGAAAACGCTGCAAATTTTACACAAGAGTTTATTTACTATTAAATAGTAAATAAACTCGTGTAACATTTATATTTAAAAATTTTTTAAATATAAATTCTGCAATCAAAAAAATTAATAAAATAATTTAAGTTTTCTTTTCATGCAATGCTTTTAGACCGATGTGGGTCCCCGAAAAATGGATTATGCGCAGAAAACTACTCACAAAACGACACCCTATTTGACCTCCTGGGATCCTTCAAAAATCCCATTAGTAGCCCCATGAAAGCCCCAAAGATCCCCACGGTGAAACCCGATGGTTCTGGTTCCCGAAAATGGATTCTACGCCCAAAAATACTTCGAAAATGACACCTAACTCGATGCCATAGCTAAAAGCCCCCTTCCCATAGCCCCATTTTAGCCCATGGCGCCCCACGGGTTTGGGCGATCGGACTGAAAACCTTGCGGGCACAACTAGATGGTAAACCAAGTATTTTGTCACAATTTCAGACTTTAAAAAAATTCCTGCGTCGAGTAGTTGGGCACAGAGCCGCCAGAGCGCTTAATAATAAATCTGAACCGTCTCGTAAACCATTTACCCCCCCGCCAAGGGTCCTCGACTCCAGGAGAACTGGCCGTCTGGCAACGCTGGCGTTCCAATCCACCATTCAATGCAACTAGAGATAGAGTGCAATACCTTGAAAATGTATATTGTAATAAATTCTACGTTAAAACGTAATGACCACGTATGGTAAATAGTAATACCTCAATCAAACACCATTTAGTTATCCTGAAAAAAAGAGAACAGATTCTGGATCTAGTCGAATCATATTAACAATTTCTTGAAATACAGGCTGCACGAAAATTCGGCTCGGTAGAAATCAATAAAATATTGACTGCAAAATACCAAAAATAAAAAGTTGCTTAGTTGTTGTTATTCTATCTAAAATGTAGAGCAGATCTACGAGAAATTAAAAAGTCCGATGGGTATAATAATATAGTACCCCTTAGGAAATATTAACTGTAAGATACATTTTATACGTTCCTACGTTGGCTGTGGCAGACAGGAAACGAATGCCAAAGGATGACAAATCCAATCAAATCATCAGCCCAAATGAAACTACTGCCGACATCAATTCAACATCATTACGATTACACTTACGGCAAGGCTAGAACCACATAGCGATATTTTGCTTCAGGGCTGAAAACAACGCAAGTAATCAGAAGACTTCAACTTGGGAATCATTGCTCAAATCAAAATAAGGATTAATTAAATACCTAGTTTCCAAGGTCTAATTGTTACTCATGGAAGAAAGGGAAGGAAGCCTCACTACAGCGCGACCCCTTCGAGATGTGAACTTAGAAGGTGGTTAGGTGCCAAAGTGAACCAAAAGATGGCGCGTAATCGCGACGGAGGTTGAAAATTCTGAACGGCCTCAAAATTTGACATTATACGTTTCAAGATGTCTGTCTAGATTCCAAAAAACGAAATGTCCGTCCGCCGTCAGGGCGTCCGAGCCGTTTTGGGCAGTAGGAATGTTTTTTAAAAATCTGAAATTTTGACAAAATACTTGGTTTACCATCTAGTTGTGCCCGCAAGGTTTTCAGCCCGATCGCCCAAACCCGTGGGGCACTATGGGGCTAAAATGGGGCTAAAGGAGGGTTTTTTGAAGGCTTTTAGGTATGGGATCGAGTTAGGTGTCGTTTTCGAAGTATTTTTGGACGTAGAATCCATTTTTGGGGGTCCCGGAACGATCCGATTTCACTGTGTCGATCTATAGGGCTTTCATGGGGCTAAAAATGGAATTTTTAAGGATCCCAGGAGGTTAACTATTTTTCGAGTAAAAATAAAGAATTTTTGAAAACTAGCAAATTTAAAAAAAAATCTAAACAAAATTGTTTTGATTGACAGAATTAAATTTTTGCGCAAGTAACCTATGTCAAAGAATAATAATCCCTTGAGTAAAATTTGCAGCGTTTTTTGTCATTCTTTCTGCACTTTTTATCAGCTACGAATGAAAGTAAGGCCTGGAAAAATTCTTTAGGTCCTGTAAAGGGCGTTTATATTTATTCTTTATTTTTTAAAAGCTCTCAAATTCAACTTGGGAGTCACAATCCTGTTGCTGGGGATCACAATCACTGCATTCTGGTGGAAGAGATCAAATTAATCTTCGCACGAAATTTACCCAGCCCCTCTCGTTTTTCCCTTCTTAGTGGCAGCACTTCTCTTTTTCTTCCCTCAAACGGGTTTTTTAATTGACAACTTTTGAATTTCACGTGATTGAATAGTACCTAACGAATTTTTATTTTAGTTTTGCCGTTGTGCAGTTATTAGGGAGAATTAGGAATACCGAAACTATAAAAAACAAAACGGCAAGCAAGCTTAGACACTGTTGCCAACAATAAACTCGAAATCCCTTCACTCGTCCTCGGCTCAGGATGCCACATCAGCGTTTCCTTTTGTGGCCACCAGACTGCAGTGTCAAGAGCGCAATATTCTTGTGGGAGACCTAGAGACGTAAAAATTTAGTAAAATTTACGGCATTTAATGCCCCTTCGTCCTGAATAAGGAGTTGGACTCCCTGGGCACCGCGGTCTCGAGCCCTCGAGCGCCCTGCTAGGCGCTCCTCTATTGTACCCGTCCGAATTCACTACATCTCGTAGGGATTTTGGCACATGAGGTCCTCTCTAGTGAGTTCTCCTTTCCTTTCCCCCATGATTGTCCCTGTGACTGTTTGGTTTTCAGTTTAAAATGCCCCTAAGGGCCGGTTTTTGAAACCATAGTTAACTCTGACGGCCGTAAAAGACGACTCTGACGGCTGTAAAACGGAAAAAGCGTTTTTTGAACCTTAGTTACCGTTTTACGGGCCGCTATTTTTACGAAACGGTAACCACAGCAGGACCCTGGGGTCAAATTTTTACGGAGCCGTGACCACCGCTTTCATTGGTTGACGAAGAACAACTGACTGACGAGACGGCCGGCCGCGGACTCCGCGTCGCGGAGGGTGCGGAGTGGTAGAAAGAGATGGAGATAATTGTTTACTTTTTTCGCTCAAATAACGCTCAAAATAATGACATGTTGAAGGCAGAAGAAGCGGGAAATGTGAACTCCTTCCTCACAAATGAGTTGTCAAAACCCGCAATGACGAAAAAATTTCACCTAGGGAAAATATTCAAGGCGCCAAAATTTTAGCGGCGTGGTCAGCTGTCGGAACGCTGACTATGGTTCTAAAAACGCCGACAAAATAGCGGCTGTAAAATCGCGTTTGACGGTGGTCACCAAACCACTCGTTTGCGGTGATTTGACTATGGTTTCAAAAACCGGCCCTAAAAGTACAAAATGATTTGACAAGACCCGCTAGGCAACGACGGGCACCCAATAATACAACGAATGGCTATTGTTGAGTCGACGTTGAGCAGGATACATCAATAGTAGAGCCAACTTATATCTATTATTGGCTCTCAAACCACGACTTTCGGTGGTCGTATCTCTCCTTGGCCCTTCGCACCAGGTGGACCCGCCAGCATGTCCTGTGAGAACCTCACTACGGCAAAACAAGTTTGATGGGTCCCGATGGGTACGATCCCTTTTGTAGTTCCAAACAGTCCAAGTAGTTGCAAACATTACTTTCGACATTTTCGTGAAATACGGCCACCAAACTCACAAGGGATGATATTCCCCGATATATTTCCATACCTTTCATCTTCAGAAGCAGAAGAGCTGTCAGCCGACGCACTCGACGAAGTTGGACTCGACACGGGCCGCCGTTTCTTCTTTTTCTTCTTCTTCGACTTGTCTTTCCCACTCCGTTTCTTCCCTTTGGCGGACTCGCTCCTGGACAGCACAAAAACAAAAAACACCAACGACGGTTAGTAAGCTAAATACAAATAGAACAGCAACGGGCACCGGACGTCGTAAAATCTGTAAAAAAGAAACGTGCACAATCCATGGGTTCTGCAATTTCACTTAAGATCCGTAATAAATCAAAGTCGACAGTACTGTATATCACAGTTCATCTCTAGAACCCATGCGTTGCTCACTTTTACGAAAATTGCAGGACAAGTAAGCCATGTCATCTAAGACAAACGAAATAAAACCGCAATGCAACCTAGTAATGAACAAAAATCAATAAGCCTAGCCACACAAGTACATTCAACACACACCACTCTACACCCCAGCGTATCTGTATCGTCAGACGAAGTTACAATGATCGGCCCACTTCACACAAGAAATGTAGACATTTTAGTCGGTTACAGGAAGGGAAAATCTAAAATATAACAAGATTTGTTATGACTGTAACGAAAATTCGTAGCAATACTTACAACAACAATTTTCAGGCAAGGTCGGTCTTGTGCAAAAAAATGATCCATCGTTAATAAAGCTCATTATGGAAATAGTACTCAAAATCAAGAGTTTCAAATGAAACCAAAATCGGCTGCTTATTTTGATTGAATGAATGAAAAAAATAAAAATAAAATTTAAAAAATAGCCTTGCTCGACAAAACTAGTTTTTGTTTTATTTTGCGAGATACGTAAAAACGGTTTGAAAAAAAAACGAGAAAGCATTTCTATGAATAAGTAAATTCACAACCTTTAACGTGTTTCTCAGCAAGTGACCACCGATTCGCCCTGAAAAAGTGAGAACCTAAAAGGGAAATGGAGGGCAGGGGAGAGCTCAGTGATTACTGTTTTGTAGGTGAACTACAACCACAACACTCCACCACACTGATGATGATGTACCGTTCCAGGCTGAAAAATCGTATTCATTTGACCGAATAGGACCTCGCAAGTTGACGTCAAGGTGGATCACCTCAATGACAAAAGTCCACCAGGCGAATTGAGTGACGATGTCCAGTGAGCAGAGGCTCCAAAAGGGAGTACACCTTGCAAATCCTGTTAGTCCTGATTTTAACGTAATTTGGTTGAAGAGCTTGACAGCGTTACTGTAGAGATCCCCCCAGCCACCGCCTACCATCCCGAACGTGCCCAATGATGAGCTGGGGAGGATTCCCCCTCCCGCCGAACTACTAACCAATGATGGCCCATCATTGATGGGCCCTCAACGCCCTGCCCCATCAACATCGTTCTCGAGACGGCTCCTAATAGGTGCATCATTGAGTATTGTTCTGTTGTGAGTTATGTTGTTATTACGAGTTGCATATTTAATTGATAAATTATAGATGGGCCACAACCTTGTACATAATCAAGCGTCCAATTGTCTTCTTACGTTTATCTGAAAAACATTTACCATGTTTCCGTGTTATGATCTAAACTGAGATAATCCGGGGGTCTGGGGGTGTCATAAGACAAAAAAACAAGTACCATGATCTTCCCAAATAAAGCGACTACGTTTATTTATTTTTATTTTTATTTTTATACGAGTAGGTTTCTACGATCATTAGGTAGTAGGACATAAATCCAAGTTTTCGTCGTTCTCGTCCGTTTTCATCAAAATGTTTCATTCTGATTTGGATTTGGATAAGCTGATGGCACCCAATTTGTGATAAGCGCAAATCCGCGCAACTATTCCGATCTTCGCTGTTTACAGACTGATTGAGTTGGCGTTTCCTCCTTATCCTACCTGGAGATCCAAATTTTAATACTAAATCCCGAAAGAATGAATTCCGACGGCGAGTTTAATCTGAACGATTTTTAAAGATCACGGGTGAATCTGTGCAGTTGTAGGAGGGGCCTTGGAGGGGCCCCCGACCCAACCTGGCCTTCTCCGTCCTCCCTCACTGCTCTGTCCTCCACCCCTATCATAGGTGCTGGCCGCCCTGGGGGTGGTTGTGGTCTGTGAAGGTCTTCCAACTCAGGCGAGACATTTTCCATATCTCTATTCCAAAGATCGGGAGGTTTTTTAAACATTTAAAATTTATACACTCCATCAGTCGACCTATTATTCATATGGGCGAACGAAGCAAGCCCCCTGGTTGAGAAAGTAGGCAGCCGAGCGAAGCGAGGCCCTCCTGGCCGATAAAATAGTCGGCTGAGCGAAGCGAGCCCCCCCCCACCCCCCAATCGGAGTGCTAGTTTGTAATAATCAACATTTTTGTATCTTGAATAATTCAAGATAATTATTACTGCACATAGTAACATATTATAATCATTAGTAGTAAAAACTTTCGAATGTATGATAATAATTTTATATATCACCTAATTTCAGGATGAGATGATGGAAAAAACAAAGATGTGGCAACGCCCACTCCGTTTTTTTTTTTTTTTTAACAGAGATCGATTTGATAAGTACTTCAATTCTCTACAAGTGAACGAAGTCTTTAGGGAGATTTTGCGTCACGAAGTGGTAAGAAAGTTAAAAATTAACGAAACACGAGATTTTACCTTTTTTTTGCAGCCTCATACCTCCGTTACTCTAGGTCGGAGCGAAAAAACTTACAGGACCAAATTTGTAGGAAATTTTGTCCTCTACAATTTGAGTAAGAGAATGTTTTTCGCAAAACTGCACGGGGAGTGAGTTATAGGCCAAAAACTGAACAAATGGCCAAATTTTTCGAGATTGCGAAGAAAGCCAACGGACGAGAATGACGAAAACCTGGATTTACAACTACCTTAATGGTCCTAAACAATATAACTTACGCTACTAGTATTATAAAAAAATGAGGACTAACAGGAACAAGGTGAACCCCCTCCCTCTATTCACTGGACTGGCCCAAAACGAAGAGATGAGCGATGGATCTCAACCAAGAGTTGTAGCTTTTTTGGCTACGAAATTCCTGCAATTCTCATTTCGATGAGACAAGCACGAGGCATCCAACAGCGTAGTCATCAACTGATAGAGGATCGTACGAACCATGTTTTTGGAGCGCTGACGAATGCAACAGCTTACTCGTCCTATTTCATCAGAACGACGACATTTGACAGTTTGAACTGGATCCACTTTTAGTGATTCTAAATGCCAGTTCGCCAAATAACTCAAATCATCAAAATTACGACACGTAGTGTCTGAATATTCGAGTTCGTGTTCAGAATATTCGAGATACGAACATTTCCTTAGAAAATACTTTTCGTATGGAAATTTTGAAAACGACGATTACAATGACAATTTATGTCTAGAAAATAATTCAACAAGTGCAATAGAGCCAATTCCTGAAGAAGAACATGACCGGAAGGTCCCTATATCTGTCCGACATTTGTCTCATGACCTCAAAAGCTGAGCGTTTTTTAAAAACAGCTTATCACCTCAAATCTGACCACACCACAGTTGGCAGCCCATAAGACCAAAGGTGACGAGTCCACCCGGGAGTACAACCCCCAACTTCACGACTCGAGGCTACTAAATCAATGTTTAGTAGATTTCGATAAGCTCCTTTGTTAGTGTACGACTGGGCAACTCAGGGAAGGATGTGTCTCAAGCACGCTGCTTTGATAAGCGCACCAGCTTACCTGTTCAAAACGTAGATTGAATAAATTCCACTTAAGTGTTCTACGTGAAACAGAAAATGGAGGGTATTACTTCTTGCTTAACTATCTACCAGAAAAAAAAGCGGAGTGCTTGGTCACGTCGATTAAATAAAATACCTGTCTCTGTCTTTCTTGTGCTTCTTGGACTTGCGTTTCTTGTCTTTGTCTTTCTTCGATTCTGAAGGAGGAGCTGTTTCACTACAACAATACATTTACCACTTCAATTGCTATTTAACGCACAGTTCAAAGAGACACTTTATCGTTTACTATTCTCTTAGCTCTCAACAGGCTTCAATGACAATAATTGTCGAATAATTATTATTGATACCTAAAAATCGACCAAGAGCCGGAAAGACAAAAGCCATAAAAATATTTACCGCTCCAGAGACGGCGAGGGTGTACGGACCAGTGGGTACTTTTTGGGATCGACTTGAGGCTCGTTCCCGTTTCTGTCGTCGAAATGGTCTGTTATGCCGAAGGCCTCCCTCAGCCGAGCGTTTTTCTCTTGTTGAGCAGCGGCGATTTGATGAGTTTCACGGACGCTGGAAGTCGAACAAAATCCGATAATTAAAGAACGCTGAGAATTTTAACAAGGGTATTTATTTTTGAGTGCAAAGGTTATTATTTAAAAAAATATAAATTAACAAAAAATTAATTCTGTCAAACCCGAAAAATGGATTCTACGAACAAAATTACTCGTAATACGTCACCTCATTCGACATTGCATACTTCAAAAGTCCCATTCGTAGCACCATGAAAGCCCCATAGCTGAAATCGGATGGTTCTGGACCCCAAAAATTGATTGTATGTCCCAAAATACCTCGAAAACGCCTCATCGGTTGCTGTAGCCGAAAACCTTCAAAAACCCCTCCCTTAGCCCAATTGTATTCCCACACACGGGTTAGATCAATGGTTTGTCTTTAAGTGGCTACTACTATGGACCTCTTGGGGCTTTCAGCAGACCTTGCGGACGCCACCAGGCGGGCCAATTTGGCTGCCACCTGGTTCAACTACCACCCATGAAGAGTGGGGGAGAGGAGGCTTTCCATCCCGAGGGGGAGCATCTGCTCAAGCCGCTCGTATGGGGAGAAACTTCAATGACAGAGGGGATAACTACCAATTGGGAGTTGTCGCTCAACCAACTAGGTCCAATGTTGCCCGTCCCCATTGCTGCTCAGTAGCTGTCTTATGATCAGGGCCCAAACAAGGCATCCAAACAGATGGGAAAAACAAACGAGAGTCTCCCTGCGAGCTCAGCAACCCACGCCTCATGCCACTGGCTGACAAGCATGGGCAGCAAAAAGTCCCAGCGCCTGAAAGCAAATCCTACAGGCAGCAAAACCTCAGCAAGAACTGCCGCACTCTAAGACTGCCTGTAGGAACGCGTCACCCTAATGAGAGCCGTCCTCTCTGCCAATTTCAGTCTCCTGAGATCAGCTTTCTTCAGGACGTCAAAGATCCCCCCGACAGCATACAAGAGAGGGCAGCATACAAGAAGGGCAGCATACAAGAGAGGGCAGCATACAAGAAGGATGCTCGACCTGTGGCCCCAGTTGCTGCCAGCAAGGCGTGCAACCTTTGAATAGGCTGCAATGGCTCTCGCAGAAGCACCCTCAACAATGGACAACGCTCTTGGAGCACCACACCAAGGTATTAACCGAACAGCAGTAGGTCACTGACAGGCCCGAGCCTACCCTTTAGCATCAGCAACTCGCTCTTGAAGAGAAGGTGAGCTTTGCCACCAAGTTCAGGGCGAGCTCTGCCTTCCAACTCCCTCTGGGATTGACCTGCGACCATCACCACGCAGTCGTCTGCACAGACAACCACATTGAGGCCCACACCCCGGACTGCACGCAAGAGCCCATCAAAACCAGGCTCCACAGCAGTGGGCCCAAGACTTGGTTACAGCCTTTTCTACAACTCCAGCGATCTGGCTGAAAAGCTTGCGGGCACAAATAAATAGAAAACCAAAATTATTATTTTCAAAAAATTATTAATTCATTTCATAATTTCAGGTTTAAAAAAATGCCTACTGCCCAAAACGGCCTGGACGGACATCATGTGGATATTAAATTTTCATAATATTATTAAATATTCCATTCATATTAAATTCCAAAAATCCAAATTTTGGAATTTACACACCCTGAAACGAGTACGGGCAAATTTTAAGGCCGATCAAAATTTTTGAACATTATGAGAATAATAAACCAAAAATCATGAGTGAATCCGAGTTATTCATGAAGTCTACCCGCTAGACGCCCCACCTCTCGATGTTTGTTTCATAAGGTTAAAAGCCAGCTTAGATTTTTCTTTCCGAATACTGAACGTGACCCATAAAATCAGAACAATAAACAAATGATTATAATCGGTATTATTTTAAAATTATTCCACGATTTTTTTTATTTTTATTTTTTATCGATAATAAATTCTACAGCCAAAACGGATAATCATGAAAGTGCTTTTGCTCTAAGCAATTGTTCAACTTGAAACTCACGTACCAAACCACCCAAGAACTTTTCAGAATATACAGAAGTAAAACGGTAAGAGCGCTTCCTGACATTTTGAAAGAGTTTGGCGATGTATGATCTTCAAGAATATGTATGGGGCATTCCACGTCAAAGGTTGAACTCAAAAAATAAAGTTCTTCGAAATCAACCATTTTTGGTTATGCTGTACCCCTAGTGAGAAAAAATTTCCCAGAAATTTGGAGACCGATTCGTCGCATTTTCGTCGTTCCACAGGCAGTCAAAGATAGCAAAATAGGCAGGTGTGGGTTCACTTCGCCGGCTGCTACCGCCCTTATTCCGCCACCAAAAAAATAACATCGCCAGTGTTTTGGAAAGAGAAAAACCTCCTCTTTTCTGTGGTGTTTTGCAGCAAAAAAAAACAGGTGGACATCCAAAGACTAGCCCTCCAGAAGCGGTTCAGTCGCTCTTTTACAATTCATGGTACCAAGGGCTATCATGCATATCTGCCGAATCCAGATGGTCTTACCTAGAAAATAACGAGTGAAACTTCCTTTAGTAAATTTTGTAAAATAAACGTGTAGGTAGTAAATCGAATACATCTGTTTTCATGTGTTCTCACCATCTCCCCCAAATATAGTAGGTAACTAAAGGAATGTGGATCGAATAGAAAGAGTTAAACTGCCTACAATTATTGGGAAAATTTGAATTGTAAGTGTTGAAACAGTTTTTGAAATAAAAAAATATTGAAACCTACTGGGAAAGCTTATGAGTGGCAGATGAAGTCCATTATAGTCTGTTATAGTCTGTGTTCTCGTAGAGAAAGGATGCGAGGCAATTCAACCGCTGAAAACCCGGTAAAAAGGAGAAAAAACGCGTTTTTCCTCATATATTAGTGACATCTTTTGTTTGCTGACACTTAACGACTTTGCATCCCATGATTCCCTTATAACTGGATGTTCTACAGGTGTATACCTTGAAATTAAGCCAAAAATAAAAAAATTAAAAATGCCAAAATTGGAGAAAACTTATTTTTAAGTTTTCAAACTCGATTTTAAAAGTGAAGTAAAATTTTGATTGAAAAAAAAAAAACGATTACACCACAGAAAAGAGGAGGTTTTTCTCTTTTCAAAACACTGGCTATGTTATTTTTTTGGTGGCGGAATAAGGGCGGTAGCAGCCGGCGAAGTGAACCCACATCTGCCTATTTTGCTAACTTTGACTGCCTGTGGAGCGACGAAAATGCGACGAATCGGCCTCCAAATTTCTGTGAAATTTTTTCTCACCTAGGGGTACAGCATACCCAAAAATGGTTGATTTCGAAGAACTTTTTTTTTTTTTTTTGAGTTCAACCTTTGACGTGGAATGCCCCCTATACAAATGCAGATTTATTTCCATCCGGTCAAAATTTATACAAGTTAAAATATTTTTGGTTGAAAACCCATATTTTTTGGATACCTGATTTAGCCCAATTTCTCATCATTTCTGAATGGAAACCCTGGAAATGTTATACTTGAAATTAAGGTGATTGAAATGACTAGAACGATAAAACGCCATTTTTCTCATTTCGCTTCCAACATACGTCACCATTTAAACTGTCCTATGAATTAAGTCATGATATCTTACCATGGTTCTGTCATAGCCCCCATGGTGAAAAAGTTACCAAGACAACGAAGGACTCGAAACCTTCAACGATCAGGCTCGCAAAGGCGTTTAGCATGAGGAGGTCACTTAACTAGCCAAACCACCGATAAAACACTGGAATGGATTATTTTGCACAATGAAGGTTTCGGGGCATAGAACGACAGAACTAACGTAGCAGGAAAATGACTAATTAAGCGGATCCTTCGACCAAGTTGACTGGAGGGTAGTGGACGAAGGGACTAGAGCCAACCGCTTAGTTTGCCTTCACGAGGGGTTTGGTGGTAGGGGAGGGGGGTGTCAATAAACAATAAACCTCAAATTTTTAGCAAATTCGGACGATGAAATGCTGATTTTGAAGAGGGGCTGAAGAGGGGGAGTCAATGTCACAATTTTGGCTCCCCCAGTTGAGAAACGATCAAAATCTGATATCTAGTATTTTTAATTTGAAATCTTTCAAGTACGATCAGTCAACGGCAATCAAAGGCAACAATTTATGAAGGACACAAATTGACAGATCTACGATGGAAGCCTTCCTCATGTCCTGAGATGTCAAAATTCGGCGTGGAATACCCCTCGTAAAACGGCGACTGCACTCGGTGGGCGACAGACCAATGCCAGGGGGTGTTGTTCGCGAGGTGTGCGAGGCGGTGCGGTAATCAATAGATCCCGCGTTCCGGCACAGCTGCTGTCAACATGAAAGTGACCGCTAACTCGCCAGCGGTGCATGCGAGCGGCTTTTAAAAATAGAACACCGTCCCAGGGTATTTTTAGAAGCTCTCATATCAAGTTGGCGCAAAAACTAATGGAGGTATGCGCTTGAAGGGGCGAACTTCACACAAGGGTCTCATCTTTGATGTAGACTAATTGTGCAAAAATTAATTCTGAAAAATTAGATTAATTTGAAAAACTTAGAAGAGAAAAGTTTCTGTACAATGTTTGAACAGGTTTGGGACCTCTAAAAAATGGATTTTGTGTTCAAAATTACTCGAAAAACGACACCTTATTTGACCTCTTGGTAACCTTCAAAAATCTCATTTGTAGCCCCATGAAAGCTCTATAGATCGCAAAAGTGAAATCGGATCGTTCTGGGACCCCCAAAAATGGATTCTACGTCAGAAAATACTCCGAAAACGACACCCAACTCGACCCCATAGACGAAACCCTCCAAAAACGCCCTCCTGCAGCCCCATTTTAGCCCCATAGCGCCCCACGGATTTGGGCGATCGGGCTGAAAACCTTGCGGGCACAACTAGACGGTCAACCGAGTATTTTGTCAAAATTTCAGATTAAAAAAAAAAAAAAAAAATCGCTTTTACAATCTAGAGGCCGACAAGGAGGCGAAGAAGGTCAGATTTTGTATTTTCGCTCCTAACTCAAAAACCGTAGGTCCTACAGAAAAACCAACTATATAATAAATGAAGCTCACAATGTGCGCTACAAAAGTGTCCCTTTTAATTTTTCGCGTACCTACAATAGTTAATGAGACATTCAAGCTTAAAAAAGGGTAACATTTCAAAAACCCGCTTTTTCGCACTTCTTTTTTGTTTTTTGCTCACAGCGCCTAAACGATGCATCCTAGCGGTATGGGCACTGTTATACTATCAAAACGACATTAAATTTTCTACAATTTGAGCACGGATAACGAAACAGAAAACAAATTTTAACCAAAATCGGTAAACGGAAAACCACGTTTTTTAGAACGTTTTCGGCTGTAGCTCAGAAACTATTGGCCCGATTCCAAATTTCTTTTTTTCTCGTGAAAGCTGATCAAATTTCTCATCGCAGCTATTCTATGTGAGATTTTGATTTGAGCTTTGATAAGGGAGGGGCGGGCATGGCAAACAAATGACACATTTTTGACAAAAACGTTTTTTCGGACATTATTGGCCATAACTCGGGAACGGTTAGTCCGATCCTAATTCTCTTTTTTTCTGGTGAAAGCTGATTAGATTTTATATGAGGGACGGTACGTTACATTTTTATTGAGACAACAAAAGTGCCATTGTTATTCGCAAAAACACACCCATGAGTCTAAAGACATCGGCGAAGAAATCGCTTTTGCTTTCAATATTTCCACCTAGACCCTAGCGGTTTTGGAACAAGAAACATCGAGTTGTTTGGATAACCATTAACCATTAGTTCGTACCAAGTTACCACCAACCTATGACGATGCGATAACCGGAACGCTATCTTCCTGTACATTATTCGTAGCTTTCGATCGTCCATCTCTGAAACACTCGAGGTCCACGAGCCCAAAGTGTTTATCAATTATCTGAAATTACACTAATAAAAACATTGGTGCCGTCGTTTGACGGTTTTTTTTTCTAAGAGAAGTGTTGTGCCAGCTGGCAGAGGACGCAACTTTGGTAACCATAGTGAAGAAATGGGCGGCAGTATCGGTAAATTGGTTTGTCCCGTAATGAATTTGAATCGTGATTGAGCAGCGATTCGTTGATTTATCAATAAAAGCACAAAACAAGAAACCCCTTCGAACGCGCATTGAATCCTCAAAAAGCTCAAATTGTAAATAAACCTACTTTTTAATGGTGAAGGGAGCGATTCTGGCTGCCATCCCGTATTTGAGTCCTTTGGGCACCATTTGAACCACCATCATACCCAAATTATACGAATGGAAGTCAAAATCGTGACGTCGACCCAATCCGATGACGATTAGTTTGTAAGTTAGCAACAATTACTATTTTCACCCTCTTTCCCAGATGTAAATACATAATCGCGATCGAAACCGCACAATAAATAAATAAAACAATATTTAGTATGATGCGATCTGTAATAATAGAACGTTCTCCGAGACCGAACTGGTAGATAACTGGGAGGCGAGCGGGAAGAAACTGAACTGTCAGCGAAGGAGGGAAGTCGTTTGAACGCGAGAGAACGCTGTGAAGAGCCGAACCTGATAATAACGATCGCACAATTATTGTAGCTTTGAGTGGCTATTCAAAACCATCAAAGTGCTTCATCAACCCTTTCAAGTTGCCACATCCGAATCATTTGTTGATGGGAGTCGGAAGAAATCGTACCAGCGCGGCATGATAGCTGGTTTTTACGGAGTCAATTTAGGCTACCGGGTGTGTCGAGCTAGTTAAATTTGGTACCGATCCTGTTCATTGAAGCTCTAGACATTCGCAAATAAAGGAGTTTAAGAACTCGGCTATAACATGCTCGAAGTTGCACTGACTGCACTCCAATTGGATAATGACGGGCTTCGATTTCGGTTTATGGCCTCATCCATGGATCGACTCAGGATATTTAATCATTCGCAACGGTGGTTGAACACTTTGGTATGCCGCGAAATCCTTACGTGGTGCGTTATGAGTGGATGTTTCAAGGTTTGATCGGGTATCAATATGAATTAAAAACGTTGAATTAAATGTAGCAGACATCAGTTGTCTGCTATATTAGATTCAACGTTTTTAATTCTAAAATTTTAATTTCCTTTTTAACTGTCTACAGTTACTGTAGACAGTGATGGAAAAAGGCCAGGGAATTTATTTTTGGAGAATATTTCCGGGAATTAATAATTCATTAACAATTATTGTTGTACTCATCAAAAATTATTTCTACTATTCCATGATCGTTAAAGGACTAATCCAAGGTTTTCAACTCTTTCACAACCAGCGACGAGATATCTCGCGAGAAGAAGTGGCCCCTCTGGATCAGAGACAAGATATAACGTGAGGAGAAGCCAGCTTGGGCCAGAGACGAGATACCACATAAGAAGAAGTGGCCTGGTTGTGCCACAGACGAGATAACACATGAGGAGAAGTGGCCTGGTTGGGCCTGATACGAGATACCACATGAGAAGAAGTGGTCTGCTTGTGCCAGAGACGAGATAGCACATGAGAAGAAGTGGCCTGCTTGTGCCACAGACGAGATAACACATGAGGAGAAGTGGCCTGGTTGGGCCTGATACGAGATACCACATGAGAAGAAGTGGCCTCCTTCGGCCAGAGACGAGATAACACATGAGGAGAAGTGGCCTGGTTGGGCCTGATACGAGATACCACATGAGAAGAAGTGGTCTGCTTGTGCCAGAGACGAGATACCACATGAGAAGAAGTGGCCTGCTTGTGCCACAGACGAGATAACACATGAGGAGAAGTGGCCTGGTTGGGCCTGATACGAGATACCACATGAGAAGAAGTGGCCTCCTTCGGCCAGAGACGAGATAACACATGAGGAGAAGTGGCCTGGTTGGGCCTGATACGAGATACCACATGAGAAGAAGTGGTCTGCTTGTGCCAGAGACGAGATACCACATGAGAAGAAGTGGCCTGCTTGTGCCACAGACGAGATAACACATGAGGAGAAGTGGCCTGGTTGGGCCTGATACGAGATACCACATGAGAAGAAGTAGCCTCCCTCAGCCAGAGACGAGATAAAACATGAGGAGAAGTGGCCTCCTTCGGCCAGAGACGAGATATCAAGCAAAAAGAAGCGGCCTGCCTGGCCCTGAGACGAGACACCAAATGAGGAAAAGACCACTTCGTGGTCTCACTAGGCCAGGGACGAGATATCAAGAAAGAAGAAGTGGCCTCTCTGGACCAGAGACGAGATATCAGCGAGGCGATATTTAAGAACCGTTTACAAATACCCTTTAAATAACAACATTATTATATGGCAAGGCAGGTTCATGCAATGTTCAATTCCCACGAAGGCTCAGACGCGAAAGGGCTATATCATAGTGCAGCACACCAGTAATAATGGGATCCCCAACCTTCTGCATTTTGATTGGCCACAAAATTTGACCTGACGTGTTTCATCACGATGTGCAGATTTCAAGAAAAATGTTGGGCCTTCATGAGCAGTACGTAAAAATATTTTTTTTAATCTAAAATTTTGACAAAATACTTGGTTCGCCATCTAGTTGTGCCTACAAGGTTTTCATCCCGATCGCAAAAACCCGTGGGGTTCTGAGGGGCTACAGAAAGTTTTGGGCTATGGGGTCGAGTTAGGTGACTTTTCGAAGTATTTTTGGACTAAGAATCCACTTTTTGGGGTCCCAGAACGATCCGATTTCACCGTTCTATGAGGCTTTCATGGGGCTAAAAATACAACTTTTGAAGGTTACGAGAAGATCGAACGTGGGGTTTTGAAGTTTTCGGGTATGATATCGAGTGGGTTGTCATTTTCCGAGGCTTTTTGGACGTAGAATCAATAATTATTATTTGGGGGCCTCACATCTATCTAAAATTGTGATCGGCCTCAAAAATTGTACGTTTCAAGATGACCAGATCCGCCGTTTTGGGTTTTGGAAGTTTTCGGCTAATATATCAAGTGGGGTGTCGATTCCAAAGTGTTTTTGGACGTAGAATCAATTTTTTAGGGTCCCAGAACCATCGGATTTCACCGTGAGGATCTGTGGGGCTTATTAAGGAAACCAGGAAGTCGAATGAGGAGCCATTTTCCGCGTTATTTTGGACGCATAATCCCATTTTTCGGGGTCCCCACATCTGCCCACAAACTTCAAAAATTAAAAAAAAAAAACTTTTTTTACATGAATTAATTTTTTTATTGATACAGAACTAACTAATTTTTGATTAACTTATATCAAAGAATACTTAATAATCCCTTGTAAAAAATCTGCCTCGATTTTATCATTAAACTTTTTTTTCTTTATATTATTTTTTCTTAATTAAAAAAATATGAAAAATATCGTATTATTTAATAACATTATTTAGTTTATTATATTCATTATTTTTCAAATTTATTAATTTTGAATAATTATTTAATAATTTTCAATTTTTTAAATACCTAATTTTTATGCAATTTTTTTAAATATATTGTTACCTATAAAAAAATTCTTAAATTACAGAATTACGAGTAATTTTTGGATAATTGAAGACTTTTGGGACAAAAGAGCCTAAGCATTATGTCAAAATAAATTTTATTACATAAGTTAATTAACTAACAATAATAAACCTTCGAGATACATTTACAGCGTTTTCCTGAATAGTCCCGATAAATTCCTGGTTCCCCATCACTAGTTGTAGACTAATTGAAAATTGTTAGACCGAATTCAAGACTGCAGGGGCTTCAACTGGCAAAACATTGGACGTGGGAATTAAAGTAGACATTAAAAACATTGCCGGTAACAAATGAAGACGAAAGAAGAATGTGGAGCAGCGGAAATCACAAGAGGGATGGAGGGGGAAACTGAGACGTTCACTCGATATGAATAATTGGAAGGCGAGGGGCCCGTTGGCTGTCTTTCAGAAAAACGTGTGGCATTCGATACGCCTACGAGGGCTGCCGATGGACGCGAGGGGGAACCGAAAGACACCTAAACTAGGACTACAGCCAACCAGTGATCATTTGAATGAATTAATACTGAGAAGCAGTAGGACGGAAATAAGGAATGGACGGGTTTCTGGATTATTTTTTTTAATCGATAGAAGGCTTCCAAATAACACCGAAAATGAGGTTAATCACACAAAGTTCGTACGAATTTATAGAATTTATGGAAAAATAGCAATTTGAATTTTCGGCGGAAACCAGCGATTGGTTGACGATTTCGCCATGTTTCCAAGTTGGCCACCATTTAAAACAAGCCATCAATTGAATTGAATAGATGAGCGCAACCTTTTTGTTATTACGAGAGAAACTAAGAAACAGTAGGTATCTAGCGACCAAACTATGCCACACAGCACATCAAAAATATCCACGTGATGCTAAACAACTGCACCCTAACGACCGATGCTTAAGAAAACCTTATGCCGATCAGAGGTAACGAACGGCTCAGGCTGCAAAAATCGTTTTGGAGTCGTTGGAATCAGCCTAAAAAGCTCATTCCATAGACCCTTGTACCAACGAAATCGGACAAAAACTTTCGTCCCCCTATTGAGGCCTCCTTAGTTACACATCAGAGATAAACAACTTTCGTCGTGAAGTACCTCCCGAAAACCGATGAAAGGGATGAGGGAGGAAAAATCAAGGTAGCCTATAACCACCCCACGAACTCGCTGATCACAATGAGACCACCCTCATGAAAATCTGTTGAGCCGCTCGGGCGTGATGCTCTGTACACAAACAAACAAACAAACAAAAAAAAAAAAAAAAAAAAAACATACATGTCGAGGAGGTGAGCGCACCTTTCCATTTTTTGGAAAAAGGTTGCGCTAAAAAATCGAAAACTGAAGGATCGGTCTCTCGGGTAAACCACAGCGAAGGTTACACGTGACACCACGGACACCGTTTTGATTCGTTTGTGGGCTAGCGAATAGCAGAAATACTTTTCATGAATATTTAAATTAGTTCTAAAAATGTCAAGAGATTGTTTATCGGAACGATCTACGGAAAAAAAGGTATTCTGAGTTGGCAATCCTGGCTGTCCAACTGGAAGGTCCATAGGTGACGTCACACACATAGTCTTTGAATCGACCAGGACAACTTTGATGAATATAAACTACGTGAAAGACATTTTGCCACAAAAATGATGTATTTTCCTCTTTTTTACTTCAACAACATACAGGATGACTTAACCCAAAACGCGAGTGTACGTCCATTCCTTATTGTTGCCACTGTAATAGCGAGCTACTGACATTTTGGTCATGTTGGGTTTTTTGTCATCAAGTCCCAATTTTTCGCTCTAAATCGATTGGAGGAGTCAGACCTGAGCTTAAAGAATACGGCGTTTAATGGTGGTTATAAAATTTATGACCGTTAAAGCGATCCTAATGAAAACACTGCTGACTCCACGACGTGGAAATCTGTACAATATGAACAAGAGTACTCTAATATGAGAATGTAGCCTTGTGCTTCGCAACACCCATCATCCTCAAGGGAGAACATTTCTCCACTGACCCTTATCTATTTCTTGTGTGTCAAGAGATGGACACATAAGTGATTGAGATCCTCTACAACCAGCTGAGCTCGTACTTTGAGGACAAGACATCCTGACTGGGGCCCAGTACGGCTTTCACAAGGAGCGTAGTACAACCCAGGCTGTGACTGAGCTTGTTTTGGATTGCTTCCGGGGTTTGGACCATGCGGATTGTGTCGGTGCCATATTGTTTGACATGAAAGCCTTTGACTTGGTGGACTTCGCTCTGTTGCAGGAGAAGCTCAGGTTCTACGGTCTTGACGACTGCGCAATGGCGTTCTTTCAAACCTACCTTGAGGAATGGCGCCAGAGCGTGGTATATGAGGGTGCCTGCTTGGAACTGAGGGAGCTAAGACCGTGGTGTTCGAGTGGGATCAATCCTGGGGCCGTTGCTCTACATCACATTCACAAATGATTTGCCAGTGGGTGTGACCTTTGGTCTCCCTGATGTATCAGTGCAGATCATCATGTCTGCTGATGCCAACTCGCCGCTGATCAGGGCCTCATCTGTGAAGCGCCTTCGTTGGGCCTCGGAGCTCATAGAGGTGACCTCCTGGTACTCAATGCTGCAAAAACTCAAGAGGTTGAGGTTCACTGCCCGCGCCACTGACAGGTGCTTTGTCACCTTGCTGGGGATGAGGTTGGATAATGCTCTGACCTGGCGTGAGCATGTCAGGTCTCTGATGGGGGATCTGGCTCGGGTGGTGTTCCTGCTGCTGAGGCTTTTTTTGTGTCTCACGCTATTCTCCGTAGAGTACACTATGACGTCTTTGAATCACGTGCGTGCTATGGGGTGCTGCTGTGGGGGCGCTCGATTGGTGCAGCGGGGATTTTTCTCCAGCCATCCATATTCTGAGTCGTGTCGATCGCAGGGACCACTGTAGGCCGCTCTTCAGGAGAGCTCGCGTGCTCACTGTGCCGGCCCTGTATGCTCTGGCTCTGCTGACCAGGGTCAGGCGTCGAATCATGGATTATCGTCGCTGGGGAGATGTGCACAGCCATGGCACGCGATCGCGTGCTGACTTCTGTGTGGAGCGCCAACGTCTCTCGCGCTTGTCCAGGCGGGTGACCCCGACTACCGGGAGGTGCTCCGCTTCAACCGGGTCCCTGAGCATGCCAGGGAGTTGTCGCAGGGCGCTTTCGGTGGATGGGTGAGGCAGAAACTCGTCGAATTGACCCCCTACTTCCCGACGTTTGTCATAAACTATATTGTTATGTTTGGCGACAATAAATCTTGAATCTTGACAATGTGATAGAAATGAGCTCCTTGAGAAGGTCTGAATTCGGCATTTCCGAAAACATATTCGGATTCAGCATCCTTTAAAACCTCCCTTACACGAATTTTTGGTTTATTATTCTTGGAATAATACACCTATGTTTTCGCTACGGGGGTCGACGACTCCGATCGGGCTCAAAATTTGACATTATCCGTTTCAAGAGGTCTACATTCTAAATCCGAAATGTCCGTCTGCCGTACGCCGTCCAGGCCGTTTTGGGCAGTAGGAAATTTTTTAAAAATCTGAAATTTCGACAAAATACTTGGTTTACCATCTAGTTGTGCCCGCAAGGTTTTCAGTCCGATCGCCCAAACCCGTGGGGAGCTATGGGGCTATAATGGGGCAACGGGAGGGGTTTTTTGAGGGCTTTTAGCTATGGGATCGAGTTAGGTGTCGTTTTCGAAGTATTTTTGGACGTAGAATCCATTTTTTGGGGTCCCGGAACGATCCGATTTCACTGGGGCGATCTTTAGGGCATTCGTGGGGCTAAAAATGGGATTTTTGAAGGATCCCAGGATGTTAAATATTTTTCGAGTAAAAAAATACAGAATTTTTGAAAAGACACATTTTTGAACAAAAAAATCCAAAAAAAAAATTTTTTTTGAGATAAAAATCCAAAAAAAAAAATTTTTTAATTTTTTCATTGACAGAATTAAATTTCTGCACAAGTAACGTATATCAAAGAATAATAAACCCTTGTGTAAAATTTGCAGCGTTTTTAGTTCCAAAATCCGTATAGTTACGTGCAGAACTGTTGGAGATCATGAATTGAAAGCGGAGGGCATGTGACGTCACACTTCACATCGCTGGGCATCGGGTAGTTGGGCAAGTAGCCGCCAGAGAGAAGAATAAATCTGAACGGAATCGGAATAAAAACACTCAGCCTGGGTCGATTTTCAAATAATCTTCTTTGACGATAACCTCGATGCTGGATTTTTGAATGACCATCTCTGATGATTAACTCAATGCTCAATTTTCAGAGTCGGCTTTTTGCGTAGCAAAGTTGGCTAACTTGCATAGGTGCAAGAGAAACCTCTCTCGCCCAATCAAAAGATTACTAAGCTGCCCACGTCATGAACCCCCTCCTAAAACCCTAAATAGAGACGGGGTTTCTCCAATGAGGATCCGTTTTTGTAACTTTTGGAGCATGACCATCCCCTAAAAAATTTTTAAAAAAATCATTCTAGAAGCTCTTTCTCGTGGATCTATTCCAAACCTGCCCATGATTTAATAACTTGTGAGATGGCAGTGGGACACCCCCATGATCAGGTGTCAGGCGTTTTCCTACATGTTGTTTTACTACTATGTTGTTTTGTGGTGCGTACAACGCCGCCAGGTGTTGTAGAGGAAAAAGGAGCTGTAGGTAAAAACTTGCCTGGGGTATAACACGATGGTACGAGATCTGGAGACCCTGGAAGCTTTCCAGCTACAGAAATGGAGGACCTGGGTTCGTTGTGACTCCGGCAGGTCCTCAAAATGGTCAGTAAAGCACTTCATCACCTGGCACAAAGTGTAATGTTGGGTGATGTTTCCATTTACTGCCGCAGTTGTACCAAAGTTTTTCTGGCTTCCAAACTTGAAGTGTAAAGGATGAACTCCTGATCCCCGCTGCTGGTTTTACAGAGGCACGCTTTCCCGACTCCCAAACTCGAAGTGTCGATGGTGGACTCCTGGGCAGCAGACCCCTGCGTTTGTATTATCCCCTCCTCGGGTTCCTCGGTCGAAGGAGATCGACCAAAGGAATCGACTGGGATAATACAAAAATAACAGGCAGTAAAAGCTGACTGGAGGGTTTTTTAGGCGTCGAACGGGTGATAAGGGGCCAAGCCACACTTGCGGGGTGCGTCAGCACGACGTGAGCCCCTCGAATCAGTCTTGGCAGATTGGAGATCGAGAGAAGTAGATGTGGGGAGAGTTTTCCTCACAATGGCAAACGAGGAAATTTAAAATGACAAAACTACGCTCTACATTTTCAGTATTTAATTAAAAATACGGTTATAACTCACTTGACAACGGACTTGATGCGTGACTTCGGCGGAAGGAAACAAATGCTCAGCTCGGCTAAGGAAATGGCTCTACATGGGCAGCAATGGTTGGGCCATGGTTGGGTGCCCACGGCAGGATGCCAGGACTGGGGTGCCACTTTGGGGAGCCACGATTGGGCTTTCGGATGCCAAGGTGTCAAGGCACCAGGAACTCTCAAAGGCACTCTGCACCCGTCTTGACCCCAAACGGCTCGCAGCGCGTGGCTCACCAAACTTCTTTTTTCAACGCACTGATTTTTGTTATTTTTATTGCTCATAGTGTCAATTTAAAGGTAATAGAACCGCGGAAAATGTCACAAACACAAAACACGAGATACGATCGTTACAAAAATAGTGAAAAATGTTCAAAAATGACTTAAACTTATGGAAGACTTGGATTGCACCGAATCACGATGTTTTCACATGGAAGACTTTGGGATTTTGTGGGTTGTAGGATGGTTTACATGGCTGCTCAGTCGTTGGGATGAGGCGTGCCAGGACGCTGGGTCGAGCAAACAACTCTCAACCTCCACAAGGCTCGGAAAAGCGTCATTTCCCCGGAAGAAATACCGCCCCTCTTCATTCCGTCACGATTAGGGATTTGTCCGCGGATTTTATTTCATTTTCGCTTTCAGGAGGAGGAACCGGGCACGGGGAATTCGCAATCAAGAGATTCTGAGACGTGGGGAAATATCAGGGGTTGGCGGGGGGGAGGGTTTCATTCCCCTTAGTACACTCCCCTCGCAGCTTCCGAGTGGGTCGATCGATTGGGCAAACGGGAACCGCGCAGTGCCGCTTTTCAAGCGTCAACCCGACAAAACTGCGCCCCCTCCAATTCGTTACAGCCTGACCAAGTACGGCACACTATAGCATGTAGCAGCGTAATCTGTCAATGAACTTGTGTACGTACCAAATGTGCAGGAGGAAAGTGACTGAAAGGTGGAAGGAGAGGGGGAGATGTTGGATATCAAGAGAAAATCACGATACGGTTCGATCATTCTATGTCAGATTCTTGAGAATTAGGATTAAGCCTATCTGGTATTAGGAGACCTTGATAGACCGGAAGACGAGATATCAATAGAACCATTCAGAATTAATGAAGTACACGGGAGGAGGAGGTCGAGGAGAGTGACCCAAAATCGGTCATTTTTTTTCTGGAGAATTTCTAGCAATCGGGGAAAAAAATTAAAAAATATAAATAAATAAATATTTCGGCGAGAAGAGAAAACGCTGCAAATTTTACACAGCGGTTTAATATTGTTTGATATAAGTTACTTGTGCAAAAATTAATTCTGAATCAATAAATAAATGTTTTTGGAAAAAAAAGATGTGGGACGGACCTCGAAAAATGGATTAGGTACGCGTCCAAAATTACCTGAAAAATATTTGACCTCCTGGGATCCTTCAAAACCCCATTCTTAGCCCCATGAGAGCCCCATAGATCCTCCACGGTGAAATCGAATCGTTCTGGGACCCCCCAAAAAAGGGATTCTAAATCCAAAATACTTCGAAAACGACACCCAACACGACCCCATAGTCGAAACCCTTCAGATAAGCCCTCCTGTAGCCCCTTTTAGCCCCACGGGTTTGGGCGATCGGGCTGAAAACCTTGCGGGCACAATTAGATAGTAAACCGAGTATACTGTGCCCCTAGTTTACTGTGTTAAAGCCTCTACCCGAAGAGGAGAGTTACCCGATTGGTCATCTTTAATGTAACTAGAAGTCGGAAAAATTTGATATCACCAAAAAGTTGTTCCATGTGGCGTTCAAGAGCTCCCGAACGGGTAAATCTAGAATTTATCTTACTGAATCCTTTCACTTGAACAACGTTTCATTTGAAACACATGATGAGAGCGGCCTGTCCCGCACCCTCAGGGCGTAACGAGCGGTGGTTGGCTGGCGTAGCCAATAGGGGAAGACCCTCTAGTCTGCTAGCCCCTACCTGAGGAAGAGAGTGACCGATTTGGTCATGTCCACTCTAACAAAAATACTTCTAGAAGTAGGAAAAATTTGAAAACATTTCGGAAAATTCCGCTCGGTGAGCATAGTAAAAAGGGTAAAGTGAGCTTTATGTCAAGATTTTGTACCTCTTGGGCCTGACATGATGGGGCGCTAATTTATTGATGAATCACTTAAAAATTTCCATGGTCTTCAACAGGGTTCGAGCCTGTGACCTCAACAGAATGCAGCGCTAACGCCCAGAACCACACCGCCTGGCGAGCATAGTAGGAAAAGTCCAAAAACACCAACAAAAAATTGTGGGGGTGGGGAGAAGGGGCAAGACCAGTTTCAAGGATGTAGGGAAGGTGGAGGAAAAGGGGTTTTCCCAAAAGGGTGCAATCTCGGCCAACTGGCTGGAGAAGGGGGACTAGCTACAGAAAAACTTCCCTACTCCCCTCCTCCAGAGGCCGCAATGACCGGAATGAGCGGGGGTTGGCTGGCCTATCCTTCTAGTTCTATACAACACCGAGGTTTCAGTTGTCATACTGCCCACAATGAGCCGTACGGTGTGGTAAACTACCGTTTCCCTCTATAAGCAAAGTTGGAAAACGTCTAGCGTGGTTAATACTTGGATGGGTGACAAAAATTGTCTGCGTTCAATCGATCGGCGAACCCCTCCCAACCCAGGGGAACGAGGCGATGGGGAGCCATGAGCGCAATCGTCAAAACGCCCGCGACGGCAGCAGCCCGTCAGACGGCAATTCAACGGTGAAAATCCCTTGCTTCATTTCATACTACCCACAATGACATACCACAATTTAATGCCTTTTTCTGCCACCTTTTATTGATTGATGAGGTGCAACTTGGTAGGCCTATCATAACTAGAACAAGGATTGGCAACCTTTTCCCCCTGAAGAGTCAAATCTCTCATTTCTGGGATACGGTATTTTTTCACAGGCTGCAGATTTTTTACAAATACTTTTACAGATACTTTAATAAACTGGTAGTGTATGTAAGCGTACGATTGAAAAACAACATGAAGTAAAAAGGATAAAAAATGTAAGACTCAGCGGTGAAGTTTTCAATGAAGTCATTGTCTACACCAGAATATAATAACATTGTGTTCGTAAGAAGAAGAAAACGAGCACATGATGAGAGAGACACCCATCCTCACACACAGTGTCGATGAGGGAGACACTGGTACTATCAACTGGGATAAACCCTTTACTGTCCCACATTAGGAAAGTTTCAGACTTACATGATCCTTCCATATTCGTCTCTGGGTTGTTCATCCAGCTTAGCGTCGTTTTTCATCAACATAGACCGATAGGCAGCTACTTTGGTCTCCACCTCATCTTGTGAATACCTGAGAACAAGAGTAAAGGATAATTTAAGACTAGTCGAGGGTTGAAGAGACGTAATTTCAATGGCAATCGCCTTTGTCACGGTCTATCAACGAACAAAGCAACGAGCGACTAAACCAACAGATTGAGAGATTATCTATCATTGTAAATTATACTTCGGGGAGCCTGTGATTACCCCCAGCTAACCCCGCTCGTTCCAATCAGCCTAAATTTGCCAGCAGATTTATTTTTTAAAAAAAGCTACAAATTTAAGCGTTTTTATACCCCCAAAATGCAGTCACGATTCCTTCGAGAACATCTCTGTTCTGGCCAAAGTCAAAGCTTCGAGCCTCGCAGGTCCCCACGGATGCTGGTTTTTGGTTTATTAATTTTGTAATAATACATCTATACAGGCTGATATACATTCGTTGAAACCTATCATGTTGGTCACAAGAGCGTTTGGAGGAAAAACTGTCGCAGAACTTAATGCTCTACAACTTTATTTTTCAAACAGAACTAGTAGCGAATCACAGACGACAAAGTCATGTATTATAACAGTTGTCAAAATTGGACTTTTTTCGACGTCAATTTGCAGCCTTGTAAATGCCTCGAAATTGGTTAGGGGGGGGGGGGGGGGGGGGTCATTCGACGCAAAATTGTATGCTTTTCAACTTTGATTATGTTGGCGATTAACGTAAAATCCTTCGTTTCCAAGATTTAAGAGAAAACCCGAGACAACGATTAATTTCATTAATAACAGTTATTAGTGCTCTTTGAACGCAGAATGAGATGCTCCACAACTTCCATTAATTGAGTTTTTACGTGGGCACCAGACGTTCAAACTTGAAGATCCTTATCTTGATTTTTCGAAAAGTTGGAAGAAAATCGACTTTCTTGATTCGATTTTGTAACGGCCTTTACGGTTGGGTAAATTTTAACATTGAGGAAGCTCATTCGACCAAACATTTGGGCTCTTTATTTACTCCAGAAAATATTTTCACCTATACCCTTCATCTTTCACCGCGCCCTTTCAAAGGTATCCGTAAAAAAAAAAAACCGCTGCAAATTTTACACAAGGGTTTATTATTCTTTGAGCATTTATTGATTATTATTGAGGGTGGTAACTTGAGCAGAAATTTAATTCTGTGTTAATAAAAAAAAGTTTTAAATTTTTTTTTAAAAGATTTTTCTGATTTTGTTTTTTCAAAAAATATTTTTTTCAAATTTTGTTTTGTTTTTTACTTGAAAAATATTAAATATTTTGACCTCCTGGGATCTTTCAAAAATCCCATTTGTAGCCCCATGAAAGCCCTATAGATCGCAACAGTGAAATCGGATCGCTGCGGGACCCCAAAAAATGGATTCTACGTCCAAAAATACTTCGAAAACGACACCTGACTCGATCCCATAGCCGAAAGCCTTCAAAAATCCCCTCTGTAGCCCCATTTTAGCCCCATAGCGTCCCACGGGTTTGGGCGATCGGGCTGAAAACATTGCGGGCACAACTAGATGGTAAACCGAGTATTTTGTCAAAATTTGAGATTTTTAAAAAAATTCCTACTGCCCAAAACGGCCTGGACGGCGGACGGACATTTCGGATTTTGAATGTAGACCACTTGAAACGGATAATGTCAAATTTTGAGGCCGATTGGAGTCGTCGACCCCCGTCGCGAAAACATAGGTGTATTATCCCAAGATTGATAAACCAAAAGTGCCGAAATTTCGAGGTTTTCCGCGATTTTGGCGGTGAGCGTTCCAGAAATTTTGTTGGGAAGCTTCGGATTCGTGGTCATCCCCCCCCCCCCCCCCAACGTAAACCGTCGAGAAAAATTCTACACCACGCTTAGCATCTTAAAATCACCTGGTGACCGGACCGGCTTAAGATTCCGCCAGCCATGGTCAAATGTTAAGAGATTATAAGGAGCATAACGAAACCTTAATATTCCGTCAAGTCCTTCGGGGTGCAGCTTAACGCTATCTCAAGATTCCGCCACCCGTAGCCTGCTGCCTAACTCAAGATTCCACCACCCAAAGTCTACTAACAACCTCAAGATTCCACTATCCAGAGCCTATAAGTCCCTCAAGATTCAGCCCAAACATCCGGGGTAAAAAATAACGTAGACACATATTCTGCACGATGATGCATTCAAAATGTACATATATCTAGTTGCCCACAGTCTCAGCATAATATGAAGACACATTACTGACTAGTTCCGATGTAGTAATTTCATTATTTTGGTAGGCAGTTATTTGGATTTTGGAGTGCTTCTTTTCTGGCGGCAGTGCGGTTATCTTTTATTCTATGGGGTGAATGTCTACTATTAATTTTGATGTAAATGTGGTTCACAAACTTTAACAAGATGTCGGTACAGGTGTAAATGTCCGGATGGGACTTGGAAAAAAGAGTCACCCAAGTGGCGGTGGATTCACAGCAATTAGTGGTTTTATTGAGGTTTGAACACAATTCAACCAATAATTCTGGTGGGTATTTTGCGAGTGGGTTCATATAATTCTTTCGTAAATACCTTCGCCAAAAACTTGGTGACTCCTGCGGACGCTTTTGGTTTGACACTTTTCACGCTTTCGAATTCTTTTGAAACTTCGGTGGGTGGCAAAAATTGTTTCAACCAAACACCAAGCGTTGATCGGTCTCGATAATCGGTACTCAGCCCACAATTTTGAATTGCCCTCCACCAGGCTTGACACAGATGATTGGCGGAATGTTTATAATATAAACATTCCGCCAATGGGTGCATACCATAAGCGCCCATCTCTTGTAAAAGTGTACGTAAGCGCAAATCTCCTTGAAACCAAATTTGACAGAAGCGCCAGGCTGGATGACAAAAGCGCCAGGGTACATAAGCGCCAACTTATCATTGTCTTCGGTCTTGAAGGATTCGGTGGTTCAGCCCATAAGATCGGTGCGAAGCGGCTGCGAGGACCGATGTACGTATTAGCGAGATATTCAATGAAATCGCCCACTTTCTGGTCATTGGGAACTGAGGCAATGGACGTCAAGGAATGCATTTTCGACTTCAACTGAAGGTAAAAACGGCAAACCGAAGAAAAGTTTGAGAAAATCCTGTTGATTTAGCATTACGTTTTCCAGCGAACATTATTGTGTTCGCTGAATTATTCATGGCGAAGAGGTTGTTTGCCGATGGTGCAGAGGTCTAATCCAATGAGTTTGGTTAGGGAGAGAGAACGAATCCTCTGCTGAATACTAAATTGTTTATTCAGGTAAACAATTATAGCTTGGGGACCGGTTTCGAGCAACTAATCTCATCTACAGCCCAGAGTGACTTGAGGTGGTTGAACGTACAATCAGTTCTCCCTAGCCGACAATTCAGTTGTCGTCGCCGGATCAGCGGAGACAATTTTTACGCGCAGGTTAGCTGTCCCAGGCACCTAATGGCGACGCTTGTAGGCGCCGGGAGAACTGACCTTAAAGGCCGCTTTACACGCTACGACAAATCGCAACGATCAGGTTGCACCAACTTATCGCTCCAATAAATCGAAAGGGGGAGGAGTGTTTACACGCTACGACAAATCGTAGCGATTAGTTGGAGGGACAGGCATCAACCTTCCAACCCAACTCCAACTCCAATAAATCGCTACGATGTCCCATTTACACGTTCCGATAAATTGTAAAAATCTGAACTGATTGTAAGTTCAACCACCTCAAGTCACTCTGGGCTGTAGATGAGCTTAGTTGCTCGAAACCGGTTCCCAAGCTATAATTGTTTACCTGAATAAACAATTTAGTATTCAGCAGAGGAGTCGTTCTCTCTCCCTAACCAAACTCATTATTCATGGCGGATGATTTTACTGGGCCTCTCACAGAGTTGCCCTTCAGCTGTGCGTTTGCATGAACTTCTAATCGTATGGCGATCCACGTAGCGATCCGTGTTTTCCGAGTGACTGTGCTCGTCTTCATGTGATAAAATCATATTCACGCTGCCATTTGAGATCAAAAATGCACGACTAAGTCGATTCGTACAACGCCACTTCACTCTTCCATCACCTATAATCGCGAAAATGTCTGTCGCAAAACACCGGCCGGAAACAATAAACATCGGCCGATCAGAACTATGAGCCCATCAACATTATTGATAAAAACCAGTTGGCTGGCGCTTCTGTCACTTCAAGGAAAACATCACTAGCACAAAGGAATGGCAACGTCCTGGCGCTTATGACCCACCAATTATGGGGGATTGGCGCTTTTGGTCGGCACCGGAATCTTGAGGTCGCCTTACTTGCTGAGTCGCTTATGTGCTGAGTCGGGCTACTTAACCCGTCGCGTTAATGACATCGGCTGGCGGAATCTTAATACACCCGGACCAATACAGCGAAGAATGACATTTCCCCACAATACAACTGGAATCAACTCACCCTTGCCCTTCCAAAACCTCTTCCAATTCCAGGCACTTGATTTCGATTTTCCGTTTCCTCTCATGGTCCAGGATCTCCGAGTTGGGTTGTTTGTTGCCAGCCGAGTCGATTTTCTCCAGATCTCCCTCGTTCCTGTAGTTGATCTTCTCTTTGGTTTTCTTCACGGCCGCCCAGTTCCTCTGCACGTACCCGTTGGTACCCGAGCCCCTGGGGGTTGTTAGCCCAATTCCGTTATACATGGCTCACTAGGATCTGAAATAAAAGAAAAAATACTTGTAGGTAGGTATTTCATACGAACGACAAGGCTTGAAAAATCATGATAATACCACTTTCATCATAATAATAAGATGAAAGAGGCCTCAATAGAATCTATTGTAAAAGATATCTGCCTAATATATGATAATAGATATGGTTGAATTGTGGCTTTATTGGTCGTCTCCTTCGGCTGTTTGTTTAGACATTCGATATAACTCCACCAAACTGACATTTTGACAACAAACACTCACACTAACTAAATCAAATCACAACGGATGTATTCCGTGCATAACGGAGATCAGATCTTGCATTGTCAAATGAAATAGGGTGTCAGCCTCAGGTGAATTTTAGGTGTCCGCTACTTACCACCAAGGTTGAAAATCTACGTAAAATGAGGACCCATTGTAATTCCAATTCCACGTCGAAGGCCACAATAAAAAAAAAAACCGCCGGGGTTTCGCAGCAAGCCAGTCGTCAAGAAAAATGTACGTCAAGCGATGCGGAGAAGCCAATGCAATAACCGAAGCACTTGGGGTTGTTTGGCCTTGCTTCTGCGCGGATCCCTCCCCGCACTGAGTTGTTCCACAGCGAGTTCTCGTAGACTCAGGAACCGTTAAAATCTAGCGACAAATAATCCGCTTATTTGGCATCACACTACAACTAAGTACCTATTGAACCGTCTGCAAGCGTAAAACGGTTAAAGTCGATAATAAAATTCCAGATACTGGCAAAAATCAATACACACCTTCAACACAGCCGACGAAATGACCCCGTAGATCACAAACTACCAACACAGCTTGGCGAACACAAATGGTACAAGAACTTTGGAAACGAGAGAATTGCTACATTTTGTATCAACTCCCTCACTAAATATTAACAAACCTTTTTCTTATAACGTACAAAATTATTAAATAATGAAACACAAAATTGCGTTGAATTTAAAAGTGTATTGAGAGAAAATAGATCAAACAACGTTCATCACGTGGTATCTCTTCTCCATGGTGTGTTACCTTCGTGTTTGTTATAACCGCCAAAACCGCCATTTTTATTGCTGACATTTTCCAACTACCTTGCTACGATCTGCGTTGAGTTGAGTTGAGTGACTGTTCGGTGTGTAGAGTTTCAAGTTCGGTGGATTTTTCTTGAGATTCTCTGCAATAGAATAATTATTTTCTCGCGGTGCCAGGGCTGAGAGCAACACCGAAGGTAAAATTTAAAAGTGATAGTATCATTCGTACGATTGCTTTTCCAGTCCTGTTCTTACTTGCCAAACGATTTGCCTTTTGAGGCTCATTCTATCACTTACTTAGTAATTTTCTTTTTATTATAAACGAATATTGTGTCAATGTGTGAAAGGTTCATGACGTGAGTACTACCGGCGGTGTGAAGGGAGGTTCGTGAGTATTCCCGTTGAGGGATTGGCGGCATGACGCGAGTTCTCCTGATCAATCTTTTGTCGGGCCATGAAAAGCCATGAAAAATCGTTTGTCAACAAACATCTCGGCGTTATCTCCAAGGCGCAATTTATTTTTCATATAACTTTGTAGAAGCACCAATAGTCGTCACCTTAACGTATTTTCCGACTTTGGCGTACCCCCCATATCTCTCATATTCAACGGTAAGTAATATTCCTGTTGTGTTTTTTTTTTTTTTTTTTTTTTTTCAATGGCTACGCGAACTTATTCTGTATCACCCCACGTATTAAAAGATAGCAAAACCGTATAATTTTTCCTGAAATAGCTCTGTGCACCAATAGTCGACAATTCAAAAAATCTGTCACCAGTTACTGGTGACCAGTAGTCGACAGGGGTTTGGCACTTGGAGTCGACATGTTTGGTAGTATTTCCTGGTACCTCATTGAACCTTTCCATTGTCTGTATAATTGTTTATTGTATAAATAGTGCTCAATAATTATTCTTCAAAACAGGTTGATAAAATGAAATCGGTTGTTATCTGAACTTGAGTTTTTAAAACTTCAGATATTAAAACTTAGGCTGCATTTTTCGGGCTTTGTTTTTTGGAAATTGAAACCTTGATCGTTTCCCGTCTAAAATCAAGGGCGTTGGTAGCTTTTTCTCCACTTGAGACCAGAAACCCACACCAATTGGGCTCTTCTTTATCTGCAACAGCTGAGGGGTAAACAAATTTTGATTAGGTACCAGTGGTTAGTCCATTCATATAGGTGGTAAGTGGTCACACTAAGGGCGTTTTGTACAAAGCAAGGGCAACCTAGGTCCCTACGAAACTCAGTACTGGAGGATCCCTTGTAGGTAATTAACTAAAACCTGAAATTACTTATTGGAAAATGTACATGTATCATGGCCTCCGTACTTGGTTCATCAGAATGATGCGGGTAACTTTATTGTTGATGGCCGCTCTCTTCATGCTCAACCCGTCATTGACATCACGCATTGCTGCATCCATCTGTTCTTGGTCGTACTGCAGAATTTGTTGGCCTTTCCTAGTGGCATTCCTCTCAGGACAGCTTTTTTCACGCGCCTTCCCCTTTGTTTTTATTCTAGGAGCCATCCTGTGTTCTGCTTTACTTGATATAATATATCTACAATATATTTTATTCTACAAAATTTAAAACTAAAATCAGGCTTCAAGTAAGAACTGTTCCAGTAGTCGACATGGGGTGTCGACTGTTGGAGCAGCAGATTTTGAGTGGTGTTCCAGTGGTCGACAGGGGGTGTCGACTTAAGGAAAATGGGTGAAATAGCGGTGCCAGTAGTCGACACCCCAAAACTACCGTAATTTCAAGAATTTAGAAGATAAAACGCTGAAAATTTTACACAAGGGTTTATTATTCTTTGATATAGGTTACTTGTGCAAAAATTATTTCTGTGTCAAAAGAAAAAAAATTTGGAAAAAACATTTTTTTTGGATTTAAAAAAAAAAAAATTTTTGTGGATTTTTTTTCAAAAATTCTTCATGTTTTACTCGAAAAATATTTAACCTCCTGGGATCCTTCAAAAATCCCATTTTTAGCCCCATGAAAGCCGTATAGATCGCCACAATGAAATCGGATCGTTCCGGGACCCCCGAAAATGGATTAGACGTCCAAAAATACTTCGAAAACGACACCTAACTCGATCCCATAGCTAAAAGCCTTAAAAAAAACCCTCTCGTAGCCCCATTTTAGCCCCATAGCGCCCCACGGGTTTGGGCGATCGGACTGAAAACCTTGCGGGCGCAACTAGATGGTAAACCAAGTATTTTCAAGGTTTTAAAAAAAATTTCTACTGCCCAAATCGGCCCGGACGGCGTACGGCGGACGGACATTTCGGATTTAGAATGTAAACCTCTTGAAACGGATAATGTCAAATTTTGAGGCCGATCCGAGTCTTCGACCTCCGTCGCGAAAACATAGGTGTATTATTCCTAGAATAATAAACCAAAAGTGCTTTAAATCTGTCCTGTAACGAATCAGTAAGAAGTAGAAAACAAAAAGATTGTAGATATAACAAAATAATTGAAAAAGAAAAGGGTATTTACCTCGTGCCAATTTGGAATCGGGCCAATAGTTTCCGAGCTACAGCCGAAAACTTTCTGAAAACCGTGGTTTTCCGCTTACCGAGCGGTGTCAGATTGGGCGTTTCTTGTATGGGTTCAAAATCGTTTTCTAGATTGGTAGTAGTATTTTTTGAATTTCAGATGCTCCCTTAACTCGTAATTTGTTGCTCTACAACATGAGCCAATTCACACTTTTGAGCCAATTCATTTGCATTAGGCGTTCAGGGGTTGAAACAGAGTGAATCCTATTTTTAGCCAAGTTGGGAAAAATTGCCTATTGACGCTTGGTTGTGGCTAAACGGCTGAACCGATTCTAATGTCTAAGGAGGTCATTCGACGCAGAATTTTATACTCTTCAAGTGTGTAATGGAAAAGTTTCCTCTGCGATGCTTAGTTTTCGAGGTATAGGTAAAAAACTGGAAAATGTCCGATAAAAATCGAGGTTTTTTGCCCACCTAAAGTTCTCTCTGCAAACATTTTGCTACTATTTTTCATATTTTGTTGTTCAGACAACAATGTAAAAAAAATAAAAGCGGACCTTTCCTGTTATCCGACCACAACACCCAATCCTGTTATCCGACCACAACACCCAATCCACAAACGCTCCTAATCTCCTGACCTTTGAATTGAGATTGACCAACGCTCCTAATCACCTAATACCGACAATACAAACGCTCCTAATCACCTAATACAAACGCTCCTAATCACCTAATACCGACCACAAACGCTCCAAATCATGAATTTTTTTGACCTGTTCGCCTTGTGGTCGGATAATATTTCGGGGCCTCGAGATTGGGTGTTGCGGTCGGAAAGGTCCATAAAAGCTTCTCTTCCATATTATGCCATCTGTTGCACTAGTTAAACCCTCTGGCGACTGGCCTAAATAGTAAGGAATTAACTTTTACAGCAAAATGCCCCGAAAGAAGAACTCCAGAAAGCGAAACGAACAGTCGTCCACAGCGCAGGCGGAACCTCCAAATGCTGCTGTTACAGAGAATGGAAACAGAGAGAGTTTGTTTAATGACTTCTCTACCGGACTGCAGCTACCGACTTCCGCAGCAGCTACGTCTTCCCCTTCTGTTGATATCCGTACAGCCGAATGCAGTACGTATATTTGAGTCGCAAGCCCCAAAAACTCCGGCAGAGTGAATCACGCCACTAGTAATTCTATTTTTCCTGTTCAAATAGAAAACCTACTCCTGGCCCATTTGGCAGATGAACGTCGCCTTGTTGAAGCGCAAGTTAACGATCTCTTCGACGGCTTACTGAAGAAACTTGGCAGAGTCGGACAGATGGTTTACAATCCGGTTGGAGCCGACGCGGTAAATTCACTTTGAAAATTGAAGTGTGTACGTACTTTATCAATCATTTTCCATCATGTTTTACGAAATACTACTTTGTTTCAGAAAATTCCGTTCATTGATGCATTAGAAAAAGGTGACTACTGCCAAATTCTTTGTTGAGATGGTTTTCTCATCGTCATCACTTCAAAATATTAGCTAATAACCATATTTCATTTTTCTGCAGCCTTTGAGGATAATGCCCGAACAGAAGCAGCTGCTGCTGTGAGTACCTATTTATTATTTGCGTATGTTTGACATAATTAAGTAGTGCAGTGTGTGTATTGAGTGTGTAATATGCTGACTAGAGGTTCACCTCCTGATCGAAAGGTGTGGGAGGCGGCGAACAAACCTCCGCTCAAGCGCTCATGTCCCTTGACAACCTACCTAACCTACTTCGCCTCGCATTTTTGAAACTGGAAAACAAACTAAGTACCTAGGTACTTAGTCCCAACTCTAACCAAATAGTCACCCGATCAAACATGAAAAAATAATATGCTGATTTGTTTTATTGTCTCAAATAATTGCCTCAATAGGTAGGGACTCTGGTTTCCACCAAAATATAATTTGATAGTAGGTACACCTATAACTGCTGGTAGCCCAAAACCCTCAAAAATTTCGGACTTTTTTCGTTTGGACTTATTTCACATACCTATCCTTAAAACTATGCGTCAATCGTAAAATTGCACAATAGTTATTTTATACATAGGTAATTAATGAGCTTAAAATTCTGTCTCAATATTGGTTACCTCCACTTTAAAATTCTATCGCAATCGGCAGTCAAAAAACGTCAATTTTTCCCGTTTGTATTAAAAATGGAGCAGGGTCTGATCGTTCAAAGAGTCATTCGTGCATCATCGCCGGACCTCACCCGTCACGTTGAGCCAAATGTTGAGAATGCTGGTTGAGCTGCTCGGACTGGGGAAGGTGATACAATCATTCAAGATTTCTCACGCTTATTATAGAGATACAGATTCATTAAACTGCCTTCAAAGTCTGTAAATTTTGAATATTTTTTTTGTAGGTAGGTACTTACATACGGACACCATGTTCAGTGTGCGGTAATCAGGAGTAATAAACTACGAGCTCGTTATTCAGGCCGAGAGTAAAAACGTCTTTGAGCGGAGAGTAAAAACAATGCTCACAGGTCCTTAAACAGTTTTATTTAGGTACTTTTTTCTCACAACCTTCCATAGTAGAAACGTAAATATCATAGGAAATTATGCTCAGGTTATTTTTATTGCTAGGATATTTGTAAAGGCTCGCTTAAATCACAGCTTAAGATTCACAGTAAACTGGCAAACCTTCTGACCGGAAACCTTCTGGTCGACTTATAACTTTGAAAAACTAGGTAGGTACTCATATGCCGATGTTCATAATGTAAGTTGCAACTAGTATATTTAAAGGCCATTTGACAGCAAAACACGACCCGAAAACGTTAATATTAGACAGAATGTCTGATGCAGAGTAGGTAATGAGAGAAGGATGGCCGAACAGAAAAAACAAACATTGATAACAGGTGTCAACAGAGATAAGAGGTTGCACAAGGCATCTGTGACACGCAGCGCTTGAACGGAGGATTGAGAAAGTAGGCTCCCAGCTCCGTTTAGCCTCTCGTTCCCTTCAGTTTGTCTTCAACTCTTGAATTATCCACATCTATCCTTTCTACTCACTTGCGTTATTCTTAATCAAGTGTCTTGTCATTCCTCCTCCTCCTCCTCTCCTAGTAGGACAAAACATCTTCATCATTTCAAACACTTAAGGATCCTCTAACTTGGGTTCACCGCATCCTTGCTAATTTGTTCAACTAACAGCCTTCAGCTCCAACACATAAGGATCCCACTTCTGGGTTCACGCATCCTTATCAACTTTCCAACATTAATTTAACTTCTATTCAACCTAAGGATCCCCAGTATTGGGTTTTATGCATCCCATGGAGGAAAGGAAAGGAGAACTCACTATAGGTCTACCACAGAAAGTTTGCGTCCCTTTGGCGCATTCTTCTGGAGAAAATAGAACTAGTTATCTCTTATCATCGCTTATCATCAAGCAGATTCCCCTGCGTACGATAATTTTTCGGGAATTTCTTCCCTCAAAAGTGACATTCCATTGATTGAAGTGACTTTCCCTCCTCGGGAGGAAGAACTTGAGAGCACACGTTCATAGCGCAGCCACTACACGAACATAAAATTTCTCACCGCTCCAATTTCCGTGTTAAGGTTTCACAATGGAAGGTTGACTCGATCGTTAGTACGCGGATCCGCCACCTAGGGGCCGCCACACGGACGCAAAATTTCTGTGGTAGACCTATACACAGGATGTGCCATAGTCGACGGTGGCGCTATCCTTACAGAATGTAGTGAACCACACATAGTACCTTCAAATCTGACTAGGGTGAGCCACTAGCCCTTCTTCCAAGGGAAAGCCCCAAATGCCTCACTAAAGTCTCCATGGAGGAAGGTGTTACTACAGTGCTACTTCAATAAATTAAAGGAAACATTGAAAGAACCATCTCTGAATAAAGAAATTGGTCGTGTAGTTGTGTACGCAATGAATGCAAACCATGCTGGACGCCATCTTCTGGTTTTGGTAACTTACCGCCTTTGAAGTTCACTCCATCTCGTAGAGGTCGCGCTGCTGTCGCAACCCCCCCCCCCCCCCCCGTTCCCTCTCCTCCACTGGTTTGCGGCTTTAATGTGGTATATTTAAAGAGTTAAGGACATGCCATTACTTATTGTGACGATTTTTCAATTTCTGCTTTCCAGACATCCCGGAAGGTGACATGGAACTCATGTAACAGTGGACATATGCCCCCACCATGTATGTACTGAAGCATTTCGCATTATAATCCTAGGCTGCAGTTTAATTTTCATTCTATTGGTGTATTTTGACGTACAGATCGGAAAAATTAAAGATTCGTGCGTAATTTTGGTTGTGGTGAGCAATCAAGCTGTTTTCATGGTGCAGGTTCTGAACTTTCTGTTATACCATTCTCTCAATAACGAACCAGTTTCGCCTGGAAATGATTCACTTTCTGTGTCGAAGGGTCTTGATTATGTCTGTCGTCCATACCGTTCTCACTTTTTGGAATTTTGTCATAGGGGGGGGGGGGGGGGGGTGGTATTTGGAAAATATTTTCACCAGGAAATTGTTACGTACTGAAGGATCTTTTCATCCAAAACTGGGTAATATGTTATCAGTGGGTAGTTGGATGAATGCCATTAAAAAGCCTGGAAGGTTGTGCTGCTTGCTGCAAAGAGGAAGTCTCTTTTACTCTCATTAGACAATTCTGGCTAAAAGATTGGATTACTCTTGGGTGCTTACGCACGATTCAAGTCAAATTTAGTTATTTCACCGTATAAAAATTGTCGATTTACATCAATCTTAAAGCCCGAGGAGCACTCTTTTATTTTGGGGGAAACGCCTTTTCTTTCCATCGATTCCTTTTACTTTACTTTTTCTCAGATAACTCCTTTTTATTCCGTCTTATTATTTAAAGCCGTCCACGCAGTTTTGGGCAGTAGGGTATTTTGTTACTGCAATAATTGCAGTAACTGTATATCATAATTATTATGATATACAGTTACAAAATACAGTTACCTACCACAAACCCGTGGGGCTAAAAAGGGGCTACGGGAGGGGTTTTCGTTTTCCTTATTAGGTGTCGTTTGCGAAGTACTTTCGGGCGTATTAGACATTTTTGGGCGTCCCAGAACGATCCGATTTCACCGTGGGGATCTATGGGGCTACATGGGGGCTCCCGTAGGTGGCTAAGGTGTGGCTAAGGCATCTGTCTTCAACACTTCGAGCTCGAGGGATCGAATGAACCTCTCTTGGGAGTCCTCTAGCAGAGCAAAAATTTCTGGTGGGCCTGTCAAAACATTGCAAGTTGGACAGTAGTAGAGATCGACATAGATATTTTCAAATTGAAATTGAATCTTCGAACGAGCAAGTTGGGCAGCGATCCGGGTGTTTTTTATTTAAAAATTTCGGCTTTTATAATCAATGTTATAAGTTATAACTTATAACCCACATAATTGCCTATCAGCAAGGAATTGCATGCAAGAAGTAGTATTCAATACATTGATAATCTCATTCGTGTTGAATTCAACGAAACGAGGTGGGTTTGACGTGAACTGAGTGGAGGGACCCATGCGCGCCTAGCGGCAGCTCTTGAAGCTTGGAACGAGCTGGGGTTTCGAGGCCATTTTTCTATGGAAAGGATTCGTGCCTTCGTTTGCTGAGAACGATTAGCTAGCCACAGCAATCTACGGTGGGGGGGGGGGGGGGGGGGACCGCCGAGAACCCGGCTTGTTGACGGGACCTATAGTCGTAGTGAAAGGTCTTGTTACAAGACTCTTGTATTAGGGATTGGACCTCGACCACCAGAAGGCAAATTGAGTCATCGGTACCATATCAGTGAACAATGTGTCGTCCGGGCGTGGCGTTGATTACCCAGAAGGTAAACATCGTGGTCTCTCCCCTGTTTGGTAGCCGTTCCCCACTTGGGGGCTACGAATGGGATTTTTGAAGGATCCCGTGGGGTCGAATAAGGTGTCGTTTTCCGAGTAATTTTGGACGCATTATCTTTTTTTTGGGGGGGGGTCCTACATCAGATTCTGTCCATTGCACAGAAAAAACTTTATTTTTTTATTTTTATTTTTTTCAAAAATATTTTCTTGATACAGAATTAATTTTTGCACAATAATTATTAACCTTTAAAAGATTATACCCTCTTGTAAAATGTACGTTGTTTTTTTTAATTTTATTTAGGTATAGCTGGTACACCCGTCCCGAACGAAATATCAAATTCCCATACTTTGACTATCAAGAATGCATCCATCCATCACTCAAAACACCCGTAGCAACCCGTAAACTCGTAATTTTTCTTAATAACAACACTTGTTGACCCGTTTCTCGTCGCGAACTAACATACTACCTCGAAACGAAGACGCAGCTGTACACGTAGCAAATTTTAGGACTCTGGGATGAGCAGGAGAGAAATTCGTTTTTCAGCAAAACCCCCGCTTTTTGACAAAACCTGATTGGATTTTCTGTTAAGCATTCCCAGTGGATTCCAAGAAGCTTTGCTGAAGAGCCTAACTAAGTTCCAATCCAAGATCCAGTCTCAATGTTCAAGTTCCAACTTACTCTGCTTGTCAGCCAATTTGACGACCAATCTTATTCTGCTTAAAAATCCAATCCAATCCGCTTCTGTTCCGATATGACTCAGCCATGTTACGAATGGTTCAGGAATGATGGAAGCCACATCCACAGGCTGCTTTGACTCATGTGCTTCTCACTGCTCATACCTACAGTAGGTGAGCAGATTATTAACCATCACACTAGAAGCACATGAGTGTAACACCCAAGCCTACCATCCTGATCACTGTTATAACCCAGGTATCTGAAGCCTATCTCATAATTTGTCACAATAGCTACGAAAACAGTAAAAGATTGACCCCGGTTATCCAGACATGTGCCACACAAGATCGTGAAGTTTCAAATTTCCTCGAATCGAAGGCTCGCAAAAGAAAACCGCACCCCACCTACCGACGATCTTCGAATAACTTCCGAACGGGCGATCGCTCAGGAATCGTTTTGTACTGAAATCACCGTGAAAAGTTCTTTCGAAATCGACGCCAAAAGTTGTGTCGGGTTTTGGCTATAGAAAATTTGCTTAGTAATCCCTTGTAACGACGCTTTTTGAAAGCTCCGTTTCCGATGAAGGAAGTGAGTTCGCACAATCTGCTACAGCCTATTATCTAAGTCGAAACTCGCTCGTCAATTTGCGCCCAGCTGCCCGGAAATTGGTTCAGCCGTTTCGGCGTGATGTTGGAACACCCACACGGACATGCATTTTTATCAATAGTAATAAAATAAAAAGATTTTTGTTCGTGTTTTTGTTTATGTTTTGACTTGTTACCTTGATAAAGAGAATGGATTGGAAATATAAATATGTATAGTAAAGATTTTTTCATTGGTAGGGTAGCTGGGGGTGAGAGTGCGGAGCCAGTTTTTGGAAAACTGAGAGTGTTTCAATCCCCTCCAACTAGGTAGCACATGCGTAGAGAAGTCCTCAGTGTTCTCACGAACTCTGGCTGACGTGGGTTGACTCAGTGAAAAAACAACGAGGAAAGTTTGTTTTTTAACGTTTTTACTGTAATTTTTCTGCTGATTTTGTTAGTTGTTGTGTCGAGACTAACAGAGCCAGGTTTTTCTTTTCACCCAGTCAAAAGAACCAAAAGAACTCTTCAATAAATCAATGAAGTGAGTGCTTGTCTAAAAGGCTTGCAGAAATGATGGCATTAGCGACCAACTACGAGATGTATAGAAATGTTACCAGATCCTCATAATCTAGTAAAATTGGAAATTCTAGCAAGCTGGACTGTAATAATAAGGGAAAGAAAGTGTAAAGTATAAAAGATGATGCAAATGAGTTTCTACACTAATCGTGTTTCTACACTAATCGTTTTTAATTAATTTTTTTAATTTTTTTTTTTAGTTCAAATCTTGTCAGAAAAAAAATCCCTTTTTGATAATGATTTCGACTTTTTTTTTTATACAAATATTTCTGATTTTCTACAAGTGGGAAAAAATATAAAAAATTCCCGTATATCCTTGAGACTTTAAGTAAACCATGATAGCGAAATTTTTTGAACAATCTTTTTATTATTTGAAAAAAGAAAAAAGAAAATTTTTTGTAATTTTTGAGTTTGAGTTGCCTCTTATTTCTTTTATTAAGACGATCAATTGAAAAATCAAGAAGAATTGATTGTTTAATTAGCTTGAAAAAAAATATCATGTCGTATAAAGACTTTATTGGAAATTAAAATTGAAGACGTTGCTAGAACATCTCCAGCGAGTTCTCGATCTTGTACAGTTAATATAATGTCACAAACAGTCTTTTAAGAGCCGAAAAACGGCAAAAAAATGAGTTTTTTCAATTTTTAGGTACTTTCTACCACTTTGATCCGATTTTGAGTTATGGGGGGTGAAAGTACACTAAAAATCGTTCACGAAACAAAGTTCAAATCAGAGGCACCTATCAATTTTCCTATTTAAAAATCGATTTTTAGTTTTAAATTGGCCTGAAAATATTCAAAATTGGCGACAAAAAATTTGAAAAAAATAGGCCAGATGCATTTTCCGACCATCTTTTAGATGAAATAGGTCCGGACCCGCAAAACGCCAATAGTTCGCATAAATCGTTGAAACAGTGAAAAACACATTTTCTATCGTAGCGCCCTCTATAAGCGGTCTTGGGAGCTGAAATTTTGGCTACAGGCCTTACTTTTCAAGCTTTATCCATCCCCCAAGTCAAAATCAAATTTGGTGAGAGGGGACATTTGACTGCCGTGCTGGGCTAGACCCTTTGCAGCGGTTTTTAAATTGCCTTCAAATGGGTCGGATTTAATAAAATAAATTAATCCGATAAACTTTCCTTTCTTCAACCCAGACAATTAGCAGGTCGGGGAGGTTTATGTGCACCATAAATCGGTTCAACGCCCAAAGATCTCTTCGCAAACGTCTCTTCGGATCGGTTTGAAATCCTCGTTAATGTTGATTACGTCGTTAAGTGGCACCTTACTTTATTTCAACCTAACAGCTACCCGAGAGAGCTCCACTACTTAATAGCTAATCCAGATCAACTCCTTGAGTTGAAGCAGATTGTTTTTGACTGTTTGATAATCTAACTGATTGATTTCAGCTGAATACAGACGCCAGCGACGATCGCGGTCGGTTGTAAGTATATAACATAACTAACGTAACCGTGTTGTTAATTTTGTTGTAAAGAAAGAATATTTGCCACTTACCTCAATGTGCTGTCAATTTTTAGGAACCGGTAGGCGGTCATACCATATTGAGTCACCGCCCCCGTCAGTCAGTCAGTTCCGACCGCCTCGGGCTAAGGGTAGGTTGTCATTCATTTTAACGTTCACGTCGACGCAAAAGCGATGTTAACAGACGTCGAAATCGTTTCAGACCCCAGCAACAAACGGTAGACATTTCAACTTCGGCATAGCTACAGTCACGCCTCACCCTCAGTTTACCAACTCGCGGACCAACGTGACGGTCCTCCGGAAGCCGAACGCAGGCGAAGTGGCCATATCCATGTCCGGCAGCCCGCTTCTCGTCAATTCCGAAAACAATTCTTCCCCAAGCGTGACGGTACCTCTTTCCGACGGCCGAGTAAGTCTGGGACACCTGGTCAGCGGTCCTTTTTGTTGGTTTGTTCCTGGTTTGACGGACTGTAGAAATCGACGAAGACATGTGCAGTTGAGATAACTGCTGTAGGTTGACGGGAAACATTAGCTCGAATGAGAATGGTTGGGAGCTGTCAAACTTGATAACCTCTATTTTGGTTCTCGGCCTGCCAAGTTGGTGCGCTATTTTGGTGCTCGGTGCTCTATTTTGGTGCTATTAAATAGCACAAATTTGTGCTATTTGGTTGTGCTATTGCTATTTGTGCTTTGTGCTATTGTATGTGTTGTGCTAAGGTCTGTGTGTTGTGATAGTTATTTGTGTGTTGTGCTAGTGTCTGTGTGTTGTAATAGTTGTTTGTGTGTTGTGCTAGTGTCTGTGTGTTGTGCTAGTTGTTTGTGTGTTGTGCTAGTGTTTGTGTGTTGTGATAGTTGTTTGTGTGTTGTGCTAGTGTCTGTGTGTTGTGATAGTTGTTTGTGTGTTGTGCTAGTGTCTGTGTGTTGTGATAGTTGTTTGTGTGTTGTGCTAGTGTCTGTGTGTTGTGATAGTTGTTTGTGTGTTGTGCTTGTGTCTGTGTGTTGTGTGTAGTGTCTGTGTGTTGTGCTAGTTGTTTGTGTGTTTTTGTGCTATAAACTTGATAACCCTACCCAGTTGAAACCTCTGTTTTGGTGCTCGGCCTGTGAAATTGTCCGCTCATCTCCTCCAGTTGTCCTTGCGAAGTCCTCGTGGGTACCGTCAAACACACTAAAATTTAGTGTGTTTTGAGTCATGAGTCATTTAATGACTCATTCCCGCCCTTATGAAACTCTTCTCTCGAAAAACCAAAAAGTATCCGAGTTTATCACTTTTTCCCGTATGAAATTTACGGTCACGTGAATCACTTTCAAGTACCGCTACAACACTGTTGACGGGTTCCAAGTCTGCCGGTCAACAGCGATTCAGAAGGCAATGGGACAGCAGTCAACTTCTGGCAACAGACGTCACACCTGGAACAAACCTCGTGTTTCAAACCACTTTCAAGCTCTGGGATGATTGCAGTGTAGACTGTTGTAGCTCCGATGAGCGGCAGTAGAAGGTGGGGGGTCAAAGACGGTCCCATTTTTCGGTTTTTCGCCCCTATCTCGAGAACGATCAATCCTACCGAAAAAGTCACCATATACTGATATAAAGACGACAAGATTCTATACTTTCTATACGAATTCCCAACCGTTTTCGAGATATAGTCCCCGGATAAGTGACCATTTTCAAAAAACCTGATTTTTACCTCGTGTTTTTTGTTAAATATTCATCATGTTAAACATCTGTAAATTGTTCATCCAGAAAAGAACTTTCTGTTGTGGAGAATTGAATTCGGGTCTCGAAAGAAGGTGATGTCGATGCAGTTGTGGAGGATGCGAGAGCTCCAGGTTGGCACGATTTATCGAGTTGGCATGGAGTGTGTCGATCCTCCGAATGGGGCTGTGGGGCTTCAGATATAAGGCCGTCATTTTAATTGTCTTCCCATATCCTTAGTTAGTGCGATTCTCAGTAAGTAGTACATTTGAGAGTCCTCGCGAGGAAAAAGTAGCACGCAGGACAAAGTCTAAAAAGTAGTACAATGTCATGTCCTTACAAAAGTAGTACGTCTGGTCACCGTAGGTTAAACCCATTTTCGCATCATTTCTGAACGGTAACCCTTCATTGGTACGTTATAATGACGCCTGATGAAAATGAAATTCAGGTGATCGAAATGACTATGACGATAAACATTTCAACTGGATTTGAGGCGTGTAATTTCAAAAGGACTTCAGATTCGAAAGGTACCTTTAGACAGCGCAATTGTGCATGCAATCACGTTAACATAGCGCCAACTCCCAATTATATTTCAGTATTTCGCCGCTTATTTTCTTTTTTCGAGGGTTTTCACTGAGAAAATCAGTGAATCCTGAAGAGAATCAAATTTACTACAATGTTGGGCTTCAAAATATTTTCAGTAGGACCAATAGGTACTTTACGAGATACATTCGGTTCACGTGTATCACGCGTGCCCTACGTAGGGGTTGCAATCCCGAAAGTTTTTCTGACTCCCGAATTTTTCTGAACCAATCCCGGGATCCTGGGATTGAGGTTTACTCTTTAAATGAAAAAATGAAAAAAAAAACTTGTTTATTTACAATAATTGTAAATAAACAAGTAATTATTACTTCTTTCACAAAGGGAAAAGTTTACTTATGCACTTAACAAATGAGCTCTTAGAAAGCATAATGCACTCAAAGTTGGATCAGCCAATTTGCTAGATTAGGCGGACCTACGGAAGCTAAAACCACGATTTCTAACTTTTTGGGAAAACGGCCAATGTTTGAAGAGGTGTATTCGGGACCTGTTGGAACTACCTACAAAGCTGTCGTGGTGCTCAAACGGTAGCAAAATGTGCTACAAGATTTGATCTTGTCAACTTGAAAAAATTATACAGTGAATTTTTCGGTAGTTTTAAGCCAAAAACTGACAGATTATTCAGTGACAGAAAACTGAAAAACGTTGGAAAATTTTGCGGTTTTTCGAGCACCAAGCATTCAGCACATAACAAGGATTTCATACCTACACAGCTGATATCATCCCTGACTACATACCAACAACGCTGCTAATTTTACACTAGGGTATATTATTCTTAGATATAGGTTACTTGTGCAGAAATTTAATACTGTGTCAATGGAAAAAAATTTTAGACAATTTTTTTGGTTTTTTTTTTTTTTTTTTTCAATTTTTTTATATTTTTTACTTGAAAATGTGTATTTGACCTCCTGGGATCATTAAAAATCCAATTTTTAGCCCCATGAAAGCCCTATAGATGGCAACAGTGAAATCGGATCGTTCCGGGACCCCAAAAAATGGATTCTACGTCCAAAAATACTTCGAAAACGACACCTAACTCGATCCCATAGCCAAAAGCCTTCAAAACACCCCTCCCGTAGCCCCATTTGAGCCCCATTGCGCCCCACGGGTTTGGGCGATCGGGCTGAAAACCTTGCGGGCACAACTAGATGGTAAACCAAGTATTTTGTCAAAATTTCAGATTAAAAAAAAATTCCTACTGCCCAAAACGGCCCAGACGGCGGACGGACATTCGGTTTTGGAATCTAGACCTCTTGAAACGGATAATGTCAAATTTTGAGGCCGCTCGGAGTCGCCGACCTCTATCGCGAAAACATAGGTGTATTATTCGAAGAATAATTAACCAAAATCAGGTTTTTTGAAAATTGTCACTTATCCGGAGATCGGTTGAATTCGTATAGAAAGTATAGAATCAAAGTTGTAGAGGATCTTGTCGTCTTTATATCAGTATACGGTGACGTTTTCGGTAGGATTGATCGTTCTCGAGATAGGGGCGAAAAACTGGACCATCTCCCCCCACCCCTGACACGAATTGTTTAGTGTGGTATATCCCTCTCGAGGGCAAACCTTCCATCCTTTCCTTATTGTCCTACACTCAATCTCGCATTCTGATTAAACAGTTATCATTCCAACCTTGAACTGTCCTGATTTCTTTACATCTCCCAATTCATCTCATTTAGAAATTAGTTTCCGTGGAAAAACCTTCAACTAACCGGAGCTTGACTACGAGCCATTTCGTTGACTGACCTATTATCGTTATTATTATTGCACTTATTTGAAGCTTCCCTCATTTGTGTGCTGATATATTTTTTTTCTTCAGGTTTTCAAGTTGCTCGGAAAGAGCAGCCCGTTCAAGGAAGAATTGAAAAGAGGCCTGGATGACGACACCAAACGTAAACTGAAACAACTTAAAGATTTTATTGGCGAGCTAGTCTGATCGAAGATTGTCAGCTCAACATCGAGTTTTTCTTTTCTAATTGTAAACTTTCTAATCTAAAAATAAATGTTGTTATGAAGGCGTACGTATGTGCTACGGATGGATTATTATATTACCATCATCTCTAACGAAGGATGAATGTCGTGTAAACAATCTGAAGGATTTAAGCTAAGCTTTTTGTATTGTACTGTACCTATAATTTTAACCTTCAATAAAATTTATGTTAATCAAATAGATGTTTTTCACTTGTTTTCAATCCTCGTTGGAACCTTTCACGTACGGAATGGATAAAAAAAAAACATTTGTGCGCATTACTTTATTGACAGTTAAGCTGTATGAATGACATTCTCTGCTACATCAATTCAGGTTTGGTAAAAATATCGCAGTATCACACTCACTAAATACAGTTGTCGTAAAATAAATACAAGGAGGAGAAAATAATTGGAAAACAGTGATAGCGAGTGAACATCAAAGATGGAAACTGGTAGAAACGAGAAATAACAGTGTGCATCCACGTAAAACATTCGTCGAAATTTACATCAATGAAACTTAAATACACGTAAAATTAAATAACCTTAAATAGTAGGTATCACAAGAGTGAAAAATTACAATAGAGGAGAAATTTGTGCTTCGAACTCCAACAACAGGTGAGGAATGTTAAAACTCGAGAAGTTGTACAATCAATGGGTGGGGGAAATAGATCCCTAAACAATAAAACAAATGTGGAAATTTACACATGAGGAGGTGGCGAGCGAAACCGCACAAGTCACGAGGGAAAATTGCGATGTCGGTTGTTTACTATCAGTTGAACCGTTTGGTTTGGTCGACGAGATGGACGTCAAAGAGCCGGATCTTAAGGAATCCATTGCTCTCGGGGAAAATCGTACAGGTCCGAGGAACTGAGTTTGACTAATTAGAAGACTGACAGATTTCGACTCCCTCAAACAAATCTCTGAGCCTCCCGCCAGTAATTCGGGTGGTCTTTGATAGTGATGGGCGATACTTATCGATTTCAGTACAGTAATCGAGTATTTGAATATATGAGGTTTGTTCCAGGTTTGACGGAATGTTAACAGAAATCGCCGGAGACATGCGCAGTTTAGAAACTGCTGTTCCAGGTCGATCTTAGGTTGAGAGCTCGAGTAGGGTGCGGTCGGGTTCTGTCGACAGCTGTCCAACTTCTGTCGACAGACGCAGTCAGACCTGGAACAAACCTATGATTGAAAGTGATAGGTCGTCGGAAGGTTCTGCACCGATACTGGGCCAAAGTGCAGCATTTAGGATGAGCGCGTTATTTGTGTGTTATTGAACGACGGTTCGAGTCACTTAAGTGTGTAATCCTGTAATCAATTTTGGATGTTTCCATCGAGAAGAAATGTTTAAGCCGTCGCGGGAAGGTTGTTAGATTAGCTTATTACCAGACAGGGTATGGAAATGGGTTCCGAAATAGCCCTCCTTCCATGTACTGTTGCGTCAGTATCTCTCCCAGGTCCACGTTTTAAAGAACCGATTTTTTCAGAATCGATTTTATTTTTTAGCATCCCTAGCGGGATAATGGTAGGGTATAACTGGTAACGTTTGTGTCAGCGGGCTTTGTTCATTCATTGTAAAATTTATTGCATGAAATACTGCAGGTATACTGCCGTCCTAAGAATAGATCCCGTATCTGCATTTTTGGCCACTTGAGTTCCTGTGCAGATACGACTTTTAAACTGGGAAAATCGATAGAAATCACCCCCCTAAACTGCTAGAAACCTGTAACTCAATTCAGTGTGGGGGGAGATTGGGCGCAAATGCGCGCAAACAGGCGCAATTGCGCCCTACACAGCATTAACCATGAATCTTCGTTCAAACCATCAAGTTCGATTTGGCAAGCGAGCCTTTCTGCGTCTTGCCAAGCAACACGACGATTTCTGGCCTAAACTGTATCAGATACACTGGACTTGTACTCATTTGCTTCTCACCTCCTCAAACAGGGAGTGGAATTTACTCTTGGGCGTAACAGGTTTTACAAATCGATTTTTAAATTTTCGTTTCGCACCACTGCGGAAGGGAGTAACCTACTATAAACTATACAGTCGAAAATAGACAAGAGATCAAAGAAGGTAAACATCAATGTACAAGCACATCGCAAGCGGAACTATCAGCTTTCAAGTCATGACAACATTTCAATAACTTTTTTGACGTAAAACATTGTGGCTTTCATTGGGTGGGAGCAGTTCAAGTTACCGTAACTATACCGGCACCCGAATCTCCCCTTTTCTAGATGAAATTAGCAATTGAAAATAGCAACGTTTCACAAGGGATTTCGACAGCCACGTTGCAAAAACCTGTAAGTGCACTTTTCGCCAAAATGGTTTTGAGTTTACGCACAATCTGGGACCGAGAAAAGTGGCCTACATTACTTCTCTATGGCCACTAAGTGCTACACAACCTGTAAGTTAGTAACATTCTCATCACGATGTAAATACCTGTATGTTACCTGTGGAAAATCTGTCTCTCAGGTAATGTCTTCGTAAAACGCAACTATTAGCGAATTTTTTCTTGAATTATCTCGTACAACGTTATTGAAATACACTTACGGCAATTTTACTGCATAACCATAATCAGGGAAAGAGTGTTAACACATAAAAATCAGGTTTCCGTACTGGTTTTTACACCTCCTTGCTTTCGAGACCCTCACAACTTCCCGGATTCTTACACACTTGAACTTACAGGATTTTACATCTCTTTCTTTTGTAAACTATTCATCGTCCAGCCGCATGATCGTTCATGTATCAGCAAGGGGGGGCAAATCCCTGTGAGTAACAAAATTAGTCTCCAAATTTTTATTTCGAACCAAGTTAGATCCTGAAGTATTTCAAAATGCTCTGTGATTTGGCTAGCAGAAAATATGGCACCAAAAAAATCTTAAGTTCGTAGAATTAAAATCATGTTTTTTTACCTTTCATGAAAATTTTTCGAAAATCAACCTACATGTTTTTGCAACGTATCTGTCGATTTGTCCCAGTCTTTAAAATACCAACTTCGGTCAGTAGGGATGGGTATCGATTCTGCAAATAATCGTTTTTTTAATCGATGTCCGCAGGGTTAGATTGGTTGAATAATCAATTACTTTGCAGCGATTACCAACAGAGACAGTAAAAAGTCATAAGCGTCAGTGTTTTATAATAAAACAGCCATTTTTTGTCAAAAATATCACGAAAATTCCATTTATTTAATACGACTCTTTCATGTATTTAATACAACCTTGCAGAATAAACGTCATGAAACGGACATTTTTGGCCAATTTGAATGTATTCTTGATCGATATTCCAGATTTTGGTTAATTATTTTTGGAATTATACACCAAAAAGGTGTCTATGTATTCGCGATGGGGATTTGGCACTTTACGTTGTAGAACATGCAGGTTTCAAAAATTGCAATGTCCCTCCGCCGACCACGCCACTTTTTTCAGTAGAAATTTTTCAAAAACGTAAATTTTGACGCAACTATCTGGCCTCAATTTAGTCTCCCACAAACTTTTCAGATTAATCGGACCAGTTCTCTGGGTTCTACGGGGCGTTTACGGGGAACAAAATGATGGTATTCGGAGGATCTCAGCGAGGGCGGCGAGTGGGGTGTAATTTTGGACTTGGAATCGATGAAATCCTAGGATCCAGCCCGACAACTCTAGAACAATTTTCTGTAGTTACACTTGTTAACAATTCGGTAGTAGAATATTTTCAAAGAACCTAAAATTTTGACAACATTACAGATTCTTGAAACATTTTTGAAAAATTTGACTGTTGGGACCCATCCTTGATGATACCGCAAATTTTTCAGCTCACAACCCCTTTTATTGGGCGGAAAAGAGTTGTTTTTTTTTTTTTTTCATGGGGCTTTGACCGGGTAGACGAGTGTGGTGTCGTTTTTGAGGTAATTTTGGACGTTGAATGGATTAAATGGGGTCCTAGACCTGTCCAATCATCAGAACGTATTTCATTGAAGATATTAATAAACCCTCGAGTAATCCAAACTGCAGCAGGACGGTCCTCGAAACTTTTCAGCCCGATCGGGCCACTCTAAGGGCTTTTAAACGGCAAAAAATAGGGTTTTTTTTCCCACAATAATTATTATAATTATTATAAGGAGCTTCTGGTCAAGAATCAGTTGAGGTTGAGCTTTAATTTAAATAAATTTTGTTAAAATAAACGTCCCACTTTCTTCGGTAAATTACTAGAAATAATAGACCATACAAGTGAACTAAGACTTAACGCTTTAATAAAACAATGCATCATATTATTAGCGGGAACAGAGAAGCTGGCCGATCACCGACATAGCCAATAAGCATATACCAAAGGATTGATGAGAAATTTTGGTATTAATTTCGCTTCCTTTTGTGTCATTGAATTGTTTCGTCATTTTTTTCTTAAAGGAGTTTTTCGCTTTAGAGTTCAATGTTTTCATATTGTATCCAATTTTTTCCCCTACCTTTTTAAAAAATAATCGATTAACCAGTAAATCGATTAATGCAGATGAAATTGTCGATTACATTAATCGATTATTTGTTGGTCGATACCCATCCCAAGTCATTAGAGTAAAACTGGAACGAGTAATTTCGTTATCTAACTACAGTTGAGGTAACACAGAGAAGATATGAAACGGATTGAACGTATCGTGATATGAAATTGTTTATAAATAATATAACAATCATATCCAGGAGTTATTAAATACCTAACACTAATAACTCCTGGAAGCATTTCACAACAGTTGTTCGCAATTAAAGAAAATATTACGTTACGTGAATAGAGAATTATGAACACACGGAAGAAATGAAACTATCTCTTCTCTGTGGAACAATTCAACAGATTAATATGAACCATTACATAACTCCCGGACATACAATAACCTACAGTAACTTCGTCACACTTCTATTCTGCAAATACGCTAATTATATGAAAAATATGTAAAAATAGCTATATATCAAAATGGTTCTACAAACATCAATTGGTTGTGGATTGCACTTTCTCAATTTGATAAAACTCCACCAACGCCTTCAGTCCAACGATCCATATGTGTCACATCACTGTTTCATCTAGCAAGTACTAAACGTCTTTTTACGTTTCATTCTAACAGCGTACAAAACTTCCCATGTCAAATTAAAGCCGTTTCTAGCTCAAGCCTGAAAGTAAATCCTGGAGGAAAAATGCTGGTACTCAACATAGGTATAATTTTATGCCGATGTGGTTGAGTAAGTTTTTGACCTGAAATGTGTTAAGCGAATCTGGTAAACGAGCTGACGACTGGGAATTTACAGTTAACGGAGTCAACATGGATTTATCGATCCCAATGTGCACTCCAGTGAATGTGTATTTGAATGCAACCTGATCGCAGCTGAAACATCACAATTTTACTTTTTCACCAAGTTCGCTATTTCATGGTCAATACGGTTCGACTACCTCAGAAACGAGAAACCATCTTAGCCGCTCAAGCACGTTCTTCGTGTACCCAATCAAACATCCACAAGCGTTTTCAAGCGTCAATTCTGATTGAAAATGCTTAAATAATTCAAGATCATTTCGTCTTATAAGCTAAGCCTGTGATATTTGTGTTAGTACGCTTCCAACAAACCCTAATATCGGAATTTTTAACAAGCCTCACTAACCGTAATATTCTACATTACGTTACATAATTTTCTTTTAATGTAAATACGGGGCTCGATAGAAAATAGTGGAATGACAGTATTACAAAATGCTTCGATGAAAATGATTCGAATGAAGCAAAAATAATTAGGTCATCAAGTAAGACACAATAAGAAGTTTCATCGCTGAAATGCAATTTGGTAAGGCGGGGGAAGTGCAAAACGAGGAAAGTGCGTAAGTGGGATGTAAAAACGTAACAGAATTATTTCCACTGGATGTCATTTGAAACTATAATATAGTCATATTATGTCATCACTAAGTGATAATATAAACAACACTAATATAAACAAGTCTTGTTTATAAGTTCAGAAAATTACTCCTACAATTTGAATTGTGAGTTGGGCCCTCCATGCACTTACCCCAGTTTTTTTTAGAAAGGGCATGTTTGTGGTGATAATTTGGAGAAGTGTGTGATACACTTCCCCTCTGGGTTAAGTGCGTCATATCACCCATTTACCCCCTGTTTTCAACCAAACTGGTCGCCATGTTGTCTCAGTGTCCTGTCATTGTCCATGTCTTTAAAATATTAGCTGTCCAGGAACTGACTTGATCTGTAAATGTTGATACGGAATAAGCGTTCCAAAGATTGGACAGGCCAGTTAACTTACCCCACTTCAATGGGGGCGACTGCGTACGTCGGACAGCTATTTCAGTCATAATGCTCACATTGTGTGTCAATTATTGACAAGGCTACGAAAAATCAATCATACATCAAAAAACAAGGGATCCAGAGCGTTAAACTTAACATACCATAAGACGCAATTCCCCCAACTTACCCTTGACATACTGAGTTACAATGAGAAGAAGGTGTGTTCTTCCAAACGTTGAAAATTTTACAGTCAAATTATATCATAATAATAAGGAATGCGCATGCTTTTAGATATTTTTAAACTGAAGGCTTCCAAATAACACTGAAAATGGGAAACTCTAATCCCAAGTACATATTATTTATGGAAAAGTCGAAGTTTGCGGCAGGACGAGGAGTTTGGGTTGAAGTCACACTTTCCAAACATGCTGATGTCAATTAGCAAGACACAAGTCAATTTTTGTGTGAATTCGACTTGAGTGTCGCGGTGAGGGTTATGTAACTGGAAAGGAGTGGGAAGGGAGGGGGGACCATGAAATTTCCAACATAGCGGCCAAACTGGGGGGGGAAAACATTTTTTTCAACCCGTTTCGGAGACAGAAGTCACGAGTTTTCCGAGCCGTGGGGAAGGGCAGAGCTACAAAAAAAGCTTCGGCTTCCTCCGAGATGGGAATGGTTTCCTCTAGCTGCAGACATGTGCAATCAACGACTAGAACAAGAATCATCTGCTCCACTGAACTATAGGATCCAGAGAGCAATAATCCGCGACGCACATGGCTGTCAGGGGTTTCGGATTAAACATATTTCTACTGTTTGGTTCACAGCTGTCATCTGTTGGGGCTCTCTCAATTTTGAAGAAAGTTAGAATTTCTAACTTTAGCGTGTTCAGTCGAATTGATCAATTTTGCGGTTTCAATCAGAAATCATAACACGCTCGAAATCATCTACTATTCGCTTATTTTTGGAGCAATTTTCAATTGTAGGGTGTTCAATCGACGCAAAATTTATTGCTCTACAACTTTTCTTCATGTTCAAACTTAGTGAGAATACTTGTTTGGCTTCCACACTGAAAAATATAATGGGAAATGTGTTTTTGTGGAAAAAATAAGGGTAAGGAGCAATTTTAGTTATAGGGACAAATCCCCTATAAGTATAAAGGTTGTGTATAAAGTATAAACATGACCATTCGGGCTCACTGCGCAGCGCGACTCCCTATTGGTTAACAAAGCCCCACCCCAGTCAACTGGGCCCCTCATTGGTCGAACCCATCATGAGTGGTTATGACGTCAACGCCCCAGTTGTGGACCTCTAAGGGCCACTTTCACCAACTCACTTACCGGACGTTTAAGGATAACGGGCAGAGTTACCGAGAGTTTAGAGCGATTTGCCTTTCACGATGGTGGACTTACCCATCAGGTAGCTCAAACCCTCGGTATCTCACGCGTTAAGGTTAACTGGTCGAGGCCCCACCGATTAACGAGCTAACGGGACGGTAAGTCCTATTTTTTAATGGCCGCCGCGGATGCAGATTGGCAAAAGACGTGATGTTTGTGGTCGCAGACGTAAGTTGAGACGGCTGCGAGGCATTAGAGGAAAATTTCTCACAATTTGGGTGTACAATGAAATTGACGAGGGATTTGTAGCCGACTTGGGAAATAATTGCCAAATGCAGTGAAAGCATGAGAAGAAAGACAACTTACCGCCGTATTTTTTTGTTTGGTTCACCAGTAATTTTTGTTGGCAAATTCCATAAAATTGGCAAAAATTCTGGGTGGGACCTGATCAGCAAACTCATCCCACTTTTGCCGACACTTTATGAGGGCTTGTACCCCTGATGAGGTAAACTATATAATACTCATCATCCAGGTGGTTGGAATGATGACGGCAACGAAATTCGTAGTATATATCGTGATTTTATCATACATTCAGTAATAGGAATTTACACAAAATATTGTATTTCCCCTCGCTTGTCGGCGAACGAACGGCAAAGTTAGATCCAAAACACCGAAGATAATGTCATATTATGTAAACAAATCAATACTGGGAGATCACAAGTCAATTTCAAGGTTACCGTTGTTGCTGTCCCCTGCGTTTCTCTTCTCCGGGGACTAAAATGTGGACACAAATGGCTCTTTTGGGCAACACTGCACGTTAAGTTACCGAAACGGTAACCGACAGCCTCTGCGTTAAAGTTAACGTCGGAAATGAAGTGGTGAAACGTAATTTTCTAACGTCTCGGTAAGTTGGCAGGTTAACGTTAAGATTTCGGTAAGTTAAACCCACGGTATGGCTTTTTGGTGAAAGTGGCCCTAAATCAAGGCCCGGCATAATTCTCAAAATTCAGACGCACGGCCATTCCTTATGATTATGTACGCCCTCTGATGGCAGAAACGAAAAACACCGCGTCAATGTTCCTTTTTTAGAAGCCAACGCAAAAAATCACAATCTCAAAAATGTACTAATTATGATAATTATCATAACATTAATCATTAAATTAATCATTACATTAATGTAAGATTCGAACATCAACAATATGCAAAGCAAAGATTGCTTTCCAAATTTGAAACAGATAGTAGCCAAAAGCCTACTTTGTGGATGAAACTTCTATCGTAGTGTCATTTCAAAAATAAAATAACCGAATTATTTTGCAATAACAATTGTCTGCAAGATTAAATTATACTACAACGGCTTGCACTGGTTTAGCAATTAGGTTTAACAATATTTATAAGCATTTGGCGGCCTTTAATTTTTTTACCTGATTTTCCAAATCTTCGATTCGTTTGTCTCTGTTCACTACCTGCTTTCGTAGAAGGATGTTTTCATCGCAGAGTCGATTATAATCCCGTTGCAGCTGCGGAGACGTAAATGCGATAAGTATTCATGTCTGGGTTTAAAAAGCGTACTTGTCTGCTGACCATGTGCATCACATTAATTTTTACAGTGTGTTAAGGTCTACACCGCAGAGTGAATCACCTGGTCAGTGGACTCAAGCAAAATGAAATAAGCGTCCATCAGATTTTCAACTTAAACGGCTAAAGTTAGATTCAATTCTTGAAATTGCAACGTCCAAAGAGCAGAAGGATTAAGTACGTTAGTTCGTGAAGAGTCTTATGTCATAGCATCATGCAGTCCCCATTCTCGTGTTCCACCACTGTTAGTGAAAGTGAGGCTACCAGGACGAATGGTAAACGAAATGAATGGTGTCTTTGATAATAGGAAGCATTTCCTATTCGTTCGAGTTTTACATAGGCGAGCCGGTCAGATCACATTACTGTGTAGGATGAGATTGCAGCAGGGCCAAAGCTCATCGGTGGACTGATGAGCCGGAGGAAGTGGGCTAATAAAACCTTGACATCCTAACGTGTCATCGTTTAGCTTTTGTTATTTACATGTAAGAAGGATATTTAGGGTTTAACACTCGCTGTCAGTTAACTGGACCAGTCTTTGTTCAATGTTTGTCTTAGAATTAGGGCAGAAATCTACTAGTCCAGAGATGGGGGGGGGGACTTACAGAAATACTGTTAGCTCTGATTTTTTTTCATGTGTTGTTTAGCACCATTATGCAGTAGTAAACCCAAGATTTCGACATTCTCGTATGCTTTCTTCAAAATGTTTAAAACCCGTCAAAACTTTGCGATGTTTTCAGTTTTTGGTCTATAACTCGTTCCCCGTGCACTTTGGCTAAAATTATTCTGCAATGTCCAATTGCAGAGGACAACATTCCCTACAAATTTGGTCCCATAAGTTTTTGTGGTCCGACCTTCACTAACGGAGATATGAGGCGGCAAAAAAGGGGTAAATTCTCGTGTTTCGGAAAATTTCAACTTTCTTGCCACTTCACGTCGCAAAACCTCCCGAAAGACTTCGTCTTAGCGAAAAATCGTAGTAGAGACAGATTTTAATTTTAGAACAAATAATCCTGCCTATCGATTCCCTGTCTGTAAAACAAGAACGAAGAGAGTTCGCGAAATCTACCATAGCCTACAATATAATATATTTTATGTTGTGCGCTACCACCGCTCCCGTCAAAATCGGTCCAGCAGCTTAGCCGTCTCTTGGGTTTTTTTATTAAGTAAGGATAATAATCCTTATACATATATAAAACCCAAAGTTTGTAATACAAACACTATGTTTGTTCCCAATAGACGACTAAACTGCTGGCCCGATTTTGACGGTTTGTACAATTAAAATACAAAAATGTTGATTATCAAGAATTAAATAGGGAATATTTTCGCGCGTAAAAAAAAAAAAAAAAAAAATAGGGAATATCAAATTTCTTCTAGGAGGATTTGCGTCGCGACAAGAAAGTTAACATTTTGCGAAACACGCGATTATACCCCCTTCCTTGCAGTATCAGCAGTCCTCTGTGCCGAAACATGAAAACTTAATATATCATTACCCTAAGAACAATTTAATATAATGAATTTAAATTTCCAAAATCTTTCATTTTTTTAATTATAATTTTAAAATTTTTTTTTCATTATTCTTTGATATACAGATATACATAATTTATATCAAAGAATAATGAAAAAATATTAAAAAATAAAAAATTCTCAAGATTCCATATCAATAAAAAAATTTAATTATTAAATTGTTTTTCTAGTGAAGTTTGTGGACGGATGTGGGACCAAGAAAAATGGATTATGCGTCCAAAATTTCTCGGAAAACGACACCTCATTCGACATCAAGGCATCAAGACCTTCAAAAGCCCCATTTGTAGACCCGTAGATCCTTACGGTGAAATCCGATGGTTCTGGGACCCCAACAAATGGATTCTACGTCCAAAAACACTTCGAAAATGACACCCAACTCGATATAATACCCGATAAAACCTGCAAAAACTTTCATAGCCCCTTTTTTAGTCCCACGGGGTTGGGCGATGAGGCTGAAAACCATGTGGGCATAACTAGACGGTATTTTGTCCAAATTTCAGATTAAAAAAAAAAAAAAAAAAAAAAAAAAAAAAAAAACCTACAGCACGAAACGGCTCGGACGGCGGACGGACATTTCGTTTTTGGAATCTATCTTGAAACGATCAAAATCTTCTACCTCCGACACGAATACGCAGGTGTATTATTCCCTGAATAATAACCCAAAAATCAGAGCTAACAGGATTTGTGTTTTGAGCCCTTGAGCCCCTTTTTGAGCCTCTATACACTGGACTACACGGCTCTTAACTCACCGAAGAAACTAAAAACCACCTAGCCTGAACCAGTCCAGCAATTGTGGAAAAGACTTTTACGATCGGCATGACTTACCTTCTCAATATCCATCATATCTACTGGTTTATTGGACTTTTCTTCACTGAAAATAGTTTTCCCGAATTTCCTCTGAATCTGTTGAAACTTCGTGCTTTGGTTATTAATTGTTTTGACGCTCTTTTCGTTCTCCTCGTTCTCCTAAAAAACATTTCGGTCAAGAGCAAGGGAATTATGGAATATCTACCTAGCAAAATGTTCGTGGCAAGGGACCTAAAATAGCAAACAGTGAGGTGTAAAACCAAAGCAGACACTTGGAAAGATGCCACAGTGGAGGTTCATGCGTTTGAAACAGAACAACGAAGAAATAAAAGCTAATCCTAAAATAAAATATTATACTAAAACACGATAGCGAACTGGAGGGGACGTCCAATTACACGAATGGCTCACGTTAATTGTTAACTAATAAACTAATTAACTAATAAACCACAAATTGAAATTTAAAAGTCAGAATGGGGAGAACGCTACTGAACTGGGCTCAACCGAGCTGTAGTGCTAAACAGAACTACTTAACATTCTTCAAAAAATGTTCACAAGAAGCACAATGCTTCAACAGCTAGTAAGTTACATTGCTAACGTGCATTAGTACATTAAGGGGAAAAGTGGGAAGAGGGCTAGTGCTAAATCACATGCAAGTGGAAGTACGTGCTTGAGAAGAAAGTTATACAAAAAGGCAGTTAGACTAAATCTATAACAAGGATCATCACTCACTACGTCATCACAAACAAGGCTATTGTTTTCAATGGCTTCTACAGGAGGGGAGTTAGGAGGAGGTTCAATTGTTGCCTGAGGTTGTACCGTGAGCTCCTGGGTGGTTTTGATGATGTGCGCTGAGATCGTGTTTTGAACAACGTCTGGGACGAGGGAATCACGTTGCTGAAACAGGGAGGTGACAGAATTGGCCAAACTTTCGTGAGAAGAATCGAATCGAATCAACTGTCTGGTGCGTATTGTAAAGATTGTTGAGGGACCAAGTAGATGCTTGGGTATACCACCAGCAGAAGAGTCATCTTTCTCCCGAATCATTCACATTTCATTGAGAGATTCTAGCAAATATTCAATATAAAATGACTTCTACTTGTATGTGATTTAGAGAGCAATTTGACCGTTGGGTTATGAGAACACAAATGAATTGAGGACACAATATTCGCCATGAAGAAAAAATAAGGGAATACATACGTCGATAGGTCTGTAGTCCGGGCCAGCAGCAGTATTCAAGAAAGCGAGTTTCACGTTATACTTATTGTCAGAGCCCACATTTGAGTTGAGGTGCTGAGATCTGTTCATTGTGGTTATCTTTGGTTTGTGAGTTTTTATCCCTCCGGCGGAAACTGAAAACGATGAATGTGATTAGCATTGTAGAGAGCGTCCAAAATTACTAATAGAATGGAAAATAAAACATGTTTATTATAAAAATTTCGTGAGCAAGAATTTTCAAACTCCCTTCATGAGAAAGGGGATGTCTTTCCCACCAATATGTCAGATCATGGATACGTCTTTCCCATCAACAGAGAGCTTACTGGAAGTGTCAAATGATTTTAGCAATTGAAAGTCTTCTCAAAATCTACCACTGGTTAGACAAAGAAAAGTTTCATCACCAAATTTGTACTTAAGTTGACCGAAATTATTGCTATCAGTAAAGCACAACAAGGAGAATAAAGCATCAATACAAGCCTCTACCTCCCAAGCTCACTCAGCTGATCAGGGTGGGTCATCACTTTGTCAATCGTACACACCACGCTCCATACCAAATTTCAGCCTCCTAGGTCCTTTAGCAAAGAAAGCACCTCCACAGCTCACACAGCTAGTCAAAATGGAAATCGAAGACAATCTACGCGATGACCGTGACCTGGCGGTTCAAAAACCCCTCAAGCATAAAGAGAAAAGGGCAAAAAGTAGCGTATTTCATTGTCGCAAAACTTTTACTGACCCCTAGCCATACATATCCATGTCAAAATGTGTAACAGGTGCCCCTACAAGAGAAGTAACATTACATGCTTAACAACTAATTCGGGTCATGAGGGAATCAGCTAACAGAACAGATTTATCAGAAACACAAAACGCGCCTCACTCAACCAATGGGCCCTGGTACTAGCTGTTATATCATTCTCACATTAGACATTCTCGCCGAGAAACTGCGCCCTGAACTTGGCGAGAATGGGGGCGAACTCCGAAAAAAAATGCAGGATATCCTCGTATGCACCATGGTTGCACACCTGGCAGTCGACGAGAGGAATCAGACCGCTGGTAAAGACCAGAGCAGCGCCCCCCTGAACGGCAGGACCCACCGGAATATACATGAAGGGTGATCTCTGGACTCCCCACTGAGCACTGCTGGCTGACATCGGGTAGAGGAGTTTGCGGGATTGAGCAGCTCGTGCCCTCATATCATCGACCCCCCGCCTGGTCTGGGCACCTAATTAGACGCCATTTGAGCAGCCAAACAGCCAGGTTCTCGAACTGCCCCACAAACGCCCAGCCCTGACCCCAGCAAGTAAGACAAACTATGGTCTGGCATCTTCAACACCTTAATAATGTGCCTGGCAGCCAGATACAGGGTGTACACGGCTATTGGTTGACTGGTATCAACTCGACGGCAGTCTCGAGATACTGGAAACAGTGTATAGTATTCCGAGGCAGACCAAACACCAGTTTTATGAAACCCGCAAAACAAGCCCGACTCCTACCCTGTATAGCACAGCACACACCTAGCGACCGCGTCAAAGACCTTGAATTTGGCATCGACTGGTATTGTCCGCTGGCTGAAGATCGACCAAACACACTGTTCCAAGCTTTGCAGCCGCTGCCCGCTGTGTGCCAACCAAATCTCTGGGAAAAGGTGACATCGAGGACCGTAAAAGCTGGCACCACCTCGACCGGGTCGTCATCCAGATGGAAGGAATGATCAGTACCGACCCTTCGTCCTCGTCGGGAAATCATCATCTTCGATTTTGCCAGATTTACCGTCAGACCCCACCATGAAGACCAACAATGGCGTCATCTGCGTACATCAAAGCCAGAACCACTGAACACAACCTGCATGTCCTGAAACAAGCCATTGATAAATAGAGAAAACGGTCGGGACGAGGGAGCCCTGCCGAACTACGCACGCCGCTGGGAAAGGGTGGGACAATCCGCCCTAACCCCCCAACACTCCAGTTCCCTCACTGTAAATAACTCTCAGAGCGGTGACGAACCTCTGGCCAACCACAACCTCATTGAGTCTGAAAAAGCAGGCCGCGCTGCACGCCGTCAAAAACTTCTCTGGAGTCGACAAAAAAGGAAAAAGCTTTTGCCTGGGACCAGAGGCAGTTCTCAAATACACCGCTGGCCACTGGAAGATGGCGTCGACTGGGCTATACCCCTTGGGAAAGCCACACTCACTCAGGATCACCCTCGATGACTCTCCAGCCGGCTGAGAAGCAGGGCAGCCAACTGCTTCGCAGCACCCGAAATCACCAACATTTTAAATATGCATGAATTATCACAGATAAGAATAGTTGCAGTTTGTTAGGCTCGATTACCGGCTCTCATGGACATCAGTTGCGGAGGTCTGTTAACGCCGTTGTACCAGTCAGTGGCAGAGACTGAGGCAGCAGGAGCTGCCGTGTCAGGGTAGAGGTCGTCTTGGAATTGGTCGCTCTGCAACAATCGAAAAACAATATTGAACCAGCCTTCGGAATCAGTAATTTTTCACTTTTGCTAAAAATTTGGTTATTAAGGTAGGGAATTTACTCCACTTTATATCTTATCACGTCAGCCCGCCACGGTACCGGCGGGGGGAGCGGGTCACGCTGTGGGGGCGTAGGACGTTTGGGCCCAAATCCCTTAGGTCAAGGAGATAATGAGGTGCCTTTAATCCGTCGAGTCAAAACAAGGGGGGTCGAAAGAGCCCTGTTGGGCCCCTGCGTGGTAGGGGTGATAAAGAAAAGTTTCTACTTGTAAACGATACTGACTCGCGTGTAGTAATTTTCAGCACGCGTACAAATTTGGATACTCTTTGTCGACGAAGTTCGTAGTTTTGGACTTGGAAAAGGAATGCAAAATGCCATCACTTTGGTTTTCCCCCATTCACAATTGGAGGCGTGTAGATTCCACGTAGGCCAATCATGGTAGAGCACAACCGACAGGAGAAAGACATTCTCGCCTACTTAAAATCAGTATCTGGTATGTATGCATATCGGGGATTTGACTAACAATTGGTGATTTTGCAGAATAAATGATCTGGAGAAGCTGGTCCACTCGGAAGCTCGTAGCTACCAGGTGGTAGACAACCAAAAAAGCCGTGAGACAAATTCTATTAATTCAACATTCAAATTTCAACACGCAAACTTCAAACTTCAAACTACGCATTCAAATTTCGGACACCGAGCTGGACCAGCTACAGATTTCCATTGAATTGGCTTCTTCTTTCACTCACGTACAAGTCAGGCACGACAATGCACATCGAATGTAAGTGTAATTATATTATTATATTTTAGCATAGTTCTGACGTGTATAATTCATACGAATTCGTATAAAATACACTCTCACAAATATACTTTGTAGTTCAGCTAGTTTCCGCCGTTTTGGGCTATTCTTGGGGGGGGGGGGGGGGGGGCAAACGTCTACTCTTCGTTTTCTGCTCGGGGGCACAAAAGGGAATTCTTGAAGGGTCAGGAAGGATTAGTTTCAGGGCATACACTGTTGCTAATGAGCGATTGAGACCCAATGGGGAAACTCCCTGCTGTGGTTGCGGCGCGGCCATGCAAACCCCTCGTCCCCCATTGGCGAGTTGGCCTTCCCGTTCGAAAACGGGAGGCTTTTTAATCTTTAATTTGACATTTTCACTGTTTAATTTCCCTACCATTTCCCTACCATTGTATCGTAATTATCATTCGCAGTATTTTTTCATGGTCGATCCTGCTGACCAGGCCTCCCTTGGCGACATTTGCCAAGGGAAGCTGAGTCAGTGGGAAAGATCCCAACGCGTGGGTCAACTGCCCAGGCCTCTTTGGCCGACAATTCGTCTAAGTAAGCCACGGGGGTGTTCCCATGTGAGACTGGGTCAGCTGGCCAGTCCAGCTTTTGACGACTATTCGTTCAACTTAGCTGTAACAGCTGACTTCAGTATAACTGCGAGCCCAGGGCGAAATGACACCGGCCATGACATCTTGTAAGGTATTGTCTTCCCCTCGGTTCCCTTCCAAAGACTCTGCCTCTCCACAGGTAGGTAACATTTTATTTGTTACCGTTGAGTATTATTCATTACTATTTTTTAAAAATTCACAAAATACGTCAATAATTACCTTTCGGGGTACAATCATCGAGATGGGCTCACACAGTGGTTTAGACGTGTGCAATTTATAAAACCTGTAGATTTCACATTTACTGACGTCACATCCTCGTTTGGGCATGAAACACATACTCCTCTGAAAACGGGTGATAGAAATGAGCATCAGAGCTTATCTGTTAATAGCCAATTTCGGTCAAATAGAGTATTAGGACTTACCTGAGGAGTTCCAGACAAATACTGATTGAGGAAGTGAACCCATGGCGCCTCATCAACGACTTCGTAATAACGAATGTTTCCGTCGCCCTGAAAAATGAAGTTTTTTTCCCGAATTATCCAAGAAAACAAAATTACAAATGAGTCGCTTCAACATTAAGGTAAAAATAACATCAATGCGCCACAAAATGCAAAACAAAAAAACAAGATACAAACCTTTCCAGCCAAAAATAGGATGTTAGTGTCGTAATCAAAATAAGGGAAAATCACTCCGGAAGAAGAATCGATGACTTCCGTGGTTAGTGGAGATGTGAGATCATTTTCATTCCAAATGGCCAGTTGACGGTCACTCAACCTGGAGAAACCAACTGTCGCCAGGAGCCCATTTTTCAAGTAAACGGCTTTACTACACCTGCTACTCCCGTTATGACAAAGCCCTTCCTAAAACGGGTTATTTCAAGGTGTTAATACAAAAAAACAAAAAGTATGAGCGATTATTCATTCACAGTGAAATAGAACCAAGCGGTAGTGTGAAGAAGAAAAACGCTGGGAATTGTGGGGGGAAAACCTCGCGGACACAACAAAATAGAGAACCAAGAATAGTCGAAATTTCAGGTTTAAAAAAATCCTAAACATTTAAAAATCTATATGTACATCTATACGTACAAGATAAAACACATTATGTTGGGGAAGTGCAAAAACGGGGCAAGTGCGTAAGTGGGATGTAAAAATTATTTATATTTCATTCTTGTGAGGACCAATTTTGAGTCAAGCACAATAATTGTTGCCAATTATTGGAGACCCCGATGTGAAAACATGGGTTGATTGCTCTGAGAATAATAAAACAAAAGGGAAAACGGCTCTTTTACAGTGAAAATCGTCTAGTGAGAATCGTATTATGAAAATCTTTTACAGTGTTGTAAAAATCAAAGTTTATAAAATTTATATTTAATTTAATTAGTCAAATAAAATTTTTTTTTTCATGTCATGTAATGGAGAAATGTCAATCGAGTTATGAAAATATATCGTGAAATTTGTGGAAATTGTGAAAATTGTATCATTGTGGTTACTACGCCCTTATGTTATGGTATCATTATGTTTTGTTCTGTTGTTGTATTTATTTTGTTATGTGGTGTTATCATTGTTTTTGTTATTAATATTGTCATGTTATGTCCTGTTGTTGTTTTGTTTTATGTTTTGTTATGCCATTACGTCGTGTTATCGTAATCTTGACCTAAAAATTGTGTTATGAAAATCGAGTTGTATATAGTTTATTGTTAATTTATTTAATATAATTTTTCAAAATTTAATGGAAAAATATAAATGTCAACTTTTGAAAATATAAATTTGTTGAGAAGTAGTAAAGAGTAGGAATGTACTTCCCAGCCCAGTGAATTCAACGTGAACGGGGTTGTAAGGTTTGAAAGGTGCAAGTCAAAGATGTTTCATGGGAAGTCACACCACAGATGAAAAGGTTGTTAATAATTCTTTCTAACATGCTGCACTGTGGCATTGTTATCAGTACCGAAAAAATGAACTTACCGAAATTATAAACCCTGTTCTAGGGTTAATGACTCTCAATTTCTTGTCTTTGCAAGTCGTTGCAAGGCGGGAGCCGTCATAGTTGAAAGAAAGGCTCTGAATGACGTCGTTGTGGCAGTCGATAATGTGGAGAACGTCCCCTTTCCCAACATCCCAAAGCATGATCTGTAATTACAAATCAACGAAACTCTCTCTTGAAAATACATTTTCTATATATATATATGTCATGCTGCTTACCAAGTAGTCGAATCCGACGCTGGCGATGACATTTTCTGCGGTAGGGTGCCACTCGATGTAGCCCACTCGCCTTTTATGGCCGTGCATGTCAGCGATCCATTCGGTCAAGTTGGTTTTCAATCCCCCTTCAGGGATGTACCACACTTTAATCTGCACACGAAATGCAACATGAGGTAAGAGTCTGGATTTAGGCGTGGCAATGAAGGCTTGTCGTTTTTAGTGCACAAACTTACGGTACAGTCATCACTGCATGATGCAATCACATTATCGTTGAAAGGATTCCACTTCACGTCTAGCACTGGACCTGTATGGCCCGCAACTTTGTATGTGTTGGCATCTATCCGCCCAGTCTGAGGAAAAAACAGAAGTTTAGTCGTGTTTGTAATCACTAGCTGACAGGGAGAAGGGAGACATGCTTAGGATAAGTACCTACGTCGATATGAGCGGTACAAAACTACCAGAGGCGGGAAAATCAAATAGTGTCCTAAGATTAGGCAACACTGCAAAACCTGAAGAATGGGAACCAATGAATGGAGAGCAACAGAATCAAAGATGATAAACTATAGGAGACCCAAATACCTGAGAACCATGAAGATCCAAAGTCGATGGGACAGCGAAGCAACCAGGAGTTTCCAGGACTCCAAATCAATGCAACACACAACAACCCAACAATCAAAGACATGATCAGTACGAAGAGCTAATAGCCTGGCGACAAAAGATCTATCAAGGACCAAAAGATGTGAAGCGAAAAGAGGGCGTTGTTGGAAAGTATGCACTAGCATCAAAACCCCACATGCAACATCCCAAAACCACAGACTAAAGTAACATATAGAAACCAAAGAAAAGAACCAAAAGGACTAGTAGACCAAAGCCAAATCACGGAACTGAGCAGAATTAGTGATGAAACAACGAATACCCAAAGTAATGTACCCAATGTAGGACCAAATGACTTGAGAAAACAATGTAAATATTGCCGAACCCGAGAACCAAAAGGATAAAAACACGATGGACCAGCAAAGCATGTAGGATTAAGACTTAATAACACCAATTGCTGGCTTCAAAGACCAAATGACTGATAACACATAGGGAACTACAAAGGATTAGAACCTGGGAACTACAAAGGATTATAAAACATTGGCATACAAAACTGATACTTACAAAACCAAGAGACTAAAGACATGAGTAAAACTGCAGAAATCACAAAGATGGATGAGACCTACTGTAACAGGACTCAGAGACTAACGTAATAGGCAGAAATCACAGACTAGAGACCTGAGAAGCACGATTGATTGAACAACACTGGCGTCACCAAAAAGGCTGATGAAACCTACAGGACAAACAGACTAAAGACAAGAGCACTACTACTAGGTACGTAGAAATCACAGATGGGAAACCTGAGTACTACAATGGAGTGAACAACATTGGCGTCAAAGAATGATGAAACCTACAAATAGACTGAACACAACAGTGCTTTGCAGCAATGACAAACTACAGACCTGAGAATCACGAAGGAATGAATGAACATTGGCGTGAAAGATCAAAGACCAATGAAACCTTGAGGACCAAGAGACTAAAAATAATAGCAACGAGAGATCACAGATTGAAGAGCTGAGAACCACAACTGATTGAACAGCTCTGGCGTTAAGACCAAAAAAGACTACTGAAACCTAAAGAACCACAAAGGATCGAACAACATAAGACTTTATTTCGTCCAAATAAAGAATTTCAGAATCAAGGAGTAATTTGTACCAACCGAGTCGAGTGGCAAGACGATGAAAGCGCCTCCTCCGGCGACTTCAGTCACGATCGCGATGAATTTGGGATTGACGGCGCAAAATTGGGAGTCGTGGGCGTTTTTCGTTATGTTCACGTTGTCGTAACATTTTTCCCGTCGGACCGGCTGGCCGTACACGTGGCGGAACTTGGAGCTCCTCACACCCCGGAACCAAAGCTGAAAAATTGAAAAGCAACGATTAGAAAATTACCCAATATAGGAAATGAACCCGATCCGGGCGAAATTCGAGTACATGTGAGGTAGTGTTTGCCGATTTTATATCTATTTGTGTTGTGCGATTGGCGGAAAGTTGCATACACTATGAACAAGTCTTTGACGCTGTTTGAAGGTGATGTGACTGGATAGGGTATGGCTACATGATCCAAAACGAACGGTGGGGCACTGCCCAAAGCTCCAACCACAATGGGTCGTCGTGGAGTACCGGGTTAAGCTGGGGAAAGCCAATTGAAGCTGGTCCACATCAATAGGCTGGCTCTCGCCGACGTGAAGATGGCAACCATCACATAATACCCAACACCAAGAACGGTGATGAGCTACTCAAGCTAAAACACGGGGAACTAAGAAGGCTGGTAGGATTGATAACTGGCTTTGCTGGGGCGATCACCACTTTCCCCGAGAACGGCTTATCAGCGGCCAACGCGGGGGGCCCTCGAAAAAGCCTGCAATTAGCTGTCATAGTCCATTTTATCTGTATTTCAATTCTAATTCTAAATTCTATGTATAATCGCAGTCATTTTTGTCCTATTTCTGACGATTCAGAAACTTTTGTCGACATTTCGGCCGGAGATTCCGGGGAGGAAATAGCAAATTCGCAAGCGCCCGTTGCCCAGGTCTCCGTCCTTGACATCTCAAGTTTGGAAGCCGGGAAAGACCTGCAGACCACAACAATTTGTGCTATGCCTCTGGTGAGTCTTCACCGAAACTCCCTCCTGCATCCTCCAAAACACCTGGCTGCGTAACCTCAGACGCTGTGCTGGACGGAGCTCGAAATAAAGTTGCCAAAAAAAATAAAAGCTCCGTAAATGAACGTTTAAGATAAGAACTTGATTGAACTCCCAGTGAATTCCGCTCCCTCAAAAGTAAGGTTTACTAAAATTTAATTTTTCGTTCTTGTCAGGAACCATCCTTGCTGGGAACGAAATTGTTCATTCTTGACGGTAATCGTTCTCGCTGGGAAGGAAATGTTTGGTTCTTTAGCTATTTCGTTCCCATCTCCGTTTTGGGGGCCGAAAATACCATGAATGTATGATATATCATACATTCATGGTATGTTCGGCCCCAAAACGGATATATAATATATATCCGTATTTAATTGCATATTATGCAATTAAATATTGGACATCAAATTACGACCATAACAAAATAAGTGAAACGAAATCTGAAGGAACAATAGTCGTTTCTTTTTGGAACGAAAAAATGACGTTCTCGAGAAGAACGTTCTTCACCCGAACGATAAAATATTGTTCCTTCAGATTTCGTTCCCACTGGGAACAGTATTTTTCAAACTTGAAAATTAAATTATCAGAACTTTATCCTAAAAATTCTAATTTTGCGATTTTCTGGAACGATATTTCTGGATGCGATATTGCTGGAGCGATATTTCTGGATGCGATATTGCATTACGCCAAACACACCCCAAACCTAATATATTAGGTGTATATATACTATTAGAAAAGACAAATCATGTAGGTACACACCCAACGCACGTACACGGGGGTGCCCTACAAATGATTTACTACGACTTAACTACCTTTGAGTCTTCCAAACAAAAATTAGGATATAAGGCTTATATCTCCCGCAATGGAATAACTACGGCGATAAAAGGCGATAATATAATGGATAATATTGAATGGTCCTTTGACCTCAATTAAATCAATTAATATTTATATCGACGATAACACACAAACTATTCAGTCAAACAAATCGTTAATTGATTTACTTTAACTATCAAAATTCTATCGGATATTTTCTATCCATTAGGTTTGTACCGCCATAACTTCGAAACCTACGTAGAACCATTTTTAGGAACATTTTTATATCTACTAGTTTCTGTCTGAACAAGTCAAGGAAAAAACGCTCAACGGTTAGTAATAAACGATTTAATAGGCACTCGACTCTTTGGTCAAGTGTTGAGAAAAAACTCAAGATCCACAAATGGCCGTACAACTCGGATCAATAACAAGGTTGCTGGATTAAGCTGCAACATAAAATATCAAGGGAGTAATCTGCAGATCTTGAAAATCAATGGGCAACAAATGCAAATGAGGGTGAAAACTAGGTCAATTAAAGAATAAATGCAAGTTGCAAAATCCAAGTGTTACGAAAATGCCTAAGATGTGACATACCGTCAGGAAACGTTGTCGATCTGGTTGTGTAACGGTAGAAATCTTTTCCCGCTTGGAAAAAGATCACGAAATCGGTTTTATCATCAGAAACCAAGCTACTTATATTTTATGTATGAGGGAGTAAGGATCACAATCACATCCTTTTTTGAGTCACGGTCTAGCAACGCCCAGCGTGCGATAACCGTAATGCGAACCTAACAAGTTTGCGAGGGATATACGGACGTAGGAATATGAAAAACGTTTTTTTAGAATAATAGGGGAAGAAGATCATCGAGGGTCTCAAAACCACTATGTGATACGACATGTCATCACCATAATTTCCCCCAAAAAAATGTAGGTATTAAAAATGCTTCTTAATCGATAGAATTTTTGATTCCGCATCATATGAAACCATTCTCAAATACATGTGTATCGTCGTCAGAAGGAGCATTCCGTCAGCACATCTTATATTGCAGAAAAATAGATGAACCGAGTCCAATATAGTTATTAAATTTACGAATAGGTTTTGCATCTAAGGATGCGCAGTCAGACAAGACATTTATGACTAGAAAAAGGGGTTTCAAGAGGCCTGACTAGAGTTACTACATTGTCTACATTATAGGAACGGGCACTTAATATCATATTAGAATAACTTAATTTCAAAACAAATTGCACGTTGCGCATCCGAAAAATTTAATTCAACAGGAAACGTCGGGAAATGAGTAAACGGAGTTAGAAGCTGATTGGCCTTATTGAACTCAACCCAGTATCATTGGAACTATTGTATAATGACGGAGGCCACCGAAAACCAACGTAATATGAAACCAGGGTTTGTCGATATATCAACTCTAATATCGAAATCATTGAGTGAAGAGGTAGTATCACAAACTACCTAATTTTCATCATTATAGCAATGTCTCATGTCTTTAAGACACTAACATTGTACACCGGGGTATCACGAACTACCTAATTTTCATCATTATAGCAATGTCTCATGTCTTTAAGACACTAACATTGTACACCGGGGTAAGTGTAACCCAGAAAATCGTTAGTTCAACTTTGAATCTCATAACACCTGCAATTTCCATCCATTTTTTTTTTTTTTTTTTAATTTGACCATGGATTTATCAAACTATCCTTGATTATTGGATAAATTGTGATGTTCAAAAGTTCGATTAACTTCTTAGTAATGAACCATAAAGTGGTTGCTTGCCGATGGTGCAGAGGTCTAATCCAATGAGGTGGTTAGGGAGCGAGAACGACTCCTCTGCTGGTTTGAATACTAAATTGTTTATTTCGGTAAACAATTACAGCTTATAGATAACTTGACCTCTTGGGATCCTTCAAAAATCCCATTTGAAGCCCCATGACAGCCCTATGGATCGCAACAGTGAAATCAGATCGTTCCGAGACCCCCAAAAATGGATTCTACGTCCAAAAATACTTCGAAAATGACACCTAACTCGTTCCCATAGCTAAAAGCCTTCAAAAAACCCTCTCGTAGCCCCATTTTAGCCCCATAGCGCCCCACGGGTTTGGGCGATCGGGCTGAAAACCTTGCGGGCACAACTAGATGGTAAACCGAGTATTTTGACAAAATTTCAGATTAAAAAAAAAAAAAAATCCTACTGCCCAAAACGGCTCGGACGGCGGACGGACATTTCGTTTTTGGAATCGACACCTGGTGAAACTGATAATGTCACATTTTGAGGCCGATACGAGTCGTCGACCTCCGACGCGATTACGTAGCTGTATTATTCCAAGAATAATAAACCAAAAGGTTAAAACGTTTAAAAAGATAAAAATTTTATTAAGGTTTTAATATTAAGGTAAAATTTCATCACCAGAAATAATTTCATGTGATTATTACATGCCAATTTGTAATTGTATCATGTACAAATTGTACAAAAACAGGAGCAAAACATGAACGATATTATCGTTTAGATAATAAAATTTATTTTTAAGCATTTAATGCTATCATAATTTTTTTAAATTTGAACAAGTTCCACATTACTATTTCAATTTAATTAGTGCCTAAACATAATGAAATATGCTCGAATAAACGAAAAGTTTTCATATTTGTCACCAGCATGGTTTTGAATCAGTTTTTATGGTTCTCCTGAACAGTTGGTGAAAACTTGATACGACATGTGGCTTTGAGACCCTCGATTTGGGGATTGATTCCGTATTTATACTTAGGAATTAGTGATATAGATTCCGCGAAGGAAATATGGTATGGAGGAGCGTACGGGATGTATCACTTGGCCTGAGAGGAGGCGAAGACTCTCTTCCTTCAACTAACAGAAAGCAGATCATATCAATATCTGCATCTGTGCGAATAGACCCTATTATCTTTGGCGGCTTCCAGAGCTGTAACTGACCAAAGACAGTAAGCTTTCCACGGGTGAAACTCCATCGAGTGATTATCCCAAGTAATCCCACGGTCTAGAAGGCTTCGCCGGGCTCCAGTTCAAATAGCCTTGTAATGGAAGACCCGTTGCTGTCTTATCGACGCTGGGGAATGGCCTGAACCGGCGCAGTGAAAGGGTAATTTAGAATAAACATCAACCCGAAAAGAAAAATTGCTAGGCGTCAACGGAAACGTTGACCGATGGCAGAATATATGCCACACTGCTTCCTGGAATGGGAACTTTCCGGGGCCTCTGAACCAGCCCAGGGCTTCACCAATTAAGAAAGACGATCTCATCTAGACGCCAACAGGCCGGATCGCGATTCCCCTACATTTACTCCACTGCGGATTCGTCAGGCCGCACGAAAGTGAGGTAACCTGACTGAAAACTGCACAAGGAAAAAAGTCACGTGGACGTTACTTTACTTTAAAAAAAAAAACTTGAAATCATTCACTCGCAACACAATGAACTAGCGAAGAGGAACGAACTTAATTAGGTATTCATTTCTTGAAAGGCTCACCACAGGTATAGAAATCAGAAGTAAGAGAAATCACGGAAAGCCGGATTCTTTTCATTCTTCTGCAATTTCATCACGAATGTTGTACACTTCCAAAGACTTTTAAATCATCTTATAGAAATTCAATTAAGCAACGGAACCACCTGTCTAGCAAGAACATCTTGGCAATTAAATGGGCTCCTTTTTTTTCGAAGTTTCATTGAGAGAGAAAAACAGGTCATTCGGTGAATTATGAACCGTCAGGGATGGATACAGGACCTACATTGTTGGTCAATTAGGTTGATTGGCGCTAGTATTCTAGACGAATCGATAAGGTTCATTGAGCAAGAACTCGGAAGAATCCACCGGATCGCAACGTTTCCTCGTCTACCTATCGGTTATCAGCATTGCACATCGGTGGCGCTCAAATCACTGGCACGTGTAAAAATGACGAGGGGAAATGATTATTTTTATCGATTCCGGCAGAGAATCGAGCTAAAAAACTCAAGTTATCTACATGTTTATAACCGCAGGCTGAGACACAGAAATGGTAATTGGAAATTAACAGGATGGACTTTTTAGGCTCGCGTGCTGTAGACATCAATATTGCAAGGTCCTGCAGTTGAAAGTCAATCTCTCTCATTATAGCGATTGCTCAATACTATCAATGCGCTAAGGCTTCACGTGAATCTATCCAGCCAAGATCGAATGCAAATTGCACGAATAATATGGGCACTACAGAGCTTTGCTAAGCCCAAGGTCATTAAGCATTCTTGATGAATTTATAATTCAACAGGCGAATCAATTGACGTGCACGAACGTTGCGGGACCTTGACAACAAGTCGAGCCGCTTCTTAATAGAAATTGAGCTTAAAAACCAATTACACAACAATTAACGACGCAACGGTGACGTTTAATGGTAGAAATGAAGGCCCATCGGCATACTTTAAAAAAAATAATGTCATGTCAACAGCGCCCGACTCCTGCCAGCAACAGCAACTTAAAAAACACGGTTCCATGTAGCAAAGAAAATCGATAGTCCTCTAGAACAACAAAATTGTGAAACCAGGTCCAAACCGTTCTGTCTACATTTAGGTGGGGCGAGAAAAGTGGTTTAAGTCAAAAATTGTCAAAATAAGTTAAGTCGGTCGTTTCTGCGGGCTGGTAAAACCTACGTGAAGAACGCAGTTTTAGCCATAAAAGTTACTCATCAGTTTACCGTTCAAAGTACAGTGGAAATCGTTTATAAAGGATCCGGTTATAACAGACAATCGCATGTAGCAGACAAAACCCCCGGTCCCTCCGAGTGTAATGGGAAAAATGCATAGAAAATCGACTATACCAGACGTTTATAGCGGACATATCGCATATTACAGACTCGCCAGTAGGGATGGGAATCGATTTCCGATTTTTCGGAAAAATCGATTTTTTGTTCCGATATTTCGGATTTCCGATATTTCGAATTTTTTGAATCGATCTTCAGGTTCCGATTTTTTAGGTGAATCGATTATTTACTCCTGATTTTTAAAAAAATCTTGAATTGATTTTCGTCATTTATAAAAATTAGTTTATTATTTCAAATGATCCAAGCAAATTTCGATTCTTAGGTCGATAAAAAATTATGATAATAGCTAATAACAACAAAACTCACTAGTTATCAGCCACGTCCACCATGGCTTTTTCAGACAGCGAAACTGATTACTCGTCTGATTAAATGTTTATTATCAAAATGTTTGAAAACTAATGCAATTTTAATTTTCAATAATTTTTTTAAATGATTTTTTCTTGAATCCTACCTACATTAAATATATCTACCGTTATCACTCATTAATAAAACATTTTTTTGTAAGACCGATTTTTGAATCGATTTTCCAAAAAATCGATACTTTTATGGCGATTTTTTGGGAAATCGATTTAGAGCATCCGAATCTGAATCGATTCAAAAAATCGATACTTCTTACCGATTTCCCATCCCTACTCGCCAGGGGGTCCCCACTGCTCAAAAGTATCGTTTATAACAGACTTTGACTTTGGGGTTACTTGCCGGGGTCCCCAAAGTCAACGTGGTAAACCCAACATGTTTTCGGCAAATACCCCCTAATATCCCCAAAATACGGCATCCCAAATGAAAATACAACCAGAAACGACCACCAAACCCCATCCCTGCGAGGCGCTCTGAAGGAGGAAGCCAACATGCAGCTTAACTTAATGGTTAATGTTACACTCCTGAAGAGCTCTGAACCCAAAAGGGCAGGAGCGAAAGGCGCCTTGAGTTGCATACTTAATTAAATGCAATTTACACCAATCAACGTACGGTTTTTAAGGCATGTTAAATTTTAATGACATTTTCATTGGGATTATTAATGTAACTACTTGTAAAAAAACCTGAATGAGACCCCCTTGAAATCGGTTAATACGTTTGAAAAATTAATATTAACAACCAAAATTTCATAATGAGCTGCCCAAGGTGTTGTGATTGACAGCGCTTTCGCCTTCCAATTATCGGAATATAATAATATTATATTAAACCTAATATAAAATCCAAAACCAGTCCGAAGATAAGATCTCAATATCTATAATATAGATAATGTAATAATAAATTTTATTATTACATAAATTTTATTATTACATTAATAAATTTTATTATTACATTATCTATATTATAGATATTGAGATCTTATCTTCGGACTGGTTTTGGATTTTATATTTTATTGTAATAATAAATTTTATTATTACATTATCTATATTATAGATATTGAGATCTTATCTTCGGACTGGTTTTGGATTTTAGGTCCTCGCCAGCCTCAAAGCCAATCATTCGCGGCTTTCAAATACACAGTCTGCCACGAGTGGTTCGGTTGAGTCTTCCTAGCTTACAGGCTGATGATGGGCTACAACCCGAAACTGGTTCCAAGATATATTCCAATTAAACAGCGTGATTTTCAACACTCTCGCTTCATTTCGAATGGCTCACGATTGCAGTATTGTACGCCCCTATTTGCAACCTTCATTTGGTTATCGGAAGTAAATGATTGGAAACTTAGCCCCCCACCTTATGTGACGCCATTTTTTGAACAGTCCAATAGAAAAAAAAATGTTTTCTTCGTCTTCTTCTTTGTTGGGGTTTCTCTAGACGTTCGAGGAACGTTGGTAAGATGATTAGTAAGATGACGATAAAAATCGTCATCCAACACAATTCATTCAAATTGTCCTTGAAGTTTTGGTTTATTAGAGAGTTCCTAAAGCCACTTTTGCCTAACGGTGATGAGTTACGGTCGACGTAACTCGAGATTTCGCGCATGCGCGGAAATAACGGTGATAACTTACGTCCTTATGCCTAACGTCGAACGTTATTGCCGTAAAGTTACGGTAATAAACTTATGGTCTTAAGGATACCGCCGTTAATTTCGAGCAATAGAACGTAAATAGCGGCACTTTAAATTTAGCGTGACTTTTGATAAGACCGTATCTCTGTTACGGTCTTATGTGAAGTTAGCTTTTCTTTGATTCTCCCTAGACAAATCCCTTACGGCGATAAAAATTAACGGTCGACGTAACTCGGATGTTTCTTTAGGAACTCTCAATTATTCTTGGAATAGTACACCTATGTTTTCGCGACGCGGGTCGACGACTCCGATCGGCCTCAAAATTTGACATTATCCGTTTCAAGAGGTCTACATTCAAAATCCGAAATGTCCGTCCGCAGTCCGCCGTACGGGCCGTTTTGGGCAGTAGGAATTTTTTTAAAAATCTGAAATTTTGACAAAATACTTGGTTTACCATCTAGTTGTGCCCGCGAGGTTTTCAGCCCGATCGCCCAAACCCGTGGGGCGCTATGGGGCTAAAATGGGGCTACAGAAGGGGGTTTTTGAAGGGTTTTGGCTATGGGATCGAGTCAGGTGTCGTTTTCGAAGTATTTTTGGACGTAGAATCCATTTTTTGGGGTCCCGCAGCGATCCAATTTCACTGTTTCGATCTATAGGGCTTTCATGGGGCTAAAAATGGGATTTTTGAAGGATCCCAGGAGGTTAATTATTTTTCGAGTAAAGAATAAAGAATTTTTGAAAAAACAATTTTTTGAAAAAAATAATCCAAAAATAAATTTTTTTGAAAAAAAAATCCAAAATTTTTTCTTTTGACACAGAAATAATTTTTGCGAAACTAACCTATATCAAAGAATAATAAACCCTTGTGTAAAATTTGCAGCGTTTTTTTCTTTTTTTCTTCAAGTTATTTCTAGTAAAATATGGCTGAGAAAATTCGTAGAAATGCTTTTCTTAAACGGACGCACAGTGTTTCAAAACACGGTTTTTGGGTAGGAAATCTATTTTTTTTTTTTTTTTCCAACTACTGTACTTTGATTTTGTCTTGAATTCCTGTAAGTACACAAAAAAAAAAAAAAAAAATCAAAGTTTGTCTTAGGGGGAAAATAGGGAAAAATCAAACTTTATTACGGTGTTCAGGGAGGTCTCAATAATAAAATTTATAATATTCGCGATTTAATCCTGACCGCGAATGTGCTGTGGAAATGTACGGGGGAAAAGTTATACTCCACTAGGTACATATTTGCAAAGCTTGTTTTGATGAACGACATGACATGTTTATACAGGTGCCAGTCCTCTCAGTGAGTGAATCAAAAGATTTCAACCTTTGTTTCGTGCCTAACGTGCATTCAAAAATCGATCTTTTTTTTTTAAATTTCCTACCCAGAATCCGATATGTGTGGCGCTAAATTGGTACCTAAAACTATTCTAAAACACTGTGGGACGGATGGCAACACTTCTACTATTATTCAACTATATGGTATTCTAGCGTCTCCAAGAGGTAGGATGAATCCTCTAAAGATGGACAGGAATTTAGTAGTCACGTGCACCCAACATGACAGATTGAAACGGTAATATTTTACATTGTGTTCAGTCGAATTGATCTGAAAGCATGTTAGATGGAGTGAAATTAAAGTCGAGATTCAGACACTTCTTGGAAACCGAAAGCTTGAATTGCAAAATATTCACGACAACATGATGTTTAGAAAGCTGTGATAAATTTTCTGTCGTCAAATCCGTACTAGTAACGATTTTTGTCGATTTCTACTTTCTAGAAGTTGGCGATTGATTATTATCATTAGTGTTCATTATCTTATTTACGCATTCTGAACAATGAGACGTGCAGCAGCACTTGAATGATCAAATTGTGAAGAGGACCGCCCAGAAATGACCAGCTTTGTTGCAGCGCGTAAAAAAATGTACATAAATATAACAGCCATTCACAATTAAACATCTCAACAGTAATAGGTGAAAATAGTAAAACAAAAACATGCAACAGTCATGCGGATTTACTTACCACCCACCACCTAAGATAAATTAAATTACGCCTTACCTGAGAATTGGTCATTTTCGGTCACACACACCAGGCAGAATTAAAGCAATAAACGAAACGACTGCAAAACAAAACAAAAACGGACAAACGGAAGAGTGAGTGAAACTAAAATCAAACTGCACATCAGAACACACGAACAACTTGGAAGAAACAAACAATTGTGCACGACGGCAATCTAATCAAGGAGGTGAAACCACTCGAGAATCATTATCAGTTGGCGCGCGGTCAAGAGGATTTGTCTAAAGAACAATCGAATTTAATTGATCGTCGAAAGATCACGGGAGCATGTGGAAAAATCGGCCCGGGGCGACACCGTATTGTGGAAGCTCGAATTGAAAGACTGACAGTCACACACGGCGGTGAAAAAAAATTAACTAGGAAGAGGGAAGTGATTCAGGGGAAGGGGAGTGCCGGGGGTTTCGTGGATGCTGGTTGGCGTGTGCATGGGCCTGTGGACGTGTGTATGAGACTGTGGATGGGATCCCGTGTGTTCGTTATGCTCCAGAGTGCGTTTCGGCTAATTAACGGGGCCGGCAACGAGGCTTCATGAGGTCCGGAGTTTGCGGTTGGGATATATAGAAGTGTATCGTCGTATAAAGAGAAGACAAAAAAAAAATCGAAGACCAACCAAGTACAGGAGATCCTATTTCGAGAGATCCTGTACAGTTGGGAGACACGTGTTAACCACAAGTTAAATGCAAACAACTTCTTATAATGAGCTCTTGCGTCAATGCGGAACCACAGCGTAGCAATAATAGGATTCATCCTATGAGGATGAATAAGGCTGTACTGTAGAGTTTAAATTGCGCAGCAACTGAACATCTAAACCCAATAATTCAGAACGTGTCTGTATGTGTGTATGTGTGACACAAGCCTCCTCCACCTAAACGGTATAGTAAGACTTACTTAGTGATAAAACGCGGCGAATTTTCCTACCGTATCGGCCTTTCTGTCCCCTACCGGTAGGGTTGAGATCCTCCCAAAATGCGCGCAAACTGGCGCATTTACGCCCAACTTTCTTATTTCAAATGGGAATCCCTATATTTGTATGCGAATTCGGATTCCCGAGCGAATTCCACGTCCAATTAGGCCATTGAGCGCAATTTTTGGCGAGTGCAAATCCGTACAACTCTTCCTATCTTCGTTTTTTACTGTCTGATTGAATCGGCGATTCCTCTGTATCCTACCAGGAGATCTAAACTTTAATACTAAACCCCGAAAGAAAGAAGAACGACGATTGGCAAATTTAGACGGCGAGTTCAATTTGAACGATTTTTTAGAGATCACGCGTTGGTCAGTGGTGTGTCTAAAAGACCTTACGGGGCTGCCTCCTGTGCAGTCAGCCAGGTCTGTGCATGGACCTTGGAGAGAGAGGTGTTTCTGGCCAACTCCTTCTTCCCCCACTGCTTGGTCCTTCGCCAGCGACCGTTTGCAATTTAAAATTTATACACCCAATCACTTTCCCTGTTATTCAAACTGGCGAGCGAAGCCTCCCAGTCAGAGAAAATCCCCTTCCTAATGGTAGGGATGAGATTCTCCCGAAATGCGCGCAAACCGGCGCATTTGCGCCCAACTTTCTTATTTTAAATGGAAACCCCTAAATTCAAAACCCGAGCAAATTCCGCGTTCGATTAGCCCGTTGAGCGCAATTTTTGAACAAGCGCAAACCCGAGCAACTCTTCCTATCTTCGTTGTTTACAGTCTGATTGAGTCGGCGTTTCCTCGAGAGAGTTCAATGAAAACATTGAACTATGATGAAACATTAAGGATACACTTGTGCAGTTTTTTGTTCACCTTCTACCGAATAATATTGTATAAGGAGTACTTTTTTTTATACATGAAAACTATTCTCAGAAAATTGACATTACATTTGGGCTTAGTTACGTAGGATACACTTCTTTATTTCAGTGTTTTTCCCCCCGATATTTTTTTATCAATACCATCCGTTGGGGAAAGTATCAATACCTAATCGGACGACAAATATCCCCATCGGTATTAAATATCGATTAAAATTTGTACCTTCGATAATATCGAATAACGATATATCGATACTTTGGTTACCGATGCACATCCCTACTTCAAAGTGAGCAGTTTTGATCCAAATTCGCTCGAATTTTCAGGGAATAAGCAGGTGAGACAGTCTGAGGTAACACATGAATTTCATTATGATTAAAATAGCGGCAGACTCAGTTTTCATCCTTTTTCGTTCAAATTTTCAGGGATTCAGGGAGGTTCATATGAATTTGAATATGATGAATGAATGATTACACACGGTGGAGTCCAAATCCATCATCCATCAAATACATTCATTGGAAGACCTAATAATTCAAATCGGGGTAGTCTTCTAACGCGAGGAAGCTGTGAGCCATGACGACTTGGCAGAGTATTTACTAAATTTCTCTTCACTATGCGTGCGAGGAATAACTGAAAGGAAAATGAAAGGATGCGCTATGGGAGTTTAAAATCCAATTAAGGATAACGCAGTGACGGTGGTCCTCTGTTTTGCGTTTAATCCTCCTTTTTTTTCCCACGCATTTCGCGGAGAGGAAGAGGGTTTCCGTTCCAAATTAGGTAAGCAAAGTGAGAGGCGTTTGAGGAAACGAAGGGGGGGAACTATGGAAAGAGAACGACGAAGCGTTTGAGGTGGAACGGCTGCCGTTTCTGGCTGAGCACAATTAAAAAGATAGTTGGAAAAAAGAGGATGGAGATCTGTCTACCTCCCGACCATCCATCGGACCAGCACATCAGGATCTTGAAGGGAGTGAATCTAAAAACAGTCAACAAGCCCCTGGACTTCACCAAAGGAGAGTCGGCAACACGAGGGAGATCTACACCCAGAAGCGCGTTTATTGACGAACTTTGGGGAATAATTTCCGCCTTTTTTTATGTACCATTGTATCCATCAAACGGTTTTTTGTTGTTGTTGTTTTTTTTTTTGTAGAAATAAATAATTATTTAAAAAACTACGATCGCTAAATTTAACCATAAATAGAGCGTAGTTTTTGTTTATTCAACTAACACTATAACTTCAACATAACTCAAAATAGACCAACCGAATCGTAGTTCTTGGTTAGTGATACAAATACCTACACGAGATAAGCTTAGCAAATACCTAACAGACCACCTACATTCATGAGCTTTTACGATAAAAGAATTCTGAGAGCAACATTTTATCTGTCTCCAATAGCGTGCCGATAAAATAACCAAAGATGTCTTAAAGTTTTCCTTGAAAAGGAGGGGTTTCACGAACTGTTGATCCACCCACACAATTGTAAAGGCACAGCATGATACCTTATATGGATATGTAATGACAACGTACGCTTAATGAAAAATGCTTCAGGTACAAAACATTTCTCACACTGCGGCCGCTCATGAAGTTTTAACCTGAATAGAATTTTGATGTTTCCAAAAATTGAAAAATGCGTTTAAAATTTACTAGCGCTGTTATTTTTATATTATTATTATTTCTTTTCTTTTCTTTTTTTTTTTCATTCTGACCAACCAGAGACTACGAGGCAAACAAATTCGAAAGAAACATTTATTTTTGGACCACCCTAATGAGCATACCTGCATAATTTGAAAGAGTAACTTCTTAACAATTTGCCAACAGCCCTCACGATTGATGCAAACAAGTTTGCCCCCAGGAAGTAATTTGAAAATCAATGTTGCCAACTGAATAATGTTCTCGAATGGTTAAACTCCTGGTTCACCAAAGCACTATTCAATATGTTTCACGTTACAGACGTACAGGGTTACATAATATGAGATTAAGCGGCTCAAAGACGGCAAGCTGGTTCTGAACGGACACTCGGCCAGGTTGGGGTCACAGATTTCCACCAATTGTCTGAATTAGAGAAACGCAATCTGGATGGCCAAAGGGAATACATTCAGTAGCTCTACAAAAAGACGATTTCAGACGAAGTAGTCTATTTCCACGATAAATAAAATAAGTACATATTTAATCGAAGAAGTAGACTACTTCGTCTGAAGTCGTCTTTTTAAGATGGATTCCCACTATCTCGCCGCATTCACCTTACGTGATGTTCACTAGCCCTTAACCAGGGGTTCCACACTACAGTTCTGATGGTTGGGTACCAGATGCACTCGGCACCGCTGTGGGTTGCTCTACAAGACCCTTGATTGTATGTCTGTCGGTCGGTACGGATATTCCCACCTGAGGTCAAATCTCAGGCTGGACGAGGTGCTCTTGGGAGTTCGGTGCATACACTAGTGTTGCCATGTCCATTTATGCGAATAAAGGAATTCCAATTCAAATAAAAGGACACCAGATTACCATATGAGGACAAAAAAAAGAACGCTTTTAATCAAGCGTCTGGCTCCTGAGGCCATGCAGAACAAAACTTATAAGTAGTTTTGCGAGGGTACTATTATAGCACCCTTCACTAAATTCCTGTATAATTTACATGTATTGGATCATCATCATTAGATCTGCACAGGGAATATGTAATTTCTTTCTACTCTTTTTTTTTTTAGGACGCTTAGTCAAAAAAACGCTGCAAATTTTTACACGAGGGTTTATTATTCTTTGATATAGTTAGGTGACTTGTGCGAAAATTCTGTGTCAATAAAAAATATTTTTGAAAAAAATCTGTACTTACATTGTTCGGACAGATGTGGGACCTCGAAAAACGGATTGTGAGTCCAAAATTACCCGGAAAAACTCCTGGGATCCTTCAAAAATCCCATCGTTAGCCCTATTGGATCGCCACAGTGAAATTGAATCGTTCTGGGACCCCAAAACATGGAGTCTAACGTCCAAAAATACTTCGAAAACGAAACCTAACTCGACGCCATTGCCGAAACCCTTCAAAAAAGCCCTCCCGTAGCCCCTTTATAGCCCCCACAGAGCCCCACTGATTTGGGCGATCGGGCTGAAAACCTCGCGGGCACAACTAGACAGTAAACAGAGTATTTCAGATTAAAATTCCTACTGCCCAAAGCGGCTGGGACGATCAGAATTTTCGACCTCCGTCGCGATTACATTGGTGCATTATGCCAAGAATAATAAACCAAAAAGAAAAAGGACATAAACGGACCCTCCGAAAAAAGGACGTATGGCAACTCTAGCAAACCTGGTCCTCCTAGCCGTGTACGAACCTCAAGAGGAAAAACCAATACAGGACAACCTGGAGCGTTCCCACCTGGGTTGGTTTTGCCAACCAAGCGCCCTCATCCAGCAGTACAGCATCCTCAGTGTGCAATACATTTGAACTGTAAGTCCTCATGAACCGCCTCAAAGAGCATCGCACCCCCCAAACCGGCCTTCTACACTCAAGTGTCCAGAACCTTTCACATTGATGTTGGGAGGTACTGCTGAAATTCAACGTCCGAAGGTGCTAAGGTGGTCTAGTAAAACAATCGACAAAAGACACTCAAATCTGACTCAAGCAGGTTCAACAATACAAAGGATTCAGGCAAAGACGGCACACGATTCACCACATAACTCACAAACTTACTTTTGACTCGGGTTTGAAACAAGCTCTAGCATCAACGAGAGTGTTGTTCTTGTCTTTTGCTGTCATAGCGGCGATGGTATCGTTCAACAAGACCATAGCGTCGTCAGGACCTCGACACCTACAACTGGCAAGGCAACACTTCTCAGGAATACCACACCCCCCCACTATCTACTTATACGACAAGTGTGGAATTCTGTCATCCCAAAGAAACGAAAACTCAATTATGAACTCCGTCTATCAAAATCTGACGAGCGACCAGTCGATAAGTCGTCGGCCTGTTATCAAGAAGCTGATTGGGGGCGAGGTGGTGGGGCGGCTGAGTGACGCCATGCAGAGTTGCCAACAAAGCAAAAACGTAACTCCCCCCAACTTGGTACCCTTTAACTAGCGTCTGGGGAGAGGAATAGTGAGGGCTATCGCGAGCGCTCTCTCGACCCGCGGCGTTTAAGCGAACTAACGTTTCCAAAGAGTTTTTACTCTGTGCTTTCCACCCATATTATCACCCCATACTGTTGCTTTTAGCGTGCTTGATTCCAAGATTTTGATTTCGCCAATTTTACTGATACAATTGTGTTCAACGTGCGGCAACCCGATCGAATCAGATACCTACATTCATGGGAAGAGATGTTCGAGCATTAGGCCCGAAGGCATTAGGGACTCGAAGACGCATGTCGTGCGCATCCAACCATCTACGCTGGAATTCTCCAATGGGCCAAAATTAATGAATGGAAGAGGGGAATCGAGCCAGCAAACGATTGCAAAGGATTGCTAAAACCCTTCAAAGCTAAAGTTAGCATGCTAGATGCTAACGAAAAAGGTCTAGTTATGTGCTACGTGACTGGGTGGTTTTATTACAATGTAATGAATGTCATTAGGTATGTAGGTCCCAAAAATGAAATGTCCGCCCGCCGTCCATTTTTTTTTTAATTTGAAAGTTTGACAAAATACTCGGTTCCTCATTAAATGATTTAGTTGTAACCACAACGTTTTCAGTCCGATCGCTCTAAGGTGTGGGGATAAAAAGAGGCTACGGGAGGGATTTTTTTTTAAAGGGTTTTGGCCATGGGGTTGGGTTAGTTGCCGCTTTGTTAGAATTTTTGGGAGTATAATCCATTTTTTGGGTCTCAGACCCATCCTCACCGTAGGCTCCTATCAATGGGGCTTCAAATGTTTGAAGGAAGTCAGAAGGTCGTAAAAAGTGTCTTATTCAGAGTACATACTTCAAGACAATGTAAAATACTTGATCTCTATCTATAGATGAATTCTATGTCATAGAATTCATCTATAGAGATCAAGTATTTTACGAAATTGTAGTTTGAAAAAAAAAAAAACCGTCATAGATTTACATCTGATGTAATTTGTTCTCAATTGATACAAAAGAATAATAAACCCTTGTGGTTATTATGAAATGGAAATTAAAAAAACTGACTTCAAGTAAACCCTTGTGGGCAATAATTGCAATAATTGCCCCCTTGAATTATTCAAGGGGGGTGTCTGCCCAGAATCTATCAAGACTAAGAGAAGAGATTTTAAAAATATTATATACCTACTTATTTAAAAAATATAAATCTACCCCCATGTCTGTGAGGCTAGAGGCTAGAGAGAAGATATTTGTAAAAAAAAAAAAAAAAAAAAAAAAAAAAATTAGGTACACTTGTTAATAAATTGTTTAACACTCATTCATATTCAACAGGTTTTGAGTGTTGGGTTACCAATTTAGTTGCCTAACATTATGTAGAGAGCAAAATACATACGACAGAATCTGTCGTACGTATCTGATACATTCTTAATGATCTATGCAGACCCCAAAAATCTGTATAAATACGGATAAAAATCCGTGGATGGCAACACTGCTGTAGACTCCTTGATAATGTTAGTTCGCTTAAACGCCGCGGGTCAAGTGGGCGCTCGCGTTAGCCCTCACTATTCCTCTCCCCAGACGCTCCGTACCCTTTAGGCCGATTTAACGGGTCGTTAGGAAGATACCAGTGGAAAGACGCCGTGACGAAAGAGACCCTTTGATCCACATTTGATTCCTTGGCGATAATCTCGTGAACGTTCCTCAAAAACCCTTCTAAAAATCAATGTAATTTAATTTAAGTATTTTTAATCAAGTTAATTTTGATTAAATAATATGTAAGGGAAGTTAGATTTGATGAAAATTGCACTGTACAATTTTTTTTGAAAATGATTTCCGAAATTGGTACATTAAATAGCGCCTTTCGGCCATTTCGTGGTTCCCGCTATAATTTTTCTTTTTCCCTGTAAAATCAAAATTTGATCTCTGACGTGGAAGTAGGTCAGACTGGTTTTCTAGCAGAGAGCGGGCCTACGATTTTTTGCCAACAGTGGTGAGGCGTGTGGCCAGCAGGCGAGTTCCGTGCAGTTCGGTTCAGGTGACTTCTGAGAAACATGGCGGATAAAGAAGATGCTGCCGAGAAGACCATCGCCGAGGACCTGGTTGTTACCAAATATAAAATGGCCGGAGACATTGTCAACCGTACGTATGAAGGATCCAATTGAAAGTAATTCGGGAGAGAATCCGAGGAGGTTGTCCCGGTCAAAGCAGCTGACCCCATTTGGGCCGAGGCATTCCCGCGTGTCTCAAGTGTGTACGGCTTGTGAGGCCATATGGACTGAAGTGGTCTTTCCGGAAGTCGATTCCGCAAGATTTTAACGTACGGATGGTTTGGGACGTACCCGTCGATTGCCTTAAACTCGAGACAATTTCAAAATTGTGTTTGAGAAAGAGTTCCCAGTGGTCAGCATCTTGGGGACAACCTCGTTCTCTGTGACACGAGATTCCCCAGCCTCCGAAGTAGGTTGACCGCCGTGGAAACGTTTTAGAGATTCTCGTCGAAACTGTGAACTTTTGGTTTCAGCGTAGGGTTTGAATTTCAAACTTTGAAATAGTCCCAGTAAGACTTGGCTGTTTGGTATCATCAATTTTAGGTAGATTCTGCACGGGAAACGTGTCACGTTTTTTTTCTGCTGACGGATGAATTCTGAAAAACTTGGCACTTGGGCCATTCGAGGCCAGTGAATAGCTCCCATTCTGCTAAATAATTGCTTCGGTTAAGCCACTACATAATATTATGGCGAGTTCTGTTAGTCGACAGCCTCCAGTTACCGATAGTTGTTTCGTTAAAAACTCGCTGGAAACGCTGTTTTGGTGCTGCATCGTCTGACCTTTTCTTGGAGTTATTAGGAACTGTTCAGACGATGATGTTTTCACGTTGAAAGCGCTCGCCAGCAGCACCAAACCAGCCAGACTGGCTGAGCCAGTGATCGCTGCGACCGATATGGTCCCCACGACTCACTTATCTGGGCCAGAGGAGACTGAAATGGGCCCTGGCTAGGGTTGCCAGGCCTACTAGGCCTATAGTATTCTACTATATTTTTGGTCTGAACTATTATATAGGTACAATAAACAAAAATATAGTAGCAAATCTACTATATTTTTATTAAAAACGGAAAATCGAAGAAAACATTTCAAACTATTAACCGTTTGGAAATTAATTTCTAAAATTTAGAAGAAATTAATGTTTAACTTACTTTACCCTTACTACCTTAATTACTTAAACCTACAATAATGACTAGAGTCATAGCTGCCCAATGCCGTCCGAATAGGTACCCCCCAAATTCAAGTTTGGATGAGAAAAAAAATTCCCCCATAAACCCGTGAAAACTTTTCCCCACAAAAATCACCATGCGTGTGGGACAATGCACCACACGCATGGTGATTTTTGTATTCTGTTGTCATGTCATTTTGCATGGAAACAGAATACCTACTCGTACCTACAGGTACCTACCACTTAGGCCAGGACCACAGAGTAACAGAGAGCAAAGGCCAGGACTAAGGACTAACAAATTGGAATATGAAGATCAGTTAGTAGGTGAATTCGCACCGCGAAATTCGCAGAGTAAGTTCTGGCCGTTCGGAATCGGATCAGAACTCGAACGCTTCCAGGAATTAAATTGGACAGAACTGGTCTCCACCAATGAAAAAAGTAGTCCCTACCAAGTTAACATCACGAGATCACAGAAGGAAATGAATCGCGCGCGTGTGACTTTCCACAATTGAGGAGGCAGTAGGAATCAGTAACTGATTCGCGAAGTTCTGAAAAAAAAAAAAAAAAAAACTGCCGGAATCGATTCTAAACGATTCTGAACGAGTTCTGCTTTCGCAGAGCATCAGAACTTCTGTTTAATTCCTGGAAGCCGATGTTCCCCCACCCTCGGCCCTTGCAAAAGGCCCTACTGCGCATGCGCCGAACGGTTCGGAATTTTCAGAATTACACTGCGAACGCAGGTAATATTACCTACTGTGACGTTTTGTAGATTTTATCATTTTTCCTTATATCTAAAGCGACTATGAAAACGAAAAACTGCTGTGTAATTTATTCCCAAACTTTTTTAAAAGGAAAGGATTTTTTTTTTTCATAACTTGAGTTGTGACAAGTGTCAAACCGGGAGGAATATAGGTTGATGTTTAAAACACCTACAAACTTAACTTATTTGTTACCACTAGTTGAAGAGTGAAAGTAATTGCGGTGCGAATTCAGCATCTTCTCTGACGTAAACATCATGCACAGAATTGTAAAATGCATCTACCTTGTGAATGTCCGGCTTTACAGGCATCAAATCTTCCAACGAAACGTTTCTCCATGTGGCGCATCTGAGGTCCGGTAGCTCCGAATTTCTTTAGGAAAAAGGGGTCTGAGGCCAGTCGGGAGCGGTCGGGGGTTGGTCCCCCGAGTTGAATAACTGAAATCCGGGGCCCATTTCGGTTTTCACCTACAGTGACAAAAGTACGAGGCAGGGCCCCATTTCGGAAACTCCGCGAGTGATGACAGACTTGAACAGGGCTAAGAAATCACTGATTTGCTGACCCACAAATCCTGTTCATTGCTGCTATGCTAAATTTTAATACCATTTCTACGAATCCAAGCGTTTTAGGTGCCCAGTGATGGCTAATCGAAAGTACTATAATAATATTATCGGTCAACTGATAGATCTTATCATCGATTAATCGATAAATTAAATATAGATACGTTTGATGTATCTGAAGAATTATAACAGATATTATCGATGTAATGAATATAAGGAGTGAAATTGTCTGCAATTTCAGTTTCATTGGGGGGGGGGGGGGGGGTCCTGGACCCTTCAGTGCAATCCTGCGTTTGCACAGCAATCCTGACGATTTGGAACCGTTCGGCGGATGCCCAGTAGGGCCTTTGGAAGGGGAAAGAGTGGGGCTTCCAGGGATCATTCAGTGCCTACGCAACAATCCTTCAGAATCAATTCTGACAGTTCTGCTGTTTTTGTAGAACTTCCCGAACAGATATTAGCTGCTTTATCGTTCTCTCCCCTCGCATATCTTCGCTGATCTCGTGGACTACTTTGTCACTCAGCAGCCGATGTCGTAGCCGGTCTAAAGGTAGAGTTTGATTCCTGTAAACGTTCGAGTTCTGATTCGATTCCGAATTGAACCACTCAGGTGGTAAGAGTTTTTCAGGATAGTGGGTTTTTTCCATCTTCCATATGACATACATAATATAGATATTATATTATCTTTCTTATTCAGGTGAATAATCAATATTTCTACCATGTTAATTAACATATTTGCAATATGCTGTCCTTGTTATATATATAAAAATAAAAATAAAGACGCGCTATGTTGGTGAGTATCGATATCAACCAATAATATCAATCCTATTTATCGACAGTATCGAATAAACTAGAAAAAACTTACGGACTTTTACACTTTTACTAGAAACTGATATCACACCTGATACATCCATCTATTAATTATATCGATAAAATATATCATCCAAAACTATCCACCTATAGGTGCCCATTTATGTTTGTTTCAGGGGTTCTCAAACAAGTAATCGACGCCTGCATTCCCGACGCATCTGTTCGTCAAATCTGCGAGTTCGGCGACTCGTTGCTGCTCGAGGAAACCGGCAAAGTTTTCAAAAAAGAAAAGGAGCTCCGAAAGGGTAAGAACATCTCTTTTGAGCGTTTTTTGAGAAGTCCGATTTTCCGATTTTTTTAAAAGTTTAATTAATTTTCAGGCATTGCTTTCCCCACGTGCATTTCTGTGAACAATTGCATCTGCCACTATTCCCCCCTGGAGAGTGAATCTGAGCAACTGACTTTGAAAAAAGGCGACGTTGTTAAAGTGTAAGTCCGATCCGGTGCCCAACAGTGTAGAACGTGTTGTATTGTCGTTGGAGAATTTCGAACTTGTGAGACGTTACAAAATGTCAGTTCATTAAGTGTATGAAGTTGAATGTGTGTTTTTTTTAGGGATCTTGGGGCGCACATCGATGGATTCATTGCAGTGGTGGCGCATACCATCGTAGTTGGTACAAAGCCGAATGACAAAATTACTGGACGGAAAGCGGACGCCATCCTTGCTGCTCATTATGCCTCGCAAATAGCACTCAGGCTTCTGAAGCCTGGCAATCAGGTGATTGTCATAATATTTTTTTAAGGAATTCAGGCGGTTTTTTATGATTTTGGTTTATTATTTTTTGAATCCTACAACTACGTATTCTTGGCGGGGGTCGAAAATTTTGATTGCTCCAAAATTTGACATCATACATTTCATGACGCGTAGCTTTCAAAAATCAAACGTCCGTCCGCCGCCCAGAACGTATTGGAAAGTAGGATTTTTTTTGTTAAATCTAAAAATTTGACAAAATTCTCGGTTTGCCATCTAGTTGAGCCAGCAAGGTTTTCAGTCCGATAGCCCTAACCCGTGAGGGTGGGGCTTAAAAGGGGCTACGGGAGGGATTTTTGAAGGAATTCGGCTCTGGGGTCGAGTTAGGTGTCATTTTCGAAGTATTTTGGGGTGTAAACATTCACTGTGGGGATTTATACGGATACTCCCCTCGTGTGTTACCTACCGAATCGATGCTTCCTAAAAGCTACAAGTTTTCAAAATTAATGTTACAGCGTTTGTGAGGAGGAGGCTGATATTCGAATCGAAATCCATTTAGTATACAGTAGTGGTACGTTCAAAGTAAATTTGTCGTTGAGTAGGAAATTCATGGATTTTCGAGAAATTTTACGGACAGTAGATATCAGCTCAAGTAGGTAATGTAAAATTAACAGAAATGTTTTCGACAAATCTATGTAGATAAAATTCGTGTTAGTTTAACTATTTATAACTCAAGAACGGCTGAACCGATTTGTCTGAAAATTGTTGGGGAGGTTAGAACCAGGAGACGGACATAGGTTATGGTAGATTTCGTGAACTCTATTCCTTCATTGCGAACGAGGCTTTCCTCAGCGCCCTGAGCCATGTCAAGCGTCGTTACTAGGGGAAATTTCCTAAATTTTGGCGTCTGTTTTGAACGGTACCTACTACGTCAGTTAAAACGAGCTTTTTACGCTGATTTCAACGAGTATAAAACGGTGTCTGTGCAGTATCCCGTTCGGAAGTTATTCAAAGATCGTTGGCAGGAGGTTAGGAGTTTTTTTTGCAAGCCTTCGAGGTCAAATTTTTTTTTTCCTTTCAAGAAATATTTATTGCACCAAGTTAATTCTTAAAGGAGGTCAAATGAGCTGTTAAAATTTGGTACGGGTTCAGCTTCTTGAGGATCAATGGAACTGAACCTACATGGACAGGTTATTTTACCCTCTCTTATTGAGGGGTTATTAGGAGTTTCATTTGTGAGGTGGTTCGATACTTCACGATGAGAAACGGGTCAACAAGCATTGTTACTGAGAAAAATTGCGAGTTGAGGGGTTGCTACGGGTGTTCCAAGTGAAGGATGTATGCATTATCGACGATGGATGGGAATTTGATATTTCGGGCGAAGCACGGGTGTCCAAGCTAGTTTGCAATAAATATAAATTAAATTTTAATGTTTTCAACCAGAAGGAGCCCAAATTTATAGACTTTTGTGTGCTTGTGTGTGGCATTGAGAAGTGAAACGTTTTCCACGGAGTAACTGTAAAAACATCTTAGTATTGAAGTGAAAGATACAATACAAAATGTAAGCTATTTGAGCTGAAATATATCGTAATGGGGATTATAGAGGCATATCGATATTTAAAAAAGATAATACTTCTGGTTCTTTACGAGTCCTAGTTCATTCTTCATCGTGATCGTTCGGGATAATATGACGATATTTTACACTTGGTAGGCATGTGCCTCGACGGGTAGATGTCAAGCTCCCGGTAGATAACATTAAGGGGGAGTACCTTTATAATATGTAATTAAATCTTGCACAATTTATTGCAAAGAACAATAATTGTGTAAAATTCGCATGGTGTTTTTTACCCTTGTTTGTTTTCCAGACCTACGCAATTACTGACGCAGTTCAAAAAGTGTGTGAATCTTACAAGTGCAAGCCGGTAGAAGGAATGCTCTCTCATCAGCTGAAACAGGGGAAAATCGACGGGGAGAAAACGATTATTCAGAACCCAACTGACGCTCAAAAGAAGGAGCATGAAAAGTTCGAATTGGAAACGCACGAGGTTTATGCAATGGACGTCCTCGTCAGCACTGGCGAAGGAGTTGTGAGTATCATGTCATCTTGTTCATCTGACCACAGTGTAAAAGAGACGGATAACGCGGATACCCTGTCGTTGTGTTCCTAACCAATACCCAAAACCTTTTTTCAGGGCAGAGAAATGTCGACCCGAGTCTCAGTTTATAAGAAGACGGACGAAACGTACCAATTGAAACTGAAAGCGTCGCGCACGTTCTACTCCGAAGTCAGAGACAAACATGGATCCATGCCTTTCACTCTCAGGAGCTTCGCTGATGAAAATAAAGCGCGAATGGGAGTCAATGAATGCGTTAGTCACAAGTTAATTGAGCCGTTCCACGTACTTTATGAGAAACCGAGTAAGTTGTTAATACCATGTCAATTATTATTTAATTGTTGATGATGTTTGAATGAAAGTGGGTGGAAAGTTGTTGAGGTTTGTCAAATAAGACAAAGAAGACGTTTCAAGAGATATAAATATAATATTATCTATTAGATATAAGGATAATATTATCCTATCATCAGAGCCTAATGGGATGAATAAAATCGACCGATGTCAGAAAAATTTAAAAAAAAACGTTGACTCAGTCGGACTTTGCACTCATCGAAAGTTGCGCTCAATGTTCTTATCAGACGTAAAATTAGCTCGGGAATCCGAATTTGCCAAAAACTTTGGTGGTTCTCATTTAGAATGAGAGAAAGTTGGGCGCAAATGCGCCGGTTTGCGCACATCTTGGGGGGGGGGGGGGGGGTATCAACCCCCCCTAGTCTTAGGTAAATGGGAGGCCGAGACGTTAGGAAAATTGGCGTATTTTTATCGCTTAGCGTTTCAGAGAAATACTCTGCCAGTTAGATAGATAGAAATAGACACGGTGAGAATTAGTGATATAGATTACTCTTGGAATAATAGGTACACCTACGTAATCGCCACGGAGGTAACAAATTCTGATTGGTCCTCAAAATTTGACGTTTCAAGGTGTCTTCCAAAACGAGATGTCCTGCGCGCCGCACAGTGGTCCAGAACCCCCGAAAACGTGATCGAAACGCCTAGCGACTTTAATTTTTTTTACTTTTGCTTTCAAAATGAGTAGGTATTATGTTTTTGAGTGCGCAGATTCCAAAAATCATGTTTTTATTCACTTTTGAGACCCAGCAATGGTCAAAAAAGGACATTTTTTGGGTCAAGCTTTCAAAATCTTTCAAAAATGACATTTTTCGGCTTTTTGGGTGTTTCAAGAACTGTAGAATAATGGATGAAATTTTCAAATCTGTAGAAAAATATGAAAAAATTTAGTTTCGATCACGTTTTCGGGGGTTCTGGACCACTGTGCGCCGTCCGTGCCGTTTTGGGCAGTAGGATTTTTTCTAAAAATCTGAAATTTTGGCGAAATACTCGGTTTACCGTAACTTATTGTCCGAGGTTCCACATCTGTCCAAGAAAAAAAAAAGCTTATTGTACCAGAGTAAGAAAATTCAAAAATTAGAAGAAAAAAACGCTGCAAATTTTACACAAAGGTTTATTATTCTTTGATATAGGTTAGTTGCGCAAAAATCACTTCTGTCAAAAGATGAAAATGTTGGAAAAAAATTTTTGGATTTTTTTTTGTCAAAAATTTTTTTTTTTGGATTTTTTTTTTTCGAAAAAATTTTTTTTTTCAAAAATTCTTTATGCTTTACTCGAAAAATATTTAACCTCCTGGGATCCTTCAAAAATCCCATTTTTAGCACCATGAAAGCCCTATAGATCGCAACATTGAAATCGGATCGCTGCGGGACCCCAAAAAATGGATTCTACGTCCAAAAATACTTCGAAAACGACACCTAACTCGATCCCATAGCTAAAAGCCTTCAAAAAAACCCTCCCGTAGCCCCATAGCGCCCCACGGGTTTGGGCGATCGGACTGAAAACCTTGCGGGCACAACTAGATGGTAAACCAATTATTTTGTCAAAATTTCAGATTTTTAAAAAAATTCCTACTGCCCAAAACGGCCTGGACGGCGGACGGCGGACGGACATTTCGGATTTAGAATGTAGACCTCTTGAAACGGATAATGTCAAATTTTGAGCCCGATCGGAGTCGTCGACCCCCGTCGCGAAAACATAAGTGTATTATTCCAAGAATAATAAACCAAAAATAATAAAATGAAATATAATACTCTTCATAAAAATGAAAATGCATGAAATATACTTCTTGATGGGGGAATAACATTCTATGTACACTGGTGATTAATAACCAATTTTGCTTAGCACGTAATCCTCATTAATGTGGTAGTAAGTGCTAGGCGCCACTCTCATATTTCTGCAATAACGCCTTTTTTTTTCTTGAAAGAATCGACTGATCTATTTGTGTCAAACTCATCGACGCTCTCATTGTATAGCCTGATAGCGGTTGCACAGAATGATTTATTAAAGATACTTGTCCGTGTAACCTGCAGAAGAGACGACGCATTTCTAGTTGACCGCTGATGCACATCAGCCAGGAAGTTGAATCTGTTGCATAGGTGGGGAGGGTTTTTGAACTTCAGTATTTTAAACATCTGAGTCGCAGTAGATAATTTCAGTCTCTCAGATACCTTGAGCCACCCCAGCTTCGCGTAGTAAGGCGTCACGTGCGCATCAAGCTTTAGCCTGATAACCAACGTAACAATCGTGTTCTGGGCCCGTTGTAGAGTGGAGACCTGCTCCTGATTCAAGTCACAGAATGCTAAGCTTGCATAATCAAAGTTGTGCAACAGCAGGGTCTATGCAAGTTGGAGACGTATATTGCATGGGAAATGATAGGAGAATGTATATCTTGAAACGACGGCACATTGTTCTTCTTGTTCACCAAACATCAACCATTTTCCACCCGCAATATTATTCGAGTAATTTGAACACAGAACCGTCAAAACACCATCATTTGATTTTAATTTCAGGTGAGACAGTTGTGCAATTCAAATTTACCGTTCTGTTGATGCCCAACGGTCCTCATAGAATCACCGGCCTGCCATTTGATACGGAAAAATTTAAATCCGAACATAGTATAGAAGACCCCGAACTCAAGGTAAGCCTCGCATTAGTCGCCTTTGATAATAAAATCCGATCCGTATATTTCACGTTATTGCTCGTGTCACGTTACCGTTGAGGTGTCATTTGCCAAACGAATCGTTTCAATTTCCTCTTTTCGTATTGCAGGCTCTCCTCAACGCTTCTGCGAATCCTAAAGCCGCCAAAAAGAAAAAGAAGAAGGCCGTGAAAGAAGACGCAGCCACGATGGAGGTTGAAGCGGCCGCTTGATTTTGATGACGGGATTTGTTTTTGAGTTCATCCGCAAAGAGAGAAGAAAAAAAAAGAGAAAAGAAAAACAGGAAAACAATAAAAGAAGGAAATTGACAAAATTTTGAATTAATAGGGATTTCGCGAAGGCATCTCTTTGTGGTGTACATACTGTTTAGATACCCTTCAAGGATCCCCCTACTTAGTGTGAACCACAACTGTCATCCAGGAACTATTATTTCTTGGAGGTGGTTTTCTTTTAGTACTTGGATTTGCCTGCCAATATTGGGATTCGATCTTCAATGATCGAAAATGAAGAAATATTAAAAAAACAAAAAAACGAAAGGTAAACTGTCAACATCTGCCAGCGTGTTTGATTCTCTAGTTGGAAAAAAACGTTCTGCTAATACAGAATCGTGAAAGGTGTCAATACTTATTGAAGGTTTTATGAACATTGATTCAGAGAGTTTTCTTTTCGTTTTGTTATCTTTTTCTTATGTAAGTGACTAATTTTATCTTAAAAAGTAATTTCGCAAAACGGAAGAATTGTGTTCAAATTATTAACTGTCCATTTTCATTTTGTTAAGATCGAAGATAAATTCTATTGTTGTGCCTATTTTCCAAAATAACAGTTTGCCTTAAGACTTATTGTTGTTTTTCTGTACCTTGCTACGAATTGTGCAAAATTGATATGGCTGCCATTAGATTCGCTGAGCAGAATCTGATGCCATTCATTTCCTGCTCTGATTTAGAGGGACTAGAGTGTCGTTTGTGAAGCAGCCAAAGTTCTGGATTTTCAAAAGTTCGGAAAGTGGTGAGGTTTTCAAGTTCATTTGTTACGTCGAGCCCGGCAAGGCCAACGATTCACGTCATTTTAGTTTGATAGCGTTACTCAGCTGTTTGCTTAAGTCGAGGTAACAAACTTTAATGCAGGGCTTCCCAAACGTTTTGGCCTGCAGACCCCTTTCACGAAACATCGTGCAAGGCATTTCGATTTCCTCCTCATCTGTACCACAAACATGATGCGGAGTAGAAATACAAAAGTTGGGGATAGACGTAAAGGAATACTTGTACATTGAAATTCCATAAGAGGCGATTGGATCAGAAAATCATTGGAGACGAAAATTTGTTGGCGGAAAATGTTCACTTTCTCGGCGAAAAACGCATCTCGTTGCGTCAAGTGGTCACATGCAACTACGAGGGTCATCCAGAAAGTAAGTTTTCAACATTTTTAAAAAATCGGAAAATGCTTGTATTCCAACGAAATTCACAGAATACTTCACAAATATAATAAACTATTTTTCTACGTAGTCCCCGTGGAGTTCGACCCATTTCTGTAGCCTGGGCACCAGTTTTTTTTATGCCAGTGTCATAGAACTCCGCCGCCACCTGTTTTAACCACTTCTAACAGCTTCCTGGACCTCTTCATCGTCTTCAAATCTTTTTCCACCCAAAAACTTTATTGAACAGATGGAAGTCAGATGGTGCTAAGGTGAATAGGGAGGGTGGTTGATAATGTCCCATCAAATGAAGTCAAAAGTTCTTGGGTGACTCGAGCAGTGCAGGGCCTGGTGTTGTCGTGGAGGAGGCAGATCCAATTGCTTAGCATACCCCTTCTACGGTTCTGAATCGCTCTTTTGAGGGTATTGCAGTAAGCGTTGGCATTAATGGTCGTCCCTTTCGGCATATATTCGACCAAAAGGACACCCTTCCGATCCCAAAACACAGATGCCATGACTTACCAGCAGAAGGCGTCGTTTTGAACTTCTTGGCGGAGGCTGAATGACGCCATTGAAGGGATTGTCTTTTGGATTCTGGGGTGTAGTGACACACCCATGCATGGGCGTACGCAGGTCTTCCTTTAGGGGGGGGGGGGGGGGGGGCTCAAAAATATTGCAGGTAGACATGCTGCCAGCAAGGGTACCTAGTTAAATTTAAATTTAAAAAGCTGCAAATTTTACACAAGGGTTTATATAAACCCTTGTAACCTATATCAAAGAATAATATTATTCTTTGATATAGGTTACTTGTGCGAAAATTAATTCTGTGTTTTGAAACAAAGTAAATTTGACGCTGATCACGAATATACCCCATGTCCCTGTACCTAAAATGGATTCTGAGCCTTTTTTCCCAAAATACCTTTAAAAAAAAAAAAAAAAAAAAAAAAACTCGTTTTCAGTACATTTTCCAATGTGCGAGCCAAGTAAGGATTCTCCCGAAGTTTGTACACAAAGAAAAGTTGTAGAGCAATAATTTTGGCGTCGATTGAACACCGTAAAATTGAAAATTACTACAAAAATGAGGAGGTCGAAGATGATTTCGATCGAACACTCCTATGATTTCTGATGGAACCCCGTAACATTGGTGAATTCCATTGAACACCCTAGAATTGAAAATTTTCTACTTGAAGACGGAAAATTGCTGAGCCAGATTAGTTGTTTTCATGACTGTAAGGTAAAACATTGTGGCCTTTTAAATTAAATTTTGTTTCGAAGGTTCGAGCCAGGAATATCTCGCTGTAACTTATATTTATTTATTTATTATTATTTTTTATCCACTGCAATGACCCTAATTACTAGGGTCGAGAAATCGATAAAACAAACTATGAAAACATACATAATATGAAACCATACATAATATTATTATGACATTACCATACATTGTATGGTTTCATAGTTCGTTTTCTCGATTTCACTAAACGATCGCCGTAACTATCGCAGGTTCTCTGAAAGGTCTATCTAGGTAAGGTCGAGTTTGAAGAATCTTCAAACTCGATCTGATTAGATTTAACGTTATCCAACGGCGGGAATACAATGTAAATGTAAATATGTCATATTTTTGAAGTTTGGTACCTGTTGAGCGTCTTTTCGGCGAAAAAAGGAATTCTCAAAATTTCACGCATTTATCTTAAAATCTGTAGAAAAAACGGACGCCATTTGTCGGAGTTGTTCTGTACATAGGGCACTACATAGGGTACCCAGGAAAAATAGACGCATACCTAACTCAGCTAGCCCAAGCTCGACTTAAGTCATGATGAATCAAATGCACAAAAATCATGGTTTTTTTGCTTCAAAATCCGCAAAAAACGTGTTGAAACCTGTGTCTAGATTTTTTCCGCAGAAAGATAAAATTACTTTCTTGTAGCTGAGTAAAAACTGAACAAATTCGATGTCTAACGAATTTTTTCACGTGCAAAATGAGTCGGCTACGATTCTCCGTAAATAGGTCTAATACTGCTCCCGTCAACTCACAATTTCCCAAAATCGAGAAAGGTAGGTATACTGCCCGAGTCAGGTCTACAGTACGAGTCAAGTTGATGACTTTTTGATCCGAAAACTATTCATATCAACCCTCCAACTAATACTGAATGGAATATAATGATTTTGAAAGGATTTAAAAATATTTTTTGATTTTTTTGCTTTGACCTGTGGACCACTGTGCGGCAGCGGTCCATTAAATGAAATTTTCGTTTTTGCAATCTAGACCTCTTGAAACGAATGATGTCAAATTTTGAGGCCGATCCGAATTTTCGACCCCCGTCGCGATTACATAGGTATATTATTCCAAGAAGAACAAACCAAAATGATCGTAACTTTGCATGTAGGTATTTGGAATGCGGAGTATGGTGTGATAGGTACCCTATACCTATCGTAAATAATATTACACCGCTTGAGTAATAATACAAAATAACATACAAATCATTTTTACAAAATCAAGTGTTGTAGTTCACTTTTTTCCCCTCTTAATATAAAACATTTACACAAAATGACATTGTACATGAATGACATGAAAGTGTATATATATTTTTCGTTTGTCTAGGGGGGGGCCCGGGTCTAGCCCCCCCTTGCGTACGCCTATGCACCCATGTCTCATCCCCCGTCACAATAGAATCCAGAAATGCTTCTCCTTCCTCAGCGATTACCGCACGGGCGAGAGGTGGTGGGAACTGGCGTCGACCTCTCCATATAAAAAACTCACTGTGACTGAACAAAACGGTCTACAGAAACGCCCTACAAACCAAACTGACCGTTATGACCCCGCCTTCAAGCCAGGTGCACAAACTTAAAAAAAAAATCCCACTCGCCACAGGAGCCGTTGTAAACTTACTTTCTGGATGACATTTCGGATTTTGAATGTAGACCTCTTGAAACGGATAATGTCAAATTTTGAGGCCGATCGGAGTCGTCGACCTCTGTCGCGAAAACAGGTGTATGATTCCAAGAATAATAAACCAAAAATGAACACCGGATTCATGTTTTACTCCCTTGAAACCCAAGTAAACGTTTTAGGCCAAAGCAAACCCTTTTGACGCGAAGTCCCTTTCCGATCAAAACCATTAATTTTGAGTCAACATTTAGGCTTGGAAGGGTGTTTGAACCCCTATCAACGCATCTGGAGGGGAAGAGCAAAGCAACTCTGTAATAAAATTATTCACAGCCTCGAGTTTTATTAAAATAAAAGACAGCAATGGCATTCGAACTTGTAGAATAATTTATAGATTAACAAAAACACTTCAGTCAACAGTTCAAAATGCCATCTATCAGTTGGAAACAGTCTTCAATCTACTTGTGCCCTCTTTTGTGTCGGAGAACTTCCACAGGTGTCAGATACAGAGTCTTGTCGCACACATCACAAAAGTAGCTGGTTGAGTTCGATGGACGTGGCTGACTGGTTTCAGAACATTCAACTGCCTGTTGGCTCAGTTCCGAATGAGAGCTCTCGATGTGTTGGTACCTCTGGAGAGCGAATAAGGGTGCGACCAAGTCACAATGAGGGCATTGCCAATCGTCGACGAAAGGCGAGTCTATCAAGCAGTCGTAGGTGAGGAACGGTGTGACTTTTGTGCCGCCCACTTGTTCGTCGGGGGCGAGGGGGAACTGTTTGTCGAAAGGGTTGTCGCCCAAGTGGAGGTTGACTCCGGGCCCGACGAAGGTCGTCTTCAGATCCGCGGCTAGAAGCCGCTTCAAACTGTACAGCACTTTGAAATTCATCGTTTTAATCAACAAACTCGTCAACTCCTCTTCCAAATTGCCGACCGACATGTTCTCGATGTGGCTCTTCATAAGGCGTTCCCACATCGCCCGCAGCTTCAACAACCGGACGACCAAGTTTTCCCCGATTTGGCCGTCAGCGAACCTTAATTCAATCCATGAGTCGCATATGACTCTCGAGAAATCAGAATTTGTGTGCAGGTGATTGGCAAACAGCAGCAGCGTTTCGGCAGCGGGCATTCTCATTGTGTTGACCAAATACGGCTTGTTGGTTTCAAGCAGAGACATGAAGAAAAGTATCTGGTGATTGGTGCTCAGAGGGTTTCTGGAATTGAATTTAGGATGGTGAACAATGTCAGGTTCTGTTAACTGGAGGATGTCACTGTGGTTGCCGAAGTAACTTGTTGGGTGGAGGAATACGTAAGGCTTGTTCTGAGTGTGGAACAGCTTTTCCCCTGTGGTTTTACAATGGTTGAGTTCGTCAGCGATAGCAACTTGTGGATAAAGACCGTTTGCTAGAATGAGTTTGAGAATTGTCAGGTCGGTGTAGTTGCAAGCTGTGGATGCAGTGATCAAATTTTGCAACTGGGATTGGGTGTTTTTCAACCTGAAGTCGATATCGCGGACGTCTTGATCGTTGTCGTCGTTGGTATCTTCTATTTTCCAGGTGTCTGGCTTGAGGTACTTCTTTTTACGTTCCAAACCGTCGTCTTTGTTGGCGGACCTTTTGAGATTTTTGAGAAGCTTCACTTCGCCGTGCCTGAGCGCTCTTTCGCTGCTGGTCATGTTCTCGAGAGCTTGTCGTTGAGAGTCGCTTTTGAGGAGGCCAGAGTCTGCGAGGAGATCTTTGAATTGATCCCTAATTTTACACATTTCGTAAAACCTTTGCTCCTCCAGCCCCCTTTGTTTGCACCATCGCTTTGAGCTCACGCCTCCTCGATGACGGGAATTCTTCACTTCCAACCATTCTCTGAAACAGCTCAGGTAAGTGATGGGGTCACCGTGGTCGGACTCCAAGTCGCTCCTCATTCTCTCACAGTCCGCGTCCCGGTAAGCATAATTTGTCATGGGCGTTTGAACTGATAATGCTGCGGCTAAAGACAGAGCCGGCTCCACTTGGTGAAACATCGAGCCAGTAATCAACATTTTCCCTATTTGTATGTCCACGGGCAATTTAGACAACAGACCTCCAATAGTTGTAAGCTTTTCATCCTGCGTCAATGCACCGTGCTGCTTCAAAGCGAAAATTGTGTACTCGACACTTTCTTCCGCAGGGGGTTCAATGAATGGGAATTTCCGGGCATCGGGCAGCCCCATAGCTATCATCTGGAGTAAAAGAGAGTCCAGAGGGACTCTTTGAATTTCCGGCGCCGTATAATCCGCCATAGCATTGTAATCGGCTTCTGTAAACAGCCTGTAGCACACACCAGGCCCAGTACGCCCCGCCCTCCCCTTCCTTTGCTCTGCGCTCGCCTTGCTCACCCAAAACTCTTTCAACCGCTGCATTTTACAAGTTGAATCGTAGCTCATTTCTTTCACCATGCCGGAATCAATGACGAACCGTATTCCGTCAATAGTGACCGACGTTTCGGCGATGTTTGTAGAAACGATGCATTTCCTCATGCCGTCCGGAGGGTAGTCGAACACTTTGTCCTGGTCGGCGATCGACAGAGAGCTGTGAAGCGGCAAAGCTATCCATTTGTTAGCTTTCTCGTTATACGCGTGAATAGCGTCCAGCACAGTCGTTATTTCGTTGTAGCCGCTAACAAAAATCAGCACATCCCCCCTTTCAGACGGCGGAAACTTCTGGTCAATAAGCTGCAAAATCTTCACGTACGGCTGAGCGTCCATTTTCCCCCGGGATTTCTCCACCTCGGCAGGAACTTCGGAAAAATTCATTTTTATGGGGAACAGCCTCCCCGGCACTTGTATAACGTGGGCAGCATCGCCGAAGTAGTTTTTAAACAATGATATGTTAATTGTCGCAGACATCAGTACCACTTTCAAATCGTCTCTTTGAACAATGAGACATTTGAGTATTCCTAACAAAAAATCACCGTACAAGTGCCTTTCGTGTATTTCATCCAACACTATTACATCATAATCGGACAAAGTTGAGTCTTGAGCAACTTGACGTAACAGTAAACCTTCAGTCAGAAACACTATAACTGTATCTTTTTGTCGTCGTCTTTCAAACCGTATCTGGTACCCGATTTTCTCTCCAAATTTATTTTGCGTTTCGTAGGCGACTCTCTTTGAAAGGGCAATACATGCTAATCGACGAGGTTGAGTGCATGCTATGCAAGTGTAGCCGGCGTTCATCAAATATTGCGGAACTTGAGTGGATTTCCCGCATCCGGTATCGCCAGCGACCAGAGTGACCCTGTTGTCCTGCAACGACTGAAGGATTTCGTCTTTGAAGCTGAAAATGGGCAAATTTTCTTGAGACTCTTTCAGCTTTTTGAGTCGAGCGATTTTTTCGTTCTCTTTGAAATCGACGTAGCTCAACAGCGTGACCAAAAACCTTTTCAAACTCTCTTCGGGTATCCCTCGCCCGTTTTTGGACGGAGGGATTTGGAGAAGGCGGTATTTTTCGTCGGCAAGAGTCGGTTTGCTTTTCAACTTACGGAGGAGCTCGTCGTCGTCGACGTTTTTTTTGGCAGCGACGGCCTTCTGGTGAACCGCGTGAAATTTTTTGGCGAACGCGAAGAAGTCATCGTAGTCCGTCAAGAAGTCGTTCAGTTGGAATATCTTCTTCAAGTCATAAATCCGCTTCTCAAAATAAGTGTAACTGACAGTAGACATTGCAAAATAACAATAAAAAAAGCAAAGCAACAATGTTATCAGTACATATCAAAACACGGAAGGATCAGTGTTGCCAACCAGTCTGGATCGAAAAGAGGGAGAAAGTTGCAGAAAAGCGGTAGATGTAAATAATATATCTGTACAAGAAAAACGCTGCAAATTTTACACAAGGGTTTATTATTCCTTGATTTAGGTTACTTGTGCGAAATTTAATTCTGTCAATGAAAAAAATGTTGGAAAAATTTTTTTTATTCAAACTTTTTCGGTTTTTAATTTTTTCATACTTGGACAATATTATTATAATAGGTCCAGGTATAGGGCCCGTTTATTACTCGAGCTGTCGGTTTCCGTCCAACCTACGTAACGATCGACCTGGAACACCAGATCTTAAACTGCGCATGTCTCCGGCGATTTCTGTTAACATACCGTCAAACCTGGAACAAACCTAATAGGAACTTACATGGGTAACAGAAAATTAATCACGAACTATCATAATGGAATTATTAAGAACACGGCTTCCCCCATACAAATTAGGATAACAGGGGAAAACATTAACGAAGAAGAAAAATAAAAAACGCAGCAAATTTTACACAAGGGGGTTAATCTTTGATATACCTAGGTTACTTGTGCAGAAATTTAATTCTGTTAACGAAAAAAAAAATTAAAAAAAAAAGTTTTTTGATTTTTATACATATTTCAAAAAAAGGAGTTTAGGATTTTTTTTCAAAAATTTTTTTTTCAAATTTTTTGTTTTTTTACTTGAAAAATATTGGACTTCTTGGGATCCATCAAAAATCTCATTTGTAGCCCCATGAAAGCCCTATAGACCGCAACAGTGAAATCGGATAGTTGCGGGACCCCAAAAATTGGATTCTACGTCCAAAAATACTTTGAAAACGACTCCCATAGGCAAATGCCGTCAAAAAACCCTCCCGTAGCCCCATTTTAGCCCCATAGCACCCCACGGGTTTGGGCGATCGGGCTGAAAACCTTGCGGGTACAACTAGATGGTAAACCAAGTATTTAGTCAAAATTTCAGATTAAAAAAAAATTCCTACTGCCCAAAACGTCCCGGACGGCAGACGGACATTTCGGTTTTGGAATCTAGACCTCTTGAAACGGATAATGTCAAATTTTGAGGCCGATCGGAGTCGTCGACCTTTTGTCGCGAAAACATAGGTGTATTAATCCAAGAATAATAAACCAAACAAAACAAGAAAACAAACTGCGATTTGCAAAAAAGTGGTAGACTTGAGTGCCTAGGCGGTAGAGGAGATTGAAAAGCGGTAGATCTACCACAATAAGTGTGTATTATGGTAGGGTTGGCAACGCTGTAAAGGATATGGGCACATTGGACGGACAACTGCATTGAACTGAATCCTTTCTAATTGGCAACCAAGTTTGCAGAAGTTCCTACTTTTTCCCCCTTTTAGGGATAAGCTGCAATCCGGTGCAATATTTTTCTAAAAATCTGATTCTTCTTTGGAATGCCATAATTTTCCATTGTTGGTTACTTTGTGAGTGAGTTCATTATGTTAAAGAAATTTTGCTTTCCAGCGATACAATAACGGCGGCGTCTAAAGTGTACAGAGATGTTGAGGTTATGCGGAGGAAATTTCCCTATTTACATCACTGCTGACATTCCGAGTGGCGTAACTTCAACGGATGATGTTCACTGTTGATGATTTCATCTTTCGTTAGTTTGCAGATTATCTTGTACGCCTCCTTTGTACGCCTCCAACCACGCCTTTGATGCTGCTGGTGCCAGTTATATAGTTCAACCTGTGGGATTGTTTTCGTGTCCCAACTGGTTTCCCGGTGCGGTTTGAGTCCGATCGTGCTCTTTGTTGCAATTCAAATTACCGGAAGTTCGTCATCAGTTCACCGTTGTGAAGTTGTATGGTGCCATGGCTGAATTATTGTCCGTACCGTTGAAGAAACCGTCGGAAGTTGACATCGTCAAACCCCTGACGAACTTGATCTCGTCGACCTACAGCACTGCCGACAAACCGGAGGATTACTCGGAACAAATCCTCGAGCTCAGCAAGTTGAGGAGCAATGCCATTTGGAAGGCGTTCGAAAAGAATGAGAGCTCTTTAGAACTGATTTACAGGTAGGCATATTTTACTGTCTAATCTTTGGAGCTTGGTGATTCTGTCATTTCATGATACCTGGTACTTCCTAACTGCCTCCGACAAGTAAAAGCCGTCAATTTTAATTTTCAGGTATTACGACCAGCTGCACGCCCTGGAAGCCAAAATACCGCCATCCGATGTCCAGATCCCATTCAAATGGAAAGATGCCTTCAGCAAAGGATCATTGTTTATTTCGAAAATCAGCCTAAGTACGTTTTCTCACTATTTTGGTGTAACAAAGCATTCAGGCCTTTCAGGCACGATTCAGTACAGTACAGTACAGTGTGGAGGGAGGCAGGGATTTATTCAGAGCACTGAAATTAATTTGGATTATTGGGATGGGGGTTAAGATCACAGCAGCGGTTTCAATTCAACACTGCCTGCAGACCACACCGTTATCATGTTTTTAATGTAATTCTGAAGAGATCTATTGTATTGGAGCTGCCGGGAGAGGAGGAGGAGGAGAATCATAAAAAATTATAAGGCACTTCTAGAAATCGGAAAAATCTGAAATTGTTATTAAAACATCCAGCTCGGTGAGCATAGTACGAGAAAATGCCTGAAACCACCACAAAGTTGCTTCACGTGGCGCATAATATTATAAGCTCCAAAAGTGGAGAAAACACTCTTGAACAATGTTCAACAACAACGTGTATTCGTTGACCACAACTATTTTGACTGATTCAACCCCCCCCCCCCCCTCTTCGCGTCGGCGAGAGCCAGCCGGTTGACGTGGACCATCTTCGTCACTTTCCCGAGCCGAACCCACTAGAGCACGTCGTTCCTCCTCTCCATCACGACCCATGGGGCCCATGGGCCGTCCATTGCGGCTGAAGTTTCGGGCAGCGCCCCACCGTTCGTTTTGGGTCATGCAGCCAAACCCAGTCCCCAGGCTTGAACTCCTTCTGCTGGGCTCGACGGTCGAAACGCTCCTTCCGCTGCCCCATGATTCTTGTAGCGCACTCTCTGGTTTCCTACATGTGCTTCCGAAGAGAGAACACATGCGGAACCGAGAGTGGCTCATCCCTCATGACGGGTCTCACAAAGTCTTCTGGTAGCTGGAGCTCGCGACGATACACCATCAATGCTGGCGAGAAGCCAGTCGTGACATGGGGCGCACTCTTGTAGGCCAGCCGGAAAAGTGGTAGCAGCCTGTCCCAATCATTCTGCTTCTGGTTGACCAACTTTGTCAGAAATTTGGTTATCGTTCAATTGAGGCGTTCTACCAGCCGTCCTGACTGTGGGTGGAGTGGGGTCGACCGAGTGTGCCTGGTTCCCAGGAGGTGGCTCATTTCCTTAATCAACTTCGATTCGAAGTTGCGCCCCTGGTCAGTGTGGATTTCGGACGGAACCCCATGCCTGCACATTTTCACCTTTTACATTTTTAGTATCGTTATTATTCTTTATTGCATTGTTTTGTTCTAATCTATCTGTCTACATCTCTTCTGTGACTCATTCTAGCTGTGTCATCGCTGTCCTACGAACGATTATGTATCCTCTTCAACATCGGTGCTCTTCACAGTGCTATAGCTGCAAATCAAAACCTCACGTCAGACGAAGGCCTCAAGTTGGCCGCAAAGTTATTTCAGGTATGAGTTCGCAGTAGTAGAAATAACGTAAAAAAGTTACTATCAGCGTAAAATTTAACGATATGCCTACCTTTCTGCCGTAGCAAGCATCCGGTATATTTAATTACCTGAAAAGCTCGGTTATTGCCGCCATCCAAGTTGATCCAACTCCCGATTTGTCCGCTGAAACGCTGACGGCGATGTCGGCTCTTATGTTGGCACAAGCTCAGGAAGTGTTTTTCCACAAAGCCATCCATGGTAAGGACCGCACGTAATTCAAGACTTCATTAAACGCGAACTGAAAAGCATTACTCGAACGTTTCACTTTCGTGCTTCAGATCAAATGAAGGAGGCCGTCATTGCCAAATTATGCGCGCAGTGTACAGAGTTCTATGCTGAAGCGATGGTAGCTTTGCAAAAGGATTCCGTGAGAAATATCATCGACAAGGATTGGGTACCGCTGGTAAGTATTGCAAATTACTAGTGTGAAAAAAAAAACTGTCAAAACTGCATTTTCAATGTATTTTTCACATTGTTCAGATCGCCGGGAAGCAGGCTGCATTTATTGGCTTGGCCCACTACTTTCAAAGTATTGTAGCAAAGACCAACAAGCACATGGGTGAAGAAATAGCTAGACTGCAGGTTTGTATTTAACGGTAAGGTCGTGCTCACATTCAACCCGTATGATTGTTATTTTTCTTCATTGCAGAAAGCTCTGGAGTTGTTGAAATGCGCTCAACAGAGGTCTTCGAGGACAACGTTGTTCAGCGATTATGTTAGCAAAGTTGAAAAGGCGCTCGCCGATGCTATCAAGGATAATGAGTTTATTTACCACGACCGTGTGCCAGACGCCAAGACCCTTGCTCCCATCCAGAGGGCCCCTCTCGTCAAGTCGCTTCCACTCCCGCAGTTTTTCTCCAAAAACTTCCAAGGTAAATTATTGTAAATGACGGAAACCGCGGTTGACTTTTGGTTTATTATTCTTGTAGTATGTACCTACTGAAGGTAGACAATTCTGATCGGCCTCAAAATTTTACATTATACATTTCATGACACGTATAGGGTGTTTCAGAAGTCGGTACGAATTTGAAATAGCTATGATTTTTTTTCAATGATGGTTGGCAGCCCTGATTCTTAGATTGTTGTTATCAGTAATCTGTCCCATTTATGGTGTGATAAGGTTCATTTTAGCCCCATAGCGCCCCACGGGTTTGGGCGATCGGGCTGAAAACCTTGCGGGCACAACTAGATGGTAAACCGAGTATTTTGTCAACATTTCAGATTAAAAAAAATTCCTACTGCCCAAAACGGCCCGGATGGGGTGGTGGATACCAGGAGGGCCACTTTAGGGAGGGTTGGGCGCGGGACTGGTGGGGTTTCCCCCGTCTCACTGGTCTAGAATGCATGAAGTAAGTGAAAGGTGTGCGAATGAGCAATTTAGGGGAAAATGTGTGTCCTCGCATGTGTCTTCAAGTTTGGTGTGCGTCATTGTAAGTTCAGATCTTTATTTTTGTCTAGGTTAGTCGAGTTAGTTTTAAGGAGGGGAGGAAATTTTTTAGAAGTACTCGCCCTCCACCAGACAAGCAAACGTGGTGAGAGCAACCACCCATGATCCGAAAACTGCAAGTTAGGTACAAGAAGAGGCAGAAGAGTAGGTCTGTTGCATTTGGCAGCCACCAACGACCCAAACACCACAAGTTACAAGAAGAGGTGGGATAGTAGGTAGGTCCGCTGCGATGACTCCTGTCCCAAAGAATTTCGAGCCAACATAATGATAAGACCTCCTTTAAAACCCGGCACCTCCACGTTGGTCCATCCCGGGCGCACAAGAATGGTGTGACTAACGCCAGAGGGGACAGGAGGGCCTGCTGTACTCCCCATCAGTGGTAATCACACTGTCGGAAACTCCCCGCCGGCCGACGAGTGGCGATTTACATTGAAATCATGGGCATAGACCGGCGTGGGGGAGGGCCGAGCCGCCGGGTAGACGACACATTCTCCTTCCCACAGCTATGAACGCCGGACGTCGGGCACCACGTCGTGCAGTACGAACTGCTCTCACGGCCCGACGGATCGCGAGGCGTCCGGCGTTCATAGCTGAGGGAGGGAGACTGTGTCGTCTACCCGACGGCTCGGCCCTCCCCCCCCCCCCCCCCCGCCGGTCATTGCCTATGATTTCAACGTAAATCGCCCCTCGTCGGCCGTCGGGGAGTTTGTGACAGTGTGATAACCCCATTAGGGGAGTTCTGAATATCAAGAACAAGAAGAAATTTGAGGAAACAAGTGCACTTCCCCTAGAGGAAGAAAGAGAGCAGAAGGTACGTGAAAGGTTGTAATGGGCCAGAAATGGCCTTAGATACAACCTAAGAAGCTCTGTACAGCGGACGGCGTAGGGCGGACGGACATTTCGGATTAGGAATCTAGACCTCTCGAAACGGATAATGTCAAATTTTGAGGCCGATCGAAGTCGTCGACCTCCGTCGCGATTACATAGGTGTATTTTTCCATGAATAATAAACCAAAATAAGTTGTCGTTTCCCGAGTAATTTTGGACGCATTTTTGGAGGTCCCGCATCTGTCCAAATATTGTAAAGGAATTTTTTTTTTTTCAAAAATATTTTCTTTTGACACACAATTAATTTTTGTATTATTAACCTATATCAAAGAATCATAATCCCTTGTGTAGAATGTGCAGCGTTTTTAACATGCCCTAAGCCATCCTTGTATTTGCAGATCTGTTTGAAGGCTTGGTCCCAATGCCGGTTCATCAGGCTATGGCAGCGTACGACGTGAGGAAAAACGAACTCGTGAACCGAGAAATCAACGAACTTCGTGGTGCCACCCAATTGCTTAACAGGTGCTTTTCCCTCTTGCGACCCATACACAGTTAATCCACCACTTGACTGTACCATCTTGAATTTACTCTGCCCTATGGCACCATTTCGATTTTTTCAATTAACCGCGTGATTTCAGCGTCTTGGCATCATTAAATTTACCCGCTGCCATCGAGGAGACGTCTGGAGAAACAGTTCCACAGTCGCTCGTTGATAAATCGACGGCCATATTGTCCGCCGGGGGGAGCAGCAAGCTGGAGAGCTTAATCAGCGAGCTTCCAGAATTATTGAAGAGAAACACTGAAATTCTCAACGAGGTCAGGATTTAACCATTATGTTATAAAGTGATTGTCATTAACGAAATCCGTCGTCCATTGAGGGTGTTTTTTTTTTTTTTGGAAGTTGTGTTGATTTTGGCCAAACATTCAACAATTTCAATGGTTCTGGGCTAAAAACACTTTGGGTTTGGGCCAACGCTTCTGAGAAAAAAGTGTGTTTGGGCAAATGCTTTAATAATAATTATTGGTGAATAAGTTAAGAACACCTAGGGGACGATCCGATACTACCTTTGTGTTTAAGTATCGATACTAACACTTTCATAGTGGTATCTAATCAGCCGATTTTATACTCGTTTCGAAAGAAAATCCGCAGTATCGAATGAGTAATTCACGTTTTTGATTACAATGGTTCAACATTTTGTGAGGACTATTTTCATCCATATTGAAACACTAGCCGAGCACCCACCCAATCTTTGTACTCAAGAGAAATAGTAATTTGCTTTACAACAAGACGCAACTCCCGTGGTTGCAAGCTGCTAGAGTCATACAGCAGGACGAAGAAGAGGAATTGTTCAGTGATTACTTGCCTATCGATAGGTATCACGTTGTAGGCCTACTTCATCCTTACGCAAGTTATCTAATTTTTTCTTATTTTCAATAGCATGAACTCAATGAGTAGTACTCATATCGATAATTTTCTTTCGAAACGTTCTAATCGAATATAATGAATCAGATACCTTCGAAATCGATATAATGAATTGGATACCTAATATCGTATCGAAAGTAGTATCGGAACGTCTGTAGGTTTGTTCCAGGTCTGACGGCGTCTGTTGACAAAAGTTGACAGCTGTTGACTGCAGTCCCAGTGCCTTCTGAATCGCTGATGAGTTCTGTCGAACTGACCTGGAACGTGAACTATCAACAAAATGTGTTGAGCCAAGTCACGTGAATCATCGTGAAGTAATGCTACTACAATTTAATTACTTCACGGTGATTCACGTGACAATAAATTTCATGTGGAAAAATCCAATTGATAAACTCGGATACTTTTTGGTTTATTTTATTCAGAATAATCAACCTTTTTCGAGAGAGGAGTATCATAAGGGCGGGAATGAGTCATTTAGTGTTTGAGGGTGCACAACTTGGCACGCCGAGCACCACAATAAAGTTAGAAGGTTATGAGAGAGGTTTCAACTGGGTAGGGTTATCCTAGTCGACAGAACCCAACCGAACTCATTCGAGCTGTCGGTTTCCGTCCGACAGCAGTTAAACTGCTGTCAACCTAGAAATCGACCTGGAACAGCCGGCGACGGCGAGTTTTCGCCCACCCAGTGACCTGGAACAGCAGTTTTCTCTACTGCGCATGTCTCCGTCGATTTCTGTTAACAGTCCGTCAAAGCTGGAAAGAACCTTTTGTCGTACAGTAAGGCTACAAATTCTTTTGGAGAATTTAGCATACAGTAGTGATACGTTCAGAACAAAGTAAATTTTTTGGTGAGTAGGAACACAAACTCAAGGGTTTTCAGGAAATTTGGCACGGAGTAGTTAGGTTTGTTCCAGGTCTGACGGCGTCTGTCGACAGAAGTCAGAGTCTGGACATAGAGAAGGGACACTATTTTATGGACTTTCGTGAAATTAAACATTGAGAAGTGATAATATTACTTATATTATAAGCTCGAATAACATTACATTTTTCCATGGAGTAGGAACACAACAGTAACTTGTATCACTTCTCAATGTTTAATTTCACTGAAGTCTTGAAGTAACTGTCAGCACGGAGTAGTTATCAGCAGTAATGTAAATCTTTTGATCGAGAAGACTTGAATTTAAGCAATGAGAAGTGATAGATCGTATAGCGATAAAGTTTTCCACGGGGTAGTAACACAACAGTAACTGTTGTTCTATTAACACAACTGTTGTGTTCCTACTTCATGGACAAATTTTACGCTATTCGAGGTTTTATCACTTCTCAATGGTTCATTTCTTAAAGTCTTACAGTTTGCATCGGGGTAGTTCAATCAATCAATCAATCAATCAATCAATCAGTTTTTATTGCAAAAGCCAAACTGGCATAGCAATCGTCAATTACAATAAAATAGACTTAAAACTAAAACAAACAAATATAACACAGAGAAACTTAAAATTAAACAAAGGGCAATACTTGACAAGACACAACAAACAACTCTTTTAAATGGTATAAAAACAAACAAAAACGCGAGAAGACATTCAGTACCGATCCATATTAACATTATACTCAAGAAAATGGATTTCAAAAAACTCAGATACCGAGTACAGTTCAGCGTCAATTAGTATGCCCTTCAATGTCTTCTCAAAAGCAATAAGGGGGAGGGCCTTTAACGAGTCTGGCAAGTGATTGAAGAGGCGAGCACCTATTTGAAAAGGGTTACACTTTAGAGTTATCAACACTGCTCGATGAAAACATTTACTGCTGATTCAGCAGTTATTGTTTTCATCGAGAAGGGACCCCGATTAGAAGACTTTTTTGAAATAGCATTAAATTTTTCCATGGAGTTTTCGATATGGAAAAATTAAACCCTATTCGAGTTTGTATCACTTTTCAATGTTTTATTTCACTGAAATCTTAGTTATTGTAAAAATGTCTAAGTGCGGAACACAAGTTTTGCAAACAATTTGCCCACCTTTGCCCTTCCGCATCGCGATTCCGACGACCTCTCCTTTCCCATATTTTTAGTGTTCACACCATAATCATTTATAAAAGTTTAAAAAATTAGTATTTTGCACAATAAAATCGAAAAGTTTAGGTACCTAATGAAACAATCCCTGCGCAGAATTAAAAACTGAAGTACAATATAAACTAATAATTTTTTTGAATATTCTTCGGAATAGTGAACAAATCATGATTGCTGCAGCAACCTAAAAACTGAAAGTGAACAAAACCATAAGGTTATAAAATCGCACATTTCCGCCAAATTTAATCGGGATCATTTGTGTCTTTCTTTTTCCATTCATCCTCCAAGTCTAATTCTATTATAACACGAGCAACATCCTCATGATTTGAATCAAAACGTTGTTTAATCTATTTCCAGACTGAAAGACTTCTGGATGAGGAACAAGCTTCAGATACTCAGCTCAAAGAACAATTCAAGGACAAATGGACGAGAACGCCCTCAGTTAAACTCACGGAGAGTTTCAGGAACAACTTGACTAAGTACCGAGAAATCATCAATACTGCCATCAACGCCGACAAAGTGAGCACCATTTTCAATTTCAGTGGTACATCACTGGCAGTTGTGAGTCCGTATAAACGTTTTCTCTCACTATTGGGGTACTAAACCGTTGCATTATGACTGAAGGTAACGCGTGATAAGTTCGAGGCTCACAGTAGAGGGATTTCTCTGCTGAGTCAAGGTGTTGACGCCATGAAGAACGCTCTTCCTCAGCCTGGCTCTAATGGAAAGGAAACTGCCTCTTCAAGGAAGCTCAAACATCTGATGGAAGAGGTATGTCTTATGATTACAACTTCGAAGATTTTATCATTAACATGCGTCTAAGTTGGAGATGTTGTCAGAGTTATGTGTGCGGATTCGAGTTAAAAGTACTATGTTGAGTAAATTTTCAAGGAAATGGGCTTGGGAACTGCATCTCGTCTAACATTTTTTTCTGAAATAAGTTCATAATTTGTAGCAGTATAGTGAGTTTTGGGCTCCTGCAATCAAAACAAAAATTGTAAGGACACTTTCGAAATTTTCAATGGGGGTGGGGAATGGGTATCTCGGTGGAGGTGGACGCCAACATAACAAAACCAAAAAAGTAGAAACGCTGCAAATTTTACACAAGAGTATAATATACTCTAATAATATTATTATTCTTTGATGTTGCTTACTTGTGCAAAAATTTAATTCTGTCGAGAAATTTTATTTTTTCAAAATGTTTTCTTTTTACTCGAAAAATATTTGACCTCCTGGGACCCTTCAAAAATCCCATTTGTAGCCCCATGAAAGCCCTATAGATCGCCATAGTGAAATCGGATCGTTCCGGGACCCCCTAAAATGGATTCTACGTCCAAAAATACTTCGAAAACGACACCTAACTCGATCCCATAGCCAAAAGCCTTCAAAACACTCCTCCCACAGCCCAATTTTAGCCCCATAGCGCCCCACGGGTTTGGGAGATCGGGCTGAAAACCCTGCGGGCACAGCTAGATGGTGAACCAAGTGTTTTGTCAAAATTTCAGATTTGTGAGAGAAAATGTGAGACGAGTTCCCTAGCCCATTCTGAAAGTTGTTTTTACATTCTTTTATGATTGACTTGATTGTGGCCGTGCCAATACTGTGTTGGTTCGTACGTGTTGCACGTTCATATACAATCAATCCACCCGATGGTTCCACGTCGGCTCTCTGGTAAGTACCTCGTGTCCATTTCAGGTGGAGACGCTGAAAGCTGAAAGAGACGTTATTGAGTCCGAACTCAAAAGCGGGACAACTGACATGAAGGAAACGTTCCTCTTAGCGTTGGCCGACAACGGCCACATTAACGAAGCTGTGATGTCCACTGAGGCTCTCGGTAAGGCGTACGGACCTCTTCAACAACAAGTCAAAGACAGTATCAACAAACAACAGGCTCTTCTGGCCAAAATCCAGGTAATGATCTTTTGTGCTTGATATCGCAACGGACATACTGCAGTGCTATTTACTGTATCGTCTTAACAATGAAAAGTTTGGCAAGTTTCATAATTGCAAAGTATACCCCACCCATTACATAATCGTTTTTGACAACCGCAGGAAAGCAACACCGAATTTGTTTCTGAGCGTTCTGGAGATGGAGGGATGGCTGGTCAACGTGAGGCAATGTTGAAGGAACTCGCTCAAGCTCACGACGCTTACATGGAACTCCAAAATCATCTTAGGGATGGCACAAACTTCTACAACAACCTCACTGAAGTAAAAATTCTCGACTGTTTGACCTTATCGTAATTTATGAAGCGTTTGCAACTTACGCTGTTTTTGCTTCAGGTCTTACTTTCGTTCCAAAACAAAGTGACCGATTTTTGCTTTGCCCGAAAAACCGAAAAAGAAGAACTTATGAAAGACTTGACTCATGAGCTCAGCAGAGGTCCGTCATCTACGGACGGCACAGGTACACATTTTTACATTATATTAACGATGAATGGGCAATTCGCGTGTCTTTTTTTCTTTTATTTTTCTGAAAGTGCTTCCTGAGACAATAAGGTAAACAATAGTAAGCCGCCTGAAATCGCTTCCAGAAAATTTATATAATTTATGAAAAATTACAGCGTTTGAAAAACAAGGGGGGAACACTGCCATGAAGTGTGACGTCACAACAATTTGTGGAGAGTGCTGACGAGAGTCGTCGGTAATGTTTTCATGTCGGGCAACTCGCGGCATTTAGATTAAAAATAGAATAACAATCCAGGTAAACAACGGCGAAAGCATAAAGCGTGAAAGTTACGTTAAATTATGGGAGGATTGTTCAGCCCAGTGTTGCTACTTCACTACTCCTTTAAAAATAAAAATCGCTGTGAATCCTTCTGATACGGCATAAAACTATGCGTATCATGTATTATGAATTATTTTTTCCGTCCTAAAGCTGATGATACTATAGTCTGTCTGCAATGACGTTGGGCTCCGAACCTGCTCCCCAGTGGCTGAGGCATGAACTACGACCAGAATTTGGGAAGTTGGGTGCGGTTTGGTGGTAACATTGGCTCCCCTCCGTTTGTCCACGTGTTGAGTTACGTTTTGGTCTGGTCGTGAAGATAATGTTATGTTAGTTATTGTAAGCTGAAAACATCAGTGAAATCGATAGGTTAACCTGCAGAAGAGGCGTTTGGATTGCGGGGACAAACTACTCCCAGGTGTGCCGCTTCAAAGGGATAAAATTAACAGAAAAATGTCTCAAATGGGGAAAATTCCCCGTTTTTTGGTTCTCTCGGCTGCCGCAAGGATCAGGGTCGGAGCCCAACGTCATTGCAGACAGACTATAGCGCTCCCAGTAAGAGATTCATTGGAACTTTGACTTCACTGATGTTGGAGAGACTTGCGGTCAAATCCCCACTAATTCAAACTGCGCGTTTCGTTTTTTCGTTATATCTCCTCCAATGATTTGAGCATGGCACGAGCTGGCAGAGTTGGTTGTCCCCACATTTACCTGATAACGCAACGCTGGTGGAGTTGGGATATTTTCACTTGCAATGGGCTTCTTGAAAAGGTCAGAATTCAGCATTTCTGACAACATATTCGGATTCAGCACCCTTTAAAACCCATAAACCCCAATTTTTAATTCGAAAATCCTTATAGGTACGTGCTGAGCTGTTTTCGAAATGTTAGAGATTTTGAAATGAACGCCGGGCGTATTTGACGTCACACCTTGCCAGGCTGCACGTCGAGTAGTTGGGCACAGAGCCGCCAGAGCGGTAGATAATAAATCTGAACAGAATCGGAATAAAAGCACTCGGCCCGGGTCGAATTTTAATAACCTTCTTTGATAATAACCTCGATGCTCAATTTTCGAATGACCTTCTCTAATTATTAACCCGATTTTCGATTTTTGGAGTCGACTTTTCGCGTAGTAAAGTTGGCTGACTTGCGTAGATGAGAGAAAGAGGGAGCTCCCGGCCAATCAAAAGACGACGAAGCAGCCCACGTCATGTACCCTCTCCAGACATTGGAATTCAAATATCATATTGGTTTATTATTCTTGGAATAATACACCTATGTTTTCGCGACGGAGGTCGACGACTCGGATCGGCCTCAAAACTTGACATTATCCGTTTCAAGAGGTCTACATTCAAAATCCGGAATGTCCGTCCGCCGTCCGGGCCGTTTTGGGCAGTAGGAATTTTTTTAAAATCTGAAATTTTGGCAAAATACTTGGTTTACCATCTAGTTGTGCCCGCAAGGTTTTCAGTCCGATCGCTCAAACCCGTGGGGCGCTATGGGGCTAAAATGGGGCTACAGGAGGGGTGTTTTGAAGGCTTTTAGCTATGGGATCGAGTTAGGTGTCGTTTTCGAAGTATTTTTGGACGTAGAATCCATTTTTGGGGGTCCCGGAACGATCCGATTTCACTGTGGCGATCTATAGGGCTTTCATGGGGCTAAAAATGGGATTTTTGAAGGATCCCAAGAAGTTAAATATTTTTCGTGTAAAAATTAAAGAATTTTTGAAAAAAAAAATCCCCCCCAAAAATTTTTTTTGGAATATAAAAATCCAAAAAAAAAAATTTTTTTTTATTGACAGAATTAAATTTCTGTACAAGTAACCTATATCAAAGAATAATAAACCCTTGTGTAAAATTTGCAGCGTTTTTTCCTAGGGCCCTATAAATAATTGAAACGGGTTTTCTGCAATATGGACCCGTTTTCGTAACTTTTAAAGCACGACCTTTGCAGGAAAAACATTTTAAAAAATCATTAAAGGAACTCATTAGCTGGACTTTGGCGCAGTTGGATCGCCTCTGGGGCACTCTGAACCTCTTTCCCGAGGCCCCCCCCCCCTCCTAGGGCGTTCCTCAACAACCTACAATCTGTAATTCACTGAGCCTCATTGTATTGATTTAATATGATTATAATCTGTTTTTCTACAGTTCCAAAGAAAGAGCCTCCTGCACGACCACCTCCACCGCAGTTTACTCCGACCGGCAATGAATCCGTGGCACCTTCAAGTGCTCCTCACAGCCTGCAGTATCCACTACAGCCAACAATGCCCATGCCGTACGCCCCCCCTCCGCAAGCTCCTTACCCCCAGTACACTCCCCTTCCAGCTGGTTACAACCCCTACGCCACCATGCCCGGCTACGCACAGCCTCCCCAAGGTATGTTAACAAGGTCTCATTCAGTTATATAAACTACAGGGTGGCGCAATAGGATTGGACACGTTTTGAATTGTTCTCAAATAGTCAATTTTGAGGATACCGGGTTGAAATAAAGCTTAAACTGTTGAGCTAAAAACGGAGTTAATTTTACAGTCTAGTGGTCTTAATTATGAAACATGATGTCCATCATATGGCCTCCTTTCTGAATGATCCATTCTTGGAGTCGGTCGCCGAAGTATGTTGGCCGGGATTGAGGCGATTTCAGCTTGGATAGACGTCTTCAACTCCTGAAGATTGTGGGGTTTGTTCCTGTAGAGCGTCGCGGACTAGAAACCACACCAAGTCGGACACGTTTGACATTCTCTTAGCTCCTCGCCGACCTCAATCTCCCTCTGAATGAAGGCACACAAGAAGTTCGGAGTTTACGCACCCAACTCAAAATCGTGTTTCGCGAAGGCATTACACCATCAACGCGCGCTTGACGGCAAAGATTGACTCGTTACTCCGCACAAACTCCTCAAACTGCCACGCCCTCCCTTTCAATTGCGTCCGATCCTATTGCGCCACCCTGTACTAAACGTGAACTGTTTTCAAACACACTTTCTTGTTTCAGGTTACCCCTACCCCCCTCAACAATACCCACCGCAGCAATACCCCCAGCACTACGGGACATACCCCGGCCCCCAGCAGCACCAATACCCCCCCAGAGGCCCCTGGTAGGTGATGTACTAGGATTCCGCCAAAACGTTCAAGGGCTTGAAGAGACACTGACAAGGCTCATCCTCTTGTAGATACACGAAGTAAATTGATAATTGTTATTTTTCAGTATTTTCGCATATACGAAAACAATGTTATTCTTGTTCCATTTATCACTGTAAGAAACTAGGTTTCGACGAGATGTTAGACGATGCCGGTTTTCCCGCATTATTAGCTTATTACGAGAATTGAATTTCACATGAAACAACCTAAAATCGAGACCAAACATCACTGATTTATTGAGATTACTTGGTTCACTGTCTGAGGTTTCCTCCATAAAATGAATGATTCAGGGTTATAATTTGGTGTATTAACGGTAGGTTAGCAAGATGTCAAAAATTAAATGAAAATTCATTTTGTGGCCGGGAAGAGGGAAGAAAAAATTGTGGCTGGAATCATCATTTGACGATTCTCTGTTACTGTTGTGGCTGGATTTTTTCGTTGGAATTCGGCCGAACATAGTAACTATCAATCTATTAACAAACAAAGTACTGGGCTCAGAGAAATTAGGTTTCTGAGCAGAGCGAAATTACTAATGATTATTTAGAATTTTGAATGGCCGCTCTTCTGTAAAACTGATCCGTCGGAAATGTATAAAAATTTACTTTTGGGTTTTGTTACGTTGGTGGCCGTGAATATGGTCTGTCCCTTGACTATTATGTGGTTGTATGGCTTACTTGAACGAGGCACGATAAGACGAAGGGCGCACTTTTGACACTTGATAAACTTGGCGAAACTATGACGAATCAAGGATCAATTTCGCACTACAACCGCACGTAATTGAACGAAATAAACCTGCGGGCTCTCCTTTCAATTGTGGTTATAACGTTGTGTAACCTGACAGTTGATTTCGTTGGCTGACCAATGGTCAATGGAGAGCCCGTCCTGAAATACCTGAAATTTTTCAAAGTGTCCTAGAAAGTTTTTTTACTGTGGGAGCCCAAAACCCACTGTCATTGTTTCATTTTATGGTGTTCTTTCAAAAACAAAAAGTAATCGAGATGCGGTTCCCAGGACAATTCTGAAGCCTTCACTATAATTTAATTATTCAAGGTCACATCTACCTAACAGTGCATTTAAACATTTCTTTGCTTCTAATTTCCTCGACTGACCCAAGTGGTTCGTCAGTTTTTACTCAATCATTGTTACTTCCTAGAGAGGTTTGGAGAGGTTGGAAAACCAGGAGTTATGGCTTCATTTCTCCAACTGCCTAAAGGTAAATATTAAGACGTTTCCTGTGACTGGCTGCAACTCACACCTACAAAAGGTACTTTTCCACACTCTGAAGGCCGTCGTTGAATTTATTGATTGATTGATTGATTGGCTGTCGTTGCCATAATTTTCCTAAGTTGTTTTTTCAGCCGATTGTAAGAGGCATAACACTGAAAGAGAAAAGTCTCATCAATAAACGATGCATCTGTTTTCGGTATGTGCTCTGAAGTTGCTCGATGGCGAGTTATGGTAGGTTGTAGTTCGCCTCAATGAGCAGTAACGCACAGCTATGACACTGAGGACACATGGGGGACTATCCATAGCGCTCCTGGCTGGTCGGACTTTCACTTTTCGCTCACCAGTTGACAGCCAATGCACTCCCGGCGCTGCCTCGTAATGTGAACTTCGCCACTGGCATCCCTAACGTGATCTCTAATAGATATTATAGAAGCGATATGTTGTGCGGGAACTGCGTCGAAAAATCGGTACTTTTCCGTTATAACCCCACCCCCCAACGCGATTTTGGTTGGCTTTGGGTGCCTTAAAGCCATCGGGAGGGGTGTGTATGAAACACGAAATCGCGTGGGGGGGGGGGGGGGGTATAACGGAAAAGTAGGTACCGAAAAATCATTAAATTTTCCGCCCGATCCGTCCCAGTTAAGGCAATCCATCCCTGGACGTCTCTCTTGTTCTCAATTCATCCCCAGCTTGGCACCAACTTTTCAAACCGTGGACAGGACTTGGGGACCATTTTGGTAAACCTTGGAAACCCTTATCCAGGTTGGCACCAACATTGCAAGCCTTGGACGGATCTGGAAAGCTTGGGGCCATCATCTAAAGCCTTATGCAGCTTGGCACCAGCGTTGCAAGCCTTGGACAGACCTGGAAAGCTTGGGACCATCTTGGTAAACCTTGGAAACCCTTATCCAGCCTGGCACCATATTGGCATGCCATGGAAATCCTTAGGTAGCTTGGACCGAGCAGAGACGAGAAATATTCACTGAAGGTGCGAATCTGGGAGTATCGGTTGGTTTCCATTTGGGGAGATGTTGTGGAATCAGGAGTGCAGTGGCTTTGATCCTTGGGGGAGCGCAGTGGTCCCTTTCTCTGGGTCCAGGAGTGCAATGGCTAAACCCACATGCACGAGCCTGGGAACTAGTCGCCACACTCTGGCAGGTACGCTGTCTACTGTTTCGGGGCTATGCTCACCTGCTGGATTGCATGAATGGGCTGTGGACACTGGTACTTATCGAGCCCCTGCCACCTGCCATGCTGTGGGTCAGGAGGTAGTCAAGCTGAACCAGGAGCTGGAAATTCAGAAATCAGAGCTTAGTGGCCATTAGCCAGTCTTCGCCTACATCTCTGCCATTTGTCATGATTTAGCAAAGCTTAGTTAGAGTAGAATACAAGCCATGTGACTTCGCTAGACCCTGACAACATCCTTGCTTTTTTGACATTTTGGCGTTGACATTTTCCCTCGACTCTTAGTGCAAATCACTTCCACCTCGGGATGGGTCGGATGGGACTCCCCACGCAGCCACCCGACACCTGACACTGGTGATTAGTGTCATCAGTTTACATCCCCTGGAACCCTCTTCTTCCCGAAAATAAATGGGTGGATCCCCCACTTCCTTCGTCTTGTATTTTATATTGAGAATAGTTTACACAGGAATTGTTCCAAAAAAATTCGTCCAAGCACTCTATTTCCATTGGTTGTGCCCGTTATCTCCAGCCAAACCAACTATTGTAAAAGAAGGTACAGTCTTAGGAACATTGTGCCATTTATTCAGCTAGTATTACGAATTTGTACGTTTTTCGACCATTACCACCTGGAAGCCTTTTACAGAACTTTACTCATCAAACGGTGATTCTGTTCTCGCTTGTTCATTTTGAGCTCTGTCACACGATAGCCCTGTCGTTAAGGGAATGCGTCTCGGCCCTTGTATAAGTTTGTTTTAGTGACTAGCGACTTTTCGCACCATGTTATGTAAAATTGGAACAATTTATATTCATCTGTACGTTTTAGGTTATTTGACGCATCGAAATGATTATCTCTGAAAATATATTGCCTAATATTTTAGTAAGATGATTCTTTCTTTTTGTTATCTTGCATCCTGCGTGACTTGGCGAATTCTTCGGTGTTGGGATGTAGTAACTTTTTTTTTTACTATGCCGAATTTTCTAAGGCTTTTTCAGCCATTAGGGCTCTTGTTTTCCACTAAAGGTTTGCTATTGCTTCGTCGTCATTGTTCTGCTGTAGGCGATAAGGCTCAAGCGCAGAGCAAGCCGTCAGGTCGGCGTCATCCATATCAGCAGAGGTACACGGGGCAGACGGGAGACCTGGCGACTCCGATTCTGTGTAAGTGAGCCTGCAGAAAATCATGGGAAAGGCGAAAAAGGCGTGAAAAAGGCAAAAGGCGAAAAAGGCATGAAAGACGTGAAAAGGAGGAGGAGGCGAAAAGGCGAAAAAGGCGAAGGCGGAAAAGGCGAAAACGGCATGAAAGGCGCGAAAAGGCGAAAAGGAGGAGGAGGCGAAAAGGCGAAGGCGGAAAAGGCGAAAAGTGGCATGGCGCCTTTTCCGCCTTTTCGCCACAAAGTCCTTTACACGCCACTTTTCGCCTTTTTGCATTTTGCGCCTTTTTCGCGCCATTTTCGCCATTTCGCCTGTACATTGATTAATACCTACTATTATGGAAAAGTCGAAGTTTGAATTTACGGCAGGACGGGAAATCTGCTGTTCACACCTCGACTCCGCCTCCCTATTGGCCAACGCAGCCTCTCAGTCCACTGGCCCTTCATTGGCCGGACCTCCCGGATCCCATGAGACATGACGTAAATTCAAATTGTTCAGAACATCTTTCGATAAATATCCACATCATAAAAGACTTTGTCTCAAAGATGATTTGATCCCATACTTTTTGACTTCTAAGAACAAGGCCCCGGGCGATATGACCCAAAATTCAGATGCACGTTCATTCCTCATTTTCGGATAATTTATACCGAAGAATAATAAAACCCTCGTGTAAAATTTGCGGCGTTTTTTAACGCTTTGTTCGAATTTTCCCATCTGTTCCGGGTTTTTTGAAAATGGGATAAAACGTTCAGATTCCTAATTAAAAAATCCTCTAAGCTATAGAAAAAATTACTTCTTATATTTTTAATCCTAAGTTTCCTATAGATTTCTTCTAAATTCCGCGAAAGTGCTTAGCGAAGTTTTCGCCGATTTCTATGAACCCGGGGAACCTTTTTTTAAATCTAGGCGCACCATTGTGTTCGTCGTGGAAGAGTGGCAGCGGGGCAAGTGGACGAGCGCCGGTAACCAAGATTGCAGCCTTCTTCTTCAGTTTTTCATTTTTTTCAAACATTTTTACGTAAAAAGTTTACTATTGAATCGTTGTCTTTGTAATTTTTGTAATTTTTTTCTACACACAAACAAGTATTTTTTGTAATTTTTCAATAAATTAGTTTAACTTGAAAGTCCGCAATACTTTTCCTTATTTTCAAAAGGTTTGATTTAAAAAAATAAGTTTTAATGGTTTACATGGTACTTACTAAGTAGCTACTAGTGTGAATCATTTAACAGAAACAATTTATTTGGAAAATTATTTAATAATAGTGACAAGTGGGGAAAAAAGAATTATTCAGTTATTATTTTGCGAAAATGCGGAGTCGCCACGTCAAAACCCGATAGATCCAACATTAAAATATGATTATCTCAGGGTGTTATTAACCCAGCAGTCTATCACTGCAGTATATAATGCCTGACATTACTACCTACCAAGTGACGTTTATTGGTTTTGCGATAAAAAAAAAGTGGGGAGCTGCAATTTTAAATTTTTAGGTTTTTTTGCTTTCCTGTAAAATTCAGAAGAGTGGATCTACAGGATTTTGGAACGGCAGCCCTCATATCTCGTCTCTGGCCAGGGGGGCCACTGCTTCTTGCTTGATTCATCGTCTATGGACCAAGCAGGCCACTTCTCCTCACGTTGTATCTGATCTAGAGGTACCACCATATCTTATCCAGCGATGTGATATGGCCTTGAAAGGGTCGCAAAACGTCGCCTGAAGTAAAACGCTGCAAATTTTACACAAGGGTTTATTATTCTTTGATATACATTACTTGTGCAGAAATTTAATTCTGCCAATGAAAAAATTAAAAAAAAAATTTTTTTTTGGATTTTTATCAAAAAAATTTTTTTTTGGATTTTTTTGTTCAAAAATGTGTTTTTTCAAAAATTCCGTATTTTTTACTCGAAAAATATTTAACATCCTGGGATCCTTCAAAAATCCCATTTTTAGCCCCATGAAAGCCCTATAGATCGGCACAGTGAAATCGGATCGCTGCGGGACCGCAAAAAATGGATTCTACGTCCAAAAATACTTCGAAGACGACACCTAACTCGATCCCATAGCTAAAAGCCTTCAAAAAACCCCTCCCGTAGCCCCATTATAGCCCCATAGCGCCCCACGGGTTTGGGCGATCGGACTGAAAACCTTGCGGGCACAACTAGATGGTAAACCAAGTATTTTGTCGAAATTTCAGATTTAAAAAAAAATTCCTACTGCCCAAAACGGCCTGGACGGCGGACGGACATTTCGGATTTAGAATGTAGACCACTTGAAACGGATAATGTCAAATTTTGAGCCCGATCGGAGTCGTCGACCCCCGTCGCGAAAACATAGGTGTATTATTCCAAGAATAATAAACCAAAAATCTGGATTTTTTTTTTCAAAAAAAATTTTTTTGGATTTTTTTTTTCAAAAAAAAAAATTGTTTTTTCAAAAATTCTTTATTCTTTACTCGAAAAATATTTAACCTGGGATCCTTTAAAAATCCCATTTTTAGCCCCATGAAAGCCCTATAGATCGCAACAGTGAAATCGGATCGCTGCGGGACCCCAAAAAATGGATTCTACGTGCAAAAATACTTCGAAAACGACACCTGACTCGATCCCATAGCCAAAAGCCTTCAAAAACCCCCTTCTGTAGCCCCATTTTAGCCCCAGAGCGCCCCACGGGTTTGGGCGATCGGACTGAAAACCTTGCGGGCACAACTAGATGGTGAACCGAGTATTTCGTCAAAATTTCAGATTTAAAAAAAAATTCCTACTGCCCAAAACGGCCCGGACGGCGGACGGACATTTCGGTTTTGGAATCTAGACTTCTTTAAACGGATAATGTCAAATTTTGAGGCCGATCGGAGTCGTCGACCCCCGTCGCGAAAACAGGTTTATTATTCCAAGAATAATAAACCAAAAGGTAGGAAAGTGCGTAAGCCTTCGAAACTGAAAGGACGAAAACCCCGGTGCTATGGAAGTTGATTTGCCCAACCGTCTGCCTGATTTGCCAACCGAAAGACCTCTCCGCCTCTCCAGTAGGGGCCGATCAAAGACGAGTAGAAAATCCTAAGTGAAGACGCCTGCGTCATAGTCGAAGACAACGGCACCCGCCGAAGTTCATCTGGCCACTTGGGCGAAAGACATGGCGTTCAACGTGTCCTGTGCCAATACTTCTTGGCCCCGTCTGGAAATGGAAGATCTGATGGTGGCACCAAAGACGTCATAAGACATGTGAGGTCTGTGAGTGAGGAAGACTGCGGGCAGCGGGATGGAAAACGTGTTCCTCAGGTCCCCGAGGAAGCTCATCAAGTGGGAGCCTGAGGCCGTGGAGGATCGTCAAGTTGAGTTGGTACGATCTTACCATCTGCCCTGCGAAAATAGCTGTCCACGGAGCAAACAGACCTGAGGAGAGGCTACGGTGAAATGATCGACGGAAAATTAAACTACGGGTGACGACTGGTGAGGTGCAGCAGCTGGTGGAAGACAGTTCGATGGTAATGAGCGGTTGGACACTTGAACAAGGAAGTGTCAGGAGACGGCTCCAGTTGGTGATGACACCCAGCAATGGATATGTATTGGATAATTGAGTGCGAAAATTGGCGGATTTGGGGTTTGCTGAGTGTTCGTGGTAGAAGGTTATTTTGTCCTCGTAAAAAAATACGGATTAATTCCGCGGGCATCAAAAGCCACGAGCTGCGATTTTCAATATAATACCTATCTCGTTGACCACAAAATGAAAGTTGGCAAAACAAATATGGCGGACACTGCTCACACATAAGCCAAGGGAGGCACATTGCGTCTGTGTTGTGGAAATGAAAGGCAGGAGTAGGTGGCAGGGGGGGCTGCCCCCGCTCAGATAATAATGATGGATCACTCAAACTTCCCCCAACACCCTTAATAATATTATGCCCTCTTGTATTTTGAGTTCAGGTCCCCTGCCATTCCGCTCCCTTCATCCACTACCTTGACATATATTTTTAACGAGTTACTGGAGTAGAGATCCTCTTGGGAGAGTAAGTTTTTTTTGGGGGAAAAACTACTTGGGTTTTTTTTAATATCCGGAGGGACGATGAGAGGAAAATTTGGAGGATTAGGGAGAACTTTCCAATAAATCGTTACTACGCGAGGGGTAAAGGTGAAAATTCTAAAATTGTGGACTGCCAGCTTGGTAATGTCGAATCACGAAAGTTTTCTTAGAGCATTTCCTATCGACGCACAGTGGTCCAGAACCCCCGAAACGTGATCGAAACTCAATTTTTTCACTTCAATTTAATTTTTCTACAGATTTGAAAATTTTATCCTTTGTTCTTGAAACACCCAAGCCTGCCAAGGCTTTCCCGAAAACTGCCTAGAAAAGTTTGCAGGAAATTCGAAATGTTTAAAGTAGACTGATGCTAACGATTTTTTTGAAAATGTAGCGATTTGTATTTTTTTTTTCTTATTTCCAACATTTGGAGAGCTTTGCTGATTGGTTAATCACAGCCAACAAGTAGATCCGAAGATGAGTAAATTATCTTTAAAGTACAATTTGCATGAATATTTTTCGAAATTAGGTAGAAAAAATCGTAAAATATGTACGCTCCAAAATTGGTCTCAAATTGTCGAGAAAGGTATAAAGAAAGTTTTCGACCCAATTCCAGGTGCTACTAGCTGCTACCTTGGCCTGTAGGTCAATTTTTCTGATCCAAAGTCCGTATCTCTGCTCATAAACCTGGGATACTTTTCGTCCACGTCAAGATCAATGTCCAGAGACGGAAGTGGAGCTCCCTTCCATCGTTTTCGTGTGCCCTCTCCCAACCTTATTTTTCGTCTGTAGATTTCACTTTCTCAGGATTTCCGATTAATAAAATTTACTATTTAATAATAAATTTGGACATTTTTTTCTATTTTTTCCAATATTTTCGATTCAACTTCAGTAATTTGTTAATTTTAATGAAAACGTTGAGATAACCAGTAATACACTTGGGGCTGACATGAAAAGTTCAGGTAATCAACGAAAAAGCCGAAAAATGTCATTTTTGGACCATTTCTGGGTCTCAAAAGTGAACAAAAACATGATTTTTGGATTCTGCGCACTCAAAAACATAAGACCTACTCATTTTGAAAGCAAAAGTAAAAAAATTAAAGTCGCTAGGAGTTTCGATCACGTTTTCGGAGGTTCTGGACCACTGTGCGACGGTGGTTTTTCCGTTGTGGTCGACGTTATACGCTGAGTGTTTCTCGTTGACCGCTGCTTCTTGAGACGGATCGTTTTCGGAGAGCGGGGGGGATGAGCCTTTCACTGACCCGAGTACCTGCAGAAACAGTAGGGGAGAGTATCATAACTTCCCCCCATTGGACCCAGGCGTCAGACTGTGCCCATCCAACAGCTTTATCCCACCTCAAGGTAGGCCTGTGATCAGTCAGTCCTCCACAGGAGCGTCAGTAGGCGTCTGTGGTCGGTCAGTTCTCCTGGCGCGCTCTCCACTGGACATCCAAGCACTCATCAATAACTGGAGGCAGCATGCCACCAGTATGGCCTGCGGATCAACGTGACAAAGATCCAAGGTGGTGTCCAAGTCTGGTCCTAAAGAGAGCTGTGGCAGTTGTGGGTCAGCCTCTTGAGCACAATGTTGGTGTCGAGTCTGTACAGAATATGGTAAAGCAAGTAGAAGGGGTCTGACGCCAGGTGGGAGAGGTCGGGGGTTGGCTGGCTTCGCCAGCAGGGGGGTGGCCCCCAAAATTGCTCTGGCTCATCCGTGACGCGAGCAGGGATGAGCCGTTCACGGACCCGAGTACCTGCAGAAACAGTAGGGGAGAGTATCATGACTTCCACCCATTGGACCCAGGCGTCAGACTGTGCCCATCCAACAGCTTTATCCCACCTCAAGGTAGGCCTGTGATCAGTCAGTCCTCCACAGGAGCGTCAGTAGGCGTCTGTGGTCGGTCAGTTCTCCTGGCGCGCTCTCCACTGGACATCCAAGCACTCATCAATAACTGGAGGCAGCATGCCACCAGTATGGCCTGCGGATCAACGTGACAAAGATCCAAGGTGGTGTCCAAGTCTGGTCCTAAAGAGAGCTGTGGCAGTTGTGGGTCAGCCTCTTGAGCACAATGTTGGTGTCGAGTCTGTACAGAATATGGTAAAGCAAGTAGAAGGGGTCTGACGCCAGGTGGGAGAGGTCGGGGGTTGGCTGGCTTCGCCAGCAGGGGGGTGGCCCCCAAAATTGCTCTGGCTCATCCGTGACGCGAGCAGGGATGAGCCGTTCACGGACCCGAGTACCTGCAGAAACAGTAGGGGAGAGTATCATGACTTCCACCCATTGGACCCAGGCGTCAGACTGTGCCCATCCAACAGCTTTATCCCACCTCAAGGTAGGCCTGTGATCAGTCAGTCCTCCACAGGAGCGTCAGTAGGCGTCTGTGGTCGGTCAGTTCTCCTGGCGCGCTCTCCACTGGACATCCAAGCACTCATCAATAACTGGAGGCAGCATGCCACCAGTATGGCCTGCGGATCAACGTGACAAAGATCCAAGGTGGTGTCCAAGTCTGGTCCTAAAGAGAGCTGTGGCAGTTGTGGGTCAGCCTCTTGAGCACAATGTTGGTGTCGAGTCTGTACAGAATATGGTAAAGCAAGTAGAAGGGGTCTGACGCCAGGTGGGAGAGGTCGGGGGTTGGCTGGCTTCGCCAGCAGGGGGGTGGCCCCCAAAATTGCTCTGGCTCATCCGTGACGCGAGCAGGGATGAGCCGTTCACGGACCCGAGTACCTGCAGAAACAGTAGGGGAGAGTATCATAACTTCCACCCATTGGACCCAGGCGTCAGACTGTGCCCATCTCCGTGCTTTATCTCCCACCTCAAAGTAGGCCTGTGATGCGTCAGTCCTTCGTCTATACTGTCCTGGCACGCTCTCCAGTGGGGCTCCAAGCACTCATCTATAATTCGAGGCAGCATGCCACCAGTATGGCCTGCGGATCAATGTGACAAACTTCATAAGACGTCTAAGGCAATGGTGTTTCGCAGAGGAGGCAAGCTTGGTGTTGGAGATAAGTTTGTGTTCAATGGAAAGCCCATCGAGATTGTCCCTAGTTACAAGTACCTTGGAATCACCATAACGTCGAGACTGTCCTTCACCCAGCACTTCGCAGAGAGAGCAGCTGCAGCGAAGCTTGGGATCAACAGTTTCTACAGGGGTGTGTTCCTGGCGCGACTCGTGAGGGAGGCAGCGTCGCAACTGCACCCCCTCGATGCAGAAGGGCGAGAGGGGGGGCTACGTATTACCTACCTAATTAGTTACCTACCTAAAAATGAATCAAAACTCGGCTCGAAAATCTAAGTAAGTTCTTGTAGACCTTACATAGTTCGCGGAACGTCTGAAAAGCCTGTGTTGATAGTGCAATGATAACGGGAGCACTGCCCTTCTTGAGACGATTTTTTTGCATGGACCTTATGGAACAACGAACTATGTGTGAAGCCAGAAATGTCGAAATGTGGGGCAGTTCTGGGGCCCAGAATCTGGGCACTGCGCACACCCTTCCTTCTCACCGTTCACCAGATGTTAAATGTTTTAAATGTTTTCCCGTTTAGGCGTGAGTGAGAAGTGTGCCATTCGCGACATGGGACGGCCAACCTCACCTTTACCAGGTTTGCAGCGTGTACCCAGGAAATGAAAGGAAACTGGTAATAGTTAATTGGAATTTTTAAACAAACAAATAAATAAATAATTAATGAACTATAGCAAATCTTGATAGTAGGTACTTTTTATCTGTGTTGGGTGCAATAATATTTTCATAAAATATTATCACGAATCCGTGACTGCACCCCCTTGTTCTGCCATCACCAGTCGCGCCTGGTGTGTTCTGCCGCCCGTCGATCCTTGTCCAGGCCAAGCACAAGATTTTTTAACGCAGTATCAAGAGCAGTTTTGTGTTACGGTGCCCAGGTCACTGGCCACATCATGTCCTCCTTGGAGCAGGTACAGCGGTTCTTCAAACAGATCTGTAGCCTTCCTAGAAATACGCCAAACTATTTTATATATTTGGAATCAGGAGCCAGCCCGATTTTCGCGAACACACTGTCGCTTGCTTGCCAGTAGGTGGTCAGAGCCCTGAGGATGCCCTCGGAGCGGTACCCCAATATAATTGCTCGGGAAGTGGTCCGGTCGAATACCGCGTGGTATAAAGCGATCAGGGATTTGGCGCAACGTTGCATCTTTCATGGCGATCTGGCTAGGCTGAGTGACTGGGAGGAGCAGCTCGGGTCTTTGGTGGAGGCGGTTCGTTTGGGTTGGACCAGTGACATGCGGGCAGGAGCTATGGAGTCTAGGAACCCGCTGTACAGTCTGCTGAACCAGGGGGCGAGTCCGGCCGCGTTGCGGTCAAGTATCGATCACCCCAGGTGCGACGTTGGGTCCTGAAACTGAGAGGAGCTCTGCTGGCCCTTAACGATTTTGTGAGATCGGACAGTTCCAGGAGGACGTGTTCCATGTGCAACCTGCGCGTGAATGAGGAAATTGTTCATTTCTTTGGAATCTGCCCGGTGCTGGGAGGTCTTAGATCTCGCTACCTATCTGAGCACACCTTGATCATGGAGCAGATGGTGTTATGGCTGAATTCTAGTGAGCGCTGGCTAAGGGTAGCGCAGTTTGGTTTCTTTGCTTGGAGGAGATTCGTTGGTTGCCGAATTTATGAAGCCCCGCAGACGTATATAACGCAATCCATTTCAAATAAATTAAAATTGAATTAATTTTAAAGTTTAAATTCAAATGCTATTTTTTTCTCAATTTAAAAATTACGGCTCAGGTCACCCCGGCAGACGGATATCATGACGTACCCTGTTTTTGCTTGAGAGTCTCTTTGTACATGACATTCATTGTACTGTTTGTTTAATAAACGTGGTTTCTTCTTCTTCAATGTGACAAACATCCAACATGGTATTCAAGTCTGGTCCTAAAGAGAGCTGTGGCAGTTGTGGGTCAGCCTCTTGAGCACAATGTAGGTGACGAGTCTGTACAGAATATGGTAAAGCAAGTAGAAGGGGTCTGAGGCCAGGTGGGAGAGGTCGGGGGTTGGCTGGCTTTCGCCAGCAGGGGGGGGGGGGGGGTGGCCCCCAAAATTGACACAATCTTTCCAAGTCCACCAAAAACGCTGCTCTAGGAAAACACTTTCACGTAGCGTAATATATTTTACGCCTGTGACGACGAAATTTGGAGCAAACGTTTCCACGCAGCGGAAAAAAAGAGACCGGAGCAATCATTGTAACACAACAGTAAATCATATTAACCGGGTTTGCTGTGAATTTTCGATATTTCTGGAAGGTGAAGCTAAATGACCATCGTGGAGCTCGTTGTGACTATCGTTATTAACGTGTCATTACCGGCTCGAAAATGTTATGTTGGGGGGGTCTTTCGTTTCTCGTGAGGCGCGTGGATTGACTTGGGGCCCTGCTCCTTTCACCTACTTGATAAAATAGTAATAAGTAATAATTGAAAACAGAACGGGGAAAGGGGCTGGTGGGGGGACTTTGACGTGAGATAAGAGACTGAGATGTTATCTTAGGATGTGGACATGCGATCCACTGTCAACTGTTCGCCCGTCCGTGTGGGCAAAGCCTGGCTTTCCGTTTTCTCCCCCTTCCTTCCTCTCCTGTTTCATTTGCTCTCACTCGCTAACCTTTTTTTTTTTCTCTCCCTTTTTTTTCGAGCTCCCGTCTTTGTCTGGACATGGAATGTCTATTAGGGATCTCTACCCCCTTCCTCTTATACCCTTTCATGGGCTGCCCATAAGGCCATTCGTCAACATCACGCTACCTCTCAACCCACTCCCCCACCCTGGCCATACGTATTATTCTTTGGAGATATTCATCGCGTCTCTCGATTTGGGGTTTAAAGACAGCACTGCCGCGTTGGGAACGTGCAAAAAACTCTTTTAACGAACACGTACTTCATTTACTTATACTAAGTTTGAAGAAGACCTGAAAATCAGTTAATGCTGAAAATTCTGAATTTTATACTGTGTCTTATAAATAATACGAGTTTATAAAACACTGCAAATTTGACACAAGGGTTTACAGCCCAGGAAAGTTAGTGCTGAAAGGGGGCCTAGGTAACAAAAAACATTACACAGCTCGGAAATCGAAATCTCTTTTGGGGGCCCCAAGTATGACCCATCTCAGTTTGCGTCTTGGATGTGGGAGCCTAAAAATCTCGAAATTTTCGCTATTTTATCAGTATTTCGCTTATAACGCGAAAAGTACGCATCCTACAGAAAATTTTACTCCTTTCCTTTTTAAAGAGGATTAAATTTAGCGTCAAATGGCGTTTATTGCATCGAAATCGGCCCATCCTTTCAGCTGCTATCGCTCGTCAAAGATGGGTGATTTTTGCAAACTCCTCTTCTAAAGCCTGTAGGTCCCAAATGACTGCACCGATCGAAAACTGTCAAAGTGCCAAACTTGTAGGATATTTAATTGTGCATCAGATGCTTTTTTCGTTTTGAAATTCGCCCACTCCAGTGCTGAGCTAAGAGTTTTAAACCGAAAGGGTTCGTAGCCCCAAATTTCCACTAAGGCTATCCAACGCAGAAAACTTCGCCCCAACTCAAAACTTCTAACTTTCATGCATTTTTTAAGCAAACGCGAGCGCTATCAACTGAATTTCAACTCAAAGAATTTTAAATGGTTAAGTACAAAATTTGTATATTTACAAAATTAATATATTTAATATTAATACCTTAGGATTCTTTCTCTTTCTTCACGAAGTTCTTTCTCCAACCAAAGGCAGTTTCTGAGGGTTGGCAACTTTTGAGCGAAGTTTGCAAAAATCACCATTTTGTCGAGCGATTGCGGCTGAACGGCTGGACCGATTTCGATGCATCAAACACCATTTGACGTTAAATTTAATCCTCGATAAAAAGAGAAGGAGTAAAAATAGCGAAAATGTCAAGTATTTTAGGGTCCCACATCTCAAGCACAGCCTAGAAACCGTCGCATACTCAAGATGGGTCTTATTTGGGTTCCCCAAAAGGGGTTAAAACGATTTCCTGCTGTGCAGGACTTCCTACTATTTTTTCTCACCTACAGCAATAATTTGCCTGGGCTATTATTATTCTTTGATGTAAATTATCCAAAAATTATTTCTATATCAATTTAAAAGAAAAATCATTATTATTATTTATTAAATCATTAAATCATTTATATAATCATTAAAATTATTTAGAAAAGTTTTTTAAATGTTTTTGTAGGTAATGTTTTTTGACGGATATGTGACCCCAAAAAATGGATTATACGTCCAAAATTACTCGGAAAACGTCACCTCGTTCGACTTCCTGGCATCCTTCAAAAGCCCCGCGAAAGCCCCATAGATCTTCTCGGTAAAATTCGATGGTTCTGGGACCCAAAAAAAAAAAAAATGATTCTACGTCCAAAAATACTTGGAAAACGACACCCGATGGATATCACTCCCGAAAACCATCAAGAACTTCTCCCGTCATAGGCGTACGCAAGGGGGGGCTAGGGGGGGCCCGGGCCCCCCCCTAGACAAACGAAAAATATATATACACTTTCAGATAAAAATAAAGAAAAAGAGGAAGTAGTGGTTGAAAAATTCGCAGAGAAACCGAGGCGGCTCATGTTGTAAATTTAAAGTGAAAAAAATCAACTTGACATTGCTGGGTAGGCATGTTGTGTACATTTTATGTAAAGGTTTTATATTAAGAGGGGAAAAAAGTGAACTACAACACTTGATTTTGTAAAAATGATTTGTATGTTATTTTGTATTATTAGGTACTCAAGCGGTGTACGCAATATTATTTACGATATAGGGTGCCTATCACACCATACTCCACACTCCAAATACCTACATGCAAAGTTACGATCATTTTGGTTTGTTATTCTTGGAATAATATACCTATGTAATCGCGACGGGGGTCGAAAATTCGGATCGGCCTCAAAATTTGACATCATTCGTTTCAAGAGGTCTAGATTGCAAAAACGAAATGGAACCGCTGCCGCACAGTGGTCCACAGGTGAAAAAAAAAAATCAAAAAATATTTTTAAATCCTTTCAAAATCATTATATTCCATTCAGTATTAGTTGGAGGGTTGATATGAATAGTTTTCGGATCAAAAAGTCATCAACTTGACTCGTACTGTAGACCTGACTCGGGCAGTATAGGTACCTTTCTCGATTTTGGAAAATTGTGAGTTGACGGGAGCAGTATTAGACCTATTTACGGAGAATCGTAGCCGACTCATTTTGCACGGGAAAAAATTCGTTAGACATCGAATTTGTTCAGTTTTTACTCAGCTACAAGAAAGTAATTTAGGGTCATTGCAGTGGATAAAAAATAATAAGTTACAGCGAGATATTTCTGGCTCGAACCTTCGAAACAAAATTTTATTTAAAAGGCCACATTGTTTTACCTTACAAAGTCATGAAAATAACTAATCTGGCTCAGCAATTTTCCGTCTTCAAGTAGAAAAATTTCAATTCTAGGGTGTTCAATGGAATTCACCAATGTTACGGGGTCCATCAGAAATCATAGGAGTGTTCGATCGAAATCATCTTCGACCTCCTCATTTTTGTAGTAATTTTCAATTTTACTGTGTTCAATCGACGCCAAAATTATTGCTCTACAACTTTTCTTTATGTACAAACTTCGGGAGAATCCTTACTTGGCTCGCACACTGGAAAATGTACTGAAAACGTGTTTTTTAAAGGTATTTTGGGGAAAAAAAGGCTCAGAATCCATTTTAGGTACAGGGTCATGGGGTATATTCGTGATCAGCGTCAAATTTACGAATACTATATGTATGGGGTTTTCAGAGTTTTCCCCCCCAAATATGGCCGTTTTGCACCACCGTGCGTCGTGCAAACTTGTTTGACAACATACGTGGTTTCCATCTAGTTGTATCCGCAAGGTATTCAGCCCAAACCCGTGGGGCGCTGTGGGGCTGAAATGGGGCTACGAGAGGGGTTTTTGAAGGCTTTTGGCTGTGGGATCGAGTTAGGTGTCGTTTTCGAAGTATTTTTGGACGTAGAATCCAGTTTTGTTGGTCCCGGAACGATCCGATTTCACTGTGGGGATCTATAGGACTTTCATGGGGCTAGAAATCGGATTTTTGAAGGATACCAAGAGATCAAAAATTGATCTCTTTATAAAAAATATTTAATATTTTCCGAGTAAAAAAAAAAAAAAAAAAATGTAAAAACAAAAGATTTTGAAAAAAAAGGTAAGTAGTAATAATTTTTGTTAACTCTTTTTTTCAAGACAGAGAATTAATTTTCGTACAAGTTTATTATCAAAGAATAATAAACCCTTGTGTAAAATTTGCAGCTTTTTAAATTTTAATTTAACTAGGTACCCTTGTTGGCAGCATGTCTACCTGCAATATTTTTTAGCCCCCCCCTAAAGGAAGAGCTGCGTACGCCCATGTCTCCCGTAACCCCTTTTTAGCCCCACAGGCCCCCACGGATTTGGGAGATCGGGCTGAAATCCTTGCGAGCACAACTAGATGGTTAACCAAGTATTTTGTCAACATTTCAGCTTAAAAAAAAAAAAAAAAAAAAAAAAAATCCCACTGCCAAAAACGGCTCGAACGGCAGACGGGCATTTCGTATTTGAAATTTACATATCCTGAAACGTATAATGACAAATTTTGAGGCCGATCAGCATTTTCGTCCTCCGACACGAATAGTTGTATTATTCCAAGATAGATAAGGATAAGAGTAATAAACCCAAAAGTGAAACACTTACGTTGGCCTTACTTGTCATCCACTTCGGCGTACCCTGCAGCTGAAGGACTTGCTAGGTAGGCACGTAAAGCGCACGCAGCAAGATCAATAGTTGAGTGCTCTGTCGCCCTTCCATGTACCATCCGCTGTACTCCCTTTAGGATCTTGTCCTTCGACTCTGAATCGACCCCCGCGGCCGTGTAAGGTGTCGTTCCGATGACCCGAATATATCACCGTCAAGGGGTTCCCCGGTTTCATATCAGGTGACATCCATTAGGAGGAACAACCCCCCCCCCCCCCCCCCACTTCCTAACAGTACAATCATGTTAGGTCGAAATCGTAATCACTGGTTCTGCGTAGTGCTCAACTATTACTTATGATTAAGACGTGTTTTAATGGTATTAATAATTTATTTCATTAATTGGACATACATTAGCTTCATACGTTAAGTAACCAGGTATCTAACATGACATAATATTATGCTTTTTAAATTAACAGCAATTGTTTGTTTCTGTAACAAAAACAAGGAAAAATGGCGGAGTTTGCTTTCAAATCAAGTTTTAATTTCAATTTCATTGCCATAAGAGTTATTTTTCCCCATTTCACGAACTCATTTTGCCAAAAAAGGTACCATATTTAGGCATAACATGCAGGTATTAATACTTGGGTAAACAATTTCTGTTGAATCATATTTGTACGTACTTACCAGTATTCCAGACAATGAAAAGAATGCGTGGGAGTCATATCTCCCAGGTAGCCCACCCTGACAAACGTTCAGCTCGGTTAGGCCGCTAAGTGCCCGCAAATATTTACAATTATGGCCCTGATGTTTTCCCCCTCGGATCCAAAACTCCCCAGAGGGGGACCCTCTCATTGATGAAAAGGATACCCACAGTGCTACCTGGTCCCTTTCATATCTTGTCACAGTCAGAAAACCTCCCACATAACAGAAAACGTCACTAAAATGACGGCGCCCCGCTGAGGTGGGCAAGCGAGCGTCCCAGGTGAGCTCTGAACGGAAACGGCTTGTCTTGTCCACTTTTCCATCTCGTTTTTTTTTTTTTTTTTTTTCTTTCCCCCTTCGCTTTTTGACTTCTGTCTTAGCGATCACAATAAACACGAACATGGCAGTAAGTAAGCAACTCACGTAAATGTCTACTTTTATTTTAAAGTCACACGACGATACTTGTAACAATTTCACAAGTTAATTACAGCATTTATCTTTTACAGTTTTTTTCATATTTATAATAGTATGTTCTATTTCCATCTCTGATTTCTTTGATTCTGTTGGAACAAAGCAATAAAGTCAATGTTCACAAAATCAAACCTTATTTAAATAATGAATTCTTATCACTTATAGGAACATTATATATGTAGACACTATTCTCTTAGGTAAATAATATTTCACGACTCAGACGGGCGGATCGCAATAGATAATTATATTTACCCGTGAAATGACTTAGGTTGCTGTGAATTTAGCCCATAAAACAGCTGACTTCATGTTGAGAATAAATCAACCTACGTTTATCACCGAACGAACTGTACACTTCACCCGCACAAGTTTCTCATACTATTTGAAGAAACGTCTAAACATTTTGAGTCGAAAGGTTTTTTCCCCTGTAAGTGACCCCACGAAACATTTTAGTGTTTTTGGAATGAATGTTGAGTATATAGTAGTCTGGAAGTGTGGATTTTCCAGCGTTGTTTTTTTCGGGAGGATTTGAAGGGGTGAGAAGGTTTGATTGGGAAAGAATTCTTCCGTAAAGCAGTGTTTCTGAAACTCAGAGTAAATTATACAATTTTTAATTTAAGAAAAATTTGTGAACTAACAAGAAATGGTCATTTAGCTCATTTTTTTTGGACTTTTCGAATAAGTTTGAAGCCTATCGCCAAGTATGTAATTGAAGATTCACACTTTGATGGGTGATTCCTCTAAAAGTGACGGATTTCGGACTAGCAAATGTTGTAGCCTTGGCATATTACCTATTGAATGTTTTCCGACGGTCAAGTGCTATTAAATAGCAGGAAATTTTCCTCGTGTAAAGCAGGGTTCACATCCATGCGGCAATCCGTCAATGCGTGAACGCGTCAGCAGTGGTGAGCAGTGGAGAGGATTCCGGCATACCGGCAGACGCAGCTTCCGGCAAATTGTCATTGCGTTGCATACAGCTGTTCCGCGTTTATTCGTGTTTTGTTGATGTTGCTATGGCGACCACAACAACCTGGATGCTTATCGCCGTTATCAATGCGTCAGTCCGGTAAAATATCTGATGAGTACAGTCAGCTTCGAAAGTGCTTCTCCGTCAAAACTAACTTCTTCCCGCCCGCTGGCATCGGCCAATCAGCAGACCGAACGCAATGACGCAATATCGCATTGCCGCATGAATGTGGTTCACAGCAGGGTTCCTGCTTAAGAATGAAACCTATTATAGCACCAGCAGTACAGTTTATTCTACCAGAGGGACTTAAAACAGGGTTCACATCCTTGCGGCAATCCGTCAAAGCGTGAAACCGTCAGCAGTGGTGAGCAGTGGAGGGGATTCTGACATTCTGGTCAGACGTTCACAAGCTTCCGGCAAATTGTCATTGCACACAGCTGTTCCGCGTTTATTTGTGTTTTGTTGATGTTGCTATGGCGACCACAACAACCTGGATGCTTATCGCCGTTATCAATGCGCCAGTCCGGTAAAATATCTGATTTTGATGTGTACAGTCAGCCTCGAAAATGCTTCTCCGTCAAAACTAACTTCTTCCCGCCCGCTGGCATCGGCCAATCAGCAGACCGAACGCAATGAAGGAATGATGCAATATCGCACTGCCGCATGGATGTGAACCCTGCTTAAGAATGAAACCTATACCAGCAGTACAGTTTATTCTACCAGAGGGACTTATCCAGGGGAATGACAAAACTGTTTTACTAACCCGTTTTCGGTTAGTATGTGAAATACAGCAAAATTATTACTGAAGGCTCAGCAAGTGATCTAAACAATGGCTCAAGAATAAAAGTGAGATCCCACGAAACAACAAAATTATAGACAACAGGTGTATGGCATAAAATTAAAATAGTTACCAAGAATGTGAACGTTGACCTACTCCAAACGGTCTCACAATACGAACTCGAGTCGATGTTGAGTGGAACGCATAAGCTGTTAATCTCTGTTTTCAAAATGGGCGGCTGTAAATCGAGCGCAATTAATGAACGAGGGGTTAGAAACCTCGAAATGCCATAAAACGCACTTGTAAAAAGAGCACAGGAATGTTGCCAGAAGGTCCGAGAAAGTTGTAGATGACCCCGTGACGATGAGTTCTGTGGCAAGTGAAAGAAAAATGAATATCGCCGAAGAGTTCGTTCTGATAAACGACGAGGAAAGTGGTATTTGAGTGTTCTCTTGTTTGACAAACTTGCTGACGTTAGTTTCTGCGAGGGCTTTATAGATGGGACTTTTGGGTACTGCCCCAAGTTTTTCCATCAGTTTTTGACTGTGCTAGGCTTTGTGAATGGACATTATGTTCCTTTCGTTTTTTGTTTACTCCCAAACAAGGAACAAGCCTCCTACACGCTGTGTTTCCAAGCTGTAACAGACATTTGGAAGAGGGACTCATAATGCATGCTCTGTCGCTTTGCCGCCTGCAACTCTGGTACCCTGTCGTTTCCACTTATGCCAGGCCTGGTGGAGATATATATTTCTCCACCTTATTGTGGATTGAATAATATTCAATAATTTTGAATATATTATATTCAAAAGTTGGCGCTGGCCACTGAGCACTTAACGACGAATGCCTGCGAATCGTTCCACAGCCACCGAAAACCAAAGGAAAACTTCTCTAGCTCTCATCCCAACATCTTCCATTTCACCCAATTTCTCATCGAGTATCAGAAGGAAGTCATAGTACTTATCATCAGCTGTGGCGAGGAAAAACGGACCAAGAACTCGCACACGAAGAAAAAACAGGAATTTGTACAAAAAAGCTTGACTTGGGACTGCAGTAGTCACCATATGAAACCGTCCGTAGGTTCAGCCACTACTGCGCTCACACCACACCATCCACTCACACCACCAATGCCATAGCCATGATTCAAATTTTTCATTCGATTGTTGACTTATTTTGACTATTGACTTATGTTTACTGTTGATTTTTATAGCCATGCAATTCCTCTTTAATTACATTTTTGACTGATTGCTCTTTTTACATACTTTGAATCATGCAAGTGACAGTCCTGCGCTCATTTTACATGCATTGTCAAAGTTATTAAGAGAAAGCTGCGCTCTTTTTACATGCCCAAGTGCTAATCCTTGCGCTCAATTTACAATCGCCCTTCAAAATGTCCTTAATAATCCAGCAGGGAGGTCGAAAAATCTGTGGACTGCTGGACATAATCCGAAAGTTAATGAAATTTCGGGGTGTTGTTTTGGGATGCTGAGGGAAGCTAAATCCGAGTTTTCTGACCAAAAAAAAAAAAAAAAAAAAAAAAAAAAACCTGTGCTCGATTGTGGCCGAAAATCTGCGTTTTTGTTTTTGACTTTTTCGTTTTCCCGTCTATAACTCGAAAGCTATGTCTCGTAGAGGTATTTTTTTTTCGTTTTCGGAAAGAGCATTAAATTTCCTTCAAATTTCACCAGTCACATTTTTTTCCCCTTTTTTTTGTTGACCGAATAGCTGCTAAGTTACAGTCGTTCCAAAGTTACATCAAATTTCTCAACGTGTAGGTACAATTTTACGGAAAAATGTTTAGCTTCTGAACATTCATTTACGTGCGAAACGAATTTAAAACAATATAAGAAACGCCCAATCTGACACCGCGCGGAGAGCCCAAAATTTCATTAACTTTCGGATTAATTCCAGGCAAAAGTACCTCACTGCTGGACTATAACACTTTCCTCCCTTAACTTAATCCTTAATCCTCCCTTAATTGCATGATTCTACAGGGGGATGACTCAAGACACCGCCATACTATTCTTGGTGCATACGTTGGCAGACTGTGGATATAAAATTATGTGTCCATAACGGACCAATCGATGCCTTTGTAGTTTTCCGGAACCTCAAAACTGAACGACTGCGGTTACTTGCAGAAGTAATGCACTACGAGAAGTGAACAGGCCAGGGGAATGACAATTAGGCTATTTCGCTACTTTTCCGGAGCTTGCTAATCGCCTATTTTGAAAATAATGGATAGCCTGGTGAATATGGATCTCTATTCAATGATTCTCCCCCATAGCAATACTTGAAGTTTCCAAGAAGGAAGGAAAAGACACGATTTCGCCACTTTTAGTGGAATCACCCTGAAGATTGACGTAAAATTGAAGCTAAATTCAAATTTTGCAAACTTCCCGCTCCCTCAATCCCCTTAAACCTTACAAGCCCTCCCGTTTCCGGACAGTACACATAAAACGGACAAACATAAAATCCAAATTCGTTTTTTTTCTTTACAACGCCTCCCGGCTATCTTCTTGTTCCGAGTTGTTCGCCCCGTTGTTCCCGCTGTCGTGAAGTATCAGCCCCTCCTTCATCCTTTTCTTCTGCTTCATCCTCCGGTTCTGAAACCAGATTTTCACTTGGGTTTCGTTCAGTTGGAGGGCCGAAGCGATTTCTATCCTTCGGGCTCTCGTGAGGTACTTGTTGTAGTGGAATTCCTGCAAAAAAGGATGGATCACGCTAAGTATTGCCCATCCGGTGAAGACCTGGCACCGGAATCAGTAGATCTAACAATCACCGAATGCCGCACAGGGATCCAGAATCTTAAGGGCGCCTTAAGAGAAAGAATATTAGTATTCACTTGGAGCAATTAATAACAATGGTATAAAAAAAGTGACCTGCGAGTTGCCGGCTTCTGTTTAACTTTTCTTAGTTCTTCTTGAATCCGAAAATAATAGACTTTTTTTAGTTGGATCGAATAGGAGATTTTTTTTTTTTTAATTTTTTGGTTTTTTGGACATTCCTTTACTCTGAATTTTCCAGTAATCACCGACTTCACTCGAACGTCTTCAAAAAACACTCACATTATACCAAATTTACTGTAGATTCCAAATATATACTTAGATTTAGTCTAAAACCTTTTTACACCATTAAAAAACTGCAAATAAATGAGCAAAAATCACATGTTTCACTTCTTTGTTCTTACATTCCTCTCTCTCTACTCGCTTCAAAAAGTCCTGGAAATCGGGGGTAACGTTTTGAAAGCTTAAACCTTTCTGAACAGAATGTGCAAGCTTTTTAACTGCACGTTAGTACCTAACTGGGAACGTCGTTTAATAAAATAAATCGTATCCTCGCTCGAATTAACAGCTATTTAATTATTTAATTTATTACTTAATTAATTAGTTCCCGATTTTTAGTTGCCAAATTTTGAAAAATTGTAGCCCTCTTATTTTCAATTTTTGAGAGTCGCGGTTGGTCTCATTCCGTTCAGAAACGTCTAAGCTTTCAAAACGTTACCCCCGATTTCTTTTCCAGGACTTTTTGGAGCGAGTAGAGAAATGAATTTAAGAAAAAAACATAATTTGTTTGCATTTTTTGAGGTTTTTGATGGTTTAAAAAGGTTTTAGAGTAAATTCAAGAACATTCGGAATCTACAGTAAATTTGCTATGAGTGTCTTTTGAAGAAGTACGAGTGAAGTCAGTGATAACAGGAAATTCAGTGTAATGGATGGTCCAAAAAACCAAAGATGCAAAAAAGGCCATTTTCGAAGCAACTGAAAAAAAAAAAAAAAACGCAGCTAATTTTACAAATTTTACATAAGGGTTTATTACTACTTGATATAAGTTACTTGTGCGAAAATTAAATCTGTGCCAATGGAAAAAAAAAAGTTTTTCAAAAATGTTTTTTCAAAATGTTTTTTGGGTTTTATTTTTATTTATTTTTTTTCGGACAATATTTGACCTCCTGGGACCCTTCGAAAATCCCATTTGTAGCCCCATGAAAGCCCTATTATAGCCCTATCTATAATAGATCCCTACAGTGAAATCGGATCGTTCCGGGACCCCCAAAAATGGATTCTACGTCCAAAAAAGTACTTCGAAAACGACACCTAACTCGAGCCTATAACCAAAAGCCTTAAAAAAAAACCCTCCCGTAGCCCCATTTTAGCCCCATAGCGCCCCACGGGTTTGGGCGATCGGGGTGAAAACCTTGCGGGCACAACTTGATGGTAAACCAAGTATTCCGTCAAAATTTCAGATTAAAAAAAAAAAGTCCTACTGCCCAAAACGGCTCGGACTCTTTTTGGAATTTAGCCCTCTTGAAACGGATAATGTCAAATTTTGAGGCCGATCGGAGTCGTCGACCTCCGTCGCGATCACATAGGTGTATCAAATTTGCCAAGGTGGCCGGCGACCTTGTGTGGTAATTCTCCATATTTGAGTAAATAAGAATTATAAACCTTTTAATTACCACTTTATTGAAAAAACAAAGCAAAGCTTTTCAGCTAAATTTTAGCCATCGTCAGGCAACTACAAAAGAACAAGGATTCACTTTTAAGGATTCATTCCTGACGATGGCTAGAATTTAGCTGAAAAGCTTTGCTTTGTTTTTTCAATAAAGTGGCAATTAAAAGGTTTATAATTCTTATTTACTCAAACATAGGTGTATTTTTCCAAGAATAATAAACCAAAAGTAAACAGAAACCGGCAACTCGCAGGCCTCTTTTTCTCGTCAACTAAGCGGCAGGTTTCCTTTTTTTATTTTGGGTGTTCGTATGGTTTTCAATTTGAATATGAGCTGGAGCTCCGTGGATATCTGGCGACTGTGATATTGTTCCCTTTCCAACTCTTGTTGATGAATTATATACGACGAATCCCCATTTATCGCAGTAATATGACAGTCCCTACCTTTTCTAGCTCTGTCAATTGTTTGTTTGTAAAGTTGGTTCGGCCCGTGTTGTTGATGAGGGCCGCGTTTCCATTAGCGCTTCCGCTCAGCAATAGACCCGCGCTGTTGTAGGCCATGGAATTGTAGTCAATCGTCGGCGAAGGTTTCGGTGCTGTAACATTTCAATAAAAAAGGTTGAATGTTTTTTTAGGTCAGTAAACGAAGCTGCAATTTCAAAGTAGGTATCATCCGACGACAAGTCTTTTTTGCCGTTTGAAAGTGGCGATGATTGGGTTGAATGCTCTGAAGGATAAAAACTTGAATACTTGAGATTGGGATCCTATAAAAAGTGTATTGCTGGAATTACTGATTAAATTTGATTGTGTTTACTCTTCAATCTGTATTTGTTCAATCTGTACTGTTCAATCTGTATCTTCCAAGGATCGAAACAATTTTAAACCTAAGAGCTGCTCTCTACTTTTGATGTGAACTGAGTGCGTGGAGATCGCAAGGTTTGGTCAATGACCGCTCATGGATTGATTGCTTCGTGGTGTCGGTGCTCGAGTTATATTATGTGTCTTATTCCAGAGAAGGTGTACTGTTTGCTGGTATGAAGGTGACCTATATTTTTAGTAACGTCGGCGTGAGAAGACACTTTGTGTCATTCTCCGATCGAACGTTGCGATCCTCACTCATAGTTTACTGCTTTACAATTAAGAAGCTCAGGAAAACGTCCATCAAAAACATTTCCATATTCCTTGAATCTCCTCTTTGAAATTCACGTCTGGTTTTTGGACGTCTTGCTTTATATATCTCCTTCTGTCTTCAGGCCAAAAGGCGATTTCCTCGACCTGGCTCCAGATTTCCAGAAGGCAGGGGATGCTGGGAGTAGAAAGGGGGCGTGGTCTGACTACTGATCCGTCTCTCCCATTGGCCGACTACTCCCCTTCCCCGACTCTCCGTCTTCAGCTCCCATTCAATCTTTAGCTCCGAACTGCTGTGGAACGGGCGAGGATAACATATTCCCTACCCTTGCGCCCCTACCCCCCCTCTTGCAGTCATGCCATTTGCGTCTCACTCGTATGATAATGTGCCCTTCAGCTGCTCGGCTCTCGTATCGCACGCTCCTTCAATAAACACAATGAGGGTTGCGATAAGCGCCAAACACCCCACTCGAGTGATGTCACTGAGACACTTCATGCGAGCCCATTTCTACTGGCTCCCCCAAAAAAGCAGGTTCGCTAGGATTCGGCAATCAAATTTCTTCATTTTAGTCAAGAAATTCAGTATCTTGGACTACCAACGATACAAGAGACCATCACGATACAGCATGCAACACTGGTGGCAGGGCCGCCAAGAGAAAAAGCGGGCCTGGGGCAAAAGAGAGCATAGGGCCCCCATGTAAGCAGGAGATTTGGGGCGGTTCACAATAACGAACGTTCAATTTTCATTCATGGAATCCTTTCAATTAATATTATTTGTATTTTTCATCTTTTTCAAGTTTCTAAGATAATATAGGTATTACTGCAAAGAGAACGATTGCAGCCTCTAAAACGAATAATGGTGAACATCGATGAGTTGGTTAGGGAGAGACAACGACTCCTCTGCGGTTCAGACCTGAATGTACGTTCAACTAGGTACCTCAAGTCACTCTGGGCTGTAGATGAGCTTAGTTGCTCGAAACCGGTCCCCACGCTATAATGTTTACCTAAATAAACAATTTCGTATTCAAAACAGCAGAGGAGTCGTTCTCTCTCCCTAACTCATTGGATTAGACCTCTGCACCATCGGCAAAAAACCACTTTGTGAACGTCGATGTTTTCCTTTCGATGCTCCATCCTTCATACCGCTTTGTCGCCGTGAGGCCAAACGCCATGCCCGAACATTTTAGTGCAATTGTGCCACAAGCTGTGCGCTAGTGTTGTTGAATAAGCCACCAGAGAACCTTCTCGTTGTTGAATAGGCCTTTCAGATGTTCTATGTGCACGCATCGGAAAATGAAGTGTCCAATAAATTGATTTTTAGTTAATTCACATACATAATTAAAGCCTCTTTGTATTTTATTTCCATTCAACGGTATTCCTTGGTCGCTTTACATGGAAAAATGAACAAGCAAGAAAGAAACTTTCCTCGTGAAAGTTAGAATTTACGTGGCGTACTCTTTGCAACACTGCTCCCGTAGAATTGAGCGTTGTGAATCATCCTATTCTGTTATGTTTACTCATTTTTGAATTTCTGAAGTGTGCAACTTTCCCGTATGCCGTGTGAATCAGTAGTTTAATCTGTGGATCCGCCCCTCTCCTCATCCTGACCTTTTTTCTGTTGCGATTCACAGGGTTTACTGTGATTTACATTGCTTGAGTTTTACAAGGCCCAATCAGACGGAAGACTAAGATGCCTGCCCAGTGGCAACGCAGCAATTTTTTTCTTTTTTCCTCCCCTTTTCCATTTTTTCTTATTTTTCTAGGCCCGCTGGGGTCCCACGTAAGTCCGGGCCCGGGGCAATATGTCCCCTTTGCCCAATTCATCAAGTTCTACCCCCGGTTTTGAGCAAATTTGTTCCGTGGTGTTTTGACTCCCACCGTGAGAACCTAAAAACCTGTTGACACCCCTAAATGAATTCGTAACGCGATTTCCCAAGTTTGGCACAACTCTTCTTTTTTCTTTTCTCCCTTCTAATACGGTTCTTCAGAAAACTACCCGACGGAGGAAAGCAGTCAGCTTCTAAATTATCTTCTTTCCTCAAGTTTCACTTTCTAATAGATACAGATGGGAAAAGGAAGACGGATCGTACGTGTAAATAGTTTTTAGTGGGAAGATGATTGCTGACTTTGGTTCACTAACTTGGTTTTCCTTATGGTTTCTCGTTTCTATAGAATAGTGCTACATACAGTCTACAGACTATAGTGCTCTTCAAATCCCTTCAGAGTATACTCTGAATAACTGTTATTGTTTTACTTGTCCATTTCCTCATTGAAAGCAAAATTTAAAACGTTTTGAGTTCTGAAGTCATTCTCCACTAGCTCCGCTGTCAAATTCGACCTACCTAACCTATTCGACTTTGGAAATGTAATTGATGGGAAAGACTCATAGAACAAGGATATGTTTTTCCCATCATGGGAGAGCTCAATGTAAGTGTCACATAATAAAATTACGTGCGAATTTTAAGCGAATGAAGGCTTCTCAAAATCAACCACTGTGCAGCAGTTGGAATTAGGAATGAAAACTTGTCTGGATTATTTATTTTTATCGTTAGAAGGCGTCCAAATAATACTGAAAATGGGGTTAAAACACAAACTGCAAGTTCGTACAAATTTATAAAATTTATGGAAAAATTGCAATTTGAATTTTGGCGGAACCCCGAAGTCAGCTCCTGTTGGTCGACGAGTTGGCCACCATTAAAAACACTAAAAACTGAAGGATCGGTCACTTTGAATAAGTTAATTTACTATCGCGAATAAGTTTAGTCAATACGCACGATCACATTCACAACAAAGCGAACATGGCCATTTTCGTGTTACTTCAGTGTCAATAGTGCCAACCATCAAGAAAATCAAGAAAAAAATTTTGAAAATCGACCTGCGCTCTGGTCTTTGATTGGAAACTGGAACCGGTGTAGGTGACGTCACCGACACCGGTTTTTGAATCGGCCAAAACAACTTAAGACTAGTCACTATGTGAAAGACTTTTTGTCGCAAAAATGATGCATTTTTCCCTTTTTGACTTCTAACAGCATGGTGCAGGATGATTTAACCCGAAATTCGGGTGCATTTCCATTCCTAATTACGAAAACCCTTGGAAAAACCCCTGAAGTCATTGTACACATGTTTTTGGGGTGCTAAGCACTAAAATGATGTTCAAAAACTGGTGGACCACTGGTTAGGGAGGAATCAACAAATTGTAGGGGGGGGGGGGGGGGGGGGTTAAGTTAAGAAAACAGCATTAACAATTTTCATAGGTAGGTTGGTATAGTTGTAACAAAAAATACTCTTGGTGACGAGAAAAATAAATGAATCTCCCGAATAGGCTGATACTAAGTAACAGGTAACATAATTAGGAAACGTTACGGGTTGTCGCAATTCCGTCCACTGTGCAGTGATTGATTTTGAGAAGCCTTTATTCGCACGTATTTGACACTTCTGGAACCCAAAGAACCTTTACAAAGGCTTGCTGCATCGCCAAACGTCGCACAGTGGGGCCAAACACCTCAAAAACCCGCGAAAATTATTTAAGGTATCTGAGAGGTGCTGAAGGGATAGGATTGTATAGCATTGTTAAGAGGTTGGAAAGAGAGGGAATGAAGTTTTTCGTGGAATTTTACTTTTACTAAGATATTTTTTACAAGTAGTGTTTGTATTTTTATTTAATACCTACCTAATATTTCATAGTCGTAACTCCATCAATTTTGACGGATTTTGGGCAGAATTTCAGGGATTGATAATGGTGGCATATTATTGTGAAGATAACGAGGAAGCTTCTGAGTCTTGGCTTTGGTAGAGTATTTATAATTATATAGTCACAAAAACATGTTCATTTGAAAAATAAAACTGGTCGTGTGGTTTTATGAAACCAAGGTAAAAGTGAAACTTTTTTTCACATTATAGACATTTAACTAAAAATTTTCGGAATAATATTCCATTAAGGGTATAAAAATCGCTTCATCAATCTTAATGTTATACTTGGAACATTTTACGTCCGATATGCGCGTTGCGCGAATTCGCCAAACTCATTTTTTCGAATTCTTCGGTCGTTAACGGCTCGATTGAGTCCGCGTTTTCTCATTATCCTACCTAGAGATCCGAATTTTAATACGAAATCCCGAAAAAACTACTTCCGACGATGAGCGAATTTAGCCCCAGCGTTTGGCCCCACTGAGCGTCGTGGCGCGTAGCATTATGGCGCGATCTAGTGAGTGGACAAGAAACCAACGCACTCGAACTGTACAAGAGCATGCTGCTGCTGGGTTAGGAAATGGGGAACTAAAATCAAGAATAAGACAACATTCAAACGTGTTTGGAGATTATCACTTTTGAAAAAAAAAGGGGAGAACACGATTGGGGAAATGGGGGCCGAGAGTCCCTATGAAACGCGACACTACTGGGCACATAGAATAGTCACAATTGGGGAAGCGACAAAAGACACAATTAGGAATGGACGTGTTACTGGATTATTATTAATTTTTTAATCGAAGAAGGCTTCCAAATAACACTGAAAATGGGTTTAAAACACAAATTGCAAGTTCATACGAATTATTTATTTTTGAATCGACCATAACAACGATGAATATAAACTACCTACGTGAAATGCATTTTTGCACAAAAATGATGTAGGTTTTTTTTTTACCTTCTAACAGCATGGCACAGGATGATTTAACCCGAAATTCGGGTGCACGTCCATTCCTAATTGAAGACAGAAGCCTCGTTGTTCGTTTCACTATCGAATGAGGTAAGTTGCTGAGCTGCTTGCAGAGAAAAGCGTCCGAAGATGTGTCCACGAAACCGAACAAACTTATTTCAACTAAGCTTGAAAAAACCCCTGTCTCCCACTTAGAACATAGCGACATGAGGCTCATCCGGAAAAGTGACCTGTGCCCGGCAAAAATTGCTCCCCGTTCTTCTCAACTCGCAAAAAAAAAAAGAAAAAAAAGCACTTTGTCATCTACCTATTCGAACCACCACAGTCGGAAACAGACCAATTTTGCTATTCATAGCACATGTGCACATAGCAAGTTGTGCGATCGAAATCCGACTGCCAATTTTTACTACACCTGCCAACCTACAGTTGCTGACAAAAGCCGAGCAACTGTAGGTACACCGCCAATGTTTTTGCGGTCGGAACCTTGTCTCGAGCCCGCAAATTTGTTAAATTGACCTAGACAGCATACCGACTGTATGTACTGTAAACTCAAAATACTTCTAACTGCAATTTATCACTTTTCTCCTCGGGTGTTCCCCAATCGTGACTAATAAGAAGTGTGAAGTCTTCACAATTCCACCCGTACTCAATAATGCTTTTCCAGTTCCCCAATAGTGGTGGCAGACCGTTGCCCAATAGTTACAAAATTGCCCAATCGTGATTCCCCCCCCCCCCCCCCCCAAAAACATCAGATGTGTAACCGCAAAGGCACAAGCGAGTGGAAATGTGAACTTTTGGTGGGGACAAACACGCTTCCGATAATAAATTTTCGTCCATGGAGATATTATGTTCTGACGAGAACACGTTTTCAATCAACTATTTCAATAGAAAATAACCACTTTTGGGAGATGAGGTTCACACAACTTCTGTAAACGGGTCATTCTCAGGAAAAAGTGGTAAACGCTGTCCCCGTGATTTTTACCTGACAAGGAAAATTTATTAGACGTTCAAAATTGTGTGGCGGCTTCAGGAAACGTAGATAAACATTAAATTTTGGCACCTGAAGTATATACCAAAATTGATGTTTAGAAGAAGTTATAGGTCAGGCACCAAATGTCCACTCCTTCGACGTCCTTTTCCTACCCAGAGGAAAAACTTCTGCAGAACTTCAATTTTGGAATGAAAAAATCGCGACATCCAGTGTGGTAGGAATTGGGGTGTTATCACGAACGGTCCCGTTCGGGGAGAAAGTGTCTTTTGGTTGTTGACAAAATGTACGAATGGTCCGGCTGTGAGCGAAGGGCAATGTACGAACGGTCCGGCTGCGAGCTCAGATAAAAATGATTAATACGTAATATGATAGGTTTTCATCATGGGTAATTCAAGCATCTACCCAACAGGCGATAAAGTATGCGGAATACGTACCTACATGACACCTACATTGGCGATTCAACTAAGTTCCCTCCAGAAATGTGGGCGAGCAGGGTGAGCGATTGCACCGTTAGCACCAGCAATGTCTGTGAATCCTTCCATGCAGCTCTTAAGACCAACGTATTGGAATTCATCCCAATATATTTTTATTTTTTGATGCTTTAGTTGGGTACCAAGTGGACGTGTACGTCAAAATTAATACTTCGGATGGGGACTATAGGCGGAAGAGATCGGTCCAAAAAAATAAGTGACTGGAAGACTTAATTGCCAAATATGACAGGGGGGAATTACCGTTGACCTGATTTGTCCAAATTGTGGCAATAGAATATCAACCGCCATGTTGCATAAGATAAGTTTAGTTATGTTTTTGACGTGAATTCTCGTCAATTTTCTACTTGCTGACGACTGTTGAGAAAACAATATATATTTTAATAACAATTTAGTTGTCACTTGCACTCATCAACTCCCCAGAGGACGGGACCGTTCGTACGTAGCTGCATTTGGAGCGCGGGACCGTTCGTACATAGAGGGAATTAGTGGACCGGACCATTCGTACATACCAAACTTCCGTCGGGACCGTTCGTACATGCGCCCAGGAATTGACAACACTAGTAACGGCATGAGCATGTATAAAATGTCATTTTCGAAAAACAATAGGTAATGAAAAATTTGGACGGAAAGTCTGTCCCTGCTTTTTAGCGCAACCTTTTTCCAAAAAATGGAAAGGTGCGCTCACCTCCTCGACATGTATGTTTTTTTTTGTTTTTTTTTGTTTTTTTGTTTGTTTGTGTACAGAGCATCACTCCAACGACTCCAAAACGATTTTTGCAGCCTGAGCCGTTCGTTACCTCTGATCGGCATAAGGTTTTCTTATAAGATACGCATCGGTCGTTAGGGTGCAGTTGTTTACGTAATGAGCATCACGTGGATGATGTGTTGTGTGGCATAGTTTGGTCGCTAGATACCTACTGTTTCTTAGTTTCTCTCGCTCATTAAATATTAATAACTAAAGGTTGCGCTCATCTATTCAATTCAATTGATGGCTTGTTTTTCCACTCCAGGGACATTTAAAGATCACGGAGAAAAGATATTCAAAATGCAGTTCTGTGTTCTTCATGAAAGGTGAAAGTGGAAGAAGAATATGTAACCTCTTCATTTGGCTATAAAAGCAACCGGAAAGTAAAGCTGGTTAGTTAGTGTTACTCCATTGATGTTCAGTTGCATGCTTCGTCGAGTTCACTGTTCAACTCTCTCACCTCAAATTTTGATAAATATGTTCATTTCATCTTGCGTGTTGCTTAGTTGGAGGTTATGAGGCATTGAAGCTTTGAAAACCAGTTTTCAATTAGAAGGTGTCGTGTTTATTGGATGAAAACAAAAATTCGTCCACTCCGGAGACTGTCAACTCCAGGGACATTCTGAAACTTCCGTGCCTCCAGAATGGGCCAGTGACGATTGATGTTTTTGGGGGTTGACGATTGATGTTTTTGGGGCTATAATGTGGTTACAACCCTAATGTAGAATTAAATGGGATAACGTCCTCACTCTCTAGTTTCCCCCTGATCACATTTGAACTGGCTACTCATTGTCCTCCTGGATTGCATGCTTCCTCCATTTTCTGGGATTGTCGAGTGATGAATCCTTTGTTAATCACATTTCCACGTAGTTCTTCTAGCCGAGGTTCCTAATTTTCTCTAATTTGGTGTGTTTTCGTTTCAGCAATGGCCTCCTCGACCCCAAGAAAATTAAAACACGTGAAACTTCGAAAAAATAGCTTAAACAACTCGACCACTGTTCACATTTCTATGTGTGTTTTTGATTGTGTTTTGATAAACCCCTCCTGTAAGGTGTATTGTCAACTCATAAATCGTCTGAAACTTCAAACGTGAAACTAAGAGGATCCTGCATTGTCAGTAAATTTTCCTGTGACGAACGAACTTTTTCATTCCAGTTGGCTGAGGCTGTCTTGGTTATGATCGGAATGGACGTTGATTGAGAGAACGGAAAGCCGTTTCAGTTCGGGAATTAACAGGCTTGTTCATGTCGGCCAATTTTCGGTTCCATTCTTGTTCGTCCGCAATTAAGACAACAGAAGGGAGGAGACGTCGACGTCCGTCGGGCCATGTGGGGGCCCTGACAATTACTTTTGAAAGGTCTTGGGTGGAAAGTCTTGACGAGAAATGAGAGTGTGGGTACTGCCCCAGCCTCAGTATAACCAGCCAAGTCCGAGGACTGTGAGTGGTACGTGGAGAGGCGAGGGAGTAGAGGTGGGTGGGGGGATCGATGTATCACTGTCACTCTATCTTCCAAGGCTCTTATTGCTCCCTCGCTTTTGGACCCTCCTTCAATAACTCTATACGGCTCCTGTGTGGGCCCCCACTTCTCCTTTTCCTGGAGGCCTGTCAACACAATCCTTTTTCCTTCCTACAGCAATATCCTTACAGATTTGGGGCTGTGCACCTAATTCTACTCCTCCCGGCTCTCGGAAATGAATGAAGATCGGGCAAAATAACTTTATTACAATTATTGTGGAGAGTACAACGCAAAAATCATGTTAAAAAATGTTGGAATGGGAATTAAAAAATATCTGTTCAAACATTTTCCTGTCAGAAGTACTACACCATCGAACTCAGCAGTTGTACTATAATATTCCGACGCCTGCACAAAAGCTGGTTCAAAGGGCCGAACTGAAATCGGCTCTAGGTCGTATTTCCTTAGGGCTAAACTGAAAACTTGTTCAGGGACAATCTGCAAATGCCAAAGTTGATTATAGTGCCTATCTGCAGAAACCACGGTGTGATTTTGGTTTATTATTCTTGGAATAATACACCTATGTTTTCGCGACGCGGGTCGACGACTCCGATCGGCCTCAAAATTTGACATTATCCGTTTCAAGAGGTCTACATTCAAAATCCGAAATGTCCGTCCGCCGTACGCCGTCCGCCGTCCGCCGTACGCCGTACGCCGTCCGGGCCGTTTTGGGCAGTAGGAATTTTTTTAAAAATCTGAAATTTTGGCAAAATACTTGGTTTACCATCTAGTTGTGCCCGCAAGGTTTTCAGTCCGATCGCCCAAACCCGTGGGGCGCTATGGGGCTAAAATGGGGCTACAGGAGGGGTGTTTTGAAGGCTTTTAGCTATGGGATCGAGTTAGGTGTCGTTTTCGAAGTATTTTTGGACGTAGAATCCATTTTCGGGGGTCCCGGAACGATCCGATTTCACTGTGGCGTTCTATAGGGCTTTCATGGGGCTAAAAATGGGATTTTTGAAGGATCCCAAGAAGTTAATTATTTTTCGAGTAAAAATTAATGAATTTTTGAAAAAACACATTTTTGAAAAAAAAATCTCCCCAAAAATTTTTTTTTGAAATATAAAAATCCAAAAAAAAATTTTTTTTAATTTTTTTTTATTAACAGAATTAAATGTCTGTACAAGTAACCTATATCACAGAATAATAAACCCTTGTGTAAAATTTGCAGCGTTTTTTGTTTGTTTATTATTCTTGGAATAATGCACATATGTAATCCCGACGGAGGTCGACGACTCCGATGGGCCTCAAAATTGACATTATCCGTTTCAAGAGGTCTAGATTCCAAAACCGAAATGTCCGTCCGCCGTCTGGGCCGTTTTGGGCAATAGGAATTTTTTTTAAAATCTGAAATTTTGACAAAATACTTGGTTTACCATCTAGCTGTGCCCGCAAGGTTTTCAGGCAAACCCGTAGGGCGCTATGGGGCTAAAATGGGGCTTCGGGATGGGTTATTTGAAGGGTTTTGGCTATGAGATCGACTTAAGTGTCGTTTTCGAAGTATTTTTGGACGTAGAGTCCGTTTTCGGGTGTCCCAGAACGATTCGATTTCCCCGTGGGGATCTATGGGGCTCTCATGAGGCTACAAATGGGATTTTTGAAGGATCTTAGGAAGTCAAAAGTTTCCCGAGTATTTTTGGACGCAGAATCCATTTTTTGAGGTCCCACATCTGTTCTCTACGCCCGAAATCTGGGTACACAGCTAATTCCTTCAGGAATGTCTTGATTTGAAGTAGAACATGAACATACTAAAAGTCCCAAGCCTGGAGGTCAAGTGGGCGGAAGGGGCGGGGTTTAAAGGTCCCATTTTTCGGTTTTTCGCTTATAACTCAGAAACGCTGCGCCGTAGAACATTGTTTACTTGTACATAAATTAAAGCTAATCAAATTCTCTACAACTTTAGTCCCATACATTTTTAACGAATTCCGAACGGTTTCGTAGATACGGACTTTTGAAAAGTTAACATTTCGAAAAAAACCTGATTTCGTTTCTTTTTGTATATGTTACAGTTATTACCCGAAATCAGTTATTACTAGTTTTAACTAGTCAATTCTAGTTTTAACTAAGCCCCTTCGTGAGAACTAGAATTGACTAGTTAGAACTAGAAATCCCCGCTGGCTTAATGGAGTCAGTTAAAACTAGAATTCACTGATCTATTCATTTATGTGACAAGAACCAGGATCGGCTACTGCGGCTTTGTTGTGAGTCATCTAATCAATAGGACGCAATATTGATGATGAGGAGAACTCATCAAATTTCTTCCCCAAACTTTCTGAAATGGTTATTGGGGCCTCCAGGAGGACCAAAAAAGTATTTAAAAAATTCAACGTGTCCTGGGGTTTTCAAAAATGGGTGTTCCCAAAATAGGCCGCTGGTCACTTGCAGGTAGTCCGGGTGAAAATTCAAGATTTTGTATTCAAATCGATTTTTTATTGAAACAACGGCTTAAAATTATATTCAACAGCAATAAAACGAGGAGAAAACTTCTGGTTGTAAATTGATTAGAGTTGAATCGATCCATGTCTTGAAGGGCAGAAAACTGTTGGAGCAGCTGCTCACGGAGGGAAAAACCATCGTCTTGCAGTGGATCCCATCACACGTAGGCAGGCATATATGGGGGAATGAGCAAGCTGATGCCCTAGCGAGAGAAGGCTCCCGCATGCCTATGCCTGACGACCCTACCACCTATCGAGCCGCAAAAAGTGCCATAAGATCCTCCGTTCAGGAGAAGATGCTTGATGCCCAACGACACAAAGCCGAAGGGAAGCAGTGGGCCTCACTGCTGGACGTGAGAAATCGCATCCCACCAGATCTTTCTCGCCATGAGTCAGTTGCAGCGTTCAGAGCTGTCACTAGCCGTGTTATTTGAATGCTCACCTGCACAGGATCGGACTGAGAGATAGCCCTGGATGCAGCCTTTGCAGCAGCACTACACCGATGACGACAAATCAATTATTTGACTGTCCTCGACTTGAGGATACCTGAGAAGAATTTCATCCTGACGACACCACGTGGTCGAAAACAGCAAAATTGTATTGGGCTGCAAGAAGTCTCATGGCGCAAGAGTCTAGACCATCGGCGTAGGAGAAAAAATTTTTTTTTTTTGCGTAGGCAGAGAGATTATTATGCAACTCCAAATGCCACGAAGGCTCAACGTGCTGCAATAAGTAATTTATTAATACTTTGACTTTTTGGTACATTACTACTACATTAAATTTTGGTACTAGAAATATAGTTAGGTACTTCATAAAAAACCTTCTTCTTTTTTTCAGTGTTCCTAGTATTCACTAGTCCAAACTAGTTGTAACTATCTTTTAAAATCACTTCTTAGAACGGCTTTTCACTAGGTTATTCTAGTTTTGCCTAATAAATTTCAGTCAAAACTAGTTCTTACTGAAAATAAAATCATTGACTTCTAGTTCTAGCGGTGAGGGTCCCAGTAAATTCTAGTTCTAACTAGTCACAACTAGTTCTCACGGAGGGGCTTAGTGAGAACTAGAATTGACTAGTTAGAACTAGAATTAACTGATTTCGGGTAATAACTGTAACATATACATACCTTGTGGTATTCTGTATATTTTTGTATATTCTTCTTTTATATGTACGATGATCCATGAGTATCAGATCTCTTCTTGACAATACAGACCACTTCCTTCTGTGGCTTTACATTACCACGAGTCCTTTGGATTTTTTTACATCGCCCTGTGAAAGTTTTTTTTTTCATGCAAGCGCCAAGCGATCTGCTAATTGGTTGGCTCATTTTACATTCGCTCCACCCCTCTTAAGAGGATCTTGGCTTTTTTTGTACCCGCCCCCCGAAATCAGGCACTTTTCAATTGTAAGCTGGAGGTGCATTCGAGTAGGTATGAGTTTTCTCTTTGCCATGCATACCACTTTCCGTTAGGAATTATTCCTAAACGACTACTACCCCTGCTAGCTACTTTATCACTTCTCGTTATGAAATAAATACCGAGCGTGTTTCGAATACGGCTATTCCGAGCGACCCCCGTATTACTCGGCCTCAGGTGAATCACAATAAAACTATAATCTCGGAACCTATTAAGCGTATCAGAGTGCACGTTAGCCTGTAAGCTGTAATTTCAGAAGGGGCAGCCCACCTATCTCAACGCACTTGAAACGTCAGACAGGCACTTTGAAAAAGGGATACAGCCAGGGTTTACCGTTTTCTTCAAGGAGTCGACATGACGTCGGGCCGAGAGTGACGTGGGATCAGATAACCCCTCGGACTCACTTGTCCCTATCAGCCGGCGTATTCAAATCACACAGGTACCCACTTTTTCATTGATTCAAGTTGAGCCTGACTCACGCTGGTGTTACACAATTTTTTTTTGTCCACTGGGAAGCTTTTTTTTGTAGTGTATACGTACTATGGAGTGTGTACAAAAATGCTCAGGTTTGGAGCGCTTTTTGTTGGAATTTGACATCAAGGAAGTTACTGTGTTCTTAAAACAGGTCCTCTACGAAGAGCCGTTGGGTTCTATTTCATCTAGAAATTCTTGAAGTACTTTGAAAATTGAAAGGGTGCAGCTACTGGCCAAACCACTTGGTGACATTGCTTGGGGTGGCACAACCATTGAACCATTGATGACAGAAGGATTGACAAAATACTCGGTTTACCATCTAGTTGTACCCGCAAGGTTTTCAGTCCGATCGCCCAAACCCGTGGGGCGCTATGGGGCTACGGGAGGTTGTTTTTTTCAAGGCTTTTGGTTATTGGATCGAGTTAGGTGTAGTTTTCGAAGTATTTTTGGACGTAGAATCCATTTTTGGGGGTCCCGGAACGATCCGATTTCACTACGGCGATCTATAGGGCTTTCATGGGGCTTCAAATGGGATTTTTGAAGGACCCCAGGAGGTCAAATATTTTTCGAGTTAAAAACCAAAAATATTTGAAAAATTAAAATTTCAAAAAAAAAATTTTTTTTTCATTGACGGAATTACATTTTTTCACAAGTAACCTATATCAAAGAATAATAAACCCTCGTGTAAAATTTGCAGCGTTTTTTTAAATAAATGGGCGACGCAGAGATGAGCAAGCAAATTTTACTTAGGAAAAAAGCGACGTCGTAAGAAAGAAAGGAGACACCTACCATTATACAGATTACTGCGGCATACTATCAACTCACAAACATGATTAGGTTTCACGTGTATCCCTCTCAAGAGCCACTCACAATTCGGAGGGGACAGTAATGAATATTGATCTCTTCTTCTAAGGTTTATAATACGTGTACATAATTTCGACGATGTCTGTATATAAGTAGTTGTGTCAATGTGAAAACAAAAACGCAAGGAAGGAACTTGGTGAGGTTATTTTCGTCCTTCAAATTCATGCATTGAATAATAATATAATATATTATTATATTATAATAATAATAATTTATAATATAATATATTATAATATATTCTTATATTATAAGAACTATTAAAAACGTACTTGTTCTGTATCGTACTGATGATGGTCTAACCAACTGAAACCAGTCTAAAAGCTTATTTTATAAAATTTATCGCAGAAATAGACAACTTCGTCTACAATCGATCATACTCTATACGTTGCTGGGAGTGCTGAATCCGAAAATTTAGTTGTCTACTAGATTCGGATATGGCTTCACCATCTACCCGCTTGTGGTCGTGGACCCAGACCCAGTCTCCCTCCATGAAGCTGGGATTTTTCGAGTTCCGGTCGAATCTCTCCTTTTGGGCACTCATTTTCCATCTTACTCGTTCCCGAGCAAACTCCTGCATCTCCTCCAACATTTGCCGTAACTGGAACGCATAGGGATCTGTTAAATTACGTTCCTCAGCTGGGTGGCGCACCAAGGTTTCTGGCAGATGTAGATCTCTGCCGTAGACCAACTGTGCTGGAGACAGCCCTGTAGTATCATGCATGAACTGTTCACGAACTGTGAAATGGGGGGGGGGGGGGGGAAGAGAGAATTTGATCAAATTTGAAATTCGCCGCCTCCAGGATAACTTGAGGATGGTCTGAAATGAGTTTCAACTCGATCTGATGCAAATTAATTAATTGTTGAAGGTTTCTGAGCAGATATGAGATGACAGTTTTTCGCTCATAACTCGTAAAGGGTGCAGAGGACGTAAAAGTTGGTCCTTATAAGAAAGGTAGGGCATTAAATTTCGGTCATTTTCATTCCTTACAAATGTTCACCTCCGACGACGGGGTAAAAAGTTATGACGTCAAATGTGGCCGAGACACAATTTGAGCGAATTTCAAATTTTCCCTCTTCAGTGACTACTTGAGGATGACGTCATAAAATTTTCAAATTGATCGGAGGCGATTAGAGGACTTTTTAAGAGATTTAGCGCTGAGATTAGATGACATAGTTTTTTGCTCATAACTCGTAAACGGTGCAGAGGACGTAAAAGTTGGTCCTCATAAGAGAGGTAGGGCATTAAAATTCTTTAAACGTTTTTCAAGATTTTTGTGGAAACTTTCGTCAAGCTATTTCCAACTAGGTACCTACATGTAGGTATGCATACCTGAGGTTAGACCTAGGTAGTAGGTGAAAAAGTGTGCTTCATCTCTTCCAATAAATGCCAAAAAATCCACCCCACGAGAGGAAGAATAGAGATGATTTTTCATGGAGGAAAATTCAAAATTCCACGACTTAAAGTGCAGGAGAGCATTTAGCGTTAGCGCACGTAAAATTCGTAAAATTTCACGTTCCGTAACTCCAAAAAATCCTAACATTTTCCGTTCATTTCTCAACATTTTTAGGCGTATTAGTGGTATAGATAGGTAGGTAGTTGGTGGACAATTTGAAGGAATCAGTTAAATTGGAATCAAATCGTGGCGTTCTCTTTACACTTGGACTCAACTCTTCAAACGAAACCTAAAATTTAATTAGTTTGAGTGATTCATTAAAGAAAATCACTGATGGTGCACCATTCCATTTCGCTGGCCCAGTTCAAGACCGGCTTAAGTGCAAATTTTGCGTTTTTCGGTTTTTGAGTCAGTCTTGCTCAATTTTTTGCGCTCTTTCTAATGGTATAAGCCGTTTTTTTCTAACTTTACCCAATCGTCGCCAGAGTGCACTTGCGACATTCCACACTGAACACAATCTCTCTGAACCCCAATGCAATAGTGGCTGATGTACAGTTTTGCGTTGACCTTGGAGATGAAAGGTGTGTTTTTCTGTGCAAGAGTGTCCCAACAGCACTCCACTACCCGATAGTCCCGGGTAAGACCGTCTCATCTGCCACTTAAGACTGTTTTACATGCAAAGATAAGGTTATTTCCATATTAGTGTAATTGTGAAAACTGTCTTATCTGCACTCTTAAGTCTGTCTTACAGTGGGGAGCTCCAATCCACTAGTACTTATTTTCATGCAAGACAGTCGTTTTCTGGTTACAATTTTTTTTTTTTAATTCTTTTTCAGTCTTTTTTCAAATTCACAGTCTTAACATTGGCATAATTTTATAATTTTTTAAATTTAATTTTGGTTTTGTTTACTTTGAGCTGCAGATACTCGGCCTACCTTCATCATTAAGTCATGAGTAGGCTAGACCTAGCTGTTTTGATGCATCTTAGAAGAACTGCATAGAACTGCAATTTATGTACAAGAGAAAGTACGTGTATTAGCTTCTAACTGCCCAAACTATTTTAAGATTGCTTGTCACGTTCCAGAGAAATTCAACATTGAATTTACAATGCTTTTTTAAACGCCCTTCCTGAAAAATTGGTGAATTTGCACTTAAGCCGGTCTTGAACTGGGCCAGCGATTTGTCATGACAAATGGATTCAAATTTCATAGTTCAATCTAGCTTTTGAGTTTATAATTTTTACTTACATTGGAATTTTGTGTAATCCAATATGACATGATCAGCTACCCCATACTTCCCTTCACCTGTTGTACGGAAATCAGTATGATCGATCATTCATTTTAACTGTCATGACAGAACATGGGATTGCAACGACTTCAGGCCACTTCGTGAAGTAATCCAACATCACTAGAATGTACTTATTGCCACGTTTTGGGCCACGAAATGGCCCCAGTACGTACGTGAAAAGGACCTTCAGTCTGAAGTTGCTTGAGTGGTGCCTTTTGCGTCTTCCCTGGACCCTTAAACGTCCTTCATCGTTCGCACGTTCTGCACCGGGGCATTTGGCGTGTATTTTGGCCACCACTTTTCAAACAAGACTGACACACATACTCCCAACGTAGCGACTAGAGTTGCTACAATATGTGCCGTCCCTCATGTATAATTTAATCAGCTTTCACGTGAAAAAAAGAGAATTAAGATCGGACTAACCGTTCCCGAATTATGGGCAAAATTATGCAAAAAACACGTTTACGTTAAAATTTGCCATGTTTTGCCTGTCCCTCCCTTATCAAAGCTCAAATCTAACTTTCACGTGAAATAGTTGCGATAAGGAATTTAATCAGCTTTCACGTGAAAAAAACAATTTTAGAATCGGGCCAATAGTTTTCGAGCTACAGCCGAAAAGGTTCTAAAAAACGTGGTTTTTCGCTTACCGAGCGGTGTCAGATTGGGCGTTTCTTGTTTTATAATGTCTGACAGCTCACTCGCGAGGTGGTTTTTGCGTGGGGTTGTCAGGGTACCTTATGTGGGGTTCGGGAACCGCTTGTGGTGAACATATAATGGGAATACGAAGATTTTGGCTTAGTTAGAAAAAATGGTCAAAATTCAGCTCGCTCTAGCGGCCAAACGGAAGAAGCTAGCGAAGCGTTCTTGTTTTCATTTTTTTAATAGGAAATGTAATCAGCTTTAATTTCATATAGAGCAGTTATGTCGCAAGGGGGCATGGTTTCCGAGTTATAGGCAAAAAACCTAACAAAGTGCCGACATTTTTTGGGTTTTCGGCATTTTCATGGTGAAGCCATATCCGAATCTAGTAGATCACCAAATTTTCGGATTCAGCACCCCCAAAAACGTATCGTCGAGAATTCTTCAGGTATTTTTTCCATTCCAAACTACATAATGACTGAACTATTTACCAAAAATTGAAAACGACAAGCTAGATAATTATTTGTGCTAGATAATTGTGAATTCAGAGGTTTTTATTTTATTTTTATTTTTTGTGATTTCAGCGATTCATAAAGCCTAAAAAGGAGAATCCGAGTGAAATAGGCTCTACCCGTGTAACCCACTCCTTACAACTTGTTGATTCTTGAGCCTTACTTGAGCAGCTTAGGCTCGAAACCTACGGAGCCACTAAACCAGGCCTTTACCCTCTGAAGTCGGCCCCCTCTTTGGTACAAAAGACGCCTCCCCCCGACAAACCGAGAAAAAAAAAAAAAAAAACGAAGTCGGCACCTTAATCTACTGTTCCTTTGTTTAATTTTGCCGCGTGAGTTTGCTTTTCTTATCTACGAGCTGCGCCATCGCCTCTCGTCTGCCTGACGAATTTTATTTGACGAGAACGACAGAAAAAAACAGTTTCTGCTCCAAAACCTTAGGATAAGAGGGCTAATCGCGGGATTTGATTACCCAACTGCTCATTCGGGGAAGGATTAGCTTGATTAGACCTAAACAGATTTGACGCCATAGAGAAGATTTAACACTACCTTGCTCTTCAAGTGCGAATTATAAACAGGGTTTAAAAAAAAATACGGTACAACTAATGCTTGAATGCAAATTAGATTAATGTACCTGAATCAAAATGTTTTGTTTCGATCAGGATCACGCGGCTTCGGAAGGTCATGTTCCGAGTCTCAAGAAATTGAAATTAGAGAACTCTCGGGAGCCTCGGTTCACTGGTGGAGATAAATGGTTTAGGATGACCCGCATGTCTGATGGTTGAGATATGTCACTCCTTTGGGGCCAGTGAGTTATTAATACCTTCATACCCCGACGAGGAAGATTCATTTGAATATCACCCGAACCCGTGTGGGGCCCGCGAGTTGAACTAATCCGACAGTGTACCAGTAGGTACATGTTGGGCTCGGTATGATTGTCACATCCTTTGACTTCGGATGACTCGTGATGACCTTTGAGGAAGAAATTTTGGAGGGTTGACAATTTAAGTTAAGGCGACCAACCGTCCTGTTTTTGGCAGGAGTCCTGTTTTTTAGACCCGTCCTGCCAAGCGTTATGTCCTGCTTTCTGTGAGAAGTCCTGTTTCAAGAGAAGTTCAATTCATCAATTCAAGAAATCCTAAGAGAAGGGGTCACTTACAAAAAATCGAATTTTTACTAAAATTGTGCCTCTATCAAACCCCAGATATTGCTATTTCTAAGACTTGATAGAACTTAGTGTTGTGCCTAATTTTTGAATTCCCTTTACTTTGTCATAATGATGATTAGGGATAAGTAAGCCATCACGAAAAATCAATTAGTCATCATTGTTTTTTTTTTAGACTGATAAGCTCTCTATCTCTGAGTATCTCATGTATTGAACAATAAGTCATCGAGTGCCTCCACTTTTCTTGATTCGATTTTCTTGACTCGAAAGTTCTCTCTGCTTCAAGCAGTGGTTTATTGCCGGTAGTCCTTTTCAATGATTTTGGAGCCCCAGCTGCAGCGCCGCCTCATCGTCAAAACCTAGTAGGGTCATCAGCGCTCCGCCATCTCCGCCGAGCCCCCCTCACGCACATGGAGGCTGCGCGTACGATCGCAAACGATAATCGAGCCCTGAGCCACCCCTTGACGATCCCCTGGTGCCGCTTCCATTTGGCTGCAAGTGGTCCACCTAGGACATCGACGAATCGGGTCATCTGGGGTGCCAAAAGTCCATCCACTGTGTGGACCAGTGGGGTGAATGAACAGTGGAGATCTTGGCACGCAGGTAAATACTTCTGTTTTTTTCTTCCTCTGCCGAAGTGAGAACTGATGCCACTGGACGGGAAACGTAAGAGGGTGCATCAGTGTCTACGACACGGACGTCAAATAATGCGTTCCTCTGTGGTTCCCACACCCCACGGCAGGCAAGATCTCCTCTCAAACCAGGAGTAGTGTCTGAAGCAGCTACAACCATTAGCTCTTTGCTGCAATTTCCTCAAGCCGTATTCATGAATTCCCCCAGGACGTCTCTTACTTCATTGTGACGCCGTGTGATCAACCCCCCCCCCCCCCCCCGTCTTACAACAGAGAACATGCCTGATGGAAAAGGGGGTATGACCACAGCCATCACACTTATTTGGCATATCTACTGGGGTTCGCATGTATCGAATCGCAAGAGCATCTCGGAAATCACTGGCTGAGAGATCAAAGCTATGCCGCTTCAATGGAATTGCAGACAGCCATCCAGACGACTTCACTCTGGACTGTTCCGCTACTGCTCGACTTATCGCTCTTCTTCGATCTGACGAGAATTTTCTTAAGGTGTTCTGAAACAGTACATCCTCTGCCTGCTTTCGCTTCTTCACTGCCTCAATTTGCGCTCGGTGCTCCCTTACATCAAATGGCACTCCCGTTATTTTTAGCAATGACTGGCCATGCACTGAAGAGCATAATTCCGAGGTCTTAAACAAGCTTCGAGGTGATGCAACCGGATCACACCAGGCCAATCCACCTTTGGTCACCGGCAAAGAGAATTTGGTCTCTGGAAATGAGATCAGGTTCGTCTGGAGTCGATATTGAAGTGTCAATTACAACTCCAGCTTCCCCTGATTCCACAGCTAATACGGGGATCTGGGAACTGGCTTCTCCGAACGAATTGTCGCCAAGAGAGGCCTGGTTCCAGAATCCGTCTTACAAAAATCTGATCTCCCGGCTGCCGCGATCGAAGTGTCAGCAATGGGCGGTCTGGGCATCAGATTCGCGCGAAAATAATACTGGGTTCGCTGAGCCGGCTTCCGTAGACGAATTGTCGCCAACAGAGGCCTGGCCAACAGGCCCAGTCAAAAAGGTTGCTGCGTGACGACATAATGACAGAAACTGAATGGTCAGCGAATGATAAAAGTAGGTGGTGGGGGTGAGGCCGTCCCGCAAATAGCGGTGGAGGCCAGCGCAAGATAACTTAACCCCCACTGTCCACAGTGGCGCTCTCCGCGGCCAACGAGCGTACCGCGAGCGGCGGGAAGACGAGCAAATTTACAAGAGTTCGGCTCTTAGCCGCTACAACTTCACTCTGCAATTGCTGGAAACTCTAACCCAACCAAGGGAGTCTGAAAAATGTTTGGCTCAACTTCCTCAACCAGCGAATGAGCAGGCTGTGCGGGTGATCAACTCAAATCACTTGCCTGCATGCTTGGCTTCATCGCCCTCTGGCTGTGATGTCACAGCTACCATGATGCTGTTGATGATCATCCTAAGATCGATCATCTGGAGAACCCTCCAGTCCTGAAAGACATCCCATCTTCCTCACCTTCAATCGTCAATCTAGATCCTCCCCAATTCCCTGAGTACATGGCGGATCGGTAATAATTACCGATGATTATAATTATTATAATAACACTGCTAAAAAAAAAAAAAAATCGATCTCATCCTTCACGAGGTCTGATAGTGATCCTGGGGGTTTTCGAGGGTGCTGAATCCGAATCCGAGGTCCATTTTGCCCCTAGACGCAGAGGTTCCGCTGTACAGTTCCCAGATGTTCAAAAAACTCACTCAATTTCCAACTTCATTATTTTTCAACGAGCAGGTGCTATTCTTACAGGAAATCTAACGCTGAACACGCCCGTATACATGTTGATTGGTCTAAAATGCCTCCTTCGTGTGTTTTTTGCCGAAAAAAACAACAACAAAAAACAAGCCATCAATTGAATTGAATAGATGAGCGCAACCTTTCTGTTATTACGATATAATATTAAATATTATTTAATGAGTGAGAGAAACTAAGAAACAGTAGGTATCTAGCGACCAAACTATGCCACACAACACATCAAAAATATGCTCATTACGTAAACAACTGCACCCTAACGACCGATGCGTAAGAAAACCTTATGCCGATCAGAGGTAACGAACGGCTCAGGCTGCAAAAATCGTTTTGGAGTCGTTGGAATCAGCCCAAAAAGCTCATTCCATAGACCCTTGTACCAACGAAATCGGACAAAAACTTTCGTCCCCCTTTTGAGGCCTCCTTAGTTACACATCAGAGATAAACAACTTGCGTCGTGAAGGACCTCCCGAAAACCGATGAAGGGGATGAGGGAGGAAAAATCAAGGTAGCCTATAACCACCCCCGAACTCGCTGATCACAATGAGACCACCCTCATGAAAATCTGTTGAGCCGCTCGGGCGTGATGCTCTGTATACAAAAAAAACAAAAAAAAAAAAAAACATACATGTCGAAGAGGTGAGCGCACCTTTCCATTTTTTGGAAAAAGGTTGCGCTAAAAACGTGGTTTTTCATCAGTCTTGCAAACTTTTTCTTCACAAATCTGACGATTCTGCAAAACCTACAATACTTAGCCGAACCAACAAGATTTCGCCATATACTTGGTACATTTCTGCTACGAATGCGACCAACCGCACCTCGGCAAGTGCAATAAGCCGATTTTTGACGACTGCAGACATTTTTAAGGTTTTAACCCGAATCGGACAGGAAGGAAGCATTTTGGACCCCATCAACATAATAGGTAATATTATATATATATAATTACCCATGGGCATGTTCAGCGAATCTAACTAGATTTCCTGTAAGAATAGCACCTGCTCGTTGAAAAATAATGAAGTTGGAAATTGAGTGAGTTTTTTGAACTGTACAGCGGAACCTCTGCGTCTAGGGGTAAAACGGACCCCGGATTCGGATTCAGCACCCTCGAAAACCCCCAGGACCACCATCAGACCTCGTGAAGCATGAATCCGATTTTTTTTTTTTGTAGAACAGTGTAGGTAATCTAATCATAGGTAGGTAGCAATAACTTAGCAAATAACTTCCCTTGCGTTATCATATATTTTATGATTTAAATTAATTCGACGGCTCTTTCGCTGTTTTCTGTTCTCTCTCACTCTCTCTCGTGATTTATTTTTGGGATTGGGAGTATTTAGGCCGCTGCCCTCATAAATTACTCCATTTGGCCCCTTCGTTTACTCCGATTGGTTATGTAATCTTGTCATTGGACAAATATTATCCAACTCGTTCAACTTAGCTGGAAAAGAAAATTTCTTCCGAAGTAGCTATGAGAGTGAGTGAACGAGTCATTATCCGTAGGGGGAAAAGTCTTTCTCTCTTCCTCGCACATTTTGTCAACGTTGACGTTTTTAATGCCGCTCGAAAAGCCTGTAGCCCAAACGCATTAGCAACGCCCTCCCTCTCTCCGTTCCCGAGGGCTAAACGTGAAAGAAACGCTGGGGGTCCCGAGGCCCTGAGGTATACTCGTTATACCCCCATGGGCCCTATACATCATACGGACAGGGCGAAGGAGGGAAGTCCTGACGTCTATCCGAAGGAGAACCAACGGCGAGTGCGAAACAGCTACCATGTCGACTTCCCAAACACGGGCTTGTTTATAATGACCTTTTCACAACCGATCCAAACAAAAGATCGTTGGCTGCTCAAGACTGGATTCCCGAGATACAAATAGAGATACCTGCGGTGAAATACAACCTGCGTGAGACCAGAACCCCGCTGTTTTGCACAAGAATAGAATAACCATTTAGAGGCGATTTCCAATACCTACCAACTACAGCAGCGGTGGAAAAAAGTTGGTGGCAAAAACCAAATTTCAAAATACTAATAATTAATAAATATAACTAGTCGTAATAATTAATTAATCATAACAATCATCATAGTTAATTATTATTATTCGTGAAAGCATTCCTCTTTAACCAATTGTGGTTTACTATTCTTGGGATAATGCAACACCAACGAAATCGCGTTGGAGGTCGAAAATTCAGATCGGCCTCATAATTTGATATTATCCGTTTCAAGAGGTCTACATTCTAAATCCGAAATGTCCGTCCGCCGTCCGGGCCGTTTTGGGCAGTAGGATTTTTTTTTTTAATCTAAAATTTAGACAACATACTTGGTTTGTTATCTAGTTGTGACCGCGCGGTTTTCAGCCCGATCGCCCCAACCTGTGGGTGCTATGGGGTTGAAATCGGGGTACAGGAGGGGTTTTTGAAGGCTATTAGGTGACGTTTTCGAAGTATTTTTGGACGTAGAATCCATTATTGGGGGTCCCAGAACGATACGATTTCACAGTGGGGATCTGTAGGGCTTTAATGGGGCTACAAAAGGGGTTTTTGAAGAATCCCAAGACGTTAAATAAGGTGTCGTTTTACGAGTAATTTTGGACGCAAATCAGTTTTTTTAGGTCCCACATCTGTCCTAGCAAGGTTTTTAGCCCGATCGCTCAAACCCGTGGGGCGCTATGGGGCTAAAACGGGGCCACGGGAGTTTTTTTTTTAAGTTCTCGACTATGGAGTCGAGTTAGGTGTCTTTTTGAAGTACTTTTGGACTTAGAATCCATTTTTTGGTGTTATATTATTATATTATGACGAGGGAATTCTGTTATCTTGAAGGTTAGTTCATTTTCAAAGAATTTCCACGGAAAAAACGCAAACAATTGTTTTAATCTTTTGTTGTTGTTGAAAAATGATAATAAATAGCTAAACATTTATATTTCGCATTTTGTATCACCTAAATGCGAACCCCATCTTTACCATCAGTATGTGGGTGAATCTACGAAAAGTGCCATTTTCTTGTCCTGGCACAATATCTCTACTTCTGGGCATGATAAGAAAGCATTTTTTTCCCCCTATGTGTCTATAGGTACGGGCTCCATTCTTCCTTGTCAGTTGGGGTGTTTCAGTTTAATATTTCACAGGTAAAATCTGGGTTGAATGGTCAATTTTTCATTCATCTGGCCTGTCCCCATCATGAGGTAGTCAACTTTCAGCATGTACCCCACCTTAACGTGAGAAGGAAAAAATCAGCCAATATTTTTACTAGTGCCTATAAGCCTGTAGATTACGAGCATGTGTCTTTTTAATATTTAGTTAATGAAGGTTAGCAACTACTGTTGATAATCGTCCTGTCCCGAGCTTTCAATTCATTCATCTGGCTCCTGAAGTTCATGCTTGGTGCAGGGAAACAACAACTTGTGGGAACATTCTTATGCTACAAGTGGCACCACTGAAGCCCGTGGCTTCAATCCCTCACCATGAGGTCTCTTTATTATCCATCTTGTAGGCCTCCAAACAACAGCTCTGGGAAATATCAGGTGCGTGACTTTTTTGTGAGTCATTCTTCTGGTCATGGTTGCGGGTGTTCCAGTAGATCTATCAAAACGCTCGAAGTCCATTTTTGTACAAACACCTGCATAGATGATGATGAGCTCTTTGTTTTTTCTGTTTTACCTTTATCTACTTGTACAAGTGATTTATTGTAAAAAATTTCATTCATCTGGCCAACAAACATTCTTGTGGCCAGATGAATGAATAGAGACCAGATGAATGAATATCACAGCAAAAGAAAGCCAGCAAATGACAGCACTGGAGTTTGCCTTTACTCAAGATTTTGACACTTTTCGTTAAAAAAATGTATACCATGGTTTCAATTCGCTGGATTTCTCTTTTAAATTCCTTCTACACTCTCATTTTTCATTCATCTGGTCTTAATCATTCATCTGGCTGTCAAACAACAGAACGATGAAAGTTGCTGCGTAGCCACTGATACACAATAATCACCAAGGTAATCTAAGTTTATTACCATAAAAAAAGTTCGGAATTTCTCGATTTTTAAATTTTCAAATGTGTGACCCCGAAAATGGCACTTTTCGTAGATCCACCCATGTCTCCTTGAATAATTTCCGCTAACTTTTGGCGTCATCGGCTCCACTGTGCGTCAGATGGACATTGAATTTTTGGAATTTTCTTGAAACGAATAATTTTCGACTCTCGTCGCGAATACAAAGAACGGGTTTGCATTCTACAGGACTTCCGCGTCAATTTGCCTGAAATCTTAAAACCCGAAGTGGATGCAGAATGGGCGGGCTTTCAATTCATCGAGGTCAATAAAATAACAATTATCTGGATTAACCGCAACCTTTCGTGGTAGTTATGATTATGTTTCATGATGAAACAAGTATAACGCGACGAGTAAGTATAAGGCGCAGTTATTTGGCCGAACGCGAGTCCAGTGAGGCGCACGGCCTATTGCGAGCTACACGACACCTTTTGACCGGGGTTGGTGTAATTTTATCGAAAATTTCCCCTTTCGGAGGGTTGGACTGAAGGAAAACGATAGTCCCGTTGGTTTTCGTTATTCTCAGAACGAGAGAAGTCAGCTCTTATCGTGGAGCACGACAGGCAGAGGCGGGCGGAGGGCGGTGGAGCTGATGAGTGCGATATGGGCTTACGGCAGGGTCGGTGCAGCGCACCTAATTAGCTGGTCAGTCACGGGAACTTTTCTGCCGCTTTAGCGAAGAGTTCTGAGGAATCCAAAGATATCCTGGTGACTAATTAAATAGGGTTTGATTATGGCGTTGATGGAAGGAGCACTGAATTTCCCTTTGGCCACATATGAAACGAAGCCTTTTCACAGAAGAGATTTTACTAGCAGAAATCCCGTGTATGACTTTTGGTTTATTATTCTTGGAATAATACACCTATGTAATCGCGACGGAGGTCGACGACTCCGATCGCCCTCAAAATTGGACATTATCCGTTTCAAGAGGTCTAAATTCCAAAACCGAAAGGTCCGTCTGCCGTACGCCGCGCGCCGTCCGAGCCGTTTGGGGGAGTAGGAATTTTTTGTAAATCTGAAATTTTGACAAAATACTCGGATTACCATCTAGTTGTGCCCGCAAGGTTTTCAGTCCGATCGCCCAAACCCGTGGGGCGCTATGGGGCTAAAATGGAGCTACGGGAGGGTTCATTTTAAAGGCTTTTGGTTGTCGGATCCTGACTAGATCGTTTTCGAAGCAATTTTGGACGTAGAATCCATTTTTGGGGGTCCCGGAACGATCCGATTTCACTGTGGCGATCTATAGGGCTTTCATGGGGCTAATAATGGGATTTTTGAAGGATCCCAGGAGGTCAAATATTTTTCAAGTAAAAAACAACAAAAAAATTGGAAAAAAAATTTTTGAAAAATAAAAATCCAAAAAAAAATTTTTTTTTAATTTTTTCATTGACAGAATCAAATTTCTGCACAAGAAACCTATAACAAAGAATAATAAACCCTTGTGTAAAATTTGCAGCGTTTTTTTTTTTTTTTTTTCAGTGTAGGTAACTATAATTCTAATTCTGCAAAGTTCTATTTTCATCACCTTTTTGAAAAAATGGCTATTTTATGATGAAATCCATGACGCTTATAACTGAGGGGTTTCTGGCAAAAACAAGATTAGTCAAAAAAATCGAGTTTTGAGGTTATGATGCCATCTTGCGGCCACTGAAGATACCTGCGATCCTGAATAATATTCATAGTGCATATTATGCACTTTCACCAAAAACACAACTTGTCAGCCAGTGGGAGCCTCTGAAAAACTGGAGTCAACAACAAGACAAGTCATGAGTGTTTCGGCAAGAACACGACTAGTCAAAATAATGATGAAATGGAACTTCTTTTGCTTCCCGTAGTCTGCTCTTCTTCGTTATGAATCTTATCATGCGTTATCAATCCAGTTTCTGTGTTTATCATTATCCCAAGCTGTCTGTGTTTGTTCTGCTGAAGTTCCAGTCGGTTTGAGACACAGAGTAACAGAGAGGAAAAGTTTGGGAGGTTTGAGAAAAGTTTTTTGAGAAAAATGAGTCCTTCTGAATAGGGTTATTACATCGAGAGCAAAACATCGATATGTACATCGATGTCAACATCGGTCGTTCAACATCGATGTGAGAAAAACATCGGCCCAAAAACATCGATAAAACCGATATAACATCGATGTTCAATAAATGAATTTTTTTTTTCGAGTATAATTATTTAAATAGCCGGAATTATTTTTATAGTCTCGATTCCTATTGTTTACCATGAGGACCTAAGGGTAAAATTATTGATCTTAGACGCACCAAGCTCGTTAACGAGATTTTTTCATTACTTTTGCGGCATTTTATTTCATTATTTTGGTGGCATTTTAAATTGCTCGTATTTCCCGAAGTTTTTACTGAGGCGTTACACAAATTGCACTTTGCAGATCCTTTGACAACCGGAATAAAATATTTCCACCACTCTTCTCCTTCCCATGACTCAAAGCAATTGAACACTAAAAATAACAAAAAACATTGACAGCAGAAAGCAGGACGACACACAACAACTTACAAAACAACAAAAAAGACATGTATGCGTCATCGATCCTTCCTTCTTGTTCTTTTTCCGTTTTACTTGTCCTGGACCTGGTCTTGGTGTTTGCCGCATGAAGCGCGACCAGAATTCCATCGTGTGATGTTCTCATTTTGAAAATTCCAAGCGCCTCTATGGGCTCGCACATGTGCTATGTATAGCATTTTTCCTTGTAGTTTTTGTCTTTCAATGAAAACTAAATTTGAAGACAGAAAACCTAACCACGAACTAAAACATCGATGTTGGCTCCAAAACATCGATGTCCGATAATATCGACTAGCTAAACATCGATGGTAAAAACATCAAACATCGGAGCCAAAACATCGATGTTTCGATAACATCGAACATCGATGTTCAACCCTACTTCTGAACCCTTCTGAATGATCTTACTCGTATTGGTGATCCAGATGGAGAGAACTCCAACAACTTCGACATCGACAATGATGACAACAGATGATTGACCCATTTTGTTTCTTTTTTAAATGTGATCCTTGTTTATTATGCATTCTTTGAGTCACTACCTGTGTTGAATAAAACAATAAAAAGAAGAAAAATCATTAATTTTGTTCAATTAGCATTCCATGAATGGAGCAATATTTGACTTGTCTTCTTCTTAGCGGAATTCTTCAAAAACATAACAAGTCAAATCGTTTTTCGCCAATCCCGTCGAAAATATTGCATTATGCTCATCCAAATTTATCTGGCATTCATCCTGACTGTAAACCTCAAGTAGAGAATGAAATTCAAATTTCTAGTATTATACTATAATAGTGTAAACTCGGTAAAGTTTTTTACATATCCTGAAAAATCCGCTTTTTTGACTAAACGTGTTTTTGCCAGAAACCCCTCTGGGGTTGTTTACCGTCTCAGAAACAGCTGTTTACCGTCTCTGGTGATATGCTTCAAGAACATACTAAACTACTTGAGCACGCCTGACTCCTGGGGTTGCCGTAAATAGTTGAGTTAATTGAGAAGCAGAAGATGACGTAAGTCTCTGAACAATCACCCGGACTGAATGAACGAATCTTAAACGGTAATTTCATTCAGAGGTGTTTTTGGCATCGGTCATTAAGCCGTGGTTCCAATGATAACATTTGAGAAGGCTACACTCATTGATTATAACGGACCATCGTGCGTGAGGTGGAGGCAGAGGTTGAGGATGATGGAAGAGGCTGTCAAGGGTAGAGACATAGTGATGGGGGTGCTTCTGCTATGAGAGCCAGCTGTTATTTGGATTCTGTACGGATTGGGAACGACCGTCGTTGTGTGGACCGCGGCGGTCAAATCCGAATTTTGAATGTCATCTGGCGTTGCTACATCGGGCAACAGGGAGGAAGAGCCGTTTTGCGTGTCCGCGGAATATGGAAAGGTGCAGGTAGTGGTGGATGAACTCCCGGAAAATATTCAAACGTGAATTTATTCTCACAACCCCTGTAAATTTAATGAGCGCAAATTAAGTCACTCATGACAACAATAGTCAAGTCAAAGTGTAAGCAGTTGGACGTGAAAAAAATAGGTTAATGGGTTTTTGACCCACTAGTGTAGTAAAGTCGTACAACTGGAGTCACTTTGGTTTATTATTCTTGGAATAGGTAATACACCTATGTAATCGCAACGGGGGTCGAAAATTCTGATCGGCCTCAAAATTTGACATTATACGTGTCAAGATGTTTAGATTCCAAAAACGAAATGTCCGTCCGCCGTCCGAGCCGTTTTGTGCAATAGGAATTTTTCAAAAACTCCGAAATTTTGACAAAATACTCTGTTTACCATCTAGTTGTGCCCGCAAGGTTTTCAGCCCGATCGTCTCAACCCGTGGGACACTATGGGGCTAAAATGGGGCTACGAGAGGGGTTTGAAGGCTTTTGGCTATGGGATCGAGTTAGGTGTTGCTTTCGAAGTATTTTTGGACGTAGAAACCATTTTTTGGGGTCCCGGAACGATTAGATTTCACTGTTGCGATCTATAGGGCTTTCATGGGGCTACAAATGGGATTTTTGAAGGATCCTAGGAGGTTAAATATTTTTCAAGTATTTTCATTGACACAGAATTAAATTTTTGCACAAGTAACCTATATCAAAGAATAATAAACCCTCCAAAGGAAATGACCAGATTCCCGGATTGGTATAAAATGTACATAACATTTCTGGTGGTGACGTAAATGAGCCATCGAAGACGGAATTTAACATGAAATTTGATTCTCTACAACTTTTATTCTATAACTTTTTTCGATTTGGGCCGTTGTTTAGAAGTTAGTCTTGGTCTTACTGTGACCAAGATGTGGTTTTGACGAAAGTTGGTAAAAATAGCTTATCTTTGACGAACGATTGTGGCTAAACCGCTGAACCAATTTTGATGATTATGTAGTGTTTTGAATAGCGAATTTAATGCTCTTTCATTTTGTAAGGTGTAACGTTTTCTGTAGGATGGATAGTTTCCGAGTTAGAGGCGAAAAACTGAAAAAAGTGCAAACATTTCGCGGTTTTTCGGCTGCCAAAAGTCAAGCTCACCACCTGCGATGGTGCAAACTCAGATGGTGTATTTAGGACCATTAATGGTCGTTAATCGTTCTAATTAGACCGATTTCCGCTTCGGTCCGAATTATTCCGTTTTCTTTCCCATTTTCGGCCTTTTTTTTACTGGACTATTTGTAGGAAATCTGATGCTCTTTGATTTTGATAATGGCAACTTTTCCCGTTGAACGTATTGTTTCGGAGTTGTGAATAAAAAACTGAAAAAAGTGCCAAACTTTTTTTTTTTAAGCCGAATGTGTTGGATCTGTACATATTCGGATTCAGCACCCCAAAAAAATGAAAAAAGGCTTACGAAATTCCACCCCCTACTTTTTCCCACGTCGGCCTCATTTCCGCTGCATTTGAACTGGGTCCGAGGAGTTGCAACGCTTTGAAAACTGCATCCGTTGCATTATGATCGGACTTGAACGCCCACGGGACTCCCTTTTCTGCTTGGAACTTGCGGACAGTTGTTAGGGGGTGGAGTTAATTAGTTGAAAAACGTGCTTCAAGACCCGTCACAGAAGATTAACTTTAATCTTTCCGGCTGGCCGAGCGATATTATGAGGCCTGCCCACTTGCTACTCTTCCCGATTTCAAATTCCCTTATAACTTCTTCCTGACCGTAATTAGCCTTCCTTGTAAGAGATTCTGATAAGACCTGTAGGAGCGGTGGCTTTGTTCGTTTTTTCTCTCGAACGTCAACTAAGGGTTTTGAATCCGAAATGGAAGTGTGTTGACGGGTTAAGTCTCCACATTGATAACGACGATCAAACTTTTTAAAGGTTTCCTTTTTGAACAACTCAGACCGATTGAAATGATGCGACTTCAGGACTTTTTTTTTTTTTTTCGTTCGTTCCACATTTAAAAGGGGCAAAGAATGCCAAGAGGAACTTTGCCTCCCAGTTCATCTTCTACATTCATGTTTGAAGCGTTTGAAACAGTAAAAAAAAAGAGCAGAAGAGAAATCAGCGATGTCGAGTCTGGACGTCGTTAAACTCTCTTTACCTATGAAGTTCATAGTATGAACATCACGTTATCCACCTGGGTGATTCTAAAAAAAACGGAAATCGTTGAGTACTCGCCTCTGTAGCTTCCAAAAATTACCCAATCTTCCAACTTTTTTTTTTTTGTATAGCTCCACACGAAATGCTCTACCACTGTAAATACTTCTGAATTATTTCGGCAAATGGACTAGGAGAAAATCGAGATTTACAACAGAAAACTCCACGACCTTCACGCGTACTCAAGACCTATGAGCAAGTTTGGAATCGATTTTAGATCCCATATCATGGATTTACAGTCAACGCCTTCTCCCCAAGTGATTAGGAGATTCCATATTTCAATAGTTTACTACGTTCAAGGGGTTATCAATTATCTAAATGCAGAACCACCCTCTAAAAGTTGCGTACTCACGATGACTCAAGACCGGCACAAGAAAAAAAGTTAGTTTTTCATTTCGCCTGAAGAGCGCATTTGCAACTATTTCGATCTCCGAGCTAGTCCGTTCAGTAGCCCACCATCCCTGGAAGGAAAATGACGGTTCGTGGGGGATCTCCAGCAGCCAAAGAAAATTTTTCACAGAGTTTACTGGGCTAAGTCATGTTTGTTGAGATACTTTTTTCCCAGACATTCACGCTCGTAAAATGAGTAATTCAAATTGTTTGATTAAATAGTAATCACCCGTAGAACACAAAACGGGTTCGTGTGGCGATGAAAGCCCAGTTTACCCTTCTGGAACAACAGAGTTCGCTTGTCAGCGATTTTGAGATACTTTCTCATGACCATCACACTCAAAACCTTCACGCGACCATCACGTTTTACCAAGTCAAACGTGTGAAGGTCATGAGGGATTAGTGAAGGTTTGGATGATTTAATAACCTATCTCATTGACTTGACCAAGTTATTGTAGTATATATGTACGTATATTGTATTATTACTAGGTAAAAGGCAAGGCCATTGTGAAAAACTCATGACCTTCACTCAAGAGTTCATAACCTTCACACAAAAGTTCAAGACCATCACGAAAACTCAAGTCCTTCACGCCTAGCTTTCTCCATTTCAGTTGCAGAAATTGACCTTCAAATCTAGTTTCTAACCCTAATTATATTTTATATTCAGTTACTGGCTACGGATACTGAAAGTAATTGGGAATATATATTGAGTTCCTCAATAGTTATACCAACACCAATTCATGTGATGGTCTTGAGGCAAGCACATAAATCCGTCTTGGTTTTGTAGTGATATCTTTTTGGGGGCTACATAAAGTATCTCACCCTATATATTTTCGAAAACTAGGGCTTTCCCTGGACCGGAATCAATAACACTTCTAGAGAAAACGATAGAAAAATTTTCGGCCTAAACGAAACCCCAAATTTCCGTTTTTTTTGGAATCACCCACCTATTTCTAGGGGAGAGTCGTCCCCGAGTCGCCTCAATGATATGGTGAGGGGAGTTATTGGAAAGGCGTCGCTAAATGCTAAAGTTTGCGAAAATCGTCGACGGATGAAGGGATCCTGTCGGGAATCTCCCCTGCCCGGGGCTGCCCCCTTCACAATCGTTTCTCCCTATTTTGAGGTCTGCAGTTTCCGCAACTGTGCTGCCCCCCTACCGCCCCGTCGCCACTGATTGAGGAGCTCTGACTCGAGCTTGAGAAAAATAAGATCGAAAAAGGGTACTTATTTCTGTGATCAAAATTTACAGTTTCTCATCTCTTTTATATTATTCAGGAATCAAATACAGAATGACGGTATCCCTAAGCTATGTCTACAATTTTTACTATAAGCTATGTCTACAATTTTTCAAGCTGAATCCAAGTTCACTTTAGAATTTAAAAAAAAAACCCTCATCCTCTATTTCTTTAAGGGGGAAAAAACTATTCATTTTCGAAAAGCGAGAAGTGTCGCGGGCCAGGTGGGAGAGGTCGGGGGTTGGCTGGCTTTAGCCAGCAGGGGGTGGCCCCCTAGTATAATATACTATAATCTATTATATTATAGACGCAGCCCGACGAGGAGGAGGGTGACACGATTTTGGTCATCTTTATTCAAGGGCACTTCCAGATGTCGGAAAAATCTGAAATTGGTCTTAAACAAATCCAGTTTGGCGAGCATAGTGCGAGAAAAGTCTGAAACCACCAAAACGTAGCCCCATGTGGCGTATCTGAGCTCATAAAGGGGGAAAAACGGGAAATTGAACGTACCTATCTAAAAAAATTTGAAAAAATACCAAAAATCCGTTTTGGCGAGTAGATGACGAGAAAAATATGAAACCACCAAAACGTTCATCCACGTGGCGCATCTAAGCCTCAGAAGTGAAGCCAAAATAAATAAATCTGTATTTTTTAAGGTTAAAAAAAACTGTACAATATGGGAAAACGAGTTGTTGGGTCTGAGGCCAGGTGGGATACTTTCGGGGGTTGGCTGGCGTAGCCCCCTAGTTACATAATACGATGCATGTAATTTAATCAGCAGCGCACTCAAGCAACCCAAGCATACTCAAGTCAATCCAACTCATGGCTTCCCCAAGCGTTCATCGATGGTATCGATGCTTCGTGGATTATCACTATTATTTCTTCCGCACGCGATTATTAATGAAAGGCTCCTTACGAGTTTTCAGAGTGCGATCACCTAAATCCGAATCGTTTCGATATCCATTAGGACGAACGCGATAAAATGATTATTTTCTCGGCAGGAAAGCCGGTGGTTATAATCCCCTGGAATTGCCTTGCTGTAGGTGTTGTTCCAAAGATGTCACAATCTCCGCGATAAAAAAAAAAAAAAAAAAAGCGGACAACCTCGACGTCAAATGAGAGCCGCTGTGACATGTTTGCCTTAGGTATCATTCGAGTAGGAGGCTGATAAAGGAAGGCGCCTGCCTCTCAGTACACCTGATCTCAATTAAGATATTCTCTCGGGGTCTCGCAGGAATCGATGGAAAAAAAAGTTGTCTTCTAATAAGCCCATCCGGACAAAAACGAGGACAAGGGTTATGAAGGTTTAAAAAATGACGAAACTTAGTCTCATAGTTGAAAAAGGGTTGTTTTTCAATCCCATATTCCAGTTGAAGGCATTGGAACACCGTTTTCGTTTAGCCAATTTAACAAAAGGGAACGATTTGTGTCGCAATTGAGAAAAAAGTGAAATTCACAGTTCGCAACACGTTGATGGTCGAGGATTGAGGCGTGTGGATAATTAGTCGAGTTTAGAGGGGGTTCCTTGGTCATCTGAATGCCCTGCGGGGGAGCGGTAAATCAATAGCCAAGTGTTGTGTTAGGTTTGTGGTGTTAGCGTGCCACCGCCATTCATGATCCAGCCACACAAGGATTGTTTTTAGCTTTGTGCTCCTGGCACGCAGCTCCTCTCCCTGCACGATTTGAAGGGGCGAAACGCACTACTTGATGAGAGACATGAAGCCATAATTCACGTTAAAACTAACCTGAGGTGGAAACCCAGAGGCTTTTACTATTAATAAGGAAAATCCGAATACTAATACCATGACTGATAACCGTTAGGTACCTACGTATTTTCAAAGAGCTTCAACTGTGTGGCTGGACAAGAGCGGACGATAGACGATTGGATGCAAAATAGGAAATGCAGTGGAAACTCGGCACTATAGACAACCCTAGGTGTACTTTAAAATTTGAAAAAAGATTTCCGTATGGGGGGGGGGGGGGGGGCCAAATTTACTTGTTGCCCCAGGGCCCCCGACGCTCTAGCTAAGGCAGGGATTCCCAACCTGGGGGGCACGCCCCTCTTGGGGGGGGGGGGGGGGTGAAGGGTCTCCAGAGGAGGCGCGATCAAGGCCCAAAAACTGACAAAAAGTCTTTCACGTAGTTTATAATCATTTAACGTGACGTCACCTATAGTGGTTCCAGTTTCCAATAAAAAAAACACCAGAGTGCAGGTCGTTTTTTTCTTGGCATTTGGCTCTGATGACACTGGAGTTACGCGAAAATGGCTGTGTTCGCTTTGGTGTGAATGTGATCATGCTTATTGACTCAACTTATTTGTGATATAAATTAACTTAATCTTAATCTAGTTTTTAGTTTTGTAATGGTGGCCAACTCTTCGACCAATAGGAGCTGACCTCGGGTTTCCGCCAAAATTCAAATAGAAATTTTTCCATAAATTTTATAAATTCATACGAGCTTGCAGTTTGTGTTTTAACCCCATTTGTAGTATTAGTTGGACGTCTTCTATCGATAAAAAATAAAATAAAAATCCAGAAACGCTTCCATTCCTAATTATTTACTGTGAGTGTTTGTCAACATGAATACAACAACAAATAAAAAGTTCCGTTTGAATTTGAATTTACTCATTAAAATTATACCATGATTATACTTATACTTAGCATTTTTGAGGAGGGGGAGAGTATAATTACATAGAACAAAGGGGGGGGGGGGGGCGCAATGGTGTTCACACCGACCTAGGGGGGGGCGAGGTAAAAAAAGGTTGGGAACCCCTGAGCTAAGGCAACCTAGGTATGTAAAACAATCGTAGCCCAAACACCTAATAAAGTGAACCTGAACCTAATTAAGCCATGTTACTTTTCTTCTCCTGTTTCATTATGATTTTTTTTTACCTCGAAATGGTAGGGGAAACTCGGGATCCTTGGGACAGGGGACGTTTGGGACAGTGAAAGGATATGGACCCTGAAGCAGCAAAAGTTGGTTGTATACAAAGGTGTTTATTCAAAATAAACCTTCATCGTGTATTCCAACCTTTCTATGGAATTATCTCCTTCACATCTCCTTTAGTTGTTCTTTGACCCTTTCGGCCTACATTTTCATGTTGTGAATGGAACTGGTGTACAAAGCACGACACATTTTTGTTCATTCCTTCTGATTTCCCTGCATCATCAAACATCCAAGTAACTACTGTAGTACTGCTGTGCCCTTAGATTACAAAATCTAATTAAATGAATAATTCTTTTTTATTACAGAAAAATGCCCACAGAATACAATAAAACCAACACCCGAGATCAGTATGACAGGAAAATGCAGTGAAGGAGCTGAAAAAGGAGTTGGCTGAAGGTCGCAGTGGTTTAAGAAAAAGTGCAAAAGCATACGGTGTGTCAAGGATGACCGGTATGTCAAGAATGAACAACAAGGGCTGCTAAGTAGGTCAATATGGTCAACCAAATATTTTCTTTACAAGAGGAACGTGCTTTGAGTGAGTACATTATTAGCTGTTCAAATGTCCACTATGGTATGACCAAAAAATTGGTGTGACAATTCGCCTATGAATATGCTGCGGCCAACAAGAAGAAATTTCCAAGCTCTTGGAACACCAATAAACGAGCAGGAAAAGACTGGATGTTTGGTTTCCTCAAACGAAATTCATCTCTCTCTCTTAGAACTCCTGAGGCAACCAGTCTGGCCAGGAGTAGGGCTTTCAACAAGTATAATGTGGGACCTATTTTTCAAGAATTTGAAATCCGCTATGGAGAAAGACCATTTCACTCCTGACATAATCTTGACGAAACTGGCCTTACGACGGTACAGAAATCATCCAAAGTTCTTGCTCCAAAAGGGGCAAAGCAAGTGAGCCGGGTTACCTCTGCAGCAGAGGCTCTGCTGCATAGTCAACGCTATGGGCCAAGCACTACCACCATTCTTCACATTCCCGTAGGGATGTTTGGGACAAAAAAGGTAACTCTAGTTTTTCATAAGATAGTTAAACAGGTTTTAAAATGTTCAAAGAAATAGAAAGAGGTCAGTAAAACATGTAGTTTTACGTAGGATTCGTCAAAACTGCGAAAAACCACGAACTGGCTGCTGTAGACATCAAAATGTGAAAAATGTCCCAAGGATCCCGACTTTCCCCTACCTATTGTACCTTCATAAGGATAGAGGTATTATATTCTATTCGGTACACCCAAACACCTACAAACCGTTACCAAACTCATAGTAGCATGGCAACTATCCCAACCTTACATAACAAATCGTGAGAGTCTTACAAAAGGCTCAAGTTTTCAAGTGTTGGATTTTTTGTCCACCTAGATCGGCTATATGACCATAGAACGCCCTATAGAGCCAATCCAAAGAGGCAATCGAACACATTCAACATTTTCCATACCCGAGCTTCTACTATAAGCCGACACATTGGAATTCTGAAAGGGGGAGATTACAGTGATTAGTTAGGGAGCTGTTGGTAATTAAGACTAAATACTAACTGCCTCCCCCTGGTCTTTGCTTGTAGAGCTTTGTCAACGTCAGATTTCCCCGTCTTTACGGAAGTCTTGAAGTGCTCGGCGACCCCCTGCTGAATCCCCCCGGAAGACCCTCTTGCTCGCCTTGTTCGCAAACAGGCGACAATTATGGGCTGAGGCTATTGAGGGATTGCATCCTGCTTTACTGGGACGAGGCCACTAGTGGGGCAAAAATCTCCAGTCTCAGAATGTATGGAAGAATGTATCTGGTGAGGAAGAAGGTTGGAAGGAGGATCGGCCTCTTCATTCGGACAGGGAGACTTCTCCTCGCTCGCCTACTGTAGGTAACAATCCGACTATAGTCTGGTAGTTAATGAGCCCAAAATTAGTGAGGAATAAAATCGTTTCTTCCCTGAAGCCTGTCTCTGGCCCGCCCAGCATCTGTACAGGAGAGCCTCGCTTCACTTGGCCATTAGGAGGAAGAGGGGAAAGTAACCCTTGAATAATCCAAATAAACCCCGTAAATCGTATGTTAAGATTCGTTCGAATTTTCCACTCGTCGTCAAAAACTCCCGATTGTATGTTTTCTTACGTTCAAAATTTACTATTAAAAATGCGGGCCGAAAGGAAGGCAAGAGCCTAAATGTCATATCAATCAGACGAAGATAAGAATAGTTGCGCCAATTTGCGCGCGTTGCCAATTGCGCTCAATGGGCTTATCAGACGTAAAATTTGCTCAGTAATACAAATCTGACAAAAATTCAGGGGTTGCCATTATAATAAGAATGGTGCATTTGCACTCATTTTCGGGCAATATTTGACAAAATCCCGTACTTTCATCCCGTTTACAGTACGCTTGTGCATACCCCACACAAGCGCACGTTCTGAATTAGTGGTATACGAGGTATACTCGTAGGTACCGACACCTCACACAGGTTCCTGCATTCCACTCAGTGTGCTTTGTTCTTCAAAATGCAAAACAGTTAAATACGATTAGCAGCGTTACTAATTGGCGACGAGGTGTGATTAATGACGACTTGGAACCGTTCGAGACCCTGGAAATCAGCATTGATACCTAACTCAGGGGAAGTGAGATTAAATTTGGACTCGTGATTGTCACTTGTGAGCGTTGGAATTTTTATGCCCCCCCGAAAAACGAGCGGTTTTTTGCGAGGTTGCAGGAGAAACGCATTTAGCAATTAAGTGACTGACAAGAGAGGACTTTTTTGTTCAACCCTTTATCCGCCATTGCATTCAATATGTTGTCACTTTCCTCATGAAATCACTTTCCCTGAGTATTTGAAAATCGCACGTCAGTTGCTCACACTGAGAGAAAAGATTTTTTTAGTGGCTCGGTTAAATCCGAAATAACCTCGAAAAGAAATTGAAACCACCTAGAATCAATTGATTTAACCTATAAAAAAATAGGTCCAGGTTAAAGTACCATCGAAAAATATTAATACAACCTAGACCCATATAGAAACAACCTAATCCGTTATTACCCGCCCTCTGACCACAACCTGGAATAAAAAAGTGTCAACCTAGACCAAATGTGAACTTCACATTTGGTCTAGGTTGACATTGTGAAGACCTAGAAAATATATTACCTACCTTTGACTTTTAAGTGGGGTAACCTAGAATCGAATGATTTGACCTTCCATATAATTTCCCTCCATTAAAGTCTCAGTTGTACAACTAAATACAACCGAGAGATTTAAAAGGCGAGATTGTTACTTTAGGTAACAACCCAGAAGAAAAAGTTAGGCTTCAGTCTCGGTTAAAACTACCGTAGTACCACAAATAGTTTTAGGTTTAAACAACAGTGATTGTAATTCATTTGATAAATTCCAGGTTGTTTCTACCGTACGCTAAGCGGCTGCGGAGAGCGTCACTGTAGGCGGTGGGCGTTAATTCTCGTTGTCTTGGCACCCCTGCTATTTACCCAGTGGCCTCAACCCCACCGTCTATCTCTGTCAAATTCTAATCATCTATTTTCTGTCACTATGTGCAGTCATATTATGACGTCACATTCAAATTTTTGTACTGAGTTGGAAACAGAGAGAACCCAGAAAGATAGTTGAAGTTGATAGAACCAACCTGCAATGGAAATGGAGCAAACCTAGAAAGAAAAGTGGACCACCTAGTAATTTATTAGGACCAATCTGAAAAGAATAGGAAGCTACCTAGAAATTTAACTGGTACAACAGGGATAGTAAATGAAACAACCTCGAAAATAACGGGGCACAACCTAGAGAAAAAAGGGATCTAGGTTAACGCGCCATGGCTGTAAATTGTTTGGGGAGGGGGGGGGGGGGGAGAACGTTTTCGTTTTAGGGTAAATCAACCATCTACGAAAGTGAAAAACATTGAATACCAGGGTGAGACAACCAAGACATTAATGTTTTTAACCTAGACTGAAAATGGATGGAGGCGGCTGCACACACCGTGAACTTAACCTAGAACTAAAGTGTGGGGGTGGCGCATTTTAAATCTTGGTTGTTTGCATTTTTAGGACGGTAACTTCACCAGTATTTTCAATCTAGGTTAAATTATATTCAACCTAGACTAAATTGTTCCACCCTAGTATGAAAACCAAAAAAAAAAAAAAAAAAAAAAAAAAAACTAGGTTGGCAGCATTTAACCTAGAAAAAATCGAAAAATAACCTAGAATAGGCCCTTTTTTCTCTCAGTGCACCATTGACGAACTAAGAGAGATACAAATATATACTAAATACAGAAATATACTCTACAGGGATATACTAAATCTGATAGAGGACAGTAGACCAAATTATTTTATTCTATGATCAAAAGTACTGTCGAGCAGTGGAAACGACTCGAGAAGTGCACTTGAAATTGAGTAGAGGGGGGATCAAAGAAAGGGAGTTTTTTGGGCCGATACTATGATAATATCTAATATTATGGAGATCGCCCAGCTCCAGCCATTTGCAAGAACAAAGCAAGGGTTTCCTGCTAGTTTGTAAAATTCTAAAATATTGCTTTTAGGATGGATACCGAGATGGTAAAATCCCAAAGTTGACAGATGGCTGGAGCTGTACAATCGCCATATCATAGTATCGGCCATAAAACCTCCCTTTCTTTGATCATCCCACGGAAAAAAAAAAAAAAAATCGATTCGTAGCGCCAGTCACTGTTGCACCTTCCGAAAGAACAGTGTACTTTTGCTGGCATTCTTCAGAAGTGCGGGTAAACTTAATAAATTCAGAGTGGAGAGCCAAAATAACTGAGGAAAGAGCCCAAACCAACTGAAAGATTGCCTGAACAGTGTTACCAACAAGAAAGCCGACGTCTGTCTGCAGAAATCCGCAGGAAAACGGGTTTTTTATCAGGTTAGCCATCGCGCATGCGCATCTCGTTTTCGGCCGATGAAAAGGATAATTGAGCCATTTAAATAGTTGAAGGGGAGAGGGTGGGGGTAATTGACGCCGAATTTGACGCGCAAAGACGAAAAACGCCTTTTGACAAGTTTTTCAGCGCTCTTGTAGGATGAAGTAAAAATTTCCTATCAACCAACTGTAGAACGCCGAAGAAGATCGAATAATCGAACATTGAGTTTCATGACATTGTCAGGCCTGCACTCATCTCCCGCACGCAATCCCACAGGTCACTATGATGTCATCATAGTGAAAATCTCTTTGGAATCGGGTGCGTCTTTGGCCATTATAGATAATCTATAATCTACAAGAAGAAAGATTATTCATGAATTATAATAGTTATTTTTATTATAGGTAGGTATTCATCATAATTCAGTTGAATGAGTTTGGTTAGGGAGAGAGAACGACTCCTCTGCTGAATACTAAATTGTTTATTCAGGTAAACAATTTAGTATTCAGCAGAGGAGTCGTTCTCTCTCCCTAACCAAACTCATTGGATTAGACCTCTGCACCATCGGCAAACAACCACTTTATAATTCAGTTGAATAAAAATAATTGCATCGCTACACTAGATTATCTTTTTCTAATGGGTCTCCTTGTAGCTCCTTACTGTATGCGAAAGGCATAAATGTTGATATTGCCAATATGACACGATTTAAAGTACTGTTTCATTTAATAATCTGGTGAAGAATTGCTTATTTGATCACACATTAAATGTGAGACTCACAATTAAATTTTAATTGTAGGAAAAAAGTGTTGTTATTAATGTTGACGGTTCACTGAATGAAGTTAAGTAATTTAAGCAATAATATTGCTTCCTTATATTATTTCCTCTGCTTTTGTTCATTATTCTTAGAAATAGAAACACTTTTTTATCGCTTCATGTTTCATGAAGTGTTAATTCCAAAAAAAAAAAAAAAAGTATGTAGAAATGTACACCCGCTGTGAGCAGTACGATGTTTTAAAATCTGAAATATTGACAGTATACTTGGGTTTTGAAGGATTTTGAGTAGAGGGTCAAGTGGGGTGTCGTTTTCGAAGTATTTTTTGTTTATAATTCATAGGGGGTTCCAGACCCTTCCGACCCCAACGTGGGGATCTATGGGGCTACAAACGAGGAATCGGATCATTCCAGGATCCCCAAAAATGGGTTCTACGTCCAAAAATACTTCGAAAACGACACCTTACTCGATCCTATAGCCTAAAACCCCTCCCGTAGCCCCATTTTAGCCCCATAGCGCCCCACGGGTTTGGGCGATCGGGCTGAAAACCTTGCGGGCACAATAGATGGTAAACCAAGTATTTTGTCAAAATTTCAGATTAAAAAAAAATGCCTACTGCCAAAACGGCTCGGACAAATTTTGAGGCCGATCGGAGTGGTCGACCTCCGTCACGATTACAAAGTTGTATTATTCCAAGAATAATAAACCAAAATCAATATTTGATTAAATTATTTAAATAAAGAATAATTATTATTATTCTTTTCCGTCATCATCAGCAAGTATTGTTGATGATGATGTCGACCGTTTCAATGAATGTTGGAAGAAAGTTGTAGAGGTAAACTAAGACGAAGAATGTGCCGACGTTTCTCGAGATTTTCTTCTATCATCAGGGCCTAATGGAATGATCCGAAATGACAGTAGTTCAGACACCAGTATCATTTTTGATCATTCCATTGGGGCCTGATGATATAAGATATTATGTAAAAACGTCGGCGCATTCTTCGTCTTATAGACCAAACCTCAACAACTTTCTACCCACAAAAAGAGGAATTTCTATTGAGATAGATTTATTTTTGCACAATTTTCACGATTTTCATCGTTTTTCTATTCAACAAGATAAAGTATGTAATCAGATTACAGAACACCAAGTTTATCCACGATTTTATCTTATAACTCAACTAAATAAGCCACCTCATGCAACAGTGTTGTCGTGAGGCTTCATTGTAGGATTAAGTAAGGCAGGAAATGAATGAAAAAGCCTCAGAGATAGAAATGAGTGAGAAGGTTGCGGCTCCCAGGATTCGGCATTTTCGCTACATCATCACTCCCATGGTGGAGTTGAAAAGCATCCAGCCAACTGAAGTGCTCGCCATTCGCCAGCAATAGATTTCAGCCCAATCAAAGGAACAGAGGTGACGCGTTGCCAGCGATGGAGGTTTCATGTGTTCGAAATGGTTGAACGTTAAAAGCCCAACCTACACGACTGATTTGACTTTTAGTTTTCGGTACATAGTGGTCCCACATATGGGCACTATCAGCCACTCGTGTACCGGCATAGTGACAAACTTGGGCGTTTTTTGACACATAGCCCGCACAGATGGACAATGTACCGAAGCTAGCGTGCAGTTTGAAGTCAGTGAATGGTTCCGTGTTGCCTGGAGAGATGATAGTATGCAGGCTTTTATTGCTCGACCTCTCTATTAGCTGTCCAACGTTTCTCCGTGGCACCACTTGGCATCTTCAGAGTATTACACTTCTTTTAAGATACATTTCATATCCTGGTCCTCTCATTAACGACAGCTAAGTACATTAGTCTATAATATAAGCGAAAAATAGGTTTCGAGAAATCGCAATCTTAAGTTTAAGATAGCGCAATAGCTTCAGTCCAGATTGTTGCAGGGAGCTGAAACTTCGGTGAAAGATATATCTCTACGTCTGCACTAAACGCCCAGAAAATTTGACCTGTGTAGCGCGGTTCTAAATACCGGTTTTAGTATAATTTGTTGAGAAGGTTCCCTCAGACAGTGCCTTCGTGATTCAGATTTGTGATTTGACCTTTCAGCTTTCCCTAAAAGTGTATCAGTTTCTCTGATACGAACCAGGGAGTATTCAGTGCCTCAATGAACCGAGATATAAAGCTCAAAAACAAGAAATAAACATTTTGATCCAAAGTTGAATGGTAGAGAAGCGAAATATCCAGTGGGGCGGCAGTTCTTAAAGTTTTTGCCTCGAAAAATTCTTTATTACTGCCCCTTTTATTTTGGTTAATTATTCTTGGAATAATGCACCTGTTTTTGCGACGGGGATCGACGACTCCGATCGGCCTCAAAATTTGACATTATCCGTTTCAAGAGGTCTACATTCAAAATCCGAAATGTCCGACCGCCGTCCGCCTGCCGTTTTGGGCAGTAGGATTTTTTTTTTTAAATCTGAAATGTTGACCAAATACTCGGTTCACCATCTAGTTGTGCCCGCAAGGTTTTCAGCCCGATCGCCCAAACCCGTGGGGCGCTATGGGGCAAAAATGGGGCTACGGGAGGGGGTTTATGAAGGCTTTTAGCTATGGGATCGAGTTAGGTGTCGTTTTCGAAGTATTTTTGGACGTAGAATCCATTTTTTGGGGTCCCGGAACGATCCGATTTCACTGCGGCGATCTGTAGGGCTTTCATGGGGCTAAAAATGGGATTTTTGAAGGATCCCAGTAGGTTAAATATTTTTCGAGTAAAAAATAAAGAATTTTTGAAAAAACAATTTTTAAAAAAAAAAAAAAAAAACCAAAAAAAAATTTTCTTTGAAAAAAAAATCCTTAAAATTTTTTTTCCAAATTTTTTTTATTGACAGAAATAATTTTTGCACAAGTAACCTATATCAAAGAATAATAAACCCTTGTGTAAAATTTGCAGCGGTTTTTTTAAGGCTTTTAGCTATGGGATCGAGTTAGGTGTCGTTTTCGAAGTATTTTTGGATGTAGAATCCATTTTCTGGGGTCCCGGAACGATCCGATTTCACTGTGGCGATAGGGCTTTCATGGGGCTAAAAATGGGATTTTTGAAGGATCCCAGGAGGTTAAATATTTTTCGAAGAAAAAAATAAAGAATTTTTGAAGAAAACATTTTTTTCCCAAACTTTTTTTCCATTGACACAGAAATAATTTTTGCACAAGTAACCTCAATAATAATATACAAAGAGAATAAGAACTCAAAGAATAATAAACCCTTGCAGGGGTTTTTTTTTTTATTGACGTTTTTCCGTTGAAAGCACATTAATCAGTGTTTGACGTTTCAAAATCACTCATTAAGTTTAAAAAAGAGTAAGGTTTTGGAGGTGAAATCTCAATTTGAAAGTGGGGGGCAGTAGGTACTAAAAAAAAAAGTACCTAAAGTGGATTTTTTTTGTGTTAACCAATTGGTCCTCACAAGTGAGGCAGGAGCCGACCCCGCACTGTACTAAGATAAGCTTTAGAAATTCTTGCTCCAGAGAATGGATTCGCATAAACCTGCGTTCAGAGGTGAATTGTCTGCCGACAACACGTGATTGACTTTTGGTCAAACATTGGTGTTCGGCACCGGATTCGAACCAGGCTGATCAGCGCTCCGACTGATTTGTAAACAGACGAAGCCACTACTTCGGACCCCCCCCCCCCCTCCTACTACTAAAGAACACCCAAACTCAGCTACTAGAGGAACACTATTACAACATCGCCGCTCTAAATGAAGCTATTACGATAAAATTCGTTGTCTTCGCAAGCCTGAAACCGTAATCATTGACGGCAGAAAGGCATTTATCCCGCCTAATCCATTTCTGCTGTAAACCCAATCACGAAAATCTCGACAGCAGAAAAGCACAAATTAGGTAGGTACCTAATGCCTTTCTGCTGTAACTATCCAAAAAAATTATTGAGATAGTGCCTTTTACATCATGTGGTTCCCAGGTTTCCTGTTGTTCTGAGGTGAAAACGAACGTCACCAATCGAAAGAGCACGAAAAATTACTGTAGGATCCGTCAAAACCCAAAAATTTGAAGCCAGTGCCTTTCTGCTGTAAACCCACGATATGTCCTTCATAACCCGTTCAAAAATGAGAAGGAATTAACGTTACGGGACGAAATTCAGTTGATGGCAAAATGTTTTTAAAAGAAAATTGTCTTCTCACCGTGAACTCGCTCCCTCCCCCTCGGTTATTTGAAATCTGACTTCGGAATCAGATTCGCCATAGATTGAAGCGCATTTGGCTCACGGATACCATAATATGGTATCTAGATATTTATCTACCTTTAGATATTATCTAAAGGGCGCTGGTACCATATTCTGATCAAAGAGTAATGAAACTTTGTGTTCAAACTTCTTGAGAATCCTTGCCTAGCTTCCTCACTGAAACCATAGAAACCTGATGGACTAAGCGTTTATTTTAGCAAGAAACGCTTGCATACGAGTCAGCAACACATTGGGACATTGTATGTCTTTAGTTCTCCCCCCCCCCCCCCCACATTTCCTACCCACCCCTTTCCCTCTTCTGTGCTCCCCTCTATCTACGAATTACAATTGAGTGTAAAGCATAGAAATTAATTTTAAGAGCCACTCAGCTGATCCGGACCCTGGGCATCGTCAAGTAAATCGTCGTATTAAAATGATTTACCCACCGCTTCACAAATCAAACCGTTCTCGCAATATTCGGATCGCCTGCTATGAATCAAATCATCGATACACCAGCTTCATTTCCCTAGCAACTCCGTGAGCAATTTTCGTGACGTTTTTTTAGTTTGTGTGCCATAGCAAAGACATAAAATGTCAAATATTCAAAAAACTATGTTTTGTCAAGATTTAGCGCTTAGGACTAAATGTGTACCATGATGAACCCGTACAAGCAGCAATACACCCCATGGTGCACAGGCGGCAATTTTTCTTCATGTTTTCTGGTCGCATAGACTGATGTAGCAGTCTAGTTAGTCAACGAGAGGACAAGGATATCAAACTTATCTGAAAAGAAATGAATCCCCTAAAGATGTCATGTGGTTCCATGTTTGGGGAGCTGATAAAGAGGTCGAGCAATAAAAGACTACTTACAAACACCTCTCCTGAGTTCTGGTTGACAGTTCAAAGCTCTCACAGGCTTCAATTGTATAAGCATAATTTAATAGTTTGCTTCTCTAAAGCGGTTGGCGGTAGAAATTGATAATTCCATTTTCGGGGTTGAACGCTTGCGGCGTTGATGCATCGCGATTGAAAACGATTTCCCAAATCCGACTGAAAATTGAGGAACATCTTTGGGTGGAAGTTTGCATGGCCAAGCAAAGGAGGCCATTTTGTTGCTACTTTTGTGTTAATGCATCAATAATATTATATGTTATAACATAATATGAGATATTACAATGTAATATCCTGCACATTTTCTGTAGTGCGTTTTGTATAAACAATCAAATTTGTGAGAACTCACCATTTGGTTTTGGAACGTTCCTTTTGACTTGCATCCACTTGTAGGTGGGGAAATTGGAAGATTGGTGCTGCGACGGGTTGGAGTTGTTTTGCGGTGTCTGGTGGTGTTCAAATTGGTGGTGTACGTGGTGGTTTTCTTCTTTGACGTTTTGGTGGTGGTAAGTGAGTTCTGGGGCGCTGCCGTAGTCGTAATAATCGGGCTGAGTCCGGTTTTCGCCGTATTGTTCCGGTTTTTGGTAGCAGTAGTCCAAATTCGTGTAGGACAAGCCGTTTATGTGCGTGACGGTGTCTTGAGACGGGAAATAGTCTTTGGGGTCGGAGTACTCCTGGAAGCCTGGATCGCTGTAGTATCCGGCCCGCGTTGTCGGATGGTACTCCTGGTCGTCATACTGATAGTGCTGATCATCAAAATTGTAAGGCTCGTACTGGTACATCCCAACATTCATTGTCATCATTTTCACATCACGGTATCGGAGTAACTGGGTGTAGAAATTTCTAGGGTTTCCCCCGCCTCGTCCTGGTTCTGGGGGCGGGCTCGATGAGGGCTGGGAGTGGCCTAAAGTGGTGGGGGCCGAAGGGGGGCCAACATTCCCTGGGCTAATCCCCGCCCTAACGCTATCTTCTATTTAGTTGTCACCCGGAGAACGAACGGTCATAATATGATGGATCACCCCTTCCCCTTTGCTATTGTCCTCACGAGGACCCCCACCCCCTCCCTGCCACTGATCATCCTCACATCCCCCACTTTCGCCATCCTCTTTCAGCCATTCTCCTCCAGGGTGCATCCCAAATCGCCACCTTCAATCAGCTTCCTCTTGTACGTCCCTCACCTGGCATTTCAATATCGTGTCAACCCAAGTGATATTCGCTGCCCCCCCCACAAAATAAATAACAAATCCACCATAAAATGTTTCTGTCAGGCACACTTTGACAAGAGAATCCCTCCTTTTCTCAGACTCAGCTTGTCACTCTTTGCTCAAGCACAGCCTCCCAAAATATTCAAAAGTCTGGGTAAGTAGACTCCCCATCGACTTGTCAGGAAGGCCAAAAGTCCTTTGCGTGTCCCCTGTGGAGCTGGAATGTAGGTGTTTTTTTTTTAACTTAAAAAATCTTCAGTCATGTGTCGATAGAGTAGGTATCCGTAAGTATGCAATAATGCTGCAAATTGGAGTGCAAAGATTGCAACAACTTTCCACCCACATAATTGAGGAATATGCTCACTTACCGAGTTAAGCTGGGTTCACATGGCTTCACAACGTTCGTTCGCCTAATTCGTTCAGAAATCGGACTGGGGGAGGTGTGGGGATCGTCAGAAGTGTTTTTTACGCCTGTGAACCGAGGCGCATCTATTGCTTACCTATCAAGGTTCGATTTAGAACGGTAACATCCAAAAGCGCTAATGGCCCCCCAGCATCATCCAAAAGCGCCAGCTCTCCAGAACGTCTCGAGACTGGGATTGGTCAAGAGCGCCACCTCTCTCATAACCAGCGGAAAAGCCCCTTTTGTCAAAAGCGCCAACTGTTTGCCAGGAAGATATTGCAGTAAATTCACAAGATTAAGAAAAAGAAAGTAGGCAGGGTATTTCAGAAACCAACGCTTTCATAGCCTGGGACGGAAGCAATGATGTACAACAATCCATCCTCGACTTCATGAGGTGGCAAATACGCTAGGCCGAAAAACATTTTTTAAATCCTGCCAACCTCGTTATGCTCAGCGTAATCTGGAGCAAGACCTAACGATTGCACTTTTCTAAATAAAGCCTGACCGAAATGAAAAAAAAACAACAAGCTATCTCGGAAGAAGGGAAAACGTGCTTATTTACTAGGTATATACAACAATTAAGACTTCAGCTAGCTGCCGAGCTAGTCGATCATGCCGAGTGGGCCAGAATAGAGGGCAAAATAAAGCGTGTGCAGGGACATTTCGAGGCGCTACGCGACTTGGATAGAGCTGTCTTCCAGGAAGACGTAAACGTGTCAGATGGTCAGCTGGAAGAAGATGCGTTAGGCGCTGGCGAATAGAGGCCCTGTACAATGCGCGGAAATCAGTAAGGGGAGGAATCCGATTCGCTACTTGCTGCCGGCGTGTGGAGGGCGGTTCCGTTTACGAAAAGACGAATGGGTTTTGGACAACGAGCAGAAGCTTATAACCAGCCTCCCCACTGCGTCACCGTCCCCAAGCGAAGACTCGAGCAACGCCCGAAGCAACTGGGAAAAAAATTCGAAGCGGGAAGGCCGCTGGGAGACGTTAGCGACGCTGGCAAGAGCCCTTCGGATAAGAATGTCCTCAGAAGGCAAAACCCGTCAAAACCTTCAACGATGTCCGAATAAAGATAGAGAAAGAAGACTGCCCTAATACTCCTGAAACATTCAGCAAACCCCAACCTGAAGTTCCCAATCAGCTGGTCAGCAACGATCCCATGTACGATCAAGAAAAAGAAATGGATAAGAAGAAACTCAACATGGATGAGTACCTACAGGACCCGAAGAAAAATCGCCAGGTTGAGCTCTTTGGTCAAGTCCGGTACCATCGAAGAAGCCATTTTGTCGAACAAGGAGCATGAACCTAAAGCTATTGAAGAGAAAAATACTTGCGTTGCTGAAGTCGTACGGAGTCTCATCCCAAGAAGCAGACCGAAGACAAGCAGCGGCGAGACTCACGTAGTCGCAAAAAAGACAGAATCTAGATACAGGCACAGCTCTTCCTCCAGTTCATCCTCAGAGTGTCGAGTCTGCTTCAGTCGTGTTCGAGGGAGGAGCAGAGACAAAGGAAGATAATTCTCACAGAAGTCGTAGCAGAGCTCGGAGCGTCTGGTCACGCTCACGTTCTCGCTCAAGGTTGAGGTCTGCAAGCAGTTACCGAAGAAGGACCCCCCCGAAGACGTTACTCAGACGAGTGGAACAACGTGAAGCGTTTGAAACAGACGTTGAAGTGCTCATGACGCTGATAATATCATATTATGCCGTATGAGCTTTCGCAGGGATTGTGAGATGCCGATGAACCTACGTCAGTGAAGATCCAGATGATCTACAACCCTTGACGCCAGCCATGTTCTTGCGTTTATCTACTAGAAGGCGCCGGGGACGAGGACACTGAAACGTCTTCGCCGCTAATCTCCTCGCGCTGGAGTATGACATACATTCATTGAACAGTATGTCAAACATTGTTGGAGTATGACAAACATTGTTTGAAATAATTCCCAATAATTATTATACCCAACAATCAACAGTTGATTTTCGATCGTAAGAAAATAAAAATTCAGTTTTTCCAATTCAGTTTCAAGAGATCAGAGTTTTATTTTAATCTTTCTCATAACAAAGTCATCGGGACAAGCCGTAGAGTGGTCAGGTCGACCTAAGTGATTTTCCCAAGTTTTCTCTTCGGGCATTTTTCTCCTCAGTCTAATTTACAAGAACCTATTATTGTATTGTGAAGTACCTTTGTGCTCGACGTTTGCACTGCCTTTTGGCTTTTACAAATAAAAAATATTCAAGTCTATTCTATTCTTCACGTTTCACTTAATGAGGTTAGGCCTATACTTCCAAATTATGTTCACGATCATGAAGTTGCAAATTATGTTAAATGAAAAATGTTCATTCAACTCTTTAAGTGAACATAATTTGGAAGTACAACCTCGTTAAGTGAAACGTGTATTTCTGAATCGAACCAATGGTCCCAAGATGAACGGAATAAGGTTCTATGCTCACTTGTCGAGGTTTCACTGTAGCTTCAGTGTGGTTTTATTGTTTTAGACTACACAGTTGAGAAAGGGGTTGCCACTAAGGGATCCGACTAGAGAGGATTTGACTCATCATTATGTTTTCTATCATTTGATCGTTCCTCAAAGCGCGTCGTCGGCATTCGCCCGGTTTGTAGTTGTGATTCTGGCGTAACGGGATATGTGTGCTCCTCGACGGTGGGCAGGTGGGGTTATATAATCTGCCATATATATATTTACGTGACCTGGTCAATATTTGAGGAAGATTGAATTCCCCCAGCGGAGGAGGGTCCCCTCTTCGTATTGCTTTCTATTTCAGGAGGACCCTTCCACCACACCAGCTCAGTTTCAATGTGGTTTGTCCACTTGGATTGTCCTCAAAACAAATACCGATCGGGAGTATATTTCTGAAGTAGTAGCGTGCATTGAATATCGAATATCAATCTAAAATTGAGGAAATTGAGACAATTTCGTAAACTCAAAAGCAACGTACGATGATCATTGCGGCCAACCGCGTCTAGAGACGACTTTTATCACTTGTAGTTCGAAAATTCTTTACGCCTGCCATCCATTTCTATAAATAAGGTGTGCAAACATACGGGATATGAGTGTCCTGATGAAGCCATTTCCGGAAACATGTTCCATCTCGTTGTGACCATTCGATTACATAAAAGGAGTTCACCGGTTCGAGCAACCGCGCCGGCAGCGGAAACGAAATGAAATATAACACGACCCACCTGTCAAGTCCAAGTCCGGACTTTGAAGTGATATCGATCTTTCTCACATTGGCCGCAGGGGACAACGCAGACCGACGGAGACAAAACTTCCTGAGACATGATAACATTGTCACAGAGGATGTTCTCGACGAAAAACCTTCCGGAAGAAAGGATGTGGCCAATAGATACCCCCAATGATTTCCACGGGCTGCGAGAAGTTGAGCAATGAGGTTTAGATCCTCAATAATTGAGGAATAATTCTATGATAATATTGATAATCTCCATATATAAAAATGAATTGCTGCTCGTTAGGCTCGCTAAAACTCGAGAACGGCTGGACCGATTTGGCTAATTTTGGTCTTGAATTATTTGAGGAAATCCAGAGAAGGTTTAAAAGTGCTAACCGCACTGATGAGAGAGACAGATCAAGAAAAAAAAGAGCATTTTTCTTTTAGGCACTGGACAGTACGTTGAAAGATCTTCGTGACAACCAAAATATTTATGTTGACAGATGACCCGGCAACCATAACATTTGACATTTGACAACCAACCTATGTCGATCTATCCTCTATGTCGATCGAAACCTCAGACAAAGAGTGTTTGGGAATGACAGCACCCAATCGTCGTATGCGCGATGCATTAAACCACGAGTTGCAAAGAGAACAACAGTACGACATTGAAGCATTGGCCGATACAGTTCGTACAAATGTTCCACAATTAAATCAACAACAAAGAATTGCGTACGACACTTTGCTAGAAGCTGTGAACAGTGGATCTGGTGGAATTTATTTCCTTGATGCTCCGGGAGGAACCGGGAAAACGTTATTAATTTCATTGCTTTTGCCTTCATCTAGAATAGCTGCGACTTTGCTAGAAGGCGGGCGGACTGCACATTCTGCCTTGAAATTACCATTAAACATGCAAATCAGCTAAACACCAATTTGCAACATCGCCAAAAATAGCGCAATGGCCAAGATCCTACAGGTATGCAAATTGATTGTTTGGGATGAATGCACAATGGCCCATAAGAGGTCACTGGAGGCACTGGACGGAACGTTGAAAGATCTTCGTGACAACCAAAATATTTTAATATTTTAAAACTGTTGCTGATGAACTAAACGCATGCCTAAAGTCGTCGAATTTGTGGCGGTACTTTCCACTCGAATTAACAACTAACATGCGAGTATTGTTGCAACAAGATCAAAATGCAAATGTGTGTGCACAGCAGTTGTTAGACATTGGAAATGATAAAGTGGTTGTGAAGACGATTACGACATGTTCTCGAGCCTCCGACGTAGATGCAGGGCTAGATCAGAAGAATTGTACGTAACCTATCTCCAAAATGTTCAAAATGCTATCCCTGAGGACTTCAAGTCCTTCTGGAATTATTTCAACTATAAAGAGGGTGGAAACGATTTCCCAAGTTGTATGTCGCTCGGTGATGTAAGTGAATCTGAACCCGAAAAAATAGCCGATCTTTTTGCCGCGCATTTCTTCTCAGTCTTTGAACCCCTAGTCACTAACGTCCCGACTTACCCAACACAGGATGTGGTTTCCTTGGGCTCCTTGCGAGTTTCGGAGGAGGAGGTTGCCCGTGGACTCACTGGCCTGGATGTGAAAAAGGGAATGGGCCCCGACGGTGTCCCACCTATTCTGCTGAAACAATGTTCATCAACCCTATCGTCTCCGCTCACCGAGCTCTTCAACAAATCACTGGCGTCGGGCTGCTTCCCCTCAAAGTGGAAAACCTCCTACGTCACACCAATACATAAAGCTGGGGACAAGAGCCAAATCAACCATTATCGCCCAGTGTGCTCCTTGTCCACCACACCTAAGCTTTTGGAAAAACTAGTTGTTGACCAGCTCTCGCTCAAGTTCTCTTCGTTTATGGCACGTGAACAGCACGGGTTTCTTCGAGGCCGCTCAACGGCCACCAACTTGTTGGAATTCCAGGACTTCGTCCTGGATGGCTTCCAGCGTGGTCACCAGACCGATGTTATCTCCACTGATTACGCCAAGGCCTTCGACAAATTGTCTCATCTTCATCTCCTCTCACTTTTGAATTCCTTGGGCGTTCATGGATCTTTTCTGGAATGGATGCAAAGCTACCTACGTGGCCGCCAGCTCGTCGTTCGTGTGAAGGGCGCTCTGTCTTCACCTTTTGCTGCTTCATCGGGTATTCCACAGGTTAGCCATTTGCGTCCCCTATGCTTCCTCCTTATAATAAACAGTGTCGTTGAGATATTTGGACCTCACATCAGATGTCTTCTCTTTGCCGACGACCTGAAGATTTTCTGTCAGATAAGTTCTCCGTCTGACTGTGAGACCCTTCAGCATGCGATCTTTCGGTTGGAAGAGTGGTGCTCGCTAAATCACCTTCACCTAAACCCGGCTAAATGTTCGGTGATTACTTTTAACCGCAAGGCCCAGCCATTCATTTTTGCCTACATTCTCGGCGATGCTCCCCTGCGAAGGTCGAGTGAGACGGTTGATCTGGGCGTGCTTTTCGACGAGCAGATGCGTTTTTCGCGTCATATAGAGGGGCTTGCTAACCGAGCTATGCGCACTCTTGGTTTCCTGAAAAGGAACACAAGGGAATTCACAAGTATACCTGCTATCGTGACGGTCTACAAAGCCCTGGTTCTTCCAATCTTGGAGTATGCATCTTCTGTCTGGTGCCCGTCATACGCTGTGCACAAGTACCGGCTTGAGCGAGTCCAGAACAAATTCTTACGATTTATTGCTTTCAAGCTGGGTATCCCCTCAGCCGATGTTGAGTACGATTATATTCGTGAGCGGTGCTGCCTGGAGTCCCTGGAGAGGCGTCGTGGCTCAGCCGATCTCACGTTGCTTTTCAAGATATTGAATAACCAAATCGACTGCCCTACGCTTCTGTCGAAGATCAGCCTTGTTGCACAGCGAACCTCTACCCGCTCGCAAGTGCTGTTTTACATCCCTTTTTCTCCTGCAAACTACCAGAGAAGCCGACCCCTACGCAGAATTCCTCGCAGTGCGAACCTCTTCCTGGCTGTAAACCCCGATTTCGACTTTTTTCACTCCTCCCTAGCCACGTTAAAATCAAAACTTTCCTCGTCCCCTATCATTTATACATAGAGACAGTTTTCCCTGTTTTTTTGTGTGTTTTTTTTCCCCTTTATATAGGATAGGTGGGGGCAAAGCCCTGCAATTTCCGGTTTTTCGATCATTGCAACCGATTTGAAGCAGATTTCCTCTAATTTTTATGCTTGAATTTTAGGTTGGGCTATTATCTATAACCCCTTGGAAACACAGTCATCTCCTGTCAATAGTAAAGGAGAAATTGAATATTTAAGAAAAAAAAATTTTGCAGGGCTTTGCCCCATAAAATGGGGCAAACCCCTGCAGTGCAGGGACTTGCCCCAACTAGGTAGAAATGGGTTAAAAAAAAAATTCTATTGAACAAAAATGCTCAAATTAAGTTATTTCTTTATTTAAAAATTCCTTATTTCTTCATGATCGAAAAAAAAAAAACGTGAACGGAGGGATAAAATCAAATGACGAGGGGACATGGCACAGTGTCCTCGCGTTCAACCACTCCAGCCAAATACACCGATTAATCGGTCCGATTTACCACCAAACTGGATTATCAGTACCTAGTTTAATCTGTGATTATCGGTCATCAAAACATTGGCGGACATTAGTGACTGTAACAAGAAAATTACGTTCGCGCATGCGTCGAATTGATCGCTGATTCAATCATGATGAAACTTATAGGGGACCATCTAGGACTTAATTCACACTATTCCGGAAAATTTCACAGAAATCCGATAAAAGTTGGTGCAGTCATGGCTTTGGCAAGGAATGTGGACTGACAGATGCGCGGACGGACAAACACGGAACCAAATTTGTTCAGGAATGTTTGAATAAGAAAGAACACTGTACCTTTTAATTACCACTTTATTTTAAAAAACACAAAGCTTTTCAGCTAAATTTTAGCCATCTTCAGGTTATACACATGTGCCTGGCACATGGCACATGTGTATAACCTGAAGATGGCTAAAATTTAGCTGAAAAGCTTTGTGTTTTTTAAAATAAAGTGGTAATTAAAAGGTACAGTGTTCTTTCTTATTCAAACAATATGGAGAATTACCACAGAAGGTCGCCAGTCACTTTGGCAAATTTGATGAATTGTTCAGGAATCCCTGATCATCAAACCTTGCAATTATTGGCAATTGCTCCCCACTCTTTGGAAGTGATGTGCACCTATTTGATTGACATTAAATTATAAATGATGAAATTTTAAATTTACAATTCAACTTTAATGTCATTATTGAATCCACATGTTACATACAATGCCAAAATACGTGCTGGTAGTGAATGGGGCAAAGACCTGCACTTGAGGGGTGCAGGGATTTGCCCCAAACAACCTGCAGGGACTTGCCCCAAATGGGATGTTTGGAAATTACTCTTTGATAAGGTTAGGAAAAGTGAGTTAAAGAAACGGTTCTCCCCTGACATTGAAGCTCAATTACAGTACTATTTATTGATGATTAGCTGATTATTTTGGCGCAACCCTATCTCACACAAAATTGACGTCAACGTTCCTGAAAATTACATACAAAAGGTGAAAAACAAACTTAAGGGGGTTAGGAGAGGCCAAGAAAATTTTTTGGCCAAATTTTTTTAATTTTGTTTTCCTGTAGCTGAGGTCTTCCTGAGTCGATTGATACCATATAGTTGAGGGTTCTGATAAACAAAAGTATTTTTTCAGGCCTATAAACCGAACCGCGACGCGCTACTAGAGTGAGGGCAGTGCGCTCCGTCATCGCCGGTCCCCTACTGCTCCAGTAAAGACTTTTCTAAATTATATTGGTTCTACAGAGTAAAATCTACATCCCACGATCACGTACCTATATTGTAATAATAACTAAATACAGTACCGCTATCATCCCTTCAAATAACAACTAAATATTCATTCCAGCAACATGCAACATGCAACATGCAAATCCTGTCATCCACACGTGCAAAACCGTCACTTTTTCGCTTTTAGAACACTCTCAATTTACTTCCAATCATATTTTTCCAATAAAATAAACAGAAAGAAGCAACACTCTGGTAGAACCAAAAGCCGGCAGAAAGAATAAACAAACTTGGCGTGAAAAATGCCTGGAAAGTGAGTTCACATCGATAACACGAAGAAACCCTTTCGTAACCGATCCATAAAAAAATACAACAACAACAAACACTCTCGACAGTATCGATAGTATCGTTCGAAATCGATAAATGTTTATCAATTCCGAAAATATGAAATTATTATTCTGTAAAAAAAAAAAAAAGAAGAAAGAAATGAGAAGAGGAGCGCTCGCTCAAGCGCAGCAAGGTCGCGAACGCCCGAAACATTTTTCCCCTTCAGTAAAACCGCGCTCCTGTAAAATCACGTTTTCGCTCATTCATTTTTCTTTTTCTCCGGACCTAATCGATCGATTTTGGTTTTGTTTTTTTTTAATCGATACATCGATTGTGAGGGAATACTTTAACGGGGGCGTTTTTAGATATTTTGTTTGGGTGCTTCAGGGTGGGGGTGTAAACAGAAATTTTCAAGGCTCTTTAATAGTAGTGTTGTTTAAAATACTTTTAGACCAAATTTTGACAAACCCCCTCGTTAAAGTGTGCCCAAGACCTTGCCAAACAAGATGAAAAAAACCGCATCTCTCTAATGGTAACCAAAGCTGAGAAAAAGGTAAATAAGTTTGTTAGTAACTCTCTGATGGCTCCTAACCCCCATTTTCTCATTAACCCCCATTAACTCATTTTCTCAGCCTATTGCCCTCAGAGACGCCATTACTTTTGATGACAGACACCTGTTGCTGACCCTCAACTGCTGCCTGGTTGCCAGTTTCTCAATCACTTGTGAAGTACTGAAAAAGCCACTGCATAGCTTTGCCCCACGCAGGGCTTTGCCCCCACCTACCCTAGCTTCTTTTTACTTTGTAATTTCCTTTATCATTTTTATATTTTCACTTTATATTCATTTCATAATCATTTTTCCCCTGGTTAGAATGACGTACTGATTTTATAGAATGTAATTGGGCTTGTCCCGTGAAATAAAGAAATAAGAAAATAAGAAATAAAGTCGCAGTGGACGCCTCGACCGGATTCATCACATTACCCACAGATTTCTTTCGCATCAAAGACTCAAAAGAGGAGCTTATTCAGCGTATTTTCCCAGATATAGCGCAACAGTTCAATAACCATAATTGGCTGGGTGAACGAGCAATATTGCCGTCGAGGATCTCAATTCTACTATTCACAATTTTCTTCCGAGACAGTTGGTTTCCTTCAAATCAGTCGACACCGTTATGAACCAAGATGACGTAGTCAACTATCCCACGGAGTTTTTAAATTCACTGGAATTGTCTGGATTACCACCTCACAATTTGCAGTTAAAAGTAGGATCAGTTGTCATCATGCTGCGTAACATTAATCAACCTCGACTGTGCAATGGAACAAGAAATTGTGCTGAACTTACTAAAAGAATCAACAGAATTGAATGCGTGGGTAGGTGCATGGAAAGGTATTATTGGAATTTGGAATCACTCGTACTCTGACAAGGGGGGGGGGGGGGGGGGGGGGCTCGCTTCGCTCGGCCGACCACTTTCTCGGACAGGGAATAATAGGGATTTAGTATTTAAATTTGGATCTCCTGGTAGGATACAGAGGAAACGCCGAATCATTCGGACTGTATAAACAATGAATACAGGAGGGGTTGCCCGGATTTGCGCGCGTCAGAAATTTCCCTCCATGCGCTTATCGGCCGGGAATCCAAATTCGCAAAAAAATGGGTTCCTATCAAGTTGACTGCCACGGCCCCCAGGTAGCATGAAGAAAAATTCCTTCTCACAGGCCACGCCGGTTTTTTGTTTTTTCTAATTCAAGAGACCTTGCTGATGGTGCTAAAAATGTTATTAAATAAGTTTTTAGCACCAAATTTTGGTCATTGATTACACAGGTCTACAAAAAAAGGTCACTTCGGACTCGAGAGGTTTCGGTGGTTGCTCTACATCCATGTTTTGGGGTCTGCTGAACACGAATCCGAAGCCCGTTTTGCGCCATCACGTCCAGTTTTTTTTGTACACCCTCGTTTATCCAGAAAAGCGAAACTTCCCTTAATTTCGACTCTAAATCGTCTGGTTTCTGTAGGTAATTTTTCTGGGCGCTCTGAGGTACGCTATACTTTAGATTTTTTTGCGCTGAATCGAATGAGACCAATTGCAAGTCGCTAAGATGATTACTTACGGAGATACGACCTCTAGAAGTCATTTTTTAGGTCGGAAAACGCTATTTTTTCCACTGTTTTTTTGCACTTTTCTATTAATACAGTAAAAAATAAGGGTCCGGGGGAATCGGCTCCAACTACAAAGTAAACTGTGGACTTTTCTGCGTCAAATGCCGCCAACTGCACCTCTGTGAATGCAATAGCCGATTTTTGGCAATTTTTCAAAGATATGAGAACTTTTACTCTCCCTTTTTCCCATTTCCAACTACAAAATTTTCTGGCTCATCTAAGTATTCATCCTAAGCTCTTAGACTTACGGTACCCTACAGCATTTTTCGCGCTAAATCGAATGAGACCATTTTCAAGCCGCTACAGTGCATAGTTTCGGGAATAGAAGCAGTGAAAATCATTTTTACAGTCAAAAAATTGTATTTTGCAACTGTTTTGCTCTATCTTATTCTGCAGAACAACATATATAGTAGGTAATAATATAATAAGCTACGGGAGAGACTTTTAATTACATAGCATATAGTACTTCATATCAAAATCTACTCAAGTCCAAGTAAAATCACAATGTCGCACCCACTTACTCAACTGTTAAGGATTTTCTTCGGTTAGCAGCACTATGATTGTCTCGTTGAACAGTAGTCTGCCATCATGTTCTCATCCCATCGACCCTGGTATCGAAATCCCATAGTTTTCAGGTCTTGGTGAAACCTCTCCCTTTGCTCTTTGCTGTAGTCCCCCAGGTTGTAAGTGAAGCGATCTATATGGCTGAAGAGGTGGTGAACTTTAATGCTCATGTTGCACCCAATTCGTTAAAATTTGATGAGCATATTTTCAACAAGTACCTCGTAATTTTCTGCTTTTCGGGTGCCGAGGAAATTTTGTATTACTTCGACGAAGGACTTACAAGATTAGAGCTCATTACCTTCCAACGCATCAACAAATTCGGGATCCTTTATAAGTGCTCTAATATATTAGAGCGTATATAATATATTATACGCGTTCCAACGCAAAATACAATTTTTTGACTGTAAAAATGATTTTCACAGCTTCTATTCCCGAAACTATGCACTGTAGCGGCTTGAAAATGGTCTCATTCGATTTAGCGCGAAAAATGCTGTAGGGTACCGTAAGTCTAAGAGCTTAGGATGAATACTTAGATGAGCCAGAAAATTTTGTAGTTGGAAATGGGAAAAAGGGAGAGTAAAAGTTCTCATATCTTTGAAAAATTGCCAAAAATCGGCTATTGCATTCACAGAGGTGCAGTTGGCGGCATTTGACGCAGAAAAGTCCACAGTTTACTTTGTAGTTGGAGCCGATTCCCCCGGACCCTTATTTTTTACTGTATTAATAGAAAAGTGCAAAAAAACAGTGGAAAAAATAGCGTTTTCCGACCAAAAAAATGACTTCTAGAGGTCGTATCTCCGTAAGTAATCATCTTAGCGACTTGCAATTGGTGTCATTCGATTCAGCGCAAAAAAATCTAAAGTATAGCGTACCTCAGAGCGCCCAGAAAAATTACCTACAGAAACCAGTCGACTTAGAGTCGAAATTAAGGGAATTTTCGCTTTTCTAGATAAACGAGGGTGTACAAAAAAAAACTGGACGTGATGGCGCAAAACGGGCTTCGGATTCGTGTTCAGCAGACCCCAAAACATGGAGAGCAACCACCGAAACCTCTCGAGCCCGAAGTGACCTTTTTTTGTAGACCTGTGTTATGATTAATCATTTAAAGAAATGGCACGTATATGTGTGATACACGTGGCCTGTGATTGACGATTTCAGACTTGAAGTGGTAAAACAGAAAATCGTGTATCATTGTGATACAAACTTAGGACCTCACACTTACGATCGCATTCAGACTTCACACTCTTCATTTACATTTTATACCTCAGAAAAATACATGGTGGTCGGCGTCGTCGTTGTGGTCGTCGTCAATATCCGCCGCACCATACCCAGAAACGGGGGAAGAGCCCAAAACAGCTCATCAAAATCGGAAAAGTCTTCATCATTTTCTAAGAGCGCGAGCAACTCACTTTCAGAAAAGACACGTTTTTCACTCATTTTAGATCATAATTACATTGTTACGAGCAAAATCACAGCTTAAAAAGTGGGCAAAACGGGAGGGAATGATAAGGGAGAATCTCCCTGGGAGATACCGTTTCAAGACCAACGTCTTTTTCAGTTTCTAATTTACTTGTCGTGGCCTTTTTTGTGTGGCCAACATCGTTCCGCCATTCATAAATGCCACTCAAGGTCATTGGCGAGGAGAAGGCGCCGAAACTGTGTATCTGAGAGACACAGGCTTTTGAAATCACTCGGGAGCATGTATCACACAGATACACGTGGCACTCCTGGCAAGGTCACGTCATGTATCACACAGATAGGCGTTGCAGTCAACTTGCTATTTAAAACGCGTGGCAGTCAACTTGCTATTTAAAATAAGCAAGTTGGGCGCAAAAAAAAAAAAAAAAAAAAAAAAAAAAAAAAAAAAAAAAATGCACCGATTTGCGCGCATTTTGTGAGGATCTCAACCCCCCTATTAGTAGGCTAAACGTGATCCCGAGACGATAGAAAAAATCGCCATTTTTATCTCTTACCTTTTCAGAGGAGAATGCTTGTGACATGGGACTCTGCCAGCCAGAAACAGACACGGTGAGAATGTCTTTTACGATAGCTATCAGATTTCTTTTGTGAACCAGAGTAATCTATACCACTAATAATTATTAGTGAATTATAATTCATAGTACCTAAGAGAAGGTTCTAGTTAACTTACTAACGTAGTATTGAAAACTTTTGGTAATAAACCACGGAATAGAAACCACTTTCTATTCCGTGGGATTAAACATGAGACAGAAAAGAGGACAATAATTCTGAAGAGCTAAAATTAAGATCTATCATGAAAATTATTTCTCGGAATTCAGAATTTATAGTTGCTATAATTGCTATAATTGCTATAGTTGCTATAATATGCGCACGCGTAGGTACTTTTGGTTTATTATCAATGGAATCCCCCCCCAATGGATAAATCATGGGCGGGATCATGGGAGCATTATCTCCTTCAGAATCTCCCTGCACTCAACATGTAGTCATCGCTGTTGATTCCTATAGGAATAACGGCCAATGTTATGCCGAAGTGGGTCGAAGCTTTTCAAACATCTTCATACAAAATTAAATTTTGTAAAACCGATTTGCAAGCAACACCACCTTATTATATTTAATAAGAAGTATGTATACCTACTTGAGAGAAATAACACAGCCTGATTGACCCATTAAATGACCATTACAAATTTTGTAATGGTCATTTAATGGGTCAATCAGGCTGTGTTATTTCTCTCAAGTAGGTATACATACTTCTTATTAAATATAATAAGGTGGTGTTGCTTGCAAATCGGTTGGGCCATGTTGCTTCATTATCGGAACAATTATTGTAGATTATAAATTATAGATACGTCTGGTAAAACATGCAATACTTCAAAATTTGAAGTATTTTTGAATTAGATGCTTAATCTAATTAAAAATATTGCACCGATAAATAGGGACCCGTCACAAATGGTTTCAGGGTTAAACCAAATCATTGCTACGGAGTAGATACCTACCTAGCAAGAAAGATGCGATGGACGGCTTTCTACTATTCCATTATTTTCCATTTAGGGGCTCTTTTCCCCTTTTGAGCTCAAAAATGTATGGTCACCGAATGCAATTTTTGGCCATTTCAATCAGCAATTCAAATCTCGAGCATTAAGGGTCTGTCAAGTTGGATTTTAAAAGATGTTGAGAAAATTCGCGGCGGTTTTTGAACTCAAATCCTGATAAGCATGATTTGATAGGTGGAATGTCTCCTTAAAATTGACCTGCCCTTCTACGATGTTCTTCTCAAACTGTTACTTTCAGGAACCAGTTTGACCGGACGTGGGTGAGAAATTGCCCGAAGAAAAAGGCTGCCCCCACACAAGACTCCCCCAACCAACACCAAACATCCACAGAGATCACCAATGTTGAAAGAGGGACTCCTGTTGTTATCAGTAGGACAACCAGTTTGTTTAGCTAAGCCACTGACTCCTGATAGCACGAGAGAAGATTATCCCATCACGTCCTCGCACTATCGACAGGACGACGCTACAAATCCCCACTGCCTGATAATGTCGGCCTTTTATCAGCTGGAGCTTCTCCAAGGGCTGGTATGAAGAGAAGGTGTCAACGGGGAAATGCCATAAGGGTAAGGAGACCAAGTTCTGAATATAAAAATACAGGAAGTCTACATAGCTACTGTGTATATAATATATACACAGTATATTATACTACATAACTGCTAACTAAGTGAAAAGAGCGGAAACGTAAAAATAAAAATAAAAATAAAATAAAAAACTCAAGATAGGAACTTATGCGTTCACAGTCAAAAATTATTTTTCAACACTTCGTGCACGCCATTTTCATCAGTATCAGGATTTTCATAGCGGCCCTGAACCGTGATTGCTGTAAAATGCCATTATTATTGTGTGGTGTTTGCCGACGGTGCAGAGGTCTAATCCAATGAGGTGGTTAGGGTGAAAAATGACTCCTCTGCTGAGTACTAAATTGTTTATTTAAATAAACAATTGTAGCGTGGGGACCGGTTTCGAGCAACTAAGCTCATCTACAGCCCTGACAAGAAAACCATTTGTCATTAGCACCAGAGAAACCATAAAATTCTATTAACAAGTTAACAAAGTTATATTATACTGAAGGTATATGACAATGGTATAAATAGTGGAAATTATAACTGATGAAAACGGTCCAGAATGGTGGTAACTTGACAATAGTAGTTTTGGAATATGGACCCACTGTTAAAATTGGCTCCATGACTGATGGCCAGTGAACCATTTGAAAACCAGTTAGGCTATACTACAGGTACTGAAATGAGAATTGTTTATTATTCTAGAGGCAGAAAACAAATACTCGATATGTGAGTAGTGACAAGGAGAAATTATAGGTAAGAAAGTCAGAGGTAATTTTAAAAATGGACCCATTTGACAAGGTTATTGGTTCTAATTGGTAATGGGAAAGATTAGGTTGGGATTATTCTTATTTAAAAAACAATTGATAAGTAAAAATACAGAAAAAGATGACATACCTAGGTGACTTAGTGGACATGGTGAATTTTTGAATTTATACAAAAGGTAAATTTGAATATGAGAGTTTAAATTAATTGAATTTATGAATCTATTTGCTACTGTTGAATTTTTGAGAAGTTAAAAGTTTTTATAAGAGTTAGTTTTTTCAGCGGTATTCATACATAGGTAAATTTGAAAAATTGTTATTAAGTACAGGAGGTTGGGTGAAATAGAAAAATCCAGATGAGCTTACCAGAGTGACTTGAGGTAGGTTGAACATACAATCAGTTCAGAACTGATTGTATGTTCAACCTACCTCAAGTCACTCTGGTAAGCTCATCTGGATTTTTCTATTTCACCCAACCTCCTGTACTTAATAACAATTTTTCAAATTTACCTATGTATGAATACCGCTGAAAAAACTAACTCTTATAAAAACTTTTAACTTCTCAAAAATTCAACAGTAGCAAATAGATTCATAAATTCAATTAATTTAAACTCTCATATTCAAATTTACCTTTTGTATAAATTCAAAAATTCACCATGTCCACTAAGTCACCTAGGTATGTCATCTTTTTCTGTATTTTTACTTATCAATTGTTTTTTAAATAAGAATAATCCCAACCTAATCTTTCCCATTACCAATTAGAACCAATAACCTTGTCAAATGGGTCCATTTTTAAAATTACCTCTGACTTTCTTACCTATAATTTCTCCTTGTCACTACTCACATATCGAGTATTTGTTTTCTGCCTCTAGAATAATAAACAATTCTCATTTCAGTACCTGTAGTATAGCCTAACTGGTTTTCAAATGGTTCACTGGCCATCAGTCATGGAGCCAATTTTAACAGTGGGTCCATATTCCAAAACTACTATTGTCAAGTTACCACCATTCTGGACCGTTTTCATCAGTTATAATTTCCACTATTTATACCATTGTCATATACCTTCAGTATAATATAACTTTGTTAACTTGTTAATAGAATTTTATGGTTTCTCTGGTGCTAATGACAAATGGTTTTCTTGTCAGGGCTGTAGATGAGCTTAGTTGCTCGAAACCGGTCCCCACGCTACAATTGTTTATTTAAATAAACAATTTAGTACTCAGCAGAGGAGTCATTTTTCACCCTAACCACCTCATTGCCATTATTATTTTCACACAAAAAAATGATTCCTATTCAAAAACGCTGCAAATTTTACAAAAGGGTTTATTATTCTTTCATACAGGTTACTTGTGCAAAAACTAATTCTGTCTGTAAAAAAATTTTAAAAAAATTGTTCAACAAAATTTTTTCGAAATTTTTTTTTATTCGGAAAATATTCGACCCCTGAAACTTTTCAAAAATCCCATTTGTAGCCCCATGAAAGCCCTATTGATTCCCACAGTGAAATCGGATCGTTCCGAGACCCCAAAAAATGGATTCTACGTCCAAATACTTGGAAAACGACACCGAACTCGATCCCATAGCTTTAAAAAAACCCTCCTATGTAATCGCGACGGAGGTCGACGACTCCGATCGGCCTCAAAATTTGACATTCTCCGATCCAAACAGGTCTAGACTCCAAAACCGAAATGTCCGTCCTCCGTCCGGGCCGTTTTTGGCAGTAGGGATTTTTTTAATAATCTGAAATTTTGACAAAATACTCGGATTTCCACCTAGTTGTGTCCGCAAGGTTTTCAGCCCGATCGCCCAAACTCGTGGGCCGCTATGAGGCTAAAATGGAGCTATGGGAGAGGTTTTCGGCTATGGGGTCGAGTTAGGTGTCGTTTTCGAAGTATTTTTGGGTGTAGAATCCATTTTTGGGGGTTCCGAACGATCCGATTTCACTGTGGGGATTTATAGAGCTTTCATGGGGCTACAAATGAAATTTTTGAAGGATCCCAAGACATCAAAAGTTTTAATATTTTCCGAGTAAGGAAAAAAAAAAAAAAAGATGTATGAAAAAAGAATTTAAAAAAAATTATTGACACAGATTCAATTTTTGTACAAGTAACCTATATCAAATAATAATAAACCCTTGTGTAAAATTTGCAGCGTTTTTTGAATGGTTTCGGCTATGGGGTCGAGTTAGGTGTCGTTTTTGAAGTATTTTTGAACGTAGAATCCAATTTTCGGGGTCCCAAAAGGATTCAATTACACCGTGGGGATCTATTGGGCTCTCATGGGACTAGAAATGGGATTTTTGAAGGATCCCAGGTGGTAAAATCATTTCCGAGTAGGTAATAATTACTACCAGAATTATTCTGGACGCGTAATCCATTTTTTGAGGTCTCACATCGGTCCGAAGTAATTTTTTTTTTTTTTTTTTTTTCAACATATTTTGTATTGTCACAGAATTAATTTTTGCACAATTAACCTATCAAGGAATACCTAATAAACCCTAGTGTAAAAGTTTCCAGCGTTTTGTATTGGGCATTATTAATTATTTTGGTATTGGAGTTGGTTTTTCTCAAATTATATTTCTTCGCAGTTTTGTATATCCTCTTTTTTCTACCCAGAATGAATTGATAGATTTAATTGATTTTACTTCAAATAATTAAAACAATAAAACGTCGATGTTTAAAATACGTTTCCCATCCCTAGCTTTCAAACTAGTCCAACGACGAAGGTTCTATTTATTGAAAAGTGCTGACACGTTGATTAATTGCAAGGGGAGAAGGGGTGTCCACTTTTGAACGATTTCTAAGGTGGTGGAAAAGATTGAATGAATACCGCGTGAAGGCAACGAGATCAACGGGTTAATGTCGACGGGTGGTTTGGGATGAAGCCCTCTGATGCTGTCTAGCGGTTTCTGATGGTATCATACATTTCAACAGAGTTCCTACCATCAACTCCAGTGAGCCTTCACTTTCGACCATTCACCAAACATTTGTTCAAATCGATTTGAGAGAAGTCCCAATTATGCTTTTCACGAAAAACTCGTCAGGTGGTGAATCGATAAAGCAACCATTTTCCGTTTCCTTCCCAACAACCCCATCTCTCAAATAGGATGGCGGCAAAAGCCGGGATCAAAAATGGGGAATCAGTTGAATGGGCCGTAATCAGATCCCTTGTACCCCAGGATGTCAGCACTATTCATGCAGGCTTGATGGATTGGGTGGATGATTTGTAAAGAATTCCAGGTGCAGCTTCCATCTTTCTTATAACACACACGGCCCCCCCATGTCAGCTCGCATAGATTATTGTCGGCGGCCGTACATGATTCTTTTGAGTAGCAGTGGCCGATTTGTAAACTTGTGGAGCTGAATCATTTGTATTATTTTGTAGTTTTTAGTATTCACTCTGACCGAAAAGCAATTAGGTTGAGTTGACACCAAGACAAGTCGCTCGTCAAATCTTTCAACACCTTCCTCATTTCCAAACAGGGCAGCATAATCGAGGGTGATGATAACCAGAGAAAGTAAACCATAAGAACTAAAACATCGTTTGAGATTCTAGATGCTTACCAGTCAAACTGCAGTGATAACCATGGTTATCTTTTCACTCAACGGTATTATAATTTAACTTTTAAAATCCCTCCTCAACGTCAACAGAGGATACAGATGGGTACATCTTTTGGTAATCTAAGTACCTAACGTTCCTTCTTCTTCGCCTCTCAGCCATTCTTCCAAGCTGGAAGCATGAAATATGCAAAAGGGCCTAAGTGTAATTTTTTTTCGAAATCAATTTTATTGCTTTTTTTTCAGGTCCTATGTAGTTAGGTCTAAGAGACGCTACCTGAAAGAAGTTTCAGTGCGATTGAAGCGCACCTTCCGGGAGAAAACGTATGCCAAACAGGTCTAAGTGCCATAGTTGTTGCACCTCTCTGGGTATGTATTATGGATTTTCAGTCTTTATTAGATTTATTAGTAGGGCTAGGATTTAAATGTGTTTACATATTTGTCAGGGTTGAAGATAATTGAATGATTCAAGTACACAAATGCGTTTCAGGACTTACTGAGTTGTTTGAGCCATACTTGTTGTCACATATTTTCACATATTTGATCTAAATTACATATTTTTAAATATTTCATTCATTTTTACATGGTTAGTTACATATTTCGAAATTTTCGAAGTATTTTTGGACGTAGAATCCATTTTCGGGGGTCCTGGAACGATCCGATTTCACTGTGGCGATCTATAGGGCTTTCATGGCGCTAAAAATGGGATTTTTGAAGGATCCCAAGAGGTTAAATATTTTTCGAGAAAAAATAAAGAACTTTTGAAAAAAAAAATTTTGTTGAAAAGAAAAATCTGAAAAAAAATCAAAAAAAAAATTTTTTTTTTCCCAAAATTTTCTCCATCAACAAATAATTTTTGCACAAGTAACCTATCTCAAAGAATAATAAACCCTTGTGTAAAATTGGCAGCGTTTTATTTTACATATTACGGAAAAATAAATACATATTTTGATAAAATAAGTACATATTTTATGTACATATTTGAGGCTTTTTAACACATATAAATCCTAGCCCTATTTATTAGGTTAGGATAGTGAGAAGTGGGGCCCGAGACTCCTGAAAATCATTGATCATGCCAAACAGAGACAACCAAAGTTTCTGGTCGAGAGCATGACAAAATTCTGTGATTAGATGGTCGTTGCTAAAGCCAATCCTGTCCCAGGAAAACTTACTATCTCTTAGTTGACTCAGATCAAAATTACTCAAGAGAGCTTGAAAAGAGGTTGCGTTTTGGTTAAAAAAAAAAAAAAAAAAAAAAGAAAAAAAAAAAGCAACTTGGCAAAGCTACATTCAAGCAAGAGGTCAGTCTCGGAACTTTTGCTACGCTGAGCATCGATGAGGCTATCGCTGCACCCAAACTCAGGTCCCCTGGACAAATTAAGAGCATTGAGGCAATGATGCCGAACATCCAGCCACAAAACCAGGATCTCTTCGTTGAACTCGTCGATAGAATAAAGAAGAGATAAAAAAGATCGAACAACATTATTCTGAAGAAAATTAATAAGGCTCAATAATTTCTTACAATGTAAGAAATTATTGAACCTTATTAATTTTCTAGTACATGTCATGTACATACCGTTACACAATTTCTACGTTTTCCAATATTTTCCGCCATTAAAAACTTTTCAATAGTTTTCCTGTTTTTAAAAGATGTTCACCCATTCTCAATAATTTTTCCCAGATAAACCAACAAAAAAATGTTTTTGGTTGTATAGACGTTGTATAAAAACGGTCCCGTTTGTAAACACTTTTCAGGAGTAGCACTAGCGTGTTTTTTTTTTCTCTCCAGTAAAATTTGCCAGCTGGCACTTTTGCATATTTCATGCTTCGATTGTGTACGTACACGTCAAGATTGGCATTAACCTCTTTTTGCATCTGTTTAGCCCCACTTTTCATCGCGGAAATGGTTGACAATCTGCTTCCATGAGGAGCGAATACTGCCGCTGGAGCATGGCAAGGGTCTAATGTTGCTGACAATATGATGGAATTTATTTCTCATTCAACAGCATCCAGGCGCGCCTCCTCAGCCTGAGCAATGGGTGCCAAGAATAATATACAGCGTTTTCGATGCCACCTGCACGGTGGATTTGAAATGAAATGAAAAGATTTATCTGCAATGGTCGTCCGGCGATACGAGGCAAATTACTACAAAAGTAAAACAAATTCACAAACAATTATCTAAAGGACAATCAGTACAAAAACCCTTCATTGAGGAAAAAAGTTCTAGTTCTAATATAGATCACTAAAAAGCAGAGCCACATATAATATGTGGCTCTGCTTTTTAGTGATCTATAATATTCTTAATAATAATAATAGAATAATAATCATATAATAATAATAGAATATTATATAATAATAATCATAATATGATTATTATGATTATAATCATAATAATCATTATAATATTATTATTATTATTATTATATAATAATAATAATAATAATAATAATCATATAATAATAATAGAATAATATTCATAGAATATTATTCTTACAGTTCAATAATCACTGAAGCAGTACAAAGAGGCCAAGTTACTGCAATTGTTCTACAAGTAGGTACCTACGAGTATTCTCTGAGGAGAAAAAAGAAAACCGTTCTCCACAGGACAGTCAGAGATAAAAATGGAAGATTGAATTTTGGGCCTCCAGATTACATGTGGGACACCCCTCGGTGCAACAAAACCTGGAGAGCACGGTCAGGCGAAATGATTCCCCGTCAGCCTTTGTTGACCCAGGCCAGAGTTCAAACTCAAAGGTCATCGTCTACAGAAGAGAAGGTAGGTAGGTAGGTAGGTAAGAGATCTATAGATAGATTCTATCTTACATTCCTGTAGGTCTCATTGAACGACGGCGTTGCCACACGCTCCCTGTCGTTATTTCTTCAAAACGAGACTATATTAAAATGTAATATTGTACGAGATTATATTAATATTTAATATTGTTTAAACGAAGCGAGTGCGGTTGAAATCGGTGACGTTCTGAGATAGCCAGATTTGACCTTGACCACATTTAGGGAAGGTAACCGACATTTTCAGAATAATCAACCTTTCGTTATGGGGGTCAAAATTTATGTGAATGCCAAAAATACAATAAAATTCAGAAAATTTTACACATGGGTTAGTTATTATTTGAGAGTAATTGTGTGTCATTAAAAAAATTCGAAAAAAAAAAATTGCCTCACGATGTTAGGACAGATGTGGGACCTCGAAAAAAAAGGATTATCGTCCAAAATCACTCAGAAAACTACCTCCTGGGATCCTTCAAAACTCCCATTTAATGCCCCTCACTGAAATTGGATCATTATGGGACCCCCAAAAATGAATTCTACACGTAAAAATACTTCGAAAACGACACCCCATAGCAAAAAACCTTTTAAAAAACCCTCCCGTAGCCCCTTTCTAGCCCCACGGGTTTTGGCGATCGGGCTGAAAACCTTGTGAGCCCATCTAGATGGTAACGCGAGTATTTTTTCAAATTTTCAGATTTTTAAACAAATTTCTACTGCGCAAAACGGCTTGAACGGCGGACGGGTTTTGGAATCTAGACCTCATGCAACGTATAATGTCAAACTTTGAGACCGATCAGAATTTTCGACCTCCGTCGAGATTATATAGGTGTATTATTCCAAGAGTAATACACCAAAAGTCGCCATGGAAGTAGGGATTTATTTTAATCGGAAATTCTCGGTTTTGAGTCTAGTTGCTTCCGCAGGGTTTTCCCCTCAGCACAAGCTATTGCTTAAAGAGGGGAGTAGCAGTGAGAACTATATTTGTTTGAATTTTATTTCTTTGTCAAATAAACGCTTTAAAAAAACTGTAGCCTTGTCATGAGAGTAAAATAAGGTGTCGATTGTGAAGTAATTTTGGACGAGGAATCGATTTATTGGAGGTCCAACGCCAGTCCGAACAACGATAATCGACCTTAAGAATAAACCACAGTTATCATTTTGCTCCGGTTTACTCGTTGGTTCTCCCCCTTCCTAAGTTTAAATGCTCGCTCACATGTTGTCAAGTATTACTGGCTTGGTAGCAAGCAGAGATGCAGGCGTTGACTCACCTCCCAATCCCCGCAACCGTGAAAATCCAAGCAAAACTAATTTTGGTTTCTTTTTCTTGGGATAATAAACCTATGTAATAGCGACGGAGGTCAAACATCCATATCGGACTCAAAATTTGACATTATAATGCCAAATAAATCCGTTTCTAGTTGTCCAAAGTCCAAAAACGAAATGTATGTCAGACGTACGCCGTCCGCCGTCCGAGTCGTTTTGGGCAGTGGGAATATTTTTAAAAATCCGAAATTTTGACTATATACTCGGTTTACCGTCTAGTTGTGCCCGCAAGGTTTTCAGGCGTTCGCCCCATAGATCCCCACGGTGAAATCGGATCGTTCTGAGACCCCAAAAAATGGATTCTAAAACGACACCCGACTCGACCTCACAGCTAAAACCCTTCCCGTAGCCTCCGGAATACTCGGTCCACCATCTAGTTGTGCTCGTGAGGTTATCAGCCCGATCGTGAAATCATGTCCTGTATGATCAAATGGAGAGAAGAGTTCCACTCAGTGATTATGGATGTTATTCTCCTCCCTAGGATTCTTCTCCCGGTTTTATTGAAGAAGGGGCCTGATCGTCGAAAAGAAATCATTTCCTTGCCAATGAGTATCATTAACCACAGAAGAAATTCTCCAGTTATTTGATCGACGGTGTCCAACAGAACGCTTGCGTCTGACCAGGTTTGTTTACCTGGCATCTAAAGTCGATTCAACATGATGCTGGGACGCAAGGACCTCATCCACAGTATGAGCAAGAGGGTCCAAATCGACATCGCCCCCACTCAGACCAGAATCCGCGCTGGGTGGATTGTTTCTCTTATCACCAATCATGAGGTACTCCATTAGTCTTGAGAGTCCGCCCTCGAGTCCATCCAGCCTATAGGGACCATCCACAGTATTTAGGTCAGGAGCGCCTGCCGGCACCTGCACACCATCCTCAGAAACTCGAAAAGACGGCTCACCATCACGAGGCTGTCCACTGGATAGCGATAACCGGCACGGTCTGGGAAGTACCGTCCACACCTCAGTCTTACGAGATGGACTCCACTAACGAATTACGTTCCTCCGACCGCAGATGGTCCCGCACAGATTGGTCATGAAAATCACGAGATGAAATATAGGCGTCGTGCAGTCTGCAGGTGCAGAGTAGTGTTCCCGCCGAAGACCATCCAATTCGTCCATACGATCACGAAGAGCTGAAAAAAGAAGGTCCAAGTACGAACCGATAGATAGCAATTTCTCTAGCTGATCTAGAAACACGTCACCATTGAAATTTAATATGAGGTCATCCCTGATAAGGGACAGCTCAGAGTCCCCAATATGCACAGCAATAAGGGACAGCATCTTTCCTCCATGATGCACAGCCTGAAGTATGTCCATTGTAGAAATCGCTGCCGACACAGACCCAGAAGAGGACATATTAGAGAACAGGTAAGATAGGCAATGTAACGCAGTACGAAAATGCAATGCGGGTTTAGTATAGAGAGAAATATAGAACTTCGGGCCAAAGTTCAGTCAGCTCATCCTCGGTGCGTAGGCGAGCGAAGCGAGCCGGAACGGCTAGTCATAGAATAATAAACTCTTGTGAAAATTTGCAGCGTTTATTTACATAAAATATATTTTTGCACAACTTACTTACCACTTCAAAGATTAGGCAGCGTTATTATTATTATTATTATTATTATTTTTTTACAAACTTCAGATTTGGATTCAGCAAACCGAAAATCATGAGATTTCGTCGAGAAACTTTCTACCAGAATTATATTCTGAAACAGGCAGTTCTGAACACCACATGAATCAACTATGAGGTTTTCAAAGGTTTTCGAGTGAAGTTTTGGTTTATTATTCTTGGAATAATACACCTATGTTTTCGCGACGGAGGTCGACGACTCGGATCGGCCTCAAAATTTGACATTATCCGTTTCAAGAGGCTCACGGACATTCTAAATCCGAAATGTCCGTCCGCCGTCCGGGCCGTTTTGGGCAGTAGGAATTTTTATAAAAATCTGAAATTTTGACAAAATACTTGGTTTACCATCTAGTTGTGCCCGCAAGGTTTTCAGTCCGATCGCTCAAGCCCGTGGGGCGCTATGGGGCTAAAATGGGGCTACGGGTGGTGTTTTTTGAAGGCTTTTGAGTATGGGATCGAGTTAGGTGTCGTTTTCGAAGTATTTTTGGACGTAGAATCCATTTTTGGGGGCTTTCATGGGGCTAAAAATTGGATTTTTGAAGGATCCCAGGAGGTTAAATATTTTTCGAGTAAAAAATAAAGAATTTTTGAAAAAAAAAACATTTCAAAAAAAAAATCCCCCAAAAAAATTTTTTTGAAATATAAAAATTCCCCCCAAAAAAATTTTGTTTAAATTTTTTTCATTGACAGAATTAAATTCCTGTACAAGTAACCTATATCAAAGAATAATAAACCCTTGTGTAGAATTTGCAGCGTTTTTTAAATAACCTCGGAAGTAGATTGATTTATGAAGGGGGTTCTGTGGAGATTCTAATGAGGAAAAGATGTATTTTTTTGAAGGACCTTCGTCAGGGAGTGATAAAGGTGTCGATCGTGGTACAAGAGACTCCTTCTTCCATGGGTGTAGATTTTCAAGTAATTTTGAAAGTAGAATCAATTTACGGGGGGGTCCCAGACCTGTCCGACCCGCCTAAAACAATAATAAACCCCACGCTTTATGCATTTTTCTTTGTAACCCAAATTAAGACGTTAAGGGGGTTAAGGCAGGCTGCGTCAAGTCGCGAAGGGTTGCAATGCAACAGGTCACGAAAGATGCTAAGGGCATGCGCCGCAACCCCCGTTCGGCGTCCGAGTACACAGTCAAAAGCCGACTCCGCACGCGACGACTTTGACCCAACTTGCCGCAACTTCACCCCGGCTCGCTGCTGCATCAGCATTGTCCCCCGTAAGTACCCCATACCATGTTATGAAAAACTAAAAGTATTTTTCAAAATCTCTCAAATAAAAAATTATTATATTAAATTAAACAATAACAAATTAATCTACATCGAAAAAAAGAAATGAGCTCCTTGAATGGATTTTAAATATTTTTTTCGGGAAAATTCTTGCTTCATAAGTTACGAAAATGGGTCAACATTATCTATTATCTATAGGGTCTTAGACAAAATATAATATTTGAATTCCGAGGGCTGGAGGAGGTAGGTACATGACGTGGGCTGCTTCGTCACCTTTTGATTGGCCGAAAGATGCAAGTTAGCCAACTTTGATAGGCGAAAAGCCGACCCCGAAAATTAAAAAATCGGGGTAATCATCAAAGAAGGTTATTCAAAATCGACCCGAGTCGAGTGTTTTTTATTTAGATTCCATTCAGATTTGTTATTCAGCGCTCTGGTGGCTCTGCGCCCAACTACTTGGTGACGTCACGTGCCCTCCGCTTTAATTTGAAAACCTCCAACATTTCTAAAACAGCTCTGCACGTAATTATACGGATTTTCGAGCTAAAAATTTGTGTAAGGGGGTTTTAAAGGGTTCTGAATCCGAATATGTTGTTAGAAATGATGAATTCCGAACCTTCTCAAGGAGCCCATTAACGGAATTCAATTCAAAAGTGCTGCATTACGTTTTTCATAGTAGAGCTGCGAAGAAAATTTGGTTTTGTGTCTGTCAAATTATTTTCTACTCGCATTATTTTCACAGCTAACGCACGATTCAGGTCCTAAGTTGTTTGTGTGTTCTGAGAGAGGGGTGTGTGTCAATCGAATTTCCAACCCCTCGGCAAAACCATAGCGTTGTGGCCTGAGAGAACTTGGCTCCAAGTTGAAGTAAATATAACACGACAGCAATCAATTTAACTAATTAGTTCAAGAACGATGGAAGTTGATATTAACTGAGCCTACGAAGGCTCTCTTGAAAAGTGCTACAAGCGACTAATTAGGTTATTGCTCTATGAAACATCAAGTTCATTTACTGGAAAGTTGGAGTATAGAAAAAGTTCGTTTAAAATATTCATCATGACTGATCAGTATGCAGGCTATTTCCGAGGGAGATGCAGAACCAGTAAGTTGGAGTTCGGTCAGCGCAAATAAAAATGTATAAAGCGACCTTAGAAACAAACTACTTGGAAACCCACCAACGTGTGACGTTTTTTATACTTCGCAGTCATTATGGACATCGTGTCACAGAAATTCACTCGCGGAAACGGACGGTTCGTTGAGAACTATTATTGGCTGGGGTTGGTCAAGTATGTGAATTCTTCATTTCACGATCTCCCTGACTGATTTACGCGTAGTCAAACTCACGGTCGCTCTTCCCACTCATTAGTTCTTTTCCAATTTATTTTAAGGTTTCTTCCCTTCACGCCTGATTTCGGATCGGTCTCGCTAATGCTTTTAGCTTGAGTACTTATTTTTAGGGGGCCTTTCAGGTTCGTTAAAATGGCGTGAAAACAGCAGCTACGTCAATGCATCGTTCTGAGAGTGGGACAAATTCCTACTGCCCAAAACGGCTCGGACGACACATAACTAGACCTCATAGGCTTAAACCCTTCCCGTAGCCTCCTACTCAGTCCACCATCTAGATGTGCTCGTTTTCAGCCCAATCTCCCAAACCCGTGGGGCGCTATGGGGCTAAAAAGAGGCTTCGGGAGGGAGTTTTGAAATTTTACGGCAATAGGGTCGAGTTAAGTGTGGTTTTTGAAGTATTTTCGGACGTAGAATCCATTTACGGAGGTCCCAGAACCTTCCGACATCACCGTTGGGATCTGTGGGACATTCGTGGGGCTACAAAATTTGTTCCATTAAGCGGAACTTTTAGAGGATGCCTTGAGGTCAAGTAAGGTGTCGTCTCCGAGTAGTTTTGGACGCATAATCCATTTTTCGGTCCAAACATTGTACGAGAAAAATGTTTCAATTTATTTTCTATAATATATTATATATATACTTGAAATTAATTTTAGTACGATTTACGTAGGTACATAAAAGAATAATAAACCCTTATGTAAAATTTGCAGCGTTTTTCATTCGTCGTTTTCGGCAAACTCATCAAGTTGAGTCTTTATTCGATAATTAAAAACAATTAATTTTCGAGTGGTTATATTTTGAAAGGCCTGGGCTCGTTTTCATCTTCTAAAGAACAGATTCCAAGCACAATTTGTTACTTATTACATCACAGAATCTGATTTACTTTAAGTGGGACTCCCGAGGAAAATTCAACCCTCACAGACGAGTTTGGAACAAACTTCTGCTACAACTCTTCACCTAACGCCCACTGCAGGTGTTTAGTTCATAACCACACCTCGCAACTCCGGGTGGATAACCAAAACGTACAAGATACCTAGCGAAAGTTGATATTCAGGAAAACGGAGGCAATTGAAAGGGGTTGATTAGATTCTCAGGTAACTTGAGTCAATTGGACCTTCGATACTGGAAGGGTGCACTTAAGGAGTGTCTGGGTCGTGGAGTCTGAGGACCTGTAATGCGCGTGGGTCATTCCAATTTGGAATGTACATTTGGCCTCCCGAGCATCGTCCATTCACCAAATTTCCAAACGCATTTTCAAGCCTGTCAAAATTTTTTCTGGCTCCATTCAACTCCCAAGAGCCCTGCACAATTCGAAATTCGTGAGTTCAGACATTGGTATTCCTATAAATCCGTAGTGTTTGCAAAATAACGTGGTCTCAACCTCATGTGTGTTACCATTCTTGAAAAATTAGTGTAAGACGCCCAAACTGTCGGGTTGGTTGAAATTCTTTTCTAGGGGCTTTGCAGAACCCTTTTTATATCATACTAGCTGCTCCGGCTCGCTTTGCTCGCCTACGCACCCTCCGGCTGCGCCCTGGACCCCCCAGTGGGTGAGTAGCATCGATGGACACGTTGGAACCCCCACATGAAGGAATTCCCAAATTCGCAGAATTGCAGTGCTCGGTTGGGACAGCTTGAAACAATAATAATAATATTTAAACATGTCTCATGTAGAATAATAAAGTTGAAACATGTTTCAATATAATTATTATTATGTTTCAAGCTGTCCCAACCGAGCACTGCAATTCTGCGAATTTGGGAATTCCTTCATGTGGGGGTTCCAACGTGTCCATCGATGCTACTCACCCACTGGGGGGTCCAGGGGGGCGCAGCCCCCCGGATGGGTGCGTAGGCGAGCAAAGCGAGCCGGAGCAGCTAGTACTTCTATATTATCGTCAAAGTGCTAGTGAAATCAAATTTAAAGTCCACCATCAATCCCTGAAAATTTCATCAAAATCGAATCAATATTGGCTGAACCTGCTGGGAGAAGGTTAGGCCAGTGTCGACTCATGAATGAATATACCTATTACATCTCTAATGGTTGAGGATAAGCAGTTAGGCAAGCTCCAAACAGATAAATCCCCCCCCCCCCCTCGCCTTTTTCAGGGGAATTCACACTCTCGGGACACTTTAGGACACTTTCAGGACACTATTTGAACTCACCCCAGAGTCATCATATGGTACAAAATTGGGACTGCTGGAAACGGCTTTTCATTGTATGTATATAGGTAAACCATTCTCGTTCCCGAGGGATTCATACTCGCAGGACACTTTAGGACAATTTAAGGGACACTATCCAAAACTTTTTATGTGATACCTGAGATCACGATGGAAAAAACCGTATCTCCCTATCTTCAACGGTTTTATAGAAGTACTGCGCTCCCCCCCCCCCCCCCCCCCCCCCGAACATCCCATCTCTCTATCTCTAATGGTTGAGGATACATGGGATACACAGTTTCATTGTGTATAGGTAATGATTGTATATAGGTAATCCATACAGTTGGGACAGCTCGAAACGGCTTTTCATTGTATATAGGTAATGATTGTATAAAGGTACCTACCTAAATTAGTTTGACGATTTTGCGCGCGCCAAAAAATTCGCGCAACCGGTATTTCGGACGTAGAATTAAACGTAGAATCGGAATCCGCGATAAAAAAAAAAAAATATGTAGGTAGGTAGTAAATTTGAATGTGTAGGTAGGTAGGAAGAAGAATGAGATTTTTTGTTAAATAAGCCTGGGTAATCATCTAAGGCACAACCCGGGTGATCCCTGAAAATTTCATCAAAATCGAATCAATAGTGGCTGAAATCCCCACTCCTTCTTTTCTTTAGTTGAAGGAGGGGAAAACGGAAAAAATCCTTGAGGGCGCTCAACCTATCTCAGAATGTAGATCATTTTTGAATTTCTCGAGATTTTCAAGAATATATATTAATTTTTTAATTTTTTTTTAATTCAATTTAATACAATTTTTCGATACTTTTCTCGATAATCGATTCAATTTAAATCGATTCATTTTTTTAATTTTTTAATTCAATTTAATACAATTTTTCGATACTTTTCTCGATAATCGATTCAATTTAAATCGATTCATTTAATTTACATCAATTTCCATCTGGGAGACCTTGCGCATAAACCTTGGGAGCGCCCCTTAAAGGCTGATGTCCCACCCGCTCAGAGTGAAGAGTGATGGCGGGGGGATAGAGGGTTTCACCCGTCGCGACGGGTCGGTGACGCCCGCCCAGTTTTTTCAAAACTCAACTCGCTCTCAAAAGTCGCTCATCGTCGGAATGAATTTGGTCGATATCTCCTATTAAAATTCGGATCTCTAGGTAGGCTACGGACGAAACGCGGACAAAATCCGTCTATTAACGGCGGAATAAATCGAAAAAATTAATTGAGCGAATTCGCGCGCGCCAAAAAATTCGCGCAACCGGTATTTCGGACGTAGAATTAAACGTAGAATCGGAATCCGCGATAAAAAATGGGGGTTATAGGGGAGCGAAAAACACGTTTCGCGCAAATTCGCGGGTTTGCGCGCGTCGCGCGGAATTTTAATATAGCCTATGTTGGGGGCAATCGCAGCCGAGACCGTTAGGAAAAAACCCCATTCAAATCCGTTCAGCCGTTTAGGCGCCTATAAGGCACGACAGATACACAGACAGACAGACAGAAACCCGATTTTATAGAAGTATAGATAAATCGAGCTCACTGCTACAGAACCCATGAAACCTGTGATTTTGTGCCTTAAATCTCATGTGCGTTACCCGTTAAGAAACACGCTGGCCACATGATTCGTGATTATACTTTACTGCACTACCCAAACTCTCAAAAACCTCTTACTACTGTTCAACAGTCATCTCATTCACTGTTATTAAGGTCAGGCCGTACCAAAACTTTCACAGCTGATCCTCCAGACCAACTTTTCTTGAATGGACACAGTAACATACATGGTAACAGGCATGAGCTACAATGTTGAAAGAGAAGTGCTACTCCACCTATTGTTGATCAAAATGTAGTATTAAATACTCGTAAATTTTACGAGATATATTTGACATTGTTAGCACATTTTGACAATGTTAGCACACTTGTATTTCTCTTAAAAACCACACTACCCAGCTGTCAGCTGATGCAACAGCCCAGCTGGTATAACTACTGTAGTATCTAACTACCAAATCGAAGGGAAACGACGTTAGAGACAGAAAACGTTTATGTAACCGATAAAAAAATCTTGTACTTAACTTTGCATTCAAAATAGAAATCACAGAAAAAATAGGAATACATGTTTTTGAAATTTTTTTGGAAATAGGTAACGATTTTGATTCCTGGTTATCGGGGAAATTACTGTTTCCCTAACAATTGGTTGATTTTACAAAGTAAATGTTCGCATTTTGGGGTGGCAACCCTGTCCGCTCCTTCTGCTGGCTACTCTGTCTGTGGACTACTGCGTCGAAGAAGCCCTGAGACTACACAAGGACCTTCGAGTTGTTTTACGATTGTGAATCAGTTCAGTTGATAATCAGTGAGTAAAATAAAGTTAATTTGATCATAAAGTATCGGTACTCAGAGAGGATACCTGTGGTGAGTAACCATAGCGTTTATTTAGTTATCCCGACACGTATACGTGCGGTAGCTGATAGTGCGAATGGCCCACACGCCCTTTCTTTTGTGTTCGTCTCAAACCGACTATAATGATTTTGATAAAGCATCACTATGATAATAAAGAATCCTCTTAGATTACTCTAAAAGGCTAAAGTAAGTCGTGTTTGAACATAAAGTATAATGAATGATCCTCCTGTGTGGTGAGGTGACAAAGGAGTTTGTATTCGCCTGCTAAATAAAGATGGCCGAGATTCCAAACTAAGATTTCGGCAAATAAAGAAATTCCATAAAGTGAAACCCACATGAGCAGGTTGGTATGCGACATTTTCGGAAAAATCTCACATAAAACTATGACAATGGTTTAATATAAAGTAAAGAATAATAAAGAGGGAATTATCCTATCGGAATCACATAAAGAAGTCGCCATACAGAATACAAACTCAAATAAAGTGTTCAGACTCGTTACCTGAACAATTTCCATGGAATAAAGAGCGTAGAGTGCACTCGCAAATCGCAATAAAGATAATGGTGGGTAACTCCCACATGGAGTTCACATAAAGAGGGGCTAATAAAGAAACGAACTAAGAATATGTGAGTATATAAAGAATTAAGACTAAGTGCCGAGTAAAGTTCTCGTTCTTTCTCGTGCAGAACTCCTCAAAGTCCATGCATTGGTACCTAGTATCAATGTATGGCCGAACACAAAAAGAAAAAGGGCTCAGCCAACTTGCGCGCTAATTATTGTCACAAGGTGACAATTGGGATGTCTGGCTCGGGTGGCACTGCATTCTGTTCTCGGGTTTCTGATGATCCACCCAGTTGTTGCCAGAGTTAACGTCGTTGCGTTCTCTGGTGGACAGGCTGGTAGGTAGGGAACTCTTGGATGGGGCAGCCCCGCTGGGCCTTTGGCGTTCTCTCTGGGTACCAAAATTTAATAAAGTTGCTCTTTGGGTATAACGAATAATGTTGCCCTTTTTGGGTATAAAGAACAATGTCGCCCTTTTTGGGTACCAAGAATAAAGTTGCCCTTCTGGGGTATAAAGAATAATGTCGCCCTTTTGGGTACTCAGAATAAAGTCGCCCTTCTGGGTATAAAGAATAATGTCGCCCTTTTGGGTACTAAGAATAAAGTCGCCCTTGTGGGTACAAAGAATAAAGTCGCCCTTTTGGGTACCTACCTACTAAGAATAAAGTCGCCCTTCTGGGTATAAAGAATAATGTCGCCCTTTTTGGGTACTAAGAATAAAGTCGCCTTTCTGGGTATAAAGAATAATGTCGCCCTTTTGGGTACTAAGAATAAAGTCGCCCTTGTGGGTACAAAGAATAAAGTCGCCCTTTTGGGTACTTACTAAGAATAATGTCGCCCTTTTGGGTACTAAGAATAATGTCGCCCCTTTTGGGTATAAAGAATAAAGTCGCCCTTTTGGGTACCAAGAATAAAGTTGCTTTTTTATATAAAGAGTAGGTAATATTGCCATTTTGGGTACTAAGAATAAAGTTGCCATGTTGGAAATAAAGAATAATGTCCCCTTTTGGGTACTACGAATAAAGTCACCCCTTTTGGGTACTAAGAATAAAGTTGCCATATTGGGTATAAAGAATAATGTACAAGGAATTATGACTGCTGGGTACTAAGCGCAACGACACCCTTGTATTGAACATAAAGTGTAACTTGGCGCTTCCAGGCACTGAGAATAAGGTTGGCTCATTGAACCAGAGTGAAAAGTTGCTACAAGTAATTAAAAAAAAAAGGATTAAGATTCCCTCCGCATAATAGGTATTATTAAATAATTGTTTTTATTAGTTGAAGATTAACTTTCAATAATGTCGCCTTGTAACGCACCGGGTATTTGAAATAATGTTGCCTCGCAGGTACTGCGAATATCATCACCTACCTACCCTAACGGTACAAAGTGCTGCCTAAATGGTACAATTTCAGTATGAGAATATTTTGACAATGGAAAGTTTAGAAACAGGTTACAGTCTTTTTCTGAGGATGTTCCTGTATAATGCAAGACTAAAATTTATTTTTCTACTCTAAAATCCGCTGGGAAATAACTAGTTAAACGCAACGGTTTACTCATCCGTGTACGTGGAACGAATCAGAGAAAGACTTTATAGCTATGTTCCCTGTTGTTCATCTTGAGGGTCCCTACCGTGATATTGTTGAGATAGGTTTATGCGTTGAAGTTGATACTTACGGTATATTTTGCAAGATAAAATGGGTATATTTTGAACATCTTAGGCAGGAAGGATGGTTGTTGCTAGGATTTGTGGTTTGTTGGAGCACATAAGCTTTATGTCATAAGGTGTACCCCAAAGAAGAAGAGGATGGAAAATCAAGAGGCAAGTACAGCGCCGAAGACTTGAACAGTATGAAGTACTGCGTTCGCTCTTTCATTATTGGACATCTTGGACCTTTCCATCACTCCCTCTTTCAGTATACAGATGATGCCATTGAGACGATGATATTGTTGAACCAAGCTGGTAAACCAATGAGCAAATTTGGTGAGTATGAGACAAATTGAAGCACCTCAAATACGAACCGTCCAGAGAAAGCGTTTTGGAGTTCATGAAACGATTTGAGAACTTGACAGTGCAACTGACACGATATGCGACATTCACTGAAGAACAAGCAAAAAGAGCACTGCTCATTGCAATCGAACAAGAACTTCCAGGCATATACAACAAAGAAGCTAATGCACCACCACCTGGCTTAAATGTTGCTGACATAAAAATGCTCATGTTCGATGAAGAAAACCTCACAAAAGAAGAAAGAAGAAGGAAAACTCAGAGCAACGCAATGAACACCCAGACATCTGGCTTTGCTTCGAGGAAACGTGGTGGTGGTAAATCGGCGACCTCATCAAGATGGCAGACATCAGCAGCTGCGTGTAGAAAATGTGGGGTCAATGGACATGCCAGATAGTCGTGCACAAATAAATTATGGAAGTTCTACGCCTGCCAGAACTGTACAACCTCTCACTAGGATCCTACTCCAAGAATTGCCCATTCAAAGAATCCTCTTCAACACAACAGTCCGACAGCAACATCTCGCAGAATAAGACAAACTCTGTAAAACGGCCAGGGAGATCAAATGCTGACAAGCATAAAGGCATGAAACGCATTGCGCTATGGAAAGCAAAGATAGCCATGCGTGCGCACAAAAACGGACAAGCCAACCTCACAGTACAGTCAGACAGTGAGACTGAGGATCTTCCCGAAGATCAACAATGTGTTTGGGTCGACGACGACGACTTTGTTGCTGAGACCACAGGAACCCTGTATGCTGATGTTTCGGACAACACTTCAAATGTTGCTCTCGCAGTCTTTGACGGTACATCTTCTTCACATGATGTGATTCATTCCATAGCTGATTCAGGAGCAACAGACTAAAATAATATAATTAATAATGGTCAATATTTTGTTTCTGTCAGTCAGTTTCTAAAACATAGGCGGGTCTCTTGTGCAAATTCAAATAACGATGTGGATTTGATCAGTTGATCAATGAGGAATATTGAAAACAGTGAAACTGGATTGTTTTCTCGTTTACAACAAGTCCTATTTGCTCCTGGATTGGTCGAGGATCTGTTTAGGAAGTTGGTCAGTTCCAATTTGGGCGTTGAATTCACTGCCAGTAAGCTGTTGGTCAGGGACTTGTCCAAGACTGGTCAAGACTGGTCACTTTCGTGGCACGTTTTGGTGGCTTTCGTTTTCTCTCCCTCGTGCCCTCTCGTGGGTGGGCAAGCAGTGGATGGGAGGGAGGTTTGATAGGCATCCGCAGCTTGCTAATTCTTTCTGTCCGTACCTACTGTAGGCCCATATAAAGAATGCAATATAAAGGTTAATACGAAAGGAGGGAGTATCTCCGCCGTTAAAGAAAAAAAGGATCGTTGGTTGGATAAAGGTTTCTCTGATAAAGGACTTCAGGACACTTGGCCAAATAAATTTGTTCAATTTATAACGAATCCCTATTTCATGAAGAAAATACGGTTAATACGAAAGGAGGGAGTACCTCGGATTCTGATAGTGTAGATGCACCAAGTGCTTAAGGGGTTCGTCTGTCTTCGCAGGTTCAATGGCAGCGACTGTCTTAGTACACTGTAGGTATCATGGTTTAACCGATCGGGTTTTGGACACCATGTTGGCTTGTACGGCAAGCATGGCTCAAGGCTGCATGCTCACTTTGAGCACTAGCCAAAACATTGATTGCAAAAGCTATGTCCGGGTGAGTGCCACTCTGCAGGTAGAGAGACTCGGTTCATTCTGATGGGTGGTTTGCGTTGGTCGAATGGCACTAGTGATTTGATGGCACTTGGCATTTTTAAGTTTCCCATGGGTGGCACTTGTATAAGCCTGAATTCGTCGGTGAAGCCTCGATCGACTTGATTCTGTCTGGTCAAGACTAGGCATCTTGATGGGTTTACTATAAATTTGATAGTTCACTATCAATCGGACCATCAGCTTGAAGAAGTTAGGTGATCGTTCAACGTCTTTAGTTTGTTGAGGTCACTTCCATCATCATAGAAATGATACTCGTCAGTTCCTCCAATCGGTTTAGTTGATTTCGCTTTTGTGACGTAGATGCAGTCACATGTTCATTTTGATTTGAAGCAAGGTTGGTTGTAGTGACTGGCTGCTAGTCACTGGCTGTGTTTTCCTTTACCCGTGGGTACATATTTCTTAGCTTCAGAACATTGTGAGACGGAATTATTAGTTGGAGGCCATGATGCATTCCATTAGTATTTATTTTGCATGATTGTCATGTTAATTCGCTGCACATCCAAAACGTTTTATGTGCTTGAACCGTGGTGGCATTCCTTTCACCATCACATGCGGTGACTTGAAATCGAGGGATTGTTTAGAAGTTCTGTTTTGCTCGTGGACAACATGGTTTAGCTCATGCTGCCAATAATAATTGGACATTCGTGAGGCCAACAAACTCGCTCGAACTTTTCTGCTGCAATTCGGATCCAGAAAATCCATTGTGCTGCGGTGTGGCTGGTTTACAGATTTTCAGCATTATTCATTCTTGTTTCAACATTGCAGTATAGTCATCAGTACCTAACTATAGTTACATATATGTACTGGCACAGAGTTCTGAGCACTGAGGGTTTAATGGGGGCCCATGAGGACGCTCCATAACCAGGAGAAGGCTACATCTGACCTCTTGCACACCTCAGAGCATGGCAAATGCTTACACTTTGCCATTCCGCACGATTCACAATCAAGGAACAACAGCACGCTGATTTACTCATTAAGGCCCTCAAACTGTCCAAATTACTGGGATTCAGTAATCAGATAGTTAGCCCTCTGGCTATTTCATAACTGACGAGACTTTTTCCCCCCTTTCGCTATAAAGAAATAATCCACGACTGGCCCACTATTAGATCAAAAATTGATATTAATAATAAACTCAGTACCTGCCTAGTGAATTTTTTTTGACTTGACATAAATAAAGATATTATTTGACATATTTGACATAAATAAAGATGATAAAGATACGATAAGATCATAAAGTTTTAACATAAATAAAGATTTTATATAATGAAGATCGTGAAAGTTTTATATAATGAAGATCATAAAGTTTTTTATAAAGAACATATGGCATGAATGAGACTCTTGGATTCTCATACATGCCAACATAAAGGAACTTCACTACCAAGGAATCCTGGCAGCCAATCTGGAGGAGTGCTGCCTAGTTCCATCATGCGTCCAGGTCTGCCAGGAGGGAGTGTTCGCATTTTGGGGTGGCAACCCTGTCCGCTCCTTCTGCTGGCTACTCTGTCTGTGGACTACTGCGTCGAAGAAGCCCTGAGACTACACAAGGACCTTCGAGTTGTTTTACGATTGTGAATCAGTTCAGTTGATAATCAGTGAGTAAAATAAAGTTAATTTGATCATAAAGTATCGGTACTCAGAGAGGATACCTGTGGTGAGTAACCATAGCGTTTATTTAGTTATCCCGACAGTAAATATCAGGAGAAGCTGGTCCACTCGGAAACTAAAACACATCTGGTAGACAACCAAAAAACCCGTGAGACGGTTCACAAAATTCTATTCATTCCAACTTCCAAAATTCTATTCATTCCATCGAGCTGGACCAGCTACAGATTTATATTGAATTGGTGTTTTTCTTTCACGTCGTTCTTCACTCACGTACAAGTCAGGCACATGAATTGAATACGGCACATGGCAGAACCACCAGCCCAACTTCCAGCAGCCGCAATCGCGACCGTAGTCAACAGGGTAAAAGTTCATCGAGGAAGATCCAAACCTCTGGTTTCTACTACTACAAACGTTCTTCACAACAGTGCGACTGACGTCCCAACGATCAAAATTCAACGCCGCAGTCGCAGCACTACCAAGAGAGGCGTACTACCAGATAGCACACCTCCTACGGGAGCCTGGTAAACGACCCTACGACGAGCTCGAAACGCTCCTTCGCCGGCTGTATGGAACCACGCCTGAGCAACGCATCCGGGCCCTCCTCGAAAACTCTCCTGACTCCGCCAAACGACCATCTCATGCGTTAGTTATCCGCTACCAGCTCTCTGATACAACGCCGGCAGAAATAGTGAAGACACTGGCTAAAACAACTTCCACCGGAAACCCAATGTGCACTTCTCGCGACTACCACAGACAATCTTGGCAATAATTGCCAAAATTATTTTGGCAAGTCAGGTGGAGTGACAAGTAGCCGTCTGTGTTTCTCCTGGCCAAGTCAGTTCTTGTCCCATTTTTTCCCCAAGATTTTTTCATGAGGCGATGTTCACGTGGTGTTATATCCTTCACTTTCTTTCTACTAAGCGATCTTTCTTTTTCTTTAGCTCTGAAAGCGGCCTCACGGACGGGATCCAACTTCTTCTTTTCCTATCTCCTCTGTCAGCGGCGCTTGAAAATGTTCGAATTATAGGATTTGTCTAGTGGTTATCGCCAACTCCAAAATATAACTCAAATTAACCAAAACAATGACCCCCATGAACGTGAAATTCGAATAAATCATACTTTCCAAAAATGTCTGCGAGGACCTCATGTTTGTTACCCGGAGCTCATGTGTGTTACTGCTGCACTGGTAACACACATGAGTGGTAACACACATGAGAATCCTACTTCAAATCGACACTGTAGCTAACCTAAACAACCTAGAAGGCCGAATCACATGTCAAATGAAACGTGTAGCCCACAATTATTGGAGGGAAATCATTGAAAAAGTGAATTATTCATTATTGAGGTTGCACCTTAGTTAACACACATGGAGAAGAATAAAAATACGCACCATGGTTTTTGGAGAAACTGCTTGGAACGTCTCCCCACTCACCGGTCTCCTCACAAGGAAAACAAAAACTGATAATAGACATCCTACTGCAATAAGAGAGAGCTTACTGCGTAAGAGTGACTTCATTGTTGCCAAGAAAACAACGGTAACACACATGAGGGTAAGTTATCTTGAAACGTGATGGACAGTCCTTTGCATTGACGTCACAGTAAAAGAGGATGTCTGGCGACCCCGAGCCTCCAAAAATCTGAAACCCAGTGTTCTACTCTACAAGTAGAATGCGCTAGATTCCTCATAAAAAATTCATGGTGTTGCTGAGGGAATGAAGATGAGGGCGCTTTTTCACTGTGGACGGTAACACACATGAGATTTTGCCATGTTTTCATTCATACTAGGCATAATAAATCCCGGAATTGCAGTATACTTGATGTTTTTTTTAGCGTTTTGTGTTACATAGGATCGGTAGATAAGAAAAAAAACTGGAAATCGGGATCAGCATGAATGTGAGATTTGCAGCAAAGTGAGGACACGAAATGTACATTTTAAATTGGAATGACCCGCATACAGAATCCTCACTTTCTTTAGTTAGCTCCCAAAAAAAGTGCCCCTAGATGGGGGTTCTGAAATGCTGCTTGCGAGCGCACCCCAGCGTCGTACTTCCTAACCTCCTCATCCTGTTCTGTGTGGGCCCGCTGACCATGTTGCTCTGTGTGGTTTAAATAAAACAAATAGTGTGGGTCCGATAACTATGTGTCATTGTCGATGTATTTATCGACGTAGAATCCATTAAACTTTGTCAAAACTCGTTTCAAGATGTACCTATAGATTCCAAAAACAAAATGTCTGTCCGCCATATGAGATGTTTTGGGTTGAAGAAAGAGTTTCTCACTTCTGTACAAACACCTATACAAAACATTTTTTTTTTTAATTTTTTCAAAAATATTTTCTTAATGACACAAAATTAATTAATTTTTGCACAATTTCATAACCAACAATATTATTGTGTAGGTAGGTAGGTAGGTATCTAATTATTATTCTTTGATATATTACTTATATCAGTGAATAATGACCCTTATTGAGGGTTACCTAATTATTATTCACAGTATTTTATTTATTATTTATTTATTCACATAAATTTTTATACATAAATTTGTTTTTCGTAAACTTACAATGGAGCTTTCCCTATTCCAGTCTTTTCGATACCGTCCTAAAGGTCTACGACCCGTCCAGGCCCGACTCGAACAGCTCTCGAACAGTACAGACCAAATCGCTGGGTTGTAAACCAAACACTGCTGCCAGACCCCAGGGCGGTCAACCAGCCGTCAGCACAGCCAAAACCGCCGGGCATAAAAGAAGTCTTCTTCCCTCAGACTAATAGGATATATCCTATTATATAGTAATTATTACCAAATAATTATTAGTCTGATTATTATTTCTCAATCCTCCCTTTTAGGCGGTTTTCCGCATGAGGTGGCAGCCGTGGATCCAAAACTCCTGTCCCCAGCAGCCATGATGAGCGGTATGTTAACCAAGTCTAAGTAGAACGAACAAAGATGCTAACCAAAGAAAGTGAGGATTCTGTTCAAGTCCACGCGCATGCGCATTACAGGTCCTCAGACTCCACGACCCAGACACTCCCCACTTGAGGTTTCCACTGTCTGCTTTGAAAGTTCTCCTTGGAACCATCTTCATAGGTAAAAGACGATCAACAAGCAAAAGTCAAAGATAATGATACTGCAGAATGGTGGGCGTTGGGGAAAGAGGCTGTGGAGAGCCAAGGCTCTCTTTCTCCAAGCATTGGAAGATCAAAGCTGCAGCGGCCACATTATATGTGGACATAATATGTGTATATAATATTATTATATTCGGCAGTATCTGTTTTCTTGAGAGGAAATTCCCTACCAGGCCAATTTCCAGGTTCTTCAAGCTGTCTCTCGAGCACAGACCCGGAGGGCTCGACGAGGCACGTGCTTCGGAGCTGTCCGGCATTTGAGACAGAACGGGCTGTCCTGGAAGCTAAGGTGTTCCCCGACGGTTTGACAAATTTTGAGGCCGATCGGAATCGTCGATCTCCGTCCCGATTACAAAGGTGAATTATTCCAAGAATAATAAACCAAAACTTATATTTAAAGCACAAAAACCGTAGCTGGAGAAACTATTAACGAACGCGGAACTGACGACAGGAGCGAGTTTTTGCAAGTCGTTCAACTAGTTTAGGCGTGTCAGGATGACACAAGCGAGGCGCTCAAGGTCGAGGATGAGAAAGAAATCTAATAAAAGGCAGAGGCAATCATCAAAAGATACAAGTTCAATCTAGTTGGGCTGACGACTTCCTATTCATTTCAGCATCAATGGGCCTTTCAAACAGCAGCCTTGTTCGATCTGAATACAAAAACTCTTAAGAAGACGGAGGATGTTGATAAGAAACGCCAGCAGGTTCGCATTCCTCGAGCTTTCAACCGTGACAATGAGCAACAACGAAAAATTATGTTTTACTGGTAGTGAGCTTGAATATGCAGTAATTGTAAATTATTACAGTTGTGGCTTGAATTGAAGTAGAGATTAATTGAATTCAAGTTCGCAGGGCGTTCCTCGAAAGTAATATTAGGGCCAATCAACCCACTAGCTGTATTGATTTTTATATGGCACTGCACAGGGGAACAATGAGGGGCACCTCGCCCTTTGAGAGATCTGAGATGTTGTTTTGAGGCGTGCTGAATACTTATTGTCAAGAAGAATATTTTAATTCTCCCCTAAAATGGTCCTTTGAAGACTATTTGTTATATTATAAGAAATGCTGAATTCCGACCTCCTCAAGGAGCCCATTGACAATAATAATGAATGGACGTGCACCCGAATTTCGAGTTAAATCATCCTGTGTCATTTTCTAAGAAGTCAAAAAGAGGAAAATAAATCATTTTTGTGACAAAAAGTCTTTTACGTAGTTTATATCCCCCCAAACATACCCCTTCTGGGGTTAAGAAGATACCAAGCGTCAAACACCATGATATCAAAGTTGTGCCAACCTTGGTTGAAACTCTTCACTTCAACTTTTGCGCGTTCTTTCTGATCCCAAGTTGAGCCACCACCGACGTAGTTTGTACTTCTGCCGGGGAGCTCATGCCAATTTGTCAGAGATGATTTTCACTGTGAAGAGCCGATTGGTTGGGACAACTTTGACATCATGGCTTTTGATGCTTGGCATCTTTTTAACCCCCAGAGGAGTATTTTGGGGGTGATTTAAGCGCTTTTTTTTCCATCTTCAAAAAACTGTGACAGCTGAAAGTATTTTGGTCCATAGCCGAAAGCTTTCAACCCCCCCCCCCCCCCCCCCCCAGCCCCATGTTAGCCCCATAGCGCCCCACGGCTTGGGCGATCGGGCTGAAAAACCTTGCGGGCACATCTAAATAGTAAACCAACTATTTTGACGAAATTTCAGTTAAAAAAAAAAAAAAAAAAAAAAAAAAAAAATCTACTGCCCAAAACGGACATTTCGTTTTTGGAATCTAGACCTCTTGAAACATGTCAAATTTTGAAGCTTAGTATCTGAATTTTCGACCTCCGTCGCGAAACCGTTACATAGGTGAATTATTCTAACCAAAATGTGACGGGAAGAATTTTGAATTATTCTAGGTATAGGCCGATTATGTAGGTACCTACACCTATGTATTCTCCAAGGGGTTCGAAAATTTGGATTGTCGTCAAAATTTTACATTATAGGTTTCAGTCATTCATTCCGAGCCGTTTTGGGCAGTAGGATTTTTTTTTTTTTTTTTTTTAATATGAAATTTTGACAAAATATTCGGTATGCCATCTAGTTGTGGCCGCAAGGCTTTCAGTCCATTGTCCCAATCCGTGGGGCGCTGTGGGGCTACGGGAGGTTTTTTTTGAAGGGTTTCGGCTATGAGGTCGAGTAGGATGCCGTTTTCGAAGTATTTTTGGACGTAGAACCCATTATTGGGGGTCCCAGAACAATCCAATTTCTCCGTAGGGTTCTATGGGGCGACAAATGGGGCTTATGAAGGATCCGAGGAGGTCACATAATATTATGGTGTAATTTTCCGAGAAATTTTGGACGAATTTATGTTTTATAATCCATTTTCGGGGTCTCAAAACGGTTCACAAAGTTCACAAGAAAAAACATAGTAGTAAATAATTAAATTAAACTTTTTTCTTTAAATGAACACAGAATTAAGTTTTGGATAATTTAAATCAAAGAATAATAAACCCTTTTGTAAACATGTTTGCTGCTTGATTTTTGTTTTTCTGATTTATTTTGACTCTGGGTGTTGTTGTCCTGCATTTCTGGCAACCCGGCAATCGGACACATCTTCGTGAGGAACTTTTGAAAACGCTCAGTTAGCTATCTGGTGCCCCCCCCCCCCCTCCCGACACCACCCGCCCTCATCACCGTCGGGCTTTTCATTCTCAGTTGGGAATCTCAACCCGCTCAATACGGCTAGGTACCTGTTTGTCTGTTTGTTTGTTTACAATTCGGCGGTCTCTGACGTTTAGTTCCCCCCGATGTGTCGAAAAAGAGGAACCCCGCGGTGGACCCCCCCCCCCCCCCCCCCCGGCCCGTACCGATCGTGCTCGATAATATCTCCCTCTGCGTCTCTCTCGTGGAGAGGTCTATCTTCATCCTCCTCCCCCTCCTTCCTTCCCCAACACCGACCACCCCCAAACTTTTGCCACCTTCATCTCTCTCTCACGGCGGAATGCCATCGGTACGAGCGAGCGGTTGATGCTGCAAAAAAATCGATTTTTTCAACTTTTCGATTCTTCGATTATTTTGGGCGAAAATCGATGAATGAAGTCGAAAAGCAACCAAAAAAAAAAAAAAAAAAAAAAAAAAACGGTTCAATTTATGTAAAGGTTTCGAAAAATAAGTTTTTTCAGCTCGACTGGATATACTTACCATCCAAAATCGAAGGATCTGCCAGACATTTTTCTTTAGATTTTTTTTTTTTTTTTTAGGTAGGTACTTAAGTCTCAAAAATCTAAACATTTTCCCAACCAAACTAAAATTTGAAATTGACGACAGATATTCGTAAAGTTGTTTAACACTTGAGTGTTAAACAACTTTACGAATTGAATTCAGTGAATTCACTGCTGACCCGAAATCCGAGACTCTTCCTCCTGTCTGAAACAAAATTTTTTCTGATTTTTCTCCATAAGGCCGTAAAATTTCTAGAAAGTGGATAATATTATTTACGTTTTTCAACTGAGCCCGCTGACCAGGACACGAAACTTACAATATAAAAAAATCGAATCCCCCCCCTAAGGTTGTATTAATTTCCCAGACGCTCGTCTCTTCCCGGACGCTCGATGTTGTCGTTGAGGAGGCGACTGACGTCATCGATATCGGAAATACTGCGCGTTTATCTACCGCTTGAACCGATGAGGCAGAACTGTGGACGCCACCTCCGATGACAACATGCCGCTTCTCCCTCACGCTTCAGTTTTAATTTGCAGTTGGCGCGCGCAAGTGACCGGCGCTTAGGCAAATTTGATTTTTAGTTTGACGTCAACTCTGATTTACAATTTTTTTTTGTTTTCAAGTTTTCACAAAATTCACTCTTTTTTCATTCCACGGTTCCCGTTTTCCGACAAATTGTGAACGGATTGAATTTACGTGTGGGGCATCACCGCAGGATTCCAACCGCAAAAGCTGTTTACCGGTAAGTTCACTCTCCACCAAATATGAAAACTACTATTTACCGAGGCCTAAGTGCTCAAGGTACGTCCTTAAAATCTAAAAATTGCTTAATTAACTAATAATGACACTCACGAGTAGGGTTGCTAGATTTTTCCGATGTTGACCGTGACCCAAAATATACACCTGAAAAATGACCATGACTTATAAAATATTGGTAGTGTTTCTATGAAAGTTATGGTACGAAAATATTCCGTCAACTGTGGGGAGAATCACCAAATGTTGGTATTATAGATGTTAGCTAGGTACCGGTGCGTAGTTTTGATTGTTGGCCGTTTTTTTTCCGGGCTATTTTTGTACTAGAACTACTCGCCATTCATTCCTGAATGTAAAAATACATTGTAAAAATCGATTTGAAGAATGGAGGCAGTATTACCAAAAAGTTTAACATTCTTTTAAAAAATTGACAATATTATGCCGCATGTCGCAGCAAAAATTGACTTACATAATATATATTATACATAATTTCAACGTATCGATAATATTATTATTGATACTTTGAAAACTACCATGGACATACTTGGGTATGAACATAGATTTTAGCCTATGTTCTTAGCCTTTTATAAAAATAAATCATAAAACTTTTATGGGTACCCCCTATTATTTAATATTAGGTACCCAAAATTTATTTTATATTTAATTTAACTATATAATAATACCAAATATAAAACGCTGCAAATTTTACACAAGGGTTTATTATTCTTTGATATAAGTAGGTTACTTGTGCAGAAATTTAATTCTGTCAATGAAAAAATTAAAAAAATTTTTTTTTGGGATTTTCATCTCAATTTTTTTTTTGAATTTTTTTGTTCAAAAATGTCTTTTTTCAAAAATTCTGTATTTTTTACTCGAAAAATATTTAACATCCTGGGGTCCTTCAAAAATCTCATGTTTAGCCCCATGAAAGCCCTAAAGGTGCCATGAAAGACCAAAAGGGAATTGCCAAACTAATACCAAAATTTGGTATCATTTTGGTTTATTATTCTTGGAATAATACACCTATGTTTTCGCGACGGGGGTCGACGACTCCGATTGGCCTCAAAATTTGACATTATCCGTTTCAAGAGGTCTACATTCTAAATCCGAAATGTCCGTCCGCCGTCCGGGCCGTTTTGGGCAGTATGCATTTTTTTTTAAATCTGAAATTTTGACAAAATACTTGGTTTACCATCTAGTTGTGCCCGCAAGGTTTTCAGTCCGATCGCCTCAACTCGTGGGGCGCTATGGGACTAAAATGGGGCTACGGGAGGGGTTGTTTGAAGGCGTTTGGCTATGGGATCGAGTTAGGTGTCGTTTTCGAGGTATTTTTGGAGGTAGAATCCATTTTTTGGGGTCCCGGAACGATCCGATTTCACTGTTGCGATCTATAGGGCTTTCATGGGGCTAAAAATGGGATTTTTGAAGGATCCCAGGAGGTTAAATATTTTTCGAGTAAAGAATAAAGAATGTTTGAAAAAACAATTTTTTTGACAAAAAAAAAAAAAATCCAAAATTTTTTTTTTCCAAATTCTTTTCTTTCGACACAGAAATAATTTTTGCACAAGTAACCTATATCAAAGAATAATAAACCCTTGCGTAAAATTTGCAGCGTTTTTGGGTATTACCTATTAAATAATACCCAAAAATGATACTAATTGCCAAACTATAATTGAATCGGTCCCTTTCTGAACGTACCAGCTGTGTTGATGAGGTGTTCGATTTGTTCCAAGAATAAGGTCCCTTTCTGCATAAACCATGCACAGTGTCTCCCACAATGAGGTGTTCGATTTCGTGCAAGATGGGTCCTTAATCCTAGAATAGGGCCAGAAGAAAAGCACTGCAAATTTTACACTAGGGTTTATTATTCGTAGATATAGAATAAATGAGCAAAAATTAAATGTTTTCCAAAAGAAATTTAAATTTTAAAAACCCGTTTTTTCTAGACAATGTTTGGACAGACGTGGCACCTCGAAAAATGAATTAGACGTCCAAAATTATTCGTAAACGACACCTTTTTTTGACTTCCTGGGATCCTTCAAAAATCTCATTTGTTGCCCCGTGACAACCCCATAGATCCTCACGGTGAAATCGGATGGTTCTGAGACCCCATAAAATGGATTATACGTCCAAAAATACTTCGAAAACGACACCTAACTCGACCCCATAGCCGAAAATCTTCAAATCCCCCCTCCCCAAGCCCCAGTTCAGCCTCATAGCGCCCCACGAGTTGAGGCGATCGGGCTGAAAACCTTGCTGATGATGAACCGAGTATTTTGTCTCAATTTCATGTTTATAAAAAACATTCCTACTGCCCAAAACGGCTCGGACGCCGGACGGACATTTCGTTTTTGGAATCTAGAAACGTATTGGTAATGTTAACGTATGAGGCTGATCCGAATTTTCGACCTTCGTCGCGATTACATAGGTGTTTTATTCCAAGAATAATAAACCATAAATATAGCAGGTTATAAAAATGTTTCTTTTTTCATAATTCTTAACAATTGACACTGCAGCACATGTGACGTATGTAAATACGCAAAATTGAAATAGGTCTACTTTGACAAAGGAAGCTTGCCAGTTTATTCCTAACCTTCAAACTTCGCATGGACTTCAAATGTTGTTAACTCAAATCTTGAAATAATTGTAGGGCAAATGAAAGACAAATAAAATGTGGCAACAAGTACCTACAATTTGTATTTTAATACGCTAAAATTTAAAATACTCGAGTATTCATCTAGCTTTAACACAATAGTAGTTGAAAGAATAAATTAGCACAACTCAACGGATTAGTAAAGTAATAGGACTTCACATCAGGAAACTCGAATAAAAAATACACTGCCAAGGAGATGTCACAGCAGCTTCCTCGTTACAATCAAAGTGACACCATTATAAAATGGGCCTCAATGGGCCCTACCCACATAATCTCTGAAAATTAGACTCGGAAGCAATAACTTACTTAGAGGAAACGTACTCGTTATTTAGAGCGACCACGAACACGTCAAAATAAAAAGAAATTCATCGGAACCCATGATAGCTTTAAAACGCGAAACTGGTAGTTTTTACTCCTTCCTCCGCTAGACTCGATTTGTGGGGCATATCAGAGCTGTCTGACTACTCTTTTGGGCTTTTAAGGGACTGTAGATGATGATTGTGAAGGGCTTCGGGCAGAGTCGTGCGAGATGTTGTTTTCGAAGTTATTTTGGAATCCATTTATCGGGTTCCCAGTCGTGGGGCTTCCAAGGGGCTACGAGTGGGGTTTTGACCAATGGTCTTGCTATAAGTTATAGCCTAAAACTTTGGACGTTCAGTCGCTCTAGGGAGGTCACAGTTTCATCCGAAGGAGTGCTCATTCCGTCACCATCCTCCTCCTTGTTTGGTGTTCCTCTGAGAGTAGCAACTAACTCACATCACTCACCCCTCATGCAGTTTACCCTGACAGGAAATTCAATGTACCCAAATTTATGATTTAGATAGAAAAACCCACAGGTAGCTTCGAGCCTTTGGCTAAAATTCAAGAAACATGGAACATGCTTTGCCTAGTAACGTTGCCAAGCAAAATTTCGTCACCCATCCGCGTAACGTTTTTCGGTTAGTTAGTCCAAGGCTAAAGCATGTTCCTTGCTAAAACTGATCATGTTTCTTTTCCAGAATATCCGTAGTTCGATATTCTATTGACAGAAGACATCATGATACTGCGCACATTGTGCAAGACTACAACTGCTGATCACTAAAAACTGAGATTCGTAACTGATGCTTTCTTGAAAATAAATCGGCTAATGAGAATTCCTTACGTTTTCTATGAGAGCAGCAGTTGCTAAGCAAAGCGTCGTGCATCCCGGTACTGATCCTCAAAAATTCAAATTGCGGGCAATCTAAGAAACATAAAACATGTCAAAACGGTTATGAAAAACCAAGAATCAATAAATTTGTAGAAGAAAAGTTGGTGTGACCCACGCACACCTAAGTACACTTAATAAGTACCTACCTACCTCGTAGTTGAACTAGAGTAACTCTAGTAGGTAGGCAAGGGAAGTTCGGCCCCCTTCAATCACGGGGCACTCTCGATTTGACCGCCTTCATGGAAGTTTTCGACATCGAGAAAATTATGAAAGGAAGAAGACGGTGATACGAAGATAATATTATAACCGTTTATGAGGAGAGGCTGGCCCTGGGGTAGAATCACAGAATATAGAAAGAGATCTTTCTATGTTCTGTGGGTAGAATTGCCAAGCGTCAGCGCAACCTAGCGACAAACGATTTGAGCTACGTTATCACTGCTTCTTGTCAGTGACTAGTTCCCACCAATATTCGTAACAGTTACTCGAGGAACAACCATGTCTTTCTATTCGGCACATTAAGTGTGCCAAATTTTTGGTTTACTATTCTTGGAATAATACACCTATGTTTTCGCGACGGGGGTCGACGACTCCGATCGGCCTCAAAATTTGACATTATCCGTTTCAAGTGGTCTACATTCTAGGTCCGAAATGTCCGTCCGCCGTCTGGGCCGTTTTGGGCAGTAGGAATTTTTTTTTTTTTAAATCTGAAATTTCGAGAAAATACCTACTCGGTTTACCATCTAGTTGTGCCCGCAAGGTTTTCAGCCCGATCGCCCAAATCCGTGGGGCGCTATGGGGCAATGGGAGGTTTTTTTTAAGGCTTTTGGCTATGGGATCGAGTTAGGTGTAGTTTTCGAAGTATTTTTGGACGTAGAATCCAAAACCTTAATGACCGTCCGCCGTCCGGGCCGTTTTGGGCAGTAGGAATTTTTTTAAACTCTGAAATGTTGACAAAATACTCGGTTTACCATCAAGTTGTGCCCAGAAAGTTTTCAGCCCGATCGCCCAAACCCGTGGGGCGCTATGAGGCTATGGGAGGGCTTTTTTGAAGGCTTTTGGCTATGGGATCGATTTAGGTGTCGTTTTCGAAGTAATTTTGGACGTAGAATCCATTTTTGGGGGTCCCACAACGATCCGATTTCACTGAGGCGATCTATAGGGCTTTTATGGGGCTACAAATGAGATTTTTTATGGATCCCAGGAAGTCAAATATTTTCCAAGCAAAAAACAAAAAAAAAAGTTGAAAAACAATTTTTTGAAAAAAAAAAATCCAAAAAACAATATTTTTAAATATAAAATCAAAAAAAGTTTTAAAATTTTTTTTCATTGACAGAATTAAATTTCTGCACAAGTAACGTATATCCAAGAATAATAAACCATTGTGTAAAATTTGCAGCGTTTTCATTTCAAATTCTAAGACCTAGAATTTTCAATACTACACTTAGTGTAGTATTGAAAATCTTATTGAGGCGTTTTCATTTCAAATTCTAAGTGTAGTATTTTATTTTATTTTGTTTTTTCGATTGCACGTGGAACTTTTAGGGGTAATCGGAAAAAATTCAGGTTATGTACCATATGATGTTCAACAAGAAGAGAGTGGGGAGCCTTCAACCACTTTTTCCGCGGTTCTGGTTCCTTTTAGTATCAGTATAGGATGCTATCACTAATTGATTGAACTCGCGACAAAATAATCTCTCCGTCAATTTCGTTCTTCTTCTGTTTCCTTTTTTGTGGCCTTGTGGAGGATACAAACATTTCACATACGTGGGTAGCGAATTTGTCACCAGCTCAGAAATCTGATGTTTTGAATGACTTCCATTTGAGCGATGTAGTAGGCCTGGCAATGCTACCCACGAGCGTGGTTTACTGCCTTCATTTCTCGGGAATTCAGACCTTAACTCAATTTGAACTTCCTGTATTGCGTCTGTATCAGGAATTCGCTACGCTGCATTATAACCATAACTTGGAAACCAACCCTTTCAAATTTAATTAGTAAATTCCTGTTACCCCTCGCCGCAAAGGACCGGAATGCTGTGCCCAAATCAGGCTTTATACCGATTCCAATACCCTTAACCAACGCTGTTCGATCGTTTCACGGATCATGCAAATGCACAAAATCGCCCTCACCTCAACTCTGATGACCTTTGCTGATAGAGCTGATGAACCCGTCAAAAGGGAGCCGACATTTTGAATGTAGCAGAGTAATCTTCCCGAGTGGGTGTGTTCTTAAGGCTCCAACCCTGCTGAGCAGAATGAGGCCTCGTAAGATTGATTAGCGAAAGTTACTTAAGAGCTAATGCCTCAGATTTATAATGTTAAATTACCACCCGCTCTCGGCAAGTTAACCCGCCCAAGAAACTTTTTGGCAAACTGGGGGAGCTATTAAGAAGGATTAGCAAATAACTATAAACAGGGCACCTATTCATTCTTCGTCTCCAACGCTATTAAAACAGCCGAACCGGCACAACATAATTGCCATATAATCGAGGGAATTGCCCGCCGTATAATTTCCAACAAGCATTCTTAGCAATAGCGGACAAAGAATCTTTTGATGATGTCACCGCAGAACATAAACCATACGTTTCTTGTCCGGAGAGTATTTACTGTCCGTGACGCTTTATTGACTATTGTTTGGTATCTTCTGGAATCTTTTTGGATTGTCTTGGCATCTGTAATGTCTGCCAGCCTTTTTCTGGTGCTAATTTCTGCGAAAATAGATATTCTGAGAAGAGGGCTGCCGCGGCGATCGGGTTTCAAGAGTAGACGGGTAGCCGGTCCGCTTTGGAATACGAAAAAAGACGTCCTTTACATGTGCTAATCACTCCGGGCAAGGCCAAGACTCTGGCTGTATTCTAAAATAAACTAATCCGTCCAGAAAGTTCTTCAAGTGCCCTTGAAACGGACCATCCATTCAGAAGGGGTAAGGTTTTTTTTGGCAAAATTGTTAAAATAAGAAAAAAATCTGGGTTTTCTTACACAAAATGTACTGATAGAATATTTGATAATTTGACCCGTTGGGCACAAACCGCTCAACATCCTGCCTTCCAAAAGTTGTATCTAAACATCCAGAAACCATTCTAAAAGCGAATTGAGCTCACCTTTAGTTTTCCTGTGAACAACAATACCAAGTTCTTTATTGCATGAATCCAAACAAACAAGGCTTTCAGACAGAGGGGAGCTCGTATTTATACACAAAGTTTGCTAAGTTGTTCGATCCACCGTCGGCGGAGCAAAACCCGGTTTATAGAGAAACAGTTCGATGTTGGCTTAAAATGGTTCGTGACTGTGTATGACTGCACTTCCGAGTCACAACTTGACGCCGCAAGGAATTTCTGTTGGTAATTAAGTTCAAGTAGTGAAGGTTGAAATGAAATTACAAGATTTATTTGAAGAATCGCTGTTTCTAACATCGCTTTCCGGCAATACAAGGTACATTAATCACTTCATAATTAACCATGATGCTGATTTACAAATTACATACACATCTGTGAAATAACTGCAATCTGCTAAGAATACCCTTTGTGGCCACGTGAGCCAAACTCTACAACTTAAATTCGCTCGCTCGCCCCACTTCGTGCTGTCCCAGGCCACTGGAAGCGCCACTGCCGGCGGCGTGACCGGGATATCCAGCTTCTACACACTACAGGACAACTCGACTCTTCCAGCCATCCTGTAGCTTGTGCTTCCTTCATTACTGTCTCGACATCACCTTAAGCCTTTAGACCACGACCTCAATTCGTGCAATGCCTTAATTATGGGGTTATCACACTGTCAAAAACTCCCTGACGGCCGACGAGTGGCGATTACGTTGAAATCATAGGCAATGACCGGCGGGGGGGAGGGCCGAGCCGCCGGGTAGACGACACCCTCTCCCTCCCTCAGCTATGAACGCCGGACGTCGGGCACCACGTCGTGCAGTGCGGACGGCTCTCACGGCCCGACGGATCGCGAGGCGTCCGGCGTTCATAGCTGAGGGAGGGAGAGGGTGTCGTCTACCCGGCGGCTCGGCCCTCCCCCCCGCCGGTCTATGCCCATGATTTCAATGTAAATGGTCACTCGTCGGCCGTCGGGGAGTTTCTGACAGTGTGATAACCCCATAATGGGGGATTTCATACTCTTCCCTCATCATCCTCCAAAGACACCGGGGGTGTAATCCTAGATACAATGCTAGAAGCATTTCCCCAAACACACAAAACAAATTTTAATGTTAATCCAGAAAAGCAATTAGGGACACATTGTGATCAGTAGGTACACCCAACATCCGTTTCATTGGGTGCTCCTACATCCTTCTTCTGATAAATCCTTGCAAGATCTCAGGTTGAGAATATTCCCGAAGTAAACAAGTTACTTTATAATAAGTTTTCGCCCTCCTCTAAATCAAAACGGCTCGATAGAAAGTTTTTGGACAAAAAGTCTTCGGCCAACAAGTTTCAAGTTTACGGCGGTCAAAGTCTTTGGGCAAAAAATCTCAGTTTTACAGACAAAACGTCTTTCGACAGATAATGGAGAAAAACAGATAGTAGGAACCTGAAAATATCCTTTAGCAGCCGAAAATACCCTTTTGTTAGTCTGTGATTGGCTCTTCTTCAGGTTCTTCTTCTTCAATTCGGCGGTTGAGGGCCTCAACTTGAGGCGAATATTTTTCCCAACCCCTCTATGAAACTCTTCCAAACTTTTTTTTTTCGCCGCTAACTCTTTTTTCACACTCTCTCTCAGGCGGGTTTGAAGCTTCACAAATTTTTTGTTTTGCAACATTTCCATAATTTAGGACACCCAGCACTACCCAGCACACACTTTCACGAACGGACTGAAGCAACAACTGGAGGACAACAACGGACGGAACCGATGAGGTAGCAATGAAAGAACGCTGAGTGTGAACCATTCTGCAGCTTTTCTGGGCCCAGAGATATAAAACGTCCTCCAACGCGTGATGTTAGTAAACACTGCATGCAGTGTTTACTTTTTTTTCAATTTGCAAAATTGGTCGTAAAGGGTTGCATACAAGTCTGCAACCACTGGAGAGCATTTTCATGTCTCCGTTCCGTGGTGCGGAGACGTTTCATTTTTATTCATGCGATGAAATTACACCGATAAACCTCGAACATAAATTTATTGTACCAAGGAAATTACAGGTTATAGGTAGTTATTCCTCGCAGTTGTAGAAAACGTTCATATTTTTTCAGCGTCGGTTGTTCGTGACGAAAATGTTGTATCCTGAACAAACTTTCGAAATTCGTCAGACTCCATCTTACACTATTGTAACGATTCTCGGGTCATCACACAATAACAATCGGTTCAACGCGGATTTACTGTACACACACAATAAACGTAACCAAGTACCGTAAAGTGGGGTGAATAGGCTCAGTGTGGTGAATAGGCTTACTTTTTGCGAAAAACGTGTAATTTGAAAAATACGGCGAACTAATAACGATAAAATAAAAAATAAAACGGGAATCGATAGGGGAAGATTCAATGTATCGATTTATAACTCAATCGTTATTTATTTTGACGTCCATTGGCGTTTTTAGTGTTGGTAACTATGGCTACCCGGAACAGCGTTTTTGGTTAGGGGTCCTAACTTTGCCCGCACAGCAACAATGGTTGCTGATATGGAGTTTATAACCGGCTTATCTGATTTGTAAACATTCTGGGATGATACTGTCAAAATTTCGATTCCGTGCGACAGTGCTGTTGGAGGCTGCGGCCGATTTTGTAATTGAACTCACGCTCGATTTGTAAAGTGGGGTGAATCGGCTCACCATGCCGAGGGACTATAAACCGAACCCTGGCGTCAAAATCGCTGGAAGAAATCAAGCGGGCGGTTGTTGGCGTAAAACAAGGTTTGAGCCTTCGGGAGGCTGCGCAAAAGTATGGTTAGTCTAGGCAATAAATGATTCTAGGTGGAAAATTTCCCCCTAGAATGAAGAAATCGCTTCTGAACATTTAATGTTGAGAGCAGAAGCGATTTTTTTTTTTTCACCGATGTGTTTAGACCCATGAAAGGATAAAATACGACCCTACAAGCGAGCGGGGGTGGGGGAGGCCGAAGAAGGTCGGTTATTTCGTATTTTCGCTCCTAACTCGAAAACGTCCTACAGTAGGACGGTCCTACAGAAATATCGACGGTCGGCAGGGAGAAGGGCGTAACTGCCATCTGTCGGGCGAATAAATGGCGGAAACGTTCGCGCATGCGCTGAGCGTACTGCTGATTCAATCATGATGAAACTGATAAGGGACCATTTAGGGCTCCTATACCCACACAATTCCTTAAAATTTGATTGAAATCCAATCAAAATTGTGGAAGTTATGGGTGTGGCAAGGAAATGCGGACAGACAGACCGAAGGTGGCAGTTACGCCCTTCTCCCTGCCGACCGTCGATATCATCTATATGAAAAATGAACCTCACAACATTTGCTACACAAGTGTCCCTATTCGTTTTTCGCGTACCTATAATAGTTTTGGAGATATTCAAGCTTAAAAGTGAGTAATATTAAATATTACTGAAATTTTCAAAACCCACTTGTTCTCACAAAAAAAAAAAAAAAAAAAACCTTGGTGTCGCCCAACTGTCTTTGTCCTCAAACCACTGAGCCCATTGGTCCACTGGTTGGTAGAATCGAGAAAAATATTTTTTTCCATATAAAAACATTGAGTGAGCCTATTCACCCCACCTGGTAGACCAATCGGCTCAGTGCATAAAAAACGTGTTTACGTTTTTCCCTTAGAGGGATGACTCTTGAACAGGTGAGGAATCGAAAATTGACGCCAAGACACATGAAATGCCGTTGGAACGGTTTCTCTATTTTGATTGGTTCAGATTTTACAGCTTCTCAAACTCAAAAAGTGAGCCTATTCACCCCACTTTACGGTACGCAGGCAAATCACAAATACAATGGGCCCGGGAACCGAATGTCGACTAATAATTTTTTCTGAAAGAACATCATAATTTGAAGCCATAGCAGTGAGTTTTGGGCTCCTACAGTGTAATACAAATTTCCAGGGCACTTTAGAAAATTTCAACTTTGAATCTGGAGGGAAGAGTGGCGCTTCCAAGAAGTGCTCTCTGGTGGTCAGCCAATGAACTAAAAGCTCGAATTCAGAGAGATTCACGAGATCAGAAAAGGTGAAATCGCAAGGAAAATAGTCGTTCGGATTTGTTCTGCCGCTAGCGTGACGGGACAGACCATATTCATGTTCACCAACATAACATAACCAAAAATAAAAAAGATTTTTTGTACACTTTCTACTTTTTGTGCGAGTGCACTCTGGCGGATTAGTTAAAGTGTCACCGCGGGAAAATTCAAAACGCCAAATATTATCAACCAATATAATATATTATATACATATAATACATTGTATTGTACATATATTATAGGTATGTATTTGTACAGGCAAAGGACAATATATTGTCCTTTGCTTGTACGAATACACCCCTAATAAACCATCTGGTAGGTTAAAAACATAATATGAAGCGATACTAAAGCTGCTGATGCAAAAGATAAGTCCAGTTTGACATCCTTTTCCGCAAGTAGAGTAAAAATGGAATCGAAAAAAAAAAAAAAAAAAAAAAAAAAACGCAGACCGGCGAAGACCGCGTGCTCGGCGTCACCCTCTCCACCACCCTCACACAACAGCGATTCCGTTGATACCACGGTTCTTGCTTCATCTACTTTACCTGTACTCCCAAGATCATTTCGGACATGATGATGACGATGCCTTCCTGTGCGCTGAGGATCACGCTAACTGGGATAACAAAAAGGTGGGTTAACTAGGCCTTCATTCCAGTAGGTATGAGACACTGAATGACTGCGTACTTTTACAGTGAAGTCAGTTAATGTTGCCGTCTGTTGTCACGAAGAGTGCATGTGGATACTCTCAAGAACATGAAAGCGCATTTTGAAGAGGGAATTTGCGTATACGCAAAACATTATGCAGTCGCGCCAACAGCGCATCTGCCACATCTGCAAGGAGCTGTCTGAGGAGCGCAAATGCCTCGCCGCAATTCACGCCCAACAAAATGAGGCCATCAACCTACTGGCGCAATTTCCATTTTGATAGCCGATGGATAGTTCACCTTATTTCGTGTGACCGTCCTTTCCTTATTTACGGGTCAACAACAATAAAAATCTTTCGTTTACGTGCAGGGCCGTGGAGAGAAAATCCGGGCCAGGGAGCAAAATTCATCGGGCGCCCTAAAAAAAAAAAAAAAAAAAAAAAAAAACAAGGGTTTATTATTCTTTGATTTAGGTTACTTGTGCAGAAATTTAATTCTGTGTCAATAAAAAAAATTAAATTTTTTTTAATATTAAAAAAAATTTTTTTTTTTCCAAACTTTTTTTGTTTTTTTACTTGAAAAATATTTGACCTCCTGGAATCCATCAAAAATCTCTTTGTAGCCCCATGAAAGCCCTACAGATCGCAACAAGGAAATCGGATCGTTGCGGGACCCCAAAAAAATGGATTCTACGTCCAAAAATACTTCGAAAACGACACCTGACTCGATCCCATAGCTAAAAGCCTTCAAAAAATCCCTCTCGTAGCCCCATTTCAGCCCCATAGCGCCCCACGGGTTGCGCGATCGGGCTGCGGCCACAACTAGATGGTAAACCGAGTATTTTGTCAAAATTTCAGATTTAAAAAAAAAAAAATTCCTACCAAAACGGCCCGGACGGCGGACTGACATTTCGGATTTTGAATGTAGACCTTTTGAAACGGATAATGTCAAAATTTGAGGCCGATCGGAGTCGTCGACCTCCGTCGCGAAAACATAGGTGTATTATTCCATGAATAATAAACCAAAAACTAGCGTCTACGAACTACTGTAACCACATACCGTAATAAAAATTGTAGGTATATAAGCCATTTCGAGAGAGAGACGAAAATTAAGGGAGTTATATCAATTGTGGAAAGTTGAGAATGATCGAGTTCTACAGCTTTGTATGTTTATATTTATTAATTCTGTATTAATACCTACTTCAAAAACAAGTTAAAATTAAACGAGGGAGCTTTTAAAACTTCAAACGACTTTAAAACTAGCACAATGTGAATAATCTTGTATGTGCGCTCGTTTAAAGGCATGTCATGCCTTTAAACGAGTGCACATACAAGAATATTCAGGCACTTCATTGAATTGCATATTCAGCTCCGAGTTGGACAAATTAAATTTAGTTAAGGTAGGCAATAATCGTAGCTACCTGACAAGAGTAAAAACTAGATTCACAGCCCAGGGAAACCTTTTGTTTACCTCCCTCATAATATGAGGGAGGTTAACAAGCATATTATGCTTGTTGCAGTTTTATCTCCGTAATCGGTCGGGCCCCACGCCCACCCATTGTTCGATGTGTATTCCGCTGACCAGGTGCCTCAAACCGCGTCCAGATCGGAAAGGGATGGGGAAGGCCTGTATTGATCTGTACCTTTTCCCATTTTCCCTCTCCTCATCGCTTTTTTTTTTTTTTATACAAAAAAACAAAAATCTCAAGAAAATTCGGGCCCGGGGGCAACGGGTCCAGTCCCCCCCCCCCCCCCCCCCCCCCATCTACGGGCTGTGACGGTTTTTCCTGTCGCTCGAAGGGAACGCTTTTTGGTACCTAACGCTTTTTTCGTTCATGTGCCAAAGCAAAGACATGAATAATATTATATAAAATATTATGTAAAAAATACATATTATGTAAAATTTTATGTAAAATATTATGTAAAATTATGTTACATTATATAAAATATTATGTAAAAAATACATATTATGTAAAAAAAAACTATACATTTTGTCCAATACTTTTTAACATGGAACATGTTTTAGCCTTGAGCTAACTGGCAAAAAGTGTCCCGTTTTTTGGGTGACGGCGATAGTCACGAAATTTTGCTTGGCAACGTTACTAGGCAAAGCATATTATTCCATGTTTCTTGAATTTTAGCCAAAGGCTCTAAGCAGTAACCTACAGGTTACACATGTGGGCATTGTCTTAAGACTTTTGACTTTTGACTTTATTTGTCTTTAGACTTTTTGACGAAAGACGTTTTGTCCGCGCACCGTTTCAAGATGGTGTTCAAAATCCCTCATGTTACGCTCTGTGTGAGGATTCCACTTCGTAGAGAGATTCTTTTCGATCTCCAAAACCTCGTTCACACCTACTCGGCGTTTATCATAACAGCAAGTTATTACCTGGCTGAACCCCAAAACCGCAAAATTGTTTCTTTATTTATGGATCTTGGAAATTCCCAGCATTCCTTTGATCACCTAATAATTTTCCGGCGAACGAATACGAGAAAAGATGAAGAATGCAAATAGTCGAGAGAAACCTCAGATTTTGCCAACCTTCGCAAACACACGACCCACCCAGTGTTGGGAGAGCTCGTCAACCCAAATGGCATTTCTCATCAAAACATCCTGTGGAAAGAAGGAAAGAATACAAACATTTTTCAAGTTGTTGATATAATAAACTTGATGTTTTGTTTTGCGGGTTAAGCCGAACCAGTTAGCAAATTCCCGCGTCTCTTCCTAGGAAAAGACATTTCCATTCGTCATCGCTAATTAAACAATTAACGGGATCTATTCGAGGCGAACGAAACCTTCGGCTGTGCTGAAATGACCGTTTGAAAATGAATGCTCTTTTCTCGTGGAAAATGCTCGTCTAAAAACAGCTTTACATAAAGACGTTCAATAAACCACCGGGAGCTTCGGATATTGCTAGAACATTTTACGCGCCCAAGTCAGGACTTGTAACGGGCGAGGCGAAGGGGGACACATTCTTTATCGCGCTGACTTCCCAACGCGAGCTGATAAATCTCGTTCGATAGCCCGAGTTCCGCCAAAGGGCCTTCAGAAGCCTTCGAGCCTGAAAGTATACGACGTCTTACGCTGACGCTATGAGAGTCATCCGTCTTCCTTATAGTTTAACACAAAACCCCGGCCGCTTTTTTTTTTCTCTCTCCCGGGCAAGTAAATCTGTCCAATTATCTATCAGCACGAACAATTATTGCAGACTCCGTTGCTCAGATTCAACGTCTCGTTGGAATAAATTTAATTCTGAAAGTCAGATTCACTTGAAGAGTTGTAATTTTCTTGGAAAAAAAAACTGACTTGTTAACGTGGCGTGGGGAATTTGTATGGATATATTAAATATGGAATGATATTCACACTAAGAGCAAAACACAAGCTCTCTTTAGATCATTTCAAGGATCATCTTCTTCGTCACGTTTGGTGTATTATTCTTGGTATAATACACTTTTGTAATCGCGACGGAGGTTGATATTCGGACTTGATTGGTTTTTTGATGATATCATGAAAACTATGCGTGGTACAGAAAATTTCACATCATACATTATTACAGAGCATGAAATTCTGCGTCGAATGCTCACCCTAAGTTGAAAATTCGACCGATTGCAAGGTCGCAATCGGGAGTCAAAAAGTGCAAATTTTGGTTTATTATTCTTGGAATAATACACCTATGTAATCGCGACGGGGATCGACGACTTCGATCGGCCTCAAAACTTGACATTATCCGTTTCAAAAGGTCTAGATTCCAAAAACGAAATGTCCGTCCGCCGTACGGGCCGTTTTGGGCAGTAGGAATTTTTTTAAAAATCTGAAATGTTGTCAAAATACTCGGTTTAGCATCAAGTTGTGCCCGCAAGGTTCTGAGCCCAAACCCGTGGGGCGCTATGGGGCTTAAACGGGGCTACGGGAGGGGTTATTTGAATGCGTTTGGCTATGGAGTCGAGTTAGGTGTCGTTTTCGAACTATTTTTGGACGTAGAATCCATTTTTGGGGGTCCCGGAACGATCCGATTTCACCTTGGCGGTCTATAGGCCTTTCATGGGGCTACAAATGGGATTTTTAAAGGATCCCAGGAGGTCAAATATTTTTCGAGTAAAAAAACAAAAAGTTCCTTTTTTTTTCATTGACAGAGTTTAATTTGTGCACATGTAACCTACTTATATCAAAGAATAATACCTTGTGCAAAATTTGCAGCGTTTTTTAGCGCAACCTTTTTCCAAAAAATGGAAAGGTGCGCTCACCTCCTCGACATGTGTTTTTTTTTGTGTACAGAGCATCACGCCCGAGCGGCTCAACAGATTTTCATGAGGGTGGTCTCATTGTCATCAGCGAGTTCGGGGGGTGGTTATAGGCTACCTTGATTTTTCCTCCCTCATCCCCTTCATCGGTTTTCGGGAGGTCCTTCACGACGAAAGTTGTTTATCTCTGATGTGTAACTAAGGAGGCCTCAAAAGGGGGACGAAAGTTTTTGTCCGATTTCGTTGGTACAAGGGTCTATGGAATGAGCTTTTTGGGCTGATTCCAACGACTCCAAAACGATTTTTGCGGCCTGAGCCGTTCGTTACCTCTGATCGGCATAAGGTTTTCTTACGCATCGGTCGTTTACGGTGCAGTTGTTTACGTAATGAGCATCACGTGGATGATGTGTTGTGTGGCATAGTTTGGTCGCTAGATACCTACTGTTTCTTAGTTTCTCTTGCTCATTAACAAATGTAAAGGTAATAACAAAAAGGTTGCGCTCATCTATTCAATTCAATTGATGGCTTGTTGAACACTTTTGGGATCGAATGGACCACATTGAGCCAAATTTTTGGTGCTTTCAGACCTTTTTAGTAGGAGAAAGTCGGGTAGGACACCCCCCCATATCCCAAGCAACACAAATTCCGAGACGTAACTGCTAAGCCATATGAATACAGAATAGAGTTCAGCCGACTATTGCTCGGAGATAATATCATTTGAACCGTTTTCGCGATCTATTTTCCAAGGAAGTGAATTTTACTTCAAGGTGTAGTCCCATTTGCAGGTGTCCTTAAGTCGAACGTTGCGTTTGGCAAACACTTATAAAACAATCCTGTTTCGTCAGCATTAAATATATCATCAGGGGAATAACCATGAAGAAGAGTAGGAAGGTCTCTCATCCACTGAGAGGTCACAGTCTGTCTACATTGTAGACTCTACAACCTTACTCTCGCCACAAAATCTTCTGAAAACCAGGTCCTTCCTCTTCTTAAATCCCTGCAACCATCCGTTGCTGGCCTGGAATTCGATGTCCAGTTGTTGAGCGAATGAACAAGCTTTTTGTTTAATAAGGGTACCACTTACCGGAACGTTCTAATCCGTGCACTGCTTCAGCCACTCTACAAGACACTTCTCCAGGTCAGGAAACTCCGCTCCGATAGAGGTCGAGCCAGTGTCAGTTGCAGCTAATCAGTTTTCGGACCAAAAATCTCTTTTGCAGCTATCCAGGTTTTCTTTTGCAGCTATCCGGGTTATGGGGACTCAAGGGGGCGGGACCGACACTTTTATTGCAGCAAAGGAGTTTGTGCTCTTATCCAGGTTCTAATGTATTGCATTTACTGGTTCAATCACTCAGAACTCAAATAAAAATTGCTTGGTGTAATTTTTACCCGACTGTACTCGCTGAGACAAATTTCAAAATTTTCCGCCTTTTAGAAGAATGGAGATGGTTCTCCTCGTCCTCCTCTTCGTGTTGAAGCTTTAATGATATAAGCGATGAGTTTCGTTCTCTGCTTTTATATTTAAAGTAGGTAGTTCTAATACTATACTACCAACAGAAGCACTGAGAGTCACCATGATATTGTATTTACTTTTTGTAAAAATAGTTTTTTTTATCAACCCATGGAAAAAAACCTCAAAAACCACTAATTTACTTAAATGTTATCGTGTTTTCAGTGCTACCGATCTGAAGGTCGTTTTGGCTAATTCCATTTATAAACTCACTTTCGACCTGAGCGGTGAAGGATAAGAGAGGTACCCATTAAACAACTAATCACACCTGTTGTGATGGTCACCATCATTAGTTCTTTTTTGGGGGGCTTAATGAAAATAATTTGATTGGGGCTTTTAAAAAATTTGACGAGACGATAATAATTATGAATAATTCATATATAACTATTATATAATGATGAATTATGCATCTCTCATTTCCCATCATTTGCTTTTAGTGGAAGTTTAATCTGTGGTAGGGTTGGACTGTGCAGTTTTCCTCACAGGCTTGCAGGTGCTGTGTGGAGTCTCCTCCGGCAAACCTCTGAGGATTTCCTCAATGAGGAAACATAATAAATTATTGACCCCTTTCGTGAAAACCTGATAAACGTGGTGTTCAAAAAGAGATGGATGAAAATGTATTTAATATTTTAATCATAATTTAATAAAGTAGGTATTTTATACTGTTCTATCTCAAACTTTGTATTGCGTGCACACACATTGGACCTGTAACAAAGATTATTCCCCTTATCATCTCGCGTGACAAGTTCTTCACAAGTTTGGTGGCTGCTTGCAAAAAAAACTGGATTCCCTGTTATGGAAATTTGCATGGGAACGGTCTGTGATTTAGTCGTCTATAAATTAAAATTCGTGAAGTTGCGTTGAAAAGAGGTCAAAAGGTCAAAAGTTAGGTTTGTTCCAGATCTGACTGCGTTTGTTGACAAAAGTTGACAGCTGTCGACAGCAGTCCCAGTGCCTTCTGAATCGCTGTTGAGTTCAGTCGAACAGCCCACCTACTGACCTGGAACGCGATCTGTCAACGAACCAAGTCACGTGAATCACCGTGAAGTAATGCTACAACAATTTAATTTCTTCACGGTGATTCACGTGACAGTAAATTTCATATGGAAAAATCCAAGTGATAAACTCGGATACTTTTTGGTTTATTGTGTTCCGAATAATCAACCTTTTTCGAGAGAGGAGTATCATAAGGGCGGGAATGAGTCGTTTAATGTGTTTGAGGGTATCTACGACGACTTCGGGAGGACGCGAGTACAACTTGACGCGCCGAGCACCAAAATAAAGTGAGAAGGTTATGAGAGAGGTTTCAACTGGGTAGGGTTATCAAAGTCGACAGCACCCAACCGAACTCATTCGAGCTGTCGGCTTCCGTCCGACTGCAGTTGAACTGTTGTCGACCTACAAATCGACCTGGAACAGCCGGCGACGGCGACTTCTCGCCAACCCAGCGACCTGGAACAGCAGTTTTCTCAACTGCGCATGTCTCCGTCGATTTCTGTTAACAGTCGGTCAAACCTGGAAGGAACCTGCTATTTATTGTCTCCTCTAGCTTCGATGAGCTCTTCGGATGGGCTGTTCTGTTAATTTGGTTGGTATGGGATGTTTTGGTTGTTATGAGGAGTGTGAGTAGTGTGTAGAGTGTGAGTAGACATACGATTGTGTCTGCAGACATGTCTTCTTTTGAGTCTTGTCGCAAAACCTGGTGGATCTGTGGTTGCCGCGACGCATGGATTCATGTTCCCTTCGGCCTTCTCCACCAGTTTGGTATTGTGTCTGGTCTCTTGAATTGTGGATAGTTGGAGGTCTTCCCGGAGCACGTCGTTTCTCACGTAGGCGCCTACCACGGGGCGCCTGTTATGGAACGGACGCTCTTGTTTTGTTGTCGCTGAATCTGTTGTGTGGAAGTGTAGCAGGCTGTGCCCCAGATCTCGCAGCCATAAGACCATACAGGTCTTATGAGAACCGCGTAAAGGAGCTTCTTGTTCTCCAAGCTCAGCTTGGATCTCCAATTCAGCATTGGCCAGCACAGGAAGGTCCTCTTTTTCATGGCGTCTCTGACGTTCTTGATGTGGTACTTCCAAGTTAGTCTTCGGTCTAGGGTCCAACCTAGACACCGAAATTGACTTTTTCTTGGAAGTAAACCACCACAGAGAGCGACGTTGCCGACCCTTCCTGGCCTTCCATTTGTTGAGCCACACCTTAGCTTTGGAAAATGGGAAAAATTCACGATACTGAAGGATGAATCTGGAAAATGCTAAAAACTACTGATTTGCAGGGTTCTAATTACGCGCTCTTTACAAAATCATGAGAAACTTCGCAAGCCCTAAAAGGATCCCTGTGCGAATAATGCGCCAGCGTTTCTCCCATTAAAGTTTTATATTTCATTCTGTTGGGGGGAGAGAGAGAAAAAACGGAATTATTCTCCAACTTGAGGAGGTAAGTAAATAAATTAAACTCCTCTCAAAACAATCTGACGAGGTCATTAGTTGGCTGAAGGTCCTTAAAAGTTCGTTTTAGCGGTTTGCCTCGTTTCTTTCCCAGCACTGTTCGCGTTAAATGCAAAGATTGTGGGAGAGACGCGGGGATGAGCGACTGTTTGCCGATCAAAGTGCGAGGATATGTTTCGGAAGACAGGTTTCCCTCTCGATTGCTTCCATCAGTGGAAGCTTATCGAAAAACACGCCACTTCACTGCCGAATGCTGCCAGGTGTGTAGATAAAGATAGTGTAGATTAAAGCACGGTCGACCAGAGACCTAAAATTATGAAAAGTGTTCAGGTAGAAGATTCAGTGATATTGAAATAGGTAGAGTTTGGTGAGCGGAGTGTTGTCTTGATGAAAAACGCTGCAAATTTTCTTCTTTCTTTGATATAGATTGATTGAGCAAAAGTTAATTCTATCTCATTAAGAAAATTATTCCCCTGATGGTTCAATGACGGATGAATTCGACATTCAGAGAGGGGTCCGACAGGCTGCTTCCTATCTCCGCTGGTGCACTATATTTACATGGAGCAAGCGTTTGCTTCCCTCCCTGTTAACCGAAAATACGGTTAACGAGTAAATACTGTTAAACATCGTCGATTCCTGGTATTGCAATAACAGAATAAGAAGGTTATTGAGTAAAATGCCGCTCCTTGCCATGTTTTCCCCAACTTTAACAGTGTTTTGGTGACCATAACAGAGTTAGTCGGTTGCAGTAACCGTATAATACTGTTGATGAGCACACACCTTAACAGTATACTCAGGGGGTGGCGTTTCAATAACAGTATTCACTCATTAACAGTATCAATACTGTTGGCAGAGCATTACAGGATTACACTGTTAAACTTTAACAGTATTTTAGGCCGTTTTTTTTTCTCTCCAATTGGAGTTATTGTGAATGAGAAATGGAACCCTGAAGTCGAAATTTGCGCTAGGATTGAGCAGGCCAGAGCGGCGTTAATCCGGATGAAATCATTCTTCTATGATAAGCACCTTAGCTATTCGCTATCGTACGCTTCGGCGCTACATTTAGTCAGTCCTGCTCTATGGCGTTGAGACGTGGACAATAAATATTGCCACTGTGACTCGCCCGGAGGCTTTTGAGATGTGGTGGCTCTGTAGGAGGTTTCGGATCTCGTGGGTCCAGAGGGTACGAAACACAGAGGTTCTGCGCCGAGCAGGCCTTGAGGATCGACAGCTCTTCGAGGATGTGAAAAGGCGGAAGGTTGGATACCTCAGCCACGTCTTCAAAGGAGATCGTTACGCTTTCGAGCGGTTGGTTCTGGGAGGGATGATAGAGGGAAGACGTGGTATAGGCCGCTAACAACTCTCATGGCTTCGGGACATCCGGAGATGAGCGGAAATCCACGACTTTGCCTCTTTGATGACTGCAGCAGTCCATGGAGCGATTCAAAATCCCCTTCAAATCCTTCAAAAATCCCATTTCTAGACCCGTGAAAGCCCCTTAGATTAAAAATGGATTCTAAGTCCGAAAAGACTTCGAAAACGACACCCCACTCGACCCCATAGCCGAAAACGTCAAAAAACCACTCTCGTCGCCCCATTTTAGCCCCGTAGCGCCCCACGGTTTTGGGCGATCAGGCTGAAATCCTTGCGGGCAAAACTAGTTGGTAAACCGAGTATTTTGTCAAAATTTCAGATTTAAAAAAAAAAAAAAAAAAAAAAAAAACCTACTGCCCTAAACGGCTCGGACATTTCGGTTTTGGAATCTAGACTTCTTGAAACGGATAATGTCAAATTTTGAAGCCGATCAGAATTTTTGCGATTACATAGGTGTATCATTTCAAAAATAATAAACTAAAATAACTGTCTATAAATCGCGTGCTAGTCGAAACTGACGAAAATCCCGTTTTTAGGCGTCAAACTAAACCCGAGCTTTCGGGGTTGCAATAATGAAACTGCGAGGTCATAATGAGACCGTGAAATTCCCTTCGGTATAGCCGAAGTAGCAAAGGGAGAAGGTAATGAATTTATTAATTATCAAACCCGAACGAGAGAACAGTTTTCTGGACGGAATGACTAGATGGGTTTCCTACCCTAATAACGTTCGTTTACGGCTCCCTTGGTGCTTTTTCTCGGACGTTTTACGAGTTCCACCTGAATAGGAAATATTATGGCGGTGGTTATGGTTCAAATGAAGGTCGCTCCGAGGCGGAATATTATATCAGAGCTAGGAAAGAGTTTAAGTCGTGTAAAGATAGGAACAGCTCATTTTATGCGAGGAATATTCAACTAGCCGGTTCAACGTCGAAATCCCGGGTAGGAGGATTTTCCACACTGCAGTAAAATTAGCGCTAACAGCAAAGCAGGATTTCACAACAGCATGAATAAACTTTCGCTTTACGCTATCTCGTGCTCCTAATCGGAAATTTAGAGCTTCCTTTCCGCACAATGTTGATCCACTTATAATTTTTTTGGAAAATGTCCAAAAACGCCTCTCGCTCTCAATACAATAAACACAATTATTGTTTAAATTTTTCAACTTGCCTTATTGTGTAGATTTATCTCCATGAAGATATTACAATATCTTCATGATTAACGCGATTGAAATTTCAATTTTGGAGGAATTGCCAATTGATTTCAGAGTTTCGCTCAGTGTTTTTGGAGGAACAGGAAGGGAGTAAGTATGGGGACATTACCTTCATGGGCATAACATGATCTCCTACACAGGAGGAAGATGCAGCCACAGTTTATATCCCTATAGGGAAGTTTGCACTCAAAGCTTGCTCGAAGCAAGGGTGCAGAGGTGCAGAGCTCCCGGAAGGGAACCGAGGGGATGCTGGAACCCTACACGATAAGTCGTGGCCGGTTTCAATTCGCCCTGGGCTCTTAGGGAGGCGGCAGCTTCCTTAGCCGCATTGTCGGCATAGGAGGTCAGACCAGCAGACCCAACCTTATGTGAGGCCGCTCTTCTGGATCCCACAGTCAAATTGTCGACAATGGGGTCCTGGTAATCGGAATTTTCATTTGAATTATATAATGTCAGAGAAAAAACGCTGCAAATTTTACACAAGGGTTTATTATTCTTTTATATACGTTACTTGTGCAGAAATTTAATCCTGTCAATGAAAAAATTAAAAAAAATTTTTTTTTTGGATTTTTATCTCAAAAAAAATTTTTTTTTGGATTTTTTTGTTCAAAAATGTGTTTTTTTCAAAAATTCTGTATTTTTTACTCGAAAAATATTTAACATCCTGGGATCCTTCAAAAATCCCATTTTTAGCCCCACGAATGCCCTAAAGATCGCCCCAGTGAAATCGGATCGTTCCGGGACCCCAAAAAATGGATTCTACGTCCAAAAATACTTCGAAAACGACACCTAACTCGATCCCATAGCTAAAAGCCTTCAAAAAACCCCTCCCGTAGCCCCATTATAGCCCCATAGCGCCCCACGGGTTTGGGCGATCGGACTGAAAACCTTGCGGGCACAACTAGATGGTAAACCAAGTATTTTGCCGAAATTTCAGATTTTTAAAAAAATTCCTACTGCCCAAAACGGCCTGGACGGCGGACGGCGTACGGCGTACGGCGGACGGACATTTCGGATTTTGAATGTAGACCTCTTGAAACGGATAATGTCAAATTTTCAGGCCGATCGGAGTCGTCGACCCGCGTCGCGAAAACATAGGTGTATTATTCCAAGAATAATAAACCAAACAGAACAGTAAATGGCAATTTAAAATATTAAATTCCTCCCGCCGTCGAACGGGAATGCTGGGCGGCCGATGGGAGAAGGGGGAGGGCTCGCTGCAATCGCGTCGCAATTGTGGTGCGACCCGCTCATCCCGCCGGTACTATAGTCGGCAATACAGCCTTAGACGTGGCATACTCGGTTTACCATCTCGTTGTTTTCAGCCCGATCGCTCAAACCCTCGGGCTCTATGGGGCTAAAAAGGGGCTGTGGGCGGACTTTTTTAAAGGTTTTCGGCTATGGGGTCGAGTGGGGTGTCGTTTTCGAAGTATTTTTAGCCGCAGAATCCATTTTTGGGGGTCCCAGAACGATCTGATTTCACTGTGGGGATTGTATGGGTTTCATGAGGCTACAAACGGGATCTTTTGAAGGATCCCTGGAGTGGAGGTCAAATAACACGGCGCGTCGCGCCTCGTAAGGATCCGCCCCTTGACCCCCCGGGTTGTCTCAACTTGATGCCTGTCGGCTAAAATTTATAAAACCTGGAACCAGCTTTTAAGGCTTTTGGCTATGGGATCGAGTTAGGTGTCGTTTTCCAAGTATTTTGGACGTAGAATCCATTTTTTGGGCTCCCAAAACGATCCCATTTCACCGTGGGGATCTATAGGGCTTTCATTGGGCTACAATGGGATTTTTGAAGGATCCCAGGAGGTCAAATATTTTTCAAGTCAAAAACAAAAAGTTTGATTTTTTTTAATTAAAAAAAAAAAAATTTCTGAAAATTTTTCATTGCCAAAGAAATAAATTTCTGTACAAGTAACCATTGTCAAAGGATAATAAACCGTAGTGTAAAATTTGCAGCTTTTTTAATGTATTTGTTGATTGCCGATGACAATAAAGATATATTTACTTATTTTATTTATTTAATCTAAAATAGGCCCGCTACTATCAACCTGTTTCGTCTCTATTTTCCACTGCGTTTATTACGTCAGTCGGTAACGAGAAATTTTGCCACAACAACGCCCACTTTGAAGGATGAACTCACCAAATTGATCGCCGCATTCAGGGTCATTAGCTCATTTGAAAAATACATTTGTCATGCCTTGTTCGCGTCATTTGTCGCTATAATTCATTTTGTCGAATGCGGCGTTTGTTATCAAAATAAATTATGAAAAATTCATGACGTCGGTTCACGGTGGCAAATGATGTAAATGACGAGATCAAAAGCAACATTAACTGCTGGCGGTACCTAATACGACTTAAAATTAGCTTTTTGATTAGGAAGCTTGGGAATGATTGTCCCTGCGCTCTTAAAACCGTCGTTTGAAACGACGCAGAGCTGAATGTAAGGTTTTCCTAAAATAGAACATGTTCGGTACTCGTAAAGTTTTTAAGACGTTGATGAGACCGCCATGACTGTTGATCTTGGCAGTCAAGTTTGACATTTTCGGCATGTCGAGTCTGTTTTTATTTCTCACTCCCTCAACCGCGTGAGGTTTGAGGCTTACCCTGAACTGCCGTTCAAACATCCAACTCGAAATGTGTTCTGAGGTCAATCAGCAGGAATCCAATACTGTTGGCGAACAGTAGCTTTCAATGGGACAAACAGGTTACTCAGCTCACGGTTAATTACTAAATCAATATTAGGTTGATTTTTTCTCAAATTTTCCACCGCTCAAGGCGTGATTTATTTTTCTTTTTCTTTATTATTTCTGGGAAGACTAAATAGCTTGCAAGGCGTCGTAGATAACATCTCGATAAAGATCGCATTAAATACTAATTTCGTATAACTGTTGTGTTGATCGGGTTTTTAAACATTGTTTCACCTCATCCTTATCACACCTCCTTTATCCTTAGCTAAGAGACCCTCCTCCATAATTTTATCAAATTGATTCGATAATTACCGATTTACGTAAGATGTTTGACGTCATCTATGACCATTACGATAACGTTTGGTTCGCTTACAAATGCTAGGTGGGGGTTCGCCGACAGTGCAGAGGGATTAGGATTAGGCTTTGAATTAGGAGAAAGGACTTCATCAGTACTTTCGTTATTTTTCAATTTCGGGGCGATCTTTTCTTTTTATTCCTGGAGAGACTCCCAACTCTACGGAGTTCATTCAAAGTTTGCTAGCGCTGCAGTTCCTTCTGAAAGTTAGGTTGTGCGAAAAAAAAGTGAGTTTCCACGAGTGGTCGCATGCAGAAGTAGGTGTTTAACTTTTCGAGGGCGTTTTTGATGGTCGTTGACTACACTTCCGAGGTGAGAGTTTGAATGGAAATGAAACGGATTGAAAAGGCGTGTGCCACCTTACACTTACCTCAAATGTAACCATTAGGTAGTGTAGGTTCACAAAATTTAACGGGTGTATTTTGTGTGGCTACGTGTGCAAATTGTTTTCCTAAATTTAGGTCGTCCCTAACAATTTGAGCGTTGTGTGCTTGGGGGGGGGGGGGGGGGGGGGGAAGCCTCTAGCGTAACTAGGATTTCGCCCCCGGTGTCGTTGGAGGAAGATGAAGGGAGTGCTTGAATATCCCGATCTAGGGCATGACACAATTTGTTGTGATCTGCAAACCTAGGCGGTGGTATCGAAGCAGTTTCGGGAATTCCGCTAACTCCAACCTGGCAAGAGATGTCTGGGTAAGTTGGATTGCGTTGAATTTCGAATGGGAGTCCAGTCGCGTTTGATATCAAAGTTGAATGGTCCACGTTGATATTAAAGCGGCCTGGATCCGCATTTGATACTGCTATAGGAGAATGAGCTTCCATAACCGGGAAAGGCAAAGGAGACATCATTCTCAGATCGAGTCTTACGAAGAGTTCCTCTCCTGGCGGCCACAACCGAATTGTCGGCAGTGGCTGCCTGGGCAAGAACCCCGAGAAAATAATTCGGTCCGCTGAGCCCCGGTGATTTGTCACCAGAGGATGCCTGGCCAGCAGTCCCATCAAAAAATTGCATGTGTATGTTCCATTTTGAAGTACACGACAAAATGGTGTTCGGTTCAATGACATCTTCAGCGCTATCCGAGATCCCGAGTAATAAAGAGTTGTCTCAATAGCGGGAGAATGAGGGCCTCTCAGATGCGCCGCCCGGAAGTGGCGCCTCCTACGAGCCTAACGTGAAACCTGGAGGGGGGGGGGGGTCCGACAGAATTTAAGAATATAGAGTTCGCGTGGGCCTCTACAGGTAGTTTTAAATCCATGCTTTCGTCATTCTCGTCCGTTTGCTATCTTCACAACCTTGAAAACCCCGTCAAAATTTTGCGTTTTTTTTTCTTTCAATTTTGGGCCTATAACTCGCTCCCCTTGCAATTTATCGCAAAACGATTCTATTACCCGAATTGTAAAAGAAGAAATTTCTTACACATAATATGTATTAGATACCTTTATGAGTTTTTTTGGTATGACTGACAGTAACGGAGAAATGAGGCTTCAAAGAAGGGATACAATCTCGGGTTTCGCACAATTCTTTACATAAATTCTTAACAACTATCTCCATTACGATTTTTAGCTAAAACAAAGTTTGTATGGAAGGTTTTGCGTGGCAAAGGGGTAAGAAAGTTAAAATTTTGCGAAATACGAGAATTTACCCCTTCTTTGCTGTCTCATATCTCGGTTACTGTACGTCGGACACTTAAAACGTATGGGACCAAATTTGTAGCACATTTTCTCTTCTGCAATTCAGAAAATATACTGAGTCACGCTAAACTGCACGGGGAACAAGTTGCAGGCCAAAAACGGAAAAAATCGCGAAATTTTGACTTTTTTTTAGATTACGAAGAAAGCATGAGGACGAGAATTTACAATTACCTAATGGTTCTAAACAACATAAAAAATCACAACTACCTAACTGGACATGTGTAAGGTGGACCCCCTTTTTCAGCCCCTATTCACAGGACTACAGTATGGGGAGACAGACGACTTCAGTATGTGGACTTCTGTAACAGCCCTAACAAGAAAAAATGTTTCTTGTTAGGGCTGTACATTTAATATTACATTAGCCTTAAAATGCATTCTTTCCTATTTTCAAACTTATGTTCACATTTATGTAAAAAATTTGTATTCTTACAACTTTACTTTGTTCACTTAAAATTACCTCAAGGTAATGAATTCATGAGATTCATTCATTTTTTCCTATTTTCAAATTCATGTTCATATTTATGTAAAAATGTTGCAATCTTACTAATTTGCTTTGAACTCTTAAAATTGCCTTTATGAAGCTCTCGACTTCAGTGTAGTAGTTTCGGCCTTTGAATTGAATAAGTTCTTCCATTTTAAGATGAAGGAGGAGTCACTCAATTTCTTGGTTATTTGGAAAATGATGAGGCTAATACAGTACTTTCCTAGTTAGCCGCTCAAACCCGGTTCTCTTTTTTTTTTTTCTTTTTTTTTTTTTTTTTTTTTTTTTTAACAAAATAAACAGTTTTGACCCACAATTTTTTTTTTTTTTTTTTTTGCGTTTTCCACGATCTCATTTCCTCGAACTGTGATTACCTTACAACTGAAAGGGTTGACGGGTCTTGTTTAGAGATCAACGATCCGTAAACGGAAACACGCCTCGGAGGAGTGCCTCAGACTCGTCATCAACGGGTTTCGGGTCGGTTCAGGCCTCTCACAATAGCTCCGACGTTGAGGTGAATGCCGGAGGAAACACCCGACCGTCTGGAAACCGCCGTCCTCACTTGACACTGGCATTGTGCCACTAATCAGTGTTTGCCGCCTGGTTAGTAGTTACATTAGTACGTGGCCGTTGTAGACTTGCTAAACGTACAGTCGCACAAAATCATGACCGCTTTACAGAAGAGATGAACTGAAGAAAAAACCGTTGCAAATTTTACGGAAGGGTTTATTAGTCTTTGATTGAACTTTAATTGTTTAAATATTTTAAAGTGTTTTTAAATTTTCTTGTAAAGTTTGTGGACGGATGTGGGACCTTAAAAAATGGATTCTAGGTTCAAAATTATTTCGAAAACGACACCTAATTTGACCTCCTGGCATCCTTCAAAAGCCCCATGAAAGCCCGCTCGGTGAAATCCGAAGGTTCTGGGACCCCCAAAAATGGCCAAAAATACTTCGAAAACAACACCACACTCGATATCATACCCGAAAACCATAAAACATCCCTCCCGTAGCCCCTTTTTAGCCCCATCCTCCGTTGGGGGTTGAGATCCCCCCAAAACGCGCTCAAATGGGCGCACTTGCGCCCAAGTTCCTTATTTTTAACGGTAACCCCTAAATTTTTCGTCAGTTTCGGATTCTGGAGCAAATTTAACGTCCATTAAGCCCATCGGGCCGTAATTTGGGATGCAACTATTTTAGTTGTTTACAGTCCGATTAAAATGGCGCTTGCACTGACGTCTTCCTGAGGATCCGGATTTCAATACTAAACTTCGAACGGACGAATTCCGACGATAATGAGGATTTGACGACGAGGACGTGTTGAACGAATCTCTGACAGTCCGCCCTTACTTTGTGTGAGGTATGAGTTGGTGCGTGAGATGCTGAGTTCGATCCCTACTGATTTTTGGAAATTTTTTTCTTCCCATGATTCGGAAATATTCCAAGACTGCGGAGATGATCTTATTCCTCGCTAATTTCGATTATAATCTGGGTTTTTTAGGTATTTTCAACATCCAGGGGGTTGGATTGGAATTGTTGTCGTTGACGACCTTTGACGTGGCCCGGGGACTGTACAGATTTAGGAGTTTTAGCCAACATTGGTTATCAGTGGCTCAGTGGTTTGAGCGTTGGACTACTGAGTCAAAGGTTGCTGGTTCGATCCCAGCAGCCGCAAGACATCTTCCTCATACTGATAATCACCTTTCGGAAGGCAATGGCAACCCACCGAAAGTATTCTGCCGTGGAAAACCTCTCAAATTTGCCGTTCGGAACCGGCGTTAAGCAGTAGGTCCCTACTACTTCTGTAATAACTGGTCAACACGCTCAACAGATGTTAGTAGCGAGAGGTCGCCAACGCCCGATTACGGGTATGGCACCCAAAGAAGAAGAAGCCAACATTGCTCACTCCTTGCCTGGCTGTCCAAAACGATTCCTAACTGATCTGGTACAGGGTTAAGGAAGGAGAGAATTGTGTGTTTTTAGCAATGTCCGCTTGGGAGAAAGCTCACACAAATGGTCGAGCGAAGTGCGAGAAAGTGGCCGAGCTTTTCACTAAAATTAAGTGCGGCACATGACTCTCAAACTAATTTTTCACGGTGAGTTAATTGATGACAGTTTTTATATCTATCACTAAAACTCAGCTAACATGAAAAATAAAATGGGAAATAAATTGTCAAAAAGGGGTTAACATCAAATCTAATATAGTGGAGAATCTGGGAGATATAGCCCACAATTAACCTGAAACATCCGTTAGGTGGAGCAGGAAGCGCTGCAGTCTCGGCATAACCAAGTCTACCCTTCTTCTCCCACAAGCGGCTTTACCGCCCCCTTCGAAGACCCTCTACGCCGCTATTAATTTGCCATTCACTGTTCATATATTCAGAAGATTATTAATATGTCTGAACGCAATTACTGCGTAAAAATAACTGTGTGGGATCAAACCCACCGACCAGGCCTCCTCTGGTGACAAATAGTCACTGACACTTCATCTGAGGAAGCTGAAGTAGAGAGAATGATCCTGCCGCATGGGTCCGTTGCCCAGGCATCTATAACGACATTTCGTTTGAAGGAGGTGGGAGATCTAGATTAGCCTCATGTAAGACCGGGTCAGCTGACCAGGCCACCTTTGATGTCATTTCATTTGAGGTAGCCAGAGACGCTGTTCCTGGTAAAACTCCAGGCTCAGGGCGAAACGTTACCGGCCACGACCTCTCCTGTTGGGTATCGACTTCCCCTCAGCTCCCTTCCAAAGATTACGAGCCTTCACAGTATCCTGACACATGTGTATCAGCCTGAAGTACTCGAATCTTCCAACATTGTGGCTGCATCTCCCACCAGGTCTACAGATCGTGACACTTTGTGTTATGCCCTGGACAGGAACGTTCTCACAATCCCTTCACATTCTTCCAAAACCCCTGGCAGCGAAATTGTAGATAATAATATTATCTAGCTGTCAATAGTCATAATATGTAGCGTCACACATACCGGCCTTCCGCCACACACAAACAAATCAACGAACCTAAATCAAATTTAGGTAGCAACAAGCCCAACACTGTATGGGTGTCCCACAAATATCATTATTGAGCTCAACGGGGAAAATATTTGAAATTCATGTGTCACACTTAATTTTGGCGAGCAATTTATTGTATTGCCTGATTTTGTTCAGTTTTGGGAGTACCTACACGAGAAAAATTTGCATAACATTTTGCGTAGAATCCCAACCCGAAATAAATGTATTAAAACACATATTGTTTTTATTTATTTATTTTTTTGAATCATGTTTTAAATGAGTTTAAATCGCAAAGAAAAAATAATAATAATAGATAATAATAATAGGTAATTATTCCCTCAGGAACGTTCCATCCAACAAATTTATCGAAATGCCGTTATCAGCGTAAAAACGTAATTGAACAGTTCAACAGTAATTCAACAGTTACTGTTGGAATGAACGTTTCTAGAGGGACCCGTTCAATTATTAATGGGGTTCATTAAATAAACCCCCTTAAAATTGTTAAGACCGTCGAATTAATGAGAAAAGTTCGTTTTTTTTTGTTTTTTTTTGTGTGTGTGTGTGTGTGTTTTAATTTCAGTTTGAAATGAACTAGAATCTGATAAAAAGCTTGGACTACCTACTCTTTCATGCAGTATAATTTTGTTTAAGCTCAGTTTTTATGATCCCAAAGTTTCCGCATTTAACAGAAAAGAATTTTATCATTTCAGACAAGTACGTATGCACGTCGAGGAAGGGCGCACACGACTGGACCGTGTGCCTCTTGAGAACGCAGGACTTAAAAGTATGTTCAAGAAAGAAAAAAGAAAAAAAAAAAACGGCTAACTTTCTAACTTTTTTTTCAAGTTTTGCATTAACTGCACGACAATCTAGAAGACTTCCTGGGTGCCCCTCCCAGGGGCAATGGCACGCCTTAATTTGATAGCTAACCTTTACTTAGTTCTCCTCTATAGGTGACGTGGGACGCTAACCTTTTCCTTTGGGGCTCGGACGGTTAATGTCTCAACGTTTAAACCGTTTTCACGTCTGAACGAAATGCTCATTTTTTGAGACAATGCTTTCTGGGGCGAAAAAACTAAGCGATCGAACAATTTTAAACTTCAGACTGCTGCATTCCTTTGCATGCACTCTTAAAAGTCGTCCGTATAAAGAAGATTCAATTTAGAGGGAGTCTGTATAAGGAAGCTTGATAGTATTGCGTCAGCGAAAATGATCCATTTTACACTTTACACGTATTACACTTTTCACGGTAAAACCTGACCAGATTTTGTCTGACCCGTTTTGAAAAAGGTCGAGAGATGTTAAATAGCCAAAGACGTCAAAGACCCGGCCTCCATTCCATATCAGTTTTTTTCTCTGCAATTTCTCTCCATATATCGGAAGGTTGGCTTTAGTTGGTTTTTTTCTTTGAAAAACGCGTTACGGAACTCAACGCTCGTCTTGGCGACGGATAATGATGGATGGCTTGCGAAGGACCATTTATAAGAAAATGTTTCTTGCAATCTGAATCTCATCACTCTCAGCCGGCTATTTCGCGTTTTTTTTTCTTTTTAGTAGTCTTACACAATCGAAGTCAAAAGATCGGCAAGATCCTTTAGAATAAGAGTGACTCTAACCTACGTAATTAATTACATTGCCACCTGTTGGCTGAGTTAGTACAAACCTTAACAGCCAATGATAAATATCTCTCCCATCAAACCCCCCCTGATGTGCACTTCCAGTAAAAATTCCACCTAGTTCCCTTACGCAATACGTGTTGGTAATAGTTTGTTTTTATTTACTCCTGACGGATCATGAAAATCGCACCAGTTTCTATTTATAGGTTAGGCACTGAAAACGGATAGAGATAGCCATTATCGGGGATGTGACGCAATTGAGATTAAGGAAAAAAAAATTTCCGATCCGGACGTTGTACGTGGCTTCCCGGGGTAAAAGACCTGAATAAATAACCTAGGTAAAATTAGGTCGGGTTAAAAATATAGTAGAAAACTACTCTTTGTACGACTATTTTACTAATTTTTATTAAATCTATCGAAAGCATACGTGTAATAATGTAGGTAGTTTATTAGATTTGATTTGGATCCATCATAAGGCAGTGAAATGGGATCGGACTCTTGAGAGTGACATTGTCTATGATATCTTTTTACAATTATCGAATGACAAGAATTATTCTCGTGTTCTAAAAGGTCGTTGTTTACAGAATTCATTCTTCAGTTACCATTCAGGAAAGTTTGTTCTTTCAATAACGAGAGCGCTAACTATTTTCTCAGACAATAAAAACTTGTTTTAAGACAGACAGTTTAAATTAAATTTTACTTTAACGATGACAAATTAGTTGCCATTTCTTTTACTGTTGAAGTGTTCGTAATCAGAATCTGCAGCCTTTAGCGGCATTTTTGAAGCGTTGAAATGAGTAAAAACCTTGATTAAAGATCCAAGATCCAAAGATAGCGAACGGAAAAATGTAGCTACTAAGAATCCAGTAAAAATGTCGTGGAACGAAATCACCCAGAGCAGCAAAGTCGATGGAGCAGTGGCGGCTCTTGCTCCATGCAAGAGGGGGTTCAACAGCAAAATTTAATACGTACTGTACGTATTACATATTAGCTAGTTAATACACACCTGAATAATATAATCTTTACTATTAATACAAATGGATGTCTGTGTGTGTGTTCCAAATTCACGCCCAAACGGCTGAACCAATTTCTATGCGGGTGGGCGAAAATTGAAGAGCGTGTTCCCACTTAGATAACAGGCTATATTAGATTTCGCTTCTTCCAACATCGCGAACGGAGAGCACTAAAATTAAATTTTGGTACGGGTACAGCTTATTGAGGATCAACAAACATGGACAGGTAATTTTACCCTCTCTTATTATAATATAATAAGCATATTATGAGCCTTTGATTCGAGATAGTTTGATAGGTAGGTACTTCACGACAAGAAACGGGTCAACAAGGTTGGACGGGTTGGAAATGCTTTCGTTCCGAGTGAAGGATGGAATCCATCCGATGCTTTAGGTAGGTATTGCGCGGAAATGTGATAATGATAGATATTTCGTGCGAAGCACGGGTGTCCCAGCTATATATAGTCGTAGTAGGTCTGCTGACCGGGAGCCTTTAGCAAGAAGTCTTATTTTTAAACCCGAAAAAGGCTCCTGGATACGAGTCTCATCACAGGACAACTCTTGCAAAACCTCCCTAGGAAGGCGTTGGTGAAAATCACAAAAATAATTAATGCATCAATTAAACTTTGGTATGTGGTACAGTTGTGGAAATTAGCTGAAGTGATTATGATTCAAAAACCGGGTAAAGCTTGATGATGAAAAATTAGCTTCGTACCGGCCAATATCTCTGCTGCCTGTACTATCAAAACTGTTTGATAAACGTATCCACAAGCGATTAATGTTAGTTGTAAAAGAGCGCAATCTCATTCCTTCTCATCAATTCGATTTCCGTGAAAAGCACTCTACGATTGATCAGGTGCATAGGATCACCAGCGTGATTGAGCGGGCACTAGAAAATAAGGAAGTCTGCTCTGCCATCTTTCTTGACGTAACTCAAGCATTTGACAAAGTATGGCATGATGGACTTAACCTCAAGCTTCGAAAAATACTACCAGCAAAACATGCCGAACTGTTACAATCATATTTGTCAGATACCTATAATATCGTATAGTATTCATGTTTAACTCGGAAATATATTATATTTCCGAGTTAAACATGAAGATTCCTATTCGGAGGCTTACAAAATACACGCCGGTGTTCCACAAGGAAGTGTACTTGGCCCACTCTTGTATGTCTTGTTTACCAGCAATTTATCAGAAAGAGAGGAGATCACCATAGCCACGTTTGCAGACGACACGGCTCTGCTCGCAGTTGGTGAAACGAATCATATCACAATCCCTAAACATCGAAGATCCATCAAGCAACTCCAAGACTGGACATCGAAATGGAGGCTCAAGATTGAAACGAAATCGGTCCATGTCGACTTCACCAATAGGAAGCCCGGCTTGATTCCCGTTCTTCTTAATGGCAAGATAATCCCACATGCCAATGAAGCCAAGTACCTACCCAGGCATGACCCTAGATGCAAAACTGCGTTGGAAGGCGCATGTGAAGAACAAGAAGGCGGAACTCAAGTTCGGAAAAATGTACTGGTTAATGGGACGGAAATCAAAAATGTCGATTCAAAACAAATTAACGCTGTACAATCAAGTCCTCAAGCCGGTCTGGACTTATGGAGCGCAGCTGTGGGGCTGCACTGATCAAAGCAACCGAGATATCATTCAAAGGTTCCAAAACAATGTACTGAGGTGTGTTGTCGATGCATACCGATACACTAGAAATATCAGACTCCATAAAGAACTTCAAATACCTACAGTAAATGAAGTAATCAAAACTCAAGCCATAGCTCATCACAAGAGGCTACAAGTACACGTCAATGAAGAAGCGGTCCAGTTACTTGACGTTGACGAACTGCTCCGACGTCTCAAGAGGAAGAAGCCTCATGACCTGATGGTCAATGAAATTTAGTGAACTCCAAGTGCGGTTTACAAGCGTCACTTCTAATAATCACAACTGATAGAGACTTAGTGAAGTACCTAAGTTTGAAGTAAGTACCCATCAAAACAAATAATATTTCTTATTTGACATAATATGTCAAATAATATTATTATGTCAAATAGTATGAACTAGTAACTAGTAGTTACCAACTTGCATCAACAGTGACACAATGGTCTATTATAATAGACCAATAATTATTGGTCCTTTTCCAACTGATATTAAATATGATAATAGGTAAAAACAATTTTTCTCTCCTCTCGCTGTCTCTAACCTTCCCTCTCTCTCTCACAACCTATCTTTAGGGGTTCTCTGAACCATTGAACCCCTGGACGAGCCGCCACTGCGATAGATACTCAAATTCAGCATCTTCTTATTTATCTGCTGACTTTTATTTTGCTTTTTATCTGCTAGTTTTTTTTTTTTTTTTTTTTTTTTTTTTTTTGTAAAACTTACAATTTTATGTGTAGGCATAAACGAATCTATCATAAATAACTTCTATCTTCCAGTAATAGAGATGTTTTGGAAAAGTGCTGTTCCCATAATGGAATTTCAATTTTCTTATGTTGAGCGTTGATGTCGTGCGCTTCATCTGAGATGAAAAACACGGTCTGTCCACGAAAATGATGAAACAGGGAGCTCTTGCGCTGGTGTAGGTATCCTTTAATAGTTAAGGGATCGATTCATTGATGGTGATTCATTGATCGATTACATCCGGCGGGCTGGCATTACGCCCTTACGTGCGGACTTTGGCCCACAGTGGGAACTTTTCTCCACAGGCTATAAATTATTATTAAGAAACGCTGCAAATTTTACACAAGGGTTTATTATTCTTTGATATACGTTACTTGTGCAGAAATTTAATTCTGTCAATGAAAAAATTTAAAAAAAAAATTTTTTTTGGATTTTTATCTCAAAAAATTTTTTTTTTTGGATTTTTTGTTCAAAAACGCTGCAAATTTTACACAAGGGTTTATTATTCTTTGATATAGTTTACTTGTACAGACATTTAATTCTGTCAATAAAAAAAATTAAAAAAAATTTTTTTTTTGGAATTTTATATTTCAAAAAAAATTTTTTGGGTTTTTTTTTTCAAAAATGTGTTTTTCAAAAATTCTTTAATTTTTACTCGAAAAATAGTTAACTTCTTGGGATTCTTCAAAAATCCCATTTTTAGCCCCATGAAAGCCCTATAGATCGCCACAGTGAAATCGGATCGTTCCGAGACCCCCAAAAATGGATTCTACGTCCAAAACTACTTCGAAAACGACACCTAACTCGATCCCATAGCTAAAAGCCTTCAAAACACCCCTCCTGTAGCCCCATTTTAGCCCCATAGCGCCCCACGGGTTTGGGCGATCGGACTGAAAACCTTGCGGGCACAACTAGATGATAAACCAAGTATTTTGCCAAAATTTCAGATTTTAAAAAAAATTCCTACTGCCCAAAACGGCCTGGACGGCGGACGGCGGACGGACATTTCGGATTTTGAATGTAGACCTCTTGAAACGGATAATGTCAAATTTTGAGGCCGATCGGAGTCGTCGACCCGCGTCGCGAAAACATAGGTGTATTATTCCAAGAATAATAAACCAAAATGTCTTTTTTCAAAAATTCTGTATTTTTTACTCGAAAAATATTTAGCATCCTGGGATCCTTCAAAAATCCCATTTTTAGCCCCACGAATGCCCTAAACATCGCCCCAGTGAAATCGGATCGTTCCGGGACCCCAAAAAATGGATTCTACGTCCAAAAATACTTCGAAAACGACACCTAACTCGATCCCATAGCTAAAAGCCTTCAAAAAACCCCTCCCGTAGCCCCATTATAGCCCCATAGCGCCCCACGGGTTTGGGCGATCGGACTGAAAACCTTGCGGGCACAACTAGATGGTAAACCAAGTATTTTGTCGAAATTTCAGATTTTTAAAAAAAGTCCTACTGCCCAAAACGGCCTGGACGGCGGACGGACATTCCGGATTTTGAATGTAGACCTCTTGAAACGGATAATGTCAAATTTTGAGCCCGATCGGAGTCGTCGACCTCCGTCGCGAAAACATAGGTGTATTATTCCAAGTACCTATAATAAACCAAAACGTATTATTGCTCATAAATCAGAAATTAATTCGGTGTTTACAGAGAATCGCTGGTAGTATGGCAAAGCTGTTTAGATCAATGCACCGCTTTCAGGGCCGCGAACACTTTCCGAACTAGTTTAGTCAAGATTATCAGGAATGTAACCGCTCGGCTCTCAAGGGAGTTGAGTCTGAAAATTGGAGGTGTTTACAGTATTACTGATTGAATCCCATTGGACGAAGGTCGCCGTTTGAGGCCAGACAGGGAAAATGAGAGGGGGGCTTGGCTGGTAATTGAAAATCAAGACGTCCGCGGTGGAATATTCGAGAGACGTCGGGAGGGGATTCCATGGATTCCGTGAGATTCCCATGGATCCGTCCCTCCAGGGGCCTTTGCGCCCTGTTAAATATTCAGCAGGGCCTCTCTATTCGCTCCTTGGACGACAAACGAGACGGAAATCCCGGCCGTTATTGTGCCTGGCTCTATTTACTCCGTTGGTTACCGTCGACGGAGAGTGGGGAGGATCCCTAAATAATTAATCGTGACATTGCTCAGTTGAATTCCGAACTTAAAACACGAAGTAAAGTTGTTTACGTGCACGCCGAAGCGAAATAGTCATCTCCAACCAACGCTGAACACGCCGCAGAACAGTAAATTATCATAAATATAGTTGCCAGCATTCTAAGATATTTTTCTTTGCGCGATGTTCCGTGTTGCATTTTGCCTATCGTTGAGATCTTGAACTTTCCCAGTGTGCAACACTCACAGAACCGATTTCCTTCTGGCACACATTTGCGAGGCAATTAATTCTTTCCACATTTTTCTTCCCCTACAGCGTCCCACTCGAAAAACTTCGGCTGCTTACAATCCCTACCTTGACTTCATTACGAAGCGAAACGTGTTCTGATCCGCACACGTGCTTTGATGGGTTGGGGAACGTTGTTGCCTGCACGGCCATAGCAGGCGTTGGGGCTTACGTGACATGATGTTCAAACAGTTTAATTAAATTCTCCGCCTTCAAAAGGAAAAGGAGAGGTTCTGTATTTGTCATAAAATCATATCAAAACTTATATGAAAAGATGTTGCTGATTTCAAGTGCGAGAAAGTTAAAATTTTGAGAACACGAGGTTTTACTCGTCAGATTCGTTATCACTTCTTGTTATCAGTTTATTGTTACGTTTTCATTTCTAGTCATTGATATGTTCCTGTAATTTGATTTTTTCAAGAAACTGACTGTGATACTTTGTGTCACTATATTTTTACAATATTAAAGAAAAGGTTATAATAATCAAAAACAGGTCTGTTTAAAGGTTTTTATAACAAATTACTAGAAACTTAATGACTGGATTGTGAGTTATGACTAGATTGTGCAATACTCGATGAAGTTGATAGGAATTTTAGGTTGACTAGAGCTTACCATAAACAAGCCATCAATTGAATTGAATAGATAAGCGCAACCTTTCTGTTATTACGATATATTTAATGAGCGAGAGAAACTAAGAAACAGTAGGTATCTAGCGACCAAACTATGCCACACAACACATCAAAAATATCCACGTGATGCTCATTACGTAAACAACTGCACCCTAACGACCGATGCGTAAGAAAACCTTATGCCGATCAGAGGTAACGAACGGCTCAGGCTGCAAAAATCGTTTTGGAGTCGTTGGAATCAGCCTAAAAAGCTCACTCCATAGACCCTTGTACCAACGAAATCGGACCAAAACTTTCATCCCCCTTTTGAGGCCTCCTTAGTTACACATTAGAGATAAACAACTTTCGTCGTGAAGGACCTCCCGAAAACCGATGAAGGGGATGAGGGAGGAAAAATCAAGGTAGCCTATAACCACCCCCCGAACTCGCTGATCACAATGAGACCACCCTCATGAAAATCTGTTGAGCCGCTCGGGCGTGATGCCGTGATACACACAAAAAAAAAAAAAAACGTCGAAGAGATGAGCGCACCTTTCGATTTTTTGAGGGAAAGGTTGCTCTAAAAAATGCTATGTTGCATCCGTTCTGCTTCACTTTCAGACTGCCTGATGATAGTCACTTGGATGTGAGCTGAAATCGATTGCAGGAAATAGGAGAAAATAAAACTAGTCTTAGAACTGAAGCCAGTGTGTACTTTTCCTAAATAAACGAGGTTTTACTCCTTCTTTGCAGCTTCATATCTCCGTTACTGGAGGTCGGACAAAAACAGTTCGGTTAATAGAACCCTACATTTAAATTCGCCCGTCCGCCCCACTTCGCTCTGTCGGGGGACCACGGGATGCGCCACTAACGGCGGCGTGATCGGTAAGTCCAGCTTCTCCCGTGAGCGGAGGAGCCGCTTAATACTTGGACACCCCGATCGCGCCTCCGACTTCATCATTTAACTGTCAGTTTTCTTATATTGTTATTTAATGAGCAATTGCACTGTCTTTTTGATTGGATGCGAGTCAGGTAAGCGGGACCAATATCTTACTGCCCAATAGTTAGTGGTACTTTTCCGTTACCCCCCCACACACACACGGTTTTCGAGTTTCATACACCCTCCTGATGGCTTTGAAGCACCCAAATTCGTAGTCAGAAGGGAATGTTGAAATATAAACCTGTTATCCCTGTGTAGAGAATAGTTTCATAATGATTAAAAACCTTAAGTGGCCGAAATGCAACCAAAATCTAGAGGGGGAGGGGGGGGGGAGGGGGGGGGGGGGGCTTGTTGACATTTCAACTGGGTTCGCCAGGAGATTCGACAACTGTAAGACGGGGTCAGCGGATCCGGCCTCCCTCGACAACAATTTGTCAGGGGAAGCCAGCCCGCTTTCGTAAAAACTGTGAACCTAAGCTGATCCAATATCGACGTTGACTCATCAATGACTCATCATCTTCGGTATTGGACTCCCCTAGGCTCCCTTCCGAAGACTAACGCATTACGTCTAGGATCCCAACACTTTTCGTGCCAGTCTGGAGATCGCGGGTCTCCCTATTCTGCCTCGATACAGCCTCCCAGGCCAGCAGATCACGACTCCTCGTGTTATGCCCTGGGTAGGGGGTATTCAGGTACTCCCTTCCTCTCCTCCAAAGACACCAGGGGCGAAATCCAGTTTTGCTGGAGGCCTTCCCCCAAACACACAGGCACATACTTTTTGTGCATACCTATAGGTATATATAAGTACACCTTTACCTAATATCCATTAACCAGGGTGCCCTAAATTTGAATAAACAAGACTTTTATGCCTTTAAATTTCCACTTTATTAAAAAAACAAAGCTTTTCAGCAAAATTTTAGCCATCGTCAGGCAACCACAAAATTTTGTGCACAAGGAGTGGATTGAGAGTAACCTCCCTTACAGCATTCGTAACCTTACGCCACACAGGGAGGTTGTAAGGGAGGTTACAATGTTGTAAGGGTGGTTACTTTCAATCCACTCCTTGTGTTCATTTGTGGTTGCCTGACGATGGCTAAAATTTAGCTGAAAAGCGTTGTATTTTTTTTAAAATAAAGTGGTAATTTAAAGGTATAAAAGTCTTGCTTATTCAAATATGGAGGATTACCACAGAAGGTCGCCAGCCACTTTGGCAAATTTGAGGGTGCCCAACAAAATGGTTTACGAAAAATTGCACGGTGAACAATTTATAGGCCAAAACTGAAAAAACCACAAAATTTTGACGGTTTTTTCTAGATTGCGAAGAGAGAAAACGGACGAGAATGACGAAAACTTGGATTCACGACCACCCAATGGTCCTTAACAACATAATATTATAAAATAATCAGGGCTAATAGGATTTGTGTAAGATGGGCCCCGTATTTGAGTCTCTATTCTCTCGTCTACATAGCCCCAGTAGGGCCAGAAGAACCGACATCAGACCATGAAACACTGAACAATACATTTTGAAGCCGATAAAAATTTTCTATCTCCCTTGCAAACACAAAGATTGATTATTCAGAAAATATTAAATTTCACATTATCAAGAAGAGAGGACCGTAACTGTTATTAGCGTGTCGATTGAAGCGAGGAAGAAAGGGAAGTCTTGAAAGTCAATAATTAAAGAGCTCTCTGCTCGACTCCTTTTCACGAAGGAGTGGAACTCCAAAGATGGTTGTGCCCTTACTGCCAATCATTGTGTGAAATAGACCGTTAAGGGATGGACAGATATTCACAGTACATAAAATGATTATAAAGAATAAGTTAGGAGCTACGTAAATTTATTAGAGGTACCTACGGGCTATGTTCTCACTGCACAGTACAAGTGCTGTACATGGTGTCGCGTTCACAATTAGCGTGGTGGCTCAGGGTGTTGCCTCTACTTCCTCACGCCTGCTATGCTCCTGGCGTCCTTGTAGATGGACGTCACCTTCGCCTTCGTCCTCCTTAGGATACCCAAGAAACTCCAATCTCAGGCAGGAGTCGGTGGGTCCCTTGTATTGTCCAGACGTTGGTGTCTTCGACCTGGCGAAAACAAGTCTCCTTTAAAACAGCTTGAGTTCTTGAGGCCCATGGTAGATCTCGTTTTTACGAGCCAACCCATGGAGCACAATGACACCTCATCCAAGGCCTTGTCGTGTCTGGACGATATCCGGTTATTAATTTTGGTTTTCCATCCCTACTTTGCTTCCTCTTCTTGTAACTTGGAGTTTTTCCCATCAATGTTATCGTGCTGACTGCACCACTAAGTGCTCTCCCTCTTGTAGCTTGTAACACTCTGATCAAGCTCTCTGTTTCCAACACCTCCTGAGAAGCAAATCCTGGATGTTGCTTCGACGAATCCATAGATCCTGGACTATTCTGAAATTTCCAGTAAATTCCTCCCAACGACGACAGCAAGAACTTGGACAAAGCGCCTGAGGTTTTCACCAATGGAATATAGATTCGCGCAGTTACACAAAATACACACTGAATGGGTTCAGTTCCTACAGTAGATTGTAAATAACAACCACGTATTATGCGTGTGCTGAACCAAAAGTGATTCCTGTACTTCACGTTCAGGACAACCCCTGTGCCCCATGAATACGTGAAGGTTGCGTAATGACGAGAAAAGGGGAGATTGTTGAGACGCCCTTCAGAAATTCATAAATTAATTAAGGTATAGAAGGGGCGTCCTCCGTAGTCACGGAGTGGTTAATTTCTTTAGGCGTTGACAGAGTTGACGCCGCTCGACTGCCACTGTATCCCATTTCCGAAGGAGTTTGCCGAGTTTTCGGCCTTCCAAGTTGTAACTGCTTTGGAAAACATTTGCGACTGACAATAGTTCAAAATCGTGACGTTCAAGAACTCATTTGAGCTTCAATTTGTATAACTTGGGGGGTGAGAATACAACTCCATAACTCCAGTTGGGAATATTCCCTTCTTTTGCGATTCAGCGTTCTCAGTGAGTTGCTGGAGTTAGTTACAAAGGAAGCCACTGGTGATCGAGGCGGTCGCCGAGCATAGGTTTCACCGCTGTGGACACGGGCCCGGCATCCGAACTCGACACTTTGAGCAGGGATGTTGGGGGCATGAGCTCAAGCTTGACACGTGAGTCCATGGACTCAGCATTCCTACTTCGATGCATCAAACAGGGAAGCTGGAGGGACAGACTCTCGGCAAACAACCAGTTTGGACAGACTCTCGTTGCACAGAGGGGTCTAAAAGGTCCAACGACTACCAGGACGTTTCATGCAGGATGTTGGCTACTTCAGATCTCCCTACAGGGTACCCAGACACATCTGGCATGTTTGTCCAAAGTAGATCTTCTGTTTATGGATGCCATGGATCAGAGAAATCTGCACCTGCATTTCCTCCCTTTTCCTCCTCAACAAACGGCGGCATGAACTAACATATCGTCGTTAACACTGCAACATCGCGCATCTCACTTTTTATCGATTTTGTGCTATGCATACCGTTGGATTCAACATTTCACGCTCTTTTGAATGGTTACACATTGTGCCGTGCGGGCTCCAGAAGCCCGAAAATCAATTGATGGCAACAGTGCATATCTCTAGTGGCCATGGAACTGTGCACATCTCAACCACTTGATAATGAAGACGACACCACATTCAGGAGCGCTGAGAAGATCGACCGAAGCACATCTCAGTACAAAATGAGCAACTCTGCATATCTCTGCAAAAACCTCGGTTCACATCTCAGCTTAAAAAAAAAAAAAAAAAAAAAAACGCTGCAAATTTTACACAAGGGTTTGTTATTCTTTGACATATCTTTTATATATATATGTTACTTTTACAGACATTTAATTCTGTCAATGAAAATTTTTAAAAACACTTTTTTAAATTTTTATATGTATTTCAAAAAAAAAAATTTGGGGGGGGGGGGGGGGGGATTTTTTTCTTCAAAAATGAGCTTTTTCAAAAATTCTTTAATTTTTACTCGAAAAATATTTAACCTCATGGGATCCTTCAAAAATCCCATTTTTTGCTCCATGAAAGCCCTATAGATCGCCACAGTGAAATCGGATCGTTCCGGGACCCCCAAAAATGGATTCTACGTCCAAAAGTACTTCGAAAACGACACCTAACTCGATCCCATAGCTAAAAGCCTTCAAAAAAACCCTCCCGTAGCCCCATTTTAGCTCCATAGCGCCCCACGGGTTTTGGCGATCGGACTGAAAATCTTGCGGGCACAACTAGATGGTAAACCAAGTATTTTGTCAAAATTTCAGATTAAAAAAAAAAAAAAATTCCTCCTGCCCAAAACGGCCCGGACGGCGGACGGAAATTTCGGATTTAGAATGTAGACGGGTGATTCCACGAAAACTGGAAATTTTTGATGTCCAAATATGAGTGAAAAATTCTTTCTTTGTTTATAGATTTTTTGATTAGGCTTACTTTGAAGGTGGTTCAGATGAAGTTTAGCAACGAATTCAATCATACAAGTGCTCCGTTTAGCAAGAATAGAAAATTTTGTAAATTCGTAAGATGAGGGAATGAGGTAGGTATGAGAATGAGGAAAACAAATAAAATGAGACGCCAGATTGATTTTGAATGTATAATAAATTGACTCTAGCGTACATTGCGTTGGTCTACTCAATTAATGAAAAATAGGAAATATATTTAGGTAATATAATAAAATCGTAAGAATGTAGGATCATCCTCATTCTCTCATTCCGAACCTCATTCTCTCATTTACCTATGATTAACGTGAGAGAATGAGAATGAGAGAATGAGGTTTTTGGCTTCAAAATAGGATGCTATTGCACACATTGTAATTACTGCAATTTTCAAAAACCACATGGCACAAGCACTTGGCAACACTCACTATGTGACTGATAATCAAAATTCTGAAACTTACCGCAACTAGTTTATGAAAGATGAGAGAATGAGAATTCAAGTGCCGAAAGATAAAATTCTCCCACAAAACAGGACACCGACTGAAGAGGGAGGATATTTTGACAATGACGATTTCTCGACGTGCAGACGCGATGTGTGGAAGTGTTGCTGACCCATTTTTCCGGTCCTACTGGGGGCATGGCGGACACACGACTTTCTCAAAATAATGTGAGAGAATGAGGTGACTACCTCCGTGACAGCCACATGATGTTGTCCTTACTCAACACGGTTCACTGTTAAAATCCGTATTCTCTAAAAAGTTGAAGGTGAAGAGCAGGTGAAAATAACGATACATTGGATTTTGGCGAAAATCTACTTGGTTCATCGTCAGTAGTTGTTGAAGTTGGAAACTCTGAGAAAGGGGCACGTGAGAGAATGAGGATATCGAACTTCAAATTTGAAATTTCATACCTAAGTTTTCAAGGAAAGGGATGAAACTTGATTCGAATTAAACCTATCGTCTTCTCCCTTAAGCCCAAAAATTTTTTTTTTTTAAATCAAATAGGAGAGCCATCGTGTTTGAAAGACCTAAAATTTCCAGTTTTCGTGGAATCACCCAGACCTCTTGAAACGGATAATGTCAAATTTTGAGGCCGTTCGGAGTCGTCGACCCCCGTCGCGAAAACATAATATATATTATATAATAGGTGTCTACCTAGGTGTATTATTCCTAGAATAATAAACCAAAAGTACCTAATGAATTCATTCCTTTATGATCTCATACAGCTCAGTTAGGATGGAAGTAAACAACCAAAGGCCTTCCATCAGAGTCAGGTATTTTATGTAGAAATACACCTCCTCCGTGATGTGTCACGATCTGCCAGCCTGGAAGATGATATCGATGCAGTAATGGAGGATTCGCGAACTCCAGGTTGGCACGATTGGTCGAGTTGGCCTGGAGTGTGTAGATCCTTGGAAGGGTGCTGAGGGGAATCCAATATCAAACACCAAGTATCGTGATTGGTATCGGTTTGCTCAGAGCTCGCGATTACCTGAAATCAGCTGACCAGCCATGGTGACCATAAGTGAAATGTCACCAAAAGAATCGTGGCCAGCTGACCCAGTCTTACGAGGGGCCGATCTCCTGGCTCCCGGGCGTCACCGGATTCCTCTCCAATTAAAATGAATGGGGGGAACTGCTAATCATACCACGATTCCTCTCCGTAGAATGGCAGGATTCTTCTCAATTAATGAGGGAGAGGGTCGAGAATACGAAAGAAAAAGTGAAAGTGCTATTTGTATTATGGTTCCAAGCTTTGCAGACTTGTCCAAGGCTTGCAAAGTTGGTGGCAAGCTGGATAAGGGTTTCCGAGGTTTGCCAAGATGGTCCCAAGCTTTCCAGATCTGTCCAAGGCTTGTAATGTTGTTGCCAAGCTGGTAATTGCTTCCAATGCTTGCCAAGAAGGTCTCGATTTTTCTAGACCTGGCCGAAGCTTGCATAGTTGGTGCCAAGCTGGGGATGAGTTGAGACTTCGTCCAAGGATGGATTGCCTTAGCCCTTTCGACGGCGGGGGTGGATCGCCGGTTCCTGCTCAACCCATCGCTTCTATACTATCTGTAAGAGATAAAGTTAGGGAGTGCAGTGAAAAAGTTCACATTACGAGCCTCGGCAGCGCTGGGAGTGCAGCGGCAATCAACCGGAGAGTCAAAAATGAAAGTCCTATCAGCCAGGAGTGCTGTGGATAGTCCCCGACCCGCCATGGGCTTGACGCAATTAGGTGAGAGGAAACCTGCCGTAACGCAATTAAATCTGCTTGGAGTAGAAGAAGAAGGAATTTGGAAGAAGAGAGGAGTTTGGAGAGGAATCGTGAAGAAGAGAGGAGTTTGGAGAGGAATCGTGGACCTCCCCTCCAGACGAGATGTCGTCAATAGGGGCCTGGGCAACGGATAATTGGTTCTGCTGACCTGGCATCCTCAGGTTAAGTGTCACCAGGGGATTCTCAGTCTGCAGGATCAATAATTGATCCTGCAGACCGGGAATCCTATAATAATAATTTTTAATTATTAAATATAATTTTAATTATTAAATTTAATTTTTTAATAATTTTTAATTATTAAAAATGCACTTAATTGAAATTCCGTGAAGGAAGTGCTCATGAGCCGTGCATATAGACGCAGTTTGGTTTCAGTAACTCGGAGCTGGCTTGGGGTAGGTAAAGGTATGTGCAATCAACAAAGTTAAGTAATAAATTGACTCGTTTCCCGAGCAAAGATTCTATTAATACCACTATCTCGGTTCGATGACGTCAGCAACCTCAACAAAATGTTCTCCGTCGCTGCAAACTGCGCTGTAAGAATCTATGAAGAGCGTAGGTACAACGTCGAGGCTGTTAGACGACAAAAAGCGAGGGCACGGGATGCATAAAGCTTTCAAAAAACCTGTCCGACGATGCGATTAATTTTGACGGCGAACGTTTACACGGACGTCAGAGGATGATCTGGCTAAGCGACGGGATCGTTCCGAGCGTGTATGAATCTCACCCAGACGTAAGCGTACATGTGAGACATAAAACCTACCGTCAACTCATTCTTGGTTGTTGATTCTGTCATCCGCCAATGAAACCTCGTTACCAGTGGAGTCTTGAAAGATCCTAACCCGTGGATCAAATTTCGGTTAGAAACTGATTGGTCCTGATGGGAAAAATTAATTTCACTTGGCCCATTGTAACCTTGCCTCGTGGTGACACAATTCGTCTCAGGGATCCGTATGACAAAAATCGTGAGGAGTTTCTAATAGAGCCATTCTCATGTTGTTACTCAACAAGAAAAAAAAAAAGAAGAAGAAAAACCGTTCGCTCTATCACGCTGCATAAATTATTTCTCGAGGGACTGTTGAAGGTGTTGAAAGCCCACCCACTTGTCTTTCAGGACGTTGATTGAACGATGTGACTTGACGGGTTCTTGTTCGCCGTGTGACGCGAGATGCCAATCGAATGTTTAAGTTCACTCGCATGCGGACATGAGGGCCTCGCTTCGCTCGGCTTTGGTGTAGGTGGTAGATTCGGTCACTAATTTCGGTTACAAAACACGAATAAAAAGGTTTGGTTTTGGAATTCGGATCCTTTAACGATAATAATACTTACCTAATATAAATATTAAATATTTTGATTTATTTAAATTTAAATATTAATAGTGATGTTGACCGTTTCAATTAATGTTGTTGGAAACTTGTTGAGGGTCAGTCAAATAAGACGAGATTTTTTGCCGACGTTTCAAGAGATATATTCTCCTATCATCAGGGCAAGTGCAGGGAAAAGGGCAGCACACGATGTGAGCCGTCGCTGTCGTACAAATATACTCACGTACGTAGTATATTTGTACTACAGCGACGGCTCACATCGTGTGTTGCCCTTTTCCCTGCACTTGCCCTGATGATGGGAGAATATATCTTTTGAAACGTCGGCAAAAAATCTGGTCTTATTTGACTGACCCTCAACAAGTTTCCAACAACTTTAAATATTAATTTTTAACAGTTATTGTTGTTAATGAATGATTGTCAAATTCGTCGATTTTAAGATGAATGATGAGACACTCAACTTCTTAAATACTAGCACGCAGGTAGGAGGGCCTCGCTTCGCTCGGCCACTTTCTCACGGTGAAGGGGAGGGGCGGCTCGATTAGCTCGCGCATTTGCGCGTACTTGCCTCCTGTCCAACCCCCCTGGTGATGAAATTACCCAGAAATCGTATCTCAACTCCACCAACTGGTGAACAGGGAGGCTGCGATGGTGAGTCTTACCGTTCAAGTACAGACATATGAAAAAACACCTGTGAAACGATTGTTGGGGGTGTTCCTACGTGATTATAATGTGTTCCTAATCGCTTTTCCGTATTATTATTATAATTTGTGTTTTGTGTTTGAGAGAAAGCCTCAAGCGTCATATCTGTGAATTACTGTTGTGGTCTACAAACTTAAATGGAGGTGTCGATGTAGAATGGGTGGAAGTACGAGCTACGGGATGGCTGGAAGAGTCTAGTTGTCCTGTAGTGTGTCTTTCCTCAGAGCGGGGCTATGGGGAATCCAATATCAAACACGAATTGTCGCTTATGGAGGCCTGACGACCTTACAAATGGCTTGACAATCTTACGAAGGGCATTTCTTCCCACGCCTACAAGCGTAATGTCGCTAATAGGTGCCTGCGCGCTGCCATAAATATCCAGCGGATCCAACTGAAGTGTTGGCAAGGGATGCCTGGACAGCGGATCTAACCAAAAAAGTCACTGGGGTTAAATGACATAATTAATCGAACAGTGAAAGGATACCTGACAGTGAGATAAGGGACAGTCCGGATCGTGAGAGGTGAAGCCTCCCCCACGAGGAGCTCCCCCCCCCCCCCGATCTCACCGTCAGTCACAGCGCTTCGCGTGGCGGGCTGGTGAATTGAAAGAAATAGAGTGTGGCCCAAGAGCGCCTCTACATACATACATACCCACAGACAATAGTAGATCCAGAGGATGGCGGCAGTTTCGGTAAAATTCATTTTATGATAGATTTTCTAAAAGTTTAGACATGAATTAAAATTTAACTGCTAGATTTTGCTTATTTCAATTTCCTAGCAGAAGAGCTAATTTCAACAGAGCATTATTTAATAATGCCGACACTATAGACAACGTCTCTCGCCGTCATGCCATTTCAAGAACAGATCGATCGGCTGGAGGGCTGCTTTTGTTTAGAAAGCTTTCAACGCTGAATATGCCATTTGATTAATTTACAACCTCTTATTGAGATAATTTCGTAAATTTGCTGGCTTTGAAGTGCGTGGGAATTTATCGTAATCATTGTAATTAACATTGACCGTTATAAATATAGACAGTGCTCAATTTTATGTGACATAAACTCACGAAGGTAGAACGAGTGGTGGGCGAATGAAATATGGGTTGAAACGAGAGCGGTGTAGACTTGAAACGATGCTGTGTGAAGTGGGTTCCGCCATGATTGGATTTGTTCTCATTTCTGTCCAGCCTCGATGGAAAAGTTCGCCGGGGGAGATAAAATTGTCACGGGAACTCGAGTAAACAGATGAAGAAAGCGAAATTTAGGTTAGCAATCGGCCGAATCCTTCACCTAGTTACCCGAAACCCTTGACTCAGTGTTTACGCTGAATTTCAAGATCTAATTCGCTCTGAGTAAACATTTCCGCCTGGCAGTTTCCCAGATGCAGTTATTGAATTGGGCGTGTCGAAAAACTACAGCGTGCGAGTAATTATGAGCCTCTCCTAGCGAGAAAACGGAACCTTTCCATCCATGGCCACGTATAGAGTGGGGGCAGACCAAAGAAAGGCTTCGGTACTTCAAAGGCTCTACGGGTCATTTGGTTTCTAAAGGGCGTAGCCACCAGCTCACGGCGCGTGAAAGACTTTGAGCCCTTCATAAGCACAGCATCGGCTCTCGATACAATAACTCAGGAAGATGTCAAGTTTTGATTCGTCACTTTTCTCAAAATTCGACGTGAAAATTTCGTCTTTTTGTGGGTGATTCCACTAAAAGTGGCGGAATAGTCTTTTCTTTCATTTTTGGATGGAACAGTAGTATTGCTACGGGTGAAAAAGCATTGAATTGAGATCCATATTCTCCAGGCTATCCATATTTTGCAAACATCCCAAAAATTGCCTGAGAATAGCCTCAATGTCATTCCCCTGGCCTGCCCCCTTCCCTACGTGCACCACTTCTCCAAGCAATCGCAGTCGTTCAGTTTGAGATTCCGGAAAACTACAAAGGTTCGTTTAGTCTTCAAGTGGTCTGCTATGAACCTTCGCAGTGCAAGCGTATGCACCTGTGACTTACAGGTTTTGGGTCATTCCCCTGTAAAATCTTGCAATTCCAGTCTATGAGAAAGTATTAGGACATGTCCAGCCTTCTGCTAAGGACATGTCTTTCAAAAGTTTAGAAAACAGTGGTTGTTAGCTCCATAACAATAGCCATAACAATCCTAACTCCATAACAATAACTGTGGGATATAATTTTGGTTTATTATTCTTGGAATATACCACCTATGTGATCGCGACGGAGGTCGACGACTCGGATCGGCCTCAAAATTTGACGTTATTCGTTTCAAAACGTCTACATTCTAAATCCGAAATGTCCGTCCGCCGTCCGGGCCGCTTTGAGCAGTAGGATTTTTTTTTAAATCTGAAATTTTGACAAAATACTTGGTTTGCCATCTAGTTGTGCCCGCAAGGTTTTCAGTCCGATCGCCCAAACCCGTGGGGCGCAATGGGGCTAAAATGGGGCTACGGGAGGGGTTTATTGAAGGCTTTTAGCTATGGGATCGAGTTAGGTGACGTTTTCCAAGTATTTTTGGACGTAGAATCCATTTTTGGGGGTCCCGGAACGATCCGATTTCACTGTGCCGATCTATAGGGCTCTCATGGGGCTAAAAATGGGATTTTTGAAGGATCCCAGGATTTTAAATATTTTTCGAGTAAAAAATACGGAATTTTTGAAAAAAACACATTTTTGAACAAAAAAATCCAAAAAAAATTTTTTTTAAATTTTTTCATTGACAGAATTAAATTTCTGCACAAGTAATGTATATCAATGAATAATAAACCCTTGTGTAAAATTTGCAGCGTTTTTGAAAACAGTGGTTGGTAGCTTTGATAGTGATGAATTTCACTCAACTTAGACTCAAGGCCAGTTCGTGTTTGAGACCGGTTGGAGTAGGTCAACGTTCAGATTCTCGGTGGCAGTTTTTATTGTATGTCATCCCCCTGTTGTCCATAACTTGGTTGTTTCCTTGGATATAATTTTTGGTTTATTATTCTTGGGATACCTACTCCTTTGTAATCGCGACGGAGGTCCACGACTCCGATCGGCCTCAAAATTTGACAACCGTTTCAAGAGGTCTAGATTCCAAAACCGAAATGTCCGTCCTCCACGGCGCACAGTGGTCCAGAATCGTCAAAAAGCGCTTAAAACTCAATAACTTTTGATGTAGTTGAGCTAGAAACCTGAATTTTCGCACATATACCAGTCTCATAACTGCAATAAAGGTATTGATAAGTAAATCAAATGTTATCAAAGTTAAACATTTTTAATAAAGTAACAGAATCGAAAATAAAGAATTTACAAATTTAAAACTACTAAAAAAAAAAACTCTTCTAGATTACCGTTTTTCGGTGGTAAAATAAAATATACCTTTAAAATGGAGTGACCTTAAAATAAAATTACTTGACATTTAATTCCAGGACAATAATACTTTTATTGAAAAATCCGATAACCCTCCTTCACTTAATCAACCTCCATGATATCAAGGGCTGGTTCTTCTTCGTTCAAGGTGTCATCGATTTCATCCTCACGTCCATGATTATCGAAGTGTCTTTTGGTCGTTATCTGAGTTCGTTCAGCTCTAGCACCGAAAGCCGCAGTTCGCCGCAGCTAATTTCGGTCTGGGATTTTTCTATACACGTCTACGGAATATTTAAGCCGGAAATTAGAGAGACGCAGAGAAACACAAAAGCTGTAGGACAAAAGGAAATCTGATAAGTGGAATTTTTTTCTTTTTCAGTACCTAACCCCGTCCTTGACGTCAACTCGACATATAGAACAATGCTTTTTTTGACCTTTGAACATCCCACTAAAACAGATTCAGATCAGCTTCAAAATTTAACATCCGTTTCAAGATGTCTAGATTCCAAAAAAGAAATGCCCGTCCGCCGTCTGGCCCGTTTTGGGCAGATTTTTTTTTAATCTGAAATATTGACAAAAATTTACCATCTAGTTGTGCCCGCAAGGTTTTCAGCCCGATCGCGCAAATCCTGGGGGTCTCTGTGGGACTAAAAAGGGGCTACGGGTGGTTTTTTTAAGGCTTTCGGCTATGGGATCGAGTCAGGTGTCGTTTTCGAAGTATAAACTTTTCTGAAGGTATTTAAGCTTCATTATGCCACGGGTAAAGAGCACTTAACCGTTGGAAAACATTCAATAGGTACCTAAGTTGCTAAAGGCACGAAAACATTTGCTGGTCCAGAATTCACTTTTAGTTGAATCACGAAGCAAATTTGACGCTCAACCGTTGGGGGAACCTTTTTATAAATTTTATACGTGACTACAGTGTATTCCCCTGTTCGGTATTCTTATCAGATATCTTGCTATGCCAACACGGTGTCTCTCCACCCACGAAACTGAAAGCGTTTCGAGCGGGCGGGCCGCGATAAGCCAGCGCGTCGTGTCGCGTCAATACCGGCATATTTCGGCATTGATTCATCCCAGCCGTCTGGAAACTTTTCCGCGCCAACTTCCAGCGGCAGCCCATTTCGTGCGTCAGATCCCGAGGGGCGTCTGCGGAAAGGGGAAAAACAAGTCTAGTAAGCTAAAACCCAGGTGTAAATGAACTTATAGCCTCAAGGGACAAGTGAACGACCTTCTCCGGCTATTTGGACCCCACATGCCTCGGTAGGGGTAATTTATTCATTATACGCCTCCCTCAGAAGCTATTATTTTCTCGGTGTAAAAACACTGCAAATTTAATGCAAGGATTTATCACCTATATTTGATGAAGGTAAACTATGCAAAAATTAATTTTGTGTAAATTTATTCGGAGAAAAAAAAAATACATGCCTTGTTTCTCAATAGATCAAGGACCCCAAAAAACGGATTATGCTTCCAACATTACACGGAAAACAACGTCTCATTTGACTTGGCGACATCTTTCATAATGCCCCACACGGCGAAATCAGATGGTTGTTAAAAATTTCACATAAATTTTATTTTTCGTCCGAAATAGTATTTAACAAGCCATCAATTGAATTGAATAGATGAGCGCAACCTTTTTGTTATTACCTTTAAATTTGTTAATGAGCAAGAGAAACTAAGAAACAGTAGGTATCTAGCGACCAAACTATGCCACACAACACATCATCCACGTGATGCTCATTACGTAAACAACTGCACCCTAACGAACGATGCGTAATAAAACCTTATGCCGATCAGAGGTAACGAACGGCTCAGGCTGCAAAAATCGTTTTGGAGTCGTTGGAATCAGCCTGAAAAGCTCATTCCATAGACCCTTGTACCAACGAAATCGGACAAAAACTTCCGTCCCCCTTTTGAGGCCTCCTTAGTTACACATCAGAGATAAACAACTTTCGTCGTGAAGGACCTCCCGAAAACCGATGAAGGGGATGAGGGAGGGAAAATCAAGGTAGCCTATAACCACCCCCGGAACTCGCTGATGACAATGAGACCACCCTCATGAAAATCTGTTGAGCCGCTCGGGCGTGATGCTCTGTACACAAAAAAACAAAAAAAAAAAAAAAAAAAAAAAAAAAAAAAAAAACACATGTCGAGGAGGTGAGCGCACCTTTCCATTTTTTGGAAAAAGGTTGCGCTAAAAACAACACCCCACTTGATATCGTAGCCGAAACCCTTAAAAAACAAGCCATCAATTGAATTGAATAGATGAGCGCAACCTTTTTGTTATTACGATATATTTAATGAGCGAGAGAAACTAAGAAACAGTAGGTATCTAGCGACCAAACTATGCCACACAGCACATCATCCACGTGATGCTCATTACGTAAACAACTGCACCCTAACGACCGATGCGTAATAAAACCTTATGCCGATCAGAGGTAACGAACGGCTCAGGCTGCAAAAATCGTTTTGGAGTCGTTGGAATCAGCCTGAAAAGCTCATTCCATAGACCCTTGTACCAACGAAATCGGACAAAAACTTCCGTCCCCCTTTTGAGGCCTCCTTAGTTACACATCAGAGATAAACAACTTTCGTCGTGAAGGACCTCCCGAAAACCGATGAAGGGGATGAGGGAGGGAAAATCAAGGTAGCCTATAACCACCCCCCGAACTCGCTGATGACAATGAGACCACCCTCATGAAAATCTGTTGAGCCGCTCGGGCGTGATGCTCTGTACACAAACAAACAAAAAAAAAAAAAAAAAAAAACATACATGTCGAAGAGGTGAGCGCACCTTTCCATTTTTTGGAAAAAGGTTGCGCTAAAAACATACATGTCGAAGAGGTGAGCGCACCTTTCCATTTTTTGGAAAAAGGTTGCGCTAAAAAAGCGATGCTTTATATCATAAAGTGTAGAATAGAAAAACTGAAGACTTGGGGAAATGAAAAAACCCGTGAGGAAATAGAAATAAACTTGAGAGGATGGGACCAAAATGGTCTTAAAGAAATCAAAGAAAATGGAGAACACGCAAAAAAACGCAAGGCTTCGGCGGAGCTCTCTTGACACTTTCGTATAAAAAGTGCATGAGAAAGTCACAAAGACAGCTCCGCCGAAGCCTTGCGTTTTTTTGCGTGTTCTCCATTATCTTTGATTTCTTTAAGACCATTTTGGTCCCATCCTCTCAAGTTTATTTCTATTTCCTCACGGGTTTTTTCATTTCCCCAAGTCTTCAGTTTTTCTATTCTACACTTTATGATATAAAGCTTCGCTTCCTTCGGGGTCCCTAGACGGCCCCATTTTTTTTCCCCGACATTTTTTCTTCGCATCAGCACCTCTGAGAGAAAGATCTATACACCGGCCATCTATCTCTGATAACACAGGCCGGCCTCGTGTATGTACATATATATTATATATGCAACCTACACCGGGAGTGAGTGCGGGCGCTCCGAGTCCGCATCAGCTGCCAGTATAGTGTCCTATATATTTATATATTTAATTCAACTTTTCGATAATCGATTCGATTTAAATCGATTCATTTAATTTACATCCATTTCCGTCCGGGAGAGATCTCGTAGACCTTGCGAGCACCCCTTAAAGGCTGATGTCCCACCCGCTCAGAGTGAAGAGTGTGGGCGGGGGGGGGGGGGGGGGGGTAGAGGCAGTATAGTGTCCTATATATATCGCGTAGAGACTGACTCACGACTCGTTAGAGACTGACTCACGATTTTCACGGGGAGACTCCCCGAGCGGCGAGCGTTCCTAGCGGGGGAGGGGGGGCGTCAGTATAAAAGCTTCGCTTCAAAAAAAAAAAAAAAAAAAAAAAAAAAACCTCCCGTGGCCCCCATTTAGGGCTAGGTATGTACAATTTCCTTGCGGATAATCACCGTCGTCGGAAGCAAAAATACAATCTCCGTGCGGGGGGCTCGAAGGGTAGAGTACAAATTCCGTGCGGCCTACAGGGAGGTACACTTATGTCAAAGCTGGTGGCGACGAATCCAGAACGAAGGGGCTCGCCCCAGAATTTAAAAACGTCAATTCGGAGGTTGGACGGTGTTCGAGGCTGATTTTCGGCCACAGTAAACTCGAAAAATTTTTGGATTACCTGTTAAACACGTACATAGCTGACGATGCCTCATTTCCACCCACTCTCTGGAGCGAATTTTCCTGTTCCACGGCCAGGACGACGAATAGCTGTGAGGCTTTTTACTCCAAATTTAATCAAATGTTCCACAAAAGTCATCCGCACATCTTCAAGTTTATTGAAGCACTTGAGGGCATTCAGGCCATGGCTTACGTAAAAATGCGGTCCAAGCCCGAAAAATCAGCCGAAATCAGGAAAAAAGAGGAATTTCTGAGGCAGTAGATGCTTGCAGACTCTTCGGACAAGATCTCTCGGATCGTAAAATTTTGACAACTCGCGATTTTCCGCGAGGCTGTTGCGGTGTGAATCAGTTCGCCTCCTCGAGGTGCACCCTGGGTAGCGCTAAAAGGACTGCATATAGGTAGAGGCACGGAGTTTGTACATGACCGCACGGAGTTTGTACACACAGTTCCACAGAGCCCCTCGAGGTTGAGCGATTGGGCTGAAAACCTAGCGGGCACAACTAGATGGTGAACCGAGTATTTTGTCAACATTTCAGATTTAAAACGCTGCAAATTTTACACAAGGGTATATTATTCTTCGATATAGGTTACTAGTGCAAAAATTTAATTCTGTGGAATAAGAAATTATGGGAAAACCTTTTTTTTTTTTTTTTTTTCGGATTTCGCTTTTTACTTGAAAAATATTTGATCTCCTGGGATCCTTCAATAATCATTTGTAGCCCCATGAAAGCTCCATCGCAGCAGTGAAATCGGATCGTTACGGGACCCCAAAAATGGATTCTACGTTCAAAAATACATCGAAAACGACACCTAACTCGATCCCATTGCCCAAAGCCTTCAAAAAACCCCTGCCGTAGCCCCAATTTAGCCCCATAGCGCCCCACGGGTTTGGACGATCGGGCTGAAAACCCCCAGACCCCCCCCTAGTGAGTGTATTGCCGCTTGTGGGTGCACTTTTCTAAATAATCGATTCGATTTAAATCGATTCATTTTTTGAGAATCCGACATCCCTCGGACGACCTTGCGGGGATGGATGGGAGATGGTGGGCAACGAGTGTGTGCGAGGGGGGGGGGGGGGGGTAGATAATAGGCGGTAGGAGTAAGCAGAGCAGGATTCACCTGCCAGAGACGGCCGCCCAGTTTTCAGGCGTGATTTGAACAAATCTAGAAAATAAACTCATCGCCTAAATTCGCTCATTGTCGGAATGAATGTGGTCGATATCTCCTATTAAAAATCGGATCTTTAGGTAGGATTAGGAAGAAACGCAGAAAAAATCCGTCAATTAACGACCGAATAAATCGAAAAAAATTGATTTCGCGGATTCGCGCGCGCCAAAAAATTCACGCAACCCGCTTATCGGACGTAAAATTGGGCGAGGAATCCGAATCCGCCAAAAAAATTAGGGGTTCCCATTTGAAATAAGAAAGTTGATGGCAACTGCGCCCATTTGCGCGCATTTTTGGGGGGGCTCGACCCCCCTATTCGAAGTTAAAAATCTCATTTGTAGCTCATGAAAGCCCTATAGATCGCAACAGTGAAATCGGATCCCAAAAAACGCTGCAAATTTTACACAAGGGTTTATTATGCTTTAATACATGTTACTTGTGCAAAAATTATTTCTGTGTCAATGGAAAAAATTTTGGAAATTTTCTTTTTTGATTTTTTCAAACCGTCGTCGTCGACCCCCGTCGCGAAAACATAGGTGTATTATTCCAAGAATAATAAACCAAACCCCTCCCGTAGCCCCATAGCACCCCACGGGTTTGGGCGATCGGGCTGAAAACCTTGCGGGCACAACTAGATGATAAATCGAGTATTTTGTGAACATTTCAGATTTTTTTTAAACTTCCTACTGCCCAAAACGGCAGCAATAAACCAAAACAAAGTGCTCGGAAGTGAAGTTTAAATACCTAGTCCAAGTAAATAATATTTACTGCATATTATGCAGAGCTGGTTTCCCGAATCTCGTTCTCAGAAAATACTATAATATAGTATAATATATTATATACCCTCGAGGAAACACATGTTCAGGAAATAAACCCCTCCAATCAGTTCAATTCGATTTGTTAGGCTTTATTTTAACGGGAAAAACCCCCTCTAGGATTAGAGAACGGAGAGGGCCGGCGAAGAAAAGACGAGACAGGCGATAATTAAACGCGTTGAAGGGAAAAAGGAGGTTCCCGAGAAAATCGCTGCTTTGTGAAAACGGAGCTTTGACTAGGGAGGTGTTGCATTGTGATTTCCCTCCAACGAAAGATTTTTTTACAAAGGAAGCCAGTTGAAGTGTTTCGAAGGCAGACGCTTTTGGGATTGTGTAGCGCGTGACGGGAAAACCCCGTTTGCGGCGAAAACTCACGTGGATTTATTTTTTACCGAAGGAATTAAATTAAGGGGAAAATCCTTCATTTGGAGCGAATTTGATAATTAAAAAGTCCTTTGAAACTCTCCCGTCGTCAAATATTCATAATTTTAATCAAGGAAATGAGAAGGGCCGGGGCCTCGGCGATGTATAAAGTGATCAAATCAAATGAAAGAGATGTCAAAAGGGCGCTTGGCTCCTATCCCAAATGGGGTCAAGGGATGCGTAAGGGAAACCCGCCAGTTGGCCCACTTCTGGAAAACAATTTCTTCTAAAGCTACCGTTTGAAAGTAATGTATCTTTCCCCTAGTTTCCACGAACCGTAGGAAATGTTGTTTTTCATTTTAATTTGACAACAGGAAGGACTTGGACACTTTGAGCTACTGGATTTTAGCGTCGTGGGTTCAATTTGTTCCTTTTTGTTTGCTCGGTGATGCCTAAGAATGATAAGAAATATTTCAGAACTGAAAGATCAATAAGACAGTTTAGTATTTGTTGCTGAATCAGATTCGGATGAGGTGAGGCATGACGTGTACGTAAATGAGGTCGCGTACCTAAATCAATATTTGTGTTGTATTTGGCGGAGTTCCAAAAGCGTCATATCTTAGATGTTGCGGTCCTTCGTGGAGGAAAAGGGAGGGAGTGGAGGTTAAGTTTTCTCTGGTCGATGGCACGAGTTGTGATCTGGTCCTGAGATCCGTGCAGGTGTGGAAACGGGAGATCCACTTTGGGCCAGATGTGTCTGGGTACCCTGGATTAGAGTGCCTGGTTCCTCCAGTAGGGAAATCTGAAGGACTATACGTCCTGTTGGACTTTGCAGATCCCACAGTGCGACGCGAGTCCGTTTCTCCAGCTGTTCGGTTCGTCGAAGTGTCTTCCTGGGCCTACTTTCTTCGAGTGTCCGACCAGAGTGTTTTCAATGGGATCTAGATTCACACCTTCCAAACATTCGAAAGGGAAGTCAACGGTGTCAAGTAGGGGGGAGATGTGTCTTGTTTTTTCAACGATTCAGTTTTCCCCAGGTCAAATCCTGCAATCGCAGGAAAATACAAAGGGTCCCCCAGACTCCTGCCTCCGGATCTGATAAAATTGCGGTTTTTGGTTTATTATTCTTTGAATAATTCACCTACGTGATCGCGACGGAGGTCGACGACTTCGATCGGCCTCAAAATTTGACATTATCCGTTTCAAAAGGCCTATTTTCCAAAACCATATTGTTCGTCCGCCGTCCGGACCGTTTTGGGCAGTAGTATTTTTTTTAAATCTGAAATTTTGACAAAATACTTGGTTTACCATCTAGTTGTGCCCGCAAGGTTTTCAGCCCGATCGCCCAAACCCGTGGGGCGCTATGGGGCTAAAATGGGGTTATGGGAGGGGTTGTTTGAAGGCTTTGAGCTATGGGATCGAGTTAGGTGTCGTTTTCGAAGCATTTTTGGACGTAGAATCCATTTTCGGGGGTCCCGGAACGATCCGATTTCACTGTTGCGATCTATAGGGCTTTCATGGGGCTAAAAATGGGATTTTTGAAGGATCCCAGGAGGTTAAATACTTTAAGAGGAAAAAATAAAGAATTTTTGAACAAAAAAAATCAAAAAAAAAAAAATTTTCCGAAATTTTTTTCATTGACAGAATTAAATTTTTGCACAAGTACTAACCTATATCAAAGAAATCTTTGTGTAAAATTTTTTGATTCACAAATTTTCGCTGACGCATTCTTCGACATGAAGCGACATGAGCGTGAGGGGAGTTTTTTTATAATTGAAAAATCTTCAAAGCAAACCTGTTACTGACAACAATCTGGAGGGTCTCATGTTGAGGCTTGCGGGTGGCTGGCCAGAGTAGTGAGCTGAGTGGCTTCGGTCGTTTCGGCCCTCTTCGCCATTGCCCACTGCTTGGTTCCTTCTCCCTTATCACCTAGAGTTTTTGTGCGTGAGCTTCATGTGATCCCGTTTTGGTTTATTACTCTTAGAATAATTCTAAGATAATTATTACTAATTAATTATTATTTTAATAATTATTAATATAATAATATATATATATAATTAATAATAAATTATATATAATTTATTATTAACAATTATTAATTATTATCCATTTTGGTATTATCCGTAGGTAATGTCAAATTTTGAGGCCGATCGGAGTCGTTGACCTCCGTCGCGATTTGACGTGATGAGTTAGTGGTAACTTTGGATTCGTATTTTCAAGCGGAATGCAGTGGTACCCATAGGTTTGAACATTCACCAAGCGATAGCGTCTCTAATAAACGGATCGGACAACACCACGAAGCTCGTTGTGGAGTGATTAGACTGATAAAAAATCGTTTTTCTCTCTCCTGAAAAGCTGTGAAAACGAGCTCGGTGGTGTTGTTGTTTCGTCGACGCCAAGTAGCACGAGCTCTTCAAAGCTATTAGCAACCCCCCCCCCCCCCCCCATCATGCTTCGGCTAATTTTGCGCGGGTGCCTCAACAACAGGAGAATAAGGAAGGGCTCACTCTACCCTGCAATTGAGCCACCACTCGAGCATCATTTATAATGGGGTGTGACCATTGGGAGACATTGCCCGACCAGCTGAAATGCCAAAACGAATGCCCTGAAGCGAAAAGAGCCGGAAACGTACACCGTCGTGGAACCCCTCAGCTTCCATGACAGCCCGCTCACTCTTAAATGAAGGTTATCCCCGATGCATGTGCCTTGCCGAGCCCTCCAGGTATGTGCACCACCACAGCCAGGGTCGTCGGCCAGTGTCAGTCAGTCGAGGTTTGTGGGGAAGTCCTCATGAGCCGAACCATGCTGCTGCAGCTAGTCGGCCCTGTGTCCCAGAAACACCCACGTCATCTCCATCCGCCACTAATGAGGAGCTTTCGAAAGTGAGCCTACCAGTGGCCTTGGCAGCCACATCTTCCGCCACCCACTGACGACCATGGCCATCACCTGGTGCAGAGGGGCCCAGGGCCCAGGCTCAAAGCTTTGCCACATCAATTGGAAGGGAAGCCTCTTCCGTATCCGAAATGCGTTTGTTGCCATAATAAGGCAACATTCATGATGAGTAGAAGCGATGCACCCACGTCCCCGCACTGTCTAAAATGCGTCCCCTAGCGGCGCATAGCCGTATTGAAACTGGCACTGGTATCAATCGGACCATGCAATACCATTCAGTTTCCGTAATTTACCATTTCGGTTTATTATTGTTGGAATAATACACAATTCTCATCGGCCTCAAAATTTGACATCATCCGTTTCATGACATTTAGATTCCAAAAACGACAATCCACCGTCCAGTTGTGCCAGCAAGGTTTTCAGACCGAACGCCCTAATCCGTGGGGCTAACGAGGGGCTATAGTCCCATATATGGGAGGGGTTCTGACGGTTTTCGGCTATAGAATCAAGTGGGGTGTCGTTTTCGAAGTATTTTTCGACGAAGAATACATTTAGGGGATTCTACAACCATTCAATTTCTCCGAGGGGATTTATGGGGCTTTCATGGGATTTTCGAGGATTTTCACAATTATTTGTGTGTCACCAAGAAATACCCGGTCGGCAGATTACGTTTGCGCCAGAAGGGTGAAAATAAGCGGAAAAATCATCTACAATTGCGTCAGTCGTAAACCCTACATTTGCGCCAATAAATAGTGTTAAAAACTACCTTTGCGCCGCTCCAAAAACCTTCAATTGCGCCAGGGCTTCATTCAGCAAGAAGCGTCAGAAAGTTATTGAGTTTACCTTATAATATAAGGTAAACTCAACAACTTTCTGACGCTTAGGTCAATAGGTATATTATACCTATTCAATATACCTAGGAGCGGTTATAGTTTTTATCTGTACATTACTCACCGTTACATTCTCACGAGTGCTTCACAAGTTTTCGGGCGGCTATGGATTTCCCCACGGACCTTCCTTCATTATGGGCTCAGATCGGCTTAGGAATATCTTGGGATTCCACAACATCCATTAGCGTCGTCCTACCGATACCTACCTTGGGATTCCACTCCAGGTTGAGAGGTCAAACAGAGCCAAACCATTGAACAGATCGAGCCGTTGAGCAGCAGGGGTAAAGCAGGGTTCTGTTCTGGGGCCAACCCTGTTTTTGCTGTACGTAAACGATCTAGCCAAATACCAATTTAACAACAGACAAAGCTGCGTGTTAATGTAAATATGGCTGTGCTAGTGAATGGCTCCCTCTGACGCCCTCTGCCTCAATCTCCAACCTTCAGACGAAATTTTGCTAGCTTGGTGGACATCCAATTCTCACAGACTGAACTTCGACAAGACGGAGGATCATCGGTTCTATTTGAATGATTGGGCGACAACTCACGAACTTCCTGGGATTCTGGATCGACAGCCGTATCTCTTGGAACTGAGTGCAATCCATATTGGGGCAATTGAAATGTTGAGGCGAGGCTCAAACCAAAAGACATGAGCCTTACCGAAAACTGAGGCTGGAGTCCAACAGGACATGAGCCAAGCATAGAGAAAAGCAACCAGCAGATCGAGCCAAAGCAGTAGACTTCTGCTTGACTTCCCACGTTCACTTTCCATACCTTCAATTAGCGGAGTGACACACCGAACTCCCGACTTGCTACGGAGACAATCTCAGCATTAAATGCCAATTTTGTCACCTAGTGTGAAACCGTGCCTACATTGGCTACATTGGGAATAGAAGGGGTCTGAGGCCAGGAGGGTCCCTAGTCGTAGACGTGGCGCAAATGTAGGAACATTTTCCCTATTTTCCCGTAGGTAATCCAATTGGCGCAAACGTATGCCTCTTGTCTTTCTAAACTGGCGCAACAAACATAGTTGAGTTGGTGCAAATGTAGTCATTTCTTTATCAGACTGGCGCAATCGTATGGTAGCCAATTAACCGACATCGAAGAATGATAAACCCTTGCGTAAAATTTGCCGTTATTAACAAACAAAGCACATACTATGTGCCACATAGATTGTGTGAGTAAATGAATGGTGGTCATCGATCCATTCAGCTCCTTCGAATCGTCAGTTTTTGAAAGCTTTGAACGCACCCCGCAACATCCTGCGGACGAGAGTTTGGTGTATTTGCCTCACACCGTATCGAATCCCCTTCCACCGAGTCATTTTTCCTTACCGGAGAAAATGTGATCTGAGCAAGGGCGGAAGATGCGAAAGGGGATTCTTCGTCGGAGGGGGAAGGGCTCTTTGTCGAACCAGACGAACGTCCCCCGTTTCGACCACAGTGGCAATCGATAGCCTTCACAACCCCTTTTTCGCATCATCCTCTCATGAGTACTTGAGAGGTTCTTTCATTCACCATTCGTTAAAGATCATTATATGCAAGATATACGCATATAAATTTTATGAAATTGAAAAATTATCATGGTATGCGTTTGACTGATTTTCATACGAACACACTTTCCTGACAAGGAGTGTGAGATGTTTGAGACTTATCAGATTTTCCTAGATAGTGAAGATATCACTCACTCTGGGTGGAATCTACATCAACATCCATGTACGGTGTTATAATAGTAGGAGTCAAGAACGATGCTTTGCATTAGGATTTAATCTAGGCCTAGATTAACCAGCCGGCTGGTCTGTCAAAAGTTGATAATTGAAAAGATGTACCTATTTTTTTTTTTTAATTTTATGTTTTTTAGCTCTAAGTAGGTGTAAGTTTGGGTGGCCATACGTCCTTTTTTAATCCGTCCTTTGTTTATCTCTATTATCGGTTTTCGTAGGACCAGAAAGTTGGCTGTGGGTTTTTCTTTTGAAACTGTGTAGCGTCGTGAGTGCCAGTATATCGCACCATCAGCGCAACAGACCTTTTTTTCTGAAGGTTTTCAGGACGAGCGTTCTAAGTTTTCGAACGGAGTGAAAAAATTTAAGATATTGTTCTAGAAAAACTACAGCCGCAGCAAGGGAGAACATTGATGCTGACAGTTTCCATGTTTCATGAAGAAGACATTGCCTTTTTAGTCAACCTGAATTAGTGACCTGCTGAGCGGACCCTCTAGTACAATATGCTGTACATTCCATTAAAGTTAGAACTGTGGTAGGTCACAGCACCATAAAACGTATTTGGTCGAATTGACCTGTGAAGAACATAGGTGAGTTAAATCGACAAATAAACGTACCTGGTGAGCGGACCCAACAGGAATTTCATTACAATGCAGTCAGATACTCATAAACTGACATTTCCATGCGTAATTTGGAGTAAATTGACGAATATAATACATTCTGAGAGGATTCGTAGCCTTCCATTTCCACGACCACCCCAGCCTGATTCTTGCGCTCGTGACTTATTTTGGTTTACCGAATGTATCTTACGTTTGGATTGGCCGATTTTCAAAGTTGAGGGGTGAAATTTGAACAGAATTACATGCTCTACACCTTACTCTATGAGACATTTTTCGATTGGAGAAGCCGTTTTTATGTTACCGGAGTTTGAAAACGACTTTTCCTCAATTTTTGGGAAAATCGCAAAACGTAGCGGATTTTTGGCGATCGATTACGGGCGAACGGCTCAACCAAATGTAAAGTTAATTAGGTTTCTGAACGCGCAATTTAACGAACTTTAAAAAAGGACGGAGTGATTTTTTCTGTCAGACCAATATTTGTACCTCAAAACCGCAAAAAACCAAAACAAGTGCCTAAATTTTGAGGTTTTTCGCCGATTTTTCCACTTTCCGGGCTTTTCCGGTTTTGGCAAAGTTGAAATTCGTGTTCAGCGACCCAAAAAAACATAAGGGTACCGATTTTCAAAACTACGCAGAAACTTCCGATCAGAGGCCATTTTTTTGACTAAGGGGCTTGGACTAATTGGCGAGTTCTTCAAGTTTTTTTACGCTCCAATTCTTCTGCAATACAGGAAAAGTTCCTAACATTTTTCTGTTCGACGATATTTTTTAGTGCGCGATCTCTAAAAAAATTAAAAAACTGAAATGTTGCCGATTGGCAACATTTCAGCCTATGTTGAATGCATGAATGTTGATAAGTCGGAGCCAAGAATGCTTACCATTACAAGAAGAAATTGTTTAATTTCATTTATTTTTTACTAATACCTCTTAGGCTTAAAAACATAAGAAATTTCAACTCTTAACATGGAAAAACCGGTCTAAAATTCGCAGATGGCAATTGGTCCATTTATGTTTTCGACTGTATCGTCAGAATTATCACATCCATAACGTTCGTGCCGGTGTGGCCGATTTTGATGTGATCTTCTCCCGAATCGAAGTTTGAATAAAAGTTGTAGGAATCGTTGTCATTGATGTACTTCATGGCGTTGAGGTTTTTTTCCTTGGCGAGATCCGTCATGCCGTTGTAGCCGACTGCTCCTGCTGCATCGGTTGGGCCGTCGATACCGTCAGTGCCGCAGCTGAGCATCAAAATGTTGAAAAGTCGGTTGACGTGTTCTTGCGATGAAATGTCGTCGATTTCCAAAGAAAACCGAAGCGCGAGCTCTTGATTTCGTCCCCCTTTTCCACTACCGGTGACTTTAACTGTGGTTTCCCCTCCAAAGAGCAGAACAATTTTATTGGCTATGGTTTCCGTCGTGAGGGCCGTTTCTAGCTGTTTCAGCGCTTTTGGATCTATGCAAAGTGTGCTCTTGAGTTTTCCGACGCCTTCAGAGAACGCGGCTTTGTTGATGGTTCTCGCAGTAAATCTGCATATTAAAGTCGACAATCGAGCTAGCGCCAGAGCGACGTCCTCAACGTTTCCCTCCACGCAAGACGACATGATGTAACAACGGTCTCCATTTTTTTTTACCAAGTCACATCCAGCGTCGAGGGCATTTTTATTATTACCAATGATGAAATTGCTCGTGTGATTAAAAGCGTCAGACGGTTCTTGAGGGAAACCCTTGCACAGAACTTCTAAAACCGACTGGGGAACTTCGTCTCTTAGACCGTATTTTTTCAGAATTTCCGAAGCCATCGACGTTGGTGTACAATTTGCCACAGTAGGACCGCCAGCTATGAAGTCAAACTTATCATTTATGACGTCAGATATTATCAACGAAACTACTCGGGATGGGTAAGCAAGCCGAGCTAGTTTGCCACCTTTCAGAAGAGACAATTGTTTACGGACGGAATTTAATTCTATTATGTTGGCCCCCTTTTTAGCCAACAATTCAGTCACAGTTTTCTTTTCTTCCAGCGTTACTGGCGGAACAGGGTACGGCAACAAGGCAGAGCCCCCTCCAGAAATTAGCACAATCAAAACATCATTAGCTGTGAGTGGAGCAATCAATTCAGCCACCCTCTTCGCCGTAATTTCCGCTTTGGAATCTGGTAAATTGTTTTGAGCTCCTTCAAAGACGCTAATCTTTGAATTCCCCGGAGGGTGCTTCTCTTCTGTGCCCACTGGAACGCTGAGAATGCCCGTTTGGAGGTGATCCCCCAAAATGAGTTCGGTGGCTCTTCCCATTTCTAGAACTGCTTTGCCGAATCCGACCATGTAAACGTTATTTTTAAGAGGGTACGTCTCACCTTTGATTTGCAGTTTGCCATCTTTGACGGAGAGCTCTTTCTCAATGAGATTCCTCGGGGAAGCATACGCGACACAATGTTTGAACACTGCCTTCGAAAACGCTTTGAGTTCTTTCAACTGTGTCATCACTTTAACAGCTTCCATACTCAACATACTGGGGAGTCAGTCAACGGTGAGATAACGGCGATAAGAGCTCCTACCAGATACACTCACACACAAAAAACGAGAAATTAAATTGGAGAAGGTGAATGAGGCGTTCAGTGACCAAGCAACGTCAAATCATGGCTATTCAATGGAGATAACTGAGTAAGTAAACACAACTGGGAGTTGAGTCATAGGGATGATAACCTGGTGTCAAGGTTGAGCCCCAGTGTTGCCCCGCCTCCAGAACTCGCTCCCGGCATTGCCAACTGACGGCAGTTACGTCACACTTCCCGCTTATCCCGAGAGAGCTATCTTGAGAATGACCGCGTCGTTGGAGCAGATACGAAAACAACAACAGAGAGATGGCAATACATTGTATCACTCTTTGGCTCAGTTTCTGCAGATAACTCAACACCTGAGGATCTTAATTAAATTGTTGCCCACACCCTGAGGATTCTGTATGCTTAAAAAAGTGTCCGAGAACTCTTTTCTCTACAATGTTCGAGAGCCTCTCCTAATAACTACACCTTCATTTTACCAATAATTTTTTCATTCTCAAGCCTTTACTGTCATTTAAATTTCAGATACCTTATTATCGTTCACTGGTAGCCGAGTAAAGTTGTACCGGTAGGTTTATAGAGTCAAAACGGTGGTCGCTCACCTTAAAACAAGACCAGCTTGTGTAAACATTATAAATTATTCAGAGCGGCACACATTCCGGCGGATTTGTTTGGTTTTTACGGAGCCCACCTATTCAACGAATACTCATTCTTTCCGCTAGACAAGAAAGAGTAAGATAAGAAGACCTTCTAAGAAGAAGAAAAGTCTAAATTGTGTACAAATTAATTCTATAACAATAAAAAAAGTTAATTTACTAAATTTAATACAGGTATTAAATTACGCCTAATTAAACCAACAAAATTTAAATTTTATTATAATGTTTATGGACGGATATGGGACCCCAAAAATTTTTTAAAAAATTACGGATTTTGCGTCCCAAATTATTCGGATAACTACACCTCATTCGAAGCATCGTTCTAATGTCCCACTTGTAGCTCCATGAAAGCTCCATAAATCCCCACGGTAAACCTCCTTAGCCCTTTTTTAGCCCCACAGAGCTATAAACTGTCTATGTTTCGGAAACTAAGTTTTTGAAACAAGTCTTGTTCCTACAGCACCATTAGAAGTCTAGAAGAAGCTGTGGCTTATTTGAGAGATGCAAAAATTAGGGCAAACAGAGGTGAGCGCTTTGTGCACGTATATGACGACATTTTTGGACATCGAGGCTAAACCACCATTCCTACGGTCACGGATCCTACGTGTCTGTTGTGCACTGCTTCCGGCCAGCCAAAACAGTCGCATGCTATGAGAAAATGTGCAATACCAAATGTGCGGTACCAAGAAAAGGGGAATGAAGAAAGTAAATGGCTCCACGCTTTCTTCAGTAACTGAAGAAAGCGTGGAGCCATTTACTTTCTTCATTCCCTAAACTGTTTAGCGCATTTGCCTCCTGGTCCAGGAGGCCTGGACAAGTCGGAGAAGCCTTTACTGAACTCATAGCAGCAACCCCTACTCTATACCTACGTGACGACCGACCTCCGCCAATTTTTCAGTTTGATGACTCGATGCTGCAGAAGCTGCTTTTCCTCCTCTTATGCTTCCCCTCCTTCTGAGGGTCCTACAAAGTGGTACAGAGTTAGTGGCCGAAGTAGTTGTATCTATGAAGTTGTCCGAAATGTGAACGGCGCACAGTTCTGGCGCTTTAATATGGTTTTTCGGGACACGCTGTTGGCGCTTCCCTATGAAAATTTCGGAGGATGGCCGCATTCCTTGAACACCGGCACCAACCCTCCTTTGAAAACACCTCTTTCCTTCCACCATTCACAACATCTTTTCAATCGGTCTTGCCCCTTTTCGCTACCTCCCCCCTCCCCGGCACGGCGGTGTATTTTGACCTCCGTGGAGTCGGAATCGAGGGTTTTTCCTAGGCGCCGGACCCGCCTCTAACACCCCTCTTCCACCCACCTTTCCAACAGGTCTTGCTTATATTTTAGCATGGAACACGCTTTAGCCATGAACTAATTTTCCAAAAACATTAGTCCGGGAAGGAGACGCGGGAGTATCACGTTTATAAACGTATATAGGTATAAATACCTATATAACGAAATTTATAAATGTACGTTAGGCCACTAGTTCGGCATCCTCACTTGTCTTACTGTTAGTTCACTAGTTTGGCGTCCTCACGTGTCGTACATGAGGCCACTAGTTCAGCGTCTTCACTTGACTTACCATTAGGCCACTAGTTCAGAGTCCTCACCAGTTGTACGTTAGGCCACTAGTTCGGCGTCCTCACCTGTCGTAGGTTAGGCCACTAGTTTGGAGTCCTCACCTGTCGTACGTTAGGCCACTAGTTCGGCGTCCTCACTTGGCTTACCGTTATGCCACAAGTTCGGAGTCCTCACCTGTTGTACTTTAGGCCACCAGTTTGGAGTCCTCATTTGGCGTAACGTTAGGCCACTAGTTCGGCGTCGGACAGTTACTTTTCCAACACGCAAGATGGGTTTCAATCCCCGGTTAATAAACCTAATAATAATAAAGCATACATGCTATAATATATAATATTATGGTTGAATGTAAAATCTCAGATGCTCTTCAAAAGCACGTAAATTGCTCATAATAGGGACGGTTTTTGAAGGTTTTCGCAGGTTAACCACTAGAAATAGTACGTTTTCCTAACTTTTGGTTCATTATTCTTGGAATAATACACCTATGTTTTCGCGACGCGGGTCGACGACTCCGATCGGGCTCAAAGTTTGACATTATCCGTTTCAAGTGGTCTACATTCTAAATCCGAAATGTCCGTCCGCCGTCCAGGCCGTTTTGGGCAGTAGGAATTTTTTTAAAAATCTGAAATTTTGACAAAATACTCGGTTTACCATCTAGTTGTGCCCGCAAGGTTTTCAGCCCGATCGATCAAACCCGTGGGGCGCTATGGGGCTATAATGGGGCTACGGGAGGGTTTTTTTGAAGGCTTTTAGCTATGGGATCGAGTTAGGTGTCGTTTTCGAAGTATTTTTGGACGTAGAATCCATTTTTTGGGGTCCCGGAACGATCCGATTTCACTGGGGCGATGTTTAGGGCATTCGTGGGGCTAAAAATGGGATTTTTGAAGGATCCCAGGATGTTAAATATTTTTCGAGTAAAAATACAGCATTTTTGAAAAAACACTTTTTTCAACAAAAAAATCCAAAAAAAAAAAATTTTTTTTAGATAAAAATCCAAAAAAAATTTTTTTTAATTTTTTCATTGACAGAATTAAATTTCTGCACAAGTAACGTATATCAAAGAATAATAAACCCTTGTGTAAAATTTGCAGCGTTTTTATGGTTGGTACGTGTTCCTTACTGAATTCCCGACAGGATGAGGTTGCGAAAGTGTAAATATATATATTCCATGTATTTTTTTTTTTTTTTTTTTTGAAAAGTGTCCCTATTCTAGTTCACATGTGCCATAATAGGGACACACCTTTTTTTAAAGCTTAAACCGCTTCACAGCCCTCGTATTCTCAATAGGGACATACCTAGTTATGCTTTTAAAAAAACCATTTTCCGATCCAAAACATCAACAAAAAAAAATTTGTAATGAACTTTTTCATATAAATACAAAGGGTTGCCCTAGAAAAAAACTGCATTTTAAGACCCTTATCAAAATCACAGGTTTCATATCACATGTTTCATAAAAATACAAAGAGTTGCCCTAGAAAAGACTTCATTTTAAGACCCTTATCAAAATCACAGCTCTCAGGGTTGCGCAGCCTCGGAGCCATGGCGTTGAAAAGACAGAAACATGATGGTGAGCGGTTTACAGGTGGTAGGCAGGGCCGTGGAGAGAAAATCCGGGCCCGGGGGCAAAATTCATCGGGCCCCCCTAAAAAAAAAAGGTACTTATGACAATTCATCGGGCCCCTTAAAAAAAAAAAAAAAAAGGTTGTATGAAAAGGATTTTCCTATATTGATCTGTTCCTTTTCCCATTTTGCCTCTCCTACCCCCTTTTTTTACAAAAAAAAAAAAAAAAAAATTCTCAAGAAAATCCGGGCCCCCCTACGAAGGCTGGGCCCGGGGGCAACGGGTCCAGTGCCCCCCCCCTCTCTACGGGGCTGGTGGTAGGTAGGTAAATACCGTCAACGTGGTGGCTATATTCATATCCATTGTGGAGAGATGAGCGAGTCCACGGCCGAAGACGTCCTCATTCGATTCGGCATGGCTGAAAACTTGCAAATTGACCCAAACACTGGCTTATTTCCACTCAAAACAAAACGAGTCCAAAGAGAGGGCTCACTACGTTCGGCAAAACCGAGATTTCGTCTATATAAACCCATTAAAACACGCTGAAATGACGTTTTTGATCGAAAATCGGCCAAAACAGCTATGTCCCTATTGAGGACCCTGAACACCCCTAAATTGCCATTTTGGGAAAAAAACACTTGCCAAAATTCGCTGGTTTCACTTTTTTGAAATCTGACAACGGCTTCCCTCTAGTTAATTATGAGGCTAATAATAAATCCAGGTGACAACTTACCAGATGGTCCCCTTACGATCACCATGAGAAGTTTTTCGTACAAACTGACCAACAAACTGACCAAGCCCGTTATCACTGTTATCACTGTTATCACCTCCCAGACGGCGGGAGTTGAAAAAGTCTTCTTCTCTTGTTGTTGACCCATCATTAACATCCAGAAGAGTCGAATTTCTTCATGAACATGAATTTTAGTGTAATAGGACGCCGCCAGGGGCGATTTTAATCTCGTTCCGCCAGTTCTGTCCCTATTCAAGGTACCGTCCCTATTATGAGCAATTTACGGCAGTTTACGCAGCAGGCGACTGATGAAAATTTGAATGGTGAGCTTGAGAATTTGAAAGTCCATTAGAACAGAATAACAGAGAAGATGCAAAATTGTTCGAGGATTAGTACTATGCTACGACCGAGATGGAAATTACTGCGTGCCCTGCGGCAGTGCTTGCTGGTTGGTGCACAGAACAGGTTGACGTCACTATGTTTCTCATTAGACATATGAAGTTGACATAGGGCGGTGCCAACTGGCCATAATTGAGTCTGCAAACGTAGGCGGATGGAAATTAGATCACACCGTTGCTTTAGTTTTTATTATTCTGTGATAGTGTGAATTTGTCATCATACGCAGAGTGCATTTGGCAGACGAAGCCGACTACGTTTCCACGTGAGTCACCTACACCGCCACATCTGCGAAATGAAGAAAAAAAAAAAAAAAAAACCCCCGAAGTCAAACTTTTATCTCGCTCCGGTAATAAAAAAAACACTCCCCAAAGGCGGGTCACCACACCTTTTACGTGGATTGGTACGGAAAACTATTGAAGTCTCAAGGGAACAGCTGAGACTCGTCACGCAAGCTCTGATACACTCGAAACCATCAGCTTAATCATTCCTGAATTAGGTAAAAGTGTTGCGTCTATGTGAAGTGTGTTATTTATGTATTTGGCGAGTTTACCGTATGAATTTGTATAGATAATTAAAAAAATGGGACGTTGTTTTTGAAGACTCGTCGGAAATTTGTTGATTAAAACCACCAACTCTGGAGGAGTATTTTCTTTTAATCTTCGCCAAAACCCGCTATTCCCTCAAAGTTGAGCGTTCTGAGCCTAATCGTTCGATGCAAAGCGATATCGGTTGTTCCTAAAATGTATAAAAAAACTTCCACTTCCTCCGTGAAAGCTATCAAAATCTCGTTTGTACAGGCCCTTCGTACGCCGCCTCTTTTCTCAAATAACTTCCAGTGACGGGTGTCTTCGAGAAAGATGAGTCTGCTCAGAGAGTTTATGATGTTGTTGCTCCTCCGGACTTTTCGCTTTTAGAAATACTGCTCAAGTCAAAGCCCGAGCACTCATTTTTATAGCGATCCCACCGAAACTATTTCGAGTGCTCGTAAATCAGATTCGCGACAAGTTGCTTCCTAGTAAAAAGTAAGGGAATATTGAATATCGCCGTGGTTGTCAACTGATACAGAATTGAAAGGTATTTATTTTCAAACAGCCAGTTTTTTGACAAGGTCGTGTCTTATTTCAGTGTCAGTAAAAATTGCTTCGCGTTTCAGTGGCCATTAAAATGTTCAAGCTGTGTTCAGAGATTTAAAATCGCGTTTTGGTTTATTGTACTCGTAAAAGATAAGCAACCTATGTTTTTGCGACGGGGGTCGTACATTTTCCCTGCCTCAAAATTTGTCATTAGTACGTTTTATGACGCGTAGATTACATAACTGAATGACTGATTACTTTTAGGTTTTCCACCAGCTGAGAAATGAGAAGTATCACTCAATGGCCAAACGATGATATTGCTTCCGAGTCTGCAAGGCAGAGGAAGCACAAAATTTTCAATCACGTTTTGCGTTTCAGGCCTCCTGAACAAATTTGGTTCCGTGTCTGTCTGTCTGTCTGTCCGCATTTCCTTGCCACACCCATAACTTCCTCAATTTTTATCGGATTTCAATCAAATTTTCAGGAATAGTGTGGGTTTAGCCCTAGATGGTTCCCTATCAGTTTCATCACGATTGCATCAGTGGTAGGGGAAGGGTGGTTAAGACGGGATAGTGGGGTCAAATGGGATACCTTCAGATCTGGTCGTCAGGTGTAGCTATCTGTAGGCTGAACAGTTTGATACGATCGTTTTGATGAAGCAATCAGTGCACAGTTGGCATTTTTGACTCAAAGTAGTTGTCTGTCAGGACGATTTTTGCGAAAATGCCAAATTAAAATCGCCGGAAACGGATATTTTGACCCGTACCACTGGTACACATCAACGCAAAACCTCAAGGCAATCGAATGAATGCTTGAAGGGCTTAATAAGCTACTATTTGCTTCTAATTAGAAGTCTCTATGTTACGCTGAATCAAAATGGTAGCCAATGCGGTTGAAGATGCCGATTGGGGCAAGACGGGATACCAAGCTGCGGGGCAAGATGAGCTAGGATTTTTCTGAAGAGGAATCACTTGACGAATTGCTGCCATCGACTGACGAGGATGAAAACTATGGCGATGCCTGTATGCACTCCAATCATGTCCCTAGTAGTAAGCACAGCAATGACTGAGAGTTTTCTTCAGTCTGCACAGTCTGCAAGGATATATTCAGCTAAAGCTATATGTAGCTCACGACCCATGGAGCGGGTTTGAAGGAGATTAGCAGTTCGTCTGCAATTTTCGCTCAACAATAATACCTCAGGTGAAATTAAATTAAAATATTTGGGTAAAACATGGTGATTGGGAACGATTTCTATCATCTTCTAGAGGTATCCCATCTTACCCACCCCTACCTCAAAAATTACGATTTTGAATCTTTCCACTAAATTTAATCTGGTAATCAGGTTGCGTTGAAATTCGCCAAATTTCCAACGTTTCTCATTAGAATACATCCCTACGAATGAAACAGTGCCATTTTTAGCTACATTTGAATGAACTTGTATTCACTATCGCCCCTAGAAGTTATGGTATCCCGTCTTACCCACCCTTCCCCTACTCCCTGCGCATGCGCGAACGTAATTTTCTTGTTGTTTTCACAACTACGTTCATTTTGAACCCGGCACGAGGAACCTCATGTGCCATTGCATTGGCAGCGTATTTTCACATAGTAGGTAAGCGCTCGCCTCCACAACCAAAACACCCAGTGATGACGGACTCAATTATCCTCTGTGGAACCACCGAAAGACACATTCTGTGTTCCGTTGGTTTGATCCTTGATCATAAAACGCTGCAAATTCTACACAAGGGTTTATTATTCTTTGATATAGGTAGGTTACTTGGACAGAAATTTTTTTTGGGATTTTTATTTTTTTTTTTCAAAAATTGTTTTCTCAAAATTTTTTGTTTTTTACATGAAAAATATTTGACCTCCTGGGATCCTTAAAAAATCCCATTTGTAGCCCCATGAAAGCCATATAAATCGCAACAGTGAAATCGGATCGTTCCGGGACCCCCAAAAATGGATTCTACGTCCAAAAATACTTCGAAAACGACACCTGACTCGATCCCATAGCTAAAAGCCTAAAAAAAAACCCCTCCTGTAGCCCCATAGCGCCCCACGGGTTTGGGCGATCGGGCTGAAAACCTTGCGGGCACAACTAGATGGTAAACTGAGTATTTTGCCAAAATTTCAGATTTAAAAAAAATTCCTACTGCCCAAAACGGCCCGGACGGCGGACGGACATTTCGGTTTTGGAATCTAGACCTCTTGAAACGGATAATGTCAAATTTTGAGGCCGATCGGAGTCGTCGACCTCCGTCGCAAAAACAGGTGTATTATTCCAAGACCAAAAGTAATGATCCTGGGGGTCTGGGGGTGCCCCCCAGTACAACCGTAAAACCCGGTACAAAATTATAATGGACCCTTCTTTGAAATTTGCAGCGTTTTCACAATATATAATATGTATTATGTGCTTTGAATGGATCGACATTGAACGTCATCCGAGTATGGTGTACTCTCCAAACGGAGAGCCGTGAAATGAGGAGAACAGCGGTTGCCCAGAAATGTGAATTCCTCTCGCGAGGGGAAAATGGGCCTTTGTCCTATGACAGGAGGTTCGACTATCGACCTGCACGGACAACGTCCAATTTAAATGGGCAGAGAACAACTAGAACACACTTTTTAGATTTTTCTCTTAGCCATTTCATACGCGTAAAAAGTAAAAGTTTCTGAATCCCTTGAAAGTCGTGGTTCCCAGGCGCCGGAACTGTGTTTATAAGGGAAGATGGCGTTTGGAAATGTTTCATCGTCTGGGAGTAATTGGCAAGAAATAGGAAATGGTGGGGGGGGGGGGGGGGGGTCATGCAAAGGGACAGTATAGCGTTTGTCGACCCCTAAAAACCGCCAGCCAGAAAGTTCGTGTCGAAACGACGGCTCTCTAACCCATTCGGTTATTGGCAGCTACTCCCTCACGGTCGTATCACTGTCACGACCCTCCTCCACTATTCAATCGGCAGAAAAGGGGCGACGGAAAGTGCACGAACTTAAAAGCGCCTGACAGCGCGTTATCTAACGTTAACGGCGTATCCACACGAGCCTTTGACCTGGAAAAACGACGAAGGGGGATGTTGGACTTACGACTCGGAAATATTCCTTTTGCCGGTCCATATGGAGCCATGATGATCGGAACCAGACCAAACCATTCGAAAAAAAAAAAACGTGAACGAGACAGTCTTATCGCATGCTATTATCATGGCATTGAACCTTGAAGTTACAATAATAATAATTATTACCTATTCTTAAGAGAAAATGTCTAATTAGCTTACAATGAGGGCTTAAGCCGTCCGCCGTCCGGGCCGTTTTGGGTGGAAGGATTTTTTTTTTAATCTGAAATTTTGACAAAATACTCGGTTTACCATCTAGTTGTGCCCGCAAGGTTTTCAGCCCAAACCCGTGGGGGGCTATAGGGCTACGGGTTTTTTTTAAGGCTTTTGGCTATGGGATCGAGTCAGGTGTCGTTTTTGAAGTACTTAATTTAGGACGTAGAATCCATTTTTGGGGGTCCCGGAACGTCCGATTTCACTGTGGCGATCCAATTTTTTTTATTGACACAGAAGTAATTTTCGCACCAGAAACTTACATCATAGAATAATAATTATTCTAATTTGGTTAATTATTAACCAAAATGATGAATTTGGACGGATATATCCGATAATATGATGATATTTTTTCAACGATATAACGAAATTTATCTACACTATGGACATCCCTATTTATTAGATTAAATTATTAAACATCCCTATTTTTTAAATTATTAAATAGTATTTAATAGCTTAAATGCATGGATATATAACACCAGCATTTATTCAAAAATTTATGCAAAGTGAGAGATGAATAGATTCTACTGTACAGATGACCAGATACACCTCACCGCAAAACGTTAGACCCATAGGGATGAGAAGGGATCTTGACAGTTCAGTGTGACCAACTCAACGAACTGGTACGAATAACAAACCAAAAATATTTATATCACAAACCAAATAAAAGCTTCTTACGTAAGGGTACGTTGATCAATTCTTCGTTCATTTATGCGACTGTCCACTGACTGTTGGAAGGAGTCAGGAAATTTAAAGACTTAAATGAGGCTTCAACTCGCTCTAGAAGCTATTTTTAGCATTCACGAGTACCGGCAGCATCCCACAGAGGTCGAAAATGGTTTTATACCGTTAAGATGGGATTACTTCCTACCAGGTGGTACCTTGAGTATAGAAGTAAACTCATGGAAGAAGAAAAGGAAGTTTTACTCCATAAGGGATGGTTGAGATTAAGCAGTCTGGGCACTCCTTGTCAATAGTAAGTTTACCAGGTGCCCGGTAGGTAGAGTCCGGCTTTGGTAGTTGGGAAGTTCTCGGCATATTATGCGGTTCACGAATATTTGGGGTATAAAGCTATTCAAGGCTAAATCCCCCCCCCCCCCCCCCCCCCCCCCCCGGACATTGGTGAGATTATTTTCTCAACAGATCGTAGCACCTACGGGGTCAAATTTACTTCAATGATTACGCCTAAACGGCTGCGATTTTGGTTTATTATTCTTGGAATACACCAATGTTTTCGCGACGGAGATCGACGACTCCGATCGGCCTCAAAATTTGACATTATCCGCTTTCCCCTTATCACCAGAGCATATTTTGGATCGCCCCCTATGCGCAGGACCATCGGGAAAGTTGCTTTTCGGTGTAAAATAATGTATTGAAGTACTAAAACCAATAAAAATTATGTTAATGGACGTAGAATCCATTTTTTGGGGTCCCGGAACGATCCGATTTCACTGTGGCGATTTATAGGGCTTTCATGGGGCTACAAATGGGGTTTTTTATGGATCCCAGGAGGGCAAATATTTTTCTAGTAAAAAACAAAACAAAATTTTGAAGATGATTTTTTTAAAATTTTTTTCATTGACACAGAATTAAATTTCTGCACAAGTAACTGACATCAAAGAATAATCAGTAAACCCTTGTGTAAAATTTGCAGCGTTTTTATCTTCTGGGTTTCTACCTCGAGACCAGTGTTCAAGGGTATGGATTCCATACTAAGGAACAAAGTTTTTGTTAAAGTTACCAGCCTCAGTAATTCCCCACAACGTAAACTCATTCCCGTTCCAAAGTAAGGCTAATACGAACGAATGTGGTCTTTCTCTGTGAAGAAAAACTTCCTAACTGCCACTTTCTTTTTGTTCCCCTCACACCCCAGGTGCAAAGCCTTACTCAGGTAATGTGAATTGTTCGCGGCGTTTCACGAATTGGACGTGAAATTACGTGGGAAGATCCTACCGTTATCCTAAATGAGCAGCTGATTTGCAAAACTGGTTAAGTCCACTTAGGTTCATTTCGAGAAAAACGGCAAAAACGTATTGATATCGATTTTTGTTCAAAATCAGACATTAAAATTTAATTTAAAATTTAATGTAACCATTAAAGACAAATTTTGATGGTTCCTGGTGAGAAATTACGTCTCTCTGAATCGAAAAGAATCAAAACCTTACGCAAATTTTCATAAATGAACGTAAAATTCGATAAAAACGTTCGGACTTGGCCAGTTTCACTTCAAAACGCTGGATCTAACGAGTAATATAATATTATTCTAAATTATAGAGCTTCAGCATTTATCATAAGATAAAATAACACTGAAGAAATTAAACTATTCATCGATTACAGTATTCGCGATTTACATTACCACTAGAGCGCTGAAGTCGTTTTCCAAAATGGCTGTCCATTCACGGCAAGTTACCTCAATCTCAAGAGGCCATTTGGAGAATTTCTTCACGAAATCGCTCATAAATACTTCTTGGCCCTCACAAACACAATGGAGGCATGCTTAATGTAAATCGTGGTCGTAAATCAGCAGCTGATGACAATGATGACAATAAAATGTGTCTGCAAAAGATGTTATGTCATAACATCTTTTGCAGACACATTTTAAGAGGCTTGTAAAAACTTAGAACAAGCTCTGGATACATTCCGAAAATATCGTTTCAAAATGAACATCGAAAACGGTCAATTCCGGCAACCTCAAATATGCTAGGCTAATCACAGTACAACCGAGGGGACATTGATTGCCACCAAGCACGGAAGATGAGTCAACAAGCTAATGTTTGTAAAAGACTAAGCTCAGAGAGGGAGTGTTAACTCGTCCTTATTTTCACAGTGAGTTGAGAAAAATCATTTGCACGTCGTGAAAACTTGATTACCTCGCGAGAGAAACAGGTTCATGTTTTGTAAATTCAACTTCTGAACTTGCACAATATCCACCTTGATGAGGCATTGTAAATCCGGGGGTCTTTCGTGCCCTTCCTCCTGAGTCGAAGGTTTGAAAAGGACGAACGAGGTTCCACCCGAACTCGCTCGAAGCTGTCGATCCGGCTTCACTAAAAACCGTCAGGAGTCAACCGTTGCAAATCGATTTGATCGGATGTGCTGAGTAAACAATAGGCCTGTGAAGTGGGCTCGGCGGGGTGATTTAGATTAATGCGCTCGGCCTGCGTGTGACGGATTAATAATACCTACCTCAACATAGTAGACGCTTTTAACTGGCGGCATCCCTGAAATGCTCTTTCCTGTCATTCCCTTTCAAACCGGATTTTTATCAGAACAATATCGCCCCCAAGGTGAATAGTGGCCGCACTTCAATATAAAATCTGGCGGCAAATTGAACACAGCCCTCAAGTTATATTTTCAATACCAGAAATTTAACCAAAAACTTATTGAAAATTCAGGAATAAATTAGGTAGCAAACAATAATGGGATCCGAAACTGCGTCTTGATCTTTATTTTTCCGAGAAAGTACATCACGTTAGCAATTTCCATGCAAATATACAATGAAAATTTCAAAAAATAAATAAAACAAGCCACCAATTGAATTGAATAGAAGAGCGCAACCTTTCTGTTACTACGAAACCAAAACCGTAACTAAGAATTCGTAACTTAACACACTAGGTAGTCGTGACAAACTATGTCGTCGGGATCGGACGAATCGTCGACGACGGAGGTGATTTTGATAGCCTATAACCACCCCCAGAACTCGCTGATCACAATGAGACCCCCCTCATGAAAATCTGTTCAGCCGTTCGGGCGTGATGCTGTGATACACACACAAAAAAAAAAAAAAAAAAAAAAAAAAAAACACAAGAAAAAAGCCATCAATTGAATTGAATAGATGAGCGCAACCTTTCTGTTATTACGATATATTTAATGAGAGAAACTAAGAAACAGTAGGTATCTAGCGACCAAACTATGCCACACAACACATCATCCACGTGATGCTCATTACGTAAACAACTGCACTCTAACGACCGATGCGTAAGAAAACCTTATGCTGATCAGAGGTAACGAACGGCTCAGGCTGCAAAAATCGTTTTGGAGTCGTTGGAATCAGCCTGAAAAGCTCATTCCATAGACCCTTGTACCAACGAAATCGGACAAAAACTTTCGTCCCCCTTTTGAGGCCTCATTAGTTACACATCAGAGATAAAAAACTTTCGTCGTGAAGGACCTCCCGAAAACCGATGATGGGGATGAGGTAGGAAAAATCAAGGTAGCCTATAACCACCCCCCGAAACTCGCTGATCACAATGAGACCACCCTCATGAAAATCTGTTGAGCCGCTCGGGCGTGATGCCATGTACACAAACAAACAAACATGTCGAGAGGTGAGCTCACCTTTCCATTTTTGGTTTATTATTCTTGGAATAATACACCTATGTTTTCGCGACGCGGGTCGACGACTCCGATCGGCCTCAAAATTTGACATTATCCGTTTCAAGAGGTCTACATTCAAAATCCGAAATGTCCGTCCGCCGTCCGGGCCGTCTTGGGCAGTAGGAATTTTTTTTTAAATCTGAAATTTTGACAAAATACTTGGTTTACCAACTAGTTGTGCCCGCAAGGTTTTCAGTCCGATCGCCCAAACCCGTGGGGCGCTCTGGGGCTATAATGGGGCTACGGGAGGGTTTTTTTGAAGGCTTTTAGCTATGGGATCGAGTTAGGTGTCGTTTTCGAAGTATTTTTGGACGTAGAATCCATTTTTTGGGGTCCCGGAACGATCCGATTTCACTGGGGCGATCTTTAGGGCTTTCATGGGGCTAAAAATGGGATTTTTGAAGGATCCCAGGATGTTAAATATTTTTTGACAGAATTTAATTTCTGCACAAGTAACCTATATCAAAGAATAATAAACCCTTGCGTAAAATTTGCAGCGTTTTGGAAAAAGGTTGCGCTAAAAACGGCTTTTTGTTCAATCAAAAATGTATTTACCAACAGGTTCTGCTGCTCGTTGGTTCCTGCCTTATGGTTGTGCGTTTTCAGAGGTGCAGGTAATTGGTGTATAACTGGAAACCCCTCTGTTATAGCGCAATATAAACCCCTCGGGGAATACCGCTGTTTCTGAAATGTTTAATCAATTGCGTTATCTCTCTCTCTCTCTCTTTTTTTTTTGTGCACAAAAGCGTGCTCTGCATTCTTGCCACAGTTGCATGTTTCACGTGCCATCTAAAAAACATTATTACTTTTAAATTCAGACCCTCTAAACGTTGAGGTACAATATCCGCGGATGCTAATTTTAGGTGCACAGTAAAAATAAACTGGACTAATGGAAAGAGACCGGGCGTAGAAATAAATCTGCTTTCAACGATCCACCTGGAGCCGCGGCATAAATCATCGAGAGTTAACTATTTATAGATATATGCGGTTTGAAGTGTCGTAGGGGATTACGTTGGTTGAGTGACCATTTGCTTTAATAAAAAACTAACCACCTCCCACTAGTGAAACAATTTTGAAAATTACATAGCTTGGGTTTTAATCGGGTTGTTTGTAGGTAATTCCACCGGAGGGGGCTCATTAGTCGTAACTCAACCTTGCAATTCCACTTGTTTACTTTCTGTTATCTAGTTGACAACGGTAACACACCAGGTATCAACTTGGTCTCGAAGTCGTTTCCTGAGGCATTGCGCGGTGTTTGGTGGCTGCTGGAGCGTTCGCCAGGACACTTCAACACGTCGACTCGACTCCCGGTGCCCCAAAAAGAACGATTTCTTGCACCTGCTCACGTCGGAGCCCCTCCTGAAATCGGCCAGCCCCAAGGGTGTTTCCTTGTTGTGAGCTCCGAACCGTCCTGGGCGAGGAGCTTGCTGCAGATAGGCCTGAAGTATCAGGATCCACCCCAGAGGCATCCTCACCGGAAGGGAGCCGTGGGGATGACCATGTCCTGCACGAAGTGGCGAGGAGGACGTGGTTTCGCCCAAGGTCCGCAGTTTTACTGGAGTCAGTTTCTACAGCTACCTTGGACAAAGTATTGTTGTCAGAGGTGGCACGCTCCACTGGTCCATTCTTACCTGGAGCCGCCCCCGTGGCTTACCTGGTCGGAATATTGCCGGCGAGGGAGTCTTGATTGGCAGATCCAGGGGTTGGGATCTCTCCTGCTGATCCAGCTTCCCTGGGCAAAGTTTTTTTTCGCCGAGGGAGGCCTGGTCGTAGAGATTGATCCCAGAACAGCACTGCGTATAAGTGACATCAATTAATGTCATACAAGAAAAATAACACACAGAGAATGGTAATTAAAGGGAGGAAAACGCTTCCGTCCATCAAAAGGAACGCTGTTTCGCCGGAGAGAGAAGAGGGGTTTCATGCCATTGCGTCACGATCATGGCTCGACCCGCTCCTCCCGCTGGTACTACCTCCCTCGGGCTGGCGAGAGTGACACACAGTAGGGTTAAACCTCCATTTTGCACATCATGAAATAAACCTTCAAGGACGAATTTTGATGCCGATCAATGTTTTAGACCCCGGTTGCGAATACATGACATGTATGAATGTGTGACCATTGGGCACAGATTAAACTACTGAGGGTGAATGGGTGAGGGCCATTGGGTGAATTATTCTTCGAGCTATAAACCAAAGTTCGTATTATGATGAGGTGAGAACTAGTGCTTAGAGGTCAAAATGTTGCCCCGAAAGAGAGTTTCAGCTCGGGACCTACTATCTAGAATGGACGATCTATTGGATACGTGGTTCACTAGGGTCAATAAAAGGGGTCCGTCGAGGGTGGTTGTAATGTAATCGCACTTAATGAAAACCCTGCAGGATCGTGATCGCATCACTCATTACATGTCATCTAATGAGGGACAGCGGTAGTTTGCGAAGGAAGGTAGTTTACTGCTTATGAAGTTTCCGACCAGGGATTAGTCATAAATAGGGCTCGGATTCCAGCAGACCTATTTGCATTTTTTTCCCTGTGTAGTAAACATTGAAAGAAGCCTTTTGGTAGTATTTTCACCTCCTACCTTCGAGCTCGTATAAGCTCAATCGCCTCGAGCGGTTCTTTTCTGGTACCAGAGTTGAGCAAGCATAGTGCGAGAAAAGTCTGAAACCACCAAAAAGTAGCTCCATGTGGCGTATCTGAGCTCTTAAAGTGGAAAAAACGGAAATTAAGCTTTTTCTAAAAAATTTGAAAAAAACAAAAACAAAAAATACCAAAAATCCGAGAAAAATATGAAACCAACAAAACGTTGCTACCCCCCCCCCCCTCCAACAACCACAAAATTCTGTATTTTCAAGAAAAAAACTACACAATATGGGAAAACGAGTTGTTGGGTCTGAGGCCAGGAGGGATACCTATATCATAATATTAGGTAGGCCAGCCAACCCCGGACCATTATGGTATATATTATATACCATAATGGTCCGGGGTTGGCTGGCCTAACCCTAGTTATATTATTGGAGCTGCAACACGAGGAGAAGGAGAAGGAGAATCATATAAATAAGGCACTTCTAGATGTCGGAAAAATCTGAAATTGGAAAAATCCAGCTCGGCGAGCATAGTACGAGAAAAGTCTGAAAAACGCCACCAATCCCGTTGGACCTCCACCAAAAAGTTGCTCCTCCTGGCGCATGTGAGCTCCAAAAGTGGAAAAAGAACAGGATACTAAGGATACTTAAACTTTTTTTTTTTTTTTTTTTCAAAAAAATTGGAATAAAAATTTATTCAATTTATTCATTGTTTAATAATAAAAATAAATTTGGCGAGTAGGTGACGAAAAAAAAAAACTGAAACCAACAAAACGTTTCTCCACGTGGCGTATCATTCGCTTTAAAAGTGGTCCGAAAAGGAATGGAGCAGTTGACAGGATGTTGAGATGGCGGTGGACTGAGGGGTGTACATAGAACGCGGCTGCCTCCCCCCCCCCCCCCCCAACCAAGAAGAGTTGTGAGAGGTTGAGGGTTGGCTGGCTTTAGCCAGCAAGGGGTGGGCCAAACTGGCAGAGTTGGGAGTGGTTTACTAAAAATGTAGGTAGTTCAACTAATCGCAAACTACAAACTAATTAGGTAGTTTTTAGTTTCACATTTCAAACTAGAACTAGATTAGTTCTTAGTTTCACTTTTGAAACTAACTTTCATACTAAATTAGTTTTTGGTTTGAATTGTGAAACTAAAAACCAATTTAGTTTCAAGGTTAGTTTCAGAATGAAACTAAAACTAATAGTTTTAGTTCTTTGTTTTGTGAAAACAAACTAATTTAGTTTCAGTTTTAGTTTTTAGTTTCGGAATTAGTTTCTGCCCAACACTGCCACCTGGCTATCTTTTGGAGGCACACGCCTAACAATATTACTCGATGGGTTCATCAAGGTGCCCGCTTTCAAAAGCCTCACTAACTGTCCAATTTTGAATGACTCAACTACCTAACAACAAGACTTGATTTATTACAGGAATGACTTGAGTAAATTTTGGACTGCTTCCCTCACACAGTGCTTTATTTGGGGAAGGGAGGAGTTATTAAATTAAATTAAATTCATACTGAAATTGAAATTCTAATTATGAATTCATTTAAGTTATTTCAAGAAATCAGAAGGGGAAGGCCGAAAAATTTATTGGGCCCCAGGTGGGACTCGAACCCACAACCTCTGCATTACTAGTGCAACGCTCTTACCAACTAAGCTACAGGAACCACAGCTGAGTAAGAACATTGGAGATTGAAGGCTCAACTGTCCCCCGCCCCCAACACTTGATTCGGCCTTATCATATTGTTGCTTATTTTCCCCCTCTGAACACTGATATGATGTGAAGCCAGTAGACATCCTACTTTTGTCCCTCATCCTAGGGGTCCCTTAATTCCCCAGGAGGAGTAGTTTCATTACGATTTGTCAGATGGCTGCAGTCCATTTGAATATCCAAGTGTCATGTATGTACAGTTTATCTCCTTGAATTTCCTGCGATACGAGGCTCCACCTGCGTTTGATACAAAACGCCCCTTTGCGTTGTAATTCACCAAACTCGTACGATGCCTTAAAGCATTCCGGCTGTAACCTGAGCGGGAAAGCCCTTCATCCGTGAACAAAGAACATTCTTCCTAAGAGAATTAAGGTTGAGAATCCTTTGATGCCAATACCCTGTTGCAATCCTTTCATTTTCCCATCCGAAGCCTTTCAGGCCCGTTCAATGCCAATTAACGATGAATTTCATCGGATTTGAAAATCTAATTGGGTTCCTCCTTGAGACCAGTTCAAAGGGTCCCGCTCAGCTTGTTCGAGTTAGCAGGGATCGGCTCGTAATTGATGCTATCGACGCAGTTGCATCGGGCTGCAAGTTCGGTGTCGCAAGCCCTAATGAAGTTCGATCTGTATACATTTGAGTTGGAGAAGGCAGGAACATTGGTAAATCATTTTTGTCCGCTAAGTCTCTATTTTCCCTCTGTTACCGATGCCGTGTATTTTGTTGCAGAAGGCCTCTGCCATGAGCTAGTGGAGGAAAAAATGGAAGGTGACGCGGTAATGGAGACTGACGGGTAAGTTGACTCTTTACGAATTATGTCTCGTGACACCAATTAATGGTAGTGTCGCACTCTACTTTTTTCCCCCTCATCTTTCAATTAAACCGACTAACAACGGTCTGCCCTCGACCTCTCAATATTCCTTATAACCGGCACAACATAATTAAAAGGGAAGCCGGAGTTTTCACTGTGATGAAGGGAAAGAAATTGCGGATAATACAGCATCATTTCGAGGAATTGTTTATCAGCAACGCCCCACTTATTCAAATTAAAAAATCGAAATACATTTTTTAATTTCTGGTAATCCCCAAGCGGAGGTTTCAAAAGCTCACTCTTGTTTACGTTGGAAGATAAAAAGGTGCTTCAATATAAGAACATTTCTTCTTTACTTAATGAAAAACGCTGCAAATTTTACACTAGGGTTTATTATTCTTTGATATAGGTTACTTGTGCAGAAATTTAATTTTTCTTTTTGGATTTTTTTTTTTTTCGACAATTTTTCGTTTTTTACATGAAAATATTTGGCTCCTGGGATCCTTCAAAAATCCCATTTGTAGCCCCATGAAAGCCCTTTAGATCGCAACAGTGAAATCGGATCGTTCCGGGACCCCCAAAAATGGATTCTACGTTCAAAAATACTTCGAAAACGACACCTACCTCGATCCCACAGCCAAAACCCTTCAAAAAAACACCTCCCGTAGCCCCATTTTAGCCCCATAGCGCCCACGGGTTTGGACGATCGGGCTGAAAACCTTTCGGGCACAACTAGATGGTAAAGGGGAATGAAACAACTCGACCGATTTAATCTGTTAAGCCAATCAAGGAATTACTTATTGATATAATATATTCTTTCGACAATCGCCCTCGTTTCTGGATTTTGTGATACCATGACTGGGTGAGGTGGAAGAGGTAACCAGAAATTGCAATTTCATGAAAAACTGCTTGTACTGCAGAGTATGCTAATTGAGCAAAATCCTAACGGATCGATTTTGGTCGTAAATTAAGGCAGAGCACCGAGCATATTATGTATGATAAAAACGTCCACATCGTCTCATAAACAGTTAATATTGTTGACTTACCAGGAAGGAAAAAAAAAACAAAACAAAAAACAAGTGGGACATAAGTTCCTCCCTTAAAACCGAGGTTAGTGTACATTTGATAGAAAAATTTAGCAGCGTTCGAGTTGATGCGTTCATTCGGGAGGTCAACCGGTCGGGTTGATTTGTCTCCTTTGAGCACATACACAATAGGCTCGGTTGAGTTGATTCTAGACCTGTTGAAACGGATAATCTCAAATTTTGAGGCCGATCGGAGTCATCGACCTCCGCCGCGATTACAAAGGTGTATTATTCCAAGAATAATAAACCAAAACGAACCAAAAGAGATTGGTGTTTTCCATGATACAACCATTATCACAGATGAGTAGAGAGAAACAACCTTTTTAATTAAGTTTGATAAAAAATAATTTTAGTGAAGCCGCAATTCAAACAAGAACATGCGCTGTGGAATTTCCTAAAATAAAATCCCGGGGAGTCTTTTCTTAAATGCCTAACGAATCATGAAGGGCAGAGGATAATAAATTTTAACGTCTCCAAATATGGCTTTTTCATTCTTGGTAGTACCATAATTGGTAGCTCCACAGATGCACTAGGTTGAAAAGATGGTATGAAGTCGTAGAACCTCCTACAAGATTCAATCTGAAATCCCGTATTGGTTAATTATTCTTGGAATAATACACCTATGTAATCGCGACGTAGTTCGAAAGTTCCGATTGGCCTCAAAATTTGACTTTATCCGTTTCAAGACACATGTGCATAGAAGACACTATGCATAGACACAAGACACAACCTGCTGTACCGAGCCATTAGATTGTGTCTGGGGCCAGTTATGGCCCATTACAATCTCTTCTAGTCCTTCCACACCTGATTCGTGTTCTGCAGCAGAAGAAGGAAGAGCAGCTCTTCCTTGAAACAGAAGACACAAGACATCCGGGCCGTTTTGGGCAGTTGGAATTTTTTTTTTCTGAAATTTTGACAAAATACTCGGTTTACAATCTAGTTGTGCCCGACACGTTTTCAGCCCGATCACCCAAACCCATGGGGCTACGGGAGGGGTTTGTTGAAGGCTTTTAGCTACGGGATCGAGTTAGGTGTCGTTTTGAAGTATTTTTGGACGTAGAAACCATTTTCGGGGGGTCTCAGAACGATCCGATTTGACCGTGAGGATCTATGGGTCTTTCGTGTGGCTACAAATCGATTTTCAGCCTGATTGCCCAAATCCGTGGGACTCTGTGGGGCTAAAAAGGGATTACGGGAGGTTTTTTTTTTAAGCTTTGAATATGGGGTAAAGTTAGGTGTCGTTTTCGCAGTATTTCTGGACATGAATTCATTTTTGGAGGTTTCAGAACGGTCCGATTTGACCGTGAGGATATATGGGGTCACAGATTAAACTACTGACGTATGGGGGTTTCGTGTGCCTACAAATGGAACTTGTGAAGGATCCCAGGAGGTCGAATAAGGAGTCGGGTTTTGAGTAATTTTGGACGCATAATCCATTTTTGGAGGTCCCACATCTGTCCAAGGATTGTACCTACTGCAATTTTCATGTTTTTTGTTGTTGTTGTTGTTTTTTTTTTTGTTGGTTTTTTTTGTCATTTATTTTTTTCATGTGACAGAATTAATTTTTTGCACAAGTAACGTACCTATATCAAAGAATAATAAACCCTAGTGTAAAATTTGCAGCGTTTTTAAATCGCTTTTATTCCAATTATATCGTAAGTTACCTACTATTTATACTCAGGTAACTTTGTTCAAATGCCTCGTATTTTCACTTTAGGTATTTTATATTCAGAACCTCAGCCTTTTCTTAACTTCATCGAATACAATATTCAACCTTCGGGATTGACAAACAACCAAAGAAGCTTCAAGAGATGGAGTTTTTTTTTTTTCGTTTAAAAACATTTATAAATAACGACGAGCACCTTGTAAGATATAGTCAATATCTACATGATTTTCTACCCTTAAATTGTAAACTTGCGGAATTGGATTGGATTCCCTACAATGAACCTGCACTTCTTATCTGCAATGCGGGATAGACTACCCTCGGCTCATACGCTTTCAAACAGAGCCGGGAAAATGCTACCAAGCACTCCAATCTGTAGTTTACTCGTGATCATCTTCTTGAAGTAACGCTCCGATTATTCGGTTGTTTACAAGATGATGATGTCCGTCCCGTTTCTGCGCCGTTGATCGCCCTTTATCACTCCGTTGACACGATCCAAACGGTGGAAACTCGAGTTTTGAGAGGTTCGTCTCAATCGTTACGCAAGGTAAACGAAGGAGATGAATTATGCATAAATGAGTGACGATTTAGTCCCTCCTGCTTACAAATACCTCTTTTACTTGACAACCTCACGCCATAACCTAGATAGGAGCATGTTACACCCGAGAAACACTGCAGTGACTACTGTGTAAACCCATGCAAGTCGGTACTGTCCTGCATGCGTTAGTCTCTTCACTGCAGATCTTCATTAATACAATTTAATTATGTAAATTGATCGACGGACGAATGTTCAATAAAGTGTCTCCAGGACAACTAGGTCATCTCTGTACGCCCATCTTCGGTGATTAATTAAGTTCCTGGCTTCAAAGTACAACACCTCGGAGCTTCAGCTCATTAATCACTTTGTGTTTGAATCTTTCGGAGGGCACGAGCTCTCCCAAAACGACGTCGGTGGACGGTTAGAATGTTGCGTTTAGTTTTGAGGAGAGTCGCTCCAGTTCTTTCAAACCTGACAAGAAAAAACCTATCAATTTCACCGACTCGCGCCCGAGTAAGTTTTTTTTAGTCGTTCCAAAGAACTGACGCGCCGGGTTTCCATATCGAGGGGAATTTCCTTTTTTTGAACTAATATTGCCTGTCGGCGGGGAGCATAGTTTTAGAGGGGAAAATACGGAGGAAAAATAGCCTTATTTTAGAGATAACGTGCCACTTGTTAGAAGTGGTTTTTAAACCAACTGAAAAACCACTTCACACTGAAAATCAAAAACGGCGGGAGACGCTGATTCAGCAGTTGGAGTTAAGGCAGGAGGGAGACACAGAAACAGAACTCGCGGTCAGTCGCCACGAAGCCGCTCATGATGCAAGAATCGTCTGTCCCGGTGATCTCCTAGCCAAGGATCATCGGTGGCCACCCACGTCATTCACTCAGGTCAGATCCAACCATTAGTTTACACTTTTGGAAAACCCGAATTTGCCTCCGGGGGCCTCGCGTTCGCGTGCGGGCGGTTAGGGCAAATTCATCAATTTGGTGGAGAGATTAGGTCAACAATTAAGGGTCATTTCGACAAGCAATATATAAGTTATATTGGAATATTGTTTTCTTGTTGACCTGATTCCATCAAGGGATTTGGAGACCTGGGGACGGGGTAAAAGGAGGATCGGCAGCACATAAAAGATCCTCCCGGTCACAACGTAAAACAATTTAGCTGCCAAATTTTACCGTGGGCACCGGGTTGACGAAAGCAAATCTTGACAAAACAAGACCGTCAATCCCGGCTACCTCACACACTGTATGCAGAAAGGCGTACCTATGTGGAAAATGCAGGTTCTCGCAAAGCGCATTTTTCTGAAGCGGTTCAACCTCGTGGAGCTCTGGGGAGTTTTTTTAAAGGTTTTAGGTTGGGTATGATATCGAGTGTGGTGTCGTTTTCGAAGTATTTTTGGTCGTAGAATTTTTTGGGGTCCCACATCCCTTCCACAAACTTTAGGAAAAAGAAGAAAAGAAAGAGATTTTTTTTTTTCAAATAGTTGAATAAATTTAAAAAATAGATAAGAATATAGAATTAAATTTTTGGATAATTTATATCAAAGAATAATAAACCGTTGTGTAAATCTTGCAACGCTTTTGGTTTATTATTCTTGGATTAATACACCTATGTTTTCGCGACAAAAGGTCGACGACTCCGATCGGCCTCAAAATTTGACATTATCCGTTTCAAGAGGACCAGATTTAAAAACCGAAATGTCCGTCCGCTGTCAGGGCCGTTTTGGGCAGAAGGAATTTTTTTTTAATCTGAAATTTTGACAAAATTTTTAGCTTGGCTTTTATAATCTAGTTGTGCCCGCAAGGTTTTCAGCCCGATCCCCCAAACCCGTGGGGCGCTATGGGGCTAAAATGGGGCTACGGGAGGCGTTTTTTGAAGGCTTTTGGCTATGAGATCGAGTTAGATGTCGTTTTCGAGGTATTTTTTGACGTAGGTAGAATCCATTTTTGGGGGCCCCGTAACGATCCAATTCCACTGTGGCGATCTATGGAGCTTTCATTGGGTTAAAAATGGGATTTTTGAAGGATCCCAGGAGATCAAATATTTTTCGAGTAGATACCTAAAAAACAAAACATTTTTGACAAAAAAAAAAAAAAATCAGAATTTTTTTTTTCTTCATTGGCACAGTATTAAATTTATGCACAAGTAACCTATATAAAAGAACAATAAACCCTTCTCATTTTTCCGAGGGATAAAGGGAATCTTGCGCTGATATGAGGGAAATGAATGGAAGCTGAGTGGAAACATTGCTGAAACTGATTTCGTTTGATCACAGGAGCGTATGGGGAGAGCCTATTTAACGATTTTCTTCAAAAATTCCAAACTGCTATAAGTTCCTAATAATAAAAATTATCGTCCCAGTCATTCTCCACGGGCTGCAGTTCCAATATAAAATGTATATTTAATATGTAGTAGACAATAAATTATTTCTTTCGAATTTTACTATCCGCTGGTGGCGAGAGGACTTCGAGAGGGTTCGGGATAGGGATGGGAATCGATTTCCGATTTTTTGGAAAAATCGATTTTTTGTTCCGATTTTTCGATTTTTTTGAATCGATCTTCAGGTTCAGATTTTTTAGGTGAATCGATTTTTTACTTCCGATTTTTATAAAAATCGTGAATCGATTTTTACTACTGATTTAAAAAAAAATCTTGAATCGATTTTCGTCATTTATAAAGATTAGTTTATTATTTCAAGTGATTCAAGCAAATTTCGAGCCTTAGGACGATTAAAAATTATGATAATAGCTAATAACAACAAAACTCACTAGTTACCAGCGACGTTCGCCATGGCTTTTTCAGACAGCGAAACTGTTTACTCGTCTGATCAAATGTTTATTATCAAAATTTTTGAAAACTAATGAAATTTTAATTTTCAATAAATTTTTTTAACGATTTTTTCTTGAATCCTACCTACATTAAATATATCTACAGTTATCACTCATTAAAAAAACTTTTTTTTTTGTAAGACTGATTTATGAATCGATTTTCCAAATAATCGATACTTTTATGGCGATTTTCTTGGGAAATCGATTTGGAGCATCCGATTCTGAATCGATTCAAAAAATCGATACTTCTTACCGATTTCCCATCCCTAGTTTGGGAACGTTCGGCCGAATAGGTTCCTCTGGAGAGAGCCCCCCCAACAGACACTCATGATCACGGCCAGCAGTGATGCCAGATTGAGCGAATGGGGCTGGTGCACGAGTGACAACAAATCGGAAGGTCTCATGGGGCCAGGTTAGGTTGCTAGAAATTTCGATCCGAGCGGCAGAAGACCGTTGTTTTGAATAGCGTACGGTGTTCTTTTCTCTTCTCTCCCTCCAAGACTATTTCTCCGACCGAAATTTCATTGCACCCACGCTTTTTAAAATTTAATCAGCTTTCACCTTAAAAGAAGAAAAGTAAGATCGGACCAACCGTTCCCGCGTTATAGGCTAAAATGTGCAAAGAAACGCGGTTTGTTCGAAATTCGCCACTTGTTTGCCGCGCCTGCCACTCCCTTATCAACGCTCAAATCAAAATTTCACACAGAAGAGCTGCGACGGGAAATTTATTTAGCTTTCACGAGAAAAAAAGAAATTTGGAATCGGACCAATAGTTCTTGAGATACAGCCAAAAACGTTCTGAAAAACGTGCTTCCGCTGTCTTCAGGTCATCAACTAAAATGTTCACATTTTGGAAAAAATGGCCTATTTTCAAAGTGCCGTAACTCTGAAACTAATTGACCTACACAGCTCCGGTTGGGCTTAAATTGTCACACATTTAATGCCGTCTAATGCTTTGATAAAATACTTTGAAAACGACACCTAACTCGATCCCATAGCTAAAAGCCTTCAAAAAAACCCTCCCATAGCCCCATTTTAGCCCCATAGCGCCCCACGGGTTTGGGCGATCGGACTGAAAACCTTGCGGGCACAACCAGATGGTAAACCGAGTATTTTGTCAAAATTTCAGATTTAAAACAAATCCTGCTGCCCAAAACGGCCCGGACGGCTTATACGGCTTATTACGGCTGACGGACATTTCGGATTTGGAATGTAGACCTCTTGAAACGGGTAATGTCAAATTTTGAAGCCGATCGGAGTCGTCGACCTCCGTCGCGAAAACGTAAGTGTACCTACTACTCCAAGAATAATAAACCAAAACGGTTGGTGCTATCACGGAAAATCCGGGCTGATTGATCAGGGCCCAAGGCCCTGGTGTTTTTGAGTGCGTTCACACAGAAATAATCATCAACCTAAAATGCATGTTTTCGGGTGGGGACTCGTAAGTTGACTTTACGGTTCACAACTGAACCAAAACTCTAATCTTTCCTATCGGCTTTTTACTTGCCGCAATCCTGAAACAACGTGAAGTGCCTCTTCATCACTTCTTCTGACCCTACTTGGTCATCTCCAATAAGTTGGATTTGTAAGCAGTAGGTACTTTCCGTTTGCTCTTGTCCAGAACCATTTCTCGTAACACTAGCTCACCACGTTCGGCAGATCTAACACGCTTGACGATCTGTGCTACTCATGTTTGGAATGGGCATGATTAATATACCTATATTATAGTGGCGACCAAAATAACATTTCTACTGACCTTCATCCTACTACTTAGCAAAATTTGCTTATTTAATTACGCTTCAGGTACGCACGAGAAGGTAAATAAGGCGAAACATACAAACGTTACAATCACTTTGCTTAGTCCATTTCAGTACTCGAATATTTCACAATGAGTAAGGGAATGCTGATATACGGGACAAATAACCGCATCTCAAATAGGGAATCGTCAAGACACGGGACAAATTTTGTTTCATTTAATGAAGAAAGACGGTTGTAGCTATCATGGAAAATCAGGGCCCAGGGCCCTGGTGTTTTTGAGTGCGTTCACGCAGAAATAATCATCAATCTAAAATGCATCTTTTCGGATGGGGACTTGTAAGCTGACTTAGGCATTTTCTCGTAGCTCACCACGTTCGGCAGATCTAACACATTTCAGTACATAACCCAATAACTAAATACATTTCAAGCAATAACAACACTTACAGCTCACTGATGGCTGCTCCTGGAGCATAGGAGAATAACACGAATACACAAACTACACTGGACAGTACCCGAATTTTCTTTTTAACCCTTCCTGATGTCTATACGGCCGAAATAACTAAACGAATAAGGAAATACTACACGAATTTATCACGTGAAACGGAAACTGAGTTCCTGAGTGCAGGTTTTGCCTTTGATAAACACAGAAGGTTCCGCCATCTTGCACTTTGTTTTGCCGGCCATCTCTTTTGTTTACAAACTGTTTGTTGACATGTTGCTGTTATTACCACTATTTGTATTGTCCCCGAGCACTATCCCTATTGACCCGGAAAGGGACTTTTGGAGCTTGGAGAGATGGAGGGGATTTTGTTATAATATAACATACTAATATTACTATTATATTATAATTCGGTGTGGTGTGGTCGGCTTCCTGATTATTCATACTGGGTAGTTGGTGAGGCCCTCACCAACTACCCAGTATTATATTATAATGATATTATTATTATTATTATTATTATTATTATTATTATTATATTATTATGTTATGGCTTTTGGCTATGCAATCGATTAGTCGATTCGTCGTTTTCGAAGTATTTTTGGACGTAGAATCAACTTTCGGGGGTCCCAGAACGACTCGATTTCACCGTGGGGAGATCTATTGGGGCATCTATTGCATCTCATGGGGTTGCAAATGGGAGGTGGCGCTTGGTAATCGTGAGGGGAAAAGAGGGATATTCCGAGAGCACGGGTGGGAATAATTCGAAAAGGTCTCTGGCATCACTGTCGGCCAGTGAACCGCAACTGTAAACAAACCGTCGCAAACAAGCTTTTTCGTTGAAATAAATCATTTTTCTTCGATAAGTCCCGAGTTTGGTCTCTTACTCTGTGGATAGGTATTGTCGAGGGTTGAGTCCTCAATTACATTCAAATAACGTAGAATCGAATCGCCTCGTTCCAATTGAAATTGATGGTGTTTTTGGTAAGTTAACTCGTACATTTTCAATTCAAAAATTGACTCATACTGCTGAGAGTGCTATTTTCAAAGTTCGGGTTGAGTTGACTTGAATCTACGACGGATGAACTTACAATAATTGTCGCTTGAACTTTTTCTAACTGTGATCTGGTAAGTTCTTTTCTTTTGGGTTGAGCGGTTTTTAAGGGGTGTTATTCTATTATCTTGTCCACTCGAGTTTTTGCAACGACCCCCCCCCCTCCCCCTCTGGCAGCTGAGTCTACGAACATCGATAACATCTCTCGACTGATTGAGGTCAGTTTTTGCCGAGTGAGAAAGAGGAGGGAACCCCCGTGGGCTCCTCGTTTCCCAGAAAACGGAGAAGTCAACCGAATTACTTTTCATGGAGTCTCCGGGGGTGTGGAATGAGACGGAAAACCTTGCAGTAGATCGTAAACTAAGGTCACATTGTTCGTCGTTGATGTTTCCCCCGACTTCTCATCTGTAAGCTCCATGGGGGGTCAACTTAATATCGCGACATATTACGCTTGAGCAAAAATACCCATTTAAAAACGCTACAAATTTTACACTAGGGTTTATTACTCTTTGATTACGTTACTTGTGCAAAAATTAATTATGTGTCAATAAAAACATTTTTCAAACTTTTTTCAAAATTTTTTATTTAAGTAAGTACTCGGAAAATATTTGACCTCCTGGGATCCCTCAAAAATCCCATTTGTAGCCCCCATGAAGGCCCTATAGATCGCCACAGTGAAATCAGATCGTTGCGGGACCCCAACAAATGGATTCTACGTCCAAAAATACTACGAAAACGACTCCTAATTCGACCCCAAACCCGAACACCTTCCAAAACCCCTCCCGTAGCCCCATTTTAGCCCCGTAGCGCCGGGCTGAAAACCCTGCGGGTACAACTAGATGGTAAACCAAATATTGTCAAAATTTAAAATTTTTAGAAAAACTCCTACTTTCCAAAACGGCTCGGACGGCGCACAGTGGGGCCGATGACGCTAAAAGGTGCCGGAAATTATTCATGGACAGACATGTTTGAACAGATGCGACTCTGACGCGAATATATTCCAAAAATCAAAAATCAAAATGGAGAATAAGTTCTTCCACTCCCGAACAATTTGTTTATCCACTATTTTCAACCTTTAATAAGATCATCACAATACATCGCTTTTTTTTCAATATTGACCAACCCGCGGCCCTGAATTTAATTTAGTTAACAAGCCCCAAGAGGCTGGGAAAACCTTTCTAAACCCGTCTTTCCGTTCATCGAGCGAAAAACGATTATGACTCGGCTTTTGATTACATTAGATTCAATATCCTGCCATTCTCTCATTTCCAGTTCTTTCCTTCCTTCCGCGGAGAATGATTTACTTTCATTCTCCCCGCAGGCTCACCATTTCTCCTGTACAATGGTGAATTTTTCATCTTCGCCGCCCTTACTTTTTTATCTCCGAGAAATTACATTTTTGATAACAGTTACTGTTATCAGAGCTCGCTTTTCACGTTACAGTGGGTGCCAACTATTGTTAAATAGTAACTATTTAAAAAATGCTATAAAAAAGCATTTTTTACAATATTGGCTTTACGAGCTCTTTTGGTTTATTATATTCGAAATAATTAACCTACATATTCGTGTCGGGAGGTGGACGATCGGCCTCAAAATTTGACATTATACGTTTCAAGATGTCTAGATTCCAAAATGGAAATGTCCGTTCGCCTTCCGCCATCCAGACCGTTTTGGTTTTTTATTTTTTTATTTTTTATTTTTTGACATTTTATGTCTTTGCTTTGGCACATAAACAAAAAAATCGTCACGAAAACTGTTGTGAACACTTGTGTACGAAAACACTTGTTAAAAAAAGGCCGCGTTTTCTGTGTTGTGAATCACAGCCTGCACATAAATCACATTCTCATTTCCTGTGATTCATATAGGTAAGTCTTCCTCATGCCTGATGCGCTGTAGTTCACAATATTTTTGCTATTATTGTGGTATCTAAGATCCAGATACTATCTAACCTATCTGATGAGAAAGTTGCGGCCCTACCTCCAATTTGCTGTGGTGTGGAGTCAGAGAGCGCGTTCTCTACAGCTGGGAACCTATTTCTGCAATCAACTCCGATCAAATTTGGGTGAGAGAATCCTTCTCTGGCGGTCTTTCTTTCAGCAAGTTGGCTGTCTCCCAGCTTCAGAGATTGGCTCCATCTCACTCCCGTCAATGCTCTTATTTCCTCGTATTTGTTCAAATATTTTTAATAATAATTTTTTAATAATTTTTTAAATACATTTTGGTTTATAATTCTTGGAATAATACACCTATTCAATGGCGACGGAGTAGCATCAAAATTTGACATTATACGTTTCAGGATGTCTTGATCCCAATAAAAAAATGTCCTTCCGCCGTCCGAGCCGTTTTGGACAGTAGGATTTTTTTTAAAATCTGGAATTTTGAAAAAAATTCTCTTTTTACCATCTATTTGTGCCTGCAAGGTTTTCAGCCCGATCGCCCCAACCGGGGCTATGGGGCTAAACTGAGGCTTCGTTCGAGGGGGTAGAGTAAGGTGTCATTTCGAAGTATTTTCGGAACGTAGAATCCATTTTTGGGGTCCTAGGACGGTTCAATCCAGGACCTATGGGGCTAAAAATGGGATTTTTGAAGGACCCCAGGAGGTCGTTACTTTTCCGAGTAATTTTGGTCGCAAAGTCCGTTTTTCGAGGTCCTCCCACATCTGTCCAAACATCTCTCAATTTTTTTTTTTTTCAAAAGTATTTTTTTAATGACAGAATTAATTTTTGCGCAATTAAACCTATATCAAAGCATAATAAACCTTGTGCAAAATTTGCGGCGTTTTTGTTGGTAATTATTTTAATAATTATTTTAATAATAATTGAAAATTGTGCGGGATTGCGACCCCCTATTTGCTGGTCGGATATAATTATTGTTTTCCATGCAGTCAAGAGTAGGGACGAATGTATATACCTACGCTTGAATAGCCAATTGACTTACGCTCCATTTCCCCTCCTAGGATATTCACCGCAGGCAAGTTCTGTTGGCCACTTATGAAGCCCACCTGTATTCCCTCAATTACTGAAACATTGAGCCACTCCAGCATTCAAGCAGTTTCAAGAGCAGACATTTTGTTCGTCAAGTGGACTGCAACACGATGCATTAACCGCTTATTAATATTGATGCGGGTGGATGTCTCTTCCTCATTTGCACAAATGACTTTCATAGCCGGACAGGCTCTTCACGCTAAAAGTTGCACCACAACCTGCAGTTTGGGTATTCTTAAATAGAGAATTGAGGAGTTTGCATTCCAAAGAGAGAGAAACAACAGTACTTTTTGAAACGAAACCTAACAGTTGGACTAGTCTCAAACGTCGAGCACCGAGTTGAGAACCCTCGTACCTACCTAGAGATTTCAAAATTTCACATCCGATAAGCTGATTGGAGCGTTTCATTCGTCTCGTTCTGTCGCAGGTAGGCTCCCTATTGAATTTCAGCTTTCTAGGTGAACAGGAGAGAATTTATCTCACTCAGCTCTTAAATTCCTCGATGAGAACAAATTCCGAATTCAAGTAGGATATTTTTTACCTGAATCATTAATGAATGATAAAAAACATCTTGTCGAATGCCTAACCTACAATGGTTTTTTGCACTGGGGGAGGTGTCTTGATTCAAGACTCTTGAATAACATACTAAAAGTCCTGGTTGGTGGGGGTGCAGCGTTAGGAGGGGGGTCTCTAAAGGTCCCTTTTTCAGGTTTTTCGTGAATATCTCGGAAACGGTGCCTTTTTTGATAAACCATGCCCCATAGTAAATGAAAGACAATACAATTCTGTACAACTTTCATTATAAAAACTTTATCCAAATTACGAACCGTTTACGAGATATACGCCTCAGAAAATGGGTTAACTTTGGAAATCAGATTTTTACCTCACGTTTTTTGGAAAACTTGGTCGATTGGCGTCTGAACGGTTGACATGAGAGGAAAGCTGTACCAGTAAAAGTTGTAGAGCATTAAATTCTCTTTGAGAATTTATGGCTAGTCACGAATTTATCAGTGATCATTCAAAAGTTACGCCAATTTCAAAATCTTAACGATTTTTGTCATTTTTTCCCAAACGTTCAGATTAGCTGCCGCAGCGACCGCCGTAATAGCCATTAGCAGCCAAAGTGATCACATTTTTTCTACCTCAAATGCATCGTTGCCTGGACTAGTGGGGAAGAGTGAGACAATAGGTAGTTTCTCAAGATGTCCTGAAAATTGCAGCTCCGCATAAGCTTTCTAGGCGGATTTACACTTTTCCCCACTCTCCCCTATCTCATTTTCGGCCGGTTAATGGTTTCTAACAGTTTTGGGTGGTGGTTTCTATATAGGCAACTTAGTTGTACGTGTTTTTAAAGTGAAACTTTTATTACATCGTCTCAAACTTTTTCGTCTGTATGTCGCGGTACAGTTGTAAAGCAGCCGAGGCGTCACGCAGTCGGCCTCAGTGGTAGACTCCACGCTACCCCTCAACAGTAGAGCCTAGAGAGACGGCGATTTTTCCGTCGGGTTCCGCGTAGGTGCGGATGTGTCGTAGGCCATATTAGATTCGTCGAAATTCGCCAAATTCGAAAATTCGTCGAAAAAATTCGTCTTTCTCGCGCGTTGTCCCACGTTTTTTCACTTTCCACTCGCGCCAAAGGCCGTTTAGGGGGTCGAAAAAATTACGAAAAAATACGATCCGTATAGATCAGACCTGGAGGAAGACGTCGGTCAAATCGTAAATCAGAATTTCGCCTGGGAAATTCGTCAAAATCCCCGTCGAAATGATCGTTTTTCGCGCGTTTTTCCCACGTTTTTTAGGGTTCAAAAATACCCATTAAGGAGCCGTTTTTTGGGTATGGTATCCGCGAGCCAAATGCGCTTCAATCTATGGCGAATCAGATTCCGAAGTCGGATTTCACGCCTTCACGTTTCGATCCTCTGGGCGTCAGTCGGGTTTCTATGCCCATGTGCGGTTTTTCCTTTTTTATTGCAAATGCTGAAACCTGTTAAACGCTATTGTAATATTGTGTTATTGTAAACTGTTGTAGTACATTCCTACAAGCTTTGATGTTGGTATTGCTATTTGGCTTTTGCAAAAGAAAAAAAAAAATCTAAATGTTCTAAAAATATTATTTTTCTTTTCAGAGGAGGCGACCCTAGTGAGGACGGTAAGAAAATTTACAAGTACAAATCTCGGTGGGTCGCCGCGTTCAACAAGCACAAGTCTCAGGAAGCTGCAGATGCTCACCTCTCCAACAACCCCACCGTTAAAATATCCAGCCACGATGCTCAACTGGTGAGAAATCTCTTTAAGATCGTTTAATTGTCTGACCCGGCGTGTTTTTAACTTGTGGGGGGGTCTCAAAACACAATCTAACTGGGGGAAGGTTTTGAGGGACCGGCGCAGAGTGGTGCAAAACGACCATATTTTGGAAAGAAAAAACCTCTGAAAACCTCATACTTAGAGGAAACTTGACGCTGATCACGAATATGCCCCATGTCCCTATACCTAAAATGGCTTCTCAGCCTTATTTTTTTCAAAATACCTCAAAAAACCACGGTTTTCAGTATATTTTCCAGTGTGGGAGCCAAGTTAGGATTCTCACGAAGTTTGAACACAAACAAAGGTCTATCTATGTAAGGCCGAGTTTGAAAAATCTCAAACTCGTTCTGATGAGATTTTAACGTCATCTACCGGCGAGAATACATATTTTTGAAGTTTGGTACATATTCAGCGTCTTTTCGGCGAAAAAAAGGAATTCTCACAATTTCATGCATTTACCTTAACATCTGTAGAAAAAACAGACGGACAGGAACGGGCGCCAAACTTCTAGGAGTTGTTCTGTACATAGTGCACTGCCCAGGAAAAATAGTCGCTGACCGTAGCTAGCGCAAGATCGACTTATCAAATGCACAAAAATCATGTTTGTTTTTTTCTTCAAAATCCACTAAAAACGTGCTGAAACCTGTGTCTAGATTTTTTCCGCGAAAAGATAAAAATACCTTCTTGTAGCTGAGTAAAAACTGAACAAATTCCATGTCTAACGAATTTTTTCACGTGCAAAATGAGTCGGCTACGATTTTCCGCAAATAGGTCTAATACTGCTCCCCATGGAAGAAGGAGATTCTCCTTCCGTCCAACTTATACTGAATGGAATAATTATGGTTTTGGGGGATTTAAACATTGGGGGGGGGGTTCCACCTGTGGACCCCTGTGCAGCGATTGCACTGGGGTAATGAAGAAATTATGTGAAAAATGGCTTCGTTTTAGCAAAGTCCTTATCTTGTCTTAGTACTGATCTTAGTTCTGCCATATTACTGACTCGGGTCTTACCACTGTCTTGGTCTTGACTAATAAGTCGTTAATAACCGATTTTGATCTTGTCTTGGTCTTATTTTATTACTGATCTTGGTCTTATGCTGTTACAACTGATTACAGCTGACTTAGTACAGTACTGATCCAACTATTGCCCTTGACTAATTAATCTTGGATCTTGTCTTGGTCTGGATCTTTGCCATGTCAAGTACTCTTCTTAGTACTGTATTTTTTATGATTTGATCCTTACCACATTCATGGTCCTGGCCTGGCACTAATCTTGATCTTGTCTCGATCTTGTTTCTGCACTGTCTTCGTATTTTCTTAGTATTAGTCTTATTCCTGCTGTATAACTGATTCCTGTCTTGGTATTGACTTATTACTGATGTTGAAGGTCTTGTTGATGTCCATAACCCAGTTTAATCGCTAGACTATTGCTCAGTTCGACTGCCTTCCCCAACGGTGCCCGCCCTCTGATTCCCCCCAGATCGTCTGCACTTCTGTAGGGTCTTGAGCGTATTACCTGATCCATCCTACTTATATAGCACGATATACGGCATTCTACCAGTCTCCTTTTTGGGATATCCGACGGAGACGGAAAGACTAGGATGTTTGACGTGGGAAATTGTGGACCCGGCCATCACATTTTGGGGTCCATTAACGTCCATTAGTCCCTGTGAAAGCAAAGAGAAAAGGAAAGACGAAGACCTGAAAGCAATGAATATGATTTTCCGAGGAAAGTGAGGGCGGAGCCTGTGATTAGATGGTGTGGTTGTAAAAGGGGTATTGTGTGTCAGTATCGCAAATGTAATTAATACGTGTGTTCACAGGAGGAGCAGCCTATCGTTCAAGAGGAGAGGAAAACTTCCGTCCCTGAAGAATCGTCACAAACACAAGGTAATTCTGTGACGAAGCATTTTCGAATTTCGAACGCACACACTCAACAAGCCAAATCCCTTTGATCAAATAGCCGGAATCCCATCAAAGTTGTGTGATAGTTAGATGGCATTATATTAATGCAATTAACCTTAATTGCGTGATCCTCCAGGCCCAGCAATAGAGAGTTCCTAAAGCCACTTTTTGCCTAACGGTGATGAGTTACGGTCGACGTAACTCGAGATTTCGCGCATGCGCAGAAATAACGGTGATAACTTACGTCCTTATGCCTAACGTCGAACGTTATTGCCGTAAAGTTACGGCAATAAACTTACGGTCTTAAGGATACCGCCGTTAATTTCGAGCAATAGAACGTAAATAGCGGCACTTTAAATTTAGCGTGACTTTTGATAAGACAATAGAGAGTTCCTAAAGCCACTTTTTGCCTAACGGTGATGAGTTACGGTCGACGTAACTCGAGATTTCGCGCATGCGCGGAAATAACGGTGATAACTTACGTCCTTATGCCTAACGTCGAACGTTATTGCGGTAAAGTTACGGTAATAAACTTACGGTCTTAAGGATACCGCCGTTAATTTCGAGCAATAGAACGTAAATAGCGGCACTTTAAATTTAGCGTGACTTTTGATAAGACCGTATCTCTGTTAAGGTCTTATGTGAAGTTAGCTTTTCTTTGATTCTCCCTAGACAAATCCCCTACGGTGATAAAAATTAACGGTCGACGTAACTCGGATGTTTCTTTAGGAACTCTCTAGTATCTCTGTTATGGTCTTATGTGAAGTTAGCTTTTCTTTGATTCTCCCTAGACAAATCCCTTACGGTGATAAAAATTAACGGTCGACGTAACTCGGATGTTTCTTTAGGAACTCTCTAATAGGTATGATCTGTAACAATATTATGGTGTCCCACAAACCGAACCAGTTCAACTTTGAATGCAATAGTCGATCCGTAGGTGTGACTCCATGTGTACAGTCAGGTTCTGGATGTGATCCTTGGATTTCTTCGTGAAATTGAGATACGGATTTCTCAGGATGTCGAAAAACCGTTGATTCTTCAAGCAGTTTTGGTTTATTATTCTTGGAATAATACACCTACGTTTTCGCGACGGAGGTCGACGACTTCGATCGGCCTCAAAATTTGACATCATCCGTTTCAAGAGGTCTAGATTCCAAAACCGATACGTCCGTCCGCCGTACGCCGTCCGGGCCGTTTTGGGCAGTAGGAATTTGAGGAAAAGGAAAAGTTGAGCAGAAACTGGGGAATAATGTGGATATTGAAGAACTGGCCGGTAGTTGTACTTGAAAACACCACTTTGCTAGTCACGCCCTGTACGTGAAATTCTTGCAGGTTCAACTAGTTTTGGACTTGAATTGGAAAGCCAAGATTTGAAGATTTTTAGGACGTTATCCCGCTATCCAGAGGGCCCACCTTTAGATACATCTAGCCCTGGCTAAATCGTTGTTAACTATCCCCTAGAAAGTACAATGAATGAATTAATGAAAACGAATTTCTTTAAATTGAAAGTGGGGTGGATTCAATGTACCAATGGGGTAGCATTTATTTCTCTCTTCTTTCCTTTGCTTTATTCAATATCTAATTCAATATCTAGTTATTATCTAAGTACAATTTGTGGGGGTCTCCACATAGATATTATCCACAAGTAGTTTTGCTGGACAGCTATCAAATTGACAAAGGAGATATTCTTTTGGTCCAATTCTCGATAATATATCTCCACAATGTTATGAATGCTTATATCGAGGGTCTCACAGCAACATCCCACATCGTCATTTTTGAAGTTTTTCAGGATGGCCCGAAAACCACAAGCAATACCCCACAGCCACAGAGTAAGGTAGTAAAGACAGAGGAGAAACTCCTACGTTAAGGCGATGGCAAAGTTTGGTGTTGGGGGAGTTGCACCCTCTAGCGGAGAGCTCCGTCAACATCCAACGTGAAACCCCCCTCCTCGCGCCCCGTTCCACTAGGTGTTTCTCCCCCTTGCCCCCGTCAAGACCCCTTTCCCCTCCCCGCGATGAGCTCCAGCCTCCAGCTGCTGGAGTCCAGCATAGAGTTGAGGCCTCAAGTGGATGCCAAACAATTGAATTTCAAACAATTCCGATTTTTCCAACACTTGGTTATAAAAAATCGGAAAACCCAGAATTGTTTGAAAACAATTGTTTGTCATCCTCTTGAGGCCTCAACTCTATGCTGGAGGCTGGAGCTCATGGTGGGGAGCGGAAAGGGATCGAATTTTGATACCATTGACAAATTCGATCCACACGATATCACACGGCATAAGAAAAATACCTTTTGATTATCGACAACTTTATTGACAATAATAAGTACCTACCTAATAATTTCGTAATACAACAACTATTGACAACAATTTGACATGATTATTTTGAGAATAAATGGTACACCAAAAGAACGGCGAGGTTAACGCTAGCAGAGGAGAAAACTGTAGATCTATAACAATGTTGTCAAAGGATCAGGGTGAGGGTCACGAAAGATTCCACTCCTTTGCCGAGCTTTCGGAAAATATATTTCCTTCCTCAGGGCTCAGAGAGCAAGGAAGGAAATATATTTTCCGAAAGCTCGGCAAAGGAGTGGAATCTTTCGTGACCCTCACCCTGATCCTTTGACAACATACTACACTTTGGGTCGATCGTCATACCATCATCTATAACAATTGCTTTGAAAAAAGAGCTCAGAAAACACTGACTAGCAATGAAACTGACTTATGAAATATAGCAATGAAAACGGCTTTTGAAAAAGTGGTGAAACGCTAGTAATAGCGAAACAAACGTAAACAATCGACCACATGGCGGTCAAACACAGTGACTGAGAACGGTCGAATAATATTCATGTAACGTATTTTTCTAGAAGTGTAGAAGTGGGGAGAAGAGCACCCCGGCCCGTGGGCAAGACGAAACAGGGGTGGGGGGTGGGTGCCACCACAGAGTAAAAACTACAAAAGACTGTACACCCACTGGGTGGACAGTTCGCTCTCTAATTTCGGTGCTCTCCGCTAGGACCGCTACTAAAGACCCTCCAAACTTGGCCATCGCGATATGAACCTTGTTGACTCCCCCTGCCCACAGCTAACTATGAGACTCGCTGAGCGAGTAGTAAACAAAGGACTTGAGATGACAATGTGGGGTATTACAGTCAGTAACTGATGACAAGACGATATTCACATAGCAACGATTACCATGCTCACTACCTATCGATTTTATTTTAAACCATCAAGTTTGATCGATTCGCCACGAGAAGACGCGTCGAACGGTATGCACAACTCATTAAATGAAACTTTTTCGCACGAACAGATAAGGACAGATGAAAACAGTAGTAACTCTCGAGTCCGCTAGGAAGGCAGAGCGCTGTCGTCTGCCCCTTTCGCTACTACTCTGAATCGCGATTTTCCTATCTAACGACGATATTACTTATTTTGTTTTTGATCAGTCGGATTTTTCTGTGATGTAGCTGCCTGCCTATCTATTCCTACCTTTTTTCCCCCCCAATCTTGTGGTTTTTAATGTTACCATAATAGTCGTTCTTGCGGTACGTAAGCTAAGGCCGGATAAAGTCTCCTAATTAATGATCATTAATGAATTTATTTTTGATGAGTTCTTACTAATAAATAATCAAAAATCAACTAAGACTGAATTATTTCGCCTGGATGTTGAGAAGGGGAAAATGTTGATGCATTCCAGAGATGCCTACTCGTTTCAGTTAGGTACCAACATTCAAGGTACCTACATTCATCTCGCGAGCGCAATTTGATGAGAACGGTGGTGACAGCCTACCCTACGAGGTGTGATAAAACTTCAAAAAATGAACCTATACCTACCTATTCTTGAACATGTTTTCTCAATAAATAATATTCTATGGCTAACCTCGTTTGAGTAGCTTATTCCCATTTCTCGTTCTTGATAAGTGGTGTTTTCAAGCGGTTTTCAGGAAAATGCTTGAGTGAAGCATCGTTTTTAAGAATTGATGAAAATAGTTCCAGCCCGAAAGCACCCTATTTTGTTGGAAAATGGATGAAAAGGGTATTTTGGAAGAAGAAAATTCTGGTTTGATATATTATTCCATGTTAATTGGGACGCTGAATCGACTAGAATACGTCCTGGACCAATGATATAATATATCAGAATATTATTCTGTTGGGATATTAACTGTGAGCGCTTGCATCTTTCTGTCAATATGCACTACCTAATTAGGTACCACGCAGATCGCTGCTATTTTCAGTTAATAATAAACCCATCTTCTGTAATAAACTTTGACTTAAACATGGAGTCAAAAATTCATTCGGATGTTAACGAGGCAATCCTCACATAAGCCAGGAAAGGAGTTCGTATTTAGGCGGGAGTAGGTAGTATTGTCAGCCAGACGACAGCGCTCTGCCTTCCTAGCGGACTCGAGGGTTACTACTGTTTTCGTCTGTCCTTATCCGTTCGTCTTTTTCGCCAAAAATGATGATTTGTGGTGTTGCCGTGAGACCCTCGATATTATAGGCATAAACATTCTTCAATAAGTTTCCTCAAGTAGTTCGATAATGATTTCCATACTTAATTACCTACATGTTGTATGAAGTCTATGAACCGTTAAACAGTATTATATTAATATTAGAGTAATTAGGGTTTTGGTTCTCGACTGGGTGGTTCAAACACGGTCGTGGCGATCTTGCGTTTCCGTCAAAAGTCGGAATTCACTTAGGGGGCCAAGTAAGGCCAGTAAGTGAATTTCGACTTTTGATTGAAACTCAAGATCCCCACCCCCGTATTATTATTATAGTTACGTTATTACATTATTACTATATATAGTAATAATGTAATAACGTAATAATGTAATATCAACTATAGTTGAACTCTCTGCTCTTGCAATCCCTCGCATGTTTACAATAGGTAAGAAGTCAACTTTTCCCACCGCCCTGGATCATAGCGATGAATTCCCGTTCCAAAATTTGGGGTGCACTACAAGCCATCAGATTACTCAAAGCACATCTCCCGCATTTCAATATTTCGCTACATCGGTCATCGATGGTGGCTATGCCGTACTCACTTCGCTGTGACAGCTGGATGTTTAAAGTTGATTGTTTACGGGTAGAGACAGTAGGGAGGTCGCAGAAATTGCCTCGACGAACTTAATTAAAACTTGGATAGTTGAGAAAGTTCTATAATTGAGAACGCTTGTCATCTGAGGTAAATTACATTGTCTGGTTTTTCAACAAGTTTAAATTTCGGTGTTCCTCCCCTGTGAAGTTGGAGCTAGTGTGGAGTTCTGCCTCTTACCAGTAAATTACGAGCGAAAGGTGAGATGATTAATTCCCCTGTCGCAGGCGTCTCCGCAAACTTGTCTGGTATCTTATCTTTCAACAATATTGTGATTCCATTTGTGAACCAGTCGCTTAGCACTTTGTTGGAACGAGAGGCTGTGGGGTAGGTAGACGTTTTGAGCTTCACTGAAGGTGCTTCAAGCTGAAACTGTTGAGGGGAACTGCTATGTATATACCATTCATATTAGATTTATGACAGAAAAACAAAACGGTTTTACGCTGTTACTTCTTATTTTATTACTACTTATGTACTACCACTTCCAATAGTTTTTTATTATTTATATTACTAATTAATAGTAATAGTATGTACATACATAGCAACTCGCAAGCTGATAGTTTTCCAAGTCTTGGTATTACCAATATTATTATCATTACTACTTATATATTACTACTTCCTATATACTATTACTATTATATAGTATTTTGAATTTCATATTATATACATACACAGCAACTCTAAAGCTGTTAGTTTACCAAGTAGATATGTATTATGAAAAATAAAAATAAAATTAGGAACGAATGACAAGAATTAATACAGGTTCATATTAGGTAAACTATAAATTGAAAGGCAGTTTTAACATCTCTAAATCGGCACTCTGAGTGATTCTTTAGAACAATATAAAGTAGAAAAATAGCTGACGAGAATGATTGGAGATCAATGAAACCGACAAGAATGGAGATCAATTAGAATTGAAAATATATTAATAATTCATAGATCTCCAATTGTTGGAGATGAATAAAACATAGTACATTTGAGATCAGTGTTGAGCTAAAATGGTTGAATATTAAAGTGAATTTCATAAGACTGGAATTTCTATCGTATTAGCTGAGGAATTACACTTGTCACACGCAATTAGATTTTCCTCCCGCTCTTCTCCTTCTGGAAGTCCAAACAGGAATGACGAAAATTCTTTTCGCATTTATCGCATTCGCGTAGGTATAATCATGACCATGAAAACAAATTTATTGAAGTTACGTCTGGTGAAACTTGAAAATCGGGTTTCGGCGTGAGCATCTGACTCCTCGTGAACACGAATCCGAGGTTTGCTTACAGGATTTTTGCCCGGAACATTGTCAAAATCGCAAAAAACCTCGACATTTTGGCACTATTTTTGGTTTTTCGCTTATATCTCCGAAACGATGCGTTCTAGCGACATGATCACTCCATACAAAATGACAGTACATAAAATGTGCTACAAAATGCACTAGTAACATTTGAAATTTGGTGCAGGGAAACGGCCGCTAGAGCGCGTTGAAAAAGTGTTAAAATCCCCAAAAACGTGAAAAATTTCAAATCTCACCTATTTACTTTCGCATATAAGCGAAAAACCAAAAATAGTGCAAAAATTTCGAGGTTTTTTGCGATTTTGACAATGTTCCGGGCAAAAATCCTGTCAGAAAACCTCAGATTCGTGTTCAGCGACCCAAAAAAACATAATATGTCCCTATATTATAGGGACGTGGTTATTACGACTATTACTAAACTTTCCGCTAACTGCCCTTTATTTTCCTAATTTCTGGCCTATGAAGGCGTTCGCTCTCACGCTCAACCATTAGTGACAAGCTCGATATGTTCTCTTCCGTGTAGCAGTGCTAGCTTACATGCTCATAACTGAGGGGGTCCACATTAAATGCAGGGTTCGTGTTGCTTGCGGTTAGGCAAGGATGATGTCAGAGGCTGGCTAAGAGCCACAAAGCTTTGTTTTGGCATTTCCAGGAGCTAGTTCAGCTTTGCTAACTCTTGATAAATGGTAGGGATGTAGGCAGAGACTGACTAGTGGCCAGTAATCTCTGGATTTCCAGCAACTGGTTCAGCTTGACTCCCTTCTGCATCATGGCTAGGATGTTGGCAGGAACTGGCTAAGAGCCACCAAGCTCTGATTGGGGATTTGCTGGAGCTGGTTCAGCTTGGCCAACTCTTGACAAATGGCAGGGATGTAGGCAGAGACTGGCTAATGGCCACTATGATCTGATTTCTGAATTTCCAGCATCTGGTTCAGCTTTTGACTGCCTCCTGATCCCATAGTATGGCAGGTGGCAGGGGCTCGATAGGTGCCTGAGTGTCCACAGCCTATTCCTGGTGTGGGGGTCCTCGTGTAGGATGCGGAACTCTTCATGCGTAAAAGCTCTTCCCAGGGACCTTCATGCATGCGCCCTCCATATTTGCACCCACCTCTCTATTATTATTATTTTTTGTCCATATCTTACCCTTGATTAATAGGAAATAAATGAATAAATGAATGATTTGTTCGGAAGTAGTATCAAAATTAAATTCATCGCTAAATTCTCATTGAATAGTGAAAAAAAAAAAAAAAACTTATAAAATACCCCTAAACGTGGAGCACCAGTGGAGCGTTGTTCAGGACACTTTTTGATGTGGCCTCCGGTGCACAAAGTAATGTCGTTTGCAGATTTGTCGTGTTTCATAGGGATGGCGGCTGTCAGGGGATTCCCACACCCCCCTGAGGCATAAATCACCGCACCGAGGTAAACGATCCCTAAGTGACTTTGTCTCCTGTTAGGATGTGGTTGTGTCGACGAACGTCGGAATCTGATAAGTCCTCGTTATTCTTTGCGGGCCTTGTAGGAGCCGCGGGAATGATGGATTGAGCGAATGATGGAATATTCCGTATTATGCCTTCTTTTCTTTATGGTAGCAGACAGGGGTATTTGTGTATCATTAACCCCACTGTCTGATTTGGCTTTTTTTTCCAGAGGTGGACGAGGCTGAAGTGTTCAAAAGAGGCAAAGTCTACAAAGGTGTGTATCTTCTCTCGCTGACGAACAGTTTCAAGGAGAAGCGGCTGGAAATCGCCTACCAGCGCTACTCCCATCGTCAACGCCAAAGATCTCTTATTTGGGTCAACATAGTCGACGCCGTTATTAAAATTATCGTAGCTAGTAAGTATTCTTTAATCTTCTTCATCTTCTTTTGATTTATTCTTGGAATGATACACCTGTGTATTCGTGTCGGAGGTCGAACATTTTCGGCCTCCAAATTTGTAGTAAAAGAGAGTAAAAGAGACCAGAGATTCCGTCAATGAGACAAAGGGGTTTCCAGCGACAAGCAAACGTAATCGTTCGAAGGCAATGCCATTTTTAAAACCAAATACAAAAAACAATGGTCTTGAAATTGAAGGAAATAATGGGGAAATCAAAAGTTGGCAAAGACTACGACAAAAGGTCTTTGTACAGAAGCATTCACAGATAAGAGGGAATGGAAAGTAAACAGACAGGGGCGACGCCTTTAGTACGCGATGAGAACTACGACACCATTTCGCTTCAACTCCTTTCCCCATCAACCGCTCGACACGCATGTTTTGGCCCGGATGGGTGGGGGGGGGGGGGAGTTCCATCGCCTCGAGGCAAAGGGCTCCACAGTCTGTTCCCACTTAATATTGACACTAAAACCGTGGGGTATTAGGGATGGGCGTTTTGGTTTCTTTCGAGAATTGAAACCGTTTTGTCTTGCTCTGATACTACGTTTCAAAGTGATAGTTTCAGCCTCAATGTGATCCAAGATACGTTTCAAAAGAACTAAAGCTGGCGACTCGTTCGTTTCTAACTTTACGCTTTTTCACGTTATATGAAACTGATTCATCGTGTTTTCTAATTAAACAGTTTTACGTTTTTTCTCATCCCTATGGGGTATTAAAGAGTAGCAACTTCAAATCAAATTCGTTCAGTAAGTTAGGCTTTTTACTCTAATTTATTATAAATAATAGAGTAGATAAAAGTTAGTATTTTCTGGTCCCTCTTGTAGAGATCAGAAAATACTGACTTGTTGGTGGATGGTGAATTGTCAGGTGAGGCGGCGCCTCACCTGAATAGCCGCCACTGGTTGCAAGATGTGTAAATTCACAAAACAAAGTGTCCGTCTGCCGTCCGAGCCGTTTTGGGAATGTTTTTACAAATTTGAAATTTTGACAAAATACTCGTTTTACCATCTAGTTGTGCCCGCAAAGTTTGCAGCCCGATCGCCCAAACCCGTGGGGCTGTGTGGGGGCTAAAAAGCGGTTTTTGAAGAGTTTCGGCTATGGCGTCGAGTTAGGTGTCGTTTTCGAAGTATTTTCGGACGTAGAATCCATTTTTGGGAGGTGTCAGAACCAACAGATCCCACCGAGAGGATCTATGAGGCTTTCATGGGGTTACTAAAGGGGCTTTTGAAGGATGTCAGTTTTCCGAGTAATTTTGGACGCATAATCCATTTTTTGATAATTAATTTTTTTTAAATTGATATAAAATTAATTTTTGGATAGGTATTTTTTATAAAAGATTAATAAACCTCTGTGTAAAATTTGCAGCGTTTTTATCTGGGCCCTTCGAGCGCAGTCTCATTCTAGAGGAAGTTGGGCTTTGTTGTGCCTCGTAAAGGTGAGATTGCCACTCGTGGGATTAAGGCTCAATTTGTTGCGTGCAACGAAGAATTGAACGAGAAAAACTTAACACCTTGCGAATGAGAGTATTACAACATACTATGGGAGGATTGTCAGTAATCCAAGCCTTGTGGAACCTGATCGGGCGAGAGATAATAGCCGGGATTAACATTGAAATAAATGGCCGAATTAGAGGCTCCCCGTAACATAATCCTGTTGGGGGATCTCGTCGAGGAGGAGGAGGGGGGGATTTTAATGGGAACGGGTAGAATATGGTTGTCGATATCGTGCCCTCGTCCAATCGTCGCACAGAACACCGCAGGAATTAATCTACCCAGAGTGTAAAATGTAATCATCGGAAGGAAAAACGGAATATCAGAGATAGAGCGGAAGAGAACGACTACTACTCTCTGATATTGCGTTATTCAATTTTCTTCTTTGCTACTTTATAATATTTTCTGCAATTTAAAGTGGTTGTTTACGTTTTTAAGGTGGGGATTCCATATTACGAGAGTATCTCAAGGGTTTAGCCGCATCATGACCTACCAAGCAGGTTTTCAGGGAAGATTAAAAATTGTATTTTACGAAACGTAGTTGATTTAAACAAATTTTTATGCGCCGTCAATTGGAAATTAACTGTGTTCAAGTTGCATTAAATTTGGTTAAACAATATGGCTTGATACATAAATTATCAGCGTCTAGACTAGAACCTTAGTAACTTATCGTATCAAAGTGTATCTGTCATTTGCATGCACCTACATTAAAACCATACGTTGTGCCTACAATTTCTATTGGCAAATGGAGGAAAGTGGAATAAAATTTTGAAGTAAACTGTTGAGGTGGATCTCACATCGAGGGAAGCCAGCCTTGAATGAATACTTGAAAGAGGGATCTCGCGAGAATGGGGAGCCAACCTGTATTGACGTTGAGATTTGTTGAACTACTGAAAAAGAACTTAGGGGTCGTTTTAAGCACACAAGGAGTAAGGTAACGCTAGGTGAGTAGAGAGGAGTAACTGCTGCTAATTGAAGGAATACGACTGAAGTCCCTGAGGGGGTTCCTGCCAATTGCGGCCCGTACACGAGTAAAAATCCGCGGCAGATTTGGTCGGCTGATCTCATCTGCGATATCTGATATCGCTTACGATCTGGAGTGACCGATGAAATCGGTCGTTGCCCCTTAACATGAAAAACGTTTCGGCCGATCTTTCGTGCCCGATATATGTCACCCGATGCCATCTGTTCGTTATTGGGATTTCATATGAAATCTGGCAGATTCAGGCCTGTCACCGACGTTCGTCTGGCAGATGGATCTGAAAATTTTTGAGATCGGTGGCCGATTTGCAGGTCCGTAAGTTGATGATGCAAAAATAAAAAAGATTTTTCGTACACTTTCTACTTTTTGTGCGAGGACACTCTGGCGGATTAGTTAAAGTGTCACGCGGGAAAATTCAAAACGCCAAATATTCACTAGTGATTTCCTCTGCTCAGATACCTAATTTCTCACTGCTAACTGTACAGAGTACATTTCATTATTAGTTCAACTACGTTCGACCGAATTTTCCCATTTCTCTTGTTCCCTAGCCCATTTGGCGCGAACCTCGGGAGTTGGAAAACCTTCTTTATGAACAGGAGATGAACTCTCTCAGCCACAATATGTTCCTGATGTCCCCAGACAGGCGCAGCGTAACGCAATATAGCACGGATGATCGCATTAAAGATATGCAGCTTGGCAGACAGGAGGACCTCAGCCATTGCAAATGCATCATTCCCTGTGATGTGGCCTCTTTTCCAAGTACCCAATATTTTACCATTTTAATTCGCTCTATCTCCTCTCCACGACACTTTTTTATTTTTCGATGTTTATCGGACAGCTAGGAGAGCAACATCCGAATTTCAAGAAAATCGGAGTTGGTCACCTAATAGTAGTACCTACTTACACAGTTACCTTTTCCTCCTTTCTACTTTCCTGTCTTTATCTGCTATTGAGTTATTATACAAAAGTGGGGTCCCACACCTTATTTTGTTTGTTATTCATTAAATGAATTTTTTTTTCGCGCAATTTACTCGTTTCCATAGACATATTTATTTGCATCATCCGAGGAATAGTTGAGGATCACTCAATAACAGAAGTTAAGCCAATTCTTACAAGCTCACCTGTTGCAAAGTCGGTTGTTTCTAATGGGAGAATTGCTTGATACGATAAGTCGCCTATTAAACGATTCTTGATAAGATGCGATAGCGAAAATGCTGATATCAGCACTCCCGTCGATCTTAAGAGAAAACGACTAGCATCATCGTGTCTGGGGCGAAAAAAAATATTTCTATAACTTTATAACCGAAAAAAAAAAACACATGAAATATCTTTATCTAACTTTATAACTCAAAACCGTCAAAAACCTTGAAAGGATACGGCTTGACTCTCGATCTGTACCGACAAAAATGAAGTTGGGGGAAAATGTGGTTTTGTTGGTTTGTCAAACGTCGACTTGAGAATGCAGGAAGTGATCTGAGGCTTTTCCAGGCGGCTGGTAGTTAACAGGTTCTCATTAGAAAAACCAACTGCTGACGTGCCGAGGAAACCGCTGTACCGTGAATGGAATGTTGATGGATGATCAGCACGCGACAAAGGCAGAGAAGGGTTGAGTGATTCGTGCGTGCTTGACGAGTATTATTCATTAAAATGTAGACTTAGTTGTGGTCTTATCGCTTCTATAAACTTTTGTGTTGAAAAAAAAGAGGAAAAAGTGAATTCCCCAAAAAATGTTTGGAGGTTCAGAGCAAAACTGCCGATTGCGAAAAGCAACAATTCACATGAAATAGGGTGTAACTCCTGTGGGGAATGTAGCCCACTTTCTGGTCCAATCTCGCCAGCCCGCCACAGTTACTACTGGCGGGAGAGGCGGCTCGCGCTATTCGAAGACGGGCATAATTTAATATTCAATTTTGCCATTTACTGTGTATATTTAGCAATTATGACTAATCGGAGTGATCAATTAGTGTTCAATCCCACTGGCCAGGCCTCCCTTAGTGAAAATTCGCTTAATGAAGCTGAATCAGTGGGAAAGATCACGACGCATGGGTCTGCTGCCCAGGCCTCTTTTGGCGGGGGCGTTCCCATGTATGACTGGAGCAGTTGGTCAGGCCTCCTTTGGCGACAATTCGTCTAAGGTAGCTGCAGCAACTGTTCCCGGTAATACTGCAAGCCCAGGGAGAAACAATACTGGCCACGACATATCGTGTTGGGTATTGTCTTCTCCTCGGTTCCCTCCCTAAGACTCTGCCTCTCCACAGTATCCTGACGTATCAGGTAAGCCTGGAGTAAGTGAGCTTCCATACTATGGCTGCATCTTCCCCCCAGGTCTGCAGATCATGACAATTCGTGTTATGCCCTGGAAGTGTTTCCATACTCCTTTCATCTTCCTCCACAACATCGGCGGCGAGAATGACAATTCACCCCTCCGGATCTCCGCCAAACACACAACACAAAACTATAATGAATCTAAATCAAATTTGAAACACAAGCACTTGTAGGTACACACCCTTAACCCGCTGTACGGGGTGTCCCACTGTTCCTAATAACTACATCTATCTGTCGGACACTCCAAATTTCACAACGCCACCAATGAATCGCTTACAGTTAAACATTATTTACCGTATCGTGAATAACGTTAGATGCCCGGAAGGCCGAAAGACGTTCTGCGCCAAAAATGATGCATCGTTGAAGGTCTCCCGTTCCTATGCCACGTTAGGAACTTGTTTAGCTAAATAAAGCCCTGCACCTGATTTGACTGTACAATTGCGCCATTTGAGAAGCGCAAGGAGTTTCCTACCAACTCCGCAAGAAACACTGGCCCAAGAGGGGTGCGGTAATTACCGAAGTTTGCCCCTAAGTTTACAATCTCCTGATCAAAGGTACGTTTTCCTCTCGAAGATCAAATAGGGTCGGGTTTCACGACCTCGGAAAAGAGATACTATCTCAAATTAGGTACTTGGATTAATCAGTTTAGAAAAGATACAATCCAAATTTTCAAAATTCTTTACATCTAGCCTGATCTGTCGAAAGTTCAGCTGAGTTTTTCAATTTACTGATTTTGGTTTATTACTCGGACAGAAGGCCTCGCTTCACTCGGCCGACCACTTCTTCGGACAGGGGGGCTCGCTTTGATCGCCCAAATGACAGTCAGTTACATGAGACGTTTTCATGTTTTTTAATAGCGTATTAAATTAATCTGAAGATCAAAAGATTTTATCATTTTTCCGAGCTCATGTCCGTGAGCCAAAGGGAAGCGCCTCTCGTCCGCTGAATGGTGCGTTGCTGGCGAAAGGGTAAAAGCGACAGCAGCTCATCACCTCTACCTGACAGATCAGCCCATCTCCGGACACGGGCCTCTTTCAGGGACTGGCTGGCATGGTCCTCGTGGTTGACCAGTTGGAAGAGCGCCTCCTGCTTGATGGCTTGAACCAAGCAGTCGTTAGCCTGTTTTGAGGTGTTGAAAGCTAGGCTGGCGGTTGTCCTGTGATCCTCAATGGCCAGTCCTCCTAACTTCGCAGGCAGTTCAACCAGATCTAAAAGGTTTGGTGATACAGATGTTCCCAAGATTGCCGATACAAGTTCAGTCCGTATGACGTCTAAGTGGGCCAAACTCCAGCCTGCAGTCGCTGATCACTCGATGCATGTAGGCCCATTCACGTTGGAGTGATTTTGTAAAGGCTGTGTGAACGGCTTGGGGGCTCTGCTTTGCTGCTGCAGCCATCTTGGAGGTGCACTGTATCCAGCCTGCCACTTTTTCCTGAATGTAGATCTTTTTATCTTCTGTCGGGCCAATGAAGCCATATAGAAATCATCGAGAGTATGCTTTCTTCAGGCTGGGGAACAGTTCGTCTGCCTCCTCTTCCATACCAGGCTTTATGATGAATCATCATTGATGATGTAGCTTTTTTGAGGTTCGGGGAAGTATCCCCATTTTGGACCTTCTTCTCGCAGACGATCGAGCCAACTTCGCATAGCCGCAAGTTTCACTACACGTGCAGAGTCGTCGGCGTACCAATTCTGCTTCCATTGTCCGTCTTTCAGGTCTCTTATCAGAGAAAGCGTTCCCACAGCATACATCATCATCCCGAGGGGATCGCCCTGTGTTGTACCGTCCATGCTGAGCAGTTGTTAGTCGCTTTGGCGGAACAGAGTCAGAGGAAATCCCCTGTACGAATTGAGCAGGAATCGAGAACCCATCAACTGGGGTTTTCAGTATTCACGTTCATTATTTTAATTTGCAGTTCGAGTTTTTAATTGTTCGGCGACCACAATTTGGGAACCCCTGGTCATTATAGTCTCGTATGAGATAGTTTTATCCACTGTCCTTAATGCGGTTCCACCATGGCAGTACGAAGCAGGTTAGGTCTCACTGAAGCGTCGTTCCGAGGTGTATCTACCACACCAGGATCCACTTGTGGCTCCTAGCTACTTCCTTCCACTATTGGCATGCCTACATTAGGCAAAGATGAAGGTTCAAGGATCGAATATGAAGATGAAAGATTTCCGGAGATTTCACTCAAGCGTCATCATGCCTTTCTTTCTGTTTCTTTTCTCTTTCGTTGATTATGTATCACCGTTGGAGCTGGAGCATTATGCATGCCCCCTTTTTTTTAAGGGCTGTAAAGGAAGATGAGGCGGCAGACCCTTCTCGGTAACAGGTTTCTAAACCCCTCCCTAACTCGTAATACCCTGCCATCAGTCCTCGTAACGTGAGTCCCGCTCGCCAATGTTCTTCCTATAGACTGTGAACGTAAAGCTTCTTCAGATGATCCTACCTCCGCATTTGAATTCGTTGTTATTATAATTCGCTCGCCTCAATAGGGCGGAAAGCGCAGCTTTTGGTTTCTGTCGCGTTTTGGCGAGCCGTTTTCGTGGTCAGGGACAAAGCCGTCATAATGTGGCAAAATATGGACTGCTGGCGTTTCAACAAGTTTGGCTAATGCTTTTTCATTGATTGAATCATTATTTCTCTTAAAAAATGTTTTCTTCTGTTTTCCAGTTATCGCGTATAAGTCGGAACACCCCCACCCCAGGTGGGACGGCATGCTGTGGACGGGCGCCGGAGTCGTTGCGAACATCGTGCTGTGCAGTTTGGGCTGCTGGAGGAACGTGGCCAACAATTACCTTCACTGGGCCGCTCTCGCCACTTGGGCGGTTTTGAACGTTCAAGGTATTGGTTCGAGTCACAGTTACATTTACAATTTTATCGCTGTTGTCATCAGAAGAGTGGGCGCTTGATTTTCCTTATCAGTATAATATACTTGATAATCAAGTATAATACAATATAATATACGTGATATTATCAATATCACGCGAGGGTCCTGGCGGCATTGATGTCTATAGATTCACTCCTGATTCCCAAGGAGTTCCTATCTCCTCTCAATGGGGATCAAAGGGCCTTTTGAAGGAAGCCTAAAGGTCAAATGTGGTTTCGTTTTCAATTTATTTTTGACCTTAGCTGTGGGCGTAAATCCATTTGATGAGGACCCAAAACTGTCCAAACACCAGACATCAAATAAGAACCGGAGGAGAAGCAATCGCCGAACCGCGCTCTGCGATCGCCCGTTCCACCCGGATCATCCGCCACTTTTGGTTTATTATTCTTGGAATAATACACCTATGTTTTCGCGACGGGGGTCGACGACTCCGATCGGGCTCAAAATTTGACATTATCCGTTCCAAGTGGTCTACATTCTAAATCCGAAATGTCCGTCCGCCGTCCAGGCCGTTTTGGGCAGTAGGAATTTTTTTAAAAATCTGAAATTTCGGCAAAATACTTGGTTTACCATCTAGTTGTGCCCGCAAGGTTTTCAGTCCGATCGCCCAAACCCGTGGGGCGCTATGGGGCTATAATGGGGCTACGGGAGGGGATTTTTGAAGGCTTTTAGCTATGGGATCGAGTTAGGTGTCGTTTTCGAAGTATTTTTGGACGTAGAATCCATTTTTTGGGGTCCCGGAACGATCCGATTTCACTGTGCCGATCTATAGGGCTCTCATGGGGCTAAAAATGGTATTTTTGAAGGATCCCAGGATGTTAAATATTTTTCGAGTAAAAAATACGGAATTTTTGAAAAAAACACATTTTTGAACAAAAAAATCCAAAAAAAGTTTTTTGAGATAAAAATCCAAAAAAAAATTTTTTTTAATTTTTTCATTGACAGAATTAAATTTCTGCACAAGTAATGTATATCAAAGAATAATAAACCCTTGTGTAAAATTTGCAGCGTTTTAATAGACGCAAATGGAACTCTCACTTTTGGTTTATTATTCTTGGAATAATACACCTATGTTTTCGCGACGGGGGTCGACGACTCCGATCGGCCTCAAAATGCGACATTATCCGTTTCAAGTGGTCTAGATTCCAAAACCGAAATGTCCGTCCGCCGTACGCCGTCCAGGCCGTTTTGGGCAATAGGAATTTTTTTAAAAATCTGAAATTTCGGCAAAATACTTGGTTTACCATCTAGTTGTGCCCGCAAGGTTTTCAGTCCGATCGCCCAAACCCGTGGGGCGCTATGGGGCTAAAATGGGGCTACAGAAGGTGGTTTTTGAAGCCTTTTGGCTATGGGATCGAGTCAGGTGTCGTTTTCGAAGTATTTTTGGACGTAGAATCCATTTTTTGGGGTCCCGCGGCGATCGGATTTCACTGTTGCGATCTATAGGGCTTTCATGGGGCTAAAAATGGGATTTTTAAAGGATCCCAGGAGGTTAAATATTTTTCGAGTAAAGAATAAAGAATTTTTGAAAAAACAATTTTTTTCGTAAAAAAATCCAAAAAAAAATTTTTTTTGAAAAAAAAAAAAATCCAAAACATTTTTTTTCCAACATTTTTTCTTTTGAACAGAAATAATTTTTGCGCAACTAACCTATATCAAAGAATAATAAACCCTTGTGTAAAATTTGCAGCGTTTTTAATAGGCGCAAATGGAACTCTCACTTTTTCGGGGAGCAATCGTCCATTGCCCCTCCCCTCCCCCGGCCACATAGTCACATTTGAGGGCAGGCCCGTGAAAACATAAGTTGCGCTTCTGTCCACATTGTATCCCTTTTTCCAAAAGTTATTATTATAATCAAAACATCTCCACGGAGTGTTCGAGATACTGTGTAGTAAAAAGATAGGTTTGAATACTCACTGTGAGAATCAGGACAGGTCTTCGATGAGCAGCGTCCGGCAAACGAATCAAAACAATGCGAGGAAGAAAAGCCCGTTAAATCAACAGGATAACGCGAACATTCGAATAACTTGACAGGGCCATGACTGCAAAACGCTAGACATTCCTATTTTCATTTCAATACCGCAATCGTTCTAAAATTATGGCAGTTGCCATTTAGGAATCTTGAGACAAATTGGGTTTGTGTTTGCTTCGAAAAGACCGTGCAGAGAAGCTTGAAGTTGGGAACCTCATGTCTCGATTGGACAGGGCCGTGACAAATTGAGGCATTTAATTTTCTATGTGAAAGACTTAATTAATCTCAAAAAATAAACAGTGTTCTGAGTGAAATGGAATTGAACAATTTAAAATGTTGCCTAACATCAAATTCATAAGAGGGCTGCCACAAACCATTTGTGCCTCAATTCTGCCCTTTTTGTGAGAATGAGCCGTGAGCATTTGAAAGGACTTTATTTTAAGGTTCTTCGGTGTTTTTCTGGTATTATCAACGTAGGAAAACCGTATAAATAAGTAAATCGGCGATAAACCGATGTCTCACTTGTAGCGTGAAAGGTCCAAAATTACCTCGAAAACGTCACCTTATGCATCTTCTGGTCAAAGCCCTTCGTAAATCCTATTTTGTCATTCACGTAATTTTATGAGATGTTATCCCACTCAAACATTGAAAAGTGAGAAATACCTGCTGTGAACAGTGGACTGCTTTTTGGTTTATAATTCTTGGAATAATGCAATCGCGACGGAGTTCGAAACTTCTGATCGGCCTCAAAATTTGACATCTGTTTCAAGATAAGTACGTTATTCCAAAAACGAACTGTCCGTCCGCCGTACGCCGTCCGGGCCGTTTTGGGCAGTAGGAGTTTTCCTGAAAATTTTAAATTTTGACAAAATACTCGGTTTACCATTTAGTTGTACCCGCAAGGTTTCCAGCCCGGTCGACCAAACCCGTGGGGCGCTATGGGGCTAAAATGGGGCTACGGGAGGGGTTATTTCAAGGCTTTTGGCTATGGGATCGAGTTAGGTGTCGTTTTCGAAGTATTTTTGTACGTAGAATCCATTTTTTGGGGTCCCGGAACGATCCGATTTCACTGTGGCGATCTATAGGGCTTTCATGGGGCTAAAAATGGGATTCCAGGAGGTTAAATATTTTTCGAGTAAAAAAAAAGAATTTTTGAAATTTTTTTTAATCCAAAAAAATTTTTTTTTAATCCAAAAAATAAATTTGTCCCCAAAATTTTTTCCATTGACACATATAATTTTTGCACAAGTAACCTATATCAATGAATAATAAACTCTTGAGTAAAATTTGCAGCGTTTTCAAGTTGTTGTCGTGTTCCATGACGGGTGCGGTTTGTCCTAATATCTAATATTTCTGGGGTTTATGTAAGGTGTGGTGGGTTTCTTATGCAATTTGACAGATTATGAAAGTGGGGGTGGAATAGAGTCGGCTCGAACTGTTTTTCGTAGAGGTTCGGAAACTGGGTCAGCTCTTCTACCTTTCTTCGACCCTCTGCCCTACTCCACTTGGTCTGAAGTGATCATTTACGCCTGGTCATCCACCATTTTATGCTCTCAAGTCAACATAGGTGTCGGGACTAATGCGGTTCGTTCAAACATCCCCCCCGCCATCACGGCCTAACCTTCAAAACACCTTGCACTCGAAGCTCCGCCGAGTCTCGTTAACGAACGACCGCTTTTCTCCCTCCCAGAAATGCAAACGTTATAAAGCTGGATAAACCACAAGGTTGACAAGTTTCCGACCGTAATTCGGTATAACCCACTTCACAAGTTGCGAAATCCTCTTAGCATCGGTAATGTGTGACACGGTAAGTACGCAGGTAACAATTTTCCCTTCACCAACAAGATAACAATCGTAGCTAAAATTCAAGAGAACAGAAGACGGTTTCTCAATGTTGAAACCACCCCTTTTGAATAATACTCACCGCCGCTGTTCTTTACCGACCTAATATCCCAGCGGGAAAATCTTCTATAAAACAAAACTTGTGCCGGTAGTTATTCCGAGAAATTTGCCCGAAAAGAATGAAACGACGCCTTTTTTTTTTTCGGTATTTGGAGCGTGAAAACGGTAGTTCCCGCTCGAGGGCTCCATCCGCAAGAAACGTTGCCGTAATATAAAAATATTATCTCCCGGCCAAAGAATTACGGTCTAAGAAAGGGGCAAAAGGACGTGTCCTGCACGCATTAAGGCGGTAATAATATCCCACTCCTTTTTTCCCCCTCCCTGGCCCGAGTCTCAAGTGAATTGATATTGATCTGTTCAGTTGTGAGCTCAAGTTTCGTGACCCGACTTACAAAGCTGAACCGGTGAATCATGTTACCGAGAGATTAGGGAAGATGCACGCAGATTTCAAAGCGTTTCCATATACGAGGGTCGTCCAGAAAGTAAGTTTAAAACGGCTCCTGTGGCGAGGGGGATTTGTTTTTTAAGTTTGTGCACCTGGCTTGAAGGCGGGGTCATAACAGTCAGTTTGCTTCGTTTCTGTAGACCGTTTTGTTCAGTCGCAGTGAGTTTTTTAAATGGAGAGGTCGACGCCAGTTCCCGCCACCTCTCGCCCGTGTGAGATCCAAGCAGTCATCCGTGTTTTGGCATCGGAAGGGTGTCCTTTTGGTTGAAGACTGCGAGTTTGATTGTCGCTGAAAAAAAATCATACTTGATAACTTTGAGAATTTATCGAGCGAGTCGTAAAGTCAAAATTACGGGAAAGCTATTCAATTTTCGGCTGGCACCTTGGCAGTTTCTCCAGAGCCGCGAACGGGCTATAATTTCAAATTAGTTCTTCTTTGACACTTATTGAGGGGGAACATTCGGCATTCCCCGCTGTCGTCTTTTACTTTAACGAGATAACTCAATCGTCATGATCTCCGAGAGGCGAGGAAAGCCCTATCGAAATACCACCTTCCCTTTCATTCGTATGGTAAAACGAAGACTTTCGTGACAAGTTTACCAACTGAATCCATCGGCCTTAACTTTGTGAACTCTAATTAACACGTACCAATTTCAGGGCTTGTCGGCGTCTGCTACGGTTTCTCGTACGGCGACTCACTCATTTGGTACGACCTCTTCATAATCTTCGTGACCTACGCGATGCTACCGCTACCTCTCAGATGGTCATTAGCAGCAGGCTCCATCACACCCCTTCTCCATCTTGTTATTACCGCCTGCCTCCTCATTAATCGGGTGGTGAGTGCCATCCATTATCTCGACTGCCTAATTGACACAGGGATTTCATCGACCGCCAAATTGGGCGCTTATAACGTGTCTCATCGGACTGGCAGTTCGAGGAGAATCCATTTTTAAAATGTCGTGCTTTTAAAGTTGTTGGTTTGACCACTTGTTAGAAGAGAAGTAACAAAAGTTCCTATTGAGAAATGAATGGCTCCCTTCAACAAGGGCCTAACTACCGATTTTATCGATGATGAGATATTTGTAAAATAAATTTGTTGATGGCGCCCATAAGGCGTTTCCACTAATTTCCTTATTTATTGTTTAATGCCCTAGTTCTTTGCACTAAAATAATGAAATTAATTCTCAATGCTCTTTTTGTTATCCACTACGCACCTGTGTTGCCAGATTGTTCATAACTTCATCAGGGACGAATTGACAGATCCACTTCCTTACACATACGTTTTAGCACAAAGTGGAGCTTTTTCATGTTATCCTTGAACCAATCGTAATCAAATTTTTACCAGCCATTTAGGACATCCTGAGACATTTTTATGATGTGCCAAATTTTGGTTTATTTTTCTTGGAATAATGCACCTATGTTTTCGCGACCTCAAAATTTGACATTATCCGTTTCAAGAGGTCTACATTCAAAATCCGAAATGTCCTTCCGCCGTCCGGGCCGTTTTGGGCAGTAGGAATTTTTTTTTTTTAATCTGAAATATTGACAAAATACTTGGTTTACCATCTAGTTGTGCCCGCAAGGTTTTCAGTCCGATCGCCCAAACCCGTGGGGCACTATGGGGCTAAAATGGGGCTACGGGAGGTTTTTTTTAAAGGCTTTTGGCTATGGGATCGAGTTAGATGTCGTTTTCGAGGTATTTTTGGACGTAGAATCCATTTTTGGGGGTCCCGGAACGTTCCGATTTCACTGTTACGATCTATAGTGCTTTCATGAAACTACAAAATTTGTAATGGGATCCCATTTAATGGGATTTTTGAAGGATCCCAGGAGGTTAAATATTTTTCGAGTAAAGTATAAAGAATGTTTGAAAAACAATTTTTTTGAAAAAAAAAATCCAAAAAAATATTTTTTGAAAAAAAAAAAACCAAAATTTTTTTTCCAAATTATTTTCTTTTGACACAGAAATAATTTTTGCACAAGTAACCTATGTCAAAGAATAATAAACCCTTGTGTAAAATTTGCAGCGTTTTGAAGGATCCCAGGCGTTGAATATTTTTCGAGTAAAAAATAAAGAATTTTTGAAGAAAAACATTTTTGAAAAAAAAAAAAAAAAAAAAAAAATTCTCTCTCCCCCCCCCCCCGCCAAATCCCAATTTTTTTTAAATATAAAAATCCAAAAAAAAAATTTTTTTTTTCATTTTTTTCATTGACAGAATTAAATTTATGTACAAGTAATCTATATCAAAGAATAATAAAACCTTGTGTAAAATTTGCTGCGTTTTTTAAAACAGACTACAAACAATTTCGCGGAATTTACAAGTCAAAAATTCGGATTTCATTGTTTTAATGACCTAAACCAGCTAATGCGGCGTTGCTGCTGCTCTCTAAAAATGTTCCTACATCATAAATGTGCCTCTTTTCATGGCGAACACAACGAAAATAAAATGTCTCAAATCAGAGTTGCTGGAGCCGAGAAAAGCCACTTCCCATTGCGCCCTCTGTACGTTTCTTCGCGCTTATCTTTCAGTAAACACACATTATCAAAAAAGCGAGCAGAAGGGGTCTGAGGCCAGTTGGGGGAGATCAGGGGTTGGCTGGCTTTAGCCAGCAGGAGGTAGCTCCCTAGCATGAAATCGGCCCGGTACACCTGGTGACGGGCTTGTACCTACGTGAATTTGAGTTCCTAAATTTGAATTCCTCAAATTTCGTGTTTTGTGGTTAGCGTAAATCCACGATTTCGCCGCTGTTTGATGCAGAGAAGTGTGGGAACATTTCTATCTAGGGCATCGAACGAATTGTCGTAGTCTGCAGACCCAGAAGAAGATGCAGCCACAGTTTGGGAAGACTCGCATACGCCAGGTCTTCCTGATATGTCAGGGTACTGTGGTGATACGTCTTCCAGAGAGAACTGAGGGGAAGACAATACCCACTATATAGTTTTGCCTTAGGCTCGCAGTTGAACCTGGGACAGCTTTTGCAGCCACCTCAAGTGAATTGTCACTAAAGGTGGCCTGGCCAGCTGACGCAGTCTTACACGAGACCGTTCAACCGGCTTCCACAGACGAAATGTCGGCAATGGACCCATGCTTCGGGATCATTCCCGCTGGTTCAGCTCCCTCAACCATTTACACCCTCATTCATTCAAGTGTTCAACGTCATCATCAACAGTTGCCTTTCAATTTTATCGATTTTATCCCTGATGTCAATTTTATTCATACCTTTGCTAACTTTCTCGAAATCAATTTTTGGAGTGAGGGTCTCTTTTTTCCATTCCTATTAAAAACCACTGCTCGACAGGATTCAGCTTGTCTGCTAAAACAGCTGATTGCCATGGCCTTGCTCTACGCTGCAGTCAATTTTACTGGGACCTACACGAAGTACCTGACGGACAGAAGTCAGCGAAAGGCCTTCTTGGAAACGCACAGATCCACGGAGACCAGGTTCAAAACGCAGAAAGAAAACGAGCAACAGGAGAAACTCCTTTTGTCAGGTAACTTTGTCTTTGGCATTCTCTTATGATACTACTTGCAGGAAACCCATGCTTCGCTCGGGATAGTTAAAAATGTAAATAAAACATTAATAAAGTGGTATAATAATTCATTATTATTCTTGTTAAAACATTATAAATGCTTACTCGGTTGTTTATTATTTTTCTATAATACAGATTCATTAAACATCGAAGTGTAATAATTAATAATTATTCATGTCAAAACATTATAAATGCTAAACATTATAATATGTTAAACATGATAATACTATTAGTATTAGTATTAAAAATTATAATACTATTAGGAACTTGAGGCGCTGAATCGATTGTAATAGGAGTGCACACTGATGTTATTTCGAAAGCCTGAGGCGAGAACGACCTTTTTGGGCAATCAATTGGTCCACATTGTGAACTCCACAACTAGTGAAATCAAATTTGAAAACTCCACCATCAATAATACGCCTATGCAAATTGAAAAGTTTGAAAAAGGCCTCCCCTGGCTGATAAAATGATCGGCCGAGCGAAGCAAGGCCCCCAGCCCTGTCGAAGTGCTAGTGAAATCAAATTTGAAAACTCCACCTTCAATAAAATCTGGGAGGCACAACCCGCGTAATCCCTGAAAATTTCATAAAAATCGAATCAATATTGGCTGAAATCCCCACTCCTTCCCTTATTTAGGGAAGGAGAGGGGGTTGAAGGAGGGGAAAACGGAAAAATCCTTGAGGGCGCTCAACCTATCTCAGAACGTAGATCATTTTTGAATTTCTAGAGATTTTCAAGAATAATATATATATGAGTCTCAATAAATAGCTCAATAAACAGTCTGTTAGAGTCTCAATAAATAGCTCACTGATGTTCGGCAGCCACGCAACTCAAGCCTCACCCCGCGCGAATTAAAACGATGAACTCGCTTCTCACCGTGAACTCGCCCCCTCCCCCTCGTTTTTTTTGAAATCCGACTTCGGAATGTGATTTGGCATAGATTGTAGCCCATTTGGCTTGCGGATACCATACCCAAAAAAACGACTCCTTACTGGGTATTTTTGAACCCGAAAAAACGTGGGACAAACGCGAAAAAACGATTATTTCGACGGGGATTTCGACGAATTTCCCGGGCGAAATTCCGATTTTCGATTTGACCGACGTCTTCCTCCAGGTCTGATCTATACGGCTCGTATTTTTTCGTAATTTTTTCGACCCCCTAAACGGCCTTTGGCGCGGGTGGAGTAATTACGGTCGCTTTACGCGTGATGTGAAATGACGACACACAGACGAAAAAGATGTAAAATTAAAATTAAATATGTACCTAATCCTTTAAAAAAAAAAAATTAAAAATACGGGCATCATCATGTCCACTCGCCGGTCAATTGAAAAAAAAAACCACCTAAATTGACCGAGCCGTTTACCTTGCAGAGCTGCCGACAGACAGACAGACAGACAAACAAACAAGAACCATCCTCCTTTTATTAGGTAGTAGAGATGATACTACTCATGATATTTCTGTTTCTTTCATTCAATTCCCATTCTTTCTAGACCGGTGAGACGGGGGAAAGCTCGCCGGTTTCGCCGTTTTCCAGCCGTTTTGGGCCGTAGGCTTTTTTTTTAATCTGAAATTTTGACAAAATACTCGGTTTACCATCTAGTTGTGCCCGCACGATTTCCAGCCCGATCGCCCAATGGCGCTATGCGGCTAAAATGGGGCTTCAGGAGGGGTTTTTGAAGGTTTTCAGCTAAGGGTCAAGTTCGGTGTCGTTTTTGAAATATTTCTGATCGTAGAATCCATTTTTTGGAGTCCCAGAACGATCCAATTTCACCGTGAGGATCTTCGGGGCTTTCTTGGGGCGAAGTTGTACCGCACCGTTTTTACTCATGAGATGTTAAATCAATGAAATTTCTCGCATTATTTGTCTGTTCAAAGCCAGACCATAAATTTAATTGACGAAATCTAAGATAATGAATGTGACACTGTCTTCCCCAAAATATCGCACGTCCTCCCACAATCTCTTCCGAGGAGTTTTATATCTTGACAAACGGCCACCCCGTGAACTTGTAGCAAATATTTGTCGGATACGGCTGCGAGGGCGAAGTTGAACGTTGGTCTTCATTGTTGTAAATAACTGTTTACGAACTTAGTTTTTGTGGCGCCGGTTGGTGATAGTTTCAGTCTCAAGTAAATAAGGAAGATCTGTTGAAGCCTTTCAGCTCAATTTTTTTCCGTTGTTATTGGAATTTCATCACTTTATTGAAATTAGCCGGTTGGTGTTACAGTCTTACCGGATTTCGTGGCGAAGGAGATGATCAGAGACATCGCCAACGAGTCGGAAAGGGGAGCATTCACGCCCCACCAGTTCCACCGAATTTACATCCACTGTTACGAAAACGTCAGCATCCTGTTTGCGGACATCAAAGGATTTACAGGTGATGAAAATGATGCCCAACCGTTTTATGAAGACTTTACATGGCAAGGGACCCAATTTAAAGAATTTATCGCTCTGTCGAGTACATATTTCGCACCCAAATGTTATCAGTCTTGGACGGCTCTGACCCAGTTTGCTCTCCTAGTGAGTTTTCCAGCTCACCTCCGCAGCTGGCGGGTGGAAATTCTCTATTAATAGACCAGTCGGATAAGTGGAAGGAGCCACAGCCCCTATGGATGAAACAGCCCGGATATACATTAGGTACGAGGGAGCACTGCATGAGGGGGAAACGCCACGCTGGAACGCATATAAATTCACTGTGGTTTCTGCAGAAGGATCGAATTGTTCCCCAAGGAACGATACACGCCTGAATCGCGCTATAGACAGCTAGAGGGTGTGGGTGATTCGTATCTAACGAGAAGCAGGGATTCATCGTTCTACACCAAGAAGGAAACAATGTCGTCCAACTTATGGCATGTAACGTGCTTTAGCCGCGAGCTAAAACTACCCAAAAACGTCAGTCCGGGAGGGAGATGCGGGAGTGTCACGTTTATATAATACGTAATATACGTTAGGCCACTAGTTCGGCATCTTCACTTACCGTTAAGCCACTAGTTCGTCAGACAGTTACTTTTCCAACACGCAAGATGGGTTTCAATCTCGCAGTTAATAAAGCATGTTCCATGTTTCTTGAATTTCTGCCGTAGGCTCGAAGCAAAAAGCATCCGTGGGTCTAGGGGCCTTGCCTCCTGGCGAGGCCCAAAGGGCTGAGGTTTTCCCCCCTCCCCCCCCCCCCCCTTTGTTTTTAAGGCAACTGCTATGGAGCCTGTGGGGCTTTCAGCGGGCCCCCTGTCAGGGACCGGGGAGCGCCACCAGGAGGTCCAACTTGGCTACCGCATGGCTTCACCTGCTGCCACTATTGATGATTGGGACAGGGGAGGATTTCCATCGGGAGTTGGAGCATCTGCTCAACAGCCTCTTACTGTGTAGCCGAAAGATGGCCAACTTTGGGTCACTCTCCTCCTCTTGTTGCAGCTGTAATGCAGTAGACTAGGGGGCCACTGTCGCTAGGGAACTGTGTTATATATATATGTTATATATAACGTTGTGGTTTTCTGATTAAGCCACAGTCTGAATAGCTACATGGCATAGTTTGTGTTGGTTACAAAGATAACCACAGTCGGCTATGATGATAACCACAGTGTGTATAGCTACGTGGCATAGTTTTTGTTGGTTACGAAGATAACCACAGTCAAGCAGCGATGCATGCTAGCTATGTTGGTTACGAAGATAACCACAGTTTGTACAGCTATCTCCTGTAGCTGTACATATGTGAGGTTGGGTGTGCCTATAAGGGTTGGAGGAGGGCACGTTACACAAAACCTTGGCGGAATGCTGCCTGATTCGCGGAACCATACCATACCATATCATACCATAAATTGTTTCTTATATTGTGTAATACCATATACCATACTATCATACATGTTAGGTTAATTCGTAATCCATGAGGGATTTACGACAGCCACCCCCCTACCAGCTATTCCAGACAACCCCCGCTCATTCTGGTATTTTTTTTCCAAATTTTCCGACAGCTGGAAGTACCCTAAAAGAAAGATGACCAAATTTGGCTTACTCTCCTCCTCTTGTTGCGGTTTTAATGTAGCAGATTGAGGGGGCCACCTCCTACTGGCTATGCAAGCCAACCCCCGCTCGTTTTGTTCTAAGGGCCGGTTATTGCGGCCTGGCAGTTGTAACCATACCTACAATGGGGGGGCATAAGATTCCTCCCAGTGAGGTTATTAAAGGATTTCAACAGTGTATCGGTGAAAGTGTAGATATCTGGATGAGACTTATTGAAACAGTCACCTACGTGTCGGTGGAATGGCTCACAGCCTGTGAGTCACAGCAGTTATTAGTTTTATTGACATCAGAACTAAGCTCTGCCCATAGATTTGGTGGATATGTCGTAGTATAAATGTAATTTTTCTTTAAATAGTTGACAAACTTAGTGGCTCCCGCGGACGCTTTTGGTTTTTCTTTAATCAAATATTCAAAAGCGAGAGGTACTTCTAAGGCGGCCAAAATATGAGACCAAAAAACGTTTCCACCCTTATTGGTTCGGTTTCGTTAATCAGTACTCAGTCCGGAATTTTGGATAGACCTCCATCAAGCTTGGCAAAGATGGAAACGTCAAGCGAATAATCGTGCTGAAGGCCAAGTTCGTTTACGTGCGTTTTGTAAGCCTACTTCCAATTCTGACAGCAGTGTCGATGAGCTGAAGGTGTGGACGGAGCAAATATCAGCAATGACCCTGGCAGGGTGGAATCATAAGGTTCGGTTTCAACTGGCCACAGTAGACTGAGTGGAGTCTTGAGGCTCACTCTTAAGCCGATGGGATCAGTGAGTGGCTCAAATCCTTCGAGATAATGACAACACCGGGTGGAATCTTAAGGCTCTCAAGTGCCAGGTGGTGCCAGGTGGTGCAGCTGGGAAGTCCCCATAGACGCTCAATAGCTGTGAGGTTTTGTGGTCAGGGACCATCCACTGGGCCACAGACGGGAAGAATTCCAACTTGAGTCTTCTGTGGACTCAGCAGCCACTGGAAAATGGCCAGCACTTCCTGGCGCAACCTTGCCCGCAAGGTCCTGGATCGAAGCCTCGCCACAGCATCTGAAAGGGGTGTCCTTCGCGAATCCTACTGCTAAACGGCGGGCCGTTTCCAGCTTAGGCTGGAGAACTCGCTGCAAGAACTCGAACTGCCGCAACCAAGACTGTCCTGTCGGATTGCGTCACCCTGATGAGTACCGTCCTTTGCATTTTTCTTCAGGAGGTCAAATATCCCCCCCCCCCCCCCCCCCCAGCATTCAGGTGGATCCCTAGGAAGAAAATATTGTCATAATATGTTTCATATGCAACATCTCATAACTGGTCGCTTACTGTATTGTCTTAATACTTAATATCATCGCATTTTTCAGCTTGGGCGAGTCAGACCAGTGCTCAAGAACTTGTAAGAGTATTGAACGACTTGTTCGCAAAATTTGACAAGCTGGCCATGGTAAGGGAACCTTTCGCGTGACTTCCAGTTACAACAGTTCCCGTATTTCACGATGACGCCATTTTTCAGGAAAACCACTGTCTTCGCATCAAGCTGTTAGGCGACTGCTACTATTGCGTGTCGGGGCTACCCGAGGAGAGACCTGACCATGCAGCGTGCTGCGTCGAAATGGGTCTTCACATGATAAAAGCTATTACCGACGTCCGAAACAAGTTAGGGGTAGGTTGACAAGGTTGGAGTGACTTGATCATCAGTTGTGCGAGGTAGTAGTGCTGCCCGGCTGTTGACTAAAACCTCAAACTATTAGATACTACCTGTTCCCTGAGGTTCACCTAATTACTCTGACAATTAATTTGGATATGTTGCAGGTTGACTTGAACATGAGGATAGGAATCCACTCTGGTTCTGTTCTCTGTGGAGTCTTAGGTCTGCGGAAATGGCAATTTGACGTCTGGTCGTACGACGTCACTCTCGCCAACCACATGGAGTCAGGCGGCATTCCTGGGTACCTTTCCAATGTATTGTACTCCTCTCTACATTTCCATACTAGAAACAGTTATATTTAGTCGGTTCATTTAGTCCGGTGTGGCTTTGGGTTAAGTGACGTCCTGAGCGAGGAAACGCTGAACAAGTTGACAATGAACTCTATCGATCATCCTCGAGCAGCCTGGACGACATAGCGTGAAATTTCCTGTTTGCTTTTACCTTAGTTTATTTCCAATGTTCACTTCATCCTATCACCTTCACTGATTACCAGTTCTCGGGAAATAATCGTCACCTACGTTTTCAGACGAGTCCACATATCGAAAGCCACTCTCGCCTGCCTCAACAACACGTACGAGGTTGAACCTGGCTTCGGAGACACACGTGATCCCTACCTGAAGGTGAGAATTGATTCGCTGAAGTTCTTCACAAAAAAAGTCAATCAATACGTTAACAACGGTGAGAAAAACAACTACGACAAATTGGTCCTCTTGAGCCGAATAACACCTGCCCCTACGAGCTGCTAAAGTAAAATAGATCAATTCGAAAGGAACAAGCTACTAACATTGACCCGTCTTGTCGATACTTGGCCGATCGGAAAGTAACTCAAGATTGTTAGTTCACCTTTCTCAAGTCATCATTTCCCCGGTAGATTCTCGTCATCCTTCATTGGACACTTCGGTGAAACTTTTCTCTCACTTGGGCCACTGCCAACTCTGCACCGACCCCCAACTATTTGGGAAGTATATTCGACAAGCTAGTAATTGAAACGGCCATCTCTGCCAACGATAAATGAATCTCCTACAAGTTTTCAACCACTAATTAAATAGTGAGATACCCGATTGGGGTCGTTTTCTGGTTAGATTAATTTATGAGGAGGTCGAAATAGTGTGCTCAATAAGAGCGAAGATTTAACAATGCGAATTGTAAGGGTTTCTTGTTTTAAGGTGAAGTGAGACAAGTGCGTTTTGGGGCGTTGCATAGTGAAGCTACAAAACCTGTCAGATTGGGTTCAAGTGGTGGGAGGTTGCGAAATAGCCTCCTCGTTCAAAGTTTGCTCACTATAGTCGGCGTGTTGTAACTTAGGTGTTGGTATAAAAAATTGGCCCCGCCCACTGGACGCCTGCGGTTCTACCCTTTCCACCTTACGTGGCCCACTGCTGCCCAGTAGGAGGGAAAATTCCCTCATTCTCGTGGGACTTCGCCAAGGAACGGCCGGTTAACCAACCCAATGTAATAATAATTATTAGAGACGAGATCGATATGCTAAAATTCGAGCCCGTTTATGCATTCATTTATTCGTTTATTAAGGCCAATAATATTATTCTATATTATTAGATATAATATTATTAGATAAGAATATTATTCTTTCTATTCCAATATATTCTTTTCAAGGGTGAATTTTTTTTTTTTTTTTTTTTTTTTTTTGTTGTCAAAATGAAAATTAAAGTTTACGTTTTTACCAAGTATGATTAGTATTTGTTGTCTTGTGAGGACCACAGGCGCCGAAAACGCGTATGTTTAATGTTACTGGATAAATAAATTATTGCAATCATTGCCATTATAGTGTGGGGGGGGGGGGGGGGGGGGTACATTGCGAATGATAATCGATAGTCCCTTCGCCTTAACTCTCACGAAAATATGATTTAAGTCGTTTAAGTCGTTGCAAACAGCTCAAAACGGACTCCTATGAACATTCAGAGCCTAAAAACTGAATATGCAAATATGTACATAAAATCTCGTTTCTATAATAATAATTACATTGGGATGTTTTTACAATTATTGTAAAAACTCCACGAAGTTGAAATTTTTACTACGTTGTGGGATCTTGAGGTTCAGTCAAAACTGAACCTCAAGACTTTGACTGAACTCAACTTTGACTGAACCTCAAGATCCCACAACGTAGTTCTGAGCATAGAAGTCGAGTAACCCAGCCTTATTTTACATCGTTGAAATTTTTGTTTCGTAAATTCAAAATGAAGCCTTTTTAAAAAATATTAACGTTTGGGGTGTAGTCTAATGTAAATCGATGCGAAACAGTCCAGAATTTATTTGACGCACCTGCAATACAAAATTTGAAATCTGCACGAGGGTAACGATGCCAACGAAATGGCGTCGCAAAGTCTTTCCATCGCTTTGTTGACGTTTATGAAAGGAATTCTTTTTGGAAGAACGTCCACAGTCGGAAAACCAAGCTGCGAGCTTGCGCTTTGAGGGGTTTCCCACGTCTGATAAGCGGCTGGGTTTCGTGAATTGAACTCGTCGCCGAATCCATCACAACTTGTTACCTCCTAATTATATAATCGAGTAACTCCGTTGAAAAGCCGAGATCTAAACCAAGAAGACAATTTGCGTTTGTACAAACGATTTAAAAAAAAAAAAAGAATGCGTGTAAATGAGGACTGGTGAGCGGTAGGTAATCACAAGACGAAATGAAGGCTGGAATGACGTGTGAAAGTAAAAGGGAATTTTCTCGTGCACAGGTGGCTCACCTGAAAACCGGAGTGGGGCATGCTTAGGAAGGTTTGGAAAGGGTAAGGTCATCACCGAAGTTACAACACGCCGACTATAGAGTGCATTACGACTGAGTATAACCTGACAGGAAGGTTGCAAACAACATGTTGAATCTCCTCATATACTGAAAAAGGTCGCTCTGGCATTATCGTGAAACATCGTGATTGCTAATTAATTTTCAATTTTTCTGTACAGCACCTAACTGCAAACTTTGATTGTTCTTCAATTGTAACCATGAGGCTTCGAATACGTAATAAATTTTGGGATTTCAGCCCCCGTCCGCTCTTGCTCCTGACTTTTTACTGGAATGGGGCAAGTGCAGATGCAACGGGTGGGGCTAGTGCTGACCACTGTGCACTCCCCCCGCCCGTGGTGTGCAAGCGTTCTATGCTCGGATTGTTTTGACTCTTTTTCACGTTCAGCAGTTTTACCTTTAACCAGACCGCTGTCCAGGAACGATCTCGACACCCGTGTACCATTAATTTTGACCATTAAGGACTGAATTATAATACAATTCAGTCAATATTGGTCAAAATTGCAGAGCTACAGATTCTGCAGAAGTTGGAGATTCATGCACTTGCCCCACAGCTGTTTTGAGTGTGATGTCCAAATACGAGGCCTGTGACGTACTTGCCCTATTTTCTGGGGGCAAGTGCATAATAGCGTAATAGAGGAGAGTTGGTAGGAAACTTTAGCGAAAATTGGAATATTTTTGTCGATCAATTATACATTCCTTTTGCCACCAGAAGTGGAACATTCAATTTTGTGGTGCGCACTTACCCCAACTAATTTTCTTTATAATTCTTTTTTTTGGGGGGGGGGGGGGGGAGTTACGAAACGGATAAACATGATATGTCAAGATATCATGTAGATAAAACACAGACTCCTGACTATACAAATTTTTGAATGGAAAAGTACCGCATGGAATCCAACTACAGTGACACTCAAACCTTATCAAAGAGCCTTTCAGTGATACCCCCTCGTAAATTTTCGCAGGAACATGAGGTAGAGACGTACTTGATCAAACAAGTCGTGCCAACAAAACAGGTTCACCGAGTGGGCAGAGAGGTGTCGCGAGCTCGGCTGTGGTCTGAAGGAGAGCAGACCCTGATAGCAGTACATCAAGTCACCAGTGAGTAATTTAATTTAGTGATAATTTCCTAGATAAGGTCGTATTAAATAGTGTTAGTTATCAGGCCTACAACATTAGGAGCCCGATGAATTTTCCGCTAAAGAGGGGTTATGCAAGGTTTCAGTTTACGTAAGATTTTTCGGGGTTTCCCCGCAGGAAAAGGTCAAAGAGGGCGAGTTTATGAGTTGGCTCTTGTGTTTCATGAGGTGTTCAACAATTGAAGCGAAAATAATTTCCGCTGTAAATCATTGTTTCATTTGGGGTTCTTTTGTACAACACTTGAGTAGTACTGGTTGTCAGCCGTTTACACTAAATATATGGCCATATTTCAGTGGATTACCTTCCGGTTACAGGTATGTCAGGCGATAGCTTCTGCTTAGGCTTTTACTGACTCCAGCACATAACCTGGCGTATTTTGAGAAATTATCTGTAGGCCTTTGCACAACATAACGTTGTTGGTACTAGCGATCTCGTCGACTACTCAAAACGACGCCTTCAAATATATTGCTGGGCTTTGATTGACTTTGGCCAAAGAAATCTCTCCATGCTATTGACGTAGTTCTCCCACTCTTTTCCTTGTTAATTCTCTTTTGGTACACATGTATCGTCTAATTTAGCTCTTTACTTTGACTCATTGTCGTCGCTTTCAATTTCATGCAAGGTATTATATTTCGCCATGCATGGTTGTTGATCAGCAGTGTCATTAGTGTCTACCATGGATGTTTGTTCTTGTAGATCTTTGTTTGACGTACCTGGTTACAAATAAGAGTTGCCGTTATGTTCTTATTTTTCGAATAATTCTATTTTTATCATTTAAGGTAAGGTGGGGGAAGCGCTTGGTATCGTTTGTCAAGTTGAATGTCAACAAAACCTCAAAAATCTGACATTGATGTTGTGTCAATTTTTATTTTTGCCCAGGATACTGCTGAAGCTCTTGTTTTTCGATGTATGATCGAATTTTCGTTGCCTTGTCAATAATTGTGAACATTACGACCGAAATAGCTGTGCAAGTCTCACTTTCGCACTTGCCCCATTGAAGTGTGGGGTAAGCGCTTAATCGGCCCTGTTCGATTTGTGGACGTGCATTCTGGTTTCGCCGGGGCAAGTGCAAAACGGAAATCTCTCAATGATTCATTCGCAGTTTGGAAATTTAAAATCAGACCAAAAATCACAGACATTGGGGCCTGGACATTGGGGGCAACAATTGAAAACACCAACAAACTTTAATAAATCCCTTCTAAATATTAAAAAAAAAAAAGAAAGTAATTCAGTCTTTACATGAGGTATCAATATCAAACTTGATTATCACCACGCACTTGCCCCTTCTTGAAAAACCAATTGCATGGTAGGGCCCAACTCATTGATTGAAAAAGATAACACTGAATTTCGATTAAAGGAGTGAAGTATTATAATAGTCGGAGCCCAACATTCGCGGACTCAACTTCCATGGATTCAACATTTGCGGGTTCGAGCCGGCAATAGGGATGTGTACTTAAATGTATCAATACGTCTTGAAAAAACCCTGGAAATTATCCGCTTCACGGAAAAACATTGAATCATGGATATGTTTACTGTAAACTCGTCGTCACAAATTTTGGTGTCGTACTTGTCGAGTAGAAACAGTTTCTAGTAACCAACCGCCAAACTTCCTTACAGACCAATCATGTGATTATAGTTTTCGCGATTATGTTGCGTAACAAATTTTGGTGTCGTTTGGTGTCGTTACGCAAATTTTAGAATGACCCCCAGCCCAAAAACATATCCATGTTAAAAGTATCGAAACATAACGTAGTATTGATAATTTTTTCCAGTATCAGAACTGATACTTTTCTTTATCTCTCACATTTTCTCAGTTTCAACACCTACGACATGTTGGTACCTACTTGACAGAACTTATACCTTAAAGATATTTAATGGACCACCACCACCTCCAGCTGGCGGAGAGAAACAAAAACGACATTTCCACCCATTTTTGAAAAGTATCGAAAAATATCGATACATTTTGATACTTTCTATAGTCCGTTCACGGAGACCTCCAGCTGGCGGAGAGAAACAAAAACGACATTTCCACCCATTTTTGAAAAGTATCAAGTATAAACTTGACAAGAAAACGCTTTGATGGTTGATAACTTGATACGAGTAATGGGGAATGCGAGTGACAAGAAGGGCGTGGCCCGGACCATCAGGCAGGCAATCCGGCGACATTGGTGGCTTAGTATACCTGACGCCGGCTCTCGGTGAACGGACTATATATAGTGGGACTATTCATATAAATGGGTGGACATGTCGTTTTTGTTTCTTTCTGTCTATATTGATAGATATATTGATCCAATATTATATCGATACTTTTGAAGTAGTAAATATATTTTGAGGAGGTTTGATACTTCAAAAGTATAGTGCTATAATATAGCTACATTATAGTGCTTTTTTGGAGAAAAAAAAAACCAAATAATTTTTGATACTTTCTAGATGTATCGATACTTTTGAAGTATCAGACGTTCCTAGCCGGCAAAACTGGGCTCTTTGGGGGGGGGGGGGGGGGGAAGCCAAATAGCACTTTCTTGGCTTGCGTGAGAAACATGCGAGTGGCCACAAAAGTTCAAAAGATCGATTCCCTATCAATCATGCTGTGCTCTAACGCTTCCGGGGACTTCATGTGATGGGCAATCGCAAAAAACGACAACGTAATCCCTCGATAGTCCAATTAACGGGGTACGGGTTGTGTCTAAAAAAAGTCAACAACATCTGAGATGGACTGTGTAAATAAAGCCAACGGGCGAAAGCCAATCTGACGTGAGTGTGTGAACCAGTGGTCCAGGCTGCGAAGGCCAAAAAAAGGCTATACGTCCAAAATCTGGGTAAACAGCAAGTTCCTTCAGGAATGTCTACATTCGAGGTAGCACATGAACATACTGAAAATCCCCAAGCCTGGAGGTGGAGCGGGCGGAAGGGGAGGGTTTAAAGGCCCACTTTACGGGTTTTCGCTTATAACTCAAAAACGGTGCGTCGTAGAACATTTTTTACTTCCATGTAAATTAAAGCTAATCAAATTCTCTGCAACTTTAGTCCCATACACGTTTTACGAATTCCGAACGGTTTCGTCGATACGAACTTTTGAAAAGTTAAAATTTCGAAAAAACCGAAAATACTTCATGAGGATCAGATCTCTTCTTGCCAATACAGACCACTTCCTTCTGTGGCTTAATATGTACAAATTGATTTTGAAACCTCGATTTTTCCGCCTTAAACGATACATTATCGATTTCTGTGGTCCCAGCCCACCTTTTTAACGCAGTACAATAGACTCAACGTCCGCGGTTCTCTCGTGGTCCCGACCTCGCCCGAATGTTGAGGTCCGACTGTACAACTAATGAACTTATAACTTATAAGTTTAGATTTGAAAGATGGAACACTATAAAAACAGAGCTGAACTTTGCAGTTCAGTGAAATGGCACACTGTGACTTTATAACCTTCCAGCCAGGTTACCATTTGCGTTGACACCATCTGACAGATGTCAAGCGTATAGTTTCAAACCTGGCCACTGAGTGGGATCCATTGGAAATTGATCCAAGTAGTTTTTACATCCCGCTTGCCCCGTTTGTGCACTTCCCCCACCTAATTTTCTCTCTTCCTCAATGTTTAAGAAAATATTCTCCCAGTAAAACTTCTGTGAATTTTACAGTAAGTGAAATTTTTTCAAGAGCCTATACGTGTAGTAATTGTACAATTTTCTTTAAACCACAATCCCCACTTTTTCCCCCATCTCGGCGAACTTCCTCCACCCTCATGCTTGCACCTATCGAAAAACCTCTCAGATGTCGTGATGATAATTGTGTTTCTTGTGTGTTTTTTTCTTTTTGTTTCTGCCCGACGTAGAACCCAAAACCCGTAATTGTTTGGATACCTTCCTCGTCGCCGCGCGGGGCCTCATCCCCCGTCTGTTTGGTTGCATTGCAGAAAAGGAGAGGAAGAAACAGGTGGACAGCAATGGTAACCATGGTAATCACGCGGCCGGCGGATACACGGAAGTCTGGACTCCTGAAATCCCTTTCGAGAATGTAAGCACTGCATCAGTTCAGACGTACTTGAAACCAAAATTTTTCCAGGTGCTGCCCGCATATGTATTCGCGTTAAGATGCATAATTCAAATGGAATCTTCTCTAAAAATCTGAAAATAGTTTTCTCAATCTGTTTTTCATTTTTTTAAAACTTTTGTTTCCTCCTTATTTATGACAATTTTTTTTGCTTATTTTGATTTTTGTTTCTAACTGATCTCGTAAGAAACCTTCAAATAGCGTGAAATTTAGTTTTGTTTTACAGGAGAAGATACCCTACTATGGCCTTCTAAATAGTGCTCTAGATAATCCCGAAATGAATGACAACAGGGGGGTTACTTCGAATTTACAGGTAGAGCAGTGAGTATATTGAATGCTTAAATCGCAAGAATCCGCGGCCACGGTATAATGGGTTCTGTATACTAACCGAATGGTAGATGTGTAATTGCTTGGTATCACCTAACGGGAGGAGGAACAGCATGTTGGTTTACGGTCGTTGTAATGCTCCGCTCTCCAGGGTCACGTTCTGCTCTAGTAATGGAGTACATAACTTGAAAACATCTATTCCAACCAGCATAATATTATGTTGGGTACTAATAAATGTATTTCAGCAATGTTTGTTGAATATGGGATGACTAACATGGCTATGGGAAAGCAATTGGTTATAACCTGCTATCGTGTACGTGTCGTGTATTCCAGTAAATCAGTTCTTCGATGCCTACCGGGTAGCTGGCTCGCATAGTGATGTGTTTATTATCAGAAGGTTTGGTTGGGATGAAACATCGAAAGCTCATTATCGATATCAGCGATATATCGGGTTTGAAATATCGATAATCGGTCTCAAATATGGAATGGATCCGACTTAGAAGTTGATCATTATAATAATAATATTATGCGAATAAATCTCAGTTTGTAGATTTCAATCATTTTGCTCTCTGTTACTCTGTGATTTCAATACACGATAATAATTTCAACATTTAATAATTCAACATTTATTTCTATGATTCAAGTACATTAGTAAATAATACGAAAAAATTAAAGTAAAATAATTTAAAAAAAATACTCCTCCTCCGCACTTTGAAGAAATAATAATTTCACTTAATAACACTTTGGGCAGGACAAAAGAAGAGGTATTGTTGTTGCTGCTGTTTCCAATCCGAATAATATGTGTGTGGTCTACCATTCTAACTTTGAATAGAAACAGAAGAACTACTACTTAGAACTTTGATACATGTATTAGTCTATTCAAAGTTAGGATGTATCCTGGTAGGATCCAGTTTTGTTGCTGAATGTTCATTAAAATGTGAGAAATAAAGAAACGGGCGCTGGAGTTTTTCTTTCTTGATACTGTGCATGGAAAAACAATAAACAAAAATAACATGAAATATCGAATTAAATTATCGATTATCGGGAATTATCGGAAGGATCAAATCGAAAAAAATTCGATTATCAAAAGCGTAATTTTGATATTATCGATAATCGATTTTCATCCCTAGCCACAGGTAATATATTATATTCAAGCACTCCCATCCTGTTCCTTGAAAGACAACGGGGGCGAAATCCTAGTTACAACACAACACTCAAAATAGGGACAATTTAAATGTAGGAACACAATTTACTCACGTTGGCACACATCCCACAACCGGTAAATTGGGAATCCCTAGTTTCCATGCTACAGCCGAAAACGATCTGAAAAACGTGGTTTTCCGCTTAACCAGAATGTACTCTTAGAAGTACAAACAGGGATCTGGCCCGAGGTACATGCTATGGTTGGTAAGACTGGCCGAATTTCACTTCTTTTTTTTTTCTAAATTGCTCCAGTGAGAAGAGTAATTGGTATTTTGACAATTTTTTGTCGCAGTTGTGTTGCCAAATAGTTACTTCTTGAGAAAATGAGGAGAATTTAGAAAATTAAGTATTACTACTCTGTTATCGAAAAGTCAATTTTTTTAAAAACGGGACCTTCCCCTATGTACTGATAATAACCCAAACAACAAATAAACAAATCAAAACTACTCGCTGGTTTGGGATTTTAGCCTCTTTTGGTTTAGTATTCTTGGAATAATACACCTAGTAATCGCGACAGAGGTCGACGACTCCGATTGACCTCAATATTTGTCAAAAGGTTTATAGATTCCAAAACCGAAATGTCCGTCCGCCGTCTGAGTCGTTTTGGGCAGTAGGTACGATTTTTTTTTTTAAATCTGAAATTTTGACAGAATACTCGCTTTACCATCTAGTTGAGCCCGCAAGGTTTTCAGCCCGATCGCCCAAACCCGTGGGGCGCTATGGGGCTAAAATGGGGCTATGGGAGGGTGTTTTGAAGGCTTTAGGCTATGGGATCGAGTTAGGTGTCGTTTTCGTAGTATTTTTGGACGTAGAATCCATTTTTGGGGTTCCCGGAACGATCCGATTTCACTGTGGCGGGCGATCTATAGGGCTTTCATGGGGCTACAAATGGGATTTTTGAAAAATCCCAGGAGGTCGAATATTTTTTTAGAACTAACCCCCCCCCCCCCCCCCCCCCCCCGTCATTCTTTTTTATTAGCATAGAGAAACGGTACCTAGTTTAACCAACGCCACACGGGGGGGGGGGGGGGGGGGGGGGGGGTGACCAATGAAGTTCAGTTGAGCGTACCTACTTGGATGGGTGACTGCTTGAGACGCCCAAACTCCCATTGCAGGGCGACGAGGCGACCACGAGCCCAATCGTCAGAACAAGTTCCAATCCTCCTTGAGAGGAGTCCAAAAAGTCCCTTGTTCGTATAGTATACTTTTTTACTAACCCTACATAAGCGAATTTTCTATTCAGAATTCGAATATCTTCACGACCCTCCAAAAATTAGCCCCCCCCCCCCCTTAAAGTATGATGAATTAATATTCAAAATCAAACCCCTCACAACTGAGCCTTTGTTTGTCCCCAGTTGCAACGTTCGTTTGGTTGTCAGATGGCCTATTGTTTGTTACTGTTAGAAGTGCAGGAGAACTGTAGGTTTTGAAATTATTGTGTTCCTCTCTGAACGTCTGGGTTTATTTAAAGATTTGCTTTTGTTGGGATGTACCTAGGAAAACCTGACCAAGCCCAGGCACTCGAACCCTTCAGCAATTTTAGTTGCGTTGTCAAACTAATTGTACCATCTTGACTTCCAGCTAAGTTCCGCCGGGCAAGACCTGGAGCGAAGCGAAGCGGAGAACGAGGCTTCCAACGACATCAGTTCCGCTGAAGAAGCCGACATCATGATGGACCACTGCATTGAGGTCGAAAGTAACCAAAGGATGAGAAAAGAAAACATATCACCGTGGACTCTCCGGTTCAGGCTGTCGAATATGGAAGACGAGGTAAAATATAATATAATTGTGAAATAGAAGACCAATGCGGAAGGACGGTACTTGTCCATTTTTGAGCTGTACCCCGCCACCTGTTGCATTTTTAGAATCACTTCGCAATGACAAATGATTCAGGGGGGAAATTGGTTCCTGTCGAGAGTTATTTTACCGAGCCATGAAGCTGTTGCGAGCTTCTAGTTTGCTTTGGTGCGATTGCAAGCAATGTCAATGTTTTGAAAATATAGCCTACTCTGGGAGAAACCGCATTTTACGGGATGACCATAACAAGCAAAATTTGTACTTGATGCTGATCAACCGTTATTCTGCAAATCGGAAGTTCAAAAAAATGTATACCTACTTGTGCTGTGTTGTGGAGGGATAAGAGGGCTAATGGATTTTATCCCTAAACTTACTCTGAAAACGACGCTTCATTCCTGACATTCTAAAATCAACGTATTGATAGATAGCAACTTAGTCTCGCAAATCCATGGTAAGGTCCGATGGGTTTGAGACCCATATCAGCTCACAAGACGTGCAAAAGGTAGGTTACTTTGTTCCAGGCGGCATACTTTGGTCCAAAAACGTAAAAACTTCAAACGTGACGTAATCGGTTTATAGGGGCAGGAGCCCATATTAAAAAAAGCCAAAATCATGGCAACATCCTTGGCAACTGAAAAGTTAACAGCAGCAACATCTGCTTATTACCTCTTAGTGATAACAATTCGTGATAGCGATCAGCTGTTTTTTGTGATAATCTTTGCCTGGATACTTTTGGTGCTACAGGTTGTTGAGAAGGGCAGTGAATTTGACTACAGTACCTCTCGTGTTGATAATTTAATGTAGATGAAAATTCATTACTGGATTTTCACATTCAAATGATTTTTGTCGTCATTTTTAACAAAATATTGGTGGAAGGTAATTTTGTACCAGGAAGGCAGGGTACTTTGGTCCAACTGTAAGGTTGGATAAGAACACGTTTTTCGCATAATTATGATTATTAGTGCAATAAATTGGTGGTAATTTGGATCTTTTTATTATTCCAAATGCCTAACAAACACAAGAGAAAGTTGGGGAGCAGGCTGTATCGCGATTACGAAAATATTTTTTTTCTAGGTTGAATTTCCATTTTTTGGGAGTTTCTAACATTAATTTCTACATCAATTTAGTCCATTTCTAGCCAAATTTTCATTTTAAAAGTTGTGGGATTTTCCTAAATTAGGATTTTTTACGACCTATTTGGTCAAATTAAATTTTTGATTTTAAAATTTTTGGGATTTTTGCAATGGAAGACAGAAATTCTGTTCTAAGTCACGGGTAGGTGTAATATACCACTTGGGCGTATTATGTGTACAAGTTACCCTGCAAAAATAAGACTGTTTTACGAGCTGTGTTATATTAGCTTAAAGAATTAAAGTTTTACTCGTTCAAATTTTAACCATCTCATTTTTTTCAATTTTTCCACTTGCTCCTGGATCAAACAAAGTGAGGGGAATCTCATACATTGGTCCAAATGCGAAAGTGAGTGTTTTTTCAAGGCAATTCGTGACTGGACCAAAGTATCCTAGCCCGTATGGAAACTTTGTTCCAAACTTGAACAACAACAAAATTATACACAGAGGGCAGATATACATTTTTTGAGGTCAGAAATCGATTCAGCAGGTCCTAATTAGTCGGAAATAGTCATTAGAGTGAGAATTTTCGCCTTGTAAAGGTGTGGAAATGAGCAATTTCTAAAAAAAATTGCACAAGTGGACCAAAGTAACCCACCTTTCACTAAACGACATTCCACTCGACCCCATAGACCGTAAAAAACCTTACTGTGGCCCCTTTCTTAGCTCCTCTCAGCCCCACTGTGTACTGGTCATATCCTGGTACATCCAGGCGTACTGGGTTGAGGCCCCTAATTGAGTCTCCGTCCCACATTACTTCGGGAATGATACCTCATTCGACCTACTGGCCTTTAAAACACCCATTTCGTTGCTGCAGAATTGCAACTTTCATTTTTCGATTTTCCTTTCCCTAAATTGCTAAAATAACGTCATCAACAGTAGGAATTTTTTTTTTAAATCTGAAATGTTGACAAAATACTCGGTTTACCATCTAGTTGTGCCCGCAAGGTTTTCAGCCCGATCGCTCAAACCCGTGGGGCGCTATGTTGCTAAAATGGGGCTACGGGAGGCGTTTTTTGAAGGCTTTTGGCTATGGGATCGAGTAAGGTGTCGTTTTCGAAGTATTTTTGAACGTAGAATCCATTTTTTGGGGTCCCGGAACGATCCGATTTCACTGTGGCGATCTATAGGGCTTTCAAGAGCTACAAATGGGATTTTTAAAGGATCCCAGGAGGTCAAATATTTTGCAAGTAAAAAAACAAAAAATATTTGAAAAAAAAATCCCCAAAAAATTGAAAATTTTTTATTGGCAGAATTAAATTTCTGCACAAGTAACCTATACCAAAGAATAATAAATCCTAGTGTAAAATTTTCAGCGTTTTTTTCTAATGAAACCGTTTTTGGTGTAACCTGTAAAGTAGTGAGGATGTGGGTTAGGCGGTGTTGCTTCTACAGCGACAACTTTTCGCCTCGTAAGGTGTAGATTTTTTCGTTTCACTTCCCATTCTGTAGATTTTAATGGTGTTTTTCGAGCATATTGAGCATAAAACCGATTTTTTTAAAAGCATAAGTATTTGGTGATATCGAACATACCAATCCGAGCCCTATTTATTACATTTCATAAATGTTAATGAGCCTATTCATCAACGCTGTTAACTTTCAGTGAACAAAGTTGTGTTAAAATTGTATTAAACCAATCCACCTGTTTCAATCTTTGTTGCAGTTTTGTCAACTTCGAGAAGACATGTTCAAATCCAACATGCTCATATGCTATGTGATATGGATTTTTATCGTCACTATTCAAATCATCATTCTGCCGATGTGAGTGAAGTTGAAACTTGTCTGTTTTTCAATGAGTTTTAACACTTTTCGTTACCTTGTCATTTGTTTTCACTGCATCAGGAGTGCTATTGTAACTACGTACATCTTCATCGCCACTTTCGTTCTTACGAGCGCAGTGCTTCTTGTGATGGCTGAGGAGCTGCCGAAATTTCCGCTTCCCCTTCAACGCGTCTCCAAAGCTTTAGTCCACGATAGATTCCGTCGGTCCATGATCATCCTAGCGTTTGTCGCTGTAATGGCGTTTGCGTCAACCGTAATACTGGTGAGGTTGATTTCCGTCGTGACAAGCTTGCGCTTCATCAATCGACAACTTACCCCCTCCCGTTTTCTTTTTCTCAGATCCTTCTTCCCTACCGGCTCCAGATAGACAACACGGCCGCAAACTCCACTTTCGGTCTGTCCCCCGACTGCGACGGCGTGGATTGCCTCGACGTGCGAGCCGCTGCGAACAAGACGGAAATCCCGAGCAAACACCGCCCGTCGAAAACGTCGTCCCCGCTCCACCGCGAGAAACCCACTGCGGACTCCATCTTGACTGCCAACAGCGTGGCCCAGCAAACTGACGATTTGAACCCGTATTACTCCCTGGACCAATATTTTAACACTTACGCCCGAGTAAAACGGGACCTCGAAGAAGTCGATTTCAACTCCTCTTTAGTCGATAATTCGACTAACGTGGAGCAAACATACCTGAAGGTATTGATTTCACTCAATTTTACTTGATTTTTTTTTTTTTTTTTTTTTTTAATGCAACCGATTTACACAATTTGAATTTTAAGGCGTGCATCCACGTTGACTACCTGGTCTTTACTTGGGTTCTTTGCCTCATCGCTCTGGCCACGACGCTGAAACTGTATTTCCTCGTGAAGACAGCTCTTGCGGCTCTAATGGTCGGAGGGTACAGCTACCTCATAGTCGTCGCCTACCCCATTGTTTTCAAACAGAGGGAGCTCGACAACGAGTGAGAGAATTGTTTTTTTCCTTATAGAAAATAAGGTCTATAGTCCTATCACCGAGACTGAAAAGCTGCGTTGTTAAACCTGTGCTGTGAGGGTTGCATACCTGTGGTTGGAAGGGAGGGGGTCCTATTGGTCGTTGAACATTGAGATATGAGGTATGTATGAAGAAGTAAAAAGATGCATATGTAAACCATATTAGGGTGAATCTCCGAAAAGTGCCATTTTCTTGTCCCGGCACAATATCTCTACTTCTGGGCATGATAAGAAAGCAATTTTTTTTCTTCTATGTGTCTATAGGTACGGGCTCCATTCTTCCGTGTCAGTTGGTGTTTTTCAGTTCAATATTTCACAGGTAAAATCTGGGTTGAATGGTAAATTTTTCATTCATCTGGCCTGTCCCCATCATGAGGTAGTCAACTTTCAGCATGTACCCCACCTTAACGTGAGAAGGAAAAAATCAGCCAATATTTTTACTAGTGCCTATAAGCCTGTAGATTACGAGCATGTGTCTTTTTAATATTTAGTTAATGAAGGTTAGCAACTACTGTTGATAATCGTCCTGTCCCGAGCTTTCAATTCATTCATCTGGCTCCTGAAGTTCATGCTTGGTGAAGGGAAACAACAACTTGTGGGAACATTCTTATGCTACAAGTGGCACCACTGAAGCCCGTGGCTTCAATCCCTCACCATGAGGTCTCTCTATTATCCATCTTGTAGGCCTCCAAAGAACTTCTCTGGGAAAGATCAGGTGCGTGACTTTTTTCTCATTCATTCTTCTGGTCATGGTTGTGGGTGTTCCAGTAGATCAATCAAAACGCTCTAAGTCCATTTTTTAGAAACACCTGCATAGATTATGATGAGCTCTTTGTTTTTTCTGTTTTACCTTTATCTACTTGTACAAGTGATTTATTGTAAAAAATTTCATTCCTCTGGTCTTCATTCATCTGGCCAACAAACATTCTTGATGACCAGATGAATGAATTGAGACCAGATGAATGAATATCACAGCAAAAGAAAGCCAGTAAATGACAGCGCTGGAGTTTGCCTTTACTCAAGATTTTGACACTTTTCGTTAAAAAATTATATACCATGGTTTCAATTCGCTGGATTTATCTTTTAAATTCCGTCTACACTCTCATTTTTCATTCATCTGGTCGTAATCATTCATCTGGCTGTCAAACAGCTGAACGATGAAAGTTGCTGCGTAGCCATACACAATAATCACCAAGGTAATGCAAGTTTATTACCATACAAAAAAGTTCGGAATTTCTCGCTTTTCAATGTTCAAATATGTGACCCCGAAAATGGCACTTTTCGGAGATTCGCCCATTAGATGGTTTATGTATGCCACTAGATACTAAAAAAAAAGAAGAAATTGTTGTGCCCACGAACTCGCGTTATTGACTTTTCACTGTTTTTTGTACGGCACTGAAGTTGGCGAGTTTATTGAGTAAATTTAGTTGTGATCGAAATTTACCTTGAGCGATTTTACACGGCACTTAATCCCATGCACACAGCACTGGACGGAGTTGCTGGCGGCTGCTTGGCTGTGACTGGAAGCTTTTGGACGCAGAAGGTTTCCTTAACCTTCTCCAGGAGTTCTGTCGGGATGCTGCGTTCGCGTAGCAGGCTGTTCTTGAGACAGGGAACTAGGCTGGTTCCAGGACGGAGGAGCGTGACGAGAGTTGCTTGTTTACTGTCACTGAATTTATGTTAAATTCGATTCCCGTGTCGTGTGTTTGTAGGTGTGCTTTGTAGTCCACAAGTGATGGCTGGTTGCTGCTCGTGTTGTAGAAGCCGAGGCTATCTACAAGGGATGGCTTGGGCCACTCGAGTTGTGGATGTAATTTAACTGACCGTGAGTGATGGCCTTAAGCCGCTCGTATTGTAGGAGCCGAAGCTATCTTCCAAGGGATGGCTGCCAGCCGCTCGAGTCACGGGAGTGGGTGGTCGCTCAATGAAGTGATGGCTGCTTACCTCTCGAGTTATTGGTGACTGTTATGCCTCCCAATAAGTGATGGTCTTAAGCCGCTCGAGTTCAAGGGTGACCGTGTAAAATGTTCTAGTGAGAGAAGTGCGCGAACGGGATTTTACAACTTCACAAAAAAGGTGATAGAAAAAATTTTGCAAGTTAAAAGTCGATAGAAAAAACATTTACATTTCGGAAACATTTTTGAAATGTTTGTCCTAAAACATTAAATGTTTCAAAAATATCTTGTTACTCGAATGTGATGTTTTCAAAACGTTTTTAAAACGTGTAGAACATATCTCTAAATTCGCTAATGTCCGCCCCTTGTGACGTTTTAAGAAACGTTTTCAAGATCTTCTCCAACTCGTTTTTAATACATTTAAATGTAGCACATTTACATTTCGGAAACATTTTTGAAATGTTATAAGTTATGTTGTTACTTATAAGTAAACTAACGTTTTGAAAACATCACATTCAAGTCTTCAATGTTATGTTTTCAAAACGTTTTTAAAACGTGTAGAACATATCTCTAAAATCGCTAATGTCCGCCCCTCGTGACGTTTTAAGGAACGTTTTCAAGATCTTCTCCAACTCGTTTTTAATACATTTAAATGTAGCACATTTACATTTCGGAAACATTTTTGAAATGTTTGTTCTACAACATTAAATGTTTCAAAAATATCTTGTTACTCGAATGTGATGTTTTCAAAACGTTTTTATTACATGTAGAAAATATCTCTAAAATCGCTAATGTCCGCCCGTTGTGACGTTTTAAGAAACGTTTTCAAGATATTCTCCAACTCGTTTTTAATACATCCCACACAGCAACAATTACATTTCAGAAACATTTTTGAAATGTTTGTTCTAAACATAAAACAGAATGTTTTAAAAATATCTTGTTACTTGAATGTGATGTTTTCAAAACGCGTAGAAAATATCTTTGTTGTTGTGACGTTTTATGAAACGTTTTCAAGATCTTCTCCAACTCTTTTTTTCTAGGAGACGTCGTATAGTAGGGATGGGAATCGATTTCCGATTTTTTGGAAAAATCGATTTTTTGTTCCGATTTTCGATTTTTTTGGATCGATCTTCAGGTTCCGATTTTTTAGGTGAATCGATTTTTTACTTCCGATTTTTGTAAAAATCGTGAATCGATTTTTTACTACTGATTTTTAAAAAAATCTTGAATCGATTTTCGTCATTTATAAAAATTAGTTTATTATTTCAAGTGATTCAAGCAAATTTCGAGTCTTAGGTCGATAAAAAATTATGATAATAGCTAATAACAACAAAACTCACTAGTTGCCAGCGACGTCCGCCGTGGCTTTTTGTTTATTATTCTTGGAATAACACACCTATGTTTTCGCGACGGGGATCGACGACTCCGATTGGCCTCAAAATTTGACATTATCCGTTTCAAGAGGTCTACATTCTAAATCCAATATGTCCGTCCCCCGTCCGCCGTCCAGGCCGTTTTGGGCAGTAGGAGTTTTTTTAAAAATCTGAAATTATGACAAAATACTTGGTTTACTATCTAGTTGTGCCCGCAAGGTTTTCAGTCCGATCGCCCTAACCCGTGGGGCGCTATGGGGCTAAAATGGGGTTACGGGAGGGGTTTTTCGAAGGCTTTTAGCTGTGGAATCGAGTTTGGTGTCGTTTTCGAAGTATTTTTGGACGTAGAATCCATTTTCGGGGGTCCCGGAACGATCCGATTTCACTGTGGCGATCTATAGGGCTTTCATGGGGCTAAAAATGGGATTTTTGAAGGATCCCAGGAGGTTAAATATGTTTAAAGTAAAAAATAAATAATTTTTGAAAAACCCATTCTTTTGGAAAAAAAATCCAAAAAATTTTTTCAATGAAAAAAAATCCAAAAAGATTTTTTTCCAAAATTTTTCATTGACAGAAATAATTGTTGCACATCAAACCTATATCAAAGAATAATAAACCCTTGTGTAAAGTTTGCAGCGTTTTTCAGACAGCGAAACTGATTAAGTTACTTACTTACTTACTCGTCTGATTAAATGTTTATCAAAATTTTTGAAAACTAATGCAATTTTAATTTTCAATTCATTTTTTTAACGATTTTTTCTTGAATCCTACCTACATTAAATATATCTACCGTTATCACTCATTAAAAAAACATTTTTTTTTTGTAAGAGCGATTTTTGAATCGATTTTCCAAAAAATCGATACTTTTATGGCGATTTTTTTGGGATATCGATTTGAAGCATCCGATTCTAAATCGATTCAAAAAATCGATACTTCTCACCGATTTCCCATCCCTATCGTATAGCGAATGTTTCTAAAATGTCTGTATTATGATGTTTCAAAATATTGAAATTGAATGTTCAAATTCAATATTCAAAGCATTGAATGTTCCCAAAATCTTACAATCGCCACATAGTGATTGTTTTTAAGATGTTTTCGGAGTAACTTGATGGAGTAGCTGCTCCATAATTACAATATATATTATGGTTATCTTGAAAATATTGATTAGTAAAGGAAGGCTCATCCTAGGACCCGAGGAAACCATAGCCACCCCGTGGGATGGAGAATGGGGGAGTCTCCAGGAAGTGGCGCCTCCCGTGAGCCAATCGCGAAGGAGGCCACAACAAATTTTCAAGATGTCACCGAAATGTTTCATTTGAGACATCTTAAACAGATCTTGTGGCAAACATTTTCAAGATAAGGGTTCTGCAGTGTCATTTTTGCTACATCATACAAATGTTATAAAACATTTCCTATAAAATGTCTTAAATTGGCTACATCGGAAGCATTTTCAAAACATTATTATCAACATTGTTTTGGCAAAAATATTTCAAAGATATCCCCAAATTAATGTTGTCACTCTGTTCTTGTGGCATATTTTCAAGATGTCACCGAAATGTTTCATTTGAGACATCTTAAACAGATCTTCCGGCAAACATTTTCGAGATCAGGAATCTGCAATGTAATTTTTGTTATATCATTAAAACGTTATATAACATTTCCTATAAAATATCTTGAATTTGCTTCATCAGAAGCATTTTCAAAACATTATCATCGCTAATATTTTGGCAAAAATATTTCAAAGATATCCCTAAATTAATGTTGTCACGCTGTTCTTGTGGCATATTTTCAAGATGTCACCGAAATGTTTCATTTGAGACATCTTAAACAGATCTTGTGGCAAACATTTTCAAGATAAGGGTTCTGCAGTGTCATTTTTGCTACATCATACAAATGTTATAAAACATTTCCTATAAAATGTCTTAAATTGGCTACATCGGAAGCATTTTCAAAACATTATTATCGCTAATGTTTTGGCAAAAATATTTCAAAGATATCCCTAAATTAATGTTGTCACGGCTTTTCTTGTGGCATATTATCAAAATGTCACCGAAATGTTTCATTTGAGACATCTCAATCATATCTTCCGGCAAACATTTTCAAGATAAGGGTTCTGCAATGTAATTTTTGCTACATCATAAAAATTGTTAAAAACATATTTCGTATAAAATGTCTCGAATTTGCTTCATCTGAAGCATTTTAAAAACATGATCATCGCTAATGTTTTGGCAAAAATATTTCAAAGATATCCCTAAATTAATGTTGTCATGGCTTTTCTTGTGGCATATTTTCAAGATGTCACCGAAATGTTTCATTTGAGACATCTCAAACAGATCTTCCGGCAAACATTTTCAAGATGAGGATTCTGTAATGTCATGTTTGTTATATCGTGAGAATGTTATATAACATTTCGTATAAAATGTCTTGAATTGGCTTCATCTGAAGCATTTTCAAAACATTATTATCGCTAATGTTTTGGCAAAAATATTTCAAAGATATCCCTAAATTAATGTTGTCACGGCTTTTCTTGTGGCATATTATCAAAATGTCACCGAAATGTTTCATTTGAGACATCTCGAACATATCCTCCGGCAAACAATTTCAAGATATGGGTTCTGCAATGTATTTTTTGCTACATCATGAAAATGTTATATAACATTTCCTATAAAATGTCTTGAAGTTGCTTCATCTGAAGCATTTTCAAAATATTATCATCGCTAATGTTTTGGAAAAAATATTTCAAAGATATCCCTAAATTAATGTTGTCACGGCTTTTCTTGTGGCATATTATCAAAATGTCACCGAAATGTTTCATTTGAGACATCTCAATCATATCTTCCGGCAAACATTTTCAAGATAAGGGTTCTGCAATGTAATTTTTGCTACATCATAAAAATGGTTAAAAACACATTTCGTATAAAATGTCTTGAATTGGCTTCATCTGAAGCATTTTCAAAACATTATTATCGCTAATGTTTTGGCAAAAATATTTCAAAGATATCCCTAAATTAATGTTGTCACGCTGTTCTTGTGGCATATTTTCAAGATGTCACCGAAATGTTTCACTTGAGACATCTCAAACAGATCTTCCGGCAAACATTTTCGAGATCAGGAATCTGCAATGTCATTTTTGTTATATCATGAAAATGTATATATAACATTTCGTATAAAATGTCTTGAATTTGCTTCATATGAAGCATTTTAAAAACATTACAATTGATAATGTTTTGGCTAAAATATTTTCGAGACGTTTTAACTACATTCCAGATGAGATGAAACGTTGTAACGTTATTGATACCATGTTGAGATGTTTTAAAAATGTTATGTGCTGTGTGGGGAGTGCCAGGCAGAGCTTCGCCCTCTCAATGGAGAAAATTGTAAAGGAGTGAGCCTGAGGGCCTCGAGACGTCGGCTCATATACCCATTAGTGCGCTGTGATTGGCTGAGGCGAGACGGCAGTGGGAGGCGTCTGTTACTGCTCTGTCGTCTGCGCCTCGGATGGTATGGGCCTCGTTGGGGCCTGGACGGTATGACCCTGAGTGGCTCTGCTCTGCGGCGGTCCCTCTCTGATATATTTCGTGATTTAACAGCTTTGGAAGGCAGGCCGCACAGATATCAAACATGACAAGAAAACACTTTGATGGTTGATAACTTGAAACGAGTAATGGGGAATGCGAGTGATAAGAAGGACTTGGCCCGGACCATCAGGCAGGCAATCCAGCGACATTGATGGCTTAGTATACCTGACGCCTTCTCTCCGCTCTTGGTGAATGGACTAGGCGATTTTCCTATATCAAGAAATGGCGCGAACAGTGGATTTTTTTTGGTGGAGGATATATGCCAAAGACTGTACCAAAGACTGGAAACCTGAATGCCGTTACAGGCATGATACGGGTAACGAGATTCAAAGCCTTGCACATTATAGGTTTTTTCTTGGAGCGTGAGTGTTAGCATGTATCAGTGCGGCACTGACAGTGCCTATGCCATGAGCAGTGCTACGATTTGTACCATCTTACACAGTTCCAAGAGTGACTTCTGATCTATAATAATCTATCATCTATAATATTAATAAGAATGGATCTCTGTATATTTGTTTGTTCCAACATCACGCCCAAACGGCTGAACCAATTTCCGTGCGGGTGGGCGCAAATTGACGAGCGAGTTCCAACTTAGATAATCGGCTATAGTAGATTTCGCGAACGCTCTTCCTTCATCGTGAACGAGGCGTTTCTTTGTGACGAGGGCGTTGGGGGGGGGGGGGGGGGGGGGAGCTCGTTACTACGGACTACTAGGAAATTTTTGTAACGCCGCGTCTGTTTTGAACGGAACTACGTCGGTTAATACGAGCTTTTCACGCTGATTTCAACGAGCACAAAACGATTTCTGTGCAATAACCCGTTCGGAAGTTATTCGAAGATAAGTGGGTACGGGTTTCTTTTGCTAGCCTTCGTTTCGAGGTACATAGTTTGATACTTTACAATGAGAAATGGGCCAACAAGCGTTGTTCTAAGAAAAAATCACGAGTTGACGGGTTGCTATGGGTGTTCCGAGTGAAGCAAGGGTTGTATTATTGATAGGGTTTTTTTCGGAATAACGAATTTCTCTCCTGCGCATCCCAGAGCGCTAGAATATCGTATGGGTACAACTTCTTGAGGATCAATTCAGGTAATCCTACATGGACAGATAATTTTACCCTCTCTTATTATACGGCCCTTCGATTCGAGATAGTTTGATACTTAACGACAAGAAGCGGGTCAACAAGGTTGGACGGGTTGGACGTGCTTGCGTTCTGAGTGAAGGATGGATGCATTATTGAACGGGAATTTGATACCCCATTTGATACTTCGTGCGAAGCACGGGTGTCCCAGCTAGTAAATAAATAAAAATAAATAGGCTATTTGTAAGACGCCTTGTTCAAGGGGTTACATTGTCAACAAGATGGTTTATTTTATTTTATTTTTATTTATTTATTGAGAAACGGGCAGAGCCCAATTATACAAAAGTAATACATACACTCGTAGGCAGAAACATAATATGTGATTTATATTATAAATCACTAATTATCGTAGACAAAATTTGTCTATTTAATGGAAACACAACAGAATCGATGCATATATAATTATGAATGGAGACCTAAATTACAAATAAATGGAAGTAAATGAAATGAACTTTATGGCGATCGGTAACACAGATAAAGAAGTCAAGAAGAAAGGAAAAATTCGTGGAGCGTACGTTTGAGGTGAGTAGGAGAGTAGGAGAAGAAGTCAAGATATGGTGGGGAGGAGGTGAGAAGGTTGGCAAGACGGGGGAGGCGACAAAGCGTATGGTGGTAGAGGTAATTGGTTGGCGAAAAGGGAACGTTGAAGGGGTGGGCAAAACGCGACGAGGGGCGCGGGGCTCGCAGACCAATTGAGCGGAGAAGTTCGGGAGAATTGATGCGACCGTGAAGAAGTGCGTGGAGAAAAACCAAATCAGCTGACTGGCGGCGGTCGACAGGCCTCAGCAGATGGAACCGAGTAGAGAGAGCAGAGTAGTTAATCTCAGTGCGAGGAATGCCCAACTTATAGCCCAGGTACCGCAAGAATGCCCGATGCACACGCTCCACCTGCTCAATGTGACAACTATAGAAAGGGCTCCACACCACCGACCCATACTCCAGGACAGGCAGCACGATTATGGATACCTACTTATTCAATCAAAAATTTAAAATTAAAAAATTCATCAATAGAGGGGGTTTCTAACGAATTGGTCCCTCAAGAGTATCTTCAGGCTAGCTAACGAAGAGATCACCAGAAAGATGAGAAAAATTGCATTTCATGAGCACCGGCATTGGGCTTTTCAGTCTTCTGTATTGTACCCGCATATAGCCACTTTTTTTTTTTTTTCTTTTTTTTTTTTTTAAATCCCTGCTTAATATTCTTCTCTCTCCTTTCCATTCATCGGACTGTTGAATTGTTCCAGTTTGAAAATGCCTTTCTACGCCCAGATGTTACTGTTGCTATCGATTTTCTTCATGTTGGTGGCATATCACGCTCGCCTGGTGGAAATAACCTCCCGCCTCGATTTCTTGTGGAAATTGGAAGCCCAGAGGGAATTGGCAGACATGAGGGAAACCCGCAAAAATAACCGCCAACTGCTGAGGAACATCCTCCCTGATCACGTCGCCCATCATTTTCTCCACGACAGGGTTGCCGACGTAAGCTTGATTTCATACAGACCAACTCAACTGTTTTGGATTTAGTAATGTATCAAATTAAAATCGCATTAGACGCACTGATTTAAAAAAATAAAAATAGTTAAAGAATAAAAATGATTAAAAAATGGAAATAAATTAAAAAAATAAAAATATGTAGGTTATTTTGTTGTTGTTTTTTTCTTTCTTTTTTTTTAATATTTTTATTTATGGTTTTTTTTTTTTTTTTTTTGCTTCGTAGCGTGTTCAGGTTATGAAAACTTCAGCAATTTTTTTAAATTTTTTCCAGGAACTTTACTCTCAAACAAGAACCAAAGTTGGAGTGATGTTCGCCAGCATACCTAACTTCACGGAATTCTATTCTGAAGATGTAAATAAAGGAATGGAGTGCATCCGGTTATTGAATGAGATCATAGGTAAGGTTGTCGTCTTCAGCCTGTTTCTTCCCAATTTTTATACATGTGAATAACTTAATTCGCGTTTTTTCAGTGGATTTTGATGAGTTACTCGCCGAGAGCCGATTCAGTTCCATAGAGAAGATAAAAACGGTTGGTGCGTGCTATATGGCAGCTTCGGGCCTCAATCCGTCAGTTGAGGTAATTTTAGTGTCAACTTCGCCGAGAAAAACCCCGATGGTACAATATGTATAATTTTCAAACGCCTGTGTGGTTTGGTTTAGGCGTCTGATGGTTATGCTCACGTGTGCGCCCTGGTCGACTTTGCTTTGGCTATGAGACAATGTCTGGACAATATCAACAAGCACTCGTTCAACAACTTCCACCTCAGAGTTGGTAAGCACACAACCTATTACCATAGAATGTGTTTTATCCGAAGGTCGCCCGGTTTGAAAATGTTCCTGTGGCTATGTACAATTTCCGTGCAGATAATCCCCGTCGTCGGAAGCAAATGTACAATCTCCGTGCGGGGGGCTCGAAGGATTGAGGACAAATTCCGTGCAGCTTAGGTCTAAATTCGAGGATGCCGATTCCACTCATTTCAAAGCTGGTGGCGACAAATCTAGAACGAAGAATTCAAAAACGTCGTTTCGGAGGTTGGACAGTGTTTGAGGCTGATTTTCGGCCTTCCACTTCTCGATCCTCGCGATGTCAGCAATTGTTTCACTGATGATGTTATGACCCTCCACAGTAAACTCGATAAATTTTTGGATTACCTTTTGAACACTTACATTGATGACAATGCCCCATTTCCACCCATTCGTCGTCCTAACCGAGAGGCTTTTCACTGCAAATTTAATCAAATGTTTCACAAAATTCATCCGCACATCTCAAAATGTATTGATGCACTCAAGGACATTAATGACTCCATGAAGGATGAAGCACTCCAAGGCCATGACTTACGTAAAAATGTATTTTTGGGGCGCATACGGTCCAAGCACGAAAAATCAGACGAAATCAGGAAAAACGAGGAATTTCTGAGGCAGCAGATGCTTGCATACTCTTCGGGCAAGATCCCTCGCATCGATTTCGTCAGAGCTGCGTCCTTCAAATTTCCGCCAGTGTAGGTAGCTTATATTTTGGCTGAGGCTTTTGGGGTGTGAATCAGTTCGCCTCCTCGTGGTGCATCCTTGGTAGAGCTGAGCGGACTGCATATAGGTAGAGGCACGGAGTTAGTACATGACCGCACGGAGCTTGTCCATTCCCGTTCCTGTCCCTGCCCCAGGCCCAAGCATACCTGCTTCTCCGCCCTCCTTCGTTTGTTCTCTCGCACTCATCACCACTGCACTGTGCTACCCTCTCCGCCAACCTTCACGTACCCTCACTCCCTCAATCTCACCACAGCACCTGAAGGATTTATACCTTAAAGGGTAGAGAGTAGTCCCCTCCTATGAGAACGCTAATAGTCTGCAACAACCTAACCGCCCGGCCCTTCAAATATAAACGTGAAAGGGTGGGAGTCCAAGCAGGGCCTCTGTTGCAGCGGTGGGCCACGTCTTCATAGCCACTTTTTCCCCAGCCTGTCTCTGAAGTCTAGTCAACTGTGTTTAGACAGTAACTCAGCCTGTCGCCCTGCTCATATTAGGGAAGCATGCGGGGTCTCGCTATCCCCTTGGTCAGCCATTCCACCATCCTTGTCAGGCCCCAGAACTTGCTGAACATCCTCCTGCAAGCAAATATTTCCGAAAATTTGACGTCAAACTTTACCTTTTCTCCCTACCGTCCTATGCCCCCTTCAGGCCTGATGTTTTCAACTATGCAGCCTTAGTAATATCATGAAGTCTTCTGACGCTATTGATTTTGTTTTTGCAGGTATTAGCAGTGGGCAACTCGTTGGCGGAGTCATTGGTGCCAGGAAGCCAGTTTACGACATTTGGGGTAACACCGTGAACGAAGCATCCCGAATGGATTCAACGGGCAAAATGGGTCGAATTCAAGTGCCAAAACACACAGCTACGGTATGGTTTTGATGTTTTGTCAGAGTCAACGTACTTTTGTTTACTTCATCAATCGATACATACCATGTGCTACTTCTCACGCCTTCCACAATCACAGATGCTCATCGAAAGAGGCTACCTGATGGAGTACAGGGGGTTCGTCGCGGTGAAGGGCAAAGGGGAAATGGAAACGTTTTTCGTCCTCGGGCGCGGCGACGCCCAGGAAGACGCCACCCCCAAACCGACGATACAACACGCCTCGCTTGCCGCCGTTGTCTACGGGATGGTACAAGCGAGGCGAAGACACAACACTCTCAAGCACAACACACGTGAGTTTTTGTTCGAGTATGCTCAATTTTAGACAGTTTTGCAGGGTACGAGTTTCGGTTTGGCCAACGCCCATTTTTTTGGAAGGAAGTTTCCTCCTCGCTGGCATCGGACACACTGGACTTTCGATGTATTGAGAAGTCAAAGTCAATCTGGTCTTTGGTGCTCACAAAATCGGTTGTTACGTTTCTAAACTAAGGGCCGGTTTTTGAAACCATAGTTAACTCTGACGGCCGTAAAAGACGACTCTGACGGCTGTAAAACGGAAAAAGCGTTTTTTGAACCTTAGTTTCCGTTTTACGGGCCGCTATTTTTACGAAACGGTAACCACAGCAGGACCCTGGGGTCAAATTTTTACGGAGCCGTGACCACCGCTTTCATTGGTTGACGAGGAACAACTGACTGACGAGACGGCCCGCCGCGGACTCCGCGGCGCGGAGGGTGTGGAGGGTGCGGAGTGGTAGAAAGAGATGGAGATAATTGTTTACTTTTTTCGCTCAAATAACGCTCAAAATAATGACATGTTGAAGGCAGAAGAAGCGGGAAATGTGAACTCCTTCCTCACAAATGAGTTGTCAAAACCCGCAATGACGAAAAAAGTTCACCTAGGGAAAATATTCAAGGCGCCAAATTTTAGCGGCGTGGTCAGCTGTCGGAACGCTGACTATGGTTCTAAAAACGCCGACAAAATAGCGGCTGTAAAATCGCGTTTGACGGTGGTCACCAAACCACTCGTTTGCGATGATTTGACTATGGTTTCAAAAACCGGCCCTTAGTGGGAAACTAAGCGAATACAGCAAAATTTTTATCGGGGAGAACTTTTGGGGGCCTAAAAACCTCGAAATATCGGACTTGTTTGGTTTTTTGATGGTATCATGGAAACTATGCGTGGTACGGAAAATTTCACATCATACATTATTACAGAGCATGAAATTCTGCGTCGAATGATCACCCTAACTTGAAAATTCGACCGATTGCAAGGTCGCAATAGGGAGTCAAAAAGTGCCAATTTTGGGTTATTATTCTTGGAAAAATACACCTATGTAATCGCGACGGGGGTCTACGAATCGGATCGGCCTCAAAATTTGACATAATCCGTTTCAAGAGGTCTAGATTCTAGGGATAGGCAATCGGTAAAAAAGTATCGATTTTTTAAATATAATCGGAATCGGCTTCAAAGAATCGATTCTCAAAAAATCGTTTCTCTCAAGAATCGATTTTTGCGAAAATCGGGTTTTTAGCGATTTCTCCTTTTTGTTGGATCAAACTCGATCATAAATAAATTAAATAAATCATAAGTAGGTAAATAAACCAATCAATAAGTAGGTAGGCGATTGTACATGTATTTATCATAATATGAGAAATACATGTACAAGTATGAGAATATATTATATTCTCATACTTTTCATATATATATTTCTCAAGGAGTTCAAGGAGTGGTCATCTAATACATTGGATTATACCTACAATAGATTGGAAAAAAGTCTGAAAACTTCGCTCGCTCGGGGTGGGATGTATACATACGCAGCATACATAAACGCTTGCCTACGAGTCTGCAACACATTGGGGCATTTTATGTCGTTAGTCCCCCCCTTTCACACTCATTCACCTACCCTTGTATCTCACCTACAGCCCACGGCTTCATCTTATACCAACCTGGATACCAATTTATTGTTTGTTGTTGACCACGAGATTATTAACGCTACTTAGTTACAAATTTCGTGATGCAAAAAAGTAACATCAATAAGTTTACGGGTTGCCACGGGTAAAAAGTGACGCGTTTTTCGGTTGTGTGCCAAAGTAAAGACATAAAATGTCAAAAATATCCACATTTCCTCTTCCACACCCTGCAAAAATAATAGTTTTGAGACGAGCTTCCCACTCAGTCTGTTCCTCGTCGCACAAAACACAAACTGAACCAACAGCGACGCGACAATCAAAACTCAATATTGAAACCTCCCATTGGGTTTCCAAACGATTTTTGAGAAACGATTCTTTGAAGCCGATTCAGTCAATTAAAAAAACATTCTCATTATAAATAGGAGAAAGAAAATGTTTCAAGAACAATAATTTTCAAAATTGGCTAAACCCCAATTTTTTGAACCTCTCTACACCGATTTTTTTAAATCCCGATTTTGGGAAAAATCGGGATAAAGGTATCGATTCTCGATTTTATCGTATTAACAAAAATCGATTCAAAAAATCGAGTTTTACAAGAAAAAATCGATTTTTAGAAAAATCGGAAATCGATTGCGTATCCCTACTAGATTCCAAAACCGAAATGTCCGTCCGCGGCCCGCCGTCCGGGCCGTTTTGGGCAGTAGGAATTTTTTAAAAAATCTGAAATTTTGGCAGAATACTCGGTTTACGATCAAGTTGTGCCCGCAAGGTTTTCAGCCCGATCTCCCAAACCCGTGGGGCGCTATGGGGCCAAAATGGGGCTACGGGAGGCGGTTTTTGAAGGCTTCGGCATCGAGTTAGGTGTCGTTTTCGGAGTATTTTTGGACGTAGAATCCATTTTTTGGGGTCCCGGAACGATCGGATTTCACTGTAGCGATCTATAGGGCTTTCATGGGGCTGAAAATGGGATTTTTGAAGGATCCCAGGAGGTCAAATATTTTTCAAAATTCATTTAATGAAAAAAAAAAAAAAAAAAAAAAAAATTGTTTTCTTCTACTCTACTCAGTTACGTTAGAGCGCAGTATCGTTGTCTTTTGAAATACTTTATATTAGTGTATTGACTCTTTGGAAGTAAAAACGAAAACTTGTCGGTGTGTACCTGAATATTGGACCAATTTTATAATCGTGGTTCTTCTCGAACGGAGAATTTCATGATCTACAACTTCCACACTGAAAGTTCGAGATCTCGATCTCAATTTAAAGGAGTTACAGTCGGATAATTGCCGTTTGCACACAATTTGGGGAAAAAGTTGGCATTTTTTGACGGCCGATTGCGTCCTTACCAGCTGTCGAATTTTGAAATTGGGTTAGTCATTCGACGCAGAATTTGAAGTTCTTTGATAATAGAACGAGTGAAATTTTCTGTATCACGCATATTTCTCAAGCGGAAAACCGAAACAAGTCCGAAATTTTTGAGGTTTTTAGGCCACCAAAAGTTCTCCCGATTGAAAAAAATCGTTGGCTTCACTTATTTTCCTACTATTTGGGTGCCAAGACACCAATTAAAATTTACAGACATAACATCCGACCTTGTTGCGCCAACACCCCTTTTCATGTCTTGATTGTGAAACCTTACATGAAACGATGTGTCACTAACTGACTGTTCCATTCCCCATTCTGATAGTGGAAGACGACGAATATTACGTTGGTAAGATGTGGCTCAAGACCCCCAATACATTTCAAACTACCGGTTTTGACAGTTCTTCTCAAATTAGAAATACTTCACGAACCCTTTACATTCCGTGATACCGAGACTAAGCTAATGTGTACTTCAACGTTTGTAATACGTTCCTTCTACACGTACAGAAACTAATGCTCTAGTACTGTGGTAGTACTCATCTTCTAAATTTGGTTGAGTAGTTACTATTGCTTTTTTATACCATTTTTTTTTTTTTTTTTCTGTTTCTTTTCCTTTTGATTTCACCTACTTTTTAAAAGTATAACCCGATTTTCTTTTTGATTTTCAGAATTTCGACCATAAACTATTCAAGACTGTCTATGGTATTTTGATTTCTTTTTCAACTTTTATCTAACTCGCTTGAAACTTTGGTGGCGGCAAATTAATCAACTTTCCTGGGGGCTGGATTGGGTTCATGTGTGTTATACAAACTGTAATTTGCGTGTACTAACAGTTACTGTCGAATATTATGTCAGCAGGTATTGTTTGTTTAGGTGTTCTGTTCACAGGTACTACTTGTTCATATTCGATTGGTATAAGCAATGAACTGTTTTGTTTATATTGTTAATTTTGATTCTGGTTCGATTTCGACTCATGTTTGTGCAAATTCTAGGAATGGGACGATTTTATCGATCTATACCGATTCGATGGTTTCGAAGTTCAAAAGGTTCGTTCTGTCGCAATTTGTGTGTTTCCACGTGTTCGTGTTGATCCTTGTGGAGCACAAACCTCAACTGCAGAATCAGAAGCGTCTCGAGGGTGTCGGCGGAGACGTAATGCGCGGAGCGCTTGGACTTGAAAGGAATCGTGACTTTCCTCCGTTTGCATCTGCGGCCGCTCGGACATGAGCGGAACTCTTGTGTTCTTAAATTCGGTCGGCCGCCTCCCCTCTTTCGCGTTCGGCTCGCCGGAGGCGCCACTTCTGGGACCCCTCATTGTCTCGTTAATGAGATAGCATTTATTTACTCGGGCCCTTGGATAGCGCCACCCTAATTATCATTTCACTGACCTCCATTTTCGTTGCACACGCACATAAAAGGATCGACAAAGCACATTTTTGATTGGGACTGTTGACTAGGACTCCTTTGATGACAATTCATCTGAAGAAGCCAGTTCAGCAGACCTAATTATTTCGCGCAGGGTTCTTGCCCAGGCCGCCATTATGGACAATTCCTTCTTGGCAGCCAGAGGAGCCCTTCGTAAGACAAAATTAGAGGATGATGTCTTCCTTACCGACAAATCGCTTGGGGAAGCTCGGAATCGAATTGCTGTATCAGGTTGTCGATTAAAAAGCCATAAATGATCACAACCTTAAGGTCAATACCTAAATGTTGCCGGAAATACGTTTTCTCCCCGTCCATTTCTGATGAACTTTTAACTTACCGAAAGGTTCAATAAAAATAAAATAAAAATTAAAAATACTACAGTCTGAAATTCTCTTCTCAATTCTCCCGGACCGCTGACGAGGTAAAGTGATGAACCTATAAGTTTTTATTAGATTTTGGTTCATTGGGCCCTGAACTCCGACTCTTTTACTCGTTTTGAGTCAAACGTTTTGATGAGATGTAGATTTATTATTCCGGAAGGGGCTAAAAATGGGCTACGGGAAGGGGCTTTGAAGGTTTTTGGCCGTGGTGTCGAATGGGGTGTCGTATGCAAGTATTTTTGGACGTAGAATTCATTTTTTTGGGTCTCATGTGTCCACACACTGTACTAGATTGCTCAAAACTCTGCAAACTTGACACAAGGGTTTATATTTAAGAATAATTCATTTCTATTGATGTCAATACAAAAATTAAGAATTATTTTTTAATTAAATAATTGGATTTTTTTTTTTTGTAAAGTTTGTGGACGAATGTGGGACCTCGAAAAATGGATTCTGCGTCCAAAATTACTTCGAAAACGACACCTCGTTCGACCTCCTGGGATCCTTCAAAAGCCTCATTTGTAGCCCCATGAAACCACCATAGATCCTCTCGGTATTATCCGATGGTTCTTGGGCCCCAAAAAGTGGATTCTACGTCCAAAAATACTTCGAAAACGTCACGTAACTCGATGCCATAGTCAAAAGCCTTCAAAAACCCCTCCCATAGTCCCATAGCGCCCCATGGGTTTGGGCGATCGGGCTGAAAACCTTGCGGGCACAACTAGATGGTAAACCGAGTATTTTGTAAAAATTTCAGATTTAAAAAAAAAATCCTACTGCCCAAAATGGTTTGGATGGCGCGCGGTGGCTTACGGACATTTTATTTTTGAAATCTACGAGTCATGAATAATTCAATTATTGTATAATGATTTTGAGGCCAATTAAAATGTTCGACCTCCGTTGTTATTAAATAATTTTCCTGTATAACAAACTAAAAGTGACGATATTGTTCAAGTCAAGCGCACGCGCATTACGTCTCCTCTGACCGCACCCTTTCTGGAATGAGGCACCCGACGTTTTTCCAGCACCAAAAGCCCATCTTTTAAAATGTCTGCGCATCTCCGATTCAGTTCATCCCCTTTCGATTTCTGTCGTCCATTTTGTTCAATCCCGCGGTGATCTTCGTTTTCCGTACCCTGCGTGTTTCACTGCACATTGCACTACCTCGATCCGTCTGCCCGTATTCGTTGACTCCTGCGTTTCCATTGTGCCTTGATGGCTCAAAAGCAACCACCAATGTTCCTTACGTGTGCGCCGTTTTTGTTTCTCACGTTGGAAAATGTGAATTGTCGTAATCCACTTTGCGAATTGATGACTCCTGGTGCATTTCATGATGTTTGTGACGTCCTACAGGTCTGCCCCCCCCCCCCCCTCCCCCACCAATTCCATCATCTCCAAACCAACCAGTCTCCGCACCTTAACTATGGCATTTATTTAACATCCAACGTGTTGAATTCCGTCTCCCCCCCTGTGAATCTTCGGAAACACCTAAAGGCAATATTCTTGTGTCCAGGCTCTCTCTAGATGAGGCTTTTCGACGGTGTTGCGTTCTTCCTTTCGAAAAAGATCCGCAGGAGAATCAAAGACGACGGTCGCCGTTCAACTGTGGGAAAATCATCCACTTTCCCTTCATTTGCCAAAGACTCGCTGAATAATTCCCATTCGGAAGGTTAGTGTTGGTAAGAAAATTGGACGAATGCCTCGCCCAAGTAAGTATGAATTATATTGAGCGGTGGGATGCTGTGCCCCTGCAAAATGTAGTAGATGTGGGTGACGGAGTTGCATGGTTGACAGGGGTTGAGGGTGGCCTAACACACTTCCTGCAGGGGTGACGTTCGAAAGAGTTCGTCACACGGAATCCGTTTGTCAACAAAATTTTCTGCATTACATTTTATAGCTCTTTTGTTTGCATGGAAATTGGGGTCAATTTGTTGGTGGCTCAGACCAGGGCTTCCCAATTAGGAATGGAAACGTCTGTATTATTTTTTATCGATAGAAAGCGTCTAAATAATACTGAAAATGGGCTTAAAACACATACTGCAAGTTCGTAGGAATTTATAAAATTTATGGAAAAATTGCAATTTAAATTTTGGCGGAAACCCGAGATCAGCTCCTATTGGTCGACGAGTTGGCCACCATTAAAAAACTAATAACTGAAGGATCTGTCACGTCGAATAAGTTAATTTATATCACGAATAAGTTGAGTCAATATGCACGATCACAACAGAGTAACATTTTTGCGTTACTCCAGTGTCACTAGTGCCAACCACCAAGAAAATCAAGAAAAAAATTTGAAAATCGACCTGCACTCTGGTGTCTTTGATTGGAAACCAAACCCGTCGTTGAACTAGATGGTAAACCAAGAATTTTGTCAAAATTTCAGATCAAAAAAAAAAAAAAAAAAAAAATCCTACTGCCCAAAACGGCCCGGAAGGCGGACGGACATTTCGGTTTTGCAATCTAGACCTCTTGAAACGGATAATGTTACATTTTGAGGCCGATCGGAGTAGTTGACCTCCGTCGCAATTACATACGTGTATTATTGCAAGAATAAAAAACCAAAAACGCTGCAAATTACACACAAGGGTTTATTATTCTTTGATATAGGTTAGTTGTACAAAAATTTAATTGTGTCAATGAAAAAAGTTTGAAAAAAAGTTTATTTTTTATTTTTATTTTTTTTTTTTCAAAAATTCCTTACCTACTCGGAAAAATATTTAACATCCTGGGATCCTTCAAAAATCCCATTTTTAGCCCCATGAAAGTCCTATAGATCGCGACAGTGAAATCGGATCGTTCCGGGACCCCCAAAACTGGATTCTACGTCAAAAAATACTTCGAAAACGACACCTAACTCGATCCCATAGCTAAAAGCCTTTAAAAAAACTTTAAAAAATCATACACAAGGGTTTATTATTCTTTGATATAGGTTACTTGTACAGAAATTTAATTCTGTCAATGAAAAAAATTTTAAAAAAAATTTGTTTGTTTGTATTTTTATATCACAAAAAAAAATTTTTTGGGGTTTTTTTTTTTTTCAAAAATTCTTTATTTTTTCACGAAAATATTTAACCTCCTGGGATCCTTCAAAAATCCCATTTTTAGCCCCATGAAAGCCCTATAGATCGCCACAGTAAAATCGGATCGTTCTGGGACCCCCAAAAATGGATTCTACGTCCAAAAATACTTCGAAAACGACACCTAACTCGATCCCATAGCTAAAAGCCTTAGAAAACACCTCCCGTAGCCCCATTTTAGCCCCATAGCGCCCCACGAGTTTGGGTGATCGGGCTGAAAACCTTGCGGGCACAACTAGATGGTAAACCACGTATTTTGTCAAAATTTCAGATTTAAAAAAAATTCCCACTGCCCAAAACGGCCCGGACGGTGGACGAACATTTCGGATTTAGAATGTCAACCTTTTAAAACGGATAATTTCAAATTTTGAGGCCGATCCGAGTCGTCGACCTCCGTCGCGAAAACATAGGTGTATTATTCCAAGAATAATAAACCAAAATTGTTCCTCGGTCTCAAAAGATAGGGAAGCCCTGGTTCATACTACAAAAGCATATTGCGAAAATGTTGAAATGTTTTGTTTTGTCCGCAGCTGGAGTTGGCTCACTGAGCCGAACCAAATCCCAACAAGCCACATCACTGTCGGCAGCTCACAAGCTGGTGAACTTCAGCAGCTTCCGGATAGCGAAACCCTCGCCGTCCCCTTTGAGGCGCAACACGACCCGAGGAGCCCGAGGGACGTCCCAGAACGCCGTTCACACGTCGGACAACAGCCTTCGTCAACTGTCTGTCGACCCGACGCTCCTCCATTCGGCCCCCGACACCCGCAACGCCTCGCCCAATTTGTCCGAAGGGAACCTCCGTTCCGTCTCCATGAATTTCAACAACACTGCGTCCGAACACGGCAGGTGATGTTCGGCCCGGGAGATCGTCAAGTCATCAATTATACCGTGAATGAGCGACGGTGCCGGGGATGGGACCCTATTGGATACTAATTTCAATACCAAGTGCATGAGATCCATTGGGTTCTGCCAGTCGTCTTCTAGTCATCCATAGTCACTGACGGTCGTTTTGTGACGGACCTTAGATCACCTTAATCACCTAAATTCTGCCCATTATCACGCGCAGTGTAAACTCTGCCTATGTTGAGCTCGTTGTTTACATTTACCAACCTCCTCTCATCCCCTAAACCTCGCTGTCGCTCTCAGAACGGTTCGGTATCACCCTTTAGCTGGACAGCGAGCGAATCAACCAAAACATTCACGTTGGCCCTGCGCTGTCCCACTATTCAATGTTGGATAAACTGGTCGATCACTGATCCATCAACGTACAACGTTGATTGACATCCGGTGTCCTGCCTCATCGTGCCAAACGTGAACTCGGTGTGGACGTATTGAGATCTGAATTTGTTCGTATTCTGTGTTAGTGCCTATTCATGTCCGTTAGCGTAGATTAAGAAGTAGATTGTGTTGTTTTTAGGTCCTCGGACCAAGTGACCCGTTCTCAACTTGGTGGGTCTGCGAGATGGCGCCCTGTTACCTGTACCTTTTTTAATGAGTTGAAGACTGGACATTTAGCCTCCCTGTACCTCCGCTTTGTAAACAGCTTGATGTTATTTGTTGGACAAACCTTTGAAAAAGGTACCATTGGTATTGTAAAAAAGTCCCTATTTGCGTATTTGTGAAAAGTTAACTTTCCAGTTTATTCTAATTTTGTATTGAAAGAAAAGTTTGTAAGATCGTTAGATTTTAGAGGAAATGACATTCTTTAAGAAGAAATGTTTTATGGTTAAGGATAAGTATAGTTGTTCCTATGTGTGGGGTGCTCTCAAAGAGTGGCGTTAAAGATGGCGGTGTTCGGTGAAGCCCGTTTACCTCGTGTGAAAAGCTAGTTTTTTATTGGCGCCAATTGTGGTTAAATTATTTTCTATAAGTAACTATTGTGTTGTATTGAAAAAAATATTAAACCGAAAACAAGGATTCTTATGTATTTTTTGACCACATCCATCTTACGTTTCAACAGAAGTTGTACATCTTTTCAAATTGATAAACTTTGGTTGTTGCTTCTGTAGTGCGTGAAGCTATTACAGTATCGGCTTACGCGGGGCTGGAGAACAACGGATTGATTGAAGGAGGTTCAATCTAACTTGGGGATCCTCATGGCTTTACGTTGCGCCGGAGGGGATTGCGTCTATGCGGACTTAATTGGGTAAGTGTTACCCCGAAAATTAACCTTCACTCGGCCTGGCAGGTGCCAATCATTCAGCCCACGTCGAGCCGATTCTGACCGACCTCTGGGCGTTAACATTCAAGATGTTACTAGCGTGAACTACGGGTAAAAGTACTTCATCTTCAGCGCTATCAAACAATATTACAGCTCAGAAACACGCTGTAAATTTTACACAACGGTTTATTATTCTTTTATATAGGTTACTTGTGCGAAAATAAGTTATGTCAATAAAAACATTTTTTTGAAAAAATATTTTTTCAAAATACCTGTTATTACTCAGAAAATATTTGACTTCCTGAGATCCCTCAAAAATCCCATTTGTAGCCCCATGAAAGCCCTGTAGATCGCCACAGTGAAATCTGATCGTTCCGGGACCCCCAAAAGTGGATTCTACGTCCAAAAATACTTCGAAAACGACACCAAACTCAATCCCATAGCCAAGTCATCGAAAAACGCCTCCCGTAGCCCCATAGCGCCCCACGGGTTTGGGAGATCGGGCTGAAAACCTTGCGGGCACAACTAGATGGTAACCCGAGTATTTTGTCAAAATTTCAGATTAAAAAAATTCCTACTGCCCAAAACGGCCCGGACGGCGTTCGGTGGACGGACATTTTGGTTTATTATTCTTTGAATAATACACCTATGTTTTCGCGACGGAGGTCGACGACTCCGATCGGCCTACAAATTTGACATTATCCGTTTCAAGAGGTCTAGACTCTAGATTCCAATACCGAAATGTACGTCCGCCGTCCGTTTGGCCGTTTTGGGCAGTAGGAATTTTTCAAAAAAAAATTTTTTTGACAGAATACTTGGTTTACCATCTAGTTGTGCCCGCAAGGTTTTCAGCCCGATCACCCAAACCCGTGGGGCGCTATGGGTCTACGGGAGGAGTTCTTTGAAGGCTTTTAGCTATGGGATCGAGTTAGGTGTCGTTTTTGAAGTATTTTTGACGTAGAATCCATTTTTTGGGGTCCCGGAACGATCCGATTTCACCGTTGCGATCTATAGGGCTTTCATGGGGCTACAAATAGGATTTTTGAAGGATCCCAGGAGGTCAAATATTTTTAAAGTAAAAATGAAAAATGTTTGAAAAAAAAAATTCAAAAGAAATTTTTTATTGACAATTAAATTTCTGCACAAGTAACCTATATCAAAGAATAATAAACCCTACTGTAAATTTAGCAGCGTTCGGTTTTGGAATCTAAACCTCTTGAAACGGATTACGTCAAATTTTGAGGCCGATCGGAGTCGTCGACCTCCGTCGCGATTACATAGGTGTATTATTCCAAGAATAATAAACCAACATTTTGCTGCGTTTTTTCCAACATGTACAATGTACATGGGTGGAGCGTTTTTGGCGAAAAAAAAGTTTTTTTCGAATTTCCTCTTGAAGTAGACAAATTATGTTGCGTGTTGACGTCAATAAACCGTGTACCAAATTTCAGATTTTTAAAAAAATGCCTTCTGGTTCCATAACTCTAATGAAGTTTTAATGAATAGGCGAAAAACGTGAAAATCGAGTATATTTGCCAATTTAATTGTTTACAAGAAATGTATTGCCACTGAGTCGAGTTTGTTCGAGATATTCAAGTTAATGTTCGAGTAGTATCAGTAGTATTAATCCAAAAGGTCTTTTTTAGTGTTCAAGCGAGGATATTTCTTCTGAGATTCGATTCTGTTGAAAATGAATCCGTCGCGTTCCTTCTCTCCACAAACATTCGCTGATGCGTCCGTCACCAATTTTATACATCTTTCAACAGCCTGTGTGTGACATGGAAAAGGAGGGATACCCTCCAACTGAGTCATAGTCAATTCTGGAGCTATTTTCTTGATGGCTGGTGGGACATTTACATTCCCAATCGATCATTTCTGTGTAATCTGTAGCATTGAAATTAAGCAGGGGCACTTTAAAAAATCTTGTAGGTTCAGACTTATCTTCTGATTTACTGATTAAGTCCATAGCTTTTGCTTTAACCTCGGGTCTCCTGTCAAAAATCATTGCTAACAATAAATTTTCTGGATGAGCCCAAAACGCATTCCGCTGAATCACGGGATCGACAATATCTTTCAGCTTTTTTGGAAGATATCTGGTGAATTGTATCAATTCGAACAAATGTTTGGGACCATCTTTGAAAGTGGGCTCCATTCTTATCCGGAACCAATCAGGAGCATAAACAAGGGTTAGGTATGTATTCTGCCAAGTGTTTTAGCACAGCAGTAGTGGAACGCTCGGTTGCCACGTATAAACGTAAAACACGGTTTGCTGTAGCTTCAAGTTCAAGAACTCGGCAACAATATAAACGTAATGACGGAGCACATCACCTTGTGTGGGCAATACATTATCTGGGCCGATTTTACCTTCCCCTAAGATGTCACACACAATCTTCACTCTTGTTTTCACATCCGGCATTTCAGAAACGGCAAAAATTCACTAATTCCACACCCGAAAACAAAGTTCACGACTGAAATGAAGGGAAAACGCAACCCCAAGAACCACAGAAGGGAGAAGTGTGAATCACAGCAAATGGATCGATCTGCGGTCATCGATAATCGACAGAAATGAATAGTGTTGATCATAATTCTACAATTTTCGATCATCAATTGATGTATAAGTGTAAAACGGATGAAATAATTCCAAAAATAGGTATGTAAATAAAAGTCTAAAATGAATTTTAAGGGTTTTTCAGTCCTTGGTACTAAAAATCTAAATTTCGTTTGAGTTATGGAACCTGAAGGACTCAATATTTTTCAAAAAAAATTGGAGGGCGTTCTTTTGACGTGAAAACGCAACAAAATCGCTTTGCTTCAACCCGAATTTCGAAAGTTGGGTATTTCGCTCCACCCATGTACATTGTACATCCAGTCTGCCACTGGATGGCAGCGGAATATTGAATTGCAGCTTTCTCAAAATATTTGAATGGTGACATTTTCACGTCTTTGCTTTTGAACCTGTAACCTGTAACCCTGTGCTAGTAACCTCCTTCAACACACACGGCTACAAGAACTTGGCAGCAGTGCCTGCAACTCCCCCCAAAACTTAACCACAATAAGATATACACGCCCTCGTAGGTAGATACATTGATACGTGTACCACAATTGGAACAAGATTCCGCAGAATGTTTTGTTTCTTCAATTGTTGCTACTTCCTCGGTGCTTGATTGTATGTTGCCATTGGATCTAAGATTCCAACATCCAGTGTTCAATCAAGCCAAGAAAATTTCACGAAAACGAGCAAGAATCGTAAGCCCGACGAATCTCTTTGGGTGGTGCTGTTTACTACATTAGGAATTCCAATCACCAAAGAGACTTTTTCCCGTCGAAAATGGCCGAAAGCAAACGCCGGAGCAATGAAACCATGGACTCGTACACTTTGAATTTCTTGATGAACGACATGCCTCCCCAATTGCACGGCCTGTTGTGCGAATTCGTGAGCAGTTACGTATCCAACCTCAGCGGGCAAAGAAACTTCGAAAGTCACGGAAGGAAATTCTTCGAGGAGGCCAGTCGAAACAAAACTAGACCGCGTCCCGCTCCGTCGGAAGCCGCCACGAGAAAAGCATTCTGCACTCTGGAACAGGACCCGTCCGCTCTGTACAAACTGGTTGAATGCGATCCTGACATTTTGTATTTGAGGGACCAAATGAAATACCTCGTCCTGGGGTACCTTTTGAACAATCCGATGGATCTTGAAAAGTTCGGGGCCGATTATTTTTTAGATCCTCGGGGTAAAGCTACAATGGAGGCTGATCGTCGGTTAGGTGTTGATGCTGGTACGTAAGAGCTACACCAACGAAATTTGGGTAGTTCCATGAAAGGCCACCACTTTCTTGGTCCAGTTTTTTCAAGTATCAAAATCCACCGATAGGGCTTTTTTTTCTTTTCTTTTTTTCCTTGAACTTATTGAAGTTCTAAATGGACTTTTTGCGTGGCTCTTTAACTTAGTATTCGTCTTAAAAGTTCACTCAAATCTTACTGTTTGCATGAAGGTTCTGATGTTGACGACACTACCGAAGCTGTCGTCCATTACAACAAAACTCCTGAAGAATTTGCTCAACTTCGCAGCAAAATAAGACACGCTCTATTATTCAGAAGTTTGGATGAGAATCAAATGGCTGAAGTGCTGTCGGCCATGTTTCGGCTGTCGGTGAAAAAAGGCAGTTACGTCATACGTCAAGGAGACGACGGAGATTATTTTTACGTCGTCGACGAAGGGACGTTCGAGGCTTACGTCAAAGACGGCAGAGGCATCGATCAACAGGTTGGGTTTCTGGCCGTTCTAGACGAGTCAGTCGAAGTGAGTGATTTATCAATACTTTTGTCATCAGGTGTCAACATACAAAGGCAACGGCAGTTTCGGAGAGTTGGCTTTATTGTACAACATGCCGAGAGTGGCGACAGTGAAAGCGGTGACAGATGGAACGCTGTGGTGCCTCGACAGGGACAGTTTCCGGAAAATAGTCGTCCGGACGGCCTACGAAAAAAGGAAAAAGTTCGCGTCTTTCATCGCCAAAGTTCCCATCTTGGCCGGATTGAACGACTACGAAAGGCTAACTTTGGCCGACGCTTTGCACACTCTGACGTTCGAAGATGGCGAGTGTATAATCAAACAAGAAGACGAAACGGCCACAGGGATGTACTTCGTTGAAGAGGGAACTGTCGTGTTTTCTTACACCAACACCAGCGGGAAGTCGTCACCACTACATAAGATTAGTGAAGGTAATTTACAAATGAAAAGGCTGCAAATTTTACACAAGGGTTTATTATTCTTTGATATACGTTACTTGTGCAGAAATTTAATTCTGTCAATAAAAAAATTAAAAAAAATTTTTTTTTTGGATTTTTATCTCAAAAAAATTTTTTTTTGGATTTTTTTGTTCAAAAATGTGTTTTTTCAAAAATTCTGTATTTTTTACTCGAAAAATATTTAACATCCTGGGATCCTTCAAAAATCCCATTTTTAGCCCCATGAAAGCCCTAAAGATCGCCCCAGTGAAATCGGATCATTCCGGGACCCCAAAAAATGGATTCTACGTCCAAAAATACTTCGAAAACGACACCTAACTCGATCCCATAGCTAAAAGCCTTAAAAAAAAACCCTCCCGTAGCCCCATAGCGCCCCACGGGTTTGGCCGATCGGGCTGAAAACCTTGCGGGCACAACTAGATGGTAAACCGAGTATTTTGTCAAAATTTCAGGTTTAAAAAAAAATCCTACTGCCCAAAACGGCCCGGACGGCGGACGGACATTTCGGATTTAGAATGTAGACCTCTTGGAAATTTTGAGGCCGACCGGAGTCGTCGACCTCCGTCGCGAAAACATAGGTGTATTATTCCAAGAATAATAAACCAAAATCTAACTGCGTTTTTCTCAGCTCAAGAAAAAAAGGAACTTATTGAGTTCTTTCCCCTTCAAATATATCCACAGTAGGTAGATAATGCACTCCATTACAACCGTATATTACGATATAACTTGACAGAAGCCATGAATTTTTAACCAATAATTTACCGCAGGGGGATATTTCGGTGAACTCGCTCTCGTGGAAAAAAGACCCCGAGCTGTGTCGGCGTACGCATCTGGACGAGTCCGTGTCGCATTCATTGATAAAGAGTCATTTGAGAGGCTGCTCGGCCCTTGCCAAGACCTCATGAAGCGGAATATTGCACACTACGACGAAGAACGCAAGACGTTGGATGAAGCTGACCTGTTAGTCAATTTTGGTTTAATTTCTCTGTTAGGAACGATTTAATTTTTATTGTAAACTGGTCTCTCCGGCTCGCTTCGCTCGCTCCCCAGTGGATGAGTAGCATCAAGGAAAACTCCCTCCCCTTATAAAAAGTTCCAAAATTCACACTCGTGGGACACTTTCGGGACACTATCTGAACTTATTAAGGTCCCGCGTGTTATTATATGGAACACAGTTGGGACATCTCGAAACGGAGTTTTCATCCACCTGCAGACCCTCCCCCCTGATTTTGTTTTGCAGAAATAAAACGATCCAATTATTGTCTTCTCACCGTGAACTCGCCCCCTCCCCCTCTTTTTTTTAAAATCCGACTTCGGAATCGGGTTCGCCATAGATTGAAGCGCATTTGGCTCGCGGTTACCATAGCCAAAAAACGGCTCCTTACTGGGTAGTTTTGAACCCGAAAAAACGTGGGACAAACCCGAGAAAAACGATTTATTTCGACGAATTCCCCGGGCGAATTTACGATTTGACCTCCTCCAGGTCTGATCTACACGCTCGTATTTTTTCGTAATTTTTTTCGACCCCCTAAACGGCCTTTGGCGCGAGTGGAATGTGAAAAAATTCCCTCGGGAACACGTTACCAACCACCCGCCTACCACACGCCAACTCGATTTTACAAGTGATTTCACTAGCACTCTGACAGGGGGGCCTTACTTCGCTCAGCTAATCATTTTATCGGCCAGGGGGCTCGCTTGGCTCGGTCATCCATGTAGGTAGATAGTTCTATTATTATTGAGGGAAAACTTTTCAAATTTGATTAGACGGAGGGGGGGGGGGGGGCGTTGCTTCGCTCGGCTGTTCATTTTCTCGCCAGAGGGGGGCTCGCTTTGCTCGGCCACCCACATAAGTAGAATATATATAGTTTCTTGAAAATCTCGAGAAATTAAAAAATGATCTACATTCTGAGATAGATTGAGCGCCCTCAAGGATTTTTTACGTTTTCTCCTTCTTCAACCCCCTCTCCTTCCCTAAAGAAGGGTAGGAGTGGGGATTTCAGCCAATATCATTTTATCAGCCAGGAGGTTGATGTTGAAGGAGCAGTTGACCCCACGTGAATTTGGCTCGGCTTCACTCCAACTGCCTCTACCCCCCCCCCCCCCCCCCCGCCTTCATTCTTCACTCTGAGCGGGTGGGACATCAGCCTTTAAGGGGCGCTCGCTAGGTCTACGACATCTCTCCCCGACGGAAATGGATGTAAATTAAATGAATCGATTTAAATTGAATCGATTATTTAAAAAAAGTTGAATTGAATTAAAAATAATAATTTCCTAAACGGTAAGCCCTAAAAATACGCCGATTTTTTCTATCGTCTCTGCTACGAATAGGGGGGGTGGCCGCGGACCCCCCCGGCCGAGCGAGGCGAGGCCCCCCCTGTGCGAATAAGCGCTCGGCCGAGCGGAGCGAGGCCTTATGTCTGAGTAGGGGTTTGAACGTGTCCATCGATGCTACGCACCCCACAGGCGGAAATACACCCCACAGGCGGCAATACACCCCACTAGGGGAGCGAGCGAAGCGAGCCAGAGAGACTAGTTGTATGATATGATGATATTATCATCAGAAGGCTCCAAGTAGAGGCTTAGCGAGTAAGAAAGAAGTAATTAATTTTTCAATATTCCGAATTTAGAACGACAGCGTTCTCGCCTCGTATTTGACAATTTATTCCTCTTTGTGGCTCTGCAATTATAATTTCCATCGAGAAAATCTCTATTTGAATGAAAAGTTCAGGTAGGCGACTCTAAGGTCGACGAGTCCTGGATACGACAGCTTTGTCCTGCCATTTCTTGCCCTTTTCAAGTCAACCGTGTAGATAAGGAGGGAGCCGTCTATTGAAATGTTCCTTGTATTCAAACGATGACACAATAGTCGTATCGCTTCCTGACGGGATATTGAAATTTCAGTTGGATGAATAAACTGCTCGCGGAAACGTATACGGCCTTATCGTCTTTTCTTTCCGTTGTAAGGGTTTACATGAGACCAATTCTTATTGCAGGTACAATCAAGTTCCAAGAAGGAAGAAATGAGAAATTTACCAGACCCCAATCACATTCAATGTCGACATCTGATAGGTCCTGGCCTGTTGGTACACGATTGCTAGTAAGAATTGAAGCACATCTGGCAGGCAGTTATCATCTTCAATAAAGAAGTACCACACCATTTACTTGTTTTCAAACAATTATAGTCGTGAAGTTTGGTATTAGTCTGCGAGTGTTTTGATAAAATATGCTTCGAGTTGTATACCTACTGGGTTGGGAAACCAGTTTTTTTGGAGAAGAGGCATAATAGGGATTGGAGAGCGGAGAGCGGAGAGGCACCACTGTAGGGACGCCTGATACATATTTTATGCTGAGTTCAGTCTTACCACCCTTCAACCTCCTCAGCTTGGCACGAGTTCCCTCCAGATGTTGGGGTCTGGTCATAAGAGGCTGAGAGCTCGGCGGGCCTCTCCGAGAGGTTCCGAGAAAGAAGAGTAGAAGCGAACATAACATTATCCTTTGCACGCTTTCAAAGCCTCCTGCGGAACGATGGATCTCCTACAGGAAGGTAGAAAGTAAATGTATAAACCTCGTTCACAAGAAGAAAATCGTCACGCATGATTCAAAATACAATTATCGTCTCGCATATTTACAATTTCAGAGATATGAGACAGAGTTCGGAAAATGGTCAATGAGCTGTCATAATGATTGCAAGAGATTTAGAGGAATTTGGTCACATTTAATGGCAGTTTCTGATGAGGAAGAACGGATTGATGAGCAGATTTAAAAAATATTCCTTCGAACCTATTGTCCTCAAAATGGAAAGGTTACGTTTGGTTATCGTAGAGGCAGGTTAGTGGGCTCCCTGAACCGCCAAGCTGATGCAGATGCAGGTTTTAGGGTGCTGTAGGGCATAAGAAGTGTGGTTTCAAACATTTTTGAGTAGGTAAGCTTACCTATTTTGGTTCATTATTCTTGGAATAACCTACACCTATGTTTTCGCAACTGAGGTCAACGACTCCGATCGGCCTCAAAATTTGACATTATCCGTTTCAAGTGGTCTACATTCCTAAACCAAAATGTCCGTCCGCCGTCCGGGCCGTTTTGGGCAGTAGGAATTTTTTTAAAATCTGAAATTTTGACAAAATACGCGGTTTATCATCTAGTTGTGCCCGCAAGGTTTTTTCTGGTTTCGTCACTGGCTTCCCGCCTTTTTGCCCTTCTGTTCTCACCAAAACCCCCCTTCCCAAAACATGAGAGTTCATTTTTTTTTTTTCTCCTTAGCATTACGGAGAATTGTTTATGTTTCTTCAACCATAGAATTAGTAAACTTGTTTTATTTTTGTATTGTGCCTTCAGGCCCGAATCTCCGGCAGACGGTTTAGAACCATTCTCGTATTGTTTATTTTGAATTTGGTGTTATTTTATGCTTTTATTCAAACTTTTTTTATAGTTTTTCATTTAGCTTTAATTTATTCAAAATAAATCTCTTTCTTCTTTCGTCTTCTTTCTTCTTCGAAAACTGAAAAAAAAGAAGTTATTTGGTAGACCCCCAACCCATTTGAAGGAGTCATTTTAGACCACTCATATAATAATATTATATAATATATAATATTGTATGGTAGGTATATAACGTGATCAGCGTTAAATTTCCTAAAGGAATGAGCCCATAACAAAATTTTGGTCACCTAGATCGGGCATTTGGCCTCTCGTGCGACGGAAGGTATGGCAAGAGGTTATAAAGTGCCATTATTTCTTAGCGGTTGTGCAGGCGTGCAAAGCCGTCTCCGGAAAGCGATAGTGATGGATGGAACGCCTAGGAGAATGTTGACAAGGGACCGCCAAGTGGAAGGCAGCAATCCATTGGAGGGTGCTGAAGCTAGGTCAGGTTGTAGAAGGGCGGAAGAGGGACAGGGGATGGTTGCGAAGGGAACTGATTGAGACATCACCTTCTCAAGAGTGTCACATTCTTGTTCTCCCCTGCTTCGGCCTCCTACCTTGACATCCAGGGTAAGGCTCTTATTGGTGATTCAGTTTACGGCTATTCTAATCCTGCTACAGGAGTCGTCGACCTCCGTCGCGATTACATACCGGTAGGTGAATTATTCCAAGAATAATAAACCAAAGCGGCGTAATTTGAGAGGTGTACCGTTCAAGAGTTAGACAGTCAGCCTCAGTTTCCCCTCCAAACAATCTGTATTTCGGAAATGTGATACCATGACATGGTATACCACATACATACCACTACATTGTAGTGTTCATCAATAACCCTAACAATTGCGGTTGAAGCGAACTCATAGCTACACGATTTGCAACATTGTTTTATATAGTGCTGCACATTGTAGCGCTTGGTAACCGACCGATGGAGCTCCATTCCCGGGAACCTAGGGGAACGAGAGGCGGAAAACACCCGAGGGTAAATGATCAAACCCAGGGGTTTCTCGTTGCTTTGTTTTTTTCTCTCTCTCTTTTTTTTCAACAACTCACCGTAAAAACTAGTAGATAACCCTTGTGGGAGTTTCGACCTCCCCCTAGCAGATAACATGAGCTTGTTGCACTGGAGCCCCTTCATACGTTTAATGATGCTTAACTGTTACAGTAACCCTCCTTTTCCCTGTACATTCAAAGTGCTTTTCGTTAGTGGGATTATCCGCTGTTCTCCTTCTTTCTTCCGCAGGGGCAGTTTTCACACTTATCTATTTATATATTAATTTCGGAGACAAAAACTAGGCAATATATTCGAAAATGGGAGACGATGCATTCACCATGCATATGGTTTCATAATACCTGTATTATATCAAACATTTTTAAGGCTTATTGTTCTTGGAATAATACACCTATGTAGTCGCGACGACAAAATTTGTCATTATGCGTTTCAAGATGACATCTTGAAGACATTGTCTAGAGATGGAGATGATAATATCGAGGAAAAGTAGGGACTTTTCTAATGGCCCGTGGCCACACACCAAGGGCGTACGCAGGTCTTCTTTAGGAGTGGGGGGGGGGGGGGGGGGTTAGGGTAGTAAAATTAAAATTAAAAACGCTGCAAATTTTACACAAGGGTTTATTAGTTTATTACTAATAGTGCAAAAATTAATTCTGTCAATAAAAAAATTTCTAACTTCTTTTTTTTAACCATGGAACATGCTTTAGCCTTGAACTAACTGGGAAAAAGTGTCCCGTTTTTTGGGTGACGCGGAATTGTCACTTTTCGGTCTCGATTTCAAATTTCGGGTAAGGTCAAATTTTGTTTCCAGCTTCGACCGGCCACCCAGGACCTTCGGCCCTTCGGGCGTCGCCCGATCGCCCGACCTGCCTATCCGCCCCTGTTTTAAGTAGATTATTGGGGTTTCTTCTCCGAGCTGGTGCGTATTTTTCTGGCGACAGCTATTGGTTAAGTTGGACCTTGAAGGTACTGCGCACCTTGTTACAGCCTGGAGAAGGGGACACAGCCACCCCGAAAGCTCGCGCCGATGTATTAAACTAGTAAAACCACACTGGCTCAGTCTTCCTCACACCGACAAAAACCGTACTGGCATGAGAATTGGCAAAAGAGGGAAAATAGTAGCTCCGGAAAAATAGTTCTGACGGAAGTGTGGAAATTCGGTAGGTAGGTTTTCAACGCGCTCTAGCTCTTTTACTAGTGGGTCAAAAAAATTTTCGATTTAATTGTGCAATTTGGAGAAAATTTAAGGTTATTTAATTTAGATAATGGAAACATTTGCCGTTGGACGTATAGTTTGAGAGTTGTCAGAGAAACTGAAAACAGTGCCAACACTTGGGTGTTTTTGCGAATATCTCAAAACGCATGAGCCGAATTTTTGAATCTCCCCAGATTCTGATTCGCGCATGGCGAGAATGAAGTTCAGCTAAATCAACGTGGATGGCTTCCAGTGGATCACCTTTCACACAAGACCAGTATGCCGCTTATTGTCACCCAAACTCCTACTGAAGAGCCCCCTTTGGGCGAAGAAGTTGAAAGAGGTAAGTTAAGCCCGAAGAAACTTCCTGGTGAAAGAAGAAGAAGCTCTTGGTGAAATTTGAAGACGGAGTTCAAAAGAAAAATAAGATCCCATCTCATAAAGCTTGCTCGATACAGTCAACTTTTTTTCGTGTCTCTCTCTCTTTTCCCTCTTCTTTTAGTTTATTATTCTTGTAATAATACACCAATGTAATTGCAATGGAGGTTGAAAAATTCTGATCGCCCTCAAAATGTGACATTATACGTTTCAAGAGGTCTAGATCCAAAACCAAAATGTCCGTCCGCCGTCTGAACCGTATTGGACGGTAGGGATTTTCTTTTTTGAATCTGAAATTTTGACAAAATGCTCGGTTTACTATTTAGTTGCGCCCGCAAGGTTTTCAGCCCGATCGCCCAAACCCGTGGGGCGCTATGGGGCTACGGGAGGGTTTTTGAAGGGTTTTGGCTAAGGAATCGAGTTAGGTGTCGTTTTCGAAGTATTTTTGGACGTAGAATCCATTTTTGGGGGTCCCGGAACGATCCAATTTCACCGTGGGAATCTATGGGGCTTCTTCACTTTTCGGGAGGGTGTATCTCGAAAACGGTTGAGAGTTCGAAGACAATGTATATAATCAAAGTTGTAGAGAATATTGTGAACTTTATTTCAGAATATCGTGACTTTTTCGGTAGAATTGACCGTTTTCGAGGTACGGGCGAAAAACCGAAAAATAGGAATTTTCGATGTGATATGTTCAAATTTTCGTTAACTCTCAATAGCTCAATAGCTCAAATAAAACAAGTTATCGAAAATTCCATGTTTATCTCTTTGGGCAGCGGTATAACCGCGCCTCCCTCGCGAAACCAACAATCCTTGTTGGATCATTCTGTACGAAAAGGCCAAGTGCTTCCTCCGTAGTCAACCTTGCCCTACCAAGCCAAAGCAGCCGTATCTCCGCAAGTGTAGGACAACGGGCGAGGAAGTGTAGGATATTATCCTCCTCCCCCAGGCCCCACAGCGTCTGCGGTCCTCTGTCCTCCAGGGTACGTTGTTAAGGTATATAGCGCCTAGCCTCACTTAAAAATACCAACGGACCCTAGCGAAGTCACGGCTGCGCGGATAAGATACCGCATGGGGGGGGGGGGGGGGGGGGATCCAGCCGGTACAGGTCGATGTAATGCTGGTGGAACATGGAGACTGAGGCTTTCTGCAGGAGATTGGCTCTTGCTCCAATTTTTCTTTCAGCCGCAGCCATTGCGCCTTAAAAACGGCGGCCGCTGCGTCCCAACGCCATTCCAACCCACAGCGCTCCGCCATGCCCGAAATTGCAGCTGCTCAGGAGACCCTTCAGTTCACTATTTCCTGAGCGACAACCCTCGTGAGTCTAGCGTTATAATGCTTATTCCTCACCTTCCTCAACTAGCAAATCAAGTGTTGCAAGCCAGATTGACTTCTGTTGGTTCATGTTGGCCTCCATGATCACGTACTACCGTTTTTGAGGGTTCTCAGGGGATGTTTAAATAGGTTTAAGCGGCCTATTTAAACATCCCCTGAGAACCCTCAAAAACGGTAGATTGACCTTCTGCCCGACTCCAGTAGAAGGAGGTAGTGGGGGGTGTTGAAAGGTGTCGCAAAGACTCGTCTCAGGAAGTTATCCGACTCCAGCGCCCTGAAACGCTTGCACCCCAAAGCCGGAGCACCGTGTACCAGTGTTGATCTGATTGTGGCATCAATTTGTATTTGGCTCCCAGCTGCGCCTCTTTACTTCCAAATACATCCCGCCAGAGCATTGTAAGCGCAGTGTTGACCGCTAGTTTCTTGTCGTTGACAACCTCAACGTCACTAGGTACCCCCATAACACCAAAACGCCAGTCGGCCACATCGCCCAATATGAGATAAACATCCCCTTTCCAAAAATATAGTACATTTTCAAATTTATAAACAAGTTCACACAAAAATCTAATTTCTTGACCAATGATTACGTTTAAGTGGTACCTAGTGCCTACTAAATAAAAGTATCTCATAATAGGACCACCCCTCCCTCTCCCACCATACTCAACACAGCTTGAATGGAGAATGTACAAACTCAAGAAAAAGCAGATATGAAACTTCTCTGGAGATAATCAAAGCTGAATCATTACTTGAGGTAAATGATGAAGGCTGTTAAAGAACCCCCAAGGCAAAACGTGTTGGCCCTTGAGCGAAGAACAATGGTCGAAGAACAATATGAGGGGTAGGCCATCTGTTATATTAATGGGCCCAAGGGAGGCTTTTTCTTTTCACTTAGTTCTCTATCGCCTTTTATAGCTCTCGTAGATCTTCTTCTGTGCATGTGCCCCGTCAAAAACACGTTCCATTATGTTCTTCACGCACCTATTGAATACGGAATTCACTCGAATGCTGGAGAGCTTCCCATTGTCACTTCTAACCGGGATACGTGTACTAATGCGCGTTTCCATTACTGTAAAAACGGTGTGTCACGTCGTTGATTTGTTCATTACAAACGGTTGATAGTGCAGCAAATTATCGGGGGCTTTTTTTTCACCTAACTCCAAACTGTATTCTGCTCGTCTTCTGGGATGTCTGGAGAGATGATAAAAATAAAATATTTCCCGCAGTTTACTTTGCAGCCGTTGGAGTGGTGATGCCGGGGCTGGAGGGTTGCTGTTGTGTCCATGACAGGAACAAAATTGCGGATTTCCCTTCCCTCCTTCGATCGCTGGACACGCTGGATCAAAATTAAATTTGAAGGTGGGATGACCCAATTAACGTGAGGCTTTTGATAAGCTGTCTCATCGCCACTTGTTGTCATTGTTTGATTCGCTCGGGATTCATGGATCGCTCTTGAGCTGGTTGGGCAGTTATCTGTAGGGACGTCAGCTCGTTGTTCGCGCGAGAGGAGCTCTCTCAACACCATTCCTCGCCACCTCAGGTTAGCCATCTGGGGCCGTTATGCTTTTTGTTAATGATCAACAGTATCGTGGGGAGTTCCTCTGTACGTGACATCCACTGCTTGCTCTATGCTGATGACCTGAAGCTCCTCTGCCACGTTGGTTCTTCATCGGATTGTGAGGATTTTCAGACGGCGATTTCCGGCTTGGAGAAATGGTGTGCTTTGAACCACCTTTTCCTGAATTCATCCAAATGCTCGGTGGTGACTGCACTCTCTGTGGCGCACCCTTGCGGAGGGCGGACTGTCTGGTCGATCTGGGGGTTCTCTGCGATGTGCGGCTTGGTTTCTCTGGTCATATTGAGGCGTTGGCGACCAGGGCAATGCGTGCGCTTGGTTTTATCAAAAGAACACCAGAGAATTCACCAATGCTAATGCCTTAGTCACCCTTTACAAGGCCCATGTGCCTATTCTAGAGTATGCCTCCACGATCTGGTCGCCCATTTATGGGATCCACAAGTATCGGCTGGAGCGATTTCAACAAAATTTCCTGCGCTATAGCATTTCCTGCACATATATGTGGCCTACAACTTGTAGGCTACAAGATGGGAATCCCTCGCGAGGACTTAGAATACGATGCTCTCCTGCGGAGGTGTGGCTTGACGACTCTCGAGAGAAGACGGAATTTATCTGACCTCGTCCTGCTCTAAGAAAAACTACACACTTTAACTCTACTTTAAGGAGAAAAAAACAAAAAAAACGAAAAAAAAAAACACCATCCATTATCGAAAAGCGAGAAGAAGAGGTCAGAGGCCAGGTGGGAGAAGTCGGGGGTTGGCTGGCTTTTTCTACTTTACTATTAAGGAGGATGCTCGTCTTTATTGTTTGGCACTTTTTCTAGATGTCAGAATAATCTGAAATCGGTTTTAAAACCCTCAGTTTGGCGAGCATAGTACGAGGAAAGTCTGAAACCATTAAAAAGTTGCTGCACGTGGTGCATGAAAGCTCCAAAAGTGAAAAAAAAAAAAAAACAGGATAATAAACCTTTTCTAAAAAATTTGAAAAAAAAAAAAAAAAAAAAAAAAAAAAAACCAAAACTCTGTGTTGACGAGTAGTTTGACGAAAAAAGTTGACGAAAAAATCTGAAACCACCAAAAACTGTTCTACGTGGCGCATGAATTATTCCAAAAGTTGTCCAAAAGTAGGGCCTGAAGCATTTGACAAGATATTGAGGCGGTAGCGGGCGGAGGGGTGTCCGACGGGGACGCGGTTGCCTCCCCCCCCCCCCCCCCCCTTGGATTGTTCTGGGTCCCCCCAAAAATGGATTCCACGTCCAAAAATACTTCGAAAACGACACCTAACTCGACCCCATACCCAAAAACCTCTCCCGCAGCCCCGTTTTAGCCCCATAGCGCCCCACGGGATTGAGCGATCGGGCTGAAAACCTTGCGAGCACAACTAGATGGTGAAAAAAAAAATTCCTACTGCCCAAAACCCCTCGGATGGACATTTTTGGAGTCTACACATCTTGATAAGTATAATGGCAAATTTTGAGGCCGATGAGAAAGGTCAACCCCAGCCGCGAATAACATACGTGTATTCCAAGAATAATAAACGAAAGGAAATGGCGACAAAAACTCTTTCTTGGTCGCCCTTTCGTGGATTTTACTTTCGGATAAACTCGATATTCGGATTACCTGGAAAAAAAAAAAGGCGAGCGAAATAAAGAACGTTTCTTTTTACCCCAGAGGTGGCCCCATATTCTCACCTACGTAGGTTGATTTCCCGGTAACTCAATATCCCAAAGCGGCGGTAACCTTATGAGTGTGAGTTTATCATGGTGGCTTTACCCTTTTCACATTGGGCCCTGGCCTGGCAGTCGGGTTTAAACAAACCCCTCCTTTTTTTTTTTTTTTTTTTTTGCGTCTTCTAAATTGAGACCCAATCGGGAACGAAAGGTGATAACATTTCCATACGACCAGCTTTTCCCGGAAAAGCGCCATACTAATCCGATCCTAGTGGAACGTGAACTTTTTACGTCCCAGAAGTCATGAATTTTGCATAATGTTGAGCTACACTCTTGAATAGATGTCCTGGGACGAAGTATAATTTATTTTTGTCCCCTTTCTGTTTTTCTGCATTTTTCTAAAAGTAGTTTTTCCCTAAAAGCTTCCGGAATCCCGTTTTGAAATAGAAAATTGGTTTGAAGTGAGGTATTTCTAATTCCCTTGAAAACTCTCGGGAAGTTTTAAAATTCGCAGTCAATTGAAGAGGGTTCTAAACCGTTCCGTTGGTAGGAAGGAAACAGAAAAGCGGGCTAATACCTGAACTCGTCAGAAAGCAATGAGGGTAAATAAATGAGGGATAATTACAATTAGGCCCTAGTTAGAAGGCCGTAAAGAACTCCCTGGAAATAAAGCCAGCCAACCATTTCGTGGAGTTTGAATTGGATTTGAACTCCCACAACGTGAAGGTTTTTTTTCCCGGCTAACCCGATGAGGGCTTGTTACCCAATTAAGAGACGATCAAAAATTAAATTCTGAGACATCCTTTTCCCCTTATAAGTAGATTCTTTCCACTGAAACGCTCCGAATCACGACAATTATTCTCTAAATAGAAACATGCTCTAAGCGGGAAAGCAATTAGGGATAATAAAAATGTGGTTTTCGCCGTCACCCTTCAAATGAATTTGCCGTCATGTTTACGTGACGTAGATTTAAAAAAAAAAAAAAAAAAAAATACGGCGATTTTTCCTACGTACTAAAATTTATTTTGAAATTAGAAGATGGATATTGCCCGTGAGGAACATAATATATTATATTGTGACAGAAAAAAATATTTTGTGCAAAGTAAGAACAGAATAAAATAAGAAAATTATAACATGTGAGATTGGGAATTGGATCAACACATGTATGTTAGAAACTGAAGAAGTAAGTTTGTAATTTCAACACGTCCCCTCAAACTGGGGTTTTCATCATCGAAGTCCCAGTTCTCTGGTGAACTGTATATGTTTTGGTCCTGGAAGCCCTTTTGTGAGTACATCGGCGATCTTCGTTTCTGTCTCCAAGTATTTCAGTTCGATTACTCCATCTTCAACACATAGTCGTATGAAGTGGTGACGAATGTCAATATGTTTCGTTCTTCCATGTTGTGTTGGATTTTTCGCCGAGCACTGAGCCCCTTGGTTGTCGTTGTGTATGGCAGTTGGGTGTGCTATTTTGAGGTCTAGTTCTTCACGGAACGGTTGACAGAGCTACGGTTCTTTGCTTTCTTGCTTCCCAAGTTATGGCACCACCTGCTAGAATGAAAGCGCAGCCTGTGTATGATTTACGGTCATTCAGACATGCACCCCAATCTGCATCTGTAAACCCAACCGTCTCTTTTCCTGTGCGTTTGAATGTCAAGGCCATTTCCCTTGTCCCTTTTAGGTATCTCAGGAAACGTTTCGCAGCTGCCCAATGAACCTTGGTGTAGCAGTTGTTGTACTGGCTCAGTGAGCTCACTGCATACGATATATCCGGCTGACTGCTAAATATAAGCAGCCAATGAGCTCTTGGTACGGAAATTTCTTCATTTCGTCAACTGATGTGACTTCTGGCTTCTTGAGTTTCTGCACCAGATTCTACAGGTGTGGTTACAGGTTTCGCATCTAAATTTGTTGGCCAAGTTCACACTACCGTTTTGCAGATTTTCAAGCGTTTCAAATGCATCTTTATTGCTGCACATATGCGAGCTGCATCCCGAGTCCAAACACCACGTTGATTGTGAGCTGGAGTATCCAGCTTCCTCCTCGTTTGTGAGATACTGGTTCTCATTGGACACTTTTGAGGTCTTCCTCTTCCTCTATTTGTTGAAGTAACATTGGTCAGTACCATGATTGCCTTTCTTTTTGCGTATAGCACAGTATTTGTTGCCTTTGTGATGAGGACTCACCTTTTGATGCTCTTGCACGACTGTCGTGTTTCCTATTGCGGTTTGTTTACCGCCATCGCTTCCGAGGAATGGCGTTCATTTCTGCCTTTTCTGGCGTCACTTTGTTCCACGATCTTTATTCTCAGGGTTTCAGGGTCCGGTAGCTCATCCCGGGACTCTATCGCACATCGAAAGACTTCAAAGCTGTCAGGCAGGCTATATAACAACATTATAGCAAATCCGGGTGTATTACAACCCCTAAGACGATCTTCTACATCATAGGTTTCCTTCATTTTATCAAGCATAATGTGTTTAAGCAGTGTCACCTTTCTTGCTGGTCCCGTAGATTGATGTAGTTTCTCTAATTAGAGCCATACGTCCTTAGATGTAACCTGCTTCTCGTTCAGCTAAATCTCTTTTCGAAATTCCAAGAGGTTTAATATCCAAAGAATGAGGTGCTGGGTCGCTATATTTAGGTAGGTAATGTAAAAATGTTAAAGATCCGACGGCTAAAATCCCTCCTATTCATTCTTTGACGTTGAAATTTGAGAGGAGTAGGCACAAGATACGATCCAAATGTCGGGCTTTTCTCTGAGCAGCTGAGTGAGCTAAAATCTCTCCTGTTCACCCTTGGATGGTGAAATTTGAGAGGGAGCCCTTCTGGGAGCAGATGATTGAAATGACTGGCTTTTCCCTGAGCAGCTGAGTGAGCTAAAATCTTTAAACGCGAGGAAGCTATGTGCCATGCCCCACTTGGCAGTGTATTTATTATTGACATCGGTTGAAACCTAAATTTCTGAGGTACTTCTTTTGGCTTCAAATCGTTGGTTTTTCGATCATAAATCTTATTGATATTAAATATTGAGCTCAGCGTGGCGGTGTCTTCGCAAAGCTCTCGCATCTGACATCGCACGTGGCTGTTTCATTCAGGTGCCTATTCTGACGTTCCATCCAACAGCAACTTTTTTTGCGGTATCAGAGCGTTATTAGTCATTTCATGGAACTAGCTTTCAATTACAATAAACAGAAAAAAATGCTTATATAGCTCATTTAGTGTCCTTTCGAGAAAAAAAAAAAAAAAAAAAAAAAAATGGTACGCAGGAACATTTGCCTAAAAACGCTGCAAATTTTACACAAGGGTTTATTATTCTTTTATATACGTTACTTGTGCAGAAATTTAATTCTGTCAATGAAAAAATTTAAAAAAAATTTTTTTTTTTTGATTTGTTTAAAAAAAAAATTTTTGGGGATTTTTTTTTATTTACATAAATGTTTATTTCAAAAATTATTTAGGTTTTACTCGAAAAATATTTAACATCCTGGGATCCTTCAAAAATCCCATTTTTAGCCCCATGAAAGCCCTAAAGATCGCCCCGGTGAAATCGGATCGTTCCGGGACCCCAAAAAATGGATTCTACGTCCAAAAATACTTCGAAAACGACACCTAACTCGATCCCATAGCAAAAAGCCTTCAAAACCCCCCCTTCTGTAGCCCCATTTTAGCCCCATAGCGCCCCACGGGTTTGGTCGATCGGGCTGAAAACCTTGCGGGCACAACTAGATGGTAAACCGAGTATTTTGTCAAAATTTCAGATTTTTAAAAAAATTCCTACTGCCCAAAACGGCCTGGACGGCGGACGGCGTACGGCGGACGGACATTTCGGTTTTGGAATCTAGACCACTTGAAACGGATAATGTCAAATTTTGAGGCCGATCGGAGTCGTCGACCTCCGTCGCGAAAACATAGGTGTATTATTCCACGAATAATAAACCAAAAGTAGTACGTTTCCTGACAAAAGTAGTACGTCTTGTCACCGTACACAAAGCATCTAACAGAAATGTGATAATACTACCTACTGTATGGATTCAAGCCCACCGTTAATCCCATCAATCGCAGCTCCTACCCTAAATCCCAATCCCGACACTTTTTCCCCTACGTGTCAGCGATCGATAAAGAAAAATCCCGCTCTGCCAGTGCCAAATTTTACTTCATACTCAACACTTTATTGCTCACTGCCTTCGAGCGGCGTTGGCCAAATGAAAACTTCCACAGAGGCGAAACTTAATGAGAGGAGGGTTACGATTTATTGGGGGTTTTCGGTCTTTATTGGCTTCTGTAATTGATGGTACCCTCTGAGGATTTAAGAAGTTGAAAGTGGGAGATACTTGAAAGAAATCCCAACCTACCCACCGGAAACGTTAATCTAGATATACTCAATTACTACGCCGCTACGAATTGACCCGTAAAATACGTTTTGGTTAAGACAAAATCCTCAAAATTTCGCGTTTCTCACATTTTCTACGTCCAAAGAAAGAACCGGCTCCGTCCTGAATAAATTATCGCGAACCTAACGAACGATTCAGGCTGGTGGAAGTGAACGGAGGTTGATGAAAAACCCTCAACTTGTTCTTTTGTTTCACGCTACGTTCACCTAAGAAATAAGATTAATTCATGGTTCCTTCCACGTTGTTCTCTTCTGCCTAACAACAGGAACAACTTCAACTCTCCCTTTTCCTTTATTCATCCTTTTTCGTCCTCGCTTTTCACCTAAATACCAACGAGATAAAGCGCCAATTTAAAGTTTTACGAAAGTAGCCCTATGGAAACAAAGCATTCAAGGAAATTTTCTTTTAGCATAAACTTTTAAAATAAAATAACCCATTATAACTTCATAATTGGGTGGAATTAAACGTTTGGTGGTTGGTTACACCATAAATGGCCCTTCTCAGGGTTTATTGCCACCCCCGCCTTCCTCAAAGAACATCAAAGTTGTTTATTTGCAACTTTTACGGGTTGGCCTGATATCTTCGGGAGGAACGAGGTAGGCTTTAATATAACAAAACAAGTTGTAAGTGAATTTGTTAGCAGTACTTTTTGGCAGGTTACGTTCAGCAGCTATTGAACTGACAATACTCGTCATGGCGTGTAGTAGTGTCGTTGTGTATCTTGAATATTTAGATTGTGGCGCGTATAGCGGAGTTACAAAAGCGTCATATCGACTGTGCAACCGCAAAACTTTTTTTTGCGCGTGCATTTTTTATGAAATTAATTTTTTGTGTCCCTCACTCCGGGGAGATTAATATTCCGCGAACATTAAATTTAAATTGTGGCGCTTCCCTGGCCGAGCGAATTTGGGGGGGTTCTGTGGCCGATGGGCCTCACTCTTTTCGCTCGCCCGCCGCCGCCACGGGAAGCGCCACCGTCGGCCGTGTGATTTTCCTCTAAACAAACAGGGATTCTTATGGGTGCCTTGGGAACGTGTTTTTAGTCTTTTCTTCTAGAATCTCCTTATGCTTAATCCTGTGGTGCCCAAAAAAAACTGCTATTTTTTGGCACTTGTTCCAGTTTTTTGCTTATAACTCGTAAACGACGCATCCTACAGATCATTTTACTCGTTCCAAAATTAAACAGCATAAAATTCCGCGTCGAATGACCACCTCAAACGTTCAGATCGGTTCGGCCGTTTGCCCCCACTCGATCGTTAATTTTGCCAATTTGTCTCAAATCGGCTGAAAAATGGGTTACGCTCACGTTTTAAAGCCTCGACATGAAAAACGGCCCACCCAATCAACAAATGTCACTGAATCAAAGTAGTAGCCATATACAGTAATCCCTCATTATCCGCGGGGGTTAGGTTCCAGAGAGTTACCGCGGATAATGAAACCGCGGATAACGGGACCTTACTTGAATGGGAAACGGGGGGTTTGGTTCTTTAGAGAGAATTTGGTATTGTGAATGCACGTAGGTACATAGAGGAAAAAAAAAAAATGTATATAGCCAATATTTAGCCTGTTCCTTCTGGACTTCTTCGTATGGCAGCATCAGCTCCTGGAGACCTCTTCTGAAGCGAAGGGCCCTTTCCATAAGGGAATCCGACTCAACCACCTGATCCGCCTGCTGAGTTTCTTTGCAGAGGATCCTTGAAAGCAGCAAAATTGCTGGTAATTTTACTCCTTGGTCTAATGGCTGTCGGATTGGCGTGGTGTTGGCGGGCAGAAACATGACCTGTACGTTAGGATGTTCGATTTGAGGATTATGAAGGCAGAATCGAGCCTTAAGCCTTTCAAACCATCCCTTACTCGCCGCGAATGGGGCTGGATGTGAATGTTTTAACATTTAATATTTTCAGTTTCTCAACTAAAGTGAGCACAAAACGTTTTCTTTTCTCGATTTTAGACATAATCGTTTGACTGATGTGACAAAACTGACTGACACGACGATAACTCATGACTAGATGATGGCAACAACGTTCAAAAGTCAAACATGTGATGACAAACAAAAGGATTCTTCAAGGTTCAAGGGCACTGGGCAAAAACCGCGGATAATCGAAACCCGCGGATGCTGAAACCGCGGATAATGAGGGATTACTGTAAATATTCAACTTCTTGATGGTAACACTATTCACTTCGTAGAACTCCATTTGATTTGGAATAAAAGCTATAAAGCTTTATAAACCCTGTGGACTGCAGTGTCATCTGCAAACGTCGCTATATAATGTAAGGTGGATGCGGCGAGATAGTGGGAATCCATCTTAAAAAAGACGATTTAAGACGAAATAGTCTATTTCCACGATAAAAATATATACACTTGTAGACGCGTTTCGGTTGATTAGACCATCATCAGTACAATACAGAATGAGGAAGATGTGAGAAGTTACTTATATACAAAAGTGAAATGTGCCTTCTAATGGGCGTGGCATTAGAAAGGTGGCATGAAAGGAGAAAGGTGAAAGGTAATGTGAAAGGCAAATAAGTGAAAGGAAGACTCACAAGAAAATGTCAATTAACGGGGAACGCCTAATTACATCCAGGTCATTAACAGATATTCCTAAATTGTGAATTTTCTGAATTTCCAAAGATTCTAAAGCATCTAATTTTGGACCTTTTTGGCAAACATGAGCTATCCCAATGGCTGGATTATTACTGTCTATCTCATAACTAATTCTATGGTTTTCTTCTGACAAATGCTTTTCAAAAGCTTCCCTACCCCTTCCCAACCTAAGATCATCACTATGTTCTTTCATTCTAATTTTAAATTTTCGGCCGGTTTGTCCTACGTATTGAATCCCACAATCACATTTTAATATATACACACCCCCTTTATCCTCTAAGGGAATCTTATCTTTCACACTCCCTAATAATTTCTTCGTAGAATTTTGTGAATAGAAACCTACTCTGAAACCCCTATTTTCTAATATACGACCCACTTTCTGAGTTATATTCCCATAAAACGGTAAACTAACCCACTTCCTATTATCTGGTTCTTTATCCTCCCTTTCCAAGTTTGTGACTGCTAACTGAAATTTCTTCCTACTAATCTTTCCCCAAATTCTATCTATTGTAACCCTAGGATAACCATTACTCTCCGCTATAGAGTAAATTATTTCTTTTTCTTTCCGAAAAGCTAATTGATTCATTGGGACCGATAAAGCCCTATTAATCATACTATAAAAGGCCGCAAATTTATGAGATGCTGGATGGTTGGAACTATTATGAATAACCACGTCCGTATAGGTTGGTTTCCTAAACACTGTAAATTCATGCTTACCCCCCTCTAATTTTATAGTTAAATCCAGAAAATTCAGCTCATTCCCCCCCACTTCCTTAGTAAACTGAATATGCAGATCTACAGAATTGAGTTGGTTAAAGAAATTAGCTAGTTGCCTATCAGTCCCATTGAAGAGGACAATAACATCATCAACATATCGATACCAATAAACAACATTATTTTTGAATTTTGTTTCAATGATCCCTTCTAAATGGTTCATATAAACATCTGCTAATAGCGGAGACAATGGCGATCCCATAGCTACCCCTGGTTGAGTATAACAATCCCCATTAAATTTAAAATAATTTTGATCTATACATAAATTCATCATTTGGGATCATCTTTCCTTACAAAATCAAGTTGAGAATTTAAAATTAATCGGTTAATTACATCTTTACATTGTTGAACTGGAATGTTAGTAAATAAACTAGTAACATCGAAAGACACTAATTTTGAATTACGGGGTACATGAATATCTTTAATCTTATTTATAAGGTCCAAAGAATTTTTAACGGTGAATTTTGGATTAAAAACAACAGAATTCTTAAAAATGGTATTAAGTTTTTTAGCTAATTTATAGGCAGGTGCATTTATATAAGATACAACTGGTCGCATAGGCATTCCTTCTTTATGGATTTTAGGGAGACAAGTTAGGAGAGGAGGTCTAGGGTTCATTTCAAATATGCCACGTTTCCAAGCCCCTTGAAAAATACTACTGGAATTACTCACCATTCTTCTCACATCAGCCTGAAATTTACTTGTTGGGTCACTCCTCAACTTTTTACAATCATTTTTACTTATAAACTCCATTGTTTTTTCCACATATACATTCTTATTGATTAACACAGTAGTATTTCCTTTGTCAGCTTTCAACACAGTCACATTTTCATTCTTCAACTTTTTCTTTAAACTCCTCAGACACCGCTCCTCATCAGTTGGCACACTTGTAGGTTGTTCCCTCCTAAGAAATTCTGCACAGAGGGATTTGGTGGCTTTACCCTCTTCATTGTTGACTATCACTGCTTCAGTGCTCATAGCGAGATCCAAGATGTCTTTTTGGTCAATTTTGGTTATTGGATTATGCTTCAATCCTTTTGAGAGAAGTTGTTCTTCTTTGGATGAGAGAGTGATACCCGCCAAATTATCCACTTTCTTATAAAAGTATATAAGTAACTTAAGTTGTATATAAGTAACTTCTCACATCTTCCTCATTCTGTATTGTACTGATGATGGTCTAATCAACCGAAACGCGTCTACAAGTGTATATATTTTTATCGTGGAAATAGACTATTTCGTCTTAAATAGTAAAAGTATATATACTTAAGTTGTATATATGTAACTTCTCACATCTTCCTCATTCTGTATTGTACTGATGAAGGTCTAATCAACCGAAACGCGTCTACAAGTGTATATATTTTTATCGTGGAAATAGACTATTTCGTCTTAAATCGTCTTTTTTAAACGTCGCTATGGTATTCTCCTCTCTTTCGGTTAGATCTGGGGTAGTACTCCAGCTTGAATTTTTCAAACTTTCGAATATACATCTTCTTGCTTGATCCGGAAAAATCGGTTTGAGAGGTAGGACCGTAGCAACTTGGCATATGAGGGGGGAAGTACCTATTTTGCTGAGTTTATAGTCGAGTCCTTCGTGCCACACTTTACCAAAGGCCTGTGTGTCATCAAGAAAGACGGCAGAGCAAACTTTGTTTTGGCCAAGAGATTGTTTAATAATGTGCGTTATTCGGTGCAGCTGATCTTCTATACCACTAATTCTCAACCTGTCTGTAGCTATGCCTGTCACCAGCCTTCCCCTTCTAAATGATAAGCGATAAAAATATGGCGTTTTCTATGGGTTCGGTGAACCGTTTAGCTTCGAATAGGGGGTTCTCAAACCCCTAATTTTTTTTGGCAAATTTGGAATTCGTAAATATCCGTATCTTCGTTGTGGATGGTCCAATTATAACGGAGTTTCCTCTGTATCCTACCTGGAGATCAAAACTTTAATGCTAAATCCCACGAAAGAATGAATTCGGACGATTGGTGAATTTAGGCGGCGAGTTTAATTTGAACGATTTTTAGAGATTGCACGTGAATCTGTGCAGTTGGAGGAGGGACCTGGAAGGTCCTCTGACACAACGTGGCCTTCTCCGTCCTCCCACACCACTCGGTCCTCCACCCCCGCTTGGGGTGGGTGAGGTCTGTGAAGGTCTCCCAACTCAGGGGAGACATTTTTTTCCATCGATCGGTTTTAGGTTTTTTACAACCTTCCACGTTTTATTCTCTCCTCGGTAATTTCTGGTATCTAAATAAAACGCAGCAAATTTTACACTAGGGTTTATTATTCTTTGATATAGGTAACTTGTGCAGAAATTTAATTCTGTGTCAATGAAAAACATTTTTGAAAAAAAAAAAAAAAATTGTTTTAGGTAAATTTTTTTTTTTTTTTTTTGAAAAATATTTGACCTGGGATCCTTCAAAAATCCCATTTGTAGCCCCATGAAAGCCCTATAGATCGCCACAGTGAAATCGGATCGTTCTGGGACCCCAAAAATGGATTCTACGTCCAAAAATACTTCGAAAACGACACCTAACTCTATCCCATAGCCAAAAGCCTTCAAAAACCCCTCCCGCAGCCCCATTTTAGCACCATAGCGCCCCATGGGTTTGGGCGATCGGGCTGAAAACCTTGCGGGCACAACTAGATGGTAAACCGAGTATTTTGTCAGATTTTAAAAAAAATTCCTACTGCCCAAAACGGCCCGGTCGGCGGACGGACATTTCGGTTTTGGAATCTAGACCTCTTGAAACGAATGATGTCAAATTTTGAGGCCGATCGGAGTCGTCGACCCCCGTCGCGAAAACATAGGTGTATTATTCCAAGAATAATAAACTAAAATGGGCTTTTAAATATTTTCAACACCCCAAAAGGTCGGATTGGAATTCCTCTGTACCGTACCCCATCACTTGACCTATTATTCAAGCGCCCCTGCCCGCGAAAGTGGTCTGCCGAGCGAAGCGAGGCCCCCTTTGCCGAAAAAATGGTCGGCCGAGCGAGGCGAGCCCCCCACGCCCCCCCTGTCAGAGTGCTAGTCAATAATAATTTTTGTAGAGTGACGTCGGCGAAAGCCAAACTGGCGGTTCCGTTCCTCTACTAGGTTGTTTCAACAGTCGTTTTTGAATGATTTTTTCAAACAGCATCGAGAGAACTGGCAGTAGAGATATTGGTCGTAATGAATTCAATTCCTCAGCAGGCTTTCCACGTTTTAGGATCATTGTGACCTCAGCAAGTTTCCACAGCTGAAGCACCTGGTCATATCCTGGCTCCTTCTTCGGGTTGATATAATTTTTTATTGTCATCTGCACTTGTTTACAGAGACTCTTTCGATCACAGTCTCCTAGTCACTGGACCGCCTGAGGCGGTCCGCCTCGCTTTGAGCGGCTCTTCATCAGGGCTGCCAGGATTTGGGGTGAAGATGTTAGCCAAGTGAGAGGCAAACGCGTCAGTCTTCTCCAGGTTGGTCCTGATCCACCATCATCGTATCCAATATTGGATCCGGAATGAGGAGAATATTCCTCAAAGCTCCATCACCATCAAAATTCAGCCGTCGGCTGCCGTTATTCAACAAGGTGGTTTGGCTTTCGGCTACTATCGACTTACGCGAGGACGACTGGAATGCCGCCGCATGAGCCAATGAACTGACAGTTTCCCACGAGGGCGGTCGGACATGGGATTGATAGCTTGCAGATGAGGTCCAGGGATTCTGAACGAGATGAATAAAACATTGTATTTCCACCTCCTCGTTCCGTCCCCGGCCGGCGCTTTGTTTTCGCGTTATACGCTCGGACGCATCTTCTATTCCCTCCGACGAAGCACCTGCGAGCCATTTGACGGGACCCAGCTTATCGGGATGTAGAAAATTACGCCGCACTGGATAATCCTTGCCATTCAAAGGTTCCATCCTTCGCCAGTGATTTCTGGTGAAATACTGCCGAGCTGTTTGGAGGTGAGAATGAAACAGTGAGAATGAAAAACATTTAATGTCCGTTGCCATTTCAGTTGTATCACGAAGCATAATTCATTAAATTCGTCGTATTTTGGTTTATTATTCTTGGAATAATACACCAATGTTTCCGCCCTCCGGGCCGTTTTGGGCAGTAGGAATTTTTTTAAAATCTGAAATTTTGACAAAATACTCGGTTTACCATCTAGTTGTGCCCGCAAGGTTTTCAGCCCGATCTTCCAAACCCGTGGGACGTTATGGCGCTAAAATGGGGCTGTGGGAGGAGTTTTTTTTTAAGGCTTTTGGCTATGGGATCGAGTTAGGTGTCGTTTTCGAAGTAGTTTTGGACGTAGAATCCATTTTTGGGGTTCCCGGGACGATCCAACTTCACTGTTGCGATCTATAGGGGCTTTCATGGGGCTACAAATGGGATTTTTGAAGGATCCCAGGAGGTCAAATATTTTTCAAGTAAAAAAACAAAAAATTTTGGAAGTAATTTTTTTTTTGAAAAATAAAAACCAAAAAAAAAAAAAAAATGTTGGTTTGTTATTCTTGGAATAATACACCTATGTTTTCGCGACGGGGGTCGACGACTCGGATCGGCCTCAAAATTTGACATTATCCGTTTCAAGAGCTCTACATTCCAAATCCGAAATGTCCGTCCGCCGTACGCCGTCCGGGCCGTTTTGGGTAGTAGGAATTAAAAAAAAATCTAAAATGTTGACAAAATACTCGGTTTACCATCTAGTTGTGCCCGCGAAGTTTTCAGCCCGATCGCCCAAACCCGTGGGGCGTTATGGGGCTAAAATGGGGCTACGGGAGGCGTTTTTTGAAGGCTTTTGGCTATGGGATCGAGTTAGGTGTCGTTTTCGAAGTATTTTTGGACGTAGAATCCATTTTTGGGGTTCTCGGAACGATCCAATTCACTGTTGCGATCTATTGGGCTTTCATGGGGCTACAAATGGGATTTTTGAAGGATCCCAAGAGGTCAAATATTTTTCAAGTAAAAAAAACAAAACAAAAATTGAAAATATTTTTTTTTTGAAAAATAAAAATCTAAAAAAAAAATTGTTTAAAATTTTTCTCATTGACAGAAATAAATAATTTATTTCATAATAATTTCATTTATTGCATAAATCATTTATGCACAAGTAACCTATATCAAAGAATAATAAACCCTAGTGTAAAATTTGCAACGTTTTATGACTATTTGTAGGAACTATTTGTAGGAACATTATGGGGCCTAGTTAGTAGTACTAGTTATCAGTACTGTACTGATCCTTGCGGAACTCCATAGTCTATGACTTCTGTTGTGCTTTGCATGTTTGAAATGTGGACATATTGCCTTCTATTTGTGAGGTACGATCTGAACCAGCTCTGTTCCACATCGTCCAGGCCTAGTCTCCCCAGTTTCAATAATGGCCGAGAGGTCAATCGAATCAAATGCTTTAGTGAGATTTATGAAAATTCTCATTACCTTATCACTTTTATTAATATTAATTCCATTAGAAATTCTGTGTCAAAGAAACAAATTTTAGAAAAAAAAAAGGTTTTTTGGATTTTTTTTTTTTTTTTTTCAAAGATTTTTCGTTTTGTACTTGAAAAATATTTGACCTCCTGGGATCCTTCAAAAATCCCATTTTTGCCCCATGAAAGCCCTATAGATCGCAACAGTGAAATCGGATCGTTCCAGGACCCCAAAAAATGGATTCTACGTCCAAAAATACTTGGAAAACGACGGATTCCAAAAATACTTGGAAATGTAAGTTGATTATTCCAAGCTTAATAATACCTAAACGAAAACGTCAAAATTAAAAAAAAAAAACAAAAAAAAAAAAACCTGTAGTTGGCGTTGTTCCAATTCCATCGGTGCGGGCCGTTTCGAGGGTGATGAATCAATCGGTACAGCCACATGAATCAGCCTGTCAGGTGGAAAATTAACAAATAACCCCCGTCGCACTCCGCTGTTGGAATTCTCAGGACTCGGTTCAGCCTTTCAACGGCGGTGAAAATGAAATGTTGGTTCATCCCGCGTCGACGCCCTTTTACGCCCAGTTGAACAGCATGAGCGTTATTGATTCATTTTCGGGGCCGGCTTTTGCCAAATCATTTCCTTCCGAATGCAAATTACCCGGTTGTTGTTCGCGGCGATTCGTTAGAGAAGATAAGTTGAGACAATTTGTGAAAAAAAAAAAAAAAAAAAAAAAAAAATCCGTCTCGGCGGTTCATCATTGAAATTGCGCGAACTTGCGGACTTGGGGGGGCCGATCATAATCAGACGGTTATGTTGAGACGAGTTTCGGGATTGGTGATGACCGATTTTCGTGCTACTTCATTTTACGTCGTTGATAACGTCGTTTACTTGACAAAGACCAAATCACGATGGACTCTTTACAACATATCAACAGATACTAGTACCTCAAATTGAAGTGTAACTCCCTGCAGAATCTGATATTTCAATGACAAAGGGACACGTATCTGCAAAATCCAAGTTTTGAGATGTTCGTGTTCGAAAGTTTGGGGATGACCGATAAATCCACGAGCGGAGAAAATAAACTGAAATTTCGACAAAACTCGGTTTACCATCTAGTTGTGCCCGCAAGGTTTTAAGCCCCATCGCCCAAACCCGTGGGGCGTTATGGGGCGAAAATGGGGCTACGGGAGGGGTTTTTGAAGGCTTTTAGCTATGGGATCGAGTTAAGTGTCGTTTTCGAAGTATTTTTGGACGTAGAATCCATTTTTGTGGGTCCCGGAACGATCCGATTTCACTGTGGCGATCTATGGGGCTAAAATTGGGATTTTTGAAGGATCCCAGGGGGTTAAATATTTTTCGAGCAAAAAATAAAGAATTTAAAAAAAAAATGTAGGAAAAAAAATCAAAAAAATTTCCAAAATTTTTTCCATTGACACAGAAATAATTTTTGTACAAGTAGGGTAAAAGCACCAATTGTTGACACTATTCCTAATGTTGACACTTCAATTTTAAAATGTAAAAATAAGCTATTGGGTCACTGTAGGTACTCGAAATTGGCGTCATTCTGTTGATAAGAATGTAGTTATTGAGGTTGGCCGGCTCCACTAGTTATAATATTCGATATAACTCGGCTGGCTGAAATTGAAGCCGATGTCAGCAGTATCAGTTACTCCAGCGACGCCATCCTTGTGCCGCAGGTTAGTGAGGCAAGTCAACAAATTTAGACTTACCTATGAAGTAAAATTTTGTGAGTAAAATTACCGTTTCACTTCGTCTGCTCTATGAATAACATGAATGTGTAAGCATTAAAACCCCAAATTTCAATAGGAAAACAGGCTTAAATTCGGTGTCATCATTAGGGTCTCAGAAATAGTTGTGTGTCCTAATGTTGACACAGGTGTCAACCATGGAACAAGGAACTTTCCTTGTTCCCTAGGTATCAACATTAGGGGAAACTGTTGATTTGGTTGCTAAGGTGATATCGGGATTTGAATAATTTTGTAGTATATCACGATTTTCGACTTTCTTCATTTAACGTAGTGAAACCGTCTGTTCCCAATGTTGACATCAACCTTCTTTTTTTTTCTACTTGCAAAGAAAACGTCATTTTATCAAATACATTATAGTTGTGAATCTCTTTTGTTCATTTACCTTGAGCAATAACTTCAGGAAAGCGATGGGTCAATATTTAAATTGGTGTCAACATTAGGAACTTCAGATGTCAACATATGGAATTTTCGAGGACAAATGTGTCAACATTGGGGGTAAAAAACCATGTTTGAAAAAATTCGTTTGTGATAATATAAAACAATATTTTGGTAAGTCCAATACGTGCAAACTGTTCACTAGGAACTCACAATTCATAATAACACCTTAAAAGTTTTATTTTCTTGAACACTTTTGTAGAACGCAGAATTGAATGATTTTTCTTTCTAATAGTGTCAACAATTGGTGCTTTTACCTAACCTATATCAAAGAATAAAAAACCCTTGTGTAAAATTTGCAGCGTTTTTTTATTTTTTTTTACGTAGATTCCATTTTTAGGTACTTTTCCGTTATAACCCCCCCCCCCCCCCCCCCACGCGTTTTTGGTTGGCTTTGGGTGTTCTAACGGAAAAGTACCCATTTTTAAGGGTCCCAGAATCATCCTAATTCACCCTGGGGGTCGATGGGGATTTCGCGGGGCTAGAAAATGGGCCTTTTGAAGGACGCGAAGAAGTAGAATGAGTTATCGTTTCCCCAGTAGGTTCTTTTTGACGCATAAGCCACTCATTCGGGTCACATGTCCACAAACGTTACACGAAAAAAAAACAACTTTAAAATCGGTAATTGAGTTAACTTTTATAGAATTAATTTTTGGATAATTTATATCAAAGAATATTCAACGCTTGTGTAAAATTTACAGCGTTTTAATTAAGTAATCTCTTTGACGATTTCTTTGGGGTTACCTACTTACTGTTTGTTCAATTTATGAATGGATGGTTCATCTTGTCTCTGGTCGATAAGCCTTCCCTTTAAAAACACCCTGAATGCACTTTATGCCTCACGTGTCTCAACTATTTTCTTTTTCTTCGGACTTAGTTCGATTAACCAAAGGCGGTACCCGAAAGGTCCGATTGAGGAGACGCCTGCGCGCGGTTTGCCCAGACCGGCCTTTGAGCGACAGTTCGCGCTTTACCTCGGTCGCGCCACCACCCCCTCAGAAATCGCGTGAACGGCAACCCCCTCTCAGAGCACCCTTCGAACTCAAATCGCGTTTTTTTGTGTGTGTCTGGGATTAGTGACAGCTCCCCATGTGCATCCCTTACGGTCTCTTCGTTGTCCTCGAAACGAGGTAAAATGACCAAACTTCGTACAATTGAAGGAAAAAATCCTATCGTCAATTCCGCCTGAACAATATGGAATCAACCGCCACCATGCAATTAATATCTACATCATTATTGAATGTAAATTTTTTTTTTTTTTTTTTTTTTTCATACATTGCTGTAATCGCCTACGTATTCGCCGGTTTACCTTCCCAGCAAACGTCATACAGCGCTCCTAACGTGTTGACGTGTCGGATTACTAACATCATCCCCTCGCGTGACGTGCACAATTACTATCATTACTTGTATTTGAGTTTCCCAAGACTGGTCATTATCTTCATACCTGTTGGGCGAGGCCGCCATCAACCAGCAGGGTTTTTTAAATTGAATCACCAAGTCAAATCATAACGTTCTCTATTTTTAAATACAATATGGTACAACAAAAGTCGGATTTAAACTTTTTGGGGTATAGTGTACATGTTAAATAAAAGCATAAGAAAATGAGAGAAGAACCGATCCAAGTAAAATTACCAGCTGAGAGCAAAAAACCTCGGTTACATCCATATCAATCAAATCAAGACTTTCAACCTATTGACGTAGGGTTTTCCGGATAAAGCCCGGCCGTCTGTAGGAAGCTTATTGACCCATCCATTTTAATTATCACTCAATCAATAAAATCATCGTTGACAATATTGCCGCCCTATGCGAAAAGGCCGCATCTCAAATTTTGGCGATTTTTGGTTTTTTGCAGTTACGGAATCTTCAGAAGCTTCTCCATCTTATGATTATGAAAAACCCACCCCTAAATCAACGCAAAACGCTAAGGATGAAAGGCGCATCTCGAAAATTGTGTCATATCCTAAGAAAATAGGGCGTATCTCATTTTCCCAAACAAACAAGCAGTACCTTTTGAGATACGCCTTTCTTGCCTAGTATTTTGTGAGGGGCGGCTGAGACTTGAGAGTTTTCCATGGCATCTTCGTTATTTTGTTTATTCAAATGGATGGGCTTCTGCTAGTTATTATTGGGCTCGTTCGTGAGAATTTGTTCCAACTCGGCTGTTTTGCCCCATGACGTCGAATTGTGAGGAGGTTGTATGAAGTGTGAGGGAAACCTGTGAATTTCTTTGAGATACGCCTTTTAAAAGCGTTATTCTGTTTTGCTAATCAAATCAGGCGTATCTCAGCGTTTGCTAAACAAATCAAGCGTATCTCAGTTTTTTCGGTTTTGATCCAAAATGTTCGTTTAAAAACACCTGGGCACTTAAAGAGCAAGTAGACCGTTTAATGCTTCCTCATCGATAAAAGAAGGTTATTAACTAAGTGCGAAGGGTTATTTACTAAAATTGCTTCTACTAAAAATTTAAAATATTTGCGATACGGCTTTCTTGCTTTACTTACGACGGCAGAATAATTGTCACAAAATTATTGAAGCCTTTTGAGACCAAAGGGCCTAAATACCAAACTAAATAGTAAAACTTCCAATTTAGTTTGGTATTTATTTATTTATTTATTCTTTGTTTTTATTGTTATTTACCTATTTATTATTATAATTTTTTTCAATCAGAAATTATTTATTAATGAAATATGTGAAAATCAACAACAACAATAACAACAACGCGAACAATTCATGCTTCAGTCCTGGGCATAAAAAAGTCCAGCCCCGTCCTCCAATCGCGAGTTTCTCAACTTCAGCCGAGCTCCTCTCAGCCGAAGGGAAACCGCCCTTATGATGGCAAACTGAACTCTAACTCGAGCCCCCCCGACCACTCGGTCATTTTTTTAATTATTTTATTTTGCTATTATTCCAAAGAATAAATTTAAATTAATTCTTTAAAATAATAATGATAATAGGAAATTATTTATTATTAAGCGTTTTTTTAAATAAGTAACTTGATAATTCGTAACAACTATTGTTAGGGCGTAATATAATTATTATCACTGTCATACGTTCAGTAGATATTTCCATTTCAATTTCTTTATTGGCAGGAGAAAGAATGCAGTTTAAACTTATTCACAAATGAATAACATGTTAGATAATATCATAAGGTAGAATAACCTACCTACGATATCAACTCTTTTCACCAACATGATAAGATCTTAATTACGGACTTGTTGCTGGTGGAGGCACTCTTAGTCAAAAACAGATCTACAAATTTCAATGAGCAGAACTAAGATCAATAAATCTTAAACTTTACCTATAAAAACTTACTACAAATAACTAAGCAACTCAAATTTTTCAGAAATTAAAAGACTCTTATTTAAAAAAAAAAAAAAGCTTCACCGCCTAATTACTGTTAGTTATTTCAATTTCCTAAGACTTAGTGTTTTTCTTGAATTTTAAAAATAACAGTTCTTTACCTATGGGGAAATTAGCAACATCAAGGGAAATATCGATTGTTGTAAACAGCTATTTCGTTTTTTATAGATAATATCTATAAATATATATATATATTATATTTTCGATGTTTGAAAACTACCTATTCCACCTACGTATAATGTACCTACATAGAAAACTGTTCTATGCATAATACACATAGAAAAAATTCTTCATTTCCTGGAAAATGTGTATTAGCGTACATTTTCCGGGCATGTGATGATTTGTTTTTAAATTTTATCATTTCCTCAAAAAGAAGAAAATCAACTCAAAATCAACCTCCATTAATACAATGGTACAACAACACAAAAAACGCTGCAGATTTTACATTTCACACAATTATTCTTTGATATTGTTTAGAAATTTAATTCTGTCAATAAAAAAAATTTAAAAAAAAAATCTTTTTTCAAAATTTTTTGTTTTACTTGAAAAATATTTTACCTCCTGGGATCCTTCACAAATCCCATTTTTATCCCCATGAAAGCCCTATAGATCGCAACAGTGAAATCGGATCGTTTCTGGGCCCCGAAAAATGGATTCTACGTCCAAAAATACTTCGAAAACGACACCTGACTCGATCCCATAGCCAAAATCCTTAAAAAAAAAACCTCTCGTAGCCCCATAGCGCCCCACGGGTTTGGGCGATCGGGCTGAAAACCTTGCGGGCACAACTAGAGGATAAACCGAGTATTTTGTCAATATTTCAGATTTTAAAAAAATTCCTACTGCCCAAAACGGCCCGGAAGGCGGACGGACATTTCGGTTTTGGAATCTAGACCTCTTGAAACGGATGATGTCAAATTTTGAGGCCGATCGGAGTCGTCGACCTCCGTCGCGAAAACATAGGTGTATTATTCCAAGAATAATAAACCAAAACTTAATTTAACTTGTAGGTAGGGCGAACGCTAACATTCGGTTTGCTCTCTTTTCAGCATTGGACAAAAATCTTCTAGTTAACATTGTCTGAAGGTTGATGAGGTTGAGGATGGATTTGGTAGCGTGAATAGGGCGATTGGTTTCAGCGAGTGGGGGGGAGTGCATCAATATTATTGACACTAAACATTTGCCTCTCTCAGGATACCTGACAAGCTCGCGATGTTCGTGCAATATCCGTCCAAATGTCTCTCAATGTCAATGAAGGTTGAAAATTGGGCGGGCTCGACGCAACTGATCCCTGGGATGCGTTGTGAGCGTGAGCCCGTTTCGGGGCAAGTGGGCGGAATTGATTGATACCTTTTGGGGGGGGGGGGGGGGGGGGGGGTCGGCGAATATCTCAGGAAATTAACGTCGAAGGAAAGGGTAATGGAGCTTTTGAGGGATGTCAGGAGGTTGGGTGAGGTGTCGTTTTCCGAGTACCTAATATAATCCATATTTCTGGGTCCCACATCAAATTTGACATTATTTAGAAAAAAAAGAAGAAGATAAAATAACTGTTTTTTAAGGGTACTGGGGACACCTGGGATGAAATGATTGAAAACAACTAATAAAATCGATAAAAATGATAGATAAAGATTGATATAGGTAATCGATGAAGAATGGATAAAAATAATGAAATTGATAAAAAACTGATAAACTTAATAAAATTGAGGGGTTGATAGCAAAAACCCCATTAGTAAAAAAATGCAAATTTGCAGGAACATAAAAAAAACCCGCAACCGCTGTCCCATTGGAATCTAAAATTTTGAGATTTTTAAAATCAACTCTGTAGGCATCAGGAAGGTATCAGTAACAGTGCTGAGTTGTCCCATTGAAATATAAAATTTTGAGATTTTTTAAAATCAACTGTAGGCATCAGGAAGGTATCAGTAACAGTGCTGAGTTCTCGAAATTCATCCTCTGGCTGTGGAGCTTTAAAAATGCTGGGACTAGTTGGGTTCTTGCTCGAAACGTTCCTGACTTGTAGGGTTTTTGACGAATCACCGTATTTTCTGTGCCCTGTACACTTTACAAGTGCACTTACAAGTACACTTTACTTCGACAAGTGGGGTTTTTAATATAATTGATTACGTAACCCTGTGTGGAATAACGTAAACAACGCGATGGTGGCTTGAACAAATTTTCGAGTTCTGTCGCAAATGGGGTTTTTTGCTATCAACCCCTCAATTGATGAATAAAAATTGATAAAATTGACGAGTACTTGCGTAGTCTATTGTGAGCCACCAAAGAATTAACGTGAACCATAGAAATCGGAGCACTAACACCAACTGCACTAACGCTAACCGAAAGTGCGATGCGAAGGACATGGATGGTTGTATGGAATGACTCTTGCAACTTACTTATTCGATTGAAGACCTTGTTGTATATTGGGGATATCCAAAAACCTCACAATTTCCCGAAAGTTCTCTATTTTTCATTCCCAACTTGAAAACGATTAACAAATCGGTTTTTGACCAAAAGGTTTATTTACAAAACTGGCTTTAAATTTACTTCAAATTTGTATCCCTGCCTTCCCCCCCCTAAAACCTATCAGTCGAGACACAGCTAATCAAAGTTACCTCGGTGAATTTTCTCAAGATGGCGAAAATTGGCCAAAAGCGGCAAATTTTGGCCCTCGACCGACCATGAAAACATTTCAATAACTACGAATCACAGAAATTGGCATTTTGTCAGCGGAACCCATTTCCCCTGTGTTCCAGAATGTGAAATAAATCAAAATAATAGTTACGAGAGCCCTAAACCTACGTTTTTGGCCATTTGAGAAAAATCCGCTAACTTTGATCGACTGTATCTCGATTATTATGAGGTTTTAGAAAAAATGTTTATGCGTACGAAAATGTAGGGAATGCTCTACACCTTTGGGTCGAAAACCGATAAGTTATAAGTGAAAAACCGACTACAGTCCGAAGAGGTTTTTCGGTCCTCCCCAAGTCACAGGGCACAGGGTCATCCAACAACATCTCAGAACCGCCTGTAAAATTTCCAATAAAGCTCGGATTTTTTTCCCGCAGACCCCACTTTTTTGCTCTGTGACCCCCATAATTTTTTTGGGAGGGGAAAAAAACGCAGAGTAAAATAAACAGCTTGTGTTAATTAAAAAAGGTCAATTTTTAGACCTCCTCAACCTCCGTACAGGTTTCCATTATATCGACCCATGGGAAACCAATATTGACCACGGTCACAGCCAGATAACCCCCCGACCTCTCCCTGGCTTCAGACCCCTTCTACTCGCTTTTCGAAAATGAATAATTTTTTCCTGTAGAAAATCAATCTGTGGGAGGGGGAGGGGGGGGGGGGGGGTTGCGGTCCTTTTAACTGATCTTGCACCTCCTCCCCTCACGCCGATCGCTCTCATTTTTTCAGGGGTGACGAAAACTTCTGAGCCGACATCTATATTTATAGATAAATTTAATACAAATTTTCATGAAAATTTTAGATTTCCGGTAGAAAAAAATAGGGTAAAAGCCAAAATTTGCACACACGTAGGAGAAGGTGTCTTGAATAACATAATGAAAGTCCTGGGGGGTGCAGCGTTAGGAGGGGGGGTCTCCAAAGGTCCCTTTTTCAGGTTTTTCGTGAATATCTCGGAAACGGTGCCTTTTTCGACAAACCATGCCCAATAGTAAATGAAAGACAATACAATTCTGTAAAACTTTGATTATAAACACTTAATCCGAATTCCGAACCGTTTTCGAGATATACGCCTCGGGAAATTGGTTAATTTTGGAAATCAGATTTTTACCTCCCTTTTTTGTGGAAAACTATGTCCATTCCCGTCTGAACGGTTGACATTAGAGAAAAGCTGTACAAGTAAAAGTTGTAGAGCATCAAATTCTCTTTAAGAACATGTGGCTAGTCGTGAATTTATCAGTGATCATTCAAAAGTTACTCCAATTTCAAAATCTTTAGGATTTTTGTCATTTTTCCCCAAAAGTCAACAAGAAAAACCATGTACCACTCTCTGACCTACTACGCCAATGACGTGGCTTTGAGGTCATGACTGCACGCACACTCTGCTTTCTCACCTCTACTTCTTTTAAATAGCGCCATCATTGATGGTCCATCAACTACTTTTCGACGAAAATGTCAATAATGGGGGTTTTCCCTTGTACCCTACAGTTAGGGACTGTATTACTGTTAGCTGTAATGAAGTTTTAAATTTTTATTATTATGAATTTTTGATCATTTTTAATATCAGAATTAATTTTGAGTAAAATTTGCCGCGATTTTATTATGTCGTATGAAATTAGAATCGGGTGTTGGTGGAGGAATCGTTAGGAAAAAGGATATGGTGCACCCAAGAGTATCAATATAGGAAGAAAAGTATTCAAAAGGCGTTATCGCCTCACTTTTCTGCAGATAATGGCGCACGTTGGCACTATTCCACAAAACAGCATGGTTCCCGCTAGCCGCAAGATGCTGATGGGTGATTGCGAGAGAAAAGTGGGCTTTTTCTCCTACAAGATTTGCTACTCTCCCTCCTTTCCTTTGTCGGAGGCGTGCAGGGACTGCCTCACACAGCTAAATGATGGAGATGGCCGGAACGGAAGCTTTGAGGGAGAAACCAAAATCCTTCCTGCCCCCTCTTTTCAAAGTAAAACGGTTGGCCCCGCTCCTGAAACCGTAAACATTCCATGAAAACCCGTTGAAAGGTGGGTGAAACGGGGCAACGATCAACTGGAATAAACGGCCTGTTAAAACCCTGCTGTAAGAGGCTGAGCTTTCTAGGTGGAGTGAGTTGTGTACGGAGAATTTCTTTCAGTGCTGTGGGTACTTACTATTTGTTGACTTTCTTAAGTGCACTGAGCCTGAGACTGGAAGTGGGACGGTGGAAGTTTTTAAGCGTTTCCTAACCGCAAGCAAAAAAAAGTCGGATTTGACGTTGACCAACCATATCGATTTAAATCAGAAGGTTTTGAAAGAAAGTTCATGCAGGTTGCGAAGGAAGTGCGGTATGGGGCGCATCGATAATTGTTATGGGCCGTACCAATCACGAAATGACGACAAAATTCCAGTGTACTGTTTGCGTACACGAAGCCCTTCAATCCAGGGAGGCTCCAACCAATCATCGGGCTCCCCCTGCAGCTCCATCGCCCCCTCCGCCAGTAACAAGCCTACAATCACAAACACTAGCAAAGTGGACGTCCCCGCGGATTCACAAACGAGCAAACTAATCTACCGCTAAAGCGAATTCAAGCGTGGAATGAAGATAGGGCACAGGATTGGTCGAACCGGGTGATTATATTGACAACTTGAGCGTCTGTTGCTCCAATTCCCAAAAACCCCCAATACGTCGAACGTCGTTTGAAGTTGGAAACGTCCCGAACCCAACTCATTTCTATCGCATCCGCTATCGCTAACCCAGAAACAACTCCCCCGGGGAGAGCGTCGTCAAATAGTCGACTACCTACTTGATTCATCAAGAGGTAATATGAGGCCAGTCCGAAGCCACTAAGACCCAGACCCAACTTTTCAGGAAACTCAGGAAAACGCTGTTATCTATCTATACCGGGAGCCAACTGTCAAAAGTGCGAAAAGAGCCAATACCTGTCGCCGGCCATCAGGGAGGTATGTCAAAAGAGCCAAAACGAGTTCTTACCCAAAAGAGCCAAATGAGGTCATATCGAAAAGCGCCAACGCTGTCTAGAGCAAGGTAGGTGCACTTCAAAAAAAACAAAAAAAAACAGGATTTATCAAGGACACAAAGTGGTTGTTTGCCGATGGTGCGGAGGTCTAATCCAATGAGTTGGTTAGGGAGAGAGAACGACTCCTCTGCTGGTTTGAATACTAAACTGTTTATTTCGGTAAACAATAATTGTTTACCGAAATAAGCAGTAACTGCTAACTGTTATTATAACTGTTATAATAATTATAGCTTAGTTGCTCGAAACCGGTCCCCACGCTATAATAATAATTATTATAGCGTGGGGACCGGTTTCGAGCAACTAAGCTCATCTACAGCCCTGACAAGAAAACCATTTGTCATTAGCATCAGAGAAAACCATAAAATTATATTATACTGAAGGTATATGAACATTGTTCATTGAACAAGTACAATTAGTGTGAAGTATAACTGATGAAATCGGTCCAGAATGGTGGTAACTTGACAATAGTAATTTTGGAATATGGACCCACTGTTAAAATTGGCTTTATGACTGATTGCCAGTGAACCATTTGAAAACCAGTTAGGCTATACTACACTACTGAAATGAGAATTGTTTATTATTCTAGTGGCAAAACAAATACTCGATAATATCCACGTATGCCGATAATTGCCACATATTATGTGAGTAGTGACAAGGAAAAAAATAGAGGTAAGAATGTCAGAAGTAATTTTAAAAATGGACCCATTTGGTTATTTATAGCTACTAGGAAAGATTAAGTTGGAATTATTCTTTTTTTAAACAACTGATAAGTAAAACTACAGAAAATGATGACATATCTAGGTGACCTTCTGGTTCTACTAGACAGCTAAACGTGTTTCTAAATTTCATCAACTCTCTTCACCCAACAATAAAGTTTGAACTTGAATTAAACTTTCTGGGTTTATCAATCTCACTAAAAGATGGGAAACATGAATTCAAAATTTACCGTAAACCCACCCATACAGAGACAGTCCTTCATAAAGACTGTTGTCGACCATACCCCCATAAACTTGCTGCTTTCCATTCACTTACTCACCGGCTCCTAACTATTCCTCTCAATGAGAGCGACTATTTAGCCGAGCATAACACAATAAAACCTATTTCCCTAGAAACTAGACCCCCTTGGATTTTCTTACCATACTATGGCCACTTATCAGAAAAACTTGCCAAAGAACTCCGCAAACTGGGGCATAAAGTCATATTAAATTTTCGGGCTTCCAGCACAACTGAGAGTTTTTTTTATCAAGTCCTAAAGATAAAATTGAACCTAGGAACAGGTCAGGGGTTTATAAATTAACATGTGGAGAACCGTTTTGTGAAGTAAATTAAGTAGGACAATCGGGCAGAGCATTCAGAACCCGTTTGGCAGAACATGAAAGCAAGATTCGCCTTCAGCATCTTGGCTATAACGATTTTGCCGACCATTGTATTAGCTCACATCATCCTTTCCACTCAAAAGGGATAGTAAACTTTTACATTTCCAACCCAAGGGTCGCCTGCTCAATGAGTGGGAGAACCAGGAAATCTTGAAACCTTTTACTATCCACCCTGATCTTAACAAAAACGACCATGGCAAAATCAGTAGATCCCCAATATTAGAAATTCTGAAACCAATTTAACTCTCTCAATCAATATACTATCACCCCCCCTCCTCTTCTATTAATTTCAAACTTTAAAATTCATACTTGAGCCTTCTCAAATATCCCCAATAACCACCCCTCAATAACGGTTCTCCTCTCTCAAAACAAACTTTAACTTCCTGGTATTAATGTCGGTTTTTCCTTTCAAAACACTCAAACAACACCGCCAGAGGTATTCCTTCGGCCCACCATTTGAGCCACTCAGGTATATAAACTCTCAGACTTCCAACCAATTGTTCAGACCTGAATGTACATTCAATCTACCTCAAGTCACTCTGATAAGCTCATCTAGATATTTCTTTTTCACGCAACCTCATGTACTTAATAACAACTTGTTCAAATTTACCTCAGTATGTAAACTGCTAAAAATTTTCAATTAACTCTTATATAAAAATAAAAGTTTCACTTTAAAAATTTAACTTTTCAAAATTCAACAGTAACTTCAAATAGATTCATAAATTCAATTAATTTAAACCTTCAAATTGACCTCTGTATAAATTCAAAACTCACCATGTCAACTAGGTCACCTAGATATACATGTCATCATTTTCTGTAGTTTTACTTGTCAATTGTTTAAAAAAAGAATAATTCCAACTAAAGCCTGTTCCTCAGCTTAGTATAGTTGTACCGTTTTCACATAAGCACCACAAGTGTTCTTACAGCATCTAGAAGAAAAATTTAAAATCAAATGTCGCTTGAGACTAGTGAAAATTACCAGAAACTTTTACCTTAATGAGCTAAACAAACTCACCTCCATTTTCTCCATTCGCTGCTTCCTGAATTTGAAGTGATCAATTTCCAATAAGACCTTGTTGGCTAATAAGCGTGTGAACAGTCGACTTTCTTGTGGGGTCGTTCGATGGGCACTGAGGCGGACTCGGGCTTGGCTCTTTCCACACTTTCCTTATCGCGTCTTATCTGAGCGGTCGGAGGGTAGAAAGCTAATTGGAGTCATAAGATAATCCCTATTTCCTTTTGGCTCTTTTCTCAGCTGCCCTCTATACCACTAATTCAGAACGTCTCTGTGGCTATGTACGTATGTCACAAGCCTTCTTATCTGAAACCATAAGTACCTAATCAAAATACGCCGATTTTTTTCTACCGTCTGGATCCCTCAAAATGCGCGAAAACCGGTGCATTTGCGTCCAACTTTCATATTTCAAATGGGAACCCGTCATTTTTACGTCGGATTCAGACTCCTCAGCAAATTTTACGTCCGATAACCCTGCCGAGCACTGCTCTTGAATCATAGACACACAAGATCTGCGCTGTCATGGGGGTGGGTGAGGTCTGTGAACATCTCCCAACTCGGGCGAGGCATTTTCCAACGGCATTTAGATATTTTCAACCTTCGCTGTGGTTGGATTAGAATTCGAACGATCGGGAGGTTTTTACACACTTAAAATGTATACAAATCATCACTTGACCTATTATTCAAATGGGCGAGCGAAGCGAGCCCCCTTTCCCCCCAAATTTCTTATTTTAAATGGGAACCCCTAAATTTTTTGTGAAGTTGAATTCTCCAGCCAATGTTACGCCCGATAAGCGCAATTTCCCACGCGCGCAATTCCGCGCAACTCTTCCTATCTTCGTTGTTTACAGTCTGATTGAGTCCACTATATCATACCACATTAATTGGCTCATTACTGAAATGGTCGAGCGAAGCGAGCCCCCCTGTCTGAGAAAGTGGTCGGCTGAGCAAAGCGAGACCAGGTGGGAAAGGCTGGTGTGGGCTGGCGTAGATGGCCCCCTAGTAGGGATGGAAAATCGGTAAGAAGTATCGATTTTTTGAATCGATACAGAATCGGATGCTCCAAATCGATTTCCCAAAAAAATTGCCATAAAAGTATCGATTTTTTGGAAAATCGATTCAAAAATCGGTCTTACAAAAAAAAAAGTTTTTTTAATGAGTGATAACGGTAGATATATTTAATGTAAGTAGGATTCAAGAAAAAATCGTTAAAAAAATTTATTGAAAATTAAAATTGCATTAGTTTTCCAAAATTTTGATAATTAACATTTAATCAGACGAGTAATCAGTTTCGCTGTCTGAAAAAGCCATGGCGGACGTCGCTGGTAACTAGTGAGTTTTGTTGTTATTAGCTATTATCATAATTTTTAATCGACCTAAGACTCGAAATTGGCTTGAATCACTTGAAATAATAAACTAATTTTTATAAATGACGAAAATCGATTGAAGATTTTTTTAAAAATTAGTAGTAAAAAATCGATTCAGGATTTTTACAAAAATCGGAAGTAAAAAATCGATTCACCTAAAAAATCGGAACCTGAAGATCGATTCAAAAAAATCGAAAATCGGAACAAAAAATTGATTTTTCCAAAAAATCGGAAATCGATTCCCATCCCTACCCCCTAGTCTACGATATTAAAGATGCAGCACGAGGAGGAGGAGGAGAGTAACCCGACAGTGATCATCTTTATTCTAGGGTTGGTAGGTTCGGATAAAAGTCGGGAAAATTTGAAAACAAAATCTTGAAATATTCAGCTCGGCGAGCAAAGCACAAGAAAAGTTTGTAACCACAAATAGGAGTTATGGAACTGAAAGCTGAGGCAGGTGATGTGGCACACACCTCGCTGGGCATAGAGCCGCTGGAGCGCACGATGATATTTTTTTACCAAACACTCACGACACGCTTCGCTTTTCCAAGAACTGCGGATGGCTAACGTGAATTCCCAGCGTTGACTCAAGAAAAGTGGAGAACGTCTCATAAGAACTAAAAGGTCAAGCGACGCGTGAAAAAAACGGCTTGACGCGTGAGGTTGGCCTACTTGCATCTCTCGGCCAATACCAAAAAAAAAAAAAAAAAAAAAAGATGAAGCAGTGCACGCCATATCCCAGTCTCATTCCTCGGAATTCATATATTCTATTTTTCCCCAAGGCCTTATAAATAATGGGAACGGTATTTCTGCAATGTTGACCCGTTTTCGTGACTTTTCCAGGAAAAAAAAATCATACGAGGACCCGCAGTTTTACTCAGGCTTGGTAGGTTAAAAAAACAAAAAGCGCGGTTTCGGCACATAATAGTAGTAGGGACCTACTGTTTAACGCCGGCTCCGAACGGCAAATGTGAGAGGTTTTCCAGAGCAAGATACTCTCGGTGGTTTGCCATTGCCTTCGGAGAGGTGATTATCCGTGATCGTTTCCGAGTGATTCTTCGCAAAAATTAATTTCATGCGAATAAAAATTTATTGAAGTAAAACGATTTTGTCGTGCAATGGGCAGATTTGGGACCCCGAAAAATGGATACGCCCAAAAATATTCCAAAATAAAACCACTTCAGCACCATGTTTTTCAGATTCAGCGTTGAAAATCAAGAAAGATAGGCCCTGTCCGGTGGAAAAAATATCGTATTATGTATAACCAAAATTTGGTTATACATAACATTTAATGTTAGCTGCGACAGAAGTGAAACCGCCACTTAGATGAGGCGCTTTGCGAATAAACATTGACGAGAAAACATCCTAGCTTTTAGTGATTGAATTGGAGCGAGTTTTATTAATAAAATATATCGCTCAAAAGATGAGTTTTATTTTCAGAGCACAAAAAAAAAAAAAAAAAAAAAAAAAAAAAAAAAAAAAAAAACGCGAACCCCTCGTTAAAGAAAACGATGAACTGAAATTAAAGGGGAAAACGATGTTTCTTGGATCTGTATAGTATTATTTTTTATAGAAATTTGGCCTTCACGCCTCTCACCACTTTACGACCTTGTCTCTCGCATGCTTTGCCGGCAGTCAAACCGGTCAAATCAGCGAAATCAAGTTGTAAATTTGTTTTGCTCTGTATGCCTTTGACAATTAAGCTAAAATCATTGTAGGAGGTATAACGAAAGAAGAAGTGACAAAGTCACCAAACCCATAGAAACCTGGTGGCGATTATTTGAGCAAGAAACGCTTGCATACGAGTCTGCAACACATTGGTACATTTTATGTCTTTAGTTGAAGAGCCACTCAACTGATCCGGACCCTGGGCATCGTCAAGGTCCTAAAGAGGCTACATACGAAATTACAGCTTCCTAGAGTGTAAAGCATAGAAATTACCTATTAAAATGATTTACCCACCGCTTCACAAATCAAACCGTTCTCGCAATATTCGGATCACCTGCTATGAATCAAATCATCGATACACCAGCTTCATTTCCGTGAGCAATTTTTCGTGACGTTTTTCTAGTGTGTTCCATAGCAAAGACATAAAATGTCAAAACGACATCCCGTTCGACCCCATAGCCGAAAGAAACTGAAAATTCGTAATTAAGAGATCTTTTTTAAATGATAAGCTGGAATTCAGCGATTTGATTACTCGTGTTTCTGATCCATAAAAGAACATGTCAGGACCCTGGCGACCATCGTCGACGTAGCAGAACCTTTATAATCAAACTTCGTATCCCAAGGGAGGAGCAAGATTGCGCTGGGCTGGGCGCTCGACTTGAGCTCTTGCGGCCTTCCGATCGGCGCTTCATCGCGTACATCTCTTTCCTCCATGTGCTCCTGGCTGGGCGTCTGCATGCTCCTCTTCTCCTGCGCAAGGTTGGCCTGCACCGGCCTCGACTGGGTTCCCTCTGTGCCGAGGCCACAAATTACCTGCGGCATCGCCCTCTCTCTCTCGTCTGCCCCGCTTCGCTAATTTCCTCGCATCGAACTACCCCTCATTCACGCTATCAAGACAGCCCTGCTCGACGTTCTCCTCAGCACCATCTCCAGCTTTATTTTCTTTTCCTTCGTAACAGCACAATTTATTACCATCTATCTTCTTGCCGTTTGACTTATAAATTTATTACTGTTATATTGGGCTCGACCCGTAAATAAATAAATATAGCTACAGGGACCAGCCAACCCCCGACCGTATCCCGCCTGGCCTCGGACCCAACAACTCGTTTTCCCATATTGTGCAGTTTTTTTTCTTAAAAAATACAGATTTTGGTTTATTATTTTTGGAATAATACACCTATGTTTTCGCGACGGAGGTTGACGACTCGGATCGGCCTCAAAATTTGACATTATCCGTTTCAAGAGGTCTACATTCTAAATCCGAAATATCCGTCCGCCGTCCGGGCCGTTTTGGGCAGTAGGAATTTTTTTTTAAATCTGAAATTTTGACAAAATACTCAGGTTTACCATCTAGTTGTGCCCGCAAGGTTTTCAGCCCGATCGCCCAAACCCGTGGGGCGCTATGGGGCCAAAATTGGGCTACGGGAGGTTTTTTTAAGGCGTTTGGCTATGGGATCGAGTTAGGTGTCGTTTTCGAGGTATTTTTGGACGTGGAATCCATTTGTTGGGGTCCCGGAACGATCCGATTTCACTGTGGCGATCTACAGGGCTTTCATGGGGCTAAAACTGGGATTTTTGAAGGATCGCAGGAGGTTAAATAGTTTTCAAGTAAAAAAGAATTGTTGGGGAAAAAAAAATTCAAAAAAATTTTTTTTCTTTAAGTAAATCCAAAAAAAAAAAAAAATTCCAAATTTTTTTCTATTGACACTGCAATAATTTTTGTACAATTAACCTATATCAAAGAATAATAAACCCTTGTGTAAAATTTGCAGCGTTTTTAGAAAAGTTTAATTTCCCGTTTTTCCTCTTTAGGAGCTCAGATACCCCTCATGGAGCTACTTTTTGGTGGTTTCAGACTTTTCTCGCACTATGCTCTCCTAACTGGATTTTTTAAGGCCTATTTCAGATTTTTCCGACATCTGGAAATGCCCTAGAATAAAGATGAGTATTCTCCTCCTCCTCCTCCTCGGGCTGGAGCTCCAATATAATAGATATCATGTTTATAGGCCGTCGAAAATGGCCATCAAAATATCAAATGCCGGGAGCACTTTTGGCCGTCAATAACCCCACGATTTTTTTCGACTTTTTCAAGTTTTTCGCCTCCAACTCAAAAACTGAGCACCGTAGACAAAACCGTACGTCGTACAAAGTTAAAGAGCGTACAATTCTGCGTCGAATGACCTCCTTAATTATTAGAATCGGTTCAGCCGGGTATCCAAAATCAAAAGTAAGCAATTTTTTCAACTTGTCCGAAAAATAGGATTCGTCCTTGTTTCAACCCCTCTAATTTATGAACGGCTATTACAACAGTTGTATTGTAGAGCATGAAATTGTGAGTTGGAGTTAATAAGTACGGTTTTATCTACAACGCTCAGTGTTTGAATTACTGGAAAAAGACAATGTGACATGGCGGTCACTTTAAACTGGATTTGGCATTAGGGCCCTTTCTGCCCTGAATGCCAATGGCATACATACCCAAACTAAACGATAATATCAGAAAGGAAAATTTTTCCTTATTTAATGGCGCTTAGGCCCTTTTGTACCAAATTTTGCTGATTAATTTTAACTATTCATACTTGCCTCCAATCTTGACGATTTTAATGCCTGAGTATGGGTAATAATAGATCAGTTAATTCCTAATCTATGCATTGCAATACACCGCGCACCTGTGCCGTTAAAAGGCACATTGTTAGCCGGCTAAGGGAAGACAAAGCTTCGCGAAATGAAACAGGAATTAATAGGAACGTTACAGTGCAAACGTCTCCAGGGCTAACTTGATGAAATGAAACTGTACAACTCGTGGGGTAAATAATGAATTACCGTCTATTCAATTTGATTGGAAATTGGATAATGATTGTTTATTGGTTTGAAGTCACTGGAACGCAATAGGAGAGTTGTATTTATCGAGTTTGGTTTATTCTGCCGGCGCCTAATTAAGAAATTCAACGCGGCGATTGAGAGTAAATACAAACTGTTGGAGCCACCTGGTTTGAAGATGTTCCGAATAAATAAACTTTCATTAGGAGGGAATCATGCGGTCGTTGATTTAAAGGTACTCGATGTTGCGATTGAATTTCCATTGACATTCCCGAGAGGGGGGAAAAAAAATCAGAATATTTCTCTCCCTATACGTCGTATCTCTATTTTCGATTGCCACCCACAGCGTAGCAAAAATGTTTCAGGCAGAAATTCCGTGAATACCAGATGCCTTTTTTTTAAGCACTCGTGAGAGATTTAGTCTCTATTTCACGAACCAATATGAATTTTTCCGGTTTCTTTCTGTATTGTTAATATAGTTTTTAATTAACAGAACCGTGAATGTGTCGTAAGGTCCGCCACTTGTTGGGGCTGGGTTGGATGAAAAACGCTGCATATTTTACGCAAGGGTTTATTAATCTTTGGTATAAATTATCCAAAAATTGATTCTAAATGAATAAAAACAATTTCAATTTAATGGGGTCCGGAACCGTGTCTTGATTTTTGTTTATTATTCTTGGAATAATTCACCTATGTAATCGCGACGGAGGTCGGCGACTCCGATCGGCCTCAAAATTTGACATTATCGGTTTCAAGAGGTCTAGATTCCAAAACCGAAATGTCCGTCCGCCGTCCGGGCCGTTTTGGGCAGTAGGATTTTTTTTTTAAATCTGAAATATTGACAAATTATTCGGTTTACCATCTAGTGGTGCCCGCAAGGTTTTCAGCCCGATCGCTCGAACCCGTGGGGCGCTGTGGGGCTAAAATGGTGGGGCTACGGGAGGTTTTTTTTTAAGGCTTTTGGTTATGTCATCGAGTTAGGTGTCGTTTTCGAAGTATTTTTGAGGTAGAATCCATTTTTTGGGGTCTCGGAACGATCCGATTTCACTGTTGCGATCTATAGGGCTATTAGGGGGCTACAAACGGGATTTTTGAAGGATCCCAGGAGCTCAAATATTTTGCTTGTGAAAAATGAAAAATGTTTGAAAAAAATCCCAAAAAATTTTTTTTCAAACTTTTCATAGGCACAAGTTTCTGCACAACTAACCTGTATCAAAGAATAATAAACCCTAGTGTAAAATTTGCTGCGTTTTATTTCTCCGAGTAAGCACTTCACGTCAGGATACGAGAAAAGTGGGTTTTGGGCCCCTCCAGTGCAATTTGAATTTTCGTCGAGACACCAAAAATTAACTTTTTGAACGGAACCGCGAAGTCAGCTTCAGAGTTGAAAGTTGTGTGATTGGCCACTCACTGACCAATGAAAACGCTGCAACAATTTTTTTTTTTCAAATTTTTTTACTTGGTAAATATTTGATCTCTTGGGATGTTTGAAAAATCCCATTTGTAGCCCCATGAAACCCCTATAGATCCCCACAGTGAAATCGGGTCCCCAAAACTGGATTCTACGTCCTAAAATACTTCGAAAACGACACCTAACTCGATCCCATAGCCAAAAGCTTTCAAAAAATCTCCCGCAGCCCCATTTTAGCCCCATAGCGCCCCTCGGGTTCGGGCGATCGGGCTGACAACCTTGCGGGCACAACTAGATGCCTGGATGCCCAAACCAAAAGGCTAAAGAGTGACCAATCAGCACCTCATCACGTTGATATGTTTCTTCCTATTACACTAATCCCCCCCCCCCCCCCCTCCATCGCCAACTGATGGCCCGTGACCCCTTAATTAAATTAACTACGATTGGAAGGGGAGGAAAGACAGGGCAGGAAACTTCCAATAATCCAGTTTGGCCGGACAGCCGGTCGGTGAATGACAATGTCTCCTGTTCCCCTCCCCAGTGCGGGCGCTCCAGTCAGGAAAAATCATCCAGGAGGACGGGACGGGGGTTAGAAGGAAACAAATTGGATTACGTTCTTTTTCATACCTGGAGACCTCCGAATAAAATCTACCGTGGAGAGAAGAGTGAGTGAAGCGAGAGAGTGGGTCACCCGAGGCAGCAAATTGAAGAACGAAAAAAATATATCGAGTTCAGTCGAGGCCAGTTTGAAAAATAGATTTGGTAATCTCGTTGCAGCAATAGAGAAGGTTTTCTGGTATGATATTGTGATGATATTGAAACTAATCGTGTTGAAAATCAAATTTACTACAATTTTGGTCTTCATAGTGTTTTCTAACGAAATACGAATAGTTTACGAGATACATTCGATTAAATTAAACTTTAACTAATCCGCCAGATTGCATCGCACAAAAAGTAGAAAGTGCACAAAAAAAATCATTTTATTTTGGGTTATGTGATGTTGGTGAACATGAAAATGGTCTGTCCCGTCACGCTAGTGTCAGAACAAATCCGAACGACTATTTACCTTGCGATTTCACCTCGTGAATCTCTCTGAATTCGCGCTTTTAGTTCATTGGCTGACCACCAGAGAGCACTTCGTGGAAGCGCCACTCCTTCCCTCCAGATTCAAAGTTGAAATTTTCGAAAGTGCCCTGGAAATTTGTATTACACCTTAGGAGCCCAAAACGCACTGCTATGGAAATGATGAAGTTCTTTCAGAAAAAAGTATTAGTCGACAATCGGTTCCCGGGCCCAATAATTTTTAGATAATTTTTACCAAAGAATAACAAACCCTTGTTTAAAATTTGCAACGTTTTCTTGATATCCCCTTTGTTGTTGTATTATTCATCAAGATAGGCCTACTTACGCTTTGTCTTACCGAAAGACGTTCAAACGAATGAAAGCACGAAAAGGAGCCTCAAAACCCCAAAACTAATCGCCTATCCTCAGTCAAGGTTTAACAAAGGTTTCACTTCTCAATCCCTTTCCCAGTCCCCCTCTCCACTATCGATCGCAATTTTCAAATTCCAAACGGAGGAAAAGCCGTTCGAGATGAAGGCGAGGGGTACTTATTAAACGGCTCTTTACTCTCTAAGGTTTTTCCTTTGAAGCCTTTTGTTAAAGGTTTCCGCAGCCTTCCCTCTTGCCGTCTATATACTTCCAATGAATTATTTATACTCAGATATGGCTGGGAGCCTATTGCTGAACCACTTCGTTTGAAGACGAGGTTTCAAGAAGTTCGATCCATCAGTACCTTCTTGACACTTCCCAAATCGACAAAGGTACTAAACTCTTATACGTAAGAGTGTAAGATGTTTATTTATAAGAATTTTGCAAGTGCTAAAATATGTTACACCACCACATAAATTTTATATTATCGAAAGCTTAGTACTATAATAATCAATTATTAACTGGAATAATTTATCTTTATTGTGTAGAAAACAGATGTACATCATAACAATATTGGACTTGGTTAGAAATAGGGGAAGTGTACTAGCTATTGACGTATTAGCTCTATTTCCGTATTTAGTGCAAATTAAAAGTGGATTTTTACCTCAAATCATACGTCTGACCTTTAAGGGTAAAAATCTCAGAACCGTACCTCTGAAAATGGAGGAAGAGGGAAGCGGATTACAGGTTTAGTTGCCGTTCTAAGTCGGTCCAGTCGACTTGGTAAACGGTAAAAAAAGACCCCGGAACGAAACAGCGGGAATCTGACCAGCAAAAGGTGGCGCAACAGATTATATTAAACGGTCCATTTGTGCCCAAATAAAGACAGGACATGTCTTAATATAAATAATATTATATCGATTGCACGCGGACGTTTTTCGGAACCACTTTTGGCTGCCAAAAAACTTCATAATTTTCGAAATTTTTTCAGTGTTTTGCATAAAACTCAGAAACGCTTTAATTGAATGAAGAATGGAGAAAAAAAGCGGCAAATTTTACACAAGGGTTTATTATTCTTTGATATACGTTACTTGTGCAGAAATTTAATTCTGTCAATGAAAAATTGAAAAAAAAATTTTGGATTTTTCTCAAAAAAAATTTTTTTTTTCGGATTTTCTTGTCCAAAAATGTGTTTTTTTCAAAAACTGTATTTTTTACTCGAAAAATATTGAACATCCTGGGATCCTTCAAAAATCCCATTTTTAGCCCCATGAAAGCCCAATAGATCGCAACAGTGAAGTTGGATCGTTCTGGGACCCCAAAAAAATGGATTCTACGTCCAAAAATACTTCGAAAACGACACCTAACTCGATCCCATAGCTAAAAGCCTTAAAAAAATCCCTCCCGTAGCCCCATTATAGCCCCATAGCGCCCCACGGGTTTGGGCGATCGGACTGAAAACCTTGCGGGCACAACTAGATGGTAAACCAAGTATTTTGCCGAAATTTCAGATTTTTAAAAAATTCCTACTGCCCAAAACGGCCTGGACGGCGGACGGACATTTCGGATTTAGAATGTAGACCTCTTGAAACGGATAATGTCAAATTTTGAGCCCGATCGGAGTCGTCGACCCCCGTCGCGAAAACATAGGTGTATTATTCCAAGAATAATAAACCAAAATTCAATTTCTTTCTCCCATTTGTAGCTCCATGAAAGCCCTATAGATCGCCACAGTGAAATCGGATCGTTCCGGGACCCCCAAAAATGGATTCTACGTCCAAAAATACTTCGAAAACGACACCTAACTCGATCCCATAGCCAAAACCTTTCAAAAAACCCTCCCGTAGCCCCAATTTAGCCCCATAGCGCCCCACGGGTTTGGGCGATCGGGCTGAAAACCTTGCGGGCACAATTTTATGGTAAACCGAGTATTTCACCAAAATTTCAGATTAAAAAAAAATTCCTACTGCCCAATACGGCCCGGACATTTCGGTTTTGGAATCTCGACCGCTAAAAACGGAAAATGCCAAATTTTGAGGCCAATCAGAATTTTCGACCCCCGTCGCGATTACATAGGTGTATTATTCTCAAGAATAACAAACCAAAATCAACCAAATCTGCGACGAATCTTTTCATTTCGACGACTTGGGTTTTTTCTAATGTTTGTGTTAAGGGATCAGAACAGCTCATTTATAATAAAACTCCACAGGAGAGGAGCGCACATTCAATTGTAGATGAAAGAGACTTTGTTGAAAGGGAAACATTCCAAGTTCTGTATTCCCTTTGTACCATTGAGCACTCTTTTGCTTTGGGTTTTTGGAGAGAGACGTGGTCCAGAATGCTTTCCCGACGAATCTGTGATCAAGGAGGAGACCGAAGTATTGTTGATTAGGCCAGTCAAGAGAGGAATAAACAATTATTGATGTGGAAAATTAAATCGGTGCGAATAGATCAAAACGATATCGTGATTAGAATTTAGGGTTTATCTTTAGGGCTGAGCAGACCTAAAAGTTAAGCTCATTGGTCATTGAGGCTAACCAGCTCTTCTATCCAAACTCTCTGATAAATCTAGGGATGTTTGTACTCTCTGAGGAAGAAAAAAACCGAGCGTGATTCCTTATCGTATGTGTCCTTGGTCGAGGGGGGTTTATTTTATACGGATAGGGACCAAGTCAATTTACTAAGCGGTCTCCCCTCAGTCCAACGCTTGGGTTCTTCTCAGAGTCCAGAATTAATGCCTGGCCGTGGAAACGGGACCTAACTTATCATGATGAGAAAAAAAGAGAGTGCGGGTGTCCTTTTCGGGGGCTGCGGATACTTCAACCTACCCCTCAACTTCTCGCTTTACTTACCTGACATTTTCTGAAATTGTCAGTAAACACCATTTTTCACTCCCTCGACGACCAGAGCTTGAAAAATGTACACGGAAAGAAATATGGAGTTAATTATTCATCAACTGAATATACCTGAGACGATAAAACTCATTACGGGTGCATGACGTGTACATAGTATCGTTGTGTACCTAAATCAACAATAAAATATATTGGACATACTATGACGCTTTTGGATCTCCGCCAAACAAACTACCATCTAAACTCTAAAATTTAATAAATTTAATTAAATTTATTAAATAATTTTATAATTATAAATTATTATAATTATAATTTATTAATTAAATAATTATTAAATTTAATTAATTTATTAATTAAATTTAATTAATATTAATTAATATTTTAATTAATTTTATTAAATTTAATTAAATTTATTAAATTTTAGAGTTTAGATGGTAGTTTGTTTGGCGGAGATCCAAAAGCGTCATAGTATGTCCCATATATTGCAAACAGCCCATCAAAAAGATTTTATCTATTTGATGGGCTGTTCGCAATTCCACAGAGAGAGTCTTAATACGACCTTGCGATTCCACTTTCTACTATCTAGTGGATCTTATATATCAATTACACTGATAATACACCCAGGGTACCGACTTGGATGGGCCTTGAAGTCGTTTCCTGAGGCAGTGGCCCCCCAAAAGTACCATTTCTCGCTCCCCCTTAAAGCGCAGCCACTCTTGGAATTGGCCGAGCGAGGCAGCCAACTGCATATGCGACAGCCCCAGGGCCCTTCCGTACAAGCGGTTTCACTGCCCTTGCGATGGCTGCAATGTCTTCTTCAGGCCCCAGCATTAGCACATTGAGCTGCATCTTAAAACCGTGGGCTTGATTGACTCCCCCAAACTCCACCGTTCCCATAGTCCTGCTATGAAAAATCTTGCGGCAAGCATAGAGCAAAGATGAAGCAAGAGCCAAACCTGCAGCTCTGCAATTCCAACCGTTAGTGTGGGCTACGCTATCAAAATGACCTTGCAATTCGACCAGGACGTTATGCCTTCAAACCTGTCTGTTGTCGGTTGCGATGAAATGGAGCCGCCTTCTAACAGGAAATGGGAGGGAGTGCAGTTGCAGTTTTCTTTCAAGGTCAAATATTTTTCTAGTAAAAACAAAAAATGTTTGAAAAAAAAAAAATCAAAAAATTTTTTTAATACCTACTTGAAATTTTTGTCATTGACAGAATTAAATTTTTGCACAAGTAACCTATAGCAAAGAATAATAAACCCTCGTGTTAAATTTGCAGCGTTTTTCTAATTCCTCTCTGTCCCCCTCCCCCCCCCCCCCCCCGGGCCAAGTGGAGCTTTCAAAGGATTTTGCCTGAGTTTATTTTTAATTTCCAAGGTTCAATACTACATTATCGGATCATTACAAGAAGTTTCGAAGGCGACGATGGCAACGCTCCAAATCGGAGAATGATTAGAGCGTCTTACCTACGCTTGGATCTGAAGAAAAAAAAAAAAAAAAGAAAAAAAAATCTGGTTCGTATTCCCTTTGTCGTAATACGGCGTCTAAGCCTTCCAATTAAACGGTTTTCCAGAGTTTTCTTTAGAAATTCTTTGATGTTGCGCCTTTATCTCCAATTCTGTAATAAGTTTTTCAAGGGAATGAAAAATCCAATTATCCTTTTCTGTTTGAGACCTCAAAGTTGCCAACCGCTTCACTCCATTAAAAATTCACTGGTGGGATTCGCTGATTGTTTGAGTGAGCGAATGAAGAATTTGCTTGCTGATCAGGTTGTTTGCTCGTTCATCGACGAGCTATAAAGTGGTCAGAAATGATTAACTCTCCTCGGTTTGGACGCGTCACGAGAGAGAATATTTATCGTTCCTTTTTCATTCCTACCGAAGAGAGCTCTGAAAATGTTCGCAAACCATCAACGAGTGTTCCCGTTCTTTACCTCCGCGTTTTCCTTTTTTTTTTCCCACCATGTCCTCCCAGAATATATCAAACCCCGTCAGCAACACCTGTTTTGAAAACGAAATCAAAAGGAGCCTTTGAAAATCGGGTTGAAACCACACCCCCTCAAACAGTAGGGGTTGGAGTTGATGTATGAGACGAGATCGATTGGACTTAAGCCAACGAAACACAAAGAAAATCTCTCATTTTCGTTTCTTAGTGAGTGTCCGTCGCTATCCCTTTTTTCCATCGACGCGCTGAAGCACCACTTCAATGGTGGTCAAACTGAGGTTATTCCTGATTGTTGAATAGGGCTTGTGGCGGCAGTAAATTCTCGCTTAACCGCTAGAACGGGAGGCCGCCCCTTCCGTACACAACGTAGACGATGACAGGGTGTAATCCCTGCATTTCACACGCGTTTCATTCTTATCAATTCAGTAATGTGCCTGATTACGATCTTTTGGCGGTAAAAGGGGAAGCCTCGGATCCTTGACCCTCCATGTGGTCTTACGAGAGCCACTACAGACCTGTGGAATCTGGATCCTCTCGATCTTCACTGCCCAGGGATCCATATGGTCCATATGGTCTTATGGGAGCCACCACAGACCTGAGGAATCTGCATCCTCTCGATCTTCACTGCCCAAGGGTCCCTAGACCCTCCATACGGTCTTACGAGAGCCACCACAGACCTGAGGAATCTGCACCCTCTCAATGTTCACCACCCTGGGGTCCATTTACCCTCCACAAAGGTCTTATAAGAGCCACCATATACCGGAGTAATCAGGACTCCTCTCAATCTTCACCACCCTGGGGTCCATTGATCCTCCATACGTGGTCTTACGAGAGCCACCGCAGACCTGATGAATCTGCACCCTCCCAATCTTCACCACCCAGGGTCCTTTCAGGAGGTCCATATGGGCCTTTCAAGAGCCACCACAGACCAGAGGAATCTGGACTCCTCTCAATCTTCACCTCTGCGACGAACACGGTGATCCAGAATGCTAGCAAGTCTGAGGTGTGTGCTGCAGCAGAAGATGTCTTCTATCTGGACGCTTCCAGTGCCTCAAGCTGCTCGCCTCCTCTGCCACCATCACATCTGCTATAGCAGACCCAGTATTAATCCTTGACAATTCAAGCCTGGCCCTTGGGATTGCTGACCGAAATTACTGTCGGACACCGAAAAAGACAAATAAACTGTGCCTTTTGCTATGCCATTAAAACGACACTCATGGGCGCAGTAAACTGAAGGCGACTAACGGTGTCGGTTTCGGTGAAACTGTTAAGTTGTTTTCTGTTTGCATTCCGATACAGAGGGGTGTGCCAAACGGATGCCCTCCGACGCCAATCCTGTTCAACTCATATTTGCAGCATTCTCCAGTGAGCTCCAAGCACTCATCGGTAGCGTGGACGCAGCAAGCTGTCAGTGTGCGGATGAATGTGCCAAAGACCAAGGTGCGCTGCGGGTCAGCCTCTTGAGCAGGTTGGGCGTTTCAGGTATCTGGGACTGCTGCTGTCGGAGGACTGGTTATAGAAGGGGCGTTAAGAGATTTGATTGAGATGGCTCGTGCAGCATTCATTAGGACGAGACGCGTTTTGTGCAGCTATGTGTGATTCTCCTCGTGCTAGAAGATGGTGAAATACAACATCCTTTTCAATTTGATGAATGGTTTTGTGTTGTGGACGCTTCAGGCTGTAGACATCAGAGTTGGGCAAAAACCAACTGCAACTAACAACTAACAACTAAGTACAACTAAATTATTCGAACTAAACCTCAACTACAACTAAAAGTTTAGTTGTTAGTTGAAAGGCTCAACTAAAATTTTCAACTAAATTAGTTGTAGTTGTGAGTGCAACTACAACTAAACTAATTGTAGTTGTGAGTGCAACTACAACTAATTTAGTTGAGAAAGTTAGTTGAGACCTTCAACTAAAACTTTAATTGTTAACTGTAGTTGTACGTATAACAACTAACAACTAACAACTAAAAAAAGAGTGAACAAAAAATGTTTTTTTGAAAACTTGTTTTGAAAAAAAAAAAATTCCGAAAAAAAAAATTTCGAAAAAATTTTTTTTTCCAAAATTTTTTCAACTTTTTTTTAGTTGTTAGTTGTTAGTTGTTATTCGTACAACTACAGTTAACAACTAAAGTTTTAGTTGAAGGTCTCAACTAACTTTTTCAACTAAATTAGTTATACCTAGTTGCACTCACAACTACAACCAGTTTAGTTGTAGTTGCACTCACAACTACAACTAATTTAGTTGAAAAATTTAGTTGAGCCTTTCAACTAAACAACTAAACTTTTAGTTGTTAGTTGAAAATTTTAGTTGAACTACGCCCAACTCTGGTAGACATCCACCGATGAGGCGCTTGAGATATGGTTGATCCAGATGCTGAAGATCCTGTGGACCGTCGCCTGCGGAACGACTATTCTGCAGCACAACAATTTGAAACAGGTGCTCCCAACCATCATAAAGCGCCGAAAGATTGCACATCTCGGCCACATTATGAGGAACCCAAAAACGAACTGCTGCAGACGATCATGAAGGGCAAGATTGCTGGGAGCAGAGAAGTGGTCCTACGGAGAACATCGAGGCTACTGAACATTCTTCAATGGACGAGCAGTAGATCTCACCCTGCTCGCATGTGATAGAGCGCCGTGGAGTCAGTTCCCATAGGGCTATGACTGCAACTGCACCGAACAAGACTGGTTTTATGGATTTTCACCCTATTGGAATTTCTTCGTCAACAAATCTGTGAAGTTCTAAAGTATGGCCTTATTCCTCAAGGAGTCGAAAAGTTTTGTGTGACAACAAATCCTCGCGACGTCACTCAAATACACACAACACATACGCCCTACCAAACCCGAGCTTACAATTTGTTTTGTTTACTTGTTCGGCTCAAGAAAACAAAGAGCAACTCTAACGATAGTACAACAAACAGTACTTAGACGGCATTGGGAGTGTGGGAAAAGAAACCTTGGGGTTGCAAACGCCGAGTTTCGGGTGGGGGAGAAAAGCGGGAGATAAAAGGAGCTCCTCCAACTCGAAAATTCCCTTTTAAAACCTCTCTTGGGAAAACAGAGGGTGACAAGTTTCTCTTCCTTAACCCTTCCTCATCATTCGTGGCGTTTTTAAGCCTTTTCCTGGAGACTTTTTTCCCCCCTTGCCTTTCTCTTCCATACGTTGCTCCTCTTTTGTAATGAATGTGCATCCTTGATCTGTCTGGGGTGAATCCGTGTGGTGAGTAAAAGGAACTAACAGTGTGCGCCACTATGCCAGGACCTTATATCCCGTATGATGATAAAATGTGACATTCTCGTATGTCAAGAAGGCATTATGTCTTTCTGAGTTCTGCCTCGTATCTTTTGTCGTTTCGATAATAGATGAAGAAGAAGAAGAAGAAGCCTTCCCACCTACGAAAATTCTCTTACGTCTCCTCCTCCTCCTCCTTAATGCTATGGGTATCTCCTTCATTTTTCTTTGGGTGTATTCGTCGGCGTTCCACAGCCATCAGGCGAACCGGTATTACTCCTTATTACCGGTATTACTCCTTGAGCAGCCAGGCCTGAGAGATTTCTGTAGGCACTGCAGGTTTTTAGGGCTCCCCTTCTCTGGTTAGTCTCCATCCAAGCGTTGTACTTGGCATGCCTCAACGTTAGCCAATATTGCTGTCCTATAAGGATTGCCTCAGTGGCGCTCACGAAGAGCCGTCTTTTCGTTGGTGAAGGGCCACCCACATTAAATGGCAAAGTTTGCATCAGCTCAAGTTACTGGCTTACCTTGCTGCTTTGTCCGCTGCCTAGCAGATGTGCCTCCAAGAAAGGAGCTTGCCATCACACCCAGTATTGAGTGAGAGGTTTCAACGATCTGCTGGTTCAGGTACATTGGGCTCCAGCGTCAATTCGCCTGGTTGTCAGTAGTACACTTTCTGTTTTTGAATAGCAAGTCACAGAGCGTTGGGCCTCCATTCACAAGAAGAACTGGCAAGTTGACTGACAGGGTTTGGCTCTTACCAATTAGCCTTCTGCTCTTCCACTGCTCAGATAAGACGCAATAGGTAACGAAAGTGTGAAAAAAGCCAAGCCCGAGTCCGCCTCAGTGCCTAAAGCAGATTTCTCGGGCACCACTCGCTGAATAGGTCTCAAGGAAAAGAAAGATGTCTACGAGGAGCTGCTGGCAAGCCAGTCGAATTCGGGATGATGATGAAGAAGAAGACGAATACGAATTGGCCTGACAAGACTCGGAAAGCCTGGAAGATTGGGAAATTAGCAGCGGAAAACAAATGGCACGAAACATCCCCAAAGGCTAAGCAGCTGCGAAAACCTCCAGAGCCCCTGAGGAACACTACTTAGGTAGGTACTGCCGATTTTCAAACAACCAATCACTGAAGGCGTCGCAGAGGTAGAGGAAAAGGTTGTCAGCTGGTGAGCTGGTCACTCCTTGAAGATTAAAACAGAAGCAGTAGAAAATAAATGGCAGGAACACCCCCAACTGCTGAGCTCGAATGAGAGACTCCAGAATCGCTGCCCAGAGAATAACACAGACTCGTGGAAGAAGGAAAGGAAGCTCCACTCTGTGTTACAAGACGTGCCCAAAAGCTTCCCTCCATTTCAATACATTCAACTGCTAGCGACGCCTCAAGTAGTATCCTCAATACTAATAAAGGCCAAGGAGTTTGCGTTTAAGTCCACAGATCGCCCCAGGTTTCACCCACTACTGTCTTACCGCTAAATAAGTATCCATAACATCCATGAATGTCCATCTCTGGGTGGTTGAAGACGGCACCAGCCAGGCGCTTGACGCCTTCTGGAGGGAGCAGGCTTAATTCCCAGAATACTCGCTAATGACGAGAACTTCGAACCACAAAGGATAAACTTGTGACAAACGCGCCCAGATTGCGTTACCTACTCTCGGCAGCCTTTGGCGGGAAGCCCACCAATGATGAAATGAAACTTCCTTTCCTTTCTTCAATGACACAGACGATCAGCTTCTTCCATGTGGAATCTGTCAATGTTGGCTAAGCCCATTGAGCGACCCTTAACAACCTCAGACAAGACTGCTTGAAGCAATTCTGACTTCTGGAAGAAGAATTAAAAAAGTTGAATGGTCAGATACAGCTTTGGGCGTGTACGGAATGTTACTTTCCTCCAGAAGCACTGGGCAGGAACGGTAACATTCATAAGCGCAGAGGGGGTCCAAACCCTTACGAAAGCGCCACCCTCCCGAAAATCTCTAATCCGAGGACCGATCATAAGCGCCACTTCCCTCTCCAGCCCCTAATCCCACATCTTACGAAAGCGCCACGAATTTATAAGCCAATGTACGATTCGTAAGCGCCACATGCGCAAAATGAGGGGAAAAAGGGAAAAGAAATGCTTGCAGGACTCCCCTGGTAGAAGAAAATAGGTTATTCTCTGTAGTGTAGTATCTCTGAAGTGCGCTGCAGTTCGCTGTCAATTATTTTGACAAATTTGATTTCGTTGAAAGTACCACGATTTCCCCTTCAGCGCGAACATGGACAAAAGGGTCACCCCGATTTGTACTGATCGTGCTCGTAGTAATGTAGTGCGTCTAAACGTGAGTTCGGGAGGGATTTGCGTTTAACCCGGCATCCAGTCCTGTTGCAATGGCGACGTACCTACTAGGTGATGACCAGAGACGAGTAAATGACATAATAAAATGACATAAAATGGCCATTTTTCGAATAAATGACATATATTGCCAAAATGCTGAATAAATGACATAAATCGGACGTTTTTGGGCTTTTCCCCGAAATACAGAAGTAGAAAAAGGCTCCGGCGCAAAAGGACGTGTATACTATCACAACGCCTGCAACCCCATATACGGAATAGCAGTCTTGTGCACATGGGTACTGCTTCACTTGTTTCCTCCGGTAGCGATTAAATTACATCAAATGGCCATTTCGGTTTATTATTCGTGGAATAATACACCTATGTAATCGCGACGGAGGTCGACGACTCGGATCGGCCTCAAAATTTGACATTATCCGTTTCAAGAGGTCTACATTCTAAATCCGAAATGTGCGTCTGCCGTCCGGGCCGTTTTGGGCAGTAGGAATTTTTTTTTTTTTAAATCGGAAATTTTGACAAAATACTTGGTTTACCATCCAGTTGTGCCTGCAAGGTTTTCAGTCCGATCGCCCAAACCCGCGGGGTACTATGGGGCTAAAATGGGTCTACGGGATGGGGATTTGAAGGCATCTAAAATATGGGATCGAGTTAGGTGTCGTTTTCGAAGTATTTTTGGACCTATAATCCACTTATGGGGGTCCCGGAACGATTCAATTTCACTATGGCGTTCTATAGTGCTTTCATGGGACTAAAAATGGGATTTTTGAAGGACCCAGGAGGTTACATAAGGAGGTTAAATATTATTTTCGAGTAAAAAATTAAAAAATTTCGAAAAAAAAATTTTTTTGAAAAAGAGAAATCCAACAAAAAATTTTTTTTCCAGTTTTTTCAAAAAAAAAATCCCCCTCAAAAAAAATTTCCAAATTTTTTTTGACAATTAAATTTTTGCACAAGTAACCTATATCAAAGAATAATAAACCCTTAGGTATGTAAAATTTGCCGCGTTTTCGAATAAATGACATAAATTATTATTGCAACATTATCATTTAAATAAATAGGCATTAGTACCTACAGAAAGTGCTTGGAAAATGTCTTTCCTTTTCTCCAGTTTTCACGCTAAATATTGATTATTTACTTTAGATTTAGAACTTTCTAGGATAGCCAAAACTTGAAAAATATCTGACATGAAATAATTTATAAATGACAAAATGGCCATTTAGGTCGAATAAGTGACATAAAACACGAAAAATAAATGACATAAATCGCAATAATAAATGACAAAATTTAATGTTACTCTTCTTTGGTGATGACGAATGCAGTTCTCGTCGGATCAATTTCGATGGTCTTTCACTCAGGGAATCTTCAGCCTTACGTTTTCACTCACTCCGAACTTCGTGTCTTTCGACGTACCTATCCGAATTCTGACTTCCTTTTCTAATTTTTTTCCCCCACACATCCTCCACCGGGCGCTTATCTAACTCAGCCAAAATGTGCCTCGGACCAGGCGCTTATGAACGGTCCGCAAATGAGTGTCCTGAGCAGACCTGGCACTTATGAACGACACCCGGCAGGAAGCGTTGGCTCTTCGGTATGAACTCATTTGGCTCTTTTGACATACTCACTGAAGACCAATGACAGGGTTTGGTTCTTTTCGCACTTTCCACTATTTGCTCTTTTATCAATCTCCCGTCCCTTATAATGGATATATCCCTTTCTAAATCCTGCCTGACAATCACCCAGCACGAAGTTCCTTCCAACTTATCAACCATGTGTGCAGGGAGCAACTTCGCACAATAATTAACAGACTCCATGGTTTCCTTCTCGTTTTATAGTTGGAATCCTCTGATATTCCTGTGGTGAATCATTTGAACGAGTTAAATTGTTGATGTTGAGTTCACCGACATAGAAGAGTTGTACAGACTATTTCTAACTCCACTTATTGAGGTACCTTTGATGATATCTACGCCGAGGCAGGTTTTTGCGAAGAACTTTCACGATCATTTTGACATTATTTCGCTAAGACGAAGGCACTTTCCTTCGCCGCTTTCGAATCGTTTACCTTCTAAGAAACTTCGTCTTTGATCTTCCTCGACCATTGTCTCCCTCCAGGCAATGGAACCTGGACTAATAAAGCTCTTTAGAGGCAACCACAAAGTGTAACCCGCATTTCAACTGAAACCTCATTTGAACTCAATCAATGGCGTCAATGGAAGTGTCCAAGCGGACCAGGGACGCTTGTTGGGGGGTACCGTCAAGGTGATTCTCACTGGATGAGTCAAACCCTTCCAACCCTGTGAATTCAGCTGGGCGTATTTAACCGTACGGAACAACTCTGGCCATTTAACCATTCTGACAGTGTCCAGCGGTTTATCCACTAAATAAAACCAACGTTCCAACTGAACCATAGGCGCATCTCATGATTTTGCGAGATAAAACCTTTTGGTGGGCCGAGTTTGATCGAAGGGATTCCCGAGTTAGGAACGCCTTTTCTGAATTTAACAGAGAGGAGTTGTAGGGCCTTCAATTAGATGCCAAGTTGGCCTCCGTAGGGCGGCCTGTAGTTGAGGATAATTGACTAAAAAGGGGTTTCAACCTAATGACTTCGAGAGCTCTTCCCACATTTCCTAAACCGCCGACCCGACCAATGCAATACTCGTAAGTCAAGTTTCGGCCGTATAGAGCCCCCACGGATGGGACCCCGAGGACTTGGAGGATATAGAGCTATAAGTATTTAAAGGGGACTGAAAAGAGAAGCATGCGGAAAACGGTGGGAACCCCATCTCCTTGAAGAATGCCTCCATGGCGAGCTTTATGGCCTCCAGACGTATTGTGTGGCTCCCAGTGCACGGCGCGCCTTTGCCAACCTCATTTCCCTTCAAGCCCTTTTGTTCGGCTTTCCCGGTTCCCCCCCTTCAATTATCGGTTCTTTTTCTATCCTCACTGTAAAGGGACATTAGTATTCACAAATTGTGTATCTGCAATGGTCGTTAAACGTGAAATAGAGAGAATAAATAATGTGCCTTTTTCTGCGACTGATTCCACCTTCGTTTGCATATTCTATGGAAAAGGGGCAGTAAATCGAAACACTTCAAATACATATTTAGACATCATCGATATTCAAATGATTCTTTTGATTGCAATGATTTCATGAATATTGACATCGTTAATGAATACAAGGCTGTGAATTGATGGGTGTTCGAAAAACTTGAACAACTTAATTTGCAGGGCGATTTGGGTCAATTGCCTAAACTTTAAAGTTTACTATATTAAGGCGCCAATCCGAGGACGAGGAGAAGAAGGGAGACCCAAATTTGGTCATATTTATTCTAGTGCACTTCTAGCGATCGGAAAAATTTGAAGCTATCTTGAAAAATTGAGCTCAGTGAACATAATACGAGAAAAGACTGATACACCTAAAATTGACCGAATGTTGCCGATTTGAGCCAATGACGTGTTCAAAAATAGTACCAAGACCAGTTGGTCGTGCTGGAAAAAGGTGGGGTAGTTTTGATTTTTTGGTATGTTGTTAGGACCCGTGCGAGTAGCCTTAGACCAAGTTATCAATTAAAAAAACCGTGTGCCGCCTTCGACGTTAGCGAAAAACTACCATTTTTTCGGTCATTTTTCAGATTTGGCTAAAAACGTCGGTGAAGGAAGCATCTTACGACCAAAGGCACTCGATTCATTCTTAAACCAGACAATATTTGCTAAGATTTGAGACCAATCGCAGCTCTCTACAGTAAATAGTTTCCGAGATACAGGTTGTTGAAAAATGGCAATTGCCAACCTTGTGCCGCCAACCTTGTGCCGCTATCGGATACAGGTTTTTGATTTCAACAAAAACAAAATTTCAACAAAAACAAAAAGGTTGTTGAAAAATGGCAATTTTTTCCAAAATGTGCAAATTTTACGAAAAAGTGTTTTTGTTTTTGTTGAATATCGCCTGAAATATGCATCCAACCAAAAAGTCATGAAAATGAACATTTTTAATTTGCTTTAATTTGAGACCAACCGTAGGTCTGTAACTTTATTAGTTTCTGAGATAATGACGAATAACCGAAAACTGTCGTAAGTGGGTTTTGGGAGAAAAAAACGCTGCAAATTTTACACAAGGGTTTATTATTCTTTGATATAGGTTACTTGTACAGAAATTTAATTCTGTCAATAAAAAAAATTTAAAAAAATTTTTTTTTTGGATTTTTATATTTCAAAAAAAAATTTTTTGAGGCGATTTTTTTTCTTCAAAAATGTGTTTTTTCAAAAATTCTTTAATTTTTACTCGAAAGATATTTAACTTCTTGGGATCCATCAAAAATCCCATTTTTAGCTCCATGAAAGCCCTATAGATCGCCACAGTGAAATCGGATCGTTCCGGGACCCCAAAAAATGGATTCTACGTCCAAAAATACTTCGAAAACGACACCTGACTCGATCCCATAGCCAAAAGCCTTCAAAAACCACCTTCTGTAGCCCCATTTTAGCCCCAGAGCGCCCCACGGGTTTGGGCGATCGGGCTGAAAACCTTGCGGGCACAACTAGATGGTAAATCGAGTATTTTGTCAAAATTTCAGATTTTTTAAAAAATTCCTACTGCCCAAAACGGCCTGGACGGCGGACGGCGTACGGCGTACGGCGGACGGACATTTCGGATTTTGAATGTAGACCACTTGAAACGGATAATGTCAAATTTTGAGCCCGATCGGAGTCGTCGACCCGCGTCGCGAAAACATAGGTGTATTATTCCAAGAATAATAAACCAAAAGGAAAGCCTTTGTACGTGTAACGAAACGCTTTTATTTAATAATGACACTTAGTGGTAACCGTTTACATTTAATTTTTGTAAGTTGATTACTATCTTATTGCAATAAAAGCGTTTCGTTACATGTACAAAGGCTTTCCTTTTATTTCTCCAAAAACCCACTTACGACAGTTTTCGGTTATTTGTCATTATCTCAAAAACTAATAAAGTTACAAACCTCCGTTTGGTCTCAAATTAAAGCAAATTAAATGTACTAAAAGTTCATTTCCTATGACTTTTTGGTAGGATGCATATTTCAGGCGATATTTGACAAAAACAAAAACACTTTTTCGTAAAATTTGCACATTTTGGAAAAAATTGCCATTTTTCAACAACCTGTATCTCGGAAACTATTTACTGTAGAGAGCTGCAGTTGGTCTCAAATTTCAGCAAATATTGTCTGGTTTAAGAATGAATATAGTGCCTTCCGTCGTAAGATGCTTCCTTCACCGACTTTTTAAGCAAAATCTGAACAATGGCCGAAAAAATCGTAGTTTTTCGCTAACGCCGATAGCGGCACAAGGTTTTTTAAAATTAATAACTTGGTCAATGACTACTCGCATGGGTCCTAACAACATACCAAAAAATCATAATTACCTCACCTTTTTCCAGCACCGATGTACATAGGAACGGGACTAAATCCTACGCTTATAATCATTTCAAGCGTTTTTTAATCATTAAAAACGCTTGAAATTTTTCACAAAGGAATATTATTCTTTAATATTGTGCAATCTGAACAATGTTTGGATGTTGGGTCTCGAAAAATTGATTATGCGTTCAAAATTACACTGAAAACGTCACCTCACCGCAATAGTCACCTCATTCGGCCCTCTGACATCATTCAAAAGTTCCATTTGTAGCCCCACGACAGCTCCATAGATCCGGAGAAATCGGATCGTTCTGGGTCCCCAAAATGATTTTACTTGCGAAAATATGTCGAAAACGACACCCTCGACCCGATAGCCGAACCCCTTCAAAAATCCCTCCCGTAGCTCCTTTTAGACCCCACTGAGCCCCAATGGGTTCAATACCTCAAACCGAGTATTTTCTCAAAATTTAAGGTTAAAAAAAAAAAAAAAAAAAAAAAAAAAACGGCCTGGACGCCGGACGGACGTTTCTTTTTGGGATCTACACATTTTGAAACGTATAATGACCGATTTTGAGAAGATCGAAAATTCCCACCCCCATTGCGAATACATAGGTGTGTTATTCCAAGAATGATGAACCAAAATCTGCTAACGGGCATTATAAAAATTTGTTTCTCAATTGACCAAGAGAAAGGTACTTCAACAACCCGGCCTTTTTCTTCCAATGACGTTCCTGTTATATAGCCGGTTCCTCCACCCCTGGTTGTGTTTTGTCATTCCCCTGGATCCACTTGCTCTGGGTGAATACAAATATTTTCGATTTTAAGATTAACTCACTTTGGGTCAGACAAGGATATTGTGAGCGGAAAAACAAATTACCGGAGCTAGAACATTAATAATTTCAGATTTGGTTTTTCTGGTCAACGACTTACCCTCTAGTTTCTCCAATGGTGACAAAGTGCTCCCTTAGATTCTACTTCTTGGCACAATACTTGGCTAGATGCATTTGAATTTGTTCTTGGTTTTATGATTTTCATGGTCTCAGAGCCAAAATATTCGCTCGAGAAATGGTTCCTACACTTCATCTCACCTTGAATATCTAGTACCTAAGTGAATAATCACTGGTGCAGGGTAAGATATTCGCTTATGATTTACGACCTGGTACCGGGAGTGTTCGGGAAGAAAAGGCTCAAGCCTTGAATTTATGTGATATTCGGAGAGAAAACGAGGGGAAGAGGATTTTTTTTTTTTTTTCCGTGAGATAGTGCGGCGTATTGGATGGGAAACGGCAAACATCTGAGAGCAAGAAAGTAAGCTTACTCTGAATATATAAACGGAAATCCTGCGCTGTCGGTGGAATGAAGATGGAGATAATTTGCGTACGAACGGTGAGGGTGGCCTTTTTGGTTGTATCTGCGTCACGTATCCGAATTCGGGATAAACATAACCAAATCAACATTGACAAGCAGTGTTCCACGCACAACTGTTTCGATGGCCTAGTTAGCGGCGGTATCTCAGACCCTAATCCGTTCGACCGATCTAACGTAATAATGGATGACGCATCAACAGGTGTAACGGCACTGTTGCACGTCAGTAACATGCATAATGCACTAATGGACGCTTTTGGGATCCTCCACAACATGTATAATATATTAATTAAATTTTTATCATAATATGAATCATTTTTATCATTAAATTTTTATCATAATATAATATACTAGCTGACCCGGTGCGCTTCGCTGCGCTCAATAAAAATAGAATTTTGGCAGAATTTGAATGAAAAGTCAAATCAGTCTATTCAATAATAACATTTTTACTATATCACATCTTAATTCACTATGAATCTGGAATCAAGGAATCTGTTATGTAGAATTTGGCCGTGTGAAAAACATGGTTCTAAATTGATGCCGCAGACTTGGAGCGTCTGTCCTTGCGATTTGTTGATGCTCATTGCAAATGCAAGGCGGATAGGAAACTGTAAACGTTTGAATTCGAATGGCATGTCTGTTGGAATCATTGGAATTCTTGGTATCAACACATTTTCACCTTTTTCTTTGCCAGTCAATATCGTGGCCTCAATCAAATTCGACATTAGTTTTTTGACAATAAGTCGTGTGCCATTACAGAGTTTCGCCGGATTCATATTTCGTAGTAGCATAATTACTGAGCCAACTTTCAAATTCAAACAATGTGGTGGCATACCGGATGGCTCCAATGAATTCAAAAATTCAACCGGAAAATTAACTGCCTCATCTTATGTTGTGCCTGTATACAGGACACGGAAGTTTCAGGAAGCATTTACACAGGATAGGGGTCACAAATGATGAACCCACCTGTAGGTTCTGCAAAGATGAGGAGGAGACAGCAGACCACCTCATCTGTGAATGTGAGGCCCTAGAGCGCAGAAGGTACCTTGCTCTGTGCTCTGTGGACCGGGGAGAGATACTGGCGCGAAAGGACCTGGTAGGAGGACTATTGAACCTCTTCAAGGGCATAGAACTCCTACCATAGTAACTCCGAGAGGTAGCAGAATGGGTCTATAGGCCTAAGTGCGGGAAGTGGGGGCCCTTAGGAAGCCACTTCTTTACCCTCTCAGGCCTATCAATCTAACATCTAATCTAACTGCCTCATCTTGATTGATCGTATCAACCGATTTGTATGTGGTCACAGCACCAGGCAATTTTTCTTGGATTTGATGATTAATTGCGTTGACAGGTACATTCTTTGGTGCTAATATTGCACGATCTGTAAACCAATCATGGTTTAGGTAGTTTTGAACAACATTTGGAAAAACGCTGTCAATCAATTTTTCTATGGATGGCTGAATCGTACAAAAGTTCTTCGCCAAATTGATTAATCCATTTGTGCTCTCAACCCTTATGTTGCCATTTCCCATCGACGATCTTCGAATAACTTGCGAACGGGTTATCGCACAGAAATCGTTTTTTACTCGTTGAAATCAGCGTGAAAAGCTCGTTTTAACAGACGTAGTTTCGTTCAAAACCGACTCCAAAAGTTGTACCGGGTTTCGGAGTTTCGAAAATGTTCCTAGCGATCCCTAGTAACGACGCTATTTGACCCGTCTCTCGTTGCGAAGGAAAGCTCCGTTCGCGGTGAAGGAAGTGACCGATTTTGTAGAGACTTCTCTAAAACCATCTACGATGCTTCACAAACATATCCATACAATTTGCTGCCAAACACTCCACTGGTTTTTAAGTAGTGAGTTCTCAAAGATTTGGCAGTCATTTTTAAAGATATAGATATAGATCCCCATATAGATATAGATATAGATATAGATATAGATATAGATATAGATCCCCATTCTACCTATCGTAGATTTGGATATCTATCGCACATTTTTTGCTGGGACCGCTTGCCAGGACTCCCCCTCTGAAGACATTTCAGTTGGGGAAGCCGGCTCAGCGGACTCTATTTTACATTCACGCGGGGTACTTGCCCAGGCCGATCCTACCGACAGGTACTCGGTGTAGCTCAGAAGCTGATTGTCTCAGGTATAGATCTGGGCCGCGGTTCTGATGGAGGCAATTTATTGTCTTCAGATGATCCTGCGACCAGACTCATTTCCGGGAACCCAATTAGGCTAAATCTGTTTGGTCAAATTGGGGACTGCGAAATTCCCCAAATTGCCCCGACACTATTTACTGGACAAGCTAACCACAACAAATTGTGCAACGCCCCAGATAGATGTGTTTGCGCACTTCCTTCCTCTTCCTCCAACAACACAGGGAGCGAAATCTTGGTTACGCCAGAGGCCTTCTCCCAAACACACAAAACAACTACTAGGGACAATTTAACCAATTTAGGTACACAAATTGCTCATGTAGGTACACCTTCCACACCCGGTATGGAGGATCTACCTACACGCTTTATTATTATTATTTTTAATTATTCAAAATTATCGCCTTCAAAGTACTCCCCTTGGCTACGCACACACTTCTCCCAGCGGTGTTTCCATTGGTCCATACACCGGGAAAACGCATCTTCTGGGATGCTGTACAGCTGCTCCTGCGTTTTTTGCTTGATCTCCTATATCGTCTGAAATCGGCGTCCTTTCATCGGGTATTTGAGTTTGGGGAACTGCCAGAAGTCACAGGGAGCCAGGTCAAGAGAGTAGGAGGGTGGGGAAGGGTTTTCATGGAGTTTTTGAGGAGCGCGGTGTGACTGGGCGCGTTGTCTTGGCTGAAAAACCACTCTCCTGTCGCCCACAATTCCGCCTCTTCTGCCGAATCTTTACCCAAATGAGATGTTGCACTCCTCTGTCATCTCTCGAATCGTCAAACGACGATTGGAACGCACAAGGGCATTCACTTTGGCCACTCGAGAGTCTTCGGTTGAGGGTCATCTTCAGTTGATGTTCTGCCTCCCTTGAACCTCTGAGACGATAATGAGTTCGGGGGAATCGAAAGCGAAAGTTGGTTTGCGGAGCGCTGCGTTTGGGTTAAAGGTCAGCTATGTGTTTGGGTGAACGCTCGTGAACGTGTTTTAACAAATGACAATGTCATTTGTCGCTGGCCCAGTTCAAGACCGGCTTAAGTGCAAATTCACAAATTTTTCAGGAAGTGCGTTTAAAAAAGCATTGTATATTCAATGTTGAATTTCTCTGGAGCTAATGCAGCCAGCGCCTTGAAACTTTGGCCACTGACTCAGTATGGTCTTGGTATACTTACCTGCGAATTTGAGATTTTTCCGTCTGGTAATTAAAGAGTTAATTAGTAGATAAGACAGTATTGTCCTGAATATGTTGAGCTAGTCTGAAAATTGAGACCGTGCAAGAGCGACTTATTTGTAAATAATATTTGAATAATAATTACAAATCCATCTGGGAATTGTTTTAATTGGAGTATGATAGAAGTTTTGAGAAAATAATGTAAAATCATTCAATTTTCCCACCAACCATAACAAGTATCACCGAATATGTGAGTTGAATCAGTCTTCTAAACAATTGGCATCGAACACATGAATAGGAACGTGACAAGCAATCTTAAAATAGTTTGGGCAGTTAGAAGCTAATACAGGTACTTTCTCTTGTACATAGATTGCAGTTCTATGCAGTTCTTCTAAGATGCATCAAAACAGCTACTCATGACTTAATGATGAAGGTAGGCCGAGTATCTGCAGCTCAAAGTAAACAAAACCAAAATTAAATTTAAACAATTATAAAATTATGCCAATGTTAAGACTGTGAATTTGAAAAAAGACTGAAAAAGAATTTTTAAAAAAAATTGTAACCAGAAAACGACTGTCTTGCATGAAAATAAATACTAGTGGATTGGAGCTCCCCACTGTAAGACAGTCTTAAGAATGCAGATAAGACAGTTTTCACAATTACACTAATATGGAAATAACCTTATCTTTGCATGTAAAACAGTCTTAAGTGGCAGATGAGACGGTCTTACCCGAGAATATCGGGTAGTGGAGTGCTGTTGAGACACTCTTGCACAGAAAAACACACCTTTCATCTCCAAGGTTAACGCGAAACTGTACATCAGCCACTATTGCATTTGGGTTCAGAGAGATTGTGTTCAGTGTAGAATGTCGCAAGTGCACTCTGGCGGCGATTTGGGTAAAGTTAGAAAAAAACCGCTTATACCATTAGAAAGAGCGCAAAAAATTGAGCAAGACTGACTCAAAAACCGAAAAACGCAAAATTTGCACTTAAGCCGGTCTTGAACTGGGCCAGCGACATAGAAGAGGACTGTGCTTTCCCACCGCAAATTCGGGCTGCTGCTCCACCTAACGGATGATACCGTATCGGTTCCCGTGAGGCGTTAATGAGTCCGTTTAGGTTCCTGACTTATGAACGTTGCTATCTGAACCGCGTCCGTATCGGTTCCGTGTCTATTATTGTGCTCTTTGCCTATATTTTCACGTTTCACGTCAGGAGTTGAGCGATCAGTCGTTAAAGGCGATTATACGAGGTCAGTAGGCGGTCCAGCTGACTGGAGCCAGCGAACTGGCCCAATGATATCAGCACTAGCAGCTTCAACCATCTCGTCAAGAGTGGTTGGTACAAGACACTCGTCTCTGGAGTGGGTGCCAGGGCATAGAGGCATTTCAGGCAACGAACATGCTGACGCGCTCTGGCCAGGGAGGGCGCCCAGACCCCCTTCGTCGGCACGGAGCCAGCAGTTGGCCTACCACAAACCTCCTTCAGACGCGCCATCAACAGGTGGATGTCATTACAAACCTCCAAAAGATGGCAGCTCCTCGAAGGTCACGCTCACAGCAAGCGCACGATGGCAAAATTCAACATCAAGAATGCCGATGAGCTACCTACTCAAGTTGAAACGCGGGGAACTTAGAAGACTGGTTGGCTTGATAACCGGCTTCTCACATTCTACATTCTCCATTCTACCTCAAGCACGAACACGAGAAAAAATACGGCAAATTGCAAAAGGTGTGCGACTTGATTCAGGGGCTGATGGACGATTTTTCTAATGGTTGCATATCAAGAATAGAGTACTTTTTAACCATGCTTACACTTTCCAAAAAAAATGCTTGGAAACATTAGACAGTTCTAAGCCTGTAAATGGGAAGGAGAATGTTGTTAAGTGGGAACCGAAACGTCCACTCCTTCCTCAGCGAATGGGAACCGATACGGCCAAGGTTCCTCGGGATGTCGGAACCAATACGGACGTCTGGGAACCGATGCGGATACACCCCCACCTAACAGCTCATTGAGGACAACTAATGGAGCCGAGGCTTTCCACACCGATTACAACAAGCAGTTTTATAGCCCGCAACCAAATATTCATTTAGTCATCGAAGTTTTGAAAGAAATTCAGACAGAAGTGAACTTGAAGCATTCCAGCGTACGAAAAGGTAAATAATTCTGAAATTCTAGATGATTCTAAAAAAATTCTAATTAATTCTAAAATGCTAGATAATTCTAAAAAATTCTAAATTGGTAGGTAATTCTAAAATTCTAGATAGGTAATTCTAAAAAATCTAAATAATTCTGAAATTGTAGATAATTTAAAAAAAACAGTAAATCAATCAAATAATGACTTTTTTAAATTAATTTTATTGAATAAAACTTCACTACTTACTAATAAAAAAATCAACGTGAACTGTGAAGATAATGAATGAACAAGGACCTTGACAATGAATTTTTCAACTCAGAATTTACATGATACTAGATGCTCCGGCTCGCTTTGCTCGCCTACGCACCCAGCTGGGGGGCTCCGCCCCCCAGACCCCCCGTGGGCCTCGCTTCGCGAGGCCGGCGCCTCGCTCCGCGAGGCCGATCGCTTAAGCAGACATGTGGGTGAATTGCCGCTTGTGGGTGTATTGCCACCTGTGGGTGTATTGCCGCCTGTGAGTGTATATTGCCGCCTTAGGGGGAATTGCCGCCCCCCAGACCCCCCCTAGTGGGTGTATTGCCGCTTGTGGATGTATTGCCCACTGTGGTTGTATATTGCCGCCTGTGATTTGGGTGAATCATGGTACGAAAATGATTAGCCGAGCGAAGTAAGGCCCCCTTGTCAAAGTGCTAGTCTATTAGCTGAGCGAAGTAAGTCAAAGTGCTAGTGAAATCAAATCAAAACTCACAGTAAAAAACCCGGTGGGGCGCTATGGGACTAAAATGCCGAGGGGGTAGAGTTAAGTGTCCTTTTCCAAGTATTTTTGGGGACGACCTATGGAGCTTTCATGGGGCTATACGAAATTAGACCCCCTGTCAACGTGCTAGTGAAATCAAATTTCCACCATCAATAATAATAGAACTACCTATGTGGGTGGCCGAGCAAAGCGAGTCCCCTGGCCGTTAAAATGATCGGCTGAGTGAAGTATGCCCCCCCCCCCCTCCCAACCTGTCATAGTGCTAGTGAAATCAAATCAAAGTTGAAAACTCACAGGAAAAATATGGGGCTAAAATGGCGAGGGGGTAGAGTTAAGTGTCGTTTTCCAAGTATTTTTGGGGAAAGGGGAAGTATTTTTGGGGAAATTAAGGCCCCCCTGTCAAGTGCTAGTGAAATTAAGGCCCCCCTGTCAAGTGCTAGTGAAATCAAATTTGAAAAGCCTTCCCTTGATAATAATAGAACTACATATGTCGGTGGCCGAGCAAAGCGAGTCCCCTGGCCGTTAAAATGATCGGCCGAGTAAAGTATGCCCCCCCTCCCTCCCAACCTGTCATAGTGCTAGTGAAATCAAATCAAAGTTGAAAACTCACAGGAAAAATATGGGGCTAAAATGGCGAGGGGGTAGAGTTAAGTGTCGTTTTCCAAGTATTTTTGGGGAAAGGGGAAGTATTTTTGGGGAAATTAAGGCCCCCCTGTCAAGTGCTAGTGAAATTAAGGCCCCCCTGTCAAGTGCTAGTGAAATCAAATTTGAAAAGCCTTCCCTTGATAATAATAGAACTACATATGTCGGTGGCCGAGCAAAGCGAGTCCCCTGGCCGTTAAAATGATCGGCCGAGTAAAGTATGCCCCCCCTCCCACCATGTCATAGTGCTAGTGAAATCAAATCAAAGTTGAAAATTCACAGGAAAAATATGGGGCTAAAATGGCGAGGGGGTAGAGTTAAGTGTCGTTGGAAGGGAGGGGGTTGAAGGAGGGGAAAACGGAAAAAATCCTTGAGGGCGCTCAACCTATCTCAGAACGTAGAGCATTTTTGAATTTCTCGAGATTTTCAAGAATATTATATATATTAGTGATATAGATTATTTATAAGGGTCTTGCGTGATCGCTCGTACATATAGATCCTTGTTTGGGGGGGGGGGGGGGGGGAAGTAAGGACCCCCTGTCAAAGTGCTAGTGAAATCAAATTTGAAAACTCCACCATCAATAATTGGAGAACTACCTATGTCGGTGGCCGAGCAAAGCAAGACCCCTCTGGCTAATAAAATAATCGCCCGAGCGAAGCAAGACCCCCCCTGTCATTTGAAAAGTTTGAAAAAAGCCTCCCCTGGCTGGTAAATTGATCGGCCGAGCGAGAAACCCCCCTTGGCAACGTGTCAAATTTGACAACTCACAGGAAAAAAACCCTGGGGTGCCATCAATAGTTAGTTGCTCGCCTACGCACCCAGCTGAGTAACCCTAGTGGGGTGCATAGCATCGATGGACACGTTCATAACCCTGCATCAAGGTCAACTGCTCCTTCAACATCAACCCCCCTGGCTGATAAAATGATCGGCCGAGTGAAGTATGCCCCCCCTCCCACCCTGTCATAGTGCTAGTGAAATCAAATCATAGTTGATAACTCACAGGAAAAATATGGGGCTAAAATGGCGAGGGGGTAGAGTTAAGTGTCGTTTTATAAGTATTTTTGGGGAAAGTAAGGCCCCCTGTCATAGTGCTAGTGAAATCAAATTTGCAAAGCCTTCCCTTGATAATAATAATATCCCTCTGGCTGATAACATGATCGGCAGAGCGAAGTAAGCCCCCCTCCCTCCCCTGTCAAAGTGCTAGTGAAATCAAATCAAAACTCACAGTAAAAAACCTGGTGGGGCGCTATGGGACTAAAATGCCGAGGGGGTAGAGTTAAGTGTCAATTTTGAAAACTCCACCATCATAATAATAGAATAGAACTACCTATGTGGGTGGCTGAGCAAAGCGAGCTCCCTCTGGCCGATAACATGATCGGCAGAGCGAAGTAAGCCCCCCTCCCTCCCCTGTCAAAGTGCTAGTGAAATCAAATCAAAACTCACAGTAAAAAACCTGGTGGGGCGCTATGGGACTAAAATGCCTAGGGGGTAGAGTTAAGTGTCGTTTTCCAAGTATTTTTGGGGAAGACCTATGGAGCTTTCATGGGGCTATACGAAATTAGACCCCCTGTCAACGTGCTAGTGAAATCAAATTTCCACCATCAATAATAATAGAACTACCTATGTGGGTGGCCGAGCAAAGCGAGTCCCCTGGCCGTTAAAATGATCGGCTGAGTGAAGTATGCCCCCCCCCCCCCCTCCCAACCTATCATAGTGCTAGTGAAATCAAATCAAAGTTGAAAACTCACAGGAAAAATATGGGGCTAAAATGGCGAGGGGGTAGAGTTAAGTGTCGTTGGAAGGGAGGGGGTTGAAGGAGGGGAAAACGGAAAAAATCCTTGAGGGCGCTCAACCTATCTCAGAACGTAGAGCATTTTTGAATTTCTCGAGATTTTCAAGAATATTATATATATTAGTGATATAGATTATTTATAAGGGTCTTGCGTGATCGCTCGTACATAAGTAAGGACCCCCTGTCAAAGTGCTAGTGAAATCAAATTTGAAAACTCCACCATCAATAATAGGAGAACTACCTATGTCGGTGGCCGAGCAAAGCAAGACCCCTCTGGCTAATAAAATAATCGCCCGAGCGAAGTATGCCCCCTCTCCCACCCTGTCATAGTGCTAGTGAAATCAAATCATAGTTGAAAACTCACAGGAAAAATATGGGGCTAAAATGGCGAGGGGGTAGAGTTAAGTGTCGTTTTCCAAGTATTTTTGGGGAAAGTAAGGCCCCCTGTCATAGTGCTAGTGAAATCAAATTTGCAAAGCCTTCCCTTGATAATAATAGAACTACCTATGTCGGTGGCCGAGCATTGCGAGTCCCCTGGCCGTTAAAATGATCGGCCGAGTGAAGTATGCCCCACCTCCCACCCTGTCATAGTGCTAGTGAAATCAAATCATAGTTGAAAACTCACAGGAAAAATATGGGGCTAAAATATGTAATTTATTACATATAAATATGTAGGTAGGTAGGACAATTGAATCCCCTGGCCGGTATAATGAAAACAAAGAAAAAATATGGGGCTAAAATGGCGAGGGGGTAGAGTTAGTGTCGTTTTCCAAGTATTTTTGGACGTAGAATCCCCTGGCGGATAAAATGATTCCCTGAAAATTTCATCAAAATCGAATCAATAGTGGCTTAAATCCCCACTCCTTTTCTTTAGTTGAAGGAGGGGAAAACGGAAAAAATCCTTGAGGGCGCTCAACGTATCTCAGAATTAAGATCATTTTTTTTATTTTATTTTTATTTTATTTTATTTTTTTTTTCAAATTAAATTAAATTTTTCGATAATCGATTCAGTTTAAATCGATTCTACTTTTCTCGATAATCGATTCAATTTAAATCGATTCATTTAATTTACGTCCGTCCGGGAGAGATCACGTAGACCTTGCTCGCGCCCCTTAAAGGCTGATGTCCCACCCGCTCAGAGTGAAGAGTGAAGGCGGGGGGATAGAGGGTGTTGAGAGGATGGGAGTGAAGCCGAGCCAGAATTCACCCGACGCGATGGGTCGGTGGCGACGGCCCAGTTTTTTCAAAACTCAACTCGCGCTCAAAATTCACTCGATTTCGAAATGAATTTGGTCGATATCTCCTATTAAAATTCGGATCTCTAGGTAGGCTACGGACGAAACGCGGAAAAAATCCGTCTATTAACGACGGAATAAATCGAAAAAATTAATTCAGCGAATTCGCGCGCGTCATAAAATTCGCGCAACTCGCTTATCGGACGTAAAATTAGTCGAGGAATCCGAATCCGAAGAAAAAAATAGGGGTTCCCATTTGAAATAAGAAAGTTGATGTCAATTGCGCGGATTTGCGCGCATTTTTGGGGGTGCTCAACCCCCCTACAAAGACTTAAACGGTCGCCCGAGACGATAGGAAAAATCGGGGTATTTTTAGGACTTACCGTTTAGTCAGAGTAGGCGATTGACATACAGACAGACCCACAGACACACAGACTGAGAATTAGTGGTATAGACTAGATGCTCCGGCTCGCTTTGCTCGCCTACGCACCCAGCTGGGGGGCTCCGCCCCCCAGACCCCCCGTGGGCCTCGCTACGCGAGGCCGGTGCCTCGCTTCGCGAGGCCGATCGCTTAAGCAGAATTGTGGGTGAATTGCCGCTTGTGGGAGTATTGCCGCCTGTGAGTGTATATTGCCGCCTGTGGGTGAATTGCCGCCTGTGGGTGAATTGCCGCCCCCCAGACCCTCCCTAGTGGGTGTATTGCCGCTTGTGGATGTATTGCCCACTGTGGTTGTATATTGCCGCCTGTGATTTGGGTGAATCATGGTATGAAAATGATTAGCCGAGCGAAGTAAGGCCCCCTTGTCAAAGTGCTAGTCTATTAGCTGAGCGAAGTAAGTCAAAGTGCTAGTGAAATCAATTTTCAAAAGTCTACTCTCTACCGCCCGAGCGAGGAACCGCCCCCCCCCCCCCCCCTCCTTGCCATAGTGCTAGTGAAATCAAATCAAATTTGAAAACTCATAGGGAAAAAACCCATGGGGCGATATGGGGCTAAAAAGGCCGAGAAGATGATCAGCTGAGCGAAATAAGACGCCCCTCCTGTCAAAGTGCTAGTGAACTCAATTTTGAAAACTCCACCATCATAATAATAGAATAGAACTACCTATGTGGGTGGCTGAGCAAAGCGAGCTCCCTCTGGCCGATAACATGATCGGCAGAGCGAAGTAAGCCCCCCTCCCTCCCCTGTCAAAGTGCTAGTGAAATCAAATCAAAACTCACAGTAAAAAACCCGGTGGGGCGCTATGGGACTAAAATGCCTAGGGGGTAGAGTTAAGTGTCGTTTTCCAAGTATTTTTGGGGAAGACCTATGGAGCTTTCATGGGGCTATACGAAATTAGACCCCCTGTCAACGTGCTAGTGAAATCAAATTTCCACCATCAATAATAATAGAACTACCTATGTGGGTGGCCGAGCAAAGCGAGTCCCCTGGCCGTTAAAATGATCGACTGAGTGAAGTATGCCCCCCCCCCCCCTCCCAACCTATCATAGTGCTAGTGAAATCAAATCAAAGTTGAAAACTCACAGGAAAAATATGGGGCTAAAATGGCGAGGGGGTAGAGTTAAGTGTCGTTGGAAGGGAGGGGGTTGAAGGAGGGGAAAACGGAAAAAATCCTTGAGGGCGCTCAACCTATCTCAGAACGTAGAGCATTTTTGAATTTCTCGAGATTTTCAAGAATATTATATATATTAGTGATATAGATTATTTATAAGGGTCTTGCGTGATCGCTCGTACATAAGTAAGGACCCCCTGTCAAAGTGCTAGTGAAATCAAATTTGAAAACTCCACCATCAATAATAGGAGAACTACCTATGTCGGTGGCCGAGCAAAGCAAGACCCCTCTGGCTAATAAAATAATCGCCCGAGCGAAGCAAGACCCCCCCTGTCATTTGAAAAGTTTGAAAAAAGCCTCCCCTGGCTGGTAAATTGATCGGCCGAGCGAGAAACACCCCCTGGCAACGTGTCAAATTTGACAACTCACAGGAAAAAAAACCCTGGGGTGCCATCAATAGTTAGTTGCTCGCCTACGCACCCAGCTGAGTAACCCTAGTGGGGTGCATAGCATCGATGGACACGTTCATAACCCTGCATCAAGGTCAACTGCTCCTTCAACATCAACCCCCCTGGCTTCAACATCAAGTCCCCTGGCCGTTAAAATGATCGGCCGAGTGAAGTATGCCCCCCCTCCCACCCTGTCATAGTGCTAGTGAAATCAAATCATAGTTGAAAACTCACAGGAAAAATTTTTATTTTATTTTAATTTTTATTTTATTTTTATTTTAATTTTTTTATTTTTATTTTTTAAATTCAATTAAATTCAATTTTTCGATAATCGATTCAGTTTAAATCGATCCTACTTTTCTCGATAATCGATTCAATTTAAATCGATTCATTTAATTTACATCCATTTCCGTCTGGGAGAGATCTCGTAGACCTCGTGAGCGCCCCTGTAAGGCTGATGTCCCACCCGCTCAGAGTGAAGAGTGAGGGTGGGGGGGTATCGGCTGGGAGTAAACCGAGCGGGATCCACCCGCCGGTGACGGCCACCCAGTTTTCTGACGTAAATTAAAGGAATCTCCAAAACTGAAATCGCCGTCCTGATCCGCTCATTGTCGGAATGAATTTGGTCGATATCTCCTATTAAAATTTGGATCTCAAGGTAGGCTACGGACGAAACGCGAAAAAAATCCTTCTATTAACGACGGAATAAATCGAAAAAATTAATTCAGCGAATTCGCGCGCGTCATAAAATTCGCGCAATTCGCTTATCGGACGTAAAATTGGTCGAGGAATCCGAATCCGGTGAAAAAAATAGGGGTTCCCATTTGAAATAAGAAAGTTGATGTCAATTGCGCGGATTTGAGCGCATTTTAGAAAAATCTCGACCCCCCTATTGACTCTTAAACGGTCGCCCGAGACGATAGGAAAAATCGGCGTATTTTTATCGCTTATAGTTTAGTCAGAGTAGGCGATTGACATACCCACATAGTCAGCCACAGACACGGTGAGAATTAGTGATTTAGACCAGACCCCCCGTGGGCCTCGCTTCGCGAGGCCGGCGCCTCGCTTCGCGAGGCCGATCGCTTAAGCAGACATGTGGGTGAATTGCCGCTTGTGGGTGTATTGCCACCTGTGGGTGTATTGCCGCCTGTGAGTGTATATTGCCGCCTGTGGGTGAATTGCCGCCCCCCAGACCCCCCCTAGTGGGTGTATTGCCCACTGTGGTTGTATATTGCCGCCTGTGATTTGGGTGAATCATGGTACGAAAATGATTAGCCGAGCGAAGTAAGGCCCCCTTGTCAAAGTGCTAGTCTATTAGCTGAGCGAAGTAAGTCAAAGTGCTAGTGAAATCAATTTTCAAAAGTCTACCCTCTACCGCCCGAGCGAGGAACCCCCCCCCCCCCCCCCACCTCCCTGCCATAGTGCTAGTGAAATCAAATCAAATTTGAAAACTCATAGGGAAAAAACCCATGGGGCGATATGGGGCTAAAAAGGCCGAGAAGATGATCAGCTGAGCGAAATAAGACGCCCCTCCTGTCAAAGTGCTAGTGAACTCAATTTTGAATACTCCACCATCATAATAATAGAATAGAACTACCTATGTGGGTGGCTGAGCAAAGCGAGCCCCCTCTGATCGGTAGAGCGAAGTAAGCCCCCCCCCCCTCCCCTGTCAAAGTGCTAGTGAAATCAAATCAAAACTCACAGTAAAAAACCAGGTGGGGCGCTATGGGACTAAAATGCCGAGGGGGTAGAGTTAAGTGTCGTTTTCCAAGTATTTTTGGGGACGACCTATGGAGCTTTCATGGGGCTATACGAAATTAGACCCCCTGTCAACGTGCTAGTGAAATCAATAATAATAGAACTACCTATGTGGGTGGCCGAGCAAAGCGAGTCCCCTGGCCGTTAAAATGATCGGCCGAGTAAAGTATGCCCCCCCTCCCGCCATGTCATAGTGCTAGTGAAATCAAATCAAAGTTGAAAACTCACAGGAAAAATATGGGGCTAAAATGGCGAGGTGGTAGAGTTAAGTGTCGTTTTCCAAGTATTTTTGGGGAAAGAGGAAGTATTTTTGGGGAAATTAAGGCCCCCCTGTCAAGTGCTAGTGAAATCAAATTTGAAATGCCTTCCCTTGATAATAATAGAACTACCTATGTCGGTGGCCGAGCAAAGCGAGTCCCCTGGCCGTTATAATGGTGGACCAAGCTAAGTAAGGCCCCCCTGTCATAGTGCTAGTGAAATCAAATTTCAAAAGTCTTCCCTCGATAATAATAGAACTACCTATGTCGGTGGCCGAGCAACGCGAGTCCCCTGGCCGTTAAAATGATAGGCCGAGTGAAGTATGCCCCCCCCCCCCCCCTCCCACCCTGTCATAGTGCTAGTGAAATCAAATCAAAGTTGAAAACTCACAGGAAAAATATGGGGCTAAAATGGCGAGGGGTAGAGTTAAGTGTCGTTTTCCAAGTATTTTTGGGGAAAGGGGAAGTATTTTTGGGGAAATTAAGGCCCCCCTGTCAAGTGCTAGTGAAATCAAATTTGAAAAGCCTTCCCTTGATAATAATAGAACTACCTATGTCAGTGGCCGAGCAAAGCGAGTCCCCAGGCCGTTAAAATGATCGGCCGAGTGAAGTATGCCCCCCACCCCCCAGGAAAACACAGTAAAAGTATGGGGCTAAAATGGTGAGGGGGTAGAGTTATTGTCGTTTTCCAAGTATTTTTGGACGTAGAATCCCCTGGTGGATAAAATGATTAGCTGAGCAAAGTAAGGCCACCCTGTCAATAATTTGGAAAAAGAATCGATTCTAATAATAATAATAATAAATACTAATAATAATATTTTATAATAATAATACTTTCTAAATCGATTTGATTTAAATCGATTCATATTTGAGAATCGGACATCCCTCGGACGACTTTGCAGGGATGGCCGGGAGATATCGACCCCCCAAAATCCCCCCCGGAGAAGAAAAAACCCCCGCAATCTGGGGGAAAAACCCTGATTTGGCTGCACTGCAAGGGGATGACTGGGAGAGATCTCGTAGACCTTGCGAGCTCCCCTTAAAGGCTGATGTCCCACCCGCTTGGAGTGAAGAGTGTAGAAATCAAATTTGAAAACTCCACCATCAATAATAATAGAACTACCTATGTGGGTGGCAGAGTAAGCGATAAATAAATTTATTTATTTATTATTATTATTATTATTTAGTTGAAGGAGGGGAAAACGGAAAAAATCCTTGAGGGCGCTCAACCTATCTCAGAATGTAGATCATTTTTGTATTTCTCGAGATTTTCAAGAATATATATAAATTTTTTTATCGTGAAATGTACCAATGTCAAATGGCCGAGCAAAGAGAGCCTCCTGGCCGTTAAAATAACAATATAACCTTCAATAACAATAGAACTACCTACCAATGTGGGCAGCCCAGGAAAGCGAGCCTCCCCTGGCCAGTAAAATGATCGGCCGAGTGAAGTAACCCCCCCCCCCCTCCCCTCGCTGTCATAGTGCTAGTGAAATAAAATCAAATTTGAAAACACAGGGAAAAAATGGGGCTAAAATTTGTTAATAATTTTTTTTTCCGATTCAATTCAACTTTTCGATACTTTTCTCGATAATCGATTCAATTTAAATCGATTCATTTAATTTACATCCATTTCCGTCTGGGTGACGTTGCGCATAGACCTTCCGAGCGCCCCTTAAAGGCTGATGTCCCACCCGCTCAGAGTGAAGAGTGAGGGCGGGGGGATAGAGGGTGTTGAGAGGATGGGAGTGAAGCCGAGCCAGAATTCACCCGACGGGACGGGTCGGTGGCGACGGCCCAGTTTTTTCAAAACTCAACTCGCGCTCAAAATTCACTCGATTTCGAAATGAATTTGGTCGATATCAAGTATTAAAATTCGGATCTCTAGGTAGGCTACGGACGAAACGCGGAAAAAGGGGCCGATCGCTTAAGCAGAATTGTGGGTGAATTGCCGCTTGTGGGAGTATTGCCGCCTGTGAGTGTATATTGCCGCCTGTGGGTGAATTGCCGCCTGTGGGTGAATTGCCGCCCCCCAGACCCTCCCTAGTGGGTGTATTGCCGCTTGTGGATGTATTGCCCACTGTGGTTGTATATTGCCGCCTGTGATTTGGGTGAATCATGGTATGAAAATGATTAGCCGAGCGAAGTAAGGCCCCCTTGTCAAAGTGCTAGTCTATTAGCTGAGCGAAGTAAGTCAAAGTGCTAGTGAAATCAATTTTCAAAAGTCTACTCTCTACCGCCCGAGCGAGGAACCGCCCCCCCCCCCCCCCCTCCTTGCCATAGTGCTAGTGAAATCAAATCAAATTTGAAAACTCATAGGGAAAAAACCCATGGGGCGATATGGGGCTAAAAAGGCCGAGAAGATGATCAGCTGAGCGAAATAAGACGCCCCTCCTGTCAAAGTGCTAGTGAACTCAATTTTGAAAACTCCACCATCATAATAATAGAATAGAACTACCTATGTGGGTGGCTGAGCAAAGCGAGCTCCCTCTGGCCGATAACATGATCGGCAGAGCGAAGTAAGCCCCCCTCCCTCCCCTGTCAAAGTGCTAGTGAAATCAAATCAAAACTCACAGTAAAAAACCCGGTGGGGCGCTATGGGACTAAAATGCCTAGGGGGTAGAGTTAAGTGTCGTTTTCCAAGTATTTTTGGGGAAGACCTATGGAGCTTTCATGGGGCTATACGAAATTAGACCCCCTGTCAACGTGCTAGTGAAATCAAATTTCCACCATCAATAATAATAGAACTACCTATGTGGGTGGCCGAGCAAAGCGAGTCCCCTGGCCGTTAAAATGATCGACTGAGTGAAGTATGCCCCCCCCCCCCCCTCCCAACCTATCATAGTGCTAGTGAAATCAAATCAAAGTTGAAAACTCACAGGAAAAATATGGGGCTAAAATGGCGAGGGGGTAGAGTTAAGTGTCGTTGGAAGGGAGGGGGTTGAAGGAGGGGAAAACGGAAAAAATCCTTGAGGGCGCTCAACCTATCTCAGAACGTAGAGCATTTTTGAATTTCTCGAGATTTTCAAGAATATTATATATATTAGTGATATAGATTATTTATAAGGGTCTTGCGTGATCGCTCGTACATAAGTAAGGACCCCCTGTCAAAGTGCTAGTGAAATCAAATTTGAAAACTCCACCATCAATAATAGGAGAACTACCTATGTCGGTGGCCGAGCAAAGCAAGACCCCTCTGGCTAATAAAATAATCGCCCGAGCGAAGCAAGACCCCCCCTGTCATTTGAAAAGTTTGAAAAAAGCCTCCCCTGGCTGGTAAATTGATCGGCCGAGCGAGAAACACCCCCTGGCAACGTGTCAAATTTGACAACTCACAGGAAAAAAAACCCTGGGGTGCCATCAATAGTTAGTTGCTCGCCTACGCACCCAGCTGAGTAACCCTAGTGGGGTGCATAGCATCGATGGACACGTTCATAACCCTGCATCAAGGTCAACTGCTCCTTCAACATCAACCCCCCTGGCTTCAACATCAAGTCCCCTGGCCGTTAAAATGATCGGCCGAGTGAAGTATGCCCCCCCTCCCACCCTGTCATAGTGCTAGTGAAATCAAATCATAGTTGAAAACTCACAGGAAAAATTTTTATTTTATTTTAATTTTTATTTTATTTTTATTTTAATTTTTTTATTTTTATTTTTTAAATTCAATTAAATTCAATTTTTCGATAATCGATTCAGTTTAAATCGATCCTACTTTTCTCGATAATCGATTCAATTTAAATCGATTCATTTAATTTACATCCATTTCCGTCTGGGAGAGATCTCGTAGACCTCGTGAGCGCCCCTGTAAGGCTGATGTCCCACCCGCTCAGAGTGAAGAGTGAGGGTGGGGGGGTATCGGCTGGGAGTAAACCGAGCGGGATCCACCCGCCGGTGACGGCCACCCAGTTTTCTGACGTAAATTAAAGGAATCTCCAAAACTGAAATCGCCGTCCTGATCCGCTCATTGTCGGAATGAATTTGGTCGATATCAAGTATTAAAATTCGGATCTCTAGGTAGGCTACGGACGAAACGCGGAAAAAATCCGTCTATTAACGAAGGAATAAATCGAAAAAATTAATTCAGCGAATTCGCGCGCGTCATAAAATTCGCCCAACTCGCTTATCGGACGTAAAATTGGTCGAGGAATCCGAATCCGGTGAAAAAAATAGGGGTTCCCATTTGAAATAAGAAAGTTGATGTCAATTGCGCCCATTTGAGCGCATTTTAGAAAAATCTCGACCCCCCTATTGACTCTTAAACGGTCGCCCGAGACGATAGGAAAAATCGGCGTATTTTTACGACTTACCGTTTAGTCAGAGTAGGCGATTGACATACCCACATAGTCAGCCACAGACACGGTGAGAATTAGTGATTTAGAAATTAACGAAGGAATAAATCGAAAAAATTAATTCAGCGAATTCGCGCGCGTCATAAAATTCGCCCAACTCGCTTATCGGACGTAAAATTGGTCGAGGAATCCGAATCCGGTGAAAAAAATAGGGGTTCCCATTTGAAATAAGAAAGTTGATGTCAATTGCGCCCATTTGAGCGCATTTTAGAAAAATCTCGACCCCCCTATTGACTCTTAAACGGTCGCCCGAGACGATAGGAAAAATCGGCGTATTTTTACGACTTACCGTTTAGTCAGAGTAGGCGATTGACATACCCACATAGTCAGCCACAGACACGGTGAGAATTAGTGATTTAGATAGATGTACCTATACCTAGATGTTACCTATCTGTTTTTGTAAGTATAGTAGGTATTACTGATCACACGCATTTTCGTTCGTTTCGGCATTTTCTCCGTAACCCAAAGTCATCACGTTCCCAGCGTTGAGTTAACCCAAACGCATCGCCATTTTGCGGCATTGCGTTTTTTCGGCATTCCCCCAAACTCAACGACGCCACCTCTGAAACCACTCATGACACCGTGAACGACTCATCAAATCTCCTCCATAAGCTTTCCGAAGCATTTCAAAAGTTTCCGTGAATGATTTGTCCAATTTCACGCAAACGCGCTGCTCTCAAACTCAAAAAACGCAGAACACAACAAAAGAGGTTCCCAAAAACATCTGTAAAATCGGACTGGGGGAGGTTAGAGCAATAAAACAAAACGCTGAAAATTTTACACAAGGGTTTATTATTCTTTGATATACGTTACTTGTATAGAAATTTAATTCTGTCAATAAAAAATTAAAAAAAAATTTTTTTTGGGGATTTTTTTTTTCAAATTTTTTTTATTTTTTACTCGAAAAATATTTAACCTCCTGGGATCCTTCAAAAATCCCATTTTTAGCCCCATGAAAGCCCCATAGATCGCAACAGTGAAATTGGATCGTTGCGGGACCCCCAAAAATGGATTCTACGTCCAAAAATACTTCGAAAACGACACCTAACTCGATCCCATAGCTAAAAGCCTTCAAAATACCCCTCCCCTAGCCCCATAGCGCCCCACGGGTTTGGGCGATCGGACTGAAAACCTTACGGGCACAAATAGATGGTAAACCAAGTATTTTGTCAAAATTTCAGATTAAAAAAAAAAATCCTACTGCCCAAAACGGCCAGGACGGAAGTTTTCTAGGGGTTCGAGATCCCGTTTAGGTGTCCTTAGGGGGGTTGAGTCCCCTCCTGAGATGCGCGCAAATAGGCGCATTTGCGCCCTACTTTCTTTTGGGAAACATCTCTCTCCAACATGCACTTTTGAAGAGGCAACCATCATCTCGTGGCCCGATTATAACATAATTTTCTGTGTTCGCGTACACATTTTTGTTCACATAATATCCGGACTGCAAAAAAGGGAGGTGTGTTTGAGGGTGGGGGTAAGAGGAAAATCGCGATTAACGTCCCTTCCCCTCAACAGATTTGATAGAGAGTCTACAATATAGATAATAACACTGACATATAATTATGGCGAACATCGACTTTTCATTGCACGCTAGAGACATGGATGGACTAACTTTAGGGGTCGTGATGTTAACTAGGTCAAATTACGTTCCATATTGTTATCTAATTTGCCCCGTTGTGTGTCAAGTCACCGTAAACAAACGGTGACTACACTTGATCATCAGGGCTTTCATCTGCGATGGAGGCCAAGACTGTGGATTTCCCCCCGTTTCTCGTTCGATGATATCAAAGGGAAACCACAGCCTGGGAAAATGCTTTTCCATTTTCTCGCCACCATACGTCGATTTGCATGGAATGGTGCTTTGTTTTCTCCCCCTCCAGCAACAAGATTTAGCGGTAACCCCGATACAACCAGCCTGAGTGTGGCACTCGAGATCAATCATATATTCTCGATAATGGAAAGGTATAATGGCAAAGTTTTGCTAACCAAACGAGCTCGACTATTCGATTCCGTTCCGCCGCAAGGTTTGCTCTTTTCGCTCCTCTCGCGGAAAATGTTCTCGTATTTTTCGGAGCATATATGATAAGGGTAGACTGTTTGATAAAGAGTTGGGTATTGGAAAGTTTTCTCCGCTCCTGGTTAGGCCAACGGTGGAATCCGGAACGAGGTGCCTTTGAAATTCAGTCTTTCCAAATGCGAAGGCCCCTGCCATCATACCGAATCCTTTCCAACCTATTAAAATGCAACATGCGTGGCCCAGCGAAGTTTGCAATGATCAAAGCAACTACGTGTGTACCTACCGAACTCTAACAACGTGCGGTTCGAGCTACGTATTTGAGTTGATCAACCGAGGGGCCAATAAACAACCCCTAATAGCTACGCCAGCCAACCCCCGTCGTTCCTCCCTGGCGGAGCGGTAGTTATGGCATGGCGGGTTCGTACTAGGCGGCCACCCCCTGCTGGGGCTACCGTGGATAAGCGCCAATACCTTTTTTCCTGTTTTTAATGATCACGCAAAAGCGCCACGTCCTCTCTCGGAGGTCATTTCGCGGGAGTTGTAGAAGCGCCAGGTCCCTCCTCAGGGGTCTTTCATTGCACTTTAGCCAGCTGTACACCATACATGCTCTCGCAAACAAGTGTTATGTCCCACTAGCATTCAGCTTCCTACCGTCCAAATCTGCTGACTGCTACGCTGCACTATGGACATTTCTGGTAGAATTATGTGCTCAACATGGACTTTTACTGCTCCCCTCTCTATGACTGTTTGATTTTGAACTGGCAGCGCACCAGGGGTTCCAACGCATTTTCCCGTATGCCGTCGTTTCGTGTTGTTTTTTCCATTTTGGCCAGGCATTATTTCGGAAAGTGCAATCTTTGGGCCTTGCTCCTGACTATAACGAGCATAACGAGGTTGGCAGATTCCTGAAACTTTTCTTTGGTCTAGCCTTTTTGCCGCCAAATGATGTAGAAGCTTTTAGGTACTGGAGGTGGCGGTTTTACAAAATTTGTAAAATTGAGTTGTCATTTAATGACAGTTGTAGGGAATTCTGACTGGAGGTGGCGCTTCTACATCTACTAGTTAGGTGAGGCTGAAACGAGGGTGGCGCTTTTACATGTTTGCGCCTGCTGGCTACACCAGAGTTGGACCTTGCGGAAATTCGGGTCAAAACGAAACTTTGGTGGTTTGTTTGTGGTCAGTTAGAAATGTTAAAGTAATCCACATTTTGCACGCAAAATTTCCTTGTGGAATTTGGGGGTGGTCAAAAACCTCGAAATTTTCGGACTTTTTTTTTTTTTTTTTTTTAGTTTTTTGGAAATTACGCATCGCACAGAAAACTGTAAGAAGAGGGGGGGGGGGGGGGGTGCTTTGAACATAGTCGTCACACATAATCACTATGAAAAGGAGATTTTTGAAGCCGTATTATCTAATGTCAGGGTAAAAAAAAAAGCTGCAAATTTACACAAGGGTTTATAATTCTTTGATGTACGTTACTTGTGCAAAAATTTAATTCTGTGTCAATGAAAACATTTTTGAAAAAAAAACAATTTTTTTAGGATTTTTTTTTTTTCAAAAATTATTTATTTTTTTCACGAAAAATATTTAACCGCCTGGGATCCTTCAAAAATCCAATTTTTAGCCCCATGAAAGCCCTATAGATCGCCACAGTGAAATCGGATCGTTCCGGGAGCCCCACATATGGATTCTACGTCCAAAAATACCTCGAAAACGACACCTAACTCGATCCCATAGCTACAACTTTAAAAAACCCTCCCATAGCTCCATTTTAGCCCCATAGCGCCCCATGGGTTGGGGCGATCGAACTGAAAACCTTGCTGGCACAACTAGATGGTAAACCGAGTTTTTTGTCAAAATTTCAGATTTAAAAAAAAAAAAAAAAATCCTACGGCCCAAAACGGGCCGGACGGCGGGCGGACATTTCGGTTTTGGAATCTAGACCTGTTGAAACGGATAATGTCAAATTTTGAGTCGTCGACCTCCGTCGCGAAAACATAGGCGTATTATTCCAAGAATAATAAACCAAAAGGGTAAAAACATCATTTTTGTGACAAAACGCCTTTCACTTAGTTTATAAACAACTTATGATGATTATAAATAATCATCTTAAGTTGTTCTGGCCGATTCAAAAACCAGTGTAGGTGACGTCACGATTTTCAAATTACGTTTTCTTGATTTTCTTGGTGTGTTTGCTTTGTTGTGAATGAGATCATGCGTATTGACTCAACTTATTCGTGATATAAATTAACTTATTCGACGTGACCGATTCCTCAGTTTTTAGTTTTTTAATGTTGGCCAACTCGTCGTCCAATAGGAGCTGACTTCGGGTTTCCGCCAAAATTCAAATTGGAAATTTTTCCATAAATTTTATAAATTCCTACGAACTTGCAGTTTGTGCTTTAACCCCATTTTCAGTATTATTTGGACGCCTTCCATCGATTCCATTCTTAATTATTCCTAATTGTTGGAGGGTTAATTTAGTTCAATATCGCCACATGTCTCGAGTCCGCTGTTGGTTTCTAATACGTAAGTTGATTAACGAGCCTGACGATGACGACTTCACGTTTATCTGAATAATAAATCGCTGTTATTTCAACGGAAAGCGAGGACGGCGAGACAGGCCATGATCCCGTTTTAATCTTGGAGAAATTTGAGGCTCAGTTGTAAATTAATGACGAAGATAACAAGACGAGAGTTAGAAGCCCCTCAGCCCCTGAACTTTCTCAGGCATTTCATTATGGTAAACTGTATTAAGAGATTGGTACCACTGTAAAAGGTTGAAGCCTCTGAATATTCATGTAACAAAAGTTAGTGCTCCCTTTCTCGTGCTCTCTTCAGAAGTTCCCGCTCGTGCATTCGCGAAAACAGAGGCGGGTTTACCAGGAACTTAGGCTCTCTTCAAATATACAACCACATGCCGTGAGTTCATGTCGCATGAACCACCTGTGTAGTTGGCAACGAATAATACATCTGTGGCTGAGGTGGGGATTTACTGTGGCAAATGCAAAGGAACGCAAGATGGTAAATAGTCAATTTGGCCCTACTATGCCGTTAACTTTTTTTTTTTGAGAGAGAGAGAGAGATCGTTTTTTACTGTCAGCATAAAAACGTATTGGAAAATAGTAAAAATTCAACAAGATTTAGTTATATCTATATTCTAAACTCGCAAGTAACGTCAATTAAAGTAAAGCAGTAAGGCATGTTTTATGAAGTCTTTATAAGTCAGGAGTCCAACCGTCCGCTTCCACGAAAAAGTCCTCCAGAGATTACGGTGCCAATGCTCTGAGAAACCGACCTGCTTGAGCTTTGAAGGAGCTTTTATTCATCATGTTGAACAGTTTTATCGCCCACCAGTTCGAAGCCTCACGCTGGTGCATCCAGCCGAACGACATCAGGCACATACTTGGAGGCATTCCGTGTATTGTAATTGTGGGATGCGACGACGAATGCCACAGAATTTTCCTATGGGTACAACAATCGTTCAAGAAAGTTCGAGGCTGGGATAGTAAGGACATTTAGATCCCTGAAAGCCTGACGACAGTCCTACGGAACGGTAGGCCTCCAACTACGCGAATAGCTCTCCTCTGAGCCGCAAACACCAGTGACGCTGAAGGGGCATGCGGCATGTAGCCTTGGAATGAAAGCAGGCATAGTAAACCGCAAGGGCAGCCTCCCTCTGTAGCTTATTTGACAATTGACGCCGAAGAAACGTGTCACTGTTGAGAGCACTGACGGCGGCCTCGCAATGGCTCCTCCAATTCAATCTAGGATCGAGATGCACTCCCAACAATTTAGCACTTGAGGGATTCGAGGAAATCGTTGTCAACGAACGCAGGCCAAAATACATAGTGACAGACTTCGACTCATTCATAGTCAGACCGTTGCTATTGAACCATCAACACACAACCTCCCCAGTTCCGCCGGTCACACCCTGAAGAGCATCGATGCAAACTGCAGGTGGAGCCATCAGCGAAAATGACGGAAAGCGAGTCGATGCTTCCAGGAAGATCATTCACATTAATGATGAATAGTAAGAGGGGACCCAAGACCGAACCCTGCGGTACTCCGAAAAGACCGGCAAAGAGCCCGAAAGCTGGCCACCAGCACGGACCCGACAGATACGCATGCCCGGATTAAGGGTGGGGGGGGGGGGGGGGGGGCTATAGCCCCGGGGCGCACACCCCAAGGGGGCCACTTCGCCATCGTTGATTTTTTTTTTTTTTTTTTTTTTTAAATTAACAAACCGTTTTTCCTTATGCTGATCTCCAATAAATTGTTTTCCTGAAAAAGAGGAAGGTAAACGGAAAGTTTCAAGTTACCTACCTTCCAGCTACTGCTCCAAACCGGAACACCTCATGGAGTCGTCTATGTCTACATACACTACACTCCCAACGCGACTTATAGACCTCACGGATTTTCCACGCTGTAGCGGTGGTTCAGAGTTTGCTAAGCGGGTTGGACTCTGTACTGCATTTGGTTCATAAAACAAAAATAATTTATTAAATTTTTGGTTTATTATTCTAGGAATAGGTAATACACCTATGTTTTCGTGACGGAGGTCGACGATTCTGATTGGCCTCAAAATGTGAAAAAAACCAAAATGTCCATCTGCCGTCCTCCATCCGCTGTACAGAGCTTCTTAGGGTGTGTCTAATGCCATTTCTGGCCCATCACAATCTTTCTCGTACCTTCTGCTCTCTTTCGTCCCCCAGTGGAAGTGCACTTATCGTTGCTTAAATCTTCTTTCTTCTACCTTGTTCTTCAGATCCCCCCTAGGGGGAGTACATTGGGCCCTCCTGTCCACTCTGGTGTGCCTGGGATGGACCAATGTGGAGGCGCCAGGTTTTAAAGGAGGTCTTATCATTATATTGGCTCGAAATTCTTTGGAACAGGAGTCATCGCAGCGGACCTACCTACTATTCCACCTCTTCTCGTAACTTGCAGTTTTCGGATCATGGGTGGTTGCTCTCTCCACGTTTACTTGTCTGGTGGAGGGCGAATACTTCTACAAATTTTCCTCCCCTCCCTAAAACTAACACGACCAGCCTAGACAAAAATAAAATCTGAACACACATACAATGACACACACTGAAATTGAACACGCATACAATGACGTCCGCCATCTGCCGTCCGGGCCGTTTTGGGCAGTATAGGGGGCCACTTTTAAGTCTCAGCCCCGAGGCCCACGAGAGGTTAATCCGGGGCTGCAGATACGAGAGCAATGGCCATCTCACCCAAGTTAAAATGTTTGTGCTTAGCAATCAGTCGCTGATGAGGGACGCAGTCGAAAGCCTTTGAGACGTCTGCAAAACGTTCAGAGGCATATTCACCCCTCTTTGTAAGTGACAGGATAGCATCCTTTGTCGCACGTCTGGAGCGGAAACCAAACTGATGCTGGGAAAACAGATCGTTCAGCTCGAAATACTCGGCCGTTTGTCGCTTCATGGTTTTTTCGATTATTTTTGAAAATACGGAAATGTTCGAAATAAGGGCGATAGTTTTTCAAGTCAGAGCGTTCTCAATTCTTGTGCAATGGAAGAATTTCCGCAGCCTTCAAACACCGAGGAAACCTGCCGCTTTGTTTTCAAATGACAATAAGTTCAGTGAAAACTAGTTTCGGCGACTACATGACTCCGACGTTTTCTTCTGCCCAAGTTTCTCATTAGCAACCGTTCATTTAGCGCGACATTAATCTCAAATCTCAGCTGCCCAACTCCAGAAAGGTCGGCGCAACAATCGTTTCTCAGCCCTTTTCAATTCGACAGACCTTTCCCCTTCCCGGCATTTCAAAAGAGATCCAACTTGCTAACTTGCATTAATTACGAGTCGGCAGGATTCATAGAAACGGAAGCAACTTGAGTTTACCTTGCCCTTTTCTAGGTAGCGGTTGTTCCGAGGAGCTTTCAATTAGCAAGTTATTTAGAAGGAGTTGGAGTGGAGAGCTCAGGGATGGACTTGAGTAGTGAGGTGGTTAGGGAGAGAAAACGACTCCTCTGCTAAGTACTAAATTGTTTATTTAAATAGCCCAAGGGTTTATTATTTTTTGATACTGGTTACTCGTGCAAAAATTTAATTCTGTCAATCTATACAATAATTGTATTACAATTATTATTATTATTATCTATACAATACTTTAATTATTAAAGTTGTTCGTGTCCGTATGTATTCACTCCTCGCTAACCCGCCTCAACGGTAAGGCCTAGAGCAGGGATTCCCAACCTGGGGGGCACGCCCCCCTTGGGGGGGCGTGAAGGGTCTCCAGGGGAGGCGCGATCAAGGCCCAAAAACTGACAAAAAGTCTTTCACGTAGTTTATAATCATTTAACGTGACGTCACCTATAGTGGTTCCGGTTTCCAATCAAAAAACACCAGAGTGCAGGTCGATTTTTTCTTCTATTTTAGATTTTTTCTTGGCATTTGGCTCTGATGACACTGGAGTTACGCGAAAATGGCTGTGTTCGCTTTGGTGTGAATGTGATCATGCTTATTGACTCAACTTATTTGTGATATAAATTAACATAATCTTAATCTAGTTTTTAGTTTTGTAATGGTGGCCAACTCTTCGAACAATAGGAGCTGACCTCGGGTTTCCGCCAAAATTCAAATAGAAATTTTTCCATAAATTTTATAAATTCATACGAGCTTGCAGTTTGTGTTTTAACCCCATTTGTAGTATTACTTAGCATTTTTGAGGAGGGGGAGAGTATAATTACATAGAACAACGGGGGGGGGGGGGGGGGGGGAATGGTGTTCACACCGACCTAAGTGGGGGGGGGGGAGGTAAAAAAAGGTTGGGAACGCCTGGCCTAGAGAGACGGCGTTTTTTCCGTCGGGTTCCGCGTAGGTGCGGATGTGTCGTAGACTGTAATTTAGATGAATGGGGGGGAATAATTAAAGTATTAAACTTGGGATGTGGTTTATTCATTAACGATAAAAGATTATCTCTCAACCGGTTACTTGTGGGAGGAGGTTGATGAGCAGTTTAGACAACATAACACCTTACCTTCAAGTTTATCATCACAAACTTAAATAAAATAAATTGTCTCTTCTGATTAGGTTCAAAGATTTTACTTCACCATCTTGATGCTGTTCAGTCTTCCATGTCGTAGAGTTTGAACCTGTAGGGCTTCTTAATTTCGCGTCCATACCGGGATTTGTAGCGGATGGGCGATGTCGCAACTGGTTCGGGAGGCTGACTGTTAGGGGGAGTCTTCAAATGGAGAGATTTCGTGCTCACAGGGCTCTTCAAGGGTCCTGGGGCAGGAGTCTTCTTATTTGGGGATTGTGTCTTCTTTGGAGACCCAGGGCTTTGTGGTAGGTCGATTGGATTTGTAGAGACAGAGCGCTTGCGAAGGTGGATGGAATTTCGGCGATACATCTGTCCTTCTGAGTCTTGACAGAGATATGATCGAGGTTCATCGAGTACCTTTGATACAAATCCAGGTTTCCAAGATCCTTTCCACTGTATCAGGATGGGTTGCACTTCAACAAAGGGAGATTTTTCTTGAACTCCATGTCGATCGTAATTGGCTTTTGCTTTGTCCTTCAGCAACTGCATCTTTTTCCGGTCTTCTTTTGGTATTTTAGGCTCTAAAATTTTTACTGTAGCCGGTAGAAAATTGCGCAGATTTCGGCACATGAGCAACTGACTTGGAGAATATTCAAGACCTGATATGGGGGTCGTTCGGTAGGTACTCTAAAAGCGCTTTCTGGAGATCGTTGTTCTTTTTCATCAGTCGTTTGGCGATCCCAACTCCTTTTTCAGCAAGACCATTCGATCTGGGATAATTTGGGCTCGACGGGACTACTTTGAATTTCCATTCATTGGCAAAGGCTTGGAACTCACTACAGTTGAATGGGTTATTATCGCAGCGCAGGATTTCCGGGATACCCATGGTGCTGAATAATATTTTGAGTTTCTAAATACATTCAGCCGCTGTCTTTGATGCAATGGGCATGACCTCTAGCCATCGAAAATAATAATCTACTGCGATCAACAGGTACTTGCCTCCAAGCTCCGCGATGTCAATTCCTATTTTCTGGAACGGGAATTGAGGAATTTTCGACGAGATGAGTGGTTCCTTTGAGTTGGCATACTGAAACGTTTGGCATGTTTGGCATTCATTGACAAAGCTCGTGATTTGTTGAGTCATTCCTGGCCAGGACAATATTTTCTGGGCTCGGGCGAGAGTTTTCTGTACACCCATGTGAGCTTCATTGTGTATTTTCGTAATCACATCACGCTGGAGACTCATCGGGATAACAATTTGATCGTTGAGGAATAAAATGCCTTCCTTTTCCACTATCATCACGAAGACCGTATAATACTCGTCGTAAGGCAGTAGGAATTTTTTTAAATCTGAAATTTTGACAAAATACTCGGTTTACCATCATTTGTGCCCGCAAGGTTTTCAGCCCTATCACCCAAACCCGTGGGGCGCTATGGGGCTAAAATGGGGCTACGGAAGTGTTTTTTGAAGACTTTTGGCTATGGGATCGAGTTAGGTGTCGTTTTCGAAGTATTTTTGGAAGTAGAATCCATTTTTTGGGGTCCCGGAACGATCCGATTTCACTGTTGCGATCTATAGGGCTTTCATGGGGCTACAAATGGGATTTTTGAAGGATCCCAGGAGGTCAAATATTTTTCAAGTAAAAAAACAAAAAAATTAAAAAAAAGAAACTTTTTTCTAAAATTAAAACAAATTTCTAAAAAAAAAAAAAATTTATTGACACAGAATTAAATTTCTGCACAAGTAATCTGTATCAAACAATAATAAACCCTAGTGTAAAATTTGCAGCGTTTTTGTTTTTTACCCGAAAAATATTTGACCTCCTGGGATCCTTCAAAAATTCCATTTTTTAGCCCCATGAAAGTCTTACAGATCCCCACAGTGAAAATGGATCGTTCCGGGACCCCGAAAAATGGATTCTACGTCCAAAAATACTTCGAAACCGACACCAAACTCGACCCCATAGCCAAAACCCTTCAAAATAAACCATCCCGTAGCCCCATTTCAGCCCCCAAGCGTCCCACGGGTTTCGGGCGATCGGGCTGAAAACCTTACGGCCACAACTAGATGATAAACCGAGTATTTTGTCAAAATTTCAGATTAAAAAAAAAAAAAATTCCTACTGCTCAAAACGGACGGCGGACGGACATTTCGGTTCTGGAATCTAAACCTGTTGAAACGGATACCTAATGTCAACTTTTGAGGCCGATCCAATTCGTCTACCTTCGTCGCGATAACATAGGTGTATTACTCCAAGAATACTTTACCAAAACGGGTTCCATCGTTTTAACCGGCGACCTGACGGTATACTCGATGGTGATTTGGCTTGATTCACGTATCTGCCACGCATTGTAATGGTTATTTAGTGACCGAACATTTCACTTGGTATGAAAATGAGATAATTGGTTCAAACAAGGCAATCAGCATTATGAATAACTTTTGAGCATTGATGACGTTTCATATACGGGCTTTGTGCCCCTTTGGTAACGTTTGATAACCTATTTGATTAAAGGTTCGACGGTGGAATACCTCCTGAAACCCGATGTCCCTGATGACGTTGAACGCTCGATTATCAATGAATAAGCTCGTTACGGTGGTTCGCCCCGAGGTTAAAGCAAACGTTCGAAGTGGAGTAATAACGGGCACTGAATTCCCTTTGGACTTTAAAAACCGAAGGCTGACCCATTGAACTCGATACCCTCATCACATACGCTCGTAATAAACCCCAATTCTTCTCATTTGGCCTTCGTGTCGTGTTTGTTGTTGTCGTCCGTGGAATTTTGGAGTTTTCCTCCGCCCGCTAAACAAACAATCTGCGTTCATCTTGTTCCACACCTTCTAATTTGCATCCAGAAGCAATACTCCCTTGTTACATCCACAACCGCTATCTTTCGGCACGTCTTCCCTTCACAACACCACCAATTTATAGCTCCACCTAGACTCTTTCCTTTCCCCAAACGCTATCCCATGATTAATTGCCCAAAGCCGAGAGCCTTGACAGGGTAATTTTCTCAACACTTAATCAAAAGACGGTTCATCAATTTATTTTTGCTTGGCTCGATAAAACCAATTAATATCTCATGAGGCTAGCAAAAACCGCTCGCCCCTTTTCCCAACTATTTTTTTTTTTTTTTTTAGATAAAAAAGTAAGCACTTTTGTATTTCAATAAGCGACGTAAAGTTATTCACTTTAGAAGCTCCACTTGCTAAATTGATGGACAATGAAGAAGGGGTAGAATAAGTCAGACAACCTGATTTTCAATGGGTGGAGACTCGACGACTTATTGTTAAATGCATGTGTATTTATTATTAAAAAAAGGAAATACGTTACGTAGCGCATTTAATTTAAATGGAGGACTTATCCATGATCTGATATTTCTCCCGAAACTACTGGTTTATGTTCTTCGATCGAATAAGATAATATCTTAAAGGTAAGAACTTATAGTATCTTCTTACGACTTGATAGTATCTTCTCTTTGAACGGAAATTTGGGGCAATAGCTGGATGGAGATGTCCTACTGATAACATAAATTTTTGAAAGAATTTTCGGAATAAACATTCTAGGCAGCATATTCATAATATGAATATGCTGCATCTGAACTATGGTGCATCACATGTAATATTATTACATGTGATGCACCATAGTTTTAGAATGGCCCTTCTGTGCGATGAAAATTGCGGAACTTCCATTGTACGTGAAAATCGACCGAAATAGAAACGTTGCATTTATTTTCGTGTTACATTTTTAACGGAGACCCCCCCCCCCCCCCCCCCCCCCCATAACCACGTCCAAAAACCAACAACAATGAAGGCACTTCGATGTCCGTCACCTCTTCCTTTTTGTTGTAGTTTCATTAATTAATAATACTTTTCCTTTCAATCACCACATCTTGAACAAAATTATCATCTTCCATCGCGTGAAGTTCGTCATTAAATCCTACTTTAATTCACAAAGGGAACATGGCCGAAAAGTTGATTTTGAGGTTTCGGTAATCGATGGAATCGTCTCGTCAAAACCTTTCTAACTCAATGGGGCTTAAAGGTGAGAAATGACCTGTAAAATTTATATAACGCTATATTTAATAAGAACGCTGCATATTTTACTCGAGGGTTGATTATTCTCTGATATAGATTACTTATGCGAACGTTAATGATTAATTAATAATTAACGAAGCATGAAGAATTAATCTACGTTTTGTTGCTAACTCGTTCATTGTTGCTCTGTTCATTTTTCATGTTAAGCGTTTTTTAACCTCTTGAAGTTGATACGCTGATAAAATGTTTTAAAACAAAATTTTAAAAAAACATTCTGGACATTGTTCGGACATAATTAGGCCCTCGAAAAATGGATTATACGTCCAAAATTACTCGGAAAATTGTTGACCTCCTGGGATCCTTCAAAAATCCCATTTGTAGCCCCATGAAAGCCCTATAGATCCCCCACAGTGAAATACGATCGTTCCGGGACCCCGAAAAATGGATTCTACGTCCAAAAATACTTCGAAAACGACACCTAACTCGATCCCATAGCCAAAATCCTTCAAAAAAACCTCCCGTAGCCCCATTATAGCCCCATAGCGCCCCACGGGTTTGGGCGATCGAGCTGAAAACCTTGCAGGCACAACTAGATGGTAAACCAAGTATTTTTTCAAAATTTCAGATTTTCGTTGGAAATTTTGGATTTAGGGTGTTTGTATCAGCTTGATATTAACGAAAATTGGAAAACTAGGTAGTCTAGGAACGTAAAATTTCATGCTCTACAACTTTCATTCCATGGATTTTTTCATTTAGATGACTCATTTCAGAGCTGGAGACATGATAAAAGTCGCCTAGTGTGAATTTTTCCAGAGTTGGTAAAAATAGTCGTTATTCAACTTCCGATCACGCCCATATTCCTTGACGGAATTTCAACTTTTATATACTCATTCGACGCGTAATTTAATGCTCTTTCATTTTGATAATGTGCGTTATTTTGATAGGATCCGTCATTTCCAAGTTATAGGCCAAAAACTGAAAAAAGGATAACCATTTCATGGTTTTTTCGGTCCCACGAAATTTTCCCGAGGGTTAGGAGGTCGAAAACTTGGATAACTTACCTTCTCCACAATGTATACAAGATAAAAAAAAAAAAAAAAAAAAAAAAAACCTACCTCATTTAACGCACCTGCCACCCCCTTTTGTCGACGCCGTTCCTGGACTAGTTGGTGCCTCGGGGATTTGTTGGCCCTGATCCTCCCTAAGGTAAAACTAAGTAGTTCCAGATCCAAACATCCGAATAAAAGAAGGTCCTTCAGCGCCCCATTGCGAAAAAAAATATTGTTAAAAAAACGTAAATGTCCCTGAAATAAATATTTTCACAACTTCCTCTTCGGTGGTACGTAATAGAAAGTTACCTCTTCGAGTCAGCAAATTCGGGATGTTATTGTGATTCTGCATACACCTAACATGAATTGCAGCGAATGAACAAGGTTTCCAAATGTCATTCTGTCCTCCCCCATCCGGACGTATTGAATCCTAATGTGTTCCTGCAATACATTACAACTCGGAATAAGCCATCCGGATGAGTGATCGGCGAGGGTTTATTCCACGGATCGATGAACCCGTTGGTGGTACAGCTTCCTGTAAAAAGTTTACTACTCGATAAAAGAACAATTTTGTCCGCAGGACACGAAACGATGGCAACTGCGAGGTCCTGCAGACGTTTTTATGCTCTTCGGACGCCTCGAACCCCCACTAATGCAACTTTCCCGTTAACCTGAAAGTAAACTAGTGGGAGTCTCATCAATAAAAAGCACAGATTGCTGTAAACAGGACGGTGGCTCAGTTCCTTCCAGAAGCAGCCTTCATAAATAATTCGAAAGGGAAGTCGTTAACTAGCTCGGGTCCAAACCTAACTTCCATTTCCTAGCAGTGAGTAAAGTACACTTTAACCCTTTCCAACGCTCCATCGGGAGTGCCTTATAATGCTTTTCCGTCAGGAGAACTTTTCTTGACGAACAACACACGTGCGAAGATAAATTAAGGGCAATTCTCAGGCGTTCGAGGGACCTTACCCTGGAGAGGTTTACTGAATCATGACAGTCGTTCAAGTGTAAGTTATCGATAGTTGACTGGTGATATACAACATACAGGTATCACCAGAGGATAAAACTAGCTCAAAATTGACCCAAACCTGAACATCCTAAAAACAAAGATCCTTAAGCGCCAAAATCTTACATGACTTGACTTGACGAAGAATTGATGAAGAATGACTTGATGAAGATTTTGACAAACTGAAATTGAACGCTGCAAATTTTACACAAGGGTTTATAATTCTTAGATACAGGTTACTTATGCAGAAATTTAATTCTGTCAATGAAAAAAAAAATTGTAGACTTTTTTTTTACATTTTTTTTTTTCAAACATTTTTCGTTTTTTACTTGAAAAATATTTGACCTCCTGGGATCCTTCAAAAATCCCATTTGTAGCCCCATGAAAGCCCTATAGATCGCAACAGTGAAATCGGATCGTTCCTGACTCCAAAAAAATGGATTCTACGTCAAAAAATACATCGAAAACGACATCTAACTCGATCCCATAGCCAAAAGCCTTCAAAAAAACCCTCCCGTAGCCCCATTTTAGCTTTTTCAAGGGTAAATTTTATCAAAATTTGAGCTTAAATTGGAGAAAATGAGTTTTTCGAAATGTGTTTTTGCACCAGTAGTCGACATAGGGAAAGAAGACTGTTTCAGTAGTCGACAGGGGGTAATGCACTAGGTAGTAGTCGACAGGTGGTGGCCCAAAAACCGCCGTTTTTTTTGTTTTTGTTTTTTTTTTTTTTTTTGTTGGTTTTCGGTCATTTTCACCCATACGTAGATAGAAGCGTCTGGACGAAAAATTTCATTCAATGATTTTTCAAAGAGTACAAAATTCTGCGTCGAATGAGCACCCTATCGATCCAATCCGGTTTAGCCGTCTGGCCGAAACCGAACGTCAAAGATGTGCAATGTTTTCCAAAAAGGGGAAAACTGAATTTTGAGCCCCTTTTAACGCTCCAACAGTCACAAATCACCTAGTTGATATTCTAATGGTAGGTAACTACTTAGTAATATTATTGAAATTATGTGGCTTGTAACGATGAGAAACCACCCTGTCGTCTACTGACTCAGCAGCAGATTACAGAATGATTCAGTTGTCGATACCCCCTGTCGACTACTGACAATGAGCGTTTTTTTTGCACCCATAGCCGGAAAACAGTCAAAAATCGTTAAAATGGCAAATATTTTGGATCAACATAAACCTGAAACGCTGGGAAACACAGAAACTCAGGAAAGATAGAAATATATCAAGTGATATCAGGTGAAAATTGCATACAAACTCTAAGCCTTCCAGCTAACGAATCACGATCGTCTAGATCTCGCGGAAATATAAGAGAGTTTTTGTCTTCTACGTAGCTACTGTTTTCGTTGGAACGAAAAGAGAAAAAACGAACTGCGCATGCGCCAACAACGAGAAGGGTCTCGTACAAACGAAAAGGGTTTTCGTACCGACGTGAAGCGAAACGCGAACGAAAAGCGGTTTTCGTTGTTACGAAACCCTTCTCGTAGTTGGCGCATGCGCAGTTCGTTTTTCCTACTCTGTCGTAAAGGATCCGCCCCAAGGTCAACGTAAAATAGTTAGCATCTTCGTGTGCTCGCGCTAGGGGCTGCTCCTCTCGTTTCAACGAAAAGTTCGCACGTGAAGAACAAAAACTCTCTATAGTTACATTTCCTTCCGCATCTAGCTCACGTAGCGCTCATATCGGCCTAAATCAGCTGTTCCCGCTCTTCGTTTGTTGTGATCAGTGTGTTCGTGATGTCAGATTCCGGCAATCTTTTTTAAAATTCTTTGCCCTGGACGATCGTTAACGAATCACCTCAGAAACGGTGGCCATGACGACTGCAATCTTTCACCTTTTTCGGGTTTTCCCGCTCGTTTCCATGGCAACTTCCAATCAAACATTCAGAAGACATACAAGGATCAAGAGCGCCACTCAGGAATGCAAATCTGTGTCCTTAAACTTAGCTTTTTTCATTTTTCGAAGGGGGTGTCGACTATGGGTACTTTTACATTAATTCGCCTATGTACGTAATCGCGACGGGGGTCGAACATTCTGATCGGGCTCAAATTTTGACATTATTCGTTTCAAGACGTCTTGATTCCAAAAACGAAATAATTACCGTCCGCCGTCTGAACCGTTTTGGACAGTTTTTTTTTTTAAGATGATTTTTTTAAATAATAATAATTATTATTATTATTCGGCTGAAAATCGATTTTTAGTGAAAAATCGGGTTTTAAGTCCGATTAATTGGTACAATCGATTGTACTTGTCCGTTCTATTCGCATTCTACAGCATTACTTCTCTTTGAATCGATAGCCCATCGACCTACAGCTAGGGATGTCCGATTCTCAAAAATGAATCGATTTAAATCGAATCGATTATTTAGAAAAGTATCGAAAATAATCGCGATTATTTTTTCAAAAAGAATCGATACATCTGAGAATCGATTCTTTTCCAAATTATTTATTAAATTTCAAATTTATCAGAAGAAGAAGAAGAAGCATTATTACGTTACGAAACCTGAAATCCAATTACTAATACAATGTATTGTCATCTAACTGCTAACAAGCACCATTAAGAAGGAAAAGGTAGGTAGGAAAGCTTCAGCTGTGGCAGTGGTTGTTGTGCAACTGTTTCCATCTCTTCAGCTGTTACCTTTGGTCGTTGAAGTGACTCAATTTAAAAAATAATATTGATTCTTTCAAACATGGATCTGTTTTACAGAGCAACTGAATATAAAAATACTTGTTAAACGCAGAGAAAAGAATCGGTTTTCGATTCTGGAAATTTAGAATCGAATCGGGCCGATTCTTTAAAAAAAATAAAGTATCTTAAAGAATCGATTATTTTTTAAAAGAATCGATTTTTTGAAGAATCGATTCTTTTTTAGCGTCCCTACCTACGGGGGATCCCACTTTGGGGAAATTGTCTGAAACAGCAATGACTTTGGGGGAAAAAAAACGACGACTTTGGGGAAAGGATCTAGAAGGAAAAATACGACTTTGGGGAAAGGAGCTAGGAGAAATGTAACGACTTTGGGTAAACGGGAAACAGACGAAACTGCGTGGATCGTAGCGTAGAGCCGAGTCGTGTAGTAATACAAAAAAGGAATAATAAAAAAAAAAATAAAAAATACAAAGTGGTCAACAGCCTAAAATACAAGACTATTCCTTCATGTCTAAGTTGTAGCCAACGGTGCCTGGTCAATCAAGGTCGTAAAGGCATCGTATAACTGCTGTGGTGGCAAAAAGCTCAATGCAAAGAACTTTTTGAGCCAAAGGCCGGTCTCAGTCTGTTTGCGGTAATGTTTCAGCAATCCTTTATGTTGCTGAATGCGTCTAAACCAAGCTTGATGAAGGTGAAATGAACAACCAAATATAGTCGCGCTGGGGAAGCATTCCCTCAATGCTGCGTGCGCCGCTTTTTCGAAGTCAACGTGAAAAACTGAGAATTTGTAATTGACTTTGACCGCTGAAAGAATCAAAATTTTTATATTCATCCACAATTTCACCGTGGGATCTGTACAAACCGAAGCAGTGCACGTATGTTTGCGATCACAGCATCTAAACGAAATACACCCATCGACCATCGTTCTATGTTCGGCAAATTTATAATTGTCCACAACAGTTGTGGACAATAATAGTTACTATTACGGGCTTTCCGCGCCTACTCGTAAACTTCTGCTGAATTCGTAGCTCCATATTCAATCAAGACCGAACAAATACAAGCGTTATCGCTACTCTTCCGAAGGGGGCTACGCATTTGCCCAAAATCAACGATGGCCTTTAACCCAAAAGCAATGCCCGTCATTTCCCCAAACACATTGCGTCAACAGCGCCCTTTCACCGCTCATTTCCCCAAAGTCATTATCCTCCTACCTACAGCTATCTCTTGTATAATTGATAACAAGGCTTTCAAAACATAGACATGAGAACCATCAAAAATTTAACAGCACAAGGTACTTGAGATGCGGTTAAGATGCAAGATCTCTCAAGTATCTAGCTGAAAACATTAACGATTAGAGTATTATCTGGGCATAGTGAAAACACTGTTTTCACTCTATTCATCAACCGTTTACCAGGAAAGAGATGAATCAAGAAACCTCCTTGCAGTGTAATATCACGACGCTCAATTTCACCAACCATCATCGTGTTTATAACCGTCCGAGAAATGGATTTTTTATCTTTCCGTCTTGTTCACGTTTACGATGGCACTAGGGCACATTAATATCTTTCAACTCCGAGAAAATAGCAGTTCAGCCCCGAAGTGACGTCTGCAAACGAAGAAAACGCGTTTTATCTCCACAACCCTTGAAGGATTGCGGTCGGTGAATCAACCAAAACCCTTCTTCCTATCACTGTTTCGTTTCTTCTAACTTTGCCACAGTAAACGACCGTTCAGTTTTGCCTTGTAGTTCAGGTTCAATTGTTTGGGAGCGGCGGATGTGGAATCGGGTTGTTCTCAAGATTGATTACTTGTCCTGCCGGATTGAGTGGAGAGTGTGTAGGGGCTAGTCCGAGGTAAATAGCAGTAGCGGTAATTGAAGCGTTTAGCTGCAAAGCCCGTTTCACTTTTTTGGGTTCTTACAAAGTACTCAAGAAAGGAAGTAAACGCGATCTCAATAATTATAGAGGCATCAGCGTTATGGCATCTGGAAGAAGGTTTTGAAGCAAGATTTTGAAGGGGCAGGTTGGTGGTTGAATCTCGGAGCAGCAGGCAGGTTTTACGGCTGGTAAGTCCTGTATGGACTGACAAATTTCAGAAAAAACTACCACCAAGGGACAGGAGGTCCATTTTATCTTCGTCGATTTGGAGAAGGCTTACGACACGGTGCCGGTGGCGCGCCTTTGGCCAGCAATGGATAGAGTGGGGGTGGACAATTCCCTGATACGTCTGGTGCAGCAATAGGCCAGTCAAAATCGACCCTAAAAATCGCTAAATTCGCAAAAGCTGTGCTTCACGCGTAGCACACGAAAAACCGCGATTTTTTCGGCCTTATTTCAGTTTTTGCTGTATATCTAATTAACTATGCATTGTCCGACGAAAACTACTTTAAATATGTGACAATTTAAGCCTAACCGGAGCTGTGTAGGTCAATTAGTTTCAGAGTTATGGCACTTTGAAAATAGGCAAATTTTTCCAAGATGTGAACATTTTAGTTCAAAAAAATGAAAGTAAGATCGGACCAACCGTTCCCGTGTTATAGGCAAAAATGTGCAAAAAAACACGGTTTGTTCGAAATTTGCCACTTCTTTGCCGTGCCTGCCCCTCCCTTATCAACGCTCAAATCAAAATTTCACATAGAATAGCTGCGATGGGGAATTTATTTAGCTTTCACGAGAAAAAAAGAAATTTGGAATCGGACCAATAGTTCTTGGGCTACAGTCGAAAGCGTTCTGAAAAACGTGTTTCCGCTGTCTTCAGGTCTTCAACTAAAATGTTCACATTTTGGAAAAAATGTCCTATTTTCAAAGTGCCATAACTCTGAAACTAATTAACCTACACGGCTCCAGTTGGGCTTAAATTGTCACATATTTAATGCTATTTAAAAACTCATATAGTAGTTTTCGTCGGACAATGCGTAGTTTATTAGATATAGAGCAAAAACTGAAATAAGGCCGAAAAAATCGCGGTTTTTCGTATGCTACGCGTGAAGCACAACTTTTGGAAAGTTGCAAAATTGGGTAAACACTACCTTAATGGGTCCGAACAACATATTAAAAAAGCAGAGACACATCTCGCTTTGCGAATTTATTGTCGATTTTGACTGGCCTACAAGTGTATCAGGGAAATAGAGCTGTAGTAAAAATTGGACGAACTGTCTCCAATGAATTCCCCGTCTCTAAGGGCCTGAAGCAAGGGTGTGGCATGTCCCCGACCCTGTTTAAGGTATATTTGGAGGAGGTGCTCCGGCATTGGTCAGTTTCGTGTCAGGGAATGGGAGTCCCCCTGGGGTGGTGCACTCCTTGCTGTTTGCGGATGATCAAGTGATCGCACAGGACCGGCACGATGCGGAGTATATGTTGCGGAAACTGCATGGAGCCTTCGAAGAAGCAGGTCTAAAAGTAAATGTGGCGAAGACGGAGTGGTGGGTGGTCAGGGACGCGATATGCATGTCTCAGCCCTGTGCGCGCAGTCAGCCAATTTAAATACCTGGGTTCCGTGTTGGATGCTGATGGTGGGTGTCATGCGTTGACGCCAGAATTGGTCTTGCCCGTGCTGCTATGCGTTCGTTGAATACGGTGCTGTGGAGTAGCGAGATACATCTGCGAACGAAGAAGATGATTCTGACTGCAATAGTAGAGAGCATCTTGACGTATGGATCGGAAGGTTGGTCCCTTACAGCGAAACCGGCAGCGATTGTGTGCAGAGGAGATGGACGGATTACGGCGGAGTTGTCATGTATCAGAGTCCGGAATGCGACCCGCCAGGATCAGTAGTAGAGAGGATCGAGAGAGGGGCTCTGAAATGGTATGTGAAGCGGATGCCTGATGGAAGGTGGCCTAAAATGGTCCTCAGCTGGCCGACGAAAGAAGGGTCGGCCAAGAGTCACATGGAGGGGAGGAGTAGTTCGCACTATGAGACGACTCAATCTGGAGGACTACCTAGCTGAGGATAGGAGTTCCTGGCGTCAGGCGATTTCGGGCAACCCCTGACAAGGGGAGACGTCTCTCTAAACCACTAATTCTCAACGTGTCTGTGGCTGACTATGTGTGTGTGGGGGTATGTCAGAAGCCTACTCCTCCGAAACGGTAAGCGATACAAATACAGTGATTTTGGTGCAACTATTTTTATCTTCGTTGTTAATGGTCCTATTGAAATGGGATTTCCTCCGTATCTTACCTAGAGATCCGAATTTTAATACGAAATACCAAAACAATGGGCTCCGACGACGAGCGAATTTAGACGGCGAGTTTAATTTGAACGATCTCCAGAGATCCGGCGCGCGTTTGGCCGACCTTTGTGAGGGGACGCTGTCAGGGACCTCAGAAACAGGTGGACGACAGACAGAACGTAGCGGGCCAAGGACCTTAGAAAGGTGGAGGAGGTGGTGAAACTTTGGGGGGAAGGGGGGGGGGAGAGTTTTGGGAATCGTTTCATTCTGCGCTGATTTCGGATATATTCTGGTGTGTGGGAAGACGATTTCTCTCTCTATTCTCCTTCTGTCCGAGAAAGTGGTGTTGCCAGGGACCTTAGAAAGATGGAGGAGGCGAGGAAACTTGGGGGGGCTCATTCTACGCTAATTTCGGAAATATTCTGGTGTATGATGCCCGATTAAGTGGTCTTATGTCTGAGTGCTAGTAATAATAATAAACGAAGTACACGGCCCATTATACAAGATCCCTGGACGGTTTCAAGTTGAAACCATAAACTTTATGGAGTTTTTCAAAGTTCCAGAAAATTCAGTTCCGTGTCGATAATTAAAGGATTTCTGAAAAATGGTCAGGACTGCGGCAGTCCGACTGCCCCACTTTCCATTCCTACTTGCGGCAAAATGAGAAATTGAAGGTTGCCTCATGGGCCAAAGCGCCATTTTTCGAATTTTGGTTTGCTGCTGGTTTTCCGATGTTTTTCGCTGTTTTCAGCTGGTTAACTGTTGGGTTTCTTCCGGTTTGTTGTTGGTTTTGTACTGTTATTCCCAATAAGGGCCAAAGCGCCATTTTTCGAATTTTGGTATGCTGCTGGTTTTCCATTTTTTTTTTTTTTTTTTTTTTTTTTTTGCTTTTTTCAGCTGTTTAACTGTTGGGTTTTTTCTGGTTTGTTGTTGGTTTTGTACTGTTTTTCCCCAATTGCCCTTATGCATAAGCCGCCCTTCAAATGTGAACTGATTGCTCCTTCAAGACGATATTAACAAACTGGTCAGTTTAGATGGCAACACCTGATCTGACGTTATCACATTCGACCCATCCTTTCCCTACAGGATGTTGAGAGAGGAATACAATACAACGGAAATTTAAAGTGCCCGCGTTAAACCGTACGTAGATGAAATTCATCGGTTTAACGCGATTCGAACGCTTCTGTTGTTGATGTAATTCATTTACCGTTCGTATCGAATCATTCCCATTCCTCTCAATTTTTTTCCCCCCTCTTTTCGCTTCATCTCCGGTTTGTTCGCAAAACAACTTCACAACTGACCTAACGAATGGCCTCGTTCCGATCACCATTTTCAACCATTTCCGTTCGGCGGGAGGGTACAATTTAATTAGCCAAGCGAACGGAGTTATCGCGATTGATTTCGCGATTCCCTCCTAGAATTGTCCTCGACGGGGGATCGTTCCGTGCACGTTGCGAGCAGTTATTATTTCCGAGTCCGGCCAGCCGGAATTTCCTTGCTGATATCGGAAAATTCGTTGCGCGTTATTTCTAGCTGAACGGGTAGGTATTTCAATTGAAGGGTGCAGGGGAATGACCCCCCCCCCCCCCCCCCCCATCATTCCGGAAAAGCTGATTTCGAGAAAATGGTAAATTTAAGTTTCCGTATGAATGGAATTGACACGTGGGATAAAATTGATAATATTGACTGGAAAACCGATGAAAAATTGATAGATACAAATTTAATGGTTAAATTGATTAAAATGGCTAGATTTGAATTATGCGGTGGGGATGTGATAGACTAAAAAAAAAAAAAAAAAAACCCACAGGGTACTGCTTAGAGCCTTTGGCTAAAATTCAAGAAACATGGAACATGCTTTGCCTAGTAACGTTGCCAAGCAGAAAGAAATCAACAATTGGCAATAATTGCAACAATTATTGTTTGATAAAAAAATAGCTCATTTGTTCTCCTAACCTCCTAATACTCGTGTGACACTTCTACGTCAGCCATCTCGCGTCACGTTTTCGGGCAGTTAGCTCAAGGCTAAAGCATGTTCCATGCTAAAAACGCGATCACCTCAAAATTGTTACTGTAAGTACCTATAGTAACAATAATTGTCTGCGGCCAAACAACAGTTGTTACTGCATGGGATTTTGTGACTGTTTTCCATGGATTTTTGCCTGCTGAAACCGGAAAAAAATACTCAAAAAATTCCATCACGTCTAGTTTCTTTTTTCTTTCTTTTTTTTTTTTTTTGCAAAACTTGTTTTTTTAAATGTCGCTTGTAGTGTGATTCAGCGTTAAACCTCAATTCGGTATTTGCTGCCAGGTTGACATTTTTATGAATCGCATAGGGTTTTTCACTTTCATATTTAGTCACATCACACCCAGGAATGAGATGAAAATTTCTTTCTCCCAAAAATTCATTTAATGAAAGAGAGGAGGTAGGGGTGACGATGGGACGTCAATATGCTTACTACTGATGGAGGCTTAAGGGTAAAGGGGTAAAGACAGTGCTGGAGAATCCTCCTTGAGAGGACGGCTGACGACGTCCGCGACGGCAGCAGCCAGTCGGACGAAAATTCAGGGTGAAATTCCCTTGTTACATTTTTTACATTTACATTTACAGTGCTGGAGAATGGAAACGTATGCGAAGAAGTATAAAAGAAAAGAAGAAAAAGTTCCACAAGCAAACAGAATGCATTTTTTAGGCATTTTGTGTTGATTCGAAAACTAAACGCTGCAAATTTTACACAAGGGTTTGTTATTCTTTGACATAGGTTACTTGTGCAAAAACTATTTCTGTGTCAATGGATTTTTTTTTTTAATTTTTTTTTTTCTTCAAAAATTCTTCATTTTTTTGCTTGAAAAATATTTAACCTCCTGGGATCCTTCAAAAATCCCATTTTTAGCCCCATGAAAGCCCTATAGATCGCCACAGTGAAATCGGATCGTTCCGGGACACCAGAAAATGATTCCACGTCCAAAAATACTTCGAAAACGACCCCTAACTCGATCCCATAGCTCAAAGCCTTCAAAAAAACCCTCCAGTAGCCCCATTTTAGCCCCATAGCGCCCCACGGGTTTGGGCGATCGGTCTGAAAACCTTGCGGGCACAACTAGATGGTAAACCAAGTATGTTGGCAAAATTTCAGATTTAAAAAAAAATCCTACTGCCCAAAACGGCCCGGACGGCGGACGGACATTTGGAATCTAGACCTCTTGAAACGGATAATGTCAAATTTTGTGGCCGATCCGAGTCGTCGACCTCCGTCGCGAAAACAGGTGTATTATTCCAAGAATAATAAACCAAAAGTGCCATTTTATCGGTAGGGCCACTTTTGAAGACTATTAACTGGCTAAACTAACGGAGATCATTTGGTGGGCAAAACTCATTTTTTCAAATTTTGAACTTACTACACTTCTTCTCTCACCAGCCGATTCAAACAGCAAGCACGGAGTAACTCCGTGGGGAAGAGCTGTCCTTCCCCACAAGTTCGCACAATCATGGGGATTATCTTCGGCACTGTCCTTCTTTGAACCCAGATTTGACAGCAATGACGTTGTTTTTTTGTCTTTATTTATTTATTTTTTCACCAAACATGACCTTCTGATTCTTCACCTCAACTTAACCGCTCATTCTTTTTTTCCTTTGACATTTTCTCGACGATTGATGATAAGGATTTTATCATTATTAATGAGACGAATTATCCACGGGATTATCTGCCATTACTTTCGTCGCGTTCGTTGACGATGTGGAAAAGTGGAAGCCGTTTTGGAATTTAGTAAACAGCCGTTTTCGCGGTTTCCTTCAACGAGGGAAATGGGGGAGTTCGATTTCACAGTTCCCGGGGTTTATGATGATTAATGACTCGACGAAATCGCCTCGGCGTAAAGTACCGATCCGAACCAACCAAAACTCCACTGCGTCACGTAAACATACTTTGCCCCCATTACACACTCAATTAATCTTGATCCACTCATGATGGCCACCGTGCGTGATTAGACCGTGGACAAATTTGAAATTAACTTTTCGAGTTTGAGAGCGCGGAAGGGGGGGACTGTTCTCTTTATCCACTTAAAACATTCTTCTTGTGAAGAGAAAACCCGTTTTTCATAAAGAAGTTGGCTCGAAAAGATCGCGACGGCTCAAAGGAAGTTTTAAAGTAGACAGGTACCTGCCTCCCTCTTCACCGCCACCGTAACGACCCTAAGGACTCTTTGTCTTGAGAATTGGATAAGAGCAAAAGTTCTGTTTCACTTTGTGCGTTGGCTTATTGGTCATGGCAACAAAGCTCGTTTTTTTCAGACTGAAACGTTCCCCCCATTTTCGAGAAATTGGGGGGCCGAACAGGACAACTTTTCAAAAAAGAAAAAAGAAGAGAAAAAAAAGAAAGAGTGCTTGAATGAGAATGACAACGATATTCGAATTGAGTCGATAAGAGTGCGAGCAAGGATGATGAAAACAATAAACGAGGGGGGGGGGGGGTTATCAAAACAACGTTTCCACCTTTACAAATTTTTCAGCAAAGCCAAAAAAGCGTGTACCGTTCGCTACATTTTCTATTATGCGACCCACTTTCTGAGTTATATTCCCATAAAACGGTAAACTAACCCACTGCCTATTATCTGGTTTCCAAATTTTTATCGTGGAAATAGACTACTTCGTCTTAAATCGTCTTTTTTTAAGGTGGATTCCCTCTATCTCGCCGCATCCACCCTACATTACGTTCTCCCATCGAGTTCAAGCCATCGTTTGAGATTATCACCTTTTTCAAAACCGCAATTGAAAAAGAATGAAAGGATGAAAAAAAAAAAAAAAAACGCTACTAACTTTACACTAGGGTTTATTATTCTTTGATATAGGTACGTTACTTGTGCAGAAATTTAATTCTGTCAATAAAAAAATTTCAGAAGAAAAAAAAATTTTTGGATTTTTTTTAAAATGTTTTGTTTTGGTTTATTATTCTTGGAATAATAGGTACACCAATGTTTTCGCGACGGAGGTCGACGACTCCGATCGGCCTCAAAATTTGACATTATCCGTTTCAAGAGGTTAATTAATTGCAAAACTGACATGTCCGTCCGCCGTCCGGGCCGTTTTGGGCAGTAGGAATTTTTTTTTTTTAAATCTGAAATTTTGGCAAAATACTCGGTTTACCATCTAGTTGTGCCCGCAAGGTTTCCAGCCCGATCGCCCAAACCCGTGGGGCGCTATGGGGCTACGGGAGGGTTTTTTTGAAGGATTTTGGCTATGGGATCGAGTTAGGTGAAGTTTTCGAAGTATTTTTGGACGTAGAATCCATTTTTTGGGGTCCCGGAACGATCCGATTTCACTGTTGCGATCTTTAGGGCTTTCATGGGGCTAAAAATGGGATTTGTGAAGGATCCCAGGAGGTCAAAATTTGACAAAATATTTAATATTTGTCAAATTTATTTGAATATTTAAAAATATTTAATATTTGTCAAGTACTTAAAAAGGAAAACTTTGAAAAAAAAAAAAAATCAAAAAACTTTTTTCTAAATTTTTTTTCATTGACACAGAATTAAATTTCGGCACAAGTAACCTATTTCAAAGAATAATAAACCTTATTGTAAAATTTGTAGCTTTTTTTTTTTTTTACTTGAAAAATAGTTGACCTCCTGGGATCCTTCAAAATTCCCATTTCTAGCCCCATGAAAGTCCTATAGATCGCAACAGTCGAATCGGATCGTTCCGGGACCCCATAAAATGGATTCTACGTCCAAAAATACTTCGAAAACGACACCTAACTCGATTCAATAGCCAAACCCTTAAAAAAAAAAACCTCCTGTAGCACCATTTTAGCTCCACAGCGCCCCACAGGTTTGGGCGATCGGGCTGAAAACCTTGCGGGCACAACTGATGGTAAACCGAGTATTTTGCAAAATTTCAGTTTCAAAAAAAAAAAATCCTACTGCCTAAAACGGCCTGGACGCGGCGGGGAGTTTTAGGACTGCCACCCGCCTACAAAAAACCATTAGGACTGCCACCCAAACGTGTAGGACTGCCACCCGCTTGATCGAAAATAGATGTTAGGACTGCCACCCGTCACTCACAGAATGGAAAAATGGGAGTTTTAGGACTGCCACCAAAAGGTAACAAAAAGGAAAGAGAGGGTTAGTGAGGGGTGTCAAAATGAGGGTGTCGTTTGAAGGAGACCCTCTGTAGGGGTGAGGCCTGTTTAATTCCTGGTTAAAATGGGCGTGGAATGCCTCACATGCGTTTGTGGTTCGGTTCAGTGCAGCAGACTTGCATGCCCAAAGTGTGGGTGAGAATAGTGCCTCATCATCTACATAATTGTCGTGAAGACAATAATTAATAAGATACTCAGCAAACCGTAGGGTTTCAGGCTGAGCTTTTGGTCGATTTACAATCCACTCATAGAAGACTTCAACTTCAGCAGGGTCGCAGTAGGCAAATCCAAACGACCAATGGAGCCACTTGCCAGTCTTTGATGTTTCATCCTTGTATGCGTTTGTAAGACCAAGGTCTTGAATGCGTCTATCCTACCTGCGTTAAAAGTAATATGTTATGTAAATGAATTGCTCAGCAATTATTAAGTAGGCTTTGCAATTCGGCGTACAATTTTTTCGGATTACATCACGCATCGAAAACTCAATGATCATCGGCCAAATGGTCTTTTTGAACTGGAAATATGTCAACCCAAACTGGTTCCTCACATCCTTCCTAACATTTCACCGCGGCTAGTCTCCAACCGCAGAACCTCTGCATTTCAATACAGAACCAACGGGTGGCAGTCCTACACACATTTCCGACCACGACGGGTGGCAGTCCTACACACATTTCCGACCACGACGGGTGGCAGTAATAACACGAAGAGCCACTTTTCCCCCCGCCATTTCAATTCTGAATCAACGGGTGGCAGTCCTAATACGCCCAATCTAGACCTTTTGAAACGGATATTGTCAAATTTTGAGGCCGAGCCGAGTCGCGAAAACATACCTAGGTTTATTATCCCAAGAATAATAAACCAAAATACAGTTTTTTAAATATTTTTTTATTGAAAAAAATAAAATAAAAAAAATAAAAAAAATAAGAGAATTAATTTTTGCACAATTAAGTAAAACCCTACAGCAGTAATATATTTATTTAAATTTTCTGGCGTTTATAGTAAACGTTTCCAGTGTGAATTGTTCGTCGAAAATCTTTGCTATTCTAGTTATCGTCAGAAAACCGGAGATATCCGGCAGAAAGTAGTAAATCTCGGGAAAAACATGGGAACGGAACTTTTGCTTTTTTTTTTTTTTGCTAGAGTTCCGCCTTTTGACGGAAAAGCCAAGAAGACGAAGAAAGGCTAAAATCAGAAGTTTTTTTTTTTTTTTTTTTTTTTTTTTTTTTTTCAAGAAGAATGGCTCCTAGATGGGACTTGGTGGTCAGCTATTATATATCAACTTCTTTTCCCCTCTTTTACGGGGTACATTATATTGACGGAAGCACGCTGGCTCAGTCTGAATGCACCTCACTTCTCGCCTCCGGTTCCCTGTTTACCGGAGAATGCCAGTGGTTTATTTTTTTCTCTCTCTTCCCCCCGACATTTTGATTCGACAGAGAAAGCCCCTGTACGCTGAAGTTTGTTGCTGTTGAGGGATAAGCTTTGTTGTTCCCGAGTGAAAGAGAAGCGGATGAACACACTTTGATGAGGGCACGTCTTTAAGGAAGTTTGATGTTCCGTTGAGTTTCGACAGTAACTCTGAAGACTATGGGAGGTAACGACGCGCAGCCAAACTTTGAGGAGGTCCAAGGCCCTTTCCGTTGTTAAGTTTTTCATATTTCTCTGAGACCTGGATAAATTGCGGAATACTTTTCAATTTTGTTTTGTCTAAATTTATTCAACTTCTTGCTCTCGCTAACATTGGACAGTTTTGAACCTGAGCAAGAAAACTGGTGCAGCGTAAAATTGCCTTCAATTATTGAAGCAAAAGCAATTTACGCTTTTCATTGAAGGCACTGTGGGAGAATATTGCAACGTCGCCACATTCTGTGTGTTATTTGTCCGAACGTCATCAACTTTCCACCCACATTCATTTAAAAGGTCAATATAATCAACATGGTCAACAATTTTCACTTGACCCAATATTACTAATATTATCAACGACAATAATGAGCTCCTTTAAGATTCCTTAATGATTTTTAAAAATGTTTTTCCTGCAAAGGTCGTGCTTCAAAAGTTATGAAAACGGGTCCATATTGCAGAAAACCCGTTTCAATTATTTATAGGGCCTTAGGAAAAATATGATATTTGAATTCCGAGGTCTGGAGAGGGTACATGACGTGGGCTGCTTCGTCGTCTTTTGATTGGCCGGGAGATCCCTCTCTCTCTCATCTACGCAAGTCAGCCAACTTTGCTACGCGAAAAGTCGACCCCAAAAATCGAAAATCGGGTTAATCATTATAGAAGGTCATTCGAAAATTGAGCATCGAGGTTATTATCAAAGAAGGTGATTCAAAAATCGACCCGGGCCGAGTGTTTTTATTCCGATTCTGTTCAGATTTATTATTTAGCGCTCTGGCGGCTCAGCGCCCAACTACTCGACGCCCAGCCTGGCGAGGTGTGACGTCAAATATGCCCGGCGTTCATTTCAAAATCTCTAACATTTCGAAAACAGCTCAGCACGTACCTATACGGATTTTCGAACTAAAAATTGGGGTATATGGGTTTTAAAGGGTGCTTAATCCGAATATGTTGTCAGAAATGCTGAATTCTGACCTTTTCAAGAAGCCCATTGTCTTAATTATTACACTGGTCTACAAAAAAGAAAAAAAAAAAAAAGTGACGAGCGAGTTGGCGGCTTCTTTTCACTTTTTCTAGGGGTTTTCGAGGGCGCGGAATCCGAAAATGATAGCAGTTTATTTTAGTTGGTTCAAATAAGGCTTTGTTTTTTTTTGTTTGCTTTTTTGGCCAACTGAATTTTCCAGTAATCACCGACTTCACTCAAACTTCTTCACTCATCTTATAGCAAATTTACTGTAGATTCCGAAGATATACTTACATTTAGTCTAAAACCTTTTGAAACTTTCAAAAACCTCAAAAAACTGCTGACAAATGAGCAAAAATCGCGTTTTTCAACGGTTTTTTTCTTATATTCCTCTCTCAGCTCGCTCCAAACAGTCCTGAAAAAAAAAAATCGGGGGTACATTTTTGAAAGCTTAGACCTTTCTGAACAGAATGAGACCAACCGCGACTCTCAAAAATTGAAACTAAGGGATCTACAATTTTTCAAAGTTTGGCAACTTAAAATAGGGAACTTGATTCTCTACACAGAATTTCCCTCCAGCGATTCTCCCAAGAGGAAAATAAACTTGAAATTTTTATCAGACCTCTTCCCCGTCAACCCTGACTAAAATTTCAAGGCGATTGGTCGAACATTTCAGAGATGAGATGTTTTATATAATTCAGGTAGGTTGGTGAACTGTCTCATGATAATGAGCTTTTCTTGGGCCTCGCTACTCAATGCGAATTCTATAAACAGACGGTTCGTGTTTGTGCTTTTTAACTGCAACTTGGGAAACCAAACTGGGAAAGTCGTTTATTAAAATACATGTTAATCTGAATTCAATTCTTATCTTCCTACATAGTCCAGTCAAATAGGATCCGGAGGTTAAAATAATTGTTGGAAAGCTGGAGAAGTTTTTAATCACTTTAGTATGGTTCTAATAGAAGTATCCTAGGTTTGCACCCTTCTCCGCTTCCTGCGTATGATGGGGGGTCCAAAAAACCTCGAAATGTTCGGACTTTTTTCAGTTATTCGCTTATATCTCGAAAACGAGCGATCTTACGTCAAACTCTACTCCATAATGAATTAAAGAGGATGAAATACTGCGTCGATAAAAAAAAAAGACCCTGAATCGGACCAACGGGGTGGTTGCCACGCCTTATCAAAAAATGGCCATTTTTACCAACTTTCGCAGAAATTGAGTTTTACCCGTTTTCAATGAGCTGTATTGTTTGAAAATCAAATATAATCGATAACCCTCCTCCCGAAAAGTTGTAGGGCATCTATCGGAGAGTTCAAAAAGCACCTAAAATTTAAAATTTGGCCAAGTTTAAGATTTTTATATCTGTACAACCAATTTTAGGGAAACCTTGGATTTCGAAATAATCGATTTTTTGTACTTTCTCGACTTCTTACAGCCCCTATTCCTTTTGAATGCGATTCTGAGTCAATTATAGATCATCTCAAGTAGTAGTAGGTACACTCCTAGTGAATATGGGAATACCAAGTGCATAGGATAGGTACTTAAGTATATATGTATACACACACATATAAACACTTCTCCAGCTTTCCAACAATTATTTTAACCTACGGGCCCCAGGAGATCTATTTTGACTGGACTAACATCAAAATTTGATGTTTAATAGTAAGTTTACCATTTAATAGTTAATTGTGCCAACTTGATCTTCTCAAAATATACTCGTATTTAACTTATGCATGTGTGTTCAACTACCACATCTACTACAACTTGTTCAAGCGACATTTGGGTTGACGAGGAAGAAGTCTGATAAAAAGTTCAACTTGATTTTCCTCTTGTGAGAGTCGCTGGAGGGAAATTCTGTGGAGAGAATCAAGTTCCCTATTTTCAGTTGCCAAACTTTGAAAAATTGTAGCTCCCTTAGTTTCAATTTTTGAGCGTCGCGGTTGGTCTCATTCAGTTCAGAAAGGTCTAAGCTGTCAAAACGTTACCCCCGATTTTTTCGCAGGACGTTTTGGAGCGAGCTGAGAGAGGAATATAAGACAAAAAAAAAAAAAAAGTTGAAAAACTCATTGCTCATTTGTCAGCAGTTTTTTGAGGTTTTCGGTGGTTTAAAAAGGTTTTAGACTAAATGTAAGTATATATTCGGAATCTACAGTAAATTTGTCTTTTGAAGGAGTTTGAGTGAAGTCGGTGATTACTGGAAAATACAGTGTAAAGGTTGGGCCTAAAACAAGCAAAAAAAAAAAAAAATCCGCCTTATTCGAACCAACTAAAATAAACGGCTATCATTTTCGGATTCAGCACCCTCGAAAACCCTTAGTAAAAGTGAAAAGAAGTCGGCAACTCGCAGGTCACTTTTTTTGTAGACATTGTTCACTGGCACCGTGTCATACGCCTTCTCCAGGTCCACGAAGATGAGATGGGCTTCCCCGTGCCTTGGCAGATAATTTTGCCAGTACGTAGCTCGAATAGGGCTCAAAATAGGCAGGGCCGTCCTTCTTTTCATCCCCATTAACCTTCTACCGGCTTACCCACCACGACTAATTATCTCATTCTAATTCTTTTGCACCTTGCCACCCCTGCGCTAACGCAATTAATAAAAAAAGGTCGGCGAATAGAGTCCAAAGGACGGTGCTAGGTTGTAAACTGTTGAGACGGTGGGAAGGCCCATATTTCAGCTTTTAAATTCCCCCGGGGTAAAGTGTTGGTTTTAACTTCCCACCTTCCCTCCCCCTTTCTTGGTATCCTTTTTCCGCACGTTTCATCTCCCTTGATACTGTAATTAAAAACAGTTCCTAAAAGGGCAGTAATTAATCAACAATTCAACAATTAATTACTGCAGCTCAGTTTTGTAAGAAAAAAAAGAAAGATCGGTCTGAATTATTTGGGTTTAGCGACTTGGGTTTTACACCTCATTCGAAGCCCAGGGAAAAACTCAACAATTTAAACTCATAGCCCTTTAAAGAGTATTTTATATAAATTTCGGGTATTTAACCAAAATCCACCGAAAGCGGAACCATAGCTCTGAACTTATGGAATTTTCGATTTGAGACAAAAACGATATTATCAGTAAGATAGTTCATAACGAGCTTCAAGGGACCAAAGGTTTATGTTCATTACTAGTCTCTCTGGCTCGCTTCGCTCGCTCCCCTAGTGGGGTGTATTGCCGCCTGTGGGGTGCGTAGCATCGATGGACACGTTCAAACCCCTACTCAGACATAAGGCCTCGCTCTGCTCGGCCCCTCCTATTCGTAGCAGAGACGATAGAAAAAATCGGCGTATTTTTAGGGCTTACCGTTTAGGAAATTATTATTTTTAATTCAATTCAACTTTTTTTAAATAAAGGCCTCTCCATCTATCAAAGTTCCCTGGACCCTCCGTTTTCTAAGATCCCTGGCCCCGCGCGAATTAAAACGATCCAATTGTCTTCTCACCGTGAAATCGCCCCCTCCCCCTCGGTTTTTTTGAAATCCGACTTCGGAATCGGATTGGCCATATTTTGGCGCGCATTTGGCTCGCGGATACCATACCCAAAAAATGGCTCCTTACTGGGTATTTTTGAACCCGAAAAAACGTGGGACAAACGCGAGAAAGACGATTTTTCGACGAATTTCCGGCGAATTTTCCAGGCGTCTATACGGCTGGTATTTTTTCGTAATTTTTTCGACCCCTTAAACGGGCTTTGGCGCGAGTTGAAAGTGGAAAACGTAGGACAAACGGGAGAAAGACGATTTTTCGACGAATTTTCGACGAATTTCCCGGGCGAATTTCGGATTTACGATTTGACCGACGTCTTCCTCCGGTTCTGATCTATACGGCTCGTATTTTTTCGTAATTTTTTCGACCCCCTAAACGGCCAGCGAGCGGAAAGTGAAAAAACTCATTCGGGAACGCGTTATCCCGTACCAACAAACCACACGGCCGTCTACCACACGGCGGCCAACACGATTTTATATTATTGTATGATGATATCCGATGTTCACTACTACCGATATATCGACTATAACGAAAGATGTTCAGTGTAGTGCCAAGATTTACCTAATGGAGCCTAAATGAGTGCCTAAGGAGAGTTGGAGGAATGAAGTTCCTCTGAACGGAATTGCACTGTTGAGTTGGATCTCACAGCTATGGGGAGCCAGCCTATTTTGAGCAACGGCCTAGTAAGACGAATCTCGCAGCAATGGGGAGCCAGCTGTTTTAAAAGCCCTAAGGAGAATAATTTCCTACAAAAGGGTTTTGATGGTAAATGACTACACACTGTTAGAGGGTAACGTGAGGAAAGGAGAGAGTTGTTAACGAAGAGAAGCACTTGAATGAAGCTCTCTGGCTTGGACCAGAGCTTTTATACTCTTAAGCTGCCACCCGAGAGGTGGAGTCCCTTTGGTGGGAGGCCCCCTTGGGCAGGCGGCGCTGATCTCAAAGGGCCGAGCGTGTACCTATGTTTTTACTCTCTTCTTCCCTCGTCTTTATTGCTATCTGAAGTTATTAATTAATTAGTGGGGACTCCACATTCAGTATAACCTATATACATCTACTCAGTAGATTCTACTGTATCAAACGATGTTCATTATAATCGATTTGTCATCTAGGATTAGTAACTTAATAACTTTTGAATGGTCAATGATAAGTTGGTGACTAGCCATATGCTCGTAAAGATAATTTAATGCTCTACAACTTTAACTTGGAATACTCTTCTCTGGTGTCAACCGTTTAGACGCTAATCAACAAGGCTTTCCCAAAAAAAAAAACGTGAGGTGAAAACCTGATTTTCAAACTTAACCGATTTTCCGAGGCTTATATTTCAAAAAGGGTTCGAAATTTGGATAAAGTGATTATAAGCAAAGTTGTAGACAATTTTATATCCTTTCATTTACTATTGGGCATGGTTTATTGAAAACTGCTCCGTTTCCGAGATATTAACGAAAAACCTAAAAAAAGGGAACGTTCGGAGACCCCCCCCCCTCTCCGTCATAACTGAAGACAACCCCTCCTACTTGTGTGGCAGTTATCTCTGTTACTCTTCTTCCTTGAACATGTTACTCATTTATGTTATTAATTGAAATAATACAGTAGCCTCCTACTGCAATTTTGGTAGCACGTATTAACGTCACAAACTGCGCTTTAGCGATTCGAACTGTCCCAACAAACAACCTTGGTCATCTTAATCAAACTTCAATGAATAGGCGGCTTGTTGGAGGCCTCTTTATTGCTTGCTCGGTTTCCCTCCTTACCTCCGGGACGTGGTCGTTCCTAGAGGGAAATCCTCGGTTAAACCACCTTGTCGCTCTAGTGATCTCAGGACCGCCGAGACCACTCACCCTTGTGTCGTAGTAGCCTGCTTAGCACGTCCTCCTTAATCCATTATTGACGGCAGTTGAGTGATCGGCACGTTGATAATGCTGGGTATTATGGTGGGGATGTTTTAGATTACAGAAAAGAACATCTCAAAATTGTTACTGTACTAACCAAGCCATAATTCTCTTAGTGCTCGTGATGCGCTCTTGTCTGCTTATCAGCTTCTTGTTGTCATAAAATTTGTCCAACCCCCCCCCCCCCCCCCCCCATCATTCCAAAAATCTGACTTAGAGAAAACCGCAAATGAAAGTGCATAAACATTGACGTTTGGGCTAGCGTAGACTACTGTGAACCACTGAAGGATTAACGTGAATCGGGGAAATCGTAGCACTAATACCAACCCGCAAGTGGTTAAATTTTAAACTGTGAGCATTCTTCCCCTCATACGAGCACAATGATGGAGATTTCACCCGGCACTGCCCTTCTTTGAACCCTCATTTGACGTCGTTTTTCACTAAACATGGCTGCGTATTCTGATTCCTCGCCTCAACTTCATACAGATGGAGCCAACAACAGTTGGCTCCAAAAATACTTCGAAAACGATACCTAACTCGATCCCATAGCCAAAATCCTTTTTAAAAAACCCTCCCACAGCCTCATTTTAGCCCCATAGCGCCCCACGGGTTTGGGCGATCGGGCTGAAAACCTTGCGAGCCCAACTTGATGGTAAACCGAGTATTTTTTCAAAATTTCTACTGCCCAAAACGGCCCGGACGGCGGACGGACATTTTGGTTTTGGAATGTAGACCTCTTGAAACGGATAATGTCAAATTTTGAGGCCGATCGGAGTCGTCGACCTCTGTCGCGATTAGATAGGTGTATTATTCCAAGAATAATAAACCAAAACGATTTTATTCTTGGAACAATAGTCAAATTTACTATTTACAGTTAACAGTATTAATTTTGTTTAAATGTTTAATATGTATACATGATTAATACAGTCAATTTTCAAAAGCGTTTTCACAGCTCCAGGAACAGTTTTTTATAATCTCACTAAGGTAGCCATCTGGTGGTTATCAGTGGTTTGAGCGGTTTGAGTTGGTTCATACCAGCAGCCGTTGAACATCTTCCTTATACTGATAACACTTCTCGGAAGGCATTGGCAAATCACCGAAAGTATCTTGCCCCGGAAAGCCTTTCACGTTTTCCGTTCAAAACTGGCGTTAAACAGTAGGTCCCTACTACTTCTGTAATTGGTAGCGTGAGGTTGTCAACACTGGTTAGCAAGCTACGGCACTCGAAGAAGAAGAAGGTGGCCATCTGAGGGTAATTGGGGTCAGATTGACCATACACAATCTCCTCCAGAGTGGTTTTTCCAACACTGAAAATTCGACCTCAAAAAGTCATGGATTCTAAAAATGTATGCAATGAGTTCATCAATGGGTTCAAGTACAACACAATGGAACTTACCGCAGACGATTTCCCCAAAAAATACGCCCTCCAGACGATCCGAAGCTATGTCCTGAAATTGCTCTTGATCAGTAGAATAACTTTACACCATCACTGGATAATAGAGAGTTCCTAAAGAAACATCCTAGTTACGTCGACCGTTAATTTTTATCACCGTAAGGGATTTGTCTAGGGAGAATCAAAGAAAAGCTAACATCACATAAGACCGTAACAGAGATACGGTCTTATCAAAAGTCACGCTAAATTTAAAGTGCCGCTATTTACGTTCTATTGCTCGAAATTAACGGCGGTATCCTAACTTTACGGCAATAACGTTCGACGTTAGGCATAAGGACGTAAGTTATCACCGTTATTTCTGCGCATGCGCGAAATCTCGAGTTACGTCGACCGTAACTCATCACCGTTACGCAAAAAGTGGCTTTAGGAACTCTCTATTAAATCCTCATCCGAACCACTTTCTGCTTCTTGCACTTGGTTTGCACCCCGAAGTTGAATTATATCTAGTCCGGCGCTTGCAATGATGGCGAGGACCAGGACTCATTTGAAAGCTTAGATCGCGGCTTAACGAAAACAGTACGAGGTGGTCACGTTCGGTTGGCTTAACGATAGTGTAGGACTCCCAGTCAGTCAGTTTGGGTTGGATTCAATCACAAGCAATCAAATGAGGACTGAAGTTGGGAACAAACGAGTTTTGCAGCATGATAATCGTGGTTTGGTCTGGTCTATGGTCTCAGACTAGTATCTGACTGGTCTTCACTGGGGGCCGAATGATGTCGTACTGGGCTGCTTTCCAGTCTCAGACTGGTCTCTTGTCTGGTATCTGACTTGTCGCTGACTGGTCTTATTCAGACTGGTCTCTTCACTGTTGTCTGGCTTCTGGTCTCAGACTGGTCTCTTGTCTGGTATCTGACTTGTCACTGACCAGTCTCGTTCAGATTGGTTTCTTCGCTGTTGTCTGGCTTCTGGTCTTAGACTGGTCTCTTGTCTGGTATCTGACTTGTCTCTGACTGGTCTTGTTCAGACTGGTCTCTTCACTGTTGTCTGGCTTCTGGTCTCAGACTTGTCTCTGACTGTTCTTGTTCAGACTGTTCTCTTCACTGTTGTCTGGCTTCTGGTCTCAGATTGGTGTCTGACTTGTCTGGTTTTTGGTCTTAGACTGGTCTCTTGACTGGTATCTGAGTTGTCGCTGACTGGTCTTGTTCAGATTTGTCTCTTCACTGTTGTCTGGCTTCTGGTCTCAGACTGGTCTCTTGACTGGTATCTGACTTGTCTCTTACTTGTCTTGTTCAGACTGGTGTCTGAATCGTCTGGTCTTAATTTGAACCAATGGATAGTTTATTTACCTGTTCACTTCTAGGTGACCGAGCCCTAGGCTGATTACAACCGCACAGCTCTCCGGAGGGAGTCCTAACTTACTCCAGTGCCGCCTCAGACAGGAGAGGGATTAGCGTCTCCGATTTAATGGGGAGACGGGTCGGAATCATGATGCCTCCCCAATGATGAACACGACCACAGAAACAGCCAATGGCCACTTTCTCCCATGACCGTGTGACTTGGGATTCAACCGTTATAAACGCTGCTCTTTGGCGGTTTGGCTCGATCTGTTGGTTGGTTTGGCTCTGCTTGGCTCATATCTCAACCTTTCGGTTTGGATCATGTATTTTGGTTAGGACCTTGTCTCAACATTTCCCAATATGGATTGCACTCAGTTCCCAGAGATGCGGCTGTCGATCCAAAATCCCAGGAAGTTCACGGAGTTGACCGCCCAACCATTTCAATAGAACCGATGATCCTGCGTCTTGTCGATGTTCAGTCTGAGAGAATTGAATGTTCACCAGGCTTGCACAATGAGGGATAGGGCGTCAGAGTGGGAGCCATTCTCTAGTACAGTCATATTTACAGTAACAGGCAGCGAACAAAATGTCGCTCTGTCTGCTGTTCAACAGCTCCATCTGTTGGTCTATTGCTTTGGCTCGATCTGTTCGATTTCTCAACGTGGAGTGGAATCCCAAGGTGTTGGTAGGACGATGTTATTGGATGGTTGGTATCCCAAGATATCCTAAGCCGATAATGAGGGTCCGTGGTGGAATCCATAGCCGCCCCCATGACCACTTCTACCTCCACTCCCTTACCTTCAAATATTTTATCCACTCACGCCAGAAACGACGCGTTTATTTAGATCTCTCAACCTCGTGACCTCGGAACATTTTCAATTTAATGTTAGTGGATTTGGCGAAACTGCACCTTTTGCCACTAATTAGTCGCACTCGTGGTCATTCCGGAGAACACGCCAAGCAATTTAACCTCATGAAATACGGCTATCGGTCAAACGATAAGAGATACCACTTTAGATTCGGCTCGGTTCTAATGCGGTTAAGCGTAAGTGATTGATAATTTAATTCCAGTTTTGCTTGTTACTTCGTGCTGCTGATTCTGTCGACACGGAAACAGAAATTACAGGACGGTTTGAAACGTACATTGAAGTGACGCTATCGCGTGCTTTTGCTCGTGAAATATAAACAATACGGCGTACACAGTCGACCTCACGCGCGGCCTGAACGATGTTTTGGTTTTGGATGAATGATCCTGTAAAGAGCAACAAAGCACGCCCATTGCTATCCCACCATCCTCTTTTTTTTTCACGCGTTGTGGCGTTTATTTACCCTTATCCAAACACCCTCCTGCACAGCTAAAGTGCGCCTTCGCGAATACTATTTTGCCCTTTCAGGTGAATTTCCTGTGAAAGGATTCTCAGGTTATTATCAGAAAAACCTCTCAGCCCCTTAGGGAAACCTCGGGAGGCTGTTCATATTACTCACGGTTCATGTAATACCTCCACACTCCCAAGGATTTCTACTTGTTTAAACTCGGTGCTCCCGAACTTTCGACGCTGAGCGCGGTTTCCAAGGCGGCCGGATCTGCTTAGTAAAACCGCGGAGGGGGAAAGCCTTCAACATCATTTCCACGGAAAAGCCAAGATAATGTCCTCCACAGCACGATTCAGTGTTGTGGTAGTTCGAAGAAGGCGTCTGCTAATGAATAAATTTAGATGGAGCGATAGTGAACCGAGGGAAGCTCATAGGCAACACAACCTAAAATCGACCGGTCGGACCCCGGAGGGGCTGGTAATAATTGAACAAGGGGACGTAGAAGAGCGAGCGTATTAGGAATTTTAATATAACATGGTGGTGTAACACGCGAGTCACAGATGTCACCTACAAATATCGATGAGAAACAAAATTCACGGACTTTTACGCAAGGGCTCATTGTTCTTGTTTTTTAAATTAAACAATCAATTCTATCAATAACAATAAAAAATGGTCGATTTAATTACTTTTTAATGTTCTTGAAAAGTTTGTGGAAGGATGTGGGACCCCAAATAATGAATTCTAAGTTCAAAATTACTGCGAAAACGACACAATGTGTCATGATTAAAATTTAATTTTTGCTCCTTTGGAACAAGACTATCATAACTCAAAATTTTCAAATTTTACACGCATATGAACTTGAAAGTGTCAGGAAAATAATATGCTATAGTCTGTCTGCAATGACGTTGGGCTCCAACCCCCGTTCCTAGCGGCAGGCGCGAGAAACAAGAAACGCTGCAAATTTTACACAAGGGTTTATTATTCTTTGATATGGGTTACTTGTGCATGAATTATTTCTGTCAATGGAAAAAATTTTGGAAATTTTTTTTTTTAATTTTTTTTTTTTCAAAAATTATTTATTTTTACTCGAAAAATATTTAACCTCCTGGGATCCTTCAAAAATCCCATTTTTAGCCCCATGAAAGCCCTATAGATCGCCACAGTGAAATCGGATCGTTTCGGGGCCCCCAAAAATGGATTCTACGTCCAAAAATACTTCGAAAACGACACCTAACTCGATCCCATAGCTAAAAAAAGCCTTCAAAAAAACCCTCCCATCAACATAGATGCCTGCTATAGCCCCATAGCGCCCCACGGGTTTTGGCCTTCGGACTGAAAACCTTGCGGGCACAACTAGATGGTAAACCAAGTATTTTGTCAAAATTTCAGATTAAAAAAAATCCTACTGCCCAAAACGGCCCGGACGGCGGACGGAAATTTCGGATTTAGAATGTAGACCTCTTGAAACGGATAATGTCAAATTTTGAGGCCGATCGGAGTCGTCGATCTCCCGTCGCGAAAACATAGGTGTATTATTCCAAGAATAATAAACCAAAACGGGGGAATTCCCCCACTTGGGGAATTTTTCGGGGGATTTTATCCCTTTGAAGCGGCACACCTGGGAGTAGTTTCTCTAAGCGCCTTTTCAGCAGTTTAACCTATCGACTTCACTGATGTTTACTATTAAATAGTAAATTTTACTATACCTTCATTTCGAAAATGAAATATTATCATCGCAATGAGCTCGGGAAGAATAGAATGACTGTAATTTCCTTACAACTACACTTACCTTGAAATCAGACCATCATAATAACAGAAAATTACAAAGGAAACCAAAATTTTGTTCACTATTTAATAGTGAAACTGGACGTTGACTTCAAATTGAATAGTTTCATTGAAAAAAGTACAATTTTATACAACATTTACTAATTATATCATCTTTAAGAGGAGTCAAAAATCTTCGTCGCTGCTGTCACAGTCAGACGACCACACATAACGTAAATCTCGGGTAAATTTGGGGAACACCATGCTTTGACGAACTGAGAAGAGTTTTCAAAATTAGCGACAGAAACATACCTTCTTCCACTTTTCGGCCGTGTATGCGTCCAACAACATATTAAATAATATTTTAATTTTAGAAGTATGTAATTTTGAGGCCGATATAAAAATCCTAAATACATTGGTGTATTATTCCAAGAATAATAAGCCGAATGCAGTGAGGTGCCAGTCATAATTACAATTATTGTACTCCTTATTACATTAACCTCTTAGTCTGTCAGTTCAACTGCTTCAAAGTATTTAGCAAGGCTGTGACCCCATCTTGACACTCCTTTCTCCACTTAAAGACAAACTCCGAGGGAATGGGACAGTTCTGGGATGGCACGGATGGAGCAGAGAAGACAGTGACAAAAGGGAGATGGCGCCGAGTAAGTGCCTTCTGTCAAGTACTGCATACTAGTGAGGGTAATCACGGATATAGGTGGGAAAAAGGCCCCGAAGGGAAGTAGGAAACACGAGGTGTTGGAAGTTCCCAAGTTGTCGTGCGGGGTGGTGAGAGGTTGTCAGCATCATGACGAGCGAAGAGGGTGTTCCGAGTCACAACTTTTTTTTTTTCTCTCTGAAGGGCTGACCTTACCCGACTTTTGCCGTGTACCTACCTAAGCATTTTTCCAAGAGACGAGATAGTAAAAACTCCTTTCTGTCAGGTCTACATAACGATCTCATGTTGTAGGGAGAACATTTTGAATTCCGGCTGAAAGTTGCTTCAAGGCGCTGAGTAGCTTTTATTACCCTGAAAACCCTTCTTTAGAAGTCATGTTTATATTAATTACTGAATTTGAATCCATGGCCATTGTTATTCAGGTTCCTATGTGTGGAAGTGTTCCTAAAAATGTAATAATATTTGAATTCAAAGTTGTATCTTGCCTATTGGAGGATGTGACAGGGAGTTGGGGTTGCCTGGGGCTTCTCTGCTAGCCCCAGTGGAGGCGAAAGAGTTGTTCATAGTATGTTCACCAGAATGGAGTCTGGAACCGTTTCTTGATCTTATTTTTCCGAGAAAGCGCTCCACTTCAGTTTACGAGAAAAGTTAAGTTTGGGCCCCTCCAGTGCAATTAGAGTTTTTGGCGAGCCACCGAAAATTAATTTTTTGAATGGAACTGCGAACTCGGATTCTGTGTAAAAAGCTGTGTGATTGGCCACTCACTGACCAATGAAAAATTTGACTGGAGGCTGCGAGCTCACAAGCGGTTTATCTAAACACATGTGGGATTAAAGTTACTAGCATTCAGCCATAAGGCCTCGCTTCGCTCGACCGACCACTTTTTCGGTCAGGGGGGTCTCGCTTCGCTCGGCCAACTATTTCCTCAGACAGGGTGGTTCGCTTCGCTCGCCCAAGTGACAGTTGGTCGATGCGCTAAATTTAACGGGCCATATACGTTAGGCCACTAGTTCAGCAGCATCTTTTGTCTTAACGTTGGGCCACTAGTTTGGCGTTGGACAGATACTTTTCCAACATGCAATATGGGTTTCAATAAAGCATGTTGCCCCCGGTTCTGGGTTTTTCATTTAGTTTTCCATCCTGATCGCCCAAACCCGTGGGGCGCTGTGGGGCTAAAATGCGGCTAAGGGAGGGGTTTTTTTAAAGGCTTTTGGCTATGGGTCGAAGTGGGTGTCGTTTTCGAAGTATTTTTGGACGTCGAATCCATTGTCGGGGGTGTCAGAACGATCCGATTTCACCGTGAGGCTTTCATGGGGCTACAAATGGGATTTTTGAAGGATCCCACACTGAGAGAAACAAGCCATCAATTGAATTGAATAGATGAGCGCAACCTTTATGTTATTACGACATATTTAATGAGCGAGAGAAACTAAGAAACAGTAGGTATCTAGCGACCAAACTATGCCACACAACACATCAAAAATATCCACGTGATGCTCATTACGTAAACAACTGCACCCTAACGACCGATGCGTAAGAAAACCTTATGCCGATCAGAGGTAACGAACGGCTCAGGCTGCAAAAATCGTTTTGGAGTCGTTGGAATCAGCCTGAAAAGCTCATTCCATAGACCCTTGTACCAACGAAATCGGACAAAAACTTTCGTCCCCCTTTTGAGGCCTCCTTAGTTACACATCAGAGATAAACAACTTTCGTTGTGAAGGATCTCCCGAAAACCGATGAAGGGGATGAGGGAAGAAAAATCAAGGTAGCCTATAACCACCTCCCGAACTCGCTGATCACAATGAGACCACCCTCATGAAAATCTGTTGAGCCGCTCGGGCATGATGCTGTGAAAAACAAACAAACAAACAAAAAAAACCGACCGTCTTGAGCCTGAAGGCTAAACAATGAGAAACGTAGAATACGTGTTTACGTTGTAATGTAACAATGGAAGGGATATTAAAAATTGAAAGTAGAAAATTTCTACTTTTATACATTTAATGTATAAAAACTGGGGTGTGGTTTTATGAAACCACGGTAAAAGTGAAACTTCTTTCCCACTAGTCTCACCGGCTCGCTTCGCTCGCTCCCCTAGTGGGGTACGTAGCATCGATGGACACGTTTTTTATTTCTAGTCTCCCCCCCCCCCCCCTTTCCTACTCATTCACCTACCCTTGTATCTCTACCCACGGCTTCATTTTGGCGTTTTCTCAAATTGATTTCTAACGTGGCAACTGATAACAACAAAACAAGCGGCATTGTTTACTGCATCCATTAATAACATCATTAAATATAAAATGGGGACATAATGACAAAGAACAAGTACGAAAGAAATGTGTGATAAATCGAGAGCTTTCCAACGAATGGTGAACGATTTTTGTACAATTATAAATGGCGAAGATGAAGTTCCGTAGCAACGAATCGGTTGTAAGCGAAAATCAACGGTAGCGTGACGGGACAAGAAACGACACACAGACCAAAAAATTTGGGACGATGTAATAAAAGTTTCACTTTAATTAATGAGTAATGTATTTTCTGTAGGTACATGTGCTAGGTAAAATTCTAAAGTGTTAAAGAAGTTTCGTTTCCCTAGCAACGGTTACGTGGGTCGATTTTTGGCAATTAGGTCTCCGTAAAAACGTATTCTACGTAAAAAAAAAAAAAAAAAAAAAAAAAAAACGTCGAAGAGGTGAGCGCACCTTTCCATTTTTTGAGGGAATGGTTGCGCTAAAAACGGCCTAAAATACTGTTAAAGTTTAACAGTGTACCTAATCCTGTAATGCTCTGCCAACATTACTTGATACTGTTAATGAGTGAATACTGTTATTGAAATGCCGCCCCCTGAGTATAGCGCCTTCTGTTAATGTGTCTGCTGCCCCCCCCCCCCCCCCTCATCAACAGTATTATACGGTTACTGCAACCAACTAACTCTGTAACAGACCAACTAACTCTCTTATAATAACAGTTATTGTCACCAAAACACTGTTAAAGTTGTGGAAAACATGGCAAGGGGCGGCATTTTACTCAATAACCTTCTTATTCTGTTATTGCAATACCGGGAATCGACAATGTTTAACAGTATTTTCTGTCAAACTTTAACAGAGTCGTTTTCTCAGTGCAGGAGGTCAAATATTTTCCGAGTCAAAAAATATCTTTAAAAAAAAAATTATGACAATTAATTTTTGCACAAGTAACCTATATCAAAGAATGATAAACCCTTGTGTAAAATTTGCAGCGTTTTTCTCCTATCTTGAGGAAACTCTGGTCCTGAAGCATGAGTTTGTCGACCCCTTGTCTTTTCCTGGGAAAACAGATTCGTTAAAAACAATCAAGTCCTTGGGGCCCACGGCAGACCTCATATTTACAAGCCAACTCGCGGCGACCAAGGACTTTTCCCCCTAAGGATTCAGAAGGTATGTTCTATCTTTCCGAATTTAGTGAAAACACTCTAGTCGGACCCTCAATCTCCAACGCCCCCAAGGAAGTATACTCACTGAGTTACTTTCACAAACAGACGAGTACGTCCAGTTCCAAAAGCCACTTTGTCCAATTTTTTGGAAACTTAGCGATAACCATCGATTTTTAATTAAGGTGACGAATCGAATGGTGAAGTTGTTTTCTTTTTCAACCCACTGTCCCTCCCAAAATCCCCCCCCCCTGCCATTAATGATCCTGATGTCCTTCACAAGCCTCAATCTCAATGAAACAGACGAAGACCTTTTGATCGAGGCATTTCTGGACCTGCACGGACCATTGAGCGAATATAATGCCGCACAATATGCCACGAATTATGTCATCAATCTAATAACTAGAGTTTATTACAAGCATACTGTTATTGGTGGCTCGTGATGTTCAAAAGATGACTCGTGAAACCGACTCGTGAGCTTCGCGTGAAAGGGGCGAGGCCGACAGAAAAATCAACATTCCGCCTCGTCACGTTCTGAGGGGGGGTTGACGGAACGAGTTTGCGGATATTGTCGCTCGAAAGACACCCGATTATCATAACACCGTCGTCTATATCTCACGAGATTTATTGAAGGGAATCACTCCGGATTGAAGAATACTGTTACGAACCAAAGTCAAACCGCAGACGTGTTTCTTTCGACAGAAAGTGAAAAGAGCTTGCAAAATAATAATAGGTATTCCAAATGCGGTACTGAATCCGATTCGGGATGACTTCGTGTAGTTACATGAATTGCAACATTTCTTAATTTTTGGATTTTAAATTGGTGTTGTGTGGTTGGCGAAAAGCGGCAGGCGCTGTGTACAAGTTCTTGCCGCTGCCCAACAAACCTCCAAGGTTTGTATGTACAGCGGGTCCTGGACCAGTTCAGAATCGAACTCGATTCGAGATTGAACTAAAAACGCTGCAACTTTTACACATAGCCCAGGCAAATTAGGATTTTGGTGCCTAAAAATTCCGAACAAGCTAGAAATCGACGTTGGGCCACACAAATATGGGAAATGTGAGGTTTGCGACAGTTTTCTATCAGGGCTTAACTTTTGGAGGCTGAAAAACGTCGAAATGTTTGGAGTTTTTTCGTTTTTTTGAAATGTTGACCTAAAAGAAAGCGTCTGACAAAAACACTTACTCATACCTTTTTTGTAGGAGATAAAATTACGCTTCGAATGCGATCAAGAACGTCCAAATCGGTTGAGTGGTTTGGCCGCAATCGATCGTCAAATTTAGGAGATTTTTTCAAATTGACTTCAAAGGCAGAAGAATCCATGAAAATCGACTTCTGACGTCCTCTATACCTATATTCATTCTTGCATATACAATTTGTTTAGTCAATTTAATTATTTGAGAATAGGATCCGCTGACCAGGGCCTTGGTTAATGAGACAGAAGATAGTAGGAACTAGGAACCCACTTCCCCGATTCAGTGTTAACAGACGCTCGAGGCCCATCCCCTGATCCACCATCCCGGCCAATTGGCAGAGGCACAACCAAAATGGACTGGGAAGTGGCGAAGAGGGTGGTTACTGCACCAGTGGGACGTCGAAAGTCGATTTTCATGGATTCTTCTGCCTTTGAAGTCAATTTGAAAATGAAAAAAAATCTCCTAATTTTGACGATCGATTGCGGCCAAACCACTCAACCGATTTGGACGTTCTTGATCGCATTCAAAGCGTAATTTTACCTCCTACACAAAAGGTAGGAGTAAGTGTTTTTGTCAGACGCTTCCTTCTAGGTCAAAATTCCAAAAAAAACGAAAAAAACTCCAAACATTTCGACGTTTTTCAGCCTCCAAAAGTTAAGCCCTGATAGAAAACTGTCGCAAACCTCACATTTCCCATATTTGGGTGGCCCAACGTCGATTAAAAACATTTCTAGCTTGTTCGGAATTTTTAGGCAGCACGGCCTTTTTTTGGCTCTATTTGCCTGGACTAACAAGGGTTTTTCTTTGAATAGGATACTGGTGCAAAAATTTAATTATGTCAATAAAAAAAAATTTTTTTCTTCGAAAATTCTTCGTTTTTTACTCGAAAAATATTTAACCCCCTGGGATCTTTCATAAATCCCATTTTTAGCCCCATAAAGCCCTATAGATCGCCACAGTGAAATCGAATGGTTCCGTGACCCCAAAAAATGGATTCTACGTCCAAAAAAAACTTCGAAAACGACACCTAACTCGATCCTATAGCCAAAAGCCTTGAAAAAACCCTCCCGTAGCCCCATAGCGCCCCACGGGTTTGGGCGATCGGACTGAAAACCTTGCGGGCACAACTAGATGGTAAACCCAAAATTCCACATTTTTTACAGGCTGTAAATTTGAGATTTATTTTATGTCGGAAAAATAAACGAGTTCGGCCGAAAATCTATCCAGTGGCCCGAAATGAAAGGCACGGGTCGGTCACGAAAAGGGAATGGGTGAAGAGAATATCGCGAAGGAAAATAGCTGTATTCAAACCGTACCGGGAACCTTTCCAGAAAAGCGAAAACAAATCCGTCAGAGCGCACTGAAATGAGAAAGGTCATTTAGTCAAATTTGGAGGTTTGTTTTGTTGGTCAACTTGATTTTCGACGACCTTGCACTTTGGAGGGACGTGTATTCCGATACTGAGCAGCTCCAAAGTGACGCGAATCTGACAATCTTGTTTTGGTTGTTGCCATCGAATCGCTAGCATTTTCCTTTTGTTTTCTCTAGATTCCCATCACACTGCCGCATTTTTGGCGCGCGCAAATTCGTGCAACTAGATAGATAGATCGTGTATTTAAACAATTGTTTGTATACAGAGTAGCAGTTGATAAACAAAAAAGAGAAGTTGAAAATGAAATCTCACCTCAGTTTTACATAATATGTAGGTTATTAATTAATATAATAAGAGAAAATATGATTACAAAAAAGAAAGTTGAAGATGACTGAACAAGAAAGTGAACAGTTACGTTTACAGCCAGATTCTTGAGCAGTAGATGAAGAGAAGAAAAATAATGGAATTACATCTCAGTAGTACTAATGCACTAGGAGAAAACAGACTTCGCAATAATGAAGAGGGAAAGAATAATAAGGCTTGGACGTTTGAAAATTGAAAAACTAAAAGTTACATCAGTTGATGAACCTAGGATGAATAATTTGGAGATTGGGGGCAAATGAATAGTTGACTTCTTAAGATCGTCAGACGTTGAGGCCACGTCGCACGGCATCGGACATGAAACAAAAAATCCTCTTAACGGCCACCGAATTGGGGAAACGCAGAGTCTGAATTCCCACCTCTGGAGCCGCAAACTCTGGAAGCCATCCCGCACGAACACCTTTGAACACCTTTGAACACCTTTGAACACCTTTGAAAAAAGGGCACCAGAAAAACAAATGGGCCAGATCGAAAATCACACCCTCATTACACCATGTGCATACTTCGTCAGGGGTGAGGTCGATTCTGCCAAACTTAAGACGAATGGACGGTGAATATTTCCCCAGCATACGAATTTGCGCGAAGAGGCACTTCATATACATGGGGGAGGGGTCAGGGTGGCCCAGTGAGCTAAGGCGACAGAGCTTCGTCTGTGTACAAATCAGTCGGAGCGCTGATCAGCCTGGTTCGAATCCGGGCCGAACACCAATGTTTGACCAAAAATCAATCAAGTGTTGTAATACCTGGCTTGTCGGCAGACAATTCACCTCTGAACGCAAGTTTATGTGAATCCTTTCTCTGGAGCAAGACTATCTAAGACTATCTTACTTTATCTGTGATTATCTGGGCGCATTGTGGGGTCGGCTCCTGCCCCACTTGTGAGAACCAAAAATGGTTAAACACAATAAAACCCACATTATACATGGGGGACCCCAAAGAGCCGAAGATAGTCCTGACAACCAAGCGAGGCCACGTGGATGAACTTCAAGTGCTCGCTGAAGGATGTCGTGGACAAAGCCTCGAGGTCCCGCAAATGAAGGTGAGCCTTGGCCCTACTCAGTATTGAAGGGATAAAGATTGCAAGATCCTTGATGTTCATTGGAATATCCGTATCCTCACCAACACAAAACTTGCACAAATCGTGCAGTTGCGTGAGCCAATTGTACTTTGGATCCCTGGGTCCCTCCAGAAATCGAACAAGGACGGACGTCAGGCAGATCCGCGCAACTATTCGCACCTTCGTTGTTAATGGTTCGATTGAGTCGGCGTTTCCTCCGTATCCTACCTAGAGATCCGAATTTTAAATACAAAATCCTGCCTCCAAATATTAAATATTTGACCTGGGATTCATAAAAAATCTCATTTGTAGCCCCATGAAAGTCCTATAGATCGCAACAGTGAAAGCGGATCGTTGCGGGACCCCAAAAAATGGATTCTACGTTCCAAAATACTTCGAAAACGACACCTGAGTCGATCCCATAGCCATAAGCCTTCAAAAAACCCTCAAGTAGCCCCATTTTAGCCCCATAGCGCCCCACGGGTTTGAGCGATCGTGCTGAAAACCTTGCGGGCACAACTAGATGGTAAACCGAGTATTTTGTCAAAATTTCAGATTAAAAAAAATTCCTACTGCCCAAAACGGCCCGGACGGCGGACGGACATTTTGGTTTTGGAATCTAGACCTCTTTAAACAGATAATTTCAAATTTTGAGGCCAATCAGAGTCGTCGAACTCCGTCGCGAAAACATAGTTGTATTATTATATTGTAGTAGAATAATAAACCAAAATTCGTCCTTTTCATAATTTTCACATTCAGGTTTCGTTATTTGTTATACTCGAACATGAACCTTAACGAGATAATCCGGCCTGAAAGAATCAACAGACCAAAAGGGAATCTGCCGTCGCCCATTGTACCTACCTTGTCTTCTACCAGGTTGTATCGGTCGCTGAAAGGGGATAATCCTTCATTATCTCAAATCTCAGCGAGGGAAGAAGAGAAAGAAGCCCATTGAAAGCCCAGTGGAACTTGTCGGTCAAATCAATACGAGCCTTGTTAGCTGAAGGGGATATCGCGTTCCCCAAAAAAGGGGCTGGTTACGTGCAAGACTCGGGTTACTAATGAAGTGATTTTAGGGTGGAAACTGGAAATGACCGTTTAGATTGAGCGATTTGACTTGATCAGGGAATCGGATTGATGAGTTCGTTTAGTGCTCGATTGGGGCTATCGGGACTCGGTATATCTGAGGGTCTAACGTTGAATATACGAGTGAGGAGCTCAACGTCAACATCTCCAAGGCACCTGAGTGATTCCGAATGAACGTCATCTGGACCAGATGCCCTCTTATTAGCATTCTTCTGTCTTCACTCTCCACTCTGTTGGGGAGAGTGTCCTGTATGGTCTGTATGGGCAGGTGCCCAAGTCTGGACAGTTCCCTGTTTTCCCCAGTCAACGAAATTCCGGGTGCTCCGCAAAATTACATTACGTTCAACTCTTAGGGACAGTTTGATTCTTCCAGGTTTCATGATTGCTGAAGTTGTCTTCTTCTCGTTAGATAACTTTGTTTGGGCGTCCCCAATGTACATTTCTGGAGAGGTGTATGGCAGCTTCTACAGCAACGGTTGGTAATTTTGAACGACTTTTGGTTTACTATTCTTGGAATAATACACCTATGTTTTCGCGACGGTCGTCGACGACTCCGATGGGCCTCAAAATTTGACATTATCCGTTTCGAAGATCAAGATTACAAAACCGCAATGTCCGTCCGCCGTCGGGGCCGTTTTGGGCAGTAGAATTTTTTTTTAAAATCTGAAATTTTGGCAAAATACTCGGTTTACCATCTAGTTGAGCCCGCAAGGTTTTCAGCCGGATCGCCCAAACCCGTGGGGCGCTATGGGGCTAAAATGGGGCTACGGGAGGCGTTTTTTTAAGGCTTTTGGCTATGGGATCGAGTTAGGTGTCGTTTTCGAAGTATTTTTGGACGTAGAATCCATTTTTGGGGGTCCCGGAACGATCAGATTTCACGGTTGCGATCTATAGGGCTCGCAAATGCTTGAACGATCAGATTTCACTGTTGCGAAAATGGGGCTACAAACGAGATTTTTGATGGATCCCAGGAGGTCAAATATTTTTCAAGTAAAAAAAAAAACAAAAAAATTTAAAAAAGTTTTTGAAAAAAATCCAAAATTTTTTTTTGAAATATAAAAATCAAACAATTTTTAAAACATTTTTCATTGACACAGAATTAAATGTCTGCACAAGTAACCTATATCAGAGAATAATAAACGCTTGTGTAAAATTTGCAGCTTTTTTTTGTTGTTTTAGGCATTGATTGGGACCTTAGCTACATTAAACACTTGCGGGCCTTTCAATTGGTGACCTAAATGAGAGGTTTTTTAAAAAAAAGTGACTTGGCCCAACCTTGAACAGGCTACGGGTGCCCTATCATGGTCACAAAAAGTTGGTGTCCAAGCTTGGGCACCTCATGTTATCTGGGTTATTTCAAGTATAAAATTGTTGAAAATTTCTATATATTCTATTCGTGATTTAAAGTGTTTATAGTTTAATACAATATTATTGTTTATATTGTTAATATTATGGGATGTTGAAACCTACATCGGTCTTTAGTCATTCTGTCTGTATTTACAATAAGAGCCTGAAAAGCATGGCTATGTTTGCCAGAAGGTGTGAATATATTTTTATGAAGTTTCAAGTTTGGGATGTATGCTCTCCAGGTGAGGAAACCGTGGGTTCCTAGCTTGGACAGATGGTGTCCACAGTAAGGACCCAGCCTGTCCATACTTGGGCACTGGTTTCTAAAAGCAGTACATTTCAGGTGTATACAAGGGTTTCTGTGTACAGCAGTATCACCTTAAAACAGTTTAGGTATCTGGCCACCCTACCTATGCCTATGCCTCCCACGGCAAAGGGATATTCAAGGCTGGGAGGCTCCCAGCCTTGAATATCCCTTTTCCGTGGGATAATTCTTCCTTCTGGCATCACTGCTAACTCAACTCACGCTAATAACATAAAATTCACCTCACTGCATAACATTTAATGATCACCTGACTCATTGGGGAAAACGTTTAGAAACTAGGATGTGTCCATACTTGGACACCGGTGCCCTATTTTGAACGAAATGACATTTTTCGTAAATGCTTCAGCCAAAAAATGTAGGGGAGAAATTAGTTAATAGATGCTGAAGGAAAAATTGTAACAACGGACAAATTTCAATAAGAAACTACGGTTTACGGAGTTTTAAAAAAAAGTGTCCAAGCTTGGGCACTCTCCCCTACACTGGCCAATCCGTAAGGTGCTACATCACACGTACAATATTTTGTTGTGACCTATTGTTTTTGAAGCTCATTAAGTAATTAGGTGCCGGTGAAAGGAAAAAGGAAGCGGCTTTCCCACAATCGCTACACAATGTTTGATTACTAACGTTTTCGGGTTTTATCATCCTGCGTAGGCGCAGTTGTTTTTTTATTTACTTTTCTGATTCTGTTGAGCTCACAAAAAAGGGAACTTGTGAAAAATGAGTGATGAATGGCGTAAGTTGTTGGGCTCATTAATTCCCGCCGCCTAGTTATACAAATATTTTTATCTCATTTTGCGTCCGCTTTGAAAACGCTTTTATCTTCTTTGTGTACAAAGGTCCTCTCGGTTGGGAGAGAAGGTAAAAACCTCAGGATATTGTTCTAAACTCAAATTAGGAGGATCTCCCTTGCGAATCTAAAAACTTTTGAGGACAGCATGAGCCTGGATTTCCCATTACGGTCTTATCATGCCCAGAGGGGTTTTGTTGACAAGGAATTACAGTATTCGAATTGCATTCGGCGTGGATAGCTCTGAATTGGAAGGATGGCGTTCCCTGAAAGGTAATCCGAGAAGAAACGGCGATGTTTACAAACTTCCTCTCTCAAACAAGAACCTAGTTATCTCTGACTTCAATAAAGCTAACTAATAATCGATCCCGAAGAACGCCGACTGGGACGTTTCGTGAATTATTGCCCGATGAAAATAATATCCACTTTACTTATAAAAGTGCGGAAGGACGGACGGGGGAAAAAAAGGCGGAGAAAATTGAAAAGGGGAACAAAGAGGTTTTCCATTAAGATTTACAGCATGTAGTTTACACGGGCGAACATGGCCGATGAGCAAGCCGTTCGAGTTCAATAACTTGTTGAAGCGTTAATAATAGGAGCGAGGTTGATGGATGGACCAATTTAAAACCACCATCGGATCAACCAGGTGTTCGGATCAGATTTCACGTGAAGGCTAATAATCCTTTTTCTGTAGAAATTTGAAGCGTAAAAAAAAAAAAAAAAAAAAAAAAAAAAAAAAAAAAAAAAAACATTTAGCAAGGGGAATTGAGCAATTTCAACATTTCCTAACAAAAAAAAAAAAAAAGATCAAACGATCAAATTTTGATGGTCAGGTGTCGGTAGAGACGGGGGACAATTTTCATAATGCAAAGCGTCTTCCCTCCAAGTTGTGGAGATCTCTTTTTCATCGTGGAATTCTAAATTAATCCATCTCGTTAGCGAAGAATTCTTCGCTGTAGTTGTGAGAAGCTCCCCCGGAATGAGAAAGGGAAGTGGCGGGATTCTTTTCCACCCCGGTAATAGGATTTATAATGAAAGCAAGTTTTTAAAGAAATGTTGGTTATGTTAAAAGGGTGAGAGGGTCTGGTTGGTCCGTTATTTACAGCCTATTCATGGCCGGTCAATTCGGTGCTTGCTTGACGCGCTAAAATTGGAGAACTCAGCTCACATGGAAGTGCAGCATGAAGATCGTCGGTACGCCGCTGCCCCTTTCCCGCATGATGTAGTCAGCAGTTCCAAGGTAGCAACCCCCCCCACCCCCCGTTCAATCGACATAGAAGCGTTATACCAGCGTTATACTAATATCGGACATTAGAATGCAAAACATTACAAATTTTGTAAAGTCCGGGAAGAAAGTAGTTGAAAGTATCTTACATCCTGCGCAGAGCTACTGCGCCGAACGTTTTAAAGACCTTATCGCGGATCGCCAGCCCGCCAGAGTTAGTACTGGCGGGGAGTGGGTCGCGCTACAGTCACAAGCCTTCTCCTCCTAAACGGTAAGCGATAAAAATACGGCGATTTTATAAAGATACGGCGGGGGGGGGGGGGGGGGGGGGGATTTGAACCTCCCCTGAGATGCATTTGCGTCCAACTTTCTTATTTCAGATGGGAACCCCTAAATTTTTTGGCGAATTTGGATTACTCGGTCAATTTTTCGTCCGATAAGCGCGTTGCGCGAATTTTTTGGCGCGCGTGAGTTCGTGTAACTAATTTCTTTCTAATGCTTCGTTGTTAATGGTCAGATTGTGTTCGCGTTTTCTCCTTATCCTACCTAGAGATCCGAATTTTAATATGAAATCCCGAAAAAACTCATTCCGACGATGAGCGAATTTAGACGGCGAGTTTATTTTGAACGATTTGGAGAGATCCGGCGCGCGTCTTGGGAGGGTGATTCGGGACGACGCCAGGGACCTTGGAAAGAGGGTGCCAGGGACCTTAGAAAGGTGGAGTAGGCGGGGAAACTTGGTGGGTGGGGAGGGGGAGCAGTTTTGGGAAACAGTTCATTCTACGCTTATTTCAGATATATTCTGGTGTGTGGGAAGAGGATTTTTCTCTATTCCCCGGCAAATTTTACGCACATTAAATTTAGCGCATTGAGTGACTCTCACTTGACCGAGCGAAGCGAGGCCCCCCCGACCGAGAAAGTGGTCGGCCGAGCGAAGCGAGGCCTCATGTCTGAGTGCTAGTAAATTTAACTTTAGGAACTCAATTTCACGTACGTACACCCTCAACATCCGTTTTACTGGGTGCTTCTACAGAACCTCTAGTTTCACATAAATTGGGGTTCAGAGGTGAAACGTCCCCTGGCGAGACTGATGCTATAACTCGTGATTGACTGGCAAACCAGGGTGTTTCTCTCGGATTCGATCTAGGCTGGCCGGCGACTGGATCAGAAGAAACGAAGAACGAAGAAAGAAATAAGAAACACAGACGGAACACGGTCTTAGCGTACTGGGCCACCCTGTTTCTCAGGATCGAGGATTTAAGTTCCCAACACAATATGATATTGGACGAATATAAAGAACCGTGATATGTCTACACTGATCACGATAAGAATCCCCCCCGAGAGAACTGTTACTTATTCAGTGAAAAATAAACGCCGATTTTCTCTATCCCTTCGCCTCTTCGAGGAAAGCCAAGACCAATAAGTCTCCGAACCGAGATAACACTAAGTTGTCTAACAACAAAAGACCATTTATATTCCCAACTCCAGATAATATCGAGTGAAGAAGGAATATTGAGACAAATGGTGGCTTCCGCTTACCAACCATTTGTTCGAAGGAGGAATCGCTTCAACCTAATAAGGTGGAGTGTACGAAGGTGGCTTGAAAAAAGAGACGGATAGCCTTTCATGCGTCAGTAGGTAAGAGCGTGTGTTGGTCAAGATTTGAGTTGTTCTGCTTCGACATTGTCTACAGCCCCAATGTTTATTCCAAACAATACAGCCATATTTGCATTTCAACGAGAGCGAGGTGCTGATATTATACATCACGAGGGTGCTGTATAGTAAATTTGACAAGTACCTGTGTTATACGGTTACAAACTTACTTCCGTGAGAAACCGTATAATACACGCCAAAGAATTACTAACGAAGTTTAGATACTAAAGTGCATGTGGGCGCCACGCTGAGCACAATCTGACCACAGACTTTTATCGTTCAGTAGCGTGATAGCCCACCCTGAAAGTACCACTTCTGATATTTCCTCCCCTCGTTCCGAGTGCGTGATACTCGAACATAGTCTCTACAAGTAACTTATGTCAACGCACCGGCCCGCAAACCATCGATAATTTTTCTTTGTTCCACACTATGGGTCAAATCCCCACTTATCACAAGTTCTGTCTTAAATGATTGTAACATTGTCGGTTACTCTAACTTGCCTTGAGTTCATTTCCCGTACGGATCTTGAGCAGTGGCTCAAATATCGATCAGCTTGTCAAGGGTCCAGAGGAAAACTCCATCATTCCAAAAAAAGCTTATTTCGAGAAAATCACGAATTGAAGATTGCATAATATGCATATCTATCTATCTATTACTATATTATAAAATTATCTTTCTGTATGTCTTTATGTATGTGCCCAGTAAACGTCTAAACGGCCTTCGATTCGAGGTAGTTTGATCGGTAGGTATTTCACAGCGAGAAACGGGCCAACAAGCGATAAAAAAAAAAAAAAAAAAAAAAAAAAAAAAAAAAAAAAAAAAGATTAACGATACTAAGGGAATTTCACCCTGAATTTTCGTCCGACTGGCTCCTGCAGTCGCGGACGTGGTCAGCTGCCCTCTCAAGGAGGATCCGAACTTGTCTGACGATTGCGCTCATCGCTCCCCATTGCCTCGTCCCCCTGGGTTGGGAGGAGTTTGCCGTCCAATTGAACGCAGAAAATACTTGTATCGGTGACGTTGACGGGTTGCTACTGGTGTTCCAAGTGATGCTTTATTGATTGGGGGTTTTGCGGAATAACGAATTTCTCTCTTGCTCATCCCAGAGCGCCAGCATTTTGTACGGGTACAGCGTCTTGAGGATCAATCGACGTGAACCTACATGGACAGGTCTTATGACACGGGCCCTCAATTCGAGATAGTTTGATACCTACTTCACGACGAGAAACGGGTCAACAAGGTTGGACGGGTTGGACGTGCTTGCTTTCCGAGTGAAGGATGGACGCATTATTGAACGGAAATTTGAAATTTGATATTTCGTGCGAAGCACGGGTGTCCCTGCTAGTATTATGAATAAAATTGACCGTTGGGGTGAAATATATAAAATTGATTTTTTTAATTGACAAAATTGCTCAAAATTGATAAAATTGACGTGATTGATGCGGAGCTGTATGATGTATCCGAGTTGTATTCTATTACCTGGAAGGTAATCTCTCGGCTCTATTTTGGTTTATTATTCTTGGAATAATATATGTTTTCGCGACGTGGGTCGCGACTCCGATCGACCTCAAAATTTGACATTATCCGTTTCAAGTGGTCTACATTCTGAATCTGGAATGTCCGTCCACCGTCCGGGCCGTTTTGGGCAGTAGGAATTTTTTTTTAAATCTGAAATTTTGACAAAATACTTGGTTCACCATCTAGTTGTGCCCGCAAGGTTTTCAGTCGGATCGCCCAAACCCGTGGGGCGCTATGGGGCTAAAATGGGGCTACAGGAGGGGTGTTTTGAAGGCTTTTAGCTATAGGATCGAGTTAGGTGTCGTTTTCGAAGTATTTTTGGACGTAGAATCCATTTTTGGGGGTCCCGGAACGATCCGATTTCACTGTGGCGATCTATAGGGCTTTCATGGGGCTAAAAATGGGATTTTTGAAGGATCCCAAGAAGTTAATTATTTTTCGAGTAAAAATTAAAGAATTTTTGAAAAAACAAATTTTTGAAAAAAAAAAAAAATCCCCCCCAAAAATTTTTTTTAAAATTTAAAAATTCAAAAAAAAAATTTTTTTTAATTTTTTTTTATTGACAGAATTAAATGTCTGTACAAGTAACCTATATCACAGAATAATAAACCCTTGTGTAAAATTTGCAGCGTTTTTTAATAATCATAACTCTATCCATACTCATAAGTAGGGAGGATGGAGTAATTAGCGACAGGAGGGGGTCATAAGAGACCAAATTTTTTTTTCCAGCCAAACCAACGAGTTTTCGCCGTCGAAAATTTGTTTGTGTGAATCCTATAACAATTCGTAACTCCATAATTTTTCGGAGGCCCAAGCCGTCAACCCGGCTAGGAGACAAAAATCCTTGAATTTACAAGTACAGTCGCTGTCTCTTATTCCCCACATCGGAGACAGAATCTGATGTAAAAATCAACAATGAGCGAGCCAGAAACACTTCCAGGAAACAGCGACGAGGAGGGGCAACGTGTCTCTTAATACCCTGAAAGGTTCACCCCTCCCGGTTCATACCAAAGAAAAGTGTCGAATTTTCAAAAGTTTTTCCAAAAAACTCTCAGCCAAAACGTTCAGTTCCGAGGTCCTGGGAACAGCCCATTGATGCACCAAAGAGATTTTATTGAAAAAAGAAAAAAAGTGCATCATCGAAGGGCACCCCAGACAAACGGATAGCAACGTAAGAACCGTCATTTTTTTCAATAAATAAGAGACAGACTGTCCACATTTACCCCAGCTGGGGGAAATAAGAAATATCGTAACAATCTATCAAGTAGTTGTCGTACAAAAATACGGTACCTTAATGAATATTAAACAGAATCACATCAGAAAGTCTGGAAAAACTTGACAGGATCGAAAAGCTCCTTGTTTGCAGACGAAGCTTTCTTAGAAAATAAGAGACCTCTAGTTGAAAGGAAGGGTTTTCATAAGTTGTCCAGTGTGGCCACGAAAAGTGGCTGTGGATCCCACCAACACCTTCAAACTTTAGATATGATCTCTGGCGACCTCTTTAGGCGCTCTTTGGAAAAAACACCGCTTCGCAGGCTATTTTAAAATGTCATGCCTCTTACAACCCCTGTCTCTAATTACCCCGTTTCCTGAAAGGTATCATCTATATCTCCTCAACTTCTTGTTCCACTTCATGCTGCAACTACATACACTGAACTGAATGCGAGTGTTGAGAAAGTTCAAACTCAATCATTTGTTGGAAACTTCGAGAATGTCAGCAATCGGATATACAACGCATTTATCCGCTCGATACTACATAATAATTTTATGTACATTATCATACTCGGCAAATTACAGCTGGCGTAAACCAACCCATCCGTTGAACTATGGAACCGCCCGAAGCTTAAGTTTCCCTTGAATTACCAATCCCATCTCGTATACGGAACAGTTCGTCTCGCAGGTTCTAATTGTGACTGGTATTATTGTTGAAGGGCTCTGGGATGAAAAGCCATAACAGTTGAGCGCCTTAACTCCTTCGACTTCTATAATGGAACTTGGAAAGTTGCTCGTTACATCCGGATTAAACTACCGGGCCCCCGAGCTTCTCTTTTAAGCGATTACCTGGTTTGAGTTAACAACGTTCAAGTGTACATTTGCTGCATGACTTCAGTCAAGTCGCGGAGAGTTTGTACATGTTGTACGGCCGGCATGTCTTTGAGTTTTGGGGGCAAATCGTGGATTTTCGAGGTTATTTCCCATGTGGGTCATTCCACGAGAGTCCACTTTTTTCAGTCACTAGCACTTTTGGTTTATTATTCTTGAAATAATACACTGTTTTCGCGACGGAGGTCGACGACTCCGATCGGCCTCAAAATTTGACATTATCCGTTTCAAGAGGCGTAGATTCCAAAACTGAATTGTCCGTCCGCCGTCCGGGCCGTTTTGGGCAGTTGTGTACAATATGAAACTGCTTTTGAGACCGGAAGGCCTATCAACTCCACCACACGGGGTCTGAACCTTCCGCGGGCTCCACTCCCTAGCGACCTCACGACCCCCTCGAGCCATCCTCGAAAGCCGGGGGGGGGGGGGGGGGGGGGGCAAGGACCCAGGGATGACCCCCAGACCCAAGACCGCGGGCTCCCCCCCCCCCCCCCCCCCGCCCGAGGTACCGGAGAGAAGGAGTTGCTCCAAGCCGGGTGTTATTGCGTCATTGTTATTGGGAGCCACTCCTCCACATTAAGGACACTCCGGTCGGTGGCCCGAGAGCCCGAAGGCTCTCTACCGCTTTACATGCCCCTAACATCCCAGCGGTACCCGGGATATCAACCTGAACATTACAGGGGTGGACTTGAGGATCGAAGAGCCGAGTCCGGGCCGTTTTGGGCAGTAGGAATTTTTTTTAAACCTGAAATTTTGACAAAATACTCGGTTTACCATCTAGTTGTGCCCGCAAGGTTTTCAGCCCGATCGCCCAAACCCGTGGGGGGCTATGAGGCTAAAATGGGGCTACAGGAGGGGTTTTTTGAAGGCTTTTGGCTATGGGATCGAGTTAGGTGTCGTTTTCGAAGTATTTTTGACGTAGAATCCATTTTTTGGGGTCCCGGAACGATCCGATTTCAGCATTGCGATCTATAGGGCTTTCGTGGGGTCAAAAATGGGATTTTCGAAGGATCCCAGGAGGTCAAATATTTTTCGAGTAAAAACAAAAAATTTCCAAAAAAAAAAAAAATGTCATTGACAGAATTATATTTTCGTGTAAAAATTTGCAGCGTTTTTCCTTGAGAGCTCGTGACTAGCCACCAAATGTGGGCAGAGGAAGAGGGAGACCGACGAGCAAATTCTGCGCTGAAATAATGAGCTGCGATGAGGAAAGGGAACTTAACCACCTCGGTTTTAGGTGATGCGAGAATTACGTTACTCCCTGTAGGTATGTAAGGGAGTGTGAGCGTAGCGAGGTGGGTAATCCTACACAAAAGAGAAGCAGCCTGCACGTGTTTCCGCCAAGTTCATATTGTTTTGTTCCACACAACAGATGCACGAGGGGAGGAAGGTGGCTAGCGTGGTTTGTTGTGGGTTCCAAAGCTTAACACAATTGAATGTTGTGTCCTAATTAATTGTTTCCCTTGCTTTCTCTGTCCTTCGGGCCCGCTCGTACTTGTCGAGGCCATATTAGGTAGTTTAGAATGGTGAATCTATTCAAAACTAAATTATTGTCAGGACCAACACGTTTGTAGGGTCACTCAAGAGGCATTAAACATGCGTTCACGTAATATGTGGCCACTAACTATGTAGAGCAGTTCTCATTAATAATTTGCGTGACTAGTTAATGAAATAACGTATCGCGAATTTCCTCTCAACTCCATCAAGTGGGAAAATGCACATGGGAAATGACCTCGAAAATCCTCGGTTTGCGCCCAAAATTCAACTCATACGTGAATCATTCCATGAAATTCCACCACTTTTCCGGTCCATTTTGGTTTATTATTCTTGGAATAATACACTTAGGTATGCAATCGCGACGGAGGTCGACGACTCCGATCGGCCTCAAAATTTGACATTATCCGTTTCATGAGGTCTACATTCCAAAACCGAAATGTCCGTCCGCCGTCCGGGCCGTTTTGGGCAGTAGGAATTTTTTGTTTAAATCTGAAATTTTGTCAAAATACTCGGTTTACCATCTAGTTGTGCCCGCAAGGTTTTCAGTCCGATCGCCCAAACCCGTGGGGCGCTATGGGGCTAAAATGGGGCTAGAAACGATCCCAGAACAATCCGATTTCACCGTAAGGATATATGAGGCTTTCATAGGGCTACAAATAAGAATTTTGAAGGATCCCAGTACTCCTGAGCCAGGAGTTAGAATAAGGTTTTTTAATTTTTTTCAAAAATCTACTTTATTAAAGCTCCAACACGAGGAGGACGAGGAGAATCATCTAAATTACAAAGTACTTCTAGAAATCGAAAAAATCTGAAATTGACCTAAAATTTCAAGGCGATTGGATCGGTTGAACAAGTCGGAGTAGATGTGGTAATAGGGATAGTGCTCGGGGACAATAAAATAGTGGTAATAACAGCAACATGTCAACAAACCATTTGTAAACAAGAGATAACCGGCAAAACACAATGCTAGATGGCGGAACCTCTGTGTTTATCAAAGGCGAAAGCTGCTCTCAGCAACTCAGTTCCCGTTTTAGGTGAGAAATTCGTGTAGTATTTACTTATTCTTTTGGTTATTTCTGCCGTATAGACATCAGGAAGGGTTGAAAAGAAAATTCGGGTACTGTCCAGTGTAGTTTGTGTATTCGTGTTTTTCTGGTGTGCGCCAATTGGCAGCCATCAGTGAGCGGTAAGTGTTTTAGCAAGTTATTGCTTGAAATGTATTTAGTTATTGGGTTACTGAAACGTTCTACATCCTAAAATACTTCGAAAACGACACCCCACTCGACCCCATAGCCGAAACCCTTCAAGAAACCCTCCCGTAACCCCTTTTTAGTCCCATAGAGCCCCACGGGTTTGGGCGATCGATCGGGCTGAAAACCTTGCGGGCAAAGCTAGACGGTAAACATTTTGGTAGTATGTATTTTGTCAACATTTCGGATTAAAAAAAAATTCCTACTGCCCAAGACGGCACGGACGACTGACGGACATTTCGTTTTTGGAATCACACAATGTATGTCATCTTGAAACGTACCTATTATTGTCAAATTTTGAGGCCGATCAGAATTTTCGACCTCCGTCGCGATAACATACACACCTATGGTAGGTGTATTATTACAAGAACTTATTATTACTGTGTACTATTACTTAGTGTATTATTACTGTCTCCAGGACCATAATACCGGTCATCTGTTACCTGTCTGGATCCCTTCAAGTCTTTCGTACCTAACTATTCTTTCGATATCATTATTAAATAATGATATCAAAAGAATAGTCAGGTATAAATTTTATATAATTACTGTAGATACTGGTTTATTTACTTAACGGTTATGAAATGTTTCTGGCAAACATAAACTCTTTTGGGGAGGGTTTTCCGCCGGATCGCAGCCAGCCACTTCTGTCTCTGTACTTGTTTACTAGTGTCAATTTTGCGTCCCTGGGTTTTTTCGGAAGGTAGCAAGAAACAGCGGATGCTGCTACTCCGACTTTGGCAGCCCACCACCGAACACGAAGAAACCATAATCTACTTTCAACAAACCAACCAACGTTAGGATCACAGATTAAAAGAGAACGGATCAAACGAAACAGCGCGCCGTGGCGAGAAAATTGAATCGTGATGACGTAAGTTACTTCATGGTGCTTACTGGGAACGACGATTTGTGCCGAATTATTCGTAAAATTGACGATAAACCCGTAATAAAACAACTTACTCTATTCAAAACAAGGGTTTTCTGCCGCTCGACAAGCAAACTAACCTGGCCCCGAGAAACCTTCCGTTTTGTTTACACTCGTGCACCATCCCTAATAGGAACACACATGCATTTATGCATTAACTTATAAGTTACATGCGAGTATATATATATATATATTTTGAGAAGATCAAGTTGGCACCTATACAAATTTAATTTTTGATGTAGGAAGATAATATCTTCTATTCATATTATGAATGAAATTCGGATATAATACATCTGCAGCGTATATTATACTGCAGCGTACCTACAGCAGTTAATTCGAGCGAGGCTACGATTACAATTTATTCTTTTAAACTTTCCCAGTTTGGTTCCCCAACGTGCAGTTAAAAAGTTTGCACAAACATGACCCGTTTGTTTATAGAATTCGCTTGAGCACAAAAAACCATGAAAAGCTCATTATCGTGAGGTTGTAATGAGGATTCCAAATGAGCGTGCGATTCTGAATCCGATTGCTCACTTAGTTCTCCGAGACCGAACACAAAAAAAGAAAATAATTTCTCTATCGTCATGATGCCTCTTCAAAGTTTACGTGAGGCTTCTGACGGCCAACCCATAAGTTTCCGTTGAGATTGCGAGATTAGCAATTCGACCAAGGAGTGCCTTCAGCAGTTTCACTCTCCTCTGTCTTAACTTTCCTTGCAAATAAGTTTTCTTTCCCCGAAAATTTACTGCCTCTCGCCGGACTCGCAAGTCGTGAGGGGTCCCGAGAAATTCCCCGCTAAGATCCGCCCGAAAGAGAAGACCGACCGCCCTGTTAAAAAGGAAATAAAATCGTCCCGCGGCTCGTCGCATAAATCAACAAAACTTCTCGACTTTTTAGTTAAGTTATTATTTCCTCCTGAATCAGTTCGCGCGTCTCGAGGGCCAAGTGGAAATTACACCCTTGTGCTAAACATCCCTTTGGGATTCGCAGGGTGGAAGAGGGAGGTTTCCTCTTTTCAGTTAGTTTCACATTGGACTGGCTTCCGTTTTGTCGGCTATGGATGATTTATATTTCGCTGGAATAAAGCGATGGAGACCACATTTTGACCCGTAGCATTTACGCATGGCAGTGGATCGAACTGGCGGAGACAAAACAATAATTTAATAATAATATTAGTAGTACATGTCGTCATTTCCAAATAGGTTGATTTCGTTTTGGTCGAAAGTATCCAACAATTTCGCAAGCACAAGTTTGAATTGATCGAACATTTTTAGCGCCAGATCAGATGAAGCCCGTAACCGGAGACTTAGCAACGGCACTAAAGACCCTGCACTTTGCTGAGGCATACCTTGTTACAATCATAAAGGGTCATAAACGGACAACGAAAATTGCTGACTTTGGGAGATTCTCGTCAATTGAAGTTGCGAACAGCTCCGAGCAATTCAGCAATTTTTCCCTCCTCTCTTTTTTGAGAACCAACAATTAATTGCCAGCAATTTTATCGATTGGAAAAAGTAGAGCAACTCCGTGCAATAAAAATTGCTCTTTTTTGCGTTTACACGTCCATTCTTGGAATAATACACATATGTAATCGCGACGGAGGTCGACGACTCCGATCGGCCTCAAAATTTGACATTATCCGTTTCAAGGGGTCTAGATTCCAAAACCGAAATGTCCGTCTGCTGAACTGAGCTTCTCAGATTGTGTCTAAGGCCATTTCTGGCCCGTAACAATCTTTCGCGCACCTTCTTGCTCGCTTTCTTCCCCCAGGGGAAGTGTACTTATGTTTCCTCAAATTTCTTCTTGTTCCTGATCTTCAGCACTCCCCCCATAGCGCCCCACGGGTTGGTGCGATCGGGCTGAAAACCTTGCGAGCACAACTAGACGATAAACCGAGTATTTCGTCAAAATTTCAGATTAAAAAAAAAAAAAAAAATCTGCCCAAAACGGCCCGGACGGCGGACGGTCATTTCGTTTTTGGAATTTAGACATCTTGAAACGAATAATGTTGAATTTTGCTGGTCAGAATTGTCGACCTCCGTGGCGATTACATAGGTGTATTATTCCAAGAAAATAAGGCCTTATTCGAACCTTCTAAAAAAATTACGCGTAGGTATAATTTTCGGATTCATCACCCTCAAAACTCCCTAGTAAAGGTAAAAAGAAGCCGGTAATTGGCAGGTCTTTGTTTGATGTCGACCAATGTAATAATAAACTAGGGGGCCGCTCCTCGCTGGCTACGCCAGTCAACCCCCTCCCCCCCACCTGTTTCCCGACTGGTCCCCCACTGTTTCCCGCTTGGTCTCAGACCCAACAACTCGTTTTCCCATATTGTGTAGTTTTGTTAGGACTCCCCTCGGACCACCGCCATCCCAACATCCTGTCAACTGCTCCAGCCCCTATTTTTTTGTCCACTTTCGGAGCTTAGACGCGCCCCGTGGAGCTACTTTTTTATGGTTTCAGACTTTTCTCGTACTATTCTCGCGCAACTGGATTTTTTCCGATATCTAGCAGTGCCAAATAATAAAGATGAGCATTCTCCTCCTCCTCCTAAGTGGAGCTTTAATATTGTAGAACTAGGGGGCCACCCTCTGCTGGCTAAAGCCAGCCAACCCCCGACCTCTCCCACCTGGCCTGTGACCACTTCTTCTCGCTTTTCGAAAATGAATACTTAGTTTTTTTTTTTTTTTTTTGACATTTTATGTCTTTGTTATGGCACATAAACTCAAAAATCGTCACGAAAACTGTTGACGAAAATTGTCCCGGTTGTGTTTTGATGATTTTCACGTACAACCAAGCCGTTTCTAGGGAAATGGGGCGGTGATGGTGGTGGGGACTAAAGACATAAAATGTCCCAATGTGTTGCAGACTCGTATGCAAGCATGTTTAATCTGTTTATTTTTTATTTATTTTTTTTCTTAAAGAAATAGAAGATGAGGGTTTTTGAAATTCTAATTTGAATGTGGATTCAGCTTGAAAAAAATGTATGGGATACCTTCATCCTGTATTTGATTTTTGAAAAATATAAATAAGAAGAGAAACTGAAGAACAGAAGAACAGAATTACGTTTTTAGCGCAACCTTTCAAAAAATGGAAAGGTGCGCTCATCTCTTCGACGTTTTTTGTTTGTTTTTTGTGTGTCACAGCATCACGCCCGAGCGGCTGAACAGATTTTCGTGAGGGTGGTCTCATTGTGATCAGCGATCTCTGGGGGTGGTTATAGGCTATCAAAATCACCTCCGTCGTCGACGATTCGTCCGATCCCGAGAAGATGACTCTCGAAAAAGGCGACCCAGCACATTTTGTTGATGTGTTTAGGTTGTGTGGGATAGTTTGGACCTTAGATAGATACTTAGTGTGTCAAGTTACGATTTCTTAGTTACGGTTTGGGTTTCAATAAAGACGCGGTAATATTTCGTAGTAACAGAAAGTTTGCGCTCATCTATTCAATTCAATTGATGGCTTGTTTGTTTTCGACCTTTTATTCTCAATTAAATACACGAGGGGAGAGGGGGTGTATTGGAACTGCTGCTAAACTTCAACGTTTGTGGAAATCGTCAACGGGTGACCGGATCCTGTCGGAAATCTCTCCCCCCCCCCCCTTCGCCGTTTTGGTTTATTATTCTTGGAATAATACACCTATGTTTTCGCGACGGGGGTCGACGACTCCGATCGGCCTAAAAATTTGACATTATCCGTTTCAAGTGGTCTAGATTCCAAAACCGAAATGTCCGTCCGCCGTGCGCCGTCCAGGCCGTTTTGGGCAGTAGGAATTTTTTTAAAAATCTGAAATTTTGACAAAATACTCGGTTTACCATCTAGTTGTGCCCGCAAGGTTTTCAGCCCGATCGCCCAAACCCGTGGGGCGCTATGGAGCTAAAATGGGGCTACAGAAGGTGGTTTTTGAAGGCTTTTGGCTATGGGATCGATTCAGGTGTCGTTTTCGAAGTATTTTTGGACGTAGAATCCATTTTTTGGGGTCCCGCAGCGATCCGATTTCACTGTTGCGATCTATAGGTCTTTCATGGGGCTAAAAATGGAATTTTTGAAGGATCCCAGGAGGTTAAATATTTTTCGAGTAAAGAATAAAGAATTTTTGAAAAAAAACAATTTTTTTTAAATCCAAAAAAAAAATTTTTTTGAAAAAAAAAAAAAAAAAATCTAAAATTTTTTTCCAACATTTTTAGCGCAACCTTTTTCCAAAAAATGGAAAGGTGCGCTCATCTCTTCGACATGTATGTTTTTTTTTTTTTTTTTTTTTGTGTACAGAGCATCACGCCCGAGCGGCTCTACAGATTTTCATGAGGGTGGTCTCATTGTCATCAGCGAGTTCGGGGGGTGGTTATAGGCTACCTTGATTTTTCCTCCCTCATCCCCTTCATCGGTTTTCGGGAGGTCCTTCACGACGAAAGTTGTCTATCTCTGATGTGTAACTAAGGAGGCCTCAAAAGCGGGACGAAAGTTTTTGTCCGATTTCGTTGGTACAAGGGTCTATGGAATGAGCTTTTCAGGCTGATTCCGACGAGTCCAAAACGATTTTTGCAGCCTGAGCCGTTCGTTACCTCTGATCGGCATAAAGTTTTATTACGCATCGGTCGTTAGGGTGCAGTTGTTTACGTAATGAGCATCACGTGGATGATGTGTTGTGTGGCATAGTTTGGTCGCTAGATACCTACTGTTTCTCTCGCTCATTAAATATATCGTAATAACAAAAAGGTTGCGCTCATCTATTCAATTCAATTGATGGCTTGTTGAATTTCCGGGTCGTCTTTTCGCATAGCAAAGTTGGCTAACTTGCATAGATGCGAGAGAGAGGGAGATCAAAAAATGATCCAGCAGCTGACATCATGACATGATACATTGTACCCCCTCCAGGCCTCGGAATTCAAATATTTTATTTTTCCAAAGGCCCTATAAATAATAGAGACGTGTTTTTTGCAATGTTGACTCATTTTCGAAACTATTGAAGCATGAGCTTTCCAGGAATTTTTTTAAAAATAATTCAAGGAGCTCATTGTATAATTTATTTCTCTTTTTTCTAAAACTAAATATCCCACTCTTTTGAAAACATTCTTCATTACTTTTGTGCATTCTCTCTTCTATTGCATGACGGCTTTGACTAATAACTAGTTTCATCACAAAGAACAATAGGAATTCAGAATAACTAAGCAATTTTGAAAGGTACCCAATAGATGGGGTAGATTCAACCACTTAATAAAGTGGTTGAATGTACCCCACTTCGTTCTGGTTGAATCTACACCACCCTCACTTTTTGAACTAAGTGTGACTTGACCTTCAAAGAGAGCATGCAATCAGAAAAGCTCAAGTTGTTCCTAAAACTAGAGTAAATTATGAATCTAATGATGCAGAGTTCATTCAAAAATACATATCCTGACATGTACAACAGAGCAACAAAAATTATGATTTTACAAACCTTGCATCGCTAGAAAACACGTTTTAAACTGCAGCAAGCCACACAAATAAGCTGAAACCTCCAAAATACGGTTACAATGTCTTCTTCACTTCTTCTTCCTTTCGTAATTTTCTCAGCCCTAAAAACGTTCATCATGGCGGACAAATCGTCAATGGTTGAAGGTAGCCGCCCTTCCCCTACTACTAGTGTGTCAAGTTACGATTTCTTAGTTACCGTTTGGGTTTTCAATAAAGACGCGGTAATATTTCGTAGTAACAGAAAGATTGCGCTCATCTATTCAATTCAATTGATGGCTTGTTTGTTTTCGACCTTATTATTCTCAATTAAATACACGAGTGGAGAGGGGGTGTATTGGAACTGCTGCTAAACTTCAAAGTTCGTGGAAATCGTCAACGGGTGACCGGATCCTCGGAAATCTCCCCCCCCCCCCCTTCGCCGTTTTTTCTCTCTATTTTGAGCTCCGCAGTTTCTGCAACTGTACTCTTTTATCAAACTCCGCGGAGTGGGTTCCTGGGCTTTTATTTGCCCCTCATTCTCCCTCGGCACTGAATCCTGTGAGGAGCCGTCTCCTCCTCTCCGCCCCCCTCTACTGTCCCGTCACCCTTGATTGAGGAGCTATGACTCCCCTCAGCCGAAAAATGGGTAAAATTCTCAGGATAGCCGCCCCCATTGTCTTCCCAACGGCCTCCTGTCCCCTCCGCGGAGCCCTCCCTTCCTCCCCCTGCCCACCCTTCAATCAAACTTTTCCCAACATTCTTGTAAACTGGGCCTTTAACACATTTTTGAGCCATTTTGAGGCTCAAAATTTGAGCGGACTTTGTGGTTTTTTCAGACTTTTCTCGTAGGAGAACCTACTATGCCAAACTGGATTTTTAAGGACTAATTTCAAATTTTTGCGACATCTAGAAGTGCCTTAGAATAAAAATGAGCTTTCTCCTTCTCCTCGAGCTGGAGCTCCAATATAACAGATAAGAAAAGATTGATTTTTCGCGGACATGGTCAACGGTCTCACTAGTTTTCGACGTGACGAGATACTCTCTCATTACATCAAAAGTTTATTACGACGTCCACATCACCCTGGATGATGATCTTCCGCTCCGTCAAGTTTCCACTTCACATATTCAATGAAAATTGAAGTGGTTGCACGTATGGGGTGGATAGTCGAGGGGATTGCATAATGCATATTCACATGTTCCGGAGCATCGACGCTCGCCCACCACCCTATTCATACTCGCCGGGGTAAAGGGAGCTTTTGTCAGACGCAACCCCTCGTCGTAATAACCAACCGAGTGGGTACGCTGTCATTAACAAGTTTTATCTGATTTTGACACTTGTACACGAACGTTGTCGTTTCCACACCTATTCCGGGTCGTTGAGCACTCATAAAGAGAAAAAAAAGGTACTTATTTATGAAAAAAGAAGGCAAAGACAGGAAGGGGAGAGGAAAAACGGCAAAAAAAAATTATCCTGTCGTGACCTCAATCTATAGCCGCTCGCCCCAATTAGAGTGTTCTCCCGTGACTTTAGCTCCTTGCTGTTCCCTCCTCGACTTGATTTAGAGCTACTTGAAAATGATTTGGTGTTTTCAAAAGACTCATTTCAAGCTTAATTGCTTCCCGTTCCTCGAGAGCAACCTCCGAGTCCATTTAATTATCAAGTCTCCTCATACGAGGATGGCAAACGCAAGTCCTGCCAAGTTTGTTATCGTTTAACGCATTCGGGTAACCAACTTTGGAGGTTCCATCCACCCCAACATCACCATCTGAATGAGGTCATTTTTCTAACTAATGATTATGTTAAAGTTTGTGGAGTCCATATCCTGCCTTTTATGGGCGACGAGGTTGTGAGGGCTAATAACGGACTCGGTGGGTTTGAAGTTGTGTACTGATGGCTTTAGAACTTCATACGTGTGACGAGCGCTTTCGCTATGGTAGCATCTTCAGGTCTGCAATAAGAGTGACCGTTAGAGCGGGAGTGGCTACTGAATATAACTATATCTAATTTGTTACCAGGGGATTAATTACCTGTAAGTTGGTTTTCGTCGTGCCTCGCTCTCGCTCGTATGTGAAAAGGGCGGATCTTTCACGGGTCTGTGGATGGCCGGCTGTCGTCTATTATATTCTATATGGTTTTCCATAAGGTTCTGTGGGGAATTATATAATTATTAATAGATGAGCTATCGTAGGGGTTGTTGGTTTGGGTGTGGGGTTGCAAGTTTATGTTTGGTTTGAGAGTTGAGAAATAGGGCGATGTTCATTGGTCCTCTGAGTTCGACGATGAGTTAACTTGATTTTACTTATTTGATGATGCTTGTTTTACTGGGGTAGGTGACGCCGAAAGAAAAAAGACTTGCCGGTTTGAGCGAAAAAGGAAATTTTTAGACGGGGACCATGTATTTCTCGCAGTGGCAGTAGAGCGCGTTGGTGTCGTGGGGAAGGTTAAGAATCGCAGGTTTTGTTGCGCGGGTTGGCACGAGGCACGACGAAAACCAACTTACAGGTAATTTATAGGGGATAAACCAGGGGGGTAACAAATTAGATATAGTGATATTCAGTAGCCACTCCCGCTCTAACGGTCACTCTCATTGCAGACCTGACGATGCTACAACAGCGAAAGCGCTCGTCACACATTGTATGAAGTTCTAAAGCCATCAGTACACAACTTCAAACCCACCGAGTCCGTTATTAGCCCTCACAACCTCGTCTAATAATTATGGGAAGGAGTGGTCGAGTTCACTATAGTGTTGTATTTTCATTTAATTTTGCATTGTGTGTTGAGTGGAGGTCTTAAGGTGCATACTCCTTGTTCTCGTGCCGCTTGAGTGAGTGGATGTAACTGGGAGTTACAGTGTAGGTTTCCCAGGAAGCTCAAGACGTCGAGGGTGGCTCTTGGGCCTTCTCTCTACAAAAAAAAATAAAAAAAAAAAAAAAATAATAATAATAATAATAATAATAAAAAATATAAAAAATAAAAATTTTTCCATTGACACAGAATTAAATTTCTGCACAAGTAACCTACATCAAAGAATAATAAACCCTAGTGTAAAATTTGCAGCGTTTTCCTACAATGATCGTTGCCATTTAACTAATTAACTGCTGCTAATTAACTTGTAACGATGATTACAACTCAGGTAAAGGACCAAGATGAGGATAAGTGAAAAAAAAAAAAAAAAAAAAAAAATCGCGGGAAAAGATTTGGGAAAAGTTACGAAGTTAAAACTCAAGTATCTGAGAAGGGGGTTTAACTTCTGTGTAACTGGTTGATACCACACATCACTCCTTCTGCTCACAACCACACGATAATCATGTCTAATAGTTTCAAAGCACCTTCGCGATACCTCCGCCCCCTCGATGAATAAAATATCCAACCGAACGCTATTCATCAATAACGCCGTTGGGACGCTAAAAGCCTTGCCGCTCCCCCTCACCCCGTTGATAATTTATGTATTTGTGATTCCCAAAGGCACTTCAGCCCAGAGCCCACACATTTGGAGGGCCACCTGGTGTAGCGTACCAGATCCTATAGGGATTACACTGACATCCCATATAGATCAAAAGATAAATGTTGGTCTATTGGACACGTTATTACTTCGTTTCGGTATATTTGTGAGAAATACAATGTCACTGTTCTGCGTTTGTTAACTATGACAACCCAGTTCATTCTTGCAGGGACTCACCCAATTATGGGTGAAATAGGTGTACCTACATGTGGGCGTGTAGGTCTCTAAATCACTGCAGTATATTCCAGTCAAATGGCGGTTTTCCCGAAACCAAATTAGGGAAGTTTTTTTCTAAACAGATCGTTTTTTTGGGGTGCTGAAACCGAATATGAAGTTTTCCGCCTCCTCCGAGGTCGGCTTCACATCAAAAAATGCGAAAAACCTCAATATTTTAGCACGTTTTTCATTTTTTCGCTTATATACCTGAAACTAAGCGTTTTACGAAGATGACCACTATATACAAAATTAAAGTAGGTAAAATTTCCTTCGAAAAGCAATGGTCAGAATTGATGTTTGAACCAGTGGTCTTGGAGATACAGCGTTTTGAAAAAGCGGTTTTTCGGCTCATTGGCGAAAACGCCCATTTCCTCCCCCTGGAATCCGATTAACATGCATGGTATCAATTTTAAAAAAATTCATATTCCACGTGAAAGCACACTAAATTTACCATAAGAAAAAAACTCATCCAGATTGTTGAGGAGGAGAGGAATGGAATTAATTAAATCAGCAGTCCAGTCGACAGGAACAAAAAATAAGGCCGTTAGATACATCAATTGCCGCGTCATATTATATTGTTTTATGTGGTCCGGTATGGTCCCAGTAGTCAATTTTGCAACTTTGAACTAGCGCCCCTAACTTGGGGGAACAGTAAAAACCGCGCATTTTTCGCACTCAGCGCCTAAACGATGCATCCTAGCGGCATGAGCACTATTATCTAGTCGAAACTACATTAAATTTGCTACAGTTTGAGCACAAGTACGGCTCTGTTGGTCAAATAGTTTCTGAGCTACAGCCCTTCAAATTTTTTTTCGCTATTTTTCGCCAGGAAGTGCAGTTTTTACCCATTTTTCCTCTTTCACGGCCAGTATCTTAGATTTGTGTTGCATTCGTGTTCTTCATTTCATGCGAGAAGGGGGGCCCTATTCCAGAATTAAGGACCCTTCTTGCACGAAATCGTCCACCCCATTGTGGTAGATACTGCATGGTTTATGCAGAGAGGGACCTTATTCTTGCACCAAATCGAACACCCTATCAACACACCTCACCAACACTGTGTTCTGTTTGGGATGTGTTTGACTGAATGTCCTCGTTTTTGAGATCAGACCACTTTACCAATCGGACTGAGTGAGTTGTTTACCTATGTGAGTATGTAAAATGTAAAAAAAAAAAGAAAAAAAAAAATGTAACAAGGGAAAATTCAGGTTGAAATTCATTTGAATTTCACCCTGAATTTTCGTCCGACTGGCTGCTGCCGTCGCGGACGTCGTCACCCGTCCTCTCAAGGAGGATCGGAACTTGTCTGACGATTGCGCTCATGGCTCCCCATTGCCTCGTCCCCCTGGGTTGGGAGGAGTTCGCCGTCCGATTGAACGCAGAAAATACTTGTATCGGTGACCCCGCTCCTCACGCGGTCACCCATCCAAGTACTAACCTCGCCCGACGTTGCTTAACTTCACTGATCGAGGGAAACGGTAGTTTACCCAACGCCACATCCTCTGTGAGTATTCCTCTCTTTCTCTATAAGTAGCCTCCCAGACATAGACATGATCTAAAAGGGGGATTTTACCTAAAAAGTATACAATAAATGAACCAAAGCAATTTGGTTTCCAACAACGGTTACCTTGAGGAACGCGTAGTAAAAATTTATTGAAATAACCCTCATATGATACCACATCTACCCAGTTCTGGCATCACCATACGAAGTGTAGACAAGTGTGGCCTGGTTCTCAGAACTCCCAGCAATTGTCAACAATCTCGGCCTGGTCTAATTATTACCGGGTACGCTGAGCCGGCTTCCACAGACGCACTGTCGTCAATGGAGGCCTGGCCAGAGGGACCAGTCACAAGTAAGCTGCGTGAATACATAATGAACGTAATTACGGTCAGCAACACCGAATAGAATGATGGTGTAAGCGGTGGGGTTGCGGCCACCCAAAAATAGTGGGGGTGCCCAGACAATGATAATTAATGCCCACCGCCTACAGTGGCGCTCCCCGCGGCCGCTTAGCTTACTGTGAGCGGCGGGAAGACGAGTTAATTTACCGAGGGTGAGGCCCATCGGCTGCAGGCTCTTTTTGTATGAAAGATAAGAGGAGAAATTTGAATCCATAATAATCATTGAAAAATCCATACTCTATTTTCTGTTAGTTGTCTCCATGGAAGAAATAGAATTTATAGAAATAACTATTTCTTCCATGGTTGTCTCAATGTAATACATGATGATCGTTGATTGGATAGATAATCCAATTTCAAATTTGATGATTAAATTCAGCGTATCTAGTGACCGGGTGTTGTGTTGTGATTTTGTTCTTGTCTTTGTCACAGAATCCCCCCCCTCCCCTCCACCACTACTCGAAAGCGAGAGAGAGTAGCTACTAAAACTTGGGGTATGGGCGAAATTTGAAAACTAAAACAATGAAAACATACCGGGTGAGTATGTTGTCGCAAAAAGTTTTCGAACATAAACGAGGTTTTCCAAGTCTATAAAACTTCCAGGGAGTGCGGGAGTGTGGGTAGGAAGGTAATTAGGTCCCGGCGTGGGGGCTGTCGGCTTTTGGTAAAGGGCTTGTTCACGGTGAAGGTGGGAGTGTGTACTTGACTGCAATTATGTCCCGTTAGGACTGCGGTTGGCTGTTGAATTTCAAAAGATCAACCTAATATATTCTAATAACTAATATAATTAATTCTACTTATAATTCAACCTAAGCACGTAAGTTTTCTTGGGGTCCTGGACAAAGATCTACCTATTGGGTTGGGCGCCCTAAAGTAACAGCACCCTTATCCAGGCAGGGAGCTTTGAGCTGAAGCAATCCAACAGGCGCTGACATCACTGGACAAGATTAACGTATGAGAGTTAACTGGAAAGTCAGCTGTGTGTTGCAAAAGGGGTTTCAGAACATAGTACGGACACAGTGACGGTCGCGTGGAGCGCTACGAAGCTCGTTTGGTTGCACAAAGAATACAAAGTTTTAACAACAGAAGTTTCTCGTTAAAAAAAATAAAATGAAATAAATAATAATTTTAAAAAGGGACGTGAATCCAAGAAAGTACTTTCTCATCATTTCAATTCAATGTGAAGTATGATACCTTTCCCATATTTTAGTCTTCTTGTTAGTACCTACCCCATTCCAGTACACTCCAAGTTCTACTCAGACATTTTCCCCACGATTACACTGAAAAAACAACTACCTTTCCCTTGTTTTCTACGTTCCCTCTATTTTTGACCGAGTTACTTTTTACAGAAGCCCTCTTTCAAATGAAAGTGGGCAGGTATTTAGAGAGATGTAAAAAAGGGTCTTAGAATCTCGGTAAAAACTTCTATGGTTAGTCTATTCTGCGGTTATGAAAGTGAAGTAGACCAAAGAGTGCACGAATACCTCCGGCTTGGCGAGGTTTAAATTCCGCCGACCGCAACACCGTCTTCCACCACTACCGCTAATGCTCACTTTTTTATTCCAAGCACGGAGGAGAGGACAGAAAAATTATTCATGGGCGTAAATGAGGCTATTTGCTTTGGAAAAAAGCCTACCTTGAAAAAAATCTTTCGGGGGGTTGTTCGTTAGCATAGCACAACTTTTTCAAAAAAAAAAAAAAAAAAGAAGAAAAAGGGGGGATGGGAAGAAAAAATGGAGTGTCGGATCAAGCTCGAATTCCGAAGGCGATGTGGATCGTCCAACTCTTGTGATTTGATTCGATTTGGAATGAAAGTTTCTCTCGTTCGTCTTTCGGAAGATGCGATCTCCCTCTTTGAGTTCCATTGACAAAACTTCGTTGCTTTATTTAAAAGTGGCTGAAGGGGATTTCACGCTTCTTGAATGTTGAGCGAAAAATTTCATTCGCTGATTCAGTAGATGAGAACAGGGGGTTTGAGAACCCAAATTTTTGGCGCGCGCAAATTGGTGCAACTATTCGTATATTCGTTGTTAATGGTCCGATTGAAATGGGGTTTCCTCCGTATCCTACCTAGAGATCCGAATTTTAATACGAAATCCCAAAATTTCGAGTTCCGACAATGAGCGAATTTAGACGGCGAGTTTAATTTGAACGATTTGAAGAGATCCAGCGTGCGTCTGACCTTCATGATGGGACGCTGTCAGGGACCTCGGAAAGAGGTGGACGACAAAACGAGAGAAAGTAGGGGGCCAGGGACCTTAGAAAGGTGGTGGAGGCGGGGAAACTTTGGTGGGGGGGGGGCAGTTTTGGGAAACGGTTCAGCCCCCCTGATCGAAAAAGTGGTCGGCCGAGCGAAGCGAGGCCTTCTATTGGAATAAGCGGTTGGCTGAACGAAGCGAGGCCTTATGTCTTAGTGCTAGTTAATATAAAATTTATAATCAGTTAAGATTTAATCAGCAGTCCAGTCAGTCGACGGGAACAAAAAAAAAAAAAAAATAAAAAAAAAAAAAAAAAAATAATAATAAAAAAAAAAAAAAAAAAAAAAAATTAAACCTAAGATATTGGCCGTGATCGTAAGGGGCATCAGAATGCATCTAATTTACACCTTACTGAGTGGTGTCAGATTGGGCGATTCTTGTTTTGGTTGTTTAAATTCGTTTTCACGGTTCCTGTTTGACCTACAGAGTTCTACTAGTGCTCAATTGAAAGCCAATTCGATTTGCTCTCAACTCATACCCCTAAGTAGGAGGGGGGGGGGGGGGGGGGGGGGGGGTCAGAATGCCACAAATCTAAGATACTGGCCGTGAAAGAGGGGAAATGGGTGAAAACTGCACTTCCTGGCGAAAAGTAGACTAAAAATAGGCGAAACCGATTGGAGTTGGTAGTTCTGCTTGTTTTATACGAGCGAAGACGAGCGTCAGTTCGAAACTGGTCTCCGACTGATTTATTTAACCTACACAAAAGTTACAGGAGAAAGCAGAGGGGTCACAATCATCGACAAACCTTTACTTCAACTGTTCAGTAATCGGTTAGTATATAACCAACATCTATAATATTGTACAATCCGCATTTACATTCGAGGCCAGTGATTGTAATGACCGTTTTGGATCGGACCTTTGCGTTCGGCAAACACTCTGCCAGTATAATGCTTCATAAATTATAAATTTTGATTGGGAATTACTGTGAATAATGACCCACGCTCCATAAAATCGCTCCGATGGTCTCAACACTAAAACTCCTTAAGCCTTTTACTGTCCTCAATTTGAACAAATCGAGTTTGAAGTTCGGATTTCACAATCAGAAACCTCCGATTGCCTCGTTTTCATTTAACTTGGTTCAACTTTCGATCGTTTCCGTTCCGGCTTCATGCAATTTATGAAGCATCGAGAACTCCGGGAGAGCGCCCAAGTTCTCGAATAATTTTCAACGTTGTACGTCCTGAGCTTGAAGTAATGACATTCTGTGACGGCCTAATTCTGAGTCAGGTGGCGAGGGGGATGGTTGATAGCTGTAATAACTTCCACCTGCCAATACCTACCGAAAACTCGATTAAAAAAATGTTGGCCCTTATTTCATCACACCTTGATTTGGTGGTCTTCACATTGTAAGATGGTGATTATTTTTGGCTTTCCTTAACACGAAAATAGTGAGGGAATAGTGATCACTAGCACTCAGACATAAGGCCTCGCATCGCTCAGCCAACTACTTAATCAGACAGAAGGCTTCGCTTCGCTCGGCCAACCGCTTATTCAGATAGAAGGCCTCGCTTCGCTCGGCGGACCGCTTTTTCGGTCAGGAAGGCCTCGCTTCGCTCGGCCAAGTGACAGTCGCTCAATGCGCTAAATTTAACGGGCGTAAAATTGGCCGGGGAATAGAAAGAGAAATCGTCTTCCCTCACACCAGAATATATCCGGAATTAGAGTAGAATGAACCATTTCTCAAAACTCCCCCCCCCCCCCCATGTTTCCCCGCCTCCACCATCTTTCTAAGGTCCCTGGCACCCCCCCCCCCCCCGTTCTTACCATCGTTTCCGAGGTCCCTGGCACCATCCCAAACCGCTCTCCCAAGACGCGCGCTGGATCTCTTCAAATCGTTCAAATTAAACTCGCCGTCTAAATTCGCTCTTCGCCGGAAGTCATTTTTTCGGGATTTCGTATTAAAATTCGGATCTCTAAGTAGGATACGGAGGAAACGCCGAGTCAATCGGACCGTTAACGACGGAGAATAATTCTTTCTAATTATTAGAAAGAAGTCTCTAATTTGTTTAGTTTCACGAATTTGCGAGCGCCAAAAATTTCGCTCAACCCGCTTATTGAACATAAAATTGGCTGAGGAATCCAAATTCGGGGAAAAAACCCGAAGAAAAAATAGCCGTATTTTTATCGCTTACGGAGGTTTAGTAGGAGTAAGCTCGACCCACACTCTAGTCAGATACAGCCACGGTGAACATTAGTGGTATAGATTAAGTAAACGAGCCTTGAAAATATTTATAGTTGGTTTTGAAGGGTTCTAACTACTTAGGTGGTTGAAGATTCATGAATATTGAGATTGGTGAATATTAATTCAAATAATACTATACTGCTTACCGTGGCCTTTAACGTTAATTGTGAATTTGGAGTACGGGTATCTCAGTGAGGGGTAATTGAATAAGATTTCCTAGAAGGGGCTTAGCTCTTGAATGGATACGAACAAGAGCGAAAGAATCGATTGAATAGGATCCACATAAAACCTGAATAGGTTACCAATAGGCGTTGAATAGGGTTGGTTTCAATCGGACTCCATCTCTCCCCATTTCTTCGCCGTCTCTCCTCGTTCATAATACACCACATCCCAGACCATTCATTCTCGCCATGACAAAGACAAAGGATTATCCCCACAAGCATCGTATGGTCTTCACAATGGATATTGGATCATATTCTCTCTTTCATCAACCATTCACGGACCAACGTCATCACAAAATCACCCATCATTCGGCCAGAGACCTACCAATACTATAAAGCGGCAACTACTTGTAACATGACTGAAATGATCAAAATTTTGAAGGTTTTTGGATAGGTCGTTGAAATTGAATTTTTCAAAGACACATTTCGTGCGATACGCTTGGACAGATTGATCTCATAGGTATATTGGAGATAGTGTATTATCAATAAGGAACGGATTCTTAGGGTTTTCCCTATTTACACATAAAAACACCTAAATTTCCAGGTTTTTTACTTTTATACATTTATGCATAACAATAATTGTAGGTTCAGAGGGGGAAAAATAAGCAACAGTATGATAAGGCCGGGACAGTTTGAGCCTTCAATCTCCAGCTCTCTTTCTCAGCTGTGGTTCCTGGTAGCTCAGTTGGTTAGAGCGTTGCACTGGTAATGCAGAGGTTGTGGGTTCGAGTCCCACCTGGCGCCCAATACATTTTTCGGCCTTCCCCTTCTGATTTCTTGAAATAGCTTATAAATTCATAACTTGAATTTAAATTTAAATTTCAGTTTGAATTTAATAACTCCTCCCTTTCCCCCCCCTAAAATAATTGTAGGTTTACCCAATATACCAGGTGTATTTGGTATACCTAAGTGCAAATATTGTTTTCCTTTTGATTCAGATTAGCAATATGTTGTGTGTTTGGGGGAAGCCCTCCAGCGTAACTTGGATCCCGCCCCCGTGTCTTTGGTGGAAGATGAAGGGAGTGCTTGAATATCCCTGCCCAGAGCATAACGCGAAGTGTCGCGATCTACAAATCTGGGTGGCGGTATCGAAACAGAATGGGAGAGCCCACAAGCCCCAGGTTGGCAGGATGTCGTGGTGCCCTCGGCTACGTTGGCCTCCGGAGATGAGATCAAGTTCCTCCGGTGTCGATATTGAAGAGTCAATTACAACACCGGATTCCCCTGATTCCACAGCTAATAAGGGGATCCCAGTTCAGGCATCACTGGACGTCGTCAAGTGTGACCTGGTTGTGAGAACCCGTCTTACGGTCGTCTAAACTCCTGGCTGCCACAGTTGAAATGTCACCAATGGCGACCTGGGCTAAAGACTCGCGCGAAAATAAAACTGGGGTCCAATGACCCGGCTCCCACAGACGAAGTGTCGTCAATGGATGCCTGGTCAGCAGGCCCAGTCGAAAATGTGCTGCTTGATAACATTATAACGGAATCACTGAATGGTCAGCGTGTGATAAAGGTACGCAGTGGGGTTGAGGCCACCCCGTAAATTGCGGGGGTGCCTTGAACCAGAATTAACCCCACCGCCTACAGTGGCGCTCTCCGCGGAGCGCGGGCAAATTTACGAAGAGTTTAGCCCATCAGCTACAATAATAATTACACAATTATTACGTAATAAATAATTTAGCACTTACCACAACAGATAATCAATAATTTAGCACTTACCATAACTAGAGCTCGGATTGATATGCTCGATCAAATCACCAAATATGCTCGAAAAATCTCTGTTTTATGCTCAATAGATATGCCCTCAAATATGCTAGAAAAACACAATTAAAATCCTCCATAAAAGAAAGTAAAACGAAAAAATCGACAACTTATAAAAGTTATAAATAAACCTCATGACATGAGGTAACTCATTGTAATGAGGTTTTTGGCGACTCGGATCAGAAAGTCGAATAAGGAATCATTTTCGAAGTAATTTTGGACGTATACTCAATATTAGGGGCCTCAAACTCATTTGGACTCTGTTGATGCTTAAAAGTGGATCCATGAGATTTTTTTAAGGTCTTTGGCCATGTGGTTGAGTGGGGTGTCGTTTTCGAAGTATGTTTGAACGTAGAGTCCATATATGGCGTGGACCCATCGGACCTCACTGTGGATGGGTGGCTTATACGGAAAATACGTCGCTTTCGAAGGATGTTAGGAGGTCAAATGATCAGTACCTCATTGAGTGAAGGAAGTAAACGGTGGAGTGGGCGAGCGGTGACCGGTAGCAGCTGGTGCCAGTGTGCGAGTGTGAGGCGCTGTGTTGAGAAAATGTATCCAAAAGTATGAACGGAATTATGAACAGTGTAGATCTCTCTTTCATTACTTGAGTACTTCTCAGCCCTAAAATGTTACATCGATCGCTATTCCCCCGTCTGCATCCCTCTGCAGTTGGGTACCATACACGAAGCCACTTGATTTTACGATGGGTAACTCCTTTCATATAAACTTTGTTACCTGGAGGAAGTATAAAGAAAGTCTCTGCTTTTGAGAGGAAATTCTCTTTTTATCCACGTGTGTATATTATACAGTATGGCAGCTTCGTGGAAATGAAAGGACAGGCGTCTCGTTTCGGATATTAAACGAAAACAAAATGTTCGGCGAAGTACTTTTTTCAGGGCGGAGCAAAGTTCACTCCAGGTTTTGTGAAAAGTGTACCAACCAGGGCCAACGCTAAACATTAAAAAAAATCAATACCCATCTTGGGAAGGAAATTCAACGGGAAGGAACTTCGAGTCTCATTGAACTTTACGATGGCTCCCAGCGAAAATTAAAACAGGTGGCGGGAAAATATCGTCGAAGGAACGTTATGCATAATGGTTTGTTTGTCTGAATCGGTCAACGGCGGATTCCTTGCGTATCTCGTTGAGAATGGAGCTTCCCCCGCGTTCCTGCTTTCCGAGGGTCTTCATTGAGAAGGGCTCCACAGGGAATTCGCCGAGCGGGCAAAAGGCGAGGCGCCCTCTTCTGGCCCTTTGTGTTTGCCTTTCTTCCCATTTGAAATTCCGACTGGTTGGAGCGCTATGGGAGAAAAAAAAAATCTCCGACAATCGGGAAAGGTGGAGGAGGGAGCAGAAGAACAGTAAACGTTAAAGATCTTTCTGGAGAAATTGCTTAAATAATTATTTTGGTCCCAAGCAGTATCCATTACTACTTCTTATCTGGGTTATGGTGCCTCGGAATATTCTCCGCCTCTAGTCTCAATGCAACAACCAGGTTTCATATTACCTGTTTTTACTATGTAAAAACGGGTAAAGTCTTAAGTTAAATAATGGGAATCTTAACGGTCGAGCTTACCTACCATGTTGAAAGTAGAAAAGTTCATAATTTTCAAATTCGTGAAGCATGTTTAACGTGTTATCACGAAAAATCAGTGGGGGACGTGAAGAAGAAGAAGAAAAAGGAGGAGTAGGAGGAGGAGGAGAAGAAAGGAAGGGACTTGAAGTGAATAATTTTCATCCAGATTTCGGTTTATTGTTCTTGGAATCGTACTATGTAACTACTGGCGACGGTGGTCGACAATTTTGATCGTTTGTTTCATAATGCGTTAATTTCAAAAACGCTGCAAATTTTACATAAGGGTTTATTATTCTTTGATATAGGTTACTTTTGCAAAAATTTAATTCTGTCTGGATTTTTTTTTTTTTTAATTTTTTTCTCTTCAAAAAATTCAAAATTTTTTTACTTGAAAAATATAATATATTTTGTTTTCATATTATGACCTCCTGGGATCCTTCAAAAATCCCATTTGTAGCCCCATGAAAGCCCTATAGATCGCATCAGTGAAATCGGATCGTTCCGGGACCCCAAAAAATGAATTCTACGTCCAAAAATACTTCGAAAACGACACCTAACTCGATCCCATAGCCAAAAGCCTTCAAAAAACGCCTCCCGGAGCCCCATTTTAGCCCCATAGCGCCCCACGGGTTTGGGCGATCGGGCTGAAAACCTTGCGGGCACAACTAGATGGCAAACCGAGTAGGTATTTTGTCAAAATTTCAGATTTAAAAAAATTCCTACTGTCCAAAACGGCCCGGACGGCGGACGGCGGACGGACATTTCGGTTTTGGAATGTAGACCTCTTGAAACGGATAATGTCAAATTTTGAGGCCGATCGGAGTCGTCGACCCCCGTCGCGAAAACATAGGTGTATTATTCCAAGAATAATAAACCAAAATGAAGTGACTTTTTGACAAAATACTTGGTTCGCTATCAAGTTGTGCCCGAAGGTTTTCAGCCTGATCACCAAAACCCGTGGGGCGCTATGGGGCTACGGGAGGGCTTTTTGAAGGGTTTCGGCTACGGGGTCAAGTGAGGTAGCGTTTTCGAACTATTATTGGACGCAGAATTTCTTTTTGGTGTTCCCAGAACCATCCGACGTCTCCGTGAGAATTAAGGGTCTTTCAAGGGGCTACAAATGGAGCTTTTGTGTGATGGCCGGTAGTCAAATGTGTTGTTTTCCAAGTAACTTTGGACGCAATACCCATTATCTGTGCCCCACATCTGCCCAAACACTACTGGACATTTTAGTTCTTATTGACATAGAATGAATTTTTGCTCAATTTATACCAAAGAACAATAAATTCTTGTGTAAAATTGGCAGCGTTTTCACTATTAAACTCACTAGCACTCTGACAGGGGAGCCTCGCTCTGGGCTCCTCAATTGAGTCTCTATCCTACAATATCAAATGTTCACATCGAATTAAGTCTGTAAAATGATCACATGGTGGTGGGGGTGAGGAGAAGATATGGGCCATCAATGCCAGGGTCGAACTCATATAACTGCATGCAGCTTCAACTTCTCTGATCTCGAATTCGTCGGAATCCCAAGTTCCAGCCCATTTGACCATGTCAACATGAACAGCTTTCAGCTCCATTAAACTAGAGTGTATAAATCCCTCGTAAATTCATTTAACCGGGCGGTGGAACCGTAGAAAGAATTACGAAAAAAAAAAAAAAAAAAAACTCGTCCCTCCAATGGTATACGGCCTGAAGAGACGAGGACGTCGGGGGAAGGAAATGTACGTGAATTACGTTCCCAAACAATGATAGGTCAGGGAATTAGCATGAAGCCGGGTGTTGCGTGGTGGGGCTGCCAGAACCCCGCTTTCCCCTCCATGTGACACAATACATTATTCAGGAGCTCGGGAATCCATCAGCTCATTGTCCTTGCCTGCTGAACCAAGTGTTCCCTGGTGGGCTTGGCCGAATTAAACGGCGAGTCAACATCGAAAATCCCTCGAAACTTCCGTGAACTGGTTTATCCTCAACTTTTTGCCGCCAGATGGTGCACTAATACTTTAGGCATGGAGTCGATTCCGCTAGATTAGTAGGTAACTAATCTCTGGGATAAAATCGCACTATTAAAACTCTTTAAGCCTCAATCGCTGAAATACAACTGAAACAATATTATTTTGAAAAATACGTCGGTTATTTCATGAGTCACCTCTGAAGTCAACATTGTGTATTCGCTGTAGCCCCATAGCGCCCCACGGGTTTGGCGATCGGGCTAAAAACCTTGCGGGCACAACTAGATGGTAAACCGAGTATTTAGTCAAAATGTCAGATTAAAAAAAAAAAAAATCCTACTGCCCAAAACGGCCCGGACGGCGGACGGACATTTCATTTTTGGCTATGGGATCGAGTTTGGTGTCGTTTTCGAAGTATTTTTGGACGTAGAATTCATTTTTGAGGGTCCCAGAACGATCCGATTTCACTGTGGCGATCTGTAGGGCTTTCATGGGGCTACAAATGGGATTTTTGAAGGAATCCAGGAGATCAAATATTTTCCAAGTGAAAAAAAAAAAAAAATGATAAAAGAATAAACTTGAACATTTTTTCGTATCTTTTTTTTCAAGATATTTTTATTGACAGATTTAATTTTTGAACAAGAAGGAACTAACCTAATAGGTTTGCAGCGTTTTTTTTTTTTTTTTTTTTTTTTTTTTTTGCGGAATAAGGATGGTAGCAGCCGGCGAAGTAGACCCAAACCTGCCTATTTTCTAAAATTTAGAAACATAACATCCGACCTTTTGAAGGCACCGAAGTCTAGATTGACAGGACTATTTCGCACACTTTGACCGCCTGTGCAGCGGCAAGAAAGCTACGAATCGGTTTTCAAAATTCACGGAAAAGTTTTTCCCACCTAGGGGTACTTACAATATTCAAAAATGTTTAAAATGGGTTATTTCGGAGAACTTTTATTTTTTGAGTTCAACCTTTGACGTTGAATACCCCATACCTAATTTAAGTCATTTGAACGTCTTTAATTATTGAATTTGTTCATTCATTCTGTGATTGCCATTCATTGGGTGCCAAAATTGGGTTCAAATATTGAACACATTGAAACATTTGAACAATTTGAGCAATTGGACGTTTTTGAACAATGAACTTTGAAACACGGACACTATGAAAACTTGACAACTTGAATATTGTACATGTCGACCGTATACCTGCAAAACCTCGTATGTTCCAAACTAAAAATTGTACAGGAGACGCAAAAAACTCCATGGAAACGTCCAGCCTCATGGAGTGCCAAAATCCTTGTAAGTCCCAAGAGCTCAGTTGAGTGACTTTTGGCGAATATTGTGACGATTTCTCACTTAAATAACTACTTCAGCACCTCAATTATTATGTGTAACGTATAACTACGTTACTGATGAAAAATTTACAAAACTTACCGATAAAAATAGAAAACATTGGAGAGGCGGCAGAGGCTGAGACTTACAACGTTCTGGAGCCTTTCGGACTTGCAGGTTATTACAACCGAACACAGAGAAGACATTTCTCAGCGGATCAAAACCAAACTTCGTAGGAACATTCTAGTGCCTTACATTTACCCAGAAAGCTCAAAACCTTACTTTGGGGAAAAATCGGACTTACGAGGTTTTGCAGGTATACGGTCGATTTGACCTTTTGAAAAGTGTGAACGTTTTTTAGTCGTTTTTTGATGTTTTGAAAGGTTCTTGAAAATGTTCACGTTTGACCTCAGGGAACGATCAATGATATCTCAGTTAATGTCGGTGAACGCATACTGAGAGCGGAGGGCAGGCGTCAGGTATTATAATATAATGGTCGGGAAAAAGACTATGATAACTCAAAAAATGGCGATTTTTAGTTTTAATGACGGACTAACTCAAAATTGCGTGGAGAATCTTGTGCAATACCAACTTATCTTATCTTGGCGTTTCAGCCGCCAGAACGCGCTGATGCATACTATTACAACTTCACACCTCCCAACAGTGTAGCCATGAAGAGTACGACATGTCAGTTGTCATTGTGCAGTCACAGGAATAATGTTGTTTGTTTTCTTCAAGACTATTACTAGTCAAAATTTCCTATCACAAGTGTTCGATTTTTGAATTTTTTGTTTTCAAGACTATTTCAACTCGAAATAGCCGAGTCTTCATGAAATTGTAAGTTACTTTGTGCTACATCATGTTTTCTGCAATACTATTTCATTTTGTTATATAACACTCTTCCATCGGGAAATCTCAAATCTTCAAAGAATGTTCGTCTCAATACTGTTTCATTTCCAATTATCTTCTCTTCTACAAAAGTAATCTCTCTAAAATTTGAGATAACTTATCAATATTAAGAGTTGTAACAGTATTGCACAAAATACATTTGATAATATTGGTTTGTTGTTATATAAATTTTGAAATGCGACACTCTTGCATAAAATACCGAATGCAATAATAAAAATAACACTATAAATTTCGCGTTGTGATAGTAAATTCAATCCTGAGATGTAGAAGAATATGAACGAGTAGAACCCTATAACACGAAAAATCAGCAAAATTTCGGGAGTTTTCAGCGGTTTTCGGGTGTTTCAGTCATATCAGAGAGCCGGGGACGAAAACTCGTCAAAATGACTGGGCTGATATTGAGAACAATGTGATAGAGATGAAGGGAAAATAGCGACCTGTCTTTCAAACTCGTCACTCTTCAAGACTCCGCCGATTGAAAATTCTGAGGAACAACAGCCTGAGAGGACTGCTATGGGAGCTGTGGTTGAAGCACCAACTGATGATAGCAGTGATCAGGGTAATGAAGGTCAGAACTCCTCTGACTCCACACCAGCAAATCGCGATTTCGCTGACAAATCATTATCTCCCATAGCCAAGAAGGCAAAAACCGACTTGGTTTCCTGAAATTTTGGTCCTGACAAAGAAGTTGAGCATGATCGTCTTTCAGAAATAGACATCATCGCATCGGGAGCAGTGTGGGATCAATTTTTCCTTAAGGACAATAACACAAATCAAGCTAAGGTACGTGACAATAACCTTGCCTCTTCCTCAGGAAATCATTTTTCGGAGGAAAAAACCACATCACCCACAGTTGAACCAGCAGTTGTCAATATTATATTTCTTCGGTAAAGTTATTACAATTATTGTGATTTTGGTTTCTAGTACGTGCTAAGACCTCAGCTTGTGATTTCAAAGTCTGTTTTGTTCTTACCATAATAATAACTCTGAGAGATTTTTTGTACTTATTCGTAAAATTCATGTGTTATTTACAAGAAGACTGAGCTAGATCGGATAATTTTGAAGAAAAAATTATGGTGTCTTTTGACAATTTTGGAGATCTCGTACCTCAGAATGATGATTTTTTTTTTCCTAGTACCTAAGTAACTGCTAAGATCTAAGATAAGTGGTGAATTCAAAAACGCAGCAAATTTTACACTAGGGTTTATTATTCTTTGATATAGGTTACTTGTGCAGAAATTAAATTCTGTAAATGAAGAAAATTAAAAAAAAATTTTAATTTTTATATCTCAAAAAAAGTTTTTTTTGGATTTTTTTTATTTTCAAAAATGTTTTTTTCAAAAATTATTTAGCTTTTACTCGAAAAATATTTTAACCTACTGGGATCCTTCAAAAATCCCATTTTTAGCCCCATGAAAGCCCTATAGATCGCCAAAGTGGAATTGGATCGTTTCGGGACCCCCAAAAATGGATTCTACGTCCAAAAATACTTCGAAAACGACACCTAACTCGATCCCATAGCCTTCAAAAAACCCCTCCCGTAGCCCCATTATAGCCCCATAGCGCCCCACGGGTTTGGGCGATCGGACTGAAAACCTTGTGGGCACAACTAGATGGTAAACCAAGTATTTTGTCAAAATTTCACATTTAAAAAAAAAATTCCTACTGCCCAAAACGGCCCGGACGGCGGACGGACATTTCGGATTTTGAATGTAGACCTCTTGAAACGGATAATGTAAAATTTTGAGGCCGATCGGAGTCGTCGACCCCCGTCGCGAAAACAAAGGTGTATTATTCCAAGAATAATAAACCAAAAGTGATTTTCAAGTAGGTACTTATAAAGAGTTTTCGTACACAGTAGTCAACTGTTTGTTACATAAAAACTGATAATTTTATGTTTTCGACGTACCATCCACTTTTCTTCTTTTTTGTCATACTTTTGGATTTAATAATTCGTTCTGATTAAACGTTTTTCATTGAACATCCTGTATATCAAAATCCTAATTCCATAAAAATAATTAATGTTTTAGAGGAATAGTATTACATCTCAAAATTGGGGGTGAAAAGGGGGTTGAAACAGGGTTAAAAATAGGGGTTAGCCCGACGATCGTGTGATGTGAACACACAAACAGGTCCTGTTGGCTATATAATAAGAGAAAAGATAGCCATTTCAAGCGTCATTAGGTAATAATACAATGAAATTCTGAATGATTTTTTGAAGGATCCCAGAAGGTCAAATATTTTTCATGTAAAAAACAAAATATTTTTTGAAAAAAAAAATCCCCAAAAAATTTTTTTTTGAAAAATGAAAATCAAAAAAAATTTTTTTTAAAATTTTTTCATTGACACGGAATTAAATTTCTGCCAAGTAACCTATATCAAAGAATAATAAAGCCTTGTGTAAAATTTGCAGCGTTTTTCATACCTCATACCTCAATGCTCAAAGACCAACAGGACCTCCTCTCTTCCAACTGTAGATGTGCAACCTCATGCCTTATTCGCTGCTGTTATTCGTAAATTCTTAAATCCACACGAATGTTATGGGGTGGGCTAATATTTGCACGCGTGTTAACCCGTTTAGTTTAACCGATCCGAAAGTTAGTTTTTGTGCCTCAAACCTTATTTTTGCACCCGGCCGTTTTGCCTGCGATACCTCTCCCTGCCCACCACATGTGCGGTAAACATTACAGCTTGAAAAATAAAGGAGGGAATCGGGCCGAAAATATAAAAGAGAAGAAAACGCCGAAATGGTAAAAGGGTGGGAAGGGATCTGTATTCGCATGAGTGCCACTGACATGTGACAACCCTTTTAGTTTTTGAGCGTAGAAGAAGGATCCCTTGAGGGGTTTGGGGGATGAGAGCTGCCGTATGAACCAATATGAGATTCAACGGACAAATGTATCCGTGTCTGTATTCTTGCAAAATCCGCAGATTCGACGAAGACACTTAAATGATGAGAATCGTTCAACGTCGTAAATTGCCGTCGGATTTTTCAGATTTCAGAAACAGCAAATACAGTTCGAAAAGCTTCAAGAGGTTTCTAAAGTTTAACAGGGAGCTCAAACTGGCAATTGTGTCCCACTTTTGCGATGGATTAGAAACCCTTGATGGTGTCACACTGTCGGCCCTGAAGTCGAAAATGGTCCTCGGTCTTGAATGTGGCTCTCGAGTCTGCTCAAACTGCAGCCCATTTCGGTTGCCATAACCCTTAGCATTTTTCACCGCGATATCAGAGAAAAGCGTCAAGAAAAGGCCAGCAATACAGTTTTCTTCCTGATAAAAGCCGTCGGAGCCATGAACGCCTCGAGTAGCCTCGCTGCTAAGCGGCTCGAAATAGTTCTTTACGGGCTTTCTCTTCATCAATATCGTTTGAAGGAGGAAAGTGAATCGCTACCTACTATCAATCTTTGCCTCAACCAAGCTCGGCTTCTTGAGGGGATGCAGAACCGCCTAAGACCGACTAACACATCTTCATGGATTATTTCTTCTGAATCAGCATCTTATGAATTATTTATGTGACCTTTTCGACTGATTTGTTTTTTTCTTTTCAGAGAACGGCATAACCATTCAAGAATGTAGAAGAGTCGATTAGAAGAAGTGAGATGATTCTTATCACCGCCTACCTGTCATCTGTGATGCTCCTCCTACCTGCGACTGCCAATATTGTTCAAGGTACACAAATATCCCGTTATCAATAAATGTCACCCCTTTCATATCTAGCTATACACCACAGCTACGCGGGACGTTTTCAACACAGATTAACCGGGTTGCCGGGCCATCTTGTAATCTTTACACGGGTGAAATGTGGTCGGGCTCCGTGCAGATCTGCGTTGCCTGATGTTCGCACAAAGTTTCGTGATATATGAGGCCGACATCATCCGAGTTATTCGGGGCGTTGTGGCGATCCCAACTGTTCCCCCTTTATCAGTCCGCGGCACCAAGTTTCCGTAAGTCGCACCCCCCCCCCCCCCCATGACGGCGACCTTTGAAAGGGACTTTTCGCGGTTTTCGAATCCAACCCGGGCGGTATTTGACGCTGGAAGCTCATAGCTCGCTTTTTCTGGATCGTATGACATACATTGTGATGTATTCGGGGCCGCCGAGAGAAAAAGCGGGTCCGGGGCAAACAGAGCGTAGGGCCCCCATGTAAGCAGGAGGTTGGGGGGCGGTTCACAATAACGAACGTTCAATTTTCATTCAGGGTATCTACCATTCAAATAATATTATTTGTATTTTTCATCTTTCAAGAAATTTTCTAAGATAATATAGGTATTACTGTAAAGAGAACGATCGCAGCCTCTAAACGATGTTTTGGGTTTCGGTACGAAACATCGAAAATTTCGATGACGAAGGTTTGGGAATTCGCCGAAAAAGAATTCGAACAAAAAACCAAAATTTTTGAAATTTCTAAACAACTAAGCAATATTATATCAGAACTAGCAGGAAATCCCGTTGTTTAGAATACAACGGGCGCTAGAATGAGGACACAGATGCCATTGATGTAAAATGATGAAATTGCTAAATAAAAGTGAACAAAATAGAAGTTCATTTTCCGTTCTTCATCCATTGCTTTCAATTTCCGCTTTATCCCTTAAATATCTTGTTGATTTAAAAAAATTAAATATAAAAATATTTTTAAAAAAACCTGCATCAAAATCGGTCAAGCCGTTCTGGCGCGAATCGACCACAGACAGACAGAAATTGATGTAAAAGGATGAAATTGGAAAATAAAAGTGAAAAAATCAACTAATTCAAATTTTTTCCGCTTCACAGAAAAACATTGAAGCATGGATATGTTTTTGGGCTTGACCATTGTCTATCCAGGTTTCACATAAAGCCAATATCTCTAGGAGCTATTCAGCTGTTCCCAGCCCTATGCTGCTTAAAGTGTAAGTCCCAAGGATGGCCCATAAATGGCTAAATATTGCTCGCTGGACACCCCGGTTGGTGATCCGGTTGCAAACGGTCGCTTCGCTCGCTTGTGTTCCATGCAGATAGATAAGGCGACTTCTTGATTATAAGTACCTACCTACTTTCCATTGCTACAAACATTACAAACTGCAACGTGTGATCGTCACTATAAACCGATGCACCCGTGGCAACCCGTCAACTTAATTTTTCATAGAAACAATGCTTGTTGGTTTCTCGAAGTGAAGTATCAAATTCCCGTCTATCACCAATAATTATTATATGCAGCCCATAGCAACCCATCAACTCAAAATGAAATTACCCAGTACCTATTAAACAAATCGAAGGCTCGCAAAAAATACTCGTAGGTACCCACCTACCGACGATCTTCGAATAACTTGCGAACGGGTTATCGCACAGAAATCGTTTTGTACCTACTCGTTGAAATCGGAGAGAAAAGCTCGTTTTAACAGACGTAGGCTAGTTTCGTTCTAAGGCTTAGAATCTAAACCGACGACTAAAGTTGTACCGGGCTTCGGAGTTTCGAATATTTTCCTAGCGATCCCTAGTAACGACGCTATAGGTCGTCAAATATATTTGACCCGTCTCTCGTCGCGAAGGAAAGCTCCGTTAGCGATGAAGGAAGGCGTTGAACGACATCTACTATAGCCTATATCTTGATCCAGAACTTGGCGATCATTTTGCAAAAAACCGCATCAAAATCGGTCAAGCCGTTCGGGCGTGAATCGGGCCACAGACAGGCACACATACTCTTCCCTATTATAGATAATATCTCTCATATTATGAGAGATATGACATATTCTTGCATAAGAATTGTATAAGAATATGACATTGTCCATCAATTGATTGTTATGGTCTTCAGAAACTGAAACCTTATTATGCCTCTAAATGGGGTCGCTACCTCGTTTCAGGTTCGAGTTTTAAGGTCGCTATCATTATGAAGCTGAGGTTCACCTTTGTCTTAGGTTGTTGGTGTTTGTTATTGCTTAGCTGTTAGCATCTTCTGTGTCTACAAATCTTGTTCGAACGCTTGTTCATTAATATTAATATTAAATAAAAGTGTATGAAGAACGCCAAGGAGTAAGTTTTAGGCTTATGATACAAAATGATTATGCAATTAAAAAAGATAAGTCGATGTTCAGAAACATAGATGGTTTCAAGCCGCAATGTTTGAAGGCTACCTGTCGATGTTTTCTACCGATGGTACGAATAATGGTGAACATCGATGTTTTCCTTTCGATGCTCCATCCTTCACACCGCTTTGCCACCGCCCGTCTCCTCATCCTGACCTTTTTTCTGTTGTGATTCACAGGGTTTATTGTGGTTCACATTCCTTCAGTTTTACAAGGCCCAATCACACGGAAGACTACATTGCCTGCCCAGTGACAACTCAGCCATTTTTTGTTTTTGTTTTTTCCCACCCTTTCCCCTTTTGGTTTATTATTCTTGGAATAATACACCTATGTTTTCGCGACGGGGGTCGACGACTCCGATCGGCCTCAAAATTTGACATTATCCGTTTCAAGTGGTCTAGATCCCAAAACCGAAATGTCCGTCCGCCGTACGCCGTCCAGGCCGTTTTGGGCAGTAGGAATTTTTTTAAAATCTGAAATTTTGGCAAAATACTTAGTTTACCATCTAGTTGTGCCCGCAAGGTTTTCAGTCCGATCGCCCAAACCCGTGGGGCGCTATGGGGCTATAATGGGGCTACGGGTGGGGTTTTTTGAAGGCTTTGGGGTATGGGATCGAGTTAGGTGTCGTTTTCGAAGTATTTTTGGACGTAGAATCCATTTTTGGGGGTCCCGAGACGATCCGATTTCACTGTCGCGATCTATAGGGCTTTCATGGGGCTAAAAATGGGATTTTTGAAGAATCCCAGGAGGTTAAATGTTTTCCGAGTAAAAAATACATAATTTTTGAAAAAAACATTTTTGAAAAAAAATCCCCCCAAAAAAATTTTTTTTTTAAATATAAAAATCCAAAAAAATTTTTTTAATTTTTTTCATTGACAGAATTAAATTTCTGTACAAGTAACCTATATCAAAGAATAATAAACCCTTGTGTAAAATTTGCAGCGTTTTTTCTTATTTTTCTAGGCCCCATGTAAAAGTCTGGGCCCGGGGAAAAATGCCCCCTTCCCCCCCCCCCCCCCCCCCTCTCGCTGTGGGCCTGGATGAATTGGGCGTCGCTCTTCCGTGGCGAACAGTGAATGCCACAAGCCAGGAGCTCAGGAAGTAGCTCCCAGCCCTAGGGATGTGCGATAGGTACTTATTGATGTGGGTAAAGTATCGGGTGCTTAATGTAAGGTGGATGCGGCGAGATAGTGGGAATCCATCTTAAAAAAGACGATTTAAGACGAAATAGTCTATTTCCACGATAAAACTGTAAAACGATAAAATTTTTATCGTGGAAATATACTATTTCGTCTTAAATCGTCTTTTTTTATCGGGTGCCTCCTTTCGATGCTGGCTACTTTTGGTATCGAATATTACCTTTCGATACTACTACTGGTATCGATTATTTTTCCAGTATCAGGGAAAAATACCCAAATCGAAACAGATGTACTTAACACGTTGAGCGCCATGAGTATCAATTAAAATTTTTAAAATTAAAAAGCAATCGCAATCGTTTGTCGCAATCGTGTGTTGTGTGTTATTCTTCGTAACCTGGCCATGTTGCTGTTACTGACCAGGGCATGTTACTGATCATAACCTGGTCATGTTGCTGTTACTTAGCCAGCCAACCCCCACTCGTCCCACCTTGGTACGGCAGCTATTTCAGGCTGGCAAGCTGCTCATCACGAGGAACGCTGCAAATTTTACACGAGGGTTTTTTATTCTTTATTAAGCGCCAAGATTATGGCGGCTGCTATCTCCCGTCTGTGTGAAGGGTTCTGGGTGGATCCGGTTGTGCTTTTCTGGCGCCTTCTTTTGCCACCCGGTCGGCCTTCTCGTTCCCGCTGACACATCAATGGCTCGGGATCCGCTGTAGACAGATTCCGCCATACTCCCTCACTGACTGCAGCGACCGCAGAGTTTCGTTTATTGCCTGCGATCTCATGGAGGGCTGCACGGTGCCAAGTGCAAGTATGGCGACCTGCGAGTCCACGAACACCACCACAAGCTCCAGTCTTCGTCTCTCCACCTCTCGTACTGCCAGCTGTAGACAAGAGGTAGTTAAGCTGAACCAGCTCCTGGAAACCAATCAGATCTTGGTGTCTCTAAACCCCACCTTTCAACTACAGTTTCAGTGCACTCAAATACAAATGTTTGATACGTGAACTTGGATTTGTAACAACAACTGGGGCTCTTACAGAAAATAATTCCCCTCCTACGGCTCAGTTTCTCATACATCTTACGTACTATGCCATGCAGGAGCACCCCATATTTCGCTCCCTTCACTTTCTGAATAATTCATGTGGGGGGGTAAAACCTTCTTAACATAATATCGTCAAGACAGACGGTGAATTGAATTACCAGAATTTCGTTCGTTAGACTCGGCTACCATCAAATTAAGAGGGATACACTTGGGCATTATTTATTCCAGTCAAAGAGCGCGCCTGCAATCATCATAACGTGAATTTGTATTTTATTTGGTGCAAAATTTCGTCTCACGACTTCAGCTTCAGCCGTCAAGATTCATTTCACTTCTAAACGAAGACTTCGGCTGTAATTGATGACTCTTGTGAAGTAGTTAGGACTATTATTATGACCCCCCGTTAGTCAAGTTCACTGTTTTCGCTTGATGCGGAAAAAACTAGGAGAACTAAATCGAGACGTTCCCATTCGTTCACGCGTTCTTTGCGAATGAAGATTGATGGCCGAAAGAAAAGTTGGTTCCGAAAGTCCATGTTTGAATTACCTCAATGGAGGGAAAAGTTTAAATTGGTTCGACTTGCTGGTTCAGGATCGCGTTAGGGACCCTTCTTGACGTGGAGTGACTAGGGATGGATGGGATTGGCAAAAAGTTCGCGGACTATCGCGATAAAGTAGGTACTGTTAACCCTTAACGCTGCTGGTGTAAGAAACGTTATTGAGATTCGAATGAGTTTTAATTGCGTACATATCTGAAGAGTGTGATATAGATTTTGTATCACTTTACTTTTAGAATGTAAATAATATGAAACTTGTTCAAACCAAATAACAAAATTCTATCGATAAAGAAAACCTGATTTTTTTTTCTTTGCATATTTGGTGATACGGTGATGTGTTGAGACACTCGATTTATAGCCCCAAGGTGAGATTGGAAAGACAGGTAAGGGCCCGATTGTCATATCCCGAGGGGCTAAAAGGGGCTTTTTGAAGAGTTTGAGGTAGACGGTCAAGTGGGGAGGGTCTTTCGAAGTATTTTCGGACGTAGGATCCATTTATGGAGATCCCAAACCCATCTGACCTCACCTTAGGGATCTATGGGGCTTTGGTGGTTATTACGAACTACAGGAGGTCGTAAAACGGGTGTCGTTTTCGAAGTAATTTTGAAATAGGATTCATTTTTGGAGGTTAGGTTACTCAGCTACTTATCTATTCAAACACGTTAGATATACTTACAAGTTTGTAAGAATATCTAAGTAATGTCAGGGAATAATACTCTCCTGTACCTAATTGGGTATTTTTATCGGCCTCAAAATTTGTCATTATACGTTTCCAGATGTGTAGATTCCATATTCAAGATGTCCGTTCGCTGTGCAGGCCGTTTTGGGCAGTAGGAATTTTTTTTAATCTGAAATTTTGACAAAATATTAGGTTCACCACGTAGTTGTGCCCGCAAGGTTTTCAGCCCGATCGCCCAACCCCGTGGGGCTCTGTGGGGCTAAAAAAGGCTACGGGAGGGTTTTTTGCAGGTTTTCGTGTATGATATCGAGTGGGGTGTCGCTTTCGAAGTAGTTTTGGACGAAGAATCCATGACTTGGGATCTCAGTACCATCAGATTTCACCGCGAGGAGCTATGGGGCTTTTGAAGGATGCCAGGTTGTCGAATGAGGCGTTGTCTTTTGAGTATTTTTGGACGCATAAACAATTTTTAGGGGTTCATTTCACAAGCATTCTCCTCTGAAACGGTACCTAATTGATAAAAATATGGCGATTCTTTCTACCGTCTCGCCCTCCTCTTACCCCCCTCCCTGAGATGCGCGCAAACCGGCGCATTTGCGCTCAACTTTCTTATTTTAAATGAGAACCCCTAAATGTTTTTGCGAATTCAGATTCCCCGGCCAATTTTACGTCCAATAAGCACATTGAGCGTAATTTTCAATCTTCTCAGTCTGATTGCGTCGGCGTTTCCACAGTATCCTACCCCATCACTCGACCTATTATTCAAGCGGGCGAGCGAAGGGAGCCCCCCGGTCCGAAAAAGAGGCCCCCCTGTCAGAGTGCTAATAGAATTAATTTATATCAAAGAATAACAAACCCTTGTGTAAAGTTTGCAGCGTTTTCAACCTGGAAACAGGTTTTCGCGCTCAGTCCCCGGTTAACAAACTACAGGAGAGTAGCGGCAAAGTAGCCGATGAGATCATACGACTTGATATTACCTATCATAATATCCTATAATAATAAGTATTACAATGTTCAATAGTGTTAGACGGGGAGTGGCACTTGGTTGAGTAGTAACAATTTTGCCTCCGAAGTTGCGGAGTTTGCACGTCTAAAATGAGTTCTACGTTTACGTTAATTTAGCTCACTCCCTGCGCCTAATGGAAATTTGAAACGGTGACGACAGAATCATACAGTTTCCCAGGAGTGGAATCCGGACACCTCCTTTAGTGTAAACAGTGAGAGGGCTCAAACAGGGATTAGGTGAGGGATGTTTGTGCGAAGGGTTTTGGGGGCAACCGTGTCAAAGTGATGTTGTTCGGTAGATATGCTAATTTGACACTAATCTGGCTCGATTACGTCGCCCTCCGTCTTAACTTTGAAGCACCATCCTGACAGCCTTTGTTCCCATTTGGTGGGAACGGTGGTTTCCATTCGAAGGTCGGTCATCCCTTCGTGAATGGTGTCTGCCTGGCAGTTACGATATTCTGGTAATAGCGGACGGATTAATAATTAATTGAAGTTATCAATAATTGGAAATTATTTCTGAGCTCAGCTGATTGTCGCCGATGATTGGCCTGTTGCTACACTCCAGTCAATAGAGACAGTCCACCCTACGAAAAGGTGCTGCTTTTCCCCCATTATGTAGTAGTGAATTCAAGTTTACGACATTTCCCCCCTCCCCTCGTCTTCTTCGTCCGAAATTTTGGAAAAAATAAAGAAAAAACTTACGAAAATCGGCATTTAAAAAACGTTTTCACTTCTAACTCTAGCCCAGTGCATTTTTCGACATTTTAAGTCTCCTTATAGAAATTGCAGACAACAAAATTTCATCCAAACTTTGAGTAGAAAGATTTTTTGTTTGACCATGCGTACTCGGGCCACGAGAGGGCGAAAGAGGAGGAAAATAGGCGATTAGGCAAATTTTGGTTTATTATTTTTGGAATAGTACACCTATGTTTTCGCGACGGAGTTCGACGACTCCGATCGGCCTCAAAATTTGACAATATCCGTTTCAAGAGGTCTACATTCTAAATCTGAAATGTCCAAAAAAATGTCCAAATGTAAAAAAAGGCCAAAAATGTCCAAAAAATGTCAAATGTCAAAAATGTCCAAAATGTCAACAACAAAAATAAAGTCCAAAATGTCAAAAAAAAACAAGTCAAATGTAAAAAAAAAAAGTCCAAAAAAATGTCTAAAAATATCAAATGTCAAAAAATGTCTAAAAATGTCAAAAATGTCAAAATAATGTCAAAAAAGCATTTCAAAAATCATGACAAAAAATCATGTCAAAAAATGTAAAATGTCAAAAAATGGCCAAAAAATGCCAAAAATGTCAAAATGTCTAAAAAAAGATGTCCAAAATGTCCAAAAAAATGTCCAAAAATGTCCAAAACCGAAACCGTCCGCCGTTTTGGGCAGTAGGAATTTTTTTAAAAATCTGAAATTTTGACAAAATACTTAGTTTACCATCTAGTTGTGCCCGCAAGGTTTTCAGCCCGATCGCCCAAACCCGTGGGGCCCTATGGGCCAAAATGGGGCTAGGGGAGGGTTTTTTTTTTAAGGCTTAGCTATGGGATTGAGTTAGGTGTCGTTTTCGAAGTATTTTTGGGGGTCCCAGAACGATCCGATTTCACTGTTGCGATCAATAGGGCTTTCATAGGGCTACAAATGGGATTTTTTAAGGATCCCAGGAGGTCAAATATTTTTCAAGTAAAAACAAAAAATTTTTTTGAAAAAAAAAAAAAATCAAAAAAAATTTTTTTTTTGAAATATAAATTTCTACACAAGTAACCTTTATCAAAGAATAATAAACCCTAGTGTAAAATTTTCAGGGTTTTGGGCACATTTTCAAGGATCGAAGAAATCGAGGCAGAATGAACCCCCCAGTCAAATAGGGAAAAAACTTGTTACCTCCGCAGAGCCCCACGGTGCACCTATTTGATGGGTTTGAGTCTTCTTAATAATGAGTCTACGTCCAGAATTACTTCGAAATTGATACTTCATTCGACTTCCGGGCCCAAATCCTTCAACAACCATTTATAGCCTCTTAAGGTGTAGTTTTTTTCGTTTCACTTTCCTTTCCGTAGATTTTGACGGTGTTTTTTTCAAACATATCAATCCGAGCCCTAGTAATCACAATAAGAACGCCATCAGCCAAACGACACCGAAAGAAATTTTTTTGTAGTTTTGGTATGGTCAGGTCGGATCCGAACCAGAAACCAGAGGGGTCTCTGAAAAACAGAAATTTTGGGAACGATAGCTACTTCCTCGAAGCTCTGACTGCTCTGGCGTCGTCCGCAGGACCGACTCATACGATATCTGGCCGACAAGGACCCCTAGACCCCTCCCTGCGAAATGATAGATGGAACGGGTATCAAGATGGTCGACGCCTGGGTCTGTTAAGGGTTAAGGAATTACCTACGAGGTATATCCCAATCAGTACACGTACGGAGCTTTAGCGTTAACTCCAATTACAATTGTTCGTATTACCTCCTCGCCAAAGCATTTCCCCGTCCAATTAGTTTCTCGTTATGTCAGAAACTCGCGTGAACAACGGCCCAATAACATTATTGCAGGCTCAGCATTTCAACAAGCTCGGGAGGCCCTTTCGAGGACTTGGACAATCTAATTGGCTGGAATCATCCCGTGTGTGCCTCCAGAACCAACTCCATTACCAGGTGTTTCCTGCGAGACATACCACACTAGTGTTTGAACAACTACCCACATCAGTGAACCAATAATATTTATTCCCTCTCGTAATATGATGTACCTAACTTGCTTCATTCCGATGAAGGTACTTCAGGCCGGCCGTAATTTTGTTTGCAGTCTAACGATGTGCATAATATGTACTTATTATGTACTTAGGTTTCAACCTCAGATACAGGTTTAGACCAATAATAAATTTGGCAGTTATTGTAAATAATTCAGCCTATTCGGCGTCATCCAGATTTCAACTATCAACATTCGTTTTCTACAGTGTAATATTTTTCACTACATCTACTAATCAAGAGACAAACATTGCGACCCTATCTATCAAACCGACCTCTTCTCAATCTTTCTTCTCCGACCCTTATCCAAGAAACTCGATCTTCTCAAAAGGCACACAACCTGAAACTTGGTTACCAAACTTTTAACTTGATCTGAACTTACGCTCTTCGCTACCAATGGCAGATATATCAATTTAGAGCACTGTTGTATTATTTGGAAGTACTTTCTTTCTGGAACTAGAGACATTATCTTCACTCAACTGTCTGAAAACAAAATAACTCTTTCCCGGTTTTCTGTTTAGTTGGAAATCTATCCGTAATGGAAAAAGGATCTAACTTTTTACATCTTATGTATTGAATAATTCATCAGGAAAGAATTTTCACTTAGTAGTTAGTGAAATATTCGTAGAATTAGTAGAATTACCTATTCTCTTGGTAAAAGAAGGAAAAGAAAAACGTGTATTTTTAATCATTATGCATACATTTATAGCAAAAACTTATTGGGATAAATAAACAATCTTCTTTTCTCTAAGCCCTGTATTGAACATCGAACATTGAAGGGGGAACTTTGTCTCAGCAACGCCCTCCCTCCATCCTTTCCGATCTCCCCCCCCCCCCCCCCTTCAATCAAAATTTTCCCAACTGAGCCCGCAAGTATTAAATTAAACACTGAGCCCGTTTTTTGAGCCATTTCGAACAGACTTTGTGGTGTTTTCAGACTTTTCTCCTACGATGCTCGCCAAGCTGAATTTTTTGGTTTGTGATTAAAATTTTCGCGACATCTAGAAGTGCGTTAGAATAAAAATGAGCATTCACGTCGTTCTCTTCCTCCTCCTCGAAATGCAGCTCCAATATAACAGAAATACCAATTTTCAAGCTAGAATATCTTCTAAACTATCATAGATACGCGAAAAATGAATGGGGACACTTTTGTAGCAAATATAGTGAGCTTCATTGTTTATAGAGATGGTTTTTCGTAGGACCTACCGGTTTCGGGTTAGGCGCGAAAAAGCGAAAAAACTGACTTCTCATTTGACTAGAAAATGAGATTCCCAAAGTTTTAGGTCGATCGGATAACATTAACCCGTGCCGCATCGAGGTTGAAGTTTAGAAAAACTCACTTTTTTTCATAAAAATATTCTTTTTTTCCTCATAACATAGTAACCATTTGTCCTAGAGACTTGAAATTGGTCTCATTTTATTTAAAATGTTATCTTCTTCAACTTTTACTTCCATAATTTTTTCGCTAGATCCTATAGATTTTATGTTATTTAGCTTTTCCCATCTCAAAACGTGGTCCGTTTCAGCAAATGTGCCTTTTTACGCTTACCCCTAAAAACCACACTCCAGTCAATGAAATCGACCTCAAGGCAATTTGATACTTCTTTATCACTCTGGTATATTGAAATTGATACATTTGAATCTAATATATAATATATGTAGGGGGTAGGGGGGATATGGGTGGGTGGTGGGTGCTATGAAATGCACAAAAAACAATAAAAATTATGTAAAAAGTGTTTTAATAATACAAATTGAAAGTTTTTTGTATAGAAAATAATAGCCTGGAACTTATTTTACAACACAATATATCTATTCCAACACCACTGAATTTAGAACTACTATAATGGCTTAGATAGTGAGGCTTTATCGACATCAGGGTAAATTTTCCTACATTCTGACACAACTTTTAATAAAAATTGGCGCTATTCTTCGTCTTTTGTCAAGCAAGAGTTTAAGTCTTGTATCAATTTCACTCCTCTTTCAGCATTGTCGTTGACTACCCTTAAACCGTTCACTATGTTTTTAGCATGCAAATAATGAGGATTTTTGTTCCATAAGCGTGGATCGGTGTTTAAAAAATCTGTCTCTATGGAAAACCGCTTGAAAAAATTCAAGGTTTGAGAGGTGACAAAAAAATCAAGTTGCTTATCCAAAATTTGTTCTGCGTGTGCAAAATCTAAAATCGCTTTTCTACCCCTACCATCAATTTCACTATCGGGTTCACCTAGGGAAAATAATTTCATGGCCATACTTTTTCGTTGTCATCTAAAGTGTGGTCGAAAAAGGAGAACGCTATTTTCTCTGAGCTGAGGTACCACAGATGGTTTACAAATTTTGACAAAGCCTTATCTGCTATTTCTGTGTCAATTTTCCTATACTCTACTAATGCTTTCAACATTTCCAGATCTTGTTTAGGTGCCAAAGCAGGTTTGGGGGCATTGAACCATGCCTTGGCGTAAATATTTATTATAACAACACAAATTTCTTCTATTCCTTTCATTTCTTTTTGAGTTAATAACAATTGATCTCTAAAAAGATAAATATTGAGGCAGTAAATTGCTTTGGCCATCCACCTGGCGTGATGAATTGCACATGGTGCTTTAAAGGAAACGTTTTGGGGAGGAAGCCCTATAAACACTAAACAAAGTTGAAGAAACTCTTTGTAATCCTCTCTGGGCTGCAGGGTTTCCAAATGTTCCATTAAAAAAAGTGAAACTTGATTACTAATTTTGCATCTAATACTCGTATTATCATCATGTAGACTAGTTTTGTATTTAGTTTGGTCGAACTTAGGCCACCCAACTTGAAATTTTTTGAAAACGCTAGGTTCAGGACCAGTGGTCGAGTCTATCTTGCTATCAAACACGGGTTTCAAAATTATTCCCACAATATGATGACGGCATGCTAAGTACAAAAGTTCTTTTTGCAATAATAATTATTGCAAAAATTATTGCTCCAGCAAATCACAAGCCCCCCTAACCCGACCAGTATTTGCAGCTGTGATGTCAAAGCACATTGCTTGAATTTTTTCTGCTGCACCCCACTCTTGAATGGCTTCAAATACCGCCTGGTCTTGCAAGAGTCCAGTACTATTTTCGAGTTGAGGAACTCCGATCAACTGTTCCTCATCTCCACAACTAATCAAGATCGCTACTCTTTCTACGTTTTCGACTCCCCCCCCCCCCCCCCCAGGGGGTTGCCAAAAGTGATTTTCTCAACAAAAAAATTTTGCCTATTGCCTTGTGACCACCCTAGTGTTACATTTAACGTTGCCAAAAAAGATTCCATGGATTCTGGAGCCCATTTCCGATCGAAAATGCCTCCTAGAGTTTTTTTCGAAAACCGCTTCGTTTTCTCGTTATTTGCACTTTATGTTTTTTTCCAACAACATGCATTGTTACTTCAGAAATGTGGCCATAACTTCCTTTAGAAGCATCATATTGAAAATCCAACGACACCGTTGGAAAGGGCGTTAAATTTTCTATAAGATACACCTCCCTTTAGGGCCAGAAAGGTGGCTCAAGTGCTTGATCAGGAGGGATAAACATGAAAGTAGCGAACTTTTCCAAGTTTCATGACATTTTCAAAGCAAAAATACACCATTAAATTCCTCATCAGCAATACGGCGCAAAACGGTAAAAACATCCTCAGCTTTCCAACGGTATATCACTTTTTTTTAATGTGCACCTTTATTCGCCGAGAAATCGGCATTTGAATGACTAGAAAGGTTTCCGCGCGAGGAGTCCTGCTGGCCGGCTACTCCCCGCGTTCCTTCTTGGTGTGGGTTCGATATTCCTTCAATATCAGTATTTAAAAAAAAGTATTGTACTGTAGGATAGGCATTGTATTTTCACCATAGGATCGATAACTGTATTAATATCATTACAGGAACAGCGAAAACGAAGAATTATTCTGAGGTTAATAATAAATTAATGAGCAGGCATTACTTTCTTGAGAGAAGGAAAACCACATTTCTAGTCATTCAAATGCTGATTTCTCGGCGAATAAAGGTGCAAATTAAAAAAAAGGTGATATACCGTTGGAAAGCTGAGGTTCTGAGGATGTTTTTACCGTTTTTGCGCCGCATTGCTGAGTTCGCTACTTTCATGTTTATCCCTCCTGATCAAGCACTTGAGCCACCTTTCTGGCCCTAAAGGGAGGTGTATCTTATAAGAAATTTTACGCCCTTTCCAACGGTGTCGTTGGATTTTCAATATGATGCTTCTAAAGGAAGTTATGGCCACATTTCTGAAGTAACAATGCATGTTGTTGGAAAAAACAGAAAATGCAAATAACCAGAAAACAAAGCGGTTTTCGAAAAAACTCCAAGAGGCATTTTCGATCGGAAATGGGCTCCAGAATCCATGGAATCTTTGTTGGCAACGTTAAATGTAATACCATTTATAGATGAACGGGTGGATGTGACGTTTTACTCACAACTTTCTATATTTAGAATCCATATATAGCACAAATCAAAAGGATTTTCATTGGTTGGGGTGAGTCAACTGTAGAAGCTTAATCAAAATTTCACACGCTCAGTTTATTGAACACGAGCACGTCACTCTCGAGTCTCATTCAGTTAACTGGTACCCCGAAGAACATTTCACGGTCTAGTTGAATTTCCAACTGGCCGGGTTAATTTCGGGAAAGTGAATCAACCGACGAACGGGATTTGTCGGTCGAAAGGTCAACTTTTCTCGTGGCCAGCGTTGACCGCTTGGTTAACACATTCACTATCGAATCTACGCTATAAACACGTGGTGATAGTTAAAGAAAGAGTAATTACATTGGTGGACACGCCATTAGAATTGGCTCACTTTTAAACATAGGAATTTAGCTGATTTGCCATCTCCGTTTGGGCAGGTATTATACCAGAACCGGAACAACCCTATTCTCCTGCCGCCCAGCCCCTAACTTCGCCTCCCAAGAAAGCTGTAATTACAATCCCGGGAGGCGGTCCAACTAGCTAATTCTTCTTTCGGAAAAGCCTTAGGGAAGGTGCTGGAGGAAAAAAGTTCCAACGTTCCAAAAGAGAGGAAGAATGAGCCCCCGCCTTGGCACACGAAGGGCCCACCGCTGTTGATTGCTAACGACCCCAGATGCCGGTGCCAACCTGCCTTCTGAATAACATGCGGCTCCCAACATGTTTCATGTGTCACTTTTTCTTTTCCAGTAGTAGCGGGGAAATACTCGAGAAAGAGAAGGGGGGGGGGGGGGCACACGAACTAGATAATCCGATTTTTCCACGTCACCTACCGGTAGTTCTAGTTCTTCCACTCCTTTATTGAATTCGGTAGCACTTATTTGCGGCGGTCCCTTCGCTTCCAACACTTTTCAAAGCAGATAGTGGGAAAGGCGAAAACGCTGCAAATTTTACATAAGGGTTTATTATTCGAGGTACACCGTTAAACCCCGGTTCATTATAAGGGAATCTTCAAATTATTGTGCAAAAATTAATTTTGTCATTAAGAAAATATTTTTGAAAATTATATTTAAAAAAAAGTTTCTGAATAATATGTTGTGGGATCTTGAGGTTCAGTCAACAAAGGTAACTCTTCGTCTAGGCCAACGTTTCGGTTTATTTATAAACCATCCTCAGGGCTACAGAAATATACCAGAGGACGTTAGACTAACATATTATGGGCCAACAGCATTAGACAGTCAATAGTAAATAGAATGCCCAGGATAAAACTGAAGTGAGACTATTTTGAGATCAAAAAACATGTAAACTAAATGTGCTGTGATATAAAGTTACCCTACTTACATATTAATGCCTACCTCTACTATCAATTTGTAATATAATTATTTATGATATTATCTGGTAACAATATATAAAATTCGTCACATACCTCAGATGAAATCATGCAACCTGAATCACATGTGGGGTCTTGCAGAACACCATACTCCCATCACTCAGACTAGGCAGTACAAATGGCACTATTTTATTTGTAGGTACTGTAAAGTCAACAGATAAGTAATATAATTGATTTGAAAGAAAACGTGCTACAGATTGAACATGTGGAGTTAGAGCAGTGAAGGTTATACCGAAGGTTATACCGAGCAGTGAAGGTTATACCGAATAAAATAGTGCCATTTGTACTGCCTAGTCTGAGTGATGGGAGTATGGTGTTCTGCAAGACCCCACATGTGATTCAGGTTGCATGATTTCATCTGAGGTATGTGACGAATTTTATATATTGTTACCAGATAATATCATAAATAATTATATTACAAATTGATAGTAGAGGTAGGCATTAATATGTAAGTAGGGTAACTTTATATCACAGCACATTTAGTTTACATGTTTTTTGATCTCAAAATAGTCTCACTTCAGTTTTATCCTGGGCATTCTATTTACTATTGACTGTCTAATGCTGTTGGCCCATAATATGTTAGTCTAACGTCCTCTGGTATATTTCTGTAGCCCTGAGGATGGTTTATAAATAAACCGAAACGTTGGCCTAGACGAAGAGTTACCTTTGTTGACTGAACCTCAAGATCCCACAACATATTTCTGAGCCTAGCAGTCGAGTAACCCAGCCTGTTTCTGAATAATGTTTGAACAGATTCGCCAAAATGGATTTTGCATCCAAAATTCTACGATTCTGCGATTACAGGGGGGGGGGGGGGGGATTACTGTTCAACGGGCTTCCTAAAAAAACGCTGCAAATTTTACACTAGGGTTTATTATTCTTTTGTAGGTTACTTTTGCAGAAATTTAATTGTGTGTCAATAAAAAAAAAAGTTGAGAAAACTTTTTGGATTTTTTTTTTTTCAAAAGTTTTTGTTTTTTACTTGAAAAATACTTGACCTCCTGGGATCCATCAAAAATCCCATTTGTAGCCCCATGAAAGCCCTATAGATCGCAACAGTGAAATCGGATCGTTCCGGGGCCCCAAAAAATGGATTCTACGTCAAAAAATACTTCGATAACGACACCTGACTCGATCCCATAGCCAAAAGCCTTAAAAAACCCTCCCGTAGCCCCATTTTAGCCCCATAGCGCCCCACGAGTTTGAGCGATCGGACTGAAAACCTTGCGGGCACAACTAGATGGTAAACCGAGTATTTTGTCAAAATTCAGATTAAAAAAAAAAAAATCCTACTGCCCAAAACGGCCCGGACGGGCATTTCGGTTTTAGAATCTAGACCTATTGAAATGGAAAATGTCAAATTTTGAGGCCGATCGGAGTCGTCGACCTCCGTCGCGAAAACATAGACTCAACTTCTGTTGAGCGTGTTGAACAGTTATTACAGACGAAATAGGGACCTACTGTTTAAAACGCCGGTTCCGAACGGCAAATTTGCGGCAAAATTGAACTCCAGAAGAAAAACCCCATCATCTGTCTCCCCAACTAATCATTTTTGCAGTTTTCTATCTCCCTCACAAGTCCCTCTATCTCCCTCACTGCCCAATTTCCCAAATTTTCAATTTTCACCTACAATAAACATATTAATGATTGGATATTAATGGAGGAGTCCTATTGGGCCATCCAAAATAGAACCCCATAATTCTTGTTGAAATGCTGGTGAAAATAAGAGTTCCTAAATTCCCTACTTTCGTAGAATTACCCAGCTTGAGCTCTCAAAACCAATGGAAACGCATAAAGCTCCATTTGTTTACATTTACCCCATAGCGGAAAATGTATGGGGTAATTGTAAACATCCATTTGCTCATTAGTAATGAGTTTCTATCAACATTATGCTCACATCAGTTAGCTAACATCATAAATGAAAGAAAAAAAAAGTGTTGAATAAGATTGCTTTTCAGAAGCAGTCACAGGGTCTTCAACTTGGTTGACAGTGTCCACTTCGATTTTCAATTTTTATCACAAGGCTATGAACACTCGCCTGATATGTGATGATCAGCTGGTCAAAAAAAAGCGAGAATCCCCTTACATCTCTCATCGAGGTTGCCTTGATGAGGTTTACTTGAAATTTAGTTCCACAATCAACTACAGGGGCGGTAATGGCTCTTGTTTCCATTTACCCCGCCTGACCCTAAGTGGTACCTATCATAGAATTTCAGATTAGGCTCTTTCGATTGAAAATCGTTCGCATTTAGAACCCAATCAGCTTTTACACTAAAAATCGCCTACCTCGTTCTCTACGGTCTGAACCCACCGGTGGGAAAGCCCAGGCCTGAGCATAAATCTACCAAATGGAGGAACATCTCAAGTCGTCCAACCCTTACCGCTGAAATCGATACACCTGAAAGCCAACTTCGAACCGGATGTTGCAAAGCCTTCACGCTTAATTTCCATTTCGGAGATCCGAGCCCTCCGCCGTCAGTTACTATGAGGTTTCCATCCAACTGAATGGACAAAGACGCGGTTCCCGTTTGAATGGGATGCAATTAGTATCCGTACCATCGGAAATTTAATTGATATAACCGGAATTGATACTTCCCGTCTCGGAATCACTAGGATGAAACAGTGTTCTGTCGTATTGTACCTAACTTGATACAAGCTGCAGTAAAACAAAACTCTGTTCCTAATAATTAGTATTATGAATTATTAGGGCACTGAGGAAAACGGTTTCATGACAAAATGATTAGCACTTCTACCGCGCGAGCGAATATTCTTGAATTTTTTAGTGATAATGAGAATCATTTTCCATTCATGAGAACGCCTTTCCTATTTCCATTGTTGTCTGACTAAATTTTCAATTTTGGTTTATTATTCTTGGAATAATACACCTGTGAAATCGCGACGGAGGACGAAAATTCTGATCGGCCTAAAAATGTGACATTATCCGTTTCAAGAGGTCTAGATTCTAAAAACGCTGTAAATTTTACACAAGGGTTTATTATTCTTTCACATAGATTTCTTGTGCAAAACTTCGTTCTGTGTCAGGGGTGGCTTTCGGCGGCTCCCTTGAGGGCCTGAACGAGTGGAGAGGGCGACTGGAGGAGATGCAGCAGGGTGTGCAGGATGCGTGGTTGGAGGCAACAAAGGCCAGGGCGGTGGCATCGACGAGCCGGATAGATTCCTGGATTTGGGGGTTCGGTGTGTCGTTATGACAGCTAAAACTCAGAGAGCCTCAATGTTCGTGTTGCGTTGGGTGCTGAGAGTTCGTGGCGACCTGAGCTCAACAGCCGACCTCATAATATGGGTGATTCTCCCATTTCATTGGATTTCCTGTTTTCGAACGATTGTGGCTTCTGTGGTAATTTTTGCGTACATTTTTGGTAGTGAGTGACTACTAGTCACCCTTCCCTCGGGTTTCAGTCAAATTTGGGGCGGATAGCCCCTTGCAATCATACCTAAAATTAGGTTCAAAACGTAAAAACCTAATTCCCTCACCTGTCCATCGGCCAGAGTTACTAACTTTGATGATGAATAAAACCTCTATTACAGCTTGTAGCGCTTTCCTTCTTTTTCTGGTGGCTTTCTTATGCTCTCAATTAATGAACTGTTTGATGGGTAGCGCCCCAAATTGTCTACAAAAAACGCTGCAAATTTTACACAAGGGTTTATTATTCTTTGATATACATTACTTGTGCAGAAACTTAATTCTGTCAATGAAAAAATTTAAAAAAAAAAAATTTTTTTGGATTTTTATCTCAAAAATTTTTTTTTTTTTGATTCTTTTGTTCACAAATGTTTTTTTCAAAAATTCCGTATTTTTTACTCGAAAAATATTTAACATCCTGGGATCCTTCAAAAATCCCATTTTTAGCCCCAAGAGAGCCCTATAGATCGGCACAGTGAAATCGGATCGTTCCGGGACCCCAAAAAATGGATTCTACGTCCAAAAATACTTCGAAAACGACACCTAACTCGATCCCATAGCTAAAAGCCTTCAAAAAACCCCTCCCGTAGCCCCATTATAGCCCCATAGCGCCCCACGGGTTTGGGCGATCGGACTGAAAACCTTGCGGGCACAACTAGATGGTAAACCAAGTATTTTGTCGAAATTTCAGATTTTTAAAAAAATTCCTACTGCCCAAAACGGCCTGGACGGCGTACGGCGGACGGACATTTCGGATTTAGAATGTTGACCACTTGAAACGGATAATGTCAAATTTTGAGCCCGATCGGAGTCGTCGACCCCCGTCGCGAAAACATAGGTGTATTATTCCAAGAATAATAAACCAAAACGAAGTGTCCGTCCGCCGTCCGAGCCGTTTTGGGCAGTAGGAATTTTTTTTTAAATCTGAAATTTTGACAAAATACTTAGTTTACCATCTAGTTGTGCCCGCAAGGTTTTCAGTCCGATCGCCCAAACCCGTGGGGCGCTATGGGGCTAAAATGGGGCTACGGGAGGGTTTTTTTTTAAGGCTTTTAGCTATGGGATCGAGTTAGGTGTCGTTTTCGAAGTATTTTTGGACGTAGAATCCAATTTTGGGGGTCCCGGAACGATCCGATTTCACTAGGGCGATTTATAGGGCTTTCATGGGGCTAAAAATGGGATTTTTGAAGGATCCCAGGAGGTTAAATATTTTTCAAGTAAAAAACAAAACAAAAGTTTGAAAAAAAAAACATTTTTGAAAAAAAAAATCCCCCCCCAAAAAAATTTTTTTAAATAGGTATAAAAATCCGAAAAATTTTTTTTTTTTTAAATTAAATTAAAGAATTTAAAATTAATTCATTAATTAAATTAAAAGAATTAAATCTTTGTACAAGTAACCTATATCAAAGAATACCTAATAAACCCTTGTGTAAAATTTGCAGCGTTTTTTAAAAGATTTTCGGCTATGGGGTCGCCTTTCTTCTAAACCTCCTCCATCGTCCTCAAATCGGACTTCCCTAACGACGTAGCCCGAGTAAACAACATCAACTCCTGTTGGTTACTCACATCTCTAAATATGAATCTTGGCCTTAACATGACGGTGGATTATTAGGTAGTGTCACGACGACTAACTCGCCATTTCGTCTTTTTCAAGGGCCATGAATAGTGAAAGACGGCGAAGAAAAGAAACGTTCTACTAATTACGTACTATTTCACCTCATAACCAGACTTCTGTAGAACCCAAGTTTTATAACCACATTTACTGTTAAGTACATGTAAAGGTAACATCATTACGTAGCATAATTAAGAGCATGTATTTAACGTAGGTACATCCCCCCCCCCCCCCCCCCCCCCACCACATCTCGAGAGAATAATTAACTGCAGTACCTCGAAATCATTATCCCTTCATCCTACTTCCTTCAGAGTGCTTCTCCTCATTTACTACCCTGAATTCCCTTCAACGATACCTCACGCGACTCCATGGGCGTACGCAGGTCTTCCTTTAGGGGGGGGCTCAAAAAATTTTTGAATTATTTTTGAAATATTTAATATTGCAGGTAGACATGCTGCCAGCAAGGGTACCTAGTTAAATTAAAATTTTAAAAGCTGCAAATTTTACACAAGGGTTTATTATTCTTTGATATAGGTTACTTGTGCGAAAATTAATTCTGTCTTGAAAAAAGAGTAAAAAAAAATTATTATTACTTACTTTTTTTCAAAATCTTTTGTTTTTACTTTTTTTTTTACTCGGAAAATATTAAATATTTTTTATAAAGAGATCAATTTTTGATCTCTTGGTATCCTTCAAAAATCCCATTTGTAGCCCCATGAAAGCCCTGTAGATTGCCACAGTGAAATCGGATCGTTCCAGGACCTCAAAACTGGATTCTACGTCCAAAAATACTTCGAAAACGACACCTCACTCGATCCCATAGCCAAAAGCCTTCAAAAAACCCCTCTCGTAGCCCCATTTTAGCCCCACAGCGCCCCACCGGTTTAGGCGATCGGGGTGAAAACCTTGTGGGTACAACTAGATGGAAACCACGTACCTATGTTGTCAAAATTTCAGATTCTTAAAAAATTCTTACTGCTCAAAACGCCCCGGACGGCGGACGACGCACGGTGGTGCAAAACGGCCATATTTTGGGGGGGAGAAAAAAACTCTGAAAACCCCATACTTATAGTATTCGTAAATTTGAAGCTGAAAACCCCATACTTATAGTATTCGTAAATTTGAAGCTGATCACGAATATACCCCATGTCCCTGTACCTAAAATGGATTCTGAGCCTTTTTTCCCCAAAATACCTTTAAAAAAACACGTTTTCAGTACATTTTCCAGTGTGCGAGCCAAGTAAGGATTCTCCCGAAGTTTGTACATAAAGAAAAGTTGTAGAGCAATAATTTTGGCGTCGATTGAACACCGTAAAATTGAAAATTACTACAAAGATGAGGAGGTCGAAGATGATTTCGATCGAACACTCCTATGATTTCTGATGGAACCCCGTAACATTGGTGAATTCCATTGAACACCCTAGAATTGAAATTTTTCTACTTGAAGACGGAAAATTGCTGAGCTATTAGTTATTTTCATGACTTTGTAAGGTAAAACAGTGTGGCCTTTTAAATTAAATTTTGTTTCGAAGGTTCGAGCCAGAAATATCTCTATTTAACTTATTATTTTTTTATCCGCTGCAATGACCCTAATTACTAGGGTCGAGAAATCGAGAAAACAAACTATGAAAACATACATATACCCTATTATTGGGGGGGGGGGGGGGGGGGGGGGTAGAACCATTAATGGGGGGTACCCAGGAAAAGTAGTCGCATACCTACCTTAGCTAGCCCAAGCTCGACTTAAGTCATAATTATGATGAATCAAATGCACAAAAATCATGGTTTTTTGCTTCAAAATCCGCTAAAAACGTGTTGAAACCTGTGTCTAGATTTTTTCCGCAGAAAGATAAAATTACTTTCTTGTAGCTGAGTAAAAACTGAACAAATTCGATGTCTAACTTTTTTTTTTTTTCATGTGCAAAATGAGTCGGCTACGATTCTCCGTAAATAGGTCTAATACTGCTCCCGTCAACTCACAATTTTCCAAAATCGAGAAAGGTATACAGTAACTGCCCGAGTCAGGTCTACAGTACGAGTCAAGTTGATGACTTTTTGATCCGAAAACAATTCATATCAACCCTCCAACTAATACTGAATGGAATATGATGATTTTGAAAGGATTTAAAAATATTTTTTGATTTTTTTTTTTTTTTTTTTTTCACCTGTGGACCACTGTGCGGCAGCGGTTCCATTTCGTTTTTGCAATCTAGACCTCTTGAAACGAATGATGTCAAATTTTGAGGCCGATCCGAATTTTCGACAACCGTCACGATTACATAGGTAGGTATATTATTCCAAGAAGAACAAAACAAAATGATCGTAACTTTGCATGTAGGAATTTGGAGTGCGGAGTATGGTGTGATACCCTATATCGTAAATAATACTACACCGCTTGAGTAATAATTCAAAATAACATACAAATCATTTTTACAAAATCAAGTGTTGTAGTTCACTTTTTTCCCTTCTTAATATAAAACCTTTACACAAAATGTACACAACATAAGTCCTACCTACCCAGCATGTCAAGTTGATTTTCTTCACTTTAAATTTACAACATGAGCCGCCTCGGGTTCTCTGCGAATTTTTCAACCACTACTTCCTCTTTTTCTTTATTTTTATCTGAAAGTGTATATATTTTTTTCGTTCGTCTAGGGGGGGGCCCGGGCCCCCCCTAGCCCCCCCTTGCGTACGCCTATGCGCGACTCACTGGCCTAACTTAAAAACCAGTAGCACCTAGAAAGTCATAAAGTGGGGTGCAATTCGGCTAAAAACCTTGTAAATTATTGTTGAAGACATTTTGTCAAACTGTTGACCACCTTGGTTAATTCAGTCAACAACCGAAATGCCAAACATTCATAATATTACGTGGGATAAGCGCTAGTCGGAAAGTGTCGAAATTTCATTCAATAATGGAGCCTAAAACCACTTTGTTTGTGACAGATGAAACAGGAAAGTGTATCTAAAGTCGTGCATAACAAAACTTAGGTTCCCATTCGTCTTACGTTCCGATCGATCCTTCCATTTTTGGTTTCAACAGAATATTTTCCATTTCCCGTAAAAGGGAAATCCGCGATCCTACCGCAATGATCTAATTCCTGAAAAATGATTTCCTGAGGTATTTTGAATAAAACCCCCCGTTCATCGTTAATCGAAATTCGGAGGTTCGTGGAATGGGAAGGGGAAAGAGGTCCCAAGAATGTTGAATAATCCTTGAAAGCCCGAACGGCACTACATTGTCGTAGGAGGTTATTGTGCCGCGTAACATGAATTTTTTCATATCTGAAAAATCCTTTTATTGGCATCACAGATTCGATTGTTTGTGAAAAGTTTAATATAAAGGTCTCGTCTCTTTCTTAGAAACTCCGACAAGGAAGTTTATTAAGGGAAACAGGGCACGAGTGTTACCTCGCCAGGAGGAAGACGGGCGAATAACCGAAAAGCCAATAGCGCAAGTCAGCGACTTATTAGACACACTGGTTAGTAAAATGTTAAATTAATGAAGTGTTAGTGTGCATCAGCTAATTGTATACTATTTTTCGTTTGATACAAAACTGTGTATGGTGAAATCGAGAGAATGGGATGGGTTTGTAACGGCCAGAAGGAAATGAGATAGCAAAATCGGTACCTACCACGCTAAAGTCACCTAAGCTCATTTTCTTTCTCCGTATGGATTACACAAAATAGAATGACCGGCGAGTTGCTCGCTTCTTTACCCCTATCTGGAGCGATCAAGGTTTCCTTCGCTCCTGATATCAGCTTCTTATCTCTCTCTCATTAAAAACTGTACTGTTCGTGCTCCGCCTCAATAAAATCCATTTGGCAAAATGTCTAAAAACCCTCTCGACTGAATCCGTTTCCCTGTGATCCAGGGCTCTTCCATTATCCCCTGCCGACAATTTGGTAAGGGACGCTGGATCACCTATAAGCGACACTTTGCTTGTAGGCGCCAGAACTGCCCTTCGTACGATTGAATTTGACGACCAGGCCTCCATTAGTGTCAATTTGCTTGTGGTAGCTGGTCCAACAATTTTCATTTTAGCTGCGAGCTGTGGGAGAACTGATACCACACACGACCCTTCGTGCTTGATATCAGATTCACCACAGCCCCCATTCCGAGGAAAGACACACTACAGGACAATTCGACTCTTCCGGCTGTAGCTCGTGCTTCCTCCTTTACTGTATCGACATTACCAATTCCTACATAACGTCATGTGATGCCTTAATTCGGGATGTTCGTACACATCCCTCGTCCTCCTGCCAAGACATCGGGGGCGTAATCCTAGATATGACGCTAGCGGCATTCCTCCAAACACACACAACAAATCGTGTCAATCCAGAGAAGCAATTAGGAACACATTATAATCACTAGGGCTCGGCAAATGGCATATTTGCATATTTCGTTCCCGATATGCCCAACCTATAAGAAGCCTAAATATACCAAGTTTGTGCAAATCGGATGATCCAAATTCGAGTTTTTCGGAAATATAAATGCATATTTTGGGATTTTGTTGGATACGAGCATATTTGGGCCATTTCGCTACTAGGCAGCATATTTTCCTATTTATTTCAATATTTCCGCATATTTTAAGATTTCTTGACATCAACACTATAAATTCTCTCAACTAGCATTCTCTCTCAGCGTCAACAAACTCATTTCTGCAGGGGAAAAATTTTTCGAAAAGGCACCTAGCCGAGTGCGCGCCTTTAAATGGGTATATCCCGTACTGCCGCTGCCCCCTGAGCCAATCCTGACTCGATGGGGAACCTGGATTTCTGCAGCGCTCTACTATGCTGAACACCTATAATATATTATACAGGTGCTATATATTATAGGCACTGGACGTGTGTATCCTTTTCCCATCGGGAAATCATGGCCAAAGTATTATAACAGGGTTCGATGGGATGAGCGTAAGAAAAAGTCCGCTTGCTTTTGCTGGTTTACTGGTGACAAGCTTTCGGCCTCACTGTGCCATTATGGGATAGGGATGGGACATCGATATCGATGTTGTTGGCTCGATGTTCGATGTTCAACATCGATGTTGAGGGATCTCGATATTATCGAACATCGATGTTAACACCATCGATGTTATCGATATCATCGATGTTATTCCTCGCAACATCGATGTTTTTCTTAATGGAAAGAGAACTTGCTTCCTTCAAATTTCTACCATTGGTTTCCGTCGATGTTGAGCGTTCGTTCACCCGCTTGAAACTTCTCCTGAGTGACTTGCGCCACAGCTTCAAGACCGAAAATATTGAAAAACACTTGTTTGTGCAAGCCTTTGACTAGTAGGTATGTTGTAAATATGTAAATAATACGTTAATATGAAACTGCTTGTAACTATGTAAATATTTTAGTGTCTGCATATGTGGTCAATGTGTTTGATAATTTTCTAAGATGACTTGTAACAACAAAAAAGTTGGTTGAGCGCCACAACGCAATTTTTCTTGCCTTCATGACCCTCTCACAATTTTTTGGGGGCATATTTTAGCATATTATTAACTTTTCCGGGCATGTTTTTGCGTCATATTTTGCGGTTTTTCGGTCATATTTAGGGCATTTATTGGTCATATTTCCAGATTTTATTGGTCATATCCTGCCAAGCCCTGTGATTATTAATCACATAGACACACCCCCAACTGGGTGCTCCTACAATTGTCATCAATTTTTATTATGGTTATTAAATAAATTATGGATTGTAAAAGCACAATTATATTATAAGGCACATTTATTTTGCTTTTATTTTAATTTTATTCAATTTCTCTTCATCTTGGCTATTAGTTCAAAACGATGCCACTTGCTTGGCCCGAAGGAAAAATGACCCGGGGGAAAATATTATCCAACTTTTCTCCCGGTTTTTATCGGCTTAGAATCGATCGGAAGACCAAACCTTGCTATAAAAATATTAGTTCGCAGTTTTTTTTAATATAAAGCGAGGATATGCCTATTGAACCATCCGAAATACTCTCTGATAAGTTGGAAAGTGTTGGAAGATCAATCGATCTTGAGAATTCTTCGCGGAGGCCGCCGGAGTCTTCGGATTGTTCGGCTTGTCCGCGTTGAAGTTTTCCCCCTTCATCTGTTGATGGACTGCGTTCTCCGAAAGAACTTAACTTTGGAGAAGTGGTTCTTTCAGTCTTTCGAGGTTCTCACAAGATCAAAAAAAAAAAAAAAAAAAAAAATGGAAGAAGCCGTTTTTGTCTTCAGTTTTTAAAATTGAATTATGGAGCGAACAAATAAAACTAAGAAGGAATTTCATTGAGCAGAGTGGAAGAAGAGAAAAAGTGGTGATCTAGGAGGGGGGGAGAACTTTATCCTCGGCGATGTGAAGCGGAGCGCAGCCGAGCAGAAATACACGAGAAAAGACGACGCTCCTTCTTTCAGCCCGTGCCCTAATGGAATATCCATTTCATTTTACTAATCTCGATTTCACTCTTCTGAATAATAACTTCCCGGAGCGGGGACGGAAACGAGAGCGAGTGTGCGGCTGAAGAAACAGACGACGAGAGTCTAATATCCAATTAGCAAACACACCCACGTAAAGGGAAGAGTTGAAGGTGGATAATGGAACTCATTTCGGGGGCTATTCTCCTGGAAAGGATGAGCCCTTCAAACCCTCACCGTGAACACCCGGATCTCGGCTTTCCTCGTTTTGGTTGTAAATTGATTGCAAGTTTCAGGCACCCGACAAATCGGCGAATCCGGCACATAAATAGCTTCATCGCTATATCTCTGAAGAAGTGAGGGTGAAAATGTAAACATTTACGTAATATTATACTAGCACTCTGACACGTGGGCCTCGCTTCGCTCGTCTGAACACTTTCGGTTTGGGGCTCGCTTCGCTCGCCCATTTAAGTAATACGTCAAATGATGTGGGAGAGACTGAACTGTTCTTAACCCAACTACAGCGAACTTGAGGGTTCTTTCAACATTTCAATAAATCGAGAGCGGGGCCATGTTCGAGTAACAGCTCCAGTGTTTTGAGTGGCTTTCGTCGAAGGCGAGATATGGAAGCAGGCATGGGAAGCGTGGAAGTGAACTAGAAATCTAGTGAACAAGAAAACACTAGAAAACTAGAAAACACTAGTGAACTAGAAAACAATCCACGCAACAACTATCTTTTCTCGATGCGAAAATCAGCAAAAAAGCAGCGATCAAAACAATCTGAGAGGGAACAAAGTACCTACCAACAGAAAATATAACCTTCCAACTAGGAATGGCAACGATACATGGGTGATTCTCCCATTTGGAACGAAATTGGGATTTCGAAATCCACGAAATGAGATTTGGGTTTTCGAGGGAAATTTTTTCATGAATCCCTTGTAGTTAGGCTACTGATCATACCTACAAAAAATCCAATCATAGAAATTCGTCGTTTAGAAGATGCAGTAGCTACCATAAATGAAATCACTATAGTGAGGGAATAACGGAACGAGTTATGAAACATCATTCGTCATCGTTCATCATCGTCCATCATCGTTCATTCATTCGTCATCATTCATCATCGTCATCGTCATCGTTTGAAACATTCAATTCGTCGTTTAGAAGATGCAGTACCATAAATTAAATCACTATAGTGAGGGAATAACGTATTATGTGAGGGAATAACGAAACGATTTTTGAAACATCACTTGTTTTGAAACATCACTCTTCTTCCTGGGCGCCATGGGGCTGTGGACAAGCATTTAGAACAAAAATTTCAAATTTTTATTTTCGAAATTCACCTCAAAAGTTATTACCTCACGTGTTCCGTTATTCCCTCACTTGTCATGAAGTGAGGGAATAACGTATGAGGGAATAACATTATGGATGTTTTATGGAAGTGTAGCTCTTCAAATGCATTTTTCAGGAAAAATGAAGATGGGTCATTGAACTCCCTCTAAATAGACACTAATTAATGCAAATTAAACATGGTTTCAAACGTACCTTCACACAGATAATGCGGCGTGAGGGAATAACAGGCTTGATGCCTCACAAGCGATCTTGCCTGAGCAAACTCCACAAATAAACTAACCACAAATGAGTTTTCCAAAACACGTGTTACCCAGCTTTTTGCGGCAACCTGACCAATGTTCCCAGCATTGTAAAACTAAATAATAGCGCTCTGATTCGCTGTGGCGCCCAATTCAAAAAAATGTGAGGGAATAACAGTAAATCTGTGAGACAGAGGTGTTTGAGGCCACTGATCCTAGGATAGGCAAACAGTGGCGTTAACTACCGTCGAATACGGTACGCCATCACCTAGGGAAGTTACCCAGAAAAAGAAAGAATGCACCACTAGTACCATAGGGGAAATATTCACCATCAAAGTCAGAAACTCGTGTTGTGAGACACATGAGGGAATAACTTTTGGGCATTTCAAATTTAAATTTGGGCATGAAAATGAGGGAATATTAAACTCAAATTTGAGTGGAAGGCAAGACGAGAACACCTACTGTTGGATGAAAAAAAAAAAAAATAGATTGAAAATAACATACATATCCAGCAGCATCCCAAAGACATCATTTCGTTCCAAATGGGAGAATCACCCACATACTACTTACTTGCAACTCCTAAAGTCGATAGTATCATACTGGTTATCAGCTTCTGTAACAGCTCCCAGGTGATCTCGAGGGAATCGGGCTGCACAAAATTTGCGGTGACTCCCCTGACTTTGGACTGACACCTGACGCTGACGCACACACACCAGACGATCCCATGGATACGAGGAGTTACACGCTCACTACGACACTGGGGCCACCGGCGTCTTTACTACCTTACTCCGTGGGCGCGCGTGGTTCCCCAAACAGTTACCTGTTGTCCTTGGTGGGTTCCTGTTACTTTTCGTACATCTGCATCTGTTTTGAGTATACTCAAACATGTATACCTGTTACTTTCTCAGCATCTGGTTCAATCCCGAAGAATCGATAATACTGACTTGATCGAATCCATCGAAATGCACCCTAAGTTTTCGGATTTTTATTCCTTGTTTACCTTCCCTTTCTTCTTCTTTTCGTCTTCCGTCTGGGAATCTACGCCGCTGATAAAGCCCTGAGTCACAGGTATATAAGACAGCCGGCATACTCACGCGCGATCTCTCAAAATCGTTCAAATTAAACTCGCCATCTAAATTCGCCGATCGTCGGAATTCGTTCTGATTTATTCGTCGGGATTTAGTATTAAAATTTGGATCTCCAGGTACAGAGGAAACGCCGACTCAATCGGACTGTAAACAACGAAGATAGGAGGAGTTGCGCTTATCGGACGTAAAATTGGTCGGGGAATCCAAATTCGCGAAAATATTTATCAGCATTGGGATGACTTGCTTTGCTTGGCCGACCGCTTTCTCGGCAGGGGAGGCTCACTTCGCTCCCCCGTTTGAAGAATAGGTCACGTTTGGAAGGATACAGAGGATTTCTAATCTGACCTTTTGGGGGCGTTGAAAAGACCTAAAAGCCCATTTTTATATACTTTGAAATGAACATGAACTCTGTGAATGAATATGGATCCTTATTACATCAATACCCTCGCCTAATCCATAAAGTTAAATGGGAAAGGTGGAAAACTCCAGGGAAATGACAGTTTCCTCTCTGTTAAATTGAAACGACCCGATCCCTTTTTTTGTTCATCGTCGATCGCGCTGTATTTTGAAGAGGGTCGAAAGAATATTAATCCCCATAAATTCACGAAGTCACGGATATCGGGATTTATTATCTTAAACTTTGTGTGATAGAATCTATCTGATATTTCTTATTGAGACATCTTAGAAATTAAAAAATAAAATATTAAAAAACCTAAGTACAGACTAAACTCTTGGGTTCAGTTCCCTCCAAAAACGAGATGTCCGTCTGAGCCGTTTTTGGCAGTTGGCATTTTTTTAAATCTGAAATTTTAACAAAATACTCGGTTTACCATCTAGTTGTGCCCGCTAGGTTTTCAGCCCGATCACCCAAACCCGTGGGGCGTTATGGGGCTACAATGGGGCTAAGGAAGGGGTTATTTGAAGGCTTTTGGCTATGTGATCGAGTTAGGTGTCTTTTCGAAGTATTTTTGGAGGTAGACCTTTTTTGGGGGTCCCAGAACGATTCGACTTCACCGTGGGGAGCTACAAATGGCATTTTTGAAAGAGCCCAGGGGGTCAAACATTTTCCGAGTAATTTTGGACGCATAATCAATTTTGCGCTGCCGTAGGGCCCCCTTTTGGAAAGCGGTGCAGAGGCTCCAAGCCCAGAACAGTAAGAGCCATATCGAGCAGAATAAGTGCTATATTGCCATATTTTTTAGGGCCCTACTTCGCAAAAATAAGTGCCATATTGTGAAGGGCTCTGCTTACTAATTATGCAAACTTTTTCCTGGGTAAATGCCAAAATTTACCAAAATAATATTACTCAATATTATGCGGCATTAAACTTGGCTCATTTCTTTTGTTGGTATTCACATTACACACTTAAAATAAGAGTCGTCAACTGAGGTTGGGCTTGGAAGCGATTTGGAGGTATGATGGGCATGAGGAGAGTCTATAAACGCTGCAAATTTTACACTAGGGTTTATTATTCTTTGATATAGGTTATCTACTTGCGCAGAAATTTAATTCTGTAAATGGAAAAAAAAAAAAACAATTCAAAAAGATTTTTTTTTTAATTTTTAGTTTTTTTTGAAAAATATTTGACTTCCCAAGATCTTTCATCCAGTCCCATTCGTAGCCCCATGATAGCCCTATAGATCGCCTCAGTGAAATTGGATCGTTCCGGGACCCCAAAAAATGTATTTTACGTCCAAAAATACTTCGAAAACGTCACCTCACTCGATTCCATAGCCAAAAGCCTTCGAAAAACCCCTCCCGTAGCCCCATAGCACCCCAGCGGGTTTGGGCGATCGGGCTGAAAACCTTGCGGGCACAACTAGATGTAAACCAAGTATTTTGACAAAATTTCAAATTTAAAAAAAAAATTCCTACTGCCCAAAACGGCCCGGACGGCGGACGGACATTTTGGATTTTGAAAGTAGATCTTTTTAAACGGATAATATCAAATTTTGAAGCCGATCCGAGTCGTCGACCTCCGTCGCGATCACATACGTATATTATTCCAAGAATAATAAACCAAAATGAGACGTACCTACCTACCTAATGAAATTTTAAATGTTGACCGTTTTTCGCCAAATTGGTCTAAAAAATTCAAAATTAGCCCAATTAAAAAAAGAATGCTGTAAATTTTACAGAAGGGTATACTATTCTTTGATATAGGTTACTTGTGCAGGAATTTAATTCTGTGTCAATAAAAAAATTTTGAGAAAAAAGTTTTTTTCTAACATTTTTTAATTTTTCGTTTTTTTTTTTTTTGAAAAAGGTTTGACCTCCTGGGATCCATAAAAAATCCCATTTGTAGCCCCATGAAAGCCCTATAGATCGCAACAGTGAAATCGGATCGTTCTGGGACCCCAAAAAATGGATTTTACGTCCAAAAATACTTCGAAAACGACACCTAACTCGATCCCGTAGCCAATAGGCCTAAAAAAAACCTCCTGTGCTGCCGTCCAACGGAGAAAAGCCGTAGAAATAAGGTAAAGTGAATCTGAGCTACGGCTTTTCTCCGTTGGACGGCAGTGTAGCCCCATAACGGTTTGGGCGATCGGGCTGAAAACCTTGCGGGCACAACTAGATGGTAAACCGAGTATTTTGTCAAAATTTCTGATTTAAAAAAAAATCCTTCTGCCCAAAACGGCCCGGACGGCGGACGGACATTTCGGTTTTGGAATCTAGACCTCTTGAAACGGATAATGTCAAATTTTGAGGCCGATCGGAGTCGTCGACCTCCGTCGCGATTACATAGGTGCATTCTTCCAATAATAATAAACCAAAACTGAAAAACGAGCAAAAATATGGTGGTTTTCAGGCTGCCAAATTTTTTCCACACTCAGATTACTCTTCTTTCTTCTTGTTTAGAATCAACTAAACACATTAGGATCATCTCTCGCTTTGTCGGAATTTTTGGAACTTTTGGTCCTTTTTTTGCTGATCTATAAGCACCCTGTACGCGGTGTCAGAATGCCTATGACCCTGTAGTTTGAGCAGCTCAATCATCCGGCTTCTCCTCTGCCTTCTGTATCATCAGGATCAACTCGTGGAGTTCGCTCCATTCCTCTTCTCCTCCAAACTTGATCAGTTCGGCAGTGATATCATGGAAATACGAAATTTCGCTTAAATAAATTAGTTCTTTCATTCTCAGAAAATTGCGTGGAACTGATATGAGCAACCTGGAGGCTTCGCAATACTCGAGATTATGTCATCAAAGCGCAGAATAATAATATCTGATATTATTAGGCATGCTCGGTCATTTCTAATGTGACACAAACTACCTCAACTAGGTGACAGTGTACCTCTCTACTACCGAGCATTCCACTTGTTGTCCCAACAATTCAACCTGTCGCCAACACCGGATAAGTCAGACAATCCCGTTATCTGTATTTCAAACGGGGCTAATTAAACTTAGTTAACACCCGCCACTTGGAGGACGGCGATAAAGCGGATTGATATCAGGCTTGCTCTGTTCGTCGGATTAGAATTTCATCAAACTAGATGTATACCATCTCTCGGGTGAATTATGCAGAGATTGGCTTCCAGGCGGTAGACCGCTTAATAGCGCGATGGCGGCCCTGGAGGGGGGATCAAAGGGAATAACAGGCCGACGAGCACTGTGTTCTCTCCGCTTGTGATAAGGGAATGTGGAGAGCCCTTCCGAGTAGGAATGTCCGGTCATTATGTGCGAGAGCCTAACTTTCCTCCGTCGGACCTTCCCTTCTACCTCGGACACCCCAGATGCATAGTTGGAGAAGAAACTTCGGGAATGGCGGAATGACTTACCTACATCAAATGGAATTCAATTTTATCGCCAGGTCGCCTTCATTCGTGATGCTCTGAAGTCTAAATGCAGAATTGAAACGTGTCAACGTGGTTAAATCGCAAAAAGCGGTTCAGCAGCGTCAATGAACCTCTAACGAATGGGTTATATTGAAAACTACCCCAACAATAGGGAATTACTGAAGTTTGGGAGGTTTGAGGCGGGTTTTTGTGCAATCTGGTGGAGATTATCCATCCTCGTGTAGTCATTTCTTCAGTTGTGTTTCTTGTAATTTCCATAATGGCATTTAGGGGATGGAAAAGGCTTGCCCCCAGGGTATTTCCCCCGCCAGCTGCGGCTTCTCGCCCTAAGAAGAGACACTTTTGGTTTATTATTCTTGGAATAATTCACCTACGTTTTCGCGACGGGGGTCGACGTCTCCGATCGTCCTCAAAATTTGACATTATCCGTTTCAAGAGGTCTAGATTCCAAAACCGAAATGTCCGCCCGCCGTCCGGGCCGTTTCGGGCAGTAGGAATGTTTTTAAAAATCGGAACTTTTGTAAAAATACTCGGTTTACCATCTAGTTGTGCCCGCAAGGTTTTCAGCCCGATCGCCCAAACCCGTGGGGCCCTGTGGGGCTTAAATGGGGCTATGAGAGGGGATTTTGAAGGCTTTCAGCTATGGGATTGAGCTATAGGTGTCGTTTTCGAAGTATTTTTGGACGAAGAAAACGGTGTCCCGGAACGATCTGATTTCACTGTTGCGATCTACAGGGCTTTTATGGGGCTACAAATGGGATTTTTGAAGGATCGGAGGAGCTCAAAATATTAGTAAAGCAGGAGCTATTTAATATTAAGTATAAAACATGAAATTTTGGAAAATGTTTAAAAAAAAAAAAGCTGCAAATTTTACATAAGGGTTTATTATTCTTTGATATAGCTAGGCTAGGTACTTATGCAAAAATTATTTCTGTGTCAATAGAAAAAATTTGGGAGAAAAAAATTTTTTTGGGGGAATTTTTTTTTCGACAATTCTTTGTTTTTTACTTGAAAAATATTTATCCTCCTGGGATCCTTCAAAAATCCCATTTTTAGCCCCATGAAAGCCCTATAGATCCCCACAGTGGAATCGGACCGTTCCGGGACCGCCAAAAATGAATTCTACGTCCTAAAATACTTCGAAAACGACACCGAACCCGATCCCATAACCGAAAGCCTTAAAAAAAAACCTCTCCTTTAGCCCCCATAGCGCCCCACGGGTTTGGGCGATCGGGCTGAAAACCTAGCGGGCACAACTAGATGTTAAACCGAGTATTTTGTCAGAATTTGAGATTTTTAAAAAACCTACTGCCCAAAACGGCTCGGACGGCGGACGGACATTTCGGATTTGGAATGTAGACCTCTTGAAACGGATAATGTCAAATTTTGAGGCCGATCCGAGTCGTCGACCTCCGTCGCAATTATATAGATCCAAGAATAATAAACCAAAATGCAAGTAATTACTAATCAACTATTATCATGAAGAGCCAACCACACCAACAACCTGAGCACCACGTTACGTATATCTAACATGACGAAGTGGACATGGTTGGCTCTTGAGACTAATGAAGAAGTGAAATTGGGTGAACTGAGGGCCTTCGAGACAAGAGGGTTAAACTAGAGTGCGTAGCCGCCCCGCACAATCCGCCCTCCACATCTTTTCCGCCCTTTTATTACCTCCATTTTTGCTATAGCGTTGTAACGAGATTTTTTTTTTCCGTCCCACTCCTCACAACCCTCGCACGACCCTTCTGGCTATCCCTTAGAAGACCTTCGGCAGGCAAATTGGTTATAGTTGAGCTTGTTACTCCAGTAAGTTGAATTCCAGCCGCGCCTGGACCGATATCTGCTGGCCGTTTTCCATAACAGAAATTCAGAATTATATTCTACAGTTCAGGTTTGAGGGCAGATATGCATATACCAATCAAGCGCGTACAGCCCACATACAGACAAAATGTTGTTCTCCGTGAATAAAGGGCGACAAGACGATCTGTGGCCTGCTCCACTTATCGTCCTTGGCGCTTGCTTCTGCTTTCTAAGTACGGTCACGGAATAGAATGAGGAAGATCCAGCTAATAGTAGCTAGTAGCTAATAGAGTGGGACACACCGCTGTAGTATGCGACAGTGGCGCTATCTTTTAACAGGCGTAATGCACTATGTAGCCAGGTCAGTGACGTCATGCGTCCGTAACGGACTTTCTGGAATCAGCTGTTTTGTCCCAACGGTCGTTCATAGTAACTATGAAGAACAACAGTTACTGTTGTTCTAACCGTCTACTCTGGTGTTCGCGGACGTCTCGTCACCAGTTTGTAATGTATTATTTCATCCTAAATATGTAGGGTTGTTGTACTGTACTTTTTCATACCATTTGAGTATTGAGTGAGGAAATTTAAACATTGCGTTGCATTTTGAGAATAAATGTCATTGATTTTTCAGTCCTGCTTTCCAAGTATTGAAAACCTTCTGCCGTGGAGAGTGTCATCTATTACGAATTACGTGATGATAATAATTGAAAATTTGTTGTTAAATTCATCATGTAATTCGTAATAGATGTCGTAATGTATGTCATGCAATCCATAATAATAATTATTATTATGGATTGCATGGCATAGTATGATATTACACTATTGTGTATGAGATAGGAATTGTTTTGGAGTAAAGTTGATGATGTCATAGAAAAAATACCTCGCTGGCACAAACGTTGAGGAAATAAAAATATGAAAAAGTACCTACCTAAGAAAAAAACTAATAGAGGGGGGGGGGGGGATCGACCGGGAAAAATGGCGGGAAACTATGGTGCTGTAAATAGGTAGCGACATCTGTTGTCGTCGCCAGTTCACAGTTTGAAGATTAGTTTACTTGCGTGTCATAAGATGCCGCTGGGAACGGCTGCAGGCCCCCCACTCCTCCCATTTTCGGGACACGATTTAATGTTAGCTGGCGCTTCCTCATTCTATTCCGTGGTATGGCCGAGGCGTCGGAGGAATTTCCCCAAATCAAAAGGGCGTAGCGCACGTGAGCGTGATAAAACTACTTTAAGACTGGTCGGGACAATTGGCTGGATAACTCACGTTGCATGTAGTTTGCTTTGGCTGATTTGGCAAGCGTGTTGCCATCATGTGGTGACCAGCAAAGCGCTGAATTTATTTCCATGCTCAAGAGAGGGTTGTGTGTGTGGAGTGGCGGAAAATCGTAGGTGCAAAGTCCAGTCATTTGCTGCTGTGTTATGGAGGAACTGACATTGTGCACTGAGAAGAGTTTCCCGGGTTGTCTGTCAGGCTGTGTGACCTCCTGGGCCTACGTTCTCAACGGAGTTGGAGGCAGAGGACTCTTCAAGGATAATTTCACCAGAAGCGTATCCAGACGCTTCCTGGTGGAGTCCGCAGAGATGGAACCAGTGTCTTCCATGGCGCGGCTGCAATAGCGAGAACTGCTATGGGCTCCTGTGCAAGAGCACAAGGCACTCGGATTTTCTCATCCTAGCAGTAACGGGAAAGAGGAAATTCCCGTATCAGTAGTGTCAGTGTTTTTTTGAATACCAAGGAAAGCTTGTGTTTTCAGATAATATTTCAGTGTGGCGTGTTTGGCGGAGTTCCGAAGGAGCATACTCCATGTTAACGCCGCCAATAGTGGAGAAAGGGACAGGGATTGCCGGGATTGACTCTCCAGGATATAATATAATATATGATCAGATATTATCTGATCATATTATGATCAAAGAATTGAGGTAGCGTCCCAGGGAGAGGGCCCGGCGCTTTCACTTTTTCCTCATTTCTCACAGATCGCTATTAAGTCGAGTGGGCCCAGCTTACATCTCCGTTCTGAGGAAGGGATTAGGTGATGAGATGGGTGGGCCCAGTCTACAATAGGGGGCGAGGATAAGGGCTCTGTCTGCAATCACCCGAACATAACCTATAGGTAATATGACCTCATAAGCCACTTTTTTCCCCAACATCAAAGCCTTCCAACGCTCTCTGTACGACTCTCTGTAAGGAGAAGGGACGTGTTACGACCTGACCTAAATCCAAACTGTGCGGCGGAAATTTAATCTTCTTGCACGAAAAACGACGTCAGTTGGTACAGTACTGTCATTTCTATTAGCTTGCCAAAATACGTTGTCCGCCTGCCGTCCAGGCCGTTTAGGGTACGATTTTTTTTTTTTGAAAATTTGAAATTTCGAATGAATAGTTAGGTTTGCCCTCTATTAAATATCGTACCCTCAGTGCAACAGGGCCATATCTCGAGTTAGGGGCTTTTTAGAAAATCTGGCTCACCTCAGTCGTTTCTATATGGTTCTATAGTAGAGGAAGAGAGTGAAAATTCCGGCTCGAGTGTATATACAGATGTACGCCCCTGATGCATCAATAGATTTTGGAAATATTGTATAGACCTTTTTCCATGAGAAAAGTTCCGTGCGCATGTGCGACTTTCGCCGAACGAGCCGCCATATTGGCGGGCTATACGTTGTTTGTTATTGATGCAAGCGGGAAACCACGTTTTTCATCACGTTTACGGCTGTAGCTCGGAAACTATTGGCCCGATTCCAAATTTCGTTTTTTCTCCTGAAGGCCGATTACATTTCCCATCGCAGTTATTCTATGTGAAATTTGATTTGATTTTGGTTTATTATTCTTGTTTTCGCGAGGGATGTCGACGACTCCGATCGGCCTCAAAATTTGACATTATCCGTTGCAAGAGGTCTACATTCAAAATCCGAAATGTCCCTCCGCCGTACGCCGTCCGGGCCGTTTTGGGCAGTAGGAATTTTTTTAAATCTGAAATTTTGACAAAATACTTGGTTTACCATCTAGTTGTGCCCGCAAGGTTTTCAGCCCGATCGCTCAAACTCGTGGGGCGCTATGGGGCGAAAATGGGGCTACGGGAGGGTTTTTTGAAAGCTTTTTGCTATGGGATCGAGTTAGGTGTCGTTTTCGAAGTATTTTTGGACGTAGAATCCTTTTTTTGGGGTCCCGGATCGTTCCGATTTCACTGCTGCGATCTATAGGGCTTTCATGGGGCTACAAATGGGATTTTGAAGGATCCCAGGAGTTTAAATATTTTTCGAGTAAAAAATAAAGAATTTTTGAGAGAAAAAAATGAATAAAAAAATTTTTTTTTCAAAAATTTTGTTCATTGACACAGAATTAAATTTTTGCACAAGCAACCTATATCAAAGAATAACAAACCCTTGTGTAAAATTTGCAGCGTTTTAATTTGAATTTGATAAGGAAAGAGCAGGCATGGCAAAAAAAGGCGAATTTGACAACAACAACCATTTTTTTTTTTTTTTTTTCGCACATTGCATATTTGCCTTCCACTTTGAATTCAGCCACCAATGCCGGGCTCCGTTCAGTCCTCTCTCGGAGCACCGACTCAGTGCAAACGGAAATCTACACCATCCATCAAACTTGATGGACGTCAAAAGCTCAAATGAGGATTCGTTCTCGTGGTAATTTAGGACGTAAAATCCATTGTTGGCGGTTCTTTTACCACCCAAACAATTCATTCAAACAAGGCATTCTTGTAATTTTGTAATTAATTTGTTATTGTGTTGGAATTAATTAATAAAATAAGCAACGCTTCCTTCCTACGCTAGTGTGAAAAAAATTGAAACGCCTTTCAGATCTTTTCATAAAAAAAAACCCGCTGCTGTCAAATGGAGGAAAAAGCCGATAGGGGAGCAGAAATGAATGGAGCTTTGATACTCTCATTAGAACTTGCCTGCCGAGCTCATTGCAAGCCCTTGCGCGGGCACTGGCATAAAAGGATTTCTCTTTCAGCCGAGATAATTGGCGTCGGTGTTCCACCCAGTACCCCTCTTAGGATTAGGTAACGAATAATCTGGTACTTGCCGGTACGGTTCAAGTGGCACAACAATAGGATCCCTCAGACGGGTCTTTCATCCGTCGCTCTCTTCAAGCCGTATAATGAGCGAGGAAAAACAATCCACGCGCGCTTAGCTTCTGTTTTGAAACGATTTGTGAAATGGGAATTCTGTTTTATTTCTCTTTCACTGTACCGCCCAATATACGATGTAACATACCGAAGGTAAAAGGAATAGGACCTGCCTTTTTCTGAGGACCAGTTTCGACTTGCAGGGCCCTCGTTATTCCGAAAAAAAAAGAGAAGCATGTTTGACCTCGGTATAAGAAGTGGCCGGGGATTTTTACTCATCTTCATTGTTAATGTGCTATTTCTAGATCAAACGTGCAGATTGAATTAAATTCACATAAATTTTCTTACTCAAATCAGGGCATTCTCCTTCTATTATATTGGAGCTCCAGCCCGAGGAGGAGAACGAGGAGGATGCTCATCTTTATTCTAGAGCACTTCTAGCGGTCGGAAAAGTCTGAAATTGGACTTAAAAAATTCAGCTCGTTGAGCATAGTTCGTGAAAAGTCTGTTACCATCAAAACGTTGCTCTATGTTGGGCATCTAAGCTCCAAAAGTGGTGAAAAACAGGATTTTCAACTTTTTTTAAAATTTGAAAAAAAAAAAAAAGTTCTGGCGAGTAGATGAAGAGAAAAAAACTGAAACCACCAAAACGTTGCTCCAAAAGTGGTAAAAACGTCGGGTCTGGACAAGTTGGCAGGATGATGGGGATGGCCGATGGGCTGAGAGGTGTCCGACGGCGACGCGGCTGCTTTTTTACACGCTGCAAATTTTACACTAGGGTTTATTATTCTTTGATATGGGATACTTGTGCAGAAATTTAATTGTGTCAATAGAAAAAAAATGTAAACTTTTTTTTTTGGATTTTTTTTTTTCAAAACTTTTTTTTTCCGGGATAACATACAACTAGGTGTATTATTCCAAGAATAATAAACCAAAATTTAGAAGAAAAACATTTTTCTTTTTTTTAATAACTTTTTTATTTTTTATTTTTTTTCAAAAAATTGGTTTTCAAAAATTTTCTGATTTTTTACTTGAAAAATGTTTGTCCTTCTGGGATCCTTTCAAAAATCTCATTTGTAGCCCCGTAAAAGTCCTATAGTTCGCAACAGTGAAATCGGATCCCAAAAAATGGATTCTACGTCCAAAAATACTTCGAAAACGACATCTAACTCGATCCCACAGCCAAAAGCCTTCGAAAAACGCCCCCCGTAGCCCCATGGCGCCCCACGGGTTTGGGCGATCGGGCTGAAAACCTTACGGGCACAACTACATGGTAAACCGAGTATTTTGTCAAAATGTCGGATTTTTAAACAAATTCCTACTGCCCAAAACGGCCCGGATGGCGGACGGACATTTCGGTTTTGGAATCTAGACCTCTAAACCGTCGCGAAAACATAGGTGTATTATTCCAAGAATAATGAACCCAAACTACCTCAGTCTCAGGCCAGTTGGGATACGGTCAGGGGCTGTCGTAGCCCCCTCAGTGGGCCCCCGTAGTATTGGATTGAATTGGTCCGCTTGAATGAATCGCCCGGGTATATTATCACCTCACGTCCCTGAGGAAATAGTAACACAAATTGATTCATAGTACGATTTTATTACCTCAAATTCACGCTAGTAAATCACATTTCGTGCCACGTTTAAAAGGAGAGATCAACGACCCACTTCGAGGCCCGCGTTATGATTTAGATGGGGGGGAAAACGGCGGCGGCGGAAGTGGTGAAAAAGTACAGCGGAGTTCAAGTGGAGCGAAACACACAGTTGTTATAACGAATTGCTTCGGCCTCTAAGGTGTTTCATCTTAAGAGTGGGATTTTCTGTTACCCTAACAGGTGAGTGAGTACAAACTTTTCAGGGGTTCGAACTGCTGTGTGGAGTACGATTGAAACAGGACGGTGTAGGGTTGTTAAACAATTAAGATTAACAAATAAATAAATGAAAAAATTAACGAATAAAATGTAGGTATAACAAAACTAACAAATTAAAAAATAAAATAGAGTCCGGGGCCTACTGGTATTGCCTCAGGGAGCCCAGAAGCCACTGGTGGGCTTGCTCCGACATCCAAAGGTCCAATGTGGTGGCTTCCCAGTCAAAAACGTGAGGACCCGGACCTGGTAGCAGGCGTTGAAATCCCTGCGACGTGTGCACGAGCGGTGATTATTCACCCTCAAGTTCAGTGGGCCCTAACGCAGTCCCCAGGTTCCCCATCCTGCACTGGGGATTTCTCAACGTCTGTCGTCCTACCTCCTCTCACGGCCTCAACCAGTCACCTAGGTGCCGCCTGAATCTAAGGAGATCCAGTGGACTCATCAGACCCGGCGCCGCTTCCACGCGGTCATCCCCCTCCGGCGCTGTCAACACCAACCCAGCAGAGCCGCCGAAGCATTTGTCGTCTCATTCTGTCGTCCTGCCTTCCCTACCACACGGCCTTCACCTACCAGGCAACCACTCTCAAGCGGACTTCTCAAACCAGAGAAGGCGCCGCCTTCAACGACAGCCAGGCCACCCATGCCGCTCCCAGCGCCTTCAAGGCCAGCCGAACCGCCCCTGGCACCGTCGACGCTGAGCCTGCCGCCTCTGACGCCCCAGATACACAGCGTCCAGTTCCTGGAGGCCACCACGTCATCACCCGTCCTCTCGTTTCTGCAGCCTGACCGACGAATGACGGCGTTGGCCTTCAGCCCAAGCGCCTCCCTCCTACTCCGAATCCGCAGTGATGCCCCCCTCAGGGGGACTTTCCAATGTAGAAGGCTGGCCAGTGTCTACAAATTAGTTCATAGACACACTTTGGAGTATTACAAATCCGATTTCTCCATATCATTTAGCCGGCAACGGTTACTAGAACATGGCTTCAGACCTGGTGGTCCTCTCCCACTCAATTTTGGTCATTTGTGAGTCAGAAGGTTTCCCAAAGTACCTATATTATATTATTTCAAATATATTGTATTATTTCAAACTGTTGTTTTAGTTCATGTTATGTATCAGTTGTATTAATTTATGTTTTTCTTTTCCAGGTAAGTGTCTTTCAATGCAGTATTGGTAAGCTAAGTTAGTGTCAGTCCTCGTTCAACACCATAAATTGAATGCAGCAAAGAAATTAATGATTTCAAATCCTTTTTTAACAAATCCGCATAAAACTAAGTTATGAGCTGATGTGAGCAGTTCATGTTGGGTTCAACAAAAAAATAAATTTTACTGCTTCAGAAAAGGAAGCAATATACGTCCATTTAAGAGTCAATACAGGTTAATGTCGTTTTTGGCAGTCCAGAGAAACCGACGTTTTCAGTATTTACCGTTGAGTCCGCAATTCATCTTACGTTTCCGAAGCTACTACTACAAGTAAAATTATAATAATTGCATTTTCTTACCTATCTTGAACAAATCCAACGAGAGGAAAATAGACCATTTAATGGAATTTGTCTCCGCCAGTCGCGAAACACAACTGAATTCAAATAAAACTGTGTTGTCGCTCCTCATGATCTTAAGCGAAATCGCACTTTGATCTCGCTTACTCAGTCAACACTACAGTCTATAGATAAGATGAAACTAGCCGTTTTCCATCGTTGTATTAAGGTGGCCCTGAGCATTTTGATTTTTACCTTTTTGAGCTCATTTAATAGCGTTTTGAACCACTGTGGGGCGGTCCTCCGGAATGACACTCTGCAACAAAATTCTTTGACTGGGAAGCTCATTCATGACAACCGTAAAAAGACGATAAGTTGCATACTTGAGACATGTACGTTATGCGTGATTCCAAAATTTGAATGTTTATTAATATTAAACCATAATATACTATAAAAAACTAAAATATTATTACAGTTTATAGAATAAACTGTATTATAGTTTATAGCAAACAATCATGATGGGAAATGTGGAGCCCCCCTCAATTAATCATGACTATAAATAACTTGTAATAACTACAGAATCTGTATTGCTATTTGATATCAATAAAGAAAAGGAGAGCACAGAGGAGAAGATAGGTACGACGCTTGCCTCTTGGAAAGGCGCCGCCTTCCCCAGAGGGCCTCTCACCAAGGGGACTCAACCCTCTCGGGTTTAGCCATTGCACTCCGGTTACTACAACGCTCCCCGAATGGAAACCAACTCCCAAAATTATGAGAGCTAACAGCGTGACCCAGAGGACACCAAGAGGCGGTTGCTTACACTGTCCTCCAATATCAGTGGCATGAGCCACTACCAAAGAGACAGGCGCCCCAAGGTGAGGCGCAGGTAGTATATAGTCTCTGGTTCCAGCCAGAGGACTTCATTCCAGTATTTCTTTTGAAACGATCAATTTCTCTCTACTGTCCTCACGTTACCTCAACTCTGTGTGTGCTAACTTCACCTTTCTCCCTTTATAAAGGGTATATCCTTTATATCCTATAGGATATCTACCTTCCTTAGGGCTCTTAATACAGGCTGGCTCCCCATTGCTGCGAGGTCCGTCTTACTAGGTTCTTCATTTAATAAAAGACTTTGGGGAGACAACCTGTATTGGTCAAAGAGCCTAGTATGACGGATCTCACAGCTGTGGGGAGCCTGTCTTGCATACTTAGTATGCTCCCCATAGCTGCGAGATCCACCTCAAAACAGACAGGCTCCCCAAAGCTGTGAGATCCGTCATACTAGGCTCAGCACAGCTTCATTGGAAACTGGACAGGAGTCGACCGAGCTGCAGACTTGTTCCCGCCTGGCGCAGGACCGTGAAAGACTCGTTGAAACGATCCGTTTCAGAAATGCGCGTGAAACTCGGCTTTGAAATCATACGATTGAACTTCTGTAATGTGAATTCATAAACCCAATCTCCATTTTCCCATCGTAGGTAGTAAATCATCAAACTGATGGCACACCAGAACATCATTATGGGTTCCACAAACGAGTAGAAGGGTGTTGAAGATCAACAACTATTGATGAAGACGACGTCATGTTTGTGACACAAAGTAAACCTCGTTTGATGCAATCGCCTCGCATAATTCATTCGAGCGGAAGCTAAAGCGCTCATTTACATACCCTATGAATACGTTATGTAGGCAGTGTAGTGCCTTATGACAGATCCACTTATCTTCGTCTCGCGATGTTTAGAATAATGGTTTGCATTGGCAAAGTCAAAGGAAACAACGTACCTAGTAGTTATAGACTTTTTGGAGAAACTTGTTGCCACTCCCAACAAGTGGCAACCAGTGGCAACACCTAGTGGTTGCCACAGTGGTTGCGTACCTACACCTACGAATAACAACTAAAGTTTTGATTTACTAAAAAATAGTTTTTAGTTTTGATTGGAACTCAGAACTAAAACTATTAGTTTTAGTTTCATTCAGAAACTAACTTTGAAAGTAAATTAATTTTTAGTTTCACAATTCAAACTAAAACTAATTTAGTTTGAAATTTAGTTTCAAAAGTGAAACCAAAACTAATAGTTTTAGTTCTTTAGTTTGTGAAAACAAAGTTTCAGTTTAAGTTTCGGAATTAGTTTCTGCCCAACACTGCTACTCAGGGGTTTCTACGGTTTTCATGGTTTGTGACGTCATAATTTCGTCAAATATATATATATTTACAAGTGTTAATATTTCTTTCGCTTCGGTTTTGGTTTATTATTCTTGGAATAATACACCTATGTTTTCGCGACGTGGGTCGACGACTCCGATCGGGGTCAAAATTTGACATTATCCGTTTCAAGAGGTCTACATTCTAAATCCGAAATGTCCGTCCGCCGTCCGCCGTCCGCCGTCCAGGCCGTTTTGGGCTGTAGGAATTTTTTTTAAAATCTGAAATTTTGACAAAATACTTGGTTTACCATCTAGTTGTGCCCGCAAGGTTTTCAGTCCGATCGCCCAAACCCGTGGGGCGCTATGGGGCTATAATGGGGCTACGGGAGGGGTGTTTTGAAGGCTTTGAGCTATGGGATCGAGTTAGGTGTCGTTTTCGAAGTATTTTTGGACGTAGAATCCATTTTTTGGGGTCCCGGAACGATCCGATTTCACTGGGACGATCTTTAGGGCTTTCATGGGGCTAAAAATGGGATTCTTGAAGGATCCCAGGATGTTAAATATTTTTCGAGTAAATAATAAAGGATTTTTGAAAAAGAAACATTTTTGAAAAAAAACAAAAATAATAAAAAAAAATTTTTTTTTAGATTAAAACCCAAAAAAATTTTTTTTTTTAAATTTTTTCATTGACAGAATTAAATTTCTTCACAATTAACGTATATCAAAGAATAATAAACCCTTGTGTAAAATTTGCAGCGTTTTTTTAAAAGGATTTTCTTACTTCCCTCTTCAGCATCACGCAAGGTTTTCAGTCCGATCGCACAAACCCGCGTGGCTCCATGGGACTAAAAAGGGTCTACGGGAAGGGGTGTTTGAAGAGTTTCAGCTATGGTGTTGAGTTGAATCGCAGCTCCTGGGTCAACCGTCTCAAAAATTCCTCGTGGAAATTAGATTTGACGGACATTTCCAAACCACTTCACTCCGGGTAAAAACACATTCTATAATTGAGTGATCAAAGAGAATTCAAAAGACTGTTTCTAAGAAGTGCCCATATTCATAAAATGTTTTTAAGCGTATAAAAACTCCATTATTTGATCTACCCTCTCTTCAGGGCAGAGTTCCAACTCTTCTAATTGAATTTTTTTACCACTCGTGCACAAGAGCGCGCCTGGTAATGAAGGGCAGAATTTATTAATTCGGACCGGCAATCTGGGGCAGGGACCGACAGGAGTTTATTAAAATTCTTGTTATAACTGCTGAATGAATCGTGACCTCAAGGTTGAAGGCAGGGGCGGTAAAAGGATTGAGAAATTATTGAGAGGAAAGGCGAGGGTTGTTCCTTCAGCCCTTCCCCAGCCCGGTGGAGGTGAGAGGCACATTAAAGGGAGACCTCCGTGTTCCGTCCTGGCAAGCAGTAAATACACCCCTTTTTAGACTCTTTCCTAATAACACCCGTCCCGGGAAATTGTGGAATAAAGGGGGGACACATGTTCCAATATGAACCCAAGACTTATTTATTCGCGACCGCTTTACGAGAAAGGGTTTCTTCGCCAAACAACTGTTCTATGTGTACACTGATATTTTGCGTTCAAGTCGACAACCAAGCAATTATGCTTAATTCAGTACTAGCTGGGACACCCGTGCTTCGCACGAAATATCACAAACTATCTCGAATCGAACGCCAGTACAATAAGAGGGTAAAACCACCTGTCCATGCAGGTTCACTTCCATTGATCCTCAAGAAGCTGTTTCTGTACCAAATTTTAGCGCCCTGGGAGGAGCAGGAGAGAAATTCGTTATTTCCGCCAAACCCCCTATCAATAATGCAATCCATGCTTCACTTGGAACACACGTAGCAACCCGTCAACTCAACTTGTCATGAAGAATCAAATTATCTCGAATCGAAGGCCCGTATAATAAGAGAGGTTAAAATTACCTGTCTTTTCAGGTTCACTTCCATTGATCCTCAAGAAGCTGTACCCTGTATTTTCACAGTTGACAGTCACTTGAACTCCCGTAGCAAATAAATCATAATTTTTCCTAGTTTTTCACAATAGTTATGACAGTAAAAGGTTGACCCTGTTAACCAGACTTGTGTTTTTGGAGATCGTGAAGAATCGAAGTACCTACCTCGAATCGAAGGCTCGCAAAAACTCGTACCCACCTGGCAGACGATCTTCGAATAACTTCCGAACGGGTTATCTCACAGAAATCGTTTACTACTTGTTGAAATCAGCGTGAAAATCTCGTTTTACCGGAATTTCAAAATAGACGCCAAAAGTTGAACCGGGTTTTGGCTTTACGAAAATTCACAGCTTACGGACATTCATTTTGGTTTATGATGCTTGGAATAATGCGACGGAGGTCGACGATTCCGATCGGCCTCAAAATTTGACATCATCCAGCACCACTATATTTCTGGCCATTTACCGCCAAGATAGCTCTGGGTGATGATGATATTCCATCCCTCACCCCTTTCAAGTCACTACCTTGTGATTGTATACGGCTGATGAGGGTGGCCATCATGGCACCGAAAGCTTGCGGACAGTAAAAATAATTTTTTACTTAAAGACTTTACGTAAAGACTTACATGACTGTTTTGGTCAATCATCCCTTTCCATTTTACACCGACCGAGTCATAGCACAACAAAAGTATGTGTTATCTGTAACATCTTGTAACATTATTTTGAAGCGTCATGTTGCAAGTTGCATTATGTTAAAATTAGCTGTACCTACCTGTTGTTGTCATTAGTATTGCGTCGATGTTTTTGTATTGTTGATCGTTTGCTAGTAATTAGTGTAGTAACGCTGTTATATTATCGGTTCCCGTGAGGCGTTGAGGCCGATTAGGTTCCTGACTTATGAACCTTGATGTCTGAATAGCGTCCGTATCGGTTCCCTGTCTATTATTGTGCTCTTTGCCTATTTTTTCACGTTTCACGTCGGGAGTTGAGCGATCAGTCGTTAAAGGCGATTACACGAGGCCAGTAGGCAGTCCAGCTGACTGCCGCCAGTTCGCTGGCGCCTATAACTGGCCTCGTGCAAACTACACTGGCGTCCCGTGCCATGCCAGTCCAGTGGAAAAAAGTCGCTCCAGTCGACTGTCCTCAGGAGTAGGTTTCGGCCCAGTCCAGTTCTCCCCACCTTCGAAAGTCCTGAGCTGGCGTGACTCTGGGCAGGAGGTGTTAGAAGTGGATTTCCACCTCAGTTAAAATCCACTTCACACCGCACAGAAAAACGCGGAATCAGTAGTCGGAGGAACACAGGAGGGAGACGAACAACGAAAACTCGGGGCAGTCGCCTAGAAGCCGCTCATGATGGAAGAATCGTCTGTCCCGATGGTCTCTTAGCCAAGGATCAAAACAAGACCGTCAATCCCGGCTACCTCACAGAGGTAACCAAGTGCTGTCCCAAACGACATCAGCACTAACAGCTTCAACCATCTCGTCAAGAGTGGTACAAGACTGTCTGCAAATACTCAACACCCTGGCGAAACGCAACACGGTCTCTCTGGAGTGGGTGCCAGGGCATAGAGACATTTCAGGCGACGAACATGCTGACGATCCCAGGCCCCCTTCATCGGCCCGGAGCCAGCAGTTGGCCTACCACAAACCTCCTACAGAGGCGCCGATCCGATTTCACTGTGCCGATCTATAGGGCCTTCATGGGGCTACAAATAGGATTTTTTAAGGATCCCAGGAGGTCAAATATTTTTCGAGTAAAAATCAAAAAATGTTTGAAAGAAAAAGTCCAAAAAATTTTGTTTTTCTAAAATTTCTTCAATAATTGAATTATTGACTTAATTATTCAATTATTGACTGAATTGAATTTCTGCACAAGTAACCTATATCAAAGAATAGTAAACCCTTGTGTAAATTTTGCACCGTTTTTTAATGACATAAAACTCATTTTTGCTCAAATAATTTTGTTACACTGCCCCTGCTGTCATTTATATTTTATCAGTTCCCTCACAAACCGTCATCAAGTCTTAATTAACTTGATGAATTGTCTCCGGGCAAGACCTCGCCAGCCCCGCCGCGTCTTCTTCCGCCTCCTCTCGTACAGCTACCGGAAATTATCTGCGTTAGCACTCAGGTGCCTGTTGAATCCCTCCCTGATTGTGTCACCTGAGATGTTAACAGGTTGTGGGGGGGGGGGGGGGGGGGTCGACGATTAGCTCCTTCGCAAAATGGGAAAACGTCAAAGATAGAATATCAACACCGTTTTGGTGGAAACGTACAACAGAAGTGGGGTGTATTCTGGAGGCGTTCTCAACTTCAAATTTTCGTTGTCCTCTGTCATAAGTGTTGAAGGCTTTATCTAAGTTGCATCGTTCTTGTATATTGTGCTTTAAGTCTTGAAGCACAATATACAAGAACGATGCAAATTTTACGCAAGGGTTTATTATTCTTCTGTATAAATTGTGCAATCATTATTATAACTATAGTTGGCGCCGACCGGAAATTGGCCGATCTTGAGAGGAAATTTTCTGTATTGTCCAATTCCTCCGCTGTCCCGGGTCACAGTGCGGACGAAATAGCAAGGGAGGTTTTGGAGCGTCCAATCTTCTCTTCTACAATGTACCCGCCCCGCCTGGCGACGCCTCTGCTCTCCACGACCAGGATGCGACTTTTCTCCGTGATGCCTTGGCTGGGTTTGGTTTCGATTTCGGAGTCCGCGTCCGTCGTTATCAGCGAGTTGAGGTTGTGGCTGCAGCAGACAAACCTCGCCCTCTGCTTGTTCTGTTAGACAGCCCCGCATCAGCTTCGATATTACTGGCGGCAAATGGTGCTACACATCTTCCCCGCTTCTCAATTTGCGCCGACCACGCCCTACTTCAACGCAGGCAGCTTGGCGACCTGCGGGATGAGCTGAGTCGTCGGGTGAATGGTGGTGAGCCAAACCAAACTGTGGAGCCCCACAAATTAATTAAATAACTGCTGATATAAATAAAGACAAGGGAAGAAGAGAGCGAGAAAATATAGGTATACGCTCGCCCCTTGGAGATCAGCGCCGCCTGCCTATGGGGGCCTCCCACCAAGGGGACCCCACCTCGCGCTCCCGGGCGCTCCCGGTGGGGCGCTGGAGTGTATATAGGTATACTCTCGTCCTACCCTCAGAGAGACATTCAAGTGCTTCTCTTCATTCAGTCAACATCTCTCTCCTTTCCTCATGTTACCCTCTAACAGTGTGTAGTCATTTACCTTCAAACCCGTTGTAGGAAATTATTCTCCTTGGGGCTTTTAAAACGGCTGGCTCCCCATTGCTGCAAGATCCGCCTAAATCAGACAGGCTCCCCATTGCTGTGAGATCCACCTCAAAACAGACAGGCTCCTCAAAGCCATCTTACTAGGCCTAAATCATCATCGGCTCTGTCTACTTACCCGGCTACTCTTCTCTCTCCGCCTTCGCCTCCCGCACTTCGAGGAGCTCGAGGCCCTTTCTGCTTCCTTCCCCAGGCTGTCACATCGTCACTTGTTGGCGACTACAACCTTCCTGGAATCGAGTGGTCTTCCTGGAACCTCGACACCTCTGTGAACCCCTCAAACCACCGAGCTTGCTACGTCTTTGACTCTCTCCAGCTGCTCGGCCTGCGTCAGCACAACCCCTTGACTAACCCTGCTGGTAATGTCTTGGACCTTCTTCTCTCTGATTTTGGGGCGATTGACGTGAGGGAGTGTGAGCCATGTTGCCCACCCGGTCTTTCATTTTTTCATCCACATTAGGGCCCGTCTTTCCATCCTACCAGGCGTTTCATCTTCAACTCCCAGCGTGGGAATTACAATGCCATGGATAATTATCTCCGGTCATTTGACTGGACCCGAAGCCTCTCACTACTACTCGAGGATGCGGTCTGCGGGTTCTACACTATCAGCGATGCTATTGAGAGATGTGTTCCCAGGACTGCGGCAATAAACAACAGCCTTCCCAAGCAAGGGGTTTTCAGATCGTCCGTCAGAAGAACTCTGCTCACTCTCGCTTCAAATGACTGGGCTAACCTCCGATTATGAGGCTTTCTCAGCACTCCGGGCACGCTTTAGGACCGAATCCAGATCTCCAACTCTTCACCAACTTGCAGCATTTTCCTGTTTTTGTGCACAATCGTCCAAAGGGTACCAACGTAGATTATCATAAATGGGGTGCAATTTTGCATGGATGCATTTCGCCGTGTTGCAATCAGTGAACGTCACATAAGCGAGAAAGGTCGTGTTCGTGGAACCTGGAAAAATACTCGTTGCTGGTTTTAATAAGAGTTTTCTATATAAAAGTCTGTAATTAACATTAGGATATGGGGGGGGGGGGGAACCCTTGCACCTACGAGTATGCACGCCATCGATGTTTCTATTTTACCTCCGCTCGCACCCTTTTCTCGTTGAGAGAAGTTCTCTCTCTATTCAACGCTGAATTTTTTTTATATTCTATATATAAATTCTTACTTTCGCTTTATGATTGTGTGCCAGAGCAAAGAAATTAAAATTTCAGTTCTGGAGCCCGTCACGTCAATCGTCTCGCACTCTCTCAGGGACGCTCTCTATCGAATTTCAGCTTTCTAGGGTACTCCGGATATTGCTTTTTAACGTGACATGATGTCACGAAACGCTTTTAAAAGTAACGTTTTTCGATTCTGTGTGCCAAAGCTAGGACGACAAAATGTCAACAAAATAAAAAGGTAGGTATCTCCTGTAAAGTGTTTTGAAAACGACACCCCTGCCCTAAATCCTTCAATAAACTCCCTCCTGTAGCCCATTTTTACCTCCACAGAGCCCCACGAGTTGGTGCGATTAGGATGAAAATCTTGCGGACTCAGCTAGATGGAGAATTTTGTCAAAACTTCAAATTTTTTTCAACAATATTAAGAGAAACGGAAATTTTCATTTTCAAAATGTTACATTTGGAATGTTACATTGTTTTGTACAGTACACGTCATGAAAAACCTTCCTTCGACAAATTTTAAAGCCAAAAAATTGTATATCCCCTCCGCAAAAACATAGGTAGATTATTCAAAGAATAATAGACTGAAAGAGCCGCGAGCGTTGTTTTACTTTAGTATATACTATATACTATACTAATGAAATATATTTCATTTAAAATAATTTATTAGTATTTTCTTATTTGCTGTGGAAGTTTTTAATCAACTAGTTCCATATTGCTTATACGATAAAGATTTTTCACAATTCTCTTTTTTTTCGGTGCATATTTTTGGCGTCAAATCGATCAAGAGAAGTGCTCTTCATTTTTTGTGCGTTTTGAAAGAAATCGTATAGTTACGGGCGAGCTGTGAAAACTGCCCTTTTACCAGATCCCAGATTGTCCCTAAACGAAACTCGATCCCGAACTCGGCGCACGTCCGTTGCAGAATAGGGTACAGCCTGCACAAATGGAAATGGTCGAGGGTCGGGAACAGGTGGTGAAGCGTGTGGTCTCCAAACAGAACGATAACCAGAGGGAAAACGCCATAGATCTCCGCGCGGTCCCTCACGGCGTCGATTTGATACAAGCCCCAATCCATTTCCTTCTCGTCCCTGAAAAAGAAAAAGAAAAGAAAAAAAAAAGAAAGAAAGAAAACAGATTCAAGTTTCCATCTTTACCACTAATAATGATTGTTATTTTCACCGTGTCTGTGGCTGCCTTCTCCTCTGTGATAAAAATACGCCGATTTTTTCCCGTCTCGGCTTCCCGTTTCCTTCTAATTGGGGGGTTACCCGAGATGCGCGCAAATTGGCGCATTTGCGCCTAACTTCCTCATTTTAAATGGGAACCCCTAATTTTTGTTGTTGTTGTGAATTTGGATTCCCCGCCCCATTTTACGTCCAATAAGCCAGTTGAGCGCATTTTCCAACGCGCGCAAATCCGCACAACTCTTCCTATCTTCGTTGTTAACAGTCTCATTGAGTTGGCGTTTCCTCTGTAACCCCATCACTTTATCTATTACCCAAATAGGCAAGCGAAGTCCCCCCCCCCCACCCGTCCAAGAAAGTGATCAACTTCGCTTCGCTAGGCCCTATTGTCAGAGTGCTAATAAACAAGAAAAGAAGCTTTGTGACATCGTCATTTGTGTAATTTCTACTCACCTGGGCTCGTCACCGTCGTGGAAAAGATTCGGATGATGATGAGCCGCATTCAGACCAACAATCCCAAAACAGAGACTGCTCGTCATAATGATCAAGTTCCACCAGAACAACGTGGAAATCACGGGCACTCCCAAAACCATCATTGAAACGGGCAGGGTTAAGGGAATAAGTTCTAATATGCCTTCATGAGCCAGAATCAACCTGAAATAACCAAATCACATTGCTAGATGATGCAGCCGAAGAATAAACGCACAATCAAGCTGGCAGTTTATATTCCACCGTCAACCAGCGCCGGTGATAAAGTTGCTATTCACCTCGATAGATACTGAGAATGGAAAATGAGACTGTAGACTATCGGGGAGTACAGCCATGAAATGAATCTGACAGCGAAAGACTTGTCTTCTCGAGGAGTCCATTGTAAGAAAGGCTCGAACAGTGTGATTTCCAAGTCCTGTCTGGAGTTGGGGAAGAGGTGATGTGACAAACCATGGCTGATCCTCCATCCTCTGAAATACACCAGACCTTGTATACAATGTGGGTGTTTTTTGCTCGAAATTCGTTCACGGCCGTTTGCTTACTTCACAGAAAGACCGCTCAGGGACCAGTAGTACATTCGGAAATTGTCCCTCTGGTGGAAAAAGTTGTGGGCTATGACGGTCGTGCAGCACATCGAAATTCCTGACAGGACGGCGCAGACGTAACTCTCTGTAACTGCTGCCATAACCGCCGTCAACACGGTCATCCCGGCAAAGAAATCCGCAAATAGTTTACTTCTGAATAAACACAAAGACCACATCATTGGCAATATATTGTCCTATATATATTTATATAAGATTGGAGGTTGGAAAGGGTTCTTTGAACCATACAACTCTTAACGAGATAGGTGACAAACACGACACATGACTTGCCTCTGGACGTTTCGCGTTAGCTAGCAGTCTGTTGATAACGCGCAACGCGAAACGTCCAGAGGCAAGTCATGTGCTTGTTTGTCACCTATCTCAGGGGGAGGGTATACTGAAAATGCTAAATTCGTTAAAATTGACTTAAGAATGTTTTCTTTGGTTCCTATAGGTTCCTCGCCATCAGAAACCCACAAAACCGCCGCAATTTTTTTAAAAATCATTTTCAGGGGCCCGGCAATTAGCAATAATGTGAAATTTTGGACCCTCACTAAAATGGATATTCCTCCGCTTCCAATCACCCGAATTGATCGTTCTTGGTCTCATTTTGAAGAACAAGATCTAATCTAAAAATTCACGTGTAGAAATTTTTTTTAAAATGAATACTCAATTTTTGGCAGCTGTGCAAAAAAAGACAAAATTTTGAAAATTTTCAAAAAATTGGTACTTTTTTTCTAGGGAGGTTAGAAAATTTTCTACACGTGAATATTTAGGTAATCTATCTAAGAACATGCAGTAAAAATTTCAGCCATGTAAGTTCATTAGAAGCCGAGTTATATCGATTTTTACATGTAAAAACATGAAAAACTCGATCACCGAGAAAAACGCTTCCAAAGTTTTGACTTCCGAATTTCACGTTTCTCGGCTGTTTTGATAAATAAAATCGCGTTTCCATAACCCTCTCAAATGGTTCATTCGTGAACTAGTTAGGATAAGATAAGGATAGAGGGTTAAAAATGTGCTTTTACAGGTACCTAATAGATAGGAAGAAACAATAAACACTGATAAAACGTCAGCTGATTGCTTCCTCATCTTCTTCTTCGTCTTCCGAACCGTTTTATTTTTGTTTGTCCACGAACACGCCAAGGGGAACATAATAACGAAAATAATACAATCCTCAGGTAGCTACTTTTTTTTTTTTTAGTACAAGAATATTCTTACTCGGGTGAGATGAAATTGAGCGTCCGGCCGGTCAGCGCCCAATCGTGAGCGGCCGGGCGATGGCGTGGGGAGTCTTTCGCAAAATCCAGACGCGACCCCAAATCGAAAAAGAATCATTTCACCCCCACAGAATTCGTTTTCCAGCCTATTATTGATCTCTACTCGTTCTTGAATATTTGTAGGATGGAAAAATGAAATAAAATTGGCATTGAATTTTTGGTCAATTTTTGGTCGATTTCAGTATACCCTCAGTATAGTTTTGTATAAGATGATTAAATTATATCCTATATTATAGCAGATAATATATTAGGTTACTAGCACTCAGACATAAGGCCTCGCTTCGCTCGGCTGACCACTTTATCGGGCATCGCCACCAAGTGACAGACACTCAATGCGCTAAATTTAACGGGCGTAACATTGGCCAGGGAATAGAGAGAAATCACCAAAACGCCCCCCCCCCCCCCCCCATAAATTTTCCCCGCCGCCTCCACATTTGTAAGGTCTCTGGACCCCCGATCTCCCGTTCTGATCTGACGTCCACCCTTTCCGTCTTTCCAATGTCCCTGGAACTCTCTCGCCACCCTCCAGTGGCGCGCGCCGGATCTCTTCAAATCGTTCAAAATAAACTCGCCGTCTAAATTCGCTCAACGTCGGAATGAGTTTTTTTCGGGATTACGTATTCGGATCTCTAGGTAGGATACAGAAGAAACGCGAACTGAATCGAGCTGTAAACGACGAAATAATTCGAAAAAATGAGTTTCGCGAATTCGCGCGCGCCAAAAAATTCGCGCAACGCCCTTATCGGACGTAAAATTGGGCGACGAATCCGAATTCCAGAAAAAAAAGAATAGGGGTTCCTATTTGAAATAAGAAAGTTGAGCGCAAGTGCGCCCATTTGCGCGCATTTTTGGGGGTGCTCAACCCCCCCTACCGAATTTTAAACGGGATCCCGAACCAATAGAAAAAATCGGGGTATTTTTATCGTTTACCGTTTAGGAAAAGAAGGCTTGTGACACACTCAGCCAGTCCAAGACACGATGAGAATGGACTTCTTGAAAAGGTCAGAATTCAGCATTTCTGACAACATATTCGGATTCAGCACCCTTTAAAACCCAAAAACCCCAATTTTTAGTTCGAAAATCCGTATAGGTACGTGCTGAGCTGTTTTCGAGATGTTAGAGATTTTGAAATGAACGCCCGGCAAATTTGACGTCACACCTCGCCAGGCTGGGCGTCGAGTAGTTGGGCACTGAGCCGTCAGAGCGCTAAATAATAAATCTGAACAGAATCGGAATAAAAACACTCGGCCCGGGTCGATTTTTGAATAACATTCTTTGATAATAACCTCGATGCTCAATTTTCGAATGACCTTCTATAATGATTAACCCGATTTTCGATTTTTTGGGTCGACTTTTCGCGTATCAAAGTTGGCTGACTTGCGTAGATGAGAGAGAGAGGGATCTCCCGGCCAATCAAAAGACGACGAAGCAGCCCACGTCATGTACCCTCTCCAGACCTCGGAATTCAAATATCATATTTTTCCTATGGCCCTATAAATAATTGAAACGGGTTTTCTGCAATATGGACCCGTTTTCTTAACTTTTGAAGCACGACCTTTGCAGGAAAAACATTTTGAAAAATCATTAAAGGAGCTCATTAGTGGTATAGACTATTGACATACATACAGACACGGTGAGAATTAGTGATATAGATATCCGCTCATTGATTAGGTTGTATCATATATTAAACCGTAACGTGATGGCGGTTCTAGGTATTCTCCCCCCCCCCCCCCTCTTCCCCGGGATTTCGTCAGCCTAGTACTTTTCTCTCCCCCCCCCCCCCCCCCCCGGAGGATCAAGCTAAAAGATACAGTATAACTAGGTATGACAAATAGGGCTTCTTCTGTTAAGGAAATGTTTGTCATCGCTGGCTAAGTAGCCTATCTACAGCAAAATTAAATAATCAGATAGGACTCAAAAGCAGGATCAGGATCAGTTTTGAAGACCTCTATCGTGAAACTGACTCACTAGCGGCGCAGGTTCGCTTGTCTTTGCCGAGATCATAACGTCTGAGATACGACTCTTGTCACGCTGAACTCGGCGATGAACGAAGCAATAACACTACGTGTGTATACACCCACCTCACACGGGCGTACTACGTTTCGACAAATTTGAGTGACATTTCAATTCGCTTCGCCAACTAAAAACCATTCGTTTCGGCACAGAGCGCGAATGGCAGAAAGAGTACGTTTCGACAAATTACGTACTCACCTTTATTATTATTGGTGCTGGAGGAAGCCTAACATAAGCAGCAATAATAGTAGAAACTGAACCTTCGGTAATCATATTTCTGTGCGAATTATTAAAAGTTCAGCGATAATTTTTCTTTGACTGTTCAAGCCTTAAATCAGTGGGCTTCTTTTTATTTTTTCGTTTTATCATGTATTTTTTCGTTTCAACCTAAATAAAAATTTCGTTGCTTTCTCCAAAGATAGCGTGCTTACAAAACCGTGATAAGTACAATTACTTTTGCGTGCATTCAGATTTTTTTTTTGTAAAAATATTTTGCGTGCAAACCTCTTTTTCACCGCGTGCGCTTAAATATTCCCCGGTCCATACCATCAGCCGAAGAGTCATCTTTCTCCTTCATCATCCTATTGGATTGAACCTCTTCGGTAAACAACCAGTTCGTGATTACTGTGTATTCTACGGAGGCCTTTTCGAAGGTCAAACATCAACATGAAATGGCCGAAAGCCGAAATAAAAAAAGGACCAGCGTGAGGAGGGTACCCTCCCTGTTTTACTATTCTGTTCCGACACTGGGTCGACTGACCCTCGGCCCTCGTAGCCGTCAGGAATTCAATCAACCCGATATATTGACACTCCTTTGTGACGTTATAAAATATACAACGTTTTACGCACATTGGGGTTGGTCCTCTTTTCACGCCTTTCAGGGCTTCATTTACTCTCCTCCTCAGGGTACAGTAGAATCCGTCCTCTTTGAAGGTAAAAGGGGAATTCCGGGTCGTTTTGGCATCTCTCACGTAATATTTAGGCAGAAGGGATTGGGCAGTTGATGAGATGTGGTGAGATTCAAATGCTTCAGTGATATCCGTTCCCTGTGAAATTTTATTCGGAAATATTTACTGTAGAAGGTCGAGGAAGATCAATTAAAACACGTAGAGAAATAAGTAAATGTTGAGGATAATATGCCGGTACAGTACCTTCCTACGACTGAAAAGCTCGGGTCGACGTGATTTCGACTAATTTCACGGAGGCCTTTGATCTGCTGCCTCAGATCCCGCTCGTTTAAAAAACGCCGCGTTTTCTGTGGTTTGAGTCACAGCCTGAACATTCTCATTGTCTGTGATTCACATAATATTATGCCCTCCTCATGCCCTTTGTGCTTTCACAATATTTTTTTGGTATCTAGCCTACCTGTTGTTTTCTCATCGTGTCTCAAGTCAAAAAAAGTGTGGGATTATTTTCTAAAAGAAGCCGATGGGGTAAGCGCTAAGTGCAAACTAGGTACGTCCTAACATTAAAATTCTAAAATTGAGTCAGAGTTCAGTGAAAGGCCTCAAAGTGCATCTGAAGAGCTGCCACAAGATCGACATAGATAACTAATAGTATTAGTGTGTATTACACGTGTATTGTGTATTACTCGTTTTATCACTGCGTCTTCTTAGGGGGGGGGGGGGGGGGGGCACACAATCCCACCGCCCTATCGACCGGTTTGGGAGGGATTTGGGGGAATTGATACTTCCCCTCCCGTCCTTAGACGCCAAGGCCCGCAGATTGTGTGGCTAGTTTAACGTTCTCAGCAAATGAAAGCATGTTTTTACGGGTCCACTAGAACATTTTGGTTTATTATTCTTGGAATAATACACCTATGTTATCGAGACGGGGGTCGACGACTCGGATCGGCCTCAAAATTGGACATTATCCGTTTCAAGTGGTCTAGATTCCAAAACCGAAATGTCCGTCCGCCGTCCAGGCCGTTTTGGGCAGTAGGAATTTTTTTAAAAATCTGAAATTTTGACAAAATACTCGGTTTACCATCTAGTTGTGCCCGCAAGGTTTTCAGCCCGATCGCCCAAACCCGTGGGGCGCTATGGGGCTAAAATGGGGCTACAAAAGGGGGTTTTTGAAACAGGCGTCTGAAGCTCGAGGGGACAGTAGTTCAGTTTTCACTCACCACACCGGCTCGGCGCTTCAATCAATCCAACGCCACAGATAAATCCGTAGATCTGCGGATTTTTAGGCTTGATCCCGGACAACCATTTTTGTCAATTTCACATTTGAAAATGGGCTCTTGTCAGTCAACCGAGCGTTCAAAATACCTTGAAAAAGATACCCCGGTCAAGTATATTTCCGAGCCTAAAGTTGATTACTTAAAAATCATCACAATTAGGGTTTTCTGCGTTATTCTTTGTTTTTATATTTGCATTCATAGCGAAGGGAAAAATGTTTCGGCGGAGAAGGGGTTTTGTAATGGGTAGGTACAGGTACAGTAATATTCAACTTCAAAATACAATTAAAAGCGATGCCCCACACGACTATATTGCGGAAAATTGACAACGTGGAAAAACGTGAAATTACTCTCCTGAAACGTACTTCAAAAAATCTTAACACGCGAATGAAGAATTTCTCTTATAAGGCCGATTTTAATATCGGCCCTCATGGCATTCATGATGATGAGACTTGTAAGGGAACTAAACGATTCTGGTCTTCAGCTTCAAATTGAGTCTTCCACTCGGCGATTTCGGCAGCAGTCGAGAAAATCAGGGTGTCAGTGGCAACTTCAATATCATGATCGATTTGGAATCCAAACGTCTAGTAAATTTTGGAGGTGGAGGTTGAATTTTTGCCTGCTCGCGAATGACACCACAGAGTAAAAGAGCTCGGATGAATTGATAACGATGATAAGACCTCCGACTAGACAGCGCACCACTAGCGCTCAGCGGGTGTGGCGAATGCAATCGGAACTACTGTCCCCTCGAGCTTCAGACGCCTGTGGTTTTTGAAGGCTTTCGGCTATGGGATCGAGTCAGGTGTCGTTTTCGAAGTATTTTTGGACGTAGAATCCATTTTTGGGGTCCCGGAACGATCCGATTTCACTGGGGCGATCTTTAGGGCTTTCATGGGGCTATAAATGGGATTTTTGAAGGATCCCAGGAGGTTAAATATTTTTCGAGTAAAGAATAAAGAATTTTTGAAAAAACAATTTTTTTGAAAAAAAAAAAAAATCCAAAAAAAATTTTGAAAAAAAAAAAATTCAAAAATTTTTTTTCTTCGAACATTTTTTCTTTTGAATCAGAAATAATTTTTGCGCAACTAACCTATATCAAAGAATAATAAACCCTTGTGTAAAATTTGCAGCGTTTTTATCCCTGTCTGAGGTCCCAAGAGTAGTTTACAGTGTAAACATTGTTCATCAGATCTTGTGTGTTGAAGACAGATGCCTTGGCTGCCTTCGTCACGGAAGCCCCTGCTAGGATTCTCATAAACTTGCAAAAGTTCAGAGGTGAACTGTCTTCCGGCAAGACAGGTATTACAACATGACTTTTGGTCAAACATTGGTGTTCATCCCCGGATTTGAACCAGGCTGATCAGTGCCCCGACTGATTTGTCTCACTGACGCCCTAGTCCACGGTGCCACCCTGTCCCCTATTAGAGAGTCAACCGGTGCCCCTTCGGGCGTTTAACCTGTCCGTTATCGCTAATCTCGCGGTAACTCAGATGGTGAAAGCGGACCTGAGTATTCTGCCCAGTAAGAGCCCCATTTCGTACCAGGCGCTGCAGACAGTCAACGCAGCAGCATTTCTCCATACTTTCTGGGGTTCAACATTGCACTTCCAGTCATCGCTTATGATTTAGCAGCTCCATTTTGGAGCGCGTTATTATCTGCGAACTGATGGATCCAAGGAAGTCACCGGCAGTATTTCCACACTCATGGCTGACCTCACGTAGAGAGAAATGAGCCAGCTGGTCGCTTCAGGAGGTCAGAACCTTTGGAGCCTCTCTGCGTCATACTTCTTACCAGAGCTGTCCAGGATAAGTGCCTACCAACTTTAAAAGTCAGAGTCACCTTACTCATATTATTACCAATCAATTTGTATCAAAGTCCTCCAATGGCCTCCTTTTTCGTTTCTTCACATTGCCAGCGGACGTTCTGTTGACGGAGCAGTGTTGACTTTGAGGACGGTTTGGTCTCCTGCGGACGCTGACATGTTTTTTATTTTAAATTTGAGGTTCGTGAGTTTTGTGCTCTCGGCTTGATTCTCCTCCTTGTCTTCTTCTTATGGATGTATGAGCTGCGTGAGCGGTTCGCCACTGTCAATTTCTCGTCGTGACTACAACTTCAAGATGTGATGCTCTTGGTCCACCTTCTACAGAGAATCCTACGCCGTGAACTGGTCAGTTGGTTATGACTGATAAGAACGAAACACCACTCCTTATCATTGTAAACACCACTTCATTATCTTCCAATTTGCCTCATGCGAAATGAGATTAGAAAAATGATAAAAATTGAACTTTCAAGAGTACCGACATAAAACTAAATTTAGCTTTTTAGTCGTAGGTGCTGTACCGGCTGATAGCCAACGTTGGTCAGAATGTAATTGAAGGTATACGTAATGTATAAAATAATATATTACTCCTACAATAGGCAATATCATTTTATCGTTTATTCAATGGAAAACTTACTTTGGTAAGAACCATCCACTGTTCTCCACCGGGGTGCACAGCTGCAAATTTATTCAGATCGTAAAGTTTGTCATGAATTCTCCAAAGTTTTTCATCCGTGCTTTCGCTCCTTCTACTTTTCAGCCAGGCTTCCGAAGTCCTGAAAGGCGATTCCCACTTTGGTCCCTTCCAATTAACGAAACTTTTCGATTGATCTTCCTGCCGAAAACACGATTCAGTCATGACGAGCGCCTCGAAGGTGAAAATGAAGCTGTTAAAATGGCCAGTGAGTGAAAATGATGTCTTAACTTTTAGCCCAGAAAAAAAAACCATTTTCTTCCCAAAGGCAAAAAACAAATGCTGCGAAAACACCTCTTTTTTTTAAACAAAATTCAACTAAACCACTACTGAACATAATTACTGCGCGTTCTCCCCTTTCTTTACTTTCATAAAACCTAAACAGGCTCAACCTTGTTACGGGCTCAAGTCAGATGAGCTTGGTGAAATTATGTCAACAAGAGCTAATAGTGTTACAAGTCTTTTACAAGAACCCGCTCATAAGCCCTTTTTTTTTTTCCTTTCGCTCGCTTCCTCAGGCAAAAATTAGCTTTTGATGCGACGTAATGGCTTGTGAAAACGAAGTTCCATCCGGCCCACGCAGTCCATTTTTCCTTCCGCTCGCAATAAAGTTGAACAATTTATTGACAAAAAATGTTAGTTTATTTATAAAATTTTTTGTTTAGTTGTGGCATTGTTTTTATTATTATTTTAAATTCGTTGAAAGTTGATTGATGAGGAGAAAACTAACCATACCTCAATATAAGGCGGCATATTGCGGTTCGTTAGGCTTTCAAATTCGCACTAACGATCGAAGAAACTCCGATAATTCTCGCGGAGCGGTTCGAGATGGACTGAAATCACTCGGTAATTTTCAATAAAAACAAAATCTCTTGCAGATGTACTTTTTATCTATAGCCGGCAAGAGATAAAGGATCATAACATGAAAACAAATTATCTTCTGTCAATCCGTTGATTTCAGTTTCCTGACCTTTCTGTTACGTAGGTACCTATATCTCCAATAAATGAAAAAAAATTATATTAAACAAATAATAACGAAAAGGCTCCTCCCACCTATTAAAACTCAATGTCATCAAAACTCGCCTCCTGCAATTTCATGTTGCGCCGATTGTCACGATGTGTGTCCCCTGAGATCCTCAGATCAGTGTATTTTGCCTGCTTCCATAGCCGTTTGAGATATTGCGTGCAGCTGTGGGGGAACTCTCCACACAGCCGCCGTGTGCTCGTCCTGCAGAAGAAGGCTCTCCGAATACTGAAGCACCTTGGATGGAATGAGAGTTGCCGAGGGCATTTTAACAGCTTGGGAATCCTCACCTTGCCGAGTCTGTACATTCACTCAGTTTTGATGTTTGTGCGACAAAATGTTAACACGTTGCAGAGGGGCAGTAACTGCCATCATTACTCCACAAGGCAATGCGAGGACCTTACCATTCCCACGGTCCGTCTGACAGCCTCGCTGCGGACAGACCCAACTCAGAACGGCTCTCGTCTGTTTAATCGGCTACAAGAGAGGCTGCAGAGCTTGCCCATCCCCGCTTTCAAGCGAGCCCTGAAGGATATTCTGATCGAGGCGGAATTGTACAGTGTTAATGAGTTTTATAATATCTCATTCGCCTCAAGCCCATAAGTTCGCCTGGGTAGCTCCATTCTCATGTTGTCAGGGTTTGTTTGTGAACTGTACGATGGGGCCCAAATTGTTGCTGTTTTGATGCTTGTGTTTTTTTCATTACCGATGTAATCTTGTAATCTTGACGTTTGCATTGTCATATGCATATCATATATCAAGCCCATAAGTTCGCCCGGGTTGCTCCATTCTCACGTTGTCAGAGTTTGTTTGTGAACTGTACTATGGAACCCAAATTACTGCTGTTTTCATGCTTGTGTTTCTGTCATTACCTATGTAATCTTGACGTTTGCATTGTCATATACATGGATTTTGCAAATAAAAGCCAGTTTGATTTGATTTGATTTGATTTGAAAAAGAATATTGCCATTAACTTGCTATGATACCAGAGGCCTTGACAAAAACGCTGCAAATTTTACACAAGGGTTTATTATTCTTTGATATAGGTTACTTGTGCAGAAATAAGTTCCTACGTTACTTGTGCAGAAATTTAATTCTGTCAATGAAAAAATTAAAAAAATTTTTTTGGATTTTTCTCAAAAAAATTTTTTTTTTGGATTTTTTGTTCAAAAATGTGTTTTTTTCAAAAATTCTGTATTTTTTACTAGAAAAATATTTAACATCCTGGGATCCTTCAAAAATCCCATTTTTAGCCCCATGAAAGACCTATAGATCGCCCCGGTGAAATCGGATCGTTCCGGGACCCCAAAAAATGGATTCTCCGTCCAAAAATACTTCGAAAACGACACCTAACTCGATCCCATAGCTAAAAGCCTTCAAAATACCCCTCCCCTAGCCCCATTTTAGCCCCATAGCGCCCCACGGGTTTGGGATATCGGGCTGAAAACCTTGCGGGCACAACTAGATGGTAAACCAAGTATTTTGTCAAAATTTCAGATTTCAGACATTTCGATTTTGGAATCGAGACCGCTTGAAACGGATAATGTCAAATTTTGAGGCCGATCGGAGTCCTCGAACTCCGTCGCGATTACATAGGTGTATCTGGCCACCCTACCTATGCCTCCCAGCCTTGAATATCCCTTTGCCGTGGGATATTCCCGCCTTCTGGCATCACTGCTAACTTAACACACTCTAATAACATAAAATTCACCTCACTGCATAACATTTAATGATCAACTGACTCATTGGGGAAAACGTTTAGATACTAGGATGTGTCGATTAAAGAACCCAGTAGAGCTGCAGAGGAACGCCACAAAAGAAACCAGTCCGCCCCAAGTTTGATCATCCCCGAACAAATAAAAGCTGAAAGGGAGATCGTTGAGGTATTGTCGGAGCTGTTCAGCCAAACTGACGAGTAAATAACAATTTCAGACTGTCGTGTCAACATTCACCACTGATCCCTGGAGAGTATAAGCCCGGAGGTTTGATAAGAGGAGCACTTCTACTTGTGAGCGAAGTGGAGCTTTTTTTGAAATGCCGAAAGTTCTTTACTTCGTATGCGAGGTAATACATTTGAACGTTCACGAGAATTTTTCCATTATCTCTTCCGAGCAATTCAGGGTCGTGCCTGTCTGACCACGTTTTATTATTGGAAAGTAATTGGAATTTGAACCTGGATTTTCGTCTGGCTGTTATCATTAGCTGGGACACCCGTGCTTCGCACGAAATATCAAATATTGCACCCATTCTTCACTCGTAACTCAAGCACGTAAACTATCTCGAATTGAAGGCCTGTGTAATAAGTAGAGACTGGAATTTGCATATTTTGCATATTTTTGACGATTTCTACATTTAATGGCCATTTTGTGCATATAATATATGCAGATATTACCTATCTGCATATTTATTCAAAATTGGAGAATTTCTCTATTTTTAATTTTTTTTTTGAAATTTTTAGTTTGACTTAAGTGGTTATTTTCACCATTTATATTCTACTTTACTATATACAGTACTAAGCAATATTAAATTGACACGTTCTTCAACTCCTGAGTGGAATTTTGCCTCATACCAGTAGTCCAGCAGTGAGGTCGAAAAATCTGTGGACTGCTGGACAAAATTCCAAAGTTAATGAAATTTCGGGGTGTTGTTTGGATGAACCCAATATTGTCTCTTTTGGTTTATTATTCTTGGAATAATACACCTATGTTTTCGCGACAGTGGTCGACGACTCCGATCGGCCTCAAAATTTTACATTATCAAGAGGTCGATTCCAAAACCAAAATGTCCGTCCGCCGTCGCAGTAGGAATTTCTGAAATCTGCGCAACTCTCCCTGTCTTCGGAAAAATCTGAAATTTTGACAAAATACTCGGTTTACCATTTAGTTGTGCCCGCAAGGTTTTCAGCCCGATCGCCCAAACCCGTGGGGCGCTATGGGGCTAAAATGGGGCTACGGGAGGAGTTTCCGAAGGTTTTAGGCTATGGGGCGAGTTAGGTGTTGTTTTCGGCAGATGGTCATTTCTTTTTTGGAATCTACACATGGAAACGAGTAATGACAAATTTCGAGGCCGATCAAAATGTTCGACATCCAACACGGATACATCGGTGAACCTACTATGCTAAGGATAGGTAATAAATCAAAATGGACTAAGTAGTATCGTTCTTGAAAATAAATTTTTCTATAGTAAGAAGACTCTCAGTAAGTAAAACATTAAGAGTCACTCCTGATGAGTGTCTCGTCTAGTTCGAATTCGAGCGGGAAGCCCCGCAATAGAAGGAAATGTATGTAGTTTCACAAAGTGGCGCAAGAGCGCGCTGGCGTCTGCTCCACAAATGTTCTCCAGACACTCCTGGCTTCAATCAATAGGTTTGTTCCAGGTTTGATGGAATGTTAACAGAAATCGCCAGGGACATGCGCAGTTTAAAAACTGCTGTTCCAGGTCGATCGTAGGTTGACAGCAGTTGGACGGAAACCGACAGCTCGAGAATGTGCGGTCGGGTTCTGTCGACAGCTGTCCAACTTCTGTCGACAGACGCAGTCAGACCTGGAACCAACCTAATGCTGCTCACCTCTATTGATCGGTTCGTTCAATCAATTCAGAGGAAGTAGTCATCGATTTCTGATTTGAACCTACCACGAAAAATAGATAAAACTGACTTAATCAAATCCATTTGAATGGGCCCGAATGAATGAATAAAACTTGAGTTTTCGGATTTTTATTCTTCGTTGTTCAACTACGTACCCGTTCTACCAGACTAAAATCAGGGCCATACGCCACTGGATAAAATCATGGTGTTGATCCTAATAATATCTTTATTAGTTATACCTCATGAAAAACATTAAAAATCGGTAAAAAAAAACACCAAAAGTCGGGATGTTTCAAGAGTAGTTAAATTTAATTTACTCAGGATTCCAATAAGCGTCATTGAGGGGGTTTCAATCACAGGTTAAATGTCAGAAACTAATTTTATTGGAGAACTCGCTACTCTCGCGGTTAACCATCCACGAACCAAACTTACGTTGCTTCACTGTGGGGTGTCGACGTTACTCAGTAAAACCATAACTTCCACCATTTTCGTATCCTTTTTGTCCCGAGCTCTCAAAATTCCTGCAACAACGGCCAAACACTTCGGATTACCTCGAGTTTTTTTCTTTCATGAACGACTTTTTCCTATTTCTCTGGCCCTCAAACTAAGGAAATTCCCTTCAACGTTCTTTGAACATCATAAATCAAAGCATTACGAGGGCGTAGGAGCTGTTAAGGGGATGGATCACCCTTTTCCCTCTCTATGACACGCCCAACCACTCACCCCGCTTACAAAGGTTTCTCTCGTACGCCCACACGGACTTACAAGCTGCCCCGCGCAGAGACGGAAGTCAGTAATTGTTGAGGTTCTTAAATTGTGAATGGGTTCTCAAAATGGATGGGAGAAGGTGATATTTAGCTGATACTTTCGAAAACAAGCGCCTACTCGTTTCTCATCTTAACGGTTATAAAAACACAAGTTCAACCTCTGTGGGATGCTGCCGGTACTCGTGAGTGCCAAAAATAGCTTCTAGAGCGAGTTGAAGCCTCATTTAAGTCTTCAAATTTCCTGACTCCTTCCAACAGTCAGTGGTCAGCCCTCAGTCGCATAAATCAACGAAGAATTGATAGACGTACCCTTGTAAGAACCTTTTATTTGGATTGTTATTCGTACCAGTTCGTTGAGTTGGTCACACTGAACTGTCAAGATCCCTTTTCATCCCTCTAGACCTACCGTTTTGCGCTTTGGTGTATCTGGTCATTTGTAATGTAGAAGATTCCGAAGATTCCGAAAACTTCAAAGAATGAAAGGACAGCCCTACGTGGGGCCTAGTCCAGATGAGATTAGCCGGGATGGTGGGCCGTCGAGGAGAAGAGGAGAAGCTCAGGGGGTGTTCGGAATGTTCATTGTCATCTTTCTTCGATAGACTGCCATTCATGCCCTCCCACTAAACCCGCCAAAAATTCGAAGATGGAAAATTTGGGCCGACATTCGCACATGGACACAACTATACGACTTGTATAAATACAAATGAAGAAGGAATCTCCCCTCTCAGCAGAGCTGTATTTGATCTCGAAAGAAGAAAGAGGAACATCTCCATTTTCCTCCCGAAAAAGGACAAGTGTGTTTGTTGCAGTTACGAACACAGGAATATTTCCGAAGAAACATACAAAATCCATAAACAGAAAAAAGAAGAAGCGCGACGTGAGAAAGAGAAGGACGAGAAAGCTGCTGAAGAGGGCGACACACTGTGTGCTTCGACCTCATGAAAGTAACATCGGCACCACACCTCAATGCTAGGTCAGCATATTTCAAACTGAAACGCACTGTTCATAATTTTACCATTTACAACCTGGCAACTCATGATTCAAAACTATACTGGTTCGATGGAACCCATGCAAATCTGTTCCTCAATATTTGCGTCCTGTGTCGTCCTACCTGCCGGAACTTCTAGACAAAGTCTTTCTCTCACACCTATCTGTACTCAGATAGGTGTGAGAGAAAATAGTTGAGAGAAAATTCGAGAATACGGACGTGTACACACCACATGACTACCTTACACTGAGTGCATTGTCACGAAAAAGTCCCATGCCCTATAGGGCAGCTTTATTGACCTTCGATTTTTTCAAGGACTTCACAAAAAAACATGGTGTACTCTTCAATAAGGCCCAGTGGCTGGAAGAAAAAAAAAAAAAACAGAAAAAAAAGCTGCACATTTTACACAAGGGTTTATTTTTCTTTGATATAGGTTACTTGTGCAAAATTTATTTCTGTGTCAATGGAAAAAAATTTGGAAACAATTTTTTTTTTTTGATTTTTCTTTCTTTTTTCAAAAATTCTTTATTTTTTACTCGAAAAATATTTAACATCCAGGGATCCTTCAAAAACCCAATTTGCAGCCCCATGAAAGCCCTGTAGATTGCAACAGTGAAATCGGATCGTTCCGGGACCCCCGAGAATGGATTCTACGTCCAAAAATACTTCGAAAACGACATCTAACTCGATCCCATAGCTAAAAGCCTTCAAAAACCCCCTCCCGTAGCCCCTTTTTAGCCCCTTAGCGCCCCATGGGTTTGGGCGATCGGACTGAAAACCTTGCGGGCACAACTAGATGGTAAACTAAGTATTTTGTCAAAATTTCAGATTTAAAAAAAAATTCCTACTGCCCAAAACGGCTCGGACGGTGGACGGACACTTCGTTTTTAGAATCTAGACCTCTTGAAACGGATAATGTCAAATTTTCCATTCCAAGATTTATAAATCAAAATCAATCTGACTGAGAATAATATCATCCTCCGTCCCGTCCACTAAAACGTGCGAGCGATGAAGATATTTATCGAAAAGGCCTCGCCGTTTCTCGCCCTACTGTTTGATATTGAATCGTGTTTGCTATCCCGTCAGCCTCCGATAAACTGACACCAACTTTATTGAAGGCTCTGGTTGACAGTTGGGGAGATGAATGGTTGGCAACCATTCCCTCGAAATGCGGATGAGGGTGCTTCGTGAATTAATCGGTCAGAAACGCAAGTTTCCGGGAAATACGGTTCGAGAACGGTCGCGCTCTCGACAGCGGTTTTTAGCCGACCGCAAAACAGACTGGAGTCTGAAAGCACTGAACCAACAGTTACTGTAGCTCTGTTTGGTACAACTTGATACACACAATGATCACGACCAGCACCACCACAAATACCTAATCTACCACTGGTCGTTTTTTTTTCTCTTTCAAACATAAACTGTTTGAATAAAGTTCTTTCTTCAAGATTTCCTTGAATTTAAACGCCGAGGAAACAGTCATTTACGTTGACGTTGTCGAGAATGATTAACTTTCAAAGTCGAATTGAAAGTCGTTAGTAAACTTCTGACATTAATTCACCTCCTGACAAAACCAGAAGAGTTCAGCCCTCTAAGCATCAAAGAGTCGAAATTTACCGCGAACTGAGAGAGAATCTTTCAATTAAGTGAAGGGCCACCTCCGTGATTCATAGAGCGATGAATGTAGCGCAGTTTGAAGTTTCTTCTCTCCAAACATAATTTCTCATTGTTGCTCCTCGGAGAAAGGGCTTTCCGTAGTGTCGGCAGACCGATTACTGTCAGTTCAGCAAGCGGGAAAATTTATTAGGGTTTTATGACTGCGGTTTTCCGCCATGAGAAGCGAATTAATTATAACTAGTTGAAGTTACTTGAACCAGTCTCATACACATTAGTGGAAGATCTCCAGTTTTTACTCAATATTTTGGTCTGATGTCGTCTTGGAGAGGTTGATATCGTTAGACCAACTCTTTAAGAAAATCTAGAAACCAAGAAAATGTCAAAATTTGGTTCCTATGAATTACAATTAATTTATTTCGAAAGTAGGGTTTTTTCTCCAGAGTCATACAGGGTGAAAAGTGGGTGTCACCAGTGTCATACACTCTTCGTAACCAGTTTCATGCACATCTCATAAAACATTTAAAAATCCGTTTTAGTTGAAATTTAAGGATCAAGAACAGAATATAAACGCACATTATACTTTATGTGGTGACTTGCGGTGGTGCACGTTTGCGTAGTTCTCAAGATCTTGTAACAGTAGCTCTACTGAGTTGGTTAGGGAGAGAGAACGACTCCTCTGCTGGTTTGACCTCAGAGGACCTCGTTCTCTCTCCCTAACCAACTCATTGGATTAGACCTCTTCACCATCGGCAAACAACCACTTTGTGAGCTACTGACTTCAATAACCCCCTGTGTGTCACTCTCGCCACCCTGACGGAGGTAGTACCGGCGGGAGGGGTGGGTCGCGCCTCTATCGCGACGTGACGGCGTGAAACCCCTCTTCACCCGCTGGCGGGGTGACCTTCCTTTTGATGGATGGTGGTACTTTCCTCCCATAACAGCGGCCATTTTATCAATTTATCCCACTTTCAATTTTATCACTTGGCAAAGTTCTATTAAATGCAAATTTTGCTCTTTTCCTTGACGTCAGCTTTTTTTTGGACTGGTGGGTTTTTCTCCGATTCACATTGCCAAATTCTTAGGTACGCAAAACTGGCACCACTCCAAATCATCAATAATTAAACCGAAAGAAAATACGAATTTCATGAAGTCATTCCACACGTTGAGCATATTTCCTCAGGATAGTTGGAATATGCGAGTCTCTCCCCCCCCCCCCCCCACCCCCCTCATCTACCCTCTAATTTCACTCGGGTTAATTTCACTGAAACTAGTAACGAAAACACCACCCTGAGGGTTTGGGGAAATTCGGTAATTGGTGATTTGACTCCACTTCGGAGAGTCGACACAGCTTGACTACTAATCGATAACTCCCGTCTAATTGAATCATCTGATAAATTAATTAAATCTAAATCGACTATCTTATCGGATTTTCAGAAATAAACGTTGGAGATGTGCACTGCAGTCTTCAAGGAGTAATTAATATACAAGCAGTATGGCTGGCCGGGCCCATAAATAACGCCGCTTCCCACAAACTTACTCCAGCTCTTAATTTCCAACACTTCTATACCACGCGCTCTCTTCCTTTATTACTTCATAAATCCTCTTCCAAGCCAAAAGTGATTAGATGGCCTGCCGAGGACTTCCCTGGCCGCGGTGAAGTGGTCAACGAGGTACTTACGGCCGGATCAAGGCTGTTGCAGGATTAATCTTTATTGTATTAGGGGTTTCACCTTTGATATTTCGAATTTTTTTCCAAAGGCGTCGCATTTATAAAGCCAAATAAAATGAAATCAATCGCTGACTGTTCAATAAGGTACTATGCCTGTAGGCGTTCGGTACAGATAACACAGGTCTACAAAAAAGGTCACTTCGCGCTCGAGAGGTTTCGGTGGTTGCTCTCCATGTTTTGGGGTCAGGTAGTTCTATTATTATTGATGGTGGAATTTCCATTTTGATTTCACTAGCACTTTGACAGGGGGGCCTTACTTCGCTCAGCTAATCATTTTATCGGCCAGGGGATTCTACGTCTAAAAATACTTAGAAAACGACACTTTCATTGAATGGGATAACCCAACTCTACCACCTCCCCATTTTAGCCCCATAGCGCCCCAAGGATTTTTTTCCTGTGAGTTTTTTGGGAAACGGTTCATTCTACGCTAATTTCGGATATATTCTGTTGGGGGGGGGGGGAGAGGCTCGCCTTGCTCGGCCACCCACATAGGTAGTTGTATAATTATTGAGGGAAGACTTTTCAAATTTGATTTCACTAGCACTCTGACAGGGGGGCCTTGCTTCACTCGACCGATAATTTTATCAGCCAGGGGGGTTGATGTTGAAGGTGCAGTTGACCTTGATGTAGGGGTTTGAACGTGTCCATCGATGCTATTTACCCCACCAGGGGGGGGGGGGGGGGGTTCTGGGGGCTCGGTGCGTAGGCGAGCAAAACGAGCCGGAGCATCTAGTTATGTTTATGTTACAAGCCTGTGATAATTTTTGAGCGATTCAAATTCATGACATCCACGGGATCAAAATGAGAATTGCTCAATAAGTAGGAATAATACAATTCAAAGTCAAAGCAGTTGTCAAAGCATACCACGACAATAGACATACAACCGATCATTCATCATACAAGCGATGTACCTGTACATCGACTGTGCCTATCAGTTCGACCTCACACAACCTCACTGTCAACACCGTTAAACATGAAGTCAAGAGTTTTTTTATTGCCTCCTTTAGCTTCTACTAGCTTTTCGGGTAAGTTAGTTAGGGATGCTTTTGGTTGTTATGGGAGATATTTGATTATGTTTGAGTTGATTATCTTTTGAGTCTTGCGAAACCTGTCGCGTGGATTCGTGTTTCTTTCGGCCTCCAGTTTAGTGTTGTGGTGGTCTCTTTCATTGAAGTTAGTTGGGGATCTTCGATGAGCACATCGTTTCTTACGTACCACGGGGCTCCTGTGATTGATTGTTTGATGCTTTGTATGATACCACTAAGTCTTGGTATGGTATTACATTGTCATTATAGAATTAGTCAATAAACAACATCTATACCACTAATTCTCACCGCTTCTATGGCTGACTATGTGGTGGGTATACATATAGGTCATGAGCCTACTCCTCCGAAACAGTAAGCGATAAAAATACGCGATTTTTTTTCTACGGGTTCGGTGAACCATTTAACTTCGAATAGGGGGTTTGAGAACCCAAATTTTTGGCGCGCGCAAATTCTTGCAACGATTCACACCTTCGTTGTCAATGGTCCGATTGAGTCGGCGTTTCTTCCGTATCCTAACTAGAGATCCGAATTTTAATACGAAATCCTGAAACAATGAGTTACAACAATTAGCGAGTGTAGACGGCGAGGTAAATTTGAACGATTTCAAGAGATCCAGCGCGCGTTTGCCCTTTGTGACGGGACGCTGTCAGGGACCTTGGAAAGGTGGACGACAGACAGAACGGGAGAACGGAGGGTGCCAGGGACTTTGGAAAGGTGGAGGAGACGTGGAAACTTGGGGGGGGGGGGGGGGGGGGAACGGTTCATTTACGCTAATTTCGGATATATTCTGGTGTGTGGGAAGACGATTTCTCTCTGTTCCCCAGCCAATTTCACGCCCATTAAATTTAGCGCACTGTCACTTGGGCGAGCGAAGCGAGCCCCCTGCCCGAGAAAATGGTTGGCCTGATGAAGCGAGGCCTCCTGACCGAAAAAGCGGTCCATCTTTTCTTAAGTTTGAGTGCTAGTTATGTATATAATTTCAACAAATGGCATTACCAGCCAGGATTTTTTTTTTTTTTTTTTTTTTCAAAATATTGATTAACTGAATACAGTGGTGTTTCCGTGCAGATTTTCAGGACGTCCCGCTTAAAATCATTTATCATCAGCCTCTTGCATTTATCTGGTTGGGCATTGTAGCGGTTTATTCCCAAGAAATCGATGTTATAACGCTGAGTCGACGTCAGTCTGTGTTTGGATTGGACGATCTTGTTCTGTTGTCGTTGAATCTGTTGTATTGGCCTTATGGGGGCCGTGTATAGGAGCATCTTGATTCCCAAACTTGTATCCCTAGTTCATCAACGGCCAGCATAGCAAGGTTCGCTGTTATCTCTTCGCCGCTATTGCACTAAAAATCTAATTGAATATTGATTCATGTCTCTTTGTTAAAGCACCTAAAATGAAATTCTAATTGTTTGTCGTAATTATTTCAGATTAATGAAATATGTTCCTCATTTCGACGGGAGGAGAGGGGGGGGGGGGGTACTGCTGCTGCTGCTGCCTCCCAGTAACTGTCACTCTTCTCCAATATCTGAATCCCCAATGCCAGACAATGGTGTCTGGTGACGCTTCCCCCAAACTCGCGCCGAGGTCTCCGCTGGCTGTTCCGTCGTGAGCACTTGAAGAACTCGGAATTGCCCGTGCCCGGTTAGGAATTGCCTAAAATTGAGTTCGAAACTTTTCCAAATCGAAATTTCGTACGTTTTTGTAAACACGACCCCTACTGTAAGGCTTACTTCCGCCAAAATAGTACAGTGGGTTGCAAATCTGGACACAGTGTTCTTGATTACAACTAAACAAGGGAGTAAAATGTCCCTACGGAAGTCCCCTAGGAAGATCTCTTATCCGCAATTAGGTGGATTAGCATGGGACGGAACGGACACCAACCGGCATTGGGGAGAGCCTTCATCGGAAAAGGGAGCCGGTGGAGCTAAGTACATTAGCGCATCATCCCAAGGGCTACTCCCTAATTATTGATCCAGGAATTAATTAACGGAGTCACCGATCTCCTCTCTTGAATAACGCGGGTCAACCCTGTTGTCTCGACGGGCAATAATAGTCCTCTACTTGGACTTGGAGCTTCTCCAACATCGATTGGAATTATTTTTCATGCAGTTTGTAGATTTCAGGTTTAAGCCAGGAAGCCAGGACATAATACGTGATGTTATTGACTTGAGTTGTCCTTGTATTCATAGTAGCCTAGCCCTTGCAAGTATGGCGGCATGGGACTGCACTGACAGGTACATCCTGGCTGTAGTGAAGGGCTACCACGAAAAGACGATCACAAACTTCGCAGATGCTCCCGAAGGAATTTTGGTGTCCTCGATTATTAAAGGGGCGGACGTAAAAAGCGAACGATCGGGTGGTGGGTCGGAGGGACTTGTAAAAAGAACGAAGCTTTTCCCCTAATTGGTTTGGGACCACGTGTAAAAAGAGCGAAAGAATACGAAGAACTGAAGATTTAAGAACAAACGGATTGGAACACTAGCAGACTGAATATTGAATATTCGTGGGTTACAACCTTCTATAGAAGTTCAGGAGGTGGCAACCTGAATGTCAAAAACGTAAAGGCAGAGAGCCTGTGACCCATTACAAAATTATATTTTGCCAGTATATACCTACGGAAAACCAGCATAATGTAGAATATCCAATGGTTTAAGGTAGACTGAAATTAGGAAAGAACCAAGCAAAAGAAGGCCAAAAACTGAAAGGCTTACTGGAAGACTGGCAGACTGAAGTCCGGGGACAACAGGCTGAAGACGGGAAGATTCCCTGATACAACAAGGCTGAAGACGTAAATAATTGGTCAAATTGACGAGCAGACAAACCAACCCTGACTTGGGTGGAACAAGGTGAAGACTGGAGTTGAAAAGGTAAAGACTGATTGAAGAAAGTTCACAGGCAAATTTAAGACCGAACTGGGTGGAAGACTAGCAGACTGAGTGTTGAATAAGGCAGAAGTTCAGAAGATGGTAACGCCCAAAAACTAAAAGGAAGAGAACCAGAGAACTATTCTCTAAATGCAGGACGAGCAAGCTTAAGTAATCCGTGACTAATCCCAGCGGCTTGAATGTTTGTCAACACTATGACCCGCCTCGAGAAAAATGCAAGACTCCGTCCGAGCCAGGCGTGGTGAAGACCTATTCAGGCAGCTGGGTGATCCACTGAATATAGGAATCGCATATTGTTAGGGTCTTGATTGAGAATTTTATTTTATCTTTTTCATTTTTGGTCTCCTGTTCTTGAGGCCGTTTGAAAGGTTGGGCATCGACATCCTTGGACTACTCCCAATTCAAAACAAGAGAACCGGTTTGTCCTCATAGCCTCGGACAGGTTTCTGCCGCTACAAAACGCGGATTAATGCTGGCCTACAGGAGTGCGCCCCATGTCACAAGTTGACTCACAACCAGTTTTCCACCAGCGTTGACGGTATATGGTCGCGGGCTCCAGCTGCCAGAATACTTGGTCAGGAAACCAGAGCGTGCGCGACAAGAATCATAGGTGTCCAGATATGGCAGCAGAAGAAACGTTTCCACCTTGGGGCCTGACAGAAGGAGTTCAAGACTGGTGACTGGGTTTGGCTCCATGACCCAAAACGAACGGTGGAGCACTGCCCGAAACTCCAATCACAATGGATCGTATTGGAGAAGAAGAATGATGTTCTGCTCCAGGTTCTGCTGGGGAAAGTGAAGAACGTGTTTCACGTCAACAGGTTAGCTCTCGCTAAGGGGGGTGGTGTGATGGCAACCATCTCAGGATAGCGCGTTTTTCTCGGGAACGGAGTCTTTTCATTTCTTTAAGCCCGTTCGCTAACTATGGGACGGCTGTGGGTTCCTAAGCCGGTGTGGGCTCTCAATGAAGACCGGACGGAGTCTTGGTCCTCCCGAGCCTCTGAACCCTTGTGTTACCAAATTTCTGTTCGCTCTTTGGGTTTCTGCCAATGTTCGGGCGAACTGCCTTCCTCCCTAGTTTTTTTTTTCTTTCAAGAAATATTAAATATAAATTTTATTGCACCAAGTTAATTCTTATTAGCAGTTTATTTATATACATAATATGTATATATAAACTACATAATATGTATATACATAATATGTATATTATTATTATGTATGTATATTATTATATATTACAATTGACAGAGACTTAGATACTTCACTAAGTCTCTGTCAATTGTGATTATTAAAAGTGACTCTTTTAGGGGCGAGGGAGAAGTTATTAAATTCAAACTGAAATTGAAATTCAAGTTATGAATTTATAAGTTATTTCAAGAAATCAGAAGGGGAAGGCCGAAAAATGTATTGGGCCCCAGGTGGGACTCGAACCCACAACCTCTGCATTACCAGTGCAACGCTCTAACCAACTGAGCCACCAGGACCACAGCTATGAAAGACAGTTGGAGATTGAAGGCTCAAACTGTCCCCTGCCCCCAATACTGATTCGGCCTTATCATATTGTTGCTTATTTCTCCCCCTCTGAACCTTGATCTGATGTGAAGCCAGTAGACATCCTACTTTTGTCCTAAAATACAAATACTGCATGAGGAATCAGATCATAAATCTCCTCAAGTCATTCCTGAAATAAAAGTGACTTGTAAACCGCACTTGGAATTGACTAAATTGAACTACCCATGGGTTCAATTTGCAAATTGAAAAACACGCTCACACCAACAGGTCATGAGGCTTCTTCTTATTGAGACGTTGGAACACCTCGAGCAACTGGACCGCTTCTTCATTGATGTGTACTTGTAGCCTCTTGTGATGAGCGATGGCTTGATCACCTCATTTACTGTAGGGATTTGAAGTTCTTTGTGGAGTTTGACATTTCTAATGTATCGGTATGCATCAACAACACACCTCAGTACATTGTTTTGGAACCTTTGAATGATATCTCGGTTGCTTTGAGCAGTGCAGCCCCACAGCTGCGCTCCATAAGTCCAAACTGGCTTGAGGACTTGATTGTACAGCGTTAATTTATTTTGGATCGACATTTGTGATTTCCGACCCATTAGCCAGTACATTTTTCTGAACTTGAGTGCCAGTTCTGTCTGTCCTCCTCCTCATTAGTTGCGCTCTTTTTCAAATCACTCTATAAACGGTTCTTAGTAAAGATGGGTTTCAAATAGTAAAATATCGATATGAATATAATATCGATAATATCATTTTAGAATGCGGATACATCCTATTTAATATATCGATCTCAAAAACATCTATCTGAGGAATGTCGAGGTTTATCGATATTTAAAAAAATGTAAGTACTTTCATAAGAAAAATAATTTTTCTTACGTAAGTACTTTCATAAGAAAAATGTAAGTACTTTCATAAGAAAAATAATTTTTCTAACATAATTATTATGTTATTAGTGAATATCTAGCAATAATTACACAAGTTTACAAAAAAAAGGTCAATCTCAGGCGCCGCAGAAAAAACCATCAAACTCTATGTTTTTTGGGGTGCTGAATCCGAATCTGACCCCCGTTTTTTCCGGTCACGTCCAAATTTTCGAGATATTGGCGATTTTTCGTTTTTTCGACCTTTTTCCGTTTTGAAAATCACAGCTAAACGTGCGGATGCCCAAAAATTCCACAAAAACTCTCTTCTTACTGGAAATTTATCGCTGATTCCGAAAATATATATGAGTTGGTGTCTAAAACCATGAGAAATGTGTGATTTTGCCAAAAAATGTTGAAAAAAGTGTTTTTTTCAAAACCAAAGTCACGTTTTTTGATACTTTTTACCTTCTAGCGTGAAAACTAAGGCCGTTAATAAAATTTTTCCAACGAGGTCTTGTAGGTAGATTGTTTCTGCGTCGAATGGGACCAACCGTGATTCTTTACCTTCCATAATAAGGGAACTATGATTTTTCAAAGTTTCTACCCATTTTGGCCATGTCGTAGAACATGAACTCCTGGAGTTGGCAATGCAACTTGATCACAGCAAAACTTTGTTCCGAGGAATTTATTGGACTCGGAGGCATCAATTCAGACCGACTCAAAGATGGTTTTATTCATCAAGAACTCACGGAATAGCACTTGAAGCCCTGAAAAACAAGCGCCCAGAAACTTTGAAATATCATAGCTCCCTTATTATGGAAGGTAAAGAATCACGGTTGGCCCCATTCGACGCAGAAACAATCTACCTACAAGACCTCGTTGGAAAAATTTTATTAACGGCCTTAGTTTTCACGCTAGAAGGTAAAAAGTATCAAAAAACGTGACTTTGGTTTTGAAAAAAACACGTTTTTTCAACATTTTTTGGCAAAATCACACATTTCTCGTGGTTTTAGACACCAACTCATATACATTTTCGGAATCAGCGATAAATTTCCAGTAAGAAGAGAGTTTTTGTGGTATCCGCACGTTTAGCTGTGACTTCCAAAACGGAAAAAGGTCGAAAAAACGAAAAATCGCCAATATCTCGAAAATTTGGACGTAACCGGAAAAAACGGGGGTCGGATTCGGATTCAGCACCCCAAAAAACATAGAGAGACACTTAGGTGTCCTAAATTATTAATTCGTATTAGGCATCATTGATCCATTCCAAAGTCACTGAATAATTATTTCGTCTCTTCGGAATTTCCAGCGTCGTTTTCTTTCTGGCGGTGGCGATAAACTTTGTGTATCTTTCCGCTTCAGTTTTTCTTTTGTCTTCTTTAATTTTCTCTCGGCATCTTCCAGTTTCTGCTTTTAGCGATCTCGATCTGAACAATAACATTTTTGCATGGCTGATCCGTGATAGCTTGGTGAGAACGTTGATCGACACTTTATTATAAATTTCCACGTCATTTCGCTCGGACAATTTAGCGAAACGTCGTCTCAGTCTGTAATGAATGGTGATGAGTCTTCAACAATGATTGATGCTTGTTTTTCCTGGTGTTCTCCCTGGGGGGAAACCCACAAATCCCGCTAAATGCCATTTTAAGAGCATGCTTTTCAAATTAATACTCCCAGGGGGGGTAGGTATGTCTTTTTTGCGCCAGTGAATTTATGAGGTCCGAGCGGTGAGGAAGAGGGGGACGTCACAAAACTAACAGCCGTATATCTTCGCGACAGTGTTACCATAACAGATTGCTCGTGCTCAAGTTGTCTCGCGGGTCATACTCGGGCCGTGTCGTGGGGTGTTTTTACCCAAAACCCAAATAGAGTCTGGTCGGGACATTTTGAATTACAACGGCTTTGGAGGGGGGTTTTCAGGGCTTATAATCAATGTAAACTGCCTGAATATCATACCCCCTTTTCCTAGACGGTCAACCGCAAGGAACCTCCTACCTTCTCTCATCCTTCCAAACCTGATTGCAAAACAGGGACCTTTCCTCCGAACCCATCCCACCAACAACGGGACCTAAAACCTCCATTTCGTTAGGGGCACACATCCGAAACACGGTCCTCTCTACTCCCGTTCCACCAACTCCCGACCCTGGTCTGATTAGTGATTCTGTGACCCCGTGTGATATCAAGGGCTTTTTAGGTCCTACCGTGAATTCAAGAGCCTTTCACAAATTCACGTTCTGGATCCTCCCTCGACCCTTTTTTTTGGGGGGCCACAGTGAATTCTAGTTGTTCTCATAAAATATGCGCTCTCTCCTAAAAATAAATTTCCACCAGGTACGTAGGTTCTTGTTTATTATAGAAGAGTTAGGCTACAATATAGTGATATATCATGTGATATTATCATATGAACGTAAATTAAACAACCCATATCATGGGTGGAAAATGGAAAATGATCGTAACTGCATGTATTTAATCATAATAAATTTTTTTTAACGCCGCAAATTTTACACATGGGTTTATCATTCTTTGATATTTATATAAGTAGGCTTATTTGTTCGAAAACTATATCTGCGTCAATAAACAATTTTGAAAAAAAAAAGTTTTTCAAGTATTGGTTTTGTATTCTTGGAATAATACACCTATGTTTTGGCGACGGAGGTCGACGACTCCGATCGGCCTCAAAATTTGACATTATTCGTTTCAAGAGGTCTACATTCCAAAACCGAAATGTCCGTCCGCCGTCCGGGCCGTTTTGGGCAGTAGGAATTTTCTTTAAAATCTGAAATTTTGGTAAAATACTTAGTTTACCATCTAGTTGTACCCGCAAGGTTTTCAGCAGGATCGCCCAACCCCGTGGGGCGCTAAGGGGCTACGGCAGGGTTTTATGAATGTTTTAGGCTATGGGGTCGAGTTAGGTGTCGTTTTCGAAGTATTTTTGTAGTAGAATCCATTTTTGGGGATCCCTGAACGATCAGATTTCACTGTGGGGTTGTATAGAGCTTTCATGTGGCTACAAATGTGATTTTTGAAGGATCCCAGGAGGTCAAATATTTTCCGAGTGAAAAACAAAACAAAAAAATTAAAAAACAAATTTTTTGAAAAAATTTTAAAATTACATTAAACATTACATTACAACTTTTTTTTTAAATTGATACAGATTTAATTTTTCTACAAGTAACCTATATTAAAGAATAATAAACCCTTGTGTAAAGGTTTTCAGTGTTTGTTTTTTTTTGATACTTGGAAAATATTAAATACTAGCTGGGACACCCGTGCTTCGCACGAAACATCAAACCCATCACCTATCAACGATGCACCCGTGGCAACCCGTCAACTTAATTTTTCATAGTAACAACGCTTGTTGGTTTCTAGTAGTGAATTATCAAATTCCCGTCTATCACCAATTATATGCAGCCCATAGCAACTCATCAACTCAAAATGAAATTACCCAGTACCTATCAAACTAATCGAAGGCTCGCTAAAAATACTCGCACCCGCCTACCGACGATCTTCGAATAACTTGCGAACGGGTTATCGCACAAAAATCGTTTTGTACTCTTTGGAATCAGCGTGAAAAGCTCATACCAGAGAGCCTTGTACGAACGAAATCGGAAAAAAACTTTCGTTCCACTTTTGAGGCCTCCTTAGTTACACCTCAGGGATAAACAACTTTCGTCGTGAAGGAGCACCCGAAAACCGATGAAGGGGATGAGGGAGGAAAAATCAAGGTAGCCTATGACCATCGCGCTAGTTTTTGGAACAGGTCGCAATAAACGGCACGCGACTCGGTCATTCCGTTCAGGCGTGAAAAGGGAACAAACAGACAGACATTTCTCGGTTTTTATTAGGTGGATATTTTCAAATTTTTACCTCCTGGGATCCTTCAAAAATCCCATTTGTTGCCACACGAAAGCTCTATAGATCTTCACATTGTAATCGGATCAATCAGGGACCCTTAAAAATGTATTATACGTCCAAAAATACTTCGAAAACGATACCTAACTCGACCACGATGCCGAAAACCTTTTAAAAAACCCCTCCCTTAGCCCCATTTTAACCCCATAACGCCCCACGGGTTTGGGCGATCGGGCTGAAAACCTTGCGAGCACAACTAAATGGTAAACCAAGTATTTTGCCAAAATTTCAGATTTTAAAGAATATTCCTACTACCCAAAACGGTCCGGACGGCGGACGGACATTTCGGTTTTGGAATCTAGGCCTCTTGAAACGGATAATGTCAATTTTTGAGGCCGATCGGAGTCGTCGACCTCCGTCGCGATTACACAGGTGTATTATTCAAAGAATAATAAACCAAAACAGTGTGGTAGGTAGGTAGGTACTCTATATTGTAAATAATAGCCCCGCCCGCGTACGCATACTGATGTGGCTGGATCGTCCCGGTCGGTATAGGGCTCAATGTGCGCTTTTCGAACCTGAGACAGCACTCGAATTCTGCGGGAATTTGAATTAAAAAGAAACTGTTTGGACGAAACCACTAGAATATGCATTTACATATTATGTTACATATGATTAATATGTCTTCAGGATAAACATGCATTTACATGTGTCCCAGAGAGGTGAGAATATTACCGAAATGCTTCCTTCAATGTTATTTTTAATGTTATTTTCAATGTTGTTGGCCTACAGCTTAAAACCAATTCGAAATGGTTTTATTTGTTGCAGTACAATCGCATATTTCTTAAGGCGCAGCATTGCTGAAACAGCTCGATACTTCACCGTTGCGGGCCAGAGTTTGAAGGAGAGAACTAAGAAGCATCATTGAGTTACCCCATACATTCACATAAAGCCAGAAAATCCAGGAAATAATATGAACCCGCAGAGCTCACGGGCCCATTCAAACTTTGAAAACAGCCCGCCCCCGAGGCCGGAAGGGTCAGTACAGTTAGGTGCCTTCGACTGGGAGTTTATTATTGAAAGTTCTCCCCACTCCAGCGGTTTTCCTTCAAATCGCCAACGCTCGGGGGTTCACAATCGACTAACGCGTTGAAAAGCTCTTTAGAGTTTCGTGCCTTTTCCAACTCTGCCGGTAATGTCTTCTTTGCTAGGTTCTTCCGCGTGAATAAATAAATGTTATGGTTCCTCATTCATTTGAATGTAGCTCGAATAGTACGTGGCACGAGTGTCCCCTGAAATGTGAAATGTGTGGTACGGAATTCAGTGGATAATAAGGCAGAAACGAACAGTGTGTAGCTTAGGCTAGCCCCCCCCCCCCCCCCCCCCCCCCCCCCCCAATATGAATTTAAATGCGTGAATCCAAGTCGGGACCCTTATGTGTTGAGCTGAAAGAAAGATTTAAATCCCGGAGGGTGGCTGGAAGGAAAATTTCCTTAAATGTTATTGAATAACAAAGCACTTGTTTAGGATAACCTAAGTGACTAGAGATAAGCAACTAGCAAATTTATGAATCAAAGTTGTACTGAGCGAATTGGCCTGGATCCGGCCATGATGTAATCAGTCAGCCCCACTGCAGGGCTCACCCCTCTCTGGGTTCTTACCTGTAGAGAGGGTTGTCTCGTCAGTGGGGAACCCCCCCATCGCTTCCACACGCTCTGAGCGTTCCAGTGTTGTACCTATCGTCATTATTTATAATAACACGTGGGGGAACCACAGTTTTTATTAATTGTTAATAATTATTTGATGATTCCTGCAGTTCCTTTGTAGCTCCGGTGAACTCACACGACTCTCAGACCCGTCATAACTGGATTTAGCGTACAAATTTACTTCGAAAACGACACCTCATTTGACCTCCTGGCCCAAGTCATTCAAAAACCCCATTTATAGCCCCATAAGTTGTAGATTTGTTCGTATCACTTTCCTTTTGGTTTATTATTCTTGGAATAATACACCTATGTTTATCGCGACGGGGGTCGACGACTCCGATTGGCCTCAAAATTTGACGTTATCCGTTTCAAGAGGTCTACATTCTAAATCCGAAATGTCCGTCCGCCGTCCGGGCCGTTTTGGGCAGTAGGAATTTTTTTAAAAATCTGAAATTTTGACAAAATACTTGGTTTATCATCTAGTTGTGCCCGCAAGGTCTTCAGTCCGATCGCTCAAACCCGTGGGGCGCTATGGGGCTAAAATGGGGGTACGGGAGGGTTTTTTGAAGGCTTTTGGCTATGGGATCGAGTTAGGTGTCGTTTTCGAAGTATTTTTGGCCGCAGAATCCATTTTTTGGGGTCCCGCAGCGATCCGATTTCACTGTTGCGATCTATAGGGCTTTCATGGGACTAAAAATGGGATTTTGGAAGGATCCGAGGAGGTTAAATATTTTTCGAGTACCTAAAGAATAAAGAATGTTTGAAAAAACAATTTTTTTGAAGAAAAAAAAAATCCAAAAAAATCCAAAAACCTTTTTCTTTTCCAAATTATTTTCTTTTGACACAGAAATATTTTTTGCACAAGTAACCTATATCAAAGAATAATTAACCCTCGTGTAAAATTTGCAGCGTTTACAGACTTGAACAACGTTTTTTGAGCATAATTATGGGATTTTTGAGCCTATCAATCGAGCATAGAAAATAATATTTATTATGTTTGAGCCTATCAATCGAGCATAGAAAATAATAACATATTATGTTTGTCAAGCGTATTTGGAAATTTTATCAAGCATATCAATTCGATCCCTAATAATTAGGCTCGTCTTTGATGACATTGAATTTGAAATGCAATAAGAAGGTCGAGCAATCAGGCAGACTAATAATAATTATTATTTCAAATTCAATGACTTCAAAGATGAGCCTAATACAGAAAAAAGAGTGGCAGTTAAACTCGTTGAGCTCTTACCAGATACCTGCGTCTGGCGGAAACTTTTTGGTTTGAAAGGACTCAGTAGGCGAACGTGGGGAGTGCGAGGTCGCAAGGGAGGTGTGTCGTGGAACCAGAACCCTTTTCCCACGCCTGGAGTAATGGATTTGTCCTCCAGAGACGCTTGAAATGTATTTATTCGGAATGACACTCTAAAGCCGTATCCTTCCCAAATCCCCGTATCCCGGTTCCACGATCCTTCGCCCTTCGTGTCTTGCTGTTCTTGATTGTTTCTCCGGGATAAATAATTTATTAATTTCCCGTTTCAAATGCTCCCTTTTGTGTCGGAGCCCTCGGCCCTAAATCCCTGTTCCGTGAGACAAGGAATTGACGTACGTTGTGCTTTCAATATCTCCTGGGACAGAAACAATGTGGAGAGTAAACTGACGGGCAGAGTTATATTGTATTATGAGCCGTCACTTTATAGTATACAATGTATCCATCATCTTAACTAGGTAGGTACATATAACGTGAAGTAGGTATAAATTATGCATCGGTTATCTTTGATTCAATACAGCGCACATTCCAGGGTTATCTATGTTCAGATTTGGGGAGACAGAAGAGACTGTAATTACTGTTGACAAATGGGCCAATATTTGCTCTGGAAAATTTAAATGCTTCAACGTATTAACATCAAAGCTCTGTGTACCATGGTCGAGTTGTTTAGGAGCAGAATAATTCGCTATAAGCGATAAGGCTGGGAGGATATTTGATGAGAACCAAAAGCGCAGAATGCAACCTGAATTCTCAGCAGAGGAGACAGTAACTTCCACAGTTTGGGAAACGGAGGTGGGTCATATTGCTCATACTAGAAAAAGCCCGAGAAGGAGGAAATTCAAAAGAAAAAGACAAGTCGCAAAGGCATGATCTGACAAGGAAAAGGTAAACAGAGAACGAACAAAGGCTATCATGGGAAGTATTGAACGGTCTATCATCGTTCACCTTTTCTTGAGAAGGAGATTGTCGGATAGCATTAAATTTTTGGCTCTCCGCTCTGAAGTTAGTTATACTATAAATGAGGGCTAATTCTATCTCTCAGGCAATTAGAGGGGTATGGAAATTAGTTCAAAAGGGTTGTGACCCTAAGCGTATTTTATTATACAGACATTATATTACAAAGAAAAAAATATATCTCTCATGACCATCCTAACACCCGATACCGAACGCGAAATGTCTTCTCATGAGTCGCGGGGGCTAGCCCAACCTACTCACGATGTGGATCGCTGTGTAGATCGCCAGGGACTTCATCTTGACGACGTAGGGGTCCCGGGAGTCCTGTCCGGAGTTGCCTGGGCTCTGAAGAGAGTCCCGGAAGTCCAGGGGATCCGGGGACGATCTGGAAGCTCCAGGAGATGAGCAGGAATTCCAGGAGACGATCTGGAGACCCAGGAGATAGTCGACTCCCGGGCCTCCGACGGGCTGATGGGCATACGCTCGCCCTGACTGTCTGTACTCACCCTGATGCAGCATCCCCTCAGCCCCTTTATCCGAATCCCTCGTTTACGTGAACGTGTCAAACGTGCCCAGCCTCCGGCCGAACCGGCCTTGATTTGGCCTCCACTTGAAGGCTGGTATCAACCCATCCGTCGTGACGAGATCGTGACGCTTGCCGGTTTAACCGCTAACCGGACCGCTGTCCAGGAACGATCTCGACAGAGATGCAGACGCACTAACCAACCAGGACACCTATATATATCCATATATGGATGCTTTGACGTCCTCCCCTCCGACCATCAAGTGTAACCAAGAAGCGTGGAATTGAACTTAAATGCAACAGGACCAGCAGGAAAAATAGGACTTCAGACCTGTAAACTTCAGGCAACATGCTAACAGGCTGCAGCCGACAAAAAGCAAGCCATGAGGATTGCTAACACTATCTGACAAAGGGTTTGCAGTCACAAAGGAGTGGATGCCTTAACCGTCCATTTTGGTCAAGGTTCGCGGGTTACCGGCAGATACCTCAGCAAGACGTGGCCATCGGACGGCTATAGCCTATTATGTTATCTATTATTAGAGACTACATAATATTATCGGTTTACCATCTAGTTGTGCCCACAAGGTTTTCAGCCCTATACCCCCAAACCCGTGAGGCGCTGTGGGGCTAAAATGGGACTACGGGAGGGGTTTTTGAAGGATTTTTGCTATGGGCTCGAGTTAGGTGTCGTTTTCGAAGTATTTTTGGACTTAGAATCCATTTTTTGGGGTCCCGGAACGATCCGATTCCACTGTGGCGATCTATAGAGCTTTCATGGGGCTGAAAATGGGATTTTTGAAGGATCCCAGGAGGTCAAATATTTTTCGAGAAAAAAAAACAAAAAAAATTAAAAATAAAAATAAAATAAAAAATTTGTTTTTCTAAAAATTTTTCTATTGACACAGAATTACATTTCTGCAGAAGTAACCTATGTCAAAGAATAATAAACCCTAGTGTAAAATTTGCAGCGTTTTTTAACATGGTTCATGTTTTGAAGGGGGTACACTGGTTGAAGAATGTGACTGCGTGACCAGAGATCCGTCCAGTCACAACCTACCGCCCAAGCGTTCCCGAGGTTGGAGTGGGTGGGATCCCCCCCCCCTACTAATTAACCTACAGCAGGCATCCAAGCCTCTCCTGCACTCTACTCCCCGCCCCGCTACGCCATTCTCGAGACGGCTCCCAATCGGTTCATCATTATCTCTCTATTATAAACCTCTCTATATATGAAAGAGAAGAGTATGTGTGTTTGTCTGTCTGTCTGTGGCCCGAAACACGCCCGAACGGCTTGACCGAGTTTGATGCGGTTTTTTGCAAAATGATCGCAAAGTTCCGGATCATGCTATAGGCTATAGTAGATTTCGTTGAGGCCTTCTTTCATCGCGAACGGAGCTTTCCTTCGCGACGAGAGACGGGTCAAAATTTAATAGCGTCGTTACTAGGGATCGCTAGGAAAATATTCGAAACTCCAAAACCCGGTACAACTTTTGTCAATCAATCAATCAGTTTTTATTGCAAAAGCCAAACTGGCATAGCAATCGTCAAGTACAATAAAATAGACTTAAAACTAAAACAAACAAATATAACACAGAGAAACTTAAAATTAAGCAAAGGGCAATACTTGACAGACAAGACACAAACAAACAACTCTTTTAAACATGGTATAAAAACAAACAAAAACGCGAGAAGACATTCAGTACCTGGATCGGTATCCACATTAACATTATACTCAAGAAAATGGATTTCAAAAAACTCAGATACCGAGTACAGTTCAGCGTCAATAATTGTTATTATATTAATTATTAATATGCCCTTCAATGTCTTCTCAAAAGCAATAAAAGGGAGGGCCTTTAACGAGTCTGGCAAGTGATTGAAGAGGCGAGCACCTATTTGAAAAGGGTTACACTGTAGAGAGGTAGTCGTCGTCGGTTTACAACGAAACTACGTCTGTTAAAACGAGCTTTTCACCCTGATTTCAACGAGTACAAAACGATTTCTGTGCGATAACCCGTTCGCAAGTTATTCGAAGATCGTTGGTAGGCGGGTAAGAGTATTTTTTGCGAGCCTTCGATTTGTCTAATAGGTAGGTACTAGGTAATGACCCGGTTCGTCGATGTCCTAGGTGAACGGCTGGCAGACAAATGGAAGCGGCACCAAGGGATCGTCAAGGGGTGGCTCAGAGCACGATTAGCGTTCGCCATCGTACGTGCAGCCTCCATGTGTGTGAGGGGGACTCGGCAGAGATGGCGGAGCGCTGATGACCTGCTAGGGTTTGACGATGGGGCGGCGCTGCAGCTGGGGCTGCAACTTCGTTGATTGACAGCACCTTGATCCCACGACTTCGACGTTTTCTCCAGGAAATTTGACCCAGAACAAAAACCCCTCAACAAACTCGCCTCAGAGCCGAGGGTCTAAAACGCCTTCTTCAGAAGTTACTGCCTACAACTCGCAAGAGCAGAGCGGGAGAAACTCAACTCTAAAATGTCCACATGTGGTGTTGTGATTTTTGCCCATATTCCTTGAATAAATTTTTATTGTGATTTCATTTTGAGTTGATGGGTTGTTGCTATGGGCTGCATATAATTGGTGATGACGGGAATTTGATACTTCACTACGAGAAACCAACAAGCGTTGTTACTATGAAAAATTAAGTTGACGGGTTGCCACGGGAGTCCTCATTCTAGCGCCCGTTGTATTCTAAACAACGGGCATTCCTGCTAGTCATTATATAATTTTTTTTTTTTTTTTAACACGCGAAAATATTTATTGAGCATAATTAAAAAAGAAACGAGCCGGTATCAGGGCCTTCGTTTTGGAGAGAGGCCAACCTCGCCATCGAAAATTGCTCTGATCGCCTTCACTCGTAGAATCTAGCCGCTGATATTTGATCAATCCATTATATAATTGATAAATTATATAACACTAATGGAACAGGTATTTAGGCCGTCCAATTATTGGACGGCTATTATAGCCTCCAATTGTTTTGATTCATTTCAGGAGGATTTGACGATTACAATCCGAATTCACTGGGAATAATATCCGTTTTCCTCTACAAAAAGTCCCCTTCCATTAAAAATGTGTTTTGGCAACACTGTTGCGAAACTGAGAAACTGCTCTTCGTACCCGTTCCTAATCTTCGTACCTGTGGAAATAACAGCTGGGCTGCAAAGTTGCCAGCCCGTGCATCCATTAATATTTCGCCCAGTCACGTGACCTTTCCCAGCCGTCCCCCCCCCCCCCCCCCCGTCATCATTCATTTGCGTGGTGAGGTTCTGAACGGCAGTCAGCTCCAAATTCTGACGTCATTACCCAGCCGAATGGACCGGTTACAAAAAATGAAGTAGTTACCAACTTGCATCAACATTCGACACAATGGGAAGCTATTATTTTCTCTCCTCTCGCTCACTCTAACCTTCCCTCTCTCTCTCTCTCACACACTATCTTTGGGGGTTCTCTGAACCAGTAACCCCTGTACGAACCGCCACTGATTTCAATTGTACATTGGTTTCATATGAGGCTATCCGGTCTCATCGTCCTTTTTGGTTCACTTGCCTTTCCGACAGTCTTAAAGATTGGATGGAAAGATTAGTTTATCCCACATTGATTGATTGTAGCCTTCCTACAATCAGTCATCGTTATCTGAACGTTATCTATCCAAATAAAACGGACACTTATGAATTGGTGCACCATTCATCTGGCGGTAAAGGCTATCGTTTCCGCTATGCCGTTTAGGCCTTGGCAGTGAAAAACACCCGGAGGGTTGGGGAAGAGTTAGGGAGCCAATAAGGGCTCCTTAGGAAAGAGGAAAAGATTCCCTTCCGATAATACCGGTTTCTAGACACGCCCTAGCTGCCCCGCTTCAACCCCCTTGAGTCTTCTCTGGCTCCAGGAAGATTCCCATCAAGTCGGCTCGACGGTTTCCATTTCGATCGTGACAATTGCGATGACTGACCAGAAGACTTAGTGTTGATTGGTAGTTTGTCAGATAGTACAGTCATTAGGTGAAAAATAGAAACAAGTTAAAAATGGTTTCCATTGCTCTCTAGTATTTTGAGGTGCTGAATCCGAATCTGAGGTTTGCCAACAATATTTCGTGACCGAACATGGAGAAAAATGCAAAAAACTCTGAAATTTTCGGGTTTTCCCTGGTTTTTTGAGTATAGCTCAAAAACTATGAACTTTGTGTAAAAAAACGTAATATGTTTATTGAAGACGATTAAATTTGCTATCGTTTGAGCACAACCGCAGCTCTGTAGGTCCAATCGATCCCGAGATACAGCACTTCAAAGTTAGGAAAATTTTCTCAAAAAGTGCAATTTTTAGGTTTTGACAATCTAGCGAGCCAAATTTCGGCAGGACCTCCTCCTCCTAGAGAGATGTTATCGGAAGGAAAGTTGTAGTAAATGTAATTGACTTTAATTCAAGCGCAAAACGAAGTCGTTAGACCCAATGGTTCTCTTGCAATCATAAATAAAATCTTGAAATCTTAAGTCTTAAATAAAAGAACTTAAAAAAAATAAACTTAAATAAAAGAATTTAAAAAATAAAAAATAACTTAAAAAATAAAATAAATATAACTTAAAAAAAATTAACTTAAAATAACTTTTAAAAACTTAAGAACTTAAACTTAACTTAAACTCAACTTAAAACTTAACTTAAACTTAACTTAAAAACTTAACTTAAACTTAAGAACTTAAACTAAGGACTTAAAAAAAACTTAAATAAAAGAACTTAAAAAAATAAATAATAAATTTAATATATATATATAACTTAAAAACTTAACTTAAAATAACTTTAAAAAAAATAACTTAAAAAAAATAAACAAATAAAAGAACTTAAAAAAATAAACTTAAATAAAATAACTTAAATTAAAAAAATAAAATCTTAAGTCTTAAATAAAATCTTAAAATCTTAAATCTTGAAATCTTAAAATCTTGATAAAAATAAAATCTTAAAATCCGTAACAAGGGAAATGATGTTTGTTGAGGCTCCTGGTAGGTTACTCTGAAACTATCAACTCTGACAAGATTTTTTTTTTTTTTTTAATGACTTCAAACCTTGACTTTTTGAACTCCCTTGTCCCACCTAAGAATATGAGTCGAGAGCAGGCTGGGTGAGTCGAGACAACCTACCCAACTGGCATTACTCGCGTGTCGTGCGTTTTTAGTAGAAACTCAATCGATGAGCAAATATTTCACATTCCCCACCTCAGCAAAGCTCAAGAAACCCCGAGCTTCTCTATCCAACGCCCAATCAAATTTAAATCCTGTTGGAACACTCCTGGGAAATAAGAGAAGAATTAGTTTGAGAACGGGGCCGTATGCCGGGCACTAAATCCCGTTTTCTTCTCTGTACACAACTTCGACGGATTAAAACCAAAGGAGATTTAATCATAAATGGGATAACCTTCACCAGCCGAGCTGAAAGTTTATCGTTCGGTCGACAACTGCGGGTTGACCCTGAGGACTCGGATTCGGTTGTGCATGTGCTGGCTAACTTTTCTCGTGTCCCACTGGGGGCCCCCGAAACTCTCTCGATGAGAGTAAACTCGGAATTCTCCCCCAAGTTGTTCTCCAACTTTTACACGATTGCAGATTTCCCTAAATCACATTCAGGCTCAAGTTGTCTTTGGCTTTGGTGTCTCTACAGAGCCGAGTTGGGCGCTCAACGTAGCGCCAAAATAACTACAAATAACCACTTTGCCTTGTCAGAATGATTATTTTCCTCAAGTTTGGGACTTGACAAAAAGAAAGGTAGGTACAGTGGGAATTTTTGGTTCATCATTCTTGAAATAATACGCCAATGTAATCGTGACGGAGGTCGACGACTCCGATCGGCCTCAAAATTTGACATTATCCGATTCAAGAGGTTTTCATTCCAAAAGCGAAATGTCCGTCCGCCGTCCGGGCCGTTTTGGGCAGCAGGAATTTTTTTAAATCTGAAATTTTGGCAAAATACTCGGTTTACCATCTAGTTGTGCCCGCAAGGTTTTCAGCCCGATCGCCCAAACCCATGGGGCGCTATGGGGCTACGGGAGGCGTTTTTGAAGGGTTTTGGCCATGAGATCGAGTTAGGTGTCGTTTTTGAAGTATTTTTTGACGTAGAATCCATTTTTTGGGGGTCCCTGAACGATCAAATCTCTCTGTGGGGATCTTAGATCTATAGGGCTTTCATGGGGATACAAATGGGATTTTAAAGGGATTTGACAGATATTTAATATTTTTCGAGTAAAAAAAAATCCCAAAAAAATTTTTTTTTCCAAAATGTTTTTTTCATTGACACAGAATTAAATTTATGCACAAGTAACCTACATCGAAGAATAATAAACCCTTGTGTAAAAGTTGTAACCTTGAAAATTAACATGTGCGAGATAAAGCGAAATTAATGGAATGGTTCAAATCGCAATCTTAGTCGATTTGGAAGAATGAGCTGGCATGAAGGGATTGGTGGAAATGAATTTGATCGAGTTTTTGCCTTTCGGAGCAATTAATTGTCATCGAATTTTCCTTCAGCTCTCAAAAGTTCCGTAGGACGGTGAGGGTCATCAGGAGGATTCCCGGACCGGAGTTGAGTTCCTCAGGTGCTGAACCGTAAATGACTTTGGGCTGCGTCGGATCGTCCGCGCCAGCGCGCAGTTTTGACCATCGAGATTCCGGTTTGCAGGACGTATTTTCTGGACAAGCTGCAGGCTTCGCGCTCTTCGGGCGGGGAGCCGACGTCAACATTTCCAAAAATGCAGACAGTGCTTAAGAATGGAGAGAGGTGCTGTAGCGTGATGGTGAACTTGGAGCAACCAACCCTTGAGGCCGATGGCCATAACGAGGCAAGTGAGATGGCAGCTAATGCATCTTCCCGTGAACATTCAGCAGTTCTGCGTGTTTCATTGCTTTCCCAAGTATTGAATTAATTCTGGATTACTTTCAGGCGTTCCAAAGTATGTGTTTAATGCAACTGTTTTTTTTTTGTTTTTTTTTTTTTTTTTTCAGTTCTTGAGTTTTAGCGCACACCAGCACCCACCCAACATGAAGATTCTTGGGATCAAAGTAATTTGTAGCAACACTTCGGATATGTGCTCCAATTCATTGTCCCACGATAGCCATTTACAGTTGCAAACTCGTTACGAAAATCATGCAATATGGTCAATATGTGTCGTCGCGATCCTCGGGTGTTGTTCAAATCAACAAGACTGGTATCGTTGTTCGCCGTGGAGTTCACTTTGTGAGCGTAGGCGTTGTCAGTGCTTTCGCTTCGTGCTGCGCCTGTCAACCACCCCGCTGTCACAATAAACAAAACTTCTATGTTTGAAGTTTGAATAAGAAAATAGTTGTCATCTGTTGAAATAGCATTAATGAAAAAACCATCTGTGAGGAGTGTCCGATTTCACGGCCTCCACCAAGTTGTGGATTGAAGCGAAGAATCAAAAATGAAAAACGCTGCAAAGTTTACACAAGGGTTTATTATTCTTTGATCGGTTACTTGTGCGAAAATTAATTGTCAATCAAAAAAATTTTGCAAACAAAAAATTTTTTTTCACTCAGAAAATATTTTAGCTCCTTGTATACTTCAAAAACCCCATTTGTAGCCCCATGAAAGCCCTATAGATCGCCACAGTGAAATCGGATCGTAGCGGGACCCCAAAAAATGGATTCTACGTCCGAAAATACTTCGAAAACGACACCTGACTCGATCCCATAGCCAAAACCCTTCAAAAAACCCTCCCGTAGCCCCATTTTAGCCCCATAGCGCCCCAGTGGTTTGGGCGATTGGACTGAAAACCTTGCGGGCACAACTAGATGGTAAACCGAGTATTTCAGATTTAAAACAAAAAAAAAAAAAAAAAAAAAAAATTCGTACCTACAGCCCAAAACGGATTCATGACGTGGGATTTACGGGAGGTGGACGGAAGTTAAATAATTTAACTTCCGTCAACCTCCCGTAAATCTCCCGTTGATCTCCTCAATTATTGAGGAGATCAATAATAATTATTATTCGCTCTCCGGTCAAAACACTTTCTGTGTTAAAAATATTCTAGGTCACAGAATGATTTATCTCTCGGCAGTTCCTTTACATAAGAGAATTCAATACAAAACTGAGGACCCAGTGACAACTATACTGTCTTACTGTTCTAGATAGATAATACCCACTGCGTTCAACATTTTAATACACTTATAATACCTATTTTTGACCACAATGTAGACAGTTTAGTCCAGAAGGGATGGTTTTACCAATTGATCTCGTCAAAATACCCAATATCCACCTTCCATTTGCCTTTTTTCAGGTGTGCACGTCGATTCGACGTATGAGTGGGCTTTAAGCGATAGATTTTTCAGGGTGGCTTTCTAGGATTAATAATTTCTTCACCTCAAAAGATGAATTCTGCGATGTCCATACTTGAAGTACTATCACTCTCGAGTATATCCAGTGGATTGGTCTTTGCCATATATTATACGGAGCATTCTGGTATCTTGTATTTCGGGGAAAGCCGGGGTTCTGAGGATGACCCGCCCAATAACGTTCGACCGAAAGGCCCCCCTGCTCGAGGCCGAAGAGGTTTATAGCTTCCCTTCCTACTCTATATGCCATCGTGGACTCCATATTATGTAAGGAATGCCTTTGGTTTGGATCGATGGTACAATATTCGCTCTTCAACATGACTCCCGAGTAGATAATCAACTTGTGAACTTTCAATCCATTGATATTCCTTCTGCCAGAGTCCCACATGTGGAAAAGTTATGTGCTCCAGTAATCGTGGTTAAAATGTCGTATAAAAGCCGCTCGAAGGTTCGAAATATTGACGCTAACTTCAGCTGAAATACAGAGTTTGTCAGGGTTCCCCACGGTTTTGCAGTTAAGTGCTGATCAAACATGGATGAACTCACCTGCGTATTGCCTAAGTTCGACTTCCACTTGTTTAAACCAGCAGGGCTCTTAACGGGAATTATTTTAAAGCAAGTTACTCACGTCATTAATCGGATGGAAAGGTATTTTAGCGTTGCCTGCCAACCCCCGACTTTTCCTACCTGGCCTCAAATCCAACAATTCGCTTTCAATTATAGTTTTTTTGTTTGTTTAAAAAAAATTAAATTAAGGATGGAAGAGAGAGGATTCATTTGGAACGTAAAATCTATATTCATCCTATTTTGGCCAATTTTCGGAGTTCAGACACGCTGGCCACAGTGAGCAACATTTGGTGATTTCACTTTTGGTTTATTATTCTTGGAATAGGTAATACACCTATGTAATAGCGGCGGGGGTCGACGACTCCGATCGGCCTCAAAATTTGACATTGTCCGTTTCAAGAGCACATTTTAAATCCGAAATGTCCGCCCGCCGTTTTGGGCAGTAGGGATTTTTTTTTTTAAATCTGAAATTTAGACAAAATACTTGGTTTATCATCTAGTTGTGCCCGCAAGGTTTTCAGCCCGATCGCCCAAACCCGTGGGGCGCTATGGGGCTAAAATGGGGCTACGGGAGGGTTTTGGCTATGGGATCGATTTAGGTGTCTTTTCGAAGTATTTTTGGACGTAGAATCCATTTTTGGGGGTCCCGGAACTATCTGATCTACTGTTGCGATCTATAGGGCTTTCATGGGGCCACAAATGGGATTTTTGAAGGATCCCAGGAGGTCAAATCTTTTTCGAGTAAAAACAAAAAATTTTTTGGGTACTTTTCCGTTATACCCCCCCACGACTTTCGCGACTGTTTCACGCCCGCCCGATGTTTCTAGGCATTCCCTCTTACATAGATTTGATATTTACGTACAATTCGTAACAATTTCAAACTGTGAAAGAAATTACATTACTTTTAAAAAAGAAGGGAAAAAACAATTACCTACCGTGTTTTCAGAAGTTGCCGATGTCGGTGAGGATTTGTTGAAACAAATTGTAATTATTATTTCCGTCCCTTATCTCCTGACCTTTGTGAAGAGATTAGAAAACCAACCGGTTCATCGGGAAGACATTCGACCCAAGCACGCGCGCAGCCCCCGTGGTCAATGGAGTTACCCTCTTGTTTTTCCAAGAATTCACCGATGCCTCTTCACTCTTTCTACTTATCTGTGCGTACATTAATGAAAATGTGAAAAGGGATCATTACCGGTGCCTAGAAACATCGGGTGGGCGTGAAACAATCGCGAAATTCGTGGGGGGGGGGGGGGGGGGGGGTATAACGGAAAAGTACCATTTTTTGAAGAAAACATTTTTTTTAATGTTTTTTTTTTCCAACTTTTTTTTATTGACAGTATTAAATTTTTGCACAAGTAACCTATACTATTAAAGAATAATAAACCCTCGTGTAAAATTTGCAGTTTTTTTTTTTTAATGTTTGCGACGACTGGATTTAGGTACCTACACTAGCATCAAGATGCCAAAATTTGAGTCACTCTCCTCCTCATCCTCCTCCTTGTATTCCGGCTATGATAATATTAAAGTCTATAATATAGATATATTACAGAAGAGATACAGATATATTACAGATATTTTTACAGAAAAGATAGATATATTACAGATTTATTGATTTATTTATTATTTTAAATGTTTATTATATTTATTATTATTATTTTTTTATTATGTTTTAATTATATTTATAGACTAGTGGGCCCACGCCCTGCTAAGCCAGCCAACCCCCGCTCGTTCAGCCCTCGCAGGTCACCCTCTTTAAGAGTGAACATAATAATATTATGTTCACTCTCTATTCATTTCATCTTGAACATAATATTATTATGTTCAACATGAAACGTGTTAAAAATGAATGGATTCATACGTAACGGAGAAAGGAAAGCCAGCTCATGTCCCTCACTCTTATTAAGAGGGGGCTGCCAAAACAGCGCCATGTCCTGCGGCGTGAAAAGCTTCAACTAGCCAAGTTTGACTAAGTGGGCAACTGAAAAAAAATCTGGTAACGTTGTCCTGAATGTTGGGGGGATTGAGCTCCCTTTGCGAAACCGTCTCATCAGACCGTCTTTGACTACCTGAGTGACCCTCTTCATTGTGCAATAAACGGCACTTATACAAAGAGAGATTCGGTTTGCACCGCTCGATAGCCAAAACCTAAGTCCCGTCGGGCTGAATACCTTGCGTGCACAGCTAGAAAGAGAATCGGAATTCATTTTGTTAAAATTAAAACAACCATTGAGATGATGGTATTGATCTCAATACCTTTTGAATATTACATACTTTTTATATTATATTGCAGAATTATTTGAAATTAGTTGAATAGGTACATTATACCGACGAAATCACGCTGCGTGTTTCACGCATGAAAATGAATCATTAAATGATTGCCAAAGGTACATGACATGTCAAAGGTACACTGTACATGGAAGTTCTAGTCACTGTGGCCACCTTCGTCGCAAATCATTTGAAAATCGTACATTGTACGACATCACAACTAGATGGTAAACCGTATAAATACAAAATTTTGCCAAAATTTCAGATTAGATATCTTACTCTGACGGTTCCTTGTTGGAATGATAAAATAGATTAAATAAAAAGTCAGAAAGGCAAACCGATTGAAATATTTCTCATAGTTTGTTGAAATCAGAGTATTTTTAACTTTCGAGCAAAGTACATCCACTCGGTTCTCATTTGCCCAGTTGGGTTACGCCCACTGCATCCCACTGCATCGCGTGCATAGCTTCACCACGTGTGCTTTTTTCAGATTTTAAAATGACATGATACATTGTATTAGTAGAGTTGTTACAGGTTTTTGGTTTGGGGAGCCGAATGGGTGTCGTTTTCCGAGTAATTTTGGCACATGATCCATTCATCCCTCCGAAAACTTTAAAAGAAAAAAAATCGAATAATTGAATTATTTCTTTTAATTGATAATATCAATTTTAAAAAATAATTCAATTATTAAATAAAATTTATTTTGGTTTATTATTCTTGGAATAATACACCTATGTTTTCGCGACGGGGGTCGACGACTCCGATCGGGCTCAAAATTTGACATTATCCGTTTCAAGAGGTCTACATTCAAAATCCGAAATGTCCGTCCGCCGTCCGCCGTCCGTCGTACGCCGTCCAGGCCGTTTTGGGCAGTAGGAATTTTTTTAAAAATCTGAAATTTTGACAAAATACTTGGTTTACCATCTAGTTGTGCCCGCAAGGTTTTCAGTCCGATCGCCCAAACCCGTGGGGCGCTCTGGGGCTATAATGGGGCTACAGGAGGGGTGTTTTGAAGGCTTTTAGCTATGGGATCGAGTTAGGTGTCGTTTTCGAAGTGTTTTTGGACGTAGAATCCATTTTTTGGGGTCCCGGAACGATCCGATTTCACTGGGGCGATCTTTAGGGCTTTCATGGGGCTAAAAATGGGATTTTTGAAGGATCCCAGGATGTTAAATATTTTTCGAGTAAAAAATACAGAATTTTTGAAAAAACACTTTTTTGGACAAAAAAAATCCAAAAAAAAATGTTTTTGAGATAAAAATCCAAAAAAAAATTTTTTTAATTTTTTCATTGACAGAATTAAATTTCTGCACAAGTAACGTATATCAAAGAATAATAAACCCTTGTGTAAAATTTGCAGCGTTTTAATATTTAATATAGTATTATAATAATCTATTATATTACCTATTATACTATTATGCCTATTATCATAATATATTACATTACCTATTTATTAGGTACTTTTATTTTAAATAATTTATATGAAAAAATAATAAACTCTTGTGTAAAATTTGCAGCGTTTTTCCGAAAAACATCCGTTTTACGCCGGTAAAATCAGTTAGCTCTAAAAATTTCTTGATACCTACCTGTTTGCATGTAGTTAACTGAAATTTTGGGCTTAGGCTAGAAACAATGAAAAGGAGAGTTCTCCGTTGTCAAGGAAAAATAAAACATCATTGACCTAACATAATTGATAGATAAACATAATAGGTAATTATTGACAGTTAGTTAGGTACCTACATCAATAATTGATGTAGGTACCTAACTAACTGTTAATAATTACCTATTATGTTCAATAATTATCATTGATGTAGGTACCTACCTAACTAACTGTTCGTGAACAACCTTCCTAGTTACCAGGGCCGTAGTTACCACGGGCCAGGGCCCAGTGCCCCAGGGCCCCCGACGGCAAAGGGGCCCCTTCCCGAAGACCACCAGAAACCCCCAATGGTAAGGTTGCCGAGGGTGGTTGAGGTTGGTGGCCTCTAGCGTAGAACCCCCAGAACTTCCTCGACGCCCGCTACTCTTCGGACATTCGAAAACCCATCAAATTGCGCATGCATCATCCCGCTCACAGAACTTCGCGAAAAATCAACGGATTTTATCGTTTGAACACTTGAATTAATGCGTGAAATGTAAGGAAGACAACGGTCGAGGCGGATTTTCGATAACTCTTCTTCCAACCAAGCAATGGTCACTTGAAGAGAGCAACACCCTTAGACGTAACTTTGTTGATGAATTGCAGCTTCCAGTGACATTTCGCTCCAAAAACGCTTCGACGGATCGCTAGACACTAGTCTCACTTGAAGATTTAAAAAAAAATCATGAAAATCGGTGCATAATTCGAGGATTTATGATGGCGGGAGAATAACGTTGATTCCTTATGGGAGCAGAAAACATGGCCGACACGGGAGCCCGCTCTTAAATGTTTTGTTAGGCGGTCATTTATCACAAATGGTGGCAGTGATGCCAGATCGAGGGAATTATCCCTCGGCTAAGGGAATTTTAGGGCTTGGAGGGAAGGAGGGAATTTTCTTATGAAACATGCCAAGATTAAGGGATTTTTAGATCAGTCCAAACCAAGTATCGTAAAAACTTATCTTGGATATATTGATATGATTCGATCCAAAGGGATCAACATGTTGGTCATCGACATTGTCATGTTATGTTTGGTTTATTATTATCTGAATATTCTACCAAAGTTTTTGATTCGACTCAATACTTGTTTCTTTTACGTTTCGTGGGCATTCATTCCAAAAGAAGCTTTCAATTCAGGTTGGTCCAGATCATAACCATGTTTTTCCAAGATTTGTTAGAAAATCTCCTTCAAAAATTAATGCTATGGTAATTTTAATTACAAAAATTTTGTTTAGCTTGGTATAACTTTAAATGTTAATGTTATACCAAGCTAAACATTAAATTTTAATGGTTGGTTCAGAAGAACAGTAAAATTCAATCTTGGGCTAAGAACCCCCCCCCCCCCCCCCCGGCCATGATGGCGTTCCGAGCCTCTGGGCAGTAGTCCCAATCAGGCCACTGACCCTAGCAAATCTTGCCACCCAACCTCCGAATGTCTGTCATATAATAGGTACCTATAATATAGGACATATAAATTATTAGACATATTATGTCTTTATATGTTTTTGGCATTGTTCAGGCACAGGAAATTAAATTACCAATGGCCCAGGTCGTATAAAAAATTATTTTATAGAAGAACAACGAGACTGAGACAGGAGGTGGGAAAATTGAGGTGGGGTGGGAAAAGTGAGGGAAAATAAGGGATATTTCGACAGCAAGAATGGGAATTATTCAAAAAAGTCTCTGGCATCACTGGATGGTGGTAACACTGCCCCCGCCATCGCCACTACGAGAGGCTAGCCGGAGCGGGGAGCTTAGTTCCTCAAACTGCCGCTCAAAAAGCGCTGCGTGTCACTTAACCAACCTCGCCTCGCATTTTTGAAACTGGAAAACCAACTCCAACCAAATAGTCACCCGATCACGAAATACGAAAAAATAATATGCTGATTTGTTTTATTGTCTCAAGTAAGGGCCTCAATAGGAAGGGACTCTGGTTTCCACCAAAATATAATTAGATAGTAGGTGTACCCTCAAAACTGTACGCCCAAAACCCTCAAAAATTTCGGACTTGGTTCGTTTAACACATAGCTATCCTTGAAACTATGCGTTTTATTAGGTGAAACCAACGGGACATACTAAGACATAAAATGTCAAAACATCTTTGATCAGAGAGTAAAAACAATGCTCACAGGTTCTTAAACAGTTTTATTTAGTTAGGTAGGAACTTTTTTCTCACAACCTTCCATAGCAGAAACGTAAATATCAAAGGTAATAATGCTCAGGTTATTTTTATTGCGAGGATATCTGTAAAGGCTCGCTTAAATCACAGCTTAAGATTCACACACATGGTCAACTTATAACATTGGAAAAAAAAAAAAAAAAAAAAAAAACTAGGTAGGTAGGTACTCATTTAAAAAATTAACTTTACATATCTAATTATCTAAAAAAATAACTCTATTTATCTGATTGAAAGGTACCTAACTACCGACTAAAATGATCACAAAATACTTAGGTAGGTAGTACCCAGGTGGTAATCTAGGTTACCGGGAACTTGGAAAATACCTATATTTATGCCGGTTAATTAATTATCGCAAAGGTATCACCAAGTTAAATCACATAAAGTGTAATCTTCAACAGAAAGAAAAAATGTAAACTTAAACAATATAGGGTAGGGTACCTATTGCCTCGGTATCTAGGAAACTTCAAAAATACCTGTGCCTACAACACAAGCGCTCGGAGAGTTGCAACTAGGCCCTTTGACAGCTAAACACGACCCGAAAACATTAATATTAACAAAAACTTTAAAGTTTAAAGTTTAAACAGAATGTCGCATGCCGAGAAATGAGAGATGGATGGCCGAACGGAAAAAACAAACATTGGTAAGAGGTGTCAACAGTGGTGACACGCAGCGCTTGAGCGGCAGTTTGAGGAACTAAGCTCCCCGCTCCGGCTAGCCTCTCGTATCGCCACTCATGTACTTGCTGAGGAATCGAAGAATAAGTCCGTTCTCTGTTACTCTATGATGTTATGTTTTAACTCGATTGAAAGTGTCTGCTCATTAAACGTTTATTCTCCGAATCGAGCGTCGACTGATGATTTTATGAACATCCCAAGTACGGGTGGAAAGACGATGTTGATGGATTATCTTAAGAAGGTGAGACAAAGAACTAGCTCATGGCTACTAGATGGTGTGATGTTTTTATTAATCCTTTGTGTTGAGTCGTATATCGATTAAATAGATTCCGCGGATACGAAGATTTGTCTATAGGTTTCCGTTAATACGGAATGTGGAATCAATTTTTACCAATTTTTGGGCACAAGTGCACTTTAGAAGCTCTGCGGTTTTCCCCTATTCCGAGATATCATAGTATTGTGGTCGGGGGTTGGCTGGCTTTAACCAGCACGGGTGGCCCCTGGTGCGAACTAGAAAATGTCCTTGATCGATTGGCCTGCGCTAAATATTCCTTTCCGCTTATTTATTTGCGACCAAGGGAAGGGACCTTGTTTACAGATTATGAACACCAAACCATGAACCTCCTCAGACTTCGCGCGGACTCCGCCTGGGAAACACTGCAAGGTGGTGGGGAACATTAAATCTCGAATTATTCGCTTGTTTTATAGGTCAACCATCCCAACAACATTATATTATAGCTACGCTTGGATTACGAAATTTTTGGAAATTCCATGAGAGGAATCTTCAGCAAAGTGAGGAAGGAAAATCAGAAATGTGTAAATACCTGCCTTTTGTGAACTTTGCGGAACTTAGGATATTAATCAGATTCAGAAAGGGTGGGCTTCAACTTGAGAAGCGAAGACCTCCCCACACCTCCTTTTGAAGCCGTTCGACGCAAAAGGGCGTCGAGGGAGAAGCTTTGGAAAAGACAGTTTTCAAATTATTCGGTCTGAGGAAGCCGAACACCTTCATTACTAGCGATGGGGTCGAAAAGGCCGTGTCCCCCAACGGCAGTACTTCGATTACTAGGGTGAAGTTCGAGGCTTCGAGATAAATGGGAGACAAGATGAGTAATGGACATCGTGGGCCTCGCTGGGTGACATCAAGAGTTGATCTTGTTAGTTCCACGGAGATAGGCTTGTAAAGTCATTACCCCATTCTGCTAAATATATGTTGATATTGTTGTCAGATATCAAAGTGATCTTCGCGGCTCATTAGTCAAAGTCACAACGTGACGTCATTTCAGTGAATTTCCACCCAAGCTCATTCATTAGTGTATTTGAAGTTGATTTCCGTTATGCCCAAAACAATGCTCTTCTTTAAACTTGACACCTGTCATCATGAGCACTATTGACTGCACGTAACCTTTATCGTGATCACATTTCATCCATCTCTAACCCCAATCAAAAATTGGGTTATACCTGTAGGTGGATTTCCTTGAGTAACATCGCGTGAGCGTATAACTGGGGATTTATTTGATATTCATCTGACAATCTACAATCCTCATTCAAATTAGCATGCAAACGGTTCGCTAAATGGGTGTAATCCAGAACTCTTTTTAAAGGGATGGGCTCTTAAACCTGTCCACTCTACATTTATATCGTCGATGTCAATTCAGAATGGCCTATCTCATTTTCATCAGTTTTTCAGGAATCGAAAAAAACTGATTTCTGAAATACTGAGGGAAACCGCATCCAGTGTCAATTCATATTGGCCTATCTCACAGCCAAACTTCAGTCACTGAATGAATAGTTAAAAACTTATGATAATTTATGATGTGACTGGTGTTCATTACTGAAATAGCAATGTATAAACTATCTCTAGAATACAAAATCATTGGAAACACTGTATTATTTTAACTCACCTTTGATGAACAAAAACACTGAGATAGGCCACTGAGATTTGTGCCACTGAGATTTGTGACCGATTTGAGATAGGCCATATCACTTATTGTGAGATTTTAGTGCTTTCTAGTGGGATTTCGTCAAAGCTGGTGTTCCCAAGCGATCCGCCTCGAAATTATGGATCGAGGGCTATAAAAAGCTCAAAACCCAACTTTTTTGAGATAGGCCATTCTGAATTGACATCGACGATATGTGGATAAAACATTAATAAACCCATTTGCGTATCTGCTGCGGCGTTTTTCGTTTTATAAAAATTGCAAAAATATTATTATCCTTAAAAAATTGGTTAACATCTTTTTGATCATCCTTGTCTTGTCTGGCCGGCTGGGTTCCCGAACGCGATGGCCGTTTTCATGTTTCACGAGCATTTTTGGCTCAAGTGTTGGTTCTCTGAATAATCAACCATTTAGGTATTGTTTTTCATGGGTCAAAACTTTGACAACCCTGAAAGTTTGTTCTCACATTTTTCTTGAAACGTACTTAGATGCCAAAATCGCAAAAATGTCGCACTATTGGTTTATTATTCTTGGAATAATACACCTGTTTTCGCGACGGAGCTCGACGACTCCGATCGGCCTCAAAATTTGTCATTATCCGTTTCAAGAGGTCTTGTTTCCAAAACCGAAATGTCTGTCCTCCGTCCGTGCCGTTTTGGGCAGTAGGAATTCTTTTTTTTTTTTTAATCTGAAATTTTGACAAAATACTCGGTTTACCATCTAGTTGTGCCCGCAAGGTTTTCAACCCGATCGCCCAAACCCGAGGGGCGCTATGGGGCTACGAAAGGGTTTTAAAAGGCTTTTGGCTATGGGGTCGAGTTAGGTGTCGTTTTCGAAGTATTTTTGGACGTAGAATCCATTTTTGGGGTCCCGGAACGATCTGATTCCACTGTGGCGATCTATAGGGCTTTCATGGGGTTGAAAATGGGATTTTAGAAGGATCTTAGAAGGTAAAATATTTTTCGAGTAAAAAATAAAGAATTTTTGAAAAAAAAAGAAAAAAATCAAAAATATTTCTTTTCCAAACTTTTTTTCATCGACACAGAATTAAATTTTTTCACTAGTAACCTATATCAAAGAATGATAAACCCTTGTAGAAAATTTGCAGTTTTTTTTTTTAGTTTTGCCTGATTTGGACCCCGAAAGACCACATTTTCGATCAAAACCTCTAGATCCTTTTTTAGAGCTGACAAAATTTAGAACAATTTGAGATTAGATCGGTTTCCGTAGCATTCATAGATCCCGAGATACAGTTGATCAAAATTTAACAAATTTCCCTTATTTGGCAAATTTTAGCGATTTTTTGCGTTTTTCACACGCGGGAAACTTCTACGATAATTTCAATTATCATATAAAACCCCAGAGGGGTCTGAGAGGGTCTTCTAGACAACTTACGGAGACCTCTTTCACCTGAAACCTGCATCCATCAGTGCATCCGCATACCACCTCATTTCGCTGTGGAAGCATGAAAGGCGTTGCCAGCCCGAAGGGATGAAGGGCTAAAACGGTTTTTTTCCATAATAAGACTGAGTAACATTTGTAGCAAATTTGATCAGCTTTCATTTTGTATGGAGTGGTCATGTCGCGAGGACGCACCATTTCCAAGAAATTAGTTAAAAGCCGAAAAATGGGAACTTTAACCCCCCTCCCCCTTCCGCCACTCTTTATGGCTAGTCAACAATTGTGTTCAAACCATTTTCGTTGCCTGGACTTAATTTAAATCAATATTAAAGTTTGATAAAGAACACTTATCAGAAAAACGCTGAAAATTCTACACAAGGGTTTATTACTCTTTGATATAGGTTACTTGTGCAAAAATTTACTTAATTCTGTCAATGAGATTTTATATATATATATATATATTTTTTTTTCAAATGTTTTTATTTTTTACCCGAAAAATGTTTAACTTCTTGGGATCCTTCAAAGATCCCATTTTTAGCGCCATGAAAGCCCTATAGATCGCCTCAGTGAAATCGGATCGTTCCGCGACCCCACAAAATGGATTCTACGTCCAAAAATACTTCGAAAACGACACCTAACTCGATCCCATACCTAAAAGCCTTCAAAAAACCCCTCCCGTAGCCCCATTTTAGCCCCATAGCGCCCCACGGGTTTGGGCGATCAGGCTGTAAACCTTGCGGGCACAACTAAATGGTAAACCGAGTATTTTGTCCAAATTTAAGATTTTAAAAAAAAAAAATTCCTACTGCTCAAAATGGCCCGGACGGCGTACGGCGGACGGACATTTCGGATTTAGAAAATAGACGATCCGAGTCGTCGACCTCCGTCGCGATCACATGGGTGTATTATTCCAAGAATAATAAACCAAAAATGGTGGGGGTTGGTGAAGACCCTATCAGACCCCTCTGAGGCTTTAGGATGGGTTTATAATATAAATCATATTATGATATTTGAAATTATCGTAGAATTCTGCTTCCAAGGTCGCAAACTTGACTATTCATGTCCTTATCCACCGAGACAACAAACCAATAAAGATCTACTACTCCCATTTTTATGTGACTGGACTAGAAACCGATCGCCAGTTGATCCTCAGGAGTAGATTTCAGGCCCAGCGAAGGGGGTTTCATGGAAAGTGAAAACTGTATACTTGATAGAGCAGTCTCCAATGTTTATGAAAGGTTTGTCACCGGCGTGAGGGCTGGGGCTCGGTGAACAATGTTTTTGGCGCGCGTAGTTTACAAGACCTCTCGAGCAATCTTTTGATTAGCGAACAGTACGTACACAAGTTGTGGATCCGCCATAGACACTTCTAACACCACTTGTCAAGCAATATAGATCTACAAGGATAAGATACATGTGTTGAAGGCAGATGGCTTGGCTGCCTCCACCATGGGGGTCCCTCTTAGGTTGAACTTGGGTTTAGAGGTGAACTGTCTGCCGACAGTTACAACACGTGATTGACATTCACTCAAACATTGGTGTTCGTCTGGATTCGAATCAGTCAGATCAGAGCTCCGACTGAATTGTAAACAGGCAAACTGTCATCAGTCCACGGGGCCTCCCTGTCCCCTCACGTTCCACTTGCAATTTACGAGCGGTTGCATAAGCCTCATAAGCCTTTGTCACTAGGAACATTAACCACGAGTACTTGCAGATGAAGGGCTTTACCGCTAGGGAGCTTACCTTTTCTGGATTTCTGAAAGTCGCACTTCAAATAAGCGTTACACAAAGTGAAAGCATATTTTGGTATTCACTGTGGTGAAGTGGCGGTGGTTGAAAGACTAGGGTGACTAATGAAACGATAAGCAGGCCTTACGAAATCCAGGGCAACGGGGATTGTCCCGCGTATCCCCGGGCTTTGCCACCAAGTCCCCTCGTCTCCTCATCAATCAGCCGGTTCTCATTCTCATCCTCCGCAATCTCACATCCCAAACCGCTATAACGCTGAACCCCCTCCCACATCGCCTTTCCTTAATAACCTCTGGCCCGTCCCAGGAAATGACATCAAGCCTTCCAACCCCAACCCTCCTCCAAGACAGCCGTATTACGGGGAATATGCCGAGGCGAAGGACAACCCTTTATTTCATGTCGGAGTTTCTTATGTCCCGCTTCTCTTGTGCATCTAGATGCCCTGATTAGCTTCAAATGTAATGCTATTCGTCCACCAGACCTTCATAATTTTCCCGGTTCTTGAGGACAAATGGCCTAAAACCCAACGCCTTTTTCATGAATGATTAATGAGATTATTGGTATTATGAATGAAACCAAGTGACGTGATGGCAAAATTAATTAACGGCCAGCCTGACTCGGTTTTTATTGCCCTGAGCTTGGAGAACCAACGATTCGGCAATCTTTGCAGAATGTAGAATCTAGTTTTACGAAGAAAAAAGAAACTTTTTTTCTCTCTAAACAAAAACCATCTGATTTGTTCTCTCTAGAATTGGTCTCCAAGACTGGTGTCCAGGATTGGTTGGACCCGATGATCAATAACTTCCTCAATCCCTGGGAGGGCTCTATCATCCTCCATTTCCAAGGACTTCATTCCCCCACCTCCTGCATATGGGACACCACCTGCAGGCAAACCCTTGTCCACCCGAAGACCTGCAATTAGGGGTTTTACCAACGGCTATCTATTATATTGGAGCTCCAACACGACGAGGAGGAGGAGGAGAACGAGGAGAATGCTCATTTTTATTCTAAGGCACTTCTAGATGTCGCAATCATTTGAATCACAAACCAAATAATTCCTCTTGGCGAGCAGAGTACGAGAAAAGCATAGTACGGGAGGGCGTTGCTGAGACAAAGTGGTCGGCAATTCCCAGAAGAATGTACACCCATTTGAGGGGGTAATTAGCTCCTCCATCTGTGGTGACGGTGGTAGGGGGGGGGGGGGGAGCACAGCTGCGGAAACTGCGGAGCTCAATATAGGCAGAAAAAATGGTGAAGGGGGAGAGATTTCTGACAGGATCCCTTCACCCTTTGACATTGAAATTTAGCGACGCCTTTCCAATAACCCCCCATATAGAGAAATTTTTGTAGGAAATATTTCCCTATTTTTGTTTGACCCTGCCAATAAATTCCCAATAAGAAGCAAGTATTCTAAGCAGGGGAGTGTCGTGTATCTGCTAGCCAATGACAGTTCAGCTCCTCAACACTCCGCCGACAACGGCGAAGCGATGAGGAGTATAAATAGAGGCCGATTCACTCCTCTCCTGCGACTTCTTACTGGACCATTGCACTGAGGGCTTTCAACCGTTTCCTGGCGTTTCTTCCCTATGAAGACTTGTGATTGATGAGACGATACTGAACAAAGGACCCTGTTGCAGTCGAGCTCAGCTCCAGGAAATTCGATACAGTCTGAGCGTAGCTCCTGTCGAAAGGAAAACCTCGCTGCAGTCGAGCTCAGCTCAGCTCAGGCGTTTCGATACAGTCTGTGCATAGCTCCTGTTGAAAGGAAAACCTCGCTGCAGTCGAGCTCAGCTCAGCTCAGGCGTTTCGATACAGTCTGTGCGTAGCTCCTGTCGAAAAAAAGACCTTGCTGCAGTAGAGCTCAGCTCCTGGCTATCAGAAGACCTTGCTGCAGTAGAGCTCAGCTCCTGGCTATCAGAAAAATTCAACGGACCTTCTCAAGACTCAACTTCGCCTGTCCTTCTCAAGGCTAAAAAGTATTCCAATTCAGTACGATCAGAATTTTCTTCCTAATCGTTGCAAAGGATCTTTTCAGAGTTCTAAATTCGCAAACCGCTTTCACCCTTCAACTCAGTCTCAGACAGGCACAACACCCCATAACCATCATTGCACGACGCGGGGACGACGAGGACGCTAGCGCGAAATAAATAGGTGACGCGTCGCGATGGATTCGAAGCGTGGAGCTCATAGTAGGTAGGTACGCCGTCGGGTGACGCGTCGGCGACTCTCCCTCTCATGTATTTAATGGAGAATAATAAGATCGAAAAAAGGGCACCTATATAGGTAATATTTCTGTGATCAAATTTACAGTTTCTCATCTATTTTATATTATTCAGGAATCAAACACAGGATGACGGTATCCCAAACAGTTTTTCAAGCTGAATCCAAATTCAATTAGAATTTTAAAAACCCTCATCTTTTTTTTTTTCTTTTTTTTTTTTTTTCTTTTTCAACTATTCATTTTTGAAAAGCGAGAAGAAGTTGTCAAAGGCCAGGTGGGTGAGGTCGGTGGTTGGCTTTAGCCAGCAGGGGTTGGCCCCAAATTCTTCACTGGAAGGACTGGGATTCTGGATGCATGGCGTCGTCGGCTGAGCATAAAAGGGGGGTTAACGATCCCCTTACGTCTTCTGCTGCCCGGTCGTATTTCTGGTTTCTAGCCTTGGCTTTTGCCGTTCGTGGCCAGCCCTGAGTCGGCGTCAGCATTTATAATGCGGTTGTCGAAAAATGTCTGTCTCCCTCTCCCAAACTCCTTCCGCTTTGAAATCAGCCACTAACGGCGGGTTCCTTTCAGTCCTTCACGCGTTACTGGCTCAACCTTTGCACCTTCCCAGGCCGCCTCAGCCGTCTCGCCTCTGACTGCATCATGGTTTGATGAGCCCCCTTCATGCAGTTTAGAGCACGTGACAGTAAAATTTACATTTAATGCTCCACATCCATCACACGCCTCGGGTAGCGCTGCAATGGTACTGGCGTTGCTGGGAGCCTTGTAGGATTCCAAGAGACCTTTCATGCAGGAGTCATCCGGCATCTTCCATCAAAATGTACGCTCAGAAAATAAAAGTTAATCCTGGCAACCACAGAAAAGGTAGAACGAAATTCTGCTCTCAGTTGGATCCTGCTTCGGCTTTTCAAACCAGGAACAGGCCCACATGCAGGGTCTTATGGAGGCAGTTGGAGAAACTCCCACTTCTTGCGGCAATGAATGTAAAAGCTTTACGACGCCCCAAAAGCAAATCCAGTTGAATTGGGGGCTTGAAAAGGTTGTGGCAAGCGCTTCACATATGGGCGTTGCGTCGAAGGAGCAACCTCGACCTCTTTTGGGTTGCTCGTGCGGTGGGAGGGGGCATACAGGTAGGCAAAGTGCTTGTTTTGCGCTGATGGTGGTGAACCATCATTTGACCCCACTGCACGTCAAAGTCTACGTCACTTCCCACCATGAAAAGCCGTGCTGCTTCCTCAGACTTTCTTCCCATGACGACGAATTCTCTTACGTCCTTTCGGCCCGGGAGTTTTCTCCATAATTTCATCATTACATGAGACGTGAACAGAAACCTCACGCCCAGCAGTTTGATTCTTAAATGTGTTTGATTCTACCATGAAGTTTGGATTACCTTCAACGGATGCTACTGGAAGGAACTGCCTCGTCAGCTGCTTCCTGGAAAAGGGTGTAAAAGCTTCGACCAGTACTCGGATCAAAGACCTCAGGAACGAGAGGAGGCTCCACGAAGAGTTGTGATGATGCTTCATTAACAATATCCTGACCCTTCTAAGGTATTATTATTTGTGGATGACATCACTGCCTTGGCCACGGGTTCTACGAGAGAAGAGTTGCACCAAAACCTGCAATTCGGGTCGTCTTTGATTGAGAATTGGTGCTCTGTCAATGCGTTGGTCTTGAACTCGAAAAAGACTCGGCCTCTCGAAGTGGTCCTAGGCAGACGTTAGGATCAGGCTGTGAATTTCCTGGGCTTGACGTTGGATCTGTCATGGCTGTGTCATGTCGAGGCGCTTGTGCCCAGGTTGTCTTCCTCAATTTACTCGATAGGAAGGTTGAGAGGGGTGGTGTCTGACGGGGTGCTGCTTTCGGTTTACCACGCCTGCTTCGCGAGCAGAGCAAGTTACTGCGTCACAGCCTGGGGAAATTCGAGCCTTGCTGTCAATATCTTCAGGCTGCAAAAGCGAGCTTTAAGAATCTTGGCCATTCTGTCGTGGAACGAAAGTTGTAGAGGCACCTACTGTATTGTATTCCATGATTACGTATTGCTCCACTATTCTCGCACTCAGCCATTCGGTAATTCAAAGCGTTCTTCAAATTACATCAATCAACCAATCCAGGGATCAGCAGTTCTACCAACTACCAAATCAACATTTCAGTTTGCTGTTTCTCTGTCTCGTGTCTGTCAACCACCTATTTCATAAGACTGGCCATTCTCAATCCATCCTTATCGTTCCTAACCTACACCTCCACATATTGGACCGTTGTCATCGCTCTCCATCATGCTCATCATAGAGTGCCTCATCCCATAGTAGTTATTGGTGCGGCAGAGTCACCGAAGGAGAATAAATCAATTAACTCGGGTCTAGCATCTCATTCACGTCAATCAATTAAACTCGATGAACTGAATTTGAGGTGTTCGCAACACTGCGCATAACTGAATCGACAATAAATAACTTTGGTCCAAAAGCAGTAGATGATGCTATGAGCAACTCATGATATTCCGCCTAGCGTGAAAGAGTGTGAGCTTTGATAAGGAGGAAATTATAATGGAAAACCTGAGTGTCGGCACTCACGGAAGTCTCGCGTTGGAAGTCGGGGCCTCTGAAAGCCGTAATTACCTTTAATCAGTTTTAAATAAACGCTAGACGGACGGTGATAAGAATCTCGAAACGCCCTCAAAAGCGATTAGCCTTTATTTTCAGTGTTTAGGACAACCATGGGAAACGGATTTACACCCGAGCACGTGTTCACCGTATCAAATTTGTTCATACGGCTTAAATCTGTCTGTGCGTAGCTCATTTAAGGCACGCGCTAGATTATAATTCATTTTACGTTATTTATGGTAGTTAACTGCCTACTTTTTATCCAGTTTATCCTTTAATGGTTGTTACGTCTGGCATAGTTAGCTACCAGTTGCCTTAAGCTTCTTGGCTGTATTCTGCTGTGGTATCTTGCGTAGCCGATGCGCCAGGCATGTTAAACTGTCAACGGATTAGTGTCTGCCATGGCAGCGCGTAAGAGATTTTTGGTAGTTTTGGTCTGTGTAGTAGTTTCATCTGTGGTTTTGGTGGTCTTAGTACCCTCTGACGTCGATTCTGACGTTTCGTTTCGTTTTTGTTCGACTGATTAATAAAAAATTTTTGTTAGAGTAATTTACCTACCTATACTTGAACGCCTACCTATTACATTTTCCTGCAGCTAGCCGTCAACCTAAGCTGAAAACACTGCAAATTTTACACTAGGGTTTATTATTCTTTGATATAGGTTACTTGTGCAAAAAATTTAATTCTGCAAATGAAAAAAATTTTAGAAAAAAAAAAAAATATATACCTAATCTTATATACCTAATCTACAAGCTACCTTACATAATTCTTACATACTAGAGAGCTTACCTTACAGTAATGTACATGTTGATGGTTGATGGATGTTTCAGGATGCCTGACGATGACCAGGATGGTTGAAATCGATCGCATGTAGGAGAAGGGAGGAAAAATCAAGGCGTAGAACAGAAGCTACTGACTTTTATTCCAAATCAAATGGAGTTCTAGGAAGTGAATAGTGTTACCATCAAGAAGTTGAAAATATATATATATTTTTTTTTTTTTTGGATTTTTTTTTTTTCAAACATTTTTCGTTTTTTACTTGAAAAATATGCGCTAGATGCGATTACGTTTCGAAGTTTACGTCCAGCACAGTTACTGCTCCATGTGACGCCTCACTGCTCCAAGCTAAATTTAAGAGGTGTCCCAGATCTCGATCCCCGATTCCGCTCGTGGAATGAAATATGTGGCCAAATGAAAAACGCGAACCGGCCTCCGTATCAGTCTGAAACGTCTCTCCCACGCTCAAAAATATTTCGTTTTTATTGGGTTAAAGCGTCCTAAACCCCTCTTCTCCAGCGGCCCTGCCACCCCCAGCGCTGCCAATCCTCGAGCGGTCGGGGTTCGAAATCGGGGAAATGGAAAAGGTTTCCCCCGTGGGGATATGCGGATCCACCGCCAGGGGGGGTTACGGTCGAACGGTGGTCGGACGCATTGATCACAGAACATCAATTCGAAACTTTTAATTAGACAGTTTTTACTGACACGCCCGCCTACTCTCCCAGACCAGATCCCGATCAGACCGGAGCATCCTAATTAATGGCTTGGGGAGAAGAAGCTCGTTAATTTCAAATCGTAAGGATCAGCTCTGAAAACTGCCAATTCCGGTTGAAGCGTTCAAGCGACATCATTCACCTTATTTATATAAATACCTACATTTATATTATACACCTGGATGGGTCTTCCACCTTGGGGTCCCAATTAATCTTAAGATTAGGAACCTACAATAATTATATATAATTATTGTAGGTTCCTAATCTTAAGATTTTCTATAATAGGTATAGAATTTCTATATATTATATAGAAAAATTATTTTACTATATATTGTGGCACGAGGATACATGAACATTGTTCAGTGTTAATACAGAATTAAATAAGATGAAATGAAATGAATTAGAGTGATAAAGTGATAACTAGGGCTCGGCAGGATATGACCAATAAAATCTGGAAATATGACCAATAAGTGCCCTGAATATGACCGTAATATGACCGAAAACCCGCAAAATATGACGCAAAAACATGCCCGGAAAAGTTAATAATATGCTAAAATATGCCCCCAAAAAATTGTGAGAGGGTCATGAAGGCAAGAAAAAATTGCATTGGGACGCTCAACCAACTTTTTTATTGTTACAAGTCATCTTAGAAAATTATCAAACACATTGACCACATATTTAGATACTAAAATATTTACATGGTTACAAGTAGTTTCATATTAACATAATATTAATTACAACATACCTACTAGGCAAAGGCTTGCACAACCAAGTGTTTTTCAATATTTTCGGTCTTGAAGCTGTGGCGCAAGTCACTCAGGAGAAGTTTCAAGCGGGAGAACGAACGCTCAACATCGACGGAAACCAATGGTAGAAATTTGAAGGAAGCAAGTTCATGGGGAGTGTAGGAGAGTTCCGTTTCTGGTAAGTCACCTCCTAACACCCTGGCTACGTTGACGTTGGCCAAGAACGAATTCGAGCTTGGTTTGAACAGCTTTCCCAATCTTCCCAGGCCACAAGGAAGCCTCTTCCTGAAATTTTTGAACCTCACTCACCACTTCAACCAGCTCCTTCTCTGAAGCCTCAATTTGAGGACCTCAAGCTTGAGAATCAACTGTGGGATCGACGCCATAATATGGCCACATAATATTATTATGTGCTTTAATGAAGGCCAGCGTCGCTACATTGTCCCTGTCCGCCATGCTTTTCTTTGCCTTAGTTATGTATTGGCTGTAATTCTCGTCGAACGAATCCACTACTGATTTGACAGCCTATAGGTGTTCAGCATAGTAGAGCGCTGCAGAAATTCAGGTTCCCCATCGAGTCAGGATTGGCTCAGGGGGCAGCGGCAGTACGGGATGTGCCAATTTAAAGGCGCGCACTCGGCTAGGTGCCTTTACGAAAAATTTTTCCCTGCAGAAATGAGTTTGTTGACGCTGAGAGAGAATGCTAGTTGAGAGAATTAAATTCTATAGTGTTCTATTCTAGTGTTATCAGTGGCTCAGTGGTTTGAGCGTTGGACTACTGAGTCAAAGGTTGCTGGTTCGATCCCAGCAGCCGCAAGACATCAGATGTGGAAGATTCTTCCTCATACTGATAATCACCTTTCGGAAGGCAATGGCAACCCACCGAAAGTATTCTGCCGTGGAAAACCCGTGGTCTCAAATTTGCCGTTCGGAACCGGCGTTAAGCAGTAGGTCCCTACTACTTCTGTATTAAGCTGGTCAACACGCTCAACCGATGTTAGTAGCGAGAGGTCGCCAACGCCCGATTACGGGTATGGCACCCAAAGAAGAAGAAGAAGTGTTCTATAAATTTTATAGTGTTGATGTCAAAAAATCTTAAAATAAGTATTCAGAAATATTGAAATAAATAGGAAAATATGCTGCCTAGTAGCGAAATGGCCCAAATATGCTCGTATCCAACAAAACCCCAAAATATGCAATTATATGCCCGAAAAACTCGAATTTGGATCATCCGATTTGCACAAACTTGGTATATTTAGGCTTCTTATAGGTTGGGCATATCGGGAACGAAATATGCAAATATGCCATTTGCCGAGCCCTAGTGATAACGATGCAGAATCCAAGTTTGCTGGCAATAGTGAAAATTTGAAAGAAAAAAAAAACCTGCAAATTTCACACATGTAGGTACCTATTCTTTAATACGAAAATGTATACCTATCGCAAAAAAAAAAAAAAAAAAAAAAGACAAAATGTCAAAAACACTGGAGGCGAAAAACATATAACTGCTTAATAACTGCTTTCACTATTAACTCCAGAACAGCAAGCATATCTGGCGAACTCAGATGAAATTTCATCAATGGCGGCCTGGTTACAAATTACATTCACATACTGCATTCATAACCTTCTTCTCATTTTACATTTGGGGGCCCGTCCGTACTCTGGGGTGGCGAGAAGAAGAGACCACCAACGTTGGTGGATCAAGAAGAGACGCAGAATTGAGTTCGTGGATCAGGAGTCCTGCAGAACTGATCGCAGCAGATAGTTCCCCGACAGGATCAACACCTTGAGCTCCAGGAGTCGGCAGAGAGGGAGACATCCCGCTGGACTGCCGACACCAGCCATTGTTATAGCGTGTCGCTAGAGGATGGACGGGTTAGGTCCGTGGGGGATATGTCCCCGGGAACACGGTGTTTCCTGACGTCTTCCTGGTTTTCGAGGGACCCTGCGGGGAGAAGAAACCCCACGTTGGTCCAACGGCTCCAGAGGTGATCGACCAAGAAGAGATCGGTAAGGTGCAGGCGAGCGATCCACAGCAAAAAGAAGAAGGGGATAATGCAATGGACATCACCTGTTGTGGTCGTCAAGAAGGAAAAACCCTGATAGTTCAGTTTTAGGCCAGAAATTCCACAAATTACACTCACATAACCTTCTTCTCATTTAACAATACGATACTCACCTAATCAGGGGGTTTTGAAGGGTTTCGAACTATTTTTGTACGTACAATCACTATTAAATATTGTCAGAACGAGCCGATCTCATTGTGGATCTATGGAGTTGTCATAGGCCTACAAAATTTGTAGGTATTTAATGTAGCTTTTGGGGGACGTCTGAAGGTCCAATGGGGGTCGGTTTTTTGGCGTAGTTTCGGACGTGGAGTCTATTTTTTGGCGTCCCACATTCTGTCCAAAGACATTATTAAATTTTTTTCTTTTTAAATAATTTTTTACTGACATAGTAACAATTTTTGCACAAGTTATACTGAAGATGAATAAACCCTCGCGTTAAATCTGCAGTTTTTTTTTCTTTTTTAATTGCTTCCGCTCAAAAGTGCGTGGCCGGCGGATGGACGTATCATTTTTGGAATCTAGGTTCACATCATCAATCACAAGAGGACAAAGGTTGAATCCCATCACAATTTTTTATCCCCGCCGCCCGAAACAGGGGTTGGCCCTTCACAGAATAATAAAATGAAATGAGGTTTTACATGAAAGGGAAGTTTGCATTTCCACGTCTTGTCCTCCAGATTTAACTGGAAAATTTACAGTGTAAATTCAAGAAGTTTTAAGACAATCGATGACGTTGGTCAATATTAATGGTATTTTTTTCTTTTATTGTTACAGATAGGGAATACTGGTACGAGATGGGTAGAGCTGCGGTGTTGAGAAGAGCCGGATCGAGGAGTTACGAGCAGCTGGGGAAAGCCAAGAACGTCGTGCTGCTCGTCGCCGACGGTCTGGGTGTGACGACGAACACGGCCGCCCGTGTGTACAAAGGCCAGAGGCACGGGCAGACCGGCGAAGAGTCCAGCCTGGCTTGGGACAATTTTCCGGCGCTCGCCATGACCAAGGTGAGTGAGGAACTTCAGAAGATGCTGTCGGGTGTGTGCGTCTGCGTGTGTGGAAAATATTGAGCTCCCCCGATTGACCATAATCCGTGTAGAACGCCGCTTGTTGATTCCGTATAGGTGGAGAAAAGGCCCAGTCGTCTAACCCGGGGACAAAGGTTTTTTAATCTCTTCAAAGTTGTGATTTGGGAAGATCATGGTACATATATTATTTTACGAACAACCTACTTCCAGAAAGCCAGTGTGGCTTCCGAAAGGGGCGTGGTTCTATTGATAACATTTTCACTCTTCAAAGTCTGATTTCAATCAACACCCGGCTTCCTAAGCGTAAAGTCTTTGCTGCTTTCATCGATTTTCCTCGTGCGTTTGACAGCGTGGTGCATGAAAGATTATGGTGCCAAAAATTTATGATCTTAACATCAGTGCAAGATTCATTAATCTTTTGAAATCTATGTATGAAAACGCATCCTTCAATCTGAGGGTTGGAGGCGAGGATTCAACATCGTACCAGGTGCTGGAAGGTGTCTTGCAGGGCGACGTTCTATCCCCGCTCTGCTTTGCCCTGTTCATTGCAGATCTAGAAAACTTCCTGCTGGGAAGAGGTCTTCGTGGTCGTTGGAACTCACGACATCATCTCCATACAGTACACAGATGATCTGTGCTTTTGACTTTTAGTTGAAATGCAGAGGATGTTGGAGGCTGTCCACTCTTATTGCGAGGATAACTTTCTTAACTTTAATCATACGAAGTCAAACATTGTGGTTTTCAGGAGACATGGGTCACTCCCAAGTGGTTACCACTTTAGGTATGGTGATGTGAAAATCCCAATAGCCAACTCCTATTTGGGTGATAAATTCTTTAGTTCAGGTCTGTTTGTGCGGCATGACTCAGATGTAACCAGGAAATCAAATCAAATCAAGGTTTTTTATTTGCAGAGGCCAATATGACACAGCAAACGTCAAAAATGAGTTGGTACAAACACGAAATACATCAGGCAATTGCATGGTACAAAGCAAAAGAAAACAATGTTACATGATAGGTGTGGTCATATAAAAAAACTAAAACAACTCAGGACGTAAGTAGAAACACGACAACAGGTGAGACAAGCCTTCCCCATCCACGATCCACTCACCTCAAGACACATCGCTCCATGAAATACCGAAAAACTCCTCCAAAGAGTAGAGTTCGGCTTTGAGAAGATGTGATTTTATTAAGTTATTAAAGGATCTATCAGGGAGCTGTTGAATATGATTTGGCAGGGCATTGAAAAGACGAGTACCCACTTGAATTGGGTTATTCCTCAAGGCCACACTGAGACGGGCAAATGGAATGGCAAGGTTCCCTCGGGAGCGGGTGTAATGCTCGTGAACATCGGAAACCATGGGGAGGTTTGACAAGCATGACTTGACTGTGTTCAGAGCCGCCAAAACATAGGAACTGGGAATGGTTAGAATACCCAGACGCACAAAAGTGCCCCGACAACTTTCATTCCAAGAGTGACCGGCAATTATCCTGATCGCTTCTGGAGCCTGAAGACCCTGATGGCATGGCTGGAATTTCCCCATGCAATGATACAGTAACTGGCCCTGCTTGCAAAGCATGCATGGTATACCGAACGAAGAACTTCATCAGACACAACGCCCTTCAATCTCCTAATCATGTAGATGCAGGACGACAATTTTGGCAAGAGCGCTTCAATGTGCGATAGCCATGAAAGACGGTTATCAACCATTAAACCCAAGAAGTTAACCGACCCATCTAGACGTTGGTTGAGGCCTAGTTCTAGACTTTGAGTCTTATTCTTGTTCAGGACCAGGGAATTAGCTGAGCACCTCTTCTCAATAACTGCGGAGTTCCCCTGCAAGCTACGGTTCATCTCCTCCCGAGAAGACCCCCTCACAACGGTCGATATATCATCGGCAAAAAGGAAGATATCATTAGGATCTAAAAACTGGTCGGCCAAGTCATTGATGTACAGGAGGAACAAGCAAGGGCCGAGGATACTACCCTGCTTGACACCACAAGGGATCATCACTTCCTCTGATGCGACACCATTATGGTAAACAACCTGGGACCACCCCTCCAGGAAGCTCTTGAAGAACGAGATCGTTTGATTACTGAAACCATAATGTTGCAACTTTTTCAAAAGTAAGTTGTGTGGCACCAGGTCAAAAGCCTTTGAAAGATCAAAAAGGTTGAGTGATGTGTGCTGCTTTCCCTCTAGGGCCGAGAATACTTGGGATACCAGTGAGACTGCTTCACCAGAGGTGCTCTTCCCTTTGCGGAAGGCAAACTGTTGATTTGAGTTGAAGGTGAATCGGCTGCTAGGGCGCTTTTGCCTACGGCATAAGACACGTGGAGGCCCTTTCTCATCATGGCACAGAGTAGTTGATGAGATTGGTTCTTACCGCTTTTCTGTATGCTGTCGTGGGGTGTCGCTCTGTGCAATGTCTTGGACAAAATCCAAGTCAGAGCTTATAAGTCTTTACTTTTTCTGCCCAATAACACCCCGGACTACCTTGTGCTTGTAGAGCTTGCTCTTGCCCACCTGAAAGTAAAGATTATGAAGCTTGCTGCAAGCTGGTGGCTCAAGTTGTGTGGCATTGAAGACACCAGATACCCTAAGTTGTGTCTCCGTCGTCTCATCGCTCCGAATGAAGTGACGTCGCCTAAGTACAACTGGGCTTCCCAAATGTCGGTTACCTTCCCTAAATTTGGCGAAGGTCTTCATTAAATTGGTGTCTCAGAACTTCACCGACTTCAACCTGACTCGCTTCGTTAAAAACATTGACTCGTTTTGGAAAAACAATGACAGGGAGCGGTTAGCAGCATCTTCGTTCAATGAGATCTACAGGATGTACTTGCCTGCAGCTACCTTTTTATTTGAACTCTGACCTGGGTATTCAGATAAAGAGACTCTTGGCTCAAGCAAGGCTGTCAGGGAATTACTTTGCCAAACTGTGCACTCCAGGCTTTGTTGCCAAATTTTGATCAAGGAACATGCCTAGGAAGGAAACATGGTAGTTATTTTGGTTTATTATTCTTGGAATAAAGCACCTATGTTTTCGTGACGGAGGTCGACGACTCCGATCGGCCTCAAAATTTGACATTACCTATCCGTTTCAAGAGGTCTTGATTCCAAAACCGAAATGTCCTCCCACTGTCCGCCGTCCGGGCCGTTTTGGGCAGTAGGAATTTTTTTTAAAGTCTGAAATGTTGACAAATTGCTCGGTTTACCATCTAGTTGTGCCCACAAGGTTTTCAGCCCGATCGCCCAAACGGGGCTATGGGGCTAAAATGGTGTGACGGGTGGGTTTTTAAAAAATGCTTTTGGCTATGGGATCGAGTTAGGTGTCGTTTTCGAAGTATTTTTGGATGTAGAATCCATTCTCGGGGTCCCGGAACGATCCGATTTCACTGTGGCGATCTATAGGGCTTTCATAGGGCTAAAAATGGGATTTTTGAAGAATCCCAGTAGGTTAAATATTTTTCGAGTAAAAAATAAAGAATTTTTGAAGAAAAAAAAAAAAAAAAAAAAAATCAAAAGAAAAAATTTTTACAAAATTTTTTCTATTGACACAGAAATAATTTTTGCACAAGTAACCTATATCAAAGAATAATAAACCCTTGTGTAAATTGTGCACCGTTCTTTTCTGTCGCTACGCAGTAAATCCAATGAAATTGATCCTGACGGCTAGGCCCCCTTTGCCATCAATTCGGTTAAGGAAGCTGCAGCAGCCTTCCCCATTTATACTGCGAGCATATAGTTATACTACTACATATCCTGTTGGGTTCTGTACCTTCACAACACCTCGACATATCGAGCAAGCCTGATGAGTGCGAGCATCCCCGTACTGTGGCTGCATGTTCCTCCTGTGTAGCTGATCACGACAATTCGTGTTATGCCCAGGCAGGTAATGTTCCCATACTCCTGTTCCTCCAAAAATAATCAAAATCGCGGACGCCACGCCACAGGCATCAGCTAGTTGTGGAATTCTATCATCCAGGCAAAAGGCGCAGGTGGGCAGGTCATGTCAAACGAGAGACCTGCCAGCAACCTTCTTAATAGCCAACCAGGAAGACTTTGTGGACGGCCGAGACATTGTTGGGTCGATGGAGACGGACCTGCGAAGCCTGAACGCGCGCAGATAGCACACCATCTACCATTAAATTTTACTTCCCCTTTCGGGGGAGTTGATGCAATCCCCGCATATGTTGCATACATCAGTAAAATTCGTCTTTAATTAGTTCCCCTAGAACAATTGCTAATGACCGGTAAAACCATTTAGCCAACCACCAACATCAAAGAAGGGTCCTCGTAGTATCGATTTGGGCCCCATCTCGGTAACTAATTAGGTATGTCCTTTGCGCTTTTCCCAAAGGGAGGATCCTAACCCACTCGGCGTTTCCTTCATAACCCCTTCCATTTCACTCCATTCAAATTGAAATCCTCTGCTAACTCTATGAAGGCGATCCCTGCCCTTTCTCAGTTACAAATCCTCCTCAATTAAACGCTTGCATGGGTTTCTACCTTGTGTCGCTAGCTCCCTAGCGTTGTAAAGTTTTGCTTTTGCCTGGGGAGTGTCGCTAGTTCCTAGCGATTGTGGTTTAAATCATGACGGGCTAAATAATGGTATTGACTACGTTTGGTGAATCACCTAGAGCCGTCAGCGGTCTCAATCAGTGGAAGGTCCCTACTCCCTTGGGAGGTTGGCGAGGCACTGGAGGGGGGAGCCTGCACCTGACCTAAGGGGAGAAGGACATTGTTGTTCTGTATGGCAGTGTTCACTGCGAGTGAAGGTTGGTGAGTGCATGCTATACAAGGATATTTCATAGTGGTGGAATATCCCACGGGAAAATGGTAGTATTTCAGTGTCTTGTGGACGAGGAGGTTGGTGAGTCTATACGAGGATATTTCATAGTGGTGAAATATCCTGACACTATAATATACATACAGGCTATACAAGGATATTTCATAGTGGTGAAATATCTTGACACTATTATATACATACAGGCTATACAAGGATATTTCATAGTGATGAAATATCCTGACACTAACACAATACACACATGATACACATATAAACTGTGTTGTATATAACGTTGTGGGTTTCTGAGTAAGCCAAAACCTGAATAGCTACATGGCATAGTTTGTGATGGTTACAAAGATAACCACAGCCAAGCAGCTATGCATGTTAGCTATGTTGGCTATGATGATAAACACAGCGTATAGCTAAGTGGCATAGTTTGTGTTGGTTACGAAGATAACCACAGTCAAGCAGCTATGCAAGATAGCTATAATATACATACATGAGATATACATGGATAGTTCATGGTGGTGAATTATCCTGACACTTACATGATACACGAATAAACTGTGTTGTATATAACTTTGGGGTTTTCTGAGTAAGCCAACTGTCTGGAGCTACATGGCATAGTTTGTGATGGTTACAAAGATAACCACAGTCAAGCAGCTATGCAAGATAGCTATGTTGGTTACGAAGATAACCTTTGTTTGTACAGCTACATGAGATAGCTGTGTTGGTTACGAAGATAACCTTTGTTTGTACAGCTACATGAGATAGCTGTGTTGGTTACATAGATAACCATAGATATGTGAGTTTGGGCGTGTCTATAAGGGGTTGGAGGAGGACACTTTACACAAAACCTTTTAGAGGCAGAATGCTGCCTGGTTTGCGGAACCATACCATACCATACCATACCATATTTTGTTTCTTATACTGTGTAATACCATATACCATACTATCATACATGTTGGGTTAATTCGTAATCCATGAGGGATTTACGACACCTTGTGTCCTGGGAGACCTTTACGGTAGAACATTCTCAAATCATCACCTTGCTGAAGCGCTTCAGCAACCTCGTCGGATTCGCTTATTTTATGGATGCCCCAAAGATGGATTATACGTCCAAATATACCTCGAAAATCTTTTCAATTGATTTTGCTCGTTTCTTATAAATAAGATTAAATTTAACTAAGTTTTTGAAATGTCTGCGCCGAGGTTGTTTCTGCCCTCCACGATTCTCTCGATCATATTCTCCTTCAAATTCCAGTGAAAAAATTGGCTTTATTCAAAGGGAGACAACATAAAAACATTCGATAAGCAACATTAATATAAAAATGTCGGTTAATCTGTGAGAGAGGAATTTCGGAGGAAGCGCGGAGGTCGATTCTGTTCTCACTGAATTCTTTCGATGCCATTGTCGCCCCTTTCAAATGGAACGTGAAGGTTATTTATGCTTCGAACCGTTGTGGTTTTAACCATGAGAATCCATCATAAATGATTTCGTGAAAAGTGGCGTTTCGGTCGTTTCTTTTTTCAGACATTATAATAATATTATAATGCCTAACTAGATAATATTATTATCTAATACTACTGAAACCGTTCGTCTCTCTCTGTCTGTCTGTCATGTTGCGATCTATAGGGCTTTCACGGGGCTATAAATGGAATTTTTGAAGGACCCCAGGACAAATATTTTTCTAGTAAAAAACCAAATAAAATTGAAAAAAAAAAATGAATTTTTTTATAAATATAAAAATCCCAAAAAAAAATTTTTTTCAAATTAATTTTTTTTTTTTTTGGATTTATATATTTTTTATTTTTCATTGACACAGAATTAAAATTCTGCACAAGTAACCTACTTACATAAAAAAATAATAAACCCTTGTGTACAATTTTTTTAAATTCTATCTCTCAGTGCGCCCCCAAAACTATTGTATGCCACTAAATTAAAATACAGCTTTTTTTTAGAACGGTAGCATATTTGAATCCTATTAAACGACTCATTTGTGACTTGTTTAAACCCTTCGCATAAAAGGAGTGTTTGTCCTTCTTTTCGTCTTCCCGTCACGTTTTAAAAAAGCGTCCGGGTGTAAATAAAAGAAAGACCTCGTTATCTCTTCCGACGGTAAGTTGCCGTGCGTTAGGCGCCCCTAGGCTAGCCAAAGCCGGAGGCTTTGGGAGGAGCTGAAGACTCCTTTTCAGTGGGAAAAGGCGGAATAAAAGCAAGTCAAGTTGCGAAGAGGGGGGGAGGTTGAACAAATAGCCAGCCCCTAGTTTAATTTGTTGGCTGATGTATTTTAGAGGTCTCTCATTTCCTTGACGAGGCAGTTCCTCCTTGCGGAGGGGTTTACACCCGCGGCGTTTCCAGAACTCCTTCGCTAAAACAAATAATACCCTCACTTCCGTTTAGGCAAACGGTAGCATCCCATCTTTCACGGACCCGTTCGCCGAGTTGCTTGCTACATTCTTCCGCTGGTTTCATTCTAGTTTCCCCCATTCACGCACCTCGTGAGGAAATGGGCCTTTCGTCGTGTGTTCAAGTCTTTGAATGCTTTGCCTTGTTGGACCCCCCCCCCCCCCCCCCCCCCCGGCCAAGAACCTCCCTGATATCAATCGATTGAAACTTTACACTCCAAATTTTACAAATCACTTCTGACACCTAGTTAAGCCCCACTCTATACCCATCCAATCCTGCTTGGCCAACATAATCCAGTCCCACATTTTACACAGGAGTTTAATATTCTATAATTGTGCACAAAATAATTCTGTGTCAATAAGTAACAAATATTTTTGAAAACAATTGTAGAGAACAATACTTAATGTTTTGGCAGATTTTGGACCTCGAAAAATGGATTATGCGTTCAAATTTACCCCTAAAACGACACATTGTTGGACCATCCCTCAAAAATCCCATTTGTAGCCCCATGAAAGCCCCATAGATTCCCACGGTTAAATCGGATCGCTCTGGGACCCAAAAATGGATTCTACGTCCAAGAATACTTCGAAAACGACACCTTACCGGACGGTGCTCTGTGGGGCCGATGACGCTAAAAGGTGGCGGATTTGATTCGAGGTGACAGACTGAGTGATAGAGATGGATTTAGCATTAAAAAAAAAGCAAAATCTAAATGTTTACCTGTGTATTATAATTTAAAAAATAAAAATAAAATAAAACTTCAAATAATTTGCATAGAAATTGAATAATGATTTTGCATAAATAATTCTGCTTAAATTTAAAATAATTTTGCATAAACAATGCAAAATCTAAATTTTCAGCCGTCTATTATCTTTTTTTTCAACAAAAAATAAAATTTAAACTCATTTTGGTTTATTATTCTTGGAATAGGTAATACACCTATGTGATCACGACGGAGGTCAACGACTCCGATCGGCCTCAAAATTTGACATTATCCGTTTCAAGAGGTCTACATTCAAAATCCGAAATGTCCGTCCGCCGTCCGCCGTACGCCGTCCGGGCCGTTACGGGCAGTAAGATTTTTTTTTTTAAATCTGAAATTTTGACAAAATACTCGGTTAACCATCCAGTTTCGCCCGCTTGGTTTTCAGCCCGATCGCTCAAACCCGTGGGGCGTTATGGGGCTACGGGAGGGGTTTTTGAAGGTTTTCGGCTGTGGGGTCGAAAAAACGGATTCTGCGTCCAAAATTACTGGGAAAATGACTTCTTATTTGACCTCCTGGGATCCTTCAAAAATCCCCTTTGAAAGCCCTTAAGGTCCACACAGTGAAATCGGATCGTTCCGGGACTCCGAAAAATGGATTCTACGTCCAAAAATACGTCGAAAACGGCGCGTAACTCGATCCCATAGCCAAAAAGCCTTAAAAAAAGACCTCTCCCGTAGCCCCATAGCGCCCCACGGACTAGATGGTAAACCGAATATTATGCCCCAATTTCAGATGTTTAAAAAAATTCCTACTGCCCGGACGGAGGAATGACATTTCGTTTTTGGAATCTAGGCATCTTGAAACGGATAATGTCAAATTCTGAGGCCCGTCAGAATTGTCCACCTCCTTCGCGATTACATAGATATGTTACAGGCCAAACCCGATTTTAGGCAACACTAGTTTGTCCTAGGCCAAAGTGGTTCTTCCTAAAAATACCAGGCCAATGTAGTTTGGACTAGGACAAACGAGTGTGGCCCGTCAGTGCTAGGATATTCTGGTTCGGACTAGGCCAAACTAGATTGGCCCGACCCCTTTTAGGCCAAACTGTTATTCATCTACGTATATGGGAAGGAGAAAGAAGTCAATTTAGGGTTCATAATAAATGACAAAACAAGTTGCTAAATGAGATGTATTTACTTCTGTAAATGTTATGGGGATAGAAAATTCAAATACGATCATTATTATCTTTAACTCTTGGTTCGATCCCATACATTGCTTTGTATGGTGGCTGCTTAATCCCTGAATGATACGAACGGTTTTTCATAAACTGGACATATCTGAGACCTTCAGCCCATTTTGAACATGATTTAAGGTCGATCCACTCATTTCAATGATATCAGTGAACCCGTGGACATCGGTGCTCCGTGCCCTTCAATGGTATCAATGATAAATTGTCCACACACCAGTGTTACATGCCGCAGGGAGGCTCCGTGACGGAGCACTGATGGCCAAGGATTCACTGAAACACTGAAATGTGTGGATCGACCTTTATCCTTCATCCACACAGCCAGCATGTTTTCTAAGTCTTGATTTGCTCCTTCAACAGAGCCTTGACTCCGACTGTGCCTTGGCTTTCCATGAAGTATCTCTGACACTCAAAACTCAATCGTTCGCATCTCCTTACGTGATAACGTGAACTTACACTTTAATAAAAGTTCGTCCTAAAACGCAACCGGCCACACTAGTTTGTCCTAGGCCTAACTAGTTTTCCCTAAACACGTCAGGATAAACTAGTTTGGACGAGGCCAAATTAGTTTGGCCCGAAAGTGTAAGGAGGTTCTAGTTCGGCCTAGGCCAAACTAGTTTGACCTGATAATCGGGTTTGGCCTGTAACAGATATATTATTCCTAAAATAACAAAATAAATCATTATAATAATAAGCCTTGAGTGGATTTGTTGAATTTATTTTTTTATGGAAAAATTGGGAAAAGAATTAGAAAAAAAGTGAATAAAACGCATAAGTGGAACTGTTACTTGATCATTCGTAACAAATCATGTTCATACAACGATGGATTGAATCTGAATAAGTACCCATCACTAATCAAACGCTAGTAATGTTGAAAATTTAAAGTAGGTATGTACTGCTGTGCATGATTATTTCCTCCTTTAGTGTCCTCCTTCTACAATGTCCTAAATTGTCACCTGAATTGTCCTCCTTTCCCAAAAAAATATAATATCGCCATATTATGGTAACTATGAGTAAATGATAACGCGATGTTTTCTTGGCGCATCTGACACGAGTATGAACGATCAAACTCCCTCTTGACTTCGCCTCACCTTCTCATTTACGTGGGTTGCGGTTTGCTCCCACGGGTTTGAGCTTACGGGAGTAAATTATCAAACTCCCCTTTCGTGTATAACTTCGGCAAACTACTACATCGTTTTTAATTTACTTCACAATAATGTTCAGCGTGCACTTATCGTTCCGTTCGAAAAGCTCGCAGATTATAAAAATATCATGTTCCAGGGAAATGAGGAAGAATAAGCAGCGTACGTTTGTATTTTTTGCCGCATTACTCCGGAATGAAGAGGTCGAAGGAACGGAGTAGGAACAATGATATATCATCCTTTCCCGCCACCGGTAATAACTGTATTTCTTGGTACGAGGCGGAGAGAGAAGGAAAACGAAAGGAAAAGAAACAAATGGTGGGCCATGACTGTATTATTATGAAACTCAGACCGGCGGATGACGTTGAGTCCGTTTGATGGCAGGCTCCGCGTTCTGATGGTTCTCTTTCGGGCTCTGTTCGTGATGTGGGGGGGTGAGAGGTTCAGGAAGCCCGTATTGTTACGTATGGGACTGTGAAAAAGTACGAGGGGGGAAAAAATGGACGGAAGATATGTGAACGTAGTAGTTGGTAAGGACGATAGCTAACGCAGGACGGGGAGGTTGACTGATGACGTGTCAGCAGCAATTTTACTTCTCTTGACACGCTCTTGCAGGTTTTAATATAAACCAAGCTCCCTGCAGTTGAATCAATGATATCCTCACTGTCCTTAGCGTACTTTGTGTTATGGTAAACACTTCATGAGATCGCTTTACAGGCATTCGCCCCACAACACGTCACTATTCGGGATCCCAAGTTATCAACTTTGGATTGTTTTGTCAGGCTATTAGGGTTAGCGGTCTTCACGTTGCATGTATCAGCTAGTAAGAGCTCTGACCTCCATCAAACTTGGAAACACCAGAGTTGCATTACTGCACACAAATTACTTTGGAACAACACAAGATTACTTTGAAAGTTTAGTTTAGCGAGGCGGTTCGGGGGGCCAGAGCGGTTATTCCGGTCTTTTCCCTGCTTATGCTCGAGCGCACTTCACCCACCATTCGAAAACGCTATTAATCTGTCGTTTTCACCGCATTGAACGCAATACAATTATATTTCGACCCTCGACAATGTGTCCCTCTAAAACTCATTAAACTGTTTTATTCAACATTTCCCATAATGAAATTAATTTTGAGCCTTAATTAGTTGGACTTACAGCGGGGTGTATTGCCGCCTGTGGGTATGACTATATAGGTATGATTAGCTGTATTTTGGTTTATTATTCTTGGAATACACCTATGTGCACATCATGATCGCGACGGAGGTCGACGACTCGGATCGGCCTCAAAATTTGACACATTATCCGTTTCAAAAGGTGGAATTTTTAAAAAAATCTGAAATTTTGACAAATTACTTGGTTTACCATCTAGTTGTGCCCGCTAGGTTTTCAGCCCGATCGCCCAAACCCGTGGGGCGCTATGGGGCTACGGGAGGTTTTTTAAGGCTTTTAGCTATGGGATCGAGTTAGGTGTCGTTTTCAAAGTATTTTTGGACGTAGAATCCATTTTTGGGGGTCCCGGAACGATCCGATTTCACTATGGCGATCTATAGGGCTTTCATGGGGCTACAAATGGGATTTTTGAAGGCTCCCAGGAGGTTAAATAATATTTTTCAAGTAAAAGTAAAGAATTTTTGAAAAAAAAAAAAAAAATCAAAAATTCGTTGACACAGAATTAAATTTTTGTACAAGTAACCTATATCATAGAATAATAACCCCTTGTGTAAAATGTGCAGCGGGGACACCCCCAGACCCCCGGATTGATAATGTTATGATCGAGGATCAAACCAATGAAACACTGAATGTGTTTCGATGATTCCTGCAGAGTGCTAGTTGAATACCTACCTAAAAGTAATCAGTCAATGAGCCATATTTAAAATAACAGTGTTGATTTAGCAAACTCAACTAACGCTTCCGGTAATTATAAATACCTACTACATTTGAGCAGTGAAGGAAGTAAATGGTGGAGTGGGCACGTGGCACAGATGAGCGGGCGGTCTTGAGTGGGATCTAACAGAGGGAGTGATAAAGAGGGAAGGAAGTTGGAGATGGAGTGGACGAGTGGTACAGGGTGAGCGGTCAGTGCTCATTTCTGGATTCGGGAAGTGTCGGGCCATGTTATCTATCGTACGTTTACTCTGAGACACACATGCATGTTCCTAGTCCATCAACAAAATTTAATGTCCACAAAAAATGAGTGGACATTGAGTAGATATAAGTCCAAAATTACTCGGGAAACGGCACCTCATTCAACCTCCTGACACACTTCACAAGCTCCATTTGTAGCCCATTGAAATCCCCATAGATCCCTACGGTGAAGACGGTTCGTTCTGGGACCCCCAAAAATGGATTTCGCGTCTAAAATTACTTTGAAAACGACACCTAACTCGATCCCATAGCTCAAAGCCTTCAAAAACCCCTCCCGTAGCCCCATTTTAGCCCCATAGGTTAAAAAAACTAGCCCCATAAAGGCGGAAAAAACTACCGTCGTCAAAAATTCAATACCTAATAATCCTTCAGAAGTCCCATTTGGAGCCCAAGAACAGGATTCTTCTTCCAATAATACCTCGAAATCGACACCCCACTCGATATCATAGCGTAAATCTTCAAAAAACCTTTCCTGTTTATGTGTAAGGACAAATTTTGAGGTTGATAAAATTTGTTTCCCACCGTCGCGAATAAGTACATAGGTGTTTTATACCAGCAATAAAACAACAAAAAAACACCGAGGGATCTCCAGGCTCCCTGTTCCAGGCTTTTTCTGTTGGTTGCCGTTTCGTTGTTGTTGTTTCTTGTTTTTGTTTTTGTTTTCGTTTTTGTTTTTGTTGGGGTTCTCTTGGCGAGATCTCTCTACTCAGTATTATTAATAAAGGATTCATATATAAAACAAAAAAACATGTAGGTATACCTAATTTGTGCTGAACACACGTATAATTTGGTGATGACATATCCCACAAAGTTATGGTTTCAGCAGATCACAGCTTGAGAAATTAGTTAATTACTTCAAAATTGCCGAAAACTCTCAAATTAGTCATTGTGTTACTACTTATTGTGTTCAAAATTAAAAACAAGTCTTTGGAACCTATCTTACGATCGTGGCCCCAGGAGTTGTTTTTTTTTTTTTTCACCTGCGCCAAATCGGGGGAGTTTTTTTTTTCCTAGAACCATTTTTGGGGGATTTTTTTTTTTTTTTTTTTTCACACTTATGAGTTTTAGTGTGTGATTTTGTTTATCAAATTTTGGTTAACTACTGCCACCTCTGCTTTAGACTTGTGTTTAGCACCCTACTTACATCATATCCTAGTCACAATTTATGGCTGATTCTTTTCAAACCTGAGTTGTTTCATCCGCATTAAAAGATGTTGTTATGTCCGACTATTCCTTGTAAAGGAGTCATAAGTACGCGCTGAACCCCTTTTTAGAAGATTAGGTGTGCCACTTGCTTTAGATTGATCCTCTTTTGGAAAGTGTGCTCGTGCGTGGATAGTAAAGTTTAAATACCTTCATTCAGGATTCAGCTGGTCTCTCACGCTCACGCTCTCTCATTCTCCTGTCCCCCGAGGGTTCAATTCCTTTGAGGTCTCTCCCCCCCCCCCCCCCCCCAAGGGTTCGTACTCTTTTCCGACGGTTGAAACCCGACCTTACTAGCGTCACCGACACAACCAGATAGCTTTCCCGCGGTGAAACTCCGAGGTTTTCATCTTCAGTCTTTTCTTGCGGCGAGTGAAGTTTAGAGCCTTCTGAGGACGGGTATCACACGGGTGCTAAGCGTCATCTGTGGAGGCCAAAGAAAAGGCAGCGGTGTTGTAAAAGCAGAAAAAAAAAAAAAAAAAAAAAAAAACACCTCTTTTCAACACGCAGCACATTACCCGATTGGAGGCGGTTGAAGGATGGGGAAACATGAACACTTACAAAGAATGAAAACTGACTACAAGAGACACCTTGTGTCAAACGCAAATGTGCGGTCTGTAGTTTCAACTTTTTTTCCAGTATTATGAATAGGTACATGTGGGGAAGTTACTAACAGTTGGTGATTTGATAAAATAAAGTTTCTGGAGAAGTTGGTCCACTCGGTGAGACGAAAAACACCTGGTAGCCAACCAAGAAACCCGTGAGACGATGTTCGAAAATTCTATTCATTCAACATTCAAATTTCAACACGCAAACTTCAAACTACGCATTCAAATTTTGGACACCGATCTGGACCAGCTACAGATTTTCATTGAATTTACGTTCTTCTTTCACACACGTACAAGTCAGGCACGACAGTACATAAAATTCCTTCAATGGATTATAGGATTGTTTCGAGAAGTTAAAAATTGCATTTGCTAACTGACGAAACTCTGATGACTTCAGAATAAGTCCTTCAACATTTTGAAACTGGACATCAAGAGTCACAACTCGTGAACTGCGGACAGCCTTCGGTTACATTCATAAATCTCATCATTTCTTTTCTAGCTTCATTCTTCATTTCTTTGTCCAAATAAAGATGGAATTTACTGAACCCTGCAGTTTCTCGCTGCAGGTTGTTCCAGGGAACTTTTGTTGTTGTTGGGTGGCCTTGTCGTCTGCGAAGGATTCACGTAAAAACATATGCCCGGAAAAAAAGTCCCCAAGAAAACGGGCCCGGAAAAATCCCCCGGAGAAAAATAGCGTTGACTGAATGGAAATGACAGGAGATGATACGCCAGCCAACCCCCGTCGTTCCGCCCTGGCGAGGCAGTCGTTGCGGCCTGGTGGAGAGTAATCAGAATATTTCTCGGCTGAAAGGCTCTGCAGATTCATGCAAAGGTTTTTTCTTCAATTTCCCGAATCTTAGCTCTTAGTTCGTTACCAGGGGGGACAGAGTGGCTCCGTGAACTAAAGCGACAGAGCTTCGTCACAAATCAGTCGGAGCGCTGATCAGCCTGGTTCAAACCAGACGTCAATCACGTGTTGTAATTATTATGCCGGTCTTGTCGGCAGACAGTTCACCTCTGATAGTCGGCTCCTGCCCCACTTGTGAAAACCAACTGGTTAACACATAAAAAAAAACACCTTTTTTTTAGTTAGTTACCAAGACGATTCCAGGTAGGTAGTTCATTTTCTGCAGTGCGGGCCCGTTGTCCATTTTCCTAGCTCTTTTTTATTTTTATTATTATTTTTATTTGGAACAATAAAGTTTTAATTTACTGTTCACAATATTTTGAAACGTACTGTGTGTTTGTTTACCACATGGGGTAGTTCGGAGGGTGAAACCAACATGTTGTGACTGGAAAAACCTACATCCCGGCCTATCCCGAAATGAAAACACTTTTTTTTGTCACAACTTTATCGCACCCCCTACGCAGGAAACAATCCATTTGAAAACTTCCCTCCTCCACTAGATTCAATGACCCCTCAGCATTTTCACGTCCCGGGTGCTGATTCGACTCAAAATGGGCTTTTGGAAGCTCGAAAAGACATAACGCGAAAGAATAAATCGGGCAATCAGAACTTTTTCATGGGATGGAATTCCCTTCAAGTTTTCCTCGAAACTGAAGACCCTTTGGGGGCTTGTAGTTGAAATGGATTGCTCTGGTTCAGGCCATCACAAAATATTAATGTCCCATACGCCGACCAAATGGTCGAAGAATGTTCTTCTTTTCGATGTTTGTGATTCGCAACCTTTGAAAGGAACAGTTGATCTAAGATAATATCAGATGAAGACCCAGTCGAGGTGGTGCCAGCAAGTAGGCCTAAGTGCCTCGGTGTATGCTTATCTAGAGATAGTCACTAGGTCGGCACTTAAGCCTGCCAGGGGCTGCAGAGCTTGAAATCAACAGTGTGTATAGGTCGTTCTTCAGCGGGCAGACGATACCTAGCGATGACAAGTTCACAGTCCTTGACGCGATCACTAGGGCTGTGCTGTGGTGTGAGGGGAAGGTTATCGATCTTGTGCAGTCTGACTCCCTTGAACAGGTTTGGCGGCTCTTCATAGCACTGGTGTTTGGTCTCGGAATGGTCCCAACTTTTCGCGTATTTTGAGACTGGAGTCGACTCAAGATTCATGTACACTTTCTGGCATTTAAGGTGTTGAAGATGCCGGGCTATAGCCTGCCTTACTAGTGGCCTAATAGATGGCGCGTGAGGGGAATCGGGTGTTTCAGGATCCCGAAGACCGGGATTCTGGGCTGGTTAAATTGAGGCTCTGACTGAGTGTGTCTGGACAATAAGAAGGCACGCTGCACGGTCCCGCAACCTTCCTGATGCTTGACCCGATGTAGGGCCAGCAGTGCTAAGTTGGGATCACGTGGGCTCTCCGCTGTGTCCTGCAGTTAAGGGGGGGGGGGGGCTGCTCCAGCTGAAAGATGGTCTGACTCCTGAAGGCGTCCTGTCTGGGGTCCTTGCAATTACACTGGACGTGCTATCAATTCCACAGGTCACAGAGGCGCCTTCAATTCCACCGGATGTTCCTGATAACTTGCTTGCTAGATGGTGACTGTTCTTTATTTACTGTGGATAACAGTCGTATCACTGTAACTCTAAGAGACTTGCTTCATCTCTACGGGGGCTGCCTTATGCGTGTTGCAAAATCTTCCAGAGCTGGACTATGAGGACTTGGTTGACCTGCTGAAGATGGAGTTTGGGGATGGCATTCAATCCCAGGTTTGTAAGATGCTACAGGGGATTAAGAAAACATTGCAGTCTTTGGCAGGGTAGTGAAACAACTTGAATGGATAGCCTACCCTGGGGCTGGCCTTTCCTTGAAGTAATACCGAACAGGTGGTCCGGGGGTGGCTGGGAGTGAGGTTTTAGTCGGTGAGATTCTCACACTACCGTGGAGAAGCAGCCCCTCCTCGGTGTGCATAAAGCCTCTCCCCACTCCTTGGCCTGGCGCAGGGGCAGTTGACAGAGCATCGCCAATGTCAGGAGGGGCTGGGAAGTGAGCGGGTCGAAAAAATAGAACTTTTTGGGGCACCTGGATCATTGAAAGCTGCTGTGGACCTGGCAGACGTTGAAGTGTCTCTGGCTCGAGCACAAGCCAGTGACAGTGTGAATCTCCCGACGCCTACAGCAGCCACCCCTACAGCAGCCACCCCAACATCGCACCTCAGGCAACGATTTCGAGGCCCAACCAAGTCAGTACCTGGATGGCTTGGGACGAATTGCGACACATAATTTTCGGGGTTCCCTAGGTCGGACCCACGAAGGGTCGGATTACGCTTCGAACTCGAAGTCGTTATTTGCCCGGTCGTAATAATGACCGTTCCGAGTACCTGAGATGGCCCTTTGAGACACTCTATAAGCAAGGCCCCCTACACGAAGCACAGCTATATTATGAGTAGGCCTATAGGGGTGAAAACGAGACTACTAGCGATTCTCCCAATAACATACTAACATAGCTAATATATTAGTTATATATTAATGTCAAAGATGGGCGTATTTGCGAATACGAATATCACCCAAAGCACACCCAACCTGCGAATACGAATACGAATTTATTCGTATTCTCAACTGTAAATACGAATATACGTATTTTCGGACGTATAAATACGAATATTCGCCGAAAACATTTGCGAATATTCGTGTACTCGATGATGAAATACTCAAATAAGTAGGTTCAAACTACGTTTGAACATACCTGAAAAAATGAAAATACACTCGTATACCGTCGTATTCGGAGGAAAAAAAAATCCGATTCTCACTTATCCTGGTAATTCCCACTTATCAAGGTTAGGGATGTGCGATACTATACAATACCCGATACCAGTACCCGATACTAGTATCGAAAAAAGTATGCAATACTATCGAAGTATCGGAAGCAAGTATTCGATACCTACAAGTATTGGATCATATGGGTACTTTTATTAAGAGAAAAGAAAATTTCTTTATTGAATAGGGGCAGTTTGAAAATCGAATCCTGGATTATCATTATTATTATTTATTATATTATTATCATTATTGTTACTTCAAAGAGTCAGAAGAAGAAGAATGATATTATATTCATTTAATAAAGAAAATATTGTATAATTATATAATTATAATTTATATTATAAAATATAATTCTACCACCATTGGTCATCTGTGCCTCTCAGAAAAGACAATTTGTCAACATATTTTGGTGACAACCGATTTGTTCCTTTTCTCAAAATTCAGTAATAAGTTTGGTCGAAAATTATTTACCTAATCATCCACGAGGTCGATTGTGATAAATGAAAATAAGCAATCTGAGAACACCGCCTGAGTCTCGCGTCGCTATCGTCAGTAAAAACTCCCTGCTTATAATGTTTATAGAAAAAAATAAAAATAAATAAATAAACCATGGTTATAATATTTTAGTTTAGTCCAATGCATTTTTAAAAGTATCCAAAAGTACCGATTCATAAAAGTATCGATACCTTTTGAAAAATATCGATCCAATACTTTTTGATACTTTTTTATAAAACATGTCGATGTGATATGACATACAAATTGTATCAATACATGATAATATCATCACTTCATAATGTATACATATTATGTATCAATACATTTTGAAGTAGGTATCTTACATCTCTAGGTTTGACTGATAATCTCTACTAGAGATTCTCTAGTATCTGTGTTGGCCGACAGAGGTGAGCGTGGTGAGTAGATTCCTCGCTTTTCGTGTAGGTTATAGCACCGAGGAGGTATAGTACACACAGTAACAACTACAACATCAGACTCAGACGAGACGTTGTCAGGTAACTTATGTGTGTGAGTGTTTCTATAATATAGAAACACTATAATAAATTATATTATAATTTATTGGTAGAGAGCTTCCCTGTGATTCAAGTACCTGTAAATTTTTAAATAAATGATTCAAGTAAAGTTATTTTAGTTTTAAGTAGGTACATCTGTTTCCATTTGGGTATTTTTTCCGAAAAATAATCGATACCAGTAGTAGTATCGAATGGCAGGATTCGATACCAAAAGTACCCGGTATCGAAAGGAAATACCCGATACTTTACCCATATCGATAAGTATCGCACATCCCTAATCAAGGTTAGTGATGGTCAGGGATGGTTTGGGATGGTTAGGGGGGTTTGGGATAGTTAGAGATGGTTAGGGGGGTTTGGGATGGTTAGGAATGGTTAGGGATGGTTAGGAGGGTTAGGAATGGTTAGGGATGGTTAGGGGGGTTAGGGATGGTTAGAGATGGTTTGGGATGGTTAGAAATGGTTAGGGGGGTTAGGGATGGTTAGGGGGGTTTGGGATGGTTATGAATGGTTAGGGGGGTTGGGGATGGTTAGAGATGGTTTGGGGGGTTTGGGATGGTTAGGGATGGTTAGGGATGGTTAGAGATGGTTTGGGATGGTTAGGGATGGTTAGAGTGTTAGGGATGGTTAGAGTTGGTTAGGCGGGTTAGGGATGGTTTGGGATGGTTAGAGATGGTTAGGGATGGTTAGGGGCGTTAGGGATGGTTAGAGATGGTTAGGAATGGTTAGAGATGGTTAGGGATGGTTAGGAATGGTTAGGGAGGGTTAGGGATGGTTAGGTGATCCTGTTGGAATAATCTGCCATAACTGGCTAAGTAAGAATCACGTGGATGAGTGAGAATGACCTGGATAAGTGAGAATTACCTGGCTAAGTGAGAATCACCTGGCTAAGTGAGAATCACCTGATTCACACTGATTGATTAGGTACCTGATTCATTGGTTTGAAAAGTATTTTGTCAAAATTTCAGATTTAACGAAAAATTTATACATTTCGGATTTTGAATGTAGATCTATTGAAACGGATAATGTCAAATTTTGAGGCCGATCGGATTCGTCGACCCCCCGTCCAAGGATAATAATTATTCCAAGAATAATAAACCAAAAGTGGTAACTCATTAGTGCTTATATTATAAGTAATGAAATTTTGGTGATGACCTATACCAAAAGACCTAAGTCAAGAGTTTTATTTTACTGCAATTTAGTATCTCTCAATCCTGGACTCCGGGCAGCCGGCCTTCTCACTTGAATTAAGGTAGCCATTGATTATTGACCACTTGAGGAGGTTCTGGCAGAGGTCATAAAGAGCTCGCCTTCGTCAAATCGGATTAGCCCGTTGACAGCTAAAGGTCTTCGAGACTGCCCAGGTATAAGTCCAGGTATGGGCAGAAATCATGTGTCGCAATTCGTCTTTTACCACCTGGATGTGTTACCAGCGTAATAATATAAGGTATAGGGTTATACATATTATTTACAAGGTCCTCTAGATAACAGAAACAAGTGGAATTGCAAGGTCGGATTACAACTAATAAGCTCTCTTCGGTGGAATTGCAATCAACCCTTTTGTCTAATAAGAGAATGAAACAGCTGCTAAATACCTACCAGAGACTATTGGATGAGTGTGGCGGCACGATTTTACCATTATGCCTGACGATATAGAGTTCAGTTGGTGGCAGAGCCTAATAAAAAGGAATGACGGAAGATAATATAAAATAAGAACAAAGAAATATAATGGAATATAAAATCAATAGGAACAAAGCCCAAATTTTAAATACCGTAGATATGAAAATTCGTTATATTTAAGAAATGTTTTTGCTGATGAGGATATTCCAAGCCGGCTCTACACCTCCCCCAGGCTGCAAGTCCACGCTGTATTCATGTTTCTTGTGTCTCTGATAAATTTCTTTCTATTAGCTGGTGCCCTCATCCCGTTGTTATGCATGGAATGTTTTTTCACTTTAAAAACTGTTGTGGCACTGGTTTCACATGTATTCTATTCTATTTTTTATTGTTCGGGCTCACGTTTTCTCGGGCCATTGTGATCATTGTGTCTGAAGAGTTACTTTGGCTGAGTGAAACGCGCTCGTAATTAATTACCCCGGGGCTGTTGGCTGGTTACGAACATCCATTATCATCCAGCCGCAACATCCGAAGCAAGATGTGTTGTGGAACTTGTCGATATTGGAAGCCGTGGGAGGGGGATGAGAAAAATAATATTTTCCATTTTGTGAGTCTCTGGATCGTAAATGCTGTTTGTATTAAATGTACCTCAAATGGTGAGCCAGCGAACAAATTTTGTTCGCTGGCTCACCATTTGAAGTACATTCGGGGCGTAAATATTGATTGAAGGGGTTTCAAATTGTGGTATTTCTCGTCGCGGTTCAAAAAAGTAACAGCAGAATCTGCTCAGATGCTACTCAGCATCTGATGCTGAGTCAGCAGTAGGAAAGACGTCGACCAAAGGGCACTGCCAATCAAGCAAGTGACACCAGCGGCTACCCTAGTGGTTCTGTAGCCAAGGATCTTCAGCATAGGCCACCCTTGTCGCCAACACTCAGGTCGGATCTTACTATCCTCGTATCGCGTGCGGTGCTCGGATACGGCAAATTCTCAGTTTGGTGAAGAGATGGGCCTAGAGATCCCAATAAGCTTAATAAACAGATAACCAAGTTCATTGTTTCTCGTCGGCTTGATTCCTTCAAGGGTTTTGAAGAAAGAACCTGGTGACAGGGTAAAAGGGAAGACCGGCAGCTCATAAGAAAGATTCCCCTGGTCTCGAACTAAACATTTCAGCTTAGCATTGAGCGCATTTCCGACGCGCGCAAATCCGCGCTACTCTTCCTATCTTCATTCTTTACAGTCCGATTGAGTCGGCGTTTCCTTTGTATCCTATATACCCCATCACTTGACCTATTAATTGAATGGGCAAGGGAAGCGAGCCCCTCCTGGCCGATAAAACGAATGCTCCCCCCCCCCCCCCCCCCCTCAGAGTGATAGTCTATCTAAACCACTAATTCAAACTGTGTGCGTGGCTGACTATCTCTATCACTATTTCTCACCGTGTCTTGGACTGGCTGGCTGGGTATGTCAAGAGCCTAATCCTCCGAAACGGTAAGCGATAAAAATACCCCGATTTTTTCTACGATCTCTGTGAACCATTAGGGGGTTTGAAAACCCTAATTTTTGGCGCGCGCAAATTGGTGCAACTATTGGTATCTTCGTTGTTAATGGTCGCATTGAAATGGGGTTTCGCCCGTAACCTACTTAGAGATCCAAATTTTAATACGAAATCCCGAAACAACGAGTTCCGACGATGAGCGAATTTAGACGGCGAGTTTAATTTGAACGATTACCTGAGATCCGGCGCGCGTTTGAACCCTGAACTGGACGATGTCAAGGTGGTAGGAAAGGTGGACGTCAGAACGGGTGGAACCTGTGGGCGCCATGGCAGGGACCTTACAAAGGTGGAGGAGGCGGTGAAGGGGAAACTGGGGGGGGGTTTCATTCAACTCTAATTTCAGATATATTCTAGTGTGTGATGCCCGATTAAGTGGTCGGCCGAGCGAAGCGAGGCCTTATGTCTGTGCTAGTCTATCTAACAGAGTATGTCACCAGCCATGGAAAAGGAAAAGGAGGTTTCACTTCATAGTAGGCTGGTGGTGGGCCAAAGACTGCTGAGAATAACGCAGGCTGGGCGCGTATCCTTTGTCGATAGTAAGTTTACCAGGTGCTCGCTGGTGGTTTGAAGTTCTCGTCTCATTCGGGGAATGAAACCTGCTCCCTCCAGACGGCGACCGGCGACCGGCGCCCGGCTGACGCCGCCACCTCCCTACATCCCAGAGATTAATATTTAATATTAATCAATATTAAATATTAAAAATCAATATCCATAAATTTTATGGATATTGAATTTTATTTAGCGGTAAGACAGTAGTGGGTGTAACCCGGAGCGATCTGTAGACGCAATGGCAAACCCCTTGGCCCTTATTAGTATCGAGGATACTCCCAGAGGTGTCGCTTGCGGGCGAATGCGGGATCAAATTGGGGGGGGGGGGGAAGATTCATTGAAAAGGAGTGGAGCTTTTGGGCACGTCTTGTAACACAGAAGGGCTTCCTTTTCCTTGTTCCACGGTCTCAGCGATAAAACCCCTATGAAATTCTGGAGCCAATTTTACGTCCAGAAAGGACATTGAGCGCAATTTCCGATCCGCGCAACTCTTCCTATCTTCGTCGTTTACAGTCTGATCGAGACGGCGTTTCCTCTGTAACCTACCCCATCACTTGATCTATTATTCAAATTGGCCGAGAAAGTGGTCAGCCGAGCGAAGCGAGGCCCTCCTGTCAGTGCTAGTTATTATAACTAGTGGGAATAAACTCATTAGGGGATACTGGAAAACCAGATAAAGACAGTAATATAATCGCTACGACCGGTGTACTGCTGTGAAAACGCATGTTCAATAATCGCAGTCTATTTCCCATTATAACGGTCCATTACACGTTCTAGGGAGCCTTTTAAATAAATATTATTCATTTATGATTCATTAAGTGCATCATCGCTTTTCGAAATGTTTCCGCTTAGTCGGTTAATGGGAAGTGGGAGGGATCTGAGGGGCGTTTTAAGGTTGAAGAGGGGGGGATGAAATAGGCGCCGAGGGCAGGTGCTGATCTGCGGATTAATTTTACGGCCCGGTAATCCTCGTAGTTCTGCAGAGAAAACGTGGAAGGCCCCTTTGGCATTAAGCTTCGTCCGAAAACGGGGGGAGAGATGGTGAAACGGAGGGGGACTGATACCTCCGGTGAAGGTGTTCGAAGGGAAATGCCTTGCCCACTTAGGAGGGCATGCTGTGAGAAAATCCTCTTGACCTACATACATCTCATAAAAGGCTTCTACAAGGGGGGAATCGCTACTAAAAAAACTAATATTTCACCTCATTTCCATCCTCATGTTTCTAGATTATGAAAATCTTGAAGGCACTTCGAGGCTAAGTTGACAAATTGGCTCAAGTAAGGCTCGTAGGGAATTCCATGGGCCATCTTGAACGCATCCTAAGAATCCCTTAAGTAAAATATTCGTTCACGTGAAAATTAGGTATCTAGAAGGGAATTATATTTGTTAGAAGGGGTTTTAACCCAATGAAAAAATCATCATCACATTCCAAAAACGCTGCAAATTTTACACAAGGGTTTATTATTCTTTGATATAGGTACGTTACTTGTGCAAAAATTATTTCAATATTAAATTTTACAATTATTCATTATTAAATTTTACATGTTTAAAAATATTTACATTAGATATATACAAAAGTCATTCATCCACCTCAAAACATTGAACTACAATCGATTTTTCAACATTTTCGACCGTGAAATTCCTTCGTTTCTCAGAGAGGAGTAGCTTCAGGGCGGAAAACGACGTCAAAAACACACACGATGGGCAAAAACTTGAAGGACGACAGCTCATCTGGGGTATTGACGACAAGTCAGAGGGCAATCCTCTCAAAATGTTTCCAACCTCCAGTCTAAATGACCAACCAGGGTTTTGCTCCAGGACGTGCCTGGAGTGAAGGGGCATCACTCCGTTTAGGTCATCGCCCTTTTACGGGATGAATGGGATTCAGCTTGGGTGCCATAAATCATACCTTCGGGATAATAGGTGACCCATATATGGGCATGGATCCATGTCAACAAATTTTTATAGAGAAATCCTCCAATTTTGAATAAATATGCAGATATATGCACAACATGGCCAATATATGCAGAAATCGTCAAAAATATACAAAATATGCAATTTAAATTTAACACACGGCAAACGCTTCAGAAACCCTCAAAACGCAAAAATAGAAAGATATACGCAATTTAAAGACATATGCAAAATATGCAAATTCCAGTCTCTAGTCATTACTAACTACAAGGTTACCTACTTGGTAAACTGGTTAAACCCTTACCGGTTAGGATGAGGCTTGTGACACATTCATACATACATGCTCGTCGCAGGTATCCAGGAACTATTTAACTCGCTTTCGTCCTCTTGGGACTATCCGAAGTAAAGTCCTATTGGATTATTGGATCATCTCGTAAAGGAGGCCCCTATACCTGGGTAGGTATATATTATTCACTTATTGATGTGTATCTCTAGATTAAGGGGCTATGCCCCTCAGTGAATTAATATTTGAGATATATTTATCATATTGATGTGTATCTCTAGATTAAGGGGCTATGCCCCTCAGTGAATTAATATTTGAGATATATTTATCATATTGATGTGTATCTCTAGATTAAGGGGCTATGCCCCTCAGTGAATTAATATTTGAGATATATTTATCATATTGATGTGTATCTCTAGATTAAGGGGCTATGCCCCTCAGTGAATTAATATTTGAGATATATTTATCATATTGATGTGTATCTCTAGATTAAGGGGCTATGCCCCTCAGTGAATTAATATTTGAGATATATTTATCATATTGATGTGTATCTCTAGATTAAGGGGCTATGCCCCTCAGTGAATTAATATTTGAGATATATTTATCATATTGATGTGTATCTCTAGATTAAGGGGCTATGCCCCTCAGTGAATTAATATTTGGGATATATTTATCATATTGATGTGTATCTCTAGATTAAGGGGCTATGCCCCTCAGTGAATTAATATTTGAGATATATTCAATACTTGAATATATTTATAGTGTTCCTGAAATAAATATTTTTATATAATAATAAATAATATATATTAGGGTGTATATAATTTATTTTCATTTTTTTGTATGAAAAAAAATAATTTTTTTACATTTGATATAATAAAAATGTTCCTCAAATATATATTTTTTAAAAAAATCAAAATAATTGATTTCTTATTTTTTAGGGGAAATAAGAATTTGTTATTTTAATAAATTAATATAGGATGATAGTGTAGTATACACATACCCCCCCCCCGGTAAAACCCAAAGGATGAAAGTATTTAAACCCCCTTAATCCCCCTGAAGGTGGACTCCTAAGAGATTATAGAATAAATTACTTAAGTCAAACCCTTAGACGGTGAGTAGATAGATATGAGAGTATTTCAAGGAATAAGTTCTAAATGATATAGAAATAAGTTGCTATAATAACCTACATTGAGAAATAAATATAGATCTAAATAAATTTAATTATAAAATTAAATAGTATACCTATACTTAATCTAAAGTATTGATATTATCAATATCTTATGGATAAAGTCAATGTTATATATATATATGTATATTACTATATATGTAATAAAATTACAATGAATAGTGAATTACTATTCCCCCGGAGGGGGAGGGGGCCGGAGGCCCCTATACCTGGGTAGGTATATATTATTCACTTATTGATGTGTATCTCTAGATTAAGGGGCTATGCCCCTCAGTGAATTAATATTTGAGATATATTTATCATATTGATGTGTATCTCTAGATTAAGGGGCTATGCCCCTCAGTGAATTAATATTTGAGATATATTTATCATATTGATGTGTATCTCTAGATTAAGGGGCTATGCCCCTCAGTGAATTAATATTTGAGATATATTTATCATATTGATGTGTATCTCTAGATTAAGGGGCTATGCCCCTCAGTGAATTAATATTTGAGATATATTTATCATATTGATGTGTATCTCTAGATTAAGGGGCTATGCCCCTCAGTGAATTAATATTTGAGATATATTTATCATATTGATGTGTATCTCTAGATTAAGGGGCTATGCCCCTCAGTGAATTAATATTTGAGATATATTTATCATATTGATGTGTATCTCTAGATTAAGGGGCTATGCCCCTCAGTGAATTAATATTTGAGATATATTTATCATATTGATGTGTATCTCTAGATTAAGGGGCTATGCCCCTCAGTGAATTAATATTTGAGATATATTTATCATATTGATGTGTATCTCTAGATTAAGGGGCTATGCCCCTCAGTGAATTAATATTTGAGATATATTTATCATATTGATGTGTATCTCTAGATTAAGGGGCTATGCCCCTCAGTGAATTAATATTTGAGATATATTTATCATATTGATGTGTATCTCTAGATTAAGGGGCTATGCCCCTCAGTGAATTAATATTTGAGATATATTTATCATATTGATGTGTATCTCTAGATTAAGGGGCTATGCCCCTCAGTGAATTAATATTTGAGATATATTTATCATATTGATGTGTATCTCTAGATTAAGGGGCTATGCCCCTCAGTGAATTAATATTTGAGATATATTTATCATATTGATGTGTATCTCTAGATTAAGGGGCTATGCCCCTCAGTGAATTAATATTTGAGATATATTTATCATATTGATGTGTATCTCTAGATTAAGGGGCTATGCCCCTCAGTGAATTAATATTTGAGATATATTTATCATATTGATGTGTATCTCTAGATTAAGGGGCTATGCCCCTCAGTGAATTAATATTTGAGATATATTTATCATATTGATGTGTATCTCTAGATTAAGGGGCTATGCCCCTCAGTGAATTAATATTTGAGATATATTTATCATATTGATGTGTATCTCTAGATTAAGGGGCTATGCCCCTCAGTGAATTAATATTTGAGATATATTTATCATATTGATGTGTATCTCTAGATTAAGGGGCTATGCCCCTCAGTGAATTAATATTTGAGATATATTTATCATATTGATGTGTATCTCTAGATTAAGGGGCTATGCCCCTCAGTGAATTAATATTTGAGATATATTTATCATATTGATGTGTATCTCTAGATTAAGGGGCTATGCCCCTCAGTGAATTAATATTTGAGATATATTTATCATATTGATGTGTATCTCTAGATTAAGGGGCTATGCCCCTCAGTGAATTAATATTTGAGATATATTTATCATATTGATGTGTATCTCTAGATTAAGGGGCTATGCCCCTCAGTGAATTAATATTTGAGATATATTTATCATATTGATGTGTATCTCTAGATTAAGGGGCTATGCCCCTCAGTGAATTAATATTTGAGATATATTTATCATATTGATGTGTATCTCTAGATTAAGGGGCTATGCCCCTCAGTGAATTAATATTTGAGATATATTTATCATATTGATGTGTATCTCTAGATTAAGGGGCTATGCCCCTCAGTGAATTAATATTTGAGATATATTTATCATATTGATGTGTATCTCTAGATTAAGGGGCTATGCCCCTCAGTGAATTAATATTTGAGATATATTTATCATATTGATGTGTATCTCTAGATTAAGGGGCTATGCCCCTCAGTGAATTAATATTTGAGATATATTTATCATATTGATGTGTATCTCTAGATTAAGGGGCTATGCCCCTCAGTGAATTAATATTTGAGATATATTTATCATATTGATGTGTATCTCTAGATTAAGGGGCTATGCCCCTCAGTGAATTAATATTTGAGATAAACTATAAAAAAAATATTTATTTCTCAAAAGATACTTTAACACAAACTATTTTTATTAACAATAAAATAAACATATTTTTAAAAACTAATTATCAAATTAAACTGAATTTCACAGTCACCTTATTAATGTAAATAATAATGCTAATTTAGCTTTAATTTGTCATTCTAGATTTATTTTCCAATAAATCTACTTTGTTACGACTTATCTCATTAAACATGAGAGCGACGGGCGATGTGTGCATAAATTAGAACATTAATCAATTATTTTATATAAAATTAATTTACTATCAAATCCAAATTCAAATATATTTTAAATATATCTTTCCCATATATTAATAATGTAACCCATCTCTACTTTAATATTATTACACCTTGACCTAACATTCTTTTTTAAAAAAACCCAGAAAATTCCTTTATAAGACATTCATGATAGAGGTATATAAACCAAATTAAAGTAATATTAATTGTGGATTATCAATTACAGGACAGGTTCCTCTGAAAAGATAAATTACCGTGATGCTTGGAAAGGGAGGATAAGAAAATTCTAAAACCAAGTTTTACTTGTACCGAGAAGTTCAGGACTTTCCGGGGATCCGGAACTTCTTTTGAAAACCATCTTCCCCCCGTATAAAGTCGTTTGACCTGTCCACGGCAACGTTGATAAAATAGAGGGTATAAAGTTGACCGGTTTCTTAAATCGTTCTCTACCAGGAGCACCAGTTCTTTGGCGAGGGAATCCATTCGGCTTCCATTAAAGGAAGTAAATTCTATTAGACCGGGATGTTTATTGTCTCCACTGCGGCATTCCCGCGCTTTGTGACAGTTCAAGGCAACCGTATGCTTTATTCTTTGAATTGAAAAATCTTAACCCCAATTGGTTTATTTATGTTAAATGTAATTGTATACGTGGTAACAATATTCAGCAATCGCAGTGAGCTTGTACAGAATATACAGCCATTCAAGGGTATAACAGGCCCATCTCTGAAATGATCCATTCCGCGGAATGGTCAGAATTTGGTGAACCGAGGTGAACCTAGATGGTAAACCGGTATTTTGTCAAAATTTCAGATTTTCGAAAAAATCTACCACTCAAAACGGTTCGTACGGCGGACGGACATTTCAATTATGAAAATTTCAAACACATTTAATGTGCACATCTTGAAATGGACCTACCTATAAAGACAAATTTTGAGGCCGATCAAAGTTTTCGACCTTTGACAAAAATACATAGGAATATTTTTCCCTGAAAAATCAACCAAAAGGCAATGTTTTTACAATCACTGTCGGTTCTCTCTCTACTCGTTTAATGGTTGATTCTCCTCCTCATTCCTTACAAGACACTCTGCTTTTGGTTTATTATTCTTGGAATATACACCTATGTTTTCGCGACGGGGGTCGACGACTCTGATTGGCCTCAAAATTTGACATTATCCGTTTCAAGAGGTCTACAGTCTAAATCCTAAATGTCCGTCCGCCGTCCGGGCCGTTTTGGGCAGTAGGAAATTTTTTTTTAAATCTGAAATTTTGACAAAATACTCGGTTTACCATCTAGTTGTGCCCGCAAGGTTTTCAGTCCGATCCCGTTATGGGGTTAAAACGGGGCTAGGGGAGGTTTTTTTAAACGGTTTTCGGCAACGTGGTCGAGTTAGGTATCGTTTTCGAAGTATTTTTGAACGTATAATACATTTTTGGGGGTCCCTGATCGATCCGATTTCAATGTGAAGATCTATAAAGCTTTCATGGGGCAACAAATGGGATTTTTGAAGGATCCTAGGAGGTTAAATATTTTTCGAGTAAAAATAAAGAATTTTTGAAAAAACAATTTCTCTGAAAAAAAAACAAAAAAATGTTTTCTTTGAAAAAAAAAAGCAAAAAAATTTTTTTCCGAAAATGTTTTTATTGACACAGAAATAATTTTTGCACAAGTAACCTATTATATCAAAGATTAATAAACCCTTGTGTAAAATTTGCAGCGGTTTTTCGTACTTTTACCTTCTTGCCAGTCCGTGAAATGGTCACATTTGGTTTATTATTCTTGGAATATACACCTATGTTTTCGCGACGGAGGTCGACGACTCGGATCGGCCTCAAAACTTGACATTATCCTTTTCAAGAGGTCTACATTCAAAATCCAAAATGTCCGTCCGCCGTCCGCCGTCCGGGCCGTTTTGGGCAGTAGGAATTTTTTTAAAAATCTGAAATTGTGACAAAATACTTGGTTCACCATCTAGTTGTGCCCGCAAGGTTTTCAGTCCGATCGCCTAAACCCGTGGGGCGCTTTGGGGCTAAAATGGGGCTACAGGAGGGTTTTTTTTAAAGGCTTTTTTAAGCTATGGGATCGAGTTAGGTGTCGTTTTCGAAGTATTTTTGGACGTAGAATCCATTTTTGGGGGTCCCGAAACGATCCGATTTCACTGTGGCGATCTATAGGGCTTTCATGGGGCTAAAAATGGTATTTTTGAAGGATCACAGGAGGTTAAATATTTTTCGAGTAAAAATTAAAAATTAAAAAAAAAATTTTTTTTGGAAAAAAAATCCAAAAACTATATCAAAGAACAATAAACCCTTGTGTAAAATTTGCAGCGTTTTTTCGTACTTTTACCTTCTTGCCTGTCCGTGAAATGGTCACTTTTTTGCTGCCCCTCCAGCGGAATGGTCAATTTTCGACTCATTTCACGGTTGCGTCAGCCTTCCTGCCTATTTCAGGAAATGGTCAAACTCCTGACCATTCCGCTAAATGGGTAATTTCAAAGATAGGCCGTAACATCTAAATTATTCACTTGTGCATAAACAAAATGAAAATTTATAGTGTAGATGATACATTTATTTTAAATATTCATTCGCCAGTCAACTCTCTTCATTTCAATAATTCACGTTAACATCTAACTTTTGAGAATACCGTAATTCACTTTAACCAGGCTCCGCTGGGTGTTAAATAACTAGCTTCTACTCCGTCCGTGCGTCTCCTGAATATTTGATATCTTTAGGATTAAACTGACTGAACGTCGAAAATTTCAATTCCGACAAGATGAAGAAAATGGGGTTGAGAGGAAACGTGTTTTTCCGATTCTCTTCTGATCCCTGAGGTGAGATCAGAAGTGAAACCTGCGGACGTGAATAAATTTCCCTAATCAGAGTTTTTTTTTTCCGATTTCGAATTGAATCCCACTGACAGACTTGCTTTGGAATTCAAATCATTTCCTATTTGGTTTTCATTAGCCCATTCTCGCTGATATTCGAGTCGTCATATCTTTGATAAGAAGGCCCAGCGGGTGTAAATGTGTGATTTTAACGATGAAACGAAATGATTGGGTTTTATCGAGACAAATACACGATAGGTCAACATACTCATTGATTTAATTAAATCAGAGTATGTTTTTCCTTTTGAAACAATCAACAGTCTTGTATGAAGTCCCCCTCTTGAGTAAAGCCCCCGTTTCTACATTCACCTCAGGGGAACCTCAAAATTGTAGTTTCTGTGTCCAGAATTAGCCGAGCTGAACTTTCTGGCTCGGTAGCGAACGACTGGAATAAAAGTTACGGGCGCCATTAAAATATTTAAACCTCTCTGTAGAAAAGTTCTGGGAAAGTTGGGAGAGTTTCTCTTCAGGAAAGAGCTGCCCTAAGCAGTTTCACGTGAATGAGCGTCGTGTTTTATTCATACAATGGCCCGTTCCAAAGTGCTGATGTTGAAATAGGGCTGTCTTGGGGTTGTCAGGTTCCTTTCCCCGTACTGACCAGGTTACACTACAAGTGAAGTAGATTGGTTTGGCTAATTTGTACAAAACTTAATTATGGTCATTACGCCACTGGAAAACAATTGGCTGTTTTAAAGTTGCTGTGTTTGATTGTGTCTTTTCTGTTTTGTGTGCTGCTCAACGTGGGGGGTTCGAAGAAATTTTGTTGCTGTACAGAGCCGTTTATGAGTTAGGGGGCTTCCCACTGTTACGTCAGCCAACCTCCAGTCGTTCCGCCCTGAGGGGCGGTCGTTGCGGCTTGGCGGGCCGCTCTCTTCACGTGGTCGGTATGGAACGTTGTGAAAGTGAAAGGATTCATTCAGAAGGTGAATTACAGTTGTGGGGGGTTTGCCCCTTCGTTTGTAGCTGTTTTCCCGCCCGCTGGATGTAGTACCGGCGGGCCATGGTGTCTCTGCCTTCCCATTCGAAGACGGGAAGAATTTAACATTAACATTTTCATTTTCTGTTCATTATACAATGTCTACGCAGTTCACACCGCGCGAAGAGCGGAAGCACGTTTTTCAGAAATTTTTCGGTTGTAGCTCCGAAACTATTAGTCCGATTCCAAATTTCTTTTTTTCACGTGAAAGCTGATTAAATTACCCGTCGCAGCTAGTCCGTGTGAAATTTCGATTTGAGCTTTGATAAGGGAATGAAATAAGAACGTTTTATGAAAAACGTGCTCGTAGATGATCACATTTCTTGTTTCCACACTTTTCGACGAATACTAAGGGCACTTTTGTTGTTTCAATAGACATGCAATGTGCCGTTACTTATATAAAATTTAATCAGCTTTCTGATTAAAAAAAGAAAAGTAAGATCGGACGAACCTTTCCCGATTTATAGGCAAAATGTGCAAAGAATCATGTTTTATTCACAATTTGCCACTTTTTTGCCGTGCCCGCCCCTCCCTTATCGAAGCTCAAATCAAAATTTTACACGGAATAGCTGCGATGGAGAATTTAATCAGCTTTCACGAGAAAAAAATAAATTTGGAATCGGACCAATAGTTTCTGAGCTACAACCGAAAACGTTCTGAAAAACGAGGATTTTCCGTGCTCCCGCCCTCCGCGTGGTGTCAGATTGGATTCTTATTTACGGCTGTAACTTAGCAGCTATTCGGTCAGAGAAACATGTGACTAGTGAAATTGTCATACGGTGTCAGGGTACCTTAGGTGGGGGGTTCGGGGGACCGATTGTTGTGTTTAATAGTGTTTTTAGGCTTCGGAAGTCTGGAATACGAAGATTTTGGCTTAGTTAGAAAAAAATGGTCAAACTTCAGCACGCTCTAGCGGCCAAACGGAGAATGCTAACGAAGCGTTTTTGGTCTCATTGTTTAGGAAATTTCATCAGCTTTAATTTCGTATGAAGTAGTCATGTCGCTAGGACGCATGGTTTCCGAGTTAAAGGTAAAAAGCCAAAAAAAAGGACGGAAATGTCGCCATTTTCATGGTGAAGCCATATCAGAATCTAGTAGATAACCAAATTTTCGGATTCAGCACCCCAGAAAACGTATAGGTCCGTCGAGAAAATTCTTTAGGTATTTTTTCCGTTCCAAACTACCTAATGACAGGACTAATATGTTGCAGGTATAAATGGGCTGATTTTGCATAATTCAGGTGACCTGCTGCATGAAAATATGGCAGCATCGCACCAACTGTGTCCAAATGTAACTGCCAGTTACCCGTTCTTTCTGCTCGAACGAATAGTAAAACCAGGTTGACTAGGGACAATTCCTGCAGCCAAAGTCGAGATGTTCGGCTCAGGGGGAAGAATTGAGAGACCAGAAGAAAATGACCCTAGGGATGTATAAAATCGATGGTGAAAAATTTTGCTTGTTCCTAATTTTTGAGTTTTCAGGCCCAAAAATGGCTTCGTTTACTGGACTATGATCCCCTCACTCGATTCCAACACCTCCCCATCATCAGATTTCAGTTCTTTGATGCCGTCTCTTCAAAATCTCTCTCAACTTAAATGGTGTGACTACCTGACGTGTGTTCCTTTTACTCCCAACTTCCTCATCGTTCTGCCCGAAACCCCAGAATTTCACGATTATTATATTTTACAAACTCTTTTTTGCCAAATGAATTTTTCATTTTCTACAAATAGGATTTTTGAAAAATCCCAGGCTGTGGAATATTTCCCGAGTAAAAAAAAATTAAAAAAAAAAAAAAAAACACATTTTCCGAAATTTGTTTATTGACAAGGAATTAAACTTTTACACAAGTAACGTAAATCAAAGGATCATAAACCGTCGTGTAAAATTGCCAACGTTTTTCACACATCATCCTGGGACTTGCCAGTTCCTCGTAGACAATACTCATTGCGATGAACTCAGCTTCAGCCAAAGACAAAGCTTCGTTCATTTTGTATATATAAAAGTGTTCCAATTGCTCATCTATAGGTATGGAATTCGTTCCTGATCATAGTTTTCTGGAGTTTCCTCCTTACTTTTCTTCCTTCTGGTGTGCGTCATTTCATGTCTTTTCAGGTGAGATGTTTGGCTGCATCTGTACTCACAGTGACTGCACTTGTAAGGCTTCTCTCCAGTGTGTGTCATTTCATGATTCTTCAAGTTAGGTGTTTGACTGCATCTGTAATCACAATGACTGCACTTGTAAGGCTTCTCTCCTGTGTGCGTCATTTCATGATTCTTCAATTGAGATGTTCGACTACATCTGTACTCACAGTGACTGCACTTGTAAGGCTTCTCTCCAGTGTGTGTCATTTCATGATTCTTCAATTGAGATGTTTGGCTGCATCTGTACTCACAGTGACTGCACTTGTAAGGCTTCTCCCCAGTGTGTGTCATTTCATGGTTCTTCAAGTGAGATGTTTTACTGCATCTGTACTCACAGTGACTGCACTTGTAAGGCATCTCTCCTGTGTGCTTCATTTCATGTCTCTTCAAGGAACCTGAATCAATGCATCTGTAGTCACAGTGACTGCACTTGTAAGGCTTCTCTCCAGTGTGTGTCATTTCATGGTTCTTCAAGTGAGATGTATGACGGCATCTGTACTCACAGTGACTACACTTGTAAGGCTTCTCTCCAGTGTGTATCATTTCATGGTTCTTCAAGGATCCTGAATCAATGCATCTGTAATCACAATGACTGCACTTGTAAGGCTTCTCTCCAGTGTGCATCATTTCATGTCTCCTCAAAGAAATTGATGCACTGCATCTGTACTCACAATATTTGCACTTGTAAGGCTTTTCTCCTGTGTGCATCATTTCATGTCTCTTCAAGTAACCTGAATCAATGCATCTGTAGTCACAGTGACTGCACTTGTAAGGCTTCTCTCCAGTGTGCATCATTTCATGTCTCCTCAAAGAAATTGATGCACTGCATCTGTACTCACAATATTTGCACTTGTAAGGCTTCTCTCCAGTGTGCGTCATTTCATGTCTCTTCAAGGAACCTGAATCAATGCATCTGTAGTCACAGTGACTGCACTTGTAAGGCTTCTCTCCAGTGTGTATCATTTCATGGTTCTTCAAGTGAGATGTTTGACTGCATCTGTACTCACAGTGACTGCACTTGTAAGGCATCTCTCCTGTGTGCGTCATTTCATGATTCTTCAATCGAGATGTTCGACTACATCTGTACTCACAGTGGCTGCACTTGTAAGGCTTCTCTCCAGTGTGTGTCATTTCATGTCTCTTCAAGGAACCTGAATCAATGCATCTGTAATCACAATGGCTGCACTTGTACGGCTTCTCTCCTGTGTGCATCATTTCATGATTCTTCAATCGAGATGTTCGACTGCATCTGTAATCACAATGGCTGCACTTGTAAGGCTTCTCTCCTGTGTGCGTCATTTCATGATTCTTCAAGTGAGATGTATGACGGCATCTGTACTCACAGTGAGTACACTTGTAAGGCTTCTCTCCAGTGTGTATCATTTCATGGTTCTTCAAGGATCCTGAATCAATGCATCTGTAATCACAATGTCTGCACTTGTAAGGCTTCTCTCCAGTGTGCATCATTTCATGTCTCCTCAAAGAAATTGATGCACTGCATCTGTACTCCCAATATTTGCACTTGTAAGGCTTTTCTCCTGTGTGCGTCATTTCATGCCTCTTCAAGGAACCTGATACACTGCATCTGTAGTCACATTGATTGCACTTGAATGGCTTCTCTCCTGCGTGAGCCTTTATGCGTTTTTCCAATTGAAATTTTGTACTGCGTTTTTGACCTCCCAATTTGCCTTTGTTGTCGTGTTGCGGCTTCTCCCTCATGTGACCCTTCATATGAATGCGAAGTCCACTTTTCAAATCACACCCATAACCGCAGGTGTAACATGTGAACAACATGTTTGAAGGAGTTTGGCTTCTTGTAGATCTTCTTCCGAGCCCAAGCAGGGTTGTCAAGCTGCCAACAGCACTTCGAAGATTGAATACCTGAGGAAATGTTCAGTTATATTAAAGTTTGAATGTCTATTATAGCATGTAAGTCAATCAAGTTGGTAGGTGATAGGGTGACCAGAGGGCGTACACTGCTCTTCCTTGGGTGACATGTGGCTCAAAAGTATTGCAGGTAGGATTGCTGCTAGCTAGGGTAGTTAAATTAAAATTAAAACGCTGGAAGCTCCTTTAAAGCCATCCCTCGATTTATCACTACAAGTGGCCATTGACGCTTCCGTGACGAGCTTTACATCAATCTCCTCCGCTTGGAAATGACATGGAAGCCAATGTAAAGTAGAGATCGGTTTTCAATCATTTTTTTCTATTTCATCATCACTGAATTTCGATGTCACTGGCGGTTCGAATAGGTCGTCTCAGCTTCTCAGGCGCGACTCATGAGGGAGGCAGCGTCGCAACTGCACCCCCTCAATGCAGAAGGGCGTGAGGGGGGGCTACGTATTACCTACCTAATTAGTTACCTACCTAAAAATGAATCAAAACTCCTTGGCTCGAATATCTACGTAAGGACTACAACCAAATTATAGACCTTACATAGTTCACGGAATGTCTGAAAAGCCTGTGTTGATAGTACAATGATAACGGATTCATCCTCCATTTTTGAGAGCACTGCACCTCTTGAGACGATTTTTTGGCATGGACCTTATGGAACAACGAACTAAGTGTGAAGGCAGAAATTACGAAATGTGGTGCAGATTCGGGGACTGCACACCCTTCCTGTGATTGGCCAACTTTTATCACCAGATGATAAATCACCACCACGTTCAGTGTTGGCAGGCTTCGTTCATGGGCAGGGAATTTTCGTTTGGAATGAGGATCAAATCTGACCCAAATCATGGAAAAAAATAGGGGCTTACTTTTGGAATATTTTGAACACTTTTTGGTGTTGATATATTACTTTGTATGGTATGAAATCATAAAATTTCGATTTATTTCGTTTCTGATTTAATCAGTTTTCCCAATTTTTGTGGGGAAACTGCGTATTTTTTACCAGAAGCTGCAGGTTGAGGGGATGGCATTAGAGGTTCTTCCATGTTTTTTGGGAAGTGTTTTCTAAACTCCGTGATCTGCGTTTGTCTCATTTATAAGTTTTTTATTCGTTCGTTTCATTGTTAATTTCATAAAGCTTTTGATGAATAACTGTATTGATTTCATCTTGAGGGAGTTTTCCAGTTTAGGCGTGAGTGAGAAGTGTGCCATTCGCGACATGGGACGGCCAACCCTATGTCATGTAGGTAGGTATTTTGAAACGAAAGGAAACAGGTAGGTAATAGTTAATTGGAATTTTTGAACGAATAAATAAATACATGAACTATAGCAAATCTTAAGATCAATTGATAGTACTTTTTTCAAACTGTATTTGGTGCAATAATATTTTCATAAAATATAATCACGAATCCGTGATTGCACCTCCTTGTTTGGCCATCACCAGTCGCGCCTGCTCAGCTTATCATCTGGCAGTATTCATTTGATCTGGTAGTGATGTCAAGTCTGCGCAAACAGTGCAGTAGCTAGACTCAATAACTTTTTTCATGAACGAAAATAAAGTATTTTATACCTACATAACACTGGTCTCAAGAAAAAAAAGTGACCTGCGAGTTTTTGGGGATGGTGAATCCGAAAATGATTGTCCTTACACAAAACCTGAAGTGTTTTCTTAACATTTCGGCTATGATATACAGTGGGGTGTCGTATTCTTGGACGAAGAATCCTGTTCTTGGGCTCCAAATGAAACTTTTGAAGGTTCACCTATTAGGCTTTTGACTTTTTGACGACGGGAGTTTATTCGGCCTTCACCAAATCTCGGGAGTTTTTTTTCTGGTAACCTATTACATTCTTTCTCAAATTCGCGGACGGAGGCGTTTTTTTTTTTCGTACAACCAAATATTCGAACTCACCACCCCAAAAACAAGTAGATCCGTCGAGGAACGTTCTTTAGGTATTTTTCCTCTGATTCAATTCTCACATGTAATAACTGGACTCAGGGCCCACACCGCCCAAACACATCTGCAGGTCCCTTTCCCATCACCGTCACTATTCACGCAGGTCCTTGACACGGCCACCGAAGGGCCCAAGTAACGGGTTCCTTTTGAGAGCGAGAACTAGACCTCTAACATTCCTGCTCAAACGTTTTGGTAGGAAATAATTAACAAAAACGCTGCAAATTTTACTGAAGGGTTTATTATTCTTTGATATAGGTTACTTCTGCAGAAATTCTGTTTGACATCCTCCTTGGCTTTGCTGGCCTAAGTGCGTTGGGGTGTTCTTAGGAGGTGCTTCGGGTGAATAAAAACTACCCTTCCGTATGTGTCCCAAGCTTTCGACTGTATTCAGTCATCTTCACAGGGTTATATACTTAGTTTATAATACACGATGACGTTACGAGCTCCTCGCCCCAGTCATCGGGCGCCGCCTGGGTTGTGGTGTCGGGCATAGGTTGTTGATTGCAAAATTTGCAATATTTAATAGATCTTTGTGCTGTTGTGGTATATTGAATGATGGGGTGAAGTTACATTGCTGTTGGGTTATCGGATGCGGTGCGGCGGTTGGACGGGGTAGTTTTAGTGGGAAAAATAAAATTAATTTATACAGAATTACGAAAATTGAGTGCAAAATTTGAAGGGAAGTCGAAAGCTTGGGACACATACGGAAGGGTAGTTTTTATTCACCCGAAGCACCTCCTAAGAACACCCCAACGCACTTATTATGTGTCAATGAAAAACATTTTTATAATTTATTTTCAATTTTTTTTTTGTTATTTACTTGAAAAATATTTGACCTCCTGGGAATTTTGAAAATCCCATTTTTAGCCCCGTAGATCACAACAGTGAAATAGGATCGTCCGGGACCCCAAAAAATTTATTCTACGTCCAAAAATACCTCGAAAACGACACCTAACTCGACCCCTTAATCGAAAACCCTTCCATAGCATTTGAATATTAAAACAATTCCTGCTGCCCAAAACGGCTCGGGCGGCGGGCGGACATTTCGTTTTCGGATTCTGGACCTCTTGAATGGGATAATGTCAACTTTCGAGGCCGAGCATAATTGACGAAGGCTACTAGGTATTCACCTTATGGTTTATTATTCTTGGAATAATACACCTTTGTAATTGCGACGGAGGCAGACGACTCCGATCGGCCTCAAAAGTAACTTTTGTCAATCCCAAATGACAACAACTGTTGTCATTATCCCCCCCGCCGTCCAAACCGTTTTGGGCAGTAGGCATTTTTTAATAACTGAAAATTTGACAAAATAAGTACTCGGTTTACCATCTAGTTGTGCCCGCAAGGTCTTCAGCCTGATCGCTCAAACTCGTTTGGTGCTATGGGGGGGGGGGGGGGGGATAATACGAAAATTTTCAATGATGTCGAGTCAGGTTATCGACGTATTTTTGGACGTAGACTCCATTTTCTGAGGATCCAGAACGATCCGATTTCACTGGGAGGGATCTATAGGGCTTTCATGGGGCCTTTTTTGACGGACCCCAGGAGGTCAACTATTTCCCTGGAGAAAAAAGAAAATTTCTTTTTAATATTTACAAAAACATTCATGGTTTTTCCAATTTTACACTGAATTAAATTTTTTACGAGTAACCTAGGTATCAAGGAATAATAAACCCTTGTGTAAAATTTGCAGTTTTTTTTCATGAATACTTTAGGTACCTCATTTTGTTCTACAAACTTCTGTTAACTATCCCGTTCGTTTCTCAGATATGAGGAAAAGCCCCCAGATGACAAAGGCGTTTTTGAGTTTTTTAATTCATCTCCGTTGTCGTTCGTTTGATGGCAGAATTCGTGTTTGCGTTTTTCAGACTTCACGGTTCTGAGTCTGGGCTTACACAGGCCTATCTCCTGACGAAAAACCATATGTAGATTTCGTTAATAACGAATTTCGTTATTATTCTTATGAAATACAGATTACCCCTGTTTTTTCTTTTTTTTTCCTCATAACTGAACCAGGCAGTTCTGAACACGGGACAAAAAGGGGTCTGACGATGGCTCCGGGTGCGGTCATCATTTACTCTTCCTACTGTAGAACGACACTACATCGATTCCAAATCAGGACTGAATCTGTTCAATTACCAAATACTTCATCCCAAGGCCCAAACACTAACTGGCAATTATAGTTGAACTATTCTACTTCACCTAATCGGAGGTTTTGGTACGTGGCCCTTCTTCCAACAACATCTGGTCACCCCACATAATATAACATGCTGTAATAACTCACGTTGATCCGAAGCTCTAGAAGTATTTTTTCAAACTGAATTCAACTCGTTTCACGTTGGAATGTTAGTTGCTGACTGGCCCTTCGTGTGATTCAGAGGAGAGAACACCCACAGGGCCACACCCTCTTTCTACCTGAGCCCTACCTACCTCCTGTTGTCTGCACCACAATGGAATGCACCTCATGTCCTGAATGAGGTCGAGAGTAAACCAGATCCCAAGTTGCTATTAATATTTTAAAACGCTGCAGAACACACACAAATGTTTTACATACCTAATAGATAATATCTATTAGGAAAGGTAATACCTTAGAATATTATATTCTTCGAAGTAGAAAAATAATTAATTGTAAATAATGACTTGTGAAAATTAATTCTGTCATATTGGGGTTTTTGCTATCAACCCTTCACAAAATTAATTTTTACAATTATTGTAATAATTAATTCCGTGTCACTAAAAAATATTTTTGAAAAAATGAAACATTTTCTGTAAAATGTTTGCACACATGTGGAACCTCGAAGAATGGATTCGGAAAATTCCTGGGATCCTTCTAAAATCCCATTATTAGCCCCATGAAAGACCTATAGATCGCCACAGTGAGATCGGATCGTTCCGGGACCCCCAAAATTGGGTTCTACGTCCAAAATTACTTCGAAAACGACACAGCTTGGTTCCCTGCCGGAAGCTCTGCACTAGGGATTCAACTATCGGAGAACAATATTGATATTCGATAGGTATAATATATCGTATAAAAAAAAACATCACGATATTGATATATCTGATGTTTTTCAAAAAAATAGAAAAATTATATTTTATTAATGATTTTTGTTGTCTCCTACATTAACGTTCTTTACCCCTCGCTAAATCTATTATAGAACAATTATTAATTTCCAAGAAGAAAATTACTTTTCAGAAAACGGAAAAAAAAAACGGTGCATATTTTACACAAGGGTTTATTATTCTTTGATATAGGTTACTTGTACAGACATTTAATTCTGTCAATAAAAAAATTTAAAAAAAATTTTTTTTCTGATTTTTATATTTCAAAAAAAATTTTTGGGGGGATTTTTTTTCAAAAATGTGTTTTTTCAAAAATTCTTTAATTTTTACTCGAAAAATATTTAACTTCCTGGGATCCTTCAAAAATCCCATTTTTAGCCCCATGAAAGCCCTATAGATCGCCACAGTGAAATCGGATCGTTCCGGGACCCACAAAAATGGATTCTACGTCCAAAAATACTTCGAAAACGACACCTAACTCGATCCCATAGCTAAAAGCCTTCAAAACACCCCTCCTGTAGCCCCATTTTAGCCCCATAGCGCCCCACGGGCTTGGACGATCGGACTGAAAACCTTGCGGGCACAACTAGATGGTAAACCCCAAGTATTTTGCCAAAACTTCAGATTTTTAAAAAAATTCCTACTGACCAGAACGGCCCGGACGGCGGACGGCGGACGGACATTTTGGATTTTGAATGTAGACCTCTTGAAACGGATAATGTCAAGTTTTGAGGCCGATCCGAGTCGTCAACCTCCGTCGCGAAAACATAGGTGCATTATTCCAAGAATAATAAACCAAAAAAGTGACGTCTAAAAGCTTAAAAACAATTTTTCGCTTAGTGTGTAAAATTTGCTGAAATTTATGGATAATGAAATGTTTTCGTTACACAGCATCATCTTTCCCTGATAGATGCAGGCATAATTCGAAAAATATCAGAAAATTTCGAAAAATTTTATGGTTGGAGCCTATTTAGCCCTACCTTTTTACCCCTCTATTATTATTATTCCCGATTTATAATTTACCGATGGCACAAAAAATAATTTGTATTGATTCCAATAACTGTCTGCAAGTGCATTCTCAACTCTCTCGATCGCTCGCCCCAGTGACAGTCGCTCAACGCGCTAAATTTAACGGGAATTGAGAGAGAAATCGTCTTCCCACACACCACATGGGTCTTGCTCTGAGGAGGTCGTCATTCCGTGTGGAGTAAAGCAGGGTAGTATTCTTGGTCCTATTCTCTTCCTTTTGTACATCAATGACTTTCCAAGCCAATTCTTGGACTCTCTAGCCATTTTTCTTTTTGCCGATGATATAACCAGCCTGGCAAGGGGATCATCTCGTGATGAGCTTGACCAAGACTCATTAAACAAATCCAATACTATAGAGAGATGGTGTATTGCAAACGGCTTGGTCTTAAACAAAAAGAAAACCCAGACTCTTGAATTGGGGCTAAACCGACGTCTTGACCAATCGGTCAACTTCCTGGGCTTGAGAATCGACAACCGTCTTTCGTGGTCTTCTCATATCGAAGCACTGTCCCCTAAGTTATCGTCTTCCATCTTCATGATCAGAAGGCTGAGAGGTGCCGTTTCTGATGAGGTCTTGCGCTCAGTTTATCATGCTTGTTTTGCTAGCAGAGCTACTTGTTGTATCGTTGCTTGGGGCAGCTCCAATCACGCTATAAAGGTGTTCAAGCTCCAAAAGCGCGCCATCAGAATTCTGGCTAATCTCCCTTGGAATGAGTCTTGTAGGGGTTATTTTGCTCGCCTAAGGTATTCTTACTATACCTAGTGCTTACATCTTGGCTGTTCTCAACCTAATGAAGTCCAATTTGTCGCTCATCCCAGTAGTGTCCGAGGTGCACCATCATAACACCCGCTCACTAGGCAACCTTGTTGTCCCATTTACCCGCCTCAGTGCGGCTCAGCGCAACAATCCGTTTCAAGTGGGGACTCGTTTGTTCAATGCGCTGCCCCATAATGTCAGAATGTTATCCATTAAAGCGTTCTCCAGGGTGATCAAAGCCCACCTTCTTAAAGCTGAATTATACACCTTGGAGGATTTTTATAAGATCAAGTGGGGTGTTGCAGCCTGTTGACGGTGTTGTGTTCAGTGCTAGTTTAAGTGCCCCCCATACCAGTGCATGTGTTAGCTTAAATCAAATTTTCTTAGATGTGAATAGTTCTCTTGGTCATTCTTGTTCTCCCCTGTAAGCAGAGTGTGTTTAGCCTTTTACATGTGATTGTTTTTATATGTGAACTATCATTTATTACTCATGTCTGACGTTTGCCCTGTCAAATTGGCCTTGGCAAATAAATAAATTCTTGATTCTTGATTCTTGATTCACAATATATCCGAAATTAGTGTGGAATGAACCCAAAATTTCCCCCCAAAGTTTCCCCGCCTCTCCACCTTTCCAAGGTCCCTGGCACCCTCCGTTCTCCCGTTCTCTCCATCCTTCCGAGGTCCCTGGCACCCTCCCAAGACACACGGCTGACACGCGCAGGATCTGTTCAAATCGTTCAAATTAAACTCGCCATCTAAGTTCGCCGATCAACGGAATTCGTTAATCGGGATTTCTTATTAAAATTCGGATCTCTAGTAGGATACGGAGGAAACGCCGACTCAATCAGACCGTAAACAACGAAATAGTGAGGGTTGCGCGAATTTGCGCTCATCGAAAATTTCGCTCAACCCGCTCATCAGACGTAAAATTGACTGAGGAATTCAAATTCGTCAAAATATTTTGGGGTTTCCATTTAAAATAAGAAAGTTGGGCGCAAATGCGCCTATTTGCGCGCATCTCAGGGGGAGCTCAACTACCCCCCCCCCCCTAAGAACACCTAAACGGGACGCCCAACCCATAGAAAAAATTGCCGTATTTTTATCGCTTACCGTTTCGGAGCAGAAGGCTTGTGACATACTCTACCAGCCAGCCACAGACACGGTGAGAATTAGTGCCCCGTTGTATGGGGTGTTCCACAACCGTAACTGTTCCAAAAGTTGTTTTATCTTCAATAAAACAAAAGTTTGTTACAGACTTTTTTTCACTGCTGATACCTTTTCTGTATCCATTGTTTTGAATCGAAAGGGTTGAAATTCTTTCCAAAATAGAATTGCCGATTTGTTCATGAAGTCATTTTTTTCTGTCAAACTTCGGGTAATTCTTACATGGTCTAACATCAAAATGTTGTGCGGTTTTGTAATTTATATACATAATTTATTGCTCGTGTAGCGAACTTTTTTTTTTTTTTTTTTTTCGTTTTCCCCGAAAAAATTAAAACTGGATATAGGCCCATTTGAAAACAATATCCTCAGTTTTACCTCTTTTGGAGCTCAGATACGACGGATCGAGCAACGTTATGATGGTTTCAGATGTTTCTCGTCAATAATTTGAGAGAAAGAGGAAAATTGCTACGTGAAATTGAGAAATACACTTTTGGTTTATTATTCTTGGAATAATACACCTATGTTTTCGCGACGCGGGTCGACGACTCCGATCGGGCTCAAAATTTGACATTATCCGTTTCAAGTGGTCTACATTCAAAATCCGAAATGTCCGTACGCCGTCCGCCGTCCAGGCCGTTTTGGGCAGTAGGAATTTTTTAAAAAATCTGAAATTTTGACAAAATACTCGGTTTACCATCTAGTTGTGCCCGCAAGGTTTTCAGCCCGATCGCCCAAACCCGTGGGGCGCTCTGGGGCTAAAATGGGGCTACAGAAGGTGGTTTTTGAAGGCTTTTGGCTATGGGATTGAGTCAGGTGTCGTTTTCGAAGTATTTTTGGACGTAGAATCCATTTTTTGGGGTCCCGGAACGATCCGATTTCACTGTGGTGATCTATAGGGCTTTCATGGAGCTAAAAATGGGATTTTTGATGGATCCCAAGAAGTTAAATATCTTTCGAGTAAAAATTAAAGAATTTTTGAAAAAACACATTTTTGAAAAAAAAATCGCCTCAAAAAATTTTTTTTGAAATATAAAAATCCAAAAAAAAATTTTTTTTAATTTTTTTTTTATTGACAGAATTAAATTTCTGTACAAGTAACCTATATCAAAGAATAATAAACCCTTGTGTAAAATTTGCAGCGTTTTTCTTCTTCTTCTTCTTCATCTACTTTTAAGTGAAGGGAAGAACAACGTAACTATATACCTACTTTAAGTTTTAAACTGCTTTCTACTGTTTAGTTTTATCTTTGATTGACGAAACATTCCTTTACGTGGGCCGATGGAAGAGCTTTGGCTCTTTGCCCCGAGTCTTCTGATCCTTTGGGATTGGCGTCGAGTGAACAAACTAATGTAATCTACAAACTCCGCTTCTTATTGTTGGAATTTCGACTTCCTCTCACACTTCATTCGATTGTGCCGGAGATTCCACAGGGAAACCCCTCCGCTTGATTTCGACCATTGTAGGGCTTGAAAAGGTAAAACAGGCTTTCTGTAGTCCTACTGCTTTTATCAACTCGAGAGGCTTTGGCTCTTCAGGTTGAATAAACCCAAGAGAAGTTTCATAAAGGAGAAGGGAGGTTTAAAATATTCTCACGATCCCCCCCCCCCCCCCCCCCCTAGTGCAGTTCATCTTACATTTCAGTTTGTCTGGTTATGAAAAACAAAAGACGCATTTATGATTCTTGATGTAATTGATTTTTTTGTATAGCCTCTTGTATTTGATTTGAATGCATCTTTATGTTTCAGACGTACAACCTGGACGCTCAAATCGGCGAATCCTCAGCCTGCGCAACGGCGTTATTGTGCGGCGTGAAGGCAAATTTTGAAACCGTTGGCCTTGATATCAACGGCAAATTTGGAAACTGCGCTTCTAGTTTCAAATCAAAAGTAGACTCTCTCATCAGCTGGGCACAACAAGAAGGTAACCGTTATAAATACGGCTCGATGTTTTTTTTTTCTGTAGGTAGCTCCAAACCTTCATAGAAGTTGGTTTTAGTGTTTTAAGTCCATTTGTAACCTCAACGCAGTCATTTTGCGTGCTTTGGTTTTTGGCTTGGCGCCAACTTTGCTTGGTATGGAAAGCTGGGAACTAACTATGCAAGCCTTGGACAGATGCGGAAAGCTTGGGGCCATCTTGGTAAACCTTGGAAACCTCTATTCAGCTTGATACCATATTGGCATGCCTCAGAAACTCTTGGTCAGTTTGGGGCGAGCTTAGCAAGCCTTGGACAGCTCTGGAATGCTGAAGGAAATAAGGTAGGCATCTTAACCACTTGTCAACGTAGGGGGAAAGAGGAACACTGCCGGGGAGCGGACATTCACGTTTGCCAGGATGGATTGATGAAACGGCTGACGCCTCCTCTCCATTCTCTGGGGATGATGACGCTAATTGCACTTTTTCACTTTTTCGGCGACGGGCATCGGCTCTCTCATTTCCCCAAATGCATGTAGCCATGCTGGAGAGTCACAGTTGCTTCGCCACAAAGCAGTTCCTCAGGGAGTCTCCTGCCTCTCAGTGCGTCATGGGAGTTATTTAAGGAGGGTGTGGGTGCAGAGAGTGACGATTGCTGCCTCAACAATGACTGCCTGCGAGAAATCAACAGAATGGAGCATTCCAAACGCATGCATAAACCGCTCGGATTTCTCCGGTCGATTGATGGAAACTGCTAGGCATTATGAATAGTTCCTTCCAGGCTTACTCGTCTCCCAGGCAATCGACTTATGAAAGAAATGTGGTTTGCGTGAGTAGCTGACTGGATGTGGGAGTATAGGTTTTGCTTTAGTGGCTTGCGTTCGTTCAAGGCCAGGGCAGCTGATTCGCTGGGATATCAGTCCTGTTTGTAGCTTCATTGCTGCGATAGGGGGAAAGACAGCACCCCAGTGATGACCCTCAGAGCATTATTTAGGGCCATGCCCAGCCGCCGCACTGCATCGTCAGATCCAGTGACCATTAGCTTGCTCTCGTATTCCATTGTGGGTCGCGTTCTTGTAGGTTAATGTAAGAACGTCCTGTGATGCTCCCCATTTCATTCCGGTCAGTCACTTCAACAGCTTCTTTGTACCCGTTCTTTGCCTCCGCAGGTTCCATGACAGGCGCTTGTCAAGGTAGATGGCGCAGTTTGTCCGTCTCAGAACAACACCATACAGTGATAAAGAGACAGGATTCTTTGTGGATAGAGTGAAAAGCTGGAAATGAGAGCTGAAGTCTGGAAATCAGAGCTGAAGTCTGAAGTCAGAAGTCTGAAGGCTGAAGTCTGAAAGCTGAAGTCTGAAGTCTGAAGTCTGAAGGCTAAAGTCTGAAGGCTGAAGTCTGAAGTCAGAAGTCTGAAGTCTGAAGTCTGTAGAGCTGAAGTCTGAGAGATGACCCAGAGCGAACTCAATAGCAGGGATGTTGCCCAAATGACCTGTACATCGGTATAGAAAGTGCGCTGACCTCAGTACAGGGACTGACCGAGCGCGGCAATCCCATCATCTATCATTACGTTGAACGGTATTGGTCTTTGATCCCAGCGGTACACTGGTCTGCCTAAAAGATGAATACTTCATGTTTTAGTGTGCTACCAGGACGACACTATAAGTGTGGGCGTGTTACGAGCGGTCCTACGCTCGAAAAAGCGTACATGAGCGGTCCCACACGGTGCAGACCGTAGATGTATGAGCGGCCCCGTCTATGACCCGTGAACAGAAAGGACGTGACACTCAAACTTCAAGAATGAACTTAAATAGGCGTCCAAACTTTAACTTTGAGAAATTTCTTACTTTAAAGAACATTTTTGAATATCAGGAATTAGATTTGGGCACCCCATAGGCAATAGTTTAAAATGAAAACTCAGATAGACGGGTGGCCAACAACTGGACGGAAGATGCCTTTAACTTTAATAACATTGAATTTATGAAATAAGGATTGTTTTAAAACATAAATAGTTGACAAATTTTTTTGCCAAATACTGGTGGAACCCGTGCAAGTGAGAATAGATTCGGAATAGAATATAATATATTTTATTTGTAAAAGCCAAAATGCAGTACAAACGTCGAGCACAAAGGTACTTCACAATACAATAATACTTTTAGATACGTAATACAATAGCAGCAATGAAAAACAGATAATAATAAAAACCGCACATGAACATATAGAAGCAGGTAAAAGCAAAAACATTACATCAAGTTTGAGGTCTCAGCATACAAAACAAATAAAAGTGCGAGAGACTCAACAAACAACACAGTCAATTCCCACAAATTCCTCCAGAGGGTACGATTCAGCCCTAATAAGTTTGAGCTTCACCTCCCTGACGAAAGACTTTAAAGGGAGCTCTCGCATCTCCTGGGGAAGAGTGTTGAACAGACGAGAGCCCACCAACATTGGGTCACCCTGTTTAGCGGTACTGAGGCGAGTGAAGGGGACGACAAGATCGCTCCGGCACCGAGTGTTATGTTCGTGAACTCCAGAAACCAGAGGAAGGCTCGTCAAATTGGTCCTCACAAGGTTCAGGACTGCCATGACGTACAAACCCGCGATCGTCAACAGGCCCAGACGAGCAAAGGAGCCTCTACAACTTTCGTTCCGCGAGAGCTTGGCCGAGATTCTTATAGCTCGCTTTTGCAGCCTGAAGATATTGATATTGTCAACACACTTAGAAACGATAAATGGCCAAAGGTTGCAAGTGAGGGCGAGTACTCTTTGGTTAGGCCAATAGTTTCGGTCGTACAATTTCAATTTTTCAAAAAATCCACATTTTTCATTATATATATATTTTTTTAGCGTGGATGTCAAACAAGGGTTCTCACGAAGTTTGAAAACACAGTTGTTGAGCAATTTTGCATCGATTGAACACCCTAAAATTGACCATTGCTACAAAAATAAGAGCGTAATGGATGATTTCGATCGAACACCCTGTGATTTCTGATGGAATTGATCAATTCTATTGAACACCCTAAAATTGAAAATTTCTGTTGACAGTCAGAAAATCACTGAGCCGGACCAGAGGAAAATTTAATTTTAATGCTTTTGCAAGCGGATCCGAGCCGTAGCTATAAAAAGACTTTTTATAGTACTTAGTACCTTGTTGTTCTCTTATCTCACGGTACTAACTGGAAAATTTAATTAAGATTTAATCGTTCATAATTAAAATGATTAAATCTTGAAAATTATTTTTCTTGAGAGTTTATTTTCGTGTATTTTGATTGCAGGGAAAGCGACAGGGGTGGTGACGAATACGCGAGTTACTCATGCGACTCCAGCAGCTGCGTACGCGCATTCGGCGTCGAGATACTGGGAAGACGACGCTAAAATTCCACCTCTAATGAGAAGGTCGTGCAAAGACATTGCCCGGCAATTGGTCGAAGACGACCCTGGCAGGAACATTAACGTGAGTATCACGATCGGTTTGATAGTATTGTAAGGTAATGACAAGCTTAGTCGTTCGCTTTCAGAACCAAAAAGTGAATTTTTATTAAACGGAAACTAATTAACTTTGGAAACCTAGTGGCATGGAAAATTGTGTGGAGTTTCGTCTCAACACTTCTCCCCTCCCTCGGCGAAAGATGCCAACCGATCGTGATGGACCAAAATCAGTCTTCCTCGAGTTGTCTTGATCGTGAAAACCACGTCGTTCAAAACGGCAATGATGGAACATAGACCCTCCCACGGTCTTTGTAGTTTCAGATTTAGTCCTTTCTTACGTCTTGGATAGAACCGGACCTTGTCCCCAACCTGGTACTTCTTGACATCCAAATTCAGTTCATATCGCTCTTTCGTCTCTTCACTCCTAAACCTCGCAAGGTCTCGACATACTCTGGCAGTGGCTGATTTCTGGGCCGATCACCAAACAACAGATGGACAGGCAAGCGCAATTCTCGACCAAAGACAAGGAACGCAGGCGTCATACCAGTGGAGCGTTGGTTATCGCCGACCAGCTTTGATAGATGGTCCCAAACTGTTCAGTTCAGACGTTCGACTGGCTCATCACTCTTGGGATGCAGGGGAGTTGCCCTAGTCTTGTATACACCCAACAGCTTGCAAACCTCTTGAAACACTTGGGCTTCAAATGATCGGCCTTGGTCGGAATGGATCACTCTTGGAACCCCAAACCTACTGATAACATTTTCTACCAAGGCCCTTGCAACTGTTTCTGCTGTGCTGTCTGGAATGGCAATGGCCTCTGGCCACTTGGTGAAGTAGTCTTGCACAGCTAAGATGAACCTATTTCCTCGTTCTGTCTGTGGTAATGGCCCCATCAAGTCAATACCCAGCCTTTCGACGGGTGCCCCTGTAAACTCAGCAGTCATTGGTCCCCTGCGGTGTTACTGGGTGCGATGTCCACAAACCATGCACCATTTGCACCAATTTCGAACATCCCGGTGTAGACTGCCTACCTATCCCTTTCTCAGATCCTATAACCCAGTAATACTGCTGACGTACCATGGAGCCCGTTTTCGTCTCCCCAAAGTGGACAATATCATGTAACAGCTGCCACACCAGCTTTCTCCAAGCCTGGGGCACTACGAGCTGGAGCTGTGTTGTCTTCCCATTGCTACTTTCCCATTTCCGATACACACAACCATCAATCAAACATAACGACTGAAACATCGACCAAAGTGCCTTGACCCCTCAACTGCGGCTGCTCATTGTAGCTGCTTCCGGTCTTTTGCCCATTTCCAGCCACTTCAGCACTTCCTGCAGTACAGGGTCATCTCTTTGTGCTTCCCTGGTCTCCTCTATCTCGAACGTAGGGACTACTTGCCACTGGTTTAGGCGCCCTGTTGCCTCCTTTTCTTCACAACGACTACAATTCTTACAGTCATACTTCAGGCAGGTTCGTCTGGAGGAAGAATCGGCGTTACCATGTTGTATGCCTGGACGAGCCATTTGTCCATTTGCGTTTTGGTTTATTATTCTTGGAATAATACACCTATGTTTTCGCGATGCGGGTCGACGACTCCGATCGGCCTCAAAATTTGACATTATCCGTTTCAAGAGGTCTACATTCAAAATCCGAAATGTCCGTCCGCCGTCCGCCGTCCGGGCCGTTTTGGGCAGTAGGAATTTTTTAAAAAATCTGAAATTTTGAGAAAATACTTGTTTTACCATCTAGTTGTGCCCGCAAGGTTTTCAGTCCGATCGCCCAAACCCGTGGGGCGCTCTGGGGCTATAATGGGGCTACGGGAGGGGTTTTTTGAAGGCTTTTAGCTATGGGATCGAGTTAGGTGTCGTTTTCGAAGTATTTTTGGACGTAGAATCCATTTTTTGGGGTCCCAGAACGATCCGATTTCACTGGGGCGATCTTTAGGGCTTTCATGGGGCTAAAAATGGGATTTTTGAAGGATCCCAGGATGTTAAATATTTTTTGAGTTAAAAATAAAGAATTTTTGAAAAAACACATTTTTGAACAAAAAATCCAAAAAAAAAAAATTTTTTTTGAAATAAATTTTGAAATTTTAAATTTTTTCATTGACAGAATTTAATTTCTGCACAAGTAACCTATATCAAAGAATAATAAACCCTTGTGTAAAATTTGCAGCGTTTTTGAAGTTGAGCCGACATTTCAGAGAAGCATGATCGGTACGCACACAGAGCTGTAATCCCTTTGCTATCCCATAGTTCTGAAAGTTTCCTACAGCTTATTAACAATGCTCAGTAATTCCTTCCGGGTAAGTGTGGAGTTTCTTCTCAACAGTATATTCATCAGTCGCTTACGACGGTTCGATTTTTTATGACGATCGGGAACAAAGCTGTCAGCGACTGGCTGAGTTAGAGAGTGGAAGAGGTCTTTAATGAATAATGTATTCGTATTTTGTATGGCGCCCAGGTGTGTGTAAGGCTTTTAGGATTTATTCCCCTTGATAAACTCCCAAACTCGATATCGCGTTTCCCCAACCTTCCCCCCGTTTGAAAGCTGACTCGACAGCCCATACGCTCAACTTCAAGCCAATAATTCAAGCGATAACCTAATCCACGGGTGAACAGGAAAGGTCTTTCTTGCAGAATTGAAATTAAATGGATATCCGGACTTATCAATGTTTAGTTAAAACTTCATCTCAAGAAGTAATTTGTTCAGCTCGGTCAAATGCCAAAAATATTAGTACATCAATACTAGTCTCTACTAGGCTGGTAGCAAAAGTCAGCAGTTTCAAAGAGGCAGCCAGCCAATGTTTGCCGGAGTTGATTTGGAACCACTCCTTTTCCTCGTTTTCTCCAAGAGAACCTCCGGTAAGTCGACCATTAGATTTCACGTCTTTTACTCCTCACTAGAGCAAATCTCAAGCGATGCGAACCGGACGTCCCTTAGGTCGTCGCTACCCCTTCAACTCGTCGAGGATAGTGAACGTTTCAACTGGCGGTTGTGTTGATACAATTAACGTCCCTTACATACCCCCTCGTCTTCCTTCCACAGTCAATGTTCTCCCTACAAACAACGTCGAACATGGACAAGCGGGAGCGAAGTTGGCAGAGACTATTGTTTCAGAGGGGAGCTTCATCTAATGGAATCCTGACGCCTCACTTTCTCTTTAACGTGATCAACCGCTCTCCCAATGATTTCACCATGTGCTTACGTCGGTCTCGCGCCTCGGGGCGGGCTCTGCGATTAGTATTAGTGGCACAGACCAACTTCAAACACCACAAGCTAACATCCATGTTCCCCATTCAACATTCATCAATGGATTTCACTCCGTTATTCACTGCGTTGTATCGTTAATTCACAAGACTCCCTCGATTCTGCCATATTATTGATTGATTTCTTAAATCGGTGATGACAACGTTGATCGAATCAATTAATGTGGGCGGAAAGTTGTTGGGTCGGTCAAATAAGACGAGAATGTGCCGACGTTTCAAGAGATAATGGAATGAACAAAAATTCTAATGGAATGAACAAAACGACAACAATCAGAGAAATCATTTTGGAGGACATTGGATCCACAAAATGGATATCGAAACACACTGCAGATATTACGATATCTAGGAATTTGAGGTATTTAACAAATTGAAGATTTAAACGTTGTTCAAAGTATACCTAATATACTGTAGGATTAAACACCCAGTCGTTGGACACCCCCCCAGTCGTTGGACAGTGAACAGTTTCTAGGTTTTTCTAAAGTTATGACGAACATTTCGTAGTGTTGTGACATATCATAGAAAACTGTGAAGCTCGAAGAAGAAGAAGGAAAGAAGGTTATAGCCATGCAATAACCACACTAGGTTTTGCAGTTGTGAAAAAGTCGAGCGACCGCGAATGTGTGGATTCCTTATGAAAATGGTAAGCTGACTGACCCCTGTTCGTAAGAGTGTTCAGCAGTTCGAAAGCGATTTGTAATTACCAACCTGTATTCACATCCGATCTTCAAGGTCGCCGAGGTGGTCCCATTATTTAAAAAAGGTGAACCAAATTCACTTTCCAATCATCGACCCATATCAAAACTTCCTGCTTTGTCCAAGGTTTTCGAAAAATTACTAAAATCCGACCTTAACGATTATTTTGAAAAGCATAATTTGTTTAATGATTCACAATTTGGTTTCCGTAAGGGTCGTTCCACAAGGGACGCAATTCAAAGCCTCACTGATTTGGTGGCATCTGCTTTCGAGGACGGAGAATTCGCTTCCGCGACTTTGGTGGATGTCGCGAAATGTTTCGACTGCATCTGCCATAGAATACTGGTCGAAAAGCTCCACAAGTATAACTTCTCCCGTGGCGCCCTGTCTTTGGTAGAAAGCTATCTATCCGGCAGAATACAGGCTGTTCGCCATGGCGGAGGTTTATCCCAGTTCTTGCCAATCAACTATGGAGTCCCACAAGGCTCAGTCCTCGGCCCAATTTTATTTCTAATTTTTATCAATGATCTCCCGGCATGCCTTCTGAATTCTTCAGCAATTCCCATTCTTTTTGCTGATGATACATCTTTGGTCATGAGAAGCAAATCATGTTCTACTCTCTGCGAAATCGAAGTTGCTTCTCTTGAAGCTGTCACAAATTGGTTCTCAGTAAACCAACTCTCAGTAAATTGTGATAAGACCAGCATTATGAGGTTTGGGTTGAGAGATTTGTCGAGTCTCGACAATAATCTGGCTGACGTAAGATTCCTTGGCGTCTCCCTTGACCCAAGGCTTGACTGGAGGTCCCATTGTACTCGCCTCGTTTCAACTCTCAATAGCTACACCTTTTTATTGAGGCGTCTCTCTGAAAGACTGACAAAGCCTGCTGTCCTCGCAGCTTATCATGCTTGTTTTCATAGCAGAGCTGTCTATGCAATTCTCTGTTGGGGACACTCCCCCGCATCTTCCATTGTTTTTGCATCTCAGAGAAAAGCTGTACGGGTCGTGGCTGGTATTCGCTATCGCGAGGATTGTAGACCAGCATTTGTCGAGCTCAAAATTCTCACTATCCCAGCTATTTACATCCTTGAAGGCTTAAATTATGTGAGGAGGAACTTTGATAAATTCCTCAGGCCCGACCATCAATACTCCACACGTGGCAAAAGCAAACTCATACTCCCCTTTCATCGCCTAACTACTTCCCGGAATTGCACCACCTGGTGGGGGCTCAAATTTTTTAACGCTCTCCCAGCAGATATCCGGGATGCTCCAGCTGGTGCGTTCGGGGCCCGTATCAAGGGTTACCTCATCAGGCTTGCTCCTTACAGCTTTGATGAGTTCTTTGCTGACGCCGTAAATTGGTCCATGTAGTGTGCCTGTATTTTGTTGTGTTATAGCTAGGTTAAGTTGGTCCATGTAGTGTGCCTGTATTTTGTTTTGTTATAGCTAGGTTAAGTTAATCAGTTTTTTTCTTGTTTTTTTCCTGTATGTATTTGACCATTGCCCATACATTCTGTGTTTCTGGCAAATAAAAGTTTTGATTTGATTTGATTTGATTCAAGGTTATTAATGAATAAAATGTCTCACACTTCCCAATAAGTACCTACCTAGTCAAAATGATAATAAGTAGTACCTACCTAGTCAAAAAATTTTACTACGATAATTTCCAGATGTCCAACGACTGGCACATCGCTGTCCAACGATCGGAAACATCGTCCAACGACTGACAATTTGGAATAAAAAGAAAAAAAAAAGAAAGCTCAACTTTGGTCAATAATCACAAAATTATCATAGTACGTAGGCTATTTTTGAAAAAGTGGTGTCTTCGTGAATTCATACAAAACAAAACGAAAAAATATAAAAATCCATCCAGATAATAAATGCATGTAAGTAAAACGTGAGAAAAGTGCTCTTAAGATGTCTAACGAATGGGTGTTTTACCCTATATTACACAGTATTTAATAAATGTAAAAAAAAACGATTTACAAACTTTTTTTTAAATTCATCTTCGTCTGCTTCTTTGGGGCGGATAGGTTGTTTTGACTGGCCCGGACGATTCAATTTGCCCCCCCTCCCCACACAACTAAAGAGTGATTCAAGCTAGGTTTATTATTTTATTCTAGCTAAGGATACATTTTACACATTTCTTCAGTTAATAACATTATCACAGCTTATCAACGAAAAAAAAGAAGGCTCACAAGGAGAGCATCTGGCCTTAGTGGGACACGACGTCACCATCTCCCCTCTGCCACTACTCGTGTGTCCCCCGCTGGTTCGATTCTTTCAAATTCTAGGCTCAATCTCTGGCCCATGGTAAATTTAACTTGTATATCTGTTCAAATTATGTTCTTTAAATTTTTATGTTAAGTGTTTGGACAGATGAAGGACCCCCAAAAAATGAATTATCAAGATTACTCGGAAAAACGAGCCGTTATTCGACTTCCTGGCATTCTTCAAAAGCCCCATGGATCCCCAAGGTGAAATCAGATGCTTTTGGGACTCCCAAAAATACTTCGAAAATGACAACTAACTCGTCAAAACCCCTCCTGTAGCCCCTATTTTTAGATCCACTGAGCCCCACGGATTTGTTCAATCGGGCTGAACACGTACCTATTTTGTCAAAAATTTCAGCTCTTAAAATAAATTCCTACTTTCCAAAACGTCGTGGACGGCGGACGGGCATTTCAGTTTTGGAATCTACACATCTTGAAAAGTAGATATAATGACAAATTTTGAGGACGATTAAAATTTTTGACCCCTGTTGTGAATACCGAAATGTATTATTCCAAGAATATTTAACCAAAACGGGATCACATAACTATCACACACAAAACGCTCGCTGATGAGGGAGAAGGGACCGCGAAGGCGAGGAGGGCAGGAAACGACCACTCGGCTCAGAGCTCCAGTCAGACGCTCCTGCTTGCAAGCCACCAACTTGAGATCCTCCAGATTGTTGTCATTCAGAGTTTGCCTCAGCCTTGTTTTGATGATTTAAATTGTGAAAACTCTTCCAACACTCCGCTTGGGCCATAGAAAGTGTTTACAACAATTTGTAAGTCAAAAAGAGACTTCCTGCGATGGGGATACAATCTCATCGCGAGTACCTACTGTTTTAACAACTTGTAGCACAAATTACGCAATTATTGTGCTTGCCATCCACCCTTTGAGGAACAAAGCCAACCAGATCGCCTTCTTTTAAGTCTGAGTTTTCCTTTTCGGTCTTGAGTAGGACATATTTTAGGTAGGATACAATTTTTGGTTTATTATTCTTGGAATAATACACCTATGTTTTCGCGACGCGGGTCGACGACTCCGATCGGCCTCAAAATTTCACATTATCCGTTTCAAGAGGTCTACATTCAAAATCCGAAATGTCCGTCCGTCGTCCGCCGTACGCCGTCCGCCGTCCGCCGTCCGGGCCGTTTTGGGCAGTAGGAATTTTTTTAAAAATCTGAAACTTTGACAAAATACTTGGTTTACCATCTAGTTGTGCCCGCAAGGTTTTCAGTCCGATCGCCCAAACCCGTGGGGCGCTCTGGGGCTATAATGGGGCTACGGGAGGGTTTTTTTGAAGGCTTTTAGCTATGGGATCGAGTTAGGTGTCGTTTTCGAAGTATTTTTGGACGTAGAATCCATTTTTTGGGGTCCCGGAACGATCCGATTTCACTGGAGCGATCTTTAGGGCTTTCATGGGGCTAAAAATGGGATTTTTGAAGGATCCCAGGATGTTAAATATTTTTTGAGTTAAAAATAAAGAATTTTTGAAAAAACACATTTTTGAACAAAAAATCCAAAAAAAAAAATTTTTTTTGAAATAAAAATCCAAAAAAAAATTTTTTTAATTTTTTCATTGACAGAATTTAATTTCTGCACAAGTAACCTATATCAAAGAATAATAAACCCTTGTGTAAAATTTGCAGGGTTTTTTCTAGATCCGACCGGCCCCTCAGGAGCTTCGGCCCCACGGGCGTCGCCCGATCTCCCGACCTGCCAGTTTTCGAGTGCCGTAGCTGCTAACCAGTGTAGACCACCTCTCGCTACCAATTTGTGTTGAGCGTGTTGACCAATTATTACCAGAAGTCGTCCGGACCTGCTGTTTAACGCCGGTTCCGAACGGCAAATTTGAGAGGTTTTCAGAGCAAGATACTCTCAGCGGTTCGCCATTGCCGAACCATACCTACCAGTATTTATACTTGTATTGTTCGGCAATCGCCAACACGGAGAGTCTTATTTATAAGACTTATAAGGAAGATATCGAGCGGCTGCTCGGATCGAACCAGCAACCTTTGACTCAGCGCTTCGACGTTCACACCACTGAGCCACTGATTAACACCTTATTAAATAAATTTTATCTAGTTTTGGTTTATTATTCTTGGAATAATACACCTATTTTTTCGCGACGGAGGTCGACGACAACGATCGGCCTCAAAATTTGACATAATCCGTTTCAAGAGGTCTACATTCTAAATCCGAAATGTCCGTCCGCCGTCCGGGCCGTTTTGGGCAGTAGGCTCCTTTTTTTTTTTTAAATCTGAAATTTTGACAAAATACTCGGTTCACCATCTAGTTGTGCCCACAAGGCTTTCAGCCCGATCGCCCAAACCCGTGGGGCGCTATGGGGATAAAATGGGGCTACGGAAGGAGTTTTTTGAAGGCTATTGGCTCTGGGATCGAGTTAGGTGTCGTTTTCGAAACATTTTTGGACGTAAAATCCATTTTGGGGGGTCCCACAATGATCCGATTTCACTGTTGCGATCTATAGGGCTTTCATGGAGCTACAAATGGGATTTTTTAAGGATCCCAGAAGGCCAAATATTTTCCGAGTGTAAAAATCTTCTAAGGTACCTACCGTCGATATCAACCCCACGGACAATTATGCAATTATATTGCATAGAAGTATTATTTTTGTACGCTTAAATGAAGAGACAGATAAACTCTCCAAATTTACTTGGAATAGTCCTTAATTGCCAGGAAACGACAAACCAAGTAGTCGCTAAAAAACTGGTCCAATCTAAACAGATTTGTTCTACCGCAAAAAGTAGGCCACGTAGGTGAGGCTTAGGGAAAAAACAAACACTAAAATAAAAATACGCTCTTAACCCGGGACTCCCATTATTTGAAGAAGCCCGTTGTTAATCTTTTCCCTGGAATTGTTCACCACTTAGTCTGACCTCATAACAAAGAAATCCATTAAAACGAACGTTCACTTGTTTCAGGCTCTCAGTTAATTGGTTTTTTATTCGATGAAAACTGTCGCTGCGAAACAATCAACTTTTGTCGTCTCATTACGATCCGCTGCGCTAATGACAAAACTGGCGTTCTATGATGATAATCAACTCAACGCAGAGAGCAATATGGGATATAATTTAAACTTTCGGAGGATGTGATGAAAATAATTCAATAATGTTCATATTTATTAATTAACTTCTGCAGTAAGTGCACGTGGGACGTAAATTTATTTTCCCGCTGGAACTCAGACTAATGAAAAACGCTGCAAATACGCAAAGGTTAATTAGCCCATGATATAGATTAATCGTGAAAAAATTAATTCTTCGCTTCAGAATTTTTTTGAGAAAAAAAAAAAAAAATTGTCAATACAACGTTTGGACTGATCTGGGACCTGAAAAAATGGTTTATGCGTCCAAAATTACCGGGATAACACCACCTCATTTGGCCTCATATGATCCTTCATAAACTCGAAATAATGATTTCCGTTCGGTTCCCTCAAACGGTTCCTGAAAAGAGCGAAAAATGAGAATTTTCAGGATTAGGTAAGTTCCGAATGAGAACGAAATAATAATTATTATGTTCTGAAAAATACTGTTCCCAGTGCGGGACGAAATTTCAGATTAATCTGAAGGAACAATATTTTTATCGTTTGGGTGAACGTTCTTATCGAGAACTTTTCCTTCCAAAAAGAAACGTTCTTGACCCAAACGATTAAATATTGTTTCTTCAGGTTTCATTCCACTTATTTTGTTATGATCGTAATTTTATGTCCAAATTGCATTTATAATGCATTCACGGTATTTTAGGCCCAAAGCAGAAATGGAAACGAAAAAAAACTAAAAAACGCAAAATTTCGTTCCCAGCGAGAATGGTTACCGTCAAGAAAGAACAATGTTGGCCTAAACCTTACATTTTTGAAGCAGAATTCACTGGGAGTTGATAAATAAAGTTCCCATCTTGAACGTTCATTGAGGGAGCTTTTATGCTCAAAAGTCTCATTTGTAGCCCCATGAAATCCCCAAGATTCCCACACTGAAATCTGGACCCTCCAAAAATGGATTCTACGTCCAAAAATACATTGAAAACAACACCTAACACGACCGCATAGCCAAAACCCTTCAGAAACCCCTCCCATAGCCCCATTTGAGCCCCATAGCACCCCACGGGTTCGGGCGATCGGGCTCAAAACCTTGCGGGCACATCTAGACGGTAATGTGAGTATTTTGTCAAAATTGTAGATTTAAAAAAAGATTTATCTGCTTTTTATAAACGGCTCGGACGGCGGACGGACAATTTGCTCGTTGAAATCTACGTGTCATGAAACAGATAATGTCAAAGTTTGAGGTGATCAAAGTTCTCCACCTCTGACACGAATGCATGGGTGTATCCTTCTATGAATAATAAAACAAAAGAGAGTAATTTTTGAGTGGGGCACCGAGTCAGCTGGCTGGTGGAAGAAAATTTCTTTATAGAAGGTTGAATATTGAGGTTGGGTTGGCCGTATGCCTTGATAAAAGTGGACCCCAAGGCATCGAGCTTATCGGTGTCTTTTTGTTCGAACTGATCTGCGGGTTACCAGAACAAAAACAAACTTTTTCAACCCCCCAAGAGAGCAGATGACCGGTATTTCAATGGCACAATAGCGAATAAATGTAGTTAGATGCATTTTATAGATAACATATTGTGAAGGGAAAGTTTCGTACTTTTGTTGACCGCTAGCGCATGCTGGGCAGATTTTCAACGTAGGCTTTGAGGGACACCGGGGGCTGATTGGGTTTCTTTCTGAGCTACTCCAACAAGCCCATTACATCCAAGTGAGAACACTCTGAGTCCTCCATCCCCGAGTCGGTAAGCTCAGCGAGGCGCGGGTGATAGTTTGGAAAGGAGCCTGCTGATCGCTGTGCCACAGCTGCTGTGGGCGCGGGGCGAGTTGACGGGCCCTTCTGCTACGGGCATAGGCCCGGCGCCTTCCGCCAACTAATCAGTATTTTCTAACCACTCACTATCAGCAGGCTTTAACGTGGCCGTTGGATCCGGAGGAAACTGAGAATCCACAGCCAGGTTCACTGACCCAGCACCCGGACCTCACGCTTCGAGCAGGGATGCCGAGGAGACGAACTCAAGCTTGACAAGCGGGTCTGCAGACACAGCATCGTACTTCCCAAACAAAGAAGGTGCAGGATCTAGGAGAATCAACATCGACCACGACGCATCGTGCTGGACGTTTGCTACCCCTGATCTCCCTACCGGAGTTCGAGGAATGATGGGAAACCCAGGCGCATCTGTCAAGTCCATCAAAAATGAACATTCTGTTTATGCAGCTGCACGAACTCTGGACTTGATCACGACGTTTCGTGTCGTCCACTGCGAATGCACTCCCTCCCTTTTCCTCCACAACACAAGGCGGCGATATGAAGCTCCTGACATTCTGCCAAACACACCACAAATCAAATTTTTGTTTAGACAAACGCCCACACTTAGGTACATAACACGTCGGCTTACAGGAGAAAGGTACTAAGTCGATTTTCGGGTTAATGCGGTTCCTCCAGGAATTTTGCACACTCTGTCGATTGGTGTGGTCAATTTTAGTGTCACATCACCAGGAAACCGAGGACACGGAGCTTCAAAAAGACTCGACGTTGAGTGCATTGGGGCCCGTGATTCTCTCATCTGCCGGCAGTCTGCGCTGATACCCACGCTCCCAGCTGATGCCAGTCGGCGGGTAAACAAAACGATTTTGGTTTTATTATTCTTGGAATAATACTCCTACGTATTGGCGTCGGTGATAGAAACTTTTGAACGGCCTCAAAATTAGTCCTAGAACGTTTTACGACGTGCGGATTTCAAAAATCAAATGTCCGACTGCGCCGTTTTGAGCAGTTGGAATATTGTGTCGGGGTACTTTTGATCAGAAATGTTCCAAATTGGTTGACAACGTTGTTTTATGGTTTTGAATCTTTGAAGCATAAACATAATATGTAAGCTTAGAAATTCGCAGGTAAGTAACTGAAAATTTTTGATATATTATATCAAAAATTTTCAGTTATCTACCTGCGAATTTCTAAGCTGAAGTTGGCCCTATTCTGAGACACTCCTAACTTGAGTTATACAAATGTCCGGACGGTGTTATGCAAATACCAGGTAAGCGCCAAAATCACAAAATTAAGTTTTTGGTATGGCTGGATTCAGCTCGTTGAGATCTTTCGAAGTGAAGAGGTTTCGCTCTCATATCTCAACTACATCGGTTATTACGGCCATATGGTTTAACCGATGTCCGCCTAATCGATCATTTTAATTCTGCAAATACCAGTTAAACGCCAGATTCATCCCATTAGTCCTGAGATTTCCAGGTAACCGCCAAAAGTAGACATTTAAAAACCAGTTAAACGCCAAAACATGCCACTCTAGTTTTGCAATAACCAGGTAAGCGCCATATGATGTCGTTTACCTGTTGTTTGCATCTCTTCAGCTGGCTCTTACAGCTGCTGCAATCAACTGGTAAGCGACAACGTACAGCGACAGTTCTTTGCGTTTTTCCCGTATCACCATTAAAAGTTGATAAGAGGTGTTGGTGTCCCATCTAATTTAGGTTCTTTGGAAGATAATATCTGGAGAGCTACTTCCTGCCTAGACACTTGACAATAATATTGTCAAGTGCGTAAGTAAGTAGGCAGGAAGTAGCTCTCCAAAAACTCTACTAGTTTCAAAAAGCAGTAGTCCTACCTACATTTCACGTGTACACAAGGGTCTCTGTGTACAGCAGTACCTATCACATACCTTAACCCTCTGTGTGTATACACCCTGTTAGCAGTACTGTCGTCGTTACTAGGGATCGCTAGGAAAATATTCGAAACTCCGAAACCCCGTACAACTTTTGTCGTCGGTTTAAAACGAGCCTAAAACGAAACTACGTCTGTTTAAACGAGCTTTTCACTCTGATTTCAACGAGTACAAAACGAATTCTGTGCGATAACCCGTTCGCAAATTTTTCGAGTATTTTTTGCGAGCCTTCGATTTGTACTAGGTAATTTCATTTTGAGTTGATGGGTTGCTATGCAGGGTCGATCGTAACGGGGGTCGATCGATATTACCCGGTTGATACTTTGACATAGGGATGTCAGATTCTTCAAAAAGAATCGATTTAAATCGTATCGATCTTTTTGGATAGAATCGAATAGAATCGTATCGATTTTTAAAAAGTATCGATTCTTTCAAGAATCGATACTTTTTCAAATTTTGAAAGAAAAAGTGTTCAATTATTAAAATTGATATTATTCTAATTTAGAAGGAAAATTGTATCGATTTTTCATGAAAATATCGATTTTTAAAATCGATACTTTGAATTTTGAAAGGAGGCATTTTTTATCCACTATGGATGATGGACAGGGTCCTTAGATTGTGATAAGCAGTGATGAGTTTTCTTGATTCTTGAGGTATTTTCACCTCATCATTCCCATTGTGGTTGCAGTGGTGATTGGTGGTCTTGATTGTCAAAAATAATTCTTGTCCATTAATAAAAAAAAGAATCGGGCCGATTCTCGAAATTTTGAATCGATTCTCGGATACATCGGAAGAAAAAAAAGAATCTAAAAGTATCGATACTTGTTAAAAAAGAATCGATTCTTCTGAGAATCGATACTTTTTTGACATCCCTACTTTGACGACGACGACGCCAGAGGGACCAGATCTCACTTCCGAAGACCAACGCAGTCCAGGGTATCTCGCCAATGCTTGCCAACCTGGAGCTTGCGGGTCTTCCATTTCTGCCCCAGTATCTCCTACCAGATTTGTATATATACAAATCTGATATATCACGACCCTATTATGCCGGCAGACTTCCCCCAAACACACAACACAAATATTGGGAATCTTAATAATTTAGGAATTCAATATTTGCAAGTAGGCACACCTAATTCACCCGGTATATTGGATGCACCTACAGCAGACATGCCATCCCATCCCCCTGAAGTCCCCTGCAAGTTGCGAAGGGAAGGGATAGATCTCCATCCACATGGACAAAACAATGGACAGACCTCATCGTGAATGAGGCGAACTAGCTTTCTAGGGACTCCCATATTCATCACTCCCTGGTAGTTACAATTCTTCCCTCAGTATGCTGTCGTACGGTGCCCGTAAGTCAACAAAAGATGGTGAGGCGGGATGTTGTACTCATCATTCTGAGCTCCCTAGGGAGAAGATTTGTTCCGTCGTCCACTTTCCTCTCATAAAACCTGCTTGGTAACGGCCTATTTCCTTTTCGGCAAATGTTATGAGCCTCAGAAATAGGATTCTCGACAGGATTTTGTAGGCCCACGATAGGATTGCAGTGGATGTAGGAACATAATTAGCTCGGTATGGATGGTCAAATTTCTATGTACAGTGTACACTAAACACCCCATTTCCCCTAAATAGGTCACCCACGTATTCCGATATGATTTACCTACCAGTTTCAATTAGGACATGGATAGTTTACCGTCACAACATTATTGAGGTCCAATGAGAGTATGATCGGAATCACGTTCAAAGGGGCTTGCATTCGGATCCGGTCGAGAGATACATATTAGGATATCAGTGGAGGATCGGTAGGACGGGTTTGATATTCAATATCTCCCCTAACCGTAATGGACAATTGAATAGTATTCTATCAATTAATCCCACCAAATGTCGGGCATCTGAACGTATTGACAGATCAATACTCGGTAGGGTGGGGATCTTGATTCTCAAATTACGAGTATAATGATGGTAATGTTTTTCTTAGTTGCGGACAGTCACACATTCTCCGCCTCACAATTATTTAAGGATTGTGTTGTACATTGTGGAATGCCAGGAGTGTCGTATCTCCAATTACGCCGCCAGGTGTTATGATAAAGACCTAACGGCAGCGATATGGACTGATGAAACTTGGATGGCGGTCGAGAGCAGCGGCGAATCCTGAGCTGGCAGCCTGGGCACACAATTGGGTTCCCCCTCCCTCTCTCTTTCAGAAAGTAAACAACTAATGGAGAAGTTGGCAACTGAGGATCAATGTCAGCGATCCTATGAGTGAACAGTCAGATGAACGCCCCAAGCGGAGGAAGCGCCAACCATACTGCTTGCCTTTCAGTAGGTAATAGACCTGCGGCTCTGCCCCCACAAGGTCTGTGAAACCAGCTGTTTTCTTAGTTCAACCAAGTCGAGCCAAGGCATTCAGCTCCGGGCGTGCTTGACTAGGGGGAGAGATGCTCAAACGTTAGTTCTACTCTCTTCTCGCGGTCAATTAGAAGATTAGCTGCGCTGGAGCTCGTTGCCAATGTTCACAAGAATGAGCACAAGACCTTGGGTACAATATAATAGTAAAATTTCCATTAATAATGTAAAAATCATTTGAAAAATTGAAACCATAAAACAAAAAATTATTGTAATAAAAAAGCAAGCACTGTGCAAGCAGTGCTAACCTTGCTTTGCCAGAGAATTCGCCTCTGGTCGAGAGATACATAATATGTATCTCTTCTTCTGTTGTGAAATACATAATATACATAAGATACATAATATGTATCAGTATTCTGCGGTGGGGATTCAAATGTTATTCCCGGCCCACCTCCCAACGTGCAACCCAACGAGGAAATACAGATTCAATTCGGATCTCGTCGAAAAAGTGATTGCATCACGTTCGGGGTCTAAATTTGTGCTTCGAGTGCTAATGAATGAATCACGCGTTACGACTCTAATACAAACCTTCGTAAATATCGAACGCCGCCTTCTCGTTAGTATTCAAGCAGCCCCAAAATTTGTATAAACCACCCTTTCCAGAAGTGGAAAGTAAAACTCGGTTTCCAGAGTCTCAAACTGACGAATTCGATTTGACTACTTGTCCAAATTATAAAACTTGGTTTACCTCGCAATTGTTCGAAGAATATTATATGAGTTGCGTTACTTCGAACAAGTCTCGAACAAGTAGGATGTTCGAAAAATACAATACTTGTTTTATATTTCCTCCATGTACTCACCTCGCTCTTAGATAGAAATAAGTAAATTCACTGGCTTCTAAGCATGTATATAATATCTACGATGGTTATTCTAAAAGTTGACATCTTAATAATTAAAAATTATTTTTGAGCAATTTTATAGCAGAGACGTGGATTATTCATTTCGAAACCCAAATTTAATAATGGTAAAATAAGCTGCACATTTTACTCAAGGCTATTGATTATTAATTATTGTGCGTAAATTAATTTTGTCAATAAGAAAATATTTTTGAAAAAATATAACGCTGAAAATTTTACACTAGCGTTTATAATTCTTTGATATAGGTTATTTGTGCAGAAATGTAATTTTATCAATGAAAAAAATTTTAGAAAACAAAATTTTTTTGGATTTTTTTTTTCAAACATTTTTCGTTTTTCACTTAAAAAATATTTGACCTCCTGGGATCCTTCAAAAATCCCATTTGTAGCCCCATGAAAGCCCTATAGATCGCCACAGTGAAATCGGATCGTTCCGGGACCCCAAAAAAGGGATTCTATGTCAAAAAATACTTCGAAAACGACATCTAACTCCTTCCCGTAGCCCCATTTTAGCCCCATTTTAGCCCCATAGCGCCCAACGGGTTTGGGCGATCGGGCTGAAAACCTTGCGGTCACAACTAGATGGTAAACCGAGTATTTTGTCAAATTTCAGTTTTTGGTTTAAGGCCGTTTCTCCTTACCATATTTTGCCAGACCATGAGCTCGCTATAATTGCCTAATGCAGCTAAAAATCTGAAAATCGAAAAAGTGACTTATCAAATTTTGAAAAACGAGCTTAAATCATGGATGCAAAACTGCGCATGTTTTGTTTTGAAATTCTCCCTGCAGGCAGGCAGGCTTTTACGTTTTTGTGTAAGGAAGGATTCAATTTGCTCTGGTTGGGTTGGTAAGACGCAGATTGAAACCCTTTTGTTGCCCATGAGGCTGGTTTTGCTTCGATTTACCTTAGATTAGCAGCAGTTTCGCCGATTCAATAATGCCACTTTACTTCGCTTGGGTTTTCCGGTTTAATGCCGACTCCTTCCGAATGAAGGGGGGGGGGGGGGCTGCTGCCCCTCTCACGTTCGCCCTTCGACCCCCTTTAGGGATCACCCAGATACAGAAGGGACCTCGGTGGTCGGAATCAGGTGGATATGAACGCTGAACACGTGCCCTTCTCGGGTTGCTCCCATTTAAACTCCATTTCGAACCAGCTCGCTTCAACTGAAATTCTCCTGATAACATCCTCTTTCATAATTCCACCCCCTTTTCGCTCACCGTCTTCGTGGAATCCGCCATCGCGCCTACGTCATGCGGTAAACATGTGGAGAAGAATTCCCTCGCCTCCCCAAATTACCAAACAACCGCTGGTGATAATTAACAATATCATAACCTGAGCGATGAATTCCTTTCCTTTTCATTGCCATCGTTGGACGTGGATATATCATTTAATGTTACCATGGTAATTTGCGGCGTGATCTGAAAGTCCAGCTTCTTTCGCCTTCTGCAGAAGTAATGAGCAGCATGAGTTTTTCTAAAACACTCTTCATTTGACCTCCTGGGATCCTTCAAAAGTCCCATTTGAAGCCCTGTAGATCCCCACAGTGAAATCGGAACGTGCAAATTGACCCAAGCACCGGCTTATTTCCACTCATAACAAAACGAGTCCAAAGAGAGGGCTCACTACGTTCGGCAAAACCGATATTTCGTCTATATAAACCCATTAAAACACGCTGAAATGACGTTTTTGTTCGAAAATCGGCCAAAACAGCTATGTCCCTATTGAGGAACCTGGACACCCCTAAATTGCCATTTTGGGAAAAAAACACTTGCCAAAATTCGCTCGTTTCACTTTTTTGAAATCTGACAAAGGCTTCCCTCTAGTTAATTATGAGGCTAATAATAAATCCAGGTGACAACTTACCAGATGGTCCCCTTATACGATCACCATGAGATGTTTTTCGTCCATTATCATTCGTCGCTCCTCTGCCAAAATCACGAAACTTTAAAACCATCCTCCGCCAAAACCGCGAAACTGAAAAGTTATTGTTTTTCAGTAGAGGCTTCCGAACTTACTCCGTAATTTTTCATCGTTGCGGATTGGCAATACTTCGATTGTTGCACTGTTTTCCTTACCTTACAACATGACAGAATAAGTATTATTAGGTTTCGCTCCATCAAATCATCATGAACAACCCAGATGACCTCGCAATGTTCTAAAAATACAGATTCGTGGTTTTGGTGGAGTGGGTCCCGAGAAGTTTAGTTTTAGTTTCTAAGAATAAAATAAACAGTAGCTTAGCAACAGTTCATGAATTCGTTTATTCGTACAATAGAGAGTGAACCGAGGAAGTCAACGCAATGAGAAACGGTTTTAAAAACGCTGCAAATTTTACACAAGGGTTTATTATTCTGTGATATAGATTACTTGTACATACATTTAATTCTGTCAATAAAAAAAATTAAAAAAATTTTTTTTGGATTTTTATATTTCAAAAAAAATTTTTTGGGGGGATTTTTTTTTCAAAAATGTGCTTTTTCAAAAATTCTTTAATTTTTACTCGAAAAATATTTAACTTCTTGGGATCCTTCAAAAAATCCCATTTTTAGCCCCATGAAAGCCCTATAGAACGCCACAGTGAAATCGGATCGTTCCGGGACGCCCAAAAATGGATTCTACGTCCAAAAATACTTCGAAAACGACACCTAACTCGATCCCATAGCTAAAAGCCTTCAAAACACCCCTCCTGTAGCCCCATTTTAGCCCCATAGCGCCCCACGGGTTTGGGCGATCGGACTGAAACCCTTGCGGGCACAACTAGATGGTAAACCAAGTATTTTGCCAAAATTTCAGATTTTTTAAAAAATTCCTACTGCCCAAAACGGCCTGGACGGCGGACGGCGTACGGCGGACGGCGGACGGCGGACGGACATTTCGGATTTTGAATGTAGACCTCTTGAAACGGATAGGTAATGTCAAATTTTGAGCCCGATCGGAGTCGTCGACCCGCGTCGCGAAAACAGGTGTATTATTCCAAGAATAATAAACCAAAAGTGAATTATAAATTCTTATTTATAAAATTCACATAAATACAGTGATTATTGAAAATTTTCCTCTATGAGGTAAATTGAGAAAAGATTGTAGAACGTGTTAAAAATTTATTCTGACTCCAAGTCTGACTCCTCTTGATCTGGCTGTGGAAGCGCATCTCTGGTGGAGGAGGACACAGCTGAGCAATCAGGAGCCTTTTCATGGTTGAAACCCCAACAACTGTTTTTTGATTTTTTGATTTTTTTGTTCAAAAATGTGTTTTTTCAAAAATTCTGTATTTTTTACTCAAAAAATATTTAACATCCTGGGATCCTTCAAAAATCCCATTTTTAGGCCCCTGAAAGCCCTAAAGATCGCCCCAGTGAAATCGGATCGTTCCGGGACCCCAAAAAATGGATTCTACGTCCAAAAATACTTCGAAAACGACACCTAACTCGATCCCATAGCTAAAAGCCTTCAAAACACCCCTCCTGTAGCCCCATTTTATCCCCATAGCGCCCCACGGGTTTGGGCGATCGGACTGAAAACCTTGCGGGCACAACTAGATGGTAAACCAAGTATTTTGTCAAAATTTCAGATTTTTAAAAAAATTCCTACTGCCCAAAACGGCCCGGACGGCGGACGGACATTTCGGATTTAGAATGTAGACCTCTTGAAACGGATAATGTCAAATTTTGAGGCCGATCGGAGTCGTCGACCCGCGTCGCGAAAACATCGGTGTATTATTCCAAGAATAATAAACCAAAAAGAAGGAAAATGAAGCATTGGGAGATGCCAATTTCTCCAAGAGCATCATTTTTAGTTTTCACGAAAGTGCCAATTGCTTCCGAGGTTACTCCGCAACTCCGCGAATCTCGTGCATGTGATGAGGAGGGCTACGCCAAACTCACGAATCTGCCAGATTCGTGAAAGTGCAGAGGAGAAAAACATTTTTCAGCAGATTCGTGAAATAGATACCTCTCAAATAACCAGCTGATAATGGGGTTAGAGAGATGAAATTTCTGGAGTAGCTACTTGATCAATGTCACTATTTAAAGCGACGCTTAGCCCAATTTTCGAATTTTTGCAGTTTCGCGGTTTTGGCAGAGGATAATTTTAAAGTTTCGTGGTTTTGGCAAAGTAGCGACGCATTGTTATCACCTCCCAGACGGCGGGAGTTGAAAAACGTCTTCTTCTTTTGTTGTTGACTCATCATTAACATCCAGAAGAGTTGACTTTCACCATGAACATGAATTTTAGTGTAATAGGACGCCGCCAGGGGCGATTTTAATCTCGTTCCGCCAGTTCTGTCCCTATTATGAGCAATTTACGTACTTCGAAAATGACACCGAACTTGATCCCATAGCCGAAAATATCCACACAAAAACCCCTCCTGTAGTGTAGGTGACCTACACAAAATGGTCATCCCATCATGTGCAATGGTCTGCTATCATGATGACAATTAGTCATCAACACAAACCTCAAGCCCAGCAGGTAGCGCTGAGAAAACACTTTGTATATGAGTAGGTACCCAAGATTTGGATGCCACATACAGAGAGAATCCTTAGGAAAGGACTTTTCCTTATCTTTGTATGTGACATCCAAGTCATATAGTTCAGCTACACTTAAATGTGGCCAACATTGGTTTTGGTGTGACATCCAAAGAGGTGATTCCTTTGGGTGAGAGATCCAAAAGGTTTGTTCCAGGTCTAACTGCGTCTGTTAACAAAAGTTGTCAGCTGTCGACAGCAGTCCCAATGACTTCTGAATCGCTGTTGAGTTCAGTCGAACAGCCCATCTGCTGCCCTGGAACGCGATCTGTCAACGAACCAAGTCACGTGAATCACCGTGAAGTAATGCTACACAATTTAATTACTTCATAGTGAATCAATGACAGTAAATTTCATATGGAAAAATCCAAGTGATAATTTTGGTTTATTTTATTCAGAATAATCAACCTTTTTCAAGAGAGGAGTATCATAAGGGCGGGAATGAGTCATTTAATGTGTTTGAGGGTATTTACGAGGACTTCAGGAGGACGTGAGTTCAACTTGACGCGCCGAGCACCAAAATAAAGTGAGAAGGTTATGAGAGAGGTTTCAACTGGGTAGGGTTATCCTAATCGACAGAACCCAACCGAACTCATTCGAGCTGTCGGTTTTCGGCTGACTGCAGTTCAACTGCAGTCAGCCGACTCATCGACCTGGAACAGCCGGCGTCGGCGACTTTTCGCCGACCGAGCGACCTGGAACAGCAGTTTTCTCAACTGCGCATGTCTCCGTCGATTTCTGTTAACAGTCCGTCAAAGCTGGAACAAACCTAAAGTTAATGGTGCCTCATCCGACAAACTTTAGATGCGAGATTCAATCAATGGTGCCTGATCATTCAAACTGTGGATGCTGTATTAAAACTACATATAGCTCGCAGATCCATATAATTTATAATTATAGGAATAGGGAAGAAGAAAGAGGCTTTTCATATACTAAAGAGTATATTTCACATCAGACTTGATGTTAACATTACAGGTGAAGATAAATTTGATATGTTGGTTGTGCCGAGGTAGGCTAGGGGCAAACTAACCTCAACCAAAACCATGTCACTTGAGATTCACTGGCCTCAGAGAACTCTGAACTGGATTAAAATCAGGTGGTTAACACTGTGGAACTTGTACAAAAACGTATGGGTAACGAGGAGAAAAAAACACGTGCACGGGGAGACACGCGCGCCAACGGGTCCCTTTGTATTTGACTAAAAAACGGGCCTCCGTTCGGAACCTCTACAGAAGTCCACTCTCATCGTATCACTTTCAAATTTGTCGTGTGTTTTCGTCTTATAATGCAGATTAAATTAAAAATAAACCATAAATAACCCGGCACAAGAAAAATTTATGCTCGCTTCTGAAAAGTTGCTAAAAATCTTACTACGTTTTTCCGGACGTTTCTGTTCCTGACGACGGTTCTATTTGGTTTTCTGGCTTGATTTGTTGTACATATCTTCTCACTTAGTTACTGAACACGTAGAAAAAAAAAAAAAAAAATCATTGGAAAAGATTGAAAAATGATAAAGTTATGTGTTCCGAACTAACGCGGAAGCATGAAAACGAGAAATCGCCATTTTAGTTTTCCCCCTGCTGGAAGACTCGTCCGATCCCGCGAGCGCTTTTACTCTGTGTTTTGCTGTTTCCTCACATTGTTCTGGACAATTATTCGTTTTCTTTTTTCTTTCTATGTCCTACTTTATCAGTGGCGAACAAAATATCTTGAAATTTTCGGGACGAAAAATTGTATTGAACAACATCTGATAATTATCAGGTGTTGTTCAATACAATTTCTCGTCCCGAACGTCCCGATGTTAACATTCGTTGTTTATGTTTTCATTTCGATCGCCTACGTTCAAACGCTCAGAACACAAGTTCAAAATTTTTGTACATATGATTATATTATATCAAAATGTTCAGTGTAAGATTTAGTTAAAAAAAAAAAATTATTTCCCGAAAATCGATTTTTGGTCAATTTGGCATGCGTGTCTCCCCTTACTCACTTACCTTTGAAAACTTCGACTTGGGCCTCGAGGCCGGCTTGGTTCAAAACGTTGCACGTTTCCTCGTCCATTGCAAACAGTTTTTCATGACAAATTTATACAAACGACGAGATCGACGACGCAGTTAGTTTTAACAAACTATGAAATTAAAATCTGAATGATGAAGAAAGAACCTCCGAACCCGAAGAGCGCTGAAGCAGGAAAGAAAGAAAATCTCTCGAAAACGCATGGTCGCCATGATGAGGTTCGCGCGGACGCCTTTAGAGCGCGCAACGATACGAGAGGGTGTATCAGCTTTACGGTAGAGTGTAGCACCTATAGCTTTGGATATCATACCCAAAGCTACATTTAATGTCCTTGGATCTCACACCCAAATTACAAGTCTGTTTTCCAAACTCGAGTGCTCCCACATCAAAGAGCCCCGCTCCAACCGGATTGAGGGTTCCACATCCAAACACCCACACCCCAAAAGCCTCGCGGAAAACGCGAGTTGTCAAAATGTTATAAAAAAATAAGCTACCTACACTGGCGGAAATTTGAAGGACACGAAATCGATTCGAGTGATCTTGCCCGAACAGCATGCAAGCATCTGCTGCCTCAGAAATTCCTTTTTTTCCTGATTTCGGCTGGTTTTTCGTGCTTGGACCGCATTTTTGCGTAAAAGAAAAAAGTGTAGGAATACTTTTGAATGTACCATCGACAAATAAAATGTCGCCGGCACATAAGCATTTCAACTTAGTTGATGTGGAAACCCCTACTACGTTGGTGTCCTCATGATTAACCATTAAAAAAGGTTTCTCCGCTGTTCGTTTCGATTGGACGTAATTCTTTCAACGCTGAATGTAGTTCACCAAAGGTTTTGGGAAGCCTGGGATACACACTTCTCTGAATCCTGTGAACTGCTCGACGAACTGAATGAACATCGCGAGTGGTTAATGTAGGAATATCCCCCGACGCTACCTCAAGATCAAGCAATTTGCTAGGTTTCTCACAAGGACTATCGACCGCCTCCCGTTTTACTGTATTTCTGTCAGACTGCCTATTTAGAGCTGAGAGGGATTCTGAAAGATGATCGTGAATACATTTCATTTCTAACACCTCAAATGAAAAAAATGCCAGGCTAATCTAAACCACTGAACGTGTCGTATTAAACAGCGATTGTGGTATTTAATAGTGTTTAATAGGCTTCGGAAGAATACGAAGATTTTGGCTTAGTTAGAAAAAATTGTCAAACTTCAGCACGCTCTAGCGGCCAAACGGAGAAAGCTAGCGAGGCTTTTTTGGTCTCATTTTTTAGTAAATTTCATCAGCTTTAATTTTGTATAGAGTAGTCATGTCGCTAGGACGCATGGTTTCCGAGTTAAAGGCAAAAAACAAAAAAAAAGGACCGAAATTTCGCCATTTTCATGGTGAAGCCATATCCGAATATAGTAGATAACCAAATTTTCAGATTCAGCACCCCCGAAAACGTATGGATCCGTCGAGAAAAATTCTTCAGGTATTTTTTTCTTAGATTTAGTACTTTTGGACACCAAATAATTACTCAATTATTGACTCTTCAATACCGACTCCAGACGAACCTGATCTCATTTCCGGAGGCCAACTCAGCCCAGATCAACACCATAGTTCGTGCCAACCTGAGGCTTACGGGTTTTCCCAAACTGCTTTGATACCTCCTCTCAGATCTGCAGATCGCGACACTTTGCGTTTTGCTCTGTGTAGGGATATTCGAGCACTCCCTTCCTGTTCCTCCAAAGACACCGGGGGCGGGAACCCAGTTACGCTGGCAGACTTCCCCTAAACACACAAGACAAATATTGATACTCTGAATCAATTAGCAAAACAATATTTGCATGTAGGTATACCAAATACACCCAGTATATTGGGCAAACGTACAAATGCAAAAAAGGGGCATTGAATGCTCTCACGACGTGACATTATTAATAAATTAATTTATTATAATACAATTCTGCGCAAATTTCAAATCTAATTCGATCGCCCGTGTATTTTAGCTTATAACCTACCTAAGTAAAGTATGCGAGCTCTCAGAAACTATTCCTGAAATGCCTGTTAAACTCATGGTATGTGAATGAAAATCTATTAGAAATTTCAACTATCCGGGTCGCTCCACTGCATGAATATTTCGGGACGAAGATGAATATCACGAGAGAGTACCTACTTGGGCGAAATGGGGTGAATTCATGTACGTAGTCACCTACAAGCGATAAAATTCAAACCTCCCTCTTATATAGGTCATAGACTGCATCCATTACGAGATTATAAATCAGCTTTGAGCTTACATGAATCTCCACTAACTCTAATGAAAGGTTCCTCCGGACTCGTATCACTGTGAATGGGAAGCTCTTGAAATGCCGCTAAACATTGAGCACATCCCTAACGCCCTCTATGGGATACTGTTAAACTAAGTTATGTCGACGGAATCAATTTGGAAATTACTTTAACACGGAAACGTTTTTAAGGATTTATATGGGTAGCATATCATTAACGACTGAGTTATTTGAAACTGACTGTCTTTGTAAACTTTCACAAGCGAAATCACAATATGCGCATCCACAAGCCTTAAATTCCCAGGAGGCTTCTCTTAAAATTTTATCTCAGCGAGCTTTTTCCCTTACAGTACCGAAAAAAAAGGATAAAGGAGATAGGAGAAATGAAAGCGAACTAGGAGAACCTCGTTGTGTTGAGATCATTACTTCGCCTCTTTTCCCACAAGAACAAAGGCTGCAAGAAAGGACAAAGGTTGTCTGTTGCTTGGTAATACTCATGCGTAGAGTATATTGTTCCGTTTCCACTGTTTTCCCCTTTCTTGAAGAAGTTCGCTCTGAGATTCCTGTGATTAGTATGTAGTTCTGGATTGGAAAATTTATCATTACGCGATCATACGATAAGACATTCTTAAGGGATTTACGAAGACATTCGTGTATTTGGAATTGTACTTGGATCAAAATGTAATAGTATTACACGAAGCTGAAAAATTGGGTGTTTTTGAGTTGTGACACTTTTCTTGCGGGCCCGCGATGTTATAATGATGGGGTACTCCATTTATGGCATTATGGTTCAAACAGTTCAATATTATGCGTTTCAATAATAATGTTCCTCCTACGAAGTGTGTTGGTGGTTCCGTCAACGTCGGTTAGAGATTGCATTTTCCCTAATTTTGTATGAGGTATCGATCCCAAATCGCCCAAATGGCACTCACCTTCGCGTCGGTGTTTTGTGTCCCGTTCAATTTAGGTAATTTTGCAATAATTGCATGTGTTAATTATTGAGTGTTAATTATTAACACTTGAGCGACAAATTGGCGCTTACCAGGTTTTTGCAATCAAGGTTTCTGCTTTTGGAGAATTTTTCAAAAACCAGGTAAGCTTGAAAATGGCAGTAGTTTTTGATACATTTTGACATAGTTAGTAGCATCAAGAAAGAGCACCCCTAAAAACGCTGCAAATTTTACACTGGGGTTTATTATTCTTTGATATAGGTTACTTTTGCATAAATTTATTTCTGTCAATTAGAAAATTTTTAGAAAATTTTTTTTATTTTTATTTTTCAAAAAACCATTTTTTTCAAGACCTTTTTGTTTTTTTTTACTTGAAAAATATTTGACCTCTGGATCCTTCAAAAACCCCAATTGTAGCCCCATGAAAGCCCTGTAGATCGCCACAGTGAAATCGAATCGTTCCGGGACCCCCGAAAATGGATTCTACGTCCGAAAATACTTCGAAAACGACACCTAACTCGATCCCATAGCCATAAGCCTCAAAACACTCCTCCTACAGCCCCATTTTAGCTCGATTTTAGCGCCCCACGGGTTTGGGCGATCGGACTGAAAACCTTGCGGGCACAACTAGATGGTAAACCGAGTATTTTGTCAAAATTTCAGATTTTTAAAAAATTCCTACTGCTCAAAACGGTAGACTCTCTTTCTCTTTGGATACGTTTCTGCAGCAAGTAATATCCGAGCACTATCTTCAGTCTTATTTGAAGTAGAAAACGAGGAACAAATTATATGGTGAACTTTCCCGAGCGTGAACTTGAAAACATTAAAAAAAAAAATGCAACCCGTTCTCCATTTCCATCCATCCCCAGTGGGTACGAACATACGCGTGGAAAGTGGAGAAACGTTTTAAACCGGAGAAAAACTAGGAAGATTTGTTTATCAAGGTGTATCAGGACATGTGTTAAAAAAAGTTTTCCTCAGGGGGAGAGCATCATTTTCGTTCGTTACGATTCGCTGGATGAAGAGAATGATGGAATCCCAGGCTTTCCGTAATTTCACGACGTCGAAAGTAATAACAGCGTTTCGACCTTCTAAATTTTTTTCCTGGGTCCGGAAAAAAGACCTAGAGCAATAGAAAACTAAATAGAGAGCGAGAGAAAACAGGGTAACCCCCACTAATGGGGTTGTGTTCTTGAGGCGTCTTTTTCGGGACCTCGCCCAACCAAGCTGCTTTACACTGACATTTTTTCAACTCAAGATAACATCATCACATTGCTGAAATTGAATTCGGGAAACTAACGTGTGACCCCCCATGAAAACAGACCTTAGCTTCCGGATGCGATTTTTCCACGAGAGAGAAAAAACGCTGCAAATTTTACACAAGGGTTTATTATTCTTTGATATATACGTTACTTGTGCAGAAATTTAATTCTGTCAATGCAAAAATTTAAAAAAAAAAATTTTTTTTGGATTTTTATCTCAAAAAATTTTTTTTTTTTTTGGATTTTTTGTTCAAAAATGTGTTTTTTCAAAAATTCTGTATTTTTTACTCGAAAAATATTTAACATCCTGGGATCCTTCAAAAATCCCATTTTTAGCCCCACGAATGCCCTACAGATCGCCCCAGTGAAATCGGATCGTTCTGGTACCCCGAAAAATGGATTCTACGTCCAAAAATACTTCGAAAACGACACCTAACTCGATCCCATAGCTAAAAGCCTTCAAAAACTCCCTCTCGTAGCCCTATTATAGCGCCCCACGGGTTCGGGCGATCGGACTGAAAACCTTGCGGGCACAACTAGATGGTGAACCAAGTATTTTGTCGAAATTTCAGATTTTTAAAAAAATTCCTACTGCCCAAAACGGCCTGGACGGCGGACAGGCCCACCGAGAGGGGGGGGGGGCAAAGGGGACATTTTGCCCCGGGCCCGGACTTTTACATGGGGCCCCAGCGGGCCCCAGAAAAATAAAAAAAATTAAATTTTTTTTATATTTCAGAAATTTTTTTTAGATTTAAAAAAAATTTTTTTACTTACACATTTTTGTTTGTTTGTTTTTTACTTGAAAAATATTTGACCCCATGGGATCCATCAAAAATCTCATTTGTAGCCCCATGAAAGCCCTATAGATCGCAACAGTGAAATCGGATCGTTGCGGGACCCCTAAAATTGGATACTACGTCCAAAAATACTTCGAAAGCGATCGGGGTGAAAACCTTACGGGCCCAACTAGATGGTAAACCGAGTATTTTGTCAAAATTTCAAATTTAAAAAAAAATCCTACTACCCAAAACGGCCCGGACGGCGGACGGACATTTCGGTTTTGCAAAACCGAATTCCATGGAATCAAGACCTCTTGAAACGGATAAGGTCAAATTTTGAGGCCGATCGGAGTCGTCGACCTCTGTCGCGAAAACATAGGTGTATTATTCCAAGAATAATAAACCAAAATCGGGCGTCGTGATGCCAATGACGCTCGTGGCGCCGGTGACGCTTAAGCCATAATTATGGCACTTTGAGTTGCTGCTGACACATCTAGAAACTTGTATCAATACACTTTAAACACCCCTTCAGAATGAGGTACTGATGAAGGCAAATCATTTGAAAAAATCGGGCGTCGTGACGACGATGACGCTCTTGGCGCCGCACAGTGGTCCAGAACCCCCGAAAACGTGATCGAAACTCCTAGCGACTTTAATTTTTTTACTTTTGCTTTCAAAATGAGTAGGTCTTGTGTTTTTGAGTGCGCAGATTCCAAAAATCATGTTTTTATTCACTTTTGAGACCCAGAAATGGTCAAAAAATGACATTTTTCGGCTTTTTGGGTGTTTCAAGAACTGTAGAATAAAGGATAACATTTTCAAATCTGTAGAAAAATATGAAAAAATTGAGTTTCGATCACGAAAAATCGATGAAAAATCGGTGACGCTTGTGGCGTTGTGAGTGGCTGTGAAAACTTCTGGAAACTTGTGAACAATACACTTTAAACACCCCTTCAGAATGAGGTACTGATGAAGACAAATCATTTGAAAAAATCCGCCGTCCGGAAACTACCGTTTCCCTCAATCAGCGAATTTAAGCAACGTCGGGCGTGGTTAGTACTTGAATGGGTGACCGCGTGAGGAGCGGGGTCACCGATACAAGTATTTACTGCGTTCAATTGGTCGGCGAACTCCTCCCAACCCAGGGGGACGAGGCAATGGGGAGCCATGAGCGCAATCGTCAGACAAGTTCCGATCCTCCTTGATAAGGACGGCTGACGACGTCCGCGACGGCAGCAGCCAGTCGGACGAAAATTCAGGGTGAAATTCCCTTGTTTCGTTTCGTTTCGTTCTTTCATTTGTAAAAATCGGGGGGCGTGACTTGAGATCAAAACACTTTAAATACCCCTTCAGAATGAGGTACTGATGAAGACAAATCATTAACTTCAAATTTTGAAGAACGCTGCAAATTTTACACAAGGGTTTATTATTCTTTGATATAGGTTACTTGTGCAGAATGAAAATTGAACGTTCGTTATTGGGAACTACCCCCTACCTCCTCCTTACATGGGGGCCCTATGCTCTCTTTTGCCCCGGGCCCGCTTTTTCTCTCGGCGGCTCTGACGGCGGACGGCGTACGGCGGACGGACATTTCGGATTTAGAATGTAGACCTCTTGAAACGGATAATGTCAAATTTTGAGACCGATCGGAGTCGTCGACCCCCGTCGCGAAAACATAGGTGTATTATTCCAAGAATAATAAACCAAAACGAATTCACAAGCAAAAAGTTTAAATTGGAACATGTTATCATAACGATGAATAGGTTTGTTCCAGGTTTGACGGAATGTTATCAGAAATCGCCTGGAGACATGCGCAGTTTAGAAACTGCTGTTCCAGGTCGATCGTAGGTTGAGAGCTCGAGTATGTGTGGTCGGGTTCTGTCGACAGCTGACCATCTTCTGTCGACAGACGCTGTCAGACCTGGAACACACCTATTATCAACTTTTTCAAACGGGCGTATATCCATTTTTGGTCGTAATAGTTAAGGGGAGTTAGAGCTATTACATAGAATCTATATATCTGATATATGTGGCCGCATGGGCCAAACTCTTTGAACTTTAATTCGATCGCCCGCCCCATTTTGTTCAGTAGCATGCCACGGGAAGCGCCACCTCTGGCGGCGTGATCTGGAAGTCCAGTTTATCTCGCTAACGAGAGAGCTGAGTAACTCCCGGAACGCGCCACGGGCAGTATCACTACCGGCTATTCTTCTTTGTCATTTAAATAAGAATGTCAACATCAAGTGCATTTTCAATTGGGGCCGAGGACCCGGCCTCCCCTGGCAACAATTCGTCTGGGGAAGCCAGCCTTCTGAGACCTGTATTAAGTGCGGATCCAGGGAGAACTAATGTTGATGCTGACACTTCAGCTTCAATATTAGATTCCCCTGGACTCCATTCCGGAGACCAACGCATTCCACACTACCACGACACCTCCTGTCCATTTGGAGATGGCGGGTCTCCATTATTACCTCCATACCGCCTGCAGGGATAGCAGATCGCAACGTTTTATGCCCTACACAGGGATATTCAAGTACTCCCTTCCTCTTCCTCCAGAGACGCCGGGGGCGAAATCCCAGTTACGCTGGAGGCCATCCCCCAAACGCACAACACAGAAATTGAGAGAACTAATAATCATTTAGGAACTCAATTTGTGCATGTTGGTACACTTGTCACATCCGTTAAGCAGGGTACGCTACAATATATAACACTAGAGCCCCCCCCCCCCCCCCCACCGTTCAGAAATCGGGAAAAATTACTTATTTTTGACGCTTGGTTGTGGCTAAACGGCTGAACCAATTCTAATGTGTAAGATGGTCATTCGACGAAGAATTTTATGCTCTTTAATATGTAACGATGTTAGTTGAAATGTTTCTCTGCAATGTATAGTTTTCGAGTTTCGAGAAACTGGAAAATACACACACAAAAAAATCGATTTTTTCCCCTCCAAAAGTTCTCCCAGCAAATATGTTGCGACCATTTTTGTTATTATGTTGTTCAGACCCATAAAAAAAAAAAAAAAAAAAATTAAAGCGTCTACACCATTTCTTGCACGAGTCCTTTCAATCCTCTGGCGATTTCCTACCTGTGACTGATGAGAAACCCTGTCACCTTGAAACCCAAAGCTTTTTTTTTTGAAAGTGTTTGCGCCCCCCTGGGTTGCTCTCGCGCCCTACTTTGAGAACCACTGCACCAGAACGTCCTGTTTTGAAGTCTGGTTACGTTAGTTACATTGTCCAGTGATCTTTTCCCTGTACACCTTTTTTCAATGGCCATTTTCGGCCGTTTTCCTCTGATTTGAGGTTTCCATCGTGTCAGCAAGCTCAAAATCTACCAAAAAAAAAAAAAAAAAAAAGTCAACTAATTTTCGGGAAAAAGTGAGTTATCCCCTTTTCCCCCTGCAGGTACTCTTCAATAATTGAATCAAAAAATAAATCAATAATTAAAAATCTTTCTGGTTCCTGAGAAAGGTCCTCCTTAAAACGAAGTTCCTCCTGGCGTTTCCTTCGCAATGACGTCATCGAAACTAGTAATCCGAATTACTCGAAATATCGGATACTATAGTATTCTCTCTGCATTCACAAGAGGAATTAGGTATTAGAAACGGGGATGAATAGCGAGCCAATAACCGGCGGATATTGCAAGTGAAATGCAAATATCCAGAGAGTGCTTACGAACGCTTTGCTGGAGATGGAAGGTGTTGTTAGGTGGTGAAGGGGTGCACCGAGGAGAATGTTGGATCCTGCTGGATTAGGTGGGGTCGGCTTTGGATTTTCCAATCTTGCAACTGGCAACTGCAATAACGCGTTTCTCGATAAACCCGAAGGGCAACGATACGGAAGGATGCGGTAGTGGAGGTTCCCCAGAGAGGACGATGTAGTCTGCAAAGGTGGAGGGGAGAGGCTTAGATTACGAACAAATTAAATACCGCTCCAATTCGAGGCCGGCTCGGTTTTAATTGAAGTATGAACTGCTGCCCTCTTCAGTCTCATCGCTCGATTTACACTTACACGGTTGAAATTGAATATAATCTGAAATTATCTGCCCTTCGACCATTGGTAGTCTTGTGCAGTGAGGCTGAGTACCTTTCTCTATAGTTCTTGGGAAACTGCCTGCGTTGCTGGTGTCTGGAAATGTCTAGTTGGTACCTACGTGAAGTCTTGATGTTGTCTACACCAGGGCTTCCCAAACCTTTTGCCATGCGGACCCCTTTCACAGAACATTGTCTTCAGCGGGCTCCCGTAAAGACTGATTTTCAGAGAATTTATTATAGCGTGGCCAATGAGCTGGCAACTCGGCTAATATGACCTATGTATGGCATAGAAATATTGCCATAAGTAATTGAACATGGGGTTTCACTAGGTGGTTTTTGGCAAAAAGCGAAAAGTGGTCTTTTTCAGCGCGCTCTAGCGGACTTACTATTGTTCCGATCTTCAAGTGTAGTATATGCATTTTGTACGGAATTTCGTTTCCCTTAATTTTGCTGATAGTGTGTTTCCACGTAAAACGCTTAGTTTTCGAAATATTAGCAAAAAACTGAAAAAAAAAGTAGAATATTTTGAGGTTATTTCGATTTTTGCCCTCGCACATTGTGCCCTAAACTGCCTCTCGTTTACACTCAAAGCTTGGAGGAGGATCTGCCGGGTCTTAACCTTCGGCTCCTTCCAGACGGTCCATGATGGGGATGGGATGGCGGACCGCCATCTGGGGGATGGTGTGGAGCAAATACCTTGCAGCTACTCTCATATGTCTATGGAATGGTGCCGTTACAATTCACAGCAGGCGTCCCTGAAGCTAGTTTGCTCCACATGCTAAAAAGTGGACTGAGAATGGATTCAACGAATGCAACTTTGATACTGATTTGTGTATTTTTATACGAAGAAGGAAACGCAAAAAGGCAAATGATTTCATAACTATTATCAAGCCAATCAAAATTTTCGTTCCCATTCAGGGAAAGTGTGGGGTGGTTATTAAGACATTAATGACACAATGGTGGTATTCCATCCAGATGAGGGAATCGGTTTTTGGTATATTATTCTTGGAATAATCCACCTATGTTTTCGCGACGGAGGTCGACGACTCCGATCGGCCTCAAAATTTGACATTATCCGTTTCAAGAGATTCCAAAAACGAAAAGTCCGTCCGCCGTACGGAGTACGCCGTCCTGTAGGAATTTTTTTTAAATCTGAAATTTTGACAAAATACTCGGTTTACCATCTAGTTGTGCCCGCAAGGCTTTCAGCCCGATCGCCTAAACTCGTGGTGCGCTATGGGGCTGAAATGGGGCTACGGGAGGTTTTTTTTTAAAGGCTCTTGGCTATGGGATCGAGTTAGGTGTTGTTTTTGAAGTATTTTTGAACGTAGAATCCATTTTTTGGGGTCCCGGAACGATCCGATTTCAGTGTGGCGATCTATAGGGCTATCATGGGGCTACAAATGGGATTTTTGTTGTTTTTGTTCATGGTTATTATTTTATTTATTTATTTATGAAATGAATTTTTAATTTTATAATTGTATTTATTCGCTCTATTTTCGTAAGGATGTATTAATTTTTCCCGAAGTTCGCCGCGTACCTTAGTTGGGGAAGCCTGGCTCTGCACTTAGTAGTATAAGTGTATTAGGTATAGCAAATTATTTTACCCAAGCAGCCATCGTCTCATTTCCATTGCCGGGGAAACCCACAACCGGAGAAGATACATCATTATCATTTCTCACGGAAGGGAAGTTACGTTAATGAGGTCGAAGAGGATGCGGAAAGATGGCCACCGCCTGCCTTCTCGCATGTATGCGTATACGCTTTAGCGTCACCGAACCAAACCACACAAACGGGAGGGAGTTTGACAATGTGAAAAGCATCTATTCGAAATCATCAGCCTAAGTGACTTTTGAGGGTTGTTGGTTTGCGAAAGGCAAATAGACATTCAAAAATGGTCGAAGATTTCTTTTGTGTTTGGATTCACGCTTTGAATTCGTCAAACCGTTTACATCAGAGAAAACCAGATCAACGCCGAAATGTTAATTCCATCTGTCCATCGTCCTTGACCCATCCACTCCAGTGAAGGTTGGGAATGATGAGATCATTACCGTATAGCTCGTAGGTATGTCATTAGGGCGCTCAGGGTTCAGTGTCAGGGCCATGCACTACCGCATGTCTGTGAGATTCTCATTAATCAGTGTTACAGCGTTGGCCCTACGTTACTGCTCGCTTCCGTGCTCGAACTCTGATGATTAATATAGATCATAAACCGAATGAGTCACAATTATTTGTTGTTGATAATGATCATCCTAAATTATTATAATTGTCTATATTAGACAAATAAAACAGGAATGATAGAGTTATAATAATGATTGCTATTAGTACGGTAGGAATTATTCCAATCTGGGCACACGTAGGAGCAACAGGATGTAGCAAAACTTCTCTAAAAAGAATGACAGCCGGGACCTTAACCATACAGTTTAGACATACCTACCATCGGTTCCTGAAATACAAGGACAACTAATAATTAGTTACAATTATAATTATTATAAACGCTGCAAATTTTACACTAGAGTTTATTATTCTTTGATATACGTTACTTGTGCAGAAAATATTTAAAATTACATAAAATACATTTCTAAAATTTCTTAAATTACACTTAATGTAATTTTGTCAATGAAAAAAATTGTAGATTTTTTGGTTTATTATTCTTGGAATAATACACCTATGTTTTCGCGACGGGGGTCGACGACTCCGATCGGAATCAAAATTTGACATTATCCGTTTCAAGAGGTCTACATTCTAAATCCGAAATGTCCGTCCGCCGTACGCCGTCCGCCGTCCAGGCCGTTTTGGGCAGTAGGAATTTTTTTTTAAATCTGAAATTTTGACAAAATACTTGGTTTACCATCTAGTTGTGCCCGCAAGGTTTTCAGTCCGATCGCCCAAACCCGTGGGGCGCTCTGGGGCTATAATGGGGCTACGGGAGGGGTTTTTTGAAGGCTTTTAGCTATAGGATCGAGTTAGGTGTCGTTTTCGAAGTATTTTTTGACGTAGAATCCACTTTTTGGGGTCCCGGAACGATCCGATTTCACTGGGGCGATCTTTAGGGCTTTCGTGGGGCTAAAAATGGGATTTTTGAAGGATGTTAAATATCTTTCGAGTAAAATATACAGAATTTTTGAAAAAACACATTTTTGAACAAAAAAATCCAAAAAAAAAAATTTTTTTTTTTGAGATAAAAATCCAAAAAAAAATTTTTTAAATTTTTTCGTTGACAGAATTAAATGTCTGCACAAGCAACGTATATCAAAGAATAATAAACCCTTGTGAAAAATTTGCAGCGTTTTTCTCGGTTTTTCTTGAAAAATATTTGACCTCCTGGGATTCTTCAAAAATCCCATTTGTAGCCCCATGAAAGACCTCCAGATCGCAACTGTGAAATCGGCTCGTTCTGGGACCCCAAAAAATGGATTCGACGTCCAAAAATACTTCTAAAACGACACCTAACTCAATCCCATAGCCAAAAGCCTTCAAAAAAACCCTCCCGTAGCCCCATTTTATTATTATTGGTGGTTGGTTTATTATTTATGCGTTTTTGTTGCTGTTTACCTAATTTGTAGAGAATTACTTTTTTGTCGGCTTTTTGGTTTATTATTCTTGGAATAATAAACCTATGTTTTCGCGACGGGGGTCGACGACTCCGATCGGCCTCAAAATTTGACATTATCCGTTTCAAAAAATCCGAAATGTCCGTCCGCCGTACGCCGTACGCCGTAGGCAGTAGGAATTTTTTTTTAAATCTGAAATTTTGACAAAATACTTGGTTTACCATCTAGTTGTGCTCGCAAGGTTTTCACTCCGATCGCCCAAACCCGTGGGGCGCTATGGGGCTAAAATGGGGCTACGGGAGGGGTTTTTGGAAGGCTTTAGGCTATGGGCTCGAGTTAGGTGTCGTTTTCGAAGTATTTTTGGACGTAGAATCCATTTTTTGGGGGTCCCGGAACGATCCGATTTCACTGTGGCGATCTATAGGGCTTTCATGGGGCTAAAAAATGGGATTTTTGAAGGATCCCAGGAGGTTAAATATTTTTCGTGTAAAAAATAAAGAATTTTTGAAAAAAAAAATTTTTGAAGAAAAAAAATCCAAAAACATTTTTTGAAAAAAAAAATTTTTTTCCAAAATTTTTTCTTTTGTCATAGAAATAATTTTTGCACAAGTAACCTATATCAAAGAATAATAAACCCTAGTGTAAAATTTGCAACTTTTTTTGATTTGGGAGTGGGCTACTGCGGGTGGGTGATTGTTATTTGTGTAAATTGTGTACAGTTTGGTTTTCACGGTGTTATGGTATTTTGTGGAAGTCAGATTCAATGCTGTGGTGGCGTAGTTGTGAAGCAGATATTTGCAGTGGAGAGGGTGGTTAGAGTTGTAGTTTATTAATTTTCTGTTAAAGGTAGGTTTAGTATACCATTTAAACGTTAGTTTTGAATTTCGCTCGCGGATAATGATTACATTGAGATAATCTATCCGATTGTTATTCTCTATTTATTTAGTAAATTGGATGGATTTATTTAGATCGTTAAATTCAAGGGTCAGTCGGTAAACCTGATCCGTGGGTGCCGCCAGAATCAAGTCGTCCTCGTATTTAAAGATCCATTTGATGGGGATCTGTGATACATTTAGTAGTTGATCTAGCATAGCATTCAGCACCAGTTTACCGACCGTAGAGCTCAGGGCCACTCATTATTTTGCCGGTTTTCTTTGCCTTTTTCTTCCGTTCATCCCATCGAACTCTGGTATAATAATTTGGCCATAATCATTCATTCATTTGATACTATTATGGAGATGATGGAATTTCTGGTTTTATATATTTAAGGGTGCGCAGGCGTGCTTTGAATTTTGAAGGGGACAAACGTGATACAAAAAACTTGAAAAGGGTCGAATACCTATTGAAGGTTTTGCTTAATGAGGACATCTTTCCAACCCACTCCAAGCCTAATTTCATGGGAAACGATCGAATATTCAGAGAGTGAATTCAACCGATTTTCATTAATGGGCTTGAAATGATCGAAAAGGTAAACTCAGAAGCTATAACTTCAATATTTGACCTTATCCGTAGTTTCTTACATACGTTTGCTCACTCGCAAAAGGCCGAGTGAAAACCTAGTCCGGGTAACCTTAATCAAGGTTGTTTGATGGCCGCTCTCAGACGTTTGATCCCTTCAAGAGGTCGAATACTTATTCCTCCTACGGCAGAAAGGGGGATCTCCCGGAAGAGGCCCCCGTAGGTATATAACCAGGAGGTCACCTGAGGCCTCAAAATTTGACATTATCCGTTTCAAGAGGTCTACATTCTAAATCCGAAATGTCCGTCCGATCGCCCAAACCCGTGGGGCGCTATGGGGCTAAAATGGGGCTACGGGAGGGTTTTTTTGAAGGCTTTTAGCTGTGAGATCGAGTTAGGTGTCGTTTTCGAAGTATTTTTGGACGTTGAATCCACTTTTTGGGGTCCCGGAACGATCCGATTTCACTGTGGCGATCTATGGGGCTTTCATGGGACTAAAAATGGGATTTTTGAAGTATCCCAGGAGGTTAAACATTTTTCGAGCAAAAAATAAAGAATTTTTTTTCAAATTTTTTTCCATTGACACAGAAATAATTTCTGCGCAAGTAAGCTATATCAAAGAATAATAAACCCTTGTGTAAATTTTGCAGCGTTTTTATTAATGTAAATATTATTTGCATTAACACACACTCAACTAAGCTTCTGGCACGCCAAATTCGAAAAGGCGACAGGTGGTTTGCGCATCCACACTATTAGTTTTACTAGCACTCTGATAGGGGGGGGGGGGGGGGGGGGGCTCGCTTTGCTCGGCCGACCATATTATCGCCCGTTTGAATAATAGGTCAAGTGATGGGGTAGGATACAATAGGATACAGAGGAATTCTAATCCGACCTTTTGGGGTGCCCAAAAGCATACCCGAAAGGTACCCGAAATTAGTGAGGAGATAATCAAATTCCCGAGCGCCCAACGAACCTTGGGTGGCACCTTACTGGTTTCTTACCGGCACCTTTCCTATAACACATTACTGACATCTGAAGGTGCCAGCACCCCTTGCAGAGACTGGTAGGTAGCGAATTATCGACCGGAGTCAGTCAGGATTGAGGAAGATGTCGTAGACCTTGGACAAGCCCCTATAAGGTCGAAGACAGACGCCCCACAACAACGCGGCACTGACTTCGCAGACCGCAAGCGCTCCGGACCCAGATATGTTTATTAATAATCGTTCAAATTAAACTCGTCGTCTAAATTCGCCGATCGTCAGAAATACCAAAAGCTCCAGAATCTATTATATATTTGAGTAATAATATATTATCCGAAATCGTGGAAACAGTCACATTGAGAATCAGTGGTTTAGATTTAAAATATCGAGTAAAATTTAAAAATCGAGTAAAATTTACTCGTAGTGGAGAGGCTTTGAGCGGAGTCCGATGGCGTCGTGTTCTCAGGGGTGGGGGGGATCCAACCAAACCAAATAACCTCGGTGAAAACAGACTCTGTGTTGAAATTAGAGCTACCAGACTAAAAGTGGTTTCAATTGAAATGACGTCAACTTAGAGGGATGCGGTAGGTAGCGGGAAATGGTAGCTGATTAATCACATCAAAGTATAAGCCACTCACCTTTCATACGCAATAATGTAGGACAACGTGTGGACACCTTCGAAAACTAACTATGACTCAAAAGACGAATCGCTTTTTCAAAATACTACTTTTTCAAAATTTTACTCAAGGGGTAATTATTCATTGATATAGATTACTTGTGCAAAAATTTAATTCTGTATTAACCCGAAAAAGAATGTTGAAGAATGAAGAAGAAAGAAGAATGAAGAATGAAGAAGAATGAAGAATGAAAAAGAATTTTGAAAAAAAAAAAATGTTTTGTTTTAATCGAAAAATATTTGACTTCCTGGGATCCTTCAAAAGTATCATTTGTAGCCCCATAAACGCCCTATAAATCCCCACAGTGAAATCAGATCAATCCGGGACCCCCAAAAATAGATTCTACGTTCAAAAATACTTCGAAAACGACACCTAATTAACTCGATTCCATAGCTAAAAGCCTTGATAAACCTCCCGTAGCCCCGTTTTAGCGCCCCACGGGTTTGGGCGATCGGGCTGAAAACCTTGCGGGCACAACTAGAAGGTAAACCAAGTATTTTGTCAAAGTTTCAGATTTAAAAAAAATGCCTGGACGGCGGACGGACATTAAATGTTTTCGGTTTTGGAATCTAGACCTCTTGAAAAGGATAATGTCAAATTTTGAGGCCGATCGGAGTCGTCGACCTCCGTCGCGAAAACATGGGTGTACCTATTATTCCATGAATAATTATTTTTGTATTTGCATGAACTGGAGGTGGTCTTACGGTAAAACTCTTACCCGAATTTCCCCTAAAATGGACATATTCATTTCAATACCGCAACGTTTTCGATCTAAAATTATGGCACCTGCCGTTTATTAGGAATCTTGAGGCGAATTTCTGCCTCTGCGAGAAGTGCTGGATTGCATAGGAAACACCTTGGAGAGAAGCTTGAGTTTAGGAGCGTCGTGCCTCGACAGGACAGGGTCGAGACAAATTGACACATTTCATCAATTTTCTATTTGAAAGAGTTGATTGATCGCAAAAAACAAAACAGGTTGTTTTACGTGAAGTGCAATAGTACAATTTTGCCGAATTTCCGATTCATACTATGGCCGCCACAAACGTTTTGGACATCACTTGTATAATCAAAACTCCCCTTTTGTATCCACCGATTTCTCGCTCTGTGTCTCTTGCAGTGGGCAAAAATGACGAAACGAGGCACGATGGAAAAGTGAATGCCGCTCAGCTGCGTACGTAACGACATAAAGCGGTGATACCACGTTTGAAATGAAATCTTTCGTTATGCGAAAGATAAGGCAACGTCCCCTTCTTCCCTCTAACATGCACACCTAGTGGTGGTTCAAAACGAGATCTGACTGGATAGGTAATAACATTTAGGAAAGAGAGGGGGCCTCTTACCTTGAAAAAGGAGGAGGGGGTTGCGTTTAGATACAATCTTCTCCTCTTCGTCCCTTATTTCTTCTGTTCCTCTCCTTTCCTCCCATCATTGTTCATAGCCGATTGCCTTCGCTTCTACTTTTATCAGAAGGAGGTGCTGCCTCTTGACAAATGGAAGCTCCCCCCAGCTTTATTGGAGATACTTCGCAAACGAACCACGTTTTATTGGGGAGGTTTTCGTCGAAAGAGACTGCTTAGGAATGTTTACCTTGTGCGTTTCAAGTTGCCTTAGCCCCATACAGCTTAACCCGATTTGACATTTTATTCAATAGCGTCGAGAAAAGATGTATACCATATTCTTCTCCAGCAAGAAAAGTGACCCTTCTGTCAAATTGTCGAGTTGGAGTTGGGCTGTGCATTAGAAACCATAGAAGGGGGAAATATTTGCGATAACCAACTACCATCCCATATCCCTGTTGCCCATATTGTCCATGATTTTTTTTAACTGTTCTGAAACAGCAAGTATCAGAATATTTTAAGTCAAATAAACTGTTCTTCCATCATCAATTTGGATTTTGCTCAGGTATGAGTACGATAAAACAACATCTGTAACACTTTTGAAAGATTGAACTCATTTTTGAAAGAAAATGAAAAAAAGCATATTCGCTTTTGCTGAGTTTAAATCTCAAATCGGACACCACCTCAGCTCATTGAAGACGAATACTTACCACAGACAAAATCTATCGTCTGGGGGTTTGAAGGGAAGAAAAAAAATGCATTCCCTGACGAAGAATAATCGATCGAGAAGCAATACCGAAGAGGAATAAGGTATTAAAAAAAACACAAAGCTCTCTTCGGGCGATCATCTCTTGGGCCCCGATCCCTCATTAGTCGATAGTGCGAAGTAGTTTCTCGAGCAAGGGGGCGTACAAGAGGGGAGCCGTGTTTACTCTTAACTTCGGCCCCACCTTAACTTCGTGATAATTGCGCCCACGGCTCAATCTGGTCCAGTAAAATTAGGCCGAAAATGGGAAAGAAAACGGAATAATTCGGACCGAAGCGGAAACGATTTTAATTCCTTCTAATGGTCCTAAATACACGGAATCTGAGTTTGCACTATCGCATGTCGTGAGCTTAACTTTTGGCAGCCGAAAAACCGCGAAATGTTTGCACTTGTTTCAGTTTTTTGGCTCTAACTCGGAAACTATCTGTCCTACAGAAAACGTTATACGGTACAAAATGAAAGAGCATTAAATTCGCTATTCAAAACACTACCTAATCATCAAAATCGGTTCAGCGGTTTAGCCACAATCGTTCGTCAAAAATAGGCTATTTTTACCAACTTTCGTCAAAACCACATGTTGGTCACAGTAAGACCGCTGTTCCTTCTAAACAACAATGATTAGGCAGTGTTTTGAATAGCGAATTTAATGCTTCATTTTGTAACGTATAATTTTTTCTGTAGGACGGATAGTTTCCGAGTTAGAGGCGGAAAACTGAAATACGTTTTCGGCTGCCAAAAGTTAAGCTCACCACCTGCGATGGTGCAAACTCAGATTCCATGTCCTTCGGTCCGAATTATTCCGTTTTCTTTTCCTTATTTTACTGGACTATTAGTTGTTCATCAGTTGTTGACAGTGCAAGAGAGCGATGTCCGTTCTTCTTACCCCTTTACCTGGGGGCGCAAAAGAGTAGTTCTTAAAAGCAGGCGAGGGGCGCAAAAGAGTAGTTCTTGAAAGCAGGCGAGGGGCGCAAAAGACTACTTTCACTGATCCATCCAGCTCATTGTCGCCATGGTCCACTGCCACTAAGAAGGATTAGGGCGCAAGTGATGAATGCCCCTCTCTTCATGGGAAATACTTAAAGATCATGGATACGTCTTCTTCTTTTCTTCAGCCTTCATTTGGTTATATCGACGAAATTTCTCTTCGTTGTTTTTTAATTGAAAAATATTTGACCTCCTGGGATCCATCAAAAATCTCATTTCTAGCCCCATGAAAGCCCTATATATCGCAACAGTGAAATCGGATCGTTCCGGGACCCCCGAAAATGGATTCTACGTCCAAAAATACTTCGAAAATGACACCTAACTCGATACCATAGCCAAAAGCCTTCAAAACCCCCCTCCCGTAGACCCATTTTAGCCCCACAGCGGCCCACGGGTTTGGGCGATCGGGCTGAAAACCTTGTGGGCACAACTAGATGGTAAACCGAGTATTTTGTCAAAATTTAGGATTTAAAAAACATTCCTACTGCCCAAAACGGCCCGGACGGCGGACGGGTATTTCGGTTTTAAAATCTAGACCTTTTGAAACGGATAATGTCAAATTTTGAGGCCGATCGGAGTCGTTGCGATCACGTAGTTGTATTATTCCAAGAATAATAACCCAAAAGGAACAGGTTTTACTTATTTACTTACCCACGTATCCCCATTAATTACACCAGGATGTTGGAATTGTGGCGAAAGGCGGTAGCGAACTTGGCTCCTTGGTATCAGATTTAATTAACGCAGTTGACCGTCTAATGAGGGCGTTTAACAAGTGAATTAATACGAGAAATACGGGTGTGACTGCAATATCGCTTATGCGGTGAAAGGGCGGTGTAACTCTATCCCCACACACAATGTCATAACCTCGGTTTCGCTATTGAATCTTTCAAATACAAACATGGATTATTATCCAGAGGTACAAACATGATACTTACTATATTGATATATTCGTGGAAATTACTAACCATCCCGAAGGCACAATAATATTACGGCCTCAATAAGCTTTTTATTGAGTTTATTTGTATACCTACCTACCTCTGGCGTTTTAATGAGACCTGACGATTTCTCCTCCTTTACTGAGAGCCAAACTCTTCTTATTCAACAGTGTGGTGGTGTTTTTTGTCTCTTACAATTCTATTTGGGCACAAAAGTTGCCTGCTGAGTTTGGCCCGGCGGCAGCACCTCGGTAAAATCGAGTTTACCAGTTTACGAATGGCGAGGAATTACGACGCGGTTCAGATGCTAATACTCGAAGCGTTAGGCTCGGTTTTTTAGAAAGTTGACAAGTTGGGCCCGAAACACAAAGCCGAAGCTCTTCGTTCAAATTGAATCTTTTTCAATTTGTACAGTCCATTTTTTCGGGTGACTGGGGCGAGGAAAACTCGTGAAAAAGATCTGCAAAGGGATTGGGTCGGACTAAATGAAAAGCCCTGATAGCTTTGGGGGGAAAAAAAGAAAATCTACCGGCTTTCTAATACTGAAGAAAATTACATACCTACACTCATCGTTGGGACCGTCTTTTTCATTTCTAAATCAAGACACATTCCCTGAAACTTGAAAAATAACAGATATTGATCTTGGGGAAAAAAAACCGAGGTGAAATCAGCCATGACGTTCAGAAGAACCATAGTGCAGCCTGAGGAGGATTGCGCCCGTCTATAAACTATACCAAATAATCTATATCCGTCTATAATCTATACCATTAATTCTAACCGTAAGCGGTAAAAATACGCCAATTTCTTGTACCGTCTCGTATAGCGTGGCCTGTATAGCTGTCACTAGCGGGATTGAGATCCTCCCGAGATGCGCGCGAACCAGCGTATTTGCGCCCAACTTTCTATTTTACATGGGAACCCTTTTGGTTTATTATTCTTGGAATAATACACCTATGTTTTCGCTCGATTCCGATCGGGCTCAAAATTTGACATTATCCGTTTCAAGAGGTCTACATTCTAAATCCGAAATGTCCGTCCGCCGTCCAGGCCGTTTTGGGCAGTAGGAATTTTTTTAAAAATCTGAAATTTATGGTTTACCATCTAGTTGTGCCCGCAAGGTTTTCAGTCCGATCGCCCAAACCCGTGGGGCGCTATGGGGCTATAATGGGGCTACGGGAGGGGTTTATTGAAGGCTTTTTGCTATGGGATCGAGTTAGGTGTCGTTTTCGAAGTATTTTTGGACGTAGAATCCATTTTTTGGGGTCCCGGAACGATCCGATTTCACTCGGGCGATGTTTAGGGCATTCGTGGGGCTAAAAATGGGATTTTTGAAGGATCCCAGGATGTTAAATATTTTTCGAGTAAAAAATACAGTTTTTGAAAAAACACATTTTTGAACAAAAAAATCCAAAAAAAAATTTTTTTTTAAATTTTTTTATTGACAGAATTAAATTTCTGCACAAGTAACATATATCAAAGAATAATAAATCCTTGTGTAAAATTTGCAGCGTTTTTTTTTTTTTTTTTTTTTCTTGCGAATTTGGATTCCCTGGCCTATTTTACGTCCGATTACGGCGAAATTTCTGATGCCAGCAAATCCGCGCAACTCCGCCTATTTTCGTTGTTTACATCCAATTTAGTTGGCGTTTCCTCTGCATCCTACCTGGAGATCCAAATTTTAATGCTAAATCTCGAAAGAACGAATTCCAACGATCGGCGAATTTAGACGGGGAGTTTAATTTGAACGATTTTAAGAGATCGCGCGTGGGTTTGCTGTCTATGTTATAGACCTTATAGGAGCCGGCCGCTGCACGGTCTGAGAGGTCTGCGGGGGACCTCGGAAGGGCCGAGAGCGAGCCGCTGGGGTTCTGAAATCGTTTTCCTACTAGGTACATCCTGCGATTCTAGGGAACGTTTTCTCAAAGATTTGGGAGCCGGTTCCTTCCACACTAATTTCGGATAAATTATGGTGTGTGTCTTCGACCTTATAGGAGCCGACCTTTCTTCAGGTCTGTGAGGTCTGTTGACAGGGGGGAGACGTTTTTTGTTTCCCTCGATTTTGGAATATTAAATAATATTTAATATTAATATTCCATTATTTAGGTTCCTATTAAAATTTGGATTTCCAGGTCGAATACAGAGGAAACGCCGACTCAATCGGACTGTAAACAACGGAAATAGGCGAATTATTAAATTTTGTCACTCAGGGCTATGAGATTGATAATGAGACTGCATTTCCACTGCATCCTACCCCATCACTTGACTTATTACTCAAACGGGGGAGCGAAGCTAGCCTCCCCCCCCCCCCCCCCGCGTCCCGGCCGAGAAAGTGGTCGGCCGAGCGAAGCGAGGCCCTCCTGCCAGAGAGCTAGTTTCCTCTAATACAGTTTGCTCTATCCCCCCCCCCCCCCTTTGGATGCTGGGTAAATACTGAAAATATAAACCTTTGCGTATTGTTTTCCGAAGAAAGCTTAGAGCTTCTGACATTATAATCTCGTAAAAAAGCAAACTTCACGAGCCTTAAATTGATTTCACGCTTACACACCTCCAAAGCAGTTTTACACGAGGATGCACAGCGTCTTAAACAACTGAACGTCAGAGTTTTACGACCAAATAAAAGATAACTCGTTGTCGCTCAGATTTACTAACTCAAGGTTTCACTGTTACTTTTTACGCCTAATAAAAAAAGGATTCATTTTGATTTTTCCTTTCAGTAAGGGAAGATGGTTCATTTTGTCCCACATTACGAAAGTTGTTAAAAGAAGGGGGGCAGGGGAAAAACCCTTTGACATTTTCGTTGAAGTAGTGTATGGCGCTATCTATAGTAAATTACCGCGAGGAATCGGAATGTGCAGTCTCGTTTAGTGAAATATTGATGTTATGATCGAGAATCAAACCAATGAAACTCGGGAATGTGCGAATATTCAAGAACAATTATTGATTCATAGTTAGCAAACTTGAATTTGCGATTTTCCCGAATCTGCTTTTTTGAATTATTGGGTTTTCCCCTGTATCCTATTACTAGTTGAGGCATTAAGTAAGTTTTTATAATTGAGTTAGACGAGTAAACGACATACTAAAATGACATAAAATGGTAATTTTTCGGATAAATGACATAAATTGCCGAAATTCCAAATAAATGACATACCTCGGACGTTTTTGGGCTTTTCCCCGAAATACAGAAGTAGAATAAGGCTCCGGCGCAAAATGACGTGTATACTATCACTATGCCTGCAACCCCATAATATATTATAACTAGTCTCTCTGGCTCGCTTCGCTCGCTCCCCTAGTGGGGTGTATTGCCGCCTGTGGGGTGTATTGCCGCCTGTGGGGTGTATTGCCGCCTGTGGGGTGCGTAGCATCGATGGACACGTTCAAACCCCTACTCAGACATAAGGCCTCGCTCCGCTCGGCCCCTCCTATTCGTAGCAGAGACGATAGAAAAAATCGGCGTATTTTTAGGGCTTACCGTTTAGGAAATTATTATTTTTAATTCAATTCAACTTTTTTTTAAATAAAGGCCTCTCCATCTATCAAAGTTCCCTGGACCCTCCGTTTTCTAAGATCCCTGGCCCCGCGCGAATTAAAACGATCCAATTGTCTTCTCACCGTGAAATCGCCCCCTCCCCCTCGGTTTTTTTGAAATCCGACTTCGGAATCGGATTGGCCATATTTTGGCGCGCATTTGGCTCGCGGATACCATACCCAAAAAATGGCTCCTTACTGGGTATTTTTGAACCCGAAAAAACGTGGGACAAACGCGAGAAAGACGATTTTTCGACGAATTTCCGGCGAATTTCCCGGGCGAATTTCCGAATTACGATTTGACCGACGTCTTCCTCCAGGTCTGATCTATAAGGCTTGTATTTTTTCGTAATTTTTTCGACCCCTTAAACGGGCTTTGGCGCGAGTTGAAAGTGGAAAACGTAGGACAAACGGGAGAAAGACGATTTTTCGACGAATTTTCCCTGGCCCCGCGCGAATTAAAACGATCCAATTGTCTTCTCACCGTGAAATCGCCCCCTCCCCCTCGGTTTTTTTGAAATCCGACTTCGGAATCGGATTGGCCATATTTTGGCGCGCATTTGGTTCGCGGATACCATACCCAAAAAATGGCTCCTTACTGGGTATTTTTGAACCCGAAAAAACGTGGGACAAACGCGAGAAAGACGATTTTTCGACGAATTTTCGACGAATTTCCCGGGCGAATTTCGGATTTTCGTTTTGACCGACGTCTACCTCCAGGTCTGATCTATACGGCTCGTATTTTTTTGTAATTTTTTCGACCCCTTAAGCGGCCTTTGGCGCGAGTTGAAAGTGGAAAACGTAGGACAAACGGGAGAAAGACGATTTTTCGACGAATTTTCGACGAATTTCCCGGGCGAATTTCGGATTTACGATTTGACCGACGTCTTCCTCCAGTTCTGATCTATACGGCTCGTATTTTTTCGTAATTTTTTCGACCCCCTAAACGGCCAGCGAGCGGAAAGTGAAAAAACTCATTCGGGAACGCGTTATCCCGTACCAACAAACCACACGGCCGTCTACCACACGGCTACCGTCGGCCAACACAATTTTATATTATTGTATGATGATATGATGATATGATGATATGATATGATGATATACTATTCTCTCCGGCTCGCTTCGCTCGCTCCCCTAGTGGGGTGCGTAGCATCGATGGACACGTGCATTACCCTGCATCAAGGTCAACTGCTCCTTCAACTTCAACCCCCCCTGGCTGATAAAATGATTGGCCGAGTAAAGCAAGCCCCCCCCCCCCCTGTCAAAGTGCTAGTGAAATCAAATTTCAAAACTCCACCTTCAATAATAATAGAACTACCTATGTGAGTGGCCGAGCAAAGCGAACCCCTGGCCAAGCAAATGATCGGCCGAGCAAAGCAATGCCCCCCTGTCAAAGTGCTAGTCAAATCAAATTTCAAAAGTCCACCCTCAATAATAATAGAACTACCAACGTGGGCGGCCGAGCCAAGCGAGCCCCCCTGGCCTTATAATATATGGGGTTGGAGGCATATACACTTTCCATACACGGAAACAAGTGAAGCAGTCTTGTGGGTACTGAAACACTTTTTTTCCTCCTGCAGCGATTAAATGACATACTAAAAATTTTAGTATGTCATTTAATGACATGAAATGGCCATTTTTCGAAAAAATGACATAATTTGCCGAAATTCCGAATAAATGACATAAACGTGAAGGTGAACGCTTAGTTCTCATGATTCTAGAATGATTTCTCTCGTAAATTTCGTGAATTCCTTGTAACATTATTATTGAAATAAATCAGCATTAGTACCCACAGAAAGTGTTTGGAAAATGTCTTCCCTTTTCTCCAGGTTTTACAATGATTTAGAACTTTCTAGGATAGCCAATGACATGAATATGAAAATAAATGACATAAAATGGCCATTTAGGTCGAATAAGTGACATAAACGACGAAAAATAAATGACATGAAATAATTGACATAAATCGCAATAATAAATGGCAAAATTACATTTAATGTTACTCGTTTCTGGTGATGAGTCGTGATAATTATCATCTTTAAAGCCGTTGAGTTTACAAATCGAAGGAGGAAAGTTCTTCGATAACTCGATTTGCATCAATTTTAGCAAACAAAATCAGGTACCACGATAAAAAACCAACTACACTATTAGATAATTGAAATGGTAGACTTGTGTCTTGATGTTTAAACGATTTCTTTCGAACTGGAACATCCTCCGAATTTCCTTCTTCCGACAGCTTTTAAGGAGTTTTATATGAAGGCATACAGTCGAATATTCCAACGCGGATTCGTGCTCCCGCCCCCGTAGAACGTGGCCATATTCTTGTAATCGAAAAAAAAAACCCCAGCGAGAAAGCTATTTGAGCCGACAAAAAAGTGGAAGGGCGAGAGGGCGAAAAAGTTGTATCCCCCGCAGTTGAAAAAGGCCCGTCCTCGTCTCCATTTGGGAATATGTTGACTTTCCACTTTGACTCCGGTGCGAGCCTCTCCTGATGCCATCCTCCGTAAACACTTCTCGAACACGGCGGAAGGGAAGTGTGCGTCGAAAGAGAGGTGGAAAATGCCTTCGGGCTTCCGAGTATTTACTCTGCCTGAGTTAGCACGAGATGGTTGGGTTGGGAGGAACCGAGCGCTCGATGATACGTACAGGCCTCGACGACGCACAGTCTTGAATTCAACTGTAGAAATAGAAAGTCGAGGTAAAATTGGTTTTATTTGTATTTGTCGAACACAGTAAAAACCAGCTCTTGTTTGATAAATGTCTTCTTCTAATAGCCACATCTTGAAGCGGCCCCGATATAAAAGGATTCACTTTATAAGGTTTTAGAGGTGTATCCCTTGATGGCCGATTTATTGTTAGAAGTGGAACAAAGGCCTCGAAGGTTTTCACCTGTCAAGCATGTGTTGTGGATCATTGTTGCAGCCTCTCCACAATGGCTCCTTCCGCCCTGCGAATGGCGGTTTTTACTTCCTTCGAATATTGTAGGCTCATCAATCTTCTCCTTTCTTCCACTGAGTTCCCGCGGGTGGTTGGGGATGGGGTGAAAAAATGAGGTTAGACCACAGAGCCAGGCTGGAAGGGCCTGACCATGTCGCACCCTCACGTCCCCGAGACACACATATCCACTCAACGTCGAGCTTAGGCTGTTCGTCAACTCGTCTTTCTTCTATCACGTGATCGCAAACCTCCCTCGTTCTTGGTCTCTTTTTTCTATCAAGTTCTTCAACCTAAACCTTTTAACACTGTTGTTCTTTCAAAATTAGCATGCTGAGGAGAATAAAGTACCATGAAATATCCTAGTAATTTGATTAGGCTCGATGTTTTACCCGGTGTATCATTGATGAAACTACTTGGTCACTCAACACCAGTTAATAGTTACATGTGTGACATTCTTAGTTACTACCAGAAATAAAAATTGGTTTTCACTTGCGTCTGAAGTGTTTGCTTTTCTATCAGTTTCAACACTCAGTAATTAGCGTGTGATAGGTACCTATTGTCATCAAGTGTAATACTGTATTCTGAATACAGTTACTGTATAGTGAAGGAGTAAAACCGTCTAAGTTGAAAATTCCAAATTTTTCAGGGGACGAAAAAATTCTTATAAAACGTTAGTCGCTACCTCAAATGACAGTTACAGCTGGTTACAGTTCAATATGAAAACCTTAGAAATCTAAGCCAAAAATTTGAAAATATTTGCGTACCTAACTCGTATTATTTGAACTTTGACATCAACTTAGACGGTATTACACTTAAAACCGCCAATGTTAGCTTTCCACATTCAGATTATGAGGTGATGAAACCGTCTAAGTTTTCAATCACCCCCAAAAAGATGAATAACACTGAACTCGAAAACACCCTAACGAAATTTATTATAAGAACCGATAGAACTATTATAACCCTCGATATCCTTAAAGAATTTCATCGATAGAACTCGAAAATCTAGGGGAACTCACCTTTTATCCTGGCAACGCGAACAGTTCACTCCAAGTTCTCCAAATAAACAACATAGACGGTCTTAGATTCACGTTATGGAGGTAACCAACTTAGACGGTTATAAAAACACTCATACAGAAGTAATGAGAGCTTGTGGAATCGTTTTGAAGGATCAAGACGATGCGCAAGGATACAATTTACCAGCTCAAAACATTATTTTCGGCAAAAATTCAACTTAGACGGTTTTACTCCTTCACTGTCACTATGTTCCAATTGGTTATGAGCCCAGCGCTCCTTTAGACGATCACGATGTCTCAAGAGGATCCACAAGCGTTCATCAGGGGCTGGGAGCTATGCCGAACATCAGAAAATTGTTCGGATCGGACAATTATTCAAACTGGAAGTTCGGTATGGAAATGTTTTTAGTAGCGGAGGACCTCTGAGATGCATGCATCTGCAGTACTGCAGTACTAGGTACTGAGGTTAATCCAAGAAAAATTGCAACGGGCAAAATCCATCAATTTAATGGTTGAAGAGTCTCTTTATCCCATCGTTCGAGGGTAGACACACTGAGAGAAAAACGCTGCAAATTTTACACAAGGGTTTATTATTCTTTGATATACGTTACTTGTGCAGAAATTTAATTCTGTCAATGAAGAAATTTAAAAAAAATTTTTTTTTGGATTTTTATCTCAAAAAAAATTTTTTTTTGGATTTTTATCTCAAAAAAAATTTTTTTTTGGATTTTTTTTGTTCAAAAATGTGTTTTTTCAAAAATTCTGTATTTTTAACTCGAAAAATATTTAACATCCTGGAATCCTTCAAAAATCCCATTTTTAGCCCCACGAATGCCCTAAAGATCGCCCCAGTGATATCGGATCGTTCCGGGACCCCAAAAAATGGATTCTACGTCCAAAAATACTTCGAAAACGACACCTACCGACTACTAACTCAGGGTTTCACTGTTACTTTTTACGCCTAATAAAAAAAGGATTCATTTTGATTTTTCCTATCAGTAAGGGAAGATGGTTCATTTTGTCCCACAATACGAAAGTTGTTAAAAGAAGGGGGGCAGGGGAAAAACCCTTTGACATTTTCGTTGAAGTAGTGTATGGCGCTATCTATAGTAAATTACCGCGAGGAATCGGAATGTGCAGTCTCGTTTAGTGAAATATTGATGTTACGATCGAGAATCAAACCAATGAAACTCGGGAATGTGCGAATATTCAAGAACAATTATTGATTCATAGTTAGCAAACTTGAATTTGCGATTTTCCCGAATCTGCTTTTTTGAATTATTGGGTTTTCCCCTGTATCCTATTACTAGTTGAGGCATTAAGTAAGTTTTTATAATTGAGTTAGACGAGTAAACGACATACTAAAATGACATAAAATGGTAATTTTTCGGATAAATGACATAAATTGCCGAAATTCCGAATAAATGACATACCTCGGACGTTTTTGGGCTTTTCCCCGAAATACAGAAGTAGAATAAGGCTCCAGCGCAAAATGACGTGTATACTATCACTATGCCTGCAACCCCATAATATATTATAATATACTATTCTCTCCGGCTCGCTTCGCTCGCTCCCCTAGTGGGGTGCGTAGCATCGATGGACACGTGCATTACCCTGCATCAAGGTCAACTGCTCCTTCAACTTCAACCCCCCCTGGCTGATAAAATGATTGGCCGAGTAAAGCAAGCCCCCCCTGTCAAAGTGCTAGTGAAATCAAATTTCAAAACTCCACCTTCAATAATAATAGAACTACCTATGTGAGTGGCCGAGCGCCGGACGGCGGACGGCGGACGGCGTACGGCGGACGGCGGACGGCGGACGGACATTTCGGATTTAGAATGTAGACCTCTTGAAACGGATAATGTCAAATTTTGAGCCCGATCGGAGTCGTCGACCCCCGTCGAGAAAACATAGGTGTATTATTCCAAGAATAATAAACCAAAAGGGCCTATTATAGGTTAATTTTCGATTTTTTTCTAGGTTAAATGCTGCCAACCTAGATTTTTTTTGGTTTTCATTCTAGGGTGGAACAATTTAGTCTAGGTTGAATATCATTTAACCTAGATTGAAAATACTGGTGAAGTTAACGTCCTAAAAATGCAAACAACCAAGATTTAAAATGCGCCACCCCCACACTTTAGTTCTAGGTTAAGTTCACCGTGTGTGCCGCCGCCTCCATCCATTTACAGTCTAGGTTAAAAACATTAATGTCTTGGTTGTCTCACCCTGGTATTCAATGTTTTTCACTTTCGTAGACGGTTGGTTTACCCTAAACCGAAAACGTTCTCACCCCCTCAAACAATTTACAGCCATGGCGCATTAACCTAGAACCCTTTTTTCTCTAGGTTGTGTCCCTTTATTTACGAGGTTGTTTCATTTACTATCCCTGTTGTACCAGTTAAATTTCTAGGTAGCTTCCTATTCTTTTCAGGTTGGTCCTAATAAATTACTAGGTGGTCCACTTTTCTTTTTAGGTTTGCTCCACTTCCATTGCAGGTTGGTTCTATCAACGTCAACTATATTTCTGGGTTGTCTCTGTTTCCAACTCAGTACAAAAATTTGAATGTGACGTCATAATATGACTGCACACAGTGACAGAAAATAGATGATTAGAATTTGACAGAGATAGACGGTGGGGTTGAGGCCACCAGGTAAATAGCAGGGGTGCCCAGACGACGAGAATTAACGCCCACTGCCTACAGGAGCACGCTCCAAGGCCGCTTAGCGTACCGTAGAAACAACCTGGAATTTATCGAATGAATTACAATCACTGTAGTTTAAACCTAAAACTATTTGTGGTACTACGGTAGTTTTAACCGAGACTGAAAGTCAAACTTTTTCTTCTGGGTTGTTATCTAAAGTAACAATCTCGCCTTTTAAATCTCTCGGTTGTTTTCAGTTGTACAACCGAGACTTTAATGGAGGGGAGTTATATGGAAGGTCAAATCATTCGATTCTAGGGTACCCCACCTAAAAGTCAAAGGTAGGTAATATATTTTCTAGGTCTTCACAATGTCAACCTAGACCAAAATTTGGTCTGGTAATATATTTTCTAGGTCTTCACATTTAATGTGAAGTTCACATGTGAAGTTCACATTTGGTCTAGGTTGACACTTTTTTATTCCAGGTTGTGGTCAGAGGGTGGGTAATAACGGATTAGGTTGTTTCTATATGGGTCTAGGTTGTATTAATATTTTTCGATGATACTTTAACCTGGACCTATTTTTTTCTAGGTTGAATCAATTGATTCTAGGTGGTTTCAATTTATTTTCGAGGTTATTTCGGATTTAACCGAGCCACTATTATAGTATTATATTATTATGAGAGAAAAGATTTTTATAATAAAAATCTTTTCTCTCAGTGTACTGAGGTTAACCCAAGAAAAATTGCAACGGCAAAATCCATCAATTTGATGGTTGAAGAGTCTCTTTATCCCATCGTTCGAGGGCAGACCACAGCCAGAGACGTTTGGAATAAACTAGAGTTAATCTTTGAGAGTAAAGGACAACGTAGACGCCTAAATATACTAAAACAGCTGTGTTCTGACGAATTAAGCCAGTTTTCGTAGTTGACAGCTATCTCAACCAAATCCTTACCGTGTCCCAAAAGTTGCACTCAATTATTGCAGGGCTTGAGGATGAAACCATCGGCGTAATCATGCTAAAGGGACTAGGTGAATGAATAAGGCTTTTGAGAGTTCAGGGACAGTAATTTCCAGTGATTCAGTCCGAACTCTGCTGAGTCATCCAACAGGTAGGTGAGACAGTTCTAGTAGCCAAGAAACAGTTCAAAAACGCTGCAAATTGTCATCAATGCAACAAAAAAGTGTAAAAACGTTAAAGGTCAATAATTAATTACGTCAGTAGGTACTCTTGCTTCAATACCTCTTGGCAGAGACAAGAAACGACGAACGGACAGAGAAGTCAGAGCTGACACCAAAATGCGGCACACAAAACCAGCAAACGCTGTTACTTGCGGCAATTCTCAAGTTCTGTGGCACTGGGGCATTTAAATATGAGGTCTATGCTCACTCTGAAAAATGAAGTAGTTCGTGGGGTAAAATTCAACCCGAATCAGTTCAAATCTTGTGAAGCTTGTGTCAAAGGAAAGATGAAAAGACAACCTTTTCCCAAGAGTCGTTCCAACATAAAATGTTTATTGGAATTGGTACATTCAAACGTCTGCGGGCCTTTAGCAGGTTTGGTTGGGAAACGTTTCGTTCTAACGTTCACAGATGATCATTCCAAGAAAACATTTCTATATTTCCTTCGCCATAAGAGTGAGGTGACGTTTTCCCACAATTTAAAAGTATGGTTGAAAAACAAACTGGAAAACACATCAAAGTTCTCAGGACAGCCTTCCTGAATACGCATGGCATAGAACATCAGGCGACAGTTACTTTCACACCAGAACAGTTAGGAGTCTGTGAAAGGGTGAATCGTACCATAGTGGAAAAACGCTGCAAATTTTACACAAGGGTTTATTATTCTTTGATAGGTTACTTGACCAAAAATTATTTCTGTGTCAAAAGAAAAAACGCTGCAAATTTTACACAAGGGTTTATTATTCTTTGATATACGTTAATTGTGCAGAAATTTAATTCTGTCAATGAAAAAATTAAAAAAACGCTGCAAATTTTACACAAGGGTTTATTATTCTGTGATATAGGTTAGGTACTTGTACAGACATTTAATTCTGTCAATAAAAAAAAAATTAAAAAAATTTTTTTTTGGATTAAATCCAAAATATAAAAATTTTTTATATTTCAAAAAAAAAATTTTTGGGGGGATTTTTTTTTTCAAAAATGTGTTTTTTCAAAAATTCTTTAATTTTTACTCGAAAAATATTTAACTTCTTGGGATCCTTCAAAAATCCCATTTTTAGCCCCATGAAAGCCCTATAGAACGCCACAGTGAAATCGGATCGTTCCGGGACCCCAAAAAATGGATTCTACGTCCAAAAATACTTCGAAAACGACACCTAACTCGATCCCATAGCTAAAAGCCTTCAAAACACCCCTCCTGTAGCCCCATTTTAGCCCCATAGCGCCCCACGGGTTTGGGCGATCGGACTGAAAACCTTGCGGGCACAACTAGATGGTAAACCAAGTATTTTGCCAAAATTTCAGATTTTTAAAAAAATTCCTACTGCCCAAAACGGCCCGGACGGCGGACGGCGTACGGCGGACGGACATTTCGGATTTTGAATTTAGACCTCTTGAAACGGATAATGTCAAATTTTGAGGCCGGTCGGAGTCGTCGACCCGCGTCGCGAAAACATAGGTGTATTATTCCAAGAATAATAAACCAAAAATTTGGGAAAACAAATTTTTTTAGATTTTTTTTTTTTTTTTTTTTAAAGTTTGTTTTTTTCAAAAATATGGTTTTTTTTTTCTTTAAATTCTTCATGTTTTACTCGAAAAATATTTAACCTCCTGGGATCCTTCGAAAATCCCATTTTTAGCCCCATGAAAGCCCCATAGATCGCCACAGTGAAATCGTATCGTTCCGGGACCCCCGAAAATGGATTCTACGTCCAAAAATACTTCGAAAACGACACCTAACTCGATCCCATAGCTAAAAGCCTTCAAAACACCCCTCCTGTAGCCCTTTTTTAGCCCCATAGCGCCCCACGGATTTGGGCGATCGGACTGAAAACCTTGCGGGCACAACTAGATGGTAAACCAAGTATTTTGTCAAAATTTCAGAGTTTAAAAAAAGTTCCTACTGGCCAAAACGGCCCGGACGGCGGACGGTGGACGGCGGACGGACATTTCGGATTTAGAATGTAGACCTCTTGAAACGGATAATGTCAAATTTTGAGGCCAATCGGAGTCGTCGACCCCCGTCGCGAAAACATAAGATGTATTATTCCAAGAATAATAAACCAAAAGCGAGGAGCTTGCTTCAAGATGCAGGCCTCGACGAACGCTACTGGGAAGAAGCCTTGAAGACGAGTGTGTACCTGAAGAACAGATCACCAACTTCGGCGCTGTCTAAGAAAACTCCTGAAGAAATGTGAACAGGAAGAAACGTCCTTTTGAAACAGTGTTCGGTTGTAAGGTATTTGTCCCTGTTCCAAAGCTGAAAAGGAAGAAATGGGATCCGAAAAGTAAGATGTACATCTTCGTCGGCTACTGTGAGGACACGAAAGGTTATCGCCTGGTTGATCCCACAAACTCTGTAACTGTAGTAACCAAGGTAAGAGATGTTACATTCTTCGAGGATCAAAAAGTCTTGCAGCCGCGTAAAAATGGACCTGCCAACTGAAATGCCAAATGAAACTGCCAACAATGGGGACAAATAAATATTTCTTGCTCTAATTTCGGTTACAATCGACTGTTAGTATTATGAGAATTTCACCTTATATCCCTGGAAGGCTTCTACAAATGAATCCTTTCATTTCAATTTCTAACCCTTTCGTGGTTTTTGGTAGATTGAAACCGTTGACACTCAGCAAAGGATTACGAGGGATCAGATTTTTTGCTCTCTCATAAGTCCCCCCTTCAGAATATCAGCTTCTAGATTATCTTTGTTAACGTCCCTTTGAGGACCAACTTCAATGATTTCACGTCTCATTATGTGGGAAAGGTTTTTTTTTCCTCTCAACAATAAAAACGTTCTTCAAACGGTTGGTTGGGCACATTCTATTTTATTGATGCGGTCAGCAAAATTATCGCCTCATAATTGCATTCATCGTGCGGTTGAATCAATAGGTACGCTGCATGGAACAAAGGGTGAGATGAATGGAAATACAGGCATGTGGATTATACAAAACTCGCTGCATTTCCATGAACCGAGAAAGTTTACCATTTTAAATAAACATTCAAAACATCGAATGTTATACAGGGGAGGGCACATTAGGCCAGTCACTGGAGACACTTCGAGGGGTGAATAAATGCATTAAATGTCTCAGTACGTTTGATTGTTTTATGTGGTCCGGTATGGTCCCAGTAGTATGTAGTCAATTTTGCAACTTCGAATCAGCGCCGCTAACCGAGGGGGGGGTAAAAACCGCGCAATTTTCGCCCGTTTTTCGGTTTTTCGCTCACAGCGCCTAAACTATGCGTACTAGCGGTATGAGCACTATTAGATAATTGAAACTAGATTAAATGTGTGACAATTTGAGCACAAGTACAGCTGTGTAGGTCAAATACGTTCCGAGATACGACCTTGGAAAAATAGCCAATTTTTACCAAAAAGTGAAATTTTCAACAATGTTTCGTCTTTGAGGGCTAATATTTCGGTTGTGACGCATTCTGACTCCCATACTTTGGGGTATAGGCGTGTAGGAAATTTAATTAGCTTTCATTTGAGCACTAGTAGAACCATGTAGGTACAACAGGTCCCGAGAAAATGAATTTAAACCAGACATAGTGAGACCCTCATATTCACCTGCCAGGGAACTTGGTGGATTCCCTATGAAGGAACCTGGTTTTTTGTCCTCTTACTCGCTGTTACTCATTTTTTATGTTGTTGAATGCTTGCATGACAATGTCGTGACATTGCCGGATCTGTGGGGGGGATGCTGCCCCCCCCCCCCCCCCCAATCACCGAGGACATGAGCTTACACTAGGAGTAATGGAAAATTTTTAATACAATTTACACAGGATAAAATGGGAAAACCCTTCTGTCCCCCCCCCCCCCCCAACAGATGATTCCTGGATCCGCCCCTGCGTGACATAGACCCTCTGTTATAGAGTGATAAGTCCTGGACCGGTGACGATGATGAAGAAGAAGGTCACTATTGACCCATTGACCATTTTCCAAAGACTCTGCGTAACGAAGCAGTCTGATCAAGACCTGAAGGACCAATTCAAATACGAACTAGCTCCATACCCAATGGCCTTGTTTACTGAAGAGGGGATGCGAAAAGGCACCAAATCAACCTTCTACGCATGTTTCCTCCCTCACACGGAACCAATACCATTGGGAACATCGACCTTTGTGGTCGTTGATGGCGGGTTTTTGCTCCACAAAGTTCTCTGGCACCGTAAAGACTCAATCGGGGCAATTGTGGCAGGATATATCAGCTCCACGTTCAGTAACTTCGGGGGAAACGTGGCCGTCGTCTTTGATGGTTACCCAGTCGAAGGAGCTAGGAAAAGCACGAAATCGGCGGAGCGAATGCGTCGATATGCATCCCGTAAATGCCAGGACGTACAATTTGAGCTGTCCACATGCATTGCCATGCCGCAGGAAAAGTTGCTGTCGAACGAAAACAACAAACGCCGTCTCATCGAATTCCTGCGTACGGGTGTTGCTGCAGCTGGCATAGAGACCAAACAAGCAACAGAGGATGCTGACGTCGACATAATAAAAACAGCGGTCTCCAAAAGTACCTCATTCCAGCATGTGCTGATCATTGGAGAAGATGTCGACCTGCTTGTCATCCTCAACGGATCTGCATCTGCCACGAACAATGTGCGTTTCCAAAAAGGATCCTCGTCCATACAGTTCTCTTCAACGTCTTTCAACAACAGAGGGCTATTGATGCCGCCTCAGCTTGTCCTGTTTTTGCACGCTTTCTCTGGATGTGAAAACACTACCTCTGCACCATTCTGTAAGGGGAAAACCAAGATTCTCTCCGCTATTGAACGCGACCCCAGCCTGATAGACGAAGCCGCAGTGTTCTTGGACCCCTCTGCATCTCATGAAGCAGTAGCCACAGCTGGGGCAAGATGCTTTGTGGCTCTTTACGGAGGCAATGTGACAACCACCCTGCAAAGCCTTCGCTACGAGCTATTCGTCAAGTCCGCTGCAAACGCCAAAGTCGACCTGGCTCGCCTCCCCCCAACTGAAGAAGCTGCCAAATATCATTCCTTCCGCACTTACCATCAGGTGCAAGCGTGGTTGGGGGATGAGAAAGTCCCTACTGAATGGGGCTGGACACTGACAGAACATGGTCTGCTTCCCACCACCAGCAAGGCTGACCCAGCCCCCACAAAGCTTCTAAAATTTATCTCCTGCCGTTGCAAGAAAGGGTGTAATGGCGGTTGCTCATGTACAAAGGCAGGGTTGAAATGTTCAGCACTGTGCAAGTTTTGTGAAGGGAAACGATGCCTCAACCACCCAGCAATCGACATTGCTGATTCAGACGACGACGACGATGATGGTGATGACATCCCTCTGCCTATATCGAATATTGATGAGGATGGCCCGGGTCCTGCAAAACTAGCAAAATGGTAAGCACGGCTCATTATTTTCACTGACTGTACATTTCACATCACCAAATTATTCTAGTTGTAATATCGGCAATATATATCCAGCATCCCTTCACTTCAACATAACTAATTCAATGTATTTGTTTACAGATTTCACAAGCTGCAGCGTTTTTGGTGTACAGTCTCCCATCATATCACAACAGCTTGCCACATTAATTTTTTAAATCACCAATTCACTGCTCATGATTAAATGTACGTGTACAAATAAATGTAAATATAAATATAAATGTAAATGTAAATATAAATGTAATGATTAACATCATTTGTTAAATATATAGAAAACATTTAAATGGATGAGCGTTTATTCACCAACAACCCAGGGTTTCACGCTAGGACGTGAGGTTGATGAATGTGATGGTCTCACTATGTTTGGTTTAAATTCATTTTCTCGGGACCTGTTGTACCTACATGGTTTTACTAGTGCTCAAATGAAAGCTAATTAAATTTCCTACACGCCTATACCCCAAAGTATGGGGGTCAGAATGCGCAACAACCAAAATATTAGCCCTCAAAGACGAAACATTGTTGAAAATTTCACTTTTTGGTAAAAATTGGCTATTTTTCCAAGGTTGTATCTCGGAACCTATTTAACCTAAACAGCTGTACTTGTGCTCAAATTGTCACACATTTAATCTAGTTTCAATTATCTAATAGTGCCCATACCGCTAGTACGCATAGTTTAGGCGCTGTGAGCGAAAAACCGAAAAACGGGCGAAAATTGCGCGGTTTTTACCCCCCACCTCGGTTAGCGGCGCTGATTCGAAGTTGCAAAATTGACTACATACTACTGGGACCATACCGGACCACATAAAACAATCAAACGTACTGAGACATTTAATGCATTTATCAATGTCTCCAGTGACTGGCCTACATTGCATGTCTATTGAAACAATAAAAGTGCCATTCGTATTCATCGGAAAGGGTGGAAAACAAGATATTTGACCCTCTACGACCACGTTTTTCGGAAGATTTTCTTCTTTCCCTCCAAGACTTTCTCCGATCGAAATTTCATTGCTCCCACGCTTTTTAAAATTTAATCAGCTTTCACCTAAAAAGAAGAAATGTTATAATACAATACAAACGAATACAATACAATGTTCCCGCGTTATAGGCAAAAATGTACAAAGAAACACTTTTTTTCTTTTTTTTTTTTTTTTGCGAAATTTGCCACATCTTTGCCGTGCCTGCCTCTCCCTTATCAACGCTCAAATCAAAATTTCACACGGGATAGCTGCGATGGGGAATTTATTTAGCTTTCACGAGAAAAAAAGAAATTTGGAATCGGACCAATAGTTCTTGAGCTACAGCCGAAAACGTTCTGAAAAACGTGCTGTCTTCAGGTCTTCAACTTAAATGTTCACATTTTAGAAAAAATGGTCTATTTTCAAAGTGCCATAACTCTGAAACTAATTGACCTACACAGCTCCGGTTGGGCTTAAATTGTCACACATTTAATGCTATTTAAAAACTCATATAGTAGTTTTCGTCGGACAACGCATAGTTTATTGGATATAGAGCAAAAACTGAGAAGGCCGAAAAAATCGCGGTTTTTCGTGTGCTACGCGTGAAGCCCAGCTTTTGGGAAGTCGCAAAATTGGGTAAACACTACCCTCATGGGTCCGAACAACATACTGAAAAATCAGAGATACATCTCGTTTTGCGAATTTAGTGTCAAAATTGAATGGCCTCAGGAATCTATGCACGAGGATACATATACATTGTGAAACGTTATTACATAATTTAATAAGTGAATGAATGAATGTAATCGCGACGGAGGCGAAAAATTCTGATCGGACTCTACATTTGACGTTGTACGTTTCAAGAAGTTTAGATTCCAAAAATGAAGTGACCGTCCGCTGTCTGAGCCGTTTTGACCAGTTGAAATTTTTTAAAAATCTGATATTTCGACAAAATACTCGGTTTACCATCTAGTTGTGCCTGCAAGGTTTTCAGCCCGATCACCCAAACCCGTGGGGCTAAAATGGGGCTACGGGAGGGTTTTTTGAAGATTTTCAGCTATGGGGTCGACTTAGGTGTCGTTTTCGAAGTATTTTTGGACGTAGAAGAGATTTTCGAGGGCCCCGGAACGATCCATTTCACCGTGGGGAACTAAGGGGCTTTCATGGGGTTACGAATGGGATTTTTGAAGGATCCCACGAGGTGAAATAAGGTGTCGTTTTCCGAGTAATTTTGGATGCAAAATCCTTTTTTTGGGGTCGCACATCTGTCTAAACATTGTATACATTTTTTTTAAACATTTTTTTAATGACAGAATTAATTTTGGTTTATTATTCTTGGAATAATACTCCTTTGTAATCGCGACGGAGGTCGACGACTCCGATCGGCCTCAAAATCTGACATTATACGTTTCAAGAGGTTCCAAAACCGAAATGTCCGTCCGCCCTGGTTTGAGCAGTAGGCATTTTTTTTAAATCTGAAATTTTGACAAAATACTCGATTTCTATCTAGTTGTGCCCGCAAGGTTTTCAGCCCGATCACCCAACCCCAAGACTTAGTGGCTTCGAGGGGCTAAAAAGGTTTTTTTTTAAGGTTCTCGGCTATAGAATCGAGTTAGTTGTCGTTTTCGAAGTATTTTTGGACGCGTAATTCATTTTTCGAGGTTCCACAGAAAAAATGTCTATTTATTTATTTTTTCAAAAGTTATTTCTTCTTCTCTTCTTTTCTATATCAAATAGGTAAGTACTAATAAACCCTTGTGTAAAATTTACAGCGTTTTTATTCGAAGAGGGTATTCCTTATCCTTATATTAGCGATAATTACAAAAGCATTTCGTAGGTAGTCGACGTACGTCTAACTTGATAAAGAGGGACTTTCTGTCTCCGTTGCACGCCATTTCTCTCTTTATTTAGATCTACTTCCTACCTTCCTCCTCCTCGACGTATTCCGTCATTCCACTTCAATTACGCGCGCCTCTTCTGAACATTCTCGTCGCCTTTGAGACGGCGAGAAGGAACACCACTTTTCATCAGGAAGACTTCACTGCTTCAACGGGTCGCAATTAGGTGGGTTATTTGCCTGCCTTTCTCCGGTTGAGAAAATCTCACCTTTTCACGCCGAAGGGGTTCATCTCGGCTCTTATATCAATTACACATAGAGAATAAGGTTCAGGTATCGGGTCTCGGCGATTCAATCAGTTTCATGCTGGATATGAATGTGGTAATTACGCCGTTTCTGCTCGCTATCATTGAAATATGAGCGGGATAAAGAAAGAGGGACTCAGTCTCCGTTGCACACCCTTTCTCTCTTTATTTATTACAGTGAGAGGAGGTGTGTTGAGAATGTTTGTATGGTTACCAGCATTGGGGGAACCTCTGTCGACTTTTTTCTGAAAGAACTTCATAATTTGAAGCCATAGCAGTGAGTTTTGGGCTTCTACGGTGTATAATACTTACGGATAATGTCAAATTTTGGGGCCGAACCGACTTTTCGACCTCCGACACGAATAAATAAGTAGATGAATAATTATTATTCCATGATTCATTATGATAAACGAAATGCTGATCAAACCGTTAATGAAAAGCATAAATAAAAGCGAGCTCAGGCAGTCGTCCAGTACGATTCCCCTTAGGACGTAAATTAGTCCAGGAGGAAGGTATACGTACTACGTATGGTATACGTAGATACGTTGAATACTCGATTAATGATGATTAGTGTATTTTATGGGTGCGGAAACGCACTTTTTTCCGCTAACATCTACGTTTTGAAAAATGTGGCATTTAAAAAAATGCCATTTGGTACCTATTGGACCAAAATAAAAACGTAGATAGTGCAATCGAAAGGAAATTTAATGTACTTTTTAATGGTGTAATAGAAACCTTACGAGCAATAGTTTTCGAGATATTCACACAAAAAACGAAAAAATGCGGTTTTCTCCCCCTCCCCAACTTAGCACAGGGTCTACGTGGTCGAAAACTTAGCATTGACATCCCAGAGGACCCCTGAGTGACCAAACTTCAAAATACTTTCCAGCTCGAGGCAGATTTTTCTACCCGGCTCCTGGACTAAATAATATTATATTCTGGGAATTCTCAGTTTACTTTCACTCTCACCCTTGCTTTCTAGTATAATGTACAAGAAATAATATAGCTATCGATGAGTAGTTTCAAGTTTTTGAGTTAAAGCTCAGCTTACAAAGCTTTCAACATAATAGGTTTGGGTTAACTAAGTCAAAACCCTCCTTGCTGTTGACATAATATGTAAATACCTTCATATATTTATAATATACGAAAACAGCAACGACGTTCTACTGAGGAGGCATTGACTGATGACGGTATCAACTTGCGGTAAATTTTAAAATTTTTGCATTAAAACCCACTGTAAATCAATACAACTAGCTGTTTAAAATTGCATAATATGTATATATTATATACACATATTCACCTTCATAAAAATATAACAAGAATAATTATTATGCGTCAATTAAAACTAGCTGCGACAGTTGTCGTATTTTCATACCCGCCTGTAACTCATTCCTGTTCTGTTTGAATCACGTCAGCTTGTTAGCGGTCCTGGAATTCCCCCCATGGGAGAAGAATATGTAACCGACTGTACCTTTCGGGGGGGAAGTTGGGAAAAAATGATATGGAAATGAAGGAAGGATATCATCCCGGCTCACACGACTATCCTTCGTTTCTAAATCCGGTTTGTGACTCTTCCTCTCATTCTCTCTTTTCTCAAACAAGATTTAACGTATTAGACGCTATATTCATTCCATCTGTTTCATTCCTTGTGACAATTTGTTCGAAATACTGCGAAACATCAATTAGAGCGTTGATGTTTTTCTATCGGTTAACACTAGAAGAGCGAATTTCTGAGAGACGTTTCCATTTTATCCGATTGAAATGCGAATATGTATATGTATAAATGCATTTCCAATAAACTCGATAGTCTCATAATGTACATAGATATCTACGATCTACGAAACGATACAATTAAATTTAGGCAATTGACCTAAAAGCTGAGACCTCTCATTATTAATAAACTCCTACAGTTATTTTTGTTCTTGGTTGACTTTAATTACAGATAACGTAATTCACCCCACAATTCCTACATTAACTTATTCTACTGGTTTGGCAGTTGGAGCGAGTAAATATCAAATTCTCATTGTATTAGATCCCATTGAATTTGGCTACTTCAATGTTCATTAGGCTGCTGAACCACGTTTAATATAATGATATTATATTATAAGTGAAATCCTTGAACATATTTACGTTTCCGTCCATTTAATTAATGAATCATATTCAGGAAAGCTGCAAATTGTAGCTAAGGGTTCTTTGTGTGTGAGGGTGTGAGGGTGTGTGTGTGTGTAAATTATCCAAATATTAATTCTGAACTGTAGACTGTGGAGTTCGATCCAAAATTAACTTTTGGATAATAAAAATAAATTTTATTACCTTGTCGGTAGTATCGGGACTTCGTTCGAAAATATAACGTTTCGAAAGCTCGGCAAAAGAATGAAATTTTTCGTTGGATCCCAATCCCGATACTACCGACGAGATTTATTCCGAACATTTAAAAAATCTTTAAGCAAATTAAAAATGTATAAAAAATCGGAATTTCTGGACAGCGTTTGGGCAGGTGTGGGATTGATTCAATGCCTTAAAAATACGTCGAGAACGACAACCCACTCGACATCATAGCCGAAAACCTTCAAAAATCCCTCTCGTAGCCCCTTTGGTTTATCATTTCCAAAATAAAACCATGCGGGCACAACTAGATGGTAAACCGAGTATTTGCCAAAATTTCAGATTAAAAAATAAAGGATTTCCACTGCCCAAAATTTCTCGGACGGCGGAAGGATACTTAGTTTTTTGGATACGCATCTCACATTCGTATCCCTGAAAAATAAACCAAAATCAAGGTTAGCGATAATTCATTATATTATCCTTTCTCGGCCAGCGACGGGATATCTCGAGAGAAGAAGTGGCCCCTCTGGATCAGAGAAAAGATACCACATAAGGAAAAATGGCCTGCTTGGTCCAGATATCGAGCATTAAGAAGTGCCCTGCTTAGGGCTGAGACGAGATATCAAGCAAAAAGAAGCATCCTGCCTGGGCCAGAGACGAGATATCAAGCAAAAAGGAGCAGCCTGCCTGGGTCATAGACGTGATATCAAGCAACAAGAGCCTGCCTGGGACAGAGACGAGATATCAAGCAAAAAGAAGTAGCCTGCCTGAGCCATAGATGAGATATAAAACAAAAATAAGTGCCCTGCCTGGACCAGAGACAAGATATCACACGAGGCGATATTTTCAACGGATGTTTTGGAACCATTTACAAAAGATGTTATTTTAAGGGTATTTAATACCCTTAAAATAACCTCTTTAATATATGGCAAGGCGGGTCTATGCAATGTTCAGTTCCCACGAATGCTCAGTTAGCATATTTTGATATAGTGAGGCGCACGAAATGATTGGATCATCTCATACTTGGAATGTCTTTTCTGGTTACACTATTGATCTAGATTCTCTAGAAAAAGGGAACAATGACAATGGGATGTTCCCCCTGGAATAGAATTTCCAGTTTCTTCGAAGCAACGGGATTATCTAATTTAAACTCACGCGAAGTCGTTATTGCAAATGGACCAGACGGAAGTGCCGAGGGTGAAGCTGGACAGTGGTTGACTAGTAATTTGATTGCGTTCGTCAGGCGCACAGAGAATGCAGATGGGAAGTTGTTCTTTCCCCGATGGTTGGTTGTTTGGGAGACGTGGGCTTTAATGTCCGGGAGCGAAACATTTCAATTGACCAAATCCATGGAGCGGTTTCAATTACATTCGAGAGGACCAATCTGCGCCGCTATTTCTCTTCGTTGAAAAAATGTTCAAGAATGTATTCTTCGTGGAAATTGCATTTTCCCAGCTGTGGGGAATCTGGACAGTTTTCCCCCACACTCTTCTCCTGGATCGCCAGAGTTGGTAGGGGGGTGTGGGGTGTGTCGCGCGGTGGTCGCTGCGAGAACGTGCAAACCCTCCTTCTCCCGTCGGCGACACAGCCTTCCTGTTCAAAGACGGGAGTATTTTTTCCCCTCAATTAACATTTCACTGTTCAATTTACCTTGTATGGTAATTCATATTCGCAGTGATTCTTTTGGGATCAAACCCGCTGACCAGGCCTCCATTAGTGACACTTCGTTTAGGGAAGCTGAATCAGCGGGAACGATCCTGACGCATGGGTCCATTGCCCAGGCCTCCATTAGTGACATCTCACTTAAGGAAGCCATTAGAGCGGTCCCATGTAAGACTGGGTCAGCTGGCCAGGCCATGTTCGACGACGTTTCGTCTAAGGTAGCTGCAGCAGCTGTTCCCGGTATAACTGTGAGCCCAGAGAGATCCGATACCACAAAGTATCGTGAAGGGTATCGTATTCCCTTTCGAGTCCTTTGCATCTCCACAGTATCCTGACATATCAGGTAAGCCTGGAGTGTGCGAGTCCTCCTTTTCTGTGGCCGCATCTTCGACCAGGTCTGCAGATCATGACACCTCTTGTTATGCCCTGGTCGGAAATGTTCCCATACGCCCTTCCTCTTCCTCCACGACAAACAGCGGCGAAATTATAAATTCACGCCACTGTCCTTCCGCTAACCACACAACACATAAACTAGTGAATCTGAACTCCAACTTAATAAACAAGACCTGCTGTATGGAGTGTCCCAAACCTGCCATATGGGTGTAACGACGTTCATGCGGAGGTGGTCGGCGTAGTTGAAGATCATCCCTCTGAGAACGTTTCACAGTTACTTTATTTTGACGTGGGTATAACGTAGGTATAATATTCCTCGTATCGGCATGGACGTGGGTGGATGAATATATTCACAAGATATTGAGTAAATGGGGCCTGCCTTCGATTTTCAATTAATCATTCCTCCTGCGGTACAACAATAGCTTTCTTTCTAGGGCTCCTCCCTGCACCTTACCTCCGCCCGCTCTTTTCATTCCATGAATAAAAAATGAGGTACAGTGATTTCCTTTTGTAGTTGAGGAGAGGGGGGTGTCTGATGAGCAAGTTGATAGGTCGATCCTTCACTGACAGCATTTATTTTACATTGCAATGAGGAGGGAGGATACAAGGAAAGAGGAAGGTTTCAGAGGTCTCCAACCGCTAATGTCGGGGAGCTTACAGACTGATCAATGACTCGGGGACCTCCGCCCATCAAAATGCAAAGGGCTCCTCTTCCGACTTCCCCGATTTCGACTAGCTACAAGCCAATAGAGGCTAGGAAGAGGAATCAATAGTCAAAAGATGTTTTCCAGGTCTTGCACAAAGTATCGAAATGTAGGGCAGACCGGGGCAACGTGAACCAGGGGCAAGATGAACCAACGGCCATTTCGTATCTTGAGAAAGACGAAAATTCGTTTTTCCCTTCATTGTGTTATTAGGAAGACTAGAGCTTTGTTCTTATGTTGTCGATAACCTGCCACCATCAGTGCAATGGACGCCATGTGCACGTTAAGTTCTTGAGATCTTGAAGTAAACTATCAATTTTCTCTTCAACTCATCTTCATTTTCACACTTGTTGAGTTTCCAAACCTGCACATTCACTTATAATAGGCCATGATCCAAGGTGCGCGTTGCATATAAAATTTTTGTTATCTAATGATAAGAAGATGCCATTATCAGCACTTTTACTGAAACTCCCATTGGGGTGAAGGCAGTTTCAGACACTGTTCCAGTATCAGACACTTTCAACTTCAAAGAGTTCTAGACGGTTTTGAGGCCTTTTCCAAGAGTCATTTGGTGCAGGCAGATCTATCTAGTGGACCGTAGTGAAACTACGAGCTCAGAGAAGGTTATTGCCGGTTTGGTGATGGTTATCCTAGGGCGCTTCCGCATCAGTTAGCAGACAACGTGGCTAAGAGGTGAGCAACTTTCTCATGGTATATTAAATAATATTTTATAATATAATAGTATATTATACCAATACAAATTTTGTCCTATTTTTCCCTTTTTTCGGTTTTATAATTCATATTAGTGTCCTGTATTGGTAGTTTGCGAAATTTTGTTCGGAATGACAATATTATGACCGATTTCCGAGGGTGTCTGATACTGGGTTCGAAAAAGGGCCAGTTTCAGAATCAGACAGGGAGTGTCTGATACTGGTCATTTCGAGCAATTGGCATTTTCTCGTGTATTTTTAATGATAGAGACTTGAAATTCACGCCCTCAACTTATATAGCCATATCAATCACAGCACCCAGTATCAGATAGGGGTGTCTGATAGTACTGGTAGGTACTGAAAGATGTCTGATACTCGTCTTTGGTTTAATTCAATCATTTGTTTTAAAAAATCGGGACTGTATTCATGAATTTGAGTGTCATAGTATTGTCTTTTGGCCCAATACTTAAGGCCTCATGGTTTGGGATGATTATTATGAAGTTCCTAGCTATAGGAGCTTTTTAAAAAAAAAAGAAAAAAAGCTTTTAGAAAAAAAAGCTCCTATAGCTATGCACATAATATGACATATTGTCACATAATATGACATATTGGCACATAATACGACATTGTACGAAAGCAGATTTTTTCTACTTTTGTAAGAAAAGCGTTTGTTTACCTAGATAGGAACCTACCTAGTAGTCGAATAAAAATTTACTGAATAAAAGAGATTTTTTTGGCGTTTGATTGAAATGTCTGTTTCTGGACCTGGGGGACGTCTGATACCGGCGCCATCCAAATTTCTCTGTGTCTGACACTGTTGCAAAAACATGGTTTTGAAAAAACCATTTAAAACCACAAAAACTCCGTCGGTTTCCACATCTTGGTGAGTTGTCAAGAAGTAGGGGCACCTGATTATGCCTCTCCCGATAAACGTTTGATGAAATTACGCCTCGCTGTGTGAAGAAACCTGAGAATCTCTGCTTATAGTGTCCGATACTGGTGCCTGGGGGCAAATTGTACCTCTTGTTTTGGGGCAAGATGAACCAAACTAAAAAGGGTTCATCTTGCCCCACCAGTACCAGTACAATGCTTGGTTTTGTCCCGGAGCTCTCAATTTTAGACCAGGAAGAGTATAGGTCTTTAAAAACCAACGAAAATTGTAACGAATGTTGATAGGTACCGACCTACGTCTCTCCAACAAGAAAGCATCGAAATGACAGGAGATGATAATATTATCATGTACATAATATTATTATGTACTTGTTGTCGTAGGGGGTAAAGTAAGCATTTGGTGCCGTACGGCGTCGAATCGGGTGAATAGTCCTATTGTTCCTGAACAAGTTTCAATAATTGAATTAAATTATTTCAAAGCTCTGGCTAACCACACACTATGCGGCTCATCGTGCACGATGGATTTGAAAATTTTAGGGGCCCAAAAGTTTGGCCTTGACGTTTACTTAAATTTTTGGGGGTTAAAAATTTCCGCTTGTACTTTACCTCCATGGGTGAATCGATTTTCAGTCATTTTTCGTTGTTTTTAAAGCAACCTTTCCCTCAAAAAATGGAAAGGTGCGCTCATCTCTTCATGTTTTTTTTTTTTTTTTTTTTTTTTTTTAACACACAATTGTGTATCACAGGATCACGCCCGAACGGCTGAACAGATTTTCATGTGGTCTCATTGTGATCAGCGAGTTCTGGAGGTGGTTATAGGCTATCAAAATCACCTCATTCCCGTAGTTTGGTCGTTAGATACCGTGTCAAGTTACGAATTCTTAGTTACGGTTTTGGTTTCGTAGTAACAGAAAGGTTGCGCTCTTCTATTCAATTCAATTGATGGCTTGTTTTCTATTCATTTTTCGCCGCTCCGACGGTGATAGGTACAGGTTTTATCTTTTCAAAAAGTTTTCAAAGGTTCCGGGACGAATTATGGCAGAATTCGTTTGCGTTTTATCAGACTATGATTCCTGACTCAGGCTTACATACCTCCTGACGAAAAACCCTATTTGGATTTCATTTATTGTTATTATTATTATTATGAAATATAATACTTTATAGTTTAAGATCACCCCTTTTCCATTTTCCCTTTTTTTAATGTTTTTCTGTTAATATTTTGCACTACCTACCTATCAATAATCGATAGGTATCGTTCAAATAGGAATTCCAGGTCAGTGAACGCTAGCGCCATCTACACCTGGTGTGTTGGCTACATTGTTTTAACTTCACTCGATTTCTATATCGGCCATCTTAATCACTTCTGTTCTACGTGTTCGTTGTGCTCGTACGCTTCCGTAAAACGCTCTTACAAAACCCTTTTATAAAAGCTCTAACTGTTCTTAGTAATCGGTTCAAGTGTTTTTAAACGTTCTGTATTTTTCTCCTACTTTGCTTCGCGCATTAAATCGTTTTCGGGAGATTCCTGTGTTTCTGTTCAAGACATCAATCCAGGGTGAGTCAACCAATTTGAATGTGATCGACTCTTCGTTTGATTTGCTAGATCGAGACAAAATAGGTTTTGACAAATAACTCGAGTAACTACGTTTGAAAACGATATTTTCAATTTTTGTTTTGGGGGATTTCTTTTTTCCGCCTTTGAATATTCTTAGGGATTTTTTTTTCCGCCCTGCAGGATTTTTTTCCGATTAGTTACCCGACTTTAGAGCTCGTTGACCCCTGGGAAACCGATATTGACCACTTTGAGAATCCCTGCATTAAACAATCATGACTTGTATTGCTTTTTCACTTACTGACAAAGTTTCGTGCTAATTATTGAACATGTGCGAGTGATTTTCTGAAACTGCTAGTTCGTTGTGAAAGAACCGTTAGAACATTGTATAAGCTACGGTTTGATATAATTAGGGTATTGTTATAATTGCGAGGAACGCTCTTGGAAACTGAAGGAGCTTGTTTGAAACCGATAATGAAAATGAAAGTTATGAAGACGTTAACTGACAAGAGATAGGGAGCTGGTGCTCTCTAGGATGCCATTTCCTGCACGTGTTGAGCATCTGAGCCCTGATTTCCTCCCAACTCCCATTATCAAGACGGCCGTGGGGGAGTAAGGTAATGGGTTTATGGCTCGAAAAGTCGAAAATTGAAAACAACGGGGCCTCCAAGCTCTAAAATTTCCGGCGTGATGTTCCGGCAAAATGACGTTTTTCGAGCCGCCTGGCCCTTCATTCTTTTTCTGCCGCCCCAAAGCGAGGGATTGGGAGCGGATTCGATTGGAAAATGGAGTTGGTGACAGCGAACGGGATCACAGGATAGGGTGTAATAGATTTCTCTTTTCGAAGCTCCCTTCATCGCTCCCCGGTTGCACGTTTGGTGTGAAACTTCTAGATCATCGTTTCAACCCCAAACCGAGCACCAGAGAGTGTCCAATTGGTATTAAAGTGATAGGCCGTTTGTAATGTAAGGTACCTGGAAGATTTTGAATTGAACAATGATGCCAACTTCGCACAATTTTTTTTTTTAGTAAAATTTAAACATACCCTGCACCTGTAACGCTGTGATTTAATGAGTCGTTTTCTGCTGCAGGTGGTGTTCGGAGGTGGTCGTCGTCATTGGCTGCCGAAAGTGGCCACAGACCCAGAACAGGAAAAAGAAGAAGGGCGGCGTCTGGACGGACGGAATCTTATAGAAGACTGGCTTAGGGATAAGAAACGCCGCGGCATACGAGCGCAGTATGTCTGGAACAAGGAGCAGATGGAGAAGGTCGACCCGAAGTCCGTCGACCATCTACTTGGTAATGATGAGTACTAGCAGTTATTGACAAAAATATCAAAAACTATCGCACATAACTATTGTTTTAAGTTCGCCAACCCGCCACGAGAAGCGCTGTGACTGGTGGTGAGATCGGGCGGCCCAGCTTCTCCCGGGGGAGGCTTCACCTCCCATGACCAAGACCGTCCCTTATCTGATAACACTGATAACACTGCTCTACAGAGACAAATCGATCCCATGCTTCAAGAGGTCTGATTGTGGTCCTGGGGATTTTCGAGGGTGCTGAATCCGAATCCGAGGTCCGTTTTGCCCCTAGACGCAGAGGTTCCGCTGTACAGTACCCAAATGTTCAAAAAACACACTTAATTTCCAACTTCACTATTTTTCAACGAGCAGGTGCTATTCTTACAGAAAATCTAACGCTGAACCCGCCCATATGTATGTTGATGGGTCTCAGATGCTTCCTTCGTGTTTTTTCCGAAAAACTACTAAAAGACGAGGTTTTTCATCAAACTTTAAGATTTTTGTTCACTATTCTGACGATTCTGCAAAACCTACAATAGGTACTTAGCCCAACCAACAAAATTTCGCCATATACTTGGTACCATTTCTGCGTCGAATGCGACCAACTGCACCTCGGTAAGTGCAATAGCCGATTTTTGGCGACTGTTTAAAGTTTTAACCCAAATCGGAAAAAACACCCAATTCCCCGTTTTTAGACCTAGTTTAGAAATTCCCAGTTCGTTGGAAAATAATGAAATTGGAAATTAAGTGAGTTTTTTGACCATTTGAGGACTGTACAGCGGAATCACTGCGTCTAGGGGAAAAAAGGACCTCGGATTCTGATTCAGCACTCTCGAAAACCCCCAGGACCACTGTCAGACTTCGTGAAGCATGAGATCGATTTTTTTTTTTTTTTTTTTTTTTGTAGAGCGATGTAATTGCAGTGACTTTTTGAGTGGATCCGCTTTCCAGGCATCCCTTGCCGACACTAAGTCCAGCGTCCCCAACCGAAGTGTCAAGTCTTGGCACTTCGGTTGGGGACGCCGGATCAGCGGACCCAATATTTATGCGCGGAGCAGCTGCCCAGGCACTTGCTTGTACGCGCTGAGAGAACTGCAATTAAGATTGAATTGATCGACCAGGCCTACATTAGTGACAATTTGCTTGTGGAAGCCAGTCAGCCAAATTTCAATTTAACTGCGAGCTGTGGGAGAACCGATACCAATCACGACATTTCGTGGTTGATATCAGATTCACCACAGCCCCATTCCGAGGAAAGACACTACAGGACATTCGACTCTTCCAGCCATCTTGTAGCTCCTGCTTCCTCCTTCACTGTATCGACATCGCCTACTAAGTCTGTAAACCACGACCTCAATTGCTCTATTCGTGTGATGCCTTAATTAGGGGTGTTCATACACTTCCCTCCTCATCCTCCAAAAACACCAGGGGCGTAATCCTAGATACGACTAGAGGCATTCCCCCAAACACACAACACAAATTATAACGTCAATCCAGAGAAGCAATTGGGAACACATTATAATCACGCAGGTACACCCCTTTGGATTTCCGTTTACCACTGTGCTCCTACACCTATCATATTGTCATACTTATCACTAACTACTATTTCATGTAAATAAATCAGTCGCCACCGTATTTAAGACAAATTGGAATCGCTATAATCATTAAAATGAATAAAACTCATACTATGAGTTTAGGAATTTAAGTCAATAACCAAAAACAACGCACCGTGCGTCCTTACTGGCTGATACGACCACAGCCACTGCAACCTACCTTAGGTAACGTGGACATACCTATTCTCCGGTCTCTTTTCCTGGCCAGCACGAGGGACGTATCTGTCCTTACTAGTCTCGGAGAAGCCTGGGCTCCTGGTCCACTCCTGGCCCTGGTTGGCTCTCTCTTCCTACCAACGTCCCTTCGAGACGGCCGGCTTACCGGACATTCACCGCTTCTGTTAACCACTTTATCAAACATCTGTTGTGACGGGTCCACTTCGGAAACTTTTTCCGTGCAGGTGTCGTTTAGTCGCCGCCAGGTTCAGCAAACGCGTTTGTTTGTATAACTTTGTCGCCTCGCATCAAACTTTTTGTAATCCTAATCGGGACCAGCCCCCAGCCCCCCAGCCTCCAGCCCCTTTGTGTATGTAGATACCCTGTGCGATGTAACCAACTAAAACCTGCGGCAGTCGCCGAAATATACGCGATATATAAGAGCAGATACGCTCGGTTGTAGTTTATAATCCGTTCTAATGGTAATCGCGTTCGGGTGGGCGGCCTAATCCTCTTACCGAACTTAAACGATCGCAGTATCTCATCATCTTTCTCGCATTTACAACAACGTTTGTTCATTATTGCTCACTGTGTCTGCACCGTGTTCCAATCGCAATCAACCACGCATAATCCCTTGGGTAAATCTCGTGTATTGGAAACACAATGGACAACCGAACGGGACAATTCCAATGACGTAAAAATTACACAACTGGGTCATTCTATGAAAGTCCACCACTTTTCTGTCACAAGCACTTTTCTACAATTACTTGCTACATTTTAGAAGAAGAAAAAAAAAAAAAAAAAAAAAAAACGCAAATTGTAAGGATACAATAAGTAGGCCTATGAAATCATAGCTTTTCATTGCTTAATTATATACGCACACATGCGCATCTTGCCATTGAAAGGCCTTTTTTTCACTCTCCTGGCTCGTCTCAAGAGGAGGTTGAGAACTTCAAGGAGCGAAATATTAGTGAGCATGCGGGATTAAGGACCTTTTCAAGGGATTTCCCTCGTCTTTCGAAAGTGTAGAATGATCCCTTATTACATGATCCCATATTACAAGAACATAACTTTGTGCAAATGGTGACGAGGGGGGGTCGTATTTTAGAGTTGTCACACAGGTTTTGCATCTGTAAAGTAATCCCTCTTCAAAAATAAGGTTTATGATTGATTTGCCAAGTGCCAGAAGAGTTAGTTACAATGTTAGTAACAATACTCACGCGTATTCCAAGACTTAAGCGCATAAAAAACGCTGCAAATTTTACACAAGTGTTTATTATTCCTTGATATACGTTACTTGTGCAGAAATTTAATTCTGTCAATGAAAAAAATTTATAAAAAAATTTTTTTGGGGCTTTTTCAAAAAATTTATTTTTTATTTTTTTTTATTTCAAAAATTTTTTTAAAATTTTTTACTTGAAAAATATTTGACCTTCTGGGATCTTTCAAAAATCCGATTTGTAGCCCCATGAAAGCCCGATAGATCAGAACAGTGAAATCGGATCGTTCCGGGACCCCGAAAAATGGCTTGGTTCTACGTCCAAAAATACTTCGAAAACGACACCTAACTCGATCCCGTAGCCTTTCAAAAAAACCTTCCGTAGCCCCATTTTAGCCCCATAGCGCCCCACGGGTTTGGGAGATCGGGCTGAAAACCTTGCGGGCACAACTAGATGGTAAACCGAGTATTTTGTCAAAATTTCAGATTTAATTTAAAAAAAATTCTACTGCCCAAAACGGCCAGGACGGCGTATGGCGGACGGACGTTTCGGTTTTGGAATCTAGACCTCTTGAAACGGATAATGGTAAATTTTGAGACCGATCGGAGTCGTCGACCTCCGTCGCGAAAACAGGTGTATTATTCTAAGAATAATAAACCAAAACCAAAATCCGGTGGAAAATGACCCTGTGTACTGTACTGAATGCCGCATGCTTAAATCGTGAAGAATTTGAAGAGGCTCGGCGGAGTGAATTACCAGCAGTTATGAAGGGCGGGTCGCCTCCAAAAGAATACGAAATGAGCCGGAATAAATCTTCTAAGGCCCTAATATGTGAGCGTCGTCTGGTACTGAATGTTTCAAGTACAAAAGCGGGAGGGAGAAATGTCTACGACACGGGGAACTATCCCCCAGAGATAGGAAGGCGAAAGCGGTTACAACCAGAGGTGAGACTCGACCTACCCAACAAACGCCCTCACACGACCCAACGAGAAATATGGGGTGCTGGCTACGTGTCTTGACAGCTTAAGGGGTACCTATCCTTTGCGTTAACGTCCCGGGAGCTATACCGGCTACACACATCCGATTTATCTCATTTCTGAAGGGCCTTTTGATAGGAAGCGTTTGAGAAACCCGGAAACGACGGTTCAAAGGAGGTTTGACAAACCTCGATATCTTCTTAACGTCTTTCTCCTGTCCTTTTATCCGCCACTTTTAGAAAAGCTTTTAAGACTTGCGGGCACCCATAGGCCTCCTATTCATCCCAGCTCTGGATAACGCGACCCAATTCAAACATCCACCGCCATTCGTATACGACATATATGTTGCTCCAGCGTCCATCACATCACTTTCAGTTGACATTTTGTTTGATCAACCATTCAGAAATTACTTCGAAAGCGACACTTATCACACTTTTCTTACCAAAGCCCTTCATAAATCCTATCTGTAGCCCCTTAGAAGCCCCATAGAGCCCCACGGTTTGTCCAGTCGAGTCTGGGAGCCTATTCAACACGTCAGAAACTACTTCGAAAAGGACAAATGACACAATTTTCTTACCAAAGCCCTTCAAAAATCCCGTTTACCGGTGAAATGCTTCCGCGAAACAAAAGGTTCTTGATAACTTATCAGCAAAACCAGACGCTGATTGCTCACTTTAGAAGCCTCGGGAGGTCACATGAGATTTGTCGCCTGAAAGTCGAGGGTAACACTACACTTAACGGTCAAGTTTGGTTTATGAAATCAGTAAAGTGTGCACTTGGATTATCGTTCGAGTGGGCTCTGAAGTGTGACCTTGAAACGTGACTATGAATAGCGCTAAGGGTGCATCCTCACTTTGGAGCTCACTTTAGGGCGCACTTGCACTTGAGTGACGACTATGAATTCCGCCCCTAACCCTTTCACGACTGAGCCTTTGTGGGAACTGAACATTTTATGGACTCACTTTGTCGTATAATAAAGTTACCTATTATTTCATGGTTATTTGTAAATAGTTCCAAGTATCTGCCATAGTGTCGCCTCGCGTGATATTTCGTCTTTGGTCCATGGAGGCTACTTCTTCTGGCTTGATATCTCGTCTCCGACACAGGGAGGCCACTTCTTCTGGCTTTACACCTCGTCTCTAGTCCTGGGAGGCCACTTCTTCTGGCTTGATATCTCGTCTCTGACAGGCAGGACATGTCTTCTGGCTTGATACCTCGTCTCTGACCCAGGGAGGCCAATTCTTCTGGCTTGATTTCTCGTCTCTGACCCAGGGAGGCCACTTCTTCTGGCTTGATTTCTCGTCTCTGACCAATGGAGGCCACTTCTTTGGCTTGATATCTCGTCTCTGATCCTTGGAGGACACTTCTTCTGGCTTGATATCTCGTCTCTGATCCTTGGAGGCCACTTCTTCTGGCTTGATATCTTGTCTCAGACACAGGGAGGCCACTTCTTCTGCCTTGATTTCTCGTCTCTGACCCAGGGAGGCCACTTCTTCTGGCTTGATATCTCGTCTGATCCTTGGAGGACACTTCTTCTGGCTTGATATCTCGTCTCTGACCCAAGCAGGCCACTTCTTCTGGCTTTAAACCTCGTCCCTATTCCTGGGAGGCCACTTCTTCTCCGGTGATATCTCGTCGTTGGTCGTGAAAAGGTTATGTCGATACTCTTCTATTTCTTGTGATTTAGAGGTTACACACAGAAACTACTCGGTCAGGAGAATGTTTCCAACCTTGACTCATATTCACGAGAAAGGTGGCCCTTATCTTTTTTGGAGTGGGCTCAGTTGCTGTTGAGCTGATGGAAATCTCGCTCTTCGCCTACTCTTATATTTCGTCAGTCACATTATTCGCGTGAAAGGCCTCACTTAGAGGTACTTCAACTCTCTTATTCGAGATTGCGAAAAGGCGTGGAGCGTTTGGAAGAACAAAGTAAATACGTGCAATAATGTGATAAGGCTTGAAGAGGACTAAAGGAAAAAGAAAACGAGGCAGAAGGAGCGAAATCCTGATTGGTTTTCGGGGGCGCGGCGTTGTTTACAATCCAGCGGCCGCCCACAATTAAATGTGAAGAGGGTCAAAAAGACTTTTTACAAGGGAATTACACTTCAAACAAGTGCTACTACCCCTTTGATTACTACAACGGATCCGGGATGCCGTTTCCACCTCCCTCAATTAAAGTTGGGGAAGACTCTGTTCCTCTCAAGTCGTAATAACGTCGGAACTTTCAAGCCGCCTCTCTTCTTGTGGACATCACCAAATCAAAGAGCTAATGAACTCTCCCCATCGGAAGCTTAATGGACCTCAGGAACGGAGTTTCCGACTAAAATGTTCCTGCAGTCCCTCGACTTCATTACGTTGGATTTTTCAAAGTTATTTTCAAGAATTGAGGAAAAATCTTCAAAAACTTGGGACACCCCCAGACCCCCGGATTTTGAATTTTATGATCGAGGATCAAATCTATGAAACTCAGAATGTGTTTTTCCGTGATTCCGCTCGGTAAACTGCAGTCGTGGTAGACATGTTAAAGTTAATACTTAAGGAGCCTGATGATGGGGAAAATGTTTTCCGAAACCTTGGCGTGGTGAAGTTAGAGTCTGATGATCAGGGTTCGGATTGATATGCTCGATAAAATCACCAAATATGCTCGAAAAATATCGGTTTTATGTTCAATTGATGTGGTCGATAATCCCATTATATGCTCTTAAAATAGGCTCGAAAAACACCGTTAAAATTTACGGAAAGGAAACTGAAACGAAAAAAATCTAAGTACGCCTTATGGCGGCAACAGATGGGGCTTTTGAAGGACTTGAGCCAGGAAGTCAATAAGGTGTCATTTTCGAAGTAATTTTGGACGTAAACTCAATTCATTAGGAGCCTCAAACCCATCCAGTACTTACTCCGTGGGGCTCTGTGGAGGTTAAAAAAAAAAAAAAAAAAAAAATTGTGCATTGTTCGGACTAACAAGTACCTATACAATTTATTTATTTATTTATTCTTTCAAAATTGTTTTTACTCAAATTTTGACCTCATAAGATCCTTCAAAAATCTAATTTGTAGCCCCATGAAAGCCCAATAAATCCCCACAGTGAAATGGATCGTTCAGAGACTCCCAAAAATGGATTCTACGTCCAAAAACACTTCGAAAAAGACACCTTACTCCACTCCATAGCCGAAAACCTTTAAAAAAAACCCTACCGTAGCCCCATTTTAGCCCCATAGCGCCCCACGGGTTTGGGCGATCGGGCTGAAACCTTGCGGGCACAACTAGATGGTAAACCGAGTATTTTGTCAAAATTTCAGATTTAAAAAAAATTCCTCCTGCCCAAAACGGCAGGACGGCGGACGGACATTTCGGATTTTGAATGTAGACCTTTTGAAACGGATAATGTCAAATTTTGAGGCCGATCGGAGTCGTCGACCCCCGTCGCGAAAACATAGGTGTATTATTCCAAGAATAATAAACCAAAACGATCTCTCTCTCCGTGCGTGAAGGATATTCTTCTCGTATCTGTGGTAGGTACCTAATTCGTGATGACATTGTGTGTAAATACTCGGAAATTCCCGAGTGATCTTTTTTGCAAAAACGTCAACCACAGCGAGGGGATGAAAGGATTCGTGAAACGAGTAAAGAAAAAACTGACGCCGGAATCGATTCTGTCTAACCTTCCCTCTCTTCAGTTCATCCGGTACCGGAAGCACGGTGTCAGGTTTTACAATCGTCACGTCCAGTTTTCCGTTGACACAGTTATACCTCTTTAGAAAGAGAAATGCGAGGGTGCCGACGGTATCGTATAAGTTGATAGCAGTTCGATATATATGATAAAGTGTTGCCGCCACTTCAATCTATCCAATCTACTCACACCGATTCCTCAATCCATAGATCCCGACTCTTTTCAGATCCGATTCAATTTCAATTTTACGATCGAATAAACTTGAGTCTTTTCGACCTCCCTTCGCGCGAGGCAAAAGCCGATCGAGTTTCTTTGTTCGCCGCTAACGGGGAGACGAGGAGATGATGCTCAATGCATACGAATGTCACGTCTGGGAGCAAAGCCACACACTGTGTCCAGGTCACAACGAACTTTATTGATCACTGATCGTTTCCCAGATGTATATTAATTTTTGAACTTTAAATTATTGCGTAGGTACATTAGTCATTCTGCTTATTGAAAATTATTCAGGTGTGTAATTAGAGAGAGAGAGAGACGCATCTATTCCTATCATCTGATGATAATTACACACCTGAATCATTTTCATGTTGGTCAACCGAATACTCATTTCACAATTACATTATTTATTTACACCGCTTGTTACACTTCCAGGGAAACTATTATATAGTTTGGGTGGGAAATTTAATCCGAGAGCTTCTCATCTAATATAATAATATTATATTAGATGAGAAGCTCTCGGATTTAATCTCCCGCCCACTGAGGGAGTTCTCATAATTAGGGAAGGATTTTCCGCTGCATGGAAACGCTTTGTCCAAATTACGTCGGCAGGCGCGTGACATGTAATATATTTTTAAAACGTAACTTTATTTCGCTGCATGAAAATGTTTTCGGTCGACGTAGGTTGTGTTAATTTTGGGGACTAAAGCCAGCCAACCCCCGACCTCTCCCACCTGGCCTCAGACCCCTTCTACTAGCTTTGTCGTTTTTTTTTTCTTGAGGAAATACAGGTTGCGGGGGGGGGGGGGGGGGCTGTGGGGAAGGGGTTGATCACCATTTGACACCCCTCAGCCCACTGCCATCCCAACATCCTGTCAACTGGTCTAGCGCCTGTAAAAAACGAAGACATTTTGAAAAAAAAAAATCAAAAAAATCAAAAAAGAATTTCCCCAAACCAATTGAGAAGTTTCAAATCCATTGGATTCTACGTCCAAAAATACTTCGAAAACGACACCTAACTACTCCATAGCCGAAAGCCTTAGAAAACCTTCATGAAGCAGCCCGTTTTTTTTTTTGTTTTTTTTTTTTGCCACACAGCGCCCCAAAGATCCCCACGGTGAAATCGGATCGTTCTGAGACCTCCATACAAAGATTCACGCCCGAAAAATACTTCGAAAACGACACCTAACATGACCCCATAGCCGAAAACCTTCAAAAAACCCCTCCCGTGGCCCCATTTTAGCCCCACGGGGTTGACCGAGCGGGCACAACTAGATGATAATCCGAGTATTTTGTCAAAATTTCAGATTTTTGAAAAATGCCTACTGTCCAGAACGGCTCGGACGGCGGACGGTCATTTCGTTATTGGAATCTTCACATCTTGAAACGTATACCTATAGTTTATAACGACAAATTTTGAGGCCGTGTGTCCTCAATAGGCCTCAACGTGACCACAAAAAAAAAAAAAAAAAAAAAAACTCATGTTTTCGCTCCCTTTGAATAATAAGCTCCAACATGTCGTTTGTGTTTCATCCGTTTTTTTTTCTCCCACCTCTCGAAGGAAAAGTGAGAAAATCTTGTAGGTACGTTCCCTCGTTCGAGATTGATGGTCGGACGAGATCGGCTCTGGCAGGCGTGAAGAGGTTGGGAGGCGACGCTTCTCGACGTTAACTTTAAATAGCACGTGTTGAGCAGGAAAAATGTGACAAGGCGTACATAAATGATGTAGAAGAGGATGGAGGCAAAGTCAGCCGAAATAAACGACCCTACGGAGAGTCCTGAGTGTTTTTTATACGGCGGGGAAGTGGTAACGGAAAAGGTATTGAATTAAATATAACTTTGGCTTCAAATAAGAATAAATTATTCCCTTGAAAAATCCTGAGATTCCAGTTTTGGTTATAATTCTACTTTTTGCAAATTGTTTGTTTTATACTTTTTTATAGATTAAAAAACGTCATCAAAATCGGGTCAACTACCTAAATCAAACCGTTTTTCAACCTAAGACTGGTGATGTCCATCTACGTCTATTAGACTTTTTCATTTTGGAAAAAAGAAGAGGCGCATGCGCGAGCCGTGGCGACCATTTGCCTGCCAACAAATTGGCGGGAAGTGTACTTCCAATGTAAACAAACTTAGTTTTGACTGTTTCGCCGGTTTATACCTTTTAGTACTGTGTAACAAAAATTTTGATTTACCCTACGAAAATGCCCAACTTTGAGACCCAATAAATCCTAAACTACTCAACCCATTTCCACGAAATTTTGAGCATAGTTCTGTCAAATGGTGAAGAGTCGATTGACCAAAGAACTTTTTGATAGCATGATCGATATGTATAGAATCGATGAAAAATTTCATACAATATCCGAGGAAGCTATAGGCCATGTCCCACTTGGCAGGGTATTTTTTTTTTTTTTTTTTTTTTTTTTAACTCTCGTATTATATGACTAAAAACCTGCTGTACAAATTTCAACACTCTCAGACTTATCGTTCAGTAGGTAATACCTGGGTTTTATTTATGAAAAAAAGTCGATTTTTCAGGAGAAGCATTTTTCTGAAAAGGATACAAAATCCGATCATAAACGGATCTCTTGATCCTAAAAGTGGCTGCAATCGCTTACCGCCATGGACTGAACATTACTAAGGCAGGGAAAAGTGATGACAGCAACACCTTATCGAAATAGTGCTTTTTATCAGAGGGTTTGTTGTTTATTAGTGGTTGTGTAGTGATGTTTTGCTTATATTTTGATCCCTGATGACTGTCCCGTAATGACAAGACCTTAGAGTATTTTTAAAAAAAGGACATTCTATTCCTCCGGGTCGTTATGGTGTTTTTTTTTTTCGGCATTTAGTGAAAACTCCTGATATTCGTCAGTCCCTAAACCTGGATCCTGGAGAACATGGACCATCGAACATGGAGTCTCAGGTATCTCTAGATTCACTGCTAGATCCTCCTAGTATCCAAACACCTGATGAAAGGTCCGATAAATCGCGCAGTAGTTCTGTATCTTCTTCTCATTGGAAAATCGGAGAGCGAAGGCGGCCCTTCTTACATGCCCGGAGCATGTTGAACCCCTGAGGACCCTACTTTGAAAGACTTTCATAAAAGACTTAGTCATTTACACCAGGTTGGATTTTTCTTTTTTAATATAAGATTTTGGAATTTAATGCGTAATATAGTGTAGTTTCAAAAAAACTGTTTTCCCCAAAATCAATTTTTCGGTCGAAATTATTTTGGTTACCCCTTAATGCTATTATTAAATGAGGCTTTTAGTTTCAAAATCAGCTCGTTTCCACAATTTTCCAAAAATCACTTTTTTGATTTTTTCGGAGTCCAGCGGCCATTTTACAACCCCCTAGAACGGTTTACGTCACATCCACCTCGTTCCAAGCTTAGCTGAACCTGCCGCTAGGGGCGCTTCAGCGGTTGAGCGATTTGCTGCCCTGCTTTTGTTGTGTGGGGTTTATGCCCCAAAAATGGATTATGAGTCCAAAATTATTCGGAAAACGGCACCGTTTTCGACCTCCCGATAATTAAATTAAATTCAATTTATTTATTGATCGAAAAAAGAATATAGTTTGTGAATGACATGGACGCTCCAACTCCACAAGAAGTGCATCCAACTCCGCCAGTGACAATATCTTATTTTCCAAATTTGAAATGTAAAACTAACAATTAAGTTTCGCACAATTTTACATAAGAATCATAAACCTTCTGTGTGAAATGTGTCGCGTTTTTGTCTATCTGCCTGTGCATTGTTTTCATGTCCAAACGGTTTTTTATGTGCGCTTCGCTTGAGTGAATTTCTTTTCGCAAACACCATGAAGAATCCTCTCTTGGGACAGTCAGTGACAAGCAGTAGAAACGAATGCTACGTGTGAAGAAAAGTAACAAACGGAAGTGGTGGGAAGGTGATTCACGGAGTTAAAAATAGAACCTTCCTCAACGGCTAGGGAAAAGAGGTTCCTTCATTGCTCAAAGCCAGAGCGTCAGCGATGGGCGGGTGGGGGTGCCTGGGAAGCAGATAAATGATACGATTAAGAATGGAAGGGAGGTTTTTTCGGAAAGTAGGAGTTGCTTGAGAGTAAGTGTTGATGTTGAGGGGAGGAGTAGAGGAGAGTTAAGGTGGAAAAACTGAGCGAAAGTTTGCATGGGACGATGAATGAAGGATCTTTGGAACTTGAGCTTTTAAGCAGATAATGATGTAAGGGGCCTATTCGGTAAAAAAACCGCTGAAAATTTTACACAAGGTTTTATTATTCTTTGGTATAGTTTACTTGTCCGAATATTAATTCTGCGTCAACAACGGATTCGTTCAGGGGCGTTCGACGGTTACAAACATCCTGCAATTTCGATGGCAATTTGGATGGCTTTCGGGATGGATATCAGACGGACCTTATTCCAACGGATTTTTCTAAAGCGTTTGACAAAATATCTCATGGACACCTTCTTTCACTTCTGGACTCAATTTGAATATTTTGCTCACTCTTGCGATGGATCAGGTCCTACCCATCGATGTAGTAAACTAACTGGATTGCTCTTGCCGGGAAGGCTGGCGGTCCGATGTTTCGGAGGCCTTCCCCCTCCACTGAGGGGCAAGAAGGCTGAGGGGCCCGCGCTCACACCAAAGATTCCCTTATTTTTTAGGGAATAGGTAAATACTAAATATCCTTCGAAGGCTGAATGCTGATCACCCTCTTGATTTGATAGACCATATTTCCAAGGAGGGACTTTGGTATACCTAGGACCTAATGATAATGCATAATTGAAAACCAACAGAATAAATAAAGAGAACAAGTAATTTGGGATAGAAACAATATTAACCATTTTCTCGGTTTTGAGTTTTTAAAAATAATTTATTTCAACTAGGGCATATTGTGGTTATCAGTGGCTCAGTGGTTTGAGCGTTGGACTACTGAGTCAAAGGTTGCTGGTTCGATCCCAGCAGCCGCAAGACATCTTCCTCATACTGATAATCACCTTTCGGAAGGCAATGGCAACCCACCGAAAGTATTCTGCCGTGGAAAACCTCCCAAATTTTCCGTTCTGAACCGGCGTTAAGCAGTAGGTCCCTACTACTTCTGTATCAGCTGGTCAGCACGCTCAACAGATGTTAGTAGCGAGAGGTCGCCAACGCCCGATTACGGGTATGGCACTCAAAGAAGAAGAAGAAGAAGGGCATATTACCATTGGAAGTTTCTTAACATTACACATTGTGTTAATCATGCACCTACCTACGCTAGTCTGTAAGAAACTTCCAATGGTAATATGCCCTAGTTGAAATAAATTATTTTAAAAAACTCAAAACCGAGAAAACTATGATATTATTATGTCATAATAATATCATAGTTATAACTATAATTATAAGAAGAAATACTTTCTTCTAAGAAGAAATTATTGGTAAAAAAATTAACAATTATTGTTAATTTTTTTACCACTTATTATTGAACAAAATTACTTTCCCCTTAATCTCGAGTGATCCTTAAGAATAACTGAGGTAAGGAAGTGGCTTAAAAAATTGAAACTTCGTCTCCAGATACCTAAGTCTACATATATTCGGAATATATCCAGCCCGAAACCACAGAATTTTTTTTTTTTTTTTTTTTTGTCAATGTCCCTAAAAAAAGGCCGTTTCGTCCCACTGTGCGGCGGACGGACATTTCGGTTTTGGAATATTGACCTCTTGAAACGGATAATGTCAAATTTTGAGGCCGATCGATTACACAGGTGTATTATTCCAAGAATAATAAACCAAAAACGTGGCAATATAGTCCACCAATATCTATCCATCATGCTTAATCATAACTGTGACATAATAATATTATGCATTTCTCCTCACGAATAATAATTTTCTCCTGAATCCTTCGTTTTGGGTATATTTCCTTATTTTCAGCAAATGCGTTATCTTGTTTTAAAATGTAATCTCAAAAATGTGTATGTTTTAAAGTGGACAAAAGTATCAAAACATAACACTCTCATACAATTTTGACCCAACCTGTTCACAAATCATGGGTTTCTGTTGCTGAACAAGGCTTGCGCAAAACTGTTTTAGCTGCTGCAGGTCTTCCAATTTTTCTTTTGGGATGGTAAAAGGTAAAGTGAGTTTAACCTGACATGACGGGGCGCTAATTTATTGATGAATCAATTCAACCCAGCTGCACTTTTCTTCCCCAAATTTTCACGGTCTTCAACGGGATTCGAACCCGGAGCCTCGACAGAATGCAGCCCGAAGTGGCTAACGCCCACAACCACACGGCTAATCCGGCCGCCTTTTGGGATGGGCACAGGAAAAAAAAAGCAAAAAAACCTCAAAAGAAGGGTGGAGGAAACCTACCCAGAGATCACGTTATCCCTTTTGTTCCCCTGTATACAGGGTATACCGCTCGTCCCTTTTTCCTCTGTAAGCGTTTTTCAAAGGCTATTTTCGGCCGTTTAGTCTGCTTTTTCCCCCTAATTTGAGGTTTCCATCGTGTCAGCCGTCCCGCAATCTATAAGAAACCCTCTGTAACTAATTTTCGAAAGAAAAAAGTTAGACCTCGTGTTGTTTTCTTTTCTCGATAAAAGTTGATGTCAATAGGTAATAAACACAATCATGAAAATGAAATGTGAACGCTGTTCTTATTATGACACAATATCATTGTAAAATTTGCATTTAATTTTGAAAGAATCGTTTTAGTGAGTGCGGAGGACATACTGCTGTTTTATGAATACTAAGCACATATAAAAAAGTGAAATGTAGAATTTTTCAAACGGGAGGACGGTTGTTCCATTTAAAGTGAGGACCTGAAGACATTCCTAGGGGAATAAAGAAAGGAACGGGTAGCGGTATTTCCAGTATTCTTGGCCCTCAGTGCGGGGTCAGGTTCTTATAACTGCCTTTTTTCCTCGTGAAAAACGACGATGTGTCTCTGGTGACGTACAATAAAAGATGGGCTCTTTTTTTTCGCAACGTTCCTTTTTCGCCAGAAGTACCCGGTGATGTGCCGTGTTAATGGGTGGGACCGGGGAGAGGCTCTCACGCGATCCGCCACGTCGACATCTGAGTCGACGTGCTTGCACGGTACGGCGGATCCGCATTTCACCACAGAGGCCTCCTCTTTTGTCTTGAGTTGGCAAACTGGCGTCGGGCCAAGTCTTGATGAACTGCCCTGAGCTTCCCTGGGGGGGGGGGGGGGGTCCAGATACAGTGTTCCCTTCAATAATCAATAAACAAATATAAACGTCTCATCCCATAGTCGCGAGAGGGTCCTTTGAATCACGTACACGGGAAGATATTAAATGTACAATATAAATGTACAAATATAACACCCTGTGAGTTTTTCATGGTGCCGCATTCCCTCGATAACTTGAGTTCTTCACGTGAAATCAAACATTGTAGATATTTTACACCATGTCATGGTCGTTTTTGCTTGAACCAAGCTGGAAACATGGAATTGCGTTCAGAAATTTTGACAGCTTCGACATCGACCTTTTTGGTAAAAAAAAAAACCCGCTGCAAATTTTACACAAAGGTTTATTATTCTTTGATATAGGTACCTAAGTAGCCTAATAATAATTATTAAGGATCCCAGGAGGTCAAATAAGGTGTCGTTTTACGAGTAATTTGAAACGCAGAATCCATTTTTTCGAGGTCCCCCCACATCTGTCCAAACATTGCACGAAGAAAACATTTCGTTTTTAATAATAATTATTATTAAATTATTAATTAATTATTAAAAATTAACAATTATTAATAATTAAAAACATAAAAATTAAAACACACACACACAAACATTAATTATTAAAAACGAAATGTTTTCTTCGTGCAATGTTTGGACAGATGAAGGACATCGAAAAATGGATTCTGCGTTCCAAACATTCTTCGAAAACGACACCTACATCGACCCCAGTGCCAGAAAATCCTTCCCGTAGCCCCATTGCGCCCCTCGGGTTTGGGCGATCGGGCCGAAAACCACAAGATGGTAAACCGAGTGGGCATTTTGTCGACATTTCACGGTACTCCCGGTACTCGAGGGGATCCCCTCGTATGATACCTACCGCCCGTCCGATCCCCCTAGTATGTCCGAATCGATGCAACCTAATAAGCTAGAATACTTTAAAATTTATGTTACCTAGGCGTTTATGTTACCTAACTGGTGATATGCTTGTTTCCATGGAGTAGGTATAGGAGCAAATTCGAATGCTTCTGTGAAATTTAGCACTAGGTAGTGATAATGGCTCAAAAAGTACTACTATTTTCAGATAGTAAGGCTAAAAATTGAAAATTATTGGAAATAATTTCATACTCAACGAAAATTACGTAAAATTCCATGAAATAGGTATTCATGGATTTTCGATAAGTTTGACGTAAAGCTGATATCAAGTAAATTACTCTACATTACCTACGTCAAATTTCATTAAATTTTGGCTTATTTGTAATCATCGAAAAGAGACTCAAACTCAAACTCCTATATATCGAGCTCAAATATATCGATATGGGGAATATCGAGGCATATCGCTACTTACAAATTAATATCTCTGCTCCCTTATGAGTCGTAGTTCATTCTTTATCATGATCGTCCGAGATGATATGACTGGATTTTAAACTTGTAAGCCCCTGGTAGGCATCAGCCTCGTCGGGTAGATATTGAGCTCCCGGTAGGTAACATACAAGGGGAGTACCCAAATACCTATTTTAAAAAATGTCTACTGCCCGAAACGACGGACTTCTCGTTTTTGGAATGTGTCTTAAATCGGATAATGTCAATTTGAGGCAGATCAAAATTTGAGACCTTCGTCTCGATTACATAGGTGTACCTACCTACATATTATTCCAAGATTAATAAACCAAAAGTGAAAACGCTGCAAATTTTACACAAGGGTTTATTATTCTTCGATACTTTTGTTTTATTATTCTTGGAATAATACACCTATGTTTTCGCGACACGGGTCGACGACTCCGATCGGCCTCAAAATTTGACATTATCCGTTTCAAGAGGTCTACATTCAAAATCCGAAATGTCCGTCCGCCGTCCGGGCCGTTTTGGGCAGTAGGAATTTTTTTAAAAATCTGAAATTTTGGCAAAATACTTGGTTTACCATCTAGTTGTGCCCGCAAGGTTTTCAGTCCGATCGCCCAAACCCGTGGGGCGCTATGGGGCTAAAATGTGGCTACAGGAGGGGTGTTTTGAAGGCTTTTAGCTATGGGATCGAGTTAGGTGTCGTTTTCGAAGTATTTTTGGACGTAGAATCCATTTTTGGGGGTCCCGGAACGATCCGATTTTACTGTGGCGTTCTATAGGGCTTTCATGGGGCTAAAAATGGGATTTTTGAAGGATCCCAAGAAGTTAAATATTTTTCGAGTAAAAATTAAAGAATTTTTGAAAAAACACATTTTTGAAAAAAAAATCCCCCCAAAAATTTTTTTTTGAAATATAAAAATCCAAAAAAAACATTTTTTTAAATTTTTTTTATTGACAGAATTAAATGTCTGTACAAGTAACCTATATCACAGAATAATAAACCCTTGTGTAAAATTTGCAGCGTTTTTACATCTGCATCAAATCGTTTTCCAAAATTTTTTCATTATCACAGAATTAAATTTATGCTCAAGTAACCTATATCAAAGAATAAACCCTTGTGTAAAATTTGTAGCGTTTTTTTTTTTGTAGTTTTATTAGATAGGTAATGTACAAAATAACATAGTTTTGTTCCATTTTAACAAATCTTAATAGGAATCAAAATCAATGGATAGTATTACAAACGCCGCTCGCTCATTCTCAATCGATAATATATCGATAATAAGGCAATGCACAATCCACACAATGTCATAATGCCAATGCACACAATCGCTCTTGCCCCATAGAGCTTCTTAAATAATGATTTATTAATTTTAACTAGCTGGGACACCCGTGCTTCGCACGAAATATCAAATTTCAAATTCCCGTTCAATAATACGTCCATCTTTCACTCGGAAAGCAAGCACGTCCAACCTTGTTAACCCGTTTCTGGTTGTGAAGTATCTAACTATCTCGAATCGAAGAGGAGAGGGTTAAATTACCTGTCCATATAGGTTCTCTTTGATTGATCCTCAAATAGCTGCACCCGTACAAAATTTTAGCGCTCTGGGATGAGCAGGTGAGAAATTCGTTATTCCGCAAAAACCCCCTATCAATAATGCATCACTTAGAACACCCGTAGCAACCCATCAACTCACGATTTTTCCAAGTACCAACGCTTGTTGACGTGTCATAATAGTTAGGCTGTGACACCCGTGCTTCACACAAAATATCAAAATCCCGTCCATCACCTATCACCCATGCAAATACCCGCAGGTAGCAACCTGACAACTCGTAATTTATCTTGTTGACCCTTTGCTCGATGTGAAGTACCTACCAACCAAAAAAAAACCAACCAAACTAGGTACCTCGAATCGAAAGTTCGCAAAAGAAACTCGTATCCACTTACATAGGTACGATCTTCAAATAACTTGCGAACGGGTTATCGCTCAGAAATCGTTTTGTAGTCGTTGAAATCAGCGTGAAAAGATTCGTTCAAAACAGACGCCAGAAGTTGTGCCGGGTTATGGAGTTTCGAAAATTGTCCTAGTAATCCCTAGTAACGACGCTATTTGACCCGGCTTTTCGTCTCGAAGGAAAGCTCCGTTCGCGATAAAGGAAGAGACCATCAGTGCGGTTAGCACTTTTAAACCTTCTCTAGACTTCCACAAAAAATGCAAGACCAAAATTAGCCAAATCGGTCCCGTCGTTCTCGAGTTTTAGCGAGACTAACGAACAGCAATTGATTTTTGGTTTATTATTCTTGGAATAATACACCTATGTTTTCGCGACGGGGGTCGACGACTCCGATTGGGCTCAAAATTTGACATTATCCGTTTCAAGAGGTCTACATTCTAAATCCGAAATGTCCGTCCGCCGTCCAGGCCGTTTTGGGCAGTAGGAATTTTTTAAAAATCTGAAATTTCGGCAAAATACTTGGTTTACCATCTAGTTGTGTCCGCAAGGTTTTCAGTCCGATCGCCCAAACCCGTGGGGCGCTATGGGGCTATAATGGGGCTACGGGAGGGGTTTTGGTTTATTATTCTTGGAATAATACACCTATGTTTTCGCGACGGGGGTCAACGACTCCGATCGGCCTCAAAATTTGACATTATCCGTTTCAAGTGTCTAGATTCCAAAACCGAAATGTCCGTCCGCCGTACGCCGTACGCCATCCGCCGTCCGCCGTCCAGGCCGTTTTGGGCAGTAGGAATTTTTTTTAAATCTGAAATTTTCACAAAATACTCGGTTTACCATCTAGTTGTGCCCGCAAGGTTTTCAGCCCGATCGCCCAAACCCGTGGGGCGCTCTGGGGCAAAAATGGGGCTACAGAAGGTGGTTTTTGAAGGCTTTTGGCTATGGGATCGAGTTAGGTGTCGTTTTCGTAGTATTTTTGGACGTAGAATCCATTTTTTGGGGTCCCGGAACGATCCGATTTCACTGGGGCGATCTTTAGGGCATTCGTGGGGCTAAAAATGGGATTTTTGAAGGATTCCAGGATGTTAAATATTTTTCGAGTAGAAAATACAGAATTTTTGAAAAAACACATTTTTGAACAAAAAAATCCAAAAAAAATTTTTTTTTTTAATTTCTTCATTGACAGAATTAAATTTCTGCACAAGTAACTATATCAAAGAATAATAAACCCTTGTGTAAAATTTGCAGCGTTTTATATATAGAGATTTCGAAAAAGATCTTTCCGCCGTTGCAACTGTGAGAGGAAGTGACAGGAACATGATGCAAGCAATGCATACATCAGAGTAACTTGACGCCAAGGAACTGTTTTCAATAATTGAAACATAATTATTATAATTAGGAAAAAGATTTCCGTAAGGGTGGGGCCAAATTCACACAAGTAATCAACAATGCCCCAGAGCCCCCGAGGCTCTAGCTAACCACGTGATTCAAGTGTGTTGGTGAACGTCTTCCGAAGAATTTCTAAATTTACCTATAAAACTCTTCGGTAGGAAGATTTTTGATTTAATCTGAAATTTTGATAAAATATAGCAACGAGTGGGATGTCATTTTCAAAGGGCGTTGATCGGATTGGATGTTTTATTTTTATGAAAAGCTCCATCCTGAATCGTCGGTATAATACTGCAGAACGGCACAAACAGCGGATGAAATTCGCATCTTCAATCGGGTAAAAAATTTATGAGTCCTGTTTTATCATTCAACATAAAGCTCGACGTAGTAAAATGTGCCCGCGAGTGGATGTAGAACAGCTACATAAATAAGACGAAAGTCGTCCTCCGTGAAAACATGAGGGCGTAAAGGACAACGTTCACAAGTTTATTTATATCCGCGTTTGGGGAGGCGAAAAAGGGAGGTTGTAGGTAAGTTTTATTGGAGGCGGCCTCTCCCGGGGGAGCCGGTAACGGCTTCAGCCCCATCCGCGTTGTGGGGGCCCCATACGACACCCATCCGCAGTCTCGGAATGGCTTGCCAGGAGGTATTTTAGCCATTCAGCTCCCCCATCGTGTTTCATGCTGGCAAAAGGAGCCAGCCGGCAATTTCGGTCTGGCGCAGGGGAAAAGCGTGGAGGTCAAAGTGGCTTCATCGTTGGGAACTGTAATATAACCTTCGAGGTGAAATGTACGAACTTTGGAGAGGTATAAAGTGGGAGAACTCCGAGACGTTATGGTTCGGATTTAACGCTTTTCAAATGGAAGTAAAGTCTGGAAGTGTCAGGCAAGGAAAAAGTAGAGATGTCTAAAAACTATTGATTCTTGGAAGAATCGATTAAAAAAACGCTGCAAATTTTACACAAGGGTTTATTATTCTTTGATATAGGTTACTTGTACAGAAATTTAATTCTGTCAATAAAAAAAAATTAAAAAAATTTTTTTTTGGATTTTTATATTTAAAAAAAAATTTTTTGAGGCGATTTTTTTTCAAAAATGTGTTTTTTCAAAAATTCTTTAATTTTTACTCGAAAGATATTTAACTTCTTGGGATCCATCAAAAATCCCATTTTTAGCTCCATGAAAGCCCTATAGATCGCCACAGTGAAATCGGATCGTTCCGGGACCCCAAAAAATGGATTCTACGTCCAAAAATACTTCGAAAACGACACCTGACTCGATCCCATAGCCAAAAGCCTTCAAAAACCACCTTCTGTAGCCCCATTTTAGCCCCAGAGCGCCCCACGGGTTTGGGCGATCGGGCTGAAAACCTTGCGGGCACAACTAGATGGTAAACCGAGTATTTTGTCAAAATTTCAGATTTTTTAAAAAATTCCTACTGCCCAAAACGGCCTGGACGGCGGACGGCGTACGGCGTACGGCGTACGGCGTACGGCGGACGGACATTTCGGATTTTGAATGTAGACCTCTTGAAAAGCTCTGTTCAAAAAGTCCCCGAACATTTTAAATAGCGCGGCTCCAGTTAGTGTTTTCTTGATCTGCTGGATTGCGATTCTACGTCCAAAAGTACTTCGGAAACGACACCTAACATTTAATCCCATAGCTAAAAGCCGTTAAAAAAACGCTCCTGTAGCCCCCATTTTAGCCCCATAGCGCCCCACGGGTTTGGGCGATCGGACTGAAAATCTTGCGGGCACAACTAGATGGTAAACCAAGTATTTTGTCAAAATTTCAGATTTTAAAAAAAATTCCTACTGCCCAAAACGGCCTGGACGGCGGACGGCGGACGGCGTATGGCGGACGGCGGACGGACATTTCGGATTTAGAATGTAGACCTCTTGAAATCGATAATGTCAAATTTTGAGCCCGATCGGAGTCGTCGACCCCCGTCGCGAAAACATAGGTGTATTATTCCAAGAATAATAAACCAAAACGCTCCTGTAGCCCCATTTTAGCCCCATAGCGCCCCACGGGTTTGGGCGATCGGGCTGAAAGACTTGCGGGCGCAACTAGATGGTAAACCGAGTATTTTGTCAAAATTTAAGATTTAAAAAAAAAATCCTACTGCCCAAAACGGCCCGGATGGCGGACGGACATTTCGGTTTTGGAATCTAGGCCTCTTGAAATGAATAATGTCAAATTTTGAGACCGATCAGAATCGTCGAGATCCGTCGCGAATACATAGGTGTAGGTAATTACCTATTATTCCAAGAATAATAAACCAAATGAGTGGAAATGTAATTTTTGAATTTGATGCCAACAAACCGGACTACATTAAAATTTTTAAGTTAATCAACGGGTAGAAAAGATTCCAGGTAAGCTATGATGATGGTTATCGATTTGGGGAAAAGAGCGTTTGAGCCGAATTGTGAGTGGCAATCGATTTGGGCAAAGGGCAGCAAGGGAGACGCGATTGAATTTGGAAAACGTTCGTATCAATTAGGTATATAATATTACTGCTGTACTGTCATAACAGCAGACGCCCTGGCCAGACAGGGGACCAGTGAGGACCTTATAGGACCTGAACCCTGTCCAGTTATGACGGGAGCGCTTTTCCGTGAGGTTGTTGGCCAGTGGCAATCACAGCACAGCCGGAGATGGGAAAGAACCCCGAATCAGCAGCGGATCAGCTCATCTTTGAATGTGAGGCCCTGGAGCGCAGAATATTACAACTGTTATTCTGTATATAAGTACATATTAATCTAATCTAATCTAATCTTGCCAGACTTGGAGCAATGTATTGACATGGAGCTGTGGCCCTTGGAGGACTTGTGGCCAGCATTATGAATACTGCCACTTTGGGCTTGGCCTTGGCATGGCCAAATATCCGAACTAGGGGCTTCTTTCATGTCAGAACTTGATTTGTGTTTTTCCTTATAATAGGTTGGGTGAAGGCACCAGTTTCAGACACTGGTCCAGTATCAGACACTTTCAACTTCAAAGTCAGATAATAAGAGTTCTAGACGGTTTTGAGGCCTTTTCCAAGGTCCAAGGGTCATTTGGTGCAGGCAGATCTATCTATTGGACTGTAGTGAAACTACGAGCTCAGAGAAGGTTATTGCCGGTTTGGTGATGGTTATCCTAGGACGCTTCCGCATCAGTTCTCCGACGGTGATGTTAGCAGACAACCAAGAGATGAGCAACTTTCTCATGGTATATTTTCCCTATTTCCCCTTCCCATTTACCTTTTTTTCGGTTTTATTATTCTTATTAGTGTCCTCTATTGGTAGATTGCGAAATTTTGTTCGGAATGGCAACAATACGACTGATTTCCGAGGGTGTCTGATACTGGGTTCGAAAAAGGGCCAGTTTCAGAATCGGACAGGGGGTGTCTGATACTGGCATTTCGACCAATTGGCATTTTGTGTTTTTTTTTTTTTTTTTTCGTGTATTTTTAACGATAGAGACTTTAAATTCACGCCTTCAACTTATATAGCCATCCCAATCACAGCAACCAGTATCAGACAGGGGTGTCTGATACTGGTACTGAAAGATGTCTGATACTCGTCTATGGTTTAATTCAATCATTTGTTTTACAAAATCGGGACTGAATTCATGAATTTGGGTGTCATAGTATTGTCTTTTGGCCCGATATCTAAGGCCTCATGGTTTGAGATGTTTATAATGAAGTTCGTAGCTATAGGAGCTTTTTTTCTACTTAATAAGTAGTATAGCTACATAATATGACATATCGGCTAGGAACCTCATTATAAACATCCCAAACCATGAGCCTTTGATATCGGGTCAAAAGACAATTCGTACATTGTACGAAAGCAGATTTTATCTACTTTTGCACGAAAAGCATTTACCTAGATAGGAAAATACCTAGTAGTCAAATAAAAATTTACTGAATAAAAGAGATTTTTTTGGCGTTTGATTGAAATGTCTGTTTCTGGACCTGGAGGGCGTCTGATACTGGCGTCATCCAAATTTCTCCGTGTCTGACACTGGTGCAAAAACATGGTTTTGAAAAAACCATATAAAACCACAAAAACAAAAACTCCGTCGGTTTCCACATCTTGGTGAGTTGTCAAGAAGTAGGGGCACCTGATTATCCCCCCCCCCCCCCCCCCATAAATGTTTGATGAAATCACGCCTCGCAGTCTGAAGAAACCTGATAATCTCCGCTTATAGTGTCTGATACTGGTGCCTTCACCCTTCCTGTGAATAAATTTAGTTCCTATCTGAGCCTCCTGCTTTGAGGACAAGCCTTTTTCGCCCATTTAGGACTACATTTTATAGATTTTTGAATTGAATATTATTTATTCTCCTGAGTAGAAGATAGCAGGAAACACGACGAACGACGGATCAACCCACACGTAGACATTACTTTCACTTTTCTCCAATTCGATTGCGTTTCAGCCAAGTTTTCCCCAATTCGAATAATACGGCTATGACGAATTTTAAACAAAGAAGTGAATTTAAATTTTGGTTTTCGGGTTGAGACAGTTTCAATCAAGAAAATCACAGGTTTCCCGAGTGGTGGTTATCTACTTGAATAGCCCGCTTGAGAGCTTGCAGCCTCCAGTCCAATTTTTCATTGGTCAGTGAGTGTCCAATCACACAGCTTTCTATTCGGAATCAAAGTTTGCGGTTCCATTCAAAAATTGATTTTTGGTGGCTCGCCAAAAATTCAAATTACACTGGTGGGGTCCAAACCCCACTTTTCTCGTATCCTGAAATGAAGTACTTTCTCGGAAAAATGAAGACCCAGACACGGTTCCGGACCCCATTATGCTTAATACTCTCGTGTCATCTTCAACTACTGTAGACAGCCGTCCAGGATACGGCGCCTCAAATCAGAAGATGCTGAGAAACTATGAATATTTTACGAGTTATTTAAACGCGTTATCGTTCCCAGGAGGGTTCCATTGTTGATGCACAGCTTAGAAAACGGAGCTTTGAATAAAATTATCCGACGGAGTGTTTTTGAAACGCACGAAGAAACGGCGGGAAGGAAAACTGATCCCTGAGAGGCTTTTTTTCCGCGATTTTAAACTGAGTGAGAAGGAAAAAGCGGGAGGAAAAGTACCTATAGGATTGGAATTATCTGATTTGGTTGGGAGCCAGCGAGAGATTGTAATGGCCGTAACTGGGGGAGAAAAAAAGGGGGAAGTTTTGTTAAGTCAATCCTCCACAAGCTTGTAACCGGCTCGGGCCCGTATTTATGTTACTGACGGCTAACTTTTTGATTTAAACCAAATAGTGGGCCTTCTAGTTGGGATTTCCTCTCCCTTAGAGGGGGGGGGGGGGGGTCCCGAGGACAAGTTTCTCCCTGTGAGAGGAGACAGAAGGGCAGAATTGAGTGAAGGGATTAATGGGAGGCGCGTCTACGGGGAAATGGAAAGAGTTAAGGGCGTGCAGAGGGCTGGAAGTTATTTTTTGTTGTTACTCCAGAGCTCGGGGACTCTCGGGAACGCTGGGGAAAAAAATATCTAATTTGCGTGCAACTGATGTGGACGACCTCTCGCCCCGGTTTCACTGCGAAAGGGACCTCCCCAACACTGACAGTTTATTGCGATTCACTTCTCGTAATTCCTTATTTTTTTTCGCTGGAAGAGTTTTTATTGGTTTCAACTGTGGAATAGGTTAATGTTTTTGGCACGGAAAAACGTTAATCTAGTTGGATGAACCTGGTTCCCACAAAACATTTCATTCTCTTCAGAAGATTGAGCTAATAGTACACCTACGTAATGATCATAATGTAAACCACTAAAACCACCAATAAAAACTCTTCCAGCGAAAAAAAGAAGGAATTACGCGAAGTGAATCGCAATGTCATGGTTCATAACTTATGTACCGGCCAGAATTTTTGACATGTCTATGTCTAAGGGATTGTAGGAAAAAAAGCCCCCGGAAAAAAAATCCCCGGAAAAAAATCCCCGTAGAAGAAATAGCGTTGACTGAATGGAAATGAATAGAAGATGGTAATTAAGTATTAAATACTTTTGTTGTCGTAGGGGGTCAACACTAAGCAGTAGGTGACTGGTGTTTACAATGACTCGGTCAACGTCTTTTGTATTGTTCAAAAGATGAGTGGCTTCATCTCATTTTTTATCGGAACTGTGTACCTATTCAGTGTGTACTTGTGAGAAAATCAATTCTGTCAATCAATAAAATATTGAAAAAAAGAAAATCTAATGTTTTCTTTTAAAAAAAATGTTTTTTCAACATTTTTTTTTTTTTTTTTTTTTTCATTCGGAAATTAGTTGACCTCTTGGCATCCTTCAAAAATCCCGTTTGTAGCCCCATGAAAGACCTATAGATCGCCACAGTGAAATCGGATCAATCCGGGACCCCCCAAAATGGAATCTACGTCCAAAAATCCTTCGAAACGACACCTCCCTCGATCCCATAGCCCCATAAAAAAAAACCTCCCGCAGCCCCATAGCGCCCCACGGGTTTGAGCGATCGGGCACAACTAGATGGTAAACCGAGTGTTTTGTCAACATTTCAGATTTTTAAAAAAATTCCTACTGCCCAAAACGGCCCGGACGGGGTACGGCGGACGGACATTTCGTTTTTGGAATCTAAACCTCTTGAAACGAAAAATGTCACATTTTGAGGCTGATCAGAATTTTCGACCCCCGTCGCGATTATATAGGTGTATTATTCCAAGAATAATAAACCAAACAGAGAGGTCCCTAACTTTCTATTGTTTTGTTCACGATTTTTTCAATTTTTAAAATTTTTAACATTTTTCTTTTTGGGGATTTTTGTCCACTCTTGAGTATTCTTAGGGGATTTTTTTCCGCCCTGCAGGATTTTTTTCCGGGGACTTTTTTTCCGGGGAGTTTTTTTTCCGATTACCGTCTAAGGCGAGGGGGTCAGGAAAAATCTGTGTAATCAAGAATTTGTGTAATCTGTAATCACGGAAAACATGCAACGTTTTGGTTAATATTTTGGTTGCTACCTGGTCACTACTTGTGTTGGTAGTAATAGGCATGGCTGGTTGAATAAACGGTAGGGGTCAGGAGGCGTGGGCGCCGGGGAAAACCCCGACGGGCGTGACGTCACTTGGTTCCCACGCAGTCAGAGATTCCTATGCGTTCAGGGTATGTCTCAGCATTTTTTACTTTTCTTGAATTTCTTTTCCCTTAAAAATGGTTTGTTGCGCGGGGTGTTCCAACCCCGACAGGCACATGATGGAACAAAAATACACCTTCCACCGTTTTCCACGATGCAAAGAAAATTGTATGAAGTGGATCTACCAGCCGTGGTAATAGGCGTTGTTTTGTTGTCATGACATGGACATGATTTAAAAGGTCTCCCCATAAGGGAGATTTATGTCTTTCCTAATACAACCTAGTGGTTTTTTTTTTTTTTTTTTCAAAAAAAAAAGCTGCAAATTTTACACAAGGGTTTATTATTCTTTGATATAGGTTACGTGTGCAGAAATCTAATTTTGTCGATGAATTTTTTTTTTTTTTTTTTTTTTTTTCAAAAACGTTTCATTTTTTACTTGAAAAATATTTGACCTCTTGGTATACTTCAAAAATCCTATTTGTAGCCCCCATGAAAGCCCTATAGATCGGATAGTTCCGGGATCCCAAAAAATGGATTCTACGTCCAAAAGTACTTCGAAAACGACACCTAACTCGATCCCATAGCTAAAAGCCTTCAATAAACCCCTCCCACAGCCCCATTTTAGCCCCATAGTGCCTCAAGGGTTTGGGCGATCGGGCTGAAAACCTTGCGGGCGCAACTTGATGGTAAACCGAGTATTTTGTCAAAATTTCAGATTTAAAAAAAATAAAAAAGTCCTACGGCCCAAAACGGCCCTGACAGCGGACGGCGGACGACGTACGGCGGGCGGACATTTCGGTTTTGGAATCTAGACCTCTTGAAACGGATAGGTAATGTCAAATTTTGAGGCCGATCGGAGTCGTCGACCCTTGTCGCAAAAATATAGGTGTATTATTCCAAGAATAGGTAATAAACCAAAATCCTGGGCACTCTCCTGCAAGGTCAATTTTTCCAAAAGTAGGAGTTCTGAAAATGTCCCTTTTGGTTTATTATTCTTGGAATAATACACCTATGTTTTCGCGACGGGGGTCGACGACTCCGATCGGGCTCAAAATTTGACATTATCCGTTTCAAGAGGTCTACATTCTAAATCCGAAATGTCCGTCCGCCGTCCAGGCCGTTTTGGGCAGTAGGAAATTTTTAAAAAATCTGAAATTTCGACAAAATACTTGGTTTACCATCTAGTTGTGCCCGCAAGGTTTTCAGTCCGATCGCCCAAACCCGTGGGGCGCTATGGGGCTATAATGGGGCTACGGGAGGGGTTTTTTGAAGGCTTTTAGCTATGGGATCGAGTTAGGTGTCGTTTTCGAAGTATTTTTGGACGTAGAATCCATTTTTTGGGGTCGCGGAACGATCCTATTTCACTGGGGCGATCTTTAGGGCATTCGTGGGGCTAAAAATGGGATTTTTGAAGGATCCCAGGATGTTAAATATTTTTCGAGTAAAAAATACAGAATTTTTGAAAAAACACATTTTTGAACTAAAAAATCCAAAAAAAAAATTTTTTTGAGATAAAAATTAAAAAAAAATTTTTTTTTTTTAATTTTTTTATTGACAGAATTAAATTTCTGCGCAAGTAACGTATATCAAAGAATAATAAACCCTTGTGTAAAATTTGCAGCGTTTTTGTGATATTCACCCAGCTACGGGGAGCCAGCCTTTGTTTCATGTTCTAATATGAATATAATAACGTCGGACAGAAAAAGATGACCATTAATTGACCAACCCTCAAGAACCCGAGCAGAAGTTGTACACCACTGGTCGAGAACTACAACCCTTATTAGAAAACCTATGTTCTGCAGGTGTAGGTACAGCGCACCTGACTTAGGTGCCTGAGCGAGTCAGGCGCCTTGTTTGCAGCTCCTCCTATCGCTTCCCCTAATCCGAAATCCCCAACAAATTGGTACCAATCGATTCAGCAGGATCTGGAGAATTAATTTAAAAAATGTCATTTTTACGATTAAATACAAAATTTTCCGACTTAGGAAGGCCCTTAAAGTTATTGATCATACATGGTACATAGCTACTCAAGTTAGTTGACAATTGTTAACTGTACACACAGCTCCATCATGTTGTTTGTCTCAATCAGATAAGTAGGCGACATTGTGTGATAGCGTGCAATCAAATTTGGTTAATTGATTTCTCTCAGCTCACACTTGTAAAGGAGGATTAGGTACGTACGTATCTAATCAAGACTTATCGTTCATCATCTGCCTCATATTGACTTGGGCCTTGTTTGGTTGTGATCATGTTCCGCTGTGGTGGGTTTGTGGTCTGTCGTTAATCCTCGTACCTCTCTGTTTCAGGACTTTTCGCTTATTCACACATGGACTTCGAAGCGGATCGAGACAGAGGGCCCAAGGGTGACCCGTCTCTTGCCGAAATGACCAAAAAAGCCCTTTCCATCCTCCAGAAAAACTCCAAGGGGTTTTTCCTACTTGTTGAAAGTGAGTAAACTTGTTTAGGTTCTCTTTCTCCCTAGACCGCTTCTTTCCACTCGCTAAGGTCCGCAGATCCCAGCGTTGAAAGAAAGTCACGACGAAAAAAAAAACTTCATGCGCCTTATCGACTCTCTTGCTTCTTGCTCCGTCAAACACGTCTTCGCCTCCGGCCTGTTAACGCGGTACTCCCGGGAAATGGTATGTCCCAAAGGGACGAGGCAGAGGCCGTACAGTTTCCCTTTTTTCCCCTTCAAGGCGAACGTGGAATGACTTTGTGCCGGTGTAATATATTTTTATACAGACTGTAGGAAGCCCAACAACCCGTGACTTTCTCGAGTTAAGTGAAATATAAGATGAAGTGATTCCAATACACGTCATACAGAAGATGTTACAGTTTTTGATAGGTACAAGCCATTACAAAATTCCACCCTACTCTGTATCCTTCACTTTTGGTTCGTTATTCTCTCAATAACACAATGTGTTAGGACCTCTGCTGGGAATAAGAATCCAGATTTATTTATTTATGTCATAAATAAATAAATAAATCTGGATTCTTATTCCCAGCAGAGGTCCTAACAACATATTAAAACGCTGAAAATTTTACACAAGGGTTTATTATTCTTTGATCTAGGTTAGGCAAAAATTTAATTCTGTCAATCAAAAAAATGTTAGAACAAAAAATCTTATTTTTAATTTTTTTTTTTTTTACTCGAAAAATATTTGACCCCCTGGGATCCTTCAAAAATCCCACTTTTAGCCCTATAGATCGCCACAGTGAAATCAAATCGTTCCGGGACCCCCCAAAATGAATTCTACGTCCAAAAACACTTCGAAAACGACACCTAACTCGATCCCATAGCCGAAAAAAACCCTCCCGTAGCCCCATTTTAGCCCCATAGCGCCCCACGGGTTTGGGCAATCGGGCTGAAAACCTGCTTGTAGTCCTCTTGAAACGGATAATGTCAAATTTTGAGGCCAATCGGAGTCGTTGACCTCCGTCGCGAATACATAGGTGTATTATTCCAACCAAACCAACCAAAATGGCTACTATCTCAATAATCTCATTAATTATTAATGCTCCACGTCGACCTTTGTTTGTTGGTTCTATATCGAGGGTCTCACTGCAACACCCCACATCGTCATTTTTGAAGTTTTTCAGGAGAGCCCCGATAATCACAAAAGCAATACCCCACAACTAAGGGCCGGTTCCACCAACGAGTCTGGCTTAATTAAATTATTCAATTAAATTGTAATCCATGAATAAATCAGTAATCGGCGCACAGTGTTTGGAATCGCCAATCCAGCTGGACAAAACCCCTTGCGCTTATAGTACGTGATCAATCCGTTAGGGAAAATGTTTCCTCGCATATTTTTCATCGTAGAACACGTTTTTAGAGTCAGAATAGTGCTAGAGTTGGCCATAAAGCGAATATTAAAGGTGAAAACAGTACGAAGATTTATTACACTTGCGCATGATACGCATGTTTTATATAAATATTTTTTGTAAGGGTAGGTATAATGCAATAGTTATAACATCATAAATGAGGAATTGCTCAAAATTTGCACATAATATGAATATTATTCAAATATGAAAACATACAAAACCATTAAAAGAGGCATTTTCTTCGATTATTCAAAAAATGATAAAATTTTTACATGCTGTATGGAAATTCAATACTAGCAGCATCCCATGCTTCCATATTTCCGGAGCTTTGCATCTGTTGCACAGACAAGTTCCTCCAAGCTGTGGTGATGGATTTCTTTTCCGAGTTTTGAGGCAGGACATTTCGAATGGTTTTGAAGGCTTTCCACTACTTGTTGAAGGTCCAACTTCTTCACGTTTCTCGAATTGCGTTTCGAGCCACTGTTTCCTCTTAAATCGAGAATAGTTGGAATCGCTGTCTTTCCAATAACGCCCAAGGACTATCAAGAAATTATTAATTTTGGACACTAATTCGTCCTTTCGTAGGCCCGATAACTCCAAATTAGGTCGCTTGGTGGAAATTAAATCCAAAATTTCATCACAGCCACCTTCCACAAGTTCATGCTTTGTTCGGAGTTCTTGATGATGGTAAAATATATTGGAAAAGTTTTCAGGATATGTATAGTTTATGATCCTGAAGGTTTTATGAAGTTCCGAATGGCTCCCTACAAGTTATCTGCTCGTAATGATGAAAATTCACACCAATTCTGACTGATTTAGGTATAAAATTGTCGGCGCTTTTCATTTTTTTAATATTTTTTTCCCCCAAGACCTATCTGAGGCAGTAAAACGTTCACTTACCATTAGTATAATACCCCATGATCAACAAATGGAGTACGAGAAACGTACGCCTGAATGCTCGAAGTCTGAGTCCAGACGAACAGCACTTGTTTAATCGCGCGATGCTCAGCGTGCAATTTTGGTTTATTATTCTTGGAATAATACACCTATGTAATCGCGACGGAGGTCGACGACTCTGATCGGCCTCAAAATTTGACATTATCCGTTCAAGAGGTTTAGATTTCAAAACCGAAATGTCCGTCCGCCGTCCGGGCCGTTTTGGCCTGTAGGGATTTTTTTTTTTTTTTTTTTTTTTTTTTAATCTGAAATGTTTACAAAATACTTGGTTTACCATCTAGTTGTGCCCGCAAGGTTTTCAGCCCATCACTCAAACCCGTGGGACGCTATGGGGCTAAAATGGGGCTACGGGAGGGTTTTTGGCTATGGGATCGAGTCAGGTGTCGTTTTCGAAGTATTTTTGGACTTAGAATCCATTTTTGGGGGTCCCGGAACGATCCGATTTCACTGTGGCAATCTATAGGGCTTTCATGGGGCTACAAATGGGATTTTTGAAGGATCCCAGGAGGTCAAATATTTTCCGAATAGTTGAACCCAACGGGACAAAAACATTAAAAATTTTTTTGTTTCAAAATTTTTTTACTGACAGAATTAATTTTCGCACAAGTAACCTACCTATCAAAGAATAATAAACCCTTGTGTAAAATTTGCAGCATTTTTTTTTCTCTCGGTTTTCCCCTTCGACCTGATTCAGTTGACTCATTTCCTGCTTAGTGCAACCATTGTCATCAAATACTCGATACTAATATATTTTTCTTCATTTTTGTCCAGCTAGATTGCTGATTCAAAACACTGAATTGAGTGGCCAAAATCGGGCGATTAACGCGACTACTCTACGTATATCACGTGTAAGAAACGTTGGAAAGTAAAGTTTCAAGCGATTGGTTGGCACAACATTGATATCAAGGGGTGCTTGTCATCTTTTCAACCCCGAGAGGCATTTTTTTAGGGGGATGTCAGTGCTCAGCCGAAACAATTGCTTCGTTGCTCAGAGATTTTAACCCTAACTGCCGCAAAAAAAAAAAAAAAAAGAAGTTCCAAACATGGACATCATAATATAAATATAATTATAATATTAATATAATGCTTGGAAGCTATTATAGCTCCCCCTTTCGTTAGGTATTAAAAAAAAAAGAGAAAAAAAAATCTCCAATTATTCCCGACTCGCATACCAAATTTAATTGAAATCGAGCCATACGTATCCCCCCACCCCCTTTCCCACTGCAAACTGCAACCACACCCTAATTGGTCAATCAGGACTTGAAACCCGACCCGCATGCGAAGTTTCATCAAACTCTGTTGACGGTGATGTTAATAGTGATTTTCCACTTACACCCACCCTCTTAACCCACCCGTTCGGTCATAAAACTTTGAAACCCCCTCAAGGCACTTCCACAAAGCAAACCTGACCCACATACCGAAGTTCATTGAGTTCGGTTGAGCGGTGTGACCTTTACGAGTGTTTAATGCCGAGAAAGAAAAAAAAAACGAAAATTAAAACGCCGCAAATTTTACACAAGGGTTTAGGCCTTAGTACGGTGGGGTGCTTTAGGAGGTTGTGCAGGTGAATAAAAGGCTTCTCTTTTGTATCCGAGCTTTCGACTGATATATTAAGTCATCTTCAGGGATGGGTCCTTGGCATTTACAGTTGTGATAGGCACTCTCCACCCCAGTCGTGGTATCTGACGGTTGTATGTAACTATACGGTGTCCTGGAAAGTGGTGTTACATGTTAGTGCATTTTATTATTGAGTTGAATTGAAAATTTGGGTTTATGCTCATGCGGTCTTATTTACCTTAGGAGGTGAGCATGGAGTGACGTTTTTATTCTGTTGGTTATTGTGGTGGGGGGGGGGGGGTTACTAAGGGTCGGGGGTAATTTTTATAGGGTTTTTGATAATAGGTATATACTGAATTACGACGTTTAATTTTTAGCAAATTTGAAGGGGGGACGTTAGCGTGAGACGTGAGACCTGACTGCGGGAGGTAGCTATGTGTGAGGGTTATTGTGTTGCAGGCGCGACTCGTGAGGGAGGCAGCGTCGCAACTGCACCCCCTCGATGCAGAAGGGCGAGAGGGGGGGCTACGTATTACCTACCTAATTAGTTACCTGGCTAAAAATGAATCAAAACTCGGCTCGAAAATCTACGTAAGTTCTTGTAGACCTTACATAGTTCGCGGAACGTCTGAAAAGCCTGTGTTGATAGTGCAATGATAACGGGAGCACTGCCCTTCTTGAGACGATTTTTTGCATGGACCTTATGGAACAACGAACTAAGTGTGAAGCCAGAAATGTCGAAATGTGGGGCAGTTCTGGGCACTGCGCACACCCTTCCTTCTCGCCATTCACCAGATGTTAAATCACCTCCACAATCAGTGTTAGCAGTCTTCGTTCATGGGCAGGGAATTTTCGTTTGTAATGAGGGACTTTTTCAGGATCTAATCTGTCTCAAATCATGGAAAAAATAGGGGCTTACTTTTGAAATATTTTGAAAACTTTTTGGTGTTGCTATATTACTTTGTACGGTATGAAATCATAAAATTTCGATCGACCAAGGTTTCTGATTTTTTCAGTTTTCCCACAAAGGTATTTTTTACCAGAAGCAGCTTCTGAGGGGATGGCATCAGGGGTTTAGTGTGCTTCCATGTTTTCTGGGAAGTGTTTTGTGAACTCGGTGATCTGCGTTTGTCTCATTTATAAGTTTTTTTATTCGTTCGTTTCATTCGAACGTTTCATTGTTCATTTCATAAAGCGTTTGTTGGATAACTCTATTGATTTCATCTTGAGGGAGTTTTCCCGTTTAGGCGTGAGTGATAAGTGTGACATTCGCGACATGGGACGGCCAACCTCACCTTTACCAGGTTAAACCTGGTAACGGTGAGGTGGTAAACTTTGCAGCGTGTACCCAGGAAATGAAAGGAAACTGGTAATAGTTAATTGGAATTTTTAAACAAACAAATAAATAATGAACTATAGCAAATTTTGATAGTAGGTACTTTTTATCTGTGTTGGGTGCAATAATATTTTCATAAAATATTATCACGAATCCGTGACTGCACCCCCTTGTTCTGCCATCACCAGTCGCGCCTGTTGTGTTGTTGTTGGTGCCTTGATGGTGGTTATGGCGGATGTTCAGGCCAGGGTAGGAGAGCCTCGAGCACTCGAGCCTAAAGCACCCCAGAGGATGCTTTAGAACATCCAAGAACAGCCAAGGAGGATGAACTTATCAACCAATCACAAGGGTTTATTATTCTTTGATTTTGAAAAATTGTGCAAAATTAATTCTGTGCCATTTTAAGAAAATATAATTTTTGCACAATGTTTCGACAGATGTGAGACCTCGAAAAATGACTTGCGTCCAAAATTACTCGGAAAACGACACCTTAAATGACTTCCTTGGATCCTTCGTTTGTAGCCCCATAGAACCTCCCAGTGAAATCCGATGGTTCTAGGACCTCCAAAAAATGGATTCTACCTCCGAAAATAAAAATACTCCGAAAACTACACCTAACTCGACCCCAAAGCCGAAAACCTTCAAAAACCCCTCCCGTAGCCCCTTTTTTGGTTTATTATTCTTGGAATAATACACCTATGTTTTCGCGACGGGGGTCGACGACTCCGATCGGGCTCAAAATTTGACATTATCCGTTTCAAGAGGTCTACATTCTAAATCCGAAATGTCCGTCCGCCGTCCAGGCCGTTTTGGGCAGTAGGAATTTTTTTTAAAATCTGAAATTTCGGCAAAATACTTGGTCTACCATCTAGTTGTGCCCGCAAGGTTTTCAGTCCGATCGCCCAAACCCGTGGGGCGCTATGGGGCTATAATGGGGCTACGGGAGGGGTTTATTGAAGGCTTTTAGCTATGGGATCGAGTTAGGTGTCGTTTTCGAAGTATTTTTGGACGTAGAATCCATTTTTTGGGGTCCCGGAACGATCCGATTTCACTGGGGCGATGTTTAGGGCATTCGTGGGGCTAAAAATGGGATTTTTGAAGGATCCCAGGATGTTAAATATTTTTCGAGTAAAAAATACAGAGTTTTTGAAAAAACACATTTTTGAACAAAAAAAATCCAAAAAAAAATTTTTTATTTTTTCATTGACAGAATTAAATTTCTGCACAAGTAACGTATATCAAAGAATAATAAACCCTTGTGTAAAATTTGCAGCGTTTTTGGCCTCATTCGACGGAGAAACAACAGAGCTACAAGACTTCGTTGGAATAAATCTTTCTGTTTGCAATATTTTCTACCCGAGAAGGTAAAACGTACCAAAAAACGGGACTTTGCTTTTGTTTTAAACGTCTTTTTTTTCACAAAATGACATATTCCTCTGGTTTTAGACCCCAAGTCATTTATATATTCGGAATTAGAGATATATTTCCAGTAACAAGACAGGTTTTGTGCATCTATACGATTATCTGTCATTTTCTAAACTGAAAACGGCCGAAAAAAAAAAGAACCAATATCTCAAAAATTTGGACGTGGCCGGAAAAAACGGATATCAGATTCGAATTTAGCACCCCAAAAAACATAGAGATCGATGGTTTTTTCGATTAGCCTGTTTTTTTTTTTTTTTTTTTTTTTTTTACCTGTTCGTCCCAAGGTGATTTTTCGTTGCAAAGCGTGGTGTAGAATTTTTCTCAACGGATTTTTTTTTTTTTTTGAGGCGCTGAACACGAATCCGACGCTTCCCAACAAAAGTTCTGGGACGCTCACCGTCAAAATCGCTAAAAACCTCGAAATGTCGACACTTCTTTTGGTTTTTTACGGATAGCTTTGAAAGGGTGCGGTATAGGTGAAAAATGTCCATATAGTAAATTGAAGAGCACAAAATTCTGTGTCGAATGAGCTACCTTAAAGTTAAAAATGACCCGTAAGCGCGCAAAGGGCCGTCAAAAAGGCCGATTTTTCCCAACTTGGCGAAAAATCAAGATAACTTCAAGTTTGATTGTCTGCTGCTCAAAAATGGTAACTCCCACGGAAAAACTCATTAAAATTTAATGTAAGTTGTAGAGCGTTCAGAGAGCACAAATAATTTATGGCAAACGTAACTTTAAACGCTGCAAAGTTTTACACTAGTTTATTATTCTTTGATATAGATTACTTGTGCAGAAATTTAATTCTGTCGATAAAAATGTTTAGAAAAATAATTTTTTCTTTTTCTACAAACATTTTTTTTCGAAAATTTTTCGTTTTTTACTTGTAAAATATTTGACATCCTGGGATCCTTCAAAAATCCCATTTGTAGCCCTATGAAAGCCCTATAGATCGCAACAGTGAAATCGGATCGTTCCAGGACCCTAAAAATGGATTCTACGTCCAAAAATGCTTCGAAAACGACACCTGACTCGATCCCATAGCCACAAGCCTTCAAAAACCCCTCCCGTAACCCCATTTTAGCCCCATAGCGCCCCACGGGTTTGGGCGATCGGGCTGCAAACCTTGCGGGCACAACTAGATGGTAAACCGAGTATTTTGTCAAAATTTCACATTAAAAAAAATTCCTACTGCCCAAAACTGCTTATCCTCTTAGCGAAATACATCGTCAGAAAGGCGTCGAGAAAAACATTAACATGAATTCTAACCCATGTGCGAAATCCGGTATTGCACTCCATCGTTTGCGAAAATGTGTTTCTCCCCTAAACTCTCCTCGAGTAAAGAAACTTCGAGGCTCAGTGGTTGGAAAATCGCCGTCCCATTATTGTATCATACTTCAGAAAAGTCGATCCCGAGACATCTGGCGGCTGGTGAAGAGTGGAACATTCCATTAGCTCGCTTAGGGCATATTCAATGAGAATTCAGTTTTTTTTTTTTGGTGCCACACCCGCGAGAGACTTTTTGTAACACCAACTTGCTTTCGTAAGCGGATCTGAAGGTAGGAGCAAGCACTTAAATAGAAAGTGAAGGATAAGAGGAAAATACGGTAGGCAGTGAGGGGCTAGCGGTTATGGAAAAAGGGGAACCTTGCGGGAGAGGGAAAACTTTCTTTTTTGGATTTTGGGTGGGAAGGGGATGAGATCAGGTAAATGATGTACTAGTCTGGGTTCCTTTTCTGCTGCAACAACACCTTCCGTTTTCACATCGGAGGCAATGCCGACGTTGGGAATACAAGCACAGAAGGAAAAACGCTTTGAATGATAAGGCTGGGGGATAGAAAGGGATACTTTTATCTATTTTTGGCCTCGTACTGCAATTTTCCTTAATCTTTCAAAAACATGGAAAAAGAGAGAGATATTATTCATGTTAGGTGGCGGGTTAAGCGGGATTCGTCAAAGCGGGAGGCGTCAAGTCCGTTCGGCAAGCTGATTAGCCCAAACGGTTCCCAAACTTTAGTCCGCCAACCTTCACTCGGGGGTCCGCGGTGATATTCAAGAAAAACGCTGCAAATTTTAAACAAGATTTTATTATTCTTTTACATAAGTTACTTGTGCAGAAATTTAATTCTGTCAATGAAAAAATTTAAAAAAAATTTTAATTTTTTTAAAAATTATTTTTGTTTTTTACTTGAAAAATATTTGACCTCCTGGGATCCATCAAAAATCTCATTTGCAGCCCCATGAAAGCCCTATCGATCCCCACAGTGAAATCGGATCGTTGCGGGACCCCAAAAATGGATTCTACGTCCAAAAATACTTCGGAAACGACACCTAACTCGATCCCATAGCCAAAAGCCTTTAAAAAAAAAAACCTCCCGCAGCCCCATTTTGGCCCCATAGCGCCCCATGGGTTAACCCATAATGCCAAATTTGGGCGATCGGGCTGAAAACCTTGCGGGCACAACTAGATGGTAAACCGAGTATGTTGTCAAAATTTCAGATTAAAAAAAAATTCCTACTGCTCAAAATGGCTTGACGGCGGGCGGACATTTTGGGCGCGGGACCGGTGGGTTTTCCCCCGTCTCACTGGTCTAGAATGTATGAAGTGAACGAAAGGTGCGTGAATGAGGATAGATTAGGGGAAATGTCTGTGATGTTGGTGCGTCTTCATGTGTGTCTTCAGATTTTAATTTTTGCTTAGGCTAGTCATATTAGTTGTGGGGAGGGGAGGAAATTTTGTAATAGTACTCGCCCTCCACCCGACAAGTAAACGCGGAGAGAGCTGCCACCAACGACCTGAACACCACAAGTTACAAGAAGAGGTGGTATAGTAAGTATACCTACCTATAGGTAGGTCCGCTGCGACGACTCCTGTCCCAAAGAATTTCGAGGCAATTTATTAAGATAAGACCTCCTTTAAAACCCGGCACCTCAACGTTGGTCCATCCCGGGCACACCAGAATGGTGTGGCTAACACCGGAGGGGAGAGGAGGGCCCGCTGTTTAACAGCGGGGGGGGGGGGGGGGGGGGGGTACAGTACTCCCCCCAGAGGAGTGCTGAAGATCAAGAACAAGAAGAAATTTGAGGAAACACAAGTGCACTTCCCCTAGGGGAAGAAAGAGAGCAGAAGGTACGAGAAAGGTTGTAATGGGCCAGAAATGGCCTTAGACATAACCTAAGAAGCTCTGTACAGCGGACGGACATTTCGGTTTTGGAATCTAGTTTCTAATAAGTTTCTACCCACACTGAGGATCGAAATTAACATAAAAGTAACACCAAATCTGTCAAATTGTAATGGTTCACTTCAAAAACGTCACAAAACAATCTTATTTGTTCATTAGGTACTTCATTTTTATCAACGTATAACAATAGCGTCGAAAAAGTCAACGTCCTATCAGTCAAAAAGTACAACACTTCACCACTAGGGGCGCCACAACCAGTAGGAACCGCATCCAACATCTAGAACTTCGAAACGGATAATATCAAATTTCGAGGCCGATCGGAGTCGTCGATCTCCGTCGCGAAAACATAGGTGTATCGTTCCAAGAATAATAAACCAAAATGAACACATTCTTAGAAAAATAAACGAGTGAATAAATACACTACTGCGACCCCAAGTATTTTTCCATGTCTTGAAAAGATAGGATCTAATCCTTTTTTGGGCGATTTTTATTTTCTGTTGAGCGTTGTAGGTGATGAAAATGTATAAAGAACGCGAACTTGTAAAATTGTCGGGTTTGTGTTCGACCTCATACCTTTCCTTTCTTTCTCTCCGGGGGAAAAAAACCTGAAGTGAGGAGTACCATCCAATCCAGTGAACGATTATTCATTCAAAAGACTCCCAGAGAAAACGTAAATAAATTAGAGAATCCAGTCCGACGCCCGCCATCTCTGGCTGTTTCGGGGGTTGAAATTAAAGCGCTGACCTCTGCGCTTAAGCGCCCTAGGGGAGGAACCGTGATCTTCCAACTCCTCTGCCGCGAGTCTAACCAAATATCCAACTCGAGCTAGAATTTCATAAAGGACAGGAATTCATTTCTCGCTTACACTTTTGCCCAGCCCACTCGCCAAACTCATAAAGACAGACCGGTGAATTTAGTTTAACCGACGAAACAATGAGTTTGCATTAACGGACTTCATTTAAACTGCCATGGAATGCTTCACAGATTTTATTCAGTTATTAAAAAAAAAAAAAAAAAAAATACTGAACTCATCAAAAATAAAGATGGTAACTTTAACAGCACATTTTTTTCAGGTGGACGGATTGATCATGCGCACCACTACAACAACCCGTACCGAGCCCTGGACGAGACGCTGGTACTTGAAGAAGCTCTTTTGACAATTCTGGAGTCCGTGGATCAGTCGGAAACTTTGATTGTGGTCACATCGGACCACTCCCATGTTCTCACGATGGGCGGTCTTGCCACCCCGCGGGGAAACCCGATATTCGGTGAGTGTCGTTCCAAAGTGATGAACGTAAATGCCATTTCAGGACAGGATTAGGAAATGATGGACAGTTTTTTGGTCGAACGCGTCTGGCGATAAAACTTACTAAGGTTCCTAAACAAGAAGTGCAAAAATGAAACGCCCCAATGCCCCCAAGGTCTACTTGATGGTCACAACGAAGTGGCTCAAAAGACTATTCTGTCTCGGTTGCAAGTGATAATTATGTCCAGTAACCACTTCGACCAAGAGGGATTTGGGCGCGATGGGGCACTCCCCAAATATTGGCAATTGCTTGCAAGGATGAATTTATCAATCACTCAGCTGGGTCGTCAAAAGACTTCGCTCAACCAAACGCCTTTTTTTCGAAGACCCTTTTTAAGGACGTCAGGAGGAATCGATTTCGTCGTCCATTAAAGTGAAATGCGTTCCTTCTTCCCCGCCATTCATTTTATGGACCCATCTGGTTGGGCGTTTCGGATCATTTGGGAGGATCTTGACCTCTACTGTGATAACCGTAATAGTTTCATTCCCGAGCGAATATAGCGTTAAATAATTTACTTTTGATTATCCTTTTATAGCCTCAATTTCGAAACTTTATGTCCACCAGGGTAATACGACCGACTTTTCAAAAAAACAATTTCGTTCCGATTTTCTGATTTTCTTGAAGCGATTTGTAGGTTATGATTTGTTAGATGTGTTATGGGAAGAAATAACAAGGTGCTGTGTTAATGAATTGTATAATGGATGCAAACAACTCATCAGCGGAGAAGTTGAAAGACTGTAAGGATGCGTTAACCCGATTCTGGGAATCCTTACCTAATATGTTGCGTAAGTTGACTGAAGGACATTTGATAAGGATGACTGGGGATTCTTATGTATTGTTTGAGATTGAAGTTAAACTTGTATAAGGATGCGTGAAACCCATAATGGGCAAATTTTAATCGGGCATTTAGGTTGACGAGGAAGAGCTCTGAAAAAAAATGTCAAGTTGATTTTCTTGGGAGAGTCGCTGGAGGGAAATTCTGTGTAGAGAATCAAGTTCCCTATTTTTAATTGCTAAACTTTATAAAATTGTAGCTCCCTAAGTTTCAATTTTTGAGAGTCGCGGTTGGTCTCATTCTGTTCAGTAAGGTCTAAGCTTTCAAAACGTTAGGGGAAGGTGGGCGAATAAGAGACAAAAAAATTTTTTTTTCAGCCGAACCATTGACTTTTTTCCGTTGTAAATTTTTGTGTAGGTTGTTTGTGACAAATGGAAAACCCACAATTTTTTTGAGATCCATGAGAAAAACCCAGGTAAGAGAAAAAAATCGTGAAATTTTTGGTAGCAGTCAATGTCTCTTATTCCCGAAAGTGATAAATAAGAGACACATCACGAAATCACTGTTAGAGAAGTCAGAAAAAGTCTTAGGAGACCTAAAGGGCATTAAGAGACAATTAGCAACGCGTCTCTTAATACCCTGAAAGTTTCATCGCATTTGGTTCAAACCAAAAAAAGTTATGAATTTTCAAACTTAGGCGAATAAAAGGTCAGCCAAAACTTTCGGCTCCCAAGTCCTGAAAATGTATAAACGTTTTATTATAATAAATTAAGTAGGAAGAACAGATTGAATCAAAATCACAATGTTTGAAGAATAAATAAACTTACAAAATTTTAACAAATATCACTGTTTGACTAAAATTACTCGCTGAAGGCAGGCTTTTCTCAGTCAAATCACAATCTGAATACAGAATAACTAACTATTAATTCAAGTCTTGAATTAATATTTAGAAGATTGAATTGAGATCAAAATGTTTGAAGAATAAATAAACTTACAAAATTGTAAGAAATATCACTGTTTGAGTGAAGGCACTCGCTTAAGGCAGTCTTTTCTTATGGCAAATATCACTGTTTGTATAAAATCACGATTATAGTTGCACTGAATTCCCTTGCCAGCGTTTTTTGGACCCATGATGGAACTGAAACAAACAGGAAACATTCGATAATGAGATTTGGATTATTAAGAGACAGACCGTCTACTATTGACCCAACTGCACAACAGCTGGGGTGAATAAGTGACATCGTCATAAAAAATGAAGAAGTAATCTGACGGAAATAGGGCTCAAGGATATTCAACGTATTCATAGAATAAGCGTTTTGAAAAACTTACCAGCACCGAACGTCTTCACGGACTGGAAAATGGTGTACCGAAAAATAAGAGACACTGGGAATCTGAAGTTGATGGGGAGGTTCTTCGTAGGTTGGCCAGTGTTGCCAGGGAAAGAGGCTGTTGGAGTGAATGACCCCCTCAACTTTTAGTTCAGATTTCCAGCTACCTTTGTAGGTACTTTTTTGAACATTTCGACCATGCGGGATATTTTTAAATGCGCGTGTCTCTAATTTGCCGTGTCTCTTATTAGCCCACCTTCCCCCCCCCCCCCCCCCCCCCCCCCCCGATTTTTTTCCCAGGACTTTTTGGAGCGAGTAGAGAGAGGAAAAAAAAGAAGAAAAAAAAAGTTGAACAATTTGTCTGCAGTTTTTTGAGATTTTTGATAGTTAAAAAAAGTTTCAGACTAAATGTAAGTATATATTCGGAATCTACTGTATTTGCTATAAGATGAGTGTCTTTTGATGAAGTTTGAGAGAAGTCGGTGATTACTGGAAAATTCGGTGAAAAGGACGGTCCAAAAAAAAAAAAAAAAAGAAAAAAAAAGATAAACAAGGCCTTATTCGAACCAACTAAAAAAACGCTGCAAATTTTACACTAGGGATTATTATTCTTTGTTTTAGGTTACTTGTTCGGAAATTTAATTCTGTGTCAATGAAAAAAAAAAGGATTCTTTTCATAATTTTTTTTTTTTTATTTGAAAAATATTTGACATCCTAGGATCCTTCAAAAATCCCATTTTCAGCCCCATGAAAGCCCTATAGATCGCAACAGTGAAATCGGATCGTTCCGGGAGCCCAAAAAATGGATTCTACGTGCAAAAATACTTACTTCGAAAACGACACCTAACTCGGATCCCATAGCTAAAAGCCTTCAAAGAAACCCTCCCGTAGCCCCATTTTAGCCCCATAGCGCCCCACGGGTTTGGGCGATAGGGCTGAAAACCTTGCTGGCACAACTAGATGGTAAACCAAGTATTTTTTCAAAATTTCAGATTTAAAAAAAATTCCTACTGCCCGAAACGGCCCGTACGGCAGAAGGACATTTCGGTTTTGGAATCTAGACCTCTTGAAACGGATAATGTCAAATTTTGAGGCCGATCGGAGTCGTCGACCTCCGTCGCGATCACGTAGGTGGATTATTCCAAGAATAATAATTATAATAATTATTAACCAAAAATCACTGTTCTGAATCCACTCAAACTCTTCCATTCGATACACTGTATGATATACGATAACGTATTCTCGTTAATGGGCCTTAAACGATGCAGTTCAATAGTTTTCAATCGGCCAGCGACTATCACTTTGTTCTTGGTGGTATTAGTTGGAGAGTTGTAGCCGAGGTGTGGGAACACAGAATCGAGGGTGTAGCGCGGGCGTAATAGCTGGAAAGGCGAAAGTTAAATTAATTGGATTGATCAGACCTTCGGAACCCGCGAGTTTCTCAACAGTTCGGAGGACAGTTATCCTCGCCCCGGACAGAGAGGTTGCTGGTTTCTCGGGCCCCCTATTGATACCCCCGGCAGGGTTTCTCGTCCATTCAGATCCGCTAACGACCGGCCATTCTGGAAGCGAAACAGGCCGAAATTGAGGCTGTTCTTGGACGGGGCTGTCACCAATAGGTTTCCCTGTTTCCTTCCTGGACACGAAGCAAATTAATCAATGATAAGGGAAGCCATTACCTTAGCCGGTGTACAATGTATCGCAAGATTTGCGAGAAGTTGCCGTCCATCGATTTACTGCTGCTTTTGTGCAATTAAACGGAATTTCTCAACAGCCAGTCTTCGTTAAACTGCCCTGATGGCTAAATTACATCATAGAACAGTGCATTGACAAAATACAAAATAATGGCTCTAAACGTTTAATGTTGTTGGAAACTTGTTGAGGGTCAGTCAAATAAGACGAGATTTTTTGCCGACGTTTCAAGAGATATATTCTCCTATCATCAGGACCTAATGAAATGAACAAAACACGAATTTAGACTTTGAATTTAACAATGGGGGGTTCGCATTGTTTTTGTTTTTTTTTTCTATTTTTTTTCTGAAAGTACTCCCTGAGAATGTAGGGAAAACAGTAGTCAGCCGCCTGAAATCGTTTCCAGAAAATTTAAATAATTTAACGAAAATTACGGCGTTTGAAAAACCGGGGCCATGGAGGGAGCGTGACGTCACGTCCTCATGACAGCTGAAGAGCGTCGTCGATAGTGTTTTGTTCTTGACAGGGACTTTGTTCTTCCGCCCAGTGTTGCTATTCCACTGCTCATCACTTAATAAAATTCAAGTGAGCCGTAAATCCTTCTGATAAGGCTTTAAACTTCAAGTATCATGTATTATAATTAAAAGTTAATTATGTTTTCCGTAATATCAAGTTATAATTGCTATAAATTTATCATATAAGCTGACGACACTAGCGCTGATGGTGAGAGATTCACTGGAACTGTGACGTCATGTCCTCAAACAGTGACTGGTGGGAAACGCCGGCCGATTCAAACTGTGCGTTTCGTTTTTTCGTTATATCTCCTACAATGATTTTTTTTTTTTCGTTGGTATTGGAGTCTGTGCACACTTTTTAGCGATATTATTGAATGGTAGGGAAGATTTCCAAATCTAAAATCAATGCGAACTCCCCATTCAAGCTATAATCGGCTCTAAACGTATTACGCAATGGGCTTCTTGAAAAGGTCAGAATTCAGCATTTCTGACAACATATTCGGCTTCAGCACCCTTTAAAACCCATAAACCCCAGTTTTTAGTTCGAAAATCCGTATAGGTACGTGCTGAGCTGTTTTCGAAATGTTAGAGATTTTGAAATGAACGCCGGGCAATTTTGACGTCACACCTCGCCAGGCTGGGCGTCGAGTAGTTGGGCACTGAGCCGCCAGAGCGCTAAATAATAAATCTGAACAGAATCGGTATAAAAACACTTGGCCCGGGTCGATTTTTGAATAACCTTCTTTGATAATAACCTCGATGCTCAATTTTCGAATGACCTTCTATAATTATTAACCCGATTTTCGATTTTTGGGGTCGAATTTTCGCGTAGTAAAGTTGGCTGACTTGCGTAGATGAGAGAGAGAGGGATCTCCCGGCCAATCAAAAGACGACGAAGCAGCCCACGTCATGTACCCTCTCCAGACCTCGGAATTCAAATATCATATTTTTCCTAAGGCCCTATAAATAATTGAAACGGGTTTTCTGCAATATGGACCCGTTTTCGTAACTTTTGAAGCACGACCTTTGCAGGAAAAACATTTTTAAAAATCATTAAAGGAGCTCATTATGGAATCACATAAGTAGTGGTGAATTTGACTTTACCTTGTCAAGTCGTCGGTGACGTGTTAAGCTGTCGGTGGGGGGGGGGGGGGGGGGGGAAGACCGACGGCGAAAGGGGCTTGCGATGAAGGCTGTCGACGGCCACGTTGCTGGTTCTCAGGAATCGTCCTGGCTGATCCTCGAGAGGACCGTTGAAAATTTTTAATGCTTCTACGTTGACTTGCAAAGGCGAATAACACGCTTTCAGGTTTCCCCCGCAGTTTTGTTGACTGGGCAGCGAAGCATTGCGAAATCGTCTCAACTGTCCCTGGTGAGGTGAACAACGGAATGGGCTCAGCATTGTCCTCACTCGGGTCTTGAAGGAATAATTTGTGTGGAGCCTGAAACCGTTTTGGCCGGATCAGGTCTCCACAATATGTATTTTCCTACAGCTTCCCTGCAACATCCAGCATTGTCTGCTGACGCTGTGTTTGGGTCACCTTTACCCTTTACAGTAAGCACCCATTTTGCGACCTTCCTGATATCTGGAAAGATCCCATCCCTGTGGTTCCCAACTTAAGTATTAAACATATTGCCGCGTTAGGCAGAATGTGAATAGTAGCAACGTCATGAACTCCACGTTCGCCACCACCTATTTCTCTCATGGGTTTTATATAAATAATGGAAGTTGTCGTCAAGGACTGGTCGTTGGGACCCTGAACTTGATGTTAGGGTCGGGGGAGGCAAAAATGGCTTAACCTCATTGTCTCCTACTTTCCACACTCCCTTATTTCACCCACGCGAGGGTCTCGCACCGTTGAAAAGAGGGAGAACCCGAGAGAGGCTCAACCCACGGAAGCTTGAAAAGGTTCTAGGAGCTTTGTTGTGGAAGCACATGAGTCTTATTGTATGAGAACTTTCAGGCCCTTCTCAGGAAATTGCCGGGCAGGGAAGGAAGCTCTCTGTTTCACGTTGGCCGTATAAATTCGGCCCCCGGTCTTCTTCCGCAAAGCTATTTTAATGGTTCACTCACTTTTGAGAACTTCAGGCGGTTCTCCCATGGCATTAGAGAGTACGAACGGGAGGCATTAGATGTTAGGAGAAAAAAGATAATTTCTCATTATTCTATCAAATTTTGACAGAAATTGATTTTTCTGCGTCAAAACACCTTATCCTCTGGGGTAGGTTTTGGTTTATTATTCTTGGAATAATACACCTATTTTTTCGCGACGGGGGTCGACGACTCGGATCGGCCTCAAAATTTGACATTATCCGTTTCAAGAGGTCTAGATTCCAAAACCGCCGTACGCCGTCCGGGCCATTTTTGGCAGTAGAATTTTTTTTTTAATCTGAAATTTTGACAAAATACTCGGTTTACCATCTAGTTGTGCGCGCAAGGTTTTCAGCCCGATCGCCCAAACCTGTGGGGCGCTATGGGGCTAAAATGGGGCTACGGGAGGTTTTTTTTTAAAGGCTTTTAGCTATGGGATCGAGTCAGGTGTCGTTTTCGAAGTATTTTTGGACGTAGAATCCATTTTTGGGGCCCCGGAACGATCCGATTTCACTTTGGCGATCTAAAGGGTTTTCATGGGGCTACAAATGGGATTTTTGAAGGATCCCACGATCAAATATTTTTCAAGTAAAAAACAATAAATTTTTGAAGAAAAAAAATAATTTTTTTTTCTAAAATTTTTTCATTGGCAGAATTAAATTTCTGCACAAGTAACCTATATCAAAGAAAAATTAACCCTAGCGTAAAATTTGCAGCGTTTTTTCTAACATTTTTATTCCTTCGACCTTTTCAAACGCTGTCTAGCAGTCCGAAGAGCGAAACTGGTAGATTAACAGCATAGTGCATCTTCAGGTGGAGAGGTAAGTAATCATTGCTAGTTGGGTCGAGAGGCTCCCTTTGATGTTGGACGTCATTGTTAGGAGACACCCTTAAGGGCGAACGCTTTGTCTTGAGTCCACAATGCAAGAGCTCTGCCTTCTGTCTACGGTTCATTTCCCCTGACTTGACAATCCTCATCCGACTAATCACGCGTGGGTATTTGTTAATTTCTTAATTGATCTATTGTAAAAACCTTATGTAGGGCACCCTGCTGAATGGATGTTGAAAGTTTACCTACATTTAAATACTGTGTTTTTAATTAAATTCAAAATAAAATAAATTTTATTAATTTATTAATAAAAATAAATAAATTAAAATAAATTTTATTAATAGGTATATTAATATTTGTTTTTTGTGTTTGGGGGAGGGCGAGCGTAACTGAGATTTCGCCCCCAGTGCCTTTGGAGGAAGGGAGTACTTGAATACCCCTACCCAGGGCATAACACAAGTTGACGTGAATCACTTGAATCAGATGTGCAGGCCTGGGAGGCTGTATCAAAGTAGGATGGGATGACCCGCTGGATCTCTAGGCTGGCGCGAAGTGTCTTGTTGGTCTGAAATGCTTTCGTCTCTGGAAGGAAATCTGGAGGAATCCAATATTGAAGATGATGCGTCAACATCAATGCCCTAGATTCGCAGTGTTTACAAAAGTCAGTGGGCTGGCTTTGCCAGATGGTCGCCAAGGGAGGCCGGGCCCTCTGACTCTGGGTCTTATGGTTGTCTGATCTCCCAGCGACCACAGTTGAAGTTTCAACAATGATTGCCTGGGCAATAGATGCGGCGTGAAAATATTGGTCCCGCAGACCTGGCTTTCCCATAAAAAGTGTCGCCAGGGGAGGCCAATGGGTCCAATCGAAAAGGCACTGCGTTTAATTATCAACTGTCATGCAATTAAATGATCAGTGGAATGATAAATGACGGGAGAAAATCCTCCTGTCTACGGAAATAAATGCGGTGTCGCCGGCAGAAGAAGGGCTTTGCACGACTGTGGCGCGCCCCGCCCCCGAGTTGCGAGTGGGGAAACCAGTCCAGATTCCCCACATATTATAATTATAATAGGATCGTATAGCTGTAACCTACGGCGACATCGCCTCACGTGGGTGTTCAATCTCCAAGCCTTCACGAAGTGCGACATTCGCGGAGCTGGTTGGGATGAATTTTGCAGAGCATCGAAGGAATCGGCTACAGAAGTTTTCCTCTGTGGTGTTGACGTACTTTTCCCAGCTGGCCGTTTTCGGAGTGGTCTAACAAGATTGAAGGGGACTTGTGATTTCTCACCAGCGGCTTTTGCTTTGTCTTTCGCTCCCTTTTTATGGTTTATACGTTTCTCCCCCAGGAGAGATATCTCTCTCGCTCACCTACATTCTCACTTACATTCTCCCCTTTTTCTCGTATTTTTCTGTTCTTTTTTTTTTCGGAAGGGGCCCTTCCGTTGAAGGTGCTTTATTGAAAATACTCGAGGTTTCGTTTGGCGTTGCCGGCCCGGAGACGTCGAAGAGGAAGTGGGGCGGTAACAGAATGTCCATTATTGGCTTTCTGATATCCCTTTCGCGCGAGGCCTCTTTCAGGTGGCAAAGGTGCCTACTGTGAAGGAGCTGGAGGGCAGTGATAAAGTAGAATGAGAACCCGATCCCGTCACTGAGAGAAAATTTATCGTTGGAGTATATCTATGGATCGATGAAGTGGCCGTTGGGATAATGTCGGTATTAATCTACAGGGGAATGAACTTATTTTTGAGGAAGGACAGGCCTCGATGTATTTTCGCCCGTCTCACTCCTTATCCTTGCGGATAACACCTTATAACGAACCTATTCACATTGCATTAAATTTTACTTGTTACATTACTCTACACCCTGGGTTCCTTTAAGGAACCCAGATCCTCCATTTTGGCAGCTGGAGCATTCCCAGAGTCTGCCGATCGCAACATATTGCGCCATCCCTCCTGCATCCTCCAAAACATCTGGCGGCGTAACCACAGACGAACTCCGCCATTCTCACAACATACTTAATAATCTATTAGGTAAATCAATAATCAATCTATCAGGTAAACACACCCAACACACGCACCTGGGGGTAGGTTCGTGTACTGATTACAACTGACTCTCAAAAAGTTTACCTGCAAGTAATTTGGTAATCGGAAAAAATACCCCAGATAAAATCCTGCAGGGCGGAAAAAAGAAATCCCCAAAACAAAAATTGAAAAAAGGAAAAATGGGAAAAGTATCCTAATATCCATAAAACATTATATTTAACTTGCACTCAGACATAAGGCCTCGGCCGACCACTTTTTCGGTCAGGGGGGCTCGCTTCGCTTGGATTTGCAATCATCGAAAATTTCGCTCGATGGCCTTATCGGACGTAAATTGGCCATGGAATCCAAATTCGCCACACAAAAATGGTGGGTTCCCATTTAAAATAATAAAGTCGGGCGCAAATGCGCCTATTTGCGCGCATCTCAGGGGAGGCTTAACGCCCCCTAGTTAGAGCCGTTGGCTAAAATTCGAGAAACATGGATCATCCTTTGCCTAGTAACGTTGCCAAGCAAAATATCGTGACACATCCTGCTGCACGATGAAGCAGAATTTACCCACAATAAAAAAAAGCATCATGAGGAACGGCTCGTCCCACGAAAATCGTTTTGGTAGCGTTGGAATCGAAATCTCTTTTTCGGCGAAACACGAGAAACTCGGATTCGTGGAAAAAAGTTGGGACACTTTCCGCTCATCGGCGTATTTCCTTATTTACGGAGGAAACGTAAACAAACCCGGTCGGAAAGGAACGCCCGAAACGATAGGGCGAGTATTTTGTCAAAATTTCAGATTTCAAAAAAAAAAAAAAATTCCTACCTACTGCCCAAAACAGACCGGACGGGAGAATGAAACCTAGCGGAAACAGCGTCTACCTAGGCGCTACCGTTTAGGCGTGTACATCCTAACATTTTCATGTTCGTGGAAGCGCTGTTGGCCTACCAAACTGAGGTCTATGTGAAGGTGCACGACACTGAGGACCACATCCCCACCGCCAACTCCCGTTCGAAATTCAGGTGGATTAGTTAACTTATTGCCCGGCAATCCACCGAAGACGACCTCTACCTCTATGTTAGGAGGGTCAGCGTAAAGTTTGGGCGGCTTTTTGATAATAACGACTGATGATGACAATTGAGCCTTCTTCTACTAATTTAATTGTAGACTGTGATTTCGTTAGTCACTTGAAAACGTATATTTTCTAATTATTACGATTTATACAATAAAGGCTTTTCAACTTTCATGGGGATGAATTGAGTGCAGCCTTAACATTCTACGGGGATGGTCGCCATGTTTTTTCAGCGGCGGGGACGGGTCGCCGGTTGCCGTAGGCGTGATGCCGAGACAAAAATTTTACACAAGGGTTTATTATTCTTTGATATAGGTCACTTACTTGTGCAAAAATTTAATTCTGTCAATGAAAAAAAAATTTTTTTTTGAGTTTTTTGCAAACACTTTTTTCGAAATTTTGTTGTTGTTTTACTTGAAGAATATTTGACCTCCTGGGATCTATCAAAAATCTCATTTGTAGCCCCATGAAAGCCCTTTAAGCGCCCTAGGAGGAACCCCAAAAAATGGATTCTACGTCCAAAAATACTTCGAAAACGACACCTGACTTGATCCCATAGTCAAAAGCCTTAAAAAAAAACCCTCCCGTAGCCCAATTTTGGCCCCACAGCGCCTCACGGGTTTGGGCGTTCAGGCTGAAAACCTTGCGGGCACAACTAGATGGTAAACCAAGTATTTTGTCGAAATTTCAGATTTAAAAAAAATTCCTACTGCTCAAAACGGCCTGGACAGCGGACGGACATTTCGGATTTAGAATGTAGACCACTTGAAACGGATAATGTCAAATTTTGAGCCCGATCGGAGTCGTCGACCCCCGTCGCGAAAACATAGGTGTATTATTCCAAGAATAATAAACCAAAAGCTGAAGACCCTGTCGTTCGCCATCGTGCGCGCCACCTCTATGAGCGTGAGGGGGACTCGGCAGAGATGGCGGAGTGCCGAAGACCTGCTAGGGTTTGATGATGGGGTTACAATGCCGCTAGGTCTCCAACATCGTTGAAAAGAACGCCACCGGGGAAGACTCTCACATGGCCTCATCTTTGACGATGGTGTCATTTCATTGTTTGAATAAATTTCTCTTTGAGGGCCTTAATTTTAGTTAATTTTTTCATTTTATATTATACTTACCGTTTGTCTTTATTATCTAAACCACTAATTCTCACCGGGTCTGTATCTATCTATCTAACGTAGTATGTCACAAAGCCTTCTCTTTTGAAACGGTACCTAAGTGATAAAAATACGCCAATTTTTTTTCTACTGTCTCAGTGACCTCTCTAGCTACAATTAGGGGGGTTGAGATCCTCCCAAAATGCACGCAAATCGGCGCATTCGCGCCCAGCTTTCTTATTTTAAACGGGAACCTCTAAGTTCTTTTCTCGATTTTGTCAAAATTTCAGATTTTAAAAAAATTCCTACTGGCCAAAACGGCCCGGACGGCGGACGGACATTTCGGATTTTGAATGTAGACCTCTTGAAACGGATAATGTCAAATTTTGAGCCCGATCGGAGTCGTCGACCCCCGTCGCGAAAACGTAGGTGCATTATTCCAAGAATAATAAACCAAAACGTTACCCTACCGGTACACTTTTTGTCAGTTAGGTAGCTCAAGGCTTAAGCATGTTCCATGCGTTTTTCCTGGAGGCCATTTGTGTCGAAAGTTCGACAAAATCCATTAATTTCGGCATTTCATCATCGTAAATCACAAACGGTTGATGGTTCATCGTGAGACAAAGCAAAACTTATCAGTCAACTCGGCTCCTTATAGTTGGAGGAACGTCAAAGCAGCTTCTTACGTTCCTTTTATTGGGTTCAATTCGTATGGGCATTTGAATCGCTGAGCGCAGAAACGGGACAAGTCCATGTTTTGGTCAATATCGCTTTTCCAGAAAAACTGTTCTTCTCGTGTCAATACAACTTTGGTGTGAAAAAGAGACTCGTCCTAACCTTTAGCGGTAGAAATTGGCGAACGAATTCGGCGTTGGGTGTAAGAGCGGGACAAGTCCAGGACGTGTCTTCTCCTATCACTCAATCGATGAACTCCACCGACAGTGCTTTCGTTGTTTGTTGTGCCAACCAGAACAAAACCTCCTCAAAGTTACAGTGATCAAGATTAATTAATAAAATGCTCGTTACATTGTAATTCAAACTCTATGAACACTGTTTCTTTGGATTTTATCTGGTTACAAATTACTTTCTTTTCTACGGATTCTATCTGGTTACAAATCACAATAGAATGAAATCTGCTCTCAAATTTTGATACAGAGACAAGAACACTTCCAGATGAGACCCATCGTTTAAAAACTTTACCATTCACTGGAGAGGTCGAAATTGCATCAAATAATGAAGCCTGGATGGGATAATAATCATTAGGCAATGAGTAACCCAACACTCAAAACCTTCTGTTGAATGTGACTAAACAATTTATTAACAAGTGTAAAATGTATAATAAGTACACAAATCTCTTCTCTTTTGGTCTTGATAGATGCTGGGCAGACACCATAAATTTTTATGGACCCTCTCATTTTCAAATCTCTATGGCCTCTGGTTGCGAAACTCCCAGCTCTGAATCATTGGAAACGCCTTTGAGATTTGCTAGGGGCTCACTCATTCACTCGTGAAATTTTTTCTAAATTCTGCTTTAATATTCTTTGGTTAATAAAAACTATTCCACAGTACAATCTGGGTCATTATGATCTTGTTTTCTTTTCAATCTGATCGTAATTAATGAAATAGAGCCCACAACTTTGCAATTTCCATGGTTGAGTGGAAGAAAAGGACACGTCCATCGCTCACAAGTGACTGCCACGGCCATAACTGATGGCCGATCATGGTGACGACTGGGTGTAAAATATCCTTCAGGAGTCTACATCATGACATGATGTAGGAATTTACATAATTTTTAATTACACATTGTGAGGAATAAAAATTTACATCATTTTTAAATTCATTCCTCCTGTGTGTAGGAAGTTTTTTGCGTGTCCTGTAAAATTTGGTTTTTGGGACTTGTCCCGTTTTTACACTCAGCGATTCATTTTGGATGAGGATTCCTTTCAAAACCTGGTCCTCTCTGCATGCAGCCCTTGGTGTCGTGTTATGGTTCCGAGGGAAATGCACCTGTACTCCCCTTTTCCTCCACAACACCTGGCGGCGTAATTGGAGATATGACGCTCCACTCACCACAAACCTAATTATGATTACACGCCCACACGTAGGTACACCCGTGTTCAATCGTGTCCCTAAAACCATCATATTGTCTTCTCCGTTCAGCCTCTGCATACGGATTTGTTGAAACCTTTCCGGCGTCGTCTGCGGGATATCGGCTTCCGGCATTCACCCGACTGACCCCGATTTTCCGGGCAAAACTCCCGCGACGGGCGATAAGCGACCCGGGCAATTAGGCGACCCATTCGGGACCAATGATACGTGAACATCATTAGCCGCTCGATTGATTAGGGCCCTGGGGAGGGGAGGGTCACACCAGAAGGATTGACTTTGGAGATACGAAGCTAATCAGCGAACGAGAAGAGGCTGATTCCAACTTCACATGCGATGATTTCCGTTCTACATACATAACTCGTCAACATCAAGTCCAATAAATTCCCGCGTGGAGCCCGTTTAGCAGCTCTCAAATGCAGTTAGAGTTCTGAATAGGCTCAGTAAACACCACTTCATGAGGAAATACGCGTCATTAACCAGAAAAGGCTTCAAGGCTTGTAGTTACGCTTTTGCGGATGAGGTTTTTATTCACGCGTCGTTTAGTGCTCCGCAGAAACTCGCAGTTTGTTGATGATCCTCATTAAAACGTCTCTCCTATTCGTGTTAAATGCGTTTTCAAATTAAATGTCCAACGTCATATACTGCTTGCCGCAAAGGCGCAAAAATAAAATACTCCACCATCAATTTTGACTTGTTTCATGTCTTCGAGACGGCCCGGTAGGCATTCGAATTTGGCAGGATGGCGTTTGGTAACTCGTTTTTTAATATGAACTTGGAATTCAGGTCAGCAGGAATTGCTCATTTATTTCACGAAGGTTTTCCTGCACGAAAAGTGGAGGAATAGTACTGATTCACGGAATAAAAATCCCCGGAGAAGAAATAGCGCTGACTGAATGGAAATACATCATGACAACAAGTAGGTAAATAATGATAATATTTTGTATAATATTATTATTATGTACCTACTTGTTGTCGTAGGGGGTCAGCACTAAGCTGTCGACGACTAACGTACGTCTCCAAGAACTGACAATCCCATTCGTTTACTAAGAGGTATTCACGTTTTGGTTTATTATTCTTGGAATAATACACATGTTTTCGCGACGGAGGTCGATGACTCCGACTGGCCTCAAAATTTGACATTATCCGTTTCAAGAGCTCTACATTCTAAAACCGAAATGTCCGTCACCCGTCCGGGCCGTTTTGGGCAGTAGGATTTTTTTTTTTATCTGGAATTTTGACAAAATACTCGGTTTACCATCTAGTTGTGCACGCTAGGTTTTCAGCCCGATCACCCAAACCAGTGGGGCGCTATGGGGCTAAAATGGGGCTACGGGAGGGATTTTGAGGGCTTTTGGCTAAGGGATCGAGTTAGGTGTCGTTTTCGAAGTATTTTTGGGCGTAGAATCCATTTTTTGGAGATCCCGCAACGATCCGATTTCACTGTTGCGATCGATAGGGCTTTCATGGGGCTACAAATGGGATTTTTGAAGGATCCCAGGAGGTAAAATCAAGTAAAAAACAAACAAATTTAGAATTTTTTTTGTTGGAAAAGAAGCCCAAAAAACATTTTTTTTTTTTTCGAAACATTTTTTCATTCACACAGATTTAAATTTCTACACAAGTAACTTATATCCACAAATAATAAACCCTAGTGCAAAATTTGCAGTTTTTTTTTTTTTTTTTTTTTTGTTAAACTCTTGCTACAGTTAGTGCCCCTTGACAACGTGTGAATGTATGCACTCATAAAAACTAGTACTTCCTGACATAGCTACCGAAAACGACACGTCATTCGACCTAATGACATCCTTCAAAAGCCCCATAAATCCCCCACGGTGAAATTTGATCGATCTGGGACCCCCAAAAATTGATTCTACATCCAAAATTACTTCGAAAAAGACAACTACCTTGACCCCATAGCCGAAACCCTTCAAAATCCCCTACCGTAGCCCCTTTCTAGCCACAGAGCCCCACGGGTTTGGGCGATCGGGGTGAACCTTGCCGGCACAATTGGACGATATTCTGTCAAAGCTCAGTTAAAAAAAAATAAAAAATATCCTACTGCCCAAAATGGCCTGGGTCTGTGCAACCTTATGCTCACTAGTTGACGTAGCACTCCCCCCCCCCCCCCCCCCCCGCATGCCTACCCATGTAATGTTCAGGCCAATACCTCGGTGTTGGAGTGATGCAAAGTGGTAAAGGTAGATGTAACATCAGTTTACCTCGGGCCTCCTACTGGAGCGGCCTTAAAGTGGGGAGGTTTGGAGCGGCCACCCCCCCCCCCCCTATTCCAGGAGTCCTCGGGCGAGGGGGAGTTCACGCTGCCACAGACACAAAGCAGAGGCTTGCTTCAGCAAAGTGTCACCGGCCGTCCCCGTGACTGGTGTTGGAATCGAGGCTGGCAGTGGTGATGGCTGTCTCAGATGCGGGACTGGTAGAGTGAGCTAGAATACTCGGCCCTACCCTGTGGTGCTCTGGCGAACAGGTACTCTCACTACCCAGTGAGACTTTCACGCCCCCCACTGTTGTCTGCTTCAGGGAGAGATATAGGTAGCCTTAGAAGTGGGCAAGTCCTCCTTAACAACCCTGGGAAAACAATGCCCAAAATGGGTCTGTTGCTAAGCAACTGTGCTTTTGAAGGATGTCTAGGGAGACAGAGACTAGGAAGACATGTTTTAGCCTTATTGTGCTTCTCCTCAAGTCACCATTTACCATCAAACATTGTGCAGTGGGTTCTTCTGTTAATGCGGGAGCATCCAAATCCAGCGCAGAATTCTTAATCGTTCTAGGGAGACAGTTAAAACCCTATGTCGCACTTGAAAACGATTTGATCGCGGGGTTCTTGGTTGATTTTAGCTAAATGAAAGAATTATTCGGATATTACGGGTAATAATCCGGCAATACAGTACATACCTGACCCGAATTTTAACAGTCCATTTACTTGCTTAGAAGAACACTTGAAACTAGGAAGTTACATGTGTGACAGGTCTAGGGAGATAGAAATTGACGTTGAACTGATCAATTTGAACACATATTTAACAAAAATTTGGGGCAATACCTGGATGGAGATGTTCATTAGAGTCCTACTGATAACATAAATTTTTGAAGGAATTTTTGGAATAAACATTCTAGGCAGCATCTTCATATTACATGCGAAGCACCACAATTTTAGAAAGGCCCTGTTACTTTGCGGGGGAGCCTCTCATTTCTATTGGGGTTCTCATTTAAAACAAGAATATTGGGTGCTAATGCGCCCATTCGCGCGCATTTCTGGGCCATAATTGACATTATCAAAACCCCTTCCAGTAGAAGGGGACAGGGAAGCCTAGACGGTAAAAAAAAAAAAAAAAATCCCGTGATTTTATCACTTATGGTTGCAAGCTTGTGACATACATGTATACGATTATTTAGTATGTAATACGCACATACCCATAGACACGTTTTGAATTCATGGTATAGATACTTACAATAATAATTTAAATATTATATCAAGTGGATAAAATGTATCCACTTGATGTAAGCGCCTTATTTCCTTATTTAATAAGGAAGCGCCAATTGGTGCTTTTTGATTTTAAAGCGCTTGTAATCCCTTAAAATTATTTTGTTTAATCCCGAATGGGATTTCCTGATAAAAAATTAAATTTATTGATGCAGTAGAACGGTGTAATGTAACAAACGAAGTAGGATCTTACATCAAATTTTGATGTAAATAATATTAAATATTATTGATAAATTTTATCATTACGTTTTTTCTCCTAGCGCACGTCATTGTAGTTGCATCAACTGTTAATTTATTCCAGGTTGGTAGGCCACTAAGTCCACTAGTCCCATTAAGGGCACGCGACAGAGTTTAAAAAAGTGTTTTTCTCTTGAACACTAAACGTCTGGAATTCACTGCAGTGTTCTAGTCAATGCTACCAACTCATTGCGATCGTAAAACGAATAACGTGAAATCGCTAAAAGCTGAAATTTCGGCGCTTGAGAGCAGGTCGCTTGAAAATCTGTCCAATCCTTCTTTTTACGGTCCCTAAAGACGCCATTGCTTAGGTTTAGCTTCTAATCTCTACGGAGTTCCATCTCCGAGAGTCAGGGCTGAATTGTAAAAAAAGACGCTTATAAATTCAGCTCCGTTTTTATCTCATCCCTCAAAACCCTCCATTGAAGTGGTATATATCTGTATTGATCCGAGTCAAAATTATATCCCATATAAAATATCGGTCATTTCACGGATGGATAATCCGGCAGTCGTATTGAGCCACGCAAATTGTTCTGTGACCTAATTAGCCTTTTTTTTTTAAAGTTGAAAAATGCGCATATATTTCTCGACACATTAGGGTATCCATTGTTTAGTCCACTCACTTTCACAGGGGATAAATTTTTCTACGTGGTCTCGACAGACACTCACGCACGTCCGAGCGCAGTAACTTCCTCCGCCACTTCCGAGTAAATATATAATGGAAGACCGTCAACTTTATGAGACTTATAAATCCTGAAAATCCCTCCGGTCCTCGCCACTCAGTCGGTTTCTTCACAGCCGGGTTTATTTCTCTTTATACGGGCTCACCTTTATATTCTTTTTCTCCTTTTTAAAAAAAGCCGCAGTTAGGACAACGGCGGTCTTTTTAATGTGGACGTTCAGATCTACGTTTGGCGTGTCCACTCCGGTCTTCAAAGGGATGGAGTCTGAAGGGTCGTATTTGAACAACTGAAGCCAAAATGAGAGCTAAGCTTGTGGTATAGTTGTACTCCCAAGTATAAGATGTTACCTACCTTGATGACGAAAGAATAATTTTGTAATTATTACAACTGTTTTGACATGTCAGACATGTTGGCTTTTATTGATCAACCTCTTTATTGGCTCTACAACGTCTCACCATTATACAACATGGCATTTTCAGCCATGGTGGAGACAAGTAACTTTAATGAGACAAACTTAATTTTGGTTTATTATTCTTGGAATAATACACCTATGTTTTCGCGACGGGGGTCGACGACTCCGATCGGCCTCAAAATTTGACATTATCCGTTTCAAGAGGTCTAGATTCCAAAACCGAAATGTCCTTCCGCCGTACGGGCCGTTTTGGGTAGTAGGAATTTTTTTTTTTAATCTGGAATTTTGACAAAATACTCGGTTTACCATCTAGTTGTGCCCGCAAGGTTTTCAGGCCGATCACTCAAACCCGTGGGGCGCTGTGGGGCTAAAATGGGGCTACGGGAGGGGTTTTATGAAGGCTTTTGGTTATGGGATCGAGTTAGGTGTCGTTTTCGAAGTGTTTTCGGACGTAAAATTCATTTTTGGGGGTCCCGGAACGATCCGATTTCACTGATGGGCACTATAGGGCTTTCATGGGGCTACAAATGGGATTTTTGAAGGATCCCAGGAGGTCAAATATTTTCAAGTAAAAAAAGAAATATTTTTGAAAAAAGAAGAATAAACCCTTGTGTAAAATTTGCAGCGTTTTTTTTTTTTTTTTTTTTTTTTTTTTTTCTAAGATTTTTTTGAGTTTTACTTGAAAAATATTTGACCTCCTTGGATCCTTCAAAAATCCCATTTGTAGCCCCATGAAAGCCCTATAGATCGCCACAGTGAAATAGGATGGTTCCGGGTCACCAAAAAATGTATTCTACGTCCAAAAATACTTCGAAAACGACACCTAACTCGATGCCATAGCCAAAAACCTTCAAAAACCCCTCCCGTAACCCCATTTTAGCCCCATTGCGTCCCACGGGTTTGGGCGATAGAGCTGAAAACCTTGTGGGCACAACTAGATGGTAAACCGAGTATTTTGTCAATGTTTCAGTTAAAAAAAATCCTACTGCCCAAAACGGCCCGGACGGCGGACTGACATTTCGGTTTTGGAATCTTGACCTCTTGAAACGGATAATGTCAAATTTTGAGACCGATCGGAGTCGTCGACCTCCGTCGCGAAAACATAGGTGTATTATGCCAAGAATAATAAACCAAAATCTGAAATTTTGACAAAACATTCGGTTTACCATACAGTAGTTGTGCCCGCAAGGTTTTCAGCCCGATCGCCCAAACCAGTGGGGCGCTATGGGGCTACGGGAGGGGTTTTTTGAAGGCTTTTAGCTGTGGGATCGAGTTAGGTGTCGTTTTCGATGTATTTCTGGACGTAGAATCCATTTTGGGGGTCACGGAACGATTCGATTTCACTGTTGCGATCTGTAGGGCTTTCATTGGGCTAAAAATGGGATTTTTGTAGGATCCCAGGAAGTCAAATATTTTCCTGGTAAAAACATGGGTACCTATTAAAAAAAAAATTAGTTTCCAAAATTGTTTTTATCGACCCAGAACTATTGCACAAGTAACCTACATCAAAGAATAATAAACCCTTGAGTAAAATTTGCAGCGTTTTTCTCTTCCCCTGCCGAAGTGAGAGCTGATACCACTGGACAGAAACGTGTGATGCATTAGTGTCTACGTCACGAACGTCAAAATTTAATAATGCGTCCCTCTGTGGTTCCCACACCACACGGCAGGCAAGATCTCCTCTCATACCAGGAAATGTGGCTGAAGCAGCTACTTAGCAGCAATTTCCCCAAGCTGTATTCATTACTTCCCTCAGGACGTCTCTTACTGCATTGTGACGTCTTGTGATGAACCCAGTCCGTCTTACAACACAGAGCATGCCTGATGGAAAAGGGGTCATGACTCATGACCACAGCCATCACATTTATTAGGCACGCATATATTATAGTATACTGGAGTCCGCGTGAATCGAATCGCAAGAGCATCTCTGAACTCACTGGCTGAGAGATCAAAGCTATGCTGCTTCAATGGAATTTCTTATAGCCAACCAGACGACTACTCGAGACTGTTCCATAACTGCTCGACTTATCGCCCTTCTTCGACCTGCCGGGAATTTCCATCAGACCTCAAAGGGTTAAGGTGTTCCATAATATACTGTGTTATATAACAGCACGTCCTCCCCTGCTTTCGCCTCTTCACCGCCTTTGCTGCGTCAATTCGCGTTCGGTGTTCCCTTATACCAAACGGCACTCCCGTATGCAGTGATCGGTCAAGCGCCGATGAGCATGTTTCTGAGGGCGGAAGCGTTTATAGTCCCAGAGGTCAGAACTCAACTTCCGATGAGAACTATTTCCTCCCGGCCGAGGCGGAGGGCTGGACGATATGGTCCCGAACGTCGGCAAGTTTTGACCCATTATCGTCCTCGTAGTATCAGAGATGATCTTTGCACGGAGATTACAAAACCTTGTAATTGTCGGAGTTCAATCTTCAGTACCTACTGTATCGAATTCAATGATGGAACAGTGGGACGGCATCCAAACCGAATTTGTTGAAGGTGGCGGGAAAAAAGGGGGTGACGTAGTGTTCAGGAATGTGTACCCTAAGTTAAAATCAGTCAGATCAGAACCACGTTTACCTAGGCCTGCGATCCTGAAGCAACAACAATGGGCGAGAAAATGGATACGGAAACTCGAGTCTAAAGAAATCACTCTGTACAAATTTGTTCGAGTAATCTCCTATAAACTCCGTCCCCATTTTGATTAACTATGACATATGGTATTATTGTAAATGACGCGATACTGACAGTATTTTAATTTAATTGTAGGTAACCGACAATATAATTCTTTATAGGTAGTATCCGAGTAGACCTTGCTCTCTGTTACTCGGTGGAGTAGACTCTTCTTTATTTGACCTCAAAAGTTCATTTTATTCTCAAGAAAACATTGCAGCTGGGATAATAACGGACATACAGGCGGGACCATATCGTCCACAGTGTCCTGTTCTGCCGGGACTATATCGTCGCCCGAGCTCCTCTGGCCGGGAGGAAAAAGTCCTTGTTTCAGCGGCCCGGGAGGATAACGTCAAACTCCCGTTTCCTGAGGCTTTAAACATGCATTGAGGTGAACGAACTGGATCGGACCAGGCCAATCCGCCTTTGTTCACTTGCAAAGAGAATAACTCATTCCGCGCTGGTGATGGGACACTGCAGTGTTTGAATGTAGGTAGTTTGCATGCTAACTACTGCGAAATTCTGTTTTGACCCCTTCCCGATACCTGACTCAACTGCAAACTACCGCCCATTACAGCTGGCATAAATTCTTCCCGAATCATGTACTCTTTTCAATCTTTCAAATAACAATATAATTTTAATTAGTAATAACAATATTGAATAGCTGATATATAGCTAATGATTTTATTATTATGTGGCTGTTGAAGTCTCTAAAGGCTTGAGTGGGTGGTAGGGATGTTTGATACTTCTAAAGTATCGATACAGTATCGTATCGATACATCCAGACAGTATCTAAAAGTATCGATACGATACTTTCAATAAAGTATCGGTATCGAAGTATCGATACTTTTCAAAAACGCCTGCAAATTTTTAGTCAAGGGTTTATTAACCCATATATGGGTTACTTGTGCAAAAATTAATTCTGTCTTAATGAAAAATTTTTGAAAAAAGTTTTTTCTTTTAATTTTTTTTTTTTTTTTACTCAGAAAATATTTGACCTCCTGAGATCCTTCAAAAATCCCTTTTGTAGCCCCATGAAAGCCCTTTACATCCCCACAGTGAAATTGGATCCTTCTGGGACCCCCAAAAATATACTCTATGTCCAAAAATACTTCGAAAACGACTCCCAACTCGAACCCATAGCCAAACGCCTTTAAAAAAACTTTCAATTGCCCCATTTTAGCCCCATAGCGCCCCATGGGCTTGGACGATCGGACTGAAAATCTTGCTCCAAGCCTCGGGGGGTAGGTACAGGTAGCAAAAAAGGGGAACATTCCCTCGTTTAGTGTAGCTGTGGCCACACTAATTTCGACTGTGATGAGTGAGTTGGGTATGTTGGTTGGGCCAACATTTTGGTGGTCCGCCCTTGATCGAGGACGGCTTATTCTTCTGATATGAGAGCTGGTGCAGCTCCAGGAGGTGGTGGTAGGTACCTACATCAACTTTCTTCAATTGCTGGTCAAGTTAGAGGTACTGTCAACTACCTATATGCCGAAAGTTTTGAATCTGATGAAATGTGAGGGATAAAAAAAGTATCGGTGCCGATACCGGAAAAAAAGTATCGATACTACGATATGTATCGGGAACAAAAAGTATCGATATGTATCGATACTTTTTCAACATCCCTAGTGGGTGGGTTATTCTGCTAGTAAACGTTTCTTCTTCATTTTTCTTGCATGATAAAACAATACTGAAGGGCCTAGTTCACTCAAGGGTTCAGTACTACCGAAACAACTCTCAACCAAGAAATCTTCGTATTAATGGGCATGGTGAGTTCATCTTAAAACTGCGTATCATCTCCATTTTTATCGAATTTCTGGTAGCTATTCCGTTGTTGTCTCAAGCGATATTCCTTTTTCCTGTTGTTTTTTGGTCCACCTCGCTCCATCCGATCCTTGTTCCTGGTAAGTGAGGCTCTATCTCTTTATTGTTATTGCTCCGGCGGATTAGAAGAGGACTGTTGAGGATGAGCCGTTGAAGGTAGTCGACTCCCATTTTCTTCCTCTCCGCCGCAGTTCCCGACCGTCCCGGCGACATTTCATTTTCTTTTCCGGGACTCCCCTTTTTCCTTTCGTTTTTCCATTTTCCAACCCTCTAACGTGCTAGGATCTATACGACCTATACGATGAGCGTTTCTGGATTTTATTGGGTGTACCTATTCCGATGATCATCACCCTTCGACATATTCATGAGGGGCCAATATAAAAAGTCTGGGCCTTTTTTAAAGGTAAATTCAAAGCAATAGAACTGTTAGAGAATTTAATAAAGAAAATATTGTATCGATCGCGGTAGTCCATTCCGGGAAAAGTAATCATTTACTTTTTAAGTAAATGTCAACAACACTTCATAATAATATTCTTTCTTTTACACTTGCACTCTTATGTCCCTCTTGCTCGAATGCCTATTCTTGTCTTCTTTCACATCTGACTTTCCTATGTCATTCTCTATTCCGTCTTCTTCTCGCAAGCTTAACCGTCTTTGACTTGACTGCTTCCTCAACGTTAGACTCAGCTTCCTCCGGCATGGCTTCTGCATTGTGGAACAGATCTTCATCCTCCTCGCATTCCCCAAACCCAACAGTTTCCAGATGATCTTTGTGGGAACTCAGGCTCCCTCTCTTCTTGGTAAGTTCGACAGCTGATAGTAGTTCTAGAAGAGACCCCGGGAAGCGCTACAGTCTCTGGTGAGATCACAACGGTACTCCTTGTCTCGCCAGCAGCTTCACTGCCTGCTACTCGGTCCAGAGTAAATCTCCCCGGCTCTCCATCATTCCACCGATCGTTTAAATTCGTTATTAATCCAACATTGCAGTGGATTTTTTTATTGGTAAGCAGAATTATTTCGCGTGGGTCCGTTGCCCAGGCACCTATTGACGACATCTCGCCTGTTGAATCCTGGAGATCGGCCACGCGCAAGACTGGCAGCCAACCAGGCTTCTTTTGGTGACAAATCACTGACGCCAGTCAGCTGATTTCCAGTAACACTGCGGGCTCCCGGCGAACTGATACCAATCACGACACGTCGTGTTTGTTATTGGATTCCCCTCAGCACCCTTCCGAGGATCTACGCACTCCAGGCCAACTCAACAAATTGAACGTGGAGCTCGCGAATCCTCATTATTTGCATCAATATTACTTACCAGCTTGGCAGACCAGGGGGGGGGGGGGGGGGGGGGTCCTCTCAAAATGCGCGCATTTGCGCCCAACTTCCTTATGTTAAACGGGAACCCCTAATTTTGGTTTATTATTCTTGGAATAGTACACCTATGTAATCGCGACGGAGGTCGACGACTCCGATCGGCCTCAAAATTTGAAATTATCCGTTTCAAGAGGTCTAGATTCCAATACCCAAATGTCCGTCCGCCGTCCGGGCCGTTTTGGGCAGTAGGAATTGTTTTTTAATCTGAAATTTTGACAATATACTCGGTTTACCATCTAGTTGTGTCCGCAAGGTTTTCAGCCCGATCGCTCAAACCCGTGGGGCGCTATGGGGCTAAAATGGGGCTACGGTAGGGTTTTTTTTAAAGGCTTTTGGCTATGGGATCGAGTTAGGTGTCGTTTCGAATTTTTTTGGACGTAGAATCCGTGTTTGGGGGTCCCGGATCGATCCGATCTCACTGTTGCGATCTATAGGGCTTTCATGGGGCTTCAAATGGGATTTTTAAAGGATCCCTATATATATATATATGTATAATAATATTTTTCAAATAAAAACAAAAAATGTTTGAAAAAAAAAATCCGATAAACGTTGTTTTCTAAACTTTTTAGCGCAACCTTTCAAAAAAATGGAAAGGTGCGTTCATCTCTTCGACGTTTTTTTTTTTTTTTTTTTTTTTTAGCATGGAACATGCTTTAGCCTTGGACTAACTAACCGAAAAACGTTACGCGGATGGGTGACGAAATTTGCTAATGATTTCCGCTTACAACGGAGCCGTTGCTGGGGGAATGAAACTTCTTTAGTTTTCATCGGACAGAAATCGTTCACCACTCGTTGGAAAGCTCTGAATTTATTAGATAAGGTACATAAATGAGAAATTTCTCCAATTTGAGTGTAGCTGTACTGAAAGCTGAGTTATGCGCATGACATCGAATCATTTTTGTTTACTAACATGTGACCGTCCACAGGAAAACGTACCTACCTTAGCTTCCGGAATTTTTTTCGATTTCTTCCTGCTTGGCAACGTTACTAGGCAAAGCATGTTCCATGTTTCTTGAATTTTAGTCAAAGGCTCTAAGCAGTACCTACCCTGTGTGTGTATCATAGCATCACGCCCGAGCGGCTGAACAGATTTTCGTGAGGGTGGTCTCATTGTGATCAGCGAGTTCTGGGGATGGTTATAGGCTATCAAAATCACCTCTGTCGTCGGCGATTCGTCCGATCCCGAGAAGATGACTCTCGAAAAAGGCGACCCAGCTCATTTTGTTGATGTGTTTACGTTGTGTGGCATAGTTTGGACGTTAGATACCTAGTGTGTCAAGTTACGGTTTCAATAAAGACGCGGTAATATTTCGTAGTAACAGAAAGGTTGCGCTCATCTATTAAATTCAATTGATGACTTGTTTTCATTGGCACAGAATTCAATTTCTGCACAAGTAATCTATATCAAAGAATAATAAACCCCAATTTTTAAATTTGCAGCGGTTTTATGTCAGATTCGAATTGCCGAGCGAATTTTATGTCTGAAAGCCCATTGAGCGCAATTTCCGACGCGCGCAAATCCGAGCAACTCTCCGTGTTTTCGTTGTTTACTTTCCGATTGAGTCGGCGTTTCCGCTGTATTCTAGGTGAGGATCCAAATTTAAATATGTACTAAATCCCGAAAGAACGAGTTCGCACTGTGGGGAGGTTTTGACGACGAGCGGAGTGAAAACGAATTTTAAGGATCGTCCGTTGGCGCGCGGGTATTTCATCATAAGACGTGACTACAAACCATCAACAACTGAAGTTGCCTTCCCCAACTATATTTACACCCATTGATTTCTTGTGCCACCGATCCTGGGAGCGGCACATCGTGACTAAACTCGTCTTAATCACATTAGGGATTTAGGATGCCTCCAAAGTTGTTACCCTGAAAGCCATCCGGGGCCACATGGTGCCTGCCAACAGGGTGAACCCCCCTTTCTCCAAACATCATCCGAAGCTGCCAAACCAGAAACCTTGCTGCCATATCACTTCTCAGCCCCCCCCCCCCCCCCCCCCATCGCCCATCCGATACCACACGCTTCACCTCCGTTCGGAACTAATAATTAATTCACAGCCCGGCTACCAAAACTTGCGGTTTTGTCCCTTCATTCACTAATTGCGAGCTCATGTCCGGAATTTCGTTAAAGTTTGTCACCTAACCAATTGATTAATTCGCTCTCGAGGAACCTCCTGGCGAACCGAGCTGTTTCATCGAGCGAAAGCCGGATTTGAATTCACCTAATTACCAACGGTTAACAGCACTTTAATTAGTAACGTCGAACAAACGGAAAAGGCCTGCTCGCGTAATGAAAACTAAACTGTGGGTATCATGTTCTTTGGCCTCAATCACATTAAAACATTGTGTGAATTGAACCAACACAAACTGCTATTGAACCCACCCCGTTAGGGTAAAGTTTGTGTTGGTTCAATTCAAACAATTTAGTAGGCGAGTAGTTTCAAAACCGGTTCAATCCACAATTTTTCGAAATACACTTTTTTTTCAATTTTCGCAAGTTCACGATCCGCTTTATCACCCTGGGATCTACCGGACCAAATCCTGTTCAATCCATAGCTTAGAAATAGCATCCATAGCAATCCATTTTTTGAATCGATTTTTGTTAATACGATAAAATCGAGAATCGATACTTTTATCCCGATTTTTCCCCAAAATCGGGATTTTAAAAAATCGGGGTAGAGAGGTTTCAAAAATTGGGTTTTAGCCAATTTTGAAAATTATTGTTCTCCTTGAAACATTTTCTTTCTCCTATTTATAATGAGGGGTGATTTTTTTAATTGACTGAATCAGCTTCAAAGAATCGATTCTCAAAAAATCGTTAGCTCGTTTCAAAACTATTATTTCTGCAGGATGTGGAAGATGAAATGTGGTTCGCTTGAATATTTTTTCAGACTTTTTTCTTACCTACTAGCTGACCCGGTGCGCTTCGCTGCACTCAATAAAAATAGTATTTTAATGAAAAGCCGGTTAAACTGCAAAAACACACCGACAGATTTTGAAAATTCATTATCTCATTAACGGCTCGACCGATTTTGTAGAAACTTCTTAAAAACCATCTACACATCCATCAAACCTTCCACCAAATTTACCATCTTCACAAACATTCTCACACAATTTGGCGCCAAACACTCCACTGGTTTTTAAGTAGTGAGTCCTCAAACAGATTTGGCAGTCATTTTTATAGATATAGATTATATAATCCAATATAATATTATTAGATTGATGATCCACTCCTTGAACAAGAAATATAATATATTTCAACAGTTGAAAATAATATAATATATTGTGTACAATCGCCTACGTACTTACTTATTGGTTGGTTTATTTACCTACTTATGATATATTTAATTTATTTATGATCGAGTTTGATAAAAAAAAAAGAAGGAAAAATCGCTAAAAACCCGATTTTCGCAAAAATCGATGCTTGAGGGAAACGATTTTTTGAGAATCGATTCTTTGCAGCCGATTCCGAATCGATTTTAAAAATCGATGCTTTTTTACCGATTGCTCATCCCTACTTCTAAGCCGCTAGGAGCGCCCCGGCCATCGGCGCAGTGTTGCGACTTACGTAAAATTTGAAAGTCTTCCTAAGGGTTTCTAAGGCACTAAACTTTATTATTTAGACACTGGTGAATGTAGAAAACGTACTTTCGATCCCCAATAGGTACTCAGTCATTCCGTAGGCTTTCAATGGAAGATCTTTCCTTGATTTTAGTGATCTTTCCTCCATGGCCTTCGCCATTCGATTCAGCACAAAAAAAAACAAAAAAAAAAAAAAAAAAAAAAAAAAAAACAGGACGAGCATTGATTTTTTTTTTTTTTTTTTTCTCCGCACATAACCCTGTGAACAAGCGATGTCCAGTGAAACGGCCGTTTCGCAACACTGTGCGGCGTTGGGCGACCAGCGATCAGGAAGTTACACATCGTTGTTCCTGTGCAACGCAGTCTTGTTTCCTGGGTTAAGTACCCGTTTTGATTGTTTTATTGCGTTCGTGATTCATGGAAGAGTATCCATGGGAAACCGACCGACTTCGAAAAATGAAGAAAAATCCCCAAAACTGGAGGAGAAAAATCCCCCCCCCCCCCTGGTAATATCCTTCAGTATTATCAATGGAGAAAAACATCACAGATACGTTGTGTTTGTTTGACGAGTACTTTTCCGTTCGCTGTCACCGTTGCTAATGGATGTCCCACTGATTTTTCTTCCGAGGTGGGCTTCAAACTCTACAATTTACGTTAATCGAAAATTCAGCGAAAATAGTGATGTATTTGAGTCAGCATTCATCCAAGAAATGATTTTGTTCTGGTGTACGCTTAGTCAAGTAAAATGGGGGAAAAACGGAAATAATTGGTGGAAAACTGAAAATGATTATGATCGCTCCTAGTGGACCCAAATGCGAGGAATCTGAGTTTGCACCATCGTGGGAGGTGAGCTTAAGTTTTGGTGGCCCAAAAACCGCGATTTGTTTCCCCTTTTTTTTTGGTTTTTTGCCATTTTCACCTAGAATAAAGCGTCTGACCAAAACTTGTATACCTCCCTTATTTAAAGAGGATAAAATTCTGCGTCGAATGATTACCCTGTCGACCCAATCCAGTTAGGCCGTCTACCCGAGACCGAACGTCAAAGATGTGACATTTTTTTCCAAAATGGGTTAAAAGTGAGTTATAAGCCTCTTTCAACGCCCAAATCATAACAAATCACCTAGTTATCATATTTTTATGTCAATTGACGTAATTGAGAGCATTTTAAATTCGGGCCCGCTGACCAGGAACCCAATTTCAAAAATTCCAAAATTGACCATTTCAATTCACCCTTAGTCGATAATTAGGTACTCAAACGCATTGTGAACCATGTTTTGAGCCATTAGTCATCAAAACCAACGTGGGTCCGCTGGCCAGGAACCCCAACAACATTTTTTACCAAGGCTGAAGAGTCGGTCAATTCTTATTTGTGGAATATCTCAGGTACCGATTGACATAATGAAATGTACTTAATAATGTTCTTTTCATTTCATACTAATGCCATTGGGTCTGCATAAGCACAGATTAAGCAGAAATGTTGTTTTAGTAACATCAACTACAAACGTAACGGCTTCCAAGTCGATTTTCATCTGTTTTTATGGGACTGAACAGATCGTAAAAAACGGACTTCCGGGTTTTGCCGCAATCCTTTTTAAAGGATATGGCACCAATTCATACGTGAACAGTTCCTTCAATTCCATGTCCGTCTTCTTCAGGAGTGTTATTCTTTTGAAAATCGTTTCTGGGTTCACCGGGACCTGATGCTTATGAACAGTAACACGAGAAGTGAAAGCCTTCAGAGGCAACACTCTTTCGCTGCGTTTGAATTTCACTTGTCCAAAGTTTCCTCCGGTTATTCGTGACAGACTTCTTTTCCCTCTTTCCAATGCCTTATGGCAGTTTATAGTGCTGTCCCCGACAACTCCTGTACTAATCGACATTACTCTTAGTTATATTGCCAGAAAGCTACGTCAAACTACCCGAATTTCATCAAAACCGGCTCAATCCAAACTTTGATTTTGAAAGTCAAATTTGCTGATCCCCCCCCCCCCCGGGGGGGGGGGGGGGGTTGACTATTGCTCAAACATTATTATGTGTCTTTGGCAAATGAATGAGTTTGATTTGAATTTAATTGCTGCATTTAATGGGCAGCTCAACTGAGAACCATTACGAACGACATTAAATGTTGGAGTGCGAGCGAAAAATTACGATGTCGCCAGCTCGAATGATATTCAATGAAGCTATAACAACAATCATTATTATTAATTTTTCACTGGCGTTTTCAAGCGCAGATTTGATGAGGCTTTTACAATGAAGATCGTCGAGGAATCATATTTTCAACCTACTTAAACATTACCCGCGAACGACCCAACTTTTGGCGTCCCCTCCACGCTTGAATCATGCACGTTGCCCGCCATCAAGAATAATTACGTGGTGGGTGTGCTATAAACATAAACAACTTCAACTTTGGGAGGAAACTGTTCGCCGGAGCGCCGAAGAAAAAGCGGTACATAATTGAAAGGCCGCCGGTTGAATAATTCAACTTGTTGAATGAGCCACAATCGGTGTTCACCCTTTGTGCGCCGATACGATGAAACAGGTATCTACATAATATCATGGTTGTTGTATAATATTCAATATGGGATAATATCCCAATTATTGGCTCATTTTTAGCCCCATGAAAGCCCTGTAGATTCCCACAGTGAAATCGTATCGTTCCGGGACCCCCAAAGATGTATTCTACTTTCAAAAATACTTCGAAAATGACACCTAACTCGATCCCATAGCCAAAAGCCTTAGCCCCATTTTAGCCCCTAGCGCCCCACGGGTCGATCGGGATGAAAACCTTGCGGGCACAACTAGATGGTAAAACGAATATTTCGTCAAAATTTCAGATTTTAAAAAAAAATCCTACTGCCGAAAAAGCTCGGACTGCGGAAACCTTCCTTCGGACATTTCGGATTTGGAATCTAGACCCCTTGAAACGAATAATGTCAAATTTTGAGGTTGATCAGAATTTTTTAGGAACCCCTGTCGCGATTGCATAGGTGTATTATTCCAAGAATAATAAACCAAAAGACTTTTGGAGGAGCTTACTTTCAAACGGGGTCATATCCACTTAAGAAAAAATTTCGGGAAGTGAAAAAACGTCCTAGGAGTTATTGATTGGAATTTAAATTTAGTTTTTAATCTAGTGTAGCTTAGTGAGGCACTAGAAATGATATCCCAAAACATGAGCAGCCAATCTCGAAAACCAATGGAGATACAGCTAATTATCAATTGGATATGACCCCTTTTGACCAAAATTTCGGATATGTTCCTTTTTGATAAAAACACCCAGTTCTCGACAACAAAAAATCTCAAAAATGATGTGGAGGCAATTCATATTTTTTTAGGTAGGTATGAAAAAACACAAATGGAACATGTTTCCAAAATTTAATGATATAATGGATCAATTCCCCCAAGAGTACCCTGCATTCTTCCGCCAACACCAAACCTTAGCAACGCTAATACGCCCAAAAATCTCACGAGACAGGCAGTGAACACAGAAAGAAGCACGAGAGAAAAATAGGGATGCTAAAAATGAATCGATTTTTTTAGATTCTTTATTTTTTTAAAGAATCGGCCCGATTCGATTCTAAATTTCCAGAATCGAAAACCGATTCTTTTCTGCTCTTAACCAGTATTTTTGTATTCAGTTGCCCTGAAAACTAGATCCAAATTGAATCAATCCATCCAGAATCAATATTATTTTTAAATTGAGTCACTGCGACGACCATAGGTAACAGCTGAATCGTCGGCAAACAACCACTTTGTAACAGCTGAACACTTTTTAACAATATTTTTTTATTTTTTCCTACCTACATTTTCCTACTAGTGCTGGTTAGCACTTGGATGTATTAGTAATTGGAATTCAGGTTTCATAATGTAATAATGCTTCTTATTCTGAAATTTGAAATTTAATAAATAATTTGGAAAAAGAATTGATTCTCAGGTGTATCGATTCTTTTTGAAAAATAATCGCGATTATTTTCGATAATTTTCTTCGTAATCGATTCATTTTTGAGAATCTGACATCCCTAGAGTGAAATGTCTTGATAAACATCAAATACTGGGAATTTCAGGAGCACAGTAACTGTTATCAACTGTTGATAACAGAGTTGCCGAAGAGAGATGCTCCTGCACTCTGTTGGTTAGTCCCACCAACACCTTCAAATCGCATCACCAAACAGCCCACGCATTGTATCGGATAGGTTCTAAACTATAGCTGAAAAAAAAATCCGGTAGATGGCATTTTGGATATGTTCCTTTTTGAAAAACATCCTCGAGCATCAACTTGTATTGAAGGAAGATGAGTATATGTTCCCTTTTGATTGAAACAAAAATTACCCATCATATAGAAGTGGATGTGATCCCTTTTGACCCAAACACCAAACTTTAGCCTTCAAATACACAAGGATATGATCCTTTTGACGCTAACAGCTCATACAGATCGAGTTGGGTTATCCTATAGATTGAAAATCCGTTTTTAAGAGATTTTTTTCGATAAATGGATATGACCCCTTTTGATAGTAAGTATACTTAGTATTGGCTCCGATACTGGAAAAAAGTATCGATACTTCGATATGTATCAGGGGGGAAAAGTATCGATATTCATTGATACTTTTTCTCTGGAAATATCGATACATTTTCGACATCCCTAGGCTACCTGGGCAACCGGCTACAAGACGTTGAGGTGTATACATCACCCGCACGACAGGCCGGTATTGCGTTTTTACTATCAGTGCGGCCAGCCTGTGGAGGTAGCAACGAAATAATTCTACTGTAACTGTACGGCCATTTTTCATTTCTCCCCGCTCTCCGAAGTCGCAGCCAGACTGGGAGGTCGCGTGAAAAAAATCTACAATCAAGGAGATTGGAGCAGGAAACCGTCCACGTTGGGGCCATAATCCGTTGTAAATGAGAGTCCTAACTTATCCTTAACGGCCCGGAGTGGGGTGTTCTGGGATTAGAGACTGGGAAGGGTGAGTATATGAAGGGAAAACGGCGTCATATAGGGAAACTGGGTGGCCCTGAGGGTTGGGCCAACTACAAGTTTGGTTGTTGCGAGAAGGGGGAGGAACCCTAGTTATGCATGAGATGCCGCCAAAGGTATGGCAAGCTCTGTGGCCGTAAGTACACTAAGTTGAAAGGGGGGAAAATGAGTAAATACACCTTTCCGGACAAACATTTCCGAGGGATGAGGGAATCAGTGAACGGCCTTTCCCTGTAGGATAACACGGCCTTATTTGCATATGAAAAATTGCGGAAGCCCTTCCCCATATCTCCAGTGATTTGTTCAGTGTTTCCTGAGGAGGTATTCACTGCCATATTTTTCACCGCGGTAGAAAATGGCCAGCCTTGAAGACACCAGTGCAAGAGTAAGGAGGAAATATTTCCGTCCTGACTGATTAATTCACTCACAATGTGGTTTTCTATAATAAGTTGTTATTTTCGGGTTTGTGTGAAAATAGCGCGCATTCCTAGAATCGACGAATTTCCAGATTTCGGAGTTGAAATAATACTTGCGCACTCTACAACTCAGGAGTGGATGAGAATATTCTCCACTTTGTTGGGGCATGCTCGGTATTAGAGGAGTTCACGAGGTGATTATGCCAGTCTTTAGCTCTAAAGCGTGGATAATGATGAGTGCTCACGTTGCAAGTTAGACTGAAATTAGGAAAGAACCAAGCCAAGGTAAAAGAACTAAATTAGAAGTCTACACACAAGATGTTCAGTAGAGGGCAACCAAACTCAATGGGTGGCTGCAAGACGGGCATACCTAAGTCAACGGACAACAGGCTGAAGTCAGGAAATTCCCAGATACAAAAAGACTGAAAACCTAAATTAAAGGCTTGTCAGACTAGAAAACTGGTTGTGTGATTTTTTTTTCACATTATAGACATTTAACTAAATGTCTCAATAAATAGCTCACTTACGTTCGGCAGCCACGCCCCAAGTTGGTACCTACTACCTACCACTAAGGCGAGCCTAGCGAGAAAGTTTCAGGAAATGATCCCCATATTTATATATTATATATTTAATTTATATACTATCTCCACTATACCCATCCAGCACCACTTAATATTATATAATATAATATTAAGGGGTGCTGGATGGGTGTTACGAGGGGGTGGGGGGAGGTACAATCTGTTAGAGTCTCAATAAATAGCTCGCTGACGTTCGGCAGCAATGCAACTCAAGCCTCACCCCACGAGAATTAAAACGATGAACTCGCTTCTCACCGTGAACTCGCCCCCCTCCCCCTCGGTTTTTTTGAAATCCAACCTCGGATTCGGATTTGCCATAGATTGAAGCGCATTTGCCTCGCGGACACCATACCCAAAAACGCTGCAAATTTTACACAAGGGTTTATTATTCTTTGATATACGTTACTTGTGCAGAAATTTAATTCTGTCAATGAAAAAATTAAAAAAAAAAAAATTTTTTGGATTTTTATCTCAAAAAAATTTTTTTTTGGATTTTTTTGTTCAAAAATGTGTTTTTTTCAAAAACTCGGTATTTTTTACTAGAAAAATATTTAACATCCTGGGATCCTTCAAAAATCCCATTTTTAGCCCCGCGAATGCCATAAACATCGCCCCAGTGAAATCGGATCGTTCCGGGACCCCAAAAAATGGATTCTACGTCCAAAAATACTTCGAAAACGACACCTAACTCGATCCCATAGCTAAAATCCTTCAAAAAACCCCTCCCGTAGCCCCATTATAGCCCCATAGCGCCCCACGGGTTTGGGCGATCGGACTGAAAACCTTGCGGGCACAACTAGATGGTAAACCAAGTATTTTCTCGAAATTTCAGATTTTTTAAAAAATTCCTACTGCCCAAAACGGCCTGGACGGCGGACGGCGTACGGCGTACGGCGTACGGCGGACGGACATTTCGGATTTAGAATGTAGACCACTTGAAACGGATAATGTCAAATTTTGAGCCCGATCGGAGTCGTCGACCCTTGTCGCGAAAACATAGGTGTATTATTCCAAGAATAATAAACCAAAAACGGCTCCTAACTGGGTATTTTTGAACCCGAAAAAACGTGGGACAAACGCGCAAGACGAATTTTTTCAACGAATTTGGCGAATTTCGACGAATCTAATATGGCCCACGACACATCCGCACCTACGCGGAACCCGACGGATAAAACGCCGTCTCTCTAGGCTCTACCGTTGAGGCGGAGTAGCGTGGAGTAAAAACGACATGCGACACACAGACGAAAAAGTTTGAGACGATGTAATAAAAGTTTCACTTTAATAGCCAACCCCGACTCGATTGTAAAAGGCTAAAGACTGGGAAAGGAAAATCTGTAGATTTAGGATTGGAAGCTGAAGCACTGAATGTTAACAGATTTACTACAGTTAACAGAAGACTAAAATTACCCGAAAACCAGAAGACTGAGGGAAGGCTGGTTCAGTAGGTATTTCTTATTTCTTATTTCTTTATTTCACGGGACAAGCCCAATTACATTCTATAAAATCAGTACGTCATTCTAACCAGGGGAAAAATGATTATGAAAATGAATATAAAGTGAAAATTTAAAAATGATAAAGGAAATTACAAAATAAAAAGAAGCTATATAAAGGGGGGAAAAAAAGCGAAAAAAAAAAAAACAGGGAAAACTGTCTCTATGTATAAATGATAGGGGACGAGGAAAGTTTTGATTTTAACGTGGCTAGGGAGGAGTGAAAAAAGTCGAAATCGGGGTTTACAGCCAGGAAGAGGTTCGCACTGCGAGGAATTCTGCGTAGGGGTCGGCTTCTCTGGTAGTTTGCAGGAGAAAAAGGGATGTAAAAAAGCACTTGCGAGCGGGTAGAGGTTCGCTGTGCAACAAGGCTGATCTTCGACAGAAGCGTAGGGCAGTCGATTTGATTATTCAATATCTTGAACAGCAACGTGAGATCGGCTGAGCCACGACGCCTCTCCAGGGACTCCAGGCAGCACCGCTCACGAATATAATCGTACTCAACATCGGCTGAGGGGATACCCAGCTTGAAAGCAACAAATCGTAAGAATTTGTTCTGGACTCACTCAAGCCGGTACTTGTGCACAGCGTATGACGGGCACCAGACAGAAGATGCATACTCCAAGATTGGAAGAACCAGGGCTTTGTAGAACGTCACGATAGCAGGTATACTTGTGAATTCCCTTGTGTTCCTTTTCAGGAAACCAAGAGTACGCATAGCTCGGTTTGCAAGCCCCTCTATATGACGCGAAAAACACATCTGCTCGTCGAAAAGCACGCCCAGATCAACCATCTCACTCGACCTTCGTAGGGGAGCATCGCCGAGAATGTAGTCAAAAATGAATGGCTGGGCCTTGCGGTTAAAAGTAACCACCGAACATTTAGCGGGGTTAAGGTGAAGGTGATTTAGCGAGCACCACTCCTCCAACCGAAAGATCGCATGCTGAAGGGTCTCACAGTCAGACGGAGAACTTATCTGACAGAAAATCTTCAGGTCGTCGGCAAAGAGAAGACATCTGATGTGAGGTCCAAATATCTCAACGACACTGTTTATCATAAGGAGGAAGCATAGGGGACCCAAATGGCTACCCTGTGGAATACCCGATGAAGCAGCAAAAGGTGAAGACAGAGCGCCCTTCACACGAACGACGAGCTGGCGGCCACGTAGGTAGCTTTGCATCCATTCCAGAAAAGATCCATGAACGCCCAAGGAATTCAAAAGTGAGAGGAGATGAAGATGAGACAATTTGTCGAAGGCCTTGGCGTAATCAGTGGAGATAACATCGGTCTGGAGACCACGCTGGAAGCCATCCAGGACGAAGTCCTGGAATTCCAACAAGTTGGTGGCCGTTGAGCGGCTTCGAAGAAACCCGTGCTGTTCACGTGCCATAAACGAAGAGAACTTGTGCGAGAGCTGGTCAACAACTAGTTTTTCCAAAAGCTTAGGTGTGGTGGACAAGGAGCACTCTGGGCGATAATGGTTGATTAGGCTCTTGTCCCCAGCTTTATGTATTGGTGTGACGTAGGAGGTTTTCCACTTTGAGGGGAAGCAGCCCGACGCCAGTGATATGTGAGCGGAGACGATAGGGTTGATGAACATTGTTTCAGCAGAATAGGTGGAACACCGTCGGGGCCCATTCCCTTTTTCACATCCAGGCCATTGAGTCCACGGGCAACCTCCTCCTCCGAAACTCGCAAGGAGCCCAAGGAAACCACATCCTGTGTTGGGTAAGTCGGGACGTTAGTGACTAGGGGTTCAAAGACTGAGGAGAAATGCGCGGCAAAAAGATCGGCTATTTTTTCGGGTTCAGATTCACTTACATCACCGAGCGACATACAACTTGGGAAATCGTTTCCACCCTCTTTATAGTTGAAATAATTCCAGAAGGACTTGAAGTCCTCAGGGATAGCATTTTGAACATTTTGGAGATAGGTTACGTATAATTCTTCTGATCTAGCCCTGCATCTACGTCGGAGGCTCGAGAACATGTCGTAATCATCGTCACAACCAGTCGTCTTCCAGCGGGCATGTGCAGCCAGCTTTTGATAGGTCAGAGATATCAGATCGCTGTCAAACCACTTGGGGAATGAGTTCGAGAAATTTGTGATTTTAGGGACAAATAAGTCTATGGCCTTGTAGATGATAACACAGAAAGCCTCCAATGCCTCCTCAATTTGACGTCCCAATACCTCAACCCAGCTTACTGAAGATAAGTACTCATTTATGGCTTTGAAGTTGGCTTTTTTAAAGTTGTATGTGAATTTAGTGGTTGGGAAAAACTTGTGATGGGAAGATTCGGCAGAAATGATGAAATCGAAAGGATAATGGGCCTCATCAATGGGTAAAAGCGGCTGCGTTGTTCTGAGATTTAGTAGGTATAGTAGTTGAGTGTCCTAGGACACTGGCTGAGGATGGCGAGTTATAAAATGAGATTTTTGAAGGATCCCAGGAGGTTACATATTTTTCGAATAAAAAATAAAGAATTTTTGAATAAAAAAATTTTTTCTATTGACAGAAATAATATTAATTATTAATTTTTGCACAAGAAGAAGAAGAAAATCCAAAAAACAAATTTTTTTAAACAAAAACCTAAAAAAAAGTTTCTCGTTTTCTTCTCAACCTCTCCTCTTCTGAAATTCTCTGCTCCCCCATTTTTACACTTTAAATCATAAGTTGCGCCAGTCACTAAACAAGTACCTTCGTAGTGGTGCCTACATAGTACCAAGGGTGGTAAAAAACTATGATTACCTAATTTTAACATTGTCGTGGACTTTTGATAATTTTGAATGTCCACGACCATGTTAAAAACTAAAAGCCACGACAATGTTATTTTCAACTTCAAGATCACATTGTGTCAAAACTACTCATGTTTCAAAGTTCTTCCAACGCTAATTAATAAGAGCCTCTTACGACATTGTGAAAACATGCATTGGATGGAATTTTGATTATTAAAATCATAGAACCAGATGCGACCATGACAATGTTACTAATAAACCTACGCACCTGAAATATTTCCTCTGTAAGAGTTGGTTCGGCACTGAGTGGCCACTGGCACTTGGTGCGCATGATGGCAAAGACCGACAGGAAGCCCCCTACATGTGACGAACTTCAACTTATCCTTAATGTCCTTTGCCCAGCAGAGGATTTCTTTTAGCCACGACAATGTTGAAAAAAGTTGTGGACAGCTTTGAGTTGATCATAATTGTTGACATGATTTTTACATGAGCATTGCAAGCCCTCTTTTCAAGACCTAAGATCCCAAACTTGAATGAGAAAAAAATTGCATTCATAGAAAACTTATAGGAGGATGAAAATCAACGACTGAGTCGAGTATTTAACTTTTAGACCAACCACGACAATGTGAATAGTTAGGTAAATGACCTTGTTACGTTTCTTCAGAAACCAAATGTCCTTTCTTTTCCTAAATGGTATTGAAGAGCTCATCAGAACCTGCAATTGGGGAAAAAAATCAAGGGCATAGGTCGAATGAGTGAAATTTCACAGGTTGTAGACCCGAATTTGCCCGTAGTTTAGGAATCACCCTTATAACTATAGTGTTTCACGCGTGGAGATGCCGTGGCTGAGTTCAAGTTATATAAATATAAGAACCTATATGAAACAGTAAGCCGTGTATAAAATTGTTTACTCCTATTTGCTCTGTACGCCTCGTCTATGCTTTGTAAATATCCGGAAAAAATAAGATTTCATGTTTTCGTTCACGAGTTTATTATTGTGTTGTTTGTTACCGTCATTATAAGTAACGTTCTGTAACGCCAAAATTTAAAAATAAACACATGTTTTCTCCTTCTTCTTCTTCTTCATTCGACAACAGCGCTCACGTCATACCTATTTCTTCCATATATCCCTTCGAGTCTACTCTACCGCGAAAGGCAAAAGAAAAAAGCTCTTACTCCTGGATATAAGGATAACTCGAATGTCGAACCTTCAGTGGAAATCATAGCAGTAGAAACCCTGTGTGCCTTCGGTTTATGACGTTCTTACCTCCTTCTCCGTGTGGTTCTTGTCTCGGTTTGGGTTTTATCTTGCAACCCAGAGATGTTTCTTCTTGTTCTGAATGGCAGATCTATTTTCTCTCGGTTCCATTTTTTTGCGGAAGGGGATAACGCCTCGCCTTATACCGAAGATGGAACTATTTTATTGTTGTTTCTTGATACCTACATGTGTTGTGGAGTCAGCAGAAGGTATTACGTTTATCGTGTCGTATAAAATAGAAAGAGGGTCCTTGTTGCAAATTGAAATAAGTATAACTAACTCAGTTATGAGGACAGTCGGACGACAGATGTGTACCGTTGAAGGTTGATTTATGCATTTTTTGTTTCAAGGTATCGACACGAAACTCTCGGACGTCGACGGACTCCCTTACTGGACGCTCCTCTACGGGAACGGGCCCGGCTATACGACTCCCCGCGCCGTCCCGGCCAATCTGACGGGTACGGAGAAAAACGCCGTCCACAGCTCGGCCGTTCCCCGTCAGTGGGCGACGCACGGCGGCGAGGACGTCCCAGTGATGGCTCAAGGGCCCCTCGACTTGGCACTTTTCTCGGGCACGATGGACCAGACTGTGGTCGCCCACGCCATCGCTTACGCCGCCTGTTATCCTCCCTATGCCTACAGGTGTACGACGAACGGATCTTCCATTCCAGCAGTCACGAAATTACAGGTAAACATGTTCGTGTTGTAAACAAGTCTAATTAGGGGGTTAAGTAAGTAAGACAAATAATATTATGTAATCTATGTATGTCTTATTATCAAGGCACACAACGTACAATGAAAAACGAAACAATGTCATATCGTAAAATAATAATAGGCCTAACTAGTACTCTGACAGGGGGGCCTCGCTTGGCTCGGCCGACCACTTTCTTAGATATGGGGGCTCGCTTCGCTCGGCCGACCACTTTCTGAGACAAGGGGGCTCGCTTCGCCCGCCCATTCAGTAGTTCAAGTGATGGGTTAGGATACAGAGGCATTATCGACCTGAGTCAGTCAGGCTTGGGGGAGATCTCATAGACCTTGCACGCGCCCCTATAAGGTTGAAGACACACACCAGACAGACGCACACCCTCAATCGAACGCGGCACAGACTTCACATGTCTCTCCGGACCTGGTTATGTTTATTAAGAATCGTTCAAATTAAACTCGCTGTCTATAGCGAATTTATAAATTCTCCAATAGTCAGAATTCGTTCTTTGGGTATTTAGTATTAACATTTCGATCTCCAAGTAGGATACAGAGGAAACGCCAACTCAATTGGATTGTAAACTACGAAGATACAGATAGTTGCTCAGATTTGCGCGCGTCGGAAATTGCGCTCAATGGGCTTATTGGAAGTAAAATTGGCTCGGGAATCCAAATTCGAGAAAAGAACTTAGAGGTTCCCGTTTAAAATAAGAAAGCTGGGCGCAAATGCGCCGATTTGCGTGCATTTTGGGAGGATCTCAACCCCCCTAATTGTAGCTAGAGAGGTCACTGAGACAGTAGAAAAAAAATTGGCGTATTTTTATCACTTACCGTTTCAAAAGAGAAGGCTTTGTGACATACTACGTTAGATAGATAGATACAGACCCGGTGAGAATTAGTGGTTTAGATAATAAAGACAAACGGTATAATATAAAATGAAAAAATTAACTACAATTAAAGCCCTCAAAGAGCAATTTATTCAAACAATGAAATGACACCATCGTCAATGATGAGGCCATGAGAGTCTTCCCCGGTGGCTTTCTTTTCAACGATGTTGGAGACCTAGCGGCATTGTAACCCCATCATCAAACCCTAGCAGGTCTTCGGCACTCCGCCTTCTCTGCCGAGTTCCCCTCACGCTCATAGAGGTGGCGCGCACGATGGCGAACGACAGGGTCTTCAGCTTTTGGTTTATTATTCTTTGAATAATACACCTATGTTTTCGCGACGGGGGTCGACGACTCCGATCGGGCTCAAAATTTGACATTATCCGTTTCAAGTGGTCTACATTCTAAATCCGAAATGTCCGTCCGCTGTCCAGGCCGTTTTGGGCAGTAGGAATTTTTTTTTTAATCTGAAATTTCGACAAAATACTTGGTTTACCATCTAGTTGTGCCCGCAAGGTTTTCAGTCCGATCGCCCAAACCCGTGGGGCGCTATGGGGCTATAATGGGGCTACGGGAGGGTTTTTTGAAGGCTTTTAGCTATGGGATCGAGTTAGGTGTCGTTTTCGAAGTATTTTTTGACGTAGAACCCATTTTTTGGGGTCCCGGAACGATCCGATCTATAGGGCTCTCATGGGGCTAAAAATGGGATTTTTTAAGGATCCCAGGATGTTAAATATTTTTCGAGTAAAAAATACGGAATTTTTGAAAAAACACATTTTTGAACAAAAAAATCCAAAAAAAAATTTTTTGAGATAAAAATCAAAAAAAAAAATTTTTTTTTTAATTTTTTCATTGACAGAATTAAATTTCTGCACAAGTAACGTATATCAAAGAATAATAAACCCTTGTGTAAAATTTTCAGCGTTTTTCTCTTTCCCTGCCGAAGCGAGAAGTGACGCCAATGAATGGGAAACATAAAAGGGAGAATCGGTGTCAACGGACGTCAAATGATGGGTCTTTTGTGGTTCCCACAACCCTCGGCAGGCAAGAAAGATCTCCTCTCAAACCAGGAGTAGCTTTCCGGCATTGACACTTTAATCTTTTACTTCTGATAGGTTTTATCTTATCACCTCGTGTTCGGAGTCGTGTAGGTACTTATCATGCTCTGAGAGAGACTGAGACAAGAGAGACGATGAAAGGGGAGTATATAATATTATTATACAGATGCCAGTAGTCTCAAGGAGTGATTCAAAAGATTTCAACCTTTGTTCGTGTCTAATAATATTATACATATACATATTATGTATTCTAGAATCGAGTGCACTAGTTTGGTGTTTAATTTCCCTACCCAATTTTCGTCCGACTTTTGTCGCGCTATATCGGTGTTCTGAAACGTTGTGTGGCAGTGTGAACATGGAGTATGAGCTTTCAGAACTCTGCCAGCACAGACACACCTCTTTATATTGATGTAGGAAAACAGAAACACTTTGTAATCAAAAACACCCGCTTTGGGTCCATTAAGTACCAATAATTATAATTATTATAATTGTAACTCATGAAGTCTACTATTAGTAGATAACGTTTCCCCGCTATAATGAGTCCGCATACTCCTTCAGCAGTGTGAAATGATTTCACTGATATCCTTTACGCAACCAGCCTAATATGTAGAGATGCTTTCCACAGATGTGTATGAGAGGGGTGAGGAGGCGTTGTGTAAAGATAAAGACCCCAAGAAGCTTAAGCCCAGGCATTAAAGCTTATGAAACATGAATGAGCCTAACCTGAAGTTTAGAGAAGGGCTTCTCTACATTCTGTGCATTACTTTGGGCAGACTGTTAATTCACTATGAAGATGGGCGAACTCAGTAGAACCCCTACGGCCGAGTTAACAGACATTTTTAGCTATTACTGAAGAGTCCAACAGAACTATTCAATTAACCTGTTGGAGGAATGGATTCTTTATTTGTAAAGAGGCCACTATTCAGACGTCGCTCATTATTTGAGCAATTTAGGGTACCTAAGGAAATTCATAGCATCTAAGCGATTCGACATATTGGACTGAAAATAAGTAGGTTTATGATGATGGTTCTAGGACCGATTTTCCAGTGAATCAACTATTTATATAAACATTCGTCACACCCAACAGCTCTGGTTTTGACTTTCATTTTTCGATTTTCCGTCCCCTAAATTGCCCAAATGACGCTCTGGGCGTCGGAACCAGTTGCCGAGAGCCTACCGCAGCACTGTTCGAGCCTCTTGCAGTTTTTATCTCATTGAACAGTCCAAAGTTGCGTGTGTCATCTGTGTGTACAGAAGATTGTTTCCGTTCCGTGCTGCGTTTAACTACAATGTTTACACATCATCGCGCCAGGCTTTGAGTGCAATCATATTCGCTGTTATTGAAACTGTGTGAATTTCCCAGAGATATTGCCATAGTAATCCACTGCCGTGTTTACATGTTGATACACTAAGTGGGCAATGTTTATTTATATTGTAATAAAGGGTTCCTCCGTTTCAAGGTTTCTACAGATTTAATTAAATGCTAGAATTAATTATATTTACAAAACGCTACAAATTTTACACACGGGTTTATTATTCGCGGATGTAAGTTGATTGTGCAAAAATTAGTTTTGTCATTATAATATTTTTGAAAAAAAAAGCTTTACAATGTTTGGACAGGTGTGGGACCTGGAAAACAGCAAATACGTGTAAGAACAGGAACTTTTTAAAGACTGAAATTTTGACGAAATACTTGGTTTACCATCTAGTTGTGCCCGCAAGGTTTTCAGGCCGATCGCCCAAACCCGTGGGGCGCTATGGGGCTGAAATGGGGTTACGGGAGGCGTTTTTGAAGGTTTTGGCTATGAGATCGAGTTAGGTGTCGTTTTCGAAGTATTTTTGGACGTAGAATCCATTTTTGGGGGTCCCGGAACGGTTCGATTTCACTGAATTTCACAAAATGCTGAGTTGTAAAATGATTATGGACAAATGAATACAGTTCCTCTTCGTCTGTCGTTATTTTACAATAAGTTGTAGAGTTTCCCAAGGAAATTGTCTGAGCACAGCTTGGTAAAAAATTATTCCATAAGCGATCTTGGATGTAAGTGTCAAAATAAGGTAGAGGCGAACGCCCCTAATCCCTAGTCAATGATGAGAAGAGGGTCGAACCGTTACATATTGATGATGGAGAGGTGATGGAGTGCAGATGGGCCGAGTTAGCACCCAGTTAGATCGGGACGACCTCTCTTGGGCATCATGTGCTTTCCGGAGGCTGAATATACCAACTCGTTCTTGGCTCGGGGATGAGGGGCTAACTGCCATTTAATATTCATGCCTTCGTGAATTGAGCAAACGCGGTCCAACCGTTACCCACGTTAACAGGGGAACGATTGGAAACCATGAATGCGCTGCATAATTCTCGCTATGAAGGGAGACCAGTGGAGGCGTCAGAAGACACCCTCATAACGAAATGTTGCAATTTGGAAGGGTTCCATTCAATATCGAGGGTTAAGCCATACTAATAGTCATATTATGATGATGATATTATCATTTTTTGATGAAGATTTTTGGTGGTTTTGAGATATGTATGTAGAATCTACATACATATCTACATTGTAGATATGTTAAGTGTTATCACGCGTCGGACACGATGATGCTTGTCGTTTTCTCTTCAGATCGACGGGAGTGCTGGTATATGCAGTTCTGCTATCATAAGAGATCATCTTTTCAAGAAGGAATCGCATTTGATCACATCGTATGAAGCGAGTTTCCCATCTCTATCTCTATCTCTCTACCTAATAAAAGGAGGATGGTTCTTGTTTGTCTGTCTGTCTGTCTGTCGGCAGCTCTGCAAGGTAAACGGCTCGGTCAATTTCGGTGCAGTTTTTTTTTCAATTGACCGGTGAGTGGACATGATGATGCCCGTATTTTTAATTTTTTTTTAAAGGATTAGGTACATATCCAATTTTAATTTTACATCTTTAATTTTACATCTTTTCGTGTCGTCACTTCACATCACGCGTAAAGCGACCGTAACTACTCCACTCGCGCCAAAGGCCGTTTAGGGGGTCGAAAAAATTACGAAAAAAATACGAGACGTATAGATCAGACCTGGAGGAAGACGTCGGTCAAATCGAAAATCGGAATTTCGCCCGGGAAATTCGTCGAAATCCCCGTCGAAATAATCGTTTTTTTTTTTTCGCGTTTGTCCCACGTCTTTTCGGGTTCAAAAATACCCAGTAAGGAGTCGTTTTTTTGGGTATGGTATCCGCGAGCCAAATGGGCTACAATCTATGCCAAATCACATTCCGAAGTCGAATTTCAAAAAAACCGAGGGGGAGGGGGCGAGTTCACGGTGAGAAGCGAGTTCATCGTTTTAATTCGCGCGGGGTGAGGCTTGAGTTGCGTGGCTGCCGAACATCAGTGAGCTATTTATTGAGACTCTAACAGACTGTTTATGGACTCTTATATATATATATATAATTCTTGAAAATCTCTAGAAATTCAAAAATGATCTACGTTCTGAGATAGGTTGAGCGCCCTCAAGGATTTTTCCGTTTCCCCCTCCTTCAACCCCCTCTCCTTCCCTAAAGAAGAGAAGGGGTGGGGATTTCAGCCAATATTGATTCGATTTTGATGAAATTTTCAGGGATTACGCGGGTTGTGCCTCCCAGATTTTATTGAAGGTGGAGTATTCAAATTTGATTTCACTAGCACTTTGACAGGGCTGGGAGCCTTGCTTCGCTCGGCCGATCATTTTATCAGCCAGGGGAGGCATTTTTCAAACTTTTCAATTTGCATAGGCGTATTATTGATGGTGGAGTTTTCAAATTTGATTTCACAAGTTGAACTCCACGTTCACAATGTGGACCAATTGATTGCCCAAAAAGGTCGTTCTCGCCTCAGCCTTTCGAAATAACATCAGTGTGCACTCCTATTACAATCGATTCAGCGCCTCAAGTTCCTAATAGTATTATAATTTTTAATACTAATACTAATAGTATTATAATGTTTAGCATTTATAATGTTTTGACATGAATAATTATTAATTATTACACTTCTATGTTTATTGAATCTGTATAGTATTATTTTTACAGAAAAATAATAAACAACCGAGTAAGCATTTATAATGTTTTAACATGAATAATTATTAATAATTATACCACTTTATTAATGTTTTATTTACATTTTTAACTATCCCGAGCGAAGCATGGGTTTCCTGCTAGTTAGAAATAGGCGAGCTTGCAGATGACATAATACGTCATATATGTCATATATTATATTGCAGTTATTTTCATGTAAAAATCGACCATAGCCAAAACACCCCGTGTCTCAATTTGTCAGTGTTTATTTTATAAAACCTTTTTTGGTACCTCTGCGCATACAGGGCGAATCGGAATTTTCACCCTGTGTTTCACCCCTAAAACCCAAATTGTCCAGCCAGTTATTAGGTACCTACCTATTTTATTAGTTGGTTAGGGAGAGAGAACGACCCCTCTGCTGGTTTGAATACTAAATTGTTTACCTAGGTAAACAATTATAGTGTGGTGACCGGTTTCAAGAGCTCATCTACAGCCCTGACAAGAAAACCATTAAAATGACAAATTTTGTCATTAGCATCAGAGAAAACCATAAAATGATATTATACTGAAGGTACCTATATAACAAGTACAAATAGTGTAAAGTATAACTGATGAAATCGGTCCAGAATGGTGGTAACTTGACAATTGAACTGGTTTTCAAATGGTTCACTGGTTCATCAGTGATGGAGCCAATTTTAACAGTGGGTCCATATTCCAAAACTACTATTGTCAAGTTACCACCATTCTGGACCGATTTCATCAGTTATGCTTTACAATATTTGTACTTGTTCCTATACCTTCAGTATAATATTTATATTATTAAATTATAATTTTATGGTTTTCTCTGATTTTATGGATTTCTCTGAGATGCTAATGACAAATGGTTTTCTTGCCAGGGCTGTAGATGAGCTCTCGAAACCGGTCCCCACGCTATAATTGTTTACCTAAATAAACAAAAACCGGACGGTAGACCTATGGTTTTACAGTCAGATCATTTAATAGCTAATGATTAATTTTACACCAACCCTCTACTTGTAACCAACCGCTAAACTTCCTTAGAGACCAATCTTGTGATTATAGTTTTCGCGATCATGTTGCGCTCAAAATCCCCCGTGACGTGACGAAAACAAATGGAAACGTCCTGTTAATCATTATTAAATGATAATAATTGAATACTAAATTATTTAGAATTCAAACCAGCAGAGGAGTCGTTCTCTCTCCCTAACCAACTCATTGGATTAGACCTCTTGCACCATCGGCAAACAACCACTTTGCCTATGTACCTATTTTTCCAACCATTTGTCAAGGACAGGTTACGGACAGGAACGCATGCGCAGTAGAGTGTTATGACAACTAAGCGTATTCCAACCACCACAGGAGAGACAGTTTCAGGACCAAGTGTTCTGTATTCCTGCCCTCTTTGGAACATGTTCAAAACCACCGGATTTTTGTGAGGACTGCTTGAGGACGGTTTCCCCCATCATCGCTCGGGATGTGTAACTACGTAGTGGGGGGGGGGGGGGGGGAAGAGGACGGGCCTCTCTGCCAATCAGGTTGTACCTGTAATCGTCGTCTACGGGGACGGTCCCAAATCCATTTCAACCACGCTGTGTCTAGAACTGGTATGATACAAGTCCAGTCCGCGCATGCGCGGTACTCGTTTGTCCGTAAAATGTTCTGGACAGGGAGGTTGAGAAATACCCGATAATGACCCCTATTGACTTCTTTACGTTTTCATTTGGTAACTACACTATCCTATTATAAGTCCCCCACTCCTCTTTGGGACGCACCTGTGCATTAATACCTAATACAGTTTTAAAACATTGAGATGCAGATTCGCCCTTTTGCTGGTACTATTTTGAAAATTTTGAAAGTAGGATTCGCCCATGGGAATTTCGAACCTGGCAGTTTCGCCCTTTCTGTTTTAGAATCACTGACCGAGTTCAGATTCGCCTTTTTGCACTTATTAATTTTAAAACCACGAAAACAGATTCGCCTTTTTGCAAATAGTCAAATTCTCCCTTCTTGCGCAGAGGTACATTTACTGATTGATTGGTAATAACGTTAGAATTGGTTCTGTTATTGAGGGCTCGTCAAAATTACTTTTCCTCAAGGGATGGAAATAAAAGTTGAGTGGCCGTCAAAGATATTTTTCCTCAGGGGATGTAAGTAAAAACGCTGCAAATGTTACACAAGGGTTTATTATTCTTCCATGTAGTTTACTTGTACCAAAATTAATTCTGTGTCAATAAAAAAATATTGAAAAATGTGGGACCTCGAAAAATGGATTAAGTATGCTTCCAAAATTACTCGGAAAATATGTGTCCTCCTAGGATCCTTCTATAATGACATTTGTAGCCCCATGAGAGCTCAATAGATCCCCACGGTGAAATCTAATCGTTCTGGGACCACCAAAAATCGATTATACGTCCAAAAATACTTCGAAAACGATACCTAACTCGATCCCATAGACAAAAGCCTTAAAAAAACCGTCCCGTAGCCCCACTTTAGCCCCATAGTGCCCCACGGAGTTGGGTGATCGGGCTGAAAACCTTGCGGGCACAACTAGATGGTAAACCGAGTAGTCTGTCAAAATTTCAGATTTAAAAAAAAAAATGCCTACTGCCCAAAACGGCTCGGACGGCGGACGGACATTTCGGTTTTGGAATCAAGACCTCTTGAAACGGATAATGTCAAATTTTCAATGTCAATGGTTTTGTTACGATGTACTTCGTAGGTATGACTCGAATGTTTGCATCTCGCGTGAGCGTAGTTACCTTTCCTCTTGCAACACGCTCATATCGTGGTTCGGCCTAGATCGGATGTTGGCATGCTGTTGCCCTGACTTGTGCGCGATCGTGCAGTCTGCAAAGGGGTGGTTCTTGGTGAAAGGGGCAGAAGTAGTGTCCGGCGCAATTTTGACGTTCGAATTGACAATTTCGAGTTTCTGGAAACATTTTTTGGTAGTATTTATCTCATTCTAGTCTAGAAAACAGGGATAAGCCGGTCAAGCAATCTGTTCCTATTTAAAAAAATTGAAGAACCATCAAATCGTCAGGGGCCTGACCTGTCCCCGGACGACCTTCCCAACTTCAAGTTGCAGTGGAGTCTCCCATATCTATTTTACGAAGCTCACCATTTTACCATCAGTTTGACTAACTCCAGAGATTCGAAAATAAGTGTCGCCATAATTTTCGGAAAATCTCATCTTGATAAATCGTGGAAAATGTTGGTGTCCCGGCGAAATGCGGCAGGAGCCTGTCCACCTACGGTTTTTGAATTTTTGTGGTCAAGGACGCACGTTTAACGGTTTTTTTTTTTTGCACCATCGTTTTCCCACGTTTTTCAGCTATTGGAAACAGCAGCGACCGGCCGAGATTAGTCGAGACTGTTTGCTCGTGGGAGAAGGGTGTAGTGCCCAGCGTGAGCTCGTCAAACAGCACCGTCAGAATCCTGTTCAGTCTCAAACGATGGGTTTTCCACGCAACTTTTTTTCTCTTCATTAATCTGGTAGATTTGAACGAGTAGTTTCCATTTCTATAATCACTTCCGGGAAAATTATTGAAAATAGTCTAGTAAAATTGCAAAAACCAAAGTTCTGTCAGGAGTCTGTCCGTCAGGAGCCTGTCCTCTTCGTTTTTTTCAAGGACAGGCCCCCTGACGCTGTGGACAGGCACCTGATCGGCATGCTTCGTGGGCTATAAATTTGATTCAAAATACCTTTAGCATTTCTACCGGATGTTACTATTAGGCAAATAATTTCATCGGAGTATAATCATCCAAAGTAACACAAAAATAACACACGACTAACCAACTACTTGCATAGATTTTCAAGCCTGTCCACTGCGTCAGGGGCCTGTCCTAGTGCTTTTTAATAATTGATTTTATTGATTAATGAAGCCACCTGCTGTTTGGTTGGGCATGGAGATTCAATCGAGATGTTGAAGAGATCATCCTAAATTTTTTTCCTGCTCATTTTTAAAAGTTCTAAAATTCGGAAAACTAAGGTCCGAAAGTGTCCACTTCACCAAGAACCACCCTCTTTAGAGTCAATTCATCTTGCCAACTGTGCTTCTGGATTCCTGAAAGACGTTAACCACGTCAATGCAGAATGATCCGTTCGAACAAGTGAATTAAGTTACTGTATTATGCAGTTGTTTCATTTTTACAGTATTTCATTGCACACTGTTGCAACACGAACATTTCAAAATTCATTTCTTCCAAATCCAAAAGCTGGAAAATAAGCGAAGCTACCTGGATTGAGTCTCGTGAGAAGTTCTCACTGCCTTGTGGGCTGATATTAATAGAGGTAGCCAGTTCGAGAAGTGTTTAGTTGTGAATTATTGCCCCAAGTCTTGACATCGGTTTCTGAAGTGGACGTTAGAGTATTGTGGTTTTGAGCGGGATTGCTCCGGTAATCTCCTTGAGTGTACCAACGTCGCGCTTTGTGGTTACTTTTTGAGCCACCTCATCAAGAAAACTCGACGAATCTGGTGCTGAGTAAAAGAGAGGGCCATCAGACGAATTGGCTGAACAAATTACCAAGACCAACGCCAAAGTCCAGCGGTGATGCAACTGTTTCATAATTACCGCCACCAAACCTCAGCTATGTACATATAACGGCGTTTTGATCACAAGTAGAGCACGTGACTCCCTCAAACTTCCTAATGAGGTTCGGAGAAGTTGGTCGCTTTCCATCATCGTCCTCAGGCAACCTCGTATTGGTGGATAAATGACGGTAATTTGACTTGAGACACGGAGTCTTCGCGGCATAAATAGTGCGAGCACAAGGGAGCGGGTCGATCGACAGATGACGGCAGGTCGGCCGACTGTGGGGCCTCCGCCGGGTGAACTCGGGCACGCGGGGATTTAGGGATTTGTAAGACAAATCCGACTGGTCCCTTCCGCCCTTGCGAAACCTTCCCACGAGGCACAATACGTCTCAAGGATTCCTACAATATTTATTATATTCCTAAAAAAGAGCAAGAAAAATGTTGAAGTTCTTTCTATTATGAATCTTCTTTTGCGCTTTATCACAAGCGCTGAAATAGTTTAAAAATGGAATAACACCCCTCAACAAATTAGGAAGCACTTGTGATGGGCAAAACGAATGATTTAGATAGAATGCTTAGCATTCGACTGAGTCCGATAATAGAATGATCATCCGAATGCGAGAGAGAACAAAAACGCTGCCACCTGCATTGGTGTTTGTAAATTGGGAAGATCATGGTGCATTTTACATTGAAGGGTGCAGGGAAAAAACATACTCACAAATGCTTAATTTTGAGAGAAGCTGATTTTAAAGTTTGAAACATCGGACAAATTTAAGAATTTTTAAAGTACTGAAATTTAGTTAGATCCACTGGTATTTCGTGAGGTAAATTGCAACTGGTAGGAATTAAAAATTTTCTACCAATGTAAGTCCTCAAACTAATTAGTCCAGTTCCTGGTAGGATGCATATTTCAGGCGATATTTAACACGCAAAAAATCACTTTTTCGTAAAATTTGCACATTTAGGAAAAAACTAGCCATTTTCCAACAACCTGTATCTCGGAAACTATATACTGTAGAGAGCTGCGGTTGGTCTCAAATCTCAGCAAATATTGTCTAGTTTAAGAACGAATAAAGTGCCTTTGGTCGTAAGATGCTTCCTTCACCGACTTTTATAGAGAAATCTGAAAAATGGTGGAAAAAATCGTAGTTTTTCCGCTAACGCCGAAGGCGGCACAAGGTTTTTTTAATTGATAACTCGCGAAAATGAGATCATAACTCTGATTAGTTCATACTAATTTATACAATTTACGGAAAAGTTTAAATGTAAATGACATTGTGTTCATACAAGAGATAAGCTACCTATTTGAGTTGCCGTCACGTACGCAACTCTGCCTCTCTCTGGTGGGTTATTAAATCGAATTTTGAGCTCAGTCACCAGAAGATGGCCACAATGGCAAAAAAATAGCCGCCCAACTCACGAGTTTCCCTCATGACGTCAGAGCCTGGAATTCAAACGTACGTCATTTTTTTCAATTTTTGATAAATTCAATTTTAAAGTTTAATTACTCACTAGCAATCCTATTTGGGGGGGGGGGGGGGGGGGGGGGGGCTCGAGTAGGTAGTTGGTAGGCGCCCTCTGTATTTTACACCTGTTTAATTAAAAAAAAAAAGCTGCAAATTTTACACAAGGGTTTATTATTCTTTGATATATGTTACTTGTGCCAAAATTTAATTCTGTCAATGAAAAAATTTAAAAAAAAAATGTTTTGGATTTTTATTTCAAAAACAATTTTAATTTTTTTTTTTACTTGAAAAATATTTGACCTCCTGGGATTCATCAAAAATCTCATTTGTAGCCCCATGAATGCCCAACAGATCGCAACAGAGAAATCGGATCGTTGCGGGACCCCAAAAAATAGATTCTGCGTCCAAAAATACTTCGAAATCGACACCTGACTCGATCCCATAGCCAAAAGCCTTAAAAAACCCCTCCCGTAGCCCCATTTTAGCCCCATAGCGCCCCACGGGTTTGGGCGATCGGGCTGAAAACCTTGCGGGCAAAACTAGATGGTAAACCGAGTATTTTGTCAAAATTTCAGATTAAAAAAAAAAAAAAAATCCTACTGCCCAAAACGGCCTGGACGGCGGACGGACATTTCGGTTTTTGAATCTGGATTGAAACGGATAATGTCAAATTTTGAGGTCAATCGGAGTCGTCGACCTCCGTCGCGATAACATAGGTGTATTATTCCAAGAATAATAAACCAAATAGCAATCATTTTCGGATTCAGCACCCTCAAAACCCCTTTAAAAGGTAAAAAGAAGCCAGCAACTCGCAAGTCACTTTTTTTGTAGAGCCATGCAATAGGCGAAGAGACTTCTCGGTGAAGAATCCTGTTTCAGAAACTTCTATGTGACCTAATATTTTACATCCAACCTCCTGTTTGTAAAGGCAAGTTTAACAACTGAACGAGACATGTTTTCTAAAGGATCTTCAGGGAAAAAACCAGGAAGTCGAGTTTTCTGTTGACGTCTCTTTTCTTCCGCACCCTCTCATTAAAAGTCTAATGACGGATTCAGATCTCTTTTATTTTAATATTTCCGTTCGCCGTTCCTTTCATTTCGTTTTCCGACTGAGACACCTCATTTTCCTCTTTTGTGAGGTTTCATGATTTTCGTTCGGGCTCTCCGAATCCTATCTTCCCAGAAAAGAAGAATTTGCAATTAACTGTACGCTAACGGTACGCTACTGGTACGCTAACTGGTGATAATAGTTATTGTATGCATAACCATATTTTAGTATAGCAATATAACCTGGGTCAGGTGATGTTTGAATTGTGAAAGCGTTTATATTAAACTTCATGTCAAAGGGAGCTCCATCACTCGCCATCAGATTCGAACCCATGACCCCCACATCGGCAGACAGATGGCACTGCTTGATGAAGTCCCCCACACTGCCACTGCACTCCCTATTCTAAAGGTCTATTCTCCCTCACCACCTCATTGTTATTCTGTGTTTGACGACTGGCCAATATTTGTTCACAGAACTGCGCACCAGAGGAAAACAGCGTCCTGAAGGGGAAACCCCGCGGCGGTCGGGGCGGCGTCGTGCTCGCCAGCTCGGTCATGTCCGAGGATGAAAAAACCAGCGCCGTGACGCCTTCTGCCGGAGCCGCGACGCTCTCTTCGAGTTTACTTCTCGCAATCACTTTCGCCATAACTTAACCATTTGGGGGGAGACGAGCCCGTGCGTGAGTTCTAGAAGGGTACACGTGGGGTAAACTTTACCCGGGACGTAGAATTGTATATATTTATTGCTCTATTGGAACAGGTACGAGACTGCTCTCCATGTCACAATACTTCCCCATTATCACTCTATTCTTCCATTTCATTGCGATACGTCGGTTGATTCAAAAATGTATTGAATGTTTTCAAGGACCAATTCTGTTGGAAAGTGCAACCACTTCAGAGTGAAATTGTGCGTCAAAATATACCAAAATGGCCAACTAAATTAGCCGGAGGCACAAAGCTTAAGTGAAACATTACACTCGTAAGAGGCCCAAAGAGTAGACCAGAATGAGGAGAGTAACAAGTACGATACGACTCAACTATAACGAAGCCTCAATCGAGTGCCTCAAATCAAGCATGACGATGGAGAATTGATTTCTCAGAGCTTTAATTTAAACGATGAAACTATACCCTTACCTACTGCCAATGGTAATGCGAACTCTTGTCTATTCCATAGAAGCCTTCCCCCTGTTTTTCTGGTATTGGGAACGGGCTTGGAAGGAAATTACGTTCTCATACTCCAGGATTATGATTCCCCTTTCGCGGTCAGAGCGTCGGTGAAAAAGTGATAACATGAAAATGAATTGCTTCGGAGGTTCCTCTGCGCTCCAGTCCCCCGGGAAATACAAGAGTATCAAACAAAAAACAAAAAAGGAGAGAAAGAACACACTAGACCAACGACTACAGGGAAAGCCCCAGGACACGGAGGGCTGGATTTTTTGTCGTTTTCCGAACGGTCTAAGATTAAACGGAAAAGAAAAGTAAAATGGGAAGTTGGCAAGGCCAAGGCGGGGGAGTTCGGTTTTTTGTTTCTGAGACACGTCCGCAAACGAACTTTTGCCCCTTTGCAATGAAACGTGACTCGCTGGAGTCCCTGCAATGCTTTAGAGAAATGTAGAATCAATAAATGTTTCAGAGTCGAAATCAATGAGGAATCGTAAAATTATGACGTGACATTGTGTGAATTGATCACATTTACATGTGAAGCCAGACACTCGATCTGAAATCGTGATTACATAAATTGACGCATCAGGAGTTTTGATTCAGGACCGCCAACCGCCATTAAAAAAATCCCGTCAATTTTAAATTCGTTCTTACTTCTGAAACACCCTATACTAAAAGTAAGTTTCCCTATTTTCGAAAAAAAAAATCGAAAAAATTACTTTCTGACTAAATTGATAGGTAAAAGGCCCCCGAGTCATTCCTGGCACTTGGCGAGTTTTTAAACAAGCGCTCGACTCCCGAGGAAGCAGTAAAAAACGGCAGTCGACTCGAGCACGAAATTGCTGCCAGCATGTTCAGCAGGACCAGCTTTGCAAGCCTTGGACGAGCCTGGAAAGCGTTGATACCACTTGGACAAGCCTTGGAAACGCTTGGCAAGGTTAGGAAACCCTTAGCCAGCTTAGCAAGCCTTGGACAGTTCTGGAAATCTCAGGACCATCTTGGCAAGCCTTGGAAACTCATAGCCAGCTGAGCACCATACTGGCATGCCTTGGAATCACTTAGCCTGCTTGTGACCAGCTTAGCAAGCCTTGGACAGTTCTGGAAAGCTCCGGACCATCTTGGCAAACCTTGGAAACTCTTGGCCAGCTTGGGTCCAGCTTTGCTTGCCTTGGATAGCTCCGGGAAGCAAGATAAGAATCTTCACCTTTTGTCCACGGGAGGGGGGGGGGGACGCCTTCTGGGGTTGGAGGTGCAGTTCCATTTTCAGGAGCACATCACACTAACTTTTTAGAGGCTATCGAATCCCCATCTGTTGAATCCCCTCTGACATCTGAGTTGCTCCAACACTTCAATTTGGCAGCATTGATGGTCTCTTTTTTTTTTACTCAAGGTCAGTTCATGTTGTAAGACCAGTGGAAGTATGTCAACGTTCAGATTGTTGAGTAGTTTTTTGCGTGTCATCCCCCTGTTGCCCATAACTTATTTGTTTCATGGGAAATAATTTTTCTTCTTGCGCCAGCGTTTACATCAGTTAATGAGCCGTCAATAATAACTTTGCTGTATTTTACAGCCACCCAGAAGGGGAAACAGTTTTTTTTTTTTTTTTTTTTTTTAACTGTGATTGGTCATTCCCCTGGATAATCCACTTGTATAATGAATAAACTGTATTGCTGGTATATAGGTTTCATTCTTACAAGGAGAAAGAGCACATTCGCCACGTTTAGTGGAATCACTCCAATAATCAGAGTTATTCATCTCACTCGCTGATATACTTCAAATATAAATAACCCATTTGTGCCCAAAACTTGACACTCACCTGCAGACATGAACTTTTAAAACCTTGGTTGGGTTACAGCGGTTAATCCACTCAGTTATCAAAACTGTGAACTACTAGTACCCCGTGAAATGGGGTGAAACTAATCATACGGGGTGATACCAATCACAACGACGAATTTTCAATTTTCTGCTTGTAGCACGCTCTGTGTGTTGTTGTGCGCCCTGTAGGGTTTTAAAATGGTCACGTGTAGTTTGGTATCACTCGTTGATGACCCAACTTCTTTTTCGTCTTTGGAGAAGGTTATAAGAAGGTTATGTTGTTTTTTGTTTCGGGTGGTTTTTCGGCGTTTCAGGGTGGACTAACTTGGTGTTCCGAGGAAATCTGGGTAAGTCACAACGAATTTAAATAGGGTGTAAGGAGTGCTCAAAGTTTCGTTGGGTTCCAAGGAAAAATATAGTCGTCAGGGCGGTTTTAGTGAAAAATCCCCGGTTGGTAGGGTGAAGCTAATCAGAGCTGAATCGAAACAAACTACATAAATCAACGTAAAAACAGTATTTTATAGCAAAATCACTGTTTAATAAGACAAGGTTTGTGTTGTATTGTTTTGTTGTGTGTAGCGTCTGTCTGTCAGTCCATCTGGATGTTTTTCTGTGAAAATTACCATTTTCGGGAGGTTAGGATCACTCATCTCTCATCATCCACAAAATATGCAGTTTTTTTACAGGCAAGTGATGTGTTCTTCTTAATTGCTACGTCCTCTGCCTTTATTTTCTTAACGGACACGTTTGTTGACATATTTTTACAGGCATCTGATGAGTTCTTTGGTCTTAATTCTCTTAAGTCACTTTTTCCTCCAATATGTAGTGTTGGGCTTTGCATTAATTTATTATTTAAAAAAGTCGATGACTGAAGTGTTAATGTCTTTCAGAACATTAACAATACTCATTTTATTCAGTTGAATTGTATTTAATTTAATTTCGTTGGCAGCTAAGTTACCTTATCGTTTACAAGCTGCGATACAGACAATAAATCGCTGTTATACTTGAAATTTGTTTTTTAATGTTCCTACAACCTTTTTTTTTTTTTTTTTTTTTTTTTTTTTTACATTTCTGCTGATTGGTGTCGCCCCAGGAAGCGTTCAAGAAGCGTCAGAAACTGTTTTTACGTTGATTGTAGAGGGTGATTAGCTTCGCCCCAGAAAGTCGGGTGGAACTAATCAATGTTTAACCAAACAAAAAAACAAAAACGTTTATTTGGACTTTTTCGGGGTTCCAAGGAGGTCAATGTGTAGCTGAGGAGTCAAGGATTATATATTTGAGGTCGTGACCATATTGCTCAAAAATTGAGCAATCTATGCCCGAAAAACCTCAAAAATTGATTGGTATCACTCCAGTTTACGTACAGTACATATTTTTCACTTATTTCAACCTTCCCACTGACTTTATATTCCCTTCATTGTCAACCTGGTGCTCAACTGATGGATTAGTTCTACTACATAACTATCAAATAGGACACATTTCTACTAATTTTGACGATAAAGTTTTGGATGTCTATACAGTTATCCAAATAGAATTCATTGCTCGAACATCGAATTGAACCATTTTGATTAAACTTAAATGGTAGGTACACAAATGGTAAGTGCAACTGTTAAAACGTTCTTCGTTCTGTAGTATACGTAAGAATAAGTAATCCCCATTCGAATTTATTGTTCCCGAATAACCTACAATTTTAGAACCCCCCACCGAACAGTCTGATGACGAAAAATATGTGTAAACCTTGCAGTGATGAATCCCCGTAAATAATATTGCGTGTATTGAAAACTGGGAAATTATTGTATCTTTTGATTGTGAAATGTGATCCGTTGATTACTCTGTAAATATACTTGGAATTTTATCGATGATAGATTTATGGACAATTGAAAAGTTTGTAAAATATATATGAAATTTATTTAACTTTGTTAACGTTCTATTACTACCCTACGTCGCTAAAGGTGCATGTTTGTCGCCAAACTGCGATAAAAGCGCTCGGCAATAATTTTGACAAGACGAAAAATGACCGCCGAAAAACGAAGGGAAATATCACCGTCCTTTAGTGTATATCGCGACCCGAAATCAGAAAGTCTTTTGTGAACCATGCATTATATTCGTCCAGCTACTGAAATGGATGCCTGGGGGTGGAATGGGCAAGATGGCCGCTGATTTAGTGGGCTGACCACAATAGTGTCGCTGAGTTGCTGTTTCTGCGGAGAAAAGGGCATAGTGAAATGGGAGGGCCCGCGGCATTTGTCATATATACAAATAAAATAATTCACTTTTTCTCTACAGCGAACTTGAATTTTAATGGGTTTGCCCCGTTTTTTCTTTTTTTGGCACGTGGACTCCTAAAGTTCATTCAATAGTTCATGGGTTTTATATTATGAAAATTAAGATTTCGAATTTCTGGGTTAATTTCTCGGCTGGGCTGTTAAAAGTTGACGTGTCACTTTCTTCAGTTTTCTGAAAGTCGATATCCCTTGTGAAGCTCGGTTTTGTTCCGTCCATCAAATTCTCAATGTCCAGTAATGATTGGAACCAGGGTCAACTTCACAGGTAGGTTCACAAGGAGACCGCAGGGCTGAGGCAACCTTGAGCAGATCGAAGAGTCCAGGAAAAGGGGTTCGTCCCCTGGGATGAAAAATGATCCAGAATAGACGTCCTGGGTAGAGAAACAACTTTGATATCAAGGATGCTTTGTTATCAACTTTGATATCAAGGATGCTTGGCACAACTTTGATATCAAGGATGCTTGGCATCTTTTTAACCCCAGAGGGGTATTTTTGGGGAATATCAGTGATTATTTTGTCCATCTTCAAAGAAACTGTGACAGCTGAGGTTTTGATACAAAGTTGGTGATCCTCATAACATCCTTCCTTTAGGTCGTGAAAATTTGAAACCCCCTAAAGGTAATTCCTTCGCCAAACCTGAAGAACATTGCAAATTTCATTAAAATTTGAAAATCGGTAACAAATCCCCCTCCCTCACTCAACCCCAGCACCCCCACCCTGATTGGTCAATCAGGACTTGAAACCTGACCCACACACCAAGTTTCATCAAATCTGTTGACTGGAAGTGACGTTAATAGTGATTTACCACTTACTCCCACCCTCTTAAACCCCCTCCCTAATGGTGGTAAAAATTTGAAACCCCTGAAAGGCACTTCCACACACCAAACCTGACTCACATGCCAAATTTCGTTGAATTCGGTTAGAGCGCGCTGTCGAACGACGCGGTGTCGAACGACGACATTTAATTTTCTCCTGATCAGCTTTCCCAACAGAATTGTCGGCAAAGGAGGTTCAATTTCCTTAAATTCACTGCGTAGCGACATTGTATACTGTCAGAGAAATGAACAGTATGTGGACATTTAAATTATTAAATTCCTCCCGTCTTCGAACGGGACTGCTGGGCGGCCGGCGGGAGAAGAGGGGGCCGCTCCTCCCGCCGCACAGTGGGCCCGATGACGCGAAAAGGTGCCGGAAATTATTCAAGGTGACAGTCTGATTGATAGAGATGGATTTATCATAAAAAAAAAAGCAAAATCTAAATATTTACCTCTTTATTATCATTTTTTAAACAAAAAATAAAATTTAAAATAATTTTGCATAAACAATGCACAATCAGCCGTTTATTATAATTTTTTTAACAAAAAATAAAATCATTTTTTCCTTATTTGCAGGGTTTTAATGCGCAAATTTTCGCACGATCCGACTTCGGAGTCCCATTCTGGGGTCCTTACTGAACACACAGAAAGAAAAAAACTCCATGCACTTCGGTGAACATCGCGACTTTTTTCGATTTTCTGATTTTTTTTTTTTTTTTCAAGTATTTTTGATCTGTAAAGTCGATGAAGGCCAATTTAAGGAAGAGAATATTTTTAATGCTTCGGATACATGGCCTGAATACAAATCAATCGTGGTTTAAGGCTTAATTAATATGTGGGGCTCGCCATGGCGAAAAACCTGTTCTGGTGAAAATGCCGATTTTCAACTTTCCGCCCCTCTGCTCTCCTCCAGACAGCTCGAAGCAACAAAACCAGTATGGTTCTTTATTCATATATATATATCCTATCAGCTAAAGAATAAAATTTCCGCCACCTTTTAGCGTAATCGGCCCCACAGTGCGCCGGTACTATATCCGGCGGGCTGGCAATACAGCCATAGACGTGAGGGCAAACCCCCCACAATTTTATTAATAATTAATAAATAAATATTATAATATAATAAATAAAATTGTGGGTAAAAGTACACTCTTTCATTATAATACATATTATGTATTATAATGAAAGTTCCAAGGCACGAAATAATAATAATGCAAGAGTAATTATTACTCTTATGGGGAGCTCTTAAATTTTCAAATTTGCTTGTAGATAGGTAATGAGGCCGAAGCCCAAAATAATTTAGAACAAATAGAAAATACTTTCTTTTTTTTTAGAACTAGAAAATTAAGCCAACGATTTTTTTGGCTGTAGCTGAATCGCCTTTACAGTTCGATGATTTATTACGTAAATTCATGTGCAGGCTTCGATCTATTTGCACCTCCCTTCATCATCAGACGTCCGAAGTTTGCTAACTTTCATCAGTCGCCTTCAGATTCCTCGAGGGAGGGGGGGGGGACCTTCCAGAAAAGCCTGCGAATGAAATACTTACGGCAATGAACGCTAATAGGGAAAACTACGCGGAAACTGGGAAGAACGATTATTGCACCGACGAATACATCCGGTGGAATAAATCGTCTCGGCGTGTTACCGTTTTGACGAGCTTCCAACTACGCTACAAAATGATGAGTCGGTCAACGCGAGAGCTTTTAATCCGCTTACAAATGTGCTTACTACGTAGTCCAATCGAGAGGATCGAACATCAAAGGTGCCACAGGTGAATTGAATTACCTACCGCTCGTTGTTATTGGGGCGGAAAATCGGACGGAAGATGACGGCAATAATTCGACCGGACCAGTCGGAAGCGTGACCCCCAGCGTCAAATTTCTCTCCGGGATGTGGGTTTAATCTGGGAGGCAAGTTATGAACAGGCTCGACCTTCCTTCCGACATTCTACGGAGAACCCATCGCCCAACAAGTGCTTATTTCATTCACCACTTGATGGGAAATTTTGCATAATGTGAATAAAGATTTTGAACAGGTTTTTATGGAAAAAAACACCAAACTAATAATTAGTTTAGAAATTTATTTAGAAATTATTTTGGCGGACGGATTAGCCGTGTGGTTCTGGGCGTTAGCCACGTCGCGCTGCATTCTGTTGAGGCCACGGGTTCGAATCCCGTTGAAATTTTGGGAATAAAAGTGCAGCTGGGTTGAAGTGAATCATTAAATTAGCGCCCCGTCATGTCAGGCCCAAGAGGTCCAAAATCTTGACGTAAAACTCACTTTACCCTTTACATTAGATGGTATTCAATTCACACAAAAGTCCAACCTTGAGAAAAAACTTTACGAAAGAAACTGAATACTCTAGTAGAAGCTAGAACTGAATACTCAGTAGTTTAATACTGAATACTGTTTAGAAGTGAATACTCTAGTAGAAGCTAAAACTGAATACTCAGTAGTTTAATCTGTGAGTAGAAGAGACACGTGTGTAAAGTAAACAATGACTGATAAGCAGGTGGTAGGAGACTGATAACACTGCTCTACAAAAAATCTCTCTTCCTTATAGCCCTGAAGATGAAATATAAATTCTAAGATACTTACCATTGTCCCTACAGTGTATCTTGGTTTCTACATATCCAATCACCGGACTTCGATGTAACCACCATCCGATAGTTGCTCTCTGAGTAAGTAGTTTAACATGTTCATTAATAACTAATAAGTAATGCCGCAATGTGACTGTATAAATGGTTGTTTAGGCCCTGAGGAAGGAAATATATTTTCCGAAAGCTCGGCAAAGGAGTGGAATCTTCCGTGACCCTCACCCTGATCCTTTGACAACATACTACACTTTGGGTCGGTCATCATACCATCAACTGAAATATAAATATTTCGAAACGTCGGCCTGTAAAAAGATGTCCTTCATTTGACCAACCCTCAAGAACCCTAACAGACGCAGCTTTCTCACTTTCCCTCGACCGCTTCGAGTCTTTGAAGGATGTCCAGCGGACAACCGCCTCGTCGAGAATCTCGAGATGGTTTGACGAAAAAATAAAGGGGACAGCTAATAAACCCCAGTTAAAAGTCACGAACCTCTTAAAATGGTCAGAAAAAGGGATTATTTCCTCTTGAAAAGAGCTCTTAGAGAATTCAACAACCAAAAAGTACATTGTGTCCAGAGCCTAACGCGCAAGGTATTTACAGTTTAATCATTAGAGCCTGGAATTTCGCATGAAATTCGCAAAATATTATTTGTATACCGGTATTTGAGTGGGTTTAGCGCATTACTCAGTCGTTCGGTAATAATTACCTAGTCGTTAGGTAATAATTACCTAATTATTAGAGTTTCCAACCAATTTTACTTCGAAATATTTTTGCATATATTTCCGTATCTGGGAAAACTTGCATAGCTAACGAAAATTTGTTAATCTGTGCATATTTTTCCGAAGGTCGTACTGCCTGGGTAAGAGTTAAAAAATCTTGAATATGGTGGGGGGCAATTGGAGAAATTCCTTGTTTTTTTTAGGACGAGCGAGCTTAATGTATGACCTCTTAGCTCAAAGCGGGGAGACGAGGGGGTCCTTCAAAAACAAGGGAAAATGACGTTTTTTTCCGTACCCGCCCTAGCCTCATTTTTTGTCCAATCGACTTGAAATTTTTACCAATCAGTCCAATGCTAGCTACTTGCGTTGCTAGGTAGCATCGCAGACAAGGTCATAGAAATTTTTTTATCATCAAATAAATTATCTACCCACTTCACGAACCCTTCCAAGCTCTTGTACCTATGTGGGGGAAAGGTTCCCTTGACAAAAGGTTCTTTTGACTTTTGCTCTGTCATTATTTGGCTTTGGCAAATAAAAAAATTCTTGATTCTTGATTCTTGATTCCCATTACGGAAACTGGGCAACATCGGTTCCTGTATTCATTCTGAAAATTTAGAAAGAAAAAAATGAAATCGATATGTTGAACAGGAACAGAGAAAAATGTTCCGAAAGAGCGAAAAACACCATTTCGAGAAAAACGCGGTTGTTTGAAAAGAGGCGCGCGAGGCGCGACGCACTACGTCAACGCGACCTCTCAGATTTCGAACGAAAACATAGCAGAATAATATTATAGAGACTACTTCATTACTGTCCACCCTTTTGTTATTTTCTCTTCTGGACTGAGAAAATATAGACAACAACGATTGATATTCGTTGTTTTCACAAGGTTGTGCAATTTTCGCAGCGGAGTAAATTTTCTCAGTTCATACGTGTTGTAATACCTGACTTGTCGGCAGACAATTCACCTCTAAACTCAAGTGAATCCTTTCTATGGAACAAGAGTTCCTACAAACATTGCTGGAAAAAGATTTCCAAAAAACAAACAAAAATAAACAATAGTAATGGCCACACCCTTCTTGAGAGTGCCATAAATAGAGTACAACAACAACAACAATAAATTTTCTCAGTTCGTGGTTGTTTTCTTTCACTGTAACACATTTTGATTATTTACCTACCAAAACGAGTCTTTATTCATTTGGAAATAATGAAAGTCGGCGTTTATGATGCAGTGAGCACGTACAATGACGGGAATATAACAAAACGTTACGTATTCGAAAAACTTGTCATCCCCGCTGGCACAAATTGCGCAAATTCTCTGCGGTCAATCGACGAAAGCACGTGCCAAAAAGCAGAAATAGCAACGTACAACATAATCAAAGAAGATCGACAGATGAGAGCCTCAGCAAGGAAGAAATTGGAGGAAGATAATGTATTATATGAGGACGTTCTTACTTAGGGGGCGTCTTCTGAGCTCCGCGCGCTGTGAACACTTCAATTTTGAAATACCGCTGTGACTGTTCTATTTATGGTAAGCGCTTGGGATAAATTTTTTTGAGTTGAGGATATAGTGTAGTTTTCAAAAATGCAAAAACCCCAAAACCGACTTTTTGGACCCAAGGACCCCGTCGTCTCCCCTTAAGGATTCCAACCAAATCGGTACTGGGCTTAGGTAGCAAAGATATAAAAATATTATATACAAAGAATAATACCCTAAGGTATAATTGCTGCGAATCTTTTAAACTTGATGGTTTAAAAGAAAATCGATATGGAGCGTGGTAAATTACCACTGGTAATCGTTGCTGAGTGAATACCCCCATATCGCCTTGTCATCAGAAACACCCCACATTGTCATCTCAAGCCCTTTGTTTACTACTCGCTCAGCGAATCCCGGAGTTAGTTCTGGGGGGTGTTTCTCTTGTGATTTTATGGCTCTCCTGAATAAATTAAAACGCTGCAAATTTTACACAAGGGTTTATTATTCTGTGATATAGGTTACTTGTACAGACATTTAATTCTGTCAATAAAAAAATTTAAAAAAAATTTTTTTTTGATTTTTATATTTCAAAAAAAAAAATTTTGGGGGGGATTTTTTCTTCAAAAATGTGGTTTTTCAAAAATTCTTTAATTTTTACTCGAAAAATATTTAACTTCTTGGGATCCTTCAAAAATCCCATTTTTAGCCCCATGAAAGCCCTATAGATCGCCATAGTGAAATCAGATCGTTCCGGGACCCCCAAAAATGGATTCTATGTCCAAAAATACTTCGAAAACGACACCTAACTCGATCCCATAGCTAAAAGCCTTCAAAACACCCATCCTGTAGCCCCATTTTATCCCCATAGCGCCCCACGGGTTTGGGCGATCGGACTGAAAACCTTGCGGGCACAACTAGATGGTAAACCAAGTATTTTGCCAAATTTTCAGATTTTTAAAAAAATTCCTACTGCCCAAAACGGCCCGGACGGCGGACGGACATTTCGGATTTAGAATGTAGACCTCTTGAAACGGATAATGTCAAGTTTTGAGGCCGATCCGAGTCGTCGACCTCCGTCGCGAAAACATAGGTGTATTATTCCAAGAATAATTATTCTTTTTCTGGTTTATTAATAAACCAAAAATGACGATGTGGGGGTGTTGATCCTCGATATATTTCTACTTTCCGATCCAGATAACTCTATTAATCACAGTTAGCTACGGTTGCCTTACACGAATCAGCCTTCAGTAACTCAGTTGATGTACTATTGCTAGATACGTAATTTTGGAAGCGATAAAAAATGTAAATGCAAGTTTTGAAGCGAACATCTGAGACACTTCTGAGTAGAGCTTGAACGTACTTGTATTGTACGTAAAAATTTTGCTTTTAAATCTGCATCCTTTCTTCCGTGAGGCGGGACAGAAAGAAGCTTCTACCATCGCGGAATCAAAAGAAACGAAGACGTTTAATTAGGGTTGTCTTGAAGTCTGGCTGCCTCTTTTGGGTCAAGTCCCCTTCAAAGACGGGAACCCCGACAGCCAACGTAATGTAAGATTCATTTTAGGTTGAAAACCGTAAAATTCCGCGGCTTTTTGAACCTGGAAACGGCTTTTTTTCAGAGGAGAAACACGCCAGTTTGAGTAAAGGGATGAAAGGGTGGGGGGAGGCAACGTGGTCCGCATGAAGGAAATTAACTAAAGGACAAAGCATCTTCCTTAATTAAATGCAGGGAGTCTTGTAAAGTTCTTATAACGTGTCCTTCATTCAGGGTAACATTTTAATTTGCAAGAAGTTCTAGAACATCTCTCTTCCACTCAAAACTTGAAAGGTAAGTACCTACCTATCTTAAGCCCAGGCTTGTAATGCTTCACGTTAGTAAACAAATAGCCTCTCCCTTCTACAGCAAAATTTGCTGTAAAATGAAAGTCGGTTAATGCAATTAATTAATTTTTTATATAAATTCAAACGTTCACAGTTCAGCAAGGGGAGGCAATGGACAGTTTTTGCTAACATTCAAATTGGCTTCTCTTGGCTTTGAAAAATGCATGTTTTTACCTGATGCACTGGAATCTATATTGGCAGTCTGAATATACCCTAACGCTCTTTTTATAAAAGAACAGAAGTCATGCCTTTTTGTGAAAGTATTTTTGGGTCTCGTGTCCCCCGGAGTGTGGGAGACAATGGACTTGAAATAGGGAGACGTTGGACGCCTCATAAAATTTACTAATAAGATTTTATTGACCACTATAAAAGTAAAATTGTGGTAACAACGGCTGACATCACAAGTCATTCTCAAAATTACATTCAAAACGCTGTCAATTTTACAAAAAAAAAAGGTTTATTATTCTTTTTTAATATCAAATAATAGGGAATAGGGAATAGGGATGACAGGTACAGAAAAAATCGTTCAAAAATAAATTTTTCAATTAAAAATTATTTCGAAAAAAACATTTTTGAAACAAATTTCCTGCACAATGGGTTGATGTGGCACTCAAAAAAATGGATTGTACGTCCAAAATTACTTCAAAAACGACACCCATTCGACTTCCTGGCATTCTTCAAAAGCCCCATAGATCCTTAAGATGAAGTCGGATCGTTCTGCGACCCCCAAAAATGGGTTCTACAGCCAAAAAACTTCGAAAGCGACACCTAACACGGCCCCCGAGCCGAAAACCTTAAAAAAACCTTCCCCTAGCCCCAGTTTAGCCTCACGGGGTTGGGCGATCGGGCTAAAAATCTTGCGGGCACAACTAGATGGTAAACCGAGCATTTTTCCAACATTTCAGATTAAAAAAAAAAAAAAAATCCTACAGCTCAAAACGGCTCGGACGGCGTATGGTAGACGAATATTTCGTTTTGGAATCTAGAAATCTTTTAAACCAACCCCCTTAGTAGTCCAGGAAACGAAGGTTTTAAGGTAGAAATAAATAGAACCCAAACCAAAATTGGTACAGATGTAGGGGGAGGTATCCTAATTAACATACTCAAAGTCCTGGGGGGTGGGGTATGAGCTCTAGGAGGGGGGGGGGGGGGGTCTCCAAAGGTCCCTTTTTCAGGTTTTTCGTGAATATCTCGGAAACGGTGCCTTTTTCGATGAGCCTTGCCCCATAGTAAATAAAAGTTGATACAATTCTCTGCAACTTTTATTATATACGTTTTATCGAAATTCCGAACCGTTACAGAGATATATGCATCGAAAAATGGAGAAATTATGAAAATTAGGTTTTTAGCTCACGTTTTTCGGATAACTTGGTTGATTTGCGTCCAAACGGTTGATCTGAGAAAAACGTTCTCTTGGAGAAAGTTGTAGAGCATCAAATTTCCTTGGATAGAGCAAATGCCCCTCCATCTGGTCCTGTTATCGATTTGAGGGTAGAACACTTCGCCCGTCCCATCAGGCACTCCGAGTAGGACATACGCTCTGACACTGGTTTGGATTTTCATCCGCACCATTTGGCTGTTCATGAGGATTGAACTCCAGCCCTTTCCTCTTTCTACCTAAAAGCTTTTAAGTTGGTCCATCCACCAGCCTCCACCAGGACTTTATGAAGCCTGGGAGATCTCCCAACCTTGTTTCAACTATGCCCCAAGGAGTACAGGTGACGTGCCTCAGGGACAAAAAGCGGAGCCGTGCGAGCGCACTACATGTGCACAATACAAGCTCCGCACACTCTGGTTTGGCGTGACAGAAACGTCCGGAACACGACCAAGATGGTCGTTGATACGAACGTGGAAAGCCGGCGTCGAGCTGGTTCGCTAAGATCCGACGACGGAGTGTTCCGCAATTTTGGCGGACACTACGAAATTATATATAAGGATGCCAAATTTTGAGGCCGATCTGATTTCCAAGAATAATATACCAAAACTGGACTTGCCTGTCATAGATACTAAGCTCCTCAATTAATGAAATTATTACATTTATCTATCTTTTCAAACGTTCAAACTAATTGCGTTAATCGATCGAGTTTCTAATTTGGGTTAACCTGTAATCACTTACTTCAAAGAAATTAATTGACACTGGTTTGGATTAATTGTTAAGACTTCCCTTGAATTCATATCAGATGGCAACCGGATTCTATTAAGACCAACCAAAGAGAGTTTAATCGTGTTTAAACTTGAACTTGACGAGCCTCTCACCTCTGAAAGCTCGACACCTGTGCAAACAGCTTAAAAGTCGCTTCCTTCCCGATTGGAGTTGAACTTGACCGTTTCTCGCATTTCAAAGGGAGGATCAAGAAATGTGCTGCTTAATTGGTAGGTACTTTCTGAGGAAGGTAGGTAGTAAACTAATCTTTTTTTTGTTGAAAAGTCAACTTCATTACCAGGGCAAAAATATTGCAGTCAACCATACCGAATGGTATTAAGATTCCAATAATGCTTCGTAACGGCGACAACAGTTTTGGTAGAAAGCGGTTTGGGAAAGAACATGAATTTGAACGGCCTCTGCGACGTGAGGTGCTGTCCGAAGCCAGAAACCTTCACCAAGTACCACGGATGGAGAGACCCAGACCTCGCAAACAAGCCAAGAGTCCGATCCATTCCAAACAGAGTAAAAAGGTAAGAATGCAATTGTGGGACTAAAATTCTTGAACAGCGTAAAAGGAATGGTTTTATCGATTGCAGGTTCTTGGTGAATTTGAAAAGTGGTAATACTGCTGAAAATGAGGTAAAACCGAAGGAAACACATTCTGTAGATAACTACAGACCCTCCATGGCAGCTTCAAGCACATGCACTAAAGGATCGGGGTCTCGTTTGAATGCAATGCATGAGTACTCACCAATGATGGTACGTAGTAATTTTGCGGACACCTTTACGTCAGGATGAATAGTGATATGGTTTTTTTGGTTTATTATTCTTGGAATGAGGGTGCACCTCCACTGGAAGCGTTTTGAGGCGACGACGCGATGACGCGTTTTCGTCCGTATACGCGCGACTAATCCCATTGTGTGAAAATGAATCATATGATAGTGAGGGTGGGGGGGTATTTTCGGAAGAAACAGGATCAAAATTCACTCAGAACAAAAAAATATTGCTATAAATTAACCAGTTTGAAAAAATTTACCTATTCTAAATATCTGTATCTCAAAAACTGTTGGATCTACAGAGATGGTTTTGGTCTCAAATTGTAGCAAATTTAGTCTACTTTAAAAAGGTATTTCGAAGATATTGTCAAAAAACTAGTCCATCAGCGTTAAAATCGCCAAAAACTGAAATAAAGTCGAAAATTTCACGGTTTTTTCGATTTTTGAAAAGGTTGCGTTCAGCGCTCGAGGTCACAAACGTGGATTATTCATTAGGCCAACATCATAAACAAGTGAGCAAAACTAAAGACTAATTATGGGTCCTCCACTGCACGCGACGCGAAGAGGCGTTTTCAGGCGGTTTCACGCGACGGGCGACGGATCCCATTTCAGGCGGATCATTCGTCCGTATACGTGCGAAAAGCCCCCCCCCCCCCGCACGCCATCCTCTACAGGTATTCTGCCATTTTTCTCTTTGAGATAGGTAGTAAAAATTTTAAAAACGCTGCAAATTTTACACTAGGGTTTATTATTCTTTGATATAGGTTACTTGTATAGAAATTTGTGTCAATGAAAAGCGTTTTTGAAAGAAAAAATTTTTTGATTTTTTTTTTTTTTGATTTTTTTTTTTTTTTTTTTTAATAGCACAATAAAACTTTATTCAAGGAATATGAGCAAAAATCACAACACCACATGTTGTTTTTTTATTTGCTTTTTTTGTTTTTTATTTGCAAAATATTTGACCTCCTGGGATCCTTTAAGAATCCCATTTGCAGCCCCATGAAAGACCTATAGATCGCAACAGTGAAATCAAATCGTTCCGGGACCCCAAAAAATGGATTCTACGTCCAAAAATACTTCGAAAACGACACCTAACTCGATCCCATAGCCAAAAGCCTTCAAAAAACCCTCCCGTAGCCCCATTTTAGCCCCATAGCGCCCCACGGGTTTGGGCGATCGGACTGAAAACCTGACGGGCACAACTAGATGGTAAACCGAGTGTTTTGTCAACATTTCAGATTTAAAAAAATTCCTACTGCCCAAAACGGCCCGGACGGCGGACGGAAATTTCGGATTTAGAATGTAGACCTCTTGAAACGGATAATGTCAAATTTTGAGTCCGATCGGAGTCGTCGACCTCTGACCCGTAAACGTAGGTGCATTATTCCAAGAATAATAAACCATAATGAAGTTTGACTACCTAACTTATTTTGTCGGGAATGTTGATAGAGTGGTCTTCTCGCTAAACCGCTTAGTTTTCGATTTATAGCTGGAAAACGGCAAAAAGTCCGAATAAATCGCAGTTTTTTAGGCCCTTTTGAAGTGATCACAAGGCTATAAAAGCCAAAAATGCGTACAAATGGGTGGGTAGAAACTACCCAGCAAAGTTGCTTAAAGTCCGGAATGTTTGCAAGCCAAAACCACCAGATTCAATGGTTTGAATTCTTCTCCAAGTGCATGCCAATTCTGATGCCATTGATGATTTTCTAGGCTTTTGATCAGTCTGAGAATTCCTACTGCGTACATCATCATTCCGAGCGGGTCGCCTTGGGTTCCCTCTTCGCCCAGTAGGGTTATGTCATTGGTTAAATTTCAAATAGGTACAAGGTTATGTCTCAATTTCAGATGAACGTCCATGGAAATAAAATGGCGTGCGAAGACTGGCGTAAATGGGCCAGGCTAAGCAAGGCGCTCATGTCCCACACCGGCACCACCGTCATTAGATGCGAGACATGCGATTATCCATACGACAGCACCAAACGCCGCAAACCCCCTCATATTTTCCGTCCAGTAATCGTTTGCCTGCCGCGAAGAGGAGCCAAAGATATAGGACCGCACTTCTCCAAGATGTCTTTGCCTGGGATGAAGAACAATCCGTCGGCTAAAGTGAACAAAGTGACGCGGATGAAAAGAAGAAGAAGCTCTACTGAGTTGTACAAAGGTCTGGTATCTGTGGACTGAGACGACTCGAATTGTAACCAAAATGCAATTTGATAGATATTTGCCAATTGAAATGAAAACCAACAAATCAATAAATTGAATTTCGTGACCACACTTGCACGTCGTAAGAATTTATTACCTACATCAATACAGGAATACAGGGCTTTGCTCCTCTCCAGAGTGAGGCTGTCGAGAAGACTCTTTCCGTGTGATGGTTATGGAGGGATTGGTCGCCCATGAATGTTCAAAGTCTACGACACTGAAAGAAGATTATTGTTGTGAGAGAGAAGTGGTATAATATACCGCCTCAGTGCAACAGTGCAACAACTCAAAAATTAGCCGTTTTGAGTTATTACTACCTTTGGATTCAGCATGTTGAGTAGATTCCAGAGCACTACAAATATAAGTCAAAATAACATTTCAAACTAGGTTGAAAGTAGGTTGTTGTATTGCTTTGGCAGAATTCAGATGATTTTCCAGTGCAATACAGTAACATGTCGTCTTATCACAAAACGTCAATTCTGTCTTCAGAGCAACAGAGTGACCTCTCAAAATGTTACTGTGTTGCACTCGTGGTAGCAGTGCTACCGTAGCACTGGTGGCTTCAGGGCACTGCTCTCTGTTACTCTGTGCCAACAGAGTTATTACAGCCTTCATAATTATTTTGGCACAAAAAATAAGGAAACGGACTGTTCCCATCATGAAAAACAACCCAGACTGATAAATAGAAGTAAGAAATGAAGAAAATCAAACTTAGGAATGTCCACACTGAAGAAAAATATCGATATTCAATATATCGATAGTTTTAAAAACAATATCGTTTTACTAGGTCGATATATCGTAGAATAATATCGATATTCGATATATCGGAAATTAGTCCAAATTTAAAAAAAAAATCAATGCCTTTCACGACTTTTGATTACTAGTAAATAAATTAGGGTTATAAATTCTTCGAATAATCTGTAATGAGTAGGTAAAATCAGTGAAACAATAACTAATAAATTATTTATTTGCTTAGTTTATAATGTTCTGACAAAACATTCAGTACATTGCACAAAAATGAATTGCGTTGATCTGCTCACCAACATTAATTAGGTACCTACATTATTAACTCTTCACACATGTGATTGTGAACCAATTCGGTAAAGGGATTAGGAAATGAATTGAAAGCCGAGGTCTATTAAACATAGTATTTGATTTGAAATACTTTCAGTACAGTTACCAACACGTTCTTTGTTCCTATTTCTAGCTGGTGTTCGGATTTATGTCGGATCTCTCTTAAAATTTTTTTTTTTAATATTTAATATCGGTTCACGATATTTTAAAAATAATATCGATATATCGATATATCAGTGGAAAAAATATCGCCCAAAAATATCGATATTTCGATATATCGATATTTTTTGAGCATCCCTATGGTAGAAATCTGCATGACATACGCCACAACACCGTAATGTGCAATAATTATTGTGGAAGGCACATTTTTGCGTGTGAGGTTTGACTCAAACTCAGAACTCCGCAGTGCAGTACAGTAACAACTCGGAACATTTTTTTTTGTTAATTAGAGTTTCATACTTATTTTATAGTGAAAAATATTTGGAAGCACTTGGTGTGAAGCACAAATACGTGGAGAATAAGGGTAATGTGGATTTACGCCAGTTGATACATTTGGTGGTGGGTTACAAAGGCATAACTGCTGGCCAAAATCTTCACCCTCAATTTCCTCGAAATGACAATTTTTGAGTTGTTACACTATTGATCTGAGGCGGCTATTATTTCATGCATCAAAAAACGTTACAAATTTCGTATTAAGTGTTACAGAAATAGTATTGTCTGGCAGTAGGCAGAGCCCGTGTTGCCAGACAAGAGTAGTGCAGTTCCTTCAAGGAAATTTACTTAAATCCTGATAGTCACTTAGGTATCAGGAATATGTTAAATGATCATGAAGGAATTGGTAATATTTGTTAAATATTCATAAAATAACAGTTGTTGAATCGGTGAGTGCAAAAACCACTTCAGTAAAAAGAAAATTCTAAAATTTGTTTTTTATGGAAACTACGAGGGTCGTCCAGAAAGTAAGTTTACAACATTTTGCAAAAACGAAAAATTCTTGTATTCCAATGAAATTCACAGAATACTTTAATAAACTATTTTTCTACTTAGTCCCCGTTGAGTTCGACACATTTCTGTAGCCTGGGCACCAGTTTTTTATGGCAGTGTCATAGACCTCCGCCGCCACCTGTTTCAACCACTTCTGAACAGCTTGCTGGACCTCTTCATCGTCTGCAAATCTTTTTCCTCCCAGAAACTCCTTCAATTTATTGAACAGATGGAAGTCAGATGGTGAATAAGGAGGGTGGTTGATAATGTCCCGTCCAAACGAAGTCAAAAGTTCTTTGGTGACTCGAGCAGTGAGGGGCCTGGCGTTGTCGTGGAGGAGGCAGATCCCCTATGGTTCTGAATCGCCCTTTTGAGTTTTTTTAAGGGTATTGCAGTGAGCGTCGGCATTAATAGTCGTCCCTTGCGACAAGTTCGACCAAAAGGGCATCCTTCTGATCCCAAAACACAGTTGCCATTCTTGTTGACTCCTAATTTTCTCACCTTTATCAAAGAATCATCAACCCTCGTGTAAAATTTGCGGCGTTTTCAAGTAATTTTTGCTAAGCATCGAGCATGATTATTGAAAAGCTCAAATCCTGACGTGTTCGAGTCAACTTGACTTCCCACCTACAGGAGAATGCACCCTTCATTCCTGTGCCGCTACACACTTTATGGTAATCGGCCCAATCGAAGTTGTTCTAACTTGCGAACCGCCTCCTCGACCGTGCTAGTTAGCGAGTAACAAAGGGGTATCGGTTTCAAGGGCTTTACACATGGGGGGCACGAAACCGCAGACTCAGCCACATTTCTTCGTCTGAAAAGGAGGGAAGAGCCAAAGAAATTGCCTTAGGCAAATGTACTTACGTTCTCCGACAACTCAGCTAGGCCTTTTATATATAGAAAAGCAACCCTCCGGAGCCTGTTATCCCAGATTCTCAGTGAAGTAGGTATCTCAAGGAGAATAAGGTAAAGTGGGGTAAGTGCGAGGTATGGTTTGTAAAGTTCAACTTCAACAAAACCACAAGAATCAGCCTTTGACGATCCGTCAATTTTTATTTTTGCCCAGGATACCTCTGAGTCTGCTGTTTTTCGATGTACGATTGATTCTTCGTAGCCCAGTCCCATGGCGAGCATCATGACCGAAATACCTGCCCAAGTTCGACTTACGCACTTGCCCCATTCGAAGTGGGATAAGAGCTTAACCGGCCTGTTCAATCTTTGGAACGCTTATTGTGGTTTCACGGGGGCAAGTGGAAACAAGGAAATCTCTCAATGATCCTTTAGCGATTTGGAGATTCGAAATACAAGAATTCATAGGGTACCTCATCAACATTTACAGATCATCAAGTCAGTGGCAATGGAGAGAAAATTGAAAAATCACTATTTATTTATTTATTCATAAAACATAAAAACATTTTCACAATAAGGCAGAGAGTCATGATTTGTATACATAGGAACCAATTTTTCTTGATTTGGCCTATAATAGGTCTCTGACCTGTCCAGGCCTGTCATTCCCTTAATAGCTATTGAATATTACATATCAATTAAATTTACAATTTATAGCGACTCAAAATATAATTTGTATTTTCTAAATTCTTAAAATAAAGTAGCGCTTCTTTTTTGAAAATTGACGACCTCGCGGTCCTCAACGAGAAAGGCAGGGTTTCAAATAGCGCAGGCGCAAGCCAGGGTAACTGCCGAGTGAAGAAGTCAACTTTTGGATGAGAAATTCGCAAAATGGTTGTCTGACTAGTCCTTGTATTTTTTACCACCTGCCTTTTTACCGCTGCCTAAACGCGTCCCGAGATTTGAAAACGTAATTTACTAGTCTATAAACATAAGTTGCCGTAGGTGGTAGGACATCGAGCTTGAAATACAAGGTTTCTATTGGTGTGCGCTGATAGGATTTGGTTGCTATCCGTAGCACAGCGTTAATTGCCACCTCAATGCAACGAAAATTGCTTGAGTAGGCACCACCCCAAATTATTATGCCATAAATTATAATACTGTAAACATACGAATTGTACATCATGCGGAGATTATCCCTCGATAAAAAATTTCTTAGGATGATGAAGAAGTGGTAACATTTTTTAATTCTCCCCTCCAAGTTCTGAATGTGTTCATGCCACTTTAGATGTTGATCCAGTGTAAGCCCAAAATATTTTAGGCTTCTAACTTTTTCTAACGTTCCACAGGAGCATGCTGTTTTTTGCGCGCACTGATCTTTGTGAATCACTAATTTCGAAAAGTCTGGCTGACCAGTCTTATTGATAGAAAACGTGATGTACTTTGTTTTAGTTATGTTCACGGTTAGGCCATTCAAGTGAAACCATTTCAGGACTTTCTCCATAACTCGTTCCGCCTCTGAATGGACTTCTTCCCATGAGTTTCCTTTCAATAAAATGGCTATGTCATCTGCAAAGGCAACGAATTTGCCTGAGACATCCAGAGCAAACATATCATTGACGAATACAGGAAATAAAATAGGGCCTAGTACTGATCCTTGAGGTACTCCGGTGCTTTTAGGTGTGCTCCTTGAGGTGCTTTTAGCCGTCTGAATTTGTACAAACTGTTTTCTGTTCGAGAGGTACGATCCGAACCATCTTAAGGCCACCCCATCCAGCCCAAGTCTTTCCAATTTTAGCATAAGCCTTGATATTTCTATGGAGTCAAATGCCTTGGAGAGATCTATGAAAACTCCCATTATTTTGAGATTGTTGTTCATTGATTCTGAGATATCTGCTGTTACTTCCACTAGGGCATCTTGTGTACTACGATTTTTTCGGAATCCGTATTGTGTAGCAGCTAATAGGTTATTTTTTTCCAGGTAGTTAATCAGTAGGGCTTTTACTGTTTTCTCGAAAATTTTGGCGAAATTTGACAGTAAAAAACACTATTAAGTTTTACTGAATCCGTTCTAGACAATAATTAGTTGAATTCAATCTTTGCATGAGGTATTAGCCTCAAACTTTATTATCATCGAGCATGATCACCACCACTCACATACCCCTTCATGAAAAACCAATGGGGTAAGTGCATCGTCGGGCTCAACACTGATAGGAAACCGCTGCAAATTTTACACAACGGACTATTCTTTGTTATAGGTATAATTATTGTGCAAAAATTAACTTTGTGTCATTTTTCAAATTCTTTTACTACATTACCGACCCTAATTAGATAACGTTCCTCAGGGTGACTACGAAACGAGGACGACAACAAATCTTTTTTTTTATTGCAATTTGGCGATCAAATTTATAAATTTGTTTGTTTTTTAATTATCATTGCTGATACGATAATTGTTTAAATTTTTTCAAAATTTACTAAAATGCAACCCAACGTGACTGTTACCAAATCTGTCTATGCTGATATCGTGCTGCCAATGACCGGTCAAACTAAAATATTCAAATATATTCTGGACAATGGTTTCATCTCGGTGGAGATCATCAATTACGGAGCGACAATAGTTGCAGTGACAGTTCCCGACAGTGATGGGTTCTCCGACAACGTAGTCCTTGGATATGAGGATATCATAGGTGAGACCAAGTATGATGGATTTACACATTGTCTGGAGGAAGGTCGAAGGGCTGCCGCGGCCCTGGCGAAGGGACAAAAGTTGGCGTGCCCTGCCGCAACTGGGGCCATGGTGACAGCCCAAGGCCGGAATGAAGGTCCTTATAGATGTCCCACAGACATCTGGGTGAGATCCAAGGCTATGAGGACACAGTGTGCTGACACAGTGGGTCCGAATGGCCATTTTGGAAATCACCTCTCAAAACCCCAATAGAAGAAGTAAATTTGACGCTGATCACGAATATACCTACTTACCCCATGTCCCTATACCTAAAATTGCTTCTTAGAATTATTTTTTCCAAACTACCTAAAAAACACGTTTTTTAGTATATTTTCCCGTGTGGACGACAAGTAAGGATTCTCACGAAGTTTAAGCACAAAGAAAAGTTGAAGAGCAACAAATTTTGCGTCGATTGAACACCCGAAAATTCAAAATTGCTACGAAAACAAGAGCGTAGTTGACGATTTCATTCAAACAACACTATGATTTCTGATGGAACCCTGCAACATTGATGAATTCGATTGAATCCACCAAAAAAAAGTTTCTACAAAAATAAGACAGCCCCAGCAGATGATTAAATCGACACAAATTTTTTGTCGAAACACAACATTTTCTGAGCAGCAACCGTCGGAGGAAATGTCGGCCCAAATCCAAGGGTTCGCTGTTCAGTTTTCGAAAAGGTAAACTCGGCCCCCCTCTAAAGTAATTAAGATAACGAGGGGTGTCAGAAAGGAAAAGTTGGCCCAAAGTCAGTTAGTTCCTGAACGATAACGATAACGTATGTACACAGAGAACGTAATAAGATCTCAGCGAGCGTTCATCTCAAAATCGACCACTTCAACTTTTAAAACGCTGCAAATTTTACATTTTATTATTCTTTGATATATATAGTAGGTTAATTTTGCTTTTTAAAATAATTCTGTGTCAATAAGAAAATATTTTTGAAAAAAGATTTTTTAAATCCCCCAAAAATGGAGAATAATAAACCCTTGTGTAAAATTTGCAACGTTTAGTTTATTATTCTTGGAACAATACTCCTATGTAATCGCGTCGGAGGTCGAAAATTCTGATCGGGCTCAAAATTTGACATTATACGTTTCAAGATGGATAGATTCCAAAAACGAAACGTCTGTCCGTTTTTTTAACTTTTTCAAAAATATTTTCAAATGACCCAGAATTAATTTTTGCACAATTAATCCATGGCGTGTAATAAAATTTATTATACGTCATTTTATTTAATAAATGACGTATATAAGCCCTTAATTAATCCTTGGTATGAGGAATATTGAACCTCTCTAAAGACACATACCTGTATTTCATCAATACAATCCAACATTTATTTCAGGATATTTGCACACAAGAAATCCTTATTTGGGCGCTACGGTAGGAAGATATGCTCACAGAATAGCTGGTGCCGCTTTTAGTCTGAAAGACCAAGTGTACTACTTATCGAAAAACGATGGACACCACACCTTCCACGGAGGGGTACAAGGATTTGACCGGGTACGTAAAATTGAAAGCATTTAATGCTTTAATCGCCTACTTATTTGGGCCACTTTTTTAAAATGTCTAAGCTGGTCGAGTGATTGCATGGGGAGTCCTGAGGTGAAAGCGACTTGCACTATGCACGAAGAGTCCAGCTAGATGGAAGGGAGCGTAGTAGAGGGGTCCCGCTCTTACTAGTAGTGTATGGTGTTTATGCGCGAAGAGTTCCTGGGAAAAGTGTCGTGCGATCGTTCATAACATTGCTGCATTTAAGGAAAGATGTTGCCAGAGACTGGCTCTGAGCCACCAAGCTCGGATTTCTGGATTTTTTTAGAGCTGGTTCGCAGCGTTAGCTGAACAGCGAGAGACAGAGACTGGCTAATGGTCACCAAGCTTTGTTTTAGGATTTCCAGGAGCTGATTCAGCATGACTAACTAAGGATGTTGACCGGAACGAGTCAAGATCCACCAGGCTCTGATTGTGGGTTTACAGGAGCTGGTTTAGCTTTGGTCTCGACAAATGGCAGAGATGTAAGCAGAGACTGGCTATAGGTCTCCCACAAGAGTATTGCCCTCCGACCCTGAGCTCTGGTGGCCACAAAAGGCAACACGGATGTGGCATCCTGAGCACTGCTCTTGAGAAGGGATTTTCTTTTTTTTCTGCTGGCAACATTGTCTCGGCTTGCCGTTGTTTTGTTTTCGTCTCCCCATTGTGTGTTTTGATTTTGTGACGATAATATCGTCACAATATATTATGTCTTATCGTGAACCTTATTCTTCCTGATAACTGCACAACAACAACACTAAAACAAGTTAGGTTCTTTTCAATTATGCGATATTCAAAATTTTTTACTTAATGAAACAGTTGGGGGGGGGGGGGGGGGAGAAGTGTTGCCCTTTGGAAAGGAAAAACGTAATGGAAGGGAGGAATTTTGTGAGCTCAATAGTTCGAATTCCTCCACCAGAGCTCGGGGTCTATTCAATATTCTTGTCGTAGGACTATTATAGCTGGTAAGCTCTGATTTTTGGATTTCCAGCACACTTTTCAGCTTATCTCCTGAGAAAAGGTGCGACTCTTCTGGCATAAAATATAAATTCCTAGCCCAGAATTTGAAAGAAATGGTCAGGGGGGGGGGGGGGGGGTGCGCATACTTGAAAAGGGGCGGAGGAGAGATGGCGAGGAGGGCTGGAAACGCCCAAAGCTTCTCAATATTAATATCTTATTTTAAAAAAAAGAAGGCTCGCAAAAGGAGCATCTGGCTGGAGCACTGACAAATCGTTGATAAGCTGTGATGATTTACCTGAAGAAATTTGGTTGATGTATCCATCCTCCTTGGCTCTTCGGCCTTAGTACGGTGGGGTTGTTCTGGAGGCTGTAGGGGAGAATAAAAAGGGCTTCTTCCGAGTTTTCGACCACTATATTAGGCCATCTTCAGGGTTAGGGTACTGCAAAAACAACAAATTGATCATGTCAATCCCGATCCATAGTATCACCTATGCCCGCTCCCACCGCCATAATAGAACTCCATGACTGAGGTGGAGAGCAACCCTCACAAATGTAAATTGCCAAGGTTCGGATCAGTTGTCAATATACTTAACGTTAGACAGAACTACCTATTAACGGAGCCTCATTGTTACATGATAAGTAACTGTGTGTGTTGGTGGGGGGGGGGGGGGGGGTCAAATTAAATCGCCCGGGCTAGCAAGGGCTGGTCAAAACTGCCTATCCGCCCTTGGGCGTGACGGTCCGTAAAACGTGCTGGATCGTCACAGTGCTGGATAGGAACTGAATAAAAATATTTAAAAAACTAATGGTTGGCAGAGAGACGACGGCCAAACAAACATTCACAGAAGCTGACTGGGATCACTGCCTGAGTAGAACTGAACTGGCAGAATTTGGTAGGAGAATTTGGAACCCTCCTGCTCTAATGAAATCCCCCTCTCCTTGTCGTCATGTTGGTCGTAGAGTGAGGAAGGCAGATTCCTGCCAGGTGCTCCCAGCCGGGTAGGCTGGTTGACAGTTGCCGGGAGGATACCTACCCGCCTCCACTATTATTAAATAAAAAAATTTTGATAGTATCAGTTTCATCAACTTTTCTCAGACCAGCCTGTATTTAATGTGTAATTATTGTTTTTAATTGTATTTCTTGAATGATAATGTGCTTATTGTTTTTGAATAGAAAGTGTGGGCTCATCGCGTGGAGGACAGCACAGTGGTGATGACTTACAGAAGTTACGACTTGGAAGAAGGATTCCCTGGAGACCTCTGCGTCACCGCTCGATTCATACTGACCAACCAGAACCAGCTGATAGTCGTGTACAAAGCCATACCATCCAATATGACGACGCCAGTCAACATAACGAATCAACTGTATTTCAACTTGAGCGGCGACGTAGGTTTATTTTCGTCGTGAATACTAACGGTATGGTAAGGTAGAAACAGGTAGAAACGGTTCAAATTTGGACATATTCCGCCCTCGTTCAGAGTTCCTCCCGCCGGAGCCTCCAAACTAAGACGTGATTTCCACAGGCCAAAATCAATGTTGAAAGGAGAAACTTTGGACTCCTTTGAGGAATCCGCTCAACGCAGTCTCAACAAACGAAACTAACTCACTTTCAAACTCGGGCCAAAATGTTGTGCTGCCTCTGTACATTCCTCCTCTTGTCCATTAAGATCAACAATACCCTGTTTTCTGTTTAGGGCTCATCTAAAGTTTGAAACTCGTCTGACTAAGTGATTTGATTGAAATACATTGTTAGGCTGGCTACTTGACTAACTGAATATCGATCGAACTTAGACATTATCAAAAGAAGGCATCTTTGAAATTTTAAAGTATTTATTTATAGGTACCTACTATACTTTTTGGTTTATTATTCTTGAATTCTTAACGGCCTCAAAATTTGACATTATCCGTTTCAAATTGTCTAGATTCCAAAAACGAAACGTCCGTCCGCTGTCCGAGCCGTTTTGGGCAGTAGGAATTTTTTTTAGATCTGACGTTTTGACAAAATACTCGGTTTACCATCTAGTCGCGGGGCTCTGTGGGGCTAAAAAAGGGGCTACAGGAGGGCTTTTTTGAAGGGTTTCGGCTATGGGGTCGAGTTAGGTGTCGTTTTCGAGGTATTTTGGGACGTAGAATCCATTTTTGGGTGTCCAAGGACGATTCGATTTCACCCTGGGGATCTATTGGGCTCTCATGGGTCTGCAAATGGGATCTTTGAAGGATCCCAGGGGGTCTAATAATTTCCGATTAATTTTGAACGCATATTCCATTTTTCAGTCCCAAATTTTTTTTCTTTTTTTTTCAAAAATATTTCTCTAATGGCCTTTAACAAAGAATAATAAACCCCTGTGTAAAATTAGCAGCGTTTTAAAAATATTTTAGACGACAATTTAAAATTGATCGAAATTTGAAATGGCTTTGAATAAAATCCTTCTGGATCCGATTGTGGTTGGTAAAAGTTAATGATTCCGACACGTTGCACGTTAATTTTGGACTGTCCTGATTTCAATGCAAACGTTTCGAATAATTACGGCATTGTAGACGAAAACGTCAACAGTTTCGCATGCCTACCGCTAATAGCGCGGGTTGAGTAGTAATTCGGTTCGACCGAATACATTATGCAGATCCCTTCACGGTTTGTCGAATATTTGACCGCTTAACGCTAATTACTGAAATTTGCATGCATTTCATATACGAATGGAGAGTATTGTTTGCTTTTGGGGGATTCTCTCTTTGTCAAATCCCTGCGTTGCACGAGAATAGAATCTGACAAACTTCAAAGTAACATTGAGCTAGGATTCTATAATATAGAGTCTGCATATGACTGTTAATTATCGACTTAGCACGATTCATTGGGCTTTTGGTTTCGTGTCGGTGTTGATTGCCCTCAAAATTTGTCATTATACGTTTCAAGATGTGAAGATTCCAAAAACGAAATGTCCGTCGGCTGTAAGCGGCGGTACTCGATTGCTGGGAGGCCGTCAGGCGCGTCGGGGCCTCCAATGAGATTAGGCCCCTACTAGGAGGGAGTACCTACCACGTTTGGACACAGAGGGGTGAAAACGCAACACGTTTGGCATCCAGTACGGCGAAAGTACACATTTGGCCATGAAAATTCTGCTATCATCAGAGAATTTCTTACCAATGGGTATCCAAGGCTTTCCAAGATGGTGGCGTGCTTTCCAGAGCTGTCCAAGGCTTGCTAAGCTCGTCCCAAGCTGACTAAGTTTCCAAGGCAAGCCAATATGGTGCAAAGCTGGATAAGACCTTGCAAAGTTGGGGCCAAGCTGGCCAAGGGTTTTAAAGACTTGCCAAGATGCTCCCAACTTTTCCACAGTTGGATCCAAAGCTTGTCTGGATGGCCTCCACGCTTTCCAGGCCTGCCCAAGCTGTTTAAAAAAAAAAAAAAAAAAAAAAAAAAAAAAAAACAATCAATTGCACCCCTCGGAGTTGAAAGCCGTTTTAACTTTGTCCAAAATAGGAATTGATCGCCGGAGTAGATCGCATTGGGAGTGGATAGCAATGACCCAGGTGACCAGACGGGTCATTCTTCATGTGGCCGATCGTGTTGCCTCTACCTGTAGCCGTAGAGGCTGCCATTGTAGCCTACTTAGGCTCTCCTCAGATGTCTTTGTGGCCAACCCTGACCGTATCCCATCTGGCCTCAGACCCCTTCTACTCGCCATTCAATAATGAATAGTTTTTGGTTTATTATTCTTGGAATAATACACCTATATTGGTGGTTAGTTTTCGCGACGGGGGTCGACGACTCCGATCGGGCTCAAAATTTGACATTATCCGTTTCAAGAGGTCTACATTCTAAATCCGAAATGTCCGTCCGCCGTACGCCGTCCGCCGTCCAGGCCGTTTTGGGCAGTAGGAATTTTTTTAAAAATCTGAAATTTTGGCAAAATACTTGGTTTACCATCTAGTTGTGGCCGCAAGGTTTTCAGTCCGATCGCCCAAACCCGTGGGGCGCTATGTGGCTATAATGGGGCTACGGGAGGGTTTTTTTGAAGGCTTTTAGCTATGGGATCGAGTTAGGTGTCGATTTCGAAGTATTTTTGGACGTAGAATCCATTTTTGGGGTCCCGGAACGATCCGAGTTCACTGGGGTGATCTTTAGGGCTTTCATGGGACTAAAAACGGGATTTTTTAAGGATCCCAGGATTTTGAATATTTTTCAAGTAAAAAATAAAGAATTTTTGAAAAAAAAAATTTTTGAAAAAAAATCAAAAAAAATTTTTTTTTAGATAAATTTTTAAAAAAAATTTTTTCATTGACAGAACAAATTTCTGCACAAGTAACGTATATCAAAGAATAATAACCCCTTGTGTAAAATTTGCAGGTTTTTTTTTTTTTTTTTTTACCCTGAAGAAACGGAGAAGGTAGAATTCATTTGGAATTCATTTCATTCAATTTTCAGCTCGATCGCCCAAACCCGCGGGGCTCTGGGGGGCTAAAAAGGGGCAACGGGAAGGGGTTTTGAAGGTTTTCGGCTATGGGGTCGAGTTAGGTGTCGTTTTGGTTTATTATTCTTGGAATAATACACCTATGTTTTCGCGACACGGGTCGACGACTCCGATCGGCCTCAAAATTTGACATTATCCGTTTCAAGAGGTCTACATTCAAAATCCGAAATGTCCGTCCGCCGTACGCCGCCCGCGTCCGGGCCGTTTTGGGCAGTAGGAATTTTTTTTTTAAATCTGAAATTTCGAGAAAATACTTGGTTTACCATCTAGTTGTGCCCGCAAGGTTTTCAGTCCGATCGCCCAAACCCGTGGGGCGCTATGGGGCTATAATGGGGCTACGGGAGGGGTTTTTTGAAGGCTTTTAGCTATGGGATCGAGTTAGGTGTCGTTTTCGAAGTATTTTTGGACGTAGAATCCATTTTTTGGGGTCCCGGAACGATCCGATTTCACTGGGGCGATGTTTAGGGCATTCGTGGGGCTAAAAATGGGATTTTTGAAGGATCCCAGGATGTTAAATATTTTTCTAGTAAAAAATACAGTTTTTGAAAAAAACACATTTTTGAACAAAAAATCAAAAAAAAAATTTTTTTTGAGATAAAAATCCAAAAAAAAAGTTTTTTATTTTATTTTTTTCATTGACGGAATTAAATTTCTGCACAAGTAACGTATATCAAAGAATAATAAACCCTTGTGTAAAATTTGCAGCGTTTTTGAAGTTTTTGGACGTGGAATCCATGTTTAGGGGTGCCAGAACGATCCGATTTCACCTTCGAGATTTAAATGGTTTTGATGAGCTACAAATGGGATTTTTGATGGATCTGAAGAGGTCAAATAAGGCATTGTTTTCCGAGATATTTTGGACGCAAAACCCTTTCTTTGTAATCCCACATTGGTTCAAACATTGTAAAATCTGCAGCGATTTTTATGATGATGATGTTTTTTTTAACGTTTTTATGATGACTTTTTTACATTTTTTTAATGATGATTTTAGTTTACATCAAACGTTTCGGAACATCAAGTGAAGGTGTACTCGGAATATAAAGCTGTTATGCAAGAAGAGGACGAAATTCCAACAGGTATTGTGCTACGTTGGGTTGGTTAAGTTCTGCTCTGCCAAGCCATAGACGTGATGAATGCCGTTGTCTTAGGGGAAACTGAAGAATTGGACAGCTCGGCAGACCTCAGAAAATACACTCCGGTGGCGACCGTGATGGAACAGAGCGACGGGGACAAAAGCGGGAAACCTCCGGCTGACGCTATGAAGGTGGAGTCCGCCTCGGCGTACGTCAAAGAGAACAACGCGGAAGCGACGTCGGCTGGGAGCAAGTTTACAGCAGGAACGTATTACTGTATTGAAGGCCTCGGCGTCCGTCCACATGCAAAGTGATTATCAGTAACTGTTGTCTTTGGGGGAAACAGGAGCTATTTGTGTGAAGCTTGCGGATTCACGCCTAACGAAAAAAATTGAAATGTAGTTCAACTAACTACTCTTCACTTCAGAGAATTGAATAATTTGTTGAAAATAACGTATTAAAAGGGCTTGGGGCACCCCTAGCTGTGGAAAATCACAATAATCTGTCAAGCATCTTCACAACTGAAGAGCCCACTAAGAAAGATGAGGATAACTTTTATTGTGAAAATGAGCGCATTTTTGGCAAGACATTCTCTTGACACGGTAGTTTAGATTTACCTACCTTATTTAGAATTAGATTTGAGCTAAATCAAATTACCTACCGTAAAAGTTCTGCAATGGAACGGTGAACTTGCTTGTATTTGATGAGTACATGAGAGGGTAGGTACTGCGAGAAGGTGAAAAAGCGTTGGGAGATTTCTCAAGAGTAAGTAAGACTGGGTGGGATGAGGGAAACACAGGAGCTCAACTCTAATAGGCCACAAGATGTCGAGAAAGTCTTGCAGGGGCGAGGAGAGGGAAACCGAAACTGCCTTCTTCTTGATTGGCGGATTATTCGGGCAATGCCTTTCGTGGAACCCTTCCCGTAACCTCCAATTCGTTTACCGCAGAGGAAATTCAACTCCGCACCTTCAGAGCTTCCACTTTCCCTCGAACGAGCGCTCGATTTCTTCTTGATCTCTTGCATTATGAACAGGTTTCCTTCAAAATAAACATAAAGAAAAGCGCCGAAATGAACGCCAACTTCAACCCGGTTTTCCCCAACTTATCCCCAAAGTTTCAGCGGTTCAGAATTCATAGTAAAAGAACAACTTCCTTTCACAAAATTGACTTTGGCTTATTAATCTTGGATTAATAATTAACACCTTCGGAGCTGCCTCAAAATTTGACATTATACGTTTCAGGAAATTCAGATTTCAAAAATCTAGTGTCCGTCCGCCGCGGCGCGCCCTCCGAGCCATTTTGGGCAGACGTTTTTTGTTTTTTGAATCTGAAATTTTGATCAAATACTCGGTTTACCATCTACTTGTCCCCGCAAGGTTTTCAGCCCGATCGCCCCAACCCGTGGGGCGCTGTGGGGCTAAAATGGGGCTACGGGAGGGGTTTTTGACGGGTTTTGGCTATGAGGTCGAGTTAGGTGTCGTTTTCGAAGTATTTTTGGACGTAGACTCCATTTTTGGGGTCCCGGAACGATCCGATTTCACTGTGGGGATCTATAGGGCTTTCATGGGGCTACAAATGGGATTGTGCTGATTGGCATTGTGTTTGAAAGATCCCAGGAGGTCAAATATTGAGAGAGAGTAAGAACAAAAAACGTTACAAATTTTACACAAGGGTTTATCATTATTTGATATAGGTTACTTGTGAATAATTTTAATTCAGTGTCAACGACAAAAAATAAAAATAAAAAACTTTTTTGGGATTTTTCCCTCATTTTTTTTTTTTTTTTTTTTTTTTTTCAAAAATTTCTTCCTATTTGAAAAATATTTGACCTGGGATACTTAAAAAATCCCATTTGTAGCCCCATGAAAGCCCTATAGATCGCAACAGTGAAATCGGATCGTTCCGGGAGCCCTATAAATGGATTCTACGTTCAAAAATACTTCGCAATGACACCTAACTCGACCCCATAGCCAAAAGCCTTCAAAAATCCCCTCCCGTAGCCCCATTGCAGCCCCATAGCGCCCCACGGATTTAGGCGATCGGGCTGAAAACCTTGCGGGCACAACTAGATGGTAAACCGAGTATTTTGACAAAATTTCAGATTTAAAAAAATTCCTACTGCCCAAAACGGCCCGGACGGCGGACGGACATTTCATTTTTGGAATCTAGACCTCTTGAAACGGATAATGTCAAAAATGTCAAAAAACAAATTCCGAAAAAGTTTTTTTTTTTTTCATTGACGCAGAATTAGTTTTCACACAAGTAACCTATATCAAAGAATAATTATTTGAGGGTTTATTATAAACCCTTGTGTAAAATTTGCAGCGTTTTATAAAACTAACGCTGCGAATCCCCCAACTTTTCAGACTCAAGGACGAACACAGTGGAAGGTCCGTACAAATTTTTTCTGACCAACCCTGCCTGCACTTGTCGGTTGGCAACGAACTGGGAGACGTCTCGAACGGCAAAGGCAAATGGAGCAGTCATTCAGGCATTCTGCTCCAAACCGGAAATTTTCCTGACGCAGTTCACCATGTAAGTTTGATTTCATCCCAATTATCGATTATTGTCGTACGACTGGAAAAACCTTTTCCTTCAGGACAAGTTCCCGACCCCGTGGGTCCAACCGAGGAAAACCTACCAGCACACGATACTGTACAAATTCCGGGTGAGTAAGTTGGACTGCTCGGACGAAGAGGACGGAGCTCCACGACCTCCTGTGCCAGCCGAAGATGAAGCGCTGCAGAAATGTTTCACCATTAAAAAAGAAGCGCCGAAAGAAAAAGAAGAACCAGCTCCTGTGACTGCATCAACTCCAAAAGCTGTATAAATTGCAATATAATTTCGGCAAATACCAACGTCAGATGAATTGACGATTCAATAACAAAATGAAATTGTTAAGACTTACTGTTATGAGGAGTCGGACTCAGAAAAATGACCCAAAAACGCTGCAAATTTTACACAAGGGTTTATTATTCTTTGATATACGTTACTTGTGCAGAAATTTAATTCTGTCAATAAAAAAATTTAAAAAAATTTTTTTTTGGATTTTTATCTCAAAAAAAATAATTTTTTTTGGATTTTTTAGTTCAAAAATGTGTTTTTTCAAAAATTCTGTATTTTTTACTCGAAAAATATTTAACATCCTGAGATCCTTCAAAAATCCCATTTTTAGCCCCACGAATGCCCTAAAGATCGCCCCAGTGAAATCGGATCGTTCCGGGACCCCAAAAAATGGATTCTACGTCCAAAAATACTTCGAAAACGACACCTAACTCGATCCCATAGCTAAAAGCCTTCAAAAAACCCCTCCCGTAGCCCCATTATAGCCCCATAGCGCCCCACGGGTTTGGGCGATCGGACTGAAAACCTTGCGGGCACAACTAGATGGTAAACCAAGTATTTTGTCGAAATTTCAGATTTTTTAAAAATTTCCTACTGCCCAAAACGGCCTGGACGGCGTACGGCGGACGGCGGACGGCGGACGGCGGACGGACATTTCGGATTTAGAATGTAGACCTCTTGAAACGGATAATGTCAAATTTTGAGCCCCATCGGAGTCGTCGACCCCCGTCGCGAAAACATAGGTGTATTATTCCAAGAATAATAAACCAAAATGGTGGAGTGGCCAAAATTTCAGATCATAAGTCACACTGCCCAAAGCGGCTCGGACGGCTTGAATAGGTTTTAATATTTTGTGTAGAAGGGCGCCTGAAGGAAATTATGTACAAGTACTTCAACTCCCCAGTGTGGAAGCTTGAAAAATTAATTTGTTGTGCGAATGGTTCGGGTTAAGGATAGGCTGTGATCTAATGGGTGGGAGTCTAGGTATTGATTTTATTAGGTTAGGGTTCGATTGTGATGTTGGACTGCGATATAATATATTATGAGTTTTGAATAGGATGTCCGTGATACTAGGACCTGATACGAATGGAGAGTGCGAGGGAGCAAGTGTGGATGGAGGGGGTAACCTACTGGTTGGCGAGGCAGCTTATCGTTAGGTTCATTTTGAATGTATTTATTTATTTGGCATTTTATTAATTTCCATTTTTGTGGCTGTCGATGGAAAACCCTAAAGAACGGGAAACCGTGACGGGTGGTACCAGGAGGGCCACTTTAGGAAGGGTTGGGCGTGGGACCGGTGGGTTTTCCCCGGTCTCACTCGTCTAGAATGAATGAGAATTGAGTCGTCTAGAATCAAACCGCAACCTATCCAAATTTTTGAAAAATGAAGTTATGGCGGTTTCTGACAATTTTTTTCCGCTGAAGCCATTGGTGAAGTTGTTTGGAGTCAAACTGTAGCCCTTCCCTGAGAAAAACAAGCTAAACGTTGAGAGTTGGAGTCAAACTGTATCCTATCCAGCGAGTTATTCTGGATGGGATTCACTTTGATCCCAAGCATGTGATTCAACCAATCAGATTGCAGGATTGAGGTTCGAATCATGGCCGCCAACAAAAAACAGATGTTTCCAATATTTCATTATTTTCTTAATTTTTAGTGATTTAATAATCAAAACTGTAAAAAACCATCGGTTATTTTATTCCTAACCTTCCGAATAATGTTTTTCAAACAATTGAAAAATCAATATAGGTGCTCATGGTTTGTACTGATTGGCCCAAGGTCCCGGATACTAACCCGCAATCACAAAGTTTGGAATCAAACCGCAACCTATCCCAATGTTGGAGTCAAATTGCATCCTATTCATTCTTTTTTCCCCGATTTTGGAAAGATGAACAACAGAATAATTGTTTTTTCGCCTCAAACGCCTTCACAGGATTGCAATAGATGCTAGAAAGCTATCAGTTTAAAGCGTAGCATTGAAAAAGTGCCCTAAACAGTTTTTGGCGTCTCCTGAAAAGTTAGCCAGAACGGATAGGTTGCGGTTTGATTCTAGACGACTCAATTGAATGAAAGATGTGCGAAAATGAGTAATTTAGGGAAACGAGTCTGTGATGAGTGTGCGTCATCGTATGTGTGTTCAAGTTTTCAGTGTGCGTCATTGTATGTGTGTTCAGATTTTGGTTTATTATTCTTGGAATAATACACCTATGTTTTCGCGACGCGGGTCGACGACTCCGATCGGGCTCAAAATTTTACATTATCCGTTTCAAGTGGTCTACATTCAAAATCCGAAATGTCCGTCCGCCGTACGCCGTACGCCGTACGCCGTACGCCGTACGCCGTACGCCGTCCGCCGTCCAGGCCGTTTTGGGCAGTAGGAATTTTTTAAAAAATCTGAAATTTTGACAAAATACTCGGTTTACCATCTAGTTGTGCCCGCAAGGTTTTCAGCCCGATCGCCCAAACCCGTGGGGCGCTCTGGGGCTAAAATGGGGCTACAGAAGGTGGTTTTTGAAGGCTTTTGGCTATGGGATCGAGTCAGGTGTCGTTTTCGAAGTATTTTTGGACGTAGAATCCATTTTTTGGGGTCCCGGAACGATCCGATTTCACTGTGGCGATCTATAGGGCTTTCATGGAGCTAAAAATGGGATTTTTGAAGGATCCCAAGAAGTTAAATATCTTTCGAGTAAAAATTAAAGAATTTTTGAAAAAACACATTTTTGAAAAAAAAAATCCCCTCAAAAAATTTTTTTTGAAATATAAAAATCCAAAAAAAAAATTTTTTTTTAATTTTTTTTATTGACAGAATTAAATTTCTGTACAAGTAACCTATATCAAAGAATAATAAACCCTTGTGTAAAATTTGCAGCGTTTTTATTTTTGTCTGCTAGTTGTGATAGATGTAGGAAGGGGAGGACATTTTCAGAAATCCCCCCCCCCCCCCCCCATACAAGCAGAATTTAATGAATTTAATGTGAAGAGAGCAACCACCCATGATCCAAAAACTGCAAGCTACAAGAAGAGGCAGAAGAGTAGGTACAGTCTGTAGCATTCCACAACCACTAACGACCCGAACACCACAAGCTACAAGAAGAGGTGGAATAGTAGGTTGCGATGACTTCTGTCCCAAACAATTTCGAGCCAAGGGGCTGTGATAAGACCTGTAAAACCTGGCACCTCCACGTTGGTCCATCCTGGGTGCACCACTATGGTGTGGTAACGCCGGAGGGACGCCGGGAGGTTGTAGAACTGCTGAAGAACAAGGAAGAAATGTGAGGAGACATAAGTGCACTTCCCCTAGGGAAAGAAAGCGAGCAGACGGTATGAGAAAGGTTGTAATGGGCCAGAAATGGCCTCAGAAACAACCTTAAAAGCTCAGTACTTAGGGCGTGCAGCGGACGGACATTTGTTTTTTGAATCTAGACTTCTTTAAACGTACCTATAATGTCAGAATTTGTCGAAACGTATGATGGTCGAACATAATTTTCGACTTTCGATTAGAATGTTCAATTTCAGTCGCGATTAATTAGCTGTATTAGTCCAATAATAATAAACCAAAACCAATGCGGGGGCTTTACCCCCCCCCCCCCCCCTCCCGACTACGTGATTTTAATTTAAACGTATACGTTTTACATAATGAGCTCTTTGTGGATGGTTTTGTGATTATTATGAGTTTATTTGTATTTACTTTTATCATTTTTATTTCGTTTTTCTCTAAACTAGCTTTGATGTAGGGACGTTTACCATTCTTCCCCCTGGGTCTTCATTTGGTCTAGAAGGATCTCTCGAGACAGCTCCCCGTAATCTAGACTGAAATTTACCTTCCTGTCTCCACTATGGTAGAGAGCGGAAAATCTGTGTAAACGAAGCATTTGGCGGTAAAGACGGGAAAGAAGGGGCTCAAAAGTTCCTCATTCGCACTTAAAGTTTTCCCCGGAGGAAAGCTCGTGGAAAACCCACAGTTTCCCCGAAATGAGGGTCGACGTCCGGAAGTAGATGGCCGAGTGAGTTGCCGAGGCCGGCATGCATGTGACAGGAGCAATTAGACGACGTGATAAGGCGCTCCCCGAGGCGTCGTCCCCAAACGACTTCCCTTTTACACGTCTTTACCTCCTATTTCCCCGAATTTCAGCGACGGCCGTTCATGAAGATAAAAGTGAGAATGGTGAGAAGGCCATTAGTAGGTTCATTTCAGGATATGCAGGTAGGTAACTAACGTTTGAAGTCTACATTTCACAGTAATGAACAGCGATTTGGATACGCTCTTCAGGTAACGATTTACGAAAACGCTGTAAATTTTACGCAAGGGTTTGATATAAGAAGGTGGAAAAATTAATTTACCTAATTAATTAATTCTGTGTCTTCAAAAGCATTTTTAGCGTTTTTTTAATGACACAGAATTAATTTTTACACAATTAACCAATATCAAAGAATAATAAACCCTTGTGTAAAATTTGCAGCCTTTTACCTCTAACGACACGAATTTACGATTTCGTGATCTGGCACCACTGCACATCAACCAGCACCATAACTAGGAATGGAAATGCACCCGAATTAAAACATCCTAAATCCAAACAAACCTGTACCATGTTGTTAGAAGTCAAAAAGGGGAAAATACTAAACCTCCCTTCGACTACATTGAACTCCGGTGAGGGCTACATTTTCAACGATTAGCACCATCATGAATGTGTGCCTATTTTATGAATGGCTGTACCTTTTTTCAAAAATTATATATGTCGGTACCTACCTACTTTCCAAAATGTTTCGAAGCTCTACCTAGCTATAAATGGCTGACTTACAGTTTTTTTGTTTGATTTTTTTTTTTTTTTTTTTTTTTTTATTGGGAGATGTGTGACGGGGAATAAGGGTTCAGAACAAAAAATGACATTCAGGCAGAAGGGCGAATCATCATATCATCATACAATAATATAAAATTGTGTTGGCCGACGTAAGCCGTGTGGTAGCCGTGTGGTAGCCGTGTGGTAGCCGTGTGGTTTGTTGGTACGGGATAACGCGTTCCCGAGTGAGTTTTTTCACTTTCCGCTCGCTGGCCGTTTAGGGGGTCGAAAAAATTACGAAAAAATACGAGCCGTATAGATCAGAACTGGAGGAAGACGTCGGTCAAATCGTAAATCCGAAATTCGCCCGGGAAATTCGTCGAAAAATCGTCTTTCTCCCGTTTGTCCTACGTTTTCCACTTTCAACTCGCGCCAAAGCCCGTTTAAGGGGTCGAAAAAATTACGAAAAAATACCAGCCGTATAGATCAGACCTGGAGGTAGACGTCGGTCAAATCGAAAATCCGAAATTCGCCCGGGAAATTCGTCGAAAAATCGTCTTTCTCGCGTTTGTCCCACGTTTTTTCGGGTTCAAAAATACCCAGTAAGGAGCCATTTTTTGGGTATGGTATCCACGAGCCAAATGCGCGCCAAAATATGGCCAATCCGATTCCGAAGTCGGATTTCAAAAAAACCGAGGGGGAGGGGGCGATTTCACGGTGAGAAGACAATTGGATCGTTTTAATTCGCGCGGGGCCAGGGATCTTAGAAAACGGAGGGTCCAGGGAACTTTGATAGATGGAGAGGCCTTTATTTAAAAAAAGTTGAATTGAATTAAAAATAATAATTTCCTAAAAGGTAAGCCTTAAAAATACGCCGATTTTTTCTATCGTCTCTGCTACGAATAGGAGGGGCCGAGCGGAGCGAGGCCTTATGTCTGAGTAGGGGTTTGAACGTGTCCATCGATGCTACGCACCCCACAGGCGGCAATACACCCCACAGGCGGCAATACACCCCACTAGGGGAGCGAGCGAAGCGAGCCAGAGAGACTAGTACGACTATTAAATGGTGCAGTGAAACAGCAAAAGGGCGAATATGAATCAGAAATTTGGTTTTTGAGGCATACTTATTTTCAATACCTAATTGATAACACAGGTTTACAAAAAAAAGGTCGATCTCAGGCGCCGCAGAAAAAACCATGAAACTCTATGTTTTTTGGGGTGCTGAATCCGAATCCGGCCCCCGTTTTTTCCGGTCACGTCCAAATTTTCGAGATATTGGCGATTTTTCGTTTTTTCGACCTTTTTCAGTTTTGAAAACCACAGCTAAATGTGCGGATGCCCAAAAATTCCACAAAACCTCTCTTCTTACTGGAAATTTATCGCTGATTCCGAAAACATATATGAGTTGGTGTCTAAAACCACGAGAAATGTGTGATTTTGCCCAAAAATGTTGAAAAAACGTGGTTTTTTCAAAACCAAAGTCACGTTTTTTGATACTTTTTACCTTCTAGCGTGAAAACTAAGGCCGTTAATAAAATTTTCCCAACGAGGTCTTGTAGGAAGATTGTTTCTGCGTCGAATGGGACCAACCGTGATTCTTTACCTTCCATAATAAGGGAGCTATGATTTTTCAAAGTTTCTACCCATTTTGGCCATGTCGTAGAACATGAACTCCTGGAGTCGGCAATGCAACTTGATCACAACAAAACTTTGTTCCGAGGAATATATTGGACTCGGAGGCATCAATTCAGACCGACTCAAAGATGGTTTTATTCATCAAGAACTCAAGGCCCTGAAAAACAAGCGCCCAGAAACTTTGAAAAATCATAGCTCCCTTATTATGGAAGGTAAAGAATCACGGTTGGTCCCATTCGAGGCAGAAACAATCTACCTACAAGACCTCGTTGGGAAAATTTTATTAACGGCCTTAGTTTTCACGCTAGAAGGTAAAAAGTATCAAAAAACGTGACTTTGGTTTTGGAAAAACCACGTTTTTTCAACATTTTTGGGCAAAATCACACATTTCTCGTGGTTTTAGACTCCAACTCATATATATATTTTCGGAATCAGCGATAAATTTCCAGTAAGAAGAGAGTTGTTGTGGAATTTTTGGACATCCGCACGTTTAGCTGTGATTTTCAAAAAGGAAAAAGGTCGAAAAAACGAAAAATCGCCAATATCTCAAAATTTTGGACGTGACCGGAAAAAACGGGGGTCGGATTCGGATTCAGCACCCCAAAAAACATAGATTTTGATGGTTTTTTCTGCGGCGCCTGAGATCGACATTTTTTTAGCGCAACCTTTTTTCCAAAAAATGGAAAGGTGCGCTCACCTCTTTGACATGTAGGTATGTTTTTTTTGTGTTTGTTTTTTTTGTGTGTACAGAGCATCACGCCTGAGCGGCTCAACAGATTTTCATGAGGGTGGTCTCATTGTGATCAGCGAGTTCGGGGGGTGGTTATAGGCTACCTTGATTTTTCCTCCCTCATCCCCTTCATCGGTTTTCGGGAGGTCCTTCACGACGAAAGTTGTTTATCTCTGATGTGTAACTAAGGAGGCCTCAAAAGGGGGACGAAAGTTTTTGTCCGATTTCTTTGTTACAAGGGTCTATGGAATGAGCTTTTTAGGCTGATTCCAACGACTCCAAAACGATTTTTGCAGCCTGAGCCGTTCGTTACCTCTGATCGGCATAAGGTTTTCTTACGCATCAGTCGTTAGGGTGCAGTTGTTTACGTAATGAGCATCACGTGGATGATGTGTTGTGTGGCATAGTTTGGTCGCTAGATACCTACTGTTTCTTAGTTTCTCTCGCTCATTAAATATATCGTAATAACAAAAAGGTTGCGCTCATCTATTCAATTCAATTGATGGCTTGTTTTGTAAACCTGTGTAATTGATAATAACACCAATTATTGGTGTTAGAATGAATGAAAGCATATTACTTAAGGAAACTGCAAAAAAATACTGTTTTTTCGTAACGGAGACATGATACTTGCTATAGAATTGATAGTCGCTTTTTTTTATGACAGAATTAGATTTCTGCAAGAGTAACCTATATCAAAGAATTACAAGCCCTTGTGTAAAATGTGCAGCCTTTTTTTTTTTCTTTCTTTTTTTGAAAGTACCTACTTCCTGAGAAAATAAGGAAAACAATAATCAGCCGCCTGAAGTTGCTTCCAGGAAATTCCGAATTTAACGAAAATTACGAAGTTTGAAAAACGCGATTTCCCTAAAATTTGGTTGGTGCTACATTCGCCTGTGTGTATATTATTATGTTGTGACGTCATGACGTGCACGCTCCCTCCGTAGCCGTGGTCCGCCCGCGTTTTTCAAACTTCGTAATTTTCGTTAAATTCGAAATTTCCTGGAAGCGACTTCAGGCGGCTGATTATTGTTTTCCTTATTTTCTCAGGAAGTACTTTCAAAAACAGAAAATTTAAAAAAAAAGGCTGCACATTTTACACAAGGGCTTGTAATTCTTTGATATAGGTTACTTGTGCAGAAATTTAATTCTGTCATAAAAAAAAATTTTTGGGTAGGTAGGGGTTTTTTTTTTTCAAAATCTTTTTTTACTCAAAAAATATTTGACCTCCTGGGATCCTTCAAAAATCCCATTTGTAGCCCAATGAAAGCCCTATAGATCTCCACAGTGAAATCCAACCGTTCCGGGACCCCCAAAAATGGATTCTACGTGAAAAAATACTTGGAAAACGACACCTAACTCGATCCCATATCTAAAAGCCTTCAAAAAACCCTCCCGTAGCCCCATTATGCCCCCATAGCGCCCCACGGGTTTGGGCGATCGGGCTGAAAACCTTGCGGGCACAACTAGATGGTAAACCGAGTATTTTGTCAAAATTTCATATTTAAAAAAAATGCCTACTGCCCGGACGGCGGATGGACGTTTCGGATTTTGAATGTAGACCTCTTGAAACGGATAATGTCAAATTTTGAGGCCGATCGGAGTCGTCAACCCCCGTTGCGATTACTTAGGTGTATTATTTCAAGAATAATAAACCAAAAACCACGCAAATTGCCCAAATTTTGGACCCCAGTCGCGAATACATAGGTGTATTATTCCAAGAACCTATTGTAGGTGTAAGTACTGGTTACGCTACCAATCAAGGTGCACGGATTGCCAGCTGATGGATGAAGGATCGTATAACTAACTCCATTAGGTCTTCTCCTACTCCTACCTTCAGCTTTTGCAGGATATACGGGAGATAATACCTTCCAGTATGTGAGAAAATTCTGTATGTATAACGTCGCTTTATTAATCTCAGAGCGAAGCAAAGTGGATAACCCTTGAAGGTTGGCTCGACGGTAAAGTAAAGATGGGGGGGGGGGGGGTAATAGTCATGTCTCCGACCTGGGAAGCTCGCAAAACATCTAGGGGGCGGCATCCTCACTTAATGGAATTCCTTTAACGCCGCGCTAACCTTAACGTATGACGCCGTTGAAACTTAATCGCGGACGTACCTATGCGCGATATTACGTCAGCATGAGATAATTTTAAACTTAGCAGAAGTTATTGGATGGGAATCGAAACGTTCAGAGCTGTACGCGAAAGCAATGGCACGTCTTGGTGTGATAGGTAGACCTACCTGTACCTGTACTCTTTTCGTGAGTAAGGTAATCCCAGAAAAAATCTCCAAACAGAAAAATTGAAGAAGGGAAAAAAATAAAATTCCGTATCCATAAAACATTATATTTTATAATATTAATAGGTAACAAATAAAGCATACCTAAGCCCAAAAAAAATAAGCCTAGAATGAGGAATCACGAACTCTGAAAAACGCAAAAATGCGAATCCTGCCTTCATGGGGGGACAACGAGGAGGACAAAAGGGAAGGTTTTCCTAGGACAAAAGGGAAGTGGGAGGCCGATGAAATCGCGATGATTTAGGGCAAATTTGGTCAAAAATTGAACAAAGTGGGGTCGTCCACTGCAGGCGTACACGAGCGGCGAAGCGCTTTGCGCGGCAGCAGGCGGCAACAAGCGACACGCGCTCCAGATCCAACTGCTTTGATTCAAATGCGGTATCGTCCCCTAGAAGCGTGTTCGAGAGGGCGGTAATGTGCGTACAAGAGCAGCGACGCGCTTCGAGCGGCAGATCCAAAAAAAGTTGAATTTACGCTCGTAGCCGCTCGTTCAATACCAGTTTTCCTACCACAGGAGACTGTAGTTTTTTTATTCTTTCTTATAAATTGTGCAAAAATTAATTTTACGACAATAACAAATGACCCACTTATTAAAAACCGTTTAAAAAGAATTTATCGTACAGCCTTTTAACAAATGGGAGACCCCCCAAAAAATTGAATCTACATCCAAAAATACTTCGAAAACAACACCCATTTCAACCCCATTGCTGAAATTCTCCCTCAGCCCCTTTTTAGCTCCAAAAAGCCACGGGTTCGGGCGTTCTGGCTGAAACCCTTGCAGGCACAAGCAGATAATGGCCCGGGTACTCTGCCACAATTTCAGTTTTTTAAAAACATTTTTGAAATCTACACATCTTGAAACATACAAGGTCTCGGAATCTTCTCGGTCGAGCCTCCCCCTGGTTCGTCATTTTCAAAATCTTGAGACACCCAAAACTGGTACCGTGTTAAACGTATTAGGTATCAGGGTAATGGTGAAGCAGAACGTGATTCGAAGGAATTATCATAAGAGGGGACCAGCTAACTTTTTTTTGCCTCCTTTTTACAAAATAAAGTTGAATTAATAAAAAAAAATTTGTTTTTGTTTTGGTATATGACACTGCGTTAAGGAACACTGTTGTTCTCGTAAGTTTCCACCCCTGGGTAAGCACAGGTAGCACTGCTGACAACAGATGTGGAGATGAGGAAGAAATATGACTCTTCTGCTGATACAGAAATTCCTGGAATTTGTTTTTTATTGAAAAAAATAAATAAATAAATAAAAAAGCCCGACGCGCGAAAGCGCTTGCAGTGGACGACCCTTGCCGCTCTTTGCAGCTTGTTCTGTCGCCTCTTGTGCTGCGCAAAGCAGCGAGTCGAACCTGAAACGGGTGGGTGGCAGATCTGCCACCCACCCGTTTCAGCTATGCGTACGTGACACTTGCGTACACATTTTCAATAATTGGGAGCACTTGCGTACACGTTTTTGCTTCCTCACCTTCTTCTAGATTTTATGGTCACTGGAAATCGCTTCCATCTTCAACTTGCAGAGAAGTTTCCAAACGGTTGGATGAGGGGTTTTCATCAGACGGTTGAATTAAATTCCAAATTTTGGAGTTCCACGACTCAACGACGTTGTTATAACTATAGTAGGTACCTACGATGTTTCATCCCATAACAGTACCAAAAGCTGCGATCTTGAGTTTCTCGTAGGTAGTCAGTAACATAATCGTAAAATGTCACCAGTTTTCTTGGGGTAGGTGTCGTCGCTTGAATGGCACCACACATCCTAGGATCAGCTGATGTGCAACCTCACGTTTTCGTTGTTGTTGTAGGAGTCAGTTAGTCCGAAATTTTGAACTTTCCGCCACAAACGGTTTCTTCCATCACGAAGCAAAACTTCGTCGTTTCAATGCCGAAAAGTGAACTGAATAATCTGAAGACATCGCTCGCTATCGAAAAGTGCGCGGCGACCTCTAGGATCATGAACTGTTTTGATAATATTGTTTTGAATGAGCCTTACGAATAGCCAGCTGTGTACACAAAATTGGGCTAAAAAAAAGTTTTTTCAAAGATTTTTTTACTGGCACAAAATTAATTATCGAACCCTTGTGTAAAATTTTCAGCGTTTTTAAGTTGGAATTAGTAGACCTTGGATGGATCACTGGGTTGTTTTAGAGGTCCAGGGCGTGGTTATAACCACTATATATATTTTTTAAACCCATTCGTTTGTGCACAGTAATATATTACTGTGCACAAACGAATGGGTTTAAAAAATGCAAATCTGAATGGCCCTTGCAATTACTTATCGTTTTAAAATGATCTCGGAAAAACACTTTCTTTCTTTTTTCTACCAAGGGGAAAGAAGATATAGCTTGTTAGAAAGCTTTGAAAACCCCCACTGTCAGCGGGTTGAGGATAAATAAGACGGGAAACTGGGGTAAAGGGATATTGGCGCTAAAACAACGCTTGAAAAAAAAAACATAAAGCCTTTCTTGTAAAGGCAACGAAGAAAAGAAAAGACAAGACGGACTAATTAAGCTAACGAATTCCACGAGGTTGTATTAAGATGCGAAGAAGAATAGATGGACCTGTTTTAATATAACTTTGATTCCTCCCTAACAGTGCTCCGTCACGGCTGGCTGCCTACCAGATGGGGATGAGTTTTAAGGGAGGGCTTACTAATTTCCATGACATCTTTCCGTTTTCTTTACGCCGAGGAAGTTTATAGAAGAACGTTTTCCCCCTTTCCCGAGCCGTTTAGTCATCAGGTTTATCAAAATAATTTTGATAATTATTGTAAACATAGGTGAGGGGAACATTCTGCTAATTCCCGGTCTAGTTAACCGGAATGGGGACCAGCAAAATTACTGGTTTCACCACCTCGAGTTAGGCTAATCCACGAGTTAGCGAAAAATTGCGTTTCACCAGCTGTTGTCTCTTAGTTACCTTAGCTGTTGTCTCTTAGTAACTTCCACTTTTTTAACTTGCGGATTTTCGGAAGTTATCTCGTTAACTTGAAGTTACGTTGTTGTTGTTGCAACATCATTACCCTAACTTGAGCTCTAACCTCAAAATAGCTAGGTAACTTGAACTTTAACACGAGGTTGGTGAAACCGGGCCTTAGGTGTGTTTCGCCTCAATATCCTCATGGGGATTGTGGGGGTTTTACCACCTGTGTGACACCCTCGCCATCCTGCCGGAGGTAGTACCGGTGGGAGGGGCGTGTGGCGCCACTATCGCGACGCGATGGCGTGAAACCCTCTCTTCTCCCGCCAGCGAGACAGCCTTCGTTTTGTTGGATGGAGGCACTTGCCTCCCTTTAATTAACATTCGAATGTGTGTCATTTTTCTTTTACGATATTAAAATTTAATTTATTTAATGAATGTGAACTAATGAATAAACGCAGTTCTGTGTTAGGGATCAATCCCGAAGGCCACGCCTCCCTCGGCAATAATTTGCTGGACCAGCGGGAAAGATCCCAACTCCTGGATCTGCTGTCCAGGCCTCCTTCGCTGGCCAAGGAAGTAACAGGGGCGGTTCCAGGTAAGAATGTAGGTAGGTAGCAGTGGAGCATGCCACCTCTGACAACAATACTTTGACCGAGGTAGGTGCAGAAGCTGACTGCAGTAAAACTGGGGACCCTGGGGGAACCATGTCCTCCTCAACACATTGAGCAGGACGTAGCCTTCCACACAGCTCCCTTCCGGTGAGGATGCCTCTGGAGTGGATCCTGACATTAAGTCAGGCCAATCCGCAGCAAGCTCCTCTCCTATTTCTGTGGCTGCTCTCTCCCCCACGTTCAGATCTCACGACAATACATCGTGCAACTCCCTGGATGGAGGTGTTTCCACACTCCCTTCCTCTTCCTCCAAAACACCAGTGGTGAAATCATGGATTAACGGCTCAGGCTCTCTGCTAAACACACAAAAATTTTGGGAATTTAACTTCCAAATTAGGCACACAAAATATGTAAGTACACTCCCAGCATCCGAATCTTGGTGTGTCCCCACAGGGACTAATAGTCTTATCTAGCAGTGTCAAACACAATATTCCGTGCTTGCCATGCAATAATAATTAGTTCAACGCGAGTAAAACGAGGTCAGTGAGCACTCCTGAGCACATGTTCCAAACTAAAGGCAATGCCCTCTGTGGGCTTGGACATAACCCCAAGCAAACCTGAACTGTTGAAAACGTGGAAGCTCAAATTATAGAATTAGCTACTAGCGTGGAGGTCAACCCCTCCCTTGACCGTCACGGCGGTTATGCCCAGCTGCAACACCTGAAGCCCTAACCCTCCCCCACATTGGAGCGAACACTGATGACCAAACCGCAATATTTAATTTGGTTGGGGTGCGACGGTCAACAAACAGGATTGTGGGGAGAAACCCGAGCTTATACTAAGTGGTAAGAGGTGGATTCCTGCACTGTCATACGTACAGTGTGGGGAAGGTCCCTTGATAGGATGTGGCCACCCTGTCACTCCATGGCTGTGACGTGAAACTCTTGACCTAATTGGTTCTGTACTAATAAAAAGGGCTCCGTTGAACCAGAACGACAGCTATGCCTCTACACTTACCTACCCTGAATTAAAGGTCTGGACTTGATTCAACGCTTCCTAGTATTTTTGGACGTAGAATCCATTTTCGGGGGTCTCAGAACGATCCGATTTCACTGGGGGGGGGGGGGGGGGGGGGGGATATACGGGCCTTTCATGAGACTACAGTATTTGCAATTTAATGAGATGTTTTAAGGTTCCCAGGAGGTCAAAATTTGACGCCTCATTTAATATATTAAATGATATTAAAACGAATCATTTAATGATATTAAAACGACACCTTATAAGGTGTCGTTTTTCGAGTACCTAATTTTTTACCCATAATCCATTTTTCGAGGCCAGACATATCGTACCGATTTATTGGAGTTGGAGTTGGGTTGGAAGGTTGATGCCGGCCGGCATCAATTTCTGGGAATCGTAGCGACTTGTTTGAACGTGTAAACGGTCCCTCCAACTAATCGCTATGATTTCCACCCAGTGTGCAAGTCTTGCCACTGCAAGGGAGTGTTTGTGTTCAGTTATTGTGGACGAATTTCAAAAACTACAAACTCCTCGCGAGTTTTTGACAAAGTTTATTGAATTGTAAAGGGATTTAAACCCTGGTTTTGCTTTTAATGGCCCTCAAACATGCTAATTAACATGTTTGAGGGCCATTAAAAGCAAAACCTATTCCGATAGAAATAAGAAAGACCTGGCCTACAATGAGCTTGTAAAAAATACAATTGTATTTGTCGGAAGGCTGACTGAAAGAAACACTGTTGGTAAAAAACGCTGCAAATTTTACACCAGAGTTTATTATTCTTTGATAGAGGTTACTTGTGCATAAATTTAATTCTGTCAATGAAGAAATTTTAGAAAAAAGATTTTGCAAAATAAAAATTCATAAAAAGTCCACGTCCGTGTCACTTAAAAGATTTTTGAAAAAAAAATATATATATATATTATTTTTTTCCAAAAATTCTTTAATTTTTACTCGAAAAATATTTGACCTCCTGGGATCCTTCAAAAATTCCATTTGTAGCCCAATGAAAGCACTATAGATCTCCACAGTGAAATTTGATCGTTCCGCGACCCCCAAAAATGGATTCTACGTCCAAAAATACTTCGAAAACGACACCTAACTCGATCCCATAGCCAAAAGCTTTCAAAAGCCCCTCCCGAAGCCCCATTTTAGCCCCATAGTACCCCAAGGGTTTGGGCGATCGGCTGAAAACTAGATTGTAAACTGAGTATTTTGTTAAAATTTCAGATTTTTAAAAAAATTCCTAGGTACTGCCCAAAAACGGCCCCGGACGGCGGACGGATGTTTCGGTTTTGGAATCTAGACCTCTTGAAATGGATAATGTCAAATTTTGAGGCCGATCAGAATTTTCGACCTCCGTCGCGAAAACATAGGTGTATTATTCCAAGAATAATAAACCAAAATTAATTCATTGCGTACAGTTTTCAAGAAAGCTTATTTGATGAGGATGGATGTGAAAAATCGTTCAAACATCGTTACGATTTGTCGTTACGAGTAGGTAAACACTCCTCCCTCTTTCGATTTATTGGAGTGATAAGTTGGAGCAACCTGATCGTTACGATTTGTCGTAGCGTGTAAAGCGGCCTTAAGAATGTTACGGTTTTAGTTTCAATAAAGACGCGGTAAGTAATACTTCTTAGTAACAGAAAGGTTGCACTCATCAGATGATGAATAGATTCTATTCAATTCAATTGATGGCTTGTTGGTTTTTTTTTTTTTTTGGTTGGCCATTGTAATAATTAATTAATTATTATTAATAATATGAGCCAATAATTATTATTATTATTGGCTCAAGAGTTGGAATAAGGCGGGAAATTACCCTCAGGCTGGCGAGCACTCTTGCGGAGATATTGGGAACCAGAGCTGTCCAAACAGTCCGCCACGCAGCGCTGCTCACCAAATCCATAACCTACGCTCCATGCAGGGAGGTTACATTACCTTCCCCTTCCGTGTAAAATGTGTTCGTAGTTTCCGTTCAAAAAATCAATACTTGGTGAATTGTTGTTTTTAGTTTTTTCGGAGCGTATTTGTTTGGTACGGAGGGATATTTGGACGTACGGCGTTGAAATGGTTCGTATTATGAAATCCGTAGAGGTCTAAAAGTGTTCGAACACACCCTATTTGTTCGATTGGGGGCGAGCCCTGGCTGGATTCTAATTTTGGATCGGCCTAGTTTAGATTTGCGTTTTTTTCGTTAGCTTCTTGCCTTTTTCAGTATAGCGGTTGTCCATTTAGTTGAAGCGTGGACTAGATGTGTGCTCGATAACAATTGCACTCATCAGGCATCACCAACCACGTCCAACATTCATTGTTGCTACTGCCAAAGATTACCAACTTTGACCAAAAGCAACAGCTTTTGGCAGTTCAATTGGTATAGAAAAACCAATGAAAGTGGCAGCGAATTGGGAGCCGGTCGGGGAACCGGTTCTAATCAGTAGCAGCACAAAAAAATGCGAATTGTTATTCCCCACGATCGCGAACTTTACATACTCCAGGAACAAACGAATATTGAGCTTATTTTCTCTAAATTTGGACAGTTATCAATGCTATCGGGAAATATCCAACTCGATGCTGCCCTAAGGTTCTGGCAGGCGAGGAAAGCGCTCATCGTCATCAAGTAACACGGTAATTTCTAGGCTGGTCCATCAAAAGTTGGTTGGCGACACCAGAGCCGGTTGAAGCTTTGCCTGACCTCTGGAAGCACGTTACGTTAAATCAAAATACATTTTTGTTATGGGTCTGCACTAGGTTGCCCGCTATTTTGAGAAAGGTGGAATTTTGATGACCTCCACCCGAAATTTGGTTAAAAATGTCAAAAAATGACCCCTGAATTTTTTCAGATTTTTTTGCGTAACAAAAACCTACGCCGGTAGGTAGCTCGATTTTGGTTTTTGAAATACGCTTTTTTGCCAATATCAGACATTTGAATAATATTCAAAGTTATATTATAACTTTTACAAACTTCTTTGTAAAATTGTGAAACTTCGTATACTTACGTTTTTGGGGTCGCTGAACTCGAATACGCAGTCAAAACAAGTCGACAGCAACAATGTTCGACAATTTAGAATCTCAAAATCGTCAAAATCATGTCAAAAAATGACAATTTTTCAAAATTCATTGTAAAATTATTAAAATTCGTATTTTTACGTGTTTCTGTTAGAATTTTTATTAAATTCAACAAAAAAAAAGCAAATGTTTAACATTTAATTTTTTGTTTTTATTCCATTGTTATTTAGGTCGCTAATTGATTTTTTGACAGCAAATTCGAGTTCAGCGACTCAAAAAACATAAGAATACGAATTTTCATAATTTTACAATGAATTTTGAAAAATTGCCATTTTTTAACATGATTTTGACGATTTTGAGATTCTAAACTGTCTAAAGTTGTTGCTGTCGACTTGTTTTGACTGCATATTCGAGTTCAGCGACCCCAAAAACGTAAGTACATATACGAAGTTTCACAATTTTACAAAGAAGTTTGTAAAAGTTATATTCAAAAGTCTGATATTGGCGAAAAAAACGCCTATTTCAAAAACCAAAATCGGGCAACCGGCGAAAATGCAAAAAAACTGAAAAAATTCAGGGGTCATTTTTGTGACATTTTAAACGAAATTTCGGGTGGAGGTCATCAAAATTCCACCTTTCTCAAAATAGCGGGCACCCTCGTCTGCACAACAAAATATCAAAACGCGGCAAATTTTACGCAGGGGTTTATTAGAGAGATTTATTAACCTGTTAGAGGTTAATTGTACGAAACTTAATTTTGGGCCATAAAGAAAATATGGTTGAAAACACCTGTACGTTGTTTGGACAGATGTGGAACCTCGAAAAATGGATTATGCGCCAAAAATTACTCGGAAAACGACACCAGTTCGTTTTTGAAGGATCCCATTGGTAGCCCCATGAAAGCTCCATAGATCCCCACAGTGAAATCGGATCGTTCTGGGATCCCAGAAAATGAATTCCACGTCCAAAAATACTTTGAAAACGACCCCTAACTCGACCCTATAGCCGAAACCCTTCAAAAACCCCTCCCATAGCCCCATTTTAGCCCCGTAGAGGCCCACGGGTTTGAGCGTTCGGGCTGAAAACCTTGCGGGCACAACTAGATGGTAAACTGAGTATTTTGTCAAAATTTCAGATTTCTTAAAAAATTCCTACTTCCCCAAACTGCTCGGACGGCTGGCGGACATTTTGTTTTAGGAATCTGGACATCTTGAAACGTATGTCAAATTTTGAGGCCGATCAGAATTTTCGACCTCCGTCGTGATTACATAGGTGTATTACGGGTTGAAACCAAGTTGGAAAAAATGGCCTATTTCGGACGCATGATTGGAGGAGCTAAATGTCCGGTTCTGAAGGGTGATTCCTGACTCAAGCTGCATTTGAATAGCGAAATTCATAATGGCTTTTTATATTAGTCATCTCCCCTCTCTGCACATCTCATGTACGTTGAAGGGTTTCTCTCCCCTTATCGACCTGACTTATCAACTTGTGCCAGACCACAATATCCTTCTTATTAGGAGCTACGCCATTCGTTGTTTTTAGTATTTCCCGCCGTTTCTGCGTTACCATATTTTGCCTGACCAAATAGCTTACAGCTAAAAAACAGGAAATTGAAGAAAAAAAAAAAGACACAAACTACTGACCGACCAGCCTAGATTTCATCCTGCTATTTCACCAGGAACTCTCGCCTGTTAGAAGGTAGTTTGCCAGATTTGAGATCAGTCCAAGCTCATTTTCGTTTATCTCCTTGGGCGCTTTCAAGGCCCTCATCATTACAGCTCTTGCCATCTCGGTGTCTTTTATGTTAAAAGCTCGGTAGTGTATTAATAAACTCACTCTGTGCCGTTACACCGGGCCGGACGTTATGCCCTGACCAACTTCCTTGTTACAGGCGCTCCTCGGCTACCAAGTGGTCATTAGCCTGATTATGGCCAGCGTCATCCAAAAAATCGGGAAACATTATTCATTCGCCAAGTGGATGATCTGCAACACTGGGTATATACGTGTTTATGCCTATAATGAGCCAACTTGGTCTTACATGGCAATTTTCGTTTTATGACCAGACTCATGTATTTTGGTGAATTGTATTTTTCAGTCTCGTTCGGTATCTGTACCCCACGGACACGGAACTTCGACAACTTGCCGGAGTCCCAAAGGAGATAAATAAGAAGAAGAAAGATAAAAGACATCATGAAAATGGTCATATTTCTTCGTCCCAAGTTTTTCACGTTCCACGGAATCTTGATATTGAGGTGAAATTGTCAATAGTCGTTTTGTATCTAAGGTAAAGTGGGGGAAGTGCAAATAGCGGCAATTGTGTAACTGGGATGTAGAAATGCTACTTACCTAGAACAATTTCCTCTGGATGCCATCCAGTAACTACTTATGAAACTGCATGATTTCACCATTCGCCATAATATATATATATATTTTTTTTTTTTGAAAATTTGTATTGCTCCAAGTAATAACTTATTAACAATATTATTTTGAAATAATCGATTTATAGCCAAAACTTAAGATACTTCACTTAGTTTTGTTTGTTGTGATCACACTGGTTTCCACTACACTGTTTCACAAGAAAGCAAGCTCTAGTGGTTTTGTACGTTTTAATCTTCTGGTGACATCACTTGTGTCTTGGAGTCGGACAGCATCCTCGTTGACATGACATCTTAGCCGATTAAGATGGCGGACGGCTTGCCGTTTGATAGCCTCGTTCACAGGTTCGATTTGAAGTTCATGATGAAGCCGTTCATTTCAAAAATACCATGGTGCATTAACCACATTTCGCAGCACGTTGTTCTGGAATCTCTGAATGATTTCCCGGTTTGATTGAGCTGTACAGCCCCATAGCTGTGCTCCGTAAGTCCAGACTGGTTTGAGGACTTGATTGTACAGAATTAGCTTGTGGATAGACAATTTTGACCGCCTTCCAATCAGCCAGTACATTTTTCTGAGTTTTAATAGGAGTTCTTCCTTCTTTTTTTTTTTTTTTTTTTTTTTACGTGAGATCTCCACCGGAGCCTGGCATCGAGCGTAATACCGAGATATTTAGCTTCATTTGCATGAGGGATAATTTTGTCATTGAAGTAAGCCGGTATGTAATCGATTCGTTTGTTAGTGAAGTCGACATGTACCGACTTAGTTTCATTCATTTTGATTCGCCACTTTGCTGCCCAATGCTGTATGCTTGATATTGATCGATTTAACTAACATATGGACTCTGTATTGTTTTCGACTATGGCCAAGACAGCAGTGTCATCAGCAAAAGTGGCCGTGGTGTTCATGTCGATTTCTGGGAGATCACTTGTGTATAGGACGTACAGGAGTGGGCCAAGCACACTCCCTTGTGGAACTCCAGCTTTTATCTGTTTTGGCTCCGAGTAGGCATCTTCTTGTCGTATTGTGAAGTAGCGATCACTGAGGTATGATTGCAGCAGCTCTGCATACAAGATTGGCAGTGCTCTGCGCAGTCGCCATAATATGGTGTCAATGCAAGTGGATTCCTATTTTGCACTTGCCCCAGTGAAACCAGACTAAGCGTTCAAAGTTGGGGCAAGTGCGTAAGTCTGACTTGAACATATATTTCGGTCATAATGCTGACAAGGCTACAAAAAATCAATCATACATCAAAAAACAGGAGATTCAGAGGTATCCTGGGCAAAAATAAAACGTCACCTAACGTCAACGGCTGATTTTTGAGGTTCTGTACAAACTACTTCTCCCACCTTACCTTAACTTTCATAATTAGCAACACTGGATCTAATTTTATTTTGTTTTTCTGTTTATTTCAGCTGGAAAGTTCAAAAGTTGGGATTCTTGATGTGATTCATCTACGATTTTTCCAAGACTATCAGATGCTTCTTGATTTCTCTTTATACTCGCTGATAGTATACATTCTTACAGAGGTAACTTTATATTCAGCCTACCTTTTGGTTTATTATTCTTGCAATAATACACTTATGTAATCGCGATGGAGGTTGAAAATTCTTGCTTCAAAATACGTTTCAAGATGTCTGGATTTCAAAAAAGAAATGTCCGTCAGCCGTCGGAGCTGTTTTGGGCCGTAGGCTTTTTTTTTTTTTTAAATCTGAAATTTTGACAAAATACTCGGTTTACAATCTAGTTGTGCCCGCAAGGTTTTCAGCCCGATCGCCCAACCCCGTGGGGCGCTATGGGGCTAAAATGGAGCTACGGAAGGGGTTTACGTAGGTTTTCGGCTTTGGGATCGAGTTAGGTGTCGTTTTCGAAGTAGTTTTGGGCGTAGAATCCATTTTCGGGGGCCCCAGAACGATTTGATTTCACCAAGGGTGAAAGGATGTATAGCGAATAGCATAGCTTACTGCTGGGAATTCATTTACATTTGATTCTGCTTTGCTTTGTGAAAGTAATCGCTTTCGTTTGTTGCAGATTTTTTCTTACTTCATGCCTTTGAAAGATGAGATAAATCTGAGCATGGTGTGGTGTCTACTCGTCGTACTTTTCTCCACGTATCCTTTCCAACTACAATAAAGGGCGGTGTTGAGTTCATTGGTACGTGCTTAAAACGTCAGTAATAACGTAATATTTGGGTACGTTATTATTGGCAGTAGACTTCGGGTTTTACAGTCAAAGCGACACGAAAAAAATTGATGGTTTGAGTTTTACGTCTCATTCTATGTTTTTTGTTGTGCTGAATCCGAATCTGAAGATATCCGACAGATTCGGCTTGTGCGTTTTTAGATATTCGCAAAACGCTCCAAATATTTGGCAATTTGTTTTGGTTTTTTTGGTAATCACTCCGAAACTGTGAGTTCTACGGACGATTTTGCCAATATAAATATGAAGGAGCATTAAATTTCCTACAAAATGCACTGGTTAACTTTGATTTTTGACCCACTAGTGCGGGGTTTTGACAATGTGGGGTATTACTGATGACAAGACGATGAGAGGGTATTCACTTAGCTACGATTACCACGCTCCCTATCGATTTTCTTTTAAACCATCAAGTTCGATCGATTCGCCACGAGAAGACTTGATATGACCTGTCATGGCAAATGTCGTACCTGCGCCTGTTTTTGATTCCACCATCCATCATCCAGGTCGTCTTTTCTCCCCAATGTTTGTGCATGAACCCTCACACTTCACGCACAAACGAGAGCACTGTAGGCCTGCCTTGCTTGAGCATCTTTTGTTGCATTAATTGCTAATATAAGAGCATGAGGGGCTGGTGGGCATGCGGTTGAAATGGGCTGCAGGCCGTTAACGCTTCTTTTCCAACCCAGTTGTTCAGGTTGAGGGTTTTCACCGACCTAGTTGCACTTGGAGGTACGATCGTAGGATGTGTTGAGCTGCATCTTGTGTTAGTGGTAGGGCTTCATTTCGTAGGTCTTGAAAGTAGAGCTCTTATAAAGGCCGCTTTACACGCTAAGACAAATCTTAACAATTTATCATTCAGATGCGATTTTTACGATTTATCGGAACGTGTAAATGGGACATTAATGCTAAGACAAATCGTAACAATTTATCGTTCAGATGCGGTTTTTACGATTTATCGGAACGTGTAAATGGGACATTAACGCTAAGACAAATCGTAACGATTTATCGGAACGTGTAAATGGGACATCTTAGCGATTTATTGGAGTTGGGTTGGAAGGTTGATGCCGGATCCTCCAACTAATCGCTACGATTTGTCGTAGCGTGTAAAGCGGCCTTAAGCTTTGCACCTCAGATCATTGAGAGGAATTTTCTGGTCATTCCCATGGTCCCCCCTGCTGCCCCCAGGCTCTATAATAATTATTGTCCCTCTTCCACAGGAGTCTTAAAGAATACCATCTAAAACCGTTAGATTTGCATAAAGTTAGAAAAGGAAAATAGTCGTTAAGTTTCCAACGCGTTCTAGCTCCTGTACTAGTGGGTCAAAAATCAACGTTGACTAGTGCATTATGTTAGAAATTAAATGCTCTTCCATTTAATAAGTTAAACGCACAGTTTCGGAGTTATGAAAAAAAAAAAAAAAAACGAAAAAGTGCCATATATTTGGAGTTTTTGCGAATATCTCATAACAAACGCCCAATTTGTTGGATCTCTTTAGATTCGGATTCAGCACCCAAAAAACATACCTACGAGTCGTAGGTTACGACACGACTTAAAACTCCTACCACCCATTTTTTCCAGGTCCAACTGCGCTTTGACTTACACGACAAACAGGAACGAGGGGACACCAGGATAAGTCAATCTCATACTCTTTGACAATATCTCATGACAGCCTATGAAACGCATCCTTTAGTTAGGTTTGGTTATTGGTGTGGAAATAGAAACTTGACCTCTTTCAACCATATAAACCGTTGATGAATACATGTAATATTACTTGGTGTATTTGGTGAAGTTTACACGAGTTGTTTGTTTTAAAATCTACTGTGTAGTAAAAGTGGTTCAGTCTTGTTGGTTGGTAAATCGGTTTACAGCTTCTCTTAAGTATGTCACTGCCATGTCAATGTCACTCGTGGAAGTATCCCGTCCAACTGACAGCCGTATTGTCCCGATGGCCTGCCGCTCTGGGAGGAGGATTGCGAGCATTTTGGACGCCGAGTTTCGGTTGGTCGACGAGTGGCAGGCGGCCCCAGTGCTGGCTTCAAGTTCCGGACATTGTTCCAGTATCTGTGATCCGCATAGTCCCGGAAACGAGACGCTGAGGGTGTTGGGCAGTTGAGGTCGTTCGGGCACTTCGGGGAAGTTGATGAGGCAAGCACCTTTGGGAAATTGGTTCAGAAGACGATTTCTCAAGTACTCTTTCATTTTCACAAAGTGATTGTGGTACTTTGGTAGATTTTCTCGGACCAATTTTGATGCTTCGCCTAACCCTGAAATCAAAAGAATTTGGTCAAAACCTTAAAGTAAATTATAACTTGTGTGAACCGCCGCAAATGCTGCGGAGAATAGAAACCAAATTCTATGGGGAAACGTACAACTATTCTTGACAAACTGGGCCGGAGCCAAATAGCTCCCATGCCCACAGACTGTCAAGACGAAGACCCCGCTTGAAAGGTACTTTAAAGTGATCATATCTGGAAGGATTGGAAGAAGGGTCCATCAGGTATGCAGTGGGGACACAGATGGCTCCAGGATGGATAATACAGCCTGCAGCTCAAGTGGGAGTGGGCCTACCCACTTGGCAGGTGGGCAATAGTATACCAGGCCGAACTCTGAGCTAAAAATGTTTACATGGAAGAAAGTGAGAGGAGGTCCCTCGAAAGAAGGCAGATCCACATATTCTCGGATAGCCAAGCTGCTCTGAAGTCAATAGCAGGAACGTATACCAATTGAAAATTGGTACTCGACTGCTGGGAGGCCACCAGGCGCGTTTGGGCCTCCAATGAGATCACTACGGAGCCCCCCCCCCCCCCCCCCCCGACCGTGTCCCACCTAGCCTCAGACCCCTTCTACTCACTTTTCAATAATGAATAATTTGTTTACTCTAAATAAATAGAGGTTGCAAGTGAAAGGTTTCATTTGGACGTGTAATCTATTCTTACACCTTTTGGTTTATTATTCTTGGAATAATGCAAAGGTCTATGTATTTATCCCAGGGATCAAAAATTTGATGGAAAACAAAATGTACGTCCACAGTGGTCCAGCGCTCGACTGATCGGAGGCCATAAGGCGTGTCAGGGCCTTAGGCGTCAGAATTCGTGGTTTTGGGATCTGCGCAAGTGGTTTGGCTGCTCTTCACTCGACTTGTTCCGTGTGGCAGCATCCAGAGAGCTGTTAGCCATCAAGATCGCCAACCTTCGCTCGGAGACGGCGACATAAGAAGAAGAAATATAAACAGACGGTTTCAGAACAGAATGAGAGGTGGAACTCGAGATGAGCAGTAGTATATATCAACTCCCCGTGTAAGATGCCGTTCCAAGTGATAATTTCCGAACGAGGAAACGGAAAGCCCTAGATGCCATCAATACCAGACCAAGTAAGCTCATCCGCTCGGAAATGCAAAATAAAAATCTTGGAGACCTTTTGCATTTGGACATGAAGGCGGTTCGTAAAGCGGTGTATGACAAACGACGTCAACAATATCCTACGATTCCTCGATCTTTGGATGATGCGATTGCTCAGGTTCGTGCCACCCAGTGCACTTTTTTTGTTCAACTCGTCCGATCTGTTTACATGGTGATGACGACCCTCAAGGAGATTCAAGCGGAAATCATAACGAAACTTAACAGCATTCAAAAAGGCCGAAGGAAGAAGAAGGAACTACGACAAAGTTTGACCCAAATTATCGACCAATATGAAAACAGAAGATCGAATTTGCTCTAATATTTAGAGTTTGTGGGACACCGCTTCAGCGCTACTCCAATATGAGGTTTTTTGTTTTTGAATAATATTTTTGACAGTTTCCATCATTTTGGAAATACAGAGGGGTTGGCAACGCTGCGTTATGATCGTGCATTTTCAAGGATTAAGACCCCACTGCTGAGGGTCGACTACCTGCTCATGACCGATCTCAATCGTACCACCCCTTAGAGGCAAACGTTATCAGTCGTGTTCTTTCCAACCTCCGTAAGGTCCGTTACCAGACTCCCTGACAAAAACCCTGTGCTGATTGTCGCTTTTATCTTACCATCTGCCGGTCTACCTGCACAGTACCAATGGTCCGGTGATGGAGTACCGATTTTCTACCCCGCGAGATAGGACACTCGGCCACACTTGTGGTGCTCGGGCAAACAAGTACACTCACCTGGGGCGAGAGGATCTTTGCTGGGATTCAATGCCCGTGCAAATGTCGTCTGCTCGCCACACATGCAGACGACACATGTCCACCCCTCGAGCCTAAATTTGGCCACATTACCAATCGTCCGTATACCAAGTGAGGCGCCCTGCTGGAACCCTCTTCCATATCCTCTCTGCTAATCTAATCCAATCTAACTTTCATAAGCCCATCCCTAACGTTTCCCACCTAAAAATAGGCCTTACCAGCAATACACACAGTGTTCTCCGTCCCTGGTCGTCTACTGCTCTCCTGTGACCCTCCTCTAACCATCGGTATTATAAGTCGTCCTTCCTTCACGTACAAAGCTCCTGTCCTGGGACCATAAAACTTATGGCCCACTACCGTCAGATAATCCACTGGGGTTTCCTTGACCGACACTGGGATTTTACCTAACGCTTGCGCTGCGTCGATGTGCAGACAAACTCGCCCCAACGTTGCTTTTTCTCTGTTCATATTTACGCCTGCGACGGCCTCACTCAACTGTTTCAAATTGGTTACAGCTCCTGTTTCGTTGTTGGCAAGCATAAGCGTTATGAGCGCTGTGTCCTTTTTCACAGCTCCTATAACATCTTCAGGGTTCACGGAGCCGTCAGAGTTGGTAGATAAGAACGTTATTGAGATTTCCCCTTTGTTGTACATGTGTTCTAAAGGTTTGAGAGTCGCGTCATGTTCTATTTCCGTACTTATGACATGCGGCACCGTCTTGAATTTCCTCTTCCACTCTTCCACCGCCGATTTGATAGCCACGTTGTTCGCTTCCGTTCCTCCAGACGTGAAAATCACTTCGGTCGTCTCCGCCTCGATCATGCCGGCTACGGATTTTCGCGATTCCTCGATGAGCTGCCGCGCTTCACGTCCTCGCTTGTAGTTGGAACTGGGATTTCCCCAGACGCCTGCTGCAGTCATCATGGCTTCCTTCACTGATTCTTCGTATGGCGTCGTGGCATTGAAATCCAAATACACAGACTTCCTCTCCGATGTCATCTTTACTGCTTCGGAGGATTTGATGGTGGGAGAGTCCCTACAGAAAAAAATAAAAAATAAAAATAACAAAAACAGAATAGTTGAATTATTAAAATGACCCAAATTACAAAGCCTCAGGTTCCCCAATTTTACCTATTTATTGCAAATTAAAGGGATATGGGTCGTTTTCCCAGAAAGGGACAATCGTTGTCCGGAGAGGATTCTGAATGCCCTATTATGAGATATGCTTTAGAAAAAAATGTTCCATAAACTATCAATTTTGCTCTACAACGGGCATTCAATAAAAATATTTACTCTAAACAGGGGGGGGGGGGGGGAGCTTTCCAATCTTTTTGGCTTCCAGACCCCTTTCACGGAACAATATCTACTGTGGACCCCTTTTGGTTTATTATTCTTGGAATAATACACCTATGTAATCGCGACGGAGGTCGACGACTCCGATCGGCCTCAAAATTTGACATTATCCGTTTCAAGAGGTTCCAAGAGATTCCAAAACCGAAACGTCCGTCCGCCGTCCGGGCCGTTTTGGGCAGTAGGATTTTTTTTTTTTTTTTTTAATCTGAAATTTCGACAAAATACTCGGTTTACCATCTAGTTGTGCCCGCAAGGTTTTCAGCCCGATCGCCCAACCCCGTGGGGCGCTAAGGGGCTAAAATGGGGCTACGGGAGGGTTTTTTTTAAGGCTTTTCGCTATGGGGTCGAGTTCGGTGTCGTTTTCGAAGTATTTTTGGACGTAGAATCCGTTTTTTGGGGTCCCGGAACGATCCGATTTCACTGTTGCGATCTATAAGGCCTTCATGGGACTACAAATGAGATTTTTTGAAATTTTTTCGAGTAAAAAATATTTTTAAAAAAATTGCAAAAAAAAAAATTTAAATAAAAATAAATAAAATTTTCCCATTTTTTTTTTTTTTCATTGACAGAATTAAATTTATGCCCAAGTCACCTACCTATATCAAAGAATAATAAACCTTTGTGTAAAATTTGCAGTGTTTTTCTCAAGTATTTATACTTACGTACATGACAGTAAATTTGTTATTCTTAAAAATTGGCTTAAGGATGTGAAACTGGGGGGTTTTACTATTTTTTGACATTGGCTCTAACATCAATTTCGACCGCTGCTTTTCGAAGGACATTTTGTGTTCTTTAATTTCGTATAGAGTGGTCATCTTAGAAAAACGCATAGTTTCAGGTATATAAGTGAAAAACTGGAAAAAAGTCAAATTTTGAGGTTTTTCCGTTTTTCGATGTGAAGCCGACCTTGGAGGAGGCGGCAAACTTCATAACCGGATTCAGCACCCATATTGAACCGTTAAGAAATAAACTTACCTAATTTTGTTACGGGAGAAAACTACCATTTGACTCGACTATTTTGGTATCGGTGTAGTTACGGTTTGGTTCAACAGTGCTGTTATCAGTTATCAGCATGTGCTGACACCAATCCACTCACTTTGGCCATTTTTTTCATTAAACTATTTAAGTCGATCACTTCGTACATGTATACTTACGACAGTAAACAATACGTGTAAACCAGGATCTCACCGGTTTACCGAATAGGTTGGAATAAAAAGGACGCTCGGAGCCGCTCAGACGGTCACTGGGGGATCTCCCCCTTATTTTGCAGAGCGGCTCGGGTCAAGGTCAAGTTTAGGTGGGGAGGCACCCTTGTTTGTGGTCAGTCATCTGCTTCGGTGAGCCATATCTCACAAGAACGTGCTTAGCCTGGAATTCCTCTTGGACCTTCGTAAACAACCAAGAGGACAAAACAACTAGGAATGTAATAAAGAAAATGATAGATTTCTTTTGATATTGGCAATGCAACCATGATACAAAAACTATGCCGTTTGATTGTAGGAAAAAATATCCTCGAACATAATTTGTTCGTCCTCCTTGTACCGGGTGCGTAGTCCAAGTTCCTGTAGGGAGTGGGGACAGAAAATTATCAGGCGTAATTTTAATAAATTTTAATTTTAGTTTTGAGTTTTATCAGGTTTCTACTGTAAAAAGTATTTTGAAATACATGTATCCGTTGTAACATCCACAAATTCGCTAAAAGCGAAAATAATTAATACCTGGATCTTCCGCCAAGTAGACAGGCATATGCGAAAGAAGCAGCCAAGCACTTGTATTCCGCAAAAGGTCTCCTCAGTTACCTGTATTGCTGCACACTGATACAGAAACTAGTTAGGTAAATAATTGTCACTCATTATTTACAAGCGGATCGTAAGTCTACGACAATTAGGAATGAAAATGCACCCGATTTTCGGGTTAAATCTGTAGTTACCATGTTGTTGGAAGTCAAAAAGGGGGAAATACAGCATTTCGAACAACATATTCGGATTCAGCACCATTTAAAACCCCCTTAAACAAATTTTTAGTTCGAAAATCCGTATTAGTCCAGTCACCAGGTGCCTCAGAAGGGATGTTCGACGCAAAGCGTGGTGTAGAATTTTTCCCAACAGGTTTATATGGTTTTTTGGGGGTGCTGAACACGAATCCGAAGCTTCCCAACAAAATTTCTGGGACGCTCACCGTCAAAATCGCTAAAAACCTCGAAATGTCGGCACTTATTTTGGTTTTTCACGGATAACTTTGAAAGGGGGCGTTATAGGTGAAACTTATCTATATAGTAAATTAAAGAGCACAGCATTCTGCGTCGAATGAGCTACCTTAAAGTTAAAATTGACCCAGCCGTATGGACGCGACGGGCCGTCAAAAAATGTCGATTTTTTCCAACTTTGCGAAAAATCGAAATAACTTCATCTTTGAATGGCTGCTGCTCAAAAATGGAAATTCTCATTAATTGGATGTTGTAGAGCATCTAACTCTGCGTTCAGAGAGCACATTATTTAATCCCCCCCCCCCCCCCCCCCCGCAAACAGTTCCAGTTTTATCGTCCACGTCTATTTTCCTTGACTCGCCCTTCAAGTAAGGTTTTGTTGAACCTGACGATCCAGTATTTCACCGGAGAAGAATCTATAGGGGAAAGGTCGACGGTGATCGTCACCTTCTTTGCCTACCTCCTCCTGGCGATGGCCATCCTCCTCGTCAACGAAGAAAATCTGGAGACCGGCCTCGACGTGGCGTACAGGAGCTTCAACGAGAGCGCCAACGATTTCCTCGAAAGGCACGGCTTGAACTCCGAGTAAGTGCTGTGTCGGAGTAACGTCATTCGTCCCTGAAATTTCATTTTCGGAGCAGCGGGTTCGTCGAGTTAGAGCATTCATTACGGAGCAGACGATGGGAGTTTAATTGGCGATTTTATGATATCTTAAATTCGAGATTGTTTTTTGCGGATTTGTAGATGCTAGAAAACACCGCAGCTATTGTCTTGAAAATTGGAATGGTGTTTGGTATTACGAGGGGGAGTTCGAAAAAAAAAAAAAAAACCTAACGCCTAAGGCCCACTTTCACCACCCGAGATACCGCGAGTTTAAGCGTTAACGCCCAGGTTAAACCCCCGAGGGAGCACCGATTAGCATGGGAATCCGTGCGGAGCTCGGTAAGTTTGCGGAGCCGTTAGTTGGTGAAATAGGCCCTGAGTCCAATGAATTGTGGCTCAAAAATGCTCACGTTACACAAATCCTGTTACTCCTGATCTTTTTATACATATAACATATTATGCTGTTTAAATCATTAGTTTGTTGTAAATTCAAGTTTTCGTCATTCTCGTCCGTTTGCTTTCTTACCAATCTTGAAAAACCGTCAAAATTTTGTGATTTTTCAAGTTTTTTGCCGATAACTAGTTCCCCGGGCAGTTTTGCGTCAACCATTCTATTACTCGAATTGCAGAGAACAAAATTTCCTACAAACTTGGTTCCGCTCATTTTTTTGGTCCGACCTACTGTTACTGTTATATGAGGCAGCAAAGAAGGGATAAACTCTCGTGTTTCGCTAAATTTTAACTGTATTACCACTCGGACGGAAAACCTCCTGTGGGACCCCCCCCACTATAGGTGTTGGATAATATCCAACATATTATGTTCCTAATTGCTCCTCAGGTTCAATACTATTACTTGTGTTGAGTGTTGGGTGGAATGCCTCGAGCGTCGTATCTAGGATTACGCCATCAGTGTCTTTGGAGGAAGAGGATGTGATTGCAGAAACATCTTGCGAAGTGTCGCCATCTGCAGACCTAGCAGGTGATGTCGATGTATGGAGGATGCACGAGCTCCAGGTCGGCACGATTTGTCGAGTTGGCTTGGAGTGTGTCGCTCCTCAGAATGAGGCTGTGGGGACTCAGATAACACTTGATTGGTGTCAGTTCTCCCACAGCTCGCAGTTTTGTTGAAAATCAGTTGACCGGCTTACATAAGTGAAACGACTCTAAAAAAGAGTCCTGGTCAGCAGACCCAATCTTTCAAAGGTCCATTCTCCTGGCTCATGCATGCAAAACGTCGCCAATAGGTGCCTGGGCAACGGACCCACGCGTTATAATTGGTTCCACTGTCCTGGCATCCTCAGACGAAGTGTCAACCGAGGATTCCCAGACAGCACTGCACTGCACTGTGGCTAATCATGTTTTATTAAACGGTCACTGCACTGTGGTTAATCATGTTTTATTAAACGGTCAGTGAATGATAAACGACAGCGAGATTTGGGACAGTCCAGGTTGCAGGCGGTGAAGCCGCTCATGGGAGAAGCGGGACTGCCCAATCTCGCCGCCGACTGCAGCGCTTCCCGTGGCCCCTCACGCTCAGATGTTTCATCACTTCCTTAATTTCTCCTCTTTATCTATCAGTCATTCTTGGTTAATAAAGCCAAAGATTCGGCTACACATTCTAGTTTTTCTATCGCAGTCAGACTCTCCACAATCTCCCGCATAGTAATTTTTCCAAAACACTGAAAATTCGACCTCAAAAAGTCAAGGATTCTAAAACTGTATAGTACGTAATGAGCTCATCTATGGGTTCAAGTACATAGTGCAACTTTCTGCAGACGAGTTCGCTGAAAAATACACCCTCCTGGCGATGATTTTATCTAATCCCAATGATGAACACAGCCGCAAAAACAGCCAGTGGCCACTCTCTCCTATGACCACTTTCACCCCGTGCTCCCCTACCTATCAAATCCACGTCTGTAAAAAAATTTCCCCCATTCCTTGGTATTGGCTGTACATTTTTTTTACAGACATGGATTTGATAGGTGCTGAAATTCTCTTCAAATGCCTCTATTCAGATTTTTCGCTTAAACGAAGTCTTTCAGGAGGTTTTGCGTCGCTAAGTGGTAAGAATGTTAAAATTTTGCGAAACAGATTTTACCCCTTCTTAGCAGCCTCATATCTCCGTTACTGTTGGTCGGACCAAATTTGTTGAAAATTTTGTTCTCTACAATTTGGGTAATAGAATGGTTTTAGGAAGAACTGCATGGAGAACGAGTTATATGCTTAAAAGTGAAAAAATCGCACAATTTTGACGGTATTTTCAAGATTGCGACCATGGAAAAAGGAAAGGAAGTTTCACTTTTAGGGGGTGGTGGGCTGTAGCCCTGCTAGCCAAAGACTGCTGAGAGAAACGCAATCTGGGCGCGTATCCTTTGTCATTAGTAAGTTCACCAGGTGCCCGCTAGGTAGAGTCCAGCTTTGGGGGGGGGGGTATTTATTGAAAAGGAGGGGAGCGCTTGGGCACGTCTTGTAACGCAAAGTGGAGCTTCCTTTCCTTCTTCCATGATCGTGACGAAAGCAAACGGACCGTCATGACGAAAACTTGAATTCACAACTACTTGAGGTCCGAAACAACACATAATACTAAATCAGGACTAACAGGGTTCGCGTAAGGTGGACCCCCCCCCCCCCCCCCAACTCACTAGACTTGTGCACGACAGCTCTGTAATGGATGCCCTAAACCTGCTGTGTTTGGTTTTTAAGTCGGTTAAGGTGGTCGTCTTGAGAACTAATCCCCTGTTAGCGAACACATTGGCACCATTCTGATTTCCATTGTATGATTTTTCTCAACGTAGGCGTCAATTTCCTTCCATATTTGATTTTCCTTCTTTCCTTCAAACTTTACTTTTAATCATGACTCACTTCTTATGAAATACTTCATTTAATTTTGGTCTAATTTCATGCAAAGAACAACAGTCCCCTGTGATAAGGACGAACCAATGCCACCAGTGTACGTAGTTTATGTACCTTTTCTAACTGCGAGTTATATTTAGCGAATTATACTTGTAGTATAGCGTTCATTTTGCTCACAGGAGATTTTGTTGGATTTTAATTTTTCTTATTTTGTAGGGGTCCGGCCTCGAAGTTGATTTTGAAATTTTCCATCGCCCTGTGGTGCGCACTCATAGGAGCCATGTTCACTTTCCCGGGACTGAGAGTGTCTCGCATGCATTGGGACTCTGTGCGGTAAGAAACGCGTCAAGTAATTTGTGTAGGCAATGAGTGAAGCGAATGTATAGAGCAGAAGTGATTTCTTCACGGAAGTGTTTAGACCCCGTGACGGGGGGGTTGCAGATTGGGGTAAACACTAGCAGAGTGAATATGGAATATTCGTAAGTTCAGCAGATTGTAACCTGAACGCCCAAAACTAAAAGGCAGAGCACCTGAGAACTAGTGGAAAAATACAAACCAAATACAAAACTGTCTAGTTGAAGGTTGTAGGTTCTGAGAAACAGCATACTGGAAATTTGGAGAGCTAAAGAGTGGAATGGTTTAAGGTAGACTGAAATTTGGAATCAACCAAGCTGAAGAACTTACTACTTGTTAGCAGATAAAAGGCCAAACTGACTGGAAGACTCGCAGATTGGAAACTAGACGGCCATAGACTAGAAGTTTAGTAGAACACAACCAGAAGACCTTCCAAAGGCTTACTGTAAGACTGGCAGACTGAAGTCAAGAGACAACAAGCCGAAAACTGGAAGATTGCCAAAAGCAACAATGCTGAAAACCTAAATAACAGGCCTAACTGACTACAAGATCAGCCAACTCTGATTTGGGTGTAAAATGTTGAAGATTGGAAGCTGAAGAACTTAATGTTGACTGATTTCAGACCAAAATGAATAGAAAACCAGAAGACTCATCCATTGTCTTTCTGGAATGAGGTAGATGATCGCCTGCACCAACATGATATTACTACAAAAATTGTAAACCTGAAGAATTTCTATTAGCAAAAAATTGATAACCTTGCTGCCAACAATGTTAATCACAATTCCTCTAAATCGTCTCTTTGTATTATCAACAATGATGTCCAATGATTGGGAGCAGGATCTAACAGACATTTCAATGGTTTGGCCAAGCTTTCGGCATTATGCCTTTCTCAGGGCCTACACAGTACATAATACTCATCTCTGCTGAACGATACATGATAAATTAAACTAATTACTGGTTTTAATCGTTTTTATTAATTCAAGCTACAAGCTGTAGTAGGCCAGTGTTATATTCTGTCTCTCCCCCCCCCCCCCCCTCCCTTCCTTATATACCGTAACACTGCTGACAAGAAGGTGGGTACTTCTTTTGCTCGCTGTATGGGCAGTGTTATGCTCACTTCTCCCCTCTCACTGTCGTTACCTGTTATTAGTGATCAACATCGTTGATGTTTCTGGTTCCTTTTGACGAGTGATGCCGCAAGTCTCACAGTGACCTTTGCTGAGTAAGTTTCCGTAATTAGTTACACTTATTATGTATCGTTCAGGAGGAAGGCATAATATAATGCCGAATGCTTGGCAAAAGCATTGAAGTTTCTGTTGGGCCCTGCTCCCGATCATTGGACATCATTTTTTCGTGGGTCGATCGCCATTTTTTTAAATCTGAAATTTGGCAAAATACTTCGATGACCTTGTAGTTGTGCCTGCAAGGTTATCAGCCCGATCACCCGTACCCGTGGGGCGCTATGGGGCTAAAAAGGGGCATCGGTTGGTTTTTTTATATTTTCAAAAATTCTTTATTTTTTTACTCGAAAAATATTTATCCTCCTTGGATCCTTCAAAAATCCCATTTTTAGCCCCATGAAAGCCCTATAGATCGCCACAGTGAAATCGGATCGTTGCGGGACCCCAGAAAATGGATTCTTCGTCCAAAAATACTTCGAAAACGACACCTGACTCGATCCCATAGCCAAAAGCTTTCAAAAAAACCCTCCAGTAGCCCCATAGCGCCCCACGAGTTTGGGCGATCGGGCTGAAAACCTTGCGGGCACAACTAGATGGTAAACCGAGTAGTTTGTCAAAATTTCAGATTTAAAAAAAAAAAAAAACGGACGGCGGACGGACATTTCGGATTTGGAATTTAGACCTCTTGAAACGGATAATGTCAAATTTTGAACAACATAGGTGTATTATTCCAAGAATAATAAACCAAAATTGAGTAAGATAGTGTCCCGAAAGTGTCCGAAAAGTGTAAGATAGTTGAGAAAGTTTCCTCAAGTGTCCTGCACCTTTTCCGTGCGAAGCAGATTACCTGCTAGTTTCTACTATATTTAATCATTGAATTGAATGAAAATCCATTTCATTGGTGGATTCGATGAAAGCAAACTTCTCCCATTGCTTTGGTTACATAAAAATAACGTTATTATAATATTACTATCAGGAAAGCCTGTTGTTTAGAATTCAACGGGCGCTAGAATGAGGACACAGATGCCATTGATGTAAAACGATGAAATTGCTAAATAAATGTGAACAAAATGAGAAGTTCATTTTTCGTTCTTCGCCCATTGCTTTCAATTTCCACTTTATCCCTTAGATATCTTGTTGATTTAAAAAAATAAAAATAAAAATAAAAAACCTGCATCAAAATCGGTCAAGCCGTTCGGGCGCGAATCGACCACAGACAGACAGACATTGATGTAAAAGGATGAAATTGCAAAATAAAAGTGAAAAAATGAGAAGTTAATTTTCTTCCTCCATAGAACTTAGTTTTAGGAGCCACTCAGCTGATTCCGACCTTATGCTGGAGTGTAAGTCCTAAGGAGGCTACATGCCAAATTACAGCTTCATAGAGTGAATAGCATAGAAATTAGCTTTAGGAGCCACACAGCTGATCCCGACACTATGCTGCTGAAAAACGATATCGACACTTTTATAGCAAATGTTGTGAGCTCTTTTTTCCATTCAGATGACTACATACTATACAGTTAGAAGTGAAAATACGAAAAACGTGACCTTCAGTCCCCCCCCCCCCCACGGCAACCCTCGTACGGTTAAGGACTTTTAGTTTTTAACCCCCATGGGTCTAAACACGTCTTCTGTTTGAATCATTTCCACCTAAACCCATACTTGATCGTTCGCTGCCTGCACTACATGTACTGCCCGGTGCTTCCACGAATTAATCTCTCACGCTCCGAATATTGGAATTTACAGAGCTTGCTCGGACAAGAAAGTCCTGGGCCTTTTCTTAAATCTGAACTTCGCTGCGCCGTTCTTCCTGGTTTTGTTGTGGCTCCGTCCGGTCACAAAGCACTACCTAACGGTCAGAGTATTCAGCGGGATGCAAAGCCCAATGTAAGTAGCTCCATCCCAATAATGCTGCAAAATATTATTCTATATTTATACACTTTCCGTCTTAAAATTTATAACAATATCCATCTTGTTTTTCAGAATGACTGAAAATGCGTTTGACACCCTAAGAATAGTTTTGATAGTTGTGGTGGTACTCCTGCGAGTTGCTCTGATGCCATTTTATTTGCAAGCATACTTGAACATTGCAGACCGAAGGATACAGGAACAAAAGAGAGAAGCTGGCAGGATAACAAACAAAGAGCTCCAAAAGAAGGTATTTGATGAACTTGACTTATCAGGTCTGGGTTCTCTTAGAATTGTTGACTATTGTTCTGGTGGTTTGCAGATTGCCGCAGTATTTTACTACATGTGCGTTGTCGCGTTGCAATACATCGCTCCTGTGCTTCTTTGCCTGTTTTTCGGCTTGATGTACAAAACTCTCGGTAAGTACGAAGCTTTTCAGTGACTTGTCTAACCGCGCAAAGCCCTCACGTTTCGATTTCGGCAGGTGAGTACAGTTGGAGCAACATTTTCGACACCACTGGGTTGATAATCGAGGAAGAGTGTCCGGTCGATGCCAAGCCGACCATCCCTCTCGGAGAAGAGGATTCCGTCCTGAGGTCCGCCCAAGAAATCACGCTCGCCATTGGCTCCCTGAAACAGGTAACAACATGTGTCTTTGTTAGTCACTCACACTTAGGGCGGAATTCATAGACTTTCCTCAAGATAAGATTTTTTTTCACTATGTTTCACAATGTTATTCATAGTGCTTTCTGGATCGGGTGGAGGCCGACCTCAGCTTGAGATTTGTTCAAGGAAGGCCTCAAAATTACAGTGAAGCCAAACAGGGAACCTTTTAGAAAAAAATGGGAACAAAATGGACTTTTGGGCCATAGAAAGAGGGAAAGTCCCTGCGAAGCCGAGGAATCTATCTATATTATTAATAAAAACGCGGCAAATTTTACACAAGGATTTATTATTCTTTGATATAGGTTACTCGTGCGAAAACTAGTTCTGTGTCAATGGAACAAATTTTGGGAAAAAAAGATTATTTTTTTTACGTCGACAATATTTGACCTCCCGGGATCCTTCAAATATCCCATTTGTAGCCTCATGAAAGCCCTATAGATCGCAACAGTGAAATCGGATCGTTCCGGGACCCCCAAAAATGGATTCTACGTCCAAAAATACTTCGAAAACGACACCTAACTCGACTCCATAGCCGAAAACCTTTTAAAAAACCCTCCCGTAGCCCCATTTTAGCCCCATAGCGCCCCACGGGTTTGGGCGATCGGCCTGAAAACCTTGCGGGCACAACTAGATGGTAAACCGAGTATGGACTATCAACAGCGTACAAAGAGCGGCTATGCCCCTTCGATGATGAGAGGCATTCGATTGAAAACGAATGGTCGAAATATTTCGTGCTTTTCCAAATATAATTATATATAAGTTCGAATAAGTTCTCACTGGGATAGGCAGTAACAAAAGAATACATCCATGTTTAAACAAGGAATTAAGATACGATTTTTTTTCTCTCCGAGTGTGTTGAAGAGCATGCCTACGACGAAATGTGTGCGGGGTGCCTATTAATTTAGAGATTGGCCGAGTGGCGACGGAGGAGGTGCTACCGCCTGTCACAACATTTAAAGGCGGCTCTGGAGTTGAGTCAAAAATAAATTACCGAATAAAAAAACGAAACGAATCCCGGACACGTATATCGCTCGAGGGAAGTTCAACCAAGAATGAGTAATTTGAGGGATCTCTACGTACCTACTCATCAGCCGTGTTGACATGACGGCTATAATAATAGGTTCTTTCCGAAGAGTATAATCATAAGTTCTTTCCAATGACTAAATAAAAACTCTGTGCAAAATTTCAGCACGATTGGAGAAGTTTTAGGGTCCGCGCAAACGCCTTGAACACCCTCCAGTGTTCAAAGTTCACTTTTGACGGTTGAGCATTTGACCGGATTTCGAGCTAAAATGGAATGGAAGAATAGAAAATCAAATCGTGGGAGCGAAGCTGCCATCAAATCGTCAGGTATTGAACGTTTTTATTTTAATATGAAATTCGTAAAACTGACGCAGACACTGCCAAGCTGGCAATAAAGGATGTGGTACAAAGTGTTCTTGGAGAAAGCTTGCATTCCCACGAAACGTATCGACCACTGCAAGGATAAACTTATGAAGCTAAGCCTTGGACTGATTTACAGAACTCCGTCAAACAGGCTTCTGAGAAGGAATCTGACTTCTCGGCTATCGGAAGCTTTGGACAGATGCAAAATTAGCGATCGGAATGCAGTTCACTTCCTAACGGCTGCAGCAGAAGCTTCCAAACGCGACATAGGAGAGCTTATTCTAAACCGTAGCTCATTCAAACGTCGTCGGCAAGTAATGAGGAAAAAAAGTTCGAACTTGTCGAATTTGATTCCCTTGTTTTACACTGGAACGGTAGGCCTAAATGGGCCCGGGAACCGAATGTCGACTAATACTTTTTTCTGAAAGAACTTCATAATTTGAAGCCGTAGCAGTGAGTTTTGGGCTCCTGCGGTGTAATACAAATTTTCAGGGCACTTTCGAAAATTTCAACTTTGAATCTGGAGGGAAGAATGGCGCTTCCATGAAGTGCTCTCTGGTGGTCAGCCAATGAACTAAAAGCACGAATTCAGAGAGCTTCACGAGATCAGAAAGGGTGAAATCGCAAGGAAAATAGTCGTTCGGATTTGTTCTGACGCTAGCGTGAAGGGACAGACCATATTCATGTTCACCAACATAACATAACCAAAAATAAAAAAGATTTTTTTGTACACTTTCTACTTTTTGTGCGAGTGCACTCTGGCGGATTATTTAAAGTCAACGTGGGAAAATTCAAAACGCCAAATATTCACTAGTGATGTCCTCTGCTCAGAAACCTAATTTCTCAGGGCTAACTGTACTGACTACTTTGTTCATTATTAGTTCAACTATGTTCGCCGGAATTTTTGCATTTCTCTGACCTTGTTCCCGAGCCCATTGCTTCAGGCTGTATCTGGAAAAGATTGACAGCTACTTTCGTGTCTGCTCAAGATAAGGAACAACTTTGGGGAATCGAATCCCTTCTTCAAAAGGACAGCATCAAGCCTCAGCCGTTCATGGGAATGTAGAAGAGTGGAGAAGCTAAGATATAATATTAAGCTAAGTAAGCTCCTTGTTTTGATACAACGGCAAGCAAGACAAGACGCCAATAATTGGCTTATAATTATTATAAGAATGGTTGGAAGATTGCAAATCAACTGGCTGTGACGAATGATATTGCCGAAGGAGGCGTTAAATTATTCCCAGGAGGATTAATTTAGTATACGATACATCTTGACCCCAAATGAAGACAAACTTGAATGGATCCTTCATAATGTGAGCGGTAAAATGGGGCTACGGGAGGAGTTTTTTGAAGGCCTTTGGCTATGGGATCGAGTTAGGTGTCGTTTTCGAAGTATTTTTGGACGTAGAACCCATTTTTGGGGTCCCGGAACGATCCGATTTCACTGTGGGGATCTATAGGGCTTTCATGGCGCTACAAATGGGATTTTTGAAGGATCCCAGCACGTCAAATATTTTTCAAGTAAAAAACGAAAAATCTTTGAAAAAATTTTTTTTTTTCATTGACACAATTAGGTTTCTGGACAAGTAACCTATATCAAAGAATAATAAACCCTAGTGTAAAATTTGCAGTGTTTTTCAATTGGAGGTCTATTTTAGGAGTAACAGACGTTTCAACAAGTTGGAAGAATCATAGTTTTTCTACCGCTGTGCGGTGAGGATTCGAGTTGATTGAGACGCGTGATACGTTGAGTAGAAGTCTGTTTATTGCAGGCCGATCTGGCCTTTATAATATTATAATGTTGTGCCCTGGAATTGGCATCCCCTCTGTACCTTCCGATAACAGGGATTCGCTGATTTTGACTTGTTTCTTGGGTCGAATTTCAAAGCTTTGGCACTCATTCGATGCAGCGAATAATTGAAGTATTGACTTTTTTTGTGGAATAGACCATTTTCGATACGCCAAAAACCGAAAAAGTGCTAAAATTGCGACGTTTTTTGGCCCCACAAAAGTATGCCTCGTGCTTTCGAGGTGGAAAACTTGGACTTCTCTTCAATATACCTGACCAACTAAAAAAGTAAAACGAAATGCCGTATCCAGTGCAAGGTGAACCCCCTCTGAGCTCTGACGACTGGGCTATTAAAGAAGTACGACGTGGCAACCCTGTTCACCCTTCACGACTCCAAGAAATCTTTTGATTTACACTGTTCGGACCTCGAAAAATGGATAAAGCGTCGAAAATTACTCGGGAAATATTTGTCCTCCTGGGATCCTTCAAAAATCCTATTAAATGGGATTTTTGAAGGATCCCAAAAATGTTAAAGCCCCATGAGAGCCCAATAGATCCCCACGGCAAAAATGAATCGTTCTGGGACCCCAAAAATGGATTCTATGTTGAAAAAAAAACTTCGAAAACTACGCCTAACTCATTCCCATAGCCAAAAAGCCTTCAAAAAACACCTCCCGTAGTCCTATTTTAGCCCCATAGCGCCTCACGGGTTTGGGCGATAGGGCTGAAAACCTTGCGGGCACAACTAGATGGTAATCCAAGTATTTTGTCAAAATTTCAGATTTTTAAAATAATTCCTACTGCCCGAAACGGCTCGGACGGCGGACGGACATTTCGTTTTTGGTATAGATACCAAAAACGAAATGTCCGTCCGCTAGACGTCCGTCTAGATCTAGACATCTTGAAACATATGTTATAATATAACATATTTTACATTATAAATTTGACATTATAATATTATTATAATGTCAAATTGTGTTGCCGATCTGAATTTTCGACCTCGGTCTCGATTACATAGGTGTATTATTCCAAAAATAATCCAAAATTGTGCAAAAATTAATTCTGTCATTAAGAAAAATTTTTGGGAAAAAAAATAAAAAAACATTTTTCTGTACAATGTTTGGACAGATGTTACTCGGAAGCCGATACCTTATTAAATAAATCAAATTTTGACCTCGTGTGATCATTCAAAAATCCCATTTGTAGCCCCATGAAAGCCCTATAGATGTCAACAGTGAAATCGGATCGTTGCGGGACCCCAAAAAATGGATTCTACGTCCAAAAATACTTCGAAAACGACACCTAACTCGATCCCATAGCCAAAGGCCTTCAAAAAACTCCTCCCGTAGCCCCATTTTAGCCCCATAGCGCCCCACGGGTTTGGGCACAAATAGATGGTAAACCGAATTTTTTGTCAGATTTTTCAAAAATTCCTACTGCCCGAAACGGCTCGGACGGTGGACATTTTGTTTTTGGGCTCTACATGACTTGATACGAATAATGTCGAATTTTGAGGCCGATCAGAATTTTTGACCTCCGCCGCGATTACTTTACAAAGTTGTATTATTACAAGAATAGATTCTTCATTGCTTCTTTCCAATAAAAGAATTCAGAAACAAAATCACACGTCGTCCTAGCACACAGGCAGAGCCCTGATTGAGTCAACTCTTGGCGAACGGACGGAGTATCAAGTTTTGCGGTCACTTTCGAGGAACATGATACAACGATATAATCAATTTTCGTTGCTTTGAGTGGAACACCATTGCCGTAAGTTGACTTGAGACATTAATTTTATTCACGGAAGCGGATATTTCTCGAAGTAATGAGACATTATCTCGGCTTACTCTGCAGCGGTGTCCGCGTAAAATTTGATCTTATCGGCGTTTCATTTGTATAACATGTCGCAGCATCTTCGGTGCGTTGAACCGATTTTCAAAGCGCCCCTTCGGGTTTAAATGAGACCACAGAACCCTGACAAGCCCGCGATGTTAAAAAATCGCCGCCCAATTTGAGCCCCACACAAATCTTTCCCGGTCGATTAATAAATCACCAACACAATGTGTCATGTAGAGAGCACTAATAGATTATAGAAGACAAATACGATTAAGGAAGGCACCGAACTATTACCATAAATATTAATCACGAGTCGAATATTTCGACGGCTGTTACGATTCGATTTGGTCAAAGCCCGCTGGACATCCTAATAGAGTTGTAGCCGACTTCGAGGGTCACGAACGCCGTCAATTTACGGTTCAATGGGTCAGCGGACCACAAAAAACCGCCTGATTTGAAAAGGCGACACACGCTCAGTGGGCCCATTTCATTAGTTTTTATTTATTTTATATTTTATTTTTATCGCAGCCCCTGGGTCAGCAGACTCAGAAAACCATAGTTTGAAATGGCGACACATGGTCAGCGAACCCACACTATTAGTTTTATGTATTTAAATCAATGCCTTTGGGTCAGCAGACCCTTTGTTCCCTTTCCTAATTTGGAAAGGGAACACATGGTTAGCGGACCCTTACTATTTATTTCATTTAAATCATAGCCCCTGGGTCAGCAGAACCAAATCTTCTAATTTGAAAAGGCAACACATGGTCAGCGGACCCACACTGTCAGTTTGATTAGGTTGGTACGAGTATGTACTGCGGGTCCTGGACTAGTTCAGAATCGAACTTGATTCAAGATTGAACTAAAAGGGGATGCGAACCGTTCAGAAATCCTCGCTGTCCATACGCGTTTTTGGAACTGATAACCTGAACATCCATAACCTCCACCTCGAATCTAAACCACTAATTCTCAACCCGTCAGTATGTAGGTATGTATGCAATGCATACTATGCACGTATGTGTGTCACAAGCCTACTTCTTCTAAACGGTAAATAATGAAAATTCTTCAATTTTTTCAGTCTGAGAACCCCCAAAAACGTGCGCAAATGGGCGCACTTGCGCCAACTTTCTTATTTAAAATGGGAATCCCTAATTTTTTTTGGCAAAGTTGAATTCCTCAGTCAATTTTACGTTGGATAAATCGTCGGCGAAATTTTTGATGAGTGCAAATTTGCGCAACTCTCACTATAGTGATAATATCACTAGTGATATTATCTTCGTTGTTACTGTCCGATTGAGTCGGCGTTTCCTCCTTATCCTACCTAGAGATCCAAAATTTAATACGAAATACCCGATGAACGAATCCCGACGATTGACAAATTTAGACCGCGAGTTTAATTTGAACGATTTAAAGAGATCCAGTGCGCGTTAGCAGTGTGGCTTGGGACGGTGCCAGGGACCTTGGAGTCCAGTCAAAATCGACACTAAAAATCGCTAAATTCGTAAAACGAGATGTATCTCTGCTTTTTAAATATGTTGTTCGGACCCATTAGGGTAGCGTATACCCAATATTGCATCTTCCCAAAAGCTGTGCTTCACGCGAAGCACACGAAAAACCGCGATTTTTTCGGCCATATTTCAGTTTTTGCTCTATATCTAATACACTATGCATTTTTCGTCGAAAGGCACTATATACGTTTTTAAAGAGCATTACATTTGTGACAATTTAAGCCCAACTGGAGCTGTGTAGTTCAATTAGTTCCAGAGTTATGGCACTTTGAAAATAGGCCATTTTTTCCAAAATGCGAACATTTTACTTGAAGAATTCTTATACAGGGGAGGGCACATTGCATGTCTATTGAAACAATAAAAGTGCCATTCGTATTCGTCGGAAAGGGTGGAAACAAGATATTTGACCCTCTACGCCCACGTTTTTCGGCAGATTTTCTTCTCTCCCTCCAAGAGTATTTCTCCGATCGCGATTTCATTAACCCCACGCTTTTTAAAATTTAATCAGCTTTCACCCAAAAAAAAAAAAAAAAAAAAAAAAAAATGTAAGATCGGACCAACCGTTCCCGCGTTAAAAAAGAAATTTGGAATCGGATAAATAGTTCTTGAGCTACAGCCAAAAACGTTCTGAAAAACGTGCTTCCGCTGTCTTCAGGTCTTCAAGTAAAATGTTCGCATTTAGGAAAAAATGGCGTATTTTCAAAGAGCCATAACTCTGGAACTAATTGACCTACACAGCTCCGGTTGGGCTTAAATTGTCACCAATTTAATGCTCTTTAAAAACGTATATCGTCGGTTCCACTGCAACACCGGCTAGCTGATTTTCACCAACTTTTCAGGAGAGGCAAAAAACTGGGTTTCAATGATTTATTCTATACCCTAGGTAATAAGCGCGAAATACACTTGGTAATCAGCTCGCTATACACTTGGTAATAAGCTCGAAATTTATTAATATGTCGTGTAGTGACTGAAAAATATAAATAAAGCGATTCTATTAGAATAATGGTCAGATAGCCGGTGTTGCTTCACACTCTCAGGTACTGTTAGGAGGTCCGAGGTAGGAGGTAGGAGGTAGGAATACTAGCAATACTTGCCTTGGAATAAACTAGAGATCTGACAACTGATGTTTATGAGGTGATTTTACGATCTAAACAGCACAAACCCAACTAAAATTATTTTCAAAACAGTGTTTTCGAAGCCCTCAAACAACCACACAACAGTGGCCAACTGCCAGCAGTGAGATGTCAACAGTGGCTAACTGCATGCCGAAGTTCAACTTCATGGAAAAGAAGTTTCTCTTCCGAACCCAAAAGGAATGTAATGTAAATCTTCACCAGTAAACAGTAACGGTGAATAAATTACATAGAAACAATGAAAAAAAAACCTGTATTAATTAATTAAATACTTACAAAGCGAAAAGCTGCCGGTCAGACCCTCAGATTACATGAGGAATACATGCAGATAGCCGGTGTTGGTGGGAGGTTTCTGATAGCCGGTGTTACCTTTTTCGTGATTACGAATTCAGTGTTGCAACTAGCTCAGAAGCGACCATGGAGGAATAGAGAGGAGAGTTCACTGAATAGGACTCCATGTGCCGTAGTCGACGGTGGCGCTATCCCTACGGAACGTAGTGAACTACACATAGTACCTTCAAACCCGACTAGAGTGAGCCACTCGCCCTTCTTACGAACGAAAGCCCCAAATACCTCACTAAACGGATTTATCTTCCACTGTGGTGCTACTACAATTAAATTAAAGGAAAAATTGAAGGAACCATAATATTATCTGAATAACGAAATTGATTGCTTAGTTGTGTACACTGTGAATGCAAACGACGGAATTCTGGACGGAATTCGCAGGGGCGCCATCTTCTGGTTCAGTTTTGGTAACTTACCACCTTCTAAGTTCACTACGTCTCGTAGGGGTCGCGCTGCAGTCGCAATCCCACCCGCCGTTCCATCACTGGGTTGGCGTTTTGGGCACGCGGTTTAACACAGAGTGAGCTCTCCTCTCTATTCCTCCATGAGAAGCGACCTTACCAATCGATTCTGCACTAAAAATTACACTAGGAATGGCAACAACCTAAAAACCGCCCAAATGTCAGTTAGCCGGTGTTGCAGTGGGACCGACGATATAGTGCCTTTTGACGAAAAATGCATAGTGTATTAGATATAGAGCAAAAACTGAAATATGGCCGAAAAAATCGCGGTTTTTCGTTTGCTACGCGTGAAGCACAGCTTATGGGAAGTTGCAAAATTGGGTATACGCTACCCTAATGGGTCCGAACAACATATTAAAAAAGCAGAGATACATATCGTTTTACGAATTTAGCGATTTTTAGTGTCGATTTTGACTGGACTATTGGAAGAATGGAGAGAACGGAAGAATGGAAGGCGTGGCCTTCTGTCTGAGAAAGTGGTCACTTATGTCTGAGTGCTAGTAGCTTCCGCTCCACAGCAGCGAAGGAGTTAATTTAGCTCTCAAAGCTAAATTAGTACACGTAAACAACAGTTTAACTAAGTTAATCAAAGTAGTAAATTGGTATAACAAATTATATAAATTAGAAAATTCTTTAAAAAAAGAAAAAATTGAAAGAAATTTCCTGTACAATGTTTGAACAGATGTGGGACCTCGAAAAATGGACTATGCGCCCAATATTATCCGGAAAACGACATCTCATTCGACCTCGTTCACGAGGATGGAGCACCACGAAAGCCCCATAGATCTCCGCAGTGAAATTCAACCGTTCTGGGACCCTCACAAATGGATTCTACGTCCAAAAATCCTTCGAAAACGGCACTTAACTCGACCCCACAGCCGAAAACCCGAAAAAAATCCCTCTCGTGGCCCCATTTTAGCTTCACTGAGCCCCACGGGATTGCGCGATCGGGCTGAAAACCTTGCGGGCACAACTAGGCGGTAAACCGTGTATTTTGTAAGAATTTCTGATTTAACAAAAGCAACGATTTGTTTCATTTGATGCTGCTGACACGGCGTCAACACAATGCATTTCATTGTGTGGGCTGGTCAGCAGGCTCACAACCTTCGTTTTTCCTACGGCGGCAATGACCTTTTGATAGATAATCGGGGTAAGATAAATATTCAGGTTTGTGGGTCTAAACTAATCTTCCCCGCCCTCCTCTCCACCTTTGCTGCTGACTCGCATAAAGTTACATAACGCCGTCAGAGAGCGGGATTGTGTCGTAGGCCGTGCGTAGTCATCCGACGTCTTCATCCATTATTCATGTATTTCTATTGGTAGTTTCGATAGGGATTTTACTGCTGCGTCGTATCGGCCGTAAGTTGCGTCCATAATGCTCTTCCGACGACTTGTCTCGGCGGGATGGTGCGGGAAAACTGCCGTTCGCCGAGCGTCGTCCGGCGGTACGAAAATCGGATTCATCGGGCTCGGTAACATGGGGTCGAGAATGTCGGCGAATTTAGTGAAAAACGGTTACGAAGTGTGCGTCAACGATTTGAACTTATCGGCTTGTCAGTTTGTTGAATCCAAAGGTGCCAAAATCGTCAGTGACTGTAAAAAAATGGCTGCAGAAGTTGATTGTTTGATTACGATGTTGCCTAATTCTGATAACGTGTTGTCGTTGTATGACGAAAAAGGTTTGTTGAGGGACATCAGACCCGGTACGTTAGTTATCGATTGCAGCACAATAGATCCGTCAACTGCTGTGTATTTGAGCCCTATTTTCAAAGGGATTGGCGCCAGTTACGTGGACGCTCCCGTGTCGGGTGGTGTCGTTGCCGCAGAAAGGGGCGTTTTGACTTTCATGGTTGGCGGAGAACCCGAAGATTCTCAAAAAGCCCACCCGATTTTGATGAGCATGGGCCAGAACGTCATTCATTGCGGCCCCTCCGGCAGCGGGCTCATCGCCAAAAACTGCAACAACCTCCTCCTGGGCATCTCCATGATCGGCGTCGCCGAGGCGATGAATTTGGGCGTCAAAATGGGGATGGACCCGTTGGTTTTGGCTCAGGTGATCAACATCAGTTCCGGCCGGTGTTGGTCTTCCGACACGTACAATCCGGTTCCCGGTGTTATGCCAGGCATCCCGAGCAGCGACGACTACAAACCCGGTTTCACCGTCAAAATGATAACCAAAGATTTGAACATCGCCAAATCAGTCGCACAACGAAATGGACTACCTTTCGAAATGGGGGAAAAAACACTGTCCTTGTACGAACACCTTTCCAAGACTGATTTAGCTGAGAAAGATTTTTCTGTTGTGTACAAATACTTCGAACAAAATATGAATAAATGATTTTTTTCTTTTTTGTGTTTGTTATTCCTGCACTTCCAAGAAGCCTCGCCTTAAAATGACCAAATGCATTGTGTCTGCTGGCCCAGTAGGTGCGATTTAAATAAAACTAACATTGTGGGTCTGCTGACCATGTGTCGCCTTTTCGAATTTGGCGGTTTTGAGTCTGCTAACCAGGGGCTGCGATTTAAATGCAATATTGTGGGTGCGCCGACCATGAGAATCCAGGGTAGAGGCGACGCTGGCATGCAAGGAGATTTGCAATTGACATTTTTCTGAACATTGAGGGGGCGTTAGACGCCACCTCCTCAATACGGTCTACAAATAAAGGTCACCTCGCGCTACAGAGGTTTCGGTGGTTGCTCTCCATGTTTTTGAGTCTGGTGAACACGAATCCGAAGCCCGTTTTGCGCCATCACGTCAAGTTTTTTTTTTTTTTACACCCTCGTTTATCCAGAAAAGGGGAAATTCCCTTAATTTCGACTGTAAGTCGTCTGGTTTCTGTATGTAATTTTTCTAGGCGCTCTGAGGTACCTTAGCTTTTTTTTTTTTTTTTTGCGCTGAATCGAATGAGACCAATTTCAAGTCGCTAAGATGATTAGTTACGGAGATACGACCTCTATAAGTCATTTTTTAGGTTGGAAAACGCTATTTTTTCCACTGTTTTTTTGCACTTTTCTATTAACATATTAAAAACGCTGCAGATTTTACACAAAGGTTTATTATTCATTGAGACAGAAAAATTTTGCAAAAATTATAACAGTCAATAAACAATTATTTTCACAAAAAATAAATTAATAAAAATAAATAATAAATAATAAATAAAAAACGCTGCAAATTTTACACAAGGGTTTATTATTCTTTGATATAGGTTAGTTGCGCATAAATTATTTCTGTGTCAAAAGAAAAAACGCTGCAAATTTTACACAAGGGTTTATTATTCTTTGATATACGTTACTTGTGCAGAAATTTAATTCTGTCAATGAAAAAATTTAAAAAAAAATTTTTGTTTTGGAAAAAATTAAAAAAAAAATTTTTTTGGATTTTTTTGTTCAAAAATGTGTTTTTTCAAAAACTCTGTATTTTTTACTCGAAAAATATTTAACATCCTGGGATCCTTCAAAAATCACATTTTTAGCCCCACGAATGCCCTAAACATCGCCCCAGTGAAATCGGATCGTTCCGGGACCCCAAAAAATGGATTCTACGTCCAAAAATACTTCGAAAACGACACCTAACTCGATCCCATAGCTAAAAGCCTTCAATAAACCCCTCCCGTAGCCCCATTATAGCCCCATAGCGCCCCACGGGTTTGGGCGATCGGACTGAAAACCTTGCGGGCACAACTAGATGGTAAACCAAGTATTTTGCCGAAATTTCAGATTTTTAAAAAAATTCCTACTGCCCAAAACGGCCCGGACGGCGGACGGACATTTCGGATTTAGAACGTAGACCACTTGAAACGGATAATGTCAAATTTTGAGCCCGATCGGACTCGTCGACCCCCGTCGCGAAAACATAGGTGTGTTATTCCTAGAATAATATACCAAAATGTTGAAAAAAAATTTTTGGATTTTTTTTTCGAAATTTTTTTTTGGATTTTTTTTTTTCAAAAAAAATTGTTTTTCAAAAATTCTTTATTCTTTACTCGAAAAATATTTAACCTCCTGGGATCCTTCAAAAATCCCATTTTTAGCCCCATGAAAGCCATATAGCTCGCAACAGTGAAATCGGATCGCTGCGGGACCCCAAAAAATGGATTCTACGTCCAAAAATACTTCGAAAACGACACCTGACTCGATCCCATAGCCAAAAGCCTTCAAAAACCACCTTGTGTAGCCCCATTTTAGCCCCATATCGCCCCACGGGTTTGGGCGATCGGGCTGAAAACCTTGCGGGCACAACTAGATGGTAAACCGAGTATATTGTCAAAATTTCAGATTTTAAAAAAAATTCCTACTACCCAAAACGGCCTGGACGGTGGACGGCGTACGGCGGACGGACATTTCGGTTTTGGAATCTAGACCACTTGAAACGGATAATGTCAAATTTTGAGGCCGATCGGAGTCGTCGACCCCCGTCGCGAAAACATAGGTGTATTATTCCAAGAATAATAAACCATAATCCTGTACAATGTTTGGACAGATGTGGGACCCCCAAAACTAGATTATGCGCTCAAAGTTACTCAGAAATCGACACCACATTCGACCTTCAGACATCCAAGACGTGCAAAAGCCTGTAAGTCCGAAAATCAAAAATGTTCAGGAAACGAAAAAACCATTTAATTTTCGTGGAATGATCTTCTGAATCCTTGCCCTTTCATTTCGACCAAAAACGTACTTACAGGTTTTTGCACTTTCGCTGTCGATTTATAGCCCCACAAAAGCTCCATAGATCCACACAGTGGAATTCAGATCGTTCTGGGACCCCCAAAAATGGATTCTACGTCCGAAAATACTTCGGAAAGACACCCCACTCGATATCATACCCTAAACCCTACAAAAAACCCTCCCGTAGCCCCATCGGTTTGGGCGATCGGGGTGAAAACCTTACGGGGACAACTAGACAGAAGACCGAGTATTTTGTCAAAATTTCAAATTTAAAAAAAAAAAAATACTACTGCCCGAAAAGGCTCGGGCGGTGAATGGCGTACGTTCCGTTTTTGGAATCTACATGTCATGAAACGGATAATGTCAAATTTTGAGGCAGATCAGAATTATCGACCTCCGACTCGAATACATAGGTGTATTACTCCAAGAATAATAAACCAAAACTGAAAGAATGTTCAAATCGTGCAGATGAACCTAAACATGGTTGTAACAAAGGCCTTTGAAGTATATTGGAACCCATTATCCCTGAATTAGGCATTAGGTGATTGCGATAATAGAAGGGGATGATTTAGTGAGAATGGGGTAGGTAAGGTTGTTCCTGATTGGCCTGTTATGAAAGGGGAGCCTTCATGGAATAGAAGGGAAAATGGATGGGAAGGCGTGCGATGGGGGAGACGACGACGAAGGGTGGAGGATCGACGGATGCTAGTGGAAGCTATGGTGAGAAGACGATGATGGATGGTGAGTAGAAGGGTATGCAAGTTCAACTTCCTCTCACCCGCAGTCTCCTTCACTGCCTAACGGGGATTCAACTTAATTGTTACAGAAAGAGCCTCTCCCATTCTCCATCAATATACAGGTGTTGAGATGGTTTCATCCCACCCTAAAGTTTCCGCATTTACCTAAAATTAGGTACTAAGTACCTAGTCTTGAGCAAAGATGGTTTTGGCTGTTACCTGTGAAGTAAAAGAAGTGTTACTCGAGAAGTTACTCGTTTACTTGTGGCTGCTGAGGGCAATATGCATGAGCCACAATCTCAACATCGAGGGACCTTACCCAACTACTATTCAGCTTCAAGTTAGGCCTTGAAACCAGCGCATGGCAAAATCAGGTTCGGCACCATAAAAAAGGTGGAAGGAGATCTATAGATCTATAGATAGAATGAACGAAGTAGTAAGGGTGATTCCAAAGAGGGAAGGAACAGCACTACTCATAGGAGGGGGATTTGTTTGTTTACATTGCATCAGAGTTCCTTCTAGGTCGGACCCTGCCTCCAGCCATTCCTCATCGCCTTGGGGTGTTTCGGTGGACAGTTGGTGGGCGATGCCAACGAAACGCAGCACTGCTCAAGCTCCTTTCACCGCCTCACACTCACACACCGAGAACAAACCTAATGATATTAGAGACGTGAAACTCCGACGTTTTCAAGGAGCTCATTATGACAACTTTACAACTTTTCCCTTATTTATAGTTTGTAGATTAACCGACGAACTTTACTTTGTTGCAGGTGTTGACTAAAGAAGTAGCCAGAGGACTCTTCGGATTTGCCACCTGGTGGGTTTGCTTCTCCTGGTTCGCGTCCTCCGCCCTGGGCCTCATCTACCAGTCGTATTTCACTCAAGTCTGATTCCACCTGGTCTTAAGATCCCCCCCGAATCTGCCTAAGGTTGTTTGCCGTTATTCCGTAAGGCTAGGTACTTTTCTACTGACCGTAGCTGACCATTTTTGCATTAGTTTGACTAGTCCTTCGAAGTTCGTACCCACCTCGCGGTTGATACAAGCTGTTAACGTACACGCATTTAATTTTTAGGGCAAATTTCTAGTTTTTGTTTGATGTACGAGTCAGATTGATACAAGTTTGTAGAGTTAAGAAACGCTGTCGATTCATTCAGTCGAAAATGATCAAAATTGATGGAAATTGGACGGAGGTATTCACGTTTGAACGCACCTCGGAACACGATAGAGAAACATATCACGGCTTGACCGTCCCGTGTAATATTAAATGAACCAAAACATTTTTTGACATCGTCCAGTCGGACGTATGGTTTAATGCTCTTGCCAGGCCCCTGGTCATGGAGGGAGCGTGACGTCACTACCTCATTACAGCTGAAGAGCGTCGTCGATAGTGTTTTCTTTTTGACAGGTGAGGGGATTGTTCCGCCCAGGGTTGCTACTCCTCTACTCATCACAGAATGAAATTCAATTTAGCCGTAAATCCTTCTGATAAGGCTTTAAACTTCAAGTATCGTGTATCATAATTAAAAGTTAATTATGTTTTCCATCGTATCAAGTTATAATTGCTATAAATTTATCATACAAGCTGACGATACTAGCGCTCTGGGTGAGAGATTCACTGGAACTGTGACGTCACTACCTCAAGAGTGACTGGTGGGAAACCCCGGCCGATTTTCGTTATACCTATCTCCTACAATGATTTTTTTTCGTTGGTATTGGAGGCTGTTCAAGTTACTTTTTAGCCATATTATTGAATGATAGGGAAGAATTCCAAATCTAAAATCAATGCGAACTCCCCATTCTTGTACACATATTGTAACCAATGAAGAACTCGGATCCTTCTGACATATTGCCCAGCAGCAACCTGTTTCATCTAATTTCATTTACCCGATCAACAGTCCTAAGAGGGCCCTTTTAGAAATTATTCAGTTAGTACCGACATTGTTTGATGTGTACCAATTTATGTTCGCATCATTCTTCCATTTTTCCGGTAATACCAGTGTGTAATTAGGAGTGGACGACGTCCACTGGACGTGTTTCTGGATTTTTTTTTTTTTTTTTTTTTTTTTTTATCGATAAAAGGCGTCCAAATAAGAACGAAAATGGGGTTGAAACACAAATTGCAAGTTCGTGCGAATTTGTAGAATTTATAGGAAAAACGAAAGAAGTGAAGGATCAGATAATTACATAAACACGGCACGGGGTGATTTAACCCAACCCCAGTTGCTGGTCCATTCCTTATTATCACACTCCATTGTGCTATTATTTTCACGTTGGAATAAAAGTGGATGGATCTGAGGGGAACCAACTGCATTAATTCATTGTAAGTGGTGGTTAGTTATCGGTTCGTTGGGGCAGGAACTAATCAACTGGACGTGTATGGGGGGGTTCAATTTACTGGAGCGAAAGTTTAAAAAAAAGAGATGTTGGGTGAAAAAAGGTTCTTATCTTGCTTTACGCATCATCGTTTTATTATAGTCCGTCATCTGATGATTATAATTATCCACACTCGATCACCTTTATTAGCCTATCACCATTTGTCTACATCAGCGCGACTACTGTTGCTCCGTTTTGGGTTTCGATAAAGGTGAAACGTTTCGTACGTAGGCGTGGTCAGAGACGGATTAGGGAAGACTTAGGGGCTACGCCAGCTGAGCCCCGTTCATTTCTCGTTGAGGGTTGGCCGTTGCGGCCTAAAGCGCTAATTCTTGGGCATAGCCGGTGCTCCGCGAGGTTTTCCCCGGGAGTTCTCGGTAAGAGATTTGCATCGTGTGTGTTGGGGGGGGGGGGGGGGTGTCCCCTGTTACTCGGTGGAGATCGAACCTAACCTCGGAAACACCCTCTCCCTCCCTCCTTACAACATCTTCACAACTGGTCTTGCCCCTTTTCGCCGCCTAGCGTCGAATTTTGTATCTGCCGAGTCGTAGGTTCTTTTTTTTTCTTGGAATCAAGGGTTTTTCGCCACCTCCCTCCGCAGCGGCTTATATTGTTCTTTGTTTCTTTGTGGAGCCGGAATCAAGGGTTTTCCCAACCGCCAGACCCGCCTCAAACACCCTCTTTGTCTCCCACCTTCCCCAACATCCTTTCAACTGGTCTTGATCCTATTTTTGAACGCTTAATTGGATCAAATGGCCCACAATGAACCAATTTTTTTGGTGGTTTTAGACTCAACTTGTACTATGCTAGCGTAGTTGTACTATTGAGTAGACTAGCCGCACAGCCTGCTGGGTAAGCCAGCCAACCCCCACTCGTTCTATTCTTGGGGGGCAGTTGTTCTGCCCTGGCAGGCTCCTCTCTTTGTGTGCCCAGTGGGTTTAGCCATTGCACTTCCAGGCCCAGAGAAATGGATTACTGCACTCCCCGATGGATCGGGGCCACTGCACTCCCGATACCACAACACTCCCCAATTTGCGCCTGCATTGAATATTTTTCGTCTCTGCTCGTCCCAAGCTACCGAAGGATTTCCAAAGCATGCCAATATGGCTCCATGCTGGATAAGGGACTCCAAGGTTTTCCAAGATGGCCCCGAGCTTTCCAGACCTGTCCAAGGCTTGCAATGTTGGTGCCAAGCTAGATAAGACATTCCAAGGCTTTCAAAGATGGCCCCCAAAATCTCCTAACTTGCTCAAGGCTTGCAAAGTTGGTGCCCAGCTGGCTATGAGTTTCCAATGCTTGCCAAGATGGTCCCAAGCATTCCAGACCCGGCCAAGGTTTCCATCCCTGGACGAAGTCTCTCTTAAGAATTAGATTATGAAAAAAATAAATCTACACGGATGCCGTGTAGCATTGATGCGTTGCATAATGCGTCGGGCTTGTTGGCGACTCTGGCTAATACGTGAATTCGCATGCCGTTGACCCTTAGATTAATTACAAGATATCTACGTGAGTTGTGTTGGTGCGTGAGATTTTTTTTTCTTCCGTACAGAAATTCAATTGACTACCGTTGATTGCAGAGTGAGCCAGTTTAGATTGGTCGCGATACTAACTAAAAATGATTAGGTACTGGCTCAATCTCGGATATTTGTCTTGAGGCAACATTGGAGGTCTTTGGTACTATCTCGCGCATCAGTCCTAATCTGATGGAAAAACCGCCCTATATGGTGTTAGTAGGTGTGTATTTAATCGACTGGTAACCGCCCATCAAAAAGTCGGGTCTTGAATATTAATTTTCCTCTCTCATTTTACCGTATGTAACGTACGATAAATTACAGCAATTCCGCTCAGCATGATGAATTGCAAACTGTAAATCACGGCGCATAACGTTGAGGCAATCCCCAGATTTTTTTTTTTTTTTTTTTTTTTTTTTTTACGTTCAATTATATATTCTCATACGAAAGTTTTATGCATCTAGGGAAAAAATGTAGTCTCACCATACCCAAGGTTCTGATGAAAGTTGGAGTTCATGCCTGTTTATTATTATAAAATGTTGTCTGAATTCAATTTTGGTTGAAAAAACTGGCGAAGTCAAATTATGTATAGTAGTCCGGGTTTATTTTACATTGGGCACTTTGGGCTAGTTATCTTATTCAAAATCAATTTGTTCCTATGAAGAATTTTGACCTTCCTGACCCATCTAAATACTTGAGAGTTGAAATTTGGAACAGACGCGGTACGAATTAAATGTTGACGGATTTATCGCTTGTCGGAAATTGCGCTCAACGTGCTTATCGGACGTAAAATTGCCTGGGGAATCCGAATTCGCCAAAAAAAATGTAGGTAGGGGTTCCCATTTAAAATAAGAAAGTTGGGCGCAAATGCGCCGATTTGCGCGCATTTTGAGCGGATCTGAATCCTACCAGTAGGAGGGGACACAGAGGCGGTAGAAAAAATTGGATTATTTTTATCACTCGCCGTTTACGATGAGTAGGCTTGTGACACACATCCATACATACATACAGACCCATTCTGAATGAGTGGTTTAGACTAGCACGCTTACAGAGGGGCCTTGCTTCGCTCGGCTGACCATTTTCTTAGCCAGGGGGGCTCGCTTCGCTCGCCCATATGAATAGTATGTCAAGTGATGAGATATATAAATTTTAAGTGCCTCTAAACCTCCCAATCTTTGGAACAGCGAGATGGAAAATGTCTCGCCCGAGTTGGAAGACCTTCACCTCACCCACCCCAAGCACGGCCAGCACCTATGATTAGGGAGGACGGAGAAGGCCAGTTCGGGTCGGGGGCCCCTCCAAAGTCCCACAACTGCACGGATTCACGCGCGATCTCTAAAAATCGTTCAAATTAAACTCGCCAATCGTCAGAATTCACTCTTTCGGGGTTTAGTATTAAAATTTGGATCTCCAGGTAGGAATATTTGCGCGGATTTGCGCGCGTCGACAATTGCGCGCGATAGGCTTATCGGACGTAAAATTGGCTCGGGAATAAAAATTAGGGGTTCCCGTTTAAAATAAGAAAGTTGGGAGCAAATGTGCCGGTTCGCGCGCAATATGAGGGTATCTCAACCCCCCTCTTTGTCTTCATTTTTTGGTTTATTAATCTTGAAATAATACACCTATGTAATCGTGATGGTGTTCGACTCCGATCGCCCTCAAAATTTGACATTATCCGTTTCAAGAGGTGTAGATTCCAAAACCAAAATGGCCGTCCGGGCCGTTTTGGGCAGTAGGATTTTTTTTTTAATCTGAAATTTTGATAAAATACTCGGTTTACCATCTAGTTGTGCCCGTGGGGCTAAAGTGGGGCTACGGGAATGGTTTTTTAAGGCTTTTGGCTATGGGATCGAGTTAGGTGTCGTTTTCGAAGTATTTTTGGACGTAGAATCCATTTTTGGGGTTCCTGGAACGATCCGATTTCACTGTGGGGAGATATAGGGCTTTCATGGGGCTATAAATTTGTTTTCCAATTTTTTTTTTTTGTTGACATTTAATTTTCGTACAAGTAAACTATATCAATGAATAAAAACCCTTGTGTAAAATTTGCAGCGTTTTCATTATAACAGAACTTTCTTTACAACTTCGACCACATATACCTGGCTGTTGCAGCAAGGAGTGTTCCAATCTTGTAAATCAAGTTTCGTATGGCCATATTAAGGCTGGGCCAGCCCTGTTTGTACCTTTCACACACCCCCTGCCAGCGCTGTCCTCTCTCTGCATTGCAACGCATTTACATGAAGGAGCGGCCAGGTTGATGCGGTCATGATTTTACAATGAAGTATTGACGTAGATGTATGAGCTGTTCACCCTGACAAGCATTTATTTCTTCAATTGGACCCTAACATTATTGGATATCTGAATTCTTCAATTTGTCGATTGCTCTTATAATTAGGTTTGGACAGTTTTAGTTTGCCGATAAGCGCTAATGGTCCAAAGAAGATCCTCTAACAGATCTTCGCATTTCATTGTAAAAATTCTCTAGCACGTAAATTTTCTATGCCCACGCAAGCCAACACCACTTCAAGAGCCACGTGGCAGTCTCTGCAGCCCAATTTTGAATCAACAATCAGTCCTTGTTGATATGTGTGTTACTTTCGTTGGATTGTTGGTTTGTTCCTTGTTATCGTTTGTCATAGCTCGAAGGCTGTGCTCTGTCTTGCTCCACATTGGAGTAATCGGTTATTGTCGATGTCTTATGATTCGAATACATTAAAGTGTAAATAGATTTTCAATGCGTATTATTCATTCGTTCCTTAATCGCTCTTTCTGTCACCTGTTTACGTAACTCCCAACGATCGAAAACATGTTATGTAAGTTTGAGATTATGTGATTTGAGTATTGCGAAATTCGGTGTATACCTTTGTTTCCCACGTTTGAGAAAGTGGCTTCGTTCTAGGAACATCGAGTTACGGTACGGAATCATCCTATAGGCAAATGTGTGACATGTGTGCTATAGCTTGTCTGCCTCGAGAAAATGCTAAACACATTGCGCGACGTACCTTTTTCGAGGCAGACAACCTATTGTGAAGAATTTTTATGTAGGTCTCCTACGAGTGCTGTGAAGAAGAAAAAACGAATGAAAAAATATGCATATATTTTACAAATACTTGACTAAATGCTGCAGAAAAAAACATAGGTTTGACAATGGGCTATGCCCGTCTGCCAGAGTTGGCATTTATTATCAGCTAATTTATTCCATTTTATTATTTATTTCATCATTCTACCTGGAATTTCTACGAAGTATAAGTTATTGGATTCAGCAACTGGATTTAGTACAGAGCAAGAGCAGGGACCAATGTGGAACTCGGTCTTTAGTTAAATTGTTCGCCCACTTCCATCCTGTACTGTCACGCAGCCTGTGAGAACCTAACGAGAGGCTACCAGTTACCGAGCTTCGTGTCTTTCGAAAGCTGGGATCACCCAAAGTACGGCATGCAGGACTCCTCCGAAACCATGACAAAGTGGCCCAGGTCCTCTGGCACCTCCATGTTGCAGAGTGAGCTCTCAAGCATATGAGGTCATCTGTTCAGCTTTAGCAGGTCACAAACATTAAGGCCTACTGAGTTTTAAGTATCGGTCAACACACCAAACCCCCCACCAGGAATATGTATATCTGGCTTGTCGACGCCACCACGTTTCCTGCTCAGCCTGCTGCTTCTCCAACCGCCCCCTCAATTTGTTTAGGCCCTCGACGGCTCGTAACCGGCGCACCGGCATACTTAAGACTTTCAGCATGTACAGGTGAGAGAACACGAAAAGAGAAAAAACTGCAGTCTCAAGGTAGTTGACGTAGACTAAGAAGCACCCCGTTCTTCACTACATTCCGTAGGGATGCGCTATCCCACGCTCACCGTTGATGACATGAAGTCCTATCTAGTGAGTTCTCCTTTCCCTACCACCATGGGTTACCAACATAACTGAGTATACATTGAGAACGTTTCCCGAGGCAAGGCGCTCAAATGGCGCCATTTTCAAACCGATTTCCACATTTACCCCACTCCGCCCTACTACTATAATTCTACACCTACCAGTGGCGGCTCGTGCAGGGATTCAGTGAGGAAAGGTTAGAGCGAGCGAGAAGAGAGAAAAATTTCATTTGCCTATTATCAAATCAGCTTCCCATAGTGTTGATGCAAATCGGTAACAAGTTCTTACTACTTTTGATAACAGTTCCATTCGGCTGGGGAGTGACGTCAGAACTTGGGTTCACATCCGATTTAGAACCAAAGCAGGCAAAAGAATGAAGACAGGAGGGTGGTAGGGCGGTTTGGAAAGGTCACGTGACTGGGCGAAATTATAACCCTATCTATCGCTGGCGTCAGGTGCAGCTCATGGAGTATTTTCCACAGGTACGAAGATTAGGAACGGGTGCGAAGAGCAGTTTCTCAGTTTCGCATCAGTGTTGCCAAATCACATTTTTAAGGGAAGGGGATTTTTTCTAGGGGAAAACGGATATTATTCCCAGTGAATTCGGATTGTAATCGTCAAATCCTCCTGAAATGAATCAAAACAATTGGAGATAGAGCAACCATTGCTCTAAGATATAATCGTAGGGTTTTTTTTAACACTATGCTGGAAATAACAGAGAAGAAAAAGAAAAGGGAATTTTTACTGGCAATTAGCGCCCTCCTTGCATGCCTGGTTGTTTTGGTACTGCCTACAGTTCGGCCTCCTTTTGTTTCGTTCGAGACGAGTCTAATAATTTTCTAGTCATTTAATTGTTTATTGTGTGTTTGATTTTCGAGAGATGAATACACGTCGCAAGAACATTGCCTTTGGCACTCCACCCTTGGATTACAGATAGGAAATGAAAAGCATGGGCCGTACGCACAGACGTGAAAAGTGAGTCGGTTGTATTCTTCTTCTGAAATGAGACTTCTTGCTAAAGGTTCCCATTCAGCAGACGTTCTGCGACTATTATAGAATGTCATGGAGGAATAGAGAGGAGAGCTCACTCTGTGTTAAACCGCGTTCCCAAAACGACAACCCAGTGGTGGAACGGCGGGGGGAATTGCGACTGCAGCGCGACCCCTACGAGATGCAGTGAACTTTGAAGATGGTAAGTTACCAAAACTGAACCAGAAGATGGCGCCCTGCGAATTCCGACGTGTCGTTTGCATTCACAGTGTACACAACTACACAATCAATTTCGTTATTCAGAGATGGTTCCTTCAATTTTTTCATTAATTTAATAATTAAATTGTACAATTACTGTAGTTACTACAATTATTGTAGTAGCACAACAGTGGAAGATAAATCCGTTTAGGTAGATATTTGGGGCTTTCCTTCGTAAGAAGGGCTAGTGGCTCACTCTAGTCGGGTTTGAAGGTACTATGTGTAGTTCACTACGTTCCGTAGGGATAGTGCCACCGTCGACTACGGCACATGAAGTCCTATTCAGTGAACTCTCCTCTCTATTCCTCCATGATAGAATGTATAATACATTCGGGTGTGTATTAACTAGGTAATACGAGTATGTTCTTAATTTTGCTGTCGAAGTACCGTTGAACCCCTTATTGTCAGTAGCACGAGCCGCCACTGACACCTACCGTAAAATCTGTATCTTTTTGGGAACTTGTTTGATGCCGTTGTTTGAGGCGACGTTGGTGTATTTGATACCTTTGATGAGAAGCTCTCCGACGAACACTCCAATAGACACCGTGTACCCGTACGCTAATATTATTAACCCACCGGTCAACTGCTTCATGGAATACTTCCTGAATTTGTCTCCTTCCGCCGTTGAATTGATGAGCATGAGCTCTTCGGTGGCTTCGTGATCTTTCGCCCATTTATTTATTATTCCCGTTTCAACGAGGATCGTGCTCAGCCTGACGAACGGCTCCGACAGCACCGAACCGGTTTTGAGTAAAAACGGCGCGTTGTACGCCGTAAACAAACAATTCGGTATCACGTGGTAGACTTCAGAGACTTTGTAGATGTGTTTGATGATCCGGGATATTTTTTTGAGCTCGTCGGCCTTTTGGAAAAGGGCGTACTTCCGAGTGGTGTGGACGCGGCGGATCGCTTCCTCGAATCCTTGAGGATTGATGGTTTGAAATTTTTTCAAAACTTGCTGCACAATTTGGCTACTTTTGTTGGACGACAATAGTAAATAGTACATTCTTGGATTACCCGTAAGAACGATGTCTGTTTCAAGTAGTTCTTGGGTACTTTTGATGTCGTAACTGTCAGGAGGAACTGTCACAAGGCTGCCCATTGTGGCCTGGTAAGCTGCATTGGTGACAAAACAAAACAACACCATGGCGGCGTAAAAGATGCGCAGTGAGTCGTTTTTGGGTTTGATTTTTACGGTAAAGCCTAATAAAAAATTCAAAGACGCTAAACCGTCGAAATACGACGAAAAATCGTCATTGACGTTGTGTTTGACGTGGCAGATAACGTACATAAAAGCCGTCGCGAAACATTGCAGTCCTCCGATGACGAGCCACGTGTAAATGTCGAACTCGCCCACGTATGTCGTCCACATGCTGGGCGACTGTCCTGCTTTTACCGGGACGGCCCACGTGTAGCAGTCCATGGAGTTTTGCAAAGGGCCGACCAGGTTGGGGCCGTAGTTCATCAAAGTGGAGAATTTCCCCCAAGCGACGTCCACTTCGTCTTGCGTCAGCAGCAACACGTTCCCGTTGGAGACGTTATTGTACGCGAGCAAGTACGTGTCGGTTTGAGTCGTGCTTTCAACCGTGACGGCGGAGAAGTTCATTTTTCTTTCCAAAAAAGCGAACATGCGCGAGGTGATGCTCCGGGAAATTGACGAATTCGTCGTGAATTCGTCCTCAAATTCCGAAACAGCGTGCGACGCTTTTACCGGACAACCGTGCAAATCGTACACTTTCCGTTTTCTCGAAAATAAATACTCGCCATCTTGAAACTGCCCCAAATCGTTATCCCACTTGTTGATCTTCACGGGCGTATCTCTGTTGCATCCTCTCGCCGTGAACGGCATATACGTGAATACAGCAATGACGTCGTTTTTCGCATGGAACAGCACTATAACGTCGAGTATTTTAAATTTCCAAAACTGTTCCAGCACGTGAAATACATTCAGAACCGACTCACTGTACGCCGCGTATTTTATATCGTCTCTCGTCGACAGCTCTTCGAGGAACGTCTCGTAATTTGTGGCGTTCGCGTCCGGGAACAGAATAAATATAGACTTGCCGAGGCTCTTCACTTTTTTCATCTTCGCCGCGGAAATGATGTTCCTGGGCCATGGCAGGTTGTAGACAGTCTGGTTGAGTTTGTAGTTATTTATTTCTTCTCCCAAGACGATGAAGTGATTGACGTTAGGCTCCATTGCGAGAACAGCGTTGAGACAGTCGTATACATTAGAAAACTGGATTGGATATTGAATGGCAACGACCGATACAACCATTGAACACCACGCAAACTTATTCATTTTGCAGTATATTTTCACAAAGTTAGCGTCCAACCCTAAAATGCCTCAAGGAAGGGCACTTCTAGAAAGCCACTAAACTGTATCGAACTACGCCCTTAAATCCAGACTTAGTGCTATGCTAATCTGTTGGCTAATTCAACTCAAATCGCCTTCAAAAGTTCTTCCCTTTTGTTGGGTCCAACTGATGACGGTTGAATGGTTTGGACGACTCTGAATAGCCGCTCAAATTGAATTAGCTGGTCTATCGATTTGGTCAGTTAAAATGGCTTCGATCTCCGCCAGGGGGACCCGACAACTGTCAATGTTTTGGAAATTAGCGAAGACGTTGGAGATACTGAATCTCATAAATGCTAAAAGTCATTTCATTGATATTGTACTATTAGGGCCGGTTTATCAAACTCATTTATCTGATGGATAAAGTAGCTATAACGCTATACTCTCGATGACTCGAAAAATGGTGTTCTTCAGTGCGCTATTAGTCCTGTAGCCCTATCAGTAGTTTGTAGGTCCTATAAAGTTATCAGAGCCCCTAGGGACAGTCTTATCAGTCCTTTAGGCAGCCATATTCCAGTTATCGATTGGCATCAGGTTTGTTCCAGGTCTGACGGCGTCTGTCGACAGAAGTTGGCAGCCAATCAGATCATTCGGACAGTGAGTGGGCAAAGTTTTGGTTTATTCGTCCGGGCTCCCTTTCTATTGTGCCATTCGCCGTCCCGTTTTCACCGACCAATAGAAGCGAATTCTCTGGCAAAGCAAGGTAAGCACTGCTTGCCCAGTGCTTGCCAATTTTTTTTTTTTAATAATTAAAAAAAAAAAAAAAAGTTGTATTATTGTTTCAATTTTTGGACAATTTTTCAAATGATTTTTACAGTAGGTAGTAATGGAAATTTTACTATTAACTTGTACCCAAAGTCGGTGCTCATTCTTGTGAGCAATTGCAACGAGCTCCAACTCAGCTAATCTTCTAATTGCCCGCGAGAAGGGAGTAGAACTAACGTATGAGCATCTTTCCCCCTAGTCAATTGACTTAAGCACCCGCGGAGTAGAGCTGAATGCCTTGGCTCGACTTGGTTGAACCAGAAAAACAGCTGGTTTCATAGACCTTGTGGGGGCAGAGCCGCAAGTCTACTACTGAAAGGCAAGCAGTATGGTTGGTGCTTCCTCCGCTTGGGGCGTTCGTCTGACTTTTCACTCATAGGATCGCGGACATTGACCCTCAGTTGCCAACCTCTCCATTAGTAGTTTACTTTCTGAAAGAGTTCTTTCTGTGATCAACCCAATTGTGTGCTTGCCCAGCCTGCCAGCTCAGGATTCGCCCCTGTGTACACTATAGGTAGGGACATATTAATAAACTCTCAGACCGTGAGCCGTCTCACACATCAAAATCTCAAGAGTTGACGGCTCAGAAAGTGCCGACGACTCAGAAAGAGGGTTGACGACTCCCTGAAGAGTCGCCTCTTTTTAACGAACTGATAACGTTTCTAAGGATTTTTCTGTCAGATTTTCAGGAAATATGCGGGCAAGGTCACTTGACGTCCCATGTGACAATCATCATTATTGCATCATTATTGCCCTGCGCATGCTCGAACGTAATTTCCTTGCCAAAGCCACAACTTCCATAATTTTGATCGGATTTCAATCATATTTTCAGGAATTGTGTGGGTGTAGCTCTAGATGGTCCCCTATCAGTTTCATCACGATTGCATCAGTGGTACTCCCTGCGCATGCGCGAACCTAATTTTCTTGTTGCAGTCTTAACTACGTCAATTTCGAACGGATTTTTCGGTCAGATTTTCAGGGATCGTGCAGGTAAGGTCTCTTCTAGTTTTCAATGTAGAAACTCAAACATGTCCTCTACCTCCGAGCTTTCGGCTAATGTACTGTACTGTACTTCATCAGGCCTTATGAGGAAATTAGTTACCTAGTACTTAAAAGATGAGAAAGCAAGGGAAACAAGAACCAATACAAGCACTAATGTATCACTGTGAGGAGTGTTTTAGCAAAACTCAACTTATCCACTTTTCACGAAAAATTGTTTTTTGGTGGATTCTAATTATTCATTCAAAGCTGCGGCTTTGAATCGAATGGTTGTGCCAGATTTAACAAAACTCAACTATTCACGTACTAAATGGGCCCTCAAAATTAGCCGTTTCTTGCAAAACTCGACTTATCCACGAGAGAGGCCCTCGTAGTAAGTTTTTAGACTGGTTTTTTCAAAAGTCAACATATCCTAGGTCTTTTTCGATCCCCTTTATTAGCGATTTTTGCAAAACTACACTTTTCCAAAAGTGATTATTTGGCTTTGTATTCATCTGCGAGTTTCTTCCGTACTCCAAGAGATAGCGCAGTGGTCCAGTATTGGGAAGCTCGTCATGATGTCTGGTATCTGGAGATGGTGCAGCCGTGTGTTAGCACCCAGCGGTTCTCCTTAGATCCTCTGTTAATGATGACCTACCTGTTGCCTTTTGGATTTTCCACCGCTAGTTTCGATTATATTTAAGTTTATCTTTGTGGCTGGTGTTGTTTATCTTTGTGGCTGGTGTTGTGTTTAGCTTTTTTCGTCAACTTTCTTGTTAAACCGTGTTACGAGTTTATTCTGGAGTTCTCCGTTGGCCATGTGGAAGGAACTGTAAGCCTTCTGAACTCGGGTTCAAGGAGGAAGAAGTTGACAATGCCAGACGAAGAGAAACGACGAAAAATTGCCAAATATGGTGACTGTGACCATATTGTGGTGACTGTGATCCACACCTTCACCTATTGAAAAGTGAGCCCCGTCCTTGTCAACACGACAGCAAAAACCAACGATGTGGGCGCTTAACTTGGGCCAATATTGCTTCAACCGTAAGTGTATTTACGTCGTTCAAGGTATAACCGAGTCTTGATGCAATTTATATCAGCAGTACCGCCTCAGAGGAGGATATGGATTATCATTTAGAAAATTTAATCCATCTACTTATCTATCTATCTATACTTCTATAAAATCGGGTTTCTGTGTGTGTGTGTGTCTGTCTGTCTGTCGTGTCTTATAGGGGCCTAAATGGCTGAACGGATTTCCACTGGTTCTTTTTTTTAACGATCCGGTGCCCTTGCCGCCACAACATAGGCTATATTAAAACCCCGCGCAACGCGCGCAACCCTGCGAATTTGCGCGCAACGTGTACTTCGATCCCCCTTTTTTTTTTTATAGCGGATTGTGATTCTATGTTTAATTCTACGTCCGAAACACCCGCCAGGAGTGGTCGGCCGAGCGAAGCGAGGCCTTGGGTTTGGATGTCTATGTAATATATGGGGGGATTCCATCGATGCTACAGTAGCATGATGTAGCAGTAGCATGATTAGTAACTCACCCACTGGGGGGGTCCAGGGGGGCGCAGCCCCCCCGGATGAGTGTGTAGGCGAGCGAAGCGAGCCGGAGAGGCTACTAAATAAATAAAAGGAGATTCAGTGTAAACCTTCGAAGGAAGGATTCAGATGGAAGGTTTTTCGTTTTTTCCAAAAATCAACTTATCCAAGCGTTTTTATCAAAAGTCAACTTTTCCTAAACAATACTCTCAATAACCGCCAGATGGATGGTCTTCGGATGTTGGCCATTAGGGTGAATGCTAGTTCCCTTGAGATCTGAGCAATGATCCCTTTGCAGTTCAAAAAAATTTAATGGATCACAAACTATTGGTTTTTTGCGTCTCCTGAAAATTTGTCAGAAGTGGATAAGTTTAGTTTTGCTAAAACACTCCTCAAGTAGCCATCGTATGAGTTCTTCTCATGCTTTTTAGCGCAACCTTTTTCCAAAAAATGGAAAGGTGCGCTCACCTCCTCGACATGTATGTTTTTAGCGCAACCTTTTTCCAAAAAATGGAAAGGTGCGCTCACCTCTTCGACATGTGTTTTTTTTTTTTTTTTTTTTTTTTGTTTGTTTGTTTGTGTACAGAGCATCACGCCCGAGCGGCTCAACAGATTTTCATGAGGGTGGTCTCATTGTGATCAGCGAGTTCGTGGGGTGGTTATAGGCTACCTTGATTTTTCCTCCCTCATCCCTTTCATCGGTTTTCGGGAGGTACTTCACGACGAAAGTTGTTTATCTCTGATGTGTAACTAAGGAGGCCTCAATAGGGGGACGAAAGTTTTTGTCCGATTTCGTTGGTACAAGGGTCTATGGAATGAGCTTTTTAGGCTGATTCCAACGACTCCAAAACGATTTTTGCAGCCTGAGCCGTTCGTTACCTCTGATCGGCATAAGGTTTTCTTAAGCATCGGTCGTTAGGGTGCAGTTGTTTACGTAATGAGCATCACGTGGATATTTTTGATGTGCTGTGTGGCATAGTTTGGTCGCTAGATACCTACTGTTTCTTAGTTTCTCTCGTAATAACAAAAAGGTTGCGCTCATCTATTCAATTCAATTGATGGCTTGTTAATTTTTGGTTGCCGGGAATTGCATTGTCATGAGTATGGCGAATCGGTCGTCCCTAAAATTTTAATGATGACATGTCGTGAAGTTCACGAGGTAGCTTCTGTGCCATGGCCTGCGCAGTGTATTTTTAATTAAAAAACAAAATAAAAAATCTAAAATTTAGATTGTTGGGCTGTTTATCTTCTTTTTTCAACAAAATAATGTTTCCCTTCTTTTTAATTTTTCAATGAGCACGATCTGACTTCAGAATCTCATTCTAGGGTCCTGAGTGAACTCACAGAAAAGAAAAGAAAAAAACACCGTGTAGTCACGTGAATACCGGACTTTTTTTTCGATTTCCTGATTTGTTTTAGCTTTTTTGATCTGTAAAATCGATAAGGGCCAATTTGAAGAGGAGAATATTTTTCATGTTTTCGTATGGACGGCAGAATACAAATCAGTAGTGGGCCACTACTAGTGGCTTAGGGCTTAATTAATATGTGAGGCTCGTCACGGTGAAAAAACCAAAACCCGTGTGAAAATTCCAATGCGGAGCGACAAAACCAGTAATCTGGTTCTCCTTTTATAAACACATCATGATGTGTTCATAAAAGGAGCTGCAGCTGCAGAATCAACATTGAACCGATCGAGCAGCCGTCCGGGCCGTTTTGGGCAGAAGGAATTTTTTGAAAAATCTGAAATTTTGACAAAATACTCGAGTTACCATCTAGTTGTGCCCGCAAAAATTTTCAGCTCGATCGCCCAAACCCGTGGGGCGCTATGGGGATAAAATGGGGCAACGGGAGGGGTTTTTGAAGGTTCTTGGCTACGAGATCGAGTTCGGTATCGTTTTAGGACGAAGAATCCATTTTTGGGAGTCACAGAACGATCCTATTTCACCGTGGGGATCAATGGGGCTTTCATGGAGCTACAAATGGGATTTTTGAAGGATCCAAGGACGTCAAATAATGTCTAGTTTTCCGAGTAATTTTGAATGCATAATTCATTTTTCGAGGTCCCACATCTGCACCACAAACATTGCACGAAAAAAATTATTTTTTATTTTTTTTAAAATAATTTTGTATTGACATAAAATTAATTTGTGGACACTCTACAGCCAGAAGACTTAACTGGAATAATATGATTACCTACCATGTTAACATGATGAAACTACTTCCACGAAGATGCTTGCGTGAAGTTGAAATCTTCAGCGATCTGCGGAGAGAGGCGGAGCTTCTGGGAGGGACAAAACAAATACTTACCCTCTCCTCTAAATTCACTCCCGCTGCAAAGGTCGGGCTTCGGCAACTGGAGGGGGTCATTTCCTCGGGAGTTGGAAGGCAGAGTTGCCAGGTGGGGTGTTACACGGCGAACAGGCTAATTGAGTGCGATTGAACGCGAGGACACGTCGTGGTGTTCTTACCGAGTTGAAGTTTCATTGACTTACCAAAAAAACAACCCAAGATCGTCAATTCCTCAGTTACACCGGCGAATTTTTCATCGGCGTCTTTTTTTTCTGGTGTCTAGGGATTCGTTTTGGAAAGCGGCAGTCCGGGCGGATCCTGTTGATCGATTCCGCGGTTTGTCGGTTCTCAAGTGGTGGCAACTCTTTTTGGTTGCGTAACGTCCCAAGTCACGTCGGGCCTCAAGTGACGGTTTTGGCAAAGTACTGGGGCCCGGAGAGTCCGTCGGGGAATTTTTCCGTCGCAATCTCACGTAAGTAAACCGAATTTTTCAATAATTGAGAAATTATTAATTTTAAAACTTGACTTCTACCTGGACGCCCTTTTCCGATCCTTTCGTGGCACAAATAAAAGCCCCAAAAATTAGCACAGAATTAAGTAGTTTAAAATTTTTGGTAGTGTGGAGGGGGTATTGGGGGGGGGGAGGATCCCTTGAAGTTCTGCTGACCAGACACAACATTACTAACTTACCGATTACAACGTTGCAAATGCAAATTGTATGCCGATTTAGTTTGTCTCATAGACGTCTTTACCGCAGGATGTAATTCATTTTTCCGTCCCCAGCATAAAACCGTCTGATTTCTCGCAAGTTAGGGTTTTCCATTTCAGGCTATTATAGCTAGTGATAATAACTGAGGTTGTGAACAGGACAGGTTTTCGCGAGGAATGTTCTGTTATCCCGCGTGGACCCGCGGCGGATGCTGCGAGATAGTGGGAATCCATCTTATATAAAAGAAGATTCCAGACAAAGTAGTCTACGTATGTACTCTACAAGTGTTATTGTTTATTTTTATCGTGGAAATAGAACTTCGTCTGAAATCCTCTTTGTTTTATACCTACTGGCTTCTGTCCTGTTTTAGGCTTGTTCGACCTTCGTGGAAACCGGGACTCACGTGACAATAACTAAGTTATATAAGTCTTAAGTCTTATCAAAATTTCGCGTTTCAAGTTTTTTAATGGGTTCATTTTTGAGTTGTTTGTTTTGAGTTTCATTGTTTAATTGGCCAGTTTCAAGTGTGATTTTGGTTTATTGTTCTTGGAATAATCCACCTATTTAATCGTGACGGAGGTCGACGACTCGAATCGGCCTCAAGAGGTCTAGATTTCAAAACCGAAATGTCCGTCAGCTTTCCGGGCCGTTTTGGGCAGTAGGAATCTTTTTTTCAATCTGAAATTTTGACAAAATAGGTACTTGGTTTACCATCTAGTTGTGCCCGCAAGGTTTTCAGCCCGATCGCCCAAACCCGTGGGGCTAAAATGGGGCTACAGAAGTGGGTTTTTGAAGGCTTTTGGCTATGGAATCGAGTTAGGTGTCGTTTTCGTAGTATTTTTGGACGTAGAATCCATTTTTGGGGTGCCGGAACGATCCGATTTCACTGTTGCTATCTATAGGGCTTTCATGGGGCTACAAATGGAATTTTTGAAGGATCCCAGGTCAAATATTTTTCGAGTAAAACCAAAACATTTTTGAAAAAAAAAAATCCAAAAAAATTTTGAAAAATAAAAATTAAAAAAAGTTTTTGATTGACACAAAATTAAATGTATGTACAAGCAACCTATATCAAAGAATAATCAATCACTTCATTAGCACTGAATTCCCCTGATTCGCAAAATCTCGCCCCAAGTCTAAAAATACGCTGCAAATTTTACACGAGAGTTTATTGTTCTTTTATTCAGAAAAATTGTGCAACAAGTAATCCTGTGTCTTTAAAAAATATGTTTTTGAAATGAGTTTTAAAAAAAGAAAAAAAAAAGAAAAGTGTTCTGTGCCCACATTGTTTGGATAGATGTGGGACCTCGAAAAGAACGCTGCCAATTTTACACTAGGGTTTATTATTCTTTGATGTAGGTTACTTGTGCAGAAATTTAATTCTGTGCCAATGAAAAAAATTTTAGAAAAAAAAAAATAGTTCGGATTTTTATTTTTCAACTTTGTTTTTTTTTTTTTTTTTTTTTTTTTTTTCAAACATTTTTTGTTTTTTACTTGAAAAATATTTGACCTCGTGGGATCCTTCAAAAATCCCATTTGTAGCCCCATGAAAGCCCTATAGATCGCCACAGTGAAATCGGATCGTTGCGGGGCCCCCGAAAATGGATTCTACGTCCAAAAATACCTCGAAAACGACACCTAACTCGATCCCATAGCCAAAAGCCTTAAAAAAAACCCTCCCGTAGCCCCATTTTAGCCCCATAGCGCCCCACGGGTTTGAGCCATCGGGCTGAAAACCTTGCGCGCAACTAGATGGTACAACTAGATGGTAAACCGAGTATTTTTTCCAAATTTCAGATTTAAAAAAAAAGTCCTACTGCCCAAAACGGCCCGGACGGCGTACGGACATTTCGGTTTTGGAATCGAGACCTCTTGAAACGGATTGTTAAATTTTAAGGCCCATCGGAGTCGTCGACCTCCGTCGCGAAAACATAGGTGTATTCAAGGGTTGTCTACTACCCTTGGGTGTATTATTCCAAGAATAATAAACCAAAGGTCTTATTATGTGGTTCGTCCTAATAACTCGGTAATTTATGTCTAGTATTTCTTTGAAGTAATTTTAAGTAACATGGAAAACTAATGGCCGAGACGAAAAAAAATAAAGCTGCCGATTCTACACAAGAATTTATTATTCTTTGATATTGATATAGAGTAGTTATCAATTCGGTAGTTCATTGTGTTACTTCGATATTAAAATGTTGAGTCATGGTTCACATCGAAATACATGAGCCAAACCGATAGGTTGAGACAGACATGAGCCAAGCAGAACCAAACCAACCAACCAACAGATCGACCCAAAGCTGTAGACTTCTGCTTGACTTACCACGTTCACTTTCCATAACTTCAATTTTAAACGACGACTATTTCACCAACTAACGGCTCCTCAAACTTGACTTGGTAAGTGCAAAAAAGGAAATCACTGAATCATCCCTTGGCGATTTGAAAATTTAAAATCGGATCAAAACTGACTGAGTAGGTAGGTAATCAACTTTTACAGATCATCAAGTCAGTACCTGGACTGCTAATATTTTAAAGACTTACCAAAACAAGATGGTTTACATGGAAAGAGAGGTGTTTACTGACACAATAACGCACCCAGTTGACATAGGTACTCCAGGGGGGGGGGGGGGAGTGCCTGGTATCACGAATTATCACCACACTCATGCCCCTCCTTGAAAAACCAAAGGGGTAAGTGCATAGTACGGCCCTACTCACTGATAGAAAAAGATAACGTGGAATTCCAATTATAATAGTGACAACGTCAGAACTTATAAACAAAAATTAAAACACTTTTACTGATAAAATACTCACCGATTTGAAGGAGCTGACTTTGGCAGCTGAGTGAAACAGAACAATGTGACTTCACAATCTTCCAGCCAAGTTACCATTTGCGTTGACACCATCTCGCGGATAAGTGATGTCACGCAAATAGTTTCAAAGATGGTATCCAGTGGAAACCGTTCTGTAGCATTTTTACCTCCCACTTACGCACTTGCCCCGCTTTTGCACTTCCCCCCACCTTACCTTAACACGCAGAGAACAAAAATATGTCGCTTTGTCGGCTCTTTAACGGCTCGATCTGTTGGATAATTTTGCTGTTTGATTTCTCAACGTGGAATGGAATCCCATGGATTCAGAAGGATGATATTAATGGAGGGTGCGTAAAGGTGTTGGTAGGACGATACTAATGGATGGTGTGGAATCCCAAGATATTCCTAAGCCGATCTGAGCTCATAACGAGGGTACGTGGTGGAATCCATAGCCGCCCGGTAGCTATTTTTCACCCGCGAATGTTGAGGTCCGACTGTATAGGTTGCGTAATTCGAGGAGCTGGTATGGTTCTGGATTATTATTCAGGGCACGACACCGAAGTATTCGTGTTGGAGATGACTGAACATTTCATTTGGTCGGACGTGTTGAGGATCACACAGTACCTACTAATTCCAATACATGTATCTACACATTGCAGTGTGTAGATTCCAAAAACGAAATGTCCGTCCGCCGACCGAGCCGTTTTGAGCAGTAGGTTTTTTTTTTTTTTAATCTGAAATGTCGATAAATTACTCGGTCCACCATCTAGTTGTGCCCATAAAATTTTCAGCCCGAATTCCCAAACCCGTGGGACTAAAAGGAGCTGCGGGAGGGGATTTTGGAAGTACGATATCGGGTAGGGTGTTGCTTTCCGAGTATTTTTGGAGGCACAAGTAATCCATTTTTCGGGGTCCAACATCCGTCCACAAACTTATCAAGAAAAACAGACTTTTAAAATAATTAAATTAAATTATTTTAATGATACAGAATTAATTTTGGATCATTTACATCAAAGATTGTGTGAAATTTGTAGCTTTTTGTAAAATTCGCGGCGAGTTCAGGTGCATTCGTGGAACCAATTTATTTCCCTGTTCCATTCTGAACGTCTATTTCCGATGTTTTGAAGTAGAAATTGAACGTAAATAAACTGTTTTTGGGTATTTATGAATTTATTTAGTTGGAAAAGGGGAATTTTTGATCGATTTCTGACACGAATTTGTCATTCCCGAGAGAAGACCAAAAAGGATCTGAAAACGGGTTTCATCCTCGTGTTCCTGACCTATTTCTGAAGGCAATCTCGTTTAGTTTGCGTCCAACTATTTCCAAATCTCCGAGAACGGTGGTAATTTGTTAGCTCAACCACTGTAAATGTGAGGTTTTCGGGTTTTCAAATTAACTTGCACTCTGTCAGGGGGGGGGGGGGGGGGGGGGGCTCGCTTCGCTCGCCCATTTGAATTGTGTGAAAGTGTCGGGTTACCTATATAATAAACTTTAAATGCCTAAATGTTTTCCCGATCTTTGGAATAGAGAGAGACATCGTCTTCCCACACACCAGAAAATTATATATATCTGAATGTCAACTGAATGATATTATCTGAAAGTCGACACTTGGTCAGCAGCCCACACTATTTTTGGTTTGGAGCGCCGAGCCATACCGTGAGAGAGGGGCGGGGTGACCTGACCGACATCTGAAGTAGCTAGCGCCCCTTGCGGAGACTTGGAGAATAGCACCTTCTTGGCCCATAGACCTAACACGCGCGCACGGGCCAGCCCCTATAGGCTCTATGACACTCTGCAGACCCACGCGCAATCTCTAAAAATCGTTCAAATTAAACTTGCCGTCAAAACTTGCCAATCTTCAGAATTCGTTCTTTCGAGATTTAGTATTAAAATTCGGATCGCCAAGTAGTATACAGTGGAAATTCTGACTCAATCGGACGGATAGTTGCTTATTGGACGTAAAATTTGCTGAGAAATCCGAATCCGTCTTAAAAATTAGGGGTTCCCATTTAAAATAAGAAAGTTGGGCGCAAATGCGCCGTTTTGCGCGCATTTTGAGGGGATCTCAACCCCCCAGTAAGAAATTTGATTTTCTTCGAATACTCGCTAAAAAATGTTTGGTTGTTTGCCTATTTCCACGTCATGGGAGCATTCATCACCTTCATGTCCTCTTAAAAAAGGACGTATGGCAACTCTAACACCAACACAACAGTTGAGCGGGTAAAGGTTGCAACGCGGTTCTTCCAATCAGGTTATCAAAGGGAAGGTAAGGTTGTCTCGTTCGACGCCAGAGAAGCCTACGTCATCTAATCTGTGACGTAAACGAGGCGATTACCTACCCCGAATAATCCTACTTACCCTGACTTTTTGGATGAGGTCGCCATCATTTTAGAAGCTACTCAGAGAGTACCTACTTACTTTTCATTAAACATTTTTAAAAAGGTAAAAATTTTTGATGAGCATTCCCCATTGCTTTCTCATTTGTCGAAACGTATTACGCCCAGTTGTGCCCGCAAGGTTTTGAGCCTGATCGCCCCAACCCTTGGGGAGTTATGGGCCTAAAATGAGGCTAGGGGAGGGGTTTTCGAATTGGAATTGAGTTAGGTGTCGTTTTGAAAAAATATTTCGATTTTGTATCGTTTGAAACCAATGGTTTATCGTTTATCTTAACCCGATATTATAGAAATAGATGTTGAGAATATCGCATCAAAAACTTATCATAGGGGTGAGCGAATCAGTTAGGCTCTGCTGAAGAGTTGGGGAAAGTGTGATACGACACTCGAAATGCCCACCGCTGTAAATTTACGAGCATTTATGCTCGTAATACAAGTCGTGTATTTATATAAATATTGTCCTTAAACCTATCAACGTATTTCACGCTGAGTAGGCAATTCAGTTATTCTGAATAGTTCAATTATTGAGCATCTTCGGCACGTCGGATTATGAGGAAAATACTCGCTTGCTCAGAAAGGTGAATCTGATGCAAAAAGAATCTGATGTGGAAACAGACAATAAGAGGCTTGAAAATTCCAAGTTCCTGATTGGTACGCAGGAATGAGTAGGCGGAGCAGGTTGAAGAGAGGAGAGAAAAAAGGATGAATATATATATTGCCTGTAAATACGCGCCCTGAACGGTAGAGAAATAAGATTGCGGCCTTGAATTAATCACCGTTTAAGTCAGCTCTTGGAGAAATCCAACCGGCCTCCGTGCTGTGAGTTTGCTGTCATATCGCGTTTGAGCCGAACACCCATTGCTGTGCAGTTGTCGGAAATGTTTTTCCCTCTCTGGGATATGACAGCGACGCTAATCCATTCAAAGCCTACGAATGGCTCAGTTGCAAAGGGAAACATTGTAAGTTCCCTAATCAATTTAATTTATTCCACGTGACACGTAATTAATTTATTGTTTTTGTTTATTTTTCAGATGAAATGTCAGACATAGTCCTTTGTTGGGAGAACGTCACTCTTCATGCAGTTCACGTGAAAAAGAGTTTCTTCGGGCGGAAAACCGTTTCCAGATTTAAGATTTTGCAAAATGGTTTGTGCCTCTTATTAAATCAAATAAGACATAATGATATTATTATGTACATAATATGTAGAATATTATTCTCGTAGGTACTCAAGACAAAATGATGACTCGACTGACCTGAGTGGTGACTGAACTAACTTGCGTTATTTGTCAACTTAACTTGAGATGACTTTTGTACAACTCTGCTGATTTGGCACTGTTTCAGTTAGTGGGGTCGCTAGATCTGGAAAATTATGTGCCATTATGGGCCCGAGGTGAGTGAATTTGTATGCTCATTATTTCTACAGGTTATAAAACAATGATACGTCTGAGGCTATTTATTCAATTTTCTTGTGTTATTGGTTTCTTATTTTTTTAATTTTTTTTTTTTTTTTTTTTAGTGGAGCTGGTAAAACTACTCTTTTGGCCGCCCTAAGCAAGAGGAATTCGGGTAAGTTAGGTCGCATAATAATCATTTATATTTATCCTTCAATTGCAAGCCAGTGCTGTTCAAATCGTTTTGTGTTGTGGAAAAGCTTGTCAAATCCTTTTACCGTATTTATGTATAAATTGGGTAGTGAGGTCTTGGAGGTTTTCGAAACTGAACGACCAAAATAATAATAATTTTGGTCGTTCAGTTTCGAAAGCCTCCAAGACCTCACTACCCAATTTTGAGATATTCGTGAAAAACTGTATCTAAAGATATTTCAGAATCTAGTATTTTAGCCAATTTTTGGTTTATTATTCTTGGAGGTCGAATTTTCTGATCGGCCTCAAATCTTGCATTATACGTTTAAAGATGTCTAGATTTCGAAAACGAAGCCGTCCGAGCCGTTTTGGAATTTTTTTTTTCTTTTTTAAAGTAGGTGGGTACCTAAATCTGAAATTTTGACAAAATACTTGATTCGCGCAAGGTTTTCAGTTCGATCGCCCAAACTCGTGGGGTGCTATGGGGCTACAGGAGCCGGTCGAGTCAGGTGTCGTTTTCGAAGTATTTTTGGTCGTAGAATCCATTTTTGGGGGTCCCAGAAAGATCCGATTTCACTGTGGGGACGGTTTTGGGTTACTAATTTAGCTTGTGAAATCCTGCTAGGGACCTCGGAAGGGACGAGAGCCTGCATGGGTCGAGAAATTGTTTCGGTACCGACTACATCTGGAATCTGGAGGACGTATTTTTAAGATTTGGGAGACGGTTACTTCCACACTAATTTTGGATAAATATGGATAATATCCATTTATAATATATATTGTGTCTTTGACCTTGGAGGAGCAGACCTTTCGTAAGGTCTGTGAGGTCCGTTGACAGGGGGAATATTTGTCACTCAGGGCTATAAGATAGATGATGAGCCTCGTTTCCTCTGTATCCTACCCCATCACTTGCCTTATTATTCAAATGGGCGAGCGAAGCGAGGCCCCCCTGTCTGAGAACTGGTCGGCCAAGCGAAGCAAAGCCCACAAAATCGTCGGCTGAGCGAAGTGAGGCCCCCCTGACAGAGTGTCAGTCTATACCACTAATTTAGAACATGTCCGTGGCTATCTATGTGGGTATGTCACAAGCCTTCTCCTCTGAAACAGTAAGTGATAAAAATACGCCGACTTTGCCTACCATCTCGGTGAACCGTTTAGCTACTAATAGGGAGGTTAAGATCCACCTGAGATGCGCGCAAATAGGCGCATATGCGCCCAACTTTCTTATTTCAAATGGGAACTCCTAATTTTTTTTTATCGAATTTGGATTCTTGGTCCAATTTTACGTCGGATAAACATGTTGAGCGCAATTTCCGACGCGCGGAAATCCACGCAACTCTTCCTATCTTCGTTGTTTACAGTCCAGTCGGCGTTTCCTCTGTATCCTGCGCCATCACAAACGGCCGAGCGAAGCGAGCCCTCCTGTCGTGTTAGTTATTCATAAATCAACTCCCCTCCAAATAAAAACGTTCACCTTCGAAACAGTGATAGTTTTCATTAAATTTAATTTAACTATATAAATTTTATATAGTTCAGAAAAGTACTTTTCAGTTATGGAGGTTTAAGAAATAATCAGTTATCATGTTTTCTGTTTCAGGGGTGCTACACGGTGATATCCACCTCAATGGGCGCCCAGTGGACAAAGACTTGATGGTGAGGATGTCGGGTTTCGTGCCACAGCAGGACCTCGTAATAAAGTCTCTCACTGTCTCTGAACATCTTCATTTCATGGTAATTCCTTTGCAAATTCCGCTGGTTGAAGAGTTTCGCTTCATTTTGACTCACTCTGCTGCTTCAGTCGGGTTGTTGAGACCGCCAGAAAACCTGAATGAACGGGTTTCAACCTTCTACTTTATATCATTGTAATTGGTTCATTAATAATGGGACTGGGAGTCAACAGGAGCACGCAAGAGGCGCCCGGGAATGCTCGCTGCCTCTGCAGCATGAATTCTGCCCTCAGGCATTTTCCTCTTAATTTTCACCGCGGGCAAATCAATTAGCCCTGGTCGCCTTAACAGTGCTTATTAAAGTCACGAACATGTCATAAGTTGCCAAATCATCTTGCTTTGGTTTACGAATTCAAACGCACGACCCTATTCAGATAGTAAATTTTAATTTCAGGCCAGCTTGAAGATGGATCAGAGAGTGTCTCCAGTTCAAATTAAACGGATCATAGAAAATCTTAGCCGAGAACTCAATTTAGTTCATTGTCGTTGGACCCGACTCAGCAGTTTGTCAGGAGGCGAAATGAAGAGGGTCAGCTTGGCCGTTCAGGTGAGTCCTTTTCCTCTGAATAACTTGTTTTACTAACCCGCGTTTACTGAATGGGGGAGGGTCATGAATGAAAGGCCTGGCTTATTTCGTCAATGAAAAATCTTTCATGGTTAGGGATGCGAAATCGGTAGCCGACAATCAATTTTCACAGTCGATTTTCAATCGAAAACTCGCACCAATTGCCCCAATTAATCGGACCCTAAAACGATTTTGTATCTGTATGTATGATGCGTATGTGCAAAACAAGGAGGAGGTACAATTTAAATTACAAAAAATAAACGCCACTACGTAAATCGATTTTACAACAAACGAACAAAATATATCGGTTGGCTACAAGTCGATTGCAAAAAAACGGAAGTGGATCCAGGGGAATGATACAACAAATAACGAGAATGATAAACAAAATAACAACGAACAACAAAAGAAACAAAAACAGCAAATGGTGGAACACCAAACGAGGGCCATGGGCGCCGAGGACGCGTGGACTACTTGCCCCAGAACTGGAGGCCCGCTCCGTCTTCCAGTCCGAGACACCGGAACTTTCTTCTGGTACCCCGCAGTCGGGATGCCACTGCCCGGATGATGGCAAATTGCAGCTTCACTCGAACCCACGCAGCGACTTGCGAAAATGGACGAGCCCACTTTTCAGCCGGAGTCGAGGCGAGCTGTCGATTGAATCGCTGGAATTCTCTCCCGGTGGATCCGTCGCATGCACACACTAGTGGGGAGAATGATGCCCTCAAATCTTCAGCAGCGGTGTCATATTTTGCGTGTTTCGTCGACTCAGCATTCCTGGATACTTGGTCCCAGTTGAGGTCGCATAGGAGGCCGCGTCGGAGTTAATAACGCGATTGTCAAAAAACGCTAACCTTTCCCTATGCTACACCCCAGGGACCACCAAGTCTGCAATGAGTGCTGGGCTGCCATCCATTGCCTCTCGAAGTACTGGCTCAGTTCTTACCCCGTTCCAGGCCTGCCATTTCCGCGCGCACGTCCCTCACACAATCATGGCCCCTCTTTACCTGCCCCCCTGTTTTACAATTCAGGGCGTGGTTCAGGTTCATCGGTGCCTCGCAGCCAGGGCCGTGGAGAGAAAATCCGGGCCCGGGGGCAAAATTCATCGGGCCCCCTAAAAAAAAAAAAAAAAAAAAAAAAAGGTATGAAAATTCATCGGGCCCCCTAAAAAAAAGGTTTTATAAAAATTAATCGGGCCCCCTAAAAAAAAAAAATTTCTCAAGAAAATCCGGGCCCCCCTACGAAGGCCGGGCCCGGGGGCTACGGGTCCAGTGCCCCCCCCCCCCCCCCCCCCCCCCCCCTCTCTACGGGGCTGCTCGCCAACAGGCTCCAATCGGTATCGTGGGCATCCCGGAACTGTGAGGCGGAAAGATCGCAGTCATCTGCCGCCAAAGGGAGAACAGTGCGCCAAAGGGAAGCGCCTTTCGTCCGCTGTATGGTGCCTTGCTGGTGAAAGGGTAAAAGCGACAGCAGCTCATCAGCTCTAACTGACAGATCAGCCCTTCTCTGGACACGGGCCTCTTTCAGGGACTGGCTGACCAGTTGGAAGAGCGCCTCCTGCTTGATGGCTTGAAGCACGCAGTCCCGGTCGCCTGTCTTGAGGTGTTGAAAAATGTTGGGATGTTGTGTGTGGAACTTGTGGTGGTTGCCTCCTAGGGAACGATTTTGAAGATAAGATCCAAAGTTGTGATTAGGAAATTTATTTTTTCTGAGAATTTTATTGTTCCAAGTAAATAACTTATTAACAATATTGATTTGATACTAGGTGATACATGTTAAAACTTAGGTACAGCACTTAGTTTTTGTTTTCTATGATAATATGCCGACACTGCGCGCTGCTTCACGAGTAAGCAAGGTCCAGTGGTTTGGTTCTCTTGTGTCTTGGAGACGGACAGCTTCCTCGTTGACGTGAGATCTTAGCCGTTGGAGATGACGCACGGCCTGCCGCTTGATGGTTTCGTTGACTGTTTCGATTTGAAGCTCGTGGTGGAGACGTTCATTTCGAAAGTACCATGGTGCATTGACAACGTTTCTTAATATACATATTGTTTTGGAATTGCTGGATGAGCTCTCGATTTGATTGAGCCGTACAGCCCCACAGCTGGGCTCCATAAGTCCACACCGGTTTGAAGGCTTGGTTGTACATAGTAAGCTTATTCTGGATGGACAGTTTAGACCGTCTCCCCATTAGCCAGTACATCTTTCTGAATTTGAGCAAAAGTTCTTCTTTCTTCTTCTTGACGTGGGCTTGATCAAGCTCGGCTCTTCCTTCGGAGCCGATCATCAATCCGAGATAGGATCCTACTTCGCTTCATTTGAGTATGGGATTACTTTCCCATTGAGGTAAGCTGGTATATAGGTAGTTGATTTTTTTGTTGGTAAAATCAACATGTACCGACTTGGATTCGTTCAGCTTGATTCTCCATTTCGCTGTCCGTTGCTGAATGCGGGTGATTGACCGGTTTAGATTGGTGACTGACTCCCTGTTGCTTTCCCCTATCGCCAACACCGCAGTGTCATCGGCAAAAGTTGCTATGGTGTTGATTTCTGTTTCTGGGAGGTCTCTGGTGTACAATAAGTACAGTAGTGGACCAAGTACGCTCCCTTGTGGGACGCCTGCTTTGACAAGTTTTGGTTCAGAGAAGGCGTCTTCTTGCTTGATCCTGAAGTAGCGATTGGTAAGATATGATTGAAGTAGCCCAGCGTACTTTGATGGCAGGGTTTTACGCAGCTTGAAGTTGAGTCCCTCATGCCAGACCTTGTCGAATGCCTGACCAACAGATTAGGAAATGAGAGAGAGAGAGAAAAACGTTGCCGCCTTGTGATGTGGATGTACTGCCCCTTGTGATTTGGGAAGATCATGGTACATGTTGCATTGTCTTATAACTAACTTACTTACCTGAGTAACACTCCCGGATTGCGTAAGTTTTGATCAATTGATCATCTGTATTGTATGCAACTCTTAATAACAACATAACTCACAACGGAATAATATTCAATGATATAACGACTGGGAGCTGTCTCGAGAACGATGTGGAAAGGGCCGGGCGGATTGGGGCGTCTGTATTGCATTCAAATTAAGGGATTGAAATCATCAAACTGACGGGGTCTCCAGCTTCATAACAATTTCGACAGAAACCAAAATTTTCCATTTTTCAGATGCTACCTGACCCTCCGATCCTTCTCTGCGACGAGCCCACGACGGGGTTGGACAGTTTTTCCGCCTCTCAAGTCATCAACCTGTTGGGACAATACGCAGCTAAGGGCAAAGTGGTCATCGCTTCCGTGCACCAACCCGCGTCCGGGATATTCGAAATGTTCGACACAGTCTGCCTTCTGGTGCCTGGAGGGAGGCAAGCGTTTTTCGGCCACGTAGACGAAGCCAAAGCCCACTTTTCAAGGTAATGGGCGAAGTTTATTGATGACGTAAAATAGATTGTACGTTTCAGAAATACAGTAATTCTAGTGAGAATACCAAACATAGTGGCCTAACGTATGTCAGGTGAGGGCGCTGAACTAGTGGCCTAACGCCATGACAGGTGAGGACGCCGAACAAGTGGCCTAACAGTAAGACTAGTGAGAATGCCAAACTAGTGGCCTGACGTATGTCAGGTGAGGCCGCCGCACTAGTAGCCTAACGCCATGATAGGTGAGGACGCCGAACAAGTGGCCTAACGCCATGACAGGTGAGGACGCCGAACAAGTGGCCTAACAGTAAGACTAGTGAGAATGCCAAACTAGTGGCCTGACGTATGTCAGGTGAGGCCGCCGCACTAGTAGCCTAACGCCATGATAGGTGAGGACGCCGAACAAGTGGCCTAACGCCATGACAAGTGAGGACGCCGAACTAGTAGCCTAACGCCATGACAGGTGAGGCCGCCGAACTAGTGGCCTAACACCATGACAGGTGAAGACGCCGAACTAGTGGCCTAACAGTAAGACTAGTGAGTCCGCCCAACGTACGCCGTAGCATGTTCCATTTCCTGACTCATCCACGTCCTCTTTCCCGCCCAACGGTTTTGAGCAGTCACGGCTAAAGCATGTTCCATGCTAAAAAATCGAACAGAGTGGTATAATTTGGACGGTCGGAGATTCCGAAGAAACAGTGGTTGAACACAAGTTGAGCTTTAAGGTTAGGATAATAGCAGCTTTTGCGGGTGGCCCAGGCGGTGTTTGATTCCACATCCCGATAAAAATCGGTGGACACTCCGGGGCTGCAGTTTCATTAATTTTACAGTCTCATGAATGAAGAACTGAATAAATGCCATCAATAATTATACATTTCTCGCAAGAAATCAGATATGAATCTCAACCGGATCACTCGACGGCCTTCTGAAGCTATTTAGTATTGTATTACTCTTTCGGGCCGTCCAATACCCGACAAGAAGAAGACCCCACCTACCTTTCTCACACGTTCGTTGCGTAACGCACTTGAAACGGCCCACTAAGGATCGCATCGTTCAATAATTGGCCGGTTTCTCGTTAGTGGCCATGGAGAGCTGTTGAGAATAAATTGTGCGGCCGCAGAACTCCATCGTGACTCCATCGGCAATATATTAACTACCCATTGCATAAATTTACGCAGAACATGATTTTATAAGATCCTATCCTGCGTGGCATTGAATAAAAAAAAGCTACTACTATGTAAATTGGCGCACATTAAAACTTGATGAAGAAACCGTAACGTAAGCTAAGAAATTCTGACAATTTTACGCTAGGGTTTACTATTCTTTCATATAAAATTTAATTCTCCAAAAATTAATTCTACTTAGGTAGGTATATTTAAAAAAAAATTATTACAAAATCTAATAAAAAAATAAAATAAAATAAAGGTGTAGGGCTACCATATTAGGGCACTTTACACTAGTACTAGTTCGCGTTGCGTACTTAAGGTGTCGCCCCTGTCTATTTATTTCCTCTCCCTGTCCCCTCTATGAGTACAAAGGCCAAGTGGTAACGGGAAGGAGTTTTGACGGTTTTCGGGTAGGTATGATATCGAATGGGGTGTCGTTTTCGAAGTATTTTTCGAACGTAGAATCCATTTTTTGGGGATCCCAGAACCATACGATTTCACCGTGGGGATCTATGGTGGGCCTTTCACGGGGCTACAAATGGGACATATGAAGAATGCCTGGAAGTCAAAAATTATTTAATAAGTTTTCTTTTTTTTTCGTTTTCTGAGTAACTTTACGCATAATCCATTATCTGGGTCCAACATCAGTCAACAAACTTGACAAAAAATAGCAAAATAGCAAAAAGTTTGTTGTCTGAGTGAAGCTGTTTAATCTAATTTATAGGGATCTGAAAATACTGAATTGTTGGTGGATGGTGGATGATCAGGTGAGGCCGTTCTCTGTTACTCTGTGGGTGAGGCGGCGCTTCACTTGCCTCACATGGAGAGCTGCCATTGCGTCAATGATCAACTCCGCCAGTGAAAGGGGCTTCACACATGTTTGTGCCGTGGGATGTCTGGACCACTCTGGACCATCTCGGGATTTCTAAAACTCTGGATTTCTGGAGCTCGGGATCTGTGGATGTTAGGATCTCTGAATTTTCTGATCTCTGGTTCTGTTTCATGATTTTGGCATTTCCGTGCCAAAGGTTCAGTGAAGCTAGTCACCTGTTGGCTTTCCTTCTTCTTGTATTCTCTTGCTAACCCCAGTCGATGTCTTCGAAGGCAAACTGATCACTGGAACTGAGCTGGCGGAGTTGGGATATGTTCACTTGCAATTAGCTTTACTTTTGTGGAGTTGGATCGCCCCTACCAACAGGAGAAATCCCGAAGATCTGACCCCTAGTCACATGACACTTATGCGCATCTGCCAGCAACCAAACCTCTGCAAGCTTTAATGTAATACTTAAGAAAGTTGTGATTCTTTAACTTACGGACTTGTAAGTCCGTATAAATACACTTTTACGATCGACATAGGCTGATTATTTCGTGAATAATAAACCAAAACAAAGTTTCTTGGGAAAATTCAGTTCGGAGTAACAAATATGTTCTTAGTGAGCAGATAAGTCGGCGATTGTAGTTCAACCTATGAATCTAAAACCAGTTACCGGTCAGGTTAAAACGACGAGGCGGCTAGAAAAGGAGCGCCTGGCTCTCAGGGGTTCATCGTGCATTGTGGGCGAACCTCTTCGTTTTTTTTTTTTTTTTTTTTTTCCTCCGACGAATGTCTCTTTAAGGCCCACCCCGACCCTGTTACGTAATCCGTCCTCCGCGCCATTTTACCGCCGAACGGTTCACGCTCTGGAGTAAATTTGTCTTTTGCCTTCTGCGTGCCTTTTCCATATTGGTCAACTTGAGCCTCCAAGCGGACGAAGAATATTACGCAATTTCTTCCTCTTGACGTATTTATGGCATTCCTATACATATAGAAACCCGGCTGGGAAGTCGTTCTGACTTCAGAATGTTATCTAGTAAAAAACATTCTCATAAACCTGCTTGTTTGGATGTTCCAGTCGAAGCTCTTTCCCTTTTGGTGTATTATTCTTGAAATTTTGGACGCAAAATTCATTTTTTCGAGGTCCTACATCTGTTCAAACATTCTACAGAATTTTATTTATTTATTTTATTTTATTTATTTTATTTATTTACTTTATTTATTTATTTTATTTATTTTATTTATTTACTTTATTTATTTTATTTATTTTATTTATTTTATTTATTTTATTTATTTTATTTTATTTAGTTACTTTATTTATTTTATTTTTCAAAAATATTTTCAGAATAAATGTTTGCACAATTAAGCACTATATCGAAGAATAATAAACCCTTGGGTAAAATTTTCTACGTTTTTCGCACCAATTTTTCAAAGTAGATCATTGTGTGATGGCAACAATTGAAGCCTCATTTTGAATGAGAAGGAGCTGGATTTGAGGTGTTGCCCTCCGTCAGGTGAAAATTTCACTACCTACCTGGGGTTTATCAAAACTCATCAGTTCCACTTTTGGTCAAAATTCGTTTTTTCGGTGATTCGGGCTCTGATTCGTCGTTTGTAAAAGTTGCTTGAACCTCATCTCCCAAAAGTGGTTATTAAGTATAGAAATAGTTGATTAAAAACGTGTGTTCAAAACTTAACATGTTTTTTGCATCTCTATGCACGAAAATTGATTATCGTCCTGTTGTTACTTGTAGGTACTGTAACAACAGGACAAGTCCTGACCAAAAATTAACATTTCCACTGGTTTGTGCCTTTGCGGCCTTTGATTTTACAGATTTTTTCCCCACAAAAGTGATCATCTCCAAACCCATTTGAATGTTGTTTTTTTATCTTGATTTTAGTTCCCCCTTTCCGCACCCGGTCTTGTACAGTTCGAATAAGTTGGTTTCTTGTCCACTCACTAGATCGCGCGATAGAGCGCCACACCCTTTCGCGAAGCCTTTGAACAGGTTCGGTGAATCCACGGTTTTTGTTTAGGGCTTTAGGACCAAAAACATCGATGTCTTAAAAACCCGCCATTGATGTCAACAAAAGCATAGATGTCTCAAAACATCGATTTTTTTTTTTTTTTTCAATAACCAATAAATCTGGAGTTTTTAGCTGGAAATTGTTACAATTTCATACGTTTCAAAATGTGTAGATTTAAAAAAAAATCGAAATTTCCGTTCGCCGTCCAGGCCGTTTTGTGCTGTAGGAATTTCATTTAAAATCTAAAACTTTGTCAAAATACGGGAGGGCTTTTTTGAAAGGTTTCGGCTGTGGGGTTGATTTAGGTGTCGTTTTCGAAGTACTATTGGACGAGGAATCAATTTTTGGGGGTCCCAGAGCCATGCGATTTCACCTTAGGGATCTAAGGGGTTTTCATGGGGCCCAAGTATGCCCGAACATTGTACAGAAAAAAAATTAATTTATTTTTTATTTTTTGAATAATTTTTTATCGATCTAGATTAATTTTGGCATATTTTACCTACTTCAAATAGGTAATACTGCTCTACAAAAAAAAGTTACCTGAAAGTGCTGAATCCGAATCCGTTTTCCGTTTTTTCCCCGATCGGGCGATTTTTTTTTTATTTTTCGACGTTTTTATGGTTTTTATCGTAACGTCGCTTATTACAACAGTTACTGTTGAGAGTTCTGGTTGCCCTCATAATGAGACTCTCATTCGACGCAGGAGAGTCTAAACTTTCGAAGGTTGCCCTCGATATTTTTCGGCGTCAACAAAAACAAAAATGTAAGTGAATAATAGGCAAAAATCTACAGTTGTTTCTCTCTACAGTTTTTCAGTAGGGTTTAGGGGGATTCGGAAGATGTGGATCAATGTGAAAAAATAAAAAAATAAAAACAATTTTGGTCATATTAGGATTCAACATGAAATTTCCTACAAATCTGCCCTCATTTTAATTTTTTTGTAAGTTCGTGATGACCCGAAAAATACACAGTAAAGTAATAAGAAACGGTACCTACCTATACCTAGGTTTTTGGCTCTGCTGAAAATTTTCATAAAGTGGAAATGTTGTTAAATTAATAGGCTTTAAGCTCGTGATTTATGGAGAAAATTGAATTTCGAAAAAAAAACGAATCAGCCGGTTTTGATAACAATCGCCTCAATGAGGTATCAATTTCATTGCTTGATTTTTCGACACCCTATTATGTATTGGTGTTTTTCCACAGGCTGGGATACGTTTGCCCGCAGGATTTCAACACGGCCGAGTACTTCATCACGAAATTGAACACAAACCCGGACAAGCTTTCGCAGATGTTCGACTCCTCGAAAACAAATTCGGATCTTCATAAAGAAATCGAAGTCGTCAAGTCCACTTCGAGGCAGGCGTCGTTGATTTATGGAGTATGTTCAATTCAATTTATTCACAAATTTGGACACACATTCATTTACAATTCGTTCATAGTGTTTCCGCAATAAACCGCTTTGACCGCTTGGTACCCACACAGCAGAAATTCGTCTCTAATCTTACGAGTTATATGCAGCGTCTCAATGTCGATATGAAAGGGACGTGTGGCGTGAGTGAGACGTTTCAGACATATCCCTATGTCTGCAACATAGACGTATCAGAGCTGCAACGCTGAGACGGACCTGAGACTCCGAGTCTTTAGCCAATGAGACGCTGCTGAGATGTTCTGGGTTAGCCTATGTGAGATGTCAAGAGTTGTAAATTTTGGTTCTCGTATTCCCGAGATTCCATCAAAAATTGCGTGTCGCCGTATTGGAAATGGCGCTAGAAAATGATTGAAATGAGGTTTCTGGATAGGATGAGTGGGTGCGGGCCGGTGTAAACTGGGCCACGAGAGCAGGAGTCCAAAAAGCAGAGGTCAATTCTCGATGTTAACTGGGCCCCACCTTGAACCCCTCTCTATTAGTGAGTGATAAACTGGGCCACGTCAGTTTGTGTTCATGAAGACGGCATGGGGTTCCGTCCAAAATCAAAGTTGATCATCAAACGAGCCACCTCCTGGGAACCAGGATTCTCGCGAGCTCCAGAGGACTTGGTCAGACGAGGGAAGAGCCACTCTCGGCTCCGTATGTGTTCTCCCTGAACCAGAGAGTGCGCTACAAGAGTCATGGGGGTCCAGATGTGGCAGCAGAAGGAGCGTTTTGACCGTCGGGCCCTGCTGTGGCTTCTGTGAATAACGGTCACTAGGGTCTGCTTGAGTGCCCCGCTGAGGGGTCGCGACTGTGAATAGCTGGAGGGATGTCACGTCAACCCTTGAGGAGACCCTCCACTCAGAAGTTCCCACCAGCCTGTGGCCTGCACATTTTGAATAGTCCAAGTGGCCCACGCCCCCTCAAGCGTACCCTCAAGGAGACCCTCCAATTCGAGTAACGGCTGTTAATTCCACCCTTTTACTTTCTGACTATTTGTGGTGCGGGTGTAAATACGTAATCAAAATGAACTCGCTGCAATGATTGACTTCTTCTATAAGCCCATTGCCCAATTTACATTCGTCCGCAAGGGGCCCAGTTTACAAGAAGGGCATCATCCGAAGATGTGGCCCCGTTTACAATCGCCCTCAGGATTAAAGTGAAAACATGCCCTAGCCCCTATGAGGGAGTTAAAGCGCCCTCTCGCGAATGAGAAGACGGTGACATGCATTGAGACGCCACAGAGACGCCTCATTGCAGTCACTTTGGAGAAGTTGGTTCTACGTTGCGCCCGTGTGGACATCTGGGGTGGATGTCTCTGGATGTTAACACTTAATGTCTCTGAGACATCTCGAGAGCAACCATCTCTACTTTGAAATGTCAGAGACGTCTCGGTAAAGTCTCAATGAGACATCTAAGGTCTGTGTCAATGAGACCTCTAAAGCTGTGAGACGTGGAGGCCCATTTGAGCCCAGATTGAGACGTCTCTAAGACTATATCTGTTGTGTGGGTCATTTATAAGCGCGACACGTGCGTACGCGCGTCAATTTGAAGCTATAGCACGTCATTTGAAGCTGGTATACCAGCAGCAGGAATGTCGTCTGAAATCTTACTTTTTTGTTCCTTTAGCAGCCTGACGACCAGGTAGGTACGACCGTATTTTTTCATCGATCCCGTCTACCGCTCCCAGTAGAGTAGAAGCTATTTTGATTTTTTACGCACGTTCCTTGTGAAATTCCCATCTAATGAAATCTTCAACATTGCTACGAAATGTTCCCGTAACTTTTTTTGTCTCCATTGGTCGATTTTGGACAGTAGATATTTCCGCTCATTTGTCGTAGGCGCCAAATTATTGCACCAAGGCAGGAAACTCGTCACTAATGCACCTTTTAAAAAAATCTTACTTTCAGCGTTGATAATTGAGGGGTTTGATTCCAAAAGGTACTAAACGCCATTTTCAAAAAAATCTATCTACTGCATGTTCCATGGTTTCGGGAGTGGTTTCTTCACAAAAATGAAGTTATTTTACAGCTAAAAGTACTGGATCCTTGATAAAAACGGCTCTGAATTTCCGTTTTCATTTCAAAAGGTACTAAGCGCCAATGTCCAAGGTGGCTTGTATTCAGTTTCATATCCAAAGGTACTCTATCCAGTCTCTAACAATCCCGGCGCTGAGGGTTTCAACCCAAAAGGTACTTTATCCATCAGATCTCGTTTTTCCTCATCTTCGTCCCGCTTTTTCTATTTATTCTTTTAGGTGACTACGTGCAATGGTTGACACAATATAACTACTTGATGATATTGAACCGTCTGTAAAAAATTCCGCGAGTTAAGTCGCTGGTTTCACCTTTGTATCCGCGACAGTTCAAGTTTCACTTCAAGGTGCGGCAACCTGTTGATTTTCCTTCATTACCCAAAATATATTTGGTTTACCGACCGTTTTGAGTGTTTTAACGGGAAAGGGAAGGATAAATCTCTGCGAGGGAATGGGGCCCGAGGCCGAAGAATGCGGAGGAGATCAGGGACAGGAGTGCAATGGTGACGAACTTCTCGCCGGCAATATGATATTGAACCGACAAGTTCAGCCGTCTACTTGTTTGAGGAAAAGGAGTAACAATCCTAAAAACTGGAAAAAAATGAACGCAATCGCAAGACTGACGAAAATAATAATTATTAGGTTGCTCCGGGTAAGCATCTTCAAAGTAGTAAGTTCTATTGCAAACTTGTGTCCCTTACTGACGAGGACGTACCTACTTGAATTTCGCGCGAAGTTTAGAAAAAACAAAACCAGTATTGATGAGAGGAAATTTATTCAAAGACACATCCGTGTCATTCTATCCAGGTTACCTATTTCGGGACAATAATACATGAAATGAAAAATAAGTCTATCTGGAACGTAACTAGGTAAGTATAGGTTCCAGAAAACTGAATGAGAGCGTTTTTCACATCAAAAGGTACTTTATCCAAGGATGTTCATTTCAAAAGGTACTATAAACCAGTTTTCATTTCAAAAGGTACTTCATCCAAAATTTTAAAATTTCAAAATGCTGTAGTAATTTCCTCTCCCTATTCAACGCACTGGTTCTTCACCTAATAGAATTCTACAAAATAACAAAAAAATCTAGAAAAAAGTTTAAAACCGGGGGTCTACGCAACATGGCACAGCAGTTTTTCTCAATTTCCCAACATTTTCTTGAATGGCGTTTAGTACCTTTTGGAATCAAACCCCATTATTAAGCATTATTGTTTGATCGTTGACTATGTAATTTAGATTTTTAAAAGCCTCTGCCTGATATTTTATTGCTCTGATTTTGTTTCCAGATTGACGAAAGTTTCATTGGATTTTACGCAATGTAAGTTTTTTAAATTGAATTGAAAATGTTGTGCATTTTATATTATATTATTATGTAGGTACACTCATAAATAAGATCGTGTTCAATTCTGTTTTTTATTTTAATGTTGTTTTTTTTTTGTTTTTTTTTTTTGTTTTTTTTCAGTCAGCACGCTTCGTGGACAACTCAGTTGAAATGGTTGACTTGGAGGTCGGCTCTGGACTTCTACAGAAACCTTCAGAAATTCTTCTTCCGTGTCGTCATTTATGCGGTGAGTTTCAACACTTTCGCTATTCCTATCGATCTATTATTCTTGGAATAATACACCTTCCTATGTAAGCCGCCCGCCGTCCGGGCCGTTTTGGGCAGTAGGAATTTGTTTTTAAATCTGAAATTTTGGCAAAATACTCGGTTTACCATCTAGTTGTGCCCGCAAGGTTTTCAGTCCAATCGCCCAAACCCGTGGGGCGCTATGAGGCTAAAATGGGGCCACGGGAAGGGTTTTTTGAAGGCTTTTAGCTATGGCATCGAGTTAGGTGTCGTTTTCGAAGTATTTTTAGACGTAGAATCCATTTTTTGGGGTCCCGGAACGATCCGATTTCACTGTTGCGATCTATAGGGCTACAAACGGGGTTTTTGAAGGATCCCAGGAGGTCAAGTAAGGTGACGTTGGCCGAGTAATTTTTGACGCAAAATCCGTTTTTTCCAGGTCCGATATCAATCCAAATACCTACTACAGACCGATTTTTTTTTTTTTAATTTTTCCAAACAAATTTTCTTTAATAACACTGAATTAATTTTTGCAAAATTTACTTGGATCAAATATTAATAAACCCTTGTGTAAAATTTGCACCGTTTTTTAACTCATTTTCGGGTTTATTATCCCTCTAAAAATCAACCTAAGTTTTCGCGATTTTGACGCTTTTCCTCCCAAAATCCGCCTCTTTCAGATGTACGAGGTTTTCGAAGAACTAATATAGTAGATATGATCGATTAATAAGGCGCCGAACACAAATTACAACACGCACAGATTAAAATTGAATTGGGAAGAGGTTTATCTAGAAAATCTTGGTATCCAATTTAATTGATGGATGGTCTCCTGGTGTCGCGAGTGAAACGTGAGACTCAATTTATTGCCTTCGACGGCTTTGTTCATTTAATTTGTGTTCCTCTAATTTATGCATAGCGCCCTGATTAAAACGTTTAACGTCTAAATTAATAGAAATTTCGCATACTGGGGTCATTCAACTGTTTTTTTTTGTTTTTTGTTTTTTTTCTCGAAAAAAATAGGTATTTAGTATGCAACATTTTGTGCTTCGACAACATCATTCATGTCTGAATGCCAAAATATTCGCAAATTGGATCTGAGAGCGGTTTTTAACTCCATCGAAACGCTTTGTGATTAGTATACGTATCGTAATAACAGAAACTTTCACTCGAAGCGTTTTTGAAGAAGATAAAATTTGCCAACTTTTGGCGGCAGACCGAACTCTGTACGTCGAATAAAACCCGAAAAACATGTCTTCAAAGTTTCTTTATTTTTCCCCAAAAGTGCAAAATTTAACGATCAGTCATCTTTGAAGGGAAATACAGACCGAAATACTCTGCCTACAAAATGCTCATGGGAATGAAAGTTTTAGTGAATTCAGTTAGCTTAATTAAGTACAACAAATAATTAAGCACAACTGGATGTCCGTCGACCTATTGGCTGAAAAAATAAAAAAATAAAAAACGCTGCAAATTTTTCACAAGGGTTTATTATTCTTTGATATATGTAGGTTAATTGTACAGACATTTAATTCTGTCAATGAAAAAACTTTAAAAAAATTTTTTTGATTTTTTTATTTCAAAAAAAATTTTTTTGGGGGGAATTTTTTTTTTCTTTCAAAAATGTGTTTTTTCAAACATTCTTTATTTTAGTCTATAGGCTATAAAACGCCACAGTGAAATCGGATCGTTCCGGGACCCCCAAAAATAGATTCTACGTCCAAAAATACTTCGAAAACGACACCTGACTCGATCCCATAGCTAAAAGCCTTCAAAAAACCTCTCCCGTAGCCCCATTTTAGCCCCATAGCGCCCCACGGGCTTGGGCGATCGGACTGAAAACCTTGCGGGCACAACTAGATGGTAAACAGAGTATTTTGTCAAAATTTCAGATTTAAAAAAAACTTCCTACTGCCCAAAATGGCCCGGACGGCGGACGAACATTTCGATTTTGGAAGGAATGAACCTCTTGAAACGGATAATGTCTAATTTTGAGGCCGATCGGAGTCATCGACCTCCGACGCGATTACAAAGGTGTATTATTCCAAGAATAATAAACCAAAAGGGAAATAAGATCCTTCTTTGTCATCATAGACCATTATTAAAGCTCCCAATTTTAGCAAAGTGTTTGAGAAAGTTTATAAGCATGTCACGAGATTACTTTGAATGTGCCGAATATGTCTCTGCTACTTTTGTTGACGTATTTTGACTGCATTTCACACCAGCTCCTTAACAATAAGTTGGCAAAAAAAAAGTACTGTCCAAAATGTTATTTACAAAATGTGACAGGTACTTAGAAATTTCGTGCCTACAGCAAAAGGTGCCGTAGTACATAATTTATAGTTTCGCCAGGTTCACTTGATAAAAATGCAAGTTCCTCTGTCTCAAACGTTGAAGACATAATCAAGGGGTGCGTCGACGCTTGCCGCAAATAAAAATTACAGACCCAATTCCTAATGATACGTGGTTGAGGTTAGAGACAGGTGTAAGGAAATATTCCCTATAATCTTCACTTGCTGCCCAATAATTAGCCCGTTCCCATGGATCTTTAGCTACCTACTTCAGGATCTCCCGTTGCTTGTCTGAAAATCAATGTTGCAGTAAATCCAGTTTTCCAAGATGAAAGGACTTTTTTGCCCCAATGAATGACATCCTGAAATTCGAAGATGACAGGTTAGACCTGTAATAATTACTGTAAAACTGTAATTATTAGTTTTTTTTTTTTTTTTTTGTAATTGAAAATTACCCAGTAATTATTACTGGGTAATTTTTAGTTCTCAACAAAAGCTCTAACCTTGTGTATCTTTAGGTTTTCTGCGAACAAACTTGTCCTCTTGTTTTTTTTTTTTTTTTTTTTTTTTTTTTTTATATAACTAAACAACAAAATTTGCGCTTGAATTAGGGCTAACTAAATTTACTACAACTTCCATTCCCATGATGACTATCTCGGCCTGAATTTCTCTTCAAAGACGACTGATGAGTGAATTTTGCACTTTGCATTTTGCAAACTTTGAAGAGCTGAATCTCGGGTTTTATTCAACCTGCAGAGTTCGGTATGGCGGCAAAAGTTTGCACATTTTATCTACTTCAAAAACACTACGAGTGACATTTTCTGTGGGATGCCCAGTTTAGGTGTTATAAGCAAAAAAGCAAAAAAAGTCCGACAATTTAAAGGTTTTTCAACTTTTTTTTTTTTTTTTTTTTTTTGCTGGCCTCCTGAGGAATGAGATCTTGTTAGAAAAGTTCAAAATATAAATCTACTTGCTCTCGTGATGCAATAAAATAATCTTGAGATCTCTCTCAGTTGATATGTATGGCGATAGTATCTGACTAATCACGTTTACTTATATGAGTTATGCGTTTGTGTGTGGATTTCAGTTCTCGGCCCTCTTGATCGCTCTTCCGTTCACCCGCACAAGGCTGGACCAAGAAGGCATTCAGAACATTCAAGGTCGAAATTACTCTCTCGTAACGGAAACGATCTTCACGCAAGCGTACGCAGTTATGAACACTTTCCCGGCGGAAATTCCCGTACTTTTGCGAGAAATAAGCAACGGCCTGTACGACCCTGCTCCGTACTATCTCTCGAAAATGGTCATTTTGGTGAGTTCAAGTTGAGTCGATGTCTTAACAAATGGTGAGAAGGTAACATCGGTTTTTTTTCTTATTTAAAATCGAGGTTAAGGCTTCGTGAGAGCAGGTTGTAAATAGTCACAATTGCCTACGCATGTTTCGGAACTGGTTCCAGAGCTTCTAATAGGCTCGACGCGTCGCGACGTGGAGGCACCCCTCGTCTCTTAACTGCTCTCACTTTACTCTTTTTCTCGTTTTTGGGAACATTCCGCCGAAACGGTCACGGCATGTGTTGAGGCCAGCCAAATCTATACGATTCAGTCGATAATAGTAATCGGGGGAAAAATACCTACCCAAGGGTGGGAAAAGGGGAAAAGAAAACTCAATAAATACTCAGAAAGAAATACAAATAAACAATGGAAATAGAAACGAAATAGAGACAAAATAGAAATAATCAAATAGAAAAAAAGAAATACTCAAAGAGAAATAGAAATAAACAAAATTTGTTTTTTTTCTATTTAATAGAAAAAACGCTGCAAATTTTACGCAAGGGTTTATTATTCTTTGATATAGGTTACTTGTGCAAAAATTATTTATGTGTCAATGAAAAAAACTTTGGAAAAAACATTTTTTTTTTGAATTTTTTTCCAAACAATTTTTTTTTTTTTTTGGATTTTTGTTTCAAAAAAAATGTTACTCGAAAAATATTTAACCTCTTGGGATCCTTCAAAAATCCCATTTTTAGCCCCATGAAAGCCCTATAGATCGCCACAGTGAAATCGGATCGTTCCGGGACCCCCGAAAATGGATTCTGCGTCCAAAAATACTTCGAAAACGACACCTAACTCGATCCTAAAGCCGAAATCCTTCGAAAACCCCCCGTAGCCCCATTGGAGCGATCGGGCTGAAAACCTTGCGGGCACAACTAGATGGTAAGTATTTTGTCAAACTTTGAGATTTACAAAATATTCCTACTGCCGTGGCTCGGATGGCAGACTGCGTACAGTGGACGGACATTTCGTTTTTGGAATGTAGACATCTTGAAACGTGTTATGAGGTTGACTGGCTGCTGTCATTACGTTGGTGAGTGTGGAAGAGAGAGCCAGAGGTCGTTTGTAGTATGTTTATTCTGTCCTGAGGTAGCTTTCCTGTGTCCCCTTCTTCAGGCTTGAGGTGTTTGTTGGCTGATCAACTCCGTCATAAATCCGTTATCGAAAGTATGAGATCACTGCTGACCAGAAGTCACGAGCTCGTTAAAAACGCGCAGGACACTAATTTTATTATTAACCACCTAATTATCCATTTACCCATTGTACATTTACGCATGAACAATTTCGGAACATAAGCTTTATAAGATATATACATAAGATTTATACATCCGATAACGGATTAATGACGGAGTTGATCGGCCAACAAACACCTCAATCAAGCCTGAAGAAGGGGACACAGGCCTCCCTGAAAGCTACCTCATGACAGAATAATCATACTACACCAGACAACCTCTGGCTCTCTCTTCCACTCTCACCAACATCTTGAAACGTATAATGTCAAATTTTAAGGCCGATCAGAATTTTCGACGTTCGTCGCGATTACATAGGTGTTTTATTCCAAGAATGTATATTCTTTCTTATTAAAGTTTACTAGCACTCAGACATAAGGCCTTGCTTCGCTCGGCCAAGTGACAGTCGCTCAATGCGCGAAATTTAACGGGCGTAAAATTGGCCGGGGAATAGAGAGATAAATCGTCTTCCCACACACCAGAACATATCCTAAATTAGCGTAGAATGAACCGTCCCCCCCCCCCCCCCACAAGTTTTCCCGCCTCCCCCGCCTTTCTAAGGTCCCTGAAACACCCCCCATTCATTCCATCGTTTTCGAGGTCCCTGGACCCCCCCCCCCCCCCGTTCCTTCCATCGTTTTTGTGGTCCCTAGCACCGTCCCGAGCCACCCTCCCAAGACGCGCGCCAGACCTCTTCAAATTGTTCAAATTAAACTCACCGTCTAAATTCGCTCATCGTCGGAAGTCGTTTTTTCAGGTTTTCGTATTAAAATTCGGATCTCTAGGTAGAATATGGAGGAAAAGCCGACTCATTGGACCATAAACAACGAAGACTTAGAAAGAAGTTTCTAATTTGTTTAGTTTCACGAATTTGCGTGCGCCAAAAATTTCGCTCAACCCGCTTATCGGCCGTAAATTTGGCCGAGGAATCAAAATTCGGAGGAAAAAAAATAGGGGTTCCCATTTAAAATAAGAAAGTTGGGCGCAAATTCGCCTATTTGAGCACATCTCCTGGGGCTCAACCCCCCTATTCGAAGTTAAACGGTCTTGTGTAAAATTTGCAGCGTTTTTTCCCCAATTTTCTGTTTTGAGTCGATTATTGCAAGCTTTTTGGTTGGTCAAAATATGGTAACGCTATTTTTTCTTTGGGGATTTTTTTTTTTTTTTTTGAGATTTGTCGATAACGTTTGTTCTCCTCGAGAAAGTGTACCTGGATTTAGCGTTATATTTGTAAAAATGGCTGATTTTGATACGTTTTGTTTTTATTTATAGATACCAAAGGCTATTTTGGAAACCATCTTGTTCGCTAGCATAATTTACGTCGTGTCCGGCGCCTATGCAGATATGGATAATTTCTTCTGGTTCGTGTTTCCCGTAGTCATTTGCGCGATTTCATCATTAGGCTATGGTAAGTTAACAATTATTTGGTGTGTGATACATAATGCAATCCGTTGGGTGGTTATACTGTATTTATTATCTGCATGAATATTTTTTAGGCTTTTGTATATCTGCCATGTTTGAAAATACGCGCACGGCGTCGCTGTTAGCCGTCCCTTTTGACTTCGTGTCTTACTCATTCTCTGGGCTCTTTTTGCAACTGAGGTTAGTAACACCTGCACTTAACCCAATCACTCCCAAATCATTACGGATTTAAACTCAACGATGATTTCTTTTACAGTTCGGTTCCATTCTATTTTTCTTGGTTGAAGTACACGTCAAGGTTCTATTATGGTCTTGAGGCTATTAGCATACTACAATGGAGAGGCATAGAAAAAATACGTGAGTATACATTTATTCCTTCTTTTTTTTCAACGTGCACCACTAATTATAAGGAAGCTTCAAACTGTTCGGGTAGTGAGGGTCTTCACGATCCCCGCCCCGATCATATCGACGTTAGTTATGGATTTGTTTAAATTACAGCGCGGGTTGTTTACAAATTATCCGTTGCTGAAGCCTGTTTGGCCAGTTTTGGGTTTAGTGCGGATTGAATAAAATCGGGTCTGCCTCTCGTTTTAAAGGGATAATAAGGAATGGACGTGCAGGGGCGGATAGGCGATTTTGACCAGCCCGGGGGATTCAATTTGACTGACCCTCCTCTGAACAGTTACCTATCCAAAGACTAACAAAGGGGTTCTTCATATTTCAAGCAAATGAATAGGAACGAGAAAATACTATTACTTTTAACGCTTAGGAGTGGGGTGGGCGACGGTCGCGGCGCGATCCAACACCTCTTCTCCCGCCGGCGACGCTGCATTTAGTTTCATGGACAGGAGGATTTTCTCCCGTCATTTATCATTTCACTGATCGTCTTATGGTTATTAATTCGACTGGGCATCCCCTGGCGACACTTTGCTGGGGAAGACAGGTCAGTGGATCCAATTTTTACGCGCGAATCTGTTGCCCAGGCGACCATTGTTGACAAATCAACAGTTACTGTGGTCGCCGGGAGAGCGGATTTTCGTAAGACGGTCTCAGCGGGCCAGGCCTCCCTTGGCGACAATTTGTCTGGGGAAGCCATGGCTGCAGCCCTCTGATTCCCTTATTAGCAGCGGATCCAGGGAGAACTAATATTTTCCAACCTCCCTGTCCAGAACATGTGACGGACCCGCGAGCTGGACTTGTAACGTTCAAGTTTGGGACACAGCGTGGTTGGAATGGATTTGGGACTGTCCTCATAGACGATTTCAGGTGCAACCTGATTGGCTGAGAGGGACGTTCTTGTCTGTAACCTGTCCTCGACAAGTGGTTGGAAAATATCTATCAACTTCAATATTAGATTCCCCTGGACTCCCTTCCAGAGACCAACGCATTCCAGACTATCACAACACTTCCTGCCTGTCTGGAGATCGCGGGTCTTCCTTTTTTTGCCTCGATACACCCTCCCAAGTCAGCAGATCACGACTCCTCGTGTTATGCCCTGGGCAGGGATATTCAGGTACCTTCACCTGGTTCAGACCTGAATGTACGTTCAACTACCTCAAGTCACTCTGGGCTGTAGATGAGCTTGGTTGCTCGAAACCGGTCCCCACTCTACCGAAATAAACAATTTAGTATTCAAACCTGCAGAGGAGTCGTTCTCTCTCACTAACCACCTCATACAACGTATTTATCTTAACGAAAAAAATCTTTGTTTCAGCCTGTTCAGAAAACAAGGAACTGCCGTGTATCAACAGTGGGCCAGGAGTTTTGGCTAATTATGGCTACGAACCGAACAACCTGTACGTCGACTTGGGAGGACTGATGATCATGTTTGTCGTTCTCAATGTCATTGGATATATATTCTTTTGGAGAAGAAGTAAAAAATGTTCCACTTATTGAAATTTTAGGTACATAATTCTGTATCAAATATAAAAAACACGGAATATATCTTCTTCTTTTTTTTAATATTTATCGACATGCGAAAATGGTATTGGAGAGTTCACCAACCCACTTGTGGCGGGTGCACATTCATAGCCAACAATGGAGATAAATCTGTGGCAAACTCTCTTGGTCTGTTCGCAGCACAGCTCAAAACAGTCCTGAGCTCAGAAATGACAATAATTGTCGTTTGTTACAATTATTGTAACAACAATAATTATTGTAACAATAGGGATAGCCATCTGTAGTCATATCAATCGATATATTATATCGATGTTTGATAGAATCGCGGTTTAAATATCGATACCAATATATCGTACTTGAAGCATAGATATATCTATCGGTAGTTTTATGAAAATATTGAGTCAATTAAAAAGTAAAATAAAAAATAAATTACCTCTAGCTTACTTTCTATCATAGAAACATGATGTCCACAAAGAATTTTGATTCTTTGACGATATATTTCAAATTTTAAAAAGGAAAATACAATAGGAATAGTTGTGGATTAGTAGGGGAAGGGTGGGTATGATTAATATATCGGATAAAAAAATACCGTTCCAGACTAAGTATCGATACCAAATACTATCAAACTGCATCGATATATCAGGAAAACATCGATATTTCGATACTATTGACTATCGATGGCCATCTCTATTCTACAAGTAGAACGTTCTACACTAAGTCTACACTAAGTACTAAGTCTTAGTACTAAGTGTATAACCACCAAAATTATACAGAATTGGCTTGCGCTTTCTGAAAGCTGATTTTTTTTAGGAACGTTTGCGCCCTAATTATGAATTTAACCAAAACTAAACAGCGAACACACGTAAAAGTGTATAAACGGACGTATTGTGTTGAAATTGATGCTTCTGATGTGATACCTAATACATTTTTCGGTTTTGTGCAATTTTGGTAATATTCGTGACCCAGTAATAAAATGTTTTGTACAAGCATTGTTTGATTTGCGCTTTCCCTTCCTGAATGCGAAACTCCGTCAATTTAGGGATGTCAAAAAAGGTTCAATCGAAATTAAAATGAAAAATATCGATTCTTGAAGATGTATCGGAGAATCTATTCAATGCTTCGAAAATTGGCATTTGAATGAAAATTTTTGTCAATCACAAGGTAAAATTACAAACCGGAAACTTTAATGACAAATGACTTTACAAACATGTATGCACCAAATTAAGTCGTGAATGTCAAAAATTTTAATGTAGGGGAAGGTGCTGTACACTACAGTTTTTGAAAAATTGTCTTTTTGAATAGTCATAATTTCCAAATTTCTCATCATTTTCTCAAAAAAGTAACTATGTATTTGGCTCCCAAACTGCGAAAAAAAAAGGTCAAAATTCCAATTATTCTGCTCAAAGGAGCAATTTAGAAAAAAGTGACATTCGGCCTGAGGTACAACCATAGCATGTAGTCAGTCCTGTTTGTACTTCTGGGAGTGTTGACGAGGATATTCATTGATGATCGATGTTATCATAACCCAAAAACACATCTTTTTGCTTCGTGAATCAATAAAATGTATTGTTCAGGTGGCCAGAGGTGCACACATCACACTTGAAAGAAGTGGTTCTTTATACACTATACTGATCGTGTCCAGAATCGAAGAAATGGAGGAGCCTCCTTCATGTAGCACACCACCAAAACTTTGAGCAGTGGCTGATGTCAGGGAGAGGGAGATACCTAATAGCTACATGGGGAGTGAACTTCGTTACAATAATAATTATTAACGTTGCAACAAATTTTTTGTTGCCTGGGACGATGAATTCATGGCGGACACAATTCTTTTGTGCCATGGCTGGGGGTAGTAATAGCTATCAGCCGGAGATACAAAATAATATTTTTTGTATCTCCAAATATTATTTGGCGCGAGGTACAGCACCTTCCCCTACTCAGCTCGTTATCGACTTCTGAAATGTTCGATAAATAAAATCTAATTCTTTAAAAAAATCGATACGGTTTTTTCATTCTACGATGACATTTCACAATTCAAAAAAGTCGGTTCTTGGAAGAATCGATATTTTTATGGAAAATCGATACATTTCTTTTCGATTATTTCCCAAAAGATCGACACAATATAAATCAATTATTTTTTAAGAATCTGACATCCCTACTTCAATTTTATGGCTGTTACACTGTTGGATCACACCATCGAATATCATCATGTTACATTGGAATTCAGCGAACAGCCTTGATGCCTTCATAACCACCCCATGGAGAGATGGGAAGAACGAAAAAAAAAAAAAAAAAAAGTACCACCACGCATGGGCCCCTCAAGGAAAACGGACACCTTTTAAACGCATTTTTAGGGGGAGAGGGAGAAGAGCCGGAGTGGGCAAAACCGGTCAAAAAAATCCCTAAGGAGAAAAAGGTTGGGGTGGGGCAAATTCAAAGCATGCTATCTTCAGTGATAGTCAACAGAGGACATCCTAGCCACAGCCCTTGTCGACATGTTCCATGGTTCGGTAGGTACTTACTCAGGACAAAAAGTACGAAAGTGTCCCTTTATTTAGCTGCTCCTGGCCTGATAGCTTAAAATACTTCATTAATACTTTCGGCTAAGAATGTTTGAATTGTCCAAATCTGGGGCTTATACAAGACTTGATGCCTCAGGTCATGGACACATTAAAATTTAATGTACACCAATTTTGTGTTTCAAATTTTATGAACGGGCGTGAAGGCTTTGCTCTTGAAAAGGAAGGACCACTTTTTTGTTTATAGAGGATTACATAATATGGGGGAAAAGTCAAATTGTATTGAAATATTGGAGGTGTAGGTATAGCTTCTTGAGGACAAGTTCTGACAACAAATTCTGCCGTTTTCCTGAATTAGCTCGCCCATGTTCAGCCGATTTTAATAAAATTGCTCTTAAAATGTTCGAAAAGTCGTTTGCAAGAAGCTATACTTCCAATATTTGACATTTTCTACGTGTTACGTAACCCGCTGTCAAAAAACAACGTGAAAATGAGGTCCTTCCTCATCAAAATGCGAAGCCCCCCAAGCCATCAAGGATAATGGCTCTGTTGACTTACAATTCGTCATATTATCTTCACGAGATGGTTTATCGCAAAATTTAATGTGACTACAACAAAACAGTGTAATGTTGGCCAAAATAAGGTACCCGGTTGTTATGATTTACAAGAGGACTTGTGATAAAGTTTTAGCTTCAGGATTCAGAAATCTGGAAAACTTGGAACGAAAAATGATCGGGTAATTCAGTCGGTTTAGTAGAATGCCGCAAAATTTTCCAATTCTAAAAAAAATGTGGGAAAATTGGCCATTGATTGGTAGAATTATAGGTTTCCAATCGCAATTGAGAGTTTTCCAAACTTATTTGAGAATTTTTCCAACTTAATTGAGAATTTTCCATCTCAAAATAAAAGTTTTTCATTCCGAATTGAGAAAAATTGAGTTTTCCAAACTTATTATAGAATTTTTCAAACTTAATTAAGAATTTTCCATGTCGAATTAAAAGTTCTCCATTCCTTTGCCAGTTTGGTAGGTACCTATTTTGTCAAGTCTCAGCCATTAAAGAAGGCTGACAGACAGCGTTCTTGGAATCCACACATGTTGAAACGTATCATGATCACCGTCGGGAAAAAATGAGTTGATTATTCAGAGAACATTAGAACAAAAGTTAGGCGTCCCCCATTGTCCTCACCAGTTTGCGCCAGATATTAGGTTTCGAATCTCAACTCCACTGCTCACAACGAGCTTTTCGGTGCTGCGCCACTATTTCATTCGATCAAGAAAATTAATCAGTCGAACGTTATTCCTACTAAGTGTGATTCCAAGTCTTGGAAATAGTCGGTCTACCATCTAGTTGTGGCCGCAAGGTTTTCAGCCCGATCGCTCAACCCCGAGGGGCTCTGTGGGGCTAGAAAGGGGCTAAGGGAGGATTTCTCGCAGGTTTTCGGGTAGGTACGTATAATATCGAGTGGGGTGTCGTTTCGAAGTATTTTTGGGCGTAGAATCCATATTTTGGAGTCCCTGCACCATCCGATTTCAACTTGGGGATTTATGAGGCTTTAATGGGGCTACAAATGGCACTTTAGAAGGAATTCAGTAAGTCAAATTTGACTTATTATAAGGTGTCGCCTTCCGAGTAAATTTGGATGCTTAATCCATATTTCGAGGTCCCACATCTCTCCAGACATTTTACAGAAAACAAGATTTTTTCTTAATTTTTAAAAAAATATTGTTTTGTGACATAAAATCATGTAACAAAAATTAATTTAAATCAATCAAATTTATTTAATAAATTAAATTAATTAATCAAAAAATAATAACCCCTGAAGTGTTAAATTTGCTGCGTTTTTTCTTTTTTTGCTGCTTTTTTTTTTTTTTTTTTTTTCTTGGAATAATACACCAATGTAATCGCGACGGAGGTCGACGACTTGGATCCGCCTCAAAATTTTACATTATCCGTTTCAAGTGGTCTAGATTCCAAAACCGAAATGTCCGTCCGCCGCGCCGTTCGAGCTCCATAGCCTCCCATGATCGAGTTAGGTGTCGTTTTCGAAGTATTTTTGGACGTGGAATCCATTTTTTGGGGGTCACGGAACGATCCGATTTCACCGTGGGAATCTATGGGGCTTTTATGAGGCTACAAATGGGATTTTTGAAGGATCCCAGAAGGTCAGATATTTTCCAAATAAAAAAAAAAAGGAAAAATTTTTATTTACCTACACAGAATTAATTTTTGCAAAAGTAACCTATATGTATAATATACATATAGGTTACTTGTATACATTGTATATCAAAGAATAATAAACCCATGTGTAAAATTTGCAGCGTTTCTAAAGATGTTCTAAGTTTGCCCTACGTCGGATGGCTGTTTGGGGATTTCCTGTATAAAAAAACTTTACAAAAATGAACTTAAATAAATCGTATAGTTTGTTCCTAACTAAATTGGTTGTCTTGATTGTCAAAATTATTCCTTCAAAATGTGAAGAATCGGGCCGATTCTCGATATTTTGAATCGATTCCCCGATATATCCAAATGTATCGATACTTTTTATTTAAACAATCAATTCTTCTAAGAATCGATACTTTTTTGACAAACCTACTAATGGTCCATTAGTAATGGAATTCTTCATCCTTTCGGTGGCTCCGTTCAATGTTATCCTTGTATTGAGTACGATATATTGTAATTGACTGTATTGTGCCAGGACCTGGTGGTGCAACCGAATTGCTCCTGCGGAGCTTTCGGTCATCATCCATTTATGGTCGAAAAGGTGGACTACATGATTTACAGGACTTACGAGGGCTCACACTTGTGGATCCGTACCTGAGGATTTGGACTCCTGGACCAGGCGGCTCACATTTCAACAAGATGTTGGGTTCGTATAATAGGTGATAATTGATATGAAAACGGAAAGGTAGATGTTTAAGTTGTCAGAGGAGAAAAGAAAAAAAACTATTATTGCGTTAACCAGAGGGTGTCACTAGCTGTAGGAGTGGTACATTGTGGGTCATTCCACCAAGTCCACCACTTTTCTGTCAGAAGCACTTTTCTCCGCGTAAGGACACAATAGAGGATGCTATGAAACCTAAACGCTTACGTGCATGTGCTTTACGTCATCAAAAGGCCTTTTTTCACTCTCCTGGCTTATCACAAGGTTATATCAACCTCAAAATTCGCGTCTCGTCCCCAATCATTTTATCTTCGGAACGTCTCCAAAACGATTCCAAAAAAAACGGAAATCGGTGAGTACTCGCCTCTGTAGCTTCCAAAAATTACCCAATCGTCCAACTTTTTTTTTTTTTTGTATAGCTCCACACGAAATGCTCTACCTACCACTCTAAATATTTCTGAATTATTTCGGCTAATGTACTAGGAGAAAATCGAGATTTACAACAGAAAACTCCACGACCTTCACGCGTACTCAAGACCTATGAGCAAGTTTGGAATCGATTTTAGATCCCATATCATGGATTTACAGTCAACGCCTTCTCCCCAAGTGATTAGGAGATCCCATATTTCAATAGTTTACTACGTTCAAGGGGTTATCAATTATCTAAATGCAGAACCACCCTTAAAGTTGCGTACTCACGATGACTCAAGACCGGCACAAGAAAAAAGTTAGTTTTTCATTTCGCCTGAAGAGCGCGTTTTTAACTATTTCGATCTCCGAGCTAGTCCGTTCAGTAGCCCACCATCCCTGGAAGGGAAAATACGGCTCGTGGGGGATCTCCAGCAGCCAAAGAAAAATTTTCACAGAGTGTACTGAGCATGTTTGTTGAGATACTTTTTTTGAGTAAAATGAGTAATTCAAATTGTTTGATTAGATTGTAATCACCCGTAGAACACAAAACGGGTTCGTGTGGCGATGAAAGCCCAGTTTACCCTTCTGGAACAACAGAGATAGCTTGTCAGCCATATTGAGATACTTTCTCATGACCGTCACACTCAAGTCAAACTAAGTTTGTGAAGGTCATGAGGGATTAGTGAAGGTTTGGATGATTTAATAACCTATCTCATTGACTTGACCAAGTTATTGTAGTATATATGTACGTATATTGTATTATTACTAGGTAAAAGGCAAGACCATTGTGAAAACTCATGACCTTCACTCAAGAGTTCATAACCTTCACACAAAAGTTCAAGGCCATCACGAAAACTCAAGTCCTTCACGCCTAGCTTTCTCCATTTCAGTTGCAGAAATTGACCTTCAAATCTAGTTTCTAACCCTAATTATATTTTATATTCGGTTACTGGCTACGGATACTGAAAGTAATTGGGAATATATATTGAGTTCCTCAATAGTTATACCAACACCAATTCATGTGATGGTCTTGAGGAAAGCACATAAATCCGTGGTTTTGTAGTGATATCTTTTTGGGGGCTACATAAAGTATCTCACCCTATATATTTTCGAAAACTAGGGCTTTCCCTGGACCGGAATCAATAACACTTCTAGAGAAAACGATGGAAAAATTTTCGGCCTAAACGAAACCCCAAATTTCCGGTTTTTTTTTAATCACCCACCAAGGATAAAGTTTAATCCTTGAACCCGACTCGTCCCCGCAGGTTGTGCTAAAGTTGACCGTGTTGGTCGAGCATCTCTGGCAGGCTGGGCTGCAGGGAGAGTCCGTCTCTTCAAGGGTACCTAGTAGGAGTCTCCTCTTACACCATGTCAACAGGGGTAGGATCCTCAGGTAGGTTACGGAAGGCCTACTTTTGGGTGCCAGTTGCCGCAGAGAAACAGTTGATTCCGATCAATCCTTACTTAGGATATGAGCATACTTCCATCAACTCTACTTCCTCGACAGGATCCTCGTATTGGCTGGGCCTTACATTCGTCTTGGCTAGTGCTGGATCTGGAGTCAGCCATGATGGTAGTAATGATGAAAGGTTCGTCGTGGACTATCAACAGCATATTATTTACAAAGAGCAGAACGCAACGGGACAATGGCGTCGCTGGTGTTTTGGGTTGTTATTTCTTGATCTTTGGAAGCAATCCAGTGGATGCCCTTCGGACAGTCGGGGACGAGTTGTGCCCTAGCTAACTAACGGGGACGAGACGGGCTATGCCCATATAATATAGCATGCGGGGTTAAGGACCTTTTCAAGTGATTTCCCTCATATTTCAGAAATGTTGAATGATCCCCCATTACATGAAAACAACTTTGGGCAAATTGCGAGGAAGGGTCGTATTTTAGTCCTGTGACACAAACATTTCCAGGAGAGTAAAACACAGCTTCACTCTCCTGGAACAAATTTTCGAAATCGTGTGCAACGGCCATTTTGGATCTTACTGCGCTGCGTACTGTGTCTTCCATTAAAATTTAATGGACGACACAGTACGCAGCGCAGGAAAGATCTAAAATAGCCGTTGCAATGGTTTTTGGTTTATTATTCTTGGAATAATACACCTATGTTTTCACGACAAAGGTCGACGACTCCGATCGTCCCCAAAATTTGACATTATCCTTTTCAAGAGGTCTAGATTCCAAAACCGAAATGTCCGCCCGCCGTACGCCGTCCGAGCCGTTTTGGGCAGTAGGAAATTTTTTTAAATCTGAAATTTTGACAAAATACTCGTTTACCATCTAGTTGTGCCCGCAAGGTTTTCAGCCGGATCGCCCAAACCCGTGGGGCGCTATGGGGCTAAAATGGGGCTACGGGAGGGTTTTTTCGAAGGCTTTTGGCCATAGCCAAAAACCTTCGAAAAAACCCTCCGATCCGGATCGAGTTAGGTGTCGTTTTCGAACTATTTTTGGACGTAGAATCCATTTTTTGGGGTCTCTGAACGATCCGATTTCACTGTGGGGATCTATAGGGCTTTCATGGAGCTACAAATGGGATTTTTGAAGGATCCCAGGGGGTCAAATATTTTTCAAGTATAAAACAAAAAATCTTTGGAAAACGTTTTTTTGAAAAAAATCAAAAAAGATTTTTTTCTAAAATTTTTTCATTGGCACAGAGTTAAGTTAAATTTAAACTTAAGAAATTGTCTGCACAAGTAACCTATATCAATGAATAATAAACCCTTATGTAAAATTTGCAGGGTTTTGGTTTATTATTCTTGGAATAATACTTACACCTACTATGTGATCGCGACGGAGGTCAACGACTCGGGTCGGCCTCAAAATTTGACATTATCCGAGGTCTAGATTCTAAAACCAAAATTTGGTTTTAATTTGGACATGGGCGTCTGGGCCGTTTTGGGCAGTAGAAATTTTCTATAAATCTGAAATTTCGAAAATAACTCTGTTTTCCTAACATCTAGTTGTGCCCGCATCGCCCAAACCCGTTTGGCGCCAAAAAATTTTCATTGACTGAATTATTTTCTGCACAAGTAACCTATATCAGAGAATAATAAACCCTTGTGTAAAATTTGCAGCGACTGGTTTGGTCAATCATCCCTCTCCAATTTACACTGACCGAGTCACAGCACAACAAAGCGTTTTTAATGTTTTTTTTGTTTTTTTTTTTTTAATTTCAAATTAATGGTTTTTTCAAGTATCAAATATGATATTTGAAAAAACTGGACCAGAAAAGTGGTGGCCTTTCATGGAATGACCCATTTGTGTTCCCCTGATCCCGTTGAGGCTTAAAGATTGTCAGGTTCGGTCAGATTTGGAGTTGGGGTCATTGGACTTGGTCTTTGTGTGAACATACCTACCTACTAGATCTCGTGACTGGCGGGTGTAGGAGGTTGCTGCCACTCGACACAAATTCTGGGCCCACATCTGAAGACATTTAGTTACGGAGGAGTTTTCTATATATAAGAATTTAGTTATCTGCAGGGCTGTGAATTCATCTATGAATTTTCTCGATGAATTTCTTCTCAGCTCGAAATTCGATATTCCCTCCGCAGAAAGCAGTAACCCGTTTTTGAAATCACTTTCTTGACCGAAATACGGCAAAAACAAATGTGAAGTTATTGTTTTTTCAGTAAGCAAACTTAGCTTGCAAAAATATTAAATGGTAAAACTGGGAATACCCTTTTGGGACGTTCGTGAAAATCAGATGCTCATCTACCCCTTGACGTCCAAACGAATACGTCCCACAATTTGTCACATTATACATGTATTGCTGTAGTTTACCAACTTTTACTATCACATGCCTCAATATTAATACCCGAGGCCTCTTTTTTTTTTTTTTCTAGCTTTTGCGTGTAAGGACCGAAAGGACGAAGGGAGGGAGACTTATATAAGATCGTGAGCGCAAGTAATTGTATCTTTGTTCCTGTGGTCGATCAAGGGATCTTTCGGAAGATTACAAATCGACTGAATATTCGCAGAGGTGAGTTCTTCTTCAAAATTATATTCGGGGAGCCACATGACTGCTCCTATTGAGCTTGCTCTCAGCAGAAAGGTTGGAGTAGGTGTGGAATCATAGAGGGGTGGGGGGGGGGGGAATTGCTCACCTAACTTTGGAGGTCCTTCTTCCAAGGTTGTTCACTTCATAAAATACCTCATTTTCATAGTCCATCTGGGATTTAGCTCGAATGACATTTTTAAGAGAGCTGTAATAATTTGCCACTATTTGAATTATTCAGATTCTGGAAATATTCAAATGTGCTTTGACTTGTATTCCCCCTTGTAAATATAAAAGTTATATTTACAAAGAAGGCTTAATTATGTAGAATGTAGGTATGTACTCGTGTATATAAAGATATCAGGGCGAAAAATCAGCATAAAATATGGCAGGGGGGCTGCGTTGTGATCTGAAACAGAAAGAATGACAAAAATTAGCAAATCACCGTAATGAAGGAATTGGAAAATACAAGCAGTTTCACATAGCCCTCATAGTTGATGACTAGCTGGAGATAATTGTTTGGGATTTTACCTGCATATTCACTTTTCTTCTTCTTCAATGAAGGGCTCGTCTTCGGTTTCGGCCTCTCCGTCGTCGTCTCTCAAGTCTGAGTCTGGTGCATTTTCGAATTCCTCTCCTGCTTGGGCGACCTCTGTTAGTTGGGACTGCAGAAGGTTTTAGCAATGGCGCTCAGAGCAGGAGTCTTCTGGAATAGGCTGCACACCCTTTTTTTCCAATCCCGTAAGGGGCTGAAGTGGTGTCACACCCACTTACTGCATGTAAAAATAGAATGTCGTGGGTGTCGTGCTTTCCAAGATTGTGTCGCATGATCGTCCTTTTATTATTCTACCTTTCCAATTGACGGCAGTTGTTGGTGTAGAGGGGAGGGGGGTTGGGGGCCTACAAACATAATTCTATGTATTCATATAGGTACCATTCCATACCTACTTCAATATTGAGTAAAATACAATTTAGAAAGAAAAAACCAGCGTTATTGGGCGTTTTTTTTTTGCCATTTTGGGAAATTTAGCCCATTTTTGAACGTACATAACTCGGTACCTATTGGGTCAAATATTACATTCAAGTAGTGCAAAATGTTCAGAATTTTGTGCTCTACAACTTTAATAGAAGGCTCCGTTTCGATATAAACGACAGAACAAACGTTACGGTCAAAAAACTGAAAAAAGTCCGAAAAAATCGCGGTTTTTTGGTCCCCCTGAACTTAGCTTACTTAATCAGTCCAACCTTTTTAGTATAGACCCTCTATATAGTCCCAAACAACCACTGAGAAAACGACTCTGTTAAAGTTTGACGGAAAATACTGTTAACGAGTAAATACTGTTAAACATCGTCGATTCCTGGTATTGCAATAACAGAATAAGAAGGTTATTGAGTAAAATGCCGCCCCTTGCCATGTTTTCCTCAACTTTAACAGTGTTTTGGTGACAATAACAGAGTTAGTCGGTTGCAGTAATACTGTATAATACTGTTGATGAGCACATACATTAACAGTATTCTCAGGGGGCGGCATTTCAATAACAGTATTCACTCATTCAAATTCAAATTCAAAACCTTTATTTCCAAATAGGAGTGTGACACAGTATCAATACTGTTGGCAGAGCATTACAGGATTACACTGTTAATCTTTACAGACATTATCTTAAAAACGCTGCAAATTTTACACAAGGGTTTATTATTCTTTGATATACGTTACTTGTGCAGAAATTTGTTTCTGTCAATGAAAAAATTAAAAAAAATTTTTTTTTGGATTTTTATCTCAAAATTTATTTTTGATTTTTTTATTTTTTTTTCAAAAATTTTTTGTTTTTTCAAAAATTCTTTATTTTTTACTCGAAAAATATTTAAAATCCTGGGATCCTTAAAAATCCCATTTTTAGCCCCATGAAATCCCTAAAGATCGCCCCAGTGAAATCGGATCGTTCCGAGACCCCAAAAAATGGATTCTACGTCCAAAAATACTTCGAAAACGACACCTAACTCGATCCCATAGCTAAAAGCCTTTAAAAAAACGCTGCAAATTTTACACAAGGGTTTATTATTCTTTGATATAGGATACTTGTACAGAAATTTAATTCTGTAAATAAAAAATATTTTTTATTTGGATTTTTATATTTCAAAAAAAAAAAATTTTGAGGGGATTTTTTTTCAAAAATCTGTTTTTTCAAAATATCTTTAATTTTTACTCGAAAGATATTTAACTTCTTGGGATCCTTCAAAAATCCCATTTTTAGCCCCATGAAAGCCCTATAGATCGCCACAGTGAAATCGGATCGTTCTGGGACCCCAAAAAATGGATTCTACGTCCAAAAATACTTCGAAAACGACACCTGACTCGATCCCATAGCCAAAAGCCTTCAAAAACCACCTTCTGTAGCCCCATTTTAGCCCCAGAGCGCCCCACGGGTTTGGGCGATCGGGCTGAAAACCTTGCGGGCACAACTAGATGGTAAACCGAGTATTTTGTCAAAATTTCAGATTTTAAAAAAAATTCCTACTGCCCAAAACGGCCCGGACGGCGGACGGACATTTCGGATTTAGAATGTAGACCTCTTGAAACGGATAATGTCAAATTTTGAGCCCGATCGGAGTCGTCGACCCCCGTCGCGAAAACATAGGTCTATTATTCGCGAAAACACCTGTGTATTATTCCAAGAATAATAAACCAAAACGGCCTCTCGTTTCGAAAAATTCCGAACTTTCCGAAACTTTTGGGGGTCTCTGAGAGAACAAACGGCCTAAAATACTGTTAATGTCTTATTATATTATATTATAATGACTGGACTATTTGATGGGATGGAAGGGATATCGCCATCATATTGATCCTTTAATGTAACCTAATCATTGAGTTGACAATCAGGGGAAAAGGTTTCTCGGTAGTTAAGTTGTTCATAATAAGCGCTTATTACGCTAAGGGTGTAATTTTTTTTAATTTTGTACCGTTTTGCAAAACCTTGCTAACACTTTTGGTTATTTTAAAAAATTTCCGATTTTCACCAGCATTTCCACCCCTTCAAGAAACCTGTGTTACCCCCATTAGCCAGATTTTCGAAAATCATTGGTCATGTCTCGTGTTATAGTTCACCAAATTCGCTACCTGCTACTCTCAATTGCAGGTATTTATAGTTATAATCAATGCAGTATACGAGATATACGGTACAATTACTAGTATTTAGAGGGAAGAAGTTTGACAGTATTTTTACTTAAAATTTAGTTAGTAACCAGTTGAAACTATGATCATGGTTGATCATTGAATCCACGAAATAGGCAGTTGGGGAATGTAACCTTGGCAAAAATTCTGCCTTCCAGTAGTGGGATGCCCTCATCGCACTTTAGGGCCCAAAACAACCAAAACTATTCAAACCATGGCGAACCGCCCTCTTACGCAATGGTTACGTAATTCGATTTTCCTGCGTGGCCACCTCTTCCCAAGTTGATATTCGAGTGCGTGCTTGCCTCTTCTGTCAGTGTAAAGGTCCAGGGGAGGAGCGACTCTTGTGAACTTGAGGGACGACGTCGTATCGGGACCAAATAAAACTGTTGATCCCTACAATCGATATACCGGTGCGTTTTATGAGGAATAGCCTACTTACAAACTTCGCGTAGAAAGGTAAAATAATCAATATAACATAATTGTGTGCCTCACCTCTGCCAAAACCACGAATTTTTCGAACCGTCCCGAGCCTTTATTTACTACGCTACTTTGGATTTTAATATGCAACATATTTCAGCCGTGAAAAAATTTTTTACACAATAAGCATTGCTGTTGTATTTTACGTTTTGCACGCTCGTACAATTTGTCGTGTATTTGACGTAAACCAGATGTGGATGCTCAGATGTGACTCATCCAGATCTGACCAAAGCAAAACCAGATTTTTGGACTCGAATGATCACTTGGGCGGTTCATGCATGGCCTATTATTAACATTTAATCATTTGCCATTGTTACTACAATATTATTTGATAATACGTTGGATTTTAAATTGATTTGCAGTGTTTTAAGAAAGAGGAAAGTTGTATCTTCTTTCTTAGAAAAGCTGTGTTTATGCAGATTCGCATTTTTGCATAGGTTCGTGGTTTCGGTGGAGGAGCACCCCTACCTTATTGCCTGATACTATAATAATTTTATCTTCTGTGTCTGATGATATTATTGATCATGCAAAAGATGAAAATAATATTATAATTTCCTTGTATTTGGCATGGTTGCTGCACACTCATTAATTTATAAAGTATACAGTTGACGTTAATTTGTATACATTAATTTTGATCCTATACTATTAATTTTTGGTTTATTATTCTTGGAATAATACAACTATGTAATCGCGAAGATCGGTCTCAAAATTTGACATTATCCGTTTCAAAAGTTCTAGATTCCAAAACCAAAATGTTCGTCCGCCGTCCGGGCCGTTTTTGGCAGTAGGAAATTTTTTTTTAAATCGAAATTATGACGAAATACTCGGTTTACCGTCTAGTTGTGCCCGCAAAGTTTTCAGCCCGATCGCTCAAACCCGTGGGGCGCTATGGGGCTATGGGAGGGTTTTTTGAAGGCTTTTGGCTGTGGGATCGAGTCAGGTGTCGTTTTCGAAGCATTTTTTGTCGTAGAATCCCTTTTTTGGGGGTCCTGGAACGATCCGATTTCACTGTTGCGATCTATTATAGATCTATAATAGGGCTTTCATGGGGCTACAAATGGAATTTTTGAAGGACCCCAGGAGGTCAAATATTTTTCAAACAAAAAAATTTTGAAAAAAAAAATCCAAAAAATTTTTTTTTTCTAAATCGAAGAATAATAAACCCTAGCGTAAAATTTGCAGCGTTTTTAATAGGTTGTGTCGCCTCAACATCCTATTGCAGTCCTGATTATGATAGATTCCGAATAAGTAGGTAGGTATGTTTCCACCAGGTCTGTGCAGGTGATACTATAAACAGAAATCCCTTCAAAAGGGTTGAAAAAAGGGGTGTTAAAAAAAAAAAAAAAAAAAAAGAAGAAGAAGAAGAAGCTAGGTTTAAGACCCGTTGAAAGGTTGTTGGGAAGGTGTGAGGGAGGATATCCGAGGGAGGCTCCGCAGGGTGTCAACCGGGAGGGAGAGATTCTCACTTTCTGAAGGTGATTCCAATTTAACGATCGTCTACAAAATACCAGGTTATTGATCAAGTAAAAGCAATGTGCCTTGTAAATGACTGTAAACGTAAACTTGTAAACGTTCAAGTCAAGAGTGCTAGACAAAATTATTACAAATAATTGCTTTAAAACTAATAATTAGTTATTCACGTAGCAGTAAATTTGAGTACAAATCCGGGACTTTTTTTTTTTTTTTCATAAAAATTTCATCTAAACTTTCAAGAATGATTTACGGACATTTTTTATTCAACTTGGCAATATGAAATACCTGCAAATTATCTTTCGTTTTTAAAGGAATTATTGATGCTTTATCGATTTAGCGACTTTCGAATTTTACTCATTAAATGAGTAAAAAGCCCGTTTTGAAGAAGATTTTTCTCGATTTACGAAATTTTCTTCCCCGGTGGGTCTTTTTGTAAATCGAGAAAAATCTTCTTCAAAACGGGCTTGCACCTCTTCGGTCCGCGGCTTCCAATTCACGCTTGTTGCTCGATCTGGAGCTTCTAAGGCCAACCAAGCCTGTACGAGGTGTTTCAACTGGTTGACTCGAGAGGGCGTTCACGGTCTGTTCTCACCTCCCTTCAAAACTGATAGCGACGGAGGTCGACGACTCGGATCGGCCTCAAAATTTGACATAATCCGTTTCAAGAGGTCTAGATTCCAAAACCGAAATGTCCGTCCGCCGTCCGGGCCGTTTTGGGCAGTAGGATTTTTTTTTTTTTTTTTTTTTTTTAATCTGAAATTTTGGCAAAATACTCGGTTTGCCATCTAGTTGTGCCCGCAAGGTTTTCAGCCCAATCGCTCAAACCCGTGGGGCTAAAATGGGGCTACGGGAGGGTTTTTGAAGGCTTTTAGCTATGGGATCGAGTTAGGTGTCGTTTTCGAAGTATTTTTGGACGTAGAATCCATTTTTGCGGGTCCCGGAACGATCCGATTTCACTATAGGACTTTCATGAGGATACAAATGGGATTTTTGAAGGATCCCAGGAGGTCAAATATTTTACAAAAAAAATTTGAAAAAAAATCCAAAAAATGTTTTTCTAAATCAAAGAATAATAAACCCTAGCGTAAAATTTGCAGCGTTTTTAATAACCTTCTCTGATGATAACCTCGATTCTCGAGTTCGGCTTTCTGAGTAGCAAAGTCGGTTAACTCCGCATCTCTCGGGCAGTCTTGGTCAATCAAAAGACGTCGAAGCAGGCCACGTCATGTACCCCCTCCATGTCTCGAATTTCAAATATTTTAATATAATATCTGAAAGAAAATATTATTTTTCCTACGGCCCTATAAATAATAGAGACGGGTTTTCTGCAATGTTGAACCATTTTCTTAACTTTTGATGCATGATCTTTCCAGGAAAAAAAAATCTTTCGTGGAGCCCATTCTTTCAGCGTTTTCTGATATCATGACTCATCGATACTAATTTTGATTTAATCTTTTCCAGAACATGCCATCTTTAATTACTTTGTCTCGTATAGCGAGGGGTGCGGCTGTTCGACTGACGTCAGTACGGTTAGCTAATTCGTATCCAGTAAGTGTGTTTTCAAAAAATTACATGCTACTTTTGGATTTTGATTTATAAGATAATAATACCGAAGGAATGAAGAAATGAAGATCAATAATAGTTGCCGTCGTATTCCGTTGAGCAGATTAGTCCGTAGATTGCTGGGATATCATTACAAGAAACGAACTAAAAAATAAAACAAGCAGGTAGTTTCCCGTCTGTCCACTACATCCCCTCTAATATTAGGAAGGTCAAGACTGCACGTCGGGCCTCACTCGATTCCAAGAGCTCCTGGCAAGAAGCTTCGCTGCCCCAATTTGGTCGCTTTCTCACTTCTGGTGCTAATTTTCATCTCATACCCGAAATGGCGCCGGTTAATTACGATAACTCGTCCCACTCGGTGAGTTTTGTTGTTTCAGTACTGCGGGTGAGGTTTTCTGGGAACTAACTGACTCGGAGCGAGAAATAGTTGCGAACAGGAGGAATCAGATTCAAAGATTCTTTGACATTTAAGTTGACCGCGTCGTCGGCAGATTCGACAACTCACTTAAAATTCAACTCCTCTTAATGGATTCTCATCCTCTGAATAATTTGCTACCTAATTTTATCTCTTGGCTTCGGAACTTTATTCTTCTCAAACTTTGTCCTTTCACGTTTCAACATGTGTACATTGGAAAAAATTCAACTGCCGTCAAAATTTTTTGTTGTATCTGTTTTTTTCAACAAGATATTTAGTGTCCCATCGAGCTGGGGAACTCAGCTTCATAAGAACTACAAAACCCGTTTGGAACCCGGTATGCAGCCCGGCGTCGTGTTACGTAACGCCTTTTACGGGGAAGAAGATTCACTTTAACCAAACGGATTGCCTCCAATAAAATATGGCCAAGTTGATGATCCACTTTGGGAATCTGAGTTCGGTTAAACGGGTTAGAGCCCGAAAACCGAGACATTTTGACACTATTCCAGTTTTAAAAATCGGTTCATTCTACGGAAAACTTCACTATATATAGTCACTATATAAACTTCCCCATATAATAGGTATAATAATATATTGTACCTATTATATGGTGAATATAATATATTATATTATATGGTGAAGTTTATATAGCGACTATATAATATATTATGGTGGAATAATGTATTCACCATATAATATATTAGTATTATTACATATAATACATAATATGTAATATTACATAATATTATTATGCCAAATTAAAGAGCACTAAATTTCCCGTCGAATGGCCCCTAGAAAGTCAAATTCGGATTTGGATAAATTAGTAGATGGTCAAAAATCGACCTTTTTGCCAAAATGTGGGTTATATAACCCACATTTTGGCATATTATGCTCATGCAGAGTTGGGTGAAAACCAGTTAGCAACTAACAACTACAACTAAATTATTCGAACTGAACCTCAACTACTACTAAAAGTTTAGTTGTTAGTTGTAGGATGCAAATAATTGTTTCAACTAAATTAGTTGTAGTTGTTAGTGCAACTACAACTAATTTAGTTGAAAAACTTAGTTGAGCCTACAACAGTTGTAGTTGTAGTTACTACAACTTAAGATGTGATTGTACAACTAACAACAACTTTTTGGAGCATCTATAGATGCTCCATAGATGGAGCAACTTGTCACTTATTACTACAACAACTTGTAACACTGCAACTTGTAACTACGCCCAACTCTGTACTCATGTTCAAAAGACTGAGATCGGCTACTCAAAACGCTGCAAAACGCTGCAAATTTTACAGAAGGGTTTATTATTCTTCAATATAGGTTATGCGTGCAAAAATTAATTCTCTGTCAATAAAAAATATTTTTCAAAAATTAAAAAAACAAAAAGTTTTCAAAAATTAAAAAACAAACATTTTTTCTGTACAATGATGAGACAGATGTAGGATCTCGAGAAAACGGATTTTGCGTCCAAAATTACTCGAAAAACGACATCTTATCTGGCCTCCTGGAATCCTTCAAAAATTCCATCCGTGGCTCCATAGACCCCCGGTGAAATCGAAACCCAAAAAATGTATTCTACGTCCAAAAATACTTCGAAAACGACACCTGAATCGATCCCATAGCCAAAAGCCTTTTAAAAACCCCTCCCGTAGTCCCATTTTAGCCCCACAGCGCCCCACGGGTTTGGACGATAGGGCTGAAAACCTTGCGGGCACAACTAGATGGTAAACCGAGTATTTGATAAAAATTTCAGATTTAAAAAAAAAAAAAGTCCTACTGCCCAAAACGGCCCGGACGGCGGACGGCGGACGGACATTTCGGATTTTGAATGTAGACCTCTTGAAACGAATAATGTCAAATTTTGATGCCGATCCAATTCGTCGACCTCCGTCGCGAAAACATGGGTGTATTATTCCAAGAATAATAAACCAAAAACGAAATAATACCTATACGAATACCTATATTATTACCATGGCTGTCCAAATGATGATAAGTAGGTAGGTACCTAATGAAAGGTTTCATAAAAGAAGTCTGGATTTTAACCTCGGACCAGGTTTTAGCGATAGGTCCCCCAAGTGAGGTGTTTAGATGTCACGAACATGTGAGATGATATCATCTCACAAAAGTAGCGCCAAAACAGTAGTGCCTTGTGCCATAATTAAATTACATACCAAGTTTTGGTATGTTGACTCCTTAGTAACAAACCAATGTGTAATAATGACTGAAGAGGTAAAAACTGTTTCTAGGTTTTATACATTTAAGCCGATAGGCTTTAAGTAGGGACAACCTGGCGGGGTCCAGGGGAGGCAACACACCCACAGGCAGCAACGTTTTAATTTTTTTTTTTTTTTTTTTTTTTTTTTTAAATTACAAAAACTGCTAAAAGTGGTATCGTTATAAAAAAAAAAAAAAAAACCTTCCCAAACATTCCCAAAAACCTCTTCCCAAACCTCCCAAACCTTCCCAAACCTTCCCAAAAATCTCTTCCCAAATCTCCCAAACCTTTCCAAAAACCTCTTCCCAAAAACCTTCCCAAACATTCCAAATACCTTCCCAAACCTCCCAAACCTTCCCAAAAACCTTCTCAAACATCTTCCCAAAAACCTTCCCAAACCTCCCAAACCTTCCCAAAAAGAAAGTCCACTAAGAGGGGTTTCACTGTATACATAATCAGCTTGCAGACTCGTCTGCAACCACAGGAGACCATTTTCATGTCTTCGTATTATTATTCACCTTATTGTGTTTGTTGTTGACCAGGAGACGCAACTTAGTTACAAATTTCGTGATGCGATGTCATTACACTAAAAGTTTACTGGTTGCCACGGGTTTCGGTAACGTTTCAAAAAGTAACACTTCAAAACGTAACACTTTTAGTTTACCTACTAGTTGCCACGGGTTTCTGTAACGCTTTTAGTTGACGGATTGCCAAGGGTTTCTGTAACGCTTTTTTCGGTTGTGTGCCAAAGTAAAGACATAAAAATGTCAAAATGATGTCATTATTCATAACTATTATCGAAGTATTATTAACATTATCATTGTGGGTTAATATTATTATTATTATTATTATTATTATTATTATTATTATTATTATTATCGTTGAAGGTGTTAAAAAGTGTTTTCGAAGTTCTCCTTCGTTTTGGAGAATTTCGGGAAGATGGCCTGGAAAGGATGACTGCCATCTGAGGTGAAAGCGATTTGCACTATGCACGAAAAGTCCTACAAGGCAGAAGTAGTCGTGGGGCCCAGCTCCTACTAATTATGTACCTATCGATTTTGTGCACGAAGGACTCTTTGAAGGACGAAGGACTGGCGATGTTATTGTGCCTCCTTTTATAAACGTCAAAATGTCGTGGGATAGTTCTAATTGTTGCTTGCGATTAGTGAAGGTTGTCGTCAAAGACTCGCTAAGAGCCAACAAGCTTTGCTTTATGATTTCCAAGAGCCGATTGAGCTTGACTACCTCCTGCCATTCCTGCAGAGACTAACTAATGGCCACCAAGCTCTGATTTGGGGTTTCCAGGAGCTGGTTCAGCTTTACTAACTCTTGGCAAATGGCAGGATGTTCGCAGAGACTGGATAATGGCCACCAAGGTTTGTTTTAAGATATACAGGAGCTGACTGAGCTTGCCACAAGGCAAGGATGTTGGCAGAAACTGGCTAAGAGCCACCAAGCTCTGATCCTGGATTTCTAGCGCCTGGTTCAGCTTGACTGACTCCTGAACCATTGCAAGTGGCAGGGACTCGATAGGTGCCAGACTGTTCATAGCTTATTCCTGGTTTGGGACTCTGCGTGTGCATCCCAGCGGAAGGTGTGGGACTATTTGTGCATAGCCCCGAAATGGTTGAGGGACTCCTCGTGCATACCTGGAGAAAGGGTGTGGGACTCTTCATGCATGGAAGATGGTCGCAAAGAAGGTTCTTCTTGGCCGATTTTCACCCTAATTCGTGACCCGAGCCAGGCTTATCCGTGACAGACCCTAGTACCTACCTGCCGATACAGTAAGGGGAGTATTATCACTTCTGCTCGTTGGCTCCAGATGCCAGACTATGCATTCATTAGACCGTAAGATGGCAGACATTATTCATTAGACCTGTGATCAGTCACTCTAGTTGTTCTGCGTTGATTTTTTTTTCTCCAGAATCTTCAAGGAAGGGACGCTCTTCATAATGTAACGCCTCTTCCTCTATTATGCCCAGTTTTTCGTCAAGTGGAGCAACCTCGAAAAGCAAGGCGGCATCGTCATGTGTAACTCTTGCAGTGAGCACTTGATCCCGGCTTTTCGACAGGAGCGCTTTGGCAGCTCGTTATTCCTGTGCAGGATGTTCAGCACTTGGGGTGCTGGGTGTGGAATTGGACCATTCTTGGTGATCTTCCATCCCCACTGCTGTGGATCGAGGATATTGTTCCTCCATAGCTGCTGCTTCAGTTGGAGGCGAACATGCCAATTGAACCAGACATGGGTTTTGGATTATTCAAACATTTGATTGGCCTCATAATTTGTCATTATACGTTTCAAGATGTGTAGTAGATTCCAAAAACGAAATGTCCGTCCGCCGTACGCTGCTCAGGCCATTTTATGGAGTAGCAATTTTTTTTTTAATCTGAAATTTTGACCGAATACTCAGTTTACCATCTAGTTGTGCCCGCAAGGTTTTCAGCTCGATCGCCCAACTCCGTGGGGCTCTATGGGGCTAACAAGGGGCTACGGGAGGGGTTTTTGCAGGTTTTCGGGTATAATATCGAGTGGGGTGTCGTTTTCGAAGTATTTTTGGACGTAGAATCCATTTTTGGGGGTCTCAGAACCATCGGATTTCACCGTGAGGATCTATGGGGCTTTCATGGAGCTACAAAATTTGTAGCCCCACATTTAATGTGCTTTTGAAGGATGCCAGGAAGTCGAATGAGGTGTCGTTTTCCGAGTAATTTAGGACGCACAACCCTTGTGTAAAATTTGCAGCGTTTTTCAGATAATGGTTTTCTCTAAAACGCACCATTTTCGATAAAATTTGTCCTCTTCGGCGGCATCTTTTGGAAAACCGTTCGAGCGCAAATATCATCACTTGAACGTAGATGCGTACCTTATCTCACCTACCGGCTGATTTGGCAACTAAGAGATAGGTATTTTTAGGCCCTGAAGGTTTTCGCGGCGCACAACAGACACTAATCGTAGTTCGACTGCGAATGTCGCCGGCTTGAAAGCCGTCCGACTCCAACCTCAAAATCACCCAGTCAGCTTTTTCCGTTACGAAGAAAATGGACGAGGTAAGAAACTGAAATGTTCGAATAATTCCTGATTTGATCAAAAACTGTATGCTTGTCGATCTACTTCGCTACAAACCGCAATGTGGAACTTGGTATTTTATTACCTGCCTAGACCTCAAAACTGTCACAGTATCGTCCCGGTTAGACCTGGTCAACCTAGAAATCGAGATTTCCGATTGTTAGGTCGTGAGAAAACTGCTCGCTTTCGGAATATTCCTTGGAGAAACTCGCGCTATTTTTAGTAGGTAACTACCTATCAGAATGCGTTCTACAAATCGATGGGTTTCCGATCGTTAACCATTCACGTTGGGTTATAACATTGTTAGTTTATAAACTTGGCGTTGATGGACTGGATGATCTCCCCTTTCCTTAGGTTCGAATAACGGGTTAATTCCGCTGTTTTATCGGATGGAATGCCGGCACGTTAGTATCCAGCGTTGTTTGCTGTTACGTAACGCTCTTCATCCACCCGAGCCGCCCAAGAACCCTATACGCTGTCAGGTGGACCACTTCTCACATACCGACACTTGATTCTGACTTGCGTTGGGAGCCCTCATGTGAAGCCTGACACCTTCGTAGAGTTGTCGGCGCCGGGGACGCGTTCATTTGCGTAAACATCGTCTGGCGACACGAAGCTATGGTAAAACAAATTATCTATTTTTTTGCATATCAGCAAACCAACTCGATCCGGTTATTTTACCTAGTATACCTGTTACTTATACCCTGATCTGTCCATACCACTAATTTACAACGCGTCTGCATTTATGTCACACGCTTACTACCTACCTACTTCTTAACCTAGAGTGATAACACATTACGGGATTTTTCCTACCATTACGGCCTCCCTGTTCCTCCTTCTATGGAGGGGGGTGGCTTAAAAATGGGCGCTTTTGCGCCCAACATCCATTTTGAATGAGAACCCCCTACAATTTTCACCAAATTTGGATTCCCGAGCAAATTTTACGTCCAATAGCCTATTGAGCATAATGGCGCGACTATTCCTCTCTTGGTTGTTTATGGGGTTATCACACTGTCGGAAACTCCCAGCCAGGTGACGAGCGGCGATTGACGTCACAATCATTGCCACAACCAATGCCGGTGGGAGCCGCCACTGGCGTCTGGTACCCCGTCGTGCAGTACGAACTGTCCTCACTGCACGACGGATTGCGAGGCGTCAGACGTTCATAGATGAGGGGAGGAAGGCCCCCCACCGTCATTGGCCGTGATTGTAACGTCAATCGCCGCTAGTCGGCTGGCTGGGAGTTTCCGACAGTGTGATAACCCCAAGTCTGATTGAAATGGCGTTTGCACTGTCGCCTTCCTCTCGATCCCAATTTTAATACTTAAGTTCGAACCAACGAATTCCAATTATCGGGAGGTTTTGACGACAAGGGACGTTTTAAACGATTCTTAGACCTAGCGGCAGTCCGCCCTTTTGTTGTGTGAGGTATGAGTCAATGCTTGAGATGATGTGTTCAATCTTCAGGGCGAAAAAGGTTTTGCTTCTCACGATTTCGGGAGCAAGTAATTTCTAATTACGACTCGGAAAACGATTTTATTCCTCATTATCACTCATTTCGTTCCGGAGTTTTAAATTCGGTGATTTTGGATTTATCCAATTATATAAGGGAGAACTGAGGACAAATGAGCAAGCAATATATCTTGCAATATAGACGTTGTCCAAGTTGTCCACTTATGTTTGATATATTTTAGGATATTTAGCCTACGTTACTCACCCCTTCACAACCTACCTACCAGCAGAGCGAACTAGTTTAACTGAAGCCAGTGTGTATTTTTTCTAAATAAGTTACAATAACAGATTTTATTAGTGCCTATAAAATCTTGTTTGGGCTTTTTTGCGAATAAAATCTTATGTGAGGGGGTTTCAGGGGTTTTGAAGAAAAAGCTAAACATTTCGCTCAAAAATATCATAGTTACATAAATAATATTATTATTTCCGACAGGATTTGTGCATTCAACTAAAATTTTTAAGACAGGTAGGTTAGCTAGGTAGGATTAGGTAGGCTAGCTCACACCCTTTGCGTCTAATTACCAACAGCCGAGTAAACCAATACAGGTGAGGTCTCATGAGGTCTGATCAAAAAGTTCCGGGTCTCAAAAACTTCCCCATGGTCTCATCATAGTGTTGTTTGTTGTCTTGTCTAAGAGGATTGTTCTTGAAGCGTGAGTGTGAGCGTGTGGAGATTTGAGTGTGGGCGTGAGGATAGTATCGTGCTGGTGGCCTAACCGATGGGTCCCGACGAGTCAGAAGGGATTAGTAAATATATCTCATGCCTCCCGCTACTACCTGACCATCCTCTCCGATGGGTCCCGCAAGGTAATCTTAATCGTAAGGCGAGGACGACTAAATTAGACTAATTTAGACTTAAGTCGACGACTAAATTAGACTTAAGCTTAAGCATTAAATGCTTGTGAGGCGTTCCACAGCAAGTTCAACCGACTTTTTTACGCCGATCACCCTGACGTGTTCAAGATTTGGTCACATGCAGTTTGACACGGAAACTAGACTGCGTTCACGCGAGAGGCGGGTAAAGGAGCCACCAAAGCTCGCGTTCATCAGGGACCAGATTGCTGCATTCCGAAGAAACGCTCCACCCCCGATTTCTCGCTGGGAGTTTGTGAAGCTGGTGTCTCGGAAAGAAATTATCCCTATTGAAAATACCCAAGAATAAATCTAAACCGAGCGAACATTTGCTTAAAACATGACAATCCATGAATATTGACGGAGCATGCGTAAAACACATTAAAGGGGTGTGAGCCAGTTCGCCTCCACGCGGTTCACCCTGGATAACGCTAAACGAACTGGGCTGAAACATATAGACATCGGGAATGGGAGGCATGGGATACCATTAGAGAGGAACGGGAGAGGAACGGTTAAAACCCCAACGTGCTCACGCTACTGGAGTGACGTGAAACTCTCCCGGCCACAGTATCAAGGTAATAAAAATTGCAACGACCAACACAACACCTTGGTACATGACTCTGAAATTAAAATCACAACAACAAATTGATAACTTGGTTTGGTAATTTTATCTTGGAATTATTGATAATTCCCATTCCACTTGATAACCAAAAGTACTACTATGTATTTGCGACTAGGGTCGACAATTTATATTGGCCTCAAAACTTCATGATGCGAAATTTAATTATATAGATTTAATAAAAATCACATTATATATAAACTCATGCTTAAACTCCAGAATGATTTAAGCCTTTTTCCGTGTTTTTTTTTTTTTTTTTTTTAATTTTTTTCACAGTTTACCTACCTAAATTAATGAATAATAAACCCTTGTGTAAACTTTGCAGCGTTTTTGAGAATATAATATATATTTATCGATCCGAGCTTGAATGATGAGTCACCGCTGGTGAATCTCGTCCAAAGCGATTAGCGTTTCCACAAACCATTTCGTGCACCCCCCTTTAAAATGGAAATTTTGTTCCAGCTGGACAAGAAGTCCGATGACACCGGCCTCTTCAAGTTTCCGTCCATCCCGGCCAACCCCTTCACCATGTTCAAAAATTGGTACGAAGACCACAAGACTGAAAACCACATAGCCACAAACGCCTTCTGCCTGTCCACGGCGACTAAGTAAGAAGTCAATGGATGAATTTAAAAAAAAAAAAAAAAACTAAAATTAAGATTTGAACTTACATTAACCAATTTTTTCGATTTCTCAGGGACGGGAAAGTTAGCTCAAGGAATTTGATCCTTAGAAGATTGGATGACGACGGGTTCGTCCTAATGACTGACAACAGAAGCAAGAAAGCTAGAAACATCGTGAGTGCAATTTTAATCTTGAATAGGTTGCAGACTATTGGAGAGTGTTACATTTACGGTAAGGTACGCCGGGGTAAGTGTAAATTGGGGGTAAGTGTAACCCATGGCTCAATCAGCGATCCTCTGTGAGAAGAGAGAATGAATCCACTCAGCCTGAGATGTTTAGAACAGGTCTAAAATTTAGAAAACAGGTGATTCTACTATGGAAACGAGTTCACCTGATTTCTGTGAGTCATTATGCTGTATTATAATACCAATATGATATTATCTATAATAATATATATAATATTATTATGCTGTGATGTAGAAGTTTGATTGTAAAAGTGCTGGGTTACCCACATAGTTTTTTTTTCTTTTGGGCCTGAGGCAAGTGTAATCCATAGCAAATATTGGTTGCCTTGAGATATTTTTTTTTTTTTTTTTTTTTTACCTTTGCTAATATTTTAAAACTCCCATTTTGACGTGGGAAAGGACTGGTAACAAATTAAAATACAAATACCTCGCCCCGTACGAATTGCGCGAAGTTATACGCGAAAATAGACCAGATTTACACTCGCCCCTCACATGGTGGGGCAAGTGAAACTTTGATCCCAATTTTCATGAGGGTCGTTTCTGAGAAGTTAATCGAGCTTTTGACTTCGAAATTCCACCAATCATCCAGGATAGTTTGATAAACTTACGGTCACATTTTCGAAATGATTAGATGGAAATTGCCGGTGTGATGAGCGTTCAAAGTTGAACTAAGGATTTTCTGTGTTACACTTACCCTGGTATAACTTTCAGTTAGTTAGCTAGGGACAAACTGGAATATGCTAGAAGATTTCATGTTTCCACCAGGTCAATTTGGATGCCAAGAGGAATCCAGGGTGTCCTCATCAAAATTTTCGAAGCGACAACTCTGGGCCCTGTAAAAACCACGACTTTTTTCAGTTTTTCAAGAATTACTCGAGAACACGCGATCCTAGCGATATTGTTCACCCGAACGGTTTTAAAGCTCTTGAAATTACCAACAATTTGCACCCCCTAAAGTATTTTTTAAACCTAATTGCAAGCTTTCACTGTGAACTGTCCAAAGTGTTTATTGAACACAAAGTGGTTGTTTGCCGATGGTGCAGAGGTCTAATCCAATGAGTTTGGTTAGGGAGAGAGAACGACTCCTCTGCTGAATATTCATTCATCAAACTCATTGTGTTTATTGAACGTCATAGACATACTGGTCTGGTATCAAGATGTGCAATTGTAATTTTATATTATATTTTCAATTCCACTACACTAATTTGATTGCCCTTATTTAATTTTTGGTACCAATACTTGAAATTAAAATTAAAATTTTAAAAAATATTAAAAATATTAAAATTATAAAAATTTTTGGTAAAATTTACTTGAAATTAAAATTAAAATTTAACCGTAATGTTCTGTTTTTCTTTGGGGGATGAAACGATAAAATCTTGTTATACCGCGCGGAGTAAACGATAACCCCTGTGAGAGTGCCGTTTACTCCGGCGAAAAACTGTGGGAGTAAAACGATAGGCCTTCATTTGGCCTCGGGAGTAAACGCTGAGTTTCCCCTCCCCTACTCTTATGTCTCCACCACAACACATTCATTCATTTGTTTATTTATTTATTATTATTATTATTATTATTATTATTATTATTATTATTATTATTACCTATTCTTTATTCTACAGCTAGAAAATCCCTATGTAGCCGCCTCTTTTCTTTGGGTCAAGGAAGAAGACGGATTGATTCACTCAAGACAGGTGAGAAAAGTTCGCCACTTCCACATTAGCAAACGTGTTTCTCTTGTTGTGATACGTTAACTGGGCAATTTGTAACTCGATTTATATCGATTTATTTACACTTCAATTATATTGTAGCCGTTGGTAGTCGCTGGCTATTATTTTACAAGCTCTCTCCAACGGGTCATAATTCATTCCCAATTCGTCCTCCGCTCGATACCCAAATGGACCCGTGGAGTTGGACAAATAACGTGGTGGGAGGCGAACTTTAATTGAATCAGCTCGTGCCGGTAGGGAGGGTCCTGAAACGAGGGATATTTATCAATAAAAAGGAACAACTTGGCGCTTTTGGGCCGCTGGTCATTTCTATTCAAGTCAGTCCAAATAAAAAATCGAGTAAAATAACATCGACGACGCGTATTTTTTGCAGGCACGTTGGTCTGCGGCGGTTTTTACCAGTAGCATTCAAAGTAGCTCCCGAAAAAGGTCTTTATATATTCAGAAGATTCCGATTCTTTCAGAGGGTTTCTCTAATTGGACGGGCCTCCCACGAAATAAAATAGAACTCATTTCTTTCGGGTCCGTTTTTTCTCTATCTCGTAGCCCCTTCACTCACCTCAATCGCCGTCCTTTATGTCGTATCCTTTTGCTGTGGGAAGGTCACTCTACAAACAGGATTGGGGTATACTCCCCCCCCCCCCCCCCCTGACTAGTTATGGCGATACAACTATAAACGGCAATGATTACCAATTATTGGTTAATAATAACCGGTTATTTCAGTAATTCGTTACTCACTCGCATCTTCGACATGCTCACAGGCTCTACAACACGAGTTAGTCAGATCAGGTTTGATAGGAGGAGGGCTCGGCAATATATGCAAAATAAAACGGCAGTTCATGCATTTATGCATATCCGCAGAATAAAAAACGCTGCAAATTTTACACAAGGATTTACTCGTATTAATCTTTGATATAAGTTACTTAATTGTGCAAAAATTAATTCTGTGTCATTAGGAAAAATTAATAGGACCTCGAAAAATAGATTATGCATCCAAAATTACTCGGAAAGCGAAACCTTATTTAACCTTCTGGGATCCGCCAAAAATCCCTTTTTGTAGCCCCATGAAAGCCCCATAGATCCTCACGGTGAAGTCTGATCGTTCTGGGACCCCCAAAAATGGATTCTACGTCCAAAAATGCTTCGAAAACGACACCTGACTCGATCCCATAGCCCAAAGCCTTCAAATAACCCCTCCAGTAGCCCCATTTTAGCCCCATAGCGCCCCACGGGTTTGGGCGATCGGACTGAAAACCTTGCGGGCACAACTAGATGGTAAAGCGAGTATTTTGTCAAAACTTCAGATTTAAAAAAAATTCCTACTGCCCAAAACGGCCCGGACGGCGGACGGACATTTCGGATAAATCTAAATTTAGTATGTAGACCTCTTGAAACGGATAATGTCAAATTTTGAGGCCGATCGGAGTCGTCCACCTCCGTCGCGAAAACATAGGTGTATTATTCCAAGAATAATAAACCAAAATATTCTATTCTATTCCTAACCACCTCACGCCCCTCGTACTTCTCTTCCCCCACCTTTGGAACTTCCTACTGTCTGGTTAGTCATGAGAGTTTGATCTCTTTCAGGTGAGGATAGAAGGGCCCATTGAAGAATTGCCTTACGATAACTGGAAGGACCTGTACGACTCTGAGCCGCTTTTCTGCAAAATCCGAGCGGTCGTGTGCCACCAGGGGACTTCCATCGAGTGGGACGAGCTCAAGAAGCACCACGATCAGATCCTCAACGAATATAAGGAAGGAGCCAACGCCCTCGCCAAACCCGACCACGTGTAAGAGTTTTACTGATACTGTTTACGCAAATTTGGTCATTTTGGGCTCACAAATCAGTTCACCGAGCGCCGAAATCTGTTTGGCGGTTGCTGCCACCCTACGAGCAAAATTTCGTCTTCATACGTGTTCCTCACTTTGACGAAAGCTCTCTCTATCGTGCTTTCAATTGTTTCAGGGTCGCCTACAAGATCTTCCCGTCGATGATCGAGTTTTACGAGTCTCTTGGGCCCAGGATCGCAGACAGAGTCATGTACCTCAAAGAAAAGAACAGCTGGAAGAACGAGAGAATTGCCGCCTAAGTGAATGAAGAACATTTTGACATTCTCATCTGCGGCTCATTCTCACTTTTTTATTTTTAAATTTGTCACTTTTTAATAATAAACGAAGCTTTTCGTAGTTTTGTGGTTTTGACTGGACTGTCTGAATATCTCACAGCTCAATGTTCGAAATAAAGGCCTGATAGGGCTCGTGACGGGATTGAAATGAGAGCGTTCTGGTGGCGAAATGGATATCACTGACCGAGCTGATGAATAACAGGTTCGTTCCAGGTTTGACGGACTGTTAACAGAAATCGACGGAGACAAGCGCAGTTGAGAAAACTGCTGTTCCAGGTCGATTTGTAGGTTGACAGCAGTTCAACTGCAGTCGGACGAAAACCGACAGCTCGAATGCGGTTGGGAGCTGTCGACTTTGATAACCCTACCCAGTTGAAACCTCTCTCATAACCTTCTAACTTTATTTTGGTGCTCGGCGCGTCAAGTTGTACTCGCGTCCTCCCGAAGTCCTCGTAGATACCCTCAAACACTTTAAATGGCTCATTTCCACCCTTATGATACTCTCGATAAAGGTTGATTATTCTGAATACAATAATACAATATTGATGACAGTTCGCGTTCCAGGTCAGCAGGTGGGCTGTTCGACAGAGCTCAACAGCGATTCAGAAGGCATTGGGACTGCTGTCGACAGCTGTCTGTTTTGTCAACAGACGCCGTCAGACCTGAAACAAACCTCATTATATTATATTATATTATTGTATGATTTAAAATCGGGCCTTCGAACTTTCTACACAACATGGTCTTAGTCTTCGGGTCAGGGTTCAGGTGAAACTCATTTGCATATAGGTACTACAAATCCCACACGGGGAATAATACTGTTATTATTCCATGTCCGAATTGGCAATTTTGATTTATGGGAGATTCTCAGATAAACGCAATAATCTTGTTTTAAGGTCATAACTCCCGTTATAACTGCCTAGGAGATATTTTAATAATGCTGTTTGGTTCAGATTTAGTTCTTCGTCCTTAAAGGGGAAATCGAATAATATAACTAGGTATTTATTTTCCCATTCGACCAACAACAACAACAGCTGTTGGAAAAGTTGGAACACTACGGCATGTCATCTGGTGCAATATCTCTTTGGACAGTACCTGTGCGGCTGGCGTCAGACTGAATGAATGATGAATGAATGAATGAATGATAAGGTTTATTTGTAAATGCCTTCCGGCGATACAAAGTAGAAGCCGTAAGAACCAGTGACCCAAGCGTCAGACTGTAACCACCCACTTCTATCGACATAAAGCCTTCACCATTCGATTCCTCTTAACAATGCATGATATGACACGATTCTGTGCCTTCTGAGCTTTTTCTCCTTTGTTTCTTACCTTGCCAACTATTTCGAAGAATGAAAGAACTTTTTTTTTGGACTTTTGTCCAGGTAGATTGGCGAAAGAAAAAAAACACAGTGCGCCGCCGCCGACCGCAGACGCGTCAGGGAAATTCCAGGGAAGACTCAGAGTTTGTTGTTGGAGCTGAATGGAAAGATGACTGTCGGAGCGTGAAATGGCTCTCCGTTCTGGAGTCAATAATTATTGTATTATGAAATGAGGGTTAATTGACTGATCTCTCTCCCAGGCAATCAGGGGGCATGGAAATTAGTTCCAAAGGGTTGTGACCCTAAGCGTATTTATTATACAGAGAAATAAATATATCGTTCGTGAACATCCTAACACCCGATACCGAACGCGAAATGTCTTCTCACGAGACGTGGGAGCTATAGCCTCGCTACTCACTTCGCCTATAGGCCAAGCTACTCACGATGAGGGTCGCTGCAGTGTAAATCGCCAGGGACTTCATCTTACCGACGTAGGGGTCCCGGGAGTCCTGTCCGGAGTTGCCTGGGCTGTGAAGTGAGTCCCGGAGGTCCAGGTGACGATCTGGAAGGTCCAGAAGATGATCTGGATACGAACTGGAGACCCAGGAGATAGTCGACTCCTGGGCCTCCGACGGGCAGACGGGCATCCGCTCGCTCTGACTGTCTGGAATGCACTCACCCTGATGCAGCTTCCCCTCAGTCCCTCTATCCGAATCTCTCGTTCACGTGAACGTGCCAAACCAGCCTTGATTCGCCCTCTACTTGGAGGCCGGTCAACTCAACAGATTCTGCTGTGTCGAGACGTCACGTCCGCCGGTTTCGTTAACCGGACCGCTGTCCAGGATCGATCTCGACAATGACAAACTCTATCTTGTGGGAATTGAGGTCGATAATCAACTGTCTTGGGCCAGGCACACAGAGGTACGTTCATCTAAGCTTTTCTCCTGCATATTTATGCTGAGAAGATTGGTTGTCGCGGTTTCTCCTGAGCACAGATTACTGCTTGCTTCCAGACTAGAGCTGCGTACAGGATCCTTCTATGGGATCACTCATCTCATGCGGCCAAAACATTCTTTCTCCAAAAAAGTGAAACAATGTAATATGTGGATGGACCTTAAAACAGTAAACCCTCACTATCCGCGGTTTTTGCCTAAATGCCCTTAAACCTTGAAATCGATGGATGCTGCTCCTGAGCTCACAGCTCCTTTGATGTGGAAAACCCACAATATCGCACATTGCTTTTACAACATCAAGGAATCCATCGATAAAATTATGGCCTGGAGTGGTCGGAGTGATGGATCCAGACAAAAATTTGACTGATTCGGAAACAGCAACGTTGGGTGAAATTTTAGAGATCGCTCATAAACTGGAGGGTGAGGGATTTTCTGAAATATGGTTCAGGTGGTTGAGTGGGACTCCCTTATGGAAAGCTTTCATAGATATCGCTCCTCCGGAGTAATAGTGGTATAAGTAAGTCTAAAAACAGCTGTTTTGAGTTATATAATATATAACTCAGGTATATTATACCATTGGGTAGCTCGCGACGAGCTTAACATGGGGGTATTATTGGTCTAAGCATAGTTCAAAAATTACTCGGGAGAGAGCAGATGAACCGGTATGTTTTCCATGCAGATTACCGACATTTCGTTTGAAGAAGGTTGGTTCATCTCTAATGAGCCGCTATCCGTCAGAAAAATCAGGTATTAACCTTATTTTTTTCACTTCAGTACTGGTATATTTCAAGAAGTACCGCTGTTCAACCAAGAAAATATCCTTTTTTGTGTGCTTGCAGTGGCAAAACCGGATCATTTCAAAAATTTACCACTACTATTCCAATATTAACGTGTGTCATCCCTTGTGTTCATCAGTACAGTAGTGGATCATGTCAAGATGTACCATCCATTTGGGCCCAATTTCCTGGGATAAGAGTGGTACATAATTGAAATTTAATTGATTTTAATACATGCGCGTCGTGAATGAGAAGGGGGAGAAGAAGCTTTGGGAAAACCTGAAAGGTAGATAATAATATGAAAGCCTGAGAAGCATCGGATATCGGACACAAGCCCTCGTGTCTGCAACACGCTAACAAATATGTGAAAAATCTTAAATTGCGATTTCCCAAAAGTAAGGTTTTTGGACTTATACCACTATTCCTCCGGAGGAGCGATATATCCATGAAAGCCTATAAGCTATCCACAGTGAAATTGGATCGTTCCGGGACCCCAAAAAATGGATTCTACGCTCAAAAATACTTCGAAAACGCCACCAAACTCGACCCCATAGCCGAAAACCTACAAAAAAACCCTCCTGTAGCTCCAAATTAGCCCCATAGCGCCCCACGGGTTTGGGCGATCGGCCTGAAAACTTTGCGGGCACAACTAGATGGTTAACCAAGTATTTGGTGTAGGTGAACCTATACAAAATATATTTTGTCAAAATTTCAGATTTTAAAAAAATTCCTACTGTCCAAAACCGCCCGGACGGCGTACGGACATTTCGGTTTTGGAATCTGGACCTCTTGAAACGGATAATGTCAAATTTTGAGGCCGATCGGAGTCGTTGACCTCCGTCGCGATTACAAAGGTGTAGACCTACACCTGTGTATATACACCTGTGTATATACACCTGTGTATTATTCCACGAATAGGTAATAAACCATAATCTGTACTTCGGAAGGACATAAAAAATAGATTTTGCGTCCAAAATTACTCGGAAAACTACACCTTATTTGAAACCCTTCAAAAATCCCATTTGTAGCCCCCTGAAAGCCCAATAGATCCCCACAGTGAAATCGGATCGTTCCGTAACCCCAAAAAATGGATTCTACGTCCAGAAATACTTCGAAATCGACACCTAACTCGACCTCATAGCAGAAAACCTTCAAAAAACCCTTCCCGTAGCCTCAATTTAACCCCATAGCGCCCCACGGGTTTGGGCGATCGGGCTGAAAACCCTGCGGGCACAACTAGATGGCAAACCGAGTCTTTTGTCAAAATTTCTGATTTTTCAAAAACCTGTTTAATACCTAAGGTGTCGTTTTCCGAGTAATTTTGGACGTTTTTTTTTTTTTTTTTTTTTTTTATGCCCCCACTTCTGTCCAACCTAATAAGTAAGTAGGTAACTATTTTTAATTTTTTCAAAAATATTTCCTTTGGTACAGAATTAATTTTTAATTTTTTCAAAAATGTTTCCTTTGGTACAGATTTAATTTTTTCATAATTAACCTAGAGGTACCTATCAAAGAATAGTAACACTTATTCACTTTATACACTTTATTCATGGAATTTTCGCATCATGAGATGTTTAAGGGCAATTTTGAGTCCCAGAGGGGTCAAACATTTAGTATAGGTACCTAACTAAGAATAATAATCATTGTTATTATTTTTATTCATTGTTACCTACTAAGTTGTAGCCCTCTCGCGGAACCACAGAATCTCTATAAGGCCTGTAAGGTCTGCGCGTTCGGCCCGCAGACCTAGCTGTGTAGACCTTACACGAACACCAGCGGAGTTCGTGCAACATGCCACATCGAACGACCGCGAAGGGTGTGGCCCCGTCCTCGTCATCACTCAGTCTTCTCCCAGCAGCTCTACGGGGAGGTCATGTTGGGGTATTTTTTAAATTTAAATGTAATTTCAGCCCAATTCATTTGAAATTATCTCCACTTATCGCACAATGTGATATTATCATCCGGGAGAGTAACGAATAGAAAGAAAGTTGTCGCGTTGCCGTGTTTTAGACGAAAACGTATTTGGTATGAACTGATTACGATAATAATTATTGTAAGATGAATTATTCATCTTTTACGAATAATTATTGTTTCTCACTCGCGGTATTTGATATTCATGAAGCTTACAAACCCTCCTGATTGGTTTATTTAGTTTGGCCTCAAATTGATTTCATTGAGGGATTCTCTGTCTCTCTTGTTGAGCTTTTTTCTACCATTAATGAATATGTTATTATTCTCGGAAGTTTTTTTTTTTAATCGGCCTCAAAATTGGTCATTTCACGTTTCAAGATGGGTAAGTTCCAAAACTGTAATGTTCCCTCCCGCCGTCCGAGCCCTTTTAGGCGGTAGGATTTCTTTTTTAGTCAACAAATCTGAAATTCTGACAAATGTTGTGCCCGCAAGGGACAGTTCGTGATGTGGCAAACTTGAAATTCGTATGTGGAGGTTAGGGTCCCTAACTTAGGGAGAGAAATCGCCTGTTGTTGCAGTAAGTAGTATAATATGGTGGGGGGGGGGGGGGGAGAGTAAACATTTTTTAAATCAGGGGACTGAAAATCACGCTTTAAAGTATTGCAGCACAAAAAATTAATAGAATATTGATTCATTTCACTTGATCAAAGCATCTTAAATAAAATTCTAATTATTTATCGTGATTATTTCAGAGTAATAAAATATTTTCCTCGTTTCGTTGGGGGGGGGCTACAATTATAGGGTCATGATGGGTTTCGAGCCACTTAACTCAACTACAGCCCAGAGTAGGCCTACCTACCTAACTTGAAGTAGTTGAACCTATACTCAGGTTTATACTTAAAAATAAAAAAATAAAATAATAATAAAAAACCTCAGTATAGGTTCAACTACTTCAAATTCCTCTGGGCTGTAGATGAGCTTAGTTGCTCGAAACTGGTTTCCACACTTCAATTTAGTACCCACAACAGCAGAGGAGTAATTTCCCTCCTTAACCTCCACATTAGACCTCTTCGGTAAAAACCTTCACTCAAAATTCGTATCCACTTCATTCGTATTCAATACTCCTTAAAACAAAAGTAAAGAATCATTCAGTTCACAAAATCATTCACTAAATTCCATCGAGAAAATAACTAATTCTCAATGTCCTGGCAAATTGAATAAAAAATCAAAATGGTATTGAGTGTAAAGGGTTTTGGGGCCTGCCAGTGATTACATAACTCTGGTTGAGCCCGTCGCTGGCTGTTTTGGCGGTGGCGAGCGCTTTCGATGTGATAACGTCATCAATGGTCAGACGATGAGGTTTTCACATTGAAAGCGCTCACCACAACCAAAACAGTGGTGACAGAATCAATTAGAGTTATTTTTTAAAAAAATCAAAATTTATTTCTAACATTCAGGTAAAGTGGAGTGTGAATCATGGATTGGGCTGAAATTAGTTGATCTTGGGAGCGTAAATAGGAGCAACCGCGTTGGGCCTCATCGGAGTGTTAAAGTGCAGTGTTGTGTAAAGTGTTTTAAGTGCGCGTAGGCTAGTTAGGTGGTGTCAACAGGATGTGTGAAACGGTTTGTAGGTAAACGTGGTACGCAGCAAGGATAAGCCAGCTCGTAGGATCCAGCCTGCCATTCGTTATTTGATAGCTTGCGAAGCTGTGCCTCCTTGCCTGCCTGCCGCGTGGATTATAGATTGTAAGTTAGTTATAGTCTTTCCCATTAGGTCTCGGGTAGGTAGGTAGTCTTAGGGCGGATGAAGTGGCAGAAGTGGTTAGCAAGGCTGGAGATCGCTTCTGCCATGGTGATTCGCCGTGCATGTGAGTGGGTGGTCACTGTGAGAGTAAGGTTGCTTTGGTTGGTCAGCTCCAATTATCAACAGCTGGTAAACTTGGTAAACGGATCTGAACTTCCGATGCTAGTGGCAGGCGTGGTGGACAGGCACAGTGATGGAGTTTCAGTTTGGTTCGATCTGGATGGTGGGGCTGATTGTGTAGGTAGGCTCTGGTGGGAGGGGGGGACTAGGTACGCCAACCAGTGAGAAACAAAACTCGAAACGTTTCTACTGTGTTAGTTACCAGTAGCATTGAACTCGACAGTCAGGCGTATATATTATCATTGGCACGTAACGATTGAAGAGCGTCAATGCCAGTCTGTGTGCGTGGGCTATCACAGTGACGGTAGTGTAAGAACACACTTCCTGTTTTGACACCACCGAGAAGAAAAGAAGACTTCTAGACTCAGTCAAGACCTCGAGACGTGCTCCTTGGCCATCACTCCGTTTGTCGACTTCACAACTTGCCTCGCCATCGATGCTGCTGCTGCCACATCATTTCAACACGCGAGTGTCCGTTAATGCTCCCAAGTCTCGCGGCGTTTGGGTGGGGGGTGGGGTGTGGGGGTCTTATCCGAGTTTCTCCTAAGTTCCTGAACGCTTCATGGACAAGGTTTGGGTGGTGAGTAAACTCTGTGTACATTTTGTTGGTACTGTACAGTTTCACATCATTTTTTTAAAAACGATTTTTTTTTTTCAGGCATGCTCATCAACATTTATTGAGCCAGGTACAATTCAAAAGCATGTTAAACCATTCAAGATGGCATTCAAGTTCCTTTTCAACGTTCTTGTAACTTGATGGTCATTACTCACTTTATTTTCATTCTTTTCCAATCTTTGAAATTTTCAAAAAAACGCTAAAGAAATTCGTCAAATGGTCAATCTGAACTTAAATCAATGCTTAAATACTACCCAACCTGAATGCCATTTTGTGGAGCCACTGTTGGAAATTAGTCTCTTTCCCCCCTTTGGCATGTTGAACTTCATGAACTTCAAGAACTTCAGCTGAAGGACGACGAGAGGATGCTCCTTTTATCCACAGTCACATTTCACGTGGTATTTGTTCGTTTCAAGAATCAAGAACACGAAGAGTAGGTACATATTTAGGTGGCTAGGTTATATATCCAACACACACCCACCAGCGCACACACACACACACACACACAAACTACTTAGTAGACAATTCCAATAATTGCATTCCACAAAACAATAAGTAACCCACGTAGGCATAAACGTTGTTCATTACAATTAGAATATTCTTCAGAACTCCCACAACTCCCTACTTCTGTTTGCATAAACCAGTAAAAAAACGCACATGTACACAAAAAAGCTGGTAAAAAATTACAATAAGTTTACAATACATTAGTGTCCTCAGCTTACAAAGCATAAATTGACTCCTCCCCCCCCCCCTCCCCCTAAATTGACTCAACTGTATCCCCCCAATTCCTCAAGAGAGAACAACTCAGCTCTAATGTTGTGTTTTGAGGTGGTACCTAGGCTTCAAATATTCTCTTTTCAATCTCTATTCTGTAGTAAATTGCATGCCAGTGGCTCCAAGGTTTTTTTTTTTTTTTTTTTTTTTTTTTAAAGCAATTAGGTTATTTTTTTAAAGCAATTAGGTAGGCAACTGTTGTTTTTGTGAAACAATTTGCTATAGATTGTCATGTTTCTCACGCTGGGTTCCGGAGCCAGGTGTTGGCTTCTCCAACTGGCACAATATTTGATGTTGTGTGCATAATGTTGTTGTCTCTGACTTCTACATTGTGCAAACCGAATATCTCTTACTGTGTCGTCCATCCGTGAAGTTTGGTGGACCGTGCTCAGCTCGGGGAATATGCCGACTAGGCCTGGTTGTTGTTTCGACTGTTTTTGTCTTTTCTTCTTGTATTTGTTGAAACAAATTGCTGTAGATTGTCATGTTTCTCACGCTGGGTTCCGGAGCCAGGTGTTGGCTTCTCCAACCGGCACAATATTTAATGTTGCGGGCATAATGTTGTTGTCTCTGACTTCTACATTGTGCAAACCGAATATCTCTTACTGTGTCGTCCATCCGTGAAGTTTGGTGGACCGTGCTCAGCTCGGGGAATATGACGACCAGGCCTGGTTGTTGTTTCGACTGTTTTTGTCTTTTCTTCTTGTATTTGGTAGTTGGTGAAACAAATTGCTGTAGATTGTCATGTTTCTCACGCTGGGTTCCGGAGCCAGGTGTTGGCTTCTCCAACTGGCACAATATTTGATGTTGTGGGCATAATGTTGTTGTCTCTGACTTCTACATTGTGCGAACCAAATATCTCTTACTGTGTCGTCCATCCGTGAAGTTTGGTGGACCGTGCTCAGCTCGGGGAATATGACGACTAGGCCTGGTTGTTGTTTCCACTGTTTTTGTCTTTTCTTCTTGTATTTGGTAGTTGGTGAAACAAATTGCTGTAGATTGTCATGTTTCTCACGCTGGGTTCCGGAGCCAGGTGTTGGCTTCTCCAACCGGCACAATATTTGATGTTGTGGGCTTAATGTTGTTGTCTCTGACTTCTACATTGTGCAAACCGAATATCTCTTACTGTGTCGTCCATCCGTGAAGTTTGGTGGACCGTGCTCAGCTCGGGGAATATGCCGACTAGGGATGGTGGTTGTTTCATCTTTAGGTACTTCTTCTTTATTTAGCGGAACAGTGATTTCGTAACCAGCCTCTGATGTCAGACCACGTGAGAGCATCAGCGTCATTTACTGAAGTAAGTAAGCAGGTACCTACTCCGAATGATGGGCAAGACTACCAACATAATAATATTATATAACATATTATGTTGGTATTATCTGCTCATCGTCTACGAATCAATCCAGTTTTTCTGCACTGAAGCAAAGTGATTCTGCAGACACTCCAGACAAGGTGATGCTGCAATGCGTTCAGCGTCATAGCTTTCTTCATGCTCCTTGGGTGGATATTGTTTGACTCCACAAACAGTCCTCAACATCTGCAGCTGCCATCATTGACTGAATTTACAGAGAAGACATTTTTGGTGAGTTTGATTGACTAAAGTGAAATAGATATGGAGTGGATTTCCTTGCTAAACGGTCATTTTGTATTTCAGCCTCGATGGCAGAATTCTTGGGAGCATCAGCGTCATTACTGAAGTACTCTGAATAGAAGACCACCAACATATCTTCTCATCATCTACGAGCCAATCCACTTTTTCTGCACCGAAGCGACACACCAGACAAGAGTTGCTGCAGCAATGGTGTCGCCAAATTCTGCATGAAATCACCAGGAAGGCAAATAATTTGGCAAATAGCTTTTAGTGAGTTTATTTATAGAACGCTTCTCAAGATCCCAAAGGGTCTTCAGTCTGACGCTACTGCCAATCTGCTCCTCAACATCTGCAGCTGCCATCATTGACTGAATTTACAGAGAAGACATTGTTGGTGAGTTTGATTGACTACAGTGAAATAAATATGAAGTGGATTTCCTTGCTAAACGTTCATTTTATATTTCAGCCTCGATGGCAGGCTTCTTGGGAGCATCAGCGTCATAACTGAAGTACTCTGAATGATAAGACCACCAACATATCTTCTCATCATCTATGAGCCAATCCACTTTTTCTGCTGCGAAGGGACACACTAGACAAGAGTTGCTGCTGCAATGATGTCGCCAAATTCTGCATGAAATCACCAGGAAGGCAAATAATTTGGCAAATAGCTTTTAGTGAGTTTATTTATAGAACGCTTCCCAAGATCCCAAAGGGTCTTCAGTCTGACGCTACTGCCAATGGTGGGGGAAGAATGGCGTGAAGAGGAGCAGCAAACTATGAAAGGTAAGAAGGAACGTTGAGGGAGAGTAGTTAAGTACTGTTTTGTCTTTATCGAAAAAAGTTGTGTTTGTGAGCCCTCTATTAAATAGAGGGCTCACAAACACAAAAAAGACTTCAAATTTTGAAGCCTTATCTTTAGATTTTTAGAGTCCTTTGACAAAATGAAGACATGCAAGTTCTGATTATCTACTCTTGGCTCTCGTTCTTTAAGGGTTCCATAGGTCGCCCTAGAGGTTTTTGATGTTGGTAATGTCCATTCTCTCAAGTTTCTGGATTCCATCATTGACAAGTCAGGAGTGTGCAAATTGGATATTGAAACCCGGATTTCATTAGCCAAAGGAACAATTCAAGCTCTCAGCCCTCAACTGTCAGTGGTGGGGCAGAGAAATCCATTGCCGAACTAAACAGCTCATCCTCAGTGTTTTTGTTGAAAGTATACTGCCAATGGAGGGGGATGAATGGTGTGAAGAGGAGCGGCAAATGGAAGGTAAGAAGACGTTGAGGGAGAGTACATAGTTTGTGTTTTGTCCCCAAGCAGAATCAGCTGTAGCTCTTTGGACAAGAGGACGCTCCAATGGTACAGGCATGTCTGTCATAGGTATGGCCACAGAAAGGTTCTCCAGAAGGCGAACTGAAGAAGGGTGCTCACTCGATGCGTCGCCTCAACCTCACCAAGGATGATTGTCAGGACCAAAGGGTTTGGTGTCGGGCGATATTGAGCAGCCCCTGGTAAGAGGAGAAACCCTCAAAAGTAAGTAGTTCCGTTGGACATTGCCTGTTGCCTGTGGAATGTTATCACCGCTAGTTTCCATAGTTGGCACGTCTTCCTTTCCCTGTCACCACTTGTTGCCATAGAATGTTTACGGTCTGTTTGCTGCATTGAATGTTTATATTGCCTTTGTTCTTCATGGAGCGTTTCTACTGCCCGTTTCCTGCTTGGAGCATTTATACTGCCTACCTGTTTGCTGAATTGAGTGTTTATGCTGCCTGTTTCCTGCACTGAGCATTTATTCTGCCTGTTTGCTGCATTGAGTGTTTATGCTGCCTGTTTCCTGCACTGAGCATTTATTCTGCCTGTTTCCTGCACTGAGCATTTATTCTGCCTGTATGCTGCATTGAGTGTTTATACTGCCTGTTTACTGCCTGGAGCGGTTATGCTGCTTGTTTCCTGCCTGGAGCTTTTACCGCCTGTTTCCACACGATTGATGCATTTTTCCAGTAACCTAACCCAATTGGTGAGGAAGGTGTGACTATTTGGGGAAAGCCCCCCCTTAGTTGGGGGGTAGGAGGAGGTCACATGGGGGAAACCCCTTTTTACAACTAGGTAATTAATAATAATTAGTTGTAAAAAGGGGGTTCCATTTATATATAAATGCCAGGGCCAAGAGTTAGATCCTTTTCTCATCATTTTCACATTTTACAGAAACTCGCATCAGCTCGGGTTCAATTCCCCTGTATCGGAGTCACCAGTTCTCCAGTGATCGGAGGCTTAAACATGGCAGATCCAGAGGCTTCCCAGTCAACAGAAGAAAAAAAAACGCGGAAAGGAGCTTGAGGAAGAAGCCTGACCAAAGGGAAGAAGAGAAGGCTGGCAGAAGAAAGGAAGATGGTAGGTTGAAGGTAGGATGGCTCTCGTGAAGTGCCTTCAGTGGGTATTTGGTTAATGTTTAGGAATAGTTTCCCATAGTTACCCATCGTAAGGGATCCTTACGAAGGCTAAGGTCGAGTACTTGGTTCATTATTACACATAGGTACCAAGAACCCCTTGACAAAATCTGAACACACATAAGAGGACACACACGAGTTTGAAGAGATCGAAGAACTGGACGAAGTTGTTCGTAGTGCATCCTTTGGGTTGGTCAAGTGTTCAACTGGTGGAGGCATAGGAGGCTCAAGGAGTTTAAGGTCTCTCTTCTTTTGAGGTCGAGTGTTAGGCGCCTCCATGGAACTATTGGTTGGTATTTGTTGGGAATGAAACATATCAGCAGGTATATGTTTGGAAACAGTGGAACCATTTTCTTGTCACTCGCCTGTATTCAACTTTACGTTATTTCGGACTCATGAGTAAACCCCCCCCCCCCCCCCCCCCATTTTCTTTTTTTAAACGTTTGACGAGGTGGCTAATGCCACTGATATTGGGGGACGACGTGAGCAACCTCCTCGCGGTGTCCTCTGGGTAACGCTGATAGCTCACATTTATCTACGACTTCTGGGGGGGGGGGGGTGCTGGCTAAAATCAGCCAACCCCCGACTCTGGCCTCTGAACTCTTTTACTCGCTTTTCAATAATGATTGGTTTTTCTTAAAATAAAAAAATAGGGTTCGCAGGAAATTCAGTCGTTGGACGCCGAACAACTTGTCACTGTTGATAGTGATGAACAAAACGAATGATTTAGATAATCGAATGAGCATCACTCCAATACTGATGCTGCATCAGCATTGGAGATTGGACAAAACGAACCAATTTCTCTTACTTTTCGAACAGAACTACTCTTCTCCATTTGAACGTAGAACATCTAATGAAATTATTGGCATCCGAACAAAACAGCTATGAAGTGAGATCTCGGATGCGAGAGCTTCACGAAGACACACAGACACATGCTGAGCTTCATCTGCTTCTCATGAGCTTTCCCAGTAGGTTCCAATATTACATTTTCGCGACAGAGGTCGACGAATCCGATCGGCCTCAAAATTTGACATTATCTGTTTCAAGAGGTCTTAATTCCAAAACCGAAATGTCCGTCCGCCGTCTGGGCCGTTGCAAGGAAGTTGCCGGCAGTAGGAAGTTTTTTTAAATCTGAAAATTTGACAAAATACCTACTCGGTTTACCATCTAGTTGTGCCCACAAGGTTTTCAGCCCGATCGCCCAAATCACTGTGGGGCTACGGGAGGGGTTTTCGAAAGTGTTCAGCAATGGGGGGTCGAGTTGGGTGTCATTTTCGAAGTATTTTTGGACGTAGAATCCGTTTTTGGGGGGTGCCGGAACGATCCGATTTCACTGTGGCGATCTATTGGGCTTCTTGGGGCTACAAATGGGATTTTTGACGGATCCCAGGTCAAATATTTTTCGAGTAAAAAACAAAAAGGTGACTCTCTGGAACCTAACCCCCGCGGATATTGAGGAATTCCTGAATTTGACTGGGACCTCGGCTGGTTCGTTCATACACAAGCACGACGAACAACCCATGATAAAATCAAATTTTTATGGGGGGGGGGGGGGGCTTTGATGTTGGACAAACCTTCAAAAAATTCTATGGTTCTGGGAAAATGCACAGTGGGTTGGGGCAGAATACTATTTTTCATTGAGTATGAACACAAATTCAAGAATTTTCGGGAAATTTGTCATAGAGTAGGTAAGGTAACTTATCATAATATGATACCTACTCTATGACAAATTTCCCGAAAATTGATATTATCATGTAATGCAAATGTTTTCATCGAGAAGGGATAGGTACTACTTTAAAGACTTTTGTGAAATGTAGCATGTAATAGTGATACGAGCCGAATAGTATTGAATTTTTCCTGGAGCAGGAACCCAACTGGAAAAAACTTCTCAGTGCGAAACAAGTTAGGTAAAAAAGAAAAAAGAAAGACTTGGCGTGACGGAAGCTCGAATAGCGTTAAAGTCTGTCCATAGAGTAGGGACGTAAATTTTGAAGGATACCGATACAAAGAGTAGAGATACATCCTCACATAGAGTGAGCTCAAGTGCGAACACAAATCTGAATGCTTCTGTGAAATTCAGCATTACGTAGTAATAATAACCGTAAAAAGCCTTCTTTTTTTTCCATACAGTAAGGCAAGTAAAACGACTCGTATGTAGCATTACGTAGTAATAATAACCGTAAAAAGCCTTCTTTTTTTCATACAGTAAGGCAAGTAAAACGACTCGTATGTAGCATTACGTAGTAATAATAACCGTAAAAAGCCTTCTTTTTTTTCATACAGTAAGGCAAGTAAAACGACTCGTGGAAAATTTACTCGTAGCAAGCAGTGCTGACCTGCTCAAAGTAAAACTTTTAATTGAGTGTAAACACAAAGTCAAGGATTTTCGAGCAATTTGGCATTGAGTAGATATCAGCTCAGGTACCTAATGTGAATGTTTTCGTCGAGTCCTCTGTACTAGGAACATGTCAGGGTTCATTAATTTAATGAGTGTGAATTATTCTCTATACGATAGAGAGCATATTATGCTCTGGATATTTGTTGAGCGACGTTCAATTCTATTTGGTTTTGGAGTGCGGTTTTGCGAGCTGTAGTACGGGGATCATGAAATCTGTGGGTGGCGTGTCTGCTTTTTAACTTTATGTATACCTCATTTTGGAATTTCAACAGAGTATCGCTGAAAGTGTAGAAATCTGGATGCGACTTATTGAAACAGTGAGTTAGGTGTCGGTGGAATGACTCACAGCAGTTAGTAGTTTTATTGGCATCAGAACTAAGCTCTGCCCATAGATTTGGTGGATATGTCGTAGTATAAATGTAATTTTTCTTTAAATAGTTGACAAACGTAGTGGCTCCCGCGGACGCTTTTGGTTTTTCTTTAATCAAATTAATCAAATCTTCAAAAGCGAGAGGAACTTCTAATGGCTGCAAATAGATGAGGCCAAAAAGGTTTTTCAGCCAAATACCCATATTGGTTCGGTTTCGATAATCAGTAGGAATTTTGGATAGACCTCCTACTCAGTCCTGAATTTTGGATAGACCTCCACCAAGCTTGGCAAAGATGGAAACGGCCAGCAAATAATCTTGCTGAAGGCCTAGTTCGTTTACGTGCGTTTTGTAAGCCTACTTCCAAGTCTGACAACAGTGTCGATGGATTCAAGCTGAATGTGTGGACTGAGCAAATATCAATGCAATTCTAGCAATGACCCTGGCTGGGTGGAATCATAAGGTTCGGTTTCAACTGGCCACAATAGACCGAGTGGTCTTAAGGTCACTCTTAAGCCGATGGGATCAGTGAGTGGCTCAAATCCTTCGAGATAATGACAACACGGGGTGGAATCTTAAGGCTCCCGAGAAGGGATACTATTTTAAAGATTTTTGTGAAATTAAGCATTCAGTAGTGATGTTGAAGGAATAGTGATACTGTTTCAAAGAGTGAAATCGGATCGTCCCGGGACAAAACCCTTCAAAGGGGCGGCGGTAGATTGGGCGCGAAGTCCCAGGAGGGTATTATCTCGGTGATGCTAATCGTAAACAAGATCCTCCTCCGTTGGGCGCATGAGATAAGCGGAATTGTAAGTTCGGCGCAACGGTCAGTCGGGCAGTTCGGTCTTGACGAAGAGACGGCCCACCTTGCACCTGCGATAAGTGAAAGGGGACGCGTATCTGGGAGTCCATGTTGTACCTTGGGACAAAAAGGGTCTCGTACCTTGGCACAGATGTGTGGCTGGAAGGATTGGTACCTCTTGTACCTTGAAACACTAAATTTGCCATCAAACTCATCAATTTTCTGTCTGAGCAATAACCCAGCGTGATCTTCTTTCTTCTTTATGCTTCTTTATGTAACTTTTCAGGGTTTTTCTTCAAATGCTGATAAAATGATATTTCAGACGATGATGAACAATTATTACTTCTGTTAACGTTTTCAAGGTGTTTTTTTACTGCTGAAGGCTGAAGGTTTTGAAACCGAAAGCCAAGCAATATTGATGAATTTCGAGGCACTATCTCCAAAAAACTGAAAAGGTAGAGGTTGTTCCAAGGTACAACGGTCTCCCCTACTGTGATACAAATGTGATGTTTTTTTTTTGCCAAAGATGATGATGAACATGTGATGAATAAAGCGTAGAAACCACCTAACTCGATCCCATAGCCAAAAGCCTTTAAAAAAAACCTCCCGTAGCCCCATAGCACCCCACGGGTTTGGGCGATCGGGCTGGAAACCTTGCGGGCACAAATAGATGGTAAAACGAGTATTTTGTCAAAATTTCAGATTTAAAGAAAAATTCCTACTGCCCGAAACGGACGGCGGACCTTTGTCAAAAGCACTTGAACAAAACGCCAAATAAAACGCTTCTGATTCTGATTGGCCAGCCTGGTGGAGCTACAGGTGGTCCTACTGAAAGCCCCACGGGCTCCAGCGATTGCAAAAAAAAAAAAAAAACAGCTTTTCAATCACTCATTTAGCTATCGATTCGTCAGAGGTATTCACTAAAAATTGCCCATCGAAATAAACGGAGTCCTTACCAGTTTTTTTTTTTTTTTTTTTTTTTCTTTCAGTTAACTCAAAACCACTTTTTCTTCTTTTCTGGTACTTCTTCAGTGGGAGAGTCGCTCTTCGGGCCTTCCGAAGGAGATTTTCTCTCCTTTTTGGACTGCGGTTTTTTCTCAGGTTCCTCAGGCACTAAAAACAAGGCAACGTCGTCATAGGCTCATGAAATCGTCGTGACGTAAAATATTACACGGAGTGTAATAAACAACCAACTTATAAATAAACGTCATTTATTATAAATTTTGTTATTACGTCAACATCAACATCCAGTACCATTCTTATCTTTTCCACGACTGTAGACTTTGAACGAAAATAAATTAATAAATCAAAAAATAATTTTCTCGATAAATATGAGCAGCTGCTAAACTCGAAATATCAACGCAGGGAAAATAATTTTCAACGATTATATACACCAAATAAACTCAACTATACAAGATAATTTCAAAATTACACAATTAATTTAAACAGTCTTTCAAACATAAGTCGGTCAAAACTTCAGTTCCACCTATACACATAATGATCATCCTAAAAAGGTAAAAGTCCATTATGTGGACGACATCAAATCGGGCGTTGGGCCCTTTCCTTATGAAAAATATATAAAAACATCGATACTTACACATACTAGGTACAGTGATGATATTTTACGTTATTCGTTATCTTGGCCGGCAAGTAGATTGTTAGGAATGAGGATTAGCGTTTTGCAAAATGGAAATTGAATAGTTGAGAATTTTCATAAGCCGATAAACGAGGTTTGGGTAAAGTCACTGTGAGGGAAAACTCCGTTGGTAAGATCAGCTGGAGTTGGTTTCGAGGGGAGCCGCTGTGGGGGTGGAGCGAGTTGGCGGGAAAGCGACGGGCCTCCCTTTGTTAGGTGGTTCTACCGCTGTGGACACTGGCCCGGAAATGTAAAGCTTATACACGGCTGACCGCCGAACCTAAATGCATCGAGTAGGGATGCCAGTGAGACAAAATCAGCTTGACAGGCACAGAATGGAAGAAGATGGGAAAACGGGCGAAGATGGGAAAACGGGCCCGTCTCACACTGCCGGGAGGCCCAACCGACCATGACGCATCGTGCAGGACGTCAGATACCCCAAATCTCCCTAACAGGGAGGGAGGAAGGGGTACCCTGACGCCTCTGGCGAGTTGGTCCTAAGTGGAGCTTCCATTTCTGTATCTGAACGAACTCTGGACCACATGAAGTTCATGCCATGGACCAGAGGGAAAAGCACCTGCACTCCCTTTCCCCCACAACACCAGACAGAGAAACAACGCCCTCAGAAGTCCACCATGCACATGCACAGGGGGTCACCACAGCTTCGCTGGATTGAGTGGCAATTAGTCAGTCTCTGCGTAGGTACGTCCCTGCCACTCTCAGAGTCTTGTCAAGAGCTAGAAAAGCTGAACCAGCTCCTAGAAACCCCCAATCAGTGCTTGGTGGCTCATAGCCAGTCCTGCCAACATCCTTGCCATGTGGCAGAAGGTAGTCAAGCTGATTCAGCTCCTGGGAATCCCAAAACAAAGCTTGATGGCCATTAGCCAGTCTCTGCCAACATCTCTGCCATTTGTCAAGCATTAGCAGGGCTGAACCAGCTCCTGGAAACCCCCAATCAGAGCTTATTGGCCATTAGTCAGTCTCTGCTTACGTCCCTGCCACTCTCTGAGTCTTGTCAAGAGCTAGAAAAGCTGAACCAGCTCCTGGAAACCCCCAATCAGAGCTTGGTGGCTCTTAGTCAGTCCTGCCAACATCCTGGCCATGTGGCAGAAGGTAGTCAAGCTGAATCAGCTCCTGGGAATCCCATAACAAAGCTGGGTGGCCATTAGCCAGCCTCTATCACCAGCGAACCAGCTCTGGTAAACCCACAAATCCGAGCTTGGTGCATCTTAGCCAGTCTCTGCCACATCGCCTAATAGCAAGCCACGACATTTTGACCGTTAGATACGGAGAAAGGGCCTCCCCATGCAGTCACCCCCAGCAACCACTCCACAAAGTAAATTCTGATTTAGGTACACGACAACACGCTACACACAATGCACTCGTGATCCCACAGTCACAAAAGAACCTGATGGTAAGTAAACTCAAAAGCACGATACTTACATAGCTTTTCATTGCTATCAAGTGGTCCCAACAGTTGACGGTCCTTAAAAAATTAGGCATAAACAAAATGTAATACAATAGTTTACGCACCGAATACCACAATCTTTCATCAGCTTACAAAAAAAAAAAAAACTACTAATTTTCGTTTTTTTGTACTACACTTGGCTATTTTGATTCACCGTTACTACCAATCCAGAAACACGATCAAAACTAGTTTAGCAAAAAATATTTGATTATTTTACATGGCACTACAAATTGCAACAATGTCTACGACAGGAATGACTTTTTACTTCGCACGGTGTGGAATTTGGCCAATCTGGGAGGGACAAAAATGGTGTAAATGAAAAAAAAACTTGACGATTATTAAATAAATTGTAAGCCGGTTATTATATTATCTATACCACTAATTCTCACCGTGTCCCTCCCCTGAGATGCTTATTTCTTATTTTAATTGGGAACCCCTAATTTTTTTTCTCGAATTTGGATTCCTCGACCGATGTTACGTCCGATAAGCGCGTTGCGCGACATTTTTGGCGCGCGCGAGTTCGCGAAACTAATTTTTTTTTTAATAATTCTTCGGTCGTTAATGGTCCGTTCGAGTCCGCGTTTTCTCCTTATCCTACCTAGAGATCCGAAATTTGACACGAAATCCCGAAAAAACTCATTCCGACGATGAGCGAATTTAGACGAGTTTAATTTGAACGATTTCAAGAGATTTGGGGCGCGTCTTGGGAGGGTGATTCGGGACGGCGCCAGGGACCTAGAAAGGTGGAGGAGGCGGGGGAACTTCGTGAGGGGGGGCAGTTTTTGGGCAATGGTTCATTCTGCTCTAATTGCGGATATATTCTGGTGTGTGGGAAGACGATTTCTCTCTCTATTCCCCGGCCAATTTTACGCCCGTTAAATGAAGCGCATTGAGCGACTGTCACTTGGCCGAGCGAAGCGAGGCCCCCCCTGACTGAGAAAGTGGTGATGCCCAATAAAGTGGTCTGCAATAATATTTGCACAATAATTGTTTTATATCAAAGTATAATGCACCTTTGTGTAAAATTTGCAGCGTTTTTACTAATTTCACTGTGATTTGACTCCGATTTCGAGTGAAATCGACGTAATAATTGTTTTATGGTGGTTTTGGGGTTAATACGACCCTGTACCCGAGGGCCTATCGAACAATACACATTTTCATTGGATTCAGCACTCAAAAAAATAAATACCGTGCAACCGTCTAAATAGGAACGTGCGTGTAAATACGAACGTGAACGAGGGGAAAAGTCAAAAAACGGCGCCAGCGGTCTAAAAGTGACGCTAACGTGAAATTAGGATGCTCATTTGAAAGCCACACATCTCAGGATCCATGTACAACCAACAGCAACAAATTCATCGAACCATCTAGAAGAAGAAGACGACGTCGACGTGATAACAGGCCTTTCTTATCACTTTTGGTTTATTATTCTTGGAATAATACACCTATGTTTTCGCGACGCGGGTCGACGACTCCGATCGGCCTCAAAATTTGACATTATCCGTTTCAAGAGGTCTACATTCAAAATCCGAAATGTCCGTCCGCCGTCCGCCGTACGCCGTCCGCCGTCCGCCGTCCGGGCCGTTTTGGGCAGTAGGAATTTTTTAAAAAATCTTAAATTTTGACAAAATACTTGGTTTACCATCTAGTTGTGCCCGCAAGGTTTTCAGTCCGATCGCCCAAACCCGTGGGGCGCTATGGGGCTATAATGGGGCTACGGGAGGGGTGTTTTGAAGGCTTTTAGCTATGGGATCGAGTTAGGTGTCGTTTTCGAAGTATTTTTGGACGTAGAATCCATTCTTGGGGGTCCCGGAACGATCCGATTTCACTGTGGCGTTCTATAGGGCTTTCATGGGGCTAAAAATGGGATTTTTGAAGGATCCCAAGAAGTTAAATATTTTTCGAGTAAAAATTAAAGAATTTTTGAAAAAACACATTTTTGAAAAAAAATCCCCCCAAAAAATTTTTTTTGAAATATAAAAATCCAAAAAAAAAAATTTTTTTAATTTTTTTTATTGACAGAATTAAATGTCTGTACAAGTAACCTATATCACAGAATAATAAACCCTTGTGTAAAATTTGCAGCGTTTTTCTGTATAGCGCCAAACGTCTGCTGAGAATCGGCAAGTCATTTCACGAAGGAAATTTTTGTTTTTATTTACTGTTTCCAACACATCTAACGATGATTTAGAGACAACGAACGATCGAAAATTTTGAGTCGTTCCTGTTCAGTCATTTTTCAAAAAAAAAAAAAAAAAAAAAAACCTATCAGGACTGAAATGCGGGTAAATAGGAACACTCACCAAACGCCCTGATTTCACTCCCCAAACGCGTCTCCCGCTAATGAAATATGCTTTCAATGCAAATTTATGTTTGTGAATTTGCTGACTTCCAGATGCCGACGAAGAAGAAAAATATTGTAAATATGATGATACGGCGGGGGACCATAAATGCTGCCCTGGCACTTCTCAAAACCGGCAAGAGCTACCGTGACGTTTCTAGAACAACGGGGATACCGATAGGGGTCGTTTTTCTTTGTATTTCTTAATAATTCCGTTGAAATTTTATCGTTCCTTGTGCCTCAAGTCAGAGTTCTATTATTGAAAATTACAGACTGAAAATAATCTAGTGACTTGAAAAGGCTGAAACTAATTTCCTGCTGTAATTTCTAATGAATTCGTGATGTTTAAGCAAAACATGTTCGATTTTTCTGTGAATTTTCGAAGATATTCGAATAATGTGACCGTTAACAAGGGTAAACATTTTTTTTTTAATTTGTGATACATATTTATGTTGTTTGAAGCAATAATTGCTTCAAACCAGAGTTCGGCGCATTTTTAATTATAAATAAGGTTGTGAATTAATTCACATCATGCTTTGTTTGTGAATGTGAATTAATTCATACTTTACCTATTTGTAAATGTGAATGTGAATTAAATACATTCACAACTGTAAATGTGAATTAATTCATACTTTACCTATTTGTAAATGTGAATGTGAATTAAATACATTCACAACTGTAAATGTGAATTAATTCAAATTCACAACTTTTTCTGTAAATTAAATTAAATTCACACAAAAAAATTGTAAATTATTCACAAAAATGCAAATAATTACAGAAAATAGCCTGTGATTTTTTTTAATTCACAAATAATTTTAAATTATTTTTTTTTAAATTTACAAATAATTTTTTTAAATTTACAAATAATTTTTTAAATTTACAAATAATTTTTTTAAATTCACAACTAAATAATATTCACTTATTATGTGAATTTTTTTTACATTTACAGTGAATTAAGACTAAATTTGCAGTAATTACAGTTCTCATGGGTCTGCTGATATTGTAATACACTGAGAAAAGCCGATGAATACAATTTTTCTGGCAATTTCCTACCACTTAATCCTACTACCACAATAATACAACTTAATAATATACTACAATTAAGTGGCAGGAAATTGTCAGAAAAATTGTATTCATCGGCTTTTCTAAGTGTATTACAATATCAGCAGACCCATGAGAACTGTAATTACTGCAAATTTGGTCTTAATTCACTGTAAATGTAAAAAAATTCACAGATTTAGTTGTCAATTAAAAAAAAATCACATTTAATTGTAAATTTGGAAAAATTCACAAATTATTTGTGAATTAGAAAAATTCACAGGCTTTTTTATGTAATTATTTACATTTTTGTGAATAATTTACAATTTTTTGTGTGAATTTAATTTAATTTACAGAAAAAGTTGTGAATTTGAATTAATTCACATTTTCAGTTGTGAATGTGAATTAATTCACATTTACAGTTGTGAATATGAATTAATTCACATTCACATTTACAAATAGGTAAAGTATGAATTAATTCACATTCACAAACAAAGCATGATGTGAATTAATTCACAACCTTATTTATAAATAAAAATGTGTCCAACTCTGCTTCAAACAACATAAATATGTATCACAAATTTAAAAAAAAAAATTTTACCCTTGTTAACGGTCACATTATTCGAAATCTTCGAAAAATCACAGAAAAATTATTAAAGTTTTAAAAAAATCATCAGACCGTTCCTATTTACCTCAGAGGCGTGGAAAAAAGGAAATAGTGTGAAAAAACGAGGCCGTTCCTATTTAGCCGCATGGCTGGTAAACAGGAACACAACTTTGGAAAAAAAATAAATAAAATCACCAATTAGAGTTCGGTGAATGGTAAGTACGCGTTCCAAAGGGAACCAGATCCAACAAAGAAATCCGCGATTCGAGCAACGGTTCGGGATTTATTCCAGAAAAACCTCAAAAAGCGTTCATATTTAGACGGTTGTACGGTAAATAAATAAATAAACGTCAACACCAAGCTCATCTGCTATCCACCTCTGAAAATTGACCCAATATAAAACACGAGTTGACCTCGGAGTGGTTATTTTTCGAGGTTCAACGCCAAATACATTTTAGACTTGGATAACTGAATGCAGAAAATACATTGAAATTGAATTAACGTGGCTACCAGTATTTTTGTCCTCTCAGATTGACCAAATCCCACACTGCGCAAGGGTTGAAAAAAACCTACGATCCCTAAAACATTGCATAGCACAGGCTTACGAAAATCCTCAAAATACCCCTACTTAAAGATTATAAATATAAAAAAACCAAGTCAAAACCTAACGATATGTCGGAAACCTTGACTTCGGTAATTAGGCCACTAGATCACTCCAATAGCCAACTATGACCCTCCTCAATAGGAAACATACGAATTGCCAATGTTCACCAGGCCAATCAACTGTGATTCATGAAATTGCACCAGAATATAAAAATAGATAAGTAAAAGTATGGTAAACTTAAGTAAGTGTGAAATGCACAGAGCAATCCCTCGTGAATTAACACATAAAACGTACAGTCTTCAAACGGCGTGTCTTTAACAAAAAAAATCACTTAAACGTTCACACGTTTACCATTGAAAGTTCATCTATTCAGTCCTGTAAGATAATGTAGGTTGGGACGCAAAAAAAGCAAAAATGAGGCCTTACGATAGAAACTGAGAACATTATCACAAGAACCCTTTGAGTAACGAAATTCGGAGTTTACAATCTCAAGTGGAGCAGGAAGGGATGGCAATACCTGCGTAAAGGCCTCCAAGTCACCAACACAACACAACAAAAGGAAAAATACTGAGTGCTGTGAAGTCACAAAAAGTCACGTTATTTACACAGAAGTCACAAAAGGGAATACGTTATGAAATAGGGTATATACAATATTCACACACGAAGAGGTTTTTTGGTAGGAAAGCCACACAAAAAGACTGGTATAAAATTCCGCACAAACAGAACAACTTTAGGACGTTGTAAGGTTGGCTTCGCTGCAGTTGAGTTGAGGGTCGTCGGCGTACATGTGTGTCGGAGCTCCGCCGTCGGCTAAAACAACACAACACGACACTCTCACACTTGTTAGGACGGGGGGGGGGGGGGGGGGGGGGATCGGTCGAAAAAAAGAAGCCGCATGCAATTCGCCAACACCAGAACTGTACGGGCAAGTTGACAAAAGTTCGAAGCGGGTGTGAACGGACCCCTTAAATTTTAATACTATCAGGATTTACACTACGCCTCATAAGGTCGTCTTAATAAATTTCAAGAACTCGGGCGGAGGACGATCAGGCACAAGTCCCAGAGATCATTTTCTCGTCAGGCATTACTGTAAATAGTGGAATATTCGGCGCAAGCCGGGAGAGATCCCTATTGGATAAGGTACAGAGATTGCCCAAAACCTTAAGGTAGGATTTCCAAGCGACGGGTTTTTTCCTTCTGAGTACAGTTGTGTACAATGGAAACTGCTTTAGAGCTGTAGGCTATCAGCAGGCCCCCCTAAGGGGGGGGGGGGGCTCCACCCAACGGGATCTGACCTTCCGCCGGGCTCCACTTCCCAGCAGGCCCCACGACCCCCTCGAGTCCGACACCAGTCCGAGGGGGGCGGCCAAGGACGGGCGGGATGACCTCGCAGATCCAAGACCGCGGGCTCCCCCTCGCCAGAGGTACCGGAGGAGAGGAGTTGCTCCAAGCGGGTGGTTAATGCGTTATGGGAGCAAACTTCTCCCCATTAAGGCCCCTCCAGTCAGAGGCCCGAAGGGACTAGCCCCTCTACCGCTTTACAGTAGTACTCCTTCTGAGTACAGTAGATATCGTTTATAACGACACGTTGTAACGAACCACTGGTTACAGTGTACAAAATCTTCGGTCTCGTGGATTGATGTTGGCTGTTAAGAACTATCGACTATAATGAACACATTTCTTCGGACTGTGGGCGCCTTTGCTATCGGTTTTAACGAACTTGTTCGTACGAACGTGTTCATGTTGATGTCTTTCGATATTCTATCGGCACACTAAACATAGTCCAGGCAACGAACGCGAAAAAAAGGGCTTCAGGTAGACAAAATAGGATAAAAGCCAAAATTTGCACACACGTGTCTTGAGTAACGTCCTGCAGGGTGGGTGTCCTGCGTGAGGTCTCCGAACATTCCTTTTTTAAGTTTTTCGTTAATATCTCGAAAACGGTGCAGTTTTCGATAAACCATGCCCAATAGTAAATGAAAGGTGATAAAATTCTCTACAACTTTGATTATAATCACTTTATCCAAATTCCGAACCGTTTTTGAGATACACGCCTCAGAAAATCGGTTAACTGTGAAAATCAGGTTTTCACCTCGTTTTTTTTTTTTTTTTTTTGGACTGAACGGAGTCGACTGCTTATGGAGGAGTCAAAACGTTGCCCTCTGCGTGATTTCTTGGACTGTTTATCTGATCCAAGCTCAGATACGCCACATGGAGCTACTTCTTGGTGGTTTCAGACCTTTCTCGCGCTGAATTTTCCAAGACCAATTTCAAATTTTTCCACCGACCGGAAGAACCCGAGAATAAACACGACTCGGCTCCATGCAGCGTATCTGAGCTCCAAAAGTGACCCAAAACAGGATTTCACGCTGAACTTTCAAAATTCAAATCTGAACAAAATACCGAAAATTAGTTTCAAAAAGTACCTAGATGACGAAAAAATCTGAAACTACCAAAAAGTTGCTCCATGTGGCGTATCTGAGCTCAAAAAATAGGGGCTGAACCAGTTCACAGGATGATGGTGGATAGAGGGATGACCTTCCCCACTCCCTCGCCAACCCCCCCCCCCCCCCCCCCACCCCGGAAAGTGAGTAGAAGGGGTCTGAGGCCAGGTGTGAGAGGACGGGGGTTGGCTGGCTTTAGCCAGCAGGGGATGGCCCCAAAATTGACACAACCATGTAGTAATTTGTACAAAACGTTTCCGAGCAGCAGAAAACCCCATTGCTAGGACAAGTCACTGCTAGTCCAGTCAAATTAGGGAAAAACAAGCAAATAGAAAATTGTATTGTCGTAGTTCTGGAAATGTGCATTTATAATATAAATATGATGGTATATTGGGCTGCTGAACACGAATCTGAGGTTTGCGACTAAAAATGTTGTTGGTGTGGTAGTTGTCACAGTTTTTTTGTAAATAACTCCGAAATCATACATTTTACGTAAAGAAACCCCATAAACAAAATAAAAAGTGCATTCAATTTCCTACATTTTACGCCGGAGCGGATTTTTTTTTGTACAAAATTTGTACAAAAAAAATCCACTCCGATGACTAAGGGGTTATTTAATAATTATTAATTGATATTTAATAGCCCCTTAGTCATCAGAGCGTCCGGAAAAAATGGGCGTGGGGTAGGGGAAGGCGTATTATCAAGGGAGATGACTTATTTGCAGCATATTTCAGAGCAAATTGAAAATGTGGGGTTTCAATCCGCACGTCAGACCAGCGAGCAGCCGTGAAGGGTTCAAAAGTGACGCGAGATCAAAAAGAAGCTGAAAAGATGAAGAATTGATGCAGCGTCTCCCACTTCCCCGAAACCCCTCATTGTAGTCAATCAGCTCAGGCATTCTGGCTGACCAACGTATCAATTGCCATAAGGCAAGAGCAGTGGGTATTTCAGGCATCAACAATATTGTTGGAATGAATTTTGTTAAGGTAAGTAAACTGTATAGTATTACGTCGCTTAGCTGTACATGGGAATAATTTTCAAACCGGCTGCATCTCGTAAAGTATTGGTCCCACGGAAAATATTATGAGGACCAACATCGTAGGAAATTTGATTCTCTACACTTTTTATATGAGTCAAAAACCTCGAAAAAAGCGTAGTTTAGCGGTTATAGGCGTCTTTAGAGGTTGGCGCCTCTTTCAAGTATGGCCCTGGAACACAAACCGGCTGTATCTCGTAAAGTATTGGTCCCACAGAAAGCATTATAAGGACCAAAATTGTAGGAAATTTGATTCTCTACACTTTTTATATGAGTCAAAAACCTCGAAAAACGCGTAGTTTACCGGTTATAGGCGAAATAACAAAATATACTTGGGTGTTGGCGCCTCTTTCAAGTACGGCCCTGGAACATAAACCAGCTGTATCTCGTTAAGTGTTGGTCCCACGGAACACATTATAAGGACCAAAATTGTAGGAAATTTGATTCTCTACACTTTTTATGTGAGTCAAAAACCTCGAAAAAAACGTCGTTAAGCTGTTCTAGGCGAAATATCAAAATATACTTGGGTGTTGGCGCCACGTTTAGATACAGCTGTGGAACATAAACCGACTGTATCTCGTAAAGTATTGGTCCCACGGAAAACATTATAAGGACCAAAATTGTAGGAAATTTGATTCTCTACACTTTTTATACGAGTCAAAAATCTCGAAAAAAGCGTAGTTTAGCGGTTATAGGCGTCTTTAGAGGTTGGCGCCTCTTTCAAGTACGGCCCTGGAACATAAACCGGCTGTATCTCGTAAAGTATTGGTCCCACAGAAAGCATTATAAGGACCAAAAATGTAGGAAATTTGATTCTCAACACGTTTTATATGAGTCAAAAATCTCGAAAAAAGCGTTGTTTAGCGATTATAGGCGATATAACAAAATATACTTGAGAGTAGGCGCCACGTTTAAGCTTCGGAATACAGTAAAATCCTTGTTTAATGGCCTCCTAATTTAATGGCAAAAGGTTCAAAATGAAGGCCACAGTCCGTCATTGAGTTGGAAGTTGGCTCCCTAGACGACAGATTGTTGTCGATTTTCCAGGAGGGAGCGTGTGCCCAATTTTCCACTCCCTCGTTTGTCCGTTTGGGGTTGTGCCGAGCTTTTACTTCCTACAAGGCCGTGAATGTGCCCAATTTTCCACTACGTTTCCTATTTGCCGACCAATCGTCCACCGCCCATTCAAATAAAATTAAAAAAACGATATAACAGTATGATGTAACACTACTTAAATGAGGAAAATCAACAAAATGGAATGTTCTTAATTCGTCAACAGTATGTCGACTGGACACAGTCTGTCAAATAAAAAAAAAACGGGAGATAAGGCCCAAAACTAACAAAACCCCAGTAAACATCAAGCAACGGAGAACACTAAGTTAAAGGCCCCAAATACAACTTTTTCTCAGATAGCGCATAATGCAGGACTCGTGATGAAAATTGTTACAAAAGGATTTCCAACAGTGAAGAGCAACTTAAGTTACTGCCAATTTCCACACAACAGTAGAAATTATTAGATTATTCTTCTACGTCGCAGCGGGTTAGATTTGATCTGCGTTAGATGAGGTAGTTGTGTAATGTTAAGCTCTCAACAAGCTAAATGTTTACTTTGCAAGAGATGGTATCAGGCAAAAGCTACAGAAGCCAACTAAACCTGGTCTGGGGGGTTTGAAGGATTGTCCAAAATATTCATCCCAGTTCGGGTGACAGTACAGTGTTGAATAGTAGAAGACAAAGGAAAATAATTAGAAGAAGTTGTTACAGAACGTTCTTCATTACAGACGTTGGACCGAAGAACTATGGTAACAGTTTGTTAGCACCTCTGTTCACACAGGGTAAACATACCGAATGTAAACCAATCACTACCACCAAGATTGTATGGTTCAAGAATCGACCTGTCAAACTAGTAATACTGACCGAGGGAACAAGTTCTCCTACAAACCCCCGATTCCCAGACCAGGCCTACAACGTGCTAGGGTTAGGTTTCGGTTAATTGATTGTTGTTACATTGCATCTCCGCTTCCGCTTTCGCTTTGTCTTCGACGATGTACATCGACGTCACGAGGAAACAGACGGCGCCGAGCACTTCGATGAAACACGTTGTGAACAGCGCGTACTGGAGGCTTTTGAAGTCGATCCTGTCCGTCACGGAGCTGTCTTCCCTGACGGCCCCGTCTTTGTCCATCGTGCCTTTCAAAACGTCTGATATCTAAAAAGGGAACAGGCAATGTAATTAAGTGCAAAGTATGAGGGGTAAAAACCAAGAGTGTCTGGGGAACAGAACCAGGGGGCCAACGCCAGCGCGATATCCTGCGTTTTTGGGCAATCCTCGCCCCCGTTGTTTCGCGTATCTTGTTTTGGTTTATGGATCCACTTATGAATTCGTGCCGGAGGTGGAAAATTCTAATCAACCTCAAAATTTGCCATTATCCGTTTCATGACACGTAGATTCCAAAAACGGAATGTCCATCCGCCGTCCGAGTCATTTCGGGCAGTAGACATTTTTCTAAAAAATCTGAAATTTCGACAAAATACTCGGTTTACCATCTAGTTGTGCCCGCAAGGTTTTCAGCCCGATCGCCCAAACCCGTGGTGGCGCTATGGGTCTAAAATTTGGCTACGGGATGTTTTTTTTAAGGCTTTTAGCTATGGGATCGAATTAGGTGTCGTTTTCGATGTATTTTTGGACGGATAATTCACTTTTCAGGACCCACATCGGTCCGTATAGATTTTTTGTTTTGTTTATTATTCTTGGAATAATACACCTATGTACCTAATCGCGACAGAGGTCGAAAATTCAGATCGGCCTCAAAATTTGAAATTATCCGTTTCAAGAGGTCTAGATTCCAAAAACGAAATGTCCGTCCGCCGTCCGGGCCATTTTGAGCAGTAGAATTTTTTTTTTTTTTTTTTTTTTTTTTTTTAATGTGAAATTTTGACAAAATACTTGGCCGGCGGGGCCCCAAAAACCGTCAGGGAAGGACCCTCCCCAATCCAAGTCGCTGATGCGAGGAGAGTGGTGAATGAGACGGAGGCCCCCTCTGCACATATAAGGTACATTTAATCGCATTTATAGAGCTAAGTCTAGGTAACTAAACTACTTGGGGACTTAAGAAACCCCTCCATAAAAATTGAGGTTGTGCCTGATGCATGGATTTGTCTGTACAGGCACTGATGATGTATCTTTTGATCACGAAAGCGCTCTGCCAGCACAAATTCTGCTGTTTTAATTAACAACCCATCTACCACCCTCATCAAACCCCGCCGGCCAACAAGCCAGAGATGGATGATACCCTTTCAAGCAAAATACTTGGTTTAACATCTAGTTGTGCCCGAAAGGTTTTCAGCCCAATCGCCCAAACCCTTGGGGCGCTATGGGGCTACGGGAGGTTTTTTTGAAGGGTTTTGGCTATGAGATCGAGTTAGGTGTCGTTTTCGAAGGATTTTTGGACGTAGAATCCATTTTTGGGGTCCCGGAACGATCCGATTTCACTGTTGCGGTCTATAGGGCTGTCATGGGGCTATAAATGGGATTTTTAAGGATCCCCGGAGGACAAATATTTTTCGAGTAATAAACAAAAAACGCTGCAAATTTTACACAAGGGTTTATTATTCTTTGATTTAGGCTACTTGTGCAGATATTTACTGTGTCAACGAAAAAAACTTAAAAAAATTGTTTGATTTTATATTTTTAAAGGTTTTTTTGGATTTTCTTTTTCAAAAATTTTTTTTTCAATCTTTTTGGTTTTTAACTTTAACTTTTTTGGATTTAAAATTGTTTTATTTGAAAAATATTTGACCTCCTGGGATCCATCAAAAATCTCATTTGTAGCCCCATGAAAGTCTACAGATCGCAACAGTGAAATCGGATCGTTGTGGAACCCCAAAAAATGGATTCTACGTAAAAATTCTAAATTTGAAACCTCCTCAAAGTACTCACCAAACCCACTAAATACGGGCTCCCGGCGTCACCTAAAGCGTGGGAGATGAGGATCTGGAAGGCTTCAGCGGTGGACCGACGAGGTGGAACTATCACATACTGGAAAAAAATAATAACAAAGACAAATAAGTGGGTGGAAATTTCATCATCGAAGAAGCTAAAGAATGGGTCCACTTCTGGAATCTGTACGTATTATTTATACAAGTAGGAACTGCCATAATAATTGGGGATTATTACCGAGAAATTAAAATTCAATTTCAATTTTTTCAAAGATATTGAATTCAGCATCCAAAAAACGTGGATAGGTATTTGACGTTTTAGTCAATTAATCCACTCATTAGAGGTTTTTGAATATGAATTTACATCTGAAGTTTGAAGAAGTAAACTAGTAGATTCCATGGGTTCATTGATAAAAATACCGATTTTACAGCGTTACACAAGCCTGAAAAGACGGGACATCGCCTACTTGGCGAAAATGTATATCAAAGGAAAGGTAGAAAAATGGAGCGCTTTAAGTTAAAAACTAAAATAACTTCCATTTATTTCAAATCTATAAACATCATAAGAAGCGAAAAATGATTTTTACTCATTTTTCCAGTCGGTTTCAGCTTGTGTTTTTGAATAAAATCCCGAAAAAAATCCCATCTTTTGACATTTCAGAAAATGGTCTAGAAACACTTAGTAGGACCTGATGAAAAAAGAAATGCAGGGATCGCCAGAGGATTGAAAGAGGGGTTTTCGTGCACGAAATAGAAGTGTAGAAGCTTTTTTAAATAATTTTTTATTCAATTTTATAATTTTTTTTAATATCAAAAATGGTAGCAGAATTCTTGCTGGTAAAACTGATAGCGGCCAAAAAATCTTCGATTTTCATAGTAAAGAAAACTTTTAAATAACAAAGTTGAAGAGCATGAAATTCTGCGTTGAATGACATCCTATCATACCTTCATACCTATCAGGCACCTATTCAGCACTAAACAAACAGGCGTCTGTGATGTTTTAGTCAATTAGTACCTAATCCACTTATAAGGGGGTTTTTGCCGTCTTCAGGGATTTTCAGACCACTGTGTGGCGTAATGAAAAAAGCAGCTTTAGGAACTCTCTAAGCTCAAACGTTGATTGTAACCGTCTAACCGCATCAAAATGCGTTCAAAATGCCTCAGTGACAATACTCGAGAGGCGCTGCTTACCATGGCTATGTCCACAACAACGGCCCAGCCCATGTTGAGAAACACTTGACCCAAGAACATAAGGGTGTAGAGTTTGATGCCCAAATACGGCGTCATGAGGAGGAACGGGATCAGGAAGGAGAGAGCCCCAACGCCGGAGGCACAGCAAACGTAAGCGTCACTCTTAACGGAAAAGAACTTTCGGAGTCGGCGAGCTATTTCAGCTCCAAGAGGGACGCCAACCACGCCAGCAGCCATCGCGACCATACCAAACGCCAGAGAAATACTAAAAGGTGAAAAAGGTGATATGAGTGCAGTCACATTTGTTGGCTAAATGGAATGAATTGGTTCTAATGAAGCAGAAACTTAGCGTAAGGAGCACGACCATGGCTGCACACCTTCAGCACCAACGACATTTCCTTTGTGAAGCTTTAACTGACAGTACAGGCACACCCAATAATGACAACGACAATTATAGAAAAGAACCCGGATAGGACGGTGACATTGGAATCACAACGCGGTTGAAGATCAAACGAACGAAACTAACGATGGAAAAACAGAAGAGCAGCAACACTGCAAGCCGGCCATGAACTGGACAAGCAAAACATGACAATGAAAAGCATAAGTAGGGAATATTCCCCCTCATTTCCCAATCCAGTAAGCTGAGTTGCCGGAGTTAGTTGCGAAAGAAGCCGCTGCTGATCGCTGCGGGCGCCGAGCGAGCTGGCGGGAATGTCAGGCCCCGATCATTCTCATCTATAGGTCTGCCACAGAAACTTTGCCTCCCTTTGGCGCATTCTTCTGGAGAAAATAGAACTAGTTATCTCTTATCATCGCTTATCATCAAGCAGATTCCCCTGCGTACGATAATTTTTCGGGAATTTCTTCCCTCAAAAGTGACATGATTTCCCTCCTCGGGAGGACGAACTTGAGAGCACACGTTCACAGCGCAGCCACTACACGAACATAAAATTTCTCACGGCTCCAATTTCCGTGTCAAGGTTTCACAATGGAAGGTTGACTCGATCGATAGTTTGCGGATCCGCCACCTAGGGGGCGCCACACGGAGGCAAAGTTTCTGTGGCAGACCTATAGGCATCTCCACAGCTACGACGCACAGTGGGGCGAAAACGAAAAAAATGCGCTTATAATTCAAAATAAACTGTCTAAATCGATATCCGAAAAAAATTGCTGTGTAGTTATAAGTATTTTTCAATGCTGAATCCAATGGAATTATTTTTGGATCGGTTCGACGTCTTCTATGGGTTGACAATTCAAAAACTATAGTCCAGCCATTATCTCAAAAAAGGCCTTTCGTTCGGAATAATTCCGAAACTTTTGGGGGTTGTTCGGGACTATATAGAGGGTCTATACTACAAAAGTCGGACTGATTAAGCTTGTGCTAAGTTCAGGGGGGGCCAAAAAACCGCGATTTTTTCGGACTTTTTTCAGTTTTTTGACTGTAACTTTTTTTCTATCGCTTATATCGAAAAGGAGCCTTCTATTAACGTTGTGGAGCACAAAATTCTGAACATTTTGCACTACTTGAATGTAATTTTTGACCCAATAGGTACCGAGTTATGTTCGTTCAAAAATGGGCTTAATTTCCCCAAATGGCAAAAAACGCCCAATAACGGTGGTTTTTCCTTCTAAATTGTATTTTACTCAATATTGAAGCATGGAATGGTATATGAATACATAGAATTAAGTTTGTAAAACCCCCCTCCACAAGAAATGACTCATGACATGACTCACTTTTTCAAGATAAATACGTCTCTGGAGCCCAAGGTTGCGAGAGGATGCAGCAAACTATTGTTGGAGGTGTTTCTAGATAGGTAGAGGCTACTATAAATCGTGGAAATTAAGATGCGCAAGGATGCGCAAAAGCCGTACAGTGAAATGAAAAATAATTGACACTATACATTTCTTTATGTTGAGAAAAATAATTATTCTGATCCTGCAAACTGATTATTTGTACTTCTACTATAGTATGTAAACTGAAAAAAACAAAAAAACAAAAAAAAAAAAAAAAAAAACGTGGACCATAATAAAAATAAAAAAATATTAAAAAATGAATTGATTTCCATTTTACATTTCATCAACTTTTTTACTTGTTTTCACATGATTCAACAAAAATCTCAAGGGTTTAATCATCAATTAGCCGTTTGGCATTGGCATTGACGACAAACAAACCACTTTCTCCCATCACTTGGACCAAATCTCGACTTTCAAAAATTCTACTAATAAGCGCATTTTTTTCGTTTTCGCCCCACTGTGCGACGGTTCTGAGGCCAGGCGGGATACGGTCGGGGTTGGCTGGCGTCTGCCAGCAGTACTGATGCAAAAGCGGTATAGTCCAAAGGTAGTGAAGCTGAGAAAAAATACCCGAAGAATCTTTCTCGACGGATCTGTACGTTTTGGGGGTGCTGAGTCCGAAAATTTGGTTATCTACTAGATTCGAATATGGCTTCACCATGAAAATGGCGAATAACCATAAAATTTCGGCCCTTATTTTGGTTTTTTGCCTTTAACTCGGAAACCATGCGTCCTAGCGACATGACTACTTTATACGAAATTAAAGCTGATTAAATTTTCTAAAAAATAAGACCAAGAACGCCTCGCTAGCTTTTTTCGTTTGGCCGCTAGAGCGTGCTGAAGTTTGACCATTTTTTCTAACTAAGCCAAAATCTTCGTATTCCAAACTTCCGAAGCCTATTAAACACCACATTCGGTCCCCCGAACCCCCACATAACTTCAAGTACCTGTAATCGTAATAATTCTGTGCATAATATGCACCTTTTGCATAAAAATAATAATATGAAGTTGGGGTGAGGTAATTCCATCGGTTCAGAAGATTCGACATTCTATTCCATTAAGATAAACTCACCAACAATATGTCCGCCACAATTGCCCAGTTCAAGTTGAGCGCCACTTCACCGAAGAAGACGAGGAAAAACACTACGATGGTGTTCATGTCGGCGACGCACAGGGCGATGAATATGAACGGAGCGCTGAGGAAGAGGCCGATGGAACACAGGATGGGATCAATCTTGGGGTACGTCGACCTCAACCGGGTGGCGAACACAGAGCCCAGAGGGACACCAATGACTCCGGACATCATAGCGATCACACCAAACACCAGAGCAATGCTGAACGAACACAGAACCCAGCGATTAACGGAAATTGATAATAAACATGCAAGATTTACGTATCTAGACCAAACATAGGATCAAGTCCACCAATACCAGTTCTCAAGAACACAGGAGCTCCCACAGCAGCCACGTCCTGCTCTCTGATAGCTGTGCGCTTTCTGGCTAATCATTCGTATTGACGACTGATTCAATTGAAACTAAATCAACTCCTGCGTCTAAAATTCATTCATGGAAGTGATACTCACGCCGTGTCATCGCTTTTATCCGACTGTCGGATGATTTGTTCTCCCTTGGCAATGTAGTTGGGCCCCCACCAGGCCAGCGCTCCCGTCACGAAAGACACGCAGGTGAAACCAAATGTTGAAAACATGAAACTTTTACTGTAAAGAAAAACAGATCGTTAATTACTCGAATGTGATGTCTTGAGTTTGAAGTGTTACCATGAAAGATCTTGACCTTTTTCACAGTGAAAACGTTGATTTGGGAAATTTGCAAAGTTGGGGAGGCTAATTCCAAGCATCCCAACAGGTGTTTATAAATAGTCAGAACACTGATATGATCAGTAGAGTGCACTATGCAATGCAGGAAACTTTAAATTTGGAGTGGGAGTCAGAAGACACTTTGCTTTACTCAGCCGCTAGTGGCATACTCTGTGGGAATTCACTTAAATTGGCGGAGTTCAAGACGGAGGACCAAGACTCCGTCCCGTGTCGTCATCAAGAGCCCACACCGACTTAGGAAAACGGCGAGACACCGTCCCACAATTAGCGAACCGGCTGAAAGAAAATGCAAGACTCCGTCCCAGAGAAAAACGCGCTATCCTGAGATGGTTACCATCACACAACTCCCCCTTTACGTCGGCGCGAGCCTGTTGACGAGGACCACCTTCTTCACTCTCTTCACTGGCAGGATACGCCTGACCAAGTCTTTTGGCAGACAGATAATATAATTAAGGCTGGCGAGAAACCGGTCGTGACATGAGGCTCACTCCTGTAGGCCAGCAGGAAGAGCTGTAGAAGCTTGTCTAAGGCTAGAAGGACAAACCGGTTCCCTTGTTTAGATTTGGGAATGGTCCCAGGATGCTGATGCTCATCCTATCAAACAGCTTCAAGAACAGGAGGTCAAAAAATGTCTCAGCCAAGACCATAAGCATAAGACCCTAGAATGTGTGATTCCTACATTCAGTGGACCAACCAGCTGTCTCCACCTGGCTCAGAAAGAGCCAACACGGACACGGACTTTAACACAGAATGTGTCCCCCCCCCCCCCCCCAAGGGTCTTGGGGGTTTTAAAATGTCCGTCCATCCCGGTTTCCCCCCATCAACCACTCCCCTGCCCAACTGTTTCCCGACAGCATCCCCCTGAGCCCTACCTTGTTCTTCTACCACCTTTGCCTGCTACCCTTTCCGCCCTCCATCACGTAGCCACACCTCCTCAACCACTCACCTGCAGTACTGAAGGATTTATACCTGAGTGGGGTGACAGCAGTGCAGGTTAGTTGAGTCCTGTATGCTGGTTTTGGTATGAGTTGAGGCCCAGTGTTCCCAGCAGCATTCAAGCAGCTAGGATTACTCAAGGATTACTGCCTTAAATTTAATGAGACGAGTCTTATACCTCCCGTTCAAGAAGCCCACAGAAAACACTGACGTCTGAGGTCGGCGCAGAAGAGCCTAGATTAAGGTGATCCAGTCATACTGTAACAGGACTTAGCCTGGAGCGGCGGTGCGTGTGCTCGCCAGAGTACTACCCGCAGAGTTGGAGGCAGCAACATTACGCTGCCTAAAGGATCCAAAAAATGCTTCTCATTCAACTGCTGGGGCGAAGCTTCGAGCAAGGACCTTCCTGAGCCCAGTTAGTTACACAGGTGATGGCTCGTACTGACGAGCCACTGGGCAGGAGGACTGGGAGACTAGCTGTTGAGTTCGTTGCGCCAGTAGCTCGGCGAATGGGATGTCTTGGGTGATCTTTGAACACAAGGGCCAACTAGGGATGGGAATCGGTTTCCGATTTTTTCATTTTTTGTTCCGATTTTTCGTTTTTGGTTTATTATTCTTGGAATAATACACCTATGTTTTCGCGACGGGGGTCGACGACTCCGATCGGGCTCAAAATTTGACATTATCCGTTTCAAGAGGTCTACATTCTAAATCCGAAATGTCCGTCCGCCGTACGCCGTCCGCCGTCCGCCGTCCAGGCCGTTTTGGGCAGTAGGAATTTTTTTAAAAATCTGAAATTTCGGCAAAATACTTAGTTTACCATCTAGTTGTGCCCGCAAGGTTTTCAGTCCGATCGCCCAAACCCGTGGGGCGCTATGGGGCTATAATGGGGCTACGGGAGGGGTTTATTGAAGGCTTTTAGCTATGGGATCGAGTTAGCTGTCGTTTTCGAAGTATTTTTGGACGTAGATTCCATTTTTTGGGGTCCCGGAACGATCCGATCTCACTGGGGCGATGTTTAGGGCATTCGTGGGGCTAAAAATGGGATTTTTGAAGGATCCCATGATGTTAAATATTTTTCGAGTAAAAAAGACAGTTTTTGAAAAAACACATTTTTGAACAAAAAAATCCAAAAAAAAAAAAATTTTTTTGAGATAAAAATCCAAAAAAAATTTTTTTTTTTAATTTTTTCATTGACAGAATTAAATTTCTGCACAAGTAACGTATATCAAAGAATAATAAACCCTTGTGTAAAATTTGCAGCGTTTTTTTTAATCGATCTTCAGGTTCCAATTTTTTAGGTGAATCGATTTTTTACTTCCGATTTTTGTAAAAATCGTGAATCGATTTTTACTACTGATTAAAAAAAATAATCTTGAATCGATTTTCTTCATTTATAAAAATTAGTTTAGTATTTCAAGTGATTCAAGCAAATTTCGAGTCTTAGGTCGATTAAAAATGATGATAATAGCTATTAACAACAAAACTCACGAGTTACCAGCGACGTCCGCTATGGCTTTTCAGACAGCGAAACTGATAACTCGTCTGATTAAATGTTTATTATCAAAATTTGTGAAAACGAATACAATTTTAATTTTAAATAATTTTTTTAACGATTTTTTCTTGAATCTACCTACCAACCTTGAATATATCTACCGGTATCACTCATTAAAAAAACATTTTTTGTAAGATCGATTTTTGAATCAATTTTCCAAAAAATCGATACTTTTATGGCGATTTTTTTGGGAAATCGATTTGGAGCATTCGATTCTAAATCTGTTCAAAAAATCGATACTTCTTACCGATTTCCCATCCCTAGGGCCAACCAGCTGCTATCGGGTCCCGGGGGCTTCCCTGCAAACCTGCAGGGAGCGGGCTGGAAGCTGAAGTGTTCCCCGACGGGAGGACTGAAGCAAGCACGTTTCCAGCCCTTCTCGCCACAAGGCGTTCCTCTGCGGCCGCCTTGAGAGCCCCGGTGGCAACAGACTCCAGCAGGCCCTGAGGGGGACGACAGCTGGTAGACCATTGACTCACAACAGACCCCCCACACACCCAGGGGTTTCTGTCTCACACCCTATTATAAGGTTGGTCGAGCAGTGGCTCCCTGAGTAGTGATAGCCTTCCCCTCCCGTCCACCCATTACCCTTCCTTTTCCTCCTGTCATGGCATTCCTCCCAAAATGGTTTCCACTTTAAGAAAAACAAAAACAGGCCAGGTAGCAGAGGTCGGGGGTTGGCCAGCGTAGCCAGCAGGGGACCCTCTAGTCCAATAGATACCCTTATCAAGTCCAGTTCTTACACACTCCAAGGTAGACCATCTTAGACTCACTTAGTAGCTAATGATATGATATCTTGTTTGTAAGAAGTGGGGGCGATGTCCATCTTTCCTTCCGCTTCCCCTCTGTTGGGGTCGACGAGAACGAAGATGATGAGGAGGACGGCCACAGCCCCTAAAACGGGGGTGACTCTGAGACCCCATCGCCAGTTGTCGCCCAAGCTGGCGGCTGTGCTCCCTACGATGTAGCCCATTCCGCTGCAAAAGAAGAACAAAAATCAATGAGGAAACAATTAGAGCAAAATTGCGACCAAAAGGAGACGCCAGGAGCTTCAGCTGACAGCAATTTGGCCGACTGTGCGTCTCAATAAGTTCCATGCTTCAAACTTTGAACGAAGAAGAGTATAGCCCAGTCAAAGCGTAGCGAAAATGAGGCTGACATAAAGAATAAAATTTAAAAAAAAAAGTGGTGGCGGCCGAATTTGATGGATTTTTTCAGATTCGGATTAAGCGACCAAAAAAAAAATAATAATAATAATAATAATAAAAACAACTCCAACCACCTATTTTTCCTACGTCCAACTACGGTTTGATTGGACTAGCAGAAACTGTCGCCATTGCGAAAACACTGAAGTGGCCAAGACTACTCGCTTTTCAATAATCCGACGGTTTACCTTCCCACGGGGATGGCGAAGTAGAAAAGTGCCAACATCTTGGAGCGGTTGTCAGACACGAAGATATCACTGATGATTGTCGGGGCTATCGTCGAGTAGCTGGCTTCGCCTATTCCGACCAGAGACCTGAACAACAGGAACGTGTAGTAAGACTGAAACAAAATCACAATCATGTCAAAATAACTATGATAGACGTGGTCATTACAGAGCAACTGCGTGAAGAAATTTTGTAGTTAGATTATGGTGATACACCAATGATTTCATTTAATGACTCGAGTTATTCACTACCTTCCATAACCACAGAAGAAGCGCTAATGGAAACGTCCCCACCTAACGTACGGAGGGTCTTATCCTCAGAAACTTGGGATTGACATGATAATTAAGGTTTTGTCCCTCAAGATTGCGTCATTATTAGAATCCCCTCGCTTCTTACTGCGACTCCTTCAACCCTCCAGCGTCGAAATTCCGCTTGGAGAGGTCCTACCGAGGATTGTCATTTCCGTCTGAGTTGCCGGTCCTGCATTTGTCATGTTTGAATTGCCCCGAGGGTGCAGACTCAGGAAACTGGACTCCTGCTGGGGCCCCCCCTTTTGTTGTTGTTAATACTTTTTCCCCGTTATTGACACCCATTGAGAGGTGTTTAAGGGGGTCGGAGCGTATTATGGATTGGTTGTGACATATGTGTCACTTTCACGGAGCATCTGTTGAAAAAAACAAAACAAAACAAACAAAAAAACCTGGGGATGATTTCTGTTCAAAACGAAATCCTTTCTGTGTCATCGGTTCCTCGATTTGAAAGAATGAATTTCAATTTGTGAATCTATGAATGTTCACATTTCACCGTCATATGAGCACATGATTGAACTAATTTGGGCCTGTGGCTGCCTTTTGTGCTTATTAACCGTACAGATACTTCGAACCAACGTCAACGCGCTATCACGTTCGAACCGGGCCGATAACTGTGACCTCAAAGCTCAAACCGTCGAGGACGTCATAGGACGATCACGAAAGTCGACTACGAACGAAAATTCGTCAACGTCCTGACCCTCCCGGACAAAGCAGCGATGAAAGATTGAAGACGACCAAGCCCATGGATCTAGTTAAGAGTAGCTACAACTTGAAATTTAAAACTAGAAAACCTAAAACTAGAAAACTCTCAAAACCTAAAACTAGAAACTTAAAAAAAACTGCAAATTTTACACAAACGTTGATTTCTCTTTGATAAAGAAAAAGTGCGCAACAATTAATTCAGTCAATAAAGCAATATTGAAAAAATTAAAACAAATTCCTTGATGTTTGGACAGACGTGGAACACCGAAAACGATGTCATTCCACTTCTCGGCATCCTTCAAAAGCCCCAATGATCCCCTAGTTGAGATCGTAACGTTCTGGGACACCCAAAAAATGGATTCTACGTCGACAAATACTTCGAAAACGACACCTAACTCGATATTGTAAAAAAACCTTTCGTATGGCATTTTTAGCCCCACGGGTTTGGTTGAAAACCTTGCGGGCACAAATAGATAGTGAGCCAAGTATCTTGTCAAATTTTCGGAGTTTTGAATTCCTACCGCCCAAAACGTCCTGGTAGCGGACGGTCACATCGTTTTTGGAATCTTGTAACGACAAATTTTGAGGCAGATCAAAATTATCGACCTCTGACACGAATACGTTACGTATTCGCCCTATGATGAAAGGCAGCAAACAGCCATTTTCCAAGTGTTGAGAAATCAAGGGCAAAGCTGTGAGCCCCCTCTCGTGTAATTTGCAACTAATCGCTCAAATTTCGGTTTCACGTGATTTTTGAACGTCTATTTCGCTCACTCACAATTTTTGGTTTATTATTCTTGAAATAATGTTTTCGCGACGGAGGTCGACGACTCGGATCGGCCTCAAAATTTGACATTATCCGTTTCAAGAGGTCTAGATTCCAAAACCGAAATGTCCGTCCGCCGTCCGGGCCGTTTTGGGCAGCAGGAATTCTTCTTTAAATCTGAAATTTTGATAAAATACTCGTTTTACCATCTAGTTGTGTCCGCAAGGTTATCAGCCCGATCACGCAAACCCGTGGGGCGCTATGGGGCTAAAATGGGGCTACGGGAGGGTTTTTTAAAAGGCTTTTGGCTATGGGTTCGAGTTAGGTGTCGTTTTCGTAGTTTTGGACGTAGAATCCATTTTTTGGGGTCCCAGAACGATCCGATTTCACTGTTGCGATCTATAGGGCCTTCATGGGACAAAAATTGGAATGTTTGAAGGATCCAAAGAGGTCAAATATTTTTCAAATAAAAAAAAAAAAAAAATACAAAAAAAAAATACAAAAAATTTTTTTCCAAATTTTTTTCATTGATACAGAATTAAATTTCTGCACAAGTAACCTACATCACAGTAACCTATAGCACAAGTAACCTATAATAAACCCTAGTGTAAAATTTCCAGCGTTTTGTAGTCTAAGATACCTCACTGTGGGGGCAAAAAACTAGGTGAAATCGCACGGTCACCTTAAACTGCTTTTCTTTGGAGCATAGGAACCCCAACCTGTCTCACTGCGCTATATTTTTTCTGAATCCAACGATGCAAAGCAGTGAGGGCGTCACAGCCGTCTTTAAAGCGGCAGAGCGATGAAAAGCGCGCACACTGCATCAAACCTTCGCGACGTTCCTACGAAGAGAAGCCGGCTACGAAGGCACCGGCCAGTGCCACCGCTCGTTGCGGATTTGTACAACTATGAAAAGCAGCGAGATCAAGTCCACTTTTGATCTTAGTATTTTACTTTACTGCTCTCCCCGTATTAAGCAGCAAACAATTCTCTAGGGCAGGGGTTCCCAATAAAATTTTGTCACGGACCCCTTAACAAACCACAAATGCATTGAGGACCCCCTATATATGTAAATTATATATATATATAATTTTGTTGTAAAAAAGGTTTTTCCCCGTTTGCTTATACCTAGGTGTAAGTATATATCACAAGGGAAAAATCAATTGATTGTTGCAAATAATTATTTATTTTTACATTTATTTTACATTTGGAAACAGATGCACAACAACCACTGACACAGCTGAAGCTTTCCTACCTACCTTTTCCTACGTAATAGTGCTGGTTTGCAGTTGGATTTATTAGTAATTGGAATTCAGGTTTCGTAACGTAATAGGTAGGTAATGCTTCTTCTTCTTCTGATAAATTTGAAATTTAATAAATAATTTGGAATAAGAATCGATCCTCAGATGTTTCGATTCTTTTTGAAAAAATAATCGCGATTATTTTTGAGAATCGGACATCCCTACATCCTGGTAGAAACTGCGCGAACTAGTCACTAATAATTAGGCTAGGTGTCACTAGCGTCGCGTCGCAAGTACGGCCTCTCACGCAGGACACTCCAGCTACAAACAGTCATTTTTATTATTTGAGTTCCTGGTAGAATAGCTTAAAATATTAATTTTTGGATGCAGCCCGCGGACCACCTTTTGGGAACCCCTGCTCTAGGGCAGTGCGAGTTATTTTCTTTAATGTAACCACAATTTCAAAGAGAATGCTATTCAATGTAGCAACAAATAGAGCTTTTCACGACGATTCCAACGATATGAAAAAGTCCATTAGCCCGAAAAGGTCATCTAATGCCTTTCCTCATAGTAGGGCAAGGGGTGTATGTATTATTCCGTGAATAACAATCCAAACCTAGAAAAACCTTTCAGTTTCAGAGTTTTCTTGTACTATGTAGTCCAGCCAATAGGTAATTTGAGCTTACATGAAATATGCTAGACGATAAAAACCACGATTTTTTCTGACTCTCGGTTTTTTCAATATTACTCGAAAACAAGTGATGCTAGCGACAGGGGCGGATAGGGAGGTCGGGCGATCGGGCGACGCCCGAAGGGCCGAAGGTCCTGTCGAAGATTTAAAAAAAAAAAAATTGTCCTACCTAAAATATGTAAGTAAGTAATCGAGACCGAAAAGGAAAACTCAAACAAAAGGCGATCTGGTTGGCTTTCTTCCTCATTCGGTGGATGGCAAGTGCAATAAAATTTATGCGTAATTTGTGCTACAAGATTTTAAAACCTCATGCCCTCATTGTATGCAAATCTCTTTTTTATTTACAACGTTTTGGTCAGTAAAACTTTCTACGACCTAAGTCAAGTGGCTTCAGTCGTTTCTGGCCCTCCTCGCCATCGCCTACCACTTGGTTCCATCTCCCTCATCAGCGAGAGTTTTATGATCCCACTTTGGTTACCTACCTAAATATTCTTGGAATAATGAACTTTGGTCTTTGCAACGGGGGGGGGGGGGGGGGTATTTTGTCATAATGTACCTATATCTACGTTTCAAGATGTGCAGAATCCAAACTTGAAACGTCCATCCGCCGTCCACGACGTTTTGGGCAGTAGAAATTTATTCAAATATCTGATGAAATTTTTGACGCAATAGGTACTCGGTTCACCATCTAGTTGTGCTCGCAGGGTTTTGAGGGTGATCGCACAAACCCTTGGGGCTCTGTGGAACTAAAAAGGGCTACAGGATGGGGTTTTGAAGGGTTTCATCTATCCCCTAACGTCGAGTGAGGGGTCGTTTTCAAAGTATTTTTGGACGTAGAATTCATATTTTGAGGTCCCAAAAGCATCCGATTGCACCTTGGGGGGCTTTTGAAGGATGTCAGGAAGTCGAATGAGGTCTCATTTTCCGAGTAATCTTGATAATTCATTTTTCAGGGTCCGTCACCTGTCCAAACCCTCAACATGACATTAATGATAAATTTTTTCAAAACAAACTTTCTTAATAATTATATGTATACAGCTAAAAGGCGAATTCACCATGGGACTGAGGTTGAGCCTTGAACTCGAAAGAAATGAACAATCAGGGGACATACGTGAGAAGGGTTGGAGGAGTGATGGCGAGGAGGGCTGAAACGCACAAAGCTTCTTGGCTCAGTGCTCCAGCCAGATGCTCTTCATCAATAAGCTGTGTAACTTTAGTAAGTGTGTAACTGAAGAAATGTGCAAAATGCATTCTAGCTTGAGTCGCTATTTTGTTTCTATTGATGGTACCAACTAATTCACAAACCAAGTGGCCCTTCAACTCTTTCTAAATATAGGCGCCGTTATTTTTCTCGTTCACCTCAGTATTACCTTAGTTCACCTAATATTATTAGTGTTTTCTCATTCCTATGCATTTTCTCATTTTTCCAAAATAAGAAGAACCACTCATTTGTTGGTCTTTGGATAAGTAACTGTTGTGGTGGGAGAAGGGCCGGTAAAATTGAATCGCCCGGGCCGGTCAAAACCGCCTATCCGCCCCTGGCTAGCGATATTGTTCACCCGAACGGTTTTAAAAGTCACCAAATTACCAACAATTTGCACCCCCTAAAGTTGTTTTTAAACCAGACAGCAAGTAAGAAAGAGCTCGTTGAAAAATTCCAACTTTGTCAACGTTCAAAAGCCCCATCGATCCCCTAGTTGAAATCTTAACGTTCTGGGACCCCCAAAAACTGATTCTACGTCGAAAAATACTTCGAAAACGACACCCCACTCGATATTGTACGCAAAAACCTGCAAAAAACCTTTCGTTGGCCATTTTTTGCCCCTCGGGTTTGGCTGAAAACCTTGCGGGCACAACTAGATGGTTAACGGAGAATTTTGTCAAAATTTATGATTAAAAAAAAAAATCCTACTGCCCAAAACGGCTCGGACGGCTGACGGACATGTTAAATGTAATAATGTCAAAAAATGAGGCAGATCAGAATAAATGAGGCCCAAAAAAAAAAAAAAAAAAAAAAAAACCAAAATTGAAAAGAAATCATTCAAGGTGCTCATTGAGAGATAAACTAGAAGAGCCATAGTTCTCATCTAGCGAGGTGCTTCCGAAAAGGCAAAGATCAAGAATGCCTATAGCGAAGCGCCTTGTTCTTCTGCTCACCTCCCCACTGTTTGACTAATATCGTAAGGCAGGAAATGAAAAATCCCAGACGATGCCAATACCCCAAGGGTTATTCTCCTCCCACGAAAACATTCCCGCCCCTCTTTCTCAATATTCTTCAGAGGCAAATAAGATGAAACGATGTTGCAGCCTTTCCCGTCTTTGCTTTTCCGAAATTAGGAATCACCTCTGTAGAATGTTTGAAGTTGCAGTCACATTTTTTTTAAAGTCTCAAAAACAGTATGAGAACTGTGAACGTGACATTTTTTGGTAAAAGTTTCCCACTTCAAGAGGAGGCCGAGGGAGCGAATTCCGTTATGACCAGAAAATTATTTTTCGGTCGGCTGAAAGAAAAATCCCCATAGGGAAGCATTTTAATCTTTCAGAAAGGTATATAAGCTGTTGAGCTAAGGGGAAGGGGGAAATGCCTTTTGATATACTGCACAGAGTTGAGTAAGTCTCGGGCGATTCATCAACGGAGTTTTTCCTACCCAAAGAGCTTATACGATGCGATCTCAACAGCCTTTTGCATTATTTCTCGTCTTCCCCAAAGAAATCCCTACTTTTATGTGGGAGCGGCAACTATAAAATTTCAACGGTTCTTGAGGAAAAACTTGAGAGTAGGTAAACTTAACGGAAGAGAATGAACCAGGCGCAGAGTAGCTTGAAGAAAGGAGGCTGAGCGAAATGTGTTTTCTTTTTTTAATCTCTTTTGTTACAACGGTAAAAGCAGGTTATCCGATTCCGGAGTTTTTAGATGCCGCAGGATTAGGGTTGCCAACTCCAAAATTCTGTTCGGGAGGACGCTTGGAAAAATTGGGGAGGACACCGTGTAAAAAGGGAGGACATCCACTCCAAGATTGATATTTGCAATAAATTATTAGTTTTACAAATTCATTATCAAGTGAAAATAATTTTACTAACGTACGAAGGGCTGGAATTAAAAAAAAAAAAAAAACTGATTCACTACACAAACAAGACAAAAAGTGAACTTAAATTTGAAAATACAGATTTGTAAGTATTAAACCAAACTAGGTACCGTAAAGTGGGGTGAATAGGCTCAATGTGGTGAATAGGCTCACTTTTTGCGAAAAACGTGTAATTTGAAAAATACGGCGAACTAATAACGATAAAATAAAAAATAAAACGGGAATCGATAGGGGAAGATTCAATGTATCGATTTATAACTCAATCGTTATTTATTTCGACGTCCATTGGCGTTTTTAGTGTTGGTAACTATGGCTACCCGGAACAGCGTTTTTGGTTAGGGGTCCTAACTTTGCCTGCACAGCAACAATGGTTGCTGATATGAAGTTTATAACCGGCTTATCTGATTTGTAAACATTCTGGGATGATACTGTCAAAATTTCGATTCCGTGTGACAGTGCTGTTGGAGGCTGCGGCCGATTTTGTAATTGAACTCACGCTCGATTTGTAAAGTGGGGTGAATCGGCTCACCATGCCGAGGGACTATAAACCGAACCCTGGCGTCAAAATCGCTGGAAGAAATCAAGCGGGCGGTTGTTGGCGTAAGACAAGGTTTGAGCCTTCGGGAGGCTGCGCAAAAGTATGGTTAGTCTAGGCAATAAATGATTCTAGGTGGAAAATTTCCCCCTAGAATGAAGAAATCGCTTCTGAACATGAAAATTTAATGATGAGAGCAGAAGCGATTTTTTTTCACCGATGTGTTTAGACCCATGGGAGGATAAAATACGACCCTACAAGCGAGCGGGGGTGGGGGAGGCCGAAGAAGGTCGGTTATTTCGTATTTTCGCTCCTAACTCGAAAACGTCCTACAATAGGACGGTCCTACATGTCTGCAGAAATATCATCTATATGAAAAATTAACCTCACAAAATTTGCTACACAAGTGTCCCTATTCGTTTTTCGCGTACCTATAATAGTTTTGGAGATATTCAAGCTTAAAAGTGAGTAATATTAAATATTACTGAAATTTTCAAAAACCCACTTGTTCTCACAAAAAAAAAACAAAAAAAAAACAAACCTTGGTGTCGCCCAACTGTCTTTGTCCTCAAACCACTGAGCCCATTGGTCCACTGGTTGGTAGAATCGAGAAAAATATGTTTTTCCATGTAAAAACATTGAGTGAGCCTATTCACCCCACCTGGTGGACCAATCGGCTCAGTGCATAAAAAACGTGTTTACGTTTTTCCCTTAGAGGGATGACTCTTGAACAGGCGAGGAATCGAAAATTGACGCCAAGACACATGAAATGCCGTTGGAACGGTTTCTCTATGTTGATTGGTTCAGATTTTACAGCTTCTCAAACTCAAAAAGTGAGCCTATTCACCCCACTTTACGGTAGGTATTGACTTAGGTAGTACACTCAGGTATTAAGCAAGGAACTAAGAAATAATAATGCTCATGAAAAACAAAAACGCTGCAAATTTTACACAAGGGTTTATTATTCTGTGATATAGGTTACTTGTATAGACAGTTAATTCTGTCAATAAAAAAAAATAAAAAACATTTTTTTTGGATTTTTATATTTCAAAAAAAATTTTTTGGGGGGATTTTTTTTTCAAAAATGTGTTTTTTCAAAAATTCTTTAATTTTTACTCGAAAAATATTGAACTTCTTGGGATCCTTCAAAAATCCCATTTTTAGCCCCATGAAAGCCCTATAGAACGCCACAGTGAAATCGGATCGTTCCGGGACCCCCAAAAATGGATTCTACGTCCAAAAATACTTCGAAAACGACACCTAACTCGATCCCATAGCTAAAAGCCTTCAAAACACCCCTCCTGTAGCCCCATTTTAGCCCCATAGCGCCCCACGGGTTTGGGCGATCGGACTGAAAACCTTGCGGGCACAACTAGATGGTAAACCAAGTATTTTGCCAAAATTTCAGATTTTTAAAAAAATTCCTACTACCCAAAACGGCCCGGACGGCGGACGGCGGACGGACATTTCGGATTTTGAATGTAGACCTCTTGAAACGGATAATGTCAAATTTTGAGGCCGATCGGAGTCGTCGACCCGCGTCGCGAAAACATAGGTGTATTATTCCAAGAATAATAAACCAAAAGGAACTAGAATATAATGCATCACTCTACGTCAAATCATTACATAATTTGTATTTATATAAATGCATGCCTGGATTCAAATATTCAGGTATTGATTGTCGTACATGCCCTTCAATCATAAGACGAACTTAATTTGGATATCACCGATGGGTTCAGCGAAGGATAATAAATTATACCTACATTGTAAGTTTAACTTTTCAAAATGGTAAAAAAAGTGGGATTTTTTTGTGCTTAACCATTTTCGGTTCTCTCAATTGGGGCATAGCAGGACCCGACCCCGCACTTGTACTTAGAAACGCTTTAGAAAATCTTGCTCCAGGGAAAGGATTCACATAAACTTGAGTTCAGAGGTGAATTTTCTGCCGACAAGACAGGTATTACAAGACGTGATTTAGGTACTTTTGGTCAAACATTGGTGTTCGTCCCCGGATTTGAAGCAGGCTGATCAGCGCTCCGACTGATTTGTAAACAGACGAAGCTCTGTCGCCTTAGTCCACAGGGCCACCCTGTCTCCCTTTTCACAATGGTCCTTTCCCTCTTTTGAGGGGACGTTCAAACACGAACAACGTAGACGAAAAATTGCAAAACAAACAAAATTTTGAGATATAAAAATGGATGCCCACGTTTTATTCTGTATGACGGCAGAAGCATTACTTTTATGAGTTTGTTTGGAGGCATGACGTTTCAAAGAGCTTATTCCACCATATTTTATAAAGAACGATTTCTTGCAAAAGGAGCATTACGCTTTTTTGGGATTTACCTCATCTAACCTTGCCCATCCTCCTCCTTGCCTTGCCTTCTCCCACAACTAGTTGAAAGAACACGCACGTTTAGAAGTCCTAGCCTTCGAACACTTTGGGTCTTCCTCAACATCACTGTCGGTTTCTGTGCCAATTTTAGCACAAACTGTACTTAGGTACTCAACCTATCCATCAAAAACTAAGCAAAAATCTCACAAAGTAATCGCGATCCACTTGAAGAGGATAACATCAAGAGAGGGCAGATAAAGTAACAGAAAAAGACCACGTTGATGAGAAATTTGATCACTCCTTCCTCATCTCAATTCGTCTCGCAGCTGGTTAACGCGATTGTTCTGTTTTAGGTAACTGTCTACGTTATAGCTAGGTAGGTACGCTATTTTTAGTTGGGTTACATTTATCGTTACGGCAAAATAGAACTTCGGAACGGTAGGCATTGTTCTAGGCAATTCAGCACATCAGAGAGGTACAAAAGAAAGAAAAACACGGTAAATTATTTTAGGTCCAATGTGCTTTCGTCACGGTGTTTATTTGTTATGTAAACGGCCGAATAGTCCATGATAACGGTGAGATTAGTGAGGTTGATTGATATCTTGGAACGATAGCGTTGTGTCACCTCATGCGGCAGAAGAAGCTGTACAAGCGGAGAAAATTAGGAGAAAATGCTCAAGTAGTCACACACTTGAAGGTCATAAAGTTGAGTACCGCTGCGCAGCGATAGTTTTTTCGGCACGGAGGTTATCAATGCACATAAATGCGACATCAATGCACTTCAACATTGTCAGAACGATAAGACGTTTTCGACCGCTTCAACTTTATTTCTCAAGAAATGGCGAGACTCGAATGATTCTCAGATCACCGATTTCGTTGACCACTTTGAAGAATGGTGGTTATCCAAGTACAAGTACATCTGACGAAACCATTTCCATGAAAACGCTCAAGAATTTTTTAAAGACGTCATGCAAAATTTGCATGACGTCTTTAAAAAATTTAATGGACGAACATTTAATAGAAAATGTTCGATGACTTCAAGAAATACAATTACGGCGTCTGGATCATCGATATTGACGAAACTTGCTTGGCAAATTCAAAGTGCTAGTTACTTAGGTAGGTACTTAGCGCATTGTGAGTGAAGCTAGATAATATTGTTTGTGTTGAAGAAACATCAATCCACAAACAGAAAAGGGAGGACATTTGAGCGTCCTCCCGAAGTCCCGGGTTTCGGGAGGACGGATGACCAAAAGGGAGGACTGTCCTCCCCGGGGGAGGACGGTTGGCAACCCTACGCAGGATCCGCGCGGGATTACACACAATACCACAGGATCCGGCAATTCTTTTCTCAGGGCGGAACGAGCGGGGGTTGGCTGGCAAAGCTAGCATGGGGTGGCCCCCTGGTTCTACTATATTCGAAGCCGGCTCCACACATGCGGCGCTCGCCGCGCACCTAGCCGATGCTCGCCTGTTTCCTAGTAGTGTGGAGGGGTGCTCGGGGTTGCTCGTGCGCGGGGATGCTCCGACTGGTGTCGGTTTTTTGCCCACTTCAAAGGAGACGAATATTCGCCTGGTACGTAGAACCCGCCCCGCTCCACACATGCGGCTTGCTCGGGTGTGCGCGTCCGAGCATTTTTCTTGGAATAATTACGATAAATAATTGGATTTTTTTTTTAAAGAAGCTTTTACTAAGAGATATGAGTCAATATTCTATTAGATTTTTTTGTGCTAAAATACTTAAGAACGTGATTTTAGTGACCTGATTTAAAAAAATTTTACTACCCCCGGACATTTTACTCCCCCGAACCCACAAAAAAAAAAAAAAGTTTCGTGACTTACAAGTGAGTTTTGCGTTGCAATTTTTAGATTTGATATTTTTCAAATTTTTTTTTGGCAAAATAAGGGAAAACCCCCTTTTTTCTGTAAGTAAAGGATGCCTAATTCTTTACTGTCTGTTAAGAATAATACCTAAGTAAAGAATAATTATTGCCATGTCTGTTTACTTGTTTTTTTCACCATTTTCGCCTGAAATAGAACTATAAAAGGCAATTAAGAAAGAATTCTAGAAATGAATAATACACTTCTTTCTTAATTGCCTTTTCCAATTCCTTTCCAGAGAATGTTTCGAACTGGTGATAAAATAGGACTGCCACCTTGCCCTCTGCAAACTCCAAATCTGAGGTGAATTCTACTACATACATGTAGGCTAGAAATGTAGGCAAATACAGGCATTCCTGAAAAAAAAACGTACCTAAAGCACCATGCGTTATGTCGCATCATGATTCTCCGCGCCGTATTTTTAATTGAACGAAGAGAGAAATTTTTACAGCGTACACGGAAAAAACGCATGACATGGATATATTTCTGGAATTCTAGTAAACGATGCATTTCTATTGTAGAAATGTTCTTACTCAGGTAGAACATCCAGGGAGGTGAAAAGGGGGCTAGTGAGGGGAAAACTGCAGATTTCTGGCTGCTAGTTGGCCAAAGAAGGGGTGAAAATGAATTTCACCTTCCAAATGAATCCTGTAGTTTTTGTTTAAGAAAAACAAAAAAAACTATTCAATATCGAAAAGTGAGTAGAAGAGGTCTGAGGCCAGGTGGGTCGAGTGCGATGTCCAAATAAGGAGGCCTGTCACTCACTTGCCCCGAAAAAGTTGTTGGTTTCTGAAAAATCGGTTCTTATTTTGCAAAATACTCCATGGAGTGGTTTTCAATAGACAGCGTGATCGAGGAGAGTGGTAGTAAACTTTGGCGAAAATTGGAATATTCTTATCGATGAATGGTAAGTACATTTTGATTGCCAACAGAAGTCATACTTTCAAGTTTTATGGGTGTACACTTTTACCCCCACTCATCTTAGAGCTTTTAGCTTGACAAGCGTTATAATTTTTTTCATTTTGGTTTATTATTGTTGGAATAATACACCTTTGTAATCGCGATGGAGGTCGACGACTCCGATCGGCCTCAAAATTTGACATTATCCGTTTCAAGAGGTCTCGATTCCAAAACCGAAATGTCCGTCCGCCGTCCGGGCCGTTTTGGGCAGTAGGAATTTTTTTTTTAAATCTGAAATTATGACAAAATACTTGGTTTACCATCTAGTTGTGCCCGCAAGGTTTTCAGCCCGATCGCCCAAACCCGTGGGGCGCTATGGGGCTAAAATGGGGCTACGGGTGGGGTTTTTTGAAGGCTTTGGGGTATGGGATCGAGTTAGGTGTCGTTTTCGAAGTATTTTTGGACGTAGAATCCATTTTTGGGGGTCCCGGAACGATCCGATTTCACTGTGGCGATCTACATGGCTCTCATGGGGCTAAAAATGGGATTTTTGAAGGATCCCAGGAGGTTAAATATTTTTCGAGTAAAAAAATAAAGAATTTCTGAAGAAACAATTTTTGAAAAAAAAAATCAAAAAAAATTTTTTTTTTTTGAAAAATAAAAATCCAAAAACATTTTTTTTTCATTGACAGAATTAAATTTCTGCACATGTAACGTCTATCAAAGAATAATAAACCCTTGTGTAAAATTTGCAGCGTTTTTGTTTTTACTCGAAAAATATTTGACCTCCTGGGATCCTTCAAAAATCCCATTTGTAGCCCCATGAAAGCCCTATAGATAGCTACAGTGAAATCGGATCGTTCCGGGACCCCCAAAAATGGAATCTACGTTCAAAAATACTTCGAAAACGACACCTAACTCGATCCCATAGCCAAAAGCCTTCAAACAACCCCTCCCTGAGCCCCATTTTAGCCCCATAGCGCCCCACGGGTTTGGGCGATCGGGCTGAAAACCTTGCGGGCACAACTAGATGGTGAACCGAGTATTTTCTCAAATTGTCATATTTAAAATAAAAAAATCCTACTGCCAAAAACGGCCCGGACGGCGGACGGACGTTTCGGTTTTGGAATCTAGATCTCTTGAAACGGATAATTTCAAATTTTGAGGCCGATCGGAGTCGTCGACCTCCGTCGCGAAAACATAGGTGTATTATTCCAATAATAAACCAAAATTGGAAAATTCTTATCGATTAATGTTAGGTACATTTTGAGTGCCACCAGAAGTCATACTTTCAATTTTTTTGGGTGAAGACTTTTACCCCGACTCATCTTAGAGCTTTTAGCTTGACAATAATTATTTTCATTTTCTATTTTGCTCATTTTATTCATTTTCGCGGCTTTTAGAGCTGGTAGAGATTGCTTTATTGAAACTTTCTTCGTATGTTTAAAAACAGCATATTTACCGGCATAAACGAGCCTATGAGGGTTGTCAGGCTCCAGAAAAACACTCCGAAAGCCATCAGGTACCGCCTGTTGTACCTGTCGCCCATGTAGCCGAACAAAGGAGCGAATATCATGTAGCTGATGACGAACGCCGTCTGGAGCAGCCCTCCTTTCTGAAAATCGGCGTTGAACTCCTTCCGGATGTCATCCAGGATCCCTGGAAGAAAAAGATAGAATTGAATTAAATTAATTGTACGAAATTTTTGAAAATTTTGCCTTAAAAATAAATAGGTACGTTTTCTACCTGAAAACTACTCTGCTGATTGTCAATTGAACGTTTTCTCCATCAAAATATTTTATAGACATATTGATATTCGAGCCCCTCCAATTTCAAAGAGCGCGAGAACAAAAAGACCGTAAAAAGGCGGCTATAAAATAGCCGACAATGAAAGCGAAACGCACACCATTCTGGCTATCAGCATTCTCCTTCGAGATGAGGAACAAAAATGATTTATCTAAGCGAATCTAGCGCCCCGTAAGAAGTTCAAAACGCCTCATCTCTGTCTCTCCCAACGCATTTCCATATAAATTAAAAAACGTGGCAGCAACGAAATCGCCCGGGAAATAAATTAAACGGATAAAACGGAGGGGTTGAAAGTGAAAGAAAACTACCTGAAAAAAAGAAGTAAAACCGGCAATATAAAACACAATAACGTTTGAGAAAAAATGAATAAAACGTCACTGTGTAAAATTGAATTTTCCAGTTGTGTCCTAAGTAAGACTATAACTCTATGAAAAATAAAAACGCTGCAAATGTTACTCAAGGGTTTATTATTCTTTGACATAGGGTGATCGCGCAAAAATTAATTCGGTGTCATGACTAGGTAGGATCGATTGATGCGCATTGTTCCCAGCAAATAAGACCGTTTAATAAGATCAAAAACCCCACAAATAAGAGCTTATTTAGGATCAAAAAACCTGTAGACATGCTCAAAAATGCTTGAATATTACGCTTTAAAAAATAATAGCACGCATTCCGAAAAATCGGAAAAAAGGATTGAACCATTCCTAGAGATTATTACAAAATAAAATTTATTTTGTAATAATAATTTAATTTATATTTAATATAAAACTAGATAAATAATTAAGTACCTATAATTAAGTATATATATAAATTAAAAAAGTAGGTACCTAATGTAGGATGGATGAAAAATCAAACCGACTAATTAGGAATAAACAACCAAAAAATCAAACCTACGAAAAGTTGTAATTATTGGAGGTGTACTGAATCACCAGCATTAAATGAAAATTTTTCTCAAGTTTGCCTTCTGACAGATTTTCTGAGGTAGATTACCAGCAACTTCAATCCAGAAAATTACCTCTCAAGCCCCGTAGAAGAGTAGGGCTGACACAAGAGTGTATTTTGACACAAGAAATTTTCTTAGTGATGCTGCTTCTGCTGGAGTTAACTTGAGTTCGCTGGACGGTTCTCATTTTGGCATTTTGGCCAAATCTAGGGTATCATTCCAACCAGTATTCTGCCCAAGCACGATATGCAGGCGTTTTTTTGACAAGTTTTCCTGTCTCCCATTTTTTCCGCTTCAGCAAGCGTTTCTTTTGATAAGTCAACAACTTCAGTGAGTCCCTTTCCGTTGTATTCGAGCTTCAGAATTTGTTTAGAAATAAAAGTAATGTTTGCTTTATTAAATCCAACAGTAGAAATGACAGTCTTATCCTTAAGGGCATCCTTAGCTGTTGCAGCTGACGGCTTCATCGAAAGTTTAAATTACATCGGTTCATGAGAGTGAGCTAGCCTGCCACCTGCCCTAGAAATTTTCTACTTTTAACGTTAGCAGCAGGCAGAAATCAACGTGAGAATAGTATGATAATTTTGAGCGAAATAATGAGATTTTTACTTCGAAAACCCAGAAACCCCCTTATATAAGATTTTATCGGATTTTATTTAACAAAAATCCCAAATAAGATTTTTTACGCTCTTATAAATTCTGTTCTAGTTACCCTATAAACCTCATTATTGTCCCAAAATACGTTATTCGACGAGTGCAATCACCCAGTAAAATATGTACATAATATGTATTATATGCGTACATAATATGTATATGTATTATGCGCGATTCCGAGCCAAAGTCATGACTAACTGACTTAAACATGAATAGTTAGAAAAATATATTTAAAAAAAAAAAAATCTGTTCATTTTTTGAACAGATGTGAGACCTCCAAATATGGATTATACGTCCAAAATTACTCGGAAAATTTTTGACCTCCTGGGATCCTTCAAAAATCCCATTTGTAGCCCCATGAAGGCCCTATAGATCGCCACAGAGAAATCAGATCGTTCCGGGACCCCCAAAAATTGATTCTACGTCCAAAAATACCTCGAAAACGACACCTGACCCGATCCCATAGCCAAAGCCTTAAAAAAAAACCTTCCGTAGCCCCATTTTAGCCTCATAGCGCCCCACGGGTTTGGGCGATCGGGCTGAAAACCTTGCGGGCACAACTAGATGGTAAACCGAGTATTTTGTCAAAATTTCAGATTAAAAAAAAAAGAAAAAAAAAAACCTACTGTCCAAACCGGCTCGGACAGCGTACGGCGGACGGACATTTCGTTCGGAGGAATCAAGACCTCTTGAAACGAATAATGTCAAATTTTGAGGCCGATCAGAATTTTCGACCCCCGTCGCAATTATATGAGTGTATCATTCCAAGAATAATAAACCAAACCAGTTAAATAAATACAAAATTAAAAAATTGTCCAGATCAAGATCAAAATCTTCGTATTTAATACGAACGTAGGAAACAGACGTTTTACGGAAAAGGTACGCATCGTTATGAAAATATTTAATTAGTCTTGGAGAGGCCGAAATGTTTTCAAGGAAAATGGAAAGCACGCAGCGATCGGTGGAAAGGGAAATAATTCGACCACCCCTAACTGGAAGCGATCCCAACATCCAATTAGCCGGCAAAAAAAAGAGGAAACATGCCTGGAGGACAGACACCAACAAGGATAGGTACGGAGGAAAAACACGAGGAAGAGGAGACTGGAGAAATAAGTTAATTAAAAATACTTTCCTCTTTCGCCAGAAATTCTGGAGGCAAAAATTGAAAAAACAACGAAAAAAACTTCAACGTTGATTGTTTACCTTTTTAATTGAGCAGTGAAATCATATTAGAAGGGATACTTGTCTTATAAGATGGAAGATGAAACTCATCTAGATTGCAAGGTGAGAAATCTACAGTAGAGAAAACCAAATACTAATTCAAATGTCAGGATCAAGCAGTACTTAGACAACAATCTTGTCATGAGGTCGCAGGCTTCTCCGTTCCAAACAACCACAACCTCAAAGCCACGAGTAATTTATACAGGAAGGAAAGACGGGTGTCAGTCACTCTTGATAAATTGCTCGGGAATGTCACTGTGGAAAAAAAAAAAAATCATTTTATTTCGTTAGCCGGAAAATAGGGGGTGGCACACGTCGGGGGTGACTCAGTCGTATATTTAATCCCGCCAATTGAGAATAATGTTAGGACGCTTCTAGTCTTTACCGCCTTATCACGCCCGCAGTGAATTAATCCTAATCAGGAGGAACCGCCAGAAAGATTTAGAGGCTTGATCCATGATTACTCACTGAAGTTTCAGATAGGTCAATTTAGGCGTGGCAGACGTTTGAAAATGAGCCCTCCTGGTTTGCTGGTCTCAAAGGGGTTTGATCGATCGCTCGAAATCCAGACTCTTGAGCCATCCTGGTTCGCTGGTCCCAAAGGGGTTTGGTCGCTCGAAATCCAGGCTCTTCAGACCTCCTGGTTCGCTGGTCTCGAAGGGGTTTGACCACTCGAAATCCAGGCTCTTCAGACCTCCTGGTTCGCTGGTCTCAAAGGGGTTTGGTCGCTCGAAATCCAGGCTCCTGAGCCCTCCTGGTTCGCTGGTCTCAAAGGGGTTTGGCCGCTCGAAATCCAGGCTCTTGAGACCATCTGGTTCCCTGGCCTCAAAAGGGTTTGGTCCTTAAGTTCAAAGCTCCGAAAGGGATCATTCATGGGCGCCACAGCAGTCTCTGGTGGGTCTGATTGTGGCGGTAGGCAGCGACCACGCCCCTGCACTCAACTGCCTCTCTGCCTGCGTAGAAACCAGCAGTAGCTGCTAGTTGACTCCTGCAGGTAGGACACATATGCTCTTCTTAAGACGGTACTGCTGGATAGAACTCACGCCCTCTTCAAACGACCGTATAGTTAAAATATTAGGAGGTTGGACACACGCCCTTTTCAGAGATCTGTAAAACTGTTTTTGAATTTCATTCCCACCATTTAGTTGTTTATGAGGATCGGAATCCCAACATTTTCCATTCAACACCTAACCCTAGTCTTCAAGTTGGTTGATCTAACAGCAGGTGCAGATGACGTGCAGGGACGTAAAATGGAACCTTAAGAGCACACTGCAGGACTCTGGTCTGGCGTTGCCGCCCCTATTTACAGGCCACTGCTCCGGTATCTACTCCACAATATTAGATTATCGGACACCTGCAAGTGCCCTTTCTGCAACGCCAGGCAGGAGTCCTGCAGTGCGCTCGTACGGATCTGTTTTACCCTTAAAAGGCACGTCATCTGCACCTCTCGGGTCATTACAAAGCTGGCGGATCTCCTGGAGCGGCTACGGTTTAGCTCCCGCAAGTTGTGAAGTGAGCGGCGAAAAGTGGAAGGGCATTCGAGCCGATACAAGCTTGCTCCCAAAGAATACTATAATAGAGAGAAGATAACCGCAAATCCACTTTTTTCTATTTGGCCCCATAGATCCCCCCAATAGAGACCCCCAAAAATGGATGCTACGTCCATTAACAAATATTTATTGGTTTATACTACTTCAATACAATTTTAAATGATTCATGTAATAAACTCTTCTTGTCGCCGTGGTCCTTGGGGTCCAGGTAGCTGCACCGGGGGGATAGGGGGACGTGGTGTCTCCCCAGGGAGGCGTTGTGTCCCTCGCCGTGTCCATCGGAAACAAATACAGGTAGCGCATCAGAAGGTGCATCAATACCGGGAGAAAATATAAGGGACGGGAATACTGACCTTGGGGGGGCTCAATGAGCCCCCGCTAGGTGTCTGCGTCTAAAGGCAGCCCATATAAAGCCACTACCGTCCAACGTTCTCCTGGCAGCCCACTCCAATATGAACGGCGGAAAGATCCTTCGGAGCCCCCTCGCTGCGTGTGCGTCCCAGAGTCCACGCCATTGGAGAATAGCCGGAAGTACCTCCACCACCGTCGAATCCGTGAGCTCCCTGACGGCTTGCATCGCTACCGGAGTCCCGTACTTAGATTTCTTCCTATTCAGGAGGGTGCGCAAGGGAAAGGCCGGAGAGTTTGTCGAGATGGCCACCTCGACGACATAAGCAGTGTCATCTTTCTTGATTATGACGTCGGGTCGAATGGCTTGTTCGTCGGTCCTAATCAGGGTCTCCGTCCACACATTCCAACCCTTCCGCCGAGCATATTCACCAAACAGGGCACAGACAGCGTTATGTCGTTTGCAACGTGCTTCACGCATAGATGGACAAACTTGCAGCACATGGTTCGGCGTCTCGCGTTGGGGGCATCCTTCACGACATGCTGCCGAACCTGCCCGGCCTCTAGTCATCCGTGCCCGCAGCGGTATAGCAGCTGCGTATGTCTTGATCGCCGCCAGGGTCCGCCACACGGGCACCCGTTCGTTGGTGTTACGCATCCAGGCTGTTGACTGGGGAACATCCCGAGCAATTTTCATGTCTGCTCCGTCGACAGTGTTATGCCATGCAGCTGCCCGCTCGCGGCGCCTGTCAAGTGTCGATGATTCAATGCCACTGTTGTCTTCACGGAACAAAGTATTACGGGCCTCGCTGACACGCTTCTTCCGTAGCAAGGGGATAAGCGCTAAAAAGCACATCAAACCCAGCCCTCCATCCGCCACGGGGGCGTAGAAGAACGCATTGGGAACATCTCTGGGCAGCCTTAGGAATGATCGTAAAATTCCTCGCACTCGTATGTCAAGCCATTGGAGCTGTTTCTTCGTGTGTGCAGTTAAAACAAGTCCATGCACAAGCGACGGTTGCCAGTGGGTTCTGATTGCCTCTAACTTCGTCAGGGGTCCAAGAGTCGACCGAATTATCTTGCCTAAATCCGTGATAGCTTTGTTGGGATCCGGTCTGACTGGGCCATAGGGATTAAATGTTACGCCGAGGTAGTTCCATACGGCATTCGAGCGAGCTACCGGTATATCATCTAGGTCACCCAGACTGGCAGTCACAGCCAACTTACCCTTCCTAGGAACCAATGGCACATAGAGAGACTTGCCGGCGTTGATCGACAACCCGCAGTGTTGTAGAGCTTCGCGGAAACTTCTGATGAGCACCCGTATCCCAGCGGCCGATGCCGCCAACAAACACGCGTCGTCTGCGAACGCAATCGATCGCCATCGTTTCCCACGGCAAGTGAAGCCAATTCTGCTAGGTAGCGACATCAGGGCATGATCCATGACTGCGTTGAAAAGAGTGCCAGAGAGCGGGTCTCCCTGCCGAACTCCAGCTTGGCACCGTATACGTTGTCCGCCCAAGATGGTGCTGGAAGATCCATACAACTTCATAATATAGTGGACCAAAGACGGAGACCACCCTCGTGCCACCATCACAGCTCTAATTGCGTCGTGGCTAACAGAATCAAAGGCCTTGGCCACGTCGACCACCACCAGGTGCAGCTCCCTAAATTTCCGTTTTGCTTCCGCCAATATGGTCCCTTTAAGAGTTACGTTTTGGCCAATACCGTCGACGTTACTGATCAAGCCCCGTTGGTCCCGACAATGCCGGACATTCTGCATCAACCTGGCTGCCAAGATCTTGTGTAGGTGCCTCAACATCACCGACGGGACAGTGATCGGTCGATATTGATCAGGCCTCACTGGTCTAGTCACCTTGGGAATAAGTGTGGTGCGCCCCAACGTCATCCATTCAGGTGCTTCCTTCTGGCGTAGAATCGTATGGAAGATCAGTCTTTTGTACCTATGCGGCAGTGTGTTCCATTGGCCTGGCAGAATGCCGTCCACGCCCGCCGCTCCCCTTCGCAGGCGGTGCTCATCGAGCTCCTGGTCAGAGATTGGCTGAAACACGCCAACCATTGTGTCATTCCCCGGGCATGCAGGCTGCACGCCGTCCGGCCACGGAGTCGAGGCGCGCTCAAACTGGTCTCTCCAATATTGAATTGTTGCTGCTTCAGGGTTGACTGCGCCTGACCGTGCCAATCCGTCGGTCAAAATCTCATCGAGGGCAGCTCGCCGGTCTGTCTTCCAGAGTTCGCTGATCGACGGTGCCGTTCGTGGTCGTGCTCCATCAGTTGCTCTAGATCGCCAAGGGCGAGGCTCCCCGAACTTTGCAATTACCCACTGGTGGATACTGGGCATGCCGTCCCTACCTTCCAGCACTTCTCTGATCCCAGGCAGCAAGAGCCGTTGATCCTCCTCTGTCCAACCGTCATTGGTCTCCAGGTCTTCCAATATAGCGAGGTCTAGGATGGTCTCCTCATCCAACTCTGATGTGGTGTCCAGCTCAGGCACCGCTGGCTGCACAAACTCTTCGCTAACACGATCTCCCATCTCCGGGTTAATTAGTAAGGCATCCCTAATGTTGATGTAGGACTGCTGTCGTCTGTGTCGTCGAACTTGTTCATAACTCCTGCCAGGTAGGTGCTCCATCAGTCCTTGGCATATACCTCGCTCCGTCAGGTGGGTGGCTCGTATCCTAATCTCGTTCCTTGCCATGATGAGCATTTCTTCCTGGCTCCAATATTTATGGCGGCCCCTGGGGGTATCCTCTGCCGCCTGGACCTCAACAAATCTTTCCGGATGGGTCCGTCTCAGATGGTGGGTGAGGGCGTTCTTGGAGTTGAAGGAACGTCCGCACGCGTTGCATGTTAGGGGGCTACCGTCCATAGTCGGTGATTACCAACAGCCCAGCCACAGCTCTCCGATGGGCCTCACATTCCCTGCTCCCTAGTTTATGGGCGCAATCCACTTTGATCTCCTGACACCCTATGCAGATGGGTGACTCCCGCTTATCGCACTGCCGCTCCAGGTGATCCTTGGACGTACACACACGGCAGCACTTTTCCCCGTCTCCGCACTTCTTGCATTGGGCCGCAATATGGCCATAAGCCCCACAGCGGAAGCACCTCCTGACATCTAGAAAGTCCTCGACTGCGCATCTAAACCAGGAGATGTAAAACGTTCCTTTTTCGACCGACTTCTCTCTCGAAATAATGAGATTTTTACTTCGAAAACCCAGAAACCCCCTTATATAAGATTTTATCGGATTTTATTTAACAAAAATCCCAAATAAGATTTTTTACGCTCTTATAAATTCTGTTCTAGTTACCCTATAAACCTCATTATTGTCCCAAAATACGTTATTCGACGAGTGCAATCACCCAGTAAAATATGTACATAATATGTATTATATGCGTACATAATATGTATATGTATTATGCGCGATTCCGAGCCAAAGTCATGACTAACTGACTTAAACATGAATAGTTAGAAAAATATATTTAAAAAAAAAAAAATCTGTTCATTTTTTGAACAGATGTGAGACCTCCAAATATGGATTATACGTCCAAAATTACTCGGAAAATTTTTGACCTCCTGGGATCCTTCAAAAATCCCATTTGTAGCCCCATGAAGGCCCTATAGATCGCCACAGAGAAATCAGATCGTTCCGGGACCCCCAAAAATTGATTCTACGTCCAAAAATACCTCGAAAACGACACCTGACCCGATCCCATAGCCAAAGCCTTAAAAAAAAACCTTCCGTAGCCCCATTTTAGCCTCATAGCGCCCCACGGGTTTGGGCGATCGGGCTGAAAACCTTGCGGGCACAACTAGATGGTAAACCGAGTATTTTGTCAAAATTTCAGATTAAAAAAAAAAGAAAAAAAAAAACCTACTGTCCAAACCGGCTCGGACAGCGTACGGCGGACGGACATTTCGTTCGGAGGAATCAAGACCTCTTGAAACGAATAATGTCAAATTTTGAGGCCGATCAGAATTTTCGACCCCCGTCGCAATTATATGAGTGTATCATTCCAAGAATAATAAACCAAACCAGTTAAATAAATACAAAATTAAAAAATTGTCCAGATCAAGATCAAAATCTTCGTATTTAATACGAACGTAGGAAACAGACGTTTTACGGAAAAGGTACGCATCGTTATGAAAATATTTAATTAGTCTTGGAGAGGCCGAAATGTTTTCAAGGAAAATGGAAAGCACGCAGCGATCGGTGGAAAGGGAAATAATTCGACCACCCCTAACTGGAAGCGATCCCAACATCCAATTAGCCGGCAAAAAAAAGAGGAAACATGCCTGGAGGACAGACACCAACAAGGATAGGTACGGAGGAAAAACACGAGGAAGAGGAGACTGGAGAAATAAGTTAATTAAAAATACTTTCCTCTTTCGCCAGAAATTCTGGAGGCAAAAATTGAAAAAACAACGAAAAAAACTTCAACGTTGATTGTTTACCTTTTTAATTGAGCAGTGAAATCATATTAGAAGGGATACTTGTCTTATAAGATGGAAGATGAAACTCATCTAGATTGCAAGGTGAGAAATCTACAGTAGAGAAAACCAAATACTAATTCAAATGTCAGGATCAAGCAGTACTTAGACAACAATCTTGTCATGAGGTCGCAGGCTTCTCCGTTCCAAACAACCACAACCTCAAAGCCACGAGTAATTTATACAGGAAGGAAAGACGGGTGTCAGTCACTCTTGATAAATTGCTCGGGAATGTCACTGTGGAAAAAAAAAAAAATCATTTTATTTCGTTAGCCGGAAAATAGGGGGTGGCACACGTCGGGGGTGACTCAGTCGTATATTTAATCCCGCCAATTGAGAATAATGTTAGGACGCTTCTAGTCTTTACCGCCTTATCACGCCCGCAGTGAATTAATCCTAATCAGGAGGAACCGCCAGAAAGATTTAGAGGCTTGATCCATGATTACTCACTGAAGTTTCAGATAGGTCAATTTAGGCGTGGCAGACGTTTGAAAATGAGCCCTCCTGGTTTGCTGGTCTCAAAGGGGTTTGATCGATCGCTCGAAATCCAGACTCTTGAGCCATCCTGGTTCGCTGGTCCCAAAGGGGTTTGGTCGCTCGAAATCCAGGCTCTTCAGACCTCCTGGTTCGCTGGTCTCGAAGGGGTTTGACCACTCGAAATCCAGGCTCTTCAGACCTCCTGGTTCGCTGGTCTCAAAGGGGTTTGGTCGCTCGAAATCCAGGCTCCTGAGCCCTCCTGGTTCGCTGGTCTCAAAGGGGTTTGGCCGCTCGAAATCCAGGCTCTTGAGACCATCTGGTTCCCTGGCCTCAAAAGGGTTTGGTCCTTAAGTTCAAAGCTCCGAAAGGGATCATTCATGGGCGCCACAGCAGTCTCTGGTGGGTCTGATTGTGGCGGTAGGCAGCGACCACGCCCCTGCACTCAACTGCCTCTCTGCCTGCGTAGAAACCAGCAGTAGCTGCTAGTTGACTCCTGCAGGTAGGACACATATGCTCTTCTTAAGACGGTACTGCTGGATAGAACTCACGCCCTCTTCAAACGACCGTATAGTTAAAATATTAGGAGGTTGGACACACGCCCTTTTCAGAGATCTGTAAAACTGTTTTTGAATTTCATTCCCACCATTTAGTTGTTTATGAGGATCGGAATCCCAACATTTTCCATTCAACACCTAACCCTAGTCTTCAAGTTGGTTGATCTAACAGCAGGTGCAGATGACGTGCAGGGACGTAAAATGGAACCTTAAGAGCACACTGCAGGACTCTGGTCTGGCGTTGCCGCCCCTATTTACAGGCCACTGCTCCGGTATCTACTCCACAATATTAGATTATCGGACACCTGCAAGTGCCCTTTCTGCAACGCCAGGCAGGAGTCCTGCAGTGCGCTCGTACGGATCTGTTTTACCCTTAAAAGGCACGTCATCTGCACCTCTCGGGTCATTACAAAGCTGGCGGATCTCCTGGAGCGGCTACGGTTTAGCTCCCGCAAGTTGTGAAGTGAGCGGCGAAAAGTGGAAGGGCATTCGAGCCGATACAAGCTTGCTCCCAAAGAATACTATAATAGAGAGAAGATAACCGCAAATCCACTTTTTTCTATTTGGCCCCATAGATCCCCCCAATAGAGACCCCCAAAAATGGATGCTACGTCCAAAAATACTTCAAAAACGACACCCCACTCGACCCCGTATCCGAAACCAGGCTGCAAACTCAGACTGGAAACCTTGCGGGCACAACTAGACGGTAAACCGAGTATTTTGTCAAAATTTCAGATTTCTTAAAAAATTCCTACAGATAGAGAGAAATTGATCAGTTCCGAGGAGTACCTCACTTAGTACGCCCACTTTCAACGTGGCATTCAACAGCCCTCACCCACGTATTTGTCAATATTCCGTTCACCGAGACTGGAGAGCAACGTTGTAAGCAAATAACAGAAAGCTACAATGCATATTACCTGTGAAATGAGGGTTGCATACCTATGGATGGAAGGGAGGAGGTCCTGTTGGTCGTTGAGCATTGAGGTATGAGGTATGAAAAAATAAAAAGATGTGTACCTATATAAACCATACTAGATGGTTTATATATGCCTCTAGATACTAAAAAAAAAGAAAAGAAGTTACGTATGTATCAAACTTGACAAGAAAACACTTTGATGGTTGATAACTTGTTACGAGTAATGGGGAATGTGAGTGGCAAGAAGTCCCTGGCCCAGACCATCAGGTAGGCAATCCAGCAACATTGGTGGCTTAGTATACCTGATGCCTGCTCTCCGCTCTCGGTGAACGGACTGTTAGGTATTACTTCAGGTTCAGACAGAGACGTATGCAAAGCTGAGCTCGATCTGTCTAACCATTCCCCGGGAGCAAGTTTGAACCCATCCTTTTGGTTTATTATTCTTGGAATAATACACCTATGTTTTCGCGACGCGGGTCGACGACTCCGATCGGGCTCAAAATTTGACATTATCCGTTTCAAGAGGTCTACATTCTAAATCCGAAATGTCCGTCCGCCGTACGCCGTCCGCCGTCCAGGCCGTTTTGGGCAGTAGGAATTTTTTTTAAAATCTGAAATTTTGACAAAATACTTGGTTTACCATCTAGTTGTGCCCGCAAGGTTTTCAGTCCGATCGCCCAAACCCGTGGGGCGCTATGGGGCTATAATGAGGCTACGGGAGGGGTTTTTTGAAGGCTTTTAGCTATAATATCGAGTTAGGTGTCGTTTTCGAAGTATTTTTGGGCGTAGAAACCATTTTTTGGGGTCCCGGAACGATCCGATTTCACTGGGGCGATCTTTAGGGCTTTCTTGGGGTAAAAATGGGATTTTTGAAGGATACCAGGATGTTGAATATTTTTCGAGTAAAAAATACAGAATTTTGGAAAAAACATTTTTGAACAACAAAAATAAATTAAAAAATTAAAAAAAATTTTCGAGATAAAAATCCAAAAAAAAATTTTTTGTAAATTTTTTCATTGACAGAATTAAATTTCTGCACAAGTAACGTATATCAAAGAATAATAAACCCTTGTGTAAAATTTGCAGCGTTTTTTTTTCCGGCAGCAAGTTTGAACGTCACATTTCTGGTAGCAAATTGGTCAGTGAAGGGCGCTCAGGGGAGCAAGTTTGCGAACCCCCGTAAATAGGCCATCAACCAGTTGCACTTCACTTCTCTCCAGGTTAAACATCTCCCTTGCTCTTGACCTGGGGAATCCGATGAATGGTCTCTCTTTCCTCCGACCAGTCTTTGCCAGTGCAGCGCTCCCTCGAAGACAACGAAGAACCTATTGGAAGACATGCTGAGCCCTCCTTTGCAAGACGTCAGCAGCTTCATTACCCTCAACGCACTAATGATCACGCAAGAGTCACTCTATTGTAAATTGCAACTTGAGTGGATTCAGACAGCAATGGAACAGTTTCGATGTAATTTTATATGAGGTCAGGGCCTTGCATCCTGACTGTCCGACAATATTTAGGCGTTGGCCTCTTTGATGCACCGACACCGCAGCCACGGTGCCAATGGCGATAACTTCCACCTGAAATATGGTAGGCATCGCCTTGTGGCTCTGATAACCTGATTCTTGGGCCACCAGGAGGGATTAAAACGATTTCCATCTCTCGAACAATTTTTAGTGGCTAGAGCACTAATCCCTCTGGACTACACATTCCACAGGTGATTCAATTTCACTTTTCCTCTACCCCCTAATTTTGAGTGGGCTCTTATTTCAAAGGCCGCACACGGGAGCAGTAAAAGTGGGAGAGGCTTTCTCAGGCAACAGGTATTGAGGGACTTGTAATCCATTTAACGGCGGTTAATTGACGAAGCCTCACTTCATCAACGGGATTGTTTCATGGAGGGAACGTAACATTGTTAGTACATTTTCAGGGATCGAAACTTAATCAGCGAGGTTCAAAACTTTGAAGTGCCGAAGTTTGGAAGGCCAGATCGCTAACTGCATTAAACGTAGAAATTTTCTACAAATAACTTGACCAAACGCTGTCGGATCCGAAGTGAGTAGGATGGTGGCTGATGCGAAACTTCACGGCCAACTAATTCCGAACTTCTATAAAATAAAAATTAATGAAAATACTCCTTCGCCAAGAACATTAAAATCGAATAGGCCGAGCGATTCAACGTGTGGAACTGACAAGCAACCAACCTCGCCAAAGTCAAGCCCCCGATTCCACCAACCGTCCTGGGATTTTCCACTTCCCCGGGGTGCAATCCTGGCAAACCAACCTCACCGACCTCCGTTACGTATTGATAACTAGGGAGAACTTCTCCCTTGAACGATTGATAGCTTCCGGATTTTCCAATCTTCTTTATCGCTACCAGGAGGCCCAACACACAATGATTGTCTTTCTTCTTCTCCTTTAAAAATGAACGTCCTGCGCGAAAAAAGAAGGCTATTATTATTTGATTAGATTATGTATAATGTGTATTGTATTATCAGAAATGTTATTCTGTCGACTCTCCAATGAGAAAAGAATAAAATAAACATTGGAATAATTACCAAGAAGTAACCCATCGATCTTTCTGCGGCAGCACCAGTTATTGCCATGAGGTTCATCTTTTGGTTTATTATTGTTGGAATAATACACCTTTGTAATCGCGACAGAGGTCGAAAATTCAGATCGGCCTCAAAATTTGAAATTATCCGTTTCAAGAGGTCTAGATTCCAAAACCGAAATGTCCGTCCGCCGTCCGGGCCGTTTTGGGCAGTAGGAATTTTTTTTTAAATCTGAAATTTTGACAAAATACTTTGTTTACCATCTAGTTGTGCCCACAAGGTTTTCAGCCCGATCGCCCAAACCCGTGGGGCGCTATGGGGCTAAAATGAGGCTACGGGAGGGGTTATTTGAAGGCTTTTGGCTAGGGGATCGAGTTAGGTGTCGTTTTCGAAGTATTTTTGAACGTAGAATCCATTTTTGGGGGTCCCGGAACGATCCGATTTCACTGTGGGGATCTATAGGGGTTTCATTGGGCTACAAATGGGATTTTTGAAGTTGAAAAAAGAAATTACAAAAAAATTTTTTAAGCATTATTTTCCAAATTCTTTTTTTATTGACGCAGAATTAAAGTTTTGCTCAAGTAACCTGTATCAATGAATAATCTATAGGGGTTTCATTGGGCTACAAATGGGATTTTTGAAGTTGAAAAAAGAAATTTAAAAAAAAAATTTTTAAGCATTATTTTCCAAATTTTTTTTATTGACGCAGAATTAAAGTTTTGCTCAAGTAACCTGTATCAATGAATAATAAACCCTTGTGTAAAATTTGCATCGTTTTGTGTAAGGTTCTATACGACTGGACAAGCAGCCGCTCGCTCAGGAGTGTTTCCGAACATTCATTCATTTCTTATGTTACGTTTGACCAAAAGTAACATTATTTGTGCTCGCTGATCGCAGAATTAGATGCTCTACAACAATGCTTCCATTCAATGAGTTTTTACGTGAGAGTTACAGTTTTTGAGCAGCAGGCATTCAAAGTTGAGGTTAGCTTGATTTTTCGCAAAGTTGGAAAAAAATCGCTTTTTTTGGCGGCCCGTCGCGCTATTACGGCTGAGTGCATTTTAACTTTAAGGTAGCTCATTCGACGCAGAATTTATTGATCTTTAATTTACTTTCTATAATATTTTCACTTATAACGCACCCTTTCAAGGTTATCCGTGAAAAACAAAACAAAAATGCCGAAATTTAGAGTTTTTTGTTGCGATTTTGACGGTGAGCGTCCCAGAAATTGTTTTCGGGAAGCTTCGGATTCGTGTTCAGCACCCCAAAAACCATATAAAACCGTTCAGAAAAATTCTACACCACTCTTTGCACCAAACATCCCTTCTGAGGCACCTGGTGACTGGACTAAAACCGATTAATCACTATTCCACGCCGGAAACTCAAAAGGATAACTCGATCTTCTGCTTAATTTCAAGACTTAATTAATTAATTAATAAATCAAGAGAAGCGAGTTTTTAATAGGCAAGAAAACAAAATGGCGATTAATCATGCGGGCTTTCCTAATTAGGGATTTTAAGACGGTGTGAAGAAAAGCTCGCAAACAAGGAACCATAAATATCCGTAAACCGTCCTCGTGAAGGAATTCGGCTGCTCTCATTACTTCGTTGTCAAATAAATACAATTCAGCAGTTCGTTTGTTATTCTGTCCTGTTACATATTGCCCCAAAAAGCTGCGTTGAATAAGTTTAAGACTTGAGCGTTTTTTTGACAAACAAGTGGATAACGTATTTTTAACACTTCAAAATGGATTAGACGTGATAAAGTAATTCCAACGAATAAATCACAAGAGATTTAGGATGGAAGCTATGGATAATCGAATTTCAATGATACGACAGAAAGGAAATCGTCCCAAATAGAATTACGTGAGGGTATCATTTTGGTGTTAGGTAATTAGTTTGACTCACACGGTGTGGCTTACGAAGGTAGTTAGTAAACAATGAATCATCAAAAGTCTCCTGCAGTCGCGCAGTTGCAAGGCTGCAGAGGTACTAAAGCGGTTTTATACTAAAATGTTATAATGTTGGTGAATTTTCACCTCGGAATGCCCAAAACCACGTTGACGTCAACTTCCGAGCGGAAACACGCAAGAGAGAGTGATAATGTGTCTCAATTTAGTGGGGGAGCTCACATTTTCACGTTAGCGGAGTGTCCGAGCTTGAAAGAATGGAAAAATTTATCCCCAAGGACAGTAAAGAGGATCTGTGCAAACCAAGTTTGGCCACCAGAGTGTCACGAAAGAAAATTTTTTACGCGAGGGTCGCCCAGGTCACTCAACTTTAGCTGGTAGGGAAGGGCGGCTACCTTCAACCATGGGGTACCTTCAACCACTGGCGATTTGTCCGCCATGATGAACGTTTTTAGGGCTGAGAAAATTACGAAAGGAAGAAGAAGTGAAGAAGACATTAGAGAGTTTTTGCAGACCTTTCCACGAATCCGTAGCAGGAAATCCGTATGGGCTGTCTAGGCCGACCATGACTGGAAGCTAACCACCTCAACCACCCCACTACAGATTCCTTACGAATCCGTATGGAAAAATTGACTACTAAAGTGACGCGCACGTTGTTTTCACTCTCACATACCTCAAGAAAAAATGGTCGCCGTGAAGTTTTGACTTGTTGCGTTTGAGTATTTCACAAGTATTAAATACTTGTAATAAGAAATTTTCTTATTACAAGTACGAGGACTCCTACTGCCACTCGGTTTTTTGTGAAGAGGAAAATGGATGAAAATCCAAAAAAAATGGTCGCCGTGAAGTTTTGACTTGTTGCGTTTGAGTATTTCACAAGTATTAAATATTTGTAATAAGAAATTTTCTTATTACAAGTACGAGGACTCCTACTGCCACTCGGTTTTTTGTGAAGAGGAAAATGGATGAAAATCAAAAAAAAAAGGTCGCCGTGAAGTTTTGACTTGTTGCGTTTGAGTATTTCACAAGTATTAAATACTTGTAATAAGAAATTTTCTTATTACAAGTACGAGGACTCCTACTGCCACTCGGTTTTTTGTGAAGAGGAAAATGGATGAAAATCCAAAAAAAAAAGGTCGCCGTGAAGTTTTGACTTGTTGCGTTTGAGTATTTCACAAGTATTAAATACTTGTAATAAGAAATTTTCTTATTACAAGTACGAGGACTCCTACTGCCACTCGGTTTTTTGTGAAGAGGAAAATGGATGAAAATCCAAAAAAAAGGTCGCCGTGAAGTTTTGACTTGTTGCGTTTGAGTGTTTCACAAGTATTTCTTATTACTAGGGTTGCCTGATGAGAGAAAAGGAAAAAAAGGACATCAAGATATATAACGTATAAATTACAAAATGCACATACTATATTATAATATAATTATAAGGTAAAGGTTTTTCATCAATCAGATGGATGATGGTTTGTTACCTACCTAATCGGGTATTATCATATGTTGAATGTTGAAACTAAAAACTTGAAGTGGATTCTATTCCTATTAGAATTAGATCATTTTCTATAATATAATGATATTATATTATAGAAAATGTAATAATATTATAGAAAATATAATAATATTATATTATAGAAAATGATGTAATTCTAATAGGAATAGAATCTACTTCAAGTTTTTAGTTTCAACATTCAACATAATATGTTGAATGTTGAAACTAAAAACTTGAAGTAGATATTATTATAATACCCGATTAGGTAGGTAACAAACCATCATCCATCTGATTGATGAAAAACCTTTACTGTGGGGACATGTAGTCAGTTCCTCTCATCCACTGAGAGTTCATCAGAGAAAAATTTTCTCTGATGGAATGAGAATATTTAATATTCTCTCGACGTTGGCATTATGGGCAGGAATGGCGAAAACAATTTGGCACAATTTGAGAAGCTGTGAGTGTTTCTCTGATTGGTCGACAAGATGGAAATATTCACACCATCTTTGACTGCAGTTCATGGCTTTAAATTTAGTGAGAAATTAGATTTAGGGAGAAATTTCTCCTTCAGTCTTTCAGTCAGAAAATCTTCGACTTCCTCCAACGAAGCTAGCACCTCCAAAACTGAGTTATGTTTGGCTTCCAATTTTTTAATCTTTTCATTGAAAGAAAACATTAATGAATGTAGAAACCACAAGTCACTTTCATTTTCTGGCTATTCAAACAGATTTTTTATTAGGATAGGAGGGTTGCTCTGAGACATAAAATACGACGCCAGAGGTTCATACATTTGAAGCACACGATTTATGCAGGGAAACAACGACAACCAACGGGATTTGGAGTGGCGAAGAAGCTGCCTGTATTCGATGTCAACGCCCACGATGGACATAGGTTTAACAAGAACAAGATTTTTTCTAAGCAGGCTGTTCCAGATAGGTAGGTAGCCCAAACGATTTTCAGATAATTTCGAGGTAATTTCAGAAAATGAGAGATTTAAAAAAAAAGAGAACATTTGCCCGAAAAATGAAAAAAGAGAGGACGCCCGGACAGGGTGTGAAAAAGAGGACATGTCCGGAAAAAAGAGGACGTCTGGCAGCCCTACTTATTACAAGTCCTACGAGGACTCCTACTGCCACTCGTTTTTTTGTGAAGAGGAAATGGGTGGAATAAAAATTTCCAATTCATCCATCGAGTGTAGAACAGAATAAAACAGAAGAGAACAAAGCGAACTGAGAACAAAAAATAACAAAGCAGAATACAAGCCCGTTTGTTTACAAGATAACATCTTGAGGTTACAACGGGGTTACACAAGCGTCAGGTTATGTTGCTTTTCATACAGATTTCTATACTGATTTGGTAACCCGTAGGAATAAGGATTCTTACCGCCTACTGCTACAGATTCCTTACCGATTTGTCCTCGCGCATGCGCACTCCCCCTTTCCTTACAGATTCGTACTACGGATTTCCTCCTACCGATCGGTGGAAGGGTCTGCAAAAACTCTCTATTGTAACCGTATTTTGGAGGTTTCAGCTTATTTGTGTGGCTTGCTGCAGTTTAAAACGTGTTTTCTAGCGATGCAAGGTTTGTAAAATCACAATTTTTGTTGCTCTGTTGTACATGTCAGGATATGTATTAACTCTGCATCATTAGATTCATAATTTACTCTAGTTTTAGGAACAACTTGAGTTTTTCTGATTGCATGCTCTCTTTGAAGGTCAAGTCACACTTAGTTCAAAAAGTGAGGGTGGGGTAGATTCAACCAGAACGAAGTGGGGTACCTTCAACCACTTTTTTGAGTGGTTGAATCTACCCCATCTATTGGTAGGTACCTTTCAAAATTGCTTAGTTATTCTGAATTCCTATTGTTCTTTGTGATGAAACTAGTTATTAGTCAAAGCCGTCATGCAATAAAAGAGAGTGCACTTCTGTGCACAGAAGTAATGAAGAATGTTTTCAAAAGAGTGGGATATTTAGTTTTAGAAAAATGAGAGAAATAAATTAGATATACAATGAGCTCCGTGTCGAGTGTTTTTATTCAAATTCCGTTCAGATTTATTATTCAGCGCTCTGGTTGCTCTGTGCCCCAACTACTTGGTGACGTCACGTGCCCTCCGCTTTCATTTCAAAATCTCCGACATTTCTAAAACAGTTCTGCACGTAATTATATAGATTTTCGAACTAAAAATTTATGTAGGGGGGTTTTATAGGGTGCTGAATCCGAATATGTTGTTGGAAATTATGAACCTTTTAAGACCTTTTCAAGGAGCCCATTGAGTTTATTTTTGAAGCTGAAGTATTCTGTTTCATTATTGTGGTGCAAAAAAGCACCTTTATTAATACCTACTAGAGAAGAAATGAACTCATTTTACCAAGGCTGATTTAATATTTTATCAAAATTTGATGAAATATTAAATATAATATATTTAATATAAAGATATTCATGCGTTTTAATGGGTGTACTCGTTCACCTACCTACCCTATGAAAGTGGTTGAAGGTACCCCACATCATGGTTGAAGCTACCCCGCTGGTGGGGTAGCTTCAACCAAAAAACAATTTTTTTATGGACATAAAATACGGGTATTTGCCTCTGTTTTTATAAGGATTTTACTATTTAATCGTTCAGGGCAATAGTTAAACTGATTGTAGAAGGGAAAACCAATTCAATTTTCGCTAATGCAGAACAGAAATATCAGAATAAGCAAAAAGTGGTTGAAGGTAGCCGCCCTTCCCCTACATATTCAAGTCCCCAACAGATCCAAATGAATTCTTAATACTGATCCGCTCGGGCTGAAATTTCTAGTAAACTTCCGTCTGGGTGACGTCGCGGCACTGTAAAAGTTTCAACTCCATATCTCTCGCCAAGTGCTAAATTCTTTCCATTGTTCGATTTGTCTCAGCCAAACGCCAATCCACGACGGAAATACATCGCGAGATTTTCGAAACGCAATAAGTCGCCAATCCGTGGCAAAATGGTGGGATTTGTTTTTTTGAAGGTCGATAAATGATGCAATGGGTGCAATTGAGCATGCCATAATTATAGTCAAGCAATCATCGCTATAGCATGCTTCGTCAACGTGCATACTAGAGACTATCCGCACACCTCCCAATCCGCGCATGCGCAATCGCACTCCGTTATCGGTAATCGATGCGTTATGAGAAAGATCGATTGTTCGCTACGCGTTTCAATCGATGTTGCCTTAACTTCCAAAACCCGCCTCTTGAAACAATGGAGGGCGGTTTTTCATTTTCTTTATCAAATTCTTTGTTTTTTACTCGGAAAATATTTAACCCCCTGGGATCCTTCAAAAATCCCATTTTTAGCCCCAAGAAAGCCCTATAGATCGCCACAGTGAAATCGGATCGTTCCGGGACCCCCTAAAATGGATTTTACGTCCAAAAGTACTTCGAAAACGACACCTAACTCGATCCCATAGCCAAAAGCCTTCAAAACCCCTCCAGTAGCCCTCTTTTAGCCCCATAGCGCCCCACGGGTATGGGCGATCGGACTGAAAACCTTGTGGGCACAACTAGATGGTAAACCAAGTATTCTGTCAAAATTTCAGAATTTAAAGAAAATTCCTACTGCCAAAAACGGCCCGGACGGCGGACGGACCTTTCGGATTTAGAATGTAGACCTCTTGAAACTGATAATGTCAAATTTAGAGGCCGATCCGAGTCGTCGACCTCCGTCGCGATTACATAGGGATCCCATTTTTAGCCACTTGAACGCCCTATAGATCGCCACAGTGAAATCGCATCGTTCCGGGACCCCCTAAAATTGATTGACACTTGCCTCGCTTTTGATTTCCACTACACCACAGTCGATCCTCTGCTCGCGCTTCGAGTGTCTGGACATCTTCTAACGCCTTTTTGGACAGCCCCGAAATCCGACAACACCTCGCAGAAATAAACCGACAACGGAATATAATTTGGGTTGAAAAGGAAAAAAATAACTTCTAGGCCCCGGTCGAGTTGACATTTTGGTTTTGGAATGAAACCTCTTGATCAGAGAGGCTAGATGTGATTCGTTATTCACAGTGTATCCACATGGGAGCAGTTCAAAATAGGAAACCGCCTCACTGTCTGGCATAACATGGCCGTGACGATAATCGAAGGTGATGGAACATCGAAACGAAGATCGAACATCGAAACATTACCGATAAAAAAGTGCGATTGCGCATGCGCGGATTGGGAGGCAGGTGTGCGGATAGTCTCTAGTGTGCGTAGTGGGGCGACAGAAGGTGGTTGAGAGTGAAACGTTTATTGCTTCGTAGCTTTCGGCCAACAGGGTGCCATCTTCAGGGTTAACAAGACCTTAGTGTTAGCGACAGTAATGACTAAAATATTCGTAATTTAGTTGTACAGGCTTACTTATTAATTGATTAGAGGTGCCGTTTCTGCGCGCCGCACTCCTCCGACGACGTGTTGGCCGAAAGCTAGAAAGCAATCTCAACCACCTTCTGTCGCCCCACTAAACACCCGGCTGAAACATGCCAAGAAGGTACCCCAAACAAACCAATAAAGTGGTAACCTACCGCGACCCAAACAGAATAGTCTTTTGCGCCCCTGCGTTGTTACCAACAATACACAATAATACAATTTGGTTTTTGGCGGGGCAGGTCTACGAAGCAGGCCATTCTGAGGTTTTGTATCGAATTTGTATCGAATTCCTTTGAATGTGCGGAATATGCCTCTGCTACTTTTGTAGACGTAGCCAAGTGATTTGACTGCATTCCACACCAGCTCGTTATCGACAAGTTAGCAAAATATCATTTTTTCGGACGGGGCTTTATAATATATCGCTCATCTCAAGCAATCTCACAGGTCAGGCTGTTCATCATGGAAATCAAGTTTCTTACCAGTCAGGTATGGTGTACCTCAGGGTTCAGATTTGGTTCCCACACTTTTTCTTATTTTCATAAATGATTTGCCATCAGGTCTACATCCTCTTGAGACCCTTCTGTATGCGGACGACACTTCTGTCGTGACGATAAACGCATCTCTTGCGTCACTGACTCTGACAAACGAAGGGTCTAAAAAATAGATATCGGGGTGGTTCGCTAGAAGTTAACTCTCTGTTAATGAGACGAAAACTGAGACTCTTTACTTTGGGTTGCGAGACTTGTCATCCTTGGTCGAAAACCCCCCAAGCGTTAGATTTCTGGGAGTATTGGTGGAACCAAAGCTGAACTGGAAGCAACACCGTGAGAACCTTGAATCTAGGTTAAATTCTATTGTTTTCCTCCTGCGTAGATTACAGGAGAAGCTACATGAAAATGCAGTCGTAGCAGCATTCCATGCTGATTTTATGAGTCGTGCAACTTATGCCCTCCTCTGTTGGGGTCATGCCGCGACGGCTGCCGCATTTTCACATGCCAACGCAGGGCTGTACGAGTAGTCGCTGGGCTGAAGTACCGACAGGATTGTAAGCCAGCCTTCATAAGATTAAACATTTTGACCATCCCTGCGGTTTACATACTCGAAGCTACGTGCTACGTTTTCTCCAACTTACACGAGTATCATACCTCCACTCATGGGTATAGAACACGGCATGGGAGTGACTTGCTGGTGCTTTATCATCGCTTTAAATCATCCCGCATTAGCAGTTCATGGTGGGGTATTAAATTTTTCAATGCCATCCCTAAAGAGTTGCAGTGAAATTTACTACAGCAAACGTTATGCCAAAACTTGTCAAGTTTTTAAAATCCATCGCACCCTTTGACTTTAATGAATTTTTCCTCAGTATAAAGAATGTAAGAGAGCTCTAGTTAGGCATAGGTTTTGGAAATTATTACAAATAACTTGTTCATGTGTTGTTGTACGTACTGCTGTATTATTGAAGTTAGTTTATGTGAGCTGTAATTTTGTATGGAAATTTTGACCTTGTCTTTGCACTCTGTGTTCTTGGCAATAAAAACTCTTGATTTGATTTGATTTTGATTTGGAGATGGACCATTTCGCCTGCAGTGGGAGATAAAGGAGAAAGCACAGTTTTAGTGTGTTAAACCTTTATTTGAAAAGACAGTCTGAAGGTACTAAAAATCGAAAAGTTGATCGGCTATTTTTCGTGAGCATGCATTGAGGATTCATTTGAAAAGCAAGAATGTATACCCAAGGCCGTACCCAGGAAAAATTTTCGGGGGGGGTTGTGGCACCAGGCGGGGTCTGGAGGCCCTACCCAATAAAACTTCAGAAAAAAACGCTGCAAATTTTACACAAGGGTTTATTATTCTTCGATATAGGTTACTTGTACAGACATTTAATTCTGTCAATGAAAAAAAAAAAATAATTTTTTTTTTAGATTTTTATATTCCAAAAAAAATTTTTTGGGGGATTTTTTCTTCAAAAATGTGTTTTTTCAAAAATTCTTTATTTTTTTACTCGAAAAATATTTAACCTCCTGGGATCCTTCAAAAATCTCATTTTTAGCCCCATGAAAGAAATAGTATTTCTATATTATAGATTGCCACAGTGCAATCGGATCGTTCCGGGACCCCCAAAAATGGATTCTACGTCCAAAAATACTCAAAAACGACACCTAAATCGATCCCATAGCTAAAAGCCTTCAGAAAACCCCTCCTGTAGCCCCATTTTAGCCCCATAGCGCCCCACGGGTTTGGGCGATCGGACTGAAAACCTTGCGGGCACAACTAGATGGTAAACAAAGTATTTTGTCAAAATTTCAGGTTTAAAAAAAAAAAAATTCCTACTGCCCAAAACGGCCCAGACGGCGTACGGCGGACATTACGGATTTTGAATGTAGACCTCTTGAAACGGATAATTATCCATTAATGTCCATTAATGTCAAATTTTGAGGCTGATCGGAGTCGTCGACCTCCGTCGCGAAAACATAGGTGTACCTATTATTCCAAGAAAAACCAAAATTGTCAAATAGGTAACCCATTTTTAGGCCATTTTAAGCTTTCATTGACAAAAGTTAGAACGACACTAAGTATATAAAGGGGGTTGTGGCACCAGGCGGGGTCCGGAGGCCCTACTCAATAAAACTTTTAAAAAAATTGTCAAATAACCCATTTTAAGCTTTTATTGACAAAAGTTAGACAAAAGTTAGTGTCACTAAGTATATAAATAATAACATAAAAATAATTTCCCCTGTTAATTTGGTGACTAGGAAAATAAATAGATAGACAATACAAATAGACTCAACATTGTTTAACATATAAAAACATATTGAACATAGAAAAACAACCTACAGAATATAGTCAGGGATTTGCAAAGTCGAATGGCGGTCATTTTTCGTGCTGCTACCTATCGTAATACATAGCGCCAAACTACAATGTAGCATGTCATGCTTTACGGCAACTTCCGTAATGGAACGTTTGGGTCTACGCCGTTAGCGGCGGACCGCGTCCATCCACGTACGCGAATGGGTTTGTAAAATTGTAATACATTTTATAAATTATTTACGTATACTTTTAACTAGAAATTGTTTTGTACTCTTCCTTATTTACCTATGAAGATCAATTATAACTTGAGTAAATGTAATTCCTATGTGTTTGAAAATGCTTATTTTTGGGAAAATTTCGGGGGGGGTTCCAACCCCTCTGACCCCCCCCCCCCCCCCCCCCCCTGGGTACGGCCCTGTGTATACCTACGTGTCGATTTTGGAACGGTGAAACTGATTGATTTTTTCACGAAGAAGTTCGTTTTTCTTTTTTTTAGTCGGCGTTTTGAAATTTGTACGGGGTTACATACATACGCTATTAAGTTTTATGTATGTCTCGTTTTGGATTGACAGAAGAACGTTGGTGAATCGGTAAATGGGCGGATGAGCGTGATGTATGTAATTCACCCATGCGCTGTTTTTCACCTCCATACCTCTCCAGTCTATAATAATAATTATTATAGACTGGAGAGGTATGGAGGTGAAAAACTAATTATTATTATTATTAGTTAGCCAACGTAACTTAATTTTTTAATTTTTTTTGTTTTGTTTAGTTTTTACTAACACAATGGCACTAATTATTTCTTTTAATTTCCTTGCCATTATTAGTACTATATTCAAATAATGATATAACTCTATATAAATATATCCTTTTCCACCCCTCCACCCCTTATTTTTCAAAAAGGCAAAGAACTTGTTGTTCAACGCTTTTCAAAAGCATTTTCCCGGATATTATAAACAACCCTCATTGGGTGAGTTCTCAAAATGTACTGTTCACAACATAATACTCTAATTGAAGAGTGGTTGCCCTCAGCCCCTGAAGATGTCATGTGGTACAATGGTGAAACGTTGGAGAGCTAATAAAAATATCGAGCAATACAAGCCTTCATACAAACATTTCACCTGAGTGGACATATCGTTCGAAGCTGAGGCTACAAATGAATAAGCAAATTGCTTTATACTTTGATGGTTCTCACATAACCCTATTTTAATTCCTCCATTTAAGCTCGGTTAACGTTCTTAATTGACAATGTGGTATGAAGGAAAATTGGAAAAAGTTATATTCAGCGCTACCAAGGAGCTTTACTGTCACGATGTTAATTTTAATGACATTTTCATGGCTTTATTATGGCACATAAAATCGGAAAGCGTTACCAATAAACAACTACAAAATTCCGTCCTCATAGTTTACTGTAAACAATTGTAGTAACTTCGATTCCCGAGCATCAAACAGCGCTGGAAATAATTAGCACCGCGAAGCGAACAGGGCGGCATGACATTTTCTCACTGGCTTGCAGACTAGTAGGCAAGTTGGGCATTTTCTCAAAACTAATGCCAATTTTATGGCTCAACGAGCGCTAACTGGTTTTTACACAAGGGTTTATTATTCTTTGATATAGGTTACTTGTGCAGAAATTAAATCTTTACACAAGGTTTATTTGATTTGATTGATTATTTATTTGACTTTTGATTATTATTTATTAATTGATTATTATTATTTGATTCTTTGATATAGGTCACTTGTGCAGAAATTGAATTCTGTGTCAATGAAAAAAAAAAAATAATAATAAAAATTAAAAGTGAAATAAAATAAAATAATTTTAAGTAAATAAAAGGATTTTTATAATTCAAAAAAAAAATTCTTTTTTCAAATTTTACCTCCTGGGAACCATCAAAAATCTAATTTGTAGCGCCATGAAAGCCCTATAGATCGCAACAGTGAAATCGGATCGTTCCGGGACCCCCAAAAACGGATTCTACGTCCACAAATACTTCGAAAACGACTCCTGATTCGATCCCAGAGCCAAAAGCCTTCAAAAAACCCCTCCAGTAGCCCCATTTTAGCCCCATAGCGCCCCACGGGTTTGGGCGATCGGGCTGAAAACCTTGCGGGCACAAATAGATAGTAAACCGAGTGTTTTGTCAAAATTTAAGATTTCAAAAAGAATTCCTACTGCTCAAAACGGCCGCACGGCGGACAGACATTTCGGATTTAGAATGTAGACTTGTTGAAACGTATTATGTCAAATTTTGAGGCCGATAGGAGTCGTCGACCTCTGTCGCGAAAACATAGGTCTATTATTCCGAGAATAATAAACCAAAACCATTCAAGGAGCTCATTGATTATTTGAGTAAACAATTTACTATCCAACCCAGCAGAGGAGTCGTTTTCTCTCCCTCCACCACCACCCCATTTTACTTTCAGGCGCTCAGAGTTTGGCTTGATGCGGATGAAAATGAAACGTTGGAGGCTCATGAAGAGGCGGAGTGGGGGAATTAAAATTACGAATACCCCCCTTAAGCCGATCCCTTTTAATATGAAGACCAGGTAGGGACATTTACATAATATTGTTCACTCGTGGGGGTCGAGTATGAAATTTTTCTCGCTCGAGCGCTCGCCAAGTTATTTAAAATCGTATTTCGTTTGTGGCAGACACTGAGGTTTAAATTGAGTTATTGTGATTCGCGTGGTACTCTGAATCATTTGCGTTCATCGCGGCGAAAAATTTAGAAAAGTGCTCATATTTCCGGTGATTCCTGATAACGATGGGTGATGTCGAGCCTAATGTGAGGTCTCGTTCGTCACTGTAGTATCCCGTTAATTCGTGCATGTGTAGAAACGAGCATCCCGTGGGAACTCCCTGGGGACTGATCCCTTTTCAAGGACTCCCCCCCCCCCTCCAAAAAGGGACTTCTGGAAGCCGGTAGATACGGCGGCACTTCCTTTACACGCGTACCTGTCAATGGAGGCTTTTCGAATGGAAGAGGAGCTCACGTGTAAAGGAATTCATTACGACGCCTACGGGACTTACAGCTTTGAGCCGCCTGGCCTGGGTGTGCTCAGATAGCTCAGTCCATTTGAGAACTGAAAACGACATTGTGCCGGTCATAACCCTCCGGGAGCCAACATCGTTTTGTATATTCACATCCTCACGCCTGAAGGCATTTCTGAATTTTCTCCTATTCCTCTCTTGATTTCCCTCATTAATTTTTACATAAATGGTCGTCATTACTGTTGTTTGAATCAAGGACAAGATATCCCTATCGATATCTAAAAAATTGAGATTAAATTAGGAGGGACCAATAATAATTATTGGTAATAAGGAGGAAAATAATGATTATAATTATAAATAAAATCTGTATCACTAATTCTCACCGGGTCTGTTTCTATCTGACTATCTAACAGAGTATGTCACGAGCCTATTTCTCCTAAGCGATAATAATACGGCGATTTTTTCAATTGGTTCGGCGTCCCGTTTAAAATTCCTTAGGGGAGAAAAATGAAATCTATAAAATCAAATCTTTAAAATCTATCAATCTATCTTTAAAATCAAATCTGTCCCACTAATTCTCACCGTCTATCTGACTATCTGAGTGTGTTCCTCTGCCAATTTTAAGTCCGATAAGCGGGTTGAGCGAAATTTTTGGCGCGCGCAAATTCGTGAAACTAAACAAATTAGAAACTTCTTTCTAATTCTTCGTTGTTTATGGTCTGATTGAGTCGACGCTTCCTCCATATACTAGCTAGAGATCCGAATTTTAATACGAAATCACGAAAAAAACGACTTCCGATGATGAGCGAATTTAGACGGCGAGTTTAATTTGAACGATTTGAAGAGATCTGGCGCGCGTCTTGGGAGGGTGGTTCGGGATGGTGCCAGGGACCTCGAAAATGATGGAAAGAAGGGGTGGGGGGGGGGGGGGGGGTTCCAGGGAACTAAGAAAGGTGGCCGTGGCGGGGAAACTGGGGGGGGGGGACGGGGGACGGTTCATTCTACGGTAATTTCGGATATATTCTGGTATGTCCCCCGGCCAATTTTACGCTTGTTAAACTTAGCGCATTGAGCGACTGTCACTTAGCCAAGCGAAGCAAGGCCTCCTACCCGAATAAGTGCTTGGCCGAGCGAAGCGAAGCCATCTGCCTGATTAAGTGGTTGGCCGAGCGAAGCGAGGCCTTCTGTCTAAGAAAGTGGTGATGCCCAATAAAGTGGTTATGTGTGAGTTCTCAGTTATGTCTGAGTGCTAGTTAATATAATAAATGAAAGGGAAAATGGATGAAGGTTTTTTGAAACACTTACTTATCGTTTATTATTCGGGGAATAATACACCCACACAACCGGGGGGATCTATGGGGCTTTCATGGGGCTGCATATGGAATTTTGGAAGGGTCCCAGGGAAACAATCCGGTTTTTATGGACTCGACGAGTTCTCTTTTGCTATTTGGGGCCCCACCTGAAATACGTGCTCTTAAGGTATTAGGTTTACCTACTCATTTACTCGTCATACTTCATTCAAAGACATTAGTACCAATCTCGTAAAATTTATGTCCACATCTATACCACTAATTCAGACGTTGTCTGTCTGTATGTATGTATGTGTGTCACGAGCCTACTCCTCCTAAACGGTAAGTTAAATACCTACGCCGATTTTTTCTACAGTCTCCACCTCCCAGACATCTCCTGGTGGTAGGGTTGAGAACCCCCAAAAATGCGCGCAAATGAGCGCAAGTGCGCCCAACTTTCCTATTTTAAATGGGAACCCCTAATTTTTTGGCGAATTTAGATTCCTCGGCCAATTTTACGTCCGATAAGCGCGTGGAGCGAAATTTTGGGCGCACGTAAATTCGTGAAACTAATTTCTTTCTAATTCTTCTTTGTTAATGGTCCGATTGAGTCGGCGCTTCTTCCGTATCCTACCTAGAGATCCGAATTTTAATACGAAATCCCGAAAAAACGAGTTCTGACGATGAGCGAATTTAGACGGAGAGTTTAATTTGAACGATTTGAAGAGATCTGGCGCTCGAGAGGGTGGCTTGCCAGGGACCTTGGAAACGTGGAGAGGCATAATAATATCTTTTTGTTTATGGTTCGATTGAGCCGGCGTTTCTAGGCCGAGCGAAGCGAGGCCCCTCTCCCCCAGACAGTGGTTGGCCGAGCGAAGAGAGGCCTTATGTCTGAGTGCTAGTTATTCACTAAATGAGAACTATGCGTTCTTGAGGGTTAAAAAATTCCGGACATGAGGATACATTTAAAACTAATTTCCGTCGCAGGGTTGGATCTCACGTTTACCACTAGGGGCTCACCCCTGGAGCAATTATCTTTGAAGATCAATCCACCCTCGAACAGCCCACACAGTAGGTACCTACATATTGGATTGTAATTGAGACCAGTTTGCTATTTACGCGCTTTGGCTTTATTAGATTCGAACAGCGCTGGGAAATCGTCATTGGAAGAGGGGGATTAAATTGCAAGGGTCGTGGTATAACGAAGAGTGATGATCTTCACCCTATACGGTTTTCTGGTGAATACGCTTCCGTGTCATCCTTTTGCTAGTCATGGACGTGGAAAACGGATGGATGAGGGAAATTTTGGTCAATAAATGAATACAGAATGTCGCTCAAAGATTTCGAAGAATCTGGCACGAAGTCGTGATGTCTGCGCGACAACCAAAGAAGTATCAATAAATCTACAGCGCTCTGTCGTAACTTTTTGACGTCTTTTGTCAGTTGAAATGTTCGGTATAACTGTGCCCTTTACGATCGATCTCTTTGTCGTTAACCTTTAATTCACGAAGGGTTTGTCCTCAGGCCTTTGACGTTGTCATTGATTTAGTCATACTAAGCCGCTAAGCCCTTTCAAAATTCTCGTATCATCCCCAGATTTTGCTGGCGTCCATTGTCAGGCACCTACGATAAATAGAGTAAATACAGACGGCTCCAGGATGTGTAATAGGGACGGTGCAGGAACGTATGTATAGCCCGCAGCTCAAATGGGAGAGCGCCAGCCCACTGGGCAAGTGGGCTACAGTATACCAGGACGAGCTCTATGAGATAAAAGCATGCATGGCTGAGAGTGAGAGGAGAGCCCTTGAGAGAAGGAGGATCCACATATTCTCAGATAGCTAAGCTGCTATGAAATCACTAGCGGGAACATCTAACAACTCAAAACTGGTACTTGACTGCTGGGAGTCCATCAAGCGTTGAGGCTTCCAATGATGATTCTCAGATGGGTCCCTGATCACGCTGGTATTCCAGGGAATGAGAAGGCAGACGCCCGGGCCAGACAGGGGCCCAACGAGGATCCCAACTCGTTTTACGTGTCAAAGGGGCGCTTTCCCGCAATGTTGTTGGCCAGCGGCAGCGATCACAAGTTGTGATTCACAACACAGCGGGAGATGGGAAAGAAACCCCGCATCAGCAGCATGGACACACCATGTTGGCTGCAGCCATGGGCTAGACCGAAACAGGACGAATGTACGTCTCCACTTACGGCGGATGCAACTCAGAATCATAGTGGGTCTGTACTAAGGACACAGGAGCTTCACAAAGCATTTAAACAGGATAGTGGCCATAAACAATGAACCCGCTCGAGCTTCTGCGGAGATGAGGAGACAGCGGTTCACCTATCTTTGCGTGTGGAGAGATACCTACTGACGCAACAGGTAGGGGGAACTACTGAACCTCTTCAAGGGCACAGAACTCCTACCATAGTAACTCCGAGAGGCAGCACAACGGGTCTACAGGCCTAGGTGCGGGAAGTGGGGCGAACTTCAGGAAATTTTACACTAGGGTTTATTATTCTTTAATATAAATAGGTTACTTTTGCGAAAACTAATCGGCCCGGGAACCGAATGTCGACTAATACTTTTTTCTGAAAGAACTTGATAATTTGAAGCCATAGCAGTGAGTTTTGGGCTCCTACGGTGCAATACAAATTTCCAGGGCACTTTCGAAATTCGAATCTGGAGGGAAGAGTGGCGCTTCCAAGAAGTGCTCTCTGGTGGTCAGCCAATGAACTAAAAGCACGAATTAAGAGAGATTCACGAGATCAGAAAGTGTGAAACCGCAAGGAAAATAGTCGTTCGGATTTGTTCTGACGCTAGCGTGACGGGACAGACCATATTCATGTTCACCAACATAACATAACCAAAAATAAAAAAATTTTTTTGTACACCTACTTTTTGTGCGAGTGCACTCTGGCGGATTAGTTAAAGTGTCACCGCGGGAAAATTCAAAACGCCAAATATTCAATAGTGATTTACTCTGCTCAGACACCTAATTTCTCAGCGCTAACTGTACTGAGTACTTTGATCATTATTAGTTCAACTATGTTCGGTCGAATTTTCCCATTTCTCTGACCTTGCACCCTAGCCCATTCTATGATAAGTAACAGAAAAATTTTTGGAGAAAACATTTTTCATATTCAGAAAATATTTGACCTCCTGGGATCCTTCAAAATCCCATTTGTAGCCCCATGGAAGCCCTTTAGATCGCCACAGTGAAATCGGATCGTTCCGGGATCCCCAAAAATTGATTCTACGTCCAAAAATACTTCGAAAACGACACCTAACTCGATCCCATAGCCAAAATCTTCCAAAACAGCCTTCTCATAGCCTCATTTTAGCCCCATAGCGCTATCTTAAAATCTGTCTAAATATTATAAGGGAAATATAGGTAAAATCAAAGTTAACTACGGTGTTCAAGGAGGTCTCAAGAATAAATCCCGACCACGAACGCGCTGCGGGAAAAGTTATACTCTAAATTAGGTACCTACCTATTCACAAAGCCTGTTTTGATGAGACCATGTTTATACAGTTGCCACTCCTCTCAGCGATTGAATCAAAAGATTTTGTTTCTAATATGTATTCAAGAATAGAGTACACTGCATATTGTTTGTTAAAATGTCCTGCCCAAAAGCCGATTTTTTGTCGCGCTAAATCGGTGTTCTGACACTGTGCGACGCGACGAGCTTTCAATAATAATTATTGAAAGCTCGTCGCTTACAATTATTGTAAGTTAATCGTTTTTGAAGTGCTGAAAAACATTGGCAAGTTCCGTAGACTGAGCAAAAGGGCTCGATGGTGCTTATATTCGTTTTGTCGCGCATTTATAATTGCATTTCTTAATTTTCATGTTAATAAGCGTTACATATTTGAAGTTGTTAAGCTAATAAAAATTTGAAGAAAAATCTATGTGACATCCATGTAATGAGACATTTTGGTAAAAATCAACATTTTAAGAATTTTCCGATTATTCAGAGAATGATGAACACTTGAAATCCTGCGAGTGACCAGCTTTTCAAAGCCGCACATCGATTTCAGTTAATCAATGAGGGGCAGGGGTATCAGGTGGAAGTAGCTGCTTGTGCATGTACTCAGTGAGATGGCTTGTCAGGCACCGGGGAAAATCCTCCGGACATAAAACCCAGGTGTCCCGGCATTTCACCCCAACGTCGGGGTGGTCAGCTGTTGTCGAAGAAGATGGAGAGCCCAACTCCGACCGGACGGTACCGGAACGGGAAACAAACAGGGATGAAATTCCGCTTGATCTATCGGACAAATTCACCCTTTGGTGACATGATTGGGGCGGTTCTGACATGAAAGAACCCATACAGGAGATACCCACCCATCTAGGCACATTGTGCCTCTACCCCGTTTATTGCTGGGCTTGATTACTCCGCTTCTATAAGCTTTGCTAGAATGATCCTGATCACAATGCAGCCCCATTGAAAGACTCACAGTTCGTTCGTCACGGTTGTGCACGTACTTGTCTCAAGTGTGCCTGGCCCTCTGCTTCACAACTATACTGCTGCTGCACTTCAAAATTTGAACTAGTGAATGAGTGTAAATAAAGAAGGACCTGACGCACTGAAGGTCAGCTTCCGCATCCTGACTGGTAATTCTTGATGGTGAAAGGAAGTGAGCAGAGGGAAGGAACAGCTCCGTAAATTAATTTATGGGATGTTTCAAGATGTGGGTGGTGTGCTCAGTAGGGGCAAGCTTATGTCACTCAGAGCATCCACTCACATTTCTACCTAAAGAAGCTGTGTTTTTATTTCAGCTATTAATTTTATAGAGGCTGAAGACAATAATAGATAGGTAATAGATTTCCGCTTTTCAACGCTGCAATAAATTGAGCAAGGTATTAATAGGAAAAACGCTGCAAATTTTACACAAGGGTGTATTATTCTTTGATATAGAAAAATTGAGCAAAAAATAATTCTGAGTCATTAAGAAAATAATTTTGACAAAACTAAAAAAAAAAAAAAAGAAAGTATTCTGTACAATGTTTGGACAGATGTGGGGCCTCGAATAATGAAGTATGCGTCTAAAATTAATCGGAAAACGAGTACTTATATAACTTCATAGGATCCTTCAAAAATCCCTTTTGGAGGCCCATGAAAACCTCGTAAATCCTCACGGTGAAATCGGATTGTTCTGGGACTCCCAAAAATGGATTCTACGTCCAAAAATACTTCTAAAATGACGCCCCACTCAATATCATACCCGAAAACCATCAAAAACCCCTCCCGTAGCCCATTTTTAGCCCCATAGCGCCCCACGGGTTTGGGCGATGGGGCTGAAAACCTTGCGGGCACAACTAGATGGTAAACCGAGCATTTAGACAAAATTTCAGATTTAAAAAAAAAAAAAAAAAAACTGCCAAAACGACACGGACGGTGGTCAATAAAAAAACTGTATTTTCGTTGTTTTTTTTTTTTTTTTTTTTTTTTTTTTTTTTTTTTTTTTAATAAAAAAAACATTCATTGTTTGGACAGATGTGGGACCCCCCCAAAAATGGATTATGCGTCCAAAATTACTCGGAGATCGACACCTCATTCGACCATCAGACATTCAAAAGCCCCTTTGTAGCCTCAATAAAGCCCATAGATCCCCGCGGTGAATGTTCGTCCTCTGAGAGATTCAGATCGAGACGTACATCAAATAGTCCAGGCTAACGGTGTCATGAAAGGCCATTTTGGAGAAAAAAATAGCGGCTTTAGTTTTATGACTGATCTTTATGTTTTCAGGTGTGCTGAATCCGAATCTGAAGTTTGCCGCGCGCTATCAGGCCCGGAAGGAGCCTAAATTTGACAATTTAATTAAATTTCGTGGTTTTCTCTCGTTTTTTCTTCATAAAAATCGTGGTAATAGTTTTTAATTCTTGATGTTATGGTACTTATGTTTTCAGGTGTGCTGAAACCGAATTTCACCACCCCCACCCCCTACGACCCCAACAAAGCCCCTAAATTGAACAATTTAGTTAAATTTCATCGTTTTTCTCAGTTTTTCGGCAATAATAATCATACTGAATGTTATTAATTGCAAATCCGCATTGTACTTTATGTTTTCAGGTGCGCTGAATCCGAATTTAACCACCCCGACCCTCTCTGATGCAAATCGGTACTCAAAAACTTGAAAAACATGTCAAAAATACCGATTTTCAACGTATTTTCCTATAAAACGTCGATAAATGTTATCTGTTCCTCTACTTTCAACGTGTGTTGGTGTGCTGAATCCGAATACAACTCCCCTGAGCCCGTATGGGTGACTTACATACTCAATACCATGGGAATGGCAGAATGGTCCAGTTTTTGGGTGTTTATATTTCAATGAAATGGTGTCAAAGAATTAAGTAATAGTGTTTGATTTCCGGTGAATCTCGGCTTTGGAGTGCTGAATCCGAATGTCAAAACCCTCGTTAAACAACGTGGAATGTTACTCCATAAGTTTCAGGTGACAAAATGAGGTAGCAGAGATAATGGAAGTTCGTTAACAATCAAGCAACACATGCACATTCACATTAAGTGGCATGGTGTATCACTTCAGCATGTTATCGTGCTGAATATGTTTTCATTTTCCCTCTTCCCGTATGACTTTTAATAGGACACTCGTTAACATACCTACCTACTTTTATTCACAAAACTGTGGCTGTTGTGGGTGAGGATGTCGATCTCCCAGTCATAATGATAGGAAGAAAGACACAGAGCAACGTGCTCTTCTTGAAGCCAGGAAGAGGAGCAGCTTCATCCTCTTTGTACCATCCACTCACTGCAGTGAATGAGGATGTGGCAGAATCACTCCTCTTTCTTCATGACATCAGTGGGTGCGATGCAACCTCCGCCTTCTGTAACCAAGGGAAGGTGAAATGCCTGAAAACTCTGACGAAGGACAAAGACCTGATGACCATTTGTCAGATTTTCAACGACCCACAGGCTGAGAAGAAAGAACTAGTCGAGGCTGGGGAACGATTTATTGTTACCCTATACGGAGGTTCCCACCACATCACCCCCTTGAATAGGTTGCGCTACAGGCAGTACGTAACGTCTGCATACAAAATCAACTGCAACATGGTCACACTTCCCCCTAACAGTGCTGCTGCAGAGCAGCACATATACCGCACATTCCACCAAGTGCAAGTGTGGTATGGAAATGACAGCGAACCTACTCAATGGGGTTGGGAACCTTGCCGAGACGGACTGCTCCCCATCCTGACTACACAGCCTCCTGCGCCACAAGACCTACTGGCCAAAATTTTGTGTGGCTGCAAAAAAAAAAAAAAAAAAAAAAAGTGCACAGGGAATTGGGGTTAATTGGGGGAATTGGGGCCGACGTGCTGGGTTGCTATGCACAAACCTGTGCAAGTCATGCGAAGGAAGGTGCAGCAACTCGGAACAGGTGGATTTGCTGCAGGAGGAAGAGCTGGAGGGGCTAGTGGCTGAGGACGTGGAGGCTTTCGCCGACGACGAAATAAATCGGGAAGGTAAGAGTACATACATAGAAGTATACAATATAATTTCTATACCATGCTCCACATTATCACAATGCAATCTTTCAATATTTTCTTTTGTAGGCAATGAAGACTCAGATGACCCTCAGGCAGAACCCTCCGCATCAGCCCCTCAGCCAAAACCATCCAGCACACGAGACCCTGTCAGCATTCACGTTATGCCTGGACCTTTCAGCACACCAACTGCCATGCCATCTCACGGTATGTACATTCCTTCAATTCATTTTCACTACATATACGCTTTTGATACATTACACCTTAACACATAGTATGTCCTCCAATTCTTGTCTCAATTCAATTCTTGAACAATAATTTCTATTCTAGACTATGATGACCCCGATCAACCTGGACCATCGACATTGGGAACACTCCCTAGAGAGAAAACTAAAAAGAGGAAGAGGAAGGCGTCAACTGAAGAAAAATATTAGCGATGTGATTTCATTATATTATATTACATTGTGACGTTACGTTATTACATTATCATTTTCACTTCTCCATTGTTTACGAACTTCCATTATCTCTGCTACCTCATTTTGTCACCTGAAACTTATGGAAACATTCCACGTTGTTTGACGAGGGTTTTGACATTCGGATTCAGCACTCCAAAGCCGAGATTCACCGGAAATCAAACACTATTACTTAATTCTTTGACACCATTTCATTGAAATATAAACATCCAAAAACTGGAGCATTCTGCCATTCCCATGGTATTGAGTATGTAAGTCACCCATACAGGCTCAGGGGAGTTGTATTCGGATTCAGCACACCAACACACGTTGAAAGTAGAGGAACAGATAACATTTATCGACGTTTTATAGGAAAATACGTTGAAAATCGGTATTTTTGACATGTTTTTCAAGTTTTTGAGTACCGATTTGCATCAGAGAGGGTCGGGGTGGTTAAATTCGGATTCAGCGCACCTGAAAACATAAAGTACAATGCGGATTTGCAAGTAATAACATTCAGTACGATTATTATTGCCGAAAAACTGAGAAAAACGATGAAATTTAACTAAATTGTTCAATTTAGGGGCTTTGTTGGGGTCGTAGGGGGTGGGGGTAGTGAAATTCGGTTTCAGCACTCCTGAAAACATATATTACCATAACATCAAGAATTAAACACTATTACCACGATTTTTATGAAGAAAAAACGAGAAAAAACCACGAAATTTAATTAAATTGTCAAATTTAGGCTCCTTCCGGGCCTGATAGCGCGCGGCAAACTTCAGATTCGGATTCAGCACACCTGAAAACATAAAGATCAGTCATAAAACTAAAGCCGCTATTTTTTTCTTGTCCAAAACACCGTTTGCCTGGACTAAAAATTCGAAACCACAAAGTTCACAAGACCTTTTAACCGCAGCCTCGCGAGAATACATTGACAAAATAACTGAACTGAGGGAAAGTTTGGCCGAAAATGAGATATCTCTGACGACATTTAATTAGATGATGGGCCAGAAAAATAAACCTGCAAAGGTTATTCTTGGAATAATACACTTATGTAATGGCGACGGAGGTCGAAAATTCCGATCGGCCTCAACATTAAATGTTGAGATTATACGTTTATAAACGTATAAATACGTTGAGATCACTCATTTGTCACTTGTTGTATTGTCAATTGTTGGCTGATAATTCAGGGATACAATTTGCACAAATTGTGCCAACGACAGCTCACCCCAATCATATTTAGCATTCAACTTAATGAGCCAATGTTTTTTTACTTATCGACAGATGTCTACTGAAATTACCCGTAGTGGTATTAATTTTTACGTCCACTTGATACTTAATGGGCCCGGGAACCGATTGTCGACTAATACTTTTTTCTGAAAGAACTTCATAATTTGAAGCCATAGCAGTGAGTTTTGGGCCCCTACGGTGCAATACAAATTTCCAGGGCACTTTCGAAAATTTCAATTTTGAATCTGGAGGGCAGAGTGGCGCTTCCAAGAAGTGAACACCCAATGAACTAAAAGCACGAATTCAGAGAGATTCACGAGATCAGAAAAGGTGAAATCACAAGGAAAATAGTCGTGTGGATTTGTTCTGACGCTAGCGTGACGGGACAGACCAGATTCATGTTCACCATAAAATAACCAAAAATAAAAAAGATTTTTTGTACAATTTCTACTTTTTGTGCGAGCGCACTCTGGCGGATTAGTTAAAGTGTCACAGCGGGAAAATTCAAAACGCCAAATATTCACTAGTGATTTCCTCTGCTCAGACACCTAATTTCTCAGTGCTAACTGTACTGAGTACTTTGTTCATTACTAGTTCAACTATGTTCGGCCGAATTTTCCCATTTCTCTGACCTTGTTCCCTAGCCCATTAGAGCGTCAAAAAAGAATAATGTTGGGATGGTGCCCGTTGAAGTTGGTTTTGAACACCGAATGCCTCGCAAATGTTCGTAGTACTGACTATATTATCGGCACTCACACTTGCCCACATTTCTGGAGGAAAACGTGCACTGTCTCCTATGTACGTGTCATGAATGTTACTTTAATGTAACACTGTACTAATGCTACATTCATGTACTACAGTAGTGGGCGTACTCGAGCGCCGCTACCTACAGAAAAAGAAGTAACTAGATTACACAGGTCTACAAAAAAAGTCACTTCGGACTCGAGAGGTTTCGGTGGTTGCTCTCCATGTTTTGGGGTCTGCTGAACACGAATCCGAAGCCCGTTTTGCGCCATCACGTCCAGTTTTTTTTGTACACCCTCGTTTAACCAGAAAAGGGAAAATTCCCTTAATTTCGACTCTAAGTCGTCTGGTTTCTGTAGGTAATTTTTCTGGGCGTTCTGAGGTACGCTATACTTTGGATCTTTTTGCGCTGAATCGAATGAGACCAATTGCAAGTCGCTAAGATGATTACTTACGGAGATACGACCTCTAGAAGTCATTTTTTAGGTCGGAAAACGCTATTTTTTCCACTGTTTTTTTGCACTTTTCTATTAATACAGTAAAAAATAAGGGTCTGGGGGAATCGCCTCCAACTACAAAGTAAACTGTGGACATTTCGGCGTCAAATACCGCCAACTGCACCTCTGTGAATGCAATAGCCGATTTTTGGCGATTTTTCAAAGATATGAGAACTTTTGCTCTCCCATTTTCCCATTTCCAACTACCTACAAAATTTTCTGGCTCATCTAACTATTCATCCTAAGCTCTTAGACTTACGGTACCCTACAGCATTTTTCGCGCTGAATCGAATGAGACCATTTTCAAGCCGCTACAGTGCATAGTTTCGGAAATAGAAGCTGTGAAAATCATTTTTCAGTCAAAAAATTGTATTTTGCAACTGTTTTGCTCTATCTTATTCTGCAGAACAACATAATATGTTGTTCAACTATATATTATATAGTAGGTAATAACATAATAAGCTACGGGAGAGACGTCTAATTACATAGCATATAGTACTTCATATCAAAATCTAGTCAAGTCCAAGTAAAATCACAATGTCGCACCCACTTACTCAACTGTTCAGGATTTTCTTCGGTTAGCAGCACTATGATTGTCTCGTTGAATGTTCCAACAGTAGTCTGCCATCATGTTCTCATCCCATCGACCCTGGTATCGAAATTCCATGGTTTTCAGGTCTTGGTGAAACCTCTCCCCTTGCTCTTCGCTGTAGTCCCCCAGGTTGTAAGTGAAGCGGTCTATGTGGCTGAAGAGGTGGTGAACTTTAATGCTCATGTTGCACCCAATTTGTTTAAATTTGATGAGCATATTTTCAACAAGTTCCTCGTAATTTTCTGCTTTTCGGTTGCCGGAAATTTTGTATTACTTCAACGAAGGACTTACGAGATTGGAGCTCACTACCTTCCAACGCATCAACAAATTCGGGATCCTTAAAAGTGCTCTAATATATTAGAGCGTATATATACGCGTTCCAACGCAAAATACAATTTTTTGACTGTAAAAATGATTTTCACAGCTTCTATTTCCGAAACTATGCACTGTAGCGGCTTGAAAATGGTCGCATTCGATTCAGCGCGAAAAATGCTGTAGGGTACCGTAAGTCTAAGCGCTTAGGATGAATACTTAGATGAGCCAGAAAATTTTGTAGTTGGAAATGGGAAAAAGGGAGAGCAAAAGTTCTCATATCTTTGAAAAATCGCCAAAAATCGGCTATTGCATTCACAGAGGTGCAGTTGGCGGTATTTGACGCAGAAATGTCCACAGTTTACTTTGTAGTTGGAGCCGATTCCCCCAGACCCTTATTTTTTACTGTATTAATAGAAAAGTGCAAAAAAACAGTGGGAAAAATAGCGTTTTCCGACCTAAAAAATGACTTCTAGAGGTCGTATCTCCGTAAGTAATCATCTTAGCGACTTGCAATTGGTCTCATTCGATTCAGCGCAAAAAAATCTAAAGTATATCGTACCCCAGAGCGCCCAGAAAAATTACCTACAGAAATCAGACGACTTAGAGTCGAAATTAAGGGAATTTTCGCTTTTCTGGATAAACGAGGGTGTACAAAAAAAACTGGACGTGATGGCGCAAAACGGGCTTCGGATTCGTGTTCAGCAGACCCCAAAACATGGAGAGCAACCACCGAAACCTCTCGAGTCCGAAGTGACCTTTTTTTGTAGACCTGTGTTATTAATATAATCAGGACAGTACAGTACCTAGTAAATATTATTTACTACTGTGTTATACACTATAGTGTAGACTGTTTTTCGATCATTATAATCGCTGGTCGAGTTGAAAATTTCAACCCCCACGAACCGATAACTAACCACCACTTACTGCAACAAGTTAGACCTTGAAATAATTTCAAGGCGAGTAGTTTCAAAACCGGTTCAATCCACAATTTTTCGAAATACACTTTTTTCCATTTGTCGCTTTATCACCCTGTGCAGTCTACCGGACCAAATCCGGCTCAATTCAATAGAAAACCCCCTCTGAAGTGACGGTTCAGTGAACCTTTTAATTAATTCATACTCGTTACCAAATTTCTTAAAAATTCACAGCTCGACGGTGAAATTTCCCCATAATTTCCCAAATAAATCCATTTCCCCATTTTAGTTTTAGAGTAGGTGAAATTTCCCCATTTTGGGGAAATTTCCCCATAATCGGCAGCACTCCACCAAACCGGCTCAATCCATGCTTCTCAGTTAAGCCGCTGGGAGCGCGCCGGTCATCGGCGTTGGGCGACCTGGTCCACACTGAAGAAAAATATCGATATTCGATGTATCGATAGTTTTAAAAAATATCGTTTTACTAGGTCGATATATCGTAGAAAAATATCGATATTCGATATATCGTTTAAAAAATATCGATATATCGGATATTAGTCCAAATTTTTAAAAAAATCCATGCCTTTCACGACTTTCGATTACTAGTAAATAAATTAATGTTATAAATTCTTCGAATAACCTGTAATGAGTATGTAATTATTTGTAAAATCATAGAAACAATTTATTTGCTCAGTTTATATTGTTCTGAGAAAACATTCAGTAGGTACATGATTAATATTACATAATATGTTACATAATATTATTAACCCTAGAATGGAAACGCCTCCTTGTCCCCCCATTAAGTAATGTACAGAAAATGTTTCTGCCAATGCACCTCGCTGATCATATTAAATCAAAATCAAAATCAAAGTTTGTTTTGAAATACTTTCAGTACATTTACCTACACGTTCTTTGATCCTATTTCTAGCTGGTGTTCGGATTTACGTCGGATCTCTCTCAAAAATATCGGTTCCCGATATTTTAAAAATAATATCGATATATAGATATATCGGTGGAAAAAATATCGCCCAAAAATATCGATATATCGGCGGAAAAATGTCGATATTTTTTGAGCATCCCTAGGCGATCAGGAAGTTACACATAAAGTACCCGTTTTGATTGTTTTATTGCGTTCGTGATTCATGGAAGAGTATCCGACCCGCTTCGAAAAAGGAAGAAAAATCCCCAAAACTGGAGGGTAATATCCTTCAGTATTATCAAGGGAGAAAAACATCACAGATACGTTGAGTTTGTTTGACTAGTACTTTTTCGCTGTTACCATTGCTAATGGATGTCCCACTGATTTTTCTTCCGAGGTGGGATGTGAATGATTATTATTAAGTATACGTATCGCACCTAGTATAAGTATAATAATTATTAATTAAGCCCTAAACGGTTCAGACCAGGAAGAACAGTGAAAATGAAAAATCTCCCAACGTCCGAGACGGGTGGGTGTTACTGAAACAGTCCTTGGCATAATGACAAGTGTGTCACGGCACCGTTGGTTTGGCCACTACTCACGTTTTGAACAGAAGAAGAAAAAAACCCCATTTACATCAACTCACGCGTTATTTCTAATTGAAGGGAACAGCAAAACATACAACAATCAAGGGAGAGTTGGTGCCTAAGGTCCTTCGTTGTGAACCGAGATGGGGATTTTAAAAATATTTTGCTGAACCTATTACTGCAAAAGCTTAAAAGGGTTTTAAATATTGGGGTGCTTGGGCACTCTATTTGAGAATGGGATATAACCTTTATTTTAATTTTGTATGCGTTCCTAATAGCCCCAGATGTAGCTTTTTCACACGCCCCTTTTATACCCTCGTAATACTCGTGTGGGAAGTCGGTAGTTGTGTTGGAAGATGCTTTTAACTCCTTCAAATCGGTTTATGCTCCTGGTTGGTATAAATTCAACATTTTCGGATTTACGAGTACCAAGGCGCAAAAAAAAAAAAAAAAAAAAAAACTGATTTTAATGAAACCTCAAAGTGGTCTCGAGGGTTAGAATGTGATATTGGGCTGTCATTTCATGATTAACTCACCCCTAGTGGGTGCTCGCTCGCCCTTTGTAGTGTGGGAATGTTTACTGTCGGTTAGTCATGGCAGGGTTCTTTCCCGACCCCATTAACTATCATGGCCCTGTTTATTGCATATTAGCAATGCCGGAGGCCGTTTCAATGGAGTAAAAAAATTCTTATTTCTCTCCTCCCCCTTACAAGAAAGATGCCATGTGTCCGAAATTTTAGAGGGGGTTGAGAGCGGTTGCGGGCTGCATAAGTCGGTCAATCCATGTTTTCACCCTATAGTCCGGTCATATGTCTGAAATTCAAGAAACATGGAACATGCTTTATTAACCGTAGGATTGAAACCCATTTTGCGAGTTGGAAAAGTAACTGTCCGACGCCGAACTAGTGGCCTAACGTACAACAGTTGAGGACGCCGCACTAGTGGCCTCACGGTAAAACAAGTGAGGACGCTGAACTAGTGGCCTAACGTACGATAGGTGAGGACGCCAAACTAGTGGCCTCAACGGTAAGACAAGTGAGGATGCCAAACTAGTGGACTAACGTATATTTGTATATTAGGTACGTAATATTTAAACGTGACACTCCCGCGTCTCCCTCACGGACTAACGTTTTAGGGCAAATAGGTCACATTCTGTAAGATGAATGGATAGGTGACCACGAAAAACGGATACCGTGTCCAAAATTACTCGGAAAACTTCACCGAATTTGATCCTTCAAAAATCCTATTAAATACAAATTTTGTAGCCCCATTGAAGCCCCGTATATCTTCACGTAGTCGGATAGTTCTGGGACCCCAAAAATGGATTCTACGTCCAAAAATTCTACAAAAACGACAACTAACTCGACCTACAGCCAAAACCGTCTAAATAACTCCCCCGTAGGCCTACGTACAGGTCCATAGCAATTAATTAATGGGGCCTGCCCCATATTAGCCCCACAGCCCCACGGGTTTAGGCGATTGGGCTGAAAACTTTGCGGGCACAACTAGATGGTAAACCAAGTATTTTGTCAAAATTTCAGATTAAAAAAAAAAAAAAAATCTGCCCAAAACGGCCCAGACGGCGGACTGACTTTTCGTTTTTGGAATCTAGACATTTTGAAACGAATAATGTCAAATTTTGGGGCCGATCAGAATTGTCAACCTCCGCGTATGCATCCTAGCGTACATATCCCTCACTATTTACCGAACGATAGTAGACCAAAATTCCTTAAAAATGCACTTGTCACATTTCATTTTGTGAGGAGAGTACCACCGCTAGAGCGCGCTAAGAAAAAAACGACTTTTTGGCACGAGAAAAACTCAGCTCTACTATCTAGCTCTCCGATCAACCCGTTTTCCTACAAATTCCATAAATGAAATGATTAATTACAAATACGAATATATTCCTATTTGTAATTCATTTAGTATATATACTAAATGAAGACTATTAACAAATAACTAATTACAAAATTTAGTATTTAATAGTAAATTACAATTGGTTTCAAACGTTCAAATTTTGATCTTCCTCTTCTTTGGTCTCGATGGCTCAGTCTTTGGATGCTAAGCAGAGGGTCCCGGTTGGTCGCAATCAGTCGGTAACTCCACTAGAAGAAGGATTGTATGTAATGTAATTTATAAATAATTTATCAGGTGTCCAGTTAGAACTATGAAACATTCAGTATACAGTGTATTACAAACATGGGGAAAAAGGGATCATAAAGCGTCTGAGGCTGGCAGGGCTGAGTTTCTCGCGTTTTTTGTTCCAAATAATCGCTTTTTTCAGCGCGCTCTAGCGGTGGTTAAATGTGACCAGTGCATTTGAAAGGAAATTTGGTCTACTTTCATTCGGTAAATAGTGAGGGATACGCTAGGATGCATTCTTTTCATGATAGATGCGATTTTAGGGGTTTTCCCTCCGATTTTTAGGTTTTTTTGCGATTTTGGTGTAGGCACTATTCTTGGAATAATACACCACAGAGGTCGAAAATTCTGATCGGCCTCAAAATTTGAAATTATCCGTTTCAAGACACGTAGATGCCAAAAAACAAAACGCTGCAAATTTCACACAAGAGTTTATTATTCTTCGATATTGGTTCATTAAAAAAAAAATCTGCTCATTTAATGGACAGATGAAGGACCTAGGGACCTCGGAAAATGGATTATGCGTCAAAAATTAAACAGAAAACGACACCTTATTTGACCTGGGGTCTATCAAAAATCCATTTGTAGTCCCATGAAAATCCCATAGATCCCCACACAGTGAAATCGGATCGTTCTGGAAACCCCAAAATGGATTCTACGTCCAGAAATACTTTGAAAACGACACCCCACTGCCGAAACCCTTTTTAAAAAACCTCCCGTAGCCCCTTTTTAGTCCCACAGAGCCACACGGGATTGGGTGAGCGGTCAGAAAAGCTTGCGGGCACAACTAGATGGTAAAGAGATAATTTTGCCAAAAATGTCACAATTCCTACAGCCCAGGACATTTGATTTTTGAAATCCGCGAGTCGTGAAACGGATAATGGCAAATTTTGAGGCAGATCAGGCCATAGGTGTATTATTCCAAGAATAATAAACCTTAAAGTCCGTAATAATAAAGTCCGTTAATAAATTCCGTCCGTAGAATCCATTTTTGGGGGTCCCAGAACTATCCGATTTCTCTGTGGCGATCTACAGGGCTTTCATGGGGCTACAAGTTGGATTTTTAAAAGGATCGAAGGAGGTCGAATAAAGTGTCGATTTCCGAGTAATTTTGGACGTAAAATCCATGTTTTCGAGGTCCCACATCTGTCCAACATTGTGCAGAATGTTTTTAATTTTAATTTTTTAACAATTTTTTTTAATGAAACAGATTCAATTTTTACACAATATGTAAAATGGTTTATATTATAAACCTATATCACAGAATAATGAACCCTTGTGTAAAATTTGCAGCGGTTTTTTTTTTTTTTTTTTTCAAACTACCATAATATAACTCGACTACTAGCTCAGTCACATTACGAGTTAGTTAGTTTTGACCATGTAATTATTACATACCTATTCAGTAATAGCCACGTCCTGAATGGAATGGAAAACTATAAGATCTTTTTTCTACATGCGAGTCGAATTTCAGGCTCATCTCAAAATTGCAACACCTGGTCGGCGGACACAATTATCTTTCTTCGAGCGCGTGTAATTTCACACTACTTAAACTTCGATGGTTTGGGCTGTTACGCTGACAGCCTGAGGAGCGTCCGTTTAAAAACAACGAGGTTACCAACCGCAGTGACAACATAACTGCCGAGTGCACAAGATCAGAAAAAGCTGAACTCGTGCAAGTCGAGAGCAAAACAACAACAAACGCTATTGTGGCCGAGTAAACACCAACCTTGTGATTAGATGCCAGCTCCTCCGGAAATAGCTACTCGAATGATGGACAGAATTAATTAATTTATTCGTCGTGGCAGCATTAATATTGATTAGAATATATACTGATAATCGATTGGAGAAAACTTTTGAAATGGTAACCAAACACCATTTTTAAAGTGACAGTAGGGATCGAGCCGCAAACCCGAAAAAAAAACGTCATCATTCTGCACATTCACGCTTCAAACAAGAGAAAATGACGCAACCGAAACTTTTGATCATACGCCAGTTCCAATTCCCTTTCTTCCTCCGAAGCTTTTTTTATTTGTGCACAACTTGAGATCTCAAAGAAAGGATTCAACCGTCAGGACAAAGCTGTTATCCACCTCGTCAATCGGAGAGCGCGACAGCATTGTTAAGAAGGGAAGGAGATGGGCAAATACGCAGAGAGCGTGCGATCCTTCAGAGTAGATAACATAAAGAAATCGTAAAGACGTTCGCAGTAAACAATGCTGCTGTATACCATTCAGTACTCACATCAGCGAGTGTGAGTGGAACTCCCACCCTCGGTAACCTGTCAATATGACCATACTTTTGTTGTGGAGGAAGGTGAAGGGAGTATGGGAACATTTCTTTCTATAGTACGAATTGTCGTAGTCTGCAGACCTAGAAGAAGCCACAGTTGAGGAAGACCCGCACTCACCAGGCTTTCCTGATACGTGATGGATCTTTGGAAGGGAACCATGGGGAAGCTAAAAGCCAACGCCAATATGTCGTGGCCAGTATTGTTTCGGCGGGAGAAGAGGGATTCGCACGATCGCGCCGCGTACTACGTGCTGCACGACCCACTCCTCCCACCGGTACTAACTCTGACGGGCTGGATTACCACAGACAGTAGGTAAGTACCAAAAATTAAATTTACTGGAGCACCTTTTGCACACGCTAATAGCTCTAATGACTAACCTGTATGATCAGTTTCGCAAGCTGTATTTGCTACAAGTCAGCGGATCCCCAAGCAAAACTTTAAGAGAACTGAATTCAGATTTAATCCTCTAATGAGGGATACGAAACTCCAAAAGACGCGAACCATAGTAATTGTGGGAGAGCTTGCAGGAAAACCAACATTAAAAGATCCTTGATGATGGGAAAACCCCATTCGTTGGCTAAAACGGACGAAGGTCAGGCAGTGCGGAAGTTGCCAGTGCAACATAAAAACGCAGCAAGTTTTACAGCAGGGTTAAAGATTCTTTGTTATAAATCAGGGGTTCCCAAAAGGAGGTCCGCGGACCCTCAGGGGTCCGCAAACGTTGGTGTGGGGGTCCGCGAGCTGCATCCAAAAATTAATATTTTAAGCTATTCTACCAGGAACTCAAATAATAAAAATGACTGTTTGCAGCCGGAGTGTCCTGTAAAGCGTGAGAGGCCGTACTTGCGACGCGACGCTAGTGACACCTAGCGTAATTATTAGTGACTTGTTCGCCCAGTTTCTACCAGAATGTAGGGATGTCCGATTCTCAAAAATAATCGCGATTATTTTTTCAAAGAGAATCGATACATCTGAAGATCGATTCTTTTTCCAAATTATTTATTAAATTTCAAATTTATCAGAAGAAGAAGAAGCATATTACGTTACGAAACCTGAATTCCAATAATTAGTAATTATTACTAATAAATCCAACTGCAAACCAGCACTATTACGTAGGACAAGGTAGGTAGGAAAGCTTCAGCTGTGTCAGTGGTTGTTGTGCAACTGTTATTTGCAACAATCAATTGATTTTTCCCTTGTGATATATACGTACACCTAGGTATAAGCAAACGGGGAAAAACCTTTCCACAACAAAATTATATATATATAATTTACATATATAGGGGGTTCTCAATACATTTGTGGTTTGTTAAGGGGTCCGTGACAAAATTTTATTGGGAACCCCAGTTATAAATTATCCAACAATTAGTTGTATTTTTAGAAACCTAGAATAGCTGCTAGAATGTGCTGCACATTAAATGTTATATTCTAGGTATCTATTAAATATTAAATTTTAATATTAAAACCTGCTCGACACCGATCTTAAACTGGTATAATATACCAGTTCATATAGGTTGATCTATTCCGTATAATAGATGTTGAATGGCCTGAGTTCCGGGCTATATAGTCCAGCAGTGAGGTCGAAAAATTTGTAGAAAGCTGGACATAATACGAAAGTTAATGAAATTTTGGGGTGTTGTTTTGCGATGTCTAGGGAAGCTAAATCCCAGTTTTCTGACAAAAAAAAAAAAAAAAACCTGTGCTCGATTGTGGGTGGCCGAAAAACCGCGATTTTTTCGGTTTTCCGCCTATAAATCGAAAACTATGCCTCGTAGAGATCTTTTTTATTTCATTTTCGGAAAGAGCATTAAAATTTCCTTCAAATTTCACTAGTCACATGTTTGTTTTGACCGAATAGCTGCTAAGTTACAGCCGTTCCAAAGTAGTTCAAATTAAATTTTCTCAAAATGTACAATTTTACGAAAAATACATGTTATAGCTTCTGAACATTCATTTGTACGTAGGTACGAAACGAATTTAAAACAAAATCAGAAACGTCCAATCTGACACTGCGCGGAAAGCGGAAGCGCGTTTTTCAGAACGTTTTCGGTTGTAGCTCAGAAACTATTGGTCCGATACCAAATTAATTTATTTCTCGTAAAAGCTGATTAACTTCTCCATCGCAGCTATTCCGTGTGAAATTTTGATTTGAGCTTTGATAAGGGAGGGGTGGGCACGGCAAAAAAGTGGCACATTGTGAACAAAACATGATTCTTTGCACATTTCTGCCTATAACTTGGGAACGGTTTGTCCGATCTGACTTTTCTTTTTTTTTATCAGAAAGCTGATTAAATTTTATATAAGTAACGGCACATTGCATGTCTATTGAAACAACAAAGGTGCCGTTAGTATTCGTCGGAAAGTGTGAAATCAAGAAATTTGACCATCTACGACCATGTTTTTCCGAAAACCTTCCTTCCCTCCCTTATCAAAGCTCAAATCGAAATTTCGGCCACCCACAATCGAGCACAGGCTTTTTTTGTCAGAAAACTCGGATTTAGCTTCTCTAGGCATCCCAAAACAACACCCCCAAAATGTCATTAACTTTCGGATTATGTCCAGTCAAAAGTACCTCACTGCTGGACTAATAAGCAGGGCGAACGGTTTCATCGCGTGATTGCTGGAGTGTTACAGGTGCGATCTCAAGTACCTACTTGTCTAGACATTGAAACTACGGCCTTGATCGAGATGCCAGGCTATTTGGTGGCAATGAAAAAAAAAACCACTGTTCATTTTAACTAGTAGGAGACCGGACAAGAATTCGGTGAACTTGTCCCCTTTGTGTGGCAAGCCTTAAACACAGTAATCAGGTACAACCAGTACATGTAGAACGGGTACTCAATACTTACGTTTGGGTCATTTCCCACTGAACGGGCAACAACTAGCCAACTCACCTGTAAAACAAAATAAAGGTTTGTTAACAACAAATCGAAAAGGATCATTGAGAAGATAATATATACATTACTTATCTATTTAATACAAGAGATTAGTCCATTGAAAGAGGGCAAAAACTCAACTGCATCCTGAATCGTGCTGCAGGAATAAAGGTCTTTCTTCTAGTTGACGAAGGATTGACTGGAAATAGTGGGGAAGACGCTCAGGCACGTGACAGCAGCTTTGACCCGATACCTTCGTTATGACCGATTCACCTTGTCACGGTATTGACCCCAGAAGGCTTTTTGTTTCGATCTTCCCCTTTGTTATGCAGTTTGATGTGGTGGCGTGTGGATGTGAGGCGGGTGGCAAACACAGCTGGATTTACAACCACGAGTCAGACATCCACTTCTTTTCCAAGTACATCAACAAGACCAAATACCAAGATAATATCTCACATTATGATATGGCCGAGCGCTGCTGATTTACATCTTTTTGTACAATATTGGACCTATGAAATTTATAAATCTACCTAGTTACCAACTGACTGGACAGAATGAGGCATCACTAGCAGGCACGTGTGACACTGAAACCCACCAGACTGCCTGTTGAGCACCCTCATCTTAATTAATTTTCCAATTAGGTTTGAACCTGCGCTGGAACGCCATTTGTGTTACAATGTCGCCAATACTGTTGGAATGAGTTTTACTCGATATCCAGCTAGAGACTGGGAATTTGGGATTTGTTTTTAAATTAGTGCAACGTTCATTTTTTGCACTCAACGAAAATTCTGCAGATTTTAACTTTGCTTACTGATGGCAGCGAATTATTCCTGGAATAGCACACCGACGTAATCGCGACTGAGGTCGAAAATTCTGATCGGCCTCTAAGTTCAAGTTTATAGGTACGTTTGAAGTGGTCTAGATTTCAAAAACGAGGTCGAGTTAGGTGTCGTTTTCGAAGTATTTTTGAACGTAGAATTCATTTATGGGGGTCCCATAATGATCAGAATTCACTGAGGGGATCTACAGGGCTTTCATAGGGCTAAAATATGCTTTGATAGATCCCAAGAGGTTAAATTTTTCCGAGTAAACAAAAGTAGAAGAAATTTTCTTTAATTTTTTTTTCAAAATTAAAAAAATTTTAAAATTCAATTTTTTTTATTGACAATTAATTTTCGCATAAGTAACCTACATCAACGAATAATAAACCCTTGTGTAAAATTTGCAGCGTTTTCCCTTCCGATCCTCGAAAACTGTCCACCTAATTATTCGAGGTCTCTTATTTTATGAATAGGCATTTTCCAACTTGTAGTTCCAGATGTACTTTCCATTCCGACCGTTTTCCATGGCTTCCTCTTCCCTGCTTTACTTGGCGACAGAAAAAGCGTAAGATTTATTCCGAAGAAACTTCTACCTTTTTGGCTAAGTAACTTCCGCCGTCTTCGTCCCAAATCGCCGGGTGGACCGGAGTATTTTGATAGCCGACTTCGCTTGAAGGGGGGAAAAAGGCGTGAAAACCGCAAACAAAAGGATCATCCACAGTGCAGGGCCCCTTTTTGAACTCCAGAAGAGGTGAAACTGAAGGGAGAAAAAGGGCGTTGAAAGGTTCGGGTCGAGTGGCGGAACTGAGATCCCGGGGAGTGCATTACTGATTCATTACAACTTTGAAAGAACCTTCAGGTTGATGGAGTCGACGCGGAGGTTCGGAGGTTCAAGGGAATATCTCTCGCGAACAGAGTTCATCATCGTATAGGGGCACTTTGCAGACGTTTAATGTGCCAACACCGCCTGCCCCACCAAAGTCGCAAGGCAGCTATTTCGATGAACATAATAATTCGCCTCATTCTAAAATAAGCGCATATTGTTCCGATAATAAATGCCACAAAATCATTTGAAAGCTTAGAAAACTTTCGAGCCCATCGAGTGATGCCAAGCAAGGAGCGTTTCCTCCAGATTTTTTTTTTTCTCTTGGGTATCCGGGGGGGGGGGGGGGGAGAGAGAGAGAGAGAGATTTATATTGTATCTGGGGAAAAATTATAACACCTTTGGATCTTCAGAATAATTTACCATTTTTTTAAACGCTGCAAATTTTACGCAAAGAATAATTGTTCATTCTTTGATTGAATTCAGCCATTGATTGAAATAAAAAATGGATAAAAATAAAACAAATTTCGTACCATGTTTGGACAGGTGTGGGACCTCCAACAATTGATCATGTATCCAAGATTACTCGAAAAACGACACCTTATTTGATTTCCTGGCATCCTTCAAAAGTCCTGTTTGTAGCCCTATAGATTCCCACGGTGAAATCGGATCAATCTGGGACCCCAACAAATGGGCTACGTCCAAAAATACTTCGAAAACGACTCCTTACTTGACCCCATAGCCGAAACCCTTCAAAAACCCCTCCCCTAGCCCCTTTCGAGCCCCATGGGTTTTGGTGATCGGGCTGAAAACCTTGCGGGCACAACTAGATGGTAAACAGAGAATTTTAAAACCAAGTATTTTTCAAGTATTTGTCAAACTTTCAGATTTAAAAAAAATTTCTACTGCCAATAACGTTACGGACGGCGGACTTCGCTTTTGGAATCTACACACCTTGAACAATGACAAATTTTTGAGGCCGATCAGAGTTATATTAAATATAACTAATTTTACTAAGGTGTTGGACAACAGTTGAAGGTGTTGAACAGTTGAACTGTCTTGAAATTAGCGGTTCGATGTTCGTTTCATTGAAGATGAATCATCTCTAACATCCCCCTTTTGAAATGTATGCGTCCTTCACCAATGATATTGGGCCATCAAATTGAACTTTAGGTCCAGCTTCCTTAGAGAGATAGTCAAGGCCGGGGACGCGGGTTTTACAAGGCCAGAGCTCTCTTTTTTTAGATCGTTGATGGGCCATTCTCAGGAAAACGTGAAATCGGATGTCCAGGGTGTTTGCTCCTGTGACAGACCGTCTTTTAGGATTTTTTTTTAATGGTAGGTATTCCTCTGTTCTAACTCGAACTTTGACAATTCAATGCGTAATTACAGTTTATTTATATGAAAATTAATTAAAACTACTGTAAATGTCACTACTTCATCCTGTCCCAACCCAACCTAGCCAACTTTGTTAATATCTGGAGTCTGCATGTTGCATGATTCTTCCATTCCCACTGAATGGTGCTATTCCTTAAACTTAGTTCCCAAAACTCGAGCGAAATATTTGTAATTAACTATTTTAAATTTTATGCAGCATGATTTATGTTTGTCCCAAGGATTTTGGTCACTACTTCACAACTGCAGTTTTTATGGAACAAAATTTAATTCAAATATCCCGCTTCCCGGGACGCTCTTGACGGTTCAATGTAACCACCAACATCAGAGTAACCTCCAGTACGAGTATCAATGGCCCTCAGTTGAGTGTGAACTTGGTGCGAATGTTTATGTGCGGCTAAACGTGGCAGTGTTTTTTCTACTGTCACTCCTTCACTGGCTGATTCTTGGGTCAGTTTCAACGATTCCTTTTTTCCTCATTCTTTCTCAATGAACTCGTTTATAGCATAATAGATTAGAGTTTTTCCTTTTTGAAAAGGGTGCTGTAGTTGGGAAATGAATCACAATAACCTCAAGTTTGTCACTACTTCATTTGCCACTACTTCACAAGTAGGGTTATACCAAGCGTATGAAGTAGTGACAAGTTAGATGAAGTAGTGACAGGTGTGTTGTTTCCCCACGGAGGAGCCCAGTTCTCTCCTAATTGACGTGGAAGGCTGATATTTGTCGTGGACCCTCCATGGGAAGAAATACCTACCTAGGTACTTAGCAGTGTGAGACATGAGTAGGATTGAAATTCCCCGCGAAACGAGTAGGTGGTTTATGGTTTATTACTTCACATTTCTAAAGTCACTACTTCATATTAATTTCATTACTTCATTTCTGCAATTTGGAAATCAATTTATATTTTGACATTGAAAGAGATTTAAGCGTGTCCAATGATCACATATGGTTACTTATAAGTATACGAACCTGTAATAAAAAAATTGAGTCTCATGACCAACTTTTATTTTTGGAATGCAAAGGTAGTTGTATTTCACGTTTTCCTGAGAATGGCCCTGATACTACTAATACTAATAAAAAGTCTTTTTTCCATCGAATTAGAATTGTGACCAACCAATTTGGCTGACATGGTATGTCATAAACAACATCATTCTGTAGGCAGGGAGGGATGGGGGAACTTGGTTCTACTGAAAAGTTCCAATCGTTTCCCTCACAATAATAATTATTATTTCGTTTCCCTCACAATAATAATAACAATTATTGTTATTTAAAAAAAAAAAAAAACAATTATTGTTTTTTTTTAAAATAACATTTCTTTAAATAATTTTCTGGTTACTCAATCCCCCCCCCCCCCCCCCCATCATCTGTTCACTGTTTACGCTATACACACTTTGAACTAGTGGTGAATTTTAATCTACACATTCTTTCTGTAACAATGTCCTCAAATATTTTGAATATTTCTCGGTTCCAATGTTTTCGACACTTCTTGAATTTTTCTGACCACTGTCAATTTTGTTCATTCTAGACCCTGAAAATTGGAAAATATCTCTTGGAACATCGGCACATTCTTCATTTGACCGAACCTCAACTTTCCTCCTCCATTCATTACAACGGTCAACATCTTTAACAACAAATAATGAAATACACTGAAACTGATTTGTCAACATATAGCGACGGTAGAATAAAACGTTCCTTCAGCATACTCGCTATCAATACGGCAACGATAATGTTTCGAATGACAGGCCAACTTGAATGCTTAGTCATCGAATAAGGAAAACAAGATGAGTAGTTATCAAGACGCTGATTCTCGCGAGACCCTACGCGATATGTCAGACAGTTATAGTAAAAGCATTGAAAAGGAAGAGAAAAATTATCAACGCCGATTAGAAACGTTACACTTGACTGTTAATAAAGGAACAACACCAAAAGAATATTGCATCTACGTATCAACAATCCCAAAAGGGGCGTTGTTTGTTTCCAGAGTTAGACTTCATTGTTTAGGCGAGTCAACATGACCGGCTGACTCCAACTACATTCGTAAACGGAGAGGAAGAGGCCCCCTTTTGACACAAGGTTGAGCCCCACGATGTTTTCACTGGTTTCTGAATCCCCAATTTGAAGGGAAATTCCCGCTTCACCAAATCTACGCACGCTGTCAGCTAAACTAACAAACCCGGTAATTAAATACACCCTCCATCAACAATCGCTTACCAAGCAATCAGCACTGGCGGAGGATTCTGCATGTTATGATAATTATAACGGTGAATGCATATCATAACTCTACGGTAGGTGAGCATCATACATCAGCCCATTGTATCACAACTTCACTATACAACGTGTTGAGATCTAACAGCTTGGGTTTCAACATTTTGGAATCAACTGATAAGCAGCGAGAATTACCAGAAGCCAATCAGTCACGAGGGGTGTAACCGTCTTGGATGTTTAGCCGTTAAGTGTACACCTGAGACAAGTCTCGAGAGTAGTCATGAGACTTGAATCGCCAATGAACATGGACCTGAGAGCAGTATCGGAGACAAGTCCGAACGTATCACCGAGAATGCACTAATCCCAAGTGGACATAAGGACATATAGGAAGATGTCTAGCGGCTGCTGAGATCGAACCAGCAACCTTTGACTCAGCCGTCCGACGCTCAAACCTACTCGGGCTTAATCGAGGTGATCAAATCATTTGATAAACCATAAGACAAAACAACCAACAATTGCACAGGTATAAACATTAGTCTCGTTAGGATGGCCGGTGATCAGACTGAGAAGTTGTATGTATGTAGTACAATTCTTCAAAAGATTTTGGGTCTCCCACGCTGCATCCAGCTATATGCTCGACTTGAGGCTAGGGATGGGAATCGATTCCCGATTTTTTCAAAACATCGATTTTTGTTCCGATTTTTCGATTTTTGTGAATCGATCTTCAGGTTCCGATTTTTTTGGTGAATCGATTTTTTACTTCCGATTTTGGTAAAAATTGTTAATCGATTTTTTACTACTGATTTTTAAAAAAATCTTGAATCGATTTTCGTCATTAAATGACGAATTATAAATTTTATAAAAATTAGTTTAGTATTTCATGTGATTCAAGCAAATTTCGAGTCTTAGGTTGATTAAAAATGATGATAATAAGGTTTGTTCCAGGTTTGACGGAATGTTAACAGAAATCGCCGGAGACATGCGCAGTTCAGAAACTGCTGTTCCAGGTCGATCGTAGGTCGAGAGCTCGAGTAGGGTGCGGTCGGGTTCTGTCGACAGACGCAGTCAGACCTGGAACAAACCTATTAGCTAATAACAACAAAACTCACTAGTTACCAGCGACGTCTGCCATGGCTTATTCAGACAGCGAAACAGATAACTCGTCCGATTAAATGTTAATCAAAATTTTTGAAAACTAATATACAATTTTATTTTTAATAATTTTTTTTTAACGATTTTTTCTTGAATCTACCTACTTACTTTGAATATATCTACCGTTATCACTCATTAAAAAACAATTTTTTTGTAAGACCGATTTTTGAATCGATTTTCTCCCTAATTTGAATATATCTACCGTTATCACTCATTAAAAAACAATTTTTTTGTAAGACCGATTTTTGAATCGATTTTCTACCTACTTTGAATATATCTACCGTTATCAATCATTAAAAAACAATTTTTTTGTAAGACCGATTTTTGAATCGATTTTTCAAAAAATCGATAATTTTATGGTGATTTTTTGGGAAATCGATTTCGAGCATCCGATTCTGAATCGATTAAAAAAAATCGATACTTCTTACCGATTTCCCATCCCTACTTGAGGCAGGAGTACCTCCGCTGTCCTATGAAGTGCTCATACAAGCACTCAACTTTCTTAGCAGAATCCTCAGGATGGATGAGTCCAGACTGCCGAGGATCTGTCTCCCAGCTCTCATAGAATTGAATAAAAACCGAAGCACAACCCGAGATTCAACTGGTTCACCCAGCTGAAAAATCTGGCTCGGGACTGCATTGGCAAGGAAGTAATGATTCCTACGGAGGTCGCGTCTCTGACTGCCGCAATCCCAGTGATTCTTGGTACCGCGAAGCTCTTCTTGCTCGACCAGGATCTGGTCAGTCTGTCTGAGTCTCTCTTCTCTCCACGACCGGGTTGCCAAGATTACTTTCAGCTGGATGTACCATTCGCCTTCAAGAAATTAACGGCACAAATAAGAACGATCGGCCAGTACGCTGGTGCTCTTAATCGGGGTGACCAACCATAAACCATAAGACAAAACATGGTTCGGGAGGCCCACGAAAGAGCTGCAGAGGGAAAGCAATGGGCCCCCCTACTGAGTGAGCCTGTGCCCAAAATGCTGCCCAGAAAGCAAAGTGTGGCTTGCTTTAGGATTCAAACTGGGCATGATTTCCTGGCCAAGCATCTTTACAGAATCGGTGTCTACCAATCTGCACTCTTTGCCATCAAGATGAAATGACATTCCTTCATTTAGACGCATGTCCGGCCTTGCAGGACATAAGAGATTTAATTAGAAACGACGACTCCATCTGGAGTAAAAAATCAACACATTATTGGGCTGCTCGAGAACGGATGGCCACAGAGCCCCGTATACGGCGTAGATTAAAAAAAAAAAGACAAAACAACCAACAAACCATAAGACCAAACAGCCAACCAATGCACAGGTATAAAAATTTGAACCAACAAACCATAAGACAAAACAACCAACAATTGCACAGGTATACAAATTTGAACCAACAAACCATAAGACCAAACAACCAACAATTGCACAGGTATACAAATTTGAATTATCTCGTTAGGATGGCCGGTGATCAGACTGAGTGAATATGTAATGACAATTGTACGTGAAATCACTGGAATCAATATTTGAATGAAGCATTCATTAAAATTAAATTTTAATACTTTCTGTGATAGGATCTACCTATGTAATGCATTTTTTTCCGATCAGTAAAAAGCGTGAGACTGCAAGTTGAGAAGAGATGACGCGTCATCGTACCAGTCCATTAGTTGATAGCTCAACATCCAAGGTTGTTTGAAATACCTTCCACTGTTGAACGACCCACATTATTATTGAAATTTATGGATGGTGGCGATCCAGACGGAGAATATACATGTTCCGACGTTTTCCGCGTCGACTTTTGAACCGGACACACCACCGCATTACGATTTCAAGTTGTTGAAAGGATATTCGTGTATGGGGAGCTCATTAAAGGGTAAAACTTCATCCCTGGGAAGTTTATCCGGACATAAGGTGCCCCGAGACCCCCAGGGAGTTATGAACAGAGTGAGGTGAAGAGCTTTGCTTCTAACCTGAGGAACATAAACAAGGGTTTACACTCCACATCGTAATGTGAACCTGGCAAAGTTTCTTCGGGAGTTATTAACCGAACTAGAGGGTCAACGGACTTCGCGAGGAGCCTAAGAACACGTGAAATCATCGTTGTGCTCGTGTCTGCTACTCTGCTCCGGCCCCAAAAATATCTATAAGAGGAAGTACATAGTTGTTATTAGAGATTTTGAAATCACTGCTCATTATTATCTCTCAAAACGTATTTCTGGTCCCAGGTGGAAAATCCTATTTGCGTGAAAAGAATTAGCTTACAGCCTTTTTAGCGCAACCTTTTCCCAAAAAATGAAAAGGTGCGCTCACCTCTTAAACATGTGTTTTTTTTTTTTTTTTTGTGTGTGTGTGTACAGAGCATCACGCCTGAGCGGCTCAACAGATTTTCATGAGGGTGGTCTCATTGTGATCAGCGAGTTCGGGGGGTGGTTATAGGCTACCTTGATTTTTCCTCCCTCATCCCCTTCATCGGTTTTCGGGAGGTCCTTCACGACGAAAGTTGTTTATCTCTGATGTGTAACTAAGGAGGCCTCAATAGGGGGACGAAAGTTTTTGTCCGATTTCGTTGGTACAAGGGTCTATGGAATGAGCTTTTTAGGCTGATTCCAACGACTCCAAAACAATTTTTGCAGCCTGAGCCGTTCGTTACCTCTGATCGGCATAAGGTTTTCTTACGCATCGGTCGTTAGGGTGCAGTTGTTTACGTAATGAGCATCACTTGGATATTTTTGATGTGTTGTGTGGCATAGTTTGGTCGCTAGATACCTACTGTTTCTTAGTTTCTCTCGCTCATTAAATAATATTTAATATTATATCGTAATAACAGAAAGGTTGCGCTCATCTATTCAATTCAATTCAATTGATGGCTTGTTTTTTTTTCGAGACTTGAAAAAGTGTTCCACGATACCTTTCAACAACCAGTTACCAAACTGGGAATAAAGTTGAATATGAAGTAGAATTGAAGACTACAGGGGAAGAATGGGCTAACCCACCTTTCTCAAAATGTTCTACGGAAAACGCATTAACTCTAGTACGACAGTTGAAATTGTTTTGAAAAATCCCACACATTTTCATTGAAGTACAAATACATGATAGATGATTTTCGAAATCAGACTCCTGCACTGTAAAATTAAGGTTCAGTGTCAAAGATCCTGCGACGGTGCCAAGCTGCCATTCAGATATCTTTCTGTGATAAAGCAATTTTTGTATATTTTTCGTGTGGGAATTTTTAGCGTTATGTGGGTCTGCCCAGCTGTTGATTTTGATTAGAAATTCCCACACGAAAAATTCACTTACAATAACGTTATTGTAATGCCTTTGGGAGATTTCGTTGAGCAACTAACGCTGAGCCCAATCTACCAAATTGATAATCCTGGTTAATGACCCAGCGGGTGGGCCGAGTTTAACATTTCTACCTATCCCTGAATTCTGGCGCTCGAAGCTAATTCGAAAACTAAGTACAAACAGTGACTTTGATGATGACATCATAATAATATTATGATGCCTAAAACACATAATATGGCCTAAAACACACACACAAAAAAAAAAAAAAAAAGTTTTATCGCCAATAGCAGCCAAATGGAACTTATCTAACATAAGTAGCAGTTAGTTGCTAGTAACTAGGAACAAAATTGACCCTATGAACAAAAAGACATAATGACTTATGCACAAAAATGACCCTACATCTACAATTCAAACTTGATACACCTTGATACTGTTTTTATAATATAAAGAACTGCTACTTATGTTAGATACGTACCATTTGGCTGCTATTGCCGATAAAACGTCTTTTTTGTGTGTTTTAGGCTGTAACTTCTGAAGGAGGCGTTTTAGACCCTAAGCTCTGAGAAAAGTTTTTGTTCAGCGTCAAATTTCCTAAAAGAATATTATGTTTTTATATTTTTGTCCGGGAAATGGCCATTTGACCGCACTGTGCGATGGGGCGCTAATTAGCTGGTAAATCACTTTAACCCAGCAGCACATATTATGCACGAAATTGTCAAGGACTTCAACGGGTTTCGAACCCGTAGCCTCATTAGAATGCAGCGCTAAGTGACAAACCGCCCAAAACCACTCGGATTATCGGGCCGCCTCAATTGATTAGAGTGCTACCGAGTTGGATCCCAAATATGCCCTCCGAAATGTCTGTGTTGGTTCCTGAATACGTCCGTGTTGGTTCTTAATATTTCCCTTCGCATTTTATTCCGATTTAGGACTGGCCACAACTGAACATTCTAGGTATGCTTACAAATGCCGGGCTGGCCCTCAGAGCAGAACGAGCGGGGTTAGCTGGAGTAGTCAGTAGGGGTGGCACATTAGTCTACTACACTAAAGCCGCAACACGAGGAGGAGAGTGACTCAAATTCGGTCATCTTTCTTTAAGGGTTCTTCCAGCTGCCGGAAAATTTTGAAAAAATACTCCAACGAGCGAGGGTTGGCTGGCGTAGACTAGAGGGCCACCCCTATTGGAACGAGCGGGGGGGGGGGGGGGGCGTAGCCAGTAGGGTGCCCCCTGTCTACGCCAGCCAACCCCCGCTCGTTCCAATAGGAGTGGCCCCCTAGTCTACTGCACTAAAACCGCAAAACGAAGAGGAGAGTGACTCAAATTCAGTTATCTTTCTTCTAGAATAGTACTTCCAGTAAAATTTGAAGAAAAAAACAACGAGCGGGAGTTGGTTGGCCTCCTAGTCTGAGATGGAGATGCTTAGAAATCACACTGATGGAAACGGTAATTAATGAATGGTAACAAACATGGACAAGAATACAAAACAATCAGTGAAGCCGAAAAGATCGATAAAAACTGTTATGAACTTGAAGAAAAAATGTTTTCTAATATCGTTAGGTACATAATATTATATATTGTCCTGAAAAGAATATTGAATACTGTGCAGCCGAGAAATGCGTTTTATAATACTGTTGGCTTCAGTTGATAATTTGTTTTCATATCTCGGCCTCCAACATTCGGAAATTAAAAAAGTTCAGACCCCTGTTTTGGATTCGATGTGGAGTACTCGATTGAGTTGAAAATTAGTTTTTCAAGAAATGAAATTTCATATCGCATAGTCTATTTCCGCGATAATTTAGAACACTTGTCACAAGTGTCTTCAGCAGACAGGTTTTGGTTTGTTAAAATCCGTATTGTATCGTGATTATGATGGTTTAACAACCGCTCTTGTAGTGTACAAGAGTCCCACGTTATCGTGGAAATATACCGTATCGTACTACATATCTCGTCGCATCCACCTTACATCGTGAACACCATTCCCGGTCATTTCGGAGGCGAAAATGAACAGACGACTCTCCGTTCCGTCGCAGAATGCATGCAAGATGCAAAAATAACCATCTCCTCGATGAATATCAAGGTGTAGGTCAGCCGTACAGGAAGTTTCGTGGCCTTGGCCGAAAGAGCTCAAAAGCCGTGTTGGTGCCGCAAGGTGAACCAGGTGGGTAAAAGTGAGATGGCGAAATCGGAAGCTCAGATCAAGCATCAGACCATCTCTAACATTAAATGGCATTCCAAATTTTGAAACCTTTTTGTTTTTTTCGTTAAAAGTGAAATGAATATCGTGACGAGAAAATAATATTAGGGTCCCACATACAACTAATAGTATTCGGTAGACATTTTTGTTCGAGAAACTATTTTTAAAAATGAAATAGGTATTATTTTTATCAGATCCTGACTACTTGAATAATATAGATTATGCCATTATGAGTGGTTTTGGAGTGTTATAACGTCTACTCATAATGTCTTTATTTATTTGACTTAAAATTAATTAATGAAACTCCGGGCTCCCCTTTGTAACCACAAATGAATCGCTTCATGCCAAAAGGGTACTAATGCCTTTTTCTGGGTCGAGATAATCGAGGAAAAAAAACTGTTTACCTCCTCAAAATTTTTTTTTTTTTTCAATTAAATGTTTACAAAGCATTCTCAAGGTAACCATTGTTATAAACCAAACTTCTTTTGATGATTAAGTGTACAGTCAAAATTTAACATTATACGTTTCAAGATGTCTATATTCCAAAAACGAAATGACCGTCCGCCGTCAGGGCCGTTTTGGGCAGTAGGAAGTTTTTTTAAATCTGAAATTTTGGCAAAATTTCCATCTAGTTGTGCCAGCAAGGTTTTCAGCCCGATCGCTAAAACTCGTGGGGCTTTGACGGGCTACAGAAGGGGTTCATGAAGGGTATGCCATCACGGTAATAATGTTTATTTTTTCTTCTCAGAAATCATTGTTTTTTGTTGGATGGTTGCAATCACTTTCGTGAAAACTTTATTTCATGAGAAGATCTTATTGATAAACATATGTTTTCAACGGCAACCATCCAACAAAAAACACGTAATTATTTCTGTGAAGAAAAAGTAAACATCAATATCATGACTTACGAAGTATAAATTGAAGTGAACCGATGACATCAACGAAAAAGCCATAATTTACGTTATGCTGAGAATAACCCAATTACCTAAACCCATGTCAATTTCATCAATTTTATTCAAGTCAATTTCATCTATTTTATCCGGTCAATATTATTCATGTCAATTCCATCAATATTATCAAGTCAATTTTGTCAATTTTAACCATTTTTATTGAGTTCATCAATGTTTGTCAATCAAGTTTATTCATGTCAATGTTATTCATTTCAATTTTGTCGGGTCAGTTTTATCAATTTTATCTAGGTCAATTTTAACAAATTTTATTGATTTCATCTATTTTAACCATATCAATTTTATCCCATCAATATTATTCAGTCATTTTGGTTTATTATTCTTGGAATAATACACCTATGTAATCGCGACGGAGGTTGAAAATTCTGATCGGCCTCAAAATTTGACATTATCCGTTTCAAGAGGTCTACATTCTAAATCCGAAATGTCCGTCCGCCGTCCGGGCCGTTTTGGGCAGTAGGATTTTTTTTTTAAATCTGAAATTTTGACTAAATACTTGGTTTACCATCTAGTTGTGCCCGCAAGGTTTTCAGCCCGATCGCCCAAACCTGTGGGGCGCTATGGGGCTAAAATGGGGCTACGGGAGGGATTTTTTGAAGGCTTTTGGCTATGGGATCGATTTAGGTGTTGTTTTCGAAGTATTTTTGGACTTAGAATCCATTTTTGGGGGTCCCGAAACGATCCGATTTCACTGTGGCGATCTAGAGGGCTTTAATGGGATTTTTTAAGAGTCCCAGGAGGTAAAATATTTTCTAAATAAAAAAACGCTGCAAATTTTACACAAGGGTTTATTATTCTTTGATATACGTTACATGTGCAGAAATTTAATTCTGTCAATGAAAAAATTAAAAAAAAAAAATTTTTTTATCTCAAAAAAATTTTTTTTTTTTGGATTTTTTTTCAAAAATTCTTTATTTTTTACTCGAAAAATATTTTACCTCCTGGGATCCTTCAAAAATCCCATTTTTAGCCCCATGAAAGCCCTATAGATCGCCCCAGTGAAATCGGATCGTTCCGGGACCCCAAAAAATGGATTCTACGTCCAAAAATACTTCGAAAACGACACCTAACTCGATCCCATAGCTAAAAGCCTTCAAAAAAACCCTCCCGTAGCCCCATTTTAGCCCCATAGCGCCACACGGGTTTGGGCGATCGGACTGAAAACCTTGCGGGCACAACTAGATGGTAAACCAAGTATTTTGTCAAAATTTCAGATTTAAAAAAAAAAAAGTCCTACTGCCCAAAACGGCCTCGACGGCGGACGGACATTTCGGATTTAGAATGTAGACCTCTTGAAATGGATAATGTCAAATTTTGAGGCCGATCGGAGTCGTCGACCTCCGTCGCGAAAACATAGGTGTATTATTCCAAGAATAATAAACCAAAAATTTTGAAAAAACCTATAGGTTAAAGCGTATACGCTTTAAATGTATTTGATAAACCCACCCTTAAAAAGAGGTTGTAAACAACTTCGGCAGGTTGAGTAGCAACTAATGAATTCGCCTGATAAAGTGTGAAGTGTGTCTAGTCTCACGATTTTCATCGACCTAAAAGCATTTTCATACGTGGTAGGTAGCCCTTGAAAGTAAAAAGGTAAATATCATATCATTAATAATGAGAAAATTGGGTCACAAAGATAAACGTTCTGACACGAACCACAACAATAACTGTAATCATCGTATTGATGGCCGTCGAAATGAATGAGGGAATCCCTCACGTGTGGCCCTGTTAGGGAAACGGCTCTAAGAGCTTTGTAACCTTCGTTTACAAAAATAGACACCAATCGAGTCTATGATGCACCCCTTCGCCACCCTCGTTCCCAGCATTCTCTCGAAGTCGTCACCACGAAAATACATCTTATCTTGTGTCGTCTTTGGAGCGAGACGTCCGTCCGTTGGCTGATCCACCACAGCTGTCATCCCAAGTTACTTTCGTGTTCGGTTTGGGAAGTCCTTGGCGGACTAACTGGAGTCCGAGTCACTTCCATGCGAGTTTCCCTCAGCGTTCGAAAAAGTTGGGTGATGTTGTCACGCATTGCAGTTTTCATCGGAGCTTGAAGGCTTGTCTTCTAGGGTTTTGTTTTTGAAAGATTAAACTTTCTTCCCGACTGATCACGAAAGATATTTGTATAATGTACATTGCAAGACACGCCAGCAGAAATCTACCTGAACTGCTACCGTCGACGAGGTCATTTCAGGCCAATTCGGCAAACATTCCAGTCAAGCGAGTAAGACCCGGTTTAAGACACGAATTACAAAATGAATTTTCGTTGAGCGTTGACAGGGCGGATCTCAAATTGATAGAAACAGCTACAATTGAAAAGGAAGATTGCAATCCCCGAATTTTCGACATCAGCATGTGAACTAAATAAGTGGGTATATCATCGCTGTAAAAACAACACCGCCTAACCGGCACCACCCCAACTTCACACGTGACACAAAAAACTGTTTCATTCAAGAAAAACAGTTTCAATAAAAAAAATTAGTTGATTCATGCAACTGTGAGCTGTTTTGGGCAGTAGGATTTTTTTTTAGATCTGAAATTTTAACAAATACTTGGTTTATCATCTAGTTGTGCCCGAAATGTTTTTAGCCCTATCGCCCAAAGCCGTGGGGCGCTATGGGGCTAAGATGGGGCTACGGGAGGGTTTTTTAAGGCTTTTGGCTATGGGATCGCGTTAGGTGTCGTTTTCGAAGTATTTTGTGGACGTAGAATCCATTTTTTGGGGTTACGGAACGATCCGATTACACTGTGAGGATCTATAGGGCTTTCATGGGGCTACAAATTGGATTTTTGAAGGATCCCAGAAGGTCAAATATTTTTCGAGTAGGTACCTAAATAACAAAAAATTTGAAAAAAATGATACTTTTTTTTTTTTTCTTTCAAAAAAATCGTTTTCATTGACAGAATTAAATTTTTGCTTAAGTAGTAACCTATATAACATTTGCAGCGTTTTATTTTGAATCGTTGTTACCATGTTGATCTGATCTTATCGGCACCGGAAGATATTCAATTGCTGCATGATGCAGGCCAGTTGCACGTAAGCCACTGATTAAAGTTTCTCTTGTAACTGGACTGAGAGCGTCACACCGCACAAAATCTTTCAGGCTACTGAAAATGTATAAAGGCTCCCCCACTCTGCAGACCACTGTGCGGCGCTACGGTCGCGGCGTGGCCGTGCGAACCCCTCTTCTCCCGCCGGTAAGTCAGCCTTCCTTTTCGAAGACGGGAAGCTTTTGAATAAATAATTGCAATTTACTGTTCAATTAACACAATGTCAATTTGCAGCGATTTTTCAGGGATCAAACCCACTGTCCAGGTCTTGACGACACTTGTAGGGAAGCTGAATCAGCGGGAATGATCCTGACGCATGGGTCCTTTGCCCAGGACTCCATTGGCGAAACTTTGCTTGTGGAAGCCAGGAAATCGGGCTCATGTAAGACCAAGTCAGCTGGCCAGGCCACCTTTGGCGACAATTTGTCTAAGGTGCTGCGGCAGCTGTTCCTGGACGATACTAGCCACGCCATATCATGTAGGGTATCGTCTTCCCCTCCGTTCCCTTCTTAGGACTCTGCATCACAACAGTATCCTGACATATCAGGTAAGTCCTCTTTTCTGTGGGTGCATCTTCCCCCAGGTCCGCAGATCATGACAATTCGTGTTGTGCAGTGGATGGAAATGTTCCCATACTCCCTTCCTCTCCAACTCACAAATCGTGGATCGCCTCAGGCATTCCACAAGTCACACAACACAAAGTGAATCTAGTTGTTGAAAGTCGAAAAAGATCGACATTCATTGAGGGCCCGTCCCGCCCTCACGGCTTGCTCAATTTCAACTTTAAGGTAGCCCATTCGACACAGAATTTCGTGCTCTTTAATTTACTATTTAGAGTACGTTCACCTATAACGCGCCGTTTCAAAGTTATCCGTTAAAAACCAAAAAAAGTGCCGAAATTTCGTTGTTTTTTGCGTTTTTACGGCGAGCGTCCCACAAATTTTGTTGGGAAGCTACGGATTCGTGTTCAGTGCCACCAAAAAACAGAAAACCGTTGAGAAAAATTGTACCCCAGGCGTTGCATCGAACTTTTGCACCTGGTGACTGAACTAATGTTAACACTATATTTGCTAGTCTGGAATTCTACTAGTGGAATCACCAGTATATGAGCAGGTTGGGTGATTCCGTCTGCCGTCCTCGAAAATAAGGGTACAAAAATAAATCCACAACAGAAGCAAATCTAGCTGGGACTATAAAAATCTTCATTCAAGGGACCTTCATCGATAAGCTTCGAAAATCCACCCTCTGCTTTTCAAGCTGATTCCCCCAGGGAGGAGCATGTCATACGATGTCGCACAACCTCATCGCTTATTTGGATCACGTTGCACGAAAGCGAACAAAAAAAAATGCTGGTACGAATCCGGGGTGTGTAACTGGGACATCTGTCGCGTTATAAAATGAGAAAACGAGAAGGAATTTGATCAGTCACGGTTTTGAATCATTTGATTTGATAGTTTTGAATCATTTAATGTGATAGAAATGCTGACACAATTGGAATTCAGGTATATTATTAATGACATTGTTATTGCTCGATTGTAATGAACGATCGTCGAAGGAATTCGACATCAACTCAACCGAGTTCACAAAGGCAAATCGGAGGGGTAGTTGAACAAAACAACATTTTAAGCTGAGAGGACGTAAATTTTCGACTTTAATGTCACATTTTACGAGCAGGGACGTTGTAAAGAGAGTCTGGGGAGGTCCCCCCCGTGAGGTCAGGGAAGCTTTTGTTTGATGCGGCGGCAAAGGAAGGGAGATGGGCTCCAACTCGCGTGGGAAAGTACCTGAAGAAGGTGACGAGCCGTTATGACGCTTGGTTCATTCGGCTCAAAAAGATTCGCCAGACTTTATCCAAGTGTATAACTCACAATTATGGTTAAGAGTAGAGACGTGGAGTTTTACAGCGTGATCCAGATCCAACTAATCAATTATTAAAATTCGTAATGGCGGTACTATTGTCTAGTAGTTTTAGTTCACATGGAATGCCTCACAATGTAAATTGGGTTATTTAAAAATTGTGAAGGATGTTGACGTTGAGAAGATAATCAAGATTAGAGTTTGATTGTCCGAAAGTTTTTACTCTCAAGATCTGTTTGAGCTGACCATAAACGCCACGTCTAATTGTTCAAATCTATAGATTTATAGGCGGAGCTGTTTTCATTTCATTTTATTTTTATTATAGTGTGGTCAGGTACAAGTTGATAAGACATACTATGCGAACTTGAAAAATTATTAAATTAGGGCATCTAAATTAGTTCTGTCATACCATACGTTGTCATTCTATGATATTCTTCAATTTCTATTCGGCTATCTATTAACTATTACATCATACTATGAACCGGACGCCACATTTTACTATATAATACTATACAATTTCCTGAGCCTTGCAATACATTAATTCCATTTTGGTTGAGATTTAGATCAAACAAGAAACGTCATACCAAATCGTCGCTGTAGAAGCAACACCGCCCAACACACATCTTCCCAAATTTACCGATGACACAAAAACTGTTTCATTTGAAAGACGGTTCTTTTAAAAATTGCCCCATTTTAAAAACAGCTATTTCATTTCCATCAAAAAGTGGATTAGGGAGTAGTTGCTTCAACAATGACGAAATGCTGCATCAATTTAGGTTTATTATTCCTGGAATGATACACCTTGTAATCGCGACGGAGGTGGAAAATTCTGATCGGCCTCAGAACATACGTGTCAAGATGTCTAGATGCCGAACACGAAATGTGTCTGCCGTCCGAGCCGTTTTGGCCAGTAGGAATTATTCAAAAAATCTGACATTGACAGTATACAACAAATAACTAAAGCCTAAATAAACCGAATAAGTAGGTAAGTGGAAAGGAGCAGACAAGTGCAACGCTAGGACGCTTGAAGCGGGTGGAAACTGTGGGTGAGAGGGGCGAACCCCGCAGTGGGGACTGACTGACTATATAATTGAATTTCTCGAATTAGCCAGTCGCTCTTCACTACTCTCTTACGACGTAAGTGTGACTGGCTTATGACCTTGTCATGCACTCCTATTATCCTTTTGCAGGACTTAGTCATTTTTCTACAACCAACACGTAAGGATTCCCAACTTTGGGATCACGAATCCTAACCAATTCATTCTCATAATTCACTTCATCTTCAACACATAAGGATCCCCACGTGCGTTCATGCATCCATTCAAAACACTTCAATAATAATCTCTTGCTATAATCTAAAATTTAGATTATATAGCAAGGGATTATAATAATAATAATAATAATTTAATTTAATTAAGTGCATGATCCTCTACGTGAGTTCATATCCAGCCAAAAACAGTATTCATATTCAATCAACTTTCCTCCACATAATTTCAGTGTTATTTGCACATAACACTCGGTTTATCATCTAGATGAGCCCGCAAGGTTTTCAGCCAGTCGGGCGCTATGGGGTCGAGTTAGGTGTCGGTGGTCGGAGAATGCATAAGAATCCTGAGAATGATATTTGAAATGTATAAAACAAACACTGCTATCAAAATTCAATCGCATTGTTTAAAACAGTATCATATTAAGGAAGAAGGTGGTAAAAGGGCGTATAAGGGGGTACAGGGTGCTTTTTGCCAGGGATGTACATTTACTTAGGTACACACACAGGTGGCGCCCGGTACAGACATTTTCCCTGAGGACGAAAATCAGGGTGGAACTGCTCCTGAATGTTTTTAAACGAAAACTGACTCGGACCCCCTTCAGATGAAATGTTTGGATAACCCTAACTCACGCAGCTGGACATTACAAACAGAGTTTGGCACATTTTTATTTATAAATAAGGTTGTGAATTAATTCACATCATGCTTTGTTTGTGAATGTGAATGTGAATTAATTCATACTTTACCTATTTGTAAATGTGAATGTGAATTAATTCACATTCACAACTGTAAATGTGAATTAATTCACAACTGTAAATGTGAATTAATTCGCATTCACAACTTTTTCTGTAAATTAAATTAAATTCACACAAAAAATTGTAAATTATTCACAAAAATGTAAATAATTACAAAAAAAAGCCTGTGAATTTTTTTAAACTCAAAATTAAATATGTGAATTTTTTTTAATTCACAACTAAATATGTGAATTTTTTTACATTTACAGTGAATTAAGACCAAATTTGCGGTAATTACAGTTCTCATGGGTCTGCTGATATTGTAATACACTGAGAAAAGCCGATGAATACAATTTTCCTGGCAATTACTACCACTTAATCCTACTACCACAATAATACCACTTAATAATATACTACAATTAAGTGGTAGGAAATTGCCAGAAAAATTGTATTCAACGGATTTTCTCAGTTTATTACAATATCAGCAGACCGGGTCTGCCAGACCCATGAGAACTGTAATTACCGCAAATTTGGTCTTAATTCACTGTAAATGTAAAAAAATTCGCATATTTAGTTGTAAATTTAAAAAATTCACATATTTAATTGTGAATTTAAAAAATTCACAAATTATTTGTAAATTTTAAAAATTCACAAATTATTTGTGAATTAAAAAAAATTTCACAGGCTTTTTTTGTAATTATTTACATTTTTTGTGTGAATTTAATTTAATTTACAGAAAAAGTTGTGAATGCGAATTAATTCACATTTACAGTTGTGAATGTGAATTAATTCACATTTACAGTTGTGAATGTGAATTAATTCACATTCACATTTACAAATAGGTAAAGTATGAATTAATTCACATTCACAAACAAAGCATGATGTGAATTAATTCACTACCTTATTTATAAATAAAAATGCGCCCAACTCTGCTTACAAAGACAGACCTCAAAAACTTTGAAACGCTCTGATAAAATAACAATCTTATCGATATGCTGGTTATCGCTATCCCGGTTCATAATCATGGGAGTATGTTCGAATAAAGGGCCTAACTGAGTTTTTTACTCTCGTGCAAAATGAGGATGGTGCCCGGTACATTCAACTCTACATGTGCGACATACTAAACGATATTTTTCTTCATTTAAATTTGAAAAATTATTTAATTAAGTCGTCCGTATTTTGCTCATTATACTTCCATAGGTTAGGGAAAGTTTCAAACGGCTCTACTGTAAAATTGCCAAAACTTGACGTATCAACGTTTGACACACCCCAACAAGGTACTCATCGATCTTTTATTTGTATTAAATATAAATTTTATAAACACGCCTACTCTCACAGTTAACTACTCATGTGGAACAGGTGTTTGGTGTTTATCGTATGTTTAGACAAGATTCCTTATCAAACTGAACGATTACGCCATATCTTATTCCCCACAAATCGGATTTAACCCAGGACTATTGAATAACAGGTCGGCCTTATACCGAATCAAATGAAAGCGCGAATAAAATTTCTGATATGTTCCCTAATCGATTTTACTTGCTGGATGGACAGGCCAGGCGCCCATGTCACAAGGCACGGAAGAAAACGAGACTGTGGAAGTTTCTAATCAGGTCCCGTCTATCTTGAAGTGCCTGTTTTGCATACACGCAAGAAACAATCAATACACTCCTGAATTCAAGGAAAATAATATGTGGAGTATTAGCCAAAATCGTCGCACAAAAGTAAACGTACTTTTAACATTATCGTGAGCTTTTAGCGCAAATATCCGTACTTTACGCAAATTGCCCTCAACAGGCGAGAGCAATGGGGAACAATCACAGGACTGGGCAGCAAAAAAACTTCGTTTACAAAAATCCTTCACGTCATAACTGCAACTTTGATTATCTTCCCTCTCACTCGCACAATCTTCTCTCTCGAGTCCTCCTCTTTACCCTTAACAGAAGATGAAAGGGTCATTTATATTAATATCATTCCCTATAAGGATCAATTGCTTGAATTGAGCGGGTTCTAAAGGCGTGAAGGGGCGGAAGGGATGGCAACCGGTCCCTTTACTTCCCGACGTCCTGAAGTGCACCTTGACTTCACACATTTCCTTATGGAATGAGACCAATATCATAACTTACACTAGTCTGGATGTTACTGATGAAAAATTTGTCGCAGAATTAAAATCGAGTACTAGCTGTTTCTGTACGTACGTAAAATTGTTTTGATTTGAGTTCACGAGCGTGTTTTCATCGTAGCTGTGGAAGTGAGTGATGGCGAAGCTAAAAAGTGTACCAGGGCTCGGTGTTGGGATCGTACTCGTATTAATTTCGAGGCCTAAGTCAGAGGACCTTCACCAACCACTGCGGTATGGGATATGCGATCCTTCGAGTTCGAAAGTGTTGTATGTCAGCCAATATCAGTACACACAAAACAATCAGAAGGAAAAGAGATAAAGTGTCGAACGCGTTCACCTCGGAATTATCCGTAGAATAACGTTTTCTTGTAATAGGGAACTTTTAGGAGCGATAGAACATCCCCCATCAAATGAAGTAGAGACGAAGCCTAATATTCTGATGTTCCGCCAAGTAAAATCGCTAAATGTTGAAAGTTGTGGAAAATCACCAAAAAAAAAAACTGTCCAGCATCAACGTATTGCAAGAATAAATTTTTTCGTGAGTAGGCAGGCCATCCGCACATTTTAACGCCAAATGTCCCACGAAAGTAGCGGAAAAAAGGGCCGTTATAATAATATTATAAAATCATATTATGATTTTGTTTTTAAACAGGTTTATATGGTTTGCTGTTTTTGTTTTTTAAACATGTTTTTATGTTTCAAAACATATTATGATTTGCAATCTCTCTAAGATGGGAAGAGATGCTTGGTTACGGGGCTATAATAATAATAATTGTTACCTAGTTATTATTAGCTATATATAGCGGTAGCCATAATACGAAGACTTCGAGCCAGAAACCATTGTAGCAAAGATGCTGGCGGTGAAAGACAATTGAGACGCCGCGCACACTTTCGTCATAGGAATACTGAAGACAAAGGAGAGAGAGGGGGAGTGGGAGGGAATTGGTGCTGGACCAACCCTTCCACCCCCTCCCCCCTCTCGGCTGAGGAATGACCGCCCCATGAAAAGGAGAGGAACCGACAGAACAGGAAGTCAGGACAGGCGGATAGAGATAAGGGGAAGGGGAAGGCTGAAGAACCTGCCCTCCCACACTTATCCCTATCTCCCTCAAAACCAGGAGACTACAAGAAGACTACAAGAAGAGACCATACCCAGCCAACCAAAGGTCGTGAATCCCAGAAACCAAATTGGTCCTTACAAGGTTCAGGACTGCCTGTCAACAGGCCCAGACGAGCATAGGAGCCTCTACAACTTTCGTTCCGCGACAGATTGGCCAAGAGTCTTATAGCTCGCTTTTGTAGGTTGAAGATATTGAGTTCATGCCTCGAATTCCCAAGGATATGACGCAGTAGCTCTGCATGCGAAGGTAAACCGAAAGCAGCACCCCGTCAGACACCTCTCAACCTTCTCATCATGTAAATTGAGGAAGACAACCTGGACACAAGCGCCTCCCCCAGCGATGCTAAATGCTGTTTTCCTTGAAACCCTGCACTTATGGTAACCGCAAGAACACTGCAGTCTATACAGACGGCTCAGCCAGAGATGCAAGATCAACTGCAGGGGCTGGAGTATACTGCTCTAGCTTTCAAATCTCACTCCCTGTGGGGAAACTCTCCAGCAATTTTGAGGGAGAGGTTTGTGCAGTGAAGCTAGCAGTGAAACGCCTTCTTGAGCAGGACGATCGCCAAGTTGATATTTTCGTCGACTCACGAGCTGCCATCCAATCTGAAGTTGCTCTGGTCCTCCAGTGCCGATCCGCCATTGAGCAGTTATTGACGAGGGGCTCCCAACTGGTGCTGCAGTGGGTTCTTTCGCACTGCCGAATAGAAGGAGATGAGAAAGCGGATGCACTGGCCAAAAATGGATCGCACTTACCACAGCCCGACGCTCCTGTCCCTTACAGCACAGCTAAGCGCCTGGTTGACGCCAAGAAGAAGGTCCTGGTTCGGGAGGCCCACGAGAGAGCTGCGGAGGGAAAGCAATGGGCCCCCCTATTGAGTGAGCCTGCGCCCAAAATGCTTCCCAGAAAGCAAAGTGTGGCTTGCTTTAGGATTCAAACTGGGCATGATTTCCTGGCCAAGCATCTTTGCAGAATCGGTGTCTATGACAGTCCAATCTGCACTCTTTGCCATCAAGACGAAATGACATTCCGGCATTTAGACACATGTCCAGCCTTGCAGGACACAAGAGAATTAATTAGAGACGACGACACCATCTGGAGTAAAAAATCAACACTTTATTGGGCTGCTCGAGAACGGATGGCCACAGAGCCAACGGCGTAGTTGAAAAAAACAAAAACAAAACAAAAAACAAAAACAAGCGCCTCGATATGAGACAGCCATGACAATCGGTCATCCACCGTCAAGCCCAGGAAATTCACAGCCTGATCCAAACGTTTGCTCAGGTCAAATGTCCTTCCTCGAGTTCTTCCGCGTCCTGGTTCATATGTACAATTCAAATTTTCCCAAAAATAACTAAGTCATATCGAAATTCGTGAATTTTCAGCCTTCCTTTTCCCACCAAGAGTTACACGTGATGACTCAAATTGAGCTCACGAATAAGCCATTGAAAGGAAGGATGAAAACGTGAAACCCTCTGAAAAGGAAAAGGAGACGTAATTTGTCGGAAAGTACTAATCCGGTATACAACCGTATGGCAGGAGCAGCGTTATAGATCGACCGGATCCGATGATACCCAATCTTCCCTCTTCCATTTAGAGCTTTTTATCAGGGCTTCGGGGAAAATCTGCAGGGCAATACACCGAAAAGGGCCTACGATACAATTTTCGTCTCCTCCCTGAACACATTTTCTTCTCCTGAAGGGTTCGAAAGGGAAGAGCGCTGAAATCCGAAGATTCCGACAGTACCGCTTTTTCGCATCACGACTTTTTTTCTATCGGGAGTAATTCAATAACGGATTTATCTATTTCTATACTCCCTACAGTAAAAGTCAACCGGAGATTATCTCCGTCTCAATTTTCTTCTTTGAATGTTCAAACGCATTTCACGAGTTTTCCCCTCACCAATTTCCAGCTACGGGAAAGACGTAAAAAAAAAGCAATCATTGCCGCACTTTTCTCCAAGTAGTCTCACACTGTAAATTGGTTGATCTCGCCACTTTTTCTGCGCAGCGAAAACTTGGACTGTTATGTAAATTCACTTTTTCTCCCCTATTTGTATACGAAGCCAATTCAAAGGGTCTGCCGTGGTTTGTTGAGAAGTTATCTCTAGGCGAGGTCAAGCAGAAGACTTTTGCTTACAGAATATTGAAATTATTGCGATCCAGTTTGAAGTATTTTCGAGAAAACGAACCCACCTTAGCGCCCATCTCGACTTGCTCTCAGGTATGAATCCTTAGAAGGGGATCAACAAAAACTTCATTAGAATTCAAACGTGAAGGAGAGCAGCATGTAGCGCTGGCCTTTCACACAACATCGAGCACAACCAGTTGGTGTGGCGGGAAGTGTGAATTTAATACCGATCGCTTAAGAAGCAAAAACACATAATATGTTGGATATTATCCATCTTTTTGACGAAATGAAGATTTTTATACCGCAGCATTTTACTCCGTGTTTCGGCCTCTCCTGGATTCCACCGATATTACATCCGATACTACAATGTAGTAATATGTCATATTACGTCTCCTCAAAGGTAAACTGATCATGCGCGATTCCCAGTTTGGGCATTTGACATCTTCCCGTAGAATGCTTCCTCTGAAGTTATATTCAACTACTAGCACTCTGACAGGAGGGGGGGGGGGGGGGGCTCGTTTCGCTCGACCGATCACTTTCTCGGACAAGGAGGCTTGCTTCGCTCGCGCATTTGAATAATAGGTCGAGTGATGATTTTTATAGTATTACATTTTAAAATTTAAAAAAAAAAATTTAAGGGTGGCCGCCAAGCTGGGAAAAATTAATTCCCTGACTTTTCCCTGCAAAAATACCTAATTTCCAGACCCGAAATTATTCAAAATCTGAGATTTTAATAATTTAATTAATAATAATAATAATTTAATCTGACATTTTATTAATTCTGATAATTTTAATCGCTTGAATTTTTTTTTTTTTTTTTTTGTTATTGAAAGTTGATTAGAAAATACATAAATTTTTACACCAAACAATTAAAACCCAGGAAAAGTAGATAAGTAAACTGCGTTTTAAAAACTATTTATTTGACAAAAATAGTAACACTTGAAAAATGAAAAACAATAGAATAATTTATACCTTACACATCACCCGGATTTCCCCATCATATGCTCAAAATTTTCCCTACTTCCCCATCAGTTTTAACGGATTTCCCGATAATTTCTCCCTACATTTTTTCTAGCTAAAAATAATTTTCGAGAAGCCAGATTCTGCGAATAAAAGCAGGGTTCGGGTACGTACCCGAACAGAAAAAAATCTTTTTAATTAACTAGTGATGATTACAAGGACAGAGATCTCGAACCAAAATACCAAGTGAAAGATTGATAGGTTACTTCGTGGGTGAAGTGGAACATTCCATTATGAAGAGAATGATATTGGTGCATGAAGTGGGACTTTTCATCGTGTGAATGGGGATATTATATCTGTAACGGGAATTCCGCCAACTCATTGAACTTTTGCGGGCAACATGGATTCACTTGGAAGAGTGAGGGGAAAACAAACCCGGCAAAGTCGCTCCCACCAAAATTCAAAAATTCTCATCATTTTCGGGACGGAAGAGAGGGACAAACTTGTCACCAAACAAAATTCGTATTTTAATACAATTTTTGATTTTTTTTTTTTTTTTTTTAATCAAAAATTTTTCCCTGACTTGTGACCGATTTCCCTGACTTTTCCTGAAATTTTTCATTCCCTGACCATTCCAGGTTTTCCCTGACTTTTCCAGATGGCGGCCACCTTGTAAATGCGTAAAAACCTCCGGATCTTTCGAATTCTAATCCGACCACGTAGAAGGTTGAAAATACCTAAATAAAAGCCGATTGCCCGAGTTGGGAGACCTTCACAGACCTCACCCACCCCAAGCGGTGCCAGCTCCTATTGTGTCTATGATTCAAGAGAAGACTCAAGTCCGATACCGCGCGCCAACGGCTGATCCCTAAAATGGGCTCCTTGAAAAGGTCAGAATTCAGCATTTCGGACAACATATTCGGATTCAGCACCCTTTAAAACCCATAAACCCCAATTTTTAGTTCAAAAATCCGTATAGGTACGTGCTGAGCTGTTTTCGAAATGTTAGAGATTTTGAACTGAAAGCGGAGGGCACGTGACGTCACACCTCGCCTGGCTGGGCGTCGAGTAGTTGGGCACAGAGCCGCCAGAGCGCTAAATAATAAATCTGACTGGGATCTGAATAAAAACACTCGGCCCCGGTCAATTTTTGAATAACCTTCTTTGATGATAACCTCAATGCTCGATTTTTGTTTGACCTTCTCTGACCTCCATTTTCGATTTTCGGGGTCGGCTTTTCGCATAGCAAAGATGGCTAACTTGCATACAAGAGCGAGAGAGATCTCTCGGCCAATCAAAACATGACGAAGCAGCCCACGCCATGTACCCTCTCCAGCCCTCGGAATTCAAATATTACCTATATTTTTCCTAAGGGCCAATAAATAATAAGAGACGTGTTTTCTGCAATGTTGACCTATTTCCGTAACTTTTAAAGCACAACCTTTCCAGGACAAACATTTTAAAAAATCATTAAAGGAGCTCACTCCGCATGCCGTCAGTCACCTCGCCGTCGGAATTCGTTCGTTCACAATTTAGTACATATTGACATTCGGATCGGTAGGTAGGATACAGAGGAAACGCCGACTCAATCGGACAGTAAACAATGAAAACAGGAAAAGTAGGGCGGATTTGCGCTCATCAAAAATTGCACTCAACGGGCTTATCAAACGTAAAATTTGCTGAGGAATCCGACATTACAAACTAGGGGTTCCCATTAAAAATAAGAAAGCTGGGCGCAAGTGCGCCTATTTGTGCGCATTTTCGCTGAACCTCATCTCTTGATTGTTTTTAGCTTTCATAGCACATGGTCATTTTTGCCTGAATATTTCTACCGCGATTCAGCACTTGATCATGATAATAAAAACAAGAAATAAACAAAATAATCTCTTCATTTTTAAAATGGTTTTCTCTCTAATTTGGAGGAAATAAGTACAGGAAAAATAGAAACTCGAAAGACCAGGAACTTTCCCTTCAAGTGGGAACGAAAAATGACTAAAATTGTTTGGCTTGGCGAAGGGTACGACATCGCTCAGACGGTCAGAGACAGGTCATGATGTCATGGTGTCACAATGTGATGTCATGGTCACTTGGAAAGTCAGCAGTTCGTACTCCTAACAAATCGAGAGAAATTGATCATGTGGCGAAACTTAATAGTCAGTTTTGAATGAGGCATGAAGGAGTTTTTCCTGAAAGAGTATCTGAATTAGGTATTAAGTATTTCTGAACGGAGACATTAGGTAAGATTGATCAAGTGGCACTTAATCATTTCTTCGTGGAAGCGCTTTTTCAAGTAAAACAATTATTGCTTTCCCTGTGGGACTGCGGTGAATCTGATGTCAAGCACGATGAGTCGTTTATGGTATCAGTTTCTACCCCAGCTCGCAGCTAAATTGAAATTTGACAGGCTGGCTTCCCTGACCGAATTGCCGGCGTGGGAGGCTGGGCCATCTTCAAACTGAATCATACGAAGGGCAGTTCTCCCGGCTCCTAATAGCAAAGTATTGTCGCCTCGTGACGTGAAAATGTTGGATCTGCTGATCCGGCTTCCCTTGACGACCTGGACAGCGGGTCCAACAAAAAAGGCACTGCGATTAAATTCTGCAATAATGTATTTAGATGATCAGTGAGAATGATAAATGACGGGAGAAAATCCTCCCATCTATGAAAATAAATGCGGTGTGGCCGGTGTGTGAAGGGGGGGGGGGGGACCTGCCAAGTCCAAAAATTCTGAAAAAAAAACGCCTTCTTATTGAAAATTTAATGCTGATTGTGGCTATGTGAAACAGGGCCATAAATAAACTGTGAGAAGCTCTGGGTGAATATTGATGAGGAACTCAATCGAAAATCGCATGTTTCAAACAAGTTTATTCTTCCCCCTAAAAAGTTGCCAAAAGTTAGCTAGGTGGTGTTTCGTAAGCGGCAAATTTTTCGTGAACGTTGATTCGTAGCATCTTTCCGCAAACGCGTAATACCTCATCTGTCATCCTATCAGGCTTCGAAAGCAGCGAACCTTCTCCAGACCACCAGCTAGAATAAATGGACAGGGATGCAAGTTGCATCATGCAACCAAAACAAACGAGAGCTAAGAAAAAGTTGTGGCGGCAAAAACGTCTCAAATATTGTGACTCACTATAATAGAAACAAGGGGACTTGACTAGGAATTCAATCGGCTTGATACATTCGTTTCCTCGCTCACAAAATGACAAATGCAAGTAAACATAGCGTGAAGCGATGAATGAGCGTGAGTAGAGGAAACCGTGCTAAGGTGAGTTGGTATCATCAATCAGAACCTCACCTGTCGTGACGTCATCGTACGATTCTCCGCCGGCCAATGGGCTACCGCCGGCGGGTTGGCCCCTCTCCGCGCTCGTTGGAAGGCGAACACACCGAAAATACGAGGCGTCGGGTCAGCTCGACTTCAGATGCAGCCGACCGGTAGAAATAACTTGAGGGCCAAAGCCCGAGCCGGTCGTTACCCTCACAACACTACGAAAGATCGGCCGGAGGGTCTGATTGACGATCCTATCTCGAAAGGTGGCCATTTCGGCAAGCCAAAATAACATGAAAATGTCACCACACGACGGAATAAGCGGCTTAACGGGTAATACCTTCAAAGCTCTTTTTCCAGCATCAACTGTAAGGAGGAAAAAGGAATCATTTCTTGGCCTAATGAGGAAATTTCAATTGAAAGTCAGGTATCGACGACGCGGAATCCACAATGCCTGTTTTGACAAGACTTCTCTCATAAAATCCTCCCTTTGAGCATAATATTATCATGTTCTCTTGGCAGAGTATCTTCTCCCCCCCCCTCCCCCCCAGGATCGTTCAATGTCAATATTATTGCTGCCGACCCTTCATTAGGCATTACAATCAGACGTGGCATGAATATTGAAATCCACTGTTGTGGTAGGATGGGATTCATCTCAGTTTACATCACCGGCCGGTTGGGGGGTAATGACCCTCCTCGGGAGTCCACAACACCTTCTTCGGTTCCCCGGTCATCCTGACCCGCGAGTAAACCTAATGGCAATCCCTTTAACTTTTCAATTGCGGATAAAAATTCCATGGCCTTCAACGGGATTCGAACCCAACGTTCTACCGGAATGCAAGTGACACAAAGATGTGCAGCATCAGCAATCGAATAGCCAAAGAAAAAATACTCAAAAGAGTATACTTATACTCTACTACCTACCATCCTTGTAGTAAGTCTAAGAACTCACACCTACCAAACTGATTTTTTTTTTTTTTTTTTTTTTTGGTGAAAATTGAATAATATTCAGGTAGGTGTATTATATTAAAATATAATATATTTTAATATTATTATGCGAAGGCAGAATAGTATCTGGTGGACATACTCGATGAAACCACCAAATTGTTAATGCGAATGATTATAGTTCAATCATGACTTTTTCCTCCCTGAAATGTATGGTGAAAAGGCTGTCATTCTACAAATTTGCAGGTTAAAACGATGAGATTTGTGGGCTTTACACGTCAAAAGATCATGAGATCGGATGGAGTCATGAGTCTTTCATTTTTCTCAGTTTGGGCACCTTCACTTCATGACTGTCACACAATTTTTCGGGCGTACGTTAAAAAGAAGAAAAATACACTGCCAAGGAGATGGCACAGCAGCTTCCTCGTTACAATCAAAGTGACACCATTATAAAATGCGCTGAGCATACCCCTGATTAAATCTTCTCTCAATAGAGCTATACGCACACAATTCCTGAAAATTTGATTGAAATCCGATCAAAATTGTGAAAGTTATGCCTGTTTCAAGAATTTCACGTTAGCGCATGCGCAGAGCGTACCGCTGGTTCAATTTTTTACCCAAAGCCTGTGTAATCATCTACGGCACAACCCGCGTAATCCCTGAAAATTTCATCAAAATCGGATCAATATTGGCTGAAATCCCCACTCCTTCCCTTATTTAGGGAAGGAGAGGGGGTTGAAGGAGGGGAAAACGGAAAAAATCCTTGAGGGCGCTCAACCTATCTCAGAACGTACACCATTTTTTAATTTCTCGAGATTTTCAAGAATATAATATATATATTATATATAAATTACGTTCGCGCATGCGCAGGGAGTACCACTGATTCAATCGTGATGAAACTGATAGGGAACCATCTAGAGCTATACGCACACAATTCCTGAAAATTTGATTGAAATCCGATCAAAATTGAGAAAGTTATGCCTGTTTCAAGAATTTCACGTTAGCGCATGCGCAGAGCGTACCGCTGATTCAATTGTGCTGAAATTCGTATGGGACCTCAAGGAGCCTGATCCGCATAATCCCTCAAAATGTGAGCTAAATTCATTCAAAATTGTGGAAATTATGGCTGTAACAAGGAAATGCGGACAGACCGACAGACCCACAGACCGACAGACACGGAACCAAATTTGTTCAGTAGGCTATGAAACGCAAAATGCGAGTGGAAATTTTAAATTCGGACAACAAAAATTTTTTTTCTCCCGAAAGTGAACACAAGGCTTCCGCTGCTTCGCAGACTCGGAAGCAAAAGAGATGTACGGATCGTCGTCATTACCTTTATATATAATTTGGTAGTGTCCGCCGGAATTCTGAGCCCTACCGTGGACGATTTCAACGTAGAGGTGTTAACGGGTTGCCAGATTTTTTCACCAGTATATAGTATATTTTTGCCAAGACCGTAAAAAATATAGTATTTTCAAGAAAATTATAGTAGGTAAATAATAATAATATAGTATAGGTTATAAAATGTCGATTATTTGTTTTTCGGCATAATTTGTAACCTTCGATACTCCAGGTCATGTGATTATAATAAATACCCTGAACACTTTTTTTTTCTTTTTTTTTTTCAAGTATTGATAAATTAATAATTAATTTATTGTTATAATAATTAACAATTATTGTTAAAAATATCAACTTTTTCCGCTATGATTATTTCAGTAGAAAGCACAAATTGATGACTGAAGCAGTGATTAAATTAAGGGCACACAAAATTACTTTTTTAAGCTCCCTGCACACGGACACTAATCGTCCTGGAACTTTTTAAAGGCTATATAAATATAATTTCCAAAGCGGTTTATACCTAGTTTGTAATTTTGTTCTTCAATTTTTCGTTTTCTAAAAATATAGTACATAGATTTGCTACTACATTTTTCATATAGTATATAGTAGTTCAGACCTAAAATATAGTAGAATTCTATATTATATAGTAGGTCTGGCAACCTGAGACAAAACAGTCTCTAGAGTAGTCATGAGACTTGAATCGCCAATGGACATGGACCTGAGAGCAGTGTCAGAGACAAGCCCGAACATATCTCAGAGAATGCACTAAACCCAAGTGGACATAAGATTTGTGTGGACATAAGCAGCCCCGTAGAGAGGGGGGGGGGGCACTGGACCCGTTGCCCCCGGGCCCGGCCTTCGTAGGGGGGCCCGGATTTTCTTGAGAACTTTTTTTTTTTTTGTAAAAAAAGGTGGGAGGAGAGGCAAAATGGGAAAAGGGACAGATCAATATAGGAAACATTTTCATACAATCTTTTTTTTTTTTTTTTTTTTTTTTTTTAGGGGCCCAAAGAATTTTGCCCCCGGGCCCGGATTTTCTCTCCACGGCCCTGGACATAAGATAAGGTTTGTATGTTTTTCCAGGTCTCGAGACTTGGAGTCTCACGAATCTGTCTCGAGAGCGAGTGCCCCCCCCCCCCCCCCCCCCCCCCCCGCAGAGATCGGTCTCGAGATTTTCTCTCAAGATTTCGTCTCAGGTGTACACTCATCTTTAGGCGGATCATTGAAATCGGGAAGTACCCGTGATTATTGCAAAATTGTCGCCTTTCTTCTAAACCTCCTCCTTCGCCGTCAACTCGTACTTCCTGTTTGTTACTGACTTAGAATCAATTTAATCTTAGCCGTTCTTAAAGATTCTCTAAATAGCTATTTAGTAGTAGACGTTGGCAAGTACCTTGGCTATAGTATCACGACGACGATCTCCCCTTTCGTGGTTTTTCAAGCGCCATGAATAGTGGAAGAAATACTGGCGAATTAAAGCAGGGTTTTCTGCCCAGCTTGGCTATCGACGACATAAATACAACAGTTGTTTCTACAGAAGCCCAAATACTATCTCTCAACCGGAAACGAAGTAGACCGCAAGTAGAACTCGCACACCATCTCAGCTTGCCCCAGATTAAAACCCCCACCATCCATATCGTTAAGTTCTGTTCATTATTCAATAAACTTATAATAAGTGTGGCAAAGTATTTCGTAATTAGTAGATAGCAATAATTGCTATCTACTAATTACGAACTAGTTTGCCACACTTTGTTGGGGCATTGGCCTCATACGATAGTAGCGTGCGAGTTGCGGTCGTGCTCGTTTGCAGGCAGCTCGAGGAGGGGAATAGGGGAATCAGTCATGCTGGTTGCGGTCAAAGTTCCTTCACACTTCTTCCAGGCTTAGGATAGGCTTTAGGACAATTTCAGTTTTTCGCTTATATACCTGAAACTAAGCGTTTTTCGAAGCTGACCACTATATACAAAATTAAAGTAGACGAAATTTCCTTCGACAAGGAATGGTCAAAATTGATGTTCGAACCAGTGGTCTTGGAGATACAGCGTTTTGAAATACAACGTGTGGAGCCTGATACAATTTTGGCCTTTTTTCGGCTCTTCGGCGAATAGGACCAAAACGCCCAATTCCACCCCCTGGAACCCGATTAACAGACTTTTGCATTTCTGTTGAGACAACAAAAGTTCCGTTAGTATTCGTCGGAAAAGGAGGAAACCTATTCGCGATCTGTTCTCTTTGGACCCCCAAACAGCGCGCACTGAACACACGGCAGGAGCGTGCCAGCAAACCGCACGATTTTGATGACCGACGCCGCATCACTGCTATTTCTGTAACAACAGAACGATATTCAATGATGAACCGATTGGGAGCCGTCGCGAGAACGATGTGGAAGGGGCGGAGCGTTGAGCGACCTCTGTTGTGTAGTTGGTAAGGTGTGGGGGGGGGGGGGGGGGGGGGATCTCACGGTCACGCAGTCACGCTCTTCAACCAGTTCACCCCCGTAGAAACATGTACCATCTTACATACTACAGCCTGGGGCTCAAAATGGGGGTTTAGTGGTACCTACATGGGGCAGAAAGCCGAATGAGGTGTCATTTTCGAAGTAATTTTGGACGGACACTGTGGGGCTCTGAGCTAAAAATCCCAAAGTTGCTTTTGAAGGATGCCAGGAGATCGAATGAAGCGACATTTTCAGAGAAATTTTGGGCTATGAATCCACTAAGATTTCTCATATCTGGGGGGTCTCTTATCTGTACAAGCACGACTGGAATACTTATTTGTTAATTTTCCAATATTTTGTAAAATGATGTTTTATTGACTGTATTCAAGACCCAGACATTGACAACGATTTTTTCAAACACGCGGATTTTTGAAGGATCCGATTTTCCCCCTTTTGGACGTGTTAAGTGAATATTTATTTGCATAAATAAAGATTAAATACTGATATCAACATTTTTCTCCTTCCTTATCCTAGAAAAATGCCCACGAAAATTATCCGATCCCACAACTGGCATTTCCTTGTATCCAGGAGAGGGAGGAGCGTTATAACGTAAACGTCTTTATGTAAAGAACATAAATGTTCTTTATGCGGTGTATAAAATATATCTAACGCAAAATTATTGCAAAGTGTTTGGTACATGAATGACCAGCTGCTGTTTTTTCGAATTCAGTAGGACAACATTGATTAGCTACTAATTCTGGGGAAGTTGATAAAAACGAACTATTTGCACGATAACCACTAGAATATGCCTGTGTATGGTTTTTTTCTGAACATAGCAGTTTTATGCATTTATAAGAGATATGCTCGACAAATTTAAATTCCGTTGGTCCTAGAAAGGTGCAAATACTATCAAAGGGCTTCTTTCAATGTTTACGAGTCAGGAAAAATTTGCAAATAATATTTTTATGTCCATCTTATGCTTCAATCCGAGCCCTAGGTTTGTCATGTTCTGATTAAAAAAAGTCCTTAATAAAATGTGGGTTCTCATTCCGAGACAGTAACCCGTTGAAATTGCGCGCTGCTGATACATATAAAAGAGAAAAACATTAAAAATTTAAAAACTTCCTTAGTACGTCAACAACAATCGTGATAAGCAACACGACTTGAGGTTCAACGGACTTCCAGCCAATCCATACGAAGAGGAAAGGCCAGTGCCTTCTTTTCCAAGCAAGTATGTGTTTCACCTTTCGGGTATCTTATCGGACTTCAAAAGATGATTTATAACCCGGAAGATCCTCTTCAAATAAGACAGAGTTTGAATAACCAAGGAGGGGACTGAGGAGCCGCTTCAAGCTGTAAAGTGTTTTCAATTTTTGGGGAAGAGATATCGGTCAAGACTTGTATACATATTAAAATGCACTGCATGCATATGACAATGACTTATGTTCGATTCATCTTCCCGGGTGAATTTTACTGATGCAGCTCAAAGTGTCCTCTCGGCTCTGTCGGGAGCCTGCACGACGGACGAAAGTTGAAGGTAACACACCTAATTCTGTTAATTATTAATGTTAAATAACCAAATCCTGTGCGACGTGAGACTCGTCTTTTCGGACCTCCTCGTAAAGCAAAAATTTATCATGTGTCGGTAGGTACCAAATCACCTCCTGAAGAGCTCAAACCCTGTGGGAAGAGCGAAAGGCGCCTCGAGATGTATTGCATACTTCATCAAATGCAATAAATATTTCAACAACATAACCAACGGCTTTCTCCCTCAACACTCCCTGCAAAATAAGATAAGTAAGAAGCAGTGGGAAGGATGCAATAGGAGAGACAATAATATTGTATTGTATACAGGGCCGTGGAGAGAAAATCCGGGCCCGGGGGCAGAATTCACCGGTCCCCCTAAAAAAAAAAAAAAAAAGGTTGTATGAAAATTTTTCCTATATTGATCTGTCCCATTTTGCCACTCCTCCCCCCTTTTTTCACAATAAACAAAAAAAATTCTCAAGAAAATCCGGGCCCCCCTACGAAGGCCGGGCCCGGGGGCAACGGGTCAAGTGCCCCCCCCCCCCCCCCCCCCCTCTCTACGGGGCTGATTTTATATATTATATACCACTGGGAAACCGAGGTAGGTCATATTAATGATACTGGGACGAGCTCAAGAAGGAAGAAATCCAAAAGAGAAAGAGATCTGACCAGGAAAAGATAGACAGGGCAATTGCGAGGACAAAGGCTGTCATACCAAGTATTGAACGGACAATCATCGTCTTCCCAAGGAGGCTCCCCCCTAGACAAGGAGATGCAGGCCGCCAGCATCAATCAACCAGGACCTCCCATTGGACACTCAAACGGCAAGTAAAAGCGGTAATCGAACCAAGAAGGTAGCAGAAGGGTAACAGCACAGGTCATAAGCATTTCTGACACTCAATCCACAAAGGAGAGTGACAAAGGAGAAGATGCGTAACCGTCCAATTTCAGTAAAAGGTTCAGCAGGTTGACAGCAAGATGCGGCCACGTACGTAATATAATCAGAATCCCTGGATGAAGGAGAAAGTGACAAATCTGAGTACGTGGCACGCAATGTTTGAACTAAAGTTCAGGGTTGGTAGGAGGACGCTAAGAGCCATCCAGCTAGACAAAAAGCAGAGACTGGCTGATGGCCACTAAGCTGTGATTTCTGGATTTCCAGCACTAACTTAACTAATTCCTGCCACACGGAAGAAACTGGTTAAGAGCCACCAAGCTCTGATTGGGGATTTATAGGAGCTGGTTCAGCTTAGCAAACGCTTGGCACATAGCAGGGACGTAGGAAGAGACTGGATAATGGCCACTAAGCTCTGATTTATGGATTTCCAGGAGCTGGCTCAGCTTTACAACCTCCTGCCACACAGCAGGAACGGGTTAAGAGCGAGCAAGCTCTGTTAGGGGATTTCCAGGAGCTGGTTCAGCTTTGCTAACGCTTGGCAAGTGGCACGGACGTAGGCAGAGACTGGCTAAAGAACAATAAGCTCAGAATTCAGGATTCCAGCACCTAGATCAGCTTGACTACCTCCTGACCCAGAGCATGGCAGGTGGCAGGGACCCTATAAGTGCCAGTATGCCCACAGCCTATTCCTACTCAGTCATGCACAATCCAGCTGAAGGTGTGGGACTTTTCCTGCATGCACCCCAAAGAACTGCCCCTTGAAAAATGTTCAGCCCTCAATTGAGAGGAAGAGTACTAACTGCAAGCCTTTCAACATTCCAAACAATCACTCAGCAGAAGACAAGAACTGCCCACCATATTAGCGAGCGCTTCAGCGCTACCTGGCCAAAATCTACCCTAATCGAGTGACTAGCTTCATCAACGGTGGATGCAGCAGGATTAACCGATGAAAGAGCAGATCAACAGCGTCTTCAATCTTTTCAATACTTTTGTTGTTGTTGGAATACATAGTCAGAATATTCAAATTTCTTAGAAGATGGCAGTTATTACTCAGATAATGATGCGAACATAGTGATTTACCTTGCAAGGCTTCTACAAATAAACCTTTTCATTTCATTTCATAAAATTAGTAACCTTTTTCGTGAATTCAATCCAGATGCTGACTGAACTCTAGGAAGCGTTCTACTTCTACGATTGAGACCAGAGATGACATTAAATTTTGCGGTTTAATGACTTCCTATGACTCTACCTCAAAGCGGTTGGTGTTATTTGACCGACGAATCACCACGGAAAATTACACGTGCCAAAGAATCTGCTTCAATTTTATTTATTGATTCATCATCATTCAATATAATATATAAATTGTACCAGTGGTTGTATTGGTACAAGTGGGTAAATTAACGAGGGCTAAATATCTCCAGAACGGAAGGGTTTTCTCCTTTTTTTTTTTTTTTTTTTTTTTTTTTTTTTTGTCACGGGTTATCGATGTTTTTTCTTCTTCTTGAACCCTAAGGAGTAGAAGTTACATCTGTTGCTAAGAACGTTTTTGTAGGGAGCACTCCAGATACTTTGTTTATCCTCAAGGAATGATTTATTCGTGTTGCTCCTGACTGTTGAAAAGCTCTCGAATGACCCCGACAAATGAGAAATGTCGTCACAATTGTTCTTAAAATCAAGCTTTCCGGTGCATAAGCCAAAAACACGGTTTTAACATAAAAGTAGTATTACGGTTTGCTATCATACAACGTACCCACGACGATGTATTTGTCGAAATAAGCGAGGCCCTGCGTGACACTGAGGATCGCTACAGTCAAATGACGATGCTTTCGGCTAAATCGTTGGTGCAATATAAGCCGTTGAAACATTCGAAACGCGATTCGAACTGTTGAAAAAGAAAACTCGAATTAAGCGAAGGCAACGCTTTATTATTTGACATCAAATACTCCCAAAATCACGGCTTATAGCGCGCTGCAATCTAATAAAGTCATAGATCAAGTCATGGCCGCACGGCGTTTAAAAATACTTTACCGAAATTGATTCAACTTCTTGGAAAGCGACAACGCGATGGAGCAACGCGAACAATTTTTCAAACGGTCAAGATCCACAGCGAGGAAGGCAACTGTCTTGACATTGAGGTACCTGGTGAAACAATGACAGTTTACTCATAGCTTGTTCCCAAGCAGTCTACTATAACTACGGTTATTAGTAACGAGGAAGGTAGTTTTCAAAGGGTATCTTGTAAATAAAACGCGGTGCAATCAGGGATGTAAAAGGGGTAAATGGTGGGTAGGGTGTTCAAAAAAACTGTATTTACCCAAGCCTCGATTAAGTGCTCAATTGTTAAATAAATAAAATTCTGTGGTGCCCCTACGTATTGGTAATAACTAATTACGAAATAAACCGAATAAGCAAGTGGAAAGGAGCAGACATCTGTACTGCGCGAAGGTGATGGCTTCCCCAGGGGTCCTCCACGGACGAGACTCAACCCTCTCTACGAGTGGGAAACCAGAGAGGGGTGAGCCCCGCAGTGGGGAGCAACCGACTATATTGAGGCCAGTTCAGACAGTACCAATCGAATTTTGTGAATTACCTAATCGCTCCTCTCTAATCTCTTAGTTATTCCATACCATCCTTGTAATTTTGCTTCCGAGTCTGCAAGGCAGAGGAAGCATTGTTTTCACTTTCGAAATGAAAAAAAATTTGTTCTCCAAAATCAAAATTTCCACACGTTTTTCGTTTCAGAGCCTCATGAACAAATTAAGTTCCGTGTCTGTCTGTCTGTTCGCATTTCCTTGCCACAGCCATAACTTCCACAATTTTGATCGGACTTTAATCAAATTTTCAGGAGTTGTGTGGGTATAGCTCTAGATGGTCCCCTATCAGTTTCATCACGATTGCATCAGTGGTACTCCCTGCGCATGCGCGAACGTAATTTTCTTGTTACAGTCACAACTACGTTCATTTTGAACCTGGCACGAGGAAGTTTGTGTGCCATTGCATTGGCAGTGTATTTTCTCCTATTCTCCCTTTTCAGGACTTAGCAATTTTTCACACCAACACATAAGGATCCCCAACATTGAATTGGCGCATAAATTCATTCTCATCACTCACTTTAACTTCAACATTTACGGATCCTCTTCATGAGTTTATGCATCCGTTTCAAAAACTTGCACATTTAAAAACGAAATTATCACTCAAAAATAAACGGATCCTTTTTTAAAGTTCTCGCATCCGTTTCAACTCAATACACAACATATTTTACTAACAAGAATGGATCCCAACGTGCATTCATGCATCCAATCCAAACACTTCAATAATACTCCCTTGATTTAATCTAAAATTACGCTGCGATCCTTTTCGTGAGTTTACATCCTGCCAAAAATGTTACTCATCAATTATCCACGTAATTTCAGTGTTATTTGCGCACAACAAATACATATCCCACAACTCGGATTTTCGCAGAATTCAAAGTGCCATTAAATGGCATGTTGATACATTTTATCAACATATTGAAAAAGCTACAACAGTGAAAATGGAGATCTAACGGCAGGAAAGATTAAACTTTTTATTAGTGGTGCTCCTCTTACAGCCAGTAATCCAAGGCTGTAAGACCACCATTCTATCTCACAGCCACTGGGTAAAAGTGCTAAGATTACACAGGGTTGCTCTTAATCAATGGGCATCCGGGAAAATGGCAGTGAACAAATACATTGCAGGCTTTTAAAACCATACTCAAGATGCATGACAAACTTTGTAACTGTTCTTGTACTGATTGCAATCAGGTGTGGATCATAGCAACCACATTTCAGAAGGGCCACAGTTCCTCAAGTACAATTTTGACACTGTATACATAATAATATTATACATATTATGTACACAGTGTCAAAATTGTACTTGAGGAACTGTAGAATATATTATATTTATCTACTTATACTATATATTATAATCTACTTAACTCAAACATTGTAACTATTGTATAGTTAGCCATTTGACTCCTCCAGTAAAAGCATCCCTCAAAGTGGGGTAGAGCAATGCAACTCTCTTATTGATGTTGATTATGAATTTTTACAACAAAAAAAATCTTCGCATAAATATCCAACCTCGCAAATGTTTATTAGGAAATTTTCATTAAATTTTTTTTTTCAATTTTCTTCAATTTTTTTAATTTGTTTTTAATGTTTAGTGATTAAATCACTAATTTTGTCTTATAAATTTAGGTTTAGGTAACTATAAGGGAGGTATGTATTAAGCGTTCCGTAATTTCAATTTTGGACAATGAAGGGATTTGTTAGTATGGAAGTCAATGCTAGTAATGAAAAATGCTTGAACTTGGGCACAGGGTTTTGAGCCGTAAGAACGTTTTTGGTTTATTATTCTTGGAGTAAAACCCCTGAGTGTTCGCGACGGGCCTTAAAATATGACATAGGTAATACATGTATAATGTTTCATGGCGAGAAGATTTCAAAAATCAAATCCGCCCCGTTTTGGACAGTAGACATATTTTAAACATTTAAAATTTCGACAAAATACTCAGTTCAGCATCTAGTTGTGCCCGTAAGGTTTTCAGCTCGATCGCCCAAACCCATGGGGCTAAAAAGGAGGTACGGGGAGGATTTTGACGGATTTCGGCTACGGGGTCGAGTTGGGTGTCGTTTTCGAAGTATTTTTGGGCGTAGAACCCTTTTTTGGAATTCCCAGAACCATTAGATTTCACCGTGGGGATCTATGGGGCTACAAATGGGATTTTTGAAGGATCCAAGGAGATCAACCCTATTCAATAACGTGTCGTTTTTCTAGGAATTTTGAACGCAAAATCCATTTTACCAAGGTTCCCTCATCTGTCCAAACATTGTAGATTTTTTTTAATCAACTTTTTTTTTAATATTCTCAAAATTATTAATTTTTGCATAATATACCTATTTAACCTACACCAAAGAATAATAAACTCTCGTGTAAAAGTTGCAGCGTTTTTATTTATTTCTTTTAATTTTATTGTCATCCTACTTTGTTACAACGCTACTAGTCCAGTTCCTTTGTACTTAAAAGTTCTGGAAAAAGGTGGGATAGTTCTGATTTTGGTTTATTATTCTTGGAATAATACACCTATGTTTTCGCGACGCGGGTCGACGACTCCGATCGGCCTCAAAATTTGACATTATCCGTTTCAAGAGGTCTACATTCAAAATCCGAAATGTCCGTCCGCCGTCCGCCGTCCGGGCCGTTTTGGTCAGTAGGAATTTTTTTAAAAATCTGAAATTTTGGCAAAATACTTGGTTTACCATCTAGTTGTGCCCGCAAGGTTTTCAGTCCGATCGCCCAAACCCGTGGGGCGCTATGGGGCTAAAATGGAGCTACAGGAGGGGTGTTTTGAAGGCTTTTAGCTATGGGATCGAGTTAGGTGTCGTTTTCGAAGTATTTTTGGACGTAGAATCCATTTTTGGGGGTCCCGGAACGATCCGATTTCACTGTGGCGTTCTATAGGGCTTTCATGGGGCTAAAAATGGGATTTTTGAAGGATCCCAAGAAGTTAAATATTTTTCGAGTAAAAATTAAAGAATTTTTGAAAAAACACATTTTTGAAAAAAAAATCCCCCCAAAAATTTTTTTAAAAAATAAAAATCCAAAAAAAAATTTTTTTAATTTACAGAATTAGGTACTTAAATGTCTGTACAAGTAACCCATATCACAGAATAATAAACCCTTGTGTAAAATTTGCAGCGTTTTTTGGTATGTTGTTAGGATCCATGCGAGTAGTCTTTGACCAAGTTATCAATTAAAAAACCTTGTGCCGGCTTGGGGGTTGGCGAAAAACCACGATTTTTTCGACCATTTTACATATTTCGCTAAAAAAGTCGGTGAAGGAAGCATCTTACGACCAAAGGCACTCTATTCATTCTTAAACTAGACAATATTTGCTAACATTTCAGACCAACCGCAGCTTTCTAAAGTGAATAGTTTCCGAGATACAGGTTGTTGAAAAATGGCAATTTTTCCCCAAATGTGCAAATTTTACGAAAAAGTAATTTTTTTGTTAAATATCGCCTGAAATATGCATCCTACCATAAAGTCATAAGAGATGAACTTTTAGTACATTTAATTAGCTTTAATTTGAGACCAACCGGAGGTCTGTAAGTTTATTAGTTTTTGGACAATACAGGGTCCAGGCGAAGAACTTCACTACTTTGTGAAAGTATCACATTAGAACCCATTTTGCACGGTAGAAGAGAAATTCTGCCGGAGAAAGTGAAATGACGAGCAAAATTGTTAAGAGATTACGCCGACACGAATCAGCTGCTCTTATTTAAAGTAGGTGGGTTCCTATATTTATTTACAAATTTGTAAATATTTATATGCTCCTAAAGATTTTTTTTATAAATGCCACAGACGAGTTGTCGCAGTAAATTCCGAAGTTTTGAGTTTTTCCTCAAAATTGTTGGTCGACAATGCCAAAATTACAGCCGTTAAGTAAATGATGACAAAACACCCACACATTGGCGGTTTTAAAAACAGAGCGGGCAGACCTGGTGATAAGGAATGCTCGCCAAAGATAAAGAGAACAATGACAACACGGAAGGTCAGCTGAAAATGGGGAGGGACACGATTGCTTCAAATTGACTTACCTGCGACAGTGTAGCGATCCATGTAATTGATCAAATTGACGAAGCAGAGGACGATGACGGTGCTCCATTCTTGGAGTGTGATCCGCTGACTTGAGGGATTGGGGTCCTCGATGGGGTTCAAGTTGGGGACTGCGTCCATCAGATGTTGTTGGGAGTTGTTCGGAGGAATCCCCGCGGGTTCCATGTTGAGCGTTTTGAGCGTGTACTTGTCTACGTATTTCTGAGCTGGCATGACAGGTCGCACAAGTAGGAACAAGCCGCCACGAAGCACCAACACATTCTAAAGGCAACAAACATCCCGCCGTGGAGCCCCATATCGGAGCGTGACGTCGCACGTGACACCTGATCCCAAGTTGGCCAACTCAACCCCGACAAAATTACCTACATCCGTGAAATTTCAATTTAATGTACCCTTTTCTGACAATTTGAAGCGTTTCATCAAACAAAAATGTCTAATAAATTTGATCCAACTGTTTCTTAGAATACTCCCAAGTGTTAGCTCAAAAAAGTCGAACAAATGTCAAACAACACTTGGCTTTTTCAACAGTAAATACCGACATTTAAATTCATTCCATTTCTATTATTCTCCATCAAAAATGAATTTTTAGGAGAAACACTGCCACCAGTCACCGGAGATTTTATTTTGCAAGTTTCCCCCTCTTCAAGGGGGAAAAAGTCCCCAGGAGGGGAAAAACAAAGCTTCGAGATGGTCAACCTGACGGGATCGCAGTGTAGAAATGGGAGAAACTGATAAGGCGGTCGGGAAAGTATTAGGGAAAAAATGGTGCCAACCGCTTCCCACACTTCTGCCAACCATCAACATTTTTGAGGCACCTAAATATATAAACCACCACCGCTCAACTTGAAAATAGTCGCCTTCATTCAAAATACTTGCGTATTTAAATAAGGTAATTAGTGCTTCCGTATCGAAATGAGTAGTGCAGCAAAAAAATCTTTTTCTTTTTTTTCAACTATTCGGATATTTAGTGAAAAATCAATTAATTGATTAAAAGCCGAAAAGAAAAACGCTGCAAATGTTTCACAAGGGTTTATTATTTTTTGTTAAAATCAAATTTTATACATGTAGGTTAGGTTAATTGAGCAAAAATTAATTCTGTGTAATTAAAAAAATACTTTAGATAACTTTAAAAAACTTTTTTTTCGACACAATCTGTCTATGTGGGTCCTAGAATCCTTGGATTTTACGTCCAAAATAACTCGGAAAACGACACTATATTAAATTGTGACCTCCTGGGATCCTTCAAAAATTCAATTTGTACCCCCATGAAAGCCCCTTAGATCCCCAAGGTGAAATCGGATCGCTTTGGGATTCGAATCAAATTTATTGGATTCTACGCCATAAAATACTTCGAAAATGACAGCTGACTCTATCCCAAAGCCGAAACCTATATCTTGAAACGTGTAATTCTTTCTTTTTTGCTCGTGAAAGCCGATAACATTTCCTATCGCAGCTGTTCTGTGTAAACGTTTGATTGGAGCTTCAATAAGAGAGGGTCAGGAATAATATCCCTTAATCAGGGAATAAAGATCTATGCAACGAACCCCTAAATACAGGTGTTGGTAAATTCGATCCCGCGAGGCCAAAGCCTTGCCAAGACTGCCTCCTTCCATCCTGCTTCCACTTTCCTCAGCAGCACCTCCAGGCGGGACTTCCACGATTCCAGACCATCGAAAGAAGTATCCAGAGAACATCCATTCCGGCCACAAAGCTATTGCAGGTTTTCTGTACCAGTACTGCCGGCGGTTGACCACCTCAGCCACGACCAAACGAGGAAACGCTGCAAATTTTACACGAGGGTTTATTATTCTTGGTCAAATTTAATTCTGTCAATGAAAAAAAAATTAGTTTTATTAAATAAAACTAATTTTTTTTTTCAAAAATCTTTTTTGAATTTTTATTTTTCAAAAATTTGGTTTTTTTAACACAATTTTTTTTTTTTTTAATTTTTTTTTCTTTTTTTCGAACATTTTTCGTTTTTTCTTGAAAAATATTTGACCTCCTGGGATCTTTCAAAAATCCCATTTTTAGCCCATGAAAGCCCCCTAGTAGCCTAATCAAATTAGACAAAAAACCGCTGTTCAGCGGAACAAATTTCCGGTGAAGGTTTTATTGTTTTAACCGCTTCCTTTCCACTTCAGGATGATGGGAAAACAAAGTCCTGGTGGGTGGTGGGGAGGCTCGAGGGAGGGGGAAGCTCTAAATGTCACTTTTTTCAGTTTTTCGGGTATATCTCGAGAACCGTAATTCAAAATGAAAAATTGTATGCATGAAATTTGTTGCTGACTAAATTGCCTACAAAATTGGTCCTGTGTGTTTTTTCTGTAGGACTAACCGTTGACGAGCTATGAGTGTTTTAAGTTCCAACATTTTTATAATTTGCCTGAAGTGGTGTTCTTCACGCTCATAAATGCAAAAATACCTGTTTTTGAGACGATTTGATGAAGGCAAAAAGGAAATGGAAAGGTTTGGAATGATGTGATGGTGATGGAGCGGCATTCGACGGGAGAAACAAAGAGGAAGGAGCTTGATGAGGTAATAAGCTGAACTTCACTACTAGGGAGCCCATTTCCACCCTCCTGCGGCCAAGGGGCGAGATAGGTACGTACTACCAGTGGTGCCAAGTAAGGGGGTTGGGAAACCCACTACCACCAACAGATTGGGGTTGGGTGCGGAAATCGGATGGGTATTTGCAGCCCCCCCTTTTTTTAATAACAGCAATAGACGCCACTGCAGTCCCTGATGGGTCTGATTGTGGCTGCAGGCAGCGACACACGCCCCTGCCTGCTAGGCTGCCTCCCTGCTTACGCAGGCACCAGCGCCTGCTGGTTGACCAAAAGTGGATTTAACATCCAGTAAGTTGGGCTCCCGAAGGAACCCTTGGATGGGACAAGAGCCCCTCTATCTGGTCCTGTTAGTGTTGAGGGTTTGGACACTTCGCCCGTCCCTTCAGGCTCTCCAAGTAGGACACACGCCCTACCCAGAGATCCGTGACTCGGTGTGGATTTCCATCCGCACCATTAGCTATTTATGAGGATCGGACTCCAGCCCTTTCCATTACCTACCTAAAACTTAGCTTTTATTTCTAGGTTGGCCCATCCACCAGCCTCCACCAGGACTTTATGAAACCTAGGAGATCTACCAACCTTGTTTTAACTATGTCCCCAGGATAACAAGTAACGCACCTCAGGGACAGGAAACGGAGCCGTGCAAGCGCACTGCATGTGCACAGTACATGCTCCGCAGACTCTGGTTCGGCATTTCAGAACCGACATACCTCAGTGTCTGATAATCCTAACTTATGGAGATGGTACCGGAGCCTGCAGTGGCCTGTAAATAGGCCCACAAGTATCCGCATATCACCTCTCTCCAGGTGAAGCATCTCCCTTGCTCTTGACCTGGAGAATCCAATGAACAACCTCGCTTGTTTCTGACCAGGGAGTCTTTGCCAGTGCAGCGCTCTTTCCTTTGTCTCCCACTTAGAGTTTTCATTCAACAGAAAACTCTTTGTTGTCCCGAGAAATGGCTCGGGACCTATTGGGAGACATGCTGAGCCCTCCTTTGCAAGGATGTCAGCAGCCTCGTTACCCTCAATGCCCTGGTGGCCAGGACACCATGCGAGGGTCACTCTATTGCCCTTTGCGAGGATCTTGAGTTTGTTCAGACAGTCCCAGAGCAGCCTCGATGTAATAGAAAACGAGGCCAAGGCCTTCAGTGCAGCCTGACTGTCTGACAGTATATAGACTCGGCCGACATCGCAGCCGGTGCACACAAGTGCCAATGGCGTTGACTTCCGACTGAAAGATGCATCCATGGTAGCCATTGCCCCAAGGGGCTCCGATACCCGGGTCCTTGGTCCGAAGACACCTGAGTCGGCTCTACCATCCATGACAGATCCATCGGTGTAGAGGACCATAGCCCCATGTTCGAACTGGGGTCTCCCCTCCCTCCACTTCAACCTCTCATGGATGAGGACCCTGAAGGGAAGGTCGAAGTTCAACTTCTCTGTCATGGCATCAGAGACAGCTGACCCTGCCTCATTCACTGGTATTCTATCCAGAATGCCGTGAAGTGCTCGTCTTTGACCTTTACGGAAATGGTCCATGCTCCTCATCCTCATTGCCTGCAGGTATGCCAGCCTCTGCACATGGATGTGGATGGGTGATAGGCCCAGTAGGACCTCCAGCGCAGCAGTAGGGCAATTCCGGATGCACCCAGTAATACCAACACATGCAAGTCTTTGCACTTTGCAAAGCAGTTTCTGCGCTGTGGACTGGTTGGTTTTGTTCCACCAGATGAAAGCACCAAACGTGAGGAGAGGACGCTCAATGGCATTTGCGCCCCATAAAGACCCTGGACTCTCCTGCTCCTCCTGAAATCCTCTCATCAATATTCTGTTCCTGCAAGACCGGCTGTGGAACACGGTGTCTGTCGGTGACTGTCGGATCCCCCGCTCAATAGTGTGTGGGGATTGCAATGGTCCCTGCACAAATAGCCCTCCTGCTGACGAAGACTTGATGGATGGCGACAATGAAGAGCTTCTGGACCCCTTGGACGAACTTGTGTGAGGTTAAGTTTACAATTCATGAAAATAAACAAGTTCCATTTACTCAACGAAAAGAAAACTCACTTCTATTAATCGATTTGGCGAATAAAGCTCAATTTTCGGCAATTGGCTACTTTCATTGCTCTGTACCTCAGTAACGGTTAGTCCTATAGAAAAAACACACAGGACCAATTTTGTAGACAATTTAGTCAGCTACAAATTTTATGCATACAATTTTTCAATTTGAATTACGGTTCCCGAGATATAGACGAAAAACTGAAAAAAGTGACCTTTAGAGCTTCCCCCTCCCCCGAGCCTCCCCATCACACACCAGGACTTTGTTTTCCCATCATCCTGAAGTGGAAAGGAAGCGATTAAACCTATAAAACCTTCACCGGAAATTAGTTCACCCGATTTGTCTAATTTGACTGGGCTATAGATCGCAACAGTGAAATCGGATCGTTCCGGGACCCCCAAAAATGGATTCTACGTCCAAAATTACTTCGAAAACGACATCTAACTCGATCCCATAGCCAAAAGCCTTTTTAAAAAAAAAACCCTCCCGTAGCCCCATTTTATCCCCATAGCGCCCCACGGGTTTGGGCGATCGGACTGAAAACCTTGCGGGCACAACTAGATGGTAAACCAAGTATTTTGTCAAAATTTCAGATTTAAAAAAAAAAAATCCTACTGCCCAAAACGGGCCGGACGGCAACGGTCATTTCGGTTTTTAGATTCTAGACCTCTTGAAACGGATAATGTCAAATTTTGGGGCCGATCCGAGTCGTCGACCTCCGTCGCGTTCACATAGGTGTATTAATTCCAAGAATAATAAACCAAAACGACTAGCTGGCATTGCAAGGACCTTGAGCAAGTACTTACAGTGAAGAGACAGGGTGTACAAAAATACCGGCGACACGCCCGACTCCAAGTACACAACGTAATCGGGGGTATTACGAGGGAGCCCAAATCTCTTCACAAAATACTTGAGTACACGCTCAACCACCTCATACCGCTGAGAACTCGGGACCTGAGCGCAATACGAGAGCACAGCTCGGGGGGTGTTGGGACGGTGGAATGGTACGAACTGGCTCCCATTGGCGAACTATTGTGAAGCTGCAGGGGGTTAAAGATTGGGTTTGGTGGCCGAATTTAACTGGTCCTGGGTTAGAAATCCAGGAAGCCAACCATAAAATTATCGTAATTTTCCTGACTAACCCATCCCACAGCACATCCATAAAACTAACACAAAACTGAGAAAATTGCCATATATATTTTATAAATTGTCCCGAATCCTAAATAAGAAACTATTAAAGCAAGTATATTTTTCTCTTGTAGAATCAGTGCTAACATATCAATATGTGTAGTTGTTTACCTGCCTGGAGTAGCATATACTTTTCACACCTGGAGCCTGTTATAAAAGCCCAAGTTATCCGAATAATTAGCAAGAGTGGGCGATACGAACATACCTATCCTCTCATCTTAGAACCCTTTTCTGAAGCTTGTTCGGCTGAATAGTATTAAGCAAATAATAAGAACGAAACACTATAATCTGCCAATTCATACCCAAAACACCAGATTTAAAAATGATTGTCGGATTGAATACCCTTATTATCGAACCACTTTTGCCCCAAACTCTTATAAATATCAAGGTATAAAATGTTTTAATGCACTGCCCTCAAAGCTGCGGAAAAAACTATTATAAACTGGGGCTATTTAAGAATCGCGAGGCTACTTGAGAAACAGCTGTTTATTTTTTTCAAAAATTCATTGTAAAGGCTAGGATGGTCTTGGGACGTTGATCCAATTTTTTTCTGACGCTACTATGATGGCTATACACGCTAACGTGACTAATCAGCGCATATCTGATAACGCATAGCGATGGCGGCTTATCACATTTTCCAGCTGTTTTTTTTTTTAGGTTAACGGCATGTGGTACAACTTCTACCTGCCCAAGAGGATTCAAACATTTTCGTGTTAGTTCAACTATCCTATCTTTTCAAAGGATATCTTGGAGAGATTCTCTCAAAATCGCAGCTTTCTATCTTCAAAAATGGCGACGCTATTGAATTTTTTGTACAATGGGGTATTTTGAGAAAAAAACTTGGGGTTATTTGAGAATGTGTTTTTACGCCGTTTTTTTTCGCGTTTTTATGCCAGAAAATGGTTCGTAGCTATAAGAGGAAAAGTTAAATTGTTCAAGCCATATCGGGCGTACACGGAGGAATTGCTAGGGAAGGCGATTGATCACATCAAAGACGGCTATGGTTCTCGGTTAAGTTCTGGTTCTCTGTAGAGGCAAGACTAGTTTAAGTTTCATTCAAGTTTGGAAAATTTACTGTGTTCTTTAACAAAATTGAAACCTCTAGTTGGACTGTAGGGAGTCATTTTACTATTTTGTGATTGATCGAGTGATTGTAGTAAGTACAAAATCACAAAATAACTAGTTATTTTGTGATTTAGAAGTCTGCTTTTGTGATCTTTTCACTGTGATTTACAGTACTCAAACGTTAAATGTAATAAATAACACTTAGAGAGAGAGAGAGAGAGAGAGAGAGAGAGAGGAAACTTAAACATTTGTAACAGTTGTTGTTATAATAAAATGCTGATTTTTCTTCAAAAAATTTTTTTTTTGATGTCCTATATTGTCAAAACAATTTTTTTTTAATTTGGGGTCACCTCTCAAGTAGGTACCCCTCGAGCGATATTAATTCGGAAATGCCGCAAAAAAGCACTATTCTCAAGTTACCCCAACTGTCGGGGTGATTTGAGAACGCTATTTAAAAAAATATATAAAATCCCCCATTGGGGGGATTTAAATTCTGATAACGCAGAAAGGTAGCCCAGAGGCCACTTTATCCAAAACCATTTCGAGCCGATTGAAAAAAAAAGTTTTAGGCACCTAAATTTGCGTTTAAACGCGAAAATTTTCTCAAGTAGCCCCAGTTTACGTATTCAAAATTCAACAAGTGTTTAAGAAATGACATTGTCAGATTCCTGTTGACTAATGATTACTTTTTGTAAGTGCCTTCCATTATATTGTTGCTTTATTTTATATAATATCTTTTATTTTAGATAATATTGTTAAGTTCTTTGTTGTTCAATTTGTAATTCTTAGTATTAATTATTAATATCACTTATATTCTGTGTCTTGCGTGGGTCGCCTGAGAACAAAAACTCATCCACCAACACGAGCCTAGGCTCATATGGAGGATAATTTTTCCAACAACATTAAGGTACAAAGGGGGGGGGGGGGGGCGGTAAATGGGTACCCATTTCCCTGGTCCGTACTAGCGATGAGCCCCAATGTAAACAAAAAACGCTGCAAATTTTACACAAGGGTTTATTATTCTTTTATATACGTTACTTGTGCAGAAATTTAATTCTGTCAATGAAAAAATAAAGAAATAAATTTTTTTTGGATTTTTATCTCCAAAAAAAAAATTTTTTTTGTATTTTTTGTTCAAAAATGTTTCTTTTTCAAAAATGCTGTATTTTTTACTCGAAAAATATTTAACATCCTGGGATCCTTCAAAAATCCCATTTTTAGCCCCACGAATGCCCTAAAGATCGCCCCAGTGAAATCGGATAGTTCCGGGACCCCAAAAAATGGATTCTACGTCCAAAAATACTTCGAAAACGACACCTAACTCGATCCCATAGCTAAAAGCCTCCAAAAAACCCCTCCCGTAGCCCCATTATAGCCCCATAGCGCCCCACGGGTTTGGGCGATCGGACTGAAAACCTTGCGGGCACAACTAGATGTTAAACCAAGTATTTTGCCGAAATTTCAGATTAAAAAAAAATTCCTACTGCCCAAAACGGCCTGGACGGCGGACGGACATTTCGGATTTAGAATGTAGACCTCTTGAAACGGATAATGTCAAATTTTGAGCCCGATCGGAGTCGTCGACCCCCGTCGCGAAAACATAGTTGTATTATTCCAAGAATAATAAACCAAAACTTGTGCGTGTTCGTGGGTAGTGTTAAGCACTTACCCACTAGGTATTATAGAATGCATTTTTGTTTTGTATTTGAAATGGAAAATAAATAAAATAAAATAGTCATAGTCGTGTAAATTCAGTACTTAAATTAGCCATTTTCTTCGTACAATAACGCGTTTTTCATTCATTCATTCTACTTCTCGTGTATCACGGTGGCCGCACAGGTTAGCTCGACGAAGACACGAGATGCTCCACATCAGTCGAGCATTTCAAAGTCCTCCTGGAATTTTATTTGACAGTCAAACAGTTAAAGAGTCGGTGAACGTATCAAAGAAATAAAAAAACAAAACTCACTTCAGTGGGTTCGTGAATGGTTCGGCCAAAAACGGATAAATGACGGGAATGGACCAACCCAATGGAGGATCGGCGGCTCCTTTGTGCAGCTAGTCGGTTCCCCTCTGCCGCAGGAGTTGATAAAGAGGCTGCAAAACGATTGCATTTGCAACTAGAAGTTAGCTCTGCACTGTGGATATCAAAATTTCGTGGTTCAGGGGATTTACCTCGACGGGGCAGACTTGCTGGGGTCGATGACTCGGAGAAGGTCACAATACGTGTCACGTTGTCCACACTGGGAGAACGACGGGCTAGAGCAGTGCTGCCAGGCCGAAGAAATACAGCGACGATTAGAAAGGAGAATAGATGAAGGGGAAATGTAATAGATGCCAGCAGTTCTGTAACTTACCGCTTGTTCAGATTTGGATTGACGGGAGAACTAATTTCATCTGCAGTCACGAAAGACGGAGTGTTCGTGCTGCAGGTTAGCTGCAATGGTGACTCCCAAGGGGTGGACGGCATCGGAGTCAACTCGTTTCCATGAGCCACCTCGAACGTAACAATTGTTGTCTCCAGGTCGGACGTACCTGAGGATGTTAAAAAACGTAAGCCACCATGTTTAAGTATGGATGAGTTAATTATCAGAGTTACGGGTAAATCCGATTAAGGTAAGGTGGTGGTCCAGCAGTGAGGTACTTTTGCCTGGACATAATCCTAAAGTTAATGAAATTTTGGGGTGTTGTTTTGGGATGTCTAGGGAAGCTAAATCCGAGTTTTCTGACAAAAAAAAAAAAAAAAAAAAAAAAAAAATGCTCGATTGTGGGTGGCCGAAAAACCGCGATTTTGTCTGGCTTTTTTCGGTTTTCCGCCTATAACTCGAAAACTATGTCTCGTAGAATAAAATTGGTCAGAATTTTAACCATTGACTTTTGCATGAAATGGGCAGGAAGGCTGACTCAACCGTGAAATGAGTCGAAAATTGCACGTTGTCGAAACGGCACGGACGGCAGACGGAAATTTCGGTTTTTGAATCTAGACCTCTTGAAACGGATAATGTCAAATTTTGAGGCCGATCCGAGTCGTCGACCTCCGTCGCGATCACATAGGTGAATTATTCCAAGAATAATAAACCAAAAGTATAAGTAATCACTCAGTAAAATATGCAAATACATATGCGCGAATCCGAGCCCTTATTACCAGAAATTGATCATCAAACTAACCTTCCTCAAAAGATGTTCCAGTTTCAATCTCTTCCGAAACAGACATCAACAGGGTGGAGACTTCGGCAGCCGACATGTTATCAACAGCTGCGGGTTCCAGCATTGGAGTTATGTTTCCATTCGAGGGCATTGGGGGAACCACCGAGGTTGAAGGGCCAGCCACAGAGAGCCCCGGATTTTCCGGAGACTGATTTGGAATGTTTTCTTTGTTCGCCTCAGCTCGGCCTGTATTGTAAACAACAGAGATCACGTACTAACGGGGAATAATTGCTTGCTGGGGGGGAGGGGGGGGGGGGGTGCCCAGGGATCCTCCACCAACGAGACTCAACCCTCTTTACAGGTGAGAACCCAGAGAGGGGTGAGCCTTGCAGTGGGGATCGAATGACTATACAAAGGCCTGTCCCAGGCAAGCTCGTTCAGTACCAATCAAATTTCTTGAATTAACTATCTTTGACCTATTTCAAGAAACTTACGTTTGAGGAAATCCTTGAATAGAGATCGTCCCTGAGGCTTCCGCACGACCCGCTTTGGTTGAGCCACTTGCCTGACAGGAACAGGTGGATCGTCCAGAGCGAGTTCCCAGTTGTTCGACTTTGCCCGTTCCAAAAACTCAACTTTCTTTCCCAATGAGACCACCTTGAACAGAACGATACACGGATTCACATTTAGCCGGCAAGAAACGAGCTAACGCCATCACTAATTATACCTGGTTGTACATCGATTCCCAATACCCGTCGAGATCTTCTGGCCTTACAGTCGGTTCGGTGGGACGTGAAGAGGACGTACTGGGCGTGCTGCCCGGGCTTCGGACGGGAATGCGGCTCAAGACGCAATACAGGCGAGCGCATTTTTCCACGAGCCCTCGAAATTGCTTGAACTTCGAGCTGATCAGAAGCCTGATTCCCAACACCAGGCAGATAATCTCGTCGCAAGCCCATTCTGGCACGCCTGGCGCTGTCAGACGGATGTTATCCCATTTTTGGGCCTCTTGTTCCAATGTGGAGGTTACTTCATCCAATCTCTGCCTGTAATCAGATTGCAGAAGACAAGCTGTTTATCATGGAGATTTTTTATCAAGTTTCTTACCAGTCAGGTGCATCTCAGGGTTCAGTTTTGGGTCCCATACTTTTGGTTTATTATTCTTGGAATAATACACCTATGTTTTCGCGACGCGGGTCGACGACTCCGATCGGCCTCAAAATTTGACATTATCCGTTTCAAGAGGTCTACATTCAAAATCCGAAATGTCCGTCCGCCGTCCGCCGGACGCCGTCCGCCGTCCGCCGGACGCCGTCCGCCGTCCGGGCCGTTTTGGGCAGTAGGAATTTTTTTAAAAATCTGAAATTTTGACAAAATACTTGGTTTACCATCTAGTTGTGCCCGCAAGGTTTTCAGTCCGATCGCCCAAACCCGTGGGGCGCTCTGGGGCTATAATGGGGCTACGGGAGGGTTTTTTTGAAGGCTTTTAGCTATGGGATCGAGTTAGGTGTCGTTTTCGAAGTATTTTTGGACGTAGAATCGATTTTTTGGGGTCCCGGAACGATCCGATTTCACTGGGGCGATCTTTAGGGCTTTCATGGGGCTAAAAATGGGATTTTTGAAGGATCCCAGGATGTTAAATATTTTTTGAGTAAAAAATACAGAATTTTTGAAAAAACACATTTTTGAACAAAAAAATCAAAAAAAATTTTTTTTGAAATAAAAATCCTAAAAAAAATTTTTTTTAATTTTTTCATTGACAGAATTCAATTTCTGCACAAGTAACCTATATCAAAGAATAATAAACCCTTGTGTAAAATTTGCAGCGTTTTTCTTGTTTTCATCAATGATTTGCCCTCAGGTCTAAGACCCTTCTGCTTGAGGACGACACTTCTGTCCTGACGAAAAACGCAACTCTTCGATCTTCGAAAAACGGCCCTGGCAAACCCGGATGAGAGGGGGGTGCATGCTGGCAGATACAGCCCTGGCGTTGAGTCGAGCCATTGGAAATGATGGTCACCCTCTCATCAGGCATAAAACATCACAGTGCAGTGACTTGAAAGGGTGTGGGAGGGATCATCATCATCACCCAGGGCTGTCTCAGTGGATAATAGTCAGAAACATGTTGGTCTTGGTGGGTGGAAATGTAACGATTAAACTGTTGTGAAAATTGAGTTGAGTTCAGGTTGAATGGAAAAGGATGTCGTCAGATAACTGTAGAAATAGTTTGGCGTCAGTTATTGCACTTAGATAGACTTGAACTGATGAAGGTGGCCATCATGGCACCGAAAGCTCGCAAGGAGTAAACGACTGGTGTGGTCTTTCAACCCTTCCGTAGTATCCAGTTCTAAATAGTATTTTGTCTCGGAATATAGTAGGTTACTCGTATACACATAGTAGGTCTGGCAACCTTATTGTAGACTCACTTATGAAATGTGGGGCCGTTTTCCGGTTCTGGAAGTTTTATGTAAGTAGGCTTTACGGTAACTGCAAAAAAGAGAATCGCCTTAGTACGAGAGTGCACTGATCACATAACTTTTCAATAATAACATTTTAAAATAAATTTCACTGAAGGTGGAATATTTTACCGTTTATATTTTGCGGACGAGAGTTGCCAGGTGGTTCATTACGTGTTTTCGTTTTCTGGAAAAAAAAAAACATACAGATAAGTGAGCCTGATGCTACGGAACGTCACGAAAACTGCCAACTAAGAATTAATCCCTTACATCGGGCCCTTGCGACAAGTTGGATAACGAACGTGTTGGCTTGTTATAATTCGAGCGGTACGGCGTTGAGCCTGAAACGTTACGGGACAAATTATTACAACCCGAGTTGGAAATCCTATTAGGAAAAGTTCTTAGGTGTATAATAAATCGAACCAGTATGCCGAGAACGAACGTGTGGATTGAACGGTGGTCGAGATCCCATCGTCCTCAGCAGTTTGGTTGTTTCACCTGGAACAGTCAAATGAGTTAGGCTGAAACTAGAATCTAGTTCGCCCTTCGGCTTTTAGATCTGATCTAAAAGCCGAAGGGACTGCAATTGGGGTTTTCAAGGATTTAAAGTGAGGTCGAGTGGGGGTGTCGCTTTGGCGTATTTGGGCGAGTCTAAAAAAACAACGCAATTTCCCAGGCAAGAATATAAAAACGCTGCAAATTTTACACAAGGGTTTATTATTCTTTGATATACGTTACTTGCGCAGAAATTAAATTCTGTCAATGAAAAAATTAAAAAAAATTTTTTTTTTTGATTTTTATTTCAAAAAAATTTTTTTTTTATTTTTTTGTTCAAAAATGTGTTTTTTCAAAAATTCTGTTTTTTTACTAAAAAAAAATGCAAATTTTACACAAGGGTTTATTATTCTTTGATATAGGTTACTTGTGCAGAAATTAAATTCTGTCAATGAAAAAATGTAAAAAAAATTTTTTTTTTGGATTTTTATTTCAAAAAAAATTTTTTTTTGGATTTTTTTGTTCAAAAATGTGTTTTTTTCAAAAATTCTGTATTTTTTACTCAAAAAATATTTAACATCCTGGGATCCTTCAAAAATCCCATTTTTAGCCCCTTGAAAGCCCTAAAGATCGCCCCAGTGAAATCGGATCGTTCCGGGACGCCAAAAAATGGATTCTACGTCCAAAAATACTTCGAAAACGACACCTAACTCGATCCCATAGCTAAAAGCCTTTAAAAAAAACCTCCCTTAGCCCCATTTTAGCCCCTTAGCGCCCCACGAGTTTGAGCGATCGGACTGAAAACCTTGCGGGCACAACTAGATGGTAAATCAAGTATTTTGTCGAAATTTCGGATTTAAAAAAAAATTCCTACTGCCCAAAACGGCCCGGACGGCGGACGGCGTACGGCGGACGGACATTTCGGATTTAGAATGTAGACCTCTTGAAACGGATAATGTCAAATTTTGAGCCCGATCGGAGTCGTCGACCCCCGTCGCGAAAACATAGGTGTATTATTCCAAGAATAATAAACCAAAATGTGAAAGTGTAGCCAAAAATCTGGAAAATTTATCAAATTCTCTTGGGTGATGGCAGGTGGATATGACGCATTGATTTCAGGCGTGTCTCATAAAAAACAATACATTGTATTGTTTTTTTATTTATTTTATTTTATTTTTTTAATGAGAAACGCCTGAAATCAAAACCAAATTTTGAACGGGGTTGTGAAATTTGAATTTTTATTGGGATATGGGAATGAGAATACGGCAAAGGTAGAGATGTTTAGAACCTTCTACTCGGAAAGTGATTGTTAAAATTACTCAGATTATCAATTTTCACTGTAGAAACTGACGCTTCTGAGCATGCCATCGCAGCGACCTCAAGGAGGACGCCCGGTGGCCTTTTTCTCTAGGACATTTAACGTGCTCTGAACTTCGTCACCCATCAATGGAAAAAGAAGCAGCTGCTATAGTTGAATCACTGTGTAAGCGGCGGCATTACCTTATTGGTAGTCCATTTCATGTGATAACCGATCAAGAAGCTGTGTCATTCATGTTTGATTCAAGAAGACGGAATAAAATTAAGAATGAAAAAATTCTAAGATGGCGTTTAGAGATGGACTGTTTCAAATATGAAATCAGCTATCGTGCAGGGTCGGAAAACACAGTCGACACTCTATCGAGAGTGTGTGCTACCATCTCTATCAACGACCTCATGAATTTACATAAAACCATGTGCCACCCAGGTGTTACCCGAATGCTTCATTTTGTCAGATGTAAAAATTTACCATATTCTGTCGAGGAGGTGAATCAAGTGACAGCCAACTGCCAGGACTGCGCAGAACTCAAACCGCGATTTTTCATACACTGGAGTGCTCATCAAAGCAACGTCACCTTTTGAAATCCAGATTCAGCCTTTCAAAAGGTGACGTTGCTTTGATGAGCGCTCCAGAGTGTTTGAAAAATCGGGGTTTGAGTTCTGCGCAGTCCTGGCAGTTGGGTGTCACTTGCTTCACCTCCTCGAAGGAATATGGTAAATTTTCCTTGCGCTGACCTATCGTCAAGCACAGTAATCGACCGTCTTACAGGGCTGTTTTCTACTTTTGGTTTGCCTTCTTATGTCCACTCTGATCGAGGATCCGCTTTCATGTCTGCTGAACTCAAGTAATTTTTAATGTCTCAAGGAATCGCCTCAAGCAGAACTACAACTTACAACCCTCGGGGTAATGGACAAGTGGAGAGATACAACGGCATAATATGGATCAATTCAGTTGGCCTTACGCTCAGCCGGACTGAAACTAGAGCAGTGGGAGCGAGTCCTTAACCAGGCACTACATTCAATCCGTTCCTTACACTGTACTACCACCAACGTCACTCCTCATGAGAGAATTTTTAGTCATCCGCGAAAATCAGTCAACGGTCAGTCACTTCCAACTTGGCTAACATCTCCCGGTCCGATACTCATGAGAAGTCCTCCTTCCACAAGTAAGTACGATTCGGCTGTCGTGGAAGTGGTTGTTGGAAGCAAACCCCGAGTATTCTCACGTACGACTACCTGATGGAAGAGAAACCACAGTGTCAAACCAACACTTACCTCCTACGGGAAGTGCTACACTACCCTATCTTAGATGGAACACCATCTTCTCCTGATCTAGACTCTGCGACTACTACTCCCTCTGACCAAGATCTTCTCGATGAAGAAGCCGAAGATCAAGTAACTCAAACATCGCCCGTTCGCGAATTAAGGAGATCTCAAAGAATCAGAAGACCTCCTGGTTATCTAACGGACTATATCTATCTATATCACTATCTCATCGTGTCTGTGTGTCTGTGTGTGTGTGGGTATGTCAATCGCCTACTCCTCCTAAACGGTAAGTCCTAAAAATACGGCGATTTTTTCTATCGTCTCGGGCGACCGTTTAAGTGTCTCCAGGGGGGTCGAGAACCCCCCCTCCCCCCCTGTCCGAATAAGCGGTTGGCCGAGCGAAGCGAGGCCTTATGTCTGAGTAGGGGTTTGAACGTGTCCATCGATGCTACGCAACCCACTAGCGGGGGGTCTGGGGGCGTAGGCGAGCAAAGCGAGCCGGAGCATCTAGTATGTTTGAAAATTGGAAGGGGAGAATGTACTAGTCCAGTAGTTATTACCACGTGTTTTAGCTCGTCGCTCTAATCGACACTATTATTCCCACTTGTGTTTTAGCATAGAACATGCCTTGAGCTAACAGCCCGAAAACGTGACGCGAGATGGCTGACGTAGAAGTTTCACACGAGTATTAGGAGGTTAGGAGAACAAAGGAGCTATTTTTTTATCAAACAATTGCCAATTGTTGATTTCTTTCTGCTTGGCAACGTTACTAGGCAAAGCATGTTCCATGTTTCTTGAATTTTAGCCAAAAGCTCTAAGCAGTATCCTGTGGGTTTTTTTTTTTTTTTTTTTTTTTTTTTTTTGTCGATTAAAGCCTAAGATTCCTACGGCTTTTGTCATTTCAGCGTTTAATTGAAAATCACCCATTTGAGGGACTAGCTTCCATTTACGGGGGTCTCAGAACCATCCGACGACACTGTGGGGGCAATAAATGGACTTTTTTATGGGCTTCAGCCATGAGATCGAATGAAATATCATTTCCGAGTAATTTTCGACGTACAATCTGTTTCTTGGGGGGGCTCACTAAATCACCAGAAACCACCTGAACAGGACTTGACAGCATTTCGTTACCACCAATAGGTAGGTGCTTGGCAACACTATGTTACCAGGAGAAAGGAATACATGGAAATCGCTTTTATAAACGTAAATAAAACAATTGATTAGTTGGAGGGATCATGGATGACTAATGCAACTCAGCATGGCCCAAGATTTGGTAAAAATTAGTGATCACAATCTAGGAATTATTTTCAAAGAAGAGATATACAGATGGGGAGGTTAGAAGAATTATAGACACAACGTCACAAGCCAAGTAAGCACATGCACAAAGAAAGGAGATAGTTTTTTCCATTTTCTTCAAAATGTAATTTTTCTTAGTAACAACACTCAAACAAAATAGTGGTATTTAAAGAGTAACAAGAAAAAACAAAAACAAGGAGCAAGACCGCCTGCATTCGTTTGCCCTTCAGCCCGGCGTCTTATGCCCTTCTGGGCGCCGTCGTTTACCCAGTGTTCCTCTACAACGCCGGCCCCATCTTCCGTACCAAGTGACCGTAGCTGCCGTCGCGTATTCCGGAGTCGGAGGTTCACTGCCCGGATGAGCGCAATCTGCGTTTTCACATTAACCCAACCAGACTTTACGTAATATGGTCGGTCCCATTTCTCTGCCAAGGCGTGGGCCAAGCGCTTTAAAAAAGCCCGAATTCGGCCTGCACTGCCCCGTCGCATGAGAAGAGCAATGGCGTGAATGAACCCCTCAGGACCACAGCTGCCGCATCATAATTAGCATGTTTGGCCTGCCTGTAGAGTAGCAGTCTCGAGAGGAGTAAGAGACGGCGTCGGTATTTACTATGCGGACGTCAAAAAACACCGGTCTCTCACTGTCCCAGCCCCCCTGGACTTTGATGTCGGTTCCATCTACCTCTTGTAAGACAGGCTCGATGGAAACCCCTCTCCAAGCCTGTTCAGCAGTTTTGCACAAGCGTTGCCATGGCCTCTGGCTTCATGCAGTTCAGGGCGTGGGTTACGCCAAAATGCTCTTCCCCACACCCGTCACATCGTTTCGGTGGTAATTGTTTAATTGAATTGGTGGTAATTGTTGAATTTGCGACATTTTGAGCATTATTATTATCTATACTAATATTATAAAATTCTCTTTCTGTATGTCTGTCTGTATGTATGAGCCCACAGGCTCTGCCGAATTCCCCAGCTTCCTCAGACGAAGTGTCGTCAATGGTGTCCTGGGCAACAGATTCGCGAGATCATTCCCACCGGCTCACCTTCCGCAATTGAATTGTCAGTAATGGAGGCCTGGCTGTTGGGTCCGATCTCATAAAGATCACTGAACATTGACAATGTGCCAATTATGAACAGTAATGTGGTAAAGTGGTATTGAAAAGTATTCCCGTCTTCGAGTGGGGAAGCTGAGCTGCCGGTGAAAGGGGGGTTCGCAGCGTCGCGTCGCGGCCTTAGCACATCCCACTCCTCCCGCCAGTACTAACTCTGACGGACTGGCAATATGGGGGAAAACCCCCAAACTTAGTACGCCCTTTCTAAAATAACTCATTCAATTTGACAGGAATGACCGAAATGCTAGAAGACGAAGAAATTCTGTCTGTTGTAATAACTGTGAGCGCGCTCTCATGTTGCTGGAGCTTAGCGGACGACTACCTTCAACGCCAGTTCGAATTAGCCAGAGCCGATTCGGAGAATATTTTGTCACTGTGGCACGCCATAGTTACGTTGTACGCGGCTGACAAGAATCTGGAGGCGCTACAACCAGAGACATACAATCCTACTCTCAAAACGTCTCTGTCCGAAGAGCTCTGCTTGTTGTTTAGCTGCAGCTACTTCCTTTACGACACCTTTCGGTACGTCAATCCCCGAGGAGTAACTAACTGGTGCCAAGATACGTTCACCTAGTCGCATTCAAAATGTCATTAGATGGAAGTTGCGAGGACCGGCGTCCAAGATCATGTTGTCTCATCACGTCTGCTCCATTTTCGCTATAGTGAACAACCTGGCGGGGAAGAGTTGGGGAACCCACGGAAACATGGCGTTACTGGTGCTTGAAGGATCCAACCCGCTGCTACACTTCCGACGAATCCTAATCGGCGAAGGGCTCAAGAGCAAAAGCCTTTACAAGATCGGAGAAGGATGTTTCGTTGTGAGCTTCATAGTGTGCAGGTAAGGACCACTTACGCTCAACTCGCGTACAATGTGGGTTGTGGGCAAAGTTACTATGGATATGGCTAGGAGCAATTATAACAGAAGAATAACCCACCCGTGCTCTCAGCAAGACCCATGTAAGAAGGAGTCTTCCATGAGCAAGACCCTAGTGGAGATGGGCGTGAGTTCCCAAATTTTTTTCTGGGACGTGAATTCAATTAGGGCGCCAGTCCGCTTAATAAATTGGTGTAAATTCGGGTATAATTTGATATTTTTTAAAATCATAAAATAAAATTCTGGAGTAAACTTGGTGTCCAGTTATTCCAGAGAAGGAATGAAAATAAATAAGTAGGAGGTGATCCAATAATAAAGAAAATTTGAAATACTGAATTTTAATAGAGAATCATTTTAACGCAACTGCATTTCGGCCTTGTGAAAGCCCTTAAAAAAAAAACGAATTAAATTTTCTTAGGTAATTTTCTCTTATTATTATTTTTTTAAATCTGGAAATTGATCCTAGGTCCTACCTAGGTCCTACCTCAGAACGAAATGTGCCCTATTCCAACGCTTATTATTAATTATTATCGCTAAATGCTTAATGATTAAATTGCTTCTCGATGAGAGTAAGCGATTTTTCGAGGGATTTTGACGAAAAATCAACCATCAAACCTTGTGCGCACAACTACATGGTGAACCGAGTATTTTGTCAAAATTTCACGTTAAAAAAAAAATTAGTACTGTCCAAAACGGTTCGGACGGCGGACGGACATTTCGTTTTTAGAATCTAGACATCTTGAAACGGATAATGTAAAATTTTCAGGCCGATCTAAATTTTCGACCGCAGTCGCGATCCCATGAATAATAAACCAAAACGCTGCAAAATTTTACACTAGGGTTTATTATTCATTGTTATAGGTTACTTGTGCATAAATTTAATTTTGTCAATGAAAAAAATTTTAATTTTTTAATTTTTTTCAAAATTTTTGTTTTTTACTCGAAAAATAATATTTTTTGACCTCCTGGGATCCTTCAAAAATCCCATTAGGTAGTAGCCCCATGAAAGCCCCGATCGCCACAGCGGAATTGGATCGTTCCGGGACCCCCAAAAATGGATTCTACGTCCAAAAATACTTCGAAAACGACACCTAACTCGATCCCATAGCGCCCCACGGGTTTGGGCGATCGGGCTGGAAATCTTGCGGGCACAACTAGATGGTAAACCGAGTATTTTGTCAAAATTCAGATTTAAAAAAAAATCCTACCTACTGCCCAAAACGGCCCGGACGGCGCCGCGGCGTACGGCGGACGGACTTTTCGGTTTTGGCATCTAGACCTGTTGAAACGGATAATGTCAAATTTTGAGGCAGATCGGAGTCGTCGACCTCCGTCGCGATTACATAGGTGTAGGTAATTATTCCAAGAATAATAAACCAAACGTTTATCATGGGCAGGAAAACCACTAGTTTTGTAAGAAACGTACAACGAAAATCTACGACTATGACGCTTATGAATTTTTACCGTCTGATTATTTCACTTTTTTTAAAATTTGATTGATGAGCGCTTTTTTCCGATTTCGGACCACTATGAGGCGTCCAGATCCGATTCCCCCAGTTCGAATACGCCCAACCGGCTATGAAAGCAAAACTCTTCCAGCAAGTACATCGAAGTAAATAAATCGAATTACAAGCAAGATTTTCTGTCTTCTAGATTTGTATTGGGACTTCAGTATCTGTATTTCATCAACGCCATCGAAGCGCCGAAGTATTTGGTGAAAACGGCCTTCATGCTCGCTGCGATATCGTTCGTATTCCTTATGAGAATCTTCGTCATTCTGAAGATGAAGATAGTCCAGTTTGTGAGAAGGAAATCGGGAGAGTCTCAATTGAAAGCTCCGCCAAACATTACCGGTTGACAAACTGGACGACTTGATAAATTGGGTTAAACGGAAATTCATTTGTAAAAATAAAACATGCAGCTAAACGTTACCACACCAAAGTTGAACGTACATTTCACGCAGGAGACGCCTCGGATTGCACTGGGAAGTCCATGAGCCAAGATGCTGGTAAACATCCATGTTCACTTTTACGTAGAAAATAGGACAGTACTAAGTACAACGGGACAACTGCTTAGTGTAGTCGGAAACTGAGCCTCACGTCACGAGGTGGGAAGTTTAAAACAACAACGTTCAAACCATTCGAAACATTCATCAAGCTAACAATTCAAAACATTCAAAATACCGGCAAACGTTAACTAAACAGACGGTCTGTCAGTGATGCCAGGGGCCTTGACGAAAAATTCCCACCAACGCTCTCGAAATTCCCCTTCAACTCCCTTATTTCTCCCTCCGCCACTTCAATAGTCCCACCCAGACCGTTTTTCTTCTTTTTAATATAAATGTAATAAAAATGATTATGATATAATTATATTACAATAATTGTAATATTATAGTGCAGTGCCTGACTCTGGACGATGCTCAGTATTCACGAATACAATCCATAGAAGTAAAAACGCTGCAAATTTTACACTAGTGTTTATTATTCTTTGATATAAGTTACTAAGTAGGTAATTAAAAAAAAAAAAAAAAAACTGAAATTTTTTATTTTATTTTTTTTTGGGGGGATTTTTTTTTTTTCAAAAATTTTTTTGTTTATAACTTGAAAAATATTTTACCTCCTGGGATCCTTCAAAAATCCCATTTGTAGCCCCATGAAAGCCCTAAAGATCGCAACAGTGAGATCGGATCGTTCCGGGACCCCAAAAAATGGATTCTACGCCCATAAATACTTCAAAAACGACACCAAACTCGATCCCGTACCCAAAACCCTACAAAAACCTCTCCCTTAGCTTCATTTTAGTCCCATAACGCCCCACGGGTTTGGGCGATCGGGCTGAAAACCTTGCGGGCACAACTAGATGGTAAACCAAATATTCTGTCAACATTTCAGATTTTTTTAAAAATTCCTACTGTCCAAAACGGCCCGGACGGCGGACGGACATTTCGGTTTTGGAATCTAGACCTCTTGAAACGGATAACGTAAAATTTTGAGGCAGATCGGAGTCGTCGACCCCCGTCGCGGAAACAGGTGTATTATACCAAGAACAATAATCCAAAAACGCTGCAAATTCTACACAATAGTAACTCTGTTATTAATACACAAGAGTAACTCAATAATAAACTGTTTATTATTCTTTGATTGTGCAAGTGTGGCTATTGTGCGAAAATTTCATTTCAACGCGAGTGTTTTGTTGTCAAGAGAGAGATGCGGCCTTCAATCTTTGGGCCCACTATGAAAATTAACGTCGGTAAGGAGTCGAAAACTGATAGAGAGAATGAAGGTGGCATAAAATCGACGTGTTAAATCATACCTGTACCTGTACCTGGTTGATTCTCAACAAATGGGCAGATTTCGAAGGTAGGTACGTACTACCTAGAAAATGACCAGATCAAGTTGGAAAAAAAAATTGAAAAAAAAAAACCAGGGAGATTCTCTGACAGCTGAGGATGAGTAGGTATTTTATAAAATTCTCAGTTGAGATCAAACTACACTATTCATCCAGATTATTTAAATTTAAGATTTCACATACCTACCATGGTAATCACAATCCACCCACGGTACCTAATCAGAAACAAATGTAGGCAATTATTAACTAGTTTTTAACATTTCATCAATTAGATTGAAGATGCTAATGACGTACCTACACAAATCCTATTTGTAGCCCCATGAAAGCCCTATAGATCGCAAGAGTGAAATCGGATCGTTCCGGGACCCCCAAAAATGGATTCTACGTCCAAAAATACTTCGAAAAGACACCTAATTCGATCCAAAAGTCATTTTAAAAAACCCCTCCCCTAGCCCATTTTAGCCTCATTGCGCCCCACGGGTTCGGGCGATCGGGATGAAAACCTTGCGGGCACAACTAGACGGTAAACTGAGCATTACCTATGTTCAAATTTCAGATTTTTGAAAAAAAAAAAAAAAAAATGCTACTGCCCAGAATGGCGTAACGCGGACGGAAGAATATTATTCATTTTGGAACCTAATCTAGAGGACGGGAGGTTGCAAGCTCACAAGCGGGTTATCTAGGCGCAGGTTATATTCACCAAATAGAAATTTCTATTCCGTGGTTATGTTAAGGTTATTCAAGCAGTTAAGCACCGCTTGGCAGAGAACCTTTATTTTTCGCCAAGGAATAAAATTTATTTAATAGCTCATCCTATTCCATGATTTTTCGGTAAATGTTGTTGGCAAATGGTCTGTTGCAACAACCAAAACAATCCAGATTCGCGTCATTGCAAGGCAGTCGAAAACCAAGTTGACCAACAGAAAAACCACGAAATCTCCTGTCTCTTTTCTCATTTCAGTGCTAGTGCGCTCTGGCGGATTAGTTTTCGCCTTTCTGGAATGGTTCCCGGTAGGTACTTCACTGAAGACCTGTTTCCTTTTCGTGACCAATGCCCCATGCCTTTTATTTCGGCCTACCTACTGGAAAGATATTCGGTTGAACTTGTTTATTTTTCCGACATAGGATCAGACCCCATTCGACCAAAAGTGGACAATGGTGGGTTTTCCCCGTAGGTACCTACCCTTCAAATGCATGTTATTCTTTTTGTTGTTGTTCTTCTTCTAGTGAAAACAGTGAGAATCTCAGTTAAAACTTCTTAATGTTTTCAAATTATTGGTGTTCTAAAAAAATAAAACGGTACCTACGAATGAACAAAACGGTAAAATCAGTCATCGCGGTTAGGTTCCTCATAATCCGCTTTGAAAAATTCCAGAAGGAATATGGTGATGAGAGAGATTGAAACGACGCTCGCGGCGAATCCCCAAATGAAAGCGAGGAGGTTTCGTTCCCCGCGAAGCAAAGCAGTCACCGCGAGGATTATTACGTTGCCGAGGAAACAGGAAAAGGTCCAAATTGTGGTGGAAAAATCGCGCCATTCGATAGGGATTTTTTTCCTACCGTAGACGAACCCCGGGCTCGCTATGACCATTTCGGCGAGGCTGGATAAGACGACTTGTGGTATTTGGTACAGAACGCTGATGGTGCGTCGTTCGCTCAACAAAATGGTCTTCACTTGCACTTTGTAATGCTGTTCATGACCAACCAAGATGGCGTAGGATTTTGAATTTGAATACTCGATGATGTGCTTGATGGCGTGGTTCAGCATGATCCCATACCACCCTGGTTCAATCTTCACAGATCTCACGTGGGAGTAGTCATGAGACGACAGCAAGACGGTGAAAACTGGTCCCCCTGAGGGAACCCAAAAGTTTTGTTCTGAGAATTTCACTGGAACCAGCGCCACCGTGTGGTTCACCATCACGTTGTGCACCAGAATTAACCGGTCTCCTACACTTTCCCGATGGTGGGAATAGTGCAAGTGCTGCATAAATATGGGAAAGCTAGTATTTCCTTTCTTCAACGCTCGGCCTAAAGGAAAGTTGTGTCCGACGGTCACCATAATCTCCTGCCCCTGGATGAAAACTACCGACGTGGAAAAGAACCGTCTCTTCTTGTCGATAATGCACGTGCCTTGGATGACTTTGACTTCATATTGGCTTTTCAATTCAGGGCAACGGATCCTCGTTACTTCCAGGCTTTTGGCCTCGTGGTCGGTAGCGTTGCCGCAGAACAACCGCACAGTGGCATTGCATGGAAGAAAGTTGAACACGGATATCTGCAACAGAAAACAACCGATGCTATACTGTTTGCAAATACTGCTCATATAGTATGTTATGTTACCTTGTCCTGTGCATTGATTAAGGTCATAATATGGTCCTATACGACTGTGTCTGGAGCGGCTTTTTCTAAAATTTAATTTTTAAAATTATCTCTTATCGCCGCCTCAGTTCAATAGTGTAACAACTCAAAAATTAGCCGTTTTGAGTTATTACTACCTTTGGATTCAGTATGATGAGTAGATTCCAGAGCACTACAAATATAAGTCAAAATCACCTTTTAAACTAGGTAAAAAGTACTATGTTGTTGTATTGCTTTGGCAGAATTCAGATGATTTTCCAGTGCAATACAGTAACATTTCGTTTTATCACAAAAGCTCTTCAGAGCAACATAATGACATCTCAAAATGTTACTGTGTTGCACTCTTGGCTTCAGAGTTATTACAGCCTTCATAATTATTTTGGCACAAAATGAAGGAAACCGACTGTGACCATCATGAAAAACAACCCAGACTGATAAATGAAGAGTCCAGGGGAAAAACCCCGTCATTGATACAAAGCTGATTTTGAGAAAAATGAATTTTAAAGTTTACCAACTAACAGAAACTTCAAAAACGATTTTAAAAATACAAAAAATGTTTTATTTGAACCATCAACTATGCAGATTCACAATATGCTTCCCGAATAACCATTTTTCAGACTATTAAATGATATTTTATACATAATTCTGAACTTATAATGCGAATTTTAACCCTATTTTACTCCTAAACCAAACAATGGAGAGAATAAAGTATTTTGAAGAATGCAAAACGTATGTTAATATCCACAAAATACCAAAAAAAATTGCTTTGTACAATTTGTACACTGTGTATTAGGTTTTACAAAAAATTTACCGAAAAAAAAGGTTTTTACGAACGAAAACTACGATTCAAAAACGCTGCAAATTTTACTCAAGGTTTTATTATTCTTTGATATAGGTTACTTGTGCAAAAATTATTTCTGTGTCAATGGAAAAAATTGTGGAAAAAAATTGTTTTTTGGATTTTCTTTTTTCAAACAAAATTTTTCAAAAATTTTTTTTTTTTAATCGAAAAATATTTAACCTCCTGGGATCCTTCAAAAATCCCATTTTTAGCACCATGAAGCCCTATAGATCGCCACAGTGAAATCGGATAGTTCCGGGACTTCGAAAACGACACCTAACTCGACCCCATAGCTAAAAGCCTTCAAAACCCCCTCTCATAGCCCCATTTTAGCCCCATAGCGCCCCATGGGTTTGGGCGATCGGACTGAAAACCTTGCGGGCACAACTAGATGGTAAACCGAGTATTTTGTCAAAATTTCAGATTTTTAAAAAAATTCCTACTGCCCAAAACGGCAACACACAAGATGATGAGATAAGGAGGGGCGCACGCCGCAGCGTTGGTTGGGGCCTTTTAAACTGCAATGACGGGGTTCTTCCCTGCACGCGCTGTCGATGACGGGTTTTTTCCCCAGTACTGCTAATATTCAACCCAATATTTCGCTGAGAAGATGGGGTTATTCTCCAAAACCGAGGGCTTCGTCGGATTCTACGCCTCAAAATCCTTTAGAAACCACTTCGTACCTGATTCACCCCAAAATGTCGATGACGGGGTTTTTCCCCTGGACTCTTCAAATAGAAGTAAGAAATGAAGAAAATCAAACCCAGAACTCAGCTGTTGCTTTGGCAGAATTCAGATGATTTCCAGTGCAATACAGTAATACAAACTTATTTATGTCGACTTATCACAAAACGCCTTCAGAGCAACAGAGTGACATCTCAAAATGTTACTGTGTTGCACTCTTGGTAGCACTGGTGGCTTCAGAGTTAAAAAACTCTGATTAATATACCTATTATTACAGCCTTCGTAATTATTTTGGCACAAAAACGAAGGAAACCGACTGTGCCCATCATGAAAAACAACCCAGACTGATAAATAGAAGTAAGAAATGAAGAAAATCAAACTCGGAACTCAGCAGTGCAGTACAGTAACAACTCGGAACATTTTTTTGTTAATTAGAGTTTCATACTTATTTTATAGTTAAAAATATTTGGAAGCACTTGGTGTGAAGCACAAATACGCGGAGAATAAGGGTAATGTGGATTTACGCCAGTTGATACATTTGGTGGTGGGTTACGAAGGCATAACTGCAGACCAAATCTTTACCCTCAATTTTCTCGAAATGACGATTTTTGAGTTGTTACACTATTGAACTGAGGCGGCGTTATGAGAGCATCGTTTCCGTTCCGCTTTCTTTTGATCAAATTTTGTGTTATTGCGTTATTCGCCGGTGTTGATCATGAATTCTGTGGTGTATTAAATACAAATTGTAGTATTTAATACCCCACAGTATTAAATTTAAATGGCTCCAATGAGTCTTGGGTAGAAGTTTAACAAGGCCAGTCTTTTTTATACTTCATTTACTCAGACGTTTCAAAAACAGAGTAGTTTCAATCTTCAGGGGAGGATCTGACAACATACAAAAAAGGGATGGGGTTAGGCCCTTTATTGCCCTTATCCCTTTTTTGTATGTTGTCAGGTCCTCCCCTGAAGATGGAAAACTATGTTTTTGAAACGTCGGGAATCTGAGTAAATGAAGTATTATGCAGACCTGGCCTTGTTAAACTTCTACCCAAGACTCATTGTAACCATTTGATAATGTTGAACGCCACCGAAAACCGATCTAATTAAATTTAAATTTTAAACGCGCGAAAACTGTTGAGCACCCGGCCAGGGCACTCAATTTTCAAAAACGTATCTCATAGGTACTTACTGTCCCATTTTTAACATCTTGATCCTTGTTGTTTAACTCGATCCTCATCTGTAGCATAGTTGCGAAAGCCAAAGATCCTGCCATGAAGTAGAACGCGATGATAGCTTTAGTTGTCATCCTGGTTTTGTGTGAACCAACCTTTTTCTTGAAATATGGACTGACCAAGTAGTAGTAGACAGGAAGGATAAGTGCGACGGTCAGCGGGTAGAAAATCAAAATCTTCTGGGGGCTCAAGTGCATTCCCTCGATGGTCAGCGTCATTTCAAGCGATTGCCACGTGAAACGGCTGTATTTGAAGTCCTTCAGCCCGATTAGGATTATAACGGGGACGTACAAGATGGTGGTAGAGTGGACGATTTTGATTCTTTCCAAGTCGTCTGCAGAGAATTTTTCTACGTTTTGCCGGTTCAATAGTGATGATTTAAGAGCGAACCATGAGTGCTTGAGGAAATCGCTGATGATGTTGCGGCTGTCTCTTTCTTTTTTGAAGATTTTAACTCCCACAACAGCAATGATTAGAAGCAGAGAACTGCATACAAGCCAGAGGGTGCTCGAGATAATGCCGCTGGGTCCAAGTTTGTATCCGCCCGTCACCCAAAAAGCGCCGAGCGTTTTGCCAATGTATTCAAATTCGACGATGAAAAATTTCACGTGGAGAAACCTCGGGTAGTCGTCGGGTAGGTTGAACTCGTTGAGGGTGGTGAGACGCAGGCAGTGAATGGTTCCTCCCAGGAGCAGGCAGATGAAGAGCATTACCGATACCGTGACTGGGACTGGGTATGGTATGACACTCACCATGACACCCGAAAACACAATGATCATCGAAATTACAAACAGCAACAATGACAAGATGATGAGCGTTTTGCGGACTCCAAGACAAGTCTTCGATACGACTCCAGCCAATACCTGAATTGGATAGAAGAAAAACAAAGTGAACCACTGAAACATTGAAAGTTCAGAAAGAAACAAAAATAAAGAAACTTAGATGAGGGTAGTCCAGTCAATAGATGAAGTTCACCCTACGAAAGTTGTGGCATCGTTTTATATTTTTTCATGTTGTTCAGGCAAGTTTTCGCCATCCCTCCCCATTATATAATATATTATATTATATTATAATATTATTCACCATCTATACCACTAATTCAGACGGTGTCTGTAGGTATGTGAGTCACAAGCCTACTCCTCCTGAATGGTAGGAAAAAAATACGGCAACTTTTTCTACCGTCTACGCCTCTCTGTCCCCTCCTAATGGTAAGGTTGAGATCCCCTCAAAATGCTCGCAAATCAGAGCATTTGCGCCCAACTTTCTTATTTTAAATGCATTGCAATGGGTTCCCATGGGAACCTCTAAAGTTTTGCGAATGTGGATCCTCAGTCAATTTCACGTCCAATAAGCTGGACGCAAATATCAGCTTGAGTCGGCGTTTCCTCTGCATCCTACCTGGATATCCAAATTTTAATACTACATTCTGAAAGAAAGAATTCCGACGATCAGCGAATTTTGACTGTGAGTTTAATTTGAACGATTCTTAATAAACATATCTCGGTCTGGAGCGCTTGTCGCCTGTGAAGTCTCTGCTGCGTTCGTTGGGAGGCGTTCGTCTGTCTTTGACCTTATAGGGGCCGCGTGCAAGGCCTATGAGAATCTCATAGACCTTGCAAGCGCCCCAGAATTATATATTATATAATATTCTGTTTTTCTAACGTTTCCTTTAATGAAAGAATTTTTTCTACATAAATCGGTCATTTGGCCCACTGTGGGGCGCTCCAGAGCAGAGTCACAGAACACACATTTTTCATGTTTTTGGTAAAATGTCCCCCACTCCTACCCATTTCTCTGAAATTGTGTTGTCTGCATTTTTATGTAGAAACTTGAATCTCAAAAAATGCACTGGGACAGAGCGGGAAGTCCAAAACTAAGGCTAGCCCCCCAGCTGATCAGTCAACTACGCCAGCCAACCCCCGACTGTATCCCACCTGGCCTCAAACCCCTTCTTCTAATCGCTTTCTCATAGTAATATTATTAAAAGCTATCTACATCTTGTTCCGAGTGCGTCTCCATGGGACTATTGGTTGCAACCCGTATGGCATCCATCACTGGTGGTTCAGAAAGGTTTGAATATATACCAGTACAAGTTTGGAGCTGGACCTGGGTATTGTTATTAGGTACCTACTCACCGCCCAACATTCAGTCCGCGACCTGTTAGGGGGGGAAAAGATGGATGGCGCAGTGGCGAGGAGTACCCTGCGTCCGGGTGACCCTGAGTGGTTGGCACAGGAATTGGAAATAATAATGAAATTCAACCTCTATTGACTTGACTATATAGTAGCCTACACGAACACAACTCACTGACCTCTGACAGATACATGCAGGCCATGTTGGCGTGAACGACCATAGTGGCGTCGACTGGTGGCATCATTAACGTTTCGACGAGGAATATGTACGGCAGACTGAGAACGGAAAATCTCATGACGCCCAAAACGAATGAGAACACGAGGAGCAGGAGTTCGGCGGCGGTAAACCCGCAGAATAGGTTATCCGCGCGCTCCCATTCGAGGGGCCTGGTGTGCCTGAGGGATGACCCTGCCGTCAAATTTGTTCCACTCCGCACGTTCTCCTCATCCCTTCGCAGCATACAGGAAGCGTTAAACCCACGGTTAAAAATGGAATAGAATTCAAAACGGACCAAAATCGTCACTTGCTCACTTCAGGAGGACGTAGGGGCGAGTGAGGAATCTGTGGTATAGATCATATGACTATCTCACTGTTCATAAATGGAGTGGCCACAGCTTCTTTACATGCCAATAACAACCTTGAGGCAGAGCTAGATGGACCGAGTATTTTGTCAAAATTTCGGATTTAAAAAAATATCCTACTGCACAAAACGGCTCAGACGGCGGACGGACATCTGGTCTCTGTTACTCTGTGGGACAGACATTCGACGGTCGGTCGCGGGATCTGTCCTCCTCCCACTCCACCGACCACAGGCGCACCGTGGGTGTTGGGCACCTCGGTGTCCGGCACTCGCAAAGCGCCGCTGGCCGGCCCCCTCAATTGGCGTTGGATTCGAGGTTGGTCGTGGTGTTAACAATTGCAAGAGACAGGGGTAGCTGGGTGGGTGGACGAGTCTGCTCACCCGGCGGCATATCACATATGTGAGTTATGTGACTTTGGTCGTTAACTCGGGTACCAGCCCGCTCAGCTGGTAGAGTGCGCTAGAACACTCGGTCTCGCTTGTGGCTCAGTAGTACAAGCACTGGCTCCTTCAGGGGGCTGGGTCTCCCTCGTTTGGACGTCTACGAACCTCCGGCGGTGGGCTTTGCCAGTTTGCTTGCATCCGGCGGGAGAGGCATAGCTCTGGTAGTGGGCGAGCCCTCCTTTAACCTCTTAGACATTCCACCGACCACAACCTAGTCTCTCTCGGGCCTCTGACTGGAGCGGCCTTAAAGTGGAGTACGTGGTGTTCCCACACTCCTAATCCAGTAATCCTCAGGAGAGGGGGAGCCCCCACTGCCACAGGCGCGCCGTGGGTGCTGGGCACTTCAGTGTACGCACGCGCAAAACGCCACCGGCCGGCCCCCTCAATTGGCGTTGGATTCGAGGTTGGTCGTGGTAGCTACCCTCTCTCGCAAGAGAGAAGGGTAGCTGGGGGGCAGACTAGTCTGCTCACCTGGCGGCATGTGAGTTTTGTTTCAAACTCGGGTACTAGCCTGCTTAGCTGGTAGAGTGCGCTTGAACACTCGGTCATACTTGTGGCTCAGTAGTACATTGTACTACTTGTCAAGTACTGGCTCCCTGTGGAGCTGGGCCTCCCCCGTTGGGACGTCTACGGACCTCCGGCGGTGGGCATGCCAGTTTGCTTGCCTCGAGGCACAGCTCTGGTAGTGGGCGAGCCCTCCTTTAACTCCTTGACAATTCCACCGACCACATTAGGTACCGTTGTGGGTTCTGCGGTTGACGCCAGGATAGTACCAAGGCTGCTGTTCCTCCTTCCTCCGACTGGAGCGGCCTTAAAGTGGAATGTGTGGAGCTGCCACCCTCCTTAATCCAGTACAGTGAAACCTCGATAATTGTAATCCCAAGGGAACAGGTGTAATTGTGCAGTTATAGATGTTTTGGCGGAGGAAGGAGAGGAAGAGGCAAACTTCTCCTTTAAAACACATGGTCTTGTTAGGTAAACATTTGAAGAATAAGGCCGTCTCATCTGCGTTGAAGACGTCACAGGGAGAGCATCCTTCAGTAAGGGAAGGGACGGTCTTCATGAAATCGTCACAACACCTTGGTCTACATCTTTCCCTTCGCTTGCGATTTGACGGAAAGAGATGTTGTGTCTCTCTTTGAACTTACTCAGCCAACCATTGCTAGCGTTGAAAGCGTCTTCGGGGATGTCGAGCTTTGACGCAAACTGCTTCGCCCTTTTCTGCAGTAAGGTCCTGAAAGAGGCACATCTAAGTTCCGGCAGTCAGCAAACCAAGCAAGCAAGCATTTCTCTACCTCAGGGTACTCGGCTTTTCTCGTTCTTTTCCGCGCACCTTCACCTGGGCTACTGTCTGACAAAATTCTTTCTTTTTGACGGATAAGTCGGGAAATCGTTGACAAACTCACCCCGTATTTCTCGGCAACGCTCTTCCTCGACTCGGTTTCGAGCTCTATCAAAGCCTTCTTCTTCTCTTCAACTGTAAGCGTGGTTAGTTTTGACGGCGTGACGGATGACGAGTGACACGACACGTTCAACTGATGAGAAATGATGCCCCGCACGCGCTGGATTGATCAACGCCTAATCAACAGTTGATCGTTGGATGAGATAAACATAAACCTCGCCACCCGCCGCACAGTGGTCCAGAACCCCCGAAAACGTGATCGAAACTCAATTTTTTCATTTTTTTCTACAGATTTGAAAATTTTATCCTTTGTTCTACAGTTCTTGAAACACCCAAGCCTGCCAAGGCTTTCCCGAAAACTGCCTAGAAAAGTTTGCAGGAAATTCGAAATGTTTAAAGTAGACTGATGCTAGCGATTTTTTTGTTAATGTAGCGATTTGTAATCTTTTTTTTTTCTTATTTCCAACATTTGGAGAGCTTTGCTGATTGGTTAATCACAGCCAACAAGTAGATCCGAAGATGAGTAAATTATCTTTAAAGTAAAATTAGGTAGAAAAAATCGTAAAAATATGTACGCGCCAAAATTGGTCTCAAATTGTCGAGAAAGGTATAAAGTTTTCGATCCAATTCCAGGTGCTACTAGCTGCTACCTTGGCCTGTAGGTCAATTTTTCTGATCCTAAGTCCGTATCTCTGCTCATAAACCTGGGATACTTTTCGTCCACGTCAAGATCAATGTCCAGAGACGGAAGTGGAGCTCCCTTCCATCGGTTTCGTGTGCCCTCTCACAACCTTATTTTTCGTCTGTAAATTTTACTTTCTCAGGGTTTCCGATTAATAAAATTTATTATTTAATAATAAATTTGGACATTTTTTCTATTTTTTCCAATATTTTTTTATTCAACTTCAGTAATTTGTTAATTTTAATGAAAACGTTGAGATAACCAATAATACACTTGGGGCTGACATGAAAAGTTCAGGTAATCAACGAAAAAGCCGAAAAATGTCATTTTTGGACCATTTCTGGGTCTCAAAAGTGAACAAAAACATGATTTTTGGATTCTGCGCACTCAAAAACATAAGACCTACTCATTTTGAAAGCAAAAGTAAAAAAAATAAAGTCGCTAGGAGTTTCGATCACGTTTTCGGAGGTTCTGGACCACTGTGCGCCGTTGCAGTTGTAGAGTTTAACCAGGAGATTTGTGCACTTACGGAGGTTTCCCCCAGATTTTTCGTGCGCACTTATGGAAGTCGGCGTTGCACTTGCAGAGGTGAAAACCTACTTTAAAATAATAGGGATCAGACCATTTTTTGCACTTCCTGGATTTGCACTTATCAAGGTTGCACTTTAATCCTTTTTGGAGGGGGAGCCCACGCTGCCACAGACACGCTACGAAAGGTTTTACCTACCGTGAAGTAACTACAAAAGGTGAGGTGAGGTGAGGTACCTACTCTCACCTGGGGTGAGAGGGTCTTGGCTGGGATTCCATGCCCCTGCATACGCCGTCTGCTTGTACAGCCCTGAGGCACAGCCCTTGAAGGGGGCAATTGCCTAAGCTTTTGCTTAAGCCCTCCTTAATAGGCCCTCGGTGCTGTGTAATGTCTTACGGCATGCTCTTCCGGACTGTTCCGCCTTTCGAGGCACTCTGCGAACATCCCTGTGTTCTGGAACGACCTGGCACGCATTGGACACGCCCACGACTACCTTCGGTCACGTGGCCCCAGCCCAGTGATCTTCAAGACCAAGGACTCCCATGAATCAGGCCCTGCCTGATACGCCAACCGGATCCATTGCCAGGACGACTCCTCAGCAGACCTTCTTCAGTCCAGGGTAACGACCTTCACTTTGATTTCCTTATCTCCACTGCTTACCCGAATATATATAAAAGACATACAGTGATTCTTCTAGATTTTTGTGAAAACTGTAGACTGACTAAGAACTCCTGTTTCAGCCTCCCACAGCATTCTTACGGTCAGCTTCGAAGTACCAACGTGTGAGTGCTCATTCTAGACCAGAAACCTTGACCGCAAAAATTGTAGTAAGACCGCGTAAATAAATTCGTTCAATAAGGTTTGCTCTCTCGCGTCAGGGATTGGGTCAGGGATTGGGAGGACTCAGGCATATCCGTCTCTTGAGTCTTCTCAACCGTAAGGTAACCCTGTGTGCGCCGAATTTGAATGAGCAATTTGGTTGTTAGCACTCCTGACGACATCTGAAAAGATTAGGTGAGTGGCGAAGTTAGAATTACCTAAACTTTCAGATATGTAAACGATGCTAAACCTCAGCCTGCGCTTTCCAGGTCAAACGATTTACAAATGTCCGTCAGAAAGTAGTCACCAACCATTATTATAGATGCGAAAAGCAACATCGCGCAGTAGTTCTGGAGTAATTTGTCTTTAAAAATCTGTTTATCGATCCGATATTTTTGCACTGATGTTTCTTCCTCGGTTGACGTCTCCGACTTGTCACGCTCGACATCGTCAAGTGGTGAGCCCTCGAACTAGAAAAATTTTGAGAATCCATTTAATTGTCAACTCATGGCTGCGTTTCAAAGAGTCGCAACACATGGACGCATAAGGCCGTTTTGCAAGACGCCAGGGCGGACAATTTGTATGTACCTACATGTTTTAGATTTTCTGCCCTACCAATGAGGTGGTTGGGGAGAGAAAACGATTCCTCTGCTGTGAGTACTAAATTGTTTAATGGAATAACCCCCCCCCCCCCCCCCCATTGGGGAATTATCATGGAATTTTTTCAATTTTTTTTTTTTCGAAAGTACATCCTACGATAATAACAAAAACGACAGTCAGCCGTCTGAAATCGCTTCCAAAAATTATTATAATTTAGAGAAAGTGGAGACGTTTGAAAATACGCGGGAGTAGAATCGATCAGCTGGGTCAGTGACGTCGTTTGGTCAAGAAGGTGCTACCAACCTCGGCAGGCACCAAAGTTGTTACCAGTGTGGCCATCTGGCAGCCCATCACAACAAACGCTATCGAATTACGGGGAAAGGTTCAGGCTACAGCTAATATTTATGACAGTAAAAGCAAAATTGTCAAGAGTGAAATTGTCCGCTGTCTTGCAAAACGGCCATAAGTAAATCACAAAATAAATAAACCCGAACGTACATATTTATCACTGAGATAAGTATCCAAGACGACTAGCAAATACCAAGTTATGACAACGGAGAATATCAAGTGCCCGAATATGAAACTGACAACTGAGTACTGAAAAATAACCATCGTCACTTTGCACGAAGCTTCAATTGCTTGAATAAAAAATCACTCAAATATTCCAATACTTACTATTTTTGTTACGAACATGTTTGGACGAAATATCCCAATACAGCCTATGATAGCAAGAGTGAACACAACGAAGGAAACGATCGTCATCGCCCAATAGAAATCCTTCGTGTATTCGTTGGTTTCACTCGGTGAAGATGAGAGGTTGAAGACGCCGCCCGTAGTGAACAGGAAACCCATGATCTGAATGCCAGAAAAAGTTACGAAATAGCGCACACCCTCTCGTGCAGAACAAGGCCATGTTGAATGGTCAAGTGATGTATACTTTTACTGTGAGAATAACTCACGATCAAGGCGATGATTTGACAAACGACCAATTGCCTCACTCGGCGGGTGCTGATATGACTATTGGTCCACCAGAGAGTGAAATGAGTCAACGTGAACTGAAGAAACATCTCCAAGTAACCTGGGGCGGAATTTCAACATGCTCGAGGCTAATCCACTTACTTATACCTATGGTGTGTGCAATGATAATATCATGTACTGCAATGATAATTTATAATATTATTATAAACCCTAACCATCCCTAACAATAATGGGGTTGGTTTTCGAAGTTGGTCGAATCTGTGAGCACTGAGTTAAAAACGCAGCAAATTTTACACAAGGGTTTAGTATTCTTTGATATACCTAGGTTACTTGTGCAAAAATTAATTGTGTCTGTAAAAAAATTAAAAATTTTTTTTTTAACATTAAAAAAAAAATTTCTTTACAGGAATGACTGAGGAAATTTTGATCTGCTTCCTCATGCAGTATTTATATTTTAGGGGGGGAAGGGAGGAGTTATTGAATTCAAACTGAAATTGAAATTGAAATTCAAGTTATGAATTTATAAGTTATTTCAAGAAATCAGAAGGGGAAGGCCAAAAAATGTATTGGGCCCCAGGTGGGACTCGAACCCACAACCTCTGCATTACCAGTGCAACGCTCTAACCAACTGAGCCACCAGGACCACAGCTATGAAAGAGAGTTGGAGATTGAAGGCTCAAACTGTCCCCCACCCCCAATACTGATTCAGCCCACCTGGGGCAAAATACATTTTTCGGCCTTCCCCTTCTGATTTCTTGAAATAACTTATAAATTCATAACTTGAATTTCAATTTCAATTTCAGTTTGAATTTAATAACTCCTCCCTTCCCCCCCCCCCCCCAAATAAATTTCTTTAAATGTTGAAAAACAATGATTGTTTTTCAACATTAAAAAAAATTATTATTGTTTTTCTCTTGAAATATTTGACCTCCTGGGATCCTTCAAAACTCCCATTTGTAGCCCCATGAAAGCTCTATAGATCCCCAAAGTGAAATATTACCGTTAAGGGACCCACGAAAATGGATTCTACGTTCAAAAATACTTCGAAAACGACACCGAACTCTATCCCATAGCAAAAACCCTTCAAAAACGCCTCCCGTAGCCCCATTTTAGCCCCAAGGCGCCCCACGGGTTTGGGCGACCGGGCTGAAAACCTTGCGGGCACAACTAGATGGTAAACCGAGTATTTTGTCAAAATTTCAAGATTTTTCAAAAAATTCCTACTGCCCAAAACGGCCCGGACGGCGAACGGACATTTCGGATTTTGAATGTAGACCTTTTGAAACGGATAATGTCAAATTTTGAGGCCGATCGGAGTCGTCGACAAAGAAAAATAAATTTTTTTTTTTTTTCATTGAACTAGAATTACTTTTCGCACAAGTAACCTATATCAAAGAATAATAACCCCTTGCGTAAAATTTGCAGTTTTTCTTTTACATATGTTTATCAGACAGCTAGGAGAGCAACGTATCCAATTTTTAAGAAAATCGAAGTTGGCCACCTTATAGTGCACAATTACTCATTTTAAGGATGTGCTACCATACATTTGCGCCAGTTTGGGAAGGCGAAAGGCATACGTTGGCGCCAATCGGATTAAGGAAAAATTGGAAAAATGTCCCTACATTTCCGCCAGTTCTAGAACTGCGACTAATGCTATGACTACGGCTAAAGCCAGCCAACCCCCGATCTCTCCCACCTGGCCCCAGACCCCATCTGCTCGCTTTTCAATAATAAACAGTTCTTTTTCCTAAAGGTTCTTTTAACTGATCTCGCAACTCCCCCCCCCCCACTCAGCAGAGCTTGCCGCCCTAATTATAAGAAATTTATAAGAATTTATAAGAAAAACCCTGTACTACTTTCTGACGCTTCTTGTTGAATGAAGCCCAGGCGCAAATGAAGGCTTTTGGAGCGGTGCAAACGTAGTTTAAAAAAAAAAAAAATCATTGGCGCAAACGTAGGGTTTACGATTGGCGCAAGCAATTTTTCACCCTTCTGGCGCAAACGTAATCTACGGGATAAGAAAGCGTCCTCTTCTTCTCCTTCCGCCCATTTTGGGGAATCCATCTAGATGTTCCCTAAGTACTTTATTTAATTCCGAGTGTGGGTTTCCAAGCGGCATTTCTTCCTCAAAGTGGGACAACTGCCCATCCCCTCGATATCGTAGGGACTTTAGGACACTTTACTAATACAATTGAATATGCGAAAAAAAGCTTACGCAGAACTTTGGGCCCTCGATAACGAGGATTCATCGACTTCACAGCTTTTCGAGTCCAACGCCCTTAAAATACAATACTGTTATGCATCGAAGGTCCCATCACGAGCTGACGGAAAATTATTTACATTTATAAACGTTATTACGGTATGTGACAAATATGAAGCAACTTCCCTTCTATGAAACGCTCAACTCACATTTTCGTTGCATAGAATGAGTTGGGCCTCTTACGGCAGGAATTACGGACGGTCTCATGATAGTTGACCTGCGAACAGACGCAGAACTCTTTCCACTTCCAAGTTTCATTCTAGAGGTATGCACTGACGAGCCCTCCCTCTTCAATCTACTAGGCGATCTTGACGCTACATCTTCTTCGTCTGGGATCGTCACTGTTTTCCCTCTCACCATTTTTTGCTGTCTTCTTGCGGTTTCGCAAAATAAGATTCGTTGCAAGCTTTTTTTTTAAGGCTCAGATAAAGACGAGGCAAATTAATTTCTTAACAACCATTTCACAGGTAACCAGAGCTTTAATTAAATTACTGTATGAGCGGGGCATTGCAATCCACTCCGGGCAAGTTAAAACAGCGGTCGACTGTCGAGCTCAAAATTGCTGCCATCGTGTTCAAAGGGACCAGCTTTGTACGAGTGTTGAGAGTTTAATTCCATCTTGGCAAGCCGTGGAAAGCAACTTTTCAAACCTTGCACAGGTCTTGAAAGGTTAGTACTATCTTGACAAGCCGTGGAAACCCTTAGCCAGCTTGGCATCAGATTTGCATACCTGGAAAACCCTTAGTCAGCCTGGGACCAGCTTTGCATGCCTTGGACAGCTCTGGAAAGCGTGGAGGCCATTCTGACAAGCCTGGAACCCCCTTGTCAGCTTGGGACTAGCATTACATGCCATGGACAGCTCTGGAAAACCCTTAGTCAGCCTGGGACCAGCATTGCATGCCTTGGACAGCTCGGGAAAGCGTGGAGGCCATTCTGACAAGCCTTGGAACTACAGGGCAAGCTTGGGACCAGCTCTGCAAGCCCTGAATAGGTCTTGAAAGCTTCATACCATCTTGGCAAGCCTTGGAAACAATTATCCAGCATGGCCTCAAGCCTGGAACCCCCTAGTCAGCTTGGGACTAGCGTTGCATGCCGTGGACAGCTCCAGAATGCTCGGGAAGCAATATGAATCTTCACCATTTCGTCAACATAATCGCAATGGATCAACTTCAAATAATGGAAAATCGTAAGGAAGAAAATTATGTAAACTGAAAAGTAACAAGACAATGATATTGATAGAAAATTACATTTGTGACAGTAAACAAAAACTACAAGTACTACAAGGTATGTACACTTAATTCAACAGCCCATTACGCTCACACGGTCTTCGCGAATGGTCAACATCAAAACAACAAAAACGTTAGGGTCAGATTTAGTCGCTGTTGCGGTCGCATTCCTTTTTATGGACGAACCAATGAAGCCGCTGACACTCCCTGTCACAATATTGTACCTTTTTACATTTGGAACACTTTTTCGTTGCCGTCTCTTCGCAACAGGTGGCGCACATTTTGATATCGTCGGCGAACCCTCGGGCACCGTTGATGACAGTCGTGATAACACTGATGGCCGACGGGGGGTCCTCAGTGCCGGCAAGGCTCGTCACCATCTGTCAAAAAGGTAAACGTGTTATGTGTTGACTTGGTATGATTATTAGGAGTAGATCTTAACAAGAGATGTCGTTCCAACTGGGACCTTTACGTGGAACCTAATCCAGATAGACCGGTCAGTAGAGGAGGTTCACACTACAAAAGGTGTAGCAACTTTTTGAATTTTTTCACGTTGTTTAGGCCCATAAAGTAGTTATGAATCCGAGTTTTCTTCTTCCTCTCCCCATTGCACAATCCACCACTTTGAAAAACCCGCCGAAAATCGGCACTTATTTTCCGTTTTTGGCTTCTACCTCCATCCCAGTGCATTTTTGGAGATTTAAGTAGCTATATAAAAATGTAGACAACAAAATTTCCAACAATAGAAAGTTTTTTTCGAGCTACGAGAGGGCGAAAAACGAGGAAAATTGGCGATTCGGCAAATGTTTCACTTTCTGTCCACTTCTCACCTCAAAAACAGGGGGAAGGCTGAATCTCAGCGAAACGTTTATTGAAAGAAAGTTGCACAGAATTAAATTTCCTTTAAAATAAATGTCTCAAAAGAAAATTATGAGCAATGGGTAGGAGTGGGGGCAAATTTAAGATAAACAGAAAATATGCGTATTTTGGGATTCTGCTCCAGAGCGCCGTTTGATGTTAAATAAAAAATGATGTCACATTTTTAGTTGCAAAATCAAACGGCGCTCCGATGCTTTTCATCTACGTTCCACCGCTGGACATCAGAAATCCCCAAATCCATTTTTAGTCCAGGCGTCAATCCGATGCAACTCAAAAAACGTTTTGGGCAAATTAAAATTGGGAAATAATAAATGGCACGCCACAAAACGGCCTTTGAACGACAGGCATCTGCACACGTACATAGGTGAAAGGAGCGACAAGTGATTACACAATGCGCGGCTGATAACCAACGACCTGAAAGTCAATATCAACAATGAGTCAACACAAATATTCACAACACTACAACGCAAGACAACATTCAAGAAAGGCAGTCCTGAAAATCGGATAAAAGAAGACATCCTTGCTCTTCAAACAAGGCGCCGCACCTGGGTACCCATCTACAAATAACGGCATTGAGGCGACCAATGTAGTTATAAAGCGTGAACATACTTTGAGAGAACGGCTACCTGTTGGCCAATTTCTGAACAAAGTTTTTCAGCTCCTTTCCAAATGGTCTAAGGACAGGGTCGCAGAAGGTGTCAATTACATCAAATTTGCTGATAAGCGTTCGATTTCACTGAGGGGAGTGGACCACAGCGTATCAATGGGCGGTGAAGAACGTCAAAGTACTGAGACGCGGGAGTTCACCATCAACAAAATAGATAAGCACGCATATGAATGTACCTGCCCGCATTTCGCGAAACATTGTACTTGTAAGCACGTGTTAGGGATGGGAATCAGGCTGCCACTGTTAGAAGCCAAATCGGTGCCACTTGGGCAAAAGAGGAAACGGGGTAGACCATCAAAGACAAGACAAGCCCTTCTGACCCAATAGTTCATAATATGAACTATATATATTATATGACATAAGTAGGCCCTACTGACATTTTGGTTCAGCTATGGACATTGCAATTTTGGCGTGGGTTATTTTTTATTGGCATGTATTTATTTAACGACCGTGCAATATATTTTACTGTCTTGAGGTTTTTTTCAGTCGTTCAATTCCTTTTCTTGGCGAGAAGTGGATATATGGTCGTGCAAAACATTTGCCAGTCGTGAAAGTTCAAGTTGCTGTCGTGCGTTTGCCCTTTTAGGACGTGCGATTAAATCCCACCCATTAAAATTTCAGTCAGAGCAACAACGAGGCTCCTGTTACAACTTACCTGCCGAAAAATTGTGGTTTCTTTGTAAGGGAACTCTCGGATGCACTCCCTGATCATCGAGTCCAAGTATTTGTCGCCGCTGTTTGGCTTTAAAATTCTCTTGGCGAAAATTTCGACCGGACTCGATTGCTTTTCAGGAACACTGGAATGAAAAAAAAAAAAAAAATTCACCTCTAATCATCTCCTGCGCTCTTGTGAGACTTGAGCTATCCACACACTATCGAAGGAAACTTTTATACTTACTCGCATTTCATAATTTCGCCAATAACGAAAGACAAGTAGTGGAGTTTGAATGCCATCACTTCGTTGCATTCTTCAACTTTCATCTGTTTAGCGCTCATTTTCGTCAGAGTGTTCTTCACTTTGGAGTACTCCTCGGAAAGTGTAGGTAGCGCGCAGAGGGCTATTCGTATGGGATGAATGTTCACCTGGCAAGAAAAGGACCTTTTTACAATGTAAAGGATATGTCATATCTTCAACGATGGCATCTCAATCACGATTCCGAGCGATGGGTTCGAAAATACGATCCTGAGCGGCTTTTGCCAACGTTGCCACTCATCATGGATGCTAACCCTTGGAGCGGATCTGCTATATTGGAGCTGCAACGAGGCCACGAGGGAAACGGTCGGGGGTTGGCTGGCTTTAGACCCTCATCTTTACTATATTGGAGCCCCAACCCGAGGAGGATGACCGAGGAGAATAATTTTCATTTTAAGGAACTTCCTAATGTCGGAAAAATTTGTAATTGGTCTCAAAAAATTGGCCTCGGCGAGTAGATAATAAGAAAAGTCTGAAAACACCCAAAAGTTGGCTCAAAGCGGTCCAAAATGAACCAAAAAGTCATCAAAAAGTAGGAACAAGGCAAGGTTTGAGAAAGGGGGCAGCCAAAGGGCGACCAATTTGGTGGGTGGGTGGGGGGGGGGGAGGGTGGACCAGGGTGGGGGGTGTCAGACAGGGGTCACTGAGGGGGTCAAGGGGAGATGTCTGATGGGGGACTTTTTAGACTGGGGGGAGGGGGGGGGAGGCAGCGAAGAGAAACAACTCCTCTTCCCCTTGCTCATGGAGAATCGAACCCCCACGTAATTTAACATTCACAAACAACAATAATAGGGTGCTCTGAAAGGGGGGGGGGGACCTCTGATGTACCCCAAAGAAGGGGTACAAATAGATTTCACCATCCAAATGAATCCTTTAGGTAACTCTCATCCTGTTTTTCTTTAAGAAAAACTATTCATTATCGAAAAGCAAGTAGAAGGGGTCTGAGGCTAGGTGGGAGCAGTCGGGCGTTTGCTGGCTTTAGCCCCCGAATCGACGTACTTAAAGCCCCAACCCGAGGAGGAAGAGGAGAAGGGGTCATCTTTATTCTAGGCTACTTCTGAAAATTGTAAAGATTTGAGATACTTTCAGTAATTACTACTCTTAAAAACTCAACTCGTCGAGCATAGTAGAAGAAAACGCTAAAACCAGCAAAAAGTTGCCCCTTGAGGCGTATCTAAGCTCCAAAAGTGGTGAAAAAACAGGATTTCAAACTTGGAAAAAAGAAATTAGAATCTTATGGGAAAACGAGTTGTTGGTTCTGAGGCAAGGAGGGATACGGTTGGGGGGTTGGCTGGCGTAGCCAGTACGCTGGCCCTTTAGTTATATTTATTGGAGGGGTATTGACTATCTCTAAAGTAACTATCACTAAAGTATTGGTGCGGCAGAAACCTTTATGAACATCAAACTTGCAGGAAATTTCAATCTCTACACGATTTGTGCCAGAAAACCTTCGAAAAAGGCGTTGTTTAGCGGTTATAGCGAAATACGGAAATACAATTGGGAGTTGGCGCAACCTTAAAGTGATGGCTTGCACAAGAGACAGATCTATCTGTCGAAAGGTTCCATTCGAATTTGATGTCTTTCTGAAATTAGGCGCCTCAAATCCGACTTTCGATTCCTTAGACTCTAGGCTTAGAATGAGGTTTGGCAAAGTAGCACTCGGAATCCTCCCTTTTGGTTTATTATAATAAACCATTATAATTATTGTTAATAAATAATTATTGTTGGAATAACACACCGTATTCGTGTGTCAGGTTGAAAATTTTGATCGGCCCTTTGTCATTATCCAAATACGAAATGTCTGACCGCCGTCATTTTGGGCAGTAGGAATTTTTTTTTTTTTTTTTTAATCTGAAACTTTGACAAAACATTCGGTTTTTGAAGGTTTTCTTTCAGCTATGGGGTCGAGTTAAGTGTCACTTTCGAATTATTCTTGGGCGTAGAATCCATTTTTGGGGGTCACAGATTGATCCGATTTCATCGAGGGAATCTATGGGGCTTTCGTGGGGCTTCAAACTGAGCTTTTGAAGGATGTCAGAGGGTCGAATGAGGTGTCGTTCCAAGTAACTTTGGAATCCGGAAGTAACTTTGCATACGTCCAAACATCGTACGTGCTCTTGTGATTTTTTCAAAATAATTTTTTATTGATAGAATTACTTTTTGCGCTATTTTTCTATATTGTGAGGATTCCCCCCTCACTTTCTTTTAACTCTCGAAATATAAAGAGCCGACAGGAGGAACACTCCAGTAACCATAGCGACAGCTGACCGTGCGACTCCGCACCAGTATAAAAGGCGGCCGCCAGCCGCCTCCGCACTCAGTCGCGTCTCAAATTTCTCTCTCGAAGGGTGAACCCCTGTCGGTGCTCTATTCAGTTTAATCTCGTTCTTTCTTTCCCTCTCTCGCTGTAAATTCTTACAACCTCGTCCCTTAATAATTCGAGCGGCCCCTAAAGGCCCTCGGTTATTAAGGGACCCATTCCACAAGGCTCTCGTGATCCGGAAGGCCCAGGCCCTTGCTTTGTTCATGCGGCCCAGGCCACCGGGATCGAGTGTCCTGGCCTACGGGAATCGAGAGATCCACGGCCATTGAAGTACGAGAGATCCAGGCCCTTGCTTTGTTCATGTGGCCCAGATCATCGGCTCAAGAGGCTTACGAGATCATCGCCACTTTAAGGCCAAGCTATCTTGGGGCGAGAGGCTTCACCCTTGGTCAGTTGTGTAGGCAAATGCCCTCGGTAAAATGAGTGGCAGATGCCCCCTCTGATTCATGCGGAAACAGGCCATCGACCACGAACGGCTTTCCTGCACTAGGGCTAACGCACACAAACGAGCTGAATACACAGGCACAACACTGGTGACCCCGACGTGAGCTGAAACGTGAGTCACAAAACATTCGCCTATCGTACCGTGCAACTCTTACGTCAAAAACTATTTTTCGCGAGTTTCTCACACGGTATACGCTCTTTCTGCCCTCCGACATGGATGCCCAACACTACGTGCCCGCCCCAGCCGTTCCAGCCGCCGACCTCGCAGCAATCTCCGTTCGTGCAAAGGCTCCGGACTTCATAGAGGACGACCCCAGCCTATGGTTCATGCTCCTACAGTCCTACTTCGCCACAGAACGCCTCACCTCCCAGCGAACGAAATTCCACGCGGCCGTCACAGCTCTCCCAAGAAAAGCCCTCTACTGCATCGCACACCTGCTACAGAATCCCGGCGAGACGCCCTTCGACGAACTGCAGACCATTATACGACGCTCCTACGGCGTTTCACCCGACCAACGAATCAGAGCACTACTTCGTTCAACCCCCGACGTCACCGAGCGTCCCACCCATGTACTGCACATGGTACGGTATCAACTACCCAACACAACCCCGCCAGAGGTCATCAAAGCTCTCTGGCTGAACCAGCTCGCACCTCACGTGCAACGTGGGTTGCTCACAGCTCCCACGGACGACCTCAACACTCTCGCCACCATCGCAGACCGTCTACACGAACTTCCGGACGACGTAATACAAGAGGTCTCACGCCCCAACGCCGCAACGGCTTCCCTACGACAGGTAGTAGACGACCTCACCGACGCCGTCCGGCGACTGCTAGGCAGAGAACGCAGCCGCAGCCGCTCGCGATCCCCAACCGGCCCTGGACCACCTACCGCACCAGACCTGCGGCGCGAAGGGGATCAGCTGAATACACAGGCACAGATTGATCCGATTTCATCGAGGGAATCTATGGGGCTTTCGTGGGGCTTCAAACTGAGCTTTTGAAGGATGTCAGAGGGTCGAATGAGGTGTCGTTCCAAGTAACTTTGGAATCCGGAAGTAACTTTGCATACGTCCAAACATCGTACGTGCTCTTGTGATTTTTTCAAAATAATTTTTTATTGATAGAATTACTTTTTGCGCTATTTTTCTATATCATCAAAGAATAATAAACCTCTGGGTAAAATTTGCAGTGTTTTTCCATTTGATACTTGTTGGGACAACAAACGGGCGTTGTTATAATTTACAAATTAAATTGAGGAAGGGAGCCCGGCGAACCAAACGAAATCCCACTCGCACGCTCGACGGCGAGGAGGGAGGATCCGGCGATAGTATGTTCGTTTCTGCGAGTAGATGCGATTAGATTGCATCCAGCTGCGCATGCGCATTGAGTGGCATCCAGAAAGTGGCCGTTTCTGCATGGCCGCTCCCTGGATGCAATCTGCGAAGTGAGGTGTTTCTGCAGCGCTACCATCCAACTCGCATCTACTTCGAGTTGCTGCAGGTACTGAGCCGTGCATCCAGCCGAGCTAACCGCATCCTAATAATAACAATCGCCCCTCATATTGTAACCTACTTATAACCTGACTCATTTTGCCTCGTTCCCCACGGAGTGCCTCGGCGATAAACAAGGAAGTGGGAATCGTTTTGCTTTTACGGACGAATGTAATAATGTGATGATGTGAAGTCTTAAAACTTGCCGCGCTCATATGCCAACGCTTCGCCAACAATCGCGAATCGCGGAGCCAATCAGAGGGCTCGGCCTGGGTATAAAAGTGGGCGGAAATCGCCTGCAAATTCATTCTCGTTTTCATTTCAACACCGTGAGTTTCAGGTGATCCACAATACCTTTGGCACTACAATACTGATTTCCTTCTCAACAATCGTAATCGTGTTGCTTCCTCTTCAATGGAGATAACCCAATAACCATTTCAAAATAAGCTTTACCTGCATAATGAGTTTGTGAAAGGCGTTGGCTAACGAGGCTGGTAAGATGGGGGCTACACCATCGCCGTGGCTGACTGTGAAGTAATCTACTTCCGACTTTGGGATGAAGTTGTTGATAGTGGTAACGCAGTTATGATTTCCTGAAAAAATAATCGATTAATTCCATTTGTACGAACGTCGTAAAAAAAATAAAGGGGCTGCAGATCAAACGCCCTTTACCGACGAAAGCGCCCATTTGAGATGGTGTCCGACCAACCGAGTTGATCTTGTAGGGTTTGGCATCCGCGGACAGGAGGAGCTGACACAGCTCAGCGTTACCCGAGAGAGCAGCAAAATGCAGCGCAGTGTAGCCATGCTCGTGTTTGTCGGTGTTGACTTCCGCTCCCTGGAAAAATTATAACATGTCAAAAGAGGGAAGATTGTAATGTGACTGAAATTAGCACTGTTTACAGACATCCTAGATCCTACGTGATACTCGTTTTGAGAGGACAAGTACTACTTTTGGAGTTAGGGTCCTCCCTTTTGGTTTATTATTCTTGGAATAATACTCCTATGTTTTCGCGACAGAGGACGATGACTCCGATCGGCCTCAAAATTTGACATAGGTACTAATCTGTTTCAAAGGTCTAGATTCCAAAACCAAAATGTCCGTCCGCCGTCCGGGCCGTTTTGGGCAGTAGGAATTTTTTTTTAAATCTGAAATTTTGACAAAATACTTAGTTTACCATCTAGTTGTGCCCGCAAGGTTTTCAGCCCGATCGCCCAAACCCGTGGGGCTCTAGCGGGCTAAAATGGGGCTACGGGAGGGGTGTTTTGAAGGCTTTTAGCTATGGAATCGAGTTATGTGTCGTTTTCGAAGTATTTTTGGACGTAGAATCCATTTTCGGGGGTCCCGGAACGATCCGATTTCACTGTGGCCATTCTGACGAGAATCTACCTGCATGCAGATACATCTGTACATGGATATGTCTTATGATTTTGCGAGCCTTCGATTTGTTTAATAGGTACTGAGTAATTTCATTTTGAGTTGATGGGTTGCTATGGGCTGCATATAGTTGGTGATAGACGGGAATTTGATAATTACTGATTAATTAATTGATACGAGAAACTAACAAGCGTTGTTACTATGAAAAATTAAGTTGACGGGTTGCCACGGGTGCAACCAATAAAAAACGTTGCTTTTTTTGTGTGTCGCAAAATTTTGCAAGACCCCAGAACTAAGACATATCCATGTCAAAAAATCCCCCCAAAAAAAATTATTTTCCAAAATTTTTTCTATTGACACAGAAATATTTTTTGTACAATTAACCTACATCAAAGAATAATAAACCCTTGTGTAAAATTTGGAGCGTTTTAAATTTACTTTTAACCAAAAGTAACATTATTTGTGCTGAGGTGGTTAGGGTGAGAAACGACACCTCTGCTGAGTACTAAATTGTTTATTTAACTACACAATTTAGTACTCAGCAGAGGAGTCATTTCTCACCCTAACCACCTCATTGGATTAGACCTCTGCACCGTCGGCAAACACCACACTGTGATTATTTGTGCTCTCTGAATGCAGAATTCGATGCTCTACAACTTCCATTCAATGAGATTTTACGTGGGAGTTACCATTTTTGAGCAGAAGACAATCAAACTTGAAGTTATCTTGATTTTTCGAAAAGTTGGTAAAAAAAAGAAATTTTTTGGCGGCCCGTCGCGCCCTTACTGCTGGCTCAATTTTAACTTTAAGGTAGCGCATTCGACGCAGAATTTTGTGCTCTTTAATTTGCTTCGTAGAATATTTTCACTTATAACGCACTCTTTCAATGTTATCCGTAAACAACCAAAAAAACGTGCCATTAGCCCTCATCAGCTTCGGATTCGTGTTCAGCACCCCAAAAAACCGTTGAGTAAAATTCTACACCACGCTTAGCATCGAACACCCCTTCTGAGGCACCTGGTGACTGGACTATTTGGCTGGGTAGTCCAATTCTTGAGTGATTTCGGGTATGGATTCGATTTAAGGATTCACACATCTACAACGATGCTCTATTATTCAAAACAATAAATCGATCTGGAATACAGCGTCCATGGAAATGTTATTAATTTGGTACCTACGTACAGAGATGGGCAAAAAGTAGTTCTGAAACTAAAAATAAAAACTAAAACTAAATTAGTTCCGAAGTGGAACTAAAAACTAAAACTATTAGTTTCAGTTCGACTTTCGAAACTAACTTTTGGAACTACAGTAGTTTCATTTTCAACTGTTGAAACTGAAACTAATTTAGTTGCAAAAGTTAGTTTCGAAGTTGCGAATAAAAACTAAAGTAGTTTCATCTTTTATTCGTAGTTTCGGAACTAAAAATGAAACTAATTTTTTTTTCCTCGCGTTTTTTACTGATTTGAAGGGGATGTGTGTTCGTGTGTGTGTTTCAACGAAATGTGGGTGATGGGTGCGAACAAGTTCTTTTTTTCAGGGTCGTAGAAGAATAGATTAAAGTTTCCTCCCCTCCCCACCACTTTGAGTGGAACATCAAACGTTTTCAGAAACGTATCGAAGAATTTAGGGTGATGAGTAATTTATTATGTCTGGAGGAAAAAAAATTGCGAGGAAAAAAAATGTCTGCGAGGAAAAAAAATTTAGTTTCATTTTTAGTTCCGAAACTACGAATAAAAGATGAAACTACTTTAGTTTTTATTCGCAACTTCGAAACTAACTTGTGGAACTAAATTAGTTTTAGTTTCAACAGTTGAAACTAAAACTAATTTAGTTCCAAAATTAGTTTCGAAAGTCAAACTAAAAACTAAATTAGTTTTTAGTTTCACTTTCGAAACTAAAAACTAATTAGTTTTTAGTTTCAACTTTAGTTCAACTAAATTTTTATTCGAATAATCCCAACTCTGCCTACGTACTATTTGGAGTCGCTGGTTTGCACCAAAACCTTTCACCAAAAATATTTCCGTTTGCTGTTTCTCAGCGTGTCGAATCGAACGTCACAACGACGGCGGACGCCGCAATTTACTCGAGTTTTCAGAGCAAAACGAGGTTTGTTTACCTGGTCGATGAGGAACTGGCTGATTTCCTTGTTTCCTTTGAAACAGGCGTGCGTGAGCGGCGTCATCCCGTGTTCGTCGTAAATGTTGGGTTTGATCCCGTGAACCGACATGTGTTTCGTGAGACCGGCGAGATCTCCGTTCGTGATGAAGTCGAACACTTTTTTCTCCTCATTGCGAAGTTCCGGAGCCATACTTTTGGATTGAGGATACTATTGATCGATATGCGGTTACGGAGAAGGAAGGTTCAAACGTTGTTGTTCTCATTTTATTGTACTGGCCCATCGATCATAGGTACCTACTCCTCGTAGATGTCCGCTCGCCAGGCAGTGTCACTCATGTATTGTATACAATACCTACCAATCGTACTAAGTAGGTAAAGTAAAGTCGATTTTGGTTTATTATTCTTGGAATAACACACCTATGTTTTCGCGACGAAGGTCGACGACTACGATCGGTCTCAAAATTTGACATTAATCATTTCAAGAAGTGAGTGCTGCGCCGCAACAACGTTGTATAATGAACGTGAAAAGTAGGTAGATTTTGTATAATATACAATATTTTGTATAATAATACAGAAACCCTAGAGAAATCCAACCCTTCCAGAAATCCAAAAAAACTATTTTTCCACTTGAAGAGTCCACTCCAAGAAAGATGAAGGTCACTTTTTGTCGAAAATGAGAAAAACAGTTTTGAAAGTTTCAAGACTCGTACTTATAGTTTAGAAAATTATTTTTAAACTAGTAGGGCGCGCTAAATTTTCGCTAACTCCCATAGATGCTGTACAGCTTTGTTGTTTTGGCAAAAATTAAATTTTCGGGCTATTTCTGACGATAGATGAATAAAAAACCCCTCAGAAGTAGGTATGCAAAAAAGATTAATGTCAATCAGAAGTATGCAAAAAGATGAATATTCATCTTGACATATGTCAATCAAAAAATCTGCGAAAAAAGCTAAATATCAATCAAATCACAACAAAAAACGCTGCAAATTTTACAAAAGGGTTTATTATTCTTTGATCAAAGAACCTATATCAATATAGGTTACTTGTGCAGAAATTAAATTCTGTCAATGAAAAAATTTAAAAAAAAATTTTTTTTTTTTGGATTTTTATTTCAAAAAAATTTTTATTTGGATTTTTTTGTTCAAAAATGTGTTTTTTCAAAAATTCTGTATTTTTTACTCAAAAAATATTTAACATCCTGGGATCCTTCAAAAATCCCATTTTTAGCCCCATGAAAGCCCTGAAGATCGCCCCAGTGAAATCGGATCGTTCCGGGACTCCAAAAAATGGATTCTACGTCCAAAAATACTTCGAAAACGACACCTAACTCGATCCCATAGCTAAAAGCCTTCAAAAAACCCCTCCCGTAGCCCCATTATAGCCCCAGAGCGCCCCACGGGTTTGGGCGATCGGACTGAAAACCTTGCGGGCACAACTAGATGGTAAACCAAGTATTTTGTCAAAATTTCAGATTTTTAAAAAAATTCCTACTGCCCAAAACGGCCCGGACGGCGGACGGACATTTCGGATTTTGAATGTAGACCTCTTGAAACGGATAATGTAAAATTTTGAGGCCGATCGGAGTCGTCGACCCGCGTCGCGAAAACATAGGTGTATTATTCCAAGAATAATAAACCAAAATTGGTAAAATAAGGTTTTGAGTTAGTTTTGAGTTAGGTATGGATTGAGAACCAGAAAGTGAAGTGAAAAAAAAAAAAATAATAATAATAATAATAATAATATTTTATTTAAGTACCTACCGAAACAACAAATACAATTACTCAAACATTACAATCAATTACAATTGAATTACTCAAACATTGTAAGAAGAATCTCTATTCTATCTAACATTGTAAGAAGAAGAGGCTAGAAACAGGGGTGGCAACATTACGAAACCGACATTCATCTTTCTTGCATTGTCGAGAACTGACTCTCATCTTTTTTGCATTGTAGTCCGAAACTTCCACGTTCAATTTCGGCTGAAAGCATCATCTTTTTTGAGAATTTGAGGTTACCAACAGAAACTACTTGCAGTGTGGTGTTTGCCGACGGTGCAGAGGTCTAATCCAATGAGGTGGTTAGGGTGAGAAATGACTCCTCTGCTGAGTACTAAATTGTTTATTGGAATAAACAATTGTAGCGTGGGGACCGGTTTCGAGCAACTAAGCTCATCTACAGCCCTGACAAGAAAACCATTTGTCATTAGCATCAGAGGAAAAACCATAAAATTATATTAACAATGTAAGCTCGAAATTATATTATACTGAAGGTATATGAACAAACACAAATGGTGAAAAATTATAACTGAGGAAAACGGTCCAGAATGGTGGTACATAACTTGACAATAGTAAATTCGGAATATGGACCCACTGTTAAAATTGGCTCCATGACTGATGGCTAGTGAACCATTTGAAAACCAGTTATGGTATACTACAGGTACTGAAAGGAGAATTGTTTATTATTCTAGTGGCAAAACATCTACTTGATATATGATTAGTGACAAAGAGAAATTAGAGGTAAGAAAGTCAGAGATAATTTTAAAAATGGACCCATTTGACAAGGTTATTAATTGGTACTAGGAAAGATGAATTTGGAATTATTCGTTTTTTTAAAAAACAATTGATAAGTTAAAACTACAGAAAATGATGACATACCTAGGTGACCTAGTTGACATGGTGACCATGTCAACTAGGTCACCTAGGTATGTCATCATTTTCTGTAGTTTTAACTTATCAATTGTTTTTTAAAAAAACGAATAATTCCAAATTCATCTTTCCTAGTACCAATTAATAACCTTGTCAAATGGGTCCATTTTTAAAATTATCTCTGACTTTCTTACCTCTAATTTCTCTTTGTCACTAATCATATATCAAGTAGATGTTTTGCCACTAGAATAATAAACAATTCTCCTTTCAGTACCTGTAGTATACCATAACTGGTTTTCAAATGGTTCACTAGCCATCAGTCATGGAGCCAATTTTAACAGTGGGTCCATATTCCGAATTTACTATTGTCAAGTTATGTACCACCATTCTGGACCGTTTTCGTCAGTTATAATTTTTCACCATTTGTGTTTGTTCATATACCTTCAGTATAATATAATTTCGAGCTTACATTGTTAATATAATTTTATGGTTTTTCCTCTGATGCTAATGACAAATGGTTTTCTTGTCAGGGCTGTAGATGAGCTTAGTTGCTCGAAACCGGTCCCCACGCTACAATTGTTTATTCCAATAAACAATTTAGTACTCAGCAGAGGAGTCATTTCTCACCCTAACCACCTCACAGAAACTACTTGGTCTGAAGAACGTATTGCCAACGTAAACTCATTTTCGGAAAAAAGTGACTTTCATCTTTCTTGGAGTGGACTCTTCACTTTTGGTTTATAATTCTTGGAAGCTTCATTGTAATCGCCGCGGAGGTCGACGACTCGGATCGGCCTCAAAATCCTATCCGTTTCAAGCGGTCTAGATTCCAAACGCTGCAAATTTGACACAAGGTTTTATTATTCTTTGATGATTGATAGGTTACTTGTGCAAAACTTTAATTCTGTCAATGAGAATTTTTTCGGAAAATGACGTTTTTCAGTATTTTTTTTTTTTTTACTCGAAAAATATTTGACCTCCTGCGATCCCAAAAATGGATTCAACGTCCAAAAATACTTCGAAAACGACACCTAACTCGATCCCATAGCCAAAAGCTTTAAAAAACCCTCCTGTAGCCCCGTAGCGCCCCACGGGTTTGGGCTGAAAACCTTGCGGGCACAACTAGATGGTAAACCAAGTATTTTGTCAAAATTTCAGATTAAAAAAAAAAATCCTACTGCCCAAAACGGCCCGGACGGCGGACGGACATTTCGGTTTTGGAATCTACACCTTTTGAAATGGATAATGTCAAATTTTGAGGCCGATCGGAGTCGTCGACCTCCGTCACGATCACGGGTGTATTATTCCAAGAATAATAAACCAAAACCGAAATGTCCGCCCACCGTCCGGGCCGTTTTGGGGAGTAGAAATTTTTTAAAAATCTGAAATTTTGACAAAATACTCGGTTTACCATCTAGTTGTGCCCGCAAAGTTTTCAGCTCGATCACCCAAACTCGAGGGGCGCCATGGGGCTAAAATGGGGCTACGGGAGGGTTTTTTAGAAGGCTTTTGGCTATGGGATCGAGTTAGGTGTCGTTTTCGAGGTATTTTTGGACGTAGAGTCCACTTTTGGCGGTCTCAGAGCGATCCGATTTCACTGTGGCGAGCTATAGAGCTTTCATGGGGCTACAAATGGGATTTTTAAAGGATGCCTTTGCCTACTAGGAGGTTATAATAATTAACTTATTGCGCATAGGATACACATGGATGTAACAGTTATTTTATTTTATTTCCATTAACAATCAGTCGAAAACCCAGTTTTATCACGCTATGATGATTTACATGATGCCATTCGAAAACAATGAAACAGCCCAGCCAGTTTACATTACAATGCTAACGCTAACTGTTCAGAAAAGTAAAATTTAAAAAGTAAAACCTAAAAAACAAAAACAAAAATTTTATAATAGAGGTTCCGAAGACGTAGAAAGAATCCAGCGTTCGTACGGCGGTTTCCAGAAAGATCACCAGAAGTCTGGAGCTAAGAGGCCTTTGGGAGGAGGGATCCCTTTTCCGGCGATGAGCCCTTCAAGGAAAAGCCGGAGTCGGGTGACGGGCCCGCCTCTTCCAGCAGGAGTTACCTGTTTCCAGTAAAAATGACAATGAACGTAGGCACCATAGAGTCAAAGATTACTTAGGGGGCATTGAACCAGTTGTTGACCACCACATCTCTTCCTCCTGGCGTGTTACTAAAAATTTTTTTCTAGTATCTGAAGCCAGTTCTGAATTCTTCAGAAGCATGCAAATCGAGCGGAATATTGATAATTCAAAATACAATTAATTTTTTTTTTTTTAATAATGGCCCTTTTCTCAAAAAAAAAAAAAGTGTGCACCAGTTAGAGTGGGTTTATCAATTCCTTGGTTACCGGAGGAGTTCTGGAACCGAGGGCTAACCACTGGCCGTCGGCCAAGTAAGAAAATTTAATGTCGTTTATCACTCTTATTTCGACTGTTGGCTAAGCGTCTTCCTCTTCACGTTTGACTGCTAACTTTGACTGAGGGAAATAGTGGTGCCACTCGAACAAATATGAATTCCCTGCATTATTTGATGTCAGTCATGACTTCAAAATATCTAATTTTGTTCTAACATCCACGATTTTGAATGTTTATGTTGTGAATTGAATGAATTTGTGAAAAGGAGATCGTGATTGTGTTTGATCAGTTGGATTCTTTGATGTTTGACGATGTCAAAATCATCATCCTAAGGTTCGCACGTACCCATTTCATTGATAGTTTTCAGCTAAGAATCTGATTTCTGAACGGTGTTGGGTATTGGAAGTTTCAACCTTTGATAGTTACTCCGTCTTGATTTGTTACAGACAGAAAGGTAGCGATTGTGAAAAACCATGGGTCCTTTGATTTTCCGTGCAGCCAAATCATCAGTTGCACTCAAATCATCAGTAGTGTTTCATTCAACCTAGCTGAGCCAGATGTATCATTAAATTTTGCACCGTATTTTCCGGTAGGAACCTTACTCAATGTACCACCAGTAGGTACTTGAAATATTGTACGCCCCAGTGTTTCTTTCATGTCTCTATTTTGTCGGTGTAGAATAAAGTGTGTCATACAACCACCGACCAGCTGTATTTTGAATTGGTAAACCCTATCACCAGGTTTTCGACTATGGGGTCGAGTTAGGTATCATTTTCGAAGCATTTTTTAATGTAAAAACCATTTGGGGGGTCCCAGAACCATCCAATTTCACCGAAAGGATCTGTAGGGCTTTCATGGTGCTACAAATGGGGATTATGAAGGATGTCAAAAGGGCAAATTTTGGACATGAATGGGTAAGCCAAATTTTTCGTCTTTTTTTTGGAACTAATAAATATTTTTGGTTTTTGGTTCGCTGATGATGAACAGTTCTGAACACGGACACATCCATGATCTTTTGTTTTTCCGTGACAACGGATAAATCTTGTTCTGATTGTGTCTAGCCCAAACCCAGGATTTCAGTTCAATTCGAACTTTTCAGGAAATTTGTAGAGCAGTCTGATTTCACCATCAAACTACTACTTTTAATGAAAAAGAGTCCATGCTCCTACCAACTGCTTCTTCGAACAATTTAATAGCAGCGTTTTCAAGGCGGTTGGACGTCCAGAACAGGCCCCGCGTCTGTACTAGATACCGCCGGCTTTTGTGCTTGAATACACCACATCCAGCTCATTGCCTCATTTTTCTCCATCTCGGAACGTGGTCGGTGGAGTGATTTTCGTTGTGAGGCTTTTCCACGATTACCAGATGTGTCTACAGAATGCGCCAGTAACCCCTAGCGTCTGTATTATCCCACGAAGCACAGGATCGTCGGGAGATCGATGACGGGACGTTCGGCATGTCCGCCCAACACAAATTTTCCAACGTCGATAGTTGGGCAACCCGAAATCGGCGAGTGCCGCCGTCGGAAAGTTGTCCATCACCCCACGATGCTGATCATAGCCCGACGATGTGTGCGACATGGGATGCGTCTACATTTTAATATCATGTTTTCATTCATGGATATTATGCATTTTCACAACAACAACAACAACAACAAAAAGTATCAAAATTTCACGCCGTAAATGCGTGTAAACTGAAGCAGAACGTCCCAGTAGATGGGATTTCACTTATCAAAACAAGTAATGGCGTCGGAAACAGACGGCTATCCAAGCTAACCGAGGGACGCGAGAGTCGGTCAGCTAAGTTTGGAGGTAGCCCTCGGAGGACGGATAACAGAGGGCCAAAGTGGCATTGATAAACAACATCTCGTGAAGTTAGCTCGTATTTTAACTAAATGCCTGGCCTTCAAGCCTAAAATGTAGATAGTTTCCAATTTCGCCCCCTAGATTCACGAGTTTGGAAAAAATTGGATATCAAAATCGGACAGGAGATCGATTGCCCTAAGGAAATGCATTTAGGAGGGTGTAGACGAGACTGAGCTCGCTTGCAGAATGAGATAAGCTCCGCCCACTTTGCTCCACTCTCACACTCCACCTGCTGACGTCCCCCTCGACCTCTTGACTGGCTTCACCTGGTGACAGGGAGGGCAGGGAACTGTCGACTAACGCAGAAGGGGGGGGGGGGGGGTGGACAAATTAATTTAAAATGTTGCTACTAAAAATTCGCTCACTTTTTCCACTAGTGGAAGATAATGAATGCAGATCAGGTGGAGGAGTTTCCTGAATTGTCCGGAATACGTCGACATCATCAAATGCCCGGTGATCTCCAACATTTCCAAAAGCAGAGTAGCGCTGAGGTCAGATTTCGGCGCTGAAGAGAAACGATCAATTCAGAAAACTTAGCAAACACAAAAATAAGATCCAATACGGTTCACTGTGCACACAACACTTACGGAGAGCGATAAATAACGTAAGCCACTCCCAAGCGACGTTCAGCGGTAAAGGATGGAGCTTATGCCGGTTGGCTTTGTTCTGAGCAGTGACTATGATGGCGCAGTATAACCGCATTATGCCGCTCTGCCTTTTCAAAAACTTGTCCATTTCTTCTTGCTCGCCGTTAGTGTACTTGAAACCAAGCCGCCTGTAAATATAAATGGGCGTAATTGACGGTTTTTAGTCAAGGTAACAAACGCTCAAAAATGGGTGGAAAATGTTGAGAGCAGAAGCGATTTCTTCACAGATGAGTTTAAACCCATGGGGGGATTAAAATACTAAAAGACCCCGCCCCTACGAGGTAAGTGGTTGTTTGACGGGGGGGGGGGGGGAGACTAGCTAAGGCTTTTGCAGCAAATATGGTGAGCTTCATTTTTCATATACATAGATGAATTTTATGTAGGACCTACCGATTTTGAGTTAAAAGCGAAAATACGAAAAAACTTACCTTCTTCAACTCACTGCTCTCCTCGCAGTGTCGGGGATGTGAGGAATTTGGACAGATTTCCCCACTCCCTTCTCGCGGATCGCCAGCCCAACAGAGCTAGTACAGGCGGGAGGGGCGGGTCGCGGCGTGATCGTGCAATACCCCCCCATCTCCCGCCAGCGGAGGACTTTCCTCTCGTCATTCAAAATTTCACTGTTCGTTAAACAATTGTATGGTTATTAATATATGCAATACATTTTCGATTGGACCCGAGGACCAAGCCTCCCCTGGCGAAACTTTGTCTAGGGAAGCCAGGTCAGCGGGACCAATCTGAAGAGGATATCCCTCCACATCGAATGAGACCAACCGCGCATTTTTAGGCCTGAAAATAACGGAGGTGCGATTTATTTTGTCAGACACTACAAAATCACGACCCTCGACGAAACCCAGTAACTGATACAAAGGGCTGCGATCGTCTGCTCATTCATCAAATCCGAAAACTGACTTCCAGGTACCCCGAGAGAAAGCCATTAATGAAAATAAACCCGAACGTAGAAAGTCCTTCACCATAAAGAAGGATAGCAGCTCTTCTCAGAAAACTCTTTCACACCCAAAGTCCCAATCCTGGCAGTAAATAGGAACTTTGGCCATACTCAAGGTTCGTACGTACAGGCTGTGGCTGACCCCAAAAAGCCTCAGGAAAAAGCCCACTTGGTTACTCAAACTGCAGTGGCAGACTTTAATACCATTAGCATCACTTTACAGAGCCTCTCAACATCAATTACAAGAATGGAGTCAACCATGAACTCATTTAACTAGCGAATTACGGTCTTGGAGAGGGGGACTAAGACCATACGCCCTAGAAAGCATTCATCATGATGCACAGCCTAAAAATAATGACCTGGAATGCCAACGGGCTCATTCAACGAAGAATGGAGCTAGAGGTAGCTCTCAACGTCAACAACATCGATGTGTGTCTTGTCTCAGAGACCCACTTCACAAAGCAATAATTCGTTAAATTAAAAGATTACAAATGTTATCAGCTGACCATTTCATTCATTGTTTTTATATTCAATGACATCCCACAGCAACTTTCTGGTCGGGACCAAGGACTGGGCCTCCTCTGGCGACAGTTCGTCTGGGGAAGCCAGGTCAGCATACCCGATATTTGCCCTAGCAACCATTGTCGACACTTTGACTGTGGTCGTCGGGAGATCAGACTTCTGTAAGACGGTGTCAGCAGGCCCAGTCTCCCTTGGCGACAGCTCGTCTGGGGAAGCCAGCCCTCTGATTCCCGTAATAGCTGTGGATTCAGGGCGAACCGCTACTGCAGTTTACACATCAACCTCAATACTGGATTCCTCTGAACTCCTTTTTCGAAAACCAACGCACTTCAGGCCAACGCGACTTCTCGTGCCAGCCTGGAGATAGCGAGTTTTCTCAAACTGCTTCAATACAGCCTCTCAGGCCTGCAGATCGCGACATCTCGCATTATGCCCTGAGCTGGGGTATTCAAGCACTCCCTTCCTCTTCCTCCAAAGACATCAGCGGCGAAATCCCAATTACGCTGGAGGCCTCCCCCCCCCCCCCCCCCCCACACACAACAAAAATATTGATATACTTAATAACCAATTAAGAAAACAATATTTGCACGTAGGTACACCCCCAACATCCGTTTTATTGGGTAAACCTACAGAGGACTTTACAGGGTGTTTTAATCCCCCCATGGGTCTCAACGCATCGGCGAAGAAAACGCTTCTGCTCTCAACATTTCCACCTCATCATTTATTGCCTAGCCTATTTACGTAGTTTGGCAAAATGTTTCAGCCATGAACCCATTTAACAGTACTAGTAGGTATACAAACTCACTTGTAATACTCTTCACTACCCTCTGAATCCTCTTGTTGCCAGTAAGCTGGTATAAGGTAAGGCGATGCTCGGTAAAATTGAGCCAAAAGCAGTTTCCCGTAGTCTGGCAAATCCGTCCATATAGCGATAACCACCGCTGCGATGGGGTAAGCGGCCTCAGGGTTGCTCGAGACGCACTGCTCTCCTTGTTTCTGAAAACCCAACGAAAATGAATTTGTAAGCAGTCAGTATGGAATCTGTGACCGATCGCTAGACGAGCTCCAAAGCACAATGGTAGGACTTTCTGTTACGGCATGGTCGCTCCAGTAGCCAACTTGGGGGGGGGGGGGGGGGGGGCTGCTCCGGCCAGGCAGGGGAATGAAGATTTTTCGTGGGACTCGATCAGAACCCTCATGACAATCCAGTTAATGGAGTTTGATCCTATGCCGGAAAAATAAACAAGTTCGACAGAAAATCTTTCCAGTGGGCCGAAATAAAAGGCGCAGGACGGTCACGAAAAGGAAATAGGTTTTCAGAGAAAATACGTGTATTCTACCCGAACTGGGAACATCTCCAGATAAGCAAAAACTAATCCGCCAGAGCGCACTAGCACTGAAATGAGAAAAGAGACCCGATTTCGTGAAAATTTCGAGGTTTGTCTGCAGCAGAACTGCACTTGACCAGCAGCTGGTCAACTTGGTTTTCGACGACCTTGCACTTTAGAGTGACGCGAATCTGACGATCTTGTTTTGGTTGTTGCCATCGAATTCGAATCGCTAGAATATTCCTTTTGTTTTATCGGGATTTCCGTCAGAATGCCGCGGAGTTGCGCGCGATGGAGGAGGAGTTGCGCGCGTCGAAAATTGCGCGCAATGTGCTTATCAGACGAAAAATTGCCCGGGGAATCCGAACTCGCAAAAAAATTTAGGGGTCCCATTTAAAATAAGAGAGTTGGGCGCAAATGCGCCGATTTACGCGCATCTTGTGGGGGATCTCAACCTGGACACGGGAAGCAGAGACAGTAGAAAAAATTAGCGTATTTTTATCACTTATGATTTCGGAGGAGAAGGCTTGTGACGAACTCTGCCTGTTAGGTAGTTAGCCACACGGACACGTTCTGAATTAGTGGTTTAGATTTGGTACCAAAACATCCGTTTTTCAAAAAGTGGCCGGTGCTACAACACCTTCCACCAATTTCGGGCGTGAAAATTCCCTTCGTTAAAAACTTACCACCGTTTTCAAGGCAAGATAATCCATGGAGTAAAGAGAACCCAGCGGATGAGATGCAGCTGAAATACGTTTCTCCGTAATCACAACAGTCTGATTTTGAAGGAAGCTACTCAGCTTCTTGTACTTGTCGTGAAGGTGAGCTGCGTCTGCTGAAGATATGGCGTTCAGAGGGATGTTGACTGCTTTCTGGAAGTTGAGGATTTGCTATGGCAAACGTAGCGTAATTAGGGGATGAAAAATTATACGTAAAATTCACCTCGCAATCTCTTCTGAACTTTTTAAGAGATTCGTTCGAAGAGAAATCCACCAGCCTTTTCTCAATAGTTTCGTGATTTTGTCTGAGCCCGATGTATTCTTTGAAACGTTTACATTGGGTGATAACGTCTGAAATGTAATGATTGAAGTGAGCGATCGATGACGCTTCATTAGGGAAAATGCCAGAAGCGTACGTGGAAATGCTTACCAGTTCTGGACTCCTCGTGAGAGACTGATATTGACTCTGGAAGAACCGAATCTGTAATTCATTTGTCGTCATTATACTATTCAGAGGGATATTTCACGTACAGTATGAGAAAGAAGATTGTCACCCCACAGTGCGTTATTTCGGCAATTTAGGGGAAAGAAAATCATAGCATCAAGCGATTCGACATGTCGGGCTAAAAATCGGTACATTTGATGTTTTTAGGCGTAGAATCCAAAAATGAGGTCAAAAACAAACCAGGGGATGATTTAAAACCTGTTTTGACACGTTGTTCGTTTTAAAATCTGCATTTCCGACTCAGAAATTTTCACATTGTTAGAGTAGACTATGATTTGTCATCTTACTATCAAAATGCACTTCAACGTTAATAAGGGTTTCGTTAGAAATGAGCCCAGTATTACGTGATTTCTAGTGTTAAGTGGAAAATAGAAAAATATTTTGATAAAAAGTGTCAAGTTGGCAGCATCTGGACCTCGCATGGTTACACCATTCTTTCAATAGGAATTTACTAACCTTGCGATTTGAGTCTGCTTTCCTCTTCTTGTTTCCTCATTTTATCTTGTTCAATTCGTTTCAAATTTTCTTGTTGCTCCCGCAGTTCCTTTTTGGCAAGTTCTATTTTTTCTGAAAGGAGCAAGACAACAATCCTGTAACGGCAATCAGGCAACTATCACGGCATTTTCACTGCCGAGATCTTTCACTTTGAAAACACCTACCGACTTCTTTTTTGGCGTGAGAATTGAAAGTGGACACATCGGTAAGCAATTGTTGCGCGCACTGCACGTCTTCTTCGTTTATTTGGTCCAGCTGGGATAAAAAAAATTTAAAAATCCTAACATTATAGGAAATTTGCTGTACATTGGACAATGAATGTCCAATCTATTCTAGATATAACGTAGAAAATGTAAATGTGCCCACCTGCTGCTCGATTGATTCAAACAATGACGGACACATGAGACACATTAAGAACACGTCATACCTTGCATTTGGCTATGAGACTGTTGAATTTTTCGTGGCAAGATTTGATTACTTCCAAGTCACAGGCGATGGAGTTTTTGAGTTCTTCGTGTTTCCTGAAAATGTGAAAATACTTGAGGAGGATTCAAGTGTCGCACCTCGAAATGACACATCAGCCACCGCGCCTCTAATAAAAATACATCGCGTCGCTCCGCCCACAAAATCTACTCCAACTCTCGGTTGCGACACAATGCCACGTGCGGCAGCAAAATCCACCGAACAGGTGGCGACGTGGCGAGAAGAAAATCAACCGCACCGTGGGATGTGAGAACCGACACCGGCGCAGAAAATCCAACATCTGCAGATATCTCGACCGGCAGGAACCTGAGCGGAGCCACGACAAGACGCCAACATCAGCAAGAACGAACCTCCGCTCGCAATATTCTGAGAAATGAGAGGTTGAACGTCCCAGAAGACAAAGGTTTACCAGAAAGGGCTCGCCAGAGAATCATCCAACACCTGTAAGACGAGTCCTAGATCTAGCGGACACCACGGTGAGAACCCGCTTAGATCAGAAAGTTAACAACCTTCTGGTGAACCTGGACGACCCCTTGAGGCGGTCCCCTGGGACAGGTGAAGTCGTCTGGTTGACCAATAATGAGCCAGACACTCTTCCTTTCCTCTGGAAAATGGAGGTTTTCATCCAACCACCAACGCCTTGAAGAAATACCCCCTCCTGCGTTGGAGTATAAAAACAGTGAAACCCATTTCAGTCCATTTTTCAAGTCTATTTCCAAGAGTGTAACCGACCGGTCTCGGCGTGAGAACCTCAAGACATTGCCTAATTTCCAGACGGAACTAGTGATCGCGTCGCGAACGTGAAGTGAACCCGCGTCGCGAGTTTTCGCCGAAAATTTTGACTCTTTGTATTCCCAGAGCGGACAATCCAAGGTACCGTAGACAATATTACAAAAACCTCCTGGAGCGGTTAAGCAGTGGTTAAGCAATAGTAATTATTCGTAACTTGATTTTACATTCTAAAATAAATAAGGTAAAGAGCATTTTGAATTTTATATTAATTAAGTAAACCTTGAATTCCCGGGTCGGGAAAATTTAAAATTTTGAGAGTCTGGAAACAAAAATAAATTTCTCGATCTAAAAGCATTTCATAATAAATTCACATTTTATTCCCGTTAACTTAGCTCATATTTTAATCCCGTTAATTGGAAAACGGAAAACAATAACTAAACTAAGGACAGGTAAGAACAGAACTAGCCAGCTGTCGACCTGTCCCAAGAAGTTCAAATAAGTCAAGGTAAGTCCTAAGCAATTGCTTTTTAAAATTTCCTTTTATACATATTTAAGACCCCATATCAAGCAAAACTCAACGTGTCCACTTTTCAAAATAAGCCAAAAAGGGAAAAATACATCATTTTTGTGACAAAAAGTCTTCCACGTCGTTTGTAATCCTCTTAGGTTGTTCTGGCAGATTCAAAAGCTGGTGAAGGTGACGTCACCGTAACGAGCGCGGCATCTAAATGGATCGTCACTGAAGTACGGGTTCAAGCGGGTGCTACCATCTTTTGAGACGGCAAGGAATTATTGAAAAATGTCTTTGACAAGTCGAGTTTTGAAAAAAAAAAAAAAAAAAAAAAAAAAAGTTCCAACATGGCTGTTAGCCAGGAAGTGGACATGAAGAGTTTGGTTTGAACAAGAAAAAAAATCCCAAAAACCCACAGGATGGACAAAACGAGTTTTGGTTGAAACAGCTAAGTTTAGCCACCTGTTTATCGTGGAAAAAATAACTTTTGATCCCTGAAACTTTTGGGACATGACATGTCTTCACATTGTGAACATGCGCCATACTTAGTAGAAAATGAAAAAAAAAAAAAAAAAAAAAAACTATTTTTGCCGAAAGTGGACATGTCGAGTTTTGCTTGAATCCTTGGATCATAAATTTTGTGTGGGAGCTCTGGGCACCACTCTTGTTCTAAGTTCTACAGCCCACCACAAGTGGTCCCAAGAGGGGCCTCTGGTAGCGCTGCGGTCGACAGCGAGATGGGGCTGTCCTGCTTCTCCTGCGAGCGGCCCAGACCACCCCGAATCTCGCCGCCGATTATCACACACCGACCGTTTAACTACGGCGATACTACAGCAAAAACGAGCCCAAATCGACCGAATTTTTTTAATAACTTATTTGAAAACTTTGAAGCGCGATTCCCACGAATCTGATTTTCGCGTGTTTTCCATTACATATGTCGGAATAACTTTGCTTCTATACATGCTACGGCGATGAAATTTTTACCAGATACTCCTGGGTAACTGAACTACAAACGGTAGTAGAATCATACTTGTTCCTCCACCAGGAGGGGAGAGGGAGGAGGAGGAGGAGGGGGAAAACTCAAATTTACATACAAGTTTACTAAGCTGCCAAAATTACAAATTTTATAATAAAAATCTGATTCTACTACCGTTTGAAGAGGAAGTCTTCATGTACAAAACAAGACCAAAAACGTCAGGATTCGTTGAATAGATAAAAAGTTATTCCGACATTTCTAAGAGTACCATTTTTAGAGCTACTGGGCTATATATAGTGATATAATGATATTATGATATATTATAATATAATATATAATATATTATGATATTTAAAAGTGATATTATCACTTTTAAAAATAAAAATAAAATATATGTATTTAATTAATTTTTTTTAAACACGAATCTGAAAATATATACCCGAAAAGCCTCCTATTAATATTAACGAAAATAGCCATTTCGCTGTAGTATCGATTAATTATGATTAATCGCAGTGCATTTTTGGTTGGTCCTGCCGTCCGGGGATCCTCTGACAGCGGAACAAATTATTACGTGGGTTCGTTGCCCAGGCCTCTATTGGCGACACTTCGCTCGAAGGAGCCGGGCGAGCAGACCTTCGAAATAGGGGGTCAGCTGACCAGGACTCTTTTGCTGACATCTCACTTATGGGAGCCGGCCAGCTGAATAAGTAAAACTGCGAGCTGATTGACAACTGATACCAATCACGACACTTTGTGTTTGACATAAGAATCCCCTCTGCCACCTTCCGAGGATCTACGCACTCCAGCCCAACTCAACCAATCGTGCCAATCTGGAGCTCGCGAATCCTCTATTAATGCATCGATGTAGGCCTGCAGATCACGACAGTTCGCGTTATGCCCGAGACAGGGATACTCCCGCACTCCCTTCTTTTCCCCCAAAGATGACGTAATCCTAGAAATGACGCTCGAGGCATTCCACCACCCACACAACACAAATGAAGGGTAAGGGGAAAAAAGCAGGTTAGTCAACTCACCCTTGATTCGAGAAAAACGAAATTTTAGTTTCAAAACGCAATTACATATACTGAATGTAAGATAAAATTCCAAAAAATAATTAACATCGCTTGATATATATATGTAATGAGAACTTTAAGTCATTTCAGGGGTTCAAAAGTAGTTGAAGACTTTAATAATGAAAAATCAGGGGTGACTCCCTTTCAAAAGTTGCAAAAAGCAGGTAAGTCATCAGAAACATGACACCAAAGATGATTAAAATCGGAATTCTTATCCATTAAAAATGCTGCTAATAGCTCTGTTGGACGTTCTATAAATTTCAGTCTTTTTTTACTTTGAAGAGTTAAAACATTTTCTTCACCGTGAGTTCTTCCGGTAAATACTTTTTTTTAGTCATGAAGACTGTAGTGACTTTGGCGTCCACTGACGCTTTTAATGTGGTCACCAATCTGGGATTCTATGGATTCATCAAGTTTTCTGAACAATGAGGTATGTTTCCCTCTCTGGTCTGACGGAGCATCCCCACTCATCTTAAGCCTTCGCTGAATGTATTTCAATTTGCTTTTGGTTATACCGTGGAAATCCTTTGGCACAAACTGGAACATCACTCCCCGACATTGATTCGCACCCGGTAAGCAAAAGATGCATTTCGATATTTGGCAATATCGTCATCTAGCCGTGGCATCCTTCGATGAATACTCAGCACAGTAATCAAACCCGACAAAAATTGATTTTGCACATTTTGAGAGGCGGGAACATTGAATCGGCGTAATATTTCACCTCTGCCATCCTCAGAAACAGAAGTGAAGCAATTGAAACGTTGACAGTTGCAAGGAGTCCCTGTTTCGTGAGAACTGATACGCAATACCAGCATCTGAGCCGTCCAGTTTTCTTTCTAGACTTCTTTCTAGAGTTTTTTCTAGACTTCTCCACGCAGTTATTATCCTCATCCGAACATTCAGACATGATTCGTGGACAGATATCCACCAACAGATGATCCGCGAGGACACAGAACGTCGAGCACGTTTAAATCACATTGATAAAAACAAAAAAACTGCTTTTCGTTTGTGTGAAGTACCTACAGAAACAACCAGTGATTAGGGATTGTGCTGCAACCTTCTATCAACTTTCCAACATACCTGGTTCTTTCCCCTGACCGCTTGACTTACCCTGTTTCTTCGCAGCACAACAAAACTTCACAAGGCCATTACACTTCGACTAACCTGGTTTTTTGCCCTTTTGAGCACTTCAGAAGAAGCTCCGATGCATAAACTATCGATAGCAACTGAAAAATCGATTTTCTCGAAAAAGTGACTTACCTGCTTTTTTCCCCTTACCCTTCAAATAATGTTGAAACTAGCAATCAATTAGGACATTATAATCATGTAGGTACACACCCAACATCCGTAGTGGGTGTCCCACAATTTGCATACACGATTCTTACTAATAATTTCGCCAATAATAACGGCGAAGACTCACTGAAAGAACTCGAGGATTTCCCGGTATTTGCTGGAGAAACTTGCGAAGCGATCGAAAATGCACTGAACCAAGTCAGCCTGCTTTTTCACTTTTTCCCTGTGCATCCGTTCAACTTCCAACTGATGTTTCTTGTTTTCTTCGTGTCTTTTGTAAAACTCCCTGTCCCTCTAGAAAAAAGGTAAATATGCTCACTGCGGCAATTTTGAAATAAAGGACAGGACGTTACACATTTATGGTGAAAAATATTTTACTTTGGCTTGAGCTGCGTACAACTCTTGCTGTTTCCTGAGGTATTCTTCTTGCATTTTTGCCGTGTCCAGTATCTTGGACTGCTGCCTGGCCAGATCTTCCGCTTGCTGTTGAGCTTTTCGCTGGGCTAGAAGCTCTTGGACCTTTTCATCGTGCTCCTCCCATTTCTCCAAATACAAGCGCATCTTAGACTGAAAAAATGAAAAGCGTATCACCAGAGTATTAAAAAAGAGACAAAATTTGTCTAATTTAATGGCACAGCATTGAAACGGGTAGTAATAATTACTAACCGTTTCAATGCTGTGCCATAATATTATTATATTATAATTATTATATTTTGCCTTTAGTCCAGTTCCTTTGTACTTGAAAAGGGGGTCGTGCGGGAAGGTGGTGGGGTAGTTTCGATTTTTTGGTATGTTGTTAGGATCCATGAGAGTAGTCTTTGACCAAGTTATCAATTTAAAAAACCTTATGCCGGCTTGGGGGTTAGCGAAAAACCACGATTTTTTCGGCCATTTTTCACATTTTGCTGAAAAAGTCAGTGAAGGAAGCATTTTACGACCAAAGGCACTACATTCATTCTTAAACTAGACAATATTTGCTACGATTTGAGACCAACCGCAGCTCTCTACAGTAAATAGTTTCCGAGATACAGGTTGTTGAAAAATGGCAAATGAAATTTTTTCCAAAACGTGCAAATTTGGTATGTACTTTTCTGTTATCCGGCCGCATCGTCCTGCCACGCGATTTTGGTTGGCTTTGGGTGAATTAAAGCCAACGGTAGGTGTGTGTTTGAAACTCGAAATCGTGTCGGGGGGGGGGGGGGGGGGGGGGTTACAACGGAAAAATACTCGAATTTGGGTGCCTTAATGCCATCTGGGTGTGTATGAAACACGAATCGCGCGGCAGGACGATGCGGCCGGATAACCGAAAAGTACCGCAAATTTTACGAAAACGTGCTTTTGTTTGTTAAATATCGCCTGAAATATGCATCCTACCAAAAAGTCATAACAGATGAAGTTTTAGTACATTTAATTAGCTTTAATTTGGGACCAACCGGGGGTCTGTACCTTCATTAGCTTCTGAGATAATGACGAATAACCGAAAACTGTCGTAAGTGGGTTTTGAGAGAAGTGAAGCTATTAGGCCAGTCATATAAAGCATCCGAACCTAGCTTAATTGTGGTAAACCTAATTTTTTTATATGTTGTTACGGTCACCCAGATAGTATAAATCTAGAGTTGCAACCCTCGTAAAGTTATCATCAGGAGATACTGCCGAAAAACCGTTTCGTACTTCACAAATACATCACATTTCTCAACATGTACTATTTTACGGAAAAATTCATGTTTTAGCTTCTGAACATTCATTTATACGAACGAAACGAATTTAAAGCAAAGTAAGGAACGCCAATCTGACACCGCGCGAAGAGCGGAAGCACGTTTTTCAGAACGTTTTCGGTCGTAGCTCAGAAACTATTGGTCCGATTCCAATTTTTTTTTTTTTTTTTTTTTTTTTTTTTTTTTTTTTTTTTTTTTTTTCTCGTGAAAGCTGATTAAATTCTCCATTGCAGCTATTCCGTGTGAAATTTTGCAAAAATTTTTCTGAAAAACGTGGTTGTAGGCACAAAAGTGTCCCTAGCCCTTTAAAGCGAAGGGAAAACGAACTGTAGAGAAGTATGTGGCTCTACAAGATTTGCATTAAATGCATTAAATTTTAATACTGAACACTTGGGGAGAGCGGCCCGCGCCCTGCACAGTGTTTTTTTCGCCAATCTAGCTGGACAACTATTGGCGTCTCTTCATAGATAGTTGGCAAGGTAAGAAACAGAGGAGAAAAAGCTCAGAAGGCACAGAATCGTGTCATATCATGCATTGTTAAGAGGAGATAAAACCCCACTCATCGTCTGGCTAAAGCCGATCTTATTAACATGTTCATTCAACTGCAAGTGATTCACCGGGTCTTCCGACAATTTTTCGAGGTAAGTTGTACATTATACGAGAATTGAAAAATGTTGGTTCTATGAGACTTTTAGAATTTACGATATTTTTGAAGTATTCAAGTTTTTTAAGCGAAAAACGTCGTTAGAGCTATAGTTATTGGACTGTATAACTTTTGAGGTCCAGCTCGGTTCACCCGGATCTTTTTACCACGTTAAACTTGAGTTATTTCTGGATGGGACTGGATCAAAATGAGCTGCAGGAACCTGCAGGTTTACGAGATACAGCGTTTTGAAGTTGAATGTTGTTTATAGCTTATTCAAGCATCTTTGGGGTCTGAAAATGGCTTCAATCGACATAGCGTGAAAAGATACCAGGAAAGCGAAGCCCCCAACCTGTAACGTTGAAACGTTACAAGTTTTATCGTTTTACAGAAGTAAAAAGTGCATTTGGACACCTGACATTGAGGCAATCGGGCTGTGGAGCCTAGTAATCATATTTACAGCCAAAACACGTATTTTTAACGTTGGAACGAATTTTTTATCTTGTAACTAGAGTATTGTCCAGCTAGATTGGCGAAAAAAAAAAAACTGGGGCGTGACGGGCGGGGGTTGGCTGGCGTAGCTGGTGGCCACCTATTACCTGAGCTTCCTGGAGGCTCAACTGGTTCAAGTCAGCAAGTATCCGTTTCTGATAGAAAATTTCCTTGTCCACGCCTGGTTCATCATCTGACTCTGGAGCGATGAGCCGGACGGTTCGGGGTTCTTTCCTTTTGGCAGGATCGATTTTGGGAATGGGCGTAATGTCGAGGTCCATGGCACCGCCAAATCCGTCGTTCAAGTTGGCACCCCTGACTGCCTCCGCTCCGCTAGGATACCAGATGCTGGGAGCAGCGTTGGGCCCCAAAGTTACCTCGGGGGAAAGATTTTGACTGCATTTGACTGCTTTCAACAGCGCGCGGGTTTTCAACTGGCTAAACCCCGTCTTGTCTACTTCGTCACTCTGAAACAGAAATTTCTTGTTGATCTCCAGAAAAGAAAAGTCAAACACACTGACACATAACCTACTCACTCCATCAACAAAATGAAAGCAGATTGAACGCGACATATTGCATGAGTTATTGCTGCTGCGCGAAATGCAAAAGTCAGACGTGGGTTCGTTTTCAACGATGGAACTGTCAGAACTAGTGGACGAGTCGTCATCCATGAGGACCTTGATACGAGAAAATTCCTGTTTCAACGCTTCGAGTTCATGTCGTATCGGTTTTATCGACTTATTCAATTTCTTCTCGACCCACGTCCGAATGGCTTTTGGAATTAAACTGAATCTTTTCTTGGGCGAATTCCCGTCTGAGACCTGTCGAACACACACCCGCGAAAACCCGAGATCAGACATGTCCTCGTCTGAAACGTATGAAATCGTCCGTTACAAGAGCGCGGATGACTCCCGAAAATAGGCAACCTAAATAAATCTTGTTAGCGTTACCTAGGTTGGCTATTTCCAAGGAAACAAACGAATGGATAAGCCTCCAACTGAAGGATCTCAGAACCCCACTAAAAAAACGGTGCAAATTTTACAAAAGGGTGCAAATTTTATTCTTTGATTTAGGTACTTAATTATGCAAAAATTAGGTGATTTTGTGTCATTAAAATTTTTTGGAAAAATGAAAATAAATAAAATAAAATAAAAATTCTGTGCCATGCTGGGACAGATGTGGGACCTCGAAAAAATGGATCTTACGTTCAAAATTACACTTTATTTGACCTCCTGGGATCCTTCTAAAATCCCATTTGTAGCCCCATAGCAGCTGCTCTCCACAGTGAAATCGGATCATTCTAGAGCAACCAAAAATGGATTCTATGTCCAAAAATACTTCGCAAACGACACCTAACTCGATCCCATAACCGAAAACCTTCAAAAATCCCTCTCGTAGCCACTTTTTAGCCCCACGGGTTGGGGCGATGGGCACAACTAGACGGAACCGAGTAGGTCCAATTTCAGATTAAAAAAAAAAAAAAAAAAAAAAAAAATCCTACTGCCCATAACGGGAACTTGGCAATATGTCGACACATAAACTGGTCGACACCTCCTGTCGCCATATTTCCACACCAGGTGTTGAAGAACGTCGATAACGCACATCTTTAAAACTGGTCGACTGATTTATGTCGAAAACTTGAGATCCGTTTTTCGCTGTATTTCAACATCAGAGTGGAAAATGAGCTAAAAACACCGCTCTTGAAACTGGTCGACTGCTGAACGACGACAAAAGGGTTGTTTGGCCACTACCTGTCCTCAGCCTTTGTCCCGTGGGGTCTTGGGAAGTGGGTCATTGACACTGCCTTGCCAACTGTAGCCCTCAACCTAACTCAAAACAATTAGGAAGATTCAGGAAATGTAGGCCTGGATTCAGATTCCTGCCCATCTTTTTTTAACATAGATATGTTTTTGGGCTGGGGGTCATTCTAAAATTTTCGTAACGACACCAAAATTTGTTACGGAACATAATCGCGAAAACTATAATCACATGATTGGTCTGTAAGGAAGTTTGGCGGTTGGTTACTAGAAACTGTTTCTACTCGACAAGTACAAAAATTTGATTGAAGCAATATTGCATGCAGAGAAAGCCTACTCTATCGACTGCATCACGATAAAGAATGGCCGGGGGAAGGTGATCCTGTGAATGAAATGAGTTCTGATTTGAATGAGGTGGTTAGGGTGAAAAATGACTCCTCTGCTGAGTACTAAATTGTTTATTTAAATAAACAATTGTAGCGTGGGGACCGGTTTCGAGCAACTAAGCTCATCTACAGCCCTGACAAGAAAACCATTTGTCATTAGCACCAGAGAAACCATAAAATTCTATTAACAAGTTAACAAAGTTATATTATACTGAAGGTATATGACAATGGTATAAATAGTGGAAATTATAACTGATGAAAACGGTCCAGAATGGTGGTAACTTGACAATAGTAGTTTTGGAATATGGACCCACTGTTAAAATTGGCTCCATGACTGATGGCCAGTGAACCATTTGAAAACCAGTTAGGCTATACTACAGGTACTGAAATGAGAATTGTTTATTATTCTAGAGGCAGAAAACAAATACTCGATATGTGAGTAGTGACAAGGAGAAATTATAGGTAAGAAAGTCAGAGGTAATTTTAAAAATGGACCCATTTGACAAGGTTATTGGTTCTAATTGGTAATGGGAAAGATTAGGTTGGGATTATTCTTATTTAAAAAACAATTGATAAGTAAAAATACAGAAAAAGATGACATACCTAGGTGACTTAGTGGACATGGTGAATTTTTGAATTTATACAAAAGGTAAATTTGAATATGAGAGTTTAAATTAATTGAATTTATGAATCTATTTGCTACTGTTGAATTTTTGAGAAGTTAAAAGTTTTTATAAGAGTTAGTTTTTTCAGCGGTTTTCATACATAGGTAAATTTGAAAAATTGTTATTAAGTACAGGAGGTTGGGTGAAATAGAAAAATCCAGATGAGCTTACCAGAGTGACTTGAGGTAGGTTGAACATACAATCAGTTCTGAACAATTGGTTAGGCGTCTGAGAGTTTAAATAGGTACCTACCTACTACCTGGGCGGGGACGAGGGATTACCTCTGTCGGTACCCTTTGAGTGTTTTGAAAGGAAAACCGACATTCCCAGGAAGTTCAAGATTGTTTTGAGAGTAGAGAACCGTTCCGTTATTGAGGGGTGGTTGTTGGGGATATTTCAGAATGTTCAAGTATGAATTTTAAATTAAATTTGAGTAAGTATGAGTTTTAGATTAAAAGAAGGGGGGGGGGGGGTGAAAGAATATTGATTGAGAGAGTTAAATTGGTTTCAGAATTTCTAATATTGGGGATCTACTGATTTTGCCATGGTCGTTTTTATTAAGATCAGGGTGGATAGTATAAGCTTTCAGGATTTCCAGGTTCTCCCACTCATTGAGCAGGCGACCCTTGGGTTGGAAATGTAAAAGTTTACTATCCCTATTTGGGTTAAAAGGATGATTTGAGCTGATACAATGGTCGGCAAAATCATTATAGCCAAGATGATGAAGGCGAATCTTGCTTTCATGTTCTGCCAATCGGGTTCTGAATGCTCTGCCTGATTGTCCTACATAATTTACTTCACAAAACGGTTCTCCACATGTTAATTTATAAACCCCTGACCTGTTCCTAGGTTCAATTTTATCTTTAGGATTTGATAAAAACCTCCCAGTTGTGTTGGAAGCCCGAAATATGACTTTATGCCCCAGTTTGCGGAGTTCTTTGGCGAGTTTTTCTGATAAATGACCATAGTATGGTAAGAAAATCCAAGGGGGTCTAGTTTCTAGGGAACTGGTAGAGGCTGGAACTTGTACAGGGGAGGAGGTTGACGGTAAAGCAGGAGGATATATTAAATCAAAAGTGATAGCCCTCTGTTTTCGTGAGATGATGCTGTCAACAAGTTTACCTTCATACCCATTATTTATAGCAATTTGTTTTATTATGTTGAGTTCGGCTAAATAATCGCTCTCATTGAGAGGAATTGTTAGGAGCCGGTGAGTAAGTGAATGGAAAGCAGCAAGTTTATGGGAGTATGGTCGACATGAGTCTTTATGAAGAACTATGTCCGTATGGGTGGGTTTACGGTAAATTTTGAATTCATGTTTACCATCTTTTAGTGAAATTGATAAATCCAGAAAGTTTAATTGATTATGTACGTTATATTCCAGTTCAAACTTTATTGTTGGGTGGAGAGAGTTGATGAAATTTAGAAAAACATTTAGCTGTCTAGTAGACCCAGAAAACAGGGCTATCACATCATCTACGTAGCGGTGCCAGTAAATAATTTTTGAGGAATGTTGACTTTCGAATATTTTGGTTTCCAAATGATCTAGAAATACCTCCGCCAATAAGGGGGATAAGGGGCTGCCAATAGGTAGTCCCGTGGAATCTGCATAAACTTTATTTTGATACTGCAAGAAATTATGGCTCAAGCAAAGCTTTAGGAGATCAATTAATTCTGATTTTTTAGAGTTTGCTATAGTCGAACGTAGAATTAAATCTTCAGCTAAATTTTGAACATATTGGGGAGGTATTTTGTTGAAAAGTTGGACTACATCAAAACTGACTAGTTTGGCTGTTGAAGGGGAAGTGACATTTTTGATTTTGTTGATTAATTCCAAGCTATTTTCAATTGACCTAGTTGCCTGAAAACCAGTGGCATTCTTGAAGAGAAGGCTGGTTTTTCGGGCTAATTTGTGAATGGAAGTCCCTATGTAGCTAACTACGGGACGTATTTTTAATGGGGTTTTGTGAATTTTGGGAAGGCCGTATAACAGAGGAGGGTGAGGGTTCATTTCAATGAGGATTTTCTTCTCATACGGAGTGAATAGCGTTGTATCCCTTAAGAATCTTCTAACCTTCCGGTCGAAGTCCGGTATTGGATTTTTGTCTAGTACCGCCAGACCATTTCCGTCTATGAAGGATAGCATTTTTTGATGGTAGTCACTCCTGGTCATAATAACCACGGAGTTCCCCTTATCTGCTTTAACAAGTATCAGGCTGTCCCCCTGGAGCTTGGATTGAATGGATTTTATTATTTTAGTTTCAGGGTGGGGAGTTTTTAAAAGGGTGCAATCCCTCTCCTCTTTGAGGATTTGTGCGCAGATAGATTTTGAAATTATTGAAGAAGCTGGATCTTGTCCATGAATCGAGGATTCAATAGACACCCCAATTTCTTTTAGGATCACATTTTTGTTGCGAGGATCAGGCATGAGGTTATGTTTTAGGCCTTTTTCGAGGAGACCTATTTCTATGGGGGTAAATGTACTATGTGAAAGATTAACAACTTTATGGTGAAATGAAACGCAAGTTGTTGATGGTTGAGGATTCACAAGGCTATTATTAGTTGATGGAGTGGGGGCAGCCATGTCATTGAAACTTAATTGTTGAGAATTAATGGAAAACTGAGGGCTAACAGAGGAATGTGAGATCATTGATGATTGGGAAGACGGTTGAGGGATATCAGAGCTGTTTATAATTTGAGTGTCTATGGAGAGCTGCGGGGCAGCAGAGCTACCAAGAATATTGGATGGCTGAAGGCTAGTGAAGCTAGTAGTAGTTTGGGCGTTAGTTGAATCACGTTTAGTTGAATGCCCAGGCTTGGAATTTACTTTTAGCTCTCGTAGCTTATTCAGTTTTTTATCTATGGTATTTTGTTTGTCTTGTGCAAGTTTTGCTGTTGCTTCCCTCGCTTCCCTATCAAATTGATCAAATTCCTGACATGCTCCTTGATAAACGTCTATGGTCTGACGGTCGTGCCAATGAGGGGAAGGGAGATTCAATAGGCTCCCTTCCCCTCATTGGCACGACCGTCAGACCATAGACGTTTATCAAGGAGCATGTCAGGAATTTGATCAATTTGATAGGGAAGCGAGGGAAGCAACAGCAAAACTTGCACAAGACAAACAAAATACCATAGATAAAAAACTGAATAAGCTACGAGAGCTAAAAGTAAATTCCAAGCCTGGGCATTCAACTAAACGTGATTCAACTAACGCCCAAACTACTACTAGCTTCACTAGCCTTCAGCCATCCAATATTCTTGGTAGCTCTGCTGCCCCGCAGCTCTCCATAGACACTCAAATTATAAACAGCTCTGATATCCCTCAACCGTCTTCCCAATCATCAATGATCTCACATTCCTCTGTTAGCCCTCAGTTTTCCATTAATTCTCAACAATTAAGTTTCAATGACATGGCTGCCCCCACTCCATCAACTAATAATAGCCTTGTGAATCCTCAACCATCAACAACTTGCGTTTCATTTCACCATAAAGTTGTTAATCTTTCACATAGTACATTTACCCCCATAGAAATAGGTCTCCTCGAAAAAGGCCTAAAACATAACCTCATGCCTGATCCTCGCAACAAAAATGTGATCCTAAAAGAAATTGGGGTGTCTATTGAATCCTCGATTCATGGACAAGATCCAGCTTCTTCAATAATTTCAAAATCTATCTGCGCACAAATCCTCAAAGAGGAGAGGGATTGCACCCTTTTAAAAACTCCCCACCCTGAAACTAAAATAATAAAATCCATTCAATCCAAGCTCCAGGGGGACAGCCTGATACTTGTTAAAGCAGATAAGGGGAACTCCGTGGTTATTATGACCAGGAGTGACTACCATCAAAAAATGCTATCCTTCATAGACGGAAATGGTCTGGCGGTACTAGACAAAAATCCAATACCGGACTTCGACCGGAAGGTTAGAAGATTCTTAAGGGATACAACGCTATTCACTCCGTATGAGAAGAAAATCCTCATTGAAATGAACCCTCACCCTCCTCTGTTATACGGCCTTCCCAAAATTCACAAAACCCCATTAAAAATACGTCCCGTAGTTAGCTACATAGGGACTTCCATTCACAAATTAGCCCGAAAAACCAGCCTTCTCTTCAAGAATGCCACTGGTTTTCAGGCAACTAGGTCAATTGAAAATAGCTTGGAATTAATCAACAAAATCAAAAATGTCACTTCCCCTTCAACAGCCAAACTAGTCAGTTTTGATGTAGTCCAACTTTTCAACAAAATACCTCCCCAATATGTTCAAAATTTAGCTGAAGATTTAATTCTACGTTCGACTATAGCAAACTCTAAAAAATCAGAATTAATTGATCTCCTAAAGCTTTGCTTGAGCCATAATTTCTTGCAGTATCAAAATAAAGTTTATGCAGATTCCACGGGACTACCTATTGGCAGCCCCTTATCCCCCTTATTGGCGGAGGTATTTCTAGATCATTTGGAAACCAAAATATTCGAAAGTCAACATTCCTCAAAAATTATTTACTGGCACCGCTACGTAGATGATGTGATAGCCCTGTTTTCTGGGTCTACTAGACAGCTAAATGTTTTTCTAAATTTCATCAACTCTCTCCACCCAACAATAAAGTTTGAACTGGAATATAACGTACATAATCAATTAAACTTTCTGGATTTATCAATTTCACTAAAAGATGGTAAACATGAATTCAAAATTTACCGTAAACCCACCCATACGGACATAGTTCTTCATAAAGACTCATGTCGACCATACTCCCATAAACTTGCTGCTTTCCATTCACTTACTCACCGGCTCCTAACAATTCCTCTCAATGAGAGCGATTATTTAGCCGAACTCAACATAATAAAACAAATTGCTATAAATAATGGGTATGAAGGTAAACTTGTTGACAGCATCATCTCACGAAAACAGAGGGCTATCACTTTTGATTTAATATATCCTCCTGCTTTACCGTCAACCTCCTCCCCTGTACAAGTTCCAGCCTCTACCAGTTCCCTAGAAACTAGACCCCCTTGGATTTTCTTACCATACTATGGTCATTTATCAGAAAAACTCGCCAAAGAACTCCGCAAACTGGGGCATAAAGTCATATTTCGGGCTTCCAACACAACTGGGAGGTTTTTATCAAATCCTAAAGATAAAATTGAACCTAGGAACAGGTCAGGGGTTTATAAATTAACATGTGGAGAACCGTTTTGTGAAGTAAATTATGTAGGACAATCAGGCAGAGCATTCAGAACCCGATTGGCAGAACATGAAAGCAAGATTCGCCTTCATCATCTTGGCTATAATGATTTTGCCGACCATTGTATCAGCTCAAATCATCCTTTTAACCCAAATAGGGATAGTAAACTTTTACATTTCCAACCCAAGGGTCGCCTGCTCAATGAGTGGGAGAACCTGGAAATCCTGAAAGCTTATACTATCCACCCTGATCTTAATAAAAACGACCATGGCAAAATCAGTAGATCCCCAATATTAGAAATTCTGAAACCAATTTAACTCTCTCAATCAATATTCTTTCACCCCCCCCCCCCTTCTTTTAATCTAAAACTCATACTTACTCAAATTTAATTTAAAATTCATACTTGAACATTCTGAAATATCCCCAACAACCACCCCTCAATAACGGAACGGTTCTCTACTCTCAAAACAATCTTGAACTTCCTGGGAATGTCGGTTTTCCTTTCAAAACACTCAAAGGGTACCGACAGAGGTAATCCCTCGTCCCCGCCCAGGTAGTAGGTAGGTACCTATTTAAACTCTCAGACGCCTAACCAATTGTTCAGAACTGATTGTATGTTCAACCTACCTCAAGTCACTCTGGTAAGCTCATCTGGATTTTTCTATTTCACCCAACCTCCTGTACTTAATAACAATTTTTCAAATTTACCTATGTATGAAAACCGCTGAAAAAACTAACTCTTATAAAAACTTTTAACTTCTCAAAAATTCAACAGTAGCAAATAGATTCATAAATTCAATTAATTTAAACTCTCATATTCAAATTTACCTTTTGTATAAATTCAAAAATTCACCATGTCCACTAAGTCACCTAGGTATGTCATCTTTTTCTGTATTTTTACTTATCAATTGTTTTTTAAATAAGAATAATCCCAACCTAATCTTTCCCATTACCAATTAGAACCAATAACCTTGTCAAATGGGTCCATTTTTAAAATTACCTCTGACTTTCTTACCTATAATTTCTCCTTGTCACTACTCACATATCGAGTATTTGTTTTCTGCCTCTAGAATAATAAACAATTCTCATTTCAGTACCTGTAGTATAGCCTAACTGGTTTTCAAATGGTTCACTGGCCATCAGTCATGGAGCCAATTTTAACAGTGGGTCCATATTCCAAAACTACTATTGTCAAGTTACCACCATTCTGGACCGTTTTCATCAGTTATAATTTCCACTATTTATACCATTGTCATATACCTTCAGTATAATATAACTTTGTTAACTTGTTAATAGAATTTTATGGTTTCTCTGGTGCTAATGACAAATGGTTTTCTTGTCAGGGCTGTAGATGAGCTTAGTTGCTCGAAACCGGTCCCCACGCTACAATTGTTTATTTAAATAAACAATTTAGTACTCAGCAGAGGAGTCATTTTTCACCCTAACCACCTCATTGGATTAGACCTCTGCACCGTCGGCAAACACCACACAGTTCTGATTTGCGTACATCCCTTGTACATGAAGACCCAGTTACTTGTTGCTTGTATGTTGACAAATTAGTTGACACGATAATGTTTTGCTGCAGTCGTCGCGTTACAGTCCATTTGGTTCATACCGCGTCATAGAGTACTTTAAACGTATAGAGTTTCAGCAAAGAGGCAGTCCACACGCACACATTTTACTTTGGTTAAAAAATGACCCAAAAGAACAGGTAGATGAGAACATGCCCGAGACAATTCGTCTTGTTTAGCAATGAGACGGACAAATAAGCGTCAGCGCGATTTGATTCTGGAAGCGATACATCGTATGTAAAAAGATGATGAGAAGACTCCGCTTCAAATCTTTCTCACCGGTCCAGCTGGTTGTGGCAAAACTTTCACAATGAAGTTGATGATGGAGACCTATAATCGATTTTCTCAAGCTCATAATGTAGCGTTCAATGCTTACGTAGCTACAGCTTCAACTGGTATGGCCGCAGCCGCGATCAATGGTACTACGGTTCACGCTGCTTTTCGAATTGGAAACTCGCAACGTGAAACTGGTCTCTCTGTTGAATCACTTAATTCATTCAGAACTGCCTTCAACAATGTGAGGATAGTGTTTATCGACGAGTGCAGTATGATCGGCTCAGGTTTACTTGGACAAATAAATTCTCGTTTGCAGCATATTCTTCACGATCATGAACGTCCCTTCGCTGGTATGAATATGGTTTTCTGCGGTGATCTACGACAATTACCCCCTGTATGTCAAACTCCAATCTATAAACGCAGTAAACAAAACTTTTGTTGCGAGATTGTGTGTATTATTCACTCAGTATTATCCACTTGTCCAAGTAATGCGTCAAGCTGATGTTACTTTCTCGTCTACCTATATTAACGAAAATTGGAGATGTTCAGCATTTACTACCTGAAGAAAAGGAACTAATTGAGAGTAGATTTGTAACACGAGAATATGTGGACGAGCATTACCCTGAATCGATACGACTGTTCTTTCGTACCCTAGAATCTAGGGTGAATGCATCTGATGTGGATGCATTCAACGCTGCTTCCATTCGTGGTGAAGGAGTAATTGAGTACGTTGCCCAGGATGAATATATTGGAGCTCGTAATGATGACCAAGTCAAACATGCTCGCGAAAAGGTGCCCCCAGATCCCATTCCAAGTAGATCTTATAAATTCCTTGGGCTTAGGTCAATACAGGTAGGTACAGGTAAAAATCTGGTTTCCAAAGTTAACCGATTTTCCGAGGCGTACCTAGGTATATCTCGAAAACGGTTCGGAATTTGGAAAAAGTGTTTATAATCAAAGTTGTGCAGAATCATATCATCTTTCATTAAAAAAAAAAAAAAAAAAACATCTTTTTTAAATGAAATTTTACTATAGGGCATGATTTATCGAAAAAGGCACAGTTTCCGAGATATGAATATTTTAGTGAATTCACTAAAATCCTGAAAAAGGGACCTTTGGAGATACTCCAGGCAAATTAGAAAAGTTAGCAGAAAGTTTAGTAATACTCGTAATCACCACGTTCCTATACGTTTTTTGGGTCGCTGAACACGAATCATTTAATGCTACTAGTGCATTTTGTAGAAAATCTTATGTACTTCCATGTTGTATAGAGTGGTCATGTCGTTAGAACGCATAGTTAGGGAGATATGAGCAAAAAACCGGAAAAAGTGCCAACAAACTTCAGAGTCGTGAAGTGGTTGTTTGCCGATGGTGCAGAGGTCTAATCCAATGAGTTTGGTTAGGGAGAGAGAACGACTCCTCTGCTGAATTATTCAGCAGAGGAGTCGTTCTCTCTCCCTAACCAAACTCATTCAGAGTCGTGTTCAGCGACCCAAAAAACATAAAGGAATGTGGTGATTACGACTATTACTAAACTTTCAGCTAACTGCCTTTTATTTTCCTAATTTGCCTGGCCTAAGACCCCCCTCATAACGCAGCACCCCCACCCCCCAGAACTTTTAGTATGTTACTTGCTTTGTATGTTGCTTTAGTTGTTACTTGAACTTTGTATGTTGTTTTTTATCTTTCTTTTTTTTCTACCTCAAGACCTTTTTTCGTCTTTGTTGCCTGGACTATATGCATTCTGCAACTATTCATGATAATAATTATCATGAATATAATCTGATTTACTTAAACCATCGGTAAAAGTACGCAAAACTAACTTTCTTTTTTTAGGGGTTTTCCAGTTTCCTGTGCAATAGCCATAATTCCTTCCTTTTTAAAAATGACTTTAATAGAATAATGAAATAATGTAATAACAATAAACTAAAAACAAATTTTCATTTCATAGGTATTTCATCAAAATAATTTTGCAATTCATTAAGGCACCACCGGGGGAGGGTGAGTTTGTTGGTCGCTAAGTCATAAGCCGATGAGTCATGAGAAGTCACTTTCAATAATTGAATTGAATTATTCCGGGAGGGGAAGCCTGATGAGGTGAACTCCAACGTAAATACTTACGACCAAATTACGCGAAAAGGGTAGTGCAACGTGTTAGGATAGGGATAGGGGCCATCTACCTGTTTTTGTTAACTGTAACTCTTCAACAGGCCTACTTTCGTAACTTCGTAGGTAACTTCGTAGGCCTACAGTAAGTCATCCGGCTTTGTTGATCTATAATTGGCCAGGTAGAGTGTCTGCCATTTCCCTTCGAGACTTCGCAGGTATACGAAGGATGTCGATGGAAATCTGTCGTCGTATCCCCTTGTTTGACTTGGACGACCTTTTTCAACAAGGGGTGTTGAAACTTGTCGACTTGTCGCTGTATTTTTATGTCGCCGTATTTCCAATGCCAGTGAAGTCGACTTAGTTCAACTCTTGGTGTTGAAAGATGTCGACACGGCTTCTGGGCCGTTTGTCGACCAGTTTATGTGTCGACATATTGCCCCCCATCCCCCATAACGGCTCGGACTGCGGACGGACATTTCGTTTTTGGAATCTAGACATATTGAAACGTATAATGTCACATATTTTTGGAATCTAGACATCTTGAAACGTATAAGTAATGTCACATGTTAAGACCGATCGGCATTTTCGAACTCCGTCGCGATTACATAGACCTATTTTCCTTCCCAAACCCTTCCCAAAAACCTTCCCAAACCTCCCCAAAAACCTTCCCAAAAACCTTTTTTACCTTTGAATCATTCCCAAAAACCTGTGAAAACCCCGTCCCCCTAGCCTCTTTTTAGCTCCTTGGGGTTGGGCGATTGTTCTGAAACCCTTGCGGGCACAACTAGATGGTAAACCGAGTAATTTGTCAAATTTATATATATATATAATCCTACTGCCTGAAACGGCTTGGACGGCGTAGGCGGACGGCCATTTCATTTTTGGAATCTACACATTTTGAAACATTTGACAAATTTTGAGGCTGATCAGAATTGTTGACCTCCTACACGTATAATATACATATACATATTATGTAGATGTAGTATTCCAAATAAACCAAAAAAATAAATATTAAAAAAAAGAAAATTTCCCGTACAATGTTTGGTTTGAATTATGCAAAAAATCAATTATTCGTCCACAGTTACTCGGAAAACGACACCTCATTTGACCTCATCACATCCTTCAAAAGCTCTATTTGTTGCACCACGGTGAAAACGGATGGCTACGGGACACCCAAAAATGGATTCGACGTCCAAAAATACTTCGAAAACGACACCTCGTGACCTAACTCTTCACAAACCCTCCCGTAGCCCATTTCTAGCCCCACGGAGCCTCACGGGTTTGGGTGGGGCGGCTATGGATTCCAACACGGACCCTCATTATGAGCTCAGATCGGCCTAGGAATCCTTGGGATTCCACACCATTCAATAGCATCGTCCTACCGCGGACATCCCACTTTCAGACCCTTAAACATTTTCTGTTGACACGTAACCTGGTTCTTTCATGTTTTTTGGTGTGCTGAATCTGAATCTGAAGTCAATTTGTCGCTAGAGAATCAAGTTTTGGAGATACAGCCCCGTAAAATGGTGTAAACGTGCGAAATTGTCAACTTTCGATTCCGCTCAATTAAGTGTGCCTTTCTTACGTAAAATTTAACGCTGAACACGAAAATGCTACCCCTTCCCAAACCCTTCCCAAACCTTCCCAAACCTCCCAAACCTTCCCAAAAACCTTTTTTACCTTTGAATCATTCCCAAAACCCTGTGAAAAACCCGTCCCCCTAGCCTCTTTTTAGCTCCTTGGGGTTGGGCGATTGTTCTGAAACCCTTGCGGGCACAACTAGATGGTAAACCGAGTAATTTGTCAAATTTTTATATATATATATATATATATATATATAATCCTACTGCCGTGTGCAACGAAACAGAAAAATGATTTTGCAAGCATAGATTAGTGTGAGGCATTTATATTTTACGTCTAACTTATGTTAATTATTTCTAGGCAGTACAGCAACAGCTTTACATAGTGCTACCTAAATAAATCTTATAATAAAGTTTGCAGGCGTGCTGGCGTTTTGACTATTTTTCAAATAATTCTTAGCTTCATTCTTGAAAGTACCGAAGTGTTTGGCTGTTTTCATTCTGTAGGGTAGCTGTTCATAAATTTTTTGGCGCAAGCCAGGGTAGTTGCCTAGTAAAGAAATCATTAAACGGCCGAGGAATGTCTGTTATTGCTGATGAGTTTGCCCTAGTAGGTCTAATGTCCAGTTGTTTAACGAAATTGCCCATTTTTTATAAACGTACAGCACTATTCTATATGTATATAGAATATACATAGGATATTATAGGTGTCATTACATCAAACTTTCTGTATAGAGTCTCAACGGGGGTGCGTCGATGCGATTTTGTAACTATTCTCAAAGCTGTGTCGACTGCCGTGTCCAGGCAGAGGAAATTGCTATGATACGCCCCTCCCCATACATACTAAATTTTAGTAACTAAAATCCCATATATTACGAGACTATAATATAGTAGGTAGGTATGTACATTATTACTTCATTCGCATAGTAGATAATTTTGAGAGTTTCACGCGCCATCCATTTTCTTAGGATAATAAAACAATGGAATGATTTTCTTATCCGTTTCACGAGGTCTTGTATGTGAAATTTCCATTTTAGGTGCTGATCGAGTAACACTCCTAGATACTTGATGAACACCACTTTTTCCAGACCTTCACACTGGCACGACATACAGCTAGTGTTACAGCTTTCTTTATGCATAACTATTTTCGAACCAGTTGGCTGCCCAGGTGTATTAATGGAAAATGTTACATATTTCGTTTTTAGTTAAATGTTGGAACCACGGTTCAAAGTAAAAGAAGATACTCACGAAGTCAATAGCCAAGCTCATGGTGATGTATTTATGTTGGCCTCAAGAACCGAACTGTCTTCTTCTATGATATAATAAATACACGGTATTTTAATATTTTGTCCGGACATTCATTGGTAATAAATAACAGTGCAACTGTGTTACTGAAACGCCAAAATGTAAACAAAATCACTAGAGACTAGACCTACACCTGACTCCCAATCCGCGCATGCGCAATCGCACTTTTTTATCGGTAATGTTTCGATGTTCGATCTTCGTTTCGATGTTCCATCACCTTCGATTATCGTCACGGCCATGTTATGCCAGACAGTGACTACCAGACAGTGCGAGGTGTTGTCGGATTTCGGGGCTGTCCAAAAAGGCGTCCAGACCTGTGGTGTATTGGAAATCAAAAGCTTTTAGCTATGGGATCGAGTTAGGTGTGGTTTCGAATTATTTTTGGACGTGGAATCAATTTTTGGGGGTCCCGGAACGATGCGATTTCACTGCGGCGATCTACCTATAGGGCGTTCATGTGGCTAAAAATGGGATTTTTGAAGGATCCCTATGTAATCGCGACGGAGGTCGACGACTCGGATCGGCCTCAAAATTTGACATTATCAGTTTCAAGAGGTCTACATTCTAAATCCGAAAGGTCCGTCCGCCCTCCGGGCCGTTTTTGGCAGTAGGAATTTTCTTTAAATTCTGAAATTTTGACAGAATACTTGGTTTACCATCTAGTTGTGCCCACAAGGTTTTCAGTCCGATCGCCCATACCCGTGGGGCGCTATGGGGCTAAAATGGGGCTACTGGAGGGGTTTTGAAGGCTTTTAGCTATGGGATCGTCTTCGCTTAGGTGTCGTTTTCGAAGTATTTTTGGACGTAAAATCCATTTTACGGGGGTCCCGGAACGATTCGATTTCACTGTGGCGATCTATAGGCTTTCATGGGGCTAAAAATGGGATTTTTGAAGGATCCCAGCGGGTTAAATATTTTCCGAGTAAAAAACAAAGAATTTGAAAAAGAAAATGAAAAAACCGTCCTTCATTGTTTCAAGAGGCGGGTTTTGGAAGTTAAGGCAACATCGATTGAAACGCGTAGCGAACAATCGATCTTTCTCATAACGCATCGATTACCGTTAAAAAAGTGCGATTGCGCATGCGCGGATTGGGAGTCAGGTGTAGGTATAGCCTCTAGTAACAAAATCCGGACGAATCGAGGTGGTTCAACCAACTCACTGTGGCGGACACATTTCGTGTTGTGGAGTACAAATCATGACGGACATAACGAACACCAGTGACGAAACAGCAAAAACCTAGTTGAGAGAAACTCGACTTTAAGATGCCCCGTTTTTCTGCGTTCTTTTGATGGTTTTTTCGACCAACAATTCGATTTTTCTCGTGCGCCTACATTCAGATGGGGTTTGAATATGGGGTGGAGTTAGGCGTCGCTTTCCGAGTAATTTTGCACGATTTATTCATTTTTGGGATTCCACGTCTAAATCAAGTCAAATCAAATAAACTTTATTGTATACGGGATTCAGATCCCATAAATAATGTACAATTATTGTACATCGAATAACGTAAATTTATAACATTGGTGTTATATTGAAGTAAGGTAAGTCAACATGAAAGAAAGCAACGAGAAAATGAAAAATGAAAAGACCGGGGGGGGGGGGGGGATGATATTAGCACAGGGTCTTAATGAAGTTGCAAAAATCCTTTTGCTGCCTCTCTAAACGGACCGACGCACAGAGGGGCCGATAAAAGGTGGCGGAAAATAGTCAAGGTGACAGACTGATTGGTAAAGCTGGGTTTTGCATAAATATACAAAATATAAAATTTACCTATATGTTTTAACATTTAATGTTTAGTTGTTTATAATCATTTATTCATTAAAAAATAAAATTTTAAATAATTGTTTTCCACTTTTTCAATTTTTTGAATTTATCTCGAGAAATTCTCAGAAAATGAACAACTTTATCTTCAGGATAATGGAATTACCTACTCGTCATAAAATTTATGACTTATTTAATATTAATTTTGACCGTCGTCGTCGTCGTCGTTGTTGTCTAGTGGAGGTGATTCCAACAGTCGAGCTTTCAGTGTGGTGTTTGCCGACGGTGCAGAGGTCTAATCCAATGAGGTGGTTAGGGTGAGAAATGGCTCCTCTGCTGAGTACTAAATTGTTTATTTGAATAAACAATTGTAGCGTGGGGACCGGTTTCGAGCGACTAAGCTCATCTACAGCCCAGAGTGACTTGAGGTAGGTGGAACGTACCTACCGTCTGAAGGTTCAGAACTGATTGTACGTTCCACCTACCTCAAGTCACTCTGGGCTGTAGATGAGCTTAGTTGCTCGAAACCGGTCCCCACGCTACAATTGTTTATTCAAATAAACAATTTAGTACTCAGCAGAGGAGTCATTTCTCACCCTAACCACCTCAGTCGAGCTTTCGACCATTGCTTTCGCCATTCGGCGAGGAATGAGCCTGATGAGAGAGGAAACCACTGGATCTGAGCTTATCAGCAGATGGTTTAGGAAGTCCTCAATGGTTTTGACTCTCGATATTTTGCGTGAGTGACTCTCTGAACCTTTTGAACTCCTTGTGCCTTGCTTCCTGAACCTCTTCGCTCTAGTGTCCTATTGGAAGCAAGGCATGATCAACTATTGCTGCACCATGAATTAAAACTTTGTGTACAGTTGGTGTCATTGGATTCCAAGAGCATTTCTCAACATAGGTTTCGATGTTTCAAGAGAATAGACTGAAAACTTTTCCGTGTTGATACGGTAAGCCACTAGATAAAGTGTTAAGGAGTACAGAAAACCTCTTTAAAGTAGCTTCGTCTATGCCTGTAATCTGTGAAGCTACATCCACGTTATCAAAAAACCGCCTCGCGGCATTCCCATCATAACTATTACCAAACCCTTGCTTAGGGTTGTTCGCGATGAGGCCAAGTTGAGATCTAAATTTAATTTGAATTTCGTTATTAGCCTCTTCCATCTTTTTCTTCACTATTTTTTGCAGTTCTTGATTGGAGACGACAAGCGAGAGTGAGTGAAAATTCCGAAAACCGTACCTATATAGGCGTGGAGGATTGACAGTCCAAAACTCAAATTGGATTGATTGATTGACAGGAGTTTGTAAAGCCTTATCGATGTTGTTCAGATTGTTTGTAGTCAGGCCGCAAATGTCTGAGTGGAAACAACCCGGTCTTTTTAATGTTTACCACAAGTGTACCTCGAACAATGCAAGCCAAAGCGCATTTCTGCCGTGGCGCAGTCGTGCAAAAAGTGAAAAATAATGAGAATGCGCACACTTCTGCACGATCTGACTTTGGAATCACATTCTGGGGTCTCATGTGAACACACGCACGCAAAAACAAAACAAAAAAAAAAAAAAAAACACGAAGACACGTGTAGAATGTTTAAACATACTATTTTTATCGATTTTCTGATTTTTAAAGCATTTTTGATTTGAAAAATCGATAAGGGCCAATTTAATGAAGAGAATATTTTTAATGTCTTCGTATGGACTGCCTGAATACAAATCAGTAGTGGTTTAAGGCTTAATAATTATTAATATTAAATATTAATTTTAAATTAATATTTAATATTAATTTTTTATCTATTAATTTTGGGCCCCGCCGGCGAGAAAAATGTACTGATGAAAATGGCCAACTCCAACTTTCCGCCCATCTGCTCTCCTCCAGATAGCTCGAAGCGACAAAACCAATATTGTTCTTTGTTCATAATATGAACAATATAGGTAGGTACCTATTATATCAACTAAAGAATTAACACCAAACTGATCGGTCAGATGCGTTTTTAATTTTTCGAATTTCCGCTACCTTTTACCGTCATCAGGCCCCTCTGTGCGACGTCTGTACCATTAAAGAGGAATTTAAAACAAATTAAACTAAAAAATAGGTAGGTATATATACCTACCTATTTTTTAGTTTACCTAATTAAATTAAACTTGTTTTACAAATTTTGTTTTAAATTCCAATTATTGACAGATTTAAGTTTTGTACAGTCTACCTACGTTTATCAAAGAATAATAAACCTAGGTTTATTATTCTGTGGTTAGGTTATTACACATGAGTGCAATTTGCAGTGTTTGGCCAACTTCTTTTATTTTTATATTTTTATATTTTGAATAAACGAGTGTCAATATTCAAACGCTCATAGGTACTATTTTTTTGTTTATTATTTTCTGAATAATAAGACGGTGGTCAACTATAATAATAATAATAATAATTATTCTGATCGGCCTTGAAATTTGCCATGTACATTCCAAAAACAAAACATCCGTGTAAAATTTGTACTTACCTACCTACTGTTTTTTTTTTTTTCGTCACCTTTTTGCGTCATCGGCTCCACTGAATAGGTTGTGGTAACACTGACGAATACGTGTGTCCGCACCTACAACAAGCCCACCCAGTAAAATTGATATTGCCACAGTTTGACAACTTCGGTCGATCTGAATTTGCGTTGTTTTGTGGCAGCTATTTTGTTATTAGTAAGTGAATTTCAACGAACCAATTTATTCTGTTTGGTGACGACGCAGCTTTACGTGAGTGTATTGAAACAAAATTGGAATTTAATACCCCTGCACGTGAAGTTTGTGTATAGCAAAGTACTCGCTCGATGATCACCATCTGTGACCCATTTTCGGCTTCTCGTCGTTACGTATGACTCCTTTTCCTACTTGGCAGAAGTCAGATTAAACAAGTTCGATGATAATGGCACAATCGCTTCAAATTGGGATAATAAGGGGCTTTTAGTGTTCTAGTGGGTACTATACAAATTACGCAATGTATTGTATGCCAGTCCCCATAGGGTTTGACTCGTGCTAGATAATATCTAAAAACCCATATTATGGTATAGAATTGTGTTTATGGTTCTGAATAAGAAAATATCCAAAATGGTGACAAAATCTTTGCTGGGAGAACTTTTGACGGCCAAAAACCTCGATTTTTTCCGGCATTTTCCAGTTTTTCACCTATAACTCGAAAGCTAAGCATTAAAGTGGAAACGTTTACGAATACACATTTGAAGAGCATAAAAACTCTGCGTCGAGTGACCTCCTTACACATTAGAATCGGCTCAGCCGTTGAGCCACAACCAAGCGTCAATCAAGGCAAATTTTTCCAACTTGGCTGAAAAATAGGATTTGCTCATGTTTCAACCCCTGTAACTTTAGAACGGCTAATGCAAATGGCTAATGCAAACGGCTCAAATTTTGTGTGTAGAGCATCAAATTAGGAGTTAAGGGAAATCTTAGAAATTAAACCTGAAATTCAAAAATAACCGAAAATTTTAAATTTTGACAAAATACTCGTTTCACCATCTAGTTGTGCCCGCAAGGTTTTCAGCCCGATCGCCCAAACCCGCGGGGCGCTATGTGGCTACGGGAAGGGTTTTTTGAAGGCTTTTGGCTATGGGATCGAGTTAGGTGTCGTTTTCGAAGTATTTGTGGACGTAGAATCCTTTTTTGGGTCCCGCAACGATCCGATTTCACTGTTGCGATCTATAGGGCTTTCATGGGGCTACAAATGAGATTTTTGATGGATCCCATTTCAAGTAAAAAACAAAACAAAAAAATTTTGAAAAAAAAAAAAAAAAATCCAAAAAAATTTGATTTTTGAAGTAAAAATCCAAACAAATTTTTTTAAATATTTTTTTTCATTGACACAGAATGAAATTTCTGCACAAGTAACCTGTCTTAATGAATAATAAACCCTTGTGTAAAATTTGCAGCGTTAAAAAAAAATTTATTGGGTTTTGAATCTTATTTTATTTTTTAAATTTTATTTATTCTATTTATTTATTTCTTTATTTTGAATTTTATTTTGTTTTTAAAAATTTTATTTGGTTAAAAAAAAAGTTTATTCGGTTTTATGTTCTGGTTAGAACAAACAACGACAACGCTGTTCAGTGAGTTGAGTCAGAGAAGAAGGCACGTCCTGAACCTGTCCCGCTCTTACAACGTCGATTTTGTTCATCAATTTCATCCGCTTAAGGTTACGGGACGTGCCTCTTTTTCACACCAAAGGTGTATCGCCACGAGAAGAACAGTTTTTCTGGAAAATGCGATATTGACCAACATAAGGACTTGTCCCGTTTCTACACTCAGCCAATTTTTTCTTATGCCCAGCATGTATAGTGAAATTGATATGTAGGTAGAGTTATAAATAAATTAGAGCTGTTTTCATAGTGATATTACCCTCCATGGCCAGGCTAATTTACTCAACTTTTATTTACCACAAACTACAAATTTAGCATCATGTATCTACTGCGACTGGCCTATTGGTTCTTATGTACCTTTCGCATTTATTTTTGCGAAACATTGCCGACTTCATTAACGTCCAAATTTGGTGATCAATCTTGAACCGTGCTTTTGTTTCAGGTGATTCAACTTAGTAGTTTGCCGCGAGCTGAAATGCTTTGAGATCTTGAAAACTTTGCAAGATGGTTGTGAACGACCCGAGCCCGACGGAACTTCCAACTTTACTGCCCGACAACGGAATCGCCCATCGAAAAGACGAACACAGTCTCATCCTGTGCAAACCCAAGCTCATGCCTTTAAAGTCCGTCACTCTGGAAAAATTGGAAAAAATGCAAAAAGAGGCAGAAGAAAAACTGAAAGAAATGCAAGAGCAGCAGGAAAAGCAGATGTGAATTCGTTCAAAAAAGTTAACCAATTACTCAAAAAATGACTTCAGGTCCGCTAATTGCCGACGTAGTTGTTACGTTTTGCGTAGCTGCTGGAATTTTGTACAAATACGGGAACATACGGAAGCAAAACGGACTCGTCACGTTTGCTGTACTCATCGCATGGTATTTTTCGTTTCTCATCATATTCGTCCTTCCGCTTGATGTGTCCAACGTAAGTTTTATCGATTGAGCCGACTATTTAAAAAATACAAATCCTTAATTGATGATTCAATTTCAGACTGTTTATCGACAATGCGTGGAAGCGTCGAACGCGACGGCGGAGTCTGCGAATACCACGTCCTGCAAAATCCCCTACAGCCACGTGCCTGATACCGTGTTCCCCAATTTGTGGAGAATTGTGTATTGGACGTCGCAGTTTCTGACGTGGTAAGCTGCATGAACCGAACTGAAGAACTGTTGATGATGTTTGAATGTGGGCGGAAAGTTGTTGAGGTTTGGTCAAATGATACGAAGAAGAGGAAAGTATAAGATCAATGAGAAAAAAAGGAAATAATGTAGGGCTAAAATACGGGGTTTTTGAAGGGTTTCGGCTATGAGGTCGAGTTAGGTCTCGTATTCGAAGTATTTTTGGACTCATGAGTGAATGAATTGAATCGTTTTCATGGGTCTAGAAATGGGATTTTTGAAGGATGCCAGGAGTTGAAATAAGGTGTCGTTTACCGAGTAATTTTGGACGCAAAATCCGTTTTCCAAACCTCGTACAGAATTTTTTTTTTTCAATATTTTTTAAATGACAGAATTAATTTTTGCGCAATTAACCTACTATATCCGAGAATAATATACATACACAGGGTATCCTTGCGTAAAATTTGCAGCGTTTTAAATTTTTTTTTTCTGAGAAAATTTTATTACTTAGTTGCGCAAAAATTAAATCTGATCATTGAAAAAATATTTTTGAAACAAGTAAAAACGCTGCAAATTTACACTAGGGTTTATTATTCTTTGATGTAGGTTACTTGTGCAGAAATTTAATTCTGTGTCAATGAAAAAAATTAATAAATTTTTTTTGAAATTTTTATTTTCAAAAACTTAAAAAAAATTTTTTTTTTAAGTTTTGCTTTTCACTTGAAAAATATTTGACCTCCTGGGATCCTTCAAAAATCCCATTTGTAGCCCCATGAAAGCTCTATAGATCCCCACAGTCAAATCGGATCCTTCCGGGGCCCCCAAAAATGGATTCTACGTCCAAAATACTTCGAAAACGACACCTAACTCGATCCCATAGCCCAAAGCCTTCAAAAAACCCCTCCCATAGCCCCATTTTAGCCCCATTTTAGCCCCATAGCGCCCCACTGGTTTGGGCGATCGGGCTGAAAACCTTGCGGGCACAACTAGATGGTATACTGAGTATTTTGTCAAAATTTCACATAAAAAAAAAAAAAAAAAAAAAAAAAAATTCTTACTGTCGTACAATCTTGAATTTTCGCCTAGTTACTGTACAACCAGGTGTATGAATGTTTTTGTTTCCATTATGGTTTGGGGAGGTTCAGTGTGTGAACCCAAATTTGATTTTTCCCACTAATTCAGAGAAATGCTTGGTTTTACGTTTCCGATCTTGTTTCACGTTCGAACGTCTATGTCTGAAACTTCCAGACATACTTTGGTAAATGTTGAGTTTCATGTAGGACAATTGTCTATCAATTATTGAAAAGGGCGGACTGTTGGTTATTACGAGCTGTGCTGGTATTTTCGTAAATTGTGCCCGGAACCTTCCCATGTTCTCCTTCTGGGAGTAGAGAAATTGGTCTGTTAGAACTCGGTTTATTTGGTGCCTTCCACAAACTGTCATTTTTGTTCATTCCATTGATGATAGGAGAATATCACCTGAAACGTTGGCATATTTTTCTTTACATTTGACTGAACCTCATCAACTTTCCACACACGAACTGAAGAAGTCTCACGCCTCATCGCGCTATTTAACCTCACTTATGCTTTTCAGGCTTATTCTGCCCTTGATGCAATCCTACGCCAAGGCTGGGGAGTTCACCGTGCGGGGGAAACTGAAGTCTGCGTTGGTCGATAACGCCATTTATTACGGTTCTTACTTGTTCATATGCGGCGTTTTACTTATTTACATTGCTCTCAAACCTGGTCTACATTTGGATGGGTAATGATGATCATGTTACAGTTGAATTACGAAGAAGTACATAAACGGCATGAGTGACCGCATCAAATATGTTTCAGGCAAAAAATCAAAGCGATCGCTTCGTCAGCCAGTAACACGTGGGGATTGCTGCTGCTGGTTGGGCTTTTAGGATACGCTTTGGTCGAGATACCTCGGAGCCTGTGGTTGTCCGCCACCCCCGGATACAGGCTGAACCGAGCGTACTTCAAAGTGGCGAAAATCTCCGCTGACAAATGCGAAGCGGATGAAACCCTCGATGATGTGATTGAGGTGAGTGTGTTGTGCGGGACGTGGCTGGGATGAGTACTTGATTATATTAAGTAGGTCTCGCCCGAGTTGGGAGACCTTCAGAGACCTCACCCTCCCCAAGCGTGGCCAGCACCTATGATAAGGGTGGAGGACCGAGCAGGGGGGGCAGAGAAGGCCGGAAACACCCGAGCTCTCCTTTTCAAACGCCCGTCCAAGGTCCCGGCAGACCTGACAGGCTTTGCAGGGGCTGGTCCCTATAAGGTCTATAAGCATGCCCATGCGCGGTCGCTAAAAATCGGTCAAATTAAACTCGCCATCTAAATTTGCCAATTGTCGGGATTCATTCTTTCGGGATATAGTATTAAAATTAGGCGGGCCAGATTAGCCGTGCCAGATTAGCCGTGTGGTTCTGGGCGTTAGCCACTTCGCGCTACATTCTGTTGAGGGATTTTGGGAATAAAAGTGGAGCTGGGTTAAAGTGATTTATCAATAAATTTGCGCCCCGTCAGGTCAGTCACAAGAGGTCAAAAATCTTGACGTAGGTAAAAAACTCACTTTACCCTTTAGTATTAAAATTCGGATTACTAGGTAGGATGCAGTGGAAACGTCAACTCAGTCGGACTGTAAACAACGAAGATGCCGATAGTTTTAGGGATTTGCGCGCGTCAGAAATTGCGCTCAATGGGCTAATCGGACGTGGAATTCGCTCGGAAATCCAAATTCGACTTAAATATTAGGGGTTCCCATTTGAAATAAGATAGTTGGGCGCATAGGCGCGGGTTTGCGCTCATTGTGGGGGATCTCAACCCGCCCAATAGGATATGTCTGGGAGGATGAGATGGTAGAAAAAAAATCAGCGTATTTTTATCACTTACCTACCTACGGTTTAGGAGGTTTTTTTTTCTCATTCTTTTATTATTGTACCAAGTAAACTTATAAGGAATTTCTCATTGACATTTTACTTAACTGATTTACCGACTAGTCTTCTCACTGAGCGGGTTTGTTTTCGCGAAAACACCCACATTCACTGCCACAGGTCGTGAGGTTTCTTCCTCTTAAGCCGTCTGAGTAGGTCTTCAACTTCAAGCTGCTTCTTCGTTGATGTGACCTTGTAGTCTTTTGAGATGAGCAATGGCCTGCTTTTTGATGACTTCATCAATGGGTGGAATAGATAGTTCCTTGTGCAGACGGGCATTCCTGGTGTACCGATATGCGTCAACACAGCAACGCAGTACGTTGTTTTGGAACCGCTGGATAATGTCTCGGTTGCTCTGCGGTGTGCAATTTGTGCCACAATTGTGCACCATAAGTCCAAACTGGCTCAAGGACTTGATTATAGAGTGTTAATTTGTTCTGGTTTGACATTTTCGATCGCCGACCCATTAACCAACACATTTTTCTGAACTTTAGCACCAACTCTGCCTTCTTTCTTTTAACATGCTGTTTCCATCGAGCTTTGCATTTAAGGTCATGCCCAAGTACTTAGCTTCGTTAGCATGTGGTATGATCTTGCCATTGAGATAAACCGGGAAGTAGCCGAGCTTGCGATTGGTGAAGTCGACATGGACCGATTTTGTCTCATTCATTCTGATCCTCCATTTTGCTGTCCAGTCTTGGAGGCTTATAATATATCGCCTGAGCTTTGGTATTGTTACATGGTTTGTCTCACCAGTGGCAAGCACAGCAGTATCATATGCAAACGTGCACTCTTCTCGTTTGGGGATATCGCTGGTGAAAAGGACGTACAAGAGTGGACCAAGTACACTTCCGTGGAACTCCAGTTGTGTATTTTATACGCTTCTGAGTAAGCATCTTCATGTTTTATTCGGAAAAACCGGTCTGCTAGGTAGGACTGCAGCAACTCGGCATATTTGGCTGGTAGCATTTTTTGGAGCTTATTAGCCCGTCATGCCAGACTTTGTCGAATGCTTGGGTTACGTCAAGAAATATTGCAGAGCAAACTTGCTTCTCCTCCAGTGCCTGCTCAATTTTGTTCGTTATTCCATATACCTGGTCTATTGTTGAGTGCTTCTGCCGGAAACCAAACTGGTGAGCGGGCACCAGTTTGCGATCTTTAACAACATGCATAACTCGCTTGTGTATTAGTTTTTCAAATAACTTTGATAATATTGGCAGGAGGAGAAGGTGTGAAACATACCTCCACACACACATACAGAGATGGTCTGAATTAGTGGTATAGGCTAGCACTTTGACACCTCGCTTCCCTCGGCCGACCACTTTCTCGGACAGGGGTCTCGCTTCGCTCGCCCAGTGATGATTTATATGACTCCGTGGGTGTTGCAAATACCTAAATGACAATCGTTGGAAAATGTCTCGCCCGAGTTGGGAGACCAGCCAAGCGCCCCTTCAAGGGCAAGTGCACAAACCTGATACACCTGATAGAGCAGGGGCTCTTTCACTCGACGCTGCAATGTTCGTTCATCGAGCACCCGCCCACTCTGCCCCCCCCCCTTTTCGCGCCTTTTCGCCTCCTCCTCCTTTTCACCTTTTCGCGCCTTCCCGCCTTTTTCGTGCCCTTTTCGCCTTATCACGCTTTTCCGACTTTTTCGCCTTCGCCTTTTCGCCTCCTCCTCCTTTTCACCTTTTTCACGCCTTTCACGCCTTTTCGCCTTCTCGCGCCTTTTACCTTTTTCACGCCTTTTTCGAGACTTTTCGCCTTTTCGCCTCTTCCCCCCTCCTCCTCCTCCTTTTCACCTTTTTCACGCCTTTTCACCTTTTTCACGCCTTTCTCGCCTCTTCCCCCCTCCTTTTCGCCTTTTTACCTTTTCGCGCCTTTTCGCCTTCTCGCGCCTTTTCACCTTTTTCGCCTTCGCCTTTTCGCCTCCTCCTCCTTTTCGCCTTCTCGCGCCTTTTCACGTTTTTTCGCCTGTTAAACGGGAGGCCGAGACGGTTGAAAAAATCGGCTTATTTCTATCACTTATCGTTTTAGAAAAGAAGGCTTATGACACGCAGCCAGTTAGCCACGGACGCAGGCTGAATTAGTGGTATACGTGTCGTATTACAATAAAGTTTTACAGTCAAGCATTACTAATTAGAGTTAACCTTTCAACAGATCAGACGCCCAGAAGAAATCAATGAGTTTAGCAATACCATTGAGTAGTATTAAATTTTGGCTTGACATAAATCCTGAGAATATGGCGATTCATTGTTGTATCCTTTCAGTCAATACAGTCAATGGCCTCTTGCGTTCGTCCAAGGGACCCTCTTTACTCGGAAATGGAGACAGTAATCCATAAAGTTCCTCCCAATCTACTACAGAAGAGCAAAACCCAGTCTGCTGCTGCTCACGCTGACTCCATGGTCTCCCCAACACTGAAATCCCTAGTCCGAATCCACAAGCAGGTGAGTTTTCAGATTGCGTTCACTGAATCGCCTTTTGCATGTGTTTGACGTCAAACTTATTTTTGATTTTCAGTTAATCAAAGCTTTGCATACAAGCAAAAGGTGTGATACGCAGTGGCAGTTGGCAGTTCAGAAAGTGGTACTTTTGGAAGACATTCAGCGCAACCGTCACAGCAACGTCAAAACGTTCAAGCACACTTTCGCCAACACTCCTTCGTTGGTGTCTCCGAGCTTTGGTTGGTCACATCACGTTTCAAGAACAATTCGAAAAAATTTTCACGAAAAACGCTTAGTTTTCGAGATATAGGCAAAATGTTGCTCTACAGAATGGGATTCACTGAACAAAACGCTTGCATACAAGTCTGCAACGCATTAGGACATTTCATGATTATTAGGAGCTAATAATCATTGAGCATATTTCGTTACGTAACGTAACGTGACATAACGAAAATTTGGTTGTGTGCCATAGCAAAGACATGAAATGTCTAAATGGATTATACTCCCAAAATTACTCGGAAAACGTCACAATTTAAATAAAAATTTCACCTCATGGGATCCTTAAAAAATCCCATGTGTAGCCCCATGAAAGCCCCATAGATCCCCAGGGTGAAATTGAATCGCCCTGGGACCCCTTAAAATGGATTCTACGTCCGAAACTACTTCGAAAACGACACCGAACTCGATCCCACAGCCAAAAGCCTTCAAAACCCCTCCCATAGCCCTCTTTTAGCCTCACCGAGCCCCACGGGCTTGGGCGATCGGGCTGAAAACCTTGCGGGCACAACTAGATGGGAAACCGAGTATTTTCTCAAAATTTCAAATTTAAAAAAAAAATTCCTCCTTCCCAAAACGGCTCGGACGGCGGACGGACATTGAGTTTCGGCTTTGGGGTCGAGTTAGGTGTCGTTTTCCAAGTATTTTTGGACGTAGAATCAATTTTTGGGGCTCCTAGAACGATCCGATTTCTCCGTGGGGATCTACGGAGCTTTCATAGGGCTACGAATGGGATTTTTTTTAAAGAATCCCTGGAGGTCAAATAATGTGTCGTTGTCCATGTAATTTTTGACGCGTAATCAATTTTTCTAGGTCTCACTTCTTTTTAACATTTTCTCAAAACTATTCTTCTGACGACGCAGAATCAAATTTTGCACAATAATAATAATAATTTATTCACGAAAAGAAAAGAAACCAGAATTGGAGCTGCGTAAAAAAAAGGAAAAGAAAACCAGAAGAAGGAGGGAGAAGATGAACAAAAAAAAAAAAAAAAAAAAAAAAAAATACTGTTCATGGTGTAGGGGAACTGTCCGATCCGAGCTGAACTGCTGCATCACCCTCAAAGCCCAGTAGGTTGTCAGCGCACCTCCAGCATTTCCGAGCACCTCTGAGCATAAGCTGCTTGCTCGGGGCACAGCGAAGGCCAGACGAGCACGTTTCCTCCCGCGAACTTAACGCTGTTCCCGTCCCCAGATTTCCGAGAGCCTCTCTGCCAGAACCTTGATAAATGCTCTAGCTTGCGGAGCCCACAAGCCATCCACCGAGCACACCGTGTGAATGTGGCATGGCGCTCTTCGCATGCGCTAGAGTACTTTTTTCGCTTTTCCTGCTCGGCTGATCACACGGATATCAAATAACGCATCCCTCTGTGCCTCCCAAACCCCTCGGCAAACGAAGTCTCCCCGCAAAGCAGGACGTGAGTGCGTTGCTTCCTTTATCAGAGGCTCTTGTATACAATTCCCCCTAGCGCAACTCATGAGCTCCCCAGAACATTGTTGTGACGACGCGATATCAAACCACCCATCTTACAACTCAATGCATGTTCTGGGGAAAACACTGAACCACATCCATCACACAAGGCTGGTAACCCAACCGGTATCAGCTTGTATCGCAGCGCTAATCCATCACGGAGCTCGTTTTAGGCCAGTTCCTATGTACATCGGTGCGGGAAGAAGGTGGGGTAGTTTTGATTTTTTGGTATGTTGTTAGGAACCATGGCAGTAGTCTTTGACCAAGTTATCAATTTAAAAAACCTTGTGCTGGCTTGGGGGTTAGCGAAAAACCACGATTTTTCCGGCCATTTTCCACATTTTGCTGGAAAGGTCAGTGAAGGAAGCATTTTACGACCAAAGGCACTATATTCATTCTTAAACTAGACAATATTTGCTACGATTTGTGACCAACCGCAGCTCTCTACAGTAAATAGTTTCCGAGATACAGGTTGTTGAAAAATGGCAATTTTTCCAAAATGTGCAAATTTTACGAAAACGTGTTTTTTGTTTGTTAAATATCGCCTGAAATATGCATCCTACCAAAATGTCATAAGAGATGAAGTTTTAGTACATTTAATTAGCTTTAATTTGGGACCAACCGGAGGTCTGTACCTTCATTAGCTTCTGAGATAATGACGAATAACCGAAAACTGTCGTAAGTGGGTTTTGGGAGAAGTGAAGCTATTAGGCCAGTCATATAAAGCATCCGAACCTACCTTAATTGTGGTAAACCTAATTGTTTTATATGTTGTTACGGCTCACCTAGATAGTATAAATCTAGATTTGCAACCCTCGTAAAGTTCATCATCAGGAGATACTGCCGAAAAACCACGAAATGTTTGCATTATTTTCATTTTGTCGCCCAAAAAGCACCGAAGAAAGCTTCTGACGATCACTTTTAAAGTGCATACAATTACCTACAATTTGAGTGGTACCGGAGCTCTGTAGCTTTAGTAGTTCCCCAGATACAGCCCCTAAAAGACGAGCTATTTTTTCCAAAAAGTAAAAATTTTAACTTTTGTCTATTTCGGAGCGATTTATTGGCCAAAGTACTTAATCCTACAAAAAAAAAAACAAAAATAAAAAAAAAAATAAAAATAAAGTTGTAGTAAATATTATTACCTTCATTTTAAGATCAGAGTGATGCCCTTAGGTATGAGTAGGAACCTACGTACGAAACGAATTTAAAACAAAGTAAGAAACGCCCAATCTGACACCGCGCGAAGAGCGGAAGCACGTTTTTCAGAACGTTTTCGGTTGTAGCTCAGGAACTGTTGGCCCGATTCCAAATTTCTTTTTTTCTCGTGAAAGCTGATTTAATTGCCCATCGCAGATATTCCGTGTGAAATTATGATTTGAGCTTTGATAAGGGTGGGGCGGGCACGGCAAAGAAGTGGCAAATTTCGAACAAACCGTGTTTCTTTGCTCATTTTTGCGTATAACCCGGGAACGGTTTGTCCGATCTTACCTTTCTTTTTTTAATCACAAAGCTGATTCTTTGTACATGCCCAACCCACCTTTGCTTTTTGATGTCCGCTATTATGTCCTCGTCGTTCATCTGACAGCTCCCTGTTCTTCCTAATCCTCCAGGTTCCGTTTTTACAAACGGGTCCGACGATTTTACGGAGTATTTTCCGCTCCCAGTTTTGCGACATTCGGATGCTGGCTTTAGTGAGGACCCAAGTTTCTGATCCGAATGTTTCCACCGGCCGGGTGGTTCTGTATTGGTGCGTCTGGATAACGATCTTGAACAGAGCAGCAATGCCGGTTTCCTGCAGCTTGATTTCATAGGTCACCTCATTATTTTCGAATTTTGAGGCCGATCAGAATTTTCGACCTCCGACACGAATATATTCCAAGAATAATAAACCCAAAACGTTCATTTCATGTCTTCCTCATATTTCAGAATGGTGGTGGAGATGTGTATTCCAAGACTTCGCCTACCAAGCCGGAGCTGTCGTTTGCGGCATCTTATCCGCAATGGTTGTGTGGTCCGAAGTGACTTTCTTCAACAAAAAACCGGTGCTCTCCCTGTTTGCTGTCTTCCTCAACTTGGCCAGTGACACCCACGACTATTTTACTATCGAGGTTGGTTTTCACGTTGAGGTAAACCGGTGAGTCAAGTACGGTTTGCAATCTGTTTTTTCTTTTTAAGCTGTTGTCAACTATAATCATCGCCTACCTTTGCTTCTGCGCCTACTCCACTGTGCTCAAGATAAGAGTCCTCAATTACTACTACTTGGCTCCTCATCACCAAACTGACGAGCACAGTTTAATATTTTCTGGAATGTAAGCTTACTCCTCCAAATTGCTTCTGTTATTTAGTTACGTCTGTGGCATGGAAGCTAATTTTCTCTTTTTTCTAGGATGCTTTGTCGTCTTACGCCTCCAATGTGTCTCAATTTCCTCGGATTAATTCACATGGATAATCACATCATCAAGACTCAGGATATGGAGCCTTATTACACACAGGTAATTTCGGTGTTGCCAAAAATTTACTTCAATGTTAGATATTGTTTTGGTTTATCAGCCTCTGAATGGACGTGTTTCTGGATTATTTTTTTTTATTGATAGAAGACTTTCAAATAACTCCGAAAATAGGTTCAAAACATAAATTACAAGATCGTACGAATTTATATAATTTATGGAAAATTTGAATTTTCGGTGGGAACGAGCGATCAGCTCCCATTGGTTGACGATTTGCCAGGTTGACCACCATAAAAAACCTGAAAAAAATTAAAAATGACAAAATCAAGTCAACATAAGTTTACTGTACACGATGACGTTCACACGGCCATGTTCGCGTTATGGGGTTATTATCACACTGTCAGAAACACCCACCGACCTGACGAGCTGTCTGAGCGGCCATTTTGTCAGAGCCGCCATTATGACGTCACACGCACGACCCCCCCCCCCCCCCTATCATCCCTCATCAATGAAGGCCCGTCAACCTACAAACGTTGTGGTTTTTTTTTCGTTCGCCTGGACGGGGCATTAATTGCATAATTGCATAAAGATATTATCTTTCCGAGCTGCCCAGTATAAAAAGCTTCCTCTTTTCCATTCTGGTGTGCCGTTGGCAGGTGTGGCAGGTTGTAACGCTCAAGTGTCGGGTACATTTCCAAATGCCGGTCGTCCATGGTTTCCTGCAGGTCACAGAGAGGACACAACGGGATTCACACCAATTCGATGCAAGTGGGCCTGCAGGTAGTCGTGTCCAGTTTTAAGGCGGAAATTGAGCCCCTAGCTCTTTCCTTGGAAGGTCTAGAAGGATAAGGTTGTTGAGAAGCGACTCTTTCCCTGTGCCGCTGTTTCGCCAAGATCCCTCAGGGAATCTACCTTTGTTGGCGAGCTGCTTCACCGTTGCCACGACATGCCCAAACGTTGCCTGGTCATCTGGAGGGGGCAATTCGCTCCCATTTTTCGCCAAAGTCTGCTTTTTCGTTGCCAGTTATTCCACAGTGACTAGCTCCCACCCGCTTCCAATTAGGTTGCTGACTTCGAGCCGTGTGGAGCGTTCGAGTTCACTTGGAGGTGGGTCGCCTGACGAGAGGAGTCAATGAGAAAATACACATTTCCGCCGATTAGAGCCGGTTAGGGTGGAAACTTTCTTGGCGGCTAGATTTACAGCCATCAGTTCAGCATCAAAGTTTGTGGAGTGCTGAGGTTGAGAAATTGAAAATTCAATAAGACCCTCAGAAAAGCGGCCAGCTCCCACACGCCGCCCCTCCCTGACCCATGAGCCGTCAGTGTATACATGGATCCACTGTGCTGCAGGGTATCTCATATGAAATGTCTCAGCAGCAAGGGCTCGCCACTAATTCGGGCTTAGGGCGTCTTTGTTAGGTACCGTTGTAACCATTTAGGGACAGATGAGCAGCGGGTGTATTTAGCTGGAAGTCAGAATGTCGCTCAGCCACAAAAAGCTCGCGTTCGGGTAATTGGAGATTGCATCTTTCTCTCAGCTCGCCTGTAGCAGTCAGTAGGGTTCGTTGGGTCTTCAATCTTGTTGATGCAGGTTGGTAATTTCTCCAGTGGTCGACAGGGAGTTTTTCCACCGTCTTGACTGTGTTCATGTCTCGTCGTTGGTTCAGAGGCTCAATGCCCAGTTGCAGTTCCATTGCAGCGATCGGGTTCGATTTCGCACCTCCCGTGATGGCCCTCTAACGGACAAAAATTTAACGCTAGCTTATCGAGCATTTAAAATAATGATTTTTAAAATTATATTAATTTAGATCGCGAAATTTAATTTTGTTTCTAGACTCTCTAAAATTTGTAAGTTTTCCCGACCCGGGAATCCAAGGTGGACTTTAAAATTGAAAACCAATATTAATCTTTGATTTTATTATGGAACTTTAAAAGATTCCAAATTTCTCTAGTTACTATGTTTACAGGTAGGTATAATTATTTATCGTTCGTAATTTTACTGACCGCTCCAGGAGTACGAAATTTATAAGAGTTCGGTAAATACCTGTCGAGTAGTCCGCTCGGGTGTACACGAGCTTTGGTTTTATTTTCCGCGGATTATGTTGATTCGGAACTCGCGGCGCGATCACTAAATGTTCTCGGATTTTAACAGTGTCTTTTAGGTTCTTACTGCACAGACCGATCTTGGACGTTCTTATCCACTCATTGAAAATAGACCACGAGCACACTGCGGTTACTGGTTTTATACAATTACCCGAGTGGGGGGTAATTGCGTGGGACTTGGAGATTGGTGGATGATCTCCATTTTTCAGATGAAAAGGAGAGTGTCTGGCTCATTATTGGTCACCAGACGACTCCACCTTCCTTCAGGGGGCCGCCTCCAGGGGTCGTCCAGGTTCACCAGAAGGTTGTTAACTTTCTGATCTAAGCGGGTTCTCACCGTGGTGTCCGCTAGATCTAGGACTCGTCTTACAGGTGTTGGATGATTCTCTGGCGAGCCCTTTCTGGTAAACCTTTGTCTTCTGGGACGTTCAACCTCTCATTTCTCGGAATATTGCGAGCGGAGGTTCGTTCTTGCTGATGTTGGCGTCTTGTCGTGGCTCCGCTCAGGTTCCTGCTGGTCGAGATATCTGCAGATGATGGATTTCTGCGCCGGTGTCGGTTCTCACATCCCACGGTGCGGTTGATTTTATTCTCGCCACGTCGGCGCCTGTTCGGTGGAATTTGTTGCCGCACGTGGCATTGTGTCGCAACCGAGGAATGGAGTGGATTTTGTGGGCGGAGCGACGCGATGTATTTTTATTAGAGGCGTGGTGGTTGATGTGTCATTTCGAGGTGCGACACCCTCAAGGCATTGTTCTGGACTTTATCCAGGATACTACATTTTGTTTTAGAGGTCTGATGTAGGAGGTGTACGTTTTCGTCAGCAAATCCTGGTTGGCGCCCCAAGTAACACCGGTAAGACGTTTCACGAGCCGCAGCCTAGACACGCCACTGGCAGCAAGCTTTTCAGCGTGCTTTCGCCAGGTAAGCCTCTGATTGAGAACAACACCAAGGTAAGTGGTGTTATTGTGACGTCATAATGACGGCTCCGACCATGTTGTATTTTCCCTACTCAACGCCATATCTACCTTTTCCCCATCACTTGTCGTCTGACAGCTCGTCGGCTCGCTGGTTGTTTCCGACAGTGTGTTCACCCCATGCAAACTTGCACTCAGTGGCGTTCGAGGAAATATGTTGAAATGGTTCCGTTCCTACCTATTTTTTTTTTTTTTCATTTTATTCAATAAACCAAAATTACGACTCGTAATTTACGAAGCAATCCACTCTTGATTGATTTAAAGTAAAAACTTAACTAATCAGTGGGGTATTTCCGCAGGTTATGGGACACATGGTCGTCCTGTCGATCATCTCTGATGGGTTCAACATCTATTTCCCAATGGCAGTGCTCGCCTTCTGCTTGGCCACGTATTTCAGCCTCGGGTCCCGCTTGTTGTCTCTTATTGGCTTCCAGCAGTTCTTAGACGACGATGAACTGACGACTGAACTTGTGGATGAAGGGAGAGAACTTGTCAACAGAGGTAGGATAAGTTTTCTATTGGGCCCGAAAGGACCCAATGTTACCAGAGTGAGATCTTCAGTGTTAATTTATGTTTGTACAGAGAAAAGAAAGCGGCAGAGGTCTGAAGAAGCTGCTGAAAGGAGGAGAGATCATCAAGAGCGTATACAGCGCCACGCTGTACAAGATCGGGATGCAGTTATAAGTATGTGGATAAACGAGTTCTTCCGGTTATATGACGTCTATCATTACATTATCCTGAAGAAAAAACGCTGCAAATTTTACACAAGGGTTTATTATTCTTTGATATAGGTTGCTTGTGCAGAAATTAAATTCTGTCAATGAAAAAAATTAAAAAAAAATTTTTTTTTTGGATTTTTATTTCAAAAAAATTTTTTTTTTTGGATTTTTTGTTCAAAAATGTGTTTTTTCAAAAATTCTTTATTTTTAACTCAAAAAATATTTAACATCCTGGGATCCTTCAAAAATCCCATTTTTAGCCCCATGAAAGTCCTAAAGATCGCCCCAGTGAAATCGGATCGTTCCGGGACCCCAAAAAATGGATTCTACGTCCAAAAATACTTCGAAAACGACACCTAACTCGATCCCATAGCTAAAAGCCTTCTAAAAACCCCTCCCGTAGCCCCATTATAGCCCCAGAGCGCCCCACGGGTTTGGGCGATCGGACTGAAAACCTTGCGGGCACAACTAGATGGTAAACCAAGTATTTTGTCAAAATTTCAGATTTTTTAAAAAATTCCTACTGCCCAAAACGGCCCGGACGGCGGACGGACATTTCGGATTTTGAATGTAGACCTCTTGAAACGGATAATGTAAAATTTTGAGGCCGATCGGAGTCGTCGACCCGCGTCGCGAAAACATAGGTGTATTATTCCAAGAATAATAAACCAAAATCGATAAAAATCAGCTATCGATATCTGTATGTCATCTCACAGGCTTGTCTGCACATTTTACCTGAAAATTGTTCTCATTTTGATTTCCCAGACACGGGGATGTTGCGTGACAGCACTTCGCGGTCCAACCTGCTCTCCGCCGCCGAGCCAATCGCCGTCTACCAAACTGAATCTCAAACGGACTTCAGGATACACCCTCCAATGGGTTTATTCGATGACATATGAAACACCTGAGTTGTGGTTCCATTGTTAGGTAGCCGTTTTTACCATGTTATTTTGATATGAATTAGTTTTTTGTTTAAGAGGTGCATCATCAAATTTTGGTTTATTATTCTTGGAATAATACACCTATGTTTTCGCGACGCGGGTCGACGACTCCGATCGGGCTCAAAATTTGACATTATCCGTTTCAAGTGGTCTACATTCAAAATCCGAAATGTCCGTCCGCCGTACGCCGTACGCCGTACGCCGTACGCCGTACGCCGTACGCCGTCCGCCGTCCGCCGTCCAGGCCGTTTTGGGCAGTAGGAATTTTTTAAAAAATCTGAAATTTTGACAAAATACTCGGTTTACCATCTAGTTGTGCCCGCAAGGTTTTCAGCCCGATCGCCCAAACCCGTGGGGCGCTCTGGGGCTAAAATGGGGCTACAGAAGGTGGTTTTTGAAGGCTTTTGGCTATGGGATCGAGTCAGGTGTCGTTTTCGAAGTATTTTTGGACGTAGAATCCATTTTTTGGGGTCCCGGAACGATCCGATTTCACTGTGGCGATCTATAGGGCTTTCATGGAGCTAAAAATGGGATTTTTGATGGATCCCAAGAAGTTAAATATCTTTCGAGTAAAAATTAAAGAATTTTTGAAAAAACACATTTTTGAAAAAAAATCGCCTCAAAAAATTTTTTTTGAAATATAAAAATCCAAAAAAAATTTTTTTTTTAATTTTTTTTATTGACAGAATTAAATTTCTGTACAAGTAACGTATATCAAAGAATAATAAACCCTTGTGTAAAATTTGCAGCGTTTTTATTTTTCGTTATGGGTCGAAGACTGTTAATTTCGAAATTTCAATTAGACTACTTGTAAATGGGTATTTTTCTTCTTAATATGACATAGCAGTAATTTATATTAAAATGTAATATCACAGCAAAATTTGCTATAATATCCAATATCGTAGCGAATTTTGCCTTCGTGAATCAACTACGGTAAACTTTAGTTTATTTGAATAGGTGTCTAAAATATATCTACAACACGATTTTCATGATCACGAAAATGACGGCAGTTGTTTTTCGTGGTGCACCAATCAATAGATGGTTTACTGCCCTTGTTGGCTCTGCCTAAAACCTACTTTCTTCCTTCCTCTTTCCTTCTACTTAGAGTGCAGGAGTAGACAGTTTGTCTGAGGAGTGAAAGCGCCTTTTGATAGTGTTTTGTTGCAGCCACATCGTCGTTTTAATTTGATGGAGGCAGAACGGAAGGGGTACTTGAAATAAGGAGACGCACGTAGTACATTAATTGAAAAATTGAGGACATTAGCCAATAATCGATAATTATTTTATTCGATAAAAACATTGATTGAATTGAAGAAAGTTGATTGATTGAAAGAATGGATGACGAATGGTTGAATGGATTTATTGAATGACTGATGATGTAATGAATGACGATTGATTGATTTAATTGAAAAATTTGGAAAATTAGCAAAATATTGATAATTATTTGATTAAAAAATTTATTTATTGAATGAATAATAATATTATTTAAGTATATTCAATTAAATAAGTATTATTTAATTATATTTTAATTGAAGAATGATGATTGTTTGAATTAATTGTAAATTGAATGAATGAATTCGATTAATCGAAAATGAAATAGTTACCTATTTGATTTGATCGAAAAAATTGACAAATAATTACAAAATTGGGGAAATTAGGAAAATTTTGATAATTAATTGATTTAATTTAAAAAAATGTTAAAAATCTGATTGAGTTGAAGAAAACGGATTGATCGAATAAGATGATTAAACTAATCGATTGATTGAAAATTTAATTTGATAATCATTTATTTTTTTGCAACAATCAATATATTTTTATTTATTAATGAAAAGAGTGAAAATCTACAACAACGATTTTATTTGATTGAAAAGTTCGACAATTAATTGAAACAAGCCATCAATTGAATTGAATAGAAGAGCGCAACCTTTCTGTTACTACGAAACCAAAGCCGTAACTAAGAATTCGTAACTTGACACACTAAGGTATCTAATGACCAAACTTTGTCGTCGGGATCGGCTGATCACAATGAGACCACCCGCATGAAAATCTGTTCAGCCGTTCGGGCGTGATGCTGTGACACACACAAAAAAAACACACCAAAAAAAAAAAAAAAAAAAACGTCGAAGACATGAGCGCACCTTTCCATTTTTTGAGGGAAAGGTTGCGCTAAAAATGGGGGAAATTAGCTACCATTGATAACACTGCTCTACAAAAAATAATCGATCTCATGCTTCAAGAGGGTCTGATTGTGGTCCTGGGGTTTTTCGAGGGTGCTGAATCCGAATCCGAGGTCCGTTTGGCCCATAGACGCCGAGGTTCCGCTGTACAGTACCCAAATGTTCACAAAACTCACTTAATTTCCAACTTCATTATTTTTCGATGAGCAGGTGCTATTCTTGCAGGAAAGTGAACGGTGAACACGCCCATATAATATATATTATATGAGGCCATGGATTCCAAAACTGTCTACGTGCGATTTTTCGATTTTTCAGGAAACACGAAAAACATGCCACAACTCAACCAATAAGCCGGGAGACGCGATTTCTTTTGCATTTGACTCATTTGGCATCACTAAATGAGAGCGAAAATTGTGAACCTATTTTAATTTAGAAGGAAGCCAGTAAATTGAGATTGAAAAATGAATGTAGACAGTTTTGACACGAACTGTCCAATGTAGAGAGTTTTGAAACGAACCCCAAAGTTTGGGAGCCAAAACCAGTGGAAAGGAGAGAGTTTTGCTTGATTTCAAAACTGCCGATTTAGCAATTTTTCAGGAAACACAAAAAACATGCCTCAACTCAACCAATAAGCCGGGAGACGCGATTTCTTTTGCATTTGACATCACAAAATGAGTGCGACAATTTTGAACTAATTCAATTAAGAAGGGAGCCAGTAAATTGAGATTGAAAAATGAATGTAGACAGTTTTGACACGAACTGTCCAATGGAGAGAGTTTTGCTTCGAACTGACTCATGAAAGTAGAGAGTTTTGGAATATAACCCAATTTTTGGGAGCTAAAACCAGTGGAAAGGAGAGAGTTTTCCTTGATTCTGAAGTCATTTTTCGATGGAGCGCGGGAAAATGCTTCAGAATCCACTGCTAACTCGATTTGGCCGAAAATGAATGTAGGCAGTTTTGGAATCCATGGCCTCATATGTTGATGGGTCTAAAATGCTTCCCTCATGTGTTTTTTGCCAAAAAAAAAAAAAAAAAACTACCAAAAAACGTGGTTTTTCTTCAATCATGAAGATTGTTGTTCACTATTCTGACGATTCTGCAAAACCTTCAATATTTACCCGAACCAAAAAAATTTCGCCGTATAATTGGTACATTTCTGCGTCGAATGCGACCAACCCCACCTCGCAATAGCGGATTTTTGGCGACTGTTTAAAACTGGGAATTTGGTGTTTTTGCCGAAACTTTAATTGGTTTAAAAAGGATTGAATTATTATTGATTGATTGAATGAATGATTGATTGACTGTTTGAAAGTGGATTGAAATCGATTCGATTAAAAAATTCGATAAATAATTAAAAATTGGGGAAATGAGCAAATAATTGTTAAGTTGTCATTTCATTATTAGATAATTTTTGACTCTTTTCACTGGACAGTGATTGCTCTGATTTCATTATTTTTTCTTTCTGTTACAATTATAACCTAGTTGAAATAGGCCTCACCTGCTTTGTGATATTAAATTGTTCCTTTGGTAGGTACTTAGAGTGTGGTACTTGTATTTTTTTTATAAAGTTTTTTTTCTTGCCGTTCATTGTCGGGGCGGTAGTTTTCTATGCTCGCCCAAATTTAAACTATGTAGATTTATTTTGTTGGGGGATGAATCGAGTCTTTATAAGCCTGTATTGCCGGGAACGTGCGTCTTGTAGATGTCGAGGTTTCAACATCGTGGGTTCCTCCTAATTTTGATCAGGGGGACAAATTTTGTCCGCGTCGAAATTGTGCCGTCCCACTCTGACTTGAGAGTGGCTTTGAGTTATTGCCATATAATTAGTGACTTAAATTATTATTTTCACTGTAGAATACCATTGTATTACCGAAGAAAACTGAAGACATGTACCATACGTCCTATGTAAGTTGCACATCAAAAATAGCTTTTAGATTCATCAATGTACGATGTACTGGTCTATATGTTATAGTTTCTTATTCACTACACCTTTAATCGAAATGTGCAATACAGTGAGTTTGGTTGGCTTTAACCAGGTTTATCTTGGGTATCTGCTTAACTAGTTGTTCTTATTTGAATAAATTGCATTGTCAAATCAAACTTTCATTAATCCTTTTTTTTTTAAAGGCTCTGAAATTCAAACTTGGGAATCACAATCTCGAAGCAGGGGGTACAAGCCCACCGTCATGGCTTGACGATGGTGTCCCTTCATCCTGACAGAATTTTGATCCCCAACGGTCCTCAAGTGGTCCGATTGTACGCGAGTGAACTTCAGATTCGACGCATCCATGTGTTGATGTCCTTAAGTCCCTTGGCCAGGTTTTATCTCATACACATGTCAACATGCCGCCGGAATTGCATGTTTTGCCGCTTTTTTTATTATTGTAATTGTCTGGAGGTTCAGCGAGAACTGTGAAAAGGAAAAAAGGACAAAAACCTTTTTGTAGACAGTCTCGAACTCCCCTGTGTGGACCCGGCGTTATAACCACTACACCATCGACGGCCCTTCATTAATCCTTAGAACCTTACGCGTGGCGAGGAAACGCCGGCAGTGATTTGACGGTTCGAGGTGGCAATTAAGGGGACGTCATTAACGTTTATTACTCGCTTGCAATCATCGTTGGGCGTTACGGTGGATACGCTGGATGAGCTCAGGTTGTTTTTCGGGAGGCCTTTTTCCTCAAAGGAGAAACAAATGAAATTTTGGGCTAAACTCAGATGGGCAGAAGGATTTGAAAGTGTTACCGGGCTGTGTTACTGTGAGGCTTATTTCGAGAGCGAATCAATTTAGTTTAATGCTTGATAAAAAAATTGAAACTAATGAGGTTCCATTTTAACCTTTCGCGACTGAGTCTTCGTGGGCACTGTTATTTTAAGGGTATTTGTAGACGGTTTCAAAATATTGCCTTCTTTTTGCTTGATATCTCGTCTCTGTCCCAGGCAGAGAATTCTTATTGCTTGATTTCTCGTCTCTGGCTCGTGCAGGCCACTTCTTTTTGTTTGATATCTCATCTCTGGCCCAGGGAGTCCACTGCTACTTGCTTTATATCTCCAGGCAGGCCACTTTTCCTCACCTGGTATCTTGTCTATGATCCTGAGGGCCAATTCTTCAAGATATCTCATCGCTGGTTGTGAAAGGGTTAATCCTCCACGTTGGTGACATTCTGTGCGTGTTGCTGCAAAAAGGGATGCAGGTCGATTGGGACGGAGTAAGAGGATTAGCCAATCTACGGACCCTAATGAGACCCATTTCATGGTTAAGGAAAGAAGGGTATCATAATGTGAACTGAGATGGGCCCCTGTGAGGGGGGGGGGGGGGGGGGCTGGGTGTGTGAATAAGGAATGGGCAGCCTCCTCTGTCCCGGGAGTAAAAGCGCTGCTCTATGAAGACGACCTGGTTATGGGCAACGTCAAGCCCCATTCCTGCATTGGAGACAGCCCTTAACATAGCTTAAGCCCTTATCAGCCCTTAACATATAGCTTTGGGACACCTCTCAGACTAGGGCAACAATTAATTCTGTTTAATTAAGAAAATATTTTTAAACAAATTGAAAAAAAAAACTTTTTTCTGAAAACGACACTTATCTGACCACCTGGGATCCTTAAAAAATCCCATTTTTAGCCTCATGAAAGCCCCATAGTGAAATCGGATCATTTTGGGATCCTTAAAAATGGATTCTACATTCAAAAATACTTCAAAAAAACGCTCCAAATTTTACACAAGGGTTTATTATTCTTTGATATAGGTTAGTTGCGCAAAAATTATTTCTGTGACAAAAGAAAAAATGTTGGAAAAAAAATTTCTGGATTTTTTTTTCAAAAACATTTTTTTTTTTTGGATTTTTTTTTTTTTTTTCAAAAATTCTTTATTCTTTACTCGAAAAATATTTAACCTCCTGGGATCCTTGAAAATCCCATTTTTAGCCCCATGAAAGCCCTATAGATCGCAACAGTGAAATCGGATCGCTGCGGGACCCCAAAAAATGGATTCTACGTCCAAAAATACTTCGAAAACGACACCTGACTCGATCCCATAGCCAAAAGCCTTCAAAAACCCCCTTCTGTAGCCCCATAGCGCCCCACGGGTTTGGGCGATCGGGCTGAAAACCTTGCGGGCACAACTAGATGGTAAACCGAGTATTTTGTCAAAATTTCAGATTTAAAAAAAAATTCCTACTGCCCAAAACGGCTCGGACGGCTGACGGACATTTCGTTTTTGTAATCCTCTGGAAACGAATAATGTCAACTTTTGAGGCAGATCAGAATTTTCGACCTCCGTCGCGATTACATACGTTTATTATTCCAAGAATAATAAACCAAAAGTGGCGGAAAAATAATTTTTGAGGAAAAAAAAAAAAAGAAAAGACTTCCACGATGTGGATATTTATCAAAAGATGTTCAGAACGATTTGAATTGCTGGCCTTGATGTCATGAGGGGTCCGACCTATGTCCGACAATGAGGCCGACAACTTTTGATTATTTTGAGCAAAAAAAAATCGATTTAAAATTGAAAAGCCAAAAAACGTTTCAATTTATGTACGGGTTTCGAAAAATAAGGAGAGACCTAAGCAAAGCAAAACATTGATTTTTTTGTCGATTTTAGAGGGGTGCACGACGTTACTCAAACTATTGGAATAACTTCGGACACATAAAATGTAAAAAAAAAAAAAAAAAAAAAATGTATTCATGGGTCAGAGACGTAAAGGATTCGATTTAAAAAAAAAATTCTAATCCTGTATGCTTGATAATCACGGAAAATCTCGAAAATCGTCTGAAGTTACTCCATTTTACGGTATAAATTATAATATAATTTAATAACTTACTAGCTGCTCCAGCTCGCTTTGCACGCCTACGCGCCCCCCCTGGACCCCCCCAGTGGGTGAGTAGCATCGATGGATACGTTGGAACCGCAACATGAAGGATTTCCCAAATTCACAGAATTGCAGTGCTCGGTTGGGACAGCTTGAAACATAATAATTATTATAATTCAATATTATTATAATATTGATAATTATTATTATCAATTATTATAATCAATAATTATTATGATAATTATTAATATTAATATTAATTATCAATTATTATTATGATAATTATTAATATCAATAATTATTATAATTCAATATTATTATAATATTGAAACATGTCTCATGTAGAATAATAAAGTTGAAACATGTTTCAATATTATTATTATGTTTCAAGCTGTCCCAACCGAGCACTGCAATTCTGCGAATTTGGGAAATCCTTCATGTTGCGGTTCCAACGTGTCCATCGATGCTACTCACCAATAAGCATATGCCATTGTATCAAGACTGAACTTCTAGGTGTGAAGTCGAAAATTTTCCTCGGCCTCAAAATCTATCATTATTATACATTTCAAGATGTGCAGATCGCAAAAATGAAATGTCCGTCCGCCGTCTGGGCAGTAGGATTTTTTTTTAGTTTGACAAAATACTTGGTTTCCATCTAGTTGTGCCCGAAGGTTTTCAGCCCGATCGCCCAAACCCGTGGAGCGCTATGGGGGCTTAAAAGGGGCCTCCTGTTACAGGTTTTCGGGTACGATATCGAACGTGGTGTCGTTTTCGATGTATTTTCGGACGTAGAATCCATTTTTCGGGGTCCCACATCCGCGAACAAACTTTAAAAGAAAATTTTGAAAATCTTAAAAAAAATTAAATTCAACGTTGTTTTTATTGATATAGAACTAATTTTTGGATAATTTATATCAAAGAATAATATGCCCTTTGTGTAAAATTTGTAGCGTTTTTTTGCTCTGTAAAATTAAAGTCCAACTTCCTTCTGCTGTATAATATACAGAATATTATTATGATCTGGTGATGATTCTCTCTTCTTGGTGTGACAGAACGATGTAATGATATTATTTACGTGGTTTCTGGTCAAAATGTCTGGTGTGCGTCAGAGGAATGTGTTGTTGTCTGTTGCTTCTGTGTAGTTTTCACTCAGAGGTTGTTTGTTTCTGATCTGTGGAATTGTTTTGTACCCCTGAAGGTGGTTTATGAATAAAACGAAACTAAAGTGTTTTGGACTGAACCTCGCGACCCCCGCAACAACATTTTGAGGCCAACTTTGTTTGCTTAGCACCTACCGAGCAAATTTCACTCAGTTGATCTTTCCCCAAGACCCAACCAAGTGGGTTTGAAAGTTAGATCCGGTGATCAAAAATCTTTCTGGTATAAAAAAAGGATAGAAAACATCGTCTGCATGTCCATCCGGATCCGGTCACCGTAGAAGGGAGCCGAAGAGGGTTCGATGACCGGTTGGCAACGTCCGAACGGAGAAAGAGAATCCGCAGAGTTCGGGGTGAAAGCCGTCCGACGGAACAGCAACCGGCGACCTTGCGAGGAATCCGTTCTAAGGACATTCAACTCACCTTTCACACAGGACCGTCCCGGCACTCTCACGGAGAAGCCGGTATCTCTCGAGGGCGGCTGTCGACGGGACGGAGACACAAAAAAGAGGGAGAACCCACGTGGTCCGGACTGGTCATCTGGGCCGGATCCGGCTTCCAAGGCAGCTGCAGGGGGTCACTCAGGGATCTCGATCCCGGATGGTTTTTTCGCTCCCAACTGCCAATTTTTCTCTTCTCCTTAAATATAATGACCTGTCAATAATAGGAGCATGTCGATAAGGTGCCACCACCCTGCAAAACCTCGTAAGACCGATTTTGGGCCAAATAAAGGTTTTGGGTTTTCTGGGAAAATTTGAGGCTCGATTCATCGTGCAAAGTTTCGTCAATGTACGGCACTGATGTTTGTACGGTGAGAAATGTCTTCTCAGTGTTCGGTTGAAATACGGCGATTTTTTCTACCGAGTCGGCCTACCAGACATGTCATAGGGGGGGGGGGGGGGGGGGGGGGGGGGACATCCCCTCAAAATGCGCGCAAACCGGCGCATTTGCGCTCAACTTTCTCTTTTTTTTAACTTCATTTGTCCAGAAACACAACAATGCATAGACAATAATTGTCACACAGATATAGGAATAGTATATTAGGTATATTAACCTCAGCTATCAATAGAAGACACCAACAACAAAGATCTAACTAAATTTTTCCCCTTCAGGTCAACATCAGATCATGGATATGTCTTTGGTAAATATCACAAACTCCATCGTGTGATGTTTAACCTAGCAATGATTTTGTTTACTGGTATCGCGTTGCATTAAATGTGGCAAAAAAAAAACAAGCCATCAATTGAATTGAATAGATGAGCGCAACCTTTTTGTTATTACGATATATTTAATGAGCGAGAGAAACTAAGAAACAGTAGGTATCTAGCGACCAAACTATGCCACACAACACATCATCCACGTGATGCTCATTACGTAAACAACTGCACCCTAACGACCGATGCGTAATAAAACCTTATGCCGATCAGAGGTAACGAACGGCTCAGGCTGCAAAAATCGTTTTGGAGTCGTTGGAATCAGCCTGAAAAGCTCATTCCATAGATCCTTGTACCAACGAAATCGGACAAAAACTTCCGTCCCCCTTTTGAGGCCTCCTTAGTTACACATCAGAGATAAACAACTTTCGTCGTGAAGGACCTCCCGAAAACCGATGAAGAGGATGAGGGAGGAAAAATCAAGGTAGCCTATAACCACCCCCCGAACTCGCTGATCACAATGAGAACACCCTCATGAAAATCTGTTGAGCCGCTCGGGCGTGATGCTCTGTACACAAAAAAAAAAAAAAAAAAAACATACATGTCGAAGAGGTGAGCGCACCTTTCCATTTTTTGGAAAAAGGTTGCGCTAAAAAAGTGTCGCGAAAAATTCCTTGACGGGGGTCTTTTGGCTGGGGAGCCAAAAGACAATGTCTGGATATGTCATATCCATGTCAACAAAACCAAACCTAGCAAGGCTTGCATACGAGTCTGCAACACATTAGGACATTTGATGTCTTTAGTTTGCTCTTTTTAGTTCACGTGCCAAAGTAAAGACATAAAATGTCAATAACCTGTCTGGAAGGCTCTACGAGGGATGTAAAAACGTGTAAGGCCCAGCTTTCGGCGTGTAAATCCTTGTAAGTCTGGAAGAGGTAAGGTCTAGAACTGGGCCTCAACCGACGTCTGTATGGGTCGGTTAACTTCTTGGGTTTAATGGTTGATAACCGTCTTTCATGGCTATCACACATTCAAGCGCTTTTGCCAAAATTGTCGTCCTGCATCTACATGATTAGGAGATTGAGGGGCGTTGTGTCTGATGCAGTTCTTCGTTCGGTATATCATGCATGCTTTGCAAGCAGGGCCAGTTACTGTATCATTGCATGGGGAAATTCCAGTCATGCCATCAGGGTCTTCAGGCTCCAGAAGCGGGTGATCAGTATAATCGCCGGTCTCTCTTGGAATGAAAGTTGTCGGGGCACTTTTGTGCGTCTGGGTATTCTAACCATTCCCAGTTCCTATGTTTTGGCGGCTCTGAACGCAGTCAAATCATGCTTGTCAAACCTTCCCATGGTTTCCGATGTTCACGAGCCTTACACCCGCTCCCGAGGGAACCTTGCCATTCCATTTACCCGTCTCAGTGTGGCCTTGAGGAATAACCCAATTCAAGTGGGTTCTCGTCTTTTCAATGCCCTGCCAAATCATATACAACAGCTCCCTGATAGATCCTTTAATAACGTAATAAAATCACATCTTCTCAAAGCCGAACTCTACTCTTTGGAGGAGTTTTTCGGTATTTCATGGAGCGATGTGACTTGAGTTGGGTGGATCGTGGATGGGGAAGCCTTGTCTCATCTGTTTTCATGTTTCTACTTACGTACTGAGTTATTTTAGTTTGTTTATATGACCACATCTATCATGTACCATTGTTTTATTTTGCCCTGTACTATGCAATTGCCTGATGTATTTCGTGTTTGTACCAACTCATTTTTGACGTTTGCTGTGTCATATTGGCCTCTGCAAATAAAAAACCTTGATTTGATTTGATTTGATTTGAAGAGTTCTTGAAAAAACCCTCGTAGGTAACTATATCCCAAAACAGCAGTTTATTTTTGAATTATGCGAATGTCGGACCACCCTAAATTAATAATTTCTACTGAAGGTTTCTCATAAACATTGGTCTATTTGAAGTGCTACGGTCATCGCAAACCGTCACTACTTATACTGTTTTTAGTGTCTCCTGTAAAATTTTGATTTTGGAACATACCGACCGTATACCTGCATAACCATATAAGTTAAATCAAACTTTTATAGGATACACTAAAAATTGCATAAGTAGTGACGGTTGCACTTTAATGCGACCAATGAGAAACCTTCAATAGAAATTATTAATTTTTTAAAGTTTTAGTTAATTTAGAGTGGTCCAATATTCGCATAATTAAAAAATAAACTGCTGTTTGTGGACTTGAGAGGCTTTTTTCAAGAACTCTTCCAGACTTACGAGGATTTACACGCCAAAAGCTGGGACTTATACGTTTTTACAACCCTCGTAGAGCCTTCCAGACAGGTTATTTCAACCGAACACTGAGAAGAAATTTACCCAGAAAACCTAAATTTCGTCAAAAATCGGACTTACGAGGTTTTGCAGGTATACGAGGTCATTTAATGAAAAACTAGGTAGGTAAACTTACTTACACTGGTATGTTTTTCTTTTCTATATCCAATCTAAAATTAAATTACTATAATATGCCAATAATTGGCATATTAAATAATAAATTAGATAAATTATTTATCGGGCTATTTCTAGAATAACTTATTCTATAAAAAAAAAAAAAAAAAACGCTTCAAATGTTACACAAGGGTTTATTCTTCTTTGATATGCTACTTGTGCAGGAATTTAATTCTGTCAATAAAAAAATTTTAGAAAAAATTTTTTTTTAGATTTGTTTTTTAGTTGAAAAATATTTGACCTCCTGGGATCCTTAAAAAATCCCATTTGTAGCCCCATGAAAGCCCTATAGATTGCAACAGTGAAATCGGATCGTTCCGGGACCACAAAAAATGGATTCTACGTCCAAAAATACTTCGAAAACGACACCTAACTCGATTCCATAACCATAAGCTTTCAAAAAACCCCTCCCGTAACCTCATTTTAGCCCCATAGACGAGTTTGGGCGATCGGGCTGAAAACCTTGCGGGCACAACTTGATGGTAAACCGAGTATTTTGTCAAAATTTCAGATTAAAAAAAAAAAAAATTCCTACTGCCCAAAACGGCCCGGACGGCGGACGGACATTTCGATTTTAGAATCTAGACCTTTTGAAACGGATAATGTCAAATTTTGAGGCCGATCGGAGTCGTCTACCTCCGTCGCGAAAACATAGGTGTACCTACCTATTATTCCAAGAATAATAAACCAATAATGATCTAAAGGCGTTCCTGTGGGGCCCTCAGCCCTGAGTACAATAACCTCACTTCCTTTGGATAATAAGCCATCCTGGCACTGCCTTCCCCTCTCCAATTACGTCAAAATTAAACACCGCCGTATGGGATTTAATAACGAATCTATATTAATTTATGCGGCATTTCATGGTCACTAACTCGTAAAAAGGTCTAATTAGATTACCAGTGGCTTATGACTAATATTGCCCGGTTTGCCCTACCGGAAAGAAGAGCAGTCCAATTTTTACGGAGAATGCGTGAGCGAAATCGTCCACACAGGTGCATAATGAATTTGTAATTTTAGACTATGAAGAGAAAAGAAAAAAAATTGAGCGGTGGGGCGTGAGCAGACGTCTCACCTGAGCGGTCCTTGAGCTCTTGATGAGCCCTGTGTACAGGCCCGGATTAACGGGGGGGCTAGGGGGGCTATAGCCCCGGGGCGCACAACCCAAGGGGGCCACTTCGCCACCGTTGATTTTTTTTTTTGGTTGAAAATTAACAAACCGTTTTCCTTATTCCTATGCTGATCTCCAAAAAATTGTTTTCCTGAAAAAGAGGGAGGTGAACGGAAAGTTTAAAGTTACCTAACTTCCACTTACTATACTACTCGAAAACCGGAACACCTCATGGAGTCGTCTATGTCTATACTCCCAACGCGAGTTATAGACCCCACGGATTTTCCACGCGGTGGTTCAGAGTTTTGTTTTGGTTCATTAAAACAAAAATATTTGTTAAATTTTTGGTTTATTATTCTTGGAATAATACACCTATGTTTTCGCGACGGAGGTCGATGACTCCGATTGGCCTCAAAATTTGACATTATCTGTTTCAAGAGGTCTACATTCCAAAACGAAAATGTCCGTCCGCCATCCGCTGTACAGAGCTTCTTAGGTTGTGTCTAAGGCCATTTCTGGCCCATCACAATCTTTCTCATACCTTCTCCTCTCTTTCTTCCCCCAGAGGAAGTGCACTTATCGTTGCTTAAATCTTCTTTCTTCTACCTTGTTCTTCAGATCTACCCTAAGGGGAGTACAGTGGGCCCTCCCGTCCCCTCCAGCGCTAGCCACACTATTCTGGTGTGCCTGGGTTGGACCAATGTTGAGGCGCTGGGTTTTAAAGGAGGTCGTTGGCTCGAAATTCTTTGGGACAGGAGTCATCGCAGTGGACCTACCTACTATTCCACCTCTTCTTGTAACTTGTGGTATTCGGGTCGTTGGTGGCTGCGGAATGCAGCAGACCGTACCCTACTCTTCTACCTCTTCTCGTAACTTGCAATTTTCGGATCATGGGTGGTTGCTCTCTCCACGTTTACTTGTCTGGTGGAGGGCGAGCACTTCTACAAAATTTCCTCCCCTCCCTAATACTAACACGACCAGCCTAGACAAAAATAAAATCTGAACACACATACAATGACACACACTGAAATTGAACCCGCATACAATGACGTCCGCCATCTGCCGTCCAGGCCGTTTTGGGCAGAAATAATTTTTTTTAATCTGAAATTTTGACAAAATACTCGGTTTACCATCTAGTTGTGCCCGCAAGGTTTTCAGCCCGATCGCCCAAACCCGTGGGGCACTATGGGGCTAAAATGGGGCTGTGGGAGGAGTTTTTTTTAAGGCTTTTGGCTATGGGATCGAGTCAGGTGTCGTTTTCTAAGTATTTTTGCACGTAGAATCCATTTTTGGGGGTCCCAGAACGATCCCTGTGGCGATCTCTAGGCTTTCATGGGGCTACAAACGGGATTTTTGAAGGTTCCCAGGAGGTCAAATATTTTTCAAGTAAAACAAAATATTTTCGAAAAAAAGGTTTTTTTGAAAAATAAAAATCCCCCCAAACAAATTTTTTTTTAAAATTTTTCTCAATGACACAGAAATAAATTTCTGCACATGTTACCTATATAAAAGAATAATAAACCCTAGTGTTAAATTTGCAGAATTTTTATTTATTGTAAAAAGAAACTTAATTGTAAAATTGTAAGAAGAAAGTTTCTTCTTCTTAAGAAAAAAGTATTTTTTCTTAATTGTAAAAATAGATTGCCCTGCATTCGGAGTGTTTTTTGACTGTTTTGACCCAGTTTTAGGTTGTGAAGCGACAGACGCTATTTTCTAGTGGTTTTTACGTGATACTCCTGGCCAGAGGATCCACTTTAATATATATGTATATGTATATATATAAAGGGGGCCCCTTGTAAGTCTCAGCCCCGGGGCCCACGAGAGGTTAATCCGGCGCTGCCTGTGTAGAAAACAAATGAAGAGGGTTCGATCAAATGAAATCAGCTCAAATGTCATATTCTGCCATCCCATGACGATCCAAAACAAGTTGACGCTTTACAATCAGGTCTTCAAGCGATTTTGGTCCACTGCTCGTGGGGCACTGCTCCGAGCAAGCACGTCATCCAGTGTGTTAACTAGCACTCAGACTTATGTCTGAGGTTATGTTGGCCTCATATATTATGGTCGACATAAGAATATAAAGCTCCCGATGCCTGACAAATTCTCCTGTTTTGATAGCCCAGACCAGTTTGTGCGGGGCCAGCTGTGAGATCTCATGTGCATCCTGACGTTCGGTAGGGTTTCTTATCCCTAAACCTCCTAATCGTGGAGGTACCTCGGCTGAGGAGGGTGCTCTTACATCTAATATATGAATGGTCTAAAATAACTCCTTCATTTTATGGTATAGGGAGGTGGGGGCGAAAGTTCGAATTTTTTAAAGTGAAACTTTAATTACATCGTCACAAACTTTTTCGTCTGTGTCGCATGTCGCGTTACACTGTGTAATGGTGGTGTCGCATGTCGCGTTACACAGTGTAATGGTGGTAGACTCCACGCTACCCCGCCTCAATGGTAGAGCCTAGAGACGGCGTTTTTTCCGTCGGGTTTCTGTGTTGGTCGTAGATGTGTCGAAGGCCATATTTGATTCGTCGAAATTCGTCTTTCTTGCGCGTTGTCCCACGTTTTTTCATTTTCCACTCGCGCCAAAGGCCGTTTAGGGGGTCGAAAAAATTACGAAGAAATACGAGCCGTATAGATCAGACCTGGAGGAAGACGTCAGTCAAATCGTAAAGCGGAATTTCGCCCGGGAAATTCTTCGAAATCCCCGTCGAAATAATCGTTTTTCTCGCGTTTGTCCCACGTTTTTTCGGGTTCAAAAATACCCAGTAAGGAGCCGTTTTTTGGGTATGGTATCCGCGAGCCAAATGCGCTTCAATCTATGGCGAATCAGATTCCGAAGTCGGATTTCAAAAACACCGAGGGGGGAGGGGGCGAGTTTGCGGTGAGAAGCGAGTTCCTTCATCGTTTTAATTCGCGCGGGGTGAGCAGGCGGGTGAGGCTTGAGTTGAGTGGCTGCCGAACATCAGTGAGCTATTTATTGAGACTCTAACAGATTGAAAAATGCGGGCATCATTTCCTGAAACTTTCTCGCTAGGCTCGCCTCAGTGGTAGTAGGTACCAACTTCGGGCGTGGCTGCCGAACGTCAGTGAGCTATTTAACATTAATTTTGATTTTCGCGATTTTTGAACGAACGAATTGGCCAAGTTCGTTTTTTTTTTTCATTTATGCCCTGTAGATTAGGATGTTGATCACATCCTGTGTGAATTTCATTAATTTTTGGACAAAATTAAGGGAGATATAGCCATTTTAGCAAAAACTCAAGCTTCTTATACCTACTTCAGAAGGTATAAGGTATAGGAATCACTCGGTTTTATCATACAATCACTTCCGATTTTCGGCCGATGTCGCGGGTTTTAGCCGTTGCGACTGTGTTATGATACGTCGGGTGATCGACATCCCTTCCACGATTCCCTCAAGTTGTCTCCGACGGTTGAGAAAACTCTGGTGCAGATCTTGAAGCAGGTAATTCTCTCAGAGCGGGCTGAAGATTCAACCGGCATGATAACGTTCTGCGGTACCCGACCAGAACGAGCAGGTGGAAATCAGGCTTTTGTAACAATGAATGCACCTGTTAATGAAATGATAATTGGGATTCCAAAGCTCTTCTTCTGCAAGTAAAAGTCAATAACGGACAGGGAAAATGTTTATAATTATCAACATCATCAAAAAGTTTATAAACTTGAGGCGTTTTTTCTATCTGAATCTGAATTCCATCAATTAGGTCGGGTTAAAGAACTGTAAAGCAAAGTATAAAATGGGCCTTATTGTGGATGTACAACTTATCGGACCATGGCTTATTAAAGGTACTTCTTGGTCCGTTGATCTGCCTAACAGGCGGTACGTCGCACGCACTCCCCCCCACTCTCGGACTCAAAAAAATCGGTGGGGTTTTGCAAGTCTTCGGAGGAACCGAAATGTTAGATCCGTTTAGAAACTCGAACTGTGAAGAATGAAAGATTTTTCGAGGGAGTGAGAGTTCGGGGGGAAGGTTGCATGAATGAAGAGGTGCTCCGAGCGTGCAGGGAGAGGTGGACGCCGACTTTCATATCCTGGTTAGTCGGACGCGGGGTGTTGTGAAAGATCAGAAGCCGTCGGAAACGGACTTGGGCCTTTCTGAGGATGAGATGTGTCAAATCCAGTGCCCAACGTTTCGTAGGGAAGTCGCGGAAATCGGAAAGACGCTCGCGGTTTTCAAGTGACTTTGTAGTGACTTTCAAGGTGACGCGTTTGGCTGCCGCCGGATTCGAATCAGGTAAGTAAAAGTCAACAATTTAAAGCAGACCTGAAAATTGTCCATCTTTAATTTTCGGATTTGTGTGGCTCACGTTGAAAATATCTGACAGTCCCATTGTGGTAATTGGTTATTATATGTTTTACGTTGGTATGTTTATATGTATGTAGGCCTACTGTAGCCAGTTAAGATGGTAAACCTACCTAATAACGAATCGGTGCGTGGTCTATTTCTCAGAGGTGAAAAACGGCAGTTTGATTACGAAGTTGAAATCACAGCGTCAAGCGTGTCCAAGCTAGGAACCCATGGTTGCCTAACCTGGAGAGCACACAAAGAAATGAAACACCCCTTTTAAATTTTAACCAATCTTAACCTTCATTAAAATATATTCAATCTTTCTGACAAAAGTAGCCATGCTGTTCAGCCCACAATGTAATTACAGACAGAATGACTCAATATCACTGTAGATTTCAACATCACATCGTCCATAAAATGAAACACCTCTAAAAAAAAAAGTTACCCTATTTCAAAAACTTTATTAAAATATAATATTCAGTCTTTCTGGCAAACATAGCCATGCTAACCACTGTTAGGTTTCAACGTCACCTCGTCCTTCCACTCCAGCCAGTGGAACCTAATTTTCGCATCTAGACATCTGCAAACAGTCTAATTTTTAACAACCAACTGCTAGGTAACAACAGTTTTTAACAACAATTGTGTCCATGCTAGGGCACCTGTCCAAGGTGGGGCTAATTCGCATTTTGAAATAAACCCTTTAATTTAGGTAACCAGTTGCAAGGCCAGCAAAACCAAAAGGCGTAATCTATTATAGGTATCAGAGCTCCAGCCCGAGGAGGAGGAGAACAAGGAGAATGCTCATTTTTATTCTAAGGCACTTCCAGATGTCGGAAAAATCCGAAATGGGCCTTAAAAAATCCAGTTTGGCGAGCATAGTGCGATAGTGGCGTATCTAAGCTCCTAAAGTGGATAAAACCGGAATAAACGTTTTCTAAAAAATTAAAAAAAAAAAAAAACCAAAAATCGTTTTGGCGAGTGGATGACGAGAAAAATATGAAACCACCAAAAGAGTTGCTCCACGTGGAGCATCTAAGATCCAAAAGTGGAGCGAAAATCAGGGGTTGGAGCAGTTGACTGGGATCTGGGATGGCGGTGGGCCAAGGAGTGACGGAAGGCTACACGCCTACCTCCCCCCCTCCCCCTCCACACAAAAATCTGTATTTTTCAAGACAAAAAACCACACAAGTTGGGAAAAGAAGTTGTTGGGTCTGAAGCCTGGCGGGATACGGTCGGGGGTTGGCTGGCGTAGCCAGCAGGGGATGGCCCCCTAGTCGGTGACTAAAGTCTCAATCAATGCCTACAACAACAACAACAACAACAACAAAAACGCTGCAAATTTTACACAAGGGTTTATTATTCTTTGATACAGGTACGTTACTTGTGCAGAAATTTAATTGTGTCAATGAAAAAATTTAAAAAAATTTTTTTTTGGATTTTTATCTCAAAAAAATTTTTTTTTCAAAAATTCTTTATTTTTTACTCGAAAAATATTTAATATCCTGGGATCCTTCAAAAATCCCATTTTTAGCCCCATGGAAGCCCTAAAGATCGCAACAGTGAGATCGGATCGTTCCGGGACCCGAAAAAATAGATTCTACGTCCAAAAATACTTCGAAAACGACACCTAACTCGATCCCATAGCTAAAAGCCTTCAAAAAACCCCCTTCCGTAGCCCCATTATAGCCCCATAGCGCCCCACGGGTTTGGGCGACCGGACTGAAAACTTGCGGGCACAACTAGATGGTAAACCAAGTATTTTGTCAACATTTCAGATTTTAAAAAAAATTCCTACTGCCCAAAACGGCCTGGACGGCGGACGGACATTTCGGATTTAGAATGTAGACCTCTTGAAACGGATAATGTCAAATTTTGAGCCCGATCGGAGTCGTCGACCCCCGTCGCGAAAACATAGGTGTATTATTCCAAGAATAATAAACCAAAATTACACAATTTGGGAAAACAAGTTGTTGGGTCTGAGGCCAGGTGGGATACGGTCGGGGGTTGGCTGGCGTATTCAGCAGGGAGGGCCCCCCCTAGTCGGTGACTAAAGTCTCAATCAATGCCTACAAAAAAAAATAAAATAAATAAATAAATAAAAATAAATAAATAAAAAACTAAAAAAACAGCCAAATACCTTTTGAGACATTTAGAGTGGGGACGACAAAACAAAACAAATTATCTAACGTGAAGAAGGCAACTACACCAATCAAACGGCCCCTAAGAGTTGAACATTACATCGATTAGTGGTATAGATTTGCATGTTTTATAATACCTACATCATGTACCTATGATAGGTACATACTTTTTTAAAGTAATATACTTATTATTCTTTAATATAGGTTGAAATTGTGCAAAAATTAATTCTGTGTCAATAAGAAAATATAATTGGAAAAATAAAAATAATAAAATAAATAAATCAATAAAAAAAATTTTTTTGTACAATATTTGGACAGAAGTGGGACCTCGACAAATGGATTATGGGTCCAAAATTGCTTGGAAAACGATAGCTCAGTTGACCTCATTGGATTAGACCTCTGCACCGTCGGCAAAAACCATAACTCCTGTGTTCCTTCAAAAATCCTAACTGTAGCACCATTAAAGCCCTAGAGATCCCCACCGGGACTCGGATCGTTCTGAGACCCCGAAAAGTGGATTCTACGTCCAAAAATACTTCAAAAACGACACCTATCTCGACCCCAAGGCCGAAAACTTCCGAAACCCCCTCCCGTAACCCCCATGACGCCCCACGGATTTGGGCGATCGGGCTGAAAACCTTGCGGACACAACTAGATGGTATAGTGATTATTTTGTCAAATTTTCAGATTTTAAAAAACATTTCTACTGCTCAAAACGGCCCGGACGGCGGACGGACATTTCGGATTTAGAATGAAGACCTCTTGAAACAGATAATGTCAAATTTTGAGGCCGATCGGAGTCGTCGACCCCCGTCGCGATTACAGAGGTGTATTATTCCAAGAGCAATAAACCAAAAGATCCGCCATTAAGTAACTTACACTCATTTTTCCGGTCTAGCTGGAAATGATCAATGAGCAGAAGAGATTTCTTCACAGGTACATCTGTGTTTAGACCTATGAGGGTAAATAAAAGTCCAATCAGGCGTAAAGTTGCACAGAGATCCAGATTCAGAATGTGAACACAACCGGCGAACGAGCTCCGCCGACCGGTCGAGTTGGGAGAAAGGTGACACTACTGCTTCCTACGTAGGCGCTGCTTTCTTTTATCAGAGCCTATAAATTCTGCTTTACTTACCTGTTAACTTCAGGATACCGCCCGCTGGCCAGAAATATTTTAGAAAGCTGCATCCGCATTGTTATCTGGTTGTTAATAGATATCGAAGGTATGCATCAAGAAACATAACAACAAAGGTTGCAGTAAACTGAGGCAATGCACAAATTAAAAAAAAAAAAAAAAAAAAAAAAAGGCAAACACAAATAGAACAAACGCATGTTTGGCACGGCGATGTACAAATAAATGGTTTAGGATCACTTGAAATTATCTATAGATTAGATACCTACCTTATAAGGTAAACGCTGTAGTAGTCGACACCTTAAGGAAATTTTGACATGTTTTTCTCTTTCCCTCTCACAAAATCGAGTTTTCCCACTTTTTCAAGCTTCACACAAATCCCTTCTCTATACAATGCAATAGTGCATTTTATTAAAATTTGAGCATAAATGGGGGGAAAATTTGTTCTTCGAAAGTGTGTTTCAGCGCCAGTAGTCGACAGGGGTTATGCACTAGTGGTCGACATACGTGCGTTGGGATTTGCATCAGTTTTTGGTTTTCGGCTATTTCCACCTAGAAGAAAGCGTCTGGACGAAAAATCCATTCCATGCTTTTTTTAAAGAGGAAAAAATTCGTCTACTGTATTGGGGACTACTGACTCAGAGCAGATTACAGAATAGATAGATAGATTCAGTAGTCGTCACCCCCTGTCGACTACTAAAAATAAGCGTTTTTTTTTGCACCCATAGTCGACATAGCCGGAAAACAGTCAAAAATCGTTAAAATGGCAAATATTTTGGATAACATAAACTAGAAAACGCTGAAAATTTTACACTGAGGTTTATTATTCTTTGATTTAGGTTACTTATGTATTTCTAAATTTAATTCTGGGTCAATGAAAAAAAATTTCTTTCTTGATTTTTTTTCCAACAATTTTTCCTTTTTTTTCTTGAAAAATATTTGACCTCCTGGGATCCTTCAAAAATCCCATTTGTAGCCCATGGGCACCTCAGGATAGAACACATATTAACCTGGCTTTCTGGCGTATGGTTGGAGACTGGGACGGAGGAACCTGACATGTAACGAAGCACTGTGTCCACTACTTTGGAAGGTTTGTTACATCTGCACTACAGGTTTTTCCGTGCACCCAGGTTGACAATAACTGGTCCCTAATGGTAGGGTGTTTTCTTTTCTTTTTTTAAGAGCCCTGATGATGGTTAAATATAACCCGAAAGCTCGTCCATAGAGAAAAAGACTCGTCATTCACACCACCTCCTATAACACCACAGCACCCAAAAGTATAAGTTTAAAAAGGCTATAGCCCGACTTTTTAATGTACAATTTTCCATAAGAAGCACGAATTTTGAACGACAAATTGTACTATCTAAGCCTAATCAGTGGTAGTTTTGGCAAGTTCTTTTGATTCTGTTACAGTAGCGATAGATTGTTGAGTATTCCTAGCATAATTTCATAAGGATTTTGTATTTTGGCATATTATGTGCCCTCATATGAGCCACTCCAGCGCTGAGGAGTCAAACAACAAATCATTGGACAACGGCGACCAGGATCTTCAGCGTCAGATATGTGCGTCAGGAGGTTCGGAAGAAAGTCCCCGCCTGCCGTTCATTTTTACCGGGTCGGTGGGACTTTCGTCCGAGTCGAATGTCGCGGTCATCCGTCAACAAGCGCCATCCTACTGTCAGCTGATTCAAGTTCAAGAAATTGAATGTAAACTCTAAAATAAAACAATTCACTTTTCAACGAAGCTACCAACTGAGCGTTTGCAAGGTAGAGGAAAGCTTAAGGTGATTTATGTTAACTTGTCGTGAGGGCTTACAACCAATATATAAGTTCTCGTAGGAGAGGGTGAAACCGTTGGGTTGTAAACGATGCCAATTATTGTGCCATCGTTTACAAGAATGACACAACATCCATCTCAGCAACAGTTGTCCGCACTGCCAGCCCTTTGCTCTGTCCCCGTTGAGCTCCTACTAATTTCCGAGAGGTGGTCGGAGACGACGAAAAGTAATAAATTACCGAGTTGAATCCAGTGAACGCCGATCGTTTTTGTCAGGCGAATGAAAACACCGCTGAAGACAAACATAGTTCATTTAGTAACAATCTTCAAGTTTGAAATATAAACACCAAGTAGGAATTCCCCTTCTGCCTCTGGCACCTCTTCCTCGATATGCTGTGTTATGATTGATAATAAGGCAATGAATGTACTATCTGGCGATGCTCCTCCCCAAGGCTAGTAACAACTTAGATGTTTATCCAGACTAATTTACATCTGGCCATTTCTCTCGCTCCCACCTGATTGTTAGCGGTGTTTCCTTTCCATCGCAATGGTACTGAATATTCACCACTCAAGTCGAGAATTGATTTGAGTCGTATGAAAATTACAATTGTCCAAGTTGGATGGACAATAGGAGTAATTAAGAAGTTTCTGTAAATAGATGTACAGTAAAAGCTCCATTAACCGGGACGCTCCCATATCCGGGGTTTTCCCCCGAAAAGTGGTGCTCCCATATCTGTTACACGATGTGTCGGCATGTCATGCCGAAGCGTTCCAGGCTCTGGAAACTGCTCTCCAATATGTGGAGCAATTCGATGCTGAGGCATCGGAAATCGCAGCACTGAGAAAGTGGAGGAATCATGCTGCCCTACTCCGTCTTTCTGCTCCCACACAACAAAACATTATACTAAATTTTTCAAAAACTAAAATTTTTCTTCAAAACTTGCTCTTAATAATTTTTAAACGACCATTTAGGTTTTTTTTTTTTTTTTTTTTTTTTTTTTTTATAAACCATGAATTTTCACTTCATTCGTTCAATTTTTTAATATGCCGATTATCCGGGTTTTCTGATTAACCGTGAAAGGCTTGCCCCCGTCGACCCCGGTTAATGGAGCTTTTACTGTACATAAAATTAATATGTTTGTCAAGAGGCCAACAATGGAAGAGGGTCAAGTCAAAAGCCAACCAAACCATGGATATTGCGCACAATATCCATGGTTTGGTTGGCCTGCCGTCCGAAGTTGTAAATAAAGAAATACATATAATATATAATATAATAATATTATTATCAGAGAGCGACTGCGCAGAGCAAAGCCACTCGTCCAGCATGCCCGGGACCCAGCGGGCGCGTGCCGGCCGAGACCCAGACCAGCGGCAGCAAAATGCTCCGCCTCCAGCTTCATTCCACTTCTAAATTTCTCCATTGAGAGGGCGAAGCTCTGCCCGGCACTCTATTGACTTTTTCAATTGAAAATTTTTCTATCACCTTTTTTGTGAAGTTGTAAAATCCCGTTCGCGCACTTCTCTCACTAGAACATTAAATGTGAACATTTTGTGAAGTTGTAAAATCTAAACATTAAATTCTAATGTTTAGATTTTACAACTTCACAAAAAATGTGATAGAAAAATTTGCAAGTGAAAAAGCCAATAGTAAAGTGGGGTGAATAGTTTTGAGTTTGAGAAGCTGTAAAATCTGAACCAATCAACATAGAGAAACCGTTCCAACGGCATTTCATGTGTCTTGGCGTCAATTTTCGATTCCTCACCTGTTCAAGAGTCATCCCTCTAAGGGAAAAACGTAAATACGTTTTTTATGCACTGAGCCGATTGGTCCACCAGGTGGGGTGAATAGGGTCACTCAATGTTTTTACATGGAAAAAAATATTTTTCTCGATTCTACCAACCAGTGGACTCAGTGGTTTGAGGACAAAGACAGTTGGGCGAAACCAAGGTTTTTTTTTTTTGTTTTTTTTTTTTTTGTGAGAACAAGTGGGTTTTTGAAAATTTCAGTAATATTTAATATTACTCACTTTTAAGCTTGAATATCTCCAAAACTATTATAGGTACGCGAAAAACGAATAGGGACACTTGTGTAGCAAATGTTGTGAGGTTCATTTTTCATATAAATGATATTTCTGTAGGACCGTCCTACTGTAGGACGTTTTCGAGTTAGGAGCGAAAATACGAAATAACTGACCTTCTTCGGCCTCCCCCACCCCCGCTCGCTTGTAGGGTCGGGGTATTTTAATCCTACCATGGGTCTAAACACATCGGTGAAAAAAATCGCTTCTGCTCTCAACATTAAATCTTCATGTTCAGAAGCGATTTCTTCATTCTAAGGGGAAATTTTCCACCTAGAATCATTTATTGCCTAGACTAACCATACTTTTGCGCAGCCTCCCGAAGGCCCAAACCTTGTTTTACGCCAACAACCGCCCGTTTGATTTCTTCCGGCGATCTCCGGGCGTACGTTTTGACGCCAGGGTTCGGTTTATAGTCCCTCGGCAAGGTGAGCCGATTCACCCCACTTTACAAATCGAACATGAGTTCAATTACAAAATCGGCCCTAGCCTCCAACAGCACTGTCGCACGGAATCGAAATTTTGACAGTATCATCACAGAATGTTTACAAATCAGATTAGGGATGTTGAAAAAGTATCGATACTTAAAAGTATCGATACTTTTGAAAAAAGTATCGATACATATCGATACTTTTTGTCGCCGATACATATCGTAGTATCGATACTTTTTTTCCGGTATCGGCGCCGATACTTTTTTTATCCCTCACATTTCATCAGATTCAAAACTTATGGCATATAGGTAGTTGACAGTACCTCTAACTTGACCAGCAATTGAAGAAAGTTGATGTAGGTACCTACCACCACCACCTCCTGGTGCTGCACCAGCTCTCATATCAGAAGAATCAGCCATCCTCGATCAAGGGCGGACCACCAAAATGTTGGCCCAACCAACCAACCCAACTCACTCATCACAGTAGAAATTAGTGTGGCCACAGCTACACAAAACGAGGGAATGTTCCCCTTTTTTGCTACCTGTACCTATCCCCCGAGGCTTGGAGCAAGGTTTTCAGTCCGATCGTCCGAACCCGTGGGGCGCTACGAGGCTAAAATGGGGCAATTGAAAGTTTTTTTAAAGGCGTTTGGCTATGGGATCGAGTTGGGTGTCGTTTTCGAAGTATTTTTTGACGTAGAGTATATTTTTGGGGCTCCCTTGAAGGATCCAATTTCACTGTGGGCATGTAAAGGGCTTTCATGGGGCTACAAAAGGGATTTTTGAAGGACCTCAGGAGGTCAAATATTTCCTGAGTAAAAAAAAAAAAAAAATTAAAAGAAAAACCTTTTTTTCAAAAAATTTTCATTGAGACAGAATTAATTTTTGCACAAGTAACCCACATCAAAGAATAATAAACCCTTGACTAAAAATTTGCAGGCGTTTTTGAAAAGTATCGATACTTCGATACCGATACTTTATTGAAAGTATCATATCGATACTTTTAGATACTGCCTGGATGTATCGATACGATACTGTATCGATACTTTAGAAGTATCAAACATCCCTAAATCAGATAAGCCGGTTATCAACTTCATATCAGCAGCCATTGTTGCTGTGCGGGCAAAGTTAGGACCCCTAACCAAAAAAGCTGTTCTGGGTAGCCATAGTTACCAACACTACAAACGCCAATGGACGTCGAAATAAATAACGATTGAGTTATAAATCGATACATTGAATCTTCCCCTATCGATTCCCGTTTTATTTTATATTTTATCGTTATTAGTTCGCCGTATTTTTCAAATTACACGTTTTTCGCAAAAAGTGAGCCTATTCACCCCACTTTACGGAACATTAAATGTGAACATTTTGTGAAGTTGTCAAATCTAAACATTAAATTTTAATGTTTAGATTTTACAACTTCACAAAAAAGGTGATAGAAAAATTTGCAAGTGAAAAAGCCGATAGAGTGCCGGGCAGAGCTTCGCCCTCTCAATGTAGAAATTTTACACGGTCAATCTTGAACTCGAGCGGCCTAAGACCATCACTTATTGGGAGGCCTAAACAGCCACCAATTACTCGAGCGGTCAGCAGCCATCACTTCTTTGAGCGACCACCAACTTCCGTGACTCGAGCGGCTGGCGGCCATCTCTTGCAGATAGCTTCTGCTCCTGCAACACGAGCTTAAGCCTTAAGGCCCTCACTCACGGTTAGTTAAATTACTCCCACAACTCGAGCGGTCCAAGCCATCCCTCGTAGATAGCTTTTGCTCCTACGACGCGAGTGGCAACCGACCATCACTTGTGGGATACGCCGCACACTCCCAAACACACGACACGTATGGGAAGTGAATTTGTCATAAATTCAGTGACAGCAAACAAGTAACTTTCGTCACGCTCACTCGTCCTGGAACCGGTCTAGTTCCCTGTCTCAAGATATCAACCTGCTACGCAAAAGCTACATCTCAACAGAACGCCCGGAGTAAGGTTAACCTTCTGCCTACAAGAGCTTCCAGCCGTCGCCAACAGCAACTCCGCTCCAAGTGTCAAGTGCTCAGTCCATGGATTAAGTGCCGTGTAAAATTGTTCAAGGTAAATTTCAACCAAAAAATTTACCCATTAAAATTCCGCCAACTTCAGTGCTGTAAAAAGTGAAAAGTCAATAACGCGAGTTCTCAGGCACAACAGATATTGTAAGTTTTATAAGTTAAGAAAAACGTTTAGGCACAAGTTATGTAAAAAATTATGAAAATGAAAGTTTATGAAAGAAGTTGTGGGGAAAACTCTACCCACTCTTGTCCGATGGATATCCGTACCGCCAATGCAGGTTCGAGGGTTTCACGCTCAGCGCGCTGGCAATCGCCACTTCCCTCAAGCTCAAGCGGCCGACTCCTGGGGCCCTGACGGAAACATGCCATCAACTGTTATAGCTCGTTTTATTCTGCATTTAAAGTTCTAATGTCAACAAACAACAAATGTCCTAAATATTCGTAAAATATCGATTTGTGCAACGAAGGGTGTAGGAAGAGAACTGTCAGATTCTGAATCCTCACTTGTGTCGGAGAGACGTTTTGATCATAAAACAAAACTTGTACCGCTCCCTTAGAAAAGTGTATCCGTTTACATAATATGTAAATGTCATCAAATATTATTTGATGACGCATTGAAATATAATATGCAATTCAATATTATGCAAATGAAGTCGTGATATTAATGATTCTTACGAAATTAAAAGAGAAACGAACATAAATTCAGAAACAGTAAGTTAGAATTTGTTGATAACTGTTGACTGTTAACGTCTTGATAAGCGTTTTAGTTTAGAGTCTTGATTAGGGCACAATATTATGTAATATTTAAAATGTGTATCGAAGCACTACGCCAACAAATGATTTGATCACGCCCAGTATTTACTGTGAACATGATTAAACCCGTGAATTTAGATCATTTCGTTATTTCTTTATTTCCGATGAAACTGTCAGTAGTTGTTGTGAATCTGTCTCTTCAGAGGTCGCCACTGGTGCCTGGAGACTCGCCAGGTTCTTCATAGGTAGTAAGGAAGGAGTTTTTCCATGAATGGCTGGGAGCGCATGATTCTTTCACACTCGATGGTCAAATCGAAGAAGTTGAAACGTTTGGACAGAGCGAAGATTCTCTCGACGTTGTCTTCACACAATTGGGATTTGACATTTGCAGTGGCGGCCTCGGCGAGTTTCGTTTCTCCGTAGCCAGCGGCGATGTGTCGTAAGTGGGCAAAACCTTCCGCGTCCAGATCGTCGGGTTGTGTCTGATAATAGTGCTGCAGGAGGTATTTGTACGCCGGGGCGTTGTAGTGTGAGACGTCGAGGACTTTGGGTGGCGGGTTGGCGGCGTTGAATGTCTTCCGAAAGTGTGATGATGTGACAAAAAGAATGGAAGAGTGAGCTGGAAGTTCTTCGTCAGCCAATTTGATGGTCATGTCTGCCAGGTATGATTTGCCATACAGTTGGGCCATGGTGGGTGCAGGCGGTGGCAGGTTCGGGGTAGGCAGAGTTCTGGCAGGGATATTGGTGGAATCTTTGGTATGAGGTGTGGGGGGAACCTTTTCCTTGAGAGCACCGTTGAGTGCCGACTCATAGAATTCAACAGTGACACCTTCTGACTGAAATGAGACATTCATAACTGCTCCGTCACCTGTCGTCCTACTAGGAGCCTGCACCAGGTAAACATCAGAGTTGGCGATCCCAGCAATGTCAGTGAACACGTTGAGACCTGATTCGTGGACAAGTTGGAAAGTAGTGCAGTCCGGTGCAATGAACCAAACTGCTCCATCACTCAGCAGTACGGCTGTAGAATTGATCCCACTACAGACTTTTTCCACAGGTGCAGGCAATTTCATATCCCTCAGATCGCAGGTTTTCCGTACACCTATGTCTGAACTTTTGAACAGAGAGCCGTTCTTATATTTGACAAAAAAATGCTCATTCGTTCCTCCTCCATACACAGCTACCATCTCGCCTGAGAAGAAGTAACTAAACATTCCACCTTTTATTTTGTGTTTGTCTAATAATTCGACATCGCAATCTAACGGGAATTCACAGTACAGGTTGTTGTTCTCTGATAACACAACAATGAGATATCCGCATAAGGCAACATCTTTGATTCGTTCACCGTTCTTTCTGATAGTTATAAATGAATTTTCATCATCGTAGTTGATATTCATTATCTCATAACCGTAGTCGTAGATGAATCTCTTACATGAAGCGCAGAAGGCAACAGTAACATTCAATGATTTGCCAACAACCATGTCCCAAGTTTTGATAGTTTTAGGGGTGTGTGGCTCAGAGCATTCAGGGCATACTATTATGTGTTCCTTTCGGGATACCGCTATGCGTTGGTGTCTATCACCTTTACTTGCTGACTGGTACATGCCACACTTATCACAATAAGCTAGTCCGTACATGTCTGCGAAACCATCATCACAAGTCAAACATCTCTCACCTAATTTATACACTCTCAAATTAATGTCAGCCGGCCATGAAATATTCGAATGTCTCCATATCATCAGTCTGCCAGCGTGAGTGAGAGCTGCGCAGTACTCATCGCCGACCACAATTTTCTTAACGTCCCCACCGACACCCCCCACCTTGGTATAGTTATTTGAATGATGTTCAGGATGTTCCTTCGCAAAGTTCCGTCCTCCGCCATACACCTCGCCTGCCTCAGTCTTCACGAGGATGTTCAGGAAAGCTTTGGGATCTGAGGGTTGTTTGCGAGGGCGTTGCGGTACACTGCTGTACACCAAAACCTCCTCGACTGCTTCAGTCTCTTCTCCAGTTTCTATCGTGTTTCCCATTACCTTAAAAACACCAAATAGTCAACATGAATGACGAGAAGGGATGCCATAATTAGCTTTTGCAACAAATGAAGTTCGAGCACAATCACAATGTATTCATACACCAACGAATCGAATTGGATTTGGAGCATGGGCGTAGGCAGGGTTTAGTGGAGGGGGGGGGGGGGGGGGAGAGGGGGGAATATTTTACGTAATTAACGCTGCAAATTTTACACAAGGGTTAATATTTTTTTGATATAGGTTACTTGTGCAACAAATAATTACCTATGTGTCAATAGTAGGATAATATCCGTTTAAATATTATTTTTGAGAGAGAGAGAAAAAAAAGCATTTTGCTTGAACAGATGGATTATGCGTCCAAAATTACTCGGAAAATATTTGAGTCTTGACCTCCTGGGATTCTTCAACAATCTCAATGGAGCCCAATAGATCCCCCCGGCGTAATCGAATAGTACAGGGGAAAACCCATCAGGGTCCATTAGGGATAGTTTTGAGAAAACCCGTTTTCTCCCCCCCAGAACTGTGGACTCTGATTGTTCTTCCCCACAACCCGCGTGGACCCTGATGATTCTTCCCCAGTACGGGATATCTTTTTCCTTGTTTTTTGAGTGGACCCTGCTGGTTTTTCCCCGCAATGAATACTGCAGACGTTAGTACTCCTGAAACGCTACCAGATGGCATCATTATCTAAAAAATCGGCGTGACATGAGGGGGCGCTAATTTGTTGATGAATCACTTTAACCCAGCTGCAAATTTATTCTCAAAATTACCTGGTCTTCAACGGGATTCGAATCCGTGGCTTCATCAGAATGCAGCGCGAAGTGACTAACGCCACTCGGCTAATCCGGCCGCTCCGTGGGTATTCCATGTTCAACTCGCACCTCTTACGCGAATAATAATCGATAAATTACGTTATTAGCTAAAGACGTACGTCAAGCGTTAGAAGCAAGGCGAAGGCCACTCCACTGGCGAGGTAAATTGTGTACGGCTTGAGCACGATACCAGGAACGAACACCAACACCAAGAGCACATGAAAGATCTTGCGCGTCACCGTCGTTGCTTTCTTTTCTTGGGATATTTGCGTGGATATCGTTCCCATCGCCAGGACGGAACAAGTGATCCAAAAAGATACCATCCATATCTAAAAAAACAAAATTCCAAGTAGCAAAAGATAGGCCATGGAGGGGGCTGGCCAGCTTCCTCCTTATCGAACGCAAATGTAATTTTGTTAAAATTAAATACTCACAGTGGTAATATCTTCGGTAAACAACACCATGATCCATAATAGTGGATTTTGACCAATCAAAAAATATAAAGAAACCATAAGCACAAGCACAGTTATGGAAAGGAGACCATAAAATTCCAGAGCTTTCCTTTTCAATTCAAGGTGATATGCGCAGGCGGCAAGACCCAACATGCAAATATTTCCACACTGAAACAAACCACAAAATGTCTTCTGTTTGGCAAAAAAACAAACAAGACAGAGTTTCCAGGCCAAAGTGCTTTGGAACTGTCTGTAGTATGTAGGTATGTATATCACACCTATTATTAAAAAGGCTTTCATCTGGTAAAAATGTACGAAACAAAAAGCATCATGACATGAAATCATTTAATCTCCACTGAATTGCATCATCAGAAGCAGCAGGTTGTCGCTAGTGGATACTACGGGCGCACATGCTAGGTAGGTACCAAAATTACTTGCGATAAGTACAAACTAATGAGTATTTAACGACTAGTCAAAAGAGCACATCAAAAATAAAAAAATATACTAAATGTCAACGTTTATTTCGTTCATTAGGGATGTGGGAAGGTTATTTCATATTTTGCATAATGCACGCAACGAGTTCCCCACGACAATGGGAGAAGCGCGGGTTGTCATCTCAAAAACATTCGATCTGCCTTGAGCTGAACATTTCATTAGCGCGTGTCTTTCAATAGCTCAATCGGTAATGTACACCCTACGGAAAATGGTACAATGTACTCATAATAAAAGCAATTGACAAACCTGCAGAATCGTTGTGGCTACAGCGTAACAACTGTTGGATGGTACAACTTCTCTGATCATACAGATGAACAAAAATAAAACAAAACCTTGGCACGCAATGGAAGATTCGCCGTACGAAAAACTTCTGGGACACAATCTCATAAGTGGCAGAAGTAGGGAATGATATGTGAATACGCTCAGAGAGCCGTAAATAGCACTCAAGATGATACCTGAAAGTTAAGAGTTGGTTTAGAGTTCACGAACAACATAAACTTCAAAATGAGAATTGGGTAGCAAGTTACCTTCCGAGGTGAAGAAATACAAACTAAGAACAGACGAGAGGCCACACAGAACGACTTCGATCGGTTGGATATTTTTGTGGCTGTAGCCTCTTGTCATCACAATAAGGGAATGGCATAAGAATCCCAAACTTATGCAGGAAGCTACTTTGTACTTCAAGCTCGTTTCGTATGTGAGTTCACCTCTGATGATACATAGAGGGAGTAAGGCAGACAACCAGACGCCGGAGCCAGCATCTCTCCTGGAAAAAGAAAAACGCTGCAAATTTTACACACGGGTTTATTATGCTTTGATATAGGTTACTTGTGCAGAAATTAAATTCTGTCAATGAAAAAATTAAAAAATAATTTTTTTTGGATTTTTATTTCAAAAAATTTATTTCAAAAAATTAGTTTCGCAAAAATTTTTTCTGTGTCAAAAGAAAAAATGTTGGGGGAAAAAAAATTTTGGATTTTTTTTCAAAAAAATTTATTTTTGGATTTTTTTTTTTCAAAAAATGTTTTTTCAAAAATTCTTTATTCTTTACTCGAAAAATAATTAACCTCCTGGGATCCTTCAAAAATCCCATTTTTAGCCCCATGAAAGCCCTATAGATCGAAACAGTGAAATCGGATCGCTGCGGGACCCCAAAAAATGGATTCTACGTCCAAAAATACTTCGAAAACGACACCTGACTCGATCCCATAGCCAAAGCCCTTCAAAAAAACCCTTCTGTAGCCCCATTTTAGCCCCATAGCGCCCCACGGGTTTGGGCGATCGGGCTGAAAACCTTGCGGGCACAACTAGATGGTAAACCAAGTATTTTGTCAAAATTTCAGATTTTTTAAAAAATTCCTACTGCCCAAAACGGCCCGGACGGCGGACGGACATTTCGGATTTTGAATGTAGACCTCTTGAAACGGATAATGTCAAATTTTGAGCCCGATCGGAGTCGTGGACCCGCGTCGCGAAAACATAGGTGTATTATTCCAAGAATAATAAACCAAAACCGACAAAAAGTGGACCCTGATGGTTTTTCCCCTGTACCCTGTACAATTATTGTTCTCGGACCCCAAAAAATGGATTCTACGAGCAATCATACTGCGAAAACGACACCTAACTCGATCCCATAGCCGAAACCCTTGATATAGGTTACGAGTGCAGAAATTTAATTCTGTCAAAAAAAAAAAAAAAAAAAAAATTAAAAAATGTTTGAACTTATTTTTCAAAAACTTGTTTTTTTTCAAAATTATCTATTGGTTTTTTAGTTGAAAAATATTTGAACTCCTGGAATCTTTCAAAAATCCCATTCTTAGCCACATGAAAGCCGTGTAGGCCTATTATAGCCCTAGATCGCAACAGTGTCAGAATTTGATCCGAATTTTGAACAATTTTAAATTTACCTGCAGACGAAAATCCAGGGGTGATGGAAGGCAGACATGCAATTTTGGTTAATTATTCTTGGAATAATACACCGATGTTTTCGCGACGGGGGTCGACGTCTCCGATCGGGCTCAAAATTTGACATTATCCGTTTCAAGAGGTCTACATTCTAAATCCGAAATGTCCGTCCTCCGTACGCCGTCCGGGCCGTTTTGAGCAGTAGGAATTTTTTAAAAAATCTGAAATTTCGACAAAATACTTGGTTTACCATCTAGTTGTGCCCGCAAGGTTTTCAGTCCGATCGCCCAAACCCGTGGGGCGCTATGGGGCTATAATGGGGCTACGGGAGGGGTTTTTGAAGGCTTTTAGCTATGGGATCGAGTTAGGTGTCGTTTTCGAAGTATTTTTGGACGTAGAATCCATTTTTTGGGGTCCCGGAACGATCCGATTTTACTGGGGCGATGTTTAGGGCATTCGTGGGGCTAAAAATGGGATTTTTGAAGGATCCCAGGATGTTAAATATTTTTCGAGTAACAAAATTTTTTACTCAAAAACTCTGTATTTAATACAGAGTTTTTGAAAAAACACTTTTGAACAAAAAATTCCCCAAAAAAAATTTTTTTTTAGAAAAATCCAAAAAAAATTTTATATTGTATATCAAAGAATGATAAACCCTTGTGTAAAATTTGCAGCGTTTTTCTTTTATAACCCATTCTCGACCTAGGATCGTAGCCGGACTGTAGCCATCAACTCCCAGGTCAAAGTTCCACTGATTTTGAGATTTATAGTCGGTGACCATGGCGTTAATCCACAGCTTCAGACCGGCAGACAACCATTTTTCGACGCCTCACGGAGGACAATTTCGAAAAAAAACAAAAAAAGAAAAACGCTGCAAGTTTTACACAAGGGTTTATTATTCGTTGATTTAGGTTTTACTTGTACAGAAATTTAATTCTGTCAATGAAAAAAATTCAAAAATGTTTTTTTCTTCTGATTTTATTTTTCAAAAAAAAAGTTTTTTTTGAATTCTTTTTCAAAAATGTTTTTCTCAAAATTTTTGTTGTTTTACTTGAAGAATATTTGACCTCTTGGGATCCTTCAAAAATCCCATTTTTAGCCCCATGAAAGCCCTAAAGATCGACCCAGTGAAATCGGATCGTTCCGGGACCCCCAAAAATGGATTAACTGCGTCAAAAAGAAATGTTCATATTTATATTTATAACCAACTAATTGAAGGAAAATTAAAATACTATAATAATGTAATTCTCCTGTACTCACTCCTGTGTTCGTTTTGTTAACCGTGTTTTGTAACTTGTTATTGTTAATACAAAAGCTGATCAGCTTAGTGATTATAATAATAATGATGATAATACTAAAATATACATTTGAAAGTAAACAATTATACGACGCTACTCACCTGTAATGTGTTTATCACTAAATATGTACAGTATTTTTTAATTTATTCAATCATTTCATTCACTCGGGAGGACCGATTTGGACAAACACAGAAAATAAAACGTCTCCCATTCCAAAATGTTAATTAATTTTTGGTGTATAATTGAATTATTGTTTGATTGAAATTGTACAGTTTGTTCTGCATGTATGCTGTATTTCTGAACATGTTCAGTTTTGTGTTGCACTCGACATTTTGAACATCAGAAATTTAATGAAGTGGTGGCTTCACTGTTTTTTTGGTTATTGCTGCTAGCAACGGTTACCTCCCCGTAGAAATAGTTTTGTATTCGAAACACAGTACTTATACGGCCATGAAAATATTCTTAATCCTTCTGATGACATTTTTTGGGGAAATTCGGGGAAGACATTCGGAATTCAGGCCGTTCTACCATTCTGGGAGAAGTTGGAAATCAAAACCCGAGAGAATAGAATTCATCAGAGATCACAACGAGCCGACCCGATTCCGACCGCAGGGTTATCAAAAGTTCCTCGAAAAGAAAAGAAAAGACGCCATGATGTACCCTCCTTACGTGAATACAGATATGATGCACGAGTCGGTCAAGGATTTGATAGAAAAGGGGAAATTCCTGTACGCGGGTTACGCCCCAAGTGAAAACTCTGAAGAGAGGAAGAAAAGGGAAGGTCAGACGAAAGAAAAGGGCTCTGTGTCTATCATGAATGAAATCCGGTCCGTAGAAGTGCTGCCGATCATTAGGAGAAGCCGGACTATTGAGTGCCAGAGGGAAGCAGGCGGTGTCGTCAATTGCCACCAGGATGATTTGCACTATAAAATTCGGTGATGGCTTAAGCACTTTTATCAACAATCGTTTAATTAGATTTTATATTATTGTTAATTAAAAAATTCTGACAGGCTGAAACACCCGGACTTGCCTCAGGACATGCTCGAAACGCTCATCACCAACTTGTACGCCCGTCTCTTCAAAGTGACGACGGAAAAGAAAAAGCGGGACGGAGCCAAGAAAATTCAGAAACTTCCACTTGAAGAGTCACCTTTCATCATCGTTCTTCCGCCGGACCACGTCGACTCGTCGGTTAAGACGGTGACGAATAACCGGCCGGTCGGTAAAGCCCACAGCAGCACTGAATGCGCCAACGCAGATGATTTGATCATCGAGTGCGCTCCTGCAGACACCATGAAGGATTCAGAGAAAACCCCTTTGGGCGAAGACGGCCCGAAGAGCTTCGTTTACTCCTGCAGGTGGATCGGGAAAAGGTAGGAAAATGTCAAACTTCGGAGTTGGGTAAGACACCTCTGGCTGATTCCCAAATAGGAGAGGGGGGAGGGGGGGGGGGAAGGTTTCCAGTTTTGACATTCGGCGCTCTCCACGCCTTCCAAAACGTCCTATTGATTTGAAAATTGGCTTGTATTGTAGGTTAACATCTTCCCACAAACAACAAAATTTGTTGTAGGTCCTACATTTAATGTAGTAATAGAAGTAAAATTTAAATACATTTTGAGTTCGGGGCTAAAGTTTCCACTTTCTCCAGGGGAGGGAAGTGGAAACTTTTGCCCCCCGGCGTCTGGAAACTTTTACCCCATTTTGGCACATTCTGCTTCAAGTGTGATTGTGACAATTGTAGGCGGGTTAGGGAGATGGAAGTTGAAGCTTTTTGCAGCTGAGTTAATGCACAACAAAGGGAAGAATTTTCCCTTTTTGGCATATTTAATATGCCAAAAAATCTAACTTATTCTCTCTTAGGTTTAAATGACTCCGATCGGCCTCAAAATTTGACATTATCCGTTTCAAGAGGTCTACATTCTAAATCCGAAATGTCCGTCCGCCGTCCGGGCCGTTTTGGGCAGTAGGAATTTTTTTTAAAATCTGAAATTTTGACAAAATACTCGGTTTACCATCTAGTTGTGCCCGCAAGGTTTTCAGCCCGATCGCCCGAACCCGTGGGGCGCTATGGGGCTAAAAGGGCGGGTTTTTTGAAGGCTTTTCGCTATGGGGTCGAGTTAGGTGTCGTTTTCCAAGTATTTTTGGACGTCCAATTTTTGGGGTCCCGGAACGATCCGATTTCACTGTTGCGATCTATAGGGCATTCATGTGGCTGCAAATGGGATTTTTGAAAAATCCCAGGAGGTCAAATATTTTTCAAGTAAAAAACAAAAATTTATTGGAAAAAAAATCCAAAAAATTTTTTTTCTAAATTTTTTTCCATTGACACAGAATTAAATTTCAGCACAAGTAACCTACACCAAAGAATAATAAACCCTAGTGTAAAATTTGCAGCGTTTTATTGTAATTTTTTTGAAAATTTTATGATATAGCACCTGTTGTGAAATCAGCTTTTTGGGCCTCCAAAAAAACCTGGAAAAGAATCAGATAACTGGAGTAGCCTGTAATATTACATAGTATACCGACATTTGGGCCCTCTAGAAATGTTCCATTTGACAAAAATGGATTTTTTTCAGAAAAAATAACAAAATAGAGCCTTCAAACACAGATACGTAATTAAACTAAAATGACTTAAGGTTCAGTAGAAATGAGCATATTATGCTATTCATCTTATTAAGATGAATAGTTTTGACTTGATTTTGAGTCAAAAACAAAATTGAGAAAAAATAGGAAGCAAACATGAGGGATTTCACAAATCAAAAACAAAATTCGTCATTCAAATCAAGCAGAATCAAGAAAAAGATGCTTAGAAGAACAAGAGGGGTAGGTAGGTACCTTAGTCAGCAAGCAGATTAAAATAAAATGCACTCTTTTCACCTGGAAAATAATCCATCTTCACGAGGTTTGCTTTTTTTGTAGGTATTTTTGATGTGCTGTAGCTTGTTGTAATTTTCCCCATAGAACACGTTGTAAAGAGCCATCTTCTGAGCAATGGTGCCGTTCATGACCATACTTCAAGTCTACAAGGCTCACAGCAGATCTCATCCTGAAGGAGAAAAAAATATTTTTAAGAAATACGTTTAGGGTCGAAAAATGGTAGAACAAGTGAAAAATAGTTGGAACGTGAAATTTGAGACCTGGGAATCAACGAACATGCGTTCAGTAACTGAACTTCAGTTGTAGGTACCTACTTTAACAGGATCCTACGAATTACTTTACTTTCTAATTCCATTCGATCAAAAGTGAAAGAAAAAACACTAAAACAAGATCAGTGGGACTTCACATACGAACGTACAAATTGGCGTTGAAATTTCGTTCGAAATGTGTCACATTAAATTTGTTGGATGCAACGTTTCTAGAGGGATTTTACTCATTCAATTGGTACCTAATTTGCTTCTCACCGACACCCCCGGACTGTCGGAGTCAAATGGGGGTATCCCGGTGAGCAGCAAAAACTTCACTGGTAAGAACCGCATGCGCATTTATTTCACGGATTTTCTTTTTCTCGGACAGATCAGCAAAACAGCAGCAGCAACAGATCATCGTTGATAAAGTTCGGCACGGCCCACCACTTCAGACCTTCAAAGTGCTCATAGACCCAGCCAAAGTCGGATTGAACTTACTACCAATTACGGTTATGAACAGGTAGTAACGAAAAATTACAGTACTGATTACCACTGACGCCTTCTTAATTATTAAATACTGATTACTGTGTCTCTATGATGAATAGACCTTTTTCAATGAGCCGCCATATGCTGTACAAGCAACAGTATGCGGGAAACTACGTTTTCGGCTGTAGCTCGAAAACTACTGGCCCGGATTTTTTAACATGGTAGGTACATGTTTTTACGGGCGTGATCTGGATTGGAATGCGAGAGTGAAGTCCCCCCAGGAAACCCTTCGCCCATCTACTGTTTCCTCTTCTCCTCCTAAACGGTAAGCGATAAAAATACGGCGATTTTTTCTATTGGTTTGGTGGACCGTTTAAGTCTGCTTAGGGGGGTCGAGCCCCCCTTGAGATGCGCGCAAGTAGGCGAATTTGCGCTCAACTTTCTTATTTTAAATGGGAACCCCTATTTTTTCTCGAATTCGGATTCCTCGCCCAATTTTACGTCCAATAAGCGCGTGGCGCGAATTTTAAGTTTAAATATACCAATCCGAAAAACATGTACCATGTTTCCTTGCTATGATCCTTGATCAAAACTTAGATAATCCGGGGGTCTGGGGGTGTCCCACAGGTAAGTCATAAGACAATCATGTAGGTACCACATTTTTGCCCATACCGACGTAAGTAACTCGGGAACGGTAAGCCCGTTCTTAATTCTCTTTTTTTCTGGTGAAAGCAGATTAAATTTTATAAGAGACGGTACAGTGCATTTCTGTTAAGACAACTATAGTTGTCTTATAAGTGCCACGTGCCAAGTATTCGTCAGAAAGGGTGGAAACCAGAACGACTTTTCAATTTTGTATAAGCTTTTTTAAAACCTATACTATTTTCTGAATAAAAATATGTGATCCTCGAAAATATGGAGCTCACTCAGAAGCACGAAGAAAATTTTCAACTATTCAATAGTTCAAGCGAAAATAATTTTCTTGAATTTAGTTGAAGGGTTCAACTAGCGGGCCGGCTAAAATGCGACTCCAAGGTCGATTGGCACACAGTAAAGCGCTACCATTCCGAAAGAAAGTTGGCGAATTCTTATAGGTTCACGATGTCGTACACAGTTTGATTATCAGCGTATTGGGTGTACGCTGAAAGCCCAGCTGTAGCTTCTTTGACGACGTTGACTCGACGCCGGAAGGATTCTCAACTTTCTTCCTCAGATGTGAAGGAACTCCGTCTTCCCAGAGTTTAATTTCCTCACTCGTCCCATTACTTCAACGAAAAAATACATGATTTTACACCATAAAACATCGTCAAAAATCCGAAGTACGGGCCCCATCCTAAGTCGGAAAAAATTGTTTCTTCTCGAAAATTTTTCATTTTTCTATTTGATTCACAAGATCCTACTGAATCGTTTGGTACCAATATGTTTGCGTGTGGTTTCCCCATACCTTCCAATTTTTTATTAAGTAAAAGAGTATCAGTGAGCTCCCGCTTCTTGAGATGGTCGGCCGGTTGCCTCCGATTGATCCCAAAAAATGAATTTGTTTGCTCATAGTCCACGATGACAACTCTCTCAGAGTAACGGTAGGTTTAATTTTTACCACAAGCACAACTTATAATTATTTCAACCGCCAAATCTACTCTCTTGCCTACAATCAAACTTACAGAGGACGAACAAAATCGACAGATAGCCACTTTACTCAAGACGCTTGAAAAATCAATCACGTCATGCATCTTCCGGCTCGTAGTAAAAAGACAGACTTTCCCTCTCCGATTTTTGAATAATATTCAGGCATATCTACACTTCGTCATCATAAGGTATGATGCGACAATCAAATTTAGAAAAGACGCACAGAACTCAGAAGAAAAAAACTACACCGCGATAAAAATGAAGTTCTAGCGTTACTTCAGACTCTGAAGTAACGCTAGAACTTCATTTTTATCGCGGTGTAGTTTTTTTCTTCTGAAGTTCAGAGAACGAAAACCTAAATTCCATTTATCATTTCAGTAGTCAAGAAATAACAGGTATGAAGGATATAAAAGTCTTGAGAACCAAACAACAACAACAACTTGAGAAAAATATTTAGCTAGAAAAATAAAACTCTAGGAGTGATTTCTTTACTACCTTACTCTGTGGATTTCGGTAAGTATTTGCACTATCGAGATGATTTTTTTTTTTTGGATCGGACTCTACCGAGTTTTTTCACGAAACTAGGACGAATACAAACAACCCACTAAACTAAGCGCTAGAAACCACTAAGAATAAGCGAACCCACTAAAGCGTCCTTTGGTAGTTCTACCAACGGTTCTAACCGTTCTAAAAAAATAGATAAATAGAGAGTTTTTGTTCTTCACGTGCGAACTTTTCGTTGAAACGAGAGGAGCAGCCCCTAGCGCGAGCACACGAAGATGCTAACTGTTTCACGTTGACCTTGGGGCGGATCCTTAACGACAGAGTAGGAAAAACGAACTGCGCATGCGCCAACTACGAGAAGGGTCTCGTAACAACGAAAACCGCTTTTCGTTCGACGTGAGGGGACCCCCCTTCACGTCGGTACGAAAACCCTTCTCGTTGTTGGCGTATGCGCAGTTCGTTTTTTCTTTTTTCGTTCCAACGAAAACAGCTACGTAGAAAACAAAAACTCTCAAATGTGATTGATATTGTAGAAAAAAACTCAGTGGCTACTCAAGACCTACAAGGGGAAAAAAATTTCAAGACGATAGGTAATCTGTTTGCTGAGATAATGGGTCATGAAAAGCGTCGTTTTTACCCTATTACTTAGGAAGGCCCTTAACATATTCGTCAGACATTTTTCTATTCAAAGGCGTATCGCAGAAAACCAAACGAAGTACCTGTGACTTGATGGGGCTATTTCGACTTTCAACCTAGCAAATTGTGCCTTAAACTGCTTCTGTCTCGACAACACTCACGCTCGAGCTAGGAGGAGATTGCTCTCCCCGGTCATGACCTTCCAGATGGTCCGTATTAGGGATGGGGTGACGGACCGTCATCTGTGGATGGTTTGGAACAAATATTCAGCAGATCAAGGTACACTTGTCGTATGCGGTCTATCTTGATTGTGAGGATGTCGTACCTATGCGGTCTACGCTCCCTACTCCGCCTAGATGGCATCTACCGGGAAATCGCATGGGATGGTTGGTTGTACATCCCATTCGCTTCGTCGTACGAATAATTGTTTTACTTACTCTGACGTCAATGGTACAATAGCGGACTCTCGATGTCTCTCTTATGGTCAACGAGTTCAAGGCCCTTGGATGTTTGGGATGTGCAGCCGGCATGATGACATTTTGGAACGCAGATTATTCAGTTGAAAAGCGTGACAGAGCAAGCTTGCTTCCAATTATTAAGAGAGAAATTGCAACCGGCTCTACAATTATTTCGGATGAATGGGCTGCATACAAAACCCTGAAGAACCATACGTACCTGCATCTCACTGTTAACCACTCCGAAAACTTGATTAATCCAGCCAATGGAGCCAACACCCAAACAAGGAAGGCACATCAAACATAAATACAATATAAAGAAGAATGGAGCAAGGCCTCTCCTCGAAAGGCAGCTCATGGAGGAATGGTGGCGGTCTTTGTCCCCTGCAAGTGACGTCTTCGAAAAAAAACTTCCTTTGTGCAATAAAAAACAACGAACCTCGACGATCATCAAAGTTGGAGAGATAAAACAAAATTGTTTTATAAGTAAAACCGTAGTGATCGAGTTTTTTTTTCGCACAAGATCAAATGCCTTCGACAAATCGAAGAGGCTGAGCGAGGTGTGCTGTTTACTCTCTAATGCGGAGTACCTATATCTGAGACATCAAGGAGATTGCAGCTGTGGAGGTACTTCGGCCTGCGAAAGCCAAACTGCTGAGGATGGAGCACATCGTGGTCCAACAAATGCCCTAAAATTCTCCGCAACATGACTCCCTCCATAACCTTCACCAAAGTGGGCATCTTAGAGACCGGAAAACCTTCACTCTTCTGAACTCCCTTTCTTAGGGATGGGAGATATTACAGTCTTCTTCAAGCAGTGAGAGAACCGACTATAGATGAAGCACAGAAGAAATGCCAGCGGCTCAATGATGAGACTCTCCATGGACGTTAAATGTAAAACCACTCTTGACCCTGCGTTGCAAAATACTTTCCATCTATTAAAATCCAAATACAAAATTATGATTAGACATGCCAACAGGGGCGGATAGGCAGGTCGGGCGATCGGGCGACGCCCGAAGGGCCGGTCGAGCCTGGAAACAAAATTTGATCTTAGGTACCCGAAATATGAAATCGAGACCAAAAAGGAAAATTCAGAGGCGATGAAGGTGACCTGGTTGGCTTTGTTCCTAACAGGGTGGATGTCAAGTGCAATCAATGCGTAATTTGCATACAAGGTTTTAAATCCTCCTGGCCTCATTGTATGCAACTCTCTTTTTGATTCACATATTTTTGGAAACGCTTTCTACCACCCAAGTGGAGTAGAAATGGTAGCTGTCGCAAAATGTTTCGATTGCATTTGCCATGAAATACTGGTCAAAAAGCTCCACAACTGTAACTTCTCCCGTCTTTGGTAGAAAGCACTGTATTCGAAATTAGTGAGATATAAAATCGTTTCCTCCGTGAGGCTTGTCTCTTACCGGCCCAATTCGGATTATAAGCTGGGTGCGAACCTTTTCGGCAAAATTATATAGAGGGCCATTTCAGGGAACACCTATATAATAAAAGTGAAGGAGTTGAACAAATTCAGCAGGAGTAAAGTGACAGGAGGAAGTCTTTGGAGAACACAGCTCAAGTTGCGGAACTAGTTGAGGGGCTAAAGCCTTGTTTGTAAGGTGATGCTAGCTTTGAGAGTATTTAACGGGTGTTCTCTTTTGACGCAGGATTTTCTCTGACAATTTCGAAAGAAAATACAATGGAAGGCGTAAATCAGGCAGGCGAGTCTGGGGAGGTGCCTATCCTCCAAACGATTCGGGAGTTACTGGAGAAAATGGAAGAGAGACACACCACTCGGGTGGATGCTCAGATTAGCGCTATGGAAAAGAGCCAATGAGGCGATTTGCTTTTGAAACCGATAATTTAGCGACTACGTTTTCCAATAACAAATTTTCAAATTGAGCGAAAATTGAGTTTTTTATTGCACTTTGAAATTCGGCGCTACTTCTGGAACACCCTGTATAATCCAACACTGTGGATCTTGAAAATAGGTACTGTGAGCTCATAAAAAAAGAAAAAAGAAAGAAAGCAACACGTAGATTCTAAAGATATTGTAATTAATGGCGAGAAACGCACAAAAATCGGCCGGCAAATAAATTGAAGGCAAGTTACGGCGTCGACGTGAAGGGACCATCGGGCGGCGGCTTCAACTGGCCGGGCGGTGAGAGGACGTCATCGCTCGGAGGAGGAGGCGTGAGACGACTGTTTGGGGCGGCGTGAACGGCGGTCCTGTACGATGTGAGTTCGGTGGTGGGCGTCCCGTTTTTCATATAATTGGGACGGCCACTGGAGGGAGATCCTGAAGGATGTCGCTCCACACACGTAGCTCTGGCAGGGCTGGCTCCTCAGGAAGCGGCGACGGTGACGGGCGGCAGACGCTCAGTGTGTCCGGATGTTATCCTGCAACGTGAGAAAGTGGCATGAGTAAATCGTTCGACGAGTAGAGACCGAAGTGAGAGACGAGCTGATCCGAAGATGACGATCGAGTTGTTTTGTTTAAGTACTTTACAACAATAAGTTTCTAATAATCGTATGGAAATTTAGCTACCTACAGATCTGAATAGATCGAAAGGATACGCTCAAATACGAATTTTAGGTCTAGGAACGAATGCGCCATCTATAATGGGGGGTTCGCATTGATTTTTTTCTATTTTGGTTTATTATTCTTGGAATAATACACCTATGTTTTCGCGACGGAGGTCGACGACTCGGATCGGCCTCAAAACTTGACATTATCCGTTTCAAGAGGTCGCTTTTGCCATTGCGTTCCGCTAAACTGTGATATTTTCAACTCTTTTATTCAACCGTCTATATAATCGTGTATTTTCTCCTAGTTTGCTACTTTGCATTAAATCGTTTCGGGAGTTTCCTGCGTTTCTTTTAAGAAGACGTCTATCCAGGGTGAGTTGTTCAAATGATTTAATTGTTTCAACTTCGATGAGCTGTATCGAGACAAAAGGCTTTGTTAAAACTCGAGTAATCTACGTTTGAAGACGATAAATCGACCAATTTTCGACCAAAGTGTAAATTTGAAGATAATGAAATGGTCTCTAAACTGAAAATGGTCAGGAAGAGATTATGGTCGCGGATCAGCACGTCTCACTCGCTAGTCCTACACGGTCCAGACGACCATAAATCGCGCAGGTGGTCCCGCCTGCAATCTACGTACTGACTCCCGCACTCGCAAAAGTGAAGGAGCGTCTCCGAGGACAGTACGTGCTGACTCCCAGCGAGATTCTGGCTCTTCAAAAACTGAGCCCGCCTCATGACTGCATGGGGAGTCCTTTACGAGGCGAAAGTGATTGGAAATAGTGTAAATATTTTGATAGGTAGGTACCGAAGTAGTCAATATTCGTTGAAATGAAAGGGTCGAACGTTGTCGGCCGATAACCAGCTCAGCTGCGAGCCCATTTTCTTATGACATTGTGTGAGTGTCCTTTTATTGTGATTATTTTTATTTTTATGACGAAACGTTTTCCAACATGACCATCAGACTGTTTGGTTACATGGAAGACGAAGCGTCAGAACCATGTGGCGCTGTCCTCGGCAGAGGCGGAATATGTGGCAATGAGCGTGGCATGCAGGGACCTAGCTGCCCTTAGAATAATGGGGGATAGGTTGCTGGGTCTGAGACTTGTCCCCACCATATTGGACAATTAGCCGAAAAGGAAGATGCAACATCCCTTAGACAGCTCGTTAGACTTTCGTATCATTACATTCGTGAGGAATTGAAGAACGGGAACGTTACAATTGGATTGGTGGATCGGTACGGATTCACAGGTGTCGGACTTTTTCACAAAACCTTTGTCTCGGAAACAATTTGAAAAATTCCGCAACTTACTCGTGGCTTTGAAACCTATGTACAAAAGCTAATTTGGTATATTTGATTCCAGATCGTATTAATTGAATCGGATCCTCGAGACTAACGATCAGACGCTGAAATCAGAAAACTGGAACGCTCGATGGAAAAAAAATTACTGAACGAAACTGATGACATGCAGATACATCTGAACATGGATATGTCTTATGATGGCAAATAAAATGAATCGAATGTAGCGCAGCTTCGATTTGTTTAATAGGTACTGAGTAATTTCATTTTGAGTTGATGGGTTGCTATGGGCTGCATATAGTTGGTGATAGACGGGAATTTGATAATGAGCTCCTTGAATGATTTTTGAAAATGTTTTTCCTGCAAAGGTCGTCCTTCAAAAGTCACGAAAACGGGTCCATATTGTAGAAACATCGTTTCAATTATTTATAGGGGCTTAGGAAAAATATGATATTTGAATTCCGAGGTCTGGAAAGGGTACATGACGTGGGCTGCTTCGACGTCTTTTGATTGGACGGGAGATCCCTCTCTCTCTCATCTACGCAAGTCAGCCAACTTTGCTACGCGAAAAGTTGACCCCAAAAATCGAAAATCGGGTTAATCATTATAGAAGGTCATTCGAAAATTGAGCATCGAGGTTATTATCAAAGAAGGTTATTCAAAAATCGACCCGGGCCGATTGTTTTTATTCCGATTCTGTTCAGATTTATTATTTAGCGCTCTGGCGGCTCAGTGCCCAACTACTCGACGCCCAGCCTGGCGAGGTGTGACGTCAAATATGCCCGGCGTTCATTTCAAAATCTCCAACATTTCGAAAACAGCTCAGCGCGTACCTATACGAATTTTCGAACTAAAAATTGGGGTATATAGGTTTTAAAGGGTGCTGAATCCGAATATGTTGTCAGAAATGCTGAATTCTGACCTTTTCAAGAAGGTGGTTTTTCAACTGGGGCAAAAGTGGCCAAAACGCAATCTAACTGGGGAACTTTTCGGCATCTAACTGGGGCAAACGTTATGGCGGTAAAAACGGCATTTAGTGAGAAACATTACGCACCTTAAAATTAAATTAATATAGTGTTGTCAACAAGGGTTGATCCGTCGTGTTTGGGGTTCTGACTAGTTTTCAGGATCCTCGGTCGAGTTGTAACGGTTAGCTACAGCCCTTAGGTATTTCTTGAGATCACCATCCTTCTGAATCAGAAGTTCTGATATGTAGCCCAGCACTCCAATAAAAACTCGTTTTTATCGCGGACCTCTTTTCGTGGCAATCTGATTGTCCCAATTGAGAAAATTAATGATTATTGCGAAAATTGTAATCATACTGTAGGTAATCAGATTATAGTATGATTACAATTTTCGCATCCACCACCAGATTTTGGTGGATTATATTGGGTAGCGGACATTGACAGCACTTTCTTAACACCTCCGTCGGTACACAGTTTAGCAGAACACTTCCTATTGTAACACCGAAACGACAAACTACCGTCTTTCAACGTACGATGTTCAGTATATTTATGACTATCCACTAACTGCATTTTTTCAACAAAAATTTAGATTGAATCGGCACATCCATGTCCACAGCACAACAGAAACTGACTGACTAGCAAGTCTGATTCTGCACCAGGCCGAGATAAGGCCGGTGCAACGCTGTTTTCATGACGAGGTCCATTCCCCAGTTCAGTTTCGAGTTACTGAAGGCTCTTTCCCCACTTAGATTGCGTTTTCAACTCGGGCCCCTGAGGACATTTCCCCAGATCGATTACCCTCTTCAAGAAGCCCATTTGATAATTCACTACGAGAAACTAACAAGCGTTGTTACTATGAAAAATTAAGTTGACGGGTTGCCACGGGTGCAACCAATAAAAAACGTTGCATTTTTTGTGTGTCGCAAAATTTTGCAAGACCCCAGAACTAAGACATATCCATGTAAAAAAAAAAGAACTCTCGATATAGAAAGCTCGACTCACACTAAGTCTTGGTAAACCCTTTTGACCTAATGTTCAAAATTCCGTAAATTCAGAATACAATAATTGTAATATGTCACTGTAATGATGTTTATATGTATCGGTAAGGGATGTTTGTACTATTCGTAAACACTACTGTATTTGCTCACCCTTCCTGATGGGAGGGAGTGACAAGGTTACATCATGTCAGTGAGGTCACTCCAGTAGTGATGATTAAGTCTTCTCGATACTTGATGTATTCGGCCATCTTAATTCATTCGATTTCTGTTCTTTGCTGACGCTTATGCTTTGTGCTGTTCGATTCGCGTATTTCGTAATTACAACTGGATTCTCGTCATTCCTAAATGTGAGTACTCATTTATTGAATTCCTCTCTTAATTAGTATGTTAAGAGTTCTAAAAATGATCTTTTTTCAGAGTTGACGAGCTGCCAGTCTCGCCTCGACTACTGCCCGTATAGCCAACGAGACGGCAGAACAAACCCAGGTGGGTTCAGTATCAGTACGTAGTACGAAGGAGGAAGCACTCAAGATCAAAAAACACCGTTTACTCTACGAACTTGTCATCTTCTATCATCATTTAGGTATGTCCCTCTCTTCTGATTCTTCCATTATGAGCTCGTATTGCATTAAACTCAGTTCTCAGTTCTCACACGTGGACTAGTTACTTTAGAATTCTAACTTTGAATTGCACTTTATTAATGAACAGTTAATTAATTTTCTTGAAAACTGAGGCACATTACCTACCTTTATTCGAAAAGTTGGTTCTATTCACCGCAATAATATTTCTCTCGCTCATTAAATATATCGTAATAACAGATAGGTTGCGCTCGTCTATTGAATTCAATTGATGGCTTGTTCTTTTAGGCACTGGACAACACGTTGAAAGATCTTCGTGACAACCAAAATACACTGCCAAGGAGATGGCACAGCAGCTTCCTCGTTACAATCAAAGTGACACCATTATAAAATGCGCTGAGCGTACCCCTGATTCAATCTTAATGAAACTGATAGGGGACCATCTAGAGCTATACGCACACAATTCCTGAAAATTTGATTGAAATCCGATTAAAATTGTGAAAGTTCAATCGATTCATTTAATTTACATCCGTTTCTGTCTGGGAGACCTTTCGCATAGACCTTGGGAGCGCCCCTTAAAGGCTGATGTCCCACCCGCTCAAAGTGAAGAGTGTAGACGGGGGGGTAGCGGGGTCTATTAACGACGGAATAAATCGAAAAAATTAATCGAGCGAACTCGCGCGCGCCAAAAAATTCGCGACACCCGCTTATCGGACGTATAATTGGTCGAGGAATCGGAATCCGGTGGAAAAAATAGGGGTTCCCATTTGAAATAAGAAAGTTGATGTCAATTGCGCGGATTTGCGCGCATTTTTGGGGGTACCGCTGATTCAATCGTGATGAAACTGACAGGGGACCATCTAGAGCTATACGCACACAATTCCTGAAAATTTTATTGAAATCCGATCAAAATTGAGAAAGTTATGCCTGTTTCAAGAATTTCACGTTAGTGCATGCGCTGAGTGTACCGCTGATTCAATTGTGCTGAAATTCGTATGGGACCTCAAGGAGCCTGATCCACATATTCCCTCAAAATTTGAGCTAAATTCATTCAAAATTGTGGAAATTATGGCTGTAACAAGGAAATTCGGACAGACCCACAGACCGACAGACCCACAGACCGACAGACACGAAACCAAATTTGTTCAGTAGGCTATGAAACGCAAAATGCGAGTGGAAATTTTGAATTCGGACAACAAAAATTTTTTTTCTCCCGAAAGTGAACACAAGGCTTCCGCTGCTTCGCAGACTCGGAAGCAATATAGAGGCAGATGGAACCTCCCCAGCCCTAGTTGCCGACATCAAAGCCCAGGGAGTCTGGGAGAGTGAGAGACAGGCGTTTTTTGACGTCCGCATTGTAAATGCCGACGCCATCTCTTACTCCTCTCGAGACTGGGACTCAACAGCCAACAGCGCAGCAAGAGCCAAACATGCTAAATATGATGCAGCAGCTGAGGACCTGAGGGGTTCGTTCACGCCGTTGGTCATCTCATGCGACGGGGCTGTGCAGGCCGAATTTGGATGCTTCTTGAAGCGCTTGGCCCACGCCCTGGCAGAGAAATGGGACCGACCATATTCCGTAATGTCGGGTTGGGTGAAAGTAAAGACCCAGATTGCTCTCATCCAGGCAGTGAACCTCCGACTCCGGAATACGCGTCGGCGGCTACGGTCACTTGGCACAGAAGATGGGGCCGGTGTTGTAGAGGAACACTGGGGAAACGACGACCATTGACGACCAGTGACTGCTGAGAACGCGCAGAGTCACCAGAGCACGACGGCGCCCAGAAGGGCATAAGACGCCGGGATGAAGGGCGAACGAATGCGGGCGGCCTTGTTCCTTGTTTATGTTTGTTTTTGATTTTACTTGTTACTCGTTTAAATAAATTATTTTTGTATGAAAAAAAAAAAAAAAATGTTGTCAGGTGACCCCGGCAACCATAACATTTGACAACCAACTAATATGTCGATCCATCCTCTATGTCGATCGATACCTCAGACAAAGAATGCTTCGTGAGTGACGATTACCGCTACGTGCGCGAGAACTTTCTTTCCTTCGGTGATCTTCTTCCTCAAGTCATTCTTGAGTGAAAGAACAGAGTTCCACAAGGATCGCCTCTCAGCCCGCTTCTCTACAACGCCTACTGCCATGACTTACCTGGTACGTGTGACACGCTTCTGGCCCAGTTTGCAGACGACACGGGAATACTCGCTTCAGGAGACACCGTCATGGAGGCAAGATGGCAGCTGAAGAGTCACTTGGCCAAAGCTGAAGAGTGGCACAACAAAATGGAAGGTGAAGGTCAACCCAACACAGTCCTCGCTCATCACCTTCACGCTAAAGGCCGAGAACGATCGGTATCGTCGCTCTTTGAGGTGGTTTACTTCCAAGGAAAAGTCAAGTTCGGTAGGTTTGACCCTAGACCGTAGACTAACTTGGATGTACCACATCAAGAACGTCAGAGACGCTATGAAAAAGAGGACCTTCCTATGCTGGCCAATTATTGGAGATCCAAGCTGAGCTTGGAGAACAAGAAGCTCCTTTACACGGCTCTCATAAGACCTATATGGTCTTATGGCTGCGAGATCTGGGGCACAGCGACAACACAACAAGATCATCCGTTCCATAACAGGTGCCCCATGGTACGTGAGAAACGACGTGCTCCGGGAAGACCTCCAAATATCCACAATTCAAGACACCATCACTACACAATACACAAAACAGGTGGAGAAGGCCGAAGGGAACATGAACGCGGCAATAACAGATCCACCAGGTTTTGCGACAAGACTCAAAAGAAGACATCCAAACACATCCAAAGAGCTCATCGAAGCTAGCGGAGATAATAAAAACTTTTGACTTTGACTGATCTTTACACTTTACTGCCAAGTGCGCGAGAAACTTTTTTTCACTTCGATTAATTACAATTTACGATGCCGAGGAGAAGACGACCTGACTTAGGTCGTCGCAGCCAATCAAATGTGCGAAGAGCTACCTCACGTGCTAACCGCACTGATGACCAGAGAGAGACAGATCAAGAAATTTGTATTATAAATAAACATCTTAAAAGACCGGCAAGTGGCTCTGATCTAACTGAACGAAGACGAGAAGAGTAGGAGAAGAAATTTTTTAAAACAGGTTGTTGTAAAGGTACGCTTGCATACCAGTCTGCAACACATTGGGACATTTTACGTCTTTATTATTATTGGATACTGATTAACAGGAGGTCGTCTCCAGTTTTGGTCAGACGGTTACCATGGCGACCGCTCGTCACGCAATAATATTTTACGACATAGAAATAGTTACTCGTAGTTGAATGGTGCAACAGTAGACAAAAATGTCGAGCGATTCCAAAACTGAGAAAGTGTTGCGCAAACGGAAAAGGTGTTCCAAGGGGGGACAATCGTCCTGATTTGGCCTCAGATATTGCGGTGTATCTTATTACTAGAACTATGTGAAGTTGTATTATTTATTCATCACCAGCGCAACGACTCACCTCCAAGTGAGGGGTTCTGCTTCATAGTTACCGGTATTTGTTTATCGAATCAAATGTATTTAATGCAATGTATTTATTTTATTTATTTATTCATAAAACATAAAAACATTTTCACAATAAGGCAGAGAGTCATGATTTGTATACATAGGAACCAATTTTTCTTGATTTGGCCTACAGGTCTCTGACCTGTCCAGGCCTGTCATTCCCTTAATAGCTATTGAATATTACATACCAATTAAGTAAATTTACAATTTATAGCGACTTAAAATATAATTTGTATTTTCTAAATTCTTAAAATAAAGTAGCGCTAAAATAAAGGTACGATCCGAACCATCTTAAGGCCACCCCATCCAGCCCAAGTCTTTCCAATTTCAGCATAAGCCTTGATATTTCTATGGAGTCAAATGCCTTGGAGAGATCTATGAAAACTCCCTTTATTTTGAGATTGTTGTTCATTGATTCTGAGATATCTGCTGTTACTTCCACTAGGGCATCTTGTGTACTACGATTTTTTCGGAATCCGTATTGTGTAGCAGCTAATAGGTTATTTTTTTCCAGGTAGTTAATCAGTTGGGCTTTTATTATTTTCTCGAAAATTTTGGCGAAATTTGACAGTAAAGAAATAGGTCGGTAATTGTTCGCATCAGTTTTTATTCCTTTTTTAAATAGAGGCCGCACTAACGCGATTTTAAGAGCATCTGGGAATTTTCCATTCAGTAGGCTGAGGTTAATTAAATGGGTTAGTGGTGAAGTTATTGAGATGGCCACGTTTTTTATTAGATCCGATGAGATTCCATCCCACCCCGGACCTGTTCCTCCTTTGATTGATAATATCGTTTTGTATACTTCTTCTTCCGAGGCCGAATTCAGGCTCATTGTTGATCCCACATGACTCGGCAAATCTTTGCTCGGTTCATAGCTTTTGAATTCAGAATTTAATTGACTTCCGATAGTTGTGAAAAAAGCATTTAATCGATTTGCGATATCACTCAGATCGGTGAGATGTTCCCCTTCACAAATTAATTTTTTTAATTTCGGTCACTCCATCAGTATTACGGCCCAATGCTATGTTTACAGTTTTCCATACTTTCGAGAGAGTATCTGACAAGGTGATTTGATGACGGAAGTATTCGTTTTTTGTTTTGAAGAGAAGAGCTCGCAATATATTTCTATACCGCACGTACTGGTTACGAAGTTGTGCATTCTGCGGATTCCTCTTCGCTAATCGGGCCAGCGAATCGCGTCGATTGATTGAGTTCGCTAGAGCAGCGGTAGTCCAGGGCTTAAGCTTACGAGACTTGTGATTAGTTGGTTTAACTACGTAAGTGCATAATTCAATGGAGCTGTTCAGAATTGATTGAAAAATTGCATAAGCCTGAGTAATAATTATATGCAAATATTTGTTTATCGGTAGTAACAATTGTTAACGAATTTTTCGTTTATGCGCCAAAGTAAAGACATAAAATGTCAAAAACACAAGGCTTCCGCTGCTTCGCAGACTCGGAAGCAATTCACTGCCAAGAGGGACATGGCCCATAGCTTCCTCGGATATTGTGTGAAATGTTAAACGAAATTTTTCATCAATAGGGCACAAGTTATGATGTTAGCTCACTAACTCGAGCAAGATTTTAGCACCCCGTTGAGCTAGATTTTAGCTCACTCAGCTGACCAGGAGAATACCCGTCATTTCAATCGTCTCTTGTACTCCCATAACGTCTCAAATTTCAACGTCCAAGGGTGAACCGGAGAGATTTTAACAGATTTTGTACATTTTTACATTACCTACATAGTGGCAGTGCGGTACTGCTTCGAGTTCGATTGCTGTGAACGACACTGCACCTCATTCTTTGGATCTCTAACCTCTTGGAATTTTGACTCGAGATTTTTAAGAAGTCGATGACTAGACGTTAATCGCACAACAGGCTCATACTCCGCGCATGCGCAATCGCACTGTTTGATCGGTTATGTTTCGATGTTCGATCTTCGTTTCGATGTTCCATCACCTTCGATTATCGTCACGGCCATGTTATGCCAGACAGTGAGGCGGTTTCCTATTTTGAACTGCTCCCATGTGGATACACTGTTAATCACATCTAGCCTCTCTGATCAAGAGGTTTCAAGAGGTCTACAGTCCTATTATTATGTTTATTTATGTTGAAATTATATGTTTATTTATTATTCAATATAAAATATTATTTTTATACCTATTGTGTTCCTACTCTTGTTCAAATTAGTAGGAACCTTTGAATTGGTTATTGGTAATAATTTAATACGTACCTACCTACTTTTGGTTTATTATTCTTCGAATAACACACCTATGTAATCGCGACGGAGGTCGACAACTCGGATCGGCCTCAAAATTTGACATTATCCGTGTCAAGAGGTCTAGATTCCTAAACCGAAATGTCCGTCCGCCGTCAGGGCAGTAGTAATTTTTTTTAAATTCTGAAATTTTGACAAAATATTCGTTTACCATCTAGTTGTGCCCGCAAGGTTTTCAGCCCGACCGCCCGAACCTGTGGGGCGCTATGAGGCTATGGAAGGTTTTTTTTTGTAGGCTGTTAGCTATGGGATCGAGTTAGGTGTGGTTTCGAATTATTTTTGGACGTGGAATCAATTTTTGGGGGTCCCGGAACGATCCGATTTCACTGTGGCGATCTATAGGGCGTTCATGGGGCTACAAATGGGAATTTTGAAGGATCCCTGGGGGGTAGTAGTTGTTTCGAGTTCAACAAAGAAATTGAAAAAAAAAAAAAAAAAAAAAAAAAAAATCAAAAAACCGCCCTCCATTGTTTCAAGAGGCGGGTTTTGGGGGTTAAGGCAACATCGATTGAAACGCGTAGCGAACAATCGATCTTTCTCATAACGCATCGACTACCAATAAAGGAGTGAGATTGCGCATGCGCGGAGTATGAGCCTGTTGTGCGAATAACGTCTAGTAAATCGATGGCTGCATAAACAAACCATCCTAACAACCAACTTCTTCCATGTTGCTGAGGACGACCCGAATTCACCATTTTGCGCCCACGCAACGTGTTCCGCTGATTCAATCCTCATAAAATTTATTTGGAACCTCAAGTGGCCGTACATACCCACACAATCCCTGAAAATTTGACTGAAATCGGATCAACATTGTGGAAGTTAAGGCTGTAACGAGGAATCGCACGTTTGCGCCTGTGGACAGCGTTCCGCTGATTCAATCGTAATGAAATTGATAGGGGACCATGCACGAAGATGCTAACAGTTCCTCCATTAATGATTTTTTAAAATGTTTTTCCTGCAAAGGTCGTGCTTCAAAAGTTACGAAAACGGGTCCATATTGCAGAAAACCCGTTTCAATTATTTATAGGGCCTTAGGAAAAATATGATATTTGAATTCCGAGGTCTGGAGAGGGTACATGACTGCTACATGGGCTGCTTCGTTGTCTTTTGATTGGCCGGGAGATCCCTCTCTCTCTCATCTACGGAAGTCAGCCAACTTTACTACGCGAAAAGTCGGCCCCAAAAATCGAAAATCGGGTTAATCATTATAGACGGTCATTTGAAAATTGAGCATCGAGGTTATTATCAAAGAAGGTTATTCAAAAATCGACCCAGGCCGAGTGTTTTTATTCTGATTCTGTTCAGATTTATTATTTAGCGCTCTGGCGGCTCAGTGCCCAACTATTCGACGCCCAGCCTGGCGAGGTGTGACGTCAAATATGCCCGGCGTTCATTTCAAAATCTCTAACATTTCGAAAACAGCTCAGCACGTACCTATACGAATTTTCGAACTAAAAATTGGGGTTTATGAGTTTCAAAGGGTGCTGAATCCGAATATGTTGTCAGAAATGCTGACTTCTGACCTTTTCAAGAAGCCCATTGGAGAGCAGATGACAACAACATAACATACAGACAGATGCCTCAATCCCTCGACTGTTGGGCGATTTTTGTTGCGAACTGAATTTGAGTCAAAATAGTTCGAGAAATATAAAATAAATCCCAGTAAATCGGGGCGAAATGAGTCTTGTTCGATCGATTAATATCAACTCTTTGTTGGTTAAAGATTAAAGAGTGACCGTCATGCCTGAACTATTTAGTATTTTTGGAAATACAATCAAATAAATATTGCGGAGGACAGGAGCTGATTTGCAAAAATATTGAACCATAATATGCATATTATGCAGAGAAATTGGGATTAGCACCTCGTTAAGATAAGGGTTTTCTTGGATTAGGATTCCGTAAGCATACCCAATAATCATTAAGAAATTCGAATTTTTTCAAATAACGATTCTAAGAATTCAACAGAAATGGGATTTTGACTTCATCTACGTGGCCACTTCATCATGGGACGCTTTTGGAGCTCCCTCCCCCCCCCCCCACCCCTTCTTTGTTTATTGTTTCTGGCTCTGCTCGACACTGCAATTGGCGTCTGCAGCTAGAGGAAGCACCAGTCGTGGAGGACTGCTGGAGGTTTTGCATGGCGCCGTCGGTGTTTTGATATTCTCCGAAGAGCACCGCGATAACGGAAGGTTGGGGATGAAAAGACTTCAAACAGTCGCAATTTCCGCTCCGGAGTTGCACAAATGGATTGATTTCGCATTTGGTCAATTTCGAAGTTTGCTGTGTTTCTACCACTCCAGGCAATCCATGGATCGTTGTTCTTATATAGAAGCTTTGAAGAACGTGGTCGCCAGGGCTGGTTTCGACTGCGACGCAACAACCCGAGCTTTCATTTCGGGTCTGCCGATGAAGAGTAGTGATAGTGGTAGCAGCGCGGTTCTTATGCACAAATGCAGGATAGGCGGAAGGTTCTACCGGTCCATTTGATGTTGTATCGTCTTGTGGAAGTTCGGTAGAAATCGAGGCTGTAGGAACTCCAAATTGTCCAAAACGTTTTGCTGAAAGGTCGCTGGTTGCATGCGCAGTGGTTGAATTGGTGACTTTTCCGAACATCCTTCTTCATTTTTCCATTTCAAATTTCAATTACATTTTTGTTGTTCCATTCCATTCTTTTCTTCGCTAATTTTTTTCTTTTTTCCTTTTTTCAATTTTTTTCTTTTCCATTTTTTTAATTTTCTTCTTTTTTTATTTTTCATTTATTTTCTTCTATTTTTTTTAATTTTTCTTCTATTTTTTCTTTATTTTTCTTCTATTTTTTATTATTTTTTATTTTCTTCTATTTTTTATCTTAATTTTTATTTTTTGCCTTTTTTCCATTTTTCCGTTTTTTTTTCTTTTGACTTATTTCTCGACTTTTCTTGACTTTTTTTTCTTCTGAATAGATGACTTCTGCAAACATACATTTTGAAAATGCAACGACAAGCACAAGGATCCATTTCCCAAATATTGGTCCTCTGTAGTCGACATGGCCTCACTCCATGGGTGCACTAGGATACTCCTAATGAAGCGTTCCAGGTTGTGGCGGCATTTTGGCGTTTTTCAAGCCGGCGTAACAGGGTTTCCTTGCTGCATTCCTTTCGACGTCCTGATCAATCAAAGGCCAATATACGAGAGATCTGGCTGGGCCCTTCATTTTCACAACGCCATTATGAGCTATATGTAGTGCCCCTCCAGGACCGCCTGCTGGAGTTTCGTAGGAATGACTACCTGGCATGAGACAGCATCATTTCCAGTGCAGCCCCCAGCTGAAGGTTCAGTCCATCTTGATAGCGGACCTGGCGGAGAAGCCAGGGGTGTTTTGCGGATCTGATGCAGGGCAAACTCATCAAACAAGGCTTCTGTCTGTAATGACAGCCTACGCCTGCAATCGGAGCACGGGAAGGGTCATCAGCATTGGTGTTTACAGTGTGAAATTGGTTTGGAACATAACTTTGTTGTTGCCAAGCTGACCAGATGTCTCAGCGTGAAGCGAAAGCCTCCTCTTCCTGTTAAGAACGTTCGTCAGCTTTGCGATGAGGGAAAGGGGATGAAATTGAGCGTCGTTTGGGCGAGGTCTTTGGGCAGGATGATGGTGGTCTGTTACCCTGTTCTCATAGGGAGGACAGCAGGCCCAGCCTGACCGAGGAGATCTTGGCTCTTATGGAAGAACGAACGCTTTGGGAGGTTGGGGGTAATCGTGCTGGGTACTCTGACCCCCCCAGAACAGGATAAACCATAAGATTTGGCTGGTAAAGTAATCATGGCTTGTTTTTTCTCTGTGAATCAATTGAGGCACTGGGTCATGGGGATCTCTTCAACTTGCACAAGGAAATCAGATGAAGTTCAGCAATTGAATCAGCTATGGCGAGTCGTTCCTGTTGTTGGCCAAGATTCACGACGAGCTGTTGTGCTACACTACTGATTTCTTTAGCGCTGACAGGCCAAGCATGAGTGAAGCGATCCAGATGGTTTGGCGGACTTATACTGTATAAGAAGCTTTGAAGAATGCTGGGAATAACAAGGCGCCTGGTCTAGATGATTCGGAGTCACTCAGGCGCCTTGGAGAAGTTGGCGTTCGGATCCTCACCCGTCATTTATGACAGTGAAGGATTCTGATGGATTGGATCCCGTCAACCTTCGTCATTCGGCGTTTCGGTGGTTGCGTAGAATTCGGATCCTGTAGGTACACTTGCGGAACACGAGGTGTTGTGAAGAGCCAGTCTTCAGGATAGGGAACTCATCACGAGCGCGAAGAAGAGATCCTGGGGCACATCTAGGGAGGAGACCGCTTCACATTCCAGCATTTGGTATAGGAAGGCGGGGAATCGGACGGAAGCAGCAGTCCTGGCTTCGCAACATACGACGATGGACTGGAATACAGGACTTTGCTGCTCTCAAGAGTGAGGCCATCGAGAGGACTCTTTCCTTGTGATGATTGCAGAGGATCGGTCACCTACGGAGGTTGAAGAGAAGATGTCAGATGTGAAGTTCGGGAGATAACTTGCGTAGTTGAGACACGTTGATAACGGTAATTGAGGTAAGGGTGCTCCTGTTGTGAGAAAAGAGCTTGTTGGCGGTGATCAAAGTAAACATTCTGGCACAGAAGAACGGAAATAATTTCTTCACAGCACATACCAGACCTAAAGCCTCTTTGTCAATCTGTGGGTAACTCAGTGTCAGTGCTTGCGTTGGCAATTGGATGGTCTGTATCGTAATGTATGAGGACTCGATCAGAAAGCCAGGTCCTTTTTCAGCTTGTCATCTGGCGTTGGTTGTCCATACGAATTTGAGAGCTTTGAGAATTTCTCGCAATGGTTTGGAATCAATGCATGGCAATGAGTGACTTTGCCCAGGAAAGACTAGTTGGCTTGATGATGTAGGAACAGCTGGCTTAAGAACTGCGTCGGTTGTCCTGCCAGTAGAGTCCTTCAGCGCTGATTATCTGCGAAGAAACTGAATTATGTAGAGTAGGAAGATGCACATGGTTTGACGATGTCTTTCCAAGCAAGCAACATCTCTTGCTAAGATCGGGCGAATCCACAACTCAGGAGTGGGAAGAGAGAATATTCTGAAGTCTCCTCACCCCAGAACCTTCCGTCACCGCGGTACTTTTCAGAACACATCAAAACTCCGACGGCGCCGTGCAAAAACTCCAACAACCCTCCACGATCCAGTCCGCGTCAATGCCCTAGCTGCTCTCAATTTAAAAAAAAAAAAAAAAAAAAAAAAAAAAGTGATCGATTGAAAAGTAAAACAATAACTTGAACTTGTAACATGGACAGAGTCGAGGGCGCAGGTGCGACAGAGGTGCATTAGTAATGAAACGTACGAAACTTTGCAAAGACATGACTGGCCACTCATAAGATGCTAGAGATGACGTATGTGCAGTTCGCGAGCATAATAATTAGGCTTTTGGCTATGGGATCGAGTTAGGTGTCGTTTTCTATGTATTTTTGGACGTAGAATCCATTTTTGGGGGTCCCGGAACGATCCGATTTCAATGTGGCGATCTATAGGGCTTTCCTGGGACTAAAAATGGGATTTTTGAAGGATCCCAGAAGTTTAAATAGTTTTCGAATAAAAAAAACTGTTTGAAAAAAAAAAATAAAAAAAAAATAAAAAAGTTCTAATTTTTTTCATAGACAGAATTAAATTATGCTGGATTACAGCCCAAGGATTTTCTTAAAATGTTGAGAAATTGTATTTCCAAAATCATATAATCCTCAGATGTCACTGTCAAGATTAGAACTACAGTTCTTCATTAAAACAGTTTAACATCTGAGCTCAACAAATGTTCAATTTGTGGCTATGCTTATTGCTAGCTCACTTTTTCTCTCGCGGGTTTTGTGTATCAACAGTGCAATACCAGTGTAATAGATAACAGTGCAAAATATAATAGAATTGAAGACTCTGAGAATCTCTTTCATCGTCTGGGTGAGTTACATGAACTTACATACTCATGTTTACAGTTTTGTTTGGTTGAAATGAATGAGAAAAGGTTGTCACATTTCGCCGGTTGATAACGACAGTTAAAAAATTAAAATAATTATTATTATTAGCATTTCAACTTGCTGCCACGATGGGCTACTTTCACATCCAGAATCGAAAATCAACGAGGAATTGAAACTACTGCTGCCATTAAGGAGGCTCTACCAGCAATTTGCATCGAATCCTTCAAGTATTTCACTGTCTGTTTTAAGGGTGATCCTCCATTGGAAGCGACCTGGCGACAGGCGACGCGACCCGGCATCGAACAGGCAACTGGCGATGCGATCAGGTCCTCCACCGGGGGATAGTCAATGCAAAAACACAGCGAAGAAACTGTGAAATTACAACGGCAAGTGGAGGGTCCTGAAGTCCTATGGTGGAGGGCCCAGATCGCCTGTGAAGCATGTTCAATGTTTCTTGAATTTCAGCCAAACGCTCTAAGCAGAAAGCATCCGGGGGTCCAGGGGGCAAGGCGAGGCGCGGAGCGCCGAGTTTTAGAACGTTTTCGGCTGTAGCTCGAAAACTATTGGTCCGATTCCAAATTTCATTGTTTCTCATGAAAGCGTAGTAGAGGGAGAATTCTTATTATTAGAACATAATAGATTGAGCGAAGAGTTTAAAACGTCAATGTAGTCGGCAACAAAAATCGTTAATAGAATAATATTGTGGTGCAGGCGCCTCCAAGGGACTATTGGTTGCTACCCATATGGCATAGACCTCAGTTGTTAGGTTGGATTTGAAATTATATCAGTTCAAGTTCGGAATTGGTTGTGTATTTGTTCACTCGCCGCTTAACATTGGTGGCAGCGGTGTGGGATATGATGATTACTCGATCGGGCCACGAATATCAGCCGAACCGTTGCATTGGTTACATTGTTGGTTGCATTGTTGCATTGGTTCCGTTTCCATGCAACAGGAATATCAGCAGCCAGCTGCGGCGCCCGTGCAACAGGAAGATGATGGAGGTGACGACGAGTATCACCTGGCGCAGGAAGAGGTGGGAGTATCGCCAAATCCCCCGGTTTGCTCAATTGAAGTATGTTCAGGCATAGCGGAGCAGGTATGGAGCATGTTTGATGCTGTAGGGGCGGAAGTCAGGGAAACTAGACCCCGAACCTTCGACAGGACCGGTCAATTGGGAGCCTTATTAAATAGTAGCAAATTTTGCTACAATTCGAGGTCATTTCAGAAAAAAAAAAAACAAAAAAAAAAAAAAAAAAAAAACCGCTGGGATGCATACACAAAAGCGACCGAACTCGCTGCGGCATTAAGTGGAGCAGCTGTGTCTGTTCTGTGCGAGGTGTCCAGACCGGTGCAATATGCAGCTTTAGTCGCTGCGTTGGACGCTCGCTTCGGGGTTCGGAATCACTCGGAACAGTACCAAGCCCTCCTTCAGAGCCGGCGGCAAGGAGCGAACGAGAGCATTGTCGATTTTCATCGACAGATCAAGGAAATCGCTCAGAAAGCATGGCCGGATGGGGGAGCAGCGGTAGAGGGAGTGGCGACGCTTCGGTTCATGGAAGGGCTTCAAGATCCCAGTGTGCGCGATAGAGTCCTATTGGTTTGGCCCCGGACCATGACTGAAGCACTGGCGGTGGCCCTTCGGATGGAAGCGGTATCGCGATTACCGAGTATGAGCCATCAGCAAACCAACCTCCCAAGAGACTCTGCTAGGGAGTTCCAGTGCTACATTTGTGACCAGCCCGGCCAGTTTCGGAGTGTAGTTTTCGGAGGTGTAGTCGACGCCAAGCGGTCAACAGGAGGGTCCAGTTTTGGCCGAGGGTGACAACCCACAACCAGCGCCCCAAGGATTCAGTTACGAGACCACGCCTACGACTGATCTCCGACTGCGTGGCGCCGTAAATGGCAACCCCACAAGGTAAATGCCGTAAATGGTATCCCCACATATTTTTTTACATATTTACATATCGATGTAGCGGATATTTTTATACGATATACCTATCGGATTTCTAAAACGATATAATATTGCAATAGCCCCCTCAGGGCGGAACGAGGCTTTGAAGTTATAAAGATCTCGCGGGGAAGGCTCTTCTCCTAACATGCCACAATCTGTTATAGAATTCGGTAGGGGTTTTTTTTTTTTTTTTTCAAAAATGAGTATTCGGTATCTTCCAGCTTCATTTTAATTGTTCAAAAAGAGTCTTGGACACCCCGTTTGCTTGTTTCATCTGATTATCCAACTGTTTATCCAGCTGTGCCATCAACCATACCTCGTCTTCTCTCTCGCCATTTTTTCGCCTTTTTTTCCTCGTACGAGTAATTTATTTGAGTTACGGCGCAAAATGACTTCGAGGGGGAAAATGCACCATGTTGAACTCTGCTCACCAGTTCTTATTGGAACTCCCGCATTGGGCAGGCTCGACCCAGTGGATGAGTTAGGCTGTTTTCTTCCCCAATATTCACCACATCCTCAATCACCTGTTCATTTCAATTTCGGTTCAGTCCATGAAAAATCTGAACAAGGTACTGAATACCCCTCAAGTCCTCCGCTTCAGCGTGGAAGTCGTCCCTCTGTTGGGTTCAATGACGAGCTGTTGAACGAGGCTCAAGTTTCTTCCCCTGCCAACTCCCCGAGTGAAACATTCGAAGCCAACCCTCCAACTGAAAATGATCGGGAGGATTATTCTTATTTAGCCGAGGAGCCTCCTCAAAAAAACAACACTGGGAGGCCAAAGAAGGGCAGGAAAAGGAAAATTGCCGACCAGACAAGAGAAATAAGACCATTTTTAACATGGATATGTTTTTGGGCTGGGGGTCATTCTAAAATTTGCGTAACGACACCAAAATTTGTGACGACCCACTGCCTCCTTAAATTTTAATAATAACATTGACGACCCGGCACTTTAGATTATTCGACACCAAAATTTGTTTGAAGCCGCAGCTGATACTGAGTTTAGTATACGTTTCACAGAAAATCAGTAAACATATCCATGATTCAATGTTTTTCCGTGAAGCAGAGAATCGCCTCTTTTAAATACTTGTATTTTGGGAATACCTTCTTGGCATGTTTCATCCAGGTTTGAGGTGGGGCGACAGAAGGTGATGGAGTCTATACGAGTTTATTCTAGCTTTCGTCACGTTCACAATCTCACGCTAAATTCAGCCTCTCCAAATTCTCAACATTTTGCCAAAATCCCAGTTTTACACCAGTCTCCCTCCACCGCAAGGCGTCCGGCATCATCGCCGGCGGCTGACCGTCCCCAATCCACGTACTATAGACAGAAATTCAACAGATCCAATAAAAGATCAGGCAATGCAAACCAAACGCCCAGCTGCCCGGCGACGGCCGCTGGGGGAGTGCAGCACGCAGAGACGATACCTATACCAATATTAAATTAATTTCCTGAAGATGGCACCCTGTTGGCCGAAAGCTAGAATAAACTCGTATAGACTCCATCACCTTCTGTCGCCCCACCTCAAACTCTTTTAAATATATTTTGAAGCGAAGCTTTTATACGGACGCCCCCCGCTCGCCGCTCGGGGAGTCTCCCGGTGAAAATCGTGAGTGATCTTGAGTCTCTAACGCGATATATATTTGATATAGATGGGGCGCGTTTGGCTCTTCCAACCCGGCCGCTGTCAAGGAAGTCGGAAAGACGTACTCAGAACGGGTGGAATCCGGGGTGGGGCTTCAGGGACCTTACAAAGGTGGAGGAGGCGGGGAAATTTTTTTTTTTTGCCGACCTTTTAGCTACGAATAGCGAGCCGGAGCTAGGGATATGCACTCGATTTCCGATTTTTTCTTGTAAAAAATCGATCTTTTTGAATCGATTTTTGTTAATACGATAAAATCGAGAATCGATACTTTTATCCCGATTTTTCCCAAAATCGGGATTTAAAAAAATCGGGGTAGAGAGGTTCAAAAAATTGGGTTTTTTGAAAATTATTGTTCTTGAAACATTTTCTTTTTCCTATTTATAATGATGGATGTTTTTTGAATTGACTGAATCAGCTTCAAAGAATCGTTTCTCAAAAATCGTTTGGAGGCGGAAACCCAACGGGAGGGAGGTTTCAATATTGAGTCTAGATTGCCGCGTCCTCCTGCGGAGTTTAGAAGAAGAACTTCTTCTCCTAACCTCCTTGGTCGCGTCGCTGTTGGTTCAGTTTGTGTTTTGTGCGACAAGGAACAGACTGAGTGGGAAGCTCGTCTCAAAACTTTTATTTTTGCAGGATGTGGAAGAGGAAATGTGGTTCTTGTGAATATTTTTTCAGAATTTTTTCGAATCTATTGTATAATCCAATGTATTAGATGACAACTCCTTGAGAAATATATATGAAATGTATGAGAATATAATTTATTTCTCATATTATGAGAAATATACGTACAATCGATTACCTACTTATTGATTGGTTTATTTACCTACTTATTATATATTTAATTTATTTATGATCGAGTTTGACCCCCCCCCCCCCCCCCCCAAAAAGGAAAAATCGTTAAAAACCCGATTTTCGCAAAAATCGATTCTTGAGGGAAACGATTTTTTGAGAATCGATTCTTCGAAGCCGATTCCGATTTTATGTAAAAAATCGATACTTTTTTACCGATTGCCGATCCCTAGCCGGAGCATCTAGTAGGACACTATACTGGCAGCTGATTTTTGCAAAATGATATAAAGCTTCGCTTCCTTTTTCATTCTCCCGAGGAATGAAAATATTTCCAATGAGGTCTTGTATTCTTTTAATGAAAAGATTAAAAAATTGGAAGCCAAACATAACTCAGTTTTGGAGGTGCTAGCTTCGTTGGAGGAAGTCGAAGATTTTTTTAAAGACCATTCTGATCTGAAATTTCGTAGTTTTCAATAGGGTTTTTAAACGTTTTTGTAAGCAGTTAAAAAATAAAATAAAGAGTTTTTCAATACCTATTACTATTGTTCCTATGTTACGAGTATTTTGGTTATAATAATAACAGTCCCAAATTTTTTGGTCTGTGTGTCGTTTCTTGTAACGTCACGCTACCGTTGATTTTCGCTTACAACCGATTCGTTGCTACGAAACGTCATCTTCGCCAGTTATAATCGTACAAAAATCATTCACCATTCGTTGGAAAGCTCTCGATTTATCACGCATTTCTTTCGTACTTGTTCTTTGTCGTTATGTCCCCATTTTATATTTATTGATATTATTAATGGATGCAGTAAACAATGCTGCTTGTTTTGTTGTTATCAGTTGCCACGTTACTAACGTTTCAAATTTTCGAGGAATGCAAAGACTGTTTTAAACAGTCTTTGCATTCCTCGAAAATTTGAAAAATGTCTCTTGGACCCTTGTTGCATAACACAGTCCAGGTATGACTGCGTCACTCTTTTACCTTTCCTTCTCTACCTCCTTTACCTTATCTTCTTACTACAGTGGAAGCCGGTTATGATTGGTTAAGACAGCCGCTTTGCGGAGACAAAGTGTGAAGTCCGGAATCAAATGGCATTAACATGTAGGTTTTAGGTCGGCTATGGGATACGTGAGGCCGTTCAGCAGAATCTGATACAAAGTCAACGGTTCAATCTCAACTCCTGGTAAACATGTTTACCGTCCCAGGTGCCTTTGTGAGTTGTCTCTTGGCTCAGTCATTCCCCAGTCCTCAAACTCCCAACACTCAGTGCGAGCAAAATGATGTCTAAAAAAGTGAAGAGGTTAAGCCTGAAGGAAAAAATTTTTGGATAAAATTAAAGTGCAGCCTCCTACGACCTCAGTTTGTGAGTTAGCCAAGATCACGGGAGATTCGAAGGACACGGTTTCGCGAATAAAAACCAGTGAAACGAAGTTGCGTGAGGAATGGGATCGTACTGAACGAGGTAGTGCCGTCGCTGAAAGGAAGAGGAAGACTGGCTTATTTTACCGAGCAACTCCAGATGGTTCCCTTGTCTACAGTCATGAAAAACTCGTTGGGTTTAAAAAAAGCCATGGACCGTATTTATACGGTTATAACCAAGCTATGCTGTACTAGCTGACATTCCCACATCCGAGCAGTTAGAACTTGCCAGAACCCGCCATTTCCTGAATACTTCCCTCCTGGTGAGCATGCTGAGACCTGCTAGAAAGCTATTTAGAAAATAAGGGATCAAAATTTTTGTAAATCAATTTTTCCCGTCGACTGGAAATGAATTGAACCTGAATTATTAGGGTATTGCTTTTGGGTTTTATTCTATATTTTCTGACTTTTGGTTCTAGCTAGAACCAATACTTTGCACGATTTCTGTTTTCCTCCTTTCTGCTGGCACAAGCCGCCCTCGGCCTAAGATCTAGACTGGCACGTACAACTTGCAGCAGCTGTAAGTTTTACGTGCTTAACTAATAAGAGCTGTTCCTATAATATAGAATATAGAATAGAACAGAATCCTAGAATATATTATATTCTTTAAATTGTTGTACTTTCAAACCTATTCCCTTCATCAGGCCAATATAGCAATCAAGGAGGTGTTTCCCAAGAAACGACCCTTGCTCAGCCCGTTGAAAGGCCAGCCTCGTAATCGCCTCGAGGAGTATGAGGTAAGACGTACATAGGTGCCGACCAACTAAGTTTTTTCACTAGATTACCTCATAAGGTAATCTAAGGTATAAATACCTTATTAAGAGAACGTTAACTAACCTACACAAAAAATTATTGATCTCTTCTTTTTGTGACATTTATCGATTTTTTTTTTTTTTTTTTTTTACATTTTCAATCAAAATTTACCAATCCTTCACTCATAAGTGCACTATAATCAATCAACCAACGTAACTTCATTCCCCAGGTCGAGGCCATCATTGGAGATAAGGTGAAGAGAGGGAAAAAATACTGCAAGGTCAAGTAAGTGCTTACTTAGAATAACTGAATAATAATATGTTATTAAGGTGTGGGGAGGGACCGTTCGGGCTGACCCACGCCTTGAATTGCATGAAGGGGGGGCTGGTGAAAAGAGGCCACGACCAGCTGCGGGACTTTTGCGCCCAACTAGCTGAACATGCCTGGGGGGGAGTCTCCGTAGAGCCAGTTCTGCAAGAGGCGGACGGGGTCTCCCCGGCCTTAGTGGCTGACTTCAAAGCCCGTGGAGTCTGGGAGAGGGAGAGACCGGCGTTTTTCGACGTCCGCATTATAAATGCTGACGCCGTCTCTTACTCTTCCCAGGACTGGACCATTACAGCCAACAGCGCAGCAAGAGCCAAGCACACCAAGTATGATGCGGTCGCGGAAGACCTGAGGGGCTCATTCACTCCACTGGTTGTCTCTTGTGATGGTGCCATGCATGTAGAGTTCAACTGCTTCCTGAAGCGCCTGGCCCACGCGCTCGCCGAGAAATGGGACAAGCCGTATTCCGTGGTTTCTGGGTGGGTCAGGGTGAAGACCCAGCCCAGATGGCGGATTCGAACGCTCGGCACAGAAGATGAGGCGGGTGTGGTCCAGGTGAGCGGCGGCGAATAGCGGTGGCGGGGAAGAACACCAAGAGCACCTCTGCGGTGGTGCTCCTACCAAATCGGCGCCTGGATGGGCACAAGACGCCGATCGGAGAAACACCAAGGGATCTCCAGGCTCCCTGTTCAAGCTTTTTTCGTTGTTGTTGTTTTGTGTTTTCATTTTTGTTGGGGTTCTCTTGACGAGATATTAACCTTCAATATTATTAATAAAGTTATTTAATAATTTAAAAAATATATATATAATATTAAGAATAATTATCATTTGCACCAAACACATCCAATCCATTTTCTTTTTCCGATGGCTAGGGTGGCCCGCCAAATACAACAGCTTGGACCCAGAAAATTACCTCAAACCTGGGTGCTTGGCGCTCCTACGACAGAAGAAGCTCAACCAACATAACTTCATTCCCCAGTCGAGGCCATCATTGGAGATAAAGTGAAGAGAGGGAAAAAATACTACAAGGTCAAGTAAGTGCTTCCTTTGAGTAATTGAATAAATATTAAATGTCAGGATCCTCCTTCCAAAGCTGTAAAAATCCGAAATATAAGGGGAGCCGCCGCCAGCAGAGTACAGCCACACACGTCAATGAGGGGGCACTAGGCGGGGCCATCTCCCGTCACGCTCGGTGCAGCGTCCACCCGCCAGGCTCGGCGGACAACTGCCTGTCACTGGGACTATATAAGGAGCTCCACACCGAGCCTCGAGCTCACTTATTCCAAATTTTCACTTGAAAGGGCGAAGCTCTGCCCACACGAACTAACGGGAGCGAATTGACCAAATTCTATGACTCAAAAGAATGACCGGAAGCATTTTCGTCACCAATCCCTGGAACTGAAGCTCTGGACCAAATGCCGGCTATGGAAAGCGCCTTCTCCACGACAAACGTCTCAAGACCGCCCTGTCCTCATCACAAGCGGATTCTCGACGCAAAAATCGCCAGAGAAAAGATCGTTAGGACCTTTTGTTTACATCCTTCAGTTCCACGTTACTTCGCCGCTCACGGGACATTAACTCAACCGGTAATACGGGAAACACAACTAAAATCCAATTTAAAACTCAATTTAAATTCAGTGCTAAATTCTAAACGTGTCAAGTAACTCTCGCGACAATTTACGCACGATATAATATTAAGAATAATCATTTGCACCAAACACATTCAATCCATTTTCTTTTTCCGATGGCTAGGGTGGCCCGCCAAATACAACAGCTGGGAACCAGAAAATCACCTCAAACCTGGGTGCTTGGCGCTCCTACGACAGAAACTCAACCAACTTCATTCCCCAGGTCGAGGCCATCATTGGAGATAAAGTGAAGAGAGGGAAAAAATACTACAAGGTCAAGTAAGAGCTTCACTAATAAGAGCTGTTCCTATTAATGGAGGCAGTTCTTTCAATTTTTGTACTTTCAAACCTATTCCCTTCATCAGGCCAATATAACAATCATGGAGGTGTTTCCCAAGAAACGACCCTTGCCCAGCCCGTTGAAAGGCCAGCCTCGTAATCGGAGGTAAGACGTAACTAAGTTTTTTCACGACATACCTTAGTACGAGATTGTTACTAACCTACACAAAAAATAATTATTATTGATCTCTTCTTTTTGTGACATTTATTAATTATTATTATTATTATTATTATTATTATTAATTTACATTTTCAATAAAAATTTACCTATCTTTCACTCATAAGTGCACTATAATCAATCAACCAACATAACTTCATTCCCCAGGTCGAGGCCACCATTGGAGATAAAATGAAGAGAGGGAAAAAATACTACAAGGTCAAGTAAGTGCTTACTTTGAATAAATGAATAATGATTTAATATTAAGAATAATTATTATTTGCACCAAACACATCCAATCCATTCCAGCGTGGCCCGCCAAATACAACAGCTGGGAACCAGAACATCACCTCAATCCTGGGTGCTTGGCGCTCCTACGAAAGAAGAAGGAGGAAGACAAGATAGGTGCTCAGTGCGTAGGTGAACATTTTGCGGGGAGTATGACGTAAGACGTGTAATGTATTGGGACCCAATCGCAGCACTTCTCTCAAGAAGAGGGGATTTTCTCTCTAGACAAGAACCCTGGGGTGAGACCAATTGGAGTTGGTCCTTCAACGGATCTGCGCCAAAGCCATCGTGCTCATCACTGGTGTTGATTTTAAGGACGAATGGTGGGGTCGATCAACTCTTTGCGGGCACAAAGTTGGGTGTTGAGAGCGCGATTCATGGAATGGTGAAAAAGTTTGACGAAAGCGAAACAGAATGAATGCTCCTTATTGACGCAACAAACGCTTTCAATTCTCTCAGCAGACCGTCAGCCCTCTGGAACGCTAGTTTTGTGGCCCAGGTGTTCACGCTTTCTGTTTAATACCTATCGGGGCTTCCCCACCATCTTCTTCAATCAATGTCTGTAATAAGCCAGGAAGGGACAACCCAGGGGGATGCTGATGTACGCGGTAGGCACACTGCCCCTCATCAGATGCCTCAAGAGCCCAGAGTACATCCAAAATTGGTACGCAGACGATTCTGCCTGTATTGGGAAACTCAGCAGTCTGAGAACCTGGTTGTCGCGATTGCAAACTGAAGGCCCCAATTGGGAGTATTTTCCAGAAGCAGCCAAGATCTACCTTGTAATCAAGCCTGGACTTGAGGAAGCGGTCCGTGCCCTGTTTGAGGGGACAAATCTGAATGTGGTTCACTCAGACCGATTCCTTGGAGGTCACATAGGGGACCCATCTTCAACAGCTGAGTTCGTCAGGAACAAGGTCCAGGGGTGGGTGGACCATAATGAAACTTTCTGAAGCTCCAAAGAAAACTCCTCAAGCAGGCTAAACAGCTTTCATAAAGTCCCTGTCCCGGGAATGGATGTTTACTCAACGAGTAAGAGGATTGCACCGGTGAATATGAAACGGACTGCATCTGTCGATCCGTTCTGCCATCTCTTCTGGGTGAAGAGTAAATGACGAAGAGACTGAAATAATGCTTTGGAGGATCCAGTGAAACCCACTAATGTCAATTACACCGCTTCAGAGCGAGCCACCTCCATCTTGGCCGATGCCCCTTCAGATGGATCGACACGAAGAAGGGAAGTACGAAACTTTGGAAAGACATGACTGGCCACTCACAAGATGCTAGATGACGTATACGTTCGCGAGAATAATTATTAGGGGTTTCAGTGGTGGCAAAAGCCCCGCCGCAGATTCTATATTACGTGTCATAGCCTGTATCCATTTGTGTTGCAGTCAGGAGGAAATAGGAAGAATTTTGAGCATCTACTGCAACTCCTCGTCAAGGTCCAGTCTTACTTGAAGATGGTAGAATATGAAGGCAAATCACGGGCATCCAACATTGGATCACAACCTACTCAAAACCCCCTCCAGATTGCGTGGCTTCCAAAGGTGACCCGTAAAAACCCGATGGAAGTGTTACGAGCGCAAAATGGGTTACTGTGTGCTGCATCAGCCAGGACGAGGCGTCAAAAGTGGAGCATTGCCATTGAAGAGGGGGAGAGAGGGAAGGCCCGATGACGGTGTTGTGGTGCTTTCTGCGTTCAAAAAAGCCCACGAGCTGATGCCCTGCAACTAGCTGGCCGAGATAATCGACAAAACTGTCCCTAGGGATGGTAAAAAAGTTTAGACATCGATGTATCGATGTTTTTATAATGACAACATTATACTGCCTTAGTGGAACAGAGAAAGTGAGTGGATGGGAATAAAATATTATTTTACGATCCAAAACTTGTGGTCCGTTCGGTAAATATCGGGTGGTTGACTTCTTCAAACGTATAGAGTTCCAACAGCGAGGCAGGCCTCACGCTCATATTTTGCTTTGGTTAGAAAACGACCCACAAGAAAGTATTGGGGAGGACATACAAGAAACCTTGCGTTTAATTGACGAACTGTGTACAGTAGATTCGCATCAGTTAGTGTACACAAAGTGTCAGACACACAAGCACACTTTCACGTGCTACAAGAAAAATGATTAAAAAAATGCTGATTCGGAGCTCCATTCTGGCCAATGAGCAAAAATCCCTATGCCCAAGGACGACGGCCGCAAAGAAACTCTGAAAACTAAATACGACTCGTTGCGTAAAAATCTAGAGGATAATGTGTATAAATCGATAGACGAATTCATTTGTCAAAATAAGGTAAAAGATGAAGAGCATTATCTGAATATCATCCAGGCAGGTATAATTCGACCAAGGGTTATGTTGAAAAGAGATATACAACAAATTTGGATGCACAGCTTTAATCCTTGGATCGCACCGATTTTGAATTCAAACATGGATATACAGTTCATATTGGAAGAATATTCGCGTGCTGTTTACGTTGTCGAATACGTTAACAAAACCAATAGAGGAATCAGCGGGTTACATCGTGACCTGATCAAACTTCGCGAGGAGCATCCCGACAAGGATTATACAGATTTATTGAAAAAGGTCAGCATCAAAATGCTAAACAGCGTTGAAATGAGTTCTCAGGAAGCGGCCTGGTATCTGCTTCGTCTACATCCCAACAACCTGGCCTCACGAACGTCCAAAAGTCTTGAAAACGCGAAAACAACTCGACGAGGAAGAATTGAATAACGAATCAACAGACATCTAGAAAGAAGGAGTGATCTAAAAATACGAACGACGACACTTTAGCAGGAGTTACACTGGCGCAGTTTGTATGGATACAAACTGCGCCAGTGTAACAATCCAAATATCGCAAGACCACTCGAGGTCATTATGAGCACCCCTCGAGTTATCAGATCTCGACAATACAATACGAGCGACGTTACCGAATTCAAAAGAGAAATGGTAACGTTGCATTTAATGCAGGATAATTTATCCTTTCTTCAACGAGGAAGTTGATATACTAGATGACAATAAATTCTTGAGTATCTACGAGGAGAATGAAGATGCGATTTTAATTCGGCAAAGAGACTTCGATTCTGGTATCGATATTGCAAAAACGATTGAGTATTATAAGCAATTGTGTTCCGAAACAGACGAATCAGAAAAGGCTCAAGAACGACTGGAGACATAAGCGAAAAGTATGCAAGTATCCGATAACTTCTTGCAAACGCTTTCGAATAACAACGATGACATAAAAATGATCCGAATGTCGAGTTTGTCTATTCGAAAAAGAGGAAATGTAATGGCCCCTTCTCGGCAAAAAATTACGACCGGAATCGTCCGCTCCATCGGCTTTCAACGAGGAAATCGCCAAAGCTGCAAAAAAAGAAGGCCACCGAAAGGCGGCGGGCGCCTTCAAATTCGGCGTCCTGTTCCTGCCCAAGACGACCAAGACGTCCCCGTCGCAATAGCGACGTGGTTCCTCCGAACCGGCCCGGCTACCGATGTGAAGCCTGTGGAAAGTGCTTCGCCTCCTACCAAGCACTCGAGCGGCACAAGAAGAATCACCACAACACACACACACACCATCAAGAAAGACACCAGAAAGAAGAAGCTATAATATAGCTTCTTCTTTCTTGTGTATAATATATTATACACAAGAATAATATATTATAATATATTATATTATATTATACATAGCTGTACAAGTAGTAACAGTATGTGATTCATTACTTTCTTGTCACCCCAAGCTACCTACATATAATTATTCTTCCTACTAATACGATTCCCCTCATCATCTGCACATATGCTTCCGTTTTCTATAATGGGTTACCAGACTTCGGTGTTATATTATTTTATTATTATATTACATATTATTATATTATAATTGTTTTTTTTTAATAGTAAACATTGACGACGGATTGTTTACCGGTATCGAGTAGAAATTTTTGGTGTCGCTTTTTGATTTCATGTGCCATAGTAAAGACATGAAAATGTCAAAAACAAATCTTGTACTCCTCTAGGTTTTACTGCGTTCATAAACAGTCATACTGCCTATTTCGACCCCTCACTATTTGTAGGTAGTAATCTGGCCCAGAGATTGAGCAATCATAAAAGGTTCGTGCATTGTGACGCGCTGTTTCGATCACTCTTTTTAGCCTGAAACTGCTTTTTGGGTTCTCTAAAACCCATTCGGAGCATAAAGATTTACATACCGGATTTTTTGCTGGTCCAGATACGGATTTACCACAGATTTTAACCAAGTGCAATCACTACTTACCGGTAGAAACCACAATGACTGGAACCCGAAAGTTTCGGACGGAGATCAAGACAAGTAAGGAAAATCTACTTACAGAACCTCGTCCCTTCAGTTGGATGCAGGCTGCAATCTTTTCTTTTTGCTGCCCAGTCGCTAGAACGAAAAAAGTGAAAAACAAATTTACTACGATGGAAATGAGGGAAATCTGAAACCATCGAAAAGAAGCTCTATGTGGCGCATGTAAGCTCCGAAAGTGGAAAAAAACTTTTTCTAAAAACGCAGAAAATTTTACACAAGGGTTTATCATTCTCAGATATAGGTGGGTAACTTATGCAGAAATTAATTAATTCAGTGTCAATAAAGACATTTTGGGGAAAAGATAGACCCCCACAGTGAAATAGGATCGTTCCGGAACCCCCAAAAAATGGGTTCTACGTTCAATTTTTTTTTTTTTTTTTTTTTTTTTACTTGACAAGTATTTGACCTCCTGGGATCCATTAAAAATCTCATTTGTAGCCCCCCATGAAAGCCCTATAGATCCCCACAGTGAAATTGGATAGTTGCGGGACTCCAAAAAATGGATTATACGTCCAAAAATACTTCAAAAACAACACCGAACTCGATCCTGTACCCAAAAGCCTTCAAAAACCCCTCCCGTAGCCCGATTTTAGCCCCATAGCGCCCCACGGGTTTGAGCGATCGGACTGAAAACCTCGTGGGCACAACTAGATGGTAAACCGAGTATTTTGTCAAAATTTCAGAGTTAAAAAAAAAAATTCCTACTGCCCAAAACGGATCGGACAGCGGACGGACATTTCGGGTTTGAAATCTAGACCTCTTGAAACGGATAATGTAATATTTTGAGGCGATCGGAGTCGTCGACCTGCGTCACGAAGAAATAGGTGTATTATTCCAAGAATAATAAACCAAAAGCCAGAGACCTAATGCTTTACCAGTTATTAACATTGCTAACATACTTACTAGATTTGGGGGGTTGTGAATTGAGTGGATGCCGATCTACCGGATTCAACATGAGATGTTTCTGGATGTGATACCTACATCGAGACATCCTGCTCCACCTGAAATGTTTTCTGAGTTGAATATTTTGATTGATTGCCCATCATAATGCGGTATCATGTAGATTCTACATTGTAGAAATGACCGAGACCTTACGTCGTCACAATTTCCGAGAGGAGAAATCTTTCGAAATGTGTTTTATTTCACTAACATACTTACTAGAAGTGAGGGTTGTAAATGCTGCGGATGTTGATGAACCATGGTCTAGAATAGAGGTTTCTGAGGGGCGATGAATCGGGACAGCACATTTGACCTGAAACAATTATTGATAATATTATAATATTATTCTCACTAAGTATTATGATGAACTGCCACTTTTTAGTAACAAACAATTGACAGAATCTGTAACACAAAATATCGGATATCTCTGATTGGGGTACTCAACGTGTGAAGTACAGAATATACCTAGATTCCAAAAAGTTCAGCAAATTACAAACAAGCGAATTCTTCAATAAACAAAATCATAAAGAAAGGGCTCCAAGAATAATAAACCAAAATGTATCAAGAAAACTTTTCTTTGCAGCCCCCCCCCCCTCCCCATCAGAGGTATTCAAAATATATAATAATAATTTCTTCTTCATAGCCCCCTTCCCCCCTTCTTTTCTCCTTGTTTCAACTTATCAAGTATTTCATTGAGAATAGGGGAGGGTGGGGTTGCCCCGGTCACTTAACTTTGGAAGTCTACATGCAAGTCCCTAATGAACATAAATCATAGCTAAATTCACAAATCACTTTTCACACTATCCAATTTCAATTATCCATCTCAATGAAGGAAGCTAAACGTTCTCAAATGTGATAATAATTTAAAATTTGTAAAAAGGCATTTGACCGGCGCACAGTAGGGCCAATGACCTCAAACGGTGGCGGAAATTCTTCATGGCAAATAAGTGACTGAAAAATGTGTATTTGGCATAGAAAAACACAAATAAACTCAAGCATAAAATAACACAAAAAAATGCCTCAAATTGCCTGATATGCCTCAAAGAGGAAATCATGGGGTCTGAAGTGATAAGTAAGTGGTTCAAAATGTCATAAGTGGTCGGAAGTTATGGCAGTTTCGAGCTATGACAGACAAAAATAATATTAAAAAAACGAATAAACTAAAAATTCAATTCATTCAGTAAAAAATTCAAAAACGAATAATTGGCAAAAATGGGCAAGATTTTATTTATTTATTATTTTTTTTTTTTTTACACATTCTGCAGTTCCCCCAGAATACGAGAAAAATAATGGCGTTGCTGGTTCATGTGGGGTCAAGCGTCGTTTTCACCTATATATAGGGTGGCCAGATGTTTTTTTCGAGGAAGCAGTACATTAAAAAAATAGTCGCAGGACACCAGACAAAAAGTTTTAATATCTAATAAAACATCACATTTGGTTAATTCATTGCCAATGGCCATAATATTTTTGTGACAAAAATATTATGTCTATATGATGCAGACAAGATCTCATGAAGGAGATCAATACACAAAGCTCAATACTATTCGTTTTCATTTAACAACTAGTGAACCCATTTGAAAACCACAAAAACCGCAACTCAGACTCTGAGCCTCAAAGACCAACTTCTTCTTCCTCCAATTGATGAGGTTTTGGTGTCCCGTCTAATTTCTTTGGAAGATATTGTCTAGTGCGTAAGTAAGTAGGCAGGAAGTAGCTGCCCCAAAACTCTACTAGTTTAAAAAAGCAGTACATTTCAGATGTACACAAGGGTCTCTGTGTACAGCAGTATCACATACCTTAAAGCAGTACTGTACTGGAAAAATGCAGTACATCTGGCCAACCTACCTATATAATATAATATATTATATAGGTAGGTTGGCCAGATGTACTGCATTTATATTATAAATAGGTGTAATATAAATGTAAATATATTATATTTACGTTTACCGGGTTTCTCCAGTTCATGTACGAGTACAATAAAAGGAAGCACCGATAAGTAAATAAAATATTTTTGTATGGTAAGCACTTAACTGAAGCACTTTCAGTCATCGTTGAAAAATAATACACCTTGTGGAAATGAACTGCACAAGTAGCAGAAGACGAATAGAGATAAGCGTTGACACTCTCCACTAACTCCCCGACACCCTTCAGTAGCAAAACAATAAAGGGGCGTTGTCCACCTATATATTAGCTACCAACTCACGAAGAAACCTGCCGCGAGGTGCGACTTTATTTTTTTGGACTTTCCGCCACCCCTGGGGGTCACCCCGGTCAGGGAGAATTCAAGTATTTATATATCTGAAAATGTGAAAAGTTTTTCAGGCATTTTTTCACTATTTGACTGGGGTGACTTCAATGACTGGGGCGACCCCATGGCGGATGACCGGACTGAACCCAACAGCTTCATTTTTGATAAACATCTGGCATTTCTACAATTCCGATTCAACAAGGTTGCTGCTTCAAATCATTATAGCGAATGCATGCCTCCACTACTGGAAACGCTAAAAACTTGGAAAAGAATTGATCAAAATGTACCTACTCACGCTTAGCTTCGAGGGAGCCAAAATTAGAAGGGAACACGACCGGAACTTTGAACACTCGTGAGTGAAGAAATAACAGTGAGGAAGGTTCCGAATTTGGGCAAGTAGTTCGCGAGCACTTCAACAGAGGCCTCTGATAGTTTGAGCCTTTTCCGAATCTTTCTTCCTAGCAAAACGGTTTTGCTAGGTTTTGCCAAAACCCCACTGACTGGGGCAACCCCACCCTCGCCTAAGGTTGAAAAACACGAGAGGCTAGCCGGAGCGGGGAGCTTAGTTCCTCAAACTGCCGCTCAAGCGCTGCAATGTCACTTAACCAACCTCGCCTCGCATTTTTGAAACTGGAAAACCAACTCCAACCAAATAGTCACCCGATCACGAAACACGAAAAAATAATATGCTGATTTGTTTTATTGTCTCAAGTAAGGGCCTCAATAGGTAGGGACTCTGGTTTCCACCAAAATATAATTAGATAGTAGGTACACCTATAACTGTAACACCTATAACCTACCTACCCTCAAAATAATTGAAGAATTAATATTATTAATTTGGGCGTACAATAATTGTCAATTATTGTACGCCCAAAACCCTCAAAACTTTCGGACTTGGTTCGTTTCACACATAGGTATCCTTGAAGCTATGCGTTTTATTAGGTGAAACCAACGGGACATACTAAGACACAAAATGTCAAAACATCTTTGAGCGGAGAGTAAAAACAATGCTCACAGGTCCTTAAACAGTTTTATTTAGTTAGGTAGGAACTTTTTTCTCACAACCTTCCATAGCAGAAACGTAAATATCACAGGTAATAATGCTCAGGTTATTTTTATTGCGAGGATATCTGTAAAGGCTCGCTTAAATCACAGCTTACTGTCAATTCACACACATGGTCAACTTATAACTTTGGAAAAAAAACCAAAAAAAAACCAACTAGGTAGGTAGGTACTCATTTAAAAAATTAACTTTACATGTCTAATTATCTAAAGAAAACTCTATTTATCTGATTGAAAGGTACCTACCTACCGACTAAAATGATCACAAAATACTTAGGTAGGTAGTACCCAGGTGGTAATCTAGGTTACCAGGAACTTGGAAAATACCGGTTAATTAATTATTGCAAAGATATAACCAAGTTAAATCACAGAAAGTGTAATCTTCAACAGAAAGAAAAAATTTAAACTTAAACAATATAGGGTACCTATTGCCTCGGTATCTAGGAAACTTCAAAAATACCTGTGCCTACAACACAAGCGCTCGGAGTTGCAACTAGTGCATTTAAAGGCCATTTGACAGCTAAACACGACCCGAAAACATTAATATTAACAAAAACTTTAAACAGAATGTCGCATGCCGAGAAATGAGAGAAGGATGGCCGAACGGAAAAAACAAACATTGATAAGAGGTGTCAACAGTGGTGACACGCAGCGCTTGAGCGGCAGTTTGAGGAACTAAGCTCCCCGCTCCGGCTAGCCTCTCGTTTGAAAAACACTGCAAATTTTACACAAGGGTTTATTATTCTTTGATATAGGTTACTTGTGCAAAAATTATTTCTGTGTCAATGGAAAAATTTTGGAAAACAATTTTTTTTTTTTTTTTTCAAAAAAATCTTTAAAAATTATTTATTTTTTACTCGAAAAATATTTAACCTCTTGGGATCGTTCAAAAATCCCGTTTTTAGCCCCATGAAAGCCCTGTAGATCGCCACAGTGAAATCGGATCGTTCCGGGACCCCGTTTTGGGCTACGTCCAAAAATACTTCGAAAACGACACCTTCAAAAACACCCTCCCGTAGTCCCATAGCGCCCCACGGGCAGAGTTGGGCAAAAACCAACTGCAACTAACAACTAACAACTACAACTAAATTATTCGAACTAAACCTCAACTACAACTAAAAGTTTAGTTGTTAGTTGAAAGGTTCAACTAAAATTTTCAACTAAATTAGTTGTAGTTGTGAGTGCAACTACAACTAAACTAGTTTTAGTTGTGAGTGCAACTACAACTAATTTAGTTGAGAAAGTTAGTTGTGACCTTCAACTAAAACTTTAGTTGTTAACTGTAGTTGTACATATAACAACTGACAACTAACAACTAAAAAAAGAGTGAACAAAAATTTTTCAAAAAGAAATTTTTTTTTCGAAAAAATTTTTCAAAAATTTTTTTTCGAAAACTTCCGGTGCACTTTTTTTTTCAAAAAATTTCTTTTTCAGTTTTTTCAAAAAAAAAAATTGTTTCAAAAAATTTTTTTCGGAAAATTTTTTTTTTTTAAGTTTTGTTTTTTGAAAACTTTTTGTTGTTTTGAAAAAAAAATTTGTTTTGAAAAAAAAAAAAAAAATTCCAAAAAAAAAGTGAAAAAAATTTCGAAAAAAATGGTTTTTTCAAAATTTTTGCTTACTTTTTTTTAGTTGTTAGTTGTTAGTTGTTATACGTACAACTACAGTTAACAACTAAAGTTTTAGTTGAAGGTCCCAACTAACTTTTTCAACTAAATTAGTTGTAGTTGCACTCACAACTACAACTAGTTTAGTTGTAGTTGCACTCACAACTACAACTAATTTAGTTGAAAAATTTAGTTGAGCCTTTCAACTAAACAACTAAACTTTTAGTTGTTAGTTGAAACTCAACTAACAACTAATAGTTGTTAGTTGAAAATTTAGTTGAACTACATTTTAGTTGAACTACGCCCAACTCTGCCCACGGGTTTGGGCGATCGGACTGAAAACCTTGCGGGCACAACTAGATGGTAAACCAAGTACTTATTTTGTCAAAATTTCAGATTAAAAAAAAATCCTACTGCCCAAAACGGCACGGACGGCGGACGGACATTTCTGATTTAGAATGTAGACCTCTTGAACCGGATAATGTCAAATTTTGTCGACCCCCGTCGCGAAAACATAAGGGTAGGTATTTCTGAGAGCGTGATGTGAAAGGAAAATTTGACAAAAACCCGAACGAAAAAGGTTGTACCTACATCCAAGAATTTTTTTAGAGAGACGCAGAACTTCTGCGACAGAAGATTTGAAACAACTTACTTGTGAGTAACGGTTCGGCATGGAAGCATCTCCCCAACAGAACGAAAATGTTTTGAAAGGATCAAAATTTTACAAGAGGAGATAAACGAATTTCGTAACGATTGGTCACTCCACGAGAAGAGAACATCACGAAACAAGGATGATTTCGATAATAATTATGGTATTTTTTAAAAATTGACCACAAACTACAAACGCACAGGTTGAAATCAAAATGGCCGATTTCCCTGAAATTCACGTTGGGGCCCGATAAAAAAAGTAGTTCCCTCACTGGCCAGCTGTCTGCACCATGCTCACAGCTGATGCCAACTGGAGGGTCCAACAGAATCAGATTCTGATGCCTCTTCTGCGCCTTTAATAGTAAGTTGAAACACCTAGGTAGGTACTGAAACGGCAATATCGGGATGGTTTCGACATAAAATGACTGAAGCCTGCTGGCTGATGGCTGTGCTTTTTTTTTCTTTTTTTTTTTTGGTTTGACATTTTTATGTCGAAACCATCCCGATATTGCCGTTTCAGTACCTACCTAGGTGTTTCAACTTACCTACTATTAAAGGCGCAGAAGAGGCATCAGAATCTGATTCTGGCAGCGCCTGATAGGTATCCATCAATACGGAAATCCCCTGTGATCTTCAGGTCTGCCTAACCATTTGCTTTGACGGCGCTATAAAGAAATCCTCCGTGTAATTGAGGGCGACTCGACTTGGTGCAGAGGGATAACTTTGAAGAGCTAGTATTAATTTAACCGACAAGCCCTTCCCCGCACCTCCACCATCCGACCATCCAGCACAGTTGGGACTTAACTTGCAATTAGCTCGGGTTGAATTAGAGAGAGCAGTCTCTCTCTCCCCCGTCTTTGAACTAATAGATTCGCTTATGTGTCAAACCTATCTAATGCTCAATAATGCCAGAGAGCTATCATCTTTGAAACCCCCCCCCCCCCACCCCAGTTGTGGAGACAGAGGAACTGGTAAGGGCAGTATTAATAATTCTGGAAACTTCCCCCCTCGTTTTCCGTTTCCTCCTCCAACCAATTTTCGATCAGTTCCAACTATTTGTCCAAAGAGGTAATCCTGCTATCCCTTCCACTCTATATCATTGGAGATATCGTTGGGCCTGGGCTTCGTGATTTACGCCAACCACTAAATAATAACTGCCTCGTTCGGCAGCCTCTCGGGGCTCAATTTGGGTGAATCCCGGCTTTCAAGAGCTTCGAGTAAGTTATTACAACCGAACCGTCCAATCCGATACAAAATGTATCGGAAGTTTGCGTTGATTAAAAAATGAGATGAATTATTATAATACCGTTTAATCTCTATTTGAACCATAGCAGCTTTCATTTACTGGCCAGCTGGAGAGCCCGAGGCTGCATCCTCAGTACCATCCTCTATCCTGGATCACCTGTTGGATCTGGCCTCATTGGGAAGGAAGAAACTAGCTTGTTCACTGGCCCACATTCGTCGCGCTGTTGCTGCCGCCGGCAATATCTGCAGTCGTGGGGTGGCCTCTGTGAGAGCCCTGCGTTGGCATGCTGCTTTCCTGACCTGCACAAGATCGTGAAGTCATTACTCTGCAGAACTTCAGTCCACCTTGCCAACGATGTCAGTGCAGAATGATCAGTGCGTAAAACAAAAAAGCCTTTCGGATAATGGTGCCAGCAATGCTCACCGAGTAGGTAACACAATAGTTCATTTCTGGCCGAGAGAGCGTGCGACTGAAGTAAGCGACCCCATGGGGAGGATTGTGGTCTTGAGACAGTAGAAAAACGATGGAATGACCAATGCGAATGGTTGGAGAACGCCATGACGGGAGTAGATGTCATCGCATTTTTTAAGGCATGAAAGCTTTTCGCACGTTTATCGTCCCAGGAAAAATGATTGCGCCCCTTTATCATCTTGTTGGGTGAAAACATTCTCGAACCGTCGGTATTAAGAGCAGATTCCTGGAAAACTATGAGGGCGTTTCTTGTTGATGGGAGTGGGCCAGCCAGTTACTGCCTTCTTTGGGTCCTTCTGCACTCCACCAGCTAAAATGATGTGCCGTCTGCCGCTTAAAAAAACTTGCACTTCTGAAGGTTGATTCGAAGATTTACTTTCTTTGGACCGGCATGGGTTTGGTTTGGCTGGTTATGATGGACATAACTGTCTGAACATCTGGTCCAGAAATGATCAAGTCATCATTGTAAATGAGTGCCAAATCAGCAAGACGACATGCACCATCAGCCTATGAAATGTGGCAGGAGCATTGCACAACCCAAAATTTGGGTTGCCATTTAATGGCAAATTTCCACACCCCTCGTCAGCAGCAGGTCAGAAAAGGTAGTCTTTTCCTTATCCTCCAGTGACCAGAGTCCAGTCTCAATCCTATTTGCCAGTACCAGTTTTCAGGTCAAGAACACTTTGGGGAAAACTCCCCACAGCCCAAATTAGCTCAGCAAGCCGCCAGAGTTAGTTCCAAGACCCACCTGTGGTGGCGGCGGGAGGGCGACGGGCCCTCAACTTCCCGCAGGCGGTTTTATCGCAACGGACACGGGCCCGGCGCGATCCGGTTCCGCCTACCCTGTCAGTAAGTTTTTTGCAATGACCGACTGCAGCAGTTTCACGGATCCTCAGGAAATCCAATCTACGGCGCTTCGAGCAAGGACGCTGGGAAGATGAACTCAGCCTTGACACGTGGGTCCACCGAGAAATCGGACCTGCGTCCAACTGCGGTATCTGGGAGGACCAATGTCGATCGCAACGCTTTGTTTTGAACGTACGCTACCCCAGATTTCCCTACCGGAGGCTCAACGCGGACAGGGTGCTCAGAAGCTTCAGGCAAGTCTGTACAAGCTAAGCCTACCGTTCCTGCACCGGTACCTAGTGATCTCTGAAGCAGATCACGACGTCGTGTTACGGCCCAGAGAGAGAGGCTCCTGCTCTCTCTCCCTTTCCACCACACCTGGCGGCGTAATTGGAGATATGACTCTCCTGGTATTACGCCACACACAACCCTAATCTCATGAGTTTTAAAAAAAATGATTTGGATACCTACATGCCCACTCGTAGGTACACCAAGAACACCCGTCCCTACACTGCCTATTACTAAAGTTATTTTAATTAAAAAAAAAAAAAAAAAAAACATTAAAATACGGAAGAAAATTCCCCATTTCTGTCGTACTTCCTTCCTTCAAGGTTTTATTGGTTAGATTATCCACAACATCAAGATCCGGAAACGGAAGGGCAGGCAAGAAATAAGTTGGTGACGAAGAGGGGGTTGATTTGCAAAGCACAGATTTCATTTTAGGCGGACTGTAACATTTCACAGCCGGCTCGAAAGTCGTTTTAATAACTTTAGGCCCCCCACGACCAGCCACTTTTAATTAGCTATAAATTATTCATCTTATGAGCCCAACCCCCTCAACGGCTGCTGTCACTTTCCTGGATTCGGACTTACCAGGCGTTCTTTCGGATAGTAAGTAGACCTTTGGTGAAGGTTTGTTTTCCTGGGATTGCTACGACAAATCCAAAACTAGTTGATTTTGAACGTTAGATAATTAAGGGTTCATTCACACAGATACGGAAATTCGAAGGAGGGCATTCTTCCCCCTTCCACCCTTCAAGACGCTTGTTGGGAGACTATCCACTGGAATAACAGCGCAGGCCAGCAATAACAGCCCCATCTGTTTGCCAATCAAACTTAATTACAATAGAATTCCTCGAATAATTAAATCGCAGGAGGCGAAAGACTGGGAAGCGTGGAAGAGGGAAGGAAGTGTTTGAGGGATGAGCAAAAACTTTTCGGGTGCCGCCAAAACAATCATCCACCCAAGGGAAGTGGAGGGGGTAATTAATTGGAAGCAAGAATGTTGACCATAGCCATCGATACAAGAAACTTTCGTTCATCAAAATCGCCTCGTTTTCCTTGTAACTCCCAACTATTTTCATTTCGTTAAACGCCTAATTAGACCGACAGAATTTGGAAAACAAAGGAGACAGGAGTTGAGCAACAGTTCGACCAATTATCAAACCTAATTTACTGGAAGTTTTAGGTCGGGGCGAAGACGTTTGTGTCCACATGCACTATGTTACAATCAAATTGTAAATAAAATTTTGATGGTCTGACATTGCGCCTGCCAATGGTGTTCACTTCGTGCTGAAATATGGTTGCCATCGCCTCAAGTGGCTCTGATAACCTGATTCTTGGGTTTACGACACCCGATCCAGCTCTACCATCCATGACATTCATCTGTGTAAAAGACCATAGATTTTGGTGTTTTTGGTCCAAGAACCAGTGTATCGGAGCCACTTGGGGGTGATGGCTACCATCTTTCAGTTAACGCCTTTGGCACATGTGTGTACCTCCTACGATGTCGGTGCATTAAAGGGGTGCATCAAAGTCTACATACTGTGTGAGGTAGCCGGGATTAACGGTCTTGTTTTGTCAAGATTTGCTTTTGTCAACCCGGCGCCCACCGTAAAATTTGGCAGCTAGATTGTTTTATGTTGCGACCGGGAGGATCTTTTATGTGCTGCCGATCCTCCTTTTACCCCGTCCCCAGGTCCCTCCTTCAAATCCCTTGATGGAATCAGGTCAACAAGAAACACAATATTCCAATATAACTTATATATTGATTGTTGAATTGACCCTTAATAATTAAGGCCCCTTAACAATTATTGTTGAACCTAATCTCTCCACCAAATTAAAGAATTTGCCCTAACCGCCCGCACGCGAACGCGAGGCCCCCGGAGGCAAATTCGGGTTTTCCAAAAGTGTAAACTAATGGTTGGATCTGACCTGAGTGAATGACGTGGGTGGTCACCGATGATCCTTGGCTAAGAGACCATCGGGACAGACGATTCTTCCATCATGAGCGGCTTCTAGGCGACTGCCCCCGAGTTTTCGTTGTTCGTCTCCCTCCTGTGTTCCTCCGACTGCTGATTCCGCGTTTTTGTGTGCGGTGTGAAGTGGATTTTAACTGAGGTGGAAATCCACTTCTAACATCTCCCCCTCCTTCGGAAAAAGAGCGTCTCTGGCGTTTGATCTGTGATGGTTGCAGTTCTTCTTGGGGTGAGCGTCTCTTGGAATTGATTGCAGTGGAGTTTATTTCAGTGCGACTATGGTGTTAGTGTTTTGGAGGTCGACTTTCCTTTCTGATGATGTAATTGCTTTTGTTGTTTGTTGTAGCTTCTGTCGTGTTGCTAGTCGCTTCGATTTTTCTGATTGCTGATGGTCAGTTTCTTCTTCTTTTGGTTTTGTGGATTTCTGGTTTTCACTTTTGTTGGTCTCTGGTTTTTTTTTCACTTTGAGTGTCCATTCACTTTGGTTTACGCGTTCACGCGATGAGTTGAAATCCTACCTAATAAGTTGTGGAGAGTTTATTTTTAATATACAATTTCCTATGTGGAGAGTCCCTAGTGCTTGTTCAAGTTTTGCAAATTGAAATGTTTTTTACGCAATTAGTTTCATTGAGTCTATCTTTTAGTTACATGTTATTTCAATTTATCCTTACTATTAGGTATACATTGTTCTTGTTTGAGCTGTCTTTTGACTTTCTTACTTAATACATTATCATTAAAATGTTGCAATATCTTAAAATGTTTCAATAATTACTTTTCTTTATATATATTTCTTCTTTCCTTCTTTTCTCTACCATAGGAAAAATTATTACTCTTACAATGCTTTCAACCTGTTCTGTGTATTTGACAGTCAGGCTGCTGTGAAGGTCTTGGCCTCATTTTCTATTACATCAAAGCTGGTCTGGGACTGCCCGAAGAAACTCAAGTCCTCGCAAGGGACAACAGAGTGACCCTCGCATGGTGCCCTGGCCACCAGGTCATTGAGGGTATTGAGGCTGCTGACATCCTTGCAAAAAAGGGCTCGGCATGTCTTCCAATAGGTCCTGAACCATTCCTCGGGACAACAACGAGCTTTCTGTTGAATGAAATCTCTAAGTGGGAGACAAAAGAGAGCGCTGCACTGGCAAAGACTTCCTGGTCAGAGGACAAGCGAGGTTGTATATTGGATTCTCCAAGTCAAGAGCAAGGGAGATGATTCACAGTCCGCGGAGGCACGTCACTTGTACCCCTCGGGACATAGTCAAAACAAGGCTGAGAGATCTCCTTGGCTTCATCAGGTCCTGGTGGGGGCTGGTGTGCGGTCTGTTCAACTTAGTAGCTAGATTTAGGTAGGAAGAGGAAAGGGCCGGAGTCCAATCCTCATGAACGCCTAAATGGTGCGGATGAAAATCCAAACCAGTGTCACAGGTCTCTGGGTAGAGCATGACATGCATGACCTGCGAGTAGGACACATTGTGTCCTACTCGCAGTACCTGATGGGACGGGGACACTTAAGTCAACCAGCAGGTTTCTGCACAAGCAATGAGTCAGCCTAGTAGGCAGGAGTGTCGCTGTCTACCGCCACAATCAGACCCATTAGAGACTGTATGTGGAGGCCATACAATAAGTCAAGGAATTTCACGGATAAGCTGCAACCAAATAACATTAGCAAACATCGACCAAAATCCTGCGTAATCCCTTCTTCTGTTGGCTTTCCCCGTTATAGCGGGGAGTATGTAAAAGCCATAGTCTCAGACAATTACAACCCTGTCGAACTGATTTAAAACGTGCTTCTCTCTGCTCCCCCAACGAAGAGAATTCACCGCCGCGGCAGAAGGAAAGAGCGAGAGGGAGAATAAGAGGAAAAGGGAATGTATTGTGTATTCTGGTGAAGCGTAGGCTGGCGGGAATGGAGATAGGATTGGTTTTGCTAGGACGTGAGACATCTCATCCCATTTATATACCGTCAAGTAGAGTTAAAACACAAGTTCTCCTTCGCAACACACACAAGGCCGAACTCAATACACGCACGGAATCCTTTCCCCCTTGTCCCTTCATCGTGAATTATGATGAGTTCAGGGCAGAGGAAAGCGAGCAACAGGGAGAGCCAATTATTTTGTCGCAGTGTTTCGACTCGGCATGGAAATGGCTTCCAATGAGACGATACCAGACGGCCCTTTGTGCTCTCCACTATTGTCAGGTACAATGTTGCCTGCCAGCCTTCATATTGGCTCGGGATTATATTAAATATGCCATTTGGGGATGAAGGGGGATATAAAAGGGGAATAATGGACCCAGTCTGCCGGAAGTTCGTCTTATGCCTTGTAAAGGGAAGGGAGACAGTTAATCTTAACTTTAATTCTCACTAAATGTGAACTAGGTTCTTACAATATCAACGATTGAGTTCCCAGGCTCAGATAAAACGTCGGTCGGCTGACCTGCAGGACAAACATGTTTGTCCAAACCAGACTGATAGTATCCTGGGACAACCGCCAGGTGACCGCGGAAAATCATCGTTGCCGTTATTAAGGCTTTGATCGTTGTTCTGAGACTATTGGTTTGGCGAATAAAGTTCAACAAAGGTTACGGGCCCGCGATCATAGAAGGAGAAAGAGACAAGATGAAGGCTCAATGCACATGTTACCAGACGTTACCAGGGATCTGTTATACCTACACCAGATCCCTGGACGTAACGAGGTTGACGAAGCATAATATATTATAATTATAATTATTATGGGGACAGATTTCCCCACTCTCTTCTTGCGGATCGCCAGCCCGCAAAGCAAATTCCAGCGGGAGGAGTGGGTCGCGCTACGTTTGTGGTGCGTCATGAGAACCCCTCTTCTCCCGTCGCACTGTGAGGCCAATGACCCATATTCGCGGTCAAAACCTCTTAGAGCAATAGCATGGTGGTGAATGAGTATAAATCTATTCAGAAATAATGAAAAGAGGTAAATTTGCAAGAATCAATAGAATAAATATTTTATTGAAAAATGACTAAATACCGACCAGTAAAAATAAAGAATGTAAAAAACCGCCCAAAAAATGAATGAAAACTAAGGGATTAAAATCGAATTTAAAGGAAAGATATATTTAATTCTAGTATATTCAATTCAATTCTTTCTTTTTTCAATTTTTTCAATTTTTTTAATTTTATTTTTTTCAAAATGGGGCAACTTCGGACAATTTTTTTTTTCACCCAGTTTTACAGATAGTTCCTCATGCAGACTATGCAAAAATCACGATTCTAATGCGTTCTAGTCAAAAGTAACGCACGATAGTTGGAGAAATAAATTTTAAAAAATCACGAAAAACGTATATTATTCTAAAATTGTAAAGGAATACTGACTTTAATGGATTGATAATATAGCTGTTCATACCTTGTTGAGGAAAATTTGAAGCAGATTCGAAATCGGCTGACATTTTGCCGAAGAGGAACGTCAGGTCTTCAGTGGCTGAAACTTACGATCCGGAGTCAACCGTCGATTATAAGTGACAGGTTTCCTTACCTCTTCACTTCGGCTCTTTCCGTCTGAATCGTGTTTGTTTGGGTACTTGAGGACAGTTTGATCTCCATTTCATTTCGTTCCTTTGAACTTTGCCCTGGGGGGTTTTGACCGCGAATATGGGTCATTGGCCCCACTGTGCGTCGGCGACACAACACTAATTTATGCTTAAGCCTCTGAAATTGATAGATTTTTGTTAAAATTTCAGGAACTGCAAGAGAACAAAATTTAATGCCATTCACACGTATGTCCGACATAATGTACCTACCTACAACATAATATTATTATGTACCCACTCCTGCATCAGTTCAAGCCAGGGAGACTCAAGACGATTTTGGTCTCCGTGACTTCCCCTGACGAAATTGTCCCACTTCCAAAGATGAAAATTTGAAGGAAACGTTCGGGAAAGGGATTAAAGTCTGTTCTTCTAACGTCCACTCCTCATAAACAAATCGAAGAAAATGAAGAAGCCGAAAAGGAGAAAAAAGAAGGTGAGAAGAGAAAACGATCTACGAACTAAGAAGAATAATAATTATTCTCAAATTCAAATTATTTTCAAGAAAAAATTATTTTCAAATTCAAATTATTATTCTTCAACAATTCTTCTTCTTCAAATGATTTGTTTCCAGCTGCCGCTGCCCCAACCACAAAGAAAGGGAAGAAGTCTGCTGTGGTTCCTTCAAACTCTTCAGAATCTGACGGAGAAATCTCGCTCAACAACAGCAGTTCCGATTTGGATTGGGAGTTTTCAGATGATGAAAATGAAATTATTCATCATTCACGGCGAAGAATCCGAGGATTCACTGAGAAAAGATGATTTTGCAGTAGTGAAGCTCCACGGAAAAACCAAGGATGCAGTGTAAACACAGCTCAAATTTCATTTGTTCAAATTTCAAGAGGTTACATTTTCGAAACCAACAAATTCTGGAACCAACAAATTTGTAGAAACCGAAAAAGCAGTCTTCATTGACAAAGAAAATGAGTTTCTGAAGTTGTCATGCCCGGTCAGAAGCAACTCTACCAGATTCCAAGGGATGATAAAATTTCAAACTGATTTATCAGGTCTTACACTCCATTGAGGGGGCTTGTCATGCCCCACTGCCATGCGTCAGAAGGCTTTTTTTTGAAAGATTCATTTACCATTTGATTCCTGTTAATCTAGTTTTTTTCGCATTGGTGTGATTTTCAGTACTTATTTTTCGCCAGAAGTGGTTTTATAAGTTTATAAAATATTTTTCCAACGATCCTGTTGCATAATTTTTTTTTTAGTAAACCCACTATAACCTTATTGGGGCAAACCTCCGCAGATTACCTTTTTCTTAAAATTCAAATTTCTTAGCAAATGTAGGTACGAGATGGTTGGTGCTGTGCAGAACTTGTGCTCATGAACCATAACTATCGTTATAATCAGAAAAAGATCAAGATTGTAGGTTGGGCAAAACTTAAAAATACGGGTTTTTGCCCCCCACCTCCCCTACCCTAGTTCATACTAGCGAGCTGATGAAGGCAGAGAAGCAATGAAAAGAAGGTACACATACTCACTGACAGGAAACCATTGTCCACGCGAAGACAGAAAGTAGCGTAAGAAAGAAACGCTGCAAATTTTACACACGGGGTTATTATTCTTTGATATACGTTACTTGTGCAGAAATTTAATTCTGTCAATAAAAAAATTTAAAATTTTTTTTTTTGGATTTTAATCTCAAAAAAATTTTTTTTTTTTGGATTTTTTTTTCAAAAATGTTTATTTTCAAAAACTCTTTATTTTTTACTCGAAAAATATTTAACATCCTAGGATCCTTCTAAAATCCCACTTTTAGCCCCATAAAAAAGAAAGATCCCTAAAGATCGCCCCAGTGAAATCGGATCGTTCCGGGACCCCAAAAAATGGATTCTACGTCCAAAAATACTTCGAAAACGACACCTAACTCGATCCCATAGCTAAAAGCCTTAAAAAAAACCCTCCCGCAGCCCCATTATAGCCCCATAGCGCCCCACGGGTTTGGGCGATCGGACTGAAAACCTTGCGGGCACAACTAGAAGGTAAACCAAGTATTTTGACAAAATTTCAGATTTAAAAAAAAATTCCTACTGCCCAAAACGGCCTGGACGGCGGACGGCGGACGGACATTTCGGATTTAGAATGTAGACCTCTTGAAACGGATAATGTCAAATTTTGAGCCCGATCGGAGTCGTCGACCCCCGTCGCGAAAACATAGGTGTATTATTCCAAGAATAATACTTAAACCAAAAACTAACCAGAATCTGATGATTTCCTGGGATAAACGCTGGGGTGACCACCGTTGTGTTCACGAGGAAAATCACTGTTGCCGATATTGCGAATATTGATTGGTGAATAAAAGTTCAACACAGACAATACTGCTAAACCTTCATGTGGCGAAGAACCCAATGACTCTCACAAATCAATAAAATGTGTACCGTTTACCAGTACTGTACTCTTAACGGTCGATATACTTTTTGTATAAAACAAAAACGATCATTCTGTCGTTGCGGCTCCACGTTTTTTTTTTTTTTTTTTCTCAAACAGATGACCTAGCATCTAGACGTGAAGTCGCCGTGGAGAGATCACGGAGTAAGTCGATGTTGATGGGTTTTAGATATCCTTTATATTCCCCTTCGCGTCGTTTTGTCTGAGAATATTCGGAAGATGTCGTGAAGGATGGGAGAGCAATAAAAATTCTAGCGAAAAGTCAATAAACCCCGCGTTTGTGACAAATGTGCGTCTATTGGGAGAGTGAGGGTGTGTAGCCAAGTTGGATTTTGTGAGATTGTTTCCGTACTTTACGCGGGAATTTCGAAAAAAATCGATCTTCTCCTATGTACGATTCACAAAACCAAATTGACAAAATGTTGAAAACTGGATGGATACGAAGAATAAATAAGAAAATGAGAAATGGTTCGATTAACCAGGCGTCTCCTTGAGCTCAATTAGAGTAGATATTGACACACACAGGCAATGACGCAGAGCTTGTTCATAACATTAATTAAGTTATGACTGTGGGGTTTTGAGCCCTTGGTTAACGTAGCTATAATTAATGAAGAAGGTTATGATGACGGGGCTCCACCTCGAGGCTGGTATATTCTTGGTAGCATTTCTCTTGGGTCAACTTGCTTTAGGGAACTATGCTTCAGAACACAATAGCCCAAGCTTCACTTCTAAGGCTGCACTGTAATCACCCATCTTCCATCTGAAGACAAAGCTATAGTTCAGCAAAAGGGGTTGAAACCCACCCTTAGGTTAAAATCTATCCTTACATAAGGGCGAGGCAACCCTTTTGTCTTTACGGCGAACCTTTGATGGATTTTCACTGTATTTTGAGTCTCGGTTGGCTTAGCAGTTTCCTTTATCCTGGCGAGCCTTCATCCTGTGGGAAGCCTTTGTCTTGAGATGATGTTCTCGGACTTTTTTTTTTCAAACTGAGTTTGCCGTTCACAAGGGGTTCTCCCTTCTCTGTCAAGCCATATAAGGCTTCATCAGTAACTGGAGATTACCATACTCTGAACAACGATGCTCTTATTACATCAGAATCCCCAGGCCTATCGTGGATGGAAAATTTGAATGCACAGATAATTAGTAAAAGTGTGTTGAAAAAAAAAAAAAACCGATGAATTGACCTCGGATGATGCTTGTGCCTACGGGTGGTTGAGTTTCTGACAAGTTTTTTGTAATTCAATTGCCTTCAGCTGTCATAGGGCCTATTTCACCTACCTACTAACGGCTCCGCAAACTTGACCGAACTCGGCAAGGATTCACATTCTAATCGATTAGATTAGATCGGTGCCCCCTTGGGGGTTTAACATGGGCGTTTAAACTGTCGGTAACTCGGGTGCTGAAATATGCCCATAGCCTGTTATTCTCTAAGGTAAAAAACCAAGCCGAAGCCCGATTACTGGATTATTACGGAAATTGATGTAAATTGTTAAAGGGGATCCTCATCAAATCTTAAGCGGCATAAAAGTTGAATTTATCCACTAACCCTGACTTGAGCATGATCCCGAAGACGACGAAAATATTGCATAGCAACGGGCTCAAAACTTGGAAGGACTCTAATCCGCTTTGCGCAACAAGGTTAGTCTCATCTTTTCGTCTAGGTTGGATCTTCAAACCATTGCGAACAGATACATGACTATGATATTCAATCGTTGTCGCAGTAAATAGGCATATCTCACTTTAGGAGATTTTGCAGTAGAGCCGATTTAGTGGTTGTCAATGATTTGCTCAGCTGTTTCACCTTCTTTGATGTTCATCATCACGTTTTCAGTTTCTTTTTGGCACATTCTTTCATAAAATCAAGGTTAAATCCTTGTAAATCAATTATTTGAGCAATTTGATGAGATGTGTGTAGTTACAGGTCACGATGATGAGATGTGTGAAATTAGCAGGTTCAACACGGAGAGATGTGTGAAATTGATAGGTTTAATATGTTGAGTTGTGTGGAGTTAACAACTATGGATTGGCACAATTTTGCATCCTTTTTATTCAATTTTATATTGTTAGAGCCCCCTCCGGCAGTATTTTCAGACCACCAACAATTATTGTACTACACCAGCCTAGAACCATGTGTCCCGAAAAACCCAAATCAATTTTATATTATATTAGTTAATTAGTTAATACAATTTTGAAGAGCTTGTTATGGGTAGGTAAACCTGGTTACCAGAAATAAGAGGAATTATAACGCAACAGAGTTTTAATACTTCAGAAAAGTACAAAACTGTAAATATTAATATCACATTACAATTTCAATGACTCTAGGCACTTGTGTAAAAGGTATAATAAATTAAAACCAGGCAGGTTCAATCTTTTCGAACAAAATACTTAAGGTGACCATTCAATATTATATTTTTAAATTACAAGAAGTATATTTCTCGTAATTTAAAAATATAATATTGATATGACTATAGCCTGCCTAAGATCACAAGAGATCAGTTAATTCAGTCTTATCGTCTTTGTTCAAGAAGAATAATTCTTGGTAAGACTTACTGCTACATTCGTTGCTGGCTGGTAACCAAAAAAACACTACAATAAATTATAATATCACAGGAATAGGTAAGCCATCGGTCGGCTCTCGAGTGGCGTGACAGGGTGCAGGTTCCAATGTGGCTGGATCATTTTTTGGGCTTTCTAGATTTTCTTCCAGAATGCTTGTCTCTTCGATCAATTCGGCACCGTCCAGCAAACCACCAATTTGATAATCCACTTCCTGTGGAGAAAAAAGTTTTCTAGAATTACTGGACATGTATAAATTAGGCCCGATGGGTAAAAAATGGTCAGTTACATGGGGTGCTTGGACAGGCAAGTGGCTGATAGACAGAATATTCATATGATGATAGAGATTGGAGTGAGGGGTATCTACATGAATAGCAGTATTCTACCTGGTAAGTATTCAAGATTTCATAATTGACTGGGAGTTCATCGAGTCCAATTTGTGGCAAGTGATGCAGGTCGCTGATGTCCACGATTGGAATCAAGTGCCGCAGGTCTCTTCTCGCCTCAGTGGGTATACGGGAGTACAGGTCGTCGATCGAGCAAAGACCATCTGGGCTGTCAGACCTTTCATCATCTTTCATCTTCAATAAGCATCCGTGTAAGTAATCTGTGGAAAGCCAACATTGTGAAATAAGAATAAACTAATGGGGTCCGCTGACTGGAAGCCTTACCCAGTATTTTTTTAGATACAATTTGCATCACCTAATTTTTTTTCACCACCACTTTGTGCCGGTTATTAATAATCGTAATAATTAACCGCGGTTGTGATTAGGATATCATGAGATAGAGCTCTGAAAGTGGTTCCAGTCGAGTCAATGTGCCTGAAAACGTATAATTATGTACCTAGGCACCAAACACGCATTTAGAGTACCTACCTATATTAATTGAATGACGCACCTGCAGCCAATACGACCGTCGCTACAGCCACAGCGGCTCGTCATAGAGCTCTGAAAGTGATCTCGATCGATTCACAGACACCTAACACGGGTTACTTGGAGTAACCTGCTCAAAAGTCGCGTGATCGGCGAAATAGACAAACAAAAATAATGCAGCTCGAGTCAAAAGTAGAGCCTCTCTACATTGGTAATAATAATAATAATAATCCTAAGAGACAATAAACGAAAACATTTTTAGGTAAAATCGGCGAAAAATCACATCAGGAGTGTACTATAGATTCCGCACATCTCACTTTCACGACATGTAAATTGCACACATCTGGAAGATGAATTTTGCTGAGGACGTCAAGCCCTTGGTTTTTATTCTAGGCAAACATTAAATTGCTCGTCGACTTGAAAAACTAATAAACAATCAAATAAAATCAAGTTCAAGACAGTAAACGTAAAAATAATTAGTACTTACCAGAAAAAATGCACAACACTCCTGGCACGACCGGCTGGTGGTTAGTTTACAAGGAGTGTGCAGTTTACCACTCAGCTGTGACCACTGATGAGATGTGCTTTGTTCACTTTTAATTCATTTTCTCGTTTATGCTCCCTTCTATGGCCTTCACACCATTTTTAATCGATAGACCGTCGATTTTTCCGTGTAGGTAGGTACTCAACTCAAAACGCCCAAAAAATGAGATATGCCTATTTACTGCGACAACGTCGCCAATTTGGCTTTCTCTCTAAGTATGTACAAGCGTCTCTAGGTACAGGCCCTTACCCCACTAATATAACTTTATGAACCAACCCACTCACAACAAATGTTCCAATCAGCTAACGAAATCCCTCCGAGAGAATAAACGGACGGAAATATCACCTCTGAACCTGTTCCTTAAAGATCAATGGATTAATTACGCCTGCTTACGAAGGCGTGAATTAGCTTCATGTTTAGAAACAGTGAAAAGACGTGGAAGGGTAAAGTCAAGAAGTTGGAAAACTAAGATCGGTTTCGATAAAAGTAGACTGGCACGTGAAGGTTCGTTGGGTAATTGGAACTGGGAACTCGGCAGCTGTGAACAGGTTATCTCGACAAATTATCACCTCCGTACGGTATTTTCAGGCTCGATGGTTTTCCGGAGCTTGTCTGCCTGATAATGCAAGTTGTTGGTAAGTCGTCAGGGATGTGTATTTGAACCGAAAGATTTTATTTTTGTCCATTTTGGTTTATTATTCTTGGAATAATACACCTATGTTTTCGCGACGGGGGTCGACGACTCCGATCGGCCTCAAAATTTGACATTATCCATTTCAAGTGGTCTAGATTCCAAAACCGAAATGTCCGTCCGCCGTTCGCCGTCCAGGCCGTTTTTGGCAGTAGGAATTTTTTAAAAAATCTGAAATTTTGACAAAATACTCGGTTTACCATCTAGTTGTGCCCGCAAGGTTTTCAGTGCGATCGCCCAAACCCGTGGGACGAGATGTAGTGAATAGTAGATTTTTTCGACAGAAATCGAGATACGCATGCGCTGGGCCAACCTGAGAAATAAACCGTTTTCCTGCAGATTTCTCGTAGGATATCAGCGTTTGTTGTGTTGCCTGCCCTTTTCGGACATCGGTTTGTTGTCATCAGGCTTGTTTGTGGTGGCTACGTTGTATTTGTAGCTTTCTTTTACCTGAAAGTACGTTAGTTTACAGTTTTCCTACATTCTGGTTTTACGAATCTTTATTGTAAAATCATTCTTAGAGATGCCGGCCCATTGTTGCTTCGGTATTTGTAAGAACGATAAACGTTACCCAGAAGAAGGGGTATCTTTCTATCCCTTTCCTAAACCATGTTATGAGTTCCGCAAGTCAGGATTTTCTCGGTCCTACGCTCTCAATCCTGCTCCCAATCCTTTGGCAAGCAGGATACGACCTAGAAGAGATTGAAAATACATTAGTCCCAAAGTAAGTAGAATTTGACACATGGGTTTATTATTCATCCGCTTAGAGCAGGGTCCCAGAATGAATGATCGGACGTCCCTGGGACCCCACGATTCGATTCTACGTCCAAAAGTACCTCGAAAATGATAACTCACTCGAAACTCTAGCCCCTTAAAAACCCATGTGATGGAGGGATTGGGCTGAAAACCGTGCGGGTACAACTAAGACCGCAACCGAGTAGTCTGTCAGACAGTTTACTAGGTACCAAGGTATACCGCCAAAAGCGGCGGGGACAAACACTTGGTGGATGGTGTACAGTGGATGGACATATCATTTTCGGAATCAACACACATTGAACCACAAAAGAGAAACTGTTAGGACCGACGTGTACCTATTATTCGGAATGAATAATAAACCGAAAGTGAACAAGGAATTTCAATCTGAATTTTCTTCCAACTACCCTGCTGACGAATAGCACCCTTAACCATTAAGTAGGTACCAACAAATCATGCATATTGATAAACAGAATATTATCTGGCTTACCTTTTCCAGCATCTTTGGCGACAGGCACACGCATCGCCTGAATTTTCTTTGCCAAGGCGACGAGCTCCTTTTTTGTGCACTGCGACGTCCGGTAACCTCGACTTCTCACAAATGTACGGAGGTTTTTTACCGAACATTTTTCCGGGGGGAAGGGCAAAATCGCCCCCGGAACATCCCCGTCATCTATTTTTATTTTCTTGAATGGCTGTTGAGCCATAGCTCTGAATGAATAATTTTACGGGACTCAACTATTACAGAGATATCACACTAAATGTCCTAATTTTTATCACAGCCCTTATCATCTCGTTCTTCCTCGAGTTGTTGGGTTTCCTACTTTTGATGGCCTCGCTACTATGTCCGCCATCGACATGCGCATAACGGGTCGGTAAAATCTACTATTCAGGTTCGATGGGGGTCCAACTCCTGATTCTGGACAAAGAGACACTATCGTCTAGTCACGGTGATTGACAATTGTCTGACAACTTAAGTTGAATTTCAGAGCTTTAGGAAAAAAATTTTAAAAACCTTCCTCTTCAAGATTCAGGGCCTAAAGCATTTTTTCAGGTCTTATAATGAAAGTTATAACTTTCATTCTTAGATGATGAAAAGTCCTGAAAGAATGACTAGAAACTAGAATTTTTCCACATTTTTCGCAAATATCCCATTTTTGCCCCCATAGAACCCTACGGTGGAATCGAATCGAGCGTATGCGTGCATGTTTTTCCGTCTTCTTCAATATCGATGTTGTTTTTGCTATTGAGCTGATTTGATGAATATTTTTATAAGAAGGCACGGTTTAGGTGTAAAAGCAATCTGTTTTAATGGCATCCGTCCATTTCGATTCTCCCAGGTTTGTACAGGCGCAATGGAATGTTGTCTTATCCGGAACGTTGAGCCTAAATGAGTTGAGGTAAATGAGTTTGAGAATCCTTAAGGAGTCCGAGCTCATTGCCGAAGCAAGAAGGGTCTGAAGGGTTGCAATCCCTTTGAGTAGGAGCCGCTGTTTGTCCAGGGTAATGTTTACTGTCCTGGGACCCGCCACCAAATCCAGATGCAAATCTCGTACACTATTGGCAGCCATTAGAGATTCATGGCCTTGTTAAAGGAGAAAACCCCCCTTTCGGGAGACTGGATGGAAAATGCACAAATCACTGGGGTTTCCTTCCTTTCTCTTTCAGTCATAAAATGCATTCCTAAGACGTTCCTATGTAAATCACCGGAGGGTTGATGCTTTTCAGCATAAGCAGCTCCTCTTTTCTCGACCTTGTTACCCCGCGGGGCATTAAATCTTGAATTATGCCTTTCTTCCCATCCATAAACTGTTGAAAGGGGGCCATCAAATACAAAGTACGTAAATATTTGTTACGCACAAACCTCAATAGTTCGCATTGACTAGTTAAAACGCTGCAAATTTTACACAAGGGTTTATTATTCTTCGATATAGGTTAGTTGCGCAAAAATTATTTCTGTGTCAAAAGAAAAAATGTTGGAAAAAATTGTTTTTTTCAAAAATTCTTTATTCTTTACTCGAAAAATATTTAACCTCCTGGGATCCTGCAAAAATCCCATTTTTAGCCCCAGGAAAGCCCTATAGATCGCAACAGTGAAATCGGATCGCTGCGGGACCCCAAAAAATGGATTCTACGTCCATAAATACTTCGAAAACGACACCTGACTCGATCCCATAGCCAATAGCCTTCATAAAACCCCTTCTGTAGCCCCATTTTAGCGAACCTGAATTCACTACATCTCGTCCCACGGGTTTGGGCGATCGCACTGAAAACCTTGCGGGCACAACTAGATGGTAAACTAAGTACCTATTTTGTCAGATTTAAAAAAAAATGCCTACTGCCCAAAACGGCCTGGACGGCGGACGGCGGACGGACATTTCGGATTTAGAATGTAGACCTCTTGAAACGGATAATGTCAAATTATGAGGCCGATCGGAGTCGTCGACCTCCGTCGCGAAAACATGTATTATTTCAAGAATAATAAACCAAAAATCGGACATTAAAAATTATTTTATAGGTAAATTCAATGTCCCTAGGTACACGATCTTAATCTAATGGAATGAATGATAGAACTAAAGTACAATTAATTTAGGCGCCATGGTGAAGTCGGTTCTGCTGTATGGATCCTCTGTATCACAAGAAAAAATGGCGTGATAAGGAACTTCTTTTTGCTACCATGTCAGATATTAAATCATCGCAAGTCACCCTTTCGACCAGCTGTGGCTCACTTGACATGAGTACTAGGGTTTCAAGGTGCTCATTCTTCATTGTTTGCCTGAGCTGATTTTTAATTATTTTCAGTTTCGAAAAAGATCTTTCACATTCCACTTGAGTAGTGGGGACAGTCAACATATTGATATATTTTATACAAATTAGGGTAAGCATTGTTCATTAGCTGGTATTGAGTTAAAAGTTCGGAAACACAAACTGTGCAGTTCGAACATTGCTTGTGAGGAACCTCATCAGAAACCACTTCTTCTTCCTCGGCTTCAGAGTAGGTTTCAGCATTGCCGTCGGTAGAGGGAGGGAGGGGAGGATTATGTTTTTTAATCGACGACCATTTCGAAACGAAATCGGTGTATTCAGAGGCAAGGCTTTGTACATTGACTTCGCAGCCAACCTTAGCAAGAGATGATATTATGCCATCAAGATACGGCAGGTCTCGAACGCCAGTAAAGTTGCGAGGATCAAGAAACGACAACGACTGAAATGTTTTTTCGTGGCCTGAAAAACGTGAGTTTAGTGACGCAATTATCAGGTCAAAAATTTTATTATGTACGTCACATTCGTATTTTTCAGGGGGGAGAGAATCGCGTCATCACATTCGTACTCGAACAACTTCTTGGTCTTCCTTAATCTTCTGATGTCAAGGTCCCGAATGAAAGCGATTCCACTTTCTGTGAAGTCGGACTCGAAATGTTCAATGCGTTCAATGTTCAATGTTCATGCTTCTGCCGCTGAATGGATGCTGTCGAAGTCGCGTGAAAATGAATGAATTTTGTCCATGGTGCTTTTCAACATTCGGAATGCAGTGATGAAGTCCAGTCCTTTTGTTTGCAGATAATTAGACAAGGGGGTGGTATATGACATATTATGCGCATTTTCACATTGTGAAAATGCGCATAAAGATGTGGGCAGTTAGAACTGTCTCTTGGGACAACAATTTATTTTGCAGTGACTTGGCTGTTGCCCGAGCATCTGCTGGAATCTCACGGTCTGATGAGATGTCTTGAATTGTGAGGACCAGTTTTCCATACTTGCAGTCGGCTGGATTTCCGTAGCTTCCAAAAATATTTTGAATGGCTCTTGCTTTCGCCCACCATCTAGTCTGCCCAATCAATGAAAGTCCCCTAGCTTTTGCGGCCTCCTTCCATTTATTCATCCTTTTATATGACTCACGGATGAAGACGAATATTGTCAATTTTCGGCCTGCTGTCACAGCTACTACTTCAACAGTAGGTGGGCCTACCTACTAATTGTTCCGGCATAAAAAAAAAAGAAAAACACAGGCCGCTGAGTTTAATTTTTGGGCCGCTGTAGCAGGAGGCCCTCATGAATGTCCCCATCCTTGAATAAATAAAATAAAACAAATTGGGGGAGACTAATAATTAGGATAATTATTATCCTTGAAAAACTTGCAGGCCGCTGTAGTAGGTGGCCTACTAAATTTTCCCTTAAAAAAAAAAAAAAAAAAAAAAAAACCGGCCCATCAGCCCACCGGCCCACCGAGATTTTCTCGAAAGCTCGCCGGGTCTACACGCCCCTGCCCACGCTGGTGAACCCAAGATTGAAGTTCCTTCTCCCTGTGCTTGAGCTGCCGCTGTCATTTGAGGAACAGTTTAGACGCATCCTGAGATCGAGCGCCCGGGACGTCGCTAACCTTCTATCGTAGGTACTATCTGAACAAAGCCAGCGAAATTACGTCCATGATAATCAGTGTTTAGAGTTGAATCTAGCAGTTGCTTGTTTAATTTATTTTACATATTTCTTTCTTTTTTTCTTTGACATTTCGTCGATGTGACGCGTGCAATTTTTACACATTGCTGTGGATTTATATCTCTAAGGCAATAAAGATTATCTATCTATCTACCATCTAATTTAGGCAAGGGATTTTTTGTTTATTGCCAAGTACGTTCAATGTTCTTATTTACGTCCTCGTGATGTTTTGTTTCTTCAGTGAAGAATCTTCACCGCAACGCTTGTAGGGTTCTGCTTAGAATCAGTGGCCCCCGTCGAAAAGCTCCTTGATTAGAACTTCCAAGTTCGTGTGGGACCACTTTGCGTGAACCGGGCTTGTGCTTCCACTAATTAGCCACCGCCTTCTGCTCCGTTTAATTCCCCGGTCCGTCCAGACTTTAGTTATCACCTGCACAGACGAACGGAAGGTCGATATCCTCCGTGGAGCGGTTAAAAATACGGGCAACTCACGCGAATCCGTGACGTCGCCTAGTGGAAGGATCAGAACGTAGAACAATGTCATAGTAGGAGGTTTGGAAAATGGGGAAAACGCTACAAGTTTTACTCTAAGGTAGGGCCAGGTGGGGTAATTCTGAAATAATTTCATTCATTTCAACCATTTAAGCCCGTTCTTCTTCAAGCCGGTGCGCCCTTTGGAAAAAACTAACCTGCGCCCTTAATCCGAAAACCATCAACCCAACGGTTATAATAAAAACAACTTTTATAAGTTAAAAGCCAAACTCGTGAATATCTCAAATAAATGCTTAAAAGCAATGGTGCGCCCCGCCAAAGGTAGATAATATTAGATAATATATTATGTAGATTAGATTAGATTAGATAATATATTATGTAGTTCTAGCTAGGTTCTTGGCGACAACGTGACGCACAATGGGGCGAAAACGCAAAGAACCGCTCATAAGTGGAATTTTTGAAAGTCGAGATTTGGACCAAGTGTTGGTAGAAAGTGGTTTGTTTGCTGTCAATGCCAATACCAAACGGCCAAGTGATGAGTAAACCGTTGAGATTTTTGATCAATCATGAGCGGGGGTTTTTTGATCTCAACGGGTGTATTTTTACCACAGTTGTAAAAATGTTGATGAAATTTAAATGATGATAGTGATTCGTAAACAATGTTTGAAATTTCAATCACTAGTATCTACATACAAGAAGTTAACTTACATTTTCTGGCAAGATGGTAAACAAAATTTATTTAATAAATTATTTTGTTTGCAATTATTTCACGATATTGCACTAATATTTGAATATTAAATCCAAAGATGACGCCGAACCGCTCCAACAAAAACTCATTTAATGATTCCTTTGGATTCAGCATGGAGAAATATTTCTCCAGTGTGTTGAACAACAAGTGTTTTGAAGCACTTGTTGGAGTATATACTCCAACAAGTGCTTCAAAACACTTCAAAATACTTCAAAACACAACAAGTTTTATTTTTTCGGATATCGATTTAGACAGTTGATTCTGAATTATAAGCGCGTTTTTGCGTTTTCGCCCAATTACAAATTATGAATTACCTATATTAAGAAATTATAGGTGTTTCGATTATCCCTCCAATTCTGCTCTGCAAGATAAAATGAAATACGAAATGTACGGTTTTAAGGATTGAAGACTACCTACGTAACATGACAGTTTCAAATTTTGAAACTTCTCTAGTTGTCATAGAAAAAGTCCTCTTCTTGTAGTTGTCCTAGAAAAAGCCAGTTTCTTGTCCCAAAAAGGCTCCCTTTCAAATTTCAACCCTCGTATTACCCTCATCATAATATGATGAGATGACTATATTATAGTGGCAATGCGTTACCTACTCCTTTGAGTTCGATTGCTTTGAAAGACACTTCACCTCATTCTTTGGATATCTAAACTCTTGGAATATCGACCCGAGATTTAAACAAAATCGATGGCTGCGTAAACAAACTGGACTAACAACCAATTTGTTCCGCGTTGCTAAGGATGACCCGAATCACCGGAAGTAGAAGGTATCGAGCAATTTTGGAAGATCGTGCATCACCGCGTCAACCCTCGGATTCATTTAGAAAAAAAAAAATCGTTCAAATCGGTTCGGCCGTGTAGGCCGAAGAACGTGACACATACAAACAAACCCATACCGACCTGATCTGACGAACGGCTCGAGCTACAAAAATCGTTCTGGAGTCGTTGGAATCAGCTTCAAAAGCTCATTCCAGGGAGCCGTGACCCAACGAAATCGGACAAAAACGTTCGATCTGCTTTTGAGCCCTCCTTAGATACGTCAAGGATGTAAACAACCTCCGTTGTGAAGGACCGCCCGAAAACCGACGAAGGAGCCGGCGTGGATCGGGCAGACCTTCAAAAGGCACAACTTCGTGTCGAGCCCTTTCAAATGAGCCATCTCCCACGAAAATTGATGGAGAACTGCAGCCTCCACGCGCCAAGCAAAAATCACTGATCGCTAATAATAATAAGAATTTCTAATATATTATAATAGAAGTACGTAAAATATAATAATATTGTAAAGGATACTCCAGGGATGCTAGGGGTTCCCTAGCATCCCTGTGATTGAACACCTGGAGGAAAAAGAAGGGAGAGTTGTGTTTTTCGAGCCATGTTGATCGTGTGGTTGAGTTTTTGACAAGTGAATATACGTCCTTGTCGGTTGTTAAATGGTTGTTATTTTACATTGGGGGCCCGTCCGTTTCGTATAACTGCCAGCGATGTCTCGCCCACCCCGGACGATTTCGACACGGCGCCGTCCTGCAGACGTTCCTGTCACTCCGCCTACCGTGGCCCTCCTTCCGGCCGCGTCCCAGTCGTCCGCCGCGCGTCCTCCTTCCCGGCGTCGTCGAGAGGGGCTTGATGCGCCGCTACCTGTCCTGCAGCCGTCTACGTCAATTGCTGATCCTCAACCTTCAACGTCGTCCGAGGCGCGTATCTCAAACCTCGAAGAGTCTTTGAACAGGATGGAGCGGCTACTAACGCAGGTAACAGCCCACTTGCCACAGCCCTCGCCTGCCCCGGCCCGAGACGAACAGACCACTCAGTACCACTGGCCAGCAAAACTAAGCACATACGATGGTTCGATAGTTTGGGAGGAGTTTGAAGTTCACTTAGAGGCAACAGCAGTTTTAAATCACTGGTCTACAGCCATGAAATGGGGGAGCCTGGCTAATTGCCTACGAGGCCCAGCCTTGACACTGCTGGCGGACTTGAGTCAGGACGAAAGGTTAGATTATGGGGTGCTGATAACCGCTCTCTCTGAACAGTTTGGACGAGCTCGCCACCAGCTAACCTCTCGCCTTTCTTTGAAGAAGCGGAGACAGCAACCGGGTGAAACGCTCACAGGTTTGGCCAAAGAGATCGAGCAGCTTGTAAGGGGGGCGTATCCAACTGAGAGCCGAGTGCGGAGGGATTTGCGAGCAGTGGAGATTTTCGTGGAAGCCTTGGCTGACAGAGACCTGGCAAGGCTAGTACTCCTTAGTAATCCTGCAACCATCCATGAAGCTCTGACCATGGCGATGCAATTGGAAGCAATGTCACAGGTCCCTCGTCAGCACGCAGCAAGTACAACGTGCTTCTACTGCAGAAAGTCAGGGCACTTCAAAGTGGCCTGTCCAGAACGTCAACAGAAGCTTATAGGCAAAACAGCATTTACACAAACGACGATGACCCCACATGTAGACATTGTACGAACGTGGGGGGAATTGATATTTGTAAGAGCAGTTATCAATCAGTCGAAGTGTAGTATGCTCGTTGATTCAGGAGCAGGCATCTCTATCTTGCGTACAGATGTGGCTAAGAAATTGGGCCTCACGATTCAGCCTTCGCAACATAGGGTGCTGCAGACAGTACAGGGAGGTCTAATGGATGTGGATGGGGAGTGCTTTGTCACAGTGGCATTTGAACAGCCAAATTGCCCGAAATGGTCTCAAATGTTCTTAGTTGCTCCCATCAAAGACCAAGCAATCCTTGGTATAGATTTCTTGCGGGGGACCACAGCCTGTATTGATGTTGGCCGAAATCAACTTGTCATGGATCGAATGGTGGTTCCCTTGATGTCCCACCGTGAGAGTGTTGCCAACCTGCGACATCTGCGACCAATGGAGGAAGAGGGTTGGATTAGACAAGCTTTGGGTTCGTCTGATTTACCGCCTAATTCTGTGGAGCGAACGAAAGTTGTTGCCCTTTTTCAGGAATACCGTCGCATCTTCGCCACAGAAGGTAACCTATTGGGTAGGACCCACACGGTGGAACACTCAATTGACACTGGCAATCATGCTCCGATAAAGCAGGCTCCTAGGCGCATACCTTATGCTCAAGAAGCGCATGTAGACAAGCTGATTAAGGAAATGCTAGACCAGGACGTGATCGAACCTTCCACTAGCCCTTGGGCCTCGCCCGTAGTGTTAGTTCCTAAGAAGGACGGATCCACTAGATTCTGCGTTGATTTTCGGAAGATCAATAAGATTACAAAGAAAGACTCCTATGCCCTGCCCTGTATTCAAGAACTGCTCGACACGCTTGGAGGTTCAGAGTGGTTCTGCACCATCGATTTGAAAAGCGGTTATTGGCAAATTGCATTAAGTGCGGAAGATAAAGAAAAGACAGCCTTCAGCATCTACCGTAAAGGGCTATGGCAGTTCAAGGTCATGCCCTTTGGTCTCACAAATGCCCCTGCCACTTTTCAACGCCTCATGGAAGCCGTGATTCCATCGGAGCTTGCTTTGACGTATCTTGATGATGTGATTGTGTACGGACCGGATTTTGAAACGGTCTTAGACAAGCTAGGAAAAGTTTTGGATAGATTGGCCGGTGCAAATTTGCAGGTGAACCCTAAAAAGTGTTCCTTCTTTTGCCAGGAGACAAAGTATCTAGGCCACATTATATCCCGAAGGGGTGTGCAAACTGATCCGGCAAAAACAAGTGCAATGAAGGAGTGGCCTACACCGCAGAACAAAGGAGAGCTCCGTTCGTTCCTTGGTACGTGCTCGTACTATAGGAGGTTTGTAAGGAGTTTCTCAGAAATAGCACGGCCTTTGAATAAGTTGACAGAAAGTCGAACACCCTTTGTGTGGGATATGGCCTGCCAACAGAGTTTTGCTCAGTTGAAACAGGCAATGACTACGGCACCAATACTTTGCTATCCTGACCTGAAGCAGCCCTTTAAGCTGGATTGTGATGCCAGTCGACATTCTGTGGGGGCTGTACTGTCGCAAATGGTTGAGGGTACAGAACGTGTTGTAGCTTATTACAGTCAAGCTCTGTCCAGACCTGAACGCAACTATTGCCCTACCCGTCGGGAACTTTTAGCTGCTGTGAAGGGCATCCAGCATTTCCATCAGTACTTGTATGGACGCCACTTTACACTGAGGACGGACCACTCTGCTCTGCAATGGCTTCATTCCTTCCACCGACCTGAAGGCCAGTTAGCTCGATGGATTGAGTTACTTGGGCAGTATGACTTTAGTGTGATCCATCGGCCAGGTCGGAGGCATGGTAATGCTGATGGAATGTCCAGAAGACCATGTGGCGAGGACTGCAATCACTGTCGTCGACGAGAGGAAGCTGACGTGCTGCCAGCGAAAACAGTTTCCTTGCAGTCTAATGAGTGGAAAGGGAAGCAGGTCGACAACCCAGCCATAAAGTTCATCCTGGAAGCAAAAAGTAGGGCCGGCACCAAACCAGCGAATATAGAATTGTTGGAGAAAGACGCTAGAGCAAGGAAGCTCGCTCACAGATGGGACTCTTTAGAAGTGTATGATCAGCAATTATTTCACCGTTGGAATGGGCCTAAAAACAAAACATGGCTTCAATGGGTCGTCCCGCCTACGTTGATTCAAGCCGTTCTGGAACAATGCCATGATAACCCTGCAGGCGGGCATTTTGGATTCTTCAAGACGCTCGGAAAAGTCAGACAGCAGTTCTACTGGCCTGGAATGAGTACTGACATACGAATGTGGTGCCGAACCTGTTCCACCTGTAAAAGGTTCAAGGGCTTGCGAACGACAAGGGCACCATTACAGCAGCGGTTGGTGGGAGCCCCATTCGATCGCCTTGGGGTTGATTTGATGGGGCCGTTCCCTGAAACTAGAAAAGGGAACCGGTACGCGTTAGTGGTTGTCGATTATTTCACCAAGTGGCCGGAAGTCATAGCAGTCCCCAACCAGGAATCCCAAACAGTAGCCTCTGCCTTAATGGAACACGTGTTCTGCCGCAACGGAGTCCCCCTGGAAATCCACACCGACCAAGGGAGGAGCTTTGAATCCCAATTGTTGAAGGAGGTGACTGAGCTTCTGGGTATACAGAAGACGAGAACGACACCATTGCATCCGCAGTCTGCTGGTCTTGTTGAAAGACTAAATAGGACCCTAGCAAAGTATCTCGGAATTTTTGTGGACAAGCACCAAAAAAATTGGGACGAGAAGCTCCCACTATTCCTCTTGGCTTACAGATCGGCGCCTCATGCGACCACGGGTTTGTCTCCGGCGCAATTGGTTTTTGGAAGGGATCTGCGACTTCCTAGCTCACTGCTATACCCGTCCCCACCAGGAAAGATGCCATCGACCTCTGCACCTTACGCCCTGTGGCTTCAAGAGACCTTGGAAAGTGTGCGCGATCTAGCAAGCAAGGAGGCGAAGCTACGTATGAGGCAACAGAAAGAGGCATATAACGAGCGAACAAAACTTCCGTCGTTTGCGACTGACGATTGGGTGTGGGTGCACGAGCCCCAACGGAAGAAGGGGAAGTGTACCAAGTTGCTGCCACAGTGGACGGGACCTTGGGTGGTCACGGAAAAGATCAATGATGTCCTCTTCAGGGTCCAGTTAGGGAGAAAACGGAGAGTTCTCCATGCGGATCGGCTGGCGAGGGCGGACGTCAGGCCTGAGGACAGGCCTTTTTCGGAAGGAGGGACCAGTGTAAAGGATACTCCAGGGATGCTAGGGGTTCCCTAGCATCCCTGTGATTGAACACCTGGAGGAAAAAGAAGGGAGAGTTGTGTTTTTCGAGCCATGTTGATCGTGTGGTTGAGTTTTTGACAAGTGAATATACGTCCTTGTCGGTTGTTAAATGGTTGTTATTTTACAATATTATATTTTACGTAATTCTTCATCTTATGGTATCTCGGCCAAAAATGAATTAGCGTAACGCGAAAATCTATTATAGTATTGGTGTACAAATAATATACATAATATGTATATTATTAGGGGAGGTAGGGGTAATTCCGCGCATCGGGTAATGCCGCCCACGGCAGTTTCTGATAATATCAGATAATATCAAATATTATTTGAATCCTTCGAAGAAAGACGGGAATGATCGGAAAACGCAGAGGAAAAGCGCGCAAACTAAGTTCTTTATTTTCATAACCTTTGAAGCTACCTTCCTGGTGTAACAGCAGTGAATCGTTTTTCGCCGGTTTCGATCTAATTTTCGGTCTACAGGAAATAAGCAATGTAAGTCCCATTTTTAATGCTTTACTTGATTTTTTTACACGTTTGGACGCAGAATTTAATCAGCTTTCTGATGCTCTAATCAAATTTAAGTTTCGAGCGTGAATAAATTCGGTGTGAACGAATTACCAAAAATATAAACATTGGGGTAATGCCGCTCATTTTATTGGGGAAATGCCGTGCACTTTTGAAATGCACGGGATTACCCCGGTGTAACATGTTTGAGCTTTTCTTCTCCTTTTTTCTCGGAAATGTTTCTTTACCTGATTTTTTTTAGATGCCCAGAAGCAGACCAAGAACGAGTAGTGTGGGGTCCTGGACGGAGCAGAATTTACTGTGACTTGGTCAGGGAAGGCAACAGTGGTCGAAGTCATTTTTTGGTTGAGAGTTTTAAAAATAACGATGTTTCAGACGTGTTCGGGTGAAGTGGTGCAAGATATTATCTTATAAGTAATAGGTATTATTATAAAGAAAATCGTGAACGATCTTGCCCCAAATCGACGACGATCTTGCCCCAGAGGCCGGGACAAGTTCGCCTGTGGAAGTCTTTTGTATCGTTCACGATTTTCTTAATTGATTATCTTTATTGCAGACCACGCAAAGCATTCTAAAGCAAAGATAAGCGTGCTCAATAAGCCTAAACATTAATTAAAATTTAAAATAGCTGTGGGATAGGGACGAATTTTCTCATTAGTTGGCTGAAAATGCAAGGCGAACTTGCCCCGGTCATGATGAAATATCGCAGGAAGTTTCAATAGAAACGTTGTATACAACGACAGAAATGCTGGTTTCTTGGTAAAATTTAAAACCAAACGATTTCTAGAAAGTAGAAACATTTTCGAACTCCATTTCCAAACGACTGGAATAGCAATTTCCACACGAGACGTTGCCGACAGCTCATGAGTACAAGCAGCGCTTCATCTGCGGAGCGTAGAGGAACTAGTCACAGACGCCAGATTCGCATCGTCTACAGTTTTTTCCGTATAGATAGCTATAGTCTACAGTTTTTTCGGAAAATTTTTTGTCTCCTTTACTTTTAGCTGAACGGACTGTTAAATACTGTCAATATATTCCTTGGGCGTATAATCACCGGGATCCACTTAATTCAGAGGTTAATAATTAACCTCTGAATTAAGTGTAGGTATCCCGGTGATTACTTTTCAGGGGATACCTACTGACTCAACAGGTAAGGGAGAAAAAACGTGTGATATTTTATTGCTGTATTTTATCATTATTTAATTATGAGTACCTATATTTATTGCTCAAAAAAGCTATTATTAGACATGTACAAAAATATCATGCAGTCAAGAGTATGAAGTCTTGGAGATCACAATGACGTGGTCGTCACATGTCATGTCGTGGTTTCAATTTTAAGACTCAAACCTAATTATCACATTATTATTATATGTATATAATAGAAAAACGCTGCAAATTTTACACAAGGTTTTATTATTCTTTGATATAGGTTACGTGGGCAGAAATTTAACTCTGTCAATGAAAAAAAATTTTAAAAAACTTTTTTTTGGATTTAATATTTCAAAAAGCTGTTTATTATCTCGTTGTCCCGCAAGGTTTTCAGCCCGATCACCCAAATCTGTGGAACAAAAAAGGGGCTACAGGAGGGCTTTTTTTTTTAAGGGTTTCGGCTCTGGGATCGAGTTAAGTGTCGTTTTCGAAGTATTTTTGGACGAATAATCCTTTTTGGGGGGGTCCCAGAACGATTCGATTTCACCGTGGGGATCTATTGGGCTCTCATGGGGCTACAAATGGGATTTTTAAAGTAGGTATCCCAGGAGATTAAATATTTTCCAAGAAATTTTGGACGCATAATCCACTTTTCAAGGTCCCACATCTTTTTCATTTTTTCAAAAAAATTTTTTTCGAAAATTCTTTACTTTTACTCGAATTTTCTTAAATATATTTTTAAATATTTAACCTCTGGAATCCTTCAAAAATCCCATGAAAGCCCTATAGATCGCCAAAGTGAAATCGGATCGTTCCGGGACCCCCAAAAATGGATTCGACGACCAAAAAAGACACCTAACTCGATCCCATAGCTAAAAGCCTTCAAATAACCCCTCCCGTAGCCACATTTTAGCCCCATAGCGCCCCACGGGTTTGGGCGATCGGACTGAAAACCTTGCGGGCACAACTAGATGGTAAATCAAGTATTTTGTCGAATGAGGTGGTTAGGGTGAACACCACATTATTGACGAAATAGGAACTGAAATTGAAAAAAATGGAACTGACAGGCTGTGACAGCTGACAAGAGTGATAACCATAGAACTATACCTGGAATGCTCGCTGCCTATACCGACCCTCAGAAAGTTTCGGCCACGCGCCCCTGGGGAATCCCCCGAGAAAACCCACGGGGCTTCGAGAAGTGAAGGGCCTCGGGTACGTTCGCACGCATCGCCTAAAACAGCCGAACGGGCCAAAGGGGGGCATACATTTCGCGCGGCTAGCTTGGTGAAGGCTTCTCACGATGATTTTAAAATAGTTAAATTTTGTTATCAAATAAATTATCAAATGAAGAACCTATCAATCAATTCAAAAATAATTTTTGAATGTCATAAAACCAAACCGAAGAAGGGAATACTCACCCATATCAATTGATAAAAGCTATAGGCGAGTTATCCGCCAAAATAATAAGTCACAATTTTTCAAGAAAACTCTCTACTGAGTTAACTCCAGCCCATAAATTAGGTGTCAAGAAGAAGCTGACAAAACTAATTTTGTTCAGTAATGTTTAAAATTGTGAAAAATAAAAAATGTTAAATCTTGCCTTTGCTAGTTAGTTTAATGAAAAAGTCTTTACTAGTCTTACTGTGCCAATAAATTTGCTAGATAATTTTATATGTACTTCTTTATTCTCAATAATTTTTCAATATATGCCATTGTACAAAGTACCTACTTACTGCATTTTATTTATTTTTATTTATTTATTTATTTTATTTTTTTGTAGGTACCTATGCCTTATTAAATTAGAGATCTATACTTACAGCAAGTACTCAAATGTTTGCTGTACTGAACCTGATTTAGTACTCCAAAAACCAAGTATATCAATTCGGAAAAAAACCTAAATGATGGGTCTGAATTATACGGGCTGGTCATGCCCCCCTTTGGTGTGAAAAGGGAGTTGGATGGAGGACTGGGTGCGCGGGGTCTCACTTGGGTTTTCCCCGAGTCGGCTGTCCCGCCCGGTAGGGCCTCAGCGCTCATTCCAGGTATAGTTCTATGGTGATAACATAAGTTCCACTACGCTCCGCAGATGAAGCGCTGCTTGTACTCATGAGCTGTCGGCAACGTCTCGTAATTCCACAGAAATAAGACATTTAATGGGTAAAATACCGTCGTGAACATGTATTTTTTGGCGCTCAACGCACTCGATCCTACCATATGTTTGAACAAAACAATTTTTCCAGCTGACAAAAGACATCTGGCAAATTTACATGTGGTCAATAATAATTTTCTAGAGGAGTCAAGGCGATAAATAGAGGCAAAAGTCGATCTTGCCCCACCTCACCCTCCTACTTTTTCAAGGAGTCAATTATTTACCATTTCGTTTCTGTAGTCATTTTTCTAGCCATTGTTCTTTTTAAATAAAGTTTATTGATAGTTTTTATGTTTATTACTGTTATAAATACCTACATTAACCCTGAAAATTCAGCGCACGGCATTAGGGGTGCACGGCATTACACAAGGGGTGCACGGCATTACACAAGGGGTGGGCGGCATTACCCTAGAGTGCGGGTAATGCCGACCAAAGACCTTTTTCCACCTTTTTGACTATTGTTCTTTTAAGAAACATTTTAGGTGGAAAAACTCTTGACAACTTAAAATAGAATAAATTTTGAATCCATTCATGTAAAAAAAATATTTCTATGACGTTCTGTCCCTTAACTGTAGTGTTCCAAAGTTAAGTGCACGGCATTACCCCTCCTTCCCCTACCTATATGACGGTTTTTACTGGTTTTTGCTAGGAATTTTCAAGTAGGTAACAACAAAAGGGGCTAAAATTAGTTTTTAAGCCCAATATTTTGAAAATTTTCCGATTGCGCCTTTTCTTAAGCCAAAGGCCGCGCCCTTTCAGGGGTCCCAGTCCGGCCCTGCTTCTTCTTCTTCTTCTTCTTCTTCTACAAGACTTGTAGAAGAAGGCACTTAGTGCCGTCTCCGCTAACGAAGGTTGGCGGCATATCACCAAAACGGTGTCTGCCCCGTGCATGCCGAAAAGATGTAACAGCTCTAGCAATTCCTGGCCAATGACGAACGGTTAGCAGCCTCTGAGAATGATAAACGAAAAACCGGAGTGTTGTTATTCGCATTCAAGTTGATACGACGAGACCCTTTTCAGTGTCTGGAACGGATCGGCCGATATTAAAAGTAAAGTTGCTAAGGGGGGGGGGGGGGGGAGAATGTCCGTTCTGACAGCCCCATTTGGATATTGCCGTCCACTACGCAGTCAACTCCGAACACAAACTCACGTCACGCCGCAAGGTGAAGTTTGATGTATTGACGTCCCGCAAGAGACGAGAGGAGGGTCCAACGCAGGACATCAGATGCGCTTTCTGTCTGCCCATCCGAAACACGCCCCTCCGTTCCGCCAACGGTCCGTTTCCATTATCGCGTCAAAACTGTCAAATTCCGGGTAGATCCTCAAAAACTAAAACTGGATCCGCAAAACTCTCGAGCGAAAACTGGAAAACATTTTCGAATGAGATAAACCCTCTTTTTGAGAGGCTTTTCAAAAAAACGCCACAATTCAAAACTACCAAACACCCGATAGGAAACTTTCCTGGGGGTTATCAACCTCAAAACTGCCCGTAACACACCACACACGAGAAATGCTCATCAAAGATACTGTCGGCTAGCTGAAAGTCACCTAGTCAAAAATAACGCTTTTCACAATCGTGTTTCAAGTGTCAAATTTTGACGTTTCGTCGCTGTTGAAGCAACAATCTAACCCCCTGTCCAGCATTTTTCAGGAGAGTAGAATCAATTTTTCCGGGGCTTCAGAAAAGAATGGGGCATTTATGGGGATTCTCCATTAAGGAAATTATGAATGTAAAGGGTTTAGATGGTGTCGTCTAGAGGTCTAAATTCCAAAACGGAAATTGCCGTCCGCCGTCCGGGCCGTTTTGGGCAGTAGGAATTTTTTTAAAAACCTTGAGAAATAAATGTTGACAAAATAATCGCGGTTTACCATCTAGTTGTGCCCGCAAGGTTTTCAGCCCGATCGCCCAAACCCGTGGGGCGCTATGGGGCTAAAATGGGGCTTTGGGAGGGTTTAAAAAAAAAGGCTTTTGGCTATGGGATCGAGTTAGGTGTCGTTTTCAAAGTATTTTTGGACCTGGAATCCATTTTTTGGGATCGCGGAACGATCAGGTTTCACTGTTGCGATCTATAGGGCTTTCATGGGGCTGAAAATGAGATTTTTGAAGGATCCCAGGAGGTCAAATATTTTTCAAGTAAAAAACAAAAAATGTTTGAAAAAAAAAAAAAAATCCATCCCCCAAATTTTTTTTTTCCATAATCTTTTTCATTGACACAGAGTTAAATTTCTGCACCTATATCAAAGAATAATAAACCCTAACATTTGCAGCGTTTTTGTCTAATGGGTGCAGAAATAGCATTCTGACTTAAGCCCCTTCACCTCGAGATTTAAAGGTTGATCAATAATACGAGGGTCACCGAGAAAGTAAGTTTACAACATTTTTAGAAAATCGAAAAATGCTCGTATTCCAATGAAATTCACAGAATACTCCACAAATATAATAAACCATTTATCCACGTAACCCCGTGGAGTTCGACACATTTTTGTAGCCTGGGCTCCAGTTTTTTATGCCAGTGTCATAGACCTCTGCCGCGACCTGTTTTAACCACTTCTGAACAGCTTCCTGGACCTCTTCATCGTCTGCAAATCTTTTTCCACCCAAAATATCCTTCAATTTATTGAACAGATGGAACAGAATCCAGAAATACCTTCCTGAGCGAAACGATCCAAAAATTGGCGCGCGGAGATGACACGATATTGACAACTGGGGAATCCGCGGGTTTATCGTTGATATTACCAGAGCTATAGAAGTTCCGGGTTTATTACTAACAATATTAAGAGCCGTCGCATTGGTAGCAAAGAGTCGAGTTTATCAATAACACAGGTCTACAAAATAAAGGTCACTTCGGGCTCGAGAGGTTTCGGTGGTTGCTCTCCATGTTTTGGGGTCTGCTGAACACGAATCCGAAGCCCGTTTTGCGCCATCACGTCCAGTTTTTTTTGTACACCCTCGTTTATCCAGAAAAGCGAAAATTCCCTTAATTTCGACTCTAAGTCGTCTGGTTTCTGCAGGTAATTTTTCTGGGCGCTCTGAGGTACGCTATAGCGTAGGTACGATTCAGCGCAAAAAAATCTAAAGTATATAATATATACTTATTATAAGTATATTATACTTTAGATATTATAAGTATATTATACTTTAGATTTTTTTGCGCTGAATCGAATGAGACCAGTTGCAAGTCGCTAAGATGATTACTTACGGAGATACGACCCCTAGAAGTCATTTTTTAGGTCGGAAAACGCTATTTTTTCCACTGTTTTTTTGCACTTTTCTATTAACACAGTAAAAAATAAGGGTCTGGGGGAATCGGCTCCAACTACAAAGTAAACTGTGGACATTTCTGCGTCAAATGCCGCCAACTGCACCTCTGTGAATGCAATAGCCGATTTTTGGCGATTTTTCAAAGATATGAGAACTTTTACTCTCCCTTTTTCCCATTTCCAACTACAAAATTTTCTGGCTCATCTAAGTATTCATCCTAAGCGCTTAGACTTACGGTACCCTACAGAATTTTTCGCGCTGAATCGAATGAGACCATTTTCAAGCCGCTACAGTGCATAGTTTCGGGAATAGAAGCTGTGAAATTCATTTTTACAGTCAAAAAATTGTATTTTGCGTTGGAACGCGTATTAGAGCACTTATAAAGGATCCCGAATTTGTTGATGCGTTGGAAGGTAATGATAGTGAGCTCCAATCTTGTAAGTCCTTCGTTGAAGTAATACAAAATTTCCTCGGCACCCGAAAAGCAGAAAATTACGAGGAACTTGTTGAAACTATGCTCATCAAATTTAAACGAATGCAACATGAGCATTAAAGTTCACCACCTCTTCAGCCACATAGATCGCTTCACTTACAACCTGGGGGACTACAGCGAAGAGCAAGGGGAGAGGTTTCACCAAGACCTGAAAACTATGGGATTTCGATACCGATGGGATGAGAACATGATGGCAGACTACTTTTGGAACATTCAACGAGACAATCATGGTGCTGCTAACCGAAGAAAATCCTTAACAGCTGAGTAAGTGGGTGCGACATTGTGATTTTACTTGGACTTGACTAGATTTTGATATGAAGTACTATATGCTATGTAATTAGAAGTCTCTCCCGTAGCTTATTATGTTATTACCTACTATTATAGTATATATAATATATGTTGTTCTGCAGACTAAGATAGAGCAAAACAGTTGCAAAATACAATTTCTTGACTTTAAAAATGGTTTTCACAGCTTCTATTCCCGAAACTATGCACTGTAGTGGCTTGAAAATGGTCTCATTCGATTCAGCGCGAAAAATTCTGTAGGGTACCGTAAGTCTAAGCGCTTAGGATGAATACTTAGATGATCCAGAAAATTTTGTAGTTGGAAATGGGAAAAAGGGAGAGTAAAAGTTCTCATATCTTTGAAAAATCGCCAAAAATCGGCTATTGCATTCACAGAGGTGCAGTTGGCGGCATTTGACGCAGAAATATCCACAGTTTACTTTTGTAGTTGGAGCCGATTCCCCCAGACCCTTATTTTTTACTGTGTTAATAGAAAAGTGCAAAAAAAAAAAAAAAAAAAAAAAAAAACAGTGGAAAAAATAGCGTTTTCCGACCTAAAAAATGACTTCTAGAGGTCGTATCTCCGTAAGTAATCATCTTAGCGACTTGCAACTGGTCTCATTCGCATCAGCGCAAAAAAAATCTAAAGTATAGCGTACCTCAGAGCGCCCAGAAAAATTACCTACAGAAACCAGACGACTTAGAGTCGAAATTAAGGGAATTTTCGCTTTTCTGGATAAACGAGGGTGTACAAAAAAACGCTGCAAATTTTACACAAGGGTTTATTATTCTTTGATATACGTTACTTGTGCAGAAATTTAATTCTGTCAATGAAAAAAAAAAATTTTTTTTTGATTTTTATCTCAAAAAAAATTTTTTTTTTTGGATTTTTTTGTTCAAAAAATGTGTTTTTTTCAAAAATTCTGTATTTTTTACTTGAAAAATATTTAACATCCTGGGATCCTTCAAAAATCCCACTTTTACCCCCACGAATGCCCTAAAGATCGCCCCAGTGAAATCGGATCGTTCCGGGACCCCAAAAAATGGATTCTACGTCCAAAAATACTTCGAAAACGACACCTAACTCGATCCCATAGCTAAAAGCCTTCAAAAAACCCCTCCCGTAGCCCCATTATAGCCCCATAGCGCCCCACGGGTTTGGGCGATCGGACTGAAAACCTTGCGGGCACAACTGGATGGTAAACCAAGTATTTTGTCGAAATTTCAGATTTTTTAAAAATTTCCTACTGCCCAAAACGGCCCGGACGGCGGACGTACATTTCGGATTTAGAATGTAGACCTCTTGAAACGGATAATGTCAAATTTTGAGGCCGATCGGAGTCGTCGACCCCCGTCGCGAAAACATAGGTGTATTATTCCAAGAATAATAAACCAAAAGTTGGTTGAGCGCCTCAATGCAATTTTTTTCTTGCCTTCATGACCCTTTCACAATTTTTGGGGGGCATAAATTAATAATATGCTAAAATATTTTAGCATATTATTAACTTTTAAGGGCATGTTTTTGCGTCATATTTTGCGGGTTTTCGGTCATATTTAGGGCATTTATTGGTCATATCCTGCCGAGCCCTATTTATTATTCTCAAAATAATGGTATAGGTGACCCAGATCACGTCACATTCCAAGGTCTCAACGTCACAGCACGTGCTGGCATCGCCGAAAGTAATCCGTCGTAAAGTTCGGGTTTTAACTGGACAGCAATAACATCTCCACAACAACAAAAACTTAGAAGTTTCAATTCGGCTTCTTTTCCTTAGGGATGGAAAGATTCGGTTCGTAAAAGACACATCCGCGCGAATAATAAAATTCCCTCCAGCTAACAATAGAACAAACGCACCGAATTGCGGGCAAAGATTATTACGTACGAATTTGGGTTATTATTTTATTTTATTTTGTAACAATAAAATGAGGTATCACTTCCTCCAGGGTGTATTCGTGTGATCGCCCGTCAAACGAGGTAAGTGAACGACATAACCAGAAAAATCAAGACTTAATGGGCTAGGGAACAAGGTCAGAGAAATGGGAAAATTCGGCCGAACATAGTTGAACTAATAATGAACAAAGTACTCAGTACAGTTAGCACTGAGAAATTACGTGTCTGAGCAGAGGAAATCACTAGTGAATATTTGGCGTTTTGAATTTTCCCGCCGTGGTACTTTAACTAATCCGCCAGAGTGCACTCGCGCAAAAAGTAGGAAGTGTACAAAAAAATCTTTTTTATTTTTGGTTATGTGATGTTGGTGAACATGAATATGGTATGTACCGTCACTAGCGTCAGAACAAATCCGAACGACTATTTTCCTTGCGATTTCACCTCGTGAATCTCTCTGAAATCGTGCTTTTAGTTCATTGGCTGACCACCAGAGAGCACTTCTTGGAAGCGCCACTCCTCCCTCCAGATTCAAAGTTGACATTTTCGAAAGTGCCCTGGAAATTTGTATTACAACGTAGGAGCCCAAAACTCACTGCTACGGCTTCAAATTATGAAGTTCTTTAAGAAAAAAGTATTAGGTTGACAATCGGTTCCCATGCCCGGTTAGTTATGTGTCTCAGGGCGTCAGGGATTCACTTCTCATTCAAGGGATCAATTTGGTGGTAAATTTGAAGCGGTCGGCCTGATGCTGTTACAGAGTTAGTGACTGGACTATTTTTGGCCTCTCTAAATACACTCTTGTTAAATCAAATATCCTATCTATATTTTCAGACACTATGAAAGCATCGACGATTGTTGCTGTTGCTGTGGCCATGGCGATGGTGCTCGGAGCTTATGCCAAGCCGGAAGATATAAGCGTGAGTGCAATACCCCCCTGCTGAAAGGCCGTAATAATGTTTGCACTTTCTGAGTTAAATAAACACTGATTTACGCTGCAGATGGAGATTTGAAAATGTAATCGTGAAATCACGTGATTCGTTTTATTTATTTAGCCGAAAACCTTCGAAAACCCCTCCCGTAGCCCCATAGCGCCCCACGGGTTTGAGCGATCGGGCTGTAAACCTTAGGAGCACAACTAGATGGTAGGTATGAGCATTTGGCAAAATTTGAGATTAAAAAAAAAAAAAAAAAAAAATCCCACTGCCCAAAACGGCTCGGACGGCGGACGGAGGTTTTGTTTTTGGAATCTAGACATCTTGGAAAGAATAATGGCGAACCTTGAGGCCGATTTAAAACAATAAAAAACATTGAAATTACTGAGACATTTTCAATGCTCTTCTCTCATAAGAGAGAAAGTACGAGCGGCCTGCCGCGTTTTTTTCTTTATTTTTTTTTTGTCAAACAGATGACGAGTCACACTTTTCGTGACTATATTCTTTAATAATTAAAGAATATAGTCACGAAAAGTGTGACTCGTCATTTGTTTGACAAAAAAAAAAAAAAAAAAAAAAAAAAAAAAAAAAAAAGTACAATTATTGTACTTATAGTCCAGTCAAAATCGACAATAAATTCGCAAAACGAGATGTATCTCTGCTTTTTTAATATGATGTTCGGACCCATTAGGGTAGTGTATACCAAATTTTGCAACTTCCCAAAAGCTGTGCTTCACGCGTAGCACACGAAACACCGCGATTTTTTCGGCCTTATTTCAGTTTTTGCTCTATATCTAATAAACTATGCATTTTTCGTCGAAAGGCACTATATACGTTTTTAAAAAGCATTAAATGTGTGACAATTTAAGCCCAACCGGAGCGGTGTGGGTCAATTAGTTCCAGAGTTATGGCACTTTGAAAATAGGCCATTTTTTCCAAAATGCGAACATTTTACGTGCGTGAGAAGACCACGAAAGACGGTTGTCGATTCTCAAGCCCAGGAAGTTGACCGATTGGTCAAGACGTCGGTTGAGCCCCAATTCAAGAGTCTGGGTTTTGTTTTTGTTTAAGACCAAGCCGTTTGCGATACACCACCTCTCTATAGTATTGGATTTGTTTTGGGAGTCTTGGTCAAGCCCATCACGAGATGATCCTGGTAATATCATCGGCAAAAAGAAAAATGTCTACCGAGTCCAAGAATTGGCTTGTCAAGTCATTGATGTACAAAAGGAAGAGAATAGGACCAAGAACACTACCCTGTTTTACACCACACGGAATAGCGACCTCCTCACAGCAAGACCCATTGAAATACACGACCTGGGACCAGCCTTCGAGGAAACTTTTAAAAAACAAAGTTGTATGTTCACTGAAACCATAGTGCTCCAGTTTCTTTAGTAACAAATTATGAAGCACAAAGTCACAGGCTTTCGAAAGGTCGAAGAGGTTGAGCAAGGTGAGCTCCTTACTCTGTAGAGCGGAAAAGAGCTCGGAAATCAAAGAGACTGCTGCAGTGGAGGTGCTTCTACCCTTCCGGAAGCCAAACTACTGAGGGTGGAGAACCGAGTGATCATCCAAATGACCACCTAATCTCCCAAGCATGGCCTGCTCCATTACCTTCACAAAGATTGGCAGTTATGAAACGGGACGAAAGAGGCGTGCGAATGTCGGGAGAAGAGTGATTCAAATCAAATTCTACGCACAACGTGACTTCATTACCTTCCTGCCAGGTTACCATTTGAAGAGCACAGGGGAAAAACGTGTTAACTCTGTTTTTCCAAACTTTTCAGGAGGGCAAATTTACTATTTCAAGATTCACTATTCGATCATTTGTCACCAGAAAATAATGTTTCTTTACATAGAAGCTCTAGGAGAGAAAATAATGTTTCTTTACATAGAAGCTCTAGGAGGTAGGCTAAGTAACATAAACACCTGATTGTGAAAAATCATTCATTAAAAAAATTCCGGAACAAAATACTGTCAGAAGTGCACTTTTTACGGGGGAAAAACGTGATATTAAGGCTTGTGGACAGCCGGGAGTTAACACGTTGCACCGCATTACCCTTACATTGTAAGTGTGCATTATCAGCTTCAGCCTGTTCTGAGTCTAGCGGTTCTCATCACCATTATCACATTCATTCGTAAGAATTGGGTGGTCATCAGTAAATACGATAAATCAAGAACTGCAGCCCTTTTCGGGTGCTTATGGAGGGTCGTATGCTCTCTTAGAAAAGGCAACAGATTCGAAAGGTTACAAAACAAGTACAATCAAAGAACTATTTACAAAACTAAGAAAGTAATCAAAGTCTTGGTACTCCTGCTGGCCATGTCCTACTTGATGTCAACTGTGGAATTTTGGCAACTGGCATGGATGCATCAGTATATTTTGTTATCAAATAGAACTGATTTTTTTGTCAAGTTGGAGTACGTCACAGTAACAAATAATATTTGTCAGAGTTAAAACATTTTTCTGTTTTTCCAAACTTTTCTGGAGGGAAAATTTACTATTTCAAGATTCACTATTCGATCATTTGTCACCAGAAAATAATGTTTCTTTACATTTTAGAAGCTCTAGTAGGTAGGCGAAGTGACATAAACACCTAAGTGTGAAAAATCATTCATTTACCAAATTCTGGAACAAAATACTGCATGAAGTGCACCTTTTACGGGGGAAGAACGTGTTATTAAGCTTGTGGGCAGCCGGGAGTTAACACGTTCTTTCACGGAAGCGCCCCGATAAGCACGTTCTTCCCCTGTATAGGAATATTTCACCCATTTGAACTCGTTTTTCCCCGGAAATAGCACCACCAACGGATTTCTCGCATGCCAAACCTTAAGGAACTATAGCTACCTATGAATCGACCAAAAACCGAGTTAACACGTTTTTCCCCTGTACTCTTCATTTGCTTAGATACTATCTGGTGAATAGGTTACGTTGCCATGGTATATTTTCAAACGTAGCCCCAAGCTGGATGTAGTGGAAATAATTTCCACACAATTATTGTTCTAAGTAGCATTTTTACATCCCGCTTACGCACTTGCCCTGTATTTGCACTTCCCCCACCTTAACAGTTCGAAAGCTATTCCGATCAAATTATCCAATGAACTCGAACTTGGACGAACTTACTGCCAACTGGCTCGTTTATGTTTGATTTATTTGGGGGCCGAGATATTTCTCGGATCTTCTCAGAGAGAAATTTTCATTCCCCGGACTGTCGATAGAATTCAGTGATGGTGATCACTGGTATAAATGAAGAGGACCCAGACGTTCAGGTATCGATTGGAGAGAAGGAGCGAGCGAGAGGATGAAGTGGGCGACGAGGGGAGGGGGAGGATGTGGAAGAAAGCCTGTCGTGGAAATAGCGACTAATTTAAACTTTTCCTTCCACAAGAAGTGAACGAGAGGGGCCCCCCCGAGGGTCGGGGTTTACTGACGGAAGGAGGAGGGTTTACGGGTGAAGAGGAAAGGAGGACCCATCTAAAAACCCCGTTGCTCCACCAGGCTGCCGAGTGTTGGAGAATTGGTACGCTGAAAGGGAGAAGGGGGGGTTCACGGAGAGGAGAGGGACTTCTTTAATTGGTTAAGCATCGAGTTTGAAAGCACAACACACGCACCGCTTTAATTCTTTAATTGGAACCAAGTAACCGTAAGCTTACCTCTCCCCTCGAACATCCCCCTCCACCGACACGACTCAACTACACCGGCAATAGTCCACACCCGCACTCTGATTCACTCTCGAGGGGGGGAAATCTGATAATCCTCTTGTTGAAGCTTAAATTCATAAAACAGCCTAAATCGACCCAGCGCGCAGTGGGCCATTTCCCGAAAAACCCGATCAAAATTATTCAGGGCTTGGAAAGTATTGGTTAGGCATTGTATATGAGTATTCGGCATTGTATGAGGTCTCGGTATGAGTAGTTCTATTCGATTCGACGTGCCGGAAAACATGTAAAACGTTACAAAACACTGGTTTCTTCATAAAACCGCTCAGTTGTCGCGGCTGATGAATCTGCCGCATTGCCACCAAAAACTACACAGCAAATACTCGGTTTATAACGAGTCTACCCTCCAAATTTCAAGTCGAAAGCCTCAAAAATGCTGTATGGAGCGTCGAACGGACAAACGGAGGGTCGCAGCTCGAGTCGAAAGAGGAGCTTCACTGCGTTCGGCAACCACTAACTAATTAACCTGAGGGACCTCAAAAACAGGAAGAAGGAGCAGATATAAAAATGCTTTCAAAATCACATTTATTCTCATTTATGAAACTTAGGTAACTTCTTCATGATTAAATCAAATTTTGATTACTTGTTTTTTTATTTGAACATGAAGAAGAGCACTAGGTGCAATAGCGGCCGGTCTGGAGCACGCTATAGGTCGAAAAACGTGTTTTCGGCACGAAAAAACCGGTAATTTTTTGTACGTTTCTGGTTCTAGCTCGGCTCAGGAGCAAGCTACGAAGACGGGGATGGTACCAATGGAATCAGCGTGGAAAAATACATTGAAAATGATACCCTGCATAATCATTAAGGAGTACTGTGCGTTATTATGGAATCATTTCTGAGATTTTCTCTATTTTTTGCCTTTTTTTGGTTTATTATTCTTGGAATAATACACCTATGTTTTCGCGACGGAGGTCGACGACTCCGATCGGGCTCAAAATTTGACATTATCCGTTTCAAGTGGTCTACATTCAAAATCCGAAATGTCCGTCCGCCGTACGCCGTCCGCCGTCCGCCGTACGCCGTCCGCCGTCCGCCGTCCGCCGTCCGCCGTCCGCCGTCCGCCGTCCAGGCCGTTTTGGGCAGTAGGAATTTTTTTAAAAATCTGAAATTTTGGCAAAATACTTGGTTTACCATCTAGTTGTGCCCGCAAGGTTTTCAGTCCGATCGCCCAAACCCGTGGGGCGCTCTGGGGCTATAATGGGGCTACGGGAGGGGTTTTTTGAAGGCTTTTATCTATGGGATCGAGTTAGGTGTCGTTTTCGAAGTATTTTTGGACGTAGAATTCATTTTTTGGGGTCCCGGAACGATGCGATTTCACTGGGGGGATGTTTAGGGCATTCGTGGGGCTAAAAATGGGATTTTTGAAGGATCCCAGGATGTTAAATATTTTTCGAGTAAAAAATACGAAATTTTGGAAAAAACACATTTTTGAACAAAAAAATCCAAAAAAAAAAAATTTTTTTTTGAAATATAAAAATTCAAAAAAAATTTTTTAATTTTTTTTCATTGACAGAATTAAATTTCTGTACAAGTAAAATTTGAAGAATAAAGAATAATAAACCCTTGTGTAAAATTTGCAGCGTTTTGGTTTATTATTCTTGGAATAATACACCTATGTTTTCGCGACGCGGGTCGACGACTCCGATCGGCCTGAAAATTTGACATTATCCGTTTCAAGAGGTCTACATTCAAAATCCGAAATGTCCGTCCGCCGTACGCCGTACGCCGTACGCCGTACGCCGTACGCCGTACGCCGTACGCCGTCCGCCGTCCAGGCCGTTTTGGGCAGTAGGAATTTTTTAAAAAATCTGAAATTTCGGCAAAATACTTGGTTTACCATCTAGTTGTGCCCGCAAGGTTTTCAGTCCGATCGCCCAAACCCGTGGGGCGCTATGGGGCTATAATGGGGCTACGGGAGGGGTTTTTTGAAGGCTTTTAGCTATGGGATCGAGTTAGGTGTCGTTTTCGAAGTATTTTTGGACGTAGAATCCATTTTTTGGGGTCCCGGAACGATCCGATTTCACTGGGGCGATGTTTAGGGCATTCGTGGGGCTAAAAATGGGATTTTTGAAGGATCCCAGGATGTTAAATATTTTTCGAGTAAAAAATACAGAGCTTTTGAAAAAACACATTTTTGAACAAAAAAATCCAAAAACAAAAATTTTTTTTAGATAAAAATCCAAAAAAAAAATTATTCTTTAAATTTTTTCATTGACAGAATTAAATTTCTGCACAAGTAACGTATATCAAAGAATAATAAACCCTGGTGTAAAATTTGCAGCGTTTTTTTTTTTTGACAAAAGTGAGCACCATTCAGAGATTGGCAGGTATTGGCAGGATTTTTTTACATTTTCTCAACCCTCAGACCTTCCTGAACAACGCCTTGCCAGAGATTTAGCTGAACTCGTTGGAACTCATGCGCGTTTTGGTTTATTATTCTTGGAATAATACACCTATGTTTTCGCGACGTGGGTCGACGACTCCGATCGGGCTCAAAATTTGACATTATCCGTTTCAAGAGGTCTACATTCTAAATCCGAAATGTCCGTCCGCCGTACGCCGTACGCCGTCCGCCGTCCAGGCCGTTTTGGGCAGTAGGAATTTTTTTAAAAATCTGAAATTTCGACAAAATACTTGATTTACCATCTAGTTGTGCCCGCAAGGTTTTCAGTCCGATCGTCCGAACCCGTGGGGCGCTATGGGGCTATAATGGGGCTACGGGAGGGGTTTATTGAAGGCTTTTAGCTATGGGATCGAGTTAGGTGTCGTTTTCGAAGTATTTTTGGACGTAGAATCCATTTTTTGGGGTCCCGGAACGATCCGATTTCACTGGGGCGATGTTTAGGGCATTCGTGGGGCTAAAAATGGGATTTTTGAAGGATCCCAGGATGTTAAATATTTTTCGAGTAAAAAATACAGAGTTTTTGAAAAAACACATTTTTGAACAAAAAAATCCAAAAAAAAAAATTTTTTTTTGAGATAAAAAACCAAACAAATTTTTATTTATTTTATTTATTTTTTCATTGACAGAATTAAATTTCTGCGCAAGTAACGTATATCAAAGAATAATAAACCCTTGTGTAAAATTTGCAGCGTTTTTTGAAGGCTTTGGGGTATGGGATCGAGTTAGGTGTCGTTTTAGAAGTATTTTTGGACGTAGAATCCATTTTTGGGGGTCCCGGAACGATCCGATTCCGCTGTCGCGATCTATAGGGCTTTCATGGGGCTAAAAATGGGATTTTTGAAGAATCCCAGGAGGTTAAATGTTTTTCGAGTAAAAAATACATAATTTTTGAAAAAACTATTTTTGGTACCAATCGATTCAACGTGGAAAAATACATTGAAAATGATACCCTGCATAATCATTAAGGAGTCCTGTGCGTTATTATGGAATCATCTGTGATTTTCTCTATTTTTTGCCTTTTTTTTGGACAAAAGTGAGCACCATTCAGAGATTGGCAGGATTTTTTTTGCATTTTCTCAACCCTCAGACCAATTATTGGTGGCAAACGCTGGGTGAAAATAGTTAAAATAGTGAAAGGGCACTTGATAATTTCGTAGCGTACTGATGATAAGTTTCTGGGATGTCGTTCGTTGTAAAAGTTATGTTGGCACCCAGTTCAGCTTCATCACGATTTCGTCAATCTGAAACTGATCGTTCAGCAGAGTGATAGCTGTGCGTGTCATTTGCCAAACTGCTTACAAGCCGTTCTTGTTTGGAAATCGCTGAATCAATAGTCGCTTTAATTGGTTTGAACCCGCCGGGAAAACGGTAAATCATCCATAACCGCTATTTACATGTGACTGCTGATGTGGCCGATCAACTCTCAAGTTACACAAGAAAACCCCGAGAGAACCCCATTGCTGGCTCAGAACACCCCCCTTTTCACCCCCGCTTTCGCCCCCCTAATTAAGGTATCGTCTGTTCGCATCAACCTAAGAACCGCAGACGAATTTTCATACAAAGGTAAGTAAAGAGAGGTTCTGAGAGGGTTTCTCCGAGTAGGAAATGCTGGCGGGGGCGAGGCCTTCCTCAAATTAGAGATGGAATAGACTCAGAGGGGCTTCACTTCCCAAGTTTCTGCAAATTAGTAAGAGAAGGAGCTCTTGCCACTTTTAATGAGAGTTCTAAGGAGCCTTTCCCATCTATTCGGATCCACCATGTTGGGCGAAATGTTGAGTTTTATCCTTCTAAATCCTTCAATTCACAGAGCAGAGATTTTTCCTGACCAAAATTTACCAATTTCGGTTTCACCTTACTTATATGGAAATTGAGCAGAAATTAATTCAATATAAGATTATTTAAAAAGAAAAAAAAAGAAAGACCCCAAAAAATTGATCATGCGTCTAAAAGTACCTACTCAGAAGCTACTTATTCGATTTCCCGGCATCCTCCAAAAGCCCCATTTGCAGCCCCATGAAAGCCCCTTAGATCTCCTCGGGGTAATCGGATCGTTCCGGGACCCCCAAATATTCTACGTCCGAAAACACTTCGAAAACGACACCTGACTCGACCCCATTTTCGAAACCCTCCAAAAACCTCTCCCGTAGCCCCTTTATAGCCCCATAGAGCCCCCCGGTTGGTAAACCAGTTTTCAGATTTTAAAACAGACGCATTTTGTTCGGACGTAAAAACAAATCAAATCGGAATTTCTTCCTGAATCTTGGTACGTCAAATGGGCCGAAAGTAATCAGGTGGGGCGAATGTAATCAATATGACGTTTTATCAAAATACCGATTACCCTGCTGTCTGAGAAGGTTTCAGCGGAAGTTTGGAAATACAGGTGCAATGGTTATCATAATATGATGTACAGTTATTATAAGATATTATCTTATGTATCTATGTGAAATGTCTTCCATGACCTCATGGGAAGGTTGTCGAGAGGTTCTTCTGGATAACAATGTACTGTTGACTGCCAGCTGGCCAGTAGACGAAATACTTTGGTTGCCTTTAAATTCACGGTAAGTTTGTGCCATTTTCGGCTTCATCTTCTCTTTCTAGAGGATGTGGGAAGCACAGGTGTCCCAGCTAAAACTAAGAAACATTTCGAGTTGTTCGTTACGAGCTGATTGGTTGCCACGGGTGTTCCAAGTGAAGCATGGGTTGCATTGATAGGGAGTTGCTCATCCCAGAACGCTAAAATTTTGTGCAGGTACAGCTTCTTGAGGATCAATCGAAGTGAACCTACATAATATGTACAGGTATATTATGCATATTATGGACAGGTGATTTTATCTACTCTCATTATACGGACCTTCGATTCGAGATAGTTAGATACTTCACAACAAGAAATGGTTCAACAAGGTTGGACGTGCTTGCGTTCTGAGTGAAGGATGGATGCATTATTGAACGGGAATTTGATAATATTATTTTATATTTCGTACGATGCACGGGTGTCTCAGCTAGTTTATGAGAAAAATTGAGTTTTTAATTAACCCCACCGTTGTTTTTTTATTTTATTTTTTCAATAATTAGTGATTAACTCAGCCCCCCAAAGCGTTGAAAAGTGACTTCATGTGATTTTATACCAGTGATTACTTTCGCCCCGCCTAATGAGGTGATAGTAATCAGTGTTAACAAACCAAAAAATGCTGCAGATTTTACACAAGGCTTTATTATTCTTTGATATAGGTTACTTGTGCAAAAATTTAATTCTGTCGCAACGAGAAAAAACTGGGAAAAAAAAGTTTTTGGATTTTTTTGTTTTTTACCTACTCGAAAAATATTTGACCTGGGATCCTTCAAATCCCACTTGTAGCCCCATGAAAGCCCTATAGATCGCTACAGTGAAATCGGATCGTTCCGGGACCCCCAAAAATGGATTCTGCGTCCAACAATACTTCGAAAACGACACCTAACTCGATCCCACAGCCAAAAGCCTTAAAAAAACCCTCCCGTAACCCCATTTTAGCCCCATAGCGCCCCACGGGTTTGGGCGATCGGGCTGAAAACCTTGCGGGCACAACTAGATGATAAACCAAGTATTAAGTCAAAATTTCAGATTTTAAAAAAAATTCCTACTGCCCAAAACGGCCCGGACGGCTTACGGCGGACGGACATTTCGGATTTAGAATGTAGACCTTTTGAAACGGATAATGTCAAATTTTGAGGCCGATCCGAGTCGTCGACCTCCGTCGCACTCCTCACAAGCAGTGCTTATAGACTCCACCCTTATTGTACGGCCCTCCTCAATTTCCACTTGTATCATCCTTGAATTCTTAAAATATCTCCATGATTAAAAAAAAAAAAAACGCCCTAGTAGGTACCGACTGAGTTGTTTTTATGATGAAGCACAAAGGGGTTGGGAACTCGAAGTTTCTATCGAACGGACTTGATTGAAAAACTGGACCTGGTGGACATGACGCAAGAAACTCCCGATAAGCCCACCTGAAGACCCTTTCTTGCCCTTGTCGAGGCAAAAGTTGATGCGAAAAGGGATCGCTGTTGACAAAGGACACAATGCGACTGAACAAGTTAATTATTTGCCGCCATACCCCCTCCTCCTCCTCCTCCACACCTGCATACTCCCGCAAGTCAAATTGCATTACCTCGCAAACCCTCCCCGCTCGCTTCGCTCACAGTCTTTCACTTTCCCGCCCTTTCGGAGGGGGCTCCGGTTAGTTAGAGGGTTGATGACAAGGACGTCCTCTTTCTCTTTCCACTTCTCATTCCCGAAGCGGCGGTTTTTAATGCAAGCAAGAAATAATCAACCTCCCCTTTTCCCAGAAGCTCTTTCTGAAAAGGTCCTTCATTAATAAGCTTCATTATTCCGAAATCCCAGACCGAGCGTCAGAGCTCCCTTGTCGTTTTCACATTCCAACCTCAAAACAAGCGATAACGATCTTTCTTGAGACGCAGATGTGGCCAAATGAGGTCAAATTAGACCTTTTTCGAATTGATGCGAAAGGTTACGTTGGTTATCGTAAGGCAGGTTAGTGGGCTCCCTGAACCGTCAAGCTGAAGCAGATTCGTGTTTTAGCTTTTCAGGTTCAGAAGAAGTGTTTTCTTAATACGTTTTTAGTTTTTTCGAGCTATGCCATACTACCGTTCCTTCGGGCTGGGCGTAGACGTAGATTTTCAAGGGCGGCTATGGATTCCACCACGGACCCTCATTATGAGCTCAGATTGGCTTAGGAATATCTTGAGATTCCGCACCCTCCATTAACATCGTCCAACCGACACCTTGGGATTCCACTCCAGGTTGAGAAATAAAAGAGAGCCAAACCATCGAACAGTCTGAGCCAAAGCAATAGACCAACAGATTGAGGCGTTGAGCAGCAGGTCGAGCCCACGTGGAGTGATGCCATGTGCAGGGATCCTAAATTTTAATGAGTTTGGTTAGGGAGAGAGAACGACTCATCTGCTGAATACTAAATTGTTTATTCAGGTAAACAATTATAGCGTGGGGACCGGTTTCGAGCAACTAAGCTCATCTTCAGCCCTGACAAGAAAACCATTTGTCATTAGCATCAGAGAAAAAACGCTGCAAATTTTACACAAGGGTTTATTATTCTTTGATATACGTTACTTGTGCAGAAATTTAATTCTGTCAATGAAGAAATTAAAAAAAAATTTTTTTGGATTTTTATCTCAAAAAAATTTTTTTTTGGATTTTTTGTTCAAAAATGTGTTTTTTCAAAAATTCTGTATTTTTTACTCGAAAAATATTTAACATCCTGGAATCCTTCAAAAATCCCATTTTTAGCCCCACGAATGCCCTAAAGATCGCCCCAGTGAAATCGGATCGTTCCGGGACCCCAAAAAATGGATTCTACGTCCAAAAATACTTCGAGAACGACACCTAACTCGATTCCATAGCTAAAAGCCTTCAAAAAACCCCTCCCGTAGCCCCATTATAGCCCCATAGCGCCCCACGGGTTTGGGCGATCGGGCTGAAAACCTTGCGGGCACAACTAGATGGTAAACCAAGTATTTTGCCGAAATTTCAGATTTTTGAAAAAATTCCTACTGCCCAAAACGGCCTGGACGGCGGACGGACATTTCGGATTTAGAATGTAGACCTCTTGAAACGGATAATGTCAAATTTTGAGCCCGATCGGAGTCGTCGACCTCCGTCGCGAAAACATAGGTGTATTATTCCAAGAATAATAAACCAAAACCATAAAAATTATATTAACAATGTAAACTCTAAATTATATTATACTGAAGGTATATGAACAAGCACAAATGGTGAAAATTATAACTGATGAAAACGGTCCAGAATGGTGGTAACTTGACAATAGTAATTTTCGAATAGTTGATCTGTTTGACATCCTCCTTGGCTGTGCTGGCCTTATGTATGTAATAATTAAGTAACTTCAAATAATTCACTTACTTCATTAAGTAACTTCAAATAGACTCACAAATTCAATTAATTTAAACCTTCATATTCAAATTTACCTTCTGTATAAATTCAAAATTCACCGTGTCAACTAGGTCACCTAGGTATGTCATTATTTTCTGTAGTTTTACTTATCAATTGTTAAAAAAAAAAAAATAATAATAATTCCAAATTCATCTTTCCTAGTAATTAATAACCTCGTCAAATGGGTCCATTTTTAAAATTACCTCTGACTTTCTTACCTCTAATTTCTCCTTGTCACTACTCATATATCAAGTAGTTGTTTTGCCACTAGAATAATAAACAATTCTCCTTTCAGTACCTGTAGTATAGACTAACTGGTTTTCAAATGGTTCACTGGCCATCAGTCATGGAGCCAATTTTAACAGTGGGTCCATATTCCAAAATTACTATTGTCAAGTTACCACCATTCTGGACCGTTTTCATCAGTTATAATTTTCACCATTTGTGCTTGTTCATATACCTTCAGTATAATATAATTTAGAGTTTACATTGTTAATATAATTTTTATGGTTTTTTCTCTGATGCTAATGACAAATGGTTTTCTCGTCAGGGCTGAAGATGAGCTTAGTTGCTCGAAACCGGTCCCCACGCTATAATTGTTTACCTGAATAAACAATTTAGTATTCAGCAGAGGAGTCGTTCTCTCTCCCTAACCAAACTCATTGGATTAGACTTCTGCACCATCGGCAAACAACCACTTTGTGATCCTAAATTTTATTGATTAAATCCACGCATTGTTCTCTGTATTCCCTTACATCCAAGCACTCGGTCATTTCGAGTTCGTTACACTTCTGGCGTTCATTCACTTGCAGACGGGTCGATTTTCCGAATGCATTTCACCCAGTTTGTTGAGTCTCAAACTTAGTTCGGGGGAGGGACGAACCCAAACTAGCACAACACTTGGTTAGGAGACCCCCCCTTCCCCTTTCCCCTTAACTGTCTCACACCGTCCCTATACTCCTTCCAACAACAACTCTTAAAGAGGAAAACTTGTAAAGAAGTTATTAGTCAGGTTTCAGAAGTTATTTTGTAACCTTGACTTTGGAAACATGCAAGTTCAAACAACAACTTTTGGGTTAGAAAGGGGGGAGGGGGGGGGGTGTCTGTTTCGAAAAGTTGTGCAAGTAGTAACAAGTTGTGGAAACAGTTTCATTGAGGTGAGCTTTTCCCAATAACAACTTACTTTGCGGAAGGGGCCTAAATACATTGCCTGACACCTCCAGAGGTCGTGAAATCGTGAGTTACTTCCAGCTGCTTCATCACGAGGTAAATGAACCCCAGTAGAACTATAAACTTTAAAGAAAACACTTTTGCCACAAATAACTTTTTATTTTATTCGCCGATTCACTGAAGAATCATTCTAATAATAAGTCTGAATATTGAATAAAAATGGTAAACAATTAAAGAGTCGCCTAAAATTCAAGCTTAGCCAAACTATGCAGACTAGATCCCTCTCCTTTGCAGTACACAAGATGGAGATTGTTATGCTCACAAGGAAGCAGATTTTTAGACACATACCCTTGCTAGTCGACGGACAAACTATTGAATCCGCGATTAGGAGTACCTACCTAATGCTCGACCAGAAACTAAACTTCTGGACGCACATATGCAGAGCCGCAGATAAGCCGCAGACGTAGTCGGCCCCACCCAAGCAAAACACAGATAACTAATGCGAACAGCGGACGCCATTATGCTGATGGAGCTGAAGTCTGGTTGGAAGCACTGAGGTTCCAAATGTACAGGCAAAGGATGGAATCAGTGCAGAGAAGATGACAGAATAGTCTCAGCCGCAGCAGTGCAAACTATTGCTGGAGCAATCCCACTGGACTTCCTAGTGGACGAAAGGAGAAGAAATTACTTAGACAAGAGAGAAACTGCACCAGCAACAGTAAAGAACGTAGAACGACCATGGAGAAGTGGCAAGATAGAAGGAGAGCCATGTACGATGGACGGCGCGGCTCATACACACAATTGAGACGGGCTACTTTCTCAACCAGTTCCTCTCAGGCGATGGCTATTTTCGAGCACACCTGAAAACAGATAGGAAAGACTACAGAAGCAGAGTGCATGCACTGCCACACTGACAACGACGCCCATCACACCTTCTTTGTGTGCGCCGCTGGCAAAGGCTGTGGAGCAATTTGATGGAGGAGATTGAAGACTTTGAGCCAGAACCCGTTGTAGCAAAGATGCTGGCGGTGCAAGACAGTCCCTAGTAATCCCTAGCAACGATGCTTTTTGAGCCGGCTCTCGTCAATAAGGCCGTTCAAGATGAAGGAAGAGAGTTCGCGAAATCTTTCTTTTATCTACTACTAGCCGTCCTGAATGGGAGGCCTCGCTTCGCTCGGCAAACCATTTTGTCAGCTAAGCGGGGGGGGGGGGGGAGGGGGGGGGGGGGGGAGCGACCGCTTTCTCGGACAGGGGGCCTCGCTTCGCTCGCACAGGTGATCAAGTATTAAAATTTGGATCTCTAGGTAGCATACAGAGGAAACGCCGACTCAATCGGACTGTAAACAACGAAGATAGGAAGAGTTGAGCGCAATTACGCACGTCACGCGGGATTTTAATATACCTAGCCTATCTTGTGCGTACCCAGGATCGATTAAAAAAAATCGTCGAAATCCGTTCAGCCGTTTAGGCACTTCGCTCGGCCTACCATTTAATCGGAATGGAGGGGGGGGGGGGGGGGCTCGCTTCGCTCGGCCCACCATAACATACGAATCGCTTCATCTAGGAAATGGCGGGCGTGTTCGCATTTCATGCGAGAAGGGGCCCCCTTCCTGGATTAAGGTTCCTTCTTGCACGAATCATCTCATCAACACAGCTGGTTCGCGCAGAAAAGGACCTTATTACGACAGCTGTTTCTATTTTTGACCTAAAAACTATACAATACATACCTAAATAAAACGATTTGGTTTCCAACAATGGTTACCTTGAGGAACGCGTAGTAAACATTTCATTGAAATAACCCACTTATTTCAAGAGATGACCCATTTGTGCAAGAGTTTTGGGCAGTAGGAATTTTTTTTAAAATCTGAAATGTTGACAAAATCTAATTGAACATCTAATTGTGCCCGCAAGGTTTTCAGCCCGATCGCCCAAACCCGTGGGGCGCTATGGACGTAAAAAGGGGCTACAGGAGGGTGTTAGGGATCGAGTTAGGTGTCGTTTTCGAAGTATTTTTTGACGTAGAATGCATTTTTGGGGGTGCCGGAACGATGCAATTTCACTGTGGCGATCTATAGGGCTTTCATGGGGCTACAAAAAGGATTTTTGAAGGATCCCAGGAGGTCAAATATTTTTCCAGTAAAAAACAAAAAATGTTTGAAAAAAATCCCAAAAATCTTTTGAAAAAAAAAAAATCCCAAAATTTGTTTTCATTGACAGGATTAAATTTAAGCATAAGTAACCTAAATCAACGAATAATAATCCCTTGTGTAAATTTGCAGCGTTTCTTTCGATTATCTCGAAACGGTAAAAAATGCGTAAGAATCCTTTTTGCTTGCCAACAATTTAAAGTGGGATCCTTCTTCTTCTTTTGGTGCTGTGATCGGGTGTTGGCTACTAACTTCTGTTGAGCGTGTTGACTCGTTATTACAGAAGTAGTAGGGACCTACTGTTTACCGCCGGTTCCGCACGGCGAATTTGAGAGGTTTTCCACGGCAGAATACTTTCGGTGGGTTGCCATTGCCTTCCGAATGATCCTGCATAATATTATTTTCCTCGAACTCAATTACGATTAAAAATCACGTTTTAAGAGATATGTAGCGATTTATAAAAGCGAACGGTAACCGACCTAATGATTATTTAATTATTGTGTAGTCGTCCTTTTCGGCAGGTCTCACATGTTTGTTTTCACTCAACTTTCACCGGCCTCGGATATTTTGACCATCAACCCCCCCCCCCCTCCCCCCCACCCCTCACTTCTGTTCGGTCGAAATAATGTAAACACGATCCTCTTTTGAAAAGCCGAAATGTGAGAGAAGCGACGACTGCCTAAAACTGCACTTTGAGGCCACAAAAGCGGGTTCCGAGGGTGCCGCCAAACAATAGGAAAGGCTTCGTTAGAGATTCACCGCATATCCGCCCCAATTTTGATTGACTTTGAAATATTTCGGACGAGCCCGCGGGAAAGAGGGCATTTTGCGAGGCATTTTGCGTTCCCGGGATTGACAAATATTTCAGGTTCCGCCTTCACCCCTTCGCCATTCAAAAGGTTTGTTTGCTCGGGAAAACGGTTAAAACCCGCTCCCGATAAACCTTTCCCCCCATTCAACGAGTTAAAAGGAAACCTGGGCAAAAATATCCGGCCGGAGTAACAAGCGGGAAGACCGTCGAAAATGTGGACAAACAAAGTTGGGGCCTAGAAAGCCGCGGGGTTTTGAAGCCTTTTGTTCGAAAGCGCGATTGTTGAGTGGCAAGTAGGGGAGAAAAGCATCAACAAGGAAGGGGGATAAACTTTTGCTAGCTGTCCATGTAAAAGATTCACATGAATGATTCAATCCTAGTTAACTGTAATTATCGATTTTGACAGTAAAAATGTTGCCAATTACCGATTTCGTGTGAATAAGGTTTTGGAGGGGTGGATTACAAAAGAATCGACCCCATCTGTAATGCGTTACGAAACGATAGCCAAAGATTTTTGCGAAAAACGCCGCTAATAATAATTATTAGCGGCGTTTTATTAGTGTATAATTATACTAATTATTAGTGTATAATTATCATACACAAGAGTAACTCTTTATTATTTTATAATAAAGTAATACCTAGTTGATGATGATGTTGACCGTTTCAATGAATGGTGGTGGAAAGGTGTTGAGGATCAGTCAAATAAGACGAAGATGTGAGCCGACGTTTCAAGAGATATATTCTCCTATCATCAGGACCTAATGAAGTGAACCAAAAGAAAGTGGTGAGAAATCAATTTTGGAGGACATAGATTAAGCTGAATATTTAACAAATTGAAGATACTAGAATGGTATACAAGTGATTCAAAAACTTTGGGGGATATTAGAGCAGAGTTTAGATTGTAAGATTAACAACACATCTAACAATCTAGACACTTTGAAACGGATAATGTCAAATTTTGAGGCCGATCAGAATTTTTGATCTCCGTCGTCGGTGTGTTGTTCCAAGAACAATAAACCAAAACCGTCAAATCTGATACAAGAAAAAAAAAACACGTCCAAAAATCTGTAGTACAGATTTATAGGTACACCTACTTCGAAAACGACACTAACTCGACTCGACAGTGCGTTCGAAATTGGTCGAAGCTGAATGTTATGCTCAAATATGTGACGGTGGTGAACCAGGCGACCTTTCTAACAGTAATGATTCGTAAACTCAACTATCTGTTAGAATTGAAATCGAAATGTGAACCCTTCAAAAATGATAGTATCCTTATTGTTATGTAATATTATTACCTACCTATATGTAATTGATATGTATGTAATTGGTTTTGACTTTTGGCTTGTTACGAACTCTATTTCACCCGAACTCAAACACAGCCCAAACCCTTGCAACGCTTGTTATGGGCCATAACTTATGGCACCCTAGAGAGAACCGTACCGTCTTGTGTTACTCTTATTTGTCTCAATTAATACACTTCTCACAATAATAATTACTGCACTTCCTCCCGTTCGACAAGGGTATTTGGCATCGATACGAGGATTCATTTTTTCACACCGAAACTTCGAAGCAACACACGACCGATCCACTAAACTGATCAAAGAATCTGATTTCGAATCGAGGGCTCATTCGGAGGGAAAGGTGCAACACCACCTAACCCAGGTTTTTTTCTTCTTCATAATTTGAGGTTTTAAAACGCATTGCGTTAAAAAATTTCCCGCCCGTGACTGTGTGGTCACAAGTTGAAGTACTTTCCTCTAAAAGCGCTAAAATGAATTAAAAAAAAAAAAAAACGCTGCAAATTTTACACAAGAGTTTATTATTCTTTGATATAGGTACCTTTGTTATTTACCTTTATTATTTGATATTATTCTTTGTATAATATACAATATGGTATAATAATATTGTATATTATACAATATTATGGTAGGTTACGTGTACAAAAATTCAATTCTGTCAATGAAAAAATTTAAAAACTTTTTTTGGATTTTTATAATTAAAAAAAATAATAATTTTTTTCACCTTTTTTTTTGTTTTTTTACTTGAAAAATATTTTACTTCCTGGATCCATCAAAAATCTCATTTTTAGCCCATCGATCGCAACAATGAAATTGGATCGTTGCGGGACCCCAAAAAATGGATTCGACGTCCAAAATTACTTCGAAAACGACACCTAACTCGATCTCATAGCCAAAAGCCTTTAAAAAAACCCTCTCGTAGCCCCATTTTAGCCCCATAGCGCCCCACGGGTTTGGGCGATCGGGCTGAAAACCTTGCGGGCACAACTAGATGGTAAACCAAGTATTTCGTCAAAATTTCAGCCCGAAACGGCCCGGACCGCGGACGGACATTTCGGATTAGGGTAATTGTTTACTATTACCTTGTCACCTCTAACTTTTTTAGTATGAAGACATTTGACATATTTATGTTTGTTAATAAAGAATTTACATTTATTAAGGCCCGGAAAAGTGAAAAAAGTAAGATACTTACTTTAGAAGTCGTCTTCAGATGAGGTACTGTGCCGCGGTACGGGAACAGGAAACATCATCTAGTTGGGCACCTTGCAGAATTTATCTTTAGAAGAACATACCCAGACTATAATAGCCGTATTCACGCTCTTTTTAAAGCCATTGGCCACTTGTACAACGGCGAAGACAATAGGCCTACCCAATTGTCGCCACCTTGTGAAACATCTCCGGACTCCAACGCCAGTACCTCATCTGAAGACGACTTCTAAAGTAAGTATCTTACTTTTCTTACTTTTCCGGGCCAACAAACATGTTTATCTGTCGTTTGTAGGCCATTGCTGATAACATATTCAAGTAGCAAACAAGTTGAAGGTGACAAGGTAATAGTAAACAATTACCCGGATTAGGAATCTAGACCTCTAGAAACGGATAATGTCAAATTTTGAGGCCGATCCGAGTCGTCTACCTCCGTCACGATTACATAAGTGTATTATTCCAATAATAAACCAAAAGGTTAGGCGGTGTTGCATCTTAAGCGACGAACTGCAACTGATTTCGACAATACGTTAGTCCAAACAATGCTTTCTTAACTACCCTTTGCCATGGGACAAATCCCGCAATGGGCATCACTGCACCTCCAGCAAAGACACCTCGATAACACACCTCTGTCAACGACTTGTAAACGTTCTTCCCTGAACAAACCTGTAAGCACACTCGACTCTTAACACACCACTGGCGTCGTCTTTCCTTTGCCAGCATCATGAAATAGACAGATCGAACCTACTCTGGTTAAAATATTATGTAACATGAAATGATTCAGTTTCAAATCATGTGCACGTTGGAAAACTCCTTCCACCCCCTCTCGCACCAGCCAGCTCGTGTACACCCCGCCTCGCCCCCCCCCCCCCCCCCCCCCCCACAGCCATCCAGCCCCTCACCGCTGATCGATCAGCAACACCAGGGAGAGGAGACGGTCGGGGAAAAACCAGGTCAAACTTTTCCGGGAGTGAGCGGAGGAGGGACACCGGGGGGGTTGGAGGGCCTGGGGTGGGGTCGAGGGGGGTCGGAAAAACTCGCGGCGAGGGGTCAGAGCGCATGAGCCGCCACACCCACCGCCAGCGCCCATTGGCCTCACCTTCACACGTGCCGCGGGGCTCCGGGGGCTACCGGAGGAAAAAAAAAGAAAAAAAAAATTCTTCCATCAACTCGACATACACAAGTCTTGTGAGGTCACCCCCGAACAGAAAATATTACTACATTAATTTAAATATATAAAAAATGTATTACTTTAACATAAACCCTAATTTTTCCAAAATCAAAATAACAACATTATTATGCAACCTCACCACTGATTCGCTAACAGAGCAATGATTACGTACATTTTGGGTTGAATTCATCAAAAAATGAAAGTAAGGATGTTGGGGTTGGGGCGTCACATGTTAGGCCAACGACCTTGACAATATTGTCGGGACTGAAACTGAAACTTTTGCAATCAACACAAAAACCGATAGGGCTCGTCGTGGGAGGGGAGAGTTAAGTCCAACTCCCAAGTGCAATTTAGTTCCAAACTGCTTTCGACCCTCCCCGCTAAACTTCACTTTCTCGTCGCCCCTCTCGTTCCGTGCGTTTGTTCTTTTTTTTTTTATTGTTCACCGACGTCGTGAAATTTGCTTTAGATTATGTACCTACCTAAGAAGACTATTCGAACTGGCGGACAGTGTATCGATAATAGGGATGAGATGGACAAAACTCTTTTTCATGCGAATTCCTTTAGAAAATATCCACAAAAAATTGAAAAAATATTGCGAAAATACCCACAAGTGAGGGTTGCAGACCACTCCTTAAGCGTGCAAAACGAAAAACCTACAAAATCCGCGTTTTGGTTTATTATTCTTGGAATAGGCTTTTGGCTATGGGATCGAGTCAGGTGTTGTTTTCGAAGTATTTTTGGACGTAGAATCCATTTTCGGGGGCCCCGGAACGATCTGATTTCACTGTGGTGATCTGTAGGGCTTTCATGGGGCTAAAAATGGGATTTTTGAAGGATCCCAGGAAGTTAAATATTTTTCGAGTAAAAAATAAAGAATTTTTGAAAAAACAATTTTATTGAAAAAAAAAAATCCAAATAAATTTTTCCGTTGAAAAAAAAAAAATTTCAAAAATTTTTTTTTATTGACAGAAAAAGCACGATAAGGTAGTCAAAGAAGCTGATTTTTCAGGATATGAAAAAAACTGTTTACCGTGTTTACACTCTATACTAAAATTTGAATTTCATTCTCTATTTGTTCTTTACAGTCAGGATGAACGCCAGAATCTGGCAACTTATCTGATAAGTTTGGATGAGCTTAATGCAATATTTTTGATGGGATTGGCGAAAAACGATTTGACTTATGTTTTTGAAGAATTCCACTAAGAAGAAGACAAGCCAAATATTGCTCCATTCATGGAATGCTGGTAATTGAACCAAAGTACCTAATGATTTTTCTTCTTTTTATTGTTTTATTCAACATAGGTTGTGACTCAAAGAATGCTTGAGAAGAGCAGACTACGGGAAGCAAAAGAAGGTCCATTTCATCATTATTTCGACTAGTCGTGTTCTTGCCGAAACACTCATGGCTTGTCTTGTTGAAGAAACGCCAGTTTTTCAGAGGCTCCCACTGGCTGACAAGTTATGTTTTTGGTGAAAGTGCATATTCAGGATCGCAGGTATCTTCAGTGGCCACAAGATGGCATCGTAAGCTCAAAACTCGATTTTTCCGCGGGGATATTTAACTTGAACTTATGATTTTTGAAGACTCAAACGAGACTCAAACCACGTCATCAACGAGAGAGGTTACACATCAGAGAGGCTTCCAGGAGGAAGGTTATCATTCCGTCTGCCGCGTTTACCGCTTCATGTGAACAGTCTTCCCACTCTGCCTACCCCCTCCATTGATATTTCGTCGTTCCGTCTTTGCCGTGTCCGCCTTCATTCCGCCCCATGTGAATCCCACTTAAGGGACTTCCGCACGGAACCCGGGGTGTCCTCATTCTACATCCCTCTCCGGAGCCCGGGCGTCAGCGCTAGCGCTCCCCGAGAGCCGTGCGCGTAGCTTTGGAGGCGGCTGCCGACAGGTCTTACAAAAGAAGAGTTCCCCCATGTCGGGCCGCTACAGCGGGATTTTTCTCATGAGTAAACGTCGTCGAGGAGCGGTAAATGAGGAGTCAAATAGGGAGCCTAGTCTCATAGGGCTTATATTGAAATTAGCAAAGGATCGTTCGCCAACTTCAACCGGGGAGTGTCAAAAGAAACGCTGTTATACCTCCGAAGACGAGCAAATACCGAGTTGGCCAGCGTTGCGGATTTGAGAAAATCACAGAACCAAAACCGCCCCCAGGGACTTTCCAACACTTGGCGAAAATTCATTAACAGCGGGAAAGAGATGGAAACACGGTGGGGAGGAGGATGCGTTGGATCAGTTGGCGAAAGTTAGACAGAACTTGGCACGTCCAGATGTGCCGACCTAACCTTCGCTTTTCTCGATCATTTTTCCGTTCCATTAAATAATTAAAAAAATTCGGACCAACTTTTGTATTTATATGAAACGAACGCACAGCGACTCCAGATGTTGAGAGCGGATTCATGTTTGTATTGGAAAGTTAAAATAAAATAACGTTATTTTGAAAGAAAAGTTGAATGTGTGCTTCAAATTTTCTATCTGAACTTTTGAGATGTATAAAAAACAGTAAAATACCGTCTAAACTGTAGGGGGGGGGGGGACTTTTAATGGGACATTATTTTGCCTACCAAGTTTGGCGCGCGTCGCTCAGAGGACAATTTTCCGGATCTAGGTGGACGAAATCCGTAGATGGGCCTGTCCGTTTTGGGAAATTTAACGCTGATGACGAAAATACCATAATATGGTATATATTACATGAGTGGGTCCTTCGTATGTTTTTTGCAAACAAACAGAAGTCCAACGAACGAGTTTTTTTGTTGTCAATTTTTGGTTGTTCTAAAGTTTTTGATGATTATAATCAGTCATTGTTAAATATATTTAACAATGTCACCACCCAGCAAACGAAAAATATTTATTTTACGGTTTTGAAATGAGTAAGTAAGTATGTCTTTGACGTGGTAGTCATCCAAAAAAAAAAAAAAAACCTTACGTTAAGTCATCCAAAAATTGTGTAACTTTTTTTCAGCCCGGGCACGATTTTGTATACTTTCCATCCAAGAAAACCCTTGTAAAGTGTTGGGTACATAATATGTACATATCTATATTATAGATAATATCTATAATATTATGTAGTTTTAGCTGATTTTTAAATCGTCACCAGAAAGCGTCCCAGCATCGATCGGTATAGTTGCAAAAAACTGTAAAAAAATAGGTAATTAAAAAAAGAAATAAATGAAATAAACAAATACATGATGGGGAAAACAATAGTGCTCTAGTGGCCGACGTACATATAAACGGTGTCTGGGAAGGTGGGAGGCCAGCGTTTTTTGATAATCGCATTGTAAATGCTGACGCTGCCTCTCATCTTTCCCGAGAGTAGCCGCAAGTCGCCCAGAGTGCTGCCAATGAAAAGCACAGAAAGTATGACCGAGCAGCCGAAGATCTCGATGAACACGTTCGTGCACGAACTATTCCGACGAAACCACTTGAATATGCATGTTGTGCCTAACTTTACCTAATGGAGCCAAATCAGTGCCTAATGGAACGTAGAGGAAATGAAATTTACTTGGAGTGAAATGTGCACTGTTGAGGTGGATCTGGCAGCTATGGGGAGCCAGCCCATGTTAAGAGCCCTAAGGAAGATAGATAACCTAAAGGGATAAGGTTAATTTAAACACACACAAAACTTGGGTAACGTAAGGATAGAAGAGAGTAGGTACGCGATGGTTTCAAGAAAAACACTGGAAGAAGTTCTCTGGCTGGCGCCAGGGACTATATACTACCTGCCCCCCACCTTGGGGTGCCCCCCTCTTTGGACTTGACGTTCACCCCACACCTGTAGTCCCCCACCCCGTCAACCAATCAAACCCGCAAACTCAGAGATGCCAACTCAAGAAACCACTTTTCCGTAGATCGTTCACATAAATTCAGTAGATTACGCAAAAAGTCGGTAGCTTGACTAGCGATCAAAAATCACTAACAAACGCTGCAAATTTTACACAAGCGTTTATTATTCTTTGATCCAGGTTCAATGGTTAAGTTTTCAAAGGGAACTTTGCTAGCAACCTGAGCTGCGACTTTTGGTTTATTATTCTTGGAATAATAAACCAACCTGTTTTCGCGACGGGGGTCGACGACTCCGATCGGCCTCAAAATTTGACATTATCCGTTTCAAGAGGTCTACATTCAAAATCCGAAACGTCTGTCCGCCGTACGCCGTCCGCCGTCCGGGCCGTTTTGGGCAGTAGGAATTTTTTTAAAAATCTGAAATTCTGACAAAATACTCGGTTTACCATCTAGTTGTGCCCGCAAGGTTTTCAGCCCGATCGCCCAAACCCGTGGGGCGCTATGGGGCTACAGAAGGGGGGTTTTGAAGGCTTTTGGCTATGGTATCGAGTCAGGTGTCGTTTTCGAAGTATTTTTGGACGTAGAATTCATTTTTTGGGGTCCCGCAGCGATCCGATTTCACTGTTGCGATCTATAGAGCTTTCATGGGGCTAAAAACAGGATTTTTGAAGGATCCCAGGTCAAATATTTTTCAAGTAAAAAATAACAAAAAATGTTGAAAACAATTTTTTGAAAAAAAAAATCCAAAATAATTTTTTTTTTTAACAAAAAAAAAATTTAAATTTTTTTCATTGACAAAATTAAATTTCTGCACAAGTAACGTACCTATATCAAAGAATAATAAACCCTTGTGTAAAATTTGGAGCGTTTTTTTTTTTTTTTTAAGCATCGACGTGTTTGAAACACATCTCCAACAGAAACATGACTTCGAGTTAAGAGTAGAACGCAAGACCTTCAAGACAGAAGCGGAATGGGCGAACGACTTTGCACAGATTTTGCAACCTATGGTAGGCATTTCGTCCAAAAATTCTCTACATACCTACTAATCTGTCAACTAAACACCTTGAACTTGACAATTTGGCAACGATTGATAAATGATAACGAATACCGATAACAGGGAACGAAGAGTACCTACACACCGCATGACCGCGCCACTGTCGATTTCGGGGTGCAAGGTGGGGGACTACAGGTGTGGGGTGAACGTCAAGTCCTCTTTGGCAGTTGCCAAGAAGGGGGTTGAGTCCCCTTGGTGGGAGGCCCTCTTGGGGAAGGCCTGCGCCTTCTCCGAGAGGCGAGCGTCATACCTATCTTTTCCTCTCTGCTTTCCTTTTCTTTATTGCTATCTGTAGTTATTACAAGTTATTTACAATCGTTATTAATTTTGGGGGGCTCCACAATGCATTTAAATGGGATTATTCAGAAGACTGCCGTTTTATGCATTTATCCGATTGATAAATTTAAATTCTGTTGGTTCCAGAAAAGTGGAAACTACCAAAAGTACTACCCTTCTTTCAATGTTTACTAGAGGGGAATAAAATATGCAGATTTGCTTGAATCCGAGCCCTAGACAGACATACCTATGTCAAAACGACGTTTGTAATAATTAAGGTTATCATTATTTTAAACCGGCAGAGACTTCGTAAAGTGTTTGTTTTGAGCTCCCAACACAGTAAATATTTCGGAATATGTTGCTAATGAATATTATGTAGAAATAATTTAGGTGAATAATTTAGGTGAATTAAATCATTTTAAAAATATTTTTCCGAAAAAGAACTGCCACAACTGTTACCTACATTATTAACAGTAAAAACGCGTTGGCGAGTCCGTTATTTGGGGTTTCAACAGGCGGTGAGTGGTTTGATAGATTAGAGGAGATATTGATGGAGTACTAATGAAGGGATGACGAGCTAGTCGGTGGGAAGGGTCGGTTTGAGGGTAAAAATTCAGAGCGATAATTGTTGGTGTGAAATCAATCATCGTCAAGAGGAGGGAAGGCTGATCCATTACGGCTGATGGGCAACCTGCCTTTGCATCTGTAGCCCAACTTTAACTTTCTAATATGTCGATTAAGGGGAAGGATGTGGTTTGTGCGAAAGTCTGAGAACAACCAAAATCCAACGGGGTTTCAAATTTTGTCGCGATAGGTGGCGTTGTGAATGGTGTTTCTTTGTCAGGACAGTTTTGTTGTAGATGTAGCACAAAGTAGTCTTCAGTCTCTAATTTGAATTTACCACGAAGAAGCGATAAAAATGTCTTAAGGCAGTTTTATCGATTCTTCGTCAATTGATCAAATCCATCAGAATGCGCCTTTATTCTTTCTTTACATTGTTTACATACAGGTATGCCATTTTTTTTTCTTTTCGCCAGGGGTACCGCCGCTACCCGCCGTACCCCTGAATCTACGCCACTGCTAGGCTCCTCATTCAGTAGGTGTGGCTCCTCGTTATGTATAATAATAACAAAACAACAACTGATACGGGAGCATAGGCGAACGCAAGGGGGGCAAGCCCCCCCCCCCCCCCCCCTAGACAAACGAAAAATATATATACACTTTCAGATAAAAATAAAGAAAAAGAGGAAGTAGTGGTTGAAAAATTCGCAGAGAACCCGAGGCGGCTCATGTTGTAAATTTAAAGTGAAAAAAATCAACTAGACATTGCTGGGTAGGTACTTATGTTGTGTACATTTTGTGTAAAGGTTTTATATTAAGAGGGGAAAAAAGTGAACTACAACACTAAAAAAGTGAAATCAAGTCTAGAATTTTTAAAAATTATTTGTATGTTATTTTGTATTATTAGGTACTCAAGCGGTGTACGTAATATTATTTACGATATAGGGTACCTATCACACCATACTCCACACTCCAAATACCTACATGCAAAGTTACGATCATTTTGGTTTGTTATTCTTGGAATAATATACCTACCTATGTAATCGCGACGGGGGTCGAAAATTCGAATCGGCCTCAAAATTTGACATCATTCGTTTCAAGAGGTCTAGATTGCAAAAACCAAATGGAACCGCTGCCGCACAGGTAAAAAAAAAAAAAATCAAAAATATTTTTAAATCCTTTCAAAATCATTATATTTCATTCAGTATTAGTTGGAGGGTTGATATGAATAGTTTTCGGATCAAAAAGTCATCAACTTGACTCGTACTGTAGACCTGACTCGGGCAGTATAGGTACCTTTCTCGATTTTGGAAAATTGTGAGTTGACGGGAGCAGTATTAGACCTATTTACGGAGAATCGTAGCCGACTCATTTTGCACGTGAAAAAATTCGTTAGACATCGAATTTTTTGAGTTTTTACTCAGCTACAAGAAAGTAATTTAGGGTCATTGCAGTGGATAAAAAATAATAAGTTACAGCGAGATATATCTGGCTCGAACCTTCGAAACAAAATTTAATTTAAAAGGCCACATTTTTTTACCTTACAAAGTCATGAAAATAACTAATCTGGCTCAGCAATTTTCCGTCTTCAAGTAGAAAAATTTCAATTCTAGGGTGTTCAATGGAATTCACCAATGTTACGGGGTCCATCAGAAATCATAGGAGTGTTCGATCGAAATCATCTTCGACCTCCTCATTTTTGTAGTAATTTTCAATTTTACTGTGTTCAATCGACGCCAAAATTATTGCTCTACAACTTTTCTTTATTTTCAAACTTCGGGAGAATCCTTACTTGGCTCGCACACTGGAAAATGTACTGAAAACGTGTTTTTTAAAGGTATTTTGGGAAAAAAAGGCTCAGAATCCATTTTAGGTACAGGGACATGGGGTATATTCGTGATCAGCGTCAAATTTACGAATACAATAAGTATGGGGTTTTCAGAGTTTTTCCCCCCAAAATATGGCCGTTTTGCACCACCGTGCGTCGTCCGCCCTCCGGGGGCAGTACGGGGGCAGTACGTCGTCCGTTTTGGGCAGTAAGCATTTTTTAAGAATCTGAAATTTTAACAACATAGATGGTTTCCATCTAGTTGTACCCACAAGGTATTCAGCCCAAACCCGTGGGGCGCTGTGGGGCTGAAATGGGGCTACGAGAGGGGTTTTTGAAGGATTTTGGCTGTGGGATCGAGTTAGGTGTCGTTTCCGAAGTATTTTTGGACGTAGAATCCAGTTTTGGTGGTCCCGGAACGATCCGATTTCACTGTGGGGATCTATAGGACTTTCATGGGGCTACAAATGGGATTTTTGAAGGATACCAAGAGATCAAAAATTGATCTCTTTATAAAAAATATTTAATATTTTCCGAGTAAAAAAAAAAAAATGTAAAAACAAAAGATTTTGAAAAAAGAAGGTAAGTAATAATAATTTTTGTTAACTCTTTTTTTCAAGACAGAGAATTAATTTTCGTACAAGTAACCTATATCAAAGAATAATAAACCCTTGTGTAAAATTTGCAGCTTTTTAAATTTTAATTTAACTAGGTACCCTTGCTGGCAGCATGTCTACCTGCAATATTTTTTAGCCCCCCCCCCCTAAAGGAAGAGCTGCGTACGCCCATGTACGTGAGACCCGTTTGGTTCAACTTAAGGCGACACACTCACGCAGAAGGAGAGCTTTAAAAGCTCAAAATTTGAGGTTAGTCCAGAGTAGTTCACATAAATGTGAGGCAAATGCTGGACACCGGTATGTCGGCCCAAGGCCACGACCGGGTCCCCCTAAAGGCATAAAATTTATGCTTCACATTTAATGTGAACAAATTTTTGCTGCAAGGGGTGGCGTGAGCAGCTAGTGATGGCACAAAGTGTTATTCGAAGTAATAAATTGGTAATTTGATAAAATTGAGAGAAAATAATATAATAATTTTTCTATATTATAGAAAATTGATAAAAGTGTATTTGGCGGTGACCAAATCGGTGTTAGGTAGGGATTCCTTCATTCCATCACATACGTTTCCCGAGGGTTAGCACCAGAACCCCTGCACAGGTCAAGTCCTCATGACCATCGATTGTGTTTATGAGCAGCTCATAGAACAGCTGCTGTGGGCCCATGGAAAAGCGTCTGCACTAAAGCCTGCACCTAAAGTGGCTTGTTCCTGCTCAACATGCTGTTCACCCCTTCCAATTCTCGCGTTTCTTGTCCCCCAGTCCCCTATCTTGGGCTCCCTCGCCTTTTCTTGCGTCGGCTCGTCAAGGCGGGGGCGAGCTCCTTTCGCCGCTTTCTGCCCCCCCTCTTTCGTTTTAATTATTCCCGGGTGGGTTTTCCAGGCCCATAATGACGGAGGGGCGTGTGATTGGAAAAGGGGACCCTTTCCTTGGGGGGGGTCGAAAAGCCGGAACCCCCACAGGAAAGTCCTTCAGCCCACAGAAGCCCACCTTGGCCGCCCTCAAACTAATTATTGCGAGTCGTAAATTATTCAGCTGATCCCGCCAGCACGTATTGTACAGCTGAGGGCAAAGCCCCAACTTTTGAGACAAACACGTGAAAAAAACTTGAGAGGATGGGACCAAAATGGTCTTAAAGAAATCAAAGAAAATGGAGAACACGCAAAAAACGCAAGGCTTCGGCGGAGCTCTCTTGACACTTTCGTATAAAAAGTGCATGAGAAAGTCACAAAGAGAGCTCCGCCGAAGCCTTGCGTTTTTTGCGTGTTCTCCATTTTCTTTGATTTCTTTAAGACCATTTTGGTCCCATCCTCTCAAGTTTATTTCTATTTCCTCGCGGGTTTTTTCATTTCCCCAAGTCTTCAGTTTTTTTTTTCCCCTCACGTGTTTTCGTTCGTGTCCTTTTTTCTATTCTACACTTTATGATATAAAGCTTCGCTTCCTTCGGGGTCCCTAGACGGCCCCATTTTTTTTTTCTATCCTTCAAGTAGTACAAATAATTTGCATCCTTCAATTTTTGCAAAATCAGTTTTATTGCATACAAGTGCCCACATACAATATATAACATACAAGTTCCAAATCATTTACTAACTTTATTTATAGATGCAACCTACATCAGGAGTGAGTGCGGGCGCTCCGAGTCCGCATCAGCTGCCAGTATAGTGTCCTACTAGCCCTCAGACATAAGGCCTCGCTTCGCTCGGCCGACCACTTATCAGACATAAGGCCTCGCTTCGCTCGGCCGACCGCTTACTCACACATAATGCCTCGCTTCGCTCGGCCGACCACTTAATCAGACATAAGGCCTCGCTCCGCTCGGCCGAGCGCTTATTCGGACAAGGGGCCTCGCTTCGCTCGGCCGGGGGGGGGGGGGGTGTCTGCGACCCCCCCTATCGTAGCTAAACGGTCGGCAAAGAAAAATTTCCCCGCCTCCTCCATCTTTGTAACGTCCCTGAAGCCCTTCCGATTCCACCTTTCTGCGACCCCCCCCCCCCCCCCCCCCAATCATAGCTAAACGGTCGGCAAAGAAAAATTTCCCCGCCTCCTCCATCTTTGTAACGTCCCTGAAGCCCTTCCTATTCCACCCGTTCTATATATATATCGCGTAAGAGACTGACGCACGATTTTTAGTGGGAGACTCCCCGAGCCAGCGAGCGGGGGGCGTCCGTATAAAAGCTTCGCTTCAAAAAAACTAGATGCTCCGGCTCGCTATTCGTAGCTAAAAGGTCGACAAAAAAATATTTTCATTCCTCGGGAGAATGAAAAAGGAAGCGAAGCTTTATATCATTTTGCAAAAATCAGCTGCCAGTATAGTGTCCTACTAGATGCTCCGGCTCGCTATTCGTAGCTAAAAGGTCGGCAAAAAAAATTTCCCCGCCTCCTCCACCGTTGTAAGGTCCCTGAAGCCCCACCCCGGATTCCACCCATTCTGAGTACGTCTTTCCGACTTCCTTGACAGCGGCCGGGTTGGAAGAGCCGTGATCAATCTGACTCACTCACGATTTTCACCGGGAGACTCCCCGAGCGGCGAGCGGGGGGCGTCCGTATAAAAGCTTCGCTTCAAAAAAAAAAAAAAATCAACAATTTTCATGCTGACATCGAGTGCAGTCATCGATCCGAAAATCCCACCGGGCGGCTATTCTCAGAATTTCAACATTGATGAGCGTCCGTCGAGAGATTGAGGAAAATTCCACTCACTGACACTCCCACAGCCGCAAACTACGCGAGCACTCAGCGGAGCCTCACTGAGCTTTTCATCAGCTTTGAGCCCTCAAACCTGAAAGTTAGTCGATTTATTATGTATCGGAAAGGGACCGGACCGGGTCCAGAGGAATGAGCGATGGTCGTCGACGGCGAGGAGGAGGCGGGATCGAATTAAATTTCCACGCTGCCTACCCGGTGAGAATTATCAAGCCTCTGCAAACATTACACGAGTGTTTATTTTTTATTTTATTTACCTACCGAGGTAAATAGTGCCAAGATAGAAAATTATTTACAAACTTTTTTTTAAAAAGAATTTCCAAAACAAAGTTTGGACAGATTTGGCACTCCAAAAACTGGATTATGCGACAAAAATTACTCGGAAAACGACACCACATTTGAAAAATGGGAAAAAAAATTAAAAATGCAAAACTGTATGTATGCAGTATTGGAAGGAAGCTCTTCAAATGTGTATATACACAATGTGTCATAATATGTATATTATACACGCATACACGCAGATACACATCGATCTACACCAGGAGTGTCTGGGTCGTGGAGTCTGAGGAACGGTAATGCGCATGCGCGTGGACTTGAACAGAATCCTCACTTTCTTTGGTTAGCATCTTTGGTCGTTCTACTTAGACGTGGTTAATATACCGCTGGGGACAGGAGTTTCGGATCCACGGCTACCAGCTCAATCGGAAAACCGTCAAAAAGGGAGGATTGAGAAATAATAATCAGACTACTAAGTAGTCTTAAGTCTTAATAATTACAATATCAAACTAATAATTATGATTAATTTTCAAGGATGTCAAATATTTTCCTAGTAATTTTGGACGCATTATCCATTTCTCGAGATCCCACATCTGTTCGATCAATGTACAGATTTTTTTTTTTTAAGTTTCCTTTATTGGCACAAAATTAATTTTCGAAGAAGTACCTAACCTAATATTAAACAATATAGATATTATCAAAGAAGAAAAACCCTCGTGTAAAATTGGCAGGAAGTTTACACACTATAGTGTGTAGGTTATTATTATTCTTGAGGGTTACCTAATTATGTATTAACCCTTGTGTAATCATATATGTTGGTTAGGTAATTGTGCAAACATTAATTTTGCGCCATTAAAAAATATTTTTGAAAAGATTTAAAAAAAAAAAAAAAAAAAAAAAGTAGTGTTCTTTCCACCTAACTTGCCCCAAGTTCACCTCAAGAGCTTCGAAGCAAGAGTGACCCCCTCCACTACTAAGCGACTCCTCTCGAACCCCTACCTCGTTTTCCAGCGCCTCTCTTCCAGTTACGATGGAAGGCCTTCCAACCAAAGTACACTGATTCCCGAATTGAGGTTCGGAGTAGGCCGACTAGTGGGATTTCCATAGGTATGAAAACAGCAGAAATGATTAATTTTTTAATGAAGTATGAATAACGTACGATCACAAAATTTATTTAATAAATGACAAAAGAAGAGCATTGACATGGACTACTTTATTTATAACAATTATTATTATCACTAATAAATTTAGGTAAGCCGATGAATTCCATCCAATTCAGCAGTTTTTCCACACCCTGCTGCTGATTTCAGCAAATTTTTCTCGCAACAGCCGTTCCGCACATGCCAGGGTATTTTCCGCAATATGCCACATAATTCTTCGCTTGGTATCCCCCAAATTCTCTCTATAGGATTGAGGTCTGGATGATAAGGTGGCAAACGCAACAGTTTGAAACCTTGTTCCTTCAATACATTATCCATACGATGCGTTTTATTCTCACTTTTGTGCTGGCAAATCAACGGTTTCTTCATAGTTGGATCAAAATTGATTTCTGTCTTTTGCAGGGCTCCATTCTGTCCTATCTTTTTATTGTCATATTTTCTGACGCTTTCTAATCCTGACATTTTCCCCAAATTAGATGAAATCCTTAATAATCGAGTATTCATCAAATAGGTAATCTGTTATTTAAAGAAAGAAAAAATACATCTATCATCGACCCGTATAGTAGGCCTTTGTGTCGTGGGCAACTTCGTTGGTTTGGCCACTTGGTTAGACACGGGCTCGTCATTGCCCCGACTCGGTATGGAGGGGGGTGTTTGGCGAGTGGCGAGGAGGAGGGGATCATTTCTGTTCGGCTCCCCTGAGGTTAACATGGGGCAAGTTAGGTGGAAAGATCTCTAGTACAGAAGTGGGACCTCGAAAAAATGGATTATAAAAAATCTCTACCTATAGTATACTATCCAAAACATCTTGTATGGCGGACGGACATTTCGTTTTCGGAATTTATAGTTATCTTGAAACGAATTTTGACAAAATTTAATGGATTCTACGTTCATACTTCGACAAAGACACATAGTTAGCAGATCCACACTATTAGTTTTATTTAAACCACTCAGAGCAACATGGTCAGCGGACCCACACAGAAAAGGATGAGGAGGTGCGCTCGTAAGCAGCATTTCAGAACCCCCATCTATGAGCACTTTTTCAGGAGCTAACCAAAAAAAAAGAGGATTCTTTTCAAAGTCCACGCGCACGCGCATTACCATTCCTCAGACTCCACGACCCAGACACTCCTGATCTACACCTTGGTTTCCAAACAAAAACGATCTTATCCTTAGCGACACGAAGTTGCACTCGGTAACAACAAATTTTTGTATAAAATTTGTTGATAATATTAACAATAGCATTAAATGCTATTGTTAACTCGAAATTCGGAGGTTTTGGTCATTCTCCCAAAACCTCCGAATTTCGAGTTTCAAATTTCACCATTTTAAAAGTAACTTTTTCTACCAATTTCTTGTGAATTCCTTCTTAGCACATGCTACTGATGACCCTTACCAAAAATCCTATCATAGAAGTTCACTATTCAAGAGATATAGCATGATCTCAAAATCACTATAGTTAGGGACTGATTACCTCAATATCATGGACATACCTTTTTATTATCACATCCCGACATTTGAGCATCCTACTTGAATGCTACAAGGAGGAGACATTCCAATTCATAAATTAATCATGCAAAATATAATTTTTTGTTGCTTTGAGTAAATAACGTCAGTCCCTAATTTATTTGGCATCAGTCCCTCAGTAAAAGAAATGAGAAAAAGTTAGGGACTCGCGCATTAGGGACTGACGATTTGCACGTTTTTCAGACGTGCACCCTACCACGTGTTTTTATCAGGAAAAATAAATATGAGAATCTGTACTCCCTCTAAAAACACACAAACTGACACAGGTTAATAATTTTCTTCCTCTTATCTGACGAAGATACGTGACGGTTAGGGACTGACCCGTTTGATGGGAAATTCTCGATCTGGCTTCCTTGACATCCACAAATAAACTGAACAGTTGGTAGGTTGCCCTGGAAAAGGTTACCCGCACATAGGCGGGAATCAGACCAATCTAGCCAACACTTGGAAACTTGTTTCCTGTGCTCTGGAGAGTGGTGGCGCCGTGTTAAAAAAAAAGTTAGGGACTCGTCGAAAAACCTGGGGACAAGGGTTCAAGGCTACGTATTGTAGGGTTGGCCGCTAGAGAGAGTGCCTACCATCTCTTGGGATATTTCTGAGAGTTATATGAAATCTTGTGTGAAAGAAAAAACCGGTTACCATTACTCATAAGAGAGTAATTGATTTTTGAAGTTAGAAATTTTAGTCAGGGGACATTTTAGTTAGGGACTGATTTTTTGGCACTTTGAATTTAAATTTTGATATGGAAACGAGTGAATATTGAGATTTAATTTGATTAGAAATCAAGCTCAGGGTGGCTATTCTCCGTTGGTAAAAAAAAATCCACTCTAAGTTAAACACGGAGCCCAGAAACTCCAGGGGACATGAATTCCGACATGTTGGGAGAATGACCCATTTATATTAACCTACTATGTATATTATTTAATTAAAAAAAAACACCTAGTGTACAATTTGAAACGTTTTTTACTCTATGAACCTTTTTAAATGTCTCATACCGAATGAAAATTCAAGTCAAATCGCCTTCGAAAAGTTCGCCTTCAAAAAAAAAAAAAGTTCTTAATTGGCATATTCAATATTTTATCCTTGCTAGCACGTTCAGACGTAACGTTCGGAACTTTCAACTCGAGTCATTATCAGTTGAACTTGGATTATCGCAATTGCCATCAAAGTTTTCATTAAGTTTGCAATCTTGATCATGAAAAGACTGACCGCTTGAGCAGGTAGAAGTCTATTATGAGAGTTAAAATGCAAATCAAAGCACTGGAGGGAAAAGAGTTATATTGCAAGTGAAAAACGCTACTTTGGTCTTCTCAGCGTGAAAAACGAAGGATCGTTGATTAGAGGAATATAATTACGAGAGCTACGGACACAAAGACTTTTATGAAAAAGTGTAAAAAGAGGGCTATACATTCTTCAGAAGTCGAGAGAAACGGGAATGCTTTAGTTTCGTCCCTCTCTCTCTCCCGTCCAAGGAACTCTTCACCGCTCTAATTGAGTATCCCGTCACACTCGAGTAGACTTTTCGCTCTTTCGGAGTCGAAAAAAAATCTCGAAAATCTTCATTGTTTTTAAAATATTTTGAAGGCCATTGTACCGTGAAAAGCCTGCAGAAGGGAAGGGAGAGAAATAAAGTTGTCTGAACAACAAAAATACTAATCATTAAAAAGTTGTCGAGAGAAATAACGAGGAAAAACTTGAGGTTTTTAATTAGCCCCCTCCCAATTTTACGCGGTGAGCCAAATTAAATCGATTGAACGAAAGTCAAGTGCCTCAAAAACCCCTTGATTTATAATACGAGGCCGATGGACGCCGAAGAACTCACCCTACTTCGCCATCAGAACAAGGCAAATCCTTTGCCGTCATAATACGCTCCAAATCCCCACCTGTCTTAATAGTTGCACTTCAAACAAACTCCCCAGCCAGCCCCGACATGTTCCCACTCGGGAAAGTTGAGCATGTTTAGGAGGCCGGTAATTTTACCGTTGCCAACAAAGTGCTACGAACACAGCAAGCCGCAAACCGCTTTAAACTCCTTTGGCTTCGTTTCATCTGGAGAGGAAGAGGCCCTTCCCCCCCGCAAGGGAAGTCACGTTGGATGAACTTGAGGGATTCAAAGGTTAACTGGAAAGGGCCGGACCGTGTAGACCTTACGTGCAACGTGAGTGAACCCGGTGTTGGATAAGGTGGGAAAAACCCCCACACCCCACACAACTGCGGTTGGGATTGTCTCGGTGAAGCTACACCGTCTGGAAAATGTGCTCAACTTCATGAATGGACTACATGTACAACAAAACTGTGCTGTCAGAGAAACACCATTCAAAACTGGAAGCCTCTTCCGCCCCGCATGCGACAAATTGGTTTTTCTCACACCTTTGCAAAAACCACATTAACCCAATCCCCTCAACCTCCATCCAATCAAACGTAATCGTCATGTTAGTAAGGTAAAACAAAAACAGTGAAGGTGAGTACTGAGTAACGTGGAGACAAATCAGCAGCAGCCCTGTAGAGAGGGGGCACTGGACCCGTTGCCCCCGGGCCCGGCTTTCGTAGGGGGGCCCGGATTTTCTTGAGGACTTTTTTTTTTTTTTTTTTTTTTTTTTAGAAGGCAAAATGGGAAAAGGGACAGATCAATATAGAAAAAATTTTCATAAAACTTTTTTTGTTTGTTTTAGGGGGGCCCGAAGAATTTTACCCCCGGGCCTGGATTTTCTCTCCACGGCCCTGATCAGCAGAGTAGTGTATGAAGAGCCTAGTCAGCTGAATATGTACTATATGGCTTACTTCAGTTGAATCGTGTAAAATCAGTGTCGTCGAGAGATACGCTAAATTCGAGTGTTCTGTGCATTTTTATTAAAATCTCGGTTTATTAACTTTTAATAATCGTATACGTTTATCATCCTCATAACATCGTCGGATATGGAGAATGGGCAGTTGAGTAAGGGCGAGCAAGACACAACACGTATACGACCCAAAACGCTGCAAATTTCAAGGGTTTATTATTCTTTGATATGGGTCATTCTCAGGAAAAAGTGGTAAACGCTGTCCTCATGATTTTTACCTGACAAGGAAAATTGATTCTTCTTCTTTGGGTGCCATACCCGTAATCGGGCGTTGGCGACCTCTCGCTACTAACATCTTTTGAGCGTGTTGACCAGTTATTAATTGAAAAATGGAAAATTAATGGAAAATTGATTAGACGTTCGTAATTGTGTGGCGGTTTCAGGAAAGGTAGATAAGCATTTGGCACCTGAAGTACGTGCCAAAACTGATGTTTAACAGAAGTTATACACAGATTCAGGCACCAAATGTCCACTCCGTCGACGTCCTTTTCCTTTGTACACAGAGGAAAGACTTTTGCAGAACCTCAATAATTGACTGGATGTCGCGATTTTTTCATTCCAAAATTATTTTGGAATGAAAAAATCGCGACATCCAGTGTGGTAGGAATTGACAACACTATAGTAACGGCATGAGCATGTATAAAATGTCATTTTCCGAAAACAATAATGAAAAATTTGGGCGGAAAGTCTGTCCCTGCTTTTTTTCCACTCCAGGGACATTTAAAGATCACGGAGAAAAAATATTCAAAATGCCGTTCTGTGTTCTTCGTGAAAGGTAAAAGTGGAAGAAGAATATGTAACCTCTTCATTTGGTTACAACAGCAACCAGAAAATAAAGCTGATTAGTTAGTGTTACTCCATTTGTGTTCAGTTGCATGCTTCGTCAAGATCACTGTTCAACTCCGTCTCACCTCAAATTTTGGTAAGTATGTTCATTTAAATGATCATTTCATCTTGCGTGGTATTTAGTTGGAGGTTATGAGGCATTGAAGCTTTGAAAAACAGTTTTCAATTAGAAGGTGTCGTGTTTATTGGGTAAAAACAAAAATTGGTCCACTCCGGAGACCGTCAACTCCAGGGACATTAATACATGTGAAACTGAGTTTGGTTAGGGAGAGAGAACGACTCCTCTGCTGAATACAGCGTATACTGTGTATTCAGCAGAGGAGTCGTTCTCTCTCCCTAACCAAACTCATTGGATTAGACCTCTGCACCATCGGCAAACAACCACATGTGAAACTTGTAAAAATAGCTTAAAAAACTCGACCACTTATTCTTCCTATGTTTGTCGATGAGTAAACAACACACCTACATACTTTAAGTTCAATTTTTTTGATATTATTTTAAATAATTTTTTCTCCGTTTACCACTTTTTCCTGACAATGATGATATAGGTTACTTGTGCGAAAATAAGATCTGTGTCAATAAAAAAAAATTTTGAAAAAACAGTTTTTTTGGAAAATTTGTTTTTGAATTTTTTTTTTTTTTCAAAATACCTATGTTTGTACTTAGAAAATATTTGACTTCCTGGGATGCTTCAAAAATCCCATTTGTAGCTCCATGAAAGCCCCATAGATCGCCACAGTGAAATCGGATCGTTCCGGGACCCCCAAAAATGGATTCTCCGTTCAAAAATATTTCGAAAACGACACCTTACTGAATCCCACAGCCAAAAACCTTAAAAAAACCCTCACCTAGACCCATTTTAACCCCATAGCGGCCCACGGGTTTGGGCGATCGGGCTGAAAACCTTGCGGGCACAACTAGATGGTAAACCAAGTATTTTGTCAAAATTTCAGATTTTAATGAACATTCTTACAACCAAAACGGCTAGGACGGCGGACGGCGTACGACGGATGGACATTTTGTTTTTGGAAGCTAGACGTCTTGAAACGGATAATGTCAAATTTTGAGGCCGATCCGAGTCGTCGACCTCCGTCGCGATCATAAAGGTGAATTATTCCAAGAATAATTTTAAAAAATCGATCGTTGGTTACCGATTTTGCATTCCGACCCCCCAGCACGGCGTACTGATCGAACTTTCCCGAAATGGTGATGGGGGGGATTCCCCTCCACCCCTTCATGACTCAACCTCCCTATCCCCCCTCCCTTCCACATACATCGTCCTCGAGACGGCTCTTAATCGGTTCAACATTCACGTGTTTTGATGATGTTTTATTTTCTGAATCAAATATATGCGTAAGACAAATTTGTGCAAAATTTGAAGAGCTTTAAGAGCTTTAATTGTCAACAGTTGACAATAGTTACTATGTCCGTCGGCAGCTTCCTTTCATGTAAAGCTTGATGAATAAACTTTGTTCCTCCTTCTAGTTACTGATTTCTCCCTGCAGTTTTGAGAGTGTTGCGTAACCAAACGACCCCGGCGGAAAATGAGGAAACCGAGCTGCAGGTTCACAAAACATCCCCCAACTTCACCCGTTCGGATCCCCGATAACTGCGTCGACTTTTTGAGACCCTCGTTACCAACTCCCGACTGTAACCGACGTGAACTATTATTACACCTTTTGAATCGATTTGAATTACTGGCTGGGGAGGGAGGGGGGGGGTGCCCCTTCGAGCCAATGTCCCCCCCCCCCCACTACCCTCAGGTGAAATGGCCAATCTCGTCGGGTCTGCAACTTCTTTGTTGGTTCGGGAAAATGGCTGGTGTCAACCCCGAAGGGTAAATGGGTCTGTCAGGGGTTTCCTCATTCGGTGCACCTCCCGGCTACGTGACATTCTCCACGAAGAAAAATTCCCGGAAAAAAGTCCCTAAATTTACCACCGTAGAAAATAAATCTCCGGAAAAAAGTCTCCCAAATATACCACCAAAAAAGGAAATCCCCGGAAAAATCTTAGGAGAAAAATCCCCAAATCACCCTAAAAAAGAAAATGTTGCATTTGCAGTTCAAATTTTGCTAGGGGGTGGTCGCAAAACAGGGCGAAAAACGCTGCAAATTTTTCACAAGGGTTAACTATTCTTTGATATAGGTTACTTGTGCAAAAATAAGTTCTGTCAATCAAAAAAATTTGGATTTTTTTTTTTTTTTTTTTTTTTTCAGAATACCAGTTTTTACTCTGAAAATATTTGACTTCCTGGGATTTTTGAAGAATCCCATTTTTAGCCCCATGAAAGTCCTACAGATCGCCACAGTGAAATTGGATCGTTCCGGGACCCCCACAAATTAATTCTAAGTCCAAAAATACCTCGAAAACGACACCTGACTCGATCCCATAGCCAAAACCCTCCCGTAGCCCCATAGCGCCCCACGGATGTGGGCGATCGGGCTGAAAACCGTGCGAGCACAACTATCTAGTTGGTTTACCATCTGGTAAACCAAGTATTTTGTCAAAATTTCACATTAAAAAAAAAAAAAAAACTACCTACTGCCCAAAACGGCCCGAACGGCGGACGGACATTTCGGTTTTAGAATCAAGACCTCTTGAAACGAATAATGTTCCATTTTATTGCTACACTCTTCCTTGGAATAATCAAAAATAGAACGTTCCGATATGTCCCATAGAACCGGAGAAAAGTTTAGCAACGTCGCGTAAATGTTGTTCTGAGAAAAGTTTAGCGAACAGTTCATCCATCTCACGTTCGTTTTTACTTGGTGGAGTAGAAAAGCGATAATTTTGATAGGACGATGGAAAAAATTGTGCCCCTCCCTTGATCTGGTTACAATTAAAGAGAAAGTCAAGAAGAGTAAGGAGTAAAAAGGAGTTCGTTTTGGTTTTGAAGTCTCGATTTGTTTACTTCGGATTTGCGACGATGTTTTAGGTGTAAAATCTTGTCCTCTTCTGAAAGTTAATGTTTTTTTTTTTTGTTTTTTTCAAAATCCACAACCATAGATTAAAGTTGAGAACCCTTCCAGCGTCGAGTCATTGTCGTCAAAGAAGCTGACAGCTGGGCTTTCGGCCTTTTTTTTTTTTTTTTTTTTTTTTTGTACCTACAGCCAATAGGCTGATAATCCTAGAAAAATTATTTAGGTGACTCCTAGGGAAACCTAGAATAATTACCCATCTTTCTCTTAGAGTTTACGAGTTTTGTTGTGTGCCAATCAACCTTGGAGAGGATGACGAACCAGGCGCATTTTAGCCTGCCCGCTACATCTACCCTTTTTCAACAGTTCTATGTGAGCCAAAAATTTGAGGATTACAATGTAAATATGTCATATTCTTATTCAGAAAGTAGTCTAGTTTTTAAAAATACTTAGAACTCAAAATCGATTTCTGGCCCCCCTCGACCCCCACGCCTCGCCATAGAAACAAGACTTGCAAGTGCTGATAATCGATCGTGTATAAGAGCTCCAAAAAAATTTCTCTGGGATTTAATCCTCTTGAAATGTTAGTAAACCCCCTCTAAGTTATAACAATGCCAGCCCACTTTCACTGTAAGTACCTTTGACCAACATGCAAAATATGAGAGAGCAGCAGAAGACACGAGGGCATCATTTCATGCACTTGTACGTTCGTGTGATGGGTCACTTAGGACAGAATTCCCGCGGCTTCACAAGCAGCAAGCCGCAGTTCTCTCTGAAAAGTGGTCCCGCTCGTACTCTCAAGTAGCCGCCTGGGTACGAGTCCAAGACTCAGTTCGCAGTGATTCGAGCCGTCGCCGTGAGACTGCGGGGGACTCGGCGGAAGTTTCGATGTCTGGGGTTGTAGGATGGCGCCGGACTCCAGTTTTGGGACTGCGAATGAAGGCTGAAACTTCCCATTTACGGCTACCTCAACTCGAATTCCGATTGACCAGCTTTTGGTTTATTATTCTTGGAATAATACACCTATGTATTCGCGACGGAGGTCAACGACACCGATCGGCCTCAAAATTTGACATTATCCGTTTCAAGAGGTATACATTCCAAAACCGAAATGTCCGTCCACCGTCCGGGCCGTTTTGGGCAGAAGGAATTTTTTAAAAATCTGAAATTTTGACAAAATACTCGGTTTACCATCTAGTTGTGCCCGCAAGGTTTCAGCCCGATCACCCAAACCTGTGGGGCGCTATGGGGCTAAAATGGGGCTACGGGAGGGTTTTCTGAAGGCTTTTAGCTATGGGATCGAGTTAGGTGTCGTTTTCGAAGTATTTTTGGACGTAGAATCCATTTTTGGGGGTCCGAGAACGATCTGATTTCACTGTAGCGATCTATAGGGATTCCATAGGGCTAAAAATGGGATTTTTGAAGGATCCCAGGAGGGTAAAAACCGTGGGTTGATTATGATATTAATTGCATTTAATGAAGTATGCAACTAACCGTCTCAAGGCGCCTTTCGCCCCCCCCCCCCCCCTGGGAGTTTTATTTTTCACATACCGAAAATACGAGATGGGGAACATTAAATATTTTCAAATTTTTCAAATTCGAGTTAACCCAGAAAAAATCATGGTATTCATGGTAATCTTCTTTACAGGCGACACACCGAGCTAACGAGCCGCAGCATCTGTTGTGGATGGTCCTGTTTCACATGCAGGGCTTGGACTTGTCTTCAAGGATCGATCTTCAAGTTTCTCAGCCGACGTAACACCCTCTGGACCAATTAGCCGACGTCCCCCTCCATCTAACAGAGTTCTTGGCCTTCGCCTCGTTGGGAAGAGGCCGATAATTTATATCAGATTGTAGCTGTAATCTATACAACCGTGGGCTCGTACATGAGGACCGTATGATAATAATATGGTTTTGTACACAGTGAACTTTTAGTCTGAAATCGGAACGAGTCCACAGGGAATTGGATGTACAACAGAAATTGGCGGTTGGCCTCATTCGATTCAGCGTTTTTGGTTTATTATTCTCGGAATAATACACCTACGTTTTCGCGACGGGGGTCGACGACTCCGATCGGCCTCAAAATTTGACATTATCCGTTTCAAGAGGTCTACATTCAAAATCCGAAATGTCCGTCCGCCGTCCGGGCCGTTTTGGGCAGTAGGAATTTTTTTTAAATCTGAAATTTTGACAAAATACTCGGTTTACCATCTAGTTGTGCCCACAAGGTTTTCAGTCCGATCACCCAAACCCGTGGGGCGCTATGGGGCTAAAATGGGGCTACGGGAGGCGTTTTTTGAGGGTTTTTGGCTATGGGATCGAGTTAGGTGCCGTTTTCGAAGTATTTTTGGACGTAGAATCCATTTTTGGGGGTCCCAGAACGATCCGATTTCTCTGTGGCGATCTATAGGGCTTTCATGGGGCTTAAAAAAATGGGATTTTTGATGGATTCCAAAAGGTTGAATATTTTTCGAGTAAAAATTAAAGAATTTTTGAAAAACACATTTTTGGAAAAAAATCCCCCCCAAAAATTTTCTTTTGAAATATAAAAACGCTGCAAATTTTACACAAGGGTTTATTATTCTGTGATATAGGTTACTTGTACAGACATTTAATTCTGTCAATAAAAAAAATTAAAAAAATTTTTTTTTTGGATTTTTATATTTCAAAAAAAATTTTTTGGGGGGATTTTTTTTTTCAAAAATGTGTTTTTTCAAAAATTCTTTAATTTTTACTCGAAAAATATTTAACTTCTTGGGATCCTTCAAAAATCCCATTTTTAGCCCCATGAAAGCCCTATTGAACGCCACAGTGAAATTGGATCGTTCCGGGACCCCCAAAAATGGATTCGACGTCCAAAAATACTTCGAAAACGACACCTAACTCGATCCCATAGCTAAAAGCCTTCAAAACACTCCTCCTGTAGCCCCAATTTAGCTCCATAGCGCCCCACGGGTTTGGGCGATCGGACTGAAAACCTTGCGGACACAACTAGATGGTAAACCAAGTATTTTGCCAAAATTTCAGATTTTTTAAAAAATTCCTACTGCCCAAAACGGCCCGGACGGCGGACGGCGTACGGCGGACGGCGGACGGACATTTCGGATTTTGAATGTAGACCTCTTGAAACGGATAATGTCAAATTTTGAGGCCGATCGGAGTCGTCGACCCGCGTCGCGAAAACATAGGTGTATTATTCCAAGAATAATAAACCAAAATCCAAAAAAAAATTTTTATAGATTTTTTTTCATTGACAGAATTACTTAAATGTCTGTACAAGTACATAACCTATATCAAAGAATAATAAACCCTTGTGTAAAATTTGCAGCGTTTTTTTTTTTCGGCCTCAACGTTTTATTCGTTCAAGATGTCTGGATTCCAACAACGAAATGTCCGTCCGAGCCGTTTAGGGCAGTAGGTATTTTTCGTACTAAGTTGGTACCTACTACAACTATAACGTACCTACTTACCATCTATATCTATTGATTATAATATAATAGAATAACCTAATATTTAATATTAGGTTTGTTCCAGGTTTTACGGACTGTTAACAGAAAACGACGGAGATATGCGCAGTTGAGATAACTGTTGTTCCAGGTCGATCTGTAGGTTGACAGCAGTTGTCAGCAGACGGAGGTTGACAGCAGTTGTCAGCAGACAAAGGTTGACAGCAGGAAGAAGATGGGATAGAGGAACTGGACGGCTCATCCCACTCGTGGACTGCCAGATAAGCACAGAACCCCCTTCAGAAGCAGAGGTCAGGAAAGCAGTGAGTGAGCTAAAGAATGGCAAGTCCCCAGGCCCAGATAATATACCCCCAGAAGCTCTGAAGGTTGACTGCGAGACGACAACAACGCTGCTGCACCCGATCATCCAACCGTGGACCGAGGAGGTGATCCTCCAAGAAGTTAACCGACCCATCTAGACGTCGGTTGAGGCCTAGTTCAAGACTTTGAGTCTTATTCTTGCCCAGGACCAGGGAATTAGCTGAGCACCACTTCTCAATAATAGAGGAATTCCCATGCAAGCTATGATTCATCTCCTCCCGAGAAGACCCCCTCGCAACGGTCATATATCATCGGCAAAAAGAAAGATATCATTAGGATCTAAAAACTGGTCAGCCAAGTCATTGATGTACAAGAGGAACAAGCCCAGTGTCTTGGCAGCATTGTGGACGCTAGGGGAGGGGCCGAAGAAGACGTGAAGAGCAGGCCAGTGGCGCTTTCGTGCAGCTGTATCTGGTGTGGAGAAATATAAATATTATTTATATATAAATATTTCTCTCGGAAAGAGCGGCTCTTCAGCACGCATGTGAAATCAGTCCTTCTCAGTGGGTGCGAGACCTGGAAAGCGACAAGCTCCCTTACCAGACGGGAACCGTCAGCTCAAAGAGAGCAGCCGATATACGCCCCGTCAGGCCTGGAACAAACCTATTATGTATTCGCATTCCTGTCAACCATCAAGTATCTATAATTTTCCTTTTTAAACAGTTTTGGATAAGTTAGCGTTTTTATTGAGGGTGGTAAATATTCAAATAAGGTCCCAGCCAGGGTAGCTCTCTTGTATACAATGTCATCATATTGTATGTAGATGTCATCATGTATACATTTCTATAGAAATCGTTTTCAGGGCGAGTTACCTGTTGTTGCACTCGTGAGATTGGCTCTGGTGGGTCTGACCCTTTGGGATTTTCCTTAAGTAAAGGCAAGACTGCTCCCCATTGGTGCGCTTTGAAGTGCCTGTGGAGGACGCCGAGAGGGATTTTGCTGCTTTTGTTGACACTCCTGAATGATTTGCCATTTGCAAGCATTTGCATTGCAGCATCAATTTTCGGGCATCCTGGTGGGTATTTTTCATATTTTCCCTTTCTTCGATCCACCTGCAAGTGAAGAAGAAAACACGAAAGTGAAGGTAAACGTGAAAGATTAATAGCAACAAACATAAATAATCGAGCCGCAGCGTTTTTCCACTTAAATCTTTGTAAAACAGAGCGGTAAACGCCACTGATGAGGAGTGTTCATATTGAGGGACTTGCAAGAAAAAAAGGGGTCCGCCCAACATTTTTTTCCCCTACGTCTCACCTACTGAATATCATGTAAAATGTAAAAGGTGAAAATGTAAAAACTTTGAAATTGAAACCCGCCTGCACTTCTAGAAGTTTTCTGGGTGATAACAAACAGCTGATTTGAGTTGTTGCACTGCGAAGTTCTGTGCCTCGGCCCCTGATGCATGGCGGACGTACAGAGCTTCATGTATGTAATAGGTAGGTAATACTCTAGTGGAGGAGACCTGATTTTTTTTTTTTTTTTTTTTTTTTTTTTTACTCCATACGAATGCACCAGAGCGCACAGCAAGCAGTTTTGACTTTTTCCCGGCTCTGCGTTCTTATTCGTGGCACTGCTTCTATTGAGGGCATTTTACGCATAATACACAAATTTTGTGAACATGAAAATTTCTATGAACTTCTTCGACATTTGTGGAAGAAGAACACAAGTCTTGTAGAAGTACCTGGAATATAGATGGTTTTCGTTCTCTTCCTCGTGCTGCAGCGCCAATACAGTAGAATTGGGTGCCACCACCTGCTGGCTACGCCAGCCCCCCCCCCCCCCCCCTCTCTTACAGCGCTGCATGTCGGCTGCGACCAGCGGCGGCCTCTCGAGTAACTCTGGCGACTCGCTGAGCCTACTGGATCGGGAATGAGAGGAATATTTCCCCGCATCAGACATCCCAAATACTTTTGTAGCGGATGTCATGAAGGCGACGTTGAAGGTGGTAGAAAACGTTGGAATTCACATCACGTCTGAAAGGGGCTGATTTCAAGTGGTGGAAATGGGGGGTAGCGGTTATGAATTTTCGTTGGCGTGTGGGGGTGGAGGAGTGTGAGGAGGTTTTAGTCAGGGGAGGGGGCGTCCCTTTACGAGCCTTCAATGCCACCCTCACCTTTCGCTCGCAATTATTCGACATTAACTGCCTGGAAAGGGCTGGCGGGTGTGTTGAGGACACGACGAGGATTCCGAAGGGTCTTAGGATGAGTGAGGTTTCGTCATAAGCGATTAGTGTCTGGAAGGGAGGGTGTAATGAGTGCGGGAAAGGTTTGGTGATGGGTCGAGCGAGGGGAAGGGGAGTCGTCTCTTCAATTACAGAAACGTGGCTGAAGACATTTTCCCTCCAACCTCAGAATCCAAAAGCTTAAGTGACATGGTGTCATCCCCTCCACCTCCCAGAGCATTCCCCCAATCCACAAATGGCAAATGAAAATGATATTTTTGAATTTAACAACCTTATCACCCTTAATACGCTTTTTGGGTCACGAAGAAGCTAATCATTGAAATCGCCATGATTTTCGTCTGCACGAACAAAATGTCGCCGTCCTACTTTTCAGCAGCACGACCCGATACATTTCTGTCTGGTCTTCAGTCTCCACTTCGAACTTTGTTTCCGAGTTGTTGTTCTTGTTCTTGTTCGAAGAGATGGGAAGTTGAGCGGCTAACTAAAACTGTTCCTAACCCTTCTCAATGTCCCTAACCTGGAGGCACAGCGGCTTGAACGAACTTCGAACATAAAGTTGATACGCGAGCCGGTGCAACGCTTTGAGGGCTTCAATTGGAGATCATTTGTGCGGCCAACGCTGGCAGTGAGATTATAATGAACAGTTTGGCCAGAATTATGATGCAGGAGGCAGACAAAAGCGGCTATTTGCCATCGATTAGCAAAACCATTTCGAATTTACATCTTGGTTTACTCTGAAACGATAGGTAGGTACTTAACCGATAAAAATAGATCGATTTTGGTTTATTATTCTTGGACTAAGTAATACACCTATGTAATCGCGCCGGAAGTCAACGACTCCGACCGGCCTCAAAATTTGACATTATCCGTATCAAGAGGTCTACATTCTAAATCCGAAATTTCTCTCCGCCGTCCGGGCCGTTGTGGCAGTAGGAATTTTTTTAAAAATCTGAAATTTTGACAAAATACCTATTCGGTTTACCATCTAGTTGTGCCCGCAAGGTTTTCAGTTCGATCGCTCAAACCCGTGGGGCGCTATGGGGCTAAAATGGGGCTACGGGAAGGTTTTTTTGGAGGCTTTTGCTATGGGATCGAGTCAGGTTTCGTTTTCGAAGTATTTTTGGACGTAGAATCCATTTTTGGGGGTCCCGGAACGATCCGATTTCACTGTTGCGATCTATAGGGCTTTCATGGGGCTAAAAATGAGATTTTTGATGGATCCCAAGAGGTTAAATATTATTCGAGTAAAAAATAAAGAATTCTTGAAGAAACAATTTTTTCGAAAAAAAAAACAAAAAATTTTTTTTTTTGAAAAAAAAAAATCCAAAAAAGTTTTGTCCCAAATTTTTTTCTTTCGACACAGAAATAATTTTTGCACAAGTAGCCTATATCAAAGAATAATAAACCCTTGTGTAAAATTTTTAAAAAATATGTAGGTCAAATTTGTTTTTTGATCGTATTTTCCGAGCAAAACAAAAATGTTTTTGCTCGGAAAATAAAAAAGAAAAGAGACAAACACATATTCGAAATTAGTGTGGAAGGAATTAGTAGCTAAAAATAAAAAATAAAAAATAAAAAAATAAAATACCAAAACCGCTGCAAATTTTACACTAGGGTTTATTATTCTTCGATATAGGTTACTTGTGCAGATATTTATTTCTGTGTCAATGGGGGAAAAAACAATTTTATTTATTTTTATATTTAAAAAAAAAATGTGGATTTTTTCCCTTCAAAAAAAAATTTTTTTAACATTTTTTTGTTTGTTTTTACTTGAAAAATATTCGACCTCCTGGGATCCATCAAAAACCTCATTCGTAGCCCCATGAAAGCTCTATCGATCGCCACAGTGAAATCGGATCGATGCGGGACCCCAAAAAATGGATTCTACGTCCAAAAATACTTCGAAAACGGCCCGGACTCCTACTGCCCAAAACGGCTCGGACGGCGGACGGACATTTCGGTTTTGGAATCTAGACCTCTTGAAACGGATAATGTCAAATTTTGAGGCCGATCGGAGTCGTCGACCCCCGTCGCGAAAACATAGGTGTGTTATTCCAAGAATAATAAACCAAAAGGTGTACCATATTAGGGCACTTTGCCCTACTCTTGGATTGAGTTCTCCAGGATGTTTGCTGACCAAAACACAAGCTTCCGATGAAATATTCTACTTTTCATTTTTATTAAATTTGGTCAGGTGTTTTCGATTCTGCCCCACAGTGGCTGGCGTAGCCCCCTATATAATATATAGATATTATCTGTTGGCTCATGTTTTTGCATTCAATGGATAATTTCGAACGCCCATTGGTCAACGCCGTTGATTCCGTTTCGTTGAGCAGGTCAATGAAGCGAGCAGAGCCGTCTTTCCGACATAAGTGGCGACGCATCCCACGCCCCTTCAGAAATAAACGTGATATATTGGCTGTTGAGATGATACTGAAACAGAGAGAGAGAGGGCCATGTTTTTATTAGCGTTTCTCGACGGAGTGAGTGAGAAAGGGAGGCCCTCCATGACCCTAATAAAAGAGATGGTCCGGTTTTATTGTTCGGTGGGTCCCGAAAGCGTTTTCCCCGATGGCGTTGTTTGAAATATAGTTAACGGGAGGGCCGGCGTTGAGAGTTTTCCGTTGGGGGGCACCTTGAGCCCCATTTTGAAAGATCTATGTCCTCTTCCTTTCCCCAAAAATATCTATTGGCCAATTAAATCATGTTCAGAATTTCTTATTGTTTTTCCCGCGTGTTTTCTTCGGATGGTCGTAAGTTACGGCCCATAAAGGTGAAGTCACCCTTCCTATTTTAGAGCAATGCTTTGCAGTACTTATTGAATTGCCGGATGGATCATTGCAGGATGAAAGAAGCTGGAACAAGAGGGAGTACTTTTTAAAAATCAACGGATCAATTCCTTCCATAGTTACGGTTTAGTTTTTGCAGTACCTAGTAGATGTATACAATTATAGTTCAGTCACCAGATGCCTCCGAAGGGGTGTTCGATGCAAAGCGTGGTGTAGAACTTTTCTCTGATGTTTTTTTGGGGTGCCGAACACGAATCCAAAGCTTCCCTACACAATTTCTGGGACGCTCACCGTTAAAATCGCAAAATCCTCGAAATTTCGGTACTTTTTTGGTTTTTCACGGATAACTTTGAAAGGAAGCGTTATAGATGAAACTTTTCTATATAGTACATTAAAGAGCACAAAATTCTGCGTCGAATGAGCTACCTCAAACTCAAAATTGACCCAGCTGTAAGGGCGCAACAGGCCGTCAAAAAATGTCGACTTTTCCCAACTTTTTGAAAAATTACATCGAGGTTGTACTGGCCATGCTTGTCTGCTAGTGGCAGGAGGAGTGGGCTGCTGAGCCCATAGGGATACTCACCTTTGAGTTCTTCCCATCTGTGGCTCGGCGGTTGCGGATGTCATGGTTTTTATTTATTTATTTATTTATTGAATAATACGGGTCGAGCCCAATAACAAGAAATATACTGAGTAAAATAATTACACTGGTGACGAGAAAAATAAAATAAAATAGGTATGAAAAAAAAGCAATACGGTGGTGGTGAGGGGGGGTTCAAAGCTGGAGGCGGTGATGCAAAAGAAGGTCGTGTAGGCTGGACTTGACAGAATGAAGTGGCTGGTGAAACAGGTCAATTGACGGGAAACTTGACGCGAGGAAATTCGCCATACGGGGCAAACGAGAGAGAGGACGATGCTGTAGGTAATTAGTGGCCGAGAAAGGTACGGCAAATGGCTCGGCACAGCGGGAACCCAGACGAGGCGGGTGCAGGCCAATGCAGCGCAGGAGATGGGGAGCATCCAGACGGCCCGCCAGGAGACCGTGGAGAAAAGAGACGTCCGCAACGAAGCGTCGATCCGAAGTCCGCAGGAGCCCAAGCCGATTGCCCAGCCCAGCATAGTCAAGCTCTCCCAACGGGATATGGAGTTTGAATGCCATGAACCGCAGGAAAGCACGGTGTACACGCTCCAGGTGGTCGACATGACACTGGTAGAAGGTGCTCCACCCCACTGACGAGTACTCCATCACGGGAAGCACAAGGGCCTTATAAAGGGTCACCAAGGCTGAGACACTGTCAAACTCTCGAGCGCAGCGCTTCAGAAATCCAAGAGCCCGGAATGCACGGGCGCCCACCTCGGCCACATGGTCACTGAAGGTGAGCTGCGAATCCAGCAGAATACCGAGGTCACGGACACTCGCCGACCCAGCCAGCCACACTTCCCCAATGTGGTAACGATGAACATGGGGCGACTTTGTGCGAGCAAATGTTACTGTTGAGCACTTTGACGGATTCACCTCAAGACCACTTGTAACACACCAAACCGATACACCGTCAAGACTCTCCTGAAGGAGTTGACAATCAGACGGGGTTGTATACGACGATACAACTTGAGTCTTGGTCATGGTTGGCCACATTATAAGACCTCACAGCTACTGAGTGGCCAAGGGGACTACCCGGTTTGCAATGGCCAGCTGGCAATGGCCAACTGACTATACAGGTGGCCCAAGGGCACAGCAAAGCATGTGCCTCGAAACAGCCCGAAGGCATGCCTATGTATAAATGCATCTTATATGCAAAAAGATGTATTTATATAGATGTATTCTGCCTTTCCAGAGCCCTGAAAGTCATGAAGACCCTGGCAGGTAGACCCAGTTGGGGATGACAGCCGGTCGAGCAACCCCAATAGTTATCTTCACTGTCATGCTGGGAAGAAGCTGAGTGTGCATTGGGATTCACCTCGGGGGGCTCATTCACTGAAGGGGAATGATGCGGGGCTGGTCACTCTGGCTCGGCCCTTCCTTGGGATTCCAACTTGGCAAAGCATGTGCCTCGAAACAGCCCGAAGGCATGCCTATGTATAAATGCATCTTATATGCAAAAAGATGTATTTATATAGATGTATTCTGCCTTTCCAGAGCCCTGAAAGTCATGAAGACCCTGGCAGGTAGACCCAGTTGGGGATGACAGCCGGTCGAGCAACCCCAATAGTTATCTTCACTGTCATGCTGGGAAGAAGCTGAGTGTGCATTGGGATTCACCTCGGGGGGCTCATTCACTGAAGGGGAATGATGCGGGGCTGGTCACTCTGGCTCGGCCCTTCCTTGGGATTCCAACTTGGTAAGTACGGGACCTTGGAATTCCGCAACTCGTGCGTATTCAACGTTATGAACGCTGCTCTTTGGATTCAGGAAATGAAGACACGGTTTCTGACTAGTTAACAAAATTTGTTAATGCAGAGATCGTATCCGGTATCAATTTGGTAGTTCGGTGTGTTATTTCGCTATGTCGTCGTTGAAACTTCAATGTTAGGGAAAGTGAACGTGGAAAGTTAAGCAGAAGTCTATTGCTGTGGCTCGATCTGTTGGTTGGTTTGGCTCTGCTTGGCTCATGTCCTGTAACAGGACAACAGCTGTTGTCTCATGTCCCATCACCTTTCGGTTTGTAAATAGATGGCGTGGATGACGTGGAATCCTCAGATGTTCCTAAGCCTATCTGAGCTCATCATCAGGGTCCGTGTCATACTGGCCGCCCAAACCAGAAGCGATCTCAAACCGGTTTTGCTGCACTTCCATGTGTACAGAGTTGACCGCATGTAGAAATTTCTTACACTTGCTTAGTTACGTAGGTTTTCTTTAAACCCAACCTCACTGTTGATTACACGTTCAATGATGAAGGGAAGGTTCACAAATCTGTCGTACAGCTTCAGTAAACAAGTCGGGACGAGAAAGCAATTATGTTTAAGTGAACGAGGGTGATGTAGAGTGTTGTGCAGGGGTGATGGGATGCTCACATAAGAAATCCCTGGTAAGAGCATAAATCCCTTAGAAAGGAGGGGGGATTGGAGGTCAATAAACCATCATGTGAAAGCGTAAGTCATCCCTTGCAGAGCAGGATTGGGGGAACATAGCCTCTCGGGCCACTTCTGAACAGCCCTGTTTAGAAAAAAATCGAAAATAACTATTCATATATGACTATAGTTTGAAAATGATCAGAGAGAACTATTCAGGATCAGTAAAGCTCGGATTATGCACGTTTTGAATGTTTTTTTTTTTTTTTTTTTTTTAACCCCAAACCTTTATAAAAATTCGTTTTGAGTGATTTCAGGCCACTTGCAACTGAAAAAAAAAAAAAACGAAATTTATTTTGAATGTTTTTCTCTCTCCTGCTTTCTGCATGTTTTTTGCTTGTTTCGTGTTTTTTCGGCAATTTAAAAAGAGTGTATGTCTTAGCGAATTTTGGTTTATTATTCTTGGAATAATACACCTGTTTTCGCGACGGAGGTTGACGACTCTGATCGGCCTCAAAATTAAGGGAGGGGTTTTTTGAAGGCTTTTGGCTATGGGATCGAGTTATGTGTCGTTTTCGAAGTATTTTTGGACGTAGAATCCGTTTTTGGACTTGGGAATATTATCTCTTATGCCCATCAAAGGATTGTTTATGTTCGTCATTCCTTTTCCGTTTCCAGTCTTTGGGATGGGCTCACGCTTATCGGAGTTTCTCGAATTTTCGGTTATGCTGGTTGTTAGATGTGGTTTCGTCGGGTTAGGAATCGTTCCATTGACACGGTTGCCACCGCCACCATGAGACGAACTTCCATCAATCGCACAGGCCGTAGCAGTTGGTGAGTTTGTCTTTGTAGTTACAATTTCACTGCGAAGTTGTGAGACCGTCAATGATAGATTCAAAATAGCGTCATTTTGTCGTCCCAGGAGCGTTTAAATATTCGGGAGGGCACGGTGGAAAGATAGTTCGGGAAGGGTTCATGCGGGGCACACCCAGAAAACGGAGTTATTTTCTTCGACAGTCTTTACATCTTTAGATGTTGAGCAAACGTCAGAAAAAAAGGAAATCAACGATCTTGGAAATAGTCCTCCACTGAATAGAGCTCCCTCCGAACCAAATACTTCTTAACTCTTCGTTTGAAGACAGATAGTGTTGCTCTAACGTCACAGACGGTCCTCTGCAGATGGCGCACGTTATGGAGAGACACCGCCCTGGACGTGAAGCCTCCCTCAAAGAACTGGAGCCTGTGGCGGGGTACCCGAAATTGCTCAGATCCCAATCGGGTTTCATGGTTATGGTCGAAATGGCTGAAAGATTCCAAGTTCCGCCTGACGAACGTTAAGGCCTCCAGGACGTAGTGACCATAGATGGTAAGCAGGTTCTCCAGCTTTCCAGACCTATCCAAGGCTTGCTAAGCTCGTCTCGTGCTGACTAAGGGTCTCCAAGGCTTGTTAGGATGGCATCCACGCTTTCCAGACCTGTACAAGGCTTGCTAAGCTCGTCTCAGGCTGTCTAAGGGTTTTCATGGTCTACCAAGATGGCCCCAAGCTCGATAAGGGTCTCCAAGGCTTGTTAGGATGGCATCCACGCTTTCCAGACCTGTACAAGGCTTGCTAAGCTCGTCTCAGGCTGTCTAAGGGTTTTCATGGTCTACCAAGATGGCCCCAAGCTCGGTAAGGGTCTCCAAGGCTTGTCAGGATGGCATCCACGCTTTCCAGACCCGTCCAAGGCTGGCTAAGCTCATCTCTGGCTGTCTAACGGTTTTCATGGTCTACCAAGATGGCCCCAAGCTCGATAAGGGTCTCCAAGGCTTGTCAGGATGGCATCCACGCTTTCCAGACCCGTCCAAGGCTGGCTAAGCTCATCTCTGACTGTCTAAGGGTTTTCATGGTCTACCAAGATGGCCCCAAGCTCGATAAGGGTCTCCAAGGCTTGTCAGGATGGTATCCACGCTTTCCAGACCCGTCCAAGGCTGGCTAAGCTCATCTCTGGCTGTCTAAGGGTTTTCATGGTCTACCAAGATGGCCCCAAGCTCGATAAGGGTCTCCAAGGCTTTTCAGGATGGCATCCACGCTTTCCAGAACTGTCCAAGGCTTGCTAAGCTCGTCTCAGGCTGTCTAACGGTTTTCATGGTCTACCAAGATGGCCCCAAGCTCGATAAGGGTCTCCAAGGCTTGTCAGGATGGTATCTACGCTTTCCAGTTCTGACCAAGGCTTGCAAAACTCGCTACAATCTAGTAGTTTTTAATAATTAAAGAATTATTCTTGCCAAGACAGACGCAACTTAAAAGAGCAGTCTAAGACTGTTGGTCCCAGGCAGTTTTGTGCTCGTGAGTCCGAAAGGGGAGTTTTATAGTGAGTGGAGAGCAATGCCTCGGTGATGGTGAGATTCTATTTTAGTCTTTCTTGCTTCAAGATCACTGTGAGAGAGTTGAGTTTTACGTCTTCTTATCTTTTCTTTTCACTGTAAATCACCTGTTCACGACTGCTGCTATAGGGGTCATTGGTGGTGCCGTTTTACTGAGAGGTGCCTGGGGAGTTACATTAGCGTCCGTTTAATGGTGAAAGTTGGATAAAAAGGCCTCAATCACAGGCTTAAATGGGTCAGTTTGGGGTTTTGGAAGGACAGAGAGGAATTATGTGTTGAGGAAGGCACAGCAATTTGTTTACGCCTGGGGTGTGACCGAAGCCGTAGCAAACTGGGCGCTCCACCGGGTAAATTAGTGGACGAGACTCCGCAAGGACAAGGGGACAGTCTAGAAGGGAAAAAGGGGCGCAGTAACTCGTGGTCAATGGGCCAGTGAAGTTGGGTTCCCTCTAATCAAGGCCGCAGAGGAGGGCGGCGGGTTCGATCCCTCCCAGTGATGTTTTTAACCCGCGAAACAGGTATCAGAGCTCGTCCTTTCCCTATCTTAGGGCTCCTCGGATCCCAAAGGGGTCCCCAGGGGCTCAGCTTCTGTCGTAAACAGTACCCTCCGTTCTTCAGCTTCCTCTGGTGCAAAGGGAGTTGAGACCCTTTTTATGTGCCGACCCCTAACATCACGACGTAAAGATTCCCCTTTTCCGAGGATCCTCACAATGCTGCTATCTTTTCACGTTTATGTGCTCTAATGATGACAATACTCTACGTTTATTGCCTCCCTCCTTGATACCGCCACATTCTTGTCTCCACGAAAATGTGAATTTATTTTGGGTGTGCAGAATTTTTATTCAGACAAAGCACAAACAACACTAATGTTGGAAATTCAAATAAGACGGTTGCTTCGGGGAAAATTTCTGATTAAAAAATAAATAAAAATTGGCCTAACGTACGACAGGTGAGGACGCCGAACTAGCGGTCTAACGTACGACAGGTGAGGACGCTGAACTAGTGGTCTAACGTACGACCGGTGAGGATTCCGAACTAGTGGTCTAACGTACGACAGGTGAGGACGCTGAACTAGTGGTCTAACGTACGACAAGCGAGGACGCTGAACTAGTGGCCTAACGTACGAAAGGTGAGCCAGGCAGTCGAATGAGGTGTCATTTCCGAAGTAGATTTGGCCCAAATCATTTGGGCACAGACTCAATAATTGAGTAATAAATTATTTATTAGGAACGTCAGACCCATACAGTACACCGTGGGGCTCCTTGGTGCTAAAAAAAAAAGTGCCACAGAAAGGGTTTTTGAATGTCTTTGGCAATGGGGTGTAGTTTTTGAAGAGTTTCTGAACGAAGAGTCTATCAAATATGTCCAGATTCCCCACTCTCTTCTCGCAGATCGCCAGCCCAAAGAGCGTACATACCGGTGGGGGGAGCGGGTCGCGCTATGGCCGCGACGCGATCGTGCAAACCCCTCTTCTCTCGCCAGCGACGCCGCATTTGTTTTGTCATCCCATCTGTCTCCTGCAAAAATATGGGGAAAGGCACATTGGGGGCCGTGCATGGTCATGGAGTGATCGATACTATAACAGACCATTCAAAACAGTCTATCAACAATCGAAATATGTTTTTCTCGAAAAGCGAATAGAAGGGGTCTGAGGCCAGGTGGGTCGGAGTTGGGTTTAGCCAGCAGGGGGTGGCCCCCGAGTTGTAGTTCTAGACCTGGCGCAAATGAACGGACATTTTCCTGTAATCCGATTGGCGCAAACGTAAGCCTCTTGCCTTCCTAAACTGGCGCAAACTGCAGTTTTCTGTGTTGGCGCAGACGTACCTAGTCGTTTCTTAATCTTACTGGCGCAAACGTATGGTAGTCCTCCTAGTGACTGGAGATGCAGTTCTTGCCTTGACATAATCTGCAGATCCTGACTGATGATTCTGAGGTGATTCTTCGATCTATCAGCCCAAACCCAACTAAAATTATTCCAGAAAAGCAGCGTTTTAGCGAAAAATTAGGTAGGTACGCTAGAAATGGCAAAAACCCTGAAAACCACCCAAGTTTTCATTTTTAACCACATCTGCTTGTCCTAAGTCTGTAAAGTGCGAAGGAAGATTTGTGGAAACCACTCACAGAGCTTCTATAACCACTGGGAGTCAATTGGGACAGTTCTATCATTTTTTCGCCCGTGGGGAGTCAGTTGGTCTTTTTCATTTTCGTTCTGCCCGGGAGTCAGAATTCTGACGACCTTAAGGTCTTTTTGTCGGCCGCCGGGAGTCAGTTGGGCGGCGCCCGGTTTTGCAACTAAGCGTGGGTTTCACTCACTACGTTTGACTGTGGGGCATCAACCTCCAATTCCAAGGAGGGTCAACCCTCGGCTGTATTCCACCACGCCAGATTAAAGACATTTGACGTCAGTGCTCTTCAAACTACCTTTAAAACGAGCTTTTAAGTCGGACTGCGAAGGGGAATAAGGGCCTTAGGGACGCTTTGATTGTTCCCGAAACTACCGTAAAAGAGAGACAGAAAGCTCCGGGATATGTGACCAGAACGCGGTATGAGAGCGGGTTGGAATGAAGGGGTGAAGTTTAAGGAATCCTTAGCCCCTAATTATTTTTCATCCCTTTGTCGAGCGGACTAAGATTGCATAGTCCAGTATAAGGAATGCCCTTCCAGCAAGAGGCAAAGCATTCCTTCTACGGCTCACATACCGCTTGACCTTACGTAGTGTGTAGTGTGCGTCTCTTATTTATTACTACCGAGCTCCCTCTGAAAATCTCTCAACGAAGCATCTTCCTCAAATTGTTCACTTGATGATTTTATCAATTTCATCTGAAAAGTGGACATCTCGAAACATTCCTTTTTCTCGAGGAGTCTTGTTGTGGCGTAAGAACGGGAAGGGAGGCTATGGAAGCAAGTCGACCTTGGAAACAAAGTTATGAAGTCCAGATAGCAAGTCCTATAACTGGAAGACAATTAAAACTTTGCCTGACACTGACTTCCAGCCTGCGACTAGGCCGATGACCTTTACACGAACCTCTCCTCAGTCCCCTTGCTAAGATTTTAGAAAACTGTGCCATGTCCCAAATTGTGCACCGAATGGGAACACTTTGGTGTCTGACTCGTAATTTGGTTTTGTTGACGGCACTCAGGATGATATATCTGCAGGTTGGAAATTGCCAAGGAGGCGATTTCAGTTAGTATTGTGGGGGTCTGAGGGAAACTCTACAATCTCACAGTCCAATCGATGTCCTTCCCGCTCACGCAGGTTCGGGGGTCCGACGCTCAGCGCGCTGCTGAGCTCAAGAGCGCTGACGCTCGCCACTTCTCCGTTTCTCCCAAGGAGGTTAGAAGAAGGTTTTCTTGGTTTCTCCCGCTCCGTCCGAGAATCTGCTGGACTTGGAACACCCCGACGCTTCAGGTGATTCTTAGGAACCCAGATCCTCCATTTCCGCACCTGGAGCAATCTCAGCAGATCACAACAACTCTGCCATCCTAAGGAAGAGCGTCCTAACCTACAAAATCGCGATTTCGAGATTTTTAGTGCTCTGAATAGGTCTTGATTTATTGTATTTTTTGAGCTAACTAGGAACGTCCTAAGCCCATTCAAACACCTTCAGGAATATTTGAAAGGTTTGTCCTATCCCCAGATTAGGACAAACTCTGCATGATTTTCATTGTTTGAAAACAGATAGGTGATTATCTATGGTTTTTCAGCGCTGAATTCGAATCCGTTGGAGTTTTATCGCTATCACGTCTAGTTCTTTCACAATTCTCAAATTAAGGTTCTGCAGAGAGATATTTTTTTTGCGTCGAAAAAATTGGCAACCCTGAGCCATGACGGTGGTTCTGTAATTCACAGGCTTTATCCTGTTCTTTAATTTTCCTTCTTCCTAGGTGGCCTTTTTTTCAATCGATTTTATCTAGTTCTCTTGACTTTCGTAATGGACACGAGTACGTTTTCTAGCGTTTAAGAATCAATGCGCCTGAGGCATAAGTGCGTGAACAATCCCAAGGTTTTTGCTTCATCTGTGGTTCTTTTATGGTCGAAACAGGTGATTACTGCTTTTGTGATGAAATCCTACCACGCCTGTTTTGAGATGAAGCTAGGCGATCAGGACGAACCGTGGGCTCCTCATACCTATGTGTGTCGCACCTAAGATGAACAAATGAGATCATGGATCAAAGTTTTGCTCCCTCCACTGCACATTACCTTGGTTTGATGAAACAATTTGTTACCAAACTGGACCGAGAAAATGATTGCATTGGGGTGATCAAGTCCGAGAAAATAAAAACAGGCATTTTTTTGGGTCCACAAATAGGCAAACTCATGAAAGATCCCCAGTTTGAAGAACGCATGCCCGCTCTTGAAGAAAAAAAAAAAGCTTGGGCGAGTTTCAAGTCAGTAACTGACCTTGCAGAAGCACACTTGGGAAAACAAAGATCTCTTGGTAAAAACAAGGAACTGATGGACAAGACGCTCACAGCATTTCAAAGACTGGGTTGTAACATGAGTGTAAATCTCCACTCGCACTCAGAAAACTTGGGTGACTACAGCGAGGAACACGGGGAAAGATTTCATCAGGGTATCAAAACGATGGAACAGCGTTATCAAGGAAGATGACACACCAGTTATTGGTATTATACGATGGCTGACTTCGTTGACTATTACGAAATGATGTAGTTGCATGTACATGGAGACCTCTGACCAGAGATCTACTATCTATAGTAACAACAATTTATAACAAATGAGTGAAGTTGATTGCGAAAAACCTTCTCTTTCTATACAATTTCAGCCCACTGGATCACGTTGTGGGTACCAATGTGAGCCTCTTTTTATTTTACTTTTGCGAAAAATCTGAACGTGATTGGGGAAAACTGAGCTGATATTCGTATTCAGCATTAAAAATACTTTGAGAATCACCTACTAGATTCAAAGCAACGATCAAAAACTTCCAAAATGCAGAGTTGTGTTATGGGTGTTTTCTACGCTATAGAGTCCTAAACTTCAAACTTGGTTCTGGATAGGACTGACAAGCCTAGGATGAATAGTGGTTTAGGACGCTATAGCTTTGTGCCAATTGTAGCTTTGAACAATCGTAGAACTGTGTAAACCACAGTTTTTCCTCTGTGAATCACAGATTGATTTTTTTTTTTTTTTTTTTCCAAAATAATTTTGCATCCCTTACCGAGAGATTCTACATTCCATAAAATTTCTCCTGAGTTCAAAAAATTTTTCCGGCGCAATGGGGCTAAAAAGGAGCTACAGGAGGAGTTTTTGAAGGGTTCTTGGACGTAGAATCCATTTTTGGGGGTCCGAGAACCATCCGATTTCACCGTGGGAGTCAATGGAGCTTTCATGGGGCTACAAGTGAGACTTTTGAATGATGGCAAGAAGTCTAATAAGTTAAGTCAAAATATCTTCAATTTATCAGCCGAATAGATGAAATGGAGAGAACAATTTGAATTAAAAAAAAAAAAAACTGAAAATGTAAAATGGCTTTTGAAAATGTCTACTGAACTCAGGTTGTCCTTTAAAATTTTATCTTTTCGGCCATAAGTCGTCCCAAGAGATTGCCGACCCACGAAAAAATTTAATCTTACCATTATGGTACTTATGGATACATTATGGTACCATTATGGATACTTACCTATGATAGGAAAGTACTTAGAATTGTGAAGATGCCAGACAGTTTTTTTATAATTTTCCACAACGTTGAAGGAGTTACGCCCTTTCAACATTCAGCGATTCATTTTGGGGATTTAATTTTGGCACAAAATTGTTGACCCTGTGGCGAAAACATCGGTTGATCATTTGAGAATCGTCATCCAAAGTGACTATGAGTCTCCAAAAAAAGAACAATTAATCATTAGAAGGTTAGCTGATGCTGCTCACATGACGATTTCAGTCTCAAATGTCTCAGATTGCGTAACTTGAAAATTTCTCCTCACTGTCTCTTCCCGCTACTGTTTCAACAAACCACATTGCGTGTGGTCATTTTGTCTTCTAAGGACGTCAACACAAAACCGACCCCATCTTTAAATTTCTATGGGAATTCATCAGGGTAATTGGCCCCAACCTCACTGGAAGACCCAGAAATACACCAGAACAGTCTTATTGCCTGGAATGTGAAATGCTCTTGTGTAATGATAAATCGAAACGTCATGGATGTTGAGATAAATTGCAATATCAACAGTAAATCGAGAAAACCTCGTAAGTCCGATTTTTGGTCAAAACCTTTTTTTTTCTTATCGGGTAAAGGATATCAGTCAGCACGTGTCTGTGTAGTCGTTGATCCTTTTTTACGAGCCATTTTGCGTTCAGGAAGGAATTAAAATTACACGTAAGTCTGTATACCTTTCAGAAGCGTTATCAAACCTCGTATGTCCAAGACTTACAAGGTTTTCCAAGGCTTTACAAGGTTTCCCAGTGAAGAGAGTCCTGACTTACGAGTATTTCGACCATTAAGTGATTCACGAAGTTTATAATTGTGTTTATTAAACTTCTGTCGCGATTCGAGCTCTTATTCTATTATTATAACTCAGTTTTATTCCAACATTACAGTACCAAATCACCGCAAAGATGATTTTAAACTCATTATCGGTCAAAACGAGGATTCAAGTATTACTCACAGCTGTGAAATCAGTTTTTTGAGTCTCCTGTAAATTTTAGGAAAATGGACTTACGAGGTTTTCTCGATTTACTGTCGATATGCTCTACCTGGAAACAGCTCACTTATCGACTCGAGTGAGTCGTTCATTACGTTTATCCCCTGGAACACTTAAATCTGTGCTAGGCTAAAACGTCCTATCCCACAACCTTCCTAGGCAGTGTCCTAACGATTTTAATTAATTACGCATGCTCACGACGACTTGGGAACTTCCCGTGTATACCTAAAAATAATAACCCACTATGAAAGTGCACTATGAAAATTTCATGAATTTAGCTTAAAAAAGGCGGGCTGCAGAGCGAAATATGTTTAATGTAAATTTTCTCAAAATGGGACTCACAGTGGGCTAGATCGCATAATTGGTGAAAAAAACCCCATTTTGAAAGTTACCAGAATGCGATTGAAAGTTACCAGAATGCGATAGGTGGGTTTCATAGAGGTTTTGTTTGCGAACTCTGCCCTGGAAGGGGGGGCGCCAATGTTTACACCGAGAGGCGTGAAACTATCTGAATACTCGATTTATCTCTTTTCTCACTTCATAATGTGTTTGTCTGCTGTGGTGTCCAGTCGCTCTTCAGAATTAATTTGACGATGGAGAGTTCCAAAGGAGTAGAGTGGAGTTCTAAGGTAAGTAGAAAACATCCTTCAAAGTCGACCTTTGATTAATTTCAATTTTTTTGCTGTTCCTGCTAAAAAAAACTATGAAAAAGTCGATTAAATTAGCTTTAAAATAGCATTACTAAAATCGCAGGTAATTGCAGGTTTTGCGCTTCTTGAATAATACTCGAGAAATATGAAAAAACGGGCCGTTAGCACCCCCCGATAAGGCGTAGGGGAAGACCTCCTGCCTTGGTCAGGTCCCAACCTTGGTCAGTTGATAGTTTGGGTGGTATACACGAGGGAAATATATTGTCCTAAATTTTTAATGTTTTGTGTAAGTGAAGGCAACACTGCGTCAAAAGTGTTTTCCCGCTTTTCTAGCCCTGATAAGCTTTATTTGGTTGGTTATCAAAGTTTTCGAGGCTTTGTGATGTCGATTTTGACAACATAGTTTTCGACAGATGACGAAGAAAGTACGTAAATTTCGGTAAAACGTTTTGGTTTATCGTTAAACCCTAGTCTCGATGTGTGAAATGCACGCACAATTTCGCAAGTTCATGTCGAATTAATTATTCTGGAGCCAGATGAAGATTTTTGGGAGTTGGCCCTACCTTGGTCAGGCAGGTCATTCCTACCTTGGTCAACTTCGTAAATCGTAAGTGAAAATCATATTAGGTATCCTTTCGTAAATAACCACTTTAATAAATATTTTGTGATGTAAATGGCATAAAAATAATCGAATTAATAATTTTAGAGCCTTTTGAAGATTTTCGGGAGTTGACCCTACCTTGGTCAGGTAAATATTACAATATCGTCCCTACCTTGGTCAACTTCGAAAGTCGAAAGTGATAATCATAATATGATATATAATATTATTAGGTATCCTTTGGTAAATAATCATTTTAATAAACATTTTGTGATATAAAGGGCATAAATGGCCAATGAACCAATTATTTCTGATCAAAAACATCTTCTGTCAAACAGTTGACCAAGGGAGGAGCCAGACCTGACCAAGGGAGGAGCACGGTTCCTACCTTGGTCAGTTTGGAAGGGTTTGGAAAAACGGTCTCCACAATTAATTAGCGATACTAAAACGATTAGTTCTTCGTCCATTCAACAGCCAAATAGTGTTGCTATCAAGATCCATACATCAGAGGTCCAAAAAACCATCCTAGGTATGATTTGTTGAAGGTTAAAAGAAAAGTGACCAAGGTAGGAGGTCTTCCCCTAATGTTGATGTCGAGTTTCTTGGAATCTATATCACTAATTTATGACAATTTTTGACACAAAACGAGTATAATTCATGAACTGTTAACTTTATTAACTGGAGGGCAGTCTAAATTGACTCATTACTTGAAAATACGTTGAAAAAGCGATTTTTAGCCAATACGTTATACTTATTTTGAGTTTTGGTTTATTATTCTTGGAATAATACACCTATGTTTTCGCGACGGGGGGCGACGACTCCGCTCGGGCTCAAAATTTGACATTATCCGTTTCAAGAGGTCTACATTCTAAATCCGAAATGTCCGTCCGCCGTCCGGGCCGTTTTGGGCAGTAGGAATTTTTTTAAAAATCTGAAGTTTTGACAAAATACTTGGTTTACCATCTAGTTGTGCCCGCAAGGTTTTTAGTCCGATCGCCCAAACCCGTGGGGCGCTATGGGGCTATAATGGGGCTACGGGAGGGGTTTTTTGAAGGCTTTTAGCTATGGGATCGAGTTAGGTGTCGTTTTCGAAGTATTTTTGGACGTAGAATCCATTTTTTTGGGTCCCAGAACGATCCGATTTCACTGTGGCGTTCTATAGGGCTTTCATGGGGCTAAAAATGGGATTTTTGAAGGATCCCAGGATGTTAAATATTTTTCGAGTAAAAAATACAGAATTTTTGAAAAAACACATTTTTGAGCAAGAAAATCCAAATAAAAAAAAAAAATTTTCGAGATAAAAAAAAAAATTTTTTTTAATTTTTTCATTGGCAGAATTAAATTTCTGCACAATTACCGAACGTATATCAAAGAATAATAAACCCTTGTGTAAAATTTGCAGCGTTTTTTCACCTAATCATGCGATCTAGCCCACTGTGTGACGGCAGCATTGGTCTCGACCCTCAACGTTTTTTTTTTTTTTTTTTAACAATTTTGGTGTCAGAAGTGGGATATTACACTGCTTTCCTTTCGTGGAAGTAAAATGTTTTTGCCTCCGAATGCATTAAGGCGGCGGATGAAGGACGTTTATCGATTGAGATAAATCTAAGGGCGGCATCCCGGAGCGGAGGAGGGAAGGGCCAGAAACAGAACACATAATATCAAAGTTGGAAACGCGTTGGTTGAAGGGGCGAGTGGGGGGAGAGTGTTGCGGTTTTCATCCCCTCCTCCCACCACCAGTACTATCCCCCACAGGCTGGTTCAACTCCAGCTACAGCTTCGCCCCCACTAGCGACAGTCCGGTTGAAAGGGGTGACTGGAAGAGGGGGGGGGGGGCTCCAAGGAAACTGTGTGAGAATGGAAGAACGGAGGGGGGCGCTGTCTTGTAGAGGACGGCCCCCGGCTAATGCGCGCTATCATACCAAGTAATTAGCCTCCCCTCCGTCATTCTCCCCCACTTCCCCCCCCCACCCTGTTCTGCAGCATCTCTCGGGCTACAAGATAATGTACTTCGCCCGTATAAATCTTCAAGGCCCCCTCCCCCTCCTCTCCCGCCTCCTAAATATTTAGAACCTCCCTTTTCGCCACATATAGCTCAAGGCGACTCTGAGGACCCTTTTTAAATATAAATCTCACTCGTAAGGGTTGAGAGGGAACTTGCTCTGGGAACATTTAGGCTGCTTCATCAACTGTCGCTTCAACTTTCAACCATCAGACCACCTTTTTAACCCTCAACCTTTCTAAACCCTTCCAACCCTTTTCAGGATTTCTTTCGTCCCACCAAAGTTCAGAAAACCCTGAGATCGATTTTTTTTTCGACGCTTTCCCAGTACTACTCGGAGTACCTATTTTAAAACCAACGAACGCTTCCATTCCTTTTGACATTGAAAATGTCTTAGTCGACGGGTCAACCGGAAATTTTGTTACGAGAAAAAAAACGTCACGCAACCTATAAACAAGGTGTGGTTATGATTTGTATAAGATGGTTGTTAGGCCGGTTAGTTTACGCAGCCATCGATTTTTTGCGCAACCTTTCCCTCAAAAAATGGAAAGCACCTCTTCGACATTTTTTTTTTTTTTTTTTTTGTGTGTGTACACGGCATCACGCCCAAGCGGCTGAACAGATTTTCATGAGGGTGGTCTCATTGTGATCAGCGAGTTCGGGGGGTGGTTATAGGCTATCAAAATCACCTCCGTCGTCGAAGATTCGTCCGATCCCGACGACATCCGGTCGTTAGATACCTAGTGGGTCAAGTTAGGTACGAATTCTTAGTTACGGTTTTGGTTTCGTAGTAACAGAAAGGTTGCGCTCATCTATTCAATTCAATTGATGGCTTATTTTAAAATCTCGAGTCGATATTCCAAGAGTTTAGATATCCAAAGAATGAGGTGAAGTGTCTTTCAAAGCAATCGATCTCGAAGGAGTAGGTAACCCATTGCCACTATATGATGAGGGTAATAATATAATAATAAAACCCTGGAAATCCTCCGCTTCACGGAAAAACATTGATTCACGGAATCATGGATAGGTTTACTGTAAACTCGTCGTCACAAATTTTGGTTGTCGAGTAGAAACAGTTTCTAGTAACCAATCATGTGATTTGGTGTCGCAAATTTTAGAATGACCCCCACCCCAAAAACATATCCATGTTAATAATTTCAACCCTCATAATATGAGGGTTGAAATTTGAAAGGGAGCCCTTTTGGGAGTACAAGAAACTGGTTTTTGGTTGAAGCACTGTTCGGGCAAAATGATAGAAAACTACAAAACATGAATGCTGACTAAGCACATAAAAATGTCAATGGATACTTCTTCACAATACCAGTTATTAAAAAAAGGACTTGTGAATTCATATTCGCGGAAGAATTGGGCATCGTCGAGACTGGCTTACAGCAAATTCAGTAATTGGGTGTCAATAATTATTTTATGTTTTCTAATTGTTATTTTATTTAACACACAAAAAAAAAAAAAATTGAAATTACTGAGACATTTTCAATGCTCATAGCTCTTCCCTCATAAGAGAGAAAGTACGAGCGACCTGCCGCGTTTTTTTTTTTTTTTTTAAACTGGAATATATTTACGTATTACCACATTTTTCAGAGTCCGAAATTCACACTGAAGGCCACAGTAGATAACAAGTATCTCCACCAAGTGGGTTTTGGGCTTTCCTGTTGGATAGGAACACCGAAATACCACATTGACGTCGAACAGCGCAATCAGAAGAGTTCGTTTCCAGGAAACTTTCTGATGGCGCTGGGACTACGTGATGCTAACCGTCATTACTCCCAGGTAAGGACGGTGTGGTTGACCGAACGCCTCAGCGATGCTACTCCGAATTTGAGCTCAAAACTTCTTTTCGCGTCCATAAAAACGCTGCACGTTTTTACGCAAGGGTTCATTGATGTAGGTTGGTACATCGTGAAAAATGTAGTCAACAAGAGAAAATGTTCTGATCGGATCTGATGAAATGATCTGATCGTCGGATTCGAAAAAAAAATCGAAAGACTGATTCAAAGAGCAAATTCAAATCGCAGGAAAAAATTATAGGTCACACAATTTTGGTAACTAACTACCACATCACGACAGTACATAACGACCAGACATAACGACATGGCAACGGAAAAACTTCTCATTCTTTGGATAGATAATATCTAAAGATATTATAAATATCTTTAGATAATATCTAAAATTCCAAGACGTTAGATATTATCTAACGTCTTGGAATTTTAGCTCAGCTGATCGAGGGAATCCCTGTCATTTGAATCTTCCCTAGTTGACGGACGGATAAGGACAGACGAAAACAGTAGTAACCCTCGAGTCCGCTAGGAAGGCAGAGCGCTGTCGTCTGGCTGACAATACTACCTACTCCCGCCTAAAAACGAACTCCTTTCCTGGCTTATGTGAGGATTGCCTCGTTAACATCCGACTGAATTTTTGACTCGGTGTTTGAAGCAGGGTTCACATGCATCCGGAAATCCGTGAACGCGTCAGCAGCGGGAAGCAGTGGAGCGGATTCCAGCATTCACGTCAGGCGTTCACAAGCGTCCGGCAAATTGTCATTGCGTTGCACACAGCTGTTCCTTCCCGCGTTTATTCGTGTTTTGTCGATGTAGCTTTGGCAGCTTCTTTCTCGCGTTTATGAGAAGTTCTGACGGGTTCATGTTTTAATAAATGTTGGAATAAAAACGGTTAATTAGGAGAGACGTCTAGAAACTTTGCCGTAATCAGCTGTTCATTCCCGCGTTTATTGGTGTTTTGTTGGCGTTGCCATGTCGACCACAATAACATGGATGCCGTTATCGCCGTTATCCGTGAAATATCTGATTTTTCAGATGTGTACAATCAGCTTCGAAAGTGCTTCTCCGTCAAATTTACCTTCTTCCCGCCCGCTGGCATCGGCCAATCAGGAGACCGAACGTACTGACGGAGAAATGCATGAACGGACTTCCGGACGCATGTGAACCCTGCTTGAGTCAAAGTTTATTACAGAAGATGGGTTTATTATTAACTGAAAATAGCAGCGATTTGCGTGGTACCTAATTAGGTAGTGCATATTGACAGAAAGATGCAAGCGCTCACGGTTAATATCCCAACAGAAAATATCATTGGTCCCGGACGTGTTCTAGTCGATTCAGCGTCCCAATTAACATGGAATAATAATTTTATATCAAACGAGAATTTTCTTCTTCCAAAATACCCTTTTTATCCATTTTCCAACAAAATAGGGTGCTGTCGGGCTGGAACCTATTTTCATCAATTCTTAAAAACGATACTTCACACAAGCATTTTTCTGAAAACCGCTTGAACACTTATCAAGAACGAGAAATTGGGAATAAGCTACTCTAACGAGGTAAGCCATAGAATATTATTTATTGAGAAAACATGTTCAAGAATAGGTAGGTATAGGTTCATTTTTTGAAGTTTTATCACCCCTCCTAGGGTAGGCTGTCACCGCCGTTCTCATCAAATTGCACTCGCGAGATGAATGTAGGTACCTAAATGAAACGAGTAGGTCGTAACAATATAAGGCATCTCTGGAATACATCAACATTTTCACCTTCTCAACATCCAGGCGAAATTATTCAGTCTTAGTTGATTTTTGATTATTTATTAGTAAGAACTCATCTAAAATAAATTCATTAATGATCATTAATTAGGAGCCTTTATCCGGCCTTAGCTTACGTACCGCAAGAACGACTATTTTGGTAACATTAAAAACCACAAGATTGGGAGGGGGGAAGGTAGGATTAGATTGGCAGGCAGCTACATCACAGAAAAATCCGACTGATCAAAAACAAAATAAGTAATATCGTCGTTAGATAGGAAAATCGCGATTCAGAGTAGTAGCGAAAGGGGCAGACGACAGCGCTCTGCCTTCCTAGCGGACTCGAGAGTTACTACTGTTTTCATCTGTCCTTATCCGTTCGTCTCTAGTTGTCCTAGGAAAACTCCTCCTCAAAAGCCAGTTTCTTCTGCTCCCAAAAGGGCTCCCCTTCAAATTTCAACCATAACTCATTTCACCGTCGAATAAGACATTTTTAATGTTAAAAAAAACAAAAAAAAAACAAGTAACTTCTTAAAAATAACTGTTATTTTTGGAAAAAGTTGAATGACCTGGTTTTGCAACCAAACGCCTCAAATATCCAAAATTGAGTAACAATAATTGTTACTCAATTTTGGATATTTGAGGCGTTTTATAATTATTATAATGAGAAAAAATCACAATACGACATGACATGTCGTATCACATTGTGGACATTTTAGAGTTGAGTTTCTCCCGCTCTGCTCTTGCAAGTTGTAGGCAGTAACTTCTGAAGGAGGCGCTTTAGACCCTCGGCTCTGTGGCGAGTTTTGGGGTATGTTGTGGGAGTTTTTGTTCTGTGTCAAATTTCCTGGAGAAAAAGTCGAAGTCGTGGGATCAAAGTGTTGTCAATCAAAGAAGTTGGAGCCCCAGCTGCAGCGCCGCCCCATCGTCAAACCCTAGCAGGTCATCAGCGCTCCGCCATCTCTGCCGAGTTTTTAACGCCTCAAATATTGATTATTAAAACTTCAACAAGATTTACCAGAACTGCCTATATCTTGCATTTTTTACGTTTACGCCATGGAAGAATGCAAAATTTTTATTCTTACTTAAAAATAAAAAAATAAAAAAAGGATCCACCTCAGATTTAAATAAGTAGACATTTTCCGCGGCCCAATCATCTTGGCCGGGCAATTGACCGAAAAGCAGTTTCAACCGAAGTTGGAGTCAACGCACGTCGTCGAGGCAAAATTTAACTAATTCGATTCGACGGGAGGGGGGAGGGGGGGGGGGGGGTCGGAGGGGAAAACGGAAATGGCAAAAGTTTTTTGGAGGGAAAAGGGCGAAGGACGTGTCTTCGGTGCCTCCCTTTCCATTAAGACTGCCCGGAGGACTCCGAATAACTCACAACTCGACCGCAAGGGGTCGGCAAAGGGTTAGTCTGAGCTCGAAGGAGTCTGCGTCCCGCTTCTGAAATACAATAGGATTCAACGTGGAGAAAATCTGAACGTTTTACCGGTATTCATACGACAATTTTTGGTTTATTATTCGTGGAATAATACACCTGTTTTCGTGACGGGGTTCGACGACTCGGATCGGCCTCAAAATTCGACGTTATCCGTTTCCAGAGGTCTACATTCTAAATCCAAAATTTCCGTCCGCCGTCCGGGCCGTTTTGGGCAGTAGGATTTTTTTTTTATTATTTTTTTTAATCTGAAATTTGTACAAAATACTCGGTTTACCATCTAGCTGTGCCCGCAAGGTTTTCAGCCCGATCGCCCAAACCCGTGGGGCGCTATGGGGCTAAAATGGGGCTACGGGAGGGGTTTTTTTTTTAAGGCTTTTGGCTATGGGATAGAGTTAGGTGTCGTTTTCGAAGTATTTTCGGACGTAGAATCCATTTTTTGGGGGTCCCGGAACGATCCGATTTCACTGTTGCAATCAATAGGGCTTTCATGGGGCTAAAAATGGGATTTTTGAAGGATCCCAGGTCAAATATTTTTCAACTAAAAAAACAAAAAAAAATTGAAATTAAAAATCCCACAAAAAATGTTTTTCTAAAATTATTTTCATTGACAGAATTAAACTTATGCACAAGTAGTAACCTATAGGTTACTGGTTGATATATCAAAGAATAATAAACCCTTAGTAAAATTTGCAGCGTTTTCGCCCCACGTCTGGCTCATCCAAACCTGAGATCTTCGGGCTCATCCGACTGCACGGTGCTCCGCCTAAAAGGATCCCTGCGGTTTTCCACATCTAAGAAAACCTCCTGAGAGGCTCTCACCAAACGGAAGACGTGATCGGGAAGGTTGATTCGGAAGGGGGCAGACGACGAGGGCGTTGAGGCGAGTCAGGCCAAGAAATCCCCAAGATGAAAGAGCTCCGAGGTCATCAACAGGTGACGCTCGGTTGCTGGTCAGTCAAATGGAATTATTCATGCTGGGCGGGAGCCTTTGGACTCCCCTTGCACAGTCAGGAAAGGAGACAAGGTACCCTACAAGTTGAATTAGGAAGTAGTACTCCGGTCTGCTGACGTTGAAGGGGCCGCTGAGCAGGACGTTTATTTTAATGCTATTCAACAACCTGAGAATCATTTATTTATTTATTTTATTTTTTACCAGGACGTAATATAAAACAAATCTTTCCTCGCCTCCTAGCTTAACAAAGGTGGTTTAGAATACAACTGATATACCGAACGCAACATATCGATTCAACAGGGTAAGAAACATAGAAGCATACAAACATGAAGAGGCAGCTCAAGAGAAGTGGGTAGGTGTAGTAAAGGGAGAGGGAGAACCAGAACTAGGGGAGAGAAACGAGAGAAAAGATAAGAAAAGAGATGAGGAAGAAGGAAGTGGTCATTCAGTGAAGATTCCGCCTATGGCCCCCGCGATGCGAGCCAAGGAAGGAAGAGCACGCACACCCAGCGGAAGCGAGTTCCCGAGTCTCCCCCTGGCGCACAGATAAAAAATTCGTTCCAGCGCTAAAAATATGTGTTTTGGCTGTAAATATGATTACTAGGTTCCAGAGTCGATTGAAGCCATTCTCAGACCCCAAAGATGCTCGAATAAGCTATAAAATAACGATTTTTCGGTACCTAAAAATTCCTCAAAAATTGTTATTACACTGAGAGAAAAAAAGGGCCTATTCTAGGTTATTTTTCGATTTTTTTCTAGGTTAAATGCTGCCAACCTAGATTTTTTTGGTTTTCATTCTAGGGTGGAACAATTTAGTCTAGGTTGAATATAATTTAACCTAGATTGAAAATACTGGTGAAGTTACCTTCCTAAAAATGCAAACAACCAAGATTTAAAATACGCCACCCCCAAACTTTAGTTCTAGGTTAAGTTCACGGTGTGTGCCGCCGCCTCCATCCATTTACAGTCTAGTCTAGGTTAAAAACATTAATGTCTTGGTTGTCTCACCCTGGTATTTTATGTTTTCACTTTCATAGACGGTTGATTTACACTAAAACAAAAACGTTCTCACCCCACCTAAAACAATTTACAGCCATGGCGCGTTAACCTAGAACCCTTTTTTCTCTAGGTTGTGTCCCTTTATTTACGAGGTTGTTTCAATTACTATCCCTGTTGTTCCAGTTAAATTTCTAGGTAGCTTCCTATTCTTTTCAGGTTGGTTCTAATAAATTACTAGGTGGTCCACTTTTCTTTCTAGGTTTGCTCCACTTCCATTGCAGGTTGTTTCTATCAACTTCAACTATCTTTCTGGGTTGTCTCTGTTTCCAACTCAGTAAAAAAATTTGAATGTGGCGCTCTCCGCGGCCGCTTAGCGTACTGTAGAAACAACCTGGAATTTATTGAATGAATTACAATCACTGTTGTTTAAACCTAAAACTATTTGTAGGACTACGGTAGTTTTAACCGAGACTGAAAGTCTAACTTTTTCTTCTGGGTTGTTACCTAAAGTAGCAATCTCGCCTTTTAAATCTCTCGGTTGTTTTCAGTTGTACAACCGAGACTTTATTGGAGGGGAATTATATGGAAGGTCAAATCATTCAATTCTAGGTTACCCCACTTAAAAGTCAAAGGTAGGTAATATATTTTCTAGGTCTTCACAATGTCAACCTAGACCAAATGTGAAGTTCACATTTGGTCTAGGTTGGCACTTTTTTATTCCAGGTTGTGGTTAGAGGGCGGGTAATAACGGGTTAGGTTGTTTCTATATGGGTCTAGGTTGTATTAATATTTTTCGATGTTACTTTAACCTGGAGCTATTTTTTTCTAGGTTGAATCAATTGATTCTAGGTGGTTTCAATTTCTTTTCGAGGTTATTTCGGATTTAACCTAGCCACTAAAAAAATCTTTTCTCTCAGTGTATTTTACTGCAATCTCTTGTCATACAACTTGAATTTTTGGATGGTTGTTGGTTTGGATGGTGTTGGTCGAGACCAACCAACACCATCCAAACCACAACCATCGCGACACGATGAGCAATTTGAAGTTACATTTAAGTATCTACTTCTCATAGCCGTAACGCTTATCAATTCAACATGGACACATTTTTATCCCCGTACTTCAGCACTTTCCACCACGTCAAAACACGCAAAAATGCGAAAACATTCAACTTCAAAACGCTGTATCTCGTAAACCTGAAGGTTCCTGCGGCTCATTTCGGTCCAGTCCCATCCAGAAATAACTCAAGTTTAACGTGGTAAAAAGATCCGGTTGAACCGAGCTGGACCTCAAAAGTTTCAGTCCAATAACTATAGCTCTAATGACTTTTTTCGCTTAAAAAACGTGAATACTTCAAAAATATCGTAAATTCCAAAAATCTCAGAACCAAAATTTTTCAATGAGTTGGTACTCAATGTACAACTTCACTTGAAAAATTGTCGGAAGACCCTCGGCGTCAGATCAATCAGATTCTGTTTCAAGGTCTCTTGAATGTTTTCATCAAGAGTTTGGGGAGTTTGTGGAGTATCTTGGAAATTCTGATTAGATATCTGGGAGTTCTCTCCTCGTTGAAAGGGTTCTTGGTAGTTCTTGTAGGGAGAAAGAACAGATTCTGTTGACCCGTCCTCCTGCGAACGTCCTTCAAGACAAAGCCAACGAAATTAACGAAGTAAACCAAGAAAACAGGGAATATCAAGAGAACACCCACGAAGAAATCCCTGAAAATGCTTACGAGGAACGAAGCGAACATGTTCAGGAATCCCCTCAAAATCTCCGAGAACTTCAAGGAAAATCCCGAGGAAGGCCGCGAAGGGGCTTGAAGGATAATACCCCCGGATCGGGACCTTAAAAAATGTACACGGGTGATTCCGCCAGAAACGTCAAATTTCAGTCACAATCTAATCCCGTGAGTTCTACTGAGTATTTTGAAACGGGTAAACACTAAATTAGTAGTAGCGTATTTGTTCTAACACTTTCTTAATACAAAAATAACGTTCAATGGGTCTTGATCCGTAATCAGCGATCAATTCCAATATTCTCTCCTCCCCTGGCTGTCACACTCAACTACTTCACCACTTATGCAGCTTTTGTAAGTGCGTATGCAGGGTTCCCAAGTGTGTTTTAATTTTTTCTAACTCGAGGCAGCTTTATAGGTGTTTCATCTTCGGGTTTCAATTTTTTTGTGTACTAATCAAAGTGGCCACTGAATTTTACCAAAGGTCTGTCACGTGGGTACTTTCTCTCTCCCCTGGTGTTTTTTGAATTTTCTCCCCAAGAACCTGAAAAAGGGATTTCTGCCGTTTTAAAGCCCTGGCAACATTGTTAAAAGAGCGCCAAATAAGATAAACTAACCGTCTTCATTGGAACTTCATTCAGTTTCAATTGTGAGTAAGTTGAGTGCTGAAAAACGTGTTCGTATTTTTATTCGTTCTCTATCCCCTGGCACCAGCAATCTTCACGCAGTAAGTGCTATTTTTAATCAGTTTTTTGCATGTTGAAGCTCTGAATGATGCAAACAAGGCCCTCTGATAGCCATGTTCTTTGTTTTCTTTGTGTGATGTTCAAGTAAGTTTTTCTCATAATTTCTCTCTCCCTTGGTTCTATCTCCCCTGGTCCCTCTTGAAAATTCGAAAGCCAGGGGAGAGAGATCCATGCCAAGGGAGAGAGATATTACTAGCTTTAGAGATTTTCCTAGCTACCTTCCTTCAACTTCTAGCTTTTCATTCTATTTTCGGCTCAATTTACCCCCACCCCGCCACACCCAGCATACAGTAGGTATGAATATTTTTTTTTTTCAGAGGGGAAACTCAAAATGACAAAAATCAAGCAGAGTCGAGAAGAAAAGCTTCGAAAGAAGAGGATAGCTGAACGATTAAGACTTGACAAAATAAAAAATGACCCACAACTCAGAGAAATTCAAGCTGAAAAGGAGAGGGAAAAGTGCAGGAAAAAGCTCGAGAAGAAACAGATAAAAAAGGTTGAACATGAGTGAACGTGAAAAAAGGATTAGCCGAAGAAAAGGAGAAGTGGCGAGAAAAGGCAAAGGCATATCAGAGCATATCAGAGGAAGAAGGAAAGGGAAATGTGCAATTCAGAAACAAGCTGTTCTAACATTACTGACTCAAACTCCATTTCAGTTCACAGGACACCAACAGGTTCATCTCTGAATTTTGCACCCTCCACCTATCAACCCAAAAGAAAAGAGCTGGAAGAAAAAAAAGTAAAGAGACTGAGGTCGAAGTTGGCCCGCGCAAATCAAAAACTGCTGGATGAGAACAAAAACCTGAAACTAAGAAATGCAACTCCGAGGCAACGATTATACCGACAAAAGAAAGCTCTGAGTACAGATTCCCCTCGAACAAAAGTACAAACAATTATGAAAAGAAACGACAAAAAAAACATTGCTAAGCGCTTGATTTTCAGCGAATCGCTATCAGCAACGCTCAAGACAAATTACAGTGACTTATCTTCGCGTAACCTGAAGCAGCAGTTCAAGAAGACACTCACATCGAACCTTCACTTCCTCCGGAAATACAAATTGGTGTCGAACCTTCGCGTCATTTCCCCTCGACTTTTTACCAACAATAATGCTGGCTTGGTTCAAGGAACACTTGGGAAGCAAGCAAGGAAAAATTGCTCAATTAGTGAGGGAGGATGTCAGAAAATTCCTGGAGGAAGATGAAAATATTAATAATAATTATTTTTTCTAAGAAAGTGTTATTTTAAAAAAGTTTACAAGTTTTATTTACCTACTAGAGTCTAAAATCGATGGGAAGACGAAATGAAGTCAATTTTTTGTGTGATGTAGAATGTTAGGGATTTTGTAATAATACATAATGATTTTTTCTCTCTCCCCTGGCTGTGTGTTTTTAAAAAATGATTATCCCAATAAATATTCACATTTGTGCGCGCCCACTTTGCGGATGGCATGAGGAAGGCCACTTAAGAGATATAAACGAAAAAAAAATTAAAAAATCAATTAAAATTTTTTATTTTCTACTCAAGCTGAAATTTGACGTTTCTGGCGGAATCACCCACACCTCTCTGTTGGCAACCACCCCAGCAAAGAAAAGAGACCTCACAAGACTGTGCGACCGAGGAGTTATTCCACAGGAGGTGCAGGAATGGTACAGAAATTTACCAGCCTCTGATCAAGAAAATGCTGATCCTGAACAAGAGGTTGAAGATTGAAAGAAAAGAACGAGTCGTTGTTTCGCGGCTCCTATCGTTCGTGCTTTCAACAATGGTTTAAAAATAAAGTTTTAATGACATTAAAGTAGATACTAGCACATTGTGCTAATTAATAATTATTTTGAAATATTTTACCAACCAAACTTGAATTATCTACTTAGTATGTAGTTTTTTCACGATTTTAGCCCTTTTATTGAGAATAAAACATTTTCATTCCTGAAAGCATCTTTTTTCTGGAAGGGTTTTGATGAAATTTATCACAAGAATCTATCACCAAGTGACAATTTTTTAAATTTAGTTAGGAGGTAAAATTCACCAAGTACGAAATCTTGATTTTTTCCTCGTTAAGTAAGCCCAAGCAACCTAATATTGTACACTGAGAGAAAAGATTTTTTTAGTGGCTAGGTTAAATCCGAAATAACCTCGAAAAGAAATTGAAACCACCTAGAATCAATTGATTCAACCTAGAAAAAAATAGCTCCAGGTTAAAGTAACATCGAAAAATATTAATACAACCTAGACCCATATAGAAACAACCTAACCCGTTATTACCCGCCCTCTAACCACAACCTGGAATAAAAAAGTGTCAACCTAGACCAAATGTGAACTTCACATTTGGTCTAGGTTGACATTGTGAAGACCTAGAAAATATATTACCTACCTTTGACTTTTAAGTGGGGTAACCTAGAATTGAATGATTTGACCTTCCATATAATTCCCCTCCAATAAAGTCTCGGTTGTACAACTGAAAACAACCGAGAGATTTAAAAGGCGAGATTGCTACTTTAGGTAACAACCCAGAAGAAAAAGTTAGACTTTCAGTCTCGGTTAAAACTACCGTAGTACTACAAATAGTTTTAGGTTTAAACAACAGTGATTGTAATTCATTCAATAAATTCCAGGTTGTTTCTACAGTACGCTCAGCGGCGACGGAGAGCGCCACTGTAGGCGGTGGCCGTTAATTCTCTTTGTCTTGGCACCCCTGCTATTTAGCCGGTGGGGTTGAGGCCAAATCTTTGTCAAGTTCTAATCATCTAATTTCTGTCACTATGTGCAGTCATATTATGACGTCACATTCAAATTTTTGTACTGAGTTGGAAACAGAGACAACCCAGAAAGATAGTTGAAGTTGATAGAAACAACCTGCAATGGAAGTGGAGCAAACCTAGAAAGAAAAGTGGACCACCTAGTAATTTATTAGAACCAACCTGAAAAGAATAGGAAGCTACCTAGAAATTTAACTGGAACAACAGGGATAGTAATTGAAACAACCTCGTAAATAAAGGGACACAACCTAGAGAAAAAAGGGTTCTAGGTTAACGCGCCATGGCTGTAAATTGTTTTAGGTGGGGTGAGAACGTTTTTGTTTTAGGGTAAATCAACCGTCTATGAAAGTGAAAACATTAAATACCAGGGTGAGACAACCAAGACATTAATGTTTTTAACCTAGACTGTAAATGGATGGAGGCGGCGGCACACACCGTGAACTTAACCTAGAACTAAAGTGTGGGGGTGGCGTATTTTAAATCTTGGTTGTTTGCATTTTTAGGAAGGTAACTTCACCAGTATTTTCAATCTAGGTTAAATTATATTCAACCTAGACTAAATTGTTCCACCCTAGAATGAAAACCAAAAAAAATCTAGGTTGGCAGCATTTAACCTAGAAAAAAATCGAAAAATAACCTAGAATGGGCCCTTTTTTTCTCTCAGTGTACAAGGGTCTACGGCACCTGGTAACGCAATGATTTCAAGCTTACTTAGCTTATATTAGTGTAATTCTGATTTTTCGCAAACATAATGAGGTTTTTTAGCTCTCCTGAAAAATTTAAAAAAGTGCACTTGGTGACTTTTACCTTCAGACTTTTACCTTCTGTGCCTTCTGAGCTTTTTCTCCTTTGTTTCCTACCTTGCTAACTATCCATGAAGAGACTCCAATATTTATTTCGAAGAACAAAAGAACTTTTTTTTTGAACTTTTGTCCTGCTAGATTGGCGAAAAAAGTCACTGTGCGGCGACCCTAAGAGGCTCGTAATATCCCCTGCATGAGGAGTGAATATGATGTATTGTTTTCAGCCTCTCGCACCGGCCGATATGGATTTTTAAGATAATCGGGTCCAGTTTCAACGTTTAGGATCTTGTATGTCTGCATCAGAGTCCTCATTTTTAGGAAACTAGCAGATATGACATATCCCCTCAGGGGACATTGGGCCAATGTCACCTAAAGCCCAAGAGAATGGTTTTCCAGCGTCATCTGGTTCAGCGTGACAGAAAATCAGCTTTCCTGAAAATTTTTGCATTTTGGAGTTGGCCGAGTTTGCAACTACACGACACATTAATGTCTTACCTAGTATTTTTTTTTTTTTTTTCAAGAATTTGACAAACTTTTTGCTTCATGCAAATCAGAATAATTTTTTAGGGCTGAATCAAAAACCCATCGTCGACCACAAGAAATAATTCGAGAGATAAGTTGGAAAAGGTAGAACGCATGCTAATGGCAGCTAAACGGGTGGAGTCGAAGGTACGTGGTCGAGGAAGTAGATGAGGTTGAGGGGTTCGCAGGGGTGGTTTTGGCTTCAAGCGGAGGGTGAAAAGAGGGTTAGAGGTCTTGCTGGGGGTGGGAGGGGGATGTGCCGCAAGAAGTTGCCACCGTAGGGGGGGAGGAGGATTTCGACGCGGTGGGTCTGGAAAACGGTTTTGGGGTTGTAAAGCGGAAGGGGGGGGGGGGGGGGGGGGTGGAGCCAAATTCGGGGTAATTGTCAGCGGCTAGCAGATGCCTGTCCGTACGTGCCTCCCGCCGAAGTCACGACTGGTGAAGCCCTTCCCGACAATTATACGCAATTATTTCTCGATGACAGACGAAAATTTCCTTTCTCCCGCCGCCGCCGCCCACATCATCTTTCACGCCCCCATTTTAGCAGATTGAACCTTTCATGGGTGGTTTTGTGGGGGGGGGGGGGATGAAAAGCTGTCGAAATGAGAGCATCGCCGAAATCAAAAGTCCCTCTTCCATCTTATAATAACTACTAGGGGGGGGGGGGGGCACCCCTCCTGGATATGCCAGCCAACCCCAGTCGTTGCGGCCTGGCCTGAACAGTAGGTACATTAGGGTGCCCGCTATTTTGAGAAAGGTGGAATTTTTATGATCTCCACCCGAAATTTGGTTTAAAATGTAAAAATATGACCCCTGAATTTTTTCAGATTTATTGCATAAACAAAAACCTACGCCGGTAGCTCGATTTGGGTTTTTGAAATACGCTTTTTTTTTGCCAATATCAGCATTTTGAATATAACTTTTACAAACTTCTTTGTAAAATTGTAGAACTTCGTATACTTGCGTTTTCGGGGTCGCTGAACTCGAATGTGCCGTCAAAACAAGTCGACAGCAACAACTTTGGACAGTTTAGAATTTCAAAATCGTCAAAATCATGTCAAAAAATGAGAATGTTTCAAAATTCATTGTAAAGTTATGAAAATTCGTATTCTTGTTTTTTGAGACGCTGAACTCGAATTTGCTGTCAAAAATCAATTTTTTGAATAGTAATGGGCTACACTTGTAAAATAGTAAGTCAAATACATAACAAACATAATTTTTATTCTTCATAATATATAGAATGAATTTATCAGTATAGTTTATTATCATAGTATAGCCTAATTATAATTTTTTTTCTGTTCATAATGAATTTTCAACATCTAATTTGAGTTTAGCGACCTAAATACCATCGAAATAAAAACAAAAAATTAAATATTAAAAATTTGTTTTTTTGTTGTTGCTGAATTTATTGAAAATTCTAACTGAAATACGTAAAAATACGAATTTTCATAATTTTACAATTTACACTCAATAGAAGAAATTTGAGAAAAAATTTTATTATTATTATTATTTTTTTTTTTTTTCAAAAAATCTTTTTTTAATTTTTTTTTGTTTTTTTTTTCTTGAAAAATATTTGACTTCAAGGGATCCTTCAAAAAATCCCATTTGTAGCCTCATGAAAGCCCTATAGATCGCCACAGTGAAATCGGATCGTTCCGGGACCCCCGAAAATGGATTCTACGTCCAAAAATACTTCGAAAACGACACCTAACTCGATCCCATAGCCAAAACCCTTAAAAAAAACCTCCCGTAGCCCAATTTTAGCCCCATAGCGCCCCACGGGTTTGGGCGATCGGGCTGAAAACCTTGTGGGCACAACTAGATGGTAAACCGAGTATTTTGTCAAAATTTCAGGTTTCAAAAAACATTCCTACTGCCCAAAACGGCCCGGACGACTGACGGACATTTCGGATTTAGAATGTAGACCTGTTGAAACGGATAAAGTCAAATTTTTAGGCCAATCGGAGTTGTCGACCTCTGTGACGAAAACATAGAATAATAAACCAAAATTCGCCATATTTTTATCGCTTACCGTTTAGGAGGAGAAGGCTGGTGACATACAGACACGTTGAGAATTAGTGGTATAGTCTTTGACTATATTTATAGTCTGTTTAGATTATTATTACAGTATAGATAAACAGTTTTTTGCATTTTTTCAGCAATAATTGTGGCTCTTGGATCACTTTGCCCCGCAGCCCATCAATTTATTCCAAAGAACAATAAAAAAATTACGTGATAAGTATTCGGTTTATTGAACGTAACTACGTGGAGATTGAGCAGATCCGCATTGTATTCTTCCCCGGGGGTGAGCTAATTAGGTTGAGTTTGAAAGCGACTTGGCGAAGGTTCATCGCTGGATATAATTTCGATGGGGGCGCCGCGGCGGGGCAAAAGGTGAACAGATTGACAGAGCCGCGCGGGGTCGTTAGGTCGGAAGGCACAATGGCGGGAGCCACCGCAGCGGGTAATCACCAATTAGCCTCAGGTAAGTGGGAGGGGTGAGTGGGTGGTTAGGGGGGGGGGGGGGGTGGAAGAGACCTCCTCGTCGTTAGGATACAACAATGATCCCTGTTTTCACGGTGGTGAGTTCATCATTGTAGATGGGAAGACTGGCCCTGGGGGGGGGGGGGGAGCCCATAATTAATCCCGCTGGAGAGTTTCTGTCTACTTTGGAGTCCAGTGAAGCGGCGACTGGAGGCTTCGAGCCCTCACCAGCCCAGTTAACTGAGAATCCTCAATTCAATCTCCCCCCCTCCACCCACATGCCGCCATCACTTCACTGTGCAGGTCTTGCCACCAAATTGTGCAGATGGAGGGACTTTTTCCCTACACGTAGGGATTTTCGGAGGTTATTGAAGCGTAGGAAATCTAAACACAAAATGTAGGGGTTTTCAGACAAGGAGGTAGGCTAGGTGGGGAGAATTGTCCGCACTGCCTTTTTTCTTTATTTTTTTCATAACAATAGATTATTTTGTCGCCATTGGCATCAAAGGTAGGTTTCACAACCACCAGTTGCTGGTTAAAACTTGGATAGGGCAAATTTTTCCTCGACCAAAAAAATGAGGAAGGTAAATCTGTTTTTTGAGTTGTCAGTACAATATTTTCGTAACTTTTCCGCATTATTGTGGAAGAACGGTTGTACTTAGGTCTGTCTTCCTTCCTGTCAAAAGGGCTGTTGTTTAGCTTTGAGATTATGGTTCACGTTTTCTTTTGTTCCCTCAAGTCAGTATGATTTTCGTGATGACGTCATGATATGGGGTAACTCTCCGCAATGTTTTGGGGGTAAATGTCCGCAGTCGTAGGGGCGTTATTTAAGACTGAAATGAAACTAAAGGGTCTCCGGAACAATGAGCCCTTCTTGTTGATTAATCCCAAAATATTTCATCACCGCGAAAATGTTCAAATAGTTGTGATCACAAAAAGCAATGAATTAATAATACCTATTAATTCATTGGTTTTTTGATCTCGTGAACAATGAACAATGCATTAACATTATTAATTCATTGTTTTTTTGTGATCTCAACTATTTGTACATTTTTGTGATGATGAAATATTTTGGGATTAAATAACTCTAGCGTATTCTGCACTTACCTTTTCGTCGAGATTTTTGTATAATAAATTTTTACTTCCCCAGTATAAAGATGGGTAAAATTGTTATTACCTACCACAACAATAAAGGATTTGGAGGGAGTGTTTTTTGAAGGCTTTTGGCAGTTAGGTGTCGTTTTCAAAATATTTTTGGACGAAGAAACAATTTTTTGGGGTCCCAAAACGATCCAATTTCACTGTGGGGATCTATTGGGCCACATCTGTCCAACAATGTATAATTTTCTTTCTTTTTTTTCCTTCAAAAATATTTTTTTATTGACGCAGAACTTATTGTTTCAATCCCAAACCATTTTAGGCGATTTCCGTCTTCGCTCGATAGGTTCGTAGCTGCCTTTGGACGTCGAACCGCGGAGAAGGTCGGGTTTTATCCTGATGGGGGAGTTGAACCCAAAGTTGGAGGTAAACTCGTCCCGCGGAGGTAAACTCGTCCACTGGACCTCCTGAATTTCAATGCCCCCCTCCCCCCCCCCCCCTTCCGTTGAAGACCGTCGGTGAGGCATTAGGTATTCTCTAGACATCCACCTCTCCCCCCAACTCCCACCCTTTGCCCTTCCGAATCATCTCCTCCACACCCACCTTCGCCCAAGTCTTATAAATTTCCAACTCCTTTTGCTCCTTCTCTGACTTGACTTACACCCCCTCCCACCACCCACCCACCCCACCCGACCCATCGCCCACGACACGATAACCTGTTCACATAGGTGCCCACTTTAACTTCCAGTACAGCGGAAAACTCAATTCCCCATTCCAATAAAAAGAAAAAGAAAACTGTTAAAAAATTTACCCAAGAATTTATTATTCGTTGGTATAAATTGTACGAAGTGTCAAAGAAAATTATTTTTTTTAAGTTAAAAAACTGAAAAAATAACTTTACTTTTTAACTGTATTTGGACCCCCCAAACCCAAACAGTGGATTCTAAGTCCAAAATTATTCAGTAAACGACACCTAACTTGACCTCCTACACAGGTACCTGCTTCAAAAATCCCATTCGTAGCCCCATGAAAGCTTCGTGAAACCTCACAGTGAGAGGAAACGGCTTTGGAACCTCTAAAAACGAGTTCAACGTCCAAAAGTACTTCGAGAACGACCCGTAGACAAAACTCTTCAAAAACCCGTCCAGTTACTGTAGAATACCTACTGTAGGTATTCATTTTTTAGCCCCACAGAGCCCATGGGATTGAAACCCATCTTGCGTGTTGGAAGAGTAACTGACCGACGCTGAACTAGTGGCGTAACGTACAACAGGTGAGGACGCCAAACTAGTGGCCTAAGGTACGACAAGTGAGGACACCGAACTAGTGGCCTAACAGTATGACAAGTGAGGACGCTGAACTAGTGGCCTAAAGGGCGCTACACACGATCAAACACGTTTGACAAACATGTTTGAAGTTTGACGTCGTATCCACACCAAACCAACCTTCAAACACACCATCAAGCTTCATCAATGTTCAGTATTTATGCTGCTTTCTTTCTTGAAGAAACATCGTTCAATTTGGATGAGTATGGATATTAACCATCTAAGTTATTTATACATAATATAACAATATTATTATAATATTATAGCCTCATCCGGAGTGAAGCTGCAAAAACAGCGCACGGGAAAAAGAGGAGATCTTTGTGGGCGAAAGAGTGGCTGTTGGAAAGAGCAACCACGGAATAGATTGGAATAGAATAGAAGTTGCTCCATTCTATTCCGTGGAGCAACTTTCAGCCATGTTAACCTCTTGGAAGAGCGGAGGTGTACAGTACACCTCCGAGTAACTCCTCAAGGGCGCTACACACGACAAACACAGCTATAACAGAGCTACAAGCTCTGTGATTTACGGAAATGACCGTTTTTTACCACCGCTTTTCTTTGTGGTTTGAAGGTTTGATGTTTGAAGCGGACCCACACGATAAAACTTGTTTGTCAAACCTCTTGTTTGTCAAACCTCATGTTTGCCAACAAATTTTCTGACATTGAAGAAAACCTTCAAACATGACCCCCCCCACACGGTCAAATATGTTCGACAAACGAGGTTGGCAAACCATGTTTGTCAAACATGTTTGATCGTGTGTAGCGCCCTTAACGGTAAGACAAGTGAGGATTCCTAACTAGTGGCCTAACGTACGACAGGTGAGGACGCTGAACTAGTGGCTCAACGGTAAGACAAGTGAAAAAGTTGCGATAAATAACTCAATTATTGACTCTGGCAAGTCAGCTTCAGTTCTTTTGAAACGTACAGGTAGGTACGTTTACCTAGGTTTAAGTAAGTAAGTTGGATCACCCTTTCAGTGTCGATAGTTCGAAGTCGGGGATCGTTTCTGCGAAACTGTTTCAGTGACGATAGTTTGAAGTTACCGGGGCAGACTGTCGAGCCCTCTGCCTGGAGGCGATGGAACCGATCGGCTCACTTCACGGCGTCCAACCCCCCCCCCCCCCCCCCCCAGACCTAGACTAGATTGTTGTAGTTGTGTGTTTGTGTTATGTGCGTTGTTGTGGTTGTGTGTGAAATCCGCGTGTGGTGGACGCGGAATGGACTTCCTGACGAAAGTGATTAGAGGCGAGGGCATAGTAGTAGTTTGCGTAACGCACGTTCACGCGCACTAAGGAGGAGGGGGGAGCAAGGGGACATTTTGCCCCGGGCCCGGACTTTTACATGGGGCCCCAGCGGGCCCTAGAAAAATAAGAAAAACGCTGCAAATTTTACACAAAGGTTTATTATTCTTTGATATAGGTAACTTGTGCATAAATTTAATTCTGTCAATGAAAAAAAATTTGAAAAAAAATTTAAATTGTTATTTAACAATCATTTTTTCGAAATTGTTTTTCACTCGGAAAATATTTCGCCAACTGGGATCCTTCAAAAATCCCATTTGGAGCCCCATGAAAGCTCTATAGATCCCCAGTGAAATCTGATTATTTTGGGGCCCCAAAAAATGGATTATACGTCCAAAAATACTTCGAAAACGACACCTAACTCAATCCCATAGCCAAAACCCTTCAAAAACCCCTCCCGTAGCCCCATTTTAGCCCCATAGCGCCCCACGGGTTAGGGGGATCGGGCTGAAAACCTTGCGGGCACAACTAGATGGCAAACCGAGTATTTCGTCAAAATTTCATATTTAAAAAAAAAAAAATCGTACTGCCCAAAACAGCCCGGACGGCGGACGGACATTTCGGATTTTGAATGGTAGACCTCTTGAAACGGATAATGTCAAATTTTGAGGCCGATCGGAGTCGTCGACCCGCGTCGCGAAAACAGGTGTGTTATTCCAAGAATAATAAACAAAAACGCTGCAAATTTTACACTAGGGTTTATTATTCTTTGATATAGGTTACTTGTGCAGAAGTTTTATTCTGTGTCAATGAAAGAAATTTTAGAAGAACAAATTTTTTTTGGATTTTTTTTTTTTTTTCAAACATTTTCCGTTTTTTACTTGAAAAATATTTGATCTCCTGGGATCCTTCAAAAATTCCCATGATAGCTCTTTTGAATTAGTTGGAGCTTTTAAAAAATCATGGTGCGACACTTATTATTCCTGGCTTTGTGGGAGTGAATACAAAATCGTTTATCAAGTTGTCAGGCCACTCAGAGCCGCTATTGTTTGGTAGCCAAATAGTAACTGTGTGGGAAAAATGATGAGAAATTGGGAAATTATGACTAATCTGTGATCGAAAAAAACAATTTCCCTCCACTGTGCCTAATAGGTAAATTATTATTCTAAGAAAATTTAACCAAATGATAGTTCATTATGTATTTGGCACAAAGTACGATGGAAATTGTTGAATGAGCGAGAGAGAATTGAATAATGCAGTGGGAATGCAATTATTGCAATGATCTTGAAGCAACTCAGCAGATAGCTTATCGAGGGGTCTTGAGGTCAAATGTTGATATAGCGAGCACTGAAAGTATCAGTTGTCTAAAATGCGTCGTAGTGTCGTCTTCGTCGTTGTTTGTCTGGTGGCCTGTTGCCGCTTTGGCGAACCGAAAATTTTCACACCTTGTGAATTGGCGACGGAATTGTCCAAACCCAAGTACAACGTGTCGTTTTGGCAAATCCCGACGTGGGTGTGTTTGGCGAATCAGATGACGGGCTACGACTCCTCCTACGCCGACGGAGTCCACTTCGGGATCTTCCGCATTTCCGGGTCCCACTGGTGCGGCAAGTGCGGCGTGTCGTGCGACAAATTCTTGGACGACGACTTGGAAGACGACATCCGCTGCGTCGTCGGCGTCATCTACAACGAGCACGACGGCTACCGCGAAGACGGCTTTTCGGGTTGGTGGTCTCGTCACGAGCGGGCCGGATGCGCCACGCCGGGGAAAGCCTTGCAGAGTCACGAGTGCAACAACAAGTGGAATTTGGAAGTGAGGGAGACGGCGAGAAATGGTTCGTCGCCAGCCGCTGTGGATTTTGAAGCCATCGAAAATGCGTCAAGGCCTGAAACTTCTTCCTGGTCATTTCTCCACGTGGTAATAGTAGCCCTGGAAATGACTTTATTTTTAATACTACTCGCACTCGCATTTCTCGGAGCTCACGGACTTTGGAACAAACGACAATTACCATTCGCCACGTTCTGCTACAAAAGGTCAGGAAATGGTTTCATAAGTGACCCACAGTGATTTACCGACTTAATTTATTTCATTGTATTCGTATCAACCATTTTCCACCAAATAAAATTTTAAAACAGTGGTCATTATTGGTGTTATCTGGCGTTGTGAACATTTGTACCTGAAACGTCATAAAACTTGTCCAAAACGTCATTCGCGAATGTTATCCTGCATATTATTGCTATTACTACCCCTAGCCGTGAATAATTCTTATTCAAAACTGCATTGAGCAACCCATTTTTTGTGGAAAGAGGAAGAACCATCAGATTCTGATACTCGATCGTCAAACGAGTGATAGTTTTTTGGGTCTCCGCTAGGGAGATGGTTACACAGCAGTCAGTCAGGTGTTGGACCCCTCTACACCCCCCCCCCCCCCCACCTTGAAAGTAAGGCTCGGCCTCTCCAAACCGCAAAAATAGTGCGAGGCCGCTGACCAGGTGTTGCATTCTCAAATTATGAGTTTATGGGCCCGCTGACCCAGGGGCCGTCACTTAAATAAAACAAATAGTGTGGGTCTGCTGTCCAGGTGTCGGAATCTCAATTTATGCGTTTATGGGCCTGTTGACCCGTGGATTCTGGATTCTACGTCCAAAAATAGTTCGATAACGACACCTAACTCGACCCCATAGCCGAAACCCTTCAAAAACGCCCTCCTGGAGCTCCTTTTTAACCCCACAGGGCCCCGTGGGTTTGGGCTATCGGACTGAAAACCTTGCTGGATAGTAAACAGAGTATTTTGCCAAAATTTCAGTTTATAAAAAACCTCATACTGCCAAAAACGGCTCGTACGGGTTCATATCAATATTCATATCAAGATCTCGCTATCACCACTTTTACAGATCCATCCATGGCTAGATGAACCAAACAGAAAAATTTTCACCATTTAATGGTCCATCTAGCCCCACCAAATCCAGTACAATGTTTGCTTTTGCCCGTAGTTCTCAATGTTAGACCTCGAATTGAAACCAAAATTGTACCGAAAGTTAATTGGCAAATATAGGTAGGTGAGAATTTATCTTTGCCCCAGGAATTTATCATAATTTATCTCAGATTCCTTTATCTACCTTACTGTTTTATTGTCTCACTTACCTTACAAAATATGAAGGTATATTATATATATATATGGCAAATTATATAACTACTTTAACTTGAATGGAAATGTAAACAAATACAGAAGCAGAAAACTAACGAGTCTGAACGTTTCTCACCAAGCGTCGTCGGCAGACTGTAATATTATTATTATTATAAGGTACCTAATAATACTATTACTAGATACTCCGGCTCGCTTTGCTCGCCTACGCACCCTGCCCTAGTGGGGGGGGGGGGGGGGGGGTGCGTAGCATCGATGGACACGTTCATAACCCTGCATCAAGGTCAACTGCTCCTTCAACATCAACTCCCCTGGCTGATCGGCCGAGCGAAGCAAGGCCCCCCCACCCCTGTCAAAGGGCTAGTGAAATCAAATTTGAAAAGTCATCCCTCAATATTAATAATTACACAGGTTTACAAAAAAAAAGGTCAATCTCAGGCGCCGAAGAAAAAACCATCAAACTCAATGTTTTTTGGGGTGCTGAATCCGAATCCGACCCCCATTTTTTCTGGTCACGTCCAAATTTTCGAGATATTGGCGATTTTTCGCTTTTTCGACCTTTTTCTGTTTTGAAAATCACAGCTAAATGTGCGGATGCCCAAAAATTCCACAAAAACTCTCTTCTTACTGGAAATTTATCGCTGATTCCGAAAATATATATGAGTTGGTGTCTAAAACAACGATAAATGTGTGATTTTGCCAAAAAATGTTGAAAAACCGTGATTTTTTCAAAACCAAAGTCACGTTTTTTGATACTTTTTACCTTCTAGCGTGAAAAAAAAATTTCCAACGAGGTCTTGTAGGTAGATTGTTTCTGCGTCGAATGGGACCAACCGTGATTCTTTACCTTCCATAATAAGGGAGCTATGATTTTTCAAAGTTTCTACCCATTTTGGCCATGTCGTAGAACATGAACTCCTGGAGTCGGCAATGCAACTTGATCACAACAAAACTTTGTTCCAAGGAATATATTGGACTCGGAGGCATCAATTTAGACCGACTCAAAGATGCTTTTATTCATCAAGAACTCAAGGACTTGCACTTGAAGCCCCGAATGACAAGCGCTAGACTCCATTCATAACGGTGTTCCTCATAGAGTTTGATGGTTTTTTCCGCGGCCCCTGAGATTGACCTTTTTTTGTAAACCTGTGTAATAGATGTAAGGCCCCCCGTCAAAGTGCTAGAGAAATCAAATTTGAAAAGTCATCCCTCAATAATTATAGAACTACCTATGTGGGTGGCCGAGCAAAGCGAGCCCCCTCTGGCAGAGAAAATGATCAGTCGTTTTGGACGTAGAATCCTTTCTTTGGGGACGGCCGAAGCCTCCCCTGGCCGGTAAAATGATCGGCCGAGTGAAGTAAGCCCCCCCCCCCCCCCCGTCAAAGTGCTAGTTAAATAAAAAAACTCACAGGAAAAAACCCGTAGGGCGCTATGGGTCTAAAATGGGGAGGGGGTAGAGTTAAGTGTCTTTTTGGACGTAGATTCCTTTTTTGGGGGACGACCTATGGAGCTTTCATGGGGCTATACGTAAATGGGATTGTTGAAGGATCCCAGGAGGTCAAATGAGGTGTGGTTTTCCGAGTAAATCCGTTTTTCGAGGTCCCACGTCTTACCAATTTTTGAAATGCTTGTTTCCATGTTTTGGAATTTTCAGTGGTTGTTTGGCCTCAATTTTTAGCATGTTGATCCGAGCCTCAGTTATGATATTGACTGCCCCAAACTGAGCCAAATGTAGTGAGAGGTCAGTTCACTCAACAAATTGCGGAAGATTCTCGAAGGAGGCTCAGCCATTCAGAATCCCAACAGAAACACTCGTTTGAGATTTACGACGGAAGGCTCGTCCTTTTTTTCCCTCCCCGCCTTCCGACTCGGGGAAATTTAAGTTGAAGAAAATGGCTGATGAGGTCTGTGCGCCTGATGCTGAGTTATGAAGACCGGGAAGGCTGAAGGCAAAGAAGGATCCTTCAAGTGTGAACACAAGATTAATGGCCGCCTCAAACTTGGCTTCACCTCAGGCAGCCCCGGAAGGGTTAATGGACCCTCATGTCGTTTTGTAAGTCATTAATTACAGGCAACTAAAAATCTTAGACTACTTTAAATTAGTTGAGAGGAGCTCCCCCATTTGCCGAGGGAAAATGTGTTAAATATTTGTTTGGGGGGAGAAAAGCCAAAGGACGACGTTGAAATTGAGCATTGACAATGTAAAACTGCGCCAGCGGAAAAATGTCCAAGGAAGGAGGTTACCTATTTTCACCACGGGCCGAAAATCGGCATTTAAAAAAAAGATTCTCAATTATGAAGGATGAGCCGCACCGATCTGTCAATCAACAATTCGTCGTTTATCTGGAGGTCACAATAGGGTGTTTGAATCAATTTCGCGTAGGTAGTTTCCAGCTTTATGCCAATGTTAGCAACTTTTAGCTCTTTCTTTGGCTCTTTAAGTCGTTTAAACAACATGTTTCAGAGATCGAAATGGGTCACATTTCGTTTTTGGAATCTAGACGTCTTGAAACGTATAATTATACAGAAAAGTATCATTGAGACTCTAATAATAAATCATTGGCTTTGAATGATTAATCATTGGTTGGTCAATAATATATCATTGAGTGTCTAATGATATATTATTGAAGTTAATGATTATTTTATGGTAGAATATCATTGAGGCGACTAAATCATTGAGGAGAATCATTGAGTTGTAAGTGATAATCATTGAGCTTTGGCGGTATCATTGAGGAGAATCATTGAGCTGTAAGTAATAATCATTGAGCTATGGTGGTATCATTAAGGTGAATCATTGGTCATGAGTGATAATTATTGGCCAGGTTTTGGTCTCATTAGTGATTAATCATTAATAATTAATGTTAACTAACTAAATCATCGGCAACTGTTTTAGTAGCTAAACACCTATATACTTAACATAGGTTTCACAAAATGTTTAAATATCATTGAAACATTTATTACAGTGCAGTTACACACAATACATTTAGCACACACCATAAAACCAGAGATGAAAAATTTTCCTCGGTATAATTAAATTATTGGCCAGAAAATTTTTCTTGCCGAGCTGGCCAACCGGCCCGCTGTTCCCGCCCTATCGCTCTAGTGATGGGCAAAACGACTGATTTAGGTAATCGAATGCTGAGTGTTCGAATGATTTCGATAATCGAATGATCATCCAAATAAATTTGCACGAAAATCGACCTATTCCAATAATTGGAGTTCAGGATCGGCATCGTGAGAAGTTCGTGAATTCGTGTCTTAAGACGCCAGTTTCTCTGTTACCAAAAAATCCAAAATTTGGACCCATAATTTAATTATTCGAATACCTACTTGAAATCTCGCATTCGGACATCCGAACGATTTCAATAATCGAATGCCGCATTCGATTCTGCATTCGAATGTTCCACCACTACTTGCCTCGTAACGGTTTTCCCTTGTGTTCACTCTACTGTTGCTCTCTGTTACTCTGTGCTGTTGATTCGCCGCGGTAACCTGTGATTAATAATTAATTATTACTTCCACCAGTGGTCATGTTCGATTCCGCGAATCTTTTAAAAGTGAATGAAACGAGTGCATGTTAGTGCAATTTATTAATGAGAACGGAAAGCCCACCGGTGTCGCCTTCCTGGTCTGGGTACCTGTCCCTGGGTACTAAGGCCCTGCTCAATAAAGAATGCCAGATATGGTAGCCGAAGTTCGACGCCAGACGAATGAAGAAAATAATGAAGGAAGACCAGGGTTCCTGGGGGCTTAGTGGTGAAAATATTGGCATTTGGAGGTAAGTCCTTTGTTTCGCGCGCCCTTTTCTCATTGCACAACAATATGGTGGCCATCCCTTGCTTACCTATTTCACACACATTGGATAGGGCTCAAAATTTGACTTATACTTACGTTTCAAAGGGTCTAGATTCCAAAACCAAAATGTCGGTCCGTCCGTCCAGGCCGTTTTGGCCAGTAGGAATTTTTTTACAAATTTGTAAATTTGTAGATTTATCTGAAATTTTGACTAAATACTTGGTTTACCATCTAGTTGTGACCGCAAGGTTTTCAGCCCGATCGCCCAAACCCGTGGGGCGCTATGTGGCTAAAATGGGGCTACGGGAGGGGTTATTTGAAGGCTTTTGGCTATGGGATCGAGTTAGGTGTCGTTTTCGAAGTATTTTTGGACTAGAATCCATTTTAGGGGGTCCTGGAACGATCCGATTTCACTGTGGCGATCTATAGGGCTTTCATGGGGTTACAAATGGGATTTTTGAAGGGTCCCAGGAAGTCAAATATTTTCCGAGTAAAAACATGGGTATACCTTCCTATTTTGAAAATCTTTTTTTTTTGCAATGTTTTCAACAACAAAATTTTATTGACAAAACTTATTTTCACACAAGTAACCAATATCAAAGAATAATAGACCCTTGTGTAAAATTTGCAGCGTTTTAAAAATAATTTCGTTCCTTTCTTGGCGCCCCATTCAATATCAGGGGAAGCCATCCCTAAAATGCATTTATCGAACAAATTTTCTTTCTTTCCTCTTATATTTGATTATGTGTCTTGATTTATTATTACTTAATAAATCATAAGGCTAATATTAACCCTGTAAAGTCTTATTAGCACTATGATGAAATTTAAAATTGAATTTTGGCGTTGACTACCTGTGTAATAAACTTTATATGATTGTATATATTCTAGGGCGAATTGAAATGAATGCGCAGTCCTAGACCAAGGAGAGGTACGGGGTCCTCGTCTTGGACCGCAAGTCCAGGCGGGAATTGAAGAGGAAGAAGGACGGCATGCTCGACAGCAGCAGCAGCAGCAGCTCGAATGGAGAGTAATCGGCTAATGAAGCTTCTGCTTCTGAGGTATGGAAATTAAAATTTAATTTATAATTTAATTATAATGCCATACAGGCCAGTGGGCTCTTCACGGACCACTGACTGCAGTCCAATGTTGGTATCATGTACTCTCCAATTATAACATAGGTATTCTATTAGAGAGAAGTAGTATTCTCAAGTGTGCATTATTCTTTTTACTTTAGCCAAACTCATGTGATGAAGCTGCTGCTATGCCCAGTACAATTTATGATCTGAAGAATGGGTCCTCAGCTGCAGAAACCGTAAGTATACTTCCTACATAGTGAAATTCAAAATTGTTTAATTGAAAACGAAATTAATTTTAACAAGAGTATTATTCTGTTACAGAAGCAGAGCTCCAACAGCACACTCATTTTAGGAGGGAGGAGTAGTTATGTACTGACTTACTTGCCGCAGCCCAGTGCAAGCCCCCACAACCCCCCTCTCCACCACAAACTCACCCCTACATTAAACAGGTTATATTTCCTTCTTATTCACGGTTACTTACTGTTAAAATATGTTCAAATAATAAGTTACAAATAAAGTCCATAGATTAAAATGTACTTAACTGCATTAAGAATTCTTCAGCTGACGAAGTAACTACTAGTAGTTACTTAGTATTGTTCGTTTTCATCAAATAAACAGATGAGTTTTGAATGTATAAAAGTTGCCTTGTTATTAATAATTTGAACCCTTCCTCTATCAATGGTTTATCGTTGGAGGTTCTAATGATATTATCATTACAGTTTCACCAGTGATAAATCATTGAGTAGGTACCTAACCAATAATTATTATTGGTCAATGATAAATTAGCGAATACTTTTCAGTTAGTGATTATATCATTGGTGATGATTAAATAATATCATCACCAATGATATAATCACTTACTGAAAAAATCATTCGCCAATTTATCATTGACCAATAATAATTCAATGATTATATTGCACCAATAATTTAATCATTGCCAATGATAAAATCATTGCCAATGATAAAATCATTGCCAATGATAAAATCATTACCAATGATAAAATCATTCGCCAATTTATCACTGACCAATGATTTTCGCTCAATGATTCTCAATGATATTTTTCTGTAAGGGAATGTCGAATTTGGAGGCCGGTTTTCGACCTCCGTCGTGATAACAGAGGTGTATCTTTCCAAGATTTATAAACCTAAACCGCTGCAAATTTTACACAAGGGTTTATTATTCTTTGATGCAGGTTACATGTCCAAATATTAATTCTGTGTCAACAAAAAAACATTGAAGGCATTTTTGGTTTATTATTCTTGGAATAATACACCTATGTTTTCGCGACGGGGGTCGACGACTCCGATCGGGCTCAAAATTTGACATTATCCGTTTCAAGAGGTCTACATTCTAAATCCGAAATGTCCGTCCGCCGTCCGCCGTCCAGGCCCTTTTTGGGCAGTAGGAATTTTTTTAAATATCTGAAATTTCGGCAAAATACTTGGTTTACCATCTAGTTGTGCCCGCAAGGTTTTCAGTCCGATCGCCCAAACCCGTGGGGCGCTATGGGGCTATAATGGGGCTACGGGAGGGGTTTTTTGAAGGCTTTCAGCTATGGGATCGAGTTAGGTGTCGTTTTCGAAGTATTTTTGGACGTAGAATCCATTTTTTGGGGTCGGAACGATCCGATTTAACTGGGGCGATCTTTAGGGCATTCGTGGGGCTAAAAATCGGATTTATGAAGGATCCCAGGATGTTAAATATTTTTCGAGTAAAAAATACAGCATTTTTGAAAAAGACACATTTTTGAACAATAAATCCAACAAAAAAATTTTTTTTGAGATAAAAATCCAAAAAAAATTTTTTTTTTAAATTATTTCATTGACAGAATTAAATTTCTGCACAAGTAACGTATATAAAAGAATAATAAACCCTTGTGTAAAATTTGCAGCGTTTTTTTTTTTTTTTTTTTTTTTCAAAACTTTTTTTTTTTACTCGGAAGATATTTGACCTCATGGGAGTTTTCAAAAATCCATTTTGTAGCCCCACGAAAGCCCTATAGATCGCCACAGTGAAATCGCATCGTTCCGGGACCCCAAAAAATGGATTCTACGTCCAAAAATACTTCGAAAACGACACCTAACTCGATCCCATAGCTAAAAGCCTTAAAAAAACCCTCTCGTAGCCCCATTTTAGCCCCAATAGCGCCCCACGGGTTTGGGCGATCGGACTGAAAACCTTGCGAGCACAACTAGATGCTAAACCGAAAACATAGGTGTATAATTATTATTATTACCTCGTCAGTAGTATCGGAATAGGATCCAACGAAAAATCTCAATCTTTTGCCGAGCTTTCGAAGCATATATTTTCTTCTTCAGGGCCTACACAGAACAATTATGTCACATTAGGGCAGTATATGTATGAGTAAATATCTAAATAACCCAAGGCTACTTACTCAGAATGGATTTATCGTGTAGAATTTACAACGATGTCAAGATTTGTATGAAACCAGGATACACTGCAGAAATTATAAACAGGTAGGTAAGTATTTAAGAATTTAGGTAGGTAGGTATTAGATTTAAGTTAGGTATAAGCTCAATATCAGGTTTACGCAAGAATGGTGTAATTAAGAGATAAATCCACATGCAGAAGAGCCACTCACCCAGTTTGAGTAGTGTTATTTATAATTGGTATTATTATTTCAAAGAGGAAATTCAATTTAAACATCATAAATTGCAGCAATCAACAGCAGGAGCAAATCTTGTGATAACTATAAAAGTGATAACAGATAACAGCTTATTTTCCAATTATGGAGGACATATTTAACAACAACAACATTATTTTTTAACGATGATTAGAATCACTCTATTAAACTGAAGACTAGAAATCACTTCTAATTTATTGATGAGGACAAATTTCTAACAGTCAGATGAATCACAGCCGGAAGGTAGGTGGGAAACGCCGCAGGTAGGTAGGTAACTCAGGAGTCAGTCTGGATCTTGCAGATCGCCAAAATGCCAGAATAAACCGAACTCAGTCCAGAGGTGTCCGTCCGCTTATTACAAGCAGTTGGGGTCATAAGGGATGGTGCCACAGTACGAGCCCAGCCTGAGTGACGCTTCTACTCTATTCTGTGGTTTTTTGGGTCCCAGAACGATCCGATTCCACTGTGGCGATCTATAGGGCTTTCATGAGTCTACAAATGGGATTTCTGAAGGATCCCAGGAAATCAAATATTTTTCAAGTAAAAAAAAAAAAAAAAAAAAAAAAAAAAAAAATTTGAAAAAATCAAAAAAGATCTTTTTTTTTATTGACATTAAATTTCTGAACAAGTAACCTATATCGAAGAATAATAAACCTTTGTGTAAAATGTGCAGGGTTTTTGGTATGCAGCGTAGGTATGACCAAGTTTGCTGCTTCCAAATCCTTGTGCTGAATGCTTGGAGTTCGAAAAACGGCGAAATTTTCAGTTTTTTTCCGTCATTGTATAATTCAGTTTTTGGCATAAAAATACCGAAAAAGTCGTTGTATAATTTTTTATTCGTATAATTTGTATAATTTTTTAATTTGTATAATTTGTATAATTTTTTATTCGCTACAAGATTTGATCTTGTCCACTTTAAAAAATTATACAACGATTTTTCGGTATTTTTATGCCAAAAACTGAATTTTGAGCGCAACGGCAGCTTCGTACGTAGTTCCAATAGTTCCCGAGATACACCTCTTCAAACATTGGCCGTTTTCCCAAAATGTTAGAAATCGTGGTTTTAGCTGTCTTCCTTACGCCTAGTCTAGCAAATGGGCTGATCCAACTTTGAGTTACGAATTCTTTATTCAAATCCAAGGTAACAAGCCAAAACAAACAAACAAAAACAAAAACACAAAACAAACAAAACCGAAACGAAAACAAGAACAAGAAACCCGACGGCCCGCGTTTGAACCACAGCGTTTCTGCCCTGCTGCCTGGCTGCCTAATGCTATTCTGGGCGGCGCGCCGCCGTCCTCTTGTCACGGGTCCGAAAGAAGGAGGCTCATGTGGAACTGTCCAAGCTGAGCTGAACAGCTGCACCACCCTCGAAGCCCAGCAGGATGTCAGCGCACCTCCAGCGTGTAAGCTGCTTGCTCGAAGAACTCCGAAGGCCAGTCGAGCACGTACCCATTCGCGAGCTTTGCTCTGGTGCCGTCCCCAGATTTCAGAGAGCCTCTCCGCCAGAACCTTGATGAATGCTCTCGCCTGCGGAGCCCGCAAACCATCCACCGAGCACACCAATGGCGTGAATGATTCCAACTTTGAGTGTATTATGCTTTCTAAGAGCTAATTTGTTAAGTGCATAAGTAAAATTATCCCTTTGTGAAAGAAGTAATTGTAATTAAAAAAGTTTTTGTTGTTTTTCATCTTTTTTTTTTTTTTTTTTTTAAATCAGAGAATCTTCCGGGATTGCAACTCCTTGGTACCCACTTGCAACCCCACTGGGTACCTCGAGCTTTCCCCACATCTCCCAAAAATAGATCTTACCACCATCTTCACCAGGTTTCATACTGAACACAAGAAGAGAGCAGCTCGCCAGGACGGAACAACCGAGGTTGGCTGGTTCGTAGCACCTGCAGCCGCATCGAAAAGTTTAAACTTAACGTTAACGCTCGATGAGGTTGTAAAGCGTTTTGTTCCGGCGTTGTACTCTTTTTCCAAATTACGATATCTCCCCCTCGAGAGTTTTTTTTTTTTTTTCTCTGCGAGATTAAGGATTAACATCTTAATTTCTGGAAGGAAGCAAGAGAACAATGAGCAAGAGGAGTGTTTATTGTCGATGGTGAGTCCACCCTGCTGTAATTTCTATAATAATAACCGGGCCCCCTTTTTCCCACCGTTTTCACCGGTGAGAATTATTATTATTCGCTGGAGTTGAAAAGATAAAAGAACAATTTAGAGGGTGTAGGTTGGAGAAAACGGTTTCATTAATTTGGGAAAGCTTTGTGAAGGGTGGGGAAGGGAGAGATAAGAGCCCTACATCACCTAGCTAGGCCTGGGGGATACGGGAGGTAGTTTAAAGAGTTAAGAAAATTAGGTTGGGGGCGGAACGGCGGGTAGTTATGGGGGATAAGGCGGATCGGACAATAGTACTCAAGGAAAACCTCCCTTTTCGCCTTCTGCAGGACGAGGAGAGTCTTTGTCTTTCGGAGCTTCCGCGAGGTTGCTGAGGGTACCGCCGCTTTTGTCTTTTCGAAAGGAAACCCGCCCAGGAAAGGAGCGGTTTCTCCCTGTTCTTCACATCTTCCCCTCTCCCTTCATTTCCCCTTGAACCACCTTTTATCCCCGCGGGCGCCCCTATTTCCCCTGTAGAGGATTGAGTGAGGGGGGGGGGGGGGGGGGGCTAACTGAATAAAGCGACAGACAACTTTTCGCTTCAACAACACCCTGGCAATAGAACAAAAGCCCTTCACAGGCGAAACCAGTGAGAGGAAATTTTTCCGCTGCCGCAGTTTTACGCAAAAGTGATCATTTTGTTAGCCAAAAAGGAACAGCTACGCAGGACTCCAACTCTCGATTGACGCTAATCGTGTTACCGTTTCAATGCCGCCATCGGAATTTTTGAACATGGCTTTTCCCCTGACAAATTTTGACAAATTACGCAATTTTGTACATATGGCGTTTTTCCCATTTCCCGAACTCGCGAATCTTCGGAGAGAAATTGGAAACCAGCTGCATTTTGGTTTATTATTCTTGGAATAAGGAGGTCGGAGGTCGACGACTCGGATCGGCCTCAAAATTTGACATTATCCGTTTCAAGAGGTCTAAATTCCAAAAACGAAATCTCCGTCCGCCGTCCGGGCCGTTTTGGGCAGTAGGAATTTTTTTTTTTAAATCTGAAATTTTGACGAAATCCTCGGTGTACCATCTAGTTGTGCCAGCAAGGTTTTCAGCCCGATCGCCCAAACCCGTTGGGCGCTATGGGGCTAAAATGGGCCTACGGGATGGATTTTTTAAGGCTTTTGGCTATGGGATCGAGTTAGATGTCGTTTTCGAAGTATTTTTGGACGTAGAATCCATTTTTTGGGGTCCCGGAACGATCCTATTTCACTGTGGCGATCTATAGGGCTTTCATGGGGCTACAAATGTGATTTTTTATGGATCCCAGGAGGTCAAATATTTTTCAAGTAAAAAACAACAAAATTTTGAAAAAAACATTTTTTGAAAAAGAAATCAAAAAAGTTTTATTTTATTTTTTCCATCAACACAGAAATAATTACTGCATAAGTAACCTATATCAAAGAATAATTACCCCTTGTGTAAAATTTGCAGCGTTTTTCTTTCTCATTGCTGGATACTTTTCGTCAAAAAAGCAAGGTGCTTTCAAAATGGCGTAGTGGGGCAGATTGATACGTATCAAAGTGCCCCACCCAAGTGTATCAATGAACCCCACACAAGAGCATCAATATACCCCTTTGCTCTTGAGTGGTTTGCCTATATGTAGGTATCTACCAATTTGAAAGAAGCTATAATAATATTATAATATTAATAATATTATATTTGCTTATTATAGCAAAATTTGCTATATTTAATATAATATTATTTGACTAAAATATGCATGTGTACCTGTAAGTGTGTGTGTGTCTGTTTGTTGTGGTCTGTAAACTGGTTAAGTAAATCATGTTTCGTTATAGTTCTAGATGTCAAAAAATGGTTCGCAAGTACAAAAAAAAACTGCAAATTTTACACAGGGGTTTATTATTCTTCGATATAGGTTACTTGTGCAAAACGCAATTCTGTCAATAAAAGAAATAGAAAAAAAAATATGTGGGACCTCGAAAAATGGATTATGCGTCCAAAATTACTTGGAAAATATTTGATCTCCTGGGATACCTACTTTTAAAATCCCATTTGTAACCCCTTGTGAGCCCAATTGATCCCCAGGGTGAAATCGAATCGTTCTGGGACCCCCAAAAAAGGATTCTACGTCCAAAAATACTTCGAAAACAACACCAAACTCGACCCCAGAGCCGAAATCCTTCAAAAAATGCCCTCCCGTGGCCCCTTTTTAGCCCCGCAGATTTGGGTGATCGGGCTGAAAAACCTTGCGGGACAACTAGATGGTAACGGACATGTCGTTTTTGGATTCTAGACATCTTGAAACGGGTTATGGCAAATTTTGAGACTGATCTGCATTTTCGACCTCCGTCGCGATTACATAGGTGTGTTATTTCGAGAGTAATAAACCAAAACCAGCAGGAGCGACATTGATGAACCTGCAATGTCTTCTGCAGTCCAAGCTGTAACTGAAGGGTTGATGTTCTTACGTAAGGCGGCTGCATTTTATAAAAAATTGATGAAGAAGGTGTAAGTTTATTTCCCTTGATAACTTGAGAGGTGCAAAATGTTATTTTGAAGTAGCTGTACGAAAGAGGTTTGTCAAGATTGTTATACGCTTCATAATTGTATCAATGTATCCCACCGTGTATCAAACTGCCCCACGGCCCGTATCACATATGGGGCACATTGATACAAATGACTTTTTCCAAAAAACCTCAACATGGGGTACTTAGCTTTTAGCTAAAATGTTCCCCATTTTCCCCGGTTTCTATGAAACATACTTAAAGTGTTAACAACAAGAACGTTCCCAAAATCCGTCCGATTAAAAACTACTGGCTTCCCAAAAATAAGTGTATCAATGTGCCCCACTTTCCCCTACACAGCACAAAGCCTGATGGCTGCATTCAATGCAGTGCATTGATAATCTGGGTGAGTTTAACAATCACCTTCCAAGTAAGCTTCTGAAGTACCTGGCCTGTAATTAGGTCATATCCAGGCGCCTTCTTCGGGTCAATATCATTTTTTATTGTCATCTGCACTTGATGGACAACTCTTTCGATATTTGTATAATATACAATCATATATTATTATGATTGATTATAAAAAACCTACTCATAAGGTTCATGTTGCATTCGCGAAACTTATCAGGCGGTTATGTAGTAGGTAGGTACGTCAAGAAGGGCTGTCAGTAAATTTGACACCCCCTCACTCCACCACCTCTCGCCATGACAGCATCCTGCCGGGAGGAAGTTTTGAGGTTTTCCTGATGGATCGACCAAAAGGAGGATGCGGATGCCGAGCACATGTTCACAAAACATTACTCGGAGATTGACTACCCCTCCTCCACACCCCTCCCGCCGCCGTACGAGGGGTCTTTAATCTCCCCCCCCCCCTTTCCATCAACACACCACAGACCGATTGAAGCCGTGCGGATGTTTCTAAATTAACTTGATTACTCATTTCTAGCTAATACCTTTCGTTCCCATGAACGTGTCACATGTTCTCGCCTGTATTGCTGAAACTTGGCTGATGGCAGCACTTAGCCTCTTCCCACCCCTCGCCGGTTTTCGCCTACTTATAGCCCCCTCCACTAACTCACGCCCTCCTCTCTAATGGTTATTGCTTCCCAATATCCTCCCTTAGGGGCCACCTGATCCCTTCAACATCACCACTAACGTCTGTGTATTATCATATTCTTTTACGACTTTTTTTTTTGTGAGTGTGTGTTTAGGGCATTGAAGAGTTTGTCGATTCAGAAGAGGGAATTTCATAAATCGTTATTTTGAGAAAGCTGTCAGTGTCTCTGTCAGTGTCTCTAGGTGTTCGCCCTAAGTTAAAGTTTAGGTTGAGGTTATTTGCAGGTTTTGTCAGATCCTGAATGTTCTGAGGTTTTCAAAACATGTTTTACCGAAATTTTCAACCCTTTACTGTGTAGGTACTTCAGGTGGATCTTGTCACGACTGACTTCTCTAAGGCATTCGACAGGCTCCCCCACAGCACAATTCTTGACGTGCTCTCTTCCCTGGGCGTTTTTGGGGCGCTTCACGCATGGGTCGCCAGCTACCTCTCTGCCAGACGGCTTTCAGTGCGCATTAATGCCGTAATCTCCCGCTCCTTCCCCGCTACCTCTGGGGTTCCTCAGGGCTCGCACCTTGGTCCCCTTCTCTTCAACTTGGTGATCAACGGAGTATGTTCCTTCCTTCATCGCACCCACTTCTTGATCTATGCCGACGACCTGAAGCTCTTCATCACTATACGGGACCCCTCAGACTGCCGCCTCCTTCAGCAAGACCTCGATGCCCTTTCTCTGTGGTGTGACTTCAACGGCCTAGCCCTTAACCCTTCTAAATGTTCAACTATCTCTTTTTACCGTGCTCACTATCCGGTCCTCCACACCTACTCAATCAATGGGGTTGCCCTTCCTCGCTTGGCCAGTATTGTCGATCTTGGCGTGCACCTGGACTCCCAGCTCTCCTTCTCCGACCATATAGATCGGGTTGCCGCTCGCGGCTTGCGCATGCTTGGTTTCGTAAAGCGTAACACCAGAGAGTCCTCACATGCTCCTGCCTTAGTGGCTCTCTACAAGACCCTCGTGCAGCCAATCCTGGAATATGCGTCGGTCATCTGGAGCCCGCATTACGAATGCCACGTTATTCAGATTGAACGCGTTTTCAGGGCCTTCCTCCGATACCTCGCCTACAAGCTTTCTATTCCCCGTGAGAACCTGAACTACGATGTGCTCTCTCGCCGATATGGCCTGCTGTCTCCTCGTGACCGTCGCTTGTGCGCTGACGTTTCGTTCTTTCATGGTCTGCTGTCGGGCCGGATCGATTCTCCTGATCTACTTGCTCGAATCGGTTTTCTCGTGCCCCGTCCATCATCCCGTACAGTCTTACCCTTTGCCGTCCCCTTCTCCTCTACCAACTACTTATATCACCGCCCCTTCTGTCGAATTCCTCGTGAAGTTAATCTCCTCTCCACGTCCCCTCCCTTCATCGATATCCTTTCCTCTCCCCTCTCCTCCGTTAAATCTCAACTTTTCCGTCACCTCTTCCTTAATCCGTCACCATATAATCAGTGATAGGCGCGTGTGCTATTGGTCCTATTATAATATAATTGTGATGTGAACACTTTTTTGTAAGTGGGCTCGCCCGTTTTTCATTAAATAAATAAATAAATAAATAAATAAATAAAAGTGCACGTCAAGTGACCATCACTTTTAGCCTTGGGTAGGGTCTAGGGCATCCATTACAGCTTTACAGCGTTTACTGAGCTTTTGGTTTATTATTCTTGAAACAATACACCTATGTAATCGCGACGAAGGTAAGCGACTCGGATCAGCCTCAAAATTTGACATTATTCATTTTAAGAGGTCTACATTCTAAATCCGAGGCCGTCCAGGCCGTTTTGGGCAGTAGGAATTTATTTTTAAATCTGAAATTTTGATAAAATACTCGGTTTACTAGTTGTGCCCGCAAGGTAGAAAATCTCAAATAAATTTGAGGCTTGTCCGACTGAAAGGGATGAGAGTCCCATCGCATTGGCAAGATTGGCTTATTATTCAGGGAAAGTGTATTTTGATTTCGAATTTTGACATACCTACTTTTCAAGATGATATCTATACATTGTGTAGATTCCAAAAACGAAATGTCCTTCCACCGTCCGAGCAATTTTTGACAGTAGGAATTTTCTTAAAAATGAGAAATTTTGTCAAAATACCGGTCGACCATTTAGTTGTGCTCCCAAGGGTTTCTCAGCCCGATCGCCCATCGCCGTCGGGCTCTGTGGGGCTAAAAATGGCTTCGTGAGAGGGTTTTCGCAGGTTTTCGAGTTATGATATCGAGTGGGGCGTCGTTTTCTTCGTATTTTTGAACGTAGAATCCATTTTTTGGGGTCACAGAACCATCGGGTGTGGATTTATAGGGCTTTTGAAGGATGTTAGGAAGTCGAATGAGGTGTAGAAGGGGCTAATTTTGGACGCATAATAATTATTATTATACTCTGAGAAATGAATTATTCATTTCTTAGAGTACTACATCAGTCCACAATAACTGTCAGAATTTAGAAAAGTGTTTTCTTTAAAAAAAATTTTTTTTTTAAGAAAACACTTTTCTAAATTCCGAAGACAACTTTTTTTCTTTTTTTTTTATTGTTCAAAAATATTTTTCTAGTGACACAGAATTAATTTTTGCACAATTATCCTATATCAAAGAATAATAATAATTATTATATTATATTCAAAAACGCTGAAAATTTTACACAAGGGCTAATAATTATTATTAGCCCTTGTGTAAAATTTTCAGCCTTTTTGAAATCGTTAGAAACCAGAAAAAGCATGAGAAAACGTAAGTGGGCGCACACAATCACTCTCAACAGATAAGTAGTACCTATTTTGAAATTGAAACATACTTACCAGAAAACTGTTTTGTATCCTACCCACTGGTTCAACATTTAATGGCAAATTTATTAGAAATAATTAACTACGTTATGCGACACCGATTATCCTCGTTTTGCGAGAGCAGAATATTTTCATAATGCGGTGGCTGCGGTGCTTCTTTAATGGCTCAGTAGAGCGCGCTGTTGTCGAGGGCCCGTTGTGTACCGAACGTTGAGTTTTCAGCTTAATCTCATGGGGCGCTATGGGGCTACAGGAGGGTTGTTTGGAGGCTTTAGTCTATGGGATCGAGTTAGGTGTCGTTTTCGAAGTATGTTTGGACGTATGTACCTATAATTCATTTTACAAACAAAAAAATTTGAAAAAACATTTTTCAAAAAACTTTTTTCCATTGCCACAGAATTAATTTTCGGACAAGTTACCTATATCGAAGAATAATAAACCCTTGTGTAAAATTTGCAGCATTTTTCTAAACCTATGCACGGTATTTAATGAAGGGAACAGTACCTAATTACAACCTAACCTGTTCCCTTCAGAATAGACTTCAAGGTGAAAAATGGCCCTATTATGAAAATGAAAACCTTTTTATTTGGGATCGACAGATGAGTAGGTTGGTACCTAACAACTTCATATTTTATTACCTTCACAAAATTGGTGTAGGTAAAAATATTTAATATTTTCCGAAACATCACAGAATGGACAGGAGAATACGACCTACCTATTTTATTTTTTCTAACCCCAGACATCATCAGATCAAAGTGATAGGTATCACGCATTTTTAGGAACGCAAAGACTTTATTAGTTAGTAATAGTGACGATTTGAAAACAAGGACGAAACAGGCCTGATGGCGGTGTTGATAACAGGGGGAGAGCATCTCCTCTATTGGCCGCCGTGAGCGCTGGTGCCGCGACACTGCAATCTCCATCTCCTAACTTTTGGCAACACTGTCCCTCGAGCTTGTCCTCAACGCAGCACCCATAGGGATGTTGGATACTTCTAAAGTATCGATACAGTATCGTATCGATACATCCAGACAGTATCTAAAAGTATCGATACGATACTTTCAATAAAGTATCGGTATCGAAGTATCGATACTTTTCAAAAACGCCTGCAAATTTTTAGTCAAGGGTTTATTATTCTTTGATATGGGTTACTTGTGCAAAAATTAATTCTGTCTCAATGAAACATTTTTGAAAAAAAGGTTTTTCTTTTCAAATTTTTTATTTTTTACTCAGAAAATATTTGACCTCCTGAGATCCTTCAAAAATCCCTTTTGTAGCCCCCTGAAAGCCCTTTACATCCCCACAGTGAAATTGGATCCTTCTGGGACCCCCAAAAATATACTCTACGACGTAGAGTATACGTCCAAAAATACTTCGAAAACGACACCCAACTCGAACTCATAGCCAAACGCCTTAAAAAAAAACACTTTCAATTGCCCCATTTTAGCCCCATAGCGCCCCACGGGTTTGGACGATCGGACTGAAAACCTTGCTCCAAGCCTCGGGGGGGTAGATAAAGGTAGCAAAAAGGGGAACATTCCCTCGTTTGGTGTAGCTGTGGCCACACTAATTTCTACTGTGATGAGTGAGTTGGGTTTGTTGGTTGGGCCAACATTTTGGTGGTCCGCCCTTGATCGAGGACGGCTTATTCTTCTGATATGAGAGCTGGAGCAGCTCCAGGAGGTGGTGGTAGGTACCTACATCAACTTTCTTCAATTGCTGGTCAAGTTAGAGGTACTGTCAACTACCTATATGCCGTAAGTTTTGAATCTGATGAAATGTGAGGGATAAAAAAAGTATCGGCGCCGATACCGGAAAAAAAGTATCGATACTACGATATGTATCGGGAGCAAAAAGTATCGATATGTATCGATATGTATCGAATTTCTTTTTTTGAAAAGTATCGATACTTAAAAGTATCGATACTTTTTCAACATCCCTAAGCACCCATTTTCAATAAATTTTTCAACGTCTGTTTTGAGTCCGTCCTTCTGTAAGTAATATTTTGGGGATAGATTAAATGTGACCCGATTTTCCTGCATTTTTCTTCACTGTAAAAGGTTCGTTATCGATGGTTTTATTCGTAAACTCCGGGAAATGGTCAATTCGGTCGGTAAGTTAGAAAATCGACCGGTGGTGAAATCCTTGGGGTCAAAACCCACTTGTTGACGATGGAAACTACGTGTAGATATTTTTCGGGTGATTTGTTTATGATACTTATTAATGATTTATGGATTTTGAGCTTCAATTTGGTTCGCATATTCGCTCGGTAGTCGTGTTAGGTATTCATTTTCCGATGACACCAGGTGTATTTTTTTTCTTCTCAATGTTCCAAAGCAGTAACTGATCTGAGAGGAGATCATGGCCGCCGCCGTAATGGTGAATTATTTTTGTTTTTTCCTTACTTATTGAAATTATTCGGTATTCTGAAATTTTATCAGTTTATCAAAACTCGAGTATGTAGCGTTGCAGCTGGTCAGAATCTCCCGACGAAGCTCCCGCTTCAAATTTGGTTTGTTTATTGTCTTGACTAGAGAGAAGGTTTGCACTCGGCGGTTTCTCTAACTAGTCCATGTTTTAATATTCTTGGGCTGGTGTTTTGCCTCATGATTGGCAAGGTTTTCAGCCCGTTCGCCCGAACCCGTGGGGCTAAATGGGGCTACGGAAGGGGTTTTGAAGACTTTTGGCTATGGGATCGAGTTAGGTGTCGTTTTCGAAGTATTTTTGATCGTAGAATCCAACTTTTTGGGGTTCCGGAACGTTCCGATTTCACCGTGGGGATCTGAATCGATCCCGTAGCCAAAAGCCTTCAAAAAACGCCTCCCTTAGCCCCATAGCGCCCAACGGGTTTGGGCGATCGGGCTGAAATGGGGCTCCGGGTGGGTTTTTTGAAGGCTTTTGGCTATGGGATCGATTCAGGTGTCGTTTTCAATGTATTTTTGGACGTAGAATCCATTTTTTAGGGCCCCGCAATGATTCAATTTCACTGTTGCGATCTGTAGGGCTTTCATGGGGCTAAAAATTGGATTTTTGAATGGATCCCAAGAGGACAAATATTTTTCAAGTAAGTAAAAAACAAAAAAACAACTTTTTGTTTGAAATATGAAATTCCAAAAAAAAAGTTTTTTACATTAAAAAAAAAGTTAATTATTAACTTAAATTTCTGCACAAGTAACTTAGGTATATCAAAGAATAATAAACCCTTGTGTAAAATTTGCAGCGTTTTTGGTTTGTTTATATTATAATATCATTTTCTGCAGTTGAAGGCAGTAGGATTTTTTTTTTTTTTTTTTTTTTTTTTTTAATCCAGAAATTTTGTCATAATACCACCGAGTTCCTCAACTGCGCTTTTCAGTCCAATCGTTCAACCCGTGGGGCTATAAAAGGGCTATGGGAGGGCTTTTTTATGGTTTTCGAATAAGGGGGCTCTAATGATGTCAGGATGGTTTTCGTTCGTAGGTTATCGTTTTCGAATGATTTTGGATGATGATGATAGGTGTCTATGCAATCGCCACGGAGGTCGACGACTCTGATTGGCCTCAAAATTTGACATTATCCGTTTCAAGAAGTCTAGATTCCAAAACCGAAATGTCCGTCCGGGCCGTTTTGGGCACTAGGTAGGATTTTTTTTGGTTTATTATTCTTGGAATAATACACCTATGTTTTCGCGACGCGGGTCGACGACTCCGATCGGGCTCAAAATTTGACATTATCCGTTTCAAGTGGTCTACATTCTAAATCCGAAATGTCCGTCCGCCGTCCAGGCCGTTTTGGGCAGTAGGAATTTTTTAAAAAATCTGAAATTTCGACAAAATACTAGGTTTACCATCTAGTTGTGCCCGCAAGGTTTTCAGTCCGATCGCCCAAACCCGTGGGGCGCTATGGGGCTATAATGGGGCTACGGGAGGGGTTTTTTGAAGGCTTTTAGCTACGGGATCGAGTTAGGTGTCGTTTTCGAAGTATTTTTGGACGTAGAATCCATTTTTTGGGGTCCCGGAACGATCCGATTTCACTGGGGCGATCTTTAGGGCATTCGTGGGGCTAAAAATGGGATTTTTGAAGGATCCCAGGATGTTAAATATTTTTCGAGTTAAAAATACGGAATTTTGGAAAAAAACACATTTTTGAACAAAAAATCAAAAAAAAAAATTTTTTTTTGAGATAAAAATCCAAAAAAAATTTTTTTTTAATTTTTTCATTGACAGAATTAAATTTCTGCACAAGTAACGTATATCAAAGAATAATAAACCCTTGTGTAAAATTTGCAGCGTTTTTTAAATCTGAAATTTTGACAAAATACCTACTTGGTTTACCATCTAGTTGTGCCCGCTAGGTTTTCAGTCCAATCTCCCAAACCTATGGGGCGACGGGAGGGGTTTTTGCAGGCTTTTGGCTATGAGATCGCGTTAGGTGTCGTTTTCGAGGTATTTTTGGACGTAGAATCCATTTTTGGGGGGTCCCGGAACGATCAGATTTCACTGTTGCGATCTATAGGGCTTTCATGGGGCTACAAATGAGATTTTTGAAAAATCCCAGGTGTTCGAATATTTTCCGAGTAAAAATTTTGTTGTTGTTGTTGACATAGAATTAATATTCGGACATGTAACCTATATCAAAGAATAATTAACCCTTGTGTAAATTTTGTAGCGTTTTTTGACTTGGAATCAATTTTTGGGGGTCCCAGAAACATCCAATTTCACTGAGGGAATCTGTAGAGCCTGAAGGATGTCAGGAAGGGTTAGGCGCATTTTCCGACTAATCCTTCTTTCGGGGGTCCCACATCTCTCTAAACGCTGTTCAGGAATGATTTTATTTTTTAAATTAAATTGTTAATTTTTGCTAATTTTCCCACAATTTTTGCACTCTAGTAAATTTTGCTGCGTTTTAAAAATGTTTGAAGTGTTCTGTATGTGTTCTTCGATGTAGGCCGCTTGATTGATTTATGAAATCGGGTAGCTTCAACTTCCAAGAAGTTGTCAATCGGGGCTGGCTGTCTCTCTGATCTGATATGACCAGTTTGAGCTTCGAATCGAGTACACTCCTGAAACCTTGAGAAGTTGCACAGTGTTAGGCGTTCATCTGTTGTGGTGTCATGCAGTGTCGTGTCGGTCTATCTGTCAGTTGACTTGAACTCCTTGTGAAGCTAAAAGCTGGAAATCGGGCCCAGTTATCATTTTTAGGAGCAGGCATCACATAAGACTACCGCGGCAGTCGCGTGTAATTGTAACTTTCTGTAGGAAGTGCGGGTTTAGGGGCGGCTGGTATCGTACAGAGGGTGTTCAAGGTTAGTGCGATCTCGTGAGACGCAGCCACAGCAGGGGTGATGAAGGCTAGCATCCAGTGTCCCTTAACTGTGCCTCCCTGTATGTTTGCCTGTCACGCGATCTAGCTTGTAGTGGCCCTTCAGGCCTTAGTCTGGGGGGAGGGTGGAGGCGGATGACCATTCAGGGGGAAGTGGTTTTTTTACTGGAGTTCCCTTCCACCTAGTGGTGATTCGCCTAGCATGCTTTCGACCGTGTGAGTTCCCATCAGTGTTGTAGGTAACTGATTCCACTGTCAATCCTGACAAGGATTTTCATTGGCTTCGGCCCTCCATAGCTAGCTTCATGCGTTGAGGACTAACCGCGTCAAGGAGCTCCAGTCATCTTGGTCTCGTTGGTTGGTCGGGGGGAAAGGGGTTGCGTTAGGTAGGGCCTTCCAACATAATCAAGACTGGAGATACTTCTGCCCAGTGAAATCCCGGTAGCATTGTAACTCTGTGCACTTGCACTAGTGTACAGGGGGCCGAGTTAAGCTTGATGCAAGTATGATAGCGCGGTGAACGTATCACGGAAAAGGTACAGCACTTTCTGTAACGATACCATCCAGAAGAAAGAAGACATCGTCGACTTCCAGACTTCGAAGAATGTCTGCTACTAAAATTCGGGTCGGTGGTTTGAGGTGGGAGGGTGGGCTCGTTCTTCAAAATCGTCAGTTCCTGAACGCTTCCAAAGACGTCGCTGATTGGTGAGCATATTCTATCCATTGTACTATTTCGATTCTTTGTTTTCAATTACTAATCAACATTTTCTCATTTTCTTTCAGGTTCGCACTGCTCATTTCTCTTGAACCTGCTCAGGTAACAAGAGGTTTTACTGTAACTCATTCAAACCGCACAATATGGCATTCCTTAATTAACAGCGTCCATATTATTCGATTCAGTATAACTTCAAAAAGTGTCATCCCACTCAACCTGCTGGCTCTAATACTTTCAAAACCTCAAGTTTAGCTTCTTAAAACCTCCACAGTTAGGTAGTCTAAAATACTTTAAACACATCACCTCTTGATTCAAACTCAAAAATTCCAAGTTCTCACAAGTGCTGCAAAAAAAATTTTAATCAATTGAAAATCTGAAAGCAAAAAGTATTGAGTATTAAGCAATATTCTTATGTATCTGTAAGACCAACCAAAGTAGACAAGTTTTTTGTTATACAAATTTTCCTAACCAATCTGAAATGTGAAATGGACAGAAAATACTGAACTGAGAAAATAATGTTAATAACTAAATTTGATCAAATTAATACTTTTTAATCCCATTCTTCAATGAAGAACAGGATGTATTTTAGTCGTCACATTACTCCGTTTATCCTTAACAAGGTTTTCTTCTCTCCAATTTTTTAATCGATTTTAATCGAAAACAATCGAATTTTGAGAACTTTTTCTTTTAGGAAAAATTGACATTCCAAAAATTCAATTTTGATTTTCCCGAGAAAAAAATCGAAAAATCTATTATTATTAATATTACAATCAATAAAATCGAATAAACAAAAAAAAAAAAAAAGTAAATGAGAAAAAGTGAAATGTGACTTCAAAAACCCATCTGTTTTAGATCATTGCCATTAAAAAAATGTAATGGCAATTTGCCGATGATAACAATCATATTGACTGCACTGGATTAAATTTTGTATTTAATACAAGATTTAATCCAATTCAATCAATACAATTATTATTAAATAAATTTTCAGTTCAGTGATGTCTGTCAATTTCACTTTTTAGAGTGATTTCGAGTGTGTTTGGATTTTGGGAAAATCGATTAATCGATTAGGATCTCGATTTTTTTTTTTATCTAGTTCTCATTCAAAATTTTCTGAAAGTGACTCACCATTCAACTCACTCGTCCAAAGAAGTTCCTGTAGCCCATTTTGAAACAACAACAAAAAACGCTACCCAACCCGAATGCCGTATTGTGGAGCCACTGTTGAAAATGTCTGCCTTTCTTTCGAATTTTGAATGCGTTCATCGACGTAGGCCATCCGCTCATATAATTTTCTTTAGCTCACCCCATTGAGAGCTCAAATCTGTCTCAACGTGTTCGGAATTCGTCCACCTTTATAAGATGTAGTTGGTGGACTCCTATCGATGGACGTATTCGTTTCATGTCTTCGAGAACTTCTGGGTCAGCTGCAGAACAACAACAACACTCACAGTTGGAAAATGTCTCTGACTAGTTCAGTAAATTTCCGATTTAAAATTTTTTTTTATTGAACTGAGATGAATTTTTAGCACCAACAAAAGCTACCCCAATATCGTCCAACCCGTAATTTTTTATTTTTTAACTTCAGCCCCCCTCCCCCCCCCCCCCCAATCTCTCACTTGTACTTGTTTTTTTATTATTGGTTCTTTGAGGATATTGAAATTGGCTTAGTTAGGCACACAATACACACAATATGAAGATGACGCCAGGAAGACCATCAAGGACGACACCAAAGGTACGAGGAGCCAAAGACAATACTGAAGGTATCAGGAGCCAAAGACAATACCGAAGGTACGAGGAGCCAAAGACAATACCGAAGGTACCAGGAGCCAAAGACGACATCCGCTTGTACATTGCGCTGTGGTATGATGATTCTGTGTTTGATCCTTTTGATGTTGCTTTGGTGCTGAAGCCTAAGATCTCAATTTCCCTCAATGCCTTAATTTGAATTATTCATTGACGGAGTTATGCCTGGATGGCTATTTATTTTTGATGCGAAATTGAGGAAATTGATGATCTCGTGAGGTGTTCAGCGGGTGTTGGGTTGCTGAGATGTTTTCACTAAATTGCATGCCAGTGGCTCAATGGTTTGTTACCTTCTTTTTCTTCTATTTGGAAACAAAACGCTATAGAATGATATGTTCCACGGTGCGTGTTCCGGAACCAGGAGTGGGCTGCTCCCACCGGCATGAAACTTCGATTTTGGCATATAATGTTGATGTTGGTCGCTTTTACATTATGTGCGACAAGTTTTCGTATTGTGTCGTCCAAGCCGCAGGGGGTTGGTGGACCGTGCATTGCCCCTGGGACATGCCGCTCTGGGGAGTTTGTTTCACATTTAACATGTGCGTGTTTGCCATTTTTTTAGGCAAGTTATGAAAAAAGTTGAAACCCGTATTAACATTGATTCTTTTTCAGTGTATGTAATGATGTAATGAACCAGGAAGTTCGATAAAGTCTCATGGCCAGCGTACACATTCAGTTAATGATATTCATGCTTGCTGAGGACATCCGGCAGACATGAGGAGATAAAAACCAGCAAGCAAAAGCAACCAGCAGATGAGAAAACCAGCGAAAGAGGAAGACAGATAGAATCAGTGTCAAAGTCTGGTTTAGTGATGTATGGAGTCCCTTCACATTTGTCAACATGTTTCTTTATTTCAGAGCGTTGGATCGGCAGGGGCGTTGCAGCTGTATTTAGTACTTTTGAGAGCTTGTCAGCTAAGAAGGAAACCATTGCAGTGACCTGCTAAGACATACAGCCAATCCCAGCAGAAGACGACCAGAGTCAGATCGATTGTCAAGGCTACAATCTTCGCAGAGGACTCGCCCTCATTTCTACAGAAAAGCACCTCTTATAGGGAAGTGAGTAGCGAGAAGAGCTCCATTAACTTTTTTTTCAACAGTTTTTCCTCATTTCAGTGTATTAGATCAGCAGAGGTGGTACAGTGGCATTTTGTACGTCGAGAACATGCCAGCACAAAAGAACATGCAGTGGTGGTCTTCACCTGCTAAGGACACCAGCTGACACCTGCAGAAGCTGGCCCACTTGGCAAAGTCTGACAGATTGTCGTAGTATCAGCACTCAGGACCAGCATGCTCGATGATCGCCTTAATAGTCCAGTCAACAGGTGATTTTTCGATGCAATGAGTGGTGTGGAATTTTTCTCAACGGTTTTAATGTTTTTTAGCGCAACCTTTTTCCAAAAAATGGAAAGGTGCGCTCACCTCCTCGACATGTATGTTTTTTTTTTTTGTTTTTTTGTTTGTTTGTTTGTGTACAGAGCATCACGCCCGAGCGGCTCAACAGATTTTCATGAGGGTGGTCTCATTGTCATCAGCGAGTTCGGGGGGTGGTTATAGGCTACCTTGATTTTTCCTCCCTCATCCCCTTCATCGGTTTTCGGGAGGTCCTTCACGACGAAAGTTGTTTATCTCTGATTTGTAACTAAGGAGGCCTCAAAAGCGGGACGAAAGTTTTTGTCCGATTTTGTTGGTACAAGGGTCTATGGAATGAGCTTTTCAGGCTGATTCCAACGACTCCAAAACGATTTTTGCAGCCTGAGCCGTTCGTTACCTCTGATCGGCATAAGGTTTTATTACGCATCGGTCGTTAGGGTGCAGTTGTTTACGTAATGAGCATCACGTGGATGATGTGTTGTGTGGCATAGTTTGGTCACTAGATACCGACTGTTTCTTAGTTTCTCTCGCTCATTAAATATATCGTAATAACAAAAAGGTTGCGCTCATCTATTCAATTCAATTGATGGCTTGTTTTGTTTTGGGTGCTGAACACGACTCCGAAGCTTCCTAACAAAATTTCATGGACGCTCACCGTCAAAATCGCAAAAAACTTCGAAATTGTGGCACTTTTTTTGGTTTTTCTCGGATAACCTGGAAATGGTGCGTTATAAGTGAAAATGTTCTATATAGTAAATAAAAGAGCACTAAATTCTGCGTCGAATGAGCTACCTTAAAGTAATTTTGTCAAAATTTGCATTTTGTTTGCCATGCCCCTCTGTTATTAAAGCTCAAATCAAAATTTCACACGGAATATCTGCGATGGGGATTTTAAACAGCTTTCACGAGAAAAAAAAGTGATTTGGAATCGGACCAATAGTTTCCGAGCTACAGCCGAAACCGTTCTGAAAAACGTGGTCTGGAGGATCCAACATCAGGTATCTTTGAGGAGCTGTATCTCGGAAACGAAAAATCGGACAGAGGTCGGTTTTGGCTCAAAATGTCGCAAATTTAATCTACTTTGAAAAGTCTATCGGTGGTCTCTTCGATAAACCGCTTACTTATCGAGCTATTATCAAAAAACCACAAACAGTGCACAAAATCGGGGTTTTTCGGATACCAAGCCGCATCCACACGTTTTTCATACTCTCAAATCTGGATTCTTACTCCCAGCAGAGTACATATCACAAATAGCTACTGCCTCAATTAACGTTCCAGGTCGACCTTTTTTGTGTAAGGTTCTATTTGACTGGACAAGCAGCCGCTCGATCAGGAGTGTTTCCGAACATTCATTCAATTTTTAAGTCACGTTCGACCAAAAGTAACATTATTTGTGCTCTGATCGCAGAATTAGGTGCTCTACAACTTTCATGCAATGAGTTTTTACGCGAGAGTAAGCAAACATTCAAACTTGAAGTTATCTTGATTTTTCGCAAAGTTGGAAAAAATCGACGTTTTGACGGCCCGTTGCGCCCTTAGGGCTGGTTCAATTTTGAGTTTAAGGTAGCTCATTCGACGCAGAATTTAGTGCTCTTTAATTTACTATATAGAAAATTTTCACTTATAACGCCCTCTTTCAAAGTTAACCGAGAAAAACAAAAAAACGTGCCGAAATCTCGAGGTTTTTGAGATTTTGACGGTGAGCGTCCCAGAAATTTTTACGGAAGCTTCGGATTCGTGTTCAGCATCCCTTCTGAGGCACCTGGTGACTGACAACAAGTGGGGCTCTGTTCGAGTTTTTCAATTATGCTCCTTTATTTCAGAAAGTTCGAACCAGCCAAGACGTTGCAGCAGCAATCTCTTCATTGGAGCTCGTCAGACGCTGGTGCGCCAGAGGTCGCATGGCTGCAGCGCAGAATCAGCATGCTGCTTATCATCGCCCTAATTTCGTCAAAAGCCTTTTTGGGTGAGTAACCAGGAAAAAGTACATCCGTTTTTCAATGAAAAAAAGAAGAAGGGAAAAGTGAGTTTTAGGTCGATTATTGGACCTAAGCGCTAATTTTTAATTTTTCGTAATCAAAATGAACTCGCTGCAATGATTGACTTATTCTATAAGCCCATAGACCCAATTTACATTAGTCCACAAGGGGACCATTTTTCAAGAGGGGCTGTGTATCAAACAGGTGAAGGGGACTCTTGGGAGCCGATTTCATGTATCATCCGAAGATGTGGCCCAGTTTGCAATCGCTCAATTTTTCACTGTAACCCAGTTGCACTTACATTCCAAAAAGCCCATGGTGTTCAAGTGGCCTCAAAAGAATGCAACATGCTTCGTGTTTTTGTTTTTTTCAATAGTAGGTATTCCTTTATTTCAGTTCCAGTTCCCGAAATGGTGCGCCGGAGGGCAGTAGATGTCAACAAGGCGGCAGCAATCTTTTGTCCTCTGCACTGCCGACCCCTGCAGAAGACAACCAGCTTCAACATAGATATCGTGGCTTCGATTCGCTGAGGACCAACGTGCTGCTTATCACTTCAATTTCTTCTGAAGTGCGCCATTTCAGCAAAAAGTAAGTAACGAGCGGAGCGCCACTTTTCTGGAGCGTTTCTATATTCTATATTTCTGAGCGTTCGACCTTCCGAGTGGCACTCTACGTTCGAGCCTGCCAGATGGTGCCACATAACCCTGTTGTATGTGAGGGAAGTGTTTGGAGTTTCGAGAGTTACCTATTCTGTTCTTTGGGGGGGGGGGGGGGGGGGGGTGGTGCCTGAATCTGAAGAAATTCTGTTATGGTTATGCGTTTTCAGATATTCGCAAAACAAAATCCATAATTGTGGCACTTTTTTTCAGTTTTCCACTCATAACCCCGAAACTATGCGTTCTGCAAGCAATGAATGAAATGTTGCAAGATGAAAGAATATGTCAAGATGAAAGAAGATTTTATTTCTTACAAAATGCACTAGTCAACTTTGATTTTTGGTCAACTAGTACAGAAGCTAGAAATCGTTGAAAACGAACTGATTTTCCCCCACTTCCGCCACAACTCATTCTTAGCGACTATTTTCCTTTTCTTACCAATTCTTGTGCCAGTATTTTTTTCCACTGGGAAAATATTGGACTTTCAGAGATCCTTCAAATTTGAATTGAACTGATTTTCCCCCACTTCCGCCACAACTCATTCTTAGCGACTATTTTCCTTTTCTTACCAATTCTTGTGCCAGTATTTTTTTCCACTGGGAAAATATTGGACTTTCAGAGATCCTTCAAATATCCCATTTGTAGCCCCGTGAAAGCCCTGTAAGTCCCCGCAGTGAAATTGGATCGTCCCAGGATCCCCAAAAATGGATTCTACGTCCAAAAATACTTCGAAAACGACACCTGACTCGATACCATAGCTCAAAGCCTTCAATAAAACCCCTCTCGTAGCCACATAGCGCCCCACGGGTTTGAGCGATCGGGCTGAAAACCATGCGGGCACAACTAGATGGTAAACCAAGTATTTTGTCAAAATTTCAGATTTAAAAAAAAAATTCCTACTTCCCAAAACGACCCGGCCCGGACGGCGGACGGACATTTCGGTTTTTAAATCTAGAAACGAATAATGTCAAATTTTGAGGCCGATCCGAGTCGTCGACCTCCGTCGCGATTATTATTCCAAGAATAATGAACCAAAAACGACCAAAATTGGATAAAAGCCCGTTTGAAATTAAACGTATGAGGAACAAAACCATCCAGAACGCCTTCTTTAGAGTCTTGAGTTTTTCTTTACGGTCTCGGGTACGTATTATATGTGCCGAGGACGAACAAAATTTTTTCCAGCTTTGTCAGGCCCCCGTCAGGACCTTCGGCAGCCAACACATCAAAGGGCACTTGCAATAATCCTCAATACTTCAAAGAAAGAAAAGTGAATTGATGTGAAGTGGCCCGGATTGAAGATTGAAACCTCTCGATCGAAGCTCACGTTGCCACTAAAAGAGATATACGCTTTTTTTTTCGAAAGAAGGGAAATACGAGGGGGGAAAAAAAGATGCAGGTGTTATTCCGCATTTAGAACATTATCCCTTCACGAAGTGGGATGAGTGTTTTTCCGAAGAAGAAGAGAACATTCGGAAGATTCGCACCGTTTGAACTCGAGAAGGCATTGTCTCCCTTTCCGACCAGATTTACTGGCTCAATCTCTCTTTATACCCCTCTACATCAACATCCATCACCTTCCTGCGCTCTCCTATCCACTTATCCTGTTTCCTTTGCTAGCTGATACCCTTTTCCTCTTAGGCTTCCTTGTTTACCTCAATCTTGGCGGCGTCTCCCTCTGTTCGATCGTAATTAAAAGGCGTTTGGAACGCTGGGTGTACAGGAGAGGGTGTCCACGGAACGGATCACCTTGTTTGTCTGACTGTTTTTGCACTTAAGACAAAAAATAAAAAAATATATAAACAAATAATAAATTGAGTGCTGCGCCGCAACAACGTTGTATCAATTTTATCAATGTAAAAAATCGGAATAAACATCTACAAATTCCCAGGTCGAGGATATTCCCCAAAAATAAATTCCCGGGAATTTGCCCATCACAGGTCTTGATGAAAATATCAAATAGGCAACAGTTAATAAGATTACTGGGAGTAGAAAGCGACACAAAAACAATAAATTTCGGGGTTCACCAAGGGTCTATATTAGTTAAGGAAGAAACATGGGAGAATGCGCAAAATAGTGCGGAGATTACTGATTGGTTTGCCTTGAACAGTTTAGCGTTGAATATCTCAAAACCCAAATATATCACGTTTTCAAAGCGGGACAACCAAGTCGAAGTCTACACAATGGGAAAGGTTGCAACTCAGCCTGCTGTAAGACCGCCTGCCAGGGGCTAGAAAAAGTAGAATATATAAAATACTTGGGACTCACATTGGACGAACATATAAAATGGAAAGAACACATCGAAGGTCTGGCACTGAGAATGAGGAAAACCTATCACATCTTAGTACTGTTGAGAAGTTGGCTTCGCCAGCAAACCCGTTGTGCCCGCAAGGTTTTCAACCCGATCGCCCAAACCCGTGGGGCGCTATGGGGCTAAAATGGGGCTGCGGGAGGCGGTTTTTGAAGGTTTTTGGCTATGGGATCGAGTCAGGTGTCGTTTTCGAAGTATTTTTGGACGTAGAATCCATTTGTAGGGGTACCAGAACGGTCCGATTTCGCTGTGGCGATCTATAGGGCTTGCATAGGGCTACAAAGCGGCTTTTTTTAAGGATCCAAGGAGGTCAAGCTTTTTTCAAGTAATAAACAAAAAATAAAAAAAATTATATACTATATATTTTTTTTTTTTTTACTTGGAAAATATTTGACCTCCTAGGATCCTTCAAAAATCCCATTTGCAGCCCCATGAAAGCCCCATAGATGTGATCAAGTAGTTGCAAATATTCGACCAAATACGAACAAATTTCGGTTGCCTCGAATGCCTTCCACGAGCTTTGTTTACCTCATCGTTACTCGCGTCTCCCTCTCTCAGCAATAATTAAATATAAATTAAAACCTCCCAAACCTCTTCGCAATCCCCTCATCTAGCTAGACTTCCCTTTTCTCCCCCTTATTTTCTTCCCAAAATTGGATAATAAACCCTCAGTAGGTTTTCGCCCCTTCCCGACTTTGCACTTTATTAGTATAACGAACCCTTTTCTTATCGCGGCGGATCGATAACTACCAATTATTCACAGACTTCATTGCGTTTGCCTCGACCTCCTCCCAAATACGACGCACCATTTTTCAATAATAGATGAAGCGGTGAGTCTCCTCATTTCTCTTTCATGCCGGTTAACGAGGAAACGCGCCTTCACGTATAGCGCACCTCACCTGATCCCCCTTTTTAGTCTTCGTGGAGCCCCAAACAGCCAACATATGACACAGCAAACGTATTGATTATCGTCAGTGTGGCTGAGCTTCGAGAGTGTTTACGAGGATGAAGTGCAAAAGAAAGGTAATTAGTCTTAGTTTGAATCTCCATTGGGACATGGACGGTTGCAGGCCTCCAGGGGCCTCACCGGGAATCCAGAAATGTGAATTTTCCTGCCGGTTTCCGCCTACCCCCTGTCCCTGACAGCTGGTTACGGCGAATTTAGCTAATTTTTGAGCACAATGTACCAGGATAACTTACGCCCCGGCTCCCGAAAGGCGAAACCGCACTTCTCTCAAAAGTTCTACTTTCAACCCATAAGGACCCCATTTTCCAATTGAGTGGGGAGGCCCCTGGAGGCCTGCAACCGTCCATGTCCCAATGGAGATTCAAACTAGGAGTAATTACCTTTCTTTTGCACTTGGTTTCATCCTCTTAGCTCCAAAAACAGGGCGAAGAGAGAATTTATGGGGGGAAAACGCTGATCGTCCCACTGTGCGCCGTAGAGAATTGGGATATGGGGTGTGTGCAGGGATTTCAGATGAAAAGACTGCATTGTCTACTTTGACGTTGCACCCAACACTTAGATCGCAGGTTGGCGTAAGTCAGAACACGGCGAGACCCTTAGATCGCAGCCGGTTCACAGAACGCGCACCGAACTAGCATCAATAAATTTTTTGATGCCGAGTTCGCGTATCTCACTTTTCTACCTGTCTCCTATCCAGTGCCGAATTCATTCATGACTGTCCGGCCTAATGAGATACGGTGCCCAATTCGTGGCCGGCCATGTCCCTGAAAACGTTGTAATCTCTCGGACCAATAAAACGAGGATGAAGTGGTTTACGTCACATCCCAGAGTTCAGGTATCAAACTTTAAGTAATCTCTTTTTTCTAAGGCCCGACAAGTACCTAATGAAGACAAGGTGTTTTGCAGGGCTGTCGTGTTTTCGTTACTTTGAATGGTGGGTATCCAGGAAAAAATCGTTCAATCAGCTAATTTTTTTCCCCCCAATTCACGAATGTCTTCGCACTATCAATGGAAAATAGAACGAAATTCTTCCCCGTATCCTTGACAAAAATCGAGGTTTATTCTTCCAGAAGCCGGATGGGGTTAATCGCGTCGAGCACCAGCCTGGAATAAGAAAAGGGGCTGGTAGAAGGAAGAATACGCCTTCTCAAGATGCAGGGCGCACCGCTAGGAAGAATACCGGAGGGGGGGCTCTGCCCCCGGAAACTTTAAGTCAGGCCCACGGTGTGCAGGGCATACTTAATTATAAACAACTAGTTAACAACTTAATTCCATCGGATTATGTAGCTCCCTCGGTGAGGATTACCCGCGATGTACTTTAATATCGTGGAAGGGAGTCTGAACGAGGATTATGTTTGGGTCGTTCCATCCGAGCCCTTCATCCACTTTTCGACGTGTTTTTATGGTTTGCCCACGTTGGTGACAGTCAGTCAGGTGTAACAACGTGGAAACAATCGATCGCCGCACAGGGCCGATGACGCTAAAAGGTAGCGGAATTTCAAAAAAATTGAAAACGCAACTGGCCGATCGGTTTAATGATTCTTTAGCTGATATTTATTTGAACAAAGAACGATACTGGTTTTGTCGCTTCGAGCTGTCTGGAGGAGACCAGTGGGGCGGAAACTTGAAAATCGGCATTTTCACCAGTAAAGCTTTTCCGCCGTGGCGAGCCCCACATATTAAGTAAGCCTTAAACCACGATTGATTTGTATTCAGGACATGTATCCGAAATCATTAAAAATATTCTCTTCATTGAATTGGCCTTCATCGACTTTGCAGATCAAAAATACTTGGGGGGGGGGGGGGGGGGGGGGACCGTAAAAAGTCGCGATGTTCGCCGAAGTGCACGGGGTTTTTTCATTCTGTGTGTTCAGTAAGAACCCCAGAATGAGACTCCGAAGTCAGATCGTGCGCAAAGTTGCGCATTAAAAACGTGCAAAAAAGAAAAAAAAGATTTTAAAATGTATCATTTGTTAAAAAAAATTATAATGAGCGGCTTAGATTTTTTAACATTTAGATTATGCATTGTTTATGCAAAATTATTTTAAATTTAAGCAGAACTATTTATGCAAAATCATTTTTCAATTTTTATGAAAATTATTTTAAATTTTATTTTTTTGTTAAAAAAAAATGATAATAAACAGGTAAACATTTGGATTTTGCATTTTTTTTATGCTAAATCCATCTCTAGCAATCAGTCTGTCACCTTGAATAATTTCCGCCACCTTTTAGAATCATCGACCCCACTGTGGGCATCCTCACAGGTCTTAACGTTAGGCCACTAGTTTGGCGTCCTCACCTGTCATACGTTAGGTCACTAGTTCGCCATCCTCGCTTGTCTTACCGTTAGGCCATTAGTTCGGCGTCCTCACTTGTCTTAAGGTATAGTAACATAAATGCAAAATCATCCCGCATGATGATGAGATGTCTCTGACACTGAACTGGCGCGCCACTTCTTCTACGCCACGAGAGAGGGCAAACGGACGCAACAAGAGTTGGAGGGCGGCCGCCCCTGCCACGCCATTTCTGAGTACATTGTACCATTTGATTACAAGGGAGACACGAAAGGGACAAACTTTAATGTCGGCGCCCCGTCTTCGCCCGACCTCCGTTCTGTGTGAATTGGGCCTTTAAGGTTAGGCCACTAGTTCGGAATCCTCACTTGTCTTAACGTTAGGCCACTAGCGCAGCGTCCTCATCTGTCGTACGTTAGGCCACTAGTTCAGCATCCTCACCTGTCGTACGTTAGGCCACTAGTTCGGCCTCCTCAACAGATTCTGTTGTACGTTAGGCCACTACTTCGGGATCCTCACTTGTCTTACCGTCAGGCCACTAGTTCGGCGTCCTCACCTGTTGTACGTTAGGCCACTAGTTCGGAATTCTCGCTTGTCTTAAGGTTAGGCCACTAGTTCAGCGTCGGACAGTCCAACATGCAAGATGGGTTTCAATCTCATTACTACATGTTTAATAAAACATGTTCCAAGTTTCTTGAACTTCAGCCGTAGGCTCTAAGCATGGAAGAAGGAAGAGGAACGGTCACTCAGCGTTACAAGGCGTGCTCAAAAGCTCCCCTCCTTTTCAAAGAATCCTCCCCTATTTGTCCCACATTCGACTGCTAGCGACACCTCCTGGAGTACCCTCGATACTAATAAGGGCCAAGGAGTTTGCCTTTACGTCCACAGATCGCGCCAGGTGAAACCCACTGCTGTCTTACCGCTAAATTAGCGGCGCTAAATAAAATTTAATATCCGTAAATATACAATGTATGACAGAGATGTCTTCTCTGAGGTGTCGGGGGACGGCGGCATCAACGGTGAAGGAGTGGGCGGTGGAGATTAGTGCACTGAACGTCGAGTCAGCCAGCCGCCCGTGTCCGTTTTAAGGGAGCAGGCTTTATCCCACAAATATTCGCGAACAGCAAATGCCGAGAATTTCAAACCACAAAGCCAGACTCTACCTAGCGGGCACCTGGTAAACTTTCTATTGACAAAGGATGCACGCCCAGATTGCGTTACTTTCGGCCGTCTGGCGGGTAGTCCACCACCTCCTATGAACTGACAATTCCTCTTCCTTCTTCCATGGCTCTAAGCAAACCGCATCCAGAGGTCCAGGCGAGGCCCAAAGGGCCGAGTTATTTTGGTTAATTTTGTCTTTCCACTTGAATACATACACTGTGGGACTGTAGGTCCGAAATTCGACCTGAGAAAACATCCCCAGGAAAACCTCGCGGAAATGTATTTCCCATTCTTCCCCTATTATTCCCAACCTTCGCACCAGCCAGCCGTCATCCCAGAAAAAAATGGCTTTTGCGCCTCGCCACTTCTGATTGAACGGTCAGCTCTTCGGATGTTTTCACAAAACTTTCAGGCCCGTCACCCCTCCCACAAATGTGACGCGTCCCGTTGTTTTCTCATGTGTCATGTATGTGGACGGACGGGGCATTAGCGAGAGGAATTCTATTTTTTCATCCTCCCCCTCTTGACTTTTTTTTCCCTCGTAAGATAAATGTAAGAGATCGGGATCAAACCTTCATCTTCCCTCACGAAGATTCACTCTTTTTTTCCCCCCTTCGGAGAGGCATTTTTCAAATTTATGATAATTCCATACGGAGGTCGGCGCACCCTGTCCGAATAGATATCCCTTCACACTTCTTTACTTCCTCTCCTTTCAACTTGTTTCCGATTTTTTAGTTCCAGGGGGCCTTTTTTATTTTGGAAATATTTCACGTTTGAACGCGTAAAGACAACAAAATGGCCGGAAAAAAAATCAATTTCAAAAATCAAAATTATTTTATTGTCTTTAAAACAAGATTGAGAGCTGATGAAATGTGCCCCACGAGCTTGTCGCAGGGGTGAGGCCGACCGGAGTGATAAGGGAAACCTTATCTAAAGGTATATTCGTGCCGCCCTAATCTTGAGCTCAATATCTTTGCAGGCTTCAACATGAGTGACTGGACAATAGGCCTGTACAATGGGACCAGTTTGGGGGGGGACCACCCCATCCCCCAACCCTTCTGCAATTCTCGACTGTTCTTGTCTTCTCCCCCACAAACCTCAGATTGTCCGAATGCAGAGGGGCCCCGCCACACCCCATTTCGGCGCGATTGGGTTTTATATAAGAATGGTATTGATCCAGAAAAATTGCGAACACTTGCAGAACAGTCAATGAAGACATTAAAAGGAGTGTTTTCCCACAGAAGGCAGAAGATTTTGTTACTAAATTTTAATTAGTGTCTTGGCGCCCCAATATTGAGAAACTACGACAAAGCTGTGTGCCAACTGTGCAGAGGTCCAATGAGGTGAAAGGGGGAGAACAAACGCATCTTCTGCTGATGTTCTAAATTGTTTATTCGAATACACAATTATTGTAGCGTGGAGAGCGTTTCGAGCAACTATGCCCATGTATAGCCCTAGCAAGAAACAGTAATCATTGGCGTCGCAGTGACAAGACATATCGCATCGTATTATTCTTGGAATAATACACCTATGTTTTGGCGATGGAGGTCGACGACTCAGATCGGCCTCAAAATTTGACATTATCCTTTTCAAGAGGTCTAGAGATTACAAAAACGAAATGTCCGTCCGCCGTCCGGGCCGTTTTGTGCAGTACCCACGAAATAGAATGAGGAAGCGCCAGCTAACGTTAAATCGTGTCCCGAAAATGGGAGGAGTGGGGGGGCCTGCAGCCTTTCCCAGCGGCATCTTCTGACACGCAAGTAAACTAATCTTCAAACTGTGCACTGGTGACGATAACAGAAGTTGCTACCTATTTACAGCACCATAGTTTCCCGCCATTTTCCCCGATCGATCCCCCCCCCCCCCCCCTCTGTTTGTTTCTCTCTTACTTTTTCATATTTTTATTTCCTCAACGTCTGTGCCAGCGAGGTATTTTTTCTATGACATCATCAACTTTACTCCAAAACAATTCCTATCCCATAATTACACAATAGTGTAATGTATGCCATGGAATCCGGATTATGGCCATAATAATAATTACCTATTATTATGGATTGCATGACATACATTACGACATCTATTACGAATTACATGATGAATTTAACAACTAATTTTCAATAATAATAATTATTATCATCATGTAATTCGTAATAGATGTCACTCCACGGCAGAAGGTTTTCAATACTTGGAAAACAGGACTGAAAAATCAATGGTATTTATTCTCAAAATGCAATGTTTAAATTTCCTCACTCAATACTCAAATGGCACGAAAAAGTTCAGTGCAACCGTACATGATTAGGATGAAATAATACATTACAAACTGGTGACGAGACGTCCACGAACACCAGAGGAGACGGTTAGAACAACTATGAACGACCGTTGGGTAGGGATGCTCAAAAAATATCGATATATCGAAATATCGATATTTTTCCACCGATATATCGATATTTTTGGCCGATATTTTTCCCACCGATATATCGATATATCGATATTATTTTTGAAATATCGGGAACCGATATTTTTGAGAGACCAGACATAAATCCGAACACCAGCTAGAAATAGGGTCAAAGAACGTGTAGGTAACTTTACTGAAAGTACCTATTTCTAATCAAATACTATGTTTAATAGACCTCGGCTTTCAATAATTGAAATGAATTATTCCTTTCCTAATCCCTTTACCGAATTGGTTCACAATCACATGTGTGAAGAGTTAATAATGTACTTAATTAATGTTGGCGAGCAGATCCACGCAATTCATTTTAGTGCAATGTACAGAATGTTTTGTCAGAACATTCATTATAAACTCTATGATTTTACAAATAATTACCTACTCATTACAAATTATTAAATAATCTTCAAATTTAAACAATCTTCAAACAATTTAAATCAAATTTAAAAATCTTTAAACGATTAATCTTTAAATCTTAACAATTAATGAAAAATCTTTAAATCTTTAATCTTCAAATCTTTAAACAATCGTTTTGTTTAAAAACAAATTTAAACCATTTCTTCAAATTTTTAAGAATTTATAACCTTAATTTATTTACTTGTAATCAAAAGTCGTGAAAGGCATGGATTTTTTAAAATTTGGACTAATATCCGATATATCGATATTTTTTAAACGATATATCGAATATCGATATTTTTCTACGATATATCGACCTAGTAAAACGATATTTTTTTAAATTATCGATATATCGAATATCGATATTTTTCTTCAGTGTGGACATCCCTACCGTTGGGACAAAACAGCTGATTCCAGAAAGTCCTAGGGATGTTGAAAAAGTATCGATACTTAAAAGTATCAATACTTTTCAAAAAAAGTATCGATACATATCGATACTTTTTGTCCCCGATACATATCGCAGTATCGATACTTTTTTCCGGTATCGGCGCCAATACTTTTTTTATCCCTCACATTTCATCAGATTCAAAACTTACGGCATATAGGTAGTTGACAGTACCTGTACCTAGACCAGCAATTAAAGAAAGTTGATGTAGGTACCTACGACCACCTCCAGCTCTCATATTAGGAGAATCAGCCGTCCACGATCAATGGCGGACCACCAAAATGTTGGCCCAACCAACCAACCCAACTCACTCATCACAGTAGAAATTAGTGTGGCCACAGCTACACCAAATGGGGGAATGTTCCCTTTTTTTGCTACCTGTACCCCCGAGGCTTGGAGCAAGGTTTTCAGTCCAATCGTCCAAACCCGTGGGGCGCTATGGGGCTAAAATGGGACAATGGAAGGTTTTTTTTAAAGGCGTTTGGCTATGGGATCGAGTTGGGTGTCGTTTTCGAAGTATTTTTTGGGGGGTCCCAGAAGGATTCAATTTCACTGTGGGGATGTAAAGGGCTTTCATGGGGCTACAAAAGGGTTTTTGAAGGATCTCAGTAGGTCAAATATTTTCTGAGTAAAAAAAAAAAAATTGAAAGAAAAACATTTTTTTCAAAAATATTTTCATTGAGGCAGAATTAATTTTTGCACAAGTAACCCATATCAAAGAATAATTTGCAGGCGTTTTTGAAATGTATCGATACTTCGAAACCAATACTTTATTGAAAGTATCGTATCGATACTTTTAGATACTGTCTAGATGTATCGATACGATACTGTATCGATACTTTAGAAGTATCAAACATCCCTAGAAAGTCCGTTAAGGTCGCATGACGTCACGTGTGGGGGGGGGGGGGGTGACGTCACTGACCTGGCTACATAGAGCATTACGCCTGTTAAAAGATAGTGGCACTGTCGCATACTACAGCGGTGTGTCCCACTCAGTCCTTCCTCATTCTATTCCGCGCTAATGGATCTTCCTCATTCTATTCCGTGCTAATGTACCTACTGAGGTGAGCATGACTGTCGTATAGGGATGGGAATCGATTTCCGATTTTTTCTTCCGATTTTTCTTCTTTTTTTAATCGATCTTCGGGTTCCGATTTTTTAGGTGAATCGATTTTTTACTTCCGATTTTTGTAAAAATCGTGAATCGATTTTTTACTGCTGATTTAAAAAAAAATCTTGAATCGATTTTCGTCATTTATAAAAATTAGTTTAGTATTTCAAGTGATTCAAGCAAATTTCGAGTCTTAGGTCGATTAAAAACGATGATAATAGCTATTAACAACAAAACTCACTAGTTACCAGCGACGTCCACCATGGCTTTTTCAGACAGCGAAACTGATAACTCGTCTGATTAAATGTTTATTGTCAAAATTTTTGAAAACTAATACAATTTTAATTTTAAATAAATTTTTTTAAACGATTTTTTCTTGAAACTACCTACTTTGAATATATCTACCGTTATCACTCATTAAAAGAAACTTTTTTTTTTGTAAGAGCGATTTTTGAATCGATTCAAAAAATCGATACTTCTTACCGATTTCCCATCTCTACTGTCGTACTAATCAACACTTTCCATCCCGCCTGTTACCTGCGATAGAACAGCTCCAACTGCCTGACCACTCCCGCTACAGTGAAGTTAACGATAACGATACGATAACGACACAGTAGAGATAACGATACAACGTGAACAGAACTAAAAATCCGCTGCAGCCGCTGAACTGTTCGTTTTGTTGGCGTCGTTTGTGGCTGGCTGATCACGAGTGCCACTCAAGAAAAGAGAAAAGAAATGGGGGTTGAAAAACACCGAGAGAAAAAAAAAAAAAAAAAACAATGGGAGGAAAGAGAAAAAAAGGCGGTATAAAATTAACGGAATGAGAATTAATCTGTTTGTTGAGAGCATTCAGGATTTGGGCAAATAAAAAGGTTTTTAGAGGCAGAAATGGACAGAAGGGTCTCGGCGGTGAGGGGAGGGGGAACCTAATCTAATAGCAAGGCTTTAATCAAGGTGCCGTGACTTGGAAAACAATTATTGGAGAGCCTGAATGGTGTAAGGGGGGAGAGTTTGGCTTCCAAGATTTTAATTGGAAAACTAAAGAAAGTCGATTAGCGTTGCGAAAAACTGGTGCGATTTTTGTGTGGTGGCCCTCGACGGAACGGATGAATGGGGTTTGTTTTTTGAAAAGAATAGTAATAACAAGAGTGCCTCGGGAGTTATACTGTAAACTGTTCTTGCGAACTATTACTTTTCAGTATCAGAATCAGATTAGCTGGGGGAATCTATACGTGAATAGAATGAAACAACCTGAGGTCAGCCCTCACTTTATACTTTCGTGAAAACCCTCTGCCTGACCTTTCTCTGACTTTGCACCGCCGAGCATAAATTAATTCAGTCCAACAGCTGTGTGACGTCCCAAACGGGTTCGGAATAAGGATCAGCTGAGTGAGCCCAGGACTCCCCCACCGCAAAGGAAATCTGAAAAGCTGGCAAGGAGGGGCAAGCACTGGTGTGTGGGGGGGATTGTAGGGTAACCCAGCAAGGATGATGGATGAGGAGCCCGAGCTTTCGTATTAATCTCAAAACACACAGGGGCCCGCTGCCCCCCCAACTATTCCCCCTCCTTTTCATCGCGTCACACACGTCCAGCTCAAAACCTTCCTTACGATTACATACGTGGTCTATCTGGAGTCACCTCTCAGTTCACAAAGTACATGATTAATGTAGCTAATTAGCTATGTGGCAGGGGCCACGTCACCACGATATATGACCCTTGCCTTTCCTAAACACTGTTAAACTATTTATTTTAAACGTCCCTTCCCACACTGTTAGGCCCTTCGCCATTTGACGCCCCTCAGATTAGCTCCGTCCGCGCTAGCCAAACATATTAACTGACCCTAAATTTTCAGTGGAACTGCTTCTTGACAAGCCTGACATTTAATCAATATGTCCGCTAGGTGTATTTGTGGAGCATTGCGAGCACGCAATGAAGTGTCGACGGGGTCAACGAACGATCCATCTGAGACCTCTCAGCAGATTTGGCTTCCCTCGAAATGGACTGGCCCCGCAAAGTGACCAATCAAGGAGAGAGTAAAGCCAGGGACATTTGTAGGCCGCTTAGAAGTAGGGGTCATTCCGTGGGAGGGTCTCCACCAATCCTGGAGAAACCACGATGACTAAGTAGCGCTTAAGGGAGTTCCTTACCTTCACCGATATTTCTTACTTATACCTCCCAACTCCCATTCATCAACGTAAGTGGAGGCTTGTTTCATCCTTCTGATGCCCTTCCGGGATGGAACCATAAGCCACCAGTTTCCGCAAAATTAAAGGATTACGCATCCCGCAAGTAGTTGGGCTCTGAGTGGAGTGTATTGCCTGGCTAGCGTGAGGTAATTTATGCTCTCATCCCTAAGCAGCTCGAATAGCCCCACAATGAGTCATTGATTCTCGCCACGGCTAACACTCATATCATGCAGGTCATTCTAAAAAATTTAATTATGGTGCTTTTCATGCAATATGAAGATGCTGCCTAGAATGTTTAATCAAAACGCAGCAAATTTTACACAAGGGTTTATTATTCTTTCATAGAGGCTACTTGTGCAGAAATTTAATTCTGTCAATGAAAAAAATTTAAAAATTTTTTGGGGGATTTTTACTTATCATATTGTTTAAAAACTTTTTAGATTTTTTTTTCAAATTTTGGTTTATTATTCTTGGAATAATACATCTATGTTTTCGCGACGGCGGTCGACGACTACGATCGGCCTCAAAATTTTACATTATCCGTTTCAAGAGGTCTACATTCTAAATCCGAAATGTCCGTCCGCCGTCCGGGCCGTTTTGGGCAGTAGGAATTTTTTTTTAACCTGAAATGTTGACAAAATACTCGGTTTACCATCTAGTTGCGCCGGCAAGGTTTTCAGCCCGATCGCCCAAACCCGTGGCGCGCTATGGGGCTAAAATTGGGGTACGGGTGGGGTTATTTGAAGGCTTTTGGCTATGGGAAAACAAAAAGAAATTAAAAAAATATTTGAAAAATAAAGATCCAAAAAATTTTTTAAAAATATTTTCCATTGACATAAAATTAAATTTCTGCACAAGTAACCTATATCAAAGAATAATAAACCCTTGTGTAAAATTTTCAGCGTTTTTTTTTTTTTTTTTTTTTTTTTACTTGAAAAATATTTGACCTCCTGGGATCTTTCAGAAATCTCATTTGTAGCCCCATGAAAGGCTTATAGATCGCAACAGTGAAATCGGATCGTTCCGGGACTCCAAAAAATGGATTCTACGTCTAAAAATACTTCGAAAACGACACCTGACTCGATCCCATAGCCAAAAGCCTTCAAATAACCCCACCCGTACCCCAGTTTTAGCCCCATAGCGCCCCACGGGTTTTGGCGATCGGGCTGAAAACCTTGCGGGCACAACTAGATGGTAAACTGAGTATTTTGTCAAAATTTCAGATTTAAAAAAAAAAAAATTCCTACTGCCCAAAACGGCTCGGTCGGCGGACGGACATTTCGGATTTTGAATGTAGACCTCTTGAAACGGATAATGTCAAATTTCCGTCGCGATAACATAGGTATAGTATTCCAAGAATAATAAACAAAAAACGGATTCAACTAAACACCTTCAAATTTCACTACATCTCGTAGGGGTGGCGCTGCTGTCGCAATCTCCCCAAAGGTCCACTTCCGGGCTGGCGTTTTGGGATCGCCGTTTAACACAGGAGTGAGAGTTCCTTTCCTCCCATGGTGGACCTCAAAACACATCCTCATTTGAGGTCTCTCCGAACACATATTTAAATATAAATTTTAGCTTCTTCGATGACATCACTGCGATAATTTCGGCTGTCCTTGAAAAGGTCGTTGCACTTAGGAATGTTGTTTCACTACTCGTGTGCCCTAAACACGCCTCTGGTTTCGACCACATCCGCCAAATTCAACGTTCTTCAACCCGCGAAAGAACTGGCTTGGAGCACCCAATCCTACTTCTGATACCAATTTTACGACGTCCCAAAAACAACGACGATTCGTATCAACACATCTCACGTTCTGCGGCCAACTTGAGCAAAACAGAACCAGACATTTTGAGGGAAGCCCCGGACAGGAACACCCTCGATTCTTCACCCCTCACAGTCATATTAATGTGATGAAGCAAGAGTTTCTAAGGGTGGGAATCATCTTATGAGGGTGAAGTTCGGGAGCTAATGCAGCTAATAACTCGCGAAGAAATGTTTTCCGTTAAAGAGAAGGCATGTGCTTCAAAATCCTCCCCCACTTGCAGCTACACATGAGGGTTAATAACATCTTCAGATTTATAAGTCCTGAAGGCTTCTCACCCTTCTGCCCAACCCCTTCCCCTCGGCAATATTTTTTGGACTCCTCTTTGGAAAGAGTTTCTAAGAAATAAAACTTGTTTCTTCCGCTCCCCAGCACTCCACCTTGGAGTTAGGGGTTGTGCTCCCAAGATTTTTTTCTTCTCCTTTTTTTTTTTTATCTTTTATCCCTTGCGGTGTTCTCAGATTAAAGCGCAATCGACCCTAATGCCTCCTTTAATGTTACTATTCTTTTTCCGACGGCTTCGGCTCTCCCCCAGGTTTCCTCCGTTTCCTCCCTTTTCTCTCTTATGAATTATCTATGACGGTTTTCACTATCTTCCCCCCAATAAAATCCTGTTTGTTCCCCTCGAAGCTTCCGGTTGCAGTGCCAATTAAGGTAATTATTCAAAACGCAAACACCCTCATCCTATACGGTTCCCTTAAGATGAATCTCAACTTTGGTTTGAAGGTGTTGGTTTCTTCCGTTTTATGGACCATTTTGCCAAACCACCGCACCTCAAGATATCAGAATGGTTATAGTTGGAGTCCTACCGAAATCAGGGATTAACCTCACACAATAGTGATTGAATTTCAATTGAAGAACACGCAGTGGGGTGCTTAATTAATTATTTAAAAATTTAAGAAGAAAACCCTTCGGCAGATGAGAGACTCCCGTGCGTAAATCAAGGCAGTTCATCGACAAATTAAAGACATCCACTGGCAGAATGATCATGTTTCAACCGATCTTTCCCCCCAAAATTCGGATGGGATAATGTTTATTATTATCAAATTTTGAATTCCGATTTTGGTTTATTATTGTTGGAATAATACATAGGTCTATATTTTCGCGACGGATGTCAAAATTTGACATTATCCGTTTCAAGAGGTCTAGATTTCAAAAGCGAAATGTCCGTCCGCCGTCCGGGCCGTTTTGGGCAGTAGGAATTTTTTTTTTAAATCTGAAATTTCGACCAAATACTTGGTTTACCATCTAGTTGTGCCCACAAGGTTTTCAGTCCGATCGCCCAAACCCGTGGGGCGCTATGGGGCTACAGGAGGGGTTTTTGAAGGCTTTTGGCTATGTGTCGGGAAGGAATTTATAATCTCCCGCTCTAGAATCATTAGAACTGTGAATATAAAATACTGTGACCTCTCTCTCCCAGGCAAACAGGTGTAATCAGATCCAGAAGGGTTGTGACCCTAAGCGTACTTTATTATACATTAATTATTATACATTACTAAATATCCGTGTCCGAATATATACTGATTCGCACCGCGAAATGTCTTTCTGAGAGGAAAGGGGCGTTAATCCGATTACTCACAGCGAGGATCACGAGGAACTCCGTCATGATGTAGGCCGCCCGGGGTGTACTTGGGCTGATGAATGAGCTTACGTAGGTCCGAGGGATGACGAGACGAAGTCCTGGAGACGAACTGGAAGTTCCAGGAGACCCGGGAGATAGTCGACTCCCGAGCCTCCGACTGGCTGACCGGCATACGTTCGCCCTGGCTGTGTGTGATCGAGTTAGGTGTCGTTTTAGAAGTATTTTTGGACGTAGAATACGTAGAATGCTACAAATGGGATTTTTGAAGTATCCCAGGAGATCACATTTTTTCATGTAAAAAATGAAAAATTAAAAAATTAAAAAATTTTTTTTAAATGACAGAATTTGCCGTAAAATTTGCGGCGTTTTTATTTTAAATTTTTGATTGAATGGGTATCACTAAACCATCGTGTTGACAGTGTAACCCCTTATAGTATAAGATGGATACAATGGAAGGATTAAATAAGCTTTATTTGTAAGTCGCTTCGTATAAGGCTTATACAAAGCGACTTACAAATAAAGCCTATTTAATTATATATTTATCCTTCCATTGTATCCATCCAGCTTCCACGATAATATTGTGAGATCGTCAAATTTAATTTCGATTTCTTACTGTCTCACAGCGGCCATATGATGGACCGTCACTCATTCTGACGCCACGTTTTCGCTAATGAAATCACCTCCACACGCTCCCAGATAAGATAAAATGGATCCTTCATAACCTCACATGTAACCTGACGTCATGTGGTAGACACCGCGGAGAAGGAGAAAACGCCGCCAAAATGAGAAAACAAGCAGATTAAAGACAGAAACCTTCGGGCAAGCACATTTGTTTGCCACTCGACGTTCAGTCGCAATACCGACCCTTCCTTGCGCATGCGCTTGGGCCCTATTTGAGGGAAGCCTTCTACTATCGAAAACGAGCACTTCGATATGAGTGTGCTATCGATTATTGACGATCCTGTCCATGATGATCCATTTTTCAAACTTCATTGTTTATTAAATTTTAATAAACAAAACGAAAAGTCTTTTCTCGAATCGACGGGACCAACTGCAGGTCGCAAGGAGCCAATAACTTCGTAGCAAGAGCAATATTTCTCCCAGAAAATTAACATTCCAACCCTGAATTATGGAAGTCTTCATTCATGGTCCTTCTTTCTACAACAAACAACATTGCTTCCTAAAGAGCCACTATATTACTTTCTCGTTTCAAAGGACTTCAAAAGCATCTTTGAACCAGGTTTGAGAATGGGATAGATCCCTAGTAAGTTACTAGAAATTCCAACTGTTGGAATTTCTTTCTTTCGTCACCAACCAAAACCCCTAGTTATGTACATTGTTTAGCTTGCAGACCATGAGTTTGGAAGTTGAAATTTTTAGGAGACGTCAATCCTAGATGGCTACCTATATACATCATCGCCCGATTCTGCCCTTGTACGATGAGGCCCTGGGTATTAATTATAAATTAGCACGATTTAAATTTATCTTATTTTAATCATAAATGATCTTCTCTCCTCATAATATGAGGCTACATTATAGCCAATTTTCGGCAAGCTATCATCACGCTCAATCCCCCAATGATCTCTTATCTCTATTGCTTAATTCACAAGTTGGAAAATGATATTTTTGTTTATTATTTCGAAAAATGAAAAGCATCTATTTACCAAGCCCGTAATATTCTAACACTTTCCTTCACGATCTGATAGAGGAGAAAGTACCCGCTCAAAGAACGCCGATATTCAGCTACAACAAAAATGGAACTACGAAATACATCGAGTCGATTGTTGACGTTATTTCGTTTGAATTCAGGCGCCAACGCGAGTGTTCGATCTCGAACGGTTCGAACGATCGTCAATAATCGATAGCACACTGATATCTAAGGCTTCCCTCAACCCGGCCAAGCGCATGCGCAAGGAAGGGTCGGTGTTGCGACCGAACGTCGAGTTTGTTTGCCCTTGCACCCAATTTTTTCATATTTAGAGATATGCAATAATCACTCTCTAAACATTTTGGTTGCTGCTTTCATCAGTGAATCACAGTGTTCAAACAAAGATACCTACTAGGTACCTAAAGATTCGGACATGGCAGATTAGTAGACATTTTGCTGTTTAAACTTCTTCGGAAATAAATATTTCCGTATTTTATTAACTGCTCGTTTTAGAACAAAATTAAAATATAATGTTCCATAAACTAATATTTAAACATTAATATTTAATGTCCCCAAAATTTTTTTTGTTCAAAGCCCAATTCCTTTCTGGGACTGGGGAAAAATTATGAAAATTAGCACAAGTGCAAATCAGTGTAAATGAATCCGCTTTATCGCGTCATCGCATTATGACGAACCGTATCTCGAAGGTGAGAATACTGCCGTCAATTGCAATTCCGAGGGAACAGAAGGGGGGGCTTTCAGGGTCGTCCCTCTCGCCACCCAGGGCTGCCGGTCCCGAGGGAAATATGGGAACTGTCGCCTCCTCACACCTTGTTACACTATGCAAATGGCATATCGGGGTCGCCGACCATAATTAAAAACTGTTATTGCTCTCCTGGCCGTCCCGGAAGGTGCTTATCAAATAATGAACGAAGGATCCCTCCCTCGGCTCCACTGCCTGAATGAATTTTTAAAATTCAATCTGAGGTGCTCATCCCCATCAGGTGCCATCCTAATGTTTCTGAAAAAAAAAAAAAAAAAAAAAAAAAAAATCGTGATTTAATCCACCGCAGAAGGCTTTTTCCCCCCTACGAAAACAAGATTTTTTTTTCCTCCCTAAAGGGTTGAAATTGAAAGGAAACGACTGGATCATAATGTTTATCTTGGCTATTACTTTTGATATTCTGTTAGCGGAAAGCTGTCAGCGAAAAAAAAGTGTTATTTCACAATAGGGGTCTTCGCGGACGAGCTTACGACATTGAATGTCGAAAGTATAAAAGGTTGTGTTTTTCAAAATCACGAGAACGACCTAATGTGGAAGTTAATTCATTGAGTTTCGGTTTCGTGTGGCGGAGCCGCAGGCATGAATCATCAATGTCGCCACCGGTGTTTTGGAGGAAGAGGGAAGGAATGTGGAAACACCTCCGCCGGGAGTCGCGCGAATGTCGTGAGCTACGGACCTGGGCGGAGAGTGCAGGGGAGGGCAGTTTTGGGCAGTAGGTTTTTTTTTTTTTTTTTTTTTTTTTTTTTAATCTGAAATTTTGACAAAATACTCGGTTTACCATCTAGTTGTGTCCGCAAGGTTTTCAGCTCGATCGCCCTAACCCGCGGGGCGCTATGGGGCTAAAATGGGGCTGCGGAAGTGGATTTTTTGAAGGCTTTTGGCTATGGGTCGAGTTGGGTGTCGTTTTCGAAGTATTTTTGGACGTAGAATCCATTTTTTGGGGTCCCAGAACGATCCGATTTCACTGTTGCGATCTATAGGGCTTTCATGGGGCTACAAATGAGATTTTTGGTGGATCCTAGGAGGTCGAATATTTTTCAAGTAAAATACAAAACAAAAAATTGAAAAAAAAGTTTGAAAAAAAAAAATCCTAAATTTTAAAAAAATAGGTACCTAGGTACCTACCTAAGTACAAAAATTATTTTAAAAAATTATTATTATTATTATTATTATTATTATTATTTTTTTTTCATTTACAGAATCAAATTTCTGCACAAGTAACCTATCTCAAAGAATAACAAACCCTTGTAACTTAAATCTGCAGCGTTTTTTTTTTTTAGTCACCTCTAACGCACCCTCTCAAAGTTATCCGTGAAAAACCATAAAAGTGCCGAAATTTCGAGGTTTTTTTACGATGAGCGTTCCAGAAATTTTGTTGGGAAGCTTCGGATTCGTGTTCAGCACCCCCCCAAAAAAAACGTATAAACCCGTTGAGAAAAATTCTTCACCTCGTTTTGCATCGAACCATCACCTGGTGTCTGAACTATTGTCTTCGGGCTCTTTTGCGTCTTCTTCCTTTTCTACACCTTCCTCATTTTCTTCTTCCCCTTGTTCTGCCGAAACCTCTGGTTGAGTTCCAATTGCTCTGCCAGTTTCTTCTTTTTTTGGGGTTTCGGACAAATATTTCTCCGTCTAGTGTAGGCATCTGCTTTCTTGTTTTCTCTCTGAATAAGAATTCGCTTTCCTTGAATGTAATCTACAAACATTATATTATACGTATCATTTTTGGCAGAAGTGCATCATGTGATATATATATATATTATTCTGTACATTGTCAATTTGTCCTTGTCGTACAGAATTAAATTGTCGCTCTTTCGTAGCACGTATGCATATTTTATAAGTTGTCAACGTTGACTGAAGGATGCTGTGGGATTCACATTGAGACGAGGGCTGACCGGAAAGACGCCGGCTGATACCCCATTATAGGAGAGCATGCCCCTCACTTTTGGCTCGAGGGAGCCCAGAGGGGATCATATGGTAATGTGATATAAAACCACACCATCCGCTGTCCCTTGTCATGAATAAGACAGCCCGGGAGTCTCCAAGGATCGGAGCCTTCTTGACCACTTACCAATCAATAAGATGTTCAGTATGGCGTGTTTCTCCCCTTCGCAGTGCAAAGTCTTATAAACGTTCTGAAGATGCTGAAACTTCCACGCAGGCTGAAATTCAAGAATAAATTGAACGTCTTGAGAGGAGGGCGCAGAAAGCAGATATAAGGGTTGACCATCCATTAGCTCGAGCTCATTCCATTAACACTCGAGAGACCCAAGAAGGAAAACGGGGCACCTAACGCAATTGTCTTCGGAAAGGAGCACTCGGAGGGCCCTTTTATTTACTTTGAAACTGTCCCGTAGATCATCATGGCTAATAACCATGAACATGACACAAACGGGTTAACTTGACCATATTAGAACCCCCTCAGCACGGTTGACCCTTTTAACCCTTTCCCTTTTCTCGCTGTAGCAATGTTAATATTGTTATAAGTGCGCACTCGGACCTTTTCCTCTCCAAACACCTTCGGGAACTGAAGGAGTATTAGAGGACTTGCAATCCGATTAGTTCAGGCTTTTGTGTTAATAAGTCTAATTTATCAGGTCCTCCCTGGCAAGGACGTCCTTAATTAAGTCCATCGGCGGAAGCTTTTCCCCACAAAAAGGGACAGGGATCAATTTATCAAATTACCAAAATTGAAAATTAAAATGCGCTCAGTGAAGGGTGAATTCGGGGCGCATGAAGATTTTCTGGGAAGAATTTTGTAAGCATGAAGAGACCCTTTCTTCGGGTATGCACGAGGAGTTCTGTGTCCGCTGGATTGTGCATCATGGTGCCTCACCAGGAATAGGCTGTGAACACTCTTATGGAGTCCCTGCCGCTTGACATGCTGTGGGTCGGGAGGTAGTCAAGTTGAAGGCGCTGGAAATCCAGAAATGAGAGTTTATTGGCTCTAACCCTTGAGGCAGGAGGTACTCGAGTTGAATCAGCTCCTGGAAATGCCAAAACAAAGCTTGGTGGAAAATCGCCAGTCTCTCTCACCTGCTGATCAGCTAAGGGTGTGGACCACCTCTAGGAAATCCAGAAACCAGAGCTTAATGACTATTAGCCAGTCTCTGCCTACATCCCTGTCGTTTATCAAGAGTTAGCAGAGCTGTACCAGCCCCTGGAAAACCACAATCAGAGTGGTTTTCAGGCTTGGTGGCTCTTAGCCAGTTCCTGCCAACATTCTTACCATGTGGCAGGAGGTAGACAAGCTTCTTGAAATGTCAAAACAAAGCTTGGTGGCCATTAGCCAGTATCTTTCACCTGGTGTTCAGTTAACTCTGCGAACCAGCTCTAGGAAAATCCAGAAACCAGAGCTTGGTGTCCATTAGTCAGTCTCTGCCTACATCCCTGCCGTTTATCAAAAGTTGGCAATGCTGGACCAGCTTTTGGAAAACCCCAATCAGTGTGGCCCCAGTGAAAGCTGAAGGTTCTTGGATAATGGATTCTAAGTCTAAAATTACCTATAAAACGACACCCCACTCGACTTCACACCCGAAACCTGAAAACCCACATCCCTTAGCCCCTTTTTGACCCCTTGAGTCATATAAAGACATATTTTGAGGCCGATCAAAATTTTCGACCTTCGACACAAATAAATAGTAAGTGTATTTGTTGTGCCTGACTTTTACGTGAAAGAAAACACCAATTCAATACAAACCCGTAGCTGATCTAGCTCGATGTATGCAGTTTTAAGTTCCGAAACTGACAAAGTCCCCTGGCCCCTGAGCCAATCCTTAGTTTGGTTTCCGCCGCTAGTGGTTTGTGGCGCTACAGTCACCATGCCCCATTTCCCTCGCATTTTGACATTTCTGCATGTTTCCTCTATTCCCTCCTGGAAAGGGTAAGGGGAGGGGGATTATTGGATACGAAAAGGAGAAGCTGGATGAAATCCATGCGCATCAGCAGAAGTTTGGGTTTATTATTCTTGGAATAATTCACCGATGTCTTTGGGTTTATTATTCATGGAATAATGTCTTCGCGACGGGGGTCGGCCTCAAAATTTGACATTAGGTAGGTGGGTACTCGTTTCATGACGCGTAGATTTCAAAAATCAAGTCCGTTTTTTCTTTCAATAGGAAATTTTGACAAAATACCTACTCGTTCACCATCTAGTTGCGTCCGGCAGGTTTTCAGCCCAACCGCCCAAACCCGTGGGGCTCTTTGGGGCTAAAAAGAGGCCGGGGTGAAGGTTTTGGGGTATATTCAGTACATAATATCGAGTGTGGTGTCATTGTCCCAAAGCCATCCAATCTCACAGCGGGGATCTTTGAGGCTTTTGAATGATGCAAGGAAGACAAAATAGTAATATTGGATGCATAAACAATTTTTCGATAGTTGCTTATCCTACTTCAATTTTTTTTTTTTTTTTTTTAATCCTACTTCAATATTCATTGCCTTGCACACACCTATTTCAAATATTCACTATTCAGCAATCAAGTTTTAGGGGTTTTTTTTTTATCACGGCACACGAAACTAAATTCACCGGTCACCCTATATTCCGAGGTTCAAACTTGGTGCAAAGATTTTGATGAGAAATCCGATATCAGGGATTAGACCAAAAAATCCGTAGATCTGCGGAAGTATCCGTAGGGTTGATCAACATGGCGATGACAGCGCCGTGAATCCCTAGCGGCAGGGAACCAAACTAGGGATTGGCTCAGGGACTAGACATTTGTGAAACTGACTAGCATTTATGAACGGTGTTGTCTACCAGGTGTTTTATTTCACACCTGGTAGCTACTAACTTTCGAGTGGACCAGCTCCCGAGTGGACCAGCTCCCTAGTCGACTTTATTTTGTAGTCACTGAATGTTAGGGGAACATTCCATAGTATTATATTCCTGAATAATAAACCTAAAGTTTTGGGAATCTTGACAAAACGGAAAACGATTCCAACAGTGATAGGGAGCTCCTCATTGGTCGGATGATCGATTAACAGACTCACTCCGTCTTTGAGCTGAGCTCCGTTGTCGAACCTGCAATATTGGCAGGTTCCCTCATTTCTTCGCCAACTCAACAAGGGCAGCTTTGGATTTTTTAGAAGTAGAGCCGCCTCAGGACTGCAAAAACCTCTTCAGCACTTGTCACACTGTTGGCTTCTGAAAAGAGAAGTTGCGCCCCTGATGTTTGCGCTATTGAAATCGAGTTTGATTCGCTCCTCAAACCACAACTAAGAAAAGGTAATCGGACAATTTTTCTCCAAGGGCGGACAAAAAATCCCCAAGTTGCCAATAGACTGGAAATCGCATAAATAACATTTTGAGTAAGTAAGTGGCCTTGTAATGAGAAACCTGACAGCGTCCACAGGCAGTAGGACAGGGAGGAGAGAGGAAGGCTGGAGTTAGTTAAATATCATCACACAAGTTCATAGTGTCAAGTTCCAGGTAAATATTCCAGTCATGCAGCATTACTTAAAAATTAACTTAACTGGACTTAATTTCTTTTGGCCTGTACAGCGGAAAAAATACGTTATTAACCTCATTTATACTACATAATATTTCTGTACATTTTTTCCTGGTTACGTTTGACATGAAATTTTTTGAAAATTCTGATCCGAAAATTTTGTTAAATTTTACCGGGTAATTGTGACCGGGGGCTGTTCAACTTTTGCAAGAGGACTCCAAGGCTGGTGGCCTCCATGGCCTGAAAGCGGCAGCTCCAAAGCGCAGGTGGTTCGCCCTGCAGCACAAATCTCGCCGGCCTTGCAAGTGTTGGGCAGTACAACCTCGTCCGTCGTGCGGTCTCCCGTGTTTTTCCTTCGTGATTCCTGTTTTCGTTCGTTTTCATCTCTTTGTTCGGGTTTTCGTGTTATTTTCCGGTTGTTGAGAATTTTTGCAGTTTGGACGTTGCCACGCGTCGCATAGTGATCCTTTCGTTTTTCCATGGACGCTAGGCGTGGTAGAGGGACGATTTGTCCGACCTGTGGCCGAACGTTTGTTAGGCTGGCCACCCACCTTTCCAGAGGCTGCCAGGGCGCTCCCTCATCCATTCAGCACACCCGGAGCCAACCAGCAGCTCCAAGCCCAGCGGGAGGCACTCAAAGCCGATCCTCGTCGTTCATTTTGCCAACTCCAGAGCAGCCCTCAATCGCGGGGGATTTAGGAAATATAGGCAGCTCCAGGCCTCACGACAACCACGCCCAAACGGCAGTCCCAGGGTTTGTCCAAGGCTACTTTATGGAGGGGTTTGGGGCCACTCTGTTGAATTCGGACGGTGGTCACCACGACGCTCCTTGGCAGATGAGGTGGCGCAGGGCTATGCAGCTTCAAGGCAGACAATACTTCCCACCCGACGGCGCTGTGGGCCGAAACATAGTCGATGTGCTGTCTGAGGAGATTAACGCGGTGGCCAACGCATCGGAGGACTCTGAGAGAATTTTTTTCTTCTGTGCTACCGTTTTGCAAAAGGAACGCGGGGTGGATAAGGGGGCCGACGTCCGGCGTCTTCTCAGGAGAAGGCTCGACATGTGGCGCCAGGGTTCGTACGACGAACTTCTTCAGGAAGCTGTCAGGTGCGACCGGCAGTTGAAGCGAAAGCAGAATACGGATCCAAAGCACCTCGTGCGTGTATTTACCAGGCTCGTGCTGCAGGGAAGGCTGCGGGACGCGATGCGGTGGATTACCGGTCAGGCTAGAGGTGGGGTTTTGGCCCCTGAGCAAATCCTGGCAGATGGCAGTTCAGTCTTGGAGACACTGCAAAAGAAGCACCCAGATCAACTAGTGCCCGATGACGAATCCTTCGCAACGGCTAGACCCTTACCCCTCTTAGTGGATGTGGATGTAACGGCAAGCCACGTGGAGAAAGTAAGTCACACATTGAAAGGTAGCGCGGGGCCCAGCGGGACAGATGCGGAGCAGTGGCGAGGCATGCTCCTCAAGTTTGGGGCTCATAGCAGCCGGCTCCGTGAGGCAGTGGCTCTCCTGACAAGGAAGATGGCAAACGGGATCATGGACTGGAACAGGATCCGGGCCATCCTTGCGCGCCGTGCAGTGGCGCTGGACAAATGCCCGGGAGTGAGGCCCATAGGGGTAGGCGAACTCCTGCAGAGAATTACCGCTAAGACAATGGCTTTCCTCACTGGTGAAGACCTACAGGAGACGTGTGGTTCTGACCAATTGTCGGCGGGCGTCCGATCTGGAGTTGAAGGGGCAATTCACGCCGTCACGACGCTGTTCGACAATGATGAAACCGAAGGTGTGCTGCTGGTTGATGCCACAAATGCGTTCAACTCCATGAGTCGCCCTCTGGCTTTGTGGAGTGCACGAGTATTCTGGCCCAGGTGTGCGCGCTTTTTATTCAACATATACCGTGGGTTCCCCCTTATCCTGTTTCGTCAGAGGGAGGCCAGCTTACTCAGTAAGGAAGGCACGACACAGGGGGACCCACTGGGCATGATGATGTACGCAGTTGGTACGTTGGCGTTGATCAGGAGCCTCAAAGATCCGGAGTGGAGACAGAACTGGTATGCCGACGATGCATCCTGTGTCGGTACATTGGACCAAATCAGGACATGGTTCAACATCCTCCGTGATAAAGGACCGAGGTGGGGGTATTTCCCTGAGCCCTCTAAGAGTTATCTCGTCATCAAGCCCGGTTTGGAAGAACGTGCCAGGGCCAGGTTCGGCGACTTGGGAGTCCAAGTGGTGTACTCCCAGAGGTTCCTGGGCGGAGTGATCGGATCGGCCGATGACAAACGACACTATGTCCGGGGGAAAGTTGAAACATGGGTCCGCGATATCAAGATATTGGCCGAGGCGGCAGAATCAAGCCCCCAGGCGGTTCACGCCGCGTTCACAAAGGCGCAACAGTGTAAGTGGGCATTTGTTCAGAGGGTCGTGGAGGGGGCCTCCGGCGAATTTACCCCCCTTTGGGAGGCCATCCGTAGTGACTTTGTGCCAGCACTGGTTGGATGGGAGGACGTATCCAGTGAGGAGTGTGAGCTATTCGCCCTGCCGGCTCGTCTGGGGGGCCTTGGCATTGAACACCCCACCTGGGATGGGACCTCCGCATTGCAGGCCTCGAGGAATGCGACCACGGTACTGACGTCGTCGATTTGCCAGGGGTCCTCGCTGAACTTCATGGAACACCGGGAGGCTGTGGATTCAGCGCTGGTGTCCGAGCGGAGGAGGAAGAAAGCAGTGCAGAAGTGCCGAAGTGACGGGCTGGTCGCCACACTACCAGCAGCCAAGCGGAGGATCCTGAAGCGGGTGATGGGTACCTCTCAGTGGCTCACAGTGGTCCCAACGGCAGCCGATGGCAACGACCTTTCCCCCAGTGAGTTTCGCGACGCAGTGTCCCTTCGCTATGGTCGCACACCAGGGGGACTCCCGAGGAGATGCGATGGGTGTGGGGAGGAACCGTTCGGGCTGACCCACGCCTTGAATTGCATGAAGGGGGGGCTGGTGAAAAGAGGTCACGACCAGCTGCGGGACTCTTGCGCCCAACTAGCAGAAAGTGCCTGGGGGGGAGTCTCCGTAGAGCCAGTTCTGCAAGAGGCAGATGGGGTATCCCCGGCCTTAGTGGCTGACTTCAAAGCCCGTGGAGTCTGGGAGAGGGAGAGACCGGCGTTTTTCGACGTCCGCATTATAAATGCTGACGCCGTCTCTTACTCTTCCCAGGACTGGGCCATTACAGCCAACAACGCAGCAAGAGCCAAGCACTCCAAGTATGACGCGGCTGCGGAAGACCTGAGGGGCTCCTTCACTCCACTGGTTGTGTCTTGCGATGGTGCCATGCACGTAGAGTTCGACTGCTACCTGAAGCGCCTGGCCCATGCGCTCGCCGAGAAATGGGATAAGCCGTATTCCGTGGTTTCCGGGTGGGTCAGGGTGAAGACCCAGTTAGCTCTCATCAGGGCTGTGGGCCTCCGGATCCGGAACACGCGCCGGCGGATTCGAACGCTCGGCACAGAAGATGGGGCGGGTGTGGTCCAGGTGAGCGGCGGCGAATAACGGTGGCGGCACCAAGAACACCAAGAACTCCCAGAACACCGGCGCCCGGATGGGCACAAGAGCATCTCCAGGCTTTTTCTGTTGGTTGCCGTTTCGTTGTTGTTGTTTCTTGTTTTTTGTTTTTGTTTTCGTTTTTGTTTTCGTTTTTGTTTGGTTGTTTCTGTTGTTATGGAAAAGTAAATAATAAATATTTCTGTACACAACTATTAACAAATATAAAAAAATGGATGAGGGTTCAAATTTTCATGAAATTGTGTGTAGAATCTGCGTTAAAAAATGGGTTTCTATTTGAACTATTTAGGTAATAAATTCGCTGGGACACCCTGTAGGTATATTCTTTGGTTGTTTATGATGGAAACCCAAACTCGGGGATTTTTTGTCCACCCTTGGCCCCAGGAAAAATTGTCCTACATTCCTAAATAAACCATCAACAATTTGCCAAACGAAAATAAGCACAAATGATATGAACCAGAGAAAACCGGAGAAAACAGACTATCTTCGGTTGGGTGATTCAGCGGCTTGCAAATGGCGGCCGGCTATTATCACAATGACGTCACTTTACTGATATGAGAAGGTCTATTCGAATGAGCGGAAGTTGACTACACCCCATTCTGCCGGGCTCATCGTGCATCGTGCAAATGGCTTTCACTTCAGACGGACTCCACATGCAGCCTCCCAATTAGCGACATAAATATCAATCTCAAGCACGAGAGCTCACCTCAACAAATGGTCATCTAAAATCATCGATTTCCTCATTTATAGTAAAAAGATCTCAGACGCCCACTTCAAGCCGCCTCCTCCATATTTAATTTCGTCCCCTTCAGCCCGTCCTTCACTTTATTTTCAATTGGCTTTCTGAGTTCTTTTAATCTCTAAAAAGCTTTGGTAAAGCGAAAAGAGGAAATGCCGCCGCAAATCGTTAAATGAATAATGTTGTGCCTTTGCCCTGATACAGCTTCCGGTGTCGTGCCCTTGGAAAAGGCGCTAAGGGCAACAAAGGGTCTTGACGTCTGCAATCCAAACCCGACAATTTTTTTTTTTTTTCATTCTCCCTCTGGTTTTTTTTACCTCGGAAGTGAAGGTAATTTAGAGAAAGCCCTTAAGGAAACCCCTCCGTTCGTCTCTTCACCCTCCCATACTGTGCTAACGGCGTTCAGACTGAGAAGGGAATGAAAAGTGAAGGAAAAAAAAAAAGTAAGAAAAGGTTGGAGAAGTTTAATTGGAGGGTGCGAGAGATTATTTATTTGGTAGGACAATTACCTACACTGAGGAGGGGGGGGGGATAAAACGAAGCCTCAAGCGATCAGGAGATCAACCTCCGACTTATGTGCCTTCAAAGGCTAGCTGAATACGATTAATAAAGCTCGGATTGATAGGCTCGAAAAATCACCAAAATTTGGACGGCATTAAGCAAAAGAGAACCATTCCACAAAATCATCAAAATCGAGATGGTGCTAAACCTTCGTCCTCAGACGATTGCAGGCTGATTACCTTAAGTCGCTCGTTCTGAAGGTCTTTCTTCGCATCATCCACGCAAGGATCTACAAGAGATGAACCTCGAATATAAATAACCCCAAATGACTTTTTTTTAGGAATTGAGTTCTGCTGACAAACTACTTAACTTCGTTCATACCTATTATATATACTACCAATAAACTCTAACATATCGAAGACACATTTTTATAGAACCTTAAATTCCTATTATTAATTAGGTACTAGTGAAGTTAAAATTATATGAAAGAAAATGAAATACTGACTAAATAAAATCTAAATAAGTAAATAATCATGAACAAATAATAAATAAATGAAATTGACCAGATTCTCGGATTGGCAAAAAATGTACACAAAATTTCTGGTGGTGCCGTATATGAGCCGTCGAAGACGGAATTTAACATGAAATTTTATTCTCTACAATTTTGATTCTCTAACTTTTTTCGATTTGGGCCGTTGTTTAGCAGTTAAAGCGGTCTTACTGTGAATAACATGTGGTTTTGGCGAAACTTGGTAAAAATAGCCTATTTTTGACGAACGATTGTGGCTTAACCGCTGAACCGATTTTGATGATTAAGTAGTGTTTTGAATAGCGAATCTAATGCTCTTTCATTTCGTAAAGTATAAACTTTTCTGTAGGATGGATAGTTTGCGAGTTAGAGGCGAAAAACTGGAAACTGTGCAAAAACTTCGCGGTTTTTCGGATGCCAAAAGTTAAGCTCACCACCTGCGATGGTGCAAACTCAGATTCCGTGTATTTAGGACCATTAGAAGGTATTAAAACGATTTCCGCTTCGGTCCGAATTATTCCGTTTTCTTTCCCATTTTCGGCCTTATTTTACTGGACTATATCTATTGCGGCTATATTTCGTGAAGGAGGAAGCTTCGGGCGGTACGGTGGTCAATCGGAAGCCAATCAAGAACCTCAGGTATGCCGACGACGCGGTCAACAGAGAATCGTCTTGCAGCAATTTCCCCAAGCTGTATTAATTCCCCCAGGACGTCTCTTACTTCATTATGACGCCGAGTGATCAACAAGTCTTACAACAGAGAGCATGCCTGATGGAAAAGGGGGTATGATCCATCTCATTTGTTTGGCATATCTACTGGGGTTCGCATGTATCGAATCGCAAGAGCATCTCGGGACTCACTGGCTGAAAGATCAAAGCTATGTCGCTTCAATGGAATTGCAGAGAGCCATCCAGACGACTTCACTCTGGACCAGGGGTTCCCAAAAGGTGGTCCGCAAACGTTGGTGTGGGGGTCCGCGAACTGCATCCAAAAATTAATATTTTAAGCTATTCTACCAGGAACTCAAATAATAAAAATGACTGTTTGTTGCCGGAGTGTCCTGTAAAGCGTCCGTAAAGCTGTCTGTAAAGCGGCCGTACTTGCGACGCGACGCTAGTGACACCTAGCCTAATTATTAGTGACTAGTTCGCCCAGTTTCTACCAGAATGTAGGGATGTCCGATTCTCAAAAATAATCGCGATTATTTTTTCAAAAAAAAAAATCGATACATCTGAGGATCGATTCTTTTTCCAAATTATTTATTAAATTTCAAATTTATCAGAAGAAGAAGAAGAAGCATTACCTACCTATTACGTTACGAAACCTGAATTCCAATAACTAATCATCAACAACAATCAATTGATTTTTCCCTTGTGATATATACTTACACCTAGGTATAAGCAAACGGGGAAAAACCTTTTTTACAACAAAATTATATATATAATTTACATATATAGGGGGTCCTCAATACATTTGTGGTTTGTTAAGGGGTCCGTGACAAAATTTTATTGGGAACCCCTGCTCTGGACTGTTCCGCTACTGCTCAACTTTATCGCTCTTCTTGGATCTGCCAAGATTTTTCTTGAGGTGTTCCGTAACAGTGCATCTTCTGCCTGCTTTCGCTTCTTCACTGCCTCTTTCTTTGCTGCCTCAATTTGCGCTTGGTGCTCCCATTCGCAATGATTGGCCAAGCACTGAAGAGCATAATTCCGAGCTCTTAAACAAGCTTCGAGGTGATGCAACCGGATCACACAGGCCAATCCGCCTTTGTTCACCGGCAAAGAGAATAGATCAGTTTCTGCGGTGGAGATGGCACACTGCACGCTACCACCCATCACCGCTGGCATAAATTATTCCCGGACTACTTCCCCCAATCTTTCAAATTCCTCCTCTTCGGTCCTGACTACCTGAAGAAACTGCCATTGGAACTTGAACGATTTTATGAAAGCGGTATGGGCGGCTTGTGGCTGTTCCATGCCCACCATTGACAGTTTTCGCCCACTTTTCTATCTTACGAGTCCTTTCGTGCATCCTCCTGACCGATGAAGCCACCAAGGAACCGCTGACCTACAACTACTGTTATTCCCGTTCCTTCAAATGCCTCTGCTGCCTCTTGCTGATCGTCAGGATGCACCACCAGGAATGACTTCTGTCCCTCGGGATAGTAACCGTATTTGGGCCCACATGCGATTAATCTATCCCACCAGCTTTTTAAATCGTCCACTCGACCCTGAGTTGAAGAGTTATCAGCATACCAACACTGTATAACTCGTTAGCCCCGTAAAGTGTATTACATTATTATGTAGGTATGCTCGAAAAAACTTCTCTATGAAAAGGAAATATAATATGATAAACTATAATGTAACTACTCAGAACCTCTTTTACGTCTTCTTCGAGTAGGTCTTCTACTTACACGCATCGATCGGATTTTGTTATGAGCCGTAAATCAAGCAAGCCACCCCTCGTCGTACAAAAAGGAGGGGAAGGTTTTTTTTAAAAATGACTAAAAGGGCGGGTCGAAGTGGGGTTTTGGAAGTCACAGTGACCTACATTTCACCCTCTTATGTGCATAGCTTCCCCTTCGATGGTTGAGTCATTCGATCCGAGTGATCCTTCTTAGGAGTCTCTTAGTCTATTTTCTGTTCCAGGTTTCTGGAAACACCAGATGTAGGCACATTAATTACCTGAAGGATCTGTAAGAACTAACAGTTCTCAGATAATATATTATTCACTCTAACCAATTTAGTTATTTCTAATAATAACTATATTATTAGCACAATATTATGATTCTGGGAAGCCCTCAAGTTCGAACCTGTGTGTGGGTATTTCCAGAGTAATAATAAGAGTTGGTTTTCTCGGTGTAAAGAACTTCATAAATTATGACTCACGATGAAAATTTTTCTCATACTTAATTCTGTTGAATGAAATGAAGTAATAATGAAATTGAATATTTCCATCCTTAACTCAAATTCAAATTTGTTCGAAACTTTTTTTGGCCAACTTTTTGAGTCACATAGAGCAAAGGCAGCGTAGATGAAAGTTGAAGGATAATATCCTTCATGATATTAGGTATATTTGGAAGGGGGGGGGGGGGATTCAAGCCCGATTTCGTTTCTGTTCGACCATGTGTTGGTTGCCACACCACATTGCTCCCCCCTTTTCAACAGGCTAGCCTGTTGGCATGGAGCTTTCTTCGTTTTTTTCGCCAACTCCACTTCGAATAGGACGTCTAGTCCAGTCTTTAGGTGAAAAATAGAAACAATATGTTTCTTCTCTTCTCCAAAATATTATTTTGGGTTAGAAATGGTTTCTATGGCTCTCTATGTTTTTTGGGGTGCTGAATCCGAATCTGTGGTTTGCCAACAAAATTTCGTGACGGACCATGGAGAAAAATGCAAAAAACTGAGAAATGTTCGGGTTTTCCTTGGTTTTTTGAGTATAGCTCAAAAACTATCAACTTTGTGAAAAAATACGTCCTTACCTTTATTAAAGAAGATGAAATTTGCTATTGTTTGAGCGCAAGCGCAGCTCTGTAGGTCCAATGGATCCCGAGATACAGCACTTCAAAATGTGGCAATTTTTCTCAAAAAGTGCAATTTTAGGTTTTGAGAATCTAGCGAGCCAAATTTCGGCAGGACCCCCCTCCTGTTTGTTTTAGCTTCCGAACATTCATTTGTACGCACGAAACGAATTTAAAACAAAATAAGAAACGTCCAATCTGACCGCGCGGAGAGCGGAAGCACGTTTTTCAGAACGTTTTCGGTTGTAGCTCAGAAACTATTGATCCGATTTCAAATTAATTTTTTTCTCGAGAAAGCTGATTAAATTCCCCGTCGCGTCTATTCCGTGTGAAATTTCGATTTGAGCTTTGATAAGGGAGGAGCGGGCACGGCAAAAAAGTGGCACATTGTGAATAAAATATGATACTTTGCACATTTCTGCCTATAACTTGGGAACGGTTTGTTCGATCTTACTTTTCTTTTTTTTAATCAGAAAGCTTATTAAATTTTATATAAGTTACGGCACATTGCATGTCTATTGAAACAACAAAAGTGCCGTTAGTATTCGTCGAAAAGTGTGGAAACAAAAAATTTGACCATCTACGACCACGTTTTTCAGAACATTTTCTTCTTTTCTTCCCTTATCAAAGCTCAAATCGAAATTTCACTCGGAATAGCTGCGATGGGGGATTCATTCAGCTTTCACGAGAAAAAAATAAATCTGGAATCGGACCAATAGTTTCTGCGCTGCAATCGAAAACGTTCTGAAAAACGTGCTTCCGCTCTCCACTCGGTGTCAGATTCGGCGTTTCTCATTTGGTTTTAAATTCATTTCGTACGTACAAATGAATGTTCAGAAGCTAAAACAAACAGGAGGGGGATCTGCCGAAATTTTACTCGCTAGATTCTCAAAACCTAAAAATTGCACTTTTTGAGAAAATTTGCCAAATTTTGAAGTGCTGTATCTCGGGATCCATTGGACCTACAGAGCTGCGCTTGCGCTCAAACAATAGCAAATTTCATCTTCTTTAATAAAGGTAAGGACGTATTTTTTCACAAAGTTGATAGTTTTTGAGCTATACTCAAAAAACCAAGGAAAACCCGAACATTTCTCAGTTTTTTGCATTTTTCTCCATGGTCCGTCACGAAATTTTGTTGGCAAACCACAGATTCGGATTCAGCACCCCAAAAAACATAGAGAACCATAGATACCATTTCTAACCCAAAATATGTTTCTATTTCGCCATTTTGAGGACCTAATGACTGGACTAGTCGTTGAACCTCATGATGACGACCCAAGGACCAGTCGGCTGCAACTTAGGGCAAACCCCCATCTGCCGTTTCGGGTCGAATACCCAAACCCAATCGCCTATTTGGTAAGGTGGAGAGCGGGCCCGACGGTTGAATACCTCTTTTTGCGTCATGTTCAACTTCGGCTCTTCACTGGCAAACTTCCGCACAGCGTCCGCTCGCAGCTCCAGAACGTTTGGTACTGCAAGCTTCCTCTCATCTGGCTGTGGCCTAACCAAGACGTCTGGTAATCTGAGGTCACAGCCATATACCAGCTGGGCGGGGGCAAAAGCTGTGGTATGTTGAGGCGTTGCACGATATGCCATCAAGAAAAGTGAGATTTTTGTATCCCAGTCACGCTGACTTTTCCCCACAAACGTGGCCAGATGGGTTTTTAGCGATCGGCTGAGTCGCTCCACTAGACGAGCGGATTGAGGGTGCAGAGCCGTTGTTCTCGTCCGGTGGAACCCCAACAAAGATCCTCCTTCGATAACTGGGACTCAAAATTTCTTCCCTGATCAGTGTGTAGCTCCGCGGGCACTCCAATGCGACTGAAAACTTGTTCGACCAAGGCCGTAGCCACTGTCTTTGCCTCTTGGTCAGGTATCGGTATTGCTTCAGGCCATTTCGTGAAATAGTCACATGCAACCAGCACATACCTGTTCCCGCGAGTGGTTCTGGGGTATGGACCGAGAATATCAACGCCCATTCTTTCAAACGGTGCTCCAACCATCATTTGCTTCAGGGGTGCTGGTCTAGTGCGTCCTGGGCCTTTGAAGCGTTGACAATTCAGGCAGCTTCTACACCAAGCTCGTATGTCTGTTGTCATACCGGGCCAGTGTTTTCCAAAATCCAAAGTGTGGGATTGTCATGGCACTGTTCTAGAACAGACTTGATTTTCCCTTCTGGTACGACCAGCTGCAGTCTTCTTTTGGACTTATCTACCGACTTGTGATACAATATGTATGGGTTATGCGTATATGTATAGGTTGCTTGTGCCACAGTTTAATTCTGTGTCAATTAATTAATTTTGTTTTCCAAAATTGTTTTTGGAATTTCTTTTTTCCAAAATTTTATCGTTTTTTACTTGAAAAATATTTAACCCCATGGGATCCTTTAAAAATGCCATTTTTAGCCGCATGAAAGCTTTATAGATACCCACAGTGAAATCTGGTCGTTCGGGGACCCCAAAAAATGGATTCTACGTCCACAAATACTTCAAAAACGACACCTAACTCGATCCCATTGCCAAAAGCCTTCAAAAATCCCCTCCCGTAGCCCCATTTTAGCGCCTCACGGTTTTGGGCGATCGGGCTGAAATTCTGCGGTCACAACTAGATGGTAAACAGAGTATTTTGTCACAATTTCAGATTAAAAAAAAAAAAATCCTACTGCCCATAACGTCCCGGACGGCGGACGGACATTTTGGTTTTGGAATCTAGGCCTCTTGAAACGGATAATTTCAAATTTTGAGGCCGATCGGAGTCGTCGATCCCCGTCGCGAAAACATAGGTGTATTATTCCAAGAATAAAAAATTTGAAAAAAAATCCAGTAGGTAGGGAGGTGATATTGACATCTGGAACGAGCGGCAACGAGCGTAGATCTAACTTTTTTTTGGATCTGTCGCTCCAAAGCGCGTCGGCGCTTATGTATGGGTCATTTCAAAATTTGGGGTTATTTAGCATCACACAGCTTTTGTGAGCACTCTATTTGTCTTGGAAATTCGGAATTTTTTCGGAGAGATATAGCAGGTTGGAGTCTAGGTAGATCACCTTGCATAAATTTCAATAATCAATAAGCTCAGAAATCAAAAATCATTAAAGACCCCAATTCTCTCTCCCTACACCTGTCACAAATGGTAGGTTGGGAACTTCGAACATTTTTTGAAGAACTCTCTATTCATGTATTAATTGAAATAAAAATATTAGTGGTCCAGGTTGCTTTCCCCTTCAAAATAAATTAAAAACTAATGAACAATTTTCATGATTTGGAAGGGATTTTGCTGTTTTCCGTCTGTCACAAGGTTTTATTCTCTCTCCCTAAAATTTTTTTGAACTGCCCGCACACTCCCAGAAAACGAATATTTTGTGTTGTGAGAAACAAAAGGCAACACTGCTGCAAGATGGCTTCCGAAAGTACTGGAGTTTGTCGCACTTCCAAGCCTTCAGTTGCTTGGATGATGTTGTGAAGTGTTGAAATTGTGAGAGTAGGTTAATACTTTCTCCGTCCCTACAACAACCTCACTCATCAGGGTAAGTGTTTAATTACATGTAATGGAACTCAAATTACGCTTATGAATGACATAGTGTTGTGTATTTTTTCTAATGTTCAGAATAACTGATGTTGAGGCTGGTAGAGAGTGATAACCTTCCAAATCTCTCTCCCTACAACCTCTCCACCTACAACTTCTCTGAAGAGGCTGATTTGTAGGGAGAGAGATTTGGAAGGTTATCACTCTCTACCAGCCTCATCATCAGTGATTCTGAACATTAGAAAAAATACACAACACTATGTCATTCATAAGCGTAATTTGAGTTCCATCATAATATAATGTAATTAATTTATAACATATGATGTAATTAAACACTTACTCTGATGAATGAGGTGGTTGTAGGGATGGAGAAAGTATTAACCTACTCTCATGACTTCAACACTTGATAAAGTTTGCACCCACTTCAGGATCTGCCTCAGGGGTCCATACAAAGGACGCTTAAGGGAGAAAAAAAATGCAAAAACTGAAACATTAATTTCGGAAAACGGTCGAGCTCAAAATAACCCCAAATTTTGAAATGACTCGTAGACGCACATTGCCGCCCGCTCGAACACGCTTCCAGTGGACGATACCACTTAAGCGTGTCCCCATGACTGTCGCGTACATTTCCCCTGATCACACGTTAGCACATCTAGCTCTACTGTGAAGACCTTTAATTTAAGCCTGAATGGGTGGGTATGTTATTCCCATTCAGAGAATAGTAGTCATTGATGCATCTATAGGGTTGCAGCCCCTCTGAAAACCCGTTCAGCTACTAATCCACGGTTCATCCCTACGTGGATGCCCCCTCAGTTTCCCTGAACTGGAATGACTCAGTGCAGTAATGGAAGTGGCGGACGAGGCCTTCGTGAAGTCTGAGCGACGTACGTAATAAGTCGGACTTCTAATCCACCTCGGAAGGTCTCGCCAGGATCCGCATACTGATGTGCGGGGAAGGCGGAAGCTAAAGCTCGCCGTGTCTGTATCCTCCCGCAAGCCTAATCCCCCGGCAGACCCCTTCAAGTATCCATCAACCCCTCCCTGCGTTCGCCCACGTCTCTTAACGCCTTACCAGACTGATTACAGGGCCACTGGAACCTTAGCTCTTCAGCCCTTCTTAACCAGCGAGTCTCTCATCCCAACTTCCTCCGGCCCACCATCATTTATCATCCTGAGCTCCGCTAACCTTCAAATCTTCCACAACCAACAGCCAATATAATGCTGAGTTTGGGTTCATTAGAAGCAGAACAGACTCGAAGTCACCAGGTTGATGACTTACACCATTCAGTCGATTCTATGTCGAAAATTAGTATCGAATATTTATTTCTCTACTTTACCTCATTTTGGTTAATTATTCTTGGAATAATACACCTATGTTTTCGCGACGTGGGTCGACGACTCCGATCGGCCTCAAAATTTGACATTATCCGTTTCAAGAGGTCTACATTCCAAAACCGAAATGTCCGTCCGCCGTACGCCGTCCGGGCCGTTTTTTAAAGTCTGAAATGTTGACAAAATACTCGGTTTACCATCTAGTTGTGGCCGCAAGGTTTTCAGTCCGATCGCCCAAACCCGTGGGGCGCTATGGGGCTAAAATGGGGCTACGGGAGGGTTTTTTTGAAGGCTTTTAGCTATGGGATCGAGTTAGGTGTCGGTTTCGAAGTATTTTTGGACGTAGAATCCATTTTTGGGGGTCCCGGAACGATCTGATTTCACTGTGGCGATCTATAGGGCTTTCATGGGGCTAAAAATGGGATTTTTGAAGGATCCCAAGAAGTTAAATATTTTTCGAGTAAAAATAAAAGAAATTTTGAAAAACCACATTTTTGAAGAAAAAATCCCCCCAAAAATTTTTTTTGAAATATAAAAATCAAAAAAAAAATTTTTAATTTTTTTAATGACAGAATTAAATGTCTGTACAAGTAACCTATATCAACGAATAATAAACCCTTGTTTAAAATTTGCAGCGTTTTCAATAGTAGGTATTTCTTTGTTTCAGTTCCAGCTCCCGAGATGTTGCGCCGGAGGGCAGTAGATGTCAACAAGGCAGCAATCTGTTGTCCTCTGCACTACCGACCCCTGCAGAAGACAACCAGCTTCAACATAGATATCGTGGCTTCGATTCGCTGCGGACCAACGTGCTGCTTATCACTTCAATTTCTTCTGAAGTGCGCCATTTCAGCAAAAAGTAAGTAACGAGCGGAGCGCCACTTTTTCGGAGTGTTTCTGTATTTCTGAGTGTTTGACCTTCCGAGTGGCAATCTACGTTCGATCGTGCCAGATGATGCCACATAACCCTGTTGTATGTGAGGGAAGTGTTTGGAGTCCGCCGTCCGGGCCGTTTTGGACAGTAGGAATTTTTTTAAAAATCTGAAATTTTGACAAAATACTCGGTTTACCGTCAAGTTGTGCCCGCAAGGTTTTCAGCCCGATCGCCCAAACCTGTGGGGCGCTATGGGGCTACAGGAGGGGGTTTTTGAAGGCTTTTGGCTATGGGATCGAGTCAGGTGTCGTTTTTGAAGCGTTTTGGACGCAGAATCCATTTTTTGGGGTCTCGGAACGATCCAATGTCACTGTGGGTATCTATAGGGCTTTCATGGGGGCTACAAATGGGATTTTTGAAAAATCCCAGGCGGTCGAATATTTTTCGAAAATTTTGAAAAAACTTTCTTTTTTTTTTAAAAAGGCAACAAAAATTTTTTTTTCACTGACAGAATTAAATTTATGCACAAGACTTACTTAGTAACCTATATCAAAAAATAATTTTTTTTTTAAATATAAAAACTTCGAAATTGCACTTTTCTCGAACGTTCCGAACGTGTGTCCGCCGGACGGCTTCTACCATATTGTGATAACGCCATTTAACAACATGTGACGTGTATTTTTGGCCAGTTTTCGAATGACTGAACCGACATGAGATGGTTACCATCACACTGTTCCCCTCTACGTCGACGAGAACCAGCCGGTTGACGTGGACCGTCTTCTTAACTTTCCCAGCCGGTACAGCTTTGACCCAGATGGAAGCTTCTTGTTCTGTATCTTCCATGTAGGTAATTCCCATCTGCCTGGCGCATTCTCCGAGGCTCCAAAAGCCGGGGTGGTCCGTAGTGTGCTCAGGTGGAGTACTCCTTCAGCAGCATTTGTCACGTTTTTTAGATGTCGTCAACTTTCCTGGCAAAGGCAGACCTCTTCTATTTCAAGATCTACCGCTTTTGCTGCGGCTTTTCCATCCTTGTTCCAGATCCTCAGCTCTTCTTCTGCCTGGCACGAGTCCTCCTTGGCGGTCCAGTTTCTCGTTGGATGCCAAATGTGATAGCACAAAGTTCAACGATATATCAACAATAGGTTTGTTGATATATCGATTGGGCTTTCATGGGGCTACGAATGAGATTTTTTATGGATCCCGGGAAGTGAATTTTAATATTTTTCAAGTAAAAAAACAAAAATTTGAAAAAAAATTTGAAAAATAAAAAATAATTTTTTTAAATAGGTATAATAGGTATATTTCATTTATATATATATTATATATAAAAAATTTCCTTTAATTTTTTTATTGACACAGAATTAAATTTCTGCACAAGTGACCAATATCAAAGAATAATATACCCTTGTGTAAAATTTGCAGCGTTTTAAAAATAATCTCGGGTGCGATTGCGCACAAAATAGGCTAAATAAAAACCCTGCGCGACGAGCTGAGATTTTGGTCACGTATAACCCCCATTTTTTTTTTTTTTTTTTTTCTAATCGCGGATTCGGATTCTACGTGAAATTCTACGTCCGAAACAACAGTCACGATGGTTGGCCAAGCGAAGCGAGGTCTTGAGTCAGGATAAAATGGTCGGCCGAGCAAAGCTGAACTGGTTTCAATGATATTTTTTATAAATGATGATTTTTAGCGCAACCTTTTTCCAAAAAATGGAAAGGTGCGCTCACCTCTTCGACATGTTTTTTTTTTTTTTTTTTTGTTTGTGTACAGAGCATCACGCCCGAGCGGCTCAACAGATTTTCATGAGGGTGGTCTCATTGTCATCAGCGAGTTCAGGGGGTGGTTATAGGCTACCTTGATTTTTCCTCCCTCATCCCCTTCATCGGTTTTCGGGAGGTCCTTCACGACGAAAGTTGTTTATCTCTGATGTGTAACTAAGGAGGCCTCAAAAGGGGGACGAAAGTTTTTGTCCGATTTCGTTGGTACAAGGGTCTATGGAATGAGCTTTTTAGGCTGATTCCAACGACTCCAAAACGATTTTTGCTGCCTTAGCCGTTCGTTACCTCTGATCGGCATAAGGTTTTATTACGCATCGGTCGTTAGGGTGCAGTTGTTACGTAAACATCACGTGGATGATGTGTTGTGTGGCATAGTTTGGTCGCTAGATACCTACTGTTTCTTAGTCTCTCTCGCTCATTAAATATATCGTAATAACAAAAAGGTTGCGCTCATCTATTCAATTCAATTGATGGCTTGTTTATCTCGGATTCGAATTCTACGTCCGAAACACCCATTGTCCGTTCTCGTGGAAGATTGTAAACGTGCGCGAATCCGCGCAACTTTCCTGTCTTCGTTGTTTACAGTCCGATTGAGTCGGCGTTTCCTCTGTAGTAGTTACGAGTAAAGATGTTCGGAACAATCACATGCATTAATTTAAAAAATTGAAATAACAAATTATTATCATTTACTGAACGTATTACTATTATTTTATAACAATACCGGACAAAAGAAACAATGAAAAACATAATGACTGTGACAAAACAACATCTAAAGACAACATCATCGACCGTCTGTCGGGTTTGCTTCCCTTCATTATTCCTAATTTTAAATTTTCCAAAAATACAAATTTTGTTCCTAAACGTGCTACTTACGTTGTCTTAACCTCAATTAAAAATTGTTAAACTGTTCAATAAAAAAAGTACGATACCTCGAGGCACCCGTTATATACTTACCCAAAGCACACCAATCCTTTCCGTTCATGAACGAATGTGAGTGGCTGCAGCCACTCGATGCACTGCTCCCTCGACAACTGCCTTGATCCCAAATACATCACCCGGTACTCTCCTAAAATTGGACAGCTCCCGAGAAAGTGCAAACCATTGTCTGGCACGTTTTTGTTGCGCAATTGAATCTGCGGTCGGTCCGTTGCGGCATCCAGTTGAGGTTCATCAATTCGCCCCGCATTTTAGCGATGTTCCCCACAGTCCATGCATCCAATCGCAGCTGTTCCTCGTGTAGTCCAGACCGGCGTAGATTCTGTCGGACGCCCTCGCGCAGCAAGCAGCCTTTCCATGATTAATGGTTTTGGAGTCGATCCTTTTTGTATCTCCAGCTCACCGAGCGCATACCTTTCGCATGTTCCCTCTGTATCTTACCTGAACATCCAAATTATAATACGTAATCCCCTGTGCGAGAAAGTTGTTGGCCGAGCGAAGCGAGCCCCCCACCCCCCACCCCTATCTGATGAAATGGCCCCCAGTCAGGACGGCTACTAATATAAATATATTATTGCACATTGTTCACAAGATTTTGCAGATTTGTTTGATATAAAAACCCCATAAATGCAATTTTTCTCGAACTTTCGGCCCGTGTGCTCGCCTGAAGGCTTCTTTCTATAAATAAATCTTTTCATTTGATTTCAATATTTTGTGGAATTGAATTTATGATGAGCTGGTGGTTTAGAGTTGAAAAAGCGAGTAACATCATAAACCTTGACGTTGTGGAGTCACCTGAGGAAATTGGTGTCAACGCACTCAACCTGCGATGGTATTTGAAATTTTTGGGACTTGGCAGGTTTTTAGGAGGAGGAACAACGAGGAGATGGCGGGCAGGGAGGAGTAAAACCGAGAGGGGGAACACGCGGAAGACAGAGACAAAAAAGTTATGTAGTCGCGGCTGTATCTGCGCAGACGGCGGGGGCTCCGCCCCCCGTGGCCCCGGAGCTGCCCCTCCTGCCCTTGTAAAAACTCCGGACAAGCCCGCGGGTCGATAAGGGGGTGGCGCCCCGCCGCCGAAGGGAAACCTTTCGCTCGGGACGTTCCGCACGATTCCGCCCCCGTTCGGCTTCGCCCGTCCTCCCCCGCCTCCGAGGCGAAGCGGGGGCGGCGAGCCAGTTGAGGGACCGGCCCTGAGTCAGCTGCCGCACGCCGCACAGGCACCATCCACTCAGTTCGTCGTCGACCCGCCGCAGACACAAAAGGGGGAAAAGGTAAGTTTAACAACAATAACAAACTTTCATTACTTTGTTTGAGTTTTCTGAGCCTCCCCCCTTCCCCTCACCCTTCATCATCCCCACCACCCTTTCACCCTTTTGGCAAGTTGGAACCTACTAGAGTTCTCCCCCACTTTCGTACTTAGTTAGGGCGGGGAAGTTGAACTTTATTTAAGTTTATGACAGTTTTGAAAAACTTTGATTCTTCCCCCTCCCCCCTCGGCAATGATAGACTCTCAACGTCATCGTTTCAGTACTACCCCACATACCAATGTCGTGTGCCAACCTACTACTGTTCATCACTCGTACACTTTAGCACTTATGGGTTGACTAGTACTCGAAAACTTCGGGACGCTCTCACTGAGTTTCACCCATTCAATAAACACGATTTACAATTCAAGGCAGCTTTTTCTAACATAGTTACAATATGTTATTCCCGTCTGTAATTTTGTACCGGTTTCAATTTTTTTTTTTTCTTTCATGCAAACTTACGAAGGGCAATAGCACTATTCAAAATGCGTAGCTTTACTTTTTGTTCTCCCACATTGAGCTACCTTAAGATTTTTAACGAATAAATCAAGACTGCTTGAATTTTATTCCAGATCATACAGTCATCCAATACTTTCGTGTGGACCCCCCCCCCCCCCCCCCCCCACAAACGCCCTAATTAAATTAATGTTATTTCCAAGCACAAAATAAGAACTGTACTCGACTAACGAATGAATGAATTTTATTTATTTGCTAGTTTTGGGAGGAAAAATGTTGATATTACTTAACTGTTTTTCTTTTTTAAAAGTTTGCATTAAATTAATTGTAAGACAATTTAAGTGCCACAATTTTTTTTTTTTTTTTTTTTTCAAAACAGGCATCAGTACTCCAAAATAAGCTCATTTATAACATACCTATTATTATCTCGATTTATTCCGAAAATAAGAAACCCTCCTTCTTCAACCACAGGGTGCTTTGTGGAGTGCAGATTCCCCTTAAGCGCCTCCTCCTCCGACTGTTCAAGTCTAACGTTACACACATTCCACTTCTGGCGGCCCCTAACGACGAATATTCCCCGCGGGAAAAGTTTATTCGGCAACGCATTTTAAACAAATTTCCGTAATAATGAAAAGGCAAACTCTCATTGTAAACGCTACTAGTTAACAGTATTTGAGCTTCTTGAAGATGTGATTGGCTGACGATCGCTTCTTTGAAACATTACAATCAGCTTACGTAAATTTACAGCTAAAAAATAAATCCCACAGAAATATATATTCTTTTAAATTACGCCTTATACGAGGCTCCAAGGCCATTCTTGCTCGTGGAAAATTGCCAAACGGAATGAAAAATTGGAAACTTCAAAATGAAAATTAACCAAAACTATTTAATAATAGTTAATTATTAAATTAACGTAATGAGTAAATTAATTGTACCACAATTATAAAAAGGATGCAGGGAAAATCATCATAGGTAGCCTTTTTTTAATTTTTTTAAATATTTTTTATTTTATTTTTTATTTTTTTCAAAATGAAGTTGTCATGCCATCCGGCTACGAAGTCACCAATTTTTTTTTTTTTTTTTTTTTTTTTACCAACATTTTAGTTGTAATAAATTTAAATATTGACCCGACATAATTTCATGAGTAATTAAATTTCAAAATTTTCATTAAAATTTGAAGAAAACTGACTGACTCTCGAGACCCTTGTTGATATTGGAATTTTTCGACGATGGTTTTTCTTTTCAAAAGTGATTCGTCAAGTGATATTTTTGCCGACGGGTTTACGGTAAGGAGCTTCCCTACCTTTTACGACAGGGTTGACCGCTCATAATGATTATGCATACAATTATTTTACGATATCCATTGTTTCATTTACACACTTGGACGTGTCGGGCAAATATAAACTTTCCAAATGTACGAAATTTGTCTAAGACGAATTCTAACTTGATAAAATTGATGTATAGTGTAGACATCAAGGTTTTTTTTTTACCAAACCGGGCCTAACGTGGGGATCGCTAGATGCTCAGTAAATCTTTAATTCTTGACTAATATCGGTAACTCGAATTATTGCAGAAATGTGAAGGCTACTCATTCGAAAAAAAGAAGATAGCAAAACCAACAAAGTTTTTCCCTTCGTTTGGGGAACTTAATTCCAGCATGCTGGAAATATTGTGGAACTCGAATTACACCAGTAACTCAACTGTTGAGATTGTCTGCTGTTAGGGCTCCAAGCTGGGAAAAGGTGATACTAACCTGAAATACCTTTAGGTGTTACGGGCATGGTTGATCCCATACATGAATCACCTAAAATCGACATCAGTTTTCTCAATTGAAAACACTAACCAGAAAAACGCATTTAAAAACTCATTCCTGGAAATTGTACTCGCAGAAAGTACAGCTTTTCACTTTGTACCCATTTTAAAAAGGTTCTACTTTGATTCAACCTTCTGACACCCGTCAAAAGCTACACTTTTCAGCACTTAAGGCTCCCCATAGTGCAGCTATACTCAACAAATGAACTTGAAATACCTAATCAACGAAAATGAGATCTATGTTTTATGATTTCAGTCTTCGCCCGGAATAAACTTGAACGGAAAAATTTATTGCGTTTTGCTTTATGTAGGCTAAGAGTGGAATAATGGTTATCATGAACTTGAATCAACCTTGAAATAACAACAAAAACAGTTTTTTACTACAATAGTAAAATATTGGATCCTATTTATTACTGATCTTCTAACGAAACAAAACCCAAAAATATAGGGGAGTAACATTTCAATGCTATCAATACTGCAGTAATTCATGAATTGTAGTGAATGTTCTTATTGCCAAGACACTTTCGCGGTTCAAGATTTTTTTTTTTTTTTTTTTTTTTTTTTTTTTTTTGTGAGAAGTGGGGAAATGCTTTATTCACACCGGGGGAAGGGGGCCGGTAGTGTCGGACTCTCATATACCGACTATAACTCCACTCCTCTTCTTCTTTTAGACTAAACTGCCCCGGAACCGCTTGTTCAGCATTACTTCGGGGCAGCAGTCATGTATGAGCCGTGAGTCATTTCTTCATTTGATTCTTCCTTTCGGCTCTTCTCCTTCATGTCTCCTACGTCTCTTCATTTTGTCTGCTCTTCCACTTTTGCTTGTCCAACAACATTTTTGGAACGACGGTGTCAGGGGATAAGACTCCTATCTTCTGAATCAGTCGAGCTCTTAGCTCCTGCCATCTTGATGTGTCGAACATCGTCGCTGGTACTGCTGCTATATTGGCAGGCTGGGCTCTTTATCTTCCCCATTATAGTAACCATGTCCAGAAAAGATCATGGCTAGGTAATAATCTACTTCTCCATGAATAATAATGAATTATAATATCATTTATTGATTGATATGACCGAAACTAAGTGATGTGAAGAGGTTTTCATACCCATCGCCGTCGCTAAGTCTGCTATTCAAAATCATCGCCTCGTCTCTTCCCGGCACGACGGTGTTAGAGGGGCTGCCTTTGACTTGGGGGAACCAGACTGCTTCAAAACATTCTGAGCCCTCGAACGGGTAGATGCCCTACGAGTCAGTTTCAAGACTGGAGTTGTGACGTAGCTGGAAAATCCAGTGAAAACACTCTGACCAATTGAACGTCCTGGAACTACTCGTGAGCACATCACACTCGCAAAATGGCACACAGTGGGTCAAAATACGTTATCTCGACTTGATACGAGCGATTCTTTTAGAAACTTTCGAAAATCGAGGCAGATCAGACAACAGAATTTCATAGTTCATGGTCATGTCATCACAATGATTGTGCTCTGTCGCGCGTTTTGAAACGATCAACGAATAAAACCTTAAATTTAAACAATTTACGTATTTTCAGTACAATTAATCGGGAAATCGTTTTTGTAATTTCATGTCATTTGGAACTCATGACTTTCACCCGTGATAATGAACAACGAAAATTTTCCCGATTCTAAAAATAAAATTATTTTTGTGGTCTGATCTCGAACTACACGGCCGTATTCAATAATTGGTTGATTTACGAATCGTACTAGTTCAGTGAGTACGCAAAGTGAAGAAGGTTGGAGGACGACCTGTAGAAGGCACGAAGGATGTTTCTATTCCCTCACAAGCAAGAGAACATCAGAACACTTATCTCACACAAGTTCACTAAATTGATATTAATATAATTACCTACTCGATTGTTGAGCGTTAGGTGAGGTTCTGTGGATTGAATCCTAATCTATAATTTGTTTGCTAGAATGTTCAAACTTCTGACTTTGCGATTTCAAAAAAGTAGGAAAACTTTATAAAAGATAGATACTAAAATCCGTTGACAAAAAAAAAATCGAAATCCGAAACGCTGTAGAACGCCCGTTGATCCGAAGCACAAAACAACCGAACACAAAAATGTCTTATTGAGGAAAAAAATCAGAAAATATCTCATATTATGACGTTTTCAGGCACTTAAACCCGAAAATCTTCACGAAAATACGACCTTTACAATACCGTCAAGCAAGCAGTTGTTAGGCTAACGTTAACTATTGGTAAACTCTCGTGTCCAAGTTAGGCTTGGTAGCTGCTTTGTTTATCGGTTGGCTTCATGTTGCCGTATGAAAAATAAACTTCACAACGAATTCCGGAATCACGAGACGAATCACATGTAGATTACTATCACAGATGAATAACCTTTATCGGCGTCATCTTCTCTTTAATGGTCTCTAGTGTGTCTCCCGAGACGGGCTGATGGCTGACAGTTGTAAAGGAGTAGGCAAACCATAGAACTTTGCAATCAAAAGTCAATAGTCGAAAAGCTGTGGAAAATTGCGGACTCGCGGAAAAATATTTGATATTGAAAAAAAAAACCCAGTTGGATGTACAACGTTGGGACCGTATTGCTAATGTTCTGCAACGGCAACACTGCTCAAGTTGCTTTCACAAGTTTTTAGGAGGCACGAACCTCCGCCAAGAGGGTGGCGTTCACTGGACTTGAGCAGTATTGTCCTGCCATTTTAGTGACAGCCGTGACCTAGTATGCTTCAATCGATTTTTTCCCCCATTTTCTCACAGTCTTGAAGTCCAAAGACACCATTGGAGCGAGCGTGAAATTTTCTACAGGATTATGTCCTTAACTCGAAAAGTGTCGACTTGAGCGTTGCAACACACGCAATTTTTCCAAGCATGTTTCATTGGACACTGGGCGAATTACTCTTCGTCGTTGGGGCTTCCAGCTCTTTGGATCGCACATTTAAAAACCAGGATATCCATTCTGAAGATATTGAAGTTAAGCTGGTGGTTGTATTTACACTTAGGGCTTCTTCTCCTGCTCCAAATCGGGCTGCGCCTCGTCTAGGCTCCCGTTTTCCCTTTTTCACCTTCCAACTACATGCGGCATCGTCCACTATCTCGCCTACCCCGCTTGTCAAATCACCTTGCTACTAACTTCCCAGCCGTCGATTTTATTCCATCACCCTCTTAGAGCAGCAAAATCAACCTTACACGACCTCTTCCTCCGTCGCCTTCTGCCATAAAAATTTCATTACTTGCTATACCGTTTCATTGGCTCATCTGTATCCTGCGCACTATTGAAGCCCCAGCATACTTATAATAATTATATTATACAATTATTGTATTATATTGGGTTCGTCCCGTTCTATAAATAAATAAATAAATAAGGCAATCACGGGGGAGCCCAGCAACACCAATGGGGACATGGATAACTTTTACGACGTCCTCAGGGACGGTACGCTGCTCTGCAAGCTTATCAATCTCATGAAACCTGGCGCTATAAAGAAAATCAACGAGAGCCAAATGGCCTTCAAGTGTATGGAAAACATCGAGAAGTTTTTGGCCAACGCCAAAGAGATGGGAGTTCCAGCGCAAGAAACCTTCCAGAATGTCGACCTCTGGGAGCGCCAGAACCTCAACTCGGTTGTTATCTGCTTGCAGTCCCTCGGCCGTAAGGGGGCCAACTACGGGCAACCGAGCATTGGACCCAAGGAGGCCGACAAGAACGTGCGAAACTTCTCCGAGGACCAACTTCGAGCCGGCCAGGGCGTCATCAGCCTCCAATATGGAAGCAACAAAGGGGCCACCCAATCGGGGATCAACTTTGGAAACACCCGGCACATGTAAATCCCCCCCCCCCCCTCCTCCTCATCTTCATCCACGATGTTATTCCAACCTATTTTTCGACGTGAAATTCCTAATGATGGTAGCTCGATGCTCTCCTCCCATAGCTGTAGGTGAACGTGTACAGTTGACACCAATGTACCCCATGGTTCCAATCTTTACACTATCAAATCCCTGATCACCTTTCTGAGTAATTCTCAAATCTTCTTCCATCAACACCCTTCACCCTGGAAGTTCCGTTGAATTGTTGTTTTTTGGCTCCTGTATTTTTAATTTTTGTAAATAACATTCCAGACCAAAATAAATCTCTATTTATATAAAATCGGGTTTCTGTGTGTCTGTCGTGCCTAAACGGCTGAACGGATTTTGACGATTTTTTTTTTTTTAATAGGGTATATTAAATCCCGCGCGCAATTGCGCGCAACTCGGTTTTTTTTTTACTGAAAACCCCAATTTTGTATTGCGCATTCAGATTCTACGACCGAAACACCCGTCGCCCGTTTTCCGCTCTGAGCGCAAATCCGCTCAACTCTTCCTATCTTCGCTGTTTACTGTCCGATTGAGTCGGCGTTTACTCTGTGTCCTGCCTGTAGATCCCAATTTTAATACTTAATCCCCTGGGAAAGCGAAGCGAGCCCCCCCCCATGTCCGAGAAATTGGTCGGCAAAGCGACAATTCTTCATTTGATCCTCTGCTCGGATAATGGCAGCATTGGCAAAGATTGTGGCTTGTGGTGTGCGTTGTGTGTCGAAGAAGGTTAAAAGCAGGTCGTTGTTTTGTAGCAGACGACCATCCAAAACTCTCATGATCACAATATCTATCAGGAATGGTTGAGCTGTGTATTGGATCATTCGATCATCTTGGAAGCTAAAAACGGATTCCTCAATCGGCCTTCGACGCTATGAGGCGGTCAAAGTTGACAAAACAGTTCACCAACCCAGCAACTCTCTCTCCCCCTTCGAAAGTTCAAAACTAAAACCGGGTCAAGAAGTGGGCGATCCAGACGTTGCAGATTCGGGGACGATTGGGAGTTTTCGGCCGGGGAGGGGAAAAGCGGTGTCGAGTGCCGAGTTTTAACTTGGAAACCCCCCCTCCTTCACCAAGTTCCTACCACAACTTCATCACTACCAAGTTTTTGTCGGGGGCCCGTCTGAAGTAAAAGTCTCCCCAGACCTTAAATGACTAACAAAGTTTTAATTATTCATAACAGCCTGGACTTCGGTAACCTCCGTCGCAGTCCGACTAGCTCAACATCGATGGTTCTTTAGCCGTTTCAAAGTCAACCAGTTCTTGAAAGGTTTGGTGTTCAAGAGATTTCCTGCTGTGTTATGTGCGTGTTCAAAGCTTCCAGTCCCCCAGCATCTGGACCGTTGTGCCTTCTATTCAACTTAGCCTTGGAAACCCCCTGAGATCAAGAGCAGTGCTGAAGTCCCGCCTGCTGACCCACCAGGTGAAGTGTGAGCTGTATTGGACGTCGATCCGCCTGCGAGACGTGGATGGGAAAGCGTTCAAGAAAATGAAACCCTGCTGGGTCAGGCGAAGGATATTCGGAGCTGTTTGTGAGGGAGGCGGAGAAAGAACAGCGAGCACAACCTGTACAATTGAATGGAGGAAGACAACCCGGTTTGGAAGCTCTCATGGAAACCCTGGCGGAAGAAGAGGACGACCGCAGCTGGGCCGAGGAGATGGAGGAGGACGTGGCGCGCGCTGACGCAGAACTGGAGGACTCTGCCTGACGAGAAGACTGGAAAAAGGTTGTGGAGCAGGCTACGGCCCACACTGGGCTGTGACGCCAACAAAGAAGAAGAGGGCCACTCTCTTACAGATACCAATCGTGCAAGTTACGTGAAGTGCTATTGCTAGATTGGCTGGGTCCGTGGCAGCTTCCAGGTTTAACAGGAAAAACCGCAGAAAGACAGAAATGTCTTCTTCATTCATCAGGTCTGTCATGTCATCTTCAGGTCTGACGGTCAGACTCCAGAAGACCTGGTCAGAGCTCCAGAAGACCTTATTCATAGTCAGACATAGCTCCAGAGCTTCATAGCTCCAGAAGACCTTCTTCATAGTCAGACTCCAGAAGACCTTCGTCATAGTCTGATGGTCAGACTCCAGAAGACCTGGTCAGAGCTCCAGAAGACCTGGTCAGACTCGGACCAGGTCTTCTGGAGCTCGCGGCAAGCACAGATCCAAGCCTGGGAAGGTGGTACAGGTCAGCAGCAGGAGCTGGTACCGAAAATGTCAGGTTCGCAAACTTAGTCAGAAATTTGGTTATTGTTGAGGCGTTCAACCAGCCCTCATTTTCGGTTGCAGCGGGGTCCACCGAGTGGGGCTGGTCCCCAAAATATGGCCCACTTCCATCAGCTTCAACTCGAAGTTACATCCTGGGTCAGTGCGGATCTCCGATGGAACCTGATGCCTGCTGAAACAGCGCCTGGCAACTTTTCAGCTTCTTGAGCGTCGTGTGAAGTGAACGGAGGCTACGAAGACAAACCAAGTGCCTTAATTTGTGGCCCCCCAGCATATGGACTTCCCATCTTATAAAAACGGCCCTCCCATTGTGAATCACTTCTGCGGAGAAGGGCTTCGTCGTTGAGGCGTTTAGCTTTTTGACGTCATCCTCGGCGTTGACATACCGTTTTCCGGTTCCTGAACTGACCTCTTGCGGCGCTAATGTGACAGTTCTGTAGCAACAAGAACTTGGCAGGTGGGACTAAAATCTGCCAATGGCACCTTGGAAAACCACAAATAGGGAATCTCATCGATCCAACAGTTCACTGCCGATCCCCCCCCCCCCCCCTGACACCCAAGCAATCACATCACTAATGAGACTTCCCTGGAGCGCAGCTTGTTCTTTGGCAAACTTGATTGGAATCGCTGAAGCATCTCACAGGCCGTTTAGGGCAGTAGGATTTTTGTTTTTAATCTGAAATTTGAACAAAACACTCGATTCACCATCTTCTGTCCGTATGGGTTTTCATCCCGATCGCATCATTCCGTGGGGCTCTGTGGGGCTACAAAGAGGCTACGGAAACGGTTTGTGAAGGGTTTCGGCTTTGTGGTCGAGTGGGGTGTCGTTTTCGACGTATTTTTCGACGCAGAACCCATTTTTGGGGGTTTCAGAACAATCCGATCTCATCGTGGGGATCTATGGGGCATAAATGGGGCATTTGTCCAACGAGGTCAAATCAGGTGTCGTTTCCCGAGAAATTTTGGACGTAGAATATAATATATTCTTTTGTGGAATCTCATAGCTGCCCAAACATTGTACAGATTAGTTTTATCTTCAAATTGTTGAAAAATAATCTTCATTAAGTGGGGAATTTGAAGCTGATTTAAATTCATACCACCAGCGAGGCTCCAAGCCAACAAAAAAAAAACTAAATTACTTACTAAATTTGAGAAATTTAGCATATTTAATATCATCGTTAAAATATTCAATGGCCTTCAAAATGTTTCTGTATAATCGTCGTTTATATTATAAGTTATTGCATTGTCAAATCAATTACAGCCATCGATTTTGCAGCAAAAAAAAAAAAAAAAATGCTGGCCAACTTCTACTCGGAGCACAGCCTCACAATAATATATCGGGTCTCTACATATATAAGGGAAAGAGTAGAAAACGCGAAGCCCATACGAAGGGAAGAACGTGGGAGGTTGAATGTATTGATGTATTTTTCGGGGTGTGGCTGGAAGAAGCCCATTGGCTGACGTTCGCCCCGCCCAACCCGCCCACCCCGCCCACTGCCCTCCGCTCTTTTCTGTCCATATAACCCCCCCACACGGGAGGTCACCTTTTTTTTATAATATAAATCGCTCCCGAGATCGAGATATAAGAAAAACGGGCGGGGCACCGCCACGAGGGAAGAATTTTTGTACAGTATTTTATTATAGCGGTGGGGAAAAAAGGTCACCTTCGTCGGTCTTTCAGTCGTTGACAGTTTTCCCCGCAGCTAACATTGGCTCAGTTGAGAATTATAATTTCAGGGCATCTCCGTAAATACAATTGGCAAAAGCTGCCCGGTTTCATCACAATTAAAACCACCTATATTGTTTTTGCGTAAAGTCTCGATTTTAAAGTTTCATGGTTAAACCTCCCCCAAGACGCTAAACGCTGAATTAGTCGCGTTGAAGCCCTCTATAAGTGAATTACACACAATTCATCACGTTTCCGTTCCGTCATTCCCCACTGTGAAAATATGTTTCATCCATCGCTAATTTTAAATTTCAAAGTCAACGTCAAACACTGACAAGTAAAACGCTAGCTTTTAATTCAAAAGTGAGAGCACGTTTCTGTTGTTATGGAAAGCGAAACCCTGGATTGGAAGTACCGACGTTCCCACCCTCCCCATAACTGTTCCGGGAGCTTCGAACTCCCCCCTCGCCGAAAGTTTGAAGAACCTAAGTAAAGTTTTAATTGTCTCCCAGTTATAGGACTTGCTATCTGGACTTTATAACTTTGTTCTCAAGGTCGCGGGCTAACACCTTTAAAACACACATAAACCAAAGTTGGGTCAACAACAAGTTTTTTTTTTTCCCCTCTCTTCCTTTTTCGGTAAAAGGCCGAAAAGCCTCACGACCAAAACTTCCGGTTCAAACTTCCGACGTAGTGACGTCACGAGTCTACCCCCATACGTCTGATTCATGAATAAAAAGTTGAGAAAAGTTGAAGCCGGCATGGTTTGAACTCCGTTCAATAACCACCTACTTCTAGATAATATAATCAACCTTTATGAAGGAGACGATTCACAATTAGAAGAAGAAGAGATGGCATGTATCCATTTGCATTGCCACAATACAATTTATTTGAATTCCATTAAATAGAATATGCACCATATGATTGCGGTCCATTGCTGTTTGTTAGAGATCTGCATAAGTCGATTCTTTGGGTGCTTTACCACTAGAGGAATATGACCTAAAAGACAACCTAACTGGGGGAATCAGAATATATCACAGTTGTTGTCGTTCGTTCAGTTCCTTTAGTTCATTCTTCAGAGCCAGTCATCCATTTAGCAAAGCTGGACGAGCTCCAGGACACGCCCAATCAGAGTTTGGCGGCTCTGAGGCAGTACAATGTACTGGTTGGTATGTCATACCAACATCCTTGCCATGAGGCAGGAGATAGTCAAGCACAACCAGGTGCTGGTAATCCAGAAATTGGACCTTTGTGGCTGTTAGCCAGTCTCAGCATATATCCCTGCCATTTGTCAAGAGTTAGCAGAGTTGGACGAGCTCCGGGACACCCCCAATCAGAGCTTGGTGGACCTGAGGCAGTTTCTACCAGCATCCTTGCCATGAGGTAGGAGATAGTAAAGCATAAACAGGTGCTGGTAATCCAGAAATCAGACCTTTGTGGCTCTTAGCCAGTCTCTGCATAAATCCCTGCCATTTGTCAAGAGTTAGCAAAGCTGAACCAGCTCCTGGACACCCCCAATCAGAGCTTGGTGGTTCTTGGGCAGTACATGCCAGCATCCTTGCCATGAGGCAGGATGTAGTCAAGCATAAACAGGTGCTGCTAATCCAGAAATCAGACCTTTGTGACTGTTAGACAGTCTCTTCATAAATCCCTGCCATTTGTCAAGAGTTAGCAAAGCTGGACGAGCTCCGGGACACCCCCAATCACAGCGTGGTGGTTCTTAGGCAGTTCCTGCCAACATCCTTGACATGTGGCAGGAGGTAATGAAGCTGAATCAGATCCTGGAAGTCCCAAAACAAAGCTTGGTGGCTATCAGCCATCCTCTGTCACCTACTGTCCAGCTAATGTTGTGAAATCTAGAAGTCCAAACTTAGTGGCTCTTAGCCAATCTCTGACAACATTTTGACGTTTACATTCTGCCCAGGTACTCTTCGTGCATGAACATGATATGCAATTATAGTCAGGTAGATATTTCTGTGTGCAGGAGTCAAAGTCGACTTTGTCGTTGAGCGTCCCCTTCCTTACCTGCAGAAGCCCATTGTCGCCACTTGCAGGGGAAAATCCTGAGGAATCTTTCCCGTTGGGATGTTTCTAATGTAAGGAAGGGTGAAATACCTGTGTGAAGACAGATTCACCACCAACGTTTGAAAGTTTAATTAAAACGTTAAATTTGTACGAACAACAATAATGGAAACTCGAAAAAAAAAAAAAACCGTCAATTTTCCTCCGGCATTGTGTATACTCCTTCAAGCCAGTTATCGGGATTTTCTTCTTCAGAAAAACTCATCTCTTCTTCATCCTCGGATCCAGAGTTGAAGTCACTGTCCTCCAAGCGAATGATCAGCTCTTCCACATTATGCTCTAAGCGAATTTCGGCCTCCCAAGCTTCATCAATGTTTTTTTTTTTTTTTTTTGTGAAGTAATATACAACACTTAACCATTTTGCAGGTGTAACCGAACCCACTGCTTCTCTCGTCTGATTCTCGAGCTCATTTAGGGTGAACGTCACATTTTTCCTCGCAATCTCGTTTTTAATTTGCTCCCAAATCAGTTCTAGTGGATTGAATTCGCAATGATAGGGGGGCAGTCTGATAACTGTGTGGCCACGTTCCTGTGCTATCTCATCCAGCTCGTACTTTTTGAACCGAGGCTTGTGGAGTTTCGCAACAGTCACCAATTCGCCTTTCAGTGCTGCTTCTGGATACGAAATGCCCTTTGAGTCCAACCATCGCTGTATTTCACCTTTTCTCCAAGATGCATTAGGTGCTTTTTCCTTCAATACACTGTGGTATGCTGCGTTGTCCATTATGATCACGGAATTCGGCGGAATATTATCAAGAATTTTCACAGGTCCCTGATTTTCTTTCTCCTTCTGGAAGTACTGTCAAATGCGATAGATAACGCACCGACTTTGAGAATTCAGGGTTTTGCCTTTCAAACTGTCCAGATTATTTTCATTTCCACCAGCCGTCGTGTTTTCCATGATAATTTCCGCACTCGATTTTTTTGTCCCGCAAAAACAAACTTCATCAAAATTCAACACCTGGACCGAAGAGTCAGAGAACAAGCCAAAATCGAAACCACATGAGACAATTGTGTTCATGACAAACAGTTGAAAAGAACAGAGTGCAGAATCGGTACTGATCTCGGTAAAGCTCAGCGCACAATTGAGACAGCTCAAGTGAGGAGAGATAATTTGCACTGTGCGGTTGGGACCACTGACCACTCCGCCAAGAGGTCGACGGTGAGAGGGTAGGCCCGTGCACACAGAAATATCTGCCTTACTATAGTAAGAGAAGCTATACTCCCTTCCGCCTAGCAGGACTCATCGCGCACAGCGCAAATCACTTTCATATGCTCATTTATTCCGTCATAATAAATGTCTGAGCGCAGTTATTTTTCAGGGATCAAATCCGCTGACCAGGCCTCCCTTAGGACAATTCATTTGGGGAAGCAGAATCATTGGGAATGTTCCCGACGCATGAGCCCGTTGCCCAGGCCTTCTCTAAGACATTTCGTTTGAGGAAGTGTCGTTCGTCGTCCTCGCTTGTCTTACGTTAGGCCACTAGTTAGTTCGGCGTCACTTTTCCCACAGACAAGATGGTTTTCAGTCCCACACGCCGAAGACACGTATAATATATTATATTCTGCAATAAAAAAGCATTCGGGGGTCCAGGGGCGAGGCTCAGACGGCCGAGTTTGTTTTTTTCCGCAACTTTTTTGACGTTGTCGCTTCTCAAATGGGGAAATTACACTCTTCGCGGCCTCCAAGCGTTCTCCCTCTCCTCCGTCACTTCAAAATGCGCTTAACCCTGATCTAGATTTCGCTCATGCAACAAATCAATTCGCACCCTTCGACGAGGTTTCAATCGGCCGCCGAACCCGTACGGCAAAACCGCCAAACGCTACCTTCTTATCTGAAACCCTGCGAAGGGGCTCCCGTGAGAGAAGAATTGATTGTCCCTGAAGTGATCACGCTACCGGTCTAATTATCTGGAAATCCGCGCCTGGTACGGAACCGCCGAGCGAGCTCCAAGGGCTCCTAAATTATACAATATTATAGCACCCCGTCGGGCTCTTAGCCAGTTTCATGTCGCCCTCTCACCGACTACATGATATCCTTATTGATTGGGAGACCTCTCCGACGTTAGTAACCGGCATTACCGGCTGTTTGATCGAATTCCCGTTATTTTGCGAGAAACAGCCGGTCGCGAGGTGTCATAGAAGAAATCTCTGAATATAATAAATTTGGAAATCACACCGCTGGAATTTCTTAAGATAATGACTTGGAAAGTAGAAGTCTGCTGTGGACGAAATATTCCACACGGCCAGCGGTAACTGACAACAAACCCTCTTTTTATGCTTTTGCCTGATAGTTCTTGCCTGAAGTTTTTTTCCTGTAAAATACTTCGTTTGGGGAGGAAATGGCAGTCAGGTGGTCGAGTTCCCGTGCGTGACTGCTCCATCAAATATTAACCGGTTCATTGGGCATGGAGACATCTGCCCGACGCCGAGTTCAACCTTTTCCGCCCCAAGTGTTCGCTTCTATGACTTAATAACGTGCTGCTCTTTTCTTATCTGGAAAGTGATACAATCATTTTAGGAGTAGTGATGAACTCATTGGTGAATACTTTCCGCCAAAAAAACGTCCTTACTGCACGTAAACTATTTGATTTGCGTTGCGTTTGGCGGAAGGTCAGCAGCGGGAATCGACGATTTCGTCGCCAGTGGTTTTGGAGGAAGATAAATGGTGTAAGGGGAACATTCCCATCCTCGGCAATGCTCACAGGGTGGATGGCAAGTGCAATAAACGCGTAGTTTAAGCTCCAAGGTTCAATAGTTCAACCCATGAATGCAAGTTTCTTTTTGATTTACAAATTTTTGGTAAAGTCGCGTGTTGGTGAAGCTTTTCAAAATTTAAAATCATCAAAACAAGGCTGAGGCTAACTGTGATTGACAACAATCCGGAGAATCTCATGTTGATGGCTTGCGAGCAGAAGCGTCTAGCCAGAGCACTGAGCCGAGTGCCTTCGGTCATTTCTGGCCCTCCTCGCCATCGCCTACCGCTCGGTCCCTTCTCCCTCATCAGCGAGCGTTCTGTGTGAGAGTTTTGTGATCCCGTTTCGCTTAAATTCTTGGAATAATACACTTTGGCACTTGCAACGGAGGTCGAAAACGTATCGTCTGTACACATTGTGTAGCTTCCAAAACTGAAATGTATGTCCGCCGTCCGCTTTGGGCAGTAGGAATTTATTTTAAAATCCGAAATTTTTGACAAAATTCCCGGTCCACCATCTAGTTGTGCCAGCAAAGTTTTCAGCCCGATCGCCCACACCCGTGAGGCTCTGTGGAACTAAAAATGGGCTGCAGAAGGGGTTTTTGAAGGGTTTCCTGTATGGGATCTTCGGTGTCGTTCTTTGAAGTATTTTTGGACGTAAAATCTATTTTGGGGGGTCTCAAAAGCTTCCAACTTCACTGTGGGGACCTGAGGGGCTTTTGAAGGATGCCAGGAAGTCGAATGAGGACTCGTTTTCCGAGTAACTAATCTTTATAATTCATTTTTCGGGATCACTTAGCATGAAAATTTAAACATAATATATTATATGAAAGGTAATTTTACCTCGGGCCTGAGTATGAGCCTAGAATTTGAAAGAAATGAATAAGTGGAGGACAAACATGAGAGAGGTGATGGTGAGGAGGGCCGAAAACGCCCAAAGTCCTCAATGCTCAGTGACTCAGTGCTCCAGCCAGTTGCTCCACTTGCAAGCCTTCTTTTTTTTTAATCGTTGATGATAATGACATTATCACATTGTGATAATGTAACTGAAGAAATGTGCAAAGTAGATCCTAGCTTGAAGTGCTATTTTGTTTGTGTAGACGGTACCTACGAATTCACCTCGATTCGCTCGGCCGACTTTATTACTTTGGAGAAATTTAATCGCCCAGGCCGGTATAACCCGCCTATCCACCCCTGCTCGGCATAATGCGTAGTGTCGCGATTTGCAGACCTGGTGGGAGATGCATCCACAGAAAAAGAAGACTCGCACGCTCCAGGCTCACCTGATAATATCTTATGGTATCCTGACATATTATGACAGGATCCCCACACAGCAGAAATTCGTTTCTAACGAGCTATGTAACGTCTCAATGTCGATACGAGAGAGACGTGTGACGTTGGTGAGACGTCTCATACACATCCCTATGACCGCAAACAAAGACCCAGAACGGTAGGTCCTTCTGGTGGAACAAACAATATCAAAGAAAAATAAACCCGTGTTTGCAGCGTTGTTTTTAAAAGCCTTAAAAAAAAAAAAACCTCCCGTAGCCCCATTTAAGCCCCATAGCGCCCCACGGATTTGGGCGATCAGGCTGAAAACCTTGCGGGCACAACTAAACAACTAAAAAAGGAATTTTTTCAAAATTTCAGATTTTGTAAAAAATTCCTACTGCCCAAAACGGCCCGGACGGCGGACGGACATTTTGGTTTTGGAATCTGGACCTCTTGAAACGGATTATGTCAAACTTTGGCCTCCGTCGCGATTACAAAGGTGTAAGAAAAATAATAATAAACCAAAATTGGGCTCGCTGACCATTTGTCCCCGTTCAAACTCTACCTTTTTGAGTCTGCTGACCAAGGGGCTGCGATTCAAGTTAGACACATTTAGCAGATCCGCTGATCATGTGTCGCACCGATGAACGCCGTTTGTAGCATTAGTTTTACGAGTTCTTTCGGGTGAAGTTGATGTAGCCATATGTAAAACCGTAAAAAGTATTCAAAATACCTCTGAGATTATCCTCCAGGCTCAATACCGCCGTTTTTTTCGACCTAACAAAAAATCCAACCCTTTGTTAAGGTCTCCTATTACTAAAGATTTTTTCCTCTAGAAGACTGACGGGGTGATTTTCGGCTCGATAGTTGGCGTCCCCCCAAAGAATTCCTTGAGACATTTTCCACCACAGAGAGCTAATCTAAATGAATGAGGGAGGAACCAACCGTATAATTACTCTGCTTGATCGATACCGGCTGTGATTAACCTCCCAAAGGGCTGAAGGAAAGATGCGACAAACGTTTTTTTTCCCCGAGGCCGGTTTCCGTCGTGACGCATTAAATTATGCATCACGTGCAAACTCAGTGCCAACCATCATTTTCATTAGGTGAAAGCCCCTACCTGATAGTTATCTTTTTAAACGGCTCACCTTCGCTTGTTAGCACTTTTGTCGAGCTATTTTCCGAATCGATTCCCGTTTCCGTATTCCGCCTAATCGCCGCTGAGATACCGTAAAACCAATCATTTCATCAAACCTCAACTGGAAAATTGGTCAAGTTGTGGAACGAGAAGTTGACGGCTATTCCAATGCAGGAAGTTGATTCGCTAACGATCTTTCATCTATTAGGTTCGTGGAATAGACATAATGAACGAATCAGTAGATGAAAAATGTATAAAATCGGCTAAAATTGACTATTGGTCAAACTATGCTTTTACGAGATCACTACAGCACTAAAAATCCTCAAGAGCCTTCGAGCCTTCCTTTCGAGAAGCATTTTTCTAAGGGGAGTAGGAGCAATTTTTTTCTCTCTTGATTGTGATTTGATTTCGAGTGAAGAGCACTTACAAGAGGGGTTTTCGTGACAAGCGAAGGGACTCCTTTTGTACAGGTAGCTATAGAAAGAAGGGTCGGAACGGTGCAGGGGTGTTAACCCTCTCCATTAGGAGTGGGCGTTTAAAGATGTCATTTACCGTCTCTGCCACTCGTTGTGTGCTCGTCCTCAGCCCTTAAACCGCTTTTTCATCCCCTTGAGCCTCCCTTTCCCTTTTTGACTGCAAACAAGCGATCTTTTCGAAGCGCTGGTATTATGGATGGAGAAGGATAAACTCAGAGATTTCGGGGTAGATATATTATTCTTAGAATAATCAACTTATGTTTTTGGGAGGGGGGGGGGGGGGTCACAAATTTTGAACGGGGTTAAAATGTGACAATACGTTCAAAGACGGGTTAAATTTCAGAAGTGAAATGCCCGTCCACCGCACAATTTTAGCATGAAACATGCGTTAGCCGTCACCTAACAGCCCAAAAACGTTAGTCGGGGCGGGAGACGCGGAAGTATCATGTTTATATATTATGAAATATACGTTCGGTCACTAGTTCAGCATCCTCACTGGGCATACGTTACGCCACTTGTTCAGCACCCTCACTTGTCTTACCGTTCGGCCACTAGTTCGGCATCCTCACATGTCTTACGTTAGGGCACTAGTTCGGCTTCCTCACTTGTCTTACAGTTAGGCCACTAGTTCAGCATCCTCACATGTCTTACGTTAGGCCACTAGTTCAGCATCCTCACATGTCTTACGTTAGGCCACTAGTTCAGCATCCTCACACGTCTTACGTTAGGCCACTAGTCGGCATCCTCACTTGTCTTAACGTTAGGCCACTAGTCGGCATCCTAATCTGTCGTACGTTAGGCCACTAGTTCGGCATTGGACAGTTACTTTTCCAACATGCATTACGGGTTTACATCCCACAGTTATGATGCATGTTCCGTCTATACCACTGATTCTCACCGTGTCTGTGGCCATGTGTGTGGGTATGTCACCAGCCTTCTCCTCCTTAACGGTAAGCGTTAAAAATATGGCAATATTTTCTATGGGTTCGGTGAACCGTTTAGCTTCGATCAGGGGGTTTGAGAACCCACATTTTTGGCGCCCTCAAATTCGTGCAACTATTCGTATCTCTTCGTTGTTAATGGTCGGATTGAGTCGGCGTTTCCTTCCTATCCTACCTAGAGATCCGAATTTTAATATGAAATCCTACCCGAATACGATGAATACGAGGTTTAATTTGAACGATTTGAAGAGATCCAGTGCGCGTTAGCCCTGTATCTAGGGATAGTGCCAGGGACCTTGGGGAGGCTGGAGAGAACGGGAGAATAGAGGGCCGCCAGGGACCTTGGAAAGGTGGAGAGGCGGGAAAGCGTTGGGGGGGGGGGGGGGGAGAGAGAGAGTTTTGGAAAACGGTTCATTCCACCCTAATTTCGAATATATTCTGGTGTGTGGGAAGACGATTTCTCTCGCTATTCCCCGGCCAATTTTACGCCCGTTAAATTTAGTGACTTGAGCGACTGTCACTTGGGCGAGCGAAGCGAAGCCCCCCTGACCGAAAAAGTGGTCAGCCGAGCGAAGCGAGGCCTTCTTTCCGAGAAAGTGGTTGGCCGAGCGAAGCGTGGCCTTTTGTTCGAGAAAGTGGTCGGCCGAGCGAAGCGAGGCCTTATGTCTGAGTGCTAGTGTTTCTTGAATTGAGCCGTAGCTCTAAGCAAAAAGCATCTGGTGAGAACCAAAGGTTTTCTTTTTTTAATTTTGTCCCAGTATTCGGTTCTTCATGTACCTAGTTGTGTTCGTATACTTTTCAACTCGATTGCTCTAACTCGTGTGGCTTGATTGCTCTACGGGAGGGCTTTTTGATAGTTTTTAGCGAGTTAGAGGTCGTTTTCGAAGTAATTTTGGGCAGGAACCGATTTTTGGGGGGTCCCAGGACCATCTGATCTAACCGCGGGGCATTCACGGAACTGCAAAATTTAATGAGGTTTGTGAAGAATTCCTAGAGTTCAAATCTGGTGTCGGGTTTTGAGTAATTTTGGACGTAAATCAATTTTTTGGGGGGTCCCCCATCTTTTCAAACATTGTATAGGATTACTAATTGTAGGGGTTTTCCCCCCCACGTTTACGGCAATATTACCAGCCCACTAGAGTCGCGCTACTGTGTGATCCCCTCTTCTCCCGCTGGCAGCCCACCATCCTGGTTCAAAGACGGCACTAACTAAACATTCAACTTTACCATAATAAACAGTTATATTATTACTGTTCATATTGACAATCATGATCAATCGCAGTGATTGCAATGGGATCACACCCAACGGCCAGGCCTCCATTACTGACAATGTGGTTGTGGAAGCTGAACCAGCGGGAATGATCCCGACGCACGGGTCTGTTGCCCAGGACTCCATTAACGACGTTTCGTCTGTGGAAGCCGGGAGATTGGCCCCCGTGTAAGGCTGGGTCGCTGAAATCGCCCAATCTCGCCGTCGACCGTAGCGCATTGGCAGCAAGTGCACTTGTGGCGATCTGGCGGCCCTGAGCTCCCACAACAAGTCACGCCACCAAACGGGGACGACCTGCAGAAAAAGAGGGGTGAAATGAAGAGAATGATGTTTACCTCGATTGGTTGGATTGTGCGAATTAATTGGGACTATTGGGTGAAAAACTGAGGGGTGACGAGAACGAGGCTTATTTGTAAAATGCTACACAGGGGAAAACGAGAGGGTTTCATTGCAATGAAGGTATGAAGGTAAGGGTTTTAGGGGGGGTGGTTGCGAAAAACGACGATGCGAACGGGGTTAGCCGGGTTCAATAAAAATAACCCTCAAATTAGAGCTATCTGACCGCTCTTTCCCCTTTTATTTACTCAAACGAGACACTCCCGCCCTTTTACAACAGATCACTGTGGCGTATCTCTCACTTGGACATTTTAGGTGATGAATATATCAATTAGTTTGACTCAGAGTGTGGTAGGTTTTGAGGGGTGGGAGAGTCCTATGGTTTGAGCGATGATGCACATATTTACTCCGTGGCGCTACAACCCGCGAGATGACGTCTCCTGAAATCCGTCTGTGCTTCCGCTGCCGCTCTCCAGTTAAAGATTCCAAGAATGGTGTTCCATCCAACTAGCGTTTGTCCATCCGCGGGAGCTGACCTGGAATCATTCTGGCCTCGTGTCCCGCCCACTGGAATCCAGCTTGACCACTCGTACAACGTCCCAGTCTTTCTACAGGCTCATCACTCCTGCGATTGTGCCTCGCTTCCAGCTGAGCTGCTTTGGATTGGACACGAGTCCCAATATTCTTCGGAGATCTTCCCTCTCGAACCGACGCCGGTCTTCGTCAAGTGTTCTTGTTATAGTCAAGATTTGGAGCCGGTTTTGTAAAGATGAACGTTGGCAGTCGAGTATAATATACTCGCTTTTTCAACTCTAAGCCACCAGCTCATCATAAATTCAATTCCCCTAAATATTGAAATCATATGAAAAGATTTACCTATTTATAGAAAGAAGCCTTCTGGCGGACACACGGGCCGAAAGTACGAGAAAAATCGCAATTATGGGATTTTATATCAAACAAATCTGCAAAATCTTGTGAACAATGTGCAATAATATAATATATTATTTATGTTACTAGCCGTCCTGACTGGGGGCCCTCGCTTCGCTCGACCGACCATTTCATCAGGTAGGGGAAGGTCCCCCCCCCCCCCCCCCCCCCTTGAAACTTGATTTCACTGTAGCACACAGAATCGTCCAGCCAATGATGGCAATGTCATCAGCGTAACCGAGACTTTGAGCCAACCAGTTAAATATTGTTCCACCAACTTGAATATCTATCTTCAATACAAAAACAAGGTATTGAGGAACACGTTCAAAGTAGACAAATTTCGTTCGTGGATAAACAAAGCCCGGAATATCAACTGCACCGGTCAATTTCGCTTTTTGAAACGTAATTACTCCGATATTTGTCTTCGACATGTCAACGGCATCCGCAATATTACGATACCGGTCTTGAAAGCCGCCGGCCCCCAAGAAACTTATTCAATCGAGTGTCTGAGCAGCGCAAACAAAATGGGAAAACCGGCTCCCTCGTCCAAATATTTATCCCGGGAGGAAAAGGGGAGAGCCGGAGGTTGAAGCGGGTTTAGAAATTAATTTAAAACATAGATGGCGGAGAGGCCTGCGAGAAGCCATCAAAGGTGGCTCGTTCAAACATCAACTTCCCACTTAAGCTTTCTCGGACCCACTCAGCGTTTCCACCTAATTATGGTCTATATAAATATACGCTCCGGTATTACATGTGTCCCTTCAAGGTTTTCTCTGAATTTCTGCAGCCCTTTGCTAGTTGACCCTTTTCTTCCAGGATGGTGATCACTTTCGAAGTCAAATTAATAATTAATTTGACTTCGATATAATTATTATACCTTACGCGTAAGGTTCTTGATTGTGGGTTTGTTTAAAACTGGAATGAACTTTTCGTTAAAGAGCTGTTCATACTTTTAAATTAAGCTAGTAAGAAAAAACGCTGCAAATTTTACTCAAGGCGCTACAAAGCTGCTCCTATAGGGCATCGTATGAATGGGCCTTTATCATGGAAGTTTTTCAATTTTTTTTTTTTTTTTCGAAAGTACATCCTAAGAGAATAACAAAGACGACAGTCAGCCGTCTGGAATCGCTTCCAAAAAAATATTATAATTTAGAGAAAGTGGTGACGTTTGAAAATACGCGGGAGTGGAATCGATCAGCTGGGTCAGTGACGTCGTTTGGTAACGAAGGTGCTACCAACCTCGGCGGGCTGCCGATTGTGTTACCAGTGTTGCCATCTGACAGCTCATCTCAACGAACGCTAAAGAATCACCGTCAATCTGATGTAATAAGACGTTTAACTATAAGTATAACATATTCTGAATTATTTATTCACTATATCAAATGATAAACCTTCGTAAATTCCTTCTACAAGCTGCAGACACTAGCGCTCCAGGTGAGAGCTTTGCCTTGTTTGTGACGTAGATTGGTCAAGTCAGCCTCACGGTCAGACCCGCGAAAATTCGAACTGCACAACTCGTTTTTTGCTCTTCTCTCCTCCAAAAATTAAAAAAAAAAATGATTTCAGTGTTTCTATAACATATGCTTCTGTCCTACAATATAACGGTAGGGTTAAATTTAAAATCGGAAGTTTATGATAAAGGCCCATTGTCGTAGTTTGCAGACTTAGAAGAAGAAGCTAGTTTGAGAAGACTAGCATACGCCAGGCTTACCTGATGTGTCAGGATACTGTGGTGATGCGGAGTCTTCGGAAGGGAACCGAGGGGAAGACAATACCCAACAGTATGAGTGAGTTGAACCTGGGACAGCTGTTGCTGCTACCTCAAGTGAATTGTCACTGATTTCAAGTATAACTATGGGCCGATACCTGACTGATATCAATCCTGACACGAAGTCTTCATGTTTGTTATCAGATTCCCCTCAGCATCCTTCCGAGGATGTGCACTCCAGGCCAACTTGACATGTCGTGCCAACCTGGAACTCGCGAATCCTCCAATTATCAATATCACCCTCTAGGTCAACAGATCGCGACACTTATGCACTAGATAGGGATATTCCTGCACTTCCACTCTTCTTCCTCCAATGGCAGCGTATTCCTAGATATGACGCTCGAGGCATTCCGCCACCCACACAACACAATTAATTAATGATGAACCCAGTAATCAATTAGAAAAACATTATTTGCATGTAGGTACACACCCCAAATTCGAAGTAGGGGGTGTCCCACATTTGTGATTCTCTGTTATTCTTAATTATTATTATTTTTTACAAAACGAAAAATAATTTAATTTCTTTTATTGTTCACCTAAGAGTTGTGGTTGTACAAAATGATATTAAAATCTCTGCTAAGTGGTTGCTAAAGTTTTACCACCTATCGTGATTTAGTAACCAGCAGCAGCAATTTTATTTAGTCGCAGTAACTGAAATAGTTTCAAAAATACGCCGAACGGGACTTCCCTTCGGAGCCATAAAAGCACTAACGGCAGGCAATTGGTTGTGAATAGTGTGACTTGTTAGCATTTTTATGGACATCTCGAAATACCAGAGGGCGCGCTTTATCGGTTGGAAAGGCCGAACGCTACGTGATTTCTGTTGCTAATACGAGTGAAGTTTCGTTATTTACGTTGGCAACTTATCCATACAGCACGTACGAGTTAATTTCCTCGAATTTCAGCGCCGCCCCAGCGTCATTTCCCGTGTCTTTCCGGCCGTTATTGTCGGGTACCTACCGGGGGGGGGAGCTGCCACGGTCGATGTCTGATTCACGTTGAAACCAACTAGAACAGAGGCGGTTGATGATGTAATATTTTTAACTCAAAATGTGTTATTAAGGAGGTTATTTGGTTCGATGGTGTCTGTACACTCTCCCCCCCCCCCCCCCCCAACTCAATAATGTGCGCCCACTTCACCATTTACTTCTTCCCTCTCCAGCACTCCCCCGCTCTACTGCAGTGTTTCGAAATACCAAAAACGTTAATCGTGTGTGTTAAAGTAAATAAGCGCATAAAGATGTTTCTCCTCGGGTTGCAGCTCCAATAGACTGTTCCGCCCGAATCACGTTCTGATGATATTAATCATTCGATTGGAAGGGAATAACGCACGTCTGCGATCAAAAATATTCACCATCGCTCATTTAACTGTTTTTTATTAATTTTAGAAAATTACTAGCAAGTTGTTGAACGTTGAGGCACCGTTATGAAAGCACGACCCGATCACGGGGCGGCTCATTAGGCTTATGTTAAATAGGGAAAGTCTATGGATGAAGGAGTGAAGTTGAAATGTTGACGCCAAGTTTTCCCGTCGGAAACTCTCTTATTACCTAAGTCTTGGGGATAGTTTGACACTTTGGCCGCCTTCTAACTCCTCCTGAATATGCATAACCTCTTTTGTTTTTGTTCCATCCCTTTTCTGTTGTTTTCACTTCCCTTCTCCAAACCGGGAGACGGGATTTCAAAACCGAAAAACTTTTCACCCCTTGAAGGGAAAGCCTTCAGCACGTATCGCGTGTTTTGATATTTTACGACGTCGAAAGGAAAAATATCATCTCCCAGACGTCTCCGAAGCTCCGATGTCCCAGACGAACCCATAAATTGCTTTTTTTTTTCAGGAAGAGTAGAGTTTTAGTTGGAGTTCATCGTTTCAAGGTGGGATGATAGGAAAAGTTCATCCGTTGCTGTTGAACTGTCCTGCTCTGCTAAAGGTGCGCTAACAGGGCGAATAGAAGCTGCTTTGGACTTTGAAAGCTTGTTTGTTCATGTTGTCGATCGAATTAAATGTTGTCTTGGGTTGTACATTAAGCCTGGTCGACGAAGTTAATTTTCGACTGTGTGGGCGTCAAAAATTTTTTTTCTCCTGCTTCTATTGCTCCGCAACATGGGATCAATAGAATCAGGCATTATGTTTCAAAGAAACTTCTATTCTGACAAACCACTAGGCCAATAGAAGCAGCGATTAATTTTTAAAAAAAGGAAAAATGGTTCAGGAAATGAAAAATAAATTAAAACATACATTTTTCTTCATATTGCATTTTGAAACTCACTTTGAACAGTCTGCTTGGTATAATTGACTTAGGTTTTAATCTCTTCAACGTACAAAAAATACTTCTAACGGTCTTAAAGTACGAACAGCCCCAGTAGACCAGTCATATAAAATGTTGTTACGGCTCACCTAGATAGTACAAATCTGGATTGGTAACCCTCGTTAAGTTCATCATCAGGAGATACTGCCGAAAAACCTCGAAATGTTTGCACTATTTTCAGTTTTTCGCCCAAAAAGCACTGAAGCAAGCTTCTGACGAAGATCTGTACCCTGATCACTTTTAAAGTACATAAAATTTCCTACAATTTGAATGGTACTGGAGCTCTGTAGCTTTAGTAGTTCCCCAGATACAGCCCCTAAAAAACGAGCAATTTTTTTCCAAAAAGTAAAAATTTTAACTTTTGTCTATTTCGGAGCGATTTATTGGCCAAAGCACTAATCCTACAAAAAAACCATCGAAAAGAAAGTTGTAATAAATATGATTACCTTCATTTTAAGACCAGAGCGATGCCCGTAGGTATGATAGTTTGCCCAAAAATTACCAAAAACCAAAATAAGTCAAAATAGTGTTTAGGGAGAAGTGGCAATGAATGACTCTCATTCAATGCGAAATGTTTAGGCCCTCGTTTAAACAATTATAACAACTTGTTAGTGGTAATTAGTTCAGGTACGTGTCAGGTATCACGTGTAGGAGGGGGGGGGGGGGTACAAACATCCCCCCACCCCCACCCACACACACAAACAGGGCACCCCCACAGGCTTACTCGAGGGCAGTCCGAGCCCACATTTTGACAAATCTTGTGTTGGGCAACAATATAATGGATGAAATGGAGTTCGCCCCTCAAGAACACGCTCAAATGGAAAGAATACTCGCAAGTGTCAATGACCTAAATACTTAATGCAGGGGAAAACAAGATACTACAAATTGTGACTGCCAAATTCAGCACTTCGTTGGCAAAATTAGAAGAAAATGGACCTACTTCCAATATCTGGGCACAGTACTATCAGATGAATGTTTTGTTGAAGACATTCATCCAGGCCGAGAGGATGGGGGATTGGGAGATTCGTCTGGAGAGTGTTGGGATGATGCTACCTTACTTTCATTCAGCTGGGCCACTTGTTTTATGCATGAAGAGTACAAATTGTTCACCGCAAGTGCATTTACTATCAGGCGTTCTGATAAGTATTGGTCTGGCCTTCGGTCAGACCTAACTATAGAACAGGTTTTGATGAGATCCCTGAAGAGCCAGGGTGGAGTCATGCGGTCGAGTTAGGTGTGATTTAGAGCACTTTTATTCGATCAGGCGGTAAATCCAAGGGGACAAGACCTCTTGTCTTTTTTTTGGCTTTGACTGTGAGAAATTTTTATTTTATTTAGATTATTAAAAATATAAATAGAATGAACACATAAATTTAAAAAATCTTTTAATTCTTATTTTTGAAAATCCTGATTCAAAAATAATAAACCCCTTGAACCGAGAATTTTCCATATTTCGCTCACAAGCATCGCTATTTCGTCATGAAATAAAACGAACACATATCCTTCACAAAACTATTTTTTTTCCTAATTTGGGCTGACCACTCGTAACTCCAGTTGGGGGAGAGAAAAACGCCTGACAGGAGATTGAAGAGCGCGTTAAATGAAGAGCCATCAGGAGCGAGGAGGGCAAAAGTCGACTTCCCCGCAAGTGGATTCCGCAAGGGTTCGACGAGTAGGGCGTAATTATCAGTAGATGAATGATAACTTCTTAATGAGAGCTGGAGACACATTAATCATCCTGGCGTGCACGATGTAGGTATACCGTGTGCCTTTCCTCCCCCTCCACTCGAAACCGTTCAAGTGCCTTTTGCCCCTCTGAAAATCCCTGGTCTTAAACCCCTTCCGAAGACGTGGGAGGCTCTGTGAGGGTTATTGCATATTATCGTTTCAAAACCACTTACGCCATCTCAAGAGCTCCACTCATCCCTTGAACGGCCCTGAAACTTTGCCTATAGCTTCCTGAAACGGGTGTAATGGGGGTACAAGCTGTTCATCGCTACATTTTGTCACACGTTCTCCACCACAATATGTAGGACTTGGGCGGGGGATGTTTCGCTCCAACGTTACCAATACGATGGATAACTATTGAAACGTGATGCTAACAAAGTTTATCCCTCTTGGTTATCCAAAATATGAAATATTAGGTTGGATGAACGTTAGTGAGAAACGCCACAAGGCAACTATGGAAGGTAACTAAATCTGCAAATATCTTCAATCAAAATTATGTTGACTGTCGGGAAGATGAAGCCGAGGAATTGACTTTTAGTTCCAGGGGAGGCGGAAAACGCTGGAGGCAATGGAGAAGGCGAATTCGTATTTTCACTAGAAACTTGAAAATCGCAAAAATCAATGAAAAAATCTTTTATATAGGTTACTTGTGCGAAAATTAATTATGTCAATAAATAAAAAACATTTTGGAAAATACAATTTTGGTTTATTATTCTTGGAATAATACACCTATGTTTTCGCGACAGAGGTCGAGGACTCCGATCGGCCTCAAAATGTGACATTATCCGCTTCGAGAGGTCTACATTCCAAAACCAAAATGTCCAACGAGGTCCCCCGTCGGCCGTCCGGGCCGGTTTGGGCAGTAGGAATTTTTTTTAATCTGAAATTTTGACAAAATACTCGGTTTACCATCTAGCTGTGCCCGCAAGGTTTTCAGCCCGATCGCCCGAACCCGTGGGGGGCTACGGGAGGCGGTTTTTTTTTAAGGGTTTTGGCTATGGGATCGAGTCAGGTGTCGTTTTCGAAGTATTTTTGGACTAAGAATCCACTTTTGGGGGTCCCGGAACGATCCGATTTCACGGTGGCGATCTATAAGGCTTTCATGGGGCTGAAAATGGGATCCTTCAAAAATATTTAATATTTTTCGAGTGAAAAAAAAAAAAAAAAAAAAAAAAAAAAAAAATCTGTTTGAAATGAAAAAATTTTTAAAAATTTCTAAAAAAAATTTTCATTGACATAGAATTAAATTTCTGCACAAGTAATCTATATCAAAGAATAATAAACCCTTGTGTAAAATTTGCAGCGTTTTTTAAATATTTTTTAATTTTTTAATTTTTTTTTTTTTACTCGGACAATATTAAATAAGTCGAATTTTGACTTCCTGGGATCCTTCAAAAATTCCATGAAAGCCCTATAGATCCCCACAATGAAATCGGATCGTTCTTGGACCCCCAAAAATGGATTCTACGTCCAAAAACACTTCGAAAACGGCACCTAACTCGATCCCATAGACGAAAACCTTCGAAAACCCCTCGCTGGAATGCTGTCAGATGGAATGGAACTCGCCGTTAGTATATTCTGGATTTAGACTTGGTTGCTCACCAAACTATGCGACATGATCTGCCTCAAAGTTTTACACTATTCGTTTCAAGAGGTTTAGATTCCAAAAACGAACTTTCCGCCCGCCGTCCAACCGTTTTGGGCAGTAGAAATTCTTTTTTAATCTGAAATTTTGACAAAATACTCGGTTTACCATCTAGTTGTTCCCGCAAGGTTTTCAGCCCGATCGCCCAAACCCGTGGGGCGCTATGGGGCTATAATGGGGCTACGGGAGGGTTTTTTCGCAGGCTTTTAGCTATGAGATCGAGTCAGGTGTCGTTTTCGAAGTATTTTTGGACGTAGAATCCTTTTTTGGGGGTCCAAGAACGATCCGATGTCACTGTTGCGATCTAAATGGCTTTAGAAGGATGCCAGGAAGTTGAATGAGGACTCGTTTTCCGAGTTATCTTGATAATTCATTTTTCAGGTTCTTCATCTGTCCAAACACAACATGAAAATTTAAACAGATAAGAGGTAAATTTACCACGGCCCTGGAGGTTGGGCGAATTCGAAAGAAATGAACTAGTGGAGGACAAATGCGAGAATGGGTGGAGGGGATGGAGAGGACGGCCGGAAACGCCCAAAGCCTATTGGCTCAGTGCTCCAACCAGATGCTCCTCTGGCGAGCCTTCTAATCGTTGAAAATAAAGCTGTGATAATGTAACCGAAGAAATGTCCAAAATGCATCCAAGCTTAAAGCGCTATTTTTTTTTTTTTTTTTTTTTTTTTTTTTTGTATAAACTGCTCATTAATCCCATACCAATCGCCACTTTTATTTTAGTGCTTTCGCATTCCTGTTCATTTGCCAAAATATGAAGAACCCTTCCTTTGCCGGTCTTTGGATAGTTATCTGTTGGGGGGGAGTAAGGCCGGTCAAAACCGCCTATCCGCACCTGACTGAGGTCATAAAACATTTGTCGTACATTCAATGTCGCTACTGCTTTGCTGAATGCAAGAGAGCAGTTCATTATGATCGTGAACGTGCATAGTAGAAAGCTTGTCTAACATAATTCGTCATACAGGAAAAAAGATTAGCGTCCTTAGTCAAAAACTGGTTTCCCCCAATCTCAGTGGTACGTGGAGGGATAAGATAGAGCCATTAAGGAAATATGTTAAGCAACAGATGTTGGCAGTAAACAAGAGTTAGTCATAAATGCATGCATAGATCTCTATACCGGAGGCGGTGTCTCTACATATATTTTAATTTGAAGAGGAAGGTAAGGGATGAACGAGTCGGGTCGGTCGAGGGTGCGGCATGTGGCTGGGAGCTCCTTAAATCACCCCCGGCCCACCGCCGAGCTCCCAAGGGCTCCTGTAATTGCTCCAGAACACCTGATTTATTGTTTGTATATCCGCAGTGCAAAAAACCACATTAATGAACCCGGCAGATAAATCATCGGGATGTTTTCTTGTGCCCCTCACCTGAGCTTCTGCGGGCTTTAAGGAATGAAGATTTTCCTTGAATATTTTATGGGCGAAGAAACCGTTTCCAATTATCCCGCCCACCGTGACACGCGTGTGATTAATTCCACCCTGAGGGATTGATATTAGCCAACAGTTCATTGTATTAACAGACATGAAGGTGCACGGAGTTTGGGACCAGGAGAGGACGGCGGAATTTGATAACCGGGTTGTAAACCCAGACGCCTCCTCTTATGGTGCCCTTGACTGGCCAACGATCGCCCAGAATGCTGCCAACTTGAAACACCGCAAATTCGATGCCGCTGCAGAAGACCTTCGGGTTCTTTCTTGCTTTTGGTGGTCGGCTGTGACGGGTTCCTGCACTGGGAGTATGACCGGTTTCTGAAAAGAATGGCTGGAGCTCTGGCAGAAAAATGGTCGAAGCCTCTGTCCCAAGTCACCTGTTGGGTCAGAGTGAAGACACAGGTAGCGGTAGTCAGGTAATGCGGCTTCGTGGGTCCGTTGCCTTGGCCTACAGGACGGGGCCATTATGCCTCTGTGACGATTGTCGGCCAGAGTACGACGGCGCCCAGAATGGCATAAGACGCCAGGCAGTAGGGCAGAAACGCAGTGGTTCAAACGCGGGCCGTCGGGTTTCTTGTTCATGTTTTTGTTAATCCAGCAGTGAGGTAGCCTACTTTTGCCTGGACATAATCCGAAAGTCAATGAAATTTTGGGGTGTTGTTTTGGGATGCCTAGGGAAGCTAAATCCGAGTTTTCTGACAAAAAAAAAAAAAAAAAAAAAAAAAAAAAAAGCCTGTGCTCGATTTTGGGTGGCCGAAAAACCGCGATTTTTTCGGTTTTCCGCCTATAACTCGAAAACTATGCCTCTTAGAGTTCTTTTTAATTTCATTTCCGGAAAGAGCATTAAGTTTCCTTCAAATTTCACTAGTCACATGTTTTTTTTTTTGACCGAATAGCTGCTAAGTTACAGCCGTTCCAAAGTACATCAAATTTCTCAACATGTAAAATTTTACGGAAAAATGCATATTTTAGCGTCTGAACATTCATTCGTACGTGCGAAATGAATTTAAAACAAAATGAGAAACGCCCAATCTGACACCGCGCGGAGAGCGGAAGCACGTTTTTCAGAACGTTTTCGATTATAGCGCAGAAACTATTGGTCCGATTTCAAATTTCTTTTTTTCTCGTGAAAGCTGATTAAATCCCCCATCGCAGCTATTCCGTGTGAAATTTTGATTTGAGCTTCGATAAGGGAGGGGCGGGCACGGCAAAAAAGTGGCAAATTGTGAATAAAGTATGATTCTTTGCACATTTCTGCCTATAACTCGAGAACGGTTGGTCCAATCTTACTTTTCTTTTTTTAATCAGAAAGCTGATTAAATTTTATATAAGTAACGGCACATTGCATGTCTATTGAAACAACAAAAGTGCCGTTATTATTCGTCGGAAAGTGTGGAAACGAGAAATTTGACATCTACGACCACGTTTTTCAGAACATTTTCTTCTTTTCTTCCCTTATCAAAGCTCAAAATCGAAATTTCACACGGAATAGCTGCGATGGGGGATTCAATCAGCTTTCACGAGAAAAAAATAAATCTGGAATCGGACCAATAGTTTCTGCGCTGCAATCGAAAAAGTTCTGAAAAACGTGCTTCCGCTCTCCGCTCGGTGTCAGATTCGGCGTTTCTCATTTGGTTTTAAATTCATTTCGTACCTACGAATGAATGTTCAGAAGCTAAAACGCATTTTTCCGTAAAATTGTAGATGTTGATAAATTCGATGTAGGCCTACTTTGCAACGGCTGTAACTTAGCAGCTATTCGGTCAAGAAAAACATGTGACTAGTGAAATTTGAAGGAAATTTAATGCTCTTTCCGGAAATGAAATAAAAAAAGACCTGTACGAGGCATAGTTTTCGAGTTATAAGCGGAAAACCGAAAAAAGCCCGAAAAAATCGCGGTTTTTCGGCCACCCACAATCGAGCACAGGCTTTTTTTTTTTTTTTTTTTTTTTTTGTCAGAAAACTCGGATTTAGCTTCCCTAGACATCCCAAAACCACACCCCAAAATTTCATTAACTTTCGAATTATGCCCAGCAGTCCACAGATTTTTCGACCTCACTGCTAGACTATTATGGCTTTTTACCTTAATTAGAAAATATAATCATATGATTTTTCAATGTAAAAAATAAAAAAAATTTCGAGGCTAACAAGTTTAACTCAAATGAAATTTACAAGAAAACAAAAATTCTTATTGCTAGCAGAGGAAGTCGTGTCAAAGTTTCATGTCCAGCTTCATGCACTTGCCTACTGTTGGTACACCGTTATGGCGTGTCGTACATTCATTCATTTCGTCACATACCCTGAAATGAGCTTTTTTGGTTTGAATAATACGCACTCAAAACTTAATTCCAGTATTGCCTGACTGAAAACTAAATACGGATCAACCCGTGTGTTAGATATTAAACCTGAAAACCGAGCACCTGGTAATTACAAGCTTGACGTGACCAGTTTCAGGAAATGGTTGATTACTCCCTTTGGGGTGGGCGGTCGTTTGTCACTTTCTGCAACGAATCCGTCGCCTTGGGCAGGCCGCCTTTTTTTGTCATGAATTTTTTAATTTTCTGGGTCGAGGAGGGCGAATTCGGGATCATTAGGTCGGTTGTAATTACAGTCTGACTCGGCAGCTGGCATTTTTACACGTTGGAATTTTAGGCGGGGAGATTGTGAGGCGCAAAGTGGTTATCGGATTACGTTCCAACACTTGTATAATAGACGTAATTATCTTTTCTATCAATCGACGACACTTTGGTCCCATCTGTCACCGCTTTAAATGTTAGAGAAAATTGTCCAATTTCACCTGTTCTTGCGGAAGCTGAAGGCTCTTCAAGCACGGTATTCTCCACTCCTCAGCTTCTCCTATCGGGTGTGCTACAGGGCTCTGTCCTTGGCCCTTTCCTCTTTTCTGTTTTTATTAACGATATGCCTTCAGCTCTTTCTTCTTCTTTTTTCCATCTGTATGCAGACGATTGTCAGGTTTATCGGCACAGCCTTCCTGATTCAGTTTCCCTCGAGCGCACTATTTGCAGCATTAACCAGGATCTATCATCCGTAAATTCCTGTTGTCTGGAAAATGATCTTCTCCTCAATCCTACAAAATGTCAAGCCATCATAATTTTCAAGAAGGACTTATCGCCGATAATTTGACAGTCGAAGTGGGCCAGCTCGACCAAGTCAGGAGGACGAGTTCGACCTTCCCTTCTTGAGGAAGATCTCATAGACCTCGCACGCGCCCCTATAAGGTCGAAGACACACCAGACGCCCTCCAAGGTCCCGAAAGTTGCACAGGCCTAACAGACCTCACAGGGGTCCACCCCTAAAATATGTACAAATCGTTCAAATTAAACTCGCCGTCGGAATTCGTTCTTTCGGGATTTAGTATTAAAACTTGGATCTCCAGGTTGGACGCAGGATTACTGATTTTGCACATGCAAAATATGACACCGCTGATGAAGACGTGAGGGCTTCATTCTCTCCTGTGCATGTGATGGATCCATGGGGAGAGAATTCCAGCGATTCAACAGCTCGCCTCGACTCTGGCTGAACAGTGGGCTCGTCCATTGTCGCAAGTTGCTGCATGGGTTCGGGTGAAGCTGCAGTTTGCTGTCGTCCGGGCAGTGGCATCCCGACTGCGAGGTACTGGAAGAAAGTTCCGGTGTCTCGGACTGGAAGACGGAGCGGGCCTGCAGTTCTGGGACGAGTCCACGCGTGCCCTGCGCCTGGTCCTCCTTTGGTTTTCCGCCATTTGCTGTGTGACGTTTTTGATTCTTTTGTAGCGAGTTATTTTGTTTTTAATTTTTGTTATTTGTTGTTTTGTCATTCCCCTGGGTCCACTTGCTTTGGTTTGACACAGATCTGTGTGATTGTGAGGAAACGCCAACTCAATCAGACTGAAATCAACAAAGAGAGGAGGAGTTGAGCGGATTTGCGCGCGTTGGAAATTTCTCTCAATGTGTTTATCAGGCTGGGGAATCCAAATCCGCAAAACAATTAGGGGTTCCATTTAAAAATAAGAAAGTTGAGCGCACATGCGCCTATTTGTGCGCAGTTTTGGGGGAATCTCAACCTCCCCTGTAGGTTATGTCTGGGAGGCTGAGTCGGTTGTAGGCTACGCCACCTCTGCCAGCCCCCCCCCCCCCCCCCCCCCGGTCTGTTCTGCTCTTACAGGAAGATCGGTGCGGCACACAGTGGGGCAAAACGGCTGTTTTTCGGAAAAAACCCTGTAAAAACTCTACATACACCTTTAAAAATCTGAAAAAAATCACACGTGGTCTTTGAGTCTCACTACGCATTGTACGTAGTCAGTGGGTCACATTGACCGAATTCACATGGGTCAATTGACCCACCGACTCACTATAATTCAACTCCATTATGAGGCAGGCAATGTCACCAATCGATTACAAATATTAAATTTCATAGTATTATATATATGATATATAATATATAGGATAGCCCGGGGTCAATTGTCCTGTAGTGGGTCAATCGCAATATGCTCTAAAAGTAGAAGGTAGAATATTAAAATTTAGTTTCTGGGGTGCTGAGTAGAAGAGAGAACTCTCCAAGGTCCAAATAATTGTACACAATCTCTTGAGAAAAATTTTAAGTACATTTTAACTTATATATATAATTAATGAGAATAGTACTGTTTAGTCAGGGTAGTTGAATTGACTTCTGTTATACAAGATTGGCCAGAAAAATGATAATAGAATGAAAGTAGTAGAAAAACAACAAATGAAATCAGCCTCTGCTTGTAATATTAGTGAAAATAAAATTTATTATTTATTTAAAATTTATTTAAAATTATTAAATTAAATCATCATTATTATTTATATTTATTATATTTATTTATATTTATACTTGTATTATTATATTATTTATGCTTCTATTAGGTATTATTTATATTTGTATTATTATATTTAATTTTTGTATTATTAACCACTGGGTCAGAAGTCACTAGGATCTAGTTCAATTTACTTTGGTTTTTATTGGCCTCCATATTTCGCAATCACGATTCCAGGAATTTCCAGGGAGAATTTAATTAGGCCTTATTTTCTCATTGCTCAATTTAGTTTCATTCAACTTCTCGCCAAATTTTACTGAAATTGAATAATAATGATTTTTTTAATTATTTGTGAATCATTCAGAGATTTGCTACAATGATAAATACTTGCTTGAACAACCTGGCTTGAGATAAGCCGTTCTACATTATTTGTTAATGACAAATCCTGATAAAATCAGCCAATTTACTGTGTGGTGTTTGCCGACGGTGCAGAGGTCTAATCCAATGAGGTGGTTAGGGTGAAAAATGACTCCTCTGCTGAGTACTAAATTGTTTATTTAAATAAACAATTGTAGCGTGGGGACCGGTTTCGAGCAACTAAGCTCATCTACAGCCCAGAGTGACTTGAGGTAGGTTGAACATACAATCAGTTCAGAACTGATTGTATGTTCAACCTACCTCAAGTCACTCTGGGCTGTAGATGAGCTTAGTTGCTCGAAACCGGTCCCCACGCTACAATTGTTTATTTAAATAAACAATTTAGTACTCAGCAGAGGAGTCATTTTTCACCCTAACCACCTCATTTTCAGCCAATTTACCTGCAACGAAACGGTCCAAATTCGCACTGTTGAGCAAAACCTCGCATAATTCGCAATATTGAATTATGAGCCCTGGCATTGTTGCGGCGACCACTTAGGATATTGAACTGACTAAATGAATGGTCTGGGAATGACATCTTATGTGAAAGGATCAAATTTTCTACTGTAAACCTCCAGGTACGGAGTAGGCACCTTATATTCGATCAAGCTCGTTTATCTCGCCGAAAGCGGCTGAATCGGCCATGTTTTTTACACTAAAATCAATCCTGCGTCCAGAATTGCAAATGATTGCAGCTGAAATTTGTACAAGAGCTTCCCTTGGGTGTCTACAATCGAAAAATTGACCTGCCAGAGCGGAGCTCGGTGGAGCATTTTTTGAAAGCTTAGAAACCCGAGATTACTCGTTAAAACACGATTAATTACTAAATGATTCAGCCCCCCATGAAGAGCATGGTATTTCAAGCGGATTGAAGGTTCTTAATTTTCTTTAATATATCAGGAACACGCCCAAAAAATTTCAGATTTCTATCTTCAAAAATGAACACACACGAATACTCCAAACTTTATGTTTATAAGTGCCTATTTTCGAAGTCTCAAAAAACTCCACATTGTACCCCTCAGTCCAAGCTGAAAATAAATTCTTCCAGAAAAACGGCTACAGGGATGCATTCTACAACTATTCAACATATATAAACCATCGGAAAAAGTTCGCAAAACTAATTTTCGTTTTTGAGGGTTTTTTCCGGCTTTGCCCCACTGTGCGTCATGGCGAGCTCTATTTATGGGTTTAGTATGAAACGTGGTGAAATTGAAAGGGTGGTGACACTGTCAAGCAGAAAACTCGTGACCTTCCTTGGAATCCAGCTGAGCGGCTGGACATCATTCAATAACTCCTGCCAATTTCGCATTGGAAATTTCAAGCGTAGCGGGCGCGCTGGCAAAGTCATCCCAGGATCCAAAAATTGAGCTCCAGCATTGACCTGGCGATTTTAAAGCATGACGCTGACAAGCAATGGACGGAAGGGCAAGGCGATGATGGACCTGCTGTTGGCCAGCATTCAGTAGCAACATCATGGTGGGCTAAAGAAGCAACCAAAAGAGGATGAGTAGTGCTATGAACATTCCCATGTAATGTTTTGTTCACAAACACCCATCCTTCACGATTCCCATCGGGTTATTAACTCCACCAGCAATCAGGCTCCCGCAGCGTTGAAATTCTTCGGGGAATCCTAATCCAAGAGCAAAAAACGAAGTAGAAGTAAATTGAGATGTTAGCGCGAGGTGATGATGTTCTGACGCTGATGGAAGTGGGGGTGTACTACATTTTTCCAAAGCACTTTCCAACCCCTCGGTTCTCTCATTCGCCCTCCCAAAAAAAAAAAAAAAAAAAAAAAAACTGGATGAGGAAATCCTTGATTACGTGTCATGAAAACTTGTAAAAAAAACACCCCTACCTTAGTTTTTTGAAACCAACTAAGGGGTCGGGGAAGGATCCTTGGGGGACGTCAAGAATTACCTGGGTTGTCTTCTTCCACTCACAAGGCGTTAATAAGGCAAAAAGGGACCTCTTCGTAAACCCAATGTGGAAAAGCACAATCTTCTTTGGTGGGGAGGAGCACCATCTTGTCAACTGTATTAAACCTCTTAGACTCTCAATGACCCTTTTTAATATGCACCGATCTTCTCTTGGAAAACCTCAAAAGCACGTCCTAAAACTTTGCCTTCCCCCTTTTCCCCTCTTTCGCGGTTTATTCAGTTTGTTGAAAATTTGTTGTTTTCATTATTAAGATACAAAGTGAAGGAGGGGAAGGTTTCTTGTTCGGAGTGACAAAAGGAAAACCGGCTTTTACGTCAGGCCGCCTCATCCTCGATAATTGTGTTAAGGAGTTTGAAGCCGTGACGCAATGCAAATCAACGCTCAATACTAATAAGACAAATTGTGTAATTCGGAATTCCCTTTCATCAGGCGGGTTGACGCCAAGAGTGCAAAAGTTTACGAGGACACACATACGTAATTTTGACATCCCGCTTCAACATGGCGCGTATTCGTCCGCGCCAAGAGAGCCTATTGATGAGATTTAACCCTTACACGACTGAGTCTTCGTGGGAAATGAACATTTCATGGCCTTGCCGTATAATAATGTTATTATTTTAAGGTTATTTGTAAACAGATCCGAAACATTGGTTCAAAATATGGCCTCGCGTGATGACGTCTTTGATCCAGGAAGGCCACTCAGTCTTCTTCTGGGTTGATATCACGTCTCTGATCCCTGAGGGGCCACTTCTTCTGGGTTGATATCTCGTCTATGGTCCCAAGAGGCCACTTTTTCTTGCTTGATATCTCGTCTTTGGCCAGGCTGGTCACTTCTTCAGGTTGGTGTCTCGTCTATGGTCCCAGGAGGCCACTAAGTGGCAAGTCTTCTTCTTGCTTGATATCTCGTCTTTGGCCAGGCTGGTTACTTCTTCTGGCTTGGTGTCTCGTCTCTGGTCCCAGGAGGCCACTTCTTCTTGCTTGATATCTCGTCTTTGGCCAGGCTGGTTACTTCTTCTGGCTTGGTGTCTTGTCTCTGGTCCAGGAAGGACACTTCTTCTGGTTTGATATCTCGTCTTTGGCCAGGCTGGTTACTTCTTCTGGCTTGGTGTCTCGTCTCTGGTCCCAGGAGGCCACTTCTTCTTGCTTGATATCTCGTCTTTGGCCAGGCTGGTCACTTCTTCTGGCTTGATATCTGGTCTCTGATCCAGGAAGGACACTTCTTCTGGGTTGATAGCTCGTCTTTGGTCCCAGAAAGGCCACTTCTTCTGGCTTGATATCTCGTCTATGTTCCCAGGAGGCCACTAAATCTGGGTTGATATCTCGTCCTTCATGTGAAAAGAGCTAAAGTGCGGGCGAAAAGAGCCAAAATGAAATAGGGATTACCTTACCAATTAGCTTTCTGCCCTCCTAACGCTCAGATAACGAATAACGCGATAACGAATGTGTGACAAATTCCAAGCCCGAGTCCGTCTCAGTGCCCACCAAGAATGACGACTGTCAACACACAAAAGGCCGAGCACCTGCAAGAACCTCCAGAGCTCTTGTTCAGAGAGGAACACTATTTACTGCAGATTTTCAAAGAACCAACCATTGAAGGCGTCGCAGAGGTTGATGATAAGGTTGTCAAAGAGCCGCTGGCGAGCTGGTCGGAGAAGATGAAAAGAGATATAGACGAATTGGCTAAAAGGACTTGTAACGCTGGGAAGAAGGCAAAGAGGCAGTAAAAACCAAATGCTTTGGCCAGGTATGTCACTTCTCCTCATGTGATATCCGACACTTCTTCTCGCCAGCTGTTCGTGAGAGGATTAAAACCAGTCTTCCTATCGAATTCATTCAGTTGTCATTAATATCTTCAAAAAAAGGTTGTGGTGGGTACAAGTATTTAAAAAAAAAAAAAAAAAAAAAAAAAAAACGGTAAAAGGAGTAGAATTTTAATTAAACCGATGCAACCGAAAACAGGGTAAAAAAAAAGGATTCTGCCCGGCATCTAAACAGTGCCCGTTGGGGGACGGGAAATCACTAAAAAAGAGTTTCACAGGGAAAAAACCAGCCTCAAAAAAAGTAATGCTTTGTTGATCGATTAAAAAAAGGGGGGAAATCTGCCTCATCAAAACCCTCTCACCGCCTGGCGTATTTGGAGCCCTTTTTCTGATAGCTGCGTAATTTTGTGCCAATTAACCTGTTTAATCAAGTGTGTTCTATTAGGAAACTAGGGAGAGGAATGGAGCAATACAAAAAAAAAAAAAAAACGTAGCCAGTCGAGAGTAAGGAGGGCCTACAAAAAAACAGTTTCTGTTTCTGGTTCATTTGAAGGGAAGTTTAAATTGAGGATTTGAGGGCGAGCCGAGTCAGTTGTATTTATGCGGAAGAGTGCATTTGGAGAAGTGATTGATTGGATTTAGGCTCGATTCACGGGAGATGATCAAAATCGCACTAAGCTAAGAAGATATTGAAAATCGTGAACCCATTTAGAAAGTGATATTCATAATTCCGCAAATTGAGGCGAATTAAATTTTCTGACCAGTTGTGGTGAATTGAGGTTTCGACAGGGACATCAAAATGCAGGCCTCACGAAAAGGCTTTGTTTGTTATTTGGGGCCTTTTCCACCCGAGTCTTTGTTTGTTCGTCCCGCTCCCTTCACTGCCATATCCTTCGAGAATTTCTTCCAAAACAAGCCCTTCTCAGCTAACAGGAAGGGACCGCCCTGTAAACAATTAGTTTTCCCGATCACTGTCTCCCGTTCCGCTTCTTGTTTGCTGCTGTCGAACTTCTTTTTTTTAACTTTGTCCTTCTCGAAGTTATCATGACTTCTGTATTCCGTTCTACTTTTCTGGCTTCGGCCCTTCTGTGCCTCAATGCTTTGTGTCATCGGTGAGTCCGCTAAAAAGTGGCGAATTCTGGACTATCAAATGTTGTAGTGTCTTGGGCAACTTATTGACTGTTTTTCGACGGTTAAGTGCTCCTGCCCCACGTAAGGTTTGGGCGATCGGACTAAAATCCTTGCGGGCACAACTAGATGGTAAACCAAGTATTTTGTCAAAATTTCAGATTTAAAAAAACATTCCTACTGCCCAAAACGGCCTGGCGGACGGACATTTCGGATTTTGAATGTAGACCTCTTGAAATGGATACCTAATGTCAAATTTTGAGGCCGATCGGAGTCGTCGACCTCCGTCGCGAAAACATAGGTGTATTATTCCAAGAATAATAAACCAAAATTTGCAGCGTTTTCTCGTATCCTGACGTGAAGTACTAACTCGGAAAAATGAAGATCAAGACACGGTTCCGGACCCCATTAATGGCCATTCATTAAAATTTAATGAGAATATTTAATATTCTCTCTTAGTTCATCCACGCTGCGGGAGTTTTGAAAGGTAAAATGAATCATTTGGACCTGATCAGTTTCAAGGATGTCACCTCGTCTCACGATCACACCCTGGTAAGAAGCGGACGGCCGATCGAGGACTTGCAAACACAGAATAAACGATCGGTTGATCGTAACAAAAAAACTTCCAGACCGCATAAAGTTAAATATCGAAAAGCCGCAATATTTTGGTACGGTGGGCTGTTCACCGTTTTTCAAACTTTTTCTCCCCTCGCTCGGGCCGTTAATAATTCACCGGTTGGTGGCTTTGGGGAAACGCCCATCCCTCATAAGATATTCCTCGTTAGGGAAGTATCTTCGGGGAGGGGAAAAAATGAGTCGTACTCTCTTTTGCCCGATGCGTTCATAATTGAAATTTCTTCTGCGGTCGCGATAAGTGAGATGGTTAAATGATACGGTCAACTGAATACGGATTCATGTCTTGGCCTGGATCGACCACGCCTTCCATTATTGAGATGTCATTCCCTTCCCATTCGACCTAACATGATTAATTTTGTACGACGCAGAGCGAAGGCACCGTTATTGGTTATTCACAACCGTTTGTAACCTCCTGATCATTTCGACTGTTATAACCCGTTTCGTGACGTTAATTATATGGGATCATGAGCTCATGATGAAGACAGGGTGGTATTATCGACGACACGATTCCTACTACTGGAAGGGATACGTTCTGTACAAACGCTTGTGTGTCAATAGATTTTTCTCCGTGTAGCTTTCAAGGAGGCGGTTGTGTCAGTAGGTGACTTCGACTTGAACGTTGTTAATTTTGGCCAGGGCAGCAGACGATGAGGGTGATCCCACTAAAAGTGGCAAAATCGTCTTTTCTTTATTTCTTGGAGACTATTGGTAGAGCTACCGGGGGGGGGGGGGGGGGGGACATTGAATAGAGATCCATAAAATTTATTTAATGGTAAGTGTAATCCATATTTTCATTTTTTTATTATTATTTTTTTTTTTTTAATCTGAAATTTTGACAAAATACTCGGTTTACCATCTAGTTGTGCCCGCAAGGTTTTCAGCCCGATCGCCCAAACGCGTGGGGCCCTTCTTTTTGGGCTTTGACTCATTTTGACTGGAGAGAGATTGGTCTGGTTTCTAGTAGGGATGGGACATCGGAACAAAAACATCGATGTCATCGTCGGTTGCATTATATCGATGTCGTAAAACATCGATGTTTCTCGATGTCGATGTTTCTGGTTCCAAACATCGATGTTAACATCGATTTCTTAATAATCAGCATTCCACTACCTAGGTAATAGACATAAAAAGCTACTTCTTTTAGGAAATGATTATTTATTGTACACAATTATTGAGTAACTTATATTGGGATAGTAATGATATGGTGAGTTATATATATATAACCTTGCGGGCACAACTAGATGGTAAACCAAGTATTTTGTACAACGCAAAAACATGGGTGTATTATTCCAAGAATAATAAACCAAAAGACCTGATATTTTTTGTAATCCACCCCTCAGCACAGACTTGTGCTCAAAGAGGGGATTAGCATTGAGAACTGTAGAACTGTACCAGGTACAGTAGGTACAATAGGTCCTATTAAATACGTGTCCCACACAGCGACAACGAGCAGATAACAGTCGAGGAGGTTTGCAGGAAGGTGATGGGTCATGCAGAATCGAATGGGGCCTTCGATAATCAAAATCATATTGTTATTTTGCATTCGAATGGCCCCTTGGTAGATATTTACCTTACTGGAAAGGGGAAAAAACTGTTTTTAAAAAACGTACTTAGTGGGGAAAAATTTTCTGTTTCCACTAAGAAAAACATCGATGTCGCGAGGAATAACATCGATGATATCGATAACATCGATGGTGTTAACATCGATGTTCGATAATTTCGAGATCCCAAAAACATCGTTGTCCCATCCCTAGTTTCTTGTCTCTTGACTGTTCATGACCGGAGGCTGACTGGTTTGGTCTCTGGTCTGATTTAGTCTGGTCTCTGATCTTTGGTTCCGTCTCCGGTCTCAAATTGGTCACTTCTCAGTTGTATTTCTGGTCTTCGACTCATCTTCACTAGTTTCTTGACTTGTGTGAGATAGGTCTAGTCTCTTTTCTCTGGTCACTGGTCTCAAACTTGGTTCGGTCTTTGGTAACTGATTTGGTCTGGTGTCTGGTCTTTGATTAGTTTTTATTCCTTTATTTCTAGAAACGAGCAAGTTTTGCTTCATCGTAACGGTACATTCGAAGGTTGGCCTCACCTAACAGCCATTTGACATCCGACTTTGTAGAGCCTCAACATCCTCACTCACCTGGATTCCCTCAATCCCTGCGTCGCATTTCGTTAAGGTAGCGACGTACGTGTTCACGCTCGAGTAATCCCTTCGTAGGCGGGCGCTTTCGCTTGGAGGGAATATTATTTTTCAAGCTAAGGAGGGGGCCACCGGAATATGCATTTTATAGGCCTCGCTGCATAATCATAACACGGGGACGGGCTCCCCCTTACATATTAGCTCGAATGGTTTTACGGCTCCCTCAAGAGTTATAATGTTTTTTAATAAAGTGCTTGAGAGCCGTAAACTTTGGCAGTTTCAGTGATGCCAGCGAAGATCTTCAGTAGTTTTGATCATATTTTAAGTTGATCCAGTACCTATGATATTTTTCATAGTTCACTGGCTGAACTAGTGGCCAAACGTTAAGACATCTGAGGATCCCGAACAAGTAGCCTGACGTACAACAGGTGAGAACGCTGAACTAGTGGCCTAACGTTAAGTTAAGTGAGGACGCGAAACTAGTAGCCTAACGTCAAGTGAGGACGCCGAACTAGTGGCCTAACGTTAAGACATCTGAGGATCCCTAACTAGTGGCCTAACGTCAAGACAAGTGAGGATGCTGAACAAGTGGCCTAACGTGCAACAGGTGAGAACGCCGAACTAGTGGCCTAACGTTAAGACAAGTGATAGTGCCGAACGTCACACTAGCTCCCACGTCTCCCGTCCCGACTACCGTTCGGCAGTTATTTCGCGGCTAAAGCATGTTCCAAGCTAAAAGTTTTAGGAAAGGAAAGTAGTACAGAGAAAACGTGAGGAGAGGAGCTGCAAAGACGAATTCTTGGTATAGATAACCATTATAATCCCTAAAGGACACACTAGGATGGTGAATATTAAATTCTAGCAGGAATGCCCGTTGTTTAGAATACAACGGGCGCTAGAATGAGGACACCCGTGGCAACCCGTCAACTTAATTTTTCATAGTAACAACGCTTGTAGGTTTCTCGTAGTGAAGTATCAAATTCCCGTCTATCACCAATTATATGCAGCCCATAGCAACCCATCAACTCAAAATGAAATTACCTAGTAGGTACCTATTAAACAAATCGAAGGCTCACAAAAAAAACTCGTACCTTCCCGCCTACCGACGATCTTCGAATAACTTGCGAACGGGTTATCGCACAGAAATCGTTTCGTACACGTTGAAATCAGAGTGAAAAGCTCGTTTTAACAGACAGTTTTTTTCGTTCTAAACAAAAGTTGTACCGGGTTTCGGAGTTTCGAATATTTTCCTAGCGATCCCTAGTAACGACGCTATTTGACCCGTCTCTCGTCGCGAAGGAAAGCTCCGTTCGCGATGAACGAAGGCGTTGAACGACATCTACTATAGCCTATATCTTGATCCGGAGCTTTGCGATTCCTTTTGCAAAAAACCGCATCAAAATCGGTCAAGCCGTTCGGGCGTGAATCGGGCCACAGACAAACACTCATACTCTTCTCTTTTATGTATAAGGATTATAATATAGAGTATTTGAATATTTATAATTCCCGAAACTTTCCGACTGAAGGTGTTTTCCCCGCTATTCATTGCTGGTTTAGAGATGAAGTAAATACAGTTGCGTCCAGGTGAATATGGAAAAGAGTAAAACACGCTGCAAATTTTACGCAGGGGTTTATTATTCTTTGATATAGGTTACTTGTGCAGAAATTTAATTCTGTGTTATTGACAAAACAAAATTTGGATTTTTTTTTTTTTTTTTTTCAATTTTGTTTTGTTTTGTTTTTACCTACATGGAAAACGTTTGTTCTCCTGGGATCCATCAAAAATCTCACTTGTAGCCCCATGGAAGCCCTATCGATCGCAAAAGTGAAATCGGATCGTCAATAATGGATTCTACGTCCAGAAATACTTCGAAAACGACACCTGACTCGATCCAATAGCCAAAAGCCTTTAAAAAAACCCTCCCGTCGCCCCATTTTAGCCCCATAGCGCCCCACGCGTTTGGGCGATCGGGCTGAAAACCTTGCGGGCACAACTAGATGGTAAACCGAGTATTTTGTCAAAATTTCAGATTTTTAAATAAATTCCTACTGCCCAAAACGGCCCGGACGGCAGACATTTCGGTTTTGGAATGTAGACCCCTTGAAACGGATAATGTTAAATTTTGAGACCGATCGGAGTCGTCGGCCCACGTCGCGAAAACATAGGTGTATTATTCCAAAAATAATAAACCAAAAACGCCGTACTTTTTCGAGCTACCGTTTAGGCGTGAATCGGACACAGACAGACAGACAGACACGATGAGATCTACTAGTATCTATAGATACTGGTTTACGAACGTGACTGTAAAACTGACGTGGCATGTTAAAACCTTCTTATTCTATACCTCGTTAGCAAACGAACGTATCGCGCGGGTGATACAAAGCCGAAGAATTTTCTCAAGTGTTCATTTCGTCCAGAGTTACACCCGATTGGTAAATCCAATTTCGTAATCCAGACTTGTGTGATCAAAGGGAGTTTAAAACCCGCCTCCCCCCCGCTATCGATTTATCATTATGACATCGAGCCTGATGATACAGCTTGGAGATAAAAGGGCGACAGGGAACGAATATGAATACGGTTTCACCACATGCGGAATTCAAATGATGGGCAAATCGTATGGCCAAGAGGGTTCGGTTAAGGTACACTTGTTAGCGTAAAAGGGTGTGAGGGGACGGAATCAAATTGAAGAGTTAAGGTCTTGGGCTCTACCCCCTTAGGTCGTGTGAGGGTCCCAATGAGGGGTTGAAGGGGATTTGAATGTGAAGTAGGCGAGGAAAAGCGAGTAATAGAAGACAGAAGCGGTACCCTGATTTTCGTGAGTGAATTGTAAAAAGGTGGAGGTTCCCCGTTTCACTTGCAGCACGAGGAAGTTCTGGGGAGTAAAACGAGTTCGAAGGGGGTTGGAGAACAAACGTGTGAGTTCTCACACGGCTTTTTCAAGGAATGGGGGGGCGACGGCAAAATACTCATCCGTCATCTGGGCCGAGCACAGAAGGCTAACAGGTTTTTAGAAAGGGAGGAAGTGTTGATCTTGGGAGAAAAACCCCCTTCGAATTTCTCACGTCTCCCTTTTTACCGAGAGGAATTAAAATTAGGAGGTTGGAGAGATTTGCATGAGGTAATAGCTTTTCCATGGAGTCCGCTTCAGTTTTCTGAACGTGCAATCAACCCTATCCCGTGTTGTTATTGCGTTACTGGCTTGTAAGGTGTCGGTGGTTCTTCATTGAGAGTAAACTCGAGGAGGGAGCATCATGACGTGATAGTGAAGGATGGCAAGCACTCTTTTATACGTCTTAATATGATTGAGTGTACAACAGAAGATTCATTGGGTTTCAAGAGGATTCTGCAAGCTGGGTGATTCTCAACAAAAGGGCAAATTTCGAAGGTTGAAAATGACCAGATCGTCAAGTTGGAATAAAAATTTGAAAAAAAAAAAATCAGGGAGATTCTCTGACAGCTGGAGATAACTATAAAATGTTCAGTTGAGATCAAACTCCACTATCCACCCGGTAAATTTGAAATTTAATATTTCTTATACCATGGTAATCACAATCCACCCACGGTAATCAGAAACCAAGGTAGGTACCTAATTATTAGATAGGTAGCTAAGACTTACTAGGGAGTTCCTAGTGGTGAGATACGTCGTGGTATCTTGATTCCATCCGTATCCTACTCCAGCATTGCGCATGCGCGATCGCCGATGGTATCGTATCTGCGATCCGTCGGTGGTATGTTTACGGAAAATACGATACCACCGGGCGATACGGAAGATGGTATCTAGTGAATCCTTATCGCAAAGTAACCTGCCTAATTGATAAACAGCTTCCAAGAAGACATACAAACGTCGACAACAACAACGAAATCCGAGAGCAGCACAGCTGGCAGCTCAGTGCTGCCAGTACTTTCCTCTGTTGTCCTGAGTTTGTTAGGTGCCGTTAGGTGTTGTTTAGGTGCCGATTTCACGAATCACCGCGGTTTCATTTCACACCAGTTCGTTCGTTGTTGAAAGAATTTGGAGGAGCAACGAAACATTACACTATTGGACGCAGCAATCCAGATGAGTTAAATGTTACAATCATTGTACGTAACTCAATAATTATTATTATTTGAGGAGCTGATCTTCAAATCTCTCGCTCGTTCCACTCAATAGCAATTTCCAGAAATCACGAAAAACTCCGTACATACTTGCAACTGATCAGACCAAAATGGTTATGAAGTTTAATAAATCTAATAAGTTTCCTAAGGAGGCACTTTCGACGAAAAACCCAAAAAACAACTCCACTTCGAATGCTGAATACCGCGGCGGTATTACCGCCTGATGTTAATGAACTTGTTTTAATAGTAACGTGACCCGTTACTCCAAGATCCTACTCGGAGATACCACCTAAAAATGCAAAATGGTATCTCAATCAATTTTGGTTAGCATCGCGCTTGGTTTCCCTAGATACGGCATCCGTATTCCAAGTGGTGGTATCTCGATCGTATCCACTAGGAACTCCCTACTACTTAACTACTTAGTAGTTAAATTTTAACATTTCACAAATTACATACATTGAAGATGCTTATTAGCTAATGACGTATTATTAATACGGGGCTGTTGAACTAGAGGGAGTGGGCAGGGCTGGTGACGAAGAGAGAGAATGTTTTTCCCAAAAGTCGTATTTTTTATTTCTAGGCGCCTTGAACTTATATTTGAACGCCAGAAAAATACCCCTTTACCGTTAACAGTTATAGCACAAACAATCAAGAAAATTGTTATTCTTCGATATAAATTATCCAAAAATTAATTCTACCTATATCAATAAAAATAATTTAACTAAAATTATATTAATTAAAATAGGTAGGTAGGTCCCTATTTGAAAAAGTTTTTTTTTTTTTGTTGTAAAGTTTGTAGATGGATGTGGGACCCAGAAAAATGGATAATGTGTCTAAAATTACTCGGAAAACGACACCTCATTTGACCTTCTAGGATCCTAAAAAAATCCCATTTTTTGCCCCATGAAAGCCCCAAATATCCCCACGGTGAACTCAGATCGTTCTGGGACCTCAAAAAATGGATTCTACGTCCAAAAATACTTCGAAAACGACTTCTAACTCGACCTCACAGCCGAAACCCTTCAAAAACCCCTCCCGTAGCCTCTTTTTAGCCCCACAGCGCCCCACGGGTTTGGGTGATCGGGCTGAAAACATTGCAGCCTCAACTAGATGGAAAACCTAGTATTTTGTCAAAATTTCAGATTTTAAAAAAAATTCCTACTGCCCTAAACGGCCTGGACGGCAGACGGAAGGGAAGATCAGATTTGGGTTTTGTCCATGGTAATCACAGAGATTGATACATGGTAATCAAAAATCACACTTCAAGGTCTTCTGCGCAGCCTAGGAAATACTTGTTTTCAAAAACTAATACATAGATGCTAACTACTGTTCAAGGGGTTGAAAATAAAAGGGTTTGGAAAAATATTGATTAGTGCCTTGAAGGGAAAACATGATGCCATGGTAATCACGTGAATAAAAATACGCATCTGCGACGCAGTTCTCATCGAGCTCCTATGTCCAAGTGATGAATGTTAGCCCGCCGGTTTCTGGGCAAGGTTCAAGAACAGAGTTGCCAGTACACGATAGGAAACTTCCCCGCACCATATCCCTTATCAGGGCGAGTGGGGGTACTTTTATTCTTTGACCTACGGTAATCAAAAAATTTCCAGGGACAAAGTTCTTTGTCATTTCTGATTGATCAATCATATGTTGCAAGCGGTATAATTCATCTAAACACTGCAGAAACTTATTAGCCTTCAGGAAAAATCTTAAAAATTTCATAGGAATGGTAAGGATGTCATTTTCCCAAGTGAGGATCCGTGAATATGAGGTAGGGACACCCACGGTAATCAGAAAATGTGTGCTTTACGGACCAAAAAAAAAAGCTATGAATTAGTTAGTAGGCCTTACTTTTGGTACATATTCTGCTAGAGCAGAGTAAATGCAAAGAAATTTTTAAAACCAGAACTCAAAAACTCAACTTCTCGCTGAATGACAGGCCAGGGACACTAAATTTGCCCTTTTGCTGAGAATCACCCAGCTGTGTTAGATGTTTTGGAAGCGGCATTTTTTCAACGTTTTTATTTTTCGATTATTTTTGGAAAAAACATCGATTAATCGATTTAAAAACAAAAACCGTTTCAATATACGTAAGGTTTGTAAATACCACCCGACGTCGACGAAGCCGCCTCCTGCCATACAACTTGGACAAGCTTGCTTTTTTTTTAAACGAAAATCTAACCTTTTTCCAACCGACCTAACATTTGATATTGACGATTGAACTGATATTCGGGATGCCTAAATTGGCGAGTACAGAGTGGGCCACTTTGGTGCGCTGTGAAGACTTACATACCTCATAGTTCATTTCATGATCCTCATCGGTAAATTTTCAAACCATCAAGGCCGCTCAATCGATTTGCCTCTCCCCCCCTTGCGGAAATAACCTCCCATAAAACAGCTACCACTAATTCTTTTACGCCGAATAAATTTTCCGTTTAACAAAAGCTATCTATCGCCCCGGTGGGCTTCGGGAAAGCTTTACGACCCTTTTATGATGTGTAATGAATCCGAGAAATTACCAGCGAGGGGAAGAAGGGCGTGGAGAGGTTTCCCGTTGAAGGAAACTTGGTGGAAAATTTAAAGTCATCATAAAGGCTCCCGAGTTGTAAAGCCATAAAGAGGCTCCGCTCGGCTATACATTGTGGGTGTATAATGGTGGAGGGCGCACAGCGCTTCCGTGGCCTTCGGGTTCCTGAATGGATGTTATCACGGGGATTTTTAACTTAAAATCTTGTTTCATTCTTATGTCGCTGATCGAAGGGTGGCGATCTTGATGGCTTACTATTCTCGCGTCGCCGCGGCAGTCCAGTCAATACAGGAAATCTAAAAAAAAAACAAATTCTGGTGAATTTTTGTTCTGAGTGGATTTCCTTGTATTTCGAGGTGCTGAATCCGAAGAGCTCTACATTTTAAAATGGCCGGAACCATGAACTATGGCGCCGAAAGTGGGACTTTTTTCAGTTTTTCGCGCTTAACTCGGAAAGTATCAACTTTTCGGACAAAACGTCCATGTACAAAAATAAACCATACAAAATTTCTTACAATTGATGTCCATTACGTCTTTTACATAGGAGCAACCGTTCAGGCTGTAGAGCGCGTCGAAGTTGGTGCTCTGCTGCAAAAGATGGATTCTCTCCATTAGTCCAGTAACCTTACGTCAAATCCGGTAGTTCTGATTTTTTGCTCACTTGTTTATGATGTTGGCCCAACGAATATTCCAAGTTGGTGACCTCGAGCGCTGAACGCAACCTTTTCAAAAATCGAAAAAAACCGTGACATTTTCGACTTTACTTCAGTTTTTGGCGATTTTAACCCTGAAGGACTAGTTTTTTGACAATACCTTCGAAAGACATTTTTAAAGTAGACTAAATTTGCTACAATTTGAGACCAAAACCGTCTCTGTAGATTCAACAGTTTTCGAGATACAGCTATTTAGAATAGGCAAATTTTTTCAAACTTGTCAATTTTTAGCAATATTTTTTTGTTCCGAGTGTAAATGTAAAATGGAAATTTGTCGGGAGATTGGAACACTGCGGGCAATACCTTGGGGAAATCCCCACGAGTGAACTTTGATCCTGTTTCTTCCAAAAATCAGCAGAGACGTCGTATTTCTCTTCTTAACCACCTCATAGAATTAGACCTCTGCACCGTCGGCAATATTAAGCCACTTTTTCTTTTGTAATATCTACTAAAATATCCCGATCAATACGACAAAGATTCACGAAATAGCGCATCGTTCTTTTCGGTTTGCATTGCATCTTTTGGGAGAGAATCTGAGACTGCAAAAGGACACGTGGATTGGATTGACGTTTAGGTGGCGTCTTACTACTTACAGTCTATACGCTGTAGACTTAGTAAAGCCATAAAACGAGATCAGTCAGGGTCTGCAGTAACTTCAGGGCCATTGACTCCCTCGTCCTACCTGTTACGCAAGGCCTTGTTTATGGTAACAGTGCAGAGGCCTACAATGTGCGGCCCCCCCTCTCGCCAAATGGATTGAAATCGTTCTTCGATACAGAACGGGTATCCTTATGTGCGGAAGGGGGTCGCGAAGTTTATGGCAGAAGTTGTTTCTATTTTCTCGGATTCCTGAACGTGGGGAGATCCTCGGCGAACATAACCAGGGGCGCCGTCTCGGATTCAGATGTTACTGAATTTACACTGCAGGAAGGGAATATTGGAAATCAGGAACTTCTCTGTTCGTGGAAAATATAAATTTATCACGACGTCGAATATGTAACGGGTAGAGACAATATGAAAATTCAAGTATTCTTCGACAGTGGATTTTGATATAGATAATGTTCGACATATTATGACAAACCAAGAATTGGTCCTGGCTAGCGTATTACCTACCAGAAAAGTAGGGAAGTTCTCTTGCAGAAGAGTCCATAGTCCAAGACCCTTAGATTTTCTGATCGGAAGTTTATGCGTCGTTTTGAAAATTGGTACCCTGATGTTTTTTGGGTCGCTGAACACGAATTTCAACTTTGCCAAAACCGGAAAAGCCCGGAAAATGGAAAAATCGGCGAAAAACCTCAAAATTTAGGCACTTGCTTTGGTTTTTTGCGGTTTTGAGGTACAAATATTGGTCTGACAGAAAAAATCACTCCTTCCTTTTTTAAAGTTCGTTAAATCTCGCGTTCAGAAACCTAATTAACTTTACATTTGGTTGAGCCGTTCGCCCGTAATCGATCGTCCAAAAACCGCTACTTTTTGCGATTTTCCCAAAAATTGAGGAAAAGTCGTTTTCCAACTTCGGTAGGTAACTTAAAAAAGGCTTCTCCAATCGAATGTCTCATAGAGTAAGTTCTCTCTATCTAATTCTGTTCAAATTTCACCCCTCAACTTTGAAACTCGGCCAATCCCAACGTAAGATACATTCGGTAAACCAAAATAAGTCATCAGCGCGATTCAGGCTGGGGTGGTCGTGGAAATGGAAGGCTACGAATCCTCTCAGAATGTATTATATTCGTCAATTTACTCCAAATTACGCATGGAAATGTCAGTTTATGAGTATCTGACTGCATTGTAATGAAATTCCTGTTGGGTCCGCTCACCAGGTAGGTGACCTACGTCAAATATGGCCTATCAAAGTTGGGGGTTGCCTTGTACGCTACCATCAAGGAGAAAAGGGGCTAATGAACCATAATTGAATGAATTGAATGATTTACCGAATGTATCTTACGTTTGGATTGGCCGATTTTCAAAGTTGAGAGGTGAAATTTGAACAGAATTAGATGCTCTACAACTTACTCTATGAGACATTTTTCGATTGGAGAAGCCGTTTTTAAGTTACCGGAGTTTGAAAACGACTTTTCCTCAATTTTTGGAAAAATCGCCAAAAGTAGCGGATATTTGCCGATCGATTACGGGCGAACAGCTCAACCAAATGTAAAGTTTAGGTTTCTGAACGCGCAGTTTAACGACCTTAAAAAAAGGAAGGAGTGATTTTTTCTGTCAGACCAATATTTGTACCTCAAAACCGAAAAAACTCAAAGCAAGTGCCTAAATTTTGAGGTTTTTCGCCAATTTTTCCATTTTCCCGGTTTTGGCAAAGTTGAAATTCGTGTTCAGCGACCCAAAAAACATAAGGGTACCAATTTTCAAAACTACGCATAAACCATCAGAGGCCCTTTTTTTTACTAAGGGGCTTTGACTACCAGCAATGCCCAGCTTATGCCGACTTCAAGGAGACTTTTGATCGTGTGAAGCACGTTCAGCTCGTAATCTCCTGGGAAATGTGGGTCAAGAGCTTGATGTTGATAAGGAATCTGTACTGTGCAGACGGCGCAAGTTCGCGTGAGTGGAGTCCTATCAGAATGGCAGTGGCCAAGGACGTCAAGTTGTACTGTGTCTTCATCGCTCTACAAGCAAGGTTTTCAAGGAAGCACTCGATGTCGGCGATATGGGCATGCTGGTTAACGGGTCGTCCTTTTCGAATTTAAGTCGAGGCCTCGGCACAAATAAAGCAGACATGCAGTTTGCCTGCTTCGGTTAGGCTTTCAACGCCAAGACGAAGTTGATGGTTATCTAGAAAACGGCATGGGACGCCTTGAGAGTGACATGTGGCAGATCCATTTCGCCTGGCGCTGCACTGGAGATGCAAAAGTGATCGCCAACCTTCAGCAGTGGAAATGGCACTTGAAGAAGCCATGACAGCCGTTACGGTGAAATGTGATCACTTTGGTGTCATTTTATATGTATTACAACCTGCGAATCTGAAAACTAGGATAATCAACTGATTCATGATCTACAGCTTTCATTTTATGCATTTTGGTTATTATTATTGAAATAATACACGTATGTATTCGCGACGGAGGTCGACGACTCGGATCGGCCTCAAAATTTGACATTATTCATTTTAAGAGGTCTAGATTCCAAAACCGAAATGTCCGACCGGCGTCCAGTCCGTTTTGGGCAGTAGGTAGGATTTTTTTGTTTTGTTTATATATATCAAATTTTGACAAAATACTTGGTTTACCATCTAGTCGAGCCCGCAAAGTTTTCAGCCCGATCGCCCAAACCCGTGGGGCGCTATGGGGCTACGGGAGGTTTTTTTAAAGACTTTTGGCTATGGGATCGAGTTTGGTGTCGTTTTCGAAGTATTTTTGGGGAGTAGAATCCAATTTTGGGGGTCCCGGAACGGTCCGATTTCACTGTAAGGGATCTATAGGGCTTTCATGGGCTACAAATGGGATATTTGAAGGATCCCAGGAGGTCAAATAGTAAAAAGTAAAAAGTAAAAAAAAAATTTAAAAAAAAATTTTTTTTTAACATTTTTTCCACATTTTTTATTGACCAAGAATTAAAGTTTTGCACAAGTAACCTACATCAAAGAATGATAAACCCTTGTGTAAAATGTGCACCTTTTTTCCTAGTGCAAGTTAATTTTCCAACTGCAAGGTTATTCTTACCCTACCGTTACGGTTAAGACTAATGCAAAGCTAACCCTCATCCCATTTCGAGCAGGGGAGCGGATCGATTCTTCAGATGATGGCCTTCTGGAAAAGGGTTGAGAAAGATATTGTGTTGTCCCAACCGAAATTCCCTTTTCCCGCATACAACTCCCCCGAGTGTAGCTTTAGACTCCCTGCGGGCTGGAAAACAGTTCCGAACCCGCACCCTCCCTCCTACCACTTTCTTGACGTTAATCCCAAAGCTCATCAGCGAAAGCTTTTCCTTGGAGTTTGTTTGCTCATCCCGCGTCCCGAGAAACCACCTACGAGGACGAAAGAGGCTGTTTTCTACATAAGACTTGCAGATTGGAAGAGTACAAAGGGTGCAAAATAAACTAAGGCTCCCAATCTCCCGTTTCACTTACAATCAGGCAACTTGAGCTACAATTTGTTACATGAGGTTTTGTCGCTAGGGTTCATTTGGGGAAAGTGGCCACGTACACGAACCGTGAGAGGGGTGTGATTTGAATTGACGGAATTCCGAAGGCCTTCATGTTCATGGGGTTACAGCTCAAATTTGTATTAACAACAGTCGCTGAAACCCCCTATCGTCTCAGCAGCTGCAGGCGTCAGATCCATTCAGGGCACTTTACCCAGATGTCTCGGTCTGAGATCTAAGATACTAATCGCACCAATCGAAAGATGTACATCTCAAGTATGTGAGAAAATTTTAAAAAACAACCAAAAACTTTGAGGGAAGTAGAAGATAAAACGTCAAGAGCAAAACCAGTTGGCTTACCAAATCCATAAGAAATCCAGCAGATGTCGACCTCCCAAAATCTTTCTGGCTACTGAAAACTTATAAAATTTAATGCTCCTCCACTCACCCCGGCCATTTCATAGAACTCTCATTAGTTACTCTTACCTCAGGTAAGAGAGACATGGCGGAAATCCCTTTCAAATCCTTATTATACGCAGAAATATAAGGAAGCGTTCAATAACTGGTACTTCTACCCTACACTGAGAAAACACTGCATATGAGTACCCAAGATGAGTATCCAAAGAGGAAAGTAATTGTCCTTATCTTTGTATGTGACATCCAAGTCATATAGTTCAGCTACACTTAGATGTGGCACACATTGGTTTTGGTGTGAGATCCAAAGAGGTTTGGTGATTCCTTTTGGTGCGAGATCCAAAGTTAATGGTCCCTCATCCGACAAACTTTAGATGCGAGATTCAATCAATGGTGCCTGATCTTTCAAACTTTGGATGGCGTATTACAACTGCATGTAGCTCGTAGATCCATAAACTGTATAACTATAGGAATAGGGAAGAAGAAAGAGGCTTTTCATATACTAAAGAGTATAATATATTATTTCACATTGGACTTGATGTTAACATTAGAAGTGAAGATAAATTTGAAATGTTAGTTGTGCCGAGGTACGCTAGGGGCAAACTAACCTCAACCAAAACCATGTTAGTTGAGATTCACTCGCCTCAGAGAACTCTGAACTGGGTTAAAATCAGGTGGTTAAAACTGTGGAACTTGTACAAAACGCTGCAAATTTTACACAAGGGTTTATTATTCTTTGATATACGTTACTTGTGCAGAAATTTAATTCTGTCAATGAAAAAATTTAAAAAAAAATTTTTTTTTTGGATTTTTTCTCAAAAAGTTTTTTTTTTTTTTCTAAAATGTTTATTTTCAATAATTCTTTATTTTTTACTCGAAAAATATTTAACATCCTTGGAGCCTTCAAAAATCCCATTTTTAGCCCCATGAAAGCCCTAAAGATCGCCCCAGTGAAATCGGATCGTTCCGGGACCCCAAAAAATGGATTCTACGTCCAAAAATACTTCGAAAACGACACCTAACTCGATCCCATAGCTAAAAGCCTTCAAAAACCCCCTCCCGTAGCCCCATTATAGCCCCATAGCGCCCCACGGGTTTGGGCGATCGGACTGAAAACCTTGCGGGCACAACTAGATGGTAAACCAAGTATTTTGTCAAAATTTCAGATTTTTAAAAAAATTCCTACTGCCCAAAACGGCCTGGACGGCGTACGGCGGACGGACATTTCGGATTTTGAATGTAGACCTCTTGAAACGGATAATGTCAAATTTTGAGGCCGATCGGAGTCGTCGACCCCCGTCGCGAAAACATAGGTGTATTATTCCAAGAATAATAAACCAAAACGTGTGGGTAACGTGGAGAAAGAAACACGTGCAAGTTAACTACTCACTTGCCTTTGAAAACTTCGACGTAGGCCTCGAGGCCGGCTTGGTTCAAAACGTTGCACGTTTCCTCGTCCATTGCAAACAGATTTTCATAACAAATTTATACCAACGATGAGATAGACGACGCAGTTAGTATCAACAAACTATGACATTAAAATCTTAGTGGCGAGTTGATGAAGAAAGAACCGAAGGACGTCCGAACCCAAAGAGTGCTGGAGCAGGAAAGAAAGAAAATCTCTCGAAAACGCATGGTCGCCATGATGAGGTTCGCGCGGACGCCTTTAGAGCGCGCAACGATACGAGAGGGTGTATCAGCTTTACGGTAGAGTGTAGCACCTATAGCTTTGGATATCGTATCCAAAGCTAGCCCTGGATGTGCGTTCTAAAATTTAGACATTTAATGTCCTTGGATCTCACACCCAAATTACAACACTTGCATATTGCGGACGACCGTGAAAATGACTGAAGATAACCGTGATCAACCGTTTTTGCCGGTTAACGTCTTGTCTAACTGACGTCCAAAAATGTCACGGTTGATATCTTCCTGTGTCACAGTTATCATTATTTCACGGTTGATATCCAATCAATCACGGTTGTTGTCATCAATTTGGCACTTTTGGTGCCGGTTTGCTTTCCCTTTATCACGGTTGTTTGCCTGCTTTTCACCGCCAATTACTTCGATTCACGGGTGATATCAGCTCTTTTCACGGGGCATTTCGCATTTAACCATGACCCCCGAAAAGATTTTCTCTCCATAGGAGTCCATAGCAGTCTCCACAGCACTAACCTGTGCACGGAATACATATCCCTCCATATTCCGTGATTTTTTGGTAATTGTTGTCGAATGGTCGGTACGTGTCCTTGCAATTCGAATTGGACGGCAGCAACCAAAACAATCGTCATTCGCGTCAATTTGGCGCTCAGTATCGAAATACACGTCACTCTAAAGTGCAAGGTTGTCGAAAACCAAGTTGACCAACAGAACAAACCTTGAAATTTGACGAAATCAGGTCTGTTTTCTCATTTCAGGGCTATTGCGCTCTGGCGGATTAGTTTTCGCCTTTCTGGCAAGGTTCCTCGTACGGTTTGACTACAGATATAATCCTTTGCGATTTTCTCTTCGTGACCGACCCGTGCCTTTTATTTCGGGCCACTGGTAATATTTTCGGCCGAGCTTGTTTATTTTTCCGACACAGTATCATACCCCATTTATTTAATGTCAAAGTTTGATTCAATTGTTTGAATCTTGTCACCGCTGTGGCTCCACACAAGGATTTCCCCAACTGAATCTTTGATGACGTCCCTTGATGCGACCACTTAGTGGTCTCCGGTCCTTCGATGCCGCTCCTTTTAAACATTTACACTCGGAGTGCATCCGGGGAGTCTTCGAAGTCTTCGCTAACCCGGTAGAAACATCCCCTGCCGGGTCCCGTGAGACTCTCTCCAATCAGAAGGCCATTGAAAGGAGCGCCGAGGGGGAAAAAGACGTTTCCCCCGAAAGAAATACAGCCACTCGGACGCAGCATTACTTTTCTATTTATCTCGTTCTTCCCACTTCTAATAAAAGGGAATTGGGCGATAAATTCAACAAAGAGGGAACACCGTGAAAATCTGATTACCGATTGACATTGAAAGTGCGAGGGAGCTCCCCAATAAAATCCGAAAACGCCAATATGGCCCTCGAAGGAACTGTATTCTTCTACCTAATCACGGTTATTAAGGTATTAGTATTTTTAAGGTATGAAGTATTAGTATTAAATACTAATATTAGTATTAAATACTTAATATTAGTATTAAATACTTATACTATAGTTAATACCTACGTTAATACCTAAATTTTAGGTATTAACGTAGGTATTAACTATATTATAATATACCATAGTATATTAACCATAGTATAGCCGGAGCTTCTAGTAATAATAAATAGTAATAGTACCTATTTTTAAGGTATGAAGTATTAGTAATCAGGTATTAACGTAGGTATTAACTATAGTATATAATAATAGTAGTTTTGAGGTATTAAGTATTAGTATTAAGGTATAAGTAGGTATTGCTGGTCGGTTATAAGGTAGATAAGTATTAGTATTTTTAAGGTATGAAGTTTTAGTTATCAGGACCTGATTAATACCTGGTATTAAGGTAGTTTTTTTAACAAAAACTAGTATTATTGAGGTACCTACCTATTAAGTTCTCGTATTTAAGAAGTAGGTATTACTAGGTCGGTAGGTATTAGTAGGTACCAGTTGGTTTACTAGGTAAGTATTACTATTTATACTGGGCGTCTTGGGAGAAAAGGCCGGGTTGTTGTAATGCTTTTAATCCTTAGATGTCGAGCTTTCGGGCTTGGCTGAGAGCCCTTCTTCAGAGCCTACAACATGCCATACGTGGTACCTTACAAGTGCATTCGTAAAGGTGGTATCAGGCTAATGGCTGGTCATCAAGGCTTACCTTCAAACTATGGAATTTGATTGAAAATAACAATCGTCTACAGACGAATACAGGATCACATCTGGCTTGTCACGTACATCGCATCAACCTATGAGAGAATTTTATGCAGTTAGAAAGTATAGTCACATGTAATTTCAAGGAATGATGCAGTTAGAACTAGGCTATGAGATCGAGTTAGGTGTCGTTTTCGCAGTGTTTTTGGACGTAGAATCCATTTTTGGGGGTCCCTAAATGATCAGATTTCACTGGGGATCTTCAGAGGGGCTACAAATTGGATTTTTGAAGGATCCCAGAAGGTCAAATATTTTCCGAATAAAAAAAAAAAAAATCGAAAAAAATTAAACATTTAAAAAAAATTTTTTTACAGACAGAATTAATTTTTGCACATTTAACCTATATCAAAGAATAATAAACCCTTGTGTAAAATTTGTAGCGTTTTATTATTAATGGTCATCTAATTTCTCCCTTAATGGGGAAAATAATACCTAAACATAATATCAAATATTAATGGATTTTATCTATGATTGTTTTCATCAAGGGAGAAATTAGATTGAGGTAAATAGTTAATAATATAAACTATTTACTTAATTTAATTGTATTATTTAGATGATTTAATTTTTCTGATTTTTTGGGGGAGAAAAAAAGACCAATCGAATTACATATAAATATGTAAATTCAAATTCAAATTTGAATTAAATTAAAATAATTTTTTATTTTTCATTTATTTATTTATTTTTTTATTTTTTTGGGGGGTGAAACTTTATTGGCCAAAATGGTTTAGGGCGCAAAAACCTCATCCCCCAATTTACGCCCCACATTCATACGACCGACACCAACATTTATTTTCTGTAAAACTCTATTAGTCTCAAAAGGGAGCTGAAGTAATTGAACTGAGCTATACATTTCTAGAATCAGCCTTGAGATGGATTATGCTTCGTTTGTTGGATCAAAATGTAATTCCAAATGATGTCTTGTGACGGGTGAAGGGCAAAAAGCAACGTTGGCCTCACGTCTAATAAAATTAGTGGAGCGGAATCCCGGGATGTTCGGTAGGGCTTTCAAAAGCTCGTCCAAGACGGGAGTTTTGGCAACAATCAAGATAAAAGAAGCGATCCGTGCCCTTAGGATGGGGGTCAATAGAGGAAGCTTGAAGGGGGATGATTGACCCCCAAGGAGCTCCTACCCCTGGTTTCTAGCCATCGGTGAATTCTCCCAAGGGGTCCTCCCTAGCTGGACCGCCCTCTCCTCCCAATGCCCACTTTCTGCCACTATTTTTGATCTGATTTAGACAATCAAACCCTCTTATAGATGGGTGGGGAGGTCCTTCAGCTCAGGGGACTCGGGACGAGGGTTGAGACAAATATTTCTCAAAGGACTGCTCCATTTCCTCTCTTCAATGCTCTTGCTCTCTCTTCCTTCATCACTGTTTGTTACAAACTTCTTCCATTTCGTACCCTCTTCTTCCCCTACGTTCCCAGGATAGAAAGAAAATAACAGGTTTTCTTGGATATTTTTTTTTTTTCTGGCTCGAAATAGGTGTTGAAGTTTTGTCGGATGTCCGTCTCATTTACTTTCCCTTTTTACCAGGACGTGCCATCCAATTTTTGTTGGTCAATCATAAATGCTATTATCCTACGTTGCGACGGAACAAAAATGGCGAACACTGTCATTGGGTACAAGGGTCATCAAGGGTGCACTCAGTGTAACAAAATGGAAGCCTGGGAAAGCGTGTTCTCACTTTTTCGCTCCCAAATCATTCCCCAAACGATTGCGTGTACCGTTTGACTCGCACGCTTTCCCTGACGTTCCATGCGTGGAGGAAGGAATGCAAGTGTAAAGGCTGCTAATAATATTTGCAGCCTTTACACTTGCATTCCTTCCTCCACGCATGGAAAGTCAGGGTAGGATAGGATATTATCCTATATCCATAAATTTAGGATCTAGCATATATGCATATATATACCTATCCGCATTTGCTATCCACTGACGATTTCTCCGAATGTTCGAACGTAAGGCTGGCTGGAACTGATCTGGAGTATGTCACCGAAGTGCGAAATTTAGGGGTTTTAATCTCAAACAACCCATCGTGGACTAGTCAAGTGACGAAAATATCCAGTAGTGTTTTTCGCGGTCTTCGCCAGTTCCGGAGGCCGGCAATTGATTTCCCATGCAATATACGTCTCCAACTTGCACAGACCCTGCTGTTGCACAACTTTGATTATGCAAGCTTAGCATCCTGTGACTTGAATCAGGAGCAGGTCTCCACTCTGCAGCGGGCCCAGAACGCGATTGTTACGTTCGTTCTCAGGCTAAAGCTTGATGTGCACGTGACGCCATCTGAGAGACTGAAATTATCTACTGCGACTCAGATGTTTAAAATACTGAAGTTCAAAAACCCTCCCTACCTATGCAACAGATTCAACTTCTGGCGGATGTGCATCAGCGGTCAACTAGAAATGCGTCGTCTCTTCTGCTGGTTCCCTTACACCGGACAAGTATCATCATCATCATCATATCATCATACAATAATATAAAATTGTGTTGGCCGCCGTCGGCCGTAAGCCGTGTGGTAGCCGTGTGGTTTGTTGGTACGGGATAACGCGTCCCCGAGTGAGTTTTTTCACTTTACGCTCGCTGGCCGTTTAGGGGGTCGAAAAAATTACGAAAAAATACGAGCCGTATAGATCAGACCTAGAGGTAGACGTCGGTCAAATCGAAAATCCGAAATTCGCCCGGGAAATTCGTCGAAAATTCGTCGAAAAATCGTCTTTCTCCCGTTTGTCCTACGTTTTCCACCTTCAACTCGCGCCGAAGGCCGTTTAAGGGGTCGAAAAAATTACGAAAAAATACCAGCCGTATAGATCAGACCTGGAGGAAGACGTCGGTCAAATCGTAATTCGGAAATTCGCCCGGGAAATTCGCCGGAAATTCGTCGAAAAATCGTCTTTCTCGCGTTTGTCCCACGTTTTTTCGGGTTCAAAAATACCCAGTAAGGAGCCATTTTTTGGGTATGGTATCCGCGAGCCAAATGCGCGCCAAAATATGGCCAATCCGATTCCGAAGTCAGATTTCAAAAAAACCGAGGGGGAGGGGGCGATTTCACGGTGAGAAGACAATTGGATCGTTTTAATTCGCGCGGGGCCAGGGAAAATTCGTCGAAAAATCGTCTTTCTCCCGTTTGTCCTACGTTTTCCACTTTCAACTCGCGCCAAAGCCCGTTTAAGGGGTCGAAAAAATTACGAAAAAATACCAGTCGTATAGATCAGACCTGGAGGAAGACGTCGGTCAAATCGTAATTCGGAAATTCGCCCGGGAAATTCGCCGGAAATTCGTCGAAAAATCGTCTTTCTCGCGTTTGACCCACGTTTTTTCGGGTTCAAAAATACCCAGTAAGGAGCCATTTTTTGGGTATGGTATCCGCGAGCCAAATGCGCGCCAAAATATGGCCAATCCGATTCCGAAGTCGGATTTCAAAAAAACCGAGGGGGAGGGGGCGATTTCACGGTGAGAAGACAATTGGATCGTTTTAATTCGCGAGGGGCCAGGGATCTTAGAAAACGGAGGGTCCAGGGAACTTTGATAGATGGAGAGGCCTTTATTTAAAAAAAGTTGAATTGAATTAAAAATAATAATTTCCTAAACGGTAAGCCCTAAAAATACGCCGATTTTTTCTATCGTCTCTGCTACGAATAGGAGGGGCCGAGCGGAGCGAGCCCTTATGTCTGAGTAGGGGTTTGAACGTGTTCATCGATGCTACGCACCCCACAGGCGGCAATACACCCCACAGGCGGCAATACACCCCACTAGGGGAGCGAGCGAAGCGAGCCAGAGAGACTAGTCTTTAATAAATCATTCTGTGCAACCGCTATCAGGCTGTACAATGAGAGCGTCGATGAGTTTGACACAAATAGATCCGTCGATTCTATCAAGAAAAATTAAAAAAAAAAAAAAAACGTTATTGAAGAAATATGAGAGTGGCGCCTAGCACTTACTACCACATTATTGAGGATTACGTACTAACCAAAATCACCAGTGTATATAGAATGTTATTCCCCCATCAAGAAGTACATTTTATGCATTTTCATTTTTAAGAAGAATATTATATTTCATTTTGGTTTATTATTCTTGGAATAATACACCTATGTTTTCGCGACGGGGGTCGACGACTCCGATCGGCCTCAAAATTTGACATTATCCGTTTCAAGTGGTCTAGATTCCAAAACCGAAATGTCCGTCCGCCGTCCAGGCCGTTTTGGGCAGTAGGAATTTTTTTTAAAATCTGAAATTTTGACAAAATACTCGGTTTACCATCTAGTTGTGCCCGCAAGGTTTTCAGCCCGATCGCCCAAACCCGTGGGGCGCTCTGGGGCTAAAATGGGGCTACAGAAGGTGGTTTTTGAAGGCTTTTGGCTATGGGATCGAGTCAGGTGTGGTTTTCGAAGTATTTTTGGACGTAGAATCCATTTTTTGGGGTCCCGGAACGATCCGATTTCACTGTGGCGATCTATAGGGCTTTCATGGGGCTAAAAATGGGATTTTTGAAGGATCCCAAGAAGTTAAATATCTTTCGAGTAAAAATTAAAGAATTTTTGAAAAAACACATTTTTGAAAAAAAAAATCCCCTCAAAAAAATTTTTTTTTTAAATATAAAAATCCCAAAAAAAATTCTTTTTTAAATTTTTTTTATTGACAGAATTAAATTTCTGTACAAGTAACCTATATCAAAGAATAATAAACCCTTGTGTAAAATTTGCAGCTTTTTTTTAATCAAATTAAAAACCTTGGGGGGGGGGGGGGGGGGGCAGTAGTAAAGATTGTCTCGAGGCAAAAACTTTAGAACTAGTTATTATTTTGTAGTCGAGTGATTGTGTCGAGGATTTCAACCTGTTACCCCCCTTCATGGGCAATGTAAGAGTGGACCTAATGGCCTAAATTGTACCAAGATTGTTTAGATAAATCAATCAATCAATGCTATATCCTATATATATAAAGGATCATACATTACAGTTACGCCACTAGTTCGGCGTCCTCACTTGTCTTACCACCTGGCCGTTACTTCGGCGTCATCACCTGTCTTACGTTAGGCTACTTGTTTCGCGTCCTCACTTGTCTTACCATCATGCCGCTAGTTTGGGGTCCTCACCAGGTGAGGTCCTGTCTTACTGTTCGGGATCCTCACATGTCTTAACGTTAGGCCACTAGTTCGTCGTCATCACCTGTCGTACGTTAGGCTACTAGTTTCTCGTCTTCACTTATCTTAACGTTAGGCCACTAGTTCGGCGTCCTCACTTGTCTTAACGTTATGCTACTAGTTCGGCGTCCTCACCTTCCGTACGTTAGGCCACTAGTTTCGCGTCCACACTTGTCTTACGTTAGGCCACTAGTTCAGCACCCTCACTTGTTTTAACGTTGGGCCACTAGTTCGGCGTCCTCACCTGTCGTACGTTAGGCCACTAGTGCGGCTCTAGGAAGGTGGTCTCGTTGGAATTTCCAAGTCAGATTTTCGATCGTACCGTCCCCTTCAACAGCACAGTCAACAAGGTGACATCTGGTATTAATAATGTCAAGAATCCGTCCCATAACGAAGCCGCGCTATAATTATTGGTGTCCTCCACGACGAAGCCATCGCTAATTCATACCACTGGTACAATTAACCCCTGCCGGCAGTCCAATATTGACCAGACAATTTCCCGTTTAAAATATCCACAACTCCAGGAGACTTCTTCAACATGCTCAAACAGGAACAACCAATATTGATAGTAATATCAAGCAAACATTTTGAAAATTTCATTACATCAGAATTTCCTCACGTATGAAGCCTTGAGACTATCGATTTGAACTAGAACCACAATTCAATTTCTCCTCTGAGGTCGCAGCATGGTGATTTGCTGCAGTAAATTCCAGACGTGGCTCGTTCTAAGGTGGACGGGCTGAAGGGAATCTCAAAGTAGCAAGTCTTGCGTTAATCCACGGAACCTCGTAGCTTCGGAAGCAAGTTATTCAAGAGCCGAAGGAGCCGGGGATTTGATTAAATATCGAGAGGTAGAGGAGGTCCGGTTGCCCTCAAGACTTTCGCCTTTGATCCTGATAATGTAATAAGATGTCCCCAGACTTGGGAAGAGAAGCTAACTACGCTCCGAAGGAAAACCCTTCCCCTTCGAGGTCTTGGTCTGGCAAGGGTAATACATATTTACATGAGAGTAACCGAAGACAGGGGGGGGGGGGGGGGGCTCTTCTGGAACGTGCAGATGCGTTTCAGACGGGTTAGCAGCTCGTGAAGTCTCCGTCTTCTGCTACGGAAGTTTCATCAATTACGTAAAAGCTCCGGCAAAATAGGATCTTGTGAAGAGAAAAATACTCAAACAGAATAATGAATTGTGGAAAGTACTTTCAAGGTTACAGGTGTACCTACATGCGCAAAATGAGCTCCTAATTCTTTAATAGGTCTATCGATAATTTGAAGGGGCCCTCTAGAAACGTTCCATCCTACAAATTTATCGAAATGCCGTTTTCAGCGTAAAAACGTTATTGAACGGTTCCCTTAAGGTAAAGTGGGGGAAGTGCAAAAACGGGGCAAGTGTGTAAGTCAGATGTAGAAAGGCTACTTTCGTCGGATCTACTTTGGAAACTATAAGCCTGATATCACCATCCACCATAATATGGTGTCAACGCAAATGGATTCCTTTTTTTTTTTTTTTTTTTTGCACTTACCCCAATGACACCAGAATTAGCGTTACAAAGACGGGGCAAGAGGGTAAGTCAGACTTGGGCAGCTATTTCGGGCATAATGGTGACAAGACTATGAAAAATCAATCGTACATCGAAAAACAGGAGATTCAGGCAAAAACAAAAATTGACGTAACTTCAACGTTTGAGGTTTTGTTGAAGTTGAACTCACCAAACCCTACCAAGCACCTTACGTTTTTACACTGATAACGGCATTTTGAAAAATTTATTGGATGGAACGTTTCTAGAGGGACCCCTTCAATTGTGTTTGGGGGAAGCCCTCCAGCGTACTGGGTTTTCGTCTTCGGTGTCTTTGGAGGAAGATGAAGGGAGTAGGTAACCTGAATAACCTTGTCTAGAGCATAACAAGATAAGTCGCGCAGTAATAGGAGACCCACGATCTCCAGACTGGCAGGAAGTGTCGTTATAGTCTGGAATGCGATGGTCTCTGGAAGGGAGTCCAGCGGAATCTAATAATGAAGTTGAGAGGTCAACATCAACATTAGTTCGCCCTGGACCTCCAGCAAATTACGTGAATCAGACAAATTGTCGCCTAGGGAGGCCCCGCTGACACCGTCTTATGGGGTTATCACATTGTCAGAAACTCCCCGACGGCCGACGAGTGGCGATTTACGTTGAAATCATAGGCAGTGACCGGCGGGGGGGAGGGCCGAGCCGCCGGGTAGACGACACCATCTCCTTCCCTCAGCTAAGAACGCCGGACGTCGGGCACCACGTCGTGCAGTACGAACTGCTCTCACGGCCCGACGGATCGCGAGACGTCCGGCGTTCATAGCTGAGGGAAGGAGATGGTGTCGTCTAACCGGCGGCTCGGCCCTCCCCCCCGCCGGTCACTGCCTATGATTTCAACGTAAATCGCCACTCGTCGGCCGGCGGGAGTTTCCGACAGTGTGATTACCCTATTACGAAAATCCGCTTTCCCGACCACCACAGATGAATAGTCAACAGTGGTTGCTCGGATAACGGATTCGCACGTAAGAATTGGGTCCACTGACCCGGCTTCCCCAGACGAAAGGTCCCCAGGTGCTGCCCGGTCCTCGTTCCAAATTTAAAATGTACTGCGTGTAATCATTCTTTTAATAATAACTAGCACTCTGACAGAAGGACTCGCTTCGCTCGGCCGACCACTTTTTCGGGCATGGGGGCCTCGCTTCGCTCGCCCATTTGAATAATACATAGGTCAAGTGATGGGGTAGGATACAGAGGAAACGCCGCTCAATCATTCAGTGAACAATGAAGATAGGAACTTACAAACGCTAAGCAGACGTAAAATTGGCTGGAGAATAGAGATATAAATCGTCTCCCCACACACCAGAATGTATCTGAACTTAGTGTGGAATAAACCGTTTCCTAGATCTTGAAAAAAGTTGACCAGAATCGCCCGAACGGCAGCCTCTCCACCCTTTCAAGGTCCCTGGCAGACCTTACGGCCGTCCCCTAAGGCACGCGGGAACGCGCAAAATCGTTTAAATGAAACTCGCCGTCTAAATTTGCCAATCGTCGGAATGAGTTTTTTCGGGATTTCGTATTAAAATTCGGATCTCTAGGTAGGATGTGTGCACATGTAGACAGAGGAAACTCTGACTCAATCAGACTGTGAACAACGAAGAAAGGTATACCTTTATACTATACATAGTTGCGCAAATTTGCACGCATCTCCGGGGGGGGGGGGGGGGGGGGCTCAACCGCCCAGTGACACCTTAATGGGTCACCGAACCCGTAGAAAAAAATCGCCATATTTTAATCGCTTACGGTTTTGGAGAATTAGTGGTTTAGATGTGAATTTATTATATACGGTCAGTGATATGATGAAGTCGGTAGTGTGATTGGAGCCGTCCGCGTAGCTAGTTAGCGGTGCTCCCGCTAATAAGAGAATGAGCGATTGCAAAAAACGCCAACGTTATCCCTCGATAGGGTTAAGTCCAATTAACGGGGTACGGGTTGTGTGTAAAAAAAGCCAACAACAACTGAGATGGACTATGTAAATAAAGCCAAAGGGCAAAAACCAATCTGACGTCTTGTGAGTGTGTGAACCTGGAGGCTAGTAGTCCAGGCTGCAAAGGACAAAAAAGGCTCTAGGTCCGAAATCTGGGTACATTACTAATTCCTTCAGGAATTTCTTCATTCTAAGTAGCAAATAAACACACTATAAGTCCCCAAGCCTGGAGGTGGAGCCGGCGCACAGTGGTCCACAACCCCCGAAAACGTGATAGAAACACAATTTTTTCATATTTTTCTACAGGTTTGAAAATGTTATCCTTTATTCTACAGTTCTTGAAACACCCCAAAAGCCGAAAAATGTCATTTTTGAAAGCTTTTGAAAGCGAAAATATTCATTTTTGACAGATTTTGAAAGCTTGAAACACCCAAAAAGCCGAAAAATGTCATTTTTTCACCATTTCTGGGTCTCAAAAGTGAATAAAAACATGATTTTTGGAATCTGCGCACTCAAAAACATAAGACCTACTCATTTTGAAAGCAAAAGTAAAAAAAACTAAAGTCGCTAGTTTCGATCACGTTTTCGGGGGTTCTGGACCACTGTGCGGCGGAAGGGGCGGGCTTCAAAGGTCCCATTTTCGTTTTTTCGCTTATAACTCAAAAACGGTTCGTCGTAGAACATTGTTTCTTCATACATAAATTAAAGCTAATCAAATCCTCTACTACTTTAGTCCCATACATTTTTAACGAATTCCGAACGGTTTCGTAGATACGGACTTTGGAAAAGTTAAAATTTCGAAAAAACCTGATTTCGTTTCTTTTTGTATATTGGTTCTTCTTTTGTGTGTGCGATGCTCCATGAGAATCAGATCTCTTCTTGACAATACAGACCACTTTCCTTCTGTGGCTTTTCATTTACATTACCACGAGTCCTTTGGCTTTTTTTACATCGCCCAGTGAAAGTAAGGTGTTTTTTTTTTTTTTTTTTTTACATGCAAGCGCCAAGCGATATGCTAATTGGTTGGCTCTTTTTACATACCCTCCGCCCCTCTTAAGAGGATCTTGGCTTTTTTTTTGTACCCGCCCGAGAGAATTTACCACTCCCCAATCGCACCGCCGACGGTGGTGCTTCCCATGGCCCACGACTGTATCAGCGGCTTACCTTTCTTACTTATTTTTCCGGGGAGTCTGGCAACTGCTTTGTCCAGCTTATTGGTTAGCGGAGAACTATAACCAATAAGGCGTTACAATCAGCCTGTAATCACTTGAATTTAATCAAGGGGAGTTAGAACCGGAGATAAGAAAGGAATTAGGACAAAGGGCTTCCACATAATAGATTTGTAGGTCCAAGAAAACAATGGAGGTAATTAGCTAAGGACATGCGGGGCTCCTCAAATGCGGGCTCCTCAGCTCTTCTGTGAATCTCGCCTAGCCCGGCTCCCTCCTTTATATTATTGATGTTAGTTTCTTCAAGTTTGAACACAAATCACGTTCAGGCCCTTTCCCCCATGTGTTGATGCCTTTTCACCGAGCAAAGCAGACCAAGGGATTCCCTTTCTTCCAGTTTAGCTCCAAGGTAAGAACTTTCCCGCGAAGGGCTCCCTCCTAATCATCAAGTTCATTAATACCTCGAAGGTCTTGGAAGGGCCTTCAAGGAACCTACTAATTCTGACCAACCCCCTTTTCTTCGGTTCACCAACTTTCTTCCCATATTCCCGGACCCACCCTGGGGGTATTCCTTTTACCCCTCGTCTTTGTTCAGTTTAATTATCGCTATCTTCAAAGGCTCGAATTTAAAGGAGTTTCGGTTTAATTAGGTGGTAAAAACATTCCTTCCTCGATCTGGAAAACCGCCGAGACCGCGTCACAACATGGAGCAGACCGCAAAAGGGTCGGCGGGAAATACCATCGTTATAGAGCTTTTGTGTGGAAATGAGTGACGTGAAGTAGAAGAGGAATGAAGAGGGCTTCATAAGTGCCGTAGGAAATCGGAACTTTTTCAGTCAAATCTCATTTAGCAGGGATTTTGTTGTCCATTGAACTTGATGATGTCAACAAGAAATCATTCTAATGATCTATTGGGAGACTTCATGAATTCGATTAATTTCGCATTCGTATAGCTGAGACATGGGAGAGAGTCTTCCTGCGAACTGAACATTTCAACAATGCCGTGCAATATATTAGTGTTATTATTTTAAGGGTTACTTTTTAACGCATCCAAAATATCGCCTCGCGTGATCTCATCTCTGATCCAGGAATGCCACTTCTTCTGGGGTGAAAATTCTACCGAAAAGGATCTTTCAATTTTTACCTTACAGAAAAAAACAAAAACATTTCTTTCGAATCTGAGCCCTATCCATGAAAATGGGCTCCTTGAGAAGGTCGAAATTTATCATTTCAAACAACGTATTCGGATTCAGCACCCATTAAAACACCTCTATACCAATTATTAGTTCGAAAATTTGTATAATTACGTGCAGAACTGTTTTAGAAATGTTGAAGATCTTGAACTGAAAGCGGAGAGCACGTGACGTCACACCGGCTGGGCGACGAGTAGTTGGGCAAGTAGCCGCCAGAGCGCTTAATAATAAATCTGAACGGAATCAGAATGAAAACACTCGATCCGAATAACCTTCTTTGGGCGATTAGGTGGTTTTGGGTCTGCTGACACAGGAGCTGCGATTTAAATAAAACAAACAGAGCGGGCCCGACGTTCATGTGCCAAGTTTTCAAATTCCACCTTTTAAATCGTGGCAGACCCCAAAACACGTCAAATTTGACAATTAGGAATGGAAACGTGCCTGAATTATTATTAATTTTTTTGAATCGATAGAAAGCGTCCAAAATACTGAAAATGGTGTTAAAACACAAACTGCAAGTTCGTTCGAATTTATAAAATTTATGGAAAAACAGCAATTTGAATTTTGGCGGAAACCCGAAGTCAGCTCCTGTTGGTCGACGAGTTGGCCACCATTAAAAAACTAAAAACTGAAGGCTCGGTTACGTCACGGTCACGAATAAGTTGAGTCAATTCGCATGTTCACATTCACAACAAAGCGAACACGGCCATTTTCGCGTTACTCCAGTGTCACAAGTGCCAAGCACCAAGAAAATCAAGAAAAAGTTTGAAAATCGACCTGCAATCTGGTGTCTTTGATTGGAAACTGGAACCGGTGTAGGTGACGTCATTTTTGTGACAAAAAGTCTTTCACGTAGTTTATAATCAATCATCTTAAGTTGTTCTGACCGATTCAAAACGCGAAAGAACAAAAACGCTGCTAATTTTACACAAGGGTTTATTATTCTTTGATGTACGTTACTTGTGCAGAAATTTAATTCTGTCAATGAAAATATTAAAAATTTTTTTTTTTTGATTTTTATCTAAAAAAAAAATTTTTTTTTTGGATTTTTTGTTCAAAAAAGTGTTTTTTCAAAAATTATGTATTTTTTACTCGAAAAATATTTAACATCCTGGGATCCTTCAAAAATCCCATTTTTAGCCCCACGAATGCCCTAAAGATCGCCCCAGTGAAATCGGATCGTTCCGGGACCCCAAAAAATGGATTCTACGTCCAAAAATACTTCGAAAACGACACCTAACTCGATCCCATAGCTAAAAGCCTTCAAAAAACCCCTCCCGTAGCCCCATTATAGCCCCAGAGCGCCCCACGGGTTTGGGCGATCGGGCTGAAAACCTTGCGGGCACAACTAGATGGTAAACCAAGTATTTTGTCAAAATTTCAGATTTTTAAAAAAATTCCTACTGCCCAAAACGGCCCGGACGGCGGACGGCGTAAGGTGGACGGACATTTCGGATTTTGAATGTAGACCTCTTGAAACGGATAATGTCAAATTTTGAGCCCGATCGGAGTCGTCGACCCCCGTCGCGAAAACATTGGTGTATTATTCCAAGAATAATAAACCAAAATGATGTATTTTTTCCCTATTTGACTTCTAACAACATGTTACAGGACGATTTAACCCGAAATTCGGGTGAATTTCCATTCCTAATTGCGACACCTGGTCAGCGGACTCTAAAAGGTTGAATTTCAAAACTTGGCACGTGAACAATGGACTCAAACAATTTGTTTTGTTTAAATGTCAGCCCCCAGGTCAGCAAACCCAAATAAGTCTGATTACAGCTGAGCCAACCAAACACCTTCAAAACCCATTTTCTGAAACTCCAAAATGTGTAATGGGCCAAATCAGAACATATTACATTTTGTTCTGATTTGGCTGTTTGGAATTCAAAACTGAAGAACAATTTTGAATTACTTCCGGTTTTAAGATCGTTTAGAGCCCGTGCAGACGCAATTTCCTGTATTGAAGTGAAAACGCTCATTCGGCTCCACATGAATCAAGTACGGGAAGACACCTTTGAAGATACGCCGAAGTGAAGACGCATTAAAGGCATACATCAGTCTCCTTCGCGAAGAGGTAATGACATATCAGGAGCAGCCTTCGAGGCCTGTCATTTTTCAGAAGATAAAGACCTTTCTGGCTGAGGGAAAACTCATATTTCAACTTGAGAAGGTTACGCCCCTTCATGCCAGAGGAAATTGAACTTCGCTTCTTTGATCTAGGAAACTGAAGCTGGTTCTTAGCGAATACCCCACCTCTTTACCCCTTTTACATGAATTATTCAATGTACGCCGCCACATTTACCCTCTGTTTTTCTCTGCCTCAACCTTTGGCGAGAGCCCTCCCGCTACTATAACTCTTGTTTCCCTCTACATCTTAATGTCCCCGTATATTTTCAAAGGATTATTTTTATTGGCTGTAGACAGTTCTTTTCGAGTTTATATTCTACCAGAAGGTGGTGGGAATCTTCAAACTTTTTTTTTTACGACCACCCTAACCTAATTTATCATTTTCTTATTCAAATCGACATTGGAGGATTCTAAATTATCTAAAGATTAGGTTAAAACCGCAACTCTTACTAAGGACTATTTTTAAGAGAATTATGGGCCAGTAAGGTTGGCTACTTTGGACTGTAAATTAGACTGAAATCACTTAGGTCGACCTGACCACTCTGCGGCTTGTCCCGATGATTTTGTGAAATGAAAACACTTTGGATCTCTTGAAGCTATCAGGAAAAACTGAATTTTGGTTTATTATTCTTGGAATAATACACCCATGTTTTCGCGACGGGGGTCGACGACTCCGATCGGCCTCAAAATTTGACATTATCCGTTTCAAGAGGTCTACATTCTAAATCCGAAATTTCCGTCCGCCGTCCGGGCAGTAGGCATTTTTTTTGAAAATCTGAAATTTTGTCAAAATACTCGGTTTACCATCTAGTTGTGCCCGCAAGGTTTTCAGCCCGATCACCCAAACCCGTGGGGCGCTATGGGGCTACGGGAGGTTTTTTTGAAGGCTTTTAGCTACGGGATCGAGTTAGGTGTCGTTTTCGAAGTATTTTTGGACGTAGAATCCATTTTTGGGGGTCCCGGAACGATCCGATTTCACTGTTGCGATCTATAGGGCTTTCATGAGGCTAAAAATGGGATTATTGAAGGATCCCAGGAGGTTAAATATTTTTCGAGTTAAAAAATGAAGAATTTTTGAAAAATAAAATCAAAAAAAAAATTTTTTAATTTTTTTTCATTAACAGAATTAAATTTTTGCACTAGTAACCTATATCAAAGAATTTTTTTTTTTTTTTGAAACTTTTATTGCACCAAGTAAGCAAACTTATCAGCAATTTACAATTGATGTGTACATACTAAATGACTTGCCAGAAGCGATGACACATAACACTGCTTCTATGCGACTTGTTGTTTTGTGCAACTGACGCACTAGTAATTACTCACTGAGCTGATAATTAGTTCACAGGGCACCCCACTCCCACAGGTCATGAGGTTTTGTTCTTTTCAGTCTTCTGAGCAGGCCTTCAACGTCGAGGAGCTGGACAACCTCGCTGTTGATGTGTCCCCGAAGCCTCTGCTGATGGGCTAATGCTTGTTTTTTGATGACTTCTTCGACAGTAGGAATTTGAAGTTCCCGGTGTAGTCTTTCATTCCTGGTGTAACGGTACGCATTTACGCATGCTCGTAGCACGTTATTTTGAAATCGCTGAATGATCAAGCGATTGCTCGGAGCGGTGCAGCCCCACAATTGTGCACCATAGGCCCAGACTGGCTTAAGGACCTGATTGTATAGTGTAAGCTTGTTGGGGATTGACAAGGATGACCGTCGCCCCATTAGCCAATACATCTTTCGAAATTTGGTGGTTAGTTCCATCTTCTTTTTTTTTACATGTGCTTTCCACCGAAGCTTAGCATCGAGGGTCATGCCCAGGTACTTGGCTTCGTTTGCGTGCGGTATGACTTTGTTGTTGAGGTGAACGGGTATGTACTCACACCTACGGTTTGTGAAGTCGACATGTACCGATTTTGCCTCATTCATTTGGATCCTCCACTTTAAAGTCCAGCTGTGAAGTATCTTGATTGACCTTTGTAGTTTCGAAATTGATTCCAAGTTGGTATCGCCGACAGCAAGGACTGCAGTGTCATCTGCAAACGTCGCTATGGTATTCTCCTCTCTTTCTGGAAGATCTCTGGTGAAAAGGACGTACAGGAGTGGGCCCAGTACGCTATCTTGCGGTACTCCAGCTTGAATCATATCAAAGAATAATAAACCCTTGTGTAAAATTTGCAGCGTTTTTCTTGAAGAAATACAGGCTGACGGCGATTGTTGGGGGGGGGGGGGGGGGGGTAAGGCGACCGCGCCGCCGTCGGACACCCCTTGGCCAACCACCTTCCCAACATCCTGTCATCTGCTCCAGCCCCCATAAATTTGGTAAACTGCTTGACCACCGTTGGATACTCCACATCGAGGAACATTCTGGTTTTTCTCAGATTTTTCTCGTCATCTCTTCGCCAAAACTAATTTCTAGTATTTTATTCAAATTTCTTAAAAAATAGTTTGAAATTCCGTTTTTCTCCACTTTTGGAGCTCGGATGTGCCTCATGGAGCAACTTTTAGGTGGTTTCAGATGTTTCTCGTCATCTACTAGCCAACAATAATTGGGTATTATTTCTGTTGGTTTTTAGCGCAACCTTTTTCCAAAAAATGGAAAGGTGCGCTCACCTCCTCGACATGTATGTTTTTTTTTTTTGTTTGTGTACAGAGCATCACGCCCGAGCGGCTCAACAGATTTTCATGAGGGTGGTCTCATTGTGATCAGCGAGTTCGTGGGGTGGTTATAGGCTACCTTGATTTTTCCTCCCTCGTCCCTTTCATCGGTTTTCGGGAGGTACTTCACGACGAAAGTTGTTTATCTCTGATGTGTAACTAAGGAGGCCTCAAAAGGGGGACGAAACTTTTTGTCCGATTTCGTTGGTACAAGGGTCTATGGAATGAGCTTTTTAGGCTGATTCCAACGACTCCAAAACGATTTTTGCAGCCTGAGCCGTTCATTACCTCTGATCGGCATAAGGTTTTCTTAAGCATCGGTCGTTAGGGTGCAGTTGTTTACGTAATGAGCATCACGTGGATGATGTGTTGTGTGGCATAGTTTGGTCGCTAGATACCTACTGTTTCTTAGTTTCTCTCGCTCATTAAATATATCGTAATAACAAAAAGGTTGCGCTCATCTATTCAATTCAATTGATGGCTTGTTTAAAATAAAAAACGCTGCAAATTTTACACAAGGGTTTATTATTCTTTGATATAGGTTACTTGTGCAAAAATTATTTCTGTGTCAAACGAAAATAATTTGGAAAAAAAATTTTGGATTAAAAAAAAAACATTTTTTGGATTTTTTTTTTTTTTTTTCAAAAAAATTGTTTTTTCAAACATTCTTTATTCTCTACTCGAAAAATATTTAACCTCCTGGGATCCCATTTTTAGCCCCATGAAAGCCCTATAGATCGCAGCGGTGAAATAAGATCGTTCCGGGACCCCTAAAAATGGATTCTACGTCCAAAAATACCTCGAAAACGACACCTAACTCGATCCCATAGCCAAAATCCTTAAAAAAAAAACCCTCCCGTAGCCCCATTATAGCCCCATAGCGCCCCACGGGTTTGGGCGATCGGACTGAAAACCTTGCGGGCACAACTAGGTGGTAAACCAAGTATTTTGTCAAAATTTCGTATTTAAAAAAAAAAATTCTACTGCCCAAAACGGCCCGGACGGACATTTCGGATTTTGAATGTAGACCTCTTGAAACGGATAATGTCAAATTTTGAGCCCGATCGGAGTCGTCGACCCCCGTCGTGAAAACATAGGTGTATTATTCCAAGAATAATAAACCAAAAGTGAAATCTAGTTTTTAAAAGTTGAATTTAAAATACTAGACCAAATCAATCAAACATGATGACAAAGATGATTTTTTTTTAAGCAACAATAATTTGGACTATTCAGAATAATTCTCTAGCATTATTATTATTCTGCTATTTTAACCTCAAATCCAAGAAAAATTGAAAAATATCGAAACAACGCCAAATATCACAAACAGCTTTCAAGGTCAAAGACTGCCTTTAAAGCCCAACCGAAAAAATGTCCCCGCCCTCGGAAAAAGCCGAAGGAAGGAACCACTTTATATAAATTGATCCTTTAAAGGAAGTAAGCAAGCGTGTAACGGTTTTCCTTCATTCCCTTTTCGAAAAGAATCCGTCCAGCCCATTTCCCGCCGATGACAGGTTCCCAACATGACAGATGCTGCCGTTTGTTCCCCTAATTGACCTCCTCCTTTCTTCTTCCCTTTTTTTTTTTTCTTCTTATATTTTGTTTCTTTTCAACCGTCTAAGTAGACTGGATGCCTTCCTCGTCGTTTGTCATATTTCCTCTCACCCTCCGACGCATTTTCCCGGCCATTTTCTCCATAAAATTGCAGCTAATGGGGTATTATTGCCTAACTTTGGAGGCTTTTATGATTTTCCCTTCCCGGAATTACCTGCGCCGTTCGTGAACTTTAAATGATAGCATGGGAAAAATCTTGAAATGATGCATCGATTGTAGTCACAATTTGTAGAGCCTATTGTCTAGGTAAACTCACGTCCGTCAAATTTTCACAAAATACTCGGTTTACCATCTAGATGTGCCCGCAAGGTTTTCAGTCCGATCGCCCAAACCCGTGGGGCGCTATGGGGCTACGGAAGGTTTTGTGAAGGCTTTTGGCTATGGGATCGAGTTAGGTGTCGTTTTCAAAGTATTTTTGGACGTAGAATCCATTTTCGGGGGTCCCGGAACGATCCGATTTCACTGTGGCGATCTATAGGGCTTTCATGGGCTAAAAATGGGATTTTTAAATGATCCCAGGAGGTTGAATATTCTTCGAGTAAAAAATAAAGAATTTTTGAAAAAAAAAAAAAAAAAATCCACAAAAGTTTTTTCCATTGACACAGAAATAATTTTTGCACTCGTAACCTATATCATAGAATAATAAACCCTTCTGTAAAATTTGCAGCGTTTTTACTTGAAAAATATTTGACCTGGTATCTCTCAAAAATCCCATTTTTAGCCCCATGAAAGCCCTATAGATCCCAACAGTGAAATCGGATTGTTCCGAGACCCGTAAAAATGGATTCTACGTTCAAAAATACTTCGAAAACGACACCTAACTTGATTCCACAGCCAAACGCCTTAAAAAAAAAACCTCCCGTAGCCCCATTTTAGCCCCTTAGCGCCCCACAGGTTTGGGCGATCGGGCTGAAAACCTTGCGAGCACAACTAGCTAGTAAACCGAGTGTTTTGTAGAAATTTGTTTTTAATTTTTTTTTTTTTTTTTCACGGAAAATACGACCAAAATAACAAATTCATCTTTGACCTCCCGGGATCCTTCAAAAATCCAATTTGTAGCCCCATGAGCGCCCTATAGATCGCAACAGTGAAATCGGATCGTTCCGGGACCCCCAAAAATGGATTCTACGTCCAAAAATACTTCGAAAACGACACCTAACTCGATCCCATAGCGGCTATGGCATAGCCAGAACCCTTAAAAAACGCCTCCTGTAGCCCCATTTTAGCCCCATAGCGCCCCACGGGTTTGGACGAGTGGGCTGAAAACCTTGCGGGCACAACTAGATGATGAACCGAGTATTTTGTCGGAATTTGAGATTTTTTAAAACATCGGCCGACTAGGTACATGTTTTTGAACTCGAGTTGATTGGTGTAAGTGAATCTGGCGGAAGGGAGGGTTCGCAGATTTGTTTTGTACAAATTGATTGTCTGATCCAGGAGCTTTGGTCAAGACCTAAAGAGAATCGGGGAGGTGACGGGAATGCAAACTAAGGGCCAGGGATTTAATAGGAGTGTTAACCGTTCGGAGCCCTAAAGGTTGTAACGGAGGGGTTGGGGTTTTCTAATTGACCCATGGTCACCCTGTTAGCAAGCCCATTGAAGGGTTGGTGTGGAAGGAGGGAAGGGGGGGGGGGCGAAAAGGAAGCCTCGGATTTATGTGAAGGTCCTGCCACCCTCTCAATTGCGGAGCTACTTGTCTTTTCTTCCTAATGAATACTTCCTACCAGGCGCCTCCAACGCTGAGTGAGCGATCCTAACAACCTCTTTCCGAGCGTTGGGGGAGGGGAAGAAAGCCCTACAAATACGGGATAAGACCCCCTGAACCTCCTAAATGTCCCTCCCCATTGTCCCCCCCGTCGCTGCGTCATACCATTTTCAGGGGGTCACTTTTACGTCCTCTGTCCCCCTTTTGTCCGCCTCATAACTGGTCCACTCAGATTTACTCTACTGCCCCTCTGTATGGTCCCCCCCCCCCCAATCACAACACCTCCCCGCCACCCACCCCACATAACAAATCTTGGCGTTCCCAGCATGTCTCAGCGTTTGGACTGATATGCTCAATGAAATTGATCGATGGTCGATAAAAGTTATCGATTCGATTAATATTTAATATGCTCGAAAAACGCCGTTAAAATCTATAGAAACGAAAGCTAAACGAGAAAATGCTGCAAATTTTACAAAATAATTTATTTTGACATGGATTATATATGTCTATTGGCTGGCCTCCGTGAGCAGGAAAATTTGGATCAACGCTATTCACCTGCAGGTGAACACTGAGAAAATAATCCCGTATATTGGTTGTAGAAGTGGGAGAAAAATCTACTTTCGAATGCAAGAAAGTACGGCTAATCGCATAAACTACGACTGATTGCAACATTCCTACGGCCATTTTGGTGATTTTCCCCTACCAAACGCTAGATTACCTACCAGTCACAAATTGAATTCCTGCGGCCAAATCTACGACTAATCACAATGTAGATGTCATCTATTTCTCCTACCGGTGTTAGGATTCACCTACCAATCACTTACTTTCTACGCCCTATCACTTGCCCAACTCATGAATTCTCCGCCCAGTATTATTGTACTACTACCAATCACATCGAAAAGTAATTAGTACCTAAGTGAATGTTTCTACAACCTTCCCCAACCTCTACTACGATTCACATGAAGGCTCATGTTGGTTCCTGTCTTTCTATTGACGTTCTATCCATGCCGTGATTTGTTTGCGTGTTAGCGGTAAAAATTTGATTGACGTTCTCTGATAACTACCCTGAGTTTTCATAATTAAAATCAATAGACTGTAAATTTCAAGTATTGATTGTTGTTTAGTGAGTGTTGATTATTTTTGTAGAAATGGTGGCAAGTATGAAGGTAGGTGTAGGAATTTTGCGTCCCATAGGGATGCAAAATCAGTAGCCAACAATCGATTTCGGCAATCGATTTTCAATCGAAAGCTCATTATCGTTTTAGCCAATTCGGACCTAAAATCCCAAATCTCGGGCCAATCGGACTTGAAAAATCGATTTTCACAAAAATCATCTTTTAAATCTATATCTATAAAAATGACTGCCAAATCTTTGAGGACTCACTACTTAAAAACCAGTGGAGTGTTTTGCACCAAATGGTATGGATATGTTTGTGAAGCATCGTAGATGGTTTTAAAGAAGTTTCTACAAAATCGGTCACTTCCTTCATCGCGAACGGAGCTTTCCTTCGCGACGTGAGACGGGTCAAATAGCGTCGTTACTAGGGTCTGTTAAAACGAGCTTTTCGCGCTGATTTCAACGAGTAGGTACAAAACGATTTCTGTGCGATAACCCGTTCGCAAGTTATTCGAAGATCGTCGATGGGAAATGGCAACATAAGGGTTGAGGGCACAAATGGATTAATCAATTTGGCGAAGAACTTTTGTACGATCCAGCCATCCATAGAAAAATTGAATGGCAGCGTTTTTCCAAATGTTGTTCAAAACTACCTAAACCATGATTTGTTGACAGATCGTGCAATATTACCACCAAAGAATGTACTTGTCAACGCAATTAATCATCAAATCCAAGAAAAATTGCCTGGTGCTGTGACCACATACAAATCGGTTGACACTGCCGTGAATCAAGATGAGGCAGTTAATTTTCCGGTTGAATTTTTGAATTCATTGGAGCCATCCGGTATGCCACCACATTGTTTGAATTTGAAAGTTGGCTCAGTAATTATGCTACTACGAAATATGAATCCGCCGAAAGTCTGTAATGGCACACGACTTATTGTCAAAAAAATAATGTCGAATTTGATTGAGGCCACGATAATTTTTTTTTTTTTTTTTTTTTTTTGAAACTTTTATTGCACCAAGTAAGCAAACTTATCAGCAATTTACAATTGATGTATACATACTAAATGACTTGCCAGAAGCGATGACACATAACACTGCTTCTATGCGACTTGTTGTTTTGTGCAACTGACGCACTAGTAATTACTCACTGAGCTGATAATTAGTTCACAGGGCACCCCACTCCCACAGGTCATGAGGTTTTGTTCTTTTCAGTCTTCTGAGCAGGCCTTCAACGTCGAGGAGCTGGACAACCTCGCTGTTGATGTGTCCCCGAAGCCTCTGCTGATGGGCTAATGCTTGTTTTTTGATGACTTCTTCGACAGTAGGAATTTGAAGTTCCCGGTGTAGTCTTTCATTCCTGGTGTAACGGTACGCATTTACGCATGCTCGTAGCACGTTATTTTGAAATCGCTGAATGATCAAGCGATTGCTCGGAGCGGTGCAGCCCCACAATTGTGCACCATAGGCCCAGACTGGCTTAAGGACCTGATTGTATAGTGTTAGCTTGTTGGGGATTGACAAGGATGACCGTCGCCCCATTAGCCAATACATCTTTCGAAATTTGGTGGTTAGTTCCATCTTCTTTTTTTTTACATGTGCTTTCCACCGAAGCTTAGCATCGAGGGTCATGCCCAGGTACTTGGCTTCGTTTGCGTGCGGTATGACTTTGTTGTTAAGGTGAACGGGTATGTACTCGCACCTACGGTTTGTGAAGTCGACATGTACCGATTTTGCCTCATTCATTTGGATCCTCCACTTTAAGGTCCAGCTGTGAAGTCTCTTGATTGACCTTTGTAGTTTCGAAATTGATTCCAAGTTGGTATCGCCGACAGCAAGGACTGCAGTGTCATCTGCAAACGTCGCTATGGTATTCTCCTCTCTTTCTGGAAGATCTCTGGTGAAAAGGACGTACAGGAGTAGCCACGATAATGACTGGCAAAGAAAAGGGTGAAAATGTGTTGATACCAAGAATTCCAATGATTCCAACAGACATGCCATTCGAATTCAAACGTTTACAGTTTCCTATCCGCCTTGCATTAAATTTTGCAATGAGCATCAACAAATCGCAAGTACAGACGCTCCACGTCTGCGGCATCAATTTAGAAGAACCATGTTTTTCACGCGATCAAATTCTACATAACAGAATCTGTACTACTGATTCCTTGATTCCATTCATTCACAGAAGATGTGATACCTATAGTAAAAATGTTTTTATTGAATAAATTGAATTGAATAGACTTTTCATTCAAATTCTGCCACAATTCTGTTTTTGTTGAGTGCAGCGAAGCGCACCGTGTCAGCTAGTTATATATAAATTTTTGTTTATTATTCTTCAAATAATACACCAACGTAATCGCGACGGAGGTCGACGACTCCGATCGGCCTCAAAATTTGACATCCATTTCTAGAGGTCTTTCTAGAGGTCCAAAAACGAAATGTCCGTCCGCCGTCCGAGCCGTTTTGGGCAGTAGAATTTTTTTAAAATCAGAAATTTTGACAAAATACTCGGTTTACCATCTAGTTGTGCCCGCAAGGTTGCCAGCCCGATCGCCCAAACCCGTGGGGCGCTATGGGGCTAAAATGGGGCTACGGGAGGTTTTTTTAAGGCTTTCGGCTATAGGGTCGAGTCAGGTGTCGTTTTCGAAGTATTTTTGATCGTAGAATCCATTTTTGGGGGTCCTGGAACGATCCGATTTCACTGATGCGATCTATAGGGCTTTCATGGGGCTACAATTGGTATTTTTGAAGAGTTTCAGGAGGTCAAATATTTTTCGAGTAAAAAACAAGGAACGTTATTCAAAATTATTTTTTTTGCATTTGCTGCGTTTTTATTCTGTCCGTTTGTGTCCTCTTTCATCATTTTCCCCTCTTACCACCATTCTATCTTTAGATGCGTTTTCATCGTTTTTCTCCCGTGTCGTTCGGCGGGCTCCACACAGTCCCCAGACCCCCCTTTTTTTTAATTATTAAAAAATTGCAACAATTAATTTTTCATTTATTCGATCAAATTCGACTGAGCAAAGAAAATCCAAATTTGTATTTGACTATAACAAAAATTTGTCCGTTTTGCCCGCCAAACCTCAACGCCCGTTTGTCAAGTTCTCAACTGAGCATGTCGGACGGTCGGAGAGTCCTGCGGTGCCCCCAATTCGCGGAATGAAATCTTCGGTTATGAATAGCCCGCAGGCGGCATCGCATGAATCGGAGCTTTAGGAAGGCAAAACCGGGTAGAGAAGGTTACAGACCTCCGGCGAAGGGTGGAAAGTTGGTAAAGCGAGAGTTTCGGGCACAGTAGGGGTGGAAAGGGGGGGGGGGGGATTTTCCGACGAAGTTGCGGTGTCCGGGACGACGGGGATTGTGCGTTGTCGGCCATCTTGGATCCCCCTTCTGTAGAAACTTTACGAGAAAGTTTGGGCACTTTTCATTGTGATATTAGAAGCCCACCGAGGGGTGTTGGGGGGTGGAGGGGGTTGAGAAAGCTGCTCCTAACCCCTTACCCTCAGAAGCATTCTTTTCCGCCTTCAAAACCCCCGACACGTGAGCCCCCCCCCCCCCCCCCCTCACAGCCACCAAACCATCTCTTTTCACCTTCCTCGGGAAACTTCTACGAAATGCTTTATTATTGCGTCAGCTTCTCACGGAGGGAAAACAAAGGGTGATTCCGGTATTATTAAAAAGAGAGCTCTGGATTTTTTTTTTTTTTTTTTTTTTTTTTGTCAGGACACGTCAAAATGACGATTTCATTTTCCAATAAACTGAACGTAGGTTACCTCTAAAACTTGAAATTCGTGAAAAAAAAAAAAAAAAAAAAAAAAAATTTGTTCATTTCGACACAGTCAAACTGTTTTCCCCTTTGATACCTATTTTCAATGATAACTGAAACTTCAGACCCCAAATAATAAGAGCCAAATAATTTTAATAATTAAAATAATTTCACTTAAAATACCTAAACTTTCTATGTCCGATTTAGCAATTTCTCCGGACACACGAAAAACGTGCCTCAGCTCAACCCAGGAGACGCGATTTCTTTTGCATTTGACTCATTTGGCATCGCTAAATGAGTGCGACATTTTTGAACTAATTCAATTAAGACGGGAGCCAGTGAATTGAGATTGAAAAATGAATGTAGACAGTTTTGACACGAACTGTCCAACGGAGAGAGTTTTGCTTCGAACTGACTCATGAAAGTAGAAAGTTTTGGAACGTACCCCAAAGTTTGGGAGCCAAAACCAGTGAAAAGGAGGCAGTTTTTCTTGATTCTGAAGTCATTTTTCGATGGAGCGCGGGAAAATGCTGCATAATCCACTGCTAACTTGATTCGGCCGAAAATGAATGTAGACAGTTTTGGAATCCACCGCCTTTTTATATTTAGTATAATAGAATAATCAATGGTGTTTTTTGTGTCGACGGTGAATTTGTGTCAACAATTGGTTAACAATGAGCTCCTTTAATGATTTAAAAAAATGTTTTTCCTGCAAAGGTCGTCCTTCAAAAGTTACGAAAACGGGTCCATTTTGCAGAAAACCCGTTTCAATTAATTATAGGGCCTTAGGAAAAATATGATATTTGAATTCCGAGGTCTGGAGAGGGTACATGACGTGGGCTGCTTCGTGGTCTTTTGATTGGCCGGGAGATCCCTCTCTCTCTCATCTACGCAAATCAGATGTTTTTTTGGCAAGTCAGCCAACTTTGCTACGCGAAAAGTCGACCCCAAAAATCGAAAATCGGGTTAGTCATTATAGAAGGTCATTCGAAAATTAAGCATCGAGGTTATTATCGAAGAAGGTTATTCAAAAATCGACCTGGGACGAGTGTTTTTATTCCGATTCTGTTCAGATTTGTTATTTAGCGCTCTGGCGGCTCAGTGCCCAACTACTCGACGCCCAGCCTGGCGAGGTGTGACGTCAAATTTGACCGGCGTTCATTTCAAAATCTCTTAACATTTCGAAAACAGCTCAGCACGTACCTATACGGATTTTCGAACTAAAAATTGGGGTGTATGGGTTTTAAAGGGTGCTGAATCCGAATATGTTGTCAGAAATGCTGAATTCAGACCTTTTCAAGAAGCCCATTGAGGACGTAGCTGAAGAACGCTGCAAATTTTACACAAGGTTTTATTATTCTTTGATATAAGTATTCTTTGTGCATAAATTAAATGCTGTGAATGGAAAAAAATGGGAAAAAATTTTTTGTTTGTTTTTTTTTTCAAAAATTTTTTGTTTTTACTCGAAAAATATTTGAGCTCCTGTGATCCATCAAAAATCTCATTTGTAGCCCCATGAAAGCCCCTATGGATAGCAACAGTGAAATCCGATCGTTCCGGGACCCCCAAAAAATGAATTCTACGGCCAAAAATACTTCGAAAACGACTCCTAACCCGACCCCATAGCCGAAAACCGTTGAAAAAACCCCTCCCGTAGCCCCATTTTAACCCCATAGCGCCCCACGGGTTTGGGCGATCGGGCTCCAAGTCTATCCAGGATATTTTCCAGCATTTACAAAAATGCAGTTTTTTTTTTTTTAATTAAAAAAAGGTTTAAAGCAAGTTGTTTCAATTTTTTGTTACTATTACTACAATTTGCAGCGTTTTATTTTTGCAATTGATACAAAGTGCGTAAGAATTTAAATACTTGGCGGTTGAGTTAACTTAACATCATTTTCAGAACTCGCAATCCGAAAAATATCAAGTTTTCATATGAATGACTTAAAAAATACTTGAGTAGATAATAATTATCATTAAATTGTTGAAATAATTATTATTAAATAATAATTATTTCATGTTTTCAACAAATTTTGTTGAAAAACATGAATCGCGTACATTAATTTTTGGTGTAAAATACCCAAAAATTAATCCGTATTTCTTTCCACTGTTTGAACTGAATTCGGATTCCAAAAATGGATTCTAAGTTTTCTCATTTATTCGGGAAACGACCCCTCATTCGACCCTAAAAGCCCCATTTTCAGCCCCTTCAAAACCCCACATGGTGAAATCAGATGAAGCCCCCATAGAAATGGATTATACGTTCAAAAATACTTCGAAAACGACACCTGACTCGATATCATTGCCGAAAACCTGCGAAAACCCCTCCCGTAGCCCTCTTTTAACCTCTAACAGCCCCGCAAGTTTGTGTTATTGGAGTGAAAGGCTTGAGGGCACAACTGGATGACAAACCGAGTATTTTGTCAAAATTTGAGATCTTCAAAACAAAACAAAAATTGCCCAATACGGCCTGGACGGTGGACATTTTGAAACTTATGATGACATATTTTGAAGCCTATCAAAACTGTCCCCCCCCCCCCCCCCCCCCGTCGCAAAAACATTACTCATATTATTCGAAGTGCCAAAACCGTAATACTATGGGTGTAACTTGTTTACGGTATTTTCACTGCAGAAGCAACTGGAAACATTTGCGACGTTACGATTAAGCCTGAGGCACTGATTCCTTGGCGCACAACTGCAATCCGGAGCAAACGAGCAAAAACGTTTCCCTCCCCGGACTTATTTATGGCTTTGGACGAGTTAATTCATGGCAAGAAGAAGGTAAAACCACTCTCTTGGGAGAGTCTGTTATATTGCTAGAAGAAGTTTTCCACCTCTTGAACTCAAGTAGTAAGTCACTGAGGCCGGCCTGACCTCCGGGGTCTTATTGAAAAAGGGATCCGAAGACGGTCCCCTGCCCCCTCCGAGCTCCTCCTGCCAACAAATCTTTACTACGTCCATTTGGCTTGTGACCCTCCCCAAAAAACCCAAGTGGGGGGGATGAGCTTAAGACGTGTTAATCTCATTAAAGGAAGTAGGAAACGGTCTTCTTAACTCGGCATAAATCAGCTAGGGCAAAGGATGCTTCCCGGAAAGCACTAAATACGTCCATGAAGGCGAAGAAACACGATGGGGTAGGAAAACGCCCCGTTTATCCCCTCAGTGTAAAACCTCTGTCCGACAGTGTAAACAGAATAGGGCCCCGCCTAAAAACAAGCTACTCGGCCATTTAGAAGCTATAAATCCAAGTCCACCCCTAAAGTCACCCGCTCAACCCTTCCTAATTCCTATCTACTAAAAACAAAGCCTTGATTACTTGTTTAGCGTCTTTCCCTCTAATTTCTGAAAGAGTGCCAAAACCCTGTCCCCCTTCGTGTTGAGCTCGATTGGGAGAATCACAAGTGGGATAGGGATTTGAAACAGTGCCTGCGAATGCTAAGGCAAAATTTGCATGTACCTCAGAGGTAAACCATCATAATATATTATGTTGGTAATATTATTACCATCATATTATATCAAATTACCATCATAAACCATCAACTTATTAAATGCCATTTATCCGTTTTTGAGATTTTCATCATATGTGCTCACTTTGGGCAGAGGTTCTTAGAGGTAAACTACTTACAAAACCCAAAGGTTTCTGAAATACAGACTTATATACCTATACATGTGTAAAGGGTGGAGAGATAAACCATCCTAAACTCTCTTATGATTGTTTACCTCTGACCGCCCCAAGCACGCACTCAATCACAACGGCGTATATGATAGTGATGATAGAAAAACCGACCAAGTTTCTGATAAGTAAACGGGTACTCCTGCAAGTGAGGGCTGAGAAAATGGGAGTTATGTTTTATACCTAAAACCAAGTTTGATGAATACACTACGATGACCTGAAGAACTGCAAATGGTACTTTTGTGGTGCTATAGCCATCATTTCTTCAGAAACAGGTGGAAGTTCTTCAGGCCATTCTGCGTTCCTCGTAGTGCGGCTTAAGTCAATTTCTTTGAATTCTTCATCAAACTTGGTTTTATAAAACAAAACTCCCATTTTCTCAGCCCTCGCAGCTGTCCCACTTTACTTATCAGAAATTTTCATTTGATGAAAAGTTGATAATTTTAACAGTTTGTCAAATTCATTCATTTTTTCTGCACTCTAAGTTTTTTTCCAAATCTATCATTATGAAATCATCAATAAATAATTTATTCCTATTTTTATGTATTATTGATGAATAGAAGCAAGAAAATGAAAAACTGGGCTAGAAGTTACCGAATTCGTTTTGGGAATAAAGCTGCACATTCTATTGTTCTTAGATGTTAATAAAATTTAATTGAGCATAAATTAATTTTATGCCATCAAAAGACTATTTAAGAAAAAATTAAAAAGAAAAAGAAATTTTCATTTCTGCCATGTTTAGAGAGACCCTGACAATGACCTACGCGCCCCAAATACCGTGTTTGTCGTGTTATTACAACTATCATATTAAATATGCACCTCACAGACCTGTGGTTTACCTGTAAACCATCATAATAATATTATATAATATCATATCGTCGGCTTACAGCAGAAACTCACTAAGTCAATTTTTGTCGAAATTCGGGTTTAAGTGCTACCTACAATAATTTTTCAAGCTCTTTCGATTGGCGTCGTCGGTTTTTGCCTCCGGGCATCCGTTCCGTGTTAAATTATTTCTGTATTTCCTGGGTCTCTTCATATTTTTCCAGATTTCTGGATCTCTAGAACTCTGGAAGTCTGGATTTTCGGGTTCTCTGGTTTCCTAGATTTCTGGATTTTTTGGATCTCTGGATATTTTCAGGATTTAAGGACTTTTGGAGCTCAAAAATCATTGGGTTCCAGGATCTGTGGATTTCTGGAGCTCTAGATCTCTTGATTCCAGGTTTCTGAGGTTCTGAGGAGTTCAGGATTTTTGCGATCTCTGGATCTGTGGACTTCTGAAGCTCCAGAATCTTTGGATTTCTGGATCTGTAGATTGCTGGAGCTCGAGATCTCCTGATTCCAGGTTTCTGGTTTTGCAGATTTCAGGATTTTTGATATCTTTGGATTCCTAGATGTCTGGATTTTTTCGATCTCTGGTTGTTTCCTGGATTTTCTGGATTTCTGTAGCTCTAGATCTCTGGATCTTTTTATGAATTTCCTGGATATCTGGATCTCCGTATTTTGAAGCTAGTCCCCTAAGCCGCTCTCCTTCTTCTTGTTTTCTCTTGCTAACCCCTGACGAGTTGTTGACGTCAAGGGCGAACGGATCTCTGGAACTGAGCTGGCGGAGATGGTTGCTAGTCCCACCATTGACCCGATAACGCATCGCTGGCGCTGTCCTGGAGCCGACTCTGGCGGCTTGCCTCCCTCACCACTTGGGATGTGGGGTAGTTTTTCATCAATTGTTATTTTCCCGTTAAATTAAATTCGCCGTCGAAAAAGCCGTCTCATCTCTCCAAATTAACAGCCGAGGTGATTGAAGGGGAGGTGCCTTTGGCCGGCGAAGGCGATGGAAATGTGGTAGGTCGTTAGGGACAAAGGCGGCTCGTTATGGCCCTTGGAGACGTGCCAGTTTGCCCTTCACGCCTTGACCGGACCTCCCAGGACATGATTATCAAAGCTTCTTACCCTACGGCACCCTTCCACGCCCTCTTCGTCACCTCATCTGCTAACAAGTTCCGTCTCAAGCATTTTCAACTTTTAATAGCTCTCAGAGGTGAAAAGGTGCTCTCAACTTCTGGAGTCGATTTGGATTTGAACGGAAAACATTCTCCCGAGGAGAAATACCCGGTTTGTGAAAGTTGTCGCCATCATGACATGAATTTAGTAAAAAATATAGAACAATTTTGGGGTATAACATAAATCTGAAACTCTCCGACAAAAATGTTACCCGGAACCTTGTCAAAATTGCAAAACCTCCAAATTTCGGTACTTCTTTTGGTTTTTTTGCATGTAACTCGAAAACTAAGCGGTTTTGCGCAAATGTCACTATATATAATTAAAGTGGACAAAATTTCCTACATTTCCATGGTACTACGTTTGTTCCTAGACTCACTCCTTCACTCGCTAGAGCGCCCCAAAGATTGGGTGACATCTCAAAATCACTGGAAAACGGCTATTTTCGGCAGTTTGCACCAGACTTGAAAACATCTCATGCAAACATGGTTTTCAGTCTAAATGCTTGCGGTCAATTTCAAAGCGAGACTAGAGTATCAAACAAATATGCGAAAAAGGAAACAGGAATAGCACAAAGTTAGAAAGAAATGAAATGTAGTGTGACATTATTATTCATTACAGGAATGACTGAGGAAATTTTGATCTGCTTCCTCATGCAGTATTTATATTTTTGGGGGGAAGGGAGGAGTTATTAAATTCAAAATGAAATTTAAATTTAAATTCAAGTTATGAATTTATAAGTTATTTCAAGGAATCATCATAGCTGTGGTCCTGGTGGCTCAGTTGGTTAGAGCGTTGCACTGGTAATGCAGAGGTTGTGGGTTCGAGTCCCACCTGGGGCCCAATACATTTTTCTGCCTTCCCCTTCTGATTTCTTGAAATAACTTATAAATTCATTACTTGAATTTCAATTTCAGTTTGAATTTAATAACTCCTCCCTTCCCCCCAAAAATTATTATTCATGTTCAACTTAAAACTAGTAGTACACATTTCATTTTATTATATTTCATGTAATAATTGTGATTTCAGCTTTTTTTTAATGCGCGAGCCCGCAAGAAATGTGACACAACTCGAAAAATTTCAATTTTCGTTCTATTTCACAATCAGATTGGATTGGTTTAGTCATATCTTGCTACAGGAAAAGAGACAAACGTAGTTGCGCGGAAAACCGCTAGCGTGAGCGATGTGTCAATTTGCCGCTATTGGAAACGGAATAATGACTCTTGAACAATCTCAGAGTTGTGACGTTGTTCTCGTGTTACTCGTCTCATATTTTGCCCATAATTCGGGAACAGTTAGTCAGATCTTAATTTTCTTTGTATCTGATGGAAGCTGATTAAATTTGATAAGGAGCAGTACATTGAGAATTAAGGTCGGACTAACCGTTCCCGAGCAATGGGCAAAAATGTGCGAGAAAACACGATTTTGATAAAATCGTCCATTTATTTGCCGTGCCTGCCCCTCCCTTATCAAAGCTCAAATTGAAATTTCACACGGAATAGCTGCGACGGGGAATTTATTCAGCTTTTACGGGAAAAAAATAAATTTAGAATCGGGCCAATAGTTTCCGAGCTACAGCAGAAAACGTTATGAAAAACGTGGTTTTTCCGCTTACCGAGCGGTGTCAGATTGGGCGTTTCTTGTTTTGGTTTAAATTCGTTTTCTCGGTTCCTATTTAACCTACCGAGTTCTACTGGGGGCTCAAGTGAAAGCGTAGAATAAGTATTTTGTCCGTAATTTCGGTATTTTTTGGAAAAATCGCCTATTTTCGAAAAGCTATATCTTGACAACTGTAAGTCGTACTGAGCTTGCCTTGTGCTTTAAAACTATCTAATTTAAAATTTGCTAAATTTCAAAACGTTAACGAACACCCCCCCCACCTCCAGCCATCCAACCTCGGAGCTTTCACTGTGATTTTCTTTGCCATTTTCTACCCCATCACAAAATTTTAGATTTTCCATCACGTCTTGGGCGGTTTTACCTGTTTCTCTCCCGTTAACGGCGTTCATAACACGTAAATTACGTCGTAGGGCTATAACGAAGGTTTCTATCAGACGAAGGAGCTGATTAAGGGGAGCATACAGAGGTGAATTCCCCACGAAAACGGAGAGGGAAGGGAGGGGGGAGAGAGACAAGTTGATTAACGCCGAAGAGGGAAGGTCCATAAAATGAGATATCCATTCTCTCTATCCCATACCTACACGGGAAAGTTTATACGGCAGGGCTGGTTACGACGCAATCAAAACAATCGCTGAATCCGCAGCGGCGTAATTGAATCTTTTGATTTTCGCGGTGGAAAGTTGAAAACAACGGATCAGAAACAGACTTTTTAATTGTAAAATTAATAACAACAAAAACTTCCAAGCGCAAATTGAAAAGGAATGTCAAGTGGGAGTATTGAAAAAGCGAAGGTGGCAGAAACTTCTCTGTTATGACTACTTACAAAAACAACTCCAAAAATTATTTTAATTTTAGCAAAAAAACAAATTCCTTGTTTTTCCCTCTAATATGTGAAAGAGTGCCAAATACTGCCTCTTTCTTCATGTGGAGCTTGATTGGGAAAATCGGAAGTGGGATGCGAATTTGAAAAGTTCAGTGCCTGTTCGGTTAAACTCGGATGTGCGGGTGTGTCCCTAAATCAAAATTGCGTATGTGGTGTCTGGCGGAATGCTGGGAGCGTCATATGTGCAATTACGCCGCCTGGTGAGGGAGAGTGGACAAGCAGACGACACCCCCTGCTGTCTTGAGAGGCGTTTTCCATGAGACCGCTCGATTGATTGGCTGCACGTCTTTACAGATGGATCTGCCATTAGAGCCCGTAGCAATGACGGTGCAGGAGTTGACTGACGGTACTTTGAGATTTCAAAACTGGCCGGACGGTTGAGCAGCTATGATAGTGAGATGTTTGCTGTGAGTAGCGGTGTAATGCCAGAATGACCCTACTGCTCGACTCACAGGCTGCCATGCTGGCCCTGCTTGAAAACGGGGTGACTGACAGTGCATTGGTCCTCGCAAGCTCAATGAACAACTGTTACTGAGGGGCCCCCGTGTGGTGCTGCAGTGGGTTCTCTCACACAGATAGCAGCGAATAGGCGGATGCACTGTCAAAGTTGGGATCATCCACGCCTCAACCAGATCGACACCTTGTATACAGCGCCGCCAAGCGTTTGGTAGTTAGCAAAAAGAATATCCGCATTCGGAAGAACACGAAAGATAAGCGAGCTGCTTGATAAGCGATCCTATCCCAGAGATTTGCCTCGAAAGCAAACTGTCGCATGCTTTAGATTGTCAACCGGACGTGACTTCCTAGCAGAACACCTATATGCAGGATTGGTGTGTTTGAAAGCCCACTCTGCAACTTCGGCCCATTGGAGGACATTTCCTCGCTCCACTTGGTCCCGTTTCCTTCACTCCTCGACATTCGAAGTAGTTTTACGCATGACAAAGCCATTTGGTTGAAACAATCACATCTCTTCTGGCCTGCTCGAGAACGAAAGGCTAATCAGCCGCGAATATCAGCGTACCTAATTAAAAAAAAAAACCTTTGGCCGGACTTGCCAGTTGCGTCTGGGTACCCCGTCTTACTCATTAGGGCATCCATTTAGCTCACAAATCTTTTACAGCTGTAAAGAGTGCATAAAAGCGTAAAATTGGGACAGAAAGGACAATCGATAACGAAAACATCATATGTGCCGCAAAGTATTGTTTATTTATAAATACGAAACTCCAATAAAAAAAGTCGACCTGTTAGTTCAATTATTGTTTCTAAAAAACGACCAGCAAATGTTGCTAAGAGAATCTAAGATGTTTGAAACGCTGGAGAAATGAGGGTGGGTAACAGTGGATGCTAAGATAGGTAGTAGGTAGAATGAGCTATATAAGGACGGTTGAAAATCGCAGTTGTTTCAGTCGAATCCTATTCCGTAGAGTAAAATACTTGTTTTTATACCGTCCGCACAATTTTTAATCCTCTAAGGATATCAGGAGAGAGTATGAAAATAATCAGCGTTTTAACTTTTGGCGGTAAGATTGTAGTAAGAAAGTAGTACAACACAACGCCACCATGGGCGCTGGCATCGAATGTACAGATGGTGGCGGTGATGGTGTGGTTCATGTCCGCGAAGGCTAATCTGAACCTCCCTTCACCAAGATGGCTGATTGTTTATGTTTGGGATGTCCTTCACCGATACAGTCGGTTTCTACGGAACTTTGGAGAACTGTAGTCAGGTCTGCTTTTGGGTTTGGGACGGTAAATGACGTCATTTTTTGCGGTATCAGGGCGTTAATAGTCATTTCATGGAACTAGCTTTCAATTACAATAAACAGAAAAAAATGCTTATACAGCTCATTCTTTGGTGATAAAGATATTTTCATCTAAAAAAATTGAAACGACCTGCAAATGTTGCTAGGAGAATCTGAGATGTTTGAGACGCTGGAGAAATGAGGGTGGGTAACAGTGGATGCAAGATGGGTAGTAGGTAGAATTCTTTGGTGATAAAGTTGTTCCCCACCAAATAGCCCAATTTGGGGGGAAAGGCCTCTTCTAATAGCCCAAATTGCTATAAGTAGCAACCTGAGCTAAAAATATAGCCCAATTTGCTATTTATAGCCCAATCTGGGAACACTGCTCGGCTATGAAAGGTGAAAATTTGCACGACGGTGAAAATGTGAAGTACCGGGCTCTGGAGTCGGGATTGGAAGGGTGAGGAAAATGTAGTTCACATCATTCGGGACTGTGATTCACGGTAGAAAAAAAGGCGCTGTAAAGCGTAAAACGCTGTAAATTATGGTTCGTAGTTACGCACTTGCGTAAGTGGAAAAAAGCGCCGTAAACGCTGTAAAGCTGTAATGGATGCCCTAGTAGAGAGATGTGGGGTAGCCCACCCCACACATGATATGGCCAATGTGTTGTGGTCCTCCCAGTTTGACGCTGGTCCGTTTGTCCAGCTTCCCTGTTTGAGGCGTCGATGTAAGATGCTGGTGCAGCGGACCCACTTGTCAAGCTTGAGTTCTCCTCCCCAGCATGCCTGCTCAAAGCGTCGAGGTTGGATGCTGGGTTGATGAATCCTGGCTGTTTCTTGAGGATTCGTAATAACGCTAAAGACATACTGACAGTGTATACGTAGATGATACTAATTAGTTTAGGTGATCGCGCCCTCCATAACGATAAAACCGCCTGGGGGAGAATGACGGCCCGTTGGGTTCCCGCCAACTCGCTCCGCGCCCACAACGATCAGCGGCGGCTCTTGGAACTAACTCTGGTTTGGCGGGACTTTTTTTCCCCACATTCTCTAATGATGTGTCAATCACCGACTGTCACTCAACTCACTACGTTCCCGGAAGCTTTCGATGGAGAACTTTTTTTTCCCTAACCTCCGAAAGTTCGTCAGTCCCGACGCAAATTACTGGAAATGGAGTCGGCGAACCAAAATAATTTGCGTGCAATGTTAGGAAGCTTAGAAAGCTCCAATATTGGGAGCGTTAGAAGGGGCTCTGGCACAGCCCTGTAATTAAACTGGTTAGAGGTCCTTGGGAAGGGGCTAAGAGGAGTGAAATAACAGGCATATTGGGAAAGCCATCACCCAACGCCCTAGATGGTCTCTAATCTGCTTAGAAACGAGGCAAAGGGCTGACGTTGGGAAGCAAGTGGCCCAGGGTGCCCCTCCTAAGCTTTCGGATAGAGATTTTTAGGGTGAAAACAGGGTGCAACTCTCCAGAAACCTCGCCAAGAGGTCCTAAAAGCTTCCCTACATGCCTAAGGATTAGAGCGAGTGGGAAGAGAGCATTTGCAGATCCACCGAAATTAGGGGATGTTGAGGGTGTGAGATTAGCACTTGGGACCCGGTAAGCCTTTCCCTTCACTAATGGAACCATCTAAAATTATAACGTGCTCGCTTCAAAATTATTAAGTGACCTGTTGAATTTTTCACAAAAAAGTTTAAATCCGGTTGCGATAAAAGCAGGTGCCGGGACGGATTTTCTCAAGTTTGGGAGATTTCAGGCAGGAATTTGTTTGTTGTGAGTTATTCACAAAGTTGTCTCGAACACGTTAATGATCAAACTCATTCAGTGTATAAAACTCTTCTGGGCCAGAAAGACTAGCAAAGATCACACAATTACCGAGGATTTTCAAAATGAGAACGATCTCAACCAAATTTAATTTAAAGCTATTCAATCAAAGCTTCAGCCCGTGGAGAATGAGGAGGAGAGTGGCACGATTTTGGTCCTTCCGAATGGATCCGTTTCATAGTGAACACATGAAGAGAGCGGCCGCAACAACCCTTCGTGGCGGAACGAGCGGGGGTTGGCTGGCGTAACTAGCAGAGGGGGTTATTAAGTAGGTACTAAAATCCTTGAATAAGGAATATTCCTTCATTTGCCTCTGAAACCAAACCTCCAGATCTAAGCAGCTTTTCTTCACTCCCTTACAAGCTGCCGGAAGTTTTTCCTCAGGATGTGCCTTGCTGGCCGCCCCGTCCGGCTCCCTTCCAGAAAAAAAAAAAACGCCCCAACACAACTTTGCATAAACAAATTCTCGGCTTGATTCAATTGGCAGTGGACTCGGGAGTTCTCCTTCCCCTCGGCAATCCAACGATGTTCCTTCTTTCTATATTCATACCGGAAACCCAGTTCATATTGGGGATCTTTTGTTGTTCAATGCGCCACACGTCCTCTTGGAAAATCGATTGCCGCCTTTTTCGTCGTGCGTTGTGTGCGTGAAACCGAATCGGATTTTCGCCAAGTTGCCCGGCAAGTGCTTCTAAAGTTTTTTTTTTCCAAAGTAGGGAGGGGATATCGAAAGAAAATATCGGTATTTATATCGAACGATGTATCAAATGGAAATAAAGGAGAGTGGAGGAATATTGCTCCACAGCAGTGGTCCGGACGGACTTGAAACATTCCTTCCATCGACGTTCGCTTCAAAAACTATCTACCTTTTCATACCCCCCTACCAACCATCCGCCTGATGTTGATAAGCTGGTGAACATTCCTATCTTGCTTTCCCGAGCTGTCCAAGACTTGCAAAGCTGGTCCCACGCAGGCCAAGGCTTGCCAAGGTGGTCCCGAGCTTTCCAAATCTGCCCAAGGCTTTCTAAGCTCGTCCTCAAGCTGATTGAGGGTTTCCAAGGCTTGCCATGATGGTCTCAAGCTTTCCAGACCCCGTCCAAGGCTTGCAAACTTTGTTTCCAAGCTGGCTAAGGGTCACCATGATGGTGAAGTGATGGGGCAGGATACAGAGGAAACGCCGACTCAATCAGGTGGTAAACAACGAAGATAGGAAGAGTTGCGCGGATTTGCGCCCGTCGGAAATGGCGTTCATTGTGCTTATTAAAATGCGATATTTGTGGAATAATTCTCAAAAATTTACAATAAAATTCAATTTTTGCTCTCAAAATAACAACCAATGTCAGAGTGTGGTGTTTGCCGACGGTGCAGCAGTACGACGGTACTCAGCAGAGGAGTCATTCCTCACCCTAACCACCTCAACCAATGTCAGTTTTTATTCCATTCCCTTCGCGGGCAAAAACAAACAATGTTAATTTTTTTCGGCAATTACTGGATTTATCACTTTGAAACCCGTTCCAATCGATTTTGGCGAGCAAAAAACCTGAGAAAACATCTGAGAGTTGAGGCAGTACTAATCAGCATCCAACGGAGGGAATTGAGCCCAAAACTTCAAAAGCTGATTGCTCAGAACAACAATTCTGTACATTGGTTGTTGTTGTTCCGAGGTACAGATATAGTAGATACGTTTAATTTTTATTTTTCAAAAAATTTTCAATTTTCGTCCATCTTGGGGACCCCTGGTGTATACCAACAATTCAAAAGAGTTTCAGGAAGGAGCACCGACTGTTTCAATGACAAGCACGCGCAACAGCTGTTATTTTCCTCCAACTCCTTTTTTATCTTCTGAAAGACCCCCCCCCCCCTTTCCCCACCGCTTCATTTCTTATATTTACCAACTCCCCCCACCCCCACTTTTCCTTCCCCTCTTATTACCGTTGGAGAGCCATGACAATACCTCCCCCGTTTAGGTAATTTGTTGACTCGACCTTAATTATGCAAACACTGTGAGTAGCGTTCCGGCTATCAACGGAGTGCTAGGGGTTGAAAAAAAAGAGAAAAAAATCTTTTTTTCCCCTTTCAGTCACCAGCTTTTTGGTGGGCAACCTCTAAACTGAACCCCCTTCTTTTTTAACAAGCCGAGGTCTTCCCGTCTACAGCGTCGATGAATATTAATTCCCGGCATTGACTATTCAAAACATGGAATTCTACTCATTTTATCAATTGAAACAAAAAAGTTTAGAACGCAAAAATGAGTGATATTAAATTTGTGGTAGTATTCGAATTGGGAAAAGTGAAAGTACTGTCAACGTGTGAGTTGATCCTGCTATCTCCTACGCAGGAGAATAAATTATATCCAATCCAAAAATCTATAAAATGTAGTCCTAAACGGGCGAAAAAGGCTTGTCCTCATAGCAGGAGGCTCAAATAGTATCTAAATTTCATCACAGGAATCTGCTATAAGGGAGAACACAAATCAAGTTCTTAAATGAAAGAAGCCCCTAGTTCGGATATTTTGCCATGCCAAGGCCAAGCCCAAAGTGGCAGTATTCATAATGCTGGCCACATGTCCTCCAAGGGCCACAGCTCCATGTCAATACATTGCTCCAAGTCTGGCAAGATTAAATTAGATTCGATTAATACAGTATATTATAGAGTAGTTCCCTATTTTGGGGCTCACAGGAAGGAATGCTACTTCATGCAGCGACACCGCCAAGCAGGGCGACAAAACTGTTCCAGGGGGGCCCAGGGGGACCGTTTAGCAGCGCCAAAGCGTCCTCCCTGGTCAAGCGACGCCGACCAAAAGCCGCCTGCCGAAAATCCTCCAATTCAGGGCACGCGAAAATGGAAGGTGTCCTCCCGGCTGTGCCCATCACATACCCTGCGCTCTGCAGAGGTTCCTGTGCCGGTGAAAGGCTTCTAATTCAAGGCAAGAAGCTCGGCACGGACCTTGAATGCCCATCTAATCTCTCGTAGTGGTCGCTGAGAGGGGTTCCTAAAGCTCGCACATCCAACTCCCGGGTCAAGCTCCCTGTAGAGCGTGAAGCTCTCCGACGTCTCCGCCCTAGCCAAGAACTGTGACCTCCTGTCATTGGCAAACGCAGTCAGGATCCTGTCTCCATGTTCCCTTATAGCGGCTGCATCGCAGGAGTGCAGGTCGTTGGGGACGTCCAGCCTCACAGAAAAATCATCCCAGGAGCCTACACCAGCACTAATCATTTCTCGTGCAACGACCCCAGGGAGTCTACCGGCTGGCTTATCTACAGGGGCCACATGCGACAGATGCTGCCCCAGGGTGTACGAAGAGTCAGTCTCCAGCTCCGTCTCAAGGAGGATGAGGTAATTTGGCGCGAACCTCGGGAGTTGGAAAACCTTCTTTATGAACAGGAGAAGAACCCTCTCAGCCACAATATATTCCTGATGTCCCCAGACAAACGCAGTGTAACACAGTATAGAACGGATTATCGCATTAAAGATATGCAGCTTGGCAGACAGGGAGACCTCAGCCATGGCAAAGGCATCGCTCCAGACAAAGTTCATAGCTGTCCGAGCAGCAGCAGCCTTGCGCTTCAGGAGACTTATAGAGTACATTGTACTGTATATTATACAGAATTGCAGCTGTGAAAAGACGATTTCAGACGAAGTAGTCTATATCCACGATAAATAAAATAATAACTTGTAGACGCGTTTCGGTTGACTAGACCATCATCAGTACAATACTTGATGGAACAAAATAAGTTATTATTTTATTTATCGTGGAAATAGACTACTTCGTCTTTTATAGGATGGATTCTTATATCTCGCCGTATCTACCTTACGTTATTGCAGCTGTAATATTCTGCGCTCCAGGGCCTCACACTCAAAGATGAGGTGATCCGCTGCTGATGCGGGGTTCTTTCCCATCTCCGGCTGTGCTGTGATCTCTGCCACTGGCCAACAACCTCACGGAAAAGCGCTCCCGTGATACCTGGACAGGGTTCAGGTCTTATAAGGTCCTCGCTTTTATGACAGTACAGGAGTAATATTATATCATATATATAACCGATACGAACGTTTTCCCAATTCAATCGCGTCTCCCTTGCTGCCCTTTGCCCAAATCGATTGCCGCTCACAACTCGGCTCAGACGCTCTTTTCCCCAAATCGATAACCATCAAACTTGTCTTCGGTGAAAATTGAATTTTTACGGTGAAAGCCATTGTTTGCTACAAAGAACCGTTTAAATTCGCTGTTTCTAGCTCAACACGGCATAAACAGATAAGAGGGGTTTGTAGGTACTAAGTGACATTCAACAAATAAATTGTTTATATATAATAACAAGGGACGAGGGGTATTAGTAAGCAGGATGTGTAGTGTGTAACGTTAACTCCGTGTCCGTGACGAGAATGGCCGGGCTGCTCCCTCGGGTCTTATACGTCTCCCTTTGGAAGAAGGACAGGAGCTCGATGTGGGAGTCCGGTGGCCAACATACGGAGGGGTTGAGTGACGGCAAAACTCTACAGAAAACTGGTATGTCCGCGAATAGGAAGGAAGAATGAAGTTTAAAGCAGAGTTGGGCGCATTTTGGTTTATTGTTCTTGGAATAATACACCTACTTACGTAATCGCGAAGGAGGTCGACGACTCCGATCGGCCTCAAAATTTGACATTATCCGTTTCAAGAGGTCAAGATTCCAAAAACGAAATGTCCGTCCGCCGTCCGGGCCGTTTTGGGCAGTAGGCATTTTTTTAAAAATCTGCAATTTTGACAAAATACTCGGTTTACAATGTAGTTGTGCCCGCTTTCAGGTTTTCAGTCGTCCAAACCCGTGGGGCGCTATGGGGCTGAAATGGGATTTTTGAAGGATCCCAGCAGGTCAAACATTTTCCGAGTGAAAAAAAAAAAGAATTTTTTTTTTGTACATAATATTATATTATAATGTACCATTCCACTCCGAGGAGTACCATTTTCCCCATACCCCTGGCCGCTTTCTCCCACTACACAGATTTTACCGGTCCGGAGCACTGGGAACAAAATTTGTTTGTCCCCTCAACTGAAAACCTACGAACCAATAACCACTTCTAAAGGGTATTATCGGTATTATCTTGTCTTTTTTTTTATTATGAGTGAGCTTAGTAACCGGGTTAATCCCTGCTCCCTAGCCTTTGTCATCCAATTTGTTGATTGGTATCGCGCTACTTTTGTTCGGTGTTATTTCCTCTTTCCAAATTTAAAAAGACCTATAGTCCCTTCACCGAGACCGGAGAGCAACGTTGTAAGCAAAGAACAGAAAGCTACAACGTGCTTACCTGTGCTATGAGGGTTGCATACCTATGGATCGAAGGGAGGAGGTCCTGCTGGTCGTTGAGCATTGAGGTATGAAAAAATAAAAAGATGCTTATATAAACCATATTAGATGGTTTATATATGCCACTAGATACTATAAAAAAAACGCTGCAAATTTTACACAAGGGTTTATTATTCTTTGATATAGGTTGCTTGTACAGACATTTAATTCTGTCAATAAAAAAAAATTAAAAAATTTTTTTTTTGGATTTTTATATTTCAAAAAAAAATTGTTGGGGATTTTTTTTTTTTTTTTTCAAAAATTCTTTAACTTTTACTCGAAAAATGTTTAACTTCTTGGGATTTAGCCCCATGAAAGCCCTATAGATCGCCACAGTGAAATCGGATCGTTCCGGGACCCCCAAAAATGGATTCTACGTCCAAAAATACTTCGAAAACGACACCTAACTCGATCCCATAGCTAAAAGCCTTCAAAACACCCCTCCTGTAGCCCCATTTTAGCCCCATAGCGCCCCACGGGTTTGGGCGATTGGGCTGAAAACCTCACGAACACAACTATATGGTAAACCAAGTATTGTGTCAAAATTCCAGATTTAAAAAAAAAATCCTACTGCCCAAAACGGCCCGGATTTCGGATTTAGAATGTAGAAATGAAACGGATAATGTCAAATTTTGAGGCCGATCCGAGTCGTCGACCTCCGTCGCGTAAACATAGGTGTATTATTCCAAGAATAATAAACCAAAAGAAGTTAGGTATCAAACTTGACAAGAAAACACTTTGATGGTTGATAACTTTGACTAATGGGGAATGCGAGTGACAAGCAGGGCGCGGCCCAGACCATCAGGTAGGCAATCCGACGACATTGGTGGCTTAATATACATGACGCCTGCTCTCGGTGAACCGACTATATGTACCTATAAGAGCATTGCAAAAGTGCATTTGGGCTATATGGTTGGTGGCTCCAAAAGCAACATAAAAGCTTTTTTTTATATTGCAAAGGGGTTCTCTTTCAATTCGTCCTCCGAAGATTTACTGGTAGGGGCCTGGTGTATAGGCGATGATTCAGATAGGACTTGAGAGTCACGTATCATGTTTTATGTTGGCTTGACCTCCTCCCTCGCCCATCGTTTAATAAACAGTATCCCTCTTAAGTTACAACAAATTTTTCCCAATAAAAATCTGTATTCCTGGCATAGGGCGGACGACAGTTGGAACTGATATATTGGCGTTTGGGAGGAAAGGGAGCTCGGAGATATCCGTAATGGATTCCATACTCGAAGGTCTTGTTCGCCCAAAGGACGAAAAAAAAGGGGGGGTTTGGTGTAAGAAACGCTCTCAGCTTTCGCTGCATTCGAGGAAAAACTCTGTCCCTTTCGACTCGGATGTTTCCTGTGGTCCTTTCCCCATTCTTATTGTTATGTATGGTTTCTGTGCCTTGGGAGACGTGACTCGAGCACGAGCGTTTTTGCTCCTTAATAGGCCCCCCGTGATTACTCTCATCTCTACTTCATATGTGCCTATTAAGAATTATTTATGGGCGCAATTACGCTTACAGTTTTCCCACCCTCAGCCGGCACGAATTTACATACTCAAGATAAGGAGAGTTGATGAAGAACGTCTTTTATCCCTTTAAAAACGACGTTTTCATTATGGACGAAGAAAGGGAGATGGAACACACAGGGGCTTTTTTTTGTTGTTCAACCTGCTCATCGGTACCACATACGTAGTTGTATGAATATTAAGTATATAATCAGTTTTGGCCTCACAAGACGGTGTACACCAGGGGTTCCCCAAACTGTATAGCTGGCCAAGAGCTTGGTTGGACCTCAGTAGCTCTCGGCAGAAAGCCCAGGAAAATGTTGAGATGAAAGTAGGAGAACCTATGATTTGAGAAGAAACAGCAGAAGCAACAGGCTAAGGGATTGCACACATTGCATTTTGACTGAATCCCACTAAACCGAAGCACTTCCAGTCTCAGACTTGTCTTGAAGTTGCTTAAAACTGGTTTGAAATCGAACCCGGGTTGAAGTGATTGACAATCCGTTAGAGTTTGCAAAAAGAATATGAAATGCGGACAGAGGATTATCCCTTATCTTTTGGCCTGCGGACCCCTCAAGTTTTTAGATTTACATAAATGACACTAAATTTGTAGTGAAGTTGAACGGGGGAGGGGGGGGGGGTTACTAGTAGTTGACAAATAGCGAAGAAGTGGCCCTTTTCAGCGCGATCCAGCGGCCTTATTATTGAAGGTTTTTGTAGGGGGTTTCCCTGGCTGCTTGGTATTATACACGAAGAGGTTTTCTGGTGAATTCCATTAGATCAGCCATGTTCTTGGAAGTATGTATTTTTCCAAAAATACATTGGTTACGTTTCTGCCCAGACTGGGTGGGCCCTATTCATACCTACAGACAGAGCATGGTATAAACTAAGGTGCAAGGTCTTTACAAGAGGATTATGGAATATAATATATCTGATATACTTATTTTAAGCTAGGTACTAAATATAGATCGAACGGATTGAAAAATATTTACATAGGTAACTAGAGGAGAATGACACGTGGTATCTTACCGTGGGAGAGGTAGATGACAAAATGCAGAAGAGATAAAATCACAGTGTAGACTATTTACAAACACCGACTGTAAAAAGCACAGTGCATACTATGTACAGATGAGGGTATTTACAAATATTTTCGGAACTGTAGTAAAAAAGGAATCAGATCACTCCGAGTGATCGGCCTTCATCAACGTTGGATGCAGCATATAATCATCCAGAATTATCCGACGAAGGAGCCGATCAACAGCGAATTCAATATTTTCAAAACTTTTTTTGTTGGAATAGTCAAGCTATTTATCATATAATGCGTATCTAATTTCTAAACCATAATCATGATTAATTTTGAAGCCAGCCGCCTGAAGGCTTCAAAAATAAATCTTTCCTTTCATTTCACAAATCTGAAATCATACGTAAGAAGACTGAATTTTCGGAACTGTTTCATCACAGGTCTTAATATGCTGAGAAGTACGCAATTGATCTTACGGCAGTTGATATTGTTCAATATTCATCAATGCAGACTCCTTGCGGCGAACTGACAAATGAATAACATTATGCTAACTTGGCGAGAGACGGAAGCCCTTGGAAAGAGGGGCGAGGAGGTGGAGGGGGGGAAGATAGAGACATTCATTTGCAAACAGGGCAAGGTCCTATGCATTTGCATTTAGTACGATTCTTTATCAAAAAAAGGGGATAAAAAAACCCAAAGAAATCACGAGGGAATTCTTTCTGTTTTTTTCCTCTAACGAAACATTCAGAATTGGGGAGCCAAGAGAAATAAGGAGGAAAACGAAGCTGATTCAAAATTTGCATGATGGTCCAAAGAGAAATGAAGAAATTAGGGAGAGTAAGAAGGGATTTATGTCTGTTTTGATTTCGAAACCTGACGACCCATTAAGACCCGCGTTTGCTATACGATTCTTTTTAATTCATCTAATACAACAGGCGCTACTTAAGTATACTCATGTTGCAATAAAAAAAGATTGTAGGCAAGTTAAATAATTTTGCCGAATCATATCCGCGCCATCGAAATGCTTGCGCGAGTTCGCCACCAATATTCATCTCAAAATGTCCAACTTTCGTTGCAAATTTCTCGCCAACTCAACACATGCTCGGCAATGCGGCCTTACGAGAAAGCATCTTCAAACAAATAGCTGCGACGTTATTGATAAGAGGGTGCTTAGGCACTTGCTTACTGCTAAGTGCCGCTCCCCACTGAACGCTAATCCAAGGAAATGGCACCATAAACGATTCCCACCCAAAACGTTGACAGTTGATTGATAAGATTAAAGCTTGCTTTAACGGAACACGGTCTTGGAGTTACTGCTAATTAGTTTATTGTAATTAAGGGCTACGGATCGGCTGAACCCCAGCGCATTATCGAGGGTAATTCTTGGAAGGGGAGCATTATCGGTGCCCTAAGGCAAGTGCACTTATCTAGCGGCTTTGAGAGCTAATTTTCTATACGAGCCGCCTTTTATCTTAAATGATGCGTCGAATTATTATGATTGAGGTATCGTCTTGGGAAATAACACGAAGATATCTCTCAAGGAGGAGCTTATCTGAACATCATAATACGATGTTCGGAGATAATATTATCTCAAATTCGGTAGTTTAGGTGATGGATGTGTCTTGGAACAAAAATTGTTATAATAATTCAAAATGTAGCCGTAATGGGTTCCTCGAAAAGGTCGGAATTCATCATTTCTTAAACATATTCGGATTCAGCACCCTTTAACCCCCCCCCCCCCCCCCCCCTACACAAATTTTTAGTTCGAAAATCGCTGCAAAACTGTTTTAGAAATATTGGAGATTTTGAAATGAAAGCAGCGGGGCACGTGACGTCACCAAGTAGTTGGGCACGGAGCCGCCAGAGCGCTGAATAATAAATCTGAACGTAATCGGAATGAAAACACTCGACCCGGGTCGATTTGAATAGCGTACCTAACCTTCTTTGATGATAACTCGATGCTCGATTTTCGAACGACCTTCTCTGATGATCAGCCCGATTTTTGACTTTCGGGGTCGGCTTTTCGCGCAGCAAAGTTGGCTAACTTGCATAACAGTTACTATTTTATTTGAGAAATTAAGTATTCCTGGTTTTGCCGTCGAAAACGACACCTAACGCGACCCCGTTGCCGAAAACCTTCAAAAAAGACCCTTGCGTAGCCCCATTTTAGCCCCATAGCGCCCCACGTGTTTGGGCGATCCGGCTGAAATTTTGACGAAATACTCGGTGTACCATCTAGTTGTGTCCGCAAGGTTTTCAGCCCGATCGCCCAAACACGTGGGGCGCTATGGGGCTAAAATGGGGCTACGGGAGGGGTTTTTGAAGGATTTTAGCTATGGGATCGAGTTAGGTGTCGTTTTCGAAGTATTTTTGGGCGTAAAATCCATTCTCGGGGGTTACAGAACGATCTGATTTCACCGTGGGGATCTATAAGGCTTTCATGGGCTGAAAATAGGTTTTTTGGAGGATGCCAGGAGGTCAAATAATTTGTCGTTTTCCGAGTAATTTTGGACACTGTATTGATTAAAAAAAAATGTTTAACACTATTTGTTGATGACACAGAATTAATTTTTGTGTGATTAACTAACATCAAGGAATAATAAACCTTGTAGAATTCGCAGGGTTTTCCTAAGAAATTACCATTTAATGGTACTGTTACGTGCAAAGCCCAAAATTGTACAATCCTAAGATTGTACAACCGTTTTTGTACAATCTGCGGAGGGTACAAACCGCTGTACAAGTTTCGATCTTTGTACAAGAAAAGTTGTACAAACCTAAGATCGTACAAAAAATTGTGCAAAGCCGCTAGGTTGAACGGACATCGTACAGCTTCGCTTTGTACAATGTTGGGGAATGGGTCCTCCTTGTTGTCGCTCACGAAGCTCACGAAGAAAGCGGTCCTGCTGTCGATGGCTTACGTTCTGAAGACGATCTCAAAAGCGGTCCTGCTGATGCCACTGACGACGAGCGCGATCTAGCCCGAGAGGAGAATGAGGCTGCTTCGATTCTCGCATCGAGATTCACCTCCATTCAGAAGAACAGACGGCGAGCCGTTGACGGCTTAGAATCGCAGGCCAAACGCATGAAGCTGTTCAGCGACGGCAAGTACAGCCCTTTGGAGATTGGGATGAACGTCACGATACCCATACCTGACGTAGACAGAAGCAAAGGGGACCTGAGAAACCTTGTTGGTGAGTATAAAATGATGAATAAAAAATAATGGCAGCATTTCACTGAGGGCAGCCAATACGAAAGCCTCAATAGTTGGAGGCCAAGGCTTCATTCGATGTGCTTGTCATACGAAGTGCAATAATAAACGGTGTCTTTGCAGGAAGAAATACACTGCCAAGGCAATGGCACATGAGCTTCCTCGTGCCAAGTTCAAAATGAACATAACAACTGTAACAAGAAAATTACGTTCGCGCATGCGCAGGGAGTACCGCTGATTTCGTGATGAAACTGATAGGGAACCATCTAGGGCTATACCCACACAATTCCTGAAAATTTGATTGAAATCCGATCAAAATTGTAGGAGTTATGGCTGTGGCAAGGAAATTACGTTCGCGCATGCGCTGAGCGTACCGCTGATTCAATCGTGATGAAACTGAAAGGGTACCATCTAGAGCTATACGCACACCTACCTATACGCCTATACCTATAACTAATGATGTACATATGATTTGACGTAGGTAAATAAACTTACCATAATACCAAACTTCATTCTACTAAAAAGTTAGAAATTTTCTAACTGTACAAGAGAGTTTGTACAAAGCATACACCCAGATCGACATTGTATGACAACGTTGTACAATTCGCGAATTGTACAGAATATTTCGTACAATTTTGCACGTTTCGGGCATTGAACAGAAAATATGTTCATTCCGCACATTGTACAAAAGTCGGTTGTACAATCTTCGGATTGTACAGTTTCGGACTTTACACGTAACAGTACCGTTAAATGGTAATTTCTTAGGAAAACCCTGTGAATTCTACAAGGTTATTATTCCTTGATGTTGGTTAATCACACAAAAATTAATTCTGTGTCATCAACAAATAGTGTTAGGTAAACATTTTTTTTTTAAATCAATACAGAATCAATATATTTTTTTTAAATCAATAAAGAAAATTTTTCTTCTATTGGTGTTCTTCCGTGTCCCTGCGTTGTGACATCAAAATATAAAACCAAAGAAAAATAAAATTTGAAAAAAAAAAAAAAAACGCGGAAAACCTACGGGGAAAAGACGCTGATGTGAGTGGCGCTTTCACCTACATTGGGAGTTGTGAGAACTGCAGTGCGGTTGGAAGGAGCAGATGAAGGAAGAGGCCATCATTTGAGTCTGCGCCAAATTTCCCAGTTTGCCTTTTTCTTCTCGGTGGTGGGAATGAGGTCAGTTTATTGAGTTTGAAGTCAAGTCATCATTCCTAGTAACAACTCATGGGAGAGACGACTTCAACGCGTACACCAAAAAAAATCATCTCGTCGGCAGGCTCGGTCGGGGAATTGAACTACCATCGGCGCGTTGGATATGATTGAGCAGCTATAAAGGGACCATAAGCATCTCAAAACTCCATCAATCACTGAGGAAGGAGGGCCATGACGTTGATAAGTGATAGGTGACGTGGGCGGGTGGCTAATGAACCAAACGCCCGGGGGTTCTAAGGGGATAACGGAGGTAGATGGGGGCTAATCTACCGGAACATTGTCCCCTGACAAATAAACCCAAGTATAAGAAACGTCTGTTGCACGATACGGGCGATGAGACCCTTTTGGGAGCAGAAATTGGACGCAGGCGGAGTCCTTAAATGGACATCGTGGTCATTAGCAGAGTGATACGTCGAAATTCGATTTTTGAAATATCACTCCGATAATAAAGGGATACGTATATTATATAATTTAATAATTTGTGTGGTCAGTTTCATTCTGCGAAACGCTAACTAATTGAAGTAACATAGACAACACCGCACGGCTGCCAAATTTTGTCGAAAATATTCGGTGGAGAACTTTGAAGTAGGGATGGGATAATAATAACAATTTTAAAAAAAAAAAAAAAATTAAATAAAGAGATTTTTTTTTATTTTTTATTTTTTTTTTTTTCAAAATAGGCTCTGTTTTTACTCGGAAAATATTTGACTTCCTTGGATCCTTCAAAAATCCCATTTTCAGCCCTATGAAAGCCCTTCAGGTCGCAACAGTGAGATCGGATCGTTGCGGGACCCCCGAAAATGGATCCTACGTCCAAAAATACTTCGAAAACGACACCTAACTCGATCCCATAGCCAAAAACCTTTAAAAACCCTCCCGTAACCTCATTTTAGCCCCCCAGCGCCCCACTAACTTGGGTGATTAAGATTTCTTTCCCGGAATCTGGGGCCCCAAGACGTTCGGTGAAGGAGCGGTCTTTCCGTCTTCCGTTCGCTGATGTTCGTGACAGGGACACGCGTGCGGGAGAATTCCCCACGAGATATTTTATAGAATCGAGATAAGCTTCGTCTGTCGGGGTTCCCTCTTAACGATGGACAATTTGGAGTGGACACTGTAGGGGGATTTGATGGGGACTGAAGACCACTTTTCACCGTATTGAGCCCCCTTTTCCTGCCCATCGGCAAGTCCTCGAGACGAAGGACACGATCCAAGATAATGGTTAGTCATTTCATTGGAGATGGAAGGGCCCAATAAAATCATTAAGGGTTTCCCGAAAAGAGTTTTTCGAAGGGGACGAGCCAAACGGCGGGCCTTTTAATCTTCATTAAAACTCTTCCGCCCCAGTGGTTTGAATTAAGATGGTGGGAAGTACTTGAAGAGGTATTGGTAGATTTGTGGATTTAACGCATACCACGCGGGAGAGTTTGACTCGTGCAAGATATGTTGTAGAAGAGTTTTTCTTTTAAAATGTTGTTATGGGTCTGACCAACAAAATATCAAAAATGGTATCAAAATTTTTGCTGGGAGAACTTTTGGCGGCCAAAAAACGTCGATTTTTTGGACATTTTCCCGTTTTTCACCTGTAGCTCGAAAACCAAGCATCCCAGAAAAAAACGTTTCAAATACAAAGTTGAAGAGCATGAAGTTCTGCGTCGAATGACCTCCTTACACATTAGAATCGGTTCAGCCGTGTAGCCACAATCAAGTGTCAAAAATTGCAAATTTTTCCATCTTGGCTGAAAAATCAACAACCCCTGCTCCTTAAGATGACTAATGCAAATGAATTGGCTCAAAATGTTGTTGAGCATCAAATTACGAGTAAAGGGAGCACCTGAAATTCAAAAACTCGCTCACTCCTAAGCTGAAATAAAAATAAATACCCGAAAGTAGTCGTAGCGCTAAAATCCTGCTAAACGGTTTCTCGTGCAGCCCCATTATGATGAGCTCAAAATCATTTACCTGATCAACTTTTTCTTTTTTATGGAAGCTTTTCCGCTTAGCAGGATTTTAGCGCTACTACGGAAACATTAGCGAATCCTATTTTTAGTTGGAAAAAATTGCCTATTTTTGACGCTTGATTGTGGGTAAACGGCTGGACCGATTCTAATGTGTAAGGAGGTCATTCGATGCAGAATTTTATGCTCTTCAACTTTGTATTCGGACGGTTTTCTCTGGGATGGTTGGTTTTCGAGTTATAGGGGAAAAACTGGAAAATGCCCGAAAAATTCGAGGTTTTTTGGGCGCCAAAAGTTCTCCCTGCAAAAATTTTGCTTCCATTTGATATGTTGTTGATCAGACAACACTTACAAAAAATAGAAGCTTCTACCACCATCTCTCGCAACCCTCTGGCGACTGGGCTTGTTGGGACTTTTGAACATTCGTGGGATGTTCTCATTCACTGCACGGGAAGATGAGCTGATTTGGTCCCACGATTTCCCGACTCGATTAAAATTATTCAAGAGTAGTCCCAGTTGATTGATTAGGTAGTTGTCACTTGGTGATTGTGTACTTTCACAGTTGATCAGTCTTGAAAGATCCCTTTTCTAATCTGAAATCCTTAGAGTTGAAGCGAGCAATCGACTTGAGAAATCACTGGGCTGAAAAGGCACCCCAGAGGGTCTTCAAACTGTGACGACTGGGATGAATAGTGCGGAGGGGGGGTGCGGCCAAGGGTGGTAACATTTCGAATTCGAAGGAATCAGAGGGTGCAGGGAACGAAAGAGGGGGTAGTAATTAACATTGGTCCCATTACTGTAATTAAAGTGCAAGAGTCTTGGAAGGGAAGTTAAGGCTATGGTGCCCTTGGTCTTTACTCTCCTTAGAAGTAAAAACAAAAGGGACATTCGCCTGTTTAGGAAAGCAGTTTCCTCCAGAAAGGGTTAAAGTTCCCGTCTTAGGGGCTATCCCTCCTCTGAAAGGGTTATTACATATTTCAGGACAATGAAGGGCAGCGACCTTAAAGGGCAGGACCTCCAAGGACCTTCGCCACCTTCGTCCATTATCCAAAAGCCCGTTTTACAAGACATTGTAGGGAATCATCGGTGTATTGTTTAAAGATTCATCTAACCCCTTTCCCCTCAAAAGCGATTCGTCCTCCCCTTTTCAACGCATTCATTGGAGATTATCGATCACGCACACCCTCCTTAAGGTTAAAGCCTGCAACGGACGTGGGAAGAGGTGAATTCAATTTATTAGGGACTATGTCTTCGACTTGAGGACGGTCCTTGTGGATGAAATTTTCCTGAAAATGTTCATTGCGTATCCCTGGAAAGTCATCATTTACGATTATCAAAAACATAATGCGGTGTACTGAGTTAAAACTTTCAGACAGTAACTGTTATATCCAGGGGCGGATAGGCGGTTTTGACCGGCCCTTCCCCCCAACCTCTCCAATGTACCTTCAGAGGAGGGGCTCTTCAGATTTTCGAAAAGCAAGCAAATGAATAGGAACGCGAAAACACTTTTATTACCTACTTTTAATATCTAGGTGAACCTAATACTTGGGTGAAAGGGAAAAATAACAGCGCCTTAGAAAAATAGAAAAAATAAAAGTTAGAAAAAATAGGTAGTTAGAAAAAAAGTTAGAAATAGAAAAAATAGTTAGAAAAGAAATATAAATAGAAAAAAATTAGAAATAGAAATAGAAGAATAAAAATAGAATAGAATTGAATAGAGTAGAAATAGAAAAAAGTTAGAAATAGAAAAAATAGTTAGAAAAAATAAAGTCGCGGCTGGATAGAGTCCAGGATGCGACCATCCAGGATACTATCGACCAATCAGGATCAGTCGTATAGAAATAGAATAGATCAGTCGAATAGATCAAGATCGAATAGAATCATCAATAGGTAGATCAGTCGAATAGAAATATAAATAGAAAAAAGTTAGTCGAATCAGTCTAATCATAGAAGTCATTCATATAGAATCATCAATAGATCAGTCGAATAGATCAAGATCGAGTAGAATCATCAATAGGTAGATCAGTCGAATAGAAATAGAAATTGAAAAAAGTTAGTCGAATCAGTCGAATAGAAGATGCTTTTGCACATTTCTTCTTCTAAGTACATTATCACAGCTTATCAACGATGAAAAAAGAAGGCTCGCAAGAGGAGCACCTGGCTGTAGCACTGGCTTTGGGCGTTTCTGGCCCTCCTCGCCACCTCCCCTCCACCACTTTTCGCTTATGTTACCCGCTTGTTCATATCTTTCAAATTCTAGTCTCAACCTCAGGCCCATGGTAAATTTATAGGTCTGGGCGTAATTTTTTAGTTGCCGCGATTAAAAAGTTGCCCGTGCGCAGGGCTGGATTCAAGGCTGAGTGATTGATTTCAACTTCCTCGAAGCGACTAGATATTTGAACGTGCGCGGGGGCCTTGACCTATTATGTATGTTTAAGTTTAATTAGAAAAAATGTGGAAAACATTTTGGAATTTGCCGTAAACAACCAAAGCCACTCGGCTCAGTGCTCCGGGCAGACGCTCCTGCTCGCAAGCCTTCAACACGAGATCCTCCAGGTTGCTGTCACACTGAGTTTGCCTCAGCCTTGTTTTGAGACTTGCGTACGATGATGAGGCCATGAGGTTGTACTGTTTTGACACCTTGTAGCACAAATTACGCATTTATTGCACTTGTCATCCACCCTGTAAGGAACAAAACCAACCAGACCGCCTTCTTTTGAGTCTGATTTTTCCCTTTTTGGTCTCGAGTAACCTTTTCCAGCCTCGACCTGCCTATCCGCCCCTGGTCATATAATCCTTCATTGAAGTTTCCAGCAATTGAGCTGAACATAATATGGTTCTTATTTTTGTTGCAGAAGCTGTCCTTCGTCAAACATTCCATTATTGAAAGGTATGAGAAATATTGCGTATTTACTTCAACGAAAACCCTGTCATTAGGATCAGGTGGGGTAAATGTAAACGTGGGGTAAATGAAAACCATTACCGGCCCTGAGGTAGATTGTGGAACTCAATTTCCAGTATACGATATCAACGCAACCTCGATGAGAGATGCGAGGGGAATCTTGCATTTTTTGAAATTTTATTGACCTTGTACAGCCCCTGATCTAAGTAAGGCCTTATTAGGGAACATGGGGTGGCCTTGTTTGGAGCACTGTGTACCCAAATAAGGCCATTTCACAAGTTTTCAAAAACGAAGAATTTTATATTATAAACTCCTTTTTATGGCATATAAAAAAATTAAAAAAAAAAAAATAATAATAAAAAATCGTGTAGTTTATCAATTTCTTCAAGTGTAATACACTTGGCATACTGTGCCAAGTTTCAACGTAATCGGTAGAGAAGTTAGGTCGAGAAAAATCGGCAAACTGTTAGGTGGCCTTATTAGGAGCAGGTACCTTATGGGATGATGTGATCATCAGACGATCATCACATCATCCAAAAATATACAGAACCGTAAAGCTGGGTTCACATGGCGTAAAAAAAAGCCGGGCGCGAGTGCGTTCGGCGATCTCATTGGAGAAAATCTGGGCGGGAAAACTGATCAGCCAATCAGATCGCCGAACGCACACGTTACGTACGAGTTTTTTACGCCATGTAAACCCAGCTTTAAGATTACAACTTCCTCAAAACTTTCCTCTGTTTTTTCCTAATTTACCAGCTATATCCACATTAACATCATTCGTCCACATCGGAAAATGCGATGTCCGAACGAAGAGCCGCAAACTCATTCTGATATTCACTCAACGGGTGTTTGATTAACATGTTGACGAAAGGGGAGAAAAGCTGGGAAGCTAGCGAGGGCATCTAAACATCCGACGCTTTCAGTATAGTAATCCGGAGGAGTGAAAAGGTCTACGAATTAAAGGGCGAAAGAGGAAACGAGTCGTGTTTGGCGAGGTGGCGAGTTTGGGATGATCCTAAAACAAATACGAGGGCTAATGGGAGAGTTGGCAACATGAACGGTGGACAGGGTGATTTAGCGTTTGAATTAGTGTTGAAGAGCTCTCATAAAGGAATTTTCTCTGCTACACTGAAAAGAGTTTTGATCGAAGATTAACGCGTGATTTTTTTTTTTTTTTTTTAACTACAAAACGTTCCTTTGCATCAATCAACACGTTACCTACGCCCTTGACTGTTTCGTAGCTGTCACTCAAACATCCCGAGGGTTGGAAAAAAATACTGGAGAGCACTTGAGCCTCCAACCCTCCTTTTGATGGCTAAGAAAAAAATCCCCTTGTTTTTCGCCTCCCCTACTTTTCCCCTTCTTTGTAGTCTGATGAGCAAACGAGTTCTTTTGAAGGTATCATGGCATCCTTACCGCCGTTAATAATTTCCCATGCAAGAATCTTCGAGGAACTTAGTGCCCTTGTCTTAGCATTCAACTGTTTATTATATTTTTCAAGTCAACAATTCATGACAGTAAGCTGTTGAAAGTAAAAAAATTTAAAGGGCACATTTAAAAAATTAAATAAAGTACACCAATTAGTGTTGCTGAATTCGTATTTGTCGTTTATCTACAGTGGGCGACGTCATCAAGTTCCACGAATGTGTTCGTCAAACCTAATTACACAAATTCTACTTGAACACGGCTTTACGTTCTTCTGAAAATTGTCCAAAAGAACAACACCTTCCTCATTACGTCGTTTTTTTTTCTGGATCTAATTCGACATATTGAGCCACTTAAACAAAATCCCGTCCTAACTTATAACGAGACAAGTTGGGAGAAAAACCCCCTTCAACGCGAGGAGCTCCACTTTTTTTCTCCTTGACATCACTTCAAATTTAATAAAATTATTCTGAGCAAACAGGTCGAGCAACGAGCTTAAAAAAATTCCGAGAACTCTTTCTTCCGTTGAATATCTTTCAAGTCTGGGAGTTATTAAGTGTGCAGTATAATTAAGAGAAACATTCCTTTTGTGGTTCTCTTGAGAGCTGTGATGTGAAACTTTTTTTCTAGTTTTGGTGAGCGGCTTTGTGATGAAATTATTATTAATTTACAAAATGCTATAATTTTCACATTAATTTCTTGTATAAACTCAGAATTAGTTCAGTCAATAAAAGTTATTTTACAGACTTAGACATTTTAACAAAAATATGCAGGTTAAAAATATAGTATATTTTTAACCTGCATACCTGTATTACAGTGTTTGGACTGATGTGGTACTCCAAGAAATGGATGATGTGCACATCCAAAATTACTTGGAAAACGGGACCTCATTTGACTCCTGGCCACTTTTTGACAGCAACACACTTTTGGAGCAACACTTTTTGCCCCATGAAACCGTCATAGATCTACCATACCTACCATAGATTACTAAAAATGTAGTTCAACTAAATCGCAAACTAAAAACTAATTACCTAGTTCTTAGTTTCACTTTTGAAACTAACTTTCAAACTAAATTAGTTTTTAGTTTCACAATTCAAACTAAAAACTAATTTAGTTTCAAGGTTTTAGTTCTTAGATCTAATCAAAACAAAAAACTATTTTTTTAGTAAACCAAAACTTTAGTTGTTATTCGTAGTTGTACTCTAACAATAACTTTCTGGAGAAACTTGTTGCCACTTCCAACAAATGGCAACACCCAGTGGCAACCAGTGGTAATGCCTAGTGGTTGCCACTGGGTGTTGTCATTTGTTGTCACTAGGAGTTACCTACCACTGGTTGCCACAGGGTGTTGCCACTTGTTGGGAGTGGCAATAAGTTTCTACAACAAGTTATTGTTACTTGATATATGTACAACTGAGAATAACATCTAAAGTTTTGGTTTACTAAAAAAATAGTTTTTAGTTTTTATTGGCACTAAGAACTAAAACTATTAGTTTTAGTTTCATTCTGAAACTAACTTTGAAACGAAATTAGTTTTTATTTTCGCAATTCAAACTAAAACTAATTTAGTTTGAAATTTAGTTTGAACAATGAAACTAAAACTAATAGTTTTAGTTCTTTAGTTAGTGAAAACAAACTAATTTAGTTTCAGTTTCAGTTTTTAGTTTCTGCTCAACACTGCCTCGGTGGAATTGGATCATACTGGTACCCCCAAAAATGGATTCTACGTCCAAAAATACGTTGAAGACAACATCCCACTCGAAATCATGCATACGAAAACCGACGAAAATCCCTCTTGTAGTCCCATTTTAGCCCCGCGAAATTTGTGTCCGCAAGGTTTCCATAATTTATATTAAATTGAAAATAGAACCGAGTAGGTTTTTTTTTTTTTTTTTTTTAGCCTCGCTTCGCTTTTAACTCAGTACCTATCAATGCAATGATTATTTATTTCTAACTTGCTCACTTCATGGTAGGATTTTCTTCGACCTACCTTCCACACTTTTTCTATCAATGTGATATACTTTTATTTTATGTTCATTAGTAGTTATTTTATTTTATTTATCTTTCTTTTTTTTTGTTATTGCATGTTCGTGGGGAAAAAGGGTTCCCTCCTCCCATTATTATGTTTTCATTTTAATGGGAACCGCATCTCGACTAAAATTTTTTTCTGATAGAGCTTCATAATTTGTAGTGGTAGTAAGTTTTGGGCTCCTGCAGACTAATTCAAATTTCCAGGGACACTTACGAAATTTCAATTTTGAATTAGAGTCGGGAATGTGTATCCTGGCGGGGGGGGGGGGGGGGGGCTCTCTCATTGGTTGTTCGTCGTCGGGGAAAGGCTTTTGTTCATAATAACATTTTGAATTATATTGACGTCTGGGATATGATGCGAACTTTATTTTGTGATTTTTTTCGAAATCAACTTTTTGGAGTGATGGGGTTTTTTCCCCTTTACACACATTAAACGTTTCATGACAACATTTGAGGCGGATCAAAACTGTCGACATCGTTGCCAAAGCGTAAGTGAATAATACCGAGAACGATAAGCCACCAAAATGATGATGTTGGTCACGTTGAGGGTGATTTTCATCATTGAATATTTCAAGGCTCCAGCTGATCAGCTCGTCCTCAGGGGATGCTATGGGATGTCTTGAAAGCCGCAAGGAGCCCTTCCCGTTCCGCAAGTACCCTCCACATATTCTGTCTGTAATTACAGTTCCCCTCCTTGCGGTGCATTGTGCGACGTGGTGGGGTGTGGGGAGAGCCATAGGATTACAGAAGGAAAGGCCTGACGTCGTTAGGTCTGCGAGTCCTAAGATGAACCAAATATTTGGTGGGCGCGCAAACCGCGTAGAGGCTTCTGGCCCTTTTCAACCCTCTTGGAAGGGGGAGAAAGACCGCAGCTTGAGCATCCTCGTGGAGAAAGGCAACTGTTTAATTATTGTGCGCCTTTGACCGGATTTAATAATTACTAATTGCCAGAAATGGTGTGTGGTGGAAATATGGGGGAGAACTCGAGCACCGCAGCCCTGGGGGTAGCTTGCCTTCCTTCGTCCAAGAACAAACAACTTCGGCCTTGTACGCACACATATCTCGACCTAATTCCACCCTTTGATCTCTGATCCCCCCGGGGCTATTACTCCCAACCCACAACAAACACCCCTTTCATCGCCCTCGGTTCTCAAATAGGTACTCTAATATTTCTTCCCGCACTCAGTACATAATGATAAATTAACATTTGAATTAACAGGAGTTTGAATGAAGTATCAATTTGAAGTTGGTTGATCAAAGGATGCCTGATCAACGGGCTCTCCTGATATCTCCTGATGCGCGAAGTCGGAAATAGAGTGCGACTGCTAACAAAACGAAAACAATTAATGCAACTGCGTTATGTGGTTTTAGCATGGTACATTCTATGTGCCCAAAACCTTTAGTCTGGAAGGGAGACGCTGGAATGTCATGTTTATATATTACGTAATACATAAATTAACGTCAGGCCACTAGTTAGGCGTCCTCACCTGTTGTACGTTAGGCCACTTGTTCGACCTTCGGAGTTTTGGTTTGTTATTCTTGGAATAATACACCTATGTAATCGCGATGGAGGTCGACGACTCCGATCGGCCTCAAAATTTGACATTATCCGCTTCAAGAGGTCTAGATTCCAAAACCGAAATGTCCGTCCGCCGTCCGGGCCGTTTTGGGTAGTGGGAATTTTTTTTTAAAATCTCTAATTTTGACAGTTTACTTGGTTTACCATTTAGTTGTGCCCGCAAGGTTTTCAGCCCGATCGCCCAAACCCGTGGGGCGCTATGGGGCTATAATGGGCCTACGGGAGGTTTTTTTTTATTTTTTTTAAGGCTTTCGGCTATGGGATCGAGTTAGGCGTCGTTTTCGAAGTATTTTTGGACGAACAATACTTTTTTTGGGGTCCCGATCTCACTGTGGCGATCTATAGAGCTTTCATGGGGCTAAAAATGGGATTTTTGAAGGATCCCAGGAGGTTAAATTTTTTTCGAGTAAAAATAAAGAATTAAAAAAAAAAAATCCAAATTTTTTTTCATTGACCAGAATTAAATTTTTTTAATTTTAAACCAAAAGGAGGGGGGGGGATTAAATTAACTAACCAAAAACAAGGAATAAATAAATTCTTTTCAACTGGTGGTTGTAATCCCGTTTGATGAGGTTAATCATACAAAAAAAAATAAATAAATAAAAAAAAATAAATAAATAAATAAAAATGATAAAAACAATAATAAATCCCATCCTCTCATGTAAATGGAGGTCGGGTTTAAAACTTTCACGTATGTATATTGTCCAGTTTCCAGTCTACTCTCATTGAAGGGTCCCGGGGAAAAATTAATTTCTTTTAAGTTAACTGAGTCCCTTTTGGTTTATTATTCTTGGAATAATACACCTATGTTTTCGCGACGGGGGTCGACGACTCCGATCGGCCTCAAAATTTGACATTATCCGTTTCAAGTGGTCTAGATTCCAAAACCGAAATGTCCGTCCGCCGTACGCCGTCCGCCGTCCAGGCCGTTTTGGGCAGTAGGAATTTTTAAAAAAATCTGAAATTTAGACAAAATACTCGGTTTACCATCTAGTTGTGCCCGCAAGGTTTTCAGCCCGATCGCCCAAACCCGTGGGGCGCTATGGGGCTAAAATGGGGCTACAGAAGGTGGTTTTTGAAGGCTTTTGGCTATGGGATCGAGTCAGGTGTCGTTTTCGAAGTATTTTTGGACGTAGAATCCATTTTTTGGGGTCCCGCAGCGATCCGATTTCACTGTTGCGATCTTAAGGGCTTTCATGGGGCTAAAAATGGGATTTTTGAAGGATCCCAGGAGGTTAAATATTTTTCGAGTAAAGAATAAAGAATTTTTGAAAAAACAATTTTTTTCGAAAAAAAAGTCCAAAAAAAAAAGATTTATTGAAAAAAAAAAACCAAAAAAATTTTTTTTTCCAACAGTTTTTCTTTTGACACAGAAATAATTTTTGCGCAACTAACCTATATCAAAGAATAATAAACCCTTGTGTAAAATTTGCAGCGTTTTTCTTAAAACTATGAAAACTCAATTTGAAAGTTTTAAACTCGATTGTGATTAGCAAGATGTAAATAAAAATTTGATATAATGCATATTATGCCCAATAATTGAAGTGTTCAAAATTTTAACACGATTATTACACTACCCACGTAATTGTTGAAAAAATCAAAACTGAGCCCCCCGTCCTGATTTAGTCGATCAAATATCTATAAATTTCATAGTATGCTTTGCGCTGAATCGTCTACTTAAATAATGAGGTTTCTAGCAATTTTGACGAGATCCCGGGTAGTTTCTGTCCGAAAACCTCGGATTCATATTTTGCGACACCCTCACACAGAACTACCCCACAGCTTTCCTCTATTGGCTCATCTTCTTCCTAATTCCATTGTATGATCTCAAAATTGTTTTCTATTATGAGCCGCCTATAAAAATCCGTATCCGTCGGACGAGTGTTGTAAATCAGATTTCTCTCACTTGGCAGAGGAAAAAACTGTCAAAAATCCGAAAAAAAAAAGAAAATTTGTGTAACGCGTTTGTGTAATTGGCAAGGGAGGCCTCCCGTCTTAGTGCATTTCAATAATCACTCTCCAGCGACGGCGTTTCCCTCTTTGGATCTGAAGTTGGATAAAGATAGGGGGAGAGAGACTTGAAGGGGAAAAGGGGTTGGGATTTTTATTTTGGCCACCCCTTTTTGACTTGTGGTGCCAGCCTTCAGATCAACCCCTCTGCGTTCATTTAACTTCACTTTCGATTTACAACTACGGATGCCGAAAAGGGATTGAGAGGTTTTTTTTTCGTACAAATGTGCAGGAAACATCTAATGAAAACGTCCGATTTTTTTTTTTTTTTTTTTTTTTTTTTTTCACCGACTGAAAGGAGCTTTGAAACAAACCTGCTCACAGAAACGGCTTCCAACGTTACGAATAACGTCAGGATTTTGATTTCACGAAAGACAGGTATCAGGGAAAATTATTGCCCGTCATTTCAAATTACGGCACCATAACGAGCCGAAACATTTCCAATTAAGACCCAAGGAGGGATCGTTTGGGGCAATGATTCAAATGGACCCAGTCGGCTGATCCCCTTACGACCTGAACACCGGGGTCCGCCAGACAAGACTCCCTCGCCCACAAGGGTTTTGGTATCTCGGAGAAATCCTTCCTTTGATAAACGTTGGTCCAGACTTAAGGATCTCATTAAGAAACCTATTTGTCAAATTAATTGCTCCTAGGGTCGGATCGGAAGCAATCTGGAGGGGAAAACGGGGAGTGGGCTATTGTCTACTGCAGAAATTCTCCACTCGAGAAATTTCAACCGTCGCGGAGAAATTCATCTTTTCGGAATGGCAGGTGTAAATTAATTAGTAAGGAACGGATTCTTAGGTTTTTACCTATTTACACCTAAAAAAACCTAATTCTTCCCATTACACCTAAACCCCTAAATTTCTAGGTTTTTTACCTAATCGACCTTTTATTCCGTCTAGTTCGTAAACTTCAAGAGCTCAGCCGTACAAGGGACAAGGTGTTCGCTGTGTCAACCTGAACCTGACCTTTCCTCGAGATGTGCTCTGTATCTTTCGTTTTGCCATTCATTCTTGCCATTCTCCCCTCTTGTTTACCGTTTTATCGTCAGTATTTAACTGTTTGTGACGCCGACAATATGCCTAAATCTAAAGCGCAAAAATATCGGGCCTGGAAAATTAAGGAGGTTGTTGGAAAATTTGAAGAAGATGAGGCCGCCTCTATACAAAGAGCTAAACTGGCCTTGAATAGTAGTACCATAGTGTCAGCTCTCGCCTTCATCAGCGCTCACTTCTCTGAGCTTCCTCGTATGATCGCGCAGCTGGAGTCCTCAACCATCCAATGACGCAGTAGCCATCATAAATTCGCTGCAGGAGAAGAAAATACCTGGGAATACGGGAGAAGCGGTTCAGTCCAAGAAGAAGTACTTCACCGGAATCCAGGCTTTGCAAAGATGAAATTGGTTTCCACTACCCTCCTAGGATAAAGTCGTTGCACCGAAGATTTGGTTCCTTGGGGTCCTGCTGAAATCACCTCACTGAAATTCGCTCCCATCAGAAAGAACATTCTCAGCCTACAAGACTATTCTTCGAGACAACCGTCAGCGCTTCTCCACAGAAAATCTCGAGAAATATGTCGTCGTTTACTTCAACCAGCCCAAATCGGCAGATAAAGCAAGACAATCATTGTCTAATTAATTAACCTAATTTTTGAATTTTTGTAATAATTTGAATTTCATTTTGCGTTAAAAAATAAAAAGAACTATATTTACACAATACATGTAGCATTTACACAATTATTGCTTTATTTTACGACTGTTCACTGATTCCTACATCAACAAATGAAAATTATTTTGCACCTAAAAAAACCTAATTTGACATTTTGAAAAAAAAAAAAAAAAAAAAAAAAAACCAAAAAAACCTAATTAATGTCCACGCAAAACCTAAAACAGTGTAATTTTTTACCTAAAAATCCGCTCCCTATTAATTAGGTTAGATACTTTTTCATCTGTCGGCGCTACATTGGAGATAGGAAGCGGTAGGAATCAACTTTTCATAGAAAATCTGAATCAACAGTCATCCCCTGGAGCTACTTTATTATGTCTCCTATGTCAGCCAATCCCGAACTTTTCTCCCCCGGCCTCACAGCCAACAAGTCGATTATCACATTATGAACAGGTTTTGTTTATTATTCATGAAATAATACACCAATGTATACGTGTCGAATTGTCATTTTTTGTTCCAAGATGGCATTTTACGTTTCAAAAACGATGTGAGGTAGGTGCACCAAAGAAGGCCACCTTAGGTTTTGAGGCCTGTCAACTTGAAACTAGACATACAGTTGGGCTCCATATTGAACTGGACAAAAACCTTTTTTCTGATTTTTCGAAATATTTTGAGTGATTTTATACTAAAATTTCGAAAAGTTAGTAACGCCACTCACCCCCAACTCGCGAACCCCGATCAACTCGAAAGTTTGGACTCGACCGGAAAAAACGGGGCTCAGATTCGGATTCAGCACCCCCAAAAAAACAAAAGAGTTTAATGGTTTTCCGCGGCGCCTGATGGTGACTTTCTTTTTCCAAACCTGTGTAATTATTGTGCAAATCCGTTGAGTTGTAGAATCGTGATCAGGAAGGAGTGGAGCACTGGATTAATGCAGGAAATTCTCCACATTATCAACTAGAGATTTGTTCTTAAATGAATCTAAAAATATTCCAGAATAGTTCTGAATTCATGTAATTATTTATTGTTAATATATTGCTTAATAATATCACGTTCTTACTTCAATAAAAGATCTACCACTTCAAACCGGTTTGCAGCCCTTTCATAGGTTGTAGCATGGAACAGCCCCTAACTTTGGCCCCTAACTGTTCTCTAACTGTGACCTCCTGTGATTTAACTGCCCAAAACCGTCCAGGAGGGAGAACATAATGTATAAATGAACGTGAGGCCACTGGTTCGGCATCCTCACTTGTCTAATGGGGTTATCACACTGTCAGAAACTCCCCGACGGCCGACGAGTGGCGATTTACGTTGAAATCATACGCAAAGACCGGGGGGGGGGGGGGGGGGGGGGGGCGAGCCGCCGGGTAGACGACAACCTCTCCCTCCCTCAGCTATGAACGCCGGACGTCGGGGACCACGTCGTGCAGTACGAACTGCTCTCACGGCCCGACGGATCGCGAGACGTCCGGCGTTCATAGCTGAGGGAGGGAGAGGTTGTCGTCTACCCGGCGGCTCGGCCCTTCCCCCCGCCGGTCTTTGCCTATGATTTCAACGTAAATCGCCACTCGTCGGCCGTCGGGGAGTATCCGACAGTGTGATAACCCCATTAATGTTAGGCCACTAGTTCGGCATCCTCACTTGTCTTACTGTTAGGCCTCTAGTTTGGCGTCCTCACTTGTCTTACCGTTAGGCCACTAGTTTGGCGTCGAACAAGCTTCCCGATACTGAATAACAGCTCATCGCAAAACCTCCGTGTTCCGCTCGCGCTGTACCCACGAGATGCGAATCATAAGCAAGCACCAAATCTCCAACGCCCTGAGGTTCAAGGTCCGGTTCAGGTACGCTCAGGTTCTCAGCCCTTTAGAGCAAACAGCAATAGACCGCGCGGTGTCAAATTTCAAGTGCTTGCCGCATAACAGGGCCGCAGACATTGCATAGTCATTTTTGGTCACAATAATTGTACGCCATAAACTATAAATTTATGAGAATTATTCTCATAAATTCATAGTTTATGGCGTACCCCGAGAGAAACAAGAATTTCCTGGTAGCTGCCTTTTCGTTAACGTGGTTTCGGCTTTGCTGGAAGCGGGATGGATAAACGTATTATGCCAGGTTATTCAAATCATTCTTGCTCTTCCGTTCAGCGAAATCCCATTAGTATCTTAAGAGGGAAGGAAACCCCCTCGGAGATGGTCATATCGATCCACATTTCGAGGACAGTTAATTGCCTTTACAAGAACTTACGAAGAATAGGTGGCTGCGGGAGGGGTTGTGGGGGCTGAGAGGGCTGAGGAACATCTTATCCGGGTTATAGGCCGGGTATGGAGAGATCCCCTTCGAGCGCATCAAATATTCAAAACTGATACCCAAACATCCTCCCTCCCTCTCCATGTGATTAGCTGTAGGCTCTTTTGGAAGACGTCGGGAGATAAATTAGAAAAAACAACCGACTTAAGAGAACCCCCAAACACCTGAGCCTCCCTCTTCTTAGCGGTCTAATGCTTTTTTGAATACCAACCAAACTTCCTTAAAAAAAGATGGCATTGAACATACAAACTGGTTATTTCGAATGAATAGATTGAGTCATAATGGCACAAACTCTATCAGGTTTCTGTTTATACAATGTTTAGTATGTCATAGTAAAAATGAAGAAGAAGTAGAAGTAGAAAGCATGCAATTATTGAAGCCATAGTATTTAATATTAGTGTGTATTAATGAAAGACTGAAATCTGAGAATGTGGCTCTTGCGAATGAGCGAGTTCGATTAGTGAGAAAAAAGAAGCCTCCCTTTCAAGCACCAAGCCAAAAAATGAAGCTTTCGTCGGATCCACAGAGTAACAGAGAGCAAAGGTTTTGGTCGGATCAAAAGTTTCCGAATTCCAAAATCAGAGTTAAGTACGGTCAGAATACAAGTGCCAGACGTAGATCGTGTAGCAGCTGATGCCCGTAACATTTTGGCGTGTGTGATGGAAATAACATGGGGTAATTTTTTCAAACCGGGGACGAAAAACGGGGGTTTTCCGACGGCTTTATGCTAGTTCTCAGCTCAGTGTTTGCGAAGAAAAGTTCTGGGATGCCTCTGAAATACCTCCTGACGAATCAGTTCGATCGGTGGCGACAGCCCAAGCCTTTGGGAATGGGCAAGGATTTTTTTCGGTGCCAATGCACCACGAAATCAACCTCGAATAGATGTAAGTGTTTGAAGAATAAAGCTCTTTGCAACTCGAAATTCCATCAAAGCAACCCATGCTTAAATAAGTGATCTCACAATTAGGAATGAAAACGTGTCTGAATGGTTTTTTGTTATCGATAGATGGCGTCCAAATAATTCTGAAAATGGGTCTGAAAAACACAAACTGCAAGTTCGTACGAATTTATGAAATTTATGGAAAAATTGCAATTTGAATTTTGGCGGAAACCCGAAGTCAGTTCCTATTGTTCGACGAGTTGGCCAACATTAAAAAACTAAAAACTGAAGGCTCGGTCACATCGAATAAGTTAATTTATATCACGACAAAGTTGAGTAAATTTGCACGTTTACATTCACAACAAAGCGAACCCGGCCATTTTCGCGTTACTCCAGTGTCACTAGTGCCAACCACCAAGAAAATCAAGAAAAACGCTGCAAATTTTACACAAGGGTTTATTATTCTTTGATATAGGTTCGTTACGCAAAAATTATTTCTGTGTCAAAAGAAAGAATGTTGAAAAAAAATTTTGGATTTTTTTTTTCAAAAAAAATTTTTTTTTTAAATTTAAAAAAAAAATGTTTTTTTTTCAAAAATTCTTTATTCTTTACTCGAAAAATATTTAACCTCCTGGGATCCTTCAAAAATCCCATTTTTAGCCCCATGAAAGCCCTATAGATCGCAACAGTGAAATCGGATCGCTGCGGGACCCCAAAAAATGGATTCTACGTCCAAAAATACTTCGAAAACGACACCTGACTCGATCCCATAGCCAAAAGCCTTCAAAAACCACTTTCTGTAGCCCCATTTTAGCCCCATAGCGCCCCACGGGTTTGGGCGATCGGGCTGAAAACCTTGCGGGCACAACTAGATGGTTAACCGAGTATTTTGTCAAAATTTCAGATTTAAAAAAAAATTCCTACTGCCCAAAACGGCCCGGACGGCGGACGGACATTTCGGATTGAGAATGTAGACCTCTTGAAAAGGATAATGTCAAATTTTGAGGGCGATCGGAGTCGTCGACCCCCGTCGCGAAAACATAGGTGTATTATTCCAAGAATAATAAACCAAAATGGGAAAATCGACCTGCACTCTGGTGTCTTTGATTGGAAACTGGAACGTGACGTCACCTACACCGGTTTTTGGATTGGCCAGAACAACTTAAGATGATTATAAACTACGTGAAAGACTTTTTGTCACAAAAATGATGAATTTTTCCCTTTTTGACTTCTAACAACATGGTACAGGATGATTTAACCCGAAATTCGAGTGCATTTCCATTCCTAATTGTTGTATTTGTTTATGTGTTCTACACGTTGACGATTCTACACTTTAACGACTGGTGTTCCGTTATTTTACATAATAACTAGTTACTTCATGTATTCCCTAGGGAAAGCATGTGCAAAACTTTGAATTATACACTCTAACTGAACCCGCTCGTTATTTCATGTACTAACTGAATTTCACACAGCTATAAATATGTATAATACTTAATGTACACTAATTATAATTATTATACTCGCAAAAATATTCAACATAATAATATTATGCAATATTATTGCAAGTGCATGATATCTAAGGTTTCCTTAGATAACGTAATATTGATAAGAATTCCCTTTATGGTTAGTACCTAGTAGTTATCTATGTAGATTTTTTTTTTTTTTTTTCCTAATAATTGAAACTATAGCAACATCAGCTACTTCTTTTTTTTTCTTCATATATCTTTCAATTTTTGACCTTGGTTCTCGCGGTTCACCTACAAAGAGCATGCGGACCACACATGTTGAACAGTCGAGTAGAACCTTAGAATCCAGCCCTGAAAGATGTTCGGACTGGACTGAATCATCGCACTTTGGTATTAAACAGAGGAAGTTGTTACCGAAAGAATCAGATTCCGCCTTCCGTCCAAATAGAGGGGGGGTGTGAGGTTCAAAGCAATAAATCCAGCGGTTGCAGAGGTGAGGCAGATATCTTGCAACCAAGTTGGCCACCCTCTTCCAACTGGGGAGCCGTAGCCGGTGTTTGAGAAGCTTCAAGGAAGGGAAACCTCCCAGTGGAGGGGCCTCGGGTTTTGCTGATAAGGACAAAACTCAATAACCAACTTTAAGGCGAGATAAGGCCTTTCTCGTCTGCCGCCTTCCCAAGGTCGAAGACAAGCCCCCCAACTTCCTCGGTGAACTGCTGTTAGACGTCGCTTTCCATTCTTCAGCCGGGAGGCAGCCACGATAATCGACCGACGATAATCCTCGGCTTATAATAAAATAACAAACCTGAGCGCAAAACTCAGTTTTGTCGTCTTTACAAGTCCGTTTACAATAACGTGCCAAAAACACTATGCAGCCTTCGTGCACTTATCTTGGCGTGTTTATTCAAGGTCAGGCATTTTCAGTCAGCAGGACCAGCTCGTCATGTAATCTCATTGTACTAAACTGCGTCTTCCGAGTCTTGGTAGGATCTCATCTCTGAGGCTGCATTGAGCAACTGTCTGCTTGGAAAACGACTTATCTTTGTTCAGCCGCAGTTTCAACTCCCCAGACTACATAATGAGGACGGAACTTGTAAACCACGTCAAATTTCTTGTCTAGGCTATGACAGGTTGGAGGCGATGACAGCGGAGAGACTCACGAGGATCTGATAGCCATTTCTACAAGTTTCACGGTGTAGTGACTGAAGGGTAAATGAGTAGACTTGGCTTTCTACTGATGAACTGCGTATAATTGTGGGCCCCTTGGCCTCTTTTATAGTAACGTGGTTACATAAATTGGATAGAGGTTACTTAGACGTTGAGGGGACACATTCCCACTACGCCTTATCTGCCTGGAGGTCCAAGGGGCACTACACACGGATTCAAAATTCAATTAGACCCAGCAATTAAGCATGAACGCTGAAATCCTGGACTCCCTTCAGATCTGCTGATTGGGATCAGGCCCTCAAATCCTTCAAGAGTGTCTAGGTCATGGAGTCTGAGGACCTGTAATGCGCATGCGCGTGGACTTGAACAGCATCCTCACTTTCTTTTGTTAGCTCCTGAAAAAGTGCCCGGCCCGAAATGCCGCTTGCTTGCTCTTCCTAACCTCCTCATCCTTTTCTGTGTGGGTCCGCTGACCATGTTGCTCTGTGCGGTTTAAATAAAACAAAATTAAATTTAATAGTGTGAGTCCGCTAACTATATCGACCGTATACCTGCAAAACCTCGTAAGTCAGATTTTTCGCCAAAGTAAGGTTTTGAGCTTTCTGGGTAAATTTGAGGCTCTAGAATGTTCCTACGAAGTTTGGTTTTGATCCGCTGAGAAATGTCTTCTCTGTGTTCGTTTGTAATAACCTGCAAGTCCGAAAGGCTCCAGAACGTTGTAAAAACTTGTAAGTCTCAGCCTCTGCCGCCTCTCCAATGTTTTCTATTTTTATCGGTAAGTTTTGTACATTTTTCATCAGTAACGTAGTTATACGTTACACATAATAATTGACGTGCTGAAGTAGTTATTTCCTTATATATTATTTAAGGATTTTCGTAGTTTTTTAAATTCGCCCTCTTTCCTTTATTTGGCTCCTTTCGTACTGTCGACTGTTGGCTCTTTTGTCTAGCTCACTAATGACCAATGGCAGGGATTGGCTCTTTTGAAATTTGGCTCTTTTGACACTTTTGTTGTTGGCTCTTTTCGCAATCTTCCTTCTGGACAGCCTCCACCCTGTGCTTGGCATGTTTCAAGGAGTCAGCTCATATCTGTATCATAGCAGGGTTGCGTCAATGGTCATGACCACTGGCGGCGTGTGGTCTTTTAAACGACAAAGGCCCGACAATATTTGCCATCAGCATACTTCAGACTCTTGATGTTTTGTCTGCTTCCTTGCAAATGTGGCTCTTGCTTTAAGCCCAACGTTCATGACATTTATACGTTTATCGTATTCATGATGCAGGCAGGGAATATTGGTGCCTTGCTCCGTAATTAAATAATGTCTTGCCCCGAAGTACCTGGAGGATATTAGATCTATTTAGAAACAAACACGAGAAAATGATGACGGGGAAGGGGTTGAACCCCTCGAGGCAATGTTTTACAACGACTCGCTCATAAACCCGCGCTTGATGAAGGAAGGAATAATGGAATGCCGAGGCCCCGCGGTGGTTGAGGGACATGTCAGCGAGGGGAGGGGGTTCGGAGGGAAAACTGTTTTAAGCTAAATAGTCGTTCGTTATGAGGCAGAGGGGGATGTCTAATAAGGAGAAAAGGTCTCTAATGAACCGCACAGTGGGAAGGAACCTTCGGGCGGGTTTCCCTCAAGACTTGAGTGCCTTCCAGTGTGTGTTTGCGTAGGGCCCATCCTTACCGCAATCCCCTGCTCTGCTCCCAAACCCTGCGATGCCCTATTAGGTAAATTACAGTTTGACATCGCGTATGCTCCTTCGTCGAGGACCCCAGGAAAGGAATAATTACGTGCGCCCTCTTCGTCGTCCCTGGCAACGAGTTTAACCTAAACGTCAAGTTTTATTAGATCAATTACTTGGTTGATGTACCACTCCCTCCTTCACATTTACCTCCACGTCATGTAAAACATATCTCATAACACTAATCGTGAAGACACACCAGCTGCGCAAATAAAAGTTGGAGTAAATTGGAGGAATAAAACTTCCAGAGAGTTGAGCTGGGTTGTTGCCGAGCCCGCTGGATCTGTGCACCACACACAGCCAGGATTGTCGACAAGCGCCAGTCGGTGGAGGTTTACCCCATAAAGGTTGAACAGATGCTCCAGAGAAAAGCCTCCACTCCCTCACTTGTCACCGGTGGCAGGAGGTGGAGCCAGGCAGAAGCCACTGTGGCTCGTGTGGTGGCGCTCTCTGGTGGCCTAGTTAAGACAAGTAAGGACGCTGAACTAGTGGCCTAACGTTAAGACAAGTGAGGATGCTGAACTAGTGGCCTAACGGTAAGACAAGTAAGGACGCCGAACTAGTGGCCTAACAGTAAGACAGGTGAGGATGCTGAACTAGTGTTCTAACGGTAAGACAGGTGAGGACGCCAAACTAGTGGCCTAACGTTAAGACAAGTGAGGATGCTGAACAAGTGGCCTAACAGTAAGACTGGTGAGGACGCCGAACTAGTGGCCTAACGGTAAGACAAGTGAGGATGCTGAACTAGTGGCCTAATGGTTAGACAAGTGAGGGTGCCGAACTAGTGTCCTAACGTTAAGACAAGTAAGGACGGTGAACTAGTGGCCTAACGTTATGACAAGTGAGGATGCCGAACTAGTGGCCTAACTTATATTTATATATTTCGTAATCTCTATATATAATATAATTTCTATATAATTTTTCTTAGGGCCGCACAGTGGGCTAGATCGCATAATTAGGTGGAAAAAACTCAAAATAAGTATCGTATTGGCTAAAAATCGCTTTTTCAATGTATTTTCAAGTACTGAGTCGATTTAGACTGCCCTCCAGGCGCGGATTCAAGGGGGGGGGGGGGGGGTCACGGGGGTCATGACCCCCCCCAAACCAGGTAGAATTTTGAAAATTTTTATTATTTATTTATTTCATATTTTTCTATTATCAAATATTTTGTGCACTTACGAAGTTTGTAAGCAACCCCTTGGGTTAAGCTATGATTAGGTGACAACTAAAAAAATTATGAAATAGAATATCTCAAAAGCAATTAAATGGTCATTTTAAAGCGTCACGAAAATAGAAACCTATAAATATTCGACTGGTAAAAACAAACAATCAAACATAGTATTCGTAATTGAATAATTTCATTGACACTTAAAAATTAAATTTCTGATTATAAATTCAATGGAACATGCTAAAAAAATGTGAACAATTCGGTTATAAAGTATTCGACTGATTTGACTAAATACGTTATTGCACCTAAAATTTTAGATTTGGACAGATTTGGCCACTCGATTCTTTTTATTTTGCTTTATATACATCAATTTTGTGTAAATATTTACCATGATGCATCCTTAGAATTGAAACTATCTTTCCTCGTTAATAGAAGAACTACAATTCCTGACTAAATGGACCAATGGTTCGAAAAACTGTAAACAAAAACAAGTGTTAACATTTTTAAACAATTCGATAACGAAACTTAGTTTCGTTTTAGTCGTTGACCGTCAACGTGGCCAAATCAAAAGTAGCTCGCGATGCAGGAGCGGAAAACAAATCAACACGGACCACGGACACAAACACCAACAACGCACACCAACGTGATAGGCATACTTATTCAGATTATATTTTAACATCCCTTTAGTCATGGCAGACATAAACGGTGCAAAAGCTTTATTTTTACATAAAAATTATGTACAACGTAAAAAACTATTTTTTTGGCAGGAAGCCTTCCGAAAGACAAATAAAATCATGTTATGTCCAAGCGAAAAGACCAATTTTGTCATGTAAAAAGGTCGTTTGGTACCTACTTCTCTGACGTCATTCGAAATTGCTGCGCTCTGTTGCAAATCAAATGTTGACTACCGGTTAGGGATGTCCATACCGTTAAAAGCATCGATTTATTGATCATCGTTTCAGTAGTTCGATATATATTTGAGTTATATATATATTGATTTTACCCTGTGACCCCCCCCCCCCCCCCCGAATAAAAGTTCTAGATCCGCGCCTGCTGCCCTCCACTTGATAAAGTTAACATTAAATGTTTCATTAAATTTTAATGAATTATACTCGTTTATGTGTCAAAAATTGTCATAAGATATGAGATATTTCAAGAAACTCGACATCAACATCATTACGCCTTATCGCGGGGTGCTAACGGCCCGTTTTTTTTTTCATATTTCTCGAATAGAACTCGAGTAGATCACATAATATGTGATAATATTATTCAAGGAGCGCAAAACCTGCAATTACCTGCGATTTTAGTAATACTATTTTAAAGCTAATAATTAGCTTTAAAATAGTATTAAAATAATTATTATTAAAATAGTAACTATGAAAAAGTCGATTAAATTATTTAATCGACTTTTTCATAGTTTTTTTAGCAGGAACAGCAAAAAAATTGAAATTAATCAAATGTCGACTTTGAAGGATGTTAGTGTGGTGTTTGCCGACGGTGCAGAGGTCTAATCCAATGAGGTGGTTAGGGTGAGAAATGACTCCTCTGCTGAGTACTAAATCACTCTGGGCTGTAGATGAGCTTAGTTGCTCGAAACCGGTCCCCACGCTACAATTGTTTATTCCAATAAACAATTTAGTACTCAGCAGAGGAGTCATTTCTCACCCTAACCACCTCATTGAAGGATGTTTTCTACCTACCTTAGGTGGAACTCTCCATCATCAAATTAATTCTGAAGAGCAACTGGACACCACAGCAGACAAACACATTATGAAGTGAGAAAAGAGATAAATCGAGTATTCAGATAGTTTCACGCCTCTCGGTGTAAACATTGGCCCCCCCCCCCCCCCTCCCTTCCAGGGCAGAGTTCGCAAACAAAACCTCTATGAAACCCACCTATTAGAATCGCATTCTGGTAACTTTCAAAATGGGGGTTTTTTTCCACCTAATTATGCGATCTAGCCCACTGTGGGCCGGTTTTTGAAACCTTACGTACATGCCACAGAAAAATTACGAGTTGTCAGGTTGCTACCTGCGGGCATTTGCATGGGTGATGGACGGGATTTTGATATTTCGTGTGAAGCACGGGTGTGACACGTGACACGTCAACAAGCGTTGGTACTTGGAAAAATCATGAGTTGATGGGTTGCTACGGGTGTTCTAAGTGATGCATTGTTGATAGAGGGTTTGGCGGAATAACGAATTTCTCTCTTGCTCATCCCAGATCGCTAAAATTTTGTACGGGTACAACTTCTTGAGGATCAATTCAAGTATAAACCTACGTGGACAGGTAATTTAACCCTCTCCTATTCGAGATAGTGAGTGAGAGTGAGAAGGTTTATTTGTAAAGGCCTTCGGCGATACAAAGTCGATTCGAGATAGTTAGATACTTCACAACCAGAAACGGGTCAACAAGGTTGGACGGGTTGGACGTGCTTGCTTTCCGAGTGAAGGATGGACGTATTTTTGAACGGGAATTTGAAATTTGATATTTCGTGCGCAGCACGGGTGTTCCAGTTAGTATATTATATAAACGCGACTTAAATAATATTACGTTTTATATTAAGTAAACGTGACTAACTTTTTTGGGCAGTTTGGTCTCGGCTAAAGCATGTTCCACATCCTAAAGGTTTAGGTGTAAATATTATTCTGGAATTTCCAGCAACTCACCTGGCACAGCGTTAAGGAACTTATTGGGTTTCCAATAACATGTGTCAAGGACCTTTTTAGTTGTTGTTAGAAGGGAGCTTTTGATCCTATTGATGGGGCATTGTGGAGTAGGGGAGGCAAGGAACTGCCAAGTAGTATTTCTGTTGATGGGGCTTCTCTTAATGGAGAGGTGGCCCGATTGGTGGAAGGAGAGCAGCGGTTCTGGACCGTGTCACCGAGAACAATAACCAGAGGGGTTGATAAGCTGATGAACTTGGCGTGGAGGGTGAACAGTTACTGTTTGATCTGAGCCTTCCAGTGATTTCAAACCCCATCAACGCCCTCCAAAGAACCTTCTGTTTGTCTGGGTGTCGCAACAATAAGAACTCAGACGGGCCACTCTACCCCTTTCCTACACCGAAAAGGCTGCTAATTGGGAAAAGCTGGTCGAAAACGGGACGCAGGGCGGGCATTGTCTTGTTGGAAGCCGGAAGGAGCTTGACCGGAACCCAGACCGACCCTTTCCCACTCTTCATCTGTTACAATACCAAACCCCCACAATGCGAAATACCCCCATCATTTCAAACAAAACTCTCCGCCCCCCCACCACGCACCTTCCCTTTTTGCCCGTTTTATTTACTGACCCCGGGTGACTGACAGACCGTCTCCGAGCTTCCGGACAACTTCTCGTGTCATTCTGCCATTGAAAATGTGTATTTCACTGAGGAGCTCCATGTGAGGGGTCAGGGCGTTGAGGGGAAGGGGGCTGCTTTTCAACTTCGTACCCCCAACCCTCCTCACGCACATCGGCCGTTATTCCAGAATTATAACTCATATGTCGTCAGATTCGATGGGGTTATGAGCCGAAACTTCCTATTATGGCCCTTCCCTAGATATGACCCTACTTCCTATTTTTCCTCTACAATCGATTCCACCCTTCATGAAAAAAAAGAAGAAAAAATTGGTAAAAAAAGTTGGATGGCAAAGAAATAACACAGGTTTACAAAAAAAAGGTCAATCTCAGGCGCCGCAGAAAAAACCATGAAAAAACCATGTTTTTTGGGGTGCTGAATCCGAATCCGGCCCCCGTTTTTTCCGGTCACGTCCAAATTTTCAAGATATTGGCGATTTTTCGTTTTTTCGACCTTTTTCCGTTTTGGAAGTCACAGCTAAACGTGCGGATACCACAAAAACTCTCTTCTTACTGGAAATTTATCGCTAATTCCGAAAATATATATGAGTTGGTGTCTAAAACCACGAGAAATGTGTGATTTTGCCAAAAAATGTTGAAAAAACGTGGTTTTTTCAAAACCAAAGTCACGTTTTTTGATACTTTTTACCTTCTAGCGTGGAAACTAAGGCCGTTAATAAAATTTTTCCAACGAGGCCTTGTAGGTAGATTGTTTCTGCGTCGAATGGGACCAACCGTGATTCTTTACCTTCCATAATAAGGGAGCTATGATTTTTCAAAGTTTCTACCCATTTTGGCCATGTCGTAGAACATGAACTCCTGGAGTCAGCAATGCAACTTGATCACAACAAAACTTTGTTCCAAGGAATATATTGGACTCGGAGGCATCAATTCAGACCGACTCAAAGATGGTTTTATTCATCAAGAACTCACGGAATTGCACTTGAAGCCCTGAAAAACAAGCCCCCAGAAACTTTGAAAAATCATAGCTCCCTTATTATGGAAGGTAAAGAATCACGGTTGGTCCCATTCGACGCAGAAACAATCTACCTACAAGACCTCGTTGGAAAAATTTTATTAACGGCCTTAGTTTTCACGCTAGAAGGTGAAAAGTATCAAAAAACGTGACTTTGGTTTTGAAAAAACCACGTTTTTTCAACATTTTTTGGCAAAATCACACATTTCTCGTGGTTTTAGACACCAACTCATATATATTTTCGGAATCAGCGATAAATTTCCAGTAAGAAGAGAGTTTTTGTGGAATTTTTGGACATCCGCACGTTTAGCTGTGATTTTCAAAAAGGAAAAAGGTCGAAAAAACGAAAAATCGCCAATATCTCAAAATTTTGGACGTGACCGGAAAAAACGGGGGTCGGATTCGGATTCAGCACCCCAAAAAACATGTTTGATGGTTTTTTCTGCGGCGCCTGAGATCGACCTTTTTTTTGTAAACCTGTGTAATGTGTTGAGTTCACGTTCTTTACGTGACGTGAGAATGGGTTCATCAAATTCTTAAGCTTCGTCCGTCATGGACCAGAATGGACACGATTGTTTCTCTATTAAGATTTACGACTCTCAAATTTTCACCATTTTCACCTACCATAATATTACCAAATTTCATCACACCTATATGTACTATAATCGTATTGTAGTATATATAGGTATGGTAAACATTTAAAAATACTTTTTATGGTAAACATTTAAGAATACATTTTCCCCCAACAACTAGCTAGTATTGTACTTCAGACTAAAGAAAAAAACCAATTTTCTCTCGATTCCCTTCTCAATTTCATCAAGCCTTCACCATTCTGCGATGAAACTGTTCCAATTTAATCTCAATCTTTGGCTTCTGATGTGTCAGCTTAATCAAACTCTGGGAAGCAGCGGAGGAACATCTTCCGAGTCTTTGCGTTTCTCCCGTTAAATGTCGTAATTAAGTTTATTCAAAGAGGAAGCGGAAGACTCCGTTGATGAACTGGCAAACGCAGACGGTTAGCAAATAGAGTTTTCTGACATCAGAATGTTTTCCTTCCTCCCTATTCCGTCCAAACACTCTTCGGGGACGCCCACGTTGAATGAGGAGCCATTTGAGATCGATCCGAAGAAATTCATTTGGCTCAGAAACGAGGCGTAAATCACGGCATTTGACTCGTGTCGTTCCCCCCTCTTGTAAAAATGTAAACGTCCCTAAAGATATTTTATTAGGCGGATGTTTCTGATAAACGTTGACGGGTGGGGGTTGAGAAAAAAAAGGGTTAGGATAATGAATGATTCACTTTTATTTCGGTCGTTTTCCCCAGCCTCCTAAACGGATTAAACCCATTACACACATTACTTTTTTTTTCCAAGGGTATCCACGTTGACCCCCCTCGGGAGGAAGTGGAGGTTTTGCAGAGGATGTTTGCTTTAAAAATGTAAACGAAGGTAGAGAAACGAAGGGGAAAAGGGATCTACGATTGTAACCTGTTGATGGGAGGCTCAAATGGGGATGTGATGTCGTGCTGGTTGGAAAAGGAGTACGAGTCCGTTATAAACGGGTTTATAGGAATGTTATGTCAATTCAAATAAAGATATACTCCATAGTTTCAGGTAGTATTTACCCATTCAACTAAGGTACAGTACAATAAGGAAAATGCACATTGAAATAAAATACAGTGAATGCTTTTATATTAGAGAGAGCCACGGGGACCGACTTTCAGTCTCTTATAAACAGGTTCTCCTTCACCCAGGTGTCTCTTACAGCCAGGTTCACTTGATTCGTGTCTCTTATAAGCAGGTTTTATTGGTGTACACTCAGGCTTGTAAATGCCCCCAACTGATCGAATTTCTCCAAAGAGTTTATTATTTCATACACTTTTGGTTTATTATTCTTGGAATAATACACCTATGTTTTCGCGACGGACGTCGATGACTCCGATCGGTCTCAAAATTTGACATTATCCGTTTCAAGAGGTCTACATTCTAAAATTTAGATTTAATCCGAAAAGTCCGTTCGCCGTCCGTGCCGTTTCGGGCAGTAGGAATTTTTTTTAAAATCTGAAATTTTGACAAAATACTCGGTTTACCATCTAGTTGTGCCCGCAAGGTTTTCAGCCCGGTCGCCCAAACCCGTGGGGAGCTATGGGGCTAAAATGGAGCTACGGGAGGGGTTTTTGCAGGCTTTTGGCTGAGATCGAGTTAGGTGACGTTTTCGAAGTAGTTTTGGACGTAGAATCCATTTTTGGGGGTCTCGGAACGATCCGATTTCACTGTGGGGATCTATAGGGCTTTCATGGGGCTACAAATGGGATTTTCAAAGGATCCTAGGAGATGAAATATTTTTCAAGTAGGTAAAAAACAAAAAATTTTGAGAAAAAAATTTTTTTTAAAAATAAAATAACATAAAAAATTTTTTTCCTAAAATTTTTCTCATCGACACAGAAATAAATTTCTGCACAAGTAACCTATATCAAAGACTAATAAACCCTAGTGTAAAATTTGCAGCTTTTTTTTTTTCACGTGAGGCAGCTGCTTAGGCCTCTCTAGAGACCTGTCTTTCGTATGATTGAATTTGAAGAAGGCCCGGCTTCCCATGCCGACAAAATCTGTCGGGGAAGCCTGTCAAATTTCAATTAGCTGCGAGCTTTGGGAGAGCTGATAACATACACGACTCATCGTACTTGATATCAGATTCACTCCAGCACCAGGAAAGACTTTGCAGGACAACTCGAATATTCCAGCCATACTGCAGCTCCTGCTTCCTCTAATACTTTATTTGCGTTTACGATTAAGTCCGAAGACCACGACCTAAATTCGTGCGATGCCTTAATTCGGGATGTTCATACACATCCCACATCCTCGTCCTCAAACAACGAGGGCGTAATTGTAGATATGACGCTAGCGACATTCCCTCAAACACACAAAACTAATTAATTCAGAGAAGCAATTAGGAATACATTTTAATCAAGTAGGTACACGCCCAACACCCGCTTCACTGGGCGAATTAGCAGTATCTTCTATATTTTTTTTATAGAATTCATGATTCAATTACTCATTAGATAAATTCAGGAACTTGTTAGTTTGCTACTGAAGCTTCAGTGAATGCAGAATCTCCTTCGTTACCAATTATGATGATTGGTTCCGCGTTTCATTTCAACCACTGCTGAAACTCGTGAAAATTTACTGACGTAATAATATTATGTCATTTGGACAACACATGGATATTAGCCATGTCTGCAAGAAAAGTGATATTTGGCGTATTTTACCCCAATCCATTCAGAACTGAATATATTTGGTTGATTCCGATCAATAAGTGACTTATAACTGTGACTGATTTTGTAACTCTTGATTGTCACAATGCATTGGGTGTGTAGATGCCGTTCATTCGGCCCTTGATGAGCGCGTGCCTCGTAATAATCGTCGACGCACTCGAAGAAAGCCGCGATTCTCCTGCGGGGAGACGTCATTATGGATCCAAACCCACACAGTAACATCAATAGGCCCATCCATTTCCCTCAACGAGGTTCCTCCCGCGTCTTAATGGTTACGGGAGCGTGTTGGATCTCATTCAGTGGTAAAAGGGGAAGAGACCTCAAGTGCCTCGGCAGAAACTGCGGTAATGGTGGCCGACCGCTGGAAATCATCCAGTTGACTAAACATCGACCCGTTTTCCCTTTCCATCCCTGATTGCAGAAGGCCTCTCACTCTAATTGTTCCAAAGCTCCGAGCAAGAACAATCCTGATGAGTTCCCACCCTTGAAAAGGCGCCCGCCCTGTCCTGCCTGATGAATAACTCTTCTGTTTGATGGCCATTCTTACGCTAAATTGTCATTCGCCTTTGACGGTCTTCACTTTGCCTTACTTAACTTTCTTAATCTACCCTCCGGAGTCGTCTATTGTTAATCCACCTTTTCTCTTATTTCCCAATCTCGGGGACGAAAAGCTCGGATGAGGGCGTTTCCACACTTCATTTGCGTCTTTGAAGGATCCCTCGCAGATTGAACTCCTTTTCCCACACTTGGGAGGTAAAAAGATCTAAACTCAAATACAAAGAATATTCAAGGGCGGAAAAAAATCCCCAAAAATAAAAATTGAAAAAATTGAAAAATGGAAAAAAAGGGGGAAAAGCCGTCACTATAAAATATTATATTTAATAATAGTAAAGACAGCGAATAAAATCCAAATATGTTTTTTCGTCAGGAGGTATGTGAGCCCGGACTCAGTATCTAATCATAAAGTCTGAAAAAAAAGTCAACACTCGAATTCTGCCATCATTCGTCGTTTAAAAAAATATAAAACCTTTAGGTACCAAGTCACCGTGGGAGCGGCGTAAAACGAAAAATGACTGGAAATCGTTGACCCCATCATATTGACCCCACCCAAGTAGGTAAATAGGAACAAGCGGAAGTAAATCTTTTTCAACCTCCAAAAAACTAGCCAGTTTCGATGCAGGAGTCTTTATCACTTCGGGGCTCAACTTCTTCATCTTCAGGTGAATTCTGGGGTGCAGGTCAGGTCGTCCGAAATAATTTGAATAAGCCGATTAGGAGGCCGTAATGAGGTCCGACTTGAGTGAAATGTGTGTGAGTGTCAGGTCGTCCTATCACAGGCGTTTGAAGCTCGAGGGGACAGTAGTTCCGTTTGCATTCGCCACACCCACTGGGCGCTAGTGGTGCGCTGTGTAGTCGGACCTCTTATCATCGTTATCATCCTAGCTCTTTTACTCTGTAGTGTCATTCGCGAGCAGGCAAAATTTCAACCTCCGATCATGATATTGAAGTCTCCACTGACACCCTGATTTTCTCGACTGCTGCCGAAGTCGCCGAGTGGAGACTCAATTTGAAGCTGAAGACCAGAATCTGTTAGTTTCCATACAAGTCTTCATGAAGACATCATGAATGCCATGAGGGCCGAGTGAATTTCTTCATTCGCGTGACGAAGGGGTTTTGAAGTATGTTTCAGGAGAGTAATTTTACGTTTTTCCACAATATAATCGTGTGGGGCATCGCTTTTCATTGTATTTTGAATTTGAATATTACTGTACCTGTACCCATTACAAAACACCTTCTCCACCGAAACATTTCTTCTTCGCTATGAATGCCAAAATAAAAACAAAGAATAACGCACAAAACCCTAATTGTGGTGATTTTTAATCACTTTTAGGCTCAGAAATATATTCGACCGGGGAATCTTTTTCAAGGTATTTTGAACGCTCGGTTGACTGACAAGAGCCCATTTTCAAATGTGAAATTGACTAAAATGGTTGTAACTAAAGTTCAATTGTTTTATTCCTGATTTAATTAATGTATTTAATAATCATTTCATAATCATTAAATTGCCTGAAAGGATTGCCCTTGTGATATATCAAAACCGTCAGAGACACAACGACTAACTTTATCTAACTACGTTAATAATTTTATCTCAGCCTGTTTTGGGTGATAATATGAAGCAGCGTGCCACTAATAAGTAATTTCATTCTTCTAACTCCAAAAATCCATAGATTTTGATGAAAAACGCTGCAAATTTTACACAAGGGTTTATTATTCTTTGATATAGGTTACTTGTACAGAAATTTAATTCTGTCAATGAAAAAAATTTTTTTTTTGGATTTTTATATTTCAAAAAAAAATTTTTTTGGGGGGGGATTCGTTTTCAAAAATGTTTTTTTTCAAAACTTATGTATTTTTTACTCGAAAAACATTTAACTTCCTGGGATTCTTCAAAAATCCAATTTTTAGCCCCATGAAAGCCCTATAGATCGCCACAGTGAAATCGGATCGATCCGGGACCCCCAAAAATGGATTCTACGTCCAAAAATACTTCGAAAACGACACCTAACTCGATCCCATACCCCAAAGCCTTCAAAAAACCCCACCCGTAGCCCCATTATAGCCCCATAGCGCCCCACGGGTTTGGGCGATCGAACTGAAAACCTTGCGGGCACCACTAGATGGTAAACCAAGTATTTTGTCAAAATTTCAGATTTAAAAAAAATTCCTACTGCCCAAAACGGCCTGGACGGCGGACGGACATTTCGGGTTTTGAATGTAGACCTCTTCAAAAGATAATGTCAAATTTTGAGGCCGATCGGAGTCGTCGACCCCCGTCGCGAAAGCATAGGTGTATTATTCCAAGAATAATAAACCAAAATCCGATATCCAGGATCAATCCTAAAAATCCGCAGATCTACGGATTTATCTGTGGTGTTGGATTGATTGACGCGCTCAGTCGTTGTGGCGAGTGCAAATGGATCTACTGTCCCCTCGAGCTTCAGACGCCTCAGTCCTATCAAGTTCGAAATCAGTCAGCTGGGCCGGCCCTGACTGGGACTTGGAACATTTAGAGTGATATGAAGAAGACCAGGCAAGCCATCGTCGCTCTTCAGTCGTCTTGTGGATCTCATTGCAGCTTATAATATGGAGTTTTGTCAACTACCGACCTCAGGTCGACCTACCTAACGCCGAAATCAAACTTTCCGCCAATGATGTGGACCATACGAAGCGCTAAGTGGTAGAATGGCAAACGCGTGTGAGTCGTTTCACGCAAAGCTTACCAGTTTAACGCCGGCTCCGAACAGCAAATGTGAGAGGTTTCCTGGACGAGATACTCTCAGTGGTTTGCCATTGCCTTCCGAGAGGTGATTATCAGTATAAGGAAGATGTCTAGCAGCTGCTGGGATCGAACCAGCACCCTCTGACTCAACAGTCCGACGCTCAAACCACTGAGCCACTGATAACCACTATGGAACGAATACACCTCCGAATTCCAAAGACCAACTGAAAACTCTTCGATCACATGAGTTTAGGAACCGAAATTCCTAGGAAAATTTTTCATCAACGACCGACTTTGAGGTTTTTCACTTTCGACATAAATTTCTATAAGATGACAATTGGCTTCTTGAAAAGGTCAGAATTCAGCATTTCTGACAACATATTCGGATTCAGCACCCTTTAAAACCCCCCGACACAAATTTTTAGTTCGAAAATCCGTATAGGTACGTGCTGAACTGTTTTCGAAATGTTAGAGATTTTGAAATTAACGCCGGGTATATTTGACGTCACACCTCGCCAGGCTGGGCGTCGAGTAGTTAGGCACTGAGCCGCCAGAGCGCTAAATAATAAATCTGAACAGAATCGGAATAAAAACACTCGGCCCGGGTCGATTTTTGAATAACCTTCTTTGATAATAACCTCGATGCTCAATTTTCGAATGACCTTCTATGATGATTTACCCGATTTTCGATTTTTGGGGTCGACTTTTCTCGTAGTGAAGTTGGCTGACTTGCGTAGATGAGAGAGAGAGGGATCTCCCGGCCAATCAAAAGACGACGAAGCAGCCCACGTCATGTATCAGACCTCCTAATTCAAATATCATATTTTTCCTAAGGCCATATAAATAATTGAAACGGGTTTTCTGCAATATGAACCCGTTTTCGTAACTTTTGAAGGACGACCTTTGCAGGAAAAACATTTTAAAAAATCATTAAAGGAGCTCATTGGCCGAACCGTAAACGAATTGTGTATCTGGTAGCCCTGCCAAATATTGCCTCGGGCCCACATGATCGATCATGTCTCACACGCTTCGATGGTCGGGAACCTCAGGAGCAATTCCCCCCATTTCCCGAAGCGTCGAGTCAAATGGTGTGCGTAACGCAGGGGTATACGGCGTGAATAATAGTGGGAGACAAAGGGCGGGAAGGAGGAAAGCCCGGTAAGACAGGCCCGAGAGAAGGGAAAACTATTACCAAGAGGTGGGAAACTGGGTGTAATTCAGTAAGACGGAGAAAGATAATTAGGGCCCTTGGGGGCGGTTTAACGGATTAAAAGTGGATATTTAGGGGTAAGAAGTGCTGCATTCTCCGAGGGTAAGGTAATCTTATCAGGAACAGAAGGGGCCTTTTCTCCAAGTAAGGATTGTTAGAGGGAAGTCGGAACGTGTGAAGGAGTTTATAGGTGTACCTGCTTCAAGGTTTACAGCAGTCCAATTTCCAGCCCAGCATGTTATGAGGCATCTACCGCACTGCCCTCGTTGACCTTGTATTGATCCGTCTAATGGCCCAACGCCACTTTCCAATACAATATTTACATTTGACGCTAATGGATTTGGATGCTTTCAACTCTTCATGGTAAGGAAACGGGTGGAAATCGCGCCTTGACACGAATCAGTATTTATTAGATCCAGTGTTGATACTCTCGAGGGGATGAAGTCCTCACATTGTATTTCCATTTGGAAAGAAGAAGAAAAAGAAAGGCGAAATCACTTGTGAGCCCTCTTCACCTTCGCCACTTTTCTCCACAGCGCCACCCTCATGAGAGTCTCACCCCTTCGTGAAGCTCAACGCGCATCTTTTCCACCCATTTGCATAGGAGAACCGCGTCAGCTGGAGAAAGCCAGGCTTCCAAACAATGAACCTTTCCAGGATTTTCGCCGACGGAAAAGGTTCGACGGAGAGGGGCGGGGAAAATGGAAGGATGAGGATTCCCTTTACAAAATGATATGCATTTCAAATCACCGGGAGAGGTTTCCCCAGGAAAGGTTGACGGCGGAGGGAATAATCTCCACATGTGAGAAGACCTGTGCGCCGGGGGTCGACGGAGGGGGTTAATTTGAATTCCAGGCTGCTTTATTTTAGAACAAGAGAGGTTCTCTGCCGCATCTGCATCACACTCGTCGCTGCTAGCCTTTGAAAACAAGCGCATTCATATTCCTCATCCCTCCGGAGCCCTCAAACTTTCAAAAACCCAAAAATCCCATTACGCCTATGAGATCATGCGTGTGAATTTTCTGATGGCGTGGAATTATTTAACGGCCTTGAGGCAACTTTTATAAAAAATTGAGCCTGCTGAAAGCATCCTCGAAATATTCTTTAGGTACCTAGTTTTAGAATTTTTCCCAAATGAGAAAAATGAAAATGGTCACGTACATTCTATTCATAGAACTATGGAAAGAACTGTAACCAACTACATGTAACTTTACTATGGACCCCCCACCACCACCAACCCCATTTACTCCTTTATCAATTTTTTCTGGGATTTTTTCCCGATTGCCAGTAGGTAGCTGTTGGAGTCATGAAAAGATGTATGTATATGTCGCAGGCACATAGGGAAATCAGGACGTTTCGAAAGAGCCTACGCAGATGGGGAAATGTTTGGAAGAATCCGATGTTTCACCATCTGCCTGGCCGCTTTTGATAGGGCCTGACGAGGTTCAGGCAGATGAATGAATTGAAGCGTTTTAGAGAACTAATGATGATGTATTGTACTGTGAAGAGTTACTGAATTCAATTGCGTTTCCCAATCTAAGTAAAATCGATTGATATTGGGGCTTAAGCTCAAAAGCTCCTAATGCGACGTGATGCGTTTTAGATAACTAACGAAGATGCATGCGAGAAGCATTCGCGGGACACCCTGTTTGATGACGTTATGTACAGAAATGAAGTTGAGAGTACGAGACTCGTATTATCTTTCGAATGACTGACCATTGTCCGACGATTAGTAGGTTGAGAGTGAATGGCTTATCTCATCATCATTGTGATTTCCCTGAACTTGCGCTCAGTTTATCAGTTTACCACACATCTCGTTGCAAGCCTATTTCTTTCCGTCCTTCCTCACTTCTTCCCGTTTTAGGAAATGAGCTCCCATCGCAGCTCTTTTTATCGCGAACTTGATCAATGATTACAGTGATGAAGCTATGGAAAATGCAGTTGGACTCGAACGTCACCCTACTCCAAGAGGCCAAATCTACCAACGCAGGCAAAACTCCAGCTCATTAGAGGGATCGTTCTTGACATTAAAGAAAGTTCGTTTAACGTCGGTACGGCAGCTGAGTTTTGAAAAACGCTGCAAATTTTACACAAGGGTTTATTATTCTTTGATATAGGTTACTTGTGCAGAAATTCAATTCTGTGTCAATGAAAAAAATTAAAATTTTTTTTGATTTTTATATTTAAAAAAAAAATTTTGGATTTTTTTTTTTCAAAAAATGTTTTTTCAAATTTTGTTTTGTTTTTTACTTGAAAAATATTTGACCTCCTGGGATAAAAAAAAAACCCTCAAAAAACCCTCCTGTACCCACATTTTAGCCCCATAGCGCCCCACGGGTTTGGTCGATCGGGCTGAAAACCTTGCGGGCACAACTAGATGGTAAACCGAGTATTTTGTCAATATTTCAGATTTTTAAAAAAATTCCTACTGCCCAAAACGGCCCGGACGGCGGACGGACATTTCGGATTTAGAATGTAGACCTCTTGAAACGGATAATGTCAAATTTTGAGGTCGATCGGAGTCGTCGACCCCCGTCGCGAAAACATAGGTGTTTTATTCCAAGAATAATAAACCAAAACTGGTGTGGAAGAGACCAGTTGGCGAAAGTCTCTGCCGAGTTGTCGGTCTGTGATGTACCAGCAGATAAAACCTTGCATTACTTCCAATATTCGATGGCCAGGGTTACAGTAAATGCAACAGCAAAAGCACTAGCAAATGTGAAACTGGCGTATTAAATAACAAATTTTGTAAAAAAAAAAATAAAAAAAACAACAACGATGAAATGCTCGTCCAAGACACTTAGTTTCATGGTTCAAGCGCTTGCTCCAACAAGTAAATTGTGAACTGATGAGATATGTATCTGTCTTCGTTTTCCCGCAACCTATGACCGTTTCATCACGACTTCATCATCGCTGGCGAGCTTCTGGCTAGATTGGAGAGTGTCCGCGACCTCGGTGTCTTTCTGGATACTCGACTGACCTTCAATGACCATATTGCCGGGGTCGCTGGTCGTGTCTTAAAGCGTTGTAGTAAGGAGTTCGACTCCATCCCAGCACTGATTACGCTTTGCAAGGCACTCGTACTTCCAGTCATGGAATTCTCATGTGTGGTGTGGAACCCTTTTTACCAGTGACAGGCTGGAGCGAGTGCATCGGGCCTTTCTGCGCTTCCTGGCGTTCAAACTCCGGATACCCTGGCAGGAGCTGGATTACGTAGAGCTGGATACTACCTTCCAGCATTTGAGGCCTTCCGATCGTCGCTTCGTCGCTGACATCTCTCTCCTTCCACGGCCTCTTGTCTGGTCGGCTGGACGCCCCTCTTCTCCTGCTCCAATTCGGGCTACAGTGTAGCCGCTACACCCGCCTCGTCCAGACTCCCGTTCCGTTGCGCCTTTCGTCGTCCCGTTTTCACCGACCAACTACGTGCGGCATCGTCCACTATCTCGCCTACCCCGCTTGGCAAATCTCCTCGCTACCAACTTCCCAGCCGTCGATTTATTTCATCACCCTCTGCAATCAGTAAAATCAACCCTACAAGACCTCCTCCTCCGTCGCCTTCTGCCATAAAATCTCATTACTTACTCATCTGTATCCTGCGTACTGTTGTACTCCCAGTTAACCTATAATATGTATTTTTATAGGGCTCGTCCCGTTCTATAAATAAATAAATGCAAAACTCCAACCATTTCCAAGAGCTCATTGTTTGATATCATGGCGGACTTTCCGGTTGTTCAAACTTGTTTCTCCTGATTGAAAGAGAAAGAGTAGTCCGAGGGGACAGGGATATGTTCGTCAGAAAGGGTGAATGTGCCTGGGAGGTAGATGTAGGGTGGGGGACAGCCGTAGAAATTAGATAGGTTCTGTTTAATCTTCGAGTTAACTTGAGCGGTTAGAGCGAAAGGCAGTTTCCTAGAAACAAGGAAGAGACGAAGGAAGCGAGGAAGGCATTGGTTTCTGCAGCCCCGCTTCCTCTGCTCCCGCCCCTTCACACCCTGGTGCTAGCATTCTCCTAATCTAGACGGTCTTGGGGGGTATATATAAGGACCTCGCCTAATCTATACACCTTCCTCCGCAACCCCAGATATTAACCAGGGAGTCCCTTATCCCTTTAGTAAGGAAGCTCCCGGGATTCTAATTGTATATCAGGCGGATATTGCGCGTATCTCACCGAAACCTTTAAGAATGGGTTGTAATGGAGAGATGTGTCCTCCCTTGTGAGCCTGGAACAAATTTGAACTCACTACTCTCCTAACAAGGAATAAACCTAACTCGAATAACGGGAGTTTATTGCGGAACATTCCAACGAACAGAAAATTGCGCTCGAAGGCAAAAATACACCTCCTGTTGTCATTTTAATGCAAAATATGCTGCCAAGTAATTTTTAAAACCCCGAATTCACTATTTTTGGAACGAAAACGTTGTCATCACTCTGAGAAAAAGAAAATAATTTATTGACTAAGCTAGTTTATTCAAAATTGTCACCCCTCCTCATTCGTTATTCACCCTTCTTCTTCAGAGGTTCGTATTATTTAATATGGATATAAATAAAGTAAAACTCCCCGAGTGTTAGACCTTGACGTGTGTTATTTCAAACAGTTAACGGGGCAGCCCCTTCACCTTCAACGATGTCTCGCCATTATTACGTCCCTTTCTCTTTTCCCGTCTTATATTTTCTGTGGGTTTTTTCCCCTCGTCTTGTATCCTTTTCTCTTTTTCTTAAAGCAATAAAGTTCTCACCCCCGGAAGATTTTTTTTTTTTCGTTCTTTTTTTTCAACTGACTTTTATAGCCCGAACTCCGAAAGTTGTTTTCTGAACGGCTTCATTCAGCTATGAAGCTCGAGCTGATTTGAATAACTGCATAATTTCGCTTTGGGTTGTACGGCGATCATTAGAGGTTGTTTCGATGAATTTTCAACGCCGGAACATTGATAGGGCGGTTCCGCTAAAAGTGGCCCATTTCGGATTAGCAAATGCTGTAGTCTTTGGCAAATTATTGAATGTTTTCTGGCGGTTTAGCGCTCTTGTCCCATGTAAAAATGAAACAATGTCATTCTGCTTTCAAGCCGGCTTATATCTTTTTTTTTTTTTTTTTTTTTTTTTTTTTTTTTTTTTTTTTTTTGCGGTTTTAGAATCTTTGATATGTATTGTAGTTTGTAGTTCTAGAACTTGCGCAAATGTAGGGACGTTGTTCCAATTTTCCTTTAATGCGGTTGGCTTAAACGTATGCCTCTTGTCGTCTGATACTGGCGCACACGTAGCTGCCTGTCTCGTCGCAAACGTAGTCGTTTCTTAATCTGACTGGCGCAAACGTATTGAAGTCCTTTGTACCTACTGCTTTCTGAGCTTCTTGCTGAAGGTTTATGGAGCGGCGCAAATGTAGTATTTAAAAATACGAGTATTTGTTGGCGCAAACGTAATCTACCGGATTTTCCAGGGGAATGACAAAACACTGTCTCCCTAATTGTCCACTTCACTTGGGAAAGTAAAGGGTTGCTCTCAGTTTCAATTCTCGTATTCATAGTTCAAACCAAGTGTTCACTAACACTTCAGTATAAGTGGAAGCGCGCACTCGGCTTAATGCACACTTGGCTTAAGTTTCATGAAGGGAAAGGCTGTTTAAAGGGAAGGTTTCCCTGTTTTGAGGGAAAAATTACGGGGAACATTCCCTTCTCACTCCTGAACTGTGTTTATAAACAATCTCGGGAGGTTATCCAGAGAGCCCCTTCAATCGATTCTACGTCCGAAAACGACACTTAACACGATTTTCTTACCAAAGCCCTTCAAAACCCCGTCTGTAACACCTTTGAAGCCCCATACAGCCCCACGGTTTGTCCAGATGAGTCTGGGGGCCCCATCAATCGATTCGACGTCTAAAATTATTTCGAAAACGACACCTAACACGATTTTCTTACCAAAGCCCTTCAAAAACCCCGTCTGTAACACCTTTGAAGCCCCATACAGCCCCACGGTTTGTCCAGATGAGTCTGGGGGCCCCATCAATCGATTCAACGTCCAAAATTATTTCGAAAACGACACTTAGCACGATTTTCTTACCAAAGCCCTTCAAAACCCCGTCTGTAACACCTTAGAAGCCCCATAGAGCCCCAAAGTTTGTCCAGATGAGTCTGGGGGCCCCATCAATCGATTCGACGTCCAAAATTATTTCTAAAACGATACTTAACACGATTTTCTTACCAAAGCCCTTCAAAAACCCCATCTGTAGCCCCTTAGAAGCCCCATACAGCCCCACGGTTTGTCCCGATGAGTCTGGAGGCCCCATCAATCGATTCGACGTCCAAAATTATTTCGAAAACGACACTTAACATGATTTTCTTACCAAAGCCCTTCAAAAACCCCGTCTGTAGCCCCTTAGAAGCCCCATACAGCCCCAAGGTTTGTCCAGATGAGTCTGGGGGCCCCATCAATCGATTCGACGTCCAAAATTATTTCGAAAACGACACCTAACACGATTTTCTTACCAAAGCCCTTCAAAAACCCCGTCTGTAGCCCCTTAGAAGCCCCATACAGCCCCACAGTTTGTCCAAACCAGGCTGGGATCTACATCAATCGATTAAACGCCAGAAATTACTTCAAAAACGACACAACACGATTTTATTTCCAAAGCCCTTCAAAAATCCCTTCTGTAGCCTCTTACAAGCCCAATATAGCCCCACAGTTTGTCCAGAAGACTCTGGGAGCCTCTTCAATCGATTATACGTCAGAAACTACTTCGAAAAGGACACAATGTTATGTCATAACACAATTTTCTTACCAAAGCCCTTCAAAAATCCCGTCGCCGGCGAAATTCTTCCTCATTGAGCCATTCTAATGTGTTCTGCCCATCTCGAATATAGCGCTTTGGTGCCGTCGCTCTTCGCCTTGCTCATTCCACTCGTCACATTCAAAATAAACGTCATAATTCATTTGATCACGTCATAGGAAACCGCAAAACAAACGGTTGTTGATAACTTATCAGCAAAAACTGAGGCTGAGTGCGCACTTTGAGATTCGTCGCCCGAAAGTCGAGGGTAGCACTTCACTTAACGGTCAAGTTTGGTTTAAGAATGCTGTGCACTTGGATTATCGTTTGAGTGGGCCCTGAAGTGTGACCTTGAAACGTGACTATGCGCTAAGGATGCATCACTCACTTTGGAGCTCAATTTAGGGCGCACTTGCACTTGAGTGACGACTATGAATTCCGCCCTTAGGCTATTTTGCAATTTTTCCTGAGCTAATCGTCTATTTGAAAATGAAAACATGGATAGCATGAGAAATATATTCACCAAATATGTCTTTCCCCTGTAGTATATATAATATAGTATATATAATAATCTCCAAGAATCACCCACATTTTAGTTCACAAGTACGAAAGCGGCTTCTACTGACAGTCTATTCTTAACAAGCCTCGTTTTCGTTGCCTTCGGCAGTTTTTTGAAGTTCAATTTAGATATTTATCGGAGAGGGTATAAATCACGTCAGAGACAACAAACACGCGGGTTTCTCGACGGGGCGGAATTGAGGATGTCGCCATGTGTGTACTTTCTGTGACGTTTAATTTCCTCCGTCAAAGTTGTTGATCGGTGGCAGGTTGACGACAAGCTCTTCAAAGTAGGTGCGGTTTTTTTTTTTTTTTTTTTTTTTTGACGCAGAGTGAAAAGTGGCATTTCTTTTGTATTTAAAAATCCCTCGTGACAACACCCTCTCATCACTGTGTAAAAACCTTTTCATTCTTTTCGATTCACCGCAACCCGCAGATACTGTCAACAGCGTCCGATGCGCCTCGGAAAAAGAATCACATTTCCTCGCCCGCCAATGCAAAATAGTTAAAAAGAGCCGTCGGAGTTTTTTTTCGACTTTTCAGTTTTATTGACGTTCGCGTTAGGTTTGAGTCAGGTTGGGTGGTTTCCTTGGCAATGTTTTTTCCCCTCCGCTGTTGCAAGGGGGTAATCACTGGGTCACCGGCACACGTCTACCCCTAGTATTTCAACTGCACAAAATCGATACGCGACTGTGATCATGTGAGGGACCCCAGCAAGCCTCATTTGTGTTTGAAGGGAGGTCGAATCGGGGGCGATCAAATTGTGTCATCTCGACGCGCTGCCGGGTTCGAGACGAACATCACTCGATTGAAATTGAAAATAATAGTTGATTGAAGCGGCCTCCAAATTTGACACTACCCGTTTCAAGAGGTCTAGATTCCAAAACCGAAATGTCCGTCCGCCGTCCGGGCCGTTTTGGGCAGTAGGATTTTTTTTTTTTTTAATCTGAAATTTTGACAAAATACTTGGTTTACCATCTAGTTGTGCCCGCAAGATTTTCAGCCCGATCGCCCAAACCCGTGGGGCGCTATGGGGCTAAAATGGGGCTACGGGAGGGGTTTCTTGAAGGCTTTTGGCTATGGGATCGATTCAGGTGTCGTTTTCGAAGTATTTTTGGACGCAGAATCCATTTTCGGGGGTCCCGGAACGATCCGATTTCACTGTGGCTATCTATAGGGCTTCATGGGGCTACAAATGGGATTTTTGAAGGATCCCAGGAGGTTAAATATTTTTCGAGTAAAGAATAAAGAATTTTTGAAAAAAAAAATAAAAAAATAAAAAATAAAATGTTTTTCCAAAATTTTTTCTTGACAGAAATAATTTTTGCACAAGTAACCTATATCAAAGAATAATAAACCCTTGTGTAAAATTTGCAGCGTTTTTTCTGTACAATGTGGGATCTCGAAAAAATGGATTTTGCGTCCAAAATTAAGCTTACTCGGAAAACTATACGTTATTTGACCTCTTGGGATCCTTCAAAAATCCCATTTGTGCCTTCGAGCGCTATTTTCTGTTCGTTGGAATGTTCCGTAATAAACTCTCGATATTTGTGGGTGGATCGAGTCAGGTTTATTCCTTGTTACGAGAGTACTCAGTTCAAACATGTGGTTTTGACGAAAGTTGGTAAAAATAGCCTATCTTTGACGAACGATTGTGGCTAAACCGCTGAACCGATTTTGATGATTATGTAGCGTTTTGAATAGAGAATTTAATGCTCTTTCATTTTGTAAAGTATAACGTTTTCTGTAGGATGGATAGTTTCCGAGTTAGAGGCGAAAAACTGAAAAAAGGCCAAAAATATCGCGGTTTTTCGGCTGCCAAAAGTTAAGCTCACGACCTGCGATGGTACAAACTCAGATTCCGTGTGTTTAGGACCATTAGAAGGTGTTAAAACGATTTCCGCGTCGGTCCGAATTATTCCTTTTTCTTTCCTTTTTTGGCCTTATAGTCACAGTTTTCGAGTGAAATCCCCTTTTAATGTTTTTTTTTTTTTTTTTTTTTTTTTTTTGCTTTAGGTGATGACGTCCCTACAACGCCAGTTTTTGGTTGTATGTTGAAGCCGTTTAATTTGAACTTAGACGTAATTAGTGCAAAACACCTGGTCAGCGGGTAAGACGTTTATAGGTCAGACAGATGGGCCTGGGTGGCTTCCTGTTCTCCAGGTGATGCACGCTGAAGACTCCGAACCGACGGAAGGGTGGCAAAACTGAGGGAAAAGGAGGGTTCCAAGGCAGGTTGGGTATCCCCGTCCCGGGACGAGAAGACGAGGAGGGCGAGCGGGTTTGGGCGGGGAGCCTGGGAGGGTAATTTCAATGAGCAAGTTTCCGCCGGCCGAAGTTCTACCACTCCGCCAAAACTTTGCTAAGTAGAAACGCCGAAGTTTCCGTATTGATCGAGCCAGGAGAGAACCCGGCAGAAGCAGTTTCCCAACCTTGCCTCTTTTCTCAACATCTCACCAAACACCGTATTTCTCAGCCTAAGAAATGCTCCTTTTTTTTCAATAAGCATTTCATAACATGTGGCTGCCTCAAATGCAATCAGTTTAATCAGTAACTGTGAATCAATAAATTTCCCAAGTTTTAATACCCATCTCAGTAGACTCTATCTGATGCATTCTGGACGACTTCAACGAACAGAAATTTCCTTAAATTTTCCCCAGTAGCACACAACACCCTGGAACCTTCCTGGAGTCGTTTCCGGCACAATAAAAGGCGCCAGGGATCTAATTAGCTCATTAGCAATCAGCTAATCGTCGGAAATGTTTGGCCTGTTTCTAATCTCTTTTGGGGTGAAAAATTTTATGAACCAGTCTTCCTACTCAGCACCCCAATTTCTCCAGATTGCGAGCGCCCTTCCTTCCTTTGGTCTTGGGTGCCAGAATGGCGTTTTTTTTTTAAGAGGAACTAACTTTATCTGAGGGGGCAAATGACTTAAGAGACTCATTAGCGCTGGAAAAGAATTAATTGTAGTATTAAAGCTATTTTGTCATTTTTGTATGACATACATTGTGCGACATTAAACGGTGTTCGCCAGTTGGGTCAAGAATCAAGGCTTATTAGTGTGCTGTAGAAACAGGAGAAATTGAGTGTGTGAACTCAGAGAAACTAACCTTTTGGTTTATTATTCTTGAAATAAAACACCTATGTAATCGCGACGGGGGTCGACGACTCCGATCGGCCTCAAAATTTGACATTATCCGTTTCAAGAGGTCTACATTCAAAAACCGAAATGCCCGTCCGCCGTCCGGGCCGTTTTGGGTTATTAACGTCTATGTTGTTATTCTGAAAAAAAATAAATAAATAAATAAATTTTTTTCACTCGGTATATTATGACCTCCTAGTATCGTCCAAAATCCCATTTGTAGCCCCATGAAAGCCCTTTAGATCCCCACAGTGGAATCAGATCGTTCCGGGACCCCCAAAAATGGAATCCACGTCCAAAAATACTTCGAAAACGACACCTAACTCGCCCCACAGCTGAAAGAAAGAAAAAAAAAAACACCCGTAGCCCCGTTTCAGCCCCATAGCGCCCCACGGGTTTGGGCGATCGGGCTGAAAACCTTGCGGGCACAACTAGATGGTAAACCAAGTATTTTGTCAAAATTTCAGATTTAAAAAAATTCCTACTGCACAAAACGGCTCTGACGGCGGAAGGACATTTCGGTTTTGGAATCTTGACCTCTTGAAACGGATAATTTAAAATTTCGAGGCCGATCGGAGTCGTCGACGTCCGTCGCGAAAACATAGGTGTACTATCCCAAGAATAATAAACCAAAAGGAGCGTAACGAGGCTGAACAGCTCAGTCCAGTTCTGAACTGGACGATCTGAGTGTCCTGGAGGGCCCGCTGTAGGTACTCCTCCTAGGGGAGTGCTGAAGATCAAGAACAAGAAGAAGTTTGAAGAAACATGAGTGCACTTCCCCTTGGGGAAGAAAGTGAGCAGGAGGCACGAGAAAGGTTGTGATGGGCCAGAAATGGCCTTAGATACAACCTAAGAAGCTCTGTACAGCGGGTCCCGCCATCCAGGAATGCTTTGTCGACAATTCTTCTGAGGATGCCAGGGCAGCGGAACCAAATGTGACGTGTGGATCCATTCATTGGCGACGTATCGCTTGTAGGAGCCGGGAGATCGGGCCTTCGTAAGACTGGGTCAGCGTCTTGACTCATGTGGTGACATTTCACTCATGGAAGCTGGTCTGCTGATTTCCAATAAAACTGCGAGCTGCGGGAGAACTAAGTATAAGTCTTATTATAATACCAATCACTTTGTTTGGTATTGGATCCCCCACTGTCCCATTCTGAGATCTTTGCACTCTAGACCAACTCGACAAATCGCGCCAACCTGGAGCTCGCACATCCTCCATAACTGCATCGATATTACCTTCTAGGGCTGCAGATCGCGACAAATCGCGTCATGCCCTAGACAGGGATTTTCCTGCACTCCCTTCCTCTTCCTCCAACGACACTAGTGGCGTAATCCTAGATATGACGCTCGAGGCATTCCACCACCACACAACACTAATGAACCTAATAAACAGTTAGGAACATAATATGTATTATTATAATCATAATATTATTATAATAATGTATATGTATTATTATAATCATAATATTATTATAATAATGTATACAACCAACATCCGTAGTTGTGTGGAGGGGGGGGGGGGGGGGGGGGATCCCACAGTCTTTCAATTTGACAGTTGAGGACAATAAACCACTAGTTCTTCTAATCTCTCGGTTTTTTCTTCTGCTGGGCTCCGACGAAGAGCAACTATTCGAGAACCTGCTGACCAGAGCAAACCAAGGCCGGAACTCAGCGCGCCCTTCTTTATCACGCATTCTCAGTCTCTAATTAAGGGGGTGCGGATGGGAACGACGCCAACTCTTTTCCTCTCTCCAACGCATTTCCTTCACACGTTTTAAACCATCCCCCAACAACCCCTTCACGTCACGGCAGTAAATCTACCGGACACGTTTTATTTCCACAACTTTACCCCCCACCTCACCCCCCCCCCCCCTTTGTCCCACCCCTATTTACACGGTCGGCTCCCTTGCCCTTGTACTTTGTGAAAATTATACCCTCCCCCGAAAAACCCGCCCTACATCTCAAAAAGCTTTTTCCTCGTCCTCGACCCCCCCCCCCCCTTCAGGGTGTTTGCATCTCCCGCAACTTGTAATTCAACGATGTGGAACAGACGCGGAAATTAACAATTTTCTGTGACCCCGTAGCAACTCAGGTGATGCCAGGAAATCCTGCGGACCCCCCTCCCCCCCCCCCCCCCCCGCCACCCCTCCCCGCCTTATGGCCTTTTTTCACTGAGCTCCTGCTTCCGACAGAAATTAATTATTTTGAGTGGTAGAGCAGAAAAGAGCGGGGACAAAAGATGAGCCAGGGACACTCACCCTGAAGCACTGGTGTTTTTTTCGTTAGAGAAGCCGCAATAACAATAGCCGCAATTTTGTTTTAAAAAATGGTCCGAGTGCATCGTTTTTATATTCACCCCAGTACGACATTTTTCATTTGAAATGATCGAAACGTTTAGCTTGTACGAGAGACGTCCTGAAAATGGGTTGTTTATTCTTAAAATATTGGGATGATGGGTGGTTGGCGACGTTAGCTGGAAGGGGTGGTGCGAGTCTTGTACCTATCACGTTTCGAGGGTCACTAATGTGTGGAGCAACGCGAGAAGGAGAGATTTTGGAGAGTCTGCGAGCGTTTTCGGCGAAAATTTCCCCCCTGAATAAGCCTACCTACGAAAAACCTGAGTCGCTTTTAATTTCTGCTTTGATTTTTCTGGAGTCAAGTAGCCTCTAACCGAGCCGGTATTTTTAGTTAATTTTTATATCATCAGCACAAAGCGTCACAGCACTTTTGGTTTATTATTTTTGGAATAATACACCTGTTTTCGCGACGGGGGTCGACGACTCCGATCGGGCTCAAAATTTGACATTATCCGTTTCAAGAGGTCTACATTTCAAAACCGAAGTGTCCGTCCGCCGTCCGGGCCGTTTTGAGCAGTAGGAATTTTTTTTTTTAATCTGAAATTTTGACAAAATACTTGGTTTACAATCTAGTTGTGCCCGCAAGGTTTTCAGCCCGATCGCCCCAAACCCGTGGGGCGCTATGGGGCTAAAATGGAGCTACAGAAGGGTTTTTTGAAGGCTTTTAGCTATGGGATCGAGTTAGGTGTCGTTTTCGAAGTATTATTGGACGTACAATCCATTTTTTGGGGTCCCGGAACGATCCGATTTCACTGTTGCGATCTATAGGGCTTTCATGGGGCTAAAAATGGGATTTTTGAAGGATCCCAAGAGGTTAAATATTTTTCGAGTAAAAAATAAAGAATTTTTGAAAAAACACATTTTTGAAAGAAGAAAATCCCCCCCAAAAAATTTTTTTTACATTTTTTTTCGTTGACAGAATATAATGTATGTACAAGTAACCTATATCAAAGAATAATAAACCCTTGTGTAAAATTTGCAGCGTTTTTTATGAAGAAGTGGTTGGCCCAGGGTCGACTATTTGGGATTTGTGTGTACCTACACAAAATTTTATGTACACATAAAAAGTGCAGTAAAGCCGTAATTTTGGATCTATCGACCTGAAATGTTGAGGGTAGATTTGCTACACTGAGAGAAAAAAAGGGCCTATTCTAGGTTATTTTTCGATTTTTTTCTAGGTTAAATGCTGCCAACCTAGATGTTTTTTGGTTTTCATTCTAGGGTGGAACAATTTAGTCTAGGTTGAATATAATTTAACCTAGATTGAAAATACTGGTGAAGTTACCTTCCTAAAAATGCAAACAACCAAGATTTAAAATACGCCACCTCCACACATTAGTTCTAGGTTAAGTTCACGGTGTGTGCCGCCGCCTCCATCCATTTACAGTCTAGGTTAAAAACATTAATGTCTTGGTTGTCTCACCCTGGTATTCAATGTTTTTCACTTTCATAGACGGTTGATTTACCCTAAAACCAAAACGTTCTCACCCCCCCCCCCCCCCCCCTCAAACAATTTACAGCCATGGCGCGTTAACCTAGAACCCTTTTTTCTCTAGGTTGTGTCCCTTTATTTACGAGGTTGTTTCAATTACTATCCCTGTTGTTCCAGTTAAATTTCTAGGTAGCTTCCTATTCTTTTCAGGTTGGTTTTAATAAATTACTAGGTGGTCCACTTTTCTTTCTAGGTTTGCTCCACTTCCATTGCAGGTTGTTTCTATCAACTTCAACTATCTTTCTGGATTGTCTCTGTTTCCAACTCAGTACAAAAATTTGAATGTGACGTCATAATATGACTGCACATAGTGACAGAAATTAGATGATTAGAACTTGACAAAGATTTGGCCTCAACCCCACCGGCTAAATAGCAGGGGTGCCAAGACAACGAGAATTAACGCCCACCGCCTACAGTGGCGCTCTCCGCGGCCGCTAAGCGTACTGTAGAAACAACCTGGAATTTATTGAATGAATTACAATCACTGTTGTTTAAACCTAAAACTATTTGTAGTACTACGGTAGTTTTAACCGAGACTGAAAGTCTAACTTTTTCTTCTGGGTTGTTACCTAAAGTAGCAATCTCGCCTTTTAAATCTCTCGGTTGTTTTCAGTTGTACAACCGAGACTTTATTGGAGGGGAATTATATGGAAGGTCAAATCATTCAATTCTAGGTTACCCCACTTAAAAGTCAAAGGTAGGTAATATATTTTCTAGGTCTTCACAATGTCAACCTAGACCAAATGTGAAGTTCACATTTGGTCTAGGTTGACACTTTTTTATTCCAGGTTGTGGTTAGAGGGCGGGTAATAACGGGTTAGGTTGTTTCTATATGGGTCTAGGTTGTATTAATATTTTTCGATGTTACTTTAACCTGGAGCTATTTTTTCCTAGGTTGAATCAATTGATTCTAGGTGGTTTCAATTTCTTTTCGAGGTTATTTCGGATCCTAGCCACTAAAAAAATCTTTTCTCACAGTGTAGACATTTGCTAGATATCTGCGTAGGTTTCGGGCCGCTGCGTTCTGACGCAGCGTTACTGCGCCATGTGACTTCTGATAGGTTTTTGTCGAAGTACCTCGTGTTTGGGTCGTGTCGCATGTTCCTTCACTCTGAGATAAGAGGTGAACTGTCCGCCACTGATGGAGAATTGCAAGAAACAACCTGCAGCTGTCATCAGAATAAAATCGCACTTCGCTCAGTGCGCTGAACAAAGGGCTCATTTATTCCTATGATGGATTCCCACCTCAGTGAAAGTTGCATCAGATGCAGTAGATTCTACTCGATAATTTTCTGTCAGACAGTCTCAATGTGTCCAGTGGTCTGTGACCATCTCTCTCATCTTTCACCCATCAGGAGTATGTTTGCATAAATTCTGGATGTAGTGAGGTTAGTGTAACCCTATCGTAACATATGTATACCTGCTTATTCGTGCTCATCGTTAAATTTCCTGTAAACCTTAAAAACTCGGTGTTGGAAGAAAAACTGTTGATGTGAAATGTATTTGCTTCTGCCATCTGTGGCTAAATTTCAAAAAATCTCAGAACATCCGCATTCCACGCAGATATATACCACCTTATGACACAATTATTTCTAACTCGCTAAGTGGTGTAGTTTTTAAAGAATCTTCAAAAACCGATGAAAAAATGCCGAAAAAAACTGTTTTTTTGGTAGTTTTTTGCCAAAAAAACATATGAAGGAGTCATTTTAGACCCATGATATATGGTAAATTCGTGATCAGCGTTAAATTTCCTGAAGGATAGGCCCATCCACGAATTTTGTCCACCTGGGCCACTGTGCGGTGTCTGTCAGCGGAGTCATAAGCAAGGCCGTAGCTCTCATGGGTTCAGTATGGGTGTGTCCTGTGATCGGATCAGCTTGGGAAGACATCGTCGTGGCACATGTGATAATAGCCGGTTATTCTGCAGCACGAGCATATCTAAGATATGCCCTGCAGTGACGGATATTCCTGAACTCCCTTCCTCTTCCTCCAAAGACACTGGCGGCGTCATCCTAACTATTCCCACATCACAATAAATAAAGAACCTATTAAACAATCATGAACACGTAGGTAGCTACACACCCAACATCTCGTGTTCCACCAGACCCGTCAGGTCAGCCAGGGTGAACCTTGTGGAAACTAATATCAGACACCCATTGCTTTGCGATCAGGGGTTTCATGTCAAGACAGAGAAAAGCCGGAGACATTGCACGGAAAAGGGTTGAGAGCTATTAGAAAAGGTGGAGCTAAGCCTTTAAGGTCGGGATTTAAGCTCGGGCTTTCATTAAGTCCCCGACCGAAAGCCTCTAATGAGCTCGGGGAAGCGGCTTAATTTCTTTTTAAACCCACCCCCATGAAAGAAGTGCACGGGATCTTGAATATTTGAACACCTCACAGGCTGCTGATCACCCTTCCAGTGTAAATCTCTAGTAATTAAAAAGTGGCATCTTCATTAGAAATTAACCACGAAAGAAGTATACTTTCCTTTAATTATTTATGAAATGCTGTGATCCAATTTCATCCGGATGAAGAACGTTTTGGTAATTTATAATGTTGATGCAACTTTACAAATGCAGCAAATTAGCGGAAAAAATGTAATATTTTTGTTGTTCTACTTGAAGGGATAATAATTATGTGTCTTCTTTCAGGAGGGAACAAACCAAAAACAATGTCGTGAGAACGGCAATTCCTCTCTGTCAAGGTGAGTACAGATTTTAAAATGCCAATTGAAAAAGGAAGAAAACGGAATGCCCAAAAGCAAAATCAAACGTTATCTGGCGGGAGAGAGAAATTAAGATTTCATGATGTCCTCCTGAGAGTTGTCGGGGAAGCGGTCATTATTTAGGCATACCCTGAGGGATTGCACCTTCCTGAATGTGTAACAAGTAGTCCGACCTTTCTATTGCCTCACCCTTCGCCGTCTCTGCACTCTCTGGGGACTTGGAGAAAGAGCAAAAAGGAGGGGGAAAAAACCCCCTCAACCCGAGGAAAAAAAAAAGCGGGGGATATTGTTTTATGCAAGACACGAGTCAATTAATACCGACTGGTCATTGGCATAACCCTCCGTCGCCACAATGCCCTCGACCCAAACCCGATTTTATTTACATGGTCGTATTTTTATTGGTGGTGAGGGAAATAGGGGAGGTGAGGCCCCAATGATTGTTTAACGTTACCGAACAAGTTACAAAACGGATCCCCCGGTCGGTTCTTTCATTCACTTGATCACATACATGAGTTTTTATGTTTGCTCGGGGCCTGTTGGGGAATTCCAAACGGCAAAAACGCTCAAACGGAGGGCTGCACGTAAATTTAGGATACCTTCGCATACTCACTACTTAACTGCACAACAATTGTTGTGTAGGTATGTTAACCTATTGTTATAGTTATGTTAACATAGGTCTTGAACAAGAATAATGCGCTCCGACACTGCATTCTGGTGGCAGAAATCAAACTAATCTTCACACGAAATTTCCCCCGCGCCTCTTGTTTTTCCCTTCCTAGTTGCAGCACTTCTCTTTTTCTCCCCTTAAACGGGGTTTTTAATTGAAAACTTTTGAATTTCACATGATTTAATAGAACCTAACGAATTTTTATTTTAGTATTGCTCTTGTGCAGTTATTAGGAAGAATTAGGAATACTTACCTGAAAATTTAAACAACAGTCACATAGGGAAAGTTCACTTATTATGTTCTCACTCCTCCCTGGCGATGAACGTAGACAATTTCCTCGCAACGTTGAAGACAATGAGCTATATAAGCATTTTTTTATATTTATTGTAATTGAAAGCTAGTTCCATGAAATGATTAATAACGCCCTGAAACCGCCAAAAAAGTCCCGATTTATCCTTTAGGACCTTAAGGAAGTTGGAAGGTTTGAAACCGAAAAGACGATAAATGACTTCATTTACCGTCCCGAACCCGAAAGCAGACCTGACTACAGTTCTCCAAATATCCGTAGAAACCGACTGTATCGGTGAAGGACATCCCTAACATAAACAATCTTGAAGAGAGGTTCAGATTAGCCAACCTTCGCGGACATGAAATCTGTACATTCGATGCCAGCGTCCATGGTGGCATTGTGTTGTACTTCTTTTGGAAGGTCAATCTTACCGCCAAAAGTTCAAACGCTGATTATTTTCATACTCTCCTGATTTCCGTAGAGGATTAAAAATTGTACAGACGATATAAAAACAAGTATTCTACTCTACAGAATGGTATTCGACTGAAGAAACTGACATTTTCAATCGTCCGTATAATATACGGCTATATTATAGCTTATTCCCCCTTAGCTCTTTAAAGTGGAAATTAATTGCGTAGAGCATCATTTGGAGCTCTTTCATCAACATACGTCTGTTTTGCTGTGAGTACAAAGAGTGCTTGCTTCGACTTCATCTCCAAGAAAATAAATTTGTAGAAATGTGGCTGTCACCCCTTCGTTGGCTGGCAATAAACTACCAATGAGATGGCGGAGCTGTCCATATATTTTGAATGCGGGCATAAAATTGCTCTAATTTCTTGCCACTCCGTGGACGTCATTGCAAAAGCGTTATTATATGTGCTGATTTTGCTGAAGACTAATTCACTGCGAGAATCCACTCCCGACAGCGTCGGCAAGTGAGGTAAGGAGGGCAAGTGCACCTTTCCTCTATTGCAGCAAAACCCTTTCGACTGCTCACTCCACATGAATGCTGAGCAATGGGTGTATTTCCTGAGAGGCTCAACGATACCTGCCCTCTTATTCTGCATTAAATCCAAATTTCGGATCGTACGATGACGCGGAGTTGAGCAGCCGTCCTTGATTGACCGTCCTTGCTCTCTGTAGTTGAAGTCCATCGTATTTATCGAAGAAAAGAAGAAATTACTCTCCGCACACGTATTGAGATTACTTGCCTCGTTCTTCGGAAGCCTCAGACGACAATCTGATCCGCAAGGGCTTTCCGTGTGAACCGTGAAAGAGCGGATCGCTTTGGTGGCATTTAAGAAGTGAAAACGCGTGGAAAAGTTTGTTTCTAAGCTTAGCTGGTAGATACGTAACTGATACGTAACAATCAATGGAGTTGCCCTTCCTCGCTTGGCCAGCATTGTGGTTCTTGGCGTGCACCTGGACTCCCAACTCTCTTTCTCGGACCGGGTTGCGCATGCTCGGTTTCGTAGAACGTAACACCAGAGAGTTATCACATGCCCCTGCCTTAGTGACTCTCTACAAGACTCTCGTACAGCCGATCCTGGAATATGCGTCGGTCATCTGGAGCCCTCATTACGAATGCCTTATTATTCAGATTGAGCGTTTTCAGGGCTTTCCTCCGATACCTCGCCTCCAAGCTCTCTATTCGCCGTGAGAACCTGAACTGCGATGAGCTCTCTCGCCGATATAGCCTGCTGTCTCCTCGTGACCGTCACTTCTGTGCTGACTTGTTCTTTCACGGTCTGCTGTCCGGTCGGATCGATTCTCCTGATCTCCTTGCTCGCGTCGGTTTTCTCGTACCCCGTCAATCGTCCCGTACTGTCTTACCTTTGCCGTCGGACTCTACAGCCAACAGCGCAGCGAGGGCCAAACATGCTAAGTACGATGCGGCAGCTGAGGACCTGAGGGGTTCATTCACGCCGTTGGTAATCTCATGCGACGGGTCTGTGCAGGCCCGAATTCGGATGTTTCTTAAAGGTCTTGGCCCACGCCCTGGCAGAGAAATGAGACCGACCATAGTCCTTAATGTCTGGTTGGGTGAAAGCAAAGACTCTGATTACGCTCATCCGGGCAGTGAATGCCAATGACGACTCGTTTATACCACGACGATCACTATTCGATTATTTCGGCATTTTCTCGGGCGTGCCTCTTATCTATTTTGGACCACTGTGCGGCGGACGGACGTTTTATTTTTGAAATGTACTCGTCCTGATGTAAAATTTTTAGGCCGATCAAAATAGTCGACCCCGTCAAGAATTGTAAACGAAAATGAAAATGAAAGATAAATTCCTTTTCTTTCGTGAAACTCTCTCCTCTCGCCTGTTTTTGGCAGTTATTCGCTTCTGGTATGGACGCATTTGAGAAATTCGCGTTGCTTTGAACTCAGCAGGGGGGGGGGGGGGGGGTAGCTCTTAATCGTTTACGGCCTGATCCTCATCTTCATTTTTGGACAACGCTGAAAGAGGATTATAAAAGGCAAACCACAATATTTATGGAGCTAATCAATTTCCCTCTTTGATATCTTTTTTTTTTACGCACATTAAAAAAGAGGTCCGGGGGTGAAGAAGGGACGGTGTAAGGAACAAGTTAATGCCCGCCTATTGACTTCAACCCACGTCAACATCATCAAAGCATCGCCTTCCCAAGAAGGTTTTTTCCCTTGTTCATTTTTTTTTTTCCTTTTTACAAGCCAAACCCTGAGCGAAAGGCCCTCTAAAAGAGAGTAATATCACGTCAGAGCCCTTCGATAATTTAATTAAGCTTTTAGTTCACTCCCGCCCCACTCCTTATCCCTCCCAACAATTCCAAGGTAAAGGGAAGGGCATCAGTCACCTTAACCCTCCGTTTTCTCGTTTTTTTTTTTTCTCCCTCTCTTTTCCTCGGTACTCCTTTTACCTATCAAACACAAAGGAAATTAAAAACTTCCCCTTTTTTCGAGAGCCTTTTATGGTTTTAATAACAGTCAAAGACTCGAAAAGTATACGTAGAAAGGTCATGACTAAGAGGAGATTAAACAGAGAATTGGAGTAACGATCTCGTTTGAACTTGTAATGTCAAAAGTACGGACAATTAGCGAGCCTGCGCAAATCTATCTATCTACCCATCTATATTCTTATATAATATATAACATTTATGTTATAAAAATTAGGTTTCTGTGTGTGACGTGCCTTATAGGCGCCTAAACGGCTGAACGGATTTCGACGATTTTTTTTGTAAACGATTTTGGGTGCAATTGCGCAAAACATAAGATAATATCCTATGTTAAAACATATGATGTTAAAATCCAGCGCGACGCGCGCATTTGCGCGCAACTTCGTTTTTTACTGATAACCCCAATTTTTTTATCGCGAATTCGGATTTCACGTTAAATTTCAAGTCCAATTCGATGTCCCCTTGCGCGTTATCTACGCAGAGCGCAAATCCGCGCAACTCTTCCTATCTTTTTTGTTTACAGTCCGATTGGGTTGGCGTTTCCTCTGTATCCTACTTAGAGATCCAAATTTCAATACTCAATCCCATCGGCGAGCGAAGCGAGCCCCCTTTTTCTGAGAAAGTGGTTGGCCAAGCGAGCCCCACCCCCCTCCCCTAGTCAGGACGGCTAGGACTTATATAAAATCTGGTTTCTGTGGCTCCTAAACGGCTGAACGGATTTTGATTTTTTGTTTTTATTTGTATTTTTTAATTGATCAGGTCCACTGTCGTCACATAATCCCGCGCAACGTGCGCAACCACACACAATTTCACTTAACTGTAGTTTTTCAACAATAACCCTGATTTTTTTTTTTTTTTTTTTTTTTTTTTTTAATCGAGGATTCGGATTCTGCGTTATTCTACGTTCGAAACATGTGTCGCCAGTGCAGAGCGCAACCGTGCGCAATTGAGCGCAACTTCTCGATTCTAAACGACCGAGCGGATTTGTTACGGATAGCCCGATTAAAATGAAATTTGATACGTAAGTCAGATTTGATGTGTGGAAGCGCCTTTTCGGGGTTTCGAGCTTTTATGATCAAAAGGGAGGGGGGTTATGAGGGTGGAGTTAAGTCGCTGCTAACGTCACTTCCAGGCAACAGATTTTGATGAATCTTAGTGTATGTGTTGGGTTCAAGGTGCCTCAGATCTTCCTGGGGGGCCTCCTGTATGCTGTCGGAGGATCTTCGAGCTCCTGAAGAAAACTTATCTCAATACCGTGATTCGGGTTCTTGCTGGGGTTCTTCCTGTTGACCTGGTGGCGGCCCACCGTTTTTCCGCCTCACAGTGGTCTGAAACCCGAAAAACGTGATCGAAATCCATAGCGACTCAAATCTCTTAGTTTCTTGAACCAAAACGAATAATTTCATGTTTTTGAGTGCGCCGAATCCAAAAAAATCATGGTACCATTCGGTTTTGAGGGTCACATATGGGCCAAAATTGCTTTTAAACAATGTTTATTCGATCTTTGAGATATTTTTGCAATTGTTCAATCGATATAAGAGTGGTCTTGAACGAAATAGTATTTTCTTTATTGTAAATAGTATTTATTCTTTACAATCTTAAACCCCGCTGGGCTCCTAAATCGAAAAATAAAAAGATCCATTTCAATTTTCAAAGAAATAAAATTATTGGAAATCAAATTATAGATACTATTACATTATTTTTGTTCGGTTTTGGAAAAATATAGTTAAAACTATACTGAATAGAGATACATAAATACATCACATTTATCGTTTATCAAACATCACAATAATCTGTCCAACACCCCTTCCCATCGCTTGGTATTGACATCGTAATATTGCGCTCAAGGTCCGGGCTGCAGGTAGCTGCAGTTGGGATTTTTGAAGGATCCCAGGATGTTGAATATTTTTCGAGTAAAAAATACAGAATTTAAAAAAAAACACATTTTTGAACAAAAAAACCGCTGCAAATTTTACACAAGGGTTTATTATTCTTTGATATACGTTACTTGTGCAGAAATTTAATTCTGTCAATGAAAAAATTTAAAAAATTTTTTTTTTTTTATCTAAAAAAAAAATTTTTTTTGGATTTTTTTGTTCAAAAATGTGTTTTTTTCAAAAACTGTATTTTTTACTCGAAAAATATTTAACATCCTGGGATCCTTCAAAAATCCCATTTTTAGCCCCACGAATGCCCTAAAGATCGCCCCAGTGAAATCGGATCGTTCCGGGACCCCAAAAAATGGATTCTAAGTCCAAAAATACTTCGAAAACGACACCTAACTCGATCCCATAGCTAAAAGCCTTCAAAAAACCCCTCCCGTAGCCCCATTATAGCCCCATAGCGCCCCACGGGTTTGGGCGATCGGACTGAAAACCTTGCGGGCACAACTAGATGGTAAACCAAGTATTTTGTCGAAATTTCAGATTTAAAAAAAAAATTCCTACTGCCCAAAACGGCCTGGACGGCGTACGGCGGACGGACATTTCGGATTTAGAATGTAGACCTCTTGAAACGGATAATGTCAAATTTTGAGCCCGATCGGAGTCGTCGACCCCCGTCGCGAAAACATAGGTGTATTATTCCAAGAATAATAAACCAAAAATCCAAAAAAAAATTTTTTGAGATGAAAATCCACAAAAAAATTTTTTTTTAATTTTTTCATTGACATAATTAAATTTCTGCACAAGTAACGTATATCAAAGAATAATAAACCCTTGTGTAAAATTTCCAGCGTTTTTCGAGTGCCTACTAAATGGGGTCAAAGAGTGTATTTCATTAATGAATTTCGCGTGGTTCATATTTTTCTCGTGTACACAAAGGGTAGGACTACAACCCCTAAAAATTGCATGATCCCAAAATTATTTCGAAAGAAGTTCCAGCTTGTCGAGTTATACCTTCACATGCGATCAAAATAGAGTGTACAAAACCCCCAACTTCAACCTCTCATTAAACAAACTTGTAAAACGTTTTCAACCGAATAAATGGTGAATGAATGACCTCCAGGATGTTGGCAATGAACCCCAATGAGCCCCTGGTCCAACGGTCAACATTGATTTTTCCTATTTCGATCACGTTTTTCGGGTTTCAGACCACTGTGCGCATGTTGGATTCTCGAGGGGCGGCCCTTTCAGGTGCTCGGGCGAGGCTGTGCCAGGCTGTGCTGGCCTTGCTCGTCAGCCAGTGGCAGGATGAGTGGGCTGCTGAGTCCACTAGGGTCACGTTTGAGGGGTTTGAGGGGTTTTCTGAGTCCAATAGGGTCACGTTTGTCATCGTGTGGCTCAGCGGTTGAGAATGCCGTGGGTGGTCTCTGATCGTAGGATCTCACAGCGACCGGCCAGTCTGCATTGCCTGGCACTGGCTGACGGTCCTGGCTGCACTGAGGGCAATGCATGTGCTTCGGGGTTGTCCAGCATTCGCGAGGGAGAGGGCCGTCTTGGACAGAGTAAGGGATGACTGGATCAGTTATGTCTCCAGCCCGTCGATATACAGGGCGTTGGCTGCCTTGCAGTAGTTGCTCTGAAGGACTAAGTCAGTAAGGATGGCCGACAAGATTGGACCTGGTTGGTTAAGTAACAGCTCCCAGAAGTGATCACCACAGGCGTTGAAGTTCCTTCCCATTAGGAATGCAGCTCATGAGAGACAAGAAGTGGGGCCAGGCGATTGCCAAATTAGTCCGCCAGTTGGCGCTGCCTGGTCCCTGCCTACTGAAAACCCCACTGGCTCCGTAGCAGTTCCCACTAAAAAAAAAGAACCATTCGTGGAAATTTTAAATTTACCCGGACTTTAAGGAATAAAGATCGACAGTGGCCTCTATCTGGTGTGAAGCCACTTGTGTCAGAAAAACGAATAACAACAGGATGTTGAGAAGGTAAACATAAAGCTGAGAAGGCTCTGACGATGAATGGAGCGACATTGTCTTGGTAACGGGAGGGTCCTCACAGCTATTAGGAGATGTTAGGGACACCTCAGGGTCTTCCCTCCAAGCCGCTGAAGTCTGAAGAGGATGGGGGTATTTAAGGAAAAAAGTCGTCCCCTAAGGCTCTCATTTACCCTCTCAGATCTTGGGGGGGGGCTCTGTGAAAGGAGATTCTTTCAATCCGTTTAAGTATAAGAGAGTGATTAAAAGTTCATCATATCAATGACAGACACTTCTTGGGGGCGCGGCTTTTGTTTTTTCCCAACAGCTTCGAGATCGTTTTTTTTTCTTCTCATTTTTAGGGCCCCCGCTTTCCATCTTTTTCAGAAGGGAGCCTTGGGCCTTTTTTTTTCTTTGCAGGGTGAAAAAGATAATAGCATTTTGAGTAGGAAAAAATTGTTGATGAGGGTTATAATCGAGAAGTTTCATCGAGTAAAGATTCCTAGATCAATATTGTTATTGCCGGGCGTTGCTTACATCGCGAAAAACGGCACTTCTTACGAGAAATCAAGAAGCTGAGAAGACTGATGGCTCTCTAACTGTAGTCAAGTAGGTAAATTGCAGTTACAAGTTCCTTCTGGTTTTTGCAGTTTTTGAGTGAAATCTCCAACCAAACGAGTGCTGTTCTTCGAGAGGGAAGCTTCAGGAAAGGCCGAGCGGGTAAACAAGGGAGCCCACCTTGGTTTAGTAGACTGCCTCAGGGGCCACTTCTAATTAAGGGTTCCTTGATTAAACTACTGCTGAAACTTGGGGTAATTGTTCCAATTAGAAGAAGGGCGAGGATTCATTGGGCAACAAAGTTGAGTCTCTTGATAGATAATCGTGTTAAGAAATATATTTTTTTCTATTTTAAGGGTGCATGGCACCCTGCTGAACGGATGTTGAAGGTGTACGTACATGCAAATATTGTGTTCCTAATTGATTATTAGGTTTATCAATATTTGTGTTTGGGGGAAGGCCTCCAGCGTAACTGGGATTTCGCCCCCGGTGTTTTTGAAGGAAGAGGAAGGGAGTAACTGAATATGCCCAGGGCATAACACGAGAAGTCGTGAGCTGCTGGCCTGGGAGGCGGTATCGAGGCCGAATTGGGAGTCCCGCTATCTCCAGACTGGCATGAAGTGTTGTGTTGGTCTGGAATGCGTTGGAGTCCGGAAGTGAACCTATTGGGGAATCTAATCTTCCCGTGTTGGGAATCAACAAATTGTTGACAAATTTTCGCCACACAAATTGTTGACAAATTGACGGCAGGGGAGGCTGTGCCTGCTGATCCCGTCTTTCGGTCGTTGGATCTCCCAGCCACCCTTGTTGAAGTGTCAACTTGCGCAAAAATATTGGTCCCGCTGACCTGGCTTCCCCGGACGAAGTGTCGCCAGGGGAGGCCCATCCTTGGGTTCAATAAAAAGCAGTGCTGCTCATTGCTCATTGAATGCAAAGTTGCATGCATTGTGCTGCAATTGCTCATTGAATTAAAATGTATGAAAGAAGTCAGTGAAATGATAACGCCGGCGGCGCGATCGGGGAGTCCGAGTAATGACCAGCTCCCCCGTTAGCGGGAGAAGCTGGACTTTCCGAGCACGCCGCCACAAGTGGCGCTTCCAGTGGCCACAAAGGTCTTTGCAATATTCCTAATTACAGATAGCATCTCCAGATCCTTGACTGTTGAGTGACGTTGCCCAAAAAGAAAACCCACCCAGTCAACTATATTGGAGCTGCAACACGTGTCGGGGGAAACCTTGAATAGGCAGCTATGGCTCTTGCTGAAGCGCCCTCGGTCGCGGTAGGTCACTGAGAGCTCTCCCAGCCGAACTGTAGGAGGCCACGATTTGTACAAATTGCGGTTCTGCATTGAAACTGGGTCACGTGAATGAATTCTTGCCAAATTTTTCGTCTTTTCGTACTGGGCCCACTCCTGCTGTTGGTCGATTGTATAAAAACACATTTGTTCGCTGGCAGGTTTCGAACTGTCTCAAGTCCCTCGTTTATTATTTTCGCACGGCCCCTCTCTCATCGTCCGATGGCATTTTATTAATTTGGAAACCCTGTATCGCCACCCCCGTGGGGGGGAGTCGAACCCCACACACTTCCGAACTTCACACGGGCCGCATGTCAACTCTCGTGAAGGGTAAGGTCCCCGTTCCACGTATGATAAAGTGCTTCGTGTTCTCAACACATCGTTGTTCAGTTAAAAAGTCATCTTCTCCATTATTTCCTTTTTTAAGGGGGGGTTGTCACTACCTTCCGTCTCTTGTCCCCTCCCTAAAAATGATTCAGCGCGCGTGACTAGACACTCAATTCCTCGCCGTATGCGGTTGAGAAAAAAAACCACTTTCCCTCCTCACGTCAGACCGCAAGCTGTACGTAAAACAATATTAAACACATTGTTTTCCCAATATTACACGGCTCGGTAACCACGTCATAAGATAAAGTTATAATCTATGTGATTCCGTTCTGGCCTTTCCCCACACAAATTATGAACAAATGAAGGTTAAACGAAACTTCGGTTCCCTGTAAAATTCTAATTTGGTGAACGGTTTGCAGTATTTTCATATTTGAAGGAGAATGTAAAAAAAGATTTTTTTTTTTTTTTATCATGGAACATGCTTTAGACGTGACCTAACTGCCCAAAAATGTTATTCGGCTAGGGAGACGCGGGAGAGTCACGTTGATATATTACGTAATATATAAATGAACGTTCGGCTACTAGTTTGGCATCCTCACTTGTCTTAACGTTAGGCCACTAGTTCGGCATCCTCTTTTGCCTTAACGTTAGGCCACGAGTAGGACTTCCTCACCTGTCGTACGTTAGGCCACTAGTTCGGCGTCCTCACATGTCGTACGTTAGGCCACTAGTTCGGCGTCCTCACCTGTCGTCACTAGCTAGTCTCACGGTCAAGTCACTAGTTCGGCGTCAGACTGTTACTTTTCCAATACACAAGATGGGTTTCATTCTCGTCCCTGATCCAGGGAGGCCCCCTTCTTCTTGCTTGATGACTCGTCTCTCGTCCCAGGCTGGCCACTTCTTCTCATGTCGTGTCTCGACTCTGATCCAGGAAGGCCACTAAGTCTTCTTCTGCCTTGATATCTCGTCTTTGGCCAGGCTGGTCACTTCTTCTGGCTTGGTGTCTCGTCTCTGGTCCAGCAGGCCACTTCTTCTCATGCGGTGTCTTATCTCTGATCCAGGTAGACAATAGAGACCTATCCGTCCCGCCTAGTGCCAAGTACCTACCGAATCTTTCTTGCAGTATCAAGGGCCGTTATGTGCTGTGGTGCTGAGGTCACTGGTCTCTTTCGGTCGGATGCACAAGAGCAGGTGCTGAGGTACTTCATAAAGCGAAGTTGACGGCCTCCTAAGGAGCTACTTCATTGATCTGGAGTCTGGGGGGTGGACCCGGTCTTCTTATACTCTCTGGACTTGGCTTGCAGGTATGTGGTTGGGGCTTTGCGGATGCCGGCGAACAGTTTCCCCGGCTAGGAGGACGGTGGAGGCGGAACTCAAACGTCTGGCGCAGCATCACCGGCGACTAGCGGATGCTTGAGGAGTGGCCGGAGCAATTAGAGCCGCTGGTGGATGGAGTGCCTCGGGACTGGCTGGAGGGCATGCGGGCGCCTGCTCTCGGATCCAGGAATCCTCTCTACCCGACCCTGGATTTTGCCGTGAAGCCAGAAGGATTGCTTGAGCAGGGAGAGCCATCACGTCCTACGTTGGTGCGGCGCTGGGTTCTGAGCTTCAGAGGTGCCTTGCTTCCCCTGAGTGATGTTACGTCAGGTTCGAGAGCCCCCGGAGCACTTGTTCTCTCTGTAACGCAACGGAGGATGGCGCATCGAGCATTTCTTGAGCTGGTGTCCAGTCTTGGTCGAGCTCAGGGTACGCTATCTGTGTGCTGGAGAGAGCTGAATGGTGGAGCACCTAAATAATGAGGACGCTGGGTACGGTTGGCTCGGTTTGGCTGTCACGCGTGGCATTACCGGTCCATGATGGTTGCTGAGTTTAACTGGTAGCACGAAGTCTCAAAACATTTTTAATTTATGTCTAAATTGGAAAAAGTGTAAAAAAAAATAATAATAATAATAATAATAATAATAAAAAAACAACAGATCTTCCTTTGAAGGCTCTGCATGACGGCTTTCCCGTATTAAACGGTTCACTCGCCTAGAAATTGGTCATTACTTAGTCAACATTAAATGTTGATGAAATTTTCATCACTCAAAAGCTGAGGTCGTCAATGGAAGTCTGAAAGAATGAGTAAAGCCGGAGTTACTCATTCAGAAGCAGAGCCTGCTTCGCTTTAGCCGGCCGCCCTTTCTTCCTGGTTTGCCCCAAATGGAATAGTTTTGGCTTCTGCAGGTGCGTTTACTAATTTCAAACGGATTTGCATCCCTAATGTGTGCTTGCACAAACTGTCGTGCACGTCTGACTCATTGATTGGTGGTTTCCACATTGCCCTTAGCCTTCGGCCTCTCACCTAACATAAGCAGCAATAATAATAGAAACTGAACCTTCGGTAATCATATTTCTGTGCGATTTATTAAAATAAGTGGGCTTCCTTTTATTTTTTCGTTTCTACTTAAATAAAAATGTCGTTGCTGTCTCCAAAGATAGCGTGCTTACAACCGTGATAAGTACAATTACTTTTGCGTGCATTCAGATTGTTTTTGTAAAAATATTTTGCGTGCAAACCTCTTTTTCACTGCGTGCGCTTAAATATTCCCCCAATAATAACACAGGTTTACAAAAAAAAAGAAAAAGTCACTTTCAGGCGCCGCGGAAAAAACCATTAATCTATATGTATTTTGTGGTGCTGAATCCGAATATGACCTCAGTTTTTCCCGGTCACGTCCAAATTTTCGAGATACCTACTTGCACACTCGAGATATTTGCACACTCCCTTGTAGATCTAGCACAATCAGTTTATTTGATTTTTCCACTCAATTCGTTTTGTTTTCGTTTCGTTTTTCGTCCAGTTCTTTCGTTTTTTCTTCTCTTGTGTTCAAATCGAAAATTTTTTGTGTGGCAAAATCACACATTTATTCTGGTTTTAGACCCCAAGTCATACATATATTCGGAATCAGATTTCCAGTAAAAAGAGTTTTTTGGAATTTTTGGGCATCTGCACGATTATTATCTGTGATTTTTTAAACTGAAAAAGGCCGAAAAAACGAAAAATCGCAAATATCTCGAAAATTTGGACGTGACCGGGAAAAACGGGGGTCATATTCGGATTTAGCACCCCAAAATACATATACATTAATGGTTTTTTCCGCGGCGCTTGAAAGTGACTTTTTTTTTGTAAACCTGTGTTATTATTGCACATGTGTTGCCGCCTCTTTCTTAATAAACATGTTTTCTTCTTCTTCTTCTTCTTCTTCAATAAAGACCTATCTCATGTCGGCATTTGTGTGAGTTATCATGGTACAAAAATTTGAAAAATCTTTTTGTTCGTCGAACTGAGATTGCAGCGGATCCAATTTCTTAAATAGCATCCTAAGGAGATCCTTATGAGGGGTTGTAAAGAAAATTGGTCCTGGCGTGGATGTCAAGTCCTATTTCGGTCGAGCCCGCAAAAATCGGGTTGGCTAATTCCCGAAGACGAAGGGAGGCAGGTCACCTTCATCAATAACGACCCCTCTAGGGTTTCACCCCTCGAGGAAATGCAATATACATTTTTACCTTGCTCCTGAAAACCCCCCTTTTACCCGGGTTCCACCCTCACAGTTGGCAATCAGACCTCGGAGAGTCAGTTCTAAGTTGATTAGTCAGGGCTAGTTGTGTACACACTAGGTTTCTCCCAGCTTTTAGCCCCGCTTCCCCCCCGTCCGGGACAATCGGATCTACCCAAGGGGTTTCGCCCTTTCAGCGGTATCTTCAGCCCTTATCGTTGGAGGCCAACAGTATTGTTTAACAATATTGGAACTGTCAACATTGGCAAGAACCGGTGTCAACCCTTTGGGCGGGTTGTCACGTCATTTGAAATCGTTTGGCCCGTCCAAGTGTTCTTCCTCTCACGCCACTCGAGCACATCTTCAATTGATCGTCCAAATAGAGGCATGAAGAACAGTGGTTTTTGTGGGCAAATACTAAAAGTCCCCGACCCTCCGAGGTGAGCGGGTTGACGGTGGTGGGGGGGGGGAGAGAAAGGACGTTTTGTCGCATTTTCGGTGCTAACTCGAAAACGGTAGGTCCTACAGAAAAATCACATGTATGAAAAAGGAAGCTCTCCATATTTGCTACAAAAGCGCCCCCATTCATTTTTCGCGTACCTATAATAGTTTAGAAGATATTCAAGCTTGAAAGTGGGCAACATTTCAAAAACCCGCTTTTGCGCACGTTTGGTTTATTATTCTTGGAATCATACACCTATGTAATCGGGACGGAGGTCGACAACTCTGATCGGCCTCAAAATTTGACATTTTCCGTTTCAAGAGGTCTAGATTCTAAAACCGAATTGTCCGTCAGCCGTCCGGGCCGTTTTGGGTAGTAGGATTTTTTTTTAATCTGAAATTTTGACAAAATACTCGGTTTACCATCTAGTTGTGCCCGCAAGGTTTTCAGCCCGATCGCCCAAACCTGTGGGGCGCTATGGGGCTAAAATGGGGCTAAGGGAGGCGGTTTTTGAAGGGTTTTGGCTATGGGATCGAGTTAGGTGACGTTTTCGAAGTATTTTTGGACTTAGAATCCATTTTTGGGGGTCCCTGAACAGTCAGATTTCACTGTGGGGATCGATAGGGCTTTCATGGGGCTAAAAATGGGATTTTTGAAGGATCCAAGCAGTTCAAATATTTTAAAAGTAAAAAAAAATTTCAAAAAAAATTTGTGTCGTTAAATGACACACATTTTGTTTGCCATGCCTGCTCCCCCCTTATCAAAGCTCAAAATCTCACATGGAATAGCTGCGATGGGAAATTTAATCAGCTTTCACGAGAAAAAAACAGCAATCGGGCCAATCGTTTCTGAGCTACAGCTGAAAACGCTCTGCTTTGGTATAATTCGTTTTCTCGGTTCCTATCTGCCCTACAGAGCCGTACCTGTGCTCAAATTGTAGGACATTTATTGTAGTTTTGATTATATACTCGCGTCCATACCGCTAGGCTGCATCGTTTGGGCGCTGTGAGCAAAAAACAAAAGTGCGAAAAAGCGGGTTTTTGAAAAGTTTCCCACTTTCAAGCTTAGATATCATCTAAACTATTATTAGTCCCGTCATCATGTACATCGGTGCAGGAAGAAGGTGGGGTAGTTTTGATTTTTTGGTATGTTTTTAGGACCCATGAGAGTAGTCTTTGACCAAGTTATCAATTAAAAAAACCTTCTGCCGGCTTGGGGGTTAGCGAAAAACCACGATTTTTTCGGCCATTTTTCACATTTTGCTGAACAAGTCAGTGAAGGAAGCATTTTACGACCAAAGGCACTTCATTCATTCTTAAACTTGACAATATTTGCTACGATTTGAGACCAACCGCAGCTCTCAACAGTAAATAGTTTCCGAGATATAGGTTGTTGAAAAATGGATATTTTTTCCTAAATGTGCAAATTTTACGAAAACGCGTTTTTGTTTGTTAAGTAAATATCGCCTGAAATATGCATCCTACCAAAACGTCATAAGGGATGAAGTTTTAGTACATTTATGTAGCTTCAATTTGGGACCAACCGGAGGTCTGTACCTTCATTAGCTTCTGAGATAATGACGAATAACCGAAAACTGTCGTAAGTGGGTTTTGGGAAAAGTGAAGCCATTAGGCCAGTCATATAAAACATCCGAACCTACCTTAATTGTGGTAAACCTAATTTTTTTATATGTTGTTACGGCTCACCTAGATAGTATAAATCTAGATTTGCAACCCTCGTAAAGTTCATCATCTGGAGATAATGCCGAAAAACCACGAAAGTTTTGCATTATTTTCAGTTTTTCGCCCAAAAAGCACCGAAGAAAGCTTCTGACGAAGATCTGTACCCTGATCACTTTTAAAGTGCATACAATTACCTACAATTTGAGTGGTACCGGAGCTCTGTAGCTTTAGTAGTTCCCCAGATACAGCCCCTAAAAGACGAGCTATTTTTTCCAAAAAGTAAAAATTTAACTTTTGTCTATTTCGGAGCGATTTATTGGCCAAAGTACTAATCCTACAAAAAACTTTATCGAAAATAAAGTTTTATTAAATATGATTACCTTCATTTTAAGACCAGAGTGATGCCCGTAGGTATGATAGTTTGCCCAAAAATGACCAAAAACAAAAATAAGTCAAAATGGTGTTTAAGGAGAAGTTGCAATGATTGACTCTCATTCGATGCGAAATGTTTAGGTCCTCGTTTGAGCTATTACAACTACTAATCCTACAAAAAAACCATCGAAAAGAAAGTTGTAGTAAATATTATTACCTTCATTTTAAGACCAGAGTGATGCCCGTAGGTATAGGTACGCGAAAAATGAATGGGGCCACTTTTGTAGCAAATATGGTGAGCTTCATTTTTCATACATGATTTTTCTGTAGGACCTACCGTTTTCGAGTTAGGACTGAAAACACGACAAAACCGACAAAAACTTACTTTCTCCCCCCCTCCCCCGCTCACCTCGGAGGGTCGGGGACTTTAAGTATTTTAATCCCCCCATGGGTCTTAACACATTGGTGAAGAAATTTGAACGTTTTTGAGCGTTCGTTGCCTGTTATAAAAGTTCGAAAATAAAATCAATTTTCAATTGTAGGGTGTTCAATCGACGCAAAATTTATTGCTTTACAACTTTTTTTCGCGTTCAAACTCCGTCAGAGTCTTAGTTTGGCTTCCACACTGAATAGTTTACTGGAAAACGTGTTTTCAATTTATTTATTTTTTTAATAGAGCTATTTTCGCAAAACCGACATGAGGTACATTCGTAGTTAACGTAAAATTTCCTTTAATTAGGTTTTCGGAGGTTTTTTTTTTTTTTTTTCAAAATATGGTCATTTGGCTCAGACCACGATTTCACCCGTTTTTTTGGGAGTTTCGTACTTTAAATAATGGATAATAATTTAAACTACGCCGACTACGGCCTTTAGAAGCTGAAGAACGTAGAAAGTTTATTGGGAGTAAAAAACCAAAATAACGTACAAAATTTAATCAAAATCCACACGCTTTTATGACATTGAGTTTGTCCTTTGTCATTTTAGATTCCTTACGCATTCATGCACATGTGATGAAAAGGAAGTTCTTGTTTTCGCCATATTTCTACTACGACAGCTACCACCAAAACGAAGAGCAATATCATGATCATGAGTCCCACATCACTGAATATCACGTGGTTTGCTTCCCATTGGACGAATCTTGCAGGTATGTCTGTTGGTGGTTCCGTAGTGGGTTCAGTCGTTGTGTAGTCTGTCGTATCTGAGGGGTAATCGTACGATTTTCTCAACTTGAAGGTCAACATTTTCCATGATTTGTGGCAATCGTGTTGCTGGAGTTCCTTCCAGGGATCGCGGCAGTAGAGGTTGTAGTAGTTGCCCCAAGCGGTAAACCCGTCGAGAGTTCCGTGGTGGTGTTGGTAGACCACCTCAGTGGCGCATCTGATGTCGTCCGTTATGTCGTCGTCGGTGAATTTGTCGCACGTCGTGTTACACCCTTCGCACCAATGAGCTTTGGCCAGGCGGAAGATCCCGACGAAGCCGTCTTCGTCGTATGAGGTATTGTAGCCCGAGGCGTGATGAACCAAACACACCCAAGTCGGGATCTGCCAGAAGCTCACTTTGTATTTGAGGCTGGCCAATTCCACTCCGAGTTCGCACGGCGAGAGTATTTTCGGTTCGACGAGACCGACCAAGAACACGAGTGAGGTCAGAACTGCCCGAGTCATGATGATCAACTGCTATACAGATAGTCCTACCCAATAACCCCCAGACGACTGATATGTGCAGAATGTCAGATAGTGAGCTGTGATAGCCAGTGGAAGTATTCCTATTATCAAATCCGAGCCTGGTTAAATTAGAAATGAATTTCGCCCTTGAACCCTGAGAGAAAAAAAAGAAGAAAAAATTGCAAAAACAATTGCAAACCACACTGTAATTATCCTAAATATGACCTCCTGGGTTCCTTTGAAATTCCCATTTGTAGCCCCATGAAAGCTATATAGATCCCCACACTAAAACCTGATCGTTCAGGGACCCCCAAAAATGGATTCTACGTTCATAAGTACCTCGAAAACGACGATTGTAGGAAAAAAAGTCCCCGGAAAAAAAGGCACAGGAAAAAAAAAATCCCCAGTATTTTCCGATCCCGGAAAAAAACGCTGCAAATTTTACACAAGGGTTTATTATTCTTTGATATAGGTTGTTGCGGAAAAATTATTTCTGTGTCAAAAGAATAAATGTTGGAAAAAAAATTTTTTGGATTTTTTTTTTCAAAAAAAATTTTATTGGATTTTTTTTTTTTCAAAAAAAATTGTTTTTTTCAAAAATTCTTTATTCTTTACTCGAAAAATATTTAACCTCCTGTGGCCCAAAACGGCCTGGACGGCGGACGGACATTTCGGTTTTGGAATCTAGACCACTTGAAACGGATAATGTCAAATTTTGAGGCCGATCGGAGTCGTCGACCCCCGTCGCGAAAACATAGGTGTATTATTCCAAGAATAATAAACCAAAAGTCCCTGTAGAAGAAATAGCGTTGACTGAATGGAAATGAATAGAAGATGATTCTTAAGTATTAAATACTTTTGTTGTCGTAGGGGGTCAACACTAAGCAGTAGGTGACTGGTGTTTACAATGACTCGGTCAACGTCTAATGATGTATTGTCCAAAAGATGAGTGGCTTCATCTCATCTTTTATCGGAACCGTTTACCTATTCTACAGTGTATTGTACTTGTGAGAAAATTAATTCTGTCAATCAATAACATTAAAAAAAAAATGTTTTTTTTCAACAATTTTTTTTTTTCATTCGGAAATTATTTGACCCCTTGGCATCCTTCAAAAATCCCGTTTGTAGCTCCATGAAAGCCCTATAGATCGCCACAGTGAAATCGGATCAATCCGGGACTCCCCAAAATGGATTCTACGTCCAAAAATCCTTCGAAAACGACACCTCACTCGATCCCATAGCCCCATCAAAAAACCCCTCTCGCAGCCCCATTTTAGGCCCATAGCGCCCCACGGGTTTGAGCGATCGGGCTGCTTCCGGGCACAACTAGATGGTAAACCGAGTATTTTGTCAACATTTCAGATTTTTTTAAAAATTCCTATTGCCCAAAACGGCCCGGACGTCGGACGGACATTTCGTTTTTGAAATCTAGAGCTCTTGAAACGAATAATGTCACATTTTGAGGCTGATCAGAATTTTCGACCCCCGTCGCCATTACATAGGTGTATTATTCCAAGAATACTAAACCAAACGAAGAGGTTCCCTAACTTTCTATTGTGTTTTGTTCAAGATTTTATCATTTAATAATGATTAACAGGACGTTTTCATTTTTTTCCCGTCACGACACAAAAAAGCTTTAAGCAACATACCTAATCGCGAAAACTATATGTAATCACATGATTGTTCGGTTGGGTACTAGAAACTGTTTCTATTCGACAAGACTTAGTATAGGTCGACAAACATTTTTTGGGTGGAAAAATTGCGTAAAATTAATCATTATTAAATGATCTGACTGTAGAACCATGGGTCTACCGTCCGTTTTTTTTTTTCAATTTTTTCCATTTTTCTTTTTGGGGATTTTTTTTTCCGCCCTTGAGTATTCTTAGGAAATTTTTTTCCGCCCTGCAGGACTTTTTTTCCGGGGAGTTTTTTTCGATTACCAAAACGACACCTAACTCGACCTCACAGCCGAAAATCTTCAAAAACCCCTCCGGTAGCCCCATTTTAGCCCCATAGCGCCCCACGGGTTTGGGCGATCGGACTGAAATCCTTGCGGGAAAAACTAGATGGTAAACCAAGTATTTTGCCAAAATTTCAGATTTTTAAAAAAATTCCTACTGCCCAAAACGGCCCGGACGGCGGACGGACATTTCGGATTTAGAATGTAGACCTTTTGAAACGGATAATGTCAAATTTTGAGGCCGATCGGAGTCGTCGATCTCCGTCGCGATTACAAAGGTGTATTAATAATAAACCAAAATGCGACGCATTTCGGACCATTTCCGTAGTGGTAGAGACTTAAGTCGCTCCAAAAGCTGATGTCTTGTCTTGTTTTACCATCTAGTTGTGCCCGCAAGATTTTCAGCCCGATCGCCCTAACCCGTGGGGCGCTATGGAGCTAAAATGGGGCTAAGGGAGGGATTATTTGAAGGATTTTGGCTATGGGATCGAGTAAGGTGTCGTTTTCGAAGTATTTTTGGACGTAGAATCCATTTTTGGGGGTCCCGGAACGATCCGATTTCTCTGTGGGGATCTATGGGGCTAAAATGGGGCTACGAGAGGGTTTTTCGATGGTTTTCCTCTATGTTGTCGAGTTTGGTACCGTTATCGAAGTATTTGTGGACTTAAAGTCTATTTTTGGGTGGTCCCAGAACGTTTCGATATCTCCTTAGGGAAAGGGGGGGTCGTGGGGCCACAAACGGGATTTTCGAAGGATCCCAGGAGGTCAAAATTTGACCTTATTTAATATGTGGTGTCGTTTTCCGAGTAATCCCACTTCTGTCCAAGTATTGTACAGATTTTTTTTTTTTTTTTTTTTCACATAATATGATGTATTTTATATGTAAATACCCTTATTTTTTAATGACAAAATCAATTTTTTTGCATTGTGTAAAATTTGCAGCGTTTTTTTTTTTTTTCTTTCTTCAATCTTGTTTGGGGGCCATCAAGTTCAGTTCCGAGTGAATGTGAAGCTCGACTATAGTGAAAAAAAAGTTGTGCCAAATTTGTCAATCGAAAACAGTTGGAATTAGATTTGTAGCCGAAGAGGAAATTGTACGGTGTCAAAATTTATGAGCAGATTCATTGAGACCTCAACAAACTTTAAGTAGTTCGTCCCAACAGGAAGTTCAAACTTGGTTGACCTATTTCACGAGACTGGGTTAACTGTTGAAGGTCAGGCCTCAAAGTTCAAACTATTTGATACGAACTTGACCGCCAAAGTCCTTGGAAGCCGGAGAACTTTTTTTTTTTCGGCGAAGGAGTGTAAAGGGGGAAGTTTGTGCGTACACGCGAAGGATTTGGCGGAAATTGCATAAGCGCCTCGTACTGCCGAAACGACGAAACCGTTTTTTTGGGTCGTCGAAAGATAAAATAGAAGCGGGGGAAAAGGAAAAGGTAGCTTGTACAGGGAGTGCCGTTGACCGTTTCTCTGGATCAATGTGGAAGGGTCGTGACGTCATACAAAGTCATTATAAACTTTCCTAACTCCACGAGAGACTGCGGGAGGGAAGAGAGGCAGGAAGGGAGGCTAGTACAAACTTTACTTTGGGGCCTTCAGCCTCGATAATCAATACTTTCCCGCCACACTCGGGCAAATAAACGGTAGCAAATTATTTTCCCAACAACAACAAATTGCTCAATTTTCATCAACCCTGGTTGAACTATACGCGCTTAAAATACAAAATTGTGTAAGCTACTGTATGTTTGGGGAATGAAAGCTAAAAACGCAGCAAATTTTATACGAGGGTTTTTAATTCTTTGGTAGATATAAATATCAATTCAATTGAAAATACTTAATAAAGAATGATTTTAAAGAATTAAAACTTTGAAATAACTGTAGTTGGGGAATTTTCCCCCATGTCTGTGGCAATCTCGCCAGCCCGCCACATTTAGTACCGTTGGGAGGAGTGGATCATGCCGTGGTGTGATCGTGCAAACCCCCAGCATTCCTGTTCGAAGGCGGGAGGCATTTAAAATCAAATCTTGCCATTTACTGTAATTACACTGTGAATTTAATGGGATCGGACCTTCATTGCCGACGATTCGGTTGTTGAAGCTGAACCAGCCAGAACGATCCTGACGCACGGGTCCGTTGTCCAGGACTCCATTAACGACGTTTCGTCTGTGGAAGCCGGAAATGGGGTCCCGCGTAAGACTGGGTCAACTGGTCAGGCCATCTTTAATGACAATTCACTTGAGGCAGTTGCAACAGCTGATCTCAGTTCGGGCAAAATAATACCGGCCACGACATATCGTGTATTAACTTCCCCTCTGTTCCCTTCCGAAGATCCTGCACCGTCACAGCCTGGCGAGTGCGGGTCTTCTGAAACTGTGGATGCATCTTCTTCTAGGTCAGCAGACGACGACAGTTCGTGCAATGCCCTTGAAAGAAATGCTCTCACACTCTCTTCACTTTCCATCACAACAAAAGGCGGCGAAATTGTGGATTCACGCCACCGGCCTTCCGCAACTCACACAACACAAAATTTGAGGAATTTAAATTCAAATTTAGGAACTCAAAATCATGTAAGTGCCCCACAACTGTGTTCATGTAAAGATTTCGGAAGGTTGTGGCCCCCAAAAAATGAATAGGTGTATTATTCCAAGAACTAGCACTCAGACATAAGGCCTCGCTTCGCTCGGCCGATCACTTTCTCAGGCAAATGGCCTCGCTTCACTCGGCCAACCACTTTCTTAGACAGAGGGCCTCGCTTCGCTCGGTCGACCACTTTTTCAGTCAGGGGGGCCTCGCTTCGCTCGACCGACCTCTTTCTCGGACAGGGGGCTCGCTTCGCTCGCCCAAGTGACAGTCGCTCAATGCGCTAAATTTAACGGGCGTAAAATTGGCCGGGAATAGAGAGAGAAATCATCTTCCCACACACCAGAATATATCCGAAATTAGTGTGGAATTAACCGTTTCCTGACCCCCCCCCCCCCCCCCCCCCCCCGTTTGCCGGCCTCTCCACCTTCCCAAGGTCCCTGGCACCATCCCAAGGCTAACGCGCGCCGGATCTCTTCAAATCGTTAAAATTAAACTCGCTGTCTAAATCTGCCGATCGTCGGAATTCGTTCATCGGGTATTTCGTATTAAATTTCGGATCTCTATGTAGGATACAGAGGCAACGTTACTGTGAACATCGATGATAGTGAGGGTTGCGCAAATTTGCGCTCATCAAAAATTTCGCTCAATCCGCTTATCGGATGTAAAATTGGCCAAGGAATCCAAATTCGCTAACAAAAATTAGGATTTCCCATTTGAAGTAAGAAAGTTGAGCGCAAATGCGCCTACTTGCGCGCATTTCTGGGGGGAGGGGGCGCAAACCCCCTATTCGTAGCTAAACTGGATCCCGAACCCAAATTTTAAACGAAAATGCTACTTTACAAAAAACTATTACTACTTATCAAAGAAAATGATAATTTAACTCAGCGGAACTCAGAAAAGGTAAACAGATCAGTCCTGTAAAGAATGACTTTATACATTGTCAAAATCCAAAGACTGATGAAAACCGAATCGCGGGATATTTCTCATTTGGGGCTGAAAGTCAGGAAAGGGAGAAAATCTCGCCACCCTTTTGACGGATTAAGGCTTCATTTAAATACCAACGGCCCTTTCCCCAGACGGCTAAAACCAAAGGCGCCAGCACGTGCAAGAAAGAGGCGCAAAGGGGATGAAATTTGAATTCAATCTCTTTTCTTAATTAGTCATTTGCGGCTGAAGGAATAAAAGCCGTTTCCCCCCTTCAACTCGTCTTTCATTTTCCCTTTGACGCGTTCAGCGGTGACAAAGGGTTAGGTGCAGGCGACGATGAACGTGTGCGCAGTAAGGAATTCTCGAAATCCTCGTTCAATAGTCTATTGTCATGTCATCGGTTGAAAGGGGCTTTGAAGGTCGTAAGTGAAGTTTCTTCTCATTAGAATGTAATGTATCATATTTCAGGTGGTGCTGAATTACTTTTCAGAGCAGAACATTGTTGAAGAGGGGGAGAGTTCTACTTTTTTCGCGGAGCTTTCATCGTTTAAAAAACCTATTGAAAACGCTGCAAATTTTACACGGGTTTATAATTCTTTGATATAGAAAAATTGTGCAAAAATGTTTTTTTTTTTTTTTTGGAAAAATAAAAAAATGAATAGGTATATAATATATACGAAGCATATAATATATATTATATTATAAGCAGAATATATTATATTCTTGCTTCGTCTGCATTGATGGATTGTGGCGTTTCTGGGGACCATCAAACTCCGTCAGTGATCAACTCCGCCCATAGAAAGAATGGGTCCAACTCCGCCAGTGAGAGGAGCTTCACACAATGTTTGTGCCTTGGGATCCCTGGATTTCTGGACTTCTGGAGCTGTATATCTCTGGATTTCTGGATCTAAAGTTGTATGAATGTTTTTATCTCCAGAACATTGAATCTTCGGATTTTTTTCCGGATTTCTGGATTTTGGGATTTCTGTGTCAAAGGTCTAGTAAATCTTGTCACCTATTTCGTTCTCCTTCTTCTTGTATTTTCTTATATTTCACTTCCCCAGTCGAAGTGTTCACGTCAATGGCAAACAGATCACTGGATCTGAGCTGTCGGAGACTATTATAGCCAGCGATGCGTTATCGGGTCAATTTGAGTACTATACTGCCGTGCTAACGTAAAGTGCAGTAACTCCACATTTTGCCGGTTTTGAGTTAGACCCCTAGGGGGTATCTTAGATATGTAATGCATCATATGGAGGGTCAAAGTTCACCCTAAATGCCTTTTTTCTCGCCAAAATCGATTAGCAATTTTGCAGTAAGCGCCACGAATATTGGGTATTGCTAAGCTATAATATAGCTATAATATAGCTGCTATATTATAGCAGTAACTCCATAGTCCAACGCTAAAATGCAGTATCTCCAGCTCAATGTTTTGGAGTTACTGCGATATAGCCTAGCAAATGGAGATACTGCAATTAAGCTTAGGGAAATTAGATCGCCTCGACACATAATTGCAGTAACTCCACGACTCAGGAGGCCGCTTGGAATGACAATCTGATGCTGTTCCGGCTGTTACTGCACTTTAGCGTAGTGTTTAAGAGTGATTTGCTAAGCCAAAATGCAGTATCCGCCCAGCCACATGTTAAATTAAAAAAAAAAATTTTTTTTTTCAAATTGCTATAATACGATGCCAATACCAACATATGACGCCACTTTTTGCGATAAAATCATATTTTTAACAGGTGGCCCGGCGAATTGAGGGTTTTTGGCGTTTTTCTCCACTTTCACAATTATGGAGTTACTGCACTTTGCGTTAGCACGGCAGTATAATAGTCCTCACATTGACCCGATAACTCATCGCTGGCTGAGTTGTGATGTTTTCACTTGCAATTAGCTGGTCTTTGGCGGAGTTGGATCTGCTGACTCAGGTGCTGCAATTAAACTCGCCCCCCATAGCTAAAACAACGCTTCCATAGCTCCTTTTTAGCCCCGCGAAGCCCCGCGGGTTTGTGTGATTGCAATCATGTAGCCTACTGAAAACCTTGCAGGCAGAACGTTCCTGGCGCTGGAAGAAAAACCAGAAGCCTTGGAAGACAGAAGTGGTATTCGGTGATTCTACCAGCCCTCTGTGGAATCACCGAAAAACACATTCTGTGTTCCATTGGTTTGATCCTTGATCATAACAGAAATAATCCGGTGGTCTGGGGGGTGTCCCCCGGTACAACGGTAAATAGTTTATTTTTATTTATTTATTTTTTTAACTACGAAATTGTGTCAAAATACTCGGTTGTCCATCTCGTCGTGTCCCCAAAGTTTTCATCCCGATCCATCAGACGCTGCGGGGCTGTAAAGGAGCTAAGGGAGGAGTTTCTGAAAGTTTTCGGCTATGGAGTCAAGTTAGGTGTCGTTTTCAAAGTAATTTTGAACGGAGAATTAATTTTTTTTATTCTTATAGTGTGAGGTACGTTCTGCAATTTATACCAAGGAATTATAATTTTTTTGTGTGTAAAATTTGAAGCGTTTTGATATGTTCAGGGCTACCTCATGAAGTTAGATGAAACTAGTAGATGAAAATTTGCTGAATAATATTGCGATAACAATGACTCAACAACGTGTATTTCTCGACCAAAACTATTTGAATGTCTCTTCCGATATGTGCGTCGCGACATGTGATGGTTGACATCGCAATATTTAGAAAATTTCTAAATATTCACCTTAATATGGTGAATTTTTCAGCCATTAGAAACTTGATAAATCGCTGACTGGAAAATCATTCAAAATTTACCTTTTTTTATTCTTTTTAGCGAGTATTTTTCCTCGTGGCTCCAACAAATCGTTTTGAGTGGTTCTTTTTGATACGTCAATGCGTTTTTGCGGGATACTTTACTTTTAATTTTTACTAATTAGCGGTGAAACCCCGAAAACTCCACTTCTCGTGAGGACAAAACCCGACGTTCAACGGTCAATTAGCGTTGTATTAATTGATGTTGCAAAAGAGATGAGGGAAAAGATATTCGACAGTGTGGAAAGAGATCAAAGCCCGTCGTCAGTGAGCGGAGAATATTAAGAGCTGAGTGGGAAAGACTCTCAAAGTATTTACTTTTTGGATTATTTACTGAGGGAAACCAACAGAACCATTACGATCAAATTAGGACCTGGCACTCTCGAGTTTTCGCCGGTCCTAAATGCCCTCTAGTCCCTCAGAGGTCTCCCCTTATGAACTGCGTTTGTCCTTTATGATTGATAAACCCTGAAAGCTAATTGAATGATTGATTGCCTCAAACCCCCCTTTTGTGCTGTTTATCTATCTGCGCAGAAAAAATTAAATAATAGCAAAGCTGAAAGAGAACATATTAAATACTGTTTGGATTCTTGAGGGTTCGTGATTGCGCTCAATGTGCTCATCTGACGTAAAATTGGGCGGGAAATCCGAATTCGCAAAAAAACTTAGGGGTTCCCATTTAAAATGCGGCCGACCGTACAGCAGGGGGGGGGGGGGGGGGGTCGCTCGGCCGACAACTTTCTCGTACAGGGGGGAGCTCGCTTTGCTGGCCCATTTGAATAGTAGGTCAAGTGACGGGGCACATAGGATGCTGCGGAAACGCCGACTCAATCGGACTGTAAACAACGAAGATAGAAAGCGCTCAACGTGCTTATTGGACGTACCATTTAAAATAAAAAAGTTGGGCGCAAGTGGGCTCATTTGCGCGCATTTTGAGGTGATCTCAACCCCCCTTATTTTTAAGGAAACGGAAGCCGTTGCGAAATAATTTGATTATTAAATAATCAAATTATAATAAACTAACATCCTCATTGAGGATTCCTCAATAATAAAGCCTAAGTAGTTTTGTGCATTTGAGTTGATTTTTCTTTTTCTTTTCTTGATGAGTCCCACCTACTCAAAAGCCTCATCCACTACTGTATGCATCAAAATTAGTTCTTTAGCTCGATGAAACTTCCAACTTCAACGCGAACCTCCTTCGCGTGCTCGTAAATATCCCGTAACGGTTTCGAGTGGATAATTCGTCTCCAGCGCACGTCGCGTAGGTGGAAAACGCGCTTGAAACCTTCCCTTTTGACTGGAGCGGCTCCCCTCTCGAGTTGTGGAAAAGGGAGGAGGGGGGGAAGGAAAACGAAGTGTGACGTGAAAAGGAAATGGGGGTGAAGATGACGTCACACTTCCGCGTGTGGGCTGAGAGCGCCGTGCTTGGTACTAAGGGATGTCCTGTGGGAAATGAACTTCATTTATAATTATTTAGGAAGCGGGCTGAAAATTAGTGGGGGAGGCCACTTCTCTTAAGGTGGTGGAAGATACCGGTTACAACGCGAGAACTTTGACTTACGATAAGGGGAAACAATCTTTCCTTCCTTGAAATTTGGCGACATTTAATATCGAATCCCATTCTTGTCTGAGACTAGGATCCTAGATTTCGGGTCGAGAACGTTTAGAATTCCAAAATTGTGTTCAAACGTACGGAGAAAATAGGTGAATATAGGAAACGAAAGTAGGTGAAACAGCCACTTATAACTAATAAATAGTATAAATAATAATATAATAATAATTTTTTTTTAACGAGATGAAAATCCTTTATGGACTGACGTCGGGGAAGTATGTTTCTCACGCCCTCCGTGTGGGACTCCTGCTTACATCACTGATGTAACATCAGTATACCCACTGACACCCGTCCCATCGACAAAAGCAAGGCCAGTGACCCCATCATTGAAATATTCGATTGGCTACCGACCCCCGTCACAGGTTAGGTTAGAAAGTTTTTTGAATTCCCGTTATTTGAACTTACGAGGTTTCACACATTTACCAGCCTTGCATATATATTCCAGGGCAGTACATCAGGCGCCTACATCGATCACTGGCGTCGGTGTCTCATTTAAAGTACAACATGTGTACACCTGAGTGCGACCATGAAGTATAAAAATCACTTGGTTTTTTTTTGGGGGGCTCTTTTCAGACTCCTTCCCCTATATGTGCCTGCAATAAATAACGCCCTGGGGAAATAAAGATGTAAAAAGGGAAGTGGAAACGGCATATAAGACCATAAAAGCAGCAGGGAAGGGCAGAAAGGTTGTTCCTTGTCACCACTTGAATATTAAAAGCGAAAACGCCGTACAAAACGAGAGAGCGTGTGTGATCCTGCAGCAACAGGTCGGGGCTCAACCTATCTACCTTGTTTGCTGGGGTCTTTTGTTTCCTTTGCGTGATTTTTTTTTTTTTCTCCCTGCCGCTTTTCCCACCCCAGTAAACGGGGGTGGCCGGGCAATGATGATAGCGTGGGTCGGATGAGAAGGGTATGTGGTTATCTAAACACGCTTTGGACAGGCAGGTGAGGGGAGTCTACATTGCCGGTCAACGTCAAAATCTTCCCATACTTCCCGCTCTTTACCCCTCCGCTTTTTTTCACGGGCAATCTCTCTTTCATTTGGACACACTTAAACAACTTTCACACATGTTGGCGGTTATACGGTTCAATATTCGCCCAGCGAGAAGCCGCTTTCTGCCTGACGCCTCTTAAAAGTGTCTAATTTCATTCAACCTTTTCCAACAATACCGAAATTACGAAGGTTTCCTCCAAAGAACGCCCTCCCTTTCAAATTGTGTCCTATTGTTTCAGTTTTATTTTACTTTTCTTTGATTCAGGTTCTTCCCCCTTTGCTTTCTTTAGCAGAAAATAAATTAGTCACCAGGGACCTGGAAAGGGAGGCGGATGAAATGTGAATGGTTCCGTAATCACTACCCCAAACCCGTTTCATTATTCGGAGGGAAAATGCACCTCTTTCAGTTAATTTCAAGTTTTTTTTTCCTACAATCTCGAATTTTTGTGTGTGTTCAACTAGTCTAATCAACGAATGAGATGTGGATCCAATAGTAGAAGGTTTTTCCTCGGAAACGCGTTTAGGATGGTTAAAAAGAGAACATACCTACTAAAAGTCCGGCCGTCTAAGGGTGTTGCAGGGGGGGGGGGGGGGGGGGTTGAAGAAAGTCCCAATTTTAAGTTTTTCGCCCCTATCTCGATGACGATCAATCCTAGTGAAAAAGTGTCCGTATACTGAAATTAAGAGAACTTGATTCTCTACATCTTTGATTCTCTTCTATCTATACGAATTCTCACCCGTTTTCGAGATATGGCTGATTCTCTGAAATGAGGGAAATTTGATATTCCATTTCTTCACAAAAAAAGTGTCAATTTTTCCCAATTTGTTTAATAGATTTTATTACCTGGTGTTAACATTGAATATTAAATATTATTTAATATTTTTCTCAATTATTTAATAATTTTCTCAAAAACGGTCTTATTTTGGTCTGAAATTCAAATTTATGGTAAACTGTTGCTCAGTGAAGGACGGAACGAAATACCTATTGAAGAGAATCGGTTCCTATCCAACAACAACAATAATAATTATTGTTGGATAAGGAACAACATGTGTTATGAAGATTCGGCTGGTTTTCAGCAGAGAGAAAACACTAAAACAAACAACATGCGTTATGAAGATTCGGCTGGTAAAAACATCTTGGAAAAACACCTTGATAACACTTGTTGCCTACATGGAATTCATATCACCTGTTGTTCAACTGAAAATAACTCATTTCCAGCGCTACCAACAGAAAAACTGATGCCACCACGAGATTCCGCCTGAAATTTCGGATCAAGATCATATAAAACCTCAAAAACCATTTTTTTTTTCATATCACTTGTTGTACCTTAGCCCTCGAATTTCTAAAATCTTTTCAACGAAATTCGTTCATATTAAATACTAGCTGGAACACCCGTGCTTCGCACGAAATATAGAAATTTTATATTTATTTATATTTATTATTTAATAATATTAATAATGCCATTTTTCACTCGGAACGCAAGCACGTTCAACCCGTCTAAACTTGTTGACCCGTTTCTGGTTGTGAAGTACAGCCCCGTAGAGAGGGGGGGCACTGGACCCGTTGCCCCCGGGCCCGGCCTTCGTAGGGGGGCCCGGATTTTCTTGAGAATTTTTTTTTTTTTTTCTTCTTTTTTTTAGGGGGCCCGATTAATTTTTATAAAACCTTTTTTTTTAGGGGGCCCGATGAATTTTCATACAACCTTTTTTTTTTTTTTCTTTTTTTTTTTAGGGGGCCCGATGAATTTTGCCCCCGGGCCCGGATTTTCTCTCCACGGCCCTGGTGAAGTATCTAACTATCTCGAATCGAAGGCCCGTAAAATAGGAGGGGGTTAAAATTTAACAGGTAATTTAATTACCTGTCCATGTAGGTTTATACTTGAATTGATCCTCAAGAAGTTGTACCCGTACCAAAGTTTAGCGCTCTGGGATGAGCAGGAGAGAAATTCGTTATTCCGCAAAACCCCCTATCAATAATGCAGCTCATGCTTCACTTGGAACGCCCGTGGCAACCTATCATTTTTCAGGAGAATCGGTTTTTACAAAAAAAAAAAAAAAAAAAAATTGTAGTGTTTCAAGTTATTCGTGCAAGTTTCGCGTCCAATGTAGATTTAAACAAATATTAATTATTAAAACTAGTGAAATTATTTACCAACGACGTCCATCATGGCTTTTGAGGTACCTAACGGAGCTACTTTTTCTTGTTTTTAGAACATTTTGAGAATGACATGAAGTAGGTCGATTAATAATTGGGGTGATGGGTTGAGTGGTAATTGTAACGATTTTTACCTTCACATTTTTTTTTTTTCTTTGTGATGTTCTATTTTTTTGAATCTACCAACCACGTTTTTCAGTATATTTTCCAGTTTGGAAGCCAAGTAAGGATTCTGACAAAGTTTGAAAACGAAGAAAAGTTGTAGAGCAATAAATTTTTCGTCGATTGCACACCTTAAAATTAAAAATTGCCTCAAAAATAAGAGCGTAGTAGATGACCGCGTAACTTTGAAGAATTCAATTGCCAACCTTAAATAATTTTAAATCAATTTTAATCATTTTAATTCAGTCAATTTTCCTCTGGTATGGCGATTTTCCGACGTTTGGAAGAAATGTTCAATTAAGTATTGATATCATCTCATATAACTATACTGAATTGCAAAAACCACAGAATTTTCTTCCTTGCGCTATCGCAACAAGCGCTGTTCTGCTGATTATGTGAAATGCACAGAAGAACAGGTCGAAGGCACCAACAGCACCTTTCTAAATGTTCCTCTCAAATGACAACAAGGAGTTCACGTTTTCAGGCCAATCAGGAAAAAAGCCGAGTAAGCAGGTACCACCGAGCACAAGACGGAGGTTTTTCCATCTGTTAAAAGCTTCGGAAAAGAAGCACTTCCTTCCTGATTGAGGGAAGAAGTTTCGAAACTTCCGAGTTTTACCTTTTCACCCCCCCCCCCCCCCCCCCCCCCGTTTGGAAGTTTTCCACGGGAAACAAACCCCGGGCTTTAATTATGAGGAAGAAATACGGGAGAGAGTTGTGGGGGGATGAAAATGCGTTCTTCCCCCTTCTTACGTGTTACACTTGCATATCCAGATATGAAAATTACCTCAACGCTTCCTTATGGAGTTCCCATCCGATATTGTGTACATTCTATCCTACCGGGAGGGTGAGAGCTGAGAGAAGTAACTCATTTTCCATTATCAGGCGACAACAACATACTCACAGGGGGTGTACATTGAAATACTAGGCAGCAAAACAGTCTCGTGTGAATTATGAACTCCTTATTAAACCCTGAGTCACATTACGCTGTTTGGCAGCTGACATCTACAAAAACGCTGCAAATTTTACACAAGGGTTTATTATTCTTTGATATACGTTACTTGTGCAGAAATTTAATTCTGTCAATGCAAAAATTTAAAAAAAAAATTTTTTTTTTTGGATTTTTTTGTTCAAAAATGTGTTTTTTTCCAAAATTCCGTATTTTTTACTCGAAAAATATTTAACATCCTGGGATCCTTCAAAAATCCCATTTTTAGCCCCACGAATGCCCTAAACATCGCCCCAGTGAAATCGGATCGTTCCGGGACCCCAAAAAATGGATTCTACGTCCAAAAATACTTCGAAAACGACACCTAACTCGATCCCATAGCTAAAAGCCTTCAAAAAACCCCTCCCGTAGCCCCATTATAGCCCCATAGCGCCCCACGGGTTTGGGCGATCGGACTGAAAACCTTGCGGGCACAACTAGATGGTAAACCAAGTATTTTGTCGAAATTTCAGATTTTTTAAAAAATTCCTACTGCCCAAAACGGCCTGGACGGCGGACGGCGTACGGCGGACGGCGGACGGCGGACGGACATTTCGGATTTAGAATGTAGACCACTTGAAACGGATAATGTCAAATTTTGAGCCCGATCGGAGTCGTCGACCTCCGTCGCGAAAACATAGGTGTATTATTCCAAGAATAATAAACCAAAATGATGAAGATTCAGCGATGCCAGATGGCGGGAATTATCCCACGGCAAAGATGGGCTTGTTTTGGTGAAACATCTAAAAGACTATCATCAAGGTTTGCACCAGTCAGATTAGGAATATTGGCAGCAAGACGTCAGATGAACGAGCCGGGTGTAGGATTTAAAAAAAATCTGGAGTAACGGAAGATCTACTTTGAACGGACTTGCCAGATGCGTCTGGGAACCTCCATGGATTTCCGATGCGGAGACGGGCAGCCAACGTCCTGCATGGTCGACGTTGGACCACCCAGAGCCCGCATTTTGACGCAGATCCGTATTCCCAGCTCGAAGCGCCGAGATCCGATCCCTAGCTGCGTAAAAATTCTGTGGTCGGCTGGTTCCTGGCTTACACTTACACTATGGGGCAACCTTTTCAATGTCAGCCAAACACAATGGCCACCCACTGCCCAGTCAAAAGTCGCGGTCAACGAACTCAATCGCCGGAAGCCAGATAAAAATGCAAAACCGGACAATACAAAATGCACCGAACGCCGACCACCGGCTAATCAGGAAAAAAATTGTTTCTCCGTCTAAAAGTTACCATTGATTTTCTCTAAACTTGCTTGACGTGCTTGAGAGGGGAAAAAATTGCAAGGGGAGAAAAAAAGTTTGCCAATTGGTTGTTTGGAAAAGGGGTGGGAAAAAAAACTTGTCTAGATGCGCGTGCTAGAGATAAAAAAACGCCATAGAAACTGATTGACGTGTGACAGGATGAGGGAAGTAAGAGGAAACTCCCCACTTCTGGTTTAATAGTCAAATAGGCGAGTAATTGGCTTGTGTGCCTACATTGGCGTATGTGTGCCGACCACAAACCTGTGGCATTACGCGTGGGAGAGCTTTACCAACGTCGTTAATTGGTCGTTAATGCACACTCGAATAATCCACCCCCAGGAAAACCGCTAACGCTCCCTTCGTCTCTGATTTACGTTCTAATTTCATCAATATTGAGCGAGGGAGATGCTCGCACCAATGAAACGAAAATTTAAATCGACGGAATATTCCTGTTACCTACGGATATAGTCAATCCGTGAGATCTGCGATTGGCCGCTACCTACCATGTTCCTCATCACCTATTTGCATTTATATGATGTCACCGTAGGGAGGCTACTCCCATCATGGGGGACACATCACCTCAACCGCCGCAACCTCCTTCCTGATGATGGTCTCTACATTATTCAGTCGGTCGGCATTGTGTCGTGCGAGAGAGCCTCATTTACCTCCGCCGTTCATAAATACCTGACGAGACGAAACAAAAAAAGTTTTTCCCGAGAATGGAAAAGTTTTTCACTGAGTACACACAAATGTACAACTGCAGAGTCACGTATCACAGGGCTAACGACGGCTCTTCGATACTCATCAATTATTTTCACTCATCGATCGAGGTTCGTATTTAGTTTCAAACTGCTGACATAAATGAAAACTGCTATTTATGCAGGCCGAAAAATCCTCGAATTCATCATCAATTGAGGAGCTCTCAAAAAGGCACAACTCTAATTTCACGCACCAAATTTTACACAAGGGTATTATTCTTTGAAGTACGAGCAAAAATGAATTGCATGTCAATTAAAATTATTATTAAGAAATGAAAAGAAAAGTAAAATTTTGTTCATAGTTTTGATGTTTGTGTTTTTGTTCATTTTGTTGTTGTTTGAACAGATTTGAAACTCCCCAAGAAATGAATAATTCATTTCTTAATATGAATATAATTATTATTATCTTTACGTTCAAAATTACACGGAAAATGACACCTTCACATCCTTCAAAAGCTTCACCGTCAAATCGGATCGTTTTTGGGACCCCCAAAGATTTGACGTACAAAAAATACTTCGAAAACGACCCTTAACTCAACTCCATAGCCGAAACTTTTCAAAAGCCTCTTTTGGTTTATTATTCTTGGAATAATACACCTATGTTTTCGCGACGGGGGTCGACGACTCCGATCGGCCTCAAAATTTGACATTATCCGTTTCAAGTGGTCTACATTCTAAATCCGAAATGTCCGTCCGCCGTACGCCGTCCGCCGTCCAGGCCGTTTTGGGCAGTAGGAATTTTTTTTTAAATCTGAAATTTTGGCAAAATACTTGGTTTACCATCTAGTTGTGCCCGCAAGGTTTTCAGTCCGATCGCCCAAACCCGTGGGGCACTCTGGGGCTATAATGGGGCTACGGGAGGGGTTTTTTGAAGGCTTTTAGCTATGGGATCGAGTTAGGTGTCGTTTTCGAAGTATTTTTGGACGTAGAATCCATTTTTCGGGGTCCCAGAACGATCCGATTTCACTGGGGCGATGTTTAGGGCATTCGTGGGGCTAAAAATGGGATTTTTGAAGGATCCCAGGATGTTAAATATTTTTCGAGTAAAAAATACAGAGTTTTTGAAAAAACACATTTTTGAACAAAAAAATTCAAAAAAATTTTTTTTTTAAATTTTTTCATTGACAGAATTAAATTTCTGCACAAGTAACGTATATCAAAGAATAATAAACCCTTGTGTAAAATTTGCAGCGTTTTTTTAGAATCTATACAGCTTGAGACGTATGATGTCAAATTTTGAGGCCCGACACGAATACAAATCTGGCCCATGTCGTAATAACGACCAGATTGGCGGCTGAACTACTGAAAAGCTATACCAAATTTAACTAACTATTGGTTAATGTCTAAATAATGTCCATTTAGGCTACTAAACGATTAAAAAGCTTTCTTTTTACTTCTATCAATATTAAATATTTTGTGTTGTGTGTTCGGGGGGAAGGCTTCGAGCGTAAGTGGGATTTCGCCCCTGGTGTCTTTGAAGGAAGGTGAAGGGTTTTCTTTCTTTGCGGAACAAAATTTCCGGTTGACCCGTCGACTAAGATATTTTCAATGTCAAAAAAAAGGAGACCTACTTCATTTCACAATTTCGGTCACATTTGGACCTCAAACTTTTCTGAAAAAAAAGGGCAGTTTTTTCGTTGGTAATACATCTCTATGGTTCTCCAAGCATGTTATGTAAGCACACATAAACCTCAACCTAATCATTTTGAAAAAAAAAAAAAAAAAAATCACTTTTGAAGGGAGTGACGTGAATGAGTAGTAAGTGACAAAAAGGCAAGTGGCAAAAACTGTGATTTCCGAGTTTTGAATTCAGATTAATCTTGTTTTCTGGAAGGACCCTCCATCACACCCACCATCTTAACCCCTAATTAACTCAATTTCCCATGCCAAAATGGTGAAATATCTCACACAAGCAACCGTCACTCCCTACTCCCTACCACGTCACTCCCTACTACGTGGAAAAAGAGGGATATATTGTAGGGAGTGACAAAGTAGGTAGTGACGTTTTAGCCTTCCAGAGCCATTACAGAGTAGTAAACAAAAAGATCAAGCCATTCCAAAACATTATCAATGAATTCGCTACAATTATACTTAGTATAACTTAGTGAGCTTATATTACACTTACTGTAGGTAACCAAAATTGAGTTGAAGTAGGGAGTGGCCTTCAATAAAGCCACGCTTCTGGCTTACCTCATGGCACCTCCAGTTGAACTGCTCTGAACACGTCTAGAAAATTTCCACCAACAATGCTGGAGCCATCTTGCATCGGGGTAGCCAACAGCGTTGAACCCACCCCAAAAATACCTTCTTCCCGCCAGTTGGGTACTTTTTTAAACTGGATGTAGGGAGTGACGGTAATCCGTGTGACACTCTTGAAATGGAATGTATGGTGGCTTGTGTTGATCCAATTTTTTTTTTTTAACAATGGATACAATGTCTTGACATATATTTATATCTTAATATAACTCGAATTTGAGCCTTGATGATTTCATAATGAGATAGGTAATGAAAGTTGCTAACCTCCGCCCAGTGACAGCAGTAGGGAGTGACAAATCACCATTTGAGAATTTTACCCTGGGTCCCCTGAATGTATTTGTTACCCTTTTACCATGGTGAGTACATGGTAAATACATATTCATGCATAGATCACGATAAAAATTTAGGAGACCTCATTCAGGTGTGATTTGACCCCACTTTTACCCAGTGACGTAAATGTGACCGAAATTGTGAAATGAACCAGGTAGTAGCGTTTATAGTTTTTCATCTGCACATCAATTAGAAGATTTTATTTCGAATTTTTCATAAAATCTAAAATTCAAAATTCATAATGTTTTCATTAAAAGTCGTTTTTAAACAAAAATAGTCGTCTGCTCACGAGTGCGTCGGCCTGATCGCTACGTCTCATGCTTCGGTCTATAGAGGGAAATGCACCTGCACTCCCTCCCTTTTCCTCGACAACACCATGCGGCTTAATCAGAGATATTTTGCTCCCTGCACTCCTCCAAACACTCCACAAATTAAATTCTGATTTCAGTACACGACCCATATTGCGTCGTGACCCTACACATCCCTAATCTTACAATCTACCACTCACCATTTACAGAACTTTCTAAGGAAATCCCGAATAAGAAAAAACGGAGAAATAAAAATTCATTAAAATTGGGGAGATAATCTTCAAACTAACAAGGGAGTACGGAGTGAAGGGTCGAAAAGGGGCCCCATTCCCTCTCGGATCAAATGCAAGACAGCGGGAGGGCAACGCAAGGTTAAAGATGTGGCGGGGCGGGGGAGGGGGTTGGATTTTTATTTTCGTGATAATTAATACAAGAGGGAGGTCGGTTGTTGAGTTTCAGCTGCATCTGGACGGAGAAGTTGGTAATTAATTATACCAGACAAGTGAAGAGGGGATGACAGGGATCGGAGGGGTAATGTCGGGGGAGGTTTGAGGGTTGCTTAGGAATAAGGACTTGAGAAATCGGGCTCGGGAATTACACCAAGAGCTTTTACAAAGCTACAGACTGACCTGGGTGTTCAACTACTTTTTACATTACTCATTTGAAGGTACTTTTAGTAAAGTAAAGGAAGTTTAAAGTGTAAATAATATTCTTGGAATAATACACCTGTTTTCGCGACGGAGGTCGACGACTCCGATCGGCCTCAAAATTTGACATTATCCGTTTCAAAAGGTCTACATTCTAAATCCGAAATGTCCGTCCGCCGTCCGGGCCGTTTTGGGCAGTAGGAATTTTTTAAAAATCTGAAAGTTTGACAAAATACTTGGATTACCATCTAGTTGTCCCCGCAAGGTTTTCAGCCCCGATCGCTCAAACCCGTGGGGCGCTATGGGGCTAAAATGGAGCTAGGGGAGGTTTTTTTTTTAAAGGCTTTTGGCTATGGGATCGAGTTAGGTGTCGTTTTCGAAGTATTTTTGTACGTAGTGGATTCTACTTTTGGGGGTCCCGGAACGATCCGATTTCACTGTGGGGTTCGATAGGGCTTTCATGGGGCTACAAATGGGATTTTTTAACGATCCTGGGAGGTCAAATGTGAATTTTTTTTAATACGTCAAAATTTGACGTATTAAAAACAAATTTAATTTGTTTGTTTTTTTGTCGTATTTTCCGAGAAAAAAAAATTGAAAAAAGAAAAAATATTTCCCCCAAAGTTTTTCATTGACACAGAATTAATTCCTGACAAGTTACCGATATCAGATAATAACCCCTTGTGTAAAATTTTCAGCGTGTTTTTTTTTTTTCTTTTTTCTTCTTTCTTGACGTTTTCTTTGAAAGGTCGATAAAAGGAAAAAATAACGAGTTCCACGAACAATTTAAAACTTTTAATGTTGTTGATTTAAAACATTGTTAAAATCAAGGTTAAAAAATAGGCCGTAATTTTTAAAATCCAGGCTCAAAATTTGTCTCATACTTAGACGTGAGAATAAAAGAGGACTAGCAGTCACTAAAAACGAGCAGAATCCTAAGTATCCTTTTGACTCCCTTTGAGTATCCGGTGTTCTTCTTTTCAGTTTTTTTTTTTTTTTTTTTTTTTTTTTTTTTTAGTCCATTGGTTGTTTTCCTTTTTTTCTCATCAGTCTTCAATGGTAAGTTCTCTTCAGTCTTCTTGAGCGTCATTTTTGAATTTCCTTTTCTCTTGGCTGCCTTTCTGCTTTCGTCTACATGCGGAATGGTATCATGAAACGTGTGACAGTCAGCAGGCTTCACTCTCAACCATTGGAGGTCTTCAAATTTGTCCTGAGGCGTTGTAGGTCGAGTTTCAATGAGTTGAGGGAAGCTTGATAACAGCCATTGAGCAACCGTTCAACCTGTGAAACACCGAACAACATTAAATTAAATTAAATTTTATTTAATGTTGTTCGGTGCTATTCTTCATAGATGTTAAATTTCAAATTTGGAAATTTAACATCTATGAAGAATAGCTGCTTGTGATTAGGTTAAAAACGCTGCAAATTTTACACAAGAGGGTATGTAAGTCTGTTTGTCATTGTCAGGACCAAGTTTGTATAAAACAAAATTTAAATCTTATTCAAAGTATTAGTGGTATAGATTACCTGTGAGAAACCGAAATAGTAAAATACGTCTTTTTGGAGTATTAGAAAATATTCACTGAAATGAAAATACGGCAGTGCGAAGTGAGGTGGGTCAGCCATAAAGTATAAACGGAGTTCATGTTTGAACGTTTTCGGGCCAGTTATTCTCTGAAATGGGGTCAGTTTTGTGGACAAGGGTTTGCACCCTTTTGAACGCCCCATTAGTCAACGTCATGGGGGCGAACAGTAAATTGTGCAGAAGACACTAAGAAAGAACCCGTAGAGGGACGTGTGAAAGGGTGGAACGTGAAATGAATGATGCCCTGGGGGGAGGGGAAGAAATGTGGGAAGAGGGGAAAAAAAATCTGCCAGGAGCAGAGACCCGTGCGGTTTACCTAGCGAAAGAAGTCGAGGACTGGGATGAGGGAGCTGGAAATAAGGGTGAAGGTGGATTTGAAGTCCCCCAAAATGAGGTAGGGTAGGAGTGGGGGTTTAGTTTCTAATTTCCAAGCCTGCACCCTTGACGTCTGTCACTCTTTCGCCTCTCTTCTACTTCTTCGTTCCCCCAGTTGGTAATTTGCCTGCCTCCTATGAGGTAGGGAAGGCCTCCCTTCAACCCCCTTTCCCGAGAGTTTTTAGCATTTCATAACTTGTTGGGCTTACGGGGAAGAAGTTTTTAACCTGCCTCCCCCTCCAGCTAACTCCATCTTTCCTGAGGGACCTGCCTGGCTTACCCTCTCTCGTCAAGGTAACTCACACAACCTTAATTCCATATGCATACATTAAGTCTCTAAAGCCAAATATATTCAAACTAGCACCTAATACCACCATCATCCTCCTCTTGCTCTGAGGATATGTTAATGTTTGACTTAAGAAAGTTTTTGAAGATAATTACATGCTAATTCGACGAAAAACTCGATTGTGGCTCTTATAAATTGATGAAAGCTCACTCCTTGTAGTTCAAGAATTTGAACGTTCATTATTTTTTTTTACAATCAAACGTATTTTTGTGAAAGATTGTGCACCCTTCCTGGTGCCGTAATCTGCGATACTAGTTTTGAAACAACACTTGAACTTCATCTCTCTTTAAAATTTAAATTCCTGCATCTTGTTTTGAATTTCAAATTTGATGATAAAGCAATAGATGAATACAACGTCTTGAATATGTTATAGTTTTCCAAGCTTCAAAACTATGTGAGGGGTTGATGTAAGTTTCAATCACTTATAATTCATTATGTATACTTACTACACTACTACACTTACTACTTATATTTACTATATATACTTATAGCTGGCGGTCGTCCGGTGTGGCGTTGGGTAAACTACCGTTTCCTGCGATCATCGAAGTTAAGCAACGTCGGGCGTGGTTAGTACTTGGATGGGTGACTGCGTGAGGAGCGGGGTCACCGATACAAGTATTTTCTGCGTTCAATCGGACGGCGAACTCCTCCTAACCCAGGGGGACGAGGCAATGGGGAGCCATGAGCGCAATCGTCAGACAAGTTCCGATGCTCCTTGAGAGGACGGGTGGACGGGCAGCAGCCAGTCGGACGAAAATTCAGGGTGAAATTCCCTTGTTTCGTTTCGTTTTTCGTACTTATAGCTGGGTCTATAAAGCTGGGTATATATATTTTATCAAATGTAACTTATGTATTATATACGAGCGGTTTTTTTGTATGTCCTGCGAATTCGCGTTTTGGTTTATTATTCTTGGAATAATACACCTATGTTTTCGCGACGCGGGTCAACGACTCCGATCGGGCTCAAAATTTGACATTATCCGTTTCAAGAGGTCTACATTCTAAATCCGAAACGTCCGTCCGCCGTCCGCCGTCCGGGCCGTTTTGGGCAGTAGGAAATTTTTAAAAAATCTGAAATTTCGACAAAATACTTGGTTTACCATCTAGTTGTGCCCGCAAGGTTTTCAGTCCGATCGCCCAAACCCGTGGGGCGCTATGGGGCTATAATGGGGCTACGGGAGGGGTTTTTTGAAGGCTTTTAGCTATGGGATCGAGTTAGGTGTCGTTTTCGAAGTATTTTTGAACGTAGAATCCATTTTTTGGGGTCCCGGAACGATCCTATTTCACTGGGGCGATCTTTAGGGCATTCGTGGGGCTAAAAATGGGATTTTTGAAGGATACCAGGATGTTAAATATTTTTCGAGTAAAAAATACAGAATTTTTGAAAAAACACATTTTTGAACAAAAAAATCCAAAAAAAAAAATTTTATTAATTTTTTCATTGACAGAATTAAATTTCTGCACAAGTAACGTATATCAAAGAATAATAAACCCTTGTGTAAAATTTGCAGCGTTTTTCTTTATACTTCCGGATCGGCTCAGGGCGACCTTGGGATGAATATTGGAAGGTCGATGTTGATAAGGAGCATTTGAGAGTTCAAAGGAGCCCACGTTTCAGAGAATCCCCAACAACTATATAAGAAGGACTTAACTATATAAGAAATATATAAGTATATTTGAAGATTTTCGTTACCTCGCTAATATAAGATTACCAGCACTCAGACAGAAGCTTTTTCGGATAGGGGACTCGCTTCGCTCGGCCAACCACTTTATCGGACGGCGGAGGGCTCCCTCGCCCAAGTGATGGGGTAGGATACAGAAGAAACGCCGACTCTATCAGACGCGCGCTAAGCGGACGCAAAATTGGCCAGGGAATAGAGAGACAAATCGCCTTCAGCATACCAGGATCGCAGGTACTTAAATGATTTCTCGACCCGAGTCAAGGGGACAACAGAGTCAATCAGGAGGGAGATCTCGTAGACCTTGCACGGGCCCCTTATAGTTCGATGACATACTTGCAGGCCACTCCACGAACGCGGCACTGACCTAACGGATCCGGAGCCGGCCATGCCCCTTATGTTTATAAAGAATCGTTCAAATTAACCTCGCCAGAACATTCACCGATCGTCGGAATTCGTTCTTTCGGGATTTAGTATTAAAATTTGGGTCTCTAGGTAGGATACAGAGGAAACGCCGACTCAATCGGACCGTAACAATGAAGATAGAGATAGTTGCGCAAATTTGCGCTCACCGAAAATTTCGCTCAACGCGCTTATCGGACGTAAAATTGAGCGGAAAATCCAAATTCACCAAAAAATGTACGGGTTCCCATTTAAAATAATAAAGTTGGGCGCAAATAGGTGCATTTGCGCCCATCTCAGGGGGGGGGGGGGGGGGCTCAACCTCCCTAGTGACACCTAAACGGGTGGTATTTTTGTCGTTCTTATCGTTTCCGAGGAGAAGGCTCGTGACTCGATGCCAGATAGATAGTTAGTTAGCCACAGACGCGGTGATAATTTAGTGGTTTAGATACTGAATCAGCCACGTCAACGTAGGATTACCAACTTCATAATCCGAATACCGCAATTCATTATTATTCACATCAATCAGTCCTCTCATTGCCGGTAATCATCAAAAAGCAGAGGGACTGTGGAAAAAGAGTTTAGAAAAAATTCGCAAGGGTTTTAACCTGATCGCTCAGACCTGTGGGGCTAAAAAGGGATTACGCGAGGGCTTTTTGATGGAGTTAGGCGTCGTTTTCGAAGTATTTCTGGACATGGAATCAATTTTTTGGGTCCTAAACCCATCCGATTTCACCGTGGGGATCTATGGGGCTTTCATGGGGCCACAAATGGGACATTTCGAGGATGCCAGGAAGTCGAATGAGGTTTCGTTTTCCGTCATGATTTTTTTTCTTTTAGTAAAGTGCTTAGTTGGACGTGGGACGCCGAAAATGAATTAATTTAATTATCCTAAATAAATTAATTAAATTAGTTAGGTATTTAATAATTAAATTGAAGATTTGAAATAATTAATTCATTTTTTCAAAGACTGAATCAACTTTTGAACAATTTATATCTAAGAATAATAAACGCTTGTGTAAAACTTGCAGCGTTTTTGATTATCCACTTGCATTTTAAGAATTAAAGCCTACCATTGGACTAATCGCTTTCAAGATTACCCTTGAAGATCGTTACAGCCTATAAAATAGTGTTGAAACAAGCCATTTCATGTTGCACCTGCGCTTTACGGAGCTCACCGATGAACCATTTGGATATAAGGTGGGGGTTGAAGAATGAGAAAGCTCGGTTTTACTGTAATTTTCATGGAACACGGCGCCGACAGCATAAATGGGAAGCCACTCCCCTTGATAAGAAGGCAGTTAAAGAGCTAATAACAGGGGAAACGTGATACGTTCGCATACGGGGACGTCATTCCGGTTAAAACCTTGATTAAAATAATGTTCCACCGCCGGCGAGGGAAAGACGGCTCCGGAAACACTGGGGGCGAAGACGGTAAGCGTCTTAGGGTTTAGCATACGCCCCGCATGTATTTTAGAGGGGGGGTTGTGGGTGTGAGAAGCTATGACATGCATGAAGACGCCTCAACATTTATTGCATCACCCGAGCACAAGATGCCAATTACACGGAGGAGCTGCTCTGTATAAACAGTTTAATTGATTTACCGGCAGGAGCGCCGTCTGCTGTCTACCATCGCCAAGGTGAAAAGGACTAAGTCAGGCGTGCACTTCGGCTGCTAACTAGATTACAAGAAAACTCGGATTCAAAGATTTGTGATACCCGGTGTGGGAGCTATGGGCCCCACTCTTGTTGTTAAATTCGCCAGTCTGCCACAAGTGGTCCGGAGAGGGGCCTCGGGAAGTGCTGCGATCGACGGCGAGATTGGGCAGTCGAGCGGCTGGTTCTCGGGGTCTCCCAAACCCTCTGTTGACACTTTGTCTGAGGATGCCAGGGCAGTGGAACCAATTATAACGCGCGGGTCTGTTTCCCAGGCCTCTATTGGCAACATATCGCTTTTAGGAGCCGAGAGAGCGGACCTTCGGAAGACTGGGTCTGCTGACCAGGACTCCAGTCATGATAATTCATGAATTAAATTTTGTGGAAGCCGGACAGCTGATTTCCGGTATAACTGCGAGCTGTGGGAAAGCTGATAGTCCAATCATTAGGTGAAAAAGAGAAACATATTTTGGGTTAAAAATGGTTTCTACGGTTATCTATGTTTTTTTGGGGTGCTGAATCCGAATCTGAGGTTTGCCAACAAAATTTCGTGACGGAACATGGAGAAAAATGCAAAAAACTGAGAAATTTTCGGGGTTTCCTTGGTTTTTTGAGTATAGCTCAAAAACTATCAACTTCGTGAAAAAACACGTTCCCACCTTTATTAAAGACGATTAAATTTGCTATCGTTTGAGCGCAATCGCAGCTCTGTAGGTTCAATGGATCTCGAGATACAGCACTTCAATATTTGGCAAATTTTCTCAAAAAGTGCAATTTTTAGGTTTGAGAATCTAGCGAGCCAAATTTCGGCAGGACCCCCTCCTGTTTGTTTTAGCTTCTAAACATTCATTTGTACGCACGAAACGAATTTGAAACAAAATAAGAAACGTACAATCTGACCGCGCGGAGAGCGGAAGCACGTTTTTCAGAACGTTTTCGGTTGTAGCTCAGAAACTATTGGTCCAATTCCAAATTAATTTTTTTCTAGTGAAAGCTGATTAAATTCCCCGTCGCAGCTATTCCAGGTGAAATTTCGATTTGAGCTTTGATAAGGGAGGTGCGGGCACGGCAAAAAAGTGGCACATTGTGAATAAAACATGATACTTTGCACATTTCTGCCTATAACTTTGGAACGGTTGGTCCGATCTTACTTTTCTTTTTTTAATCAGACAGCTTATTAAATTTTATCTTAGTAACGGCACATTGCATGTCTATTGAAACAACAAAAGTGCCGTTAGTATTCGTCGAAAAGTGTGGAAACAAGAAATTTGACCATCTACGACGACGTTTTTCAGAAAACGTTCTTCTTTCCCTCCCTTATCAAAGCTCAAATCGGAATTGCACACGGAATAGCTGCGACGGGGAATTTAATCAGCTTTCACGAGAAAAAAATTAATTTGGAATCGGACCAATAGTTTCTCCGCACGGTCAGATTGGACGTTTCTTATTTTGTTTCAAATTCGTTTCGTGCGTACAAATGAATGTTTAGAAGCTAAAACAAACAGGAGGGGGTCCTGCCGAAATTTGGCTCGCTAGATTCTCAAACCTAAAAATTGCACTTTTTGAGAAAATTTGCCAAATATTGAAGTGCTGTATCTCGGGATCCATTGAACCTACAGAGCTGCGATTGCGCTCAAACGATAGCAAATTGAATCGTCTTTAATAAAGGTGGGAACGTGTTTTTTCACGAAGTTGATAGTTTTTGAGCTATACTCAAAAAACCAAGGAAACCCCGAAAATTTCTCAGTTTTTTGCATTTTTCTCCATGTTCCGTCACGAAATTTTGTTGGCAAACCTCAGATTCGGATTCAGCACCTCCAAAAACATAGAGAACCATAGAAACCATTTCTAACCCAAAATATGTTTCTATTTCACAATTTTGAGGACCTATAGGTCCAGTCATTATAATGACTGGACTGTGATACTACCTATGTGATACTGGATAATTACACTACCTATGATACCAATCAACACACTTCCCATCAACAGCCCCATTCTAAGGATCAACTCGGCATCTTGTGCCAACCTCCATGGAGCTTGCGCATCCTCCACAACTGCATCGATATCACCTTGTAGGCCTGAAGATTGCGACTCATCATTGCCCTAGATAGGGATATTCCTGGCCTCCCTTCCTCTTCCTCCAAAGACACTGGCGGCGTAATCCTTGATATGACGCTCGAGGGATTCCACCAACCACATCACGCTAAATATTGAACCTGAGAAGCAATTAGGAACATTATTATCATGTTGGATCACACCCAACATTCATAGTAAAATCACCAATGTTGCTTCCATTGGAAATGCGGACTCCGCCAAATCCCACTCAAAGTACACCAAGACGTATACCTTAATATATCTCCTATACGTACGATTTTCATCACTTCCCCAGCGCAGACAGCCGTTAGTCGAAAACCTTAAAAGTCGCAGAAAGAATCGTAAAACCCCCTTCAAAAGAGAAATGAATTCCCGCAAGTTGAAAAGGAAGGAGAAACGAAGCGTCATAAAGGAATAAAAGGGACTTACTTGCCGGGTTGGTTGCTACAATGTTTTACTTCCCTTTGTTAAAGGCGTTAACAGTGTTTTATACGACGGATGCACCAGCGCGTGAACTCTCCCCACCCCGAGCGCTTTTAATAAAAGTAAGTGACTGCCTAAACCCGTGGAAACCGTTTCATTACGTCTGCCTCAAAGCGGTTTTTGAGAAAATTTTCCCTTCTCGGGGAGTCGTTGAGATGTTGACGGTTTTATTGTTCATAGAACGAAGTTTTTGGGCGATACGTGATGATTGATTATTATGAAACAAGCTGGAAGCAGAAGACGAAAATGGGGAGCTTGAAGATGGTGGTGGTCGAAGGCAGGACATCGGGCAGGAGTCTTTGGGTCGAAATGAGCGGACGTTTGGACCTGGCTGTGAACTTCCTGGGCTTGGACGGTGGAAGACCGTCTGTCATGGGTGTCTCATGTTGAGGCGCTTGTGCCCAGGTTGTCTTCCTCAATTTGCGAGGTCGGAAGATTGGAAGGTGTCTGACCGGGTGCTGCTTTCGGTTTGCCACGCCTGCTTCGCGAGCAGAACAAGTTACTGCGTCATAGCCTGGGGAAATTCGAGCCATGCGCTATATAAGCTATAGCTTCAGGCTGCAATACGAGCTATAAGAATCTTGGCCAATCTGTCATGAAACGACAGATGTAGAGGCTCCTTTGCATGTCTGGGCCTGTTGACGATCGCGGGTTTGTACGTCATGTCACCTTGTGAGGACCACTTTGGCGAGCCTTCCCCTGTTGGGGGGTGGGGGGGGGGGGGGGGGGGTGTGAAAAAAATGGGCTAGCCAGTGGATAATCGCCGACCTCCGAAATTTGGACAAAAAAGGGTTAAAAAATAGAATCTAATTTGGACAAAAAAAGGGTTAAAAAATAGTAGGCTATCTATTTCGAAATTTGGACAAAAAATTGATTCTAATTCGAAATTTGGACAAAAAGGGTAAAAAAAATAGAATCTAATTTGGACAACAAAAAAAAGATTCTAATTCGAAATTTGGACAAAAATGGTTAAAAATAGCATCTAATTTGGACAAAAAATAGATTCTAATTTGAAATTTGGACACAAAAAAAATAGATTCTACTTCGAAATTTGGACAAAAAAGGGTTAAAAATAGCATCTAATTTGGACAAAAAATAGATTCTAATTTGAAATTTGGACAAAAAAGGATTCTAATTTGAAATTTGGACACAAAAAAATTCTAATTTGAAATTTGGACAAAAAAAAGGGTTAAAAAATAGAATGTAATTTGGACAAAAAAGGGTTAAAAAATAGAATCTAATTTGGTCAAAAAAAGTGTTAAAAAATAGTATCTAATAGATTCTAACATAGTAACATCTAATAGATAAAACATTGTATGTTTTAACCCTTTTAACCATCCGATGTCACCTTCAAAATTAATCCTTTCACTTTCACCTGTCGTTCTTTCAAAAACAAATAAATAAAAACTATACAATATGGGAAAGCAGGTTTTTGGGTCTGAGGCCATGTGGGAAAAGTCGGGGGTTGGCTGGCTTTAGCCCTATTTTGAACTACGGAACTTGAAGGAGTCGATATTTTCGAAAATCGCTTTGAAGGTGTTTTGGGTCCAAAAGGGGTACTTTTACATTATCTCTCCCCCCCCCCCACCCGTTTCCATACACACCCACCCCGATGGCTTTAAGGCACTCAAATTCCTACTCAGAAGGGAATATTGACACATAAACCGGTTATCCGAGAGTAGAGAATAGTTTCGTAATTATTAAAAACCGGCCGAAACGCAACCAAAATCGAGCGCGGGGGGGGGGGGGGGGGGGGATAACGGAAATGTACCCCAAAGACAGAACATTTTCCGTATTGTAACAAGAAATTGATCCAACCGAATGCATAACTCGGCGACGGTAAAATGGCTCCGACCGTATGAGCGAGCGCCGCCAGGCTGGTGCTCACCCCTTCCCCGTTGGCCGGTATCGACGGGTCTTGAGTGACCCCCCCCCCCCTCCCCAAGTTAACTCAATCCATGTTAGTAAGTCTCCACTCGACTGGTGGCGTAAAATCAGGGAAACCCGACTCCTTCAAATCAGCTGATTCCGGGAGGCCCAAGATCAGATCTTTTGAGGAGTGTCTGGGTCGTGGAGGCTGAGGAATAGTAATGCGCATGCGCGTGGACTTCAACAGAATCCTCACTTTCTTTGGTAAGCATCCTTGGTCGTTCTGCTTAGACCCCACTCTGGAGACTTGTCGTACGTAGACAAGGTTTTCCTTAGGTTTTTTTTTTTTCTATAAAATGTCGTCTACTAGGCTTGATAGCAGTCCTACATTTTCCTCTGAGCCGAAATAACCGCATTACAGGGTAGTGCCAAATGGCGTAGAGGGGTTGGAAGGAAGACGTCGGGCTATTCCATTTACGGCCGAAGGTGGGGTCCATTAGCGCGGCGGTTTTAGGGTGAGAAGTGATATGAAGACATGTGGCACTGAGGGGAGTCCAGGAACTACGAGCTCTCGTTCTCGGGGGGAAACGAAATGCGGAAACGAGGAAAAACCTACTACGCTCCCCCGAGGAGGGCCTCCTCGTACTCTCATTAGGGTCGCCTGTATTTCACTTGACGACGACGACGACGTTGAAAACGGGGTGTTGAACAAGGCTACTCATACCTAGGGACTCATAAAGTCCCTTTCCCACCCCGAATAAGCACTGTTTTTCGCAGGAAGTAGGTATATATTCCGATTTTTTCGGAGCAACCTAATTATGCCTACCGTAATTATGAATTATATGAAGATTCTTTTATTCAATCCGAACGTTACGTACGTGCAGACGTAATTTAATGTTTGTACCTTGTCCACACTCTTCAACGACAATGTGAAAGAGAGAGAGAAAAAAAAAAAAAACGCAAGAAAAATGGATTTTTCGGAAACGTCGCTTCACTCGACTTCCTAGCATCCTTCGAAAGCCCCAAAATGCAAAGTTGCAGGCTCATAAAAGCCCCATAAATCCCCACGGTAAGATCGGATGGCTCTAGGAACCCAAAAAACGGATTCCGTCAAAAATACTTCGAAAGCGGCTGGGATTTCGCCCCCAGTGTCTTTTGAGGAAGGCGAAGGGAGTACCTGAATATCCCTAACTAGGGCATAACGCAAGATGTCGCGATCTGCTATCCTAGGAGGCGATATTGAGGCATTGAGGGAAGATCCGTCATCTCGAGACGGGCAGGAAGTGTCGTGGTAGTCTGGAACGCGTTGATCTCTGGAAGGGAGTCAAGTATTGAAGCTGAGATGTCAACATCAATATTATTTCTCCCTAGATCCGCATTTAATAGGGGAATCAGACGACTGGCTTCCACAGACAAACTGTCGCCAAGGGAGCCGGGTCCGCTGACACCGTATTACAGAAACATCCTCTCCTGGCGGCCACAGAGGGGTTGTCGACAATGGCTGCCTGGGCGACGGGTTCGTGCTTAAAAATTGGGCCCGCTGACCTGGCTTCCCTGACGAAATGTCGCCAGGGGAAGCCCGGTCCTTGGTCACAATCGAAAATGCATTAGTATTTGACATCCATAAGGATGCAATAACAATAGTCGGTCAATTAAATGATACTGCCGGCGGCGCGATCGGGGAGTCCGAGTAATTAGCGGCTCTCTCGTTAGCGATCACGCCGCCGGAGGTAGCGCTTCCCGTGGCGACCGAACGAAGTGGGACGAGCGAGCGAATTTAAGCACCGAAAGTTCGGCCCATGCGCCCCCACCAACCTTGCAAACACAATTCGAATCGAGTATTTTGTCAAACTTTAAGACTTTCACAAAAAACACCTACTGCCCAAAACGGCCTGGACGGCGGACGCACATTCCATTTTGAAATCTACACGTCTTGAAATTTTGGGGCTGATTCAAATTGTTGCCCCCCGTAGTGGTTTATTTTCCTAAGAATAACAAACCAAATCCCACGAACGTTCGTAACTTCTGTCATCTCTGCTTAGTATAGTTCAGCGAGCCAACTGGTCAACGGTGTGTTTATTTCTTAGAAAACCAACGTGAAAACCATATTGTGCAATCCAGTTGTCCGAAAGGCAATAATGTTATTCATGTATTGTAATTGCTAAGGCGTCGAATACGTCGGTATTTCCCTCGGGAACGACAAAATAGGGAAATCATCGTGATAGGGAGAGAAGAAGCAAATCAGAGGAACGTGAAGGGGGCGAGGAGCTGAGGGGTTTTCGAGATTTGTTTGCGCGGTTATTGTCCTGACCCTTTCTGTATACAAATAGAAGCGTTACCTTGCTAACATCCCTCAGGGCTGGGGCACAAAAAAAGGCAGCAAAACACACGTCGTGAATATTGACTCATGAAAAGGGGTCGAAGCGTGTTGGGGACATTTCATATGTATTGGCCGCACATGATTTAGGGAGAGTTACAATTGCCAATAAGTATGGAGCCCGAGGGGAGTCGGAGGAGCACCGTAACAAGCGATATTCCTGATTTTTGGAAACACGAATGTTTGCCGTCGTCTGGCAAAGCAATCAGCCAGGGCGGACACCGATTCTCAATTCAACTTCCCTGATCAGCCACAGTCTTCTTGCCAACCGCAAAGTTCTGCTGTAGACGTCTTCAATGAAAACCCAAAAACTGCAAAATGTTGTTTTTGTGTCAAACCTGACAAACAAAAACGAGTCTATGAACAGGATTTGACCTTAAATTAGGGGAAGCGCATTCCGTATTTACGCAGTAGAAAAGCATGAAGTTACAACGGTGCTAAATGAAGTGTTCCCATCCTAAATAAACACAATCCACCCTTTGGGGCGGCAATACAGCGGATTCTGTAGTTTTGCTATTAGGTTTAACTTTCCGTCCCTATGCTTTCAACTTGCTGCTCACCTTGTTTTCCCACTCTAAATTGATGTTATTCTTCGCTCAAATATGTGGTAATTGATTAATGGAGGGTTTAATGAGGAACAAAATGTTAACGGGAAGGTTCCCTTTTCCTGAAAATAGGGTAAATGTGAACACTTGAGGAGAAATGCTCACCTTTCTCCCTCCTCGTTTCCTTCTTCTTGATGTTTTTGCACATTTGCAACCGATTGTAGAATCTACAAAAGCTGTAAAATCTATTGGTATATTCGAAAATCATGGTTTCATACTTTTGGTGGTATTCATGGACACATATGTTTTCGCGACGGAGGTCGACGACTCCGATCGGCCTCAAAATTTGACATAATCCGTTTCAAGAGGTCTACATTCCAAATCCGAAATGTCCGTCCGCCGTCCGGGCCGTTTTGGGCAGTAGGAATTTTTTTGTAATCTGAAATTTTCAGGTTTTCAGGCCGATCGCCTAATCCCCGTGGGGCGCTATGGGGCTAAAATGGAGCTACGGGAGGCGTTTTTTGAAGGCTTTTGGCTATGGGATCGAGTTAGGTGTCGTTTCCGAAGTATTTTTGGACGTAGAATCCATTTTTGGGGGTCCCGCAATGATCTGATTTCACTGTCGCGATCTATAGGGCTTTCATGGGGCTACAAATGGGATTTTTGAAGGATCCCAGGAGTTAAAATATTTTTCATGTAGGTATAAAACAAAACAAAAACGCTGCAAATTTTACACAAGGGTTTATTATTCTTTGATATACTTTACATGCGCAGAAATTTAATTCTGTCAATGAAAAAATTAAAAAAAAAAATTTTTTTTTATCTCAAAAAAATTTGTTTTTGGATTTTTTTTTTCAAAAATGTTTATTTTCAAAAATTCTTTATTTTTTACTCGAAAAATATTTAACACCCTAGGATCCTTCAAAAATCCCATTTTTAGCCCCATGAAAGCCCTAAAGATCGCCCCAGTGAAATCGGATCGTTCCGGGACCCCAAAAAATGGATTCTACGTCCAAAAATACTTCGAAAACGACACCTAACTCGATCCCATAGCAAAGAGCCTTAAAAAAAACCCTCTCGTAGCCCCATTATAGCCCCATAGCGCTCCACGGGTTTGGGCGATCAGACTGAAAACCTTGCGGGCACAACTAGATGGTAAACCAAGTATTTTGTCAAAATTTCAGATTTAAAAAAAAATTCCTACTGCCCAAAACGGCTTGACGGCGGACGGCGGACGGACATTTAGGATTTAGAATGTAGACCTCTTGAAACGGATATGTCAAATTTTGAGCCCGATCGGAGTCGTCGACCCCCGTCGCGAAAACATAGGTGTATTATTCCAAGAATAATAAACCAAAATTGTCGAAAAATAAAAATCCAAAAATAATTTTTTTAAAAATTTTTTTTATTGACAGAATTAAATTTCTGCACAAGTAACCTATATCAAAGAATAATACACCCTTGAGAAAATTTGCAGCGTTTTTTTGGTTTATTCTTGGAATAATACACCTATGTTTTCGCGACGGGGGACGACGACTCCGATCGGGCTCAAAATTTGACATTATCCGTTTCAAGTGGTCTACATTCTAAATCCGAAATGTCCGTCCGCCGTACGCCGTACGCCGTCCGCCGTACGCCGTCCGCCGTCCAGGCCGTTTTGGGCAGTAGGAATTTTTTAAAAAATCTGAAATTTCGACAAAATACTTGGTTTACCATCTAGTTGTGCCCGCAAGGTTTTCAGTCCGATCGCCCAAACCCGTGGGGCGCTATGGGGCTATAATGGGGCTACGGGAGGGGTTTTTTGAAGGCTTTTAGCTATGGGATCGAGTTAGGTGTCGTTTTCGAAGTATTCTTGGACGTAGAATCCATTTTTTGGGGTCCCGGAACCATCCGATTTCACTGTGCCGATCTATAGGGCTCTCATGGGGCTAAAAATGGGATTTTTGAAGGATCCCAGGATGTTAAATATTTTTCGAGTAAAAAATACGGAATTTTTGAAAATAACACATTTTTGAACAAAAAAATCCAAAAAAAAATTTTTTGAGATAAAAATCCAAAAAAAAAAATTTTTTTTTTAATTTTTTCATTGACAGAATTAAATTTCTGCACAAGTAATGTATATCAAAGAATAATAAACCCTTGTGTAAAATTTGCAGCGTTTTTGTTTGTAATTAATGGCCAATTCAAGCTGAAAATCGTGAGTGGCCCAGTTGTTGATCACCGACCACCCCCTCTTTATAAATTATAAAATGTTCAGGTGAAAATGTTGGGCGCTCATCGAAAGGAAAGCAAAAAGTATGCGATAAAATTAAAAACAACCAAAAACTTGTATGGAAGTGAGATGAGCAAAACTAGTTTGCTTACCAAGTCGTTAAGAAACCCGGCAGGTTTTGGCCTCTCAAAATCTTTCAGGCTACAGAAATCCTAAAAAGGCTCCCCTGCACTCACCGGCCATTTCGTCGAACTCTCATAAGTCACTCTTGCCCACAGAGTAGTCAAGATCCTTACGCAGAAATAAGGGGAAGTGTTTAATAACTGGTACATGTACCAGTATTTCCGAGGTGTGTGACGATAATCCAATTAGAACCATTCGATTGTCTTATTACCAGAGACGAGTAACATTTGTCATTTATTATTGCGATTTATGTCATTTATTTTTCGTGGTTTATTTAACAGTTACATCCGGTCGAATAAGTTACTTATACGACCGAAATTTTATGTCATTTATAAATTATTTCATGTCAGTTATTTTTCAAGTTTTGGCTATCCTAGAAAGTTCTAAATCATTGTAAAACCTGGAGAAAAGGAAATAAATTTTCCAAACACTTTCTGTAGGTACTAATGACGATTTATTTCAATAATAATGTTACAAGGAATTACCGAAATTTACGAGGAAAATCATTCTAGAATCAGGAAAACTAAGCGTTCACCTTCACGTTCATGTCATTTATTCAAAATTTTGGCAATTTATGTCATTTATTCGTAAAAATGGCCATTTTATGTCATTCAATCGCTGCCGGAGGAAGCAAGTGAAGGAGTACCCACAAGACTGCTTTTCCGTATATGGGGTTGCAGGCATAGTGATAGTATACACGTCCTTTCGCGCCGGAGCCTTTTTCTACTTCTGTATTTCGGGGGTAAGCCCAAAAACGTCCGATGTATGTCATTTATTCAGAATTTTGGCAATTTATGTCATTTATTCGAAAAATTGCCATTTTATGTCATTTACTCGTCTCTGCTTATTACTATCATCATTACAGAAACGTACCGAAAATAGCAACGTTATTCAACCGGGGGACCGAACAATATTTTACGACATAGGAAAGTCTTCGAAGCCAAATTTTAAATCCCTTCCCCTTCGGAAGTGGCATTCAAAAGGTACGCTACAACTAAACATCAGGTCCAAGCTGAATAGAGGTGCATCTAGGCTTTTATCTCGACAACTATATCTGACCGTCTGTCTCGTCCCCTTGTCAAACCTTCCCGGTGTTGATACGTTCCGACCAACAAAGGGTCCAAATAATGGGCCTCTGACAATTCGCGTATCTCTGCAAAGATGAGGTCACGTGCCCACTTGGCCCGACCGCCCTCAACGGGCTTTCGTCCCTGGTGACTGGATAGGTTTGGACCGATGGAGCTGACATTGTGATGAATTAAATGTAGGGCAGCCGGTTTGATGTGCTGATTACTGTAACAGGCGAAGGAAGGAATTGAGGGCAACAGAATCACGTGTCCCAGAGGCACTGAGCTTATTCTTTTCCGTTAATTTTGGAAGCTTCTGTTTTAATACACATAATATTGGTTTTGAATGATGAGCCTATTTGCAACGGGGGCGACCAATTTTAAGCTAAGGTTAATTATTTGTTTGTGAAAACTATCCAAAGTTTAATTATAAAAACATTTAAACCGCTGTAATTTTTACATTTTTTACCTATCCAAGAATAATAAACCCGCTATAGTTAATTTTTTTCTATTGCATCATGTGTATATCGTTATAAGAGCTTTTTTTCTCACAATAATCGCAAGAGAAAAGCACCTTTTATTTAAACTATCAACTTTCAATATCCACGTAGGTTTTCCCTCCCGAAGGCGGAGAAGAGAATGATGAGGTGTGAACCGAATCGGTCATTCAATCGGTCTCAACATCCCTAATTGACTGATGACTGCGGTGTTGGAGGGCAACAGCTGCTAAGTGATTGATTCGGTCATAAAAAAAGATCGAGTTTTCTCTCCCTCGCTGCATCGCCCCTTTCGCTCTGCAGATTGCCGAAGGGAACCTTGCAACCCCTCATGCCTCGGAGTAGCATAATTAAAAATTATGATGAAAAAGTGTAAGCCTTACAAAAAAAAAAAAAAAAAAAAAAAATCAAAAGAAACGGCTCCGTTTCTTGTTAATACGGCAAAACGGGGCATTAAGCTGATGACCGGTGCTTGAGACTAAGCCCTTCGTCTAATGAAGGGGCTCCAAGATTCCTTTTAATTACGTTGAAGACCCAAATTAGACAAGGGAAACGGCTAAGTAGCGCAAAGGGTGGGAGTATTTTTCACTTGCTCAGCATCAGTTCCGCCCTGAGAAAAATTCAAATAATCAATTAAAAAGATTCACGAATGAATAAAATTCTTAATTTTGATTAATTACATTTCATTACAAAGTTTTTGTTTTCATTACAGGTGTTTAAAAAAAATTATTTTATTTAATAAAAAAATTTTTGTTAAACAATTGAAAGAAATTTTGAAAAACAAAAAAATCATCCCTTAAAATTCCCATTTTTAGCCACATTCCCACCACGAAAGTCCCATAGTTCCCCGTCGCGGAATCTGTCGTTCTGGGCCCAAAAAAAAAACTGCAAATTTTACACAAGGGTTTATTATTCTTTGATATAGGTTACTGGTGCAGAAATTTAACTCTGGGTCAATGAAAAAAGTTTAAACAAATTTTGTTTTTGAGTTTTATATAAAATTTTTATTTTTTTATTTATTGCTTCCGAGTCTGCAAGGCAGAGGAAGCATTGTTTTCACTTTTGAAATGGAAAAAAAAAATTGTGTTCTCCAAAATTAAAATTTCCACTCACGTTTTGCGTTTCAGAGCCTCCTGAACAAATTTGGTTCCGTGTCTGTCGGTCTGTCTGTCTGTCTGTCTGTCTGTCTGTCTTTCGGTCTGTACGGCCACTTGAGGCTCCAAATAAATTTTATGAGGATTGAATCTGCGGAACACGTTGCTTTGGCACAAAATGGTGATTCGGGTCATCCTCAGCAACATGAAAGATTTTTTTTTTTTTTTTTTTTTTTTTTACAGTCACAATAAATTCTTTATTCAAATCCAAGGTAACAAGCAAAAAAAAAAAACCCAAAACATAAACAAAAACACGAACAAGAAACCGACGGCCCAAACCCTGCTGCCTGGCGTCTTATGCCATTCTGGGGGCCACCGTCCTCTTGTCACGGGTCCGAGAGAAGGAGGTTCATGGGGAACTGTCCAAGCCGAGCTGAACAGCTGCACCACCCTCGAAGCCCAGCAGGTTGTCAGCGCACCTCCAGCGTTTCCGAGCACCCCTGAGACATAAGCTGCTTGCTCTAAGAACTGCGAAGGCCAGTCGAGCGCGTACCCACTCGCGAACTTTGCACTGGTTTCCACGGAACATGCGGTTTTTTCACGGAACATGGAAGAAGTTGGTTTGTAGGATGGTTTGTTTACGCAGACATCGATTTTTGAAAAATCTCGAGTCAAAATTCCAAGAGGTTAGAGATCCAAATAATGAGGTGTAGTGTCGTTCACAGCAATCGAACTCGAAGCAGTACCGCACTGCCACTATATTTAGGTAATGTAAAAATGTTCAACATCTGCTAAAATCTCTCCGGTTCACCCTTGGACGTTGAAATTTGAGAAGGAGACCTTATGGGACAAGAGACAATTGAAATGACGGGTATTCTCCTGGTCAGCTGAGTGAGCTAAAATCTATCTCAAGGGGGGGGGGGGGGGGGGAGCTAAAATCTTGCTCGAGTTTGCGAGCTAACAGCCATAACTTGTGCCCTATTGATGAAAAATTTCGTTCAACATTTCATACAATATCCGAGGAAGCTATAGGCCATGTCCCACTTGGCAGTGTATTTTTTTCTTTTAATATTTGTCATCAACTGTTACAGGTGTCTAGTTTTGAAATTTTTATACCTACCATTGAATAATGATCCATTGAGTAAAATTTGCAGGTTTTTGTTTTTGGTTTTATTATTTTTTCAAGGCGTTTTCATCTTTTCTCTTATCAAGGTTCAGCTTTTAACACATAGTAAACAACCACCTACGAAAATTGACCGTCAAGTTGAATGAAACGGCTCAAGAAATCAGATCCCAAGTTATTGTTGAGGATTATCCCTTAGGCTTCTCCCGGCCTTCCGGCTCACCCTCTTTACCTAATTAAGAAGTTCGCCCTTCTCATCTGGGGAAGTTCATTTCAGCCCCTTCAGCTTTCCCGTATCGATCCCACCAGACCCCTGGGTCCATGTGTGATGTGGGGTCGGCCCTGTCTTAACCAGCACCTCTTAGCATATCCGCACGCTGCATGTATCATGTGCTTCGGACGTTTTCCTAATGGTCAGACCTCTGGTTGTCCCCTCACCGCACTGCTGGAGTTTCCCCGTTGGAAATCCCCCACAACTCCCGCAGTTGCCTTTTGTTTCTAATGGAAAACTACTTCTGGAAAAGGGATTTGTGGTGACATTTTCTAGTGGATGTTCTTGTTATTCTGTCTCGTTCTTCGAGTGTCACTACTGAAGGTTTGGTGATCATTTGTGCGTATCCTTTGGGATCTTGTGCCAGGCGAAATAGGTCGGCTGCTCTGATATACCCGTTCAGCTACGTATGTTTGACAGCCAAGACGAATATTTTCTTCCAACTCCCCTACCACTGCTGATCTTCCTCATCATGATCGTCTGCAGGAGGGCGTCTAGGTTCTCTTGCCTGTACGAAGCCCCTCAGCCTCTTGGTTCCTCGGCTTCTAAGGCGTTGGGTCGCTAAAGTTTGAAGCTCCTGAGTCCTCCTGGTTCTTCAAGTTCAAAGGGGTTTGGTCGTTAAAGTCCGAGGCTTCTGAGCCCTCCTGGTTCTCTGGCCTCAAAGAGCTTTGGTCGCTCAAGTTCAAAGCTCTTTAGCTCTCCTGGGTCGCTGGCCTCAAAGGCTCTGATCGCTCAAGTTCAGACCTCCTGAGCCCTCCTGGTTCCTCAGGTTCAAAGGGGGTTTGACGCTAAAGTCCAAGGCTTCTGAGCCCTCCTGGTTCTCTGGCCTCAAAGGGCTTTGGTAGCTCAAGTTCAAACCTCCTGAGCCCTCCTGGTTCCTCAGGTTCAAAGGGGGTTTGACGCTAAAGTCCAAGGCTTCTGAGCCCTCCTGGTTCGCTGGCCTCAAAGTGCTTTGGTCGCTCAATTTCGAAGCATTCTTCCTGAAGTAACTGGGACGTGTTAGACTTTTCAGTTCTCCACTCCATACAAGAGTGCGCACCAGACGTAGCATTCAGCAACTCGCCAATATAGCAGAAAACGTAGATCCTGGATACGTGAGGCTTATGATTCCATCCTGTACCATCATTAAATCGGAGACGGTAATCCCTCTCCTGCTCGAGGCGGCTTTGGAGTAAGTTAGGACTCCGTCCAAAATGCGGTTGTTATCTGCCTTGGACTTGCAGAGCCAGTTTGTGCTTGTCAGAAGCAATGTCGTCAGTCTAATGTCGTCGGGGCAAGCTGAATAAGGGTTTCCAAGGCAAGCCAATATGGCCCCAAGCTTTCCAGACATGCCCAGATTTTGCATAGTTGGTTATAAGCTGACTAAGGCTAAGGGGTTCAAAGGCTTGCCAAGATGACCCCAACCTTCCCAGAGCAGCTCTGGGACAGCTGCTGTCCAAGGCTTGCAGAGCTGATCCCAAGGTGGCTTCGCATTGACTATCAGGCGTGAAGTGGCCTCCAATGGAGGACCTAGTCGCGTCGCCAGTCGCCTGTTTGAAGCCGGATTGCATCGCTAGATCGCTTCCAACGGAGGATCGCCCTTATGCTCTTAAGTTAGAACCAACCCTTTTGGTTTATTATTCTTGGAATGATACACCTGTTTTCGCGACGGGGGTCGACGACTCCGATCAGGCTCAAAATTTGACATTATCCGTTTAGAGGTCTACATTCAAAATCCGAAATGTTCGTCCGCCGTCCGGGCCGTTTTGGGCAGTAGGAATTTTTTTTAAATCTGAAATTTTGACAAAATACTTGGTTTACCATCTAGTTGTGCCCGCAAGGTTTTCAGTCCGATCGCCCAAACCCGTGGGGCGCTATGGGGCTATGGGAGGGGGTTTCTGAAGGCTTTTAGCTATGGGATCGAGTTACGTGTCGTTTTCGAAGGATTTTTGGACGTAGAATCCATTTTCGGGGGTCCCAGTACGATCCGATTTCACTGTGGCGATCTATAGGGCTTTCATGGGGCTAAAAATGGGATTTTTGAAGAATCCCAGAAGGTTAAATATTTTTCGAGTAAAAAAATTTTTTATTTAATAAAGAATTTTTGAAAAAACGATTTTTTTGAAAAAAACAAAATCCAAAAAAATTGTTTTTTGAATAAAAAAAAAATCTAAAAAAAAGTTGTTTCCAAAATTTTTTCTTTTGACATAGAAATAATTCACGCACAAGTAACCTATATCAAAGAATAATAAACCCTTGTGTAAAATTTGCAGCGTTTTGACTTTTTCTATTGTGCAATAAATAACCAACATTTAGCTTGTGATTGATTCCACCCCTATCGATCAACGCTCCGTCACCCTCTGGTCCAAGTACTTGAATCCGACTTGTTACTTGCTCGATCCCCTGTCCGTCCACTGACGATCTCCAGCCGTCATTTCCTGTAGTTCTAGCAGGCCACGACAACTTGATCCAGACAAGGAGAGCCTGAACATTTACTTTATAGCGGCCTTGAACCGTGTCACGCATGTCTTAAAGGTGAAACAGGCTACCCGTCGATAGTAACGAATGCCGAGTTATGTTCTAGTGCGAAAAATCTTGTGTATACTGTAGACGTGCCTTGCGAGCGGCGCAATCGTTTGCATTTTCTTTGGTGCAAGTTATAGGTCAACTAGTCTCCCCATCTACCCTTTATCAACGACAAACAGGGGAGACAGCACCAGTTGAATGCCCGTGAACTTGAACTTAATAGAAGAGAAATGACAGAAGTGACGCGGTAATGCAGTCGCCCTGGGGGGTGAAAACTGACTGGTTGACACGCGAGTGCATTACACATCTGTGATCAACAATCATTACCGCGTCGATCCATAACGGAAATGAAGTTTGTTTATCTACAGTTGGAAAGCTTGGAGGAAATTACGTAATTAACACTTCAACGTTTTTGGGGAGGAACTGTCGGGACCTATCTGAAAGGGCCAAAACCCTCTTGTTTTTCGTCAGGTGTAACCGGTCAGGTTGGCACTCCGGCAATAGAGATACCAATCTGAACCCCCACAAGGCATTGTACCTTGTTCATTAAAGGCATTTCATACTATCTGCTCCCCCTGCAAGCTCTGGTACGGTCGCAAAGGCGATTGTTTCGCGGTGCATCGGCCCGTGTGGTTTTCCCTCTCAATACGGACGATAATTTCCGCTTCCTTCGCGACCCTCCCGGTTCGCACATCCTGTTAACCCAAGATCATGGTCATTGGAGTCATATCGGGTCACTCGGGTGCAGCGGTTATTGACCTGTTCAACATCAACTCTCGTGGGGAAGTGATATCAACTGTCAACCGCCGAATATCTCCTGGCAGTTCATTTAACGTTCATCAACCTCCGCATTAGGAATACAAGTGGTGAAGGTTCAGAAGTTTTTCATTTGGACCCCTTCCCGTGACATGTTTTAACACTCACGTCAATAACTAGTCCAGTGAATGAAGGCTCTAAACGCTGCAAATTTTACGCAAGGGTTTATTATTCTTTGATTATCCAAAAATTAATTCTAAATAATAAACTATTTTAAGCATAGAATAAGCTTTAGCCCTGATAACATCAAAACAAACTCGTCATAGAAGGAAACATAAGGGACTTGTAGGCCACAATCATTTTTAACAAAACTTACTCAAAGATTAATAGTTATACACGTAGCATTTCACTACCATGTTGGCAAACAGGAAGAGATGGAAAGAGGAGGAAGAGAGTCCAGCGTTGGTGAGTCTAAAAAACAAATTGCTACCTTAACAAACCCAAACTCAACAACTAAATAAACTTCCAACAAATCAACAAACTAAAAAAAAAGAATACCACACCAGACCAGGACTTATTTAATATGATACAAGAGCATCAATTTAAATGACAACTACTAATAAATTCAATGTGGCTAAAAAATATAAAATTCACTCTGAAGCTAATGAAAAACAACAATGTAACAAGACCATAACCTTCCACCTCCTCTTTCTCTCCTCCAAACCAACAATCATGACAGACACAAAACTTTGCTATATTTAAAATTATCCAACAGGTCACAGCAAATCACAGACGTTTCTTGAGCAATGATAGATGGTTCCAAGTCTTCAATCGTCAATTTCCGTGCCTCTTCCACGATGCCGGCGTATATCGAGCTCTACCCATTCACATCCGTCCGGTGGTTGCAGGCAGCTGGAGCTATTTGGATATGGCACATTTCCTTCGGGCCAAAGATTATTTAAGGAAATGCGTCCCCAACCGGTGTCACCAACCGTAACTCACGATCAGTCCTTAGACGAGTTCACATAGGGAGTTTCAATACTTCGGTGAGTTCGAGAATTATTCGAAATTGAAAATGTGTACGAATTAGACGAGCTTGATAACGCCAGTGGCTCCTTCTTGAAAAGTAATTTTCCCCTGGGCAGCTCAAATTTTCCTATCGTTTCCCTCCTTTGAGCGCGCCTGCTGAACATCAGCGAGCTTAGTTTTGAGACTCCAGCAGATTGATTCAAGCTTATTGAAGCTCGCTAGGCTCGCCACCAAGGTAGTGTCTACTTCGAATGGAGCTGCCAACGCTTCGATGCCAAGCTTTTGGTTGTTGTGCTGATAATAAATGAATTTCTGCGCTGCTATGATAATAAATAAATTTTCAAGTGTTTCCTTGTTCATAATAAAATTATTTTCTTCAATGGCATCTATGAGTTTTATAAGCGAAAAATGTATTTTAAACCGTAAAATGGCTGTAAAAATTCAAATGTTTGCTAATTCTTTCGAAAAAAAAAAAAATTCGTCGAGATCGTAAATCTATCGTGTTTAGAATGTTCCAGGTCGGTAATCAAAACATCAATCCAGGACCGACAAATTGATTAAAAGTACAGTTTGGTGTTCTTTTCATGACATGCAGGCTTGCCAGTGAGTCATTTTTTGTAACTTTTTAAACCCCCAGTCACTTTTCTCTCTATTTTGGAAATTTTGACCCTTTGGTCACTATTTTGGAACTTCTGGGCGGTATTTTTGTCGATTTATCCCAAAAAGGCGGCGAAGTTTGATCAATATCTCGATTGGCCACGGTATACCAATTTTAAACAGCTTATAAGCTGTTGAAAATTGAGGCGAGACCCGAATTGATGTATCGAATCAGTCGGGTGATGGCGGACGGCAATTCGGGCGAAGGCGGTGTAGGGATGGCAAAAAAAAAAAATCCCCAAACAGTCCAGAATGGAAGAGCGCCTGTTGAACGCCTGGGTAAGGGACTGACTGAAATCGTACGATGGAAGGCCGGATCTCGTCCCCATGACGAAGAAACTAATTGCTGCTGGGCACAAGGCTCATTACAGTTAAACAGAATACCTGCAGGAAAAGCGAATCAAGAATCAAGAATCAAGAATCAAGAATTTATTTATTTGCCAAGGCCAACTTGACAGGGCAAACGTCAGACATGAGTAATAAAATGATAGGTAGTTCACATAGAAAAACAATCACATGTCAAAATCTAAAAAACACATTCAAGCTTACAGGGGAGAACAAGAATGAACAAGAGTACTATTCACATCTAAGAAAAAATTAGATTTAAGCTAACACATACACTAGAGCGGGGGGCACTTAAAACTAGCACTGAATACAACACCGTCAACAGGCTGCAACACCCCACTTGATCTTATAAAAATCCTCCAAGGTGTATAATTCAGCTTCAAGTAGGTGGGCTTTGATCACCCTGGAGAACGCTTTAATGGACAACATTCTCACATTATGGGGCAGCGCATTGAACAAACGAGTCCCCACCTGAAACGGATTGATGCGCTGAGCCGTACTGAGGCGGGTAAATGGGACAACAAGGTTGCCTAGTGAGCGGGTGTTATGATGGTGCACCTCGGAGACTACTGGGATGAGCGACAAATTGGACTTCATTAGGTTGAGAACAGCCAAGATGTAAGCACTAGGTATAGTAAGAATACCTAGGCGAGCGAAAGAACCCCTACAAGACTCATTCCAAGGGAGATTGGCCAGAATTCTGATGGCGCGCTTTTGGAGCTTGAACACCTTTATAGCGTGACTGGAGCTGCCCCAAGCAACGATACAATAGGTAGCTCTGCTAGAAAAACAAGCATGATAAACTGAGCGCAAGACCTCATCAGAAACTGCACCTCTCAGCCTTCTGATCATGAAGATCGTAGAAGATAATTTAGGGGAGAGTGCTTCGATATGAGAAGACCACGAAAGACGGTTGTCGATTCTCAAGCCCAGGAAGTTGACCGATTGGTCAAAACGTCGGTTGAGCCCCAATTCAAGAGTCTGGGTTTTGTTTTTGTTTAAGACCAAGCCGTTTGCAATACACCACTTCTCTATCGTATTGGATTTGTTTAATGAGTCGTGGGCAAGCTCATCACGAGATGATCCCCTTGCCAGGCTGGTTATATCATCGGCAAAAAGAAAAATGGCTAGTGAGTCCAAGAATTGGCTTGGTAAGTCATTGATATACAAAAGGAATAGAATAGGACCAAGAATACTACCCTGCTTTACTCCACACGGAATGACGACCTCCTCAGAGCAAGACCCATTGAAATATACGACCTGGGACCAGCCTTCGAGGAAACTTTTAAAAAACAAAATTGAATGATCACTGAACCCATAGTGCTCTAGTTTCTTTAGTAACAAATTATGAGGCACAAGGTCAAAGGCTTTCGAGAGGTCGAAGAGGTTGAGACGGGTGAGCTCCTTACTCTCCAGAGCGGAAAAGAGCTCGGAAATCAATGAGCTCGCTGCAGTGGAGGTGCTTCTACCCTTTCGGAAGCCAAACTGCTGAGGGTGGAGAACGGAGTGATCATCCAAATGACCACCCAATCTCCCAAGCATGATCCGCTCCATCACCTTCACAAAGACTGGCAGTTTAGAAACGGGTCGAAAGCCATCGTAATCACTAGAATTCCCTTTCTTAGGTATGGGTGTTATCACTGTCTTCTTCAAACAATCAGGGAACCTACCCTCAGAGAAGCACCTATTAATAATGAAAGACAGAGGTTCGATGATTAGATTGGCAACTGATTTCACCACCCGAGAGTTTAAGCCAATGAAGTCCGTGGCATTACTATTATTAAGTGCCATAATGGTGGCGAAAACCTCTTCCACCGAAACTGGACGGAAGACGAAGCCAACTGGCACACTGGGAACATTATTTAAAAAATCGAAGAATTCATGAGAGGGAGCAGAGGAAGAGCGCTGTTGAAAAGCGCTGGAAAAAAAGTCGCTAAACCCTTCACAGTTAAGGGAACTCGAACTGTTTTGAGAATCCCGAGATCTAGAATTCAGCACCTCGTGCACCACCTCCCAACAGACCCTTGGTTTATTTGGGGCCGAGCTTATTCTGCTGTCGTTTGAGTCGCGCAAGGCACGATTTAAAGCAATCCTATACTTATTGCGACTCTCATTTGCTAAGATTTTGAAGTCCGGATTTTTAGAGGAACGTGCTAAATCTCTGAAGTATTGATAACTATCCCGCAATTCTAGAATTTCATCCGTGAACCTTCCACGCTTCTTCTTTTGCTTAAAGGATGGATTAGTCTTGAGAGAAGTCCACGGGCACGCCGAATCAAAGGCCAGAGAGAACAACCTCAGAAACTCCTTGGTTGAAGCCTCCACCCCGTCAGCCCGATAAACCGAAAACCAGGAAACCGATGATAACAATTGACCCAAGGAGAGGATGTTCTCAGATTTCATCCGTCTAAACCAAGAGGACACAGGGTCGGGAGGAGGAATGCGTTTAAAAAGACCAAATTCAACTCCTTGGTGGTCACTAAACCCTGTACGGCTAATTGAGGCCTTGTATCGGCCGAAACCAAAATTAGTAATCACCACGTCGAGACAGGAGGGATCACCCAACTGGCCAGCATATGGGTGACGCGTGATCTCTCTCAATGTAACGTGCAGACCGTAACTGTCCAGAAGGCTCTCAAAGATACATCGGTTCTTAATGTAGGACGGAATTATACATGATTGTTCGAAGTGGATGTTGAAATCCCCTACTAGGATCAACATGCGATTGGGCGAACAAAATGACGATAAAAGGCTCTCCATGGTAGAGATGAAGCCATCGAAGCTATTTTGATTGGGAGGACGATACACGCAGCAGATAGTTACATTGAGAGTGTTGACGTGAACAGCTGCCACTTCACAAGTGTCTTCCATAGAGAAATTTTCGACCTCGCAAAGTACCGTAGATCCTATTCCTTGCCTCATAAAAATTGCAGCACCTCCACCGTTTTTGGATGTCCTAGAGAAGGAAGATGCTAGATAAAACCCAACAGGGGAATAAAATCGTAATTCCCCTGGCTTGCACCAGTGCTCAGTCATTCCTATGCAGAAAATATCCTGACGATGCTCCAGAAAAAAATTTATTTCGTCAATTTTTGAACGAATCCCCTGAGCGTTGAACAAAACTAAAGTAGAACTATTATCAGCAGCAGTAGATGCTCCGTCGTTCAAGATAGGTGATTGTCATGTGATATGCAATATACCGGAAGAGTCAACTGTGCATATATCGAAAGACCTCCGTTCATGTTCTGAAATAGAAGACTTGATTCTTTTCCCGATAATTTCTCTGGCTATGTGGTTAAAGAACGGGTTTTCAGCTTTAGAAAGAATCATCTTCCTGTCAACCAGGCAAAGGTCAACTACGCTAATATGGGGGAATTTAGAAGGCAACCGAGACAAAAATTTGTTAAGACGGCTGATCTCAACATTCACCAAAGACCAAACCGGAAGGTTGTAGTTGAAGGGTGCTTTGAGTATGATTAATTTAGATCTTGAGCCACCCAAAGAAATGCAAGTGCGCAGTAATAACCGCTTAAAACTTGCCAGATCGTTGTACTCAACATCGATCGATCCCGACGACAAAATTATGTATTCCGGGTAGGTCTTACGGCTGAACAAGGAGTTTACTAAAACTGAAAGAGGAGCTCCGTTCATCTGCAATGAGGAAACCCTGAAGTTACAAGGAAGCAGTGAACGAACCTCATTTCCCAAATCCCTCGAGAATGAGTCACCAATAAAAAATACGTCCTTGAACACATTACCCGCCTCAGAAACCGCTCCAGAATCACCAGGTGAATACTGAGAAGGAGCTGAAGGGAGGGGGTGTTGCCTAAAAGAAGAGGAGCCGTTGCTTCTTGATGATGATCCCTGGGATGAAACGACCGGAGACGGAGCCGATGGGATGGCCTGGAGATCAGATGTGCGGCTGGAGACTCCGTTTCTACGAGTTGAATCGGCCGTGCTGTCTTGGCTAGAGGTTCCTATAGAAACCACCACCTCTTGTAAGGGAGTAGGCTTGTACGATTCCATATCCGTTACTGTCCAATCATTCGAAGCAGCACGTCTCTTCGACTGCCTTACCCGTCTAGAGCGTGAACGCGGCAAATCGGAGTAAACCCTTGACTCCAGAGAATGATTTTCTACAAATTCTCTACATTCGAAGTTGGAGGAAGAAAGAGGGTCCATCGACTTATCTGAAGACGTCTGAGCAGATCGATCCTCCATAACATATTCCAGGATACGCGAAATATCATTTTCCAACCTACCAAGTCTGGGGTTGAGGTCTATACAAGAGGTGGATTGTTTGGGAGGAAGCAGATCACATTGAACTTCCACGGAGTATTGATGGAGGAAGGAAATGTCCGTCTGACACTCCGCAGGCCGGTAAACTAAGGAATCCGTCTGACAGCCAGCTTCAGAGGTATGGTGAGACGCAAATCGGGAAACTAGTCTGCTTTCTAAAATCCGCGCTTTCCTCTTCCAAGTAGTCAATTCGTCCAGTAGCGCCTCATGTTTGTCCTGCCAGGCGTCCTCACTCCTCAAATTTTCACTGACCAAGCTGTCGTGAACATCTCTGGATGATTGATAAGCATTTTCTAGGACTGACAAGTCCCTTTTAGATTCGTGAAGCTCATCTATCCTCTCACTCGTCACCAGAATGAACCTCCCAAGAGCCTCATGGAAAGCAGTTGATGAAGTGTCGTCAATTGTCTGATTTTCACTCAGCAAAAGAATCAGGTCATCTCTAATTGCTGAAAGCTCACTGTCCGCTATGGACGTGGAATACGCTGAAGAGAGAGATATGGAAGCCGAGAAGGAGGAATGACGGTACACAGACATGATTCAGTATCAGTACCGACTATCGGGCAAAATTGTAGAGGTACGATCCACAGCGAAAATCGTTGATGAGATTCGCTCAACGGAGACCGGCGGGATGACGATCCGAAGTAAAAAATCTTTGACCCGATACCGCCGAGAGAGAGCAATCCCACGGTCTCTTACGATTAGCCGCTGAACTATTGTCACCAATCAGCTGTTGAGATCATATGTCATCCGGCTACCCCTGACGAACTCTCTTGAATGAGGGATTAACTACGTAGGTGAGTACAAGGACATCACTCAGAGGGCGACGTTGTCGAAGAACCGTGAGAGAGAGAGAGAAGAACAGAAAACGGAGATAGGAGCGACAACAATGGGCTCTTTGTCGTGGAGTAAAATTCGGGGGTCTCAGAATTCTGCCGTTTAGCCCGTAAAGATGATTTTCGGAAATAAAGGTTGCGTTAAGGGTTTTTCATAAGAAGATGTTGTAAGTCGGTATCGAAGGGTTTAACTCACGATAACCTGCAACCAGGCCGAAGAATGTTCCGTGATGTATTTCCGAAACTCACGCCGAAAACTTGTCGATCTGAGGCACTCCGAGTATAGAAGAAAAGCGAATAAACACGTATAACAAAACTGGCCGAAATAAAACACAACGCTATTTACAATATGTACAAGAAAATGAGGAGCCGATGTGGCCTTGGCTCTCTTCTGGTAATCTAAAGGAAATAAAGGAGCTGCGAGAAAAGTGGCAGAATAGGAGGAGCAGCAGCGCCAGTGAAGGGAAGCTGACGAAAGGCAACGTCAGGAAGATCGGTCCAATCAAAAACCTCCAGGAAAAGCTTGAAAAATCGCAGGAAGCAGAAAAGGGCCAAAGGAGAGTGGCTGATGAGCTTGTGCTGGAGGCTACTCACAAGCTGGGTGAGGCTATCAAAGCTAACAACATGGCGGCAGGCCAAAGTTGCCCAGGGCATCATAGAGGTGACGACAGTTCTAAGGGAGAAGGTAAAGGATCTTCAGAAGAAGAATGAGCCGCTGCAAAAAACTTGTCTCCAAGCGGACATCCAGACTGCTGGAAAAAGCTATTCCAAAACCTAGCGGCGAAACGGAGAAGGGCCACCCCTGAAGACGAAGCCGCCATAGTTGACCCCAACCCCAAATGAATGGAATGACTGTGTTTTAAGATTTTTTTATCGTTGATAGTAAAATTTTAGGCTTAAGACGAGCCGAGACTGTTTTTTTCCACTTTATTCAAATTTTTAATAAATAATTGTGAGCAATGTAATATTTTGTGGAATTCTCTACGTACTGGTTTAGATGAACATCCCTCCTAAGCTCCAAAATAACGCCTAAATTTCATTATTTAAACTGAAAAGTAAGAGCCTTTTCTCAGAGAAAAAGTCACTTTTCTGTCACTTTTTCACTTTTTTTTACCTCCTACAGCGGTGGCAACCCTGCATGCAGGGGACATTGACTACTTTATTGGGCTGGACTCCAATCCTTCCGATCCTTACCCTCCTTAAGGCGATCCATAACTTTCAACCCTTTCGGAGGCACTTGATTGAGAGCTGGCAGGTGGCTCACGGTTGTTCTACAGTTGACAGTACGTCCCTACACGAGAATTTCTATCAAGTCTTTGGACACATATTTTAAGAATCTGCCTAAACTCAATTTTGTTCTTCTGCTAAAAACAAAGAGAGGGGCCATCGTGGATATCAGCTGTTTCAGCGTTTAATCCCTCCAACAGGTTTCTCAAACATTCGGAGCTCCCCCTCGATTCAAGAGCGGATTGAAAAATAAATGAAAAATTATTCCGAGTTCTCCTTTTCTTTCCGGAGGTTGGTTTTGTCAGAGGAATAATAATCCGAGGGCCCAGAGGCAATTCAATTTCAGGGTTTCGAATAAGAGGGAGGAGGACTTACATCTGTGACGCGGCGAATAAATTAGTGGCCCTTACCCTTACAAAACCAACGCGACGAAGGATTTAAAATTTTGAATATGAATGGGAAATTTTGCATAGCTGATAAGGTGCAGGGATGTCTGGGATCGGAAGGTATTTAGAGGTCTTGGGAACCTTATGAAGGAAAGGGGAGAAACCAAGGAGTGATAAACATATGGCTTTACCCTCCAGTCGCATCGCCTTTAATGCTCGTATGCAAATTTCAACTCCTCCTCAGCTATCTTGCTTCCTTCCCACATTTCTTAGACGGTCTTCTCACCCCTGAATACCATTGCATATTTGGCGATGAAAAGTGTTCTTGGATCCACCTGCGGTTTCCAGAAAATGAAACACAGTCCATGCAGTAGAACATCGCGTATTCAACGATGAAAAGCCATTCGTGGTTGACGGTTCTTTATTTGCCGATAATCATTCGGAGGGAGTTAGTGCCTCTTAAAAGGCCGAACTCGAGATAAGATTCACAGTGAATTGTCATGGAGAACACTTCCCCGTTTCCTCCTCAACCACGTTCCACCAACCGACCCAGTGGGGAAGACCCTCAAAGCTTCAAACCCTTTTTACAACCAATCAGGGGCTCGTAAAGGCCAATGGAGTGGGAGATAAGGCAATAGATACAGGACATTTGTCCTGATTACGCCGTCCTTTTCCACCGAAAAGGGGAAGGGCAGGGACCGCAGGATCGTATTTTCCTTTTGGAGAGTTGGCTTCTGTTCCCAAGCAATGAGTAAGCGGTGCGTGAAATAGGATCCAGGGGATTTCCGTGAACAAAGTATTACTTGAGCACACTCCGTTTTGCACGGCGTTAGAAGTTACGTTTCTTTGATTATCAGCAGCCCGCCCTAACAAACCACCTGTAACAAATTGTGCAGGCCCAAATTCTTCTGCTAAGGCACTGTTTCACACTTTGATGCCGCAGGCCACAAAACAGTAAATTTTAATCAGAATTTCTCATTGTTCTCAATTTCATATTGCTCTTTGACTTCCCAGGTATCGATTCCATTGCTAAAATCAACAGATTATTTTGATTTTGATATATAAAAAAAAAAATTTATAGTGTCCCGATTCACCCCCATACCTGGAGGGACACATTTAAAACATCGCAGAAATTGAAGATTGTCCTCATTCTGCCGTTTCAGGAGGTCAATAGTGACGCTGGGAAATGAAGAAAAATAAATAAATCATCAATCAGGGTTCTGGAAAGTGACAAAAAAACGGCCAAAAATTGAGTTTAAATAACTTTTAATAGGGACTGACGCAAAAAAATATAGAAAAGCACAGCATCTCTTGTCGCAAATCAGTCTTATCATAAAAGCTTTAACTTCGAAACAGATGTCAAGAACTCAATTACAAAAACGGTGCAAACTTTACACAAGGGTTTATTATTCTTTGATAAGTATAGGTTTCTTGTGCAAAAATTTAATTCTGTGTCAACAGAAGAATTTTGGGAAAATATTTTTTTTTTGAATTTTACTCGAAAAATATTTAACCTTCTGGGTTCTTTCAAAACTCCAATTTTTAGCCCCAAGAAAGCCCTATAGATCGCCACAGTGAAATAAGATCGTTCCGGGCCCCCCAAAAATGGATTCTACGTCAAAAAATACTTCGAAAACGACACCTAACTCGATCCCATAGCCAAAACCCTTCAAAAACCCTCCCGTAGACCCTTTTCAGCCTCATAGTGCCTCACGGGTTTGGGCGATCGGGCTGAAATCCTTGCGGGCACAACTAGATGGAAAACCGAAAATATTCCAGATGTTTCACGCGGTTCATTAGAGGTGCCAGTTAGAATAGCGGTTTGAGAATTGACTCGGTGAAGATGCTGACCCTTCAGAAAGAGGGACTCCTGACTGATGAGTCTCTCCCTCTAAACCTGTTAAGTGTGTGACTAATTGTTGTGCTTGACTACAAACGGAGATCTAAAGCCAAAGGCTTCTAAAAAGCCGACACCTGTTGAGCCCCTTACCTGTTTGGGTTTCCCTTCCAGCCTACTCCCTTTCCTGTTACAATAATTGGTTTGTTAATGGAAACAATAGCGGAGGCCTAATTGGTGTGTATTTACAGTATGTGATTGGCTATTTGATTGGGTGTTACAATATTTAAGTGTAGACTTACTTTCTCCTTTCTCTCACAATCTTTACGATTGCCTATCCAACGAGTCCCACAAATTTCTTCATTGCAGAGGCCTGAGGTCTTAAATTTTTGATTTGGGGGTTTTTCCGCCTCTGCTCCAATGTGCCACGTAGCACTTTGATAAATTATTTTAAAGATGAAAATCAATAAGGGTATGTGTAGAGCACTCTGCCGAACGGATGTTGAAGGTTTACCTACATGCAAAATTTGCATGTATACACAATGTATATTAATTATTGTATTCCTAATTGATTAATAGGCCTGTCAATATTTGTTTTGTGTGTTTGGAGGAAGGCCTCCAGCGCAACTGGTATTTCGCCCCCGGTGTCTTTGGAGGAAGAGGAAGGGAGTACCTGAATACCACCCTCGTCATCACAAGAGATGTCGTGATCTGCTGGCCTGGGAGGCTGTATGAGGCAGAACAGGGAGGCCCATGATGGCTGGCTTCCCCAGACAAATAGACGCCAAGAGAGGCCGGGCCTGCTGACCCCGTCTTACGGAAATCTGACCTCCCGGCGCAATGGGAATAGTGCTCGAGGGCAATACAGATTGCGGCAACAACAGCAACATCTCAACAAACAATTTGTAAACTAAGGACCTCGCCGGCAAAGCAAATACAAGATGGCGGAACCTTCTGTGTTTACCAAAGGCGCAAGCTGTATTGAAGCACCCAGATCCCGTTTCACTTGATAAATTCGTGTAGTATTTCCCTAATCGTTTGGGTATTTCTGCAGTGTAGACATCAGGAAGGGTTAAAATGAAAATTTGGGTACTGTCCTGTGTAGTTGGAGTATACGTGTTGGTTTATTATTCTTGGAATAATACACCTATGTTTTCGCGACGGGGGTCGACGACTCCGATCGGGCTCAAAATTTGACATTATCCGTTTCAAGAGGTCTACATTCTAAATCCGAAATGTCCGTCCGCCGTACGCCGTCCAGGCCGTTTTGGGCAGTAGGAATTTTTTTAAAAATCTGAAATTTTGGCAAAATACTTGGTTTACCATCTAGTTGTGCCCGCAAGGTTTTCAGTCCGATCGCCCAAACCCGTGGGGCGCTATGGGGCTATAATGGGGCTACGGGAGGGTTTTTTTGAAGGCTTTTAGCTATGGGATCGAGTTAGGTGTCGTTTTCGAAGTATTTTTGGACGTAGAATCCATTTTTTGGGGTCCCGGAACGATCCGATTTCACTGGGGCGATCTTTCGGGCTTCCATGGGGCTAAAAATGGGATTTTTGAATGATCCAAGGATGTTAAATATTTTTCGAGTAAAAAATAAAGAATTTTTGAAAATATACATTTTTGAAAAAAAAAATCCAAAAAAAAAAAATTTTTTTAGATAAAAATCCAAACAAAATTTTTTAAACATTTTTTCATTGACAGAATTAAATGTCTGTACAAGTAACCTATATCAAAGAATAATAAACCCTTGTGTAAAATTTGCAGCGTTTTCTGCTGTGCGCCAGTAGCCGTCAGTGAGCGGTATGTGTTGTTTTTGCTTGAAATATATTTAGTTTTTAGGTAACTGAAATGTGTTAGAGCTGCCGAACGTGGTGAGCTCCTGTTACGAAAAATGTTTCTGTACAAGAGCAAACAGAAAGTACTGCTTACAAATCCAACTTATATGTATATGTGTGGAGTTGACCAAGCAATAGGGTCAGAAGAAGTGATGAAGAGACACTTCATGTTGTTCCTGGATTGCAGCAAGAGCCGATAGGAAAGATTACAGTTTCGGTTCAGCATCGTAGATAACCGTAAAGTCAGCTTACGAGTCCCCACCCGGAAAGATGCATTTTAGATTGAAGATTATTTCTGCGTGAACGCACTCAAAAACACCAGGGCCCTGGGCCCTGATCAATCAGCCCGGATTTTCCGTGATAGCACCAACCGTTTTTCTTCATTAAATGAAACAAAATTTGTCCCATGTCTTGACGATTCCCTATTTGAGTTGCGGTTATTTGTCCCGTATATCAGCATTCCCTTATTCTTTGTGACATATTCGATAAAACTCAACGATAAACCCGGAATAAAACACCGTACGCTATTCAAAACAACGTTCTTCTGCTGCTCAGCAACTTGCTAGAAAGAATAAATTGCTAGCAACCTAACCTGGCCCTGTGAAACCTTCCGTTTTGTTGACACTCGTGCACCAGCCCCATTGAAGTGTCAACAACGATTACTCGGGCAACACACAAGAGTGTGAAATTCGGGTCCACTGACCTGGCTCCCCAGACGAAATGTCGCCATTCCTGGTTCTCGGATCCAACTCATATTATAGTAGTAGTACCTACTCATATTATGATGAAGCCGGCTGTGGGATTGGGACAGCCCAAATAATGATCGGTAACACGCTCGTGAGAACATGAGGGCTTCCCCAATCCCCCCCGCCGACGGTGGTGCTTCCCATGACCCGCGACGAGACCACCACTAGCGGCGGGCCAGCGAATTTAATTGTATAGTGCGGCCCAGGTGGCCACCGTGTTTTTTTTTTTTTTTTTTTTTTCATTGTCACAAAGTCTGCTTCAAAATTATTAGTTGAAATGTGGTGCACTAATCGTGTGGCCGTACAGTATGGCCGTTCACCGTCCATGCTATGATTAAGATATCATTCTCAATCAACACTAAGAGCGTAAGGCTGGTAATTCTGGTCTCCCCCACAAACCGACTAATAGCTTGCTGAGATGTGGCCCGAACGAGAAAAGGGGGACCCAGGAAGAAGAGGAGGGTGAACTTGAAATGGCACAGCGAAGGATGCTGTTAACACATGTTATCAAGATAAGAGGGAACCCGTGTACGTGGCTCAGACAGCTTCTAAATTTGATTTGGCATCGGAAACTGGTATTAGCAAGGCCTCCTGGGTCTGTTTTGTCTTGATCTGACTCCGCCCCTAATGTCTTGAGGATTTCTTTTAGTCTGAAGGGAAAATGAATCACGGGGGAAAAGTTTTCAGTTTCGAACACACCTGGTTTATGTATGTAGAACCGAACACTTTTAGCTTTGCTGCACAAACTCCTAAAATTTAAAAATAGTTCGATGGTAGTTTTGGAATATACACTAAGTGAGTATAATATACTCACATATTATGTTACGTACCAAGTCCGAAACTGTGTATTTCGCGAATTGTACAACGCACGTTCGTATGCATAATAATACCGGGAAATTAGGAAACCTAACAAAGTGGGAACATTGATGTCAAAAAGGGAGAATAAGAAGAAATAACTATCACTAAGTAGTTTGTACAGCTCAAGCTTCTGGGGCTACGTGAGCCACGAAGGTCATCCGCAGAATGTAAGGTGTCAAGTACTTCTTTAAGGAGTACACTACTCCCCAGATCCTATGTCTCCTTTTCTTCCAAACAGAGCTTCTGTTGGTGACTCCTTTTTGTTTTGTCACAGTGAAATTCTTTGTTATAGCGAAATAATGGGGAATGCTCGTCAAAACTTTGTAAGTACCTTTTTAAACAATTTTAATGAAAAGTACTCGCTGAGGAGTTTCTAAAATGATGGCGACCTCGTCCAAAAAGTCAGGGATTATTCGTATAAGTAGGATTATTCGGGGTAGGTAATTGCCTCGTTGACGTCACAGATTGGGCCCTCTGACGTCGAACCTTTCAACGGCCCTTACGTACAGTTCGGAAAAGTGACGTTAACGTTAACGTTATTAGTTAATGATAGCAGAAAGAAGTTAAATTAAATATCAATGAAAATAAATTTTATTTTAATAATAAATACATTTTATATGGTGGGTTGGATTTCGGCATCCTCGATCAATTTTCAAAAATTATCTTTGAAAATCGTAAAGGGATTGAAATTCTGAAACCCTGTGATGAATTCCTCTCCTGTAGGATGTCGTAAGCGGTAAGCTTTTCTTTCGCAGTTGGGGGGCTTGGCTGCGGATTCCTCGTCGTCTAAATCATGTGTGTCTTCCTCTATTTGTTCAGTTTTGTTCCGTTTGTTCATGATCTTGTAGCAAATTTGGATAAGAGCAACAACAATCGCCCATTATTAGCGCCCGGGAGGTTGTGTACCTACTTCATCTCATCGAAACTAGCCCTTTTTCGACCTGATTGATGACGTACAATGGTAACACTGTCCGACCTGTCGGTAATACTAAACGGCTTATTTCTTACGTTGTGAGATACAGCCGGACCGTTCCAGGCTTTTTTGGAAATATTAGCCGACTGGTAGCTTTAACCGTGGTAACATTAAGTGGATTCTACTGTAGGTATATATATATATATGATTCGATTTTTGGCGACTTGATAGCTGGGTCTGCAAAGCTATATCAGATATTCTGCTATGCAGTCGCCCCATCAAGTCGCTGGGAAAGCGACTGGATGGCTGGAGTTTTTGTTACAAAGCGACCCGATAGCTGGGTCTATAAAACTATATATATATAAACTCGCTCTTTATATAGAACTCCTGAACCATTTCGACGTCCACCACAGGGATGTTCTCATGAGAGTTCGTCTATGCAGAGGTCGCCTTCAAAAATCCCTCCTTCACTTTTCGTACCATACTTCAAACTAAGAAAGTAAAAACCCGATGCGAACAGGCGAGTCTCAAATGAACTTCCACACAAACGCAACAGTTGGTGCTCCTCCACTGGAAGCGTTTTGAGGCGACGACGCGATGACGTGTTTTCGTCCGTATACGAGCGAGTAATCCCATTGTGTGAAACTGAATTGGGGGCCCTCCACTGCACGCGACGCGAAGAGGCGTTTTCAGGCGGTTTCAGGCGATGGACGACTGATCCCATTTCAGGCGGATCATTCGTCTATATATGCGCGAATAAACCCCCCGCTCGCCCACCCTCAACAGGTGTGTTTTGAAGTTTCATGTTATTCTGCCATTTTTCCTCTTTGAGGTAGTTTGTAAAATGTAAAAAAGTGGTTGGAAAGAATATGACTGAAGAGGGTTTTCTCAAAGGGAGAAAAATATATCTATAATAAAATCTCAAGCCCCAGTGGAAAAACGTTTTGTGATTTACCGAAATATTATATTTCATAATAACGGAAGTGGAATGATACAACAAGTAAAACGTTTTGTGATCGTAATAAATATTTATTTTTATTTATTTATTTATTTCCATTACAAGTACAAGACAAAAATACATTCTATAGTACTTGGTGGGTAAATGTTTAACACCAACCACAAGCATGCGCAAGAAATAGCTAAATAGGTATAGATATCGATATACAATCAATCTCGATTAAAAAAAAAAATCAATAACTCAACTTATCGATTATTTTGCTGCCTCTTCAGTTCGTCATCCATCATTTCTTGAACAACACGGTTGGCTCTCTCGACACTCCTTTGGCTTGGGCACAGGCCTCGAGGTGGTTCCCTGTGACAATTTGGCTCGTCTTCGAGCTTTGTGCAACCCTGACGTCTTTCTCATCAACGCCGCGGCGCTGACTTTCCTGAGCGCAGCAATTGTGGTGCCGTGCTGGGCGCTATCAAAATTTGATCATAATCGAGAAAACACAGAAACACATCCTGGCGATAGAACATAATGTAAAAATGTGTAAATGTAACAAGGGAATTTCACCCTGAATTTTCGTCCGACTGGCTGCTGCCGTCGCGGACGTCGTCAGCCGTCCTCACAAGGAGGATCGGAACTTGTCTGACGATTGCGCTCATGGCTCCCCATTGCCTCGTCCCCCTGGGTTCGGAGAAGTTCGCCGTCCGATTGAACGCAGAAAATACTTGTATCGGTGACCCCGCTCCTCACCCATCCAAGTACTAACCACGCCCGACGTTGCTTAACTTCGCTGATCGAGGGAAACGGTAGTTTACCCAACGCCACACCGGAACATAATGTGCCGAAGAACATAATATCATATTATATGATGAAATTACCGACTCATGGTTGCCATGGAAGCTAATCTCCAAATGAGATATTACCTCGTACTATGGCGGGGAAGAAACAATTATTCGCCCACTCCATCCCGATCGTTTCATGTCGCTCAAAAGACAGGGATGCCCGATAAACGAGAACAATAGTGCAAAACCGACGATGGAAGGGATATGTCGTCGTAGGGCTCATCAACTTGGTTCACAAGAACCTCCATCCCTCCTCAATGGGCCCGGACAATGTAGGCTTGTCCCTCTTCATCGCCATTTCCATCACATTGAAGGTTAGTGAGGGAAGAAAAACATCTGATATTAATTGTGTTCGACCTGAAGGGGCTGCTCCATTGTCCGGTTTCCCTTCCCTGTTTCTTGTCGTGTTGCAAGGTTCCCCCGGCAGTATTAAATCTAACGGTGGTTGAGTTTCAGTCCATTGATCAGGGATTTCATGCGACCAGGTCTTTTGATAGCCTTCGATTAGTCCTTTTTTTCCCCCCTTCAAGTTGAAAGACTTAATTTGCAACCAAGGAATATCCGAAGGAGTTTGAATGAGAAATTGCACATCTTTGGACAACTTGGACTCTATGAGACGCATCTACTGTGGCAGACGGCGAAAACAACTCGCAGACTGGTGTCCCGCACGGTGTTGTCTTCTCTCAAGTTCCTCGTCCAAGTTGGGAAGTGGCGCGAGAACTCCGGCAGTTTCAAACTATGGATTAGCCCGTTCAATAATGAACTTAGTGGTAAGGAAGTTGTCGGAAATTATCGATTGTCCCATTCAACAGGAATTAAACGAATGTTTTCGTTATTCATGTTCTGTTGATGTTTGGGCGGTACGAAAAAGTTATTGAAGAGGAAAGATTTGTTTTCCTCGCAGGCGCTATTTTGCTCTCTTCGTATTTTGCTGTTCCTTTTTCGAAACGTAATGCGGGAGGACGTCCCAACAGTGTTTCAAGACAGGTAATGAATGAACCGTGTTGGTGAGTCAAAGCATGACTTCCAAGGGTATTGTTCTAAGGTCTACTTAGGCGGGGTATCGTGTTTCTTCTTCAACTCAACTAACAATGTGTAACAACAATGGGAGCCCTCCCTTCTAGCAATCTTGTTATTCCTCCTAAGAAGTAATCAACCCAATTCATCAGTCACCCTTCGCATTCTCGGCTCTTTCGGGGTGTCTCCTCCGGCATCAGTAGGTATATCAATCTCGCTCGCCGTGAAGAACAAAAGGAGATGTGATGGCAGCTAGGAAAAAGTTTTTAATGTCAATCGTAATTTTAAAAAAATCGACGATACGAAAAGCACCACAAACGGTGAAAGGCGAATTTCCTTGGGCTCATTAATTTCTAATATTGGAGAAGAACCATCATTATTCTTGGGTGATTTTGATTTTGGAAAATCGGAAAATCCATCGGAAAAATCATGAAGAATCCCGCCAAGGGTCTGAGACCAGGTGTGAGAGGTCGGGGGATGGCTGGCTTCTTTCTTTATAAAGCCGCAACAATAAGAGGTTGAGGAGAGTCCCCCAAATTTGGTCATCTCCATTTTACTGTACCTCCCGGTCACCAGAAAAATTTGGAAAAAAACACCAATAATTTTTCTCGGCGAGTAGATGACGAGAAAAGTCTAAACCACCGTAAAAACGGGGTGAATAGGGACGGATTTGAGTGTTTTTTTTTTTTTTGTTTTTTTTTTAAGGTGTATCACCTCTCTAAATTGACGTAAGAACGATTTTAAAGTCATATTGTTCTTTGACTTTCCAGGTGTCGATTCCATTGCTAAAATCAACAGATTAATTTGTTTTTGGAATTAAAAAAAAAAAATTATTGTGTCCCGATTCACCTCCATAATGGAGGGACACAATAATTGTCTAATTATTAAAACATCCCAGAAACTGAAGTTTGTCCTCATTCTGCCGTTTCAGGAGGTCAATAGGGACACTGGGAAAGGAAAAATAAATAAATCATCAATCAGGGTTCTGGAAAGTGACAAAAGACGGCCAAAAATTGTGTTTAAATGATTTTGAATAGGAACAGACGCAAAAAATATAATATATTTTTTGCATCTGTTCCTATTCAAAATTATTATACAAAAACTATATTATACAAAAATTACAGCATCTCTTGTCACAAACCAGTTTTATCAACGTCATAAAAGCTCTTACTTCAAAACAGGTGTCAGGAACTCAATTACAAAAATTCCATGAACGTTTTATTTAAAGTTAGAAGTACGCTAATACAAAGAAATGACTGAAAATATTAGAAAACGCAAAAAAAAAAAAAAAAAAAAAACGTTGGTTGAAATTGAAAGGCACAAAGTTTCACTTTTTTTTCTTTTTTTTTACGTCACATTTGTAGGTAACTTGTAATAATTACAATGTGATAATTACAAATTATTGTGAAGAAATGGTCCAAAGAGATCACCATTCAGTGCTGTTGACACTACGAAATAAGAGCAAGCCTCTGCAAAACTGGGCAGGTTTGCCAACGACGTTTTTTGAGACCTAAAATATGAAAAAAGTAGGAGGTTTGTCTAGAACTGTAAAAAAATGCACAATGAATGCATAAATGTAGAATAAAACAAAGTGGAGAGCGAATTCATGAGTGTCCCTATTCACCCCACATGAGTGACTGACCTCCTTTCGGTAAATCCGAGATAAAAAATGAACAAACAATGATAGAATAAAAAAACTCGAAGCATTCTGATCCCAAATAAATGAGCTATGAGGAAAAAATAATTTAACACACCTGCTGACTGAGGCGCGTCACAAAGCAGGACACATTTCGTCGCTTAAGTTCTATCATGGCCTATTTCAAAAAATGCGATTTTGAGTACCTATTTGGTGTCACTGGATTCGTTGTTTTCCACCGGATAGCATGGTAACACTGGTTCTTAAATTACCGCCAGTGTTTATTCGTATCTAAGGGAAACGCGATCAAGGCCTATCTTATTTGCCCTCTTTTACTCTGTGGGTCATGATCTGAAACTTCTCAGATCATGGCCTAACTCATCTCCAAATTAGGCTATCATGGCCTATCTCATGGGTGTCCCGTAAGGTAATTTATTTTAAAAAAAATTATTTTATCAATTAGTGCGAGTGCTTTACATTTGTAATTAAGGATAGATGAATAATTATGAGAGAATGTTCAATTTGCATGAAAACTGTAGTTACAAAACAGTTTTGTCTTCTCCTGAAAACTTGTTGAATTTGAGATAGGCCATGATAGAACTTAAGCGACGATTTGATATAACAGCTGATGATGGGGGTGATAAGGTTATCAGCATCTCAGTTCCCGCCATGCACCGAGAAGAGATGTGCAGCCTAATGTTATTGTTGTGCACATTCTCCTGAATGATTTGGTAAGTGGTGGGTTGTTCTAGACCTACTACAACGCCCTCCTTGATCGAAAAATTTTCGATTTTTAATAACCCTTTAAAAATTTTCGGTTATTTAATAACCCTTTCCCAGGGTCGTGTTCACCCCCGATTTACGACGCCAAAAAGTTGCTCCATGTGGCGTATGTGAGCTCCGGAAGGGGTAAAACTAGATTTTCACGTCATTTCAACGGTCATGATTTCACGTCATCGAGGAAGCTGTCCGTCTCCTTGACGTGATATCGTCCGAAGAGAGAACCAAACCACTTGATCTTGCTTACTTGTGAAGCAGCGAACAGTGTCGGTATATTACTGTATTACGGCTACATACCATAAGCGCCAATCCCCCTTAATTGGCATACAAAAAGCGCCAGGTGATTAAGAGTTGTATTGTGTGCAGTAAATATTATGAGTGTGACAAAAGCGCGAGCGAAATCATGGCACAACGAACGGGCTGTGTGCGATAAGTAAGCGCAACACTCTGTCTACGAGTTTCATATTCGAGATAGTATTAGGGTCCAGTCAAATAAGGTCTAAGTTTAATAAGGAGGTCAAGCACTGAACCGACATATTCAAGCCCTCTTGCGAGGTAGAAGACACTTTTCTTGACATCATCACATGTGTGCCTTCAGACGAAAGGGTTGGATGTTTTGTAGAATATGTTGCTGCTACGTACGTAGGACCTAATAGTCAGTTTCCACTAAAATTATGGGCAGAACCCCCTAACCCTGCAAAGCCAAAATCGACCATTGGTGCCGAGTCTTTCCACCGTAATCTGAAGGACCTATTTCATTCCCCTCATGCGCCGGTCCATGTCATAGTGGTGGTGCTCAGAAAACGTCAAGCTGAAACCTACATAAGAATGCGTGAAGACTCTCAAGGGAGTAATCCTCGGCGAAAGCAACAAGCTTCGGACAATCAACTCATGAAGCTATGGGTGACATATCAAGAAAATGTTAGAATACATTCGAAAATGCGCTCTGCTAAAGAAGGCCAATAAGAACCAAAAGAAGGAAAATAAGAAGGCAAAAAATAACCAAATGACCCAAAATTCAATGACCTTCAATTTTCAATGAAGCTATTCGCTGTGCATGCTTTTATTACATACTTCAATTGTTTAATATAACGTACCTATGTATATCACTCATGTGCAGGTACTATAAGTGATATACAGTAGGTCGACTAAGTTTTTTAATACATATTTCTTTCGCATGAAATCTAGGGTTTGTTTTTAATGACCCACATTATGTTGGCGCTTTTGAACCATTGGCGCTTATGTCATAAGAAAACGGGTGGCGCTTTTTGTACACTCAGTTGGCGCTTATGTCAAATCAAAAGTTTGAGGTGTTGGCGCTTTTAGTCTACTTTTGAAGGTGATTGGCGCTTATGGCCTGCTACGCTGTATTACTGAAAGGAATAAAAACTCAGTGATGCATCTAAGATTTTAATATGAATTTTCTATAATGTGATTAATATTGATAATAAATTATTTACTTGTAGCAATAACAATTCCCCCCCCCCCCCCCCCCCAACTTTTTTTTTAAAAGTTTGTCGCTGATAACTTCATGGATGAGTCGTTTCTCACAAAAGAACATCCAACGCCTAAAAATAGTCGAATTATAACGTTTCCAGCCCTCCGACGTTTTCGCAAATACCTTGAGAAGATTGTTCCAAGCTGATGTCAGGTATACCTACATTAAAAAAATAAATAAAAAAATATAAAAAACAGAAGGGTGAGTCGGCTCCTTTTGTATTTAAATCAGTGAGAAGGGAGTGAGGCGTTAAGGAGACTTAACCTTTTGCGAGAGAGGGAGCCCCAACCTTCGAAAAAAAAGAGGTTTTAAGCAAGAGAAAGGCCGAGGGCGGTGAAGAGGTCTCACAAATATTTCATTTGGTCGGTTAAACAAGGGTGGGAATCCTCTTTCCTAGTGGAAGTACTTGTCTTCTTTTCCTCCCTTTTTTTTCCTACCCCCTAACTGACCCTTTAATCTACTTACCCACGGAGTAGGCATCACTTAATGTTATACCGGATGGACTCAACTCAATAAATTCAACAAAATTGTTTGGTGAATTGTTGGGGTAGTTGTCAAATTACAGATCTTAGAAATGACGGGAAAATTTTCTTAGCGATTTCCTACGCCCCAAATTATTTTAATGATGGCGATAAACCCAAACTCGATTATCTCGATAAGGTTGGCTGTAAAGGAGGGATGATGTTACGGCTCATCAATTTCTTCTCTTTCTCCTCCTCGCCCCTTCGACGAGTCTCGCTTTTGCGTCTAATCCATCTAGAAGAAATCTTCCCTCAACATCGTGATTAAGGGCTCGTTAGGCTCTTTTGCCTTCATCTCAAGGATCTTGACACCCGCTATCGTCTCAGAGTTTTGGGAACCCAGCAATTTGGTCGGCTCATAATTATCTTAATTTCCCTATGTACCCTCTGGGATCCTTCAAAACCCCATTTGTAACCCCGTGAAAGCCCTATAGATCCACACAGTGGAATCTGATCGTTCCGGGACCCCCAAAAAATGGATTCTACGTCCAAAAATACTTCGAAAACGACACCTCACTCGACCCCATAGCCGAAACCCTTCAAAAAACCCATCCTGCAGCCCCTTTTTAGCCCCACAGAGCCCTGTTTGTTCTGGAGGAAGAGGAAGGGAGTGTAAGAACATTTCCATCCAGGCCATAACATGAATTGTCGTGATATGATGTATTATGCAGCCACAGCAAAGCAAAACTCGCAATCTTTGGGCTTACCTGATATGTCAGGATACTGTGGAGATGCAGACCCCTTCGAAGAGAACAGTTTTACCGGGAACAGCTGCTACAGCTACCTTGGACGAAAAACTCCGCCAAAGGTGGCCTGGCCACCTGATTCGGTCTTTCATGAGGCCAGTCTCCCGGCTTTAGACGTAGCGACATTATTTCATGTCAGAGAAAAATGAACAGTAAATGGCAATTTAAAATATGAAATTCCTCCCGTCGTTGACTGCGGAAGCATGACTCACCGTCGTGAGAAGAGGGGTTCGCACGGCCGCGCGACTGTAGCGCGACCCGCTCCTCCCACCGGTACCAACTCTGGCCGCAGAAAGTGGGGTAAATTCCTCACAAATAGCAATAACATGCATGAGCAATGCCTTTATAGGAGATGACAACTGATTACGTGATTTTCTGCTTTGATCAACACGTCCCCGTATATTAGAGATAATGGGAGAAAGCTCATTACAGTTGTGTGGGTATTAAGAGGAAACGGGCTAATTTGTGCAGATTAATTCGAGGGTTGGTGTAATTTGTAGCGCGATTGTTTGGTTGACACGTTGCGACGTTGGTGGGGGGGAAAAGGGAACCTGTTGTTACAACGAGAAGCCTGACTGATGTCGGGGCTTTACCAAGGGGACTCGAACGTGTGGGGGTGTTTCAGGTAACATATCGCGAGATTTGTTCAAGGGGAGGGATAGAGGCTTGCTTATATCACTAGAAAGACTGAGTAGACAAATGAGCGACATGAGGATCCTTGTAAGCGTGAGCCCTTCCCAGACCGGGGTTTACCCTCAAGAGCTTCTCCACTTGGCATTTATAAACGTGCGATATAATGCGCGTTCTTGAAATTCAGCACAATCTTTCTCGACTCGGCAGAAAGCTCTGGATTCAATTTTTCAGAGTTTTTGAGCGCTTACTGTAAAAAAACAATAAAAACAAAACATTAAAACCCCTGTAGTAAATATTATAGTCTACCGTCCATATATCGGTCCTGTTAAAACATTAATGTTTTATTTTCCGACCAGGAACATTCAAAAATTTCTAATAAAAAACAAACAAAAAAGCAAGAAAAAAAAAAAAAAAACGCTGAGAATTCTTTGATGTAAATTATACAAAACGTAATTCGGTATCGATTACAAATTTCTAATTATTTAAATTTAATTTAATTTGCACGTCCGCCACTCATGGTTCAGTCGCGGGCCATGGGAAGTGCCACCATCGGCGGTGTAATTGGGATGTCCATATTCTCTCGCGAGCGGCGGGAGCACTGCTAATTACGCGGACAGTCCCAATCTCACCGCCGACTTCATCACTGACTGTATTATTTGATCATGCATAAACGCAGTGAATTTTTGATCGGACCCTTGGACCGGGCTTCCTCTGGCGACATTTCGTCTGGGGAAGCTGGGTCAGCAGATCCGATTTTTACACGCGAGTCTGTTGCCCAGGCAACCATTGTTGACGCTTCAACTGTGATCGCCGGGAGATCAGACTTCCGTAAAACGGGGTCAGCAGGCCAGGCCTCTCTTGAAGCCAGCCTTCTGATTCGTGTAAGAACTGCGGATTCAGGTCAAATCGGTATTGATGTTGACACATCAACTTCAATAATGGATTCCACTGAATTCCCTTCCAGAGACCAACACATTCCAAGCCAATACGACACTTCGTACCAGCCTGGAGATCATAGGCCTCCCCGTTCTGCCTCGATACAGCCTCCCAGGCCAGCAGATGACGACATCTCGTGTTCTGACAGGCCAGCAGATCACGACATCTCGTGTTCTGCCAGGCCAGCAGATCACGACATCTTGTGTTATGGCCCTGGGTAGTGGTATTCAGGCACTCCCTTCCTCTCCCTCCAAAGACACCAGGGGCGAAATCCCAGTTACGCTGGAGGCCTTCCCCCAAACACTCAAAAACAAATATTGACAGGCCTATTAATCATTTAGGAACTCGCTATTTGCATGAACATCCGTTCAGTAGGGTGCCCTGCAGATACTAAGAAAAACACCCACTGGGTTCTGTTCCTACACGTGCTTCAACTTTCTAACAATGTAAACTTTTTTTTTTCAGGAGCAGGTGGATGTCAGGGAGAAAAAACCAAGAATAGAGAAGGAAACGCTACCTTAGTTAACTCAGGTGAGTGACACACTATACCAACCCAGTGTGCACACCCGAGTAAAACAAAACTGGCACAATTTAAACGCTTACCGAGGAAAGTTCTGTTAAATTTCATGTAAAGTAATACGACCATTCAAAATTCCTGACTTCTCGAAGAAACATAACGTGATTGCAGACGGAAGATCGAAGGGGGTTAAAAAGTCTTGCAGGGGTCGGAACCCTCCAGCGAGCCATATTTTGAGGTGTTTCCCCGGATCGGGAGGGAAGAAAAGGAACACTAATTTATATCGGATTTGCTTTCTCTCCTTCTCCCCTGTTCCGTTCGGACCGATAAATCAGAGACGTGAACATTTGCGCCAGACGCACCCCGGACACAGGTTTTTGTACCCAGTGCCGACTTTTCCGCTCACGGACTCGTAAACATACCTGAATCTAATTGCCCCCCGAAGGGGTGGTATCGGAGGGAAGGAGACACGTTTGCCTGAAGTACTTATTACTTGAGGATAAACGTTAAATCATTTCTCCCGACAAAACCTCGAAAGCCAGATGGTGAAGAAAAGTCCGTGCTGGTATACATTTCTGTGACGCGTTAATTTATGTCGTGATTACAGTGTAATGTATTTCTCCATTGCACGCTGTACATACCATGAACCAAGTACCTCAGCTAAACACGGGCGTGTACCTAAATCATGATTAGGCTTGTGGTGGGGTTGGCGGAATGCTGCGACTGCCTCCCAGTTCTGGCTTTTCTCTGGCATCTTGCTTATGTAGGTATGCGCTCTTCTCGTTGGCAATCTGGTACTGACTTGCTCAGCTCCACTTCAAGTTAATCAGGAGCACTCTCATTATAGTTTGGGTTAAGCTGTATTCTCCTGGTCTGATCATTTAGCGCCCTCTCAAAGACTCCTTCTGGCATTGCTGTAAGAAGGACCTCTTTCATAGTAACTAATAACTTGATGTTCCAGAGGTCTGAGCCAAGAATTGATCCCTGGCGGGTCACTCTTTCTTCTGGACCCTTCTTGAGTTTCATAGGTCCCCCATTGGTCCTCGAGGTATACAGTGGTATCGCCATGGCCTGTTTTCAGGGGCGGTGCTGAGCACTACTTTTTACGGTTCTGACGTTTGGTCGTTCAATTATGCAGAATTTGTTGAAAGAGTGCAGGTCAGAGCATTTAAGGCACTCTTAAAGGCAGCTTGGCATTCAACACACTGGATTATCTGGTGAGAACGGAGTTGGGTCTCGTGCACTCGGAGTTCTTGGTAGGCAGGGCTATGTTTGGCTGGTGGCTCAAGCTCATGGCCATGCACAGGCTCCCAAGGATCTGTTTCGAAAGGCTGTGTGAACTCTCCATTCACTTTACCGGGGTCAAGTTCAACTGGGCTTTGCAGTTGAGGGAGTTGCTGGACAGGGCTGATTTAGGCGATCTTTGGTTGTGTAGGGATCCGCTTGTCATTAGGGAGAAGAAATAGTGCTTCTTGGAGGCGAACCAGAAGCGTTTACGAGAAGCTGACCTGAACAGGATAGCCGCTTCTTCGCTGGCTTTGTGTAGAAGAAGCGCACTGTTTGGGATTGGCGAATGTGCTCCCTATTTGACTCGTTCGGCTCCCCTGTATACAGCAAGAAACTTTTGGCTCAAGTAACATGGGCCAACTCATCCTTATGCCGTATTGGGCTGCACAGAAAGATCAATCGCTTTGATGCAAGTACCCCTTGTTCCATCTGCAATTCTCAATCACCAGACTCACTTCTTCACTTCGTCTTGCCTCGTTTTCAACTATGAGCGCAGCAGATTTTTCGGTGCTCGTCTGTTGGATGTCTCGGAGACCATTTCAAAGATGTGTTTGGATGAAGAAGGCTGGACGAACAGAGTTGTGCGGTTCCTCCAGACGGTATTGCGGCAGAGAGCTTTTATTATAAACGAAGGGTTCTAAAAAGCACTCAGGGCATCAGTAGTTTTAGATTCGCAGGGTAGTGTGTATTCTTCCCCCCTTTATGTTTGCACTCTCTCAAGGTCAGCGTTATTTTTTCTGTAATTCTTTTAACTCGCATTTTTTATTTTTTTATTTTTTTTTTTTTTATTAAGTTAAGTACGGTTCAGCATTGTAATTTTTTTTCTTAGCATTGACGAACTCTTTTGAAAACTAATTTGTTTACACAAATAAACCTTCTTTTTTTCTTCTTCTTCTTGCCACTTAACGCTTGCGAGCAATCGGCATCGCCCAGGTCTTACCTACTGCTTGAAGTGAGGAAGGAGTGTTTTTGAACATTTGTTTAACAAAATTTGTTGCTTATAGAGTGATGGATCCATCTTTGTTCTTCTGGATGCTCCCCCCCCCCCCCCCCCCCAAATGCGCTCTGGTGTCAACAGACACTGCTCTGTTGCTGAGCTCACCTTTCACTATCTTCGGCACGCTTCCGTTTTGAATCAGCAGGTGCCAACGGGCTGGTTCGTTCAGGGCCTGGCTCCATACAGTTTTGATGAGTAACTCAGAACTGTTCTTGGCAGAGGACGTAAATTGCGCTATGTAGCGCGCCTGTAATACCGTAAATTCATCAGTTTTTTTTTTTTTTTCTTTCTATGTCTCTGTTTGACTATTGCCCATACATTATTATGTGTCCGGCAAATTAATGATTTTGATTTGATTCGTGCACTGCGTCAATTGACTTTCACTTGGTGAAACTACAGGTACTGCCCAGTTGACCGTTTACCAGCTTGGGTCACTGCCTCCCGAATTCTTTATTTCAGCTGCTTTTCGTTCAGCTTGCCAGCCTTCTTTGCTTGCTTGTGCTGCGCCGTTTTCTCCTGGAAATCAGGGGAGTCCTGCTGAGTTCTCTGTGCCAGCCGCCTTCGCTGGAGGCAGACCCTGGCAGAAGCTGATCGCAGCATTCCTCATTTGCTGGGCTATTTCATTATTCCACCTGTAGACTGATTGCCGAGTTGGTGCCTTTCTGGGCATGAATGGCTGTGTTTAGTAGGTCACTAGTGACTACCACCCGCTCCACTGCCCCTATCACCTCTGCTGTCCTTTGGGAGGCCACCCAAGAGACTCCTTGCTCCCTGTGATCATTGCAAAGAGAGCAAGTCTAGCCTTTCTACATTCCAGCGAGGTCCAGGTGTGCAATGTCTGGCTATGCCACATCCCATTGTAAAAAATTTAAAAAAATTAAGTTTTTTTAAATTTTAACAAACTTGCTTTTCACAATTGGGGCAGGAGCTGGCCCTGCACTGTACTGTTTCGGAATTCTTGCTCCAGAGAACGAATTCATATAAACTTGAGGTGAATTGTCTGCCGACAAGGCAGGTGATTGACTTTTGGTCAAACATCGGTGTTCGGCCCAGGATTTGAATCAGGCTCAGCGTTCCGACTGATTTGTAAACACACAAAGCTCTGTCGCCATAGTCCACGGGGCCACCCTGTCCACCTGCATCCTATTGTATACTGGATGCATGAGAAGTCCTCCAGTTCCTGCCAGTTTTTGATCTTCCATGTCAGCCTCTCTGATGCCAGGATAATATCAGGTATTGAACCACGATTGCCTGCCAGGTTGAAGTATGCACTTTGTGACGGGGAACCGTCATGAACATCCAGCTAGGAGAAGGGGGGGCCAGGGTGGAAAAAGAAATCCGAGGCCGGAATGTTTGGACGGAACTCTTGCCGAATGTTTGGGTAAAAACGCAGACGGTCACCGAGCCGAGGCTCGGAAATTGCTGACGTTGTCACCCACAAAACGGGGACAGCGAAGCCGAGCCCGCTCGCCTGACGGAGGAAAAACAAAGAAAGAGTTTTCAGTCGTCGGTGGCGCGTGTTCGGTGAGGTGGCCGGGTGCGTCCGGCGCCGTTTTCGGTGCCCTGGCGAGTTCGGTGAGTTCTGGTTCAGATATCCCGGTCTGGGTTGCTGACGGGCTGCAGTGGGATTTTGTAGTGGAAGCTGTAGGCCTGTTGTAGTGGGATTTTGTAGCGGAAGCTGCAGTGGGATGCTGTAGTGGAAGCCTAGTAGAATCGAATAAGTTCTGGGGACATTGTAGGTAGTTGAAGTCGGAAGTCTAAGTAGGTAAGTCCGAAGTTGTTGTGGAATAAATTAGTTCTTTGGAATTTAGAGTTGGGGAGGCCCCGCCTGCTTTCTCTTCCCCTGGCTCCCATTTCAGGAAGGACTTCTGGACAGGTGAGGGTTCCTACTGTCTGGAACAGTTATCCCTTCACACACTTCATTCATCACCTCATCCAGCCCATGTCATCGAGACCATCTCTATTATGCGCAAGGAGCTTAGAAGAAGAAGCTTCTTTCTTCTTCTAAGCTCCTTGATTATGCGACGTCCCCTGGATGTGGCGGTGGCTTCTGGAACTAACTCCGGTGTCTTGCCGAGCTCAACATTTCACACACTAGTTTAGTACCTACCGTTTTTGAATTCAACAAATTGTAATACAACAACACGTTTGGTACAATATTGTAATTTTCGCGTATGTGTTTTCAGTGGGGGGAAAAAAATGTAACATTTCTAATAAAAGGTAATTTCAACTTCTGAGTCATCGAAAAGAAGTCGGGGAGAGGCATAAATTAAATTTCCTGCTGTTTTAATCATGAGACAAACCAAAGTTAAACGCAGTTTCTCGCGTTTCCCCCTCACTCTTCCTCGAGAGCGAAATAAGAAGGTAGACTATAAAATTAAAAATGGCCGGAAATGATATGAGAGAAAGAAAAAAAATCTCGTTTTGAGAAAGAAGGGTCGGAGAAGGAAGGAAAACCTTGGCGAGGAAGCTTGAAAGGGGGTCCTGATGAAAGTTAATAAGTAAAACCTCCCAGAACCACTTGAGACAATCCTAAAAACGCAGAAGCCCCCGTGGGATGAGCATTACTTAGATTTACTGGTGGTGGGAGGCAGTTGTGGCCATAAAAATGTAAAGTGTCTCAATCCTGCGGAGCCCCCTCCGTCGCAGAGAACTTTTTTTTGTCAAATATAAGGTGGGAATCGCCTGGCAGTCCAGCACACATCCGTTAAGATTTGGTTTCGGTTCAGAGGACTAATTTTGAAACGTTATTACTTCCGTTGACATAAATGTATGGTAACGAGGTGGATTGGGATAATGTGGGCGTTGAAAAACTTGTAACCCATCTTGTAAAAAATTGTACATCTTTGACGTTCGGTTTCAGCCAGACGGTTCAACCGTATCGGATCGATTGGATGTTCATCCGACGCAGGATGTAGTCCCCCTAAAAAAAAAAAAAAAAAAAATCAAAACAAAAACTAAAACAACCAAATAAAAGAAAAACCTCTGCCGAACTAGTGGCCTGACGGTGAGACAGGTGACAATGTCGAACTAGTGGCCTAACGTACGTCAGGTGAGGACGCCGCACTAGTGGCCTAACAGTAAGACAAGTGTTTTAGACGGTTTGCACCACTATTTCGAGTACGTTGCTGATCTTCTCCTATCTCCGAACGGATTATATCCTCAAGTTCAATCAATTATATTCCTTAAAAATAGTACGATCGGCTTCGAAACGAATATTGGGTCGCTTGTTTTATTATGATACACCCTACGTAGGCAGCTCTTTCCCCACCAAAGGGATCTACTGGGTCGCCCAAGTGATTTATTATAAAGCCACATCGAGATTTTTTTTTCTTATAATCGAAAGCGCCTGCCGCACCCTTATGAAGGATTTATGCTCTCTTCTTAAGAGGAAGAAGTTTTACCCTCGTCGGAGGGAAGAGACATGCTGAGATTCACACTTTTGCTTTAGCCGCGCCTTACCGAGGAAGTTGTAACCCCTTAAATGGGCCACAAATCATATAATCCCCCAAAACAGATCAATAGGACGAGTTGTCATATACCAGCACGTGGTCTTCAGCGCGAGCTTTAATTGAAAATGGCGCCTTTGCCCGTACAATGATCTCCATTTGCAAGGAGTCAAGACAAGAAACTATAATTACCAACCTCTCAAAGGATATACTGTTTGGCTCAAAAAGTTTTCAAGGTCGTTGTGAGAAGCTTGTCAATATTTTTCAGTTTAGTTACTCGTCAGAAAAGTTAACACAGGCTTCCACGTGAAGTCTTCATCTAAGGCCAGTTGAATCCAATGAAAGTTTTAATGAAAAACTACGTACAATATGGGTTATTATTATTGCTATCATCATTATGCTGTTGGGAAGATAAGAGACCCCAAGAATGGACTCTACGTCGAACAACATTTCGTTAGATTTCCCGTCCGTGTCGTTTTCGATGTAATTTTTGGCGCGAAATCTAATTATGAGGGTTCTGAGAGCCATGCACATTCACCGTGGGGCACCCAAAGGACATGACAATCCGTTGTTTTCAGGCGTTTAGTGATAATTAGGAGCTGATCAGACAATAGGGAAAACAGAATCTATCGTAATATCTGATTCGGTCGACAGACATAATATGAACATGTTTATTATAATAAACATGTATTATAATACATGAGGGTCCGCCTTAACCCTTTCGCGACTAAACCTTCGTGGGAACTGAACATTGTATGAACCCGCTTTGCTGTATAATCTTCTTCTTGCAGTGCCGTCTCCGTCATCGAAGGTTGGCGATCACTCCAGCAAATTTTTCTCTATCTTGTGCGAGGTGAAATAATTCTGCTGCTCGGCGTATACCCGTCCAGCTCCTGATATTGGCAAGCCACGAGGCTCTCTTCCTCCCAACTCCTCTCCTGCCACTTATCTTGCCCATCATGATTGTCTGCAGCAGTCCATATTTTTCTCCTCTCATGACGTGTCCCAAGTACGCTACTTTCCTCGTCTTGATAGTTCTCAGTAGCTCTCTGGATAGGGAATTCTGCTCAAGAATGTAGTCGTTCCGCAGCCGAGCAGTCCACGGGATTCTAAGCATACGACGAATTAACCACATTTCGAACGCTTCTAGCCGGTTAACGTCTGCTGTTTTCAACGTCCATGTTTCCACTCCATAAAGCAAAATCGACCAAATATAACACTTGACGATACGCCAGCGAAGTGGAAAGTCGAGATCTCGGCGACATAGTAAGTGCATTCATACTATTGAATGCACTACGTGCTGTCTCAATGCGACATCTGAGCTCCCCCTCAAGCGACCAAGTCTCTGACAACCATTGACCCAGGTACTTGAAACGAGCGACCTGCTCGATTTGCTGATTATTCACCCGCAAGTTGACCCTGGGACGCTTGGACATAACCATCGACTTTGTTTTAGAGATGTTGATCGATAGGCCGTAGCTCGCACACGCCCCAGCCACCCTGTCCAGCAGGGTCTGTAGTTCTAACTCGGAATGGGCGAGAAGCACTGTATCATCCGCATGCCTCAAATTCGATACAGGTAAACCATTCACGAAAATGCCCGACTCACAGTCATACAGACTCTCCTTAAACACCTGTTCCGAATAGATGTTGAACAAGAGCGGCGATAATGTGCAGCCCTGCCTTACGCCCTTTTCTATTCCGACCCGATCCGAGAGTGTCCCGTCGATCCGCACCTGCGCTGTTTGCCCCCAGTACAGGTTTCTGATGAGCCTCACGTCCTTGAAATCCAATCCAACGTCCCGGAGAATGTGGATGAGCTTCTCATGCCTCACGTTGTCGAAGGCCTTCTCGAAATCTATAAAGCAGGCGTATACATCACACTGCTGGTCCAAACACTTCTGCACCAGTACCTGCATTGCAAACAGGGCCTCGCGCGTTCCAAAAGCATTCCTGAAACCGAACTGAGAATCACCGACTTCTGCCTCGATTTTGCGCCATAGGCGATAGTGCAGCACTCGCAATAGAATCTTCAGCGCGTGGCTCATCAGACTGATTGTGCGATAATCCTTACACTTCTTCGCATTGGCTTTTTTGGGAAGGGTCACGAAAATTGAGTTCAACCACTCAACCGGGAGGTTTCCACTGTCATATATGAGGTTGCTGTATAATAATATTGTTATTTTATGGTATTTGTAAACAGTTCCAACATCGGTCCAAAATATCGCCTCGCGTGATATCTCGTCTCTGGTCCAGAGAGGCTACCTCTCCTCATGTGTTATCTTGTCTCTGTTCGAGGGAGGCCACTTCTCCTCACATGTTATCTCGTCTATGGCCCAAGCAGGACACTACCCTCATGTGATATTTCGTCTATGGCTCAAGCAGGCCACTTCTTCTCACGTGTTATCTCGTCTATGGCTTAAGCAGGCCACTTCTTCTCACGTGCTATCTCGTCTATGGCTTAAGCAGGCCACTTCTTCTCACGTGCTATCTCGTCTATGGCTTAAGCAGGCCACTTCTCCTCACGTGTTATCTCATCCATGGCTTAAGCAGGCCACTTCTTCTCACGTGTTATCTCGTCTATGGCTTAAGCAGGCCACTTCTTCTCACGTGCTATCTCGTCTATGGCTTAAGCAGGCCACTTCTTCTCACGTGTTATCTCGTCTATGGCTTAAGCAGGCCACTTCTCCTCACGTGTTATCTCGTCTCTGGTCCAGGCAGGCTTCTCCTCACGCTGTATCTCGTCTCTGATCTATAGAGGCCACTTCTTTTCGCGAGATATCTCGTCGCTGGTCGTGAAATGGTTAAGAACGGAGACTCAGCAAATTCTGCGCATCCGTCTCAAAAACGTCTGTCGGATGTTGCAAAGTGAAATCACGCCACCTGATCAAACCTGTGTTTTGCCGAGCTGATCCGAACAGAAAAGTCGGGTTCGAGTGTTGGCAGACTTTCTCCCCATCGGCTGGAAAGTTTCTTGTCTTTTAGCACTTGAAAATCCGTCTCGGAATATTCATCACTTTTGGGGGGAAAGCGGAAACCGGCCGGGGCGCGTGATGAAAAGTTTTTATAGTTGGACTTACTTTCAAGGTCCCGTCCCAAGTTAGTACTCCCCAAGTTTAAGCTCCTATTTTCGAAGTAGAAACTTTCCCGCTTAAAGATACTTGGACAGTTCGTCGTTTTACGAAATGATTACTAGAAAAGGTTCTTCGGCTTACGTTTTCAAGACCTTTCGCAACAAAGTCACAAACATAGGTCGTTGGACGGTCACTGCAGGAAGACTCGGTGAAGCAGTACGTACTCAACCCGGACACTTTTCTCCTTAAGTTTGGACTAGGAGTAGGATAATGGAGACAAATCATTAAAACATGGGCAAACACATATGAAAGTCTAACACCAGTCCTCATCGCTTATTTGGTTTACAATTCTGGGAATAATACACCTATGTAATCGCGACGGAGGTCGACGACTCCGATCGGCCTCAAAATTTGACATTATCCGTTTCAAGAGGTCTAGATTCCAAAACCGAAATGTCTGTCCGCCGTCCGGGCCGTTTTGGGCAGTAGGAATTTCTTTTTAAATCTGAAATTTTGGCAGAATACTTGGTTTACCATCTAGTTGTGCCCGCAAGGTTTTCAGCCCGATCGCCCAAACCCGTGGGGTGCCATGGGGGTACGGGAGGGGTTTTAGAAGGCTTTTGGCTATGGGATCGAGTCAGGTGTCGTTTTCGAAGTATTTTTGGGCGTAGAATCAATTTTTTGGGGCCCAGCAACGATCCGATTTCACTGTTGCGATCTATAGGGCTTTTATGGGGCTACAAATGAGATTTTTTATGGATCCCAGGAGGTCAAATAGTTTTGAAGTAAAAAACAAAACAAAACAAAATTGAAAAACAATTAAAAAAATAAATTGATTTTTAATTTTTTTTTTTTTTTTTCATTGACAGAATTACATTTCTGCACAAGTAACGTAAATCACAGAATAATAAACCCTTGTGTAAAATTTTCAGCGTTTTAGTTTCAATTTTATGGTTCCTGTGCTGATGATACATTTCTTATATCGGGTTGAACCGTCAACGAAACCTACCTATCTCATATTTCCCTAATTTACACTTTACACTTCACTCTTAAAAGAGGTTGCCATGCTATTCATTGCGTACAAAATTGCATCTAGAGACACTGTTATCTCAAATTGGTCAAAAAGTGAGTTTAGTCATGTCGCCACTTCCCCCTCGATATTTCATTTGTTCCTTCCCAAAATGACCAGTTACTAAACTAGGGATAGTTATCATAATAAGGCAATGACGTCAATATAATAAAGTTAATTAACGAATTAATATATTATTATCAACATTGTTTAAGAAGCCCCAAATTTATACATGCTCCCCAACCATAAGACATAACCGTGTCAATAATCCAATAGAGGTCATTTAACGAGCCCCTTAAGTGGACAATAACTCTACCTACATCATTTAATAATTTCATATTACAACTAAAAAAGTACTTTCTGTGTTAATTTCATTGTCAGTTTGATTATATGATTTTCTCAGGCACCTAACCGTGAAATTCCTTAATCCATACCGTCTAGATTGACTCTCCTCATTCATCCCATCCAATCCCAAGGAGTGTCACTTGCACGGGATTAGCAAGTCAAAGAGCGATGGCCTTTCCAGCTACTTAGTGGCCATACCTGACAAACAGAAGGGGAGCCCTCGCCAATCTTGGGGGTGTGCTAATGAGATGTAGACTCCTGGTTCGTGAGAAGAGCTTACCCGTGATTGGCAGGGATTGAACAAGTTAATTACGTCATCGTCTTTTGACGTCTTGAGCTTAAGTCAACGGTCAGCTTCCCCTTCGGGTGAAGTTCTTGCTATCACACCCTTCGTATTGATCCGTCAGGGGAGTTGGTGTTAACCAATGGTGGGTTTTGGAAGCGAAATGATAAGTTTTAGAAAAATATTTTTACGTTTTCACTATTGCGAATCTAAGGTGAAAGGAGCCAAGAGAGTAGCATCGGGCTACGGGTAGCGGGTCCAGGAGCACCATGAACTGGGGAAACGGATCAGGGCCTCAAGGGCCAAAGCTGCACCGCTTCGTCGCAAGAAAGCCACGGTCGCTAGGGCCAAGGCTGGTGGTCTGCCAGGTGGAGTCAGGGCTGCAAAAACCTTGGCAGGCATTGCCATTATGGGCGCAACAAAGGGCCCAGGAGAGGCTGCGCAAGTCCTTGCAGAAGGATTCAGATATGAAACTACGTCCAATAACGGTGGCGGTGTTCTAAGAACTGTTGCCAGAGACATCCACTCAAGTGCGAGATGAGGTAAATGGGAGGCCACAAGGGACGCAAAGCTTTCCACACTTCCCTGGATTCTTCTGGTCCGAGAGGGAATGGACGGCGCACAGTGGGGCCAATGACCTGGCGTCACGTGGGGCCAAAAGGTGGCGGAAATTATTCTTGGCAAATAAGTGACTGAAAAATGTGTATTTGGCATAGAAAAACACAAATAAACACAAGCATAAACAATTACAAATAATGCCTCAATATGCCTCAAATTGCCTGATATGCCTGATTGAGTGATTGCCTGATATGCCTCAAAGAGGAAATCATGGGGTCTGAAGTGATAAGTAAGTGGTTCAAAATGTCATAAGTGGTCGAAAGTTATGGCGGTTACGAGCTATGACAGACAAAACTAATAAAAAACCTAATAAATTAAAAATAAAAAAATTCAGTAAAAAATTCATAAACGAATAATTGGCAAAAATTGGCAAGATTTAATTTTTTTACACATTCTGCAGTTCCCCCAGAATACGAGAAAAATAATGGCGTTGCTGGTTCATGTTGGGTCAAGGGTCGTTTTCACCTATATATATTTACGTTTAACGCTTTTCTCCAGTTTATGTACGATTACAATAAAAGGAAGCAATACTGATAGGTAAATAAAATATTTTTGTATAGTAAGCACTTACCTGAAGCACTTTCAGTCATCGTTGAAAAATAAAACTGCTTGCAGTGACCAGTGGAATAAAGGAACTGCACAAGTAGATCCCGGCAGAAGACGAAGACAGATAAGAATTGACTCTCTCCACTAACCCCCAGACAGCCTTCAGCAGCAAAATAATAAGGGGCATTGTCCACCTATATATTAGCTACCAACTCACGAAGAAACCTGCCGCGAGGCGCGACTTTTTTTTTTGGACTTTCCGCCACCTTTTGAGCTCATCGGGTGCACTGTGCGGCGTTCAGAGCATGTTCCTCGTTTTAACTATTGTGAATCTAAAGTGAAAAGCACGAAAATGGCAGCATCGGGCTCCAGGCATCGAGCCCAGAAGCATCAAGGCGAAGAGAGGAAATGGGGCCACAGTCTCAAGGGTGGCTGTACAGCCCCATCACAACGAAGCCACGGTCTTTAAGGCCAGGGCTGGTGATCTACCAGATGGAGAGGGGCTGCAACAGCCAAGGCGGACGTTTGTGGTGGGTGCAGCAAAGGGAAAGATGTCGCCCAGGAAAGGCAGCGCCAGTCCTTGCAGAAGGATTCAGATGTGGAAGTGGATGAGCTCATCTGAAATCATGGGCGTAGGCAGGATTTAGCCAAGGGTGGGGTGCCACCCCACTAAGCTAAATTTATATATATATTTTAGCGCTATTTTACATATATATATATATATATATATATAGTTTTTACATATATATATATATATATATATATATATATATATACAATTTTTATGGTTTATTGTTCTTTGACAGAAGTTACTTGTGCGAAAAATAAGAATTATTCTTTGCCAATAAAAAAATATTTTTGAGAAAAAAAAAATTGCACATTATTTGAACGAACAGTCATGAAACCTCGAAAAATAGATTAAGCATCCAAAATTATTCGGAAAATATTTGACCTCCTGGGATCCTTCACAAATCCCATTTGTAGTACCATTAGAGCCCCTGGTGAAATTGAATCGTTCTAGGACCCCCGAAAACGGGTTCTACGTCCAAAAGTACTTCGAAAACCTATAGGTCGAGTTATAACTCGATCCCATCGCCGAAACCCTTTAAAAAAAACCTTTTATTGAAGCGTGGGGCTGAAAACCTTGCGGGCACAACTAGATGGTGAAATGAGTATTTTGTCAACACCTATTTAATCGCGACGGAGGTTGACGACTCCAATCGGCCTCAAAATTTGACATCCGTTTCAAGAGGTCTAGATTCCAAAACCGAAATGTCCGTCCGCCGTACGCCCGCTGTACCGAGCTTCTTAGATTGTATCTAAGGCCATTTCTGGCCCATAACAATCTTTCGCGTAACTTCTTGCTCGCTTTCTTCCCCTAGGGGAAGTGCACTTATGTTTCTTCAAAATTAAATTTTGAAGAAACATAAGAAATCAAATTTTGATGTCTTCTTGTTCTTGATCTTCAGCACTGCCCTAGGGGGAGTACAGCGGGAGGAGTACAGCGGGCCCTCCTGCCCTCTCCGGCGTTAGCCACACCATTCTGGTGCGCCCGGGATGGACCAACGTGGAGGTGGCGGGTTTTAATGCATTAAAAGACCCCCATGGGTCTTGTTCAACTCTCATTCGTAATTCTTTGGGACAGGAGTCATCGCAACGGACCTACCAGCCTAAAAATTCCAAGAGACCTCCTGTCGAATTCAGACTCCCAGAATTCGACCTGTCGAATATTTTCCGAGTAAAAAAATTGCTTTAAAGAAAAAAAAAAAAATAAAAAAAAAAGTTTGTTGTTGTTCCAGAAATAATATTCGGACATGTAACCTATATCAAAGAATAATAAACCCTTTTGTAAAATTTACAGCGTTTTTCTATCGTCTCGGGATCCCTTTTAGCTACTCATAGGGGGGTTGAGATCCTCCCAAAATGCGGGCGTCATTTGCGCCCAACTTTCTTATTTTAAATCTCTCTGAGATTATTTTAAATAGGAACCCCTAATTTTTTTCATGCATTTGGAATCCCCGGGCATTTTTACGTCCGATAAGCGCATTGAGCCAAATTTCTGACCCTCGCAAATCCGTACAACTCCTCCTATTTTCGTTGTTTACAGTCCAATTGAGTCGGCGTTTGTTCTGTATCCTATCTACAGATCTAAATTTTAGTACTAAATCCCTATTATTCAAATGGGCAAGCGAAGTGAGGCCCCCATGTCGGAGTGCTAGTGTTTCCAAATTCCAATAATTTCCTTTTCTTGCCCCTACCTACGCATTCTTTCTTTTGAGTTCAGCACAATTTATTTTTGTGTTCCCGAAAATTCTAGGGGGGGGGGGGGGGGGGCTGCCCCACCTTGTATACGCCCATGTCTGAAATGACGTCCAGTCATTGGTTGGTGGGGGGGTCTCAAGAACCGTTGCCAGAACACCCGCTCAAGTGAGAGGTTGGTGTTTCAGGTAAGAATGAGCGTCGCAAGAAACCCAAAGATGCCCGCTCTACCCTGGATTCGTCTGGTCCAAGAGGGAATGGGCAATGGGCTCATCAGGGAACTATGAATGAGGGACAATCCTAGCGTGCCCAACTTGACAGATGTGGAATCCATTATAGTCCACTAGCAGCTTCTGCTGGTTTCTGCGCAGACAGAGAGGCAGTCCAGTTGGCGCAGGTGTCACTGCCTACCGCCACAACCAGACCCACCATCAACTGCAGCGGCGCCCATGACTGAAAATCATTTTTCTAAATTGCGACCGGCACTGTAGAACATTCGAAGGTTATAAAATTCAGTAAGAACCACGACCCTATGACGCCATCTGTCACCCACAAGATACCGTTTTCTTTTTCTTTCTTTTGTTCTTTTTTTATCTATGACTGAGTTATAGGAGGGTCAGGCCACTACCTTGTTTACCCCCAAGCTGATCCCTCGATAACACTTCGACCGCTGACTGTAAATCACAGACCAAGTTTAGTCGCTCTTATCTAAACCGACTGTCGCTTTTCGTCTGGACTCCCTTTTTTTCGTTCCCTTCAGCCCTCTCTCTTTCAATAATATCAGAGAAAGCATCTTTCTTCGGTTCGAAAAGCTACTGAGCGTTGTAGAGTGTTACAGATATTCTGTATTGTTTTACGTAAGTGACTTCGGACTATTCGAATGTCCAGCGAGAGATAAAAACGATTTTGGAGAGCAAACCTGACCGCATCAGATTCCTCAACTCAAAAATTACCCTCGGAAAAAATGTTAAATCAAAACAACCCCCTTTTTTACGGAGACTGCTGACAATTAAAACGCTAAGCCACACATTTACACGGGAGGGGTGGGAAGGAACGACAACAGGCAAAAAGGGTTTAGGGAGAGGGAGGAATTTTTATAATTGCCTTTCTCCTTCCCAGCTCGCGGTATAAAAGGGGTTTTCATAATCCATTTTCCTCTCATAAAATGTGGCACCAAGGGCAAGGGCATGAAAAATTACCCCATCATATGTCCTTGTCCATCTTAGGGGGATACCCAGCAGGGTTCCAGGAGGAAGGGTTAGGAGAGGGAACCGTAAATGAATGGATGAGACTTGGGGGGGAAAGTCTAAAAATTAATGCATTAATTACCATTTGCCTGAGGCTGGGAAATTGGAATGTCGTGTAGGGCTTTCTGGAATGGGGTGGGGCTCCCTCTTGGAGCCCTTTACTCCTGGTTTTCGTCTCAAGATGAATAAATTTATTTTCTAAATCCGATAACAACTGCGGCTTTTCACTAGAAATGTCATTTCACTTCAAGGTCACACCAGTTTGGTTTCCGGCAGAACCACTCAACAATAGACCAGGTACATCGAATAATGAACAAAATTGAGCAGGCACTAGAGGAGAAGCAAGTTTTCTCTGCAATATTTCTGGACGTAACTCCAACATTTGATCAAGTCTGGCATGAAGGGCTTAATTATAAACTCAATTCATTATCTAGCCTAAGGCCTCCGCCACTATGAATTGTAGCTGCTCACCAGTTTCAATGTGTCCACCTGTTCACAGCCTGAGGAAGGGGACCAGCATCCTCGAAAGCTCGCTATGCTATAAAGAACTCCTACAAACCACTGGCTCTCTCTTCCCACAACTCAACTAAATTTCTTCAGCCAGCTACTCGCTGCAACAACAAAAATTTGAAAAAAAAAAAAAATTTTTTTTTGAAAAAGCATTTTTATGAGCAAAGAATGTAAGACTTACCTTACTTCCATAGAATACTTATTAAGGTACGGAAAATTCCTTTTGAACCTGCAACTTGTAAGGACGTTCCCTCTCATCGAATGAGACCAACCGCGCAGATCTGTGGCACTTGACATAACGTAGATATAAATTGTTTGAGGTGTTCATTCAACGCTGATTTGTTGCTTTTTCACAAAATGAAAGTGCACCCAATATTTTCATAAATGAAAAAATGTTCGTTATTCAAATTGCTACAGAGCTGCGGTCAGTATCATTCAATGAGGAGCAACGTCCTTTACAAAATTCAGGGCCTATAGAATTTTTCCAGGCCTTACTTGCATTCTTAGCTGAGTGCAGAAAGAATGACAACAAGCTGGAATTTTTTCCACATTTTTCGCAAGAATCCCATTTTTTGCCCCATGAAAGCCCCATAGATCCCCACAGTGGAATCAAATCGTTATGAGACCCCCAAAAATGGATCCTACGTCCAAAAATACTTCGAAAACGACACCTAACCTGAAAACCTTTAAAAAACCACTGAAATCTTCAACCAACCACCTTCAAAATTCACAACATCTCGTAGGGGTTGCGCTGCAGTCGCAATCCCCCCCCCCCCCCCCACCGCTCTACCACCGGGTGGGCGTTTTGGGAACACAGGAGTGAGGCTTCCTTTCCTTTCTTCCATTGGTGTGGCCCACAGTGCCCTGAAAACCCCTGAATACGGCAAATACCCCAATAAATGCATTAATTGATTAAATCATGTATACCAACCCCCCTTTGTTGGGGGGCGCTGAATAAGTATGTATTCATATTCTACAGCTGGGAACTCTTGAATGTTAACAACAAATTAAACTGAAATTTTCTTCCATTTACTTACCAATACTAAATTTTCTGTGATGGAATTCGGGTGAACTCATCAGTGGTACTTCGAATCAATCTCTGCAATGGTCGAGTCAGATACCCTCAAAATTGCGTTCTTGCCTCCAATAAACACGATTAGCTCTCTCTACAAAGTCCGGATAAGATCACGAGTTGGAGGGATTTCAAAACACGTGCGAACCTCAGATAGAAATAGTGGCTGACAACCCTGGGACCGACGGAGGGATGTTTTTAAAGACTTGTTAACTGCTCTGTGCCGAAAGCTTAAGTTTGAAATGGCGCCCGAAGGGTGAGTTCGGAAGTACGCCAGACGAAGGGGCTTTATCTAATTCCAGTCTGATAGTTTGGACTTGGGTTCATTACTAACTTGAAGAAGGGGAGAACTTCATTGAGGAGGAAAGTAAAGATCTGGGCGCCTTTCCCGGATCGCTGTCTTCCTGAAACACTTGCAAAGGCAGGCGAGCTTGAATTTACCTAGCGAGCGGACCAGATAACAAATAGGTTTGGTAATGAGGTTTTGTTCATTCAAATGAGCTCGCCATTTATAATTAGAAGGGAGGTGAGCTAGTTGAAAAGACATTGCAGAGATTTGGCACTTACGGGCATCTTTGTAACTTCGAGGTAGTCCAGAAGATCTCGCACGTTTAAACCAGCTCCAGACCCGACCAACGAAAAAAAAAACACATTAATTTGGGCTCCAGTATTTATGATGTCCGAACCGGAACCTACCCCTTCAACTTTTGAACAGAAGACGTGCGCTGATATAAGGGGGTAACCAAAATAATTTCTACCAAAAAATCGATTTTGGGAAAAACAGTTTTTTGAAACTACACTAACATAATATTATTACGCATTAAATTCCAAAATCTTATAGTTTAAAAAAAAAATCCAACCTGGTGTGACTGACTTTCAAAGTGGGGTCCACAGGGGTTCAACATGCTCCTGGCCGCCGTCGCTATCTGATTTCCCAATGTGAAGAAGATACAGAACTACTGCGTGATTTATCAGACCTTTCATGAGGTGTTTGGATACTAGTAGGCAGGGCCGTGGAGAGAAAATCCGGGCCCGGGGTCAAAATTCTTCGGGCCCCCTTAAAAAAAAAAAAAGTATGAAAATTCATCCCCCCCCCAAAGGAAAATTTTTCCTATATTGATCTGTCCCTTTCCCCATTCATTTTGCCTCTCCTACCCCCTTTTTTTACAAAAAAAATCCTCAAGAAAATCCGGGCCCCCCTACGAAGGCCGGGCCCGGGGGCAACGGGTCCAGTGCCCCCCCCTCTCTACGGGGCTGCTAGGAGGATCTAGCAGTGAATCTAGAGATACCTGAGACTCCAAGTTCGATGGTCCATGTTCTCCAGGATTCAGGTTTTCAACAAGTAGAGGCTGACGATCATCAGGAGTTTTCACTATGCCATCTCTTCGAAAAAAAAACCATAACGACCCGGAGGAATAGAATGTTTTTTTTTTTTTTTTTTTTTTTTTAATACTCTTCGGTTTTGTCATTACGGGACAGTCATCACGGAGCAAAATATAAACTAAACGTAAACCAAACATCTCGACACAACCACTATAGACTATAAGGTCGCCGTGTTGTAACTTAGGTGTTGGTATAAAAAATTGACCCCATAATAAACAACAAACCCTCAGATAAAAAGAACTATTTCGATAAGGTGTTGCTGTTTTCACTTTTCCCTGCCTTAGTAATGGTAAGTCCATGGCGGTAAGTGATTACAGCCACTATTGGGATCAAGAGATACGTTTATGAGCGGATTTCGTATCCTTTTCAGAAAAAACGCTTCTCCAGAAAAATCGACTTTTTTCACACATAATACCCAGTTATTATTGAACGATAAGTCTGAGTGTTGAAATTTTTACAGCAGGTTGCTATTTGAATTTTGGCGGCAACCCGAGGTCAGCTCCTATTGGTCGACACGTTGGCCACCATTACAAAACTAAAAACTAAAGAATCGGTCATTGGAATAAGTTAATTTATATCACAAATAAGTTGAGTAAATAAGCATGATCACATTCAAAACATACTCCAGTGTCACTAGAGCCAAACACCAAGAAAAAATCGAAAAAGAAGAAAAAATCGACCTGCACTCTGGTGTCTTTTGATTGGAAACCGGAACACCTGCTACAGTAGGTGATTCACTCACAGTGGTTTTTGAATCGGCCTGAATTACTTAAGATGATTGTAAACTACGTGAAAGACTTTTTGTCACAAAAATGATGTATTTTTCCCTTTTTGACTTCTAACAACACGGTACAGGATGATTTAACCCGAAATTCGGGAGCACTTCCATTCCTAATTTAAAAAAATATTAGGAAGCTCCTGGCAATTTTTCAAAATTAGAAAAAATGATCCGTTTTTACACTCATTTGTAAAATCGATTGTATACATATCGATCAAGCTCCAGCTTTGCAGGCCAAGCTCCAGGTTTTTCAAGCCATAGCCAGAGCGATGCTTTGCTATGCTGCCCCAGTCAGGAATACTCAGCTGTGGAGGTGGTCTTGATGAGCTTTTTGAGGCGGATCTTCCATCTCCCGAGTTACTCGCCCAACTACCTGATTCTTCTTGAGACAGTACTTGATCCTTTGTGCGTCTTCACCCTTCAGCAGCATATGAGTTATCTCGCCAGGGTTGCAAAGATGCCGAGTTGGAGACTTCCTAGAGTTGTTGCGGCGGAGATTATCCACAAGGGAATCTTCTGGGCTGAGAACTGGTTCCTGACAGCTGTGAGACTCAATCTGCCAAACAACCTGGCTTCCCTGGACGCTGACCTGCTACGGAAGGACGTTCCCAAATTTGCAGAGGCCTTCTAAGGAGAAGAGAGCACACTATTTGGCTCGGGTGGAGGCTTCTGACAGGTTCACCTTGTATCACGAGCTGGACTCAAAAGTGAAATGCGGTAGCCTGAGGACGCCATCTCAACTCTCATTATACGCTGTGCGCTGGGTGTTCAGGATGCGGACGGAGCTGATCTCGCTGAATGCCACGCCTTTCATCGTTGACTCGTCGGAGGAATGTTCAATGTGCAACTTGCATGAGCGGGAGGCCGAGTTTCATTTCCTTTGCGTCTGATCATGGCAGAGTTTCGGCTGGCCGCTTTTGGAAGGGCAGTGCTTTCGAGGGATGAAGCGATCTGCATTTTAAGCGGGCCGAATTGGACTCCCCTGGTGGAGTTCTGTAGGGCAGCGTTCAGGTACAGGCGCATCCTGATAAGCAATTTTAATTTTTAACCCCCACCCTCCTACCTCCCTGGCTAGGATGCCGAATGGTCCGAATGCAGAATCTAATCTAATTTATTATACCCGAACCTCCGGCCGTATAGTTTATTTGGTAATCTAAGAGATTGTAGAAGTAATTTTTAATTTTCTATTAAACGTTTTTTCTTCTTCTTCATATAGATCAAGCTATCAAAAAGTTCTTTGGTCAATCGACTCTTCACCATTTGATAGAACTGTGCTAAAAATTTCGAGGAAATGGGTTGAGTAGTTTAGGATTTATTGGGTCTTAAAGTTGGGCATTTTCATAGGGTAAATCAACATTTTTGTTACCTCCATAAGCCAAGACCGAAAGAAGCGCTAAAACCTTAAAGAAGGTACAAAAACGAATGCTGAGCGATCACTTCCACTTTAACGATACAAAGAAAAAACGTGTTTTACCATCAGGCTCAAGTTTTTTTTTTTTTTTTTTTTTTTTGCAGAAGAAAAAACAAGAATGTAGAAAAATTGCATATTGAAATATCACCGAAACCGTTCATGTTACAATAACAGTTGTTTGGTACTTCATTGTCCAAAATTTATTGTGCTTAGATTACTTTTGTGGGGAGTAATCTTTGCGTTAAACTCGATAGTTTTTAAGATAAAGATTTAAAAAAAAAAAAAAAAACTGCGAACTTCCTTTTTTCCTGAATAAAATCAAATGCATTTGTCTACAAGATCCTAAAATAAATCACGCGTCGATCAATAAACGAATACATCATCGATAAGGAATCGGAAGAGGGTTGTAAGTTGAGTCCAAAAGGTGATTCCAATCGGAGAGCTCCAAGGTGCTCTTTCGAAGGGTTGATATAGAGGTTGTTATTGTGCGGTTGTGATGGATACCGCCCTTGGGGAGACTTTCCCTGATATACTGCATTTCTCCGTTCGCTCGGGCAGATATCGGACGTATCTAACTCTATAATGCATTGCTTCAAAACACATTAGCGGATAAACAAATTCCACTCTTGTCTTTGTGGGGGGGGGGGGGGGGGGGGGGTCAGACCTCTGGGGGACGAAGGGGGTTCCGGATGAGAGATATTGTGCTGTCTCTACTTTCGGAGGGAAAAGAAACGAGCACTCACAATGGACTTGACTGCTTAGACGAACTTGAGTGTGATTTTACTACACCTCAGTAGATGAAAAGTGTCTGCAGCACTTTTTTGAGCTGACGTCAATAATTTGGTTGGAATAGCCGACTTGGCGAGCATGAAATTACGTAAAACGGGATAGTGGGAGGAGGAGAACCCTGTAAAACGGATGTAGTGGGTGTAGCTACATGAATTATTTTTCCTAAATTTGAATTTAAAGTAATTAAATTTTGTGTTGTGTGTATAGCGGAAGGCCGGTGGCGTGAATCCACGATTTCGCTGCTGATTGTTGTGGAGGAAGGTGAAGCGAGTATGGGAACATCTCTAGCGAGGGCATCTTAAGATTTGTCGTAGGTAGTCCACAATCCTAGCAGAGGAGCCACAATCGAAGGCCCGCACTCGTCAGGCTTACGCGAAATGTCAGGGTACTGTGACGGAATTCCTTAAGGACACCGAGGAGATGCTGATACCCAACACGATATGTCGTTGCCGGTATCGGTTCGTTCTGGGTTCGCTGCAGAACTGAGATCGATTGATGCAGCTGCCTCAAGCGAGTTGTCGCTCAAACGATCCAGTCTTACCCAAATCCGCTCTTGCAGACTCCACAACCGAATTGTCGGCAATGAAGGCCTGTCCAGCAGACTCAATCTCAAATCTCTCTGCTTATTGACGTTATAATATAATGAATGAACAGCAGCAAATGAACAGCAAGGTATCAAATTTAGTATTAAATATCTCCTCGTCTCCGAAAAGAAAGGCTGGGCCACCGACGGGAGAAGAGGGACTTCCCACCCGCTCCTCCCGTCAGTACCACATCCAGCGGGCTGGCAATACATCCCTCATAGTGGGGTCAAAAGGGATACCGTCAGATCTTTGGGTTTGGGAGAAAGAAAAACGAACCCTGGCACTCCTGCGGCAAGCAGTTTACTGGATGAGGATGCATCAGTGCGGGAGTGGTGTACAGGATGCATCGAGGAAGTGGGCTAGGACTGCGGGGTTACAGAAGTATCAGGCAGGAGTCCAGCGGATAGCAGTAGATGTGTTAGGACCATGGCCTTGGACAGAGCGGGGTAACCAATACAGGTCATTGCTATTCCCAACCAAAAAAGCCGAGACGGTAGCCAATGCCCTACTCAAACATGTGATAACCCGAAACGGGGTCCCCAGGGAACTGCACTCGGATCAGGGCACCAATTTCCAGTCGGAGTTGCGAGCCGGCCTGACCGAACTAAGCACGAAGAAGACCTTACGACGCTGCTACACCCGCAGAGCAATGGACAGGTGGAACAGCAGGTGTTACTGGCTGATATAAGACTGGTATCAGAGTGTTATCTTACTGATATCAGACTGGTTACTGACTAGTATCAGAATGGCTTGGACTGACCGTATCAGACTGGCTCAGAACCCACCATAACAGAACGAACGTATCAGACTGGCATCAGACTGGTTTTGAGATTGGTATCAGACCTGTCTCAGACTGGCTGTTACATATCAGACTTGCATTGGACTTGCTCAGACTGACCGTATCAGACTGGCTCAGAACCCGCCATAACAGAACGAACGTATCAGACTGGTTTTGAGATTGGTATCAGACTTGTCTCAGACTGGCCATATAAGACTGGTACATATCAGACATGCATTGGACTTGCTCAGACTAACCATATCAGACTGGCTCAGAACCCGCCATAACAGAACGAACGTATCAGACTGGCATCAGACTGGTTTTGAGATTGGTATCAGACTTGTCTCAGACTGGCCATATAAGACTGGTACATATCGGACTTGCTCAGACTGATTGTATCACAAAGTCATTTCCCAAGGTCATACAATGTATTACATACTATGTCATACTCGCGAAGTCGGCAATCCCAACCAAAGTTGTGACGTCAGTCAGCTCAAAAAGGTGCGTAAGGGTTTTGTTCATATATCACTAGCACATCCACGCAAATTCAGGTTCAGAGACTTCATACGCTTGTAAAGTGCAAGTCCTTAGCGTTGTTCGGCCACGTGCTTGGTACCGAGATAGCGTGTACAACCACCTTTGTCATGCACAATCGAAGTTGGAGACTTGCGGGGTTTTAATTAAAAGGCGTGTCGGAATCTTTCAACTATAACTCTTAAATTATGATTACATACACACTAACAAGATTACCACGAATGTAAATTATTGTCAGCTTGTCTGTCTTTGGTTTTGTACCTATGAGCCTATCACTTGCTTACTATAACCTCAAAATATGGCATAAAATTTTTATTGCTGCACTGTTTGAAAACCCACAATAGTTGAATAACTGAACACCGAATTCCTATTGCACAGCTTCACATGCTTGTAATGTCCATTTCTGTTTCCAGTTTTAGGCACAGATTCTACTAAACCCAGGCAATAGGTTTGTGTAGACAACCACAAAAGGTAGGTCAGACATCAAAACAACTAGAAGAAGAGTCACAGCTAATACTAAAAAACAATACGGAAATCCCTAAAGCTCTCAGTTGAACGAAAATTAACGCGACAACTTTTAGTACGATAAAAACCAAATCTTGGGCTTGTTTTCTTGTGCCAGCTCACTGAAAAACGAATTGATCTCAATTCTAACCATAACCACCTGTGAATGCTCTAAAGCCAAAATCCTTACAGATTTTGTTATTCTCTTTGTTCCAGATCCGTGAGCGTGAACAAATGGTCGGAGCAAGGCACAAAAATGAAAACAAGCCCAAGATAGCCGACATTTTAAATAAAAAGTTGCAAAGAAAGGAAGAGGACGACACGGCAGGGAAAAGGAGGCGAAAAAAAGAGGAGGGCGAGAACGAAATGGACGACACTCAGAGGTCGTTGCCGCAAAAGAAACGAACTCTGATTGCCGTGTCGCCGTCCCGCAGTCCCGCCAAGAAGTCGGCCAAGCTCAATTCAAATGTACCTGAAGAGCAAGATGACGAAACGCTCATACGAGAGACCGAAGCAGCCCTCAAGTCCTTATCGGGGAGTTGGCCGGCTCGAGAAAACATCTACAGGGACCAAGATGAATCTCCTGCGTTCGAAAATTTGTTCGAGGAGAAGAAAAAGTCCTTGGCAGGCCCCGACGGTGGATGTTGTCTGAAAGACGTCATCACGCTGAGAGGAGCCCAAGATGGACGACCCAAAACTGACATCAATAAGAACTCGACGATAATCAAAGAAGAAGATGTTAAAAGGGAAGATGACATGAAAAATGAGGATAGGAAGACAAAAGAAGAAGCAGACGTTATAAAAATGGATAATGATTGTAACAATATGCAAAACCCGAATGGAAAAATCAAACAAGAGAAGTACTCCAGGTACGAGCCAGATTTCAATGAACTTGTCGACGACTCGTCGAATGAACTGGAAATTGACATGTCTGATCCTACACAAGAAGATGACGAAAAGAAAGAAATAAGAAAGAAAAGAGAAGATAAAGACGATAAAAAGTACATTCCGTCAGCATTCAAACCAATAGCAGAACAAAAAGAGAAAATGATGGAGCTTCTGGGACCGTACCCCGCAGGAGCAACGTTTGTAGGATACCCTGGTACGCTACCGCCTGCAGAGCCGGCGCCAGTCCGGACCGAAGTGAAGAGGATAAAAGAAGAGCCGGAAGCGGCTCAAGTGACTTCGACCAAAAGAGAAGGCACGCCCGAAGGCCCTGGGTCCAAACACTACACCATACTTCAGCCTGCAGGAGCAGGGAGCAGAGCTGCGACGGCTATTCAAGACGTGGCGAGGGAAGGCGTCGTCAGCGTTGCTGCAGTCAGCAGCTCAATGTCACCCCCAACGAAAGACCGACCACTATCGCCGAACAGTATTGGAAAAGGTAAGGAGCCTCAGACTCCATCAGTATTGGAAAATTGAAACATAAAAAACGTTCAAAGCATGTGAATTGGTCGCAAATCTTACATCAACGGGTTCCTTTAAAGAAACTGCAACGATATTGCTTAATCACGCCTCTGTTTACCTCCCTTGAGAGGGGCTAGAAAGCCATAAAACTTTGATTCTTGAGTTATGATCCGAAAGCAACCAGGGTGGCACAACCCTTGTTTTTCTAGCTCGAAAGAGGGGTAAGCAAAGGGTTAATGCAAACCCCTCAAGGAAAGAGGGCTGAAAATTAACCCGAGTCGTAAAAATCTGTAGGGGTTCCTCACTTTTCGGGAGAGGTTGAGAAAGGGGTTTAATTCGGTTATCTTTTATTTATGGATACTTCTAGACGGTCCAAAAAAGGGCGGTAGTCGGTATTTTGTAAATGCTAGGCTATGGGATTGGAAATCCTGCAAAACAACAATGAATCTACTGAAGAATCGAGGATGGCAAGTGAAATAGAATAATAATTATCACTCAAGAATAAAGTAGTGAAATAGAATAATAATTGACTCAAGAAATGAAATTTTTTAACTATCTGACGCCAAATTCACCGCTGCAATAATAATTACACTAACTCTACTCATATGACTAGTGTGTCTTGGTTCCTACACGTCCAATCTGACTTCGATGTAACCATCATCCGATAATTGCTCTCTGAGCCCTGAGGAAGGAAATATATTTTCCGAAAGCTCGGCGAAGGAGTGGAATTTTTCGTTGACCCTCACCCTGATCCTGTTGACTACATTCTACAATAATAATTATACTACGTAAATAATTGCAGGACAGTGTCATTAGCACCGTGATTGCTTGGGTGTTAGGGGACCAGAAATGGCAGCGCTGGACCCTGCTGGCTCGTTGGGGTTCTCTGTTGGTGAAGGATGCATGTTTCTACCAGTCGGCTGGTAGATTGTTGTTCCCACCAGCCAAGTTCCTTAGGCGCTGCAGAACTGTCACAGTAGTACCACAAGAGGGCACTTCGGGTTCCTTCTTGGTTTTGGACGCTGTAGTTTGGTTTGTTTGTGTATACCAGCAGCATCGAGGCAGTTCCACTGGTGGGTTCTCATGGCTTCGCGAACTGAATGATCCCGTTCCTGGGGGGGGGGGGGGGGGGGGGCGGCGGCGGCTCCGTCCTGTGTGTTCATCAAGAGCCCACAACGGCTTAGGAAAAAAGTAAGACTCCGTCCCACAATTAGCGAACTGGCTTAAAGAAAACTCTGTCCGACCATTAGCAAAGTGGTTAAAGGGAAATCCAAGACTCCGCCCCAGAGAAAACCCATCCATCTTCTTCCCTCGCGACAGGCCTGAGCGTCTTCTGGCAGCTGAAGCTCGCGACCGTATACCGTCAAGGCAGGTGAGAAACTAGTCCTGATATGACGCGCACTCCTGTAGGCCAGCAGGAAGAGCGGTAGAAGCCTGTCCGAGGCTAAGAGGCCAAACCTCCCCCTTGGATTCCCTCGTTTTGATTTGAGAATGGTCCCAGGATGTCGATACATCCTCCCAAACGTTATCAAGAACTGGCAGCTAACAATGAGCGTTTCTTATATTCAGTGGATCAGAATAGGTCTCCACCATGCCCGGCTTGGACGGAGTCTTGCATTTTTTCGAGGCGGGTCCTTCCCCCTCGGGATGGAGTGTTGACAAACATTCAAGCCACTTGGATTAGTCACGGATTACTGCCCTACATTTAATGAGACGATGGAACGGAGTTATACCTCCCCTTCGGGGACCAAATACTGACAATCTCTATTCTTTTCAAGGCCTGATGCGGGCAGTAGGGAAACACCCCACGCGTCCAGCGTGCAATATCGGTTTGCCGAGCTTTCGTTGGTTCGTTGCTGCCGCACATCTAACTGGACATGAAGCTTTGTGCGGTGTTTCGAGCCAAAACCTATCTGAAAGGCTTCTGCCAGCTTTGAGACACTTGATTGATGCTCTTTGGGAAGATTTTGTCCCCTGAGCCATCTCCTTGTCCGTTCTTGTGTTGGCGTCTGCTATTTCTCTGCCCAAGAGATGGATCCATCATGGTTTCGTAGCAGTGGGGTGCTCAAAGGAGTTGCTGGCGGATCCACCTGGTGCGAGGGTCCAGGATGGCTAATACCTCCCAAAGTTGTGGTTTGAGAGCCAAACAAAGATACACAATTTGGATCTATTTAAGAGGCTTAACTGTCGATCTTACTCAACGACTCAACAGCTCGCCTGTTGTGTCTTGTAGACACACGATATTTATTGATTTGTACTTACAATCAATCTAAGCATCCAAAATAGATAAATTCGGATTGCTTACTCACCAAACACAAAAGAAACTCCTCAACGAGAAACCGACTCGGGCTTTAAAAGGAAACGAAGCTTTCGAAGGTGAATACGGAATGAGAGGAGGGTGACAATGGTAGTATAATTAAGATATGAGGGTGAATCGCGGATAAGGTTGGGGATACGAGAGGAACTGGGGGTCTATCGGTGTCTCCTCCCAACTGTAAATCCCAGGAAATGGGTAATTAACAACGATAACGAGCTCACGTAGGGCTCACGAGGGTGAAACCTCCTAAAGGGAAGGAAAAGTTAGAGGAACCTTATTCTTTGCTTCCTTCTTTAATTTTAGGGCGGAATAAGCCACGTTTTATTCAACTGCATTTCAGGCGTTGATTGCTTTACTCTGGAAAAAGGATGATCAGATAAAGGAAAAGTTTTTCTATGTGTGTGACACATTAAATGTGACAAATTTTGTAAAAGATGTAAAAGACAATTCTCCTAAGCAAGAAAGGGGTGTATTTAAAATTCTTCTCATTCGCCGTGTTGGGTTAAGAAACGAGGGTTTGTATTAAAGACGCATCCCTTCCTTGCCAAAGCACATTGTCATGCAAGAAGGCCGACTTGCGGTGTAAAAGATTTACAAGACCGACCCCAAAAGCGTCCCAAGCATCATCCGATCCCTTCAACCCCCTGCCGAAAGCCCCTTAATGTCTATAAGATGCCCGACCAAGCTCATGCCGGAATTGCCTTATGATAAGACCCCCACCACTGTCTCACCCCTGAAATAGTTTCCTTCCTTATTAGAGTTTAAGCGCCTCCAAAGGTTTGACCGCATCGGTGACATAGTGCTAGGCCCATCTGCTACCCCCTAAACCCCTGCGCTATTTACTACCTGGGGCTTTCCTATGCGTATAATATTAGTCCTAGAACTACAGGAAAGGACTTGGGGAAACGTGAAAGTTCGCTCTGATTCATGGACTTTCAAGGTCGTCTGAAGTATTTCAGTTGGCAATTATTCACAACAACTCCTACTGTCCACCGATCAAAAGAATGAACGTGAGGCCTTAAGGTACCGCTCCTTATTCCTGTCCCAAAAACATTTGTTCAACTTCTACCCCGTCAATTTCCGCGACTTCCCCTTTTCTTGCGCAGGTAAACACCCAGCTGGGTCTCGAATAAGATAGCCGACAGAACCCGGCGGGTCAGAAACTGTTGCCCAACTTTTCCAAATTTATTGTTTAACATTTGACAAATTTATTTATTTGAAATTTGACCTATTTGACTTTTAATATTTTTTCGTGTTTTCGGCCGTACCTACGTCACTAGAACGGCCCTAAGTCCCCTAAATTACCATGTAAAATTAAAGTTGATAAAGAACGTTGAATTCCCTACCTTTCTGACGTATAATATAATTTGTTTAGTCCTAATTCGTGAAAAAAAATGCACGAAGTTCAAATGTGAAAAAAAGAAGCTTTTTTTAAAGTTTTTCAGCTGTTTTGTATGCAAGTTTTTCGGCGGGTGCTCTTCCAGTAAAACGTGGTAATTTAATGTCATTGTCCCCCGCTCCCCCTATGAAGTGCGAAATGCCATTTCATTGTTGGCCATCCAGTGGGATTAAAAAATTTGATGGGACAGCATTCCCTAGACACCAAGCTTTTATTTACAGTACCTATAGGTTTAAGAGTTGGCACATACTAAAAAATATACACTAATAATTCGGGTCGTCTTATAAAACTTGCATGCAAAAAAAAAAAAAAAAAAAAAAAAAAAAAAAGAGAGAAGAGAAAAATCGAAATAACGAAGCAGTGAAACAGTTTCTCTTTACGTCAAAGGGTATGCAAACTCTTCGTCTTCTTCATCTGAGGTGCTGATTTCATCCGATTCGTCCATGTCATCTTCTAGTGATACAATAATCCTGTCGACAGCGTCTTCTAATAGACCATCTTTTTGCCAGAAATCATCCTCAACCTTCTTGACGTGGCCCACGTAACCTCTCCAATCCATTTCATCAACATCACTTACAGCTTGCACTGTGAGTTCCTGAAGGCGTTTCGCTGATAAATCTCCAGCTGTATTCCTGACTCTAATGAATCTCTTCATTTTTGCCCAAGCCAATTCTATCGGATTCAGTTCGCACATATACGGAGGGAGCCTCAGAACTTTGTGCCCCTGACTTTTCAACAGTTCATCAATTCTGAAGATCTTATCTGGAGGGCTTTTCCTCAACACCATGTCATAAAGTGTGTTCTTTCTGAGAGAGGGATCGCACGGTACACCATGTTTTTCCAACCAAGTTATCATTGTTTGCTTCGTGGAATATTTCGTTGGAGGTTTATCAACTTGGATTCCGTGGTATGGGGCATTATCCATTACGACGACACTAGCAGGTTTCAACTTTGGCAATACAGAATTCCTCATCCATTTTTCGAAATTTTCGCCATTCATCTGTCCGTGGTAATCCCCTGAAGTGGTTCCTGCTTTAAAAATCAGCGTAGCATTTGGTACGAAGCCGTCTTCAGAACCAATACTGACAACAATCAGCCGGTTACTTGAACTGCTATTACATAAAACCCCTCTTATTCCGTCTGCCCTCCAGCACTTGTTGAAAGTCAAGTTTGAATCCACCCATGTTTCGTCCACATAATAAACTGTCTTCCCTTCATTTCTATGTTTTTTAATTTCCTTAAGGTATCTGTCTCTCCAACCTACAATGTCGGGCCTTTCCACTAGGACGTCACGTTTTTTTGATGTCTTCTTCCACTTGAATCCCATCTCTCGCAAAATCTTGCGAAGCGAGTCATCACCCCATGGAAAACCAATTTTTTCTCTCAGAACCGGAAGCAATTTAGAGGTCTTAGGGACAACTTTTTCTATCACATAGAAGTGTTCTATTGTGTCTCTTATAACCCTGCGGTCAAAACTGTCCAGCGAATCCGTGAATAGAAGAGAACTACGAGGGCGCTTTTTTCCAGGAGTAAGCAAGATACCATCTTCAGACTGCTTTGATTCCTTCCGTATATTGGTTATGGTGTGCTTCGAAACCCCAGTGTAATGTGCCGCACGCTCAGTTGCTTTCGATACGTCGATTGTAAGCTGTTTCAATGCTTTCTCTTGGTCACATTCGTCTATCACCCTGGCGATAACTCTTCTAGCTTCACTATGAATGGTCTGACCTTTTTTCCGAGATGATGAGGAGGCCATGAATATGTCTTCTGGTACGACTGCTCAGTGAAAAAAGCGCAAATCTGCTTTTCAGTATCTAGATAATTAAATAGTCCGAGTCAAAATCTAGTCTAATCCAATATCAAAATCAAGGGGAGTCTATCGCGTTTATACAAACGTTTGAAACGGGGAACGATATTTTCCAGAAGGTATTTGAGAGAGAAAAAAAAAAAAAACCTAATCTTGAGGAGAAGAACAGCACAGAAGCAAAGAACCAATGTTGGCAGTTGTACGACTTGAAGTGGAGTAAGTAAACCTATCAGGACTGGTGAAAGTTGTTTCTATCTCGGTGAATATGAAGGGGAACATTATAGCAAGTGAGGTATGAGTCATTACCTGACAATTGGAGAAGGTCAGTGGCCTTGCCGGCCGGCCGGATGTTTGTACAAAAGATGGTACGCTATATTAAAGGGCTAGAAATCTGTCCAGACCCCGGCGTTCATTCTTTCCGTCGGTGGACAGTACCTACTCTCAAAACTTCACCGCAACTTTATCAATTACCGTAACTGGCTCTGAATTCTCTCAAAGTCAACTTGAATTCGATTACAACTTCGGTCAAATCCAGGACTTCGAGCAAATATTTGATCAGATAATAACGCATATGCCAATATACTAGATTGTTCATGATTATTTTTCATTTATGGAACGCCTACAAAATCACCCAATAGGGTTGGTCTTCCAGACGTAGCAAACTGTAGTGGTATAGTTGGGGGAACCCCCCCCACCGCACCACAGGTAGTAAGCTTGTGGGCCCCTGACCCAGCATCCTAACAGAAAACTTCGTGCAGGAAAGATGGGGAATCGGACCTCGTCAAAGTGCAGGATCTGAGAGGACCCATGTCGACCATGACGCATCGCGCATGTTTGCTAGGGCGGCTACGAATTCCACAGCAGACTCTTTTTATGAGCTCGGACCAGCTTAGGAGTGTCTTGAGAATGTCCACACTATCCATTTACAGCTCCGACCAGAATGGGGATTCCACTCCAGGATTAGAAACGAGTCCAACGGAAGGACAGAGGCCCAAACCAGAGATGGGCACATTCATATTCATGAATATGAATATGAATAAAATTCACAGGGGGTGGATTTGTGAATATGAATATGAATAAATTCACAGGATAAGGATTTGTGAATATGAATATGAATAAAGTTATGAATATGAATATGAATTTCTTCGAATTCACAATTTTATTCATAAATTTCCTCAAATTCATAAAGAAATTTATGAATTTCGGGAAGATTCATAAGGGTTTTTTAATGAATTTGTTCCGTATTCAAACTTTGTCTCTGTAAATTTCCTCAAATTCATAAATTTTTTTATAAATTTGGGGAAATTCACAAATTTTTTCATGAATTTCGGGAAAAGTCATAAGAGTTTTTTAATGAATTCGTTCCGTATTCAAACTTTGTCTCTGTGAATTTCCTCAAATTCATAAATTTTTTTATGAATTCGGGGAATTTATTTAAAAAATTTATTATTCTTGGAATACCCCGAATTCATAAAAAAATTTATGAATTTGAGGAAATTCACAGAGACAAAGTTTGAATACGGAACGAATTCATTAAAAAACTCTTATGACTTTTCCCGAAATTCATAAATTTTTTTATGAATTCGGGGAAATTCATAGAAATTTTTGTGAATTTCCCCAAATTCATAAAAAAATTTATGAATTTGAGGAAATTTACAGAGACAAAGTTTGAATACGGAACAAATTCATTAAAAAACCCTTATGAATTTTCCCGAAATTCATAATTTTTTTTATAAATTTGAGGAAATTTATGAATAGAATTGTGAATTCGAAGAAATTCATATTCATATTCACAAATCCTTATCCTGTGAATTTATTCATATTCGGGTGATTCCACGAAAACTGGAAATTTTTGATGTCCAAATATGAGTGAAAAATGCTTTCTTTCTTTATAGATTTTTTTGATTAGGCTTACTTTGAAGGTGGTTCAGATGAAGTTTAGCAACGAATTCAATCATACAAGTGGTCCGTTTAGCAAGAATAGAAAATTTTGTAAATTCGTAAGATGAGGGAATGAGGTAGGTATGATAGAAGGAGGAAAACAAATAAAATGAGACGCCAGATTGATTTTGAATGTATAATAAATTGACTCTCGCGTACATTGCGTACACACGACTTTCTCAAAATAATGTGAGAGAATGATGTGACTACCTCTGTGACAGCCACATGATGTTGTCCTTACTCAACACGGTTCACTGTTAAAATCCATATTCTCTAAAAAGTTGAAGGTGAAGAGCAGGTGAAAATAACGATACATTGGATTTTGGCGAAAATCTACTTGGTTCATCGTCAGTAGTTGTTGAAGTTGGGAACTCCGAGAAAGGGACACGTGAGAGAATGAGGATATCGAACTTCAAATTTGAAATTTCATACCTAAGTTTTCAAGGAAAGGGATGAAACTTGATTCGAATTAAAGCTATCGTCTTCTCCCTTAAGCCCAAAAAAAATTTTTTTTGAAAAATCAAATAGGAGAGCCATTCTGTTTGAAAGACCTAAAATTTCCAGTTTTCGTGGAATCACCCATTCATATTCACAAATCCACCCCCTGTGAATTTTATTCATATTCATATTCATGAATATGAATGTGCCCATCTCTGGCCCAAACTACCAACAGATCGAGCCAGAGCATGAGACCAACAGAGCGAGCCAGACTGAGAGTCTGAGTTCCGACAAACATGGCTCATGTTACATGAGCCCAACCAACAGACCAAGTTGGTGAGATATGAGCCCAACTGAGTGCAATTCATTGACTTGGGCTTGCTGAAATGTTGAGACAAGTTCAAACCAATAGACATCGACCAAACCGAAATAATAAAAGGTTGAGACATGACTCATGAGACATGAGTGCAATTCATTGACTTGGGCTTGCTGAAATGTTGAGACAAGTTCAAACCAATAGACATCGACCAAACCGAAATAATAAAAGGTTGAGACATGACTCCAACAGAACATGAGCCAAACCAACCAACAGATCGAGCCAAAGCAATAGACTTCTAGCAACCATGCACTTCCAACGTTCACTTTCCACAAATTAAACTTTCAACGACAGCATAGCGAAGTAACACAACGAACTAACTAATTTGTCGGTAGGTTATGATACGATCACTGGATTAGTCAACCACAGTGAACCATGTCTACATTGTCTGAGTCCAAAGAGCAACGTTCATAACGTCCTGAATACCCTCGAGGTGCGGAATTCCAACCCTTGGGCTACCCTAGATCTCATTACAAGAGGTTGAAGGAGGACGGGGTACCCAGACGTATCTGGCAAGGGGTGGCTTATCGGAGTAGGTACTCCCTCCAGAAAGCCGGGAATGCGGTTGTTATGCTGCCTAGGACTCCGTCCCCTTGAAGCAAACATATAAATTAACCCTCTGGCGGTACAAGGTACCTACAGTCGGGTCGGATCCGACCCAATGGGGGTTTTTGGTCAAAATAATTGCACTACAAGCATTAAAAATGAATATCAACGTTTATTCACTAAAGCAGTCAATTTGGTAATACATTTCACCACCCAGAACAAGAATTTGTGAACAAATTAGGTACCAGAATGAACAAGAAGGGTAAGCATAGTTCAGCCGAGAGCGCTCTATCAGCGTTGGTATGATGGACGATTTTTTTCAAGTGTTTTTTGATTTATAAGAGCGAAAATAATTGTTCTTCGTTCGTAATTCCTCGAGCATTCCCTTTAGGTCTAGGCAAATGTGTAATCACATTCGAAGAAGGAGTTCTCGAAAACTTCGAGTGCAATGGCCTCTCAGCCCATATTGTTTCATCGCCCTTCCCCAATTCCAACTTGATATCATCTTCCGTACCTTCATCATCACTAATTTGCTCTTCTTTACCAGAATTTTCAGCCACCTCATTACAGTCAAAATCACTATCTTCAAGAATTTCGTCATCCGATTCAGAAACATTTTCTTCAAAAGTAGTGCCCCCCCCCCCCTCCTCGTCATCGTCGGAGTCGGCCTGTTGACGGAGTAATGCAAATACATCCTCCGGTTTACTGAATAACGGTGTCAGAGGCATTTTTGGGTCAGAACAGCAAAATAATAATAATTATAATAATAATTATTTCAATTATTGAAATATATCTATAGTAAAATCTGTAGCATCATTGGTACGGTCGGGTCGGATGCGACCCAAAACCAGAGAGCTCACAGAAAAACTAGGTTAGGAACTAGCTGATCAATCACCAATCTAAATCCTTCTATAAGTACGTGAAGTCCCACCTGGTAAAAGAAGAATTATATTCTCTGGAGGAATTTTTCAAGATCATATGGCCTGTGGTGAATTAGTATTAAATACTAACTCACAATCCCACCTAATAAAAACCGAGAAATGTCTGTCTGTTTGCCTTTTCACGCCTGAACGGAATGACCGATTCGCGTGCCGTTAATTGCGACCTGTTCCAAAAACCAGTGCGATGGTTATAGGCTACCTTGATTTTTCCTCCCTCATCCCCTTCATCGGTTTTCGGGTGCTCCTTCACAACGAAAGTTGTTTATCCCTGAGGTGTAACTAAGGAGGACTCAAAAGTGGAACGAAAGTTTTTGTCCGATTTCGTTCGTACCAGGCTCTCTGGAATGAGCTTTTCACGCTGATTCCAACGAGTACAAAACGATTTTTGGGCGATAACCCGTTCGCAAGTTATTCGAAGATCGTCGGTAGGCGGGTGCGAATATTTTTTGCGAGCCTTCGATTTGTTTAATAGGTACTGGGTAATTTCATTTTGAGTTGATGGGTTGCTATGGGCTGCATATAATTGGTGATAGACGGGAATTTGATAATTCACTACGAGAAACCAACAAGCGCTGTTACTGTGAAAAATTAAGTTGACGGGTTGCCACGGGTGCATCGTTGATAGGCCATGGGTTTGATGTTTCGTGCGAAGCACGGGTGTCCCAGCTAGTAAACAATAAAACTAAACAATAAAACTAAATAACTAACAATAAATTTTATTGTCTTGTGCACGGCCATTCATTGTTTTGTATATCTGCAGTCGAGTTAATGCAATTTTCTCTGTCATTCCCATTATTACAGTCATTATAAAAAATAATCGGCCCTATAACCAGTCAGCTTATTCTGTATGTTCTAACTTTTGACTTTTGCTCTGTCATTATTTGGCTTTGGCAAATAAGAATTCTTGCTTCTTGATTCTTCTCTTAGGTAGGTACACAAAATACACCCGCGTTCAATCGTGTCGCTACAGTTATAATTTTAGCCGGAAATGGAAACACTTTCTTTGTTCCTATCACGCAAATTGGCGGCTTGCATCGCTCCAAGTACGAAATGTCTTCTTAATGCCGGAAGGGATCAGTTTGAAAAATAACTTGAATAAATCAGCTTGCCAGAGTGAAACATATCACTCTTCCCCACCCTTCTCGACAAGGCTCGCACATGTCACCAAGACGATTACGTTCATCTAAATGTTCCCTTTTCCTCCCCCCAACACACGCGAGAAACGACATTACGTCCTTCGTCTTTGAAGGGATTACGTATAAATCTGCGGTATCACGACGGTTTTACATTAATAAGTAATTATTGAGCCTACTATAAGCGGCAAAGGGAGACCATATAGAAGGAAAAGGGACCCAAATTGTCGGGTATGGGGGACTTCACCCACCAAGATGGCCAACTACTTGTGCCAGCAGATGTTCACCGCGGTAATGACACTTGGAGTTGTTCATAGATCACATCCCTGGGGGGGGACACAGGTGCGCTCGTCTTTACACGTTATTAACTTAACTATCCCTTTACCAAACTATACTTCCCCAAATAGTGCCCTCGAAACTGCTTTAAATGACCTGCAATATGGCGTCACGTTAATAACCAATGCGGCACATGGCGAAAGGATTTTTACTTCTCAACGTGTTCAAAACTCGTCAACCTGGTTATTGACAAACTCTTATCAGTGGTGTACTTGATAATATTGTAAAACGGCGAGAGAACAATTACACAGTTCCACGACCAAACTTGAACTGATGTAATTTTAAAAACCACTTGAGAATGCCATATGGGTGGCAACTGTCCCATGGAGGCGCCCTGCTAACACTCGTCCCTCTTCAAAAGAAGAGGAACCTCCAACTTGAGGCTCCGAGGCCTCCACCTATCGCGCTCGGTGAGGTTGCACCCTTTGATGAAGGCCCGTCTTCGTTCGGGTCCTCACTCGCCGTCTGCGGTGTCATAATCTCTCCTGTCCACTGGATCATTCTCTCAAGCCACCAACCTCTTCTCGTCTGGTATGAGTCTTCTGTGTCCATCCCGTTCACGTCGTTCTCGTTCATCTTCGGCTGCGACCTCGTCATGTTCCAGGCCCTGCAAAAACGAAAAAAATCGTGCGTTGGCGTCTGGAGCTCACTTGCTATTCATTTGACATATTCTTTCGCACAAGGCAGCAGATGCTTATTCTCAGAAAAAGCGAACGATATTACATCAAGCAACTCGACGCTATCTGAGCTCGAAGCCTTACGTAGCTCTGCCATCCAGGCGTCCAAAGGATGCTACATTGGATCCGAAGCAAGAACCTAGCCTTTTCTATCGATGAAATACGCTGCGTAACATCGTCGTGTTCTACTTGCGTCAAACTGAAGCTTTCCATCGCTTTCAGGGTTGTCTCGTGAAAGCCCGCAAAGTTTGAACGCCTCAACATCAACTTCACAGGGCCACTCCCAGGAACGTCGTCAGGCATGCGATATCTGCTGGCAGTTGTCGTTGGGTACTCACGCTCTGATATACTCCTGTTCTGATATGTCCACTCCGACAGCCATCAAGCACTTGCACGAGCTATTCAGGGTGTTATCACGAACGGTCCCGTTCGGGGAGAAAGTGTCTTTTGGTTGTTGACAAAATGTACGAACGGCTGTGAGCGAAGGGCAATGTACGAACGGTCCGGCTGCGAGCTCAGATAAAAATGAGTAATATGTAATATGATAGGTTTTCAACATGGGTAATTCAAGCACCAACCCAACAGGCGATAAAGTATGCAGAATACGTACATGACACCTACATTGGCGATTCAGCTAAGTTCCCTCCAGAAATGTGGGCGAGCAGGGTGAGCGATTGCACCGTTAGCACCAGCAATGTCTGTGAATCCTTCCTTGCAGCTTTTAAGACCAACTTCATTGGAATTCATCCCAATATATTAGAGAGTTCCTAAAGAAACATCCGAGATACGTCGACCGTTAGTTTTTATTGCCGTAAGGGATTTGTCTAGGGAGAATCAAAGAAAAGCTAACTTCACATAAGACCGTAACAGAGATACGGTCTTATCAAAAGTCACGCTAAATTTAAAGTGCCGCTATTTACGTTCTATTGCTCGAAATTAACGGCGATATCCTTAAGACCGTAAGCTTATTGCCGTAACTTTACGGCAATAACGTTCGACGTTAGGCATAAGGACGTAAGTTATCACCGTTGTTTCTGCGCATGCGCGAAATCTCGAGTTACGTCGACCGTAACTCATCACCGTTAGGCAAAAAGTGGCTTTAGGAACTCTCTATTTTTATTTTTTGATGCTTTAGTTGGGTACCAAGTGGACGTGTACGTCAAAATTAATACTTCGGATGGGAACTATAGGCGGAAGAGATCGGTCCAAAAAAATAAGTGGCTGGAAGACTTAATTGCCAAATATGACAGGGGGGAATTACCGTTGACCCGATTTGTCCAAATTGTGGCAATCAAATATCAACCGCCATGTTGCATAAGATAAGTTTAGTTATGTTTTTGACGTGAATTCTCGTCAATTTCTACTTGCTGACGACTGTTGAGAAAACAATATATATTTTAACAACAATTTAGTTGTCACTTGCACTCATCACCTCCCCAGAGGACGGGACCGTTCGTACGTAGCTGCATTTGGAGCACCGGACCGTTCGTACATAGAGGGAATTAGTGGACCGGACCATTCGTACATATCAAACTTCCGTCGGGACCGTTTGTACATGCGCCCGCTATTCACGAACATTTGGGCTCCCAGCTTACATCCATTCGGATCCAGCCGCCAATTTCATGTCTTCCGAGCTTTCATGTATCTACACTTACGGGAGGTTGCAACCAGTCGTACAACAACCCCCAAGGGAACGGACAGATAGAACTGTTCAACGGTTACATGGGTAATGGTCAAACTCGCGTTAGACTCCAACTGCACGCAATAGGTACGTTCGCTGCTCTTCACTGCAACCAATTCGACCCCTCACGAAAGGATGTTTTCCTTCAACCGGCGCTCTTCAAATGGAGGCTCACTGCCATCATGGCTGACAGCACCAGGAAGTTTCCTCATGAGGAAGCACAATCGAGCAACCAAGTACATGCCGGCCGTCAAAGAAGTTGAGCTCAACTATACGCTTTGGTTCGGCTACCTGATGGAAGGGAAGAAATCGTGTCCCTGAGATACCTCGCGCCGTACGGAGATACGGAGTGTGTTCCAACACTTGAAGAGAATCCTCCAATGACTCCTGACAATGAAAATCCCTTGACAGTTGGCACGGGCTCAACGCTACCTTTTCCAATCCCTGAAGGGTCCCAGCTAGAGCATTCGCTAGGGTCACCAATGCCGGGCAGCAGCTCGAATCTCAGGAGAAGTTCGAGAATCAAGTCACCACCTGGCCTCTTAATTGACTACGTTCTATTTTAATGGCAGGGGAGAATGTGGTGATCCTTTCTAGTGTGTTTTAGGGTATATGACATATCGACACCTGCACGGCAAAAGGGGGCCAAACTGCATTTTTGGTTCAAAGGGCCAAACTGAAACCGGCTCAAGGTCGAATTTCCTAAGGGCCAAACTGAAAACGTGTTTAGGGCCAATCTGAAAATACCAACGTTGATCAAAGGGCCAATCTGCAGAAATCACGGAAAGATAGCAAGCTCAAGACCTTTCTTTGGTCACTGTTTCAAACATGAAAGCGTTGCAAAGACGAGGAATAGCGACATAACAACATGGACAAAAAACAAAAGCAAGGAAATTGTTCAAAAATGAAGGATTGGAATACACTAAGGGGAATTTATACCAGCAAGAGCGGTTAAGCCTGGATGTGGTGCAAAGTGCAAAAAACAGTGCTGTTCGCAGTTCCCTGAAGAAGACAGACGACTTGTGACCTATCACTTCTGGAAATTGGCACCTGTTAAAAAAAACAACTTCGTGCTGAAGCACATTAAAAAAACGCTGCAAATTTTACACAAGGGTTTATTATTCTTTGATATAGGATACTTGTACGAAAATTATTTCTGTCAATAGAAAAACTTTTTTTTCAACTATTTTTCATTTTCTACTCGAAAAATATTTAACCTCCTGGGATCCTTCAAAAATCCCATTTTTAGCCCCATGAAAGCCCTATAGATCGCCCCAGTGAAATCGGATCGTTCCGGGACCCCCGAAAATGGATTGTACGCCCAAAAATACCTCGAAATCGACACCTATAGGTAGTTATAACTCGATCCCATAGCTAAAAGCCTTCAAAAAAACCCTCCCATAGCCCCATTTTAGCCCCATAGCGCCCCACGGGTTAGGGCGATCGGACTGAAAACCTTGCGGGTACAACTAGATGGTAAACCAAGTATTTTGTCAAAATTTCAGATTTAAAAAAAAAAAAAAATCCTACTGCCCAAAACGCCCCGGACGGCGGACGGCGGACGGACATTTCGGATTTTTAATGTAGACCTCTTGAAACGGATAATGTCAAATTTTGAGGCCGATCGGAGTCGACGACCCCCTTCACGAAAACATAGGTGTATTATTCCAAGAATAATAAACCAAAAACCATTGATGAACTAACAAAATTTGTATTTTTTATCGTAAAATTTCAAAAAACGCAACACTTAGAAAAGAAATGGATCACATCAAGTCTAGTCCTGATAATTACCTGATAATTAATTTTTTATTCAATAACATCCTCTTCATCAGTCTCGATGAAGATGCCGTTTTCATCTGGAAATATTCTGCGTGGAAGTGCTCAGTTATTGCTCCTTTGGCACATAAATTTGTCAGATCTCAGTGCTTCAACACGGATTGGAAGGTCATTTGCATAGAGCTGTTTAGGTTGATGAGTTTGCGCACTTCTACGGCAACAAGCCCATCTTCCTACCAAGAGGCAATTCGATAGTGTGCCGCCAGTTTTTCATTGCGACCTTGGATGTTGGTTCCAGGGTACGATTGCCAATTTTACTGGAAAAATATGTAGAAGTGCGCAAACTCATCAACCTAAACAGCTCTATGCAAATGACCTTCCAATCCCAGTGTTGAAGCACTGAGATCTGACAAATTTATGTGCCAAAGGAGCAATACCTGAGCACTTCCACGCAGAATATTAAATATTCTGCGTGGAAATTTTCCAGATGAAAACGGCACCTTCATCGAGACTGATGAAGAGGATGTTATTGAATAAAAAATTAATTATCAGGTAATTATCAGGACTAGACTTGATGTGATCCATTTCTTTTCTAAGTGTTGCGTTTTTTGAAATTTTACGATAAAAAATACAAATTTGGTTAGTTCATCAATTGTTTTTGGTTTATTATTCTTGGAATAATACACCTATGTTTTCGTGAAGGGGGTCGTCGACTCCGATCGGCCTCAAAATTTGACATTATCCGTTTCAAGAGGTCTACATTAAAAATCCGAAATGTCCGTCCGCCGTCCGGGGCGTTTTGGGCAGTAGGATTTTTTTTTTTTTTTTTTTTTTTAAATCTGAAATTTTGACAAAATACTTGGTTTACCATCTAGTTGTGCCCGCAAGGTTTTCAGTCCGATCGCCCTAACCCGTGGGGCGCTATGGGGCTAAAATGGGGCTATGGGAGGGTTTTTTTGAAGGCTTTTAGCTATGGGATCGAGTTAGGTGTCGATTTCGAGGTATTTTTGGACGTAGAATCCATTTTTGGGGGTCCCGGAACGATCCGATTTCACTGTGGCGATCTACAGGGCTTTCATGGGGCTAAACATGGGATTTTTGAAGGATCCCAGGAAGTTAAATATTTTTCAAGTAAAAAATAAAGAATTTTTGAAAAAAAAAAAAATTTTGAAGAAAAAATCTCCAACAAAATTTTTTTACATTTTTTTTCGTCGACAGAATTAAATTTCTGTACGAGTAAACTATATCAAAGAATAATAAACCCAGTGTAAAATTTGCAGCGTTTTTTTGCGAGTCTTCCCTCTGTCTTCCTACCAAACAAGTAAAATTAGTCTTTTGAATTCAGCTAAAAGAGGGAGAATCCGAAAGTAATGGCTCACCACAATTACACAGCTCATCACTCCTCTATTGTTCCATTACAGCAATAAAATGATTACTATTACCGATTTCAGACAGAGAAATAATTTATAAATTGAAATGGAATCAGCAGATTGGCCCTTTAAGTTTTTGTGAGGTATGTGAGAGCGAATGTATATGAAGGGCCAAACTGGTAGATTGGCCCTTTGATCTTCGTGACTCTCAAGGTCAAATCAAGCTTAAAGGGCCAATCTGCTTCGTCTTGCAGATTTTACTTTTAGTTTAATTTCCGCATTGCGGAAACTTTGAAAACTGATTGGAAATTAATTCTACATAGATTTTCCGACTAGTTGCAAAAAAAATCGTGTTGTTATCACACATATGGGCTTTGGTACAGCGAATAGCGTTTTAGAAATAGTGTTTCAAATGCAGTTTGGCCCTTTTGCCGTGCAGGTGTCGATATACACATTGTGTTTCCAAGACTCTCAGTATTGAGCGTTCCTCTAAATTTCTTTATTCTATTCGTGCTTTAGATTTTGGCTAATAAAACCTTAACCAGAAAAGGTTCTATCATTTCCAACCCAAAAGGAGTGATGAGGGTAAATTACGTTTCAACTTTTTGTTTTGTTGGAGAAGGTTTACATAATTTTAATTGACCACTAACCTCATCTGAAGAGAACCTCAAATTTAAAATGATCGTTCTTATCGTGAACAGCTGAGGTCGAAAGTATGCCGCAGAAGGGCTCCAAAAGGTTTACCCTCCTGAAACGGCTTGCTGCCGGCCCTCCGTGAAAACGTATTCTACTTTAAAATTGAACGTGAATCAAATAATACTGACGAATTACTCGTGTGTTTCAGAGGGAAGTAAATGCCCTGCGCCCGGTTGTAATGGGGAAGGACACGTCACTGGGCTGTATTCACACCATAGAAGGTGAGTTTTTAACAAACATTTAATTGCCATTAAAAAAAGAAAAAAATTATCTCCCAAGTCGTTACCTTAAATCCTGCTAAAATTTAAACCACTAAAGCCTAAATTAAATAAATTAATATTTTAGGCTCTACAATCGTTCAGAGTTGACCAAGTTTGGTAGAGTTTTTTACGAACATTTAACTGCTAACTATAAAAAATATAAAATAATTAATACCACAAGTCAACACCTTAAATCCTGGTAGAATCGAGACCACTAAAGCCTAAATTAACTTTGAAGAACTATTTTAATTTTATGCTCTATGATGGTCACATTCATTACGTTAAGCCATATAATATTCAACCTAACTTTTAATTTCGAAAAATTATATTACTCCTATTGGATTTGTAAGAAATAGGTTAAATTTTTGGTTTGAAATACTGTAATTTTATCGCCTACTACTTCTATAAACTTACCCGATTTTTACTTCACTTGCTACCCCAATGAAATACCTACATCGAAATAACGGGAAATGTGTTTGGTTCATGCAGTCTATCAGGATGTCCTCGAAAAGACAAAGTCACCCCGGAAAGTAAGTGTTTGCTTTAGACAGGAAATTGTCTGTGACTGCGGCTCAATAATGATATTTCGTAAACACCTCAAATATTCTCAAATTTCAAAATTGGATGGCAATGTAATGGATAATATCACTGCTCAACGCTGAAAATGATTTGAGCTCAATCATAGTAATTTCCAAAGTATTTTATCATTTGTTGGTGGTCCCGAAAAGGAGAATCGGACTAAAAATGACAAGGCGCCGGTTTGGAAGAACGTAAGAGAGCAACTAGCTAATTCAAGAAATTTGATTGATGCTGAACGAGCTGGCGTGGGACAGGCCTTTATGTAGTCAGTCAATCCCCACTACGGGGCTCACCCCTCTGAGGGTTCTCACCAGCAGAGAGGGTTGAGTCTCGTTGGTGGGGGATCCCTGGGGAAAACCCCCATGGTTTCCACCCGCTTTGAGAGACTTCGCGCGGTACCTATGTCTGCTCCTTTTCACTTGCTTATTTGGTTTATTTCATCTTTAGTTATTATCATTAATTACACAACTCTGCATTTTGGAAGTTTTTGATCGTTGTTTTGAGTCTAGTAGGTGATTCTCAAAGGATTTTTAATGCTGAATACGAATATCAGCTCAGTTTTCCCCAATCACGTTCAGATTTTTCGCCAAAGTAAAATAAAAAGAGACTCACTTTGGTACCCACATCGTACCTACCGTTCCGTGGACTGAAAATTTATAGAAGGAGAAGGTTTTTCGCAATCAACTTCACTCATTTGTTATAAATTGTTGTTACTATAGATAGTAGACCTCTGGTCAGAGGTCTCCATGTACATGCAACTACATCATTTCCTAATAATAACGAAGTCAGCCATCGTATAATACCAATAAATGGTGTGTCATCTTCCTTGATAACGCTATTCCATCTTTTTGATACCCTGATGAAATCTTTCCCCGTGTTCCTCGCTGTAGTCATCCAAGTTTTCTGAGTGCGAGTGGAGATTTACTCTCGTGTTACAACCCAGTCTTTGAAATGCTGTGAGCATCTTGCCCATCAGTTCCTTGTTTTTACCGAGAGATCTTTGTTGTTACCCAAGAAGGCTTCTGCAAGGTCAGTTACTGACTTGAAACTCGCCCAAGCATTTTTTTTCAAGAGTGGGCATGCGTTCTTCAAACTGGGGATCTTTCATGAGTTTGCGTATTTGTGGGCCCACAAAAATGCCTGCATTTATTTTCTAGAACGTGATCACCCCAAAGCAGTCATTTTCCCGGTCCAGTTTGGTAACAAATTGTTTCATCAAACCAAGCTTACTAAGGTAATGTGCAGTGGTGGAGCAAAACTTTGATCCAACATCTCATTTGTTCAACTTGGACCTATGTGTGTCGCACCTGTGCGACACACATATGAGGAGCCCACGGTTCGTCCTGATCGCCTAGCTTCATCTCAAAACAAGCGTGGTAGGCTTTCATCACAAAAGGAGTAATCACCTGTTTCTGTTTTTCGGTCACAACAGATGAAGCAAAACCTTGGGATTGTTCACGCACTTATGCCTCAGGCGCTAGAAAACGTACTCATCTCCATTACGAAAGTCAAGAGAACTAGATAAAATTGATTGAGCAAAGGCCACCTAGGAAGAAGGAAAAGTAAAGAACAGGATAGAGCCTGTGAATCACAGAACCACCGCCATGGCTCAGGGTTGCCATTTGTTTCTACCCAAGAAAAATATCTCTCTGCAGAACCTTAATTTGAGAATTGTGAGAGAACTAGACGTGATAGCGATAAAACTCCAATGGATTCGAATTCAGCGCTGAAAAACCATAGAGAATCACCTATCCGTTCTCAAACAACGAAAATCATGCAGAGTTGTGTTATGTGGGGGCACCACAAACCCATGTATAATAACCAACAGCTCATTTCATTGTCATAAAATATTTTTTGTTGAGCAGTGTATTCAGTACGATTATGAATGGGGTAATTATTTAAAATATGAATATACAACCGTTACTGAGCCGTAAGTTATGCTACGTGTTGGACCCCAATGCTGTTGTTTTGTGTGTTGTTGTCCGTGCATGCGTGTGAGCGTGAGCGTGTCGGGGGAGCCCGCTTTGGTCGCCCACTCAGGTCCGACGTGCATGAGCCAAAAATGGGACAGGAGAGGGACAGGCCAGAGTCGGCTCCTCTACTCCTCACCTATTTAAGGAAAAAAAAAAAAAAAAAAAAAAATTCTCCCTGTAATACCTGGTCCTCTCTGGTGTCCCAGTTCTGGCCATGCACGAGACCATACTCAAGTGTCCCACGCCTGGTTGCAACGGCCGTGGTCACGTGTCGTCCAATAGGAACACGCATAGGAGCCTGAGCGGGTGTCCCGTAGCCGCCGCGAACAAGCAAGCAAATCGCGAAGCCAGACACAAAGCACAGCATGCAAGTATGTTTCCCGTACAAACTTGAGCTTCAAGTCAGTGGCGAAAATGAGTTGAGTACTGCCGAAAGGCGATCGAAAAATGTTCAAAATAGTCCGAATGGAGCAAACGCATCCGCACAACTTGCGAGTCTTCCGTATTGCCTTGTGGTATTGTTCTGCCCTCCGTGCGTACGCAAAGCTCGTTTACCACGCCACTGACCTCATCCAAACATTATTTTATGTCGTTTTTGAAGTTTTTGGTGATTTTGCAGTGAATCCAGAGTGTAACAGCCTGGTGGTTGGTTTCACCAAGCCTTCGATGACGACTATGTCCCCACCTGTCGACATCAAACCCTGTTATTATCCGACGCCTGGAGACCTCCCGCGACCAGACTACGCCGCGCCGACTTTTTACAAACAACCGACCGTCAAACCGACGAAAATCCTTCACCAAGAAGACACCGACAAAGGAGGGAAATTGAAGAGCGAGTGTTGTTCGAAACCGGAGAGTTCGCCGCCTTCGAGACAGTACGAAAATTACATGAGTCACGATTCGAACTCTTCATCCAGCATGGACACTATGGGAGGTTCGCACATGAACAATTCTCACCTGCCGGTTCCGCCGCCTCCGGTACCGCCTCACATGCCGCCGCCACCGTACGGGCCCAACGTCCTGGAAGACTCTCGGGTGCAGAGAAGCTACGACGAAGAACTCTACCGAGGGTAAAAACTGTTCTTAAAATAGTAAAATATTCATCAAAGATATCTTTGATCACCAACTAATGGGAAGCCTCCGGTCATTGACAGTGGTGATGGGCGGTACCTACTAGTGAATAGGTACTCGATAAGTTATCGACGATAACAGTACTCGATACTTGTACTCGAAACAAAATTTGGTATTTAATACCAGTACTCGTATCAAATCAGAATATTCTATTCCAAGAGTACTTGGTATCAAAGGAAAATACTCGAATATTCATATCGATAAGAATCACCCATCACTACAAGCAGACCCATCGTCCATTATACCAAGATTCTACTCATGACGGACACAAATACCCACTTCTGGTTTATTATTCTTGGAATAATACACCTATGTTTTCGCGACGGGGGTCGACGACTCCGATCGGCCTCAAAATTTGACATTATCCATTTCAAGTGGTCTAGATTCCAAAACCGAAATGTCCGTCCGCCGTCCAGGCCGTTTTGGGCAGTAGGCATTTTTTTTTAAATCTGAAATTTTGATAAAATACTTGGTTTACCATCTAGTTGTGCCCGCAAGGTTTTCAGTCCGATCGCCCAAACCCGTGGGGCGCTATGGGGCTATAATGGGGCTACGGGAGGGGTTTTTTGAAGGCTTTTAGCTATGGGATCGAGTTAGGTGTCGTTTTCGAAGTATTTTTGGACGTAGAATCCATTTTTTGGGGTCCCAGAACGATCCGATTTCACTGTGGCGATCTATAGGGCTTTCATGGGGCTAAAAATGGGATTTTTGAAGGATCCCAGGAGGTTAAATATTTTTCGAGTAAAAAATACAGAATTTTTGAAAAAACACATTTTTGAACAAAAAATTCCCAAAAAAAAATTTTTTGAGATAAAAATAAAAAATAAAATTTTTTTTAAAATTTTTTCATCGACAGAATCAAATTTCTGCACAAGTAACGTACCTATATCAAAGAATAATAAACCCTTGTGTAAAATTTGCAGCGTTTTTTTACAATAAAAATGGCAAAAAAAAGAAAATTAAAAATTCATTCAATTAAAAATTAAAATTCCGTGCAATTATCCGTTTAAATTAAAAATTCATCCAAAAATTAAAAATCAAAATCCAATAAAATTTAAAAATCTATACCACTAATTCTGACTGTCTCTGTATGTATGTCACAAGCCTTCTCCTCCGAAACCGTAAGTGATAAAAATACGACGATTTTTTTTTCTACCGTTTCGGGATCCCTCGCATTTCCTTCTGGGTGGGTTGAGATCCCCTCAAAATGCGCGCAAACCGGCGCATTTGCGCCCAACGTTCCTATTTCAACTGTATGCTCCTACTTTTTATGTTGGATTTGGATTATCTGGCCAATTTTGCTTTCGATAAGCACATTTCGCGCAATTTTTCACGAGCGCAAATCTGTGCAACTCAGCCTATCTTTGTTGTTTATTTATAGTTCGAAGAGTCGGCGTTTCCTCTGTATCCTAACTAGCGATCCAAATTTTAATACTAAATTTCAAACGAACGAATTTCGACTACCTATCGGCAGTTTTTGACGGCGAGAGAAGTGAAAACGACTTTTAAGCCGCATTTACACGAGGCCAGTAGGCGGTCCAGCTGACTGGCGCCAGTAACTGGCTTCATGTAAACACTACTGGCGTCCAGTGAGTCACGCCAGCTCAGGACTTTTGAAGGTGGGGGCAACTGGACTGGCCCGAAACCTACTCCTGAGGGCAGTCGACTGGCGCGACTTTTTTCCACTGGACTGGCATGGCACGGGACGCCAGTGCAGTTTACACGAGGCCAGTCAGCTGGACTGCCTACTGGCCTCGTGTAAATGCGGCATTAGGGATCGTCAGTTGGCGCGCGGGATCGGGCGTGCGGCTGTTCTTTCATAAACACAATGGGAGCTGGCCCCGCATGGGGTGGGTGAGGTCTGTGAAGGTCTCCCAACACGGGCGAGACATTTTCCAACAATCGGTTTTCAAGTATTTTCAACACCCCTCGGATTAGAATTTCGAAAGATGGGGAGGTTTTTACGCAATAATTGCGTAAAATATAAATATAAAAATTATTTTTATAAATCATCACTTGACCTATCATTCAAATGGGCGAGCGAAGCCCCCCCCCCCCCCCACGGTCTGATAAAATGGTCGGCCGAGCGAAGCGAGGCCCCCTGTTCGAGTGCTAGTAAAATTAAAATTAAAAATCAATTCCATTAAAAGTCCATACCTACAAAAATTAAACTTATAATTAAAAATCCGTTCTAGTATTACAAAATTACAACAATTGAAAATACATTTAAAAAAATTACCGCTAAATAACAAAATTATTGGTCATGCTATTAGGAAAATATGCAATAGAACGGGATCATCATCTTATCGTAACCACATAACACTTGAATGTTACTGTTATCATGTTATTGTCATATAGGTACTCGTCGACGGGATATTCGGAGATGAGCAGAGGGTATGAGGTGACAGGACACAGGCCGTACGATCCTGGCACCGGTTACGAGCGCTATGAATGCACGCAGAGGTACCCCGGCACCGAGTACGCGGATCAAGCGCAGTACGAACAACACATGCAGATGATGATGAAGCAAGAGCAAGCCGAGTCTGAGCACAATGAGCAGCAACCAATATATCCCAGGTGAGGCAAAATGTCGACAAGATCTAAAACTCATGTTAAGTTCGCCGCCATTTGGCCCACTGTGAGACGTCTCGTGTTAAGGCCCAGAGAGCAAATACCATCACCCCCTCCATTTTCTCCACTACTCCTGCTGGCGTAATTGGAGATATGACACGGGCACACATACCACAAACAAAATTATACACCTGTGTTTAATCGTGTCCCAACACGCGGCTATATATATTTTTTTCTTCTACAAATCCTCAGGCCAATGTACCAGTACGAGGCGGCAGCGGCTGCAGCAGCAGCTAACGGTGGAACAGTTCCAGCCGGGTTCTCTCCAGCCGGCTCTGCGATAAATTTGTCCGTCAAGTGCATGCCAGCTGGACTCAAACCTGTAGAACCCAGTTCCCCTGCGGGAGGCTCCGTCATGGACTTGTCCACGTCCAGCGTCACATCGACCAGCCCTCAGGTAATGAACGCCGTCACTGTTTCAACCCTCAAACTGATACCGAGTCAACAATTTCAAGTAAATTCGTCATTTTCAACTACAGACTGGTGGTTACGGTGGTAATAGCCTGAGTCCTCACGGGTACAACGGTTCACGGGGGTCACCGCAGGCTGCCACCAGCCCCCACGTTACCGCCAGCCCTCAGGTGCCCACAAGCCCTCAGGGCCAGACGTTGGATCTATCCGTAAATAGGTGAGATACCTCGATATTATTCTTTTAATGAAATCTATCCAAGTGCAGAGTTGGGCACATTTTTTATTTATAAATAAGGTTGCGAATTAATTCACATCATGATTTGTTTGTGAATGTGAATTGATTCATACTTCACTTGTTTGTAAATATTTGAATTAATTCACATACACAACCTTTTCTGTAAATTAAATGAAATTCACAAAAAATGTAGATAATTAAAAAAAACCTGCGATTTTTTTCTAAATTCACAAACAATGCATGGTTTTAACTAATTCACAACCTTAAATAAGTGTTTATAGTCCGTTCACCGAGATTGGAGAGCAGGTGTCAGGTGTAGGCCTACTAAGCCACCAATGTCGTCGGATTGCCTACCTGATGGTCCGGGCCACGCTCTTCTTGTCACTCGCATTCCCCATTACTCATATCACGTTATCAACCATCAAAGTGTTTTCTTGTCAAGTTTGTATCTAGTGGCATATATAAACCTATATGGTTTACATATGCATCTCTTTACTTTTTTCATTCCTCAATGGTCAATCAACAGGATCTCCTCCCTTCCAACCGTAGGTATGCAACCCTCATGGCACAGGTGATATGCGTTATAGCTTTCTTTATTTACAACGTACCATGGAGGAATAGAGGTCTAGAAATAGAGCTCTATTCCTCCATGATAACGTACCTAGCTCTCCGGTCTCGGTGAACGGACAATAGTTGCAGAACCCGCCATCTCCAAAACGGAAACGTTTTCAGGAAAGCCGATTTTCCTTCACGCCGAGGGAAAATGAAAACCCTCGTTGGTTATGTGAAACTAAGACAGTAGATACTAAAGTCCCAAAAGAGAATATCGGCGGACCTGCAGGTAGGGGGTAATTGGATTCATTGGATTTCGCCACTTTTGCAACAAACCAGAGCGAACTTTATTCAAATGGCGGGGTTTTAGTCGTGAAAAAGTCATCAAAAATGTCCTAAACAACACTAAATTTCATTAAACCGTATTGTTAAACCTTGAAAATTCAAATGAACTCTTTACACCAAAATAATTTTACACTTTCAAAATTTGAATGGCATTTAATGCTTAACTCTTAACCCTTAAGGGGGCAATGCAACTTGGCGGTTCAAAAAAAAAAAAAAAAAAAAAAAAAACAGAAAAAAGAAAATCGATTTTTTCAAGTTTTCCAAGTTGCATTGCCCCCTTAAACTCTTTCAAAAACGACTTATTAACCCTAAAACCCCTGAAAAAGTCTTTAAAATACGCTGCAAATTTTACACAAGGGTTTATTATTCTTTGATATAGGTTACTTGTGCAGAAATTTAATTCTGTCAATGAAGAAAAAAAAAAAAAAAAATTTATATTTAAAAAAAATTTTTTTTTTGGATTTTTGGTTTCAAAAATTTTTTGTTCAAAAATTCTTCATTTTTTACTCGAAAAATATTAAACCTCCTGGGATCCTTCAAAAATCCCATTTTTAGCCCAATGAAAGCCCTTTAGATAGCCACAGTGAAATCTGATCGTTCCGGGACCCCCAAAAATGGATTCTACGTCCAAAAATACTTCGAAAACGACACCTAACTCGATCCCATAGCTAAAAGCCTTCAAAAAACCCCTCCCATAGCCCCATAGCGCCCCACGGGTTTGGGCGATCGGACTGAAAACAATGCGGGCACAACTAGATGGTAAACCGAGTATTTTGTCAAAATTTCAGATTTTTAAAAAAGAATTCCTACTGCCCAAAACGGCCCGGACGGCGGACGTACATTTCGGATTTAGAATGTAGACCTCTTGAAACGGATAATGTCAAATTTTGAGGCCGATCGGAGTCGTCGACCCCCGTCGCGAAAACATAGGTGTATTATTCCAAGAATAATAAACCAAAACTACTTAAATCCCTTAAAAAACGACTTGAATCCCCTTAAACCCCTTTAAAAACCCCTAAAACGACATTGAAAACCCTTGAACCGCCAAAACTCTTAACCCCCTTAAAATCCCTTTAACTCCTTGAATAACCCCCTTAGAAACTCTCAAACCCCAAACGACATAAGTTTAAGAGTGTTGACCCAAAACCGAAACACACCGTCAGACTCCTGAAACCCCTAAATCCTTAAAAACGACGTAAGAACCCTCTTAAAAATCGACTTGCAGGCATCTCTTCTTCAAGCTTCTCCATATTATTATTGAATTTCATAGAAATCGCAGTCACATGCAACAAACAATGCCATCAACAGAACCGCAGGGTCAGATTATCTCGTGAACCGCTGAGCCGGAACACGCTATCTGGGCGGGCGTGGTGGTGGCCGGTTTTGAAAAACACAGAAAAATGGATTTGGACGATTTGGTCTGCCAATCTGCGATCTGGTTTTGCAACCAGACGATTTATAAATTTTATAAATACCAATGTGCCCAACTCTGTCCAAGTGTACTTCGCTCGGAGTTCAATCCAAGAATGCCGACGATGAAATTTGACAAGACCTTCCACCGTAATTTCTTATAATAGCATGAACTGACTGTGGTTTTAAACCTGCACTGCACTCACCTGTATGATTCACTTGATTGAGCACGTGAAGCACCAAAGTTTTCTCATCTCGGGAACTGGAATCTCTCCCCATTTTGACTCGACGCTTTTATGTGTTGCTTGTTACTTAGATGGTGCGTTTTTAGGGGCGGAGGTCGTGTCTTTCCTTATTCGAGAGAATCCACGCCAGACTCCAGCCACCCGCATTACATCGACACCTACAGGGACGTGAACGGTATGTTGAATATAACTGACAAGTAGTGTGGCGTTTTGGTGAAAAACGCAGACAAATCATGAGCTGAAGAGAAAAGGCGACTGCAGGCAATCAGAGTACACGAGAACAACTATTTTCCGTAGGTTATTCAAGTATGAGCCCCCACGCCAGCTACATCAGTGGAGCCGAATATGGTACGAACGGCGTGGGATACACAGGATATCCTGGACCTACCGGCTATTCATGCGGATATCCTACAGCGGGATACCCAGGAGCAGGAGGTCCCGGAGGCTACGGTCCTGGCGCCTGTTACACGATGGCGCCGCCTCAACAGGACAAGACCCCGACCCACAATAAGGACCAGAGGTGAGTGGGACATGTCACAGAGATATTGAAGGTACCTGCGAGGTTACATACCAGCACAAACGATTTCATACGACTCACAGTGACTGCACTCGACTCTACCTCTCAAACATCCCCAGTTCGACCTGTCCGTGGATAAGAGTACATAACTTATGAATGACGTTAGTTGATTTCTCAACTTCCAAAAGAGCCTCTGTTAAAGAGGTGGGCGACAGTACATCAGAGTCTCATGCAGCGCCTGGGTTGTCGCGGACCCAGCGATACTGGTGGCCACTTGAGGCCACTTGTGCAACAAAACCCCAATGAACAGAATTAGGAATGGAAATGCACCCGAATTTCGGGTTAAATCATCCTGTACCATGTTGTTAGAAGTCAAAAATGGAAAAATACATCATTTTTGTGACAAAAAGTCTTTCACGTAGTTTATAATCATCTTAAGTTGTTCTGGCCGATTCAAAAACGGATGTAGGTGACGTCACAACAATTTCGTCAAATTCGTTCGAACTCGCAGTTTGTGTTTTAACCCCATTTTCAGTATTATTTGGACGCCTTCTATCGATTAAAAAAAAATCCAGACACGTTTCCATTTCTAATAATTAGACAATTATTGTCAAGTGTTTTTCCTTTTCACTCTCAATATTTGGAGGAAATTAAGAACGGAGGATACCGTTGGAACTGTCTCCATTTCCCTGAGGTGTTTTGATTAATTTGAAAGTTGGTAGTATGTGCCACATAAGTAGGTTGGTAGTATGTGCCTACTATGTGGTTCGTTTGAAAATGGACGGTGAGTAGAAACATCCGATCTTAGGTGAATAAGTAGGTGGGGTAATGGCTCTTAAAGTTGGTGTTAGTGTACCTAAATTGCGACCACATGGGCACATTTGGCTTTCTCAAAAGTATTTTTCAGTCAGTCTAGACAAAGAATTAAGTTTGAAGAACGGCGTAGAATATGTTTTTTACCAAGCGAAATAAGGACTTAACCCCCTCTAAGGAGAATAAAAACGGTGCAAATTTTACACGAATGTTTCTTAGGTATTCTTTGTTATGGGTTAAGTAATTGTATAAAAACTAATGCTATGTCATTAGGAAAGTATTTTTGAAAAAATTAAAAAACAAAATTGTACACCGTTGGACACCGTGGGACCTTGAAAATGGATTATTCGTCAAAAATTACTCGAAAACGATACCTTCACCTTGACCTCCTGGGATCCTTAAAAAATCCCATTTGTAGGCTCCACGAAAGCTCTATCTACCCACAGTGAAATCGGATCGTTTTAGGTCCCCGCAAAATTGTATTCTACGTTCAAAAAGATTTGGAAAACGACACCCAACTCGACCCCATAGCCGAAACCCTTCAAAAACCCCTCCCGTAGCCCCATAGCACCCCACTGCACAGTGGGCCATTTCCCGAAAATCCCGATCAAAATTATTTAGGGCTTGGAAAGTATTGGTTAGGCATTGTATATGAGTATTATATGATTAAAAAGTCTCAGGTCTCGCTAAGAGTAGTTCTATTCGATTCGGCGTGCCGGAAAACATGTAAAACGTTACAAAACACTGGTTTCTTCATAAAACCGCTGATCCTTCTTCGTTTGCTCACCACACTCAATCCACTGAAAGATACAGGAGGTCGCCCGGCATTCGGATTGACCCTTTTTGGAACAGAAAAATGTAAGCTGCCCTCCAACCAGTCACGGTTTTTCGATAGGAAGAGGCTTTTCCAGCGCGAACATTTGTGCCATCTTGAATGGAATTCATGTTTGAATTTTTTCAGTCTTATTTCGATATCTCCATTCGAGCGCCCAACTCTTGATTCAACCTTCTCGCTCAGGTAAATAAACTTCTGCTTAATATCCACTTCAGGAGCCTCCCATAACCACTCGCATAGCTGTTGTCGTGTTATTATTATAGACGAGTCAGACGACCCTGTAAGAATCAGTTCACTTTCAGTTCGATTGGTTATTTACTTTATATCTAGGTATTTATTTTTATTTTTCTCAGTTCACAAGCTATTCAAGGATTATCACTCATTCTCTAGGCAAGTGTGGGTATTTTTGCTTTTTAGTGAATTTCCGAATTGAAAATAATTTAATTTATTGAAAATTATTACATTATTATTGCGCTCGTTCAGTTTAAAAAAACTACCGGTAGCATGAAAACTGTCCTGCACAAAATGTGCGAATCCGCGCTATTACAGGTAGCATATTTTACTCTAGAAAGCTTAAATTTTTACAGCAGACTCCTATGGGGCTAATTCAGACTGAACATGAAGAAGAGCACTCTTGGTGCCGAAAACACGGTAATTGTTTGTACGTTTCTGGTTCTAGCTCGGCTCAGGAGCAAGCTACGAAGACGGGGATGGTACCAATCGATTCAGCGTGGAAAAATACATTGAAAATGATACCCTGCATAATCATTAAGGAGTCCTGTGCGTTATTATGGAATCATTTCTGTGATTTTCTCTATTTTTTGCCTTTTTTTTGGACAAAAGTGAGCACCATTCAGAGATTGGCAGGTATTGGCAGGATTTTTTTGCATTTTCTCAACCCTCAGACCTTCCTGAACAACGCCTTGCCAGAGATTTAGCTGAACTCGTTGGAACTCATGCGCGTTTTTTCTATTGTATTGAGATTTCGAGTGCTGAAATTGGGTCTGATAGCCACCCTTGTATGGCATTTAAGAAATCGTTTTAAAAACTTGAAAAAATAATTTTTAAGTTAACATACCTCCAGGCAATGAGCTCATCACAGAAGGAGATCGATAACTTCACTCCTCGAGCACTGAGACGCGATTGAATGCCCCTTTGTTCGATGAGAAAATATCGGCGATAAGAGAGCGTCATGATTTTGCATGCAGTGCATCTAAACGGCTGACTCCTGGACCCGTTCCTTTGCACACATGAACTCTTTAGGATGTTAGGAAACGAACCACACCAGAAAAGGCGACGATTTTGAACTTTTTTTTTTCAATTTTGATCGGGTTTTTCGGGAAATGGCCCACTGTGCACTGGTTTAAGCGATCGGGCTGAAAACCTTGCGGACACAACTAGATGGTAAACCTAGTATTTTTTCAAGATTTCAGATTTAAAAATAAATTTCTTCTGCCCAAAACAGCTCGAACGGCAGAAGTACATTTCATTCTTGGAATTTGGGCATCTTGAAATACACACTGAAAGTTCGTCGGTTCATCCATCTAGACACAACTAAATCAACGGCAAAAATAATACTTGAAACTACGAAGAGAATCATATTCTCTTGAAGAGAATCTCTTCTAAGCAAAATCTGATTTTTTAAAATTCAAACCATTTGAAGAGGGAATGATTAATATTGTTTGATAAGATAACGTTACCTACACAAGTTGCCACCAGTAGCGCTGGGCCCGCGACAACCCAGGCGCTGCATCGAGACTCTTCTGCCAGACCTCCCCCCACTCCGAGATTTGAGTCAAATCCACGGAATAGAATTCTATTCCGTGAGTCAAATCTGTAATATTCGATACAGGTAGCCTACCTGAGGTAGGTATCGATTTGTATCGAACGTCCCTACCTTCGATGAAGTTCTGATATCAGTATCAAAATATCGAAACGAAATCGATATTCTGCTTAAGAGATGATCACCGATATCACCCGCTCGTCGTAAATAATTTATGATAATGATGATAAATAATTATTATGATTCATAATATTATGGCTCGTTATTGAGATGTCCCTTTTGAGTTGCTTGTTGATGTTATCCCGTTCAGTGATTTCGGTGCCACGGTGCAAGATGGATGGTAGGTACCTAAGTAATTATCTTCCCGAATGACGAATTAGGTGGTTGCGTTGAAAGCAAGTCCGCGAACGTTACAATGTATCCTTTCTGAGCTCCAAATGAATCATCAAGTCGTTGATTGGTTGGTAAGTTGAAACTGTTGGCTAATTGTCAAGAACAACAAACAGTTTGAGGAGCCCTTTCGGTCAGGACGGTCACGAATTAGGGCAAACCGAGTGCATGATGTCCAGTGAAGCGTGTGCCTGGCATCGTACGAGGTACTCACTCGTTGCACGTGCATGATTCAGCCAGGATGAACGACCTCCTAAGGACGCTTTCATTTTCATCCTCGGAAAATGAGGAGTCGAGGCCCATCTACTTAAGCCTTCATCAAGCCAGTCCACATTATTGTGAAGGTTACAAGTGGGTGGTCAGGGAGCCTGCTGTTTGTAAAGGAGCCCCCCTTCGCCGGAACCCGCACCCAATTCCGAACGATATTACTTTTTCAATATTGATGAATGCAAACAAGGCGAGGAAAGGTACCCAATAGGCCAACTGTGCACACAATGTGGGAGAGCTCGTTACATCTTGGAGACTCCGCTTATATTATTGCTGTTATACTTTTGGTACTGATGCATTGAAGAAACGCAGCAAAATTTGAATTTAATTATACACAAGGGTTAGGTAATTATTCTCTGATGTAGGTAAGTTAATTGTGCGAAAATTAATCCTGTCAAGAAAAATTTCGGATAAATTAAATATAAAAAAATTTCTGTACAATGTGGGATCTCGAAAAAATGGATTATGCGGCCAAAATGGCTCGGAAAACGACACCTAATTTGACCTGTTGGGCTCCTTTGAAAATCCTATTTGTAGCCTCTTGAAAGCCCCATAGACCCCATCAGTAAAATCGGATCGTTCTGGGACCCCCAAACATGGATTCTACGTCTAAAAAGCCTTTGAAAACGACACCTAACTCATCCCATAGCCAAAAGCCTTCAAAAAACCCCTCCCTTAGCCCCATTTTAGCCCCATAGCGCCCCAAGGGTTTGGGCGATCGGACTGAAAACCTTGCGGGCACAACTAGATGGTAAACCGAGTATTTTGTCAGCTTCAGATTTTTTAAAACATTTCTACTGCCCAAAACGGTTCAGACGGCGTGCGGCGGAAAGACATTAAATTTTCATTTTTGGAATGTAGACATCTTGAAACGTATAATGTCACATTTTTAGGCAGATCAGAATTTTTGACCCCCATCGCGATTACATAGGTGTATTATTCCAAGAATAATAAACCAAAAGCAGTTGAAGGGATCTGAGGCCAGGTGAGAAAGGTCGTGGGTTGGCTGGCTTTAGCCTGGGGGGGTCCCCTAATAAGATTCTGAAGGTGGTTTATGTTTATGTAACTAACGTCTTACATAAATCACCTTCAGATAATATCTTCATTTGAACTTTTAAAACGACACCTAACTCGATCCCATAGCTAAAAGCCCTCAAAAAACCCCGTCTCTTAGCCCATTTTTAGCCCCATAGCGCCCCACGGGTTTGAGCGATGGGGTTGAAAACCTTGCGGGCACAACTAGATGGTAAACCGAGTATTTTGTCAAAATTTCAGATCTTCAAAAAAATTCCTACTGCCCAGAACGGACGGCGGACGGACATTTCGGATTTAGAATGTAGACCTCGTGAAACGGATAATGTCAAATTTTGAGGCCGATCGGAGCCGTCGACCTCAGTCGCAATTACATTGGTGTATTATTCCAAGAATAATGAACCAAAAGCTCAATTTTAGGGTTTGTCGTTTATGAGCCGGCTCAGCCAGTTAAAGTCACATTCTGAATTAGTGGTATCGATTACCCACGAAAATATTCTCTTTTTTTCTCCACAGTTTGTCCGCCGGATGTGGTCGAGCCGACCGACAACACATACAAGCTCATTCACAAGAGCTCAAGTGTCCCACGCCAGGGTGCGATGGTTCAGGACACGTCACCGGCAACTACTCTTCACACAGGAGCCTGTCCGGTTGTCCAAGGGCCAACAAACCTAAAAGCAAGCCCAGAGATGGACAAGATTCCGAGCCACTAAGGTAAAAGTGAAAAATTTTATTGCGTCGACGTTGAAAATACTACACGAGGACTTTTCTTACGACCTAATCTGTACATTGAGCGTTTTCCTAAAGTGTATTCAAATGTTTACACAGATGTCCGATTCCGGGATGTGATGGATCAGGACACGCCACTGGGAAGTTCCTGTCGCATAGAAGGTAAGCAAATGTCAGCCATAAGTGATAGGTTAGAAATCAGGATCATTTCGCTCCTGGAATGGAGTTGCGCTTACGAGCGCATCCTACCGTCGCTCCTCCTTACTATTCCTATCTATTCCCTAATCAACGGCTTTCCTCATTACTGGGTGGACCTCGCTGTAAGTCGAGTAGTTGGGCACCGAGCCGCCAACGCGCCTAATAATAAATCTAAATGGATCCAACCGCTTCGGCGATACGTATACTAAAATTTGAACGGAATCGGAAGTAAAACGCTCGGCCCGGGTCGATTTTCGAATAACCTTCTTTGATGGTTTTTAAATTACCTACTCAGATTATTACCCCGATTCACGATTTTCGGGGGTCGTCTTTTCGCGTAGCAAGGTTGGTTGACTTGCATCTCTCGGGCAATCAAAAGATCACTAAGCACTTCACGTCATGTACCTTATTCAGATCTCGGAATTCCAATATTATATTTTTCCAAAGGCCCTATAAATAATCGAGACGGTTTTTCTGTATTGTTGACCCATTTTCAGCAAAAAAATAAAATAAAATAAAAAATAAAACGCTGCAAATTTTACACAAGGGTTTATTATTCTTTGATATAGGTTACTTGTACAGAAATTTAATTCTGTCAATAAAAAAAATTTAAAACATTTTTTTTTGGATTTTTATATTTCCAAAAAAAATTTTTTGAGGCGATTTTTTTTCAAAAATTTGTTTTTTCAAAAATTCTTTAATTTTTACTCGAAAGATATTTAACTTCTTGGGATCCATCAAAAATCCCATTTTTAGCTCCATGAAAGCCCTATAGATCGCCACAGTGAAATCGGATCGTTCCGGGACCCCAAAAAATGGATTCTACGTCCAAAAATACTTCGAAAACGACACCTGACTCGATCCCATAGCCAAAAGCCTTCAAAAACCACCTTCTGTAGCCCCATTTTAGCCCCAGAGCGCCCCACGGGTTTGGGCGATCGGGCTGAAAACCTTGCGGGCACAACTAGATGGTAAACCGAGTATTTTGTCAAAATTTAAGATTTTTTAAAAAATTCCTACTGCCCAAAACGGCCTGGACGGCGGACGGACATTTCGGATTTTGAATGTAGACCACTTGAAACGGATAATGTCAAATTTTGAGCCCGATCGGAGTCGTCGACCCGCGTCGCGAAAACATAGGTGTATTATTCCAAGAATAATAAACCAAAAAATAAAAAAAATAAAAAAGTCATTCAAGGAGCTCATTAGTGTGGGTCCGTTGACCATGTGTCAAGTTTTCCAATTCAAACTGTCCGCGTATAGTTTTATTTCTACGACAATGAATAGTCCATTCATTATGTGAAAAATAGAAACATATTTTGGGTTAGAAATGGTATCTATGGTTTTCTATGTTTTTTGGGGTGCTGAATCCGAATCTGAGGTTTGCCAACAAAATCTCGTGACGGAACATGGAGAAAAATGCAAAAAACTGAGAAATTTTCGGGTTTTCCTTGGTTTTTTGAGTATAGCTCAAAAACTATCCACTTTGTGAAAAAAACCGTTCGTACCTTTATTAAAGAAGATTAAATTTGATATCGTTTGAGCGCAACCGCAGCTCTGTAGGTCCAATGGATCCCGAAATACAGCACTTCAACATTTGGCAATTTTTCTCAAAAAGTGCAATTTTTAGGTTTTGAGAATCTAGCGAGTCAAATTTCGGCAGGACTCCCTCCTGTTTGTTTTAGCTTCCGAACATTCATTTGTACGTACGAAACGAATTTAAAACAAAATAAGAAACGTCCAATCTGACCGCGCCGAGAGCGGAAGCACGTTTTTCAGAACGTTTTCGGTTGTAGCTCAGAAACTTATGGTCCGATTCCGAATTAATTTTTTTCTCGTGAAAGCTGATTAAATTCCCCGTCGCAGCTATTCCGTGTGAAATTTCGATTTGAGCTTTGATAAGGGAGGGGCGGGCACGGCAAAAAAGTGGCACATTGTGAATAAAACATGATTCTTTGTACATTTCTGCCTATAACTTGGGAACGGTTTGTCCGATCTTACTTTTCTTTTTTTACTCAGAAAGCCTATTAAATTTTATATAAGTAACGGCACATTGCATGTCTATTGAAACAACAAAAGTGCCGTTAGTATTCGTCGAAAAGTGTGGAAACAAGAAATTTGACCATCTACGATCACGTTTTTCAGTACATTTTCTTCTTTCTCTCCCTTATCAAAGCTCAAATCGAAATTTTACACGGAATAGCTGCGACGGGGAATTTAATCAGCTTTCACGAGAAAAAAATTAATTTGGAATCGGACCAATAGTTTCTGAGCTACAACCGAAAACGTTCTGAAAAACGTGCTTCCGCTCTCCGCGCGGTCAGATTGGACGTTTCTTATTTTGTGTTAAATTCGTTTCGTACGTTCAAATGAATATTCCGAAGCTAAAACAAACAGGAGGGGGTCCTGCCGAAATTTGACTCGCTAGATTCTCAAAACCTAAAAATTGCACTTTTTGAGAAAATTTGCCAAATTTTGAAGTGGATCTCAGGATCCATACAGAGCTGCGGTTGCACTCAAACGAAGCAAATTTAATCGTCTTTAATAGGAACGGTTTTTTTTTTTTTTTTTTTTTTTTTTTTGTTTTTTTTTTCACAAAGTTGATAGTGTTTGAGCTATGCTCAAAAAACCAAGGAAAACCCGAAAATTTCTCAGTTTTTTGCATTTTTCTCCATGTTCCGTCACGAAATTTTGTTGGCAAACCTCAGATTCGGATTCAGCACCCCAAAAAACATAGAGAGCCATAGAAACCATTTCTAACACAAAATATGTTTCTATTTCACCATTTTGAGGACCTAATGACTGGACTAAAACAAGATGAACAGAGCACTTAGGCGCTGGCGTCATGGCCACAGCGGGTCGGCCCCCCGGAGTCAGCAGACCCAAAAAACGCCCGATTTGCAAAGGAGGAGGTTAGTATGAACGACGCTACGATGCGCTCGCAAGCGTGATTTCGTTCCAGAGGCTCCTTTGGAAATCAAAATCGTCTTTAGAGAGGGTGGGGTTTTTCCTGATTTCACATTCCTACAGCTGGCAACCTAACAATCAAACGTATCCGGCATTTTACCAACCTTACTGACAATGGCTCGTGAGGTCATTTTGGTACCTCCTGGTTGGGACGTAGAAACCTGACAGAACCCCAACGAGCACACCATTGGTCATTGTTTTCATAAAAGGGCCAAAACAGCAGCCTTCAGATCACCAAATATGGTCGTTGACTCTTCTTCTTCCACGATTTTGAAGTAGGTAGTTGAAAATTTAGAACAGAACATTCACAACCCTTCCTACCAATGCGATCATTTTCCAACTGGTCAAATACAACGATGAAACATTCGGGGTTACTCCGCATGAAATCTGCGAACCCGTCGTACGGATAGTAAAAACCTCCTTGTTACTTGGGACCCCTGAACTTGCACTGATAAAATTTATAGAAAATTTGCAAATTAATTTGTCCTAATCCGGTACTGTTTTGCACGTAATGGGTTGCAGTGTGAACGGGTGCCCGATAGCAAACTGGAAGAAGGCGCGGGTTAGCGAACACCCCCCACCCTACCAAACGGAGACGAATTCGGCAGAGATCCAGACGGACTTCTCACAATTTGGGTACCTAAGCAAAGATTAGCGATCAATTCAAAAAAGTCCGGAAAAATAATCAAACGCTGTGCCGAATTCCTCTCCTTCCTCTCCTCTTTTGTGCCAAAAAAAAAAGAACTTTGAAAATTGGTCAGTAATGCGAGATGAACAGCCCCACTTAGTGAAATCCATCGTTTGATTATTTCGCTGATCGTTTTTGAATTACGCAAGTGCTAGTGATAGTGCTAGGGCATGCCTTTAGTCGTGAAAATTTTGAGAGTACAACGTTTCGTCCCTTGAGGGGTAGTCTGCAAATGGCGGGTAAGGCAAGTGGTGTATATGTCACATATCGCCCAGGAGAGAAGTCAAGAGGACTGTGACCAGGCCAGGGGAAGCCTGTGACCAAGGGCTGCCCCAAGGGGTCTGTCCTGGGGCTGGGGTGTGGACCAGGACACATGCTTTGAAGCAGTTACCTACGCCGATGGTTTCACACTGATGGTCACGGGACACTGTCAGAGGGAACTGGGAACGAGAGGGGTGGAGCTCGACTGAATGCTCGTGGGTTGGAGCACTTTATCGATAGGAAACCGCATTGGAGTCCAGAAGGACTATCAGCGGGCCCCCCAAAGGGAGCTCCACCAGGCTGGGTCTGAACCTTCCCCTTGGCTCCACCTCCCAGCAGACGCCACGACCCCCTCGAGTCTGACACCAGTCCAAGGGGGATGATCAAGGACCAGAGGTCGAATACCAAAGAGGAGAGGAGCCGCTCCAAGCGTTAAGGTGGCGTTAAGGGAGCGAACCCCTCACCATTAAGGCCTCTCCAGTGGGAGGCCCGAAGGGACTAGCCCCTCTACCGCTTTACATGCCCCTGACACTGAGGTATCAGCCTGAACATTACAGGGGTGGTCATGAGGGACGGACGCCCGAGGGGGGGGGGGGGGGGGGCACACTCACCTTGTCACCCACCAAGAGCGATGCTGCTCAAAAGCAAGCTCGTGAGGGCACCCATTGCCAAGCTGGAGTGCCTCTCTAAAGGAGTGATTGGGTGTTGTTGCTCACGCCTTGTAGGGAGTGATTGGGGCCTCAGAACGGGTGACCTCCTAGTTATACACAGGGATCTCTTCCTGGGGATCCTCCTTTATGCTTCCAGGGGAGTATAATCGAGTCCACTGGGGGCCTCTTCTTTGAGTTCATCCCATCAGTGGCTCAGTGGATGGGGAAGATGTGGGTGGTCTCTCGACGCAGAGCCAACCAGCTGCGGTTTGGGTCATGGAGACTTCCCTGCAAACCTTCACTGACTGGCACTGGCCAATGACTCTGGCTTTGTGTGGGGGGGGGGGGGATGAGACCCGTGCTTCAGGGCTGTCCAGCATTTGAAAGAGAGGGTGCTTGTCTTGGAAGCTGAGGTGTTCCCCGACGGAGAGGGGGAGTGGAGCAAGTATGTTTCCGTTACAAGCGTTCGTTGCTCTGCAGTTCCTGCAGCTGCAAGGCCCCTACAGCCTTCAGCACGCCCTGAGGTGGACGAAAACTGGTCGAGCAGTGACTCCCAGGTCGCCCCCCAGGGTTCTCATGCATCATCCCAATATAAGGTTTGGTCATGCAGTGACTTTCACCTAGGGCCCTATAGGGCAGTGTAAGGGAAGTGATCGGAGGGAGAGGGGAAGGGCTCGCACTATAGTGCGAGCCCTTCCCCTCTCCCTCCGATCACTTCCCTTACACTGCCTTTCCCCTCAGTTGTGGCGCTCCTTCAAGTTGGACCAGGGGGAAGTCCCCACTTTGAAAGACTCGAATGATATATTATAGATAACGATCTAGCCCTGAAAAAAGTTTCGTTAATGTATGTTGCAGTGCATCTGGATGTCCAATCGCCAACAGGAACAAAATGAGGGTTCTCGAGTCTGGCGGGACGGTTGAGCAGCACAAAGCGGCCATCGCTGCGGTAACGGCGGCCGCCAAATTCGACTCACTCAACTGCCCTCCTGCCGGATGCGAACCCTTCCTGCCGCCTCACCGGCCCCTACAGCCGCCGCCCCCGCCGCCGCCGCAACCGCAGGCGCCAGTCGCCAAGAAGACGTCTCCACCAGGCGGGCTCAAGTACCACACGCCCACTCACGGAGTGCACGAAGACATCTCTCAGATTTACAAACATCATTCTAGTAAGTTGACAATTGAAAATCTCTTCCCGTTGGACTATTACTTTTTCTTATCGCTACTTCTCCACCTCGTCGACGTCCTGGTTCCTGATAGTGTGGCGTCTAGCTGACATCTGCTCACCAAACCGTATCCAAATGAAAAGGTAGTCTTGAACGCCAGCCGGGCCAGAACACTTTTGGAACCGCCGCCCTTGGTTCACAGCCGCTCCATTTGTGTTTTACTCGTCTGGTTTTTCTGACTGCCTTTTCCTTGTTTCAGGAGCCATGATGTCAACAAGGTAAAGTGTTTTAGTTCTTATAAGCAGCATTATCCCTCAGTTGTTCTGTGTTGTTTCTATTCTTAATGTTGTTCCTGTAGTTCACATCGATGTTCGTACTGTATTGGCCTGTTGGATGAGGAGTCACTTTCTATACCCCTTTCAATCCCTTGATCATAGAATGCTACCCATCAGAATTTAAATTTTTCAAATTGTTGAAAGCTACTTATGCGCAGCAAGTATTTTACTAGAGCGCTGATGTAAGTGGGTGTAATCTCATTGTTAAATAGGGAATACGAAACTTCCTGAAGCCCTTTTAGGCCAGTCGCCAGAGGATCCAAAGGGGGGAGGGGACTCAAGCCAGAAATGGTTTAGAAGCTTTTATTTTTTAAGTTGTTGTTATGGCTCTATAACAACATAATATATCAAAATTTTTGCAAGGAGAACTTTTGGCGGCCAAAAAACGTCGATTTTTTTCGGCCATATTCCCGTTTTTCACCTGTAGCCCGAAAACTAAGCATCGCAGAAAAAAACGTTCCCGATACAAAGTTGAAGAGCATAAATTTCTGCGTCGAATGACCTCCTTACACATTAGAATCGGTTCAGCCGCGTAGCCACAATCGAGCGTCAAAAATAGGCAATTTTTTTCAAACTTGGCTGAAAAATAGGGTTCGCTCATGTTTATGAACGGCTAAGGTAAATTTTCTTAAAATTTATGTTGTAGAGCATCTAATTACGAGTTAAGAGAGCACCTGAAATAAAAATAAAAATAAAAAATAAAAAAATAAAAAATACAACTACCAATCGAGAAAACGAATTTTTTAAATCAAAACCAGAAACGACCAATCTGACACCGCTCGGTCAGCGGAAACCCACGGCAAACAAATGGCAAATTTTGACACAAACGTGTTTTTTCGCATATTTTTGCTCTCAACTCGGGAACGGTTAGTACGATCTTAATTCTTTTTTTTTTTTTTTCTGGTGAAAGCTGATAAAAATTTTATATGTGGAACGGTACATTGCATTTCTGTTGAGACAACAGAACCACATTTGCCGTGCTTTGAATTTCAGGTGCTCCCTTAACTCGTAATTGGATGCTCTACAACATAAATTTTGAGCCAATTCATTTAAGGGGTTTCTGGCAAAAACACGATTAGGTAGTAAAAAAAAACGGATTTTTCAAAAAAATTAAAAAAGTGTACCGTGGTTACACTCTATAATACAAATTGGAATTTTATCCTGTACTTGTGTTTATAGTCACGATGCACGTTCATCAAAAATAATAATAATAATAATTTTATTATTTTTTATGTGATTGGCGAAAAACGATTTGACTTGTGACGTCAAATATTGCTCCATTCATGGAGTGTCCCCTCCTCTGCTCCGCGTCAGCAGTGGGGATCAGTAGATGCAATACCGCATTGCCACACATCCATGGATGTGAAGGTGCTGAAACACCCAAGGGGTTGAAACATGAGCAAATCCTATTTTTCAGCCTAGTAGGAAAAAGTTGCCTATTTTTGACGCTCGATTGTGGCTACACGGCTGAACCGATTCTAATGTGTAAGGAGGTCATTCGACGCAGAAATTTATGCTCTTCAACTTTGTATCGGAAACGTTTTTTTCTGCGATGCTTAGTTTTCGGGCTACAGGCGAAAAACTGGAAAATGTTTTTAAAAAATCGAGATTTTTCGGCCGCCAAAAGTTCTCCCTGCAAAAATTGTGCCGCCATTTTTGATATTTTGTTGTTCATAACAACGATTTGAAAAAATAAAAGCTACGCCATTTCTTGCACGAGGCAACCCCTCTGGCGACTGGCCTAACTTGCCCGTTAACCCTCCAAACATCAATGGGACCCCCCAAACAAAATGACTCGGTGAAGAGTCCCAATGACAAGTTGCAAATGCATGAGAAGAAAAAATGAAGGCGGCCAAGTAGATGACACTGATAAGATGGGGTATACTGGTGTAGACGCGGAAGGGAGTAATACTGAGGACCTGTTCACTCTAGAAGCGGAGATCTCGGAGCTGCAAAGGGAGAACGCGAGAGTTGAGTCTCAAATGCTTCGGCTCAAGACGGACATCACGGCGATGGAAGCGCATCTCAGGCATGGAGATAAGGTGATTATTACTGTGTAATCAACGTTGTAGAAAATATTTGGTCGTTCGATAAAACTAAACATTTAATTGAAGTATTGTCCAGACGAGAAGAAAACCTCTAATCCTTTCAGAAAATGGAAATTAAACAACTTTTTATATTGGGGGGTTATGTCAAAAACGAGCGGTGCTGAGAAGATTCTAAAATATTCAATGTGAACTTTCCTGGCTCCTGGAGTGGGTTGAGTTCTTATGGTGGGAGTCTCTGGGAGAGTCCGCCCTTCTAGCCGACCCAGCGTTGGTGTGTCGTACCTATGATCTCTCCTTATCACTTTCCTTGTCATTTTATTTGTATTGAGTTATTGACAATGTCACAATGTTAGTGGGGGTCACCACAGGGAGGTAGGTAGGTTTATGCTTTATCTCTCTTCTCTTTATTACTCGACACTACGTAATGAAAGTCATTCATTCCACTTCATTCAGCACCAAAAGAGTTGCTTCGCTAACAACAATATTTACGAATGGACGTGTATACATGTTTTTTAATCGATAGAAGAATCCAAAAACATCGAATATGAAAATGATGGTGATTGATGATGTTTTGTGAGTCAAAACTCTCTGATTGCAAGTTCGTATAAATGTATAGAATGAGCTACTTGAATGATTAAAAAAAAAAAAAAAAATTTCCGGGAAAGGTCACGCTTCAAAAGTTATGAAAACGGGCCCACATTGCAAAAACCCATCTCTACTGTTTATAGGGCCTTAGGAAAAATATAATCTTTAAATTCTGAAGCCTGGAGGGGGTACATGATGTAGGCTGCTTAGTCGTCTTTTGATTGGCTGAGATATCTCTCTCTCTCTCTCTCTCTCTCTCTTTTGCATCTATGCAAGTTAGCCAACTTTAATACGCAAAAAGCTGACTCGGAAAATTGAGCATCGAGGTAGTCATCAGAGAAGGGTCATTCAAAAATCTAGCATCGAGGTTGTCATCAAAGATTGTTATTTGAAAATCGACCCGGGCCGAGGGTTTTCATTCAGATTCCGTTCAGATTTATTATTCAGCGCTCTGGCGGCTACTTGCCCAACTACTCGATGCCCGGTGAGGCAATGTGTGACGTCACGAGCTCTCCGCTTTCAAAATCTATATTATTTGTAAACAGTTCTGCACGTAACTATACGGATTTTGGTTTATTATTCTTGGAATAATACACCTGTTTTCGCGACGGAGGTCGACGACTCCGATCGGCCTCAAAATTTGACATCCGTTTCAAGAGGTCTACATTCCAAATCTGAAATGGCCGTCCGCCGTCCGGGCCGTTTTGGGCAGTAGGAATTTTTTTTTAAATCTGAAATTTTGACAAAATACTCGGTTTACCATCTAGTTGTGCCCGCAAGGTTTTCAGCCCGATCGCCCAAACCCGAAATTTTTGAAAAAAAATCCCAAAAAATTTTTTTTTAATCCAAAAAAAATTTTTTTATTTATTTATTTTTTCGTTGACACAGAATTACATTTTTGCCCAAGTAACCTATATCAAAGAATAATAAACCCTTGTGTAAAATTTGCAGCGTTTTTTTTAACTAAAAATTTGTATAAGGGGGTCTTAAAGTGTGCTGAGTCCGAATATGTTGTGAGAATTGCGGAATTCCGACCTTCTCAAGGAGCTCAATGAGGGAAAACCCGAAGTTTGAATGAATGGCTAAAAGACGTCAGCGGCTTGAGTTGACGTCACAACCATCCTGGGAGTGATCAGCGACAGAGATCAGATTCCGCAGGGTGATTTTTTTTTTTTTCTCAAACTTTTTTTGTTGTTTTTTTTTTTTTTTTTTTACTTGAAAAATATTTGACCTCCTGGGATCCTTCCGAAATCCCATTTGAAGCCCCATGAAAGCCCTATAGATCGCAACAGTGAGATCGGATCGTTCCGGGACCCCAAAAAATGGACTATACGTCCAAAAATACTTCGAAAACGACACCTAACTCGATCCCATAGCCAAAATCCTTCAAAAAACTCTCCAGTAGCCCCATTTTAGCCCCATAGCGCCCCACGGGTTTGGGCGATCGGACTGAAAACCTTGCGGGCACAACTAGATGGAAAACCGTAAAATTCGCATCAATTATTCTTGTTTGGACCTCGGAACAGCATTTCCTTCTGTGCAATTCAAAAATTCATTTTCGGAAATTTGGAAAAGTTTCAAGTCTGTGACTGAAATGACATAAACTTTGTGTTTTCAGTGATAAATCCGTCAAAATTGAATTCTTAGTGCTTTTGTTTGATATTCTAACTCTCAAATATATTTAGATGGGTCAGGAAGGTCAAAATTCTTCATTGGAGCAAATTGATTTTGAAAAAGTGAACTCGCCCAAAGTGTCCCACCATGTGAAACAGGGCCCTACCCAGTTATATGTTCATAAACCTGACCATTCAACTTTAAAACGAGAAATTCAAGTATCACCGTTAATGTTCAGTCTGTATACAGGAAGTGTCTCAGCGGAACAATAATCTGAATGAGTACTACGAGTCTTTGAGGAACAACGTCATCAACTTTTTGGAGCAAGCCCGAGTGCCCGGCGGAGGAGTCGTCCAGCCGGACAAAGGGAGCCCCGAACACCTGGAAAACTACATAACCCGCCTCCAGTCGATGGTTGGGCCGACGCAACAGACTCAGACGGCCAGCCAGGCCACGCCGGACGACACCAACCGGCCCCTGTACGAAACGGTCAAGTTTGCTCTTCAAGATTTCACGGTACTCCCCACACCTATATGAACTTTGCGTTAGAAATCGAGTCCGTTGGGAAGGGCTGACGTAGGAAGACGTTTTGATTGATACCCTGCATGCGTGAGCCGAGCCAACAATTTGAATCACCACAGATGAAAAGAAGGAAGGGTTTTTTTTCCTCTGTTGTACTCTATATGTTTAATATAGTTTTTGTAGGGACGCGATTAAACACGGAGGGATTTCGTGTAGGTACCTGAATCATAATTAGGTAGTGTTTGGTGGAATACCGGGAGCGTCATATGTCCAATTACGCCAAATGATGTGGAGGAAAAGAGTGCAGGTGCAGGACCACACGAGACGTCCTGATCTGATCCAGAGATGTGAGAAATTGCAGGAATGGTCCACTTTGGGCAGACTTGCCAGATGCGTCTGGATACCTCCGGTAGGGAGATCTGCGGGTAGCCAATGTCCCCAAGCGTCGTGGCTGGTCCTCCCTGACCCCGTAGGTTCCCCCAGCTTCCTTGTTTGAGGCGTCAAAGTTGGATGCTGTTGGACCCTCGTGTCATGATTGAGTTCATATCCCCAGCATCCTTGCTTGAAGCGTCGTTGGTGGGATGCGGATCCTCAGTCGTTTGTGTGGCCTGGAGCGTCAAATCTCCAATTATGCCGCCTGGTGTAGTGGAGGAAAAGGAGTGGTGAGCAGGTGCATATCCCTCTGGTCCAAGTCACAGGACATTGAGATCTGAACCGAAGATCTGCAGCTGCATAAATGGAAGGTCCACTTCAGACGGACTTGCCAGATGCGTCGGAGTACCCCGTTCTTCTTTGACATCTGTTAGGGAGATCTGGTAGCCAACGTCCTACACCAAGTGTGATGACCAACATTGGTCCTCGCTGGTCCGTTTCCCAGGCTTCCTTGTTTGTGGCGTTAAAGTAGGATACTTGTTCAGCGGTCCCACGTGTCAAGCTTGAGTTCATATCCCCAGCATGGCAGTACAAACGTCAGAGCATTCATAGTACAAAGAACCATACAAAGGATCTACGACAACACTTTACTGGGAAGCCAACCGTCCCGAATCAACAACTGCTGCAGTTGTTGGCCTGCAGCAGGCCACTGGATGCTCGAGAACTCGTGGGATGCGTAGAACTCAGCCTCGATGATAGCCCTCTTTATCACCCTGCAGAAACTTCTTAGTGGAAGACCCGAAATCTCCTCTGGGAGGGCGTTGAAGAGGCGAATTCCCACCTGAGTCGGATCGCCCAATCGAGCGGCAGCCTGGTGAAGGACTGAAGTTTTCCTTTTGATCTCGTCGCATAGCCGTGAACTTGCGCCTGCCAGTAAATGTCAAATTCTCTTTTACGTATTTCAAGACTGAAAGCACGTACATTCCCGGCACCGTCAGCCGCCCTCCAGCTTTCATTCCAGGAGCGATTGGACATTACCCGCATATCCCTCTTCTGCAGTTTGAAAACCCGGTGATGCAATACGCAGCTCTACTGGCAAAACAAGCGTGATAGACTGATAGCAGAACCTCTCTCGGTACTACATTCTTAACCGGTGGACCATGAAAATTGAGGCTGAGAGCTTTGGCATCTGATACTCCACATGGGAAGCTCGTGATAGGCGGTTGAGAAGAGTCCCAGAAAGTTGACCGATTGATCCAATCTGATGAACCCTGGCTGTGGATCCTCAGTTTTTGGTGTGTGCGGCAGAATGCCTGAAGCATCATAGCTCCTCGCCACCCAGTGTTTCGGAAGAAAAGAGAGGGAGTGAAAGTGTATTCCCTCTCAACCGCAACGCAGAAACGGAAGGTCCATTTCGGATGGATTTGCCAGCTGTGTCTGGGTCCCTCGACCTGGACCTCCGGTAGGGAGATCTGTGGTAGTCAATGTCCTTCACGAAGAGTCGTAGCTGATGGTCCTCCCAGATCTGCAGTTTGACGCAGATCCGTGTCCCCAGCTTCCCTGCACAAAGTGTCGTAGGATGCTGGGGCTGCGGACAAGCTGGTCATCGACTTTGCATCCACTCGCTTGAAGCGTCGTTGGAATCTGAGACGTGCAGCTGCAGAATCGGAAGGCCCGCATTGGACACACTTTGCCTGATGTGTCTGGGCACCCCAACCTGAACCTCCAATAGGGAGATCTTGGGTAGCCCGTGTCCTACATGTCGTGGCCGACTCTGGTCCTCGAAGGTCCGTCAGAACAAGAGTTCGAGGCGTTGAAGTAGGATGCTGTTTCAATGGACGTGTCAAGCCTAAGTTCATCTCCTCAGCATCCTTGCTCGAAGCGTTGAGGTCGGATGCTGGTTTGATCAACCGTGGCTGCGGATCCTTCATTTCCTCAGGATCCAGAAAAATGCTGTGGTCGGTCGTGTATTGGCGCACTAACATTGTGTTGATAGAACCAAGCCCATGCCCATAGCGGTAAAACTACTTGCGTGACAATGAGTGCCCATCGCGTTCTCGCCAACTCGCTCCACACAGCGATTAGCAGCAGTTCCGAGAACTAACTATGGCGGCTTGCCAAGGAGAGTTTTCCCCACAGTTTTGGATGATTCAAAATCAAAAAAGCCAAAAAACCGTCGATTGATTTCTTGGCAAAAAAAAAAAAAAAAGTATTAAATACTTTTTTTTTTTTTTTTTTGCCAAGAAATCAATCAAATTTTGCCACTACGCGCCATACCTCATCATTTTTATCCTTTCGTTGCGTACTTCGCGTTGGCGTCCTGAAACCAACAGGTTATTCGAATTGATGGCTGGATTCGGCTCATGTGTTTTGTCCCCCAATATTGTAAATAGTCATAAAATGTACATACTAGGGTACATGTACGTAGGTAACTATTGTTTGAACTCCTCCCCAACTATTTGTAAATAAAATTATGTTGACGCGCAACGATTACTATTAGCTCAAAACTACGTTTTTTGGTGTTTTATAATTAAAACAAAAAGTAAAAAAAAAAAAAAAAAAAAAAAAAACTATTCATAAGAACTCAAAACGTATCAACGAATGAACACTATACTTATTTTGTATGGCTAAACCATAAACTCCCAAGAACGTCGATGTACATAGTTTAGACATTTTTGAAATCAAATTATCTGATGAGTGTTATCCTCGTGTGATCAAGTTTAGCTGTCAAAATATATTCGAAGAAAACTAAATCTGGAAAAAAAATGAAGTAGTTTTCGCGCATTCACCGAAATTCGAAGACGTCGACGTGACGAAAGTCACGTTTTCATGTTCCACAAAGTTGGGCATTATGAAAAGACTCGCGTTGGTTTTACCAGAAACGTTCAAAGGTTCAAAACGGCCTGACGAAACTCGTTTTCTTCCAAACCTGAACTGTTATGAACTGAACGTGTTTGAAACACAAATTGAAAATACAGGTATTCTGTAGAAAGTACGTAAAGGGTACTTCAAATGCCATGAAAAGCTATTTTTAAAGTTACCAAAGTTGGTCTCTGTGTCCCCTTCCTTTTTTTGTACGCTAACTTGTGTTGTAGGCGTGGACACGTTACAGTGTTATTATCCTTAGGTGTTATTTATCGTAAGCTTAGAAAGTATTAACTGTCAAAAGACCCGTGGAGCGTGGTGTGAGGCATATGAATTTACTTCCACTATTATAAACAATTGTATATAGTTCGGTGTTTCAGAGAAACGTTTTAGAAAAAATGCAGTGTTTTACGGAATTTTTATATTGCTAGATTCGGTTCTACTTGGCCATAAAGCTGTGCTTTCCTTCATTAAATGAAATTTTGTTCTTTTTTCAGCCGATTCGTTGTCTTCATGGCTTGTAGTAGATGGGTGATTCCTCTAAAAGTGGCGAAATCGTGTCTTTTCTACACACTTTTCGATAATGAATAGTTTTTCTCATACTGATTACCTTCGAATAAAGATGACCAAAGAAAGATGTTCCTCCTCCTCCTCCTCGGGCTGCACCTCCAATATAATACAAATGCGTTGGCGGAGGGGGGGGGGGGGGGCTTCGAATAGAGATCCATATTCCCCAGGCTGTCCAAATTTTCATTTTCGGAATTGACAGCTCAGGAAAAATGGCAAATCATGTCTTTTCTTTCTTGGAGACTACTAGCAGCCAACCCCCAACCTCTCTCGCCTGGCCTCAGACCCCTTCTACTTGCTTTTCGAAAATGAATCCTTTTTTATGCCTAGTACTTTAGAATAGAGATGACTGAAAAAAAGGTAGGAGGATGGTTAACAACAAATTGGCCCTTAAAGGTACCAAATGTACTCCTGATGAGCCGAAACCCCTTAAGGTGGGATTTACCTGACGCGTCTGCTGCGCGCGGCCGGTCTCAGCGGCTACATGGGGTTGAAACTCGCTACATGGGTGACGCGCGGCGGCCTGACTGGTAGGGGGAGCAGTCAAGCCACGCGCCTTCGCGGCTGGGGTATGCAAACCCTCACAATGTCCTCAGTGGTTTTATCCCCAGAGGAAATCACTAGTGAATATTTGGCGTTTTGAATTTTCCCGCGTGACACTTTAACTACTCCGCCAGAGTGCACTCGCACAAAAAGTAGAAAGTGTACAAAAAATCTTTTTTTATTTTTTATTTATTTTGGGTTGTTATGTTGGTGAACATGAATATGGTCTGTCTCGTGACGCTAGCGTCAGAACAAATCCGAACGACTATTTTCCTTACGATTTCACCTCGTGAATCTCTCTGAATTCGTGTTTTTAGTTCATTGCCTGACCACCAGAGAGCACTTCTTGGAAGCGCCACTTTTCCCTCCAGATTCAAAGTTGAAATTTTCGAAAGTGCCCTGGAAATTTGTATACACCGTACGAGCCCAAAACTCACTGCTATGGCTTCAAATTATGAAGTTCTTTCAGAAAAAAAGTATTAGTCGACAATCAGTTCCCGGGCCCATTGGAACTTATACCTAGACAAAAATATAAAGAAAAATGTAGAATACAAGATAGTTAAATAATATTTATATCCATCAGTTGTGTCCCACTAGAGTTCGTTTTCTTCTTTCTTTTCTTTCATCGACGTATTATAACAGTCTAGATGAACTACACAGAGCAAGACTTGCTTGATACTTAGTATCAAGACAATGTTTGATGGGTGTTTTGGGATTTTCCTCCCTTTTTTCTCGTAATCATGGCTCCGGGTAAATCCGAAAAATTGTGAAATTTGCATATCAACATTCCGAATTTGAGCGCGGCACTGAAAATTTTCCTCACCGTTTGTCCTTCAGTCGCTACATACGAAAGAAGTTTCTCCCAACTGAAACTAATTAAATACTACTTGCGATCGATAATGATACAATCGAGATGATCAAATCTCGCAATTTTGTCCGTAGAAAGAGAAGTTACGAATAAAATTAATTTTGAAGGTGTTATCAATGAATTCGCTTCCATCAAAGCAAGGAAGAAACTTTAAAATGAAGACATGAAGTAAACTGGTGCTCACTAAAATGCAGACAAAACCGAAAAAAATATATATCTAACCACACCAATATACCAAATACATGTATTTGGTATTCAGGCAGTCCGAAGTCTACAGAAAGTGGGGGAAAATATTCTTTCATTTTTTTTTTTCTCAATCGTAATTACCGTCAGGGGACGGGGGGAGGGTGCTACGCAGAGAATGGGCCTTTATCATAAACTTCCGATTTTAAATTTAACCCTATCGTTATATTGTAGTACCGAAGCATATGTTATAGAAACACTGAAATCATTTTTTAAAAAATTTTTGGGGGAGAGAAGAGCAAAAAACGAGTTGTGCAGTTCGAATTTTCGCGGGTCTGACCGTGAGGCTGACTTGACCAATCTACGTCACAAACAAGGCAAAGCTCTCACTTGGGGCGCTAGTGTCTACAGCTTGTAGAAGGAATTTACGAAGGTTTATCATTTGATATAGTGAATAAATAATTCAGAATATATTATACTTATAGTTAAACGTCTTATTACATCAGATTGACGGTGATTCTTTAGCGTTCGTTGAGATGAGCTGTCAGATGGCAACACTGGTTACACAATCGGCAGCCCGCCGAGGTTGGTAGCACCTTCGTTACCAAACGACGTCACTGACCCAGCTGATCGATTCTGCTCCCGCGTATTTTCAAACGTCACCACTTTCTCTAAATTATAATATTTTTTTGGAAGCGATTCCAGACGGCTGACTGTCGTTTTTGTTATTCTCGTAGGATGTACTTTCGAAAAAAAAAAAATTGAAAAACTTCCATGATAAAGGCCCATTGGAGGTCCGCCCTGGTTACCCCGACTTTGGTCAACTCTTGGTGTTGAAAGATGTCGACAAGGCTTCTTGGCCGTTTGTCGACCAGTTTATGCGTCGACATATTGCCCCCCATCCTCTAATGCCTGTCCTCAGTCCCTTCTCCAAGTAACCACAGTCGTTCAGTTTAAGATTCTGGAAAACCGCTCATCAAGTGGTCTGCTGTGGACTTCTTTGTCGTCATAGTTGGTCCATTGCAAACATACGCATCAGGAACAGTTTTTGGCTCCTGTCAAATCTCGCAATTCCAGCAAAGGGGAAAGTATTTCTGAAATTTTGAAAACAGAGGTTGGCAGCTCTGCTACTCGCGAATTCCTCTCATCTTCGACGTCAGTTCCAGTTGATGAGCCTTCAGTAATAACGCGAACGGGAAACAGTTGGAATAACAGTGTCTTGTCATTCCCCTGGATAACTCTGGGTGAATCAACTGTACTGCTGGTACATACATTTCATTCTTAAATGGAGAAAGAGCACTTGACCGTCGGAAAACAGTTGACAAAGACACTACAACGCGTAATTTTGCTAGAATTCGCCTTTTTTAGCGGAATCGCCGTAATACGAAATAATCTAACGAACTATTTTGACGGTTGAATTTGTTTCTTCATGTTTTCTCTAACCTTCACACTATTTGCCGCATACCACTGCCCACGGAGGACTATATCTATGCCAAGAGTAAAAAAAAGCCAGTGCAAGGCATTTTTTTAAGGAGTTTACCCTTGATGTAAATTTGTACATAATTTTTATGTATCTACAAAGTAATCGTTGAATGTTGCTAGAAGTCATGGTTGTATGCGAGATGGGTGCTACATTGTAAGGATCTTTTATTTTCCTTGATATTATATAAGTGACAAATAGGTGTTTAATTATGATAAAGCTAGAAAACAAAATATAACGGGCAAGGTTAAAGTATCCTAGAAAATTAATTGTTCATTATTGACTTTTGAAGGGCGTCAATATTGAATTTGTGAAACAAACGTGTGTAAAACGTTGTGTTAAACTTTTTTTGCGTTTGTTGACAGTAATTAAAAATTGTCAATATTCCTTCTGAGTTTGGTAAATCCTTTTTCTAGCGTTCTGTTCAAAACTTTCGTCACGTTACTTGATCTAAAAAGATCTCATTACCTAGTCGAGTAAAATGTTATTGTTACCTCTTTGTTATGTTTTGTTGCTTTCTAAGTTTTTTGAAAAATCATGTCTGTAATTCACTCGCATTATGGATATTCACTTGTTTTTGTACATAGTTGTCAACAACTTGACTTCTCCCCCTTTTTCTCCCCAGTTCCTGCAATAACTCGACTCCTTGTATGTACTGTTATAATACACCTAAAACGTAAGGTATTTAAAAAAAAAAAAAAACATTTCCGGAAGAGTTTAATTCTTGGCATAAAACTTGGTAAAAAAAAAAAAGAAAATTTGTAACGGTTCGAGTATGTTGATGTATAAAACTACGAATAAATAATAAAAGTGAAGGAGTTTACTTTATAACCTCTCACTCGTTGAAAACCCTCGGCAGATTTTGGCTTTAGGTAAGATTGTAAAATAAGAAGAGATCGGTCCTGATGGTGGGGGGGGGGGGGGGGGGGGAATCTCACACGGGCGAGATGTGGTGGGAACTGGCGTCGACCTCTCCATTTAAAAAACTCTGTGATTGAACAAAACGGTCTACAGAAACGCGCTACGAAGCAAACTGACCGTTATGACCCCGCCTTCAAGCCAGGTGCACAAACTTAAAAAAAATATTGCCGCTTGTGATTTGTGTAGATCATGGTATATGTATTGTCTTATGACATAGGTACCTGTGGGACACCCCCAGACCCCCAGATTATCCCGAGACCGTTAGAAAAACCCCCATTCAAATCCGTTCAGCCGTTTAGGCGCCTATAAGGCACGACAGAAATTTATATGAAGGTATGTAGGTAGGTACTTACGTTTGAGGATGAGGGTGAACAACCCTGATGAACAACTGATGAACTGAAAAGTACTGAAAAGTATGTGGGTAGATTGAAAAATGATGAACACTTTCGAAAGTTTTAACTTAACTTCGTAACACAAACTTCTCATGTGATAATATTATGAGACTTGCTAGTGAGTTTCATATTATGAGACTTGCTAGTGAGTTTCCTGCTCGAAAAAGGCACAACTTGTGACACAGTAGATGGTCGAAGGGTATACGGGGGGGGGGGGGGGGGGGCTGGGAGAATGTTAGGACGGTAAAGGTTGAGGGGGGGGGGGGGGGCAGCTCAGCCGACCGTCCTCCTGGCCTTCAGTAGATGGGCGAAGAGTTTACGGGGGGGGGGGGGGGGGGGCACTTCACTTCACTTTGCATTCCAATCCAGATCCACGCCCGTTCAAACAAAACACGCCAGCTGAATTCGCTCGATTTCGGAATGAGTTGTTTCTGGGTTTCTTATTAAAATTCGGATCTCTAGGTAGGATAACGTAAAAATCCGTTTATTAACCACCGAATAATTCAAAAGAAAGCAGTTTCGCCAATTTGCGCGCGCCAAAAAATTCGCGCAACGCGCTTATTGGACGTAAAATTGGGCGAGGAATCCGAATTCGAGAAAAATTAGGGGTTCCCATTTAAAATAAGAAAGTTGAGCGCAAATTCGCAAATTCGCAAATTCTCAAGGGGGGCTCGACCCCCCTAAGCAGACTTAAACGGTCCACCAAACCAATAGAAAAAATCGCCGTATTTTTATCGCTTACCGTTTAGGAGGAGAAGAGGAAACAGTAGATGGGCGAAGGGTTTACGGGGGGGGACTTCACTCTTGCATTCCAATCCAGATCACGCCCGTAAAAACATGTACCTTGTTAAAATATCTCCCTCGCCGCAGGGCCGTTGTAAACTTACTTTCTGGATGACCCTCGTTATTGACTTTCTGGATAACCCTCGTTAACTTTATTTGGCTCAGGAAGGGGTTCAGTTAATACTCTTTGTGATCAGTTAAGACAATTTAATGTTTTATACAACAACAGGATTGTGAATACTCTACCTGGTACTGGAAACGCTTCTTTTGAAGGAGTGGGTGAAAAAAAGGTTCGTTGAGATCGAAAACTTTGAAACGCCAGACTAACCATTAAACAAGATAATGTCTTGTAGTAGCTAATAATTACTTTAATAATTATTATTGTGGTTAGTTTGACTTGATTCGTCTTTCGGCTCACCTTCCCTTAATTCAATGTTTCCAGTGACATACTTTTCTGATCTGGCGGGGTTATATTCGGAATGACAGGCGATTGTCCTAATAATTCTTGTATCACAGACTTTGGTGTTGGCTGACTTATTCCCTTCGCAAGGTGACGTAGGTTGCTGTGGTGTCATCTCCTTTGTGGAAGCTCGTTTTTAATAGATGCTCTTAGGCGTAGAGTTCAGTGCTTGGGCGAAAAGAAACTTTGGCTTGGCTGAAGATTTGGTGCCCGTTTGAGCTTTTGCAACAGGCAGACTTGAACCGATTTCAGGGAGCAAACAATATTGCGGATGACGTAAATGCACCACAACCCAACTAAAAGGCTCTCCTTACTTCTAATGGCAAACTATCGGTGGCCATGATATGAAGCTTAGATTATATTGTTATATATAAATAATATATGAACATTGACTGACAAAACTTGACATAACCGTTCAGAACTCATCTGCTCCTAACTTTACAATTTATAGATTCAATGAAAAAACCTGCAACCCTAAAATTACTGCACGACAGCTGACAGGACGTTACCACCAGTTGAGTGCCGCGGTTGTCATATTCTTCGTTTTATCTGATCATCCCCCACCAAGTCAAAGCCTCTGTTGTCTAAGTTGGGAAAATTGCGCGAGTTGTAACGTTTTACTACCCCACGCAGGATATCAAGTCCGTATTTTAACCTACACGGCTCTCATCACTTCAAGTAGATCTCTTCGAAAGGCACTTGAGCGGCTATGCTCGTCAGGAGAAGTCGGAAAACGTCGCTGAAAGCTTGCCCGACAGCTGGGCCCAACTCCTTCAAAACGTCTTTCCAGTTTTCGTTCAGGAATCTGTTCATGTTGGATCCTGAAATCAATTCAAACGCGAAGTTAGCGTTAATTGGCTACTTTCTGTATTAAATTGGTAAAATTTACCAATGTTTAATATCGGCAGGGGCAAATGACAGTGACGCTTTCTCACCAAGAAACTTGTCTCCGTTGAAAAGGTTCTGCAAGTCGAAGTAGGTCCTTCCTGTGTCAAAGAGGAGTGAGCTGTCCGTGAAGTTCATGTAATCCTTGCCGTTCCTTTTGACTAAAACCCAATCGTACTTGTAGGTGATCTCCAAGTTTGCTAAAATTGAAATATTCATTGTTAGCCCAGGCGAACAGTAAAAAAAAAAAAAAAAAAAAAAAAAAAACCTCCAATAACATGGTGCAAAGCTGTAAATGATCTTAGACCACTTTGGGCATCCCAAATAAGATTGATATGGAGTTTGCGACGGTTTCTGAGTACGGCATAACTTGTGGGAGCCGAGAAAAACCCGCGATATTTCGGCACTTTTTCAGCTTATAACTCGAAATCGGTTCATCGGTTTATTCCAAGAATAATAAACCAAAATTCGCTGTGGCTACAATTTTGAAGCTAAAATTTTTTTTCTTGCCATAGAAATGTAGCTGAGGAATAGCTCCGCCCTATACATGTCCCCGGAATCCGATAACTAGGTACCTAGCGATTATGTGGTTGAAAATTGACAAAATATCGATTTTCCGTCACAAAGTACGCAATTACACAACTCCACCCTATTATCAAAGAATAATAAATCCTTGTTCAAAATTTGCAGCGTTTTTGGAATCTAGACGTCTTGTATTCTAGTCCAATCATTAGGTGTCCAAAAGTAGTGAATCTAAGAAAAAATACCTGAAGAATTTTTCTCGACGGATCTATACGTTTTCGGGGGTGCTGAATCCGAAAATTTGGTTATCTACTAGATTCGGATATGGCTTCACCATGAAAATGGCGAAATTTCGATCTTTTTTTTTGCCTTTTTGCCTTTAACTCGGAAACCATGCGTCCTAGCGACATGACTACTCTATACGAAATTAAAGCTGATAAAATTTCCTAAAGAATGAGACCAAAAACGCCTCGCTAGCTTTCTCCATTTGGCCGCTAAAGCGTGCTGAAGTTTGACCATTTTTTCTAACCATGCCAAAATCATCGTATTCCAGACTTCCGAAGCCTATTAAACACCACAAACGGTCCCCCGAACCCCCACATAATGTACCCTGACACCCCTCCCCCCACACGCCAACACCCCCCCCCCCCCCCCCCAAATTCACCTTTTGCGAATATGCACTTTATATATATACATATGCACTTATTATGCACTTGATGAGTTCGAGCTTCAATTTGTTAATAAGCAACGGTTTGCATTAGGTTTTTTCCAGGTTTGACGGAATGTTAACAGAAATCGCCGGAGACATGCGCAGTTTAGAAACTGCTGTTCCAGGTCGATCGTAAGTTGGACGAAAACCGATAGCTCGAGTACGTGCGGTCGGGTTCTGTCGACAGAAGTTGGACAGCTGTCGACAGACGCAGTCAGACCTGGAACAAACCTATTTACACCTTGTTTTCATTCGTACACCGTACATTTTCTTGTATATTCCAACGATGCTTAACGCTTAGCGTTGTGGTGGGAGGGATAATCCCATGGGGCGGGGTGGGAATGTTCATGACCATCAAAGTTATTCCAAAGAACACTTTCATTACACGTCTGACAGCGCATTTGCGAAATAAAAGGTGATTTTTAGGGGGTGAGGGGGGGGGGTGGGGTGTCAAGGTACATTATGTGGGGGTTCGGGGGACCGATTGTGGTGTTTAATAGTGTTTAATAGGCTTCGGAAGTCTGGAATACGATGAAAGTAGTATAGTGGTTGTAGCTCAAAAACTATTGGTCCGATTGCTAATTTATTTTTCGAAATTTCGATTTGAGCTTTGATAAGGGAGGGAAAGAAGAACGTTTTCCGAAAAACGTGGTCGTAGATGGTCAAATTTCTTGTTTCCACACTTTCCGACGAATACTAACGGCACTTTTGTTGTTTCAATAGACATGCAATGTGCCGTTACTTATATAAAATTTAATCAGCTTTCTGATTAAAACAAAGAAAAGTAAGATCGGACAAACCGTTCCCGAGTTATAAGCAGAAATGTGCAAAGAATCATTTTTTATTCACAATTTGCCCGCCCCTCCCTTATCAAAGCTCAAATCGAAATTTCACACGGAATAGTTGCGATGGAGAACTCAATCAGCTTTCACGAGAAAAAATAAATTTGGAATCGGACCAATAGTTTCTGAGCTACAACCATCGATGTTAGTTTACTACATCGATGGCTACAACCGAAAACGTTCTGAAAAACGTTGTTTCCGCTCTCCGCGCGGTGTCAGATTAGACGTTTCTTTACGGCTGTTACTTAGCAGCTATTCGGTAAAAAAAAAATAAAAAAAAAAAAAAAAACGTGACCAGTGAAATTTTCATATTATGACAATTAAGGTGCCAGGGTACCTTATGTGGGGTTCGGGGGACCGATTGTGGTGTTTAATAGTGTTTAATAGGCTTCGGAAGTCTGGCATACGATGATTTTGGCATGGTTAGAAAAAATGGTCAAACTTCAGCACGCTTTAGCGGCCAAATGGAGAAAGCTAGCGAGGCGTTTTTGGTCTCATTCTTTAGGAAATTTTATCAGCTTTAATTTCGTATGGAGTAGTCATGTCGCTAGGACGCATGGTTTCCGAGTTAAAGGCAAAAAGCCAAAAAAAGGATCGAAATTTCGCCATTTTCATGGTGAAGCCATATCCGAATCTAGTAGATAACCAAATTTTCGGATTCAGCACCCCCAAAAACGTACAGATCCGTCGAGAAAAATTCTTCAGGTATGTTTTCCGTTCCAAACTACCTAATGACTGGACTATAATGCCAAAGGCTGATCAGAATTTTCGATTACATTGGTGTATCATTCCAGGAATATTAAACCAAAATGTACCTCAATTAATGCTCCAGCCAATACCCTGACACATAAACATATCGTACACAAACCAGCACAAATGTTAACTCTTGGAGAACGGTTCTTCGCTTACTAAGAGTAACGTTGGCTCGTCCTTTGCCGGTGATGGGGAGGATGAGCACCTGGCCGTCAACTTCGTAGTCACTTTGAATTTCAATCCTCGGGATCTTGAAGTCCCATTCGATGTGTTTGCCAGGGAGGTTCGTCCTGAAACACGCCAAGGTCATCAGCCGGACATTCCAAACCTAAATTGGGTCATTATTTTGCATTGGGTGTTCAAAACGCAAAACTCTGCCGCCTCTGCAGTCAGAATGCCGCACCTGGCTTTAAGAAACTTGGAGTCCTTGATGCCGTAGACTTTGCAATTCTTCAAAATCATGTTCAACCCCACCTGCTTAGTTCCTTGTTTCACTCGGAGCTCGGTAATGTCCAAAGGCTCAAGTCGGGGAACCCTGTATTTGGGGTCACCTAAAAAATTGTTCAAATTACTTCATTATGATCAAGTTCTTTACCTTTACCCTTTAACAACCGTATAATGGTTATTAGAAAAATCGTTGTGATGTGGTACACTCACCGTTGAGGAATTTAGGAACTGCTGCTATGCCATTCTTCACTACACACTCGTCCAAATTCGGGTCACTCTTCCTGCAGGGCTTGATGTAACTTGCTGTGGGGGAAAAAAAAAATCTTAATTAGTTTCACGTAAGTATTTCTCTCAGGCCTTGAGAGCCTCCTGAGCCGATTGTACTGCGGATTTTTCAATCTGACAGTCGAGCAACTCCAAAGCCTCAACAGTCTACTGATTTATGTGACGGTAGCGGGCAGATTTGAGTTGCGATACCTACGATGTAGAAACTACGTCGACAGGTGATGTGTACGGTAACTGCCTGTATGTGTACGGTATCTCGTGTTTCTAGGCTGGTCTGTCAAAAGTAACTTTTATCAACAGTTACTGTTGATGATCAAGTAAGGGGGGTAATATGGGGGGATTGAAAATTTTACAGCAGAGCGTTTTTAAACTTTGTCTGACCTACGGCAGCACATAACAAATTAAAAATTTTAATGTAATCATTTACCAAACTGAAAAAGGCCGAAAAACCCGGAAAATCGCCAATAAGTCGAAAATTTGGACGTGACCGAAAAAACGGAGATCAAATTCAGATTCAGCGCCCCAAGAAACAAAGATCGATGGTTTTTTTCCGAGGCGCCTGAATCTGACTTTTTTTTGTTCAACTGTGTACTAATTATAATAATTATAATTAGTACACAGTTGAACAAAAAAAAAGTCAGCCCCAGTTTACGGTAATTATTACCGTAAACTGGGGCTACTTGAGAAAATTTTCGCGTTTAAACGCAAATTTAGGTGCCTAAACTTTTTTTTTTTTTTTTCAATCGGCTCGAAATGGTTTTGGATAAAGTGGCCTCTGGGCTACCTTTCTGCGTTATCAAAATTTAAATCCCCCCAATGGGGGATTTTATATATTTTTTTAAATAGCGTTCTCAAATCACCCCGACAGTTTGGGTATACATATATGTAACTTGAGAATAGTGCTTTTTTGCGGCATTTCCGAATTAATATCGCACGAGGGGTACTTGAGAGGTGACCCCAAATTAAAAAAAAAAAAAAATGTTTTGACAAAATAGGACATCAAAAAAAATTTTTTTTTAAAGAAAAACCAACATTTTATTATAAAATTTGTAAAAATACAAATGTTTAAGTTTCCTCTCTCTCTCTCTCTCTCTCTCTCTCTCTCTCTCTCTCTCTCTCTCTCTCTCTCTCTCTCTCTCAAGTGTTATTTATTACATTTAACGTTTAAGTACTCAATCACAGCGAAAAGATCACAAAAGCAGACTTCTAAATCACAAAATAACTAGTTATTTTGTGATTTAGTACTTACTACAATCACTCGATCAATCACAAAATAGTAAAATGACTCCCTACAATCCAACTAGAGGTTTCAATTTTTTTTAAAGAACACCATAAAATTTCCAAACTTGAATGAAACTTAAACTTGTCTTGCCTCTACAGAGAACCAGAACTTAACCGAGAACCAGAGCCGGCTTTGACGTGATCAATCGCCTTCCCTAGCAATTCTTCCATGTACGCCCGATATGGCTTGAACTATTTAACTTTTCTGTGGTTGCTGAACTTCCTCTTATAGCTACGAACCATTTTCTGGAATAAAAAAACAGCGTAAAAACGCATTCTCAAATAGCCCCAAGTTTTTTTTCTCAAAATACCCCATTGTACAAACAATTCAATAGCGCCGCCATTTTTGAAGATAGAAAGCTGCGATTTTGAGAGAATCTCTCCAAGATATCCTTTGAAAAGATAGGATAGTTGAACTAACCCGAAAATGTTTGAATACTCTTGGGCAGGTAGAAGTTGTACCACGTGCCGTTAACCTACAAAAACTGCTGGAAAATGTGATAAGCCGCCATCGCCATGTGTTATCAGATATGCGCTGATTATTCACTTTAGCGTGTATAGCCATCATAGTAGCGTCGGAAAAAAATTGGATCAACGTCCCAAGACCAGCCTAGCCTTTACAATGAATTTTTGAAAAAAATAAACAGCTGTCTCTCAAGTAGCCTCGCGATTCTTAAATAGCCCCAGTTTACGGTACTTATTGAATTTTATCCTAGTATGAATAATTGAGGCGGTGGATTCCAAAACTGTGTACATTCATTTTCGGCCAAACCTAGTTAGCAGTGGATTCTGAAGCATTTTCCCGCGCTCCATCGAAAAATGACTTCAGAATCAAGAAAAACTGCCTCCTTTCCACTGGTTTCGGCTTCCATACTTTGGGGGTTCGTTCCAAAACTCTACTTTCATGAGTAAGTTCGAAGCAAAACTCTCTCCATTCGACAGTTCGTGTCACAACTGTCTACATTCATTTTTAAATCTCAATTTACTGGCTCCCTTCTTAATTGAATTAGTTCAAAATTGTCGCACTCATTAAATGACCCTAAATTTTAGGGATGCCAAATGAGTCAAATGCAATAGAAATCGCGTCTTTCGGGTTGAGTTGAGGCATGTTTTTCGTGTTTCCTGAAAAATCGCAAAGTCGTATCATAAGACAGTTTTGGACTCCACCGCCTCAATTATAATTAAGTGACGATATTCATATCGACACCAGTGGTTTACATCCGATGATAATGAAGGATTCAACAACGACCGGCCGATCTGTTGGCCCCCAGGTGGGTCGTTTGGGGCATGTTGGTCAACGACCAATGACGGCAATCGCGGACAAGGAATCTCATATCATCAGTATGCACGTCAAGCACTGAGTCACCGCATAGTCGGGCGGACGAGGTCAAGAGCACACGTCCAACAGGTTTGACAGGGAACATGACACGTCATGAGAGAGCACAACTTTTGAGCACTTTGCTGAACTTGAAACGATGGTGATGTGTAGGGTTCGAATTGTCATGCTCGAAAATCCCATTACATGCAAGATTCAAGATTCAAGATTCAAGATTTTTATTGCCAAGAACACAGAGTGCAAAGACAAGGTCAAAAAAAGCCTGCTCTGAAATATGCTCAGAAAACACCATTAAAACCTACAAAAAGAAAAGTGAAAATATCCACAACTGCTATAAATAGCTAGCTGCTATAAATGAGGTTTTTGAGTGACTTGGGCCTGGAGGTCGAATGAGGTGCAGTTTTTGGAGTGAATTTGGCCTCAAAATCCACTTAAGAGGGGTCTGAGAGCCATGCAAAACCCGTGGACTTTCAAGGGACTACAGGAATCGTCAAATGTTCACATTCTAGTAGGTACCTATTAATGCTCTACAACTTATACCAGTACAGCTTTTGACATGGATGTGACATCCATGTCAAAAGCTGTACTGGTAAACAGTGTTGTCAGGTCTGCAAGGATGAGTTACCGTACGAGCCTCTCGAAATTACCTTTTTTTTCCCCAAAATTACCGTACGCATTATGTCATTGTAAAACCGCTGCAAATTTTACACAAGGGTTCATTATTCTTTGATATAGGTTACTTGTGCAGAAATTTAATAATTAAATTGACAGAATTATTCTGTCAATGAAAAAAAAAAAATTTTAAATTTTCAACAATTTTTTTAAATTTTTTTTTCAACAATTTTTTTCTCAAATTTTGTTTTGTTTTTATCTAGGTAGGTACTTGAACAATATTAAATATTGTGATCCCAGGAGGTCAAATTTTGACCTCCTGGGATCCATCAAAAATCTCATTTGTAGCCCCATGAAAGCCCTATACATCGCAACAGTGAAATCAGATCGTTGCGGGACTCCAAAAAATGGATTCTACGTCCAAAAATACTTCGAAAACGACACCTGACTCGATTCCATAGCCAAAAGCCTTTTAAAAAAACCTTCTGTAACCCCATTTTAGCCTCATAGCGCCCCACGGGTTTGGGCGATCGGGCTGAAAACCTTGCGGGAACAACTTGATGGTAACGGAGTATTTTTTCAAAATTTCAGATTTTTAAAAAATTCTTACTGCCCAAAACGGCACAGACGGCGGACGGACATTTCGGATTTAGAATGTAGACCTCTTGAAACGGATAATGTCAAATTTTGAGGCCGATCGAAGTCGACGACCTCCGTCGCGAAAACATAGGTGTATTATTTCAAGAATAATAAACCAAATCTATAAAACCCATAAAAACACTGAATTGGAAAACTTTGCTCTCAATCTTTCTTTCAACAATCTTCTTATTACTACCTATACGTTTTTGAACTCTTTGAAGAAGATTCCAAATGCCCGCCAATAATCAAATTTCTTATTATTTTATTGTACGGATGGAGTGTTTTTTCCTTAAAATCTTTGCAAACGCCAGGAAGAAAGGCTCAATCCTAAATTACCGTAAAAAATTGCGATAGGTACCTTAAAGGTGATACCGTAGTACGGTAACCGTACATCGTACAGAGTTTTGAATTACCGTACAAAACGGTAATTACCGTACACCTGACATCCAGGATGTCTTTTGACTGGGGGGCATGGAATTTGGTACTTTTCCGTTTTCCTCCCCCCCCCCCCCCTCGATTTTGGTTGGCTTTGGGTGTCTTAAAGCCATCGGGAGGGGCTCGAAATCGAGTGGGGGGGGGGGGGGGGGGGGGGGGGTTGTGGGTGACGGTGGGGGGGGGGGGGGGGGAGTTATAACGGAAAAGGGCTCGAATTTGGGTGCCTTAAAGCCATCGGGAGGGGTGTTTATGAACACGAAATCGAGTGTTTGGGGGGGGGGGGGGGGGGTTATAACGGAAAAGTACCTGGAATTTTTCGCGACACTTTTGGTTTATTATTCTTGGAATAATACACCTATGTTTTCGCGACGGGGGTCGACGACTCCGATCGGCCTCAAAATTTGACATTATCCGTTAAAAGAGGTCTACATTCAAAATCCGAAATGTCCGTCTGCCGTCCGGGCCGTTTTGGGCAGTAGGAGTTTTTTTTTTTTTAATCTGAAATTTTGACAAAATACCCCGTTTACCATCTAGTTGTGCCCGCAAGGTTTTCAGCCCGATCGCCCAAACCCGTGGGGCTCTGGGGGGGCTACGGGAGGGGTTTTTTGAAGGCTATGGGATCGAGTTAAGTGTCGTTTTCGAAGTATTTTTGGACGTAGAATCCATTTTTTGGGGGTCCCGGAACGATCCGATTTCACTGTGGTGATCTATTGGGCTTTCATGGGGCTAAAAATGGGATTTTTGAAGGATACAAAGATAACCAGAGTCAAGCAGCTAATGCAAGATAGCTATGTTGGTTGTGAAGATAACCATTGTTTGTACAGCTACGTGAGATAGCTGTGTTGGTTACATAGATAACCACAATTATGTGAGATTGGGTGTGCCTGTAAGGGGTTGGAGGAGGGCACTTTATACAAAACCTTTTAGAGGCAGAATGCTGCCTGGTTTGCGGAACCATACCATACCATATTTTGTTTCTTATACTGTTTAATACCAGATACCATATTATCATACATGTTAGCTTAATTCGTAATCCATGAGGGATTTATGACATGGTGGAGATGCTGGGATCGAAGTGCATTATTTTGTCCAGTCGTCTCTCCCAGTACATCCAATACCCGTAAATGCCTGTCAATAGGTTTGTTCCAGGTCTGACTGCGTCTGTCGACAGAAGTTGGACAGCTGTCGACAGAACCCGACCGCACGTACTCGAGCTATCGGTTTTCGTCCAACTTACGATCGACCTGGAACAGCAGTTTCTAAACTGCGCATGTCTCCGGCGATTTCTGTTAACATTCCGTCAAACCTGGAACAAACCTAATGCTAGCACTGAATTTCCCCCAAAACGCATGCCAATTAAGTACATTCCCGTGGTAGAAGGGACAACGTAAGCCATTACGTCTACCCAGCAACCCTTTAGCATAATACACGTAGCATAATACACTGGACGTGTCCAGAGAGAGACGTGCCAGGTTGGCTGGCATTGTTCTGAGTTTTGTGCTCCCAAATGTGAAAACGGTTAAACACGACTCTTCTAGGGGCTGCAGTCGGAGTTTCTTGGCAAGGGTTGAATGTACATAGCTCTTTTGGCTCCCACAGTCAAAGAGCAACTTGGCTATTAGTTGTCGTTGGTCTGCACCTAGCACTGGGGCCAGGGCTATTTGTAAAATCGTGTCAGCGTTGGCGTTTGAAAATGTTACTACTGTCTCTTCAGTCTTCCCTTGGCCGTTACTTAGTAACATATATCAAAGAATAATAAACCCTTGTGTAAAATTTGCATCGTTTTTCTCCCTCAAATGCTTCGTTGCCTGGACTATGATAATAATTATCATATCATCATGTGCAATTATTGCACATGGCGGGGGAGTAAAAAAGTCGAAAAATTATTCAAATTGATGGCATTGGTTATACAGTGTGGATTAACTTCACCAGTGGTTGTATCCTGTTGGGGAAGGCGTAATTCGTGTAATCAATACCATCGTTCTCAGTCATTTTGGTTGATCATTGTCGACTTTTAATGGTGTAATAATGGGCGGGAAATCACCACCGTTGAATTGAGTTGTTCGGCTCTTCACTATTCACGACTAACATCCGGAATGCAATATGCTAATATTAGAATATGGTTTTATTATAGTTTGCAGATTACCTTCTGGATTCTTATCGCGTAGGCATCTGAGAACACCAATTAGGTGGAATAAAATGGGTGGCGTTACGATCCGTTGCGCACATACAAAGAAAGGAAACTGCATGAGGAAAACCATCATGAAAATTAGGATAATTGCAGCCAGCTTAACAATCGACGACAGCGTCTTAGTAACTAGGAATAAATTCATTCATTTTTTCTCACGTCACGTCAAGTAGTCACGCCTTATTCTTGAGGAATGTCGATAATTTACAGAATAATTAAGTAGATTAAAAATAATGCGGTTGATTGAAAATAAACGATCGGGAAAATACTGGCGTTGCGAACAAACTATTTTGGTTTATTATTCTCGGATTATTAGTACACCTAGTATGTATTTATTCGCGACAGGGGTCGAGAATTATTCAACGTGATAGGCAGAGATGGGGGTTAGCATAAAAAATGCAAAATCTAAATGTTTAGCTGTTTATCATCTTTCAATCTTTCTAATGCAAAAAAAAAAAAAAATAATAATTAAAAATAATTTGCATAACATTGCCCATGAGTAATTTGAAATAATTGGCATAATTTGAAATAATTTTGAAAAAAAAAAAAATGCAAATTTTACACAAGGGTATATTATTCTTTGATATAGGTTACTTGTGCAGAAATTATTTCTGTGTCAATGGAAAACATTTTGGCCAAACAATTTTTTTAATTCTTTATTTTTTACTCCTTCAAAAGTCTCATTTTTAGCCCCATGAAAGCCCTATAGATCGCCACAGTGTAGTGGGATCGATCTGGGATGCCCAAGAATGGATTCTACGTTCAAAAATACTTCGAAAACGACACCTAACCCGATCCCATAGCTAAATGCCCTCAAAACCCCCTCCCATAGCCCAATTTTATCCCCATAGCGCCCCACGGGTTTGGGCGATCGGGCTGAAAACCTTGCGGGCACAACTAGATGATAAACCGAGTATTTTGTCAAAATTTCAGATTAAAAAAAAAAAATTCCTACTGCCCAAAACGGCGGACGGACATTTCGGTTTTGAAATCTAGACCTCTTGAAACGGATAATGTCAAATTTTGAGGCCGATCGGAGTCTTCGACCTCCGTCGCGAAAACAGGTGTATTATTCCAAGAATAATAAACCAAAATGTGGTTAGGTAGTGTCTATGTGGTTATGTACTGTCATTTATTTTAGTTTACAGACCGAAGAATTACATTAGTCCTCCAGCAACCTGATTCTGCGGCTTCCTTAATTGTTCAAGGCCAAAAGAGGGAAAGAAACGAAAAAAAAAAAAAAAAAAAAAAAAAAAAAATGAGCAAAGAGGAACCTATACTGTTAGTTGTACGAATAAGGCACCAAGGGCGAGCTTACAACTTTGCATGATGGCTCATTATATCAACTTGTGGTTTCAGGAAGTGGGGCGCGTCTAGACAAACACTTCCTCACCGCTGCGTTGGCATAAATCACCTTCCTTGAGTGAAGGATTATGTTTCCTACTTTTCGTTTCCTTCGAAGAATCTCTTCCCTCAAATTGACAGCCCTGTTGTTGAGGTAGGTAAGTGTTTTCTTTCTAAAAATGGATGCGTGAGGGAATGACTTTCGACGACTTCTGTTATTAGTTATAACGTTAACGAGCCGGCAGAACTCGTTAGATCTGAGATCTTATCATTGGGGTCCACCTGGGATTCGATTTAGGGGCATTTTCCACGCCAGATAAGAATTTTAGCTCGTATTCACTGCGATATCAGGACGGATAATGACCACAAAAACAACTGAGACGTGCCAAAGGCTTTCCTTTTGTTTTTGCTGAACGTTGCTTTCAATTAACACTGGATTCACACTGTTGTTACACTGTTGGTACCTACTCAAAATAAGGTTAATTTTATATATTTACACTAAGGGGGGGTCATAAGACCCTATTTACAGAAAATAAAAATTTGAATTTCACACGAGGGTTTGTAATTCGTCGATATAGATTCTGCAAAAATTACACTGCTCTACAAAAAAAAAAAAAAAAAAAAAAAAAAATCGATCTCATGTTTCAAGAGTCTGGGTTTTTGAGGGTGCTGAATCCGAATCCGAGGTCCATTTTTCCCCTAGACGCAGAGGCTCCGCTGTACGGTACCCAAATGTTAAAAAAACTCACTTAATTTCCAACTTCATTATTTTACAACGAGCAGGTGCTATTCTTACAGGAAATTCAACGCTGAACACGCACGTATAATATATGGGCCTGCTGAGAGCAGTAGTGGCGTAAGTCCATATTTTTAAAAATCGAGTTTTCACATACAAAACCTCGTGAAACGGATCAGAAAATCATTTCATTGTTTTATTGTCCTAAGAAAACGGATGGCGCGCGATAACTTAAAATGATTTACTATGCGTATGTATGTAGTCTCCTAATATATGGGATTTTAGTATGGGGAGGGGCGTATCATAGCAATTTACGGCAGGCAACACAGTTTTGAGAATAGCTACAAAATCACGTAGACGCACCCCCGTTGAGACTCTATACAGAAAGTTTGATGTCACCTAGAATATCCTATGTATAATAATATTATATTATATTATAAATCCTGTAGGTATATTATACAGGGTGTTACATTTAACGTTGCCAAAAAAAAAAAAAAAAAAAAAAAATCCATGGATTCTGGAGCCCATTTCCGATCGAAAATGCCTCAGAGTTTTTTTCAAAAACAGCTTCTTTTCTCGTTATTTGCATTTTTTTTTTTTTTTTTTTTCAACAACATGCATTGTTACTTCAGAAATGTGGCCATAACTTCCTTTAGAAGCATCACATTGAAAATCCAAGGACACCGTTGGAAAGGGCGTTAAATTTCCTATTAGTTACGCCTCCCTTTAGGGTCAGAAAGGTGGCTCAAGTGCTTGATCTGGAGGGATAAACATGAAAGTAGAGAACTTTTCCCAGTTTCATGACATTTTCAAAGCAAAAATACACCATTAACCGACTCATCAGCAATACGGCGCAAAACGGTAAAAACATCCTCAGATCCTCAGCTTTCCAACGGCTCAGCTTTACGCCGAGAAATCGGCATTTGAATGACTAGAAATGTGGTTTTCCGCGCGAGGAGTCCTGCTGGCTGGCTACTCTTCCCGCGTTCCTTCTTGGTGTGGGTTCAATATTCCTTCAATATCAGTATTTAAAAAAAAAAAAAAGTATTGTAGTGTAGGATAGGCATCGTATTTTCACCATAGGATCGATAACTGCATCAATATCATTACAGGAACAGCGAAAACGAAGAATTATTCTGAGAGGCATTTTCGATCCGAAATGGGCTCCAGAATCCATGGATTTTTTTTTTTTTTTTTTTTTGACAACGTTAAATGTAACAACACCCTGTAGAATAGGCCTAGTGCTGTACGTTCATAGAAAAATTGGCGATTTCGTTAAACAATCGAACATTAGACCTACTAGGGCAAACTCGTCAGCAATAACAGACATTCTTCGGCCGTGTAATGATTTCTTCACTAGGCAACTACCCTGGCTTGTGCCGAAAATTTTTGAACAGCTACCCTACAGAATGAAAACAGCCTAACACTTCGGTACTTTCAAGAATGAAGCTAAGAATTATTTGAAAAACAGTCAAAACGCAACTGCCTAACACTAATCTATGCTTGCCAAATCATTTTTCTGTCTCGTTGCACACATTTTATTTTACTAATTGGGAGAGAATGAGGCCTGGACAGGTCCCTGACTTATAGGCCTAGACTTGAGTATTGGGAATGTACCTACTTATAAAAATTTGGAATATGAACGAATTGTAAATGTGTATCTGTATACACTTGTGAATAAATTGAATTGAGTTTTGCCTGCCAAATGACTCACAGTCGTGCTCTCTTTTACCAGCACAAGTGGCGAAAGCCCATCTCCTTCCCTTCTTCCATCGGCTTAACTTACGCCTTCCGTGACGCAATACAAAATAGCCCAGCGCCAGAGTGCAACGTTGACTGAAGTGAGTTTTGTTCGAGCAGGTTTAAGGATCTAAATTCAACTTCAATGATATTAAATAAGATAAATTTTCTCTCGCGAGAGTAGAGCAGAGTATCAGGATCGATTCTTGTACAAAACGTCATTCTCGGACACTGGTTTTGAATCAGTGGTGGTGCCACTGGTTGTGGTTATCAGTGGCTCAGTGGTTTGAGCGTGGACTACTGAGTCAAAGGTTGCTGGTTCGATCCCAGCAGCCGCAAGACATCTTCCTCATACTGATAATCACCTTTCGGAAGGCAATGGCAACCCACCGAAAGTATTCTGCCGTGGAAAACCTCTCAAATTTGCCGTTCGGAACCGGCGTTAAGCAGTAGGTCCCTACTACTTCTGTATTAGCTGGTCAGCACGCTCAACAGATGTTAGTAGCGAGAGGTCGCCAACGCCCGATTACGGGTATGGCACCCAAAGAAGAAGAAGGTGGTGCCAAATTCCAAGACAAGGAAGCGTCTTAGCATGTTGAACGAGTACTCGTTGGTACCAGCTTATGCAGCCCCAATCCCAATACCGAAGAAAAAATTTGACGATTTACAATGTTTGTTAAAAAATAGATAGGTATATTCCGAATGCCCACCATGAATTTTACTCCAATTTGAAGTACGGCTAAAGACTGGGACTAAGAAGACCATAAATAGGTACCTGTAGGTACACGTACATTCGATTTTGACGACTTCTGATTATTTTCTGTTGAAATACTAACTTGATTGAATCTTTAGTTTAAGAAAACTAGCAAACATGTCGACAATGTACTTGAATTAAGAATATAATTTAGATTGAGCTAATTTATTGCTTTTGTAGCAAATTACCGTGATCCTACTTAACTTAATTAATTTCGAAAAACGCTGCAAATTTTACACAAGGGTTTATTATTCTTTGATCTATATCAAAGAATTATACCTATGTCTTGTACAAAAATTGAATCTGTATCAATAATCAAGAAAACAAAAAGGGGATTGATCAACAGACCTGTAAACCAAAAGCATAATCTGTTGTGATGGCTTTTCTAATAATTTCCAAGTTCCGAATATAAATAAGCAGGATTGTAAAATAAAGTAAAATAAGAATGTACGATGCAATGCCAAGATCTCAATTTTGTACTTATAATAATAATTCATATTCTCCATATTCGAGTGCATATAGGTAACTAAGCTAACCATTAAACGGTGAGGTAGGTAACTGTACTGTTGTAGTGTAACACTGATCTATTGCGCTAAAAACGATATGCAATGAAATAATTCATCAAAACTGTGTCTCAAATTAAATTTTTCCACGTGTATTGGGTTGTTTATTGCTCTTATTCTACACTGAATTTTTAAGAATTGAGTCAAGAAGTGATGCAGTAATGGCGTAACTCAAAATTTAAAATTTTCCTGCTTGATCCACGATTTTGAAAACACTTGATTTTGATGAGTCAAATTTTAAGCAGGAATTTAAAAAAAATCACTGATACGACAATTTATAGGGGTACAATTTCAGATGAAAGTGTTGACGTAACTTCAAAGTCGATTTTCTCGACTTAAGTCAGTTCTGCTCTTACCAGGCGATATAATAATATTATTATACATAATAATATATTATATTATGTTGATGGGTCAAGAATGCTTCCTCCATGTGTTTTTTTAACCAAAAAACGTCGTTTTTTTTTCACCAATCTTGAAGATTTTTGTTCACTATGCTGACGATTTTGCAAAACCTACGAAACTTAGCCGAACCAACAAAATCTCGCCATATACATACGTGGTACATTTCTGCGTCGAATGCGACCAACCGCACCTAAGTGCAATGGCCGATTTTTGGCGGCTGTTTATGGTTTTGACCCAAACCGGCAAAAACTGGGATTTTGGGTTAAAACTTTAAACAGTCGCAAAAATCGGCTATTGCACTTACCGAGGTTAGTCGCATTCGACGCAGAAAAGTGCCAAGTATATGGCGAGGTTTTGTTGGTTCGGCTAAGTATCGTAGGTTTTGCAGAATCGTCAGCATAGTGAACAAAAATCTTCAAGATTGATGAAAAAAAAAAAAAAAAAACGACGTTTTTTGGTAGTTTTTCGGCAAAAACGCATGAAGGAAGCATTTTAGACCCATCATCAATAATGAAGAGTCCACTCCAAGAAAGATGAGGGTCACTTTTTTTTTCGAAAAGGAGTTTAGGTTGGCAATACCTTTTTCAGACCAAGTAGTTTCTGTTGGTAACCTCAAATTCACAAAAAAAGATGAGAGTCAGTTCTCGACAATGCAAGAAAGATAAATGTCGGTTTCGTATGTAGGTACCCCTGTTTCTAGCCTCGTCCCTGGCCTTCCTTTAAAACCTGTTTTTTCTTTTCTTTTTTTTTTTTTTTCTTTTCAGTGTTTCACTTCAGTTTCTGGTTCTCCATCAAAAAACTCAAAACCCTATTTTACCAATTTTTGGTCATGATTTGATTGATATTTCCTTTTTTTTTCGCAGATTTTTTGATTGACATTCATCTTTATTTCATACTTCTGAGGGGTTTTTTTATTCATCTATCGTCAGAAATCGCCCGAAAATTTAATTTTTGCCAAAATAACAATGCTGTACAGCATCTTTGCGAGCTAGCAAAAATTTAGCGCTCCCTACTATTTTAAAAATAATTTTCTAAAAAATAATTGCGACTCAAGAAACTTCCAAAAACGATTTTCTTATTTTCTAGAAAAGCTGACTCTCATCTTTCTTGGAGTGGACTCTTCATATATGGGCGTGTTCAGCGTTAAATTTCCTGTAAGAATAGCACCTGCTCGATGAAAAATAAGGAAGTTGGAAATTAAGAGAGTTCTTTGAACGTTTGGGTACAGTACAGCGGAACCTCTCCGTCTAGGGGCAAAACGGACCTCGGATTCGGATTCAGCACCCTCAAAAACACCCAGGACCACTCACTATCAGACCTCTTTTAGCATGAGATCAATTTTTTTTTTTTTTTAGGGAAATGCTATTTTTTTCAATAAAAAAAAATTAATTTATTTGAAATTGGTAAGTAATTAAAGAATTTTTTTTTTCAATTTCTTGAAAGTTTTTGGACTGATTTGTGCAGTGGCAGTCCGTCCTTTAGGTCACTAGGGGCGAATCCCGGTCCGTTGGACGGGTGTGGGCCCTAAAAATAATTGACTTTGCGTTCAGAATACTCGGAAAAGGACACCGTATTTGACCTCGTGAGATCCTTCAAAAATCTTATTAAACTGTGTAGCCCGACGAATGCCTCATAGACCACCACGGTGGAATCGGATCGTTCTGGGATCCCCAAAAGTGGATTCTACGTCCAAAAACAGTTCAAAAACAACCCCTAACTCGACCCAAAAACCCCACCCGTTTTTGTTTTTCGATTTTAATCCGTAAAAATTCCAATAAATTCAGCATAATAGATCTCTGATTTTGTTAAGCGTAATTGGCCAACCTGATCGAGTGTCGCGAAGGTGCCTGGAGCCGAACTAGTTAACTCGAACGCAATACCACTCAATTATACCGCTTTCTTTCGTGAAGCCAGAATTTCTCAACCTTATGGCTCCTTTTCCGTCATAGCTTCCACTTGATTAACACTTCGTAACTATAACGCACGACAATGTTTGAGCGCCAATGTGGCGCTTTGTACGACTTGTTTTTCATGAGCTTGATGGGAGTGTTACTTACGTAGTTTGAGGGCGTGTGCCAATTGGATGGTGAGGAGGAGAGCGCCTGCCCTGAAGTACATGTTGGTCGGTGGCAGGCAGAAGCTCGAGTGTCGGAACGGAACGGAGGTTCCTCCGGTTCTGCGGATGTCCTTGAAGGAACTTGACAAACCCCAACCAGATCCTGTCTCGCCGAATGTGCGGCTGATCGGTTTTCTGAACTACCCGTACGAGGCCGTATTTGCTTGTAGTCGACAAACGGGGGATGCACCTAATTAAGTTTTCGGAATTTATTATGCGGTTGGCCGCGTTTATTTCGGAGGATATCCGGAAACCCGATTCACCGCGGGGATCTATGGAGCTTTCAAGGGGCTGCAAATGGATCATTTTGTGGAGGTGATGAGGTCAAACGAGGTGTCGTTTTCCGTGTAATTTTGGATGCAAAACACTGACCAACAAAGAAAATGTTTCGGGCTCCTAATTAGCCGAAATTAATGCATTTTGGTCGGCTGGACACGAATATGACACTAACAATTTTTGATTAGCTCTAGTTTCCAAGATACAATAACTGTTTAAATCATAACTGTTTGGTTTGCGCGAAATTTAATGCCTTCAGGTAGGTATCGCTGCATTATTAAATATTTACCCAGTTGGCCATGCAGTTAACATGGAGTCATATGAAAATATGAAAACGCTTCTCGATTCCATCAAATACGCTGATAGTCCAGGCAACAAAGACAAAAAACGCTGCAAATTTTACACAAGGGTGTATTATTCTTTGATATACGTTACTTGTGCAGAAATTTAATTCTGTCAATGAAAAAAATTTAATTCTGTCAATAAAAAATAATTTTTTTTTGGGTTTTTATCTAAAAAAAAAATTGTTTGGATTTTTTTTTTTCAAAAATGTTTATTTTCAAAAATTCTTTATTTTTTACTCGAAAAATATTTAACATCCTAGGATCCTTCAAAAATCCCATTTTTAGCCCCATGAAAGCCCTAAAGATCGCCCCAGTGAAATCGGATCGTTCCGGGACCCCAAAAAATGGATTCTACGTCCAAAATTACTTCGAAAACGACACCTAACTCGATCTCATAGCTAAAAGCCTTCAAAAAACCCCTCCCGTAGCCCCATTTTAGCCCCATAGCGCCCCACGGGTTTGGGCGATCGGACTGAAAACCTTGCGGGCTTCCTAGATGGAAAACCAAGTATTTTGTCAAAATTTCAGATTTTAAAAAAAAATCCTACTGCCCAAAACGGCCTGGACGGCGGACGGTGGACAGACATTTTGGATGTTGAATGTTCAAGACCTCTTGAAACGGATAATGTCAAATTTTGAGCCCGATCCGAGTCGTCGACCCCCGTCGCGAAAACAGGTGTATTATTCCAAGAATAATGAACCAAAAGCGCCCTGAGGTAGAAATAAATAGAACCCAAACCAAAATTGGCACAGACGTAGGGGGGGTATCCTAATTAACATACTCAAGTCCTGGGGGGTGGGGTATGAGCTATAGGAGGGGGGGGGGGTCTCCAAAGGTCCCATTTTCAGGTTTTTCGTGAATATCTCGGAAACGGCGCCTTTTTCGATGAACCTTGCCCGATAGTAAATGAAAGCTGATAAAATTCTCTACAACTTTGATGATATACGTTTTATCGAAATTCCGGACGGTTACAGAGATATATGCTTCGAAAAATGGAGAATTAGATTTTTAGCTCACGTTTTTCGGATAACTTGGTTGATTTGCGTCCGAACGGTTGATCTGAGAAAAAAGTTCTCTTATAGAAAGTTGTAGAGCATCAAATTTACTTCAAGAATATGTGGCTAATTGCCAATTTATCATTGACGAATCAAAAATTACGCCAATTTCAAAATTTTGCCAATTTTTGTCATTTTTACTCAAATGTCGTCAAGCCACTTTTCTGCGTCCTCGAGCTTCAATCGTCCTTCTTTCAGAATTACATACCAACAGATCGGGGGGGGGGGGGGGGGGGGGGTGAGATGAGAAGATGATGTCAAAAAGCATAAATGCCAAACCTGTGGTGATTTTTAAGTTATTGCTTTACTCCTCGGAATGCAATTGGGCTACACCAGCCACTGCGGCTTTTTATGCATGTGGGACAGTCGAGATAGGATGTCTCACTACAAAAAAGCTGAAAGGCCTGCAAGAAATCTGAAGCCTGGAGAGAGAAATGTCCAGAATGACAGATAGATCCTAAAATCGTACTTATGCCTCTGCACTTTTTGCAGACGTCTCGAAAGCTTTCGACTGCGTCCCTCATCAGCGACTGATTGCTAAGCTGGCAGACTACTGCCTGATCGTATGCAGAGATATTCCGGAGTTGGTTTACAAGCGGCAGGCAAAAAGGAAACGCTCCAAAAGTCGTCGAAAAGTTTACTTACTCATCAAATGAAATTTGCACTCAATTTAATGAAGACAATATAAGAACGTAATTGTGTACAATAAATATAGTGATAGTATGTTTTTAAAATTATCTTTTTACTTTGGAAAAAATGGAACGGCTTTTTATATACTATTTAAATGTTTATGTATTTTGTATCTTGGAAACGGTAGCTATGGCTTATTACCTATTATTATAATAAAAATTTTCATTTTTATATTAGTTTTTATTGACCCAAAAATATTCATAAATAGTTCAATGGGTTAGGAAACATTCCAAAAAATTTTGTTTGTTGGTCAGTGCAATCAAGGACTTCCAGTTTTCGCGTGGAATGTCCCGTTGTCCTGCGTGGACTTGCTCTTGACCTGCTTTAGGCTACCAGGTACCTAACAGGTTTTTTTTTTTTTCTCATATCTAGTTCCATTTTGGTTGATTAGGTAGGTAGGTACTCCTGGAATAATACTACCGCGACGGAGGTCATCATCATAAACAATTAAGCATCAGCATAATTGTATACATATTATGTTACGGAATAAACATCTGCAATATTATAGAATATTTCAGTCCTAAATGTTGAGCCCATTGGTGGAATAATATATAGAATAGAACACATGGGAAATACCTAAGCATTCTTAACACACCACAGGACAAAGAGCTGTACAGCCTGTTACCACGTGGTAACAAAGTTTAGTATAACAAGTTTAGTATAAGAAGTGGCAAACAAAATCGAATGTAAGTGGAACTGAGAAGTTCAACAATAAGGGCACATGAGAGGTAACGATGTTAAACATTTCAAGAAATTAAAAACTGAGAAGTTCAACACTGCGGCCACAAGAGAGCAATCGAAGTTAAATGTTAGGTACAAGAAATATTACAGAAATTAAAATGAGAAATACCAACTACCAACTCGTGTAATGATACAATAAATGGACAGGTGAATCGTGTATTCCAGGAGGTAGGGTTGAACATCGATGTTCGATGTTATCGAAACATCGATGTTTTGGCTCCGATGTTCGATGTTTTTACCATCGATGTTTAGCTAGTCGATATTATCGGACATCGATGTTTTGGAGCCAACATCGATGTTTTAGTTCTTGGTTGGGTTTTCTGTCTTCAAATTTAGTTTTCATTGAAAGACAAAAACTACAAGGAAAAATGCTATAATAGCGCATGTGCGAGCCCATAGAGGCGCTTGGAATTTTAAAAATGAGAACATCACACGATGGAATTTACTTGTAAGACCAAGTCCACGACAAGTGAAACGGAAAAAGAACAAGAAGGCAGGAGCGATGACGCATACACGTCTTTGTGTTGTTTTGTATTATGTTGTTGAGTTGCGTCCTGCTGTCAACGTTTTTTTGTTATTTTTAGTGTTCAATTGTTTTGAGTCATGGGAAGGAAAAGTGTGTGGTGGAAATATTTTATTCCGGTTGTCAAAGGATCTGCAAAGTGCAATTTGTGTAACGCCTCAGTAAAAACTTCGGGAAATACGAGCAATTTAAAATGCCACAAAAATAATGAAAAAAGTGCCGCAAAAGTAATGAAAAAATCTCTTTAACGAGCTTGGTGCGTCTAATTTTACCCTTAGGTCCTCATGGTAAACAATAAGAATCGAGACTATAAAAATAATTCTGGCTATTTAAATAATTATACTCAAGGAGATCGAAAAAATTAATTTATTGAACATCGATGTTATATCGATGTTTTTGGGCCGATGTTTTTCTCACATCGATGTTGAACGTCCGATGTTGACATCGATGTACATATCGATGTTTTGCTCTCGATGTAATAACCCTACCCGGAGGGTTGCATAGACCTACCATTGAACCAAGGGTTCATTATTCCAAACAGCAACTGATTCTGGGAGTGCAACCGAGGGAACTCTTCGTTGGTCGATGTTATCATAACCCAAAAATGTGACATTGCTTCGTGGACCAATATAATGAATTCAGGTGGCCAGAGGTACGCACATCGCAAAAAAAGTGATTCTGTGATTATTCTTGGAACAAAAACCTCCATTGCTTACTCAAATATTTGATTGAGTTCCTTAGTACAAGTTTTCCATAGAAATAATTATACTGATTGCTTAATATAATATATTATACTATACCGTGAACAGAATTGAAGAATATGTGGAGGCACATTATTCAAAATTTTTGAATCAAAAAGCACACCAGCAAAACTTTCAGCAGCCTTATCAGGGAGAGGGAGATGATAACACCATGTTGAGTGTGTTATGTTACAATTTGTTGCCTGGGGCTATGATTTCATGGTGGACACAATTCTTTATCAGGGTAGTAATAGCAATCGGCCGGAGGTACAAAAGGCCAGAGGTACGGAACCTTCCACTCAGTAGGATTTTTTTTTTAAATCTGAAATGTTGACAAAACACCGAAATGTTGTAAAACACTCGGTTGTGCCCACTAGGTTTTCACCCCGATCGCCCAAACAAATGGGGCTAAAAAGGGGCTAAGGAAGGTTTTTGAAGGTCATTGGGTATGGGATCGAGTTAGGTGTCGTTTTCAAAGTATTTTTGGACGTAAAATCCATTTTTGGGGGTCCCAGAACGAAACGATTTCACTGTGGGGGGCTTTGGGGCTTTCATGGGGTAAATGGGATTTTTGAAGGATCCCAGGAGGTAAAATAAGGTGTCGTTTTCCGGGAAATTTTGGACGCAAAATCCATTTTCTTGAGGTCCTACATCTGTCCAAACATTGTACAGAAATGTAATGTTTTTTGTTTTTTTCAAAAGTAGGTATTTCCTTAATGACACAGAATTAATTTTTACTCAATGAACCTACTTCAAATAATAAACCCTTGTGTAAAATTTGCAGCGTTTTTACTCAACATTCGCTTTATTTCAATTTTCCAGAGGCTTACGGGATGTTTCTAGTGTTGGCCGAAAATGGGGAAAAGTTCGATGAAATTTTGGCTAAGTTTTATTGACTTCTCGGTGTTGGCATTTTGTATCAACGGTACCAGGAATGTCTCAACTATGTCTTAGGTAAAAATTCTTGGTGTCATTGTTAGTTTCATCCACAAACATCACGTTTCGCTTGACGCTGTTGACGTGTCAACCGAGCGGGAGCTTCGTTTTTCACTTTCGGGGTCGAAAAAAAAAATTTTGTCCTCCAAAATTAAAACGACCAGTTGCATTTTGCGTTTGAGAACCTCCTGAGGAAATTTGGTTCCTTGTCTGTCCGCATTTCCTTGTTACAGACTTAACTTCAACAATTTAGATCCGATTTCCGTCAAATTGTCTGAGATTATGTGGGTACCGCCTATTGAGGTTCCTTATACATTAAATCCTTATACATTTCATGATGATTGAATCGACGTTACGCTTTGTGCATGCACGAACTTAATCTCGTGCATTTGCATTAAAATTTGCAGCCTTGTTAACGTAACAATACGGAGGTCTTGTGGTGGGATCCATGAGATTGGAACGTAAACATGTGAAACCCATCGGGTTATGAGCACTTCCTACCGATAATACACTAAACGGTTCCCAGTACACTGTGTTATGATGCTCAATAATTGCTATTTATCAGCCTGTCAGCCTCTCCGAAATGGGAATTCATAATTATAGCCCCGGTTATAAATAATACGTTGGGATGATTCATCAATTGGAGTCCTGGTAAACAAGAGCTTTGTCGCAGAATGTTGGAAAAAGGAGGGTTGGTCTCAAGATTAGTCATTCATTAGTCAGATAGAATGGCCTAATTACCTAATTAGGATTGGTGGTGTAATTAGGACCAAAACTTCCAGTTCACGTTTGTCATCTCCATGTGAATTGTGATGTGAATTGTGTGTGATGTGTGGGTGGGGAAAAAAAAAAAAAAAAAAAAAAAAGCTGCAAATTTTACACAAGGGTTTATTATTCTTTGATAAGTATAGGTTAGTAATGCAAAAATTAATTCTGTGACAATGAAATAAATAAATAAATAAAAAACTAAAATAAAATAAATTAAGAAAAAACAAACAAATTGAAAAAAAAAAAATTGTTTTTAATTTATTTGTTTTTTTTTCTTGAAAAATATTTGACCTCCTGGGATCCTTCAAAAATCCCATTTGTAGCCCCATGAAAGCACTATAGATCCCCACAGTGAAGTGGGATCGGTCTGGGATCCCCAAAAATGTATTCTACGTTCAGAAATACTTCGAAAACGACACCTAACTCGATCCCATAGCCAAAAGCCTTCAAAAATCCCCTCCATTAGCCCCATAGCGCCCCATGGGTTCGGACGATCCGGCTGAAATCCTTGCGAGCACAACTAGATGGTAACCCGAGAATTTTGTCAAAATTTCAGATTAAAAAAAAATTCCTGCTGCCCAAAACGGCTCAGACGGCGGACGGCATAAAAAAAAAAAAACAAAAAAAAACACTAGCTTGATTGCATAATAAATTATCGTGCAAAATGTGATTTTTAACATTGCAAAACATTGAGGCAAGTTTTCTCAAAACTGTGATTTTCAGAGCTCAAACTGTAAAAGCTGATTACTTTTTGAAAAAAAAAAAAAAAAAAGCTGCAAATTTTACACAAGGGTTTACCTATTATTCTTAGATATAGGTTACTTGTGCTGAAATTTAATTCTGTCAATGAAAAAAATTAAAAATTTTTTTTTCGGATTTTTATAATTAAAAAAATTTTGGGGGGGGGGGGATTTTTTAAAAATATTTTCTCAAAATCTTCTTCATTTTTTTACTAAAAAAATATTTGACCTCCTGGGGTCCATTGAGAAATCGCATTTGTAGCCCCATGAAAGCAGTAAGTAGATCCCCACAGTGAAATCGGATCGTTGCGGGATCCCAAAAAATGGATTCTACGTCCAATAATACTTCGAAAACGACACCTGACTCGATCCCATAGCCAAAAGCCTTAAAGAAAACCCTCCCGTAGCCCCATTTTAGCCCCATAGCGCCCAACGGGTTTGGTCGATCGGGCTGAAAACCTTGCGGGCACAACTAGATGATAACCGAGTATTTTGTCATAATTTCAAATTTAAAAAAAAAAAAAAATTCCTACTGCCCAAAACGGCCCGGACGGCGGACGTACATTTCGGTTTTGGAATGTAGACCTCTTGAAACGGATAATGTCAAATTTTGAGGCCGATCGGAGTCGTCGCCCTCCGTCGCGAAAACATAGGTGTATAATTATTATACACCTATGTTTTCGCGACGGAGGGTGACGAAGGTATTTTTGGAATAATAATTATTCCAAAAATACCTTCGTGTTCAGCTGATTTTCTACTATCAGAAAATACCAATCTCGATTTTGACAAAATATAAGTTAAGGTCCCTTGTCCCATGGCCGGTCACATATTGACGAACGGCACTTTAAGTCATGTTTTAATTTACCGGAGTTCAAGGTTGGTAGCATTCCCAACTGTTTGGCTCCATCGAAAGTTGTTATACCTACCTAAGTGGCGTTGCTCAACATGACAATCACGCTCTTTTCTGAGGACGTTCTTAAAGAGAATTTCCGGTTTCTCGGTCAACTCGGAGGCTTATCATAAGACCCCACAGTGCGTATAGTAGGAATAATAGCCATCTTATACGGGGTTCCGAGAGCCCGTTGCGCCGTAGCAAACCGTCCACAGCTCGGCGAACCTTCTCAACCCAGTGATGCAACCGAGCTCGGAGATTGGTCGGTTCTTCTTTCAAAACGACAATAATTATCATCCGGCCAGGCAACTTGGGTTCCCAACTGACACGCTGATATATGTACGGTCTCTCTGAGTCACGTCGGCCGCAGCAATCAGCAATTCCATCTAGTATTGAGAGAACGGTCCGTTCTAAGGAATTTCTACGTTCCAGCCTCCCCCCCCCCCCCGCAGCAGGAATCCACTAACTTTAATAAATCTCAGTGACACAAACGAAAAAAAAAAAAACAAAAAAAAAAAACAACAACAACAACGTGCTTGTTTGCCGATGGTGAAGAGGTCAAATACAATGATGTTGTTAGGGAGAGAGAACGACTCCTCTGCTGGTTTGAATCTATACCACTAATTCTCAGTCTGTCTGTGGGTGTGTGTGTCTGTATGTCAATCGCCTACTCTGACTATACGGTAAGTCGTAAAAATACGCCGATTTTTCCTATCGTCTCTGCCGACCGTTTAAGTGTCCTTAGGGGGGGTCGCAGACCCCCCCGGCCGAGCGAAGCGAGGCCCCCCTGTCCGAATAAGCGCTCGGCCGAGCGGAGCGAGGCCTTATGTCTGCGTAAGCTGTCGGCCTCGTACTACTGTAATATCGAGATACCAAATTATGTAAAGACCCGGAGAGCGTTGACGGTTGAGACCAATGATGACTCCGAGAGATCGATAAGCACGACGATTTATTGACGAAAACTCAGCAGCAGCAAAAAAAAAAAAAAAAAAAAAATGACATGGACAGAAGGCAGCAGAAAAGCTAAACCGAACTTAGCACTTCGTCTCCGACCTCCACATAGGAGCCGGGACTTGTGAATCAACTCACTAACAGCCTAACATCCTGACTTAAGACTCTGTAGAAGAAGATGCCCTGATTATACAATTACATAGGGTTTTATACATATGGCCACCACTACTAGCCTAACCAAGGGTAGGAGAGGGTAAATTTAGGAGGGTTTAGGCGGGGTTAAGGGCGGTCCTACATCCTCAAGGGTGGAGATAAATGAGGAAGAGTAGTGATTTTGAGTCACAGGTTCGTGAGAAAAGTAGCTATTAAAAATTTTTGAATAGGGGTTGCTTTCTTAAATGGAATTTTATGACCAAGGGCCAAGCGTGAGAAAGAACTACAGTGGAAGCCGCTTATGCGCAGAGACGGGAAAAAGTCATAAACGTCATAGTCATAGGTTTTTATCATGAATTTGCCAGTTTTGGGATAAACACCATAAAACGGCACTTTCCGGAATAAACGTCATAAACTAGCCCTTTCTAGTTTCTTTTTTTTTAAATTAATTAATTAATTTTTTATTTTGGTTGTTCACCTAACATGCTTCAGCCATGGACTTCGACGGGTGGCTGAGGCTGTGCGAGATGAGTACCCAGCTGTAAATAAATTGGTATCATCGGCCAAGAAGGTTTTTTTGAAAGCCCCAGCCAGAGTTGACCTGTTCCGAACTGTCCTCCCGGAGACTCCTTTGCCTCCCGAGCCCATCCTCACACGGTTGTACATGGCTGGAGGCAGTTCAATACTATGCTGCAAATTTGGATAATATTAAAAAGGTACCTCTCCTTCAAAATGCATGCTTAATCCGATTTTATAGTAGCCATTGACCGTCGGGTAACAGCTCACATACTTGTTCTGAGCAGATAAATCAACCCCCTTCGCTAGTATTACATTATAGCTAAGAAATTTTGTTCTTTTGTTTGAAGGTATTCGATTTACTGGATGCTGAACAGGCGAAGGCCATCGAGAAACCCACCTCTAATACATCGTCGACAACTTTGGTTCGATTCCAGGCATCATCGAAGGCCTGCAGAGGCGCGACATGCTTTTTTCCGATGCTGTAAAAAAGCTCCAGACCCTCAGAAGCTCCGAATGGAGGGGGAGAGTGGGGGAGAAGCTCAAAATTAAAATAGCAGCTGTTCTATCAAGAAATCCTGGGTGGTAACAAGCCCAGACCATAGCTGCTCGTTTGAATGGTGAGAAACAAGGAGATCTGCCTGAAGGATGGAGAGCAACGGACGTTTCTCTGATGAAGTTTGCTCCCACCTCATCTGCCGACGTGGAAAGATCTTTTTCTAAATTTAAGGGTTTTCTAACTGACAAAAGAACCAATTTAACCATTGAACACATTGAACAACACATGGTCGTTTCATACAATAACTTCGATGACAATGAAAAATAACCACATACTGTACGTACCGTTTTTGTAAATATTGGATAATAAATTTAATTATAAAATACACGGAGTGCTAGATCTATCTTTTGAACCTTCTCCTCCATATTTACTGAAGAATTATCATTTTAGTTGGAGTTTTTCAGGAAAATAAGCGTCATAACAATATTTATGAACGTCTTAAAATACCCCCAATTCCTAAAATAAACGTCATAAAAGAGCAATATAGAGTCATAAATGTCATAGAATTAACGTCATGAAATGGAATAATAAACGTCATGAACGTCGTGTCTCTGCTTATGAGAGACACCGGTTAAGGCAGACAGCCGCTTAGCAGAGACAAAATGCGAAGTCCGGAATCAAACGGCATCAACACACTGGTTTTAGGTCGGCTATGAGATACGCGAGGCCGTTTAGCGGATACGATTTCGGTCAGTTTTAAAATCTACCCGATTAAAAGACGCACTTTTGACGCACGCTTGACACCAGCTGGCAAGATAAAGAAGGCATCCCCTGGGGTGGTGGCTCAGTGGGTAAAAACTGCTTGGAACCAAATAATATTTGGATAATAATAATAATATTGAAACCAAATACATATTATGTATTTCACAAGTTTGGGTTTACCTGGGCGATAGCCTGCCTTAATAGAAATTTTATGACAAGGGACATGCCAGAAAAATATTCGTTAGAAATTGCAAGATTCGTGTCGGCATGAATGTAAGGCACCTTGTCGGCATTAGATACAAAGGCTAACAGCAGTTGAATAACTGGAAGGGATTTAGTATGTTTTGATGAAAAAACCGACCACGTGGGAGCAGTTCAAAATAAGAAAATAATATTTTATTTTGGATATATTATAATAATATTATATTATTGGATATTATCCAAAATTATATTAGGATATATCCAAAATAAAATATTATTTTCTTATTTTATTATTATCCAAAATATAAGAGACTTCAAGAGAAAATTATAAAGCGTTAAGTTAGGGAAAATTGATTAAGGGGTGAGGGATGAGAGCGGGGGATATGACACTACATTGTTTATTTCGGGCGAAATCATGTTTCCTGGAGGGATGATTTCGCCCCTACACAAAAAATTAAGGGGTGAACGGATTTTTTGACTTCGGATTCGGATTCAGCGTCGAAAAATACATAGGAATACCATAGTCAGACCTCCGGATCAGAAACTTCTTTTTTTTGTGGGGCTGTATTATATTCCCTTTGTGGTTTAAATGATTCATTCTTGAGTAGCTGCACTCGTGTGATTTCTTCTTCGGCATCTGGTAAACATCGTTGGCCCACTGAAGAAGGCCTGGGACGAGTCATTGTAAACTCATTAACTATGTATTGTCTTTTTCACTAATAGATCGGTGGGTACGGTGCTGTCCGAGGTAATTGCCGCAATAATAGTAGTTAGGTGGTACTCTTCCCGATCAGCCTTCGGAAGTCCTTCTGCCGCCGACTATTTTTAGGGCGTCCGACTTGCCCCCTTAATTGGGCCTGATAAACAGCCATTCGAGGGCATGATGATGTAATTTTCCTCCCATTGTGCGTAGAATGACCTGAGAAGGGGGGTTTTGGCGTCAGTTGTACGCATGTTTTCTGCGTGTGAGACGATTTTACGGCTTTAGGAAAAATCGCGGCTGCATTGCAGGCCGTAAATCATTTAAAATGTGGTGTGGGTTTTGCCGACGGTGCAGAGGTCTGATCCAATGAGGTGGTTAGGGTCACCCTAACCACCTCATGTAAAATGTCACCAAAAACGGGTTTGCTCCACCGAAATGATCACATTTCGCCGTAACGGCTGCGGCAGCTGAAAACTAGGATGATCAACTGATGTAAAATTTCATTGCCTATTGGGGGAGGCATTTCACGGGCTTTTCCTGAGGTCTCGGAAAATCCTAATAGGTATTAGTTCTGAAAGGAAATTTATTCAGTTTTCGCGTGGTGCCTATGAAATTTTGATCAGAGCAATAGTTACGGTGCTCCCTTAACTCGTAATTAGATGCTTTACAACATAAATTTTGAGTCAACATTTGAAGGGCTGAGGGGAAAAACGATCAGGGTCCATTTTTGGTCGAAATGGCGCCTTTTGCGGCTTTGGATAGGTGGTGGGGAGTAGATTGCACATGAGTATTGAAACGGGGAAAAATGATCATCCATACGGAGAGAAACAAGGGTTTAGAATCAGGCTCTCATGAAGAAACGATCAGAGCGCGCCTTTTCGTGGAAAAGCGATCAGGGTCCAAATCCCTCCCACCTTCTAGCGTTCTCTGCCCGTCACTTCGCTGTTAATGATTCAAAAACGGAGGTGATGTATTTTGGATTAAGGGACTTATCGCTGGCAGTGAGTGTTGGTAACCCTCAGTCCGTTAAAATGTTGGGTGTTGTACTGGATCCGAAACTGAGTTGGAGGCCTCACTGTGAACAGCTGGCCGCGTCCTTAAATAGCGTTTCCTTCCTTTTGCGAAGACTTTCCGACAAGCTTCCCAAGACTGCCGTTCTTGCTGCCTACTATTCAGTTTTTCAAAGTAGGGCTGGATATTGCATCCTTTGCTGGGGCCACTCGCCACACAGCGCCCTTGTATTCAGCAGTCAAAGGAGAGCTGTCAGAGCTATCATGGGCCTAAACTATCGGAAGGACTGCAGAGATGCTTTTCAGGAGCTGGGAATACTAACAGTACCAGCCCTGTACATCCTCGCTTGCCTTACCTATGTGCGGAAAAATATCACCTCATTCCCCTCAGCCTCTCACACCCACAATACACGAAGTGCCAGTCAGCTTTCGTTGCCCCACTCTCGTTTGGACGTCAGTAGAACTTCTACATCGTGGTGGGGAAAAAAATTTTTTAATGCTCTTCCAAAATCTGTCCGAGAAGAGCCTGTGCCAAAATTTAGAATCTCATGTAAATCCCGACTGTCACAAATGGTGCCTTACTCATTTGAAGACTTTTTTCTCAACATCAATCCAGTGAAACGTCTTTAACGTGTACATGCCCTTAATTCATCAATTTACGATTTAATGTTACCATCTTACTTTGTATTTTCAGGCCTAACTTTAAAACCGTGACCATTGTCAAAAACACTCTGTGTAATATGGCAAATAAAACGCTTTCTGATTCTGATTCTGATTCTGACTAAGCATCCCCTGTTTTATTTTCCATCATTTTCTTTTCAAAGTGCTCTTGTTCATTGACTCGTTTGTTTAGTAATATAATAATGATCAGTGACGGCAGTGATTCGAATAGTGATCCTCAGGACCACGTCGTTTTGCCAAAAAAGAGGCAAAAAACTGGTCGACTGTATGATGTGATGATGAAGATGAGAGCGACTACCCATGAAACTGGTGAGGACTGTAAGTGCACTAGACTTCGGTGTTTTAAAACTGTACACGAGGAGGAAAGGCAACGTATCATTCGTGAGTTTAATGCTATGTTGGATTTTAATACTCAGAATAAGTATTTGGGTGGATTAATCAGTGTCATACCGGTACAACGGCGCCGTAGCCGAAAGGTCGAGGAAGAGGCCAACTTCTTCCTCAGTAGCTACGGTTATAGGGTCAAGGTTCGTGTGGACGATGGTAGTTGGGGTTTTAAAATGCAAGACACTGCAGTTTGTTATAAAGCGTTTCTCTCTCTGCACGGAATCATCCCTCGGCGTGTCCAAACGCTAAAAAAAAACACAACAGATTGATGAAAACGACAACGTGAGAGCAGATCGACGTGGCACCCACACCAATCGACCCCATAAATTGAGTGACAAAACTGTTGCTGCCGTCATGGAATTTATTAGGTCGCTAAAAGGAAGAAAGTCCCATTACTCCCTGAAGGACACTTCGAAAATCTATCTGCCCGAGTAGCTCAACATCAGTAAACTTCATAAAATGTACAGTGTTGCAAACCCGGACGATAAAGTTTCGTACAACACATTTCGGGAAATTTTCGAAAGGAATTTCAACATTGGTTTCGGTTATCTTCGAAAGGACACTTGTAGCGCCTGGACACATTCAAGTCAAAAATAGCCACTGCTGAGAAAACGTTGTCAGCCTGTTCAAACGAGACAGACAAAGAAAACCTCAGCAAATTGATCAAAAATGTGCAAGTAGAGCAGGATTTACACCTCAAGAAAAGTGGCAAATTCTACGCCCTTAAGAAGAATTACCGGAAAAAGGCAAGACAAACTGAGGACCTCGAAGCCTTCGCAATGGACTTTCAAAATAATCTTCAGACTCCTAACATCACGACCAACGATGTATATTATCGTCGTCAATTGAACTTCATGAATTGAATTATTGAATCTCATTCAATATCCTTTTTTTGTCGACTGCCCGCTCAATTTTCTACAACTACGACGAAAGTGTGGCTCGGAAAGGGGCTGATGATGTCGTCTCCATGCTTAACCATTTTTTCTACGCCCAGACGTGCGTAACCTTGTCGTATTTTGTGACTCATGCGCGGGACAAAACAAGAATTATTCCATTATTCGCTACTTTCACTACATGGTCACAAACTTTGTGACACAAAGAAGAACAGATTCGACAGTGTGGAAATGATATTCCCGATTCGTGGTCACAGTTACTTGGAATGTGACAAGAACATGAGCCTTGTCAATTCCAAGAGCTACACAGAAACCCCTGATGACTGGAGGGAAGTGTTGAAAAACAGCCGTGTTAAACCTGCTCCATGTGAAGTTGTTGATTGCGCAAAAGAAGTAAACTTTCATACTTGGACGAATTTCCTGACTCCACTTTATACAAGGAAATGCCCAATTCCAACGAACCAATCAGAATTTTGAAGTTAGTTAAAGAACATCCTCACTTCGTATACCACAAGCCATCATATAGTGGAGAATTCAAACCGCAGTCATTGATGCACCAAAAAGTCGACGAAATTCAAGCAACAGCAAGCAGCTGGAAAAATTGTACCGTGAGCCTCTCGCAATAGAAGCAGCCAAATATAAAGATTTGATCCACCTCTCCAAGTTCCTGATGAACCCAGACGCCCAAGAATTCTACAAACAACTTCGCCCAGAACACCCCGTAAATGCAGGAGAACAATCTGAAGACGAAGAAGAGCCAGAATACGCCGATGATCCGCCCCTCGACATGGAATAACGATCACAGTCTCCTTTCTGACAATAATTGTCAGATGAATTATTCACCCCTCTCCACGAAGCATTTTGCTTAATATTGATATCGTTTTTTCAATGTTCTTTCAATAGAATTCTCCTGATCAGCCGAGAGAGCTAAAATCTTCCCCGTTCACCCTTATACGTTGAAATCGTAGAGGGAGCCCTTCTGGGAGTACTAGAGACGATTCAAATGACAGGAAATGATACAAATCCGTACACTGCTAAAATATCTCCTGTCGAAACATTCAGTTTTGTTGTTCACAATAGACTGGGCGAAGACCGGGTGTCCCAGCTAGGTTCTAAATAATCTCGAGTCAAAGTTCCAGTAGGTTAGATATCCAAAGAACGAAGTGCTGTGTCGTCTTTCACAGCAATCGAACTCAAAGCGGTACCGCAGGGCCACTACATATAGTGGCAATGCGTTATCTACATATATGTAGATAATGCAATAATCCGAACACTTCTAAAATCTCTCCTGTTCACCCTCGAACGTTGAAATTTGAGAGGGAGACCTTCTACAAGAGACGATTCAAATGAAGCGCATTCTCTGGATCAGCTGAAAGAGCTAAAATCCCTCCAGTTCACCCTTGGACGTTGAAATTTGAGAGGGAGCCCTTCTGGGAGTACAAGAGACGATTGAAATGACGGGCATTCTCCTGACGAATATAATAAGCGGAACGCTGGCGCAAGCGTTTGATTCCTTGTTACAGTCATAACTTCCACAATGGGGAAGTCTTTGAACGCGAGGAAGCTATGTGCCATGACATGGCACATAGGACATTGTCCCATTTCGCAGTGTGTTTTTGTTATTAAAAAATAAAAAATAAAATAAAAAAGCTTCTACACCATATATTGCGCGTGTCAACCCCTCTGGCGACTGGCGTATGTTTTAATTTGATAGGCATAGTTTAATTGTTAAACTAGAGAAGAAGGTGGGAATATGGACCCCCTATTCATTTTTTTGTTATGAAAAATCAAAATTCCAACTAAGTGCTCAACTGCTGGGTTTCTCATCGGGTTAAACCGGCCTCAAAGAAGAGGCAGCCGAAATACCACCACTTTACTCGGGTATCCATGGAATTACGGGACCGTTACCACCATTTTAGGGACATAGCTCGTTCCTCTGGAAATCCGGACTTCAAATTATTAGCGAATGAGAGTCGAAATAAGTTTAGGAGCGTATTGATCAGAGCTTCCCGCGAGTCCAATGATAGTCGTATAAGTTCAGCTTCAAACAAACACAAGGTTTGCTGGGAGGTGATAAATGAGGTACTGAATTACAAATCTAGAAAAACTTATCAGAATTCTAATCTGAATAGCTCAGGCTTCAGTGACTCTTTTGCTAGCGTTTTCCAGCAGCGTCCTTCCCCGTCGTCGGCTCAGGAGTTTGATGAGTTTCTGAGTCGTGCTCCCAGTGTGCCTGTTGAATTTGCTTTTCATCCAGCATCGGTGGAGTAAGTCTTCGCGTCCGTTATGGCTCTCAGAAACAGCAACGCTACGGACTTCTTGGGCATAAACTCGCGCGCGCTTAAGTCAGTGGCGAGTCTCATCATTGAGCCGCTGACATTTCTTATTAATAAGTGCTTCATCTATAGTAGGTTCCCCCACTGCTTGAAGAAGACTGTTATATCTCCCATCCCTAAGAAAGGGAGTTCCAATGAGTACGAGGGTTTTCGTCCGGTCTCTAAGTTGCCCACTTTGGTGAAGGTTATGGAGGGGGTCATGTTGCGGAGAATTTTAGGGCATTTGGTTGACCATGATGTGCTCCATCCTCAGCAGTTTGGCTTTCGCAAAGGCCGTAGTACTTCTACAGCTGTGATCTCACTGATTTCTCAGTTATATTCCGCATTAGAGAGTAAACAACACACCTCGCTTAGCCTCTTCGATTTATCGAAGGCTTTTGATCTTGTGCCGCACGACCTGCTTCTCAAAAAACTCGACCACTATGGTTTTACTTATAAATCACTTTTGTTCATCAAGAGCTTTCTTGAAGGGTGGTCGCAGGTGGTTTACTTCAACGGTTGTGTTTCCCAGGAAGTAGCTATACCCTGTGGTGTCAAACAAGTTAGTATCCTAGGTCCATGTTTTTTCCTTATGTTTATCAATGACTTGGCTTATCAGTTTCCAGACTCGAAGACAATATTTTTATTTGCTGATGATATAACTAGCTTGGCGAGGGGAGCTTCATGTACTGAGCTTAGGCATGAATCTTTAAACAGATCAAAGATTATCGAAAGTTGGTGCTCGGCCAATGAATTAATTTTAAACAAAAGTAAAACCCAGACTCTGGAATTGGGTCTAAACAGGCGCCTGGATCAATCGGTAAATTTCCTGGGCTTGATGGTGGATAATCGTCTCTCGTGGCTTTCACATGTTGAGGTATTGTCGCCTAAGTTATCATCTGTTATTTACATGGTTAGGAGATTGAAAGGAATAGTGTCCGACCAGGTCCTGCTTTCGGTTTATCATGCTTGCTTTGCCAGTAGAGCCTCCTATTGTATCTTCGCTTGGGGAAATTCAAATCATGCTTTAACCATATTTAAACTTCAGAAGCGAGTCATCAGAATAATGGCCAATCTATCATGGGGTCAGAGTTGTAGGGGCTCTTTCACTCGTTTAGGAATTCTTACTATTCCTAGTACCTACTTATGTATTGGTTGTGTTAAACCATGTAAAGTCCAATTCTTCGTGTCTGCCCGTTGTTGCTGACTCGCACCAGCATAATACTCGCTCCCGGGGTGATGTCATCATCCCTTTCACCCGCCTCTCTAATGCCCAACAGAACGACCCAATACAGGTGGGCTCCCGTATGTTCAACTCCCTACCTCACCATGTTCGGGATTTACCAGCTAAATCCTTCTATAAGTACGTGAAGTCCCACCTTGTAAAAGGAGAATTATATTCTCTAGAGGAATTTTTCAAGATCAAATGGCCTGTGGTGAATTAGTCTTCATTGTTGTCATGTATTTTCTTGTCATTGTCTTGTGCGAGGCCATTCATTGTGTACATCTGCAGTCGAGTTGATGCTATTTTCTCTGTCATTCCCATTATTACAGTCAATATAATCGGCTCTATAACCAGTCAGCTTATTCTGTATGTTCTAACTTGTGACTTTTGCTCTGTCATTATTTGGCTTTGGCAAATAAAAAAATTCTTGATTCTTGATTCTTGCTTATGGCAGACGGTTTGATTGCTCACCGTAAAGTGACATCAAAGTTGGAAAAAATTTAGATAAAATTTAGTTGACATAAATTGAGTTTTTCCAAGAAATGACAAAATTGTGTCTTTGCAAAGATTGTAGGTAATATGGACCCCAAGGTATTTTGAGTAAAAAAAGTGGAATTATGGCTAAAATCGCAGGAGAATCGAGTTTATCATGGCCGTCTGCCATAAACAGTTGAGCCCTTAGTTGGAAATTAATTTTTCATATCAAAAAAATGAATAGGGGATCCATATTACCACCTTCTCCTCAGCAGGAAAAAAACATGGCGTCACAGTACATTTACATTACATTTTTACAGTAAGCATTGCGCGGTCCATATTATTATCATCGAAGAAGCCATATTATCAAAAACGACCTTCTCAAAAACTGTGTTTTTTTTTTAACCTGCAGGTAAACGATATTCAGGATACAAAAAACGGATTATCACAGCCTGAAACATGCTGGTGAAGGGGGAGCATCGATATTTGCTCGAATTTAAGTTTAAATGAGCAAAAACGAAATTTTTAATCACCTCGTTCAATATTTGATGGAGCAGGAAAAAAAACATGGCGTCATAGTAATCTTGTTGATGGAAAACTGAGCGTCCCCGCTTGCCCCCGTCGCTCCCCCACTCCCTAAGATGCGGTACAAGCCGCTTCTCCACTCTCACCCCCCTCCCTGGCCTGAGAAAGCGCGGCGGTCCATATTATGTGAGGGGTCCATATTCCCACCTTCTCCTCTATCAATTCCACAAGAAGATACCTCGTGACAATGTCATGTATAGGGCTATGGGCTGGGGGTCAAATCGACACCTGCTCGAAAAAAAAGGGCCAAACTGCTTTTGAGTAACTGTTTCAAAACGCTATAGCACGAAATTTACTGGTAACATCATATTTAATATAAAACTCACAATACCGCTAACATTATTGTATTATATATTTCATAGTGATCGCATAAAGGTACTAATTTTGTACTGAGTAACAGTTGAGAAACCAGTTAGGATAAATTTGGTGAAAGCAATCTCAGGGCCGGTTTATCAAACACATTTATCGAATCGATTAGGTAGCTACACGCCTATACAACCGATAACTCGAAAAGTAGAGTTTATTATTAGTGTGGACGGATAGACATTATGGGTCCAAACGAGGAAATCGGTCCGATAGGAGGAAACTTGATATACCGGCCCTCAATCGTTTATAAATAAAGTTAACAACCTACTCTATTCTCGAATACATAACATGAATACCTAAGCATCGATAATATGTTGGCTTTGTAGAGTTAGGTCGTCATTGAATAGAAGTTCTAAATATAATACATCATTAGGCGTATATAATGCGTTTTCCCAATTCAGTCAATGTATTCCAAACGTTGGGTAGGCTTCAAATTCGAATCCTGTCCATCGGGATTGGTTGTACTCAAGAATCCGCATCTTCTGTACATTGGTAACCCTCCGTCGCACTGATTCTTTTCCTTGCTTGGCAGGAGATGGATTCTGAAGATCTTCGCTTGCGTGCAATTGCTCCTGCGACAGATCAATGATGCTTATGGACCATAATAATATTATTGGGTTATGATAGGAATTCCTTTCACCAGTTCATGATTATTATGAACTTTATGGGCTTTCATGGGGCTACAAATGGGATTTTTGAAGGATCCCAGGAGGTCGAATATCTTCCGAGTAAAAAGAAATTGTTTTGAAAGAAAAAAATTTTTGAAATTTTTTTTGAAATGTAAAATCAAAGAATAATAAACCCTTGTGTACAATTTGCAGCGTTGTACACTAATCACTTGGATAATGAGAGGATTATTAGGAGTATGATTATGATAGGAACTATGAACTGTACATTTGCTGTGCTTCAGGAACACGAGAAATAAGTGAATTCTTACGACATATTGATGTCGTTGCTCGATGTATGACGGAACTCCCAGCCAGGTTACGCAGGATAGATGAGGTCGTAGGGCACCAACTCGCAGATCCTCGACAGGATGATCTCAAATACTTGAGACACTGAGTCGATGACCGGAGCTCCCAATTCCTTCACCACATCCTTCCAGTTCTCGTTGATGAACCGGTTCATGCTCTCTCCTAAAAACGGGACAAAAAAGTTATTTTATTAATAAATTATACCTTCGATGATGTGAATTTATATTCAGAGAAATATTCACCCAGTAGGCGATCTCCATTGAAGAGATTGTTGAACCTCATGTAGGCGTGTCCGATGTCCGTGTCGAGACTGGTGTTGGTCACTTTCATGTAATCCAGGCCGTCGGCCCTCTTTTCAAATTTGAAGTCGAATTTAAAAGTCGATTTCATGTTAGCTGAGAAATGAAAATTAAAAAATCGGCAGTGATTAGATGAAATGGAAGGATGCATTTGGCCAGTTCAGGTGGCGTACTGTCAGCCCATTACATGGGAATGCGGGCAATCCTTCATAACATTCTTGTATTGCGGGTAGCGTACCTTTGGGAATTTAGGTTTCACTCTGTTAGGGGCGGTTTTTGAGGCCTTCATGACAGTTAGCTGAAAATGCTTAGTTTCAAAAACGTACGAAAAGTTCTAGGGAAGATATTATCTAAGGGTGATTTACGTTAGAAGTTAGTTACATAATCATAAACCACCTTTAGAGAATCTTACTAGGGGGCCACCCCCTGCTGGCTAAAGCCTAGTGCTGCAAAGAAATTGATTTTTTAAACATTTCGATTATTTTGGGCAAAAAATCGATAAATCTAAAAGAAGAAACAGTTCCAATTAAAATAGAGGTTTGGATTTTTTTTTTTTTTTTAACAAAAATCTAAACATTCCTATTCGTTTGTTGAAATGATAATTTTATTAACTGAATTGGGTTAAATTTGAGGCCATGGATTCCAAAACTGTCTATGTCCGATTTACAATTTTTCAGGAAACACGAAAAACATGCCTCAACTCAACCAATAAGCCGGGAGACGCGATTTCTTTTGCTTTTGACTCATTTGGCATCACTAAATGAGTGCGACAATTTTGAACTAATTCAATTAAGAAGGGAGCCAGTGAATTGAGATTGAAAAATGAATGTAGACAGTTTTGAGTCAAAACTTTTGACACGAACTGTCCAATGGAGAGAGTTTTGGAACGAACCACAAAGTTTGGGAGCCAAAACCAGTGGAAAGGAGAGAGTTTTGCTTGATTTCAAAACTGCCTATGCCCGATTTAGCAGTTTTTCAGGAAACACAAAAAACATGCCTCAACTCAACCAATAAGCCGGGCGACGCGATTTCTTTTGCATTTGACATCACTAAATGAATGCGACAATTTTGAGGTAATTCAATTAAGAAGGGAGCCAGTAAATTGAGATTGAAAAATGAATGTAGACAGTTTTGACACGAACTGTCCAACGGAGAGAGTTTTGCTTCGAACTGACTCATGAAAGTAGAAAGTTTTGGAACGAATCTCAAAGTTTGGGAGCCAAAACCAGTGGAAAGGAGACTGTTTTGCTTGATTCTGAAGTCATTTTTCGATGGAGCGCGGGGAAATGCATCAGAATCCACTGCTAACTAGATTTGGCCGAAAATGAATGTAGAAAGTTTTGGAATCCATGGCCTCATTTGTATTGTTTTGATCCCAATTTTCCGTGACATAAACTAGATGAATTTTAATGGTCACATTTCACTTTTTCTCCTTAGCAAGAGTGATATTTTTTGTCCAATTTAAATCAATTTTAATGGGGGGGGGGGGGGGGGGTCGATTATTTGAAATTTTGGGAAAATATCGATTATGTAATTGATTACAATCTTGATGTTTTTTTGCAGCACTACTAAAGCCAGCCAACCCCCAACCTCTCCCTCCTGGCCTCGGACCCCTTCAACTGGATATTCGATATAAAATATCGATTATATTATAATGGCTTTTTTTCCTTGAAGAAATATTGATGACGGTTTTTCGGAATTCCACTTTCAAATATAAATTCAGCGTGAACGAGTGTTTGAGAAAACGATACTGAAGAAAAAAACAATATAGGTAATAGGAGAAATTTAAAGCCGCACAAATCCGTGCCCAATTGAGCCAACTATTTGGTGTTTTTAGCCTTTTTTTCGTTATCTACTTGCCGAGCAGAATTTTTCAAGACAAATCTCAAATTTTTCTGACTTTTAAAAGCAGGTACTCTAGAATAAAGATTAGCATGCTGCTCCTCCTCGTTATCCTCGGGCTGCAGCTCCAACATAGTAGACTAGGTGGCCACCCCCTGCTGGCTATAGCCAGCCAACCCCCTGGCCTTAGACCCCTTCTACTCGCTTTTCAATAATGAATAGTATTTTCTACTAGAAAAAAAGCAGCTTGAAAGTGAAAGGATTTATTTGGAAATTGAAATAATTTCATAAAAATAAATTATTTATTTTTAGCTTCTCATGCCCCCTCAGACTGTGAAGAGCCGCCCTCTCCACCGTTCAATCCCACTTTCGTATGTCCCGCCTGCCCCTTCAATACTGTTACAATCCCGTGAGGAGCCGAACTTTATGGTGTTTTCAGAATTTTCTTTTCACCTAATCGCCGAGCTGATTTTTTATTCCAAATTTCACCGACTTTTAGAAGGACCCTAAAATAAAAACGCTGCAAATTTTACACAAGGGTTTATTATTCTTTTATATACGTTACTTGTGCAGAAATTTAATCCTGTCAATGAAAAAAATTAAAAAATTTTTTTTTGGATTTTTATCTCAAAAAAAAAATTTTTTTTGGATTTTTTTGTTCAAAAATGTGTTTTTTTCAAAAATTCTGTATTTTTTACTCGAAAAATATTTAACATCCTGGGATCCTTCAAAAATCCCATTTTTAGCCCCACGAATGCCCTAAAGATCGCCCCAGTGAAATCGGATCGTTCCGGGACCCCAAAAAATGGATTCTACGTCCAAAAATACTTCGAAAACGACACCTAACTTGATCCCAAACCTAAAAGCCTTCAAAAAAACCCTCCCGTAGCCCCATTATAGCCCCATAGCGCCCCACGGGTTTGGGCGATCGGACTGAAAACCATGCGGGCACAACTAGATGGTAAACCAAGTATTTTGTCGAAATTTCAGATTTTAAAAAAATTTCCTACTGCCCAAAACGGCCTGGACGGCGGACGGCGTACGGCGGACGGACATTTCGGATTTAGAATGTAGACCACTTGAAACGGATAATGTCAAATTTTGAGCCCGATCGGAGTCGTCGACCCCCGTCGCGAAAACATAGGTGTATTATTTCAAGAATAATAAACCAAAATGAGCGTCCTCCTCCTCGTTCTCCTCAAGCTGGAGCTCCAATATAGTAGATTACCAGATAATATATTTACTAGAACCTTTTTAAACGTATTTAGAAACTAAGCATTTTTAGCAAAAATTGGGCATTCCAGGCAAAATTAAGCATTTCAAGTAGAATTAGACTTTTTCATTAGGCATAATTTCTGCAAATTTAGGCATTTCAGCCAACTTGCATTAAATGCTTTTTCAATTTTCAACTAAATTAAATTTCTCAATTTCAAAATGTTTATTTATTAATAACTATTTTCAAAATAGGCATTTTCAACAAATTTAAGCATGTCACGCAAAATTAGTTCTTTTCAGCTTTTTAATTCAATTTTCTAAATTTTCAGCAAAATAGACATATTCAGCCTACTAGGCATTTTCAGCAAAACTGGGCATTTTGAGCAAACTAGCCTTCTCAAAATGTTCAGTTCATCTCAATTACCCAAATTTCGATTATCATAATTTTGATTTTTAGAACCTCCTGACGTCTACCGGTTGAAATCTGCCGTTTTCTCAAAATAGGTAAAAGGATAAAACAGGGTAGAGCGGTACTGACTGAGGGTGATGTTGGAGGAGCCTCTCCCTCGCACTGGAAGCAGGAGGACTTGCCCGGTGATGTCGTACTTCCCGACGATCGTTATGAAAGGGTGGAAAAAGTCCCACTCGATGTGCTTGTTCTTCAGGTCTGCCCTGTAGAAAAATATTAAATGGTTCTGCAGATGAAAGTCGCTTATTGGATTTCCATTCGAATTCACAAACCGGTCTCGCTTAGAATTCAAACTGATTGAAAATGCAACAGCATTTGAAATTGGCAAGTTGAGTGTATGTTTACTTGAAATGTTAATGTTTGGTTAGTCGGGTAAATTTTAAAGTGACTGCATGTCGGCTTTTAGGCTTCTCAACTTTCTAAACATGTTACATAGATGTACTTATGGTAGTATCATTGAATATAATATAATGTAGGTAATTTAAAATTGACACCTGGCTGCTTGGAACTGTGCTTGTTTGAGGCCGGTCAATTTCGAATCTTTTAGACTCAAAGTCAGTCCGAGTGCTCTGGAACCTTGGTGGACCTTCAGCTCTTTTATGTCGAGAGGATCGAGACGAGGAACTTTGTATTTTGTGTCACCTTTCAACAAATCAAATCTTGAGTCAATGATTTCAATTTCCGGTACCGGTTCAATATGCTATCTACCGACCGTACAGAGGTATAGTATGCTATCTAAGGTAGATAATCTACCGTCAGTCCACTGGTCTAGGCCTAATATGCTATGTACCAGTGTGTGTGTGTGATAACATTGTTAGACCGGGAGAACACCACCGTTTGCTGATGACACGAACTTCCTGATCAGAGGTGAGTCTTTGGAGGAGTGTGTGGCGAGTCTCCAAGGTAAATGGGTGATTCTCAGCAAAAGGTCAAATTTAGTGTCCCTGGCCTGCCATTTAGCGAGAAGTTGAGTTTTTGGGTTCTGGCTTTGAAAATATCTTTACCTTTACTCTGCTCTAGCAGAATATGTACCAATAGCCTGTTTACTAATTCATAGCTTTTTTTGGAGCGTAAAGCACACATTTTCTGATTACCGTGGTTGTCCCTACCTCATATTCACGGATCCTCACTTGTGAAAATGACATCCTTACCATACCTATCACATTTTAAAGATTTTTTGCTGAAGTTTCAGCAGTGTTTAGATGAATTATACCGCTTGCAACATATTATGGATCAATCAGAAGTGACAAAGAACTTTGTCCCTGGAAATTTTTTGATTACCGTGGGTCAATGAATAAAAGTACCCCCACTCGCCCTGATGCGGGATATGATGCGGGGAGGTTTCCTATCGTGTACTGGCAACTCAGTTCTTGAACCTTGCCCAGAAACCGGCGGGCTGACATTCATCACTTGGACATAGGAGCTCGATGAGAACTGCGTCGCAGATGCGTATTTTTATTCACGTGATTACCATGGCATCATGTTTTCCCTCCAAGGCACTAATCAATATTTTTCCAAACCCTTTTATTTTCAACCCCTTGAAGTGTAGTTAGCATCCATGTTTTAGTTATTGCAAACAAGCATTTCCTAGGCTGTGCAGAAGACCTTGAAGTGTGATTTCTGATTACCATGGACAAAACACAAATCTGAGCCTCCCTTCCGTCTGCCGTCCAGGCCGTTTCGGGCAGTAGGAATTTTTTTTTAAGTCTGAAATTTTGAAAAAATACTCGGTTTACCATCTAGTTGAGGCAGTAAGGTTTTCAGCCCGATCGCCCTAACCTGTGGGGCGCTGTGAGGCTAAAAAGAGGCTACGGGAGGGTTTTTTGAAGGTTTTCGGCTGTGAGGTCGAGTTAGGTGTCGTTTTCGAAGTATTTTTGAACGTAGAATCAATTTTTTTGGGTCCCAGAACGATCCGATTTCACCGTGGGGATCTTGGGGGCTTGCATGGGGCTACAAATGTGATTTTTGAGGATCTTAGTAGGTCAAATGAGGTGTCGTTTTCCGCATTATCCATTTTTCGGGGTTCCACACCCATCTAACTACAAACTTTTCAAGAAGAAAAAAAAAAAAACTCCAATAGGGACCTACCAACCTAGGGTACCTATTTTAATTAATATAATTTTAATTAAATTATTTTTATTGATATAGGTAGAATTACTTTTTGGATAATTTATATCGAAGTATAAGAATTTTTCTGGATCGTTTGTGCACTGTTAACGGTAGTAAAAGGCTATTTTTCTGGCGTTCAAAAGTAAGTTCAAGGCGCCTAGAAATAAAAAATACGATTTTCGGGAAAAAATTTCCCCTCTTCGTCACAAGCCCTGCCCACCCCTCTAGTTCAACAGCCCCATAGTAATAATACGTCATTAGCTAACAAGCATCTTCAATCTATGTACCTAATTGGTGAAATGCTAAAATTTAACTATTTAATTTGTTATTATTACCTTGGTTTCTGATTACCTTGGGTGGATTGTGATTACCATGGTATAAGAAATCTTAAATTTAAAATTTTCTGGGTGGATAGTGGAGTTTGATCTCAACGGAGCATTTTATAGTAACTATAAAAGAGAGATAACTGTTATCTCCAGCTGTCAGAGAATCTCCCTGATTTTTTCAAATTTTTCTTCCGACTTTATGATCTGGTCATTTTTAACCTTCGAAATTTGCCCTTTTGTTGAGAATCACCCAAATACACAATCCTCACTAACTGGATTTCTTCGAACGAGCTGAAAACTCAGTGAGACGAAAACCAAATTGCTATTCTTCAGGTCTCACAGGAAAGATCTGCCCCGGGAGCCCATCAATCTAAGTCGAATAGATGTGGAGCTTGCGAGTTCGGCCGATTTCCTGGGTATGACCATTGATGACCACCTCTCTTTTGAGCCCCACGTGAATAAACTAGTCTCAAAACTCAGTAGTACGTGCTACTGCTTGCGAAGGTTACGCCCAATTACTTCAAGTCAACTTTGAGGACAGCTTGGGGCGTACGGCTAGGTACCAGTTTCTCGAATACGGTACCTACGGGCTCATCTTCTATTCTAGCCCTAACAATTTGGATATTGTTTTCAAGTTGCAAAAGCGAGCAATAAGCATAATGGCAGGCATTCCTCCTCTGACGTCTTCAGAAGAGAAGGATTTCTTACGGTTCCCTCGCTGTTCATATTTGACACTTATGTTCCACCGGATCACTTCAGCCACGACCACAACAACAGATTCTGTGATGATCTCTTGCGCATTCCACGCCATAGGACGAAAATCATCAACCATATCACCCAATTCCTGCAGCGGCAAATTTCGAGCGACCTAACCAACCACCCAGTTGAAAAAACGTCTCAAGGATTTTCTTGTTGAAGGCGAGTTCTATTCACTTGAAGACTTATTTGATTACACGTCCAATGACTATTTCTGTAAGTCCGCTGAAATTGACGGCAACTTGGGTTCATAACTGTCGATATCGATCCTGGACAGCGGTCCGGTTGGCGTTGGAACCGGCGGACGTGTCGATCTCTGCACAACAAAATGTGTGTTGACCAGCCTACAAGTGGAGGCCGAATCAAGGCCGGTTCTGCCGGAGGCTGGGCACGTTTGGCACGTTCACGTAAACGAGGGATTCGGATAAAGATACTGAGGGGATGCTGCATCAGGGTGAGTGCATCCTAGACAGTCAGGGCGAGCGTATGCCGGTCAGCCAGTCGGAGGCTCGGGAGTCGACTATCTCCCGGGTCTCCTGGAACTTCCAGTTCGTCTCCATCTCATCTCCTGGACCTTCCAGATCGTCACCGGACCCCCTGTTGGCGCCGCCTATATTTAGAATTCGGTAAATTTGAACTCTAGAATATTACGGGCTCGAAGGGGGGTTTTAAATTACTTTCAAGAGTTATGATAAATGTAGAGGGGGATGAGCGTACGGTTTAAACTCTGCTACCACCCAAATTTAATGGTATTTGGGAACCAATGAATGGGAAAACTGTGAATTAATAAAGAAAACTAATTCCTAAGCAGAACCTTCTCCCCAACCAAGCAGTGGGGTATAAATTAATAAAACGTGTTAAAATTACCGAATGTACTCGCCGTATAAATTTGTAGGCTAACAATACATTGGTTGGGTTACAAGCCCCAGAAGGGGGCCAAAATTTGTATGGGTTAAAATTACCCTTAATTATTCGATTCAACCTGATCTATGAATTGTCTCTTGAGACCGAAATGTAGACGGTGAATTGCAGAGAAGTAGATACAGTTGATTTAGGTCCTCGCAGAAGTGAATCCGTGTTGAGGAATTTTGGGAAGGATTGGGAATTTAGGAAAGCGCTTATTGACCAACTTTTTGGGTAGATATGGCGGTTCTGGCGGAACGACGGTTGGTTGACGTCAGCGGTTGGCACGGCCGTCGTGTTCATGACGGACGTGTCGTGGGAGCCGATCCAGGTGTGGAAATCGGCGGATGCCGATCCAAGGATCCAAGGATGGAAATTGATTCGACGGAATCATGTCGATGGCTGAGTTCGGTGTGGTGCATCGGCCGAAGTTAATTTACGTGGGGGTTTGGCTGAACCCCACGGAGCCGCGGACGAGACCTGGCTCGTAAGGTGCTGTGTACGGACTGGAGATTTTTCTCCGAGCGAGAGCTGACTTAGCTGATAGCCGACAGATGTCGTGTGTGAGTCTTGATGGTCCCAGAAATGGAGGGAAAAATGAAGGGATTGGGGAAGGAGGCAGGAGGGATTTTATCCCGATGAAGTTCAATTTTCACATTCCCTGCACTCACTTGCACGCCTAAATTAAAATTAATTTATTCTTAATTTAACCCCATTAAAACTTGGGGAAATTTGTCTGTAATTAAATGCCCGTCTTGACACCCCCTACACCTCCGACGATCTCCTCCACTGTCCAGGCGAAGACGCCGGCAGTAACCCGCAGAAGGACAACTCCTCAAATCGCGGTTATTCGCATTGTCGGTAATTTGACTGTCTATAATATTTATGTGATAAAATACGCTTAGGGTCACAACCCTCTGGAACTAATTTTCCCCCAGATGCCTGGGAGAGAGAGCAACCAATTAGCCCACATTTCACAATATAAATAACTTACGAGCGGAGAGTCCCTTTTCCTCTCCGACAATAACTACCTACCTACCTAATGGGCTTGATCTAGGGTGGGCTTCCTCTATTGACTGAACTATTTCGTATTTTTTGCGACTGGTATTGAGTTCCGCCAAAAAGGTTGGTTGTTGGGTTTAAGCGTACTGAAAGGCGCCAAGACGTCGGTGAAGGTGTTGTTGAACTCCGCCAATCACTCGGCTCCCCCCTGATTGATTTCCGCCAATTTCTCGGCCCCCACATTATTTATCTCCGCCAACAGGGTGAGAGGGGTGAACACGATTTTCGTCCATGAAGCTTTATTAAATAGGTTTGTTCCAGGTTTGACGGAATGTTAACAAAAATCGCCGGAAACATGCGCAGTATAGAAACTGCTGTTCCAGGTCGATCGTAAGTTGGACGAAAACCGATAGCTCGAGTACGTGCGGTCGGGTTCTGTCGACAGCTGTCCAACTTCTGTCGACAGACGCAGTCAGACCTGGAACAAACCTAATACAACGTATTTCATGTCATGCGATCAAAATGAAATCCGAAATGGACATGTCAATAAAACTAGGTAGACTACTGCTAATACGCCTTCACGACTATTTTCCCGTGACAGAGGCGTAATACAACGTGTCGTCAACCTCCTTCTGAAAGTCGAGCAGCACTTTTGCAAATAATGCGTAAATGGAAGGATGCGACGAGTTAAATTTTCGTTGAAGTGCCTGTGAAAGGCCTCGCAAGCATTGGTTGTGCGGCCACCAGAAACGGTACGCTCAGCCCAAACCGTGGGCTGTGTTGTTGAATATAGTTTTTGGATAGGTACGATGTGTACTCGCGCATTTTGCTTTCGGCTGCGGGGGCTATGGGAGAGGGGGCTTCTGCCAAAATAGCTGCAAAACAACCTTTCATCTCACGTGGATTGAGGAATGGAAGGCCAAAAAAACTTTTCAACCACTTTCCTATCTCCGTATCATTCTTATAATCGGAGGACAAACCGTACCTTTGAAGCCCAAGCCACCACGATTGTGTCAGATGAAAACGGCAACCCACGAGCCGTGCTTCCCGCCAAGCAGTTCTGCAGGCATTTAAATGATAAATTTGAAGTGCGAGTTCAATGCAATCATTTTAACCTGCAACCTGCAATCATTGCAAACCTTTTAACTTTAATCATTGGCGGATTTCAATAGCAACACATCCGAGGCATTGGCGGATTTCAATAACACCGGATCCGAGTCATTGGCGGAAATAAATATACCTACCAATATCCGTCGTTTTCCCTCAGGTAATAAGAATTGGCGGAATTCAAATCCTCCCTTTTTTGCAGTTTTCCCCAAAATAATTTTCTAAATTATGAGACCCTCAGTTGGGTACACTTTTGTATAGGCCTACACGCCCTTCCCTGCCACGATGGATTGGACACACCCCTTTCCAGGACGGCAAAAATGTTGAAAACGGGGTAGGACGCCTCGCCCTTCCAATGACCCGAGTATCCGATAAGGATTTTCATCCACCCCCTACGTGAGAATTGGGCTCGAGTCCCGTCATCTTCCTATCTTCAGACCTACACACCAAATGATGATGGAGACCCCCAGCTTGGTATAATATAATATATATATAAGATAACAACATTCGAATTTTCAAGCCCCTAAAACTTATTCAATTTATGCTTGTGAAAACTTTACCGTTGAGAAATTTTGGTATCGCTGCTAATCCACTCCTCACAATGCATTCGTTCAGCTTTGGATCTGATCTTCTGCATGGTTTTATGTAGCTGGCTGAAAAATGAGATTGCTAGATTAACAGGTAAGTAGTTACAGTGGAATCCGCACAGAGAAACACATCGGGCGAACTTGTTTTGTCTCTCTTAAGCGGCTGTCTCAGAAAGCCGAAGTTGGCTCCATAAAAGCAAAATCAACACATTTGTCCAACAAACACATGTTTATTTGGTCAGTGCCTATATAATCGATTGGCTTGTCACTCTCCGCCAGCTGTCAGCGATAAATTGAATTGCCTGTAAAATCGAAACTGATACAAACTGATACAATAGGTCGTTTAAGTGAGACAAAATGCACCCAAAACTCACCCAAGTGCTCAGTTGAGGAATATCCACATTGAATTTTTACCCCCCAACACGACCTCTCTCATCCAACCACTCGACATGGGCTTCGTCAAAAATTTGAAAGTTCACCACAGGGTCTACATAAATTCTTTGGGTTAATGATTGATTGTGTTGGTAAATTTTTTCTTATCGTACTGAGAGACGTTTATGTACAAGAAGTACAAGAAGTAAGGTAGGTACAGCGAGGCGAGGGCGACCGCCTTTGATTCCTGCCCTCTATTGGGAGGGTTTTGAACTATAAAGGCTTGAAAACTTTCATAGAGCGTAAACTACCATTCTAGTGAGTTGGCAACACTGAAATGGAAGGTTAGCTCAGCTCCTTCGTCCGAGCCGTTTTGGGCATTAGGAATTTTTGAATCTGAAATTTCGACAAAATACTCTGTTTACCATCTAGTTGTACCCGCAAGGTTTTCAGCCCGATCGTTCAAACCCGTGGGGCGCTATGGGGCTACGGGAGGGGTCTTTTGAAGGGTTTTGGCTATGGGATCGAGTTAGGTGTCGTTTTCGAATTACACAGGTTTACAGAAAAAAGGTCAATCTCAGGCGCCGCCGAAAAAACCATCAAACTCTATGTTTTTTTGGGTGCTGAATCCGAATCCGACCCCCGTTTTTTCCGGTCACGTCCAAATTTTCGAGATATCGCGATTTTTCGTTTTTTCGACCTTTTTCCGTTTTGGAAGTCACAGCTAAACGTGCGGATACCACAAAAACTCTCTTCTTACTGGAAATTTATCGCTGATTCCGAAAATATATATGAGTTGGTGTCTAAAACAACGAGAAATGTGTGATTTTGCCAAAAAATATTGAAAAAACGTGGTTTTTTCAAAACCAAAGTCACGTTTTTTGATACTTTTTACCTTCTAGCGTAGAAACTAAGGCCGTTAATAAAATTTTTCCAACGAGGTCTTGTAGGTAGATTGTTTCTGCGTCGAATGGGACCAACCGTGATTCTTCACCTTCCATAATAAGGGAGCTATGATTTTTCAAAGTTTCTACCTATTTTGGCCATGTCGTAGAACATGAACTCCTGGAGTCGGCAATGCAACTTGATCACAACAAAACTTTGTTCCGAGGAATATATTGGACTCGGAGGCATCAATTCAGACCGACTCGAAGATGGTTTTATTCATCAAGAACTCACGGAATTGCACTTGAAGCCCTGAAAAGCGCCCAGAAACTTTGAAAAATCATAGCTCCCTTATTATGGGAGGTAAAGAATCACGGTTGGTCCCATTCGACGCAGAAACAATCTACCTACAAGACCTCGTTGGAAAATTTTTATTAACGGCCTTAGTTTTCACGCTAGAAGGTAAAAAGTATCAAAAAACGTGACTTTGGTTTTGAAAAAACCACCTTTTTTCAACATTTTTTGGCAAAATCACACATTTCTCGTGGTTTTAGACACCAACTCATATAATATAAATATATTATATTTTCGGAATCAGCGATAAATTTCCAGTAAGAAGAGAGTTTTTGTGGATTTTCAAAACGGAAAAAGGTCGAAAAAACGAAAAATCGCCAATATCTCGAAAATTTGGACGTGACCGAAAAAAACGGGGGTCGGATTTGGATTCAGCACCCCAAAAAACATAAGAGTTTGATGGTTTTTTCTGCGGCGCCTGAGATTGACCTTTTTTTTTTGTAAACCTGTGTTATTTTTGGACGCAGAATCCGTTTATGGGGGTCCCAGAACGATCCGATTTCACATAGGGCTACAAATGGGATTTTTCAAGGATCCCAGCTGGCCAGAATGTGATTTCAAATATTAAATATTTCCGAGTAAAAAATTTCAAAAACTTTTTGAGAAAATATTTTTGAATTTTTGTATTTGTTTTTTAATTTTTTCTGACACAGAGTTATCATCTCATTAAAATTTGAAAGCGATTGGATCAAAACTGTGTATCTGATGAAGGCTCAAAGTCAAATTTATTTTTTTAAAATAGATCGCACTTACCCCGCTGTGTCGTACTTCTTGAAAAATAATTACCTACATTTTGAGGGGGGAACTGACAATTTTATGATGCTTTATCTTCATTATTCACCTTCGAAGGAAGCTCCAGACCGAACTGATAATTTTGGTTGAGAGAGACCAATCGCCAATAATTGGTGCATGTTTTGCACCGTAAAAATGCCAAATTATAATAATTACTTACGCAATTTGAGCTGCAGTGACGTCCCGACGAGGAGTCCGACGCACAAGATGGTACTTTGAACGTTAAGCATGTCTTCCCGTGAACTGCCAAGAACTTGGGAGTCCCCTATCGGGACTGGATTGGCAGAGTTACATCAGAGGCGTTCCCCTGGACCTCACCTCCCATCCCTGCGGTCCCTGTCCTCCGATACCCCGGAGACGGGCTCCCTTCTACGCCCAGTCCCCCTACCAGGAAGAGTCCGGGCCTTTCAACCCTTTTAAAGTGTCAAGTTCATGGCGAATTCACCCAATTTGGAGCTCTCCTGCCCTGGCACGACTGACCGACTCTGAGCTTGTCCTGGTTACCTGGCTGCCGACCGTACAAACCCTGGACATTCTTAACTGTGTTGCTCTGCTCCAAGTGAATAAGTTCACTCCTCTGAACCGAATAACTCGAAGCTAGAATTATTCTAGCCCTCTTCTTGACCATTTAAAATACGATTTAGGTTCGTGTTTAGGTTCTGAAGGGCATTAGTCAACACCATCCTTCACTTCTTGTTTCTGCTACATGAGCTCATTACACTGGTCTACAAGAAAAAAAAAAAAAAAAAAAAACGGGCGAAATGGCGGCTCATTCTTACCTTTTCGAGTAGTTTTTGAGGGTGCTGAATCCGAAAATGATAGCCGTTTTGGTTAATTATTCTTGGAATAATACGCCTATGTAGTCGCGACGGGAGCCGAAAAATATAATCGGCCTCAAAATTTGACATTATTTACTTCAAGAGGTCTAGATTCCAAAAACGAAATGTCCATCCGCGGTACACAGTCCGAGCCATTTTCGACTGTAGGATTTTTTTAAATCTGAAATTCTGACAAAATACTCGGTTTACCATCTAGTTGTGCCCGCAAGGTTTTCAGCCCGATCGCCCAAACCCGTGGAGCGCTATGGGGCTAAAAATGGGGCTACGGGAGGGTTTTTTTTTAAGGCTTTTGGCTATGGGATCGAGTTAGGTGTCGTTTTCGAAGTTTTTTTTGGACGTAAATCCATTTTTTGGGGTCCCGGAACGATCCAATGTCGCTGTTGCAATCTATAGGGCTTTCATGGGGGCTACAAATGGGATTTTTGAAGGATCCCAGGAGGACAAATATTTTTCGAATAAAAAACAAAAAATTGTTGAAAAATAAAAATCCATTTTTTCTAAAGTTTTTTTTTCAGTGACAGGATTAAATTTCTGCACAAGTAACCTATATCAAAGAATAATAAACCCTAGTGTAAAATTTTCAGCGATTTTGAATTTTTGAAATTTTATATGAGCTCCCCTGCCAAGCAGGAAGGGATGGCGATGCGGTGGGGGCTCTATTTTGGGTCAGAAGGGTAAAAGCCGGGGTGTATTGGTTCAATCGATTGCTTGGCACAACTTTGATATCAAGGCTTTTGATGCTTGCACCTTTTTAACCTCTGCGGGTTTGGGGGGGATATCACTGCTTTTGTTCAGTTTTGGGCAAGACTATGAAGATGTTGATACGTATTGATGAAACTAGTGGTCAAGAGGAAGGGACCCGCACTTCACTCGGCCGTGGAATGCACACGGGAGGCTTCGCTTTGATCGGCAGTCCAAGTGATCTTAGCAGACCAATTGTTTAGTTGCAAAGAAATGTTCACGTCACTGCCGCAAACAATATGAAATCAATTTGGAAATTATTACTCCCGATTTTTTTCCCTGAAATTTTCCGATCCTTTTAGTAGGTACATATTGCGAATCCCCGAAAAGAGACCTCTTCTTCATATCCAACCCTACATGCTTACCCCCACCCTAATTGGTCACGGATGGTAGGTACTAAAACCTCCCCTTCACATCACCTGACTCGCATTCCAAATTTCATTGAAATCAGGCCATTGGTAAAGCTCACCTCGCCCCACTCAAAGCAGCACCCACCGCTTACTCAGGACTTGAAAGCCGACCCACACACCAAGTTTTATATAAATCTGTTGACGGGAAGTGACGTTAATTGCGATTTTCCACTTACCCCCACCCAATAACCCCCTATGAGTATTTCCCCTCCAGTAGGGTAATGAATAAAAAACGGTAGTAGCGGAATCACACGGTGGTTACGAAAAAGTTAAAAAAGTTCAGTATGTATTGATTTGATTTCCCGGTGATTCCGAGACGTTTGTTTGCAAAGTTAATTTCGAGTATTTATTTGAGTGCACGGGGTGAGCGGAGTCATAACACCCCCCTTCCCTTTTGGTCGTAACAATTTGAAACTCCCCAAAGGCACTTCCACACACACTGCCTAATGCCGAGAAAAAAAGAGAGAAAAAAAAAAAAAAAACGCTGCAAATTTTACACAAGGATTGGTTACTTGTGCAAAAACTTAATTCTGTGTCAATAGAAACAATTTTGGGAAAAATGTTTTTTTTTTGGATTTTTTTTTTTTTCAAAAAAATTGTTTTTTAAAATTCATTGTTTTTTACTCGAAAGGTTTTTTACTCGAAAATATTTACTCTCCTGGGATCCTTCAAAAATCCCATTTTTAGCCCCATGAAAGCCCTATAGATCGCGAAAAAATGGATTCCACGTCCAAAAATACTTCGAAAACGACACCTAACTCGATCCCATAGCTAAAAGCCTGGCAAAACCCCCTCTCATAGCCCCATGGGTATGGGCGATCGGAGTGAAAACCTTGCGGGCAAAACTAGATGGTAAACCGAGTAGGATTTTGTCAAAAGTTTCAGGTTTAAAAAAAAATTCCAACTGCCTAAAACGATCTGGACGACGAACAATGTGTGTATATTATACACCGGAGGGGTTGAAACAATGTACACGATGGGTCCCACACAATAAAACATTGTTACAACTCTGCCCGCCATTCGCACGATAGGCATTTTTCGACAAACTTTGGGGTTCTATCCTTTGGGAAATTTAACGCTCTACAACCTTCATTATGTAACATTTCTCGATAGAACGGACCGTTCTGAAGGTTCAGCTGTTTGAAGTGGGAAAACGTGACTTTTCGAAAAACATGTAAAAATTTTTTTTTTTTTTTTTTTTCAATCGCTCTAGCAGAACCATTGGGTCTACAATCAACTTAGAATTTTATAGGAAATTTAATGCTCTTCCACTTTTATAATAGTGACCTTTGCCGTAGGAGGCATCGTTTCGGAGTTATTAGCAAAAAACTGACAATAGTGCCAACAATTTGGAGCTTTTTGCGAATATCTCTAAACGCATAACATACATTTATTAGATCTCTTCAGATTCGGATTCAGCACCCCAAAAAATACAGAATAAGAATAAGTATAACGATATCATCTTGATTTTCACTAGCTCGCCTAACTACGATAACACTGTGGGTTACATTCTTCTCTACGATTTTCTCTGAACGGGACCGATCGTGTAGAAACCCGAAATGTTCGAACCCCCGTCGCCAATAAGGCGTATTATTTCAACAGTAATGAGCCAAAAATGGTCCTCTCATAAATATCCATCGATGAATGACGAGGGGGGGATTGAGGTGTTATGCTGTGAATGAGAGAGAAAGTAGGTTCCGACCAGCCGCAATAAGCCAGCAGCCGTCGACTTACGTCATTCCGAAGTCCCAACTTTAAGAAGGCGTCTTTATGCAAATTCAAATCAAGCAAAAACCCGCGGCGGGGGTATGTCAACTTGGGTCAGGTGGGCAGAGAGGGGATAAACGCTGGGCCTCAAGAAACCACCGAATTCATTGCCAAACAACGTCAAACTGGTGGGAGTGGGAATGAGAACCTGTTCGTATGAAGTTTGAAGGGTACATTTCGAGATCTATTCAGGCTTGTCTCAATTTTTATCAATTCCTGAAATAATAGGTATTGTTATGTTGATGTTTTCTGCAAGCGATATCTATCAGGGGTCTCCTATAATACTGGTCTAGAAAAAAAAAAAAAAAAAAAAAGCTGCAAATGAGTTTGGTTCGGGAGAGAGAACGACTCCTCTGCTGAATAAGCAGAGAAGCTTATTCAGCAGAGGAGTCGTTCTCTCTCCCTAACCAAACTCATTGGATTAGACCTCTGCAACATCGGCAAACAACCACTTTGTGAAAAGCTGCAAATGTGACAAAAGGGTTTATTATTCTTTGATATAAGTGCGAAAATTCTTGTCAATAAAAAATCTTTTTGAAAAAAAAAAAAAAAAATCTGAAAAATTCTATATTTGGATTACGATTCTGCGTGGTGTAGTCGGTTTCCATATTACTTATCATGATATTGTGCGGGGAAAAAACCGTAGGCTGTTTGGTGTTAATTGCATTTAATAAAGTATGCAATTACTCGTCTCAAGGCGCCTTTCGCCCATCCTTTATCAGGGTTAGGGCTCTTCAGGAGTTTTACAGTAACCTGCCGGCACGTTACAACATTTATGTCTTAGATGGAGGTTCTGCGAGGAGCAGCCTCACGTTGCACAGAAGCAGATCCTTTTATAGGTATACATTTACATCTAATTTTAAGTCCATTTGGTGTGTTGGCTTTCCTTTAGAGCGCCTCGCAAGGTAAGTACCAACCAGATATAACTAAAGACCCCATAAAACACCTCTTTCCCTGAATCATCATCCTTGCTGTCTTCCTTCCCCTTTGGTCCCCCCATCACTCCCCTTTTCCACAAACGTATTTGATTACAACCAAACTGATATACTCTCATTAATAGGCAATGAAACAACCAAGACGACCACAACACACCAAATTGACTTAAAGGTAAAATTAGATCCAAATTTATATAAAAAGGATCTACTTCTGTGCAACGTGAGGCTGCTCCTCGCAGAACCTCCATCTAAGACATAAATGTTGTAACGTGCCGGCAGGTTACTGTAAAACCCCTGAAGAGCCCTAACCCTGATAAAGGACGGGCGATAGGCGCCTTGAGACGAGTAATTGCATAGGCACCTACCTACTTTATTAAATGCAATTAACACCAAACAGCCTACGGTTTTCCCCTCACAACATCATTTGGATTACGCGTCCAAAATTACTCGGAAAATATTTGACCCCCTGGGATCCTTCAAAATTCCCATTTGTAGCCCCAAGAGAGCCCAATAGATCCCCACGGTCAAACCGAATCGTTCTGGAACCCCCGAAAATGGATTCTACGTTCAAAAATACTTCGAAAACGACACCTAACGCGACCCCATAGCCGAAATCCTTTAAAAAACCTCCCGTAGCTCGTGCTTAGCCTAGATGATAAACCTCCCATTTGTAGCTCAATGAGGGCAAGAATGTAGAATGTAAACGGGATTGCTCAAGAGGTGCCCCCAGCACGGAAGCCTACCTGTAGGCTATGTATACGGGCTTATTGTGCTTTGCCTGAGCGCCCTGGTTCTAGTCAAGGAGGCCTATTCCCCTGATGAGGGTTTTTAGATTCTTGACTAGCTGGTCGCGTGTGAATGTCCTCATGTTCCCCAAGGAGGACAAATCTGCGGTGTGAGAGTGCAGGGAAGATGATGTGCGTGGCGGTTTCAATATCCTCCTCGCACAGCCTGCATAGGGGTGATAAATGTGTTATCAAAGCCGGTTATCAAACCAACCAGCCTCCTAAGATCCCCGCGTTTCAAGCTCATAGTAGCTCATCGGCATTCTTGATGTTGAATTTTTCCACCACGCGCTTGCTGTGACCTTCGAGGAGTTGCCATCTTTTGGCGGTTTGTAATGCCATCCACCTGTTGATGTCGCCTCTGAAGGAGGTTTGCGGTAGGCCAACTGCTGGCTCCGGGCCGATGAAGGGTGTTTGGGAGCCCTCCCTGGCCAGAGCGTCAGCATGTTCGTTGCCTGATATGCCTCTATGCCCTGGCACCCACTCCAGGAAGACGCTGTTACGTTTCGCCAGGGTGTTGAGTATTTGCACACAGTCTTGTACCACTGTTGACGAGATGGTTGAGGCTGTAAGTGCCTTGATCGATGCTTGGCTCTCTGAGAGTATGCGTATATGGGCCCTCGTCTCAGGCTATCGCCATTACTTAGGCCTGGAAACCCGAGGCATTATTCCCTAGTGGAGTTGAATTTCTTATACCCTGACGCCGGTGCCTGTGCATTTTTGACCCATCTGTGTACCTGATGATGTCATTGGGACAGCACTTGGTTACCTCCGGCCCTCTCCACGTCAATTTTGATTGTAGCGGTAGGGTTCTGGAAGGAATTTGGGTGTAACGTCTGCCACCATCTCAAGTAGTGGATCCTTCACTACACCCGTGATTCTGGAATGCCCAGGGTAGGATGACTCCTTCCAGGTTTTGTTCCACTTCTGCCTAGGCCTAGGCTTAAGGAAGCCATGGTTGCCTCCCCCTTTATGAAGATGTCCCAGTATTATTTCCATTGTGGCAGTTGGTGTGCCGAGCATCGCACCTGTGATGGCCAGACACGCAAGGCGCTGAACACTGGTTAGGGTGTTGATCGCCCCCACCTGGTTGGCCTTTGGCCACCACACTACACAGCAGTATGTGAGGATGGGCCTCACTATCGCGGTGGAGATCCAGTGGACCATCCGCGGGTGCAGACCAGGTCTTCCCACATGCCCCCTTGGCGCACATTAGGGCACTCTTTGCCGAGTCTGCTCCAGGTGAGTGTCAAGTCTAGGTAAACACCCAGATACTTCACCTCCCGGCTGAACTGCACCCTGGAGTTGTAGAAGAGGGGTTCTGAGAGATCGCTCAGTTTCCTCGTTCTTGTGAAGGTTATTAGGGTGGCAGTGTTGAGTTCTTGACCGCAGACGACGAAATTGTGTTTTGTTCTTGAGAGTCGGTCGGGTAAATGACACTATGACACTTGTTATTAGGGTGGTTTTGTTGGGGTTGACGTTCAGCCCCTCTGTGTCACACCAGTCCTCCACCTCAAATGAGAGCAAACATTGTACTGAAATGACACAGAATTAATTTTTCCAAAAAGTAATTCGATTTTATCAAACAAAGATAAACCCTTAAGCACAACTTGCAGAGTTTTAAATGCCTGTGGAAAGTGGATACCTGCAACATTGAGATGGTGAAAATTTCGAGTCGTGTACCAAAGATGTTTTATATTTACAAGATAATAAAAAATAAATTTTCTTTCGTTTCTTACAGTAGGAAAGTAGAAGTCTATGTATAGAGAAAATAATGAATTAAAAATATATATAGAGTTAGATCAAATGAATCAAATAAAGAGAACAAGAAACGTGTGACAAAATGCTCTTCTCCACTAAAGATGTGAAAAAGAGTATCATTCTTAACATTCAACGTTGTTGATCGTAACTGTCCCCTCAGACTATACGTCAACAAATGAATGACTCAACGTTTGTTGACAAATCACAGAATAATTATTACATACCTACTCGAGTAATTCTACTCAATAATATTTATCGTTAGGATCGTATTTTTCGGGAAAGAGGTAGTCGAATGGGACCACGTTAGCCATATTGGAAAGGATGCTGGCTGTGAGGTCTGCCAGAGATTTGCTGAGGGCTGGTAAGATGTCTTTGAGGATTTCGCTCCAGTTGTCGTTGATGAACCGATTCATGTTGCCTCCTGTGAAATAAAAATTGCTGTGTTACTTACAATTTTAAGCTACTCGCGGGATTATAGTTCTTATAGCGGGTCACAGTTTCACATTAAAACAAATTTTGTTACAAATACAGTAGGCTTCACGAATGAATGCGATCTGCCTAAAAAATGACGCACTATGTACTCAGCTGAGATGTTCGTACTGCTTGACCTCTTTATTAGCTCTCCAAAGTTTCATCAAGGTACCACATGGCATCTTCAGGGATAATTTCCTTTCAGATACAGTAAATTTTGATATCCTAGTCCTCTCAATGTACCTAGACAGCTGCATCAGTCGGTACGTCCGGTCATCACAGCGAATATTGTTTATCACAGGAAGCCAATCAAAATTGAGATCACATGGGATATAACTCTATCACGACCAGCGACGAGATATCTCGCGAGAAGTGGCCTGCCTGACGAGACGCCAGAGACATCAAGCAGAACGTACTGCCCTGCTGGTTGTTACCATTGACATTTGATAAATATATTGATAGTAATAGCTAGATTTTGTGATTTTTCCAGAAGTTGGAGAAAATTGTCAATTTTTGATGAGCTCTAGCTCGTTTGCTATCAGAGTTAGAAAAGACTCTAGGTAGTGAAAACTGTAGAGAATTTAATGCTCTTTAAAACAGTATACGGTAAAAAGTCGATAGGATTATTCGTTTCTGAGATATATTTAAAAAAACGAAAAAAGTCCGAAAATTTCGTGGTTTTTGGGCTGCCCACAGTTCTCCCATCAAATATTTTGGTGGGAAACCACAGATTACTCTTATTAGGACCCCAATGGACCATTTAAGACAATAAAATCAAATAGCATATTTAGTGTTTGGTCGGGGCCGATTTTAGTGACAATTTGCTTGGGCTATTAGGCCAGAGGCGAGATACCAACCAAGAACCAGTGCCCTCCCTGGGCCATAGACGAGATGTCAAGCAAAAAGGAGTGCCCTGGCAGGGCGAGAGACGAGATAGTTTCACTAGAGGCCAATAGTTTCTGAGCTACATCTGAAAACCTGGTGTTCCGCTTTCCGATTGGTTAAAATTAGTTTTCTCAGTTCCTATTCAAACTACTGAGCCGCACTTGTGCTCAAATTGTGGCAAATTTAATATAGCTTGGATTATATAATAGTGCCCATACCGCTAGGATGCATCGTTTAGGCGCTGTGAGCAAAAAAACAAAACAAAAAAAGTGCGGAAAAGCCGGTTTATGAAATTTTACCAACTTTCAAGCTTGAATATCTCCTAAACTGTTATAGGTACGCGAAAAATGAACGGGTACACTTTTGTAGCAAATACGGTGAGCTTCATTTTTCGTACAGATGATGTTTCTGTAGGACCTACCGTTTTCGAGTTAGGAGCGAAAAAACGGAAAAAACTGACCTTCTCGAATCATACAAACATCTCACCTGGTGGACATACAGAGGCCCCAAATAGATAAGCATAATACCCACCGAGTAGTTTATCCCCGTTGAACAGGTTTTCCAGCTTAATCGTCATGTTCTTCACTCGGAGAGGGAACTCGCTTCCTGTGACGTTCACGTACGTCCAGTTCGCCCTCTTATAGTATTCCCACCTGTACTTGAAGGAAAAGGTGAGATCATCTGGAAAAGTACAAACAATTTTTTTTTTTTGAAATTTATAAGCAGAGACGGTAAAAAGTCACAGGTTTTCAACATAAGGTAGCCATTTTTGTCATAAAAGGACATGAAATGCAACTTTTCAGAATGAACGTAAAAAAAAAGAAAACGGCCATTTTGAACGTATTCTTGATCAATGTTCAAGATTTTGATTCATTATTGTCTAAATTATACACCTATGTACTTCCGGCGGGGGTTGAAAACTTTGTTCGACCTCAAAATTTGTCACTTTAATGTTTCTCCTCATTGAGGAGTGGTAGCAGACTGCGTTTCCCTATTCCTAGAATAGGGTGAGGCCACTCAATTTAATCGACTCTGCGAGGAAGTTGTCGGCGAAATTGCCGCGTCCTGATTTGCCAACCTCACACTCTCCAGAATACTGGGGCCCGACAAATCACTCAGATTATCCCACTCACTTTCAGGAGGCCGAGTGTCACTGAAGAAGCCCGAGGTATATCGTAGTCATTCATCATGTCAGCCAGCAACAGAACTGACCAATTCAATCAAAATCCGTTGAATAAAGATAGAACTCAAAAACGCTGAAAATTTTACGCACGAAAAATGACATCATCCGCATACATCTAAGCCCGAACCACTGCACCCCCAACTCTCATCCCACACGGCATAGCCTGAACTGGGTCATTAAATGGGGCAAACAGTTGGGGACCGAAGAGGCAGCCCTGACGCACACCACACTACCAGGTGGGACAATCCGTCCATACCCCACACCACCCAGTGACCCCAGTGTGAATGGCTCTAAGCGCTGCGATGAACCTCTGGCCAACTCCCTCCACGATGGGTCTCTGAAAAAGCAGGTCATGCCTGGGACCAGATGCAATCCTCAAACGCACCAAGCTGGTCAGCGTGAAGATGACGTCGACTCAGTATAGCCTTAGAGTCAAAAAGGCCCCAAATAGCAGGCCGAGCTCTATGCCATAAAAAGCACGCATGGCTGAGAGTGAGAGGAGAGCCCTCAAAAGAAGGTAAATCCAAGTATTCTCAGATAGCCATGGCTTGCAAGCTGCTCTGAAATCACTAGCAGGAACATCAATCTACTCAAAACTGGTACTTGACTGCTGGGAGTCCATCAGGCGTGTTGGGGGCCCCTAATGAGATCATTCTCAGATGGGTCACTCTGGTATTCCAAGGAACGAGAAAGCAGACGCCCTGGCCAGACATGGGACCCGAACCCTGTCTAGGTATCTCCGGCTTTCCGCGAGATTGTTGGCCAGTGGCAGCGATCACAGCACAGCCGGAGATGGGAAAGAACCCCGCATTAGCAGCATGGACGGTGCCATGTTGGCTGGGATAGACCGTAAAAGGGGTTTCCACTTACGGCGTACATAACTGAGATTCGTAGAGGGTCTGTTTACAAGACATGGGAGCTTCATGAATCATTTCAACAGGAAAGTGGTCATAAACGGAGACCTTCAATTTATGACTCATAAATGATGAATCCGCCAGTAGGTTCTGCAGAGATGAGAAGGAGACAGGATGTACCCTTGTATACCCCCCTCCCACACGTGATACCTGACACGTACCTGAACTAATTACCACTAACACGTTGCTATAATAGTTTAAACGAGGGCCTAAACATTTCGCATTGAATGAGAGTCATTCATTGCAACTTCTCCTTAAACACTATTTTGACTTATTTTGGTTTTTGGTCATTTTTGGGTAAACTATCATACCTACGGGCATCACTCTGGTCTTAAAATGAAGGTAATCGTATTTACTACAACTTTCTTTTCAATGTGTTTTTTCGTAGGATTAGTACTTTGGCCAATAAATCGCTCCGAAATAGACCAAAAGTTAAAATTTTCACTTTTTGGAAAAAATAGCTCGTTTTTTAGGGGCTGTATCTGGGGAACTTCTAAAGCTACAGAGCTCCAGTGCCACTAAAATTGTAGAAAATCTTATGTACTTTAAAAGTGATCAGAGTACAGATCTTCGTCAGAAGCTTTCTTCGGTGCTTTTTGGGCGAAAAACTGAAAATAGAGCAAACATTTCGTGGTTTTTCGGCAGTATCTCCTGATGCCGAACTTTAGGAGGGTTGCAAATCTGGATTTATACTCTCTAGGTGAGTCGTAACAACATATCAACAAATTAAGTTTACCACAATTAATGTAGGTTGGGCCTATTTTACATGTTTAGTACGACTTACATACAATGTTAGCAGACAAAGTAATGAATGTTACGAATAACCGACTTACAGAAATCAAATTCAGCATCGCCGTTTCCAAAAATCGGCAGAAGGAGCACCTGCCCGCTCACGTTGTATTTTCCTTTCACTTGAATTTTGTCCAGGTGGAAGAACCATTCGCATTCTCTTTTTTTCCAGTCGACCCTGAAAGACGTTAAAATCGTGATACATCCATGAGAATTATTCAACGTCATATCATCTCCCTGCGTAGTCTTATCTTAAGTATAGAAATCAGGTGAATTACGAATGCGCAGGTCCCTGTAATTGTCAGTTTTTTTAGGTTCGGTGAAAAAGGTACGGATACGCTGGCTGCCTGAACATGCTGAACATGCAAGAAGGTCGCGTCCCAAGTGCAACAAAAACAACTCCTGGGCGTCTCTGGTCAGCGACAATACCACTGAGATCCTCAAAGGGGTGCAACATGGCATAGTTCTGTCAAATGAAAGTTTTATCATGAAACCAAACATCCGCCCTCAGAACAGGTGATTCTGGGTCCATTTGTTGCATTTGGGCTAACATAGTTCCAGCTAACATCCAGCTAAAATAGTTTACGCATGGAGTAACAGCAGCAACCATGCCTGACGTTGTGGATCCACCTCTTGACCCAGTCTACGATCCTAAAGCTCTTCAAGAAATTTGAGTTCTCCACTCAAAGGATCCACAGGTTGGTCTGTAGGTGGCAACGAGAGTGACATGAGCTCCTTTGAGTTCAGGGAGCTCTGAGTTGACCCTGTAGGAGGATTACGGCCAAGCTTCCTGTTCCAGTGAGAGCTGGACACTCCACCAGAGCTAATCTGAGCCTAAGATGGACTCCCAAAGGGTCTTCGTGTTCTCCGGAATCTCACCATCCGAAGACACCCCAACCATCCACAAGTCTTGCACAAAGTTATTCATTGTGAAGGTGAATGGAGTGAGGATTCCCAATACTCGGCCCTTTCGTTAGGATTTTCCTCTAAAAACTGGCCCAATCGTCTAAATATTTGGCGATTTCTAACTCATTCCAAAGGGGATCGGCGCTTTCGTAATCCACCCCCAACAATCATCATCAACATTAATTGTTGATGATGATGTTGACCGCTTCAATGAATGAAATAAGACGAGAAAGTGCCGACGTTTCAAGAGATATATTCTCATATCAACAGGGCTTAATGAAATTAATGACAGCAATAAAAAAATAATATTGGAACAGAGTTTAACATCAATAGGGGTATTCACGGTCGAGGTTAACGAGTTAAACGTTCTAAGTAGAAAAGTTGCTAAGTAAAAAAATCATGAGGCACCCTGGTTAAATGTGTAGTTCTGTAGGTAGAAAGTGTAGTTCTGGCAGATGCCACTACGACAAGTGGCGCTTTTGCTCCCCCCCCCCCCCCCCACGTCTATCAACTTCTTGTGACCCCTTCAGCCCGAGCTTTAACCCCCGTGGAAACTTCCTCCTCTTGGGATCCATTGCGTCAAACCCAATTTAGGAAAAAACTTAAACTGCTTACGTTGCATCGGTGAACTGAGTTTCAGGAAGTCCGTACAGCAAACACTTCATGCATATTATCTCCAGGCCCACCTGCTTCGTGCCCTGTTGAATTCTAAGCTCTTCTATAACCATCGGATCCAGCCGTGGTATTTTGTATTTAGGATCCCCTGAAAATCAAAATGCTTATTTAGTAAACAGCCAATATAAACGAAACGTTAAAATATATTTCCATGGTTCTGACCTTTTACTACTCCTTTGATTGCCTCCTCGCCAATTTTCATGACGCATTGTGTCACGTTTGGGTCATTCCTCGAACACGCTCTTCTCACGTACGGCGCTGAAAACATGTTACGATTATTATTTGTTCATATAAGTATGTACCTATTAGGGTTTTTTTAAATTAAAAAAAATTTAAAACAAAATCTCAAGGCTTGAAGAGCGTCTAACAATGTTCTGGCGATAGGGGGGGGGGGGGGGGGGGGAACAGAAAATACACGCAAAAGACGATCTTACCCCTGAAACGATCTTTCCCACTTCACCTTATAATTTGATTTTTCCGAGCTCAGAGGCCAAAAATCAAATGGCGCGGTGCGATGTTGAGATGCGGCACCCTCTACCTCCGTGAAACTTCAGGCCGTAGGGAAGTATTTTAAGTCCAAAGGCAATACACATTTAGGTTATGTACCTAAAAAATTATATGTACCATCACATAACTCTGTGGAATCTACCTAACGTCCACTAGGGATGGGTATCGATGTATCGATGTTTCAAAAACATCGATGTTTTTCTCAAACATCGATGTTTACTTTTCGATGTTTTTTAGACATCGATGTTTTTACCCCCAAACATCGATGTTTTTTCGCGAAAAAAAAAATTTGTTTTGATGGTCGTTTACGTAAAAATAGTAGATACGTTTATACCTGAACAATAATTATTCATGTTTTATAAATGCTTACTCGGTTGTTTATTATTTTTTATAAAAATAATACTATAGGTACAGATTCAAGAAACATCGATTTGTCGATCGAATAGTAGGTAGGTAGTTACCTATCTGATAATAGGTAGGTATTTATCGGAAATCGAAAATTTCAATCAACATTAAATGTTGATTAAATTTTAATGTTGATTCGTTATCACTCGTCGTTATCTGTGTTCCTGCGGCATCACTGCTGACACAAAAACGAAACAATCCCTGCTGAGCTCTCGCTTTACTTGAACGCTCCCAACGAAAACATCGAACAGAACACTTTGGGGTTTTGGATGGTCAACTGCGGGCAACTCTATCATTTCCGAAGTTGTTTTCAAGAATGAACCAAACGTAGCACATCAGTTCCTTCTGAGAGGCTATTCTCTTAAGCAGGTTAATTAAGCAGGCTTAATTTTAAGCTCCTTGAGAAATCGTCCCTCAGAGGAACTGGCGTCAATTTTTTTTTTTTTAGTAAATAATATTATTCTTTACTGACTTTTTTACTGCCTAGGTACTTTTTTCATCGCTTCAAGTTTTAATGACTTTTTTTCGAATTTTCTACTAAAACTACAATGGAAAGAATTTTTTTTTTTTCATAACATCCCCCCCCCCCCCCCCCCCCTGGCATACATATAAAACCATCGATGTTTTTTCTCCGATGTTTTTGAGACATCGATGTTTCTTTTTAAAAAATCATCGATGTCCAAACATCGATGTTTTGCTCATCGATACCCATCCCTAACGTCCACACGTTACCGTTTCCAAACACTTTGCTAGGGACACTGTCACTGGGACAGTGATGCCAGTCGACTCGCCTCGGAATAAGGGATGCTCAAAAAGAATCGATTCTTGAAAAATCGATTCTTTTAAATTCTTTATTTTTTAGAAGAATCGACCCGATTCGATTCTAAATTTCCAGAATCGAAAGCCGATTCTTTTCTGCTCTTAACAAGTATTCAGTTACTCTGTAAAACAGATCCATGTTTAAAAGAATCAATATTATTTTGGTTTATTAGGTATTCTTGGAATAATAAGTACATAGGTCTATGTTTTCACGACGGAGGTCGACGACTCCGATCGGCCTCAAAATTTGACATTATCCGTTTCAAGAGGTCTAGATTCCAAAACCGAAATTTCTCCTTCTTCCATGTAGCAACCCTAAAACTCTACTAGTTTCTAAAAGCAGTACATTTCAGGTGTACCGACACAAGGGTCTCTGTGTACAGCAGTATCGCATACCTTAAAGCAGTAATGTACTGGAAAAAGCATATATATCTGGCCACCCGTAATCCCATTTTAGCCCCATACCGTATGCATACCGTATGCATAGCCCCATGGGGCTAAAATGGGGTTACGGGAGGTGTTTTCTAAGGTTTTTGGAAATGGCTCGAGTTGGATGTCGCTTCCGAAGTATTTTTGAACGTAGAATTCATTTAGGAGGGTCTCGATACCATCCGATTTCACCGTGGGGATCTATGCGGCCAACATTTAATGGAGCTTTCGAAGGATGTCAGGAGGTCACTTTTTTTTTTTTCTTATTTTTACTTAATCATTTTCTTCGGGCATAAAATAATTTTTATACTTTTTACTCACGTCAATCATAATAAACCTATATGTAAAATTTGCATCATTTATTCTCTACGTACCCATTATATCAAAATGAATCTAAGAAACTCCAAAATTCCCAACATGTTGGACCGCAAATTGAACATTGTCCCGAGCCCTAATGATACCTAACTAAATCATGAGTTTGGAGATGGATATTGTGGGCCAACCGACTCTTCGAGAATAGCTCCTGCAAGTTGATACTTCTGTTAAACCCCCTTTTCTTTGGCGTATTTCTGACTGCTCTGAGAATCGATCCGCACTTTTGGTTTATTATTCTTCCGAACCGTTTTGGGGGTAGGATTTTTTTTTTTAAATGTGAAATTTTGAAAATGTAGGTATGTACTTGGTTTACCATCTAGTTGGGCCCGCAAGGTTTTCAGCCCGATCGTCCAAACCCATGGGGCGCTATGGGGCTAAAATGGGGCTACGGGAGGGTTTTTTGAAGGCTTTTGGCTATGGGATCGAGTCAGGTGTCGTTTTCGAAGTATTTTTGGACGTAGAATTCATGTTAGGGGGACCCAGAACCATCCGATTTCACCGTGGGGATCTTTGGGGTTTTCTTGGGGCTACGAATAGGGTTTTTGAAGGATCCCTGACGGTCAGACAAGGTGTCATTTTCCGAGTAATTTTGTACTTGTTGTGATTTATTCAAATTTTAAAGTCGTAAAACCCACCCAAATTCCAATCTGACTCCGTGGATGTCAAAAATACCCAAACCCCCGAATGTATCCGAAATTAGCGAGGAATAAAATCGTCTCCTGAGTCTTAGAAATTATCTAATAATTAGCCTCCGACGAGTTTGGAAGTAATTATTACTTCCAAACTCGTCGGAGGCAAAAAATTGCTAGCCCCGAGTTGGGCTCAAACACATCATCTCAAGCAACAACTCGGGCGTCATACAACGAAAGTAAAGGGCGAATGGCCCCCAATGTTTTAAACTCGTTCAAATTGTTCCTCGCCTGTTCGAAATTTAGTATTATAATTCGTATCCATAGGAGGGAGATAGTGGAATCGCCGTTACAATCGGACTGAAAACAACGAAGATAGGAATAGTTGCACCAATAATTGCGCCTATAAATTATTTGCGCGCATCAAAAAGTTTTATTTTATTAAATATTACGTCGTAATATGTACCTAACAGGCAATATCCATCTTCTAATTTCAAAATTGTTACATCCAAAATCCAAATCCGATGAAAAATTAAGGTTCCTATTGAAAATGAGAAACTTGAGCGTAAATTTTACTCAAATCTTTATGATTCTTTGACCTAGAAAAATTGCGCAAAAATTATTCTGTCAATAACAAAATCTCTAAAAAAACTTCTGTAAAATGTTTGGACAGATGTGGGACCCCCAAAAATGGATTATGAGTCCAAAATTACTCGCCAAACGACACCTCATCCGACCATCTGACATCCTTCAAAAGCTCCATCAGATTCCGCAGCCCCACGAATGCCCCAGGGTGAAATCCGACCGTTCCGAGACCCCCAAAAATGGATTCTGCCGACAAACTAAACCCTTCAAAACCTCTCCTCCCTTTTTAGCCCCACAGAGCCTCACGGATTGAGCTGAAAACCTAGCGGTCACAAATGGATGGTAAACCGAGTATTTTGCCGAAATTTCAGATTTAACATGAAACGAATAGAATCAAATTTTGTGGCTGATCCAAGTTTTTGACCCGCGAATACACCTTCGAATTATGTCCAGCAGTCCACAGATTTTTCGACCTCACTGCTGGACTATGTAGGCGTATTATTCCAAGAATAATTAATTTAAAAAAATAATAATAATTTCTAAAAAGAAAAAAAACTTGGGAATTATTCATTTGAAAATGAAGAACGGTGGAACGATATATATTCATGAATCTTTCTAATAAAAAACGAGTCCTTGGTATTATTCAGCACCGTTGCCTGGACTTCGATTAGTTTGAGTCCTCTTAGGTTGGATTGAAATCCAACGTTTTTGTTGAATTTCAAAATCCGTTCGCGTCAAATCCTTCGACATAGTCATCAGATACGTCAAATGTCTTATATTTTAATTGTAAATACTTCTGAACCATTCGGGTTGATGGTGAGGAGGGTTTTTGCGTGGCAAGTGTTGTAGATAAGTCAGCCAAGGTTTTCAATGTCGGCCCCGGTGTGAACCACCTCCAAGCGAATGAGGTTCGAACGAAAATCTTTATGAGGTGACGATGTTGGGTAATGGTCCGAAAAAAAAAACTTGTAGGGACAGCCCTGCCGGTGGTCAGTGAAGTTAGGAAACTGTTATGAGGCCCAATTCTTGAGCGTTTGGAAACTTTTGCAGTCCTCCTTGCTCGGTTTTTTTTTTCTGACAGAAACATACAGTATCCACATCCCTTGACTGGATTCCGCAATAAATTGTTTACTCAACCAACTTGAAAAAGGTGGAGACAAATGAGGTGGGTCTATCGGTACCCGAGCTAATTCCACATTTTCCTGTACATTAACGGGCTGCTTCCATCGCATTACATTTTCCTGAACGCAGGAGGCACGCCCGGTTTCCTAAAAATCTGCGGTTTTCTGGGTCAGGGTGGGTTTCGAACTGGGCCCCTCAACGACCTTCACAGATTGAATATGAAGCGCGACTCGCTCCACGACGCATGATATCCTCAATTAGCAGTTTTACTTAGCATCTTCCTTGAGCTACTGGCTGGTGTCACTTGAGGGGGAGTGCAGGATAGACTTCATCCGCCCTTGGTCATCAATATCATTAATTAAAAAAGTTTTCCTTTGGGTGTTTTATACCCCTCCACTTGTTGAAGTATAAATTCATGCAATTGCAGTTGGAAGTACGAATTTCGTAATTTCCGTCGATTATAATTTTCGTCTTCTTGTTCAGTACCTAACAGACTTTTTCAGTTGTCTTGCCATGATACAAAAACTAGAACAAGAGCCAGGTGGGAGGGGTCGGGGGTTTGCTGGCTTTAGCCTGCAGGGGATGGGCCCCCTAGTTTACTATATTGGAGGTGCAACACGAGGACGAGGAGAAGGAAGAGGTGGAGAGTTTCCCAAATTTGGTCATCTTTATTCTAGGGTTCTTCTAGCAATCGGAAAATTTTGAAAAGAAAAAAAAAAACAAAAAAACAACAATTTGTAATGGCGCATTTTTAATTTTAGGGAGTTCAATCGACGCAAAATTTATTGCTCTAAAACTTTTGTTTGGGGGGAAGGGAGGAGTTATTAAATTCAAACTGAAATTGAAATTGAAATTCAAGTTATGAATTTATAAGTTATTTCAAGAAATCAGAATAGGGGGGGAAGGCCGAAAAATGTATTGGGCCCCAGGTGGGACTTGAACCCACAACCTCTGCATTACCAGTGCAACGCTCTAACCAACTGAGCCACCAGGACCACAGCTATGAAAGAGAGTTTGAGAATCTTATTGTTGCTTATTTCTCCTCCTCCTGGGGAATTAGGGGACCCCTAGGATGAGGGACAAAAGTAGGATGTCTACTGGCTTCATATCAGATCAAGGTTCAGAGGGGGAGAAATAAGCAACAATAAGATAAGGCCGAATCAGTGTTGGGGGCAGGGGACAGTTTGAGCCTTCAATCTCCAACTCTCTTTCATAGCTGTGGTCCTGGTGGCTCAGTTGGTTAGAGCGTTGCACTGGTAATGCAGAGGTTGTGAGTTCCCACCTGGGGCCCAATACATTTTTCGGCCTCCCCCCTCCTATTCTGATTTTTTGAAATCTATATTTATAAAAATGACTGCCAAATCTTTGAGGACTCACTACTTAAAAACCTGGAGTGTTTGGCACCAAATTGTGTGAGATTGTTTGTGAAGCATCGTAGATGGTTTTAAAGAAGTTTCTACAAAATCGGTCACTTCCTTCATCGCGAACGGAGCTTTCCTTCGCGACGAGAGCCGGGTCAAATAGCGTCGTTACTAGGGATCGCTAGGAAAATTTTCGAAACTCCGAAACCCAGTACAACTTTTGTCGTCGGTTTAGAACGATAATACGTCTGTTAAAACGAGCTTTTCACGCTGATTTCAACGAGTACAAAACGATTTCTGTGCGATAACCCGTTCGCAAGTTATTCGAAGATCGTCGGTAGGCGGGTACGAGTATTTTTTGCGAGCCTTCGATTTGTTTATTAAACAGTACGTATTAATACGTACTAGGAAATTTCAATTGAGTTGATGGGTTGCTTTGGCCTGTGTGAGATTGTTTGTGAAGCATGGTAGAAGTTTCTACAAAATCGGTCGAGCCGTTAAATTGAAAATTCATTATCTCATTAAATGAGATAAGTAATGAATTTTTAAAATCTGTCGGAGTGTTTTCGCAGTTTATCCGGACTAAGTTCCTTTCATTGAGTTGGTGATGAGTCGTAGCGCTGGTGATAAATAAATGAAACAATTTGACATAGGTAGTAGCATGATTCTAATACGAATTTTTGTAGAGAATCTTTGAGTGCCAAAAAAAAAAAAAAATAAAATAAAATAAAATAAAATAAAATAAATGCCACCAATCAAGCGTAGGCGATCGAATCTCGGTCGCCGTTCACGTCGCAGTGGAGATCGTTTTATTCAAAGAAATGAAGTGGCAAGCCAACGACAACAACGACAGCGAAGCGCCACGTCCGAATCTACGATTCGACTGATGCGACCACGAAGCCGTGTGGTAGAAGCTATGGTTGATGCAGCTTACAATTACGATTGTGAATGTGATTATAGCATGCATGGACGTATAGGCAAAATGGGTGAAAGATGTCGGTATTGTGATGCACTGAAGTTTGCTGGTGAAACAGAGGGAATGTGCTGTTCCAAAGGAAAAGTGAAATTGGCAAATTTTGAAGCTCCACCTGAACCGTTGCGTTCACTGATTTTCTCGGACACACAAAATCAAACGATTTTTTGAAAAACATACGAAGGTACAATGCAAACAGCATTGCAAACACTGCAAACAAACTGATTTCAAATCAAGAACTTTTCATTCAAATTCTGCCAAAATTCTATTTTTATTGAGTGCAGCGAAGCGCACCGGGTCAGCTAGTAACTTATAAATTCATAACTTGAATTTCAATTTCAATGTCATTTTGAATTTAATAACTCCTTCCTTCCCCCCAAAAATATAAATTTTATATTTTTGGGGGGAAGGAGTATTTAATACTGCATGAGGAAGCAGATCAAAATTTCCTCAGTCATTCCTGTAACTTTTGTTTGTGTTCAAATTTCGAGAGAATCCTTACTTAGCTTCCACACTGGAAAACATACTGAAAAACGTGGTATTTTGAGGTTTTTGGGAAAAAATAAGGCTAAGAAGCAATTTCATGTATAGGGACATTCGTGATCATCGTCAAATTTCCAATATGTTAGGGGTTTTCAAAGGCATCAAGACGGGGGCAAAAAGTGTGTTCTAACTGGACTGCCTCAACCATCAGTGCCGGGGTGGGGGGAGATACTTTTTCCCCTGTTCGCGTCGTCTTACCACAAATCCCTTCTTCAAAACCCCATTCAAAAGCGACAGAGAGGGTCAACAATCATACCGCTATCCTAAAAGAAAAAGAAAAAAAAAACACCAAGTTGATCGCTAGGTTCATAAGCGCCACGTGTTTCATCAGCACTAAATCCACAGCTTTACAATCTAAATTAACATGCTCAAGGTCTGATCAAAAAGTTCCAGGACTTTTCTATTTGCGCGCCTTCACGTTAACGGAGAGGGTTGCTTTGGCGCTCGTTTTGTAGCGTGAACCTTCCCAAGTAACCTCCTTTTTGTTTTATTGCTCTAACCTTCCCCAGTCCGATTTTACAGGTGTTTTTGTGAAACTCTTTTGTTGTGTTCGGCGTTTTTTTAGTAGTTTGAGAGCAGCGCGTTTGCTTGAACTTTTGTGTGAAATTGGACAAATCATTCACGGAAACTTTTGAAATGCTTAGGAAAGCTTATGGAGATGATGTGATGAGTCGTTCACGGTGTCATGAGTGGTTTCAGAGGTTCAAGGTAGGCAGAACATCAACTGAAGATGACTCTCGTTCAGGAAGGCCTTCAACCTCAACTGAAGACTCTCAAGTGGCCAAAGTGAATGCCCTTGTGGGTTCCAATCGTCGTTTGACGATTCGAGAGATGGCAGAGGAGTGCAACATCTCATTTGGGTAAAGATTCGGCAGAAGAGTTCGGAATTGTGGGCGGCAGGAGAGCGCTTTTTCCACCAAGACAACGCGCCCTGTCACACCGCGCTCCTCATTCGCGAATTTTTCGCCAAAAACTCCACGAAAACCCTTCCCCAGCCTCCCTACTCTCCCTACCTGGCTCCCTGTGACTTCTGGCTGTTTCCCAAACTCAAATACCCGATGAAAGGGCAGCGATTTCAGACGATAGAGGAGATCAAGCAAAAAACGGAAGAGCAGCTATACAACATCCCAGAAGATGAGTTTTCCAGGTGTATGGACCAATGGAAACACCGCTGGGAGAAGTGTGTGCGTAGCCAAGCAGAGGCGAATTCTCTGGCAAAGCAAGGTAAGCACTGCTTGCCCAGTGCTTGCCTCTTTATATATATATATATATATTTTAATTTTTGGACTATTTTTCAAATTATTTTTACATTATCAATGGAAATTTTACTATTAACTTAAACCCAAAGTGGGTGCTCGTTCTTGTGAGCGATGGCAACGAGCTCCAGCGCAGCTAATCTTCTTTCCCCCTATAGTCAAGCACTAGTCAAGCACCCGCGGAGCTGAATGCCTTGGCTCGACTTGGTTGAACCAGGAAAACAGCTGGTTTCATAGACCTTGTGGGGGCAGAGCCGCAGGTCTACTACTGAAAGGCAAGCAGTATGGTTGGTGCTTCCTCCGCTTGGGGCGTTCATCTGACTTTTCACTCATAGGTCCGCCAGACATTGAGATCAGTTGCCAACTTCTCCATTAGTTGTTTACTTTCTGAAAGTTCTTTTTGTGATCAATTTACTTGAATTTTACCTTGTTTTAGTTTTATTACCATTATTACTAGTGTTCTTCGTTTTTTCTGTGTTTTGTTTTTCTGTAAGTTTGCTGTTGGTAATTGTGAAAGTTGCTTATGAAAGTGTAGGAGATTTCAGAGATGAGCGAAGGTGAGGAAGAGGGAGGGGGAACCCAATTGTGTGCTTGCCCAGCCTGCCAGCTCAGGATTCGCCCCTGTAGCCAAGGCGAGTACTTTGAAGGGGATAATTTTGAATAATCAAAAAAAAAAAAAAAAAAAAAAAATTAATAGAGCGTTTTTGAGAAAGTCCTGGAACTTTTTGATCAGACCTCGTATCTTCAGTGAACAATTAGGAACATTTATTTAATTTAGATTAGGGATTGCTATTATTGCAGTGGTAACTCTTTGCGTTTTAGAAACTTTTTCTTCACAATACAGCAGTGGCTGAGATGGTCCCTCCTCCTTCAACAACATTTTTCAAAAATGAACCCACTTAAGCCCTGATGATGGGAATAATTTTAACCCTTTTCTCGACCAACTGATGAATGACCATAATTGACTTTTAAATGCCCGACTTTTGGAGGATTCCTCGTTTGAAGGACCAATTTTATTCGTATTATGAGTAGTAAAGATGAATCAAAATTAACAACCCAGTAGGTACAGGCCTGACAGTAGAGTGTCGAGGAAAACCTTTTTTTTTAGTTCCACTCTGTCGCCGCTCAAGGCCTCTGTTAATGATTACGTTATCAACTCCTTGATCTACCAATTAGAGCACAAGCACTGAACCTGTTTCACTTCTCAGTCTTGTGCAGATAATTACAATAATTGTAATAAATAATCATTTACCACCGACAATTCGATGACCAACGAAGTGGAGCTGAATGTAAATCATGTATCTAACGTGCGAGTTTTTTAAGTGGTAACTAAATCCAGACTTGTCCAAGGTCGTGGCACTTGCGGCGAACCTTGTCCGATCAAACTATCGTATTATTGTTAATGAGGTTATGAGATTCTTCAGAGTTGAGATAGATCCTGTAATGAAGGGCTTCGTCGTTACGGAGTTTCCTGTCATTACACTTGCAGTACGATTTGAGCCTCTTAGAAGGCGTAAATTATAGCAATAAACTGCTCTTCTTTTTAAAAGGATACTAGCTGGGGCACCTGTGCTTCGCACGAAATATCAAAATCCCGTCCATCGTCTATCAATAATGGATCCATCTTTCACTTCCGTAGGAACCTGTCAACTCGTAATTTTCCTAGTTGTTGACCGTTTCTCGTTGTGAAGTACATACTACCTATGAAACTACCTCAAATTGAAGGCTAGCAAAAAATCCTACCGACGATCTTCGTGTAACTAACGAAATATTAAATTACTGTCCATCATCTATCAATAATGGATCACTGGGAACACCCGTGGCAAACGCTGTACCGAGCTTCTTAGGTTATGTCTAAGGCCATTTCTGGCCCATTACAACCTTTCTCGTACCTTCTGCTCGCTTTCTTCCCCCAGGTGAAGTGCACTCATGTTTCTTCAATCTTCTTTCTTCTTCCTTGGTCTTCAGCACTCCCCTAGGGGGACTACAGCGGGTCCTTTTGTCCCCTCCCCATTCTGGTGAGCCCGAGATGGACCAACGTGGAGGTGCCGGGTTTTATAGGAGGTCTTATCACAATTCATTGGAACAGGAGTCATCGCAGGGGACCTACCTACTCTTCTGCCTCTTCTTGTAACTCGGAACATAACTACAACGCACACTGAACTTGAACACACATACAATGACACACATATCACAGACTTTTCCCGAAATTATTCCTTTAAACCTGCTCGCTGTCAAAGAAGTCAGAAAGACGTACGTCAAAACGGGTGGAACCTGAGGGCGCCAGGGACCTTACAAAGGTGGAGGAGGCGGGGAAACTTGTGGAGAGGGGGGGGGGGGGGGGGACGGTTCATTCTACGCTAATTTCAGGATATATTCTGGCGTGTGATGCCCAATTAAGTGGTCGGCCGAGCGAAGAGAGGCCTTATGTCTGAGTGCTATTCTTGGAATAATACATCTATGTTTTCGCGACGTGGGTCGACGACTCCAATGGGGCTCAAAATTTGACATTATCCGTTTCAAGAGGTCTACATTCTAAATCCGAAATGTCCGCCGTACGCCGTCCGGGCCGTTTTGGGCAGTAGGATTTTTTTTTTTTAATCAGAAATTTTGACAAAATATTTGGTTTACCATCTAGTTGTGCCCGCAAGGTTTTTAGTCCGATCGCCCAAACCCGTGGGGCGCTATGGGGCTAAAATGGGGCTACAGGAGGGGTTTTTTGAAGGCTTTTGGCTATGGGATCGAGTTAGGTGTCGTTTTCGAGGTATTTTTGGACGTAGAATCCATTTTTTGGGGTCCCGGAACGATCCGATTTCACTGTCGCGATCTATAGGGCTTATATGGGGCTAAAATGGGATTTTTTAAGGATCCCAGGAGGTTAAATATTTTTCGAGTAAAAAATAAAGAATTTTTGAAAAAAAAACCCTAAAAAATTTTTTTTTGAAAAAAAAAAAAATCCAAAAAAATTTGTTTCCCAAAAATTTTTTTTGAAAAAAAAAATCCAAAAAAATTGTTTTCCCCAAAATTTTTTTTGACAGAAATAATTTTTGCACAAGTAACCTATATCAAAGAATAATAAACCTTGGGTAAAATTTGCAGCGTTTTTTTCCACTGTGCGCCGTCCGAGCCGTTTTGGGCTGTAGGATTTTTTTTTTAATCTGAAATTTCGACAAAATACTTCGCGCCCCGTGGGGCGCTATGGGGCTACGGGAGGGGGTTTTTTGAAGGCCTTTGGCTATGGGATCAAGTCAGGTGTTTTTCGCAAGCACGTCCAACCTGTCCAACCTTGTTGACCCGTTTCTTGTCGTGAAGTATCAAACTATCTCGAGTCGAAGGCGGGAGTTGGAACAGGCTCGTCGAATTTCCTATAGAAGCCATATAGTAATAGTTCAGGAGCTAGAGTTATTTGAAAACAGCCAGGTTTTACACGTACCTATTTCGAAAAATCACTTTTTTGCACTTCAAACAGCTGTACCTTCAAAACGGCCAATCCTATTGAGAAATGTAACGCGATGAAAGTTGTAGAGCGTCACATTTCCTATAGGATAGGGGCCAAAAGTTTGTCGAAATGTACCTACCTACCCACCGTACGAATGGCGGGCAGAGTTGTAACAACATATTATGTTATAATATTATTATAATACGAAAACGCACAAAAACTTATGAAAGACACCACGTTTTTCGGTACATTTTTGGCACTTGCTCAGAAACTATCAGTCCGATTCAAATTTCGTTTTTTTCACGTGAAAGCTTATTAATTGTCATCTAACCTGTGACGTTTGGATGAAGGTGTCCATCACGGAAGGACCCGCGGGACAAGAAAACGTGCGTTTTTGTTAACGTTTCGTTTTTTTTTTCAGTTTTTTGCGTATAACTCAGAGAATATGCGCTCTGCGGCAAAAGTCACCTGTATAAAAGTGATAGAGCAATTTAGTATAAGACTCATTCGTCAACTTTGATGGTAGACCCAGTAGAATAGGAGCTAGAGCGCGTTGAAAACCGATCGCATGTTTCCAATTGTGTCAAAACGCATTCTAGCCGACTATTTTCCTCTGCTTTCCGTTTGTTATACAATATCATTCAAATCTAACACTTTTTGTAGGTATCCCCATCATCTTCAACAAAAACGTAGTAATTCCAGGACCCATCAACGTCGACGATGTGAACCACTAGTATGTCAAATGGACGACATTCTAGGGATATCCTTTAAAAGTGTTGAATTTGCGTACCTAAAAAAAGGAAAATGCCTTCAAACCTTGACCTGCAGGACAAGCAAATTTGCGTTTGACGAAGCCCTCGGTTTTGGAGAATAACCCCGTCATCTCAGCGAAATATTGGGTTGAATATTAGCAGTACCGGGGAAAACCCCCGTCATCGACAGCGCGTGCAGGGAAGAACCCCGTCATTGCAGTTTAAAAGGCCCCCAACCAACGCTGCGGAGAGCACCCCTCCTTATCTCATCATCTTGTGTGTTTCACAGTATTGTCCGTGCTCAGTACATGTGTGTGTTCGTACTCAATCAATCAATCGTTAACCTGTAAATTGTGTCCAATTTCCAATAAGAGTCCTCAAAATAAGTGCCACCAGCAAGAATTTGGTTTACCACAAAGCCACGTACTCCGGCCCGTACACAAGCTCTCCATTATTGGTACCACTGCCACTTACGAAAACTTTAACGAAGACATCGAAAAAAAGAAAACAGAAAGCTCCGAAGCCAGTCGTGGAACTGAATAAATCATACGATGGGACAACCCCTATTAAAGACGAAATGTTCAAAGATCTGCTTCACCTGGCACAATTTTTGGAAAAACCTGAAGCGAGGAGTTTTTACCAAAGCTTGAGGTCGGATGGACTTGCATCAGACGACGACGACGGTGTCATTTACATCGACGACCCTCCCATTGACGCTGAAAACCCAGAAGATGAGTGAATCCTCCAATATTTCAACTTCGGTGACTTTCACAATATTTTTTGGAATCGTATTTTTCGTTCGTAAAAAACCTTTTTTTTTTTTTTTTTTTTTTGTGTAAATGTCGGGTAAATTTTTTGTAAAACCTAATACACAGTGTACAAATTGTACAATGAAAATTTTTGTGTATTTTGTGGATATTAAAATACGTTTTTGCATTCTTCAAAATATTTTATTCTCTCCATTGTTTGGTTTAGGGGTAAAAGAGGGTTAAAATTCGCATTAAGTTCAGAAATATGTATAAAATATCTTTAAATAGTTTGAAAAATGGTTATTCGGGAAACATATTGTGAATCTGCATAGTTGATGGTTCAAACATTTTTTGTATTTTTTAAATCGTTTTTGAAGTTTCTGTTAGTTGGCAAACTTTAAAATTCATTTTTCTCAAAATCAGCTTTGTATCAATGACGGGGGTTTTCCCCTGGACTCTTTGAATAAGACCAAAAAAATCCCAACCATATATTTTTTCCCCACGTCCTGATACGCATTGACTGGACTAGTAGTAGATGTCAGACTTCTTTGATGGTATTAAAATATTATGCTGGGAAAATTTGTTTTTCTAGGAAGATTTTCCGCCCAGTAGATTTAACCGCTATTGTGATATGTTCATCTCTGGGGTTGCTGAGGCTGGTGGCGACACAGAAGGTAATTTGTTTGTCCTTCATGGTATCGTGGTCGAAAAATAAGGCACCTTATGTTACACGATCTACCGTTATCGCGTGTCGGGATTGAATTTGACGTATTCACGTGGTCAGTAGGGCAGGAGTCGCACGTTTGGGCGCATACCATGCCGCTATTCGATAAGAATGAGCTCAAATACCAGACATGCATCCACCTAAGTTTTAGTTCTAGAAATTTCAGAAAATTCATCTACAAAACGTGAAAAGTTCAATTCTGTTGACATTACAAGGGCTACTTTAGTTTATTATTCTTGGAATAATACCGTCCGTCCGCCGTCCGAGTCGTTTTGGACAGTAGGTAGGAATTTTACAAATCTGAAATTTTTACAAAATATTTGGTTTACCACCTATTTGTGCCCGCAAGGTTTTCAGCCTGATCGCCCCAGCCGTGGGCTCTTTGCGCGCATTTCAGGGAGGGCTCCACCCCCCTAGTGACACCTAAAAGGGTCACCAAACCCGTAGAAAAAATTTCCATATTTCTATAGGCGATGGGGAAGATGGGACAACCAAAAACAAGCCGGTCTCCCCATATGCGCGAATTACAAAGCGCCTCGGTTCATGTAGCATAGGGACTTTTTTTAAACCATCTCTCCCACCATTAAATTTTACAGTTCATAATAATAGTACCTAACCATGTTAACGAGTGCGACAGCTCTTCTGTAACGCGCAGGATTCGAGTTTTTGGTCGGTTGCCAGTATCGAGGCGCAGGAATCCGAATTCAAGGCAAACCTGCAGTCTATAATGCCCCTGACACCAGCATTACTCACTCCTAATCGATCATTTGGGGCAACTCCGAAAATGGAATTATGCAACTGACATAAAAAACGAAGCAAATTTTACGCAAGGGTTGGAAATTATTTTGTATAAATTGGGGCAAATGTTTAATCATTTAAAGAGGTTCCCAAAACCTGAAAACATTGGGAAAAAACACTTGGCGCCTCATTATCTCGGGATCTGTTGGACCCATTTCGATGAAATTCTGAGCCCTAAGTACGTCACACTGTTTACTGACGATTTGGCCGTTGAAATTTTGATAAACAGTCCAATCACCCTCTGTCATTCTCCCGTCAGTGATTTTTACGGTAACTGTTTGAAAATAATTTTTTTTTTTTTTTTTTTTTTCATCGTTTTGGTGTGATAGAGCTCATAGAATAGTTTCAATTTCACTCTAATCAATTGAGAATTTGTTAAAGTTTCGTAAAGATAAACAGTTTGTTCCCGTCATTCTCCGTCCAAAATTTCATTGAAGGACGGAGAATGACGCAATGTACAAGAGGATGACGGAAAAGACAATAATAATTACGATCGACATTTTATTAAATTGTAAAATTCTTTGCTACTCAGAACGCAAAACAAAAAACCTTGAATTTTGAACAATGATGGTTCTGTATTTCAAAACGCAATTTGTGAAAATTAGGCAAAATGAAGTTAATCAATACTCATGAAATTCATGTACGTGTTACGCCCAAATTGTGAAATCGCCCAATTCACGAAATGAGCAGAAAAGTTGCCCAATTCATGAAATGATCAACCCCTTTGCCTATTCCGTGAAATGAGCAATCCCTCTGCTTATTACATGAAATGAGCAGCAGATTCAGTCATTTTTCCGCAGGCAGATTATTTTTGCCCATTACATGAAATGAGCATGCATTCTTTTTCGATGTTTTTCCAACACTTACTGTCGTCAATTATCTATTACAAATATGAGACATTTTAACAGGCATGTGACGAGAGGGTGAAGATGACGTGTCGAGGCCAATAAGTAGAGTCAGGTCACTGCCCGCCGCGCAGTGGTCTGAAGGTGGCAAAAACCCTCATTTTTCAGCTTGATTGTTGGTTCAATTTGAATTTACAACTAGTGTCTGGAGGAGTAAGCCAGTACATTCCATGGTTTTATTAGTGAAACCAACGATGTTACAGCGATACTCAAGCTTGGAAAGACGGAAAAACGCCCATTTTCCAAAAATGTATGTCAAAGAAAACGTAGGGGAATGGAGCGCTTCATGTTAAAAACGAAAAATCCTTGTATTAATTTCAAGTTCTTTTACTACAAGTACATATACTCAGTTCATATACTAGGTCTAGAAACACTCAGTAGGGCCCATTGAAAAAAGAAAAGACGATTGAAAGAGAAGGTGTAGAAGCTTTTTTTTTTTTTTTTAATAATTTGTTATCCAATTTTATAATCCATGTTTTAAAATATCAAAAATGGTAGCAAAATGTTTCCCCGCCAAAATACTTCTATTCTTTCGGGCGTATTCCTGTTTGTCCCCAATAACTCGAAAACTAACCATAATACAGAAAACGTTTAAGTTACAAAGTTTAAGCTCATAAAATGCTGCGTCGAATGACCTCCTTAAACATTAGAATCGGTTCAGCCGTTTAGCCACAATCAAGCGTCAACAATTTATGTACTATCATACTAATCAGGTATCTACCTCTCATACTCTTTTCAGGTACCTGTCATACATATCAGGCACCTATTCAGGGTAGGTACCAGTTCAGCACCCCAAAAAAACAGGGCTATGCGATGTTTTAGTCAATTAATCCGCTGATTAGGGTTTTTTGCCGTTTTTAAGGGTTTTCAGGTCAGTGTGCATCTTCACAAAATAGGCAAAAATAATCCGCCTAAATCACGGAAAACTGCTCATTTCACGGAATAGGCAAAGGGGTTGATCATTTCATGAATTGGGCAATTTTTCTGCTCATATCGTGAATTGGGCGATTTCACAATTTGGGCGTAACATATGCATGTAAACCTACCAACCTCATCTCTGATCTAATCTTTCCTTTCAATAAATTATTAGTGTTGTCTATCACTAATGCGTTTATTTAGTTTAAATTTCAACATACATAGATCAAAACAAAAGGCGAAATCCGTCCTGGACGTTTTCGTTTTTTATTTTTTTCTTCAAAATAAATAGTATTCGTGATTGGATAGGCTTGAATATTCATTAGTGATGGGGTAGGACTCATGTAAATTATAAAATCTTCAGATTAATTTTATAATAATAATTATTATTAAAAATATGAAAACTTCTCATGTAAATTTTCCCGTTGGCACTTTTTAGCACTATTTAAAAGGTTCTTCTTGTTAGAGAAATTCAGGTTGAATTTGTTAGAAAAATGCAAATTGGACGTTCTTGGAGGGAGCCCTTCAATTGTTAAAAACACGAAAACTTCTCATGTAAATTTTCATTCTCCCCTTTTAACCATATTTTCCCTCATCTGTTTGGAATACCTCCATTGTTTCATTATTCTCTCAATAACCAACCCACACTTTCTCTGAATGGGAGCGAAAACTTTGATTGGCCTGATAATGGTAGTGAAATCGTTTGCCTTTTTGCGTTTCCCTCTTTGTAATATAGTAATAATAAAAATTGTATAAAAATACACAGATCAGTAAAAAAAAAGAACGCTGCAAATTTTACACAAGGGTTAATTATTATTCTTTGATATAGGTTACCTACTTGTGCAAACATTTTCTGTCAATACATTTACTGTGTCAATAAGAAAATTTTTGAAAAATGATTTTTTTTTTCAAACATTCTTTATTTTTTACTCGAAAAATATTTAAGTAACCTCCTGGGATCCTTCATAAATCCAATTTTTAGCCCCATGAAAGCCCTATAGACCGCCACAGTGAAATCGGATCGTTCCGGGACTCCCAAAAATGGATTCTACGTCCAAAAATACTTCGAAAACAACACCTAACTCGATCCTATAGCTCAAAGCCTTCAAAAACCCCCTCCTATAGCCCCATTTTAGCCCCATAGTGCCCCACGGGTTTGGGCGATCGGACTGAAAACCTTACGGGCACAACTAGATGATAAACCAAGTATTGTGTCAACATTTCAGATTTAAAAAAAAAAATTCCTACTGCCCAAAACGGCCCAGACAGACATTTCGGATTTAGAATGTAGACCACTTGAAACGGATAATGTCAAATTTTGAGGCCGATCGGAGTCGTCGACCCCCGTCGCGAAAACATAGGTGTATTAATAGAATAATAAACCAAAAAAAAAAAAAACAAAAAAAAAAACACGAAATTACGGAAATTTTAGCTTGTGGAAATGTAACAACACCACGCCATAGACATAGACATAGAAGATAATATCTTATGTGGTAGGTGTTTGCCCCCCCCCCCCCCCAAGATGGCGGTCCATCATCCCATCCCCATTATGGACCATCTGGAAGGCGCCTGGAAGGTCAAGATCGGGGAGAGCCATCTTCTCAGCGAGTGTAAACGAGGCAGGAGGAGTTTAGGCACAATTTTCAAGGTCGAAAGTTAAAATAGGTAACCTGAAAATTGTCTAATTTTTTCGGTTTTTTGCTTGTATTAAAAAATTAAGCGTTTCTCGTGAAAACGCTATTAGCAAAAAAAAAAGAGGCCAAGTTTTGGAGCTGTTAGCTTTCGAGAGCACCATTCATCTATTATAGTATACGCTTGTATTGCCACCCACGGAGTAGTCGTTTTCAGAACCGGTCGGAGAATTTTCCGGAGAAGGAATACGACCAAAACATAATACTGCAGGGCTAGCAATTTTTCGCCAGGTAAAAGTTACTGAAGAATGCCCCCCTCTTCAGCATCTTCATTGCCTGAGCCGTCAGGTGGTTCCACTTATACCTACATACTATATCAACGGGACCTGAGGTGATGGGATCGAGATTCTGGGCATCCTGGTTCCCCCATCAGAATTTCAATGGCGTCTTGGAGTGACAGTCCACGTCTGGAGCAAGCAGACAACGTGTTCAAAACCCAAATAAATACACAATACGTAAGCCGCGGAACGTTTTGATGATTAAATCATCTAACATTTTTAAAAATGATTAAATCGTAAAAAATTTTTATTCCCCAATAAAAAAATTTGTGACCAGCGGGCTAATTTGGGAACACGCATCCCGAATGCGCTCTCTGCACAATTCCCGGATTTTTGCCAAATAAACTGTTCCTTTTCATCACATAACTAAGAACAACGTAAAGCACAAAATCACAGGATAAAAATACATTTGGAGTACTAACAGTAATAAATTTCTAAGCGCCTCGACGTCGATTGCTCCACTCAATTTTGGAAATAAACCATCTGCACTGTTCAGCCGACAAAACGAAACTAACAACTCCCCTAACATTATGTAAGTCCAAACTTGCTGTAAATTGCAAGAAACCCGGCTAAAAGTCCAAAATAAAGCGAGCAGAAATCGAAATGTGCACACTTGTCTGCCGTTCCCAAAATGACCAACTAGATAAAACGATCATTTTGCGATAAATGTCCCGTGTTCACATTGCCGGCTCATTCAATCACACTTTCAAACACTTTTCTCTACCAATTAACACGTGTACTTACGCAGCGGGTAAGCTGGTGGGTCGTTTTTCTTCGAGCCGGCTTTTTTGGGCCCCGCGACGGACAAACTGATGAGCTCGAACGCGAAAAGCACCAACACTCCAGCGGCGACGTGTGCGAGAGACCCGACCATCTCTGACGCTCGAGAGGCAACAACGGCCTTCCCTCCCCTAAACACATCTTATATACCGGTGTTGGCCTTCAAGGATCCATCCCGTATCATATCAGCTTCTCGAAGGCGCTGCCATCTAATGAAGACGCTCCTTCAAACACAGTTTGACAAATTTACGTCTGGTTAGAGGGAGTGCACGATACTTGACCCGGTTTTCAGTCTGCGATTTTTCCAATTTTTTCTATTGGAGCTACTGAACTGGAAAAGGTGCCGTTCTGCTCAGTCAACGGCCACATAATGTGTGAACAGAATTTGTTAAACCCAACGTTTTTGTGGCAAGAATTCAAATTTTCGAAAATATCTCAAAAGGATATCCTGAACTTGGAGGATACTTGATCCCCCTCTCGGGATACTTGAACCCCCTAAAAAAATGTTCAGGATACTGACCGATGACTTCCCAATCACAGTAGCTGAACACCCATGTACTTGTAGCTCGTAATACGCCCTATGTGAAAGGTTCCATTGAATAAATTGATGAAAACGAGAATATTTTTTAATTTTTCAGGAGAAAATAACCATTGCTAAATTTTAAAAAATTCAGGTACAAATTGTTATTGGTAGGCATTCCCAGTCTCTCAATCAGTCCACTAGTTTTTGGTTTATTATTCTTGGAATAATACACCTATGTTTTCGCGACGGGGGTCGACGACTCCGATCGGGCTCAAAATTTGACATTATCCGTTTCAAGAGGTCTACATTCTAAATCCGAAATGTCCGTCCGCCGTACGCCGTCCAGGCCGTTTTGGGCAGTAGGAATTTTTTTTTAAATCTGAAATTTTGACAAAATACTTGGTTTCCATCTAGTTGTGCCCGCAAGGTTTTCAGTCCGATCGCCCAAACCCGTGGGGCGCTATGGGGCTATAATGGGGCTACGGGAGGGTTTTTTTGAAGGCTTTTAGCTATGGGATCGAGTTAGGTGTCGTTTTCGAAGTATTTTTGGACGTAGAATCCATTTTTTTGGGGTCCCGGAACGATCCGATTTCACTGGGGCGATGTTTAGGGCATTCGTGGGGCTAAAAATGGGATTTTTGAAGGATCCCAGGATGTTAAATATTTTTCGAGTAAAAAAGACAGAATTTTTGAAAAACACATTTTTGAACAAAAAAATCAAAAAAAAATTTTTTTTGAGATAAAAATCCAAAAAAATTTTTTTTAAATTTTTTCATTGACAGAATTAAATTTCTGCACAAGTAACGTGCAGAAATTTAAACCCTGCAAAGAATAATAAACCCTTGTGTAAAATTTGCAGCGTTTTATTTATTTTTTATTTTTTTTTTTTTTAGCTCGTTTTTCCATGATATCGCTTGTTTTCTCTTTTTTTGTGCACAAACTTTTCAGGATTTTTCATTGAACACACTTCTGAATTAAATGCCTTCCAAAGGTGCCTAACTTATGTAAAATTTATCGCTGATTCCGAATATCGCCATATTTTTTCCATTGCACCGCTTCAAACTCCCCGTTTTCACAAAAAACTGGCGAAAAGTGTGGAAAAATCCCAATTTTTGGTAATTTTTTCCACACATTTCATGAGCCAAGGTAGGTACGAAATTAGGCCTGGAAAAATTCTTTTGCACCTGCAACTTGTAGAGGACATCCCTCCGCACCGAATGAGACCAACCACGCATTTATAGGTCTGAAAATAGCGGAGGTGCAATTTATTTTGCAAACTAATTAAACGTAATCAAACATCAGAAAACATAGAGCTCACTATTGTTATCCCATTCTAATGGACTTGAGCAGCCTAAATAAATATTTATAAATGGTTGGTCTGAGCGTGCATTGATTCCAAAAGCATAATTTGCTATAATATAAGTAGCAAAATTAATTTTTCCACACTTTTCGCCAGTTTTTTGTGAAAACGGGGAGTTTGAAGCGGTGCAATGGAAAAAATATGGTGATATTCGGAATCAGCGATAAATTTTACATAAGTTAGGCATCTTTGGAAGGCATTTAATTCAGACGTGTGTTCAATGAAAAATCCTGAAACGTTTGTGCACAAAAAAAGAGAAAACAAGCGATATCATGGAAAAACGAGCAAAAAAAAAAAAAACGGACCTCGGATTCGGATTCAGCACATCAAATAACGTAAGAAACCGACAAGCTCCGGCCGGATGCAAGACCACCCCTAAATTCTGTAAAGTAGTGTAATAATTACACTACCGCTTTTTTTGAAAGGGGCTATGTGACGTTTTTGGCCATTTTCACTTTTTATCATTTTCTGAGTCTTCATACATGGTTACATCGATTGCCATTGAAAGGAGTCTCGTAACATTGACCCTTCCTAGAGAAAACCCGGGTTGAAATTTCCAATGTCCTTTGAAATGGCTATGTGCGCCACATAACCCCTTTCAAATGACAACTTGCTGCCTCTCTATGTCATCACCGTGGAGTTTCAGGGTTGTGGAGATGCTAAAATTTAGCCTGAAATTTATTTAATAAAATTGAAAGACTCTTAAAAGTGAATCTGGATGAGGCAACCCAGGAATCAACAGTTGAAGCAACTTCAGTAGTAACTTTGATGGATTTCCCAGGGGGTCGAGTAAGATGTCGTTTTTGCAGCATTTTTTGGGTATAAACGGTTCAGAGGGATTCTAGACCAGTCCGACCACCCTTGGATGCCGGGTAAGGCTTTTATTGAGCTACAACTGGTGCGGGTTTTGACAGGTTTGGGCCAGGAGCTCGAGTGAGGTGTCGTTTTCGGGAGTAGAATCGATTTGTGGGGGTCCCAGACCTGTCCGAGGCTTTTAGAGGGATTAAGGGGTGGAGGGGGTGAGGTTTTGAAGGATTTTACCTTGTTGTTAAATTCATTTAACGCTCATGAGCGACTGATGAAAGGCTTGTACAGGAAATCGGTTTAGGAAGTTTTTCATTTTTCCCGATTTTCCATTAACAAAAAGTTCTTATCATTAGGTATACCTTTCATAAGTATCGGAAAAGGAGTTTATTAATCGAAATACTTACATTCGATAAACAAAGCTGTTTGTGGGAATTATTTCAATCCTGAAAAATTGATTTTTTTTAAAAGGGGCTATGTAACCGATTTTCAAATTGCAATTTGATACACTTCCCCACTCAAAAAAAATCTGAAAATCTGTGTAAAAATGTGTAAAAGCTAGCTGTATAGGAATACAAACTATAATTGGAGATTTTGACAGTAATGATAGAATTGGACAGTTTTTTGCATTTTCCCGGAGTTTTTGAATCGGCCAAAAACGTCACATAGCCCCTTTAAAAAAAAAAACGGGTTCAATAATTGAAAAAATTGGTACCTCGTGGGAACTTGAAAATGGAATAATTATTATTCCATTTTCAAGTTCCCACGAGGTACCAATTTTTTTTTCCAAAAATGGTTTTTTATTGACACTGAATTAATTTTTGCACTTTTAAGTTATAACAAAATATTTGATATTTAATCCCAAATCTATCAAAGAAAACCTACGTTGAAAATGTTCAGCATTTTGTCTTTCTTCTCCGGTCTGACAGGCTTCTTTTTGGCGCGTTCCCATGATCATTCATGTCTTCCTTTTGTTAATAACTGCCGTCAACCAACCGTGGTTATCTGTCTCTTAAAATCTTTCTGAACCTTGCCACCTCCGGTTAGATCCTTACAGATTTCCTTATATGGAAAATAAGCCCAGGTATGTCAGGGAGGTTGGGTAGAATGTGACAACGTTCGCCGTTTAAAAATGTGAACCATTTCCCCGATCAAGTTAAACTCAAGGTAAACTTTGCCTTCGCTGCTGTTCCAGTCTATTAGAAACTGCAGTGGTAATCCATTTACTTATCTTCTTCATTGATTGAATTTTTATTCATTTTGGTTTATTATTCTTGGAATAATACACCCATGTTTTCGCGACGGGGGTCGACGACTCCGATCGGCCTCACAACTTGACATTATCCGTTTCAAGAGGTCTACATTCAAAATCCGAAATGTCCGTCCGCCGTCCGGGCCGTTTTGGGCAGTAGGCATTTTTTTAAAAATCTGAAATTTTGGCAAAATACTTGGTTTACCATCTAGTTGTGCCCGCAAGGTTTTCAGTCCGATCGCCCAAACCCGTGGGGCGCTATGGGGCTATAATGGGGCTACGGGTGGGGTTTTTTGAAGGCTTTGGGGTATGGGATCGAGTTAGGTGTCGTTTTCGAAGTATTTTTGGACGTAGAATCCATTTTTGGGAGTCCCGGAACGATGCGATTTCACTGTCGCGATCTATAGGGCTTTCATGGGGCTAAAAATGGGATTTTCGAAGAATCCCAGGAGGTGAAATGTTTTTCGAGTAAAAAATACATAATTTTTGAAGAAAACATTTTTGAAAAAAATCCCCCCCAAAAATTTTTTTTTTTTGAAATATAAAAACCCAAAAAAAAATTTCAATTTTTTTTCATTGACAGAATTTAATTTCTGTACAAGTAACCTATAGCAAAGAATAATAAACCCTTGTGTAAAATTTGCAGCGTTTTCTACCTGAAAATAAGTATGGTAAAACAACCAGTCGTTGGACACCTTAAGAGCACTTCTCTCACGTTTTTACTTACATAATATGTAAGTAATATCGTAAAATTCCATCCAGATATTATCTGGATGGAATTTTACGATATTTTTTTCGCTTTGTTTTGAATGAATTCACGAAGACACCACTTTTTTCAAAAATAGCTTACGTACTATGATATTTTATGATGATTGTCCAAAGTTGAGCATTCATTTGCCAGTCGTTGGACAGCGATGTGCCAGTCGTTGGACATCTGGGTTTCGTCGTAAAATTTTTTCCCGTGTTTCCTGGTTCATATTTTGACTAGGTAGGTACTTATTGGGAAGTGTGAGGCATTATATTCATTAATAACCTTGATGATCGGATGTGAATAAAGGTCGGTAATTCACCTTCACCTTTTTCCTTGTATTTTTTTGTCAGCCCAACCTGTTGTATTTTTCGCCACCATGACTGAGCCATGCCTGACCTGCTCAACGGACGGAGGAGGTGGTCACTTCTCTTATCTCAGTTTGTATCATTCCAGAGGAGTTGACCTCTGAGATTATTAAATTTTACTAATTGATCGCCCGGAGGAGCTGGGAGTGAGCCAAAATGAGAAAAGGAGATAAGTATGTCACAATAGTTGTTGGTATTTTCTACCTGAATTTCACTAAAAGGATACAAGGTCCACCGAAACTGAACACTGCACCAGCGATGAGGAATGGCTGGAGGCAGGGTCCGACCTAGAAGGACATCTGATGCAATGCAAACAAACAAATCCCCTTCCTCTGGGTTATGCTCTTCCTTCCCTCTTTGGAATCACCCTTACTACTTTGTTCATTCTATCGTTCAGTCTATCCTTCCCAGTACAGTTCCAATCGCAAGGAATAGGTACTCTTACTAACTACAAATGAATGAACTGTTCAACCCTATTTTGAATGTAGACACTAACTAGGTACTTCGCTTGCTCTCGTTGTCGGTAAAGTTCACGGGAGACGGTGGAATCACCAGCAGTCACAGTGAGTCACGGGCCCACCCTTCCCGTTCCAGTTATCTTCCTCGTCGTCCTCACCAAGTCACAGCTCCAGCATTTTGGTCTGGTTCCAGGGTCAGTCTAACTGTACCGACAAGGGCAGGCTCTTGTCACTGCGTGGAACCCTTCCAACGTGATACTCGGTGACACAGTCCCGGTACTGCTGTACCGACACACCACTAGCAGGGGCAGACCAAATAGAATGTATGTAAATGTAACGAGGGAATTTCACTTTGAATTTTCGTCCGACTGGCCGCTGCCGTCGCGGACGTCGCACAGTGCGTAATTTCGGCTATCTAGCGGAACAAAACTCTAAAACCAATCATATCAAGCTGAAACTTTGCACATTCATGTTTTCGAGGGCGTAGAATTCAAATATGGCACTTTTGCGAAAATTCGAAATGCGCATCACTGCTCAAACGTGCGCAATGCACTGAAAACACAATCATATCGAGCTGAAACTTTGCACAATCATGTTTTCGAGGACGTAAAATTCAAATATGGCACTTTTGCGCAAACTCGGAATGCGCATCACTGCGCAAATTTTCCCAATGCCCGGAAAAAGCTCTTTCTGACCACCAAATCAAGTTCATTTTTTCATTGTTTTCTTCATTTTTTTCTTTTTTTCATTTTTCATAATTTTTTTTTTTTCATTTGCATCACTGCGCAAATTTTCCCAATGCCCGGAAGAAGCTCTTTCTGACGACCAAATCAAGTTCATTTTTTCATTTTTCATCATTTTATTTATTTATTTTTTTATTTTTTATTTTTTTTTAATTTTTTATTTTTTTTTAATTTTTAATTTCATCATTTTTTTCGTCATTTTCATCATTTTTATCATTCATCATTTTTATCTCGCTCTTAATCGGACTCTGCAACATCATCTCCTCGACGAACAAAACAACCTAAAATTCTTCCACGATTTTTCACCGTTAAGCCATCGCGGATTCCGCGGTGGTCACTGGTGGCCCTTGATGATGATTGCTCATGTTCTGTAGGAGTCAGGCCAATCTCTGTAGAAGGATTTATTACTACAAAGTGCTAAAATATATCAAAAAACCCCAAATTCTGTTTAAAAACCACGTTTTTTCACCTTTAAGCCCTCGCGGATTCCGCGGTGGACGCTGGTGGATCCTAAACATGATTGCACCGTGTTCTATAGGAGTCAGACGAATCACTGATACAAAGGTCATTGCTAAAATGAGCTAAAATCCATTAGTAAAAGCTGCTTGAATTTCCCGATTTACCGATATTTTTGCTTACTTTGGGATAATTAAATGACGGCTCTGAAATGTTTTTAACAAATTGAAAAAATGGGTTTTACGTACCTTAGGGTATGTAGATTTATGAGAAAAATTGGCAGTTGCCTGGAGGAAGAGTGGAGCCCGCAACAGGAACGATTAATGAGCGCCAGAAAACTCAAAATTATCGCCGTTCGGAAGGGTCACGTTTATGCTTACGCCGAATCGAAAAAAAGGGCCGGAGCTAGTTCTCCGGTATCTGACTGATCATGTATCACATCTGCATCTCGTTTGAACGACTTTCATTTTTCGACTTTAGTTCCGCTAGATGGCCGAAATTACGCACTGTGCGTCGTCAGCCGTCCTCTCAAGGAAAATCGGAACTAATCGACACACAACCATTAACAAGCACCCCGAAGAATGAAGTACTGGCATTGCTTTTCTCACCAAATGGGATCACACATTGATTGCAGCCACAATGGACAGAGCAAGTTCGGAATTGTGAAACCGTGTATTTGTTCACTCGCCTTACAATATCAATAAAACGGTAATGATGGATCTTTTTCCTCGTTACTCGCGTCTGGATTGATGACAACAGATCAATCAAAAATAATAAAATATTCCCTATTATCCTGACATATAAAAATAAAATTATAAATAGTCACCCGTGTAGGGGCAGCGTGAGTTACCTAACTCTTAAAATAGGTACATTCACAATAATTATGAATAGATCATTATCAGATAATTCTATTCAACCAGGTTTGGAACCAGCCAAGACAAATCACAAATATTAAAATCTATATAGGAACTAAGTATTTACATTTTTTACAAATTAATAAACGTTTGAAAAACCTCAGTGCTGAATGAAAAATTGAGAGTAGGGGATCAGTTCGAATATTTGGTTGATGATCGAGATGATGATTTGTCCCACTGTCGTTGAAATCGAAGGTTTCAAGTCGTTGAGGACTTCTTTCCAGTTTTCGTTCAATATCAAGTTCATGTTGTCTCCTGGGAAGAGAAAAAAAAAAATTGTTATTTTCCAAGTGCGAACAACTTCACGGGTGTGCATGTCATTAACACTGAAATAAATCACTATAGTAGTTTCGCGTAATTCCTGTTAGCTCTGAGCTTTATAACCCTCACAAAGCTATTCTGATGAGAATATTTTCATACATTAGCATTACTCATCATCTTCTAATTGGCTGCATCGACCTTCAATGGTGAATAATGATTGGTATAAGCTAGTGTCATACTTCCCATGCAGATATGTCATATAATATTATATATTATGTAAGGCATCAACACCAATGTAGGCATAGGTATGTAGTTATCACCGTTGAAGTGCTACTTGTTTCATGTATGTAGGCACGAGGGAGGAATATTGACCTCTGTACTATCCAACCGCAGAACCCACAAAGGTCCCCAAGCTGGAAGTTGCATGTTATTAAGGCAGTGGCGGATTGGCAAGTCGGGCGATCGGGCGACGCCCGAAGGTTTTCGAAAACGAAAACTCAGACTCAAAAGAAGGCGATCTGGTTAGCATTGTTCCTCATTGGGTGGATGGAAAGTGTAATAAAATTTATTTAATGCGTAATTTGTGCTACGAGGGCCAGTGCATTCAAACATCAAAGGTTGCAATAAAACCGACTTTGATTTGGACTTTTGCATGTTGTTAGGACCCCTTTGAATAGTATAAAACCAAGTTTGCAGCTTCGAAAGTGGTGGGCTAAATTCGTGGTGCTCGGAAAACCTCGAAATGTTCTGACTATTTTCAGTTTTTGGCCCGAAACACCCAGAATGATGCTGAGGCTATGGTCTCTTGTCGTGCATCCGGCTGGAGAATTACGGCGGCCACATCCACGAGATGTGGGTTCTTCTCCAATGAGGCCAAGAGCTTCATTTTCCCTTGCCAGAAAAGGGCAGAGGTGGTATCACAACCAGTTAAGGCGTGCACGAAGAGCTCGAAGCCAGGAGGGAGTGACAGCTTCCACGCCACCTATACCACTTTTCTGGAAGAAAACGTTGTCCACGTTGGAGGCCAATCCATCCAGGAGAACCAGAAGATCCAGACCCTCTCCAAAGATTATCACTTTCTCAAATTACGAGCTTTTTTCAAGAGCGGTCCTGACAATCAAAGCATCAGCATCCTCCTCAGCTTGATTCGTTAGGATCCCATTCTTCTCCGCCGTATTTCTCCAGCCGGATGCACCCCAAGAGACCATAGCCTCAGAAGGTGTCATGTTTCCTGGCCCTCTATGGAGGCAAGGGTGATGACACGCTCCACAACCTTCGGTAAGACATATTTGTGAGGAGTGCAGCAAGCGCCAAAATGCAACTTGCACGTCTGCCCCCAACTGAAGAGGCTGCCACTCAACATTGTTTCAGGGTGTACCACCAGGTGCAGTCTTGGTTGGGGGTGGCCAAAGATCCTTACAAGTGGGGCTGAACCGCAAGCCAGTATGGACCAGTTCCCATTCAAACACCGAAGGAACCAGCGCCCCAAACACTGCTCAAGCTAATTTCCTGCAAGTGCCGCAAGGGTTGCAATGGACGTGCCTGCTTCTGCCAGAGAGCAGGGCTAAACTGCTCTGCTCTGAGCAAGTTTTGCCAGGGTAGTAAGTGCAGGAATACCCCTCCCATAGAGCTTGAGGCCACAGACGATGAGGAAGACATGGATAGCTCCCCACCCTTCCTCTTCTCGTCACAAGGTTCGGGGGCCCAACTGGCAGAGCATTCAAATGAACCTGAGCCAAGTAAAAAATTTAAAATGTAAATAGGAAAAAAAATTGTATATAAATATTGTACGTGCTTACTGTTTTTCCCTTGAATTTCTTCTGCGTTAATTTTAATTTAAATTTTATATATTTATATTTTAAATTAAATTGTGTTAATTTTTGTTTGTTTGGATGACTCCTTCAGAAATAAATATGATTAAAGCATGAATTTTAATGATGATGAGTTCATTTACCCCTTTCTTCACCATCAGAATTAACACAGAACATTGCCATGCTCCTTTTGTCAAAAAATCCAACTTCTCCAATTTTGGTTTTTTCAACATAACACGAGCATTATTGGGCCTACAGGCGTCCGAATGGGCTCAAATGAAAGCTAAATAGTTTCTCTACAACTTCATCCCCCATGAGTTTTTCCTTAGGATGAGTATTAAACCCTTAATTCCACTCGAAACATGACAAAATCTTAAATTTTGAACTTTTTGGAAAAAAATTGCCAATTCTGGGAAGCCAATATATCGGGTTCTATCTGACCTACAAAACTGCGGTTGATCTCTAATTGTAGCAAATTTCATCTACATTAAAAAAAGGTACGTGTCACTTTTTTCGTAGGAAGCTTCATTCTGGGTGTTTCGGGCCAAAAACTTAAAATAGTCAGAACATTTCGAGGTTTTCCCACGAAGTTAGCCCACCACTTTCGAAGCTGCAAACTTGGTTTTATACTATTCAAAGGGGTCCTAACAACATGCAAAAGTCAAAACCAAAGTCGGATTTATTGCAACCTTCGATGTTTAAATGCACTGGCCCGTGCACCGCAAAAAAATGGATTCTACGTTCAAAAATACTTCGAAAACGACACCTGACTCGATCACATAGCCAAAAGCCTTCAAGAACCCCTCCTGTAGCCCCATTTTGGCCCCATAGCGCCCCACGGGTTTGGGCGATCGGGCTGAAAACCTTGCGGGCACAACTAGAGGGTAAACCAAGTATTTTGTCAACACTGTTCTCTGTGGCCTGAGACTCCACTTCGTGAGGGGGGGATCCAACACCTTACTGACTTCGATTATTCAAGTAAAATTTTGGAATTTCGGTTACCCGTCCAAGATGGAATCGATTGATAGAATCAAAAAGAAAGAAAACGGTAGGTTTTCTCACCTAGAAGTTTATCTCCTTTGAACAAGTTGGTCAGATGAATCGTGAAACCGTTGGCGTTAAAACCCACGCTGTGTTTGATGGCCTTTCCATATTGCACCTTCTTTTTTCTGTAGAGCCTGTAGTCCAAAGATGCTGTCACGTCGATGTCGCCTGCAACCGGAACAAAAACGTGAATCGGCGCTCAAAAACCAACTCCGCAAACGTTTGTAGAATTGACGATGAGGCTTACTCAGAGTGATGTTGGACATCCCTTCTCCGACGATTGGGAAAACGAGAACTTTCCCCTGCACGTCGTATTTGCCGGCAACCATCAGCTTTGGGATCTTCAGTTTGAGCCAAATGTGTTTTTTACGAAGATCCAACCTGAAAAGTGATTAGGGCGACTGTTACACCAGAGTTGGCCACATTTTTATTTAATAAAAAGGAAAGCGCGATGTGAATTAATTCGAAAACTTATTTGTAAATCCTATATTTATTTACAAATTTTATAATAAGGTTGTGAATGAATTCACATCATGCATTGTTTGTGAATGTGAATTCATTCATATTTACCTATTACTATTTGTAAAGATGAATGTGAATTAATTCACAGACACAACTTTTTCTGTAAATTGAATTAAATTCACACAAAAAATGTGAATGATTGACAAAAATTTAAATGATGAAAAAAAAAAAAGAAAAAAAAAACCCTAGGGGAGTGCTGAAGACCAAGGAAGAAGATTGAATAAACATGAGTGCACTTCCCCTGGGGGAAGAAAGCGAGCAGAGGCACGAGAAAGGTTGTAATGGGCCAGAAATGGCCTTGGACACAACCAGAAGCTCGGTACAGCGGGACAGACATTTCTGTTTTGGAATCTTGACTTCTTGAAACGGATAGTGTAAAATTTTGGGGCCGATCCGAGGCGTTGACCTCCGTCGCGATTACCTGGTGTATTATTCCAAGAATAATAAACCAAAAGGGAAATATCTAATTGAGTTTCAAAAATCTTCATCACTGTGTGGTTCTGGAAGTCCTTCAAGCAAATAAGAAATTGAACAAACGAATATGTACCCGGGGAGTGTTGTGAGTCACAACTTGAGACAGAGGGCAAGTGGATTCCAAGCCCAAAATTACTCTGAAAACAAAGCTCCTTTCGACCTCCTGACATGGGCGTAGGCAGGATTTAGCCAAGGGGGGGGGGGACCCCACTAAGCGCTATTTTACATATATATACACATATATAAACGCTTCAAATTTTACACAAGGGTTTATAATAAAAATTTTCGCACAAGTAACTTACGTTACTTGTGCGAAAATTAATTCTTTGCTAATAAAAAAAATATTTTTGAGAAAAAAAAATGTGCACATCGTTTGAACGAACAGTCATGAAACCTCGAAAAATGGATTAAGCATCCAAAATTACTCGGAAAATATTTGACCTTTAGAGCCCCCGGTGAAAATTGAATCGTTCTAGGACCCCCGAAAACGGATTCTACGTCCAAAAGTACTTCGAAAACCTATAGGTCGAGTTATAACTCGATCCCATCGTCGAAACCCTTTTAAAAAAAAACCCTCCCGTAGCCCTTTTTTTAAGCCCCACAGAGCCCCACGGGTTTGGGCGATCGGGCTGAAAACCTTGCGGGCACAACTAGATGGTGAAATGAGTATTTTGTCAACACCTATTTAATCGCGACAGATGTTGACGACTCCAATCGGCCTCAAAATTTGACATTATCCGTTTCAAGAGGTCTAGATTCCAAAACCGAAATGTCCGTCCGCCGTACGCCCGCTGTACCGAGCTTCTTAGATTGTATCTAAGGCCATTTAAATCTGGCCCATAACAATCTTTCGCGTAACTTCTTGCTCGCTTTCTACCCCTAGGGGAAGTGCACAAGTGCATAAGTTTATGTTTCTTCTTGATGTCTTCTTGTTCTTGATCTTCAGCACTGCCCTAGGGGGAGTACAGCGGGGAGGAGTACAGCGGGCCCTCCTGCCCTCTCCGGCGTTATTCACACCATTCTGGTGCGCCCGGGATGGACCAACGTGGAGGTGGCGGGTTTTAATGCATTAAAAGACCCCCATGGGTGATCCCTCGACATACATTGCATTTCGTTCAGAAATAGGGGAGGGAATTCAAAAGAAGGTTGTTGGGGCTTGAAACGCCTGCAAATAACCGTCAGAGCGCTTTCGCAGTACAAATATGTAGCGCGGTGCTAGCCTGACTCCAACGGCCACGGCACCACTGGATGTCAGTCAACATTGCAATTTCGCACTTATTATAATATGGTCATTACTTTATGTCAAGCAGCTTGGCTTGGCTAAGCCCGTGCACGAGGCAGTTGTAGCACGAGAGTCGGAGGTCCACAGATCCCGTTCCTGTCGGTTTCAGATCAATTCTGTCGATCAACAGAGGCTCAAGTTTTGGTATCCTCAAATCCGGGTCACCTGAAATGTTGATAAGATTAAGACTTGAAACCTGCCGATGTTGGTTCATCAACAACGGACGACCAACAAGACGTAGTCCAGTTCCCAGAGGATTTCACCTTACAAAAGGTGGGGTAGAAGATTTAATTTTTTTATTTCGTTTTAATGGGTATAAAGAGTAAAATATAAAAAATGTGACTAAATCTGGGCTCGGCACAACTTTTGGTAGCCGAAAAACCTCGAAATTTTCGGACATTTTTCGGTTTTTTCGCAATATCTCGAAAAGAAATGGTTCTAGCGAAAAACAGTCCCTATACAAAGTTGTAGAGCATTAAATTCCCTACACATTTCATATAATAACGTTTTCTTCTACGACCAATAGGGAGCGAGCTACAGCATCTCAAAGATGGAACATTTTTCTCAAAATGGTAAAAAAACCAAGTAACGCCTTCTTTTCTGTGTGTTAGGGGGGGGGGGGGGGGGGGGGGCTCACAGAAAAGTTATAGATCATTCTACTTCATTTTCATAACAATAACGCCTATTTCGAATTTTCTGCTAAGCACCACCGTTTTGTTTCACTTTAGGCCCTGATGAAGCTTTAAAACAATGCGAAAGCTCGGCGAATAGGTTGAATTGCTTTTTCTCACATTGCATTGGACTGTGAGGGTTTCCATATGCCTAATCATTCCTCGTCAGTTATCAATTTGGGCCGGGGGGTTGCGGTGTTGAGGGGGTTAGAGAGAGAGAGAGAGAGAGAGAGAGAGAGAGAGAGAGAGAGAGAGAGAGAGAGAGAGAGAGAGAGAGAGAGAGAGTGAGAGAGAGAGAGAGAGAGAGAGAGAGAGAGGGGGGGGGGGGTCTGGAGAACCTTATTCGACAAAAATATAAGTCAAAAATAGAATCAAAGAATGCATGGGTCGCAATAACACACACAAAAGATGGCGTTACTTGGCTTTTTTACAATTTTGAGAAAAATGGTCCATCTTTGAGATGCTGTAGCTCGCTCCCTATTGGTCGTAGAAGAAAAAGTAATATATGAAATCTGTAGGGAATTTAATGCTCTACAATTTTGTATAAGGACTGTTTTTCGCTATAACCATTTCTTCTCGAGATATTGCGAAAAACCCGAAAAATGTCCGAAAATTTCGAGGTTTTTCGGCTACCAAAAGTTGTGCCGAGCCCAGATTTAGTCACATTTTTTTATATTTTACTCTTTATACCCATTAAAACGAAATAAAAAAATTAAATCTTCTACCCCACCTTTTGTAAGGTGAACCCCTTTTTTGGTCTCTGGGAACGTGACACAATTGCTAGAAGGGTGAGGTGACCAGACTCTCGACGACGGCTGGGGAGGTCACAGGGGAGATTCAGGATTAAAAAACAAATTAATAATAATAATTAATAAATAAATAGTTTTGGAAAATCTGAAACCACCAAAATGTTGCTCCATGTGGCATATTAGTTGCTCCAAAAGTGGTCAAAATATAGGGCCTGGAGCAGCTGACAGGATGTTGGAATGGTGGTGGGCAGAGGGGTGTCCGACAGTGACGCGGCTGCCTCCCCCCTAACCATCACACCCCAGTCGCGATAAACCAAAAATTGAAACTTGAGAAAATTATGTACCTATTTCAACATTTGGACAAACATGGGACCCCCCAAAAAAAATGAATTATACGTCCAAAAACGACACCGGAAAACGACACCTCATTCGACCTCCTGGGATCCTTCAAAAATTCCATTTGCAGCCCCATGAAAGGCCCATAAATCCCCACCGTGAATTTGCAACAATCTGGGACCCCCAAAAATGGATTCAGGGTGTAAAAAAATTCCTACTGCCCAAAACGGCCGACGGACATTTCGGTTTTGGAATTTAAACATCGTGAAACGCATAATTTTGAGACAGATCAGAATTGTCGACCTTCGTCGCGATTACGTAGGTGTATTATTCCAAGAATAATAAACTAAAGAGGGAATGTCCCTCCGAGGGGGGATGTCTGGTCACCCCGAGGGAATTCAGATTCATTTATTTCCAAATTTGAAATTTTGAGATGACTACTCCTCACGGAGTACTCACCTGGTATGAGGAAGGGCATAGCCTCTCGCCCTCTCTTCAACGCGCACTCGTTCAGTTTCCTGTCATTCTTGCACGGTTTTATGTAGGACGCTGAAACACCAATGAGATTCAGTTAGCGATTTATATTCAACATGGCGAACAACTTGCGAATTCGGTCTGCTCTGTGCTGTTCTATAGATACATATGTATTCTTTACTCGCTCGTACAGTTCTCATCGCCTCCGGGGTTGGTCACACTCAGGTGTAAAGCTCTGTTCACGATTCAAGTTCAAAACATCGACGAACCGACAGAATTAATTTAATTACTCTGTATGTCTATGAGACAGAAGTTTATTACATCGCGGGTCCCTAACACTAAGCCACACGAAGTATCACATTTTCACCAACTTTTCAAGAGGCCCAAAAATCTGATTGTGGTGATGAAATAATAAAACGTTGTTTTTTCAAATTTAAGCAAATTTCATAATATTATCGAACTTCTAGCATACCTATTTGGTTATACAAGTGGCTTTGAGGACCACGTTATTACAGCAGGCACTAAGGTGTTGGTGGCGGCCCCTGACGAGGAAACCCCGGAGAAATTCGCTTATAAAAAACATAGTTTTGCGTTCGTGTGAATTTACCCCAAATTATAGTTTTTATAAGAAGAAATTGGAGGTTTTAGAAGATGATGAATTTTTCCAGCTTAAAACAAACTGCTTGGTTGTAAAAAAATGGACGTGCAAGTTCCCGGAATGACCGAAATGGTGGGGAGATGGTTCAGGCTAAATTTTACTGTGAACGAACAATACAAATGGATGGCTACAGGACAACATGACATGTTGTTGTGAAAATTTGGCTGGTTTTCAGGAGAGAGAGAACCACCTTTATAACACTAAGTATAAAGACCTATAAAGACTGTCTTGGAGCCGACAGGAATGCCGCAACACAATGCCAACATGTCATGTTGTTCAAGCAGGAATAACTTATTCCCAGTGCTACCAACAAAAAACCGAGGTCACCACGAGATTCTGGATCCAAATCATTCAAAACCTCAAAACCCCATGAAGTGGTAAGGAAGATAACAATTTTTTTTTTAATTTTTATATCACATGTTGTCCTGTAGCCATCGACAGACGAAAATATTTATATATTTTTAATTTATTTATATTCTAAATTCAATATTATGAATATACAGTATGAGATGTTATCATAAAAGGTAAAAATGTTACCTTAATGTAATCAATTACCTTTTAAAACTGTGGAATAATCAAGAAATAGTGGATTGGTAGTTTCATCGCAAAATAAAGGCGATGAATTTTACTCCTCCTATTTAGATAAAATTTTGAATTCAGATGAATTTGTACTTGGATGAAATACATTAGTTGGAAACTGCATGAACTGCTACTTCACTTCATTTTCGAATGAACATGTTTCTTATTCTATTCATTTTGGTGGAGACCGGTTTCGAGCCAAGGCTCATCTTTAGCCGCGTAAAACAAACCTGGATTAGTACTAACTCAACTCGGTCTCTTAATCATCAATCACAATTATTGTGATTGATGATTAAGATCGATGGTATATTATATACCATGTATTTACCGTTAAAACCTAAATTTCGTACATTGAAACCTTTGAAGGTTAATTAACCTTAATTTCATACTACTTATAGAATTAGGTACGTAGTTTATAGTTCGTGTTGCTCTTTCCCGTCGGGCTTTCATGGCCGGTGGTTTTCAAGGATTACGACGGAGTCTTGCGCCAACAAAAACGGCAGGTGGTTTCTCTCCGTTTAATCGTGTTAAAGCTTTCGGCTACACGCCATCATCAGGAAATATAGTCTATAAAACACACTAAGATTACTAGCTAGGACTAGGGAAGCAAGGTAATGCAGGAAGCAAGCACAGGTTTACCTAGTTACAACCTACATACGATACCTTACTTGATACCTACATACATACTTCGTGTGTTGTTAAATTCTGACAGGATTCGTCTTTAAGACCCCCTGGGACTGGCAGGCGAGGCAGCAGACGGATGGTCGAATCCTGTTAGAATTTAACAACACACGAAGTACGTATGTACCAAGTACGTATGTTCGCATTGATTTTTTTCTATTTTTTTTTTCTTTTTTTTTCTGAAAGTACTCCCTGAGAATGTAGGAAAAACAGTAGTCAGCCGCCTGAAATCGTTTCCAGAAAATTTAAATAATTTAACGAAAATTACGGCGTTTGAAAAGGGGGGGGGGACACGGCGATGGAGGGAGCGTGACGTCACTACCTCATCACAGCTGAAGAGCGTCGTCGATAGTGTCATGTTCTTGACAGGTGAGGGGATTGTTCCGCCCAGGGTTGCTACTCCACTACTCATCACAGAATGAAATTCAATTTAGCCGTAAATCCTTCTGATAAGGCTTTAAAATTCAAGTATCATGTATTATAATTAACAGTTAATTATGTTTTCCGTCGTATCAAGTTATAATTGCTATAAATTTATCATATAAGCTGACGACACTAGCGCTCCTGGTGAGAGATTCACTGGAATTGTGACGTCACTACCTTAAGATTGACTGGTGGGAAACCCCAGCCGATTCAAACTGTGCGTTTCGTTTTTTCGTTATATCTCCTACAATGATTTTTTTTTCATTGGTATTGGAGTCTGTGCACGTTACTTTTTAGCCACATTATTGAATGGTAGGGAAGATTTCCAAATCTAAAATCAATGCGAACTCCCCATTGTTGTAACTAGGTAAACCTGTGCTACCTTGCTTCCCTAGTCCTAGCTAGTAATCTTAGCGTGTTTTACAGACTATATTTCCTGATGATGGCGTGTAGCCGAAAGCTTTAACACGAATAAACAGAGAGAAACCACCTGCCGTTTTTGTTGGCGCAAAACCCAGTCGTAATCCTTGAAAACCACCGGCCACGAATTAGGTACCTAAATTATAATACTAATATAATTAGGTACCTAAATTATAATACTTAAATGTTAGGATAACCTAAATTTTAGGCTTTGGCTGAAATTTAAAATTACAACAGGATACGATGTTATATTTTAAATATCATCCAGTTTTAGTGTTAAAATATAATTAATTCTATGAGAAGTGCACTGTATAAAATGTAGGGTATAACTATATATATTGTATTTAATCATTAAGAGATCAAGTAGAGTTGGTAATTGATGTTTGTTTTAAAGGAACCGGTCTCCAACAAATTATAAAATTAATTTTATCTCAATAAAAACAAGAAGCAGAGGGTAACATTTATCGCCAAACCCTTTCTTGAATTAGCCACCTCTGCACCAACAGGTAGATTTCCATCTCGTCAAGAGATGATGACATAAAGGGGGTGTTATAATGTAAGCTTTTATTTTATTTTATTTTTTATATTTGGGTCCGATGGTCTCAAGATTTCCTAACTACCTACTTGTGAAATTCGATTTCCCGACGGAATTATAATTACTCGTATTTATCTCCTTACGTCCCTGGCATATTTCCCCATTTCGTTTGTTAGTCCTGTAGAAGCGTGAACTTGTTGTTCCTGAGTCATAGCAATGATCTGAACATTCTTGTAAACAAAACTCTCAAGTCCCCAGGGTCGCTGTGAATCACAAGTCACGGGGGTGCTAAGGAACGCAGTTTGGGGTGAATTACGTACTACATTGAGTAGGGGGGGGGGGGGGGGGGGGTAAAAACTAACTCAGGCTTGGTAGCCAACGTGTCTCGGTCACCCAGGTCGTAAGGTTCCCAACTGTTGTGGGCCCATTCATGTGAAGAGAGATTTTAAATTAGGGAAGTTCGTTTTTGGCAGTTTGTATGCCATTTTTTCCAATCTTATATAAGTATTGTGACTAACAGTTAGTCAATTTTCAAAGCCGGTTACTGGCATTAAAAAATTATATTATCGAAAGTGCAATTACCAACACTGAGCTGTTATTTCTGCTACAGCCATTCACTTCAAAGATGCCCAGAAAAGCAAGTTGAAGAGCCTGACATCTTTGGGGAAAAGAACAATCACTAGTCATGGGGCAAAAACTACCACAGGAACGAATTGAAAACGACCACAATTCATTAGAACTGTAAACTATCTGAAATTGGATATCTAAATCTGAAAAACTATCTGAAATTGGATGTTTGAAAACCTAAACTATCTGAAATTGGATATTTGAAAACTTAAACTATCTGAAATTGGAGATCTAACAACTGAAACTATCTGAAAACTGACAAACTTTCTGAAATTGAATAGGTAGGTATCAAAAACTGAAAACTATGAAAGGATTTTGGCGACAAACGTGATCCCTTCTGCTTATTCCTTTCACTTTTGTATTTACCTAGATGCTGACTGGTTTCGAGCTGACGCTCATCTATAACAGCCTTATAAAACAAACATGAATTACCAACACTAATCAGTCTCTCGTTGAATGATTTTTTTATTTTTTATTTTTTATTTTTAATAGGAAAAAATGCTTCAAAAGTTATGAAAATAAGTCAACATTGCAGAAAACCCGTCTCTATTATTTAGAGGGCCTTAAGAGAAATATGATAGTAGAATTCCGAGGTCTGGAGGGGGTACATGACGTGGGTTGCTTCGTCATCTTTTGATTGGCTGAGAGATCTCCCCCTCTCTCTCTCTCTCGCATCTATGCAAGTTAGCCAACTTTGCTACACGAAAAGCCGACCCCGAAAGTCAAAAATTGGGGTAATCATCAGAGAAGGTCATTCAAAAATCGAGCATCCAGTTATCATCGAAGAAGGTGCCGAATTCAAAATCGACTGGGGTCGAGTGTTTCTATTCGGATTCCGTTCAAATTTATTATTCAGCGCTTTGGCGGCTCCGTGCCCAACTACTTGGTGACGTCACGTGCCCTCTGCTTTAATTTCAAAATCTCCAACATTAAATGATGGTTTTAGAAATTTTCTAAAACAGTTCGGCACGTAATTATACGGATTTTCGAACTAAATTTTTTTGTATTTTTGAAGTTTTCAGGAGAGCCCAAAAACAAAGGACTTGAGATGACAATGTGGGGTATTAATGATGACAAGACGATATGGGGGTATTCACTTAGCAACGATTACCATTGCGATTGTCTTTTAAACCATCAAGTTTGATCGGTTCGCCACGAGAGGACGCTAATAAACTAATTATTTCACTCAAGAGAATACCCCCATAGTGTCTTGTCATCAGCAATACCCCACATCGTCATCTCAAGTCCTTTGATTTTGGGCTCTCCTGAAAAACTTCAAAAAAGACGATGTGGGGTGTTGCTGTGAGACCCTCGAAATATGTTTTGGGGGTCACTGATTACTGATTCTTCTACAGCTAAATGATCACGTGAGGCCGGCGACAAGACCTCTCACCTTCATCTGACCATGTTGCCGACCTCATGTACTATGTCTTGTATCGATATTATACATACAAGAATTGTAATCAGTGATCCCAAAACATCATATAATTATTTTTTTTTTTTCCAGAATTTTTCACTGAATTTGACATTGAAACGCTGACGTGTAGGGAAGAAACGGTCCCCAGCTTCGAATTCAGCGACCCCAAAAACATGTAGTAAACATGGTATCTGGGATAAGAGGTGCATTTTGTTGTTGTGTGGCTGTGTTAATTGTGTTAATAATTGATAACACAGTAATTATTACAGTAGTTGTAACTTTTACCTTCTACAAACTTAATAACCTATACATTATATACAATTTACTGTGTACTCGAAGAATTATGTTACAATACCAAAACTTAGACTTGAACCATTTACACAATTTAATAGATACAATGTAGGTATCTATTAAAATTAAATCTATTAAATTTAACAAATTCAATGTAGGTATCTATTAAATGGGACAAACTTTTTACACTACGTCATATTATAAAATGTATATATAATTTTTTGCATCTCCTGGTATTTTTTCATTGTTTTAGTATTGAAATATAATTCTTCGAGTAGTACAATTTAGGATATGACAATTTTTAGGTTGTTCATTGTAATTAATAATTAATGAGAGACTGATTAGAGATGGTAATTCATGTTTTATAGGAGTGAAGATGATTGTTAGCTCGAAACCGGTCTCCAACTAATATATTTAACGGAAATACAAAAGTTAAAGGAAGGAAAGGAACATTTATCGCCAAACCCTTTCTTGGATTACCATCTCGTCTTGACTGAAAAAATCAAATTGGATGGGTATCTAAATACTGAAATTGGAACTGAAAAATACCTAAATTAATTGAAAACTACCACATGAATTTATTGGTATATGTTTTAAACCTGCTAATTATAGGGACATAATAATATCATCTCTCATATTATGAGAGATAATATCTCTCTTAGTTCTGGTCGATATTGTCATATTGTGCCCCAGATTTACTCATTTACTAAGAAAATGTGATTATTCCGAGAAATATATGAATAATTGATGATGATGGTGGTTTTGAACGTTTGAATGTGGGTGTAAAATTTATTGTCAGCAACTTTCAGCCCACACACATCAATGCCAAGTATGTTTAGTCAGTTTTGTAGGATTAAGGTTATCAAGATAATATTATTAACATCTTTTATGTTTTCACATTTTCTAATCGCGTCGATGCCAAAAGCCCTCATAATTCAGTCTAAACGCGAGAAACCGATACAATTTTGAAAGAAAAGAATAATTTTGTAAAGTAAATAAAAATTTAAATGTTAATTTTAGGCAACTTACGAAGTTTGGCAGCATAGCTGATGGCAGCCACACCTAAAAGGAGAAGTCCTGTGTGAGTGAACATGTCGAGTTTGACTGGCAGGTCCAAGCAGGCTTTAGGGTAGTTATAAGAGCTTCAATCTGGCCCCTTCTATTCTTTTGTGCCGGTCGTCGGACGATCGTCCTATCCGACGTCGTAAGGTGGAGGGGGGGGGGGGGGGGGGGGGGGTTGGCGGTCATGTGTGTTTCTCAGATCACTTGGCCTCGTGCCATCGGCTGTTTCCATAATAAGCCAACTAATGAGGATTTCTTCCTTAAATCATAATTAGCCAGGACGTTAGCTTACTGGAGTCAGTGTCAACCCTGATGAGTAGTTGACACAATGAAAGATTTCCACCGAATTCAAAGATTTTCCAGGAAAACAAAAATGACATTTTGTATACATTGTATTTTCCTGTACTCGGGCAACTTCCTATGCGTACATTTTGGGCCTATGTAATCACGACGGAGGTCGACAATTCTAATCGGCCTCAAAATTTGACATCAAGAGGTCTAGATTCCAAAACCGAAATGTCCGTCCGCCATCTGGGCCGTTTTGGGCAGTAGGAATTTTTTTGAAAATCTGAATTTTTGACAAAATACTCGGTTTACCATCTAGTTGTGCCCGCAAGGTTTTCAGCCCGATCGCCCAATCCCGTGGGGCGCAAAGGGGCTAAAATTGGGCTACGAGAGGGTTTTTTTTGAAGGCTTTCGGCTATGGTATCGAGTTAAGTGTCGTTTTCGAAGTATTTTTGGTTGTAGAATCCATTTTCGGGGGTCACTGAACGATCCGATTACACTGTTGAGATCTAAAGGGCTTTCTTGGGGCTACAAATGGGATTTTTGAAGGATCCCAGGAGGTTAAAAATTTTTCGAGTAAAAAATTAAGAATTTTTGAAGAAAAAAATTTTGAAAAAAATAAAATCCCCCAAAAAAAGCTTTTTTTTAAATATAAAAATCAAAAAAAAAAAAAAAGGATGAATGAGGAAGCAGGTCAAATTTCCTCAAGTCATTCCTGTAAAAAAAAGGAAGTTAAATATTTTTCGAGCAAAAAATGAAGAATTTTTGAAATAAAAAAATTTGTTTGAAAAAAATCAAGAAAAAATTCAAAAATTTTTTTCCATTGACACAGAAATAATTTCTGTACAAGTAACCTATATCAAGGAATAATAAACCCTTGTGTAAAATTTGCATTTTTTTTTTTTTTTTTTTTTTTTTTTACCGAATAGCTGCTAAGTTACAGCCGTTCCAAAGAACATCAAATTTCTCAAAATGTACAATTTTACGGAAAAATGCGTGTTTTAGATTCTGAACATTCATTCGTACCTACGTACGAAACGAATTAAAAACAAAATGAGAAACGCCAAATTTGACACCGCGCGGAGAGCGGAAGCACGTTTTTCAGAACGTTTTCGATTGTAGCGCAGAAACTGTTGGTCCGATTTCAAATTTCTTTTTTTCTCGTGAAAGCTGATTAAATCCCCCATCGCAGCTATTCCGTGTGAAATTTTGATTGGAGCTTTGATAAGGGAGGGAAAGAAGAAAATGTTCTGAAAAACGTGATCGTAGATGGTCAAATTTCTTGTTTCCACACTTTTCGACGAATACTAACGGCACTTTTGATGTTTCAATAGACATGCAATGTGCCGTTACTTATATAAAATTTAATCAGCTTTCTGAAAATAAAGAAAAGTAAGATCGGACTCACCGTTCCCGCGTTATAGGCAGAAATGTGCAAAGAATCAGGTTTTATTCACAATTTTTTTGCCGTGCCCGCCCCTCCCTTATCGAAGCTCAAATCAAAATTTCACACGGAATAGCTGCGATGGAGAATTTAATCAGCTTTCACGAGAAAAAAAAATAAATTTGGAATCGGACGAGTAGTTTCTGAGCTACAACCGAAAACGTTCTGAAAAGCCCACAAAGCACTGTGTAATACGGCAAATAAAACGCTTCTGATTCTGATTATCCGTCACGATTATATAGGTGTATTATTCCAAGAATAATCAACCAAAACAGATGCTTTTCGAGCATTTTTGTGGGACTTTCTCGAGCATATCAATCTGAGCCCTACTTACGCCAACAATTGCAACTTTCAGGGTTGGATGGTAACCCAATTCTTTCCACTTGTTGAGTCCGTCATCTCTGGCTGTTTTGGCTGGTACTCTGGCTAGTACCACCAGACGACGATGGTTTTCACAGAAAGCGCTCACCACCAGCGCCAAAGCAGCCAGCGATGACGGACACAACCAGAGGTAATAAATCACTTAGGCGGGCTCACAAACCCTTCAATACTCCCCCAATGTTGTCTTGCTGGTAAACTCGACCAGTTTTGACACCGTCGCTCCGGGCTTGAGCGGAATGCGACACATGAAAGAGAGTTGTTTAAGGTCACCTTTGGGAAGAAATCGTGAGGCGTTTGATGTTCACGCTGAGAGGAAGTCGCGTGTGACGTCAATCATCCTGATATTCGCTCGATCCTCATTGGGATGCGCAGCGACGTCGACAACTTCTGCCAAATACAAACCACCGATAATTAGTTTGTGCTCAGGCGACACGATGTGAAGTACCAACTACAGAACTGAAAGAAGATTTCTGTAGTACGATAACAACATTGAACTCATCACCTCACAATGAGGTTACCGAAATACGAGTAATTGTGAATCATTATTTGATACCTATTGGAAAAAAAATCGTCGACATCCATTTAGGTATTACTTAGAAACGAGGAAGGAACTTTTTCATGATTTGTTTTGTTTTTGTGACTTCTACTTCGGAAAATAACAGGAGATTTCTGGAAACGCCTTGAGAAGGCATTAGTATCGAACCAACTAATTAGTTTTCCATGTCCAGCTAATATTTTTGAAAAACAATCGGTTATTAGACGTGCGGGATATCCGTGATTGTAGCCCCGGGGGAGAAATAGTCGACAGGTATAGCCGGCCTTATAGTCGAGGTAGGTCGTGTTTCATGCGTATGAAATGTTGTTTTGCTCGCTTTTTTTGCGCTTGAGGAAATGTACGTACGGCGCGGGAATCGTCGAAATCTCCCAGGCGGCCGAAAAACCAAAAACCATTCAACGTATCAAAACCTCCACAATGAAAAACGCTGCAAATGAGGCCCCTACAGAAAAGAAAAAAAAAAAAAATCTGCACATTGATCGAATAGATGTGGGACCTCAAAACATGGATTATGCGTCCATAATTACTAGGAAAATATTTGACCTCCTGGGATCCTTCAAGAATCCCATTTGTAGCCCCATGAACGCCCCATAGATCCCTACGGTGAATTTGAATCGATCTGGGATCCCCCAAAATGGATTCTACGTCCAAAAATACTTCGAATAGATGTGGGACCTCAAAACATGGATTATGCGTCCAAAATTACTAGGAAAATATTTGACCTCCTGGGATCCTTCAAGAATCCCATTTGTAGCCCCATGAACGCCCCATAGATCCCTACGGTGAATTTGAATCGATCTGGGACCCCCCAAAATGGATTCTACGTCCAAAAATACTTCGAAAACGACACCGAACTCGATCCCATAGACGATACCCTTCAAAAAAGCACCCCCGTAGCCCCTTTTAAGCCCAACAGAGAAGAAGAAGAAGAAGAAAGTGATTTATTATGTAATTCTGATCGCCCTCAAAATTTGTCATTATCCGTTTCAAGAGGTATACCTAGATTCCAAAAACGACCGGGCCCTTTTTGGGCAGAAGGAATTTTTTTTTTTAATCTGAAATTTTGCCAAAATACTCGGTTTACCATCTAGTTGTGCCCGCAAGGTTTTCAGCCCGATCGCCCAAACCTGTGGGGCGATGTGGGGCTTAAAAGGGGATACGGGAGGAGTTGTCGAAGGTTTTTGGCTATGGGGTCGAGTTAGGTGCCGTTTTCGAAGTATTTATGGACGTAGAAGTCATCGTTTGAGGCCCCGGAACGAGGCCACGGTGAAATCCTATCGTTCTGCGACCCTCAAAAAATGGATTGTACCTACGTTCGAAAATACTTCGAAACGACACCTAATGCGACCCCATAGCCGAAACCTCTTCATAAAAGCCCTTTCGTGGGCCTTCTCACGGGGTTGGGCGATCGGGCTGAAAACCTTGCGAGCACAACTAGATGGTAAACTAAGTATTTTGTCAAAACTTTTGATTTTTTCAATAATATCTACTGCCCAAAACGGCCCGGACACTTTGTTTTTGGAATCAAGACCTCTTGAAACGTATAATATATTATGCATATGTCATATTTTGAAGCCGATCAGAATAGTCGACCCCGTCGCGATTACATAGGTGCATTATTCCAAGAATACTAAACCAAAACGTGCTGAACTATCGAGGTTTTCCGGCGCCCACAAACTTGGAATTACCCTGTCCACAACATACCTGACCAAACTGTCTTCGTCGTCATCAGGTTTTCGAAGAACCCACGCAACATGTCGGGCACTTCATCGGGGAACTCGAAGGAGTGATGTGCCCAAACTACGACGTCATCCTCTGCATTCTTGTAGGTATCGTGCTGCCAGGCCGATTCTTTGAATGTTAACATCAATTGATGTCGGGTAGCCTTAAAAATAAATTCGAATAATTACGCGTTAATCTCTTGACAAAATACGTGAACCTTACCAAGCCTGGCTCAAGCGGTATTTACACGCCACCACATGAGCTGATCGGCCCGTTTTCCTGACAGCGTTATGAATACCGATCTCGAAATCTACAACATAAGACTTATGTCATAAGTTGTTAGTCTTAATTCGTCATCGAGGAGTCGCTAATTTCAATGACTGTAGGGAGCACTCATACTTCCTTTGCTCTGAAGTAGGCAGCAGGAAAACGCTGCAAATTTCACACTATGGTTTATTATTCTTTGCGCAAAAATTAATTCTGAGTCGAAAAAAAAGAAGTACCTACTTGGACAGATGTGGGACGTCTACAAATTGATTACACGTCCAAAATTACTCAAAAAATGTTTTACCTCCTGGGATCCTTCACATATCCAATTTGAAGCTCCATGAAAGCCCCATAGAACCCCACGGTGAAATCGAATCGTTCTGGGAGCCCCCAAAATGGATTCTACGTCCAAAAATACTTCGAAAACGACACCTAACTCGATCGCATAGACGAAAGCCTTAAAAAAAAAACCTCCCGTAGCCCCATTTTAGCCCCATAGCGCCCCACGGGTTTGGGCGATCGGGTTGAAAACCTTGCGGGCACAACTAGATGGTAAACCGACTATTTTGTCAAATTTTCTGATTTCTACTGCCGAAAACGGCTCGGACGGACATTTCGTTTTTGGACTCTAGAGCTCTTGAAACGTATAGGAAACGTCAGAATTTTCGACCTCCGTCGCGAGAATATAATATATTACATTCCAAGAATCATAAACCAAAAGGGAAGTGAATGTACAGACGGGCGGTGGCAAATTCCGCTAATCCATTACCTGAAAGTTGGGAGTGCAATGTAAAACGCTGCAAATTTTACACAAGGGTTTATTATCATACAATAATATAAAATTGTGTTGGCCGACGGTAGACGGCCGTGTGGTTTGTTGGTACGGGATAATTCTTTGATATACGTTACTTGTGCAGAAATTAAATTTTGTCGATGAAAAAATTAAAAAAAATTTTTTTTTTTGGATTTTTATCTCAAAAAAAATTTTTTTTTGGATTTTTTGTTCAAAGATGTGTTTTTTTAAAAATTCTGTATTTTTTACTCGAAAAATATTTAACATCCTGGGATCCTTCAAAAATCCCATTTTTAGCCCCATGAAAGCCCTAAAGATCGCCCCAGTGAAATCGGATCGTTCCGGGACCCCAAAAAATGGATTCTACGTCCAAAAATACTTCGAAAACGACACCTAACTCGATCCCATAGCTAAAAGCCTTCAAAAAAACCCTCCCGTAGCCCCATTATAGCCCCAGAGCGCCCCACGGGTTTGGACGATCGGACTGAAAACCTTGCGGGCACAACTAGATGGTAAACCGAGTATTTTGTCAAAATTTCAGATTTAAAAAAAAATTCCTACTGCCCAAAACGGCCCGGACGGCGGACGGACATTTAGGATTTAGAATGTAGACCTCTTGAAACGGATAATGTCAAATTTTGAGCCCGATCGGAGTCGTCGACCCCCGTCGCGAAAACATAGGTGTATTATTCCAAGAATAATAAACCAAAACCGCGAACGACTTCTCCCCTCCTCGGTTTGAGCAATGTAAATACCGCGAACGGCGTAGGTGGGTAATTTGAATGAAAAGTATGTTTACAGCAACGCACTGTATTGTCAACATGAATGAACATACCTATGAATAAGCATACAACATGAATCTATACCACTGTAACAGTTACTGTAAGTTAGCTGTTGGTCAATGATGATGAGGTAGTCGGCTGGTTTTTGGTGTAGGTACGCGTAGTAGTACACCAGTACGTTTGGTGCCTCTCCGGCTTCCTTGACCATTGTTCATTTGTTAATTTTATTTTTTTATTTTATTTTTTATTTTTTATTTTTGATGCTTGTATTTCATTCCTCCATAATTTTTCTTTTTTGTTCTTTATGTTTTCTCCTATACTTTTAATTAATTATGTTACTCCACTTATTATTTCACTTACTTTTTGTTACTTGCAATTAATATGTAATGTCATTTCATTAATTTTACAACCTAAGGGCCCCTGAGGCCTACGTAAATGTTACAAATAAATAAAATAAATAAATAAATAGTACTGAGCCTCTCAACCAGAGGAGAAATGGCATTACTAGAATATTTGTCGAGCTGTTTTTGTACAAATTCTTGTTTTTTACGTGTGTGACTATTTTTTGTCGAATGGTTGTCGTTGCAGCTGTTTATGAGGACGAGAATTTCCTTTTCATATTCGACCAACACGGCTAAAAGCAAAAATATTTGGATGGGGACTATTAAAATTTTCGCCGAAATGAGAGTGGAAGTTGACTACCGCGTTGGCCTATCACGATTTTCAAGGACATTTTCCCTGTACTCAACAGTGTCGGTCGATGATAATATGAGACAGACTCACTCTTCCAGTTATCGGCGTGCCCCCGCCTCAGCCGTACATATTTACATCACTGACGCACAGGTCCAAACTTCTCGTTAGCGGTATTTACATCACTAACTCACAGGTCCAAACTTCACGTTGGCGGTATTTACATCCGACCCGAGGCCCTCTAATCTGGGGTCCCCAGCGTCTGGTCAAGCGGATTACGTTCGCGGTAAATGCCATCGCCCGTACAGACCGTGAGTGACTCCATGGACCGTGAACAAGTGGCAGACAAATCTCGGGTCATAAACAAAGGTGCCTGCAAAATACATTATGTACCTATTATAACAAAATGAGTAAATTGAGACCAATACACAATGAATCGGTACTAGTTGTAGTCACTTGTAGTTCATACCAGGCGCGACTCGTGAGGGAGGCAGCGTCGCAACTGCACCCCCTCGATGCAGAAGGGCGAGAGGGGGGGCTACGTATTACCTACCTAATTAGTTACCTAGCTGTGAGTGATAAGTGTGACATTCGCGACATGGGACGGCCAACCTCACCTTTACCAGGTTTGCAGCGTGTACCCAGGAAATGAAAGGAAACAGGTAATAGTTAATTGGAATTTTTAAACAAACAAATAAATAATGAACTATAGCAAATCTTGATAGTAGGTACTTTTTATCTGTGTTGGGTGCAATAATATTTTCATAAAATATTATCACGAATCCGCGACTGCACCCCCTTGTTCTGCCATCACCAGTGGCGCCTGGTTCATACCATCCATGTAAATCCAGACACATTTCTCCCAAAGTTGCGCTGACAAGAAAACAGTAGGCCACTTACAATCTCCTTTGTCTTCTAGGGATGGGAATCAATTTCCGATTTTTTGGAAAAATCGATTTTTGGTTCCGATTTTTCGATTTTTTTTGAATCGATCTTCAGGTTCCGATTTTTAAGGTGAATCGATTTTTTACTTCCGATTTTTGTAAAAATCGTGAATCGATTTTTTACTACTGATTTTTAAAAAAATCGAATCGATTTTCTTCATTTATAAAAATTAGTTTATTATCTCAAGTGATTCAAGCAAATTTCGAGTCTTAGGTCGATTAAAAATTATGATAATAGCTAATAACAACAAAACTTACTAGTTACCAGCGACGTCCGCCATGGCTTTTTCAGACAGCGAAACTGATTACTCGTCTGATTTATTATCAAAATTTTTGAAAACTAATGCAATTTTAATTTTCAATAAATTTGTTTAACGATTTTTTCTCGAATCCTACCTACATTAAATATATCTACCGTTATCACTCATTAAAAAAACTTTTTTTTGTAAGACCGATTTTTGAATCGATTTTCCAAAAAATCGATACTTTTATGGCGATTTTTTTGGGAAATCGATTTGGAGCATCCGATTCTGAATCGATTCGAAAAATCGATACTTCTTACCGATTTCCCATCCCTATTGTCTTCTGGCTTGAATCTGTAACTTACTTAACGACTGAATATTTGGCTAAGCCCAGCCTTGCCTACCAAAAACTACTCATAACATACCTCTTGAACAAAAAGAAATTACTCGATATAATATGATATAATATTATTATATTATGAAGTCATTGAAATCTTGGCACTTGAACGGGAGAAACATCACAAGTATTAACGGGAGCCATTTTTCTAGGGATGGGTTTTTCTACGGACCCAACATGGGTATCGGTGAATCGATGTTTTCTCCCTACATCAATGTTTGTTCATCGATGTTTACTCTTCGATGTGTTTCCCCAGACATCGATGTTTTTTCACGACAAAAAATCAAACCCGTGGGGCGCTGTGTGGCTAAAATGGGGCTACGGGAGGGTTCTTTTTTGGTTTATTATTTTTGGAATAATTCTTGAACCTCAAGATTTGACATTATTCGTTTCAAGAGGTCTAGATTCCAAATCCGAAATGTCCGTCCGCCGTCCGGGCCGTTTTGGGCAGTAGGAATTTTTTTTAAAATCTGAAATTTTGATAAAATACTTGGTTTCCATCTAGTTGTGCCCGCAAGGTTTTCAGCCCGATCGCCCAAACCCGTGAGGCGCTATGGGGCTACAGGAGTTTTTTTTAAGGGTTTCGTTTGTGGGATCGAGTTAGGTGTCGTTTTCGAAGTATTTTTGGACGTAGACTCCATTTTTTGGGATCCCAGAACGATCCGATTTTACTGTGGGGATCTATAGGGCTTTCATGGGGCTACAAATGGGATTTTTGAAAGATCCCGGGAGGTCATTATATGACCTATATTATAAGTACGAATTTCTTAAGACGTCAAATTCGTTTTTTGTTGTATTTCCCAAGCAAAAAAATTTTGCAAAACAAAAAAAAAAAAAAAAATCGAAATTTTTTACAATAATTGTAAAAAATTTCGATTTTTTTTTTGTCGACAAAATTATTTTTATCGACACTGAATACTGCACAAGTAACCTTATCAGAGAATAATAAACCCTTGTGTAAAATTTGGAGCGTTTTTTCACTTAGTTCAATTTTTAAATAAATTTACCGAGATTTTCATCAATTTTGTGGAGAAGATCCTGTTGAAAAAGAAAAAAAACTTGCATTATGACCAGCTTGAGGGGAGAAATTGGCCACTGTGCTCGCACCGCCTGGCAGCCCAAGTGAGCTGGAAGCTCCAACAAACGCCTTCTACCCTTAGTCCCCCTAAACTGAATACTCGGGTGAGAAATGGGTTTAGTTGTGAGGTTTCTCGCAGGATTACAATAATTCTCATCGCCTGCAAAGTCTGAAAACACTAAAATGTCCGCTCAAAATGGCTCAATAAACGGGGTCAGTGTTGGTACTTAATGTAAAAATGTTCAAAATCCTTACAAAGCTAAAACCTCTCCTGTTCGCCTTGGACGTTGAAATTTGAGATAGAGCCCTTCTGGGAGTACAAGAGACGAAAAATTTCGAAAAATTTCGAAAAATTTCGTTCAACATTTTATACAATATCCGAGGAAGCTAAGGGTCATGTCCCACTTTTAGTGTATTATGGTATTTGAAAACAAAAGATTGGTTTCGGTTGATGTAGGAGCACGGAACTATCTATTTTTGGTTTACTTTGTGACGTCAGAGATGAATTGAGAGATGGCCTCCTTGAAAAGGTCGGCGTTCAACATTAAATGAAATTTTGAAATTTTCTATCAACATATTCGGATTCAGCACCCTTAAAAAAAACCCTTCACACATTTTTAGTTCGGAAATCCGCATAATTAAGTGCAGAACTGTTTTAGAAATGTTGAAGATTTTGAACTGAAAGCGGAGGGCACGTGACGTCACACCTCGCCTGGCTGGGCGTCGAGTAGTTGGGCACGGAGCCGCCAGAGCGCTGAATAATAAATAATATTTATTTATTCAGTGTTTTTATTCCGATTCCGATCATATTATGATCGGAATCGGAATAAAAACACTCGGTCCTGGTCGATTTTCGAATAACCTTCATTTATAATAACCTCGATGCTCGGTTTTCGAATGACCTTCTCTAATGATTAATCCAATTTTCGGGGTTTGCTTTACACATAGCAAAGTTGGCTAACTTGCATCTCTCGGCCAATCAAAAGACGACGAAGCAGCCCACGCCATGTACCCCCTCTAGACCTCGGAATTCAAATATCATATTTTTCCTAAGACCCTATAAATAATAGAGACGGGTTTTCTGCAATGTTGACCTATTTTTGTCACTTTTGAAGGACGACCTTTGCAGGAAAAACATTTAGAAAAATGATTGAAGGAGCTCATTGTCAGCACACAGTCGTTCTCTGTTAACACTGACTCTTCACCTAGCGTCGTGTAGTACCTACACATTGCCATTAGCGTTTGTGCTTTTTCAATTACATATTAATAATTAATTGTTCTCACTAAGTTTATCCAATAAAGTGCAGTTTCATTTAAAGAGTTAAATGAAACAGGTCTTAAGAGTTTATCCCGTTATCCCGAGAGAAATGAAGACTGAAATGAACCATCACGTTTTAAGGAACTGGGGAAGGCGATAATACCAATGCGAACAAATATTTTTTTAAATGGGGTCTGGAACCGTGTTTTGATCTTTGTGTTTCCGAGAAAGTACTTCACGTCAGGATACGAGAAATGTGGGTTTTAACCCTCTCCAACAATTTTTGAATGGAACTGCGAACACGGATTCCAAGTAGAAAGCTGTGAGATTGGCCACTCACTGACCAATGGAAAATCTGGACGTCAAGGAGGTAAGAAGGAATGGAGGAGCCCTAGACAGGGGCCTGGCCTGAGTGTTTTTTCAATTTTGACTGCAATTTTTGAAATTTCGACTTGAAACTTCTCGGCACACTCGTAATATTATAACCGATTACAATTTCAGGCTTTTTCAACGATCAATTGCATTGAGGAGGTGGTAATGGCTTGAAATGGTGGTTAAATCACGTGGCCAGGGCTCCTCCATTCCTTCTAACCTCCTTGGCAAGTTCACCAACAGAACAAACCTCGAAATCAGGTCTCTCTACTCATTTAGGGGCCAGTGCGAAAAGTTCCCGGTTCGGTTTGAATACCTACTTCACTGAAGATCTATTTCCTTTTCGTGACCGACTGCTGCCTTTTATTTCGGGCCACTGGACAGATTTTCGGCCGAACTTGCTTATTTTTCCCGACATAGTATCAGACCCCAATCTTGGGGAAATGACGAACAAATTAAAGGCTATTATGAAACAAAAGTAGTTTAATTTAACATGTTTTAATTTCATAACGCTTTATACATTTCAGGAATGTTAATAACAAATTCACTATGTATTTGAAGAACATTGATTGTACCACAGGAAGATAATGCATATGATACGGTGAACATCACAAGTTAAGCAAATACTTACAGAAGGTGTTTTCGTTTCCAATCACAATACTTTACTGTACAACGGTTTTTTAGAAATCTAAAAATCAATCGAGAAAATTTACTCCCTTCAAGAGTGAATCATCCAATTTAGGACTTGTACGAACGTTTTACAGGTAAATAGTTTACAAATTGTTCAGCAAAAATGAAGTTCATTTGAAGCAATTACACATTCAATTTCAGTGTTTAAATAACACGGACGATTTTTTTTTAATGGAGTGTTCGTTTGAGAAATGCAATCCCACTCTGTGCACTTAGGTAACATTAAAAAAATAAAAGTTATTTCTCACTCAGAGGGGAACTTAGTAGTAATTTTCACCTTGGATGATCTGGTTGAAAGGTACCTTGAGGAAAGCCAAGTTGAGCCTCGGCCTGATGACTTGGTCGAAAATGGTGGCAGAATAGTCTTGCATGGCGATGTTGATGTATCTCCAGTTGGCGTTCAAGAGGGCGACGAGGAGGTTGGCTGAAACGGGAAAATGTATAGTGAGCGAAGCTTTACATCAACTGAGGCTGTTGAGTAAAGAGGATTCGAACGCCGCTAAAAGGTCAGTGCGATCCGCCCTCGAAAGTCCGCCTCCGACTCAAGGCGGTATGTATACATATATATATTCATACAATATATATATTCCACCCCTCCCTTGTGTTTACAAAGTGGAGGAAGATTTTCATCTTGCTCCCCGAGCTTTCCAGAGTTGTCCTAAGCTGATTAAGGGTCCCAAGCTGGCTAAGGGGCTCCAAAGCTTGCCAAGCTTTTCAGAGCTGCCCAATTGGGCCTTAAGGCATGCCAACAATATCGCGGTAAACTGGCTAAGGGTTCCCAAGGCTCGTCCAGATGGTCCTGAGCTTCCTAGACCAGTAAAACGCTTGATGAGCTCGACCAAAGTTGACTATGGGTTTTAAAGGCTTGCCAAGATGGTCACACGCCTTATAGAACCATCCACGGTTGTCAAAGGCAGCTGCAAGCTGGCTAAGGGGCTCAAAAGCATACCAAGATGGTCCCAAGCTTTTCAGAGCTGTCCAAGGCATGCCAATATTGTGGTAAGCTGGCTGGGGGTTCCCAAGCCTTGTAGGTACAGATCGTCCCGAGCTTCCCAGACCTGTCCAAGGCTTGATACGCTCATCCCAATTTTCTATGGGTTTTAAAGGGTAGCCAAGATGGCCACAAGCACTATAGAGCCATACACAGTTTTCAGAGTCAGTCCCAAGCTTTTCAGAGCTGTCCAAGGCTTCCAAAGTTGGTGCCAAGCTGACTTAGGGCTACATGGCTTGCCAAGATGGTCCAAGTTGGCTAGGGGGTTCCAAGGCTAGTTAGGATGGTATCAACGCTTCCCAGACCTGACTGAGGCTCGCAATGTTGGTGCCAAGCTGGATAAGGGTTTCCAAGGCTTGTCAGGATGGCCTCGATGCTCTCCAGGCCTGTCCAAGGTTCAAAGTTGGCCGCTCTGAACATGCTGGCAACAACTTTATTCGAGAGTTGACTGCTTTTTTGTTTTTTGTTTTTTCCAAAAAAGGAAGTAGATTGCATCAAGAGTGGATCGCAAAGCCGAGAAATCAACGAATGCTCTCTGGTGTGAAGGATTGCTTACTGAGTTCGGGATATTTGTCGTTGGTCATGGAAAATTCGAGGCTGCCGGGTTCAGGGAACATAGTGGCGCTGTCGATGGCCAAATGCTCGTCTCCGTTCTTCTGGACGATGTGTCCCTGCATCTTGAAAATTCCCTTGGTGTCACCTGCGTAATAAAAACAGTCAATTAACGGCACATCGGGGGGATATAAACTGTATGGAATACGTTGACGTATTACATGCAACTCACCAATGGACACGTTGTATTCTCCTTTAGCGACGATGGGCATGGTAGAGATGGTACCTTCAGCTTGGTATTTTCCTTCAGTGTAGATTTTCTTGTTGAAGAAGTCAAATTCCAAAGTGATCTTCTCAGGGTCGTCAAAGTTAGACCTGCAAGGCAATTTTAATCAAACTGTGACTCTCCCAAATTGTAAAAATTGGTAGACGAATGAAGAATTGATTGATCGCTGTACCTCACTTCCAAGACTTCCAATTTGGACAACCCATAAGTGCTGACGTCCTGGAACTTGATTCCAAGTTTGAAGTTCTGGTCGCGGCCGAGGTTCAAGTCCAGCTCTTCGACCTTCCACGGGTCCAAAGACAGGATGCCAAGCTGCCTGATGCCATCTGAAAATCAGTAAAGACCATTTAAAAATAACGCTAGGTTACAAGGAACGGATATATTCAAATGAATCGAGAGGTGTAAAGAAGTGTAAAGAGGTGTAACACAGTTCCCTAAGGGCCGGGAAACACATTTACCGGATCGATAAAGTAGCTAACAGCTTTGGTTTTGGAATCTTGACCTCTTGAAACGGATGTCAAATTTTCAGGCTGTTCAGAGTCGTCGACCTCTGTTGCGATTTCATAGGTGTATTATTGCAATAATAATAAACCAAAAAATGAGTTTTGTTGATATAGAATTATTTTCCCTCAATTTAGGTATGATAATAATAGGTCCTTATGTAAGATTTGCAGCGTTTTCTCTCTCTGCGCATTGTTCTCTTTGATTCGTCGTTGATTGCCTCATAATTTTGGAGTGCGTCATGTCAACAAATTTGTACCGAACGACCTCGGAATCACCGTCCATTTATTGTTGTTTGGCTGGCAATTTGCATGTAATCGTCGAACGTTCGCGATGGGTTCCTTTCTGCGTGGAAATGAATGTTTAGTCCTTTCTTGCTGGCGTTTATCCAGCTTCGAAATACACACAGGTTTACCTTGAGAGGTGAGAAGACGTTATAACGTATACTGTGAGCACAATATGCGCACCTTGACTATTGTGAAGGGAATCTTGTGAAAGTAACGTGAACTACGTCGCGACGGGGATTTACTATTTGACAAACCTGGTGGTCAAAATGTGTACTAAAACGTAATGCTAAAGGAGGCGGATGCTTTTTTTTTGGTTGATCGTGTAAGTATATAATATTATGCAATATCATAGTATAGAAGGTGACGAGTCCATGTTTGATCTGGAAACCCTCGGCCAACATTTCTGGGGCGAAAAAAAAAAAAAAAAACCATCAAATTTTTGCACGTTTCCCAGTTTTTGGCCTATAGGTACGCTGAAAATAACGCATCCCAACCAAATACCTATCGCCCATCATCAAAATGAAAGAGCTTTAAATGATTTTAAAAACGCTGCAAATTTTACACAAGGATTTATTATTCTTTGATATAGGTCACTTGTGCAGAAATTTAATTGTGTCAATTGAAAAAATTTTAGAAAAACATTTTTTTTTCAGATTTTTTCGATTTTTACTTGAAAAATATTTGACCTCTTGGGATCCTTCAAAAATTTGGTATTTGGGACCCCCCCCAAAAAAAAAAAAAAAAAGAATTAGTAATCATATAAGCAGCTGTGGGTTCGCCCAATATAGCGGGTGTTGGGCGTGTACCAACATATTCAAATTGTTTTCCTACAATTAAATTGTTCCTATCAATTTCAGTGGTGTGTGTTTGGGGGAAGCCCGACGAGAAGTGAGTAGACTGGAATGCGTTGAATTTTGGAAGGGAGTCCAGTCGATTTTAATACCGAAATTGAAGCGTCAATATCGGCATTCATTCGTCGTGGATCCACACGAGATACATCAATTAGATGTTGAGCTTCCCCAAGCGAATTGTCGGTAAAGGAGACATCAGCATCTAATTGAGTCTTACGAAGGGTTCCTATCCTTGCCACGTAATTGAGGCCTGGGCAAGAACCCCGCGCGAAATAATGATCCGCTGAACCGGCTTCCTCAGATGAGTAACTGTTGACAACTGTTGTCATCAGAGGAGGCCTGGCCAATGTTCCCAATCAATAATGTGTTGGAACGAGATCTATTTAAGTGCGTGAGTGAAATAAATGGAGGTCAGTGAAATGTTAAAGAGGGTGGCGATATCCGAGGGCCCGAGTAAATAAATGAAGAGTCCAGGGGAAAAACCCCGTCATTGACACAAAGCTGATTTTGAGAAAAATGAATTTTAAAGTTTACCAACTAGCAGAAACTTCAAAAACGATTTTAAAAATACAAAAAATGTTTTATTTGAACCATCAACTATGCAGATTCACAATATGTTTCCCGAATAACCATTTTTCAAACTATTAAATGATATTTTATACATAATTCTGAACTTATAATGCGAATTTTAACCCTCTTTTACTCCTAAACCAAACAATGGAGAGAATAAAGTATTTTGAAGAATGCAAAACGTATGTTAATATCCACAAAATACCAAAAAAAATTGCTTTGTACAATTTGTACACTGTGTATTAGGTTTTACAAAATATTTACCAAAAAAAAAAGTTTTTACGAACGAAAACTACAATTCAAAAACGCTGCAAATTTTACTCAAGGGTTTATTATTCTTTGATTTAGGTTACTTGTGCAAAAATGTTTTTTGGATTTTCTTTTTTCAAACAAAATTTTTCAAAAATTTTTTTTACTCGAAAAATATTTAACCTCCTGGGATCCTTCAAAAATCCCATTTTTAGCACCATGAAAGCCCCAGTGAAATCGGATCCCTCTCATAGCCCCATTTTAGCCCCATAGCGCCCCATGGGATTGGGCGATCGGACTGAAAACCTTGCGGGCACAACTAGATGGTAAACCGAGTATTTTGTCAAAATTTCAGATTTTTCCTACTGCCCAAAACGGCAACACACAAGATGATGAGATAAGAAGGGGCGCACGCCGCAGCGTTGGTTGGGGCCTTTTAAACTGCAAAGACGGGGTTCTTCCCTGCACGCGCTGTCGATGACGGGGTTTTTCCCCAGTACTGCTCATATTCAACCCAATATTTCTCTGAGATGATGGGGTTATTCTCCAAAACCGAGGGCTTCGTCGGATTCTACGCCTCAAAATCCTTTAGAAACCACTTCGTACCTGATTCACCCCAAAATGTCGATGACGGGGTTTTTCCCCTGGACTCTTCAAATGTTATCTCATTAACAGGAGACTGGGGTTTCCTCGGATGAGCCATCCGGAAGTGGCGCCTCCCGCGAGCCAAACGCGAAATAGGGGCAGACGGCCGATCGAATTTAAGAATACAGAGTTCCGCTCATGTCCGAGCGGCTACAGCAGCAATTTTGGAATGGCCGACAAAATTTAATCTTCTATCAATTCCAACCCCAAACGCAGTCGAAAATTCCATCTTTATATTCAAGTAATGAAATTTAGCCATTGAAACGTCAATTTTCAAAGCGATCCTCGAGAGAGTCCTGGCTGTTTCGTTATTATTATTATTATTATTATTATTATTATTATTATTATTATTATTATTAGCCCCGGAGAGAGAGGGGGGGGGGGGCACAGGACCCGTTGCCCCCGGGCCCGGCCTTCGTAGGGGGGCCCGGATTTTCTTGAGACATTTTTTTTTTTTTTTTTTTTTTTGTAAAAAGGGTCAAAAGGGTAAAAAGATCAATAAAATAGGAAAATTTTTCATACAACTTTCATACACGGCCCTGATTATTATGTTTCCATTTGATCTCTTGATCCGAGGCGCGGGGGCCACTTCAATAGCTCCATCCCCGAGACAGAGGCCGAGTTCAATACCTACTTCAAGACAAACTCTTTATTTGCATAACGTATATATTATACTTCCCAATTATGGTATCGCAATATAACCCGGGTCGGGTGAGGATTTTAGAGGAGCGAAATCATTTTATAAACTTCAAGTCATGAGTATACTCCCTCACCCGCCATGGGATTCGAACCCATGACCCCAACATCAGCAACACAATGAGAGTCCCCCACGCTAAATACTTTAATCATTGTCTTAATTTCTTCAAGTAGCGGACTCGGGCCTTTACGCTCATAGACTACTTTTCCAATGTCGGTCAATATCAACAGTCAATATCAAGCTTATACTAAGTATAAGTACTTAGTAAGTCTTACACCCGAAATTCGTTCCTATTCAACGAGTTCATTTGTGGCCCTTATAAATGGTAGATGCGAGCCACGTAAGGGTTCCTAGTTGAGACATACCTGAGTTAGGTATGATGGAAATGTTGGATGTATGAATGACTTGACATAGAAAATTGGAAAGCTCGAACACTTTCATTTCTTAGATTTTCTCATTCAGATACCCGTTTAAGAGTTAAGTTCGAGATAAATGTCACCTACATACCTTTCAACAGTAGTTTGAATTACTTCAAAGTTGGTAATCACAGTTCTTTTTTTCACTCCCGATTACGCCCATACTTCTGAATGGAATGTCAACTTATAAATACTCATTCGACGCGTAATTTAACGCTCTTTAATTTTGATTATGGGCAATATTTTGATAGGATGCGTTATTTTCGGCGTATAGGCCGAAAACTGAAGTGCAAGGATTTTGTGGGTTTTTTCCGGTCCTACCTACTGAATTTCGCCAAGGGTTCGGAGGTCGAAAACTCTCACTTTACCTTTCTCTATAATATATACAAGATAGAAGAACAAAAAAAGTGTCTACCTCATTTAGTGCAACTACGAGGTACCAGTGGTGTTACGTCCTCGCTCTCAATCGGAAGTGTGTTCGTTTGTTGATGATGCCGAAGGTTATTATTATTCTTATTCCTTGTTGCTATGCGTGCGAGCTTATCGGATTTTTCTCATCGGAATAATTACGTTTCCGCTTATTAATCCAACCATCCACCGTAATAACGCTATTGGGTTCTCCGGCTCATCACAAGGACGCCCGCCATGTTAAAGCTGCTGAAGCGAGGCCACATGGATAATAATTATCCATAATAATGTTTTTTATTGCAGATCTAAAATTGTTTTCTACTTCGTGTGTAAGAGTGAGCCTCAGCTCAAATAGAGAAACACAAGTGAATTTTGAGTGGTGTGAGGACTGCGACTTTCATAATGATCCGTTACGAGGACCGACGTCAGGAAACTGGGTTATGTGGCATCTATCACTAAATCTCAAATGAGAACCGCATTCAACGGTTCAAAACATCCTGGTTCGCATCATCTAGCTACACGTTTATATCGAGTATATCGAGGAGGTATTTTGCCGTTGGGTTCTTGACGTCTGAAGACGCCTGAGGTTTGTTAGCGCCCTACAAGTCCACCTTGGCCCGAGCTGGTCGTCCGTGGGGCTTCTGGGCCAGGTGTAGTTGAACTGACATAATTATACCATCAAGGATATCTTCCTTAACGAACGCAGCATGATGCCCCAACAAGGTGGATGTGAATGAACGAATTATCCTCTAGTAGAGGGTTGTGCAATGGATTGATGCAACAGTGCTAGTGCTTACGCGATTAGAGAAAATAACTGTAATTGACAACCGCACGACGAGAGAAGGTCGGTGAGTATAAAGCGTGTCATATCTTCATTGAACTGTACATTTTGACGAACGGTGTCTACTTCCACATACCAACCTGTTACTTCATGTCGCTATCAGAGTTGGGCATTGTTAACTAATAATATAATATAACTAATAATATAATGCGATTGGGGATTTTCGAGCACAATTTACAAGGATAAAAGAATTAAGGCAGAATGACTCTCCCTAAGTTAAAGAGGGAAATATAATTTCAAAAATCTGCGACTCCGAAACATCGTCGTCACTGACTGTTTCTGGAAGTCGGTCAATGTAAAATCAGTTTCAAACAAATTAGGAATTCAAAAAATATATACCTGTGTAGTGTTGTGGACAGATTCATCTCTTATAAGAGGGTAAAAGTTGAATGGATTATAAGCGCACAATTACTCTGAAAACGACTCTTCATTCGACCTCCTGATATCCTTTAACCCATTCACGTTCAGCGACGAGATATCTCGCGAGAAGAAGTGGCCCCTCTGGACCAAAAACGAGATACCCCGAGAGGAGAAGTGGCCTGCCTGGCCAGAGACGAGATATGAAGCTAGAAGCAGTGGGCTCCTTGGGCCAGAGATGAGACGTCAGGAAGAAAGAAGTGCCCTGCCTCGGTCAGAGATGAGATATCAAGCAAAAAGAAATGCCCTCCCTGGACCAGAGACGAGATATCAACCCAGAAGAAGTGGCCTTCCTGGATCAGAGATGAGATATCAGGCAAAAAGAAATGCCCTCCTTGGACCTTAGGCGAGATATCAAGCAAGAAGCAGTGGAATCCTTGGGCCAGAGATGAGATGTCAGGCAGAAAGAAGTGCCCTCTCTGGACCTTAGACGAGATATCAAGCAAGAAGCAGTGGCTCCTCTGGATCAAATACGAGGAGAAGTGGCCTGCCTGGCCAGAGACGAGATATGAAGCTAGAATCAGTGGGCTCCTTGGGCCAGAGATGAGACGTCAGGCAGAAAGAAGTGCCCTGCCTCGGTCAGAGATGAGATATCAAGCAAAAATTAATGCCCTGCCTGGGCCAGAGACGAGATATCAAGGAAACAGAAGTGCCCTCCATGGACCTTAAACCGTTTACAAATAAGGTCTGATGGGTCCGATATACGGACTCTAAGTGCAAACATACTTCGAAAGCGACACCCCACTCGACCCCATAGCCAAAGACCTTGAAAACCTTCTCATGAGGACCTATTTTTAGCTCTACGGCAGGGATTCCCCCACTGGGGGGCGTGAAGAGTCTCCAGGGGAGGCGCGATCAAGGCCCAAAAACTGACAAAAAGTCTTTCACGTAGATTATAATCATTTAACGTGACTTCACCTATAGTGGTTCCGGTTTCCAATCAAAAAACACCAGAGTGCAGGTCGATTTTTTCTTCTATTTTCGATTCGATAAAACGGTATCTCATTAAGTCAGCGCCCTATGACTTTGAGGAGTTCCTGGGGGATATTGTAAATTATGTTCGTTGTATCTCTTCTTTTATTTTTAACGATTTTTACATGTATTGTTGTAGTTTATAGTTTTTTTTTTTTTACTATTGCTTATACACATGTTGTTTGCGGCAAATAAAAATTTGAACCTGAATATGATTTTTTCTTGGCATTTGGCTCTGATGACACTGGAGTTACGCGAAAATGGCTGTGTTCGCTTTGGTGTGAATGTGATCATGCTTATTGACTCAACTTATTTGTGATATAAATTAACTTAATCTTAATCTAGTTTTTAGTTTTTAGTTTTTGTAGTTGTTGGTGGCCAACTCTTCGACCAATAGGAGCTGACCTCGGGTTTCCGCCAAAATTCAAATAGAAATTTTTTCATAAATTTTATAAATTCATACGAGCTTGCAGTTTGTGTTTTAACCCCATTTGTAGTATTATTTGGACGTCTTCTATCGATTAAAAAAAAAAAAATCCAGAAACGCTTCCATTCCTAATTATTTAGGTAGGCTGGAGCGTGAGGGTTTGTCAACATGAATACAACAACAAATAAAAAGTTCCGTTTGAATTTGAATTTACTCATTAAAATTATACCATGATTATACTTATACTTAGCATTTTTGAAGAGGGGGAGAGTATAATTACATAGAACAAAGGGGGGGGGGGCGCAATGGTGTTCACACCGACCTAGGGGGGGGGGGGGGGGGGAGGTAAAAAAAGGTTGGGAACCCCTGCTCTACGGTGTACTGGATGTGGTTGAAGTCCCTAATCAGTTGAGTCTACGTCCAAAATTACTTCGAAAATGATCCCTCATTCGACGTCCTGGCCCAATGGGTAGATTTTAGCACGAAACATGCTTTAGCCGTGACCTAACTGTCCAAAAACGTTACTCGAGGAGGAAGACGCGGGAGTGTCACGTTTATATAATATATATATTATTACGTAATATATAAATACAATGGATATAGGTACGTTAGGCCACTAGTTCGGCATCCTCACTCGTCTTAACGTTAGGCCACTAGTGCGGCGTCCTCACATATCGTACTTTAGGCCACAAGTACGGCATCCCCACTCGTCTTAACGTTAGGCCTCTAGTTTGCATCCTCACTCGTCTTAACGTTAGGCCACTAGTTCGGCGTCCTCACCTGTCGTACGTTAGGCCACTATTTTGTAAATTTCCATTCTTGAATTCGATTTGAAATCTGGAATCATGCGACGGCATTTACCAGTCAGTGGGTCAATATGTCTCGAAGAAAGTGTCCAGTTCACTCTCTCTGAAGGTTCTTTCACTGCGTGTATTTAACTTATCACTCTCATAATACTCTTCTCATTTCCCCTCTTAATACTTTTTCCTCGCTAACGTCGTTTCGGAAATCGGCTAAAAAAAAAAAAAAAAAAGGCCGCCCCTCAAACTGGACTAGCGAGTATAAAATCTCCCAGTTGCGACATTCTGAAGCCTGTTTGTGTTGAAACTCAGATGCTGACCGGTTGAGTTGAACAAATCGCAATGCAGCCGGCATTTTGATGAAATCCTGCAGTGTCACTGAACTTGGGCTTCGACATGAAATTTCCGAACCTCTCAAAAAAACAATAAACGTTGACTGTCGCCATATAATAATCCTCAAACCACGTCGAGACTGACCTCATCAAAACGTGTCAATGTTATCGGCTCTGTTTTCACGTGAAGTGGAAAATAATGCCAATGGTCATCGTTGTGGGAATCATTGATAATGACCACGTACAAGGATGTCAAGTTCACTTTTTAAGAGCGAGCATCACACCACTCGTTACTTGTAACGTGCTGCTTGACAACGGCCGGACAATGTAATCAGTAGCTGCAGGGAGATCTCTAATTCAAGGCATTTCTGTGATTTCACTGTTTTTAAGAACTTATTAGCAATAATGCTCACATGCCTGTAGTTATTTAAATGACCCTGAGTTACGAAGTCGCAGCAGTTGAGCGAAAAACAGTTGTAACTAACAACTAATTTAGGTAATCGAACTCAACCTCAACTACAGCTAATACGTTATGTGTAAGATGCTACTAATTTTGGTTTATTATTCTTGGAATATCACCTATAAGCGAGACGGAGGACGAAAATTCTGATCGGCCTCAAAATTTGTCATTTCAAGATGAGTAGATTCCAAAAACCAAATTTCGAGCCGTTTTGGACAGTTTTTTTTTAATGTGAAATGTAGACAAAATACTCGGTATACCATCTAGTTGTGCCCGCAAGGTTTTCAGCCCGATCACTCAAACCCGTGGGGCGCTATGGAGCTAAAATGGGGCTACGGGAGGGTTTTTCGAAGGTTTTCGGCTATGGGGTCGAGTTAGGTGTCGTTTTGGAAGTATTTTTGGACGTAGAATCCATTTTTGGGGGTTCCGGAACGATCCGATTTCACTGTGGCGATCTATGAGGCTTTCATGGGGCTGCAAATTGGAATTTTGAAGGATCCGACTAAGTCAAATAATGTGTGGTTGGGACGCAAAATCCGTTCTTTAAGGTCCCACGTCCGTCCATGGAACCAAGCAAGTACAATTTTTTTTTTTTCAAATTTTTAAAAATTACTTATTTTTGTAATGACACAGAATTAATTTCTGAACAATGAGGTAACCTATATCAAAGAATAATAAGCCCTTGTGTAAAATTTGGTGCGTTTTTATAGAGTGTTTTTTGCCACGATTTATAAAAAATAATAAACCCTTGGGTAGAAATTTCAACGTCGTATCGACTTTTAAATGTATTTAAATTAAATGTAAAGAAAAATTAAATTACCTTTTAAAATAAGTGGATTTAAAATATTTTATGTATTTGAATTATGATTAAGATTATGATGATTGAAGTATGAATTTGTTTTCTTAAAAGAGCTATCAAGTTGTAAGAAATCGTTGCCGGCAATTTGTGGGTCAACTCGGTTTGTGAAAGTGTAGCGCTCTCTATCCCGCTCCGTCCGCTCGCAAAGCTAGTCACATTTCTTCGTTCTGCCGAATTTCACTCCCTAAAACCCCCCCTGTTGTATGCGAGGAGTTTCGAAAGGCTACGTAGATCGGATCTGGGCGATGATGGCAAATCTAGGAATTTCCGTTAGAAAGGACATATCGTTAGAAAGTTGCAGTGGATGTTTGGCTGAATAGTCCAGTTAATATATAGGTAGCGGCATATATTCTGAAAGAAAAGTACCGTTTGCGACAAATCTGAACTTCCTTTGGGATCCATCATAATGGGGACCAAAAATTTTAAAAAGGGGCCTTAAATTCAAAAAGTCGGACTGATAAACCCTGTGCCAACTTCAGGGGGCACTAAAAACCCCGATTTTTTGAGACTTTTTTCAGTTTTTGGGTTATAACCTTTTTCCTCCGCAACCAATCAAAAATCAGGTCGAAATGAAAGTTAAAGAGGGCAAAATTCTAAACAATTTGCACTGCTTAGGTTTAATTTTCGATTGAACAGGTACCAAGTTACGCAGGTTCAAAAATGGGCCAGTTTGCAATAATGAATTATTCATTTCACACAATATAAATGTCTATGATAAATTAATACTATTACGTCAGTAGACCCCCCCATTCATTGAATATTGAGCGAAATTGATTGCAAACTGAAAACAACAAGTTTAGTGGTTTTTTTTTTTGTCATTTTGGGAAACATGGCCCATTTTTGAACCTGCGTAACTTGGTACCTGTTCAATCGAAAATTAAACCTAAGTAGTGCAAATTGTTCAGAATTTTGCCCACTTTAACTTTCATTTCGACCTGATTTTTGATTGGTTGCGGAGGAAAAAGGTTATAACCCAAAAACCGAAAAACGTCCCAAAAAGCGTGTTTTTTAGGGCCCCCTGAAGTTAGCACAGGGTTAATCAGTTCGACTTTATTTAGGGTCCTCGGAGGGTCTCAAACGACCCACCAAAATGACTATAGGGGAAGAACGCACCAACTTCCAGGGTCCCTCTACTCCCACCCTAGCTGGATCTCTGTGGTTCTCCCGGGTTTCCTGTGTTTTACACTATAATTATCTAAGTTAAAGGGTTTTATTCATACCAGGTTTCATTCACCATATTTGTGATAGGTTCTGTGAAAAGGAGACTTGCTTACTTGCTTAGTCAAACTTCGGAATCTTGAGGGTGAAAGATTGAAAACATGTTTCAGAGTTTTTTTGGTTATTTTTCAGCCCAGTGGGTTTCCCTTGATTTTTTTTATGACTACATACGTTTACTTGAATTTCAATAAAATGAACACGACTACTAGTAGTACAAAACCTTAATTTTGTTGTTGTTGTCATTGCCTTACCTCCTTGTTGTGAATTTGTGTTTTGAATTTTTGTTTGTTATTGAAACATTTGTTTTTTTATTGTTCCTTTTTTGAAAACTTGTTCATTTAATGAACAAATTGTATAAACAACATCGATGTCCTCAATTTTTTTTCTTCTTTTTTTTGCAATTTTATTCAATTAAAAATATTCTTCAAAACTTCTTTACGAGTAAAATTCTGAAAATAGGAAATTATTATACAATATTAAAGGTCACAAAACCGTTAATGCCTGATAAAGAGAGAAATGCTATGGCAGCATACTATGATTAAAACCCGCAATGCACGTAGGGGAAGACCTCCTACCTTGGTCAGGTCCCAACCTTGGTCAGTTGATAGTTTGGGTGGTATACATGAGGGAAATATTTTGTCCTAAATTTTTAATGTTTTGGGTAAGTCAAGGCAACACTGCGTCAAAAGTGTTTTCCCGCTTTTCTAGCCCTGATAAGCTTTAGTTGGTTATCAAAGTTTTCGAGGCGTTGTGATGTCGATTTTGACAACATAGTTTTCGACAGCTGACGAAGAAAGTAGTAAATTTCGGTCAATATTTTTGGTTTATCCTTAAATCCTAGTCTCGATGTATGAAATGCACGCATAATTTCGCAAGTTCGTGTCGAATTAATTATTCTGGAGCCAGTTGAAGATTTTTGGGAGTTGGCCCTACCTTGGTCAGGTAAATATTACGATATCGTCCCTACCTTGGTCAACTTCGAAACTAGACAGTGATAATCATAATATGATATATAATATTACCAGGTATCCTTTGGTAAATAATCATTTTAATAAACATTTTGTGACATAAAGGGCATAAATGGCCAATAAATAAATTATTTCTGATCAAAAACATTTTCTGTCAGACAGTTGATCAAGGGAGGAGCACGGTTCCTACCTTGGTCAGTTTGGAAGGGTTTGGAAAAACGGTCTCCACAATTAATTAGTGATACTAAAATGATAAGTTCTTCGTCCATTCAACAGCCGAAAAGTGTTGCTATCAAGATCCATACATCAGAGGTCCAAAAAACCATCCTAGGTATGATTCGTTGAAGGTTAAAAAAAAAGTGACCAAGGTAGGAGGTCTTCCCCTTCCCCTACTTGGTGCGTTTCCCCGGTACAAAATTTATATTTAATGAACCTTTGCAACTTTGTACAGCAATATGGAGTTTAAAACAACTGTTTACAATATTTTTGACTATACCGCTGCATTCTGCAGTACGCTGAGAGTCAAATACCTTTTTCAGAAAAAATTTTATCGACCAAATTCGAACTGATGTTGGGGTTTTTTTTTTCTGGAAAAAATTATTTCCTGAAAAGTTGAGGTTGAGGGACTCGGTGCGTACTTCCCCTGTGGTCTTCACTAGAAGGGCGTTAGCGATTTTCTTGACTGTATTTTCGCCTTCAAACCATGACAAAGTCACAACTATAGTTGGTTTTGTCCAGTCATCTAGCGATAAGGCCCAAAATTGCTGCTTGACGATGTCGGCTCACTTAATTTTCGCGACGGGGGTCGACAACTCCGATCGACCTCAAAATTTGACATTATCTGTTTTAATCCGAGGTTTTAAATCCGAAATGCCCGTCCGCCGTCCGGGCCGTTTTGGGCAGTAGGGATTTTTTTTAAAATATGAAATTTTGGCAAAATACTCGGTTTACCATCTAGTTGTGCCCGCAAGGATTTTCAGTCCGTTCGCCCAAAACCGTGGGGCGCTATGGGGCTAAAATGGGGCAACGGCAGGGGTTATTTGAAGGCTTTTGGCTATGAGATCGAGTCAGGTGTCGTTTTCGAAGTATTTTTGAACGTATAATCCATTTTTCGGGGTCCCGGAACGATCCGATCTCACTGTGGCGATCTATAGGGCTTTCATGGGGCTACAAATGGGATTTTTGAAGGATCCCAGATCAAATATTTTTCGAGTAAAAATCAAAAAAATTTTGAAAAAAAAAAAAAAGAAGTATAATGTTGAATCAGGAACGTAGGTACCCATCGCAGGCTCCATTATCTCACAATCGCGTACGAGAGCTTATCGTTCGTTATTAACAGGTTATCTTCTTCATTACCGCAGTATCCTGCTCGTTAGAGTTGTTTCAACGTGACAATCCGATCCTCATCAAATAACGTCATTCTGATGGGGTCGCGCTGAGATGGAAATTAACAACACGTGACTCGTTAATCACAGCTGGAATAAGGATGCTTCGACGCAATTACCATTATATGCGCTCCGTCCACCAATTTTCACCGAAATTATCCGATTGCTGGCACAACACTAGCACTGAAATGTTCAAAGGTTTTTAAAGCGTATTAGCTCGCTCTGCTGTTAATTTTTGAACGACATCTAGGAGGAAAAAACGCTGCAATATTTTACAAATAGGTTTATTATTGTTAATTGTGCGGAAATTAATTCTGTGCCAATAAAATATTTTTGTAAAAAAAAAAAAAATCTGTAAAATGTTGAGACGGATGTGGGACCTCGAAAAATGGATTATGCGTCCAAAATTACTCGGAAAATATTTGACCCCCTGGGATCCTTCAAAAATCCCATTTGAAGCCCCAAGAAAGCCCCATGGGGCTCGCATAGATCGCCACGATGAAATCGAATCGTCCTGGGACCCCCGTAAATGGACTCTACGCCCAAAAATACTTCTTAAACGGCACCTAATTCGACCTCATAGCCGAAAACCTTCAAAAATAGCCCTAGTTTAGTCCCATTGCGCCCCGCAGGTTTGGGCGATCGGACTGAAAACCATGCGGGAACAACTAGATGGTAAACCGAGTATTTTGTCAAAATTTCAGATTTAAAAAAAAATTCCTACTGCCCAAAACGGCCCGGGCGGCGGACGGCGTACGGCGGACGGACATTTCGTATTTAGAATGTAGACCTCTTGAAACGGATAATGTCAAATTTTGAGGCCGATCGGAGTCGTCGACCTCCGTCACGAAAACATAGGGTTATTATTCCAAGAATAATAAACCAAAATAATAAATAATAATACGTGATTGGGATAATATGCACGAAAACCATAAAAATCCCTTCCGTAGCCCCACAGAGCCCCACGGGTTTGTGTAATCGGGCTCAAAACCTTCCGAGCACAACTAGATGGTAAACCGAGTATTTCGCCAAAATTTAAGATTTTTAAAAGAAATTCCTACTGCCCAAAACGGCCCGGACGGCTGGCGGACATTCCGATTTTGGAATCTCCACGTCTTAAAACTCAATAATGACGTATTTATACGTCACTATGGGTTTATAAACCCATACAAAACGTATAATGACAAATTTTGATGCCGATCAAAATTTTCGACCTCCGCCGCGAATACAGGTGGAATTATTCCCTGAATAAACCTTAGCGATACGAAAATAAGTCACCTTTGCTGATGTTTTTGAGGAGCCTTTGAACTGATTCTTTGAGGCAGACGTCGATTGTGGGGTCATTCCTGGAGCATACCGTTGAATAGTAAGCTGAAAATCAATAAAAAACGGTGACAATTTAATCAAAACAAAGAAAAACAACAACACGGGTACGTCCAGTCTGGCACCCCCCCCCCCCCAACACGACTCAGAAAGACATCCATGTCGATAAACAGTTTAATTTTTTTTCAGGATCGAATTAGTCAACGTCGTCGGTGGATTAGTAAACGAAGAGTTGGAAAGTGACGTTATGTAAACACTGACTTACGTAATTCGACGCCATTTCTGAGGATGGCCGCCTGAGCGGCGGCGACCAGGAAAAGAAAAGCGAAGGAGCGCATTGTGAGGAGGTCCTGCGAGCGTCGGGGCGTCTGCGGTGAGTCTTCCTCCGGAAGGGACAACCTGGGAGTTTTATATCGGCCCCTCCTCCTCGCTCTCACAGCTGACAGCACTTGGAGTGCCCGGAGAGGATCGCTCGTCGCTTGGGCGCTTTAGATAGCAACGAGAAAAACGCTGGAAATTTTACACAAGGGTTTATTATTCTCTGATATAGGTTAATTGTGCAAAAATTAATTCTGTGTAAAAATAGTTATTAATGAATAAATAAATTTTTTTTAAATATACATAAATTTGTTCATTGTTCAGACAGATGTGGTACCTCAAAAAATGGATTATGCGTCCAAAAATTACTCCGCAAATATTTTACCTCCTAGGATCCTTCAAAAATCCCATTTGTAGCCCCATGAGAGCCCCATAGATCCCCACGGTGAAATCGAATCGTTCGGGGACCCCCCAAAAAATAGACTGTACGTCCAAAAATACTTCGAAAACGACACCTAACTCGACCCCATAGCCGAAACCCTTCAAAAAAGCCCCCCCCCCCCCCATAGCGCCCTTTTAGCACCACAGCCCCACGGGTTTGTGCGAACCGGCTGAAAACCATGCGGGCACAACTAGATGGTGAACCGAGTATTTCGTCAAATTTTCAGATTAAAAACAAAAAAATCCTACTGCCCAAAACGGCTCGGACGGCGGACGGACATTTTGCTTTTGGAATTTACGTGCTTTGAAACGGATAACGTCTAATTTTGAGGCCGATCAGAATTTTCGAACTCCGCCGCGATTACATAGGTGTATTATTCCAAGAATAATAAACCAAAAAAAGTCCCTACCTAATTCACCAGGGGGTGAGTGACATAAGGGTGTCGACTATGGGTACTTTTACCTTAAATTTAAAGTTTAAATGCTATTTTTCTCAATTCAAAAATTACGGCTCAGGTCACCCCGGCAGACGGATATAAAATTCATGCCGTAGGTACATGTTTTTGTTTGAGAGACTCTTTGTACATGACATTGTACTGTTTGTTTAATAAACGCCTATATATAGTAGGTATACTTAGTAGGTACCTATTTAATATTTCAGAGAATCCCTCTTAAGCGCCACATTATTGTGCAAATCCAGGATTTCATGTTAAATCTGAAAATAAATGAGGTGGTTAGGGTGAGAAATGACTCCTCTGCTGAGTACTAAATTGTTTATTGGAATAAACAATTGTAGCGTGGGGACCGGTTTCGAGCAACTAAGCTCATCTACAGCCCAGAGTGACTTGAGGTGGTTGAACGTACAATTAGTTCAGAACTAATTGTACGTTCAACCACCTCAAGTCACTCTGGGCTGTAGATGAGCTTAGTTGCTCGAAACCGGTCCCCACGCTACAATTGTTTATTCCAATAAACAATTTAGTACTCAGCAGAGGAGTCATTTCTCACCCTAACCACCTCATTGGATTAGACCTCTGCACCGTCGGCAAACACCTCACTCTGAAAATAAACTTGCAGGTCCGCAGTTGAAATCGGTTCATCGTTTACTACAGATTGGTGTTCTCCGGTTTCTCTTTGGTACAATCAGCGTCTATTAGGTAGTAACAGTTAGTGACTTTTTCCCTGCAGTCAGACTTTAAAATAATGAAGTAAGATCATAAAAATCCTCGAGGCTCGCGTGTGTAGGTTCAGACTATCTCCGGCTCGTGAAGTAAAGGTATAAATTTCCAGCTTCTTTCAAATCGACGCTCAGTTGTGGGACTCACTCGGCATTAGGTTTCCTTTTCCTTTGTAAAATTGGCGTCTGTATTCGTAAAGTGTAAAGAGAAAAGTTTATTCCGGCTATATTTATGATATTATAATAGAGCTACAAGATGATGCAGATCTGCACGAATGAAGCAGTACCTTCATAATATGCACATTTTCCAAGTTAGTACATAATAATAGAAATTCACACGGAAGGCGCACGTCACTTCCCCCACTTCATTTCCAGGTTCATAATATTGAAATTATTATTATCGTCTATACCAATAATGTACTAGATTCTAGTAACTAGTACATCTTCTAGTAACTAGTAGTTACATCTTCTAGTAACTAGAAGATGAAGTGGGGAAAGTGACGTGCGCCTTCCGTGTGAATTTATGCTTTTCCCGCAGTTCCCCGCTGAAGTTACGGCTGGTGTCCTCACGCTTTCAGGGCGCTGTTACTCATTTGTTTCGGGTGATGATTTTCCGCCCGAAGAGGAAGGGTTGGTGCTGCAGATTCCGTCTGGGGCGGTGGCCCGGTTGTGGAGGTGCCGGCATATAAGTGTCTTGGTGTCACTGTTACAGTTATTACCCGAAATCATTTAATTCTAGTTCTAACTAGTCAATTCTAGTTCTCACTAAGCCCCTCCGTGAGAACTAGTTGTGACTAGTTAGAACTAGAATTTACTGGGACCCTCACCGCTAGAACTAGAAGTCACTGATTTTTTTTTCAGTAAGAACTAGTTTTGACTGAAATTTATTAGGCAAAACTAGAATAACCTAGTGAAAAGCCGTTCTAAGAAGTGATTTTAAAAGTTAGTTACAACTAGTTTGGACTAGTGAATAAGTAGGAACACTGAAAAAAAAACTACTAGGAACACTGAAAAAAAAAAAAAAAAAAAAAAAAGGTTTTTTATGAAGTAGGTATATTTCTAGTACCAAATGTAGTAGTAATGTACCAAAAAGTCTTTCAAAAAGCTTTTTACGGACTCATTTTGATTCCAGCGTGGTAGGCCCTGTTTTTCATGAATTGAACGAACTTCAAGCCGTGAGACCATCGTCGTTTTATTGTCCAGCATCCACGAAGCAAGCATTCGCTCCACACCCTGGTTGCCGCGCTCCACAGACCCTTGACTTTGTGAATGCCTTGGCTTGCCATGCACTACCTTCAGCTCATCAATGACGCAATTCACAAATTCCCTTCCATTGTCTGAATGGAGCCAAACGGGGGCTTCAAAGATCAAAAAAATGTCCAATACGGACGCCCTGACCTTTTAAAAAAAAACGTTCTCTAGAACTCATTGTGATCCGCTCACATCCACTGCCGAACTAAACGACTGACTGCCTACAAAACACACGGGAAGACTGCAGTGATAAGTCTGAAGTGACCCCGAGTTCCTCATCATCAACATTGCGTCGCCAACTAAGATTAGATGACTCACAACAAAGCCGCAGTAGCCGATCCTGGCTCTTGTCACATAAATGAATAGATCAGTGAATTCTAGTTTTAACTGACTCCATTAAACCAGCGGGGATTTCTAGTTTCAACTAGTGACTTCTAGTTTTCACGAAGAGGCTTAGTGAAAACTAGAATTGACTAGTTAAAACTAGTAATAACTGATTTCGGGTAATAACTGTAACATCACGATTACCCAGAAATTGACCTTTGGGCATCACTTCACGGAGCGGGCAGGGGCAGCAAAGCTACCTGAAAAGATGAAAGAAAGAAAAAGAAAGAAATAGGACTGTACACAAAGTACACTTGTACACAAAGACATAATATGTCTTTGTGTACAATAACAACTATTTCATTATCATTATCATATCATATTATGATATACTCCATAAATTGTGCAATATATAAGTAATCTTCTTCTTCTTTCTAGTATATAATATTTCTATTTGTAGCATCCGTCTGCACTTGGAAAAAAAAAAAACATCAAACTAAAACGAAACAAACTATAAAACAAAACAAAATTTTTTTTTTAATCCGAATTATCTTAATGTAGATAGGTAAAGAAATTAAAAGAGGGAAAATGAATATTGAATTAAAATGGGAATGGTGGGGTAAGCGAAGTATAGTAAAAAACGCTGCAAATTTTACACAACGGGGTTTATTATTCTTTGATATACCTACGTTTCTTGTGCAGAAATTTAATTCTGTTAATGAAAAAATTTAAAAAAATTTTTTTTGGATTTTTATCTCAAAAAAAATTTTTTTGTTGGATTTTTTGGTTCAAAAATGTGTTTTTTCAAAAATTCTGTATTTTTTACTCGAAAAATATTTAACATCCTGGGATCCTTCAAAAATCCCATTTTTAGCCCCATGAAAGCCCTAAAGATCGCCCCAGTGAAATCGGATCGTTCCGGGACCCCAAAAAATGGATTCTACGTCCAAAAATACTTCGAAAACGACACCTAACTCGATCCCATAGCTAAAAGCCTTCAAAAACCCTCTCCCATAGCCCCATTTTAGCCCCATAGCTCCCCACGGGTTTGGACGATCGGACTGAAAACCTTGCGTTCACAACTAGATGGTAAACCGAGTATTTTGTCAACATTTCAGATTTATAAAAAAAAATCCTACTGCCCAAAACGGCCCGGACGGTGGACGGACATTTTGGTTTTGGAATGTAAACCGTTGAAACGGATAATGTCGCATTTTGAGGCCGATCGGAGTCGTCGACCTCCGTCGCGAAACCTGGAAGGTCATGATGAGGAGAGGGGCGGTGGCAAAGCGGTATGAAGGATGGTGCATCGAAAGGAAAACATCGATGTTCACCATTATTCGTACCATCGCTGACACGGGGGCCCTACGGTCTCTTTTGCCCCAGGCCGGTTTTTTCTCTCGGTGGCCCTGTGTGCATAGGACTTTCCTCAGCCGACATACGATACCAGCTGGTCGACTAGTCGATGTTATTATAATTTCGCCCAGTCACGTGACCTTTCCTAGCCCCCCCCCCCAACATATTATGTTTTCGTATGGCATGTTTCCAAAACTACTCGGAAAATGACACCATAATATTATTTCACCTTCTGGGATCCTTAAAACCCCCATTTGCAGCACAGTGAAAGCCCTATAGATCGCAACAGTGAAATCGTATCGTTCCGGGACCCCCAAAAGTGGATTCTACGTCCAAAAATACTTCGAAAACGACACCTAACTCGATCCCATAGCCAACAGCCTTAAAAAAAAAACCCTCCCGTAGCCCCATTTCAGCCCCATAGCGCCCTACGGGTTTGGGCGATCGGGCTGAAAACCTTGCGGGCACAACTAGATGGTAATCCGAGTATTTTGTCAAATTTGGATTTTTCGGGAAATTCGGTGAATCTGAAATTTCATTAGAACGGTCGTCCGACGGTCATTTTCTGCTGTTAATGTTACGTAATTGGAGCAGTCGATAAACGCGTTGGTCAATCACTGAATTCACGGCTGGCCGTGAACGAGATTTGCGAAGTACAAAAAAAAAAAAAAAATTATTTTCCTTTCAAAATGGTTGGGGGCGCTAAATGGGTATTGGGTGTGGTGGGTAATTTGTCGGTAAACCAAAGTCCAAAAGTTGGATTACAAATTTCAGGACTCCCTTTATCAACGAAACACAAATCAGCGAGTGGATTTATACTATTTCGGTGACGGTGTGAATTTTACGTGAGCCACCAGGTTAGCGGATACCCTGGATGAGCGACCTGAGTCGGCGGGCACCTGCCGAAGTTTCCCCGGCCATCCTTGACCTCACCGGGCTCAACAAGTGGAGGCGCCTTCTGCGCAGTCTTCTACGCAACACCCTCAGCGTCAGCGTACAACCCGCTCAGCTGTGTGGAGTACGCAATGTCGATACCGCCAAACCCTGCCGGGGGTCGCCCGAGCTGAGTGTGCCCGCCGCCCGGAGGGCATCGCGGGGGGTGTTAAAAGATCATCCAGAAAACATTGGCTGCATCATCGATTGTTAACCCAATATTAAACTGACATCAGAGCCAACAACAAAAAACGCCGCAAATTGTACTCATGGGTTTAATATTCGTAGTTATAAATTGTGCACAAATTGATTCTACGTCAATAAAACAAAATTATGTATTTCAAAATTATTTCTAATATTAAATATTAGAAATAATTTAAATATTATTAAATTTTAATACTAGCAGGAAACCCATGCTTCGCTCGGGATAGTTATAAATTTAAATAAAACATTAATAAAGTGGTATAATTATTAATTATTAATTATTATTCATGTTAAAACATTATAAATGCTTACTCGGTTGTTTATTATTTTTCTATTAAATTCTATTTTTAAATATCAGACGCCAAATTCACCGCTTGCAATAATAATTACACTAACACTACTCATATGACTAGGTGAGTGTAGTTTACATGTTCAATTTATGTAGGTATATGAAGATTTGCTAACTTGCACCTAAGCTTTAAACTTAAATGTAGCTCGACTGTGATAACTGGGTGATTCTCAGCAAAAGGGAAAATTTAGTGTCCCTGGCCTGTCATTCAGCAAGAAGTTGAGTTTTTGAGTTCTGGTTTTAAAAATATCTTTACATTTACTCTGCTCTAGCAGAATATGTACCAAAAGTAAGGCCTACTAACTAATTCATAGCTTTTTTTGGAGCGTAAAGCACACATTTTCTGATTACCGTGGGTGTCCCTACCTCATATTCACGGATCCTCACTTGGGAAAATGACATCCTTACCATTCCTATGAAATTTTTAAGATTTTTTCCTGAAGGCTAATAAGTTTCTGCGGTGTTTAGATGAATTATACCGCTTGCAACATATGATTGACCAATCAGAAGTGACAAAGAACTTTGTCCCTGGAAATTTTTTGATTAGCGTGGGTCAATGAATAAAAGTACCCCCACTCGCCCTGATGCGGGATATGATGCGGGGAGGTTTCCTATCGTGTACTGGCAACTCAGTTCTTGAACCTTGCCCAGAAACCGGCGGGCTAACATTCATAACTTGGACATAGGAGCTCGATGAGAACTGCGTCGCAGATGCGTATTTTTATTTACGTGATTACCATGGCATCATGTTTTCCCTCCAAGGAACTAATCTATATTTTTCCAAACCCTTTTATTTTCAACCCCTTGAAGTGTAGTTAGCATCCATGTTTTAGTTTTTGCAAACCAGTATTTCCTAGGCTGTGCAGAAGACCTTGAAGTGTGATTTCTGATTACCATGTATCAATCTCTGTGATTACCATGGACAAAACACAAATCTGAGCCTCCCTTCCGTCTGCCGTCCAGGCCGTTTCGGGCAGTAGGAATTTTTTTTAAAATCTGAAATTTTGACCAAATACTCGGTTTACCATCTAGTTGAGGCAGTAAGGTTTTCAGCCCGATCGCCCTAACCCGTGGGGCGCTGTGGGGCTAAAAAGAGGCTACGGGAGGGATTTTTGAAGGTTTTCGGCTGTGAGGTCGAGTTAGGTGTCGTTTTCGAAGTATTTTTGGACGTAGAATCCATTTTTTTGGGTCCCAGAACGATCCGATTTCACCGTGGGGATCTTGGGGGCTTTCATGGGGCTACAAATGGGATTTTTTGAGGATCCTAGTAGGTCAAATGAGGTGTCGTTTTCCGAGTAATTTTGGACGCATTATCCATTTTTTGGGGTTCCACACCCATCTACAAACTTTTCAAGAAAAAACAAACACTTTCCAATAGGGAACCTAGGGTACCTATTTTAATTAAATTATTTTTATTGATATAGGTAGAATTACTTTTTGGATAATTTATATCGAAGTATAACAATTTTCCTGGATCGTTTGTGCACTGTTAACGGTAAAAGGCTATTTTTCTGGCGTTCAAAAGCAAGTTCAAGGCGCCTAGAAATAAAAAATACGATTTTTTGGGAAAAAATTAAATTTTGCCCTCTTCGTCACAAGCCCTGCCCACCCCTCTAGTTCAACAGCCCCATAGTAATAATACGTCATTAGCTAACAAGCATCTTCAATCTATGTACCTAATTGGTGAAATGTTAAAATTTAACTATTCAATTATGTTATTATTACCTTGGTTTCTGATTACCGTGGGTGGATTGTGATTACCATGGTATAAGAAATCTTAAATTTAAAATTTTCTGGGTAGATAGTGGAGTTTGATCTCAACGGAGTATTTTATAGTTATCTCCAGCTGTCAGAGAATCTCCCTGATTTTTTTCCAATTTTTCTTCCAACTTCATGATCTGGTCATTTTCAACCTTCGAAATTTGCCCTTTTGTTGAGAATCACCCAACTAAGTACTTGACTGTGATACATAAATTCTAAGATACTTACCTTTTAAACCAACAAACTTACCGTATTATGTCCCTGCAGTGTGTCTTGGTTCCTACACGTCCAATCTGACTTCGATGTAACCATCATCCGATAATTGCTCTCTGAGTTAGTAGCTGTATATCATTGAATACATTTAGATACTACATATAATGCCGCAATGTGACTGTAACTGTTGTGTTTAGGCCCTGAAGAAGGAAATATATTTTCCGAAAGCTCGGCGAAGGAGTGGAATTTTTCGTTGACCCTCACCCTGATCCTATTGACTACAATAATACTATACTGATACAATAAACATCGAAGTGTAATAATTAATCATTTTCATGTCAAAACATTGTAAATGCTAAACATTATAATACTATTAGTATTAGTATTAAAAATTATAATAGGTACTATTAGGAACTTGAGGCGCTGAATCGATTGTAATAGGAGTGCACACTGATGTTATTTCGCAAGCCTGAGGCGAGAACGACCTTTTTGGACAATCAATTGGTCCACATTGTGAACTCCACAACTAGTGAAATCAAATTTGAAAACTCCACCATCAATAATACGCCTATGCAAATTGAAAAGTTTGAAAAATGCCTCCCCTGGCTGATAAAATGATCGGCCGAGCGAAGCAAGGCCCCCCAGCCCTGTCAAAGTGCTAGTGAAATCAAATGTGAAAACTCCACCTTCAATAAAATCTGGGAGGCACAACCCGCGTAATCCCTGAAAATTTCATCAAAATCGAATCAATATTGGCTGAAATCCCCCACTCCTTCTCTTCTTTAGGGAAGGAGAGGGGGTTGAAGGAGGGGAAAACGGAAAAATCCTTGAGGGCGCTCAACCTATCTCAGAACCTACATCATTTTTGAATTTCTAGAGATTTTCAAGAATAATATATATATAAGAGTCTCAATAAATAGCTCAATAAACAGACTGTTAGCTCAATAAACAGTCGTGTAGGTTTATACTGAGGCGTTTTGTCGCGACGGTAAAAAAACGTCGGTGTCTCGCGTTTATACTGCGGCGTTTGTCGCGACGTTTTCGACCCCCTTCCCCAGGGTTTTCTGTCTGAGCTCACTTGCAGGCCTGCTCCCATCATGGACAGAAGTGTACTAATTGGAATATTGGAAGCAGAGGGATTATTACGTGATGGCAGAGGGCGACGAAGGTGGTCCGTTCACCCCTTCAACGTCAGCGCTCACCATGAAAAAAATTGTTTCTTACAATTATTAAGTCTTTTCATGGAATCAAGCTAGGTGTCGTTTTCCTATTATTTTCGGACGTGGTATCTATGATTAGGAGTTCCAAAACCATCCGATTTAAAAAAAAAGAAAAAAAGAAAAGTTTCTTATAAATATTATGAATGGCCATGGGGTCGAGCTTGGTGTCGTTTTTCAATTATTTTCGGACGTTGTATCCATCATCAAGAGGTCTAGAACCATCCGATTAAAAAAAAAATTAAATAATAATATTATTTAATATATTAAATAATAATATTATTAGTTAATTTACAAAATAAGAAACCCACATTCCTTATTAAATGTTTAAACTATCCCCTGATTGAGGGGACTCAAGGGTTAGAATAAAATACTCGTCACTTGGTCAGCGGATTGATCCCACAGAACCGGATGAGCTTCAACATTTTGGATCAATTTATCTTGGTCCATCGTGGAGTAGAGACAATACGAAGCTGACAATATGACGCTACCGCTACACAAAACGTCGCAATAACAACACTGCCATAAGGTTCAATGTGTTCGGAGGGAGGGACGTCACCCTGAACTCGCCCCCTCCCCCTCGGTTTTTTTGAAATCCGACTTCGGAATGTGATTTGGCATAGATTGAAGCCCATTTGGCTCGCGGATACCATACCCAAAAAACGACTCCTTACTGGGTATTTTTGAACCCGAAAAAACGTGGCACAAGCGCGAAAAAAAACTATTAATTCGACGAATTTTTCGGGCGAAATTCCGATTTTCGATTTGACCGACGTCTTCCTCCAGGTCTGATCTATACGGCTCGTATTTTTTCGTAATTTTTTCGACCCCCTAAACGGCCTTTGGCGCGAGTGGAGTAGTTACGGTCGCTTTACGCGTGATGTGAAGTGACGACACACAGACGAAAAAGATGTAAAATTAAAATTAAATATGTACCTAATCCTTTTAAAAAAATGTAAAAATACGGACATCATCATGTCCACTCACCGGTCAATTGAAAAAAAAATAATAATAATAATAAATAAATAAACTGCACCGAAATTGACAAGCCGTGTACCTTGCAGAGCTGCCGACAGACATACAGACAAACAAGAACCATCCTCCTTTTATTAGGTAGAGATAGAGATTCACCAAAAACCCAGGCAGTAGGTATACAGGGTTGCTCATTTCTGTCGAATGGGAGACATCCTCCCTAACGAAGTGAATGACAAGAGTTGTTTCTTGTAGTAAATTTAGTGTGATTTCTTGTTGAATACATGTTTTTATTGATATCATGCTAATCTTTGGGTTTCAGGGGGTGGAAGTGGGAGTTTTCGGCCTTTTCGCAGAAAACCCGCGGGTTTTCAAAATGCTGTATCTCCAAGACCACTGGTTCAATCATCAATAATTGATGAAAATCAGTGATAACAATTATCACTGCTTTTCGAAGGATATTTCTAGGCTGGTCTGTCAAAAGTTGATATGTCAAATTTTGGCAATTTTTCAGCAGAGCCGTTGGAAAATTTTCCAGGCCTACGGAAGCACATTACAAATGAAGTAAGTGCTTATTCCTAGTTTTAAAAATTTGTCCTTGTTCAACAACTAGTCTTCTTGTGACAGAATTCGTTTCGATGGCCTAATTTAATAATTTTTCAAGTTTTTTCAAAAACAATTAACATATTGTTTGACATATCATTATTTGGCAGACCATAGATGTGGGGTTGATCAAACCATTGAATAGAACGGGACATATCATGGTTTGGCTGATCAAAACTTTCCTGTTGGAAGGGTGGCGATACTGGATAGGTAAGTTCTTCTTAACTTTTGCCAGACTGTGCTACCCCTCTTTTTGGACTTACCTCATAATGCTAGTCATTGTTTTTAGTATTTCCCAACGTTTCTACCATATCATGTTTTGCCAGACCAAAGAGCTTGCTAGAATCGACTTATACAGCAAAAAATCAGAAAATCAAAAAAAAACTGACATATCAACTTTTGACAGACCAGCCTAGATTTTGTCTACCTTAATTTTTGTGCAGTGGTCATCTTCGAAAAACGCTTTGTTTCAGGTACATAAGCGAAAAACTGAAAAAAAGCGCCACAATTTCGAGGTTTTTTTTCCATTTTTGATGTTAAAAGCCGACCTCGGAGGAGGCAGCAAACTTCATATTCGGACGTTGAGAAAAAACTTCACTAATTTTGTTACGGGAAAACCACCATTTGACTGGACTAACCTAATGTTGAATATTATTCCAAAAAAACTTTTGAGAAGTGATCATGGTAGTATTGTAAGTAGTATTTCGAACGCTGAATCGAATGAGACAAACCGCAGATCAGTGCAGTAGCCTAGGAGGTAGAGCGTTTTGAGTGAAAAAATATTGCTCAAAAAATAATCATTATTTTCCGAGCAGAAAAATAAAACTCAAAAAATAATCATTATTTTCTGATTGAAAAGTAAGTCAAATTTTGATTTTGAGCGATTCCCAAAGATAAAACTCACTCAATTTCAACCCCTGATAGTAATCCTTTGTGAAGGTAACATTTGCAGCGTTTTTGTCGTTACCTACCAACATCATCTACGTCAGTTTTCGCTGTATTCGATTTTTTGCTTGTCTTGGTCGTTGTAGGGGTTGAAGGGGGTTGAAGGGGGTTGAGGATCGAAGGGTTGTTAAGGAAACCCTGCCGTCTGAAGGCCCTACCGAGGACTTATGGTAGAGGATGATGGGGGGGGGGGGGGGGGGGTAGAAGGTTACGTGTGTGTGCGAGTGCTGGTGTGCATTATACATCTGTGTGTGTGGGGGGGGGGGGCTCTCAGGCGGTCCAGCCAGCATCCCGGCACAGCTCCAGGTTTTTCGCCCCCCCACTCTGTTTCGGGAGAGCTGAGGCCGTTGGGGGTCAAGGTCTGAACCTCGGAAGGGCTGGGGAGGGAAACGGGGAGGTCTGGCTGGTGCCATCGTAGCCGGGCGGTCTCTCGTACTACGCCACACCCGGGACCCCGGGAGACCTGGACTGGAACAGGGGGAGGAGCCACGATCAGTACTACCACCAGGATGGACGGCTGTTGATGAGGAGGGGGGGGGGGGGTTTCAGCCAGTGCCGTATCATCAGCGCAGCAGGGAGTAAATTATAGTACGCACAACCCCTCCAGCACCTGGTGAACAAGCGCGGTCTCTTCCCCCTTTGTCGTCCTAGAGGTCATGTGTTTACTATCTGTTCCAAACTAGCTACAACAGGCCAGAAATTCCGTGTCAAGTTATAACTTTTAGATTATTATTCTTGGAATAATACACCTATGTAATCGCGACGGAGGTCGACGACTCGGATCGGCCTCAAAATTTGACGTTATCCGTTTCAAGAGGTCAACATTCTAAATCCGAAATGTCCGCCCGCCGTCCGGGCCGTTTTGGGCGGTAGGAATTTTTTTTTAATCTGAAATTTTGACAAAATATTCGGTTTACCATCTAGTGCCCGCAAGGTTTTCAGCCCGATCGCACATACTCGTGGGGCGCTATGGGGCTATAATGGGGCTACGGGAGGTTTTTTTAAGGCTTTTAGCTATGGGATCGAGTTAGGTGTCGTTTTCGAAATATTTTTGGACGTAGAATCCATTTTTTGGGGTCCCGGAACGATCCGATTTCACTGGGGGTAAAAATGTGATTTTGAAGGATGTTAAATATTTTTCGAGTAAAAAATAAATAATTTTTGAAAAAAAAATCCAAAAAAAAAAATTTTTTTGAGATAAAAATCTAAACTTTTTTTTTTAATTTTTTCAATGACAGAATTAAATTTCTGCACAAGTAACGTATATCAATGAATATTAAACCCTTGTGTAAAATTTGCAGCGTTTTTTAAATGGGTTTTGGCTATGGGATCGAGTTAGGTGTCGTTTTCGAAGTTTTTTAGGACGTACAATCCATTTTTGGGGGTCCACGATCCGATTTCACTGTTGCGATCTTTCATGGGGCTACAAATGGGATTTTTTAAGGATCCCAGGAGGTCAAATATTTTTCGAGTAAAAAACAAAAAAATTTTGAAAAGAAGAATTTAAAAAAAAAATTTTTAAGAAAGAAAAGAGATGGTCACTAATTCTGCATTTTCAAGCTTGATTTTCAAGTTTGAAACATCGGGAAAGTTGCAAATTTACGTACCTGTGTACACATAAGGTGTAAATCATGAAATTTTACATCAGTTGATGATTCTAGTTTTCATATTAGCAGGTTGTAAAATGTAAAACGCTGCAAATTTGTTTCTAGGGTTTATTATTCTTTGATATAGGTTACTTGTGCAGACATTTAATTCTGTTTCGATGAAAAAAATTTTAGAAACCAAACTTTTTTTAATTTTTTTTTTTCAAATTTTTTTCGTTTTTTACTTGAAAAATATTTGACCTCCTGGGATCCTTCAAAAATCCAATTCGTAGCCCCTTGAAAGCTCTATAGATCGCAAGAGTGGAATCAGATCGTTCCGGGGCTCAAAAAAATGGATTCTACGTTCAAAAATACTTCGAAAACGACACCTAACTCGATCCCATAGCCAAAAGCCTTCAAAAAACCCCTCCGGTAGCCCCATAGCGCCCCACGGGTTTGAGCGATCGGGCTGAAAACCTTGCGAGTACGTTATTTTCAAAATTTCAAGATTTCTAAAAAAAAAAAAAAAATCAAAAATTTTCAATTTTTCTGATTTTCAATTTTTCAATTTCTTCAATTTTTTCAACTCTTTCAATTTCATTCATTTCTTTCAATTTCATTCAATTTAATTCGATTCATTTCAATTTATCCAATTCATTCGATTCATTTCAATTTCATTCAATTCATTCATTTCAATTTTATTAAATTTTATTCAATTCATTCAAGTTTATTCAATTCCATTCAATTCATTGAGTTTTCATTCAATTTTTCAATTTTTGGTTTATTATTCTTGGAATAATACACCTATGTTTTCGCGACGGGGGTCGACGACTCCGATCGGGCTCAAAATTTGACATTATCCGTTTCAAGTGGTCTACATTCTAAATCCGAAATGTCCGTCCGCCGTACGCCGTACGCCGTCCGCCGTACGCCGTCCGCCGTCCAGGCCGTTTTGGGCAGTAGGAATTTTTTTAAAATCTGAAATTTTGACAAAATACTCGGTTTACCATCTAGTTGTGCCCGCAAGGTTTTCAGCCCGATCGCCCAAACCCGTGGGGCGCTCTGGGGCTAAAATGGGGCTACAGAAGGTGGTTTTTGAAGGCTTTTGGCTATGGGATCGAGTCAGGTGTGGTTTTCGAAGTATTTTTGGACGTAGAATCCATTTTTTGGGGTCCCGGAACGATCCGATTTCACTGTGGCGATCTATAGGGCTTTCATGGAGCTAAAAATGGGATTTTTGAAGGATCCCAAGAAGTTAAATATCTTTCGAGTAAAAATTAAAGAATTTTTGAAAAAACACATTTTTGAAAAAAAAAAAAATCGCCTCAAAAAATTTCTTTTGAAATATAAAAATCCAAAAAATATTTTTTTTTAATTTTTTATTGACAGAATTAAATATCTGTACAAGTAACCTATATCAAAGAATAATAAACCCTTGTGTAAAATTTGCAGCGTTTTTTTTTAAGGCTTTTAGCTATGGGATCGAGTTAGGTGTCGTTTTCGAAGTATTTTTGGACGTAGAATCCATTTTATGGGGTCCCGGAACGATCCGATTTCACTGTGGCGATCTACAGGGCTTTCATGGGGCTAAAAATGGGATTTTTGAAGGGTCCCAGGATGTTAAATATTTTTCGAGTAAAAAATACAGAATTTAAAAAAAAAACACTTTTGAACAAAAAAATCCACAAAAAAATTTTTTTGAGATAAAAATCCAAAAAAAATATTTTTTTAATTTTTTCATTGACAGAATTAAATTTCTGCACAAGTAACGTATATCAAAGAATAATAAACCCTTGTGTAAAATTTGCAGCGTTTTTTAATTTTTATTATTTTAGATTTTCATAAATTTTCAAAATTTCAGATTTCTAAAAAAATTCCTACTGCCCAAAACGGCCCGGACGGCGGACGGACATTTCGGTTTTGGAATCTTGACTTCTTGAAATGGATAATGTCAAATTTTGACGCCGATCGGAGTCGTCGACCCCCGTCGCGAAAACAGGTGTATTATTCCAAGAATAATAATCCAAAAGACACCGGGGGTGATTTAACTAGATAAGTTATACGGCAGTACGTATTAAATTTTGCAGTTGAACTCCCTCTTGGTTGAACCTCGAGACGCCACTGGTGCCTGGAAACAGGGCTCCGTACAGCTGGTTGAGCAAAGTGTCGATCCTTCGCATCGCGGTTCGTTTTAGTACAGGAAAAATTGTTGTTGGCAGAGCAATCTCGCGGGAATGAGCAGCCCATTAATGTTAAGCCCTTCGGCTCCCTCAAGTTGTCCGAACCTGCCCACGATAACCCCTCTACTCATCCGCACTGTCTACAACACCCCACCAAGGTCCCTGTCTACCCTGCCTACCCTTCGTGGCCGGCTATCTACGAGTTACTATTATCAGTAATGGGAAGGGCCAACTCCCTGAGGTCATCTTCATTCCCAATCTCACCTTATGAAGCAACCCAACCCCGGATTTGTCCGCAGCTAAACAGAATTTTGCCGAGCTCTCTTCACGCTAGGTATCTTAACTTCAAAGTGCAATATAGTGGCGTACTAGCACTCTGACATAAGGCAGAAGGCCTCGCTTCGCTCGGCCAACCACTTTCTCGGGCAGAGGGGGCTCGCTCGCCCAAGTGACAGACCGCTCAGTGCGCTAAATTTAACGGGCGTAAAATTTACCAGTCAATAGAGAGAAAAATTGTCTTCCCACACACCAGAATATATCCGAAATTAGTGTGGAATGAACCCCCCAAAGTTTCCCCGCCTCTCCACCTTTCCAACGTCCCTGGCACCCTCCCAAGACGCGCTAGTGCGCACTGGTTCTCTTCAAATCGTTCCAATTCAACTCGCCGTCTAAATTCGCCGATTGTTGAAATTCGTTCATGAAAATCGGGTATTTCGTATTAAAATTCGGATCTCTAAGTAGGATACAGAGGAAACGCCGACTCAATCGGACAGTGAAGAACGAATATAAGGATAATTGTGCGGATTTGCGCTCATCGAAAATTGGGCTCAATGCGCTTATCAGACGTAAAATTGGCTAAGGAATCAAAATTCGCGAAAAACATTTAGGGGCTCCCATTTAAAATAAGAAAGTTGGGCGCAAATTTGCATAGTTCGAGAGAGTTGTGGGGAAATGAAAGACTCCCAGGGTTGGCTAACTTGCCCTACATCGTCTCCATGATGTAAAATATCGTTTAACAAATTTAAGCATCAACTGTTTAAAACAATCAGTTTAAAAATCCGAAGGTTGCTTTGTTTAAAAAATATATATATAAGGTGGCGGAAGTGCGAGGTATGGCTTGTTAAGTTCGACTTCAACAAAACCTCACAAATGTGCCAATAAAAATTTTATTTTTATAATACAATTTTATTTTATTTAATAATCCCAGATGCCTCTGAATCCCTTGTTTTTCCCGATTCATTTTCCGTAGCCTTAAATTTGAGAGGATTATGACCGAAATAGCTGGATATGTCCAACTTACGCAACTTATGCACTTGTCCTTAAAAATAATTCTTGAAGTGGAGTAAGTGCGTATCTGCTTCAATCTTTGAAACGCGCAAAAAGGAAGTCTCTCAATGATCCTTCGGTGATTTGAAAATTTAAAATCAGACCAAAAACTCGCTGAGTAATCAATTTAATAAAATTTATCTGTATTTAATACAGATCATCAAGTCAGTACCTGAAAAATGGGCGCAACACCAATTATTGGTATATTATATACTTCAGTAAATCCGTTCTAAACATTAATATGTTGAATTCAGTCTTTACAATGTAATGTCATGAGGTATCAATCGCAAAATCGATTATCATCGCGCTCATGCCCCTTCTTGAAAATCAATGGGGTAAGTGCATCGTGGGGTCCAACTCATTGATGGAAAGAGATAATACTGAATATCATTTATAGGAGTGAATAAACCAGCAAGTTAACTGAACTTATGATCAAAGTTTAAAACCTGAACATACTCACCGATTTGAAGGATGGAACACGATAATAACAAAGCACTGAACATAGCAGCTGAGTGAAATGGCACAATAATTGTAATATTATAATTATTATAATATTCCTATAGGAATGGAAAATGTAATGCACCCGATTTTCGGGTTAAATCATCCTGTACCAAGTTGTTAAAAGTCAAAAAGGGAAAAATGCATCAGTTTTGTGACAAAAAGTCTTTCACCTAGTTTATAATCATCTTAAGTTGTTCTGGCCGATTCAAAAACCGGTTCCGGTTTCCAATCAAAGACACCAGAGTGCAGGTCGATTTTCAAATTATTTCTTGATTTTCTTGGTGTTTGGCACTAGTGACACTGGAGTAACGCGAAAATGGCCGTGTTCGCTTTGTTGTGAATGTGATTGTGCGTATTGACTCGACTTATTCGTGATGTAAATTAACTTATTCGGTGACCGATTCTTCAGTTTTTAGTTTTTCAATGGTGGCCAACTCGTCGACCAATAAGAGCTGACTTCGGGTTTCCGCCAAAATTCAAATTGCTATTTTTTCCATAAATTTTATAAATTCGTACGAACTTGCAGTTTGTGTTTTAACCCCATTTTCAGAATTATTTGGACGCCTTCTATCGATAAAAACGCTGCAAATTTTACTTTAGGGTTTATTATTCTTTGATATAGGTTACTTGTGCATAAATTTATTTCTGTTAATGAGAAAAGTTTTAGAAAAAACATTTTTTTAGAATTTTTTTTAATTTTTGTTTTTACTTACCTACATGAAAAATATTTGACCTCCTGGGATCCTTCAAAAATCCCATTTTTAGCCTCATTAAAAGCCCAACATTTTTTTAGAATTTTTTTTTCACACTTTAAAAAAAATTTTTTTTTTAATTTTTGTTTTTACTTACATAAAAATATTTGACCTCCTGGGATCCTTCAAAAATCCCATTTTTAGCCTCATTTTTTTTTGCCCTATAGATCGCAAGAGCGAAATCAGATCGTTGCGGTGACCCAAAAAATGGATTCTACGTCCATAAATACATCGAAAACGACACCTAACTTGATCCCATAGCCAAAAGCCTTTAAAAAAAATCTCCCGTAGCCCCATTTTAGCCCCATAACGCCCCACGGGTTTGGGAGATCGAGCTGAAAACCTTGCGGGCACAACTAGATGGTAAACCGAGTATTTTGCCAAAATTTCAGATTTAGAAAAAAAAAAAAATCCCACTGCTCAAAACGGTCCAGACGGCGGACGGACGTTTTGGTTTTGGGAACGTGGACCTCTTGAAACGTATAATGTCAAATTTTGAGACCGATCGGAGTCGTCGACCTTTGGGTGAAATTTGAAGTTTTTTTGTTGTTGTTTTAGATTGACTGACAGGCCTTAGATTAATGATCACGTCCTGTTAATCGGATCACGTTGAATTGTAGCACATCGTCAAATTTAGCGAAAGGCTGCGGCAAAAAGATTCGCGTATCTAAATTCAGTCCGGGTAATTTCATAATCTAGCGGCGCTGATCCTTCGCTAATCCCCCCCCCCCCCCCCCCCTCTCAACCTAACTCCCAATTCTCCATTCCTCATCCCCCCACCCCCTCCCACAACGCCCACAGACAGGCGGTAAAAAGGGCCGGTTCTAATGAAATTCTTCCTACGCCTCTCCAAACCGTTTCTCACCCCCTTCGCCAACCCACTAGAGAAACCCTCACGTAACATCCTTCTAACTCCCTGTTTAGGTTATGCCGGTCACGTACACCTCCCCCCTCCACCCACTCCTCACCCACACGTCCATCCAAAAGGGGTTAACTTTGATCGGGTGGACGGGGGGGTTGACGGAGGGGTAGTGCCAGACCGCCTTTCGCGTTTTCCAATCTTTTTTCTTTTCGCCATACTTTCCTCCTGGGGGGGGGGTCGTTTTTAGTGAATCTACTTAAGTCCGAATCGGTTCGATCAATCGCCAAAAGGGATCGAAACAGCTCAACGCAAAAGGTGAATTCATTTTGGGGGAATTTTGGAGCTGGACGATACTTTGTGTTAACATTCCTAACGATAACACTGGCCAAAAAATTAAAAGCTGCAAATTTTACACAAGGGTTTATTATTATTTGATATAATATACCCAACCTACATAATATTATTATGTAGGTTGTGCAAAAATTAATTACCAAACACACTAGTAGTCGACACCTTAAGGAAATTTTGACAGGTCTTTGTCTCTCCCACCCTCAAAATCGAGTTTTCCCACTTTTTCACTTTTTCTAGGTTCACAAAAAATCCCTTCTCTATACGATGCAATAGTAAATTTTATCAAAATATGTGCTTAAATTGGAGAAAAATGAGTTTTTCGAAAGAGTGATTCTGCACCAGTAGTCGACATAGGGAAAGAAGATTGTTTCAGTAGTCGACAGGGGGTTTTGCAATTAGTGGTCGACATAGGTAGGGAAGGGCGGCTACCTTCAACCACTTTTTGCTTATTCTGATATTTCTGTTCTGCATTAGCGAAATTTGAATTGGTTTTCCCTTCTACAATCAGTTTAACTATTGCCCTGAACGATTAAATAGTAAAATCCTTATAAAAACAGAGGCAAATACCCGTATTTTATGTCCATAAAAAAATTGTTTTTTGGTTGAAGCTATCCCACCAGTGGGGTAGCTTCAACCATGATGTGGGGTACCTTCAACCACTTTCATAGGGTAGGTAGGTGAACGAGTACACCCATTAAAACGCATGAATATCTTTATATTAAATATATTATATCTAATATTTCATCAAATTTTGATAAAATATTAAATCAGCCTTGGTAAAATGAGGTCATTTCTTCTCTAGTAGGTATTAATAAAGTTGCTTTTTTGCATCACAATAATGAAACAAAATACTTCAGCTTCAAAAATAAACTCAATGGGCTCCTTGAAAAGGTCATAAAAGGTTCATAATTTTCAACAACGTATTCGGATTCAGCACCCTATAAAACCCCCCTACATAAATTTTTGGTTCGAAAATCTGTATAATTACGTGCAGAACTGTTTTATAAATGTCGGAGATTTTGAAATGAAAGCGGAGGGCATGTGACGTCACCAAGTAGTTGGGCATAGAGCAACCAGAGCGCTGAATAATAAATCTGAACGGAATTTGAATAAAAACACTCGACCCGGGTCGATTTTGAATGACCTTCTTTGATGATAACTCGATGCTCGATTTTGAATGACCTTCTCTGATGATTGCCCCGATTTTTGAATTTCCGGGTCGTCTTTTCACATAGCATAGTTGGCTAACTTGCATAGATGCGAGAGAGAGGGAGATCAAAAAATGATCCAGCAGCCGACATCATGACATGATACATTGTACCCCCTCCAGGCCTCGGAATTCAAATATTATATTTTTCCAAAGGCCCTATAAATAATAGAGACGCGTTTTCTGCAATGTTGACTCATTTTCGAAACTATTGAAGCATGAGCATTCCAGGAATTTTTTTTAAAATCATTCAAGGAGCTCATTGTATAATTTATTTCTCTCTTTTTTCTAAAACTAAATATCCCACTCTTTTGAAAACATTCTTCATTACTTCTGTGCATTCTCTCTTCTATTGCATGACGGCTTTGACTAATAACTAGTTTCATCACAAAGAACAATAGGAATTCAGAATAACTAAGCAATTTTGAAAGGTACCCAATAGATGGGGTAGATTCAACCACTCAAAAAAGTGGTTGAAGGTACCCCACTTCGTTCTGGTTGAATCTACCCCACCCTCACTTTTTGAACTAAGTGTGACTTGACCTTCAAAGAGAGCATGCAATCAGAAAAACTCAAGTTGTTCCTAAAACTAGAGTAAATTATGAATCTAATGATGCAGAATTCATTCCGAAATACATATCCTGACATGTACAACAGAGCAACAAAAATTATGATTTTACAAACCTTGCATCGCTAGAAAACACGTTTTAAACTGCAGCAAGCCACACAAATAAGCTGAAACCTCCAAAATACGGTTACAATGTCTTCTTCACTTCTTCTTCCTTTCGAAATTTTCTCAGCCCTAAAAACGTTCATCATGGCGGACAAATCGTCAGTGGTTGAAGGTACCCCATGGTTGAAGGTAGCCGCCCTTCCCCTACGTGCATTGGTAATCGACAGGTCACAAAAACCGCCATATATTTTTACTTTTTTGTTTGGTTGTTGGTTTTCGGCCATTTTCACCCAGAAAGAAGCGTCTGGACGAAAAATTCATTCTAATAGAATAATAGAATTCATTCTAATAGTAGGTATGCTTTTTTTAAAGAGGACAAAATTCTGCGTCGAAAGAGCACCCTATCGATCCAATCCGGTTAAGCCGTCTGGCTGAAACCGATCGTCAAATAAGTGCAATGTTTTCCAAAAAGGGGAAAAACTGAATTTTGAGCCACTTTTAACGCTCCAACAGTCACAAATCATCTAGTTGATATACTAAAGGTAACTACTTAGTAATATTATTGAAATTATGTGGCTTGAAACAATGAGAAACCACCCTGTCGACTACTGAAAATGAGCGTTTTTTTGTACCCGTAGTCGACATAGCCGGAAAACGGTCAACAATCGTTAAAATGGCAAATATTTTGGATCAACGTAAACTAGAAACACTAGGGAACACAGAAATTCAGGAAAGTACAAATATATCAAGTGATATGTGAAAATTGCATAGGTACAAACGCAATGGGTTCTTAGCACAGAGTAACAGAGAGCAACACTGTTGCTGCAACAGAGAGCCTTCCAGCTCACCTCAGAAACGGTGGCCATGACAACTGCTAAATCTTTCCCCTTTTTCGGTTTTTCCCTCTCGTTTCCATGGCAACTTCCCATCGAACATTCAGAAGACATTGAAGGATCAAGAGCGCCACCCAGGAATGCAAATCTGTGTCCTTGAGCTTTTCTCATTTTTCGAAGGGGGTGTCGACTACACTGAGAAAAAAAAATCCCTTAAATTGGTTGTAGGAGTGTTATTAGTGGTTGTAGAAGTGTGATTAGTGGGAGAAAAATCTACTTCCAAATGCAAGAAAGTACGAACAATCGCATATACTGCGACTAATTGCAATATTCCTACAACCATTTTGATGATTTTCCCCTACCAATCGCTAAATTACCTACCAATCACAAAATATATTCCTGCGACCAATCACATGCGGCCAAATCTACGACTAATCACATCTATTTCTACTGCCAGTGTTAGGATTCACCTACCAATCACTTACTTTCTACACCCAATCACTTGCACAACTCATTAATTCTCCGCCCAGTATTATTGTTCTACTACCAATCACATCTTAGAATGCTGGGGTGGCAGAAGAAAAACCGACCACTCACAAAACTCTACTACCTTTTCACATGACCTATTTTCACACACCATTCGCTACTGAAGCTACAACCAATTTTCATATTTCACTCACTGAAATTTCTCCGACCATTCTCATTAGCGATTGGCTGTACAAATTCAAGGCGGTGGTAGAAAAAAACCGACCATATTCATTAGGAACCAGTGATAGAAAAATTCATCGACCAACTGCAATAAGGATTGGTTGTAGAAAAAACACCAACCAACCGCTCAAGCGTTTAGTTGTACAAACCTGAGTTTCACACACCAGTTGCATACTCGTGTTTAGCAAATGGTGGGAGAATAATGAGATTGATCGTGGAAACTGGTTTCACCGACCAATCACCTGCAGTTATCCAACCACTAACATATTGGTCTGCCCCCCACTTTCAACTTGAGATTTCTCCTCCAAAACTTTACTAGTTTTAGCGCAACCTTTTCCCTCAAAAATGGAGAGATGCGCTCATCTCATGTTTTTTTTTTTTTTTTTTTGTGTGTGTTTTTTTGTGTATCACAGCATCACGCCCGAACGGCTCAACAGATTTTCATGAGGGTGGTCTATTGTGATCAGCGAGTTCTGGGGGTGGTTATAGGCTATGAAAATCACCTCCGTCGTCGACGATTCGTCCGATCCCGACGACATAGTTTGGTCGTTAGATACCTAGTGTGTCAAGTTACGAATTCTTAGTTACGGTTTTGGTTTCGTAGTAACAGAAAGGTTGCGCTCTTCTATTCAATTCCATTGATAACTTGTTTTAAATATAATCACTTAATAACTTTCTTTTTTTCAACTTTGGTCCAGCTAGATTGGCGAAAAAAAGGGAATGGCCGTAAATCGGAGGTAAAACCTTGGAAAGTTCACCCCTTCTACATCTGTCCATTTTCCATTCCTCGCTGTTCCTGCCAGCCAAAAGAACAAACTTTGACCGTCTACCCTGTTAACAGTGTGCGGCATAGGAGCCCCCCCAGGCACAAAGCTTGACTTGTTTGGTATTGTTGGGCACGACTTCCACATACGTAAATACCGCTGAGGGAGGAGGAGGATGGAAGGAAAGTTTCGGTTTGATAAATATCGAGCTAGTCGGAACGTCAAAGGTCAACCAGGTTTCCCATGCCACAAGTCACTAGCACGAAAACGGTTTCACCTTAATCAGATAAACTCAAAGTATAGACCTACCTACATCTTCCTCGCTGATTTTAACGTTTGGTTTATTATTCTTGGAATCGCGACGGAGGTCGACCACTCGGATCAGCATCAAAATTTGACGTTATCTATTTTATTTCAAGAGGTCTACATTCTAAAACGCTGCTAGTTTTACACGAGGGTATATTATTCTTTGAAATAGGTTACTTCTGCAGAAATTTAATTCTGTCAATGAAAAACATTTTTGAATTAAAAAAAAATTTCTAGATTATTTTTCAAAAACAATTTTTTTCCCCCAATTTTTTTTGTTTGTTTTTTTACTTGAAAAATATTTGACCTCCTGGGATCCTTCAAAAATCCCATGGGCTATGGGTTTCCAGAGCTGTCTAAGGCTTGAAGAGCTGATCCCAAGGTAGCGGAGGGTTTCCAAGACTTGCCACGATGGTCCCATGCTTTCCAGGTAGGTATGCCCAAGTCTCGCAAAGCTGGTGCCTCTGAACATACTGGCAGCAATTTTGTGCTCGATTGTCATGTTTCCAAAAAACAGGGGAATGGATCGCACTGCCTGGAGTCCACCTCTGCTTTAACTTTGTCTGAAACAGGATTCGATCGCAATGTTCCGAAGAAATCACTTACTGGCGGACTCAAACACTCTTTACATTAAATTTTAATTCTAGGGTAAATAATTATTATTAGGAGACGATTTTTACGTCGGCCTCAAAAATCAAATTGTGCCACTTGGAGAATCCCTGCCACACATAATCAGATGCTGGGAAGTCAGATGGAGTGGTGTGGGAAGGGGAAAGTGCGAATGGTGGAGGGGAAGAAAAACAGGGCCCTTTACCTCCTGAGTAGAATCCCCTTTCCCGTGTAATTTGCCTGGGCTTCCTCTTTCGATCGTCCAACCCTCCTCTACAACAAAACCGACAGGCGGAGGACGGGCTTCCCTTTTGTCCCCTGATTAGACGGCAAACGGTAATTAGCGTCCAGAGGTACGAAACCCTCCTTGGCGAAGGGCGTCGACCAACAGGTTAGCATTATCATGTTGTCCGGAGGGGTTGCACAGATAACTGGGCTAGAATGTCAAGGTCCCCCACTCTCGGCGCCCTAGCAACAGTGCCGAGTACTCAAGCCAGTGAGTGACCTTCCAACATCGATTTCGATACCCCGGTAGCCCCTCCCGCCTCCGAGCAGCCCCCAGAAGCTTCCCCGAACCTTATCCATGGAGTTGAGTCGGTGGATAGCGTTGAAAAAGCTCAGAACTGAAAGTTCAGCGTTGAAAGTTCAGAACTCATCGACTGCACGGTCAGGTTCAGTTTTCGTGCTGAATCCGCGTCCATTGCTGTCCAATATGCCCATTCAAGATTCTCCTGCGTACTAGTGCTGAGTCGTGAACTGAGCCCTTAGCCCACCGAGCTCTGGAATCCCAAGAGCACATTCGGGGCCGCAAGTCCATCCACGACTTTGAGGTCCATCACTAGTCGCCGCCTTCCGCCCCCCACCACACGACTGCCGGTACTCCCCAGTGTACTCCCTGGAGTACTACTGTGTACCATCAGCCGGCAAATAATAAGATGGAGGTGGTTAGAGTGTTTGACTGTTTGACGGCTAAGAACCCGCATAGCACAACTCAATATTCCGAACTTTTCAGGAGAGGGAAAAAACTGATTCCCTGACTACTCGCAACGAAAAATTTAATTTTTAAGTATTTTCTTTTGAAGACCACAGGGGAAGAACAAACCATGTCCCATTTTGGTAATTTTTCAGGAACGCATTTCTTCTGGCAAAAACCCAATATTAGTTCAAATTTGGTCGATAATTTTTTTTTCTGGAAATGTAATTCGAATCTCAGCGTACTGCTGAATGCAGTGGTGTAGTCAAAAGTAGTGAAAAATGTATTTTTAAACTCTGTATCGCTATGCAAAGTATCAAGGGTCCATCTGTACAGGGGAAGGACGCACCATGTGCATTGCGGGTTTCAATAATAGTATCCTGCCATCAGATTTCTCTCTTCATCAGGCATTCACGGTTTTTTGGCCTGGATTTGGCGGTAGGTATTTTCAAAATTTCACTCACAGAAGTTTTACTAATAATAATTTAATGAAATAAAATTCAAAAAATTCATTTTAGGATGGTACCTATTTCAAAAAATAAATCAAGGACATTTCACTCACAATGAAGTTCTACTAATGATAATTCAATGCAACAAAATTCCAAAAAATTCAGTTTAGGTAGGTACCTACCTAAAAATACATTTTATGTGTTTCAAAAAAAAAAAAAAAAAAAAAGTTAAGGACAATATAACAAAATTCCAAAAAATTCATTTTAGGTAATGTATTTCAAAAAAAAAAAAAAAAGTTAAGGGGAGTAGCAATAGCATCAAGGGGAAATTTTTTTCGACTCAAGCCAAGTAGGCCAGTCATATTAGACATTCCAACCTACATTAATTGTGGTAAACTTAATTTTTTTTATATGTTGTTACGGCTCACCTAGATAGTATAAATCCAGATTTGCAACCCTCAAAAAGTTCGGCGTCAGGAGATACTGGCGAAAAACCACGAAATGTTTGCTCTATTTTCAGTTTTTCGCCCAAAAAGCACCGAAGAAAGCTTCTGACGAAGATCTGTACCCTGATCACTTTTAAAGTACATAACATTTCCTACAATTTGAGTGGTACTGGAGCTCTGTAGCTTTAGCAGTTCCCCAGATGCAGCCCCTAAAAGACGAGCTATTTTTACCAAAAAGTGAAAATTTTAACTTTTGGTCTATTTCGGAGCGATTTATTGGCCAAAGTACTAATCCTACGAAAAACACATCGAAAATAAAGTGTAGTACATATTATTACCTTCATTTTAAGACGTGAGTGATGCCCGTAGGTATGATAGTTTGCTCAAAAATGACCAAAACCCAAAATAAGTCAAAATAGTGTTTAGGGAGACGTTGCAATGAATGACTCTCATTCAATGCGAAATGTTTGGGCCCTCGTTTAAACTATTATAACAACGTGTTAGTGGTAATTAGTTCAGGTACGTGTCAGGTATCACGTGTGGGAGGGGGTACAAATGTACATCCCCCCCCCCCCCCTCCAATAACATTTGAACCCTATCCTATTTCCTCTCTTTTCCTACTCTGATTCCTTTCGTCTCGGTATGTACAATTTTACGGAAAAATGCATGTTTTAGCTTCTGAACATTCATTTGTACGTACGAAACGAATTTAAAACCAAGTAAGAAACGCCCAATCTGACATCGCGCGAAGAGCGGAAGCACGTTTTTCAGAACGTTTTCGGTTGTAGCTCAGAAACTATTGGTCCGATTCCAAATTTCTTTTTTTCTCGTGAAAGCCGATTAAATTCCCCATCGCAGTTATTCTGTGTGAAGTTTTAATTTGAGCTTTGATAAGGGAGGGGCGGGCACGGCAAAAAAAAAAAAAAGTGGCAAACTGTGAATAACACATGATTCTTTTTGCACATTTCTGCCTATAACTCGGGAACGTTTTGTCCGATCTTACTTTTCTTTTTTAGCGCAACCTTTTTCCAAAAAATGGAAAGGTGCGCTCACCTCCTCGACATGTATGTTTTTTTTGTTTTTTTTTTTTTGTTTGTTGTTGCCGCCCGAGCGGCTCAACAGATTTTCATGAGGGTGGTCTCATTGTGATCAGCGAGTTCGTGGGGTGGTTACAGGCTACCTTGATTTTTCCTCCCTCATCCCTTTCATCGGTTTTCGGGAGGTACTTCACGACGAAAGTTGTTTATCTCTGATGTGTAACTAAGGAGGCCTCAATAGGGGGACGAAAGTTTTTGTCCGATTTCGTTGGTACAAGGGTCTATGGAATGAGCTTTTTAGGCTGATTCCAACGACTCCAAAACGATTTTTGCAGCCTGAGCCGTTCGTTACCTCTGATCGGCATAAGGTTTTCTTAAGCATCGGTCGTTAGGGTGCAGTTGTTTACATAATTATATCTAATTAAGAAACGCCTCATATCCGTCGTTAGGGTGCAGTTGTTTACGTAATGAGCATCACGTGGATATTTTTGATGTGTTGTGTGGCATAGTTTGGTCACTAGATACCTACTGTTTCTTAGTTAAATATATCGTAATAACAAAAGGTTGCGCTCATCTATTCAATTCAATTGATGGCTTGTTTAATCACAAAGCTGATTAAATTTTATATAAGTAACGGCACATTGCACGTCTATTGAAACAACGAAAGTGACATTAGTATTCGTCGGAAAGTGTGGAAACAAGAAGTATGACCATCTACGATCACGTTTTTCAGAAAAATTTCTTCTTTCCCTCCCAAAATCAAAATTTCACACGGAATAACTGCGTTTCTTACTTGGTTTTAAATTCGTTTCGTACGTACAAATGAATGTTCAGAAGCTAAAACATGCATTTTTCCGTAAAATTGTACATACCGAGACGAAAGGAATCAGAGTAGGAAAAGAGAGGAAATGGGATAGGGTTCAAATGTTATTGGAGGGGGGAGGGGGGGGATGTACATTTGTACCCCCTCCCACACGTGATACCTGACACGTACCTGAACTAATTACCACTAACACGTTGTTATAATAGTTTAAACGAGGGCCCAAACATTTCGCATTGAATGAGAGTCATTCATTGCAACGTCTCCCTAAACACTATTTTGACTTATTTTGGGTTTTGGTCATTTTTGAGCAAACTATCATACCTACGGGCATCACTCACGTCTTAAAATGAAGGTAATAATATGTACTACAACTTTCTTTTCGATGTGTTTTTTGTAGGATTAGTACTTTGGCCAATAAATCGCTCCGAAATAGACCAAAAGTTAAAATTTTCACTTTTTGGAAAAAATAGCTCGTCTTTTAGGGGCTGCATCTGGGGAACTGCTAAAGCTACAGAGCTCTGGTACCACTCAAATTGTAGGAAATGTTATGTACTTTAAAAGTGATCAGGGTACAGATCTTCGTCAGAAGCTTTCTTCGATGCTTTTTTGGCGAAAAACTGAAAATAGTGCAAAAATTTCGTGGTTTTTCGGCAGTATCTCCTGACGCCGAACTATTTGAGGGTTGCAAATCTGGATTTATACTATCTAGGTGAGCCGTAACAACATATAAAAAAATTAAGTTTACCACAATTAATGTAGGTTGGGGCTATCTTTCGTGTCTAATTTGACTGGCCTAAAGTGCGCCCTCATCTGGACCTCCATCACCCTTATTCAGAGTCCAATGCTAGCCACCCTCCACTCAATGCAGGCTCCCCTCAACTTGAGTTAACTCAACTCACACTTGAGTCAAAATTGGCAGTCCTGATAGTGTAACGGTAGCAGAAGGTTATGATGTTTTTGTTATTTTTGAGGTTCCGCTCGGTCACGTTTCTCGTCTCTCGTTTTTCAAAATGCCAGGAAAGCGGCCAGTTTTCAGCCAGGAAGAAAAGGCCATGGTGCGGCAGTTGGTCCTCGGAAATAGACTCGTCCCGACTGTCCTGTTGTAGCTTTGAGGTTTTCTCACGAAGATTTCACTTTCTTCGTATCGTACGTACGGCTGGTGCCCTCCATAGGTAACCCTCATCAGTCCAAGATTGACTGAGATGGGTAAAGGAACCAGGCGTTTCAGCACGAAATTTTCGTCCAACCACCCTCTGGTGTCGAGGATTTCCGCAGCCGTCCTCTCAAGGAGGATCTCGTTCAGGAATTTTGTTCACGGAATCCCATTTTCCTCACCACCGTGGGGTGAGCTGTGTTCATCTTGGAGGTGGAAGCTCGTTCTGTGACGGGAGACTCGCTACATCGCGGTCACCCATCCAGATACCCACCACCCACGCCGACGTTGCTTAACTTCGCTGATCTGACGGGACGCGGTAGTTTTCCAAGGACACACCGCGAGGCGGATGAGAAAGATTTATGGATTCACAGCAAGTATTTTTGATTACGACGGAGAAAACACAAATTTGATTATCTGACCCTCCCTTCCGTCCGCCGTTCAGGCCGTTTTTGAACCTGAAATTTTGACAAAACTCGGTTTACCATCTAGTTGTGCCTGCAAGGTTTTCAGCCCAATCGCCCAAACCCGTGGGGCGCTATGGGGCTAAAATGGGGCTATAGGAGGGGGTTTTTGAAGGCTTTTAGCTATGGGGTCGAGTTAGGTGTCATTTTAGAAATATTTGTGGACGTAGAATCCATTTTTTGGCGTTCCACAACGAGCCGAGTTCACCTTGGAAATCTATGGGGCTTTCATGGGATTTTTTTTAGGATCCTAGGAGGTCAAATGAGGTGTCGTTTTCCGAGTAACTTTGGACGTGTAGATAATCCATTTTTCGGGGTCCCACATTCGTCCACAAACTTTACAAGAAAACTACAAATAGGTAATTTAATTAAATTTTTTATGGATAAAATATTAATTTTGGTTAATTTATAACCGGGGGGGTGTTCATCATAATATTCACCGTCCAAAATATCAAGGAAATCCAAGTATTCCATCACAGAACAACTACTTATCACACGTCTCCAAGAAAAATGAACCTGTGATGAGCACAGATAACCTCAAAACGTTCCCTTAAGGGTGGTTTTCACGTACCTCGGCCTGAGGGCGGTTGGAACCCCGCTGAAGTCGAAAAAATACTCCACTTGGATGCCAAATTTGTCTATGAATAACGATCACAAGGGTCTGCTCGAGTGCCCCGCTGAGGGCTGTCACGTCAACCCTTGAGAAGGCCCTCCACTCAGAACTTCCCGCCAGCCCTTGGTCAGCACACTGTGAATAGTCCGAGTGGCCCACGCCCCCTCAAGCGTTCCTTTAAGAGGGGGCTGCCAAAACAGCGCCATGTCCTGCGGCGTGAAAAGCTTCAACTAGCCAAGTTTGACTAGGTGGGCAACTGAAAAAAAAAATTGGTAACGTTGTCTTGTATGTTGGGGGGATTGAGCTCCCATTGCGAAACCGTCTCATCAGACCGTCTTTAACTACCTACCTGGTACCTGTAAGCGACCCTCGTCATTGTGCAATAAACGGGACTACAAAGAGAGATTCGGTATGCACCACCGCTCGAAAGCCAAAAACCTATGTGCCGTCTTGCTGAAAACCTTGCGTGCACAGCTAGAAAGAATGGCCGCAAATTTTGCTAAAGGATTTATTATTAAATGTTATTTGTGATAACAATTAATTTTGTGTCAATAAGAAAATATTTTAAAATAAAATAAAATAAAATTAATAAAATAAATAAATAAATAAATAAATAAATAAATAAATAAATAAAATAAAATAAAATTAAAATAAAATTTCCTCCGGTATAACGTTTGGACAAATGTGGGACCGCAAAAAATGCATTATGCGTCCAAAACTCGGGGAAAAGAAACCTTATTTGACCTTCTGGGATCCTTCAAAAACCCCATTTGTAGCCCCATGAAAGCCCCAGTGATTCCTAATTAACCTATATCAAAGAATAATAAACCCTTGTGTAATATTTGCAGCGTTTTTACCTAGCAATAGCATGGGCACTCATAGATGGGCGTAGATGATGGGTCACTCATATATTATGATAATTGGGGGTATTGCTAGGAAAAAAATGCAAATTTTCAATTGTTTTTGCGCTTTATTTTCGCTTTTAGAATCCACACATCTTGAAACGTATAATGACATTTTGCGGCCGATCAAAAGTCTCCACCTCCGACACGAATTACACCGATCACGAACTACCTACACCGAGACACGAAAAAAACCACCGATCTACACAATGTACCTGTGCACAATTTGGACCTTGAAGGAGTTCTCTCTTCTACTCATAAGCTCAGAACCAGAATTTTAATACTTGCTACTTTCCACTTTTTGAGCATAATTCGATTGGCCCACAACCGGTCAAACATTGGCCTGTAGGTACAGTCAATTATGGACCACAGGCACTATGATATCCTATGAAATTTTGTAGGTACAATCGCTTGAAATTGCCAGCATCATAATATGAAGCTATATTATGAAGACATATTATGTCTCATATTGGAGTTGAATTATAGTGAGAAAGAATGAGTTGGTGGGTCAATTGACCCATTTGAATTGGGTCAGAGTGACCCCATAGACTGCATCGCATGCTTAGCTTGACCAAGTGTGCTTTTTTTCAGATTTTTAAATGTATCAGTAGAGTTTTTAAAGGTTTTTGGTTTGGGAAGCCGAATGCGATGTCGTTTTCCGAGTAATTTTGGCATATAATCCATTCATCGGGGTCCCACATCCCTCCACAAACTTTACACGAAAAAAATTCGAATAATTGATTTTTTAATTGATATCAATTTTTAAATTGATAATATCAATTAAAAAAATAATTCAATTATTAAATAAATATAGTAATATAACAACGTATTATATTACCTATTATACGATTATACCTATTAAATAATATATTATATTACCTGTTTATTACTTTTTTAAATAATTTATATAAAAAAATAATGAACTCTTTGTGTAAAATTTGCAGCTTTTTTCCGAAAAACACCCGTTTTACCCCACTGTGTGCCGGTAAAATCATTTAGCTCTAAAAATTTCCTGATACCTACCTGGTTGCAGATAGGTAACTGAAATTTTGGGCTTAGGCTAGAAACAATGAAAAGGACAGTTCTCCGTTGTCAAGGAAAAATAAAACATCATTGACAACAGTCAACCCTTAATGGTAAGGTTGCCGAGGGTGGTCGAGGTTGGTGGCCTCTAGCGTAGAACCCCCAGAACTTCCTCGACGCCCGCTACTCTTCGGACATTCGAAAACCCATCAAATTGCGCATGCATCATCCCGCTCACAGAACTTCGCGAAAAATCAACGGATTTTATCGTTTGAACACTTGAATTAAAGCTTGAAATGTAAGGAAGACAACGGTCGAGGCGGATTTTCGATAACTCATCTTCCAACCAAGCAATGGTCACTTGAAGAGAGCAACACCCTTAGACGTGACTTTGTTGATGAATTGCAGCTTCCAGTGACATTTCGCTTCAAAAATGCCTCGACGGATCGCTAGACACTAGTCTCACTTGAAGATTAAAAAAAAAATCATGAAAATCGGTGCATAATTCGAGGATTTATGATGGCGGGAGAATAACGTTGATTCCTTATGGGAGCAGGAAACATGGCCGACACGGGAGCCCGCTCTTAAGGGGTCCCTCCGATTCGAGTGACGACTGTGAATTCCACCCTAAATACTTGAGTAAGAGGTGTTCGCAGTAGACGCTTGGTGACATTCACTTCTTTTGCGCCTTATCTGAAGAAACGAACAACACGATGAGCCTCAAAAAGATTTCCAGCGTATCAAATACACGGATGGTTGGATTTATTGCAAGAAGGAGATTTGTTTACTGCTTCGTGAAAATGACCGTCCAGATGTCACAAGCAAGTCGCTTTTCGGAAGACCCGTGTTGCGTGACGGGTTTGCAATCGACAGCAATGTATTGACGTCATTTTTTTTTTCTCGAGAAAAGCCGAGTCGTCTTGAGGCTTGTGCCTGCCAGCGAGATCCACATTACGTCACCCTAAATATCTCATACAGTTCGCATTACCAGGCTGCCCAATCAAGGCTTTCAACGCAGTTACGGTTGCCATGTATTTTCAAGTTCAAGTACTTGGGTCAAACGTTAAACTCAAACCTAGTTTTTTCAAAAAATTAAATTATATTAAATTAATATTATTATTTAATTATTTATTTATATCCTGAAAAAATCGCCGAAGTCCTTTAATGTATTAATTTCATTAATAAAAGTCCTTTAGTGTACTGCATACATTAATAATTTTTGAATACCTTAAAAAATGTTGTGATGTAGAGACCGGAAGCAGCGCTTAAATGACTTTATTATTCGAAATAAAAATGTAAATAAAAAACACCGCCAATTTTACACAAGGGTTCATTATTCGAATAATCTTTGATATACCTAGGTTACTTGTGCAAAAATTTAATTCTGTGTCAGTGAAAAAATTTCAAATTTGTTTTTCAAAAAATTTTTGTTTTTTTACTCGAAAAATATTTGACCTCCTGGGATCCTTCAAAAAGCCCATTAAATCTATCTAAATTTTGTCCATCCTGTCGATAGGGCTCAATAATCAAAGCAGAATAGGTTCTTTAGAAAAACCCTTCAAGGTCCTTTTTTGCTCAAACGGGCAGGAAACTTGATACCTGTGCAAGAAGCGTTTCAGAGCCGTCACCAAACTGGCTCTTTATTTGGGATGAGGAAGTTTTGCTACTAAATTAATTTCACGAAATGGCACTTTTGGTTTATTATTCTTGGAATAATACACCTATGTTTTCGCGACACGGGTCGACGACTCCGATCGGCCTCAAAATTTGACATTATCCGTTTCAAGAGGTCTACATTCAAAATCCGAAATGTCCGTCCGCCGTCCGCCGTACGCCGTCCGCCGTCCGCCGTCCGCCGTCCAGGCCGTTTTGGGCAGTAGAAATTTTTTAAAAAATCTGAAATTTTGGCAGAATACTTGGTTTACCATCTAGTTGTTCCCGCAAGGTTTTCAGTCCGATCGCCCAAACCCGTGGGGCGCTATGGGGCTAAAATGGGGCTACAGGAGGGGTGTATTGAAGGCTTTTAGCTATGGGATCGAGTTAGGTGTCGTTTTCGAAGTATTTTTGGACGTAGAATCCATTTTTGGGGGTCCCGGAACGATCCGATTTCACTGTGGCGTTCTATAGGGCTTTCATGGGGCTAAAAATGGGATTTTTGAAGGATACCAAGAAGTTAAATATTTTTCGAGTAAAAATTAAAGAATTTTTGAAAAAACACATTTTTGAAAAAAAAAATCCCCCCAAAAAATTTTTTTTGAAATATAAAAATCCAAAAAAAAATTTTTTTAATTTTTTTTATTGACAGAATTAAATGTCTGTACAAGTAACCTATATCACAGAATAATAAACCCTTGTGTAAAATTTGCAGCGTTTTTTATGTCCATTTTGGGTGTTGTAGACCCCACACTCTTGTTTATTTTCTTTTGTGAGGAAAATGAAAGGAAAAACTCCGAAAATATTAACCAATACGTCACTATAAACAACTCACAACTTGACAGGGAACCCACTAACCTGACACGGGGAAGGTTTGAAATTCGTAACTAACGTTCCGACGCTAGCGTTTGTAAAAAGGTGCACAACATGTAGTAGGTACTCGTTTCTAACACCCACATAGTATCTTCAAAGTAATAGTTCGCTTGCTACGCCACACCTGACATTCCTCTCGCCCTTTTATTTCTCCCAAAGGAAAGGAAAGCCCTCGTCAAAGAAAGAAGATGAAAGCCCTCCCACGCTTGGCAACCTAGTAAAGGAGCTTTTCAATTAATAATAAGGTAATTCATTACCGGCCCCATTCATTATTTCCACACGCCGAGAAAGAAAAACATGGGAAACGAGGAACTTGAGAGGAAGTATGAACTAGAGTAACGGGCCCAATAGTTGAACACTTGAGGTGGGCTGAAATTCTCGCAATTACATCAACTTTTGATCAAAATTTCGTTTCTTTTTTCCCATTTGTCTTTTCAGAATCTGTGAGAATGTGATGAAACAAATGTGTGGGCGGTTTTCCCCCACGCAGTATTGCCAGCCCGCCAGTACCGGCGGGAGGTGCGGGTCGTGCTACCGTAGCGGTGCAGCCGTGTAAACCCCTCTTCTCCCGCTCCTCCGTTCCAAGATTTCCTTGAAGGGTCTTCCCAGGCAGAGCCGACTCACAGCGGATGCGACGACGACATCCAGACTGATAGGGACAGCCGTACTCCGCAAGATGGTCGTTGATCTGGGCCTGCATCAGGGTTTCAAAGACCTCACTAAGAAAAGGTAAAATGCTGATAGACCGGATGTCCGAAAGACTCACAGGGTTAGGGATCTTGGCTTAATGTTTTACGATGGCAGATTTCCAGGCGGAGGGAAAGGCAGAAGTGGTAAATATATGGTTGAAGATATCGTTGTGATCCAGTAGCACAGGTAGCAAAATCATCAAGAATTTTCTCAGGACAAAATCGTTGCCCACTGCATCCGACCGAACAGCCTTGAATGCCGAGTACACCTCCACGGGGGTCACACAGCGGAAAGAAAATTGAGGGCCATCCCTGGCAGGTTCAGGAAGAGACACATCAATCAATAAATAAATCTTTATTGCTGTATCACATGCTATGTTTAGATGTTGAGCAGACGTCAGAAAAACAGGTAATCAACGATCTTGGAAATAGTACTCCACTGAATTGAGCTCCCTCCGAACCAAATACATCTTAACTCTTCGTTTGAAGACAGATAGTGGTGCTCTCTGCAGATGACGCACTTAGTGATTATGGAGAGACACTTGAAGCCTTGCTCAAAGAACTGGAAGAAGGCGGCCTGTACACGAAATTGCTCAGATCCAAAATGGCCCAAAGATTCCAAGTTCCGCCTGACAACATTAGGGCCTCCAGGACGTAGTGACCATAGATGGCAAGCAGGTTCTCCTTCACGAATTCAGTCCAGCATGAGGACAAAGCTGATCGACCCTGCATCACCCGGAGTGCCCTTTTTTGGGCAATAAACACGGTAAGGAGATTTTGGTTGGTTTCCCAAAACAGGATGCCGTAAGTGGCTCGAGAGGCAAAAAGCCAGGGCAAATGATATCTCGGAGTTTTCGGAATGCAAAACTCAAGCTTGCCAGTTTCCTTGAGAGTTCTTGGACATGGAAACAGTATGTCAGAGCACAGCCGACAGTCACCCCCAGGAACTTTGTTCTATCGCTGAAAGGCACCATTGATTCTCCCAACAGGATGTGATTCAGGGCAGGCCTCCGGCGAGCTTCAAAGAGCAGCCGTCTTGGCCTCATTCAATCGGAGTTTCCGACTGTTCAACCAAGCCTTAGCTTCTAAAAACTTTTTGCGCAAAGAAGTGACACAATACTGAAGAGTTTTGCTTCTTACCAAGACGTTGCTGTCATCAGCATACACAAAAAACCGGGCATTGTCATCCGTGAGCATGGCAGGGCATTGACGATGATGAAGAAGAGTAACGGCCCAAGCTAGCTTCCTTGGGGAACACCCTGCGAAGAAGATCGAGGTGAAGACTCCAATCCATCGATCGAAACCACCCACGGCCTGCGCTCAAGATACGACTCAAACCAGGCGAGCGAGGGTCTCCGAACACCACAGGAGTTGAGAATTGACAGAAGAACCTCATGCGACGCCGAATCGAAGGCCTTGGCCATGTCAATGAAACATCCCATGACCGTGGAACCTGCTTCTATACTGGTAGCAATAAAATTGGTCAAGTCAAGCTTGGCTGTTGAGGTAAGGCAACATTGTAGTGTCAGTGAAGTGAGCATAGTCCAGGAGCCGGGTAGAAAAATCTGCCTGGAAAGTATTTTTGAAGTTTTTGAAATTTTCACAGGTCACTCAGGGGTCCTCTGGGATGTCAATGCTACGTAGACCCTGTGCTAACTTGGGGAGGGGGAAAAACCGCATTTTTTCGATCCTTTTCTCGGTTTTTGGTGAATATCTCGAAAACTATTGCTCGTAGGGACTACTATTGCTTTGTTATTACACCATTAAAAAGCACATTAAATTTCCTTTCGATTGCACTACCTACGTTTTTATTTTGGTCCAATAGCTACCAAACTATGGCATAAGGGGGATTTCATGAAAAGAGCTGTTGAGTTCCCAAGTTCGTTTTCATTCAGTGGGAAGGTGAAGAACGACTGCCAGTGACCCTTAAGAATTAAATCTTTTAATTCCCACAGCCCCCGAAACTGCCTAACGAAGTAGCTTACAAAATTGGTGGCAGCGGTGGGATAATAACTCAGGTGGGTACCTACTCCATAAGGTAGTTTGGACCAGGCCCAAGATGCCACATTTGAATTGATCTGCCAAAGCTATGTTGATTACGTCGTTCGTCACTTTGGGATCAATTCAATTGTGGTTTTCGATGGGTAGCCTTGAGGAGGCGCAGAACTTGATCACGCTGCTGAAATGGAAGCCAAGGGTATCCGAGCAATGCAGGCAGAAGGTGCAGATGTCATGATCGAACAGAAGGGGTTGAATTATGGAACGGAAGGAGAAAACCTGTAGGAGCTGAGGTACCGAGCATTCAAGTTCTTTTTGTTGTCATCGTTGGCGAGGAATTTTGACTGAGACATTGTGTGGACAGTGCCTTGGAGAATATGAATTTTGCAGAAGAATACAGCAATGATCGTTGATGGCCTTCAGAAGCTTTCGTGCTCTGGTTGTTGATACCAGCAGGATACCCATCGAAAACCACAATTGAATTGATCCCAAAGTGACGAACGACGTAATCAACATAGCTTTGGCAGATCAATTCAAATGTGGCATCTTGGGCCCTGGTCCAAACTACCTTATGGAGTACCCACCTGAGTAAGGGACCCTTTTTTCCGCTAACATCTACATTTTGAAAAATGTGGCATTTTTCAAAATGCCATAGTTTGGTACCTATTGGACCAAAATAAAAACGTAGGTAGTGCAATCGAAAGGAAATTTAATGTACGTTTTAATGGTGTAATAACAAAGGTCCTTACGAGCAATAGTTTTCGAGATATTCATAAAAAACCAAAAAAAAAAGGATCGAACAAATGCGATTTTTCCCCCTCCCCAAGTTAGCACAGGGTCTACGAGGTCGACAATTTAGCATTGACACCCCAGGAGAACCCCTGAACATTTCAAAAACTTCAAAATACTTTCCAGCTCGAGGTAGATTTTTCTACTCGGCTCCTGGAATATTAGCTTTCCTGCAAAGGGCAATTTCTGAGTCTCGGTCTTGAGGAACTGCTCACCCTCTATGAATTTCATTTGTTCCAAATTTGTCGGAGCTTGAGACGGCGATTTGAGTCAGGATTTGAGATGAGACTCGAGCAACATCTGTGAATTTTGCCCGTATTCCTCTATTTATCCCGCCGTATCCTGGGAGGAAAGCCTGGCTGGAAGTCGGGAAATGCCCAACGAGAAACTTGATACTTGGAGGGGGGGGGGGGGGGGGGGTCGCAGTTGGAAAAGGTAGGAATAAAGAGAAACGGCACTAGACGGGTAGAGGGGATGCACGTGGTGTCACTAGGCAACCAGAACATCCCCCCTCACTGTAGGTATGTATCTGTCTTTGTCCATCTCCGCGCGAAGCTGACACTCGGCGGAGTTTCTACCTCTCCGGCAACCCTGCACATCTCAAACTAACGAACGCCTCCCTTCCACACTTCCCATCTCTCGAAACATTTCCTCTCTCACGCTACCAATTTCCCTCTCCTTCATACTCTGAGTCTCAATATTATTTCGAAACCACATTTAACTTTTCCTTCAATCTAATTTCCACGTTTTGTTTAGTCGGGATCCAATTAACAAGAAATTATGATTCAGCGGAACCAAAGTAGGTCCAAATTGTAGGATATACAGTACCCGCAAAACGCTTCAGTCATGAGGGTTTCCCAAAAACATGTTTCTGATGAGCTATTCTCAGAATGATCAACTGTCTATAAGCGTTTAATAAACCTTTTTCGGGACGCTTGCGTTGGAACGCTGCAAATTTGCAACCTTCCCCGTGTCAGGTTATTAGGTTCCCTTTGTCAAGATGTCAGTTATTTGTAGAGTCATACTAGCTAATATTTGCAGAGTTTTTTTCTTTCCTCCTCACAAAAGAAGAGAAAAGTGTGCGGGGTGCTTGATGGAGGAAGACGTGCCAGAAGCAACCCCTCCTCATCCCAACAACTTACTCGACACCCTGGCTCAAACGCTTCAAAATCTACGTCTACAACCCCTCAAAAGCATCATTGAGCCCTACTGACTGGAAGGACATACTTGAAAAATCCATAAATTGATTCTGTGTACGGAATTTCGTCGAAAACGACAAATTAGGTACTCAAGACCCTTCAAAATCTAAACCTACGCACAGTTCGAATGCACAGTATGGCGTGGCTCGAGAAAAAAAAACCAACTCAAAAATATCAAGAAAACACTTGTTCTAAACCCTACATCACGCATCCGCTTCAGCTTGGCAGTTCAGGGTGCCCACTAACCTGCCTCTACGATAACCAATCGTAACCCTCCCATGAAGTTGAAACATGTCTAACAGACCAGTTTTTTTCAATATGGCCGAAAAACGTTTTGGCGTTTGACGCCAACCGCTAGAGTTACTTTTGAATAATATCCTAGATCATCTTGACTTAATTGAATGAGGAATCGAAATCGGTAGCCGACAATCGATTTTTAATGGATGGCATAATCGATTACACCGAGTAATCTGACTAATAAAATTATCAAAAAAATTAACTTTTGGAAAAAATTAACTTTCATATTATGAAAGTTAATTTTTTCCAAAAATTGTAGATTTTTTTTTTTAATTTTTCAAAAATATTTACCTAATTAATATTTTGCACAATGAGCCTAATTAATTTTTGCACAATGAGCTCCTTGATTCATTGATTTTTTTAATTTCTTTCCGTGATGTTTCAAAAGTTACGAAAACAGGTCCACATCGCAGAATACCCGTCTCACAATTTTACTTTAAGTAAGCATTTATTAAGTAAAATTGTGAGACGGGTATTCTGCGATGTGGACCTGTTTTCGTAACTTTTGAAGCATCACGGAAAGAAATTTTAAAAAAAATCAATCAAGGAGCTCATTGTGCCAAAATTAATTAGGGTCATTGTGCGAAATATTAATTACCTAAATATTTTTGAAAAAAAAAAAAAAAAATCTGTACAATTTTTGGACAGGTGTGGCACCTCTAAAAAAAAGAAGAATTTTGCGTTCAAAATGACTCGGAAAACGACACCTTATTTAACTTTGACCTCTGCACTTTTGGGATTGTTGATCCTGTCGTAGTGGTTGTTTATACCTACTTCATGAACTAGCATGAATGCATGTCGAGGCAGAAGTGAGTCACGAACCATGAGTGTGCAGCTGGATTTTGAAAAATATAGTCTTTCAGATAATCCTGAAGTTTGAAATTACACCATGGTGGCAGCGGTGGGATTGTTTTTGTTCTTGAAAACTGTTTGACAAATGAATGATTAAGTGCTTGAAATGTGGTTTTTTGATCAGCTGGATTTTGAAAAAATATAGTCTTTCGGATAATCCTGAAGTTTGAAATTACACCAGACCTCATGGTATCCATAAAAATCCCATTTGTAGCCTCATGAAAGCCCCGTAGAGCCCCACGGTGAAATCGAATCGTAAATTCCTACTGCCCAAAACGGCTTGAACGGCGACATTTCGATTTTAAAACCTCTTGAAACGTATAATGTCAAATTTTGAGCCCAATAAGAATTTTCGACCTCCGTCGCGATTACATAGGTGTATTATTCCAAAATCTATTTTACCCCTTTTTGGCCAACTTTCGGAGCTCAGATACGCCACATGGAGCTACTTTTTGGCAATTTCAGGTTTTCCTCGTACTATGCTCGCCAGGACTAATTTTTGGTATTTTTTTGAAATTTTCCGACGACCTGAAGTGCCTTAGAATAATGATGGTTCCCCTCGTTCTCCTCCCCTCCTCCTCCTCCTCCTCCACCACCTCCTCCTCCTCCTCCTCCTCCTCCTCCTCCTCCTCCTCCTCCTCCTCCTCCCCTCATCTGCGTTCTCCTCCTCCTCCTCCTCCACCATCACCTACTCCTCCTCCTCCTCCTCCTCTAAGTTCTCCTCGGGACGGAGCTTTGATCATTCCCGTACATTCCACTTCGAGCGTATTAGTTTCCCGCGTCGGAGTTGAAAAACACAGACAGACATGGCGTGCGGAGACGCTCCGGGGATAAGTAGGTGAAAGCACGACAAAGGGCGGTATGTACTGGTGAACGTCAGTGACCTGGGAGGGGTGGGTGTTACAACTGTAGTACTATTATACACGGTGTAATAGCGTGCTCGGGAATAATTTTGATTACAACCGATCCGCTACCCGCCCGCCGTAACCTCGCAACGTCGGCTGATGAAGTGGGGTCGGGTGGTAATCCCCCCCCCCACTCCACCCAACAGGCGTTAAATCTACCCTTTTACCAGAGTTAATCCGTCTGATAAAAAAAAAAGGAATTCCCGTCACATCATTAATTAATCTTTTGTATACCTCCGCTGTGTGTTTTATATCGCGTGAGGTTCTCTCTTTTTAATAACCTCTCGGACCTTTTGACCCGTAACGAGAAAAGCGTGTTAAATGCTTAGAGCTTGTTAAGAGCCTCACGTGAAACAGTTTCAAGGGATGTTACCAGGGGTGGTAGAGTAAAAAATATTTTAAGAAAAAAAAAGAAAAAAAAGAAGAAATTGGAGGTGAAATTGGGGGCCAGCTTTCCTTTTCTAAAACGCTGAAAATTTTACACAAAGGTTTATTATTCTTTGATCGAGGCGAAAATTACCTACTTCAGTCAATACAAAAAAAAATTTTTTTTGATACTTTTTTCACAATATATATATTTTTTTTCCAAATTTTTTTACTCGCAAAATATTTGACAATAAAATCACTATCTCTCTGGTTATTGAAATCCTAACTAACCCTCAGTTATTTATCCATTTACTTATCTTCATTAAATAAATTTTTTTCATTAGATTTGGTTTTTTATTAACGCATACCTACTGTAACGTAATCGCGACGGAGGTCGAAAATGCAGCCCTGGTTCTGGGCGTTGGTCACTTCGTGCTGCATTCTGATGAGGCCACGGGTTCGAATCCCCTTGAAGACCATGGAAATTCTTGGTGTAAAATGTGCAGTTGGGTTAAAGTGATTCATCAACAAATTAGCGCCCCACCATGTCAGGCCCAAGTGGTCAAACATATTGCAGCATGCCAGCTTAGGTAGTTAATTTAAAATCGTTGAATTTAAATTTTTCGATTTTTTTTTTTTTTTTTTTTTTTTTTTTTTACTCGTCAAATATTTGACCTCCTGGGATCCTTCAAAAGTCCCATTTGTAGGCCCATGAGAGCCCCATAGATTCCAACGGTGAAATTAGATCGTTCTGGGACCCCCAAAAATGGATTTTACGTACAAAAATACTTCGAAAACGACACCTAACTCGATCCCATAGCCGAAACCCTTCAAAAAACCCTCCCGTAGCCCCATTTTAGCGCCATAGCGCCCCACGGGTTTTGGCGATCGGGCTGAAAACCTTGCGGGCACAACTAGATGGTAAACCGAGTATGTTGTCAAAACTGCAGATAAAAAATTAAAAAAAAAAGCTGCAAATTTTACCCAAGGGTTTATTACTCTTCGATATAAGTACGTTACTTGTGCAGAAATTTAATTCTGTCAATGAAAAAATTAAAAAAAAAATTTTTTTTTTGATTTTTTTTTTTCAAAAATGTTTATTTTCAAAAATTCTTTATTTTTTACTCGAAAAATATTTAACATCCTAGGATCCTTCAAAAATCCCATTTTTAGCCCCATGAAAGCCCTAAAGATCGCCCCAGTGAAATCGGATCGTTCCGGGACCCCAAAAAATGGATTCTACGTCCAAAAATACTTCGAAAACGACACCTAACTCGATCCCATAGCTAAAAACCTTCAAAAAAACCCTCCCTTTGCCCCATTTTAGCCCCATAGCGCCCCACGGGTTTGGGCGATCGGGCTGAAAACCTTGCGGGCACAACTAGATGGTAAACCGAGTGTTTTGTCAAAACTGCAGATACAAAATTAAAAAAAAAAAATCCTACTGCCCAAAACGGCCCGGACGGCGGACGGACATTTCGGTCTCTCTTCAAACCTCTTCAAACGGATAATGTCGTACCTATTTTGAGGCCGATCCGAGTCCGAGTAGGGCGGGCGAAGGAATTTGAGTTCTCCATACGAGATTTCACTTCACAGTTGTTTCATTCAAATGACAATTCTAACCTTCCATTGGAGCCGCTCCAGAGCTCCAGTGGAGCACCCAAAAATCGAAACTAGGTTCAAAATCACAATGAAAAAGATATCTCACTGAACTCCCTGGCTGAAGCCCTTCAAAATTCCCACCTGTAGCCCCTTAACGGCCTCGTGGAGTGGTGAGATAGCTCAGGAACACCCCTGAATTGATACTACGTCCGAAATTGCTTCGAACACGGCACCTCTCTCAACTTCCTGCAGAAAAGCGGACAACAAACACCGGTTGACGGGTCGTGGGGGGTCAAAGTCGGAAGATAACCTCGGTTGAAGGAGCTGTGATTCTCGTTCAAACCCACCCCGGTTGATGGAACTCCCGGATAATCGGAACCCGGTTAATGGAGTTTCTACTGTAGTAGTATAATAATGATTATACTGCAGTACTACCACGGGAATTATTCCCGTTTGTGATCCCCTCAAGAGTAGTTGGATTTGTACGTAAAACGGGTCCTACGTCGAAAAAGACACCCCACTCGACCTTGTGTAAAATTCGTGGTGTTTTTTTCCTTCGGAGTCGTCCAATTGGTTTGGTTCATAGCAGACGAAAACCCACCGATAGTTTGATGGGGTGTGGTCTGGTCTCGAGAACACGCTCTTATTCTCCCTCGGTAGGGGGAGGTCTTCGTATTCGATTTCTATGCCCCCACCCCACCCCGATCGGAAAAACCAGAGGTAATGTGGTGGGGGGGATTTCTCGATTTTGCGGTAGGTCTTTGTTGTGGGAGCTGGACGCACGTGACTATGATGGTAATGTTCGTCGTAGTGGAGAGTACCAGCGTGGAGCGGCGCCCGGGGGGGGATATTGCGGAGAAAAGAGGGAGGAGGGGATAAAATAGCAAACGGGAACCCGTCCTCCGTCCCTCCCGTTCTAGAGATGGATCCTGCGTGAGGGGATTCCCATGGACCTGGAAAAATGGACCTGCTGTAATAACTGACAACTTTTCATCACAGAGCTGATCGCCCTGAACTGCCCTGAACTATGAGCACATCATCAGGTACGCGCTGAAAAAATATATATGATGAAAATAAAAAGCCACATAACGCACACCATTGCAGTTATAATAACGGCCAAATATGCGGTTAAATATGCTCAAACCCCCGCAGAATTAGCACAAAACCTAGCTAGCCATAAAAACCGACGTGGTAAATTAGAAAACGCTGCAAATTTTACGCAATGGTTCATTATTCTTTGAAATAGTAGATTACTTTTGCAAAATTAATTCTGTTGATAAAAAGTATTTTTGCAAAATTTTGAAAAAAAAAAAAAAGATCTGAGCACGAAAAATGGATTATGCGTCCAAAATTACTCGGAAAATATTTTATCTCCTAGGATCCTTCAAAAATCCCATTTACAGCCCCAATGTGAAATCAGATCATTCTGAGACCCCCAGAAATGGTTTCTTACGTTCAAAAGTACTTCGAAAGCGACCCCTAACTCGACCTCAGAGCCGAAAATCTTCAAAAACCCCTCCCGCAACCCCATTATTTGCCCCACAGAGCCCTGCAGGTTTGGGCGATCGGGGTGACAACCTTGCGGGCACAACTAGATGGTAAACCAAGCGTTTTGTCAAAATTTCAGATTAAAAGAAAATTCCTACTGCCCACTGTGGGCAGACATTTGGTTTTGGGAATTTTCGCTTCTGGAAACAAAATTTGAGGCCGATCAGAATTTTCGACCTCCGTCGCGACTACATACGTGTATTATTCGAAGAATAATAAACCAAAACGAAAATTGCGTGCGGGTGAAAATTGGTTGTACATAGCTCCAGTAGCGAATGGTGGGTGAAATTCCACCGACTAAATTATGAGCATCCTCCTCCTCCTCTTCAGGCTGGAGCTCCAGATAGTAGACTAGAGGGCCTCCCCCCCTCCCCCTCCGGCCAACCCCCCACAAGGCCTCAGGCCCAACAACTGGTTTTCCCATATTGTGAAGTTTTTCCTTGAAGAAATACCTTTATTATGGGGAAGGTCGTAGGGGGTAGAGTGAGGCAGCCGCGTCACCGTCGGACACCCCTCAGCCCACTACATCCCAACATCCTGTCAACTGCTCCAGCCCCTATTTTAGCGTAGAACATGCTTTAGTGTGGCCCTCCCCAGGAAGCGCTTTGAGGCGACGCGATGAGAGAGGCGTATTGAACCGACGTGACATGCGTTTCGGGGGCGACGGAGGGTCCTCCATTGGAAGCGCCCAGTCATGCGTTGTCCGTTCGCCACAATGGGCGTTGAAGATATATTTTTGCTCGAAAGCACCTATTTGAATTGCAGAAGATGGATTCCGAGACGGCGCACATGTGCCACTGCAGTGGGGCTGATGACGCTGAAAGGTGGCGGAAATTCGAAAAATTAAAAACGCAACTGGCCGATCGGTTGATTCTTTAGCTGAGGTATGGATAAAGCTGAGTGCACAGAGATTTTTCTTTCTGTGTGTTCAGTGAGGACCCCAGAATGTGACTCCGAAGTCAGATTGTGCGCAAATTTGCGCATCAAAAACGTGCAAATAAGGATAAATTGATTTTATTTTTTGATTAAAAACATGATAATAAACGGCTGAACATTTAGATTTTGCTTTGTTTATGCAAAATTATTTTAAATTTAAGCAGAATTATTTATGCAATATCATTTTTAATAATATTTTTTAAAAAAATTTTTTAAATAATATTAAAACATTGTTTTTTTTTTTTTTTTTTTTTTTTGTTTAAAAAAAAGTGTAATAAACAGGTAAACACTTAGATTTTTCATTTTTTTACGCTAAATCCATCTCTATCAATTAGTCTGTCACCTTGAATCCGCCACCTTTTAGCGTCATTGTGCGGCGGCGGTATTGGTAGTTTGGGAGAGCGCCACCACCCGCATGACGAGTCGTTGACGACCTGAAGAGGCATCAAAATAATCGATAAATTGAGTAACTGATTTTTTTTTAAATCGAGATTGATTGATCTATTGATCTAATTATTACGATCACAAAACTTTTTTCCGCTGGGTCTTGGGATTTTATGATCGATATATTTTTCTCCCTTCAGAAAAACCATTGCAGTGACATTCATTCCAACCACTTTTTTAAATTTTACTACTCAAAGAGAAAAACGCTGCAAATTTTACACAAGGGTTTATAATTCTTTGATACAGGTTACTTGTACAGAAATTTAATTCTGTCAATGAAAAAAATTTTAAAAAATTTTTTGGGGTATTTTTATATTTAAAAAAAAACTTTTTTTGCGATTTTTTTTTTCAAAAATTCTTGATTTTTTACTCGAAAAATATTTAACCTCCTGGGATCCTTCAAAAATCACATTTTTAGCCCCATGAAAGCCCTATAGATTGCCACAGTGAAATCGGATCGTTGCGGGACCCCCAAAAATGGATTGTACGTCCAAAAACACTTCGAAAACGATACTTAACTTGATCCCATAGCTAAAACATTTTTTTTTAAACGCTGCAAATTTTACACAAGGGTTTATTATTCTTTGATATAGGTTACTTGTGCAGAAATTTAATTCTGTCAATGAAAAAAATTAAAAAAAAAATTTTTTATCTCAAAAAAAAAATTTTGGACTTTTTTTCAAAAATTCTTTATTTTTTACTCGAAAAATATTTAACATCCTGGGATCCTTCAAAAATCCCATGTTTAGCCCCATGAAAGCCCAAAAGATCGCCCCAGCAAAAAATGGGTTCTACGTCCAAAAATACTTCGAAAACGACACCTAACTCGATCCCATAGCTAAAAGCCTTAAAAAAAACCTCCCGTAGCCCCATTATAGCCCCATAGCGCCCCACGGGTTTGGGCGATCGGACTGAAAACCTTGCGGGCACAACTAGATGGTAAACCGAGTATTTTGTCAAAATTTAAGATTTAAAAAAAAAATCCTACTGCCCAAAACGGCCCGGACGGCGGACGGACATTTCCGATTTAAAATGTAGACCTCTTGAAACGGATAATGTCAAATTTTGAGGCCGATCGGAGTCGTCCACCTCCGTCGCGAAAACAGGTGTATTATTCCAAGAATAATAAACCAAAATGGCAGAATAACATGAAACTTCAAAAAACACCTGTTGAGGATGGGCGAGCGGGGGGCTATTCGCGCGTATACGGACGAATGATCCGCCTGAAATGATCAGTCCCCCGTTGCTCAACCCTGAAAAAAAAAGAGAATCCTGCTTTCCGCCACTTTTGGAGCTTGAATGCGCCACGTGGAGCAACTTTTTGGTGGTGTAGACCTTTCTCGAACTATGCTCGCCAAAGTGAATTCCAATATAGTAGACAGGTCTGATCATGACATTGTTTCCGGGCTGTGTTGCCTCGTGCCCTTGTAAATCCTCACTCCTTGTCGACGTACCCATCAGGCCTTCAAACCTTGCACGCTCCATCTCCTCGTAGTCCATTTCACCCACCCTTTCGAAGGGCACAAAGGGGTTGAAGGGGGCCCAGGGGACGCCAGCGAGGGGCAGACGGCGGCGGGGATGGTGAGTGAGCTTGCGCGCTCAGACGCTCAGGCACTTCTGTAAGCTGATCGACCCCAGTACAAGGTCAACCCCGGCAGGGCCCACAACCATCACACCACGCCAGGTCAGAGCCGTTCAGAAAAGACATTTTTGTGTACTTTTTGAAAACAAGGAAACAAAAAAAAGTAACAACAATCACGTTGAAATAAGAAACAAAAAAACGAACAACAACAAAAAGATTACAAAATACAAAATTTGTATAAAAATTTGACAGAAATTGACAACATCAGGACAATACCGAAACACTATCGACAGCCTACATAATACAACACCTGATACCTCACATGACCTCCCCACGTTTTCACCACCTACTCACTCGCACCCCCATAAAATTTCCCCTCACGTCCACTTAACGAAATTGACCCTCGAAATTGACAATTTCGCCCGTTTTCTTGTTATGCAAAGCAGTTCGTGACAATCTTTAATGGCTCTGTCTTCGGGGAAGGACTTTTTTTTTTCTTCTTGCCCTCCCGTTTAACGACCGGCTTCCAGGGGGTTGAACTTCCGGCCTACATTTCCGGGTCGGGTCCGGAAAAGGGAGACGATAAGGCACAAATTCCCGTCTTTCAGAGTTCAAATTACCGTGGAATTGAAATCCCGAGACGGTCAAATTGATTCGGCGGCCCCGTTTTGTTTTTTTTTCCGAGAGACTTTTTCCGACAAAGACCGCGGGAGAAAAAAAAAAAAAAAAAGCTGCAAATTTTACACAGGGGTGTATTATTCGTTGATATATTTAATCAATTTTTGTGCAATTAACTTATTACGTTAATTGAGGAATTTGATTCCAGAAGGTACTGTAAGCCATTTTCGTTGAAATTGAGTTATCACTCTCGTAGGGTTTTAGGGGGGTAGTTCTTCGCAAAAATGCGGAAGTTTTGGAGCTAAACAAATTCTATCCCCACTAATAACGTGAATGAATATTATTCGGTTTGGTCCGGCTCCATCCGTATTTAAAAATTTTTCACGAAACAAAAAACGTTTCCTTGTGAAGCACTTCATTTTAGCCATGTTAATTTTATTTCACTGTTTAGACTGGAGGTCCTTGAGTGTATTACTGCAAGTTTTGACTTTCAAAATGGTCTGAGGTTTTCAAAATTCAAAATCAAAGTTTGGATTGAGCCGGTTTTGATGAAATTCGGGTAGTTCGATGTAGCCTTCTGCCCATATAACTAAGAGTATGCCACAAATCTCATTCTTTTCAGTATTTCTATGGTACGAAGCTTGTAGGTTGCAAAAAAAAAGACCACTGCATAACAAATTTTGTTATATTTAATATATCTACTTACACATTAAATGTTAAAAAAAGTTTTAAAAAATTTTTGTTGAAAACTTTATTTTACAAAACTCCTAAAAGTGTTCATCACTCAAAAATGATTGTAACAGCGCAGTATTTTGTTCATAATATGGACGGTACCTTGAATAGGGACCGAACTGGCGGAACGATATTAAAATCGCCCCTGGCGGCGTCCTATTACACTAAAATTCATGTTCAGGGTGAAAGTCATCTCTTCTGGATGTTAAGGATGAGTCATCATCAAAAGAAGAAGAAGTTTTTCAACTCCCGCCGTCTGGGAGGTGATAACAGTGATACCTAACGGGCTTTAACAACGAAAAACTTGTCGTGGCGAGCGTACAAGGGGACCATCTGATAAGATGTCACCTGGATTATTAGCTTCATAATTAACTAGAGGGAAGCCGTTGTCAGATTTCAAAAAAGTTAAACGAGCGAATTTTGGCAAGTGTTTTTTCCCAAAATGGCAATTTAGGGGTGTTCAGGTCTCTCAATAGGGAAACAGCTGTTTTGGCCGATTTTCGATCAAAAACGTCATTTCAGCGTGTTTTATATAGACGAAATCGCGGTTTTGCCGAACGTAGTGAGCCCTCTCTTTGGCCCCCAACCGATCCCCCCCCCCCCCCTTCGTTCAGCCCTTATGAAGTGTTATCGTAAATTACCGTCGACTATTAAAACTCCGCCTGATCTTTGATGTGTTTCTTATTTCACTTACGAATTGCCGTTTAATGCTGACTTGGAATATTGCTTCTTTGTCTAGTTGAATTTACAATTTCGACGATGTGGCCTTCTTTAAATAAATTATGAAGAGTGTTCCTCCTTGTATTTTTATGAAACATGTGATATGGGAGCTGTGATTTTGATAAGGGACTTAAAATGTAGTTTTTTCTAGGGAAACCCTTTGTATTTACCTATATGAAACAGTTCATTAAAAAATTTTTTGTTTGTTGATGTTTTGGATCGGAAAATGGTTTTTTAAAAAGCATAACTATGTCCCTATTGAGGATACGAGGGCTGTGAAGCGGTTTAAGCTCTAAAAAACGGTGTGTCCCTATTATGGCACATGTGAACTAGAATAGGGACACTTTTCAAAAAAAAAAAAAAAAATACAAGGAATATATATATTTACACTTTCAGTATACTGAATTGTGTTATTTCTAGTGGTTAACCTGCGAAAACCTTCAAAACCCGTCCCTATTATGAGCAAAATACGCCAGAACAAAATCGTTTCTTCGATGAAAGCTGACTCAGATACATCAATATTTTCGCTGAATTTTCGATTAATGTAAATTGTAGAGTTTGAAGCCCACCTCGGAAGAAAAATCTTTGGGTCATCCATTAGCAATGGTAACAGCGAACGAAAAAGTACCTACTAGTCACACAAACACAACGTATCTGTGATGTTTTTCTCCCTTGATAATACTGAAGGATATTACCCTCCAGTTTTGGGGGTTTTTCTTCCTTTTTCGAGGTCGGTCGGTTTCCCATGGATTACTCTTCCATGAATCACGAACGCAATGAAACAATCAAAACGGGTACTTAACCCAGGAAACAAGACTGCGTTGCACAGGAACAACGATGTGTAACTTCCTGATCGCTGGTCGTCCAACGATGGCCGGCGCGCTCCTAGCGGCTTAACTGAGAAGCATGGGTTGAGCCGGTTTTGACGTGAAACCGTCACTTCAGAGGGGGTTTTTCTATTGGATTGAACCGGATTTGGTCCGGTAGACTACACAGGGTGATAAAGCGGATCGTGAGCTTGCGAAAAATGGACAAAAAGTGTAGGTATTTCGGAAATTTGTGGATTGAACCGGTTTTGAAACTACTCATATCCAATACAATGGCGGACTCCTATCAAAAAGTACTGTATCAGGTAAGCTTACGAACAGGTTTTCGTGTTTCGAGCAAACAGTACTAATATCCATTATTTTCTATGATTTCTCAACTGTTGGGGAGATTTCGACGTTTTTAGCGGTAAGTTTCAAGTTTTCGGGATTAACTTCAATATTTTGGCAGCACTTGTGAAACCTCTTTTTGGCAACGTTAATCTTAAAAAATTATTAAAACCTGAAAACCTGGCAATGATTCACACGCAATACTACCGTTATTTGGTCAGTAATATTCACTTTAAGGGGACCCAAATCCGCAAAACACGCGCTTTGTTTTTGACGTGAAATAGGGGGTCTCTGTTTGGAACCTCTAACTACCCGAGTTCCCGACCAATCGTGCTGACATTTTTACAAGATGTTCAGCAAGAAATATAGATGAAATGATCCGAGTAAAATAAAGATCGGGTGACAAGAACATTATAGGCAAGTTTGAATGAAATTAATACTGTATTTCTTAGGATGTTCCTATTTCTTACGTCTTCCCATTGTCTTTTTTTTTTTTTTTTTTTTTTTTTTTTTTTTTTGGCCTGCTAGTCGCTTTATTTCTTCTCGTTGAATCAACAAACACGTTTAAAAAAACAGAATCGAAAAAGGTCGACTCTAAACAAAACTAGAGGTTCCGAACGACGAGAAAATGCTGAACTGAGATATCAGTGAAAAATGCATCACAAGTTATTGAAAAGTGGCCAATAAACATTTATCCTCCCGCAGAAAGGAAAATGGATGCAGTTTGACGCTCATTTCAAAAGGGTTTCTTTCCCTGTTATGACAGGAAGTCTCTCTCCAGCTCGTTGAGTTAGTGTTGTATTTCAGCTTTCTGTCTCAAAATGTACTAGGTATATCCGCATCGTTAGATTTCAAAAAGTACGCCTACGAGTGTTTGGGCAGATGTGGGACCTCGGAAAAATGGATTCTACGTCCAAAAATACATCTCAACGACACCTAACTCGACCTCATATTAATTCTGTGTCATTCAAAGAACATTATTGGTACCTTCAGATTTGTGAAAAAAATGTTTGAACAGATGTGAGACCTAAAAAAAACGGATTTAGCGTCAAAAATCGGAAAACGACACCTTATTTGACCACCTGGGATCCTTCAAAAATGCCATTTGTAGCCCCATGAAAGCCCCATAGTTCCCACAGTGAAACCGCATCGTTCCAGGACCCCCCAAATGGATTCTACGTCCAAAAATACTTCGAAGACGACACCTAACTCGATCCCATAGCCGAAAACCTTCAAAAACCCCTCCCGTAGCCTGTTTTGATTTGTTTTAAAACCTTGCTGTGTGCCATGTTCTTCGAAGTTGTGGACGGTATGTGTGCAGTGCACAACCAATTGAACTAACAATCCAACAATCCAAATGAGTTGCTCTAAACAGTCTCATTGTGCTGCGGCTGTCGGGAAGTCGTAATTTCCATTGCATTTGATGAATGCACGTGCCACTCATGAGAACTCATCCACATTGGGCTCTCAACTGATAGTGCAGGGTATATGAAAAAATACGCCTTCTCGTTTTATTGACTTGAGCAGAATGAAGGAATTATGACATGCTCGTAGCACAAGATTTAGCAGTGGCGGCTACAGTCAAGAGGGGGTTTAACAGCAAAATTTAATACGTACTGCCGTGTAACATCATATGTATTATGTTAACAAAATAGATATTATCTAGTTAAAACACACCCGAATAATATAAATAATCGTAGTAGGTCTGCTGACTGGGAGCCTTTAGCAAGCAGTCGACTGAAGTCCTTGAAACGGTCGGAATTCATCATTTCCATCAATATATTCGAATTCAGCACCCTTTAAAACCCCCCTACACAAATTTTCAGTGCGAAAAATCCGCATAATTACGTGCAGAACTGTTTAAGAAATGATGAAAATTTTGAACTGAAAGCGGAGAGCACGTGACGTCACACCGGTTGGGCGACGAGTAGTTGGGCAAGTAGCCGCCAGAGCGCTGAATAATAAATCTGAACGGAATCAGAATAAAAACTCCCGGTCCGGGTCGACTTTCGAATACGATGGCTAACTCGATTCGTGATTTTTTGGGTTGGCTTTTCGCATAGCAAAGTCGGCTAACTTGCATAGATGAGATAGGTATCGAAGAGAGGTCGAAAATTCTGATCGGCCTCAAAAATGTGACATTATCCGTTTAAAGACACGTAGATCCCAAAAATGTAATGTCCGTCCGCCGTCCGAGCCGTTTTGGGCATTAGGATTTTTTTTTTAATCTGAAATTTTGTCAAAATACTCGGTTTACCATCTAGTTGTGCCCGCAAGGGCTTCTGCCGGATCGCCCAAACCGTTGTGGCTCTGTGGGCCTAAAAAGGGGCTACATGAGGGCTTTTTTTATGTTTGTAGGCTATTGGGTCGAGTTAGGTGTCGTTTTTTAAGAGTTTTTGGGCGTAGAATCCATTTCTGGGGGTCCCAGAACGATTGGATTTCACCGTGGGGATCTATTGGGCTCGCACGGGGCTACAAATGGGATTTTTGAAGAATCGCAGGAGGTCAAATATTTTCCTAGTAATTTTTTATGCATAAATTATGCACCTTTTTTCACCTTTTTTTCCAAAAATATTTTTTATTGTTACAGAATTAGTTTTTGCATAAGCAACCTACATCAAAGAATAATATACCCTTGTGTAAAATTTGCAGCGTTTTTGATTTGGGGGGGGGGGGGGGGTAGATGTAATGCTTATTTCTTCAAAATTGTAATAACACAAGTTTTATGCATTTACTTATCTCGTATTTCACGATAGGCTATCACTTTTTGGCTCAATGTCTCGCTACGAACAAATCTCGAGGACTTTCCTGAAATACAATTCAGATCTCATCAACCACGCCCTTCTCGACACATTACATCATGATACAGCAACCTCCATTGCCAACTTTTTATCCCTGACGCTCCGTATTCTCCACGAGATGCGCGGGTGAAATACAAAACTTTACTGTAACAATTTTTTCCATGCAGGGGCGCTCCGCGAATACTGAGGGGTGGAATTCAGGCTGGGCTGACGGTGAAATCTAATTACAAACCCAGTGGAAATCCATCTTCCGCGGTTCGCCGGCTCCGGTCGTTGTCCCTCTGTTGGAGAGAAAAAAGAGAGAGGAAAAATTCGAGTTAGAGAAGTAGTAAGAGAGATGAGGGAGTTGGAAAGAACATCAGTTTTCTTGGTTTTCATCTTTAGCACTTTTCCTCGGCCTCATTCCAAAGGTAATCTCGGTGCTTCCTCATTTTCCTCGCGGCGAACTCAATAATCTTACTCCATCATTACACGCCTTCGTGGACCTAACGACCGGGCACCATAAACGTCTTTCAAATCTGGTCAATGTTCGTAAGTCCTGGAGCCCGATCCAAATGGGACGAAGCGCACAAAGACCTCACGAGAAGCTAATGGAAGCTGTCAATGCGAACGAACTGGCAAGAAGCATGTGAGAACACGATTAAACTATTAACCCTTTCAAGACCAGCGACGAGATATCTCGCGAGAAGTGGCCTGCCTGGATCAGAGACGAGATATCAAGCAGGAAGAAGTGGCCTTCCTGGATCAGAGACGAGATACCACATGAGGAGAAGTGACTTGCCTGGCCAGAGATGAGATATCAAGTCAGAAGAATTGGCCTTCCTGGATCAGAGACGAGATACCACCTGAGGAGAAGTGACATGCCTGGCCAGAGACGAAATATCAACCCAGAAGGAGTGGCCTCCCTGGATCAGAGACGAGATACCACACAAGGAGAAGTTACTTGCCTGGCCAGAGATGAGATATCAAGTCAGAAGAATTGGCCTTCCACGATCGGAGACGTGATATCATGCCAGAAGAAGTTGCCTCCTGGGACCAGAGACGAGATACCACATGAGGAGAAGTGACTTGCCTGGCCAGAGATGAGATATCAAGTCAGAAGAATTGGCCTTCCTGGATCAGAGACGAGATACCACCTGAGGAGAAGTGACATGCCTGGCCAGAGACGAAATATCAACCCAGAAGGAGTGGCCTCCCTGGATCAGAGACGAGATACCACACAAGGAGAAGTTACTTGCCTGGCCAGAGATGAGATATCAAGTCAGAAGAATTGGCCTTCCACGATCGGAGACGTGATATCATGCCAGAAGAAGTTGCCTCCCGGGATCCGAGACGAGATACCACATAAGGAGAAGTGACTTGCCTGGCCAGAGATGAGATCATGTCAGAAGAAGTGGCTTTCCCCGATCGGAGACGCGATATCATGCCAGAAGAAGTAGCCTCTGGGACCAGAGACGAGATATCACACGAGGCGACATTAAATTGTAAGACCGATGTTTTGGATCCGTTCACAAGTGACATATAAAATTTTATATTAATGTTAATATTTAATATTAACATTAATATAAGGCAAGGTGGGTCCAGGTTGCATTCAGTTTCCACAAAGACTCAGTCGTGTAAGGGACCGAACGGATACTGGAAGGAATATCAACGAGGACGTTTTTGGGTGAATCTCGGAAAACCAACTCTGTAAACAAACTTATAACGGAATCCATGGAGACGCTGAACATATTAATGTTCAAAGCTGCCAAAATGAAGGTACCTAGCAAATAACATTACCTACTCGTTTTTCAGTAAGTTGAGTCAGTTTCAGTCAATATTGCTAAAATTTATATGGCATTTAATGCCTTGTGGACAAAATCCCACGAAGTTGTATTTCTCCCACGGTCCTCCCCAATGCTAACGTACAGAGTACTATTCCATAAAAATTTGAATTTAACCCGATTTCAACGTCTGAACTTGAAAGAGTTAGGCCTATCTCTGGCGTGAATGGTATATATATACAGCAGATATATCTGCTCCTAGAATCGATAATATTTCATTAAGATTAGTCAAAAAAGTCGGCCCCTGGACCCCCGGGTGCTTTTGGCTTGGAGCCTACGGCTAAAATGCAAGAAACATGAACTGGCTTTAGCAAAGGTAAAACCGCCTGCAGGAGAATGAGGACCCGCTAGGGCTGCCTATCCTCCCCACGATGAAAAATTGTTTCATACATTTTGAACTCCAACCGTCTCGCCAGCTTTGAACGAAACAATGATCTGACGCCCAATTTATTCAGCTTAAAGATTACGTAACGGAGTTGACCCTTCCGATTTTCTCGGGTCATTAGAGCTCCTTCGGGGGGACCGTCTGTTGAACGTTGTCTTTGAAGTGTAATTAGTCTGCCGGTCCGTGTGATATCCCCATCCCCCAAACCCTACAAGCAATCCGACCCCCATCCGGTCTGCTAATCTGTTATCGGCCCTTCCCAAATCAGAGGGTTAACTACTGTAAGCACAGGATTGCTCTATATTCACGCCAAGCGACGTGCATGCACTAACAATGGTCCAGTGGTTTGTCAGAGAAGTTCCTATTGGTAGATCGTTTGACTCTTTTTTTTTCCAAGTCAAAATACGTAATGTTGAATAAGAATTCAAATCACTTTGTTTGCTATAGCTTGGATACAAGAGTGTTGATAAGGAAGTCCCTTCCTTTTCCTACCCCCTCTTAAGAAAGCGACCGGTTCAATCCGGCGAGTATCCGATCGCCCTTCGTGGAGTGAACTCGTATCAAGACAATTTCCGTCCAACATTTTAATTTCTATAAAAGCGGTGTGCCGCCACCCTTATCCGCGATTCCGACGCGAGTTACGCGCCCTGCTGCTCAAGGAGGAATCGACGATCTGGGGCCCCAGAAGACGACACGAATAATTCCATCCGGTGAGTCCCCGCCTTTTCCTCTCCTTTTTCACACACTCGTTTTTTAAATATACAGTCCTCAACACACTTTGAGAGGTGATCTGCACACAGCTGGTGCCGGCGATCTTGGGAAGGGAAGTCTGCAAAGATAATTAAATTTTACTCTTCAGTGGAAAACCCCAAAGCAAATATACCAACTACAAATATACATCTCCGTTGGGGAGGGCTCGAAGGGTAGAGTACAAATTCCGTGCGGCCTAGGTCAAATAAGGCCAAGATCGGTCAAGGAAAAATGTGAACAAGAAGGGTTGAAATTCGCGCCGAAACCCGTTTTTATAGACTTCGAACGTCGATTCGGAAGTTGGATAGTGTTTGAGGCTGATTTTCTTCCTTCCATTTCTCGATCCTCGCGATGTCAGCATCTGTTTCTCTGATGTCGTATGGCCTTCAAACCCCTCTACAGTAGGTAAACTCGATAAATTGTCGTGACGTGCCTCATTTCCACCCACTCTCTGAAACTAATTTTCCTGTTCCACGGCCAGGACGACGAGTGAGGCTTTTCACTCCAAAATTAATCAAATGTTTTACAATAGTCATCCGCACAACTTCAAATTTATTGAAGCACTCAAGGACATCGAGGCTATGACTGTCAAAAAGCGGTCCACGCACGAAAAATCAGCCGAAATCAGGAAAAAAGAGGATAATATCTGATTTTTATTCTGTGTCTATGTCCTTCAAATTTTCGCCAGTGGAGGCACCTAGCTTATTTTTTTATAACATTTTGACAACTCGCGATTTTCCACGAGGCTTTTGGGGGGTGAATCAGTTCGCCTCCTGGTGGTGCACCCTGGGTAGCTAAACGTACGACATATAGGTAGGAACGGAGTTTGTACATACTCACTGAGTATTACCAGGTACTCAGTTTGGCTGCGGCACGGAGTTTGTACATGACCGCACGGTGTTTGTTCCCAAGCTACGTAGGGAAGGGCGGCTACCTTCAACCACTTTTTGCTTATTCTGATATTTCTGTTCTGCATTAGCGAAATTTGAATTGGTTTTCCCTTCTACAATCACTTAAACTATTGCCCTGAACGATTAAATAGTAAAATCGTTACAAAATCAGAGTCAAATACCCGTATTCTATGTCCATAAAAAAATTGTTTTTCGGTTGAAGCTACCCCACCAGTGGGGTAGCTTCAACCATGATGTGGGGTACCTTCACCACTTTCATAGGGTAGGTAGGTGAACGGGTACACCCATTAAAACGCATGAATATCTTTATATTAAATATATTATATTTAATATTTCATAAAATTTTGATAAAATATTAAATCAGCCTTGGTAAAATTAGGTCAGTTCTTCTCTAGTAGGTACCTATTAATAAAGGTGCTTTCTCGCATAACAATAATGAAACAAAATACTTCAGCTTCAAAAATAAATTCAATGGGCTCCTTGAAAAGGTTAGAATTCATAATTTCCAGCACCCTTTAAAACCCCCTACATAAATTTTTAGTTCGAAAATCTGTATAATTACGTGCAGAACTGTTTTATAAATGTCGGAGATTTTGAAATGAAAGCGGAGGGCATGTGACGTCACCAAGTAGTTGGGCACAGAGCCACCAGAGCGCTGAATAATAAATCTGAACGGAATCTGAATAAAAACACTCGACCCGGGTCGATTTTGAATTACCTTCTTTGATGATAACTCGATGCTCGATTTTTGAATAACCTTCTCTGATGATTGCCCCGATTTTTTAATTTCGGGGTCGTCTCTTCGCATAGCAAAGTTGCCTAACTTGCATAGATGCGAGAGAGAGAGAGAGATCAAAAAATGAGCCAGCAGCCGACATCATGTACCCCCCCCCCCCCCCCCCTCCAGGCCTCGGAATTCAAATATGTATTATATTTTTCCAAAGGCCCTATAAATTATAGAGACGTGTTTTCTGCAATGTTGACTCATTTTCGAAACTATCGAAGCATGAGCTTTCCAGGATTTTTTTTTTATTCATTCAAGGAGCTCATTGTATAATTTATTTCTCTATTTTTTCTAAAACTAAATATCCCAGTCTTTCGAAAACGTTCTTCATTACATCTGTGAATTCTCTCTTCTATTGCATCACAGCTTTGACTAATAAAGTTTTTAAAGTTATTACTAGTACTAGTTTCATCACAAAGAAAAATACGAATTCAGAATAACTAAGCAATTTTGAAAGGTACCCAATAGATGGGGTAGATTCAAACACTCAAAAAAGTGGTTGAAGGTACCCCACTTCGTTCTGGTTGAATCTACCCCACCCTCACTTTTTGAACTAAGAGTGACTTGACCTTCAAAGAGAGCATGCAATCAGAAAAACTCAAGTTGTTCCTCAAACTAGAGTAAATTATGAATCTAATGATGCAGAGTTCATTCCAAAATACTTATTTTGACATGTACAACGGAGCAACAAAAATTATGATTTTACAAACCTTGCATCGCTAGAAAACACGTCTTAAACTGCAGCAAGCCAGGACGACTGTGATGACAAACTCCCTTTGTTCCTCCTACCACTTAGGGACACTCGTACCAAAAGTAGCGGGAACACTCATATCACTTGGGGCCACTCGTGCATATCATTCGTGTATATAATGGGGTTTATTATTATATATATATATACTTACGTATATGACAAGTAGGCCCCTGTCCTGAGGCCCCAGTCCTTTCCAGCAAGGCGAGCAACCCTCGCAAAATTGCATTTAATATGCTGCATTCTCTTAGTTGCAACAGCCTCAAAGTGGATTGAGATCCACCCCCAGGTAGGTACTGTAATGAGCAGCCATAGGCAATGGAATAGCCCCCCCAGCCCGAGAAGAGGCGGCCCTTGAGCAACATTAGTTCGCATTTGGAAGGGGAGAAGCCAACTTTTGTTTCCTGGCTCCATCCCTCCAGCAAACGGGCCAGCACTGCGCCCCGCCACCAGTTCAGACCGTTTCCTCTCCATAATTTCCCCTGGGGTAAAGCAACAGGCTCATTTATATACGTTCGATTTTACGCGGTGACGTTTCTGAATATTATAGAATGGAAAATTCCCGTGAGGTTTCAGCGTTGGCTGACGTGGTAAATTGATGGAAAAAGGAATAATATTATTCTCTGAATAATCTTTAGCGAAATCTTGTGTTCTTTGGCCCGTATAAATTTGAATTCCTTCCACTATTGCCAGCCTTCTCCGAGGTTTACGTAAACAAACAACAGTTCCCCGTAAAACTGCGCTTATCTGGATTACTTCATGCAAAACGAGTGCTGATTTTAGAGAGAAACAAACTAAATCTGGACTAATGCTAAAAAAACTATTAATAGTGAGTACATTGGCTCCACAAGGGAAATGGGAAATAAATTCTGGGTCTAAACAGTAGGTAACGTCTTAAAATATCTGGAATCACGATGGGAAAATTAGTGTGGAATGAACCGTTTCCCAAAACAGATAAACACAGCTTAGCATTCCCTCAAACACACAAAACAAATTATAATTTAATTCAGAGAAGCAATTAGAAATACATTATAATCAGGTACATACACCCCCAACGCCCGCTTTACTGGGCGAACCTGTATGTAACCTGTATGTAACCTATATCAAAGAATAACCAACCCTTGAGTAAAATATGCTGCGTTTTCCCCTTGCGCCTTTGTTCAGGTCAGTTTCTGAGCCTTCAATAATAATTTTGCTGTGTTTTACATACCTAGGTAGTTTCCAAACTTTTCTTAAACAAGTTTCCAAACAGTTCAAGTTTCGAGTTACGTCAAGTTCCAATCAGTTGAGTTGAGCCCAGAATGGGTTAAGTTAGGTAAGTTAAGTTACGTTTCCAAACTTTTAAACTTTCATAGTTTCTAAAATTTTAAACTGTTTCCACGTAGAAGGGGAAACAGTTATAACTTCTATAGAAGATAGTGATTTGTCATTCCCCTGGATGGTCCACTTGTTTAAGCTCCTCTCGGTGAATAAATTGTACCTACTGATGGTATATAACATTGTTTCATTCTTACATTGGCAAAAAGCACTTTACCGTCTTTAACAGATGCCAATTGGCATGTGCCTTAAGGCACATTATTATATTAGACCGGACTCCGCCACTTTTCGCGGAATCACACTTCTATTCACCATATTTTTATGATTCTCCTCCCACGTACCTATGACGTTTAATTAGTCTCCACAACTTGTCATCCCGTCAAGACTCTCTCTCGAGACATTCGGAGCAGTTTCCCATTAGCAAAACTGAGATTCTGCCTTGGGGGAGTCCTCCACCCTTTCCACAGGTTCTTGCTGAAGGATGGCGCCTAGTCAGATTTAAATATGCAGGAGGGAGCCTCAGGTTTCAGAGCTCCTCTCTTTCCATCCACCAACGGGAAGGTTATTCCACTTCAGGTTTCCTTCTTTAACTGTCAAGATTTTTTTTTTTTTTCCTTCACCCTCTTCCTCTCGCGTCGTCTCTTTTTAATCATTAAGGGTTTCACCTTTTTTCCTGTGCGCGACGCGGTTCTTTAGAATTTTTCTCCTAAAGAATACTTCTCCCGGAACATCAAAATCATTATGCAGAGCTATCATGCGTCCGTGGCCGTATTGTAGTTCTGAATTTTAATAAATTCATTAGGTATGTCCGTTTATTTAAGGCAGAGAAGTACCAAAATAGGGTGCCTTGATGGAAAATGTAATTGTCATCAACACTGGTGAACTTCTAGAGACTGGACTCTCGGCCAGCCTGCAACACGGTAACCTCCAGCCTTCCTCTTCCCGCACCATGGATGTAACATCATTCCCGGGTCAGAAAGGCGCGTTCTCGCGCTTCCGACTCCCTTGTCCTTGGCTGGCGCGCCGGTGTATGGCCTGTGGAGCCGCACCCGTTCTGGCTGGTACCTGCTGCACGCCTCGGTGATGGCCCTAGCATCTTGCCACAGGCTGGACGGATTGCAGGCTTGCCAACAGACTTGGGTCTCCACTCTCGTTCGTCCATGGGTTGATTCGCGTTGGACTCTCGGCCAGCCTGCACCACGGTAACCTCCGCCCTTCCTCTTCCCGTTCCATGGATGTAACAGAGCCCTTCTGCCACTTCCTCTCATTGATGCTAATCCTTGTAGCGAAATAAATACATGTTGTATAAGTGTACTAGCCGTCCTGAATGGAGTGGCCTCGTTTGGCTCGGCCGACCGTTTTATCGGACAGGGGGTTCTCAAGTATTACAATTTTGATCTCCAGGTAGTATTGGATACAAAGGAACTGCCGACTCAATCGGACTAACAAACGTGGTTCTTGGTGAAGTGGACACTTTCGGATCTGAGTTTTCTGAATATTAGAACTTTTAAAAATGAGCGGGGAAAAAAAAAAATTAGGATTATCTCTTCAACATCTCGATTGAATCTCCATGCCCAACCAAACAGTAGGTGGCTTGAATAATCAATAAAATCAATTATTAAAAAGCACTAGGACAGGCCCAGGACGCAGTGGACAGGCTTGAAAATCTATGCAAGGGAACAGTCAGTTGGTTAGTCGTGTGTTATTTTTGTGTACTCTGGATGATTATACTCATGGGCGTAGGCAGGATTTAGCCAAGGGGAGGGGGGGGGGGGGGCACCCCACTAAGCGCTATTATATATATATATATATATATACTTTGAGAGAAAAAAAACACAAAGGGGACAAGGTACCTGTTACGTTTCGAGCGAGCTCTTCTTCAGACTGATTCTCTCCGTCGTCGACGACCGGCTGGGGAGAGAAGTGTAGAAGGGTGGGGAAGGGTGATGGGTGGGGACGGGTGGGTGCGGAAAGGGTTTCAGAATAAGGATGTGGGGTGGGAAATTGGCTAGAACAGGGTAGGAGATTTGAGTTAAAAAATAAAAAAATAAAAATAAAGATAAAAATAATTAAATAAATAAATAAAATAAAAATACTTAACATAAAAATAGAAAAATAAAAAATAAAAATAAAAATAAAAATAATAATAAATAAATAAATACCTAATGAGATTTAAAAAAAGGTGTTGAGCTGCCGCCCTTCAATGATTCAGGTTGAGTCCTGGTGGTATATATATATACATATATAAACGCTGCAAATTTTACACAAGGGTTTATTGTTCTTTGACATAAGGTACTTGTGCGAAAATTAATTCTTTGCCAATAAAAAAAATATTTTTGAGAAAAAAAAATCTGCACATTATTTGAACGAACATTCATGAAACCTCGAAAAATGGATTAAGCATCCAAAATTATTCGGAAAATATTTGACCTCCTGGGATCCTTCACAAATCCCATTTGTAGTACCATTAGAGCTCCCCGGTGAAATTGAATCGTTCTAGGACCCCCGAAAACGGATTCTACGTCCAAAAGAACTTCGAAAACCTATAGGTCGAGTTATAACTCGATCCCATCGCCGAAACCCTTTAAAAAAAAAACCCGTAGCCCTTTTTTAAGCCCCACAGAGCCCCACGGGTTTGGACGATCGGGGTGAAAACCTTGCGGGCAAAACTAGATGGTGAAATGAGTATTTTGTCAACACCGGAGGTTGACGACTCCAATCGGCCTCAAAATTTGACATTATCCGTTTCAAGAGGTCTAGATTCCAAAACCGAAATGTCCGTCCGCCGTACGCCCGCTGTACCGAGCTTCTTAGATTGTATCTAAGGCCATTTCTGGCCCATAACAATCTTTCGCGTAACTTCTTGCTCGCTTTCTAAAAAATCGCCCCTGGCGGCGTCCTATTACACTAAAATTCACGTTCATGGTGAAAGTCAACTCTTCTGGATGTTAATGATGAGTCAACAACAAAAGAAGAAGACGTTTTTCAACTCCCGCCGTCTGAGAGGTGATAACAGTGATAACGTGATAACGGGCTTTGTCAGTTTGTACGAAAAACTTCTCATGGTGATCATATAAGGGGACCATCTGGTAAGTTGTCACCTGGATTTATTATTAGCCTCATAATTAACTAGAGGGAAGCCGTTGTCAGATTTCAAAAAAGTGAAACCAGCGAATTTTGGCAAGTGTTTTTTCCCAAAATGGCAATTTAGGGGTGTCCAGGTTCCTCAATAGGGACATTGCTGTTTTGGCCGATTTTCGATCAAAAACGTCATTTCAGCGTGTTTTAATGGGTTTATATAGACGAAATCTCGGTTTTGCCGAACGTAGTGAGCCCTCTCTTTGGACTCGTTTTGTTTTGAGTGGAAATAAGCCGGTGTTTGGGTCAATTTGCAAGTTTTCAGCCATACCGAATCGAATGAGGACGTCTTCGGCCGTGGACTCGCTCATCTCTCCACAATGGATATGAATATAGCCACCACGTTGACGGTATTTACCTACCTACCACCTGTAAACCGCTCACCATCATGTTTCTGTCTTTTCAACGCCATGGCTCCGAGGCTGCGCAACCCTGAGAGTTGTGATTTTGATAAGGGTCTTAAAATGTAGTCTTTTCTAGGGCAACCCTTTGTATTTTTATGAAACATGTGATATGGAACCTGTGATTTTGATAAGGGTCTTAAAATGCAGTTTTTTCTAGGGCAACCCTTTGTATTTATATGAAAAAGTTCATTAAAAAATTTTTTTGATGTTTTGGATCGGAAAATGGTTTTTAAAAAAGCATAACTATGTCCCTATTGAGAATACGAGGGCTGTGAAGCGGTTTAAGCTTTAAAAAAAGGTGTGTCCCTATTATGGCACATGTGAACTAGAATAGGGACACTTTTCAAAAATAAAAAAAAATACAAGGAATATATATATTTACACTTTCGCAACGTCATCCTGTCGGGAATTCAGTAAGGAACACGTACCAACCATAAAAAGTTTGAAAAACGTACTATTTCTAGTGTTTAACCTGCGAAAACCTTCAAAAACCTTCCCTATTATGAGCAAATCACGGTACCAAAAAATGTTTTCAGAAACTCGAAAGTGTCAATTCGAACGTCAAAATTGCCCCGGACACTACTTCTGCCCCTTTCACCAAGAACCACCGTTTCATGAACCTGAACGGTAAACAATGAAGATAGAAAGAGATGCGCGGATTTGCGCGCGTTTGCGCTTTGTGCGGATATCGCGCAACGGTCGTTTCAGACGTAAAATTTAACGTACAATCCGAATCCTCCACATCAACTTTTCACAGATCAATCTCGATTTCCTCCGAGGCGACGCATTTTCGGCTACCGAAAGGAAAATATTGTTTACGTTTGACGGTTTCTTGGGATTGGTCGATTCGGGCTACTAGGAATTTCAGCAGCAGGTAGTAGGAATTTGTGAGGTGTCCAGGAACCGCAGTAATGTAGGACGGGAGGAAATCGCATACACAAAACTTCAAATCGATGAGTAACGGCCTTGACTGGTAAGCAGTTGTGAGGTCCTCCCCCTCCATCAATAATGAAGGCCCTATCGAGCCATTTCGTTAAGAAATATCAGCCTCGCGGGCTTTCTGCTCTATTTTATTACAAAATATGGAAGCGAGTAACTGTGACGTAGATTTTTTAAAAATTCTATGAAATGTTTGGACAGATGTGGGACCTTGAAAAATGGATTCTACGTTCAAAAATCCTTCGAAAGCGACACCCCACTCGACCCCATAGCCGAAAACTTTCAAAAAAACCCTCCCGTAGCCCCATTATAGCCCCATAGCGCCCCACGGGTTTGGGCGATCAGGCTGAAAACCTTGCGGGCACAACTAGATGGTAGAATGAGTATTTTGTCAAAATTTCAGATTTTATGGAAAATTGGCCAAAACGGCTCTGACGGCGGACGGACATTTCGTTTTTGGAATCTAGACATCTTGAAACGTGTAATATCAAATTTTGTGGCCGTTCAGAAATTTAGGTAAAACTCCTTCGCGAATACATAGGTTTATTATTCCAAGAAGAATTTATTCTTGGTTTATAAACCAAAAGTGGAACGATTGTACGCGAAGTCGGAGAATTTTATTAAATACAATTGTAGTAAAAATCCATCCAACTTCAAATTTGAGAACCCGTTCAAATACACGTCCACTTCTTTGCAAATTGCCAAATGCATTTGAATAACCCCAGCAAACAAGTTTTTCCTCCAGATCGTTACATACTAAAAGGCTGAGTAAATATTATAACAGCGTTGGGAAAAGTGAGGCGAGAAAAGCGGCGAAAAAAAATTTTCCCGCCCGAAAAAAAAGGAGGGAAATAATAAGAATAAGAGACGGGGGCTTTTGAAAGGGCGTAATGTGTTTTATTCATTAATTCCGAGTAATTTTCCTCCAAAGGCTAAACAAAAGGAAGCCACTTTCCATTTCAGAAAACTACCCGCTCGTTTCCACATCATATTAAGGGAATCACGAGATGTTCTAAACGCGCTGGTTGCCTCATTTTTTTTAAAGCACCTTTATTTTCACGTTTATTCGAGTGAGTTTTAATTAATTGCTTCCATCAAAGCAATTAGTTGTAATTAAATAGGGTTGACGAGACTAAAAATGGCATTTCCCTCTGTAGAGTTGAAATTTTAATTGAGATAATATCAAGAATATTATTCTCCTTTTTTGGTTGGAAGACAACTTTTGGTGGTGATTTTAGGTTTATTATTCTTGGATAATGTCAAATGTTGACACCGATCGGCCTCAACATTTGACATTATCCATTTTTAACCGAAATGGCCGTCCGGGCCGTTTTGGGCAGTAGGAATTTCTTTAAAAATCTTACAAAATACTTGGTTTACCATCTAGTTCACTCCCAGCCTGATCGCCAAAACCCGTGGGGCGCTATGGGGCTAAAATGGGGCTACGGGAGGGTTTTTTTAATGTTTTTTCAAAAACTCGCAGATCTGCCGGACGGGTGTCCAGATTCAGACTCGAGTACAGAGAGTTGCGAGACTGCTCAGCACGTGCCCTCATATCGCCCATCCAGCGCATGCGAATACCCTCCACATGGACCTCCATTTGTCTCATCCAAGTTCTCAGGTCCGTTATGTCACTGGCAAACACCACCGTAGTTCGAGGCAACATCCCTGAGGGCCTTATACCAGCCGACCCTCCTGCAGACCACCTCGTGAGCCACCACCCGAGGGTGACGATGACCAGGCATCTTCAGTACCTTCAATATATAATTTCCCGCCAGTGAGAGAGTGTAATGGTAGATTGGGTCTGCGCCAGTCTCAAGGTACACAAAATAGTTGTGGGTGTTAGGGGGCAGGCCAAATATCATCTTGATGAAGCGCCGCTGAACTTGTTCAAGAGCGTTGGATGGAAAGAGTCCCGTCACCTGTGCAGCATAGCACAGCACGGCCCTCGCCACAGCATTGAATACCCTGAACTTGGCATCCACAGGTACTGAGTGTCGGCCAAAGAAAGACCTATATATGCTGCTCAATCCGAGCTTTGCCGCTGCGGCCCTGGCGAAAGACCGACACCAAGATATTTGTATTCCCCAACAACCTCCATTCAGGGTAAAGACATCATTGGCACTGAGTCTCCCACCTCGACGGAAAATCATCATCTTGGATGTCTCCAAGTTTACCGTCAAGCCCCACCGATCACAATATCCCAGCAGTCAAGCAATATTTCGCCGCATCTCCGAAGCCGACTCAGCCAGAATGACGTCATCAGCATACATCACCGCCCGCACAGCAACCCCGGCTACTCTCATCCCACAAGGCAGGGCCTCCACCAGAACATTTATGAATAAAGCAAAGAGCTGTGGACTGAGAAGACAGCCCTGCCGAACCCCACACTCCACTGGAAACGGGTGGGACACACCATCCTTCCCCCCACACTGCTCCAAAGAGGAGATGAATCTCTGACCAACATTGACTGCGTTAAGCTTCTGGAACCAAAGGTCGTGCTGCACCGCGTCAAACGCCGCCCTGAAATTGACAAAAAAGGCGAATAGCTTCCGAGCAGACCCCGACGCAAGCCTGACTTGCACCAAGCTGGAAAGTGTGAATATGGCGTCGACCGTGCTATTAACCTCTGCGGAATCCACATTGGCTCTCATTCAAGATATCCTTGGTCATGAAGTGAGTCTCAAGTAGTTATTTTTCCGTTTTTAACTTATTTTAAATTATTTCAAATAAGTGAAAAACTGAATAAAGCCAAACGTTTGAGGTTTTTTGTTGTTGTTGCATTTTTTGATGTGAAGCCGACCTCAGAGGAGGCAGCAACCTTCATATTCGGATTCAGCACCCCAAAAACACATTGATCCGTTGAGAAATAAACTTCATTAATTTTGATACGGGAAAACCACCATTTGACTGAACTGAGAATCAATTTGGTTTTTCCGTTTTGAGACAGCTTTGACCCGCATGACCCTGCCGTGGGTGGCCAAACCCATCGAATGGGCGAGGAGAGGGGAAAATGGGTTATAAATACGCGGAAGATTCAGCAGGTCAGCGAGCTCTCTTCGATATTGATTGGCCCTATTGGCCTATTTACATTGTTTCCTTGAAGGTTAAATGTCAGCAGGTTAGCCGACTCGGTTCTACCTGATGCGGGCGGATGTCGGGAGGACTCTTCACAGTTCATCTCAGCCATCGACACCTTTGGGGAGTTGGAAATGTCGACTCCGACACAACGAGGTACTCCCACGTGGGGTCTAAATGGAGGCGGCATCGATTCCCAATGTGGGCGTTAGTAAAAAGGCCTGGGAACGCGTTTATATTTCAATTTTCCCCAGCCTGTCGAATAAGCCGTGAAATTGCGACCGGTAGGTATTCCCCGAGGCCTTCGAACCTACCGTCGGCCAACCATTCAGAACTCGCGGAAATCGATAACCCATTGACGTAAATTTGGTAGGTAATCAGCCCTTGATTGCTGTCACTTGAATCGGTGCGGTTGATGATGATTTCGTCATTGAGGAAACCATTACCCTCAGGCCAAATCCGGCCCTTGAACCCAGAGAGGCTTCACCCGTGAATCATTCCGTTCCATCATTCTACACCAAGATCTATACATGAGTCATTTCAAAATTTGGGGTTATTTTGAGCTCGACCATTTTCATTAATTAATGTTTCAGTTTTTGAATTTTTTCTCCCTTAAGCCTCCTTTGTATGGACCCCTGAGGCAGATCCTGAAGTGGGCGCAAACTTTATCAAGTGTTGAAGTCGTGAGAGTAGATTAATACTTTCTCCATCCCTACAACCACCTCACTCATCAGGGTAAGTGTTCAATTACATATAATGGAACTCAAATTACGCTTATGAATGACATAGTGTTGTGTATTTTTCTAATGTTCAGAATCACTGATGTTGAGGCTGGTAGAGATGATAACCTTCCAAATCTCTCTCCCTACAAATCAGCCTCTTCAGAGAAGTTTGTAGGGAGAGAGATTTGGAAGGTTTTCACTCTCTACCAGCCTCAACATCAGTGATTCTGAACATTAGAAAAAATTCACAACGCTATGTCATTCATAATTGTAATTTGAGTTCCATTACATGTAATTAAACACTTACCCTGATGAGTGAGGTGGTTTTAGGGATGGAGAAAGTCTTGGAAGTGCGACTAACTCCAGTACTTTCGGAAGCCATCTTGCAGCAGTGTTGCCTTTTGTTTCTCACAACACAAAATATTCGTTTTCTGGGAGTGGGCGGGCAGTTCAAAAAAATTCTAGGGAGAGAGAATAAAACCTTGTGACAGACAGAAAACAGCAAAAGCCCTTCCAAATCATGAACATTTTTCATTAGTTTTTAATTTATTTAGAAGGGGAAAGCAACCTGGACCACTAATATTTTTTATTTCAATTAATACATGAATAGAGAGTTCTTCAAAAAATGTTCGAAGTTCCCAACCTACCATTTGTGACAGGTGTAGGGAGAGAGAATTGGGGTCTTTAATGGTTTTTGATTTCTGAGCTTATTGATTATTGAAATTTATGCAAGGTGATCTACCTAGACTCCAACCTGCTATATCTCTCAGAAAAAATTCCGAATTAAATTCTTTTTCTTATAAATTTTATAAGACAAATAGAGTGCTCACAAAAGCTGTGTGACGCTAAATAACCCCAAATTTTGAAATGACCCACATACAGTAAACATTCAATGAATCAATCGGATACTAAACTCAATCCAGGCTTTTACTGGGAGGATTGCAGAAGCGATGGTAAGACAAGTGAGGACGCCGAACTGGTGGCCTGATGGTAGAACGAGTGACTCCGCTGAACTAGTGGCCTGATGGTAAGACGAGTGAGTCCGCTGAACTAGTGTCCTGATGGTAAGATGAGTGAGCCTGCTGAACTAGTGGCCTGATGGTAAGGCGAGTGAGTCTGCTGAAGTATTGTCCTGATGGTAAGGCGAGTGAGTCCGCTCAACTAGTGGCCTGATGGTAAGGCGAGTGAGTCCGCTCAACTAGTGGCCTGATGGTAGAACGAGTGAGTCCGCTGAACTAGTGGCCTGATGGTAAGACAAGTGAGTCCGCTGAACTAGTGGCCTGATGGTAAGGCGAGTGAGTCCGCTCAACTAGTGGCCTGATGGTAAGGCGAGTGAGCCCGCTGAACTAGTGGCCTGATGGTAGATCGAGTGAGTCTGCTGAACTAGTGGCCTGATGGTAAGGCGAGTGAGTCTGCTGAACTAGTGGCCTGATGGTAAGATGAGTGAGTCCGCTGAACTAGTGGCCTTATGGTAAGGCGAGTGAGTCTGCTCAACTAGTGGCCTGATGGTAAGGCGAGTGAGCCCGCTGAACTAGTGGCCTGATGGTAGATCGAGTGAGTCTGCTGAACTAGTGGCCTGATGGTAAGGCGAGTGAGTCTGCTGAACTAGTGGCCTGATGGTAAGGCGAGTGAGTCTGCTGAACTAGTGGCCTGATGGTAAGGCGAGTGAGTCCGCTGAACTAGTGGCCTGATGGTAAGACGAGTGACTCCGCTGAACTAGTGGCCTGATGGTAAGACCAGTGAGTCTGCTGAACTAGTGGCCTGATGGTAAGACGAGTGAGTCCGCTGAACTAGTGGCCTGATGGTAAGACCAGTGAGTCTGCTGAACTAGTGGCCTGATGGTAAGACGAGTGAGTCCGCTGAACTAGTAGCCTGACAGTAGGACGAGTGAGTCCCTGCATCTCCCTCCCCGACCAACCAAGGTTAGCTGTTTTTAGGTCAAAGGTTAGTTTTTTAGGTCAAAGCTTGTTCCGTGCTAACATTTTTTCTGAAGTATAATGTTGGGATAGAATCTGTCCAAATCTGATTTGGGACCTCGAAAAATGGATGGACTTAACTGACTCATCTCCTTTTACTCCCATTGGAGCATAGGGCATCCACAATCTCCTTCCATTCCGTCCTTCTAGCCGCAGTCCTCCGAGCTTCATTCCAAGTTTTGTCGACCCGGCCCCAATTCCCTATTTGCCGATCTTCGCCATGCTTCTCTTGGTCTTCCTATTTTTCTTCCTCCTTGAGGGCTCCACGGAAGAGCATCTTTTTCTATCGCGACGTCAGGTTTTCTTAAAGTAGCCTATGTCCTATCCATTTCCATTTACGCTTCCTGACTTCCAGATGGCTTACTCGAATGCTCGAGGTGTTGTGACTCCGGCAGGTCCTGGGAAGGGTCAGTAAAGTACTTCTTCACCTGGCACAAAGTGTTGGGCGAAGTTTCGATTTACTGTCACAGTTGTATCAAGGAGTGGTTGAGCGACTTCCAAACTCGAAGAGTCGAGGATGGACCCCTGGGGACCCCTGCGTTAGTAATATCCTCTCCTTAGGTTCCTCGACAGGGATAATACAAATATAGCTGCGATTAAACTTGTTGTTATTCGCGTAAATAATAACGGGCTGTACAAGCTGAGTGGAGGGTTTTTTTGGCGTCGACCAAGCCAAGTGGGAAGAGGGCGCGCTGGGCGTGAGCCCCTCGAACCTGTCTTGGCGGGCCTGAGATCGAGAGAAGTAGATGTGGGGATAGTTTTCCCCGTACCCCATTTTTAAACTATCTATTTTAAGGTTTCATAAGACACAATAAATATTATTCAATAACATATTTTGCCCATCTCTACTCGTGGCTTCTTTGTGAGTCTGAAATTTTCTCCTTTGTCTACCAAGCATAATAAACATGTGCCTTGTTTGGTTGCAGAGGTAATGTAAAGGGATGATGACCGAGTGGGCTCGGAGCGTGCTGGTGTTGCTGGGCGTCAGCTTCCTTCATCTGGTGGACTGTAGGCCTCACTCAGGCCCTTCTCAAAGAGAAAACTTCGAAGACAACCCCTACAATGACCCTCTTATCGTCAAGACGCGCAGTGGCTACATCCGAGGGATTTCGAGACAAGCCATGGGACGAGATGTGAGTGATGAGAATTTTGTTTAATACAGACCGATGTGTTGCTGGTATCACCAGGACTCTCCCCCCCCCCCCCCCAAATAAAAATGTTTTCTTCGTTTTATGACCTTCGTGTTTCGTCCAACTTGATGACGACTGGTGTGAATTTATAACGTTTATGCCTCCAGGTATCGATTTTCCTGGGGGTGCCCTTCGCCAAACCGCCCCTGGGCCCGTTGCGATTCCGCCGGCCGGTGGCAATGGACCCTTGGCACTCCGTCCTCGACACGATGTCACTTCCCAATTCCTGCTACCAGGAGCGCTACGAGTATTTCCCCGGCTTTGAGGGCGAGGAGATGTGGAACCCCAACACGAACATATCCGAGGACTGTCTTTACCTCAATTTGTGGGTCCCTGGGCCCGTCAAACTCCGCCATCACGGCACCAACGGCGAACAGAACGACGACCCTAATAAAAAAGTAAGAGGACAAATATTGTATGAATTAAATACCACAACGTACAACGCTTTACAACGATGTTTAAGGGGTACTTGTCCAATACGCACACTCATTCATATATGATTAAATATAGTCTAGTCAAATGGGGGAAAACGGAAATCATTGGCTGGAAGCAGGAAATGCCCAGCCTAGGCATTACACCATGCAAACGACACAGCAGTACCGGACATGGGGAAAAAATAATTATTTTCTTTCTCTTGGGTCTGCTATGTATAAGTACACAAGTACAAATAGGTAGAGGAAGGTGCCCAACCTGGGACACTTTTTTTTCAGATCGCCTAAACCATGACTTCACGTTGTAATTTTTGCATTATTTTAAATATTCCTTGAAGCCACGTGTATCACTTACTTTTCCCCATGATTGCCGATTTATTCATCAACCTAAGAATTGTTTACTGACGATTTCGTGAAATGTGTCAGTCTCTTTTCGAATTTTTTTTTTTTTTCTCAATAAAATGAATTTACAAACTCTTTTTAGTAAGTGGTAATACTTGAGATCAAAATTATTTAATAAGACTTGGGATCATAAAGTCCGTATCTACAGTCAAAATAATTCAACATAATAAAAATAACTCGTGATGCCAGTTTTGCTTTTAGGCATCTGAAAATAATCAAATTCCTTGTTGTTGAAGTTAGAAACTCTGAAATGACAGTGCCCTACCTTGGACAGGCTTTATTTTTATTCATCACAACTAAACTTACTGGAAAAATAAAGTATGAAATCCGTAGCCAAGAGTCCAATTCGTGCATAGAAACAAAAACTGGGGCGTGGTTTTATGAAACCACGGTAAAAGTGAAACTTATATTCACACTAGTTTCAGGAAATGATGCCCACATTTAGGTATATATTATATAAAAGGGTGCTAAAAGGGTGCTGGATGGGTGTAATGAGGGGGGGGGGGGGGAGGTACGATCTGTAATCTGGGAGGCACAACCCGCGTAATCCCTGAAAACGCACTCGTGGCAACGACGCTTTTTGACCCGTCTCTCGTTGCGAAGTACCTATCAAACTAATCGAAGGCTCGCAAAAAATACTCGTACCCACCTACCGACGATCTTGGAATAACTTTCGAACGCGTTATCGCACAGAAATCGTTTTGTGCTCTAGATTTTACAGCGTGAAAAGCTCGTTTTAAACTCTCGTTTTAACCGACGTTTCGTTCAAAACAGACGGCAAAAGTTGTATCGGGTTTCGGCGTTTTGAAAATTTTCGAACCTAGTAACGACGCTTTAAGCGCAAAACGGCGCTTAACGGCGCTTTATGTTCGAAAAACGACACACAGACCAAAAATTTTGGGACGATGGAATAAAAGTTTCACTTTAAAAAAATTGGGTTACAATCACTCCAAATTTAAGTTTGGGCACCTCAAAACAAACTCTTGGAACTCGAATGAAGCAACTTCTGCAATGATGAAAACAAAAGCTAGCGATCTTCCCCTTCAAGTGATGTGTTATTTTATACTGATTTTTTAAGGGAATTTTCCAACTTGATCTACGGATTTTTGTCTCAATCTAGGGATATTCGTAGTCCGATCAAGGGAAAACAGCCCAAATGTATCTGGCAACGCTGCTACCTCGTTGTTGGCTTGTTGTTTTATCATAGGGATGTAACTATCGGAGAACAATATCGATATTCAATTTATCGATATTTTAAAAATATACCTAAAAAATATATATAAATAAATTGATATATCGGATATTTTTCAAAATTAAAAAAAAAGAAAAACAATTTAAATAGCGATTTGTGTTGTCTAGTAAATTAATGTTCTTCACTTCTACTATAGAACAATCGTTTTCCCTCTAAAAACGTTCCAATTGAAAAAACAAACTTTCCTGAAAGAGAAAAAGTCTGAGCTCTTGCTCAGAACGAGTTTTTTTTTTTTCTTATTGTAAAGAAGTCACTGGAATATAATAGTATTAATATAATATATTATAATATAATATATTATATTAATATTATTATATTCCAGTGATAATATTATTATACATTATGCGTATTCCTGTGTATCGAAAACATTCCATAATCCATAATATTATTATAATATTATTATGGATTATGGAATGTTTTCGATACACAGGAAACACACACCTCTTTCACTGGCAGTTACATGCAAAATTCGCATAAATTCAATATATTTTGAAAATTTTGTTGGGGGGCCCCTCTATTATTATTAGGTACCGAGTTATTTGCAAGATCGTAAGATATCAAAAAATTATTTGTATTGTTTACATGATTGTAATATACTAATTTAACCCCACCCATATTATTATGGGTAGGTACTAAAATAAATTGCTTGCATTTTCAACTCTTACTTACACGATTATGAAATTCGTAATACAAATCAATTAGGTTTTAAGCTACACGTTTTCAAGGTTTTAAGCTACGTTTTAGATCTACACAAACAAGGAAAAGTGTTGTTGACGTTCTGTCTCCCCCATTGAAGGCTTTGGGGAGAAAGTGAGAACATGAGAACGTTCCATCAGAGCTATCATCTGATTGTATGTGATTCAAAATTCAGTTTCCTACACATTCTTAGATCCTAGATACTCTGGCTGGTGTTTCGGATGTATTTCTGCACTTTCCAGGAGAAAAAAATATCGACCAAAAATATCGATACATCGTCGGGAAAATATCGATATATTTTAAACATCCCTATTTTATCAGAACGAATGAATGTTGTTTGTCAGCAGCTTGATTTTGTCAGTGAATTTATTGCGCGTGTTTGACCGGTGTTTTATTTGTTTTTGCTCAAATGTCTACGTTCTGTATTTCGGATGTAAAAACGTTTCCTCCAAATGAGGAACGTCAGCGGTCTCGTAAGGCTCGGCAAAATTTGCTATCAACACCTGTTGATGATGTCCGAATGTCAACATCCTCTGCGTCGCGTGCGTCTTCGGCCACTTCAACGTCGTCCCAGAAAATTCGTGTGAATTTGAAGGAGCACGATGAATTCGTGGGTGAGTCGAAAAACGACGTTATAGCAGTTGGAGGAGGATAATATCCTTGTGGGACATATTATGTGGGAGCGGGAAAAATGCAGGTCGGGCGAGGGGCTGGTCGACGCTGGAAAAATTTTGATCCTACCTAAAATATGTACTAGAGACCGAAAAGGAAAACTCAGACTTGAAAGAAGGTGATCTGGTCGGCTTTGTTCCTCATAGGGTGGCAAGTGCCATAAATGTGTCATTAGTGCTACAAGGTGTTAAAACAGTAGGACCTACTTGTACCTTGTACCTGGTACAACCTCATGGCCTCATCGTATGCAAGTTTGTTTTTGATTACACATGTTTGGCAACGCTTTCTTCGACCCAAGTCGAGGGTTGGAGGAGCTATTCAAAATTTAAAATCATCAAAGCAAGGCTGACGCAAATAGGCTTGCGAGCAGGAGCGTCTGGCCAGAGCACTGAGCCGATGGGCTTCAGTCGTTTTCGGCCCTCCTCGCCATCGCCTACTGCTTGGTAGGTACCTTCTCCCTCATCAGCAAGCGTTATGTGATCCCGTTTTGGCTAAATATTCTTGGAATAAGACCTAAAGGACACTTCGGTATTAAATACAAATTTTGCAACCGAGATCAAACATTTTGATCGTCGGTCCTCAAAATTTGTCATTATGTAGGTATATCTACGTTACAAGATGTGTAGATTCCAAAACTGCAATGTCCGACAGCCGTCCACAACGTTTTGAGCAGTAGGTAGGAATTTATTTAAAAATCTGAAATGTTTGACAAAATACTTGGTTCTTCTAAAACTAACTAAAGTAACTAAAAGAAGTTTTAGTTGTGCCCGCAAAGTGTTCAGCCCGATCGCACAACCCGTTGGGGCTAAGTGGATAAAAAAACCGCTGAAAATTTTACACAAGGGTTTATTATTCTTTGATATAGGTTACTAGTGCAAAAATTAATTCTGGGTCATCAAGAAAATTTTGGAAAAGAAATTTTTTTTGGATTTTTTTTTTTCTTCAAAAATATTCTTTACTTGGAAAATATTTAACCTCCTGGGATCCTTCAAAAATCCCATTTTTAGCCCCATGAAAGCCCTGTAGCTCGCCACAGTGAAATCGGATCGTTCCGGGACACCAAAAAATGGATTCTACGTCCAAAAATACTTCGAAAACGACACCTAACTCGATCCGATAGCTCAAAGCCTTCAAAAAACCCCCTCCTATTGCCCCATTTTAGCCCCATAGCGCCCCACGGGTTTGGGCAATCGGACTGAAAACCTTGCGCGCACAACTTGATGGTAAACCAAGTATTTTGTCAGAATTTCAGATTAAAAAAAAAATTCCTACTACCCAAAACGGCCCGGACGGCGGACGGAAATTTCGGATTTAGAATGTAGACCTCTTGAAACGGATAATGTCCAATTTTGAGGCCGATCGGAGTTGTCGACCCCCATCGCGAAAACATAGGTGTATTATTCCAAGAATAATAAACCAAAAACCGTCTAGCTCTAGCTAGACTTGTTTCCATACCCTCAACGTCCTTGCATCTGTCGGCTGAGGGGATGAGTTTTCTCTTCCCCCATCTCTCACACCAGTTCCCTTTCTCACTACAATGTATTGGGGAAACGAACTTTGACCTTTACAAAGTAGACATTCCCTATCTAACCCTCCTCACCTATCCTGCCCAGAGCTGCCATTAAATCGGTGGCACGCAAAAGTAAATATCTCAGGAACATGGATGATAATGTTGAGAATAAAGCGAACTTTTTTGGATTTGGTCCTTCTGGAAAATTTGAGTTTTTTTTTTTTTTTTTTTTTTTTTTTGGTGAGCTGCAAAGCTCTGCAATTTTGATTTATTATTCCTGGAATTATTCCGAGGTCGAAAGTTTTGATCGGCCTCAAAATTTGACATGCTACGTTTCAAGATGTCTAAATTCCAGAACCGAAATGTCCGTCCGCCGTTCGAGCTGTTTCGGGCAGTATATATATATGTTACGTGTAAAGTCCGAAACTGTACAATCCGAAGATTGTACAACCGTCTTTTGTACAATGTGCGGAATGAACATATTTTCTGTACAATGCCCGAAACGTGCAACATTGTACGAAATATTCTGTACAATCCGCGAATTGCACAACGTTGTCATACAATGTCGATCTGGGTGTATGCTTTGTACAAACTCTCTTGTACAAAGTTAGAAATTCATAGTAGAATGAAGTTTGGTATTATGGTAAGTTTATTTACCTACGTCAAATCATATGTACATCATTAGTTATAGGTAGGTGTTCTAACCTACTTATTAGAACAACTCAAACACTCGTTGGAGATCGTCTTCAGAACGTAGGCTATCGACCACATCTTTGGGGAGCGTACAACTGCCTAGAGCCATTTTAGCGGGTCGCCCGAATATTGCTTCAAATGGTGACTGCTTGATGCCAGAGTGAAGCCTATTATTCTTTTGAAATGAGGGCGCTCCAAACATAAAAATATGTCCACTAAATTGTAGGCAACTTCAGCGGCGGTTTTGGTCTTGAGCGCACGTAATATGAGGAATTTTGAACGATGGTCTTGATAGTTCATTATGAATTTAAACTCCCCATCCTTGTATGATTGCATGTCTATCAAATCAACTTGGCCTCTTGAAAACACTTCTTGGAACACCATAGGTTTTACCACTACGCCTTTTTTCGGGTGGGCTCTTTTTTTAATACACGTTTCACAAAAACGTAAAAATACTTGTATCACTGACAAGGCTTACATTGGCGTACTTACGAGAGAGAACGTCCTTCATTTGATGTAATCCACCATGACCAGTTTCCGTGTTGGCGTCCTGGAGAATATCAAACAACTCCTCTTGGTGCACGTACAATTTGTAGGCTTCTTCCGAACCATTCACGGGGACAACTAATTTTGCTGTGGTCCCAATTGTTATTACGTCGTACAACAAGGAGGACCCATTCCCCAACATTGTACAAAGCGAAGCTGTACGATGTCCGTTCAACCTAACGGGTTTGCACAATTTTTTGTACGATCTTAGGTTTGTACAACTTTTCTTGTACAAAGTTCGAAACTTGTACAGCGGTTTGTACCATCCGCAGATTGTACAAAAACGGTTGTACAATCTTAGGATTGTACAATTTCGGGCTTTGCACGTAACATATATATATATATTTTTTTTTAAATCTGAAAATACCTACTCAGTTTACCATCTAGTGGTGCCCGCAAGGTTTTCTGTCAAACATGTGGGGCGCTATGGGGCAAACATTAATCTGTGTCATTGAGAATAAATTTTGAAGAAAAAAAATCAACTTTTTTTAAAAACTAAAAAAAAAGTTGATTAAAAAAAGAAAGCCCTATAGGTCGCCACTGGGAAATCGGATCGTTCCGAGACCTCAAAAATTGCATTCTGCGCCAAAAAAAAACTTCGAAAACGACACATAATTCGATCCCATAGCCGAAAGCCTTCAAAAAAACCCTCCCGTAGCCCCATTTTAGCCCCTTAGCGCCCCACGGGTTTGGGCGATCGAACTGAAAACCTTGCGGGCACAACTAGATGGTAAACCAAGTATTTTGTCAAAATTTCAGATTTTAAAAAAAATTCCTACTGCCCAAAACGGTCGGACGGCGGATGGCGGACGGACATTTCGTTTTTGTAATCTAAACCTCTTGAGACGTAAAATGTCAGATTTGGAGGCCCTTCAGAATTTTGGACCGTCGGCGACGCTGAAAAAGATCATTCAGTTGCTAACAATCGCTTCTGCCAGGTTGAAGGTTCACAGATCTTGTAAACACCATCGTCCAATCCACGTACATTACGTCTATGTTCGCAGAGCACTCACCATGCCACCCACAACCTGTCGACCCCAGTTTCCAAAGTCCTTAACCTCCTCAACCGATTTCTTCGACTTGCTTCCTCATTTCCCCGAGTTTCCCTTCGAATTCCTGCCGAAACCCCGATTTTCCAGACTGCGTCCTTTCCCCAACTCGAGTGCTTGCAAAGGAGCCTAACTGAGAATCCTCGCACGCAGCGCCTTCTGCCTCGATTTCACGTTACCGTATTCCGCGGAGTGTTTTCATCTCACTTCCAACTCCTCCAACAAGACTTCGCTAATGAGCCAACAAGGTTCAACAAGTTCTGTTTCAAATGGTAACGTGCTGAGAGTGTGCACATACACGCAATCAGTGAAGTTAGGCGCTCAGTCATACATCTGCAAAGTTAATTTTTTATTGTTCATTTTCGTTTTTTAGATGCCGGTACTGATATGGATTTATGGAGGAGGTTACATGAGCGGCACCGCGACGCTGGACGTTTACGACGGATTGATGCTAGCAGCCTCCAGTGGAGTCATAATTGCCTCTATGCAATACAGAGTTGGTGAGTGAACGCTAGTGAACATCCAAAAATAAAAAATTAAAACAATTAAAAAAATGAAATACCTAACGAAATATATTATGGTTGGATTTTATTAGTTCTGTTTATATGTTTTTTGGGGTGCTGAATCGGACTCTGGAGAGATCTAACGAATAGCTGTTATGGTTGATTCTCATATAACAGCCAATTTCTTGTCCTTCGACGATAACACTCTACTCAGACATGTTTGAATTTTTTTCCAAATTTTCCTGGTAAATATTGGGTGTGTTCTGTTAGGTTACCATGAAAATTTTATGAGAACGCTACCTGCTGGTTCAGAGTTGAACATAGGTTGAACTTCCCCTACCATTTGAGTAACCTCCATGGCTATCCCAGCCCACGATTTTCGAGTTTAAAAATTGCTGTAAGTGTCTAATGCCGTGCTAGGAACAAAATGGCTGCTGTTTTCGGAAAAAAGGTCGTAATGGACTGCTGTCAGTGATCCCGCACAGTCCGTCGTGCATTTCTGTGTAACATTCACGGACTTCTTAAGAAAAAACGCTGCAAATTTTACACTAGGGTTTATTATTCTTTGATATAGGTTACTTGTGCAAAAATTTAATTCTGTGTCAATAAAAAAAATTTTGGAAAGCAAATTTTTTTGATTTTTTTTTGTTCAAAATTTTTTTTTTACTCGAAAAATATTCGACCTCCTAGGATCTTTAAAAAATCCCATTTTTAGCCCCATTAAAGCCCTATAGACCCCAACAGTGAAATGGGATCGTTCCGGGACCCCAAAAAATGGATTCTACGTCCAAAAATACTTCGAAAACGACACCTAACACGATCCCATAGCCAAAAGCCCTAAAAAACCTTCCGTAGCCCCATTTTAGCCCCAGAGCGCTCCACGGGTCTGGGCGATCGGGCTGAAAACCTTGCGGGCACAACTAGATGGTAAACCGAGTATTTTGTCAAAATTTCATATTTAAAAAAAAAAAAATTCCTACTGCCTAAAACGGCGCGTACGGCGGACGGACATTTCGGTTTTGGAATCTAGACGTGTTGAAACGGATAATGTCAAATTTTGAGGCCGATCGGAGTCGGCGACCTTCGTCGCGAAAACATAGGGCCTATACTAGTGTATTATTCTTGGAATTTTTTCCCTTTTTCAAATCGCTCTAGCTTCCGAACTTTTGGGTCTACAATCAACTGCGACCTGTGAATTCAGTGCTCTTTCTCTTTGATAGGCCCGCAAGGTTTTCAGCCCGATCGCCCAAACCCGTGGGGCGCTATGGGGCTAAAATGGGGCTACGGGAGGTTTTTTTTTTAGGCTTTTAGCTATGGGATCGAGTTAGGTGTTGTTTTCGAAGTATTTTTGGACGTAGGTGCCTCGCTCACCGAGCATCTTCCAATAGATCAGGTGCTCTTCTAATTGGTCTCACAGAACGACCGTGATGAATAGTAATAATTATTATTCATCATTTATTATACATCTTTCGAGGTTGCTGGGGCCAGGCTCTGGAACTCTTTACCAACTGGTGTACGCGCATTGCCCACCCTGGGCCGGTTCATGGCCGCCGTTGTGAGGCATTTTGCAGATGAGAGTCAATCCTGAAATATCATTCATACCCCCCTATCCTTCTCCATTTTTTAAAATAGTTTTTTCTCCTTTTCTTACCTTATTTAATTTATTGTATTGTTTAATTTTATCCCTCTGCCCCTTCTAACGGGCTTATGTCTGTCATCTCAGTAATTTATGTGAGCTTTTATGGACGTTTTTTACTTAATTGTATTGTCTTTGCTCAATAACGTTTTCTTATTATTATTATTTTTAGTAGTAGGTTTGCCGTAGGACGCACAGTTTCAGAGTTATTCGTAAAAAACTGAATAAGTGCGAACATTTTTGAGTTTTTTGCTAGTATATCACAACGCATAACATATACTTGTTGGATCCCTTCAGATTCGGATTCAGCACCCCCCCCCCCAAACACAGAAATAGGACCAAAAAATCCAACCATATATTTTTTTCTACGTCGCTATCATTTTCGCCACGGATTCACTGGACTATGCCCAAATTATCAAATAAACTTTTTTGATTTCCAGGTGCTTTCGGGTTCCTGTATTTGGAGCCGTATTTATCCCCTGGAAGTGACGACGCTCCCGGTAATATGGGGCTGTGGGATCAAACTATGGCCATCAGGTGGATCAAAGAGAACATTCACGTATTCGGCGGTGACCCCGATCTGATCACCTTGTTTGGAGAGTCCGCCGGAGGAGGATCTGTAAGATTTTTTTTAAAATTTTATTTAGTATTAAATAGGTACTAAATAAATTTTATTTATTGTAGTCAATAGGGACGGAAAATTAGGCTCTCACGGTAGGTTTTGCCATCGGTTGTAACATCTGGGTGTCAACAATCGACTCCACCGATTAATCGTCTCTCCAAAATCTTCAATCGATTTTTCGTCTTTAACTCGGTAGACTTGGTTGGTCGCTTTGCCGTCGTGTCATCACCAATAAGGTCGTCATTGGAACAGTAGCACAAGTTTAGTCAGATTTGGGTCGCTTTTTTGGTAATTTAGTTGGCAATGTAGCGGCTTTTTTTGATGAGCCTTATTGTGCCCCGCCAGTACGGTATTATTTACTCGCCGATATGGTCGTAAGACAGTGGCTACATTTCGGTCCCTTTCGGCCGCTCTTTAGTCCCTTAGATCAAAGTGATAGTCGGATCAAAGTGACTTTGCTGGGAAAAGTGCATAAAACGATTGCTTACCTTCTCGATGCTGGCTTTTCTTCTCGTACTTGCAAATTGAATGATTTTTCAAGATCACCATAGGTCCACTCCATGACTCTTGACGAAATATTCATCAAGTACCTACCTTTCATTAGTTATATTCATCAATGCTATAAAATAATGATGATGGTCACTTTGATGTCGACCGAAATCGATTGCAGAAAATAGCAGAACATAAAACTAGTAGAACGGAAGTCAGTGCGTGTTTTTCCTGAATAATTGAGTTCTGTGCAGTGAGTAGTGCAGCAATCCCAAAATTATAAAATAATAGCTACGTTTGCCTTTCTTGATGCCTGCTTCTTCGTTCCGACATTTCCTTAAAAAAAAAAAAAAAAAGAAAAAAAAAAAAGATCTCTAATAAGAATAATAATTCCTGTATCAGAAATGAGTCATAGACTATATTCTGCTGTGCATTTTGGTGACAGAACCTAGTTTCGAACTTGTCGTTTGCATTATAGAGGTACCTTCCTACTTGAGGATTTACGTAATGATAGGTTCCTCCTAACCATAGTTCTAGCTCACCACGTCATTGATACCTACACACTGCTGTCGACAGCCTACTCTTTCATTCCTGAATATGGAACATCCTTGAGCGGCAGGCACCATCACACAAAGGGGACAGGGTAGCCCCGTGGACTAAGGCGTCAGCGAGACTTCTGTTTACAATCATTCGGAGAGCTGATCAGCATGGTTCGAATCCGGGGAAGAACACCAATGTTTGACCAAAAGTCAATTATGTGTTGTAATACAGGTCGATTGTCAACCGACAAGACAGGTCTTTCTTGTCGGTTGACAATTCACCTCTGAACTTTGGAACGTTTATGTGAGTCCTAGCAGAGGCTCTCATGGCAAAGGCGGCCAAGACATCCGTCTTCAACACGCAAGATCTGAGGACAAAGTTTACATCGTAAACAACCTCTCTTGGGACCTCGAACAGGGATAAAGATTTTCTGGTGGACTGATAAAAACATTGTCTTCGTTTGCTGAGAACCTTAAGCTAGCTACGCAATCTGTGATCCCTTGGGGGCTAAAGACGGGAGGGGGGAATTGTCGGCTCCCCCCAAATCCCTGGGTCCCTGACGGGATGGTGGGACTGTAACTACCCCCCCCCCCCCCTCCTCACTACTCTCCAAGATGACGCAGTGATATGACGTATATTAGGTAATTAGGAATTGGACCTCGACCACCCAGGAGGCAAATAGGTTCAAAAACGGACACTCGGGAGTACAATAAGCCAGAAGGCTTCTGTACTGCGGATTTCCCCAAGGTATTGCCCGCAGTGTTCCGATCTCCCAACAAATTTACATTTTTTTTTTTACCATCACACAATGATTGTGATAATACTAGACCCAGTGCGCTTCGCTGCACTCAATGAAAATAGAATTTTGGCTCGCAAAAAATACTCGTACCTACCCGCCTACCGACGATCTTCGAATAACTTGCGACTCCGAAACCCGGTACAACTTTTGTCGTCGGTTTAGAACGAAACTAGCTGACCCGGTGCGCTTCGCTGCACTCAATAAAAATAGAATTTTGGCAAAGTTTGAATGAAAAGTCAAATCAGTTTGTTTGCAGTGTTTGCAATGCTGTTTGCATTGTACCTTCGTATGTTTTTCAAAAAATCTCATCACCAACTCAATGAAAGGAACTTGGTCCGGTTAAATTGCGAAAACACACCGACAGATTTTGAAAATTCTTTATCTCATTAACGGCTCGACCGATTTTGTAGAAACTTCTTAAAAACCATCTACAACGCTTCACAAACATTCTCACAATGAAATTTCCTAGTACGTATTAATCAAATTGAAGGCTCGCAAAAAATACTCGTACCCGCCTACCGACGATCTTCGAATAACTTGCGAACAGAAATCGTTTTGTACTCGTTGAAATCAGCGTGAAAAGCTCGTTTTAACAGACGTAGTTTCGTTCAAACCGACGACAAAAGTTGTACCGGGTTTCGGCGTTTCGAAAATTGTCCTAGCAATCCCTAGTAACGACGCTATTTGACCCGGCTTTTCGTCGTGAAGGAGCACCCGAAAACCGATGAAGGGGACGAGTGAGGAAAAATCAAGGTAGCCTATGACCATCGCGCTGGTTTTTGGAACAGGTCGCAATAAACGGGACGCGAATCGGTCATTCCGTTCAGGCGTGAAAAGGGAACAAACAGACAGACAGACATTTCTCGGTTTTCAGCGCAACCTTTTTCCAAAAAATGGAATGGTGCGCTCACCTCTTCGAATGTATGTTTTTTGTTTTTCACAGCATCACGCCCGAGCGGCTCAACAGATTTTCATGAGGGTGGTCTCATTGTGATCAGCGAGTTCGGGGGGTGGTTATAGGCTACCTTGATTTTTCCTCCTTTGCAATAGTCGAGGCTTTTCGTGTCCCAATTTAAATCGATTTTTCGATGTTTTTGGGAAAAATCGATATTTCAACGGTTTGGGAGAAATCGATTAATCGATTACGATCTCGAATTTTTTGCAACACCAGCATCAGTAGCCCAGTACCTTATATAAACACAACATAATCGATATTTTAACACATTGTGATGTTTGTAGGTATCACTGCATCTGATTTCTCCGGTGACGCGAGGCCTCGTTCGACGTGGAATCATGCAAAGCGGCACCATCAACGCTCCCTGGAGCTACATGACGGCCGAAAGAGCTCTGGAAGTTGGAAAAGTTCTCGTCTCGGACTGCGGCTGCAACGTCTCACAGCTGGCGGAAAGTCCTTCGAGAGTGATGGCCTGCCTGAGGGGAGTCGATTCCAAAACTATCTCCACCATGCAGTGGAACAGCTACTCTGGGATACTGGGATTCCCTTCGGCCCCGACCATCGACGGCCATTTCTTGCCTAAAGATCCCATGGAACTGTTGAAAGAGGGCGACTTCCCGGAGACGGAGATCCTCATTGGGAGCAACCTGGATGAAGGTGAGTTTCATTTTTGTTAGGTGAGGTAAATTCTGCTTATATTGGAGCTGCCACAGAGGACGAGGAGGAGGAGGAGGAGGAGGAGGAGGAGAACCATCTTCATTCTAGGCTACTTCCAGACGTCACAAAAAATATGAAAGACTGTAAAAAAATTAGTTTGGCGAGCGTAGTACGAGAAAAGTTTGAAATCACCAAATAGTTGCTCCACGTGCTCCTATCTGAGCTTTACTAAACTGGAGCTGCAGCCCAAGAGGAGGATGATCGAAGAGAATAATTTATATTCTAAAGTACTTCTAGAGGTCAGAAAAATTTGAAATTGGTCTTAAAAAAGTCATCTGGGCGAGTAGATAATGAAGAGAGTCTGAAAACGCCAAAAAGTTGGCTCCAAGTGGTCCGAAAAGGCGTTCAAAGTGTTGAAAAAATAGTAACAAGGCCAGTTTTACAGAAAGTTGGGTCTCTGGGGTTGTGGTGGGGGGGTCTCTGTTGGGGGTTGGGTTTGAATTTTTTTTTCAAAAATGTTTTTGTTTTTTATTCGAAAAAAAATTTGACCTCCTGGGTTCCTTCAATAATCCCATTTGTCGCCCCATGAAAGCCCCATAGATCGCCACAGTGAAATCGGATCGTTCCGGTCCCCAAAAAATGGGTTAGAACCCCAAAAAATGGCTTGTAGAAGTACGTCCAAACGTACTTCGAAAACGACCCCCCCCCCCCCCCCCCACAGCCTTCAAAAGCCTTCAAAAAACCCCTCCCTTATCCAATTTTAGCCCCATAGCGCCCCACGGGTTTGGGCGATCGGACTGAAAACCTTGCGGGCACAACTAGATGGTAAACCGAGTATTTTGTCAGAATTTCAGATTTTAAAAAAATTCCTACTGCCAAAAACGGCCCGGACGGCGGACGGACATTTCGGATTTTGATTGTAGACCTCTTGAAATGGATAATGTCAAATTTTGAGGCCGATCGGAATCGTCGATCTCCGTCGTGAAAACAGGTGTATTATTCCAAAACCGGCAAATTTAAATGGGTCGAAATTTGATTTTGCCTTCCAAATGAATCCCTTCACCTGCATCCTGTATTTCTATTGCGGAAAAAACTATTGATTATCCAAAAGCTAGTAGAAGGGGTCTGAGGCCAGGTTGGAGAGGTCGGAGGTTGGCTGGCTTTGGCCAGCAGAGGGTGGCTCCCAGGGCCGTGGAGAGAAAATCCGGGCCCGGGGGCAAAATTCATCGGGCCCCCTAAAAAAAAGATTTAAAAAAAAAGAAGAAAGTTGTATGAAAATTCATCGGGCCCTCAAAAAAAAAAAAAAATCAAAAATTCATCGGGGGAAAAAAAGGTTGTATGAAAATTTTTCCTATATTGATCTGTCCCTTTTCCACATTTTGCCTCTCCTACCCCATTTTTTACAAAAAAAAAAAAAAAAAAAAAAAAAAAAAAAAAAAAAAAAAAAAAAAAAAAAAAATCAAGAAAATCCGGGCCCCCCTTCGAAGGCCGGGCCCGGGGGCAACGGGTCCAGTGCCCCCCCCCCCCTCTCTATGGGGCTGGTGGCTCCCTAGTCCTATTATTTTGGAGCTGTAACATGATGAAGTGGAGGAGGAGAACCGAAAAGAAAAGTCTGAAACCACCAAAATGTTGCTCCATGTGGCAATTCTGAGAAAGTAAAAAACAGGTCAAAAAAGGGTCAAAATGAGATTTTGCCTTCCAAATGAATCCCTTCATTTTCATCCTTCTTTTTATGTTTCTTCAAGAAAAAGAAACAAATAACGATGATACGAGAAAGTGAGTTGTTGGGTGTGAGGATTTTCTGGAGCTCTTTTTGTGGATTTCTTGGATTTCTGAATGCCAGGATTTTCTAGATCTCTGGATTCCTTGATTTCTGGATTTTTTGAACCTCTGGATCGTTGCTGGATTTCGTGTATTTCTAGACTGGAGCTCTAGATCTGTAGATCCCTGGATCTGTTGATCTCTGAATCTCTGGATCTTTTTCTGGATCTCTAGAATTTGTGGATCTATGGGTTTTCTGGATTTTGGGATTTCTGTGCCAAAGGACCAATGGAGCTAGTCAACTGTTTCTGAAAACCGGAATGGCGGAGATGGCAGTCCCCACATTGACCTGATTACGCATTGCTGGCGGAGTTGGTACGTCATCACTTGCGATTAGGTGAACTTTGGCGGAGTTGGATCGCCCCCGTGAGTCCAGGTGGGATACGATCAGGGGTTGGCTGGCTTTAGCCGGCAGAGGGTGGCCCCCTAGTGAGATACTCTAAAGCTGTACGTGGGTTGGATGAGTTAGTGTGTTCAATAGTGTTATGATTTCACACAAATAAGATGATACTTCGGGTAACTCCAAAACGGGCATCAAATATATTTTCCAAAACATTTCCAACCACAGGGAAAACCCATATGACGCGATGGGGTCGACTGGAGTAATCCCATCACTACTCCTCCTCCTCCTTCTTGTGAAAAGGGCGGAGATGGTCGACGTGGACGACTCGCAGCCGCTTCTGGGGGGTTCTGATCCGTACCGTCACGTCTGAGAGCACGGCGGCGATTCGGCAGGGGCCAACCCACGAAGACTGAAGCTTCGGACAGACCCCCCACTCTGCGTCTTGGCCACCAATACCAGACGTCCGGCCCGGGTCTATTTGCGCTTCTGCTCTTCTGCTGCCCTCACCAGCCGCTCCTGAGCCAAAAGGTCCTGCAGTTGTTTGGCATAGGTCCCGGGCGTCAACTGCAAGTCCGGCGGCGGATCTGTGAGCAGATGAACGGGCAGGTATAATCGACGACCTAACATTAGCTCGGCAGGGGAGAAACCAGTCCCAGAATGGTCCGTGGCGCGGTAGGCCATCAAAGCTAGAGGTAGTTGTCGATCCCAAGAGGCTTGGTTTCCTTTAGTAAGCTTCGCCAGCAGATTCCACAGAGTTCTGTTAAAACGTTCCACAGTGCCGTTTCCTTGGGGCCGTAGAGGGGTCGTCCTGGTTTTCGGCCAAGGAGTTCGGCTACTTCCTTGAAAACGGAGGATCCTAAGTTTCTCCCTTGGTCGAAATGCAGCTCCCTTGGCACGCCAAAACGGGAATCAAATATATTTTCCAAAACATTTCCAACCACAGGGAAAACCCATATGACGCGATGGGGTCGACTGGAGTAATCCCATCAATATTCTGTTACCACTTCTAGCACATTTGAATGTACAGCTAGTACAGCTGCCTGAAGCGAAGTTCCCAATCACAAAAAACTAAAGTCGAGGTTAGTATTTGGCCTCTCTGGTATTTGGGGCGCATTATCTTGAAAAGAAGGAGATGGACATGAAGGGGGTTATAGTAAAGGTTTGGAGGGTAGTTAGTGGGGGGTTCGCGTGCATCGGCTCGTATAAGTGTTGGGAGCGGCCAGATTCTGGTTTACGATTGATCTGAGGTCATGATGTTAGCGGCTGTGGGGGAGGCCAGGGGGGCCAGAAAGGTCTGATGTCAGGACGGTTGTCGGAGTAGGTTGGAAGGGCGTCCACAGTCGATACTAGAAGGTCAAAGATCACGTAGTACTAATGCGAGGGGGCCAGAAAACTGTATTACGAGGGTATTAGGAGGGATGGTCAATGGTTACAGATCAACGATTTACCAGGCGGGGTGCAGATCCCGAAAATGCATTAAAGCCCTCGTGGAACAGACCTCCATGTAAGCATTGGTCTTACCAGGCAGGTTCTTTGCCAATCAATCATCGTGCCCATTTATACGTTCACGTCGCTATTTTCAGTATCTCATTCATTATTCAAAATCGTAACTTTGAGCTTCTTGTTCTCTTTACCCTCGTACAAGGCGTGCGCTCAGATAACTGGCCATTTTTAGGTTGTCAAATTCCGAAACAAAGGGAATCAATCAGATGATACGATGGGTTTTCCTAGTCTGCGGTCTTCCGTGGTGACGATACAAAAATTAGAAAGAATTGGAATTCAGTTTCTTCGTCAAATATTACTCACAGGTATAGTGTTGTAAATTTTTGATCCAAAATCAGAGGCTCAAAATATTCTGTTTCCTACCAAAATTCATATAGATCATAAAAACCTTCAACTTCAACATCACCATTTGTATTAAATTAATCTTTCAAAATTCATTACCGTAACAAAAACAAACTGCTCCGGTAATGACAGGATTTCGGTTACGGAGTTGACATTTGTGGCTTCATGTACTTGTTCAGTTTGTTTTCAGACCTGAGAGGGGCAGTAAAAGCGGTATGGCGTTTTGTTACTCCTAACAACAGAATTCAAAATAAATTTTAAAAAAATCTTGAACATTGCACTTTTAATAACTATAGTAAAGTGTTATTGTAATGATGAGTTGAAAAGTACCTGAAACTCGACCTTCCAAGCAGTGTCAGGACCGTAACAGACAGTTTCGATTCAGCGTTCAAAATACTATATGAAACCACCTTGATCACTTCCAAAACATTATTATGGTGGCAACCGCAGATCTTTAGCTGCAATAGCCTAGGAGCTAGAGCGTTTTGAGTTTTATTTTTTATCGAAATCCTCGGATTCGACATATATTTCGCATATTTGGAGAGAGCAAAGCTACCATAATATTGTTTTTGAGGTGATCAAGGTGGTTTCATATAGTATTTTGAACGCTGAATCGAATGAGACCAACCGCAGATCTGTAGCTGCAATGGCCTAGGAGCTAGAGCGTTTTGAGTTTTATTTTTTATCGAAATCCTCGGATTCGACATATATTTCGCATATTTGGAGAGAGCAAAGCCACCATAATATTGTTTTTGAGGTGATCAAGGTGGTTTCATATAGTATTTTGAACGCTGAATCGAATGAGACCAACCGCAGATCTGTAGGTACAATAGCCTAGGAGCTAGAGCGTTTTGAGTTTTATTTTTTATCAAAATCGTCGAATTCAACCCATATTTTGCCCATTTGGAGAGAGCAAAGCCACCATAATAATGTTTTGGAAGTGATCAAGGTGGTTTCATATAGTATTTTGAACGCTGAATCGAATGAGAACAACCGCAGATCTGTAGCTGCAATAGCCTAGGAGCTAGAGCGTTTTGAGTTTTATTTTTTATCAAAATCGTCGAATTCAACCCATATTTTGCCCATTTGGAGAGAGCAAAGCCACCATAATAATGTTTTGGAAGTGATCAAGGTGGTTTCATATAGTATTTTGAATGCTGAATCGAATGAGAACAACCGCAGATCTGTAGCTGCAATAGCCTAGGAGCTAGAGCGTTTTGAGTTTTATTTTTGAGCGAAAAAATATCGCTCAAAAAATAATCATTATTTTCTGAGTGAAAAATAAAACTCAAATTTTGATTTTGAGCGATTCCCAAAAATAAAAATCACTCAATTTCAACCCCTGCTTTTGTGCCTACTGTTGATCTTTCGCGACTTCACCACATTTCCTTTTTTCTTCCATTGTTTGGCGCCTACTTTCATTTCGGTGATGGTAATGAACTTTTTTTCGTGGGACAGGTGTTTTTCATTACTTCGAGTATTAAAAATTTCGTTAGAGTGGAGGAAGTAACTATGAAATCGTGTTCACTAATTAAAAAAAAAAGAACTTACACGCGATAAAACCCTGTAAGACCCCCCCGTATAAAAAAAACACTGAAAAATTGACATGCTCGTCAAGAGACAGTTACGGTAATGACATTTCACAACTTTAACCTACCAAAAACGTCATAATTTATAGGAGTTTTGCTCATTTTAATGTGTTTCCTCACAAAACGGCCCAAAACCATGACCAAAAATTGAGCTTTGCTTTCAAATGGGAGAATTATCCTTACCGGACGCTAACATGGCCAGTTATCTGAGAACCACCCACAAATAGACCATTCACTAATAATTCGTAAATTTGGTAAATTATTTACCAAAAATTGGCACATTTAGTTTTTTTTTTTTTTTTCTATGAGAAAATTGTACCTATTGCTGCGAATAAATAGGTAACTTATTAATTTGGGTGATTCATATAAGATACATCACTGAGTTTTCGTCCCTTACGGTAATATGCTGACATTGTTAGTTTCTTCATGACTAATTATTAGTTTCTCTTCAATCTTCGGACGCTATTACTAAGTCAATGAGCGAGCTGTCCGTCTCCTTGACACAGGACTTGTGTCAGACAGCTTCCTCAATGACGTCGTTGATCTTGGAGATTGAAGATGACTCGCGGCCTGTCGCTTAATGGTTGATCGTTTCAATATAAAGCTGATAGTGGAGATAATATCTCCATAATCGTCTCATATTATGAGACGAGCATTTCGAAAGTACCGTGGTGCATTGACAACGTGGCGGCGTGTACATGAATACCCCACACTGAAATAAATCATCTAGAAACACCACCTTTCCGAGGTATTCTTCATGGAGGACGGGAAAGGAGAACTCACTCTGAGTTAAACGGCGTTCCCAAAACGCCAACCCAGTTACCCGAGGGACCCCTACGAGAAGTAGTGGTGAAGGTGGGATGTGACCAAAACTGAACCAGAAGATGGCGCCCTGCGAATTCCGCCCAGACGTGTCGTTTGCAATCATTGTGTACACAACTACACAACCAATTTCGCTATTCAGATAGGGTTCCTTAAATTTTTCATTTAATTGGAGACCTAAGTGAGGCATTTGGGGCTTTCCCTTGGAAGGGCTAGTGGCTCACTAGTCGGATTAGAAGGAACTATGTGTAATTCACTACATTCCGTAGGGATAGCGCCACCTTCGACTTTGGCACATGAAGTCCTATCTAGTGAGTTCTCCTTCCCCTTCCTCCATGGGTATTTATAAAGCGCCCATAATATTATCGTGTTCAGTGACGGCTGTGAATTACATAAACCAAATCACGCCTGGCTTTGCGAATTTCATTTTTCCCAGTAGGTACAAAAATATGTGGTTGGAGTTTTTGGTTCTATTTCTATGGTTTTTGGGGTGCTGAATCCGAATCTGAAGGGGTCCAACAAATATCTGTTATGCGTTTTGAGATATTGTCGAAAAACTCCAAAATGTTTGCACTTTTTTAAGTTTTTTGCCTATAACTGCGAAACTATGCGTCCTACGGCAAAAGTCACTATTATCAAAGTGAAAGAGTATGGAATGCCCTATAAAATGCACTGGTCAAAGTTTATTGTAGCCCGAATAGTTCAGGAGCTAGAGCGATTTGAAAAAGGGCGATTTTTTTACACGTTTTTCGACACTTTTTCGCACTTCAAACAGCTGTACCTTCAAAACGGCCGGTCCTATCGAGAAATGTTACATAGGAAATGTTACATAGGAAATGTTACCTACTGAAAGTTGTAGAGCGGTGAATTTCCTTCAAGATAGGCACACAAAGATTTACCGTACGAATGGCGGGCAGAGTTGTAACAATGTGATACGAAAACGCACCAAAACGTACGAAAACCCGCTTTTTTGGCTGTAGCTCGGAAAAAATTGTTCCGGCTCAAATTTCGTTCGCTGTCTTGGGCTGTAGGATTTTTTTTTTTTTTTTTTATCTGAAATTTTGTTGAAATACTCGGTTTTCATCTAGTTGTGCTCGCAAGGTTTTCAGCCCGATCGCCCAAACACGTAAGGCGCTATGGTGCTAAAATGGGGCTACGGGAGGGGTTTTCGAAGTTGTATAAAATATTAATAAACCCTAGTATACAATTTGCAGCGTTTTTCTTCAAGGGCTTTTTCATTGATGTGTGTTATCTTGTGTACTTGATCAGTAACTCTTCTAGGTGAGCATGAAAAACATTGTTTTATTTTACATAGAGTTTTAACTGATCCATTTCATTCGAGACTATTTCAAACCTACCTAGACACCTATTCCAAGATGGAATCCCACATATTCCGGGCAGTTGAGCGAATGTTTTCTGCAAATTATGAGAAATTCTACATCAACTTCAACGCGTTGCAACAGTTCATTTCCCTCATGGCAATTTTAGTGTAGAAGTAATTCAAACTGCCGGGAATGAAAGTCATCACGGCATTCCGTCGGCACACCGGTTTTCGAGAAGTTTTAACGGAAAATTGCCTATAAAGTTTTAACCAATAAAGGTTCATTTCTGGGAATTAAAGGAGTGGGAGAAGAATGGAAGGGGGGAATCTGACAGCACGCGAACTGTTTCAATTGGAGGCCCCGGAAGACAACAAGAAATTGAGTTATTTCAACTTTCGTGTTATTGAATACACGTTCGTAAATCCGTATTGTCTTGGATGTGTATTTTAAGCGAGAGGGATTTGGAATAAATGCTCATACACAAAAAAAAATGTAATTCGATAATAATGAACATTATCGGTAACTAGGAAGATTGATGATGAATTTTTGAACTCGGAAAATGGCTGCAAATTATATACAATGGGTTTTATTCTTAGGAGCAAATGAGCCATATAAGCTTTTTTTTTTCTGTTCATTGTAATTGAAAGCTAGTTCCATGAAAAGACTAATAACGCCCTGATACCGCATAAATAGTGCCGATGTATCCTTCAGGACCTTAAAGAAGTTGGAAGGTTTGAAACCGAAAGGACGGTAAATGACGTCATTTACCGTCCCGAACCCGAAAGGACGGTAAATGACGTCATTTACCGTCCCGAACCCGAAAGCAGACCTGACTACAGTTCTCCAAATATCCGTAGAAACCGACTAACATAAACAATCAGCCATCTTGAAGGGAGGTTCAGATTAGCCAACCTTCGCGGGCATGAAATCTGTACATTCGATGCCAGCGTCCATGGTGGCGTTGTGTTGTACTACTTTCGGAAGGTCAATCTTACCCAAAAACCTTCAAACGCTGATTATTTTCGTACTCTCTCCTGATTTCCGTAGAGGATTAAAAATGGTGCAAACGGTATAAAAACAAGTATTTTACTCTACAGAATGGGATTCGACCGAAAAAACTGCGATTTTCAACCCTCCTTATATAGCTCATTGGAAAAAAATTAATTGTATCAATAAAAATGATTTCGAGAAAATTGAATGAAAAACGCTGCAAATTTTTCACAAGGGGTTAGTATTCTTCGATACAGGTTAATAATTACCCTGTATCGAAAAAAATTTCAAAATTAATTCTGTGTCTACAAGAAAGAAAAAAATCTTTTTCTGTACAACGTTCGGACAGATGTGGGACCTCGAAACATGGATTATTCTTCCAAAATAATTATTGTGGAACACCGTTGAGGTGTACCCACGTGAGCTTGTGTTCCTATCACGGAATTTAAGTTAATTAAATTGTGTTTGTGTTGTTGGCGGAAGGCCTCTGGCGTGAATCCACAATTTCGCCGCCGGTGTTTTTGGAGGAGCAGGAAGGGAGAATGGGAACACGAATCGTCGTGATCTGCTGCACAGGAGGAAGTTTCAGCCACAGTATAGTGAAGCTCGCACTCATCAGGCTTGATTGATATGTCGAGGTGTTGTGACGGAGCTTCCAGAAGGGGACCGAGGGGATGCCTGAGCCCAACACGATATGTCGTGTCCGGTTCCAGTTCGCCCTGGGCTCGCAGTATAAATTGAGAAGGCTGCTGCAGCTTCCGATTTGTCGGCAAAGGAAGCCTGCCCAGCGGACCCAAATCTTATGTGATCCGCTCTTCCGGATCCCACAGTCGAATTGTCGACTATGGAGTCCTGGACAACGGACTCACACGTCGAAATCTCTCCACACAGTTCAGCTTCCTCAAACAAATTGTCGGCAAAGGAAGCCTGGCTGTCAGGGTCGATTTTATTAAATTTTCTGTGTAGCGACAATGTACAATGTCGAAGAAAAAATGATCAGTAAATGGCAAATTTTAATTTTAAATTCCCCCAGTCTTCGAACGGGAAGGCTGGGCCTCCGGCGGGAGAAGGGGGGGCTCGCGCAATCGCCAGAGACGTGGGGGCCAACTCCCACAACTATTATTCCCATTTGCAGCACCATGAAATTCCCCATAGATCCCCACGGTGAATTCTGGGACCCCCCAAAAATGGATTCCACGTTCAAAAATACTTCGAAAACACCTAACTCGACCCCATAGCAGAATACCTCACCCCCACGACCCCCCCCCCCCCCCCGATTTAATCCGAAGAGAGTAAGCACACATAAGCTATCTTGTCCAAATGATGACTTGATGTTTTCAAAAGGCCGATGAGTGTTGCTCATTTCTCAAACTGGCAGTTGAGGGGGGTCTCAATGGTGATAAGGGTCTTTGAGTTGAGACTTGGAAGAAAAATAATTGATAGATCGTCTTTGAGATCGGTCGTCACTGCCACACCCGGTATCGTCAAAGTCACCTCCCCTGGCCCTGGGTTGATGAAAAAAAAAAAAAAAAAAAAAAAAAAATCTCCCCTTTTTGGACTTGTCACAGCTGAGGAAGTGGCGATCTTCTCAAGCTGTTCCATCAAACTGTTTGCCGTCATCCTCTGAACGTGATTAATTCTTCAACGTTTTTGAAAGTTTCAAACCCCTTTCATGTCCGGAGAAAGACAACGGGAAACGAGCCATCCTCTTTCAAGACACCCCCCCTCCTCAGCCCCTCACCCTTTTCCTTCAGACTACAACAAACTTACTCTTTTAATAAAGACGGCCACTTCACAAACTTTGGTGCTCAGCTGTATTGGAAGCTTTTCGGAGCAGGAAACTCTTTACAAGTTTGTTCCACTACCCGCGTTGACGTCATACTCCCGTTTCGTCGTGAAATAGTAACCGGCCGACGAGAAAAATGCATGAGACGAATCTCAGCTCGGTAAAAACACTGTGGAAAACATTCAGTGGTTCTCAAACTGTATTTTTACAATCCACGATGTGATACAAGGGTGATTCTACAAATAGTGGCAAAATCGTGTCTTTTCTTTCTTTCTTGGAGACCATTCTGGAAACCTAATTGCTACGGGGGGGAAATCATTGATTAGAGATCCCTATTCCTCAGCCTGTCCATGTTTTCATTTTCGAAATAGGTAGACTATTAGAAAGCTCAGGAAAAATTTCACAATAGCATAAATGTCATTCCCCTGGCCTGGTGCACTACTTCTCTAAGTAACCACAGTCGTTCAAATTCAGATTCCGGATAACTATCTACAAAGGCTCATCACGTTTGTCAACAAGGTTTTATGTCCATAATCTGCAAACGTATAGTGCAGCAAAGAATAGTGTGTATTACAGGTTTTGGGTCATTCCCCTGTAAAAGCTTGCAATTCGAGGAGGTCCGGAGTAGGTCAACGTTCAGATTGTTGAGAATAGTGAAGATTGATATGACATACTGTGCTCTTCATCAGGGCCTGTTGGTAAAAAAAATTTTGACACGTCAACCAGAAAGTCGGTACTATGTAATTTAAACTATGGATTATACGTTGAAAATAAAAACTCACTATGAAGATGAAATCAGGCCATGTAATACATGAACCTTGTCGGAGAGAGGGAGTTACAATGTCAGACCTCAACTAAAAAAACCAGAGAGAAGAAAATGTGGTCAGGTAAACACGTTAAGTGGGATTAGCTTGTCAAAAATATCATAATGCGGGAAGAATATAACGGACGGTCTATTTTAAAAGAGGGGAGATGAATACAGCACCGGCCTACGCTACAAATTTGTTTAAATTTACGAAAAACAGCTGGGAGGGATTAACGCCAACCTAAAACAAACCAGCAACCGACAGCTGGGACTAGTAAAGAACAAGAACAATTTTGCCCACAAAATACCAAAAAATATCACTGACCAGATTAGACACATTACTTACTTAATTAAAAAACTGATTTTTTCAACACTATCAGACATTTATGTACTAAAAGTATAATTAATAATAATTAAGTATACGGTCACAGAATACGGAAGTATAATTAATAATAATTAAGTATAAAAAAGTATAATTAATAATAATTAAGTATAAGGTCACAGAATACGGAAGGTTTTTGCAACGAATGAAATGGTATATCCGTGTAACTCCAGGATGGCACATGGTTTTGTATAATTATACTTAACCATGGATTGGTTAAGTATAATTGAATAAAAAGTAATAATATTATACAACTTATAAGTAATATTATTTTCATTAAAAAAAAAGAAACATTGTACAGACAAACAAGTTAATCTCTAAAACACCCGTAGGACTCCACATCAATCGTAAAAAACATAGTAGTGATGGGATCACTCGAGTTGACCCTATCATATCATAATATGATCATAATATTATTATGGGGTTCCCTGTTGTCAGGAAAATATATTCATTCTAGTTTTGGAGTTACCCAATGTGTCATCTAACGCAGCAACTAAAGCCGTATATTGCTCAGGACGGGATATTTCACAAAGAACGGAAATGGCTGGACCACTTAATGCTGCGGCGAGCTCGATATACCGGTGTACTATAGCTTTTATGTGTGCGTCCCTGCGATTTTTCTCTGATATCACTTCAAATTGTACCAAGTAAGGTCCGTGGTTTAGTCCCCTTTCCGGAACGTGGTACATCACCTGGTGAAGGCAGAATCGGTGGCAGAGATTGTCAATGGATTTGGATGAACTGACGCTGTCTGTTGGGGCTGAACCGCTCTCTCGCCAGCTTGGGCGGACTCACTAAAGATGTCCCTGACTTCCCTCCTAACGACGTCCAACACCCTCCATTCCTGATTGGCTATGAATGCCTTCAGTTGGGCAAACAGGGTTCAGATTTACACCACTCGCATGACTTACCTGTACGACCTCTGCCTTTGGTTGGACGACAAGCTGTCCACCACTCACCTCCTCCTGCGCCGGGTGAAACTCCTCGTCACCTCCTCCATCTATCCCTAGTTGCACTGGCGCCGCAGCTGGCAGCTGATAACTGTGTCCCGAACGATTGGTCATGAATGATAATCCCACCGCTGCCACCAAATGTTAAGATTTTACTGAAATAAAGATTACTCTTCGTAACTCCAAAACTCCATTTCAGAAATGGCATTTCTGGGGCTCCTTTGCCTTTACTTTGGAATGTAGGGTGCAAACCTTATATGTGTATTTAAACACTACTAGCACGCTGACGGAGGGGTGGGGTGGGGGGGGGCTTGCTTCGCTCGGCCGACCACTTTCTCAGACTTTCTGAGCCTTCAGCGCTCCTTTTGTGGTATTTTACATTCACGTAGAAGGGGAAACATTTAGAAAAACATTTTTATCATTCACCTGTGCGTCATTCCCCTGACAATCCACATGTATAACCCTCTAATAGTGTACATCAACTAATCCTGCCACCACCTGTTGCAAGAGTCGATCTGGTTATTTATCATGTTGATTCCAACTGATGTTATCGGAACGTGATTTGGTGTTGAACACGATCCGGTCATCTGGTCAGTCTGGTTGAATGGGCGACACGCGTGCGAGAATTTAGACATTAATTATAAAATGAAGGGCCATTAATTCACATAACGTCACGAAAAAAAGGCTTATCGGGATCATCGGAGTCGCATGAAGACTCGGAAAGTGTGGCGGGTATGGACTTGTGAGAGGTGGATGGGGTCGGTGTTTACAATGAGTTAATCGCAAGTTAGTTTCACATTGCTATACATGCAATCTTCACGCTGCATTAGAAATTTCCCAATCGAACAGATTTAACACTTATAAAAATATTATCACCATATTATGAGTGTATGGCTTGACATGGCTTGTCGTGTACCAGTCCAGGACATTACATTCGGCATGACGTGAAGACATCGCATGGTCGTCCAGGTGTTTTTTCGCGATTGTTTTCAAATTTCGTCGCCGCCCGGGAGAAGAGAAGGGCGGTTTTGCATGCAATACGAAACCAAACAAGTGTTTTGCACTGGTAGAGAGGTGTTGGGTGCGTGACTTGAGCTGTTAGCTCTCTTCGTTTCTCCACAAATCAAATCGGTGTTTTCCGGTACAAAACGTGCTCTCCTCACACGTTACTCGGTCGACCCTTGGAAAGATCGTTGACCCTCCCACCCTTTAATTAGGGTCCAGACCTTCCGTCTTTTGGAAATTCGTCCTACATTCGTCCCCATAACCACTGATCTAAAACATTTACCTTTGACGATGCTGCCTTTAGTCCGACGTTGGCCTGGCGGTCAGTGCTTGCTACCTGGAATCCGACGTCGCACAGATCGTCGGGCCAACGTCGGGCTATGGCCTCACTCGCCATGTTCCTATTTTTGAACACTTTTTGGTTCATTTTGGTCACGTGGAGCCAACGTTTTTGGAGTTTTCAGACTTTTCTCGTTATGTACTCGCCAAGATGAATTTTTTGAGATTTTTTTGGTTTATTATTCTTGGAATAATACACCTATGTTTTCGCGACGGGGGTCGAAGACTCCGATCGGGCTCAAAATTTGACATTATCCGTTTCAAGAGGTCTACATTCTAAATCCGAAATGTCCGTCTGCCGTTCAGGCCGTTTTGGGCAGTAGGAATTTTTTTTAAAATCTGAAATTTCGACAAAATACTTGTTTTACCATCTAGTTGTGCCCGCAAGGTTTTCAGTCCGATCGCCCAAACCCGTGGGGCGCTATGGGGCTAAAATGGGGCTAATGGAGGGTTTTTTTGAAGCCTTTGAGCTATGGGATCGAGTTAGGTGTCGTTTTCGAAGTATTTTTGGACGTAGAATCCATTTTTTGGGGTCCCGGAACGATCCGATTTCACTGGGGCGATCTTTAGGGCATTCGTGGAGCTGAAAATGGGATTTTTGAAGGATCCCAAGCTGTTAAATATTTTTCGAGTAAAAAATACAGAATTTTTGAAAAAACACATTTTTGAACAAAAAAATCAAAAAATTTTTTTTTGTTTTGGGCGGTAGGAATTTTTTTTTTAATCTGAAATTTTGACAAATTACTCGGTTTACCATCTAGTTGTGCCCGCAAGGTTTTCAGCCCGATCACCCAAACCCATGGGGCACTACGGGGCTAAAATGGGGCTACAGGAGGGGTTTTTTAAAGGCTTTTGACTGATATCGAGTTTGGTGTCGTTTTCGAAGTATTTTTGGACGTAGAATCCATTTTGTGGTGTCCCGGAACGATCCGATTTCACTGTGGGGATCTGTAGGGGGGCTACAAATGGGATTTTTCAAAAATCCCAGGAGGTCGAATATTTTCCGATTTAAAAAAAAAGTTTTTTTTTTTTTAAATTTCTTTGTTGACACAGAATTAATGTTCGCACATATTACCTATCGTCGTTCAAGTTCTATCATGGCCTATCTCAAAAACGGAGATTTTCAGGAACAACAAAAAACCGATTTGCAACTCCATCTATCATGTTAATGTATTTTCTATCAATGCATATTAATAAAGACAACTCTCTGTAGAGATGTTTATACCATTTTTCCTTGGAAACTGTTTCTATAAAAAACTGTTGAGTTAGGCCATGAGTACGGAATTTTCCGTCAGAAGATAGAACGCCTCGGGTTTATGAGATAGGCCATGATAGTGGGAATTCAAATGATTTGAGATAAACCAGTATCACTTCTTCGCCTTTTTCTCCGGTTTCTAGTTGAAGTGTCCCGAAACCAGTGGTACCATCGCACGGGGAATTGGAAAATACATATAAAGTAGGTTCTAACTCAAAATCTCATTTTTTGAGATAGGCCATGATAGAACTTGAGCGACGCTATATCAAAGAATAATAAAGCCTTGTGTAAAATTTGCAACGTTTTTCACCTGGTGAACCGATCCTACTCCACGGAGCTCCTCCACCGATGGCTTTCTCCCAGCTCTTCTCCCACAACTTGACGAAATTGGTCCAGCCAGTATTTTTGAACACTTTCTTGGACCACTTTGAAGCCAACAACTTGGCGTTTTCGGATTTTTCTCGTAATCTACTCGCCGAGCTGAATTTTTTGAGACCGATTTCAAATTTTCCCGACTTTTAGAAGTTCCTTAGAGTAAAAATGGTTCTCCTCCTCGGGCTGAAGCTTCAATATAATAGGTCCTAGATCTGGTCGGCCTGATTTGGGACGAACTCTGTCTCGACGTCTACAACAAATCAATAATTATTAAAGTTAAGAATTATAAATCCCCTCCCACCACCTCTCAATCACAGACCTCGAGGAATGTTTGGTTCCTAACGTGTTTGTAAATCACCACCAGTTGCAACCTTGATGCCTGGGTTGATAAGCCTTGAGGGAGCCTGGTGGGGGAGGATAAGAGAATTATAAGGGTTGGGGGTAACGACGGTGATGATGATGGGTGAGGGTCGGGGGATTGTAACAATGATGGAATGGAGATAGGTGAATGTTCGTGGAGCTTGGAGTCGTATCACGCGAACCGTCCATTCAAACTGAATTCCTCCGTACGCCAGGTGTAGCCAGACAAGTGCAACCGGAAAGGTGTGATTACTGCTGAGTGGTTTCGAAAGAATGTTATCCAAACTTTCACGTGGGGGCAAGGAAGAAGTACAGTAGGGCAGAGTTGCTGCGACCTTTTGATGGATTTACATAGAATTCCTCTTGAGAGTTGGCGGATCGCAAGTTTCCCCGAAAAGTCGAAAGCCCTTCTTTCCTCTCGACCTTTCGACAGTTTCCCTTGACCCCGAGAGATAAGGCGGGAAAAACCCGATATGGCGGTTAGCACGAAGAATCTAGATGCCGAGTCAGGGTTTAATTTTTTGTTAACTCCCTGGCAGACGAATTCGGTCATCTAGAATCAGAATCAGAAGAAGCTTTATTAAATAAATTCTGTCGTGTACACATGGTATATGACAATGGTCAGATTGATGTCTTACAGGCTAAACAAAGCCAGATTTAGTCCAGTCAATCTACACGTTAAATGGGGTGTTTGCCCGCAAAATTCCACCAGAACAAGAAGAGCCAGGCCCTTATAAACTGTGAAGCGAAAATGAACATTTTTTTAAATACATTTTTCGCTTTAGGTTTTCCAAGGTCAGTAATTATTGAGAATTTCCCAAAATGAAATGAGAATTTTCCAAACTGAATTGGGAACTTTGCATTTCAATTTGAGAATTTCATCTTTCAATTGAAGAGGTCAGGGGGAAAAGGGATAACTCACATTTTTTTCCGAAATATAGGTAAAGACGGTTTCTTATAGATTGTGGGCTGGCCGACACGGTGGAAGCCTTAGAGGTACAGGGGAAAACGCTGCAAATTGTACACAAGGGTTTATTATTCTCTGATATAGGTTACTTGTGCTAAAATTAATTCTGTGTCAATAAAAAAAAATTTTTCAAAACCTTTTTTTTTCAAATTTTTTTACTAGGAAAATATTTGACCTCCATGAAAGCCCTATAAATCGCAACAGTGAAATCGGATCGTTCCAGGACCCCCAAAAAAGGATTCTACGTCCAAAAATACTTCGAAAACGACACTTAACTTGATCCCATAACCAAAAGCCCTTTAAAAACGCTGCAAATTTTACACAAGGGTTTATTATTCTTCGATATAGGTTACGTGTGCAGAAATTTAATTCCTGTGTCAATAACAAAAATTTTTTAAAAAAGTTTTTGGATTTTTATTTTTCAAAAAAATTTTTTGGATTCTTTTTTTCAAAAATGTTTTTTCAAAATTTTCTTTGTTTTTTACTTGAAAAATATTTGACCTCCTGGAATCTTTCAAAAATCCCATTTTTAGCCCCATAGATCAGAACAGTGCAATCGGATCGTTCCGGGACCCAAAAAAATGGATTCTATGTCCAAAAATACTTGGAAAACGACACCTGACTCGAATATTTAGTCAGTCTTATTGTTTCTTCTTTGGTTGCCATACCCGTAAACGGGCGTTGGCGACCTCTCGCTACCGATTTCTGTTGAGCGTGTTGAACAGTTATTATAGAAGAAGTAGGGACCGGAGGCTGAGTACTCAGCAGAGGAGTCATTTCTCACCCTAACCACCTCATTGGATTAGACCTCTGCACCGTCGGCAAAAACCACACTGTGAAGTAGGGACCTACTATTTAACGCCGGTTCCAGACAGATTACTTTCGGTGGGTTGCCATTGCCTTCCGAAAGGTGATTATCAGTATAAGGAAGATGTCCAAATGGTAACCAGCAACCTTCGACTCAGCAGTCCGACGCTCTAACCACTGAGCCACTGATAACCACAATCTTATTGTTTAAACAATAACCTTCTTATTGTTTAATTAATGTTTATTTAACAAGACCTGTAAACACTTAGTGTTTATTTAATAAATGTGTAAAAATTGTGTAAAATTTGCAGTTTTTATAGTGAATAATATTCACTACATATTATGTAGTATGATGTACAGTGTGGGTAGTTCCAATGAAGTCCATCAATCCAACCTCCTTGATGCTTTCCATCTTCCTCCCCCGACACAGCTGAGAGCTACCGAGAGTCGAGTGGACGACCTACATAGTACACCCATCGGCGGTTTTTTTCTCTTCTTCACTAACCCCCCCGCTGACCAGGACTTAATTCTCTATTGCTTCTCTCCACCAAAGCCCTACTTGAAACCCGGCTGGGTTTCCTCGATCAGGGAATATTAGGTGAAGGGGTTTCTCGGCCAACCCTGAAGAATCCCAACACCTTTTCTACTTAAAACCTTCCACTACCGGAGATTCTCCGCGTTCGTAAATTACACCCCACTCTCATTCGACCCAACAACAGACTTGTAGTAGAAACTCCGTTTGTTTGGGTGGGGGGGGGGCTTTGGCCCAAACTCGGTTTGTTCGTCTAACTAATCCGATTGTTCCGAGAGACGGGAACTTGTCGACTCAGCCGGGAAAACTCAGATCGTTCACAAGATTCTTCCCATCCGCAGAATCCGCAAATCCCTGCGACGTTTAGGTGGAGATTTACACCGAAAGAAAAAGAAAATGACACTCAACTCGATGAAGATCTTTGAGCCGGGTAATAGACCTTTTTTCCATGGAATCACTGCGCATGTCTGACGCATCTGATTATGCAACTGCAGCAATCTTGACACAGAATGGACGCCCGGTGGCGTTCTTTTCGCGCACCTTGAACCAGGCACCGGACGAACTAGGCAGCAGACGCTTATTTTCGAGTGTCAGAGAGAGCGAACAACATTACAGCAAGCAGCTCCACCACGCTCCTCCACGCTATCTGAGCTCGAAGCCTTACACAGCAATCTCTGCCATCCAGGCGTCCGAAGGATGCTACATTGGATCCGAAGCAAGAATCTAGCTTTTCTATCGATGAAATACGCCGCGTAACGTCGGCGTGTTCTACTTGCGCCAAACTGAAACCGCGATTCCATCGCTTTCAGGGTTGTCTCGTGAAGGCTACCGCAGCATTTGAACGCCTCAACATCGACTTCAAAGGCCCCCCCCCCCCCCCTTGTTCTCTGTTACTCTGTGGCCACTCCCAGGAACGTCGTCAGGCAAGCGATATCTGCTGACAGTTGTAGATGAGTATTCGCGCTTCCCGAGCGGACTTTTCAGTCCGATCGCCCAAACCCGTGGGGCGCTATGGGGCTAAAATGGGGCGACGGGAGGGGTTTTTTGAAGGGTTTTGGCTATGGGGTCGAGTTAGGGGTCGTTTTCGAAGTATTTTTGGACTCAGAATCCATTTTTGGGGGTCCCGGAACGATCCGATTTCACTGTAGGGATCTATAGAGCTTTCACGGGGCTACAATTGGGATTTTTTAAAGATCCCAGGAAGTCAAAATTTTTCCGAGAAAAAAATCTTTTTTTGAAAAAAAAAAAGTTTGTTGACAGAATTAATTTTTGGACAATTAACCTATATCAAAGAATAATAAACCCTTGTGTAAAATTTGCAGCGTTTTCCCTAATTTCGCCGTCCCTGCTAGGTCCTTGGAGCCCTGCTGGGCGGCAGGTGGTGAGGCCATCGATCTCTACCCCTCTTTACCACCACCTCACTGCCCCACCCCACCGTGATATACTTCCTCCACCTACAGCCCTACTAACTGATGTCTAGAGCTGTCCTTCACCAGACCGGAAATTTCCTTCCCGGACCTTCCCTCTGGGACGATCGCCCAGCCAAACCTAGATCGAGAAACAGGACGCAATCGCTGCTCTCGAAAGAAAACTCATCCCTTAATGTTTAAATTTCTAGAGCTAGGGGGTAAATTATTTTTAGGGCAGTCGCCAGAGGATTGAAAGGGAAAGATACTCGTGTAACATAATATTTTGCAAAAAAAAAAAAAAAAAAAAGTACACCATATATCATGGTGTAGAAGCTTTTATTGTTTAAAATTGTTGTTACGGGTCTGGACAACAAATTATCAAAAACGGCAGCAAGGCATTTGCCTGGAGAACTTTTGGCGGCCAAAACACCTCGATTTTTTCGGAAATTTTACAGTTTTTCTCCTCTACCTCGAAAACTAAGCATCGCAGAGAAAACTGTTCGAATACAAAGTTGAAGAGCATAAAATTCAGGCCTGAAACCCAAAATTCGCCCACTCCTAACCTGAAATGAAAATAAATACCTGAAAGCAGTCGTAGTGCTAAAATCCTGCTAAGCGGTTTCTCGTGCAGCCCCATTATGTCAAGCTCAAAATCTTACCTGGTCAACGTTTTCTTATTTAAGGAAGCTTTACGTATCGAATCATTGCTCTAGTGCAATTATGAACTATGTTATGTTCTTCGGCCACCAAAAATTCTCCCAGCAAAACTTTTGCTGCCTTTTTTGATATGTTGTTATGGGTCTGAATTTCAATTTTCAAATTTTGAAATAGTAAATCTTACATTTCCCTTCGTCTTTTCAGGAACTTACTTCCTTCTCTACGACTTCATCGACTATTTTTCCAAAGACAACCAAGTCAAACTGACTCGAGATAAATTTCTGGAGCTCGTCAATACCATTTTCAAGAATATGACGAAATTAGAGAGAGAGGCCATCATATTCCAGGTGAGTGAATTGAATAATTTATGTTTCAGCTCCATAGCACGGGTCCCCCTAGTGGTCGATATCGGTTCCCCAGAAGCTGACGTAGGGTGAAGTGGGACCCAAAATTTCCAAAGTGGGAATAACATTTATAAAAATTATTCGTCATTTAATGACGAAAATCGTCGATTTTTTTTTAATCGGTAGTCAAAAATCGGAAGTAAAAAATCGATTCACATAAAAAATCGGAATCTGAAGATCGATTCAAAAAAATCGAAAAATCGGAACAAAAAATCGGAAATCGATTCCTATCCCTATAAAAAATGCGCTCATTTCATTTATCCTACATCTATGTACCAATCAACTACACTGATATGATATAATATATTACATTTGACTCAGAATCGCATTCAAAGCGAATACGGGTCTGTAAGAAGTCGCGAAAGTACGAGATTTCCCTAAAATTGATTTTACAGTTAAAAATCTTAAAATTGGCCGAATTTTAAATTTTAGGTGCTTTTTAAACTCTCCGATAGATGTCCTACAACTTTTAGGGAGGGGGGTATCGATTATATTTGATGTTCAAACGATACAGCTTATTGAAAACGGGTAAAACTCAATTTCTACAAAGTTGGTAAAAACGGCCATTTTTTGATAAGGCGTGGCAACCACCCCGTTGGTACGATTTAGGGTTTCTTTTTTTTATTCGACGCAATATTTCATCCTCTTTAATTAATTAATTTTGACGTAAGACGGCTCGTTTCCGAGATAAGCGAAAAACTGAAAAAAGTCCGAAAATTTCGTGGTTTGTTGGACCTCCCATCATACGCAGGAAGCGGAGACGGGTGCAAACCTAGGATACTTCTATTTGAACCATGAAAGTGATTAAAAACTTCTCCAGCTTTCCAACAATTATTTTTATCTACGGGCCCCAGGAGGTCTAATTTGATTGGACTATAATGAGTAGCTTGAAGATTACACCGCACTTTTCAAGTGATACAAAAGGTTCACTTCTCACGGGTTAAAACTGTGTTTTTAAAAATTTCGACCGACTTCCGCATTTGCCTCATCAATCGGGGCAAATGTGGAAACCGCCAGCGAATCCCGTGAAGGATAAACGCACGCAACGGTGTCTGACGTGATTAGCTAATCACTAGTGAGTCAGGAAGGTTTACCAACATCACGCATTGAGAAGATTTCCCGAGGGAAGACGCTCATTTTCAAAACCATTTCCGCATTCGCCCCGTTTCCTCTTTTACCCCACTCCACCCTAAACGAAAACTGAATTTTGTGCGGGTCGACGAGGTTTAGAAATCGATTCCTATTAATTAATCAACTCACTTATTTAAAACTGTTTCCTGCTGTATGAATTGTGTCTGTGTATTAACATGTTGCAAGAATGGTTATTATTTTATAGTAGGAAGTATCATTGATATACTATTAATTTAAACTCAACAACTAAGCGTGCCAATTTTGTTCGAGTGGCACCACTATTTCCCTCAGTCAAAGTTAGCAGACGAACGGAAGGTGCTTAGCTAACAGTCAAAATAAGATTGATAAACGACATTTCCGACTTGGCCGACGGCCAGTGGTTAGCCCTCGGTCCCAGAACTCCTCCGGTTACCGAGGAATTGATAAACGTACCCTAAACAAGGCAAAAACTTTATGGATACAACAGTATCTGGTACTGTTCAGTTTGGTAAAAGACTCTCTTGCCCAAAATTATCGAGGAATCCTTGGCCGAAAGCGTACTTTGGTTTTAATCATAAAAATTGTAACATATCGACGTTGTATTCCTATAAAAACTCATGTTAAATAGGTACTTAATTTTATTATGAATATGTTGATTAGGAGGTAATCTAGTTTGTATCATTACTCTTCTTTACTTTTTTTTTAGTACACCAACTGGGACAACATCGACGACGGCTACCTGAACGTCAAGTTGATTTCTGACATTGTCGGCGACTATTTCTTCATCTGTCCAACTAACCATTTCGCGGAGAACTTCGCTCAACACGGACTCAACGTATATTACTACTATTTCATGCAGGTATGAATTTCCATTGATTTCAAACTATTCCGTACGTATTACGCTTTGTATTTTGGTATGAAGATAACAAGCTTGAAAGATAGCCTTTGTTACTACTATCTTCAAGAAGGGTGATTGGTCTGACGTTAGCAATTACCGCTCGACCATTTCCAAGACCTTTGAAAGGCTTGTCGTCCACCGGATCTCCTCTGTCTTGCCTTCCATCATTGCTCCTGAGCAGCATGGACTCGTGAAGGGGCGAACAACTGTGACGAACTTTGTGCTTTTCCAGGATTTTGTGCTGGGGGTTATCAGGTCGACGTGATTTCGACTGATTTCACGAAGGCCTTTGATAAGCTGCCACACAGCGTGATTCTTCGTGTTCTGGGTGGCCTGACCTCTGCTGGGGTGGTTAGGCAGTGAGCTCCTTTAATTATTTTTGAAAATGTTTTTCCTGCAAAGGTCGTGCTTCAAAAGTTAAGAAAACGGGTCCATATTGCAGAAACCCCGTTTCAATTATTTATAGGGCCTTAGGAAAAATATGATATTTGAATTCCGAGGTCTGGAGAGGGTACATGACGTGGGCTGCTTCGTCGTCTTTTGATTGGCCGTGAGATGCCTCTCTCTCTCATCTACGCAAGTCAGCCAACTTTGCTACGCGAAAAGTCGACCCCAAAAATCGAAAATCGGGTTAATCATTATAGAGGGGTCATTCGAAAATTGAGCATCGAGGTTATTATCAAAGAAGGTTATTCAAAAATCGACCTGGGCCGAGTGTTTTTATTCCGATTCTGTTCAGATTTGTTATTTAGCGCTCTGGTGGCTCAGTGCCCAACTACTCGACGCCCAGCCTGGCGAGGTGTGACGTCAAATTTGCCCGGCGTTCATTTCAAAATCTCTAACATATCGAAAACAGCTCAGCACGTACCTATACGGATTTTCGAACTAAAAATTGGGGTATATGGGTTTTAAAGGGTGCTGATTTCGAATATGTTGTCAGAAATGCTGAATTCAGACCTTTTCAAGAAGCCCATTACTTGATTGTGAGCTGACCGTTCGAATGAACGGCTCTTTCTCACGTTCTTTCGCTGCCTCGTCGGGGGTTGCACCTTGGCCCGCTACTTTTCATGAATGAAATTATGAATAGTGTCGGGGCTGCCCTCAGTCAGTGTTCCCACCTTACCTATGCTGACGACCTCAAGATTTTTCGCCCCATCCACGACTTGGCTGACTGCTCTCCCCTCCAGGACTGTCTCGACACTTTGATCCCTCTGGTGTGGCCAATACGGCCTTGAGCTAAACCCGTCAAAGTGTTCAGTCACCACCTTCCACCGCACTGTTGAGCCTATCATTTGCAACTATCAACTCGACGGGGTTTCTCTTGTTCGACTGTCCTCGGTTCAAATCAAATGAAGGTTTTTTATTTGCAGAGGCCAATATGACACAGCAAACGTCAAACATGAGTTGGTACAAACACGAAATACGTCAGGTAATTGCATGGTGCAAAGCAAAAAAAAAACAAAAAAAAAACAATGGTACATGATAGGTGTGGATATAAACAAACTAAAACAACTCAGGACGTAAGTAGAAACGTGACAACAGGTGAGACAAGGTTTCCCATCCACGATCCACTCAACTCCTCCAAAGAGTAGAGTTCGGCTTTGAGAAGATGTGATTTTATTACGTTATTAAAGGATCTATCAGGGAGCTGTTGTATATGATTTGGCAGGGCATTGAAAAGACGAGAACCTACTTGAATTGGTTATTCCTCAAGGCCACACCGAGACAGGTAAATGGAATGGCAAGGTTCCCTCGGGAGCGGGTATTATGCTCATGAACATCAGAAACCACGGGGAGGTTTGACAAGCATGACTTGATTGTGTTCAGAGCCGCCAAAACATAGGAACTGGGAATGGTTAGAATAGCCGCACAAAAGTGCCCCGACAACTTTCATTCCAAGAGAGACCGGAAATTATCCTGATTACCCGCTTCTGGAGCCTGAAGACCCTGATGGCATGACTGGAATTTCCCCATGCAATGATACAGTAACTGGCCCTGCTTGCAAAGCATGCATGGTATACCGAACGAAGAACTTCATCAGACACAACGCCCTTCAATCTCCTAATCATGTAAATGCAGGACGACAATTTTGGCAAAAGCGCTTCAATGTGCGACAGCCATGAAAGACGGTTAACAACCATTAAACCCAAGAAGTTAACCGACCCATCTAGACGTCGGTTGAGGCCTAGTTCTAGACTTTGAGTCTTATTCTTGTTCAGGACCAGGGAATTAGCTGAGCACCACTTCTCAATAATAGAGGAATTCCCATGTAAGCTACGGTTCATCTCCTCCCGAGAAGACCCCCTCGCAACGGTCGATATATCATCGGCAAAAAGGAAGATATCATTAGGATCTGAAAACTGGTCAGCCAAGTCATGACCTTGGGATCTTGCATGATGCCCAGCTCACCTTCTCCGACCACGTATCCCAGGTCGCCCTGCGTGGCATGCGAGGGAATTTACCGAGGCCCCTGCTCTAGTGACCAATCAATCAATCAATCAATCAAATTTTTATTTGTCAGTTACACTGAGTGTTTTGACAATGGTCAAATTTTTACTTAAAACTTCTTAAAACTAAGTCACCTACATTAAACAAACAATCAAACAATCAGAAACAAGCCATCAATTGAATTGAATAGATGAGCGCAACCTTTTTGTTATTACGATATATTTAATGAGCGAGAGAAACTAAGAAACAGTAGGTATCTAGCGACCAAACTATGCCACACAACACATCATCCACGTGATGCTCATTACGTAAACAACTGCACCCTAACGACCGATGCGTAATAAAACCTTTTGCCGATCAGAGGTAACGAACGGCTCAGGCTGCAAAAATCGTTTTGGAGTCGTTGGAATCAGCCTAAAAAGCTCATTCCATAGACCCTTGTACCAACGAAATCGGACAAAAACTTTCGTCCCCCTTTTGAGGCCTCCTAGTTACACATCAGAGATAAACAACTTTCGTCGTGAAGGACCTCCCGAAAACCGATGAAGGGAATGAGGGAGGAAAAATCAAGGTAGCCTATAACCACCCCCCGAACTCGCTGATGACAATGAGACCACCCTCATGAAAATCTGTTGAGCCGCTCGGGCGTGATGCTCTGTACACAAACAAACCAAAAAAAAAAAACAAAAAAAAAAAACATACATGTCGAGGAGGTGAGCGCACCTTTCCATTTTTTGGAAAAAGGTTGCGCTAAAAACATAGAACACAGACTACAGAACTGGCTATTTAAAACAAAACAATTTAACAAAAATATACACGTAAAAATAACAAAAGAGTTTATAGCCAGTTCATAGTTCTCACTTACATTCTTCCCAGGCACTTGTCAGGAAGTCGTCAAATGTGTATGGAGCTAGTTGAATCAGGTAACCGCTCACTTTGGACCTTAGTGAAACCAGTGACTTGCTTTTTAAAGTGCTAGGGACGGCATTGAAAAACTTTATCCCCCACCAAGAACTACTATTCCTGGAGGCTGTCAGGCGATGGAACGGTAAACAAAGGTCCTCTTTGTTCCTAGTTGAGTAGCCGTGATCAGACGATTTGTACTTGCCGATGTTTTTCCGGATGTAGCAAATACATTCAAGAATGTATGCAGCAGGGATCCATCCATATGCCATCTATCGGTCTCTCGTGCTGCCTGTCCTGGAGTATGGGTCGGTGGTGTGGAGCCCTTTCTACAGTTGCCACATTGAGCAGGCGGAGCGTGTGCATCGGGCGTTCTTACACAGGGCCGCCGAGAGAAAAAGCGGGCCCAGGGCAAAAGAGAGCATAGGGCCCCCATGTAAGCAGGAGGTTGGGGGCGGTTCACAATAGCGAAAGTTCAATTCTCACCATTCTCTCAATATTATTTGCATTTTTCATCTTTCATTAAAGTTTCTAAGATAATATCGGTATTACTATGTTTTAGAGGCTGCAATCGTTCTCGATTGCAGCCTCTAAAACATTGATGTTTTGGGTTTGGGTGAGAAACATCGAAAAAATCGATGACGAAGGTTTTGGAAATCCCCGGAAAAGAATTCAAACAAAAAAACTTTTTTTTGAAATTTCTAAACAACTAGACAATATTGTATAAGAATATGTCCATCAATAATTGATTCAACAATCAATTATTGATTGTTATGATTTTCTGAAACTGAAACCTTATTATGCCTAAATGGGGTCGCTACGTTTCAGGTTCGAGTTTTAAGGTCGCTATCATCATGAAGCTGAGGTTCACCTTTGTCTTAGGTTGTTGGTGTTCGTTATTTTTTAGCTGTTAGCATCTTGCGCGTCTACAAAATTTAATCTTGTTCGAACGCTTGTTGATGAATATTTGTGGGGTGTATGAATAATGCCAAGGTGTACATTTTAGGCTTATGATACAAAATGATTATACAATTAAAAAAGATACGTCGATGTTCAGAAACATCGATGGTTTCAAGCTCCATCCTTCATACCGCTTTGCAGCCGCTCCTCTCCTCATCCTGGCCTTCCTTCTGTTGTGATTCACATTTTTTGAGTTGTACAAGGCCCAATCACACGGAAGACTACCTGCCAAGTGGCAACTCAGCCACTTTTTTTTTTCTTTTTGTTTTTCTTATTTCCCCCCTCTTCCATTTTTTCTTATTTTTCTAGGGCCCGCTGGGGCCCCATGGAAAAGTCCGGGCCCGGGGCAAAATGTCCCCTTTGCCCCCCCCCCCCCCCCCCCTCTCGGTTGGCCTGTTCTTACAGTACCTGGGCTGCAAGTCGGGCATTCCTCGCGCTCCTGACTTCTCCTCACTTTCAACACGGTTCCGTCTGCTGAGGCATGTTGACCATCGCCAGTCGGCTGATTTGGTTTTTCTCCACGCACTCCTTCACGGTCGGATCAATGCTCCTGAGCTTCTCCTCTTCTTCTTCGGTCTTCGTGCTCCCCGTCCCTCGTCACGTTTTGCCCGCCTTTTCGCTGTCCCCTTTTCGCCAACAAATTACTTGTATCACCGTACAAATTACTTATATCACCGTCTTGCCAACCTTCTCACCTCCTCCCCACCATATCTCGACTTGTTCTCCTCCTCTCCTGCTCACCTTAAACGTACGCTCCATGAATTTTTCCTCTTTTCTCTTCCCGATTGCCAAAAAATGTGTGTTCCTACCCATTTATAGTTATGTATCCATTTAGCAGTATCCACATGTAGTTATGTACCCATCCATCCATTTATCCATTTATCCTTGTATAGTAGCGATTTTCTTTTCCTTTTTGTATTTCCCTTATTATACCTACGAGTGTGTCATATTATTTCTGTATAATTAGGCTCTGCCCGTTTCTCAATAAATAAATGACGTCTTAGAAAAATAACGCCATTGTTTCGTTCAGTTTCTTCTCATATTGATGGTTCGTCATTTTTAGAGACCTACCGTCAGCTTGTGGGGAGAATGGATGGGCGTAATCCACGGCGACGACATCGGCTACGTTTTCGGCCATCCTCTCAACATGTCGACATCGTACAACGCCCGAGAGCGAGACCTCAGCCTCAGGATCATGGGAGCCTTCGCCAACTTCGCCAACACAGGGTAAATTGAATCAAGCCGACGGAACAGGGGTAGCTTGATATGACTTTGTGGAAATAACCTGATAATAGTCCTGTACAGACACGATGCAACACGGGTGTATTTGTAGGTACCTGCCTAAGTGTGGGCGGAATGTCTAGAGAGTCTATCTCCCGTTCGCCGCCTGGTATTGTGGAGGAAAAGGGACACAGAGTAGGTGCAATTTCCCCTGGACCCATGGAAGCAGGAAAGGAAGCTCCATTCTGCGTTACATGACGTGCTCAAAAGCTTCCCTCCTTTTCAATAAATCCCCCCCCATTTGGTCCCGCATTCGACCGCTACCTCTGGGAGTATCCTCGTTACTAATGAGGGCCAAGGAGTTTGCCTTTACGTCCACAGATCGCGCCAGGTTCACCCACTACTGTCTTACCGCTAAATAAATAAGAAAAACGAACGGCCCATTTCTGGCGTCCACAGGCACCAGACGCCGCACAGTGGGGCGAAAACGCAAAAAACGCGCTCATAATTCAAAATCAACTGTATAAATCGATATCCGAAAAAAAAAATGAACGGTATTCAGATCTCATAAGTGAAGTGCTATCCGTGAAATCTGGAGGAAAAACGCTTGCATACAAGTCTGCAACGCATTAGGACATTTCATTTCAGCTATAATCATATAGGTACCTACCTACCTCACTTATACGAATCATAATAATCATTGAGCATATTTCGTTACGCAACGTAACGTGACATAACGAAAATTTGGTTGTGTGCCATAGCAAAGACATGAAATGTCAAAACGTGTTGTGTTATAAAGAGTATTTTTCTATACTGAATCCAATGGAATCATTTTTGGATCACTTCGACGGCTTCTTTGTGTTGAAAATTCAAAAATATGGGCAATATCGTGAAATATTTGCCAACAACATTATTTATTTGTTTGCCATGTTGCCAGAAATTGTAAGTTTGCTTCCTTTACAAGTGATTGAAATAATTTCAAATTTTTTTATTTTTTTAATTTATTTTAAACGTTGTTTACGAATCATTAAACGATGAAAATTAAGTTCAGCATTCAATTCAATTCAAACAAAACGACAAAAATTAATTTCAGTATCAAATTTGATTCAAATCAAATTCATTCGACAATTGAAGTTAATTTCAAATTGAAGTCAAAAAGTAAATTTATTCTCGATGGTCCATGTAATCTGCTGCAGATTTTCCATCATTCAAAAATTCATTACACGATAAAAATTAAATGAAAACAGCAGTTATGAGGCTCCTTTAAGCCGTCATTGTTTTCGCAGTGCCATCCAACATCGCTTTGTTTATCGACAAGAAATGATATGACTAACTTTTTCAAGATAAATTCGGCTCTGGAGCCCAAAGTAGCAAGTTGGGGCAGCAAACTATTGTTTGGAGGTGTTTTTAGGTAGAGGTTTCTCATAATTGTGGAAATTAAGGTGCGCGTGGATGCGCAAAAACTGTACAGTGAAATGAAAAAATTCACGCCGTGCATTTCTTTTTTTAAAGTTCCAAACTTGATAACACTAATTATTCTGACACGGAAAAATGGTTTTTTGGACTTCTACTATAGTATGTAAGCTGAAAAAAAATCCTCGGAACATCGCAAAAAAATACAAATTAAAATCAAATCGATTTCCATTCTACATTTCATCAACTTTTTTACAAATCTTTACATGTTTTCACAAGATTGAACAAAAATCTCAACGGTTTACTCATCACTTCGCCGTTTGGCATTGGCATTGACGGCAAACAAACCACTTTCTACCATCACTTGGCTCAAATCTCGACTTTCAAAAAATCGACTTATGAGCGGTTTTTGGCGTTTTCGCCCCACTGTGCGACGCCTAGAGACAGCAGGCTTTATTCCCCGAATATTCGCAAACCGCAAATGCCGAGAACTTCTGAACCACCAAAGCAGGACTCTAGCGGGCACCTGGTAAACTTACTAGTGACAAAGGATACGCGCCCAGATTGCGTTACTCTCGGCAGTCTTTGATGGGCAGCCCACCACCCCTATGAAGTGAACCTTCCTTTCCTTCTTCCGTGCCCTGGACTTCCTTGCAGCTGCTAAAACGGACGGTCCAGCTAGTATGGGCTTGCCAGATGCGTTTGGATACGCCGTTCTTCCTGGACCTCCGGTAGGGAGATCTGGGGTAGCCAACGTCCTGCACGATGCGTCGTGGTCAACGTTGGTCTTCCTGTTTGAGATCCTGCAGTTTGACGCTGGTCCGTTTCCCTAGCTTCCCTCTTCGAGACACAGAAATAGGATTCTGGGCCAGCCGCGTGTCAAGCCTGAGTTCATTTCCCCGGCATCCCTTCTGAAGCGTCTAGGTCGGATACTAGGTTGATGATTTTATGGCATGACCCAACTTCGTAACGCCATAAATGTCCTTTACTTGTGATAGACTACATTTTTCATACTCCCAGAAGGGCTCCTTCTCAGATGTCAACGTCAGGGTGAACGGAAGAGATTTTAGCTCACTCATTTAATCAGGACAAAGCCCTGTTTTTGAATCTTCTCCTATACTCTCAGAAGGGCTTCCTATTGAATTTCAACGTCGAAGGGAGAAGGGTCTAGCGGGCAACCCGGTCTTCGCCTGGGCTTATGAACGATAGACCTTGTCCGAGGGTGAACGGGACAGATTTTAGCTCTCTCAGCTGATCAGGAGAATTCCCGTCATTTGAATATTCTGTAGTTGTCCTAGGCAATGTCAACGTCCAAGGGTGAACTGGAAGATTTTTAGCTCACTCACCTAATCAGGAGAGTTCCCGTCACTAGAATCTTCTCTAATACTCTCAGAAGGGCTCCGTCTGAAATTTCAACGTCCAAGAGTGAACGGGAGAGATTTTAGCTCAATCAGCTGATCAGGAGAATCCCCATCATTTCAATCTTCTCAAGTTGTCCTAGAAGGCTCCCTGTAAAATTTCAAGAAAGCCATACCTTTCCAGTGGACCAGCGCTGGCAGACTCGACTCATTTGACTCTTCTGCTGAGCAGTTTCAATGGTCAAAAATTGAAACGTCCTTCTTGAATTCCAACGTTCCCCTTCAATTTCAAGGTCTCCCTTTCAAATTTCAACCCTCATATTACCCTCATCATATAGTGGCAATGCGTTACCTACTCCTTCGAGTTCGATTGCTTTGAAAGACACTTCACCTCATTCTTTGGATATCTAAACTCTTGGAATATCGACCCGAGATTTAAAAAAAAAATCGATGGCTGCGTAAACAAACTGGCCTAACAACCAACTTGTTCCGCGTTGCTAAGGATGACCCGAATCACCGGAAGTAGAGGGTATCGAGCAATTTTGGAAGATCGTGCTTCACCGCGTCAACCCTCGTATTCATTTAGAAAAGAAAAATCGTTCAAATCGGTTCGGCCGTTTAGGCTGTAGAACGTGACACATGCAAACACACATCATTCTTCCTTTATTAGATAAGATAGAGATATAATATCTTAGGGCAATGAATGCTCTTTCTCCAATTGTTTTGATATATTTCGGGAGGATTTGACGATTACAATCCGAATTCACTGGGAATAATATCTTTTTTCCCCAAGAAAACGTCCCCTTCCCTTAAAAATGTGTTTTGGCAACACTGCCGCGAAACTGTCCTCCAGTTCTCTACCCGTTCCTAATCTTCGTACCTTGAAAAAAAAAACACCTTTCGCTGCAAAAAAAGCCAGCGCATTCAGCCATTAATTTCTCTTAGTCACGTGACCCACACCATTATCCATTTCCCTGTTTGTCCCAGGAAACCGGCATCTCAGGACGTCAACTGGCCAGCGTACACGAGAAAAGAACCCCACTACTTCATATTTCACGCGGAAGAGTCCGGAATCGGGAGAGGGCCGAGAGCCACGTCCTGCGCCTTCTGGAACGATTTTTTCCCTCGCCTCAAAGAACATCCAGGAGGTAACACAATTATATGTATAGCATTGATTGTGGTAGGGTAATGTCATGGGTGGTCGTCAACTTGCCCCTCTCCAAAAATCAATCTCTCCCCCCCCCCCTACCTTAGTATAATCCGAAAATGTAAGTAAGGTTTCAGACGGAGCAATCTCCATTAGAGCTACAAAGGCATCATCTACGTCTGAGGGAGGTTAGGCCAAAAAACTCTTGAGCCATTGGGCGTTCTCTGACGTGCTTTTGTACTGTTTGAGCGAGTAACCTGATCTCTGTATGCGTCGGAACCAACTCTGGCCAAGATGAAATTTACAGCCCAGAATACAACACTCTGGAGAAACTGCACTCACAGCTGAGTGAGCTGCGTGCTCAAAATCCAGTCGAATAGTCCTTGGATGAAATTTCAACTGACGAAGCGAAATAAGGCAACAAATGAACGACCACATTTTCACAAATATTTCTTGACTCTTTCCGTCCAGAAAGCAGAATACTAGAGGGCAGTAGAATCGGCTGATGGTAAACTCCACCGGTAGGTACGGGACTAATTGATGGTAAACTCCACCTGTACCGGGCAAAGGTACGGATAGTGTAAACTCCACTGATGCCAACGCTTGCGTTGACTATAATCTTCCTCCTCTTCCGGCCAAGCAACCTGCATCAGTTCAGTTTTGATATCCTCGACAACATGAGCGAAGTTGTAAATATGAATCGTCACATTTACGGCCGAAAAAATCCATCTTAATCTTAGGGGGCAAGTCAAAACGTTTTGCCTAGGGGGCGAGTCAATGTGTCGAAAACAAATTGTGAACAATACAATATGGGGGCGAGTTGATCGACAGCCTAATGTCATCATGGAATTGGTTAGGAAATTTAAAATATTTTTGCCACTCTTTTAACGATAATCGCAAACCGCAGCTTCAGCGAAAATTGTTTCCCATCCATTTATTTAAAAATAAAAAATAAAATAAAATAAAATAAAAACCTTCCTCATACCCACCCACCATTTTGCGCTGTCGGAGGAAGATCAGTGAAGGCAATGTGAGCCTGGACCCTGAGCTTTCACTTTTGGTTTATTATTCTTGGCATAATACCTATGAAATCGAGACGGAGATCGACCACTCGGATCGGCCTCAAAATTTGACATTATCCGTTCCAAGAGGTGTAGATTCCAAAACCGAAATGTCCGTCCGCCGTCCGGGTCGTTTTGGGCCGTAGGCATTGATTAAAAAACGCTGCAAATTTTACACAAGGGTTTATTATTCTTTGATATACGTTAGTTGTGCAGACATTTAATTCTGTCAATGAAAAAAATTTTAAAAAAAATCTTTTTTTTTTTGGATTTTTATCTCAAAAAAATTTTTTTTTGGATTTTCTTGTTCAAAAATGTGTTTTTTCAAAAATTCTGTATTTTTTACTCGAAAAATATTTAACATCCTGGGATCCTTCAAAAATCCCATTTTTAGCCCCACGAATGCCCTAAACATCGCCCCAGTGAAATCGGATCGTTCCGGGACCCCAAAAAATGGATTCTACGTCCAAAAATACTTCGAAAACGACACCTAACTCGATCCCATAGCTAAAAGCCTTCAAAAAAACCCTCCCGTAGCCCCATTATAGCCCCAGAGCGCCCCACGGGTTTGGGCGATCGGACTGAAAACCTTGCGGGCACAACTAGATGGTAAACCAAGTATTTTGTCGAAATTTCAGATTTTTTAAAAAATTCCTACTGCCCAAAACGGCCTGGACGGAGGACGGCGTACGGCGTACGGCGTACGGCGGACGGACATTTCGGATTTAGAATGTAGACCACTTGAAACGGATAATGTCAAATTTTGAGCCCGATCGGAGTCGTCGACCTCCGTCGCGAAAACATAGGTGTATTATTCCAAGAATAATAAACCAAAATCTGAAATTTTGACATAATACTCGGTTTACCATCTAGTTGTGCTCGCAAGGTTTTCAGCCCGATCGCCCAAACCCGTGGGGCGCTATGGGGTTATAATGGGGCTACGGGAGGGGTTTTTTGAAGGCTTTTAGCTATGGGATCGAGTTAGGTGTCGTTTTCGAAGTATTTTTGGGCGTAGAATCCATTTCTGGGGGTCCCAGAACGATTCGATTTCACTGTGGCGATCTATAGGGCTTTCATGGGGCTAAAAATGGGATTTTTGAAGGATACCAGGAGGTTAAATATTTTTCGAGAAAAAAAATAAAGAATTTTTGAAAAAACAATTTTTTGAAAGAAAAAAAAAATCCCAAAAAAATGTTTTCCCAAATTCTTTCCATTGACAGAAATTATTTTTTATTTTTTATAATTTAAAAATAATAAGTGATTTTTTTTTTTTTTACAAGTACCTAACCTACATCAAAGAATAATAAACCCTTGTGTAAAATCTGACAGTTCTTGAAAATTGCGTTTCTTTACAGGTTGCAGCTGTGACGACGTTCAAATCTTACCGCCGGGAATCCTCCCTGAATCGAATATCGCTAACGTGACGGAAGATTTTTCACCCTCGCAAGGATCTCCCCGACATATGACCAGCCTCTTCCTCTGTTTGCTTGCCGCGCTGGCCGCGATATAAGCCGGACAGAGGTACGTCGAATTGTGGACAACTCACACCCACGAACAAAAAAACAAAAACAAAAACAAAAATCATTCAAACGACAAATTAGTTTGAAACGAGGTAAAACATCAGAAGTGAAGTTTTGGAGAATAGAGGAGCACTGCACTGCATTGTACGAAGTAGCCTGTTAGCTGCAGTAATGGTCACTCCCGCTTCACAGGCCAAACCCACCAGCCTACAAGTCCACCACATCCCTTGGAATCAGAATTCCAACCAAAAAAAAACTTTTTTTACCGTCAAAGAACGAAATAATGAGAAGTTTTATACGTACGCCCAAAGAAAAATAATTGTGATGACGCAAAACATATCATAGTGAGGTGCTCTTAACAGCATAAGCTGATGCAAGAAATCTTTAAAATGCTGTGGAGTTTTTCTTTTCAATACAATACCTCATTTGTACCTATATATCAAGAAAGAGTGTTTAAAAAAAAAAAGTTAGGGGGTTTATATATTTATAAATCGGTATACTTGGACAAATCCTACCTAACGTAGATATTTTTGTGTGGTGAAACCAGCAGTTTTATGAGAAGAAAAAAAATTCAACATATCACATACGCATATCAGTCTAGTTTTAAGGTCTATGTACGTGTTTTATGTAGCTTAATAGTCCACTTCCAGGGTAAAATATATGTGGAGGAAAGGCTGTTGATTCTTTAAATAGTTCGGCAAGAATGCAGTAAAATCAACAACAAAATTCTGATTGAATACGTTTTGATAGATATTTTTTAAGGGAAAAATGTGACACTGAAAATATTGTAATAAACAGAGAAAATGGGCCATGATTTCTTCGCCTATGGATGAATTTTTTCATTAAAATCTGTCCCTCGTGCTTGACAATTTGACAACGTTGTTTAATTTTGCGCTGTTTTACGAATTGATTCACTCAGGAAATTGAAAAAAAAAGCACAATTCAGCACAAAGAGGTGTAAATGAAAAAAAATCCCATTGTACAATTTTGTAGACAGTGATGATATATTTTTGGAATCATCTCATCTTTAAATTTAACTGATAGCTGATTCCCAAAATCTGCTGAATACAAAAAATTGCTCACGGTTTTTTAGAATAATGAAAAAAAAGTAACACATTTGTCCTCTTGAAACACGGTATTTACTCATGCCTAACTAATTGTAGGGATCATTCAGGACAATCTACCATTAACAATAACTATTAGCTCAATTCATACTTCATGCTTTTTATCTGAAATCTAGAGACGATTCTAAAAGACACTTTCTTCTTTCCGTGTGTAATATTTGACAAGTTTGCTAAATTCTGTGTAAATTATTTTGGCTCTCGGTGAACAAAAAGAAAATTCAGAAAATTAGACATGAAACAGTTTTTCGTTTGCATTGAAGTTGGTTATTTGTACGTTTCGACCTAATTGAAGGCCTATTCCCTCCAAACTTTAAGATGAACTGGTGATCCATCAGGCTGTTTTAGAGTTGGAATTGTTTGACGGTTTGGGTGTGTCGCCAATTGTGGATCGGTAGGAAAAAAAGATGGAAATTTAGGGCGGTTTTCGAGAGTTTCCTTTTCTAAATTTTTGTGGTAACTAAAAATGAAAAATCGGCCCTTTGAGCCTCGAGCTGTGGATGTTTTTTGCTTGGAGCCTACGGCTAAAATTCAAAAACATGGAACATGCTTTATTAAACGAATATAAGGTAGGTGCACCAAATGAGGCCACCTTTAGGTTTGACGCCCCGATACAATCCAAACTACTGGGCCTGTTTTCTGATTTTTCGAAATATTTTGAGTGATTTTATACTAAAATGTCGAAAAGTTAGTAAGGCCACACACCCCCCAACTCATGGACCCCAATAAGGCCACCTGATCCCCTAAAAAGGGACCAGGCAATCAAATGTCACAATGCGGGCAACTGTATGCTAGGCCGCCGTGTTCCTAATAAGGCCATCCTGGCCTCATTGGGGTTCACACAACTTTCCCCCTTCTCAGCCCGTTTCAATGGTTTTACTCCTAAGTCAATCCCCCGATACGAAATCTACAGTAAAAATGCTTCATAAAACTTACCAGTTTCACCGTAAAACCTTTTGGATGACTCACCTCAGAACTATAAAGCAGGAGGCGAATGCTGGACGCCGGTATGCCGGCCTAAGGCCACGACCGGGGTCCCCCAGAAGGGGTATCTCCACCATGGACCTATTTAGTCAGATCCAAGGCCGCCAGCATTTGCTTCAGGGGCTCCAAGACCCGTAGGCCTGGGGGCAGCAGGCCGCCTTATTTGAGCGGCCGCCCCCTGCGTAGCCTGACTGGAAGGCCCTGGCCGTGCCCACATAGCAGGACCAATCTGCCCTGGATGGCCACGCGTTCAAGGGCCATCCTCTCGGCCGAGAACCGCGAGCATTCCCGAATGGAACAGGAGCACAGGTCGGAAGCCTCCAACCCCAGGGAGGAGAGCTTTGCAGTGAAATTTCCGTGGCCAGCAAGGAGCTGAGTCACGAGAAACCCCGGCCTGACCTAACTGGGCCAAGCCTCCCCTCAATGCTGGGGAAGAAGGCAAAGGTGTGCCGGCCGGTGCCCGACGACTCTCACTCCCCCTGCCATAGGATTATTAAGCAAGAACTGGCACTCACACTTTCTGCTCTGGAATAATAACCAGTGTTGAGATGGTGCCTCCTCATGTTTTTCCCATATTGGCAACACTGAGTGACAATATTAGAGCTGCCGATTGGCGATTGTAATGTGCGCCCAAATCCCTAGAAGGTAAATGTAAACTGCGCCCCAGGATGAAGTCCCATAAATGCGACCCCCCGTGTGTAAAGTGCGCCCCCTAGTTCTACTAAGTAGCGCAAGCAGCAAGGTGGAAAAATAGGTTGTGCAGATGTATTTCAGTGTATTTTCATGCACAAAAATAGTAGGATGTTGTGAGGGGAAGAAACCGTATGCTGATTGGTGTAAATTGCATTTAATAAAATATGCAACTCAAGGCGCCTTTCGCTCCTGCCCTTCTGGGATCAGAGCTCTTCAGGAGTGTAACATTAACCTGCCGGCACATTACAACGAATTGTCTTAAATAGTGGATCTGCGAGGAGCAGTATCACGTCGCACAGAAGTAGATCCTATTATATCGGGATCTTTATATCTACATACGGGATTCAAATGTAATATTTACCCTTAAGTGAAACTGCATGTTGGTGGGCTACGGTTTCTTCCCCTCACAACATCCCACGAAGAAAGATGGAAACCGTTCATACCACGCAGAATCACAAAAATAGTAGGCATGTAAGGTTGAACTCTGCAGAGGGTGAATACCACTCAGACGAAGGGAATTTGGCTTTCTGAGACACGTAGTTGTCTTGTTTGTCATACATTGTACTGCTAGGTTCAGTGGTTTGGTTCTACTAGGGTTTTCCTTCGCTATCAGTTTGAAGCACGTTTCAGTGTCCTCTGGCTTTAGGAAAGGCAAACCAATAAAAGTGTTCAGCCACTTACCACTTAGAGTGTCACTTTGGTACTCATTCGCGAGACCTAGTTGTTGGTCACCGCTACCCAATCGTTGATGATGGGCGCATCTTACGCTTTGAGACTCGACATATCCCGGAGGCTACGGAGTAGCGGGCGGTGTTTACATGTTTGGCATGAGCAACGACCCCATGTTGTCAAATCAACCTCAGGGATTTGAGCGCAGATTACACCTACTAGCAGTTAGACATAAGGCCTCGCTTCGCTCGGCCGACCACTTAGTTGGGCATCACACACCAGAATATATCCGAAATTAGCGTAGAATGAATCGTCCCAACCTCCCGCCCCAAGTTTTCCCGCCTCCTCCACCTTTCTAAGATCCCTGGCGCCCTCAGGTTCCACCCGTTCTGACGTCCATCTTTCCTACGTCCGTGACAGCGTCCTGTTCAGGGTTCAAACGCGCGCCGGATCTCAAGAAATCGTTCAAATTAAACTCGCTGTCTAAATTCGCCCATCAGGGGAACTCGTTGTTTCGGGATTTCGTATTAAAATTTGGATCTCTAGGTATTATACGGGCGAAATCCCATTTCAATGTGACTATTAACAACGAAGATAGTACCAATAGTTGCACCAATTTGGGCGTGCCAAAAATTTGGGTTTTCAGTAGCTAAACGGTCCACCATTTTTTTTTTTTATCGCTTACCGTTTCAGAGGAGGCTTGTGACATACCCACAGAGACGGTGAGAATTAGTGGTATAGATCCTGATGATTACACTGAAAGTGAAACACAAGGGGGTGGCCTTATAGGGGACTATGGCCTTATTTGGTGCACCTACCTGATATATCCTAAGTAAATATATGTATCCTAAACAAATATATATAGTATCCTTTACCCTAGGATATATAGCTATATATTGGATCCTACATCCTATGTATAGAATCCCATATCCTACACATAGGACCCTATATCTTATACATAGAATCCTATATCCTATATATATAGACTCCCATATCCAATATCCTAGATTTAGGCCGTATATATACATAACATAGGTTATGTATTAATTGGACGAGAATTCACATGTAAAACGTTTGGTTACCTTAAGATAACATTTTCGACATTCAGTCGTCATCAGCATCAGATACTGATGACGACTGAATGTCGAACATTTTATCTTAAGGTAACCAAACGTTTTACATGTGATTTCTCGTCCAATTAATACAAATTTTATATAGTTCGGAAGAACATAGGTTATGTATATTTACCATATAATATATGTTATAATATGTTACATTTATAACATGTTATAATATTATTATATGTTGCAGTATATTATTGATATGTTATATGTATGCGGCCTATATATAGGATATATATTACCTCCGGCGTAGTGCGCGTGCATGCATTTCGTGACAAATGCTTTAACTTTTTTGGGCAGTTAGGTCACGGCTAAAGCTTGTTCCATTCTAAAATTCATTTGATACCAAACAGTCGTTCGTACCTCTTACTGTGCCAATTCTCAACTCACTGGAAACTTTCACTTGAAGTAATTTCGAAAATGTGGCCATTGTTGCAATTTTGTTATGGCAGTTCTGGTTACCCAGGCTCAAACTTACTGATGATAGGAAATTCATTCTACCATCTTGAATGATGAGAGCAGCAGTTTTTTCTGGTAATAAAGCTTTAATCTTTAGCTAGGTTGTAAGTCAAATACCTGAATACCTTCTTTTTCCTGCTTATTCACAGTTGGTTTGACTACTCACGTACACCTATCACAGTATACTTTGCAGCTGTTAGATGGTACAAAACATTGTAAGACGTAGAAAATTTGTTTTAGTCCACAACGAAACGATAGGTCATTTATAAATTATACTACTACGTTGGTTGCTGATTATTCTATGGTAGCGTCACTATTGTCGTACTCAGCAGATTTTTTCACCCAATGGAAGTCACGTTGCTTATTATTTCCGTTATTATTTTCTCGTGTTCAATGCTAGGGAAACTCGGCCAATAAGCAAAATTGATACCGAAATATCGGAACAGAGTTTGAGAGGAAATAAAATGTCATCCACTTGTTTTTTAAAAGAACCAAAGAGAAGAAATCGCACAATAATTCGTAGGTTTCGAAGCGCACAGTCAATTAGTAATCTTAACAAAATGCATATCACTTTGTAATAGGTTGATTTGGTAGAATGTACATGTGTGAGCAAGCGAAATCTCTTTGGGCAACAAAAAAGGGATGGAGAAATTTCCGAGTGAAACTGCAGCTGTATGAAATTTGGTTGGAAGAACGAACCGAAATCCTGTTTTTTGAAGTTTGTTTGATTGTTTTAATGATTTTTGTGGTGGAAATGAATGAAAATCACGCCTCAAGTAAGTTCGCTAAAAGTGGCGAATTCCGGACTAGCGAATGGTGTAGTGTCTTTGGATAGCTTATTGAATGTTTTCTGATGGTTAAGTCGCTCGTTACCCGTGTAAGAATGAATCCTATTTACCAGCAGTATTGTCCAGGGGAATGACAAGACGTTGTTCTTCCGTTTTCCCTTCTGGGTGACTATGTAAAATACAATAAAATTATTACCGAAAGGTCAGCAACTGATCTAAACAATGGCGCAAGAAGAAAAATTATATCCCACGAAACAACTAAGTTATGAACAACAGGGGGATGACATACAATACAAATAGCAAGAATCTAATCGGTGACCCACATCCACCAGTCTCACAACAGGAACTGGCCTTGAGTCGAATGGAATTCATGAGTAGCAGCCTCTGTTATTAAAATGTCTGCTGTCAGCTGTGCAAGATTTGGCAGGGGAACGACCCACCTGTTAGACACACTATTCTTGATACGTTTGCAGATTGTGACATCAAACTATGAAGACAAAGGTGTCCCTAGCAGACCACTAGATAACGTAAAAAATGTAAATCAGTGGGATCAGAACACCCAGGCAAGATTAGGGGAAGCCCCAAAGTTCTGAAGCTTAGTGGCTTATTGTACTCTAGAGTACCGCTGGCTCTATTTGTCTCCAGGTGGTCGAAGTCCAATTTCTATTTACGTAATAAACGTCTTATCACTGTGACTACTTTACGGGGTAGAGGGTTGGACACGACCACCTGTCCCTCCGACCATCCTAAACCCGCTGTACCGAGCTTTTTAGATTGTGTCTAAAGCCACTTCTGGCCCATAACAACCTTTCGCGTACCTTCTTGCTCGCTTTCTTCCCCTAGGGGAAGTGCACTTATGTCTTCGTTCTTCATCTTCATCTTCTTGTTCTTTGGCACTACCCTAGGAGGAGTACAGTGGGCCCTCCTGTCCCCTCTGGCGTTAGCCACACCATTCTGGTGCCCCTGGGATGGACCAACGCGCAGGTAGAGGGTTTTAATGGGGTGTCTTGTTCAACGTTCATTGGCTCGAAATTCTTTGGGACAGGAATCATCACAACCGACTTACCTACTATTCCACCTCTTCTGTATCTTGTGGTATTCGGGTCATTGGTGATTGCTCTCTCCACGTTTGCTTGTCTGATCGAGGGCGAGTACTTCTAGAAAATTTCCTCCCCCCCATACATCTAACACGACTGTCTAAACACAAAGAAAGAATGAACATACATGAGATGACACACACATATCACAGACTCATTCCCTAAACTATTCTATTCACTTTAGCACACCTTTCATTCAGTTCTCAGTCATTCTAGACCATTGAGACGGGGGACCCAACCATCCCAACGTCTTGGTGGAGGGGGTTGGTTCATCCCCTCAAGCCAGTCGACTACTAGGCAGGGAGGGTCAATACTCCCCCCTCCGTACGTCAGCTTTGGCCCCCAAGGCCTCAAGGACTGTACGGGTCAAAAAATAGGGGCTGGAGCAGTTGACAGGATGTTGGGATGACGGTGAGTCGAGGGGTGTCCGACGACGATGCAGAAAAACCAGTATTTATTTAAGAAAAAACTACACATTGTGGGAAATCGAGTTGTTGGGTCTGGTGTGGGAAACGGTGGGGTTGGTTGGCCTAGCCAGCAGGGAGTGGACCCCTAGTTGATACAATGGGGGTTGGCTGGCGTAATCAGCAGGTGATGGGCCCCTCTTAGATGCCGTTGGGGGTTGGCTGGCATAATTAGCAGGGGGTGGCCCCCTAGTAGATATGGTTGGGGTTCGGCTGGCCTAATCACCAGTGGGGGTGGGGCTAATAGATGCATCAGGGGTTGGCTGGCATAATCAGCAGAGGGGGGGGGGGGGGGGGGGGCTAGTAGATGCATCGGGGGTTGGCTGGCATAATCAGCAGAGGGGGGGGGGGGGCTAGTAGATGCATCGGGGGTTGGCTGGCATAATCAGCAGAGGAAGGGGGGGCTAGTAGATGCATCGGGGGTTGGCTGGCATAATCAGCAGAGGAAGGGGGGGCTAGTAGATGCATCGGGGGTTGGCTGGCATAATCAGCAGAGGAAGGGGGGGCTAGTAGATGCATCGGGGGTTGGCTGGCTTAGCCTCAGGGGGTGCCCCCCTAGTACTACCAGTACTCTCCAAAAAAGAAAGAAAAGACACGATTTCGCCACTTTTAGAGGAATAAGTATCTTGCCACAGTACCTTAGCACAAATTTGAAAGGCTTTTATACAGTTGGCTTCTTAATAAACAAACATTTGATTTCGGTTATAATTTTCGTCGTTTTCAACTAACCCTCCATCCCCTGTTAACTTCGTTTGAACCTGTACAATTGCTGAGATTTCTCTTGATCACTCTCAATTTCTCGTTTTCTTTACAAACTAGTGCCTGTAGCAATCTTCATTGAACAAACGATTCACATATCCAAAACGTATACTTTACTCATGTAACATACATATCAATGAGCTCTTACTTACAGTGAGTTGTCAATGAGAACTTACTTGTAATAAGTACTTATCAGTGAGCACTTTAGCAGACGCTGTACGCTTGTAGATCCTTGAGATGTTTTATGTCAATAATAGAGTATATTTTCTTTATTGTAGATAACCGCTATATTTACGATGAGAGAATGTATAAGAACTTGTGATCAATTTTTTTATGGCGTGTTGACTCAGTATCGACACTTTTCTTAGAAAAAAAAAAAAACTTAAAACAAAAAGCTGACAAAAAAAATTGAAAATTAACCATAAATTTGTCTAAAAAAAATAAAAAGTAGAAAAATTTGTTTCGTACGTAATTCTTACAAGGCTTGAATGAATGAAAAATTGTTGTGAAAATGAGTTATATACTTTTATACATAAGTTTCTAATCATTCTGGGCTATGTCATCAAGCTTATGTGAATGTGATAAAAGATATTTGATAGATTAAACATTTTGACGAATGAAGCAAATTAGGCCCAAAATGCGGTCATTTGTCAGACATATACTATTCGAGCAGACGGTTTTCAAAAAGCTGTAAAAAAAAAAAAAAATGCCACTAAATACTTTTTAAGGGTGTACATTTTTAAGAACGTGTACAGTTTTATCCATTTCCTGAGTGCGACGGGAAATTTAGAAGTGAATAGGATACCTGAAATATTCCCTGTGGCTAAGCATTTTAATTTTTATGCGGTTATTGTATTTGCAACCTTCATTTGCCGTCCTTCCTGAGTGAAATAGTATTTCTGGATTGTGTACACATTGTGACACTTGTCCCTTTTATTGTCCGAGCTTTGGATATAATTCGCATTTTTCGTTTAAATTTCCCTTGCAAATAAGCCCCTTTTGAAACTGTTTTGGCTGTACAACGTGGCTAGTCCAAGTGAAATTTTAATTCTAGTTTATAGAGACTATGCTGTCCGAAATTAAGCTTGATATCAATATGCTGACGTCTAACAAGTCTTGGCAAGAAAACACATGATGAAATTAAAATGTGCACTGGACAAAATGCTCGAATAGAAAGTAGTTTGTAACTGTAAGTTAAAAATATTGTACACTTTTTTTGTTCTGTGAATTTAAACCAACCATGCAACCTAATGAAGGATGTGTAAGGTGACAGTGTATAAGTATTTTAGTCATAATATGTACATTTGTATATGAGGGAAACTCCCAATCGAAGGCAATGATGGAGAGATTTTGGCTGGGGGGAAATCGTTTTGATAATTGTACGGTGAGCTGAGTTTCAGACATGACCGTTCAGGTCCTTCGTAGCTGTTCGATTTTTACACTTGCATGATTCAGCGACATCTAACGCATATTTTGAAATCTGACCGTCGAAGAAGGCCCCATTTTTCGGGGTTTTTCGCTCCTATCTCGAGAACGATCAATCCTACCGAAAATGTCACCGTATACTGAAATAAAGAAGGCAAAATTATCTACAAGTTTGACTCAATACGTTCTGTACGAATTCCCAACTGTTTTCGAGATGTGGGGATTCTTAGGAACGGGAGTTGGGACAGCGAGCCCAAAGGTAGTCACTGGGAAGGTTGAGGGGGTTGTTGCTTGACTCGTCTCTTGAGTCGACCGATCAAAAACGGCGCTGATAAACTAGGCTTGATCTCTTCTCTGTCAACTAACTGACTTGAGCTAATAACGAACTAATTGAGGGTGGCCAGACGAATAATTTTTTTTTTTTTTTTAATATTGTCACTTTTCCTCGAAAACGGTTGGGAATTCGTACAAAACGTATAGAATCAAACTTGTAGAGAATTTTGCCCTCTTTATTTCAGTACTAGTCTCTCTGGCTCGCTTCGCTCGCTCCCCTAGTGGGGTGTATTGCCGCCTGTGGGGTGTATTGCCGCCTGTGGGGTGCGTAGCATCGATGGACACGTTCAAACCCCTACTCAGACATAAGGCCTCGCTCCGCTCGGCCCCTCCTATTCGTAGCAGAGACGATAGAAAAAATCGGCGTATTTTTAGGGCTTACCGTTTAGGAAATTATTATTTTTAATTCAATTCAACTTTTTTTAAATAAAGGCCTCTCCATCTATCAAAGTTCCCTGGACCCTCCGTTTTCTAAGATCCCTGGCCCCGCGCGAATTAAAACGATCCAATTGTCTTCTCACCGTGAAATCGCCCCCTCCCCCTCGGTTTTTTTGAAATCCGACTTCGGAATCGGATTGGCCATATTTTGGCGCGCATTTGGCTCGCGGATACCATACCCAAAAAATGGCTCCTTACTGGGTATTTTTGAACCCGAAAAAACGTGGGACAAACGCGAGAAAGACGATTTTTCGACGAATTTCCGGCGAATTTCCCGGGCGAATTTCCGAATTACGATTTGACCGACGTCTTCCTCCAGGTCTGATCTATACGGCTGGTATTTTTTCGTAATTTTTTCGACCCCTTAAACGGGCTTTGGCGCGAGTTGAAAGTGGAAAACGTAGGACAAACGGGAGAAAGACGATTTTTCGACGAATTTTCGACGAATTTCCCGGGCGAATTTCGGATTTTCGATTTGACCGACGTCTACCTCTAGGTCTGATCTATACGGCTCGTATTTTTTCGTAATTTTTTCGACCCCCTAAACGGCCAGCGAGCGTAAAGTGAAAAAACTCACTCGGGAACGCGTTATCCCGTACCAACAAACCACACGGCTACCACACGGCCGTCTACCACACGGCTACCGTCGGCCAACACAATTTTATATTATTGTATGATGATATGATTTGGTGACATTTTCTGTAGGATTGATCGTTCTCGAGATAGGAGCGAAAAACCTCCCTGAACCTTCTTCCACCATTGACCACTAGACTCATATTCACCCGTACCAATCATACATATTGACAATAATGTTTGTACCTGCCAGTTAAAGGCAGCTTTTTTCACTTTTCTACTGAATCACTTTGGGATATCAATGAATCTTTACCCTTCTATCCTCACGTGCATCTTGACATTCACTTTTTGGTCAAAAAACCATACATTCTTATCAAAAACATCATTTCTGTCCACTGTTTAGACGACTCGAAAAAAATGTTACAAAATTGAAGCTTTAATCCAACTTTTGACGTCAAGTTTTTGTAGAACTCAAAAATGAAATAGTCATTCTACTGGAGGTTGCTTTTTGAATTCCATTGTAGGCCCATCTTAAAAAACGCACCTTTGACAACCTAATTTTGTGTTGGTTAGACTAACCTCTGGTTGCTGCGACTTTAATTTTCTCAAAAACTTCGAAAATCGTTCAGGTTTGTCGACTACGTTGAACGAGCTGAATGTTGAATTAGTTTGTGTGGTTGGTTGAGTAGACTTTAGTCAATAGCTATTTTGGGCTCGGCCTATTCTGTCATAAAACTACTGTCCTCGGCAAACTATTGTAATTAGTTGGGCTCTCGCTGGCTGCAACTAGCCTATAAACCTTTTACGCAAAAAGCCTAATTGTTCTAGGGCAACCCCAGGGCCCTTCGCCTGAGGACTAAATATCACAAATTAACCGAAACCCTTAGCCATATAGTAGATAATCGTTGTACAGCTTTTTGTAAAACTAGAAAGAGAAAGGGCGTAAGTATAAATACAATTTAATAGGGGAAGATTTGTGTAGATAAAAGCGCTAGAAAAAAATAAATAGAAAATAACATTTAATAAATATATAAAGTGAACAGCACGTGTATTTTTTTAAAAACTCAAATGTTTGATTCTCCGTCAGTATTTTTGTTGAGCCCTAAATTGTTACCCTGTATATAAGCTAAGAATGAAAGCATTTTGCTGGAGATGCCAAAGAAATACAATTTTTAAAAATCGTTGCATTTTCGACATTGCATCCGGCCGTACGAATGGCAGTGATCACTTACACATATCCTTTGAAGTAAAATAAACAAGGTTTACCATTATACGGAATTAGTTACGTTTAAAGTTTATATCATGACTAGGCGTGTATCGCTATTGTAAATTTGAAGATGAAAAAAAAAAAAAGAAAAAAAGTATAACCCTAATAACGTTGTAAAAAATTTTTTATAAAATGTATAAAACTCTAAATATTGTAATCTAATTTGATTGGAAAAAAGAGTTTGTACATGAGGTTTTGTGTTAGCAAATGCGAACTGTTTGTATACTAATTGTAAGTTTATGTATATGTGAGTTGTACTTATCATTTTATATACATGGGGTTGCCATGGAAATAAATGAAACGTACCGTATACAATTGTGTTGTTTTATTGCACTGAGAGAAAAGATTTTTTTAGTGGCTAGGTTAAATCCGAAATAACCTCGAAAAGAAATTGAAACCACCTAGAATCAATTGATTTAACCTAGAAAAAATTAGGTCCAGGTTAAAGTAACATCGAAAAATATTAATACAACCTAGACCCATATAGAAACAACCTAACCCATTATTACCCGCCCTCTAACCACAACCTGGAATAAAAAAGTGTCAACCTAGAAAATATATTACCTACCTTTGACTTTTAAGTGGGGTAACCTAGAACTGAATGATTTGACCTTCCATATAATTCCCCTCCATTAAAGTCAACTGAAAACAACCGAGAGATTTAAAAGGCGAGATTGCTACTTTAGGTAACAACCCAGAAGAAAAAGTTAGACTTTCAGTCTCGGTTAAAACTGCCGTAGTACTACAAATAGTTTTAGGTTTAAACAACAGTGATTGTAATTCATTCAATAAATTCCAGGTTGTTTCTACAGTACGCTGAGCAGCCGCGGAGAGCGCCACTGTAGGCGGTGGGCGTTAATTCTCGTTGTCTTGGCACCCCTGCTATTTAGCAGGTGGGGTTGAGGCCAAATCTTTGTCAAATTCTAATCATCTAATTTCTGTCACTGTGTGCAGTCATATTATGACGTCACATTTAAATTTTTGTACTGAGTTGGAAACAGAGACAACCCAAAAAGATAGTTGAAGTTGATAGAAACAACCTGCAATGGAAGTGGAGCAAAACTAGAAAGAAAAGTGGACCACCTAGTAATTTATTAGAACCAACCTGAAAAGAATATATTCTTTTCAGGTTGGTTCCTATAGGAAGCTACCTAGAAATTTAACTGGAACAACAGGGATAGTAATTGAAACAACCTCGTAAATAAAGGGACACAACCTAGAGAAAAAAGGGTTCTAGGTTAACGCGCCATGGCTGTAAATTGTTTGAGGTGGGGTGAGAACGTTTTTGTTTTAGGGTAAATCAACCGTCTATGAAAGTGAAAAACATTGAATACCAGGGTGAGACAACCAAGACATTAATGTTTTTAACCTAGACTGTAAATGGATGGAGGCGGCGGCACACACCGTTAACTTAACCTAGAACTAAAGTGTGGGGGTGGCGTATTTTAAATCTTGGTTGTTTGCATTTTTAGGAAGGTAACTTCACCAGTATTTTCAATCTAGGTTAAATTATATTCAACCTAGACTAAATTGTTCCACCCTAGAATGAAAACCAAAAAAAAATCTAGGTTGGCAGCATTTAACCTAGAAAAAAATCGAAAAATAACCTAGAATAGGCCCTTTTTTTCTCTCAGTGTGTAAATGTTATCTGCTCCATTCCACTATTTACTTTTAAAAGTGGCGGTGGGTCACCCCATACAGCGTGTAGGGGGTGTTCCTACATGAGTTCGTGTACCTAAATTTGATTTAGGTTCTGTGGGGAATTCCCACATTTTCCTCACTGGTATTCCAGAAGTAGTACCGACGGGTGAAGCAGGGAGTCCTACTGCTGAGGGGGTTTTGCTCTGATGCCCCATTCCCCCTGACGGTGGCCCCCCGCCTATTTCGAGGGTGAGGGAAGATTTTCAATAAAATACTAACACTTCCTTGCCGTTCAATTGTCGCTTATTGCGAGAAGCAGTGAGACAGAGACGATGTCTGCTGGTCAGCCATTTATTGCCGACAATTCGGTTGTGGATGCTGCAACAGTAGATATTATCTCGACGCGCAGAGAGGTCTGGGGTCTAAGATACCTGGAAGAAATGGAAAAGGTGCAGACGAGGTTCGTTTCGAGCTATAGCTGAAGCTTAAGCTTCAGTAACAATCCATCACTTTGTACACTTTCTGGAAGAAGCAGGATCAGGCTTGTTGATTCACGCATCAAATCGAACCTTCCAGTGCCTCTCGTTGACGATAAGGAGTAAAAGGCTAACATTTCATGAACGATCGTCAGGGCCGTGGAGAGAAAATCGCATTTTCCTTCCAAATTGTGGATAAGTATACGACATTTTTGACATTCACGTAACACTTTTTTTTTTTTTTGTACTTTTTTCAGGGAAAATTCTTGTGTCACTCATCATTGCCATTTTCATCATTTAGTTAAGTACCACAGAGAGAAAAATAGACTGAAGTATAACGCCGTATTAAACATTGGAGTCAAGTCTTAATTATAAAAAATTCTTATTTCATTTTTTAAGAACAAACAATACTATGATGGAAAAAAACACGAATTAAATGATGATAACAAAATTTTAAAACTAGAACATTAACAGAGAATATGACAAGTTTGTCTTGACAACTAGAATGTGTGTTTTTTTGTTTTGTTTTTTTTCATTTGTTTTTTTTTTTTTTTTATTATAAAGTCATAAATTTCTAAACACCTGAATACGAAAAAACTGGATTTGGAAGCATCAAATAAATTGACTCAAAAATGAAAATTGAAAATTTCTAATCTGAACAGAAGGACTCAAAGATCGTCGAAACCAAAAAAAAAAAAGAGAAAAAAAAAAAACGCTTTTATTCTTTTATAATATAAAAGAATAATAAACCCTTGTGTAAAATTTGCTATATTATAGGACATTTAATTCTGTCAATGAAAAATTTTTTGGGGGGGAGTTTTTTCAAAAATGTGTTTTTTCAAAAATTCTTTAATTTTTACTCGAAAAATATTTAACCTCTTGGGATCCTATTTGTAAGTGAAGGGTACGTAAATGGTACCTATACTTGAACTCAGTGGCGGATCTGTATGAACTGGTACCCGGGGCGGACTTCCTATTCTCTGCATGGAAGCCCCCCCCTCCTGACGGTACCTACGATTAAAATTTTCTGTCCCACTTTCTGCAGACTTCGGACTGCCTGTATACGAAATACCAACTGTAATTATGGAGCAGCCACTCCATCAAGTTAGTAACTTGAAGTTACTCCTAAAACATCTCTAAATACATGTATATGGTATACAGGTGTGGTTACATTTTTTGTTTGTTTTTGTCTGCCTTTTAGTGAGCACCAGTTTACTAAGTATGAAGTCTTCATGTCTTCATTTTAAAGTTTCTTTCTTGCTTTGATGGAAACGAATTCATTGACAACAACTTCAATCTTAATTTTATTCCTAACTTCTCTTTCTGCAGACGAAATTGCGAGATTTGATAATCTCGATTGTATCATTGTCGATCGCAAACACCTAACTATCACCCGTAATACTAGGTACCCGTACTTGGTGGGGGCTCAAATTTGTCAATGCCCTCCCAGCGGTCCTGGAACGATCCGATTTCACTGGGGTGATCTTTAGGGCCTTCATGGGGCTAAAATGGGATTTTTGAAGGATCCCAGGATGATAAATATTTTTCGAATAAAAAAAATGAGGAATTTTTGATTTTAAAAAAACATTTTTTTTTAGATAAAAATCCAAAAAAACATTTTTTTTAAATGTTTTCATTGACAGAATTAAATTTCTGCACAAGTAACGTATATCAAAGAATAATAAACCCTTGTGTAAAATTTAGGGCTTTCATGGGGCTAAAAATGGGCTTTTTGAAGGATCCAAGGATGTTAAATATTTTTCGAATAAAAAATAAGGAATTAAAAAAAAAATTTTTTTTAGATAAAAATCAAAAAAACATTTTTTTTTTAATTTTTTTTTGACAGAATGCAATTTCTGCATGGTTGCATGATGTGCAGGATATGCAGGATGTGCAGGATATGCAGGATATGCATGTGGGATCCTACAGGTGTGGGATCCTACAGGCTGGATGTGGGATCCTACAGGCTAGGTGTGGGATCCTACAGGCTAGATGTGGGATCCTACAGCCTAGATGTGGGATCCTACAGGTGTGGGAATTACAATCACTGTTGTTTAAACCTAAACCTATTTGTGGTACTACGGTAGTTTTAAACGAGACTGAAATTCTAACTTTTTCTTCTGGGTTGTTACCTAAAGTAACAATCTCGCCTTTTAAATCTCTCGGTTGTTTTCAGTTGTACAACCGAGACTTTAATGGAGGGGAATTATATGGAAGGTCAAATCATTCGATTCTAGGTTACCCCACTTAAAAGTCAATGGTAGGTAATATATTTTCTAGGTCTTCACAATGTCAACCTAGACCAAATGTGAAGTTCACATTTGGTCTAGGTTGACACTTTTTTATTCCAGGTTGTGGTCAGAGGGCAGGTACTAACGGATTAGGTTGTTTCTATATGGGTCTAGGTTGTATTAATATTTTTTTATGTTACTTTAACCTGGACCTATTTTTTTCTAGGTTGAATCAATTGATTCTAGGTGGTTTCAATTTCTTTTCGAGGTTATTTCGGATTTAACCTAGCCACTAAAAAAATCTTTTCTCTCAGTGTGGATCTTCTCTCCATTGTCACCAGCAACTGTTTGTGACATATTAATGGGTACCTACCTGTGGGGTTTCATTTTCAAAATATTGTTTAGCCACTTTAGTGCTCGATCCACCACCTTCGCGGTCAACTTCGTTCTTCCAGTTTCCAGCCTCAGGAGGTATCCAGGCGTTCCTTTCGGGAGCAGGTTGACACTCGACACTGAATGAGAACCTGCGGTGCGATACGCTAGGGTTCTTGGAAAAGAATGTTCCAGAGCAGGGGTTCCCAATAAAATGTTGTCACGGACCCCTTAACAAACCACAAATGTATTGAGGACCCCCTATATATGGAAATTATATATATATAATTTTGTTGTAAAAAGGTTTTTCCCCTTAATTGATCAATTATTGATTGTTGCAAATAATTATTTATTTTTACATTTATTTTACATTTGGAAACAGTTGCACAACAACCACTGACACAGCTGAAGCTTTCCTACCTACCTTTTCCTACGTAATAGTGCTGGTTTGCAGTTGGATTTATTAGTAATTAGAATTCAGGTTTCGTAACGTAATAGGTAGGTAATGCTTCTTCTTCTTCTGATAAATTTGAAATTTAATAAATAATTTGGAAAAAGAATCGATCCTCAGATGTATCGATTCTTTTTGAAAAAATAATCGCGATTATTTTTGAGAATCGGACATTCCTACATTCTGGTAGAAACTGGGCGAACTAGTCACTAATAATTAGGCTACGTGTCACTAGCGTCGCGTCGCAAGTACGGCCTCTCAGCTTTACAGGACACTCCGGCTACAAACAGTCATTTTTATTACCTATTTGAGTTCCTGGTAGAATAGCTTAAAATATTAATTTTTGGATGCAGCTCGCGGACCCCCACACCAACGTTTGCGGACCCCTGGGGGTCCGCGGACCAAAGGTATTTTAATAAAACAAATTTCACGTAATCGGCTGTTAGATTGTATATTTCTTTCCGTTTACAAAATACAAAAATACTTCCTTTTTTAATATACTGTTATACAATCTTCGAAACAGAGCAACGTCCAATTGTCAACTCATGTGAGGAAAACGTCCCATAAACTCTTCGACTATTAGTATCAAACAACTCTTTAATGCCTTTTCCTAAAAATTTTAAATCTGTACAAAAAAAGATGACACACCGTTTGGCACTAATAAATATCAATCTATCAAAAACAATTAATAATACGTTTTCGGGCCGTCGGATTAACCTTATCCTATATTTACAAATTTGTTAAAACCCTACGTAAAACTCACTAAGAGGCACATAAAGTTCAACCCAAATTTTAGCTTGCACCGCATCATTTCGTGCCACGGGGAAGTTTTCAAATAAATGAATCATAATTATAAGTTATTTTGAATGCTAAGTTCACAATTTACAGTCGCTTGGGAAAAATATATATAAATAAAAGATTGAAGGCATAATACTTACAATATGTACAAAACGTAGAAAATACGTACAAAGGTTTTCTTCGACAAATGCTAAGGCAAGATTTTGGAAGACTGGGGAAACAACGAATGAGTGTGAAATATAAAATCATGGCGACTTGATTTTGTTGGCAAGAGTGGCCCCATTGAGAACTTGGCAAAATAAGGGCCGTTCGTTAATTCAGCAACGAGACTACAAAATGCAAAATCTAATCAATATTTGGAGTGTAAAAGAAAGAGGAAAACTAATTGAAAATGCTAATTACGGAGAAGACTTTTCTCGCAGGAAAATGGTCAGACTCGTCACATTCCGTCATCTCGAGACGGTGAATTTCTTCGGTACTTAAGCTATGTCGTTGAGGCCGTTACAATGAATCGAAGTTCGAAATGTCGCTTCCGTTACCCTGAAATGAAGAAACAGAGTGAGGATCTGGCAAATAGGTAAACATACATTAAAAAAATGTCTACACCGCAGTCGGAAAAACATGAGCAGAACAAAAACTGGGTCGATTGATACGTGGCGGGTGAATTAAATAATGTCGTTTCGCTGAAATGGTGAGTTGTTTCTCACCGAATTTATTTTCTACAATACTGATTCTTTTCGTTTTAGAATACTCTTTCCCAAATCTTCTCTCAGAATTTTGAGATTATTTTGTTATTTTGTCGGAGATAGCAAAGTCTTGACCAAACATTTTCGTCTCTTCGTCCATTTCTTGGCCTCTGTGACAAATAATTCTGCGCAATCATATCTCGGAAAAAGGGATGAAAGCTATAATTTAAGGGTGTGATCGAGTTACTTAGTAGAGGTGAACCCTGCAGTTAGTTTCCTAAGGTCCTAAGCATGAAAAAGAAACTGTCTCTCAATCTTGTCTCAGGAAGCTGCAATGTAGTTTAATACTCGTTCAAAACTTTAAACGGCTCTACTTAAAAATTGCGTTTTTTGAGTTATGATAGACTTGTTCCTAATATAAGGAACTTCTCACAACTTCCTCATTCTGTAATGTACTGATGATGTTCTAATCGCGTGGATACGCGTCTACAAGTTATATTTATATTTTTATCGTGGAGATAGATTACTTCGTCTTAAATCGTCTTTTTCAAGTTGGATTCCCACTATCTCGCCGCAACCTCCTTACATTATGTAATGGGATCGTTTTTTCCGCGTACCTACTTACTCTCATCTCCTGAGCACCTTACTGCGGTAAACGCATGAGTACACCCAAGCTGTGAAAGGCAGTACCAGTGGCGGATCCAGAGGCCCCCCCCCTCAACGAGAAAATATATGCGATTTAAAATTTTATAATCGCCTAAATTTGAAGAGAAGTACTCAACATAAGTTTGAGTCTGTGTGTTGTGTGGTGGCTGCGCTGCGTTCATCACTGTGCCGAGAAGGTGTCAGGTAGTGATGGGGAGCGAAAGAGTGAGCGACTCCTAAGGAGCGATTCTTTTCAGGGAGTTCGTTCACCAAATCGCTCCCTTAGAGCGGTAGTTCAGAGAATGGTTCAACGAACCCGGGGTTCGTCATACTGCAACAGGTAAATAGGGCCAAGCGCTATCCCCAGCATCACAATGGAGGGTATATCGCTTGATCCTTTCTTGGTGCCACTTCATGTTGTGAGCCAAGGGAGTTGTTAACAATGATCCCTATTGGCCCAAAACGAGCGAAAGAGCGAGAAAGTACGATTTTTGATAAAGAGGGGAATTGGATTGGCCGGTAGGTGTGTTAGGAGTTGCCTAGAATGATCCCTATTGGTCCAAAACGAGCGAAAGAGCGAGAAAATACGATTTTTGATAAAGAGAGGAGTTGGATGGGCTGGTAGGTGTGTTAGGAGTTGCCTAGAATGATCCCTATTGGCCCAAATTGAGCGAAAGAGCGAAACGAGACAATTAGTGATTGAGGGAGGAGTGGGACTCGCAGGTATGTCACATGGGTACAAAACCCCCCAAGAAATTGAAGAATTCCGATAGTGAAAAACGCCGGAATGGGAAAGAAACTAAGCAAAGCCATAGGTGCAAAACTTTAATTCTGTGTCAATGAGAAAACAATTTTGGAAAAAAGATTGGACGTGTAATCCATTTTTCGGGGTCCCACATCCCTTCCACAAATGTTACAAAAACATTTTAAAAAAAATTTCATTCCCCCCCCCCCCCCCCCCTCAGAAAAATCCTGGATCCGCCCTTGGGCAGTACGTGAGTACACCCAGACAAAAACTACTTAAGTACACCCATATGACCTCAGTACCCCCAGACAGAAAAGACGTGAGTACACCCATGAAAGACGAGTTCAATTTCAGCCATATTCATTCGTCTTCTATATTAGTCAGCATCAAAGTCAACATTCTTCATGATATTAGGGAAACTATACAGAAAAGTGAGTCTTTTTATTATTAGCCAATATAATTCGGGTTTAGCCATTGCACTCCAGGGTCCAGAGAAAGGGACCACTGCACTCCCGATACCACAACTGGGTGTACTGCAGTAGTGCTTGGGTGTATTGGCGACCTTACTTTCACCTCGCTGGGTGTACTCACGTACCAACCTCCTTACCGAGCGAAAAAAAAAGCATCGGTTTCCTGCTTGCCTTGTTGATTTTGAGGCGGTCGATGATGTCTGAGGGTACTTCATCATCATCGTCGCCGTTCCTCCCGACACCAAGCTCTTTATCGAGCACCAAACGGTTCCTTTTTTTTCAGGATTCTTCAGGAACTCCATCCGGGGGCTTATAGCCTTTCCTTACATTCTCTGGTCATTTCAAAGAGCCCCTTCTTTCCACTCAATACTCAAACCCACAATACCCACCTCAATATTTCCCCTACAAGTTGCCCCTCGAATGTAAAAGAAAACGTTCAAAATTACCCTGTCTGGTCTGTACAGCTGATTTTGCGGCAAAACGAACGTTGATCCCGTGTCCCTTTCAACCATTGTGTGACCCTCCTGAAAATAAGACAACATCATTAGGGTAAACGCACCAGAAAAACTGAAATAATAAGGATCCAGGGCCACCGTTTTCAAAATTTGCGGTTTCGGTTGCCATTCTTTTATCGTTAGGTTGCCTCCCCTGCTTCATTTGGTGTGGGGATAGTGACCGAAAACAACAAACTGGTCGTTCGTTCTTATCTGGTCGGCAGTTGGAGGTTGCGTCGCCATTTTGGACAAGGACTCATCTTTTCTTCTTAGCTGATCACTGATGGTGTTTTATTGCAAGTTTCGTGTTATTTTCAACACTAGGGTGAATAAATATCGTGCTCCATGCGTTGCAAACTTGGTTTCCCACTTTATTTGGAGGATTTAATGGATGTCAGGCACTGGTAGTTGAAATCGGCATTTATCCAGTAGTTTATAGTCCCTGTCAGGTACTGGTACATTGGATAGTTTTCTTCAAACCATCCTATTTTGGTTTATTATTCTTGGAATAATACACCTACGTTTTCGCGACGGAGGCCGACGTCTCCGATTGGTCTCAAAATTTGACATTATCCGTTTCAAAAGGTCGTTTTGGGCTGTAGGATTTTTTTTTTTTTTTTTTTTTTAATCTGAAATGTTGAAAAAATACTTGGTTTACCATCTAGTTGTGCCAGGAAGGTTTTCAGCCCGATCGCCCAAACCCGTGGGGCGCTAAGAGGCTAAAATGGGGCTACGGGAGGGTTTTTTGAAGACTTTTGGCTATGGGATCGAGTATAGTTTCCGAAGTATTTTTGGACGTAGAATCCATTTTTTGGGGTGCCGGAACGATCCGATTTCACTGTTGCGATCTATAGGGCTTTCATGGGGCTAAAAATGGGATGTTTAAAGGGCCCAGGAGGTTAAATATATGTTCAAGTTTGCTCCAGAGGACATGCAGAGTTCTTGAAGGAAAACTAAGAGTATGTGTACTAAAGTAATGAATCGCTTTGGCTACGTATTTATGAAATGCAAGAATAAACCCAGAGTCCTGAACGAAACCGAAATAAAAATACAATGCCAAGTGGCACATCGCACATAGCTTCCTCACTTAGCTGATCAGCAGAATCCTCGTCATTTGAATTGTCTCTGGTGCTCCCAGAAGGGCTCTCATCTCACATTTGAACGTCCAAGGGCGAACTGGAGAGATTTCATCAGCGTACTCATATCTGCCTAGGTATATGAGCCAAGGATCTATGAATTTTCCTTGGGACCTGAGACTGATGTAGGACCACGAGGACCTATACCTACTTAACGTGTTTTCGAATAAAATATATTTTAATACTGAATTGTGTCGTTCACCGTTTTGGATAGGTACATTACTTCATTACTGCGATTTTGAAAACGTCAAAAGTTGGGCGTCCACGGACTGGATAAATATTATCATTCGTCCACAGTAGGGTGTCCCTTATTTTCCAACTTTATTTATGAGGGGTTCTTCCCCCCCCCCCCCCCCCCCCCCCCTCATTTTATTCCATTGGACCCCTAAGTACCTCACTAAAAATTTGGTCGCGCTGGGACAACGCTAGCACGTGCCGCATCACCCACCACCTAAATTGCTGATACGAGAACCACCAAAGTGCCAGCTTATTACAAAAACGCCAACTCTTGCGTCTCGTTATCGTCTGATTGATTTCAAATGTTTACCCGTTGTTTGAGCAGGTCTTATAAAGGTCTGGTAAAATTTTGAACTCGATCGGATAGAGATTGCGGGCTGAACAAATGTTTGATTCATCTGAAACTGAGTTTTCCTGGTAAAAAACGGTCCTCGGGGATGCTGGTGTCACCTGACCTATTGATTGTAATCGCCAAACAATTAGCTCTCAATAATTATTCTTTCCTTCTCTGTGGGAAGGTTTTAATATATTTTATAATGATTTTATAAATATGATTAGAACGCGCCAGTCCGGTTTTTTTTTTTTTTTTTTTTTTTTTTTTTTTTACTGTCCATCTGCTACTAAACATTTGAACTCAATCAGACTAGAACGAGACGCAGGAGAAATGTTGGCGTTTGTGTAATAAGCTGGCACTTTGGTGGTTCTCGTATAATAAACTTAGGTGGTGATGGGTCACGTGTTAGCGTTGTCTCAGGGCGACCAAATTTTTAGTGAGGTACTTGAGGTTCCAATGGAACAAAATGAGGGGATAAGAGTCCCAGTTTTTATAATTATTTTTAAACGACCATAATAGGGACACCTTAGTCCACAGCCAGGAAGTTCTTCGTCCACACACAGGCAAATTGCACTTTTCCAACATATGTCTTGATGTCAAGTAGTATGAACCATAAAATTTGTGATTATTTAATGGGGTTTCTTTTGGGTTATTTCTAAACCTGAATTATACTAGAAGGCACGAGAAAAAGAATTTTAAAAAAAGGAAAAAATTGAATGTAGGCTGTGTTCTATTAGTTGGAAGTTGAAACTTCGTTTGTTAGGCCTTAATCGTCCACAGACTGGTCGGGTACACTACAATCAACCATGTGTTCGTCCAACTTACACTTCCGTCACGCGTGTAGATGCCACTCCTCAGGCACTTGGTCGGCGGATGAATCAGCGTTTCGTCGTACGACCGCGCTTCAGACACCGTCCTGTAAAAAAATTGAATTCAGATCGGATTTCCGTTCATAACAAGTTTCACGCAACGCCGCAAGATTGATAAAGCCGAGAGAGACAAACAAAAATTGAACGAAAGAGTCGGGGAAGAACGATAAACATGCAACAGAGGTGGAAAGTGCAGTGTGCGGTGTTTTGAAATTTTGAGATAGGAAAGAACGGGTTGACAGTCGTTGGCAGGTTAGCTCCGCTAATAACTTGATTTTTTTTTTTTTTAAAGAGAAAACATTTATTAATTTCGCATGTTTTCCGGCAACCCTGCCGTCCACTAAATCTTCCTACCTTTTAGGATTATAATATAAACTTCGTACCACCACCAGTTAAAAAAAAAAGCTCACTCAAGAGATATGAAACGACTGTGTGAAACTTGGTTCATCCAAGTTTTACTCATTTCAGAAAACCCACTTTCAATTAATCTTATCACCATTATGGGGTTATCACACTGTCAGAAACTCCCCGACGGCCGACGAGTGGCGATTTACGTTGATATCATAGGCAAAGACCGGCGGGGGGGGGGGGGGGGGGGGGGGGGCGAGCCGCCGGGTAGACGACACCATCTCCCTCCATCAGCTATGAACGCCGGACGCCTCGCGATACGTCGGGCCGTGAGAGCAGTTCGTACTGCACGACGTGGTGCCCGACGTCCGGCGATCATAGCTGAGGGAAGGAGAGGGAGTCGTCTACCCGGCGGCTCGGCCCTCCCCCCCCCCCCCCCCCCCCCCGGGCCATGCCCATGATTTCAATGTAAATCGCCACTCGTCGGCCGGCGGGAGTTTCCGACAGTGTGATACCCCATTAAGAATAATTCTTAATTCTTGTTTCATTCATATTTTGAATAATTCACACAAGTCATCCTCGACACGTTACAATATAGTTGAAAAATGTTAATTAGTTAGGATAGCAACACTGTAGATATTAACGGAATAATGAATACCGAAAATCAGGGATTACTCTGGGACCGAAATGGATTTCAAGTTGCATCGGTTGTATGAAGTTAAGTGAAATGCTTAAGCCGTGAAAAATGTCACGTACTGAAAAATTGACGCACGCTTTTACAAAAGGACGCAAAATTTAAAAAAATAAAATAAAAAAAGAACGTTTAAACCCTTTGCAAATTGAGTTGGAGAACCCCCCCATGTCCGCTGAATGGTTAGATTACAACCATCAACATGATGGCGATATCCCATCCAGTTGAAAAACCACCCCCATCCATCCCACGACAAATCAAACATGAAAGGATTGTGGTTCAAAATGCTGTTTTCGTTTATTTTCACTCGAAATCAAGAGATATTCCATAGCTTTGGTATATTCAATCCGGATTTTTTTCCCAACCAGAAATTTTGACAAAATATTCGGTTTACCATCTAGTTGTGCCCGCAAGGTTTTCAGCCCGATCGCTCACACGGTTTTGGGCGATCGGGCTGAAAACCTTGCGGGCACAACTAGATGGCGCAATGGGGCTACGGGAGAGGGTTTTGAAGGTTATCGGCTATGGGCTCGAGTTAGGTGTCGTTTTCGAAGTATTTTTGGGGCGTAAATTCCATTTTTGGGGGTCCCAGAACGATCTGATTTCACCGTAGGCACCTATAGGGGCTTTCATTGGGTTACAATTCGTCGCATAAGTTCTGACACAGCCTAACCCACATTTCGTGATTTTTCAGGAGACACAAAAAACTGTTTATTTCTAAAAAAAAAGCTTGACCTAATTTCCAAATTTTGTCATTTTTGGGGTTCTTGTAGCCCCTCTTTCATAATAAACCATAATTTAAACGGGAATCGTCACAATTGAGGAAAATCTGTGGGTTAGGTGGAATCACCTAAGGTAAGTAAGGTATTTGGGGTTTAAAATAATGGAACTGTGAGGGTTAGGTGGTATCACTCTGAGTGACCTAACCTTAGTCATCTGACCTTATGAAATTGATTAGGCGGTGTCGACGTTTTCGCGATTCACTCGCTCTCTGTTGGAGATTTCTCAAAACGAATTATTTCAATCGCTCCGGCGCGAAAATTTGAATAAGGAAACATACAAAACTCAATTTCGCCAGAATGTGGGTTAGGCTGTAACTTAAGGGAGACTTACACGAGGTCAACTAAGATGTCGTTTTCTGAGAATTATTGACGATAATCCATTTTTCGAGGTTCTACCACATCTGTCAAAATATTTTACAGAAATTTTTATTTAGATTTAAATAGTTTATTTTTTATTTTTTACTTTTGCACAACTTATCTACATCAAAGAATAATTATTATTATAGACCCTTGAGTGACCTTTTCAGCGTTAAAAGAAAAGTTTTTACTTGCATTTCTATTTATTTATTATTATAATTTTTTTTTTAATTAAAAATGTTTGTTTTCTGCTATGCTGAATTGATTGAAACACAAATTTACTAATCGAAATCGATAGAAACGTTGTTGAGAGACATGTTTTGAACTATATAGTCTTGGGATGTTTGTACAGTTTTGAAAAAACTTGATGAAATAGGTAAAGTTCTGCAAAACCACACGAACTTTCCTCCTCCGGTGAGATTCGTCCCTAGAGCGTCCCGTTTTGACAAACCAGTGATGCCAATCGATTCCTCTTAACATTTTACATAAAATCAATATTCAACTCAATTTTTCCCATTTTGTCGGATGTACTCTTTTGCAAAACCGTGCATCAATCGTCACCGCTGACTTATGTTTCAAGTTGGCCGTTTAAACCGATTCTCGCAACTGTAATCTCTGATGTGCGGTAGGTTATGAAAAGAATGAAGAAAGTGAGAAGAAGTCCTTACAGATAATCATCTACTCTTGAAGATTCTAGGAGTTCAGCCTCAAGAGTCGGCGGAGGTGGGACATCTACGAAAACAGAACTGGAAAAGGAAATCGGTAGAATAAGACCGGCTGCCAGCGCAGTACATACCTCAAGTCACTATCAGACACTCCGTCATTTCTGTCCAACCTCCTGGGCGGTTATATAACTACAGAAGACTGTCACTTTTGGCGAGTGAGTTATCAGCAAAATCAAAATAACATAATGTTTAAAGAAAATGAAAAAAGAGGAAAATTGAAACGCAACAAATTATAAAATTAAAAACAGAACATGAAAATATAAAACTACGATTTTCTTATGATCAACACACCATCAACCTTTGTTCTAAAGTGCATAAATTGTGCATAAGTGACGGTGTAGGTAGTTTATATGAAAGGAATGTAATCGTAGCGTAACGAAGTAAGTGCACGTCACAAACATTCAAATTAGTATAGAACAGTAATAACAATTATTGTTAGCACACCAAAGAGAGAAAGGAAACACAAGGTAACAAGAATGTAAACACGCGACAAACAAAATTTGGGAAAAACTGGGCCACTACGAGGAATACACAATGTCGTACTAATACCTCATGTGTCTTCTGTTTTTTAATAAATGACATATTGCAATTGAAGTGAGGTGGCCTGACTGGTTTACGTTTAATTCGTTATATTAGGTCTGTCAGGGGGGTCTCTGAAGTCAGATAAAAGACGAGCGAGTCTTTTGCCATTTCCAGTTGAGGCTCAACTTATGGCCGCATTACCACCAGCGTCATTGTTCCTCGCGTAGATGGTCAACGGACCTAAACTGTTTGTTTTACTTAAACCTTGTAGATACACATGGTCAGCGGACCCACACTGAAAAGGAGGCAGAGGTTAGGAAAAAACGACCGAGGATGCACTCGCAAGCGTCGGAGCGGCTAGATGCTCCTGAGGGAGATGTCATCATAGACTTCAGAGTGGATCTATTGTGACTCTATTGTCTAATAGAAGCCGTGGGACATAGCCGCTTTTATGAAGTAGAGAATGTCGTTAGTAGGGGGTTCCATAAGTTTACGGGGTTCAAGGAGCCACTGGTGGAAGTGTTGGAATCTGGTTGCAGCCAAGGCGGGACATTTTCTCCACCGTCTCCTCATCCTACCCTGGCCAAACGCAACAGGGTCTCCCTAGAATGGGTCAAACGGTATAGAGGCATTCTAGGCAACGAACATGCTGGCACTCTGGCCAGGGCCCTTCATTGGCCCAGAGCCAGCATTTAGCCTACCACAAGCTTCCTTCAGAGGCGCCATCAACAGGTGGCATTACAAACCGCCAAAAGACGGCAACTCCTCGAAGGTCACGCTCACAGCAAACGCATGGTGGCTAAATTCAACACTAAGAATGCCGATGAGCTACTCAAGCTAAAACGTGGGGAACTTAGAAGGCTGGTTGGCTTGACAACTGGCATTGCCCCCCTGCGATTTCATGAACTTGAACCGCATAGGGATAACGCAATCATCAACCCCATGCAGGCTGTGCGAGGAGGATATTGAACCCACCACACACATAATATTTGAGTGCCCTCTCACACCGCAGATTCGCTCTCCTTGGGGAACCAGGGCGCTCAGGCAAAGCACAATAAGCCCATAGCCTTCCGTGCTGGGTGCACCTCAAACCCCCCTCATGAGCAATCCCTCATACATTCTACATTCTCTCCTCATCCGACTACCGTGGATAAGCGCCAATACCTTTTTTCCTGTTTTCACTAGCATTCAGCTCCCTACCGTCCAAATCTGCTGACTGCTACGCTGCACTATGGACATTTCTGTTAGAAATATGTGCTCAACATGGACTTTTACTGCTCCCCTCTCAGTGTCTGTTTGATTTTGAACTGGCAGCGCACCAGGGGTTCCAACGCATTTTCCCGTATGCCGTCGTTTCGTGTTGTTTTTTCCATTTTGGCCAGGCATTATTTCGGAAAGTGCAATCTTTGGGCCTTGCTCCTGACAATAACGAGGTTGGCAGATTCCTGAAACTTTTCTTCGGTCTGCCTTTTTGCCATCAAATGATGTAGAAGCTTTTAGGTACTGGCGAGGTGGCGGTTTTACAAATGACAGTTGTAGGGAATTCTGGCTGGAGGTGGCGCTTCTACAACTACTAGTTAGGGGAGGCTGAAAACGAGGGTGGCGCTTTTACACGTTTTTCCCCTAGCACTGGCGCTTTTACATGTTTGCGCCTCATCCTCTATAGACAGAGGCGAAAATTTGTGTTTCTGACTTGCCCATCTTATTAAGGTGTTATTAGAAGAGTGCATGACCATGAGAAGACTGGTGATAGTCCTGAGGTCACTTCTTGTCACAGAGGGTCCATTCCCCTCGGCGCAGGTGTAATGAACCTATTGACTTAGTCCTCATTAGTCCTCATGTGTTATCCCAGAGGGCGGCTATTTCGTAATATTTCCCGTCGGGTCACCTGCAGGATCAAGTTACATGGTGAGCCTCAAAATAGGCTCCGGTCTGATGGGTTCTTACTCCCTCTTTCGCAAGGCTGTCTGCCTTTTCATCGCCTTCAAACCCCAAGTGTGCGAGTATCCACGCCAGATGGAGTCTGTTTTGAACCACCGCAGCTTCAAGAGCCCGAAGGCATTCCCAGACTAACCAGGACTAGCCTAGAGAATATGTATAATATCTCAACTCCTTTTAGTGATTTTTGTTCTGAATCTCATGGGAACAAGTTAGAATGGCTATGTCCTCAGCATGGAAAATAGTGGCCCGGCATCCCAGCTATGGCTGCTCCTGCATAACCATTCCAGCGTCTCATCTTCACCAACGTTCTCTAGACGCTGAGCCGAGTTTAAAATTGGTCTGCTCCGGCATTATGTCCAGAGCAGTTACCCCTGCCTCCTCTAGCCGAAAGTCTTTTGCGGTTCGACGGAGGCGATGGACAACTCTGGGTGAATTGTCTCCCGTCTGCAACAACCTAACTGCCACCAAGTATGCGGTCCTTCTAATGTGAAGGGGTGGATGTCCCAGCACGGTCTGCATTGCAGCGGTGGGGCATGTATTCATAGCCCCTCATCCCCTGACTCTGGAGTCTGGTCTGCTGTGTTTAGACAGTGACTCGGCCAGTAGCTCTTCCCATATCAGGGAAACAGGATGCAGCGTCTTGCCGTCCCTTGTACAGCCATTCCATCTTTGGTGTCCCTTCAGGATTTGCTAAACATTCTCCATTAAGCAAACATTGCCGTGGTGGCTTGCTCAGGTCATATTTTACGTTGGCCAGTCCACGTAAGCTGTGCATCAAGCATCACCCCGAGGCATTTTAGCTCCCTGCATGATGGTACTAACACACGACATAACGTCTTCTGGTGAAGGCTATGAAGATGGTCTTGGCAGGATGTAGACTAAGTTCCTCCTTATTGCACAGTCCACACATTGAGACCCCCCCGAGAAGACGTATATTACCGTTATTCTGTCAAATGGCCATGTTAGTTATTAACATTGATGACGATAATCTGAAATGTTGATTATCCTGGGCCTTAAAACCTTCATAATCTCTTTCTCACCTGTCCGCCGTCCTGATGGTGCTGAAGCCTGCCTGGTTGAGGTCCGTGTGAGGCTCTCCGATGAAGCACTCGTGGATCTCTTTCGTTCTCCCGACGGTTGCCGATACTTCGAAGCCCGCGGACACCAAGGCGCCTGACAGGTAAATACAGGTAAATGTCAAAACCAAATGAAGTGATAGTTTCTAACTAGAGTTGGAGGAGGATTGAATTACCTGTCGACGGCTTCCTTGGGGGAGGGGACTGAGCATGAGACAACTTCTTCGGGGGCGACGACACGTCCTGCGAATTCGTCGTTGAATTACTAGGCTTCCTGCTGGTGCTCCTCGAACCCTACAAGTACACAACACTACATAAGTCGAGTGTAAATTTGAACTACGAATGCAAATAAAGTCTAATACATGTGGAGGTACCTACTTTATCGCACGCTAAAAGATAAACCAATTGGAGCAATTTTGGTTTATTATTCTTGGAATAATACAACTCTGTAATCGCGATGGAGGTCGACGACTCCGATCGGCCTCAAAATTTGACATCAAGAGGTCTAGTTGCTAAAACCGAAATATCCGTCCGCCGTCCGGGCCGTTTTGGGCAGTAGGAATTTTTTTAAATCTGAACTTTTGACAGAATACTTCGTTGACCATCTAGTTGAGCCCGCAAGGTTTTCAGCCCGATCGCCCAAACCCGTGGGGCGCTATGGGGCTAAAATGGGTGACAGGAGGAGCTTTTTGAAGGCTTTTGGCTATGGGATCGAGTTAGGTGTCGTTTTCGAAGTATATTGGGACGTAGAATCCATTTTTGGGGGTTCCGGAACGATCCGATTTCACTGTGACAATCTATAGGGCTTTCATGGGGCTAAAAATGGGATTTTTGAAGGATCCCAGGAGGTTAAATATTTTTCGATTAAAAAAAACAAAGAATTAAAAAAAAAATTCTTTGGAAAAAAAAAAAATTTCCAAAAACTTTTTTATTGATACGGAATTAAATTTATGCTCAAGTAACCTATATCGAAGAATAATAAACCCTTGTGTAAAATTTGCAGTGTTTTTATTATTTGAAATAGCTCAATATCAGATTTTGAGTTTTATTTTTCCGCTCCCCGGGTTGAGATTTTTGAGCGATATATTTATATTTTAGGTGAGTGAATCTCAAGTAACATGGTTTTGGTTGAGGTTAGTTTGCCCCTAGCGTACCTCGGCACAACCCACATTTCAAATTTTCTTCGCCGTGATTTCTATGTGAATAAGTAATTTCTCATGTGAAATATACTCTTTAGTATAATATATTCATATTATGAAAAGCCTCTTTCTTCTTCCCTATTCCTATAATTATAAATTGTATGGATCTGCGAGCTATATGCAGTTTTAATACGGCATCCAAAGTTTGAAAGATCAGGCACCATTGATTTAATCTCGGATCTAAAGTTTGTCGGATGAGGCACCATTAACTTTGGATCTCGCACCCAAAGGAATCACCTGGCCTCTTTGGATCTCACACCAAAACCAATGTGTGCCACATATAAGTGTAGCTGAACTATATGACTTGGATGTCACATACAAAGATAAGGACAAATCCTTTCCTACGGATTCTCTTTGGATGTGGCATCCAAATCTTGTATACAAAGTGTTTTCTCAGTGTACCAAAGAAAATGGTTCAAACAGTTGAAAAAAACTTTTGAGCGATATTTTTTTCGCTCAAAATAAAACAACCACTAGGTCAGTCGCCAGAGGTTTTGGCTCATCCAAGAAATGGTGTAGACTTTTTTTTTTTTTTTAATTTTTGTGGCACTGAACAACAAAATATCAAAAATGGCACTAAAACGTTTGCTGGGAGAACTTTGGGTGGCCAAAAAACCTCGATTTTTTCGGACATTTTCCATTTTTTCATCTATAACTCGAAAATTAAGCATCGTAGAGAAAACTGTTCGAACAAATATGAAGTTGAAGAGCATGAAATTCTGCGTCGAATGACCTCCTTACACATTAGAATCGGTTGGAAGGGTGGAAAAAGAAGTTCGACCACCGACGACCATGTTATTCAGAACAAGTTCTTCTTATCTCTCCCTCCGAAACTATTTCTACCGATCGAAATTTTATTGACCCCACACGAAAGCTGATTAAATTCGGCTTGAGGTAGGACTCAAAAAGTGGTTCAAATCAATTCAGCAGGTCGTAAAACATAAAACGCTAAAAATTTTACACAAGGGTTTATTATGATTTGATATACTATATACATATACACTATATACTATATATATTATTTGATATATAGTAGGTTACTTGTTCCTAATTCTGTCAATGATATTTTTTTTTTTTTTTTCCAAAAATTTTCTGTTTTTTAATTGAAAAATATTTGACCTTCTGGGATCCTTAAAATATCCCATTTGTAGCCCCATGAAAGCCCTAAAGATCGCCCCAGTGAAATCGGATGGTTCCGGGACTCCCAAAAATGGATTCTACGTCCAAAAATACTTCGAAAACGACACCTAACTCGATCCCATAGCCAAAAGCCTTCAAAAAACTCCATCCGCAGCCCCATTTTATCCCCATAGCGCCCCACGGGTTTGGGCGATCGGGCTGAAAACCTTGCGGGCACAACTAGATGGTAAACCGAGTATTTTGTGAAAATTTCAGATTAAAAAAAAAAATTCCTACTGCCCAAAACGGCCCAGACGACGGACGGACATTCGTTTTTGGAATCTGGACATCTTGAAACTGATAATGTCAAATTTTGAGGCCGATCGGAGTCGTCGACCTCCGTCGCGATTACATAGGTGTATTATTCCAAGAATAACAAACCAAAATCGCTCCAGGTCAATCCCTGGGGAAACCACCAACGACTCACCTGAGGTTTTTCGACCGTCAAGTATTTGAGGAGTTTCTGCTCGGGCCCGAAAGTGGACATGGTAAGGTTGGATCCTTGCACTGGAACTGGCCTGTATTTAGCCCTCGGGATCATCACTGTGAGGGATCGATCCCGTTGTTCCATCGTTCCTCCGTAACTGAGAGGCGGGGACGGAGCTTTATTCTGTTTCCTGCAGGGCTTTTGAGGCCGGGCCACTTGCGTCGTCAGCGCCGCAGCCTGAAATGATCCCAAATGTTACAAACAAGTCAAAATCAAGACTTCCATTCCGGGCCCACTTACCTGTTTCAAGTAAGGTGGAGGCGACGGTTCTATGGACGCCTCGCTCGACGTGTCGAGGCTGATCATCGCTCGCTTGTCCTGCGGTTGGTGAGGTCGGATTCGGAAACCCGGCGGTCGAAGTTGAGCGGCCGACAGCGACGCTCCGCGACCGCTCAGAGGGCGGCGCCTCATGCACGACAAAACCAAACAAACGACGAGCAGCACGACCAGAGAGATACCGACAAGTGACAGTATCATCAGCAACACTTTCAAGTTGATTTGACAGTACTGGCCGGCATACCACTGGAAGCACTCGCACAGATCCTCCTCGCTTTCCCTCGGATAGCAGTTTCCGTGGAAATTGCACCGCTCACAGCCTATCATTTCGGCTGCAATAGAATTTTTTTTAAATTAGTCACCAATACGTCTAGAAATTCAAAAGTGCAAGCAATTGTGTACCGCACCTGAGCAGATCCTGCCTGGATAGAGTGTGTTATGGGACAGATCTGTGAAGCCTTCCTTGCAGCTGCACGTGTAGGTACCTCTCAGATTAAAGCATTGAGCATTCTCTGAACAATCATGGAACTTTGTGTCTTGGCATTCGTCAAAATCTGAAAGTAATTTTTAAAATGTAGAACTTTTAACATTGGCTTCTGTCAGGGGGCAGATAGGCGTTTTTGATTGGCCCGGGCGATTCAATTTGACCCCCCCCCCCCCTTAACCTATCCAAAGACCAACAATAGAGAAATTTTTCATATTTTGGAATAAAAAGAAAATGACTAGGAACGAGTAAACACTATTTTTAAGGTGTCGTCAGTAGTAATAATGTTTTGACCTCCTGGGAGCCTTCAAAAATCCCATTCGTAGCCCCATGAAAGTCCCACAGATCCCCACTCTGAAATCGGATCGTTCTGGGACCCCAAAAAATAGATTCTATGTCAAAATATACTTCAAAAACGACACCCCACTCGACCCCATAGTCTAAAACTTTCAAAAAACCCCTACTGTAGCCCCATAGTGCCCCATGGGATTGGGCGATCGGGCTGGAAACCTTGCGGGCACAACTTGATGGTAAACCAAGTATTTTGTCAAAATTTCAGAGTTAAAAAAAAAATTCCTCCTGCCCAGAATGGCTCGGACGGCGGACGGACATTTCAGTTTTGGAATCTACGGGTCTTGAAACCTATAATGACAACTTTTGAGGCCGATCAGAATTGTCGACCTCTGTCGCGATTAGGTTTATTATTCCAAGAAAAAGAGCCAAAAGAAGGCTTGCAAGAGGAGCATCTGTCTGAAGCACTGGGCGTTTCCGCCCTCCTCGCCATCTCCCCTCCATCCCTTCACGCGTAAGTATGTTCCCCCCTTGTTCATTTCTTTCAAACTCTAGGCTCAACCTCAGGATCATGGTAAATTTAACTTCTATATCTGTTTGAAGTTAATTATTGAAAATATTTGTATTTTTAATTTTTGTGTTAAGGGTTTGAACGGACGAAGAACCCCGAAAAAAGAATTATCAAGATTGCTCGGAAAACGAGTCCTCGTTAGACATTCCTGGCATCCTTCAAAAGCCCCCATGGATCCCCACAGTGAAATCGAATGCTTTTGTCCCCCCCCCCCCCCCCTTCAAGTAACAATGTTCCTACGAGTTCTGCAGAGCCCCGTGGGTTTGTGCGATCGGGCTGAAAACCTTGTGGGTAGATCTAAAAAGAAAACGGCGTGGACATTTCAGTTTTGGAACTTACACATCTTATAACGCATAATGACAAATTTTGAGGGCGATCAACATTTTTGACCCCCGTTGCAAATACCAGTGTATTATTTCAAAAATATTTAACCTAAACGGGATCACATAACGCTCGCGCACAAGACGCTTTCTGATGAGGGAGAAGAGACCAAATGGTATGCGATGGCGAGAAGGGCCGGAAACGAACGAAGCCACTCGGCTGTGACGCTCCTGCTCGCAAGCCATCAACATGAGAACCACCAGATTGTTGTCACTCAGAGTTTGCCTCAGCCTTGTTTTGATGATTTTCAATTTTGATCCTCCAACACTCGACTTGTGAATTAATTTTAAACAAAAGTAAAACCCAGACTCTGGAATTGGGTCTAAACAGGCTCCGGGATCAATCGGTAAATTTCCTGGGCTTGATGGTGGACAATCGTCTCTCGTGGCTTTCACATGTTGAGGTACTGTCGCCTTAGTTATCATCTGTAATTTACATGGTTAGGAGATTGAAAGGAATAGTGTCCGACCAGGTCTTGCTTTCGGTTTATCATGCTTGCTTCGCCAGCAGAGCCTCCTATTGTATCATCGGATGGGGCAGCTCCAGTCATGCTTTAACCATATTTAAACTTCAAAAGCGAGTCATCAGAATAATGGCCGATCTATCATGGGGTCAGAGTTGTAGGGGCTCTTTCACTCGTTTAGGAATTCTTACTATTCCTAGCACTTATGTATTGGCTGCGATAAACCTGGGAAAACCCCATTCTTCGTGTCTACCCATAGTTGCTGAATCGCACCAGCATAATACTCGCTCCCGGGGTAATGTCATAATCCCTTTCACCCGCCTTTCTAATGCCCAACAGAATGACCCAATACAGGTGGGCTCCCGTCTGTTCTACTCCCTACCCCACCATGTTCGGGATTTACCAGCTAAATCCTTCTATAAGTATGTGAAGTCCCAACTGGTAAAAGAAGAATTATATTCTCTGGAGGAATTTTACGAGATCATATGGCCTGTGGTTAGGGATGGTTAGGGATCGTTGGTCAGTTATTGACTGATTGACTTGTGCATGGCCATTCATTGATTTGTGTTTTTCTGTCATTCCCATTAATACAGTTAATATAATTTGTCATTCCCATTAATACAGTTAATATAATTTGTAATCGGCGCTTTAACCAGTCAGCGTCTGTATGTTCCAACTTATGACCTTGTAGCATAAATTACGCATTTATTGGACTTGCCATCATATGAGGAACAAAGCCAACCAGATCGCCTTCTTTTGAGTCTGAGTCTTCCTTTTCAGTCTCGAGTACATATTTTAGGTTGGATAAAATTGTATTTCCTGGCTTCAGTGTTTTCCGTTTTGGAAGGTGACTCACCATCTGCGCGTAGGAATTCCAATTTCTCCTTTGCAGCATGAAGTTCTGTTCCTCCCATGCTGTAGTTGTTGTTTTTCAGATGCTTTTTGAACACTTCTTCCAGTTTTGATTCGTCCGTGTTCTCCGAGAGCTAAACATCCAAATTCACCAATTAGTTGTCAATTTCCCGAACAGTTTCAACATGGGGTTATCACACTGTCGGAAACACCCACTGACTGAGAGGTTGGAGCGGCCATTATGTCGGAGCCGCCATTATGACGTCACACTCACGACACCCTCTCCCCCCTCATCAACAAAGGCCCGACAACCTACAAACCGTCGTGTAGTGAGGACAGTTCACTCTACCCAACATAATGGCCGCTGCGACATTGTTGTATTTTCCCTACTCAACGCCATATTTCCCTTTTCCCCCTCACTTGTCGACCAGGCAAGTTGCCGTTCATTTTGTCTTTCCCGACAGTGTGATAACCCCATAACACGACACAGGAAGGCGGGAGTTCTCACCTGAATGTAAAACTTGGCCAGAGTGTCGTTATGACTCGCATCCTTCTCAAAGCCAGTGATGGCAAGGCCGTGATAGACGTCGCGGAGGTCCGACTGCATGACCATCCTGTCCAAACCCGTCTTGGTCGCCTGGGCCAGATGTTGGTAGATACCGCTGTTGGGCTCGCTCAGCTCATCAGTGTAGCGGACTTTCTCCCAGCCGACTCGTTCCAGAGGCACTTTCATGCTGAATGTGTACGTCGCTGAAAATGAGAACCAGCCAACAAATCAGGCCTCGAGTCTTATGAGCACCCAATAATGATAACTGTTTACGGTATTGCCTTACGTTTACAAGGGCGTTCAGCAAACATCCTAGCGAATCCTGGTCTGCAGACGCACGTCATGAGGCCATTGATCTTTTGACATCGTTCGTTTCTGCTTGCTTTACAACCAGGCTTGCAACCCTGAAAGCCAAAATAAATTATAAGGATAAACCAATAACGCCACTACTCGGTGGTTCCTAAAAGTGACGAATTCCGGACTAGCAAATGATGTAGCGCCTTTGGCAACTTATTGAATGTTTTCTACGGTAAAGTGTTCTTTTCAGATGAAATGTATGAAATCTATACGCCAGCAGTACATACAGATTATTAACCCAGAGGGGATTATCCAGGGGAATGACAAAACACTGTATCTGTGGTGACTATGCAAAATACAGCAACTGATCTAAACAATGGCGCAAGAAGTTAAATTATATCCCATGAAACAACTAAGTTACGGACCTAGATTAGTAGTATCGCTATGGGGGAAAACATTGAATAGAGATCAGTATTCCCCAAGCTCAGGATCGACAATGATCAATAAAAATCGACAATAAATTCGCAAAACGAGATGTATCTCTGCTTTTTTTAAATGTTGTTCGGACCCATTAGGGTAGTGTCTACCCAATTTTGCAACTTCCCAAAAGCTGTGCTTCACGCGTAGCACACGAAAAACAACGATTTTTTCGGCCTTATTTCAGTTTTTGCTCTATATCTAATAAACTATGCATTTTTCGTCGAAAGGCACTATATACGTTTTTAAAGAGCATTAAATGTGTGACCATTTAAGCCCAACCGGAGCTGTGTAGGTCAATTAGTTTCAGAGTTATGACACTTTGAAACAAGGCCATTTTTTCCAAAATGCGAACATTTTAGTTGGACCTGAAGACAGCGGAAGCACGTTTTTCAGAACGTTTTCGGCTGTAGCTCAAGAACTATTGGTCCGATTCCAAATTTCTTTTTTTCTCGTGAAATCTTAATAAATTCCCCATCGCAGCTATTCTATGAGAAATTTTGATTTGAGCTTTGATAAGGGAGGGGCAGGCACGGCAAAGAAGTGGCAAATTTCGAACAAACCGTGTTTCTTTGCACATTTTTGCCTATAACGCGGGAACGGTTGGTCCTATCTTACTTTTCTTTTTTTTTAGGTGAAAGCTGATTAAATTTTATACACGGGACGGCACATTGCATGTCAATTGAAACAATAAAAGTGACATTCGTATTCGTCGGAAAGGGTGGAAACAAGATAGTTGACCCTCAACAACCACGTTTTCGGAAGATTTTCTTCTCTCCCTCCAAGACTATTTCTTCGATCGAAATTTTATTGCCCCCACGCTTTTTAAAGTTTGTTCGAAATTTGCCACTTTTTTGCCGTGCCTGCCCCTCCCTTATCAACGCTCAAATCAAAATTTCTCATAGAATAACTGCGATGGGGAATTTATTAAGCTTTCACGAGAAAAAAAGAAATTTGGAATCGGACCAATAGTTCTTGAGCTACAGCCGCAAACGCTCTGAAAAACGTGCTTCCGCTGTCTTCAGGTCCAACTAAAATGTTCGCATTTTGGAAACATTTGCCTATTTTCAAAGTGCCATAACTCTGAAACTAATTGACCTACATAGCTCCGGTTGGGCTTAAATTGTCACATATTTAATGCTATTTAAAAAATCATGTAGTAGTTTTCGTCGGACAATGCATAGCTTATTATATATAGAGCAAAAACTGAAATAAAACCGAAAAAATTGTTGTTTTTCGTGTGCTACGCGTGAAGCACAGCTTTTGGGAAGTTGCAAAATTGGGTAAATACTACCCTAATGAGTCCGATCAACATACTAAAAAATCAGAGATACATCTCGTTTTTAAGAATTTAGCGATTTTTAGTGTCGATTTTGACTGGCCTAAACTGAACAGCAAAAACGCTGCAAATTTAGTGTTTATTATTCTTTGATATACGTTACTTGTGGGGAAATTTAATTCGGTCAATGAAAAAATTAAAAATTTTTTATTTTTTATTTTTATCTCAAATATTTTCTTTTTGGATTTTTTTGTTCAAAAATGTGTTTTTTCAAAAATTCTGTATTTTTTACTCGAAAAATATTTAACATCCTGGGATCCTTCAAAAATCCCATTTTTACCATGAAAGCCCCGTAGATCGCCACAGTGAAATCGGATCGTTCCGGGACCCCAAAAAATGGATTCTAAGTCCAAAAATACTTCGAAAACGACACCTAACTCGATCCCATAGCTAAAAGCCTTCAAAAAACCCCTCCCGTAGCCCCATTATAGCCCCATAGCGCCCCACGGGTTTGGGCGATCGGGCTGAAATCCCTGCGGGCACAACTAGATGGTAAACCGAGTATTTTGTCAAAATTTCAGATTTTTAAAAAAATTCCTACTGCCCAAAACGGCCATTTCGGCGGACGGACATTTCAGATTTAGAATGTAGACCTCTTGAAACGGATAATGTCAAATTTTGAGCCCGATCGGAGTCGTCGACCCCCGTCGCGAAAACATAGGTGTGTTATTCCAAGAATAATAAACCAAAAATCGACGGGTCGAGAAATCGTTTGCTTTTTTTTTTTTTTTTTTTTTTGGGAGATGGCTCATTCCACACTGATTTCGGATATATTCTGGTGTGTGGGAAGATGGTTTATCTCTTATATTCCCCGACCAATTCTACGCTTACCGCATTGAGCGAAATTTCCCTATCTTCGTTGTTCACTGTCTGATTGAGTCGCCGTTTCCTCTGTATCCTACCCCATCACTTGACCTATTGGGCGAGTGAAGCGACCCCCCCCCCCCTGTCCGAGAAAGTGGTCGGCCTTCTGCCAGAGTGCTAGTAGTCTTCGAGAAAAGACACGATGTCGCCACTTTTAGTGGAATCGCTCAGTTGTGGAAATGTACAAACCTGTTCGGCTGAAGATTCAGAGCTCCCAAGCAATCCGCTCAAGAGAACGTTGGGATTAACCTCATTCTCATCATTAACCTCGATCTCAAGAGGTGGTTCTTCATTCGGGTCTACGTTCATATGAGGGAGCGTGTTTTTGGAGTTCTTGTCAGTCAGCACGACGAGAATGGTGTCTTCATCTTGCTGCTTGGGAGGAAGCGGCTTCGGCTGGGTGATGATCTCCGTCGGTTCGACTGAGCTGACTACAGCCGTGGGGAATATCGTAGTCGTCGCTTGGGGTATTGTCGTTGTCACTGTCGACACTATGCTGGTAGGTTTGAGCAAAGTGTGAACTTCGGTGACGGTATCCAGTATCGTCGACGTGTGAGTCTGAGTGACGACGAGCGTGTGCGTTGACGGCTTCTGCCCTTTACTCTGGACGATACGTGACTCGGTGGTTGTCACAGTTAGAGTCTTTGTGTGGGTGACGACGTATGTTGTGGGTTTGGTCGGGACTTCCAGGGGCTTTCTATCATGCCGACCTTCGGTCCTGTTGGTCAGCTGGAGAGGAACAACGCTATGACCTTTTTCAATGTTGCGTATCGGCGTGACGTACGATTGGGTCGTGGGGCCTGTCGTTACTTTAATCATGTTGGCAGTACTGGCTTCGTGGAAGTTCATATTCGTCTGATGGGCATTCATTGGTTGTGTAGCTACAGTCGAGTCATCCAGGGGGTACGGCACCTCTGAACCGATGATCTGGTTAATTTCGTGCGGCCTCAACGGCGTTGTTGGACTTGGAGCTGGCAAAGACTGCCCCTTCACGGCGTTTGTATTCCTGATAGATGAGCTGCTGATGGAGTCGGATTCAGTGAAATGGAGCGGCTTGTCCTGCGTTGGCTGAGCTGGGGGCATTTTCCCGAAATCACCTTGAGGACGAACTCGGTTGAAAGTTTGACCAGCGGGTTTGACTTTTTGGGTTTCAGTTTGAGAACCTGAATAACTATTGTCGTTGATGACTTTGAAAGCGAATACATTTTGTGGTGACATCATTGTGCTTCCGTGTTGGAGGTTTGGAGGTTTGGTTGTTGTTTCCTGGCGAGGATTTTGAATGGGTGGAGTTCCTCTGGTAGGTGCAGGAGCATTCTGATTGGTCTCCATGTAAGGGCTGTACGTGTTTTGATATGTTGTTTCTCTGTATGGTTGTTGGGGGTTCTGACTTGGTTGTGGTTCACGGTAAGGGTTTTGACTAGGTTTCGTTTCATGGTAGGGAGTTCTAGGTGGTAGTACATCATTGCTAACGGGCACTTTGACGTCAGCTGTTATCACTTCAGGCTTTTGAGCCGATTCTTCCACTTTGAGGGAACCGCCGAGAACTGGGTTTATGACGACAGAATTGGTTGCGTAGTGACGTGTGTCATTCTGGAACCGGACATCTGAAAAGGAATCTGGTGATTTTGGTGGTGACAGCGTTCCCGACGGTATGGTTGGTCGCGTTTCATACGCCGGCTTCTTCAGTTTTGTGGCGGCTGTCGATTGAGGTATTTCAAATTTATAAGGTTGCGTTGGACGTCTCCTGGTTGGATAAGGTCTCCGACTGGGTCTGAACGTTGGTCTCTCCGATACCGGCCGGCGAGTCGACCTTTCTGGCGTGGGTTTGACCACAGGGTGATTGGGTTTCACTGGTACCGGAGGAGTTAAACCGACAACGGAATCGTCTTTCCCGCCGTTCACAGCAGTGTCGATAGTTGTTGGCACATCGTACAACGTGGGCGTCTCAAAAGTTGGAGCGGGTGGTTTTTCATCCAAGTTCATAGCGTTCTTGATGTTGTCAATCGGCTTGGGTATCGGCTTCTGCTTGAAAAGTGGCTTTTGGAGAGGCTTTTCCCATTTGAAGTCGTACGAAGATGGCGGTGGTATGCTTGGATTGTCTTGCTTGCTCAAAGCCGTCGGGATTGTGGGGGATTCGTCGGCTGGAGCTAATTTCGTCGGTTGCCCAACAGATACAGTTGCTTCGTCGGTATTTGCAAAAGTGGTGACGCCAGGTTTTCCTTTTACGATTGGTGGTTGTTTTTCAGGACCTTCCTGACTCAGGTGAACAGGTTTCGAGTTGATGACAGAGTATTGAACTCCTGGTGGCCCTCCGGTGGAATAGTTCAAATATTTGAAAGGCGTAGGCTGGTTTGGTAACACTAGCCCTGAATGAGCCTTGTTGCCCCAGTGTGGCCTGTTCTTGTGGGTCGGCGCAGGTTTGGCTTCCTCACTTGATGTGTGATATTCGTTAAGAGCAGAATAATCCCCCTCTTGATCGTCAACAGGTTCTTTCGGAAGGTGGTAGTTAACGTATGAGGAGATCTGAGGTGGAGGAGGACCAACGTACTCCGAACCCGGAGATGGTCTTTGACTCTGCGGGCGTGGTCGGTATCTAGAAGGATCCGTTGGATTGGGTCTCTTCAGCGACTGGATGTCAACAGCTTGTGGTGAAACAGCAACATCAAGCCTCACAGCGTTGGAGGGAACTGTCGCTTCGCCACTCGTGCTCAAACCGGCCACCCCCACCATACCGACCTCAGCATCAGGGTAAGGGCTTGGGTCATTGATGATCTCTCCCTTTTGACTCGGCATTTCGGAAGACCCACTGTATATAAGCGCTGTGGACATACCATGCGGTATCACGACATTAGCTACTTGTGATGGTTGTATATTTACTAATAGTGTTTGGTCAATGGATGGTGTAGTAGAAAATGATTCCAGGCCGACGGCATTAACCTGATGTTGCACACTCATGTTGACTTGAGCATTATGGTCTTCCCTATTAATGGTAACAACGGGTTGCTTCGGTGGGTGTCGGTTCTTCTCATGTTTGTACGATTCAGGATGGTACGTAGGCGGTGGGTCTTGGGTTGGTTTTTGAGGCGGGCTGTAAGGTATTCTTTGGTAAGGTGGGTTCTTGGGGAATTTATGAGGCTTGATGTGAGCTTCTTTCGGTGGGTCTATTTGCAAGGAGTATTTCTGTTCACCGGAGTGATCTGCGTAACCGGGCTTTTGGTGCTTTTGGTGGTGAACAAATTGGGGTCGAATGGGCGGAGGAACGAGAGGTGGAGCATCTTGCAGGCTGTGGACCTGCTGCGGGGGTCTCTGCTGTACTTGCAGTGGTCTTTGCGGCAGTTGCGGTCTCTGTTGACTTTGAGGTCTCTGTTGCGGTGGTGGGACTCTTTGAGGGACAACGACACTTGGGTATCGTTCTTGGTCTCTCGGAGGCCAAACCGGTTTGGGGGAGGACTTCTGCGGTATTGAGGGAGCTTCAGGCGTTGAAACAGTTGGTAGAGGCGGTGGCGGAGGTTTCATCCCTTCGACCAAGTCATTCTTCCCGTGCAACTTATTATGAGGCGGCCTCGGTCCGTGCACTGCGTGCTTCCCTATAATAACGTCGCTGTTGGTTGTTATAACCTGTCCCGGACTAATGGGAATTCCTCCAGAAAGAAGAGCTTCTTCTATGCTCGGCCTGTCCACGCCGGGTTTGGTTCTTTGGTGAATATCCAAAAACACATTCACTCCTCCCAGGTGCTGACTCTCAGCCGTTTCTGAGTCAGAATCAGTCGGCACGTACACTGGTGACACAAGTGGTCTATTGCCGTTGTTTCCTGTACTCATGGGTCGCTGCAGGGGAAATGCTTGAGGAATTGGCGGCCCGATCGTTTCATTCTTCTGTTGATTGTAGCTATTCCCAAACAAATCAGCCATGGCGTTTATTACTGGCCCAAGGGCATTTAACCCCTGAAAAATATTCACCGGGCTGCTCCCTCCGCTGCTTGCTGGGTCCGCAGCCATTTCCACCAACAGGCTCTCCTCCCCGTCTTCGGGTGAAGTAAGCTTCGTATTTGCTGGTCGATGATTGGATTGGACCGGAGTGGAAGTAATCAAAGTGGGCGTCCTCGTAACAGCAGCGTACTCTGTGGATGCTTCGGCAAATGAAGATTCAAGAGCTGGTGTTGGCTCGACATCGTCGTCAAAGAAAATGATTGTCGATCCCGTCACAACATTGCTGGGAGCATTTTCAAACGAACTTCCAACTTCCTGTGAAGGGCTTACTAATTTTGATGCAACAGCTGTAATTTCCATTTTGTTTCCGTTGTTAAGGGTGGCAGTTGCTACCACTGAATCATGTTTGCTGTTCACTGAGCTCTTCAAAATGTTCAGGTAGTCTGGATCAACCAAGCTATCGTCCACCGCTTCGGTTACAATATTTTGTTGAACTTTCGTTCGTGATTTTACTATAGTACTCGGCGATTTGTCTTGCAGCAATGTTGTAAAATATGTAAAAGTGGTCTGGTAGGTTTTAGTTGCGTACAGGTTAATCGAATTAGTCGGCGTAGGTTCAGCTTCTCGTACTGACGTTTTCTTCGGCTGAATGGTGAACGTTTCAGTGACGACGTCTGACGAAGTGGCAACTTCCGTTTTCACTAACGTGCTGCCATCGACGACTTTTGTGTTGAAATAAGTGTACGTGGCGAAATACGTTTTGGTGACGTCGGTGGTTGAGGCAGTCGGGTGGATCTTTTGAGACAAAGCAGACGGCAAGTAATCAGCTTCTGTGATGACAACTTGCGTCATGACGTCTTCGGTTTTGATGACTTTCGTTCGATCCCCGTCGTTTACAGTCTTGGATACAGCAACTGGAACAATAAAATACGCGAGTTTTTATTTTTCTATCATAACGAGACAATAATTTTACAGCAATATAACACAGTATGATAACCAAAAGGTTGGCTCAATGTGGTCCATTTGTACCAAAAAGGGTTCAAAAGTGGGAGCAAGCCCAGTTTTAAATGATGTTGGGAAAGTGGGATGGACGGGGCTGGCGCGGAGAGGAGACTGGCTCAGAATCAGAATCAGAAGCGTTTTATTTTCCGTTTTGCACAAGTGCTTTTGTCATTATGTACGTTATTTCTTTATGTTAAACCCTGGCACGCTTCTCAATGGTGCAATCAGTTGCTGGGTCACCCGTGGGTGTGAAAAAGGGGGGGGGGGGGGCTATTTTAAAGATTGCTGGGAAGGCGGTTGGCCATTGATCGCCTGAAGCTGGCCAAATAATGGCTAAAACAGCTTTTACCTTCCAAACAAATCCTTTCACGTAGAAGGGGTCTAAGGCCAGATGGGCGAGGTCGGAGGGTGGCTGCCTGTAGCCAGCAGGAGGTCTACTATACTAGTCTAAGTAGTACTAAACTAAAGCTCCAGCCCGAGAAGGAGAAGAAGAACCCGCGGCGACCGCCACACAGTGGGAAAAACGGCCTTTTTGAGGGACATCGACCAAAAAACCAAATTTCCCCCACGCGTTCGGGGGGGGGGGGGTATATATTTCGATTCTATAAGTAGGTACTTGAGTAGTTGGAAACGAAGTTTCAGATTTTTTGGACCACTTCACTACCCTACGTTTTACAGAAATCATTTTAAAAAAACGTGGTAATTAGTCCAACTATATCAGTTATTTGAATCCAGTTGATTCTGGAATTTTTTTCACGTTTTTCCCATTTTATAATCTCATTTCTAGATGTATATGGGGCATTCCACGTCAAAGGTTGAACTCAAAAAAATAAAGTTCTTCGAAATCAACCATTTTCGGGTATGTTGTACCCCTAGGTGAGGAAAAATTTCCCAGAAATTTGGAGACCGATTCGTCGCATTTTCGTCGCTCCACAGGCAGTCAAAGTTAGCAAAATAAGGTTCACTTCGCCGGCTGCTACCGCCCTTATTCCGCCACCAAAAAAATAACATCGCCAGTGTTTTGGAAAGAGAAAAACCTCCTCTTTTCTGTGGTGTAATCGTTTTTTCAATCAAAATTTTACTTCACTTTTAAAATCGAGTTTGAAAACTTAAAAAAGAGTTTTCTCCAATTTGGACATTTTTCTGTCCAATACCTATAGGTAACTAAAGGAATGTGGATCGAATAGAAAGTGTTAAACTGCCTACAAATTGGGACAATTTGAATTGTAAGAGTTGAAACAGTTTTTGAAATAAAAAAATATTGAAACCTACTGGGAAAGCTTATGAGTGGCAGATGAAGTCCATTATAGTCTGTGTTCTCGTAGAGAAAGGATGCGAGGCAATGCAACCGCGGAAAACCCGGAAAAAAGGAGAAAAAACGCGTTTTTCCTCATATATTAGTGATATCTTTTGTTTGCTGACACTTAACGACTTTGCATCCCATGATTCCCTTTTAACTGGATGTTCTACAGGTGTATACCTTGAGATTAAGCCAAAAATAAAAAAAATTAAAAATGTCCAAATTGGAGAAAACTCTTTTTTAAGTTTTCAAACTCGATTTTAAAAGTGAAGTAAAATTTTGATTGAAAAAACGATTACACCACAGAAAAGAGGAGGTTTTTCTCTTTCCGAAACACTGGCGATGTTATTTTTTTGGTGGCGGAATAAGGGCGGTAGCAGCCGGCGAAGTGAACCCACACCTGCCTATTTTGCTAACTTTGACTGCCTGAAGCGACGAAAATGCGACGAATCGGTCTCAAAATTTCTGGGAAATTTTTTCTCACCTAGGGGTACAACATACCCAAAAATGGTTGATTTCGAAGAACTTTATTTTTTTGAGTTCAACCTTTGACGTGGAATGCCCCATATAGAAGGGCTCTATGCCGAAAAAAAGTAATTTTGGGTACATTAGTCGTAAGGGCTAACAATTGTTTTTGAAAAATGCTGTTTTTAGGCTGAAAATCAGCTGTAAAGTTAGAAGCTCAACTAAGCTCAAGAAACGAAAGTAATGGGTGTATTCCTGATGGTTTCTAGAAGAGAATTATGGAGGAATTGGATCCAAGTTCGTCCAAGTCTGCCTTCAGGCGATTGAAGTTGTTGAGGTGGGGCGTTTGGGCCTATAAAAACAATACACTGTACCGTTGAGCTCATTAGAAAATTAGGTCGGCAGGAATTATCACGAAGAAAGCATGCCGAGATAAGAACGAAGGGACCACTGTCGCAATGCTGTCATTGGTATTTTATTTTGACTCTATCTTCACACTCTTAAACCCTCCTATCCACTCAGTCTGATTTTAGCACTCGGTCCGCAGACGTTATTTATTCGGAAGAAATGCTTAGGACATACCGCGAGTTGTTCTTCATTCAAACTCCCACTGACACCTCGGAGTTGCTTTTTCATATAATATATTATATAATCCAACACATGAATAGAAGAAATTATTTAATTGTTTTTCATGTGCATTGTTGTGTTGTTGTATATATGATATGTAATGTATAACATAAGTCAGTTTTTACTCTTATCCCGATTGTTGAATAAAGGTTGTCGTTGTCAAAAAAAAAAAATAATAAAAATAATTTAAAAAATATATATACTTATGTATAGCTAAAATGATATTTTAACACCTCTTTTAGAGTATTGACTAAGCTTTTTGGAACAGCAGATGTCAAGCGCCAGAATCTTACACCTAAAAGTGGGTGTAAATCCATTCCTTCAATTCTTATCCAAAAACGCTGCAAATTTTACACAAGGGTTTATTATTCTTTGATGTAGGTTAGTTGCGCAAAAATTATTTCCGAGTCAAAAGAAAAACGCTGCAAATTTTACACAAGGGTTTATTATTCTTTGATATAGGTTACTTGTACAGAAATTTAATTCTGTCAATAAAAAAAATTAAAAAAAATTTTTTTTTTTTTGGATTTTTATATTTCAAAAAAAATTTTTTGAGGCGATTTTTTTTTTCAAAAATGTGTTTTTTCAAAAATTCTTTAATTTTTACTCGAAAGATATTTAACTTCTTGGGATCCATCAAAAATCCCATTTTTAGCTCCATGAAAGCCCTATAGATCGCCACAGTGAAATCGGATCGTTCCGGGACCCCAAAAAATGGATTCTACGTCCAAAAATACTTCGAAAACGACACCTGACTCGATCCCATAGCCAAAAGCCTTCAAAAACCACCTTCTGTAGCCCCATTTTAGCCCCAGAGCGCCCCACGGGTTTGGGCGATCGGGCTGAAAACCTTGCGGGCACAACTAGATGGTAAATCGAGTATTTTGTCAAAATTTCAGATTTTTTAAAAAATTCCTACTGCCCAAAACGGCCTGGACGGCGGACGGCGTACGGCGTACGGCGTACGGCGGACGGACATTTCGGATTTTGAATGTAGACCACTTGAAACGGATAATGTCAAATTTTGAGCCCGATCGGAGTCGTCGACCCGCGTCGCGAAAACATAGGTGTATTATTCCAAGAATAATAAACCAAAATGTTGGGAAAAAAAATTTTTTTTCGATTTTTTTTTTTTTTTTTCAAAAAAATTGTTTTTTCAAAAATTCTTTATTCTTTACTCGAAAAATATTTAACCTCCTGGGATCCTTCAAAAATCCATTTTTAGCCCCATGAAAGCCCTATAGATCGCAACAGTGAAATCGGATCGCTGCGGGACCCCAAAAAATGGATTCTACGTCCAAAAATACTTCGAAAACGACACCTGACTCGATCCCATAGCCGAAAGCCTTCAAAAACCCCCTTCTGTAGCCCCATAGCGCCCCACGGGTTTGGGCGATCGGGCTGAAAACCTTGCGGGCACAACTAGATGGTAAACCGAGTATTTTGTCAAAATTTCAGATTTTTAAAAAAGTTCCTACTGCCCAAAATGGCTCGGACGGCGGACGGAAATTTCGGTTTTAGAATGTAGACCACTTGAAACGGATAATGTCAAATTTTGAGGCCGATCGGAGTCGTCGACCCCCGTCGCGAAAACAGGTGTATTATTCCAAGAATAATAAACCAAAACGAACTAGACCATTCGATTTTACGCACAAAAATACGTCAAGAACAACCCATACTGAATTTTTAATGTGAGTATTAGCAGGGAGGGAGACCATGTCCCTCAAAAAGGCCGTTTTTTCCCACTGTGCGCCAGGGCAGAACAAGCGGGGTTTGGCTGGCGCAGCCAGCAAGGGTGGTCACCTAGTTGTAATAAGTGTCGAAAGAAGGCTTACCGGTGGAGTAATAAGTGTTCGTACGCTGCGGAATGGGTGCTGCTTGGTTGGTTGAAGCCACTTCGGTTTTCGTGTTGGCGATGGTCTTCTTCGAAGATACAACCAAAGGCCGTTCGCCGTCCACCAGCGTGTTGAGGTAAGTGTATGTCGTGTGATACACTCCAGTAGTCAGCACTGGACTACTCGACAGGGTGAAGTGTCCCAAGTGCGTCCGAGTCATTCCTGCTTCCTCCGTGACACGGTTGGCCACCACCTAAGGTGCAAAGATGACATTTTTAAAAAGAAATTAATAACTCCAAAGAAAACGTTCATCAATGCGGTCCTTCACATAAACTGGTACCTTTTGGGTTGCGCCACCTTCATCGGCAGGATAGGTGTACGTAGTGTAATATGTCTTCGTTACGAAATCCTTATGAGGTTTCTGAAAGCATCAAACGAGTCAATTAGTTTATGAGGCGACCTTCAAAGGCTCAAACCAGTTTCAAAATGTACCTGGCTTTCGTGAGGGAGTATCATCATCATATGGTCGGTCAGTGTGCTCGGGGCCAGAGTGATGGGTCGAGCCAGCCCAGTCGGTATGACCCGAACCTAGTGAATAAATTGAACGAAAATAATTATGATTGAATATAGTCCTGTCAACATATCCTGAAAAATAGCTCTCATTTGCAAAAAATCGGAACTTTCCCCCATTTTGTTGGGTCGTTTTATCAGTGACCTTAAATTCAAAAAGTCAAACTGATTAACCCTGTGCTAACTTCAGGGGGTCCTAAAAACCACAATTTTTGAAAACTTTTTTCAGTTTTTGGGTTATAACTTTTTTTCCTATCTTATCAATTGAAAGTCTGATTCAAATAAAATTTAAAGAGGAAAAAATTCTGAACAGTTGGCACTACTTAGATTTAGGGCGGAATTCATAGACGGTCCTCAAGCTTGAGGATCTCCTCAAAAGTGGCCTCAAGGAAGAATGAGCGACTTATGTTATTCATAGACGACAGTTAGGACAGTTGAGGTGACCTCAAGTGGAGGAGCGCTTGAGGAGGCCTCAGAGGCTCCTCAAGCTATTCATAGTCGCCTTTGCTCAAGGAGGGCCTCAGCCTCATTTTTCGGACCTTATTCATAGACAAATTTGGTAGTTGAGTTGAGATTTTTCTTAGCTGGGATGAACTTCAAGGCGACCTCAAGTCAAGGTAACTGAAAACGTACCTCAAGGCCCGTTTTTGGTTTATTATTCTTGGAATAATACACCTATGTTTTCGCGACGGGGGTCGACGACTCCGATCGGCCTCAAAATTTGACATTATCCGTTTCAAGAGGTCTACATTCAAAATCCGAAATGTCCGTCCACCGTACGCCGTCCGGGCCGTTTTGGGCAGTAGGAATTTTTTTTTAAATCTGAAATTTTGACAAAATACTCGGTTTACCATCTAGTTGTGCAAGGTTTTCAGTACGATCGCTCAAACCCTTGGAGCACTATGGGGCTAAAATGGGGCTACGGGAGGAGTTTTTTGAGGGCTATGGGATCGAGTTAGGTGTCGTTTTCGAAGTACTTTTGGACGTAGAATCCATTTTTTGGGGTCCCGGAACGATCCGATTTCACTATGGCGATCTATAGGGCTTTCATGGGGCTAAAAAGGGATTCTTAAGGATCCCTGGAGGTTAAATATTTTTCGAGTAAAAAATGAAGAATTTTTGAAAAAAAAAATTGAAAAAAAAAAAATCCAAAAATTTTTTTAAAATTATAAAACCCAAAAATTTTTTTTTTTTTTTTGAACAAAACAATTAAATTTCTGCCCAAGTAACTTATATCAAAGAATAATAAACCCTTGTGTAAAATTTGCAGCGTTTTAACTTTTAAATTGTTGTTATGGGTCTGAACATCAAAATATCATAAGGCGCAAATTTTACACAAGGGTGTATTATTCTTTGATATACGTTGGGTACTTGTGCAAAATGTAATTCTGTCTCAATGAAAAAAAAAAAAAAAAAAAAAAAAAAAATCAGTCCGAACGATCTTCAGATTTTTTCTTCAAAAATATTTTTTACCCGGAAAATATTTGCCTCCAGGGATCCTTGAAAAATCCCATTTGTGGCCCCATGAAAGCCCTATGGATCGCCACAGTGAAATCGGATCGTTCCGGGACCCCCAAAAATGGATTCTACGTCCAAAAATACTTCGAAAACGACAACTATCTCGATCTCATAGCCAAAAGCCTTCAATAGCGCCTCCCGTAGCCCCATATAAGCCCCATAGCGCCGCACGGGTTTGGGCGATCAGGCTGAAAACCTTGCGGGCACAACTAGATGGTAAAGCGAGTATTTTGACAAAATTTCACCTCTTGAAACGGATAATGTCAAATTTTGAGGCCGATCCGAGTCGTTGACTTCCGTCGCGATCACATAGGTGTATTATTCCCCGAGCTGTTGAACATTTCTGTGATTTCATCCCAGCACCGCTTCTTTTCCATGGGTGACGGCGTCGCTCCGCTTGTTTTCGATGACATCTTTATTTGCGAGGACCAAAGTCCTCACGTAACTTCTCTCTTCCTCGGTGAATAAAATTCGTTTGGGTTTTTCACCCATGTCAACACGAATTCGTGCCGAGGAAAACAAAACAAAACTCTACCACTACTGCACCGAAAACGTTGCCGCAAAACGCGCCTGGGCGATCGGTTGAAACCTACGCGACTGGTATAACAGTACAGGACCGCCCCCAGGCCTGCCAATCCTGACTCAAAGGGCTCCTCAAGTGAGTTTGAGCTGAGGTCGACCTCAGCAGGAACAAATTTCGAATAACGACACCTTACTTTGAGATGAGGAAATTCTCAACTAAGATGAGACATTTCTTACCTTGAGGAACGTCTATGAATTCCGCCCTTAATTTTTGATCAAATAGGTTCCATAATTCAATTCACACAATATTTATTTATAGAACGGGACGAGCCCAATACAAATACATATTATAGGTTAACCGGGGGTACAACAGTACGCAGGATACAGATGAGTAATTAGGTATGGCAAGTAATGAAATTTTATGGCAGAAGGCGACGGATGAGGTCTAGTAGGGTTGATTTTACTGATTGCAGAGGGTGATGAAATAAATCGACGGCTGGGAAGTTGGTAGCGAGGAGATTTGCCAAGCGGCGAGATAGTGGACGATGCCGCATGTAGTTGGTCGGTGACAACGGGACGGCGAAAGGCGCAGGAGAAGAGGGGCGTCCATCCGACCAGACAAGAGGCCGAGGAGGAGAGAGATGTCAGCGACGAAGCGGCGATCTGAAGGCCTCAAAAGCTGGATACTACCAGCTCCACGTAATCAAGCTCCTGCAAGGGTATCCGGAGTTTGAACGCCAAGAAGCGCAGAAAGGCCCAACTCGCTCCAGCCTGTCTATGTGGCACTGGTAAAAAGGGTTCCAGACCAAAGATTCTGTGGCTGGAAGTACGAGTGCCTTGTAAAGCGTAATCAGGGCTGGGCTGGAGTCAAAATCCATAGCACAACGCTTTAAGAACCCGAGAGTACGGAACGCACGACCAGCGACCTCGGCAATATGGTCATTGAAGGTCAGTCGATTATCCAGAAGGAGACCGAGGTCGCGGACACTCCAATCTAGCCAGACGCACTTGGAGGGGTTGACGGCGAGACCATTCACTGAACACCATGAGAGTAAGCGGTCGAGACTGTCCCGCAAAAGAAGGCAATCTGCTGGGGACAGGAAGCGACGGAACAGCTTGAAGTCGTCAGCAAAAATCAGAAAGTCGGCGTCGGGAAGAACCGCCAAAACCAGTATAAAGAGAAGGGGCCCCAAATGGGAGTACATCTGTGGTGGCAACAAAAGGCCTGGAGATGACGTTGCCCATTCGCACACGGAGCCCACGACCCGCAAGGTAGTCACGAAGTCACTCAAGAAGGGGACCAAACACACCCAAGGACTCGAGGACAGCGACAATAACGCAGTGTGGCAATCTGTCAAACGCCTTGGCAAAGTCTGTGGCGATCACGTCAACCTGAACTCCCTCCTCAAATGCGCGACGAGTGTACTCCTGGTAGGAAAGCTGGTTAGTCACGGTTGAGCGACCCCGCACGAAGCCACGCTGTTCCAGGGCGAAGTGGGGACGGAAGAGCGGTGTGATGCGTAAAACCAGGAGCTTCTCAAAAACCTTCGGGTTGGTTGACAAGGAGCAGATTGGTCGGTAATTGCAGATATCGGACCTGTCTGACCTGCAACGTGCTGTGAGTGCCGAGAAGATGTCATAATCTGAGGAGAGTCCAGTCATCCTGAAGCGGGAGTGAGCAGAGTTCTTCTGACGAACCAGCTGCCTGAGCTCGCCCGAAAACTTTGGCTATATTCAATGACTCGTGATAAATTCATACATAGTGCTATGTCGGTAGACCCCCCCTCCTCCCGGGTCTTGTCCACTGACGTATTGTGTGAAACAGATTGCAAACTGAAAACACCAAGTTTAGTTTTTTTTTGCCATGAAGGGAAACTGGGCCCATTTTTGAAGCTACGAAACTTGGTACATATTTAATTGATAATTAAACTTGAGTAGTGCAAATTATTCAGAATTATGTCCTCTTTAACTTTTAATTCGACCAAAATTTCGATTGGTTGAATAGGAAAAACGTTATAACCCAAAAACTGAAAAACGTTCCGAAAAATCGTGGTTTTTAGGACCCCCTGAAGTTAGCACAGGGTTAATCAGTCCGACTTTTTGAATTTAGGGTCCCTGATGGGTCCCAAACGACACACCATAAATCACCATCAACCTCATATTTACCTGGGGAGCTCCTGGCAGAGTGCTTTTGTCACCGGCGACTATGACTTCCACGCCATTGGCCATCACTTTGGTGGCCAAATTATGTCGAGGCTCTATGACGTAGAGCCCTCGGCCACCAATCGACGCAGGCTTAGCTGAAATGGCGACGTTCATTAGCAAAGCAGCACACAAATCATTAACACAAATAGCATTATTTTCTCTCAAGTTCAACCAACTGCTAAAAGTAACTACTACCAATAGGTTGATTATATTAGTCGTCATTTAAATCGTTAGGTAGGTACCTACAGTTTGTAGATGGCAGATCAATTCAGTCGAAGTGGGATTGTAAAACCCGTATGTTTTATGTCATAATGGGGCTTGCAAAATAAAAGACTTCAATAGCTTATTATATTTTTATTGCTTGGAAAATAATTTCCCAATTAATTAAATTCATAATTATGAATGTAGCTACTAAAGCGCTTTAAATCACGGCTGTATCATGAATACACACATATTGAACGATTTAACGACAATTGAAACTCGAGAAATAATCAATTAGGTACTGAGATGATGACGTGAAACGAGGAGAAATTGGAAAACTCGGAAGGCTTTCACAAATGAAGACCGATTGGGGGGGGGGGGGGGGAGAGACTTATGTCCACATTGTACGGAAATCGATGTATTACTGCCATCTTTGGGGAAATACTAGACGCTTTCAGATCGTGTGGTCACCCTGTCCGAAAAGAGTTCATGTTCCGAATTATAACTAAAGAAAAGAGCCATAATGGGGAAGAATGGCTTTTGTCCGCCCATCAGGGGAAAGAACTGCAGAGGTCCTGGGTATGCCCCTTGCACAGAGGGCAGAGTTGCCCCGGGAGAGCGTCAGCCTCGGAAGGTTGCTAGAATGAACGGCTCTAACGGAAAAACGCCGGGAAAGAATGACTTTTGTCTGGGGTAATTATGGTAATTTAAGAATAAAAGGCATTTACTTAAATGTGGTATGTATTACATTTTCAACTCGAACTGTGTTTTTACTGAGATTATTTGGATTGAAGGAGTCCGTCCAATGATTAAAACTACAATTTTCTCGTTTTGGTGAACAAAGCCCCCCCCCCCCCCCCCCCCCCACGGTCTCCAAACACCACAAGCTGGCTGAGAGAGAATCTATTTACAAGTAGGTAGTGGAAAGAAGTCTTGAAACATGTAACAGTCACAAGCAGTAGGCAGGTACATAAGTAAGTATGTCCGTCACCAAGTAGAAACGTGAATGAGCATGACAACACCGGTTTCACAAAGTGTGAATCACAATTGAAGGTCTTGCAGTACAAATGGCCTATGTGCTATTGGAAAACACTGGCACTTAGGCCCTCTATACCGCAAGCCCTTCAATTCACGATCTTAAGATAAGACTGAATAAAGATGACCAAATTTGGTCTTGTTGGGGCTTGAATATAGTGGCGAATTAGTGAAGTCATGCTAATTCTCATTCAATTTTGAAAATATACCTTACGAACATAATGAAGAATATTAATTGATGAAAAGAATTCCGAATGATCGATTTCACTTCACTATAACGGCAATGGTATAATTAATAATATTACGGTACTGCTATTTATATTCAGTATAAATAGTACCTAGTACAGGGTCCGTCAGAAATAATGGATGTTTTGTGAAATGCTACTGCTCGGCAAGGGGTGCTCTGATATGGGTGGGGTTGGTCGCGTTCTAAAGCGGGGAATGAGGAGTTGCAGTTTGCATCATGGTACCATGATACTCAACACGTGTTGAGTGTGGAGAAACGCGTTTACGGTGTACGCCGTATGGCAGTTCTTCAAAAATGGCGAATCTATCGTCCAGACGCGCTCCCTTCCGAATTCCACATCGCAGAACTATCCCTAACAGTTAGGGACTAACCGCAACACGATCTTGAGCAGGCCGCCGAAACTCCCCTCCATTTCACGGCCAGAGTTTGAAAAGGGGCGTGGCCACAGAGTCACCCCAAGGGTTCGCCCACAGAGTAACAGAGAGCGCCCCTGTCGCACCCCTCAGTCCAGAATTGTCCGCCATTAGTGTCTCCATCGTAGATAATGGTACCACACCAACAACTGGGCGGTTTGTACATCGTTTGTACACGGCTTCATCATCGAACATTTTTTTATAGTTTTTCACGCGTTTTCCTTCGTTCTCAATTTCAAAAACTTTGTTCATTGCTAATCGGTTTCTTCAGGTTCAAGTTCATCAGTTCGATCTCTCGAAAGCAGTAATAATTATTGTTTTCATTCCTAAGCTATTTCAACAGCTTCAACTGCTTCACTTTTGATCACTCATTTTCACAGCCCTCATCGACAACGATTTGGTAAGTTGCTAACACTTTTTCAGAATACTATTATTATTATGTAGTAGGCCATTCGAATCTGATAATCAACTTATCTGATAAATCAATCCCACCTGTTGAAACAACCGCTTAGGTTAGGTCAGAAGTAGGCAAGCTGGAAATTATTGCTGATATAACCAATTATGACTCATATTTGTGTTAATTTTCTGTACAGGCCCCACGGACGAATCGACAGTGTTCGGCTACAGGCTACAGGGTGTTCTTCTTATGCCCCGTCGACCAGGAACAGATCCCGTTTATCGAACTAATCTCCATAACGCCGTAACAGGTGACTACAAACCTGCTTTAGGATATCTATTTCAAGCGTTAAACTTAGGTACGTCAGTAAATTGAACCCCCATTTTTTTTTTTTTTTTTTTTTTTTTTTTTCAGTTGATCTATCATAATGTAAGAGATCATTTCAGATCAGTTCTATCATTGTTGATGCACAGAGATAGGTAGTGGGAATCCGTCTTTTATAGTCCATTTTCCAAAAGAACTCCTGTAAAGAGATATGCCCACTTTCTAATTTAAGGAATTAATTTATTAAATGTATAATGTTTGCAATTCCTTCACGTATGTAATGTGTTTGAGTATCTGTATTTTTATACCTACCAGTACAGTGTTTGAGTATCTGTATTTTTGTACCTACCAGTACATTATTTTGTTCCTTATTCTTCAATAAGTAGATATTTTTATACGCACCAACGTTGTTGAATTTATTCCCCCTCTATCTAGAACACTATGATATTGAAGAAAAGAGAAGATAAAGCGAAATTACTTATTGTGCCAATTATTCTGATGCTAGATTTTTCACTCGTCCTTCTCCCCCGCCACTACCAGGCCATTCCCACTCGTTTTCAATGGATCTCACATCACAGGAACTCACCATCGGAATAATAATTATAAAATTATTTTTCTGTGGGTGATTCCGGTGATGATGGGCCTATTGAAAACGAACGGGAAAGGTCTGGTAGTGCGGGGGGGGGAGGGGAGGGGCCGTGCGTCGGCGAGTTGCGAGCAATCACCCCTGGGTGGCGCCACTGTCCATCTCAAACACCCCCCTCCACCGACTTCACGGCCAAACTTTGCCAACACAGGGAGTATAGGGAGTTTCCTCTCTGTTTGTTCTCTGTTACTCTGTGATCTTGAGAGACGAGAGGCTAGCCGGAGCTGGGAGCCTACCCATGTAGCACAGGTCGTCGGGCCAACGTCGGGCTTTGGTCAGCATCGTCGGGTGATGGTCGGTCGAAGGACGACAGCTATCCGACGTCGGCCCTACAGTACTTTTTTGGGCGGCAGGCGCCCATTTCGAACTCGATTTTGCCGACTCTCCGCCGACGTCGGGCCACCCAACTTTTCGGACGTACTTAATTGGGTAAATACATGACGTCCGCCCGACGGTACTCTTTGGGCAGCAGGCGCCCATTTCGAACCCAATTCTGCCGACTCTCCGCCGACGTCGGGCCACCCAACTTTTCGGACGTACTTAATTGGGTAAATACATGACGTCCGCCCGACCTAGACAGCAGGCAACGGGAGAATATACCTAATAGCAATAATTGTAATTATTACACCTAATTGTTAACAATGCTGTTAAGCTACCTACCTATAATAGTACCTAGCTACGAGCGTAGGTACTACCTTGGTAACGTAGCTGAGCGCACGAGATCGGCTAATATCCGCCATAGACGAAAAATACAATAAAGAATTTGACACACGATTCGCTTTCCTCTCCTCAAAAAAATAAAATAAAATAAAATAAAAATCAAGCTTACAACAAAAAAACAATGTGAAAGACATGTAATGTGTCCATCATGCCGCAAGGACTTGAAACATAAATCGAAGAAGAAGAAACGAATCATGGCGCCATTGGCGGAAGGACCTCCCGGGAAAGTTGTTTTGTGCGAACGGCGTGATAGGCAGATCTCGGCGAGAAGTTTTGTGCTGGTTTTGATACCTAGTTGGAAGACGAGGAAGTAAGTAGTGTTAGTGTTGTGGTGTTGTATTACTCCATAATTCCTTCGACTAAATTCGCAGCGAGAAAACCTGAAGAGGTGAGTGATTCAATGTATTTGCATGCTGACTCTTGATTCTTTTTCTTATCTGTACTATGTACTCTGTGTCCCTGAGCTAACCCCCATTTCCCTTAGGCAGAAACACCGAACATGTTTCACGTTGTGGAATTTGATGATAGAACTGTGGGAATCGTAAGAAATTCATGGTTGACGCCCAGAAAGAAAGAAACATTTTGGCCTCCCTTTAAATTAGCCCATCAATTTAATAGAAGCTTGATGTCTGACGATCAACCCAATGAGGATGGGTTGATCATTCCCTGATTGTACCTACTGTACATACCTAATTGTTTGAGGGTTCGTAATTTTCGGTTTATTATTCTGTGAATGATACACCTATGCAGATAATCGATCAGGAAAAAATCCTTTGAACACCCCTTCAAAATTTGTCACTTTACGTTTCAAGGTGCGTAGATCCGTTTCTGCAATGCCCATCCGCCGTGGGAGGCACTTTTCCCCTTTGGAAAAGCCACAAAAATCCCCAATTTCGTACGGAGGCTCTACTTGGGTCTAGTTGTTCATTGAAATGTTTCAGCCCTCGATCCCAAATCTATGGCTCAACAATGGTTCAAAAACTGGCTTTTTTCAAGGTTTCTTCGAATATGGTCGCGATTCGTTTAGGAATGAATGTGTATCTTCTTCACCAATGCCATTCCAAAACGATTATAGTTGCATATGTACATACTCGCTATGCTGTTGCTTAACTAAGTGTGCAAACTGTTCCAGGCCATATATGGGTATAGCCCGTCATCTTGCCAAAATTGAGAGACGATTGGATGAAATTAATCACATGCAGCAAAGCATTTTGGACAGGTTTGCTACTGCGAACGACAAACCTCAACTATCCCCATTGCCTGACGAAATCACGATCCCTTGTGTAACTGCGGAAGACGTCAATGCACTTGAAGCCTGGGTGACATCATCCAAAGACAACGAGCAGCAGATAGTAAGTTGACGTTGGATTGAAAAATATTCCTCCAGTCCTTATATATCAGTTTAGGAATGCTACACGCAAATCATGGACACAAATGAAAGAGAAAAAAATCGCCCCATTTCGTCACATCACGCTTCATGATGATGATGATGATGATAATAATAATAATAAATGAACCCATGTGTGTAAAATAAATACTTGTATCTAATGTTTTTTGAAGGCTACAATTTTAAATTGGTTTCAGATAACCCTGATGAGCTCAGTCAGCGGAAAAAAAAGTTCAACGTTGTCAGGAAAATACTGGAGCGATTTTTCACGAATGCCCTTGCACAAAATTATAACTGGACTGGCAAAAACAATAAGAAACCGTTGGGGACCCTGACGTTCATGAAAAACATTGCCGGTGAGTGAAATGAATCTTTTCAGGTTTTAGCGGATTTTCTTTGAAAATTGAGCTATTTTGTTAGCTCACGCTTAGCAGAATTCTTGGTTTACCATCTAGTTGTGCCCGCAAGGTTTTCAGTCCGATCGCCCAAACCCGTGGGGCGCTATGGGGCTAAAATGGGGCTATGGGAGGGGGCTTTTGAAGGCTTTTAGCCATGGGATCGAGTTTGGTGTCGTTTTCGCAGTATTTTGGACGTAGAATATTTTTTTCAGGGGTCCCGGAACGATCCGATTTCACTGTGGCGATCTATAGGGCTTTCATGGGGCTCAAAATGGGATTTTTGAAGGATTCCAGGCAGTCAAATATTTTCGAGTAAAAAATAAAGAATTTTTTTTTCCAAAATTGTTTCTATTGACACAGAAATAGTTTTTGTACAGGTAACCTACATCAAAGAATAATAAACCCTTGTATAAAATTTGCAGCTTTTTTACTTAAATTCCAGCATACTATCTAATCCCACATCTCTTTTCAGCTGCTGTGAGGAACAACGCTCATACCCCTACTGCCACCGACCACGATCCAAGTTTGGTTCAAACACGCTAAAGACCGTGATGGAGGGAGAAATGCCCGCCGCAATAACCAGCAGGGTATGCCCTGAGCTCGAAGACCTGTCTGAACGTCATGTACGGCGCTTACTTCACGCAAGTGCTGTGAATATTTTCAATGAACTTTCTTCGAATGAGACATCAATGGTACGTGGGCCAAATAATTCCTTGCAGCAAGTTGGTAAAAGACTTGGAGAAACCAAAATTTGTCTTACTTCCAAATCCACTTCAAGGCCAGTTATTCGCAAAGATGGAACCATAAAATTTGTCCCGTTTGTTGGCAGTAGTATTGAAAACCCGTGTGTCATTGGGATTGATTCGGCTAATAATGTTTTTTTAACGAAGGACGGTGTTCCTTTAAAGATCACATCAATTATTCAAGAAACCCCACTCAATTCCTATGGTTTAAAAGGTAAATTTGCAGAAAAATTTGGCAATTTTTTCTTATCCCCTCTGCCCAGCAGTCAGCTGAAAATTTTCGAGGTGACAGAATGGGGTGATGTTTGTAGTGTAAACCAAGAGTCGTTGTTGAAGAAATGCATTTGTTTGTCTCTCGGGGATTCTTGCATTACAATCCCATTTTGTAGTTCAGAACTTTTGCATTGAATGAGCTTTACATCGGTACCTATCGACTGAGTCATTTGTGATATTTCAATATAGATAATATCTATATATATTATATATAGGCACCTTGGTACTTTCTCGTGCAATGTAAGGCTGTTACATATTGTAAAAGTATTAATATATTAAATTAATGACAATTGTTACCATGAAAATATGAATATTTTTTGAATAATAAAGTTCCTTCTTATAATTTTATAAAAAGTTTTTTTTTTTCTTCCCGTTTTTGAAACAATAAATTCATACTCGCATTCAAAACTGAATCATTCTACTCTTTGGCAGCTAATTGATCTTTATCATGCACCTTTCGGGTTTAAACCGTTAAAAAAATTATTATAATAATAAAAACTTAAAAACTTAGAATTGAAAATCAGCGGATCAATGATTGAAAAACGTCGGCCATCGCTGGTATACCTAGTAGGAAAGCGGCCAATTTTTTCTTCTGGCATTGCATAACGTGGGTGCAAAATTATGATTCGTCCCAGTTTTGCATCCGTTGAAATGAAAGTCAAAATTTTGATTTTTCATTTCAGCGATGCAAAACCGGGGCGAATTGTAATTTTGCACCCAGGTTATGAAATCCAGAAGAAAAAATTGGCCGCTTTCCTACTAGGTATACCAGCGATGGCCGACGTTTTTCAATCGTTGGGCCGCTGATCATTTTGAACGTCGGGCCAACCACTTGTTTAATCGTCGGGCCACTTATTATTTCCGTCGTCGGTCCAACCGCTGTTGCCAACGTCGGGCGGTCGTCGGGAAATGGTCAGTCGGCAGACCTTCGGCAAAGCGGACATGCCGACCGTCCGGCGACCGTCAGCGTCGACGATCTCCCGACGTTGGCCCGACGATCTGTGCTACATGGGTACTTCCTCAAACCTCCGCTAGAGCGCTCATGTCCCTTCACCTACCACGCCTCGCATTTTTGAAGCTCCTTGGGAAGAACTTGCTTAAGATCTCAGCTTTCCAACGGTTCAAAACTCTGTAGGTATCGGACAGTAGTGCGGAAAGCAGTGGCATTGATTTGCCTGAGTCGACAAGTCACTTATCCCTTGATCGGAGACCGCTTTCATCCATATTTCAGGATCGCTTCAAGTAGCACTTTTTTTTTTTAGAAAGAAAACACCCCTCATGTAGCACTTTCTTCTTCTTCGAATTGGTACCTATAGGTTAATTTTCGCAAAATATTTAATATTTTTGAAACAATTCTGTATAACGCTCGGACATAATGCGTCCAATATTACTCGGCAATTATTTGAACTCCTGGGATCTTTCAGAAATCCCATTTTTTAGCCCCATGAAAGCTCCATAGATAAAATCCCGGTAAAATTCACGGATAGTTCTCCCCACGGTAAAATCGGATAGTTCTGGAACCCGCATAGCCAAAACCCTTCAAAAGCCATCCCATAGCCCCACGGGTTTGGACGATTGTGCTGAAAACCTTGTGGGCACAACTGCATGGTAAACAGAAGGCGGGCGGACATTTTGTTGTTAGTGTCAATTCACACTGCCCGCGATTTGGGGCGCGAAAAAGACAAAATGCCGCGCGAGTATACTCCCTATAGGGTTTTTGAATGGGAGAGGCCGATGGGTTTTGGGTGAATGGGCGATTGTGAAGAGATTTCGCGCGAGTTGTCTCATGCAATCGCAAGCAACTTTAAACGTCAACACCATGGAGGAATTTTTTCTTTCCTCCATGCGTCAACACAGTGTCTGCCCGTTGGTTACCTACAGTAGTAACTAGGTACTGAAACGCCTGACGATGATATCTTCACATCAAAACCGATCGTCACTAGCACTAAAACCGTATCTTTATGGAGAATATCTGCCTTAACCCTTCACAAAACGAATCATTCTGGTTTGTCGCCTACGACAAAGACCAAAGGATCACGTTCGAAATCACCCCGACAATGGCTAAAGCCATGGTGGAAGAGTCAAAACAGTCTCTCGCCGTTCAATTAAAAAACTTGATGAAACCCAAACCGCCCAAAGAGAAGAAGAAAAACCTAAGAAAAAAAGAAGGAAGAAAGAAAAAAGCCGGCCAAATCCCAAAAAACCATGTTTCGTCGTCCATGATCTCTCTGTCGTAGAGAAAACTTTGGTTCAGTTTTTTTTTCTACCTACACTCAAACGCAGTTTTCTCAAACACACACACCAAAAAAAAAAAAAAAACTGGGGTGTGGTTTTATGAAACCACGATAAAAGTGAAACTTTTTTCCCACTAGTCTCTCCGGCTCGCTTCGCTCGCTCCCCTAGTGGGGTACGTAGCATCGATGGACACGTTTTTTTATGTCTAGTCCCCCCCCCCCCGCCCATTTCCTACTCATTCACCTACCCTTGTATCTCTACCCACGGCTTCATTTTGGCGTTTTCTCAAATTGATTTCTAACGTGGCAACTGATAACAACAAAACAAGCGGCATTGTTTACAGCATCCATTAATAACATCAATAAATATAAAATGGGGACATAATGACAAAGAACAAGTACGAAAGAAATGCGTGATAAATCGAGAGCTTTCCAACGAATGGTGAACGATTTTTGTACGATTATAACTGGCGAAGATGAAGTTCCGTAGCAACGAATCGGTTGTAAGCGAAAATCAACGGTAGTGTGACGGGACAAGAAATGACACACAGACCAAAAAATTTGGGACGATGTAATAAAAGTTTCACTTTAAAAAAAAAAAAAAAAACTTTATACAATGAAATTTGATTAAACCGTTGGAAAGCTGAGATCTTGAGCAAATTCTCCCCAAGGAGCTTCAAAAATGCGAAGCTTGGTAGGTGACATGAGCACAGATTAAACGACATGAGCGCTCGAGCGGAGGTTTGAGGAAGTAGGCTCCCAGCTCCAGCTAGCCTCTCGTTCTTGAGAGGGTCTCCACTTCCAACAGGACTGGTAACGTGTTCAAAACAAAAAACCTTGGACCTTTGGGCCTCGCTAGGGGGCAAGCCCCCTGGACCCCCGGATGCAGGCTTTATTAACTAAATATTCAATAAATATTAAAATAATTCATTATCATTTCCAGAAGGAATTAGGGACTATTTAGAGGGGTTTTTAGTATAGGTCAGGGGATTTTGAGGAAAAAAGATTGGCAACCGTGGGCTGATTGATAACGACGATAGTTAGTATAGGACCTATCGGATAGGTTCGTCGTTGATAACCTGATCGAATCGAAACGCTTTAGTAGTCTTTGTTTTGTTTATTTTCAATTTTCATGTGAAAATTAGTTTCCCTTCGTATTCGCCCTACCGGACTAACGTTTTTGCCAAAAACGTTGCCAAAAACTTTTTGGGCAGTTAGGTTTCAGCTTAAACAAGTTCCATGCTAAAACCGCCGGGACAAAGTTGGAATTTGGAATTGACTGCGGAAATCTCGTGTGCCTGGACGACAGATTTGCCATTTTGGTTTGTTATTCTTGGATTAATGCACCTATGTAATCGCGACGGAGGTCGACGACTCCGATCGGCCTCAGAATTTGACATTATCCGTTTCAAGAGGTCTACATTCCAAAACCGAAATGTCCGTCCGCCGTCCGGGCCGTTTTGGGCAGTAGGAATTCTTTTAAAAATGTGAAATTTTGAGAAAATACTCGCTTCACCACCTAGTTGTGCCCGCAAGATTTTCAGCCCGATCGCCCAAACCCGTGGGGCACTGGGGCTACGGGAGGGGTTTTTTGAAGGCTTTTGGTTATGGGATCGAGTTAGGTGTCGTTTTTGAAGCATTTTTGGACATAAATTCCTTTTTGGGGGTCCCGGAACGATCCAATTTTACTGTGGGGATCTGTAGGGCTTTCATGGAGCTACAAATGAGATTTTTGAAAAACCCCAGGTCAAATATTTTCCGAATAAAAAAAATTTTTTTGAACAAAAAATTGTTTTTCCCTAAAATTTGTTTGTTGACACACAACTAATATTCGGACATGTAACCTATATCGAAGAATAATAAACCCTTGTGTTGCATTTACAGCGTTTTGAAGAACTGCCGTACGGCGTATACGGTGTATACGCGTATACAGAACGGCGTATACGCGTTTCTCCACACTCAACACCATGATGCAAACTGCAACTCCTCATTCCCCTCTTTAGAACGCCACCAAACCCACTCAAATCAGAGCACCCCTTGCCGAGCAGTAGCATTTCAAAAAACATCCATCATTTCTGACGGACCCTGTACATAACATCGATCAAACTCAACAAACCAGAGATTGTTAAGCTGTCAAACATAGCATTAGGAAAATCATTTTTACATAAGAAACGGAAATAGACAATATCACCAATTTATAAAGAAGTTGAAGTTGAAAAAAATTAATATTTACACTGACTGGTTTATGACGAGGTTTAGAACCGGTCGAAATTGTTGTATTGTTGCTAGAACTTAAAATGCTTCATAGTGGAATGACTAATAGCGAAAAGCACGGAATTTAAACGGTTTCATAAGTTTTTTCAGATCCTTAGTTTGTAAAAATAATCGTTTCTTGTATAGTTAAGTTTATAATATATATGATGAAGGCAGTGTTACCTGATAAGGTGGACGTGATGGGCAATAATTCAGTGACTGTGGTAGTTTTAATGTCTGGTTTTACTGTAGTTGAGGAGGTAACGTATTGTTCATCCCCGCTAACTCTTGTGACCACGTAAGTGTAAGTACGGAATCGTGTGGTGGTGACTTCTTTTGTGACTGTTTGATATTCAGTAATTATCGTGGGGGCCTGTGTCTCTTGTTCGGGTGTTTCAGAGGGAGAGATTTCGGACGGGAGTTGAGGTTCGGGTTGAGTAGTGTCGGGTAAGTCAGAAGTGGGATCTGAAATTGGGTTGGCCTCGGTGGAGATTGAAGTTGTTGGTGGCGAATACGGGGTTTGTTCGGTGGTCGACTCAGCATCAGCGTCAAAGCTGGCGGTGGCTTCAGGCATTTGGGGCACAGAACTGGTTGGTGACACTTCAGGTTTATCATACGGGAATAGTGTCACGTCACTGTTAGTCGCTGGTTTCGTCATCGATTCAACTGGTGTGTCATATGGGAATATTGTCACATCACTGCCAGTTGAAGTTTCTGATTCTGGAGTATCATAAGGGAATAAAGTGACATCGCTGCCAGCCACAGTGTCAGATTCTGGTTTGTCATACGGAAATATTGTAACATCACTGCTGTCGTTTTCAGATTCTGTATCATAAGGGAATATTGTGACATCACTAGAGGAAGATTCAGTCGTAAATTGAGCATCAGTAGTATCGTAAGGGAACAATGTCACATAGGATGGGTCCAACTCAAAGTTATCATCATCAGTGCCTTCTTTGTGAGAGTTGAAATCATCAATAGTCTTCTGGTCTTCTGCAATATCATCATAATAGTCGTCTTCTTCAGGGTTATGTGAGCTGTCTGGGAATTCAATTTGATGTTCATCCACTTCTTCGTGATCTTCTTGCCCATCTTGATCTCCATGGGTTAGCGGATCTTCCTCGACTTCGGATTGTTTTTCAGGCTTCAAGTTAGGTTTATGTGTAGTTTTTGGTTTCCAAGTAGTCAGAGGTGGGTTATCAAGTGACCCAGTCGGCTCAGTCACCTGGGCAGATTCCTCTTGGCCAGGATTGTCGTCCAAATCAGTCCTGACCGAATCACTATCCACAGCAGGGGTAAACTCTTCCATCAACTCTTTAAAGTCTTGATCTGACTCCAACTCCTTGGGCATTTTCGCGTGGTCATTTCCGCTCATGAATATTTCTGACACCATAACGCTTGAACCAGCACCTTGTCCTGGAATAGAATAGTGATAATTGTACAACGTTTGCATTTCATCCGGCGGCAGTACATTATCTGTCTGGATTGGCCTTTTTCGAGTTACTGTAATCCTTTTCTTGGACACTGGTTCATCAAAAGGTTCTTCTTCGGCTGCTAAAAGTCGCTTTCTCGTTTTCAACACTCGCCTTCTAGTAGTGGGTGTAATAGATTCTTCAATTGGTTCAGCTTCAGAAATGTCTTCTTGTGTTGGCCGTCGTTTGGTGATGACGATTCGTTTTCTTTTGGGTTCGTAATCTTCAACAGGTTTCCTCCTAGCAACCAACACTTTCTTTCTCTTCCTTTCATTTCCTTCTGTAGCAGCATCTACTGTTTCTTCATTACTGCTTGCTGCACCTTCGTAAAAATCCTTTTCTGGGTCTTTGGACTTTCTAACAGGAATCCTCACTCGAATGACTTTCCGAGCTGGTGACGTATCCCTTTTCACTCTCAAAAAAGGGTAGCTCCTTGAGGTGGCCTTCCGCTGATCCGGAGCAGAATCAGCGTGGCCTAACAATAAAAAATGACCGGTGCGGGATTCGGGGGTTTCCTCGGAGATCGCCTTGCTCACAATTTCAGGGTCAACTGACCTCGACATGTCTAAATATTTACTGACTTCATCGCTACCAAAGCTAACAGTTTCTACTTCACTGCTTTCTATATTGAACCCAAGTGAAACAGGCGAGATGAAGTTGCTTATTTCGTCAGAGAACGAGCTTCCCAATTCGGGGGTTTTTGATGCTTTGATTTGGAAATCTTCGAGATTTAAAGACGCCAAGTTTATCTCCCGTTTTTTCACATTACCAGAATTATCGTCGTTAATTGGCACAGTGGAAAGGAGAGTTGTAAACTCGCCAGGGTGTTTTCCTGAAACGTACAATGTGATCACACTCGATCCATCAGCTACTTTCTTTTCCTTTAGTTTGATTTTTGATTTTTTTCTTGAGGGTTTCTGTTCGACGTCCTGGTCGAGTTCAACAGACTCTCTCACTTTCCTGTCTTCGTCGCCTTCTTCATCTTTTTGCCTATTCAACCTCTCGATGGTATCATCGTCCAAAGGCCTGTCGTTGTACAAGTCGCCCAAAGGTGGAAGATTTTTCGTTAGGGGATTAGATGTTTGTTGATTCAGCAAAGCTGGGAGAAGCGCTGGGAGCAACAAAGTGTTCAGCGGATTGACCGCCGGTTGCAGAACAGCCGTTGGTGTAACGACGACAGTCTCCGTTAAGTACTCGGTGGCTGTGATGACTTGCACCGAACTGTCGACGATTGTCGTTGTTATCTCCTTGCCTCTGAAAGTCAGAGGGAGAATAGTTGAAGTGTGTGACGTCACTGTGGTTACATAAGTGGTCGTTTTGGTTTTGTATTCAGTCACAGGTGTAGCTGGCTGCCCTGGAACGGCTGTGGGCTGAAGGTTTCCAAGCAAGAGCTGAGAAAGTAAAATATTGGCCAGGGGATTATCCCCTAAGTTAGGCTGCACAGTGCTAACTTCAGGTCTAACTTCATAAACTGTGCTGGGTATGACGTGAGAAAACGATGTTTTCCTTCCTCGTAGCGTCGTTGGAGTAAACGTTACGCTGGTAGTTGGCGTTTCAATCACAAGAAATTTGGTCACTTCCATAATACCATTTGGTAGAGTGGATGTAACGTCGCTGTTCAAAACAATCGTTGACTTTCCATCTTTTCCAATAGTGCTGGTGTATTGGTAAGGATCTAACACTTCAAGGCTTGGTTTGGCTGTGATGACTGGTTTGTATTCAGTGTTTTTCCCATTTATAACAGGAATGGTAACCTCTGTTGGTATTCTGTGTGTTACAGTTATCGTCCCGTCGAATGGCTTGGGACTGTACGCGTCAAATTCGTTACTATCCCTATACCGTGATCGAGCAGTTGTTCTGCGAGATTGTGGTTGGCTGTTGTATCGGCGGCTTGTGCCGCGGCTGTAGGAATTCGGAGCTTCTGTTGTAATACGATGCCTAGTTGCTGGCCTGCTCAGCCTTTGCGCCTGAGTTGTTATCTCAGTTGAGCCTCTTCGTCTTGGTGAACTTGTAGGTCGACGGAAATTTGACCTCGCTGGACTGCTAGTTGTGGACGGAGACGTCCTCTCTCTCAATGTGAACGGATGTCTAGGCGTACTCGGCACAGGGGAAGGTCGCACCCTGGATTGGGTGGTCTGTGTATCACGTGAATAAGGCTGAACATCTCTCGAGTAAGTTTGTAAATCTCTTGAATAGGAATCTCTTGAGTGTGTTTGTGGTTCACGAGACGTATATTCCCTAACTTGTGCCGGCTGGCTCCGTGATCTACTGGTGTATCCACGAGAGGTTGGTCGACTGACCTCTTTCACTGGTTCTTGTACGTATTCCTCCTCGTAATCGTATGACACTCTTGCCGTTGGACGGCGGTACCTAGCAGAATATCCTCTCGTGCTATAATCAGCCTGCCTCTTTGCTCTAGGTCTCCTTGTAAAAGGTCTGATTTGAACAACACTGCCGAGAGCTTTTGAGGTTCTCCGACCTTTGGGTGCTTCAGTAGTCGTTGACGAGGTTTGTTCCGCTGTTTCTGATCCTTCATATTCATTATCTTCTATTTCCTCGCCATCTTCTCCTTCATCTTCTTCTTCTTCAACCTCTTCTTGTACCGGTTTCCTTGCTAACCCCCTTGGAGGGAACAAATTAGTTGCAGGTCTCGGCTTGTTCCTGTTGAAATTTACAGTTGGTCGAGATCTCGGTGTTGTTGTAATCGAAGGTCCTGACCTACTGTCTGGTCTTCTCAGCAATGATGGGTTTCTTTTTGGTGTAGTAGAAGGTTTTGGGGTTGTTGTAGTAGTAGAAGATTGAGACCTTTGAAGGATAGGGGGCCTTCTGAAACGTAAAAGAGGGTTGTTTGCTCGCCGTGCAGATTCAGTAGTTGTGGTAGCAGGGCTTGTTACCGCTTCTTCATCTTCCTCTTCACTAGCGGTATTGTGTTCCACTTCCTCAGTTACTGCAGCTCCTCCACTAATGTCGTTGTTGTTAATGTCATCTACTGCGACACTGGGAGCTCCAAATCGGTTAACTCCAGTTGGTCTAATTCTACTTCTCGATGAAGATGGAATTATGAGGTTTGGTCTTCCGGTTGATCTGTAGTTAAATCCTCCTCGTCTAGCTGAAGTTGACGCAGTGGCAGTAGGCTGTACCTTAGCAGAGGATCTTCCTCTGCCAAAAGATGGAGAGCCTCGCTCTGCAGAAGAGGATGGTCCACTGAAGGAACCAGCTGAACTAGACCTTGGCCTGGAGAACCGCCTCGAACTTGACGCCGTCGGTTTGATTTCAACCTGGTTGGACGAAACTTTACTTCTATTCGCCGCAAACCGATTTCGACTCGACCCAAATCCCGTCTTTGATGCCGGCGTGGCAGTGACTGTGGGTGTGAACGATGTTCGTGTAATAGTAGTGGCAGGGTCACCGGTTTTCTTCTTCGGTTGGAACGTCGGCCTCGGCCTGGAGGAAAATGGCCTGATCACCGGGGTAAAACTTTTCTTCTTGTTGAAGCCCAATCTGGACCTCCCGCTGTCATCATCATCATCCTTCTCTTCTTCCTCTTCACTTCCTTCAATCACAGTTGACGAGGGGCTTGTAACTGCAGCTGTCGGCGATATAACTGATCCTGGTGGAACAGTAGAAGATGGCGAAACACCTTCAGTGGGTGAAACTTCTGCTTTGAAGCTTGAAGTGCTTTCTATGATTTGTGCGTATCGTCCGTCAATAAGTGTACCGATTACTCTGCTCTCGTAAAATGTTGTTATTTGATCTTTGACGATGGATCCTTCAATCAACCTGACTAAGCCGGTAGTGTAAACTTTGGTTCCGACTACAGTAGTAGACTCAATACCAGGAAATTCAGTCTTCTTCGCCTCGTCTATGATTACGGACGATGTGCTCTCCAGTACTTGAGCGTAGAGCGCATCTATGTACGTACCAATAGCTTTGGTCGTAAATAGAGTGGTTGTCACTCCATTGGCATCAACGACCTTTCCTTCGTTTATGGAAACCACGCCAGTGGGTTGCACGTTGGCAACTGAAGAAGCCTGCGAAGGTTCGACGATTTCTGAAGAGCTTTCTAAAACCTGAGCGTAAAGCCCGTCGATGTAAGTGCCGTAGACGTCTGTATTCAGCAATGTTGTGATTCCTTCATTTACAACGGACGATCTTATTGTTGAAATAAGTCCCGTAGGTTGAAGACTGGTTGTCGCTGTTGCCTCTGCAGTTTCTGCTTTGGATGAAGAAATCGATTCTGTCACTTCTCCAACCACACTCGTAGGCGTTTCAACGTTGGTTTCAGTTTCCAAATGGCTGTTGATGACAGTTTCATTGCCTATGTAAGAAGTCGTAAAATAGGTGTACGTCGTGTAGTATGTTGTTGGTTCAACCTCAGCAGTCTCAGTTGGCGTGACCTCGGCTGCAGGTTCTGAAGATTCAATCGGAGTGGCGATGATTTCAGTGGGAATTGCTGATACTGTGTACGTGCTTTCTTTAGGCGTTACAGTTGGTGCAATGGATTCTATGCTGCTAGGGCTGACTGGTGATTCAGTCATTTCGATGTCGCTCGCTAATTCACTGCTGAGAGTGGGGGTGACAACATTGGACACCGTTTCTTCTCTGCTAGTTATCATTGTGTTTTTCCCTTTGAAAAGGGTAGTCCAGTAGGTGAATGTTGTAAAATAGGTTATTGGGAGAGTGGCTTCTTCTGGGCTTAGCTTGGGTTCAATTTCTGTCGGTTTGACTGTTTCAGTGACGACGTTTGTTACTGTTTCCAGCCTACTGATTATGTCACTGGTGGCTCCTTTGTAGACTGTGGTGAAATATGTAAATGTAGTATAGCTGGTTTGGAGGAGGATGGTTGGCGAAAATGATGGTTCGATTTCTTCGGTGTTGCTTTCAGAACTTATTTGGTCATTAGGATCAGACTCGTACTCTTCAAATGCCTTCCTTTTAGAGCTTCCACCAGAGCTACTGCTAGTTATATCCGTAACTAGAGTTTCGGTCAATCCCTCTTCTTCTGTCGTCGTAATGCCAATAGCTTGCATGTACTCCTTCTTCAATTCCTCTTCTCGCGCAGCTTCAACTTCCATTTCATCTTCATAATCAGCAGCAGCCTGAGTCGAGCTGATGCGATCTGTAGGTGACATAGTTGTGTCATATGAATATCCATCGTCTATGCTGGAATGTAAAGGATGGGGCATTATGAGGGCCTCTGATGATGGCAAGTCGTGCAATTTTGGCCTAGAAACTGTTCCATATGAAAGTTTTTTCATTTGACTAGAATTCTCGCCGCTCTCGGCACCAGTCAGATCTTTGGGAACAACACTATTATCATCTGCCGTGGCAGTTTTGAATATTTGACTCGTAGTTGAAGTTGGCTGAACTGTTTCCCTGACAACTTCAGTTTTACTTTCAATTATGGTTTCACCGTCCACGTATACCGTCGTATAGTAGGTGTATGTTTTCAAAAAAGTGTCTTCACTTGGAGGCCTTTCAATGGCAGCACTTGCCAATGAGTCAGATGCTGAACTCGATGGACTGAACAAGCCTGCAACAGCAGGATCTGTGGCTTCTGGAATCGAGGCAGTGTCCAGTCTTGACGTTACAACGTTAGTTTCTACAACTTCTCTGCTTTGTACGCTTGTTGTTGATTCTTGGAAGAATGTAGTGAGATATGTATAGGTTGTGTATAAAGTTCGAATGATGACTTCAACTTCCTCTTCTTTTTCGGGAGTTTTCATTGATTTTGGTTCTGGTTCTGAAGTTGTACTTTCAAGCGTTGTGGACTCTTTCGTTGTTTCTTGAGTCACTGCTGACAATGTAGTGTCAGGTAGTTGTGGAGTGGGTTGTTCTGTTATAGCTTCGGTAGTTGGTTCTGGAGAGGTTGCTGTTTGATAGTTCTGGGTAACATCTGATGGGACAATCTTCTCAGTTGTTGCTGTCTGTTGAACCTCCGGAATCACTGTGGCAACGTACCTTATTTCATCTGAAACCACTTCCCTCGTCCGAATTGAGGTGGTCGTTGTATCTCCAGACGGTACAAAGAATGTAGTCAGGTATGTGTACGTTTGGTGGACTGTTGCTGGAACTAGTTTGGTGATAAGCTTGACAGATGGTTTTTCAGTGTCAGCTTCAGTTGCCTCTTCACTTTCCGGAGGACTTTCGGATGATTCAGCCGGTTTGGCGGTTTGCACCACGTTGGTAATCACAGGAGTTGGCGCTATTGACGGTGGCATTGCAACACTGGATACCACCTGAGTCAATTGGGTGTATTCACCGTCCACAACCGTTCCAAACAAAAATGAAGTGAAATGTGTTGTCGTCTCGTCGTATGCTTCAACGGCTGAGATTGATTTGGCCAGTCCCAGTGGCTTATCACCAGGAATAAAAACTTTGGTTGTGGTGGTGGCAAAGGTTGGAATTACCTTTAAAGCATCTGTGGCTTGGACCTCCTCATGGGGAAGGAGAACTTCCGAACCTTCGGGTGTTGTCGGGTCTTCCATTTCGGTCGTTAGTTCAGTTGTGGGCTCATCTTTCTTCATTTCCTGCTCCTCAGTTTCTGAAGACGACAAGGCTGTTGACATTTCAGTAGTAGGATCTTCTGTAATTGGCAGACTCTCAGTACTAGCGGGTTTTTCGGGAGCATCAGTTTCAGTAGTGTCTTTCATTTCTTCGGTAGTGACATAAACTGGATTGTATGCCTTGCTTGCCCTATCTGCCTGAACTGTGGGTAGAGTTTTCTGCACAGGGGATATGCCACCAGTGAATGTTTTAGTTACCATTCCTGGAGAGTGTGATAAGAAAGTCTTTACAGTCGTTGCAATAGCATCTTCTGGCCTTAACGTCGCTGCACCAGCTATTGACGTCACTGGCCCACTATTTCCAACTGCTGTTTTTGGCATGAACACGATTACAGTATTGCCAACAGTTGTGGTAAAGTCAGCAAAGCCAACGTAGGTGATGGTGTCGTATTTTTGAAGGTCATTTTTTATTTGAACTCCACCTCTGAATAAGCCTTTACCAGAACGTAGCTTCTTATCACGGCGTTCTTCAACTAGTGGGTCTGAGTAACCACTAGGAGCAAACTCTGCTTTGATTGTGACTGTTGGGAGGTCAGCGTTAGGCTTAACTTTAGCTGGTTTGACTTCGCTGTTGCTGTTTTTCTTTACGGAGAACTCTTTTCTTACAGATACAACAGGTTTTGGAGACGTTGTCGGCTCAGAACTTTCTGTGATCTCGTTGAGTTGGGGTTGTCCCGTTATGGCTTCTACCAGCTCTGACTGCTGCGTCGGCTGAGCTTGAACAGATTCTACTGGACTAGGGTTCAAGATGGCTGGCAAGGTGGGGAAGACAAGGTAAGGGGTGGGATCTTTGGAGGGTTTGATATTGTCGTAAAACACCCGAGACCCTGTGCTAAGTAGTCGAGCGTACGTCCGCCCTACAGTCGTGCCCAAAATTTGAGTCGCGTATTCCGTCGTTGCACCACCGGTGACGAACGTCCGAGCCGTGGACGACAGCACTCCAACGGGAGGATCCTTTAACCTGGCTATCTCCTCCAAAGATAGAACTGTCACATCTAATAGGAAACGGAAGTAGTTAGTTACAGATAAATAATATGAAAATTTAGAGCGTGCTTACCTTACCGCACAGTTTGGAGGCAGAATACTTGAAAACATGAACTTGACGAGGACTAATGAATAACGCTCTATCGTAAGGTATGGTAAGCACGAAGAAAAGATGGAAAAGACATAAAGATAAAAGACGTATGTACATCACTGTCACATTAATGACATGCAAAGTGGATTGAATCTTATTTATACAAAAGGTAGAGAGTAGATTTGAATGAATATTTTACAATGATACGTAGTTTGAATGAAATGAATCATCGCGCAAATGTGCCACCAAGAGGAGGAGGATGACCAGTTTTATTGTCGGGTACTTCTAAAGTCGGACAAGTTTGAAATTTGTCTTGAAGAAATCAGCTGGGCGAGTAGTTAACGGGAAAAGTCTGAAAACACGAAAAATTTTGACTCGAAAAGTGTTCGAATGAAGGTGTAGGGGAATGATGCGGGGGAAGGGGGGGGGGGGAGTTGTCGGGTCTGAGGCCAGGTGGAAAGGTTGGGGGCTGGCTGGCTTCAGCCAGCAGGGGGTGGCCTCCTAGTCTACTGTATTAGAGTTGCAACTGAAGAGAAGGAGGACCTAGGCGTCACAATTTTATGCCAAGGTATACTTCTGGAAGTCAGACAAATTTGAAATAAGCCTCACAAAATTCAGCATGGCGAGTAGTTACGAGAAAAGACTGAAAACACTGGCTCAATGTGGCCAAAATGAACCAAAAAGTGTTAAAAAATAGGAACAAGGCGAGTTTTGTGGGAGGGGTCCTCAGAGTGTGCAGGGAAGGCGAATCCTCATGAATAGAGAGCGGATTTTTAGGTACAAAATTACACTGTTTTAGGTTTTGCATGAACATAAATTAGGTTTTTTTTTTCTTTTTTCAAAATGTCAAATTAGGTTTATTAGGTGCAGAATTATTGAGTAGAGGAAAAAGTGTAACACTCGAAATTTTCGGAAATATCTCAGTTATTGCTCTCATCTAATTATGCATTTTTCGCCAAAAGCTACTATAAGTATACGTTTTTGAAGAGCCATAAATGTGTGATGAATTAAGCCAAACCACAGCTCTGTAGATCAATTAGTCTCTGAATTACGGTACTTTGAAAGTCGGCCATTTTCTTCAAAAAGTGACAACTTGAGTTACTCCTTTTAATTTATTACGGTACCTACCTTATGTGGGGGTTCGGGGGACCGATTGTGGTGTTTAACAGGTAGGAAGCGGATTTTTAGGTAAAAACGCTGCAAATATCACGCAAGGGTTTATTATTCTTTGATATACCTATATATAGGTTACTTGACAAGTAATACTTGTACGAAATTAAATCTCTTGTCAACAAAAAAAGTTCTGATTTTTTTTTTTTTTTTTTTTTTTTTCAACGAAATTTTTTTTCAACTTTTTTACACGGAAAATATTTGACCTCCTGGGATCCTTCAAAAATCCCGTTTGTAGCCCCATGAAAGATCTATAGACACCCACTATGAAATCCGATCGTCCAGGGACCCCCTAAAATGAACTCTACGTCCAAAAATACTTCGAAAACGACACCTAACTCGACCCCATAGACGAAAACCTTTTAAAAAAAGCTGCAAATTTTACACTAGGATTTATTATTCTTTGATCTAGGTTACTTCTGGAGAAATTTAATTCTGTTTCAATGAGAAACATTTTAGAAACAATTTTTTTTGATTTTTTTTTTTTTTTCAATTTTTTTTTTTTTGTTTTTACTTGAAAATTTTTGATCTCCTGGGATCTTTCAAAAGTCCCATTTGTAGCCCCATAAAAGCCCTATAGATCTCAACAGTGAAATCGGATCGTTCCAGGACCCCCAAAAAAGGATTCTACGTCCAAAACTACTTCGAAAACGACACCTAACTCGATCCCATAGCCAAACGCCTTCAGAAAAAACCCTCCCGTAGCCCCATTTTAGCCCCATAGCGCCCCACGGTTTTGGGCAATCGGGCTGTAAACCTTGCGGGCACAACTAGATGGTAAACCGAGTATTTTGTCAAAATTTAGGATTAAAAAAAAAAATTCCTACTGCCCAAAACGACTCAGGCGGCGCACGTACATTTCGTTTTTGGAATCTAGACCTCTTGATACAAATTTGTATTATTATTTAAATTTTTGTGTTATTTAATAATGTCAAATTTTGAAGCCGATTAGAATTTTCGACCCCTGTCGCGATTACATAGGTGTATTATTCTAAGAATAATAAACCATATGGTACATTATGTAATGTAGTAGTATAATATACGTAGTACCTATAATAATAGTATAGGTACTATTCTACATTATGTAATGTAGTAGTATAATATACGTAGTACCTATAATAATAGTATAGGTACTGTGCATATAGTCCGCCAACAGGGGCGCCCCTGCTCGCTAAAGCCTGCCAACCCCTGGCCTCTGACCACTTCTACTCGCTTTATCATAGGACTGACTTGCTCTCCGGAATTTCCCGAAACGGTGAAACTCCAAAGCGTCCTTGTTATTTTCTTCGGCGGGTTTTTCGCTTAAAATAGGAGGGAACATCCCGGTCGAAGGGAAATGACCGGTAAAGTCGGTCCCGATGAATGGAAGGCGTCCGCGAAGCGTGTAATTCGATTGAATCACCTCCCGCGCCGTTTTCAGGGCGACCAGGTTTTTAACGGTCTGGTACCAACCCCTCACCACTCATCGATGGGCACCTCCGGAGTTTTCCGAGTCGGAATCGACTCTTTTTTTTTCTTGTTTCGTTCGAACGAAAGTTGCTTTTTTTTCGCAGTCTTTTGTACGCCGACCACTTATAACTGGACTGGGCCGAAAATAGGCAATAGAACTCTTGAATACAAAAAGTGGGGGAAGGTAACCGTAGTGTGATTTCATACCGATTGACCAGAAAGTTGGCATCATGATGAATTTATTATGTTGATGCACCTCTTTTGGCACAATTAATATGACAACAAGGATCCTCAACCCCCAGCTCGAGATAGATTTCCTCTGGTGGCACATTATGCGTTTTGAGCTCCTCCAAGAACATCATGAAGTGGGTACAGAGGTAAATCGACGTGAAGGTGATAGGACAAAAAAAAAATCTGCAATCATACCACCATTTTCTCTCTTGACTCGTTCCTTCAAATCGTCTTCCTGCAGCGGATCCTCAGCAAGACCTGGAAAAAATATATCTGTTAATAGCCGGCAAAATGAAAGATACAATCAAACGTTGAAATCCTAATGAGAGCAGCCTCATGGAACACATTGTCAGACCCCGTGTCTAATCAAACCTCGGCGAAACACACGAATCCCCGAGATTGTATTTAAATCAGGCCGACTTGGTTATGTGAGAAGAGTCGGCCTAAAACCCATTAGCATCTCCTGAACCACCGTAATCTGTGATCTGTAATTTGTAGTCTCCCGGTCTATGAGATAATTACGTAACTCATTCTGTAGTGTCTTCGGGAGAGTTACAAATATGGTTCAATAGGTAGGCTTTTTCTTCCGGTGAGATGTGGGGTTCTGCTTAGAGGTTAATTCAATTTTGAATGCGGAACCTACAAAGGCTATGGAGTTTCTATTGTGTAAAAAAAAAAGATACGGATCAATAGGTACAGCGCGGGGTTCTTCAACTTGAAACCTAAATGATTAGTTGACTCGAAGAGATCCACAATTGAGGAGTTTACTTTCCTCATCTCTGTATACAGGTGCATCCCCCCCCCCCCCCCCCCCGACCATTTCTATCCCATATTAAAAGCGAACTGAAAATTGAGTTCGTCCCCTGACTGATCCCGGGCCGTTTTGGGCAGTAGGATTTTTTTTTAAATCTGAAATTTTGACAAAATACTCGGTTTACCATCTAGTTGTGCCCGCAAGGTTTTACGCCCAATCGCCCAAACCCGTGGGGTGCTATGAGGCTAAAATGGGGCTACGGGAGGGTTTTTTGAAGGCTTTTGGCTATGGGATCGAGTTAGGTGTCCCTTTCGAAGTATCTTTGGACGTAGAATCCAATTTTTGGAGTCCCGGAACGATCCGATTTCACTGTTGCGATCTGTAGGGCTTTCATGGGGCTACAAATGGGATTTTTGAAGGATCCCAGGAGGTCAAATATTTTTCAAGTAAAAAACGAAAAAATTTTTGAAAAAGAAAAACCAAAAAAAAAACTAAACTTTTTTTCATTTACAATTAAATTTCTGCACAAGTAAAGTATATCGAAGAATAATAAACCCTTGAGTCAAATTTGCATTTTTAATTTTTTTTTATTATTTTTTTTTTCAGGAAACGCGAGGAAGAGGCGGACGACCCGGGCTATGGTGCCTACGCCGCCATCCTTCGTGAATTTTTTTTCAACCGCTTCCCGCGAGTCGTCACCTGCCTATCCGAGCGAGACGTCTCCCACCGCCCAAGTCGAGAAGCACCGCCTGGCAAGTTGAAGCTGCCGCCCTGTGGTCCCTCGACGTCGGCGCCACTACCGTCATTTTAATTCCCGGCCGACCTCTGTATGTAACGTATTTCTATTTCGTATTATATGTCTTCATAATCAAGCGTCTCTTTTATTAGCTCATTTTTTTTCGATCCGGAAGATATTTGATAAACATTCCTACACTAATCTTTACAAAAAGAGTGCATTTTTACCCCCTCCCCCCATTGCGTACTCCCCTTAAAACAAAGACAATGTTATGATATTTTTCGGTTGGACGCCGTTTTTTCTTCAAAACGGCACCGATCCCATTTCTCACCAAAATCGCACTTATGCAGATTTAAAATGTTAAAATTATTTCGAAAAATATTTGTAAATTCATAATATTTTCATCACTCGATTCAAGACCTAAGCAGTTCAGTAATTTAGGAAAACCATTACATTTTATTAGGTTCACTAAACTTTTCTTTTTTTTTCCTTTTTTTTCAGTTGCTCAACAAGTGAAAATGGACAGATGCCCTTTTGAAAGTAGGTAAACTCGGCAATTGTTTGCCCAACGCAAAATACAACAGTTACCTACTGTAAAGCCAACTATACCAAATTCGGTGAGGTAAGACTGGGCGAGGCCGTCGAGGGGCATAACCCAGTACAGGAAGAGATGAGGCGGAGAAAAAAATCGGCCGCGACCGCAATGAGGCGGTCAGCAGCTGTAGACAAGGTAGGTAGGTCTGTAGGCAGGTCCTGTCAGGTGAGAAATAGGTTGCTGGGTATGTCACGGGGCGTGACCGGCACTTCGCCGGCCGTACAACCCATTGAATGAATTGCGACCTCCATTTCCTAGATGACTCAAGGTCGGTTTTATTCTTCTAGGAGACATAAACGGGCGAATCGCAATCAAGTTATAAACAATTGATGCAAAACTGGATCGTTCCACTTCAACGCAATGTCCAAAAATCACGAAGAACTTCCTACATCTGTGATACTGATTAGATTGAAATTATTCCTTCTGCCTTTCAAAACTCTTATAACCTGTACTAACAGAGGAAATTCAGTATGAGCGAGGAAATGAGGACTGAAGTTGGAAACAAACGAGTTTTACAACAAAATCATGAAACCCATGGGTTAGCTGCACACGGTTTTGGAATGAACAAGTTTTGCTCCACACTGTAATGATATGCGCTCTGCAGATGCGGTGACTGGTGGTGTGACTGGTCTGGACTCTGGTATCTTGTCTGGTTTGGTCTTGACTGGCCTGGTCTCTGGTCACTTGACCGGCGTCTGACTAGTCTGGTATGTGGTTCAGACTGGTTTCTTCACTGGCGTCTGACTGGTCTGGTATGTGGTCTCTTGACTGGCAGTTGACTTGTCTGGTATCTGGTCTCAGACTGGTTTCTTCACTGGCGTCTGACTGGTCTGGTGGTCTCTGGTCTGTGATTTGGTCTGGTCTCCAGTCTCTGATTTAGTTTGGTCTCAGGTCTCAAACTGGTTTCTTGCTTAGCGTCTGACTGCTTTGGTAACCGGTCTCTTAACAGGTGTCTGACTGATCTGGTATGTGGTCTCAGGCTGGTCTCTTGACTGGCAGTTGAATTGTCCGATCTCTGGTCTCAGACTGGTTTCTTCACTGGCGTCTGACTGATCTGGTATGGGGTCTCAGGCTGGTCTCTTGACCGGCGTCTGACTGGTCTAGTATGTGGTCTCTTGACTGGCAGTTGACTTGTCTGGTATCTGGTCTCAGACTGGTTTCTTCACTGGCATCTGACTGATCTGGTATGTGGTCACTTGACTGGCAGTTGACTTGTCCGGTATCTGGTCTCAGACTGGTTTCTTCACTGGCATCTGACTGATCTGGTATGTGATCTCAGGCTGGTCTCTTGACTCGCGTCTGACTGGTCTGGTCTCTAGTCTGGGGTCGGACTGGTCTGGTCCCTGGAACGAACCTGTGGTCCTTTATCGATAGGATAGATTCTATAGATAGCCCACATCTATCGGTAGTTTTGAGGCCCTTTATCCATAGGAACGAGCAAGTTTTGCTTGACCGTAACGTCATGTTTGGAAAGAGCGAGTATAACATAATATTATTTAGTAACCACTGCTGTGTAATTTTTTTGAAAAATAGAATAACTGCACAAATAAAGTAAAAATAATTAGAAGAGTGGAAAGGGTTATCTCACACAGTCCTACACCTTCACTACGGCGTGTTCACATGGACAGGCCCGCAATCAAATCAATTCTCATTATCGCCTATCGCATCACCGTGGGAAGAGTAACAAATATTATACAACAAGCCTGTTACGCGGGTAGTACGCTGTAGGTCGGCAAGGCTCTGAAACGGCGAGGTCGAGAGGGCAGCGAAGGATGAGATGAGTGCCCATCCACACATGCACATACACACACAACACCCGCTTACCCATCCATCGTATTAGAACGACGAGGAAATTCTTTCACAGTGTTGCGTGCACGCAAAAAATCCTTCCGTGTCGTATAAACGGCGCCAATTTTTTTTGGGATGGAGGAGAAATCGTCTGTGTTCGATGAGAATAATTGAATTTTAAAGGCGAGGTGTTCCTAGTGCATTACAGGGATTGGCGAAGTTTTACTGACACTATGGGGCATGAGATCAGGGCGTTGAAGGCCAATTTTGGTTTATTATTCTTGGAATAATGCACCTATCTAATCGCGACGGAGGTCGAAAATTCAGATCGGCCTCAAAATTTGACATTAGGTACCTATACGTTTCAAGATGTCTAGATTCCAGAAACTAAATGTCCGTCCGAGCCGTTTTGGGCAGTAGGAATTTTTTTAAAAATCTGAAATTTTGCCAAAATACTCGGTTTACCATCTAGTTGTGCCCGCAAGGTTTTCAGCCCGATCACTCTAACCTGTGGAGCGCTATGTGGATACGGGAGGGGTTTTGCAGGTTTTTGGGTATGATATCGTGTGGGGTGGCGTTTTCGAAGTATTTTAGGAGGTAGGTAGTATCCATTTTTGGGGGTCCTAGAACGATCCAATTTCACCGTAGGGAAATAGGGCTTTCATGGGGCTACAAATTGAATTTTTGAAGGATCCCAGGAGGTCAAAATTTAATAAGTTAATGTTTTCCGAGTCATTTGGGACGCTAAATCCCTTTTTGACGCAGAACGTGTTTTTACGGAGGTTATTTGGTTGGGAGTGCGTAAGGTAGGTAAGAGATTCAACAGAAATGTCCCACCCGCCTGGCACCGACCCAACACCCTGTTCCCCCTCCCACCACCCACAGAGAACCTCCTCATAACCCCCCCCCCCCCCCCCCCCCCCGAGTCGATCCCCTCCTCCCTTCAACCCCCTCCCCCCGTCATGACACGTCACCCCGCCAACATAAGATTAATATTATTATGTTGGTTGTCATAATATGACAACCATAATATTATTATGACTGGCCGACGAATTTGATCGGCCTCAACACTAATTTTTGTCATTAATTACATTTGTAGATTTCAAAAATATGTTTTGTGATAAAATCTTCGGTTCTCCATCTATAGGTCGACAACTTAAGGAATGACACCGTGCAGCGAACCTGGCGGCGTCCCGAGAGTGAAATCTGTCCCCTTCCGAGGCACACCGCCGGGGGCTCACGTCCCGCATTTTTCAAAAAATTGGCCTCCTGACCAGGCCGATGGGCTTCTCGAACCCTTTCTCTTTTCATTGTCATTATAGCGCTTCGAAGCGATAATCCTATAATAATACTGTACATCTATCAATTTCGTGAGGTGATAATTCTTTCTCAGAAGCCCCATTTTTCTTCCACACACTTAAATAGGTACCTGCCTATTAAAACCAGGCAATACAATTTTTCTTCTTTTGTTAATACATAATCTGTTTTTTGTTTTTAAATTGAATCTTCATGAAGGTACATAGGATGACTTTTGACCCCTCCTTGTGTACGGTCTGAAATACTCATAATTAGGCACACTCGCCAAGCGGTCAGAGCTCCTGAGGCCTGAGTTTTCGAATTACGCGCGCACCTTCCGAGCTTAAAGGGGTTACCTGGAAAGGGAAGGCAGTCTTCCCCTCCGAAGGAGGCTCGGTGACCCCTAGTTATTCTCTAAGTTGTCGACCTATAGTTGTGTCCGAAGGCCCGCTGACCCTGAATCGCCTTTTCAAATTATGCGTTTCTGGGTCTGCTGACCCAGGTGCTGCAATTTAACGCAATCCCATAGCTAAAACGCTGCAAATTTTACACAAGGGTTTATTATTCTTTGATATAGGTTACTTGTACAGAAATTTAATTCTGTCAATGAAAAAAAATTAAAAATGAGTTTGGTTAGGGAGAGAGAACGACTCCTCTGCTGAATACTAAATTGTTTATTCTGGTAAACAATTATAGCGTGGGGACCGGTTTCGAGCAACTAAGCTCATCTACAGCCCAGAGTGACTTGAGGTGGTTGAACGTACAATTAGTTCTGAACCATTATGATTCTGAATGACCATTCTGAAAAATTAAAAATTTTTTTTTGATTTTTATATTTCAAAAAAAAAATTTTTTAGAGGGATTTTTTTTCAAAAATGTTTTTTTTTTCAAAAATTATGTATTTTTTACTCGAAAAACATTTAACCTCCTGGGATTCTTCTAAAATCCCATTTTTAGCCCCATGAAAGCCCTATAGATCGCGACAGCGAAATCGGATCGTTCCGGGACCCCCAAAAATGGATTCTACGCCCAAAAATACTTCGAAAACGACACCTAACTCGATCCCATACCCCAAAGCCTTCAAAAAACGCTGCAAATTTTACACAAGGGTTTATTATTCTGTGATATAGGTTACTTGTACAGACATTTAATTCTGTCAATAAAAAAAATTTTTAAATTTTTTTTTTGGATTTTTGTTTCAAAAAAATTTTTTGGGGGGATTTTTTTTTTCAAAAATGTGTTTTTTCAAAAATTCTTTAATTTTTACTCGAAAAATATTTAACTTCTTGGGATCCTTCAAAAATCCCATTTTTAGCCCCATGAAAGCCCTATAGAACGCCACAGTGAAATCGGATCGTTCCGGGACCCCCAAAAATGGATTCTACGTCCAAAAATACTTCGAAAACGACACCTAACTCGATCCCATAGCTAAAAGCCTTCAAAACACCCCTCCTGTAGCCCCATTTTAGCCCCATAGCGCCCCACGGGTTTGGGCGATCGGACTGAAAACCTTGCGGGCACAACTAGATGGTAAACCAAGTATTTTGCCAAAATTTCAGATTTTAAAAAAAATTCCTACTGCCCAAAACGGCCTGGACGGCGGACGGCGGACGGACATTTCGGATTTAGAATGTAGACCTCTTGAAACGGATAATGTCAAATTTTGAGGCCGATCGGAGTCGTCGACCCCCGTCGCGAAAACAGGTGTATTATTCCAAGAATAATAAACCAAAATCTTCAAAAACGCTTCCGTAGCCCCTATTTAGCCCCACAGAGCCCCGCTGGTTTGTGCGATCGGACTGAAAATTTTGCGGGCACAACGCTCCTGGTGCTGGAGAGGAAAGGTATTAAACCCTTAAAACAACCAGAAAGGTTAGTTGTGTTTCTGGTTAATGTAAGTAGGTATGGCTGAGTGACTGATTACTTTTAGGTACCTACCTATTCCACCTGCCTTCCACGGACTCAACGAAAAACACATTCTGTGTTCCATTGGTTTGATCCTTGAACATAACAGAAATAATCCGGGCGTCTGGGGGTGTCCCCAAGTACCACAGTAAAAATATAGTTGACCATACCTACGTTGTCACAAGCGGCAATACACAGGCGGTAATTTTGTGAGGTCCCACACCTCTACAAACTTGTGCAGAAAAATTTTTATTTTTTCAAACATTTTTCTTAATGGCACAGAATTAATTTTTGTAAAATTAACTTAGGAACCTATATTGTTATATAACAAAGAATATAACCTATGCAACCAAGAATAATAAACCCTAGTGTAAAATTTGCAGCTTTTTTTTTTTTTTTTGTTAATCCGCGTTATCAGCGTGCATAATCCGTCCATAAGATAATTTTACTTTTTTTCTTCGGGGCGAAGGCGAACGAAACGAGGACGAACTTGAAACCTGTTAGCCGACTGGGAACCCTTGGGAGTTCTCACCCTACATAGTGAGTTGTGTACCTTACCATCGGCAGCCTTACCAACCCACCTTACCGGCCATCTTGCCCTACTTGGTAACGCTTGTGCGGTGCAATGCAAACTCCCGGAGGGGATTCAAATGACGAAATCGATCCCGTACAATCGGATGCTGTAACAGGACTGAACATGTTCGTGGTGCTCACCTCTCAGTAGACCAGAATAGCGCGAACTAGATGTAGGGGTCGTTTTTGCGACAAGTTCCCAGTGTTCATTCTGCCTTGAGCAGCTCGTAGTGCTCTTCGCTCAAGACACTCGTGGGACCTCGAAAAACCCAAAATTACTGCCACCTTATTTGACCTCCGGGGATTCTTAAAAAATTCCCATTTGTAGCCGCATGAAAGCCCCATAGAACCCCAAGGTGAACTCGGATCGTTCTGGGACCCCCAAAAATGGATTCTACGTCTAAAAATACTTCGAAAACGATACCTAACTCGATCCCATAGCCGAAATCCTTCAAAAAACCCTCCCGTAGCCCCATTTTAGCCCCATAGCGCCCCACGGGTTTGGTCGATCGGGCTGAAATCCTTGCGGGCACAACTAGATGAGAAACCGAGTATTTTGTCGAAATTTCAGATTTTTGAGAAAATTCCTACTGCGGATGGACATTTCGTTTTTGAAATCTACGTGTCATGAAAAGGATATATCCTTATAATGTCAAATTTTGAGGCCGATCAAAATTTTCGACCTAGGAGAAGCAGGGAAAAGTTTTGACGGGCAAAACCCTCGATTTTTTCTGAGAATTTCCTGTTTTTCCACCTTTAACTCGGAAATTAAGCATCGCCAAAAAAAGTTACTAAAACAAAGTTGAAGAGCATGAAATTTTGCGTCGAATGACCTCCTTACGCATTAGAATCGGTTCAGCCGTTTAGCCACCATCAACCGTCAAAATCAATTTAGACTAAAAAATTATTTATAATCTATTTTCCAGCCAAGTTGGAAAAAATTGCCCATTTTGACGGTTGATAGTGGCTAAACGGTTGAACCGATTCTAATGCGTAAGGAGGTCATTCGACGCAGAATTTGACGCTTTTCAACTTTGTATTCGTAAAGTTTTCTCTGCGATGCTTAGCTTGAGAGGTATAGGCGAAAAACTGAAAAAATGTCCGACAAAATTGAGGTTTTTTGGTCGCCAAAAGTTCTCCTAACAATGTTAAATTACAACAATTAAAAAAAAAAAAAAAACTTCTACACCATTCCTTGCACGATTCAAACCCTCTGGCGACTGGGGTTATCCCGTTCTTCTCCTGTAGCGCTCATGAAGTAGGTGCAATATACAAGTGCAGTGCCTATAAGTGTACGTGCAATATACAAGTGCAGTTTACTCCTCAAATGGAAAAGAAAATGTAAAGTCTGAACTTATCGGGCCTTGTGGGTATCAGTTTAACCTCGAGACAATCGCAGGACTCGGAAATTGGGTCTGGTCTCCCGAGGTCCTCCGGCACACTCGCATTGTCGCATATTCATACGCGCAACGACACACCTGTTTTTACAACCGATCATTATAACCGATCAATAAGGCGATTCGAACCAATCAACTCCATGAAGTTTCGTAGGGATCGCTAATTCATGGCCGTGTTAATTCAAGTAACAAGTGGGCCTGGATGTAAGGTCGTTCGAACTCTGCACGTAGCTTTTAAGTGTTGGAGCAATGAGAGGAAAGTAAACTTAAGAATTCAGTTCACCGAAACAACGTTGTCAGACGCGTTCGGCCTGAAAGGGGGACAAAGAGGGACTCTGCAAAATAGGGACGTTGAGGAGCAAACGAATTTTATAGAACATTTGTGGTAGGTATTCATCAAACGAGACTAGCGTCAAGTGATGTCAAGCTAAGAGAGACGCGGCGCCTATAATAATATTATAACTGTATATTATACAGTTAAGAAGATCGGGCCAACTTCCGCCCTCCCGAGACCCGCCGATCCGAATTTTTTTTTTTTTTTTTTTTTCTCCGATATTCTGTGATCGGCGAGTGCCCTGAGCAGAAATAAACCAAATTTCAGTGACCCAATACCCAAGAAATCTGCACAGAAAACAAAGCGTAGCCTGTTTCAGGACACAAACCGGACGTGACTTCCTAGCGAAGCATCTTTGCAGAAGAGGCATTTACGACTCTCCACTCTGCGATCTTTGCCAGCTAGCTGATATGACGGCTTCACACCTTGACGCTCGTCCCTCATTACAGGAAATAAGAGACACCCCCTGGAAGAGAAAATCGGATCTATACTTGGCTGACCTGCAGTACCGAGCCAATAGATTGGGTCTGGGGCCAGTTATGGCCCATTACAATCTCTTCTAGTCCTTCTACGCCTGATTCGTATTGTGCTCTTTCTTTGAAGGCTTGGCTCTTGTACTTATCTTGCCATTTGTGCTGGGGGTAGTGCGGCCTTATGACTGGTGGTTCTCGGTCTTCTCAGACACTCCCCCAGGAGGCACAGCAGGCCCTCCCGTCCCCTCCGGCGTTAGCCACATCATTCTGATGTGCCCAGGATGGCCCACGTGGAGGTGCCGGGTTTTGGAGGGATACTTTATGTTTCGCGATTTCGTCGCTGGGACAGTACATTCCCAGTACAGTGTTCATACTGTCTTGAGCAGCTCGCAGTGCTCTTCGCTCAAGACACTCGACAAATCCCATTTGTAGCCCCATGAAAGCCCTACAGATCCTCTCAGTGAAATCGTATCGTTCCGGGATGCCCTAAAATAGATTCTACGTCCAAAAATACTTCGAAAACGACACTTAACTCGATCCCATAGCCAAAAGCCTTAAAAAACCGTAGCCCCATTTTAGCCCCATATCGCCCCACGGGTTTGGGCGATCGGGCTGCGGGCACAACTTGATGATTAACCGAGTATTTTGTCAAACTTTCAGATTTCCTGCTGCCCAAAACGGCCCGGACGAGGGACGGCGTACGGGAGACGGCGTACGGACGTTTCGGTTTTGGAATCTAGACCTCTTGAAACGGATAATGTCAAATTTTGAGGCAGGGGTTGAAATTGACTGATTTTTATTTTTGGGAATCGCTCAAAATCAAAATTTGAGTTTTATTTTTCACTCAGAAAATAATGATTATTTTTTGAGTTTTATTTTTCTGCTCAGAAAATAATGATTATTTTTTGAGCGATATTTTTTCACTCAAAAATAAAACTCAAAACGCTCTAGCTCCTTGGCTATTGCACCTACAGTTCTGCGGTTGGTCTCGTTCGATTCAGCGTTCAAAATACTATAAGGAACCACCTTGATCACTTCAAAAACATTATTATGGTGGCTTTGCTCTCTCCAAATGTGCAAAATGTGGGTTGAATTCGACTATTTTGATAAAAAATAAAACTCAAAACGCTCTAGGTCCTAGGCTAAGGCACCTACAGATCTGCGGTTGATCTCATTCGATTCAGCGTTCAAAATAGTATAAGAAACCACCTTGAGCACTTAAAAAAAAAAAAAAAAAAAAAATTATTGGAGGCTTTGCTCTCTCCAAATATGCAAAATATGGGTTGAATTCGAGGGTTTTTATGAAAAATGAAAACTCTGCAAATTTTACACAAGGGTTTATTATTCTTTGATATAGGTTACATGTGCGAAAATTAATTCTGTGTCAATAGAAGATATTTTTGGAAAAAATGTGGGACCTCGAAAAATGGATTATGCGTCCAAAATTACTCGGAAAATATTTGACCTCCTGGGATCCTTCAAAAATCCGTCGCGTAGCTCCATCTTTAGCCCCACAGCGCCCCGCGGTTGCGGCGATTGGACTGAAACCCTTGCGGGCACAACAAGATGGTAAACCAAGTATTTTGTCAAAATCTCAGATTTAAAAAAAAAAATCCTACTGCCCAAAACGGCTCGGACGGCGGACGGACATTTCGGTTTTTGAATGTAGACCTCTTGAAACGGATAATGTTGAGCCCAATCGGAGTCGTCGAACTCCGTCGCGATTACATGGGTGTATTATTCCAGGAATAAGAAACCAAAACTATAACAACTAAACCCACTAAACCATTAGTAAAAGTGGTGACTCACCATTTTAAGAGCCACCATGTAAAGGGCACGTTACAAAAATTAGTCTTGGAAAAATCATTGTAGTGTTTTGAACGCTGAATCGAACGGGACAAACGGCAGATTTGTAGGTGCAATAGCCGAGGAGCTAGAGCGTTTTGAGTTTTATTTTTATAAAAATAGTCGAATTCAACCCATATTTTGCACATTTGGAGAGAGCAAAGCCACCATAATAATGTTTTTGAAGTGATCAAGGTGGTTTCTTATAGTATTTTGAACGCTGAATCGAATGAGACCAACCGCAGAACTGTAGGTGCAATAGCCAAGGAGCTAGAGCGTTTTGAGTTTTATTTTTTATCAAAATCGACGAATTCAACCCATATTTTTCACATTTGGAGAGAGCAAAGCCACCATAATAATGTTTTTGAAGTGATCAAGGTGGTTTCTTATAGTATTTTGAACGCTGAATCGAATGAGACCAACCGCAGATCTGTAGGTGCCTTAGCCTAGGAGCTAGAGCGTTTTGAGTTTTATTTTTTATAGAAATCCTCGGATTCGACATATATTTCGCATATTTGGAGAGAGCAAAGCCACCATAATATTGTTTTTGAGGTGATAAAGGTGGTTTCATATAGTATTTTGAACGCTGAATCGAACGAGACCAACCGCAGATCTGTAGGTTCAATAGCCTAGGAGCTAGAGCGTTTTGAGTTTTATTTTTGAGCGAAAAAATATCGCTCAAAAAATAATCATTATTTTCTGAGCAGAAAAATAAAACTCAAAAAATAATCATTATTTTCTGAGTGAAAAATAAAACTCAAATTTTGATTTTGAGCGATTCCCAAAAATAAAAATCACTCAATTTCAACCCCTGTTTTAAGGCCGATCGGAGTGGTCGACCTCCGCCGCGATTACAAGAATAATAAACCAAAAGTTATAACTTGACAAGGAATTTCTGTTATTATTATTCCAGTTCAGATTTATTATTCAGCGCTCTGGTAGCACTCTGCCCAACTACTCGATGCCCAGCAAGACGTGACGTCACGTGCCCTCTGCTTTCAGTTCAAAATCTTCAACATTTCTAAAGCAGTTCTGCACGTAATTGTGCGGATTTTAACTAAAAATTTGTGTACGGGGGTTTTAATGGGTGCTGAATCCGAATATGTTGTCATTTAATGATGAATTCCGACCTTCCCCAAGAGCCCATTCTGGTGTACGTCCATTCCTTATTATGATGGCCTGGTAGACATTGGACATAATATGTCCAAGATATTATCTGGTCTCTCGTGCTCCTTGCGTTGCGTTTTGAAGTGTTAAGAATGTTTTACGTGGGAAAACGCCGCGGATGCAGGCTGTTAGTGGATTTGAACTCGTTACACGAGCAAATGTAAAGATAAAAGTCTTACGGGGCCCCGGACATAGTCGGGCTGTTACTTTAGTTGAGAGCTCAGGAACAATGGAACAACAACAGCACAACAATAGCTCCCATCCCGGTCATTTCGCTTTGGCGTCCGAGATGAAGACGCCGCTCTAATTGCGCCCCGTTACAACGAGGCTCGTGGAGGACGTCAGGAGTGGGGGGTGTTAGTTATGCAACGGAAGAGAGAAAAAGAATCTCACACGTTTCGATATCAGACGAAAATCCTGAAAAAACAAGCGACTCTTCTTTGTCTGGTTTTTCGAATGATTTTCTCAGGTGTGCAACTGTGTAATGGCGTGTAATGAACTTCTTGGGACGGGCTGGGGCTGATGAACACGAAGGGGAATGGATCAACGGCCATTGACCAATACTTGTAATCGTCGGGAAGGCAACGAGTCGTGTACTCTCAAGATCCGAAGTAACGTAACGGGACAATGTCGCTTAGTCTATAAAAAAATTATCCGCTGTGGTTTATTACTCCAGGAATACTAATGCTTGGTTTATTATTCTTGGATTAGTTACACCTATGTATTCGTGTCGGAGGTCGAAAATTGTCTCAGAATTCACGTGACTCGTGACGTTCCTTTTCATGACACGTAGATTCCAAAAAGTAATTTTCCGCCGACCGAGCCGTTTTAGGGTGCTCGTCCACTGGAAGCGTATTCGAACGGCACGGCGCTTCGCGCTGCACAAGAGGCGGTCATCCATGCTAGCGCATTCGCGCGTCGGGCTTCAACTTTTCAAGTGCATCCATAAAAAGTTGTGCCTCTACCTTTTTCCATTTGTCATGGGCGCAGAGGAGTTATATTATTTCCTTGAAAGCAACTTTCAACTGCGAAGACGGGTGCATAGGCAGAGATCATCCTGGGTGGACCCGATCCCCACCACCTTCATCAAGAAGTACCGGGACCCCAAAAAATGGATTCTACGTCCAAAAATACTTCGAAAACGACACCTAACTCGATCCCATAGCCAAAAGCCTTCAAAAAACGCCTCCCGTAGCCCCATAGCGCCCCACGGGTTTGGGCGATCGGGCTGAAAACCTTGCGGGCACAATGAGGGGTTCGCGTTGATTTTTTTCTATATATATTTTTTTTTCTGAAAGTACTCCCCGAGAATGTAGGGAAAACAGTAGTCAGCCGCCTGAAATCGTTTCCAGAAAATTTAAATAATTTAAAGAAAATTACGGCGTTTGAAAAACACGGCCATGGAGGGAGCGTGACGTCACTACCTCTTCAACCAACTACGTGAGGGGATTGTTCCGCCCAGGGTTGCCACTCCACTACTCATCACAGAATAAAATTCAATTGAGCTATAAATCCTTCTGATAAGGCTTCAAATTTCAAGTATTGTGTATTATAATTAAAAGTTAATTATGTTTTCCGTCGTATCAAGTTATAATTGCTATAAATTTATCATATAAGCTGACTAATTGATATATATATATAATGATTGCTATAAATTTATCATATAAGCTGACTAATTAAGCTGACTAATTATGTTTTCCGTCGTATCAAGTTATAATTGCTATAAATTTATCATATAAGCTGACGACACTAGCGCTCTGGGTGAGAGATTCACTGGAACTGTGACGTCACTACCTCAAGAGTGACTGGTGGGAAACCCTGGCCGATTCAAACTGTGCGTTTCGTTTTTTTGTTATATCTCCTACAATGATTTTTTTTTTCATTGGTATTGGAGTCTGTGCACGTTACTTTTTAGCCATATTATTGAATGGTAGGGAAGATTTCCAAATCTAAAATCAATGCAAACTCCCCAATGGGGAGTATTTTGTCAAAATTTCAGATTTAAAAAAAAATCATACTGCTCAAAACGGCCCGCACGGCGGACATCATAAGTACAGCCCCACACAATAGATTTGTTCGTTGATAATGGGCTCCTTAAGGACGACCTTTTCAATTGAAAAGGTCGTAAATACGCATTTCTACAACATATTCAGATTCAGCACCCTCTCATACCTCCTAACACCAATTTTCAGTTCGAAACTCCTTATAGTTACTTGCAGAGCTGTTAGGTGCCTATAGAGTTTTTTGAAATTTTGAACTGAAAGGGAAAATGATTACGTCACGCATCAAACGTTGGGAATCGAGCCGCCAGAGCGCGCAGTGATGCTTTTACTAAACACGCACAACACAGCAACCCTATTCACATCATTTGTCGTCTCCAAGTACGAATAGCTAAATGAATTCATTGTGTTGACTGACGAGAATGTGACAACATTCCGTTGTTGACGAATGATTTTACATTTGATGATGCCAAACGCGGCCTGACGCGGTGCGAGGTTGGCTAACTTGCATCTCCCGAACCAATCAAAAATGGATGAAAGTAAAAAGGTGACGTCCCACTCTCAGACCCCGGAATCTTGTTTAATTTTTCCTAAGGCCCTATAAATAATGGAGACCGGTTTTCTGCGATGATGACCCATTTTCGTTACTTTTGAGGGATGAACTTTTCAGGACAAAATTAAAATGCAATCATGCTTCTTAGCTCATTTACAATTTTGCCCCCTTGCAGAGGAGTCATCACTCTCCCCAAATTCCCGAATTGGATGTAACCTCCCAACCTTTGGCAAACACCCACTTCATACAAGAACCCCACGATGGAAAATTCGCGTTTCGCAAACCGAATCAATTTGATTGTCCATAAGAAAAGACGTGCCCATCGTGACTTCTTCTTTGCCCATTTCGTAACCCACTGATCGGCGAAAGTGATGCTTCATTTCTCCGGAGGGTTCTCGTCGATTTGCGCAGGTCGACTCTTCCGTTGTCCACACAATAGTCTCAGCTGGAACGGGCATTGTCTTAAAATCAGGAAAACCCCAAATCTGCAACATCGGATGATTCGACTTGGCTCAGCAATAAAATGCCTTGAAACCCAACTTCCTTTTCAAACTTTCTCTTTCAAGTAAAGAATTTCTCGGTTTTTTTTTTTTTTTTTTTTTTTTTGCATTTCTTCAGAATGCAGTGATTTTTGAGGTTCGATACAAAGAAGACAACTATTTGGTTTTTAAAGTACAGGAACTTCATAGATATGGTAAACACGTAGCTAGTGAGCACATCTAGAAAGTTGTACTGACGAACCCCTAAGACATCTGCTGCTCTCATGAGGACCAATTTGAATTGTATAGATGAAGTGGAAGAGAGAGTGAAATTATGGTGGTCCTGTCTGAAGCTCCGACGCGTCTCTTGAATGTTAAAATTTATGATAATAAGGTTAGAGCCCCAGGAAGAATACGAATTGTCTTGCAGCATCGAAACCAATGCAGGTTACATGCACCAGCACCGTTCGGCCCCCTCGCTGTGTGAAAAAAAAAGAGACACTGAATAGTGGAATGTACTGGGTTATTCTAAAACGTCGAAGAAAACCCGAGTTGGAAGAAGAAAACCCCAGCAACCAGATCACGTCCAATAAGGCTCGTTAAGTAAGTCAGAGGAAGGAGAGTGGTCGGTTATTGTTGAAACGTGTGGCGAGGAAATCGAAAACTTATACGTAGGTGTTCATACGAGTAAGATGTAGTAGAAAGTGGGCTAAGGAAAACATTTTGCCTTTTCGCAATCGAAGATTGTGGTCAGTAATCAGGATGTTCCATTTAGTAGACGTGCACTGCGCCATAAGAAACCATCTGCGACAGCACAAAATTTAACTCCAGGAGAAGCAACCCTGACATAACTCAATTTTACTCACATTGAGATTTTTGAGCTTCCTAGTTCAAATTTTCGCGCCTGATTCGATGGAACAGTTAGTTTTTCTGATAAATGAAATAAATAAAAAAAGAATGACATAACTCACCCGTTTATCATGGCGTTGTGACCTCTCTCTACATCTGAGGTTCACCTCACGAATTGAAGCGCTCATGGGCTTCAATTCGCCAACCCGCCGGAGGAAGCGCTGTGACCGACGGTGAGATCGGGTGGCCCAGCTTCTCGCGGGAGAGGCTTCACCTCCAACGACCTGGACCGTCCCTTATCTCACCGTCAGGTATTCTTCACTGATAGGATATTATCATGTCAAATAACTCAAGTGACTTTTTGATTGTATCCGCTGTCCAGGCATCCCTTGACACTTCGGTTGGGACGCCGGATCAGAGGGCCCAATATGTACGCACCAGGCACCTATTAGCGACACTACGCGCCGGGGAACTGCCTTTTGTATGATTGAATTGGACGACCAGGCCTCCATTAGTGACAATGGGCTTCTTGAAAAGGTCAGAATTCAGCATTTCTGACAACATATTCGGATTCAGCACCCTTTAAAACCCATAAACCCCAATTTTTAGTTCGAAAATCCGTATAGGTACGTGCTGAGCTGTTTTCGAAATGTTAGAGATTTTGAAATGAACGCCAGGCATATTTGACGTCACACCTCTCCAGGCTGGGCGTCGAGTAGTTGGGCACTGAGCCGCCAGAGCGCTAAATAATAAATCTGAACGGAATCGGAATAAAAACACTCGGCCCAGGTCGATTTTTGAATAACCTTCTTTGATAATAACCTCGATGCTCAATTTTCGAATGACCTTCTATAATGATTAACCCGATTTTCGATTTTTGGGGTCGACTTTTCGCGTAGTAAAGTTGGCTGACTTGCGTAGATGAGAGAGAGAGGGATCTCCCGGCCAATCAAAAGACGACGAAGCAGCCCACGTCATGTACCCTCTCCAGACCTCGGAATTCAAATATCATATTTTTCCTAAGGCCCTATAAATAATTGAAACGGGTTTTCTGCAATATGGACCCGTTTTCGTAACTTTTGAAGCACCACCTTTGCAGGAAAAACATTTTAAAAAATCATTAAAGGAGCTCATTTGCTTGTGGAAGCCGGTCAACCAAATTTCAATTCAACTGCAAGCTGTGGGAGAACCAATACCAATCAAGACACTTCGTATTTGATATTGGATTCACCACAGCCCCGTACCGAGAAAATACACCATCCTGTAGCTCGTGCTTCGTCCATTACTGTATCACCTATAACGTCTGTGGACCACGACCTCTATTCGTGCGATGCCTTAATTAGGGGTGTTAATACTCTTCCCTCCACCTCCTCCAAAAACACCGGGGGCGTAATCCTACACGGAGAAAAAAAAGTGCGGTTTTTGTTCGGTAAACCGCTTTGGCGGCCATTTTATAGTATAAAAAACCGCGTGAGCGGTGAAAATCTACCGAACAATTTCATTTTTACCGCCCAATTACCCTTGGTTACCTTACAACTCGATGATCTTACCGAACATTTCTTCTCTGCTACCGAACAATTCAAGAAATCTTACCTTGCCAGAACTAACCGAACAAACGGAGAGCTACATTCACCGAACAACTCGATTATCAACCGCACAAGGAAGCCAGTTCGGTACAAACATACCTCACATGCGAAAAAGTGAAGTAAACGTGTACCGCCCAACTTCTCCATCTACATAGAGAGGTTAATAATTACCGAACATAACACGTGGGCAGTCAAATTTACATTAAATGTCTACCGCCTGCCAAAGGCTGTAAGGTAGATTTCAACCTCACATCGTCAACAGTTTACCGCCCAAGCTCCCTTCCTTTGAGGAGAGGTGATACTTTACCGGTCTATGAAGCTATCGAATATGTTGGGTCAGATTTTCACCTAACATAACACCTTGTCGGTAACTTTCTACCGCCTACCAAAGGCGGTAAGATTAATTTCTACCGCACATCACCAACGTTTTACCGCCCAACTTTACCTTCTTCATAGAAACGTTGATAATTACCGAACATAACACGTGGGCAGTAAAATTTACATTTAATGTCTACTGCCTACCAAAGGCCGTATGGTTAATTTCTACCTCACATCACCAACGTTTTCCCGCCCAACTTTACCCCCTTCACAGAAAGGTTTATAATTACCGAACATAAGACGTGGGCAGTAAATTTCCACCGTACACAAAAGTAAGTGCGGTAAATTTCTACCGTACAGTAGTATCTGAGATAGGCGCTTGGAAGCGCTTGCGTTGGGGCTTTGCTGGGGTTTTCGGCCGAGTGGCGGCCATTAGTATTGATGTGTTTGTCGTTGGTGACGGTTATAAATCGGTCTAGTGAATTTACTGTTTGGAACATCCGAAAAAGGTAATTATCTTTTGTCAGTTTCGTAGATTTTCAGCTTGTGAGGTATGTATGATGCTAACATAATGGAGTGCTTGTAATTTTGTTTTTTCGTGTTCTCGCATGTTCGACCCAAGGCCCAATTCGATCGTAGACAATGGAATTCCTGTTTCTCTCGTAAAAGACTGAAAGCAGTTTAAAGCATTCAAGAAAATTCAGTTACTGGACACTACTGAAAAGGTACATGTATGAACATTTTGCATGCTTATTCGTCGATACCTAACATCAATGCAAATCAATTGTGATTACAGTTACTCGATACATTTTCAAAATTGGGAAAATGCCTCGGACTACGCGTCGATCGACTCATTTCATCGGTGGGTGTTGACAAAATGTCGCTGCAGTGTCGTCCCTATATCGTTCCCATCTAAAGTACCTACCTACGTGTAAGCATTATTCCATGCGTCATTGGTGTATTGCATGAAATTTTTGATGTTTTCCCCTAAGCTGATCTCATGTTTTTATGCCTTCTTAAATCAGATTCACGCAGACCCTTTTCGGATGGTTTGGGGTGGAGGAGCCTCTCCTGAGTTCCAAGCTCGACGAATAAGGTCCCAGAATTGTGGAATTCGTCCGATCATCGAGGTGGAATACCCTTCTATCAGAAGAACCGCTACATCGGGTTAGCTTCAGAGCACACTTCAGTTAGGTATAGTCCCTCAAAAAGTGTTTTTTAATTGGTAGTGTGTCAAGTCCAGAAATCACAAAACAGAATTGTCGGCAATTATTAACAGCATTCCATTTCCACTTGCAGATGTTCATCTGAAACGAAGAGCTCTCTTATGTTGGCTGCCTTACGTCTTCGGCCTGATATGCAAAAAAGCCACCGTCCAGGACCGCCAAGTTGGCCGGGCTGTATCGAAGAAAACCGTCGCACGTGCCTATACCTTTGCACCGCGTATCTGTACCTCAAAGGTAAACCATCATAATAATATTATTGCATATTACCTAATAATATTAATAATAATATGATTAATATTATTATTAATAATAATATTATTATTTGCATATTATGCAAAATAATATTATATCAACTGTTCAGCAGAGCCAAAAGAAGTTTACGAAATTCATTTATCTTGTCGTGAAGTCCTATGTATCCAAATAACGGTCATGAGCCATCATTTTCAATCTGTTTACTGTTCTCTCATTATGAACATAAGTACAAGTACTTTATGTCCTCCCCAATTTAATGGCTTCTCCCTGTTTTTGTAGCATGTACCTACGACATTAAACCAAAATTTTTGGTTTTTTAATCTTGGCCGTTTTGTGCAGTGGAAATGTCTAAAAACACTGCAAATTTTACACAAATGTTCAATGTTCTTTGATTTATCTAGGTTAGGTAAAATGTAATTCTATATCAATGAGAAAATAATTAAAATTAAAATGGGATCGTTCCGGGACCCCCAAAAATAGATTCTACGTCTAAAAATATTTCGAAAATGACACCTGGACTCGACCCCATAGCCAAGAGCCTTAAAAAAAAACCTCCCGTAGCCCCATTTTAGCCCCTTAGCGCCCCACGGGTTTGGGCGATCGGACTGAAAACCTTGCGGGCACAACTAGATGGTAAGTCAAGTTGTTTGTCAAAATTTCAGATTAAAAAAAAATTCCTACTGCCCAAAACGGCTCGGGCGGCGGACGGACATATCGGATTCAGAATGTAGACCTCTTGAAACGGATAATGTCAAATTTTGTGGCCGATCGGAGTCGTCGACCCCCGTCGCGATTCCATAGGGGTATATTATTCCCGGGATGGTTTATTATATTATCCCGTGGGGCTTATAAAGGGCTACGGGAGGGTTCTTGAAGACTTTCGGCTATTGTGTCGTTTTGGTAGTATTTTTTTAGTATAACATTTATTTAGTTTATTTAATAAACCCTTGTGGACAATTTGCAGCGTTTTTTCCAAAACGAATTTGGCAATCTCTAGTCAGTTTCGGTTTATGATTCTTGGAAGAATACACCTTTGTTTAAGCGACGGAGGTCGACGACTCCGATCGGCCTCAAAATTTGACATTACCTATCCGTTTCAAGAGGTCTAGATTCAAAAACCGAAATGTCCGTCCGCCGTACGCCGTCGGGGCCGTTTTGGGCAGTTGGATGATTTTTTTTTTTAAATCTGAAATATTGAAAAAATATATTTTACTTATTAAATTTACTATCTAGTTGTGCTCGCAAGAGGCCGATTGCCCAAACCTGTGGAGCTCTATTGGGCTAAAAAAGGGCTACGGGGGGTTCATGTTTTTGGGTATGATGTCGAGTGGGGTGTCGTTTTCTAAGTCTTTTTGTACGTACAATCCTCTTTTTGGGGTCCCACAAAACCCTAGCAATTTACTTTCTGACTTAAGAACGTTACTTGAGAAAGTAAAATCGACCCCATGGCTAGGGCATTGTACCTACCTACTTCATAAAATAATTGTATTTATATCAGATATATTTATATCTCCCTACTAGATTGAACAAGAACAGATTCTGCTCTGGTTTAATCTAGTTGGTAGGCGTGTACGAATACGTTGGATCATGTCAATAGACGTACACGTGTTTATTTGATAATATCAATGATTTGATAATAATATATTATATTATATCCTTAACAGTTGAGAAATAGAATGTCCCCGGTTCGGCATTGAATATGATAAGTGAATATGATCATATCATTGATAACTTATCGACTTTCCCCATTTTTTAATGTAAAATCGAACCCATGGTTAATAGCATTGTACCTACTTGATAAAATAATGATAGGTACTTGATAAATAATTTTAGTTCTTGACAAATCTAGTGGGGTGTCGTGCACCTACTTAAAATTTAAATTATTTGTACTTTAAATGATTTAATAATGTTGGATCATGCCTAAGTTTTAATTTACTGTATCCTTTATCCTTTAATTTACAGTTAATTATAATTTTATACGTTATATTATGTTGTGTATCGTTCTGCGTTGTAATAAACATGGTTTGTATTCATAACCGAATTATTTTTCTTCCTTAGGTATCCTATCCGTTCGACTCGTGGTTTGATTACTTCACAAATGGGAAGAGGTGCCTCTCAACGTAATTTGAGAGGTAATCGTACCCAAAAAGTGAGGTAATCCCTTGTTGGTGTGGGCGGTAAGTGTACATCAATGAAAGGTAACTCATTGATGTTCATTTACCGCCCAAACCAACAAGGGATTACCTCACTTTTTGGGTACGATTACCTCTCAAACTACGTTGAGAGGTACTTCTTGCCATTTGTTCGGTGATTAGTTACCGCGCATTTTAGGTGTGGAAGGTAACGTTTACCGAACGATATTTGAAATTAGGGAGGTGAATACTGGCCGCACAATTGCGTGTGGGAGGTAATTTTTTACCGCACAATGTTTCTCGAAATTTAAAATGAGAGGTGAATATTCACCGCACATCCGAGTTGTGGGAGGTGATTCTTACTGCACATTTGAAGTAGGGGAGGTAATTTTACAACCTCACATTAATTATGGAAGGTGAAAATTCACCGCGCACTTTAACTTTGAGAGGTTATAATTTACCGCTCATAATCGAAAAGGTTTGAGGTTGGAAGGTTAAAATTCACCTTACATTTTGGTATGTTCGGTAAGTTGGCGGGACGAAATGAGCGGTAAACATTGCGGGACAGAGGGATTACCGAACAATTTAAGTAAAAATGTTCGGTAACATCTCCGATTTTTGAGCGGTAAAACAGTTTTGGTGTTCGGTAGAAAGATGAATGAAAATGTTCGGTAATCGGTGGTCAACCGCGCAAATTCAACACTTTACCTTACATTTTTTGCGTTTTTACCTCTCCATTTTTCGAAAAATTGTTCGGTTGACCACCGATTACCGAACATTTTCGTCTAAAATACCGCCATTTTTTTTCTCCGTGTAGATAAGACTAGAGGCATTCCTCCAAACACACAAAACAAATTGCAGGATTAACCTAACGTTAATGCAGAGTAGCAATGTAGGAACACACGTATGCACACCACCAGCATACTTTTCATGAGGTGCTCCTACACTGTCCTTATTTTTTTTTTTTTTTAATTTATTTTTTTTTTTTAATTCGTTCGTCGAACTTATGAAATTTCACGTGGATCTGTTGATGGAGTATTCGTCTTTGATTCAAGACAATAAATTTCCTCTCCCTTTTTTTATGCCACCTTGGAATCATCTCAAAAAGAACATGCAGTAGTAGTGGTTTAGTTATGCTATGCTGATCTTGGTTTCCTTGTTTCCAGGACCATCGAAAAAGAAATTCAGGTTGGATGAAAAAAAAAAAAGTATATAATTCCAGTTGTCGACATTTCTTCCGTCTGACTGACTGAAGAAAAGTTATTGGACAAGTTGGACGACCTTATTGACGTTCCACTGAATCACACCCACGTTCGACGCAGCAAACTTGAATCTTCAAGATGGCTGTTTTGCAACAAGGGGCGAAGATAAGGCCAAACTTCAGACTTAAGAGTGACTGACACACATAATAGGACCTACCTGGTACGACATTCATCCAAATCTGAAGCTAATGTCAGACCAACTTCAGACTAACCGAGACCAACAGGGAATTCAGACCAAAAAGGGACCAGGAGAAGTCCAGACTTCAGATCAGACTTCAAGATTGACTGACACACATAATACGACATTACTCAAATTTGAAAGTTAATTCCTGACTAACAAGGACTTCAGGACAACAAGTTGATTTCAGACCAGCAGGGACTTCAGACAAACAAGGGACACAGAGAAATCCAGACTACAGACAAGACTTCAGACCGAACTTCAAGAGTGACTGACACACATAATACGACATCCCTCCAAATTTGAAAGTTAATTTCAGACCATCAAGGACTTCAGGACAACAGGGACTTCAGACTTCAGACCAACAAGGGACTAAGATAAATCCAGACTACAGACAAGACTTCAGACCGAACTTCAAGAGTGACTGACACACATAATACGACATCCCTCCAAATTTGAAAGTTAATTTCAGACCACACCGACTTCAGACTTCAGACCAACAAAGGACTAAGAGAAATCCAGACTTCAGACTTCAAGAGTGACTGACACACAAAATACGGCATTCCTCCAAATTTGAAAGCTAATTTTCCTTAGCTAATATTTCACGTTCCTTCTAATTCATTGTGATAACTTAGTGATTAATAGCTCGTTTTGATAGGAAAGTAGGTTGAACCTGGTGAACAGTATAGAATAACTGCTGGAATATCATGTCAGCATATCATAACCAGGCCCACCGCGAGGGGGGGGGGGGGGGGGAGCAAAGGGGACATTTTGCCCCGGGCCCGGACTTTTACATGGGGCCCCAGCGGGCCCTAGAAAAATAAGAAAAAGGGGAAAAGGAGGAAAAAAGAAAAAAAAAGAAAAAATTGCTAAGTTGCCACTTGGCAGGCAACGTAGTCTTCCGTGTGATTGGGCCTTGTAAAACTCAAGCAATGTGAATCACAATAAACCCTGTGAAACACAACTAGGCCAGTCAATTTTGACACTAAATTCGCAAAACGAGATGTATCTCTGATTTTTTAGTATGTTGTTCGGACCCATTAGGGTAGTGTTAACCGCGATTTTTGCGGCCTTATTTCAGTTTTTGCTCTATATCCAATAAACTATGCATTGTCCGACGAAAACTACTATATGAGTTTTTAAATAGCATTAAATGCGTGACAATTTAAGCCCAACCAGAGCTGTGTAGGTCAATTAGTTTCAGAGTTATGGCACTTTGAAAATAGGCCATTTTTTCAAAAATGTGAACATTTTAGTTGAAGACCTGAAGACACCGGAAGCACGTTTTTCAGAGCGTTTTCCGCTGTAGCTCAATAACTATTGATCTGATTCCAAATATATTTTTTCTCGTGAAAGCTAAATAAATTCCCCATCGCAGCTAATCTATGTGAAATTTTGATTTGAGCGTTGATAAGGGAGGGGCGGGCACGGCAAAGAAGTGGCATATTTCGAAACAACCGTGTTTCTTTGCATATTTTTGCCTATAACGCGGGAATGGTTGGTCAGATCTTACTTTTTTTATTTATTTTTTAGGTGAAAGCGGTGATTAAATTTTATACAGGGGATGGCACATTTCATGCCTATTGAAACAATAAAAGTGCCATTCGTATTCGTCGGAAAGGGTGAAAACAAGATATTTGACCATCTAAGATCACGTTTTTCGGAAGGTTTTCTTCTCTCCCTCCAAGACTATTTCTCCGATCGAAATTTCATTGCCCCCACGCTTTTTAAAATTTAATCAGCTTTCACCTACAAAAAAAGAAAAGTAAGATCGGAACACCGTTCCCGCGTTATAGGCAAAAATGTGCAAATAAACACGGTTGGTTCGAAATTTGCCACTTCTTTGCCGTGCACTGAGAGAAAAAAAGGGCCTATTCTAGGTTATTTTTCGATTTTTTTCTAGGTTAAATGCTGCCAACCTAGATTTTTTTTGGTTTTCATTCTAGGGTGGAACAATCTAGTCTAGGTTGAATATAATTTAACCTAGATTGAAAATACTGGTGAAGTTACCTTCCTAAAAATGCAAACAACCCAGATTTAAAATAAGCCAGCCACTCCCCCACTTTAGTTCTAGGTTAAGTTCACGGTGTGTGCCGCCGCCTCCATCCATTTACAGTCTAGGTTAAAAACTTTAATGTCTTGGTTGTCTCACCCTGGTATTCAATGTTTTTCACTTTCATAGACGGTTGATTTACCCTAAAACGAAAACGTTCTCACCCCACCTCAAACAATTTACAGCCATGGCGCATTAACCTAGAACCCTTTTTTCTCTAGGTTGCGCCCCTTTATTTACGAGGTGGTTTCAATTATTATCCCAGTTGTACCAGTTAAATTTCTAGGTAGCTTCCTATTCTTTTCAGGTTGGTCCTAATAAATTACTAGGTGGTCCACTTTTCTTTCTAGGTTTGCTCCACTTCCATTGCAGGTTGTTTCTATCAACTTCATCTATCTTTCTGGGTTGTCTCTGTTTCCAACTCAGTACAAAAATTTGAATGTGACGTCATAATATGACTGCACATAGTGACAGAAATTAGATGATTAGAATTTGGCAAAGATTTGGCCTCAACCCCACCGGCTAAATAGCAGGGGTGCCAAGACAACGAGAATAAACGCCCACCGCCTACAGTGGCGCTCTCCGCTGCCGCTTAGCGTACTGTAGAAACAACCTGGAATTTATTGAATGAATTACAATCACTGTTGTTTAAACCTAAAACTATTTGTGGTACTACGGTAGTTTTAACCGAGACTGAAAGTCTAACTTTTTCTTCTGGGTTGTTACCTAAAGTAACAATCTTGCCTTTTAAATCTCTCGGTTGTTTTCAGTTGTACAACCGAGACTTTAATGGAGGGGAATTATATGATAGGTCAAATCATTCAATTCTAGGTTACCCCACTAAAAAGTCAAAGGTAGGTAATATATTTTCTAGGTCTTCACAATGTCAACCTAGACCAAATGTGAAGTTCACATTTGGTCTAGGTTGACACTTTTTTATTCCAGGTTGTGGTCAGAGGGCGGGTAATAACGGATTAGGTTGTTTCTATATGGGTCTAGGTTGTATTAATATTTTTCGATGTTACTTTAACCTGGACCTATTTTTTTCTAGGTTGAATCAATTGATTCTAGGTGGTTTCAATTTCTTTTCGAGGTTATTTCGGATTTAACCTAACCACTAAAAAAATCTTTTCTCTCAGTGTGCCCGCCACTCCCTTATCAAAGCTCAAATCAAAATTTTACATGGAATAGCTACGATGGGGAAGTTATTTAGCTTTCACGAGAAAAAAAGAAATTTGGAATCGGACCAATAGTTCTTGAGCTACAGCTGAAAACGCTCTGAAAAACGTGCTTCCGCTGTCTTCAAGGCTTCAACTAATATGTTCACATTTTGGAAAAAATGGCCTATTTTCAAAGTTCCATAACTCTGAAACTAATTGACCTACAAAGCTCCGGTTGGGCTTAAATTCTCACACATTTATTGCTATTTAAAAACTCATATAGTAGTTTTCGTCGGACAATGCATAGTTCATTAGATATAGAGCAAAAACTGAAATAAGGCCGAAAAAATCGCGGTTTTTCGTGTGCTACGCGTGAAGCACAGCTTTTGGGAAGTTGCAAAATTGGATAAACATTACTCTAATGGGTCCTAACAGCGTACTAAAAAATTAGAGATACATCTCTTTTTGCGAATTTAGCGATTTTTAGTGCCGATTTTGACTGGCCTAAACAGAAAAAAGGTCAGGGGTTACATGGGGGCCCTATGCCCTCTTTTGCCCCGGGCCCGCTTTTTCTCTCGGCGGCCCTGATCATAACTCAAATTTTTTTCCCCGCAGTGGGGTGGAATTCCTATTTTTGTACATCTGAGTGCTGAAGTCAGTCACGCCAGAAGATACCTAAAAATTAAATTTTTCGTTTGAAGTGATCAGGGAATCAGTTTTTCCTCCTAAAAAGTACGGAATTGAGATAAGGCCGTTTCTTAGCCTTGTTTTAATTTAATGCATCTCTAATGGGTATAAGACCTAAGAACTTTGCCATAAAATATAATTGAGATCGGGGATAAGGATGATGAACAAACAGAAGAATCTTCTTTCTCCGGAATCTTGGTAGATTGGGCCTCTACGCCTTCGACAAACATCATCAGCCTCTATCTGGAGAGGGAAAATTGGAAAGATTGTCCGAGGGGGGAAAGAAGTTTCGCGGGTCCAGGTCCCAGAGAAGTGAAGGTGCTTTCGGAATAGAGGCCTGGAGGTATGGGGTGGGGCATTGCCTCTATCCGGGAGAGCAGGCCAGCAGGTCATTCCCGATCATCCTGGGAGCCGGCTTTTCAAGGTCTCTCGACGCGAAAGCTACTCAACTAGAATGAGCCACCCCAACATGACGAATCCGAAGAGCCGAGCCTTGCTGGTGTTTGCCGTTACGACACTTCAGAGAATGATAATTATACCATCTTTAGGTTGGTTATAATGCGTTCAAGAGAATTCCTTGATGTTTCGAAGATATTAACTGCAACTCCATAATATTTATGTGACATATTAAATAAAATATTTACCTTGCCGTGTATGGCGTTATCAAAATTAAAATGCACTCCAATAGGCTAGCCTCTTTTTATGTAATATAATCTATTTAAATCTATTACGGTTACTTGTTCTCCAGATGAATAATTCATACCTGATATGAATTATTCATTTGGAGTACAAGTATCCGTAATTAAATTGAAATTTCCGCCTGAAGCAATGTTTTCGACGTTAACAATTGAAACACCTCGTTTCCAAAGGCCGGCCTGTTTCGTCTCCCCGTCTTCATGAATCAAATAGGAGCTTCTCTAATCTCATCATCTGAGGGAACCCGATCTTGTAAGGTGGACCCATCGGGATCTCTTGGAGTGGATTTCATCTGCTTCGGTCCCGCCCAGCACATTTCACTTTCAGGTCTCGCTGCAGTAATTAAGTAGTCTGAGAAGACGAACCCTAGCGGATCTACGAGTGTCGAGCTACCTTGGGTGAATTTACCTTTCTACCCACTTGTTGCCTTTTATGACCGGTGGACCGAAAACTGAACCATCTATCAGTTATTTGTAATATACCTATCCTTTTTGCACTGAACTCAAAAATCGCAGCAGATGAGATCGCAGAGTTGAAAGTTCCGAACCGTTCGGCACATGCACAAGGGCCGTGGGTGGGGGTACCTCGGCTTCCAGGAATTAAACACTCAAGTCCTTACAACATGTGGTTTTGACGAAAGTTGGTAAAAATAGCCTATCTTTGACGAACGATTGTGGCTAAACTGCTGAACCGATTTTAATGACTATGTAGTGTTTTGAATAGCGAATTTAATGCTCTTTCATTTTGTAAGGTATAATGTTTTCTGTAGGATGGATAGTTTCTGAGTTAGAGGCGAAAAACTGAAAACTGTGCAAAAATTTCGCGGTTTTTCGGCTGCCAAAAGTTAATCTCACCACCTGCGATGGTGCAAACTCAGATTCCGTGTATTTAGGACCATTAGAAGGTATTAAAACGATTTCCGCTTCGGTCCGAATTATTCCGTTTTCTCTCCCAGCTGCGGCTTTTATTCCCAAAATTTCCATCGTATGCAACGGGATTTGAACCCGTGGCCTCAACAGAATGCAGCGCGAAGTGGCTAACGCCCAGAACCAAAAGGCTAATCCGGTCGCCCCCTGCCCAGGGCATAACACGAGATGTCGTGATCTGCTATCCTGGGAGGCGGTACAGCGGCAGAATTGGGGAAGGGAACCTAGGGGAATCTAATATCGAAGAGTCAACATCAACATTAGTTCGCCCTAGGTTCGTAGTGTGCTGGCTTCCCCGAACAAATTGTCACCGGGGAGGCCGGGCCCGCTGACCCCGTCTTAAGCAGGGTTCACATCTAGTTTTTATCATAATATGATCATTACATTATTATTATATTATGGGAAAGTGAGTAGAAGGGGTCGGAGGCCAGGCTGGAGGGGTCAGGAATAGGCTGGCTTGAGCGAGCAGGGGGTGGGCTCCTAGTATATCTTGATACAGATAACTGAATGATTTAAATTGAAAGAACGTACCTCCCAATATTTATGTCCTCTCAGAAATAAACTTCAAAGTTCTTACCCGACGATAAGATTTTCTTCGTGATCTTGAAGTGAAGGGTGACTTAGAAATTGCCCCCAACTAAGAGAAAGCGAGAAACCCCTTCAAAATGTGAAGTATCTCCCCACCACTCCCCCAAAACTCACTGGGAGCGAATACGCACCCAACCCAAAGACGAGAGATAGTCGAAAATGTTAACAGAAGTCACGAGCGAGCATTTTTTTCTTTTTTCCCCGCCCTTCAAATCGAAACACGCTCGCACTTATCGCTCTCTTCCACGTAGAACATTTTGGCGCTATTAACAACCTGGAAAGCCGTTTTGGAAGAGAGATTGATGTTTTCTGGGCGCTAATGTCGTGCCGGCTCGTGAAAAACAAATCAAGTCCGGCTTTCGAGTTAGCGGCAGTTAAACCTTCCCTATGAAATACGACCGTCCACATTTACGCACGGTAGAAATTCCCATCTAGAAATGGCGATACCCACGAAGGATTTCACGAGATTCCAGACTAGTGGGTTTTGAATCCTGGCTATGCTTCATGTTTGAAATTTTCCAGATGAGTGTTTTCCATCCGTAGGGATGGAATATCAAATGAAAGTGAATCTTATATGCATCGAGAAGTGCCGATGTATGCAAACCGGCTCAAATTTGCCAAAAATATGCAAACCCTCATCCAAAGGTGAAAAATAAAACGGGAGTGATTAAAATGTTGGGTAAACGGATGAAATCAAAACAACCAAATCTAAGTGACTATAGCTTATATTTAAACATTAATCATTAAACTGTACAACTACGTGTTGCTCAAGATTTTCAACGTTCAACCTACCAATGAAAAAATGAAAAAATTTAAAAAAAAAATTTTTTGGATTTTTATCTAAAAAAATTGTTTTTTTTTTATTTTTTTGTTCAAAAATGTGTTTTTCAAAAATTCTGTATTTTTTACTCGAAAAATATTTAACATCCAGGGATCCTTCAAAAATCCCATTTTTAGCCCCACGAATGCCCTATAGATCGCCACAGTGAAATCGGATCATTCCGGGACCCCAAAAATGGATTCTACGTCCAAAAATACTTCGAAAACGACACCTAACACGATCCCATAGCTAAAAGCCTTCAAAAAAACCCTCCCGTAACCCCATTATAGCCCCATAGCGCCCCACGGGTTTGGGCGATCGGACTGAAAACCTTGCGGGCACAACTAGATGGTAAACCAAGTACTTTGTCGAAATTTCAGATTTTTAAAAAAATTCCTACTGCCCAAAACGGCCTGGACGGCGGACGGACATTTCGGATTTAGAATGTAGACCTCTTGAAACGGATAATGTCAAATTTTGAGCCCGATCGGAGTCGTCGACCCCCGTCGCGAAAACATAGGTGTATTATTCCAAGAATAATAAACCAAAATCCATCCACTACAGAAAAATGTTTGCAACTCCAGTTAAAGGGAATGAACGACACAACAAAAAAGTTTCACTACGGTTTAATCTATAAAATATAATTCTATTAAATATATTATATTTTCGGAATCAGCAATAAATTTCCAGTAAGAAGAGAGTTTTTGTGGTATCCGCACGTTTAGCTGTGACTTCCAAAACGGAAAAAAGGTCGAAAAAACGAAAAATCGCCAATATCTCGAAAATTTGGACGTGACCGGAAAAAACGGGGGTCGGATTCGGATTCAGCACCCCAAAAAACATAGAGTTTGATGGTTTTTTCTGCGGCGCCTGAGATTGACCTTTTTTTTTTTGTAAACCTGTGTTATTAATATTAAGAGCAATAAAACTATTTGAATCTAGTTTTCATAAGTTTGGTGTCGAAGTGTTTAATAAAACAGTTGAGTATGTGGGGAAATTGGGCTTGTTTAGATTTGTCATGATTTCTTGGTGCTGATGTCCTGCTTTTATCGAAATTAATCTCGCAACCCTCAGCTCAGCCCCAACCTAATATGATTACAAAACTTATCAATTACGTACATCACTGTTTTTGTTTTTGTTTTTTTTTTTTTTTCTCCATCTTTTTTGTGTGTGTGGGTATTGTGTTCGGTATCTACGGGGCAAAGGCGGTTGAGTAACAGACGCGACCTACACGGCAAAGAAATGCGGCTCACCGGGGCCTAACTCTGAATCTGACTCGCCTCTGCCCGCAACCCACACGGACACGGTGGACACGAGGATATCCCACACACAGCCGGAATCACCGTTAACGGTGGGCTGCGTCCGATTGACGGGTCCGACGTGCGCTCTACATAAATAAACGTTATTTTTTTTTATAAGGCCTTCGCCACGCCTGATACACGGAAAAGTGATGCGAAGCGTAGAAGGAATTAGATAGGGATGGCAACGATACATCGATGTTTTTGAGAAAGACATCGTTGTTTTTTCCATCGATGGCTGGGTGCCGATGTTTTGTGGACATCGATGTTTGGCTAACGATGTATCGATACGTCGATGTTTCCATCCGCCCATCCATTTGTCCTCAAAACAATTTTGAAGTTAGGTAACTGAAGAATGGATTCGTTGGTTGTTTACAAAATCAAACGTGGGTCGTTACGAGGTATCGTATCGAGTTGATAACCTAAGTACTGCACTGCAATCTAAGCCCCCCCCCCCCCCCCCCCCACTACATACCTGGGTTACCACGAGGTGCCTGCTGGGCTTGAGGTTTGTGTTGATGACTATTTTTCATCATGATGGCAGACCATTTCACACGATGGGATGGTGACCATTTGTGTAGGTGTAGGGACTACAGGAGGGGATTTTGGATATTTTCGGCTATAGGGGTCGAGCATATGTGGACGTGGAATCCACTTTTTGGGGTCCCTGGATGTATAGGGCTACAAATGGGACTTTGGAGGATCCCAGGAGGTGAAATAAAGGGTCGTTTTCCGGGTACCTAATTTTGGACGCATTTATGTGTTATAACCCATCGACACCCTTAAAATTAAGACAGGACCTGTTAATTCAGAATGTCTAGCAGGACTTCGAGAACTGCAAAATAAGCTAAGGCCCAGCTCATTCCATTCTGAAAAACGCAAATTTTACAAAAGGGTTTATTATTCTTTGATGTAGGTTATTTGTGCAGAAATTTATTTCTGCCAATGAAAAAAGAAAAACAAATTTGGATTTTTATATTTCAAAAAACTTTTCTTTTTCAAAAAATGTTTTTACGTTTTTTACTTGAAAAATATTTGATCTCCTGGGATCCATCAAAAATCTCATTTGTAGCCCCATGAAAGCCCTATAGATCGCAACAGTGAAATCGGATCGTTTCGGGACCCCCAAAAATGGATTCTACGTCGAAAATTACTTCGAAAACGACACCTGACTCGATCCCATAGCCCAAAGCCTTAAAAAAAACCCTCCAGTAGCACCATTTTAGCCCCATAGCTCCCCACGGGTTTGGGCGATCGGGCTGAAAAACCTTGCGGGCACAACTAGATGGTAGACCGAGTATTTTGTCGAAATTTCAGATTTTTATTAAAAAACCCCTCTGCCCAAAACGGCCCGGACGGCGGACGGACATTTCGGGTTTGGAATGTAGACCTCTTGAAACGGATAATTTCTAATTTTGAGGCCGATCAGAGTCGTCGATCTCCGTTGCGAAAACATAGGTGTATTATTCCAAGAATAATAAATCAAAACTAGATGAAAAGTTATGGACCGCTCAAGTCCGACGACGGATCTTCTCAAAGCAATACGAGGTCTTCACATCACATCTTCAACTAAAGATTGAACCTCTACGAGGCGATTATGACTCAATGAAATTCTCGCTAAGCTTCCAATCTCCGTCTCAAACCGATCAAAAAACTATTCGCCCAGAAACGAGATTCCAGCTCGGGTTTCTCCTCGTTGAAACTCTCTCGACTATCCCGACAATAATACTTGAAACCGACGAGCCTACAGACACGCTCTATTAGATGGTACCTACCAAGGACCTGATGTCCACGGCTTGTCAGTTTCTAATCGAAAATTAATTGTTGAGAGTCCCTACAGCTCACTTTGGTATGCTACATAACAACACTTCATGTACATGCAGGTCGCACTCAATAATTACAACCAAGCAGATTGTGATAATTATTCCTTGGAGTGTTGAACTTGAAATAATAAGAAGCGTAATCGTATCTACCGTTTCATTTGGACCAGTCACCACCCATCAATACAATATTCTTGGTCAGGACGTCAACCAAAGAACAGGATCTGTATCAATTATCAAGGACACTGGCAGCCCCTTTGATGAGGTGATGGGGTTACGCTTTCACTTCTTGACGTTGTTAATTGAAGAAAACCGTAATTGAATGACCAGAAGCTATTAGGTAGAAGTTTAAGGACAAACTACGGAAGAAACTTGGGGTTCAACTATAATTACCGGCTGTTTCTTCAAATGGCAGGGCGTCAAGTTCGCAAGGAACTGACGAAAGGCTAAGCCATAGGAGATTTTATTTCAGTCTCGAAGTGTGCACTTTATGAACTACAATTAGGTTGACAAACGGGGAGAATCAACTGTGTTTGGGTCCAATCCGAGGAGAAGGGGGCGAAGAAGGAGGAGGAGGAGGAAGAGGAGGAGGACGGGTCATCTTTATTCTAGGGCACTTATCGCGGTCGGAAAAATCTGAAATTGGTCTTAAAAACGCTGCAAATTTTACAAAAAGGTTTATTATTCTTTGATATTATATCAAAGATTAAAACCTATAATAGGTTTCTTGTGCAGAAATTTAATTCTGTGTCAATTCAATGAAAAAATTAAAAAACTTTTTTTTTGATTTTTATAATAGGTGAGTATTTATAAAAATGCAAAAAAAAAAAATTTTTTAAATTATTTTAAAAAAACAACATTTTTTTGTGTTTTGTTTTTTACTTGAAACATATTTGACATCCTGAAATCCATCAAAGATCTCATTTGTAGCCCCATGAAAGCCCTAAAGATCGCCCCAGTGAAATCGGATCGTTGCGGGACCCCAAAAATACTTCGAAAACGACACCTGAAACGATCCCATAGCCAAAAGCCTTAAAAAAACCCTCCAGTAGCCCCATTTTAGCCTCTTAGCGCCCCACGGGTTTGCGCGATCGGGCTGAAAACCTTGCGGGCACAACTAGATGGTAAACCGAGTATTTTGTCAAAATTTTAGATTTAAAAAAAAAATTCCTACTGCCCAGACGGCGGACGGACATTGCGGTTTTGGAATCTAGACCTGATGAAACGGATAATGTCGAATTTTGAGGCCGATCGGAGTCATCAACCTCCGTCGCGAAAACATAGGTGTATTATTCCAAGAATAATAAACCAAAATTCAGCTCAACGAGCATGGTACGAGAAAAGTTTGAAACCACCAAAAAGTAGCTCCACGGGGCGCATCCAAGCTCCATTAGTGGAGGAAAACAGGATTTTAAACTGTTGACATTAAATGTCAAAAATATTAATTTTATGTCTTGACTCTGGCACATAAACTCAAAAAGCGTCACGAATTGGAGCGTTACGAAAATTGTCACTACTTATCATGTTTACATTTTCATGAACAAAAAGCATCACGAAATGGAACATGCTATATAATATCCTATTGACCTAATAACCTCCAGCATATAGATCATATAACCTATGAAGAGGTTTTATACAGGTCTATGCTGGAGGTTACATAAAGGTTCTACAGGTTTTATAACCTACATTGGAGGTTATTTATAAGTTAACTAACCTACGCTCGAGATTATAATATAACCTATATATTATGTAGGTTATGTAACCTACACTGGAGGTTTTGGAGGGGGGGGGGGGGTATCAAAACAACATTTCCCCTTTTGGTCAAAATTCGTTTTTTCGCTGATTCAGGCTCTGATTCATGGTTGACAGAAGTTGTGTGAACCTCATCTCCCAAAAGTGCTCATTTCCTATTGAAATAGTTGATTGAAAACGAGTGTTCTCGTCAAAACATAACATCTCCAGGCACGAAAATTTATTATCGGAAGCATTTGTACCCACCAAACGTTCTCATTTCCACTCGCTTGCACCTTTGAGGTTACAGATTTTTTTTTTTCTTCAAAAGTGATCATCTCCAGAAACGTTTGAATGCTCTTGTACAGTTCGAGTAGGTTGGTTTCTTGTCTACTCACTAGATCGCGCGATAGTGATAAGCGCCTCGCCGTTTGGCGATGCAGCAAGCCTTTGTATAGGTTCTGTGGGTTCCACGTGTCAAGACTTTTGTTTAGGGCTTCGACATCGACCAAAAACATATTTAAACGATATTTAAATAATCGCTGTTTTAAAAACTGTTTTGTTTTTATCAAAACTCAACATTTCCAAACAATTTTTCCCTGTATCTAGGTTAGGTTCAATGATATAACCACTTAATTGAGGGTCACAACTAAGGGTAGGGAAGGGAATTTATTGGTTGGTTGACATGATTTTAAAAGTTCATGTAGCGAACGGTACACGGGTTTCGGCTCTCCTGTAAATTTTCTGAAAGTGGAAATGTCACATTTTGATAAACCCCTCCTGGGAAGATTTAATCCTTGATAAACCCCGCATTTAATGGATCATGCTATGGCGTCCGTCACCCGTTTTGACATTTTCATGACTTGACTCTGTTGGCACGTGCCCACGTGAATTCGAAAATTGTCTCATTATGGAACATTACGAAAAATGTCTTTAAAAAATGAATATGAATAATGAATATGGAAATGTCTTACTGAGTTTCAGGCTTGTTTTTGCTAATTTCTTCTTCTTCTTCTTTTTTTTTTTTTTTTTTTTCAATTTGAAAAAATACCAAAAGTAGTTTTGGGAGTACCTACCTATATGAGGAGAAAAATCTGGAACCACCAAAAATTTGCTCCATGTGGCGTATCAGTTGCTACAAAAGTGGTCGAAAAATAGGGGCTGGAGCAGTTGACAGGATTTTGGGATGGTGGTGGGGCGAGGGGTGTCTGACAGTGACGCGGCTGCCTCGCCTCACCCAGGCACGTACCTATAGATTTCATTGTGTACTCACGTAACGTAAAGAATATCATGGAACGTAGTCTCACCTGAAACAAAATTAATAATAATTAAAAAAATAAACGAGAAGAAAAAAAATGCGCCCAAAATTACTCGGAAAACGACACTGTATTTGACCTCCCTCAGATCCTTCAAAAATCCCAATTGTAGCCCCATGAAAGCCCCATAGATCCCCACGGTGTAATCGGATCGTTCTGGCACCCCCGAAAACGGATTCCACGTCCAAAAATACTACGAAAGCGACACCAAACTCGACCTCATAGCCGAAAACCTTCTAAAACCCCTCCCGTAGCACCTTTTTAGAGCCCCTAAAAGCCCCTCAGGATTGGGCGATCGGGCTGAAAACCTTGCGGGCTCAACTGGACAGTAAACCGAGTATGTATTCAGTCAAAATTTAAAATTTTAAAAAGATTTCTACTAATTTTGAGACCAATCATTCATTATTGCAAGAACAACAAACCAAAATGGCCGCCTGTTGGATAATAATGCGATTTATTGCAAATTGATGATGTCACATATATGTCACATCGAGGGTCCAATTAATATATTAATTGGACCCTTGTAGAATGTTACATCTTTCTCCCATAAGTACTCCTCAAAAATTGAGAAAACGAGGAAGTTTTTCTTGATTTCACAAAACCTCCTGAAAGGACAAAACCCCTTCCTAACATAACAAATTCATTTATAATAGATAATTGTGTTGTCAGGAGGAGAAAGCAGCCCTTATCTAACCTTCGCAACTTGAAAGCTCTTATTGAGACGTGTGGGCGGCGTGAATTTATCATTTTGGAGCTAATTCACCTTCAACGACACTTGAAAAGATACTCCTTACGATAGGATCGAACCTTGGCATATCCCAACAAAAGCCAGAACAGATTTACGGGCTCTCAAGTGATTACGTAACGACCCCTTTATTATGATAAAGTCGACCGTTCGCGAAAAACAAGCCGTGACCTTCTGAGGCCAAAGAAAGTTGCCATTAGATTATTCAAGGATACAAAAGCTGTAGTTCGACATCGTAACCTCCCTCATTTTAAGCTGGATACAAATAATTGGTTTCATATTTAATACGAAAAATAATTGTTATTGCTCTGTATAAGGGAATGTGGTGCCGTAAGTTCCACTTATGACATTCACCAACCGATCAATTTGCATTCTTCGCTCTTTTTTGGGATTGGGCCAAAGATTCTGGCTGTTTGCCAAAGCCAAAGCCGAAGGGATTTCCAGACGCGTTCAGCATAAGAAGACCAGCATTGATAAAAGTTCAAGCAGGTCTTTGCCCTCTGGGATTGGAAAAGTGTCTCCAGAGGATTGAAAGGGTGGTGGGGGGGGGGGGGGGCTAATGCAAGATGTGGTGTAGAAGCTTTTTTTTTTTAGCATGAAACATGCTTTGGCCGTGACCTAACTGCACAAAAACGTTAGTCTGGGAGGGAGACGGGAGAGTGTCACGTTTATATATTACGTAATATATAAATATGTATACGTTAGGCCACTAGTTCAGCATCCTCACTCGTCTTACCATCAGGTCACTAGTTCGGCGTCCTCACGGGTCGTACGTCAGGCCACTAGTTTGGCGTCGGACAGTCATAACGGAGTACTTTTCCAACACGGAAGATGGGTTATGATGATGGCTTGACCCCTGGCAGGATCCAAAAGGCCGAAATTTTTCAATCGTTTTTATGGGTCTGAACAACAAACTATCAAAAATGGGTAGGAAAATTGTTGCTGAGAGAACTTATGGCGGCCGACTCAGCCTCAAAATTTGACGTTATCCGTTTCAAAAGGTGTAGAATCCAAAACCGAAATGTCCGTCCGCCGTACAACCACACAAGAAACAACAACAACAACCAACAAGAATCCCAACGCTGTTCATTGCAATTTGGAAAGATGAATGTGATCACTTTGTTGGAACAATGTTTGGTTTATTATTCTTGGAATAACACACCAATGTAATCGCGACGGAGGTCGACGACTCCGAGCGACCTCCGGTTTCAAGAGGTCTAGATTCCAAAACCGAAATGTCCGGGTCGTTTTGGGCAGTAGGATTTTCAGCCCGATCGCTCAAACCCGTGGAGCGCTATGGGGCTAAAATGGGGCTTTTGGAGGGGGTTTTTGAAGGCTTTTGGCTATGGGGTCGATTAGGTGTCGTTTTCGAAGTATTTTTGGTACCGGTGGTAGTACACCTTACACATTAGAATCGGTTCAGCCGTTTAGCCACTATCAAGTGTCAAAAATAGGCACGTTTTTCCAATTAGGCTGAAAAATAGGATTTCATGTTTCAACCTCCGTTACTTATGAACAGCTAATGCAAATGAATTGTCTCAAAATCTATGTTGTAGAACATCAAATTACATGTTAGGGAAGCGCCTGAAATAAAAAATAAAAAATTAAAATTAAAAACTAACCCCCAAAAAAAAAAAAAAAAAAAAACAGAAACAGAAACAAGAAAGACTCTTTTTTGTCCATTTTTTTTTTTTTTTTTTTTTCAACTTTGAAAATATTCGACCTCCTGCGATCCTTCAAAAATCCCATCCGTAGCCCCATGAAAGCCCTATAGATCACCACAGTGAATTCTGATCGTTCCGGGGCCCCGAAAAATGGATTCTACGTCAGAAAATACTTCGTAAAAGACACCTAACTCGATCCCATAGCCAAAAACCTTTAAAAAAAAAACCCTCCCGTGACCCCATTTTAGTCCCATAGCGTCCTTCGGGCTGAAAACCTTGCGGGCACAACTAGATGGTAAACGAAGAATTTTGTCAAAAGTTCAGTTTAAAAATAAATTTCCTACTGCACAAAACGGCTCGGACGGCGGACGGACATTTCGATTTTGGAATCTAGACCTCTTGAAACGGATAATTTCAAATTTTTAGGCCGATCGGAGTCGTCGTCCTCGATTACATAGGTGTATTATTCCAAGAATAATAAACCAAAAATAGCCCCAACAAAGTGATTATATTCATTTTAGTTTGCTCTCTGAATAGACCAACATGTTAAAACCTCAAATTTCTTCTTTCCCAACTGCAATGAACAGCGTTGGGATTTCTTGTTCAACTCAGCTGGTGTGATTCACCGTTCAATGCAAATGTGAGTCCTGGCGTGGGATTCCGCAATTTCCAACGGCTTTCCTCGCAACTCCGTCAATTACCCATTCAGCACATGCTGTCATCGTGGGGGGGGGGGGACCTGTAGCGAGGAGGAAGCGCGGGGGGGGGGGGGGACCTGTATCGAGGAGGAAGCGCGGGGGGTGGCTGGTTACCGTCGTAGGTGAAAGGCCGTACGAAATTTCTCCTTTTCCATTAACTCAAGCCGGTTAAATTACTTACCTAAACGGTCCGCGTCCTGCCGAGCAGACCCCTCTTTCATTACCGTCACACCCCCCCCCCCCCCCCCCCCCCAGTCACTTCAGAACACTGACAGACAGCACAATGAGCCGCTAGGGAATGATTAATCACTCAATCGCTCACGTAACTTGATTCGATCTTCGCCGTTTCACTTGAAACACGACGTATTCTCTCATCTGTCGACGTACACAGTTCTCTCAACGTGGAGATCGTTTTGGGAAGTGATTGTTAAATAGAGGCTCTGGGAGAAGTTCATGTGGATTAGTTTTAACGAGGGGGCCACCCCAGCTGGCCACGCCGGTCAACCCCTGACTGTTTCCCATCTGGCCTCAGACCCCTTCTACTTGCTTTCCCAAATTGTTCATCAAATTTGCCAAAGTGGCTGGCGACCTTCTGTGGTAATCCTCCATAATATTATTTGAATAAGAAACTTATTTTAAATAAACTTTATTTTAAATGCTGGTTCGTAGGGTGGGGGGGGGGGGGGGCAGCGGCGTCGCCGTCAGACACCCCTCGCCACAACACAAATTCAAAATATTGTAAACTGCTCCAGCCCCTATTTTTTGAACGCTTTTGTAGCCACTGATACACCGCATCGAGCAACCTTTTGGTGGTTTCAGACTTTTGGTTTATTATTCTTGGAATAATACACCTATGTTTTCGCGACGGAGGTCGACGACTCCGATCGGCCTCAAAATTTGACATTATCCGTTTCAAGAGGTCTAGATTCCAAAACCGAAATGTCCGTCTGCCGCCCGCCGTCAGGGTCGTTTTGAACAGTAGGAATTTTTTTAAAAATCTGAAATTTTGACAAAATACTCGCAGTTCCTTGGATCCATGGAGCTTTTGAAGGATGCCAGGAAGTTGAATAAGGACTCATTTTTCGAGTATCCTTGATAATTGATTTTCCGGAGTCCTTCCTTAACCATAAATATACCATAATATGGTAAATTTACCATATGGGCCTGAGGTTGAGCCAGAATAATTCGAACTATTCGAAAGACATTATCAAGTGGGGGGAGACATTATGAGAGAAGGGGTGGAGGGTTGAAGGTGAGGAGGGCCGGAAATGCCCAAAGCCTCTCGACTCAGTGCTCCAGCCAGATGCTCCTCTTGCGAGCCTTCTTTTTTTTATTGATGATAAGCTGTGATTATGTACTTAACTGATGAAATGTGCAAAATGCATCTTAGCTTGAAGTGCTATTTTGTTTGCATAAAATGTATGCCATGTTTGCCATGTTTGCATAAAATTATACCATTTAATGGTACCAACTAATTCACATACCTATCCTGCCTATCCTGCCTATTCAAAGTCTATTATTCCAAGAATATTTAACCAAAACGGGATCATATAACGCTCACAGACAAAACGCTCGCTGATGGAGGGAACAAGCGGTAGGCGATGGTGAGGAGGGCTGAAAACGACTGAAGCCCCTTGGCTCATATCAGTGATCCGGCCAAACGCTCCAGCTAGCAAGCCATCAACTGTTGTTCTCATGTTACATGAGATCCTCCAGATTGTTGTCAATCAGAGTTCACCTCAGCCTTGTTTTGTTGATTTAAAATTTTGAAAAATTCCGCTTACACTCGAGTTGGGTCGTGGAAAGCGTTACCAAAAGTTTGTAAGAAAATCAAAAAGAGACTTGCATTCGATGAGGCCATGAGGTTGCACTGTTTTAAAAACTTAAAGCACCAATTTATTTAGCACCGTATACGGAACAAAGCCAACCAGATCAGCTTCTTTTATGTCTGTTTTCCTTTTTGGTCTCGAGAACTTATTATATTAGGTAGGATAAACTTTTTTTCCAGCTTCGACCGGCCCCTCAAGACCTTCGGGCGTCGCCCGATCGCCCGACCTGCCTATCCGCCCCTGCTCGTCATCGCCTACTGCTTGGTGCCTACTCCCTCATCAGCACGCGTGTTGTGTGCGAGCGTTATGTGATCCCGTATTGTACTTGGAATAATACATTTTGTTATTTGCAACAGGGGTAAAAAATTTTGATCGTCCTCAAAATTTGTAATTATACCTTTCAAGATGTGTGGATTCCAAAACTGAAATATCCATCCGCCGCCCACGACGTTTTGAGCAGTAGGAATTCATTCAAAAATCTGAAATTTTTTGACAAAATAAGAAGAAGATGATTTTTGGTCTCCTTTTAGTTGAACTCGCAAGGTGTTCTACCCGATCGCACAAACCGGTGGGGGCTCAGTGGATCTAAAAAGGGGCTACAGGTGGGTGTCGTTTCCGAACTATTTTTGGACGTCAAATCCATTTTTGGGAGTTCCAAAAGCAGTTCCTTGGATCCATGTAGCTTTTGAAGGATGCCAGGAAGTTGAATAAGGACTCATTTTTCGAGTAACCTTGATAATTGATTTTCCGGGGTCCTTCATCCGTCCAAACACTTGAAATGAAAACTTAAAAATAAAAAAACAAATTTACCATGGACCTGAGGTTGAGCCTAGAATTCGAAAAAAATTATCATGTGGGGGTGGAGGGGTGAGGGTGAGGAGGGCCGGAAATGCCCAAAGCCTCTCGGCTCAGTGCTCCAGCCAGATGCTCCTCTTGCGAGCCTTCTTTTTATTGTTGATACGCTGTGATTATGTACTTAACTGAAGAAATGTGCAAAATGCATCTTAGCTTGAAGCGCTATTTTGTTTGCATAAACGGTACCAACCAATTCTTATACCAAGCGCTACTTTTATTTGTTCTAAATATAGGCACTGTTGATTTTCTCTTTCATATAAGCATTAGGTTCACCTAGGTATTAAAAGTAAGGTCTTTGGATAGGTAACTGTGTGTGGTGGTGGAGGGGGCGGGGTAGGGCCGCTCAAAATGAATCGCCCGGGCCGGTCAAAACCGACTGGTCCAACCAGTATTTTTTTTTTTACATTTTAAACACATTTTGGAACCACTTTTATCCAACTTTTTGGTGTTTTCAGACTTTTCTTGTACTATGCTCGCCAAGGTGATTTATTTATTTATTTTATTATTACCTATTATTATTTTTTTCTTTTTCAAATTTTTCCGAATTCTAGAAGTGCCTTAGAATTTTGATGAGCATCCTCCTCCTCGTGTTGTAGCTCCAACTAGGGGGCCATAAAAATGGAATTTTTTTTCAAAGTTTCAATAAATGCGGATTTTAATAGATTGTTTAAATTAATTAAAACGTGACATCGAGCCCTTAGGGTACTCACCGAGGAGCTATAAAAATAAGGGAAGGGGTAAAAGATTGATGCGCTGCGGGTTTGAGTGACTCACAGATCGTGTCCTTAGAAACGTCATGTCACCCGGTAATGACGCGTCAATTTGCTCCTTTCGCGACGAAAAAATCGCACTTTTCTCCGCAAAAAGCCCGACTTTTCAGGGACTTTCTTTTTTTTTCTCCTCGTTGATCCTGGCGATAATTCGCCGAGTCGACGCACGTTCTTTGGTGATTGGCTCAAACGTCAACCGTCACTGTAGATTTGTGTGGGAGGATCGCACTCTGCCGAAGGCGTATTATACTATCTATTATAGACGGCTGTAGCTCGTTAGAGGCTGAGGTCATGAGGTCGTAGAAGGAGATTTTTTTTTTTTTTCTAAACAAACTTGGCCAGTAGGGAAGTGTTACGGGATAAGCCCAAACGAGGATGGCAAACACAACCGAAGAAAGAGGTGATAATGGGCCTTTGTCAACACACCAACTTTCCATTTTTTACCACTCCCATCTTGAAATTAACTTACTGTATAAACACACCCTGATTGCCAAATGGGTTCCACTAAAAGTGGCAAATTCCGGACTAGCACACGTTGTAGGGTCTTGGGCCAGTTATTGAATGTTTTCCGAAAGGTTTAGTGCTTTTTCCTCTCGTAATAATGAAACCCATAAACCAGCAGCTTATTCACCCAGAGGAATTTGTACAAAATTTGCATACTTGGCAGACTATGGACATAAAATTACGATGATAAATGTGTCCATAGCAGACCCCTTGATGAGGAATCTCAAGCTGTACAGCCTGTGGTTAGTTGGAGAAGTAGTGCACCAAGTGAAGTGGCCAGGCCAGGGGAATGACACTTAGGCTATTGTGCAATTTTTCCAGAGCTTGCTATTTGTCTATTCCAACATCCAAATATGGGCAGCCTGGGGAATATGGATCTCTATTCAATGGTTTTCCCCCTTGTTACTACTAGTAGTCTTACAAAAAAAAAAAAAAAAAAACGATTTCGCCATTTCAAGTGGAATCACCCGAATACGCTCATTTCGTCATCTCCGGATTCCAACATGTTAATTTAATGCTTCGTCTCTTCCATTGAAAAAACCCCGGAACGTGTCAAGTGAATGTGCGAACTGTCTGTGGGAACTAGAACACCATCTTTCATTAAGATTGACGTGAGGTCTATGTCTTCAGTGAGCCCGTCACCCCCTCAGCGTGCACGGCTTCTTTTCAAACAGTAATCACGCCGGTTAAAACACCCGTCTTTGTAACTTCGGAAAAAAAATACTCTCACAAAAAAGTTTCTGCACCACACCTGACATTCCGTGTCGAAAGACAATCGTAGGCCAAGTAACGAGAACGACCTCCGGTGGGATTTATAAGAAAGGTTATCCGCAAGAGGCTGCCAGTATGCTTTTGACTACCGCCCAACCTCTCTTGATTATGGGAATAATAGACGTGCAGTAACACTTTCTCTAACAAGGCGGAGGCGATTGGAGGTGCCTGACTCGCTTAATTAAAACGCTCGTGTCGACATCACGAAATTGCGTTAGGTCTGAGCGTCATGTCCAACATCGACGAGGGAGTGTTGTGAGCAGTAGTTTAATCTGTGGTTGTGAGGGACCCCGTGACCCGCTAGACATACGGGTGATTACACTAAAAGTGACGAATTCCGGACTAGCGAAATTCGCTGAAATGTTGTAGGTAGAGATGGCAATTAGTGTTGTAGGTAGAGATGGCAATTAAAAAAAAAAAAAAAAAAAAAAAAAAAAAATCTACCAAAAATATCAATTTTGAAACAAGCAAACATCGAAGGTTTTTTTTTTTCCATCGATGTTTCTCTCAAAAACGTCGATGTTATTCATCTCTCGAAAAATCACGCACACAATATAAAATTCAACGGCTGGAAAATTGAAAAGCTCCAGCTGGGAAAAAAAAAACTTACTGCCCTAAACGGCTCGGACGGCAGCGCACAGTGGATAAACAAAGCAAAATTTAAATTTTCAGCCTTGTATTATCAATTTTGTTTAACAAATAAATGAAACTTAAAATTATTTTTTCCTTATTTGCACGTTTTTAATGCGCAAATTTGCGCACGATCTGACTTCGGAGTCACATTCTGGGGTGCTTACTGAACACACAGAAAGAAAAAACTCCGTGCGGTTCGGTGATCACCGCGACTTTTTTTTAGATTTTCTGATTTTTTTTTTCAGCATTTTTTGATCTGTAAAGTCGATGAAGACAAATTTAATGAGGAGAATATTTTTAATGTCTTCGGATGCATAGCCTGAATACAAATCAATCGTGGTTTAAGACTTAATTAATATGTGGGCAGGGCCGAGGAGAGAGAATCCGGGCCCGGGGGCAAAATTCATCGGGCCCCCCTATATAAAAAAAAAAAAAGGTATGAAAATTCATCGGGCCCCCTAAAAAAAAAAAATGTATGAAAAGGATTTTCCTATATTGATCTGTTCCTTTTCCCATTTTGCCTCTCCTACCCCCCTTTTTTACAAAAAAAAAAAAAAAAATCTCAAGAAAATCCGGGCCCTCCTACGAAGGCCGGGCCCGGGGGCAACGGGTCCAGTGCCCCCCCCCCCCCTCTCTCTACGGGGCTGTATGTGGGGCCACGGCGAAAAAACTGTAGGGTAAAGCCCCGTACCTCGCCCAACCAGTGATATTACCTAGGTAGAGAAAGGATATATCCTTTCTCTAAATATGTATATAACAACTTTGAGCCACTGATTCGGTAGCTCTCTGAAAATGGTTGAATTGGCTGTGAACCGTTTTTGTGATAGCTAGCACTGTTAGCTTAGGAGAAGGTTACATCGTTTTTGAGGTGCCAGTTTGTGATCGTGGAGATTGTAGGCAACTTACCTACATTTGATCGTCCCAGGGCTGAGTGAAGTCGTATTTTCGTACAATTGTTTGTTTAATGTGTTGTCCAATATGTCTGTTAAGCAGTGAAAAAAAAAGTTTTTGAAAAAATTGGATCTGTGGGTGTCACGACCGTTTTTCAAAATTGGTGTGTGGTGGATTTTGGTGTGGATTTTGCACGTACCTTGCCCCACCTCCTTGTGCGTACCTCGCCCCTAGAATTTTGTGATAACGTTGTGGTTACCAACCAATTCCTAGCCATGTTTTTCTAATAATTAGAATGCATTAAAGTTTTATATTCAATATAAAATAAACTTATTTGATTCATTTTCCATACTTCTGAGCGCTCAATTTCGAGAAATAGGGAAGGTGGCGCAAGTTACGACCCTATCCGGGGCGAGGTAGGTACTATGTTCGTACCTGGCCCCACTTTGGAGGGTTTTAGAAATTTAGCTCTCGAAAACTTGAAATAACCCATTTCAACACCTGGATCTTGTTGACAACTTATTTCCCTAGCGATCTGTAAAAAAAAAAAAAAAAAAAAAAAAAAAAAAACGATTCGATCAGAGCCCTTGGGGTCTCCCAAGAGAGGAAAATGTGAAAAGTGGTGCGAGGTACGGGGCTTTACTCTACTGGTGAAAACGCCGATTTCCACCTTTCCGCCCCTCTGCTCTCCTCCAAACAGCTCGAAGGGACAAAACCAGTGTGATTCTTTGTTGACGTACATATCAGCTAAAGAATCAACATTAAACCGATTGGCTAGTTGTTTTCTTAATTTTTCGAATTTACGCTACCTTTTAGCGTCATCGGCACTGTGCGGCGGACAGACATTTCGTTTCTGGATTTCAGAATCTGGAATCTGCATGACTTGAAACGGATATTACCAAATTTTGAAGCCAACAAGTATAAACCAAAACATCGCATGGGAGAATTACATTAATGCTGCCAAACTTTAACGTTGTCTAAAAGTTCCTGTTACATTTCAAATCAAAAAAGTTAATTTTAAAGTTCATTTAATTCTCCATGATCTCCAGTTTGAGTGGTTTCCTGTGATAAACAAAATGTCGCTTAGATGACCGAAAAAAACGCTGCAAATTTTACACAAGAGTTTATTATTCTGTGATATAGGTTACTTGTATAGACATTTAATTCTGTCAATAAAAAAAATTAAAAAAAATTTTTTTTGGATTTTTATATTTCAAAAAAACTTTTTTGGGGGGGATTTTTTTTTCAAAAATGTGTTTTTTCAAAAATTCTTTAATTTTTACTCGAAAAATATTGAACTTCTTGGGATCCTTCAAAAATCCCATTTTTAGCCCCATGAAAGCCCTATAGAACGCCACAGTGAAATCGGATCGTTCCGGGACCCCCAAAAATGGATTCTACGTCCAAAAATACTTCGAAAACGACACCTAACTCGATCCCATAGCTAAAAGCCTTCAAAACACCCCTCCTGTAGCCCCATTTTAGCCCCATAGCGCCCCACGGGTTTGGGCGATCGGACTGAAAACCTTGCGGGCACAACTAGATGGTAAACCAAGTATTTTGCCAAAATTTCAGATTTTTTAAAAAATTCCTACTACCCAAAACGGCCCGGACGGCGGACGGCGTACGGCGGACGGCGGACGGCGTACGGCGGACGGCGGACGGACATTTCGGATTTTGAATGTAGACCTCTTGAAACGGATAATGTCAAATTTTGAGGCCGATCGGAGTCGTCGACCCGCGTCGCGAAAACATAGGTGTATTATTCCAAGAATAATAAACCAAAAGGGTAAATTCTTCCTTTTTTTACAACTCGATTGATAGCATCACGCTGCTTACTTGCATACTTAAATGGGAATCTTAACGTCACAAATCGTGTATGTTGAAGGTGTGGAGAGAGCTATGGGGACTGTTCACACTGCCTGATACCTTTATTTGTACTGTGACTATTTACCAGACGCCAGAGAAGGTGGAAGATGAGTCTGCTCTTTTACGGTTTGCTCGAGTGAGGACTTGAGTAGGTTTTCTAACGGGGCGGCACAGTTCCTGTTGTATTACCCTATTTAGGCTCACTTCAGCCTGCCATTGGAATATCCTGCGAGTCTAAATAATAAAATATAATTATGAATTTTTATTTTCCCCAAGTTGAGATAAACATAAAATCACATAACGCGGAAAGTCTTGGCAGTAAAAACAGCTTGGGCCAGGCTAAGAATAGGTTTTTTTTTTTTTCTGGTAAACAGCCACACAAAATGTGTTCAGTACTGTTACAAGACGGCAATTATCCGCTTGGGGTCCGTCGAGATCATCGCTGAAAGGGTTTCCGTCTCTCGCTGCCCCGACCGACAATTCCTCGCGTTACCAGGACTGCCAATAGGTTCGTGTCAAAGGATTCTGCTCGGTTTAAATCTTATGCAACTCTTCGAAGTCAAAACGTTACCTGAAGAGAGACTTCCGTGCACCTTGACCTATGCCTTACTCCTCGCGGTCCCCACGAGAAATCACGTTCCCACGGGGCCCCTTCCAACTTGGACGACCTCAGATAAATGTTTGTCGTGGCGCAATAAAGCCTGACGGGTTTTAACAGCGATTTTCGTAGCGTCGAGAAAACATCGACATTTTTCATGCAAATTGATTCTTTCGCGGGGCCCTTAGATTTTCATTTAAGGAGCCATACTAAATCCCAGACGCACGATCCGAAGACCTCATCCAGTTTTGGTTTATTATTCTTGGAATAATACACCTATGTAATCGCGAAGTAGGTCGACGACTCCGATCGGCCTAAAAATGTGACATTATCCGTTTCAAAAGGTCTAGATTCCAAAACCGAAATGTCCGTCCGCCGCACAGTGGGACGAAAAGGCCTTTTAGGGACATGCTGTTCCCCTCCGTTAATACTTTTACTAAAATGTTGAACTAGGTCATCATAGAAGTATTTTTTCGCGCTGAATCGAATGGTGAGGTTTATTTCCCGATAGGAGTCGAAGGAAAGGCGGTAGAGCCTATATTAAATAGTTCCTGTACCATAAAATTATGACGGATGCTTGCTAACGTTCCGCATGGGAAAACTGGGAGAAAGACCTTAATTTAGACCAGCTTACTTCATTTATTTTATTTATTTATTTGAAAATATGAAATTTGTATAAAACATAAAATTCCATTTCTGAAAAAATAAAGAAAATAAAAATATTTAAAATAATTAAAAAGCCCATTGCAAGGCTAATGATTGAAAAAATACATTTAAAAGTCATCGAACTTTTTGCTCAATTTTGTTTTTTGCCCAGTTTTATCCAAAAAATACTTTGAAAATTACCACAAATTGTTCGTAAAAAGAGTGTGTAGGGCAAAACCGCAAATTTACGCAGGAAATTCCTTCATAGTTTGTTAACTGAACATGTCAGGAATGTACCCATACCATTAAATGTTTGAGGAAACTTGAGGGAAAAACTTGCGAGCTGATTATCGCTCGAAAACACATCGTTTTTCGGTAAGTGGTATGCCCCGACTACTAAGACGTCCAAAATTATTTTCCCGACGTTGAGTCCTTCTACAGACCTCAAGGAATGAGGCTATCATGCCTGAAAAAATTGAAAAAATTTCTAGAAGCTTCTGGGCTACAATAAACTTGACCGTCGCGACGCGTCAAAACTGCAATTTCACCACATTTGGTTAGTGATCCATAAGAAAAACTGGGGTAAGGAATTAGTTTAAAAAATTGAAACTTCGTCTCCAGATACCTAAGTCTACATATATTCGGAATATATCCAGCCCGAAACCACAGAAGAATTTTTTTTTGTCAATGTCCCTAAAAAAGGGCGTTTCGTCCCACTGTGCGCCGTAGGGGAAGTCCTTGTACCTTGGGACGCATGTACCTCGGGGCGAAGCTCAAATAATTCTGAAAAGAAGGGTGAAAAATTCGGGCTGCCCGTCATTCACTTTTCTCTTCTTGTGAAGTTTGTGAACGGATGTGGGACCCAGAAAAATTATTCAATCAATTATTGATTATACGTCCCAAATTACTTGGAAAACGACACCTTATTTGACCTCCTAGGATCCTTAAAAATCCCATTTGTAGCCCCATGAAATCCCCGTAGAGCCCCACGGTGAACTCGGATAGTTCTGGGACCCGCAAAAATGGATTCTACGTCCAAAAATACTTCGAAAACGACACCTAACTCGATCCCATAGCCAAAAGCCTTCAAAACTCGTGATTAGGGGGGAGGGGGGGAATGAACAAGTTGAGGTCCGCGAGTGGGGAGATAGTGCACAGGTGAGGACTACGACGAGGGAGATGTCAACATAGTCTTTATCCCCCTACGACGCTAATGCCTGTCGCTCGTGCGATCTGTGGACGCAATGGTAAACTCCTTGGCCCTTATTAGTATCGAGGATACTCCCAGAGCTGTCGCTAGCAGTCGAATGCAGCACCAAATGAAGGGGGGGGGAGCGTGAAGCCGGTCCCATAAAATAGAAATTGAAGGTCGGGTTTCACCGCGCAATTGAGAGAGCAAGTCTGCGTCACTGTGTCGACGAGAAACCTGAACGAGAAACAAGTTCCATTTCAGGTTCAATTTCTTCGTCAGGGTATTCATCAATCATAATCGTGCGGTTCATCATTTTCACTCGCGGGGGTCCGGTTACGGAGGCGAAGGTGCAAGTGTAACCCAGTACGGGTCCGAGGTAGATTTTCGCGGGCAAACGATCGCCCGGTTTTCGATGCACTTTCTGCAAACAATCCCGTCCGGCCGGTACTTAACATGTAAAAACAGGATCTGGTTCCAATCGCACACAGCAGCCGGCTGGTGACAACGTTTACGAATTGAGAGTGATGTTTATTAGATCAGGAGGAGGCGTGTGTAGTGATGATGACTAGAAGCACCTGTACAGCTCTCCCACTGCGTCATTCTTGTTCACCTTTCACCTGATTGCCTGAAGGTGATTGCTCCATGAAGAGCTCAACTCTCTATCAATAAATCAAAACGGACATAGCTGAAGCTGTGGGTGGTCTCGAGGCGGACGAAGGCTCATTTGCTCAATAATCCACTGGACCGCGCAAGGACTTTATGGAGTATACAGGCACGAGGACAGCGGCAATGGGGGGGGGGGGGGGGGGGGGGGGGGCTCGCTTCACTCGGCCATTAATGCGAACTAGTGAAACTACCCTAAATCCCACAATCTATCCAAAAATACATGAGAGCGTTGGGTAAATATCCTAGAAGTAACCCCCCCACCCACACACATTTGTCACTAACAACTCGCTTTCCTATGAATAGTAGCTCTCAGACATAAGGACCTCTTTTTCAGACAGAAGGTCTCGCTTCGCTCGGCCAACCACTTTCTCGGACAGGGGGCTCGCTTCGCTCGCCCAAGTGACAGTCGCTCAATGCGGTAAATTTAACGGGCGTAAAATTGGCTGGGAATAGAGAGAGAAATCGTCTTCCCACACACCAGAATACATCCAAAATTAGCGTGGAATGAACTGTTTCCCAAAATTTCACCGCCTCTCCACCTTTCCAAGGTCCCTGGCACTATCCCAAGAAACATGGCTACCGCGCGCCAGATCTCTTGAAACCGTTCAAATTAAACTCGCCGATCGTCGGAATTCGTTCATCGGGTCTTTCGTATTAAAATTCGGATCTCTAGGTAGGATAATTGGCTTCGAACCCATAGCCAAAAGCCTTCAAAAAACCCCTCCCCCCCCCCCCCCCTTTAGCCAATAGCGCCCTACGGGTTTGGGCGATCGGGCTGAAAACCTTGCGGGCACAACTAGATGGTAAACCGAGTATTTGGTCAACATTTCAGATTTTTAAAACAAATTCCTACTGCCCAAAACGGCCCGGACGGCGGACGAACATTTCGGATTTGGAATCTAGACCTCTTGAAACGGATGTCAGATTTTGAGGCCGATCGGAGTCGTCGACCTCCGTCGCGAAAACATAGGTGTATTATTCCAAGAATAATAAACCAAAATCGGCGTACTTTTATCGCTTACCGCTCAGAGGAGAAGGCTTGCGACATACTCTAATAGATACATAGATGGATAGATACAAACACGGTGAGAATCAGTGGTTTAGATATAATCGACAATTCTTATCGGCCTCCAATTTTGACATTATCTTTTCACGTCACGTAGATTCCGAAAACGAAATGTCTGACCGCCGTTCTCCGTCCCAATCAATTTAGGCGGTGGGACTTTTTTTTAAATCTGCAATTTTGGCAAAATACTCGTTTTACCATTTAGTTGTTCCCCCAAGGCTTTCAGCCCGATCGCCTCAACCCTCCAAAAATTCTTTCTAGAGAAAATCAATCGTCTTTGACCTCAACAAATTCACCACCCACATTTAGCCATATTTTCCCAAACCTGATTTGGTGGCTGTGTAGCGTTCAGGTTGTATAAATATTATCTATTCTATAATCCAACCTGGGCGTGAAACATTTCTTACGGACCGGTTATACCAGGCAAGTTAAGGTCTTTTACCCGGAGCTGACGGCCATTACAAGCCCAGCCTTCGAATTTCACTTGTTCGATGTCGATCAAGGTGGGGGGTACGCCTGCGCGGAAATCCTTCGGAGACCAGTCGGTTTTTTTAACCTTGAGAAATAATTTTCATGGGAGCGGCGAGCAGGAGAGGCGCCAAGTAATCCGCTACTGGGCTTCCTAATTGCAGATCAGTCGACGAACTTCAATCACGACGCGAGCAAGTTTACTGCACAACGAAAGTCCCACACGGACCAACCAACGTGCCCCGTTTACAATACACAATAACCCGAGGAGTGTGATTTGTGGTTTCATCGGATAATCACAGGTTGATGAAACATGATAACGTCGCAGTAGTCATCCAGAAGGACCAGCTTTGATATTTTACGTAGCTCTAGTTTTTAACGCTAATTATGAAAAATGTCGTCATTTTGTGGCGTCGTGGCCCCGATATCTCGGGAGTTTCATTTCAACACGCCGTCCTTAAGGTTGAGTTTCTCTCAGCAATTAATTCAGAAGTCAGATATCAAGTATAATTAGAAACGTCCTCTTGACGTTTTGACTATCACCGAAGAACTCTCATTCATGTCTGTCTTTTAATTTTGAAATTGCTCAATGGTCCAAAATTACCTCATTTTTCCAAATCTCAAATGCACAACTCAAAACTCACATGCGTACATTATATCATGTGGTGCCTGTAATTTGCATGTGACTAGTTTAGCCAAAGTTAAAAAAAATATTGTTGTGCTTTTCCTTTATCCTTAGGTATTTCAACATCTATTCTTCGAACGGATTAATATTAAGCCCGAAAATATTTTTCTAGTTTTTATTGTGAAAGTTTGAGAAAGAACATTTCAAAATGGTAAGTTTCAGAAGTGTCTACTTGATTTACCTTTCAGTTAACATTCCCAATCGCTGATATCTCCTAATTGTTTCCTTTAAAATCAGCGTGAATGTCTATCAGTCCACGTGGGGCAAGCTGGAGTCCAGATCGGCAACGCCTGTTGGGAATTGTATTGCCTGGAACATGGGATTCAGCCTGATGGGCAGATGCCGTCCGACAAAACCGTTGGGGGAGGAGACGACTCTTTCAACACTTTTTTCAGCGAGACCGGAGCTGGGAAACACGTGCCGAGAGCGATCTTTGTGGATTTGGAACCAACTGTAGTCGGTAAGGTTTGGGGATGGAGGGCGTGAAGAGTCCCTGGGAAGACGCACCGTTTCTCCGGGCGTGCATGAGTAGTCCGTCTGACGTTTCGGGGCTATGCAGTACGAACCCCACACTTTCCACTGGATTAGAAATCCTCAGTCAGAACTTGGTGGTGCTTGGCTAGTTCCTGCCAACATCCTTGCCATGTGGCAGGATGTAGTCAAGCTGTATCAGCTCCTGGAAATCCCAAAACGAAGCTTGGTGGCCATTAGAAAGTCTCTATCACCTGCAGTTCAGCTAAAGCTGCGAACGAGCTCTTGGAAATCAAGAAACCCGAGATTGATGGCTCTCCGCCGGTTCCTGCCAACATCTTTGCCATGTGGCAGGAGATAGTCAAGCTGAATCAGCTCCTGGAAATCCCAAAACAAAGCCTGGTGGCCATTAGACAGTCTGTCAGCTGCTGTCCAGCTAACGCTGCGAACCACCTCTAGAAACTCAATAAATCAAAACTTGATGACTATGAGGCAGTTCATGCCCACATCCTTGCCACGTTGCAGAAGATAGTCAAGCTTAATCAGCTCCTGTAATCCCAAAACAAAGTTTGGTGGCCATTAGCCAGTCCACCTGCTGCCCAACTAACGCTTAAACCAGCTCAAGGAAATCCAGAGACCCCGAACTTGGTGGCTCTCAGCCTCTAGCAACGATAAGAACGATTGCACGACATTTTGACCTTTAACAGGGACTCTTCATGCATAAAAACGATAGCAGGACTTCTCGACTACATTCCCTTCCGCTTAACCAGACTCTTCGTGCAGAGTGCAAATCAACAAATCAAGCTTTCAATTCCCCTTGCAGTCACCCAGTTATGGTTATCAATTCCTCTTGCGTTCTGAACAACTGAGGAATAATAAGGTTGATGTGCTTTCAGACGAAGTCAGAACTGGCACCTACAGACAGCTGTTCCACCCTGAGCAGCTCATCACCGGTAAGGAAGACGCCGCCAATAACTACGCCAGGGGCCACTACACGGTCGGAAAAGAAATCGTGGATTTAGTCTTGGACCGAATCCGAAAGTTGGCCGACCAGTGTTCTGGGCTCCAGGGATTCCTCATATTCCACTCCTTCGGTGGCGGCACTGGCTCAGGATTCGCGTCTCTCCTTATGGAACGTCTCTCCGTGGATTACGGCAAAAAAAGCAAGCTGGAGTTCGCCATTTACCCGGCTCCACAGGTAATGAAACCATCAAATTCTGTACATCATAACACACCTTGAACGGTCTTGAATCAGCCATAACCGCTTTGCACGGTCGACTTGTTCAGATATCGACAGCAGTTGTCGAGCCCTACAACGCCATATTGACCGCGCACGCCACCCTGGAGCACTCAGATTGTGCTTTCATGGCGGATAACGAAGCCATTTACGACATTTGTCGAAGGAATTTGGACATCGAAAGGCCGACCTACACCAACTTGAATCGTCTTCTCGGCCAAATCGTATCGTCCATCACGGCATCCTTGCGATTTGACGGCGCCCTGAACGTGGATCTTACTGAATTCCAGGTCTGTATTTTTTTACTATGCGAATCAAGAATGAAAGAAAATCTAAACTGAATCATCACAGTGACTCTCGTTTTGTACGGTTTCAGACCAATTTGGTACCGTACCCTCGTATCCACTTCCCCCTCGTGACGTACGCACCGGTGATTTCGGCAGAAAAGGCTTACCACGAACAGCTGTCTGTCGCGGAGATTACGAATGCCTGTTTTGAACCGGCAAACCAGTTGGTCAAATGCGACCCAAGACATGGAAAGTACATGGCGTGCTGCGTTTTGTACAGGTGAAGTATCAAATCTTGAAATTTGTCCCAAGAAAGGTGATATTATGAACAGGTTCTGCACAGCCACCACAGGGGGGGCCATGTCCGGCAATTTGTTCTGGACAGGTGACCTCCTCGTTATGTATAGGGGTCTCTTGAAGGGACCGAACATCAGACGTCTGCGCAGAGGTTACCCGGTCTTAAGGATTGACTAGAGCAGGTCCTTGCCGTGGCATTGGAGGCTGCCGGCGGTTACACTGCTTATAGGATCCAGAAGAGACTTCCCATTCAACTGCTGGGGCGAAATATCGAGCCCAGGCCTCCCTGATCCCAGCTGCACCAGAGGTGGTCAGGCTTGAGTGTGGCAAGAGGATTGGGCTGCCAAGTCCACGGGGAGTTTTTCCCATCAGTGTCTCAGCGGATGGAGATGGTGGTGGTCCCTGCCAACCAGGTGCTATCTGGTCAAGGGAAATTCCCCGCAAACCTCCACCGACTGGCACTGGCTGACGACCCTGGCTGTGTATGGTATGGAGAACTTTGCGAGGCACGTGCTTCGGGGCCGCCCAGAAGCTGAGGTGTGAGGAAGGATTGAAACATGTATCTTTGCAGCAGCCGCTCTGAGAGTCCCGGCGGCAACAAGTAGGCCTCGTTGGCAACAGCAGGCCCTGAGGAGGACGTTGGGAAATGACTCCCAACAGTCACCCCCAGGGTTCTCTTGAGTTATAGGGGTGGTCGAGTAGTTGCTGTCATGGCGCTTCCCCAAAATAAGGCTGCTGATAGCTCTGAAGCTCTCATGCAGTTGCCACTTGGAAGAAAACCACACGCAGGGGTTCCAAATGGGTTCCCATTTGGGTTCATCTGCACTGAAAGGCCTGAACCCAACGCGAGTTTTAGTTGGCCAGCTTATTTAGGAAACTTTTTGAACAAGTGAGTTCAGAACCATGCAAAAGAGTCCTGAATCAGCATACTAGAAACAACACCATTACTAATAAAATTTGAAATTGGCCGAGTAGTTAATGAGAAAAGTCTGATACCACCAAAACGTTGCTCTATGTGGCGTATCAGGTGCTCAAAAAGTGGTCAAGAAATAGAGGCTGGAGCCCAGGATGTTGGGATGGCGCACAGTGGGGCGAGTGACCCGATTCCGCGGACATCCCACTTTCAGACCCTTAAAAATTTTCTGTTGACACGTTACCTGGTTCTTTCATGTTTTTTGGTGTGCTGAATCCGAATCTGAAGTCAATTTGTCGCTAGAGAATCACGTTTTGGAGATACAGCCCCGTAAAATGGCGTAAACGTGCGAAATTTTCAACTTTCGATTCCGCTCAATTAAGTGCGCCATTCTTACATGAAATTTAACGCTGAACACGAATATGCCACCCATGATGGGTCTCAAATACTCCTATGTCATGGAAATGGGCAAATAACCTACTTTTTTAAAGCGAATTTACGTAGAAAATTCGGCTATTTGTTTCGTTCAGAAATTTTACATGGCCCAAAAAAAAAAAAAAAAAAAAAAACTAGCGGAAACACCTCCAAAGTCCGTTCTATGTGTTTCCCCCCATTTCGGAAATTTTTGGAAGGGGGGGAAGACTCTTGAGATACCCTATATACGTAAATCCCTTTTAATTTACACGATAAAAAATCCGTTCCTTCGCAGAAAAAACCTTCCCTTAAGAGTAATTATGAGTTCGTTTCCCAATTGGAATGTGGGGAGTGGTCCAATTTTAGAAATTTTGAAGCTAGATAGCTTTTGAAGCTATATATAGCTCAATGGCTCTTTTCATTTTTTCATTTTCATTTTCATTGCTTTTCATTTTTTCTTTTCTTTTCTTTTTCTTTTCTTTTCGTTTCCCAATTGGAATGTGGGGAGTGGTCCAATTTTAGAAATTTTGAAGCTATCTCAATAGCTCATTTTTCTTTTCTTTTCTTTTCTATCTCAATAGCTCTTTTTTTTTTTTTCGGAAATTCGCTAAAACCGACAACGAAAACGTGACATTTACAGTGGTTGAACTAACAAATTATCACCGTTCTCGGAGAGTTGGAAATAGTTGGTCGCAAAATCAACGAGATTCCCTTCAGAAATACGTCAGGAACACGGGGATATAAGCCGTTTTCTGAACCATTTTGAACCACTTTCGAAAATGACCAATTTGTGTCAGAAACCGATCAAAAACTCCCTTTTTTCAACCAAATAAGTCCACAAATACCCCAAAACAGTTTATTTAGGGTCAGTTGCTACTACAAAACATTGGTTATATAATATATAATAATATTATATTATTATGTGTTCGGTATTTATTTATTTATTTATTTATTGAGAAACGGGCAGAGCCCAATTATACAAAAGTAATACATACACTCGTAGGCAGAAACACATAAATCACTAATTATCGTAGACAAAATTTGTCTATTTAATGGAAACACAACCGAATCGATGCATATATAATTATGAATGGAGACCTAAATTACAAATAAATGGAAGTAAATGAAATGAACTTTATTTATTATATTGTATACATTACGTGTTCGGATGCGTTCGTGGAATCAATCCCCCCCCCCCCCCCCCCTGTTCCATTCTATTCATATTATGAATAGAATGGAACGGGGGGGGGGGGGGGGAATTGATTCCACGAACGCATCCGAACACACAGTGAATTTTTAAAAAATCCCATACCAGCTGCCCGAATAACGCTAATTTTCCCATACCACTCAAGTTCATTCTACCGTACGTTCCCCAAATTTGATTTTTTTCGTCTGGGCAAATGGTTTTCCATGTTCTTTGGGGTATTAGGGATAGGATGTAACAGGTTTTTCATCGGTCCGAACAACTTGGTTTTTCGGCCAATGTCGCGGGTTTTTGCGTTTTCGCCCCACTGTGTGGCGGTGGGCCGAGGGGTGCCTGAAGTCGACGCAGCTGCCTCCTCTCCCTGCCCCAGCCCCCCAACAACAAAAATTCTTAAAGAAAAACTAAACATTAGGGGAAAGCGAGTAGAAGGGGTCTGAGGCCAGGTGAGATACGGTCGGGCGTGGACTGGCACAACCAGCAGGGAGTGGACCCCTAGTAAGGTTTGCTGTTGCATGCTGAATTTTTACAGAGGCGACGTTGTGCCAAAAGACGTGAACTCAGCAATCGCCACAATCAAAACCAAACGGACCATTCAGTTCGTGGACTGGTGTCCCACTGGATTCAAGGCACGTACCTGTTGATTGATTTCATAGTATACTCACGTTACTTAAAGAATATCATGGCACGTAGTCTCACCTGAAACAAGATTAATTTAAATCAAAACTAGTCCAAATAACGTAAATGGCAAACATCAACAGGTGGGGATAAATTACCAACCGCCAACCGTAGTGCCGGGTGGGGATTTGGCAAAGGTTCAGAGGGCTGTGTGCATGTTGGCGAATACAACGGCCATCTCCGAAGCTTGGGCCAGGTTGGACCACAAATTTGATCTCATGTACGCCAAGAGAGCTTTTGTTCATTGGTGAGTAACGGATACAGTCGAAATACACCCACCAAAGCGGACAAACTAACACAAACTCTATTCCAGGTATGTGGGTGAAGGTATGGAAGAAGGTGAATTCTCAGAAGCCCGAGAAGACATGGCAGCTCTTGAAAAAGATTACGAAGAAGTCGGGATGGACTCGATGGAAGATGAAGGAGAAGGAGAAGGGAACTAGAAAAACCCACTCTATAAAACATAGTTGGTTTCCATTGCTACGCCAAATGCTTTGTAGTTAGCTGGATCGCTTGAATCCGTTTTTTTTCGTTGCGAAGACAAATAAAATTGCAATATTGAAACTGTAAAGCGTCAGGCGATTCATTCAACGCGAGCCTGTAGCAGTTGACTCAGTCTCGTTTGCATAAAATCCTTCGCGGTTACTGCAAGGTCGTCCTCCCGAAGAAATTAGAGAGCTTCCAGCGGGTGCGACGCTTCTGAGGATGACGGTAAGTGCCTCGTTGACGGGAGGTTGAACAGTAACCGGGTCAGGAGAAATTCAACTGGTCGCCCAAGCTGAGGTTTTTACTCTTTTTTTTTGCAAGGCCGCTCGAGCCACATTTCAGCTGAGGACAAGGCCAATTTTTATTATCCCAGTTTTCTCCCTCTCAACCAGACATTGAAAGGGCAACTCAAACCCGGTTTTTTTTTTTTTTTTACTTTCCAATGAAAGGGCGAAATCAATGATGAAATAAAATTGCCGTAGTTTTTTAAAATTGTTATTTCTATGAAAGGGCATTGACGTCAATGATGAAGCCCTGATGTTATGAGAGTGCAGGATGACAGTAACTGTTGTCCTGATGGCCTCCTTTTCAACGATGTTAGAGCCCCAGCTGCAGCGCCGCTCCATCGTCAAACCCTAGCAGGTCGTCAGCGCTCCGCCATCTCTGCCGAGTCCCCCTCACGCACATGGAGGCTGCGCGTATGATGGCAAACGACAACCGTGCCTTGACGATCCCCTGGTGCCGCTTCCATTTGTCTGCCAGTCGTTCACGTAGGACGAATCGGGTGTTCTGGGGCGTCAAAAGTTCTTCCACTGTGTGCTGACCAGCGGGGTGAATGAACAGTGGCGATCTCAGCACGCAGGTTAATACTAATGCTTTTTCTCTTCCTCTGTCGAAGTGAGAACTGATACCACTGGACGGGAAACATGAGACTACGACACGAACGTCAAATAATGCGTCCCTCTGTGGGTTCCCACACCCCACGGCAGGCAAGATCTCCTCTCAAACCAGGAGTAGTGGCTGAAGAGGCTACAGTCATTGGCTCTTCGCAGCAATTTCCATTATATTATTCATCAATTCCCCCAGGACGTCTCTTACTTCATTGACGTGTCAGCCATCACATTAAATGTTTTGTTTGGCATATCTACTGGGGTTCGCATGTATCAAAAGCAAGAGCATCTCACTGGCTGAGAGATCAAAGCTATGCCGCTTCAATGGAATTGCTTCACTTGTTATTCCTATTGATAAAAGTAAATTCGGTGATTGTAAATCATACGTGCTTGATGTACCTGAAAAACAAATTATTTATTTGGGTGCTGTTGATTTCGTACTGCTTTGTAATGTTCAAACTCACTCCTTCGACTTTTCCTTAGTAAAATGCACTTCTTTGTCAGCCTCTAAAATATCCTACCATCCTTCCTTATTTGCTCCAAAATGCCTGTTTTGTATTGCTGGAGTATACTTTCTATAGAATCAATATAATAATAATTGAGGCGGTGGATTCCAAAACTGTCAGTGTCCGATTTAGCAATTTTTCAGGAAACACGAAAAACATGCCTCAACTCAACCAATAAGCCCGGAGGCGCGATTTCGTTTGAATTTGACTCATTTGGCATCACTAAATGAGTGCGAAGTAATTTAATTAAGAAGTGAGGCAGTAAATTGAGATTGAAAAACGCTGCAAATTTTACACAAGGGTTTATTATTCTTTGATATAGGTTACTTGTACAGAAATTTAATTCTGTCAATAAAAAAATTTAAAAAAAATTTTTTTTGGATTTTTATATTTCAAAAAAAAATTTTTTGAGGCGATTTTTTTTCAAAAATGTGTTTTTTTCAAAAATTCTTTAATTTTTACTCGAAAGATATTTAACTTCTTGGGATCCATCAAAAATCCCATTTTTAGCTCCATGAAAGCCCTATAGATCGTCACAGTGAAATCGGATCGTTCCGGGACCCCAAAAAATGGATTCTACGTCCAAAAATACTTCGAAAACGACACCTGACTCGATCCCATAGCCAAAAGCCTTCAAAAACCACCTTCTGTAGCCCCATTTTAGCCCCAGAGCGCCCCACGGGTTTGGGCGATCGGGCTGAAAACCTCGCGGGCACAACTAGATGGTAAACCTAGTATTTTGTCAAAATTTCAGATTTTTTAAAAAATTCCTACTGCCCAAAACGGCCTGGACGGCGGACGGCGTACGGCGTACGGCGTACGGCGTACGGCGTACGGCGGACGGACATTTCGGATTTTGAATGTAGACCACTTGAAACGGATAATGTCAAATTTTGAGCCCGATCGGAGTCGTCGACCCGCGTCGCGAAAACATAGGTGTATTATTCCAAGAATAATAAACCAAAATGAATGTGAACAGTTTTGACACGAACTGTCGAACGGAGAGAGTTATGGGACGAACTCCAAAGTTTGGGAGCCAAAACCACTGGAAAGGAGAGAGTTTTGCTTGATTCAGAAGTCATTTTTCGATGGAGCGCGGGAAAATGCATCAGAATCCACTGCTAACTAGATTTGGCAGAAAATGGATTCCAAAACTGTCCGATTTAGCAATTTTTTGCGTTTGCCTCATTTGGCATCACTTAATGAGTGCGAACTAATTCAATTAAGAATTCATAAGGTAAGAACACTTAAGTGAGCCAATGGCTCAGAGCCATTCACTGCAATGAATTGAGATTGAAAAATGAATGGAGACAGTTTTGACACGAACTGTCGAATGGAGAGAGTTTTGCTTCGAACTGACTCATGAAAGTAGAGATTTTGGAGCGAACCCCAAAGTTTGGGAGCCAAAACCACTGGAAAGGAGAGAGTTTTGCTTGATTCTGAAGTCATTTTTCGATGGAGCGCGGGAAAATGCATCAGAATCCACTGCTAACTAGATTTTGCCGAAAATGAATGTAGACAGTTTTGGAATCCACCGCCTCAATTTAAATTAAATTTACGTTGCCACACAGAAAAATTATAACTTTTATTATAACTTTTATAATTTTTCTGTGTGGCAACGTTTTGTTTACGTCTCCGGGTTGTGCATTTTGTGTTTAACCACCGTATTTTCAACGACCAAAGAGAAGAAAACAAACATTTCTCAGGGAAAGTCAGGCGAGGAGGCGATGGAAAATTTGCAGCGTTTTTATCACTGTTCTACTGTTTTTTAAAGTAATTTAAAAACTATTTTGAAGTTTTCCTAATTCTTCCTAATAACTTCGCAACACCAAAACTATAAAATAAAAGTCGTTAGGTCGGGTCATGTGAATTCAAAATTTTGCAATTAAAACGCAAACCCGCTTACTAGGGTTTATTATTCTTTGATATAGGTTACTTGTGCAGACATTTAATTCTGTCAATGGAAAAAATTTAAAAAAATTTTTTGATTTTTTTTTTCAAAACTTTTTCGTTTTTACTTGAAAAATATTTGACCAGGGATCCTTCAAAAATCTCATTTGTAGCCCCATGAAAGCCCTATAGATCGCAACAGCGAAATCGGATCGTTCCGGGACCCCAAAAAATGGATTCTACGTTCAAAAATACTTCGAAAACGACACCTAACTTGATCCCATAGCCAAAAGCCTGCAAAAAACCCCTCCCGTAGCCCCATTTTAGCCCCATAGCGCCCCAAGGGTTTGGGCGATCGGGCTGAAAACCTTGCGGGCACAACTAGATGGTAAACCGAGTATTTTAAATAATTAATAGACCCACAATATCTCCTCCGATGACTAGACAAGAAAACTAGGAGAACTTCCTACGATGTGTAACATGATGAAGGGGCGCTCGCATTCATAAGAATAAGTGGTGTGCATCGTTCCGATAATTTTCAGCGCATTACATGAACTTGGTACGCACTAGTTCAAGGCCATTGGGTCGAGGTACGGGACGAATACGAATTAGAAATATTTCATCAGAATAGGTCGTTTCTTCGGGCGACGAACGCTTAATGAACCCATTGGATGAATTACTTTATGATGAATAGACTTGAATGGGTGGTGAGAACGATGATAATTGTGGTGGGAAGTGGGCCTGCCCGTTATATAAGCCAACTCCGTAACATATTTCAGTGGGTGAACCTGCCACCTTTTTCTTTCGAATTAGCACATCGATCGAGGAAGGTCAAAATCTGAAGATGAATGTTTTAATTTTAAATTCGAGTGGGTTTTTGGAAGGAAGGGATTGGTTCTAACTGCAGTATGGATACATATGCAGGCCCACCGAGAGGGGGGGGGGGGGGGCAAAGGGGACATTTTGCCCCGGGCCCGGACTTTTACATGGGGCCCCAGCGGGCCCTAGAAAAATAAGAAAAAAGGGAAAAAGAGGGAAAAAAAGAAAATTTACGTAGAAAAATGTAAAAAAAATGGCTGAGTTGCCACTTGGCAGGCAACGCAGTCTTCCGTGTGATTGGGCCTTGTAAAACTGAAGCAATGTGAATCACAATAAACCTTGTGAATCACAACAGAAAAAAGGTCAGGATGAGGAGAGGGACGGCGGCAAAGCGGTATGAAGGATGGAGCATCGAAAGGAAAACATCGATGATCACTATTATTTATACCATCGAAAGAAAACATCAATAGGTAGCCTTCAAACATCGCGGCTTGAAACCATCAGTGTTTCTGAACATCGACTTATCTTTTGGTTTATTATTCTTGGAATAATGCACAGGTGTATGTTTTCGCGACGGAGGTCGACGACTCCGATCGGCCTCAAAATTTGACATTATCCGTTTCAAGAGCCCAAGATTCCAAAACCGAAATGTCCGCCGTACGCCGTCCGCCCTCTGGGCCGTTTTGGGCAGTAGGAATTTTTTTTAAATCTGAAATTTTGACAAAATACTTGGTTTACCACCTAGTTGTGCCCGCAAGGTTTTCAGCCCGATCGCCCAAACCCGTGGGGCACTATAGGGCTAAAATTGGGCTACGGAAGGGGGTTTTTTGAAGGCTTTTGGCTATGGAATCGATTTTGGGACGTAGAATGCATTTTTTTGGGGTCCCGGAACGATCCGATTTCACTGTTGCGATCTATAGGGCTTTCATGGGGCTACAAATGGGATTTTTGAAAGATCCCAGGAGGTAAAATATTTTTTAAGTACCTAAAAAACAAAACAAAAAATTGAAAAAAAATTCTTTTGGAATAAAAATCCAAAAAAAAAAAAATTTTATATATTTTTTTCACTGACACAGAATTAAATTTCTGCACAAGTAACCTATATCAAAGAAATTTGCAGCGTTTTTCAATTGCTTGATCATTAAATGATACAAAATGTTTGTACCAATTGCTTGATCATTAAATGATACAAAATTTTGTATCATAAGCCTAAAATTCACCTCCTCGGCGTTCTTCATACACCCCACAAAATTAATATTTAATAATAATCAACAAGTGTTCGAACAAGATTTGTAGACACAGAAGGTGCTAACAGCTAAACAGTAACAAACACCAACTAACTGTATATACTAAGACAAAGGTGAACCTCTTGATGATAGCGACCTTAAAACTCGAACCTGAAACGAAGTAGCGACCCCATTTAGAGGCATAATAAGTTTCAGTTCCAGAAGACCATAACAATCAATTGGTGGACATAATATGTCCACCAATTGATTAATATAAGCAATAATGTATAAGAATATTATTCTTATACATTATTGCCTAGTTGTTTAGAAATTTCAAAAATTTTGGTTTTTTTTTTTTTGTTTGAATTATTTTCCCAAACTTTCGTCATCGATATTTTCGATGGTTCGTGCCAAAACTCAAAACATCGTTTAGATGCTGCAATCGTTCTCTTTACAGTAATATCTATATTATCTTAGATCAAAGACGAAAAATACAAGATTTGTATTATTTAATAATATTAATTGAATGGTACCTACCCTGAATGAAAATTGAACGTTCGTAATTGTAAAAAAAAAAAAAATGTAAATTTATCGGGAGATCAGTACACCGCGGGCACTACTTGAGGCAATCCCCAGCACGGAAGCCTTCTGGCTTATTGTGCTTCCCGAGTGTCCGTTTTTGACTCTATTTGCCTCCTGGGTGGTCGAGGTCCAATTCCTAATTACCTAATATACGTGTCCGAGTGAGAATATGATCTTTATCTAGAATGTGTACAGGCGCCAAGCAGGAAGTACGTTTGCGCCAGTCAGATTAAGAAATTACTACATTTGCGCCAGTTTGGGAAGGCAAGAGACGAATATATTTTCCAAAGAAATTCGATCTTTGTGCAGGGATGGAGAATGGGGTGCGGCCCTTTTATGTGATCTCGGACATCCCCCCCCCCCCCCCCTCGCGAAGCTAATCGCTCTCATTTTTTCGGGCTTGACAAAAACTTGCGGTTTGGGTATGCATTTGTCTCAAAGTCGGGCACGAGGTAAATGGTGGGAGTAGGACGAGGCAAGTGTTCGACATTCAAAGTTGCGCCAGCGCCTCACCAAACAAAAACCGGACCGAATGAATCGGCCCAATCAGGACGGGGTGTGTGCAAATGGGGTCCCGAGTGCCAAGTCCGCCTTATGTAATCCAAACTTGAGCCTCATATCGGCTATCAGATGCAACACCGTCGAGTTATTTCGAGATTCCTCTGTTGGGCCTTCGGGTCGACGGGCAGAAACGTTTTTTCCTGCAGAAATAGCCTCCAATGAAGGCGACAAGCAAATTTTGGAAATGATTCCTTTGTCACTAATCATGAATTGGTTTTCCCTCATATCACAGCTCCCGGGATGCGGTAGCGAGCATTATGACATCACCCCGTAAAGACGTCAACCTTCAAGCCTGTTAGCGGTACAGTACCGCTATGAAGTCCCGACAAGTTCAACATCCGCATCACCTCATTGAATAGCATTTCAAAAAGAGCCGGTGGGTCGTCGGGTTATGCAAGAGCCTTCACGACTTCCGTCCAACTCTCGTGCTATGCTAATAGTCGTATAATTTTTCTAGCGGCACCCGCGCAGTGCTAAAAGCCTCCGCGAGCGACACGTCACACCAAATCCGTCGTAATTTCCTGAAGACGATTTTGCACGACGACGACGTAACTCTTACGCCGCGAAAGATGCCACAGCGGTAGGTCAAGAACAGCAAATCAAACGACGCCACTAAGTGCACCAGCATCGCAATGCCAAGCAATGCACAATATTTTTGTCGAGTAGGAAAGTCCGAGTATGTCGTCCTGATGACATGAAAACGTCTTCATACTTGTTGAGGGTTTCTTGAAATCTAGACAGCTCATGATTGTATAAGTCTTAAGGCATAATAACCCATTGAAAGAGAAAATTTCTCTTTAATAATTATTTAATAATTATATCGATTAGAGATTTGAGGAATTTTGTGAATTCATTGTGCTATGAGTGAGTGTTAACATGATTTAGATAAGAAAAACGCTGCAAATTTTACACAAGGGTTTATTATTCTTGGATATAGGTTACTTGTGCAAAAATTTAATTCTGTCAATGAAAAAAATTTTGGGAAAAAACATTTTTTTAAATTTTTTTCTTTTTTTTTTTTCAAAATTACTTACTTTTTACTTACTCGGAAAATATTTAACCTCCTGGGATCCTTAAAAAAAATCCCATTTGTAGCCCCATGAAAGCCCTTTAGATCGCAACAGAGAAATCGGACCGTTCGGGGACCCCCAAAAGTGGATTCTGCCAAAAATGCTTCGAAAACGGCACCTAACTCGATCCCATAGACAAAAGCCTTTTTTTTTAAAAACCCTCCCGTAGCCCCATTTTAGCCCCATAGCGCCTCACGGGTTTGGGCGATCGGACTGAAAACCTTGCGGGCACAACTATTTATTTTAGATGCTAAATCGAGTATCTTGTAAAAATTTCAGATTTTTAGAAAAATTTCGACTGCCCAAAACGGCTCAGTTGGCGGACGAACATTAAATGTAGAAAAAATTAAAATTTTTTGTTTTTGGAATCTACGTGCCTTGAAACGTACTTACCTATAATGTCAGATTTTGAGGCCGTTCAGAATTGTCGACCTCCGTCGCGATTACATGGGTGTATTATTCCAAGAATAATAAACCAAAATCGTGGAAAAAACCATTATGACTCCTAGTTATTGCTGATCCGGAGTGGAATGCGTTTGACGAAAATTCACTTGTTACCCTATAAATTCAATAAATGTTGGGTTCCGTCCTTTCTCCGGACGGAATGCGGAGATGCTGTTTCGTATCCGCCTCCGCCCCGCCACTTGCTGCTGCCTGACAGGTCGCTTTCTACTCTTCCTGGGAAGGCCGCGCCGCACCCTTGGACGACCATCTGGACCCCCCCCCCCTCGCAATCGCAAATAAAACCCCAACAAGAGGCAAATCGGAAGATGAACTTCCGCTGGACTTGATTTGAACGATTCAAGTAATTATTTAAAAAAAAAAAATTTCCTGTTGACGCTCCTGGCCAGTGGACGGCGTGAGCGGAGTCAGTCGATTCGTCAGTATATAATAATATTATGTATATTATGTATATTATACGCGCTTTGTTCTGCAGCTGTCGGGGAGATCCGAAGCGTCCACTTGTCAAGAAGCTCTTCTGCCGAAGGGCGGTGCACAATCTCGCATGCGGCCAATCCGTAATCGACGCTTAAGCGGCAACATAGCCTAACTCAACGTGTTAAAGTAGGAGATAGGAGTTGCCGCTTAATCGTCGTAATGCCTCTTGCAGCATCAGCAGCAAGCAAACAACAGCATGGCCAGCTCCAAACGGACTAATTAGTCCAATTAATTAGTCTAATTAGTCCAAACGAGGCGCCAAATTGATCGCCTTTTAGTTTATTTTTCTTAGAATAGGTTCCTAATTCACCTTTGTATTCGCGACAGGGGTTATACTTTTTGAACGGCCTCAAAATTGGTCATTGTACGTTTCAAGGATTCACGGAATAAACCCCCCCCCCAAAAAAATACTCGAAGAAAAAAGGGCCCGGAAAAGAAATAGCGCTGACTGAATGGAAATAACACGAGTGGATAATATGTCATCTACGACAACATGTACCTACATTATTATTAGGTATGTACTTGTAGTCGTTGGAAGTCAACACTAAGCAGTCGGAAAGCGAGATGGAAAATGACCAAGTACGAGCGGTTAAACGTACGATTCCAAGAACTGACTATAACCCATTGTGTTACTAACGGGTAGGTACGTATTCACTTTTGGTTTATTATTCTTGGAATAATACACCTATGTTTTGGCGACGGGGGTCGACGACTCTGATCGGCCTCAAAATTTGACATTATCCGTTTCAAGAGGTCTACATTCTAAATCCGAAATGTCCGTCCGCCGTCCGCCGTCCAGGCCGTTTTGGGCAGTAGGATTTTTTTTTTTTAAATCTGAAATTTTGACACAATACTTGGTTTACCATCTAGTTGTGCCCGCAAGGTTTTCAGTCCGATCGCCCAAACCCGTGGGGCGCTATGGGGTTAAAATGGGGCTACGGGTGGGGTTTTTTGAAGGCTTTGAGCTATCGGATCGATTTAGGTGTCGTTTTCGAAGTATTTTTGGGCGTAGAATCCATTTTCGGGGGTCCCGGAACGATCCGATTTCACTGTGGCGATCTATAGGGCTTTCATGGGGCTAAAAATGGGATTTTTGAAGGATCCCAGGAGGTTAAATATTTTTCGAGTAAAAAATTAAGAATTTATGAAAAAACATTTTTGAAAAGAAATCCCAACAAAAAAATTTTTTTTTAATTAAAAAAAAAAAAACGTTTTTTAAATGTTTTTCATTGACAGAATAACATTTTTGCACAAGTAACGTATATCAATCAAAGAATAATAAACCGTTGTGTAAAATTTGCAGCGGTTTTTTTTTTTTTTTTTCATGAATAGGTACCTCGTTTGTCCTACTACCTTCTATTCACTATCCCCTTCTTTTCTCAGATAGGTATGAGGAAAATCCCGCAGACGACATCATCATCTCCGCTGGCGTTCGTTTTCGTTTGATGGCAGAATGCGTGCGTTTGCGTTTTTTCAGACTTCATGATTCTTGAGTCCGGGCTTAGGGCTACTACATAGGCCGACCTCCTGACGAAAAACCATATTATTATATATTTATTTATAATGTTATGGTTATTGACAACGGTTGAAACCGAAAATTCTAAGGTACTTGTTTTACTCCAAATTGTGTTTTTTTTTTTTCTATTATAAATCTTTATTTATTAAATGATGTTATTAATATTATTAAATTTTGGCAAAATACTCGGTTAACCATCTAGTTATGCCCGAAAGGTTTTTAGTTCGATCGCGTCAACCCACGGGGCGCTATGGGGCTAATTGAGGGGTTTGTGAAGGCTTTTAGCTATGGGATCGAGTTAGGTGTCGTTTTCGAAGTATTTTTGGACGTAGAATTCATTTTTGGGAGTCCAAGAACGATCCGATTTCACTGTGGGGGTCTGTAGGGCTTTCATGTGGCTACAAATGGGAATTTTGATGGATCCTCGGAAGCCCAATAAAGTGTTTTTTCGAGTAATTTTGGACGCACAATCCATTTTTGAGGTCGTATATTTGTCCAAATTTTGAAGTGATTTTTTTTTTTCTTCAAAATATTTTGAAACCCTAGTGTAAAATTTGCAACGTTTTTAATGACAAATTTTGTCATTATACTACGTACGTTTCAAGTTGTGTAGATCCCAAAAATCAAATGCCCGTCCGCCGTCCAGGCAGTTTGGGCAGTGGGGATGTACCTATTTTAAAATTTGAAATTTTGACAAAATACCTGAGTGCTCGGTTTACCATCTAGTTGTACTCGCAAGATTTTCAGACCAAAACCTGTGGGGCGCTATAGGTCTAAAAGAGGGCTATGCGAGGGGTTTTAGAAGGTTTTCGGCAATGAGGTTTAGATAGGTGTCGTTCTCAAAGTATTTTTGAATGCAGAACCCATTTCCGGGGGTCCCAGAACGATCTGCGTTCATCTTGGGGGTCTATGGGGGCTTTCATGGTGCTACAAATGGGGTTTTGAAGGATCCCAGGAGGTCAAAATTTTTTTAAGCCCGAGCCTTTTTGGGCAGTAGAATTTTTTTCTTCTTTTTTTAATCTGAAATTTAGTTAAAATACTCGGTTTACCATCTAGTTGTGCCCGCAAGGTTTTCGGCACGATCGCCCAAACCCGTGGGGCTCTGAGGGGTTTCAGAAGGTTTTCGGCTAAAGGGTCGAGTTAGGTGTCGTTTTCGTCGTAAATTTGGACGTAGAATCCATTTTGAGGGGTCCAGGACGATCCGATTTCACCTGCGGGATCTATGGGGCTTTCTTGTTGTTACGAATGGGACTTAAGAAGGATGTCATGAGGTCAAATGAGGTGTTGTTTTCCGAGTAATTTTGGACGCGTAATCCTTTTTTTTGGAGTCCCAAATCTGTCCACGTCCGTCACGTTGCATAAGTACGATATTTTTATCCCTCTTTATAATACGCTGGGCAGAGAAGAAACAGTATCTGTTCAAAAGTCCTCTCACCCTCCTCCACATTCTCCTTTCTTTACGTTGGATATTTGAGCAGATAAGGTTTTTATGGGTGACAGTGAAGAAAAAGAAAAGGACCCCGGGCGGCCGTGATGGGTGAAAGCATTTTGGGGGCCGACGCTGGCGAGGCTGTTACGCGATTCGAGTGAAACAAAAACAGGACGTGAAATATAGTTGATTATTATCGGGGGGGATATGAAGCTGCAGGACGTCCTTACTTTCTATCCGATTTACTCTAAAAAGAAATTTTACTGAATTAATGAGCACCGAATATTAGACACTTTTCGCTCAATCGGCAGGTAATATGTACTTATCATAATAACACACGATATTGTAATTGCCGCAGAATCAGTGGTGGACCTCCAGCGTCACATAAACGCGCGGTGTTTTGTGAGAAGATGGAGCTGCAGGTGATTCTGGACAAGTCAAAGATCATGGTCTTCCGTAGGGGAGGAAAGTTGAAGATCTGTGAGGCATGGACTGGTGGTTGGCTCTTACAAATACCTTGGCGTCACTCTGACTTCGGGGCTCTCCTTTGCAATGCATAGATCTACGGGACAGAGCGGCAGCGGCCAGGACGAGTATAGCTAGCGGATATGGATCGCTCTTCGGGCTCGCGAGTGTCACGACACAGGGCAAGTATGAGGTGTTTCAGTCGCCCAGAACTGAAAGGGGTCCAGAACCCCCGAAAACGTGATCGAAACTCAATTTTTTCATATTTTTCTACAGATTTGAAAATTTTATCCTTTGTTCTACAGTTCTTGAAACACCCAAGCCTGCCAAGGCTTTCCCGAAAACTGCCTAGAAAAGTTTGCAGGAAATTCGAAATGTTTAAAGTAGACTGATGCTAGCGATTTTTTGTTAATGTAGCGATTTGTATTTATTTTATTTTCTTATTTCCAACATTTGAAGAGCTTTGCTGATTGGTTAATCACAGCCAACAAGTAGATCCGAAGATGAGTAAATTATCTTTAAAGTACAATTTGCATGAATATTTTTCGAAATTAGGTAGAAAAAATCGTAAAAATATGTACACGCCAAAATTGGTCTCAAATTGTCGAAAGATATAAAGAAAGTTTTCGATCCAATTCCAGGTGCTACTAGCTGCTACCTTGGCCTGTAGGTCAATTTTTCTGATCCAAAGTTCGTATCTCTGCTCATAAACCTGGGATACTTTTCGTCCACGTCAAGATCGGTTTCGTGTGCCCTCTCCCAACCTTATTTTTCGTCTTTAAATTTTACTTTCTCAGGATTTCCGATTAATAAAATTTATTATTTAATAATAAATTTGGACATTTTTTCCATTTTTTCCAATATTTTTGATTCAACTTCAGTAATTTGTTAATTTTAATGAAAACGTTGAGATAACCAATAATACACTTGGGGCTGACATGAAAAGTTCAGGTGATCAACGAAAAAGCCGAAAAATGTCATTTTTGGACAATTTCTGGGTCTCAAAAGTGAACAAAAACATGATTTTTGGATTCTGCGCACTCAAAAACATAAGACCTACTCATTTTGAAAGCAAAATTAAAAAAATTAAAGTCGCTAGGAGTTTCGATCACGTTTTCGGAGGTTCTGGACCACTGTGCGGCGGCGCGGTCAATGTTGTGTTACGGCGCTCAGGTGTAGGGTTTTCAAGTTTTTTGTGAAGCACATTTTTTGCCTGCCAAGAAGCTCCCCAGACTATGTCATCTACCTCGAGACTGCAGTTTCCCCCCTTTTTGTATTCACTCTTTGGCTGCACTGTAAGTATCTGCTGAAGGTTTTGAGTATGCCGGAGCGCCGATACCCCTGTATCGTGGCCAGGGAGATTGTTGCCCGGAATCTGTACTGGTACAGGTGGCTCAATAGCTTGTGCGAACAGCACGGGGTGGCTTTCAGCGGCTCCCTTGAGGGTCTGAACGAGTGGAGGGGGTGACTGGAGGAGATGCAGCAGGCTGTGCAGGATGCGTGGTTGGAGGCAACAAAGGCCGCCCTGGTGGCATCGACGAGCCGGATCTATGGATTCCTGGATTTGGGGGTTCGGTGTGTCGATTTGACAGTTAAAACTCAGAGGGCAGCAATGTTCGTGTTGCGTTGCAAGGGCGGATCCAGGATTTTTCTGAGGGGGGGCGGAAAATGATTGAATGATAGATACCCCCAAACCAAAAAAGTGCCCCCCCCCCCCCCCCCGGGAAAATTTTCAAAGATTGAGCCTTGGGCTTGGTTAGTTGCATTTGGGCTATATTTATCCCTACGTATTAGTAGATTTTAGTACATTACATTTTAACTTCGCTAATCTCACCTCACCTTTACATTTTCCGAGGGAAATGTATGTTTTTTTTACCCACTCTGACTCAAATTAGATTTTAGGCCACCCGGTATGTAGGAAAGTACTTATAAACATGTAAACATGTATACATACAGAATACATTCTGTAGTATGTATTTAATACATACTACAGATTTTACATAAAAAACCTGAGTTTTAATGAGATAATTGTTCACACATTTAATGTGTGAACAAGTAGGGATAGTCGACAGTGGCGCTATCCCTACAGAACGTAGTGAACTACACATAGTACCTTCAAACCCGACTAGAGTGAGCCACTAGCCCTTCTTACGAAGGAAAGCCCCAAATATCTCACTAAATGGATTTATCTTCCACTGTTGTGCTAGGAATAATAATAATTAATTTAATATAATAATAATATAATAATTATAATAATTAATTTAATAATTAAAGGAAAAATTGAAGGAACCATCTCTGAATAACGAATTTCATTAAACGAAATTGATTGTGTAGTTGTGTACACTTTGAATGCAAACGACACGTCGGAATTCGCAGGGCGCCATCTTCTGGTTCAGTTTTGGTAACTTGCCACCTTCAAAGTTCACTACGTCTCGTAGGGGTCGCGCTGCAGTCGCAATCCCCCCCGCCGTTCCATCACTGAGTTGGCGTTTTGGGAACGCGGTTTAACACAGAGTGAGCTCTCCTCTCTATTCCTCCATGGCTCAGGGTCTTGAATGGGGAAAACTGGCTGCAAGTTCTGTCAGGCTGCGTGGAGATACAGGATGGAGCTAGTCGAGCAATTTAATTGGGACCAAGCGCCACGTTGACCCCTGGCTCTTGCTATTGTCGCTGTTGTCTTGTCCTACACTTTGATAAGATGGATGAGATGGATAAGATGAATTTCCTAGTAATAAGTGCAAACTCTGGCAGACGGGCGTAGCCCATTGTCAAATTATTACTTGTCAAATTTTTTACTGTTTTGTCAAAAGTTTAAACATTTAATGTCGTTAATATACGAACATTAAGTGTTTGCTAAATAAACACGTTTCTATCTATCTATCTACTTATCATTGCCTGCTCTGGAAACTTAAAGTTTTCGTTCGACCGCAATTCCAGGTTAGGTAGGGGAAGGGCGGCTACCTTCAACCATGGGGTACCTTCAACCACTGACGATTTGTCCGCCATGATGAACGTTTTTAGGGCTGAGAAAATTACGAAAGGAAGAAGAAGTGAAGAAGACATTGTAACCGTATTTTGGAGGTTTCAACTCATTTGTGTGGCTTGCTGCAGTTTAAAACGTGTTTTCTAGCGATGCAAGGTTTGTAAAATCATAATTTTTGTTGCTCCGTCGTACATGTCAGGATATGTATTTTGGAATGAACTCTGCATCATTAGATTCATAATTTACTCTATTTTTAGGAACAACTTGAGTTTTTCTGATTGCATGCTCTCTTTGAAGGTAGGTCACACTTAGTTCAAAAAGTGAGGGTGGGGTAGATTCAACCAGAACGAAGTGGGGTACCTTCAACAACTTTTTTGAGTGGTTGAATCTACCCCAACTATTGGGTACCTTTCAAAATTGCTTAGTTATTCTGAATTCCTATTGTTCTTTGTGATGAAACTAGTTATTAGTCAAAGCCGTCATGCAATAGAAGAGAGAATGCACAGAAGTAATGAAGAATGTTTTCAAAAGAGTGGGATATTTAGTTTTAGAAAAAAGAGAGAAATAAATTATACAATGAGCTCCTTGAATGATTTAAAAAAAAAAAATCCTGGAAAGCTCATGCTTCAATAGTTTCGAAAATGAGTCAACATTGCAGAAAACGCGTCTCTATTATTTATAGGGCCTTTGGAAAAATATAATATTTGAATTCCGAGGCCTGGAGGGGGTACAATGTATCATGTCATGATGTCGGCTGCTGGATCATTTTTTGATCTCCCTCTCTCTCGCATCTATGCAAGTTAGCCAACTTTGCTATGCGAAAAGACGACCCCGAAATTCAAAAATCGGGCAATCATCAGAGAAGGTCATTCAAAATCGAGCATCGAGTTATCATCAAAGAAGGTCATTCAAAATCGACCCGGGTCGAGTGTTTTTATTCAAATTCCATACAGATTTATTATTCGGCGCTCTGGTTGCTCTGTGCCCAACTACTTGGTGACGTCACGTGCCCTCCGCTTTCATTTCAAAATCTCCGACATTTCTAAAACAGTTCTGCACGGAATTAAACACATTTTCGAACTAAAAATTTATTTAGGGGGGTTTTATAGGGTGCTGAATCCGAATATGTTGTTGGAAATTATGAACCTTTTATGACCTTTTCAAGGAGCCCATTGAGTTTATTTTTGAAGCTGAAGTATTTTGTTTCATTATTGTGATGCAAAAAAGCACCTTTATTAATACCTACTAGAGAAGAAATGACCTCATTTTACCAAGGCTGATTTAATATTTTATCAAAATTTGATGAAATATTAAATATAAAGATATTCATGCGTTTTAATGGGTGTACCCGTTCACCTACCTACCCTATGAAAGTGGTTGAAGGTACCCCACATCATGGTTGAAGCTACCCCACTGGTGGGATAGCTTCAACCAAAAAACAATTTTTTTATGGACATAAAATACGGGTATTTGCCTCTGTTTTTATGAGGATTTTACTATTTAATCGTTCAGGGCAATAGTTAAACTGATTGTAGAAGGGAAAACCAATTCAAATTTCGCTAATGCAGAACAGAAATATCAGAATAAGCAAAAAGTGGTTGAAGGTAGCCGCCCTTCCCTACGTGAAAGGAGGTAGGAGATGAGCAAGCTCCACCAAAAACGAGCGTAACATAATATAAATATTATTTATAAAGTTCCAGTTCTCTTTCATGGGTTTTGAGGGAGGACAAATTATCGACTCAAGAACGAAAACAAAACTCTCCAAAGTGAACCCCAACGAGCTCGGGAATAAATTTTGTCAGATAACAAAGGAGAATTTACTTTGAAAATATGTCGAACAGCAGGAATAGGAAAGTGATTTCATTTTTTAAGAGATTGAAACCTCAAGAACATCTTCTAAACTGTGAGGATCGTATGCTTCGTGTGATTGGCGATTTCTCTTTCCAATATCCTGAAAAGAGGCCTCTCGACTGGCCAATTTGTGAGTCACTCCAACTTTCGTCAATTTCCCCTGTTTTTGGGAGGTGATTTGCACGTTCACTATTGCCGCGAGGAAACAACAATGCAACTGACTGAGGGCGGATGTGTGACCGGAGGATTTATTCAGCACTACCGACGAAATTGTGTCGTCCGATGACAATTTCGAATCAAACGGGGATCCGCCAAGGAAATGGTTACCTAAGAGCGCAGAAGAGATCCGAAACGTTCCTCCGTAAAACGATCGACGGAATGACAACACAAAAACAACTCGCATCACATCAGATCCGAGATGGTCTGTTTGAGATGAGGCAACATCTGCAGAGGCCAGTCCTGTCCTGTGTTTCAAACTTCGGATTGCGTCAAAAAAAGGCGGTCGGAAGATTCAGGAGTGAAACCCGCTTATTCGCTTCGGTTCGTGACTGGGCTTGTCATTTTCCAACGTCTTCGGCTCATCCTGTCATTCCTTTTGATGGACGACGAGTCGCTCATTTCGGGACGAATTGCGAAGTAGCTCTCTCCTGTTCTCTACGATTTACTCCATTCACCGAGGAAAAGCCGATTTATATGGTGACTACGGCCATAAAGCCTGGAGATGACGCTGATCCGTATGTGGCACTCACAGAGCAATTATGGTTCAGAAAAAAACGAAAGTTTTTCTTCTTCAGCATCTTTTTTTGAACATTTCTATCAGGTAGCGTCCGCTCGACGCGGCATCTTATCAATAAGAAACGCTACAAATTTTACACAAGGATTTACTTTGGTTTAATTGAGGAACTGACATGGGAAAGACAAATTTCGAGTTTCTTCGTTTTTTTTTTTTTTCGTGTTTTTGTCGTGAGGTCATTTCAAAGGAGTGTCCATCACTTTTCGTGGTGATGACTTATTTGGGCGCGGTACCTTAGGATACCTGACCAATGTAAAGAAGACTTCAAATACATTGACGCTGACTGGCAATTAGTTTCTACCATACATCATCATCTGCCCCGCCAACAATGAAACGTCTATGGGAAGATGAGCAGCGTGTCTACTACTGGCCCACTGGCCTACTACACATGACTCCTCCTCGAGACTACTACCGACTATAATGTGTCGTTAGCGTTGACAAAAGCCGATGAAAGCGAAACGTCCTTTCCCATTGACGGACTGGATCCCATTCACGACGAAAACTCGTCTCCTTCAATGGCACGAAAACCCCGCCGAAGAGAAGAGTTTAATTAGACCCGCCTCAAATCTGCGCGTGGAGACAGGAGATATTATATACCCACCCGGACAGCAACGGGGGGGGGGGGGGGGGCTTAAACCGCAGCTTTCTTAAATGAAGATATCTGGATCCTATTTCGACCAGTTTGTGCGCCGAACAGGAGCGGAGAAGAAACGCGTTAATTGTAGAGAACGGAAAGGATATCGTCAAAATTGCCGAAGTCAGTGATAACCATGACTCAAGCTCCCTCTGAGCAGGTTTGGATCTTCTGAGTTAGTTCACATTCGTGCTTCGTTTGTTTCAACACTGCTTCTCATGCCCCTTTTATTTTGTTTTTAGCATTTTTTAAATGTTTTCATTTTTTTTTCAATTGTTCATTGTAACGCTTGATAGCGATATCGCTATTGGATGGTTTGAAATTGGCTTCACATTCGGATCGCACTCATTTTCCATTTGGCATTTGGACTCATTGACACTCAGACGCGAACTGTTTTCAACCCGATTTTTCTCATTGTGGTCATCATGACAGCAAGCTAAACAAGCTCAAATTCGATAATAATTATCAAAATCATTTTCAAAATATTAATTATTAATATTTTGAAATTTGTCGTTAGTCTCGTCATTTACAATAATGGGGGTATTTGCATCGAGAGACCAGGGCTCTTCGCGAGCTGTAGCGCCATGGGGTAAGGTAAGGTAAGAGGCATATCGAGGGTATCACTCCATCACCACGTAACGTCATTCAGGCTACTTTTCAGGGGAGCCAAAAAAACAGTAGCCAATGATTTTCCGGTCTCCTAGACAACCAACTCCACTTTTTTTTGCTTTTCACTTCCTGAATACCTATCTTCACCATCCGCGGTCCACATTTTCCTAAATATTATAGTATTAAAAAAAATCGTGACGTTAGTGTAGTGATGGTATCACAACAGTGACGTTACGCCGTGATAACTTCGACGTTATGTGGTGATGACTATTATAAATGGCATCAGAAAAAATCGCTGGTTATGAAAAAAAAAAAATATATAGGTATTAATTCATTTTTAAAGCTGGGGTGTGGTTTTATGAAACCACGGTAAAAGTGAAACTTTTTTCCCACTAGTCTCTCCGGCTCGCTTCGCTCGCTCCCCTAGTGGGGTACGTAGCATCGACGGACACGTTTTTTATGTCTAGCCCCCCCCCCCCCCCATTTCCTACTCATTCACCTACCCTTGTATCTCTACCCACGGCTTCATTCTGGCGTTTTCTCAAATTGATTTCTAACGTGGCAACTGATAACAACAAAACAAGCGGCATTGTTTACTGCATCCATTAATAACATCAATAAATATAAAATGGGGACATAATGACAAAGAACAAGTACGAAAGAAATGCGTGATAAATCGAGAGCTTTCCAACGAATGGTGAACGATTTTTGTACGATTATAACTGGCGAAGATGAAGTTCCGTAGCAACGAATCGGTTGTAAGCGAAAATCAACGGTAGCGTGACGGGACAAGAAATGACAGACCAAAAAATTTGGGACGATGTAATAAAAGTTTCACTTTAAAAAAAAATATATATTAATTCATTTTTTAGCTTATCTCTCATTGACTATTGTTCATTTCACCGTGAAAATATAAATGAATTACTGGGATTTTCATTCGGATGAATAACGAGCATTACCTACGCTTTTTACGTAGGTAGGTAATACTTTCTTTTTTTTCCAGAATATTATTGATTTGATTATTAATCAAAATAGGTAAAAATGGAATCACGTTTTTATTCGCATGACAAGAAAAAATGACAATAACTTAGTGTGTGTCGTAGCACCCATTTAGTTTGAATCACATTCAAAAGTTGGTAGGTACCTACTAGTTTATTAAATCACATTGTTGAAAATCTGTGAGTAAGACTTACTTAGTATTTCACAAACTCCAAGAAATGGGAACATAATCTTTCTGATATAGATTAGATGGCAGTCACTTTTTTCTATCTTTTTTCTATCTTGCTTTCCAGCTAAACTAATCCAAATTTCGAGCTGAACATTTGCATACTGACGTCACACTCGATCAGAAGACGCCGAAATGGTCTTCAGCGAAAAATAATCTCTATGTCAATTCCCCAATGGCTCTACAGCATTTATGGAAGTAAATAGTCACGTAATTGGTGTCAAAATTCGCTTCATCTTAAAAACGGGGGAAGTACTGGAGAGACATTTATAGGTCAGAACCTCAATGAGGGCATGTTTGCTTTTGTTTCCTTGATAATCAGGCAGAAATAAGAGAAAATGATAACAAAAGAACGAATTTGAAGATTACCTACACAAAAACGATTGCAAAAAACAGTCGCGCAAGACTACTCAAGTTGTTGTGAAATGAAGACCACTAAATGAAGGACCTTCCCTTCAGAGAGCCTGAAGGTTAGCGTTACTATAACACACACTAGTTAGCGTTACTGTAACACACTAGCCAGCACACACACACTCGCTACCTACTCCCCCCTTGAACAGTCACTGTCGAGTGCTCAAGGTCATACGGCGAACGCATTTCAAAAAGAAAGATACCGAACAGACAAAACAGAAAACGACGTTCCGAACGGAGACAGTCACCAAACCGTTAATCTATTCATAGAGGAAGGCGACATTGTAATAGGATGACAGTAAGACCAGAGGAAGAACAGGGGGGGGGGGAGGTGTATTGTCATATGAACGTCGTATTCTTCTCAGGCTTCCCATTCATCCGCTTTCTACCTTTTTCCGTTCTTCTTCTCTCCATCATCTCAGCTTTCATCGGCATACTTTTCTTTATTTGTCCATTCGTTTCTAGTTTTCAGACGTTTAAAAAAAAATCCCTCTTGGAATGAAATAAGGATGTATACAGCTTTACGGTTCACGAATGAATATCTTTTTAATTCGTGGGCTCCCTTTAATTTACCATTCTCTGAGTGTTTTTATTATTTCTATGACTTTATTTAATGTCATTTAAACGCACTGCTGTGTTTGGGATCAATTCTGACGATCAGGCCTCCCTCGAAGACAATTTGTCCAGGAAAGCTGGATCACCGGCAGATATCCCGACGTCTAGATCCGCTGTCCAGTCCTTCTTCACTGGCAAACCGACCAAGAAAGCGAGGGGAGCGTAACCAGGTAAGAGTGTACCAGTGGGACAGGCCACCCCTGACAACAATACTTTGTCCGAGTTAGCTGCAGAAACTTGACTCCAGTAATGTCCGCCTCGACACTTCGTGCAGGGCATGGTCATCCCCACAGCTCCCTTCCGGTGATGATGCCTCTGGGGTTGATCCCGACACTTCAGGCCAATCCGCAGCAAGCTCATCGCCCATTTCTGTGGCTGCTCTCTGCCCCAGGTCTGGAGCCGACAACAATACTTTGTGCGACTCCCTGGATGGAGGTGTTTCCACACTATTCCTCCAAAACACCGGCGGTGAAATCGTCGATTTACGCCTCAGGCTCTCCGCCAAACACACAACGCCTAAATTTAGGGAATTTAACTTCCAAATACACAAAAACATGCGGGTACACTACCAACATACGAATCTTGGTGTGTTCCCACAGCTTCAGATTCTTCACATCATTGGCGTCTTTCCGTTTCAAGCTTCCAAGATTGACATCAGCCCTGAGTCTAACTATATTCGAATGCGGGGGCTGACAGTTTGGTGGTCAGATCTGGCAGGCCTACAAAGACTTTAGAACGTAAACTCTTACCAAGTTTTATGTACAGAATAAATGTTTAAAAAAAACCATGTTCGTATAGTGGATATGATAGATTTTTAAGGAAACGTTACCGTTCACATTTCCATTGGATGGGTCCTACAATTGGTACTCACCTGTAACAAAAGAAGACAAATTGTCAGCACGTGGTCATTCAAAATATACACATAGGTAAATAACACAGGTTTACAAAAAAAAAAAAAAGGTCAATATCAGGCGCCGCAGAAAAAACGATCAAACTCTATGTTTTTTGGGGTGCTGAATCCGAATCCGACCCCGTTTTTTTCGGTCACGTCCAAATTTTCGAGATATTGGCGATTTTTCGTTTTTTCGACCTTTTTCCGTTTTGGAAGTCACAGCTAAACGTGCGGATGCCCAAAAATTCCACAAAAACTCTCTTCTCTCTTCTCTCTACTCTCTTCTCTCTTCTCTCTTCAGCTGTGATTTTCAAAACGGAAAAAGGTCGAAAAAACGAAAAATCGCCAATATCTCGAAAATTTGGACGTGGCCGGAAAAAACGGGGGTCGGATTCGGATTCAGCACCCCACAAAACATAGAGTTTGATGGTTTTTTCTGCGGCGCCTGAGATTGACCTTTTTTTTGTAAACCTGTGTAATTATTCAACTTTATTACATCAAAATTTGATTTAATCCAAGTAATGTGACCTTTATAAAGTATACTATTGAATTAGGGAAAGTGTTCAGCCCATCCAGGGAGCTGATTGTAGTCGACTGAAGAAGAACAGCATGAATGATTGATTCTACTTGGACTATAAACTACAAGTTTATGGTTCCAGTGCAATCAAGTTGAGAGTGAAAATTCAGAGTAAAGATATCTCTTTATTAGCAATTTATAGATCACATCTGCGCAGTAACTATGAATTGGATAAATTTTTGAATGATTTTGAAAGCTGCGTCGTAAACGAGCGACCGGAAATCATAGTTGGTGATTTGAATTTCGACATATTAAGTTTAACGCCAGACATGTATACTGAAAAGTATCTTAATTTATTGGCTATGAACGGTTTCATTTCGTATGTAAATGATGTCACTAGGCCAAGGAATGCACTGACTCCGCAGGGATCTTGTTTGGACCACATTTTTTCGTCTATACGGTGTAAAGCTGCCATAGTTCATTCACAAACCAGCGAACATAGGGCTACTATCGCGATGATACCTTGCGAAACAATTATAACTAAATTGCCCCAAGGCCGAGTTTCCCGAATTGACTTCAGTAAACTCAAAGTAGCACTTGAGGAGGAGAATTGGGAACCCGTAATTAAATTAGCTGATGTTGATCTAAGTACTGAAACTTTTATAAATGTATTAAAGCAGCACATTACAAATTCCACTGTTCACTCAGAAATTCCTAAAAAATACCTTCCCATCAAGCCTTGGATTACGAGTTCTCTCGTGAAGTGTATTAGGAAAAAAGAAAAGCTCTACGCTGCTTCTCGCAGACAGCCCTTTAATTCGCGTTTGAATAATTACTTCCGAAACTATCAAAAAAAACTTAAAGAACTAATTAATACTGCCCATGACAACTACTACCTATGGTGATAAGCTAAATAAAACAACAGGAAATGCCAAAAAGTCATGGGACGCAATAAATGAAATAATAGACAATAAAAATAGAAAGAATGCCATAATAAGAAAGTTAACAATAGATAATACAGTAATAGACGGACTTCAAAATCCAAAGCAATGTGCAAATGAATTTAACAGTTATTTTTCAAATGTTGGGAAATCACTAGCTGAAAAAATTCCTAATCGAAGGCAGAAGGTGATCCCTGGAGAGCGTAAAGACGGGAGTTTGTTATCTCGTTTTAAAGAAGTCACTGAAACTCAGGTCAAAAATTGTATTGATTCACTAAAAGGTGGATCCAGTCCTGGTTTTGATGGAGTTACAGCAGGAATCTTGAAATTTGGAAAAGACTCAGTCAGTAAGCCTTTACATATTCTTATTAATCGAAGTCTAAACTCTGGAAAATTTCCTGAAATCTTGAAGCTAGCTATTGTCTCTCCCATTCATAAATCAGGCCCTGAAGATAAATGTAACAACTATCGCCCCATCAGCCTGGTCTCTTGTATTGCAAAGCTTTTTGAAAAGTGTGTCAAAGAACAGCTAGTTCTGTTCTTGGAAACAAACCATTTGCTCACAGAAGCACAATTTGGATTCAGAAATAATCGTAGTACGCAAGATGCTGCTTGTAATTTGTATAATTCCATTATGGAAGACTTGGACGCAGGGCGTAAACCCTTAGCAGTTTTCTTAGATCAGGCTAAAGCTTTTGATACAATTTCGCATGACATTCTTTTCCAAAAAATGTACAAATTTGGCATTGTTGACACTGCACTACAATGGTTCAGAAGTTATTTGAAAGACAGAAGGCAAATTGTCCAGGTGAATGGTGTGAGAAGCGAAGAAGTCTCACTGGGGCCTTACTCGGTGCCGCAAGGTACTGTCCTTGGACCTATCGCGTTTATTATTTATATTAATGATATATCTGAGCTTGATTTACCGGGAAAGGTCCTGCTATTTGCGGACGATACTGTTTTCTACTGTTCAGCTGGCTCATGGAGTGAAACACGGAAAAAGGCGGATAATGCTATAAACACTCTATTTAACTGGATGTCCTGTAATAAGCTGACACTGAACGTAGACAAACCTACCTTCGTGCCTTTTGTATTGATCCGCGGAATCTTCCTGAGCTGGAGGACATTCATATTCACTCGCTTGAATGCGATGGTTTGACTTGCGAGGCGTGCTGCCCTGTTAGGCAAAGCTATTCCGCCAAATACCTTGGAATTAACTTTGATACACAAATGAAATTTACGGTCCACATCCATAAAATTAACGCAAAATTAAGAAAATTACTATATATATTTTATAAATTGTCCCGAATCTTAAATAAGTATCTCCTAAAGAAAGTATATTTTGCTCTTGTTGAATCAGTGCTAACATACTGCTTGCCTATCTGGAGCAGCACGTACTTTTCGCACCTAGAACCAGTAATTAAGACTCAAAAAGCCATTATCCGAACAATTTGCAAGAGAGGGCGATACGAACATACCTCTCCCCTCTTCTCTGAATTGGGGGTTCTTCCTTTTCTGAAGCTTGTTCGGCTGAATGGCATTATACAAATAATTAAAACGAAACATTATACTTTACCTGTTCATAGCCAAAACACCAGATTTAAAAATGACAGTCGCATTGAATACCCTTTTTATCGAACCTCTTTTGCCCAAAATTCTTATATATATCAAGGTATAAAATGCTTTAATGCTCTACCCTCAAAGCTACGAGAAAAGCTATTACATTCAAAATTCAACAAGTATTTAAGAAAAGCCATTGTCAGTTTTCTATTATCTAATGATTACTTTTTCTAAGTGCCTGCCATTATATTGCTGCTTTATTTTAGAATGTACCTAATATACATTTTATATCATAATATCTTTTATCTCTGATAATATTGTTGTGTATTCTGTATTCTTAAATTCTCTGTATTAATTATTAATATGACATACCTATCTATTGTATTGAGTGGGTCGACTGAGAACAAAAACTCATCCTCCAACACGAGCCTAGGCTCATATGGAGGATTAATTTTTCCAATAGCATTTAGGCACATAGGGGGGGCTGGAAAATGGGTACCCATTTCCTTGGTTCGTACTAGTTGATGTGCCCCGATGTATACAATAAACCTGTTCATGTTGGTGGGTAGTGTCAAACATTTACCCACCAAGTACTATTGAATGTATCTATGTTTTGTACTTGTAATGGAAATAAATAAATAAATAAATAAATAAATAAATATGGCAACATAATGGTAGGTAGCCGCTCACATACCTCCCGCCCCGCTCCGCTAGATGCCGCCCCGCCCCGCTCCGCTAGATGCCGCCTCCCCAAAGTGGGCTCTCTTTTCCTAGCAGTGCGAGTCCTATGGGTTTGATGGGACTCAGGCATTTTCCCCTGATTTGAGATTTTGGCGGCTGAACGGTGGAATTGACTTCAAAGTTCCAAAATCCATTCTTCGTGAAATTTAGCTCTTTAAAAAACATTGACATTAGTGATGGGAGAAGTCGCTCCCTATAAAGACTGGGACTGGATTCGCTCACTCCTGAGAAAGAGCGGCTCCTTTGGACGCACTCACTCCTGCGATCCCCCCCCCCCCCCCTTACACATAACTCGGACAATAACTCTCACTTAAACTCCTAACATACCAGGCATTAGCCCCAATCATTATCTTAACAGAGGAGCACGCAAGAAAGGGTCAAGCCATACACCCTGCATTGTGAGAGCTGGAGATAGAGCTTGGCCCTCGAATTCCCTTTCCTGGTTCATAGGACGGGGGATTCCCTGAACTACCGCTTCCCTCAGGGAGCGATTTGGTGAACCAGCTCCCTGAAAAGAATCGCACCTTAGGAGTCGTTCCCTCTTTCGCTCCTCATCTCTAGTTGACATTTTATGCTTCGGGGCAACTGCGGCCTGAAGGCGACTACGTTCAAAAGGCTTATCTATCATAATTTCGAGGCATTTCGTACGTAGGCGTACCGACTTTGGATCTTCTAACTTGTGGGAGGGGGGAGGAACTAGTTTGACCAAAACGCAGATAGTACAAAGCCTTTTTTCAACCATTTCTCATGAAAAAATATCATTCATTAGGCGCGCCATATCGAGATGTACTCAACCACGTCCTTATCTCAAAATTGGCGAAGATGCAGAATCTGCATCTATCTGATAGGACGTTTTAAGTAAGAGCAGACAGTAGAATGGTGGATGGTGGACCGGGCTAACATAATATTAACATACATAACATCTGTTAAGTATTTTCAGTTTCTGAGTCAACGTCGTGGAAAATTGCGAGGGGTGGTAGTGAATTGCGTCACGTTGCGCTCGAGTTCGCAGGTGGGATGCCGCACTGCACAGATGAGTGCGGATGGGCCATAACAAACTTAACGTACAACACCCAGGCACGACAAGTTTGCTACAAGTCTGACATGACATGTGACTTGATTCTAATTTTAGCATTCATCCTTGATGGCCGATATTGTGTACCTAATTCAAACGGCCTTGGTGAAAAAAACAAAAAAAAAAACAAAACTTTCGTATCTACCTAGCGAGCTTGTAATGGTTTTCCGGGACTTCAACGAAAATACCTAGGGAGCCTAATTGCCTTGTTTTATCGAGGGCTGTCATCTCACGGGACTCTTCCTGATCAGCATTCGAAGAATCTTTGCAGGTTTGCTCTGAGAACAGCTTTGAAAGTCAAATAGCACAAAGAAGGGAGATGAGACATCCACGGAAATGTCAAGGTTGAGGGGTGTGCGGCACCTGTTAAAAAGGACCGGTTCGCGTGTTAGGGATGATGAGTCAAAAAACGGTACCATGCAAGGCCATCTAAGAACCTCTGATATATCAGAGTTAAACACCCTTGTGTACCAAATCGTACCTAGATGATGAGGAAGACCAATGAAGTCTCCATACTTGGTCAAATGATACAATTAATTCGGATTCCGCAGTCAAAATCTCCAACTCTTGGCACTGGGAATGTAAATATTAAATTCTCTGTGTGAGGTCAAATGGAGCCACCAAAGTTGTAATTGAAGTTTGCCGTATCAGCTGTGCAATGCGAGTTCCTAATGAGCGTTTAGTGATGTGCTTCAACACAAAGGTCAATCCTTGGCAAATAAGACCCACGACGAATTGATGTTTCTACTCCCCGAAGACCATATTACTGTTACTTCATATCGTATCGAAACCAGAACTATTAAAATTGAGTTTACAGAACCATCGTAATGGCCAACTTCAAATGCCAAAAGTCATTAAAAGCTCACTTTCGTCTTGTAATTATTTTTCATTTTGAAGAATGTGAAAATGCCAAGGTCAGGTGCTATACTCAGGCATCCTTTGAAACAATTAACAGTTTACCTGGAGGGGGGGGGGGGGTGGATGTAACTAACTAACCAATAAATAAATGAATGAATAAAAATAATAAAAATAAAAATAAATAATTACATGAAAAAGGAAAAAAGGCATCCTTTGAAACAATTAACAGTTTACCTGGAGGGGGGGGGGGGTGGATGTAACTAACTAACCAATAAATAAATGAATGAATAAAAATAAAAATGAATAATTACATGAAAAAGGAAAAAAGGAAGGAAAGAAAAAGTAAACATATTAAAAATTTAAATTAATAGAAACAAAATAAATTTCTATTAACTTAAAAAATGTTATTACGTTTAGATACTTTTATTTATTTTCATTTATTTATTTTTACAAAATTTGTTTTTATTAATTTAAATTTATGATTATGTTTACTTTTTATTTTTTTATTTCTATTTTTCTTCTTCATTTAATGAAGAAGAATAATAAATTTAAACAAAACTTGAAATGATAAATAAATAAAACAAGATAGAATAAAATTAAGGAAAAAAAACATAGGTAATTAAAGAAATACCTACCTAGGTAAATTAAATAAAAATAAGAATTGAAATAAAAACATAAACGAGGGAGGAGAGAACCCCTTTTTTCCCAACATACGATAATTAAAAAAAATCCAACCTAATAAGTAATGAACAAGAAATAAGTAAAATTTAATATTACATTGATAGAAAAAGTGTGGAAGATAGGTTGAGCAAAATCCTATAAATATAATAAAATTTATTCTATTCATACTATTTAATATGTAGTATGAATAGAATAAACTACATAATAATAATTATTATTATTATAATAATAAAAAATTATTTTTCTACCAGTCGCTTGTTAGTTCATTTCAAAGGAACCCACTTTTGGTGTATTATTCTTGGAATAATACACCCACGTAATCTCGACGGAATTCGACGACTCCGATCGACCTCAAAATGTGACGTTATCCGTTTCAAGAGGTCTCCATTCCAAAACCGAAATGTCCGTCCGCCTTCCGAGCCGTTTTGGGCAGTAGAAAGTTTTTTTTTTTTTAATCTGAAATTTTGAAAAAATATTTGGTTTACTATCTAGTTGTGCCCGCAAGGTTTTCAGCCCTTTCGCCCGAATTCGTGGGGCGCTATGGGGCTAAAATGGGGCCTACGGGAGGGTTTTTTAAAAGGTTTTCGGCTATGGGGTCGAGTTAGGTGTCGTTTTCGAAGTATTTTTGAACGCAGAATCCACTTTTGGGGGTCCCAGAACGATCAGATTTCACTGTGGGGACTTAAAGGGCTTTCATGGGGCTACAAATGGGATTTTTGAAGGATCCCAGGACGTCTAATATTTCCCAAGTGAAATTTTTTTTTTTTTTTCAAAATTGTTTCATTGACACAGAGTTAATTTTTGCACTTGTAACCTATATCAAAGAATAAAAAACCCTTCTTTAAAATTAGCAGCGTTTTCTGTGTATGTAACTTTTAATTGTCTTATGAAGATGCTTGAGTGCCATCTGACCTCGGCGTTTCTACATTCTTTAAAATGAAAAATGATAATTACAAGACGAAAGTGTCTTTTTAATGACGATTTAATTGACGTGAATTATTATTGATTTTATTAACCGTGAGGGGCAGATTTAATCACGTCTTCTTCAAGCGATAACAACCGCTTCAACAATAACAACAACAACGCGACAGCCACGTTGTTAAAACCTGTAAGTTGATGATACATTTTTCATGGGAACCAAAAAACAGCATTGTCATTCTACGTAGGTACTTCAGATTTTTGGTGCCATATTTTCTGCAGGCTAAATCACAGATGGACGTTTTGAAAACTTGTTCAGGATCTCACTTTATTCGAATGGAAATTCGGCGCCTGATTTTTTGTACTAACAGGGTTAAAAATGTAAAATCCCATGTTAAATACCGAAGCTACTGGACAATGACACAGGGCAGTGACATAAGAAACGGATGTAAAATCCTGTAAGCTCAAGGGTGTAATATCGCGAAAGCTTTGAGGTGTAAAAACCGGTATGTTGGCCCTCTTCGAAACCTGATTATTTTTTGTGTTACGCTCTTTCCCTGATTATGGTTATGCACTAAAATTGGCGTGAATATATTCCTGAACATATTTTCATAACTTTTGTACTATTCAGTGTGTATTTGTGCCCGAGGTTGAAATTTTCGATCGGTCAATAGACGTTTCAAGATGTGTAGATTCCGAAATTGTGACAAAGTACTCGGTCCACCATCTAGTTGTGCCCGCCATGTTTTCAGGCCGATCGCCCAACCCCGTGGGTTCTGTGGGGCAAATAAGGCTATGGGAGGGGGTTTTTCAGGTTGGGTATGATATCGAGTGGGGTGTCGTTTTCGAAGTATTTTTGGTCGTAGAATCCATTTTGGTGGGTCCCATAGCCATCCGATTCCACCGTGGGAACAAATGGAATTTTTTAAGGGTGCCAGGAAGTCGAATGAGGTGTTCCGAGTATTTTTTGACGCATAATTCATTTATTGGGGCATCCGTCTACAAACTTTACAAGTTGTTTTTCCATGAACCACACGGTAACTTACAGGTATTTACATCGTATTAGTGATATAGATTGAGAAGTTTACCAACTTACTGGTTTCTAGAAGTGGCATTGTGATGAAGGGCTGTAGGCCACTTTTCTTGATCCCAGAGTGTGCGCAAGTCTGAACTTGACCACAAAAACTCAAAACCTTCATTTCGGAAAAAAGTGCACTTACAGGTTTTTGAAGCGTTTTCTGAGTTGAGGGCACATCGTTTGTGCCCAAAGGATGAATTTAATACATCAAACAACTTAATCTTTTTCCAACCCATACATTTTCACAGTTTTTTTAGTTTTCAAGGTTGCATTGGAGCCGGCTCACCTGTCACTTGCTTCAAAATACAGCCCATATCAGGGCAGTGGGCGATGCACTGTTGCTACAGTGTGCGCCACCATGACTTCCAGTTTTTTTTTTCCCTCCCGTATCCTTTGACGATGAAAGTTGCGATATTCGGACGGTTAGCGGATTGTTAGCCTCGCCAACAATTCACCTCAAAGTTGGCAACAGAACTCATCTTTAAAGCCCTTTGACCGTGACGGATGGCGCCAAGCAATCAACTATGGCAGCAATCAGGGAGTTAGGCGCTGATGAAACTGCCTGCAATACTAGTTCATTGTTCACCTGAGAAGAGTCACTCACATTTTTTAGGGCAGAGCAAATCCTCGTGAAAATGTCCAAATTTTGTATTTGAATTTTTGATTACAAAGTTTGTAAAATTAATTGTAGGTATTTCATCTTCCCTTTAAAGTCTTGTTTAAATTCAGATTTTCACCTTGAACACTTAATATGGTAGGTTTATAGTTTTAGGTTTGTTGGGTGTATTATTTTTACCTTTTCATTTATAAAGCGTTCATTTTAACCGTTCATTATTTCTGTGGGACACCCCACACAGCGGGTGTTGTGCTTCTTCCTAAATGTGCTTGTTTGCCTGAATTTGATTCAGGTTCATTAATAGATTTATGTTGTGTGTGGTAGAAGGCCGGTAGCGACTTATCTACCATTTCGCCGCCAGGTGTTTTGGAGGAATGTGAAGGGAGGGTGGGAAGATTCCTGTTCAGGGCATAACACGAAGTGTCGTGATCTGCAGCCGCAGTTATTGAAGTTTCGAGTGCTTCAGGCTTACCGGATGTGTCAGGATACTGTGAAGACTCTTCGGTATGGAGCTGAGGGGAAGTCGATATCCAACACGAGAGGTTGTGCTGGTATCGTTTCCCCCTGAGCCCGCAGTTTTACCAGCTCCGGCTCCCTCAGATGAAATGTCATCATAGGTGGCCTAGTCAGCTGACCCAGTCGTACCTGGTGGGCAACGGACCCAAGCCTTGGGATGATTCCCATTGTTTCAGCTTCCTCAAATGAATTGTCACCAGAGGAGGCATGGTCAGTGGGTTTGATCCCATAAAATTTACTGCGTACAGAAAATATGATATCATTAGTTCATATTTGAATTCTTGGATTCATTGTCGTTCATCATTGTGATATTTTGCTTGTTTTGTGTTTGTGCGTTTTCAGCTTATAGATAAACCGTGAAAATCATTTCAAAATATACTAAACCTTCCCTACGCATACTATATATCGCCTGGTGAGAACTACAAGGGCGTAACTCAAAAATCGATGTTTTTGAGTTATATTCATATTCCTACTATTCTGGGGCAGATCTACAACTTGGAATAGGGGACATAAGTGAACTTTGAGTAAAAAGCGGTAGATTGAGCTAGTGCCCTTGTTGCATTTCCCTTCTTCGGCACCTTGTCTGGTGCAACACAGGCTCGTTTCGATGTAGTGCCATCCTTCATACGGATCTGATCGACTGAGTTCACGTCAACAGAGGCGGGTTTGGACTTACGCCTATGCTGCCCACATTAGTTTTCATATCCTACAGAGGTAAGTGTCCCTTTTTTAGAGTCACGCCTGGATTGCGAAAGTAGCATGATCCATTCTAAACTCCATTGCAGAATTGATTTGTTGATGAAACTTTATCATTTGAATTCATCATCCAATACCTTACCCATCTATGGCCACAACTTCTAATTATCGCTGAGTTGTTAGAAAGTGACGATTGTCTCCGGAAATTAGCCTTTGTTTTAAAAACTACAGCACATGAACTTCAGGCAGATGGTTAAAATTATTTTCCTAGTCGTTAAACAAAGTATTTTTATGGAGGTGCCTATATTGTTTGTTTCAGAATGTTGCCTCGTGGAATAAGATAAGTATCAAAGGAGTAGGAGCCAAAATGGGCAGCCGAGGTGACCAAATTCTGGCCCGTTTTGGAATTAGGTGAGCTGGATAATGACTACATAGTTGTTGAAATGTGCTCTTGTTATTAAAGGAACAAAAAGTAGCCATCAACGTTTACGTTTCAAAAGTTGTCGCTCATTGAACATTTTAGCAGCTTAATTATTTTCAAACAGTTGAAATTTTCAAATTCTGCTTTTTGCACGTCGTACGAGAATTCGGGCGAGGATGAGAAGAAGAAAATGCATCCCAAAACGACTTGCATCAAAAAGAGAAGAGCTTGAGCAGAAACTAGAAAGAAAATGACAAAAAAATTGAACTAAACGTTGTAGCATGCTTTGATTTGCTGGCCCTTCTCACTTTACCTCGGGGAAATGTGTCCAGTTTTTACTATGAATCGCGGTAGTCTACTTACAACTTTACAGTATGCAAATTGAAACAGAAGGGGCTTGGCCGTGTTTATTGCTATTGTTGGCATGAGGGCGTGGTTAAGAGATGTTAAGAGGTAAATAAAATAGAAGGTAAATAAAAGCATAAAGGGGTAAATAGCGTCAAACTTGCTCATGTTTCAAAATGTACGTATAAATGTAAAGTATGTATCTTTATGCTGTAGCCAATTTTAGGATTTGGAATGGCCAATTACATTTCGTACCTAATTGAACTGAGTAACTTTGAGACTGGTGATTTTAGGTGGTCAAAATATTGTAAGCGCAGCCTCCATTTTATTCTAAATTTATAATAACCTTTTATTTTTAAATTCAATTTTGTCATACATTTTAGAATAGGTACGCATCAAATTGGGCGAATTTGAGGAAATTAATGTAGTCAACGACTGTGATGAATTTGACTATTTTGTATGTGACTAGTGACAATATTTTTTGCTTTTGATTCTTCTTGTGAACCTACGTATTTAAGAGTTTTCTAATTTTGACATTCTTAGAGGGACTTACATTTTTAGTCAGATAATATTGTATTTACGTTAATCCCTCGAAAAACATTTCATTTCTGTTAAATAAAACATTCAACATTCAATCATTTCGTTCGTAATTTATTTACATTTCAATAAAATTCAGCCTGACACGGACTTTCTTGATAACTGCAACTGCATGAAATTACCTTTTATGAATTATTTAAAAATATTTCCGATCAGTTAAAAACTGAAAAAAGTTCATGAATCTCAAACTGAAGGATGATAGAATATTGAGTGATAGAAAGACAGAGGCAGTAAACAGGTTTTCGGCCGATTTTTCCATTTTTTTGGGTTCTCCAAAACTTCAAATGCGATTTTCTCTAAACTACGAATTTTGAGTTATGCCCTTGTAGTTCTCACCAGGCGATATTTTTTGTATTTCAGAGCTGAGTTACTATATTTCAGTGAAATGTTAATTTCAGGTAGCCCTACTGCTTCCAGAGATTTTTCAAGCTTTTCCTGGAGTTTTTTGGTTGTGGACCGATCTTCCTGGCGTTGCCTTTCGTCAGCTTCCCTTCGCTGGCGCTGCTGCTCCTCCTCTTCTGCCACTTTTCTCGCAGCTCCTTTATTTCGCTTCTCCTGCAGGTATTCTGTGTAACTGTAATGAGCCTTACGCCCAGCAGCAATCAGTTTCTTCGTCATGGGGACGAGGTCCGGCCTTCCATCGTACGATTTCAGTCCGTCCCTTACCCATAGCTTGGCGTTGAACAGGCGCTCTTCCATTCTGGACTGTTCGGGGACTTTTTTTGCCATCCCTACACCGCCTACGTCCGAATTGCCGTCCGCCATCACCCGACTGCTTCGATACATCGATTCGGGTCTCGCAGCAATTTGGCCACCGTGGCCAATCGAGATATTGCTCAAACTTCGGCGCGTTTTGGGATAAATCGACAAAAATACCGCCCAGAAGTTCCAAAATAGTGACCAAAGTGTAAACATTTCCAAAATAGCGTGAAAAGTGACTGGGGTTTTAAAAAGTGACAAAAGTGACTCAATGGCAAGCCTGTACTTGGCACATAGCACGTACGAGAATCACAACAAACCATGGCTGGGGTAACAAAGACTATCACCTCCCACCGCCTCAGGGCCTTTCTTCTGATTTCCGGTTCCGATCACCGACCGCCAATCACCACCATGTGGACAACCGCCCACTCACTCGCTTTCACTCTTACCATTTGCGGTTCCAAATTAATTTTACCATGTTTGGTGCTTATCCCAATTCAAACCAGAATGAGCCAAACTCCGTGCGAAACCCTTTCGCCAATTTCGCTAGCTTCCATATTAGATACAGGTTTTGTATGCTCGAATGGCTAGCAGCATTAAATGCTTTTAATTTTAGGTTTTCGGAGGTTTCAAAATTTATCACAGTTACGGTAACTAAACCTGAGTTTTTTGACATGAATATGTCTATTGGCTGGCCTATCTGAGTTTGCACTATTGCAGGTGGTGAGCTTAACTTACGGCAGCCGAAAAACCACGAAATATTCGCACTTTTTTCAGTTTTTCGCCTTTAACACGGAAACTATCCATCCTACAGAAAAATACATCGAGTACAAAATGAAAGAGCATTCAATTCTCTATTCAAAACACTACCTAATCATCAAAATTGGTTCATCGCTTCAGCCACAATCGTTCGTCAAAGATAGGCGATTTTTACCAACTTTCATCAAAACCACATTTTTGGTTTTTTACTGACAACTTTGCAAGGGAGCGTTGAAGGTGAAAATATTCTACATAGTAAAATAAATAGCACAAAATTCTGCGTCGAATGAGCTACCTTAAAGTCAAAATTGACCCAACCGTAAGGGCGCGATAGTCACAAAATGTCGATTTTTCAAGATAACTTCAAGTTTTAAAGTCTGCTGCTCAAAAATGGTAATTCACACTGAAAAATCATTTAATGGAAGCTGAAGAGCATCTAATTCTGCATTCAGAGAGCACAAATAATGTTACTTTTGGTCAAACGTAAATTTAAAAATATGTATATAAATGTTCGGAAACACAAAGCTAATTGTGTAAACTTCATTCTCACTTCCCCAGACAATGGTAAACACTCGAACACTCAAGATACATGGACATACATTTTTGACCGCCCGTCGCGCCCTTACGAATGGGTCAATTTTGACTTTAAGGTAGCTCATTCGACGCAGAATTTCGTGCTTTTTAATTTACTATATAGACCATCTTCACCCCTAACGCACCGTTTCTACGTTATCCTTGAAAAACAAAAATCAGTGCCGAAATTTCGTGGTTTTTGGGCGATTTTGACGGTGAGCGTCCCAGAAATTTTGTTAGGAAGCTTCGGGTTCGTGTTCAGCACCCCCCCCCCCCCCCCAAAAACACATCAAACCGTTGAGTAAAATTCTACACCACGCTTTGCATCTTCTATAGACAATCATCGTGATGGTGGAACTGCTTATTTACGGGCCTAACATTGACCCAAAGGCAACGGATGAAAGTGCGTCCGGCTCTGGTGATGAACCAGTCATGCGTGGGACATAAGAAGGATCCAGTTTGGCTCATTTATACCCCAGTGAGATCTTGAGATCTATTTGTAGAGGGCAGATGTTATCTGCGGAGATCAATCGGCTGTTTAAGAGTCTTTGGATGCGAAGTGATGGAGGGGTTACACCAACGCTATTATTGTTCTGCCGTCCTTCCATTGTTGCATTGTGCGACGAGCGGTATTTTGAGCCGAGTTTGAACAGGAAGATGAGCTCAGGATGTCGCAACCTAATTGGAGGATGTTCGAAAGGGAGGAGGATTCATCGGGAGGACTTGGCGACTTTCAAATTTAAGGGTCAAAGGTCACGTCGAAAGTCTCAAGCGGGGCGGTGGAAAAGGTCAGAAATGAGTCTCAGGTGGAGTCGAGAGGTGTCACGAGCGGTCCTGAAGGTGTGTGCAATGTAATAGAATAACTACCATTTCAAGCAGTGGACTTAGATCTATGGGATGGAAATCGTACGTAACTTGTCGGTCCACCTATAGTCCATGAATCCGAGAAAAAATACCTGAAGATTTTTTCTTTTTCGGCAAATCCATACGTTTTATGGTGTTGATTTTTTTTTTTTTTTTTTTTTTTTTTCGAATCCATACGTTTTATGGAGTGCTGAATCCGAAAATTTGGTTATCTATTAGATTAAATCTAATTTTGGTTATAGCTTCACCACGAAATTGGCGAAAAACCATAAAATTTCTCCACTATTGGTTTATTATTCTTGGAATAATACACCTGTTTTCGCGACGGAGGTCGACGACTCCGATCGGCCTCAAAATTTGACATTATCCGTTTCAAGTGGTCTAGATTCCAAAACCGAAATGTCCGTCCGCCGTCCGCCGTCCAGGCCGTTTTGGGCAGTAGGAATTTTTTTAAAAATCTGAAATTTCGACAAAATACTCGGTTTACCATCTAGTTGTGCCTGCAAGGTTTTCAGCCCGATCGCCCAAACCCGGTGGGCGCTATGGGGCTAAAATGGGGCTACAGAAGGGGGTTTTTGAAGGCTTTCGGCTATGGGATCGAGTCAGGTGTCGTTTTCGAAGTATTTTTGGACGTAGAATCCATTTTTTGGGGTCTCGCAGCGATCCGATTTCACTGTTGTGATCTATAGGGCTTTCATGGGGCTACAAATGGGATTTTTGAAAGATCCCAGGAGGTCAAATATTTTTCAAGTAAAAAACAAAACAAATTTTGAAAAATACATTTTTTGAAAAAACAAAATCAAAAAAATCAAAAAAATTTCTGCACAAGTAACCTATATCAAAGAATAATAAACCCTTGTGTAAAATTTGCAGCGTTTTTGTTTTTTCGCCTATAACTCGGAAACGATGCCTCCTAGCGACATGACCACTCCGAAAAAAACGCTGCAAATTTTACACTAGGGTTTATAATTCTTTGACATAGGTTACTTGTGCAGAAATTTAATTCTGTGTCGTTTAACAACCGACAAGGACGTATATTCACTTGTCAAAAACGATGAAAAAAATATTTTTTTAATTATAATAATTTTAATTATAAAAAAAAGTTTTTTGATTTTTTTTTTTTTTGCAAAAATTTTTCGTTTTTACTTGAAAAATATTTGACCTCCTGGGATCCTTCAAGAAAATCTTGTGGGCACAACTAGATGGTAAACCAAGTATTTTGTCAAAATTTCAGATTTTTAAAAATATTCCTTCTGCCCAAAACGGCCTGGACGGCGGACGGTCATTTCGGTTTTGGAATCTAGACCCCTTGAAACGGATAATGTCGTATTGTGAGGCCGATCCGAGACTGTCGACCTCCGTCGCAATTACAATGATGTGTTACTCCAAGAATAATAAACCAACACGTGCCGACGTTTTATGGTTTTTCGCTATTTTCACTGAGAAGCCATATATGGAACATTTCGAATCTTGTAGCAAGTAAAAAAGTAAAATGAAGTGGGGTTTTTTGTGTTAATCAACGGGTTTTAAGGGGGGCAGGAGCCGACCCCGCCCTGTACTTGGAAAAGCTTTTAGATTTCTTGCTCCATGTAAAGGATTCACATAAACTTGCGTTCAGAGGTGAATTGTCTGCCGACAAGACAGGTATTACGAGGTGTTCGTCACCGGATTCGAACCAGGCTGATGAGCGCTCCGACTGATTTGTAAACAGACGTGTCACTGACGCCCTAGTCCACGGGACCACCCTGTCCCCTTCGAATCTTGTAGACAACCAACTTTTCGGATTCAGCACCCTATAAAACGTATGAAGGGTAGGGGGAAAACCCCATCATTGACATTTTCGTCGAAAATGAGTTGATGGCGCCATCTATAGGAAGTTGAGGTGAGGAATCAGAATATGCAGTCATTTTTAGTGAAAAACCACGTCATTGCCGTCAAAAAGGGGTTCAAAGATGGGCAGTGCTGGGGAAAACCCCCATCATTGTGCGCGCTTGTGGAGAAGAACCCCATGCTTGCAGTTTAAAATTTAAATGTTGCATTTAATGTCCTCTGCCTCCCACTTTCTGGTAGGTTAGTGCTGTTACTTCTGTGATTCGCGTTTTTTTTCTTCTGTGGTTCACGTTAGTCTTTGCAACCTATTTTTCCTTGTTGTCCGCACGATTGTGACGTCCACTCAAGTTCATTGAAGTAATAGATTGTGGTCAGGACGTAGGCTTTCAAAACTGGACCGCGTTTTTAACGTACTTTTTCCACCCTGACAAATGCCCATTCCCAACGAGGCCAGTCAGAGTGCTCAAATTCTCTGGCAAAGCCAAAAATCTGGTTTTTCACAAAGCGTCGTACGATGGAACCTTCACCTCGTCTCCACTGCAGAAATATTCGAAGAAACAGCGACCGAAGAGAAAGAAGCGCGCTGAGTCATCCGTGGAGGTCCAACTCCAAAATTGCTACCATGGAAAGCTCCCCAAAGCAGCAAAATATAGGGACCTGCTTCATCTCTCCCAATTTTTGGAGCGGGACGAGGCAAAGCAAATCTACCGCTCTCTCAATCAAGTTGGACCCCCCGAAGAAGACGAAGAAGACAACGACGAATATTGACGATCCTCCTATCGACGCGGACCCTGACGGCGAGTAAGAAAATTTCTGCTGATGAAAAAATATGATACTGTGCTGTACATAATCTGTACATAATGTACAAATTTGTAAATTAAATTGATTTTCAAGTGTATTGGTGATTTTTCACGTCCATATTTCCTAATCAATAATAAATCTTGACACTTAACGAATTTTCTAAATTCCAAGGAAGGGTTTATGCTGAAAAAGCAGGTTCCTTTTGACAATAATTTTCTTCATTTTTTGTTTGGGAGTAGGGGAAAAAAATCTTTCTCCCTACGATGTGTTGGTAGATAGTTTGGGAACACATTAGGAATTTTCCTGGATTTTTTAAAGTCCCGGATGTCAATTTTATTCATATGCAAACTTTAATTTGCGATTTTCTCGAAATCAGCTTTTTGCAATGAAGGGCTTTTCCCCTGTAGGTACCCTTCGTATGGTTCGGTCGAGAAAAGTCTTCAGGTATTTTTTTCCATTCCAAACTTACTTGCCTAATGACTGGACGTCCATATGGAGGGAAACTCGTACATGCAAAATAGAATCGGTACTGTATTCAACACACAAGAATCAATTCGATTTGCCGAGGAAACAGTTCGCTAGCTACCGTCCAACACAAGCTGACCGGCATGCCAGCACGGTCTGGCGCGTCCGAGGATTGCCAGTTTCACCAACCCAGGAAAGTGGACAACGCTGGACATTGTCCGGTAGACGCCCGAGTTCACTTTGACTTTGAAACGACGTGTGTAATTCCCCCAGTGAACGCCTAATGTGTGGAAAATGATGTAATTTACTTCCCTCGACAAGAGGAAAACCACATTAGCCGCTACACGGTTAGTTGATCTGGTAAGTTCAAGAACAGGGAATGCCCGATCGGGTAAAAAGCACCACGACTCCTACAAAATGGGCCGTTTGTTTAGTAAAATAATGAACTTGTCGGGTACCATAAAGTGACGTAACACTAGTGCCCATCGACACTGTCGTCTTTCCTTGCGGGTATTTCAGGTCTGTTGGGGATTTGTTGGCTTCAACGCGGGGGCGCAGCCAGCCCACCCCCGGCCTTTCCAACTTGGCCTCAAACCTAACAACTTGCTTTCCCATATTATAGTTTTGGTTTATTATTCTTGGAATAATACACCTGTTTTCTTGACGGAGGTCGACGACTCCGATCGGTCTCAACATTTGACATTATCCGTTTCAAGAGGTCTAGATTCCAAATCCGAACTGTTCGTCCGCCGTTCGGGCCGTTTTGGGCAGCAAGAATTTTTTTTTTTTAATCTGAAATTTTGACAAAATACTCGGTTTACCATCTAGTTGTGCCCGCAAGGTTTTCAGCCCAATCGCCTAAACCCGTGGGGCGCTATGGGGCGAAAATGGGGCTAAGGGAGGGTTTTTTGAGGCTTTTGGCTATGGGATCGAGTTAGGTGTCGTTTTCGAAGTATTTTCGGACGTAGAATCCATTTTTTGGGGGTCCCGCAACGATCCGATTTCACTGTTGCGATCCATAGGGCTTTCATGGGGCTACAAATGAGATTTTTGAAGGATCCCAGGAGGGAAAATATTTTTCAAGTAAAAAAAAAAAAAAAAAAAAAAATTAAAAAACCCAAAACTTTTTGACATGGATATGTCTTAGTTCTGGGGTCTTGCAAAATTTTGCGACACACAATTTGCGACACTCAAAAAATGCAACGTTTTTTATTGGTTGCACCCGTGGCAACCCGTCAACTTAATTTTTCATAGTAACAACGCTTCTTAGTTTCTCGTAGTGAATTATCAAATTCCCGTCTATCACCAACTATATGCAGCCCATAGCAACCCATCAACTCAAAATGAAATTACTCAGTAGGTACCTATTAAACAAATCAAAGGCTCTCAAAAAAATGTTTGTATTTAATTCAACATATCCACGTTAGGATGTATCTGCATGCAGTGTAGATAGTCATCATTTTTTTATTTGAAATATAAAAATCCAAAAATTTTTTTTTTTTCATTGACGCAGAATTAAACTTCTGCACAGGTAACCTACATCAAAGAATAATAACCCCTAGTGTAAAATTTGCAGCGTTTTTCCATTCAGTTTATAGTTAGGAAGGGCAATGGTCGCACTTGCATTTTGGTAATTTTCGTGATACAGACAGTCGGGTGAAACTATCGACTTGAAAATAGGCCAAAAATCTATATTATAGAAGGTCACGACCTGAATGAATCTCATAAAAACTTGAAAGCGATTGGATCAAAACTGTTGATCTGATGGAGGCTCAAAGTCAAATTTATTAAAAAAAAAAAAAAGTCGCACCTATATTACGCTTATTCTTATAGGTATCAGAAAGAGACATTTTGAGGCCGATCGAAATTTGTTACACCGGCGAAAACACAAATATAATTCCAATACACAAGTATAATAAATTATTATACTTATATTATCTGTTATTAGGTACTTATTATTCTATCTATATTAAATATAGATTATTCCAATAATGATCAACCTAAAACAGGTAACCTGCAACTAAAATACAAGTGCGTTTTCATTGAGAGCTCAATTCGGACATTCCTTGATCGGTGTTCAGAAAGAGAATCTGACCCACATCGACATTTCGGGGATCCTCCCAACTTGTCCCGAGAACCATACCAGCCTGTTTAGATACTTTGCAACCAGTTTTGGTTCATATCAGACACTATTTTACAAACGGGTTCTCTTCAGATCAGGATTTGCGTTTAAAAAGTGAGGCGGTCCTGCTACCTCGTAGTACCCTATCATTCAACCCCCAGTGATCCCCTCGGCATTCTGGATTCTGGAATGGGAGCCCGGAAACCCGCTTTGGGTCGTCTCGCCGATAAAATTGGGCTATTTTCCCTCTTAAGAAGTGAAAGCAAAGTAATCAAAGAGGACCCCCGGCCGTCTCATGTTTTTTTTCTTTTTCTCCCCTTTTTAGTTGATGTTCACTGAAAACCAGAATCACGAAGTCCTACTTAAGCTGAACGGCAGTTTTGGTCAGGATTGGCTAGTGAGCACAGGTGAGAAGAGGCGAATCCACATTGAAGAAGTTCGGCAATTTGTTGCCTTCACTAAGTATTCATCCAATAATGTACGCTGAGTAGCGTACTTTCTCACATTGTGTGCCATGTACAAGAGCCATTGGAAACCCTTCCTGTGTTTAGGCTAAATAGTACAACTCAGAAGATCACCGTTCCATTCAACAATAGCGAAACGTTGAACGAACCGAGATAGAATTGTTTTCTTCTGCCAGAGAGCACCGCAGATCTGGTCGGCCGCAAGGGAATCCAGGCCAAGGAAACCCACATGAGACTTCTGTCCCACCAGCCAGATCTTGATCCCAACTTAGCAGTTCCTACACATATCCTCAACATCTATCACAGCCATTTTCACTCCTCACGTTAGCGGCGGGTCCCAATGACGTTCAATTTGGCATTCAGCCAACCTTTCCCTCAAGGTTAGGGTGTTCATGTTGACGCGGCAAAATGGTTAAATGACACCTAAGGGCATACTCTTCACTTAAATTATTAAAGTGAAAAGTGAATCATTATTTAACGATTTCTAATAATAACTGTACCACAAATTCAGAACGTATCTGCAGGCATGTGACAAGCCATCTCCTCCTAAACCGTAGGCTGTCAATTATGGTATTTTGGTGAACTATTCCAAGAACAACAAACCAAATTCCTGTTGGTTTATTATTATTGGAATAATACACCTATGTTTTCGCGACGGGGGTCGACGACTCCGATCGGCCTCAAAATTTGACATTATCCGTTTCAAGAGGTCAACATTCTAAATTCGAAATGTCCGTCCGCCGTCCGCCGTCTAGGCCGTTTTGGGCAGTAGGAATTTTTTTTTTTTAATCTGAAAGATTGACAAAATACTTGGTTTACCATCTAGTTGTGCCCGCAAGGTTTTCAGTCCGACCGCCCAAACCCGTGGAGCGCTATGAGGCTATAATGGGGCTACGGGAGGGTTTTTTTTAAGGCTTTGGGGTAAGGGATCGAGTTAGGTGTCGTTTTCGAAGTATTTTTGGACGTAGAATCCATTTTTTGGGGTCCCGGAACGATCCGATTTCACTGGGGCGATCTTTAGGGCTTTCATGGGGCTAAAAATGGGATTTTTGAAGGATCCCAGGATGTGAAATATTTTTTGAGTAAAAAATACAGAATTTTTGAAAAACACATTTTTGAACAAAAAATCCAACAAAAAAAATTGTTTGAGATAAAAATAAAAATAAATTTTTTTTTTAATTTTTTCATTGACAGAATTTAATTTCTGCACAAGTAACGTATATCAAAGAATAATAAACCCTTGTGTAAAATTTGCAGCGTTTTTTAATTTCATATTAGTTTCAATCCCTTGTTTGGGCAACTTTGCGAGATCAGATAGCCATATTTTGATGGTTTCAGATTTTTCTGGTACTCTGCTGGTACCCAGGACGAATTTTTGGTATTTTTTAAAAATTTTCCGATCGCTAAAAGTAGGTACCCTAGAAAACGATGGCGTCCTCCTCCTCCTCCTCATCCTCCTCCTCGGGCTGGATGTCCAATAGAATAGATACAAGAGAAAGGTCTTGGGATCGTGAAGTATGATTCACAGGCGACGAACCAATGCAGTTAAATCATTCAACGTCACGACTTATAAAATTATAGTTGCAGTGTTATCGTTGGATTCCTCTCAAACTCTTCCCGCCTGAGAGGCGACAGCAAGGAAACGGGTGGAAGCTTTCTCGGCTATAATAACAGGTTCTCTTTGGCTGGATGGAGAATCTCATGCCAGACGTAGTGTTACCTATTATTGTGCGGGCTCATTATCACTCATGGCTCTTCGGGAACTGTGTCTGTGTAGATTACATTTCCACGTGCCTCTTCGGGATTTTTATTTGGAGGATCGGACATGAGCGTTACACCTGGTCTGATGGCCGGAATATGAAATTGGGTGAATGGTACGGTTTTCATTTGTAGTGCCTGCTTTCAAAATCGCATCTGAGATCGCAGCTCATTGTTTCCAGCTAACGGTCGATCAGAAGGATTGGAGCAGCATGTGGATGCAGACCTCTTTTGTTGGGTGGAGGCCTAGTAAGAAGGGCCGTCACTTTCCCCGCCGCAGGACAAGGCAGCCCGGAGGTGCCGACAACCCGCGATGAACCCGCGAAGACGTTGGGTTGGCGACCAGAGAAGTAAACCCTTAAGTTTATAGCTGCCACTTACGAAGAGGGAAGATTAGCCCCGTAAACTATCCCAACTTTTAGCCTGAGGATAGAGCGTAGGCCTCAGATGCTTGAGCGTTGTGGGCTACGGCAATCCGGTAAATTACGTTTGCCCCGAAAGGGCGAAAATAGCATAAAATAATCACAAGCGCTTCACAAGTGTTCGTCAACCCCAGAAAAATTATAGCGATTAGCTCCATGGAGTGTGGGGGAGGGCGAAAAGGTGTGAGGTGACTTAATAGGACCGCACCCCCAATCCCATCCCCCCTCAGGAGGATCGAATTTCTTTAAAAAAAATTCTTTATCGAAAAGTTAGTAGAAGAGGTCAAATGGGATTTTCTCAGATCTAGTCGTCAGGTGTTGGCAGTGTTAAATAGATAGCTGATCAGATTTTATAGAAACAACCTCCATGGAAACAACCAATAAGAAACTTGGGCGAAATGCGCCCATTTGCGGGAATTTTGAGGAAATCCCAACTCAAACTTTCGTATGCGATGGCGAAGAGGGCTGGAAACGACCAAAGCCACTCGACTCATTGCTCCGCCCAGACGGTCTTGCTCACAAACCATCAACACGGTATCCTCCAGATTGTTGTCACTCAGAGTTTGCCTCAGCCTTGTTTTGATGATTTTCACTTTGGAAAAACTCCTCCAACACTCGAATTTGGGTTGAAGAAAGCGTTACCGAAAATTTGTAAATCAAAAAGATACTTGCACACGATGAGGCCATCAAGTTGTACTGCTTGGAGAACTAATTACGCATTAAATTTTAATGCACTTGCCATCCGCCCTATGAGGAACAAAGCCAACCCGATTGTCTTCTTTTGAGTCTGAGTTTTCCTCGAGTTTTCCTCGATTTTTCCAGGATTTTGTGCTGGGGGCTTTCGGAGGGGGTTACCAGGTCGATGTGATCTCAACTGATTTTACAAAGGCCTTTGATAAGCTTCCTCATAGCGTGATTCTTCGTGTTCTGGCTGGCCTGGGGGTGTACGGTCCTTTGCTGGGATGGTTTGGCGATTACTTGTCTGATCGTGAGCTGACCGTTCGAATGATCGGCTCCCTCTCGCGTTCTTTTGCTGCCTCTTCGGGGGTTCCTCAGGGCTCGCACCTTGGCCCACTACTTTTCAACCTTGTTCTGAATAGTGTCGGGGCTGCCCTCACTCAGTGTTCCCACCTTATCTATGCCGACGACCTCAAGATTTTTTGTCCCATCCGCAACTTGTCTGATTGTTCCCCCCTCCAGGACTGTCTCGACACTTTGTCCCTTTGGTGTTGCCAAAACGGCCTTAAGCTAAACCCATCAAAGTGTTCGGTCACCACCTTCCACCGCACTGTCGAGCCTATCATTTGCAACTACCAACTCGACGGGGCTTCTCTTGTTCGTCAGTCCTCAGTTCGTGACCTTGGGATCTTGCTTGACGCCCAGCTTACCTTCTCTGACCACGTATCCCAGGTCGCCCTGCGCGGTATGCGAGCCCTTGGGTTCCTTAGGCGAAACACGAGGGAATTTACCGAGGCCCCTGCTCTATTGACCCTCTATCGCTCTCTCGTGCTGCCTGTCCTGGAGTATGGGTCGGTGGTGTGGAGCCCTTTCTATAGTTGTCACATTGAGCAGGTGGAGCGTGTGCATCGGGCATTCTTGCGGTACCTGGGCTATAAGTTGGGCATTCCTCGCACTGAGATTAACTACTCTGCTCTCTCTACTCGGTTCCATCTGCTGAGGCCTGTCGACCGCCGCCAGTCAGCTGATTTGGTTTTTCTCCACGCACTTCTTCACGGTCGCATCAATTCTCCCGAACTTCTCCGCTCAATTGGTCTGCGAGCCCCGCGCCCCTCGTCGCGTTTTGCCCACCCCTTCAACGTTCCCTTTTCGCCAACCAATTACCTCTACCACCGTACGCTTTGTCGCCTCCCCCGTCTTGCCAACCTTCTCACCTCCTCCCCACCATATCTTGACTTCTTCTCCTACTCTCCTACTCACCTCAAACGTACGCTCCACGAATTTTTCCTTTCTTCTTGACTTCTTTATCTGTGTTACCGATCGTCATAAAGTTCATTTCATTTACTTCCATTTATTTGTAATTTAGGTCTCCATTCATAATTATATATGCATCGATTCGGTTGTGTTTCCATTAAATAGACAAATTTTGTCTACGATAATTAGTGATTTATATGTTTCTGCCTACGAGTGTATGTATTACTTTTGTATAATTGGGCTCTGCCCGTTTCTCAATAAATAAATAAATAAATAAATAAATAAAAGATTACATATTTTAGGTTGATTAAAATAGTTTTCCATCTTCGACCGGCCCACAGTGGGGCCAATGACCCATATTCGCGGTCAAAACCTCTTAGAGCAATAGTATGGTGGTGAATGATTATAAATCTATTCAGAAATAATGAAAAGAGGTAAATTTGCAAGAATCGATTGAATAAATATTTTATTGAAAAATGACTAGATACCGACCAGTAAAAATAAAGAAAGTAAAAAACCGCCGCAAAAAATTGAATGAAAACTAAGGGATTAAAATCGAATTTTTAGGAAAGATGTATTTAACACTATGTAATTCTAGTATATTCAATTCAATTCTTTCTTTTTTCAATTTTTGTCAATTTTTATAATTTTCTTTTTTTCAAAATGGGGCAACTTCGGGCAATTTTTTTCTTCGCCCACAGTTTAACAGATAGTTCCCCATACAGACGATGCAAAAATCACGATTCTAATACGTTCTAGTCAAAAGTAAATCACTATAGTTGGAGAAATAATTTTTTTTTTTAACACGAAAAATGTATATAATTCTAAAATTGTAAAGGAATACCGACTTTAATGGAACGAAAACATAGCTGTTCATACCTTCTTGAGGAAAATTTGAAGCCGATTCGAAATCGGCTGACATTTTGCCGAAGAGGAACGTCAGATCTTCAGTGGCTGAAACTTGCGATCTGGAGTCAACCGTCGATTATAACTGACTGAAAGGTCTACTTATCTCTTCCCTTCGGCTCTTCCCGTCTGAATCGTGTTTGTTTGGGTGCTTGAGAACAGTTTTATCTCAATTTCAATTAGTTCCTTTGATCTTCGGTCTGGGGGGTTTTGACCGCGAATATGGGTCGTTGGCCCCACTGTGCGGCCCCTCAGAACTGTCGGCCCCTGATCGCCCGACCAGCCTATCCGCCCCTGCAGACAGCTAATTTTCAGACAGCAATTTAATCTACCAACGGGAACGATGCATCTTTAGATAGGTTATGTCTCTAATGTTCGCTGGCTGATAATTTTTTGAGTACATAACCATTATTGTTCGAAGTTGCATTGGGGTTTTTCGCCCATAGTAAAGTTCTTGATATTTCGTCGCCCGATGTTTTTTGTAGGAAAGATGAGCACAAACTAAAGTATTATTATAGTAGCTATTGTTGGCGAACGGTGACGTCCTAGAAAGAGACAGTCCTGGGATGCAAGAACTTTCCTAGATATAAAACAATTAACCGTTATTTCATTAAAAGACCAGTTGAACAGGTACGTGCCCACTATTAACCTGCGTGTTAGGCGTTAATTCCCCAATTAGGGAGTACCATTCAAACACGGGGCAGTCAAGGCTTATCTAAACTATGGAAATGGGTTCCGGCTAACCGTTAACCGAGTAGGTTTCGGTCTTGGGATGTATTTGGACTTGAAGAGAGCCTTCGATCCGGTTTCTCCCCAAATTGTATTTAAAAAGGAGATTCTGACCCACATTGACGCGTATGGGATCCCCGCATCATTCATCCCGAACTTGGTCTCCGCAGGTGAAAGGGAAATTCCTCTTGACCGGATGGTATGCTAAGGATGCTCCACGGCCATTTTCTCTGAGAGTACCATAAAAATAAAAACATTTGAATGCAGATTAAATCTCTCTTCTAACAAATTTCGTTCTAGAAAATATCAAGTTAAGTCCAAAACTGGCCTTTTTCTTTCAAACAAATTGTTCAAGTACCTAACCAGTCCGGGTCCTTATCAGGACTTGATAGAAACCAGAACGTCTTCAGCTTTTCCTCGTGTTTCAGCCCTCTACTTACCTAAGACTACTATAGATAGAGTGAAATCTTCATGCCGCACGAGGGTAAAGTTGGCAATTTACTCTTCCTTTAAAAAACAAACTCCTACCAGCGTCAAACTCGTACGGTAGAAGTAACTCCAGGAAGTCACTGGCGCGGTCCAAAAAGGGAATTTCCAGTCTGCCTTGGCTGTCTCGACTTGTTTGGCGTATGGAGGTCGACATTTTCTAAATTTCTTGAGGTTTATATTACCGACTCCTTTGCTGCCCACGGTCTGTAATGCCTCATTGGTACAACCCTGTTACGGTGTTGGATACTATTTTGTCACCCCAACTCCGAGAACCTAATAATTAGGTAATTTTTATATATTACAAACATAAGTTAAAATTAATTAAAAGTAATTATTACTAAATTTATTTTAACTTACATTAGTAATGTATAAAAACGCTGAAAATGTTACACAAGGGTTTATTATTCTCTGATATAGGTAACTTGTGCAGAAATTAATTCAGTGTTGATGAAAAAATTTTGGGGGAAAAAAAAAAAAAAAAAAAAACGCGGCAGGCCGCTCGTACTGTATCTACACTGCATGCAGATACATCTGAACATGGATATGTCTTATGATGACAAATAAAATGAAACATTTTTTTGCGAGCCTTCGATTTGTTTAATAGGTACTGAGTAATTTCATTTTGAGTTTATGGGTTGCTATGGGCTGCATATAGTTGTTGATATCCATGTCAAAAATGCAGGTAGTACTGGAAGTACCAGGCAATGATTGCATGAATGTATTTACCTTTCGCTGAAATCTAGCCTCTTTTTCTCGTGCGCGATACTCTTTGCAACGCTCTGCAACTGATTTTCTCTTCTTCACCGTGTCTCTTTTCTTTGCCTCCATCTTACAAACGGTTGAAACACTACGAAAGGTGAAAACAAAAGCACTATTCATAGTGGGCTGTAAAAATGTGGTTGCTACAACAGAAGGTAGTAACCATTTAGTAACCAATCAAATGGGTCCCGTGGCTGTTAACTTGTGGTAGCTACAAGTAATAGGAAGAAGTGTAAATCATAGAAATTAACTTTAAGAGCAACTCAGCTGATCCGGACCCTGAGCATCGTCAAGTAAATGTCCTAAAGAGGCTACATACCTAATAGTTGCCGTAGGTATATGAAAATGATTCACATGAATTATGTTAACAATTTTCCAGGAAGATGGAAATTAGCAAATTGACATGGATATGTCTTAGTTCTGGGGTCTTGCAAAATTTTGCGACACACAAAAAATGCAACGTTTTTTATTGGTTGCACCCGTGGCAACCCGTCAACTTAATTTTTCATAGCAACAACGCTTGTTAGTTTCTCGTAGTGAATTATCAAATTCCCGTCTAACAACAACTATAATATAGTTTATTATAATATAATAAACTATATTATATAAAAAAATATCCATGTACAGATGTATCTGCATGCAGTGTAGATACTCGTCATCAGTTTACTGATGATTTTAGTCCTGGGTTTTTTGTTACTGTTTTTAATTTAGTTAATTAATTTAATTTAATTAACCTACCTGTGTCGTTTTTTTTTGGTTGTCGCTAAATTTTGCATGACCCCAGAACTAAGACATATCCATGTCAAAAATTGTTTTCGAATTTTAACACAGAATGTGTTTTAGTGCCATGGACTAACTAGCCAAAAAAGCTAACGAAATTTCATAACGAAATCTGGGACGACAACATGGATACCGATGGTACGGAACTAAGGATCGTGTAACCTGGTGTAACCTATGAGATATTTTGTTATGACGCGGTGATTATATAAGATTTTGATTTAGTGGGAGGAAAGTCACCGGTATTAGTGAGTCATTTTATATACGAAAATCGTTGGAGTTCCAGTTGTTCGCGGACCGTCCTTCGGTGATGTTCTCTGCCCTGGTCCTGATTGTCCTCCTTCGAGCTCTTCAGGTATAACATATTATGTCTTCTTCATCAACCTACACAACCGAAAACGTCTACTGAACGAACGAGAGAGTGGCGACTGCGAAAAAAAGACGGACAACCCGAACCCAAACAACCAAAAACTGCTGCTGAACGTAATAAAGAATGGAAATTGCGTAAAAAACTCGCAAAATTACCATTGAAAAGATCTCTCGATGACGACGAAAATGACGATGTACCTGCCAAAATGTTGAAAACTAATTACGGTCTCGCTGATTACGAATTCGAGCAGCGTTTTCGAAAAAAAACCTTTGGGTCACATTTGCGATGTTTGCGATCGAATTTGGTTTGAAAGGGATTTGAGTAAAGTTGGTGGATTATATAAGATTCTGATTTAGAGGGAGGAAAGTAGCGAAATTATGTGAAACGCGTGAACTAAAACACATTCTTTGTTTCAATAATTTCATCCGAAGTATGCAAATAGAGGTAACCGGGGGTCCAGGGGGTTTGTCCCCAGCGAGGCGCGGAGCGCCGAGTTTTTTTCTTTTTTTTTGGCTCGGAAAATACGACCAAAAAACAAATTTGACGTACCTATTTAAAAAAATTCATATTAATGACCTCCCGGGATCCTTCAAAAATCCCATTTGTAGCCCCATGAAAACCCTATATATCGCCACAGTGAAATCGGATCCTTCCAGGACCCCAAAAAATGGATTATACGTCCAAAAATACCTCGAAAACGACACCTAACTCGATTCCATAGCCAAAATCCTTTAAAAAAAAACCCCCTCCCGTAACCCCATTTTAGCTTCATAGCGCCCCACGGGTTTGGCCGATCGGGGTGAAAACCTTGCAGACACAACTGGATGTTAAACCGAGTAGGTAAACCTATTTAATTATTAATTTGGTCAAAATGTCAGATTTAAAAAAATTCCTACTGCCCAAAACGGCCCGGACGGCGGACGGACATTTCGGTTTTGGCATGTAGACCTCTTGAAACGGATAATGTCAAATTTTGAGGACGATCGGTGTCGTCGACCCCCGTCGCGAAAACATAGGTGTATTATTCCAAGAATAATAAACCAAAATATTAATGACAGTAAAACAAGTCGGCGAAAAAAATATTGCTAATCAAATCGAGGTTGTAGGAAAATTATTGTAAATCAACTGTGACTGTAGGACAACATAATATGTTGTTATAAGTAACTTATATTATAAGTTACTTATAACCTGCCTTCCTATCAGCGTTGTACTAAAAAATTATGATTACAATTACGAATATTGCAGTAACAATATAATAATTATTATAGTGCAATGATTTACCAACAACGTCCGACATTCATGTCTGGTTTCGCAGTCAACGAAACTGTTAACTCAGTATTTTGTCTGTTATCACTATTCATCAGTTATTTATGCGTCTCTCGTGTGAGTCTCGTTTCTTTTGTTCGGATGTCAGAACTTCTGACATCCCCAGTTTTTAAAGTAGGACAAGCAGAAACATCCGAGGAAGAGAAGCTTTTCAACGAACTGTCAGCGCCGGTTGAGAAAATTCTGATGGTGGAGCATGCAGGATAAATATATTATCCTGCATGCTCCTCCATCATAGCCAATAATATTATCCTACACGGAAGCTGCGTCTGTACCAGCAGAACGCCTCTTTTTCGAAGGCGGCAAAAACAGTTTCGCTATCAAGGAACAGTCGAAGTGGGGAGCTTGTTTCCAAATTTTTGTTTTTACAAAGTGTTGACGACGACAAGTAGTTGGTTGATTTATAAAGTTCAACAGGTAATTGAAAGCATTTTTTTGGGGGATGTTGGGGGTGTGCCTACGTGATTATCATGTGTTCCTTGCTTATCTGGATTAAATCTGGATTTGTGTGTTTGGAGGAATGCCTCTAGCGTCACATCTAGGATTACGCCCCCAGTGTCTTTGGAGGAAGAGTATGAACATCCATATAGTTCAATTATAATTAAGGCATTGTACGAATTGAGGTCGTGGTCTTCAGACTTAATAGGTGATGTTGATACAGAGTGGGAGGAAGCACGAGCTACAGGATGGCTGGAAGAGTCGAGTCCTGTAGTGTGTCTTTCCTACGAATGTGGCTGTGGTGAATTCAATATCAAACACGCGGTGTCGTGATTTGTATCAGTTCTGCCACAGCTCGCTGTTGAATTGAAATTGGACTGGCCGGCTGGCTTCTACAAGCAAATTGTTGCTAATGGAGGCTTGGCCGTCCAACTCAATCATACGAAGGGCAGTGCCCTTGTGAAAATATTGGGCCCGTCGATCCAGCAGGGGATCCGGCAAGGGTTGCCTGGACAGTAGATAGGCAATCAAAACGTCACTGCGGTTATTTGACATGATAATTTACGGTCAGTGAAGGATACTTGGCAGTGAGATTGGGTGAGATTGGAGAAAGGAGATTGGCAGTGAGGGCCGTGGGAGGTGAAGCCTCCCCCGCAAGAAGCTGGGCCACCGAATCTCACCGCCAGACGCAGCGCTTCCCGTGGTGGGCTGGTGACTTTACATCAATAGAGTGCGGCCCATGGGTCCCACACTACCAACCTTGAATATAGCTATTATTATTATTGGTGATGATGATGTTGACCGTTTCATTGAAAGTGGGTGGAAAGTTGTTGAGGGTCTTTCAAATAAGAAGAAAATGTGCCGGCGCTTCTAAAGATATATTTTACTATCATCAGCGCCTAATGAAATGAACGATATGACACCAATCAGAAAAATAATTTTGGAGGACATTGGCACAGAGTTTAAAGAAGGATATTGACACATATTGAGAAACTGAAGATATTTAACAAATTGAATGTTTAAACCTTCAATTTGTTAAAAATCTTAAGTTCCTCTATATATAGAGGAACTTAAGATTTTTAACAAATTGAAGGTTTAAACATTCAATTTTTAAATACATATATGTTTCTATATCACTCAATTTGTTGAACATCTTAATTTTCTAGATATCCTAATATCCTCAATATGTTTCAATATCCTTTTGCTTCCGAGTCTGCAAGGCAGCGGAAGCATTCATTTTTGAAATGAAAAAAAAAAAAAAAAAAATTTCTCCAAAATCAAAATTTCCAATCGCGTTTTGGGGCCTCCTGAACAAATTTGGTTCTGTGTCTGCCCGTCCGTTCGTCCACATTTCCTTGCCACAGCCATAGCTTTCAAAAATTTTCAGGAATTGTGTGGGTATAGCCCTTGATGGTCATCTATCAGTTTCATCATGATTGATTCAGCGGTACACCCTGCGCACGCGCTAACGTAATTTTCTTGTTACAGTCATAACTCCGTCAATTTCGAACGGATTGTTGTCAGATTTTCAGGGATTGTGCAGGTAAGGTCTCTTCTAGTTTTCAATGTAGCGGGCATTAGGTCAAAATAAACTCAAACATGTCCTCTAGCTAATTTACTGTCTTCGTCAGGGCTTATGACGAAATTAGTCAGTACCTCCTTAAAAGATGAGAGAGCATAGGAAACAAGACCAATGCAAGTACCCATAGTATGAGTTCTCCTCATGCTTTTTAATTTTTGGTTTCCCGGTATAATGTCATGAGTAGGGCTAGGATTTGTATGTGTTTACATATTTGTCAGGGTTGAAGATAATTATTATCTTCAACCCTGACAAATATTGAATTCAATTATTGAATGATTCAAGTACACAAATGCGTTTCAGGACTTACTGAGTTGTTTGAGCCATACTTGTTGTTACATATTTTCACATATTTGATCTAAATTACATATTTTTAAATATTTATTTCATTTTTACATGGTTAGTTACATATTTCGAAATTTCCGAAGTATTTTTGGACGTAGAATCCATTTTCGGGGGTCCTGGAACGATCCGATTTCACTGTGGCGATCTATAGGGCTTTCATGGGGCTAAAAATGGGATTTTTGAAGGATCCCAAGAGGTTAAATATTTTTCGAGAAAAAATAAAGAACTTTTGAAAAAAAAATTTTGTTGAAAACCAAAATCTGATAAAAAAATCCAAAAAAATAAATTTTTTTCCCCAAAATTTTCTCCATCAACAAATAATTTTTGCACAAGTCACCTATCTCAAAGAATAATAAACCCTTGTGTAAAATTTGCAGCGTTTTATTTAACATATTACGGAAAAATAAATACATATTTTGAAAAAATAAGTACATATTATATGTACATATTTGAGGCTTTTTAACACATATAAATCCTAGCCCTAGTCATGAGTATGGCGAATCGGTCGTCTCTGGTCTCCTAAAATTTTAATGGTGACATGTCGTGAAGATCACGAGGAAGCTTTTGCGCCATGACCTTGGCAGTTTTTTTTTGGCTTTCATTTTGTTCATTTCATTAGGCCCTGACGATAGGAGAATAATATATTATATCAATTGAAACGTCGGCCCATTCTCGTCTTATTTTATCGACCCTCAACAACGATACTTCTTACTGATTTCCCATCCTACTGACATTTATCTTTATTGCGTCGTCCTGTTGTGATTTGAGGTCGCCATCAGAAAGTTCATGGAAAGAATGGCCAACGTAAACCCTTTTGGTTTATTATTCTTGGAATAATACACCTATGTTTTCGCGACGGAGGTCGACGACTCGGATCGGCCTCAAAACTTGACATTATCCGTTTCAAGAGGTCTACATTCAAAATCCGAAATGTCCGTCCGCCGTCCGGGCCGTTTTGGGCAGTAGGAATTTTTTTTAAAATCTGAAATTTTGGCAAAATACTTGGTTTACCATCTAGTTGTGCCCGCAAGGTTTTCAGTCCGATCGCCCAAACCCGTGGGGCGCTATGGGGCTAAAATGGGGCTACAGGAGGGGTGTTTTGAAGGTTTTTAGCTATGGGATCGAGTTAGGTGTCGTTTTCGAAGTATTTTTGGACGTAGAATCCATTTTTGGGGGTCCCGGAACGATCCGATTTCACTGTGGCGATCTATAGGGCTTTCATGGGGCTAAAAATGGGATTTTTGAAGGATCCCAAGAAGTTAAATATTTTTCGAGTAAAAATTAAAGAATTTTTTAAAAAACACATTTTTGAAAAAAAAAAAAAAAAAAAAAAATCCCCTCAAAAATTTTTTTTTGAAATATAGAAATCCCCAAAAAAATTTTTTTCAGAAATGGAATTTTATTTAATTTTTTTTGGTTTATTATTCTTGGAATAATACACCTATGTTTTCGCGACGCGGGTCGACGACTCCGATCGGCCTCAAAATTTGACATTATCCGTTTCAAGAGGTCTACATTCAAAATCCGAAATGTCCGTCCGCCGTACGCCGTCCGGGCCGTTTTGGGCAGTAGGAATTTTTTAAAAAATCTGAAATTTTGGCAAAATACTTGGTTTACCATCTAGTTGTGCCCGCAAGGTTTACAGTCCGATCGCCCAAACCCGTGGGGCGCTATGGGGCTAAAATGGGGCTACAGGAGGGGTGTTTTGAAGGCTTTTAGCTATGGGATCGAGTTAGGTGTCGTTTTCGAAGTATTTTTGGACGTAAAATCCATTTTTGGGGGTCCCGGAACGATCCGATTTCACTGTGGCGTTCTATAGGGCTTTCATGGGGCTAAAAATGGGATTTTTGAAGGATCCCAAGAAGTTAAATATTTTTCGAGTAAAAATTAAAGAATTTTTGAAAAAAAACACATTTTTGAAAAAAAAAAATCCCCCCAAAAAATTTTTTTTGAAATATAAAAATCCAAAAAAAAATTTTTTTAATTTTTTTATTGACAGAATTAAATTTCTGTACAAGTAACCGATATCAAAGAATAATAAACCCTTGTGCAGAATTTGCAGCGTTTTTTTTTTTTTTTTACAAAGTGACTCATCCTTCTGGGAGTGGACTCTTCAAAATTTGGAGCCCTCCCCAACTTGTTGTTGGTTTGGTTTTTGTTATTTAGGTACCCACCAACTTGGCTAATTCGAAAACCTGAAATTGCTATCCCATGACTACGTGATAAAATGGTATTTGGTTCGCAATGAAGCGTGACCCAATTATTGGAGTTGGAAGCTAATCAAAAGACAAAACCGTTGACCGGAAAATTCGTCGATTTTCATTGTTTGGAGAACCTTGGGTCGGTGAAAGTGCCTGTTGCTAAAAAAAAATGTGACCAAGTTTCGATCTCGAGGTTATTAAAGGAGCCGGCCTTGAATATTGATGTTTCCTTGATGGGTCGCCGAAGGCTGTCTCCCTGGATTACCATAAAATGACTTTTCATCAAGTTTGAAGCTGTTGGAATATTGTAAGACGAAAGTGTGTTACCGAACCGAGTTCCGGAGTCAGCCCCCAAACTGCCTTCGTAATTATAGCGTGCAAACAAAACCGGTAGATTGAAATGTCGGCGAAACTTTTGAGAGACTATGAGAATTGGGACTCTGGTGTCTCTCCCTCTAATTTGAACCGTGCAAATTATCTGGTGTTTATTATTTATGTATTTCGATTTTTTCATAGTAATTTTCAAGACTAAATGAACTTTCGTAAATTTCACTGATGTTGTTACCTCGGTAAAAGGGTTGCGTGGGCATCTTAGTAAAATTCAAATCATATTTTAGCTGTTGGGCATTATTAGTTGTAGTGCCCGGGGTATCAGTTTCAAATGGAGATTGTGGTTTGAAAGTGTTAAATCGAAAGTCGTCCTACATACGGAACAGGTTCTTTGGGCACAGTTGTACAATATACTACATGCTGACTTAACAAAAGAAGCACCTTGTAATGGAATTAGGTGTAACCGTCCGGCGGGGGGGTTAGAAGATAACTTGCTAGGGACAATAATAAATTAGGCGGGAGACTTTCATCCAAGGTGGGCCCGGAGGCTCACAAGTGCTTTATTATTAACTATGCTCTCTCACGCACCTACGGCCCTTCGGTGTGAATCAATCGGGAAGCTGACGACACTAATGAATCTGCCTCCCTCATAATCATTATGTAGAGTTTTAGTTGTTTTTACTTACTTGTTCAAATACCCTGTAAAAACAATAGTCGAGACTATAAATGATTCTAGGTGGAAATGTTGAGAGCAGAAGCGATTTCTTGACCGATGTTTAAACCCATGGGGGGATTAAAATACTACAAGTTCCCAACCCTACGTGATGAGAGGGGGGTGGGGGGAGGCCGAAGAAGGTCAGTTTTTTGTATTTTCGCTCCTAACTTGAAAACGGTTGGTCCTACAGAAAAATCATTTATATGAAACATGAAGCTCACCATATTTTCTACAAAAGTGTTCTCATTCATTTTTGACCTACCTTCAATAGTTTATGAGATAATTCAAGCTTAAATGTGGGTAAAATTTCATAATCCCGCTTTTTCGCACTTTCAATGTTGTTTGCTAAACGATGCATCTTACCGGTATGTGCACTAGTATATAATCAAAACCTCATTAACGAATTTTAACCAAAACCAAGCAGTAAGCGGAAAACCACGTTTTTCAGAACGTTTGCCGCTGTACCTCAGAAAATATTGGCCCGATTCCAAATTTCTTTTTTTCTCGTGAAAGCTGATTAAACTTCCCATCGCAACTATTCTGTGTGAGATTTTGATTTGAGCTTTGATAAGGGAGGGACAGGCATGGCAAACTAATGACAAATTTTGGCAAAAACGTGTTTTTTCGTTCATTTTTGCACATAACTCGGGAACGATTTGTCCGATCCTAATTCTCTTTTTTTCTCGTGAAAGCTGATTAAATTTCCCATCGCAGCTATTCCATGTGAGATTTTGATTTGAGCTTTGATAAGGGAGGGGCAGGCATGGCAAATATGACAATTTTGAAAAAACGTGTTTTTTTGCACATTTTTGCTCATAACTCGGCAACGATTAGTCCGATCTTAAATTTATTTTTTTCTGGTGAAAGCTGATTAAATTTTATATACAGGACGGTACATTACATTTCTTTTGAGGCAACAAAAGTGCCATTGTTGTTCGCAAAACACGTTTTTGTCCAAATTTGTCATTTGTTTGCCATGCCTGCCCCTCCCTTATCAAAGCTCAAATCAAAATCACACAAGGAATTGCTGCGATGGGAAATTTAATCAGCTTTCAAGAGAAAAAAATAAATTTGGAACCGGGTCAATAGTTTCAGAGCTACAGTCGAAAACGTTCTGAAAAACGTGGTTTTCCGCTTACCGATTGGTTTTGGTTAAAATTCTTTTTCTCGGTTCCTATTTGACCTACCTGTGCTCTAATTGTAGCGTAGCTTTGATTATATAATATGGTCATTACCGCTTGGATGCATCGCTCAAATTGTAGCGTAGCTTTGATTATATAATAGGGTCAAGACCTCTAGGATGCATCGTTTCTAAAGCGTCAAAAGACGCTGTGAGCAAAAAACAAAAATAAAGTGCGAAAAAGCGGGTTTTTGAATGGTTACCCACTTTCAAGCTTGAATATCTCCCAAAGTATTGTAGGTACGCGAAAAATAAATGAGGACACTTTTGTAGCAAATATGGTGGGCTTCATTTTTTATATGGATGATTTTTCTGTAGGACCGACCGTTTTCAAGTTAGGAGCGAAAAAACGAAAAACCTGACCCCCCCCCCCCCCCCGCTCCCCACGTAAGGGTTGGTAACTTACAGCATTTTAATCCCACCATGGGTCTAAACAAATCGGTGAAGAAATCGCTTTAGCTCTCAACATTTCCACCTATAGGTCTATAGACCCTTTTTTGAGCGTTCGTTGCCTATAGGTCTATAGACCTATAAAAGTTATTGTTTTAAATATTTAATGTTTTAAAGTAGCGGCTTGGTCGTAACGTTGATCATTTCTGGGAAAAAACTAACTAGGTGATGAGTGGGTCAGCCCATCAGGAAACGCGGGAAAATCCTCAAAAAAGCACCTGAGAAAACATCGTTAGTGTGAGTAGGTGAGCCAGCCTGCAATTCGGGTAGGTCAAGCGGTAGGGAAATGAGGTACCTCATAACGAACAGAGGAAGTGCAGAAAAACAGATTCTTAAAAGAGATTTTCCGCGCTCGTAATCCGGTAATCTACTTCAGACCTAATGACTTCTCTGACAAGTGTGTCATCTTTTTGCCAACTGTGTTTTCTTCAGTCGGGATTCTCAAAGACATTGTGAGGAATGGTAGTGGAAGGTGCTGTACCGCTGGCGCCACTTTTTACTATGTAGGTACATAGTACAACTTCCTGAGCCTTGCTATAGCCCAAATCCGGGATTTTTTTAGTTAGATTTAAATTTGATAAAATCGTTGATGAATTGCAGTCAACAAGTTTCTTATTTAATAAGAAACTTGTTGACTGCAATTCACGATTTAAAAAATATTTTTATCGGCTTCTTAGTAAATGCTGCATCAATTTGTTCCATACCCTTCCAAACCAGCGCCTAATACAAACTTGCTTGTTCCGAGCGCCAGCTATGTGATCCTTGGAGATTTGAATAGGGGGCAACCCACCATACACCAGCCGGTTTTTTTTCGACGCGCCAGTTTTTTTTCTTGGAAACCCGAATGGTTGAAGTGTCGGGTTACCGCCGAAAAAACCGTGGCGCGTCGAAAAAAACCAGCAGGTGTACACCCTGCTTATCGTTTGTGAATTCAGTGTGTGGGGAATCTGGGAGATATTTCCCACAATTAACCTGTAATATCGCCAGCCCGCCAGAGGTAGTTCTGGTGAGTGGAGTGGAAAGCGCTGCAGTCGAGGCGGAACCGCGTCAATCCTTCTTCTCCGGCAAGCGACTTCACTGCCCCCTTCGAAGATCCAGTTCGAAGATCCCTTCGAAGATCCAGTTGGTATCTTTAGGGCCCGGGTCAAGCGGTATCTCATTAAGTCAGCGCCCTATGACTTTGAGGAGTTCCTGGGGGATATTGTCAATGCGAATTCCCTGTAGAGTGGCTTCCTAAATTATGTACATTTCCTGTGCTCTCAAGTGTTCACTTATATCGTATGCCCTTGTTCGTTGTATCTCTTCCTTCATTTTTTACGATTTTTTCATGTATTGTTGTAGTTTATAGTTTTTGTTTGACTATTGCTGATACACATGTTGTTTGCGGCAAATAAAAAATTTGAATCTTGAATCTTGAATCTTGATCCTCAGCAACACAACTATTAAATTTGCATTCACTGTTCGTATGTTAAAAATTACATAATGAACGCTGTTATTCTTATGGAATCAAACCCACTGACCAGGCCTCCTCCGGTGACAATTCATCTGAGGAAGCTGAATCAGCTGGAATGATCCCGACGCATGGGTCCATTGCCCAGGCACCTTTTAACTACACTTCGTTTGAAGGAGCCAGGAGATTTGCCTCATGTAAGATCAGCTAAGCTGACCATCAGGCCACCTTTGATGAAATTTTATCTGAGGGAGCCGGAGACGCTGTTTCTGGTTAAACTGCGGGCTCAGGGTGAAACGACCTCATGTCTTGGATATCGACTTCTCCTCAGCTCCATACCAAAGATTACGAGTATCCAGACACATCAGGTAAGCCTGGAGTATTCGAATCTTCCATTACTGTGGCATCTCCCACCAGCTCTGCAGATTGTGACACTTTGTGTTACGCCCTGAACGGGAATGTTCCTACACTCCCTTCCCATTTCTCCAAAACCCCTGGCGGCGAAATTTTAGAAATTACGCTATCGTTCTTCCGCCAAACACAACACAGCACAAATCAACTAATGAACCTAAATCAAATTAGACAAGTGCAAAATCACAAGTAGGAACACGCCCAACGCCCGCTGTATCCCCCCCCCCCCCCACCCCCAAGAGGGGGTCCCACACAAGGTATTTATACTTATCATTACTTTATAATGTTAAACTCCGAATGTTAGGGAGGTATTTGAAATGTACCTATAGAACAAACACCACTATACTAGACTATCAAAATTAAGTCACAGTCTTAAATTAAGGTAAAAGGGCGTATAAGTGCGTAAGTGGGATAAAAAATCTGGTAAAAGGGGAATAGCGTGAATTTTGCCAGGAACACACACTTTGTTGGCGCCCAGTACAGACATTTCCCCTGATGATGAAAATCAGGCTGGATTTCCTCCTGAATGTGTTTAACTGAAAATTGACATGGTTACCCTATTGATAGCATGTTTCTCTATACCTACACGCGTATACATGTCTACAAAACTGTAGTTTTGTACATGAATATAATATTTAAAAAAAAATTTATTCGCGTTCTGGGGGGGGGGGGGGGGGGGGGCAGGACGCCCTGACGCAGCGGGACCTTACAAGGACAGACAGGTTTGAGGTCTCAAAAACGTTATGAAGCTCTAATAAGATAACAAACTTATCGTTCAACTGGTCGTTCATTATCATGGAATCTAGATCAGAGCCTAACGTTCTTTTATCCTTGGGTGGATCTACGAAAAGTGCCATTTTCGGGGTCACACATTTGAAAATTTAAAAATCGAGAAATTCCGAACTTTTTTTATGGTAATAAACTTAGATTACCTTGGTGATTATTGTGTATCAGTGGCTACGCAGCAACTTTCATCGTTCTGTTGTTTGACAGCCAGATGAATGATTAAGACCAGATGAATGAAAAATGAGAGTGTAGAAGGAATTTAAAAGAGAAATCCAGCGAATTGAAACCATGGTATAAATTTTTTTAACGAAAAGTGTCAAAATCTTGAGTAAAGGCAAACTCCAGTGCTGTCATTTGCTGGCTTTCTTTTGCTGTGATATTCATTCATCTGGTCTCTATTCATTCATCTGGCCACAAGAATGTTTGTTGGCCAGATGAATGAAGACCAGATGAATGAAATTTTTTACAATAAACCACTTGTACAAGTAGATAAAGGTAAAACAGAAAAAAACAAAGAGCTCATCATAATCTATGCAGGTGTTTGTACAAAAATGGACTTCGAGCGTTTTGATAGATCTACTGGAACACCCGCAACCATGACCAGAAGAATGACTCACAAAAAAGTCACGCACCTGATATTTCCCAGAGCTGTTGTTTGGAGGCCTACAAGATGGATAATAAAGAGACCTCATGGTGAGGGATTGAAGCCACGGGCTTCAGTGGTGCCACTTGTAGCATAAGAATGTTACCACAAGTTGTTGTTTCCCTGCACCAAGCATGAACTTCAGGAGCCAGATGAATGAATTGAAAGCTCGGGACAGGACGTTATGAAGGTTATCAACAGTAGTTGCTAACCTTCATTAACTAAATATTCAAAAGACACATGCTCGTAATCTACAGGCTCATAGGCACTAGTAAAAATATTGGCGGATTTTTTCCATCTCACGTTAAGGTGGGGTACATGCTGAAAGTTGACTACCTCATGATGGGGACAGGCCAGATGAATGAAAAATTGACCATTCAACCCAGATTTTACCTGTGAAATATTAAACTGAAACACCCCAACTGACACGGAAGAATGGAGCCCGTACCTATAGACACATAGGAAAAAAATGCTTTCTTATCATGCCCAGAAGTAGAGATATTGTGCCAGGACAAGAAAATGGCACTTACCCCCCGCTTCAAGGAGTAAGGTTACTCCTTGTGTAAAATGTTGAGGTTGCCCGGTAGAGTAGTCAGCAACTCAGAAGGCGGGAGACTCTGCTACCTGATAATGACCAAAAATGACCAACTATCTCAGATGAGCACACGCTCAAGCCAGATGGTCAACATTTTCAGAATAGTGACTACTATGGAATGCTGTTACCTGACGTTCGCGAAAAGGTTGTAATTGCCACATCAGTCTTTTGCTCTTCTAACTTGCCGACTACCGGCAAGGTCTTTTTTTTTAACTAGACGCGGTGACGGTCATGTCTGTTACGAACATACGGCGAGTATCCAGTTTTAAATTGTAAGTTTTGTCCCTAAAATCGCAAAAGCAACTCAATTTCTGGTTTTTGTCTTCCTATCTTTAAACTCTGTGCGCTAATCCGCTCCATTTATCAAAGGAAATAGAATTGTACAAAATATTAAGGTGTTGAATACTGGCAGTTGAAGTTGTTTAAAAAAAAAGTCAAAATAGAAAATCCCAACTCCAAAAAAGGGTGAGACTGGGAAAAACGCTATAATACATTATGAAAGAGTAAAAACATTAAAATTTAAGGATTGTTAGAAAGAATCTTTGTTGTTTTCTATATGATAGATAAAATTCAATTAACCGGCCAGAATGAAAGTTTCTTATCCGTTCGTAATGGCTGAGCTGTTGATGTTCCTTTCAGTTAGCAACAGAGACAGATCAATCATCCTCGCGAAATGAAGGCTCGTCAATCATCGAAGAAACGCCAGTTAACAGCTCCTTTCAAATGTGTATTAGACTTTCAAGCGCCCGTCTTTTTTTCACGATCCACCTTTTGAAAGGAAGACGTTTTGTTGGCGCGAAATTCTCTGCACCGTTCATCAGGTGTTGGATTCCCACCCGGCAGTGAAAAAGGTTTGGGCCCTCGAGGATGTCCGAATGCGATTGGTTTTTGCGACGTCACGTCTTTTTGTGAAGCCCCCTAAGTCATTAAGTCTTAATGGTCCCCATTGGAAGTTTTGAGGCTAAGAAGGCCAGCGGACACTGCAGGAAGACATACTTACCTTCCGTTTCCAAACGAGTTGAAAAAGAGTTGTAGTGGAACGCACCTGCAACAAAACAACGAGTAATTAATATGTAGCCCAAGCAAATTGTCACTAAAATCGGCCCCGACCAAACACTAAATATGCTATTTGATTTTATTGTCTTAAATGGTCCATTGGGGTCCTAATAAGAGTAATCTGTGGTTTCCCACCAAAATATTTTATGGGAGAACTGTGGGCAGCCCAAAAACCACGAAATATTCGAACTTTTTTCGGTTTTTTTGATATATCTCAGAAACAAATAATTCTATCGATGTTTTTACCGTATACTGTTTTAAAGAGCATTAAATTCTCTACAGTTTTCACTTCCTAGAGTCTTTTCTAACTCTGATAGCAAACGAGCTAGAGCTCATCAAAAATTGACAATTTTCTCCAACTTCTGGAAAAATCACAAAATCTAGCTATTATCTCCTTTTTGCTTCTTTCTCGCTCGTCCAAAGTGTTATTAGAACGTAGTAGACGTGGTTGTATGATGTTCAGAGTCAATGACGATGTTGTAATTAAAATAAAAGATAAGTTTTATCAATTAAGAGATGTGGAGCCAGGTCAGTTGGTGGTTGACCTTGACAGTCTCGGAGGAGCGGAGGACCCTGCTACGGCGGAGGAAGAGAACAGGAGTGTAGTTTGGAAGTTAGGGTCTGTGATAATCCTGAGGGAGAATAAATAGACGATTTAGCGGGAATAAATAGGGTAATGTATTTAAATCACTGCTATGTGGTCAATTAGGCCATTAGGGGCCATTCTCCCAGAAAGCGACATTTTGATGTCCAGAGCGTTTTCCAAGCCCCATTATAATTTTTTGAGTTGAAATTTTTTTAAATGATTCTATTTGACTTTATTTAGAACCGCTTTTCTCATTTTTCCAATTAATGAGTTCATTCAATAGAAAAAAAGTTTAAATAGCCAATTTACGTGTCTAGGTTCGACTTTCCCAACTTTGATGTCTTGAAAAGGGTTTTTTCGTAGGTTAATTGAAAATTCGCGCCCTCTCAGCACCATGGTCAACATCTGGAGATTCTCGAGAATCTCTCAGGGGTTCTCATAATTTTCTTCTTCATAAAAGTTCAACAAACTTTCCCCAAACAAACGGCGATCTTTGTCCCCTATCGCATTGCCTCTGCGGGCACCCTCGCTTCCCCTTTTCCCCAAATGCATTACGCTGGTAATTCACGACCATATCACAATGACAAAATATGTCTCATTCACAGCTGCAAAATAACTTCTCTGCAAAAATTGCTTCTCTCTGAAGGCGGGGAAAACTAGTGTTGCAACCCAATGAACCCGTGGAAGGAGAGGTCATCCGAACTACGGTTTTCTACGGAGGGTATCCCAAGATCTGCGTACTTAGGCTGAGTGCTTGAAGCACCAATAGAATCGTCAAGCGGTCATCGTTGAATGCTGGCTTCTCATAAATGGCGGTGGGGAGCGGCATCGCAAAGGGGGGAAAAAAAGAAGGCTTATCCCCGCGCGCAAGTAAGACGGAAGGCATTCTGGGGCAGTGGGCCACGAGGATACCTCTCATTCCCTCCACTCCACATCTCCATCCTCGTCGGCCGTCCCCTTCCCTCTTCGTCCGTTCCCTTTGATTCCCCGTCGAGACCCTTCGCCTCCTCGCCGGCCCGCCCCGCGGAAGCGGTCATTACATCCGGACTTGGCGGATTACTTTCGACAAAAACCGCCGCACCTGTCGGGCAAATTCTCTCCGACTTTCCGTGATGTACCGATTTTCTCAGCGAAAACGCTACAAATGATTACCTATGACTCTTTGATTGTGCGTACAGTGCAAAAATTAATTCTGTCAACGATAAATTACCCGTAATTTGGCCTGACTGCGCCACTTTTTTCAACGTTAAAGCGTAAAACGGGGGAAATGCATAAGTGGGGTAAACATGAGACTTGGAACAATTTCCACTGGATGTCATCTAGGGGCTGTGTTTGAAACTACATGCCAGACGTAACTTATTCGCCAGATGGTGTCAACACAAACGGTAACACAGGCCTGCAAAAAAATATTGCTAAAAAAATTTTTTGATCTTTTTAGGTAATCTTATAGTTTTGAAGGGCGCTGAATCCGAAAATGACATCGGGTTTTCTCTATCACCCACCGTTCTTCCGCATTTTGACCCAATATTTGGAAATTAATAGGGTAAAATGACTATTATGGAATATATATATTTCAAAAATGTTTAAGAAGGTTTTATTTAACCAAATTCCTTTTACTCGTCACCTGCTTGTTTGAAGTAGTCAATAAACTCACGATCTTGAAGTCTGTATTGATGAAAAGATGACTCAAGGGGCAATGTCCAACTCCCCATGTGGGCAAGGATTGAAACACAAAGTCCAACTTACCCAGCGAGGCTCTAATGGTCCTAATGCTCTAATTTTGTACTCATTGAAGTGTTCCAAAATTTCCAATTTCATTAAGTCCATATTGATACACTTACAGAAAAAAATATATGAAAATAAGAAATGAGGCTGCTTTTAACTAAAAATGCCACCTCGACACCCCAAAAAAATTAAATATGCGATGAAACGGAGGGTGATGGAATTTTTTCATTATTTTTCCCGGATTCAGCACCCAAAAATCTATAAAGTTCACCTATTAGTTTCAAAAGAATAAAAATATATGAAAATAAGGATTGAGGCTGCTTTTAACTAAAAATGCCATCGCGACACCCCCAAAAAATTAAATATGCGATGAAACGGAGGGTGATGGAATTTTTTCATTATTTTTCCCGGATTCAGCACCCAAAAATCTATAAAGTTCATTAGTTTCAAAAGAAAAACATATATGAAAATAAGGAATGAGGCTGCTTTTAACTAAAAATGCCATCTCGACACCCCAAAAAAATTAAATATGCGATGAAACGGAGGGTGATGGAATTTTTTTCATTATTTTCCCCGTATTCAGCACCCAAAAATCTATAAAGTTCACTTATTAGTTTCAAAAGAAAAAAATATATGAAAATAAGAAATGAGGCTGCTTTTAACTAAAAATGCCACCTCGACACCCCAAAAAAATTAAATATGCGATGAAACGGAGGGTGATGGAATTTTTTCATTATTTTTCCCGGATTCAGCACCCAAAAATCTATAAAGTTCACCTATTAGTTTCAAAAGAATAAAAATATATGAAAATAAGGATTGAGGCTGCTTTTAACTAAAAATGCCATCGCGACACCCCCAAAAAATTAAATATGCGATGAAACGGAGGGTGATGGAATTTTTTCATTATTTTTCCCGGATTCAGCACCCAAAAATCTATAAAGTTCACCTATTAGTTTCAAAAGAAAAACATATATGAAAATAAGGAATGAGGCTGCTTTTAACTAAAAATGCCATCTCGACACCCCAAAAAAATTAAATATGCGATGAAACGGAGGGTGATGGAATTTTTTTCATTATTTTCCCCGTATTCAGCACCCAAAAATCTATAAAGTTCACTTATTAGTTTCAAAAGAAAAAATATATGAAAATAAGGATTGAGGCTGCTTTTAACTAAAAATGCCATCTCGACACCCCCAAAAAATTAAATATGCGATGAAACGGAGGGTGATGGAATTTTTTTCATTATTTTCCCCGTATTCAGCACCCAAAAATCTATAAAGTTCACTTATTAGTTTCAAAAGAAAAAAATATATGAAAATAAGGATTGAGGCTGCTTTTAACTAAAAATGCCATCTCGACACCCCCAAAAAATTAAATATGCGATGAAACGGAGGGTGATGGAATTTTTTCATTATTTTTCCCGTATTCAGCACCCAAAAATCTATAAAGTTCACCTATTAGTTTCAAAAGAAAAAAATATATGAAAATAAGGATTGAGGCTGCTTTTAACTAAAAATGCCATCTCGACACCCACAAAAAATTAAATATGCGATGAAACGGAGCGTGATGGTTTTTTTTCATTATTTTTCCCGGATTCAGCACCCAAAAATCTATAAAGTTCACCTATTAGTTTCAAAAAGTTTTTTGGTCGCAGGCCTGTGAGGTTATAATTTGCCTGGAAGGTTATGAAGACTTAGCATGGAGGAATAGAGAATCTATTCCTCCATGAAGACTTAGTTAGTAGAAGAAGGTTAGTCACATTGTGCCATATTGTATTCCATCGAAAGTATTTTCCGGTGTTTGGGTTTGTTTATAAGTTTAGTAGTTGTAATTCTCTCCTGCAAGTAAAATTCAGCGTTATTTTCTTCTATCAGTGAGTTGGGCCCTACCATGCACTTATCCCATTGGTTCTTCAAGAAGGGGCATGTGCACGGTTTTCATAAAGCTGTAAAGACTGAATTGAACCTATTAATGTTAAGAACGGACTTATTAAAGTTCATTGTTCTTTATTGATGTTTTCGATCATTGAAAACAACAACAAAATTATTTTTGCCCTGATCGTCCAGGGACTTGATATTTTGTAAAACTTGATAACGCTTGAAAAAGGACAATTGAGAGATTTCCTTGTTTGCAATTGCCCCTGTGAAAGCAAAATTGGCGTTCCAAATATTGCACCGGCCGGTTACGCACTTAGCCCACTTCGATGGGGAAAGTGCATAAGTCGGACTTGGACAGCTATTTCAGTGCAAGACCAAAGGAAATGAAGGGGGAATGTTGGAGTTTTCCCATTTTTGAGAAAACTGAAATTCTAAGTTTAACGCGTTCTACTCATTTCCATCCTCATGAGCGGCTGGGTCGTTTTATTTTTCCTCATTAGTTAATCTTTCATCTAACGATGTTACGGAAGAAGAAATCAATCAATGAACATCCACGATTTGTAAATAATTTTATTGGTTAACATCTTGTATAATATACATATTATGTCCTCCCAGGCTTGTCTGGCCGGCTGGGTGCTGTGGGGTTATAGGAGGTGGTTTGAATGACGAGTCTTTGTCTTATGGCCCAGCTTTCGGGATATATTTACCCATCATCATCATCAGGTTGGAAACAGGGACGGAGGAACCTGACATGTGACTGAGCACTATTTCCACCACTCAAGAAGGTTTGTAGCATCTATAATATCGGTTTTCCCGTGCACCCAGGTTGACAAAAACTGTTTCCTAATGGTAGGTTGTATATTTTCTTTGTGTAGAGACCTGATGATGGCCAAATATATCCCGAAAGCTTGGCCATAAGACAAAGACTCGTCATTCAAACCACCTCCTATAATCCCACAGCCGGCCAAATAATTTTATTGAAAAAAGAAAATTCACCATTAGTCAGAACAGTGGTCGAAGGGGAGGGTCAGAGACAGATCAGTGTAAAAAGGGGGAATGTCTCAAGTGGAGGAAATTTGTTGTACTTTTCCAAAGAAATCGGTCACCGGCCTGGAATACAATACTAGACCCTTGGGAGATTTTAGTGCCAACCTTAATTCATTTTCGATTTTGACATGGTGGTACTGGCCTATATTCGAATTCTAGAATTTTCGTCCAGATAGACGAAAACTGGAGTAGTTCACTAACATTTAAAGAAGATAATATTATCTTCTCTAAGATTATCTTGGACCAGGCCCACCTTAACACGATAGATTATCAGCATTAAGTGCAAGCAAGTGCAAGACTTGCTTCCTCTTCAGCTAAACTTGAGGTCGGGGATCTTTTTTCCGAGGACTTCTTTTCCAAGGTGGTAAAATTTCCGAAAAATTTGATTTCGGGACTTTTTTTATGGATCCCCCCCTCCCCTATATTTGTCTACGTGAGGTCATGAGAAGCGTTAAGTGCGATCTCTAGTGGCAGGAACCTGTTTTTTTTAGCAGCGGTGTCTTATCTTTTTTGATCCTTCTGAACCCCGACTGACCTAAGTGGAATCCACCTTCTCAATTCCGCACATTCCGAAAACACTTGTCTAATGGACTGGTGAGCCGAAATGTCGAAATCTAAATGGACGCAACGTCCTCTCAAAAGTCATCGATCCAGCAGCCAATCCCCGCGTCTCAAAGTGTTTCCTATCATCTTGGATCTTGCTGTCACTCTTTGGCCCTATCGGGTTCTGACGTCATTTTCGCCACCGGATCGAGTGGCCTTAACGTGGTACGCTCATTTGCTGACGAGCTTTGTAAATGAGAAAATGTTGGCTGGCGGTGCTCATGCGGATGATTGAATAATGATTTAATGACTTTCAATTATCGACAGTAATTATACCTATTATCGGCTTTACTCTGGTATGAAACACAGGAAATGTCTACTGAATTACCTGATCATGATTATCGTATTTCACGTGACGTTGAGGTTTATTATTCCTTACCTATGATCGGCCTCAAAATTTGACATTAGCAGATTTTTAAAACGCTGCAAATTTTACACAAGGGTTTATTAATCTTCAGCACCGGTGAGGACGCTGAACTAGTGGCCTAACGTACGACGGGTGAGGACGCCAAACTAACTAGTGGTCTAACGTACGACAGTTGGGGACGCCGAACTAGTGGCCTAACGTACGAGAGGTGAGGACGCCGAACTAGTGGTCTAACGTACGACAGGTGATGATGCCGAACTAGTGGCCTAACGTATATTTATATACATATTACGTAATATATTTATATATAAACGTGACACTCATGCTCCCCGACTAACGTTTTTGGGCAGTTAGGTCACGGCTAAAGCATGTTCCATGCTAAAATTGGTATTCGTACAGTGTTTGAACAGATGTGAGACGTCTTAAATGAAATCCACGTCCAAAATTACTCCATTAGAAGCTCCATTTGTAGCCCCACGAAATCGGATCTTTGAGAGAACCCCAAATATGGATTCTACGTACACAAATCTTCGAAAACGACACCCCACTTGACCCCTAGCTGAAACCCTTCGAAAACCCCTCCAGTATTCACTTTTTAGCCCCAAAAGGCGATCGGGCACAACTAGATGGTGGACCGAGTATTTTGTCAAAATTTCATAGGTATTAAAAAATATAAAAAATCTACAGCCCAAAACGGCGATCAGGCTGAAAACCTTGTGGGGCTAGAAAGAGGGGGGCTAGAGGGGTTTTTGAAAGGTTTCGGGTCGTGGTCGAGTGGGGTGGCGTTTTCGAAATATTTTTGGGGGTTTCAGAACCATTCGATTTCACAGTGGGGCTAAAAATGAAGCTTCTGAACGACGTCAGGAGGTCAAATGAGGTGTCGCTTTCTGAGTAGGTAACGTTGTACGCACGATCCATTTTTCGGGGTCACATAAGATATTATCTGTTTTAACTTTGTACAGGAAATGTTAAAAAAAAAAAAAAAAAAAAAAAAATTGGCCTGACTCCGCTTTAGGGGGTGATTTTGCCTCTTCATCAGTAAGAAGTTGTTTATTTGAATAAACTATGAAGAGAACTATGCAGAGAACAGGCAGTTTTCGAGACTTCAAAACTTAGGTAGGTATTTTGTTTTATAAGCCCTGGCAGCACTGATTTGAAAAATATGAGTACTCCATTTTCTCCCATCAGCTGATAACCTTATCAGTTTTGTGTTATCAACAGGTGGTCATCCTCCCAAGTTCATCCCCTGAAAGAAGTTGATGTAGGTAAGTCCCTTGGAACGTGTCTATGCTGGTAAATTGCATTATCATTACCTCCACAATTTACCTAAGTTTCGGAATCACCATTAGGTTTTGTGTTTATCACATACCTAAATATAGCGGAAAATGGACTGACTTTGCCCCAGGTGAAAAGTGGCGGAAAATTAGTTTGTCAGGCCTGAATATGACGTGAAACATTTCTTTTTTCAACTCTCAACCAATTTTATGATGTTACCATTCGGCTCATAAGTCTCTTTTGATAGGTGCCACCCTACTGCAAGCCTTGGAAACCCAAAGCCAGCTAAGCACCAAATTGCAAGATTTGGACAGTTTTGGAAAGCTTGGGACCATCTTGACAATCCTTGGAGACTCTTAGCCAGCTTGGCAAGCCTTGGAAACCCATTGGTAAGTGATTATCTGATGATAGCAGTAATTGCGTGGCCAAAAGCGCCATTCATATAATGGCCAAACGTGTCCCCACGCTCGCCGTATTGGTTGCCAACCGTGTTGCGTTTTCACCCCTCGGTGGTCAAACGTGCTACTCCTAAATCACACCTACCTGAGATGGAAAGCTTCACAGGATGAATCTGAATCATATTCAAATTTATCTTATTGCCGATAGTTGTGAATCAATTTCCTCGTCAGATTTTCCTGGCTTTGGTCACCTCATGCCATAACAAATCATTCGTTGGGCAAATTCGCAAGCTAACTCATCTACACACGACGTTCGTGCAGTAGGTACCTTACCTTTAGTTTTGTCTCCAGTTGCACACCAAAAATAAAATGAAACGACTTGGTTCATTCTATCAAAAGTGCCATTCACGGCAGGAACAGGCGCTTATATTCCAGCGGATACATCTGTGACTCTCTCCACTTCAAGGATATCAACATTCCACCCGTAGCTAAGATACAACGTCACTTCATTTGTCCTTCAGACACATAGAGGTACCACCTAATCGTTTCTACCACCTGCTTTTATTACTATTATTACCGACCATTCGTTACATAAGCTACTTCCTACGCTAGAAAGTCTCTCCCAACTCTGGAAAACCCAAAGACCATAACCGTTCAGTAATTTGTAAATTTACTGGGCCGCTCATGTTATTTTCTAAATTGCCTCAAAGTTACATGCTTCCACGCGGATAACTAACTTCTTACTCCACGATGTTTTACGACTGAAAAGTTCTTAACTGCCGCCGAACCCCTTAATTTAACTCATTCGCACACCTGTTTAAACTTTCAGGTCAGAAGACGTTATCATCACTGAAGAAGATATGGAATGGATTGTACGTCCAAAAATCCTTCGAAACCTAACTCTAAACCCTTCAAAGACCCCTCCCGTAGCCCCTTTTTAGTAGGGATGGGAAATCGGTAAGAAGTATCGATTTTTTGAATCGATTCAGAATCGGATGCTCCAAATCGATTTCCCAAAAAAATCGCCATAAAAGTATCGATTTTTTTGGAAAATTGATTCAAAAATCGGTCTTACAAAAAAAAAAGTTTTTTTTTAATGAGTGATAACGGTAGATTTAATGCAGGTAGGATTCAAGAAAAAATCGTTAAAAAAATTTATTGAAAATTAAAATTGCATTCGTTTAAAAAAATTTTGATAGGTAATAAACATTTAATCAGACGAGTAATCAGTTTCGCTGTCTGAAAAAGCCATGGCGGACGTCGCTGGTAACTAGTGAGTTTTGTTGTTATTAGCTATTATCATAATTTTTAATCGACCTAAGACTCGATATTTGCTTGAATCACTTGAAATAATAAACTAATTTTCATAAATGACGAAAATCAATTCAAGATTTTTTTAAAAATCAGTAGTAAAAAATCGATTCACGATTTTTACAAAAATCGGAAGTAAAAAATCGATTCACCTAAAAAATCGGAACCTGAAGATCGATTCAAAAAAATCGAAAAATCGGAACAAAAATCGATTTTTCCATCCCTACTTTTTAGCCCCACAAAGCCCCATGGGTTTGGGCGATCGGGCTGAAAACCTCGCGAGCACAACTAGATGGTGGACTGAGTAATTTGTCAAAATTTCAGAGTTAAAAAAAATGCCTACCTACTACCCACAACAGCTCGGACTGCAGCCTTTGAACAACCATCTGGTCTCCAAGAAAGTTGTCTAGCCAGATGAATGACAATATCAATAACATTAAGTATTTTAATGAAGGCAAAGAAGCTTTGGATGAAAGTTACTAGCCCATCATAAACTATGCACTAACCATTACAACATAAAACCAAGAAAATAATTTTCCGTGTAAGTAATGAGTTCGTACTAGGGATGCCCATCGATACTATCGATATATCAATTTGATAGTATCGAAATATTGACGTGTTCCTCCGATATATCGATATTTTTCTATCGCTGTTGAGCGTGCTGACCAGTTATTACAGAAGTAGTAGGGACCTGCTGTTTAACGCCGACTACGAACGGCAAATGTGAGAGGTTTTCGTTGGAAAGATGCTCTCTGTGGTTTGCCATTGCCTTCCGAGAGGTGATCAGTATAACGAAGATGTCTAGCAGCTTCTGGGATCGAACGAGAAAGCTTTGACTCAGCTGCTGAGTCCATCGCTCAAACCACCAGGCCACTGATAACCTCAACCAAGTTCGATAACATCGTAATCTCGATTAAGGGGTTCATCAACCATGTCACCTTGGTTGAGAGGACTTTCGAAATCGACCCTTGGACGAAATAATTTCCAGGTCGATTGGAAGAAAAGGAGGTAACCTTACGAAGGTTGTTGTTGCTGTGGGGAGGAGAAGACCCAGAAATGAATGAATAAATGAAGTGGAACATCCATCACACACATAAAGAACGTATATCCGTATCATTCACTTACATTCATGTTCACTGTCACCAACTTGGGAGAAATCGGATTTTTACCGACGGTGGCGTTGTGAGACCAATAATTACACCTGACATAGGTAGTATTTATGTCAAGGGACCTATAACCCTGAATGGCTCATAACTTATTTCTCTTCACAAAAGCGTAATCACCTCTGGACGAGCAATAAAAAATGCAGTCTTTCACAAGTGGTGGCAGACTCAGTCGTTATTCACGGCCAATTTCTTGAAGTTTAGAAGTCCTGTCTGGGGAGCTCATTAGGGCTTGGGATGGTCGTTAGGTTCGCCATAACAGGCTGCCGGGACCAAAAGACTATGTCAGGGTGGCCTAACTTAGGGCGTAAGGGTTTTACGACAGTTCGGCTTCTGAAGATGGAACAGATTATCGGCAGCAGAGTTTGTAAATTTATCGGTACATTCTACATAACTCTTCTCCACTCAAACTCATGAGAGTGACCGCTTGGTTACTCCTTTCTCATTAGGTTTCAATTCTTCTGCTTGTGATATGAGAAATGCATTAAATGCAAATAAATGCTATTGAACGTGGTACACGTTTTTACGGTGGTAAAGTTGAGATCGTAACTGCGTGATAATGAACCTGTTGGGAGCCGTCTCGAGAATGATGAGCAGAGCCCTTCAAATGCCATATTGCCATGGCGCCATACAAAAATGCCATATTCTGCCGATTTTTCGGTAAAATGCCATATTTTGCAGATTTCTTGAAAAAGTGCCATGTTTGTGCCATGTTTTGCTTCTTTTTTTTTAGCCCAACTCCTTTAAAAAATAAAATTAAAAATAATATTGAAGTGAACATTTGTTAAACTTTAATTTGAGTTTTGCTAATTTTGAAATGAGGAGGAAGCCCGAGGTTAATGACATGAGTTTTCTCGAACCCTGCGGCCACTGTAGAGGGATTAGATTGAAGGGCGCTGCCGAAGGGTCCCTTTTGGAAGGGCTGCATACGTCTCTTTGTGAATGACGTTTACTTCCCTTGACCATTGCTTGTCCGCAGGCAAAATGAACAGTCAGCAGAACGTGGATGCCTCGAAAGGCCATCGGCGTTACCATGGGCTTCACCTGGTCTATGCACAATCTGGGAGGAATACAAAAGCACAAAAGCAGCACTTGTGAATATTTCACGGTTCTGTTCAGAATCACCATTTTCGCATTGGCACTAATCTCAGAAAACCTGAATTTCTACGAGTATCTCCAACCGAAATTGAAATTTGAGGTGCTTTTTGAAATCATCGTTTGATGCTCTACAAGTTTCATTCTATTCATTGTTTCAATTGGAGTAGGCGTTTGGACATCAGAGACGAATAAAAACTGACATATGTTAAATTTTGGCAAAGTTGGGAAAAATGGTCGATTTTCAACCATGGATTGTGACCATACCCTTGGAGCAAATTCAAACTTTGAGGTACTCATTCGACGCAGAATTTAATGCTCTTTCACTTTGTCAGGAGCAAGATTTTCTATCCGAAGCTTAGTTTAGAAGTTATAGGCGAAAAACTGCAACAAGTCCGAAAATTTCGTGGTTTTCGGGATGCCCCACAGCGATCCCAGGGTCTGCACATTTGCAAACTCATATTACATCTAACAGACACCTACTAAAGCGATTCGAACGATTTCCAGCTTTCCAACAGTTTTTTTCGAAAAATGGGCCCCTGGAGGGCTAATTTGACTGGACTATGACGTCTCATCTTCTACATTAAATGTTGACATTCTCATATTTCTTTAACCAGCGAGCCTCTGCCACCCCTTAAATCGACTGCGACGTTGCCACAGCATGATCGAGACTCCACTGGTCCGAAACGTTACCTTTCAAAAGCACAAAATGTTTGTGCATTTATAATTGCGGATTAGGTAGAAGAGTTGTGTTTTTGCAAGACTCCGATATTTACCTCTCCTCTACACATCATTTTCATTACAACCTGAACTTTCATACTGAAGCGTTAGTGAATTTGATTTTTTCGCTCGCATTCAAAACGCCCAAACTTGCTAGATCAAGTGACAGTCTTTATAAGAAGTAGAAGTATGGAGCCAACGATTTCGCTATAGAGTATGGGAAGATATTCTTAAATATGTGTACGAAAATGGTAAGATTTTAAAACGTCTTATCCCACCGGTGTAGGTCTTGCACCCCTTGTGAACGGCCATGATTTCAATTTCTAACCACCTCCCTCGACCCACCACCACTACAAGGTGAAAAACGCTGCAAATTTTACACAAGGATTTATTATTCTTTGATATAGGTTACACGAGCAGAAATTTACATCTGTTAATGAAAAAATAAAATTTTTTTGATTTTTATTTTTCAAAAAAGATTTTTTTGATTTTTTGTTTTTTCAAAAAAAAAATTTTCAAGAGTATTTGTTTTTTACTTGAAAAATATTTGACCTCTTTGGATCTTTCAAAAATCCCATTTGTAGCCCCATGAAAGCCCTATAGATCGCAACAGTGAAATCGGATCGTTGCGGGACCCCAAAAAATGGATTCTACGTCCAAAAATACATCGACAACGACACCTGACTCGATCCCATAGCCACATTTTAGCCCCATAGCGCCCCACGGGTTTGGGCGATCAGGCTGAAAACCTTGCGGGCAGGTTGAAAATAAGTGCCATATCGAGCAGAATAAGTGCTATATTTGGGCCAAAATAAGTGCCATATTGCCATGTTCTATTTCGCAAAAATAAGTGCCTTATTGTGAAGGGCTCTGATGATGAGGAAGGGGGCTATGGGCGTTGGGTGGACTGACGGGTGGGGGGAGGCTCCAAGTTGGAACTTTCAGTCGGTCGGCGCGCCGTGGTGTGGGTGGGAGGATCTCCCCCCCCCCTCCCACCTGCATCAGCCAGTAAAAAATTCAGCTCGACGAGCATAGTACGAGGAAAGTCTGAAACCACCTGAAAGATCCATGCAACGTATTTGAGCTCCAAAAGTGGTAGACATATAAGGGCTGGACCAGTTGACGGGTTGTCGGGATGGTGGTAGGCCGCGACGCGTTTCTTGAAGACTTTAAGCTATGGGATCGAGTTAGGTGTCGTTTTCGAAGTATTTTTGGACGTAGAATCCATTTTTGGGGGTCCCAGAACGATCCGATTTCACTGTTGCGATCTATAGGGCTTTCATGGGTCCACAAATGGGATTTTTGAAAGATCCCAGGAGTTCAAATATTTTTCAAGTAAAAAAACAAAAACTTTTGAAAAACATTTTTTGAAAAAAAAAAAAAAATCCAAAAAATTTTTTTTCATTGACAGAATTATGTTTCTGCACAAGTAACCTACATCAAAAAATAATAAACCCTTGTGTAAAATTTTCAACGTTTCTTTTAAATGTACCTATGAAAAGTTTTCATTCGGTTTTCATTGAACACTGACAAATGCACCGTAAGTGGGCGTGCAGGAATTTCTCTTCAAGGGCGCCCCTTAGAGACAATAGACCCCTTTTGTTGTAATACCCATTCTTTACCAATAATACATAGCGTGGGTGGTTCCACTTGGAAACTGGAAAGTGTTTATACGCGTGAAGGATGTCATAAGCGGCCTTGTGGCGGCTTTCCCGGGTCGGTCGTCATAGACCTGACAAACCTCCGGGGTTAGAACAAGGTCTGCTACAGATAGACCTGACGGAGCGGATTGTCTGATTTGTTCAATGTCTATGCCGGGCGATATCGCTCGGTGGTTAATAGCAGGCACAATGCGGACCTTCAGAAGCCTTCAAGGTCTCTCACAAGTCCCATTCTTGTTTTCCGTACACATTGATAATAGATTACAATCAATAGGGGGGGAAAATCTAGGTCATTGTTGAAGGCGAATCGGGCGATGGTAGTATCGCAATGCAAGCAACGACGCGTTTCTTCCTCAATTAGAATACAGGAAACCAGGGCCCAGTAACTGAGCGGCTCAATAGACGTTTGAGCTGAATTGTGTTTGGCATAAGTTAGGCTGGTTCTAAATACTCATGCATCGTAAGAATTATGGAGAAAAAGGATCCGTATCGATATGTAGATCTACCCATATTAGTGGTAATTTACACCTAATGAGTCCCCAGGGGGCGTGCGGTTCTTCGTCTGTGTGCTCCCCTCGGACGGCTCGTGGATCGTGATTCAGGATTTTCACTTTCTAAAATAGGAATACGAAGCTCCGGGAGAGAAGGGAACCTCTGTTGAGCGTCTTTTGGAAGGAAAGGAGGCAGCGGGAGCTTAGAAAGTTTTTTTCTCGAGGTATGACGAGAAGTGCGCGAAGAAAAGGTGAGGCTGAAGGAAGGGGCGCTGCTCGTAGAGCCTTGCAGAAGGGCTAGCAGTTATTCCTTTCAATTCCATTAACTGCAGATTCACGATTAAACCATTCAACGGCGATTCCACTAAAAGTGGCGAAATCATGTCTTTTCTTTCTTGGAGACTATTAGTATTCCTGGTAGTATTCCTATGGGGGAAAAACATTGAATCCATATTCCCCAGATTATCCCCGTTTTCGAAAACGACGATTAGCAAGCTCAGGAAAAACTGCAAAATAGCCTAAATGTCATTCCCCTGGCCTGCCCACTTGGTGCACCAAGTAACAACAGTAATTAGTAATTAGTAATTAGTAATTAGGGCTAGGATTTATATGTGTTAAAAAGCCTCAAATATGTACATAAAATATGTACTTATTTTTTCAAAATATGTACTTATTTTTCAAAATATGTACTTATTTTTTCAAAATATGTATTTATTTTTCCGTATTATGTAAAATAAAACGCTGCAAATTTTACACAAGGGTTTATTATTCTTTGAGATAGGTTACTTGTGCAAAAATTATTTGTTGATGGAGAAAATTTTGGGGAAAAAAATCTTTTTTTTTGGGGGGGATTTTTTTAGATTTTTGTTTTCAACAAAAAAAGTTTTTTTCAAAAGTTCTTTATTTTTTCTAGAAAAAATTTAACCTCTTGGGATCCTTCAAAAATCCCATTTTTAGCCCCATGAAAGCCCTATAGATCGCCTCAGTGAAATTGGATCGTTCCAGGACCCCCGAAAATGGATTCTACGTCCAAAAATACTTCGAAAATTTCGAAATATGTAACTAACCATGTAAAAATGAATGAAATATTTAAAAATATGTAATTTAGATCAAATATGTGAAAATATGTAACAGCAAGTATGGCCCAAACAACTCAGTAAGTCCTGAAACGCATTTGTGTACTTGAATCGTTCAATTATCTTCAACCCTGACAAATATGTAAACACATACAAATCCTAGCCCTATTACTAATTACTCATCAAGTGGTCTGTAATGGAACCTTTGTCATCATAATTTCACGTCTATAGTTTGCAAATGTATGCATTAAGAAACGGGTGTCTTTCAGGTTTTGGGTCATTCCCCTGTAAAACCTTGCCTTTTGAAAACGGAGGTTGGTAGCTCTGCTCTGCTGGCTTTAATTCTATTAAAACCAGTTCGTGTTGTGAGACCAGTGGGAGTGGGTCAACGTTCAGATTCTTGTTGAGTTATTTTCTTAGTACTGTTTCCGTGGGCTATCTACTTCTAATTCTGTAGATTGAAAAAAAAAAAAAAGCTTAAAAATGCTGTCCAGATGTCCAAAATGCTGTCCAGACTTCAACAGAATTCTGTCGTCGTCGTGTTGGTGGGTCGGCTCATTGAATCAGGGAGGTTGCCTTCATGTCGTAGAAGATCTTCAGGGTGCATGAACCGCCACCATTCCTCGTTCAATTTCTTACATTCAAGTTTAACAGTACCTTTTTGTTGGGTGTCACCCCCCTATTGTCCATAACTTAGTTGTTTCATGATTTGTAATAATTATATCTTGTTTAGTTGCTAAGCCTTCAGTAATAATTGAGCTGTATTTTACACAGCCACCTAAAAGGGGAAAAAGATAGAAAACGTTTTGTCATTCCCCTGGATAATCCCCTCTGGTAGTTTAAACTGTACTCCTGGTATGTAGGTTTTGTAGGACGTCCTGCATAACGGATGTTGAAGGTGTAGCTACTTGCACAAGATCAGTGCCTACAACTTCAATCAATCAATAATTGTGTTGTGTGTTTGGGGGGAATGCCTCAGCGTTACTGGGATTACGCCCCTCGTGTCTGTGGAGGAAGAGGAAGGGAGTAACTGAATACCCCTACCCAGGGCATAACACGAAGAGTCATGATCTGCTGACCTGGTAGACTTTATCGAGGCAGAAATGGGAGATCCACGATCTCCAGACTGGCATGAAGTGTCGTGTTGGTTTGGAATGCATTGGTCTCTGGAAGAGCATTCAATGTTGATGATAATGTGTCAACATTAATATTGGTTCTCCCTGAACCCGAAGTTATAACAGGAATTAGAGGGCTGGCTTCCCCGGACAAATTGAGGCCAATGGAGGCCGGGCCGGCCGACACCCACACTGTCTTACAGTTGTCTGATCTCCCAACATTGGTTGCCAAGGCAATAGTAGTAAAAAATTGTAAAAATTGGATCTGCTGACCTGGCTTCCCCAGACGAAATGTCGCTGGTCCTCAGGTCCAATCGAAAAGGCACTGCGTTTAATCTTTAGGTGCTATGGGGCTAAAATGGGGCTACGGGAGGGGTTTTTTGAAGGCCTTTGGCTATGGGATCGAGTTAGCTAACACCTAGGTGTCGTTTTCGAAGTATTTTTGGACGTACCTATAATCCATTTTTGGGGGTCCCGGAACGATCCGATTTCACTGTTGCGATCTATAGGGCTTTCATGGGGCTGCATATGGGATTTTTGAAGGATCTCTGGAGGACAAATATTTTTCAAGTATTGAATAGAGGAATAGGTATATCATCACGTTAAAGCCAAATTTGTAAGTCCTCATAATGTGTACACATGTGATGAAGTAGGTAAAGTGACCACGTGTGGGTGTGTAGCAAGCTGAAGAATGAATGCGGTATCCGCGGTCATCAGAGAAGAAGCCGGTCTTTCACATGTGGAGATTAAATGGTGCAAGACGGTCCAGACGTCTCGCAATTCACCTCATCTCGAAATGGGTCATCAGTCTCAGGAGGGGGAATCATCATGGAGAAGGTGGGGTCATCAGGTTCGTCCAACTCGAATCCCGCCTTTGTAGCGGTACGTCGCTTGGCTTGTCATTCCCAGAGCACATCTCTTGTTACTGTTATGTCTAACTAGACTGTTATGTCGGGCTTCACCTTCGAAGTTCCAAAGACGTTTCCTGCCCTCAAGAAACATTTTTCCCGGTCACCAAGTCTTCATACCCTGCGTCTTCTTTTGAATTCAACTGTACATCGCTCGATGGAAAATTACACCCTACTCGAACTTACGTTGAAGGTTCGGCCTTCATAAAATTTCAGTGATATTTTGATCGTGGCCGGTCTTCGGAATTCAATTCAATTCGCTAGTAGAGTTGAATGAGAGACCTTTTTTTTTTTTTTTCGAGAAGGAAGTTTGTCTGAGAGAAATCAACTCCGAGATGTTTCAGATCTGGTCGTGAAGGACCACTTTCCAATCAGCCTCCCTGACCCCCTCACTGACCCCCCTCGCGGCGATTAAAAAGCCGGCCGAATGAAAAATGGTGTCGCAACAGGATTTATAGAAACTGAAGATTTAACTTCGATCTTAACTATCACTGGAATTAACTCAGATCAGGAACTAGTGGGTGGATAAGCCTTCGCTTCACAGACCACTTTCATATTATCAATAGATCTCCGTAAGCCCGATTGACAGGTCTGGGAAGTAATTTCTCTCGCATGAAGTATTCCTGGTTAATTGAAAGTCCTATAAAGGAATGTGGAACGCTAGACGCGTAAGAAAAAAAAAACAAGTTCCGGCTGTTTCATCTACATTGACGATTTTTCGTCGAATAATGCGGTCCTACTAGAAAGTCGTATAATGTAAAATACGAATACATTTACATTTTCGCTGGTGGACCATGGAAAGGAAAAACCCTCTCCGCCCAGCCCTAACAAAAAAAAAAACGTTGCCGCCATATTTATGACTGCCGGGAGACACCCCCGGATGCTGTCACTTTCAGCCTGACGGCTAAACATTGGAGGGTCATGAAACATGTTTTTGCATCCCGGAGTTTATTTTAAAACGCTGCAAATTTTACACAAGGAATTATTATTCTTTGATATAGGTTACTTGTGCATAAATTTAATTCTGCCAATAAACAAAATTTTGGAAAAAATGTTTTTTTGGTTTTTCTTTTTCAAAAAAAATTTTTTTTTTTTTAATTCTTTGCTTTTTACTCGAAAAATATTTAATCTCCTGGGATCCTTCAAAAATCCCATTTTTAGCCCCATGAAATCCCTATAGATTGCCACAGTGAAATCGGATCGTTCCGGGACCCCCAAAGAATGGATTCTACGTCCAAAAGTACTTCGAAAACGACACCTAACTCGATCTAATAGCCAAAGGCCTTTAAAAAAACCTTCCGTAGCCCCATTTTAGCCCCATAGCGCTCCACGGGTTGGCCGATCGGGCTGAAAACCTTGCGGTCACAACTAGATGGTAAACCGAGTATTTCGTCAAAATTTCAGAATTTTAAAACAATTCCTACTGCCCAAAACGGCAAGGTTAACGGGTCCCAGGTAACGCTGGATGTTGGGGGCATGTAAAGCGGTAGAGAGCCTTCGGGCTCTCGGGCCTCCGACCGGAGTGGCCTTAATGGGGAGGAGTTGCTCCCAATAACGCAAATAACATCAGGCTTAGCGCAGCAACTCCTTCTCTCCGGTACCTTGGCGGGGGGGGGGGGGGGGGGAGCCCGCGGTCTTGGGCTTGGGGGTCATCCCTGGGTCCTTCCCCCCCCCCCCCCCCCCCCCCGGACTTTCGGGGTGGTCGTGGGGACGCCGGGAGGTGGAGCCCTGCGGAAGGTTAAGTCCCCGCTGGGTGGAGTCCCCTTCGGGGGACCTGCTGATAGGCCTTTCGGTCTCTAGCGCAGTTTCCAATAATTGTACAATAAGTGTACAATTATTGTACACAACTGCCCAAAACGGCCCGGACGGCGGACGGACATTTCGGTTTTGAAATCTAGACCTGTTGAAGAGGATAATGTCAAATTGTCAGCCTTTTCGGAGTCGTCGACCTCCGACGCGATTACATAGGCGTATTATTCCGACAATAATAAACCAAAAGTGATTCAAAGATAACAATTTTGTCTTCAACTTCACATCAGTATAACATGAATAGTCTCAGGCGAACACTGAATGCATGTAATGAGTTAGGTAGGTGAGATTGATTTCCTTGAGTTGAGATTCATTTCGAGCGTTGGATGCGAAATCGATTAGAAATTATGAAATTCCTTTTGAAGGCCTCTGTGTGGTCGGCGGATCCCATCAGATATTCTTCCCTTGTGCGGATCTGATGTGGATTGTGTCCCCCCCGAGGGGCTTATTATGTTGTGTTGCTGGTCGGGCTTTTTATGGTCTCGGAGGTTTCTCTGGTTAGCGTCAATGGGGGGGCCTTCTCAGGCAGGTGACCCGACTTGACCTCCTAAGTAGGAAGAGAAATTTCACTGTTCCAACCTGTTTTATGTCTCTCCAAACCCCCTTCCTAGTTGAGAACCGAGCAATATTATACTCCGTTTGCCTTATGGAAGCGATGACTCGCTCACATAACGCCTGGAGTTCATTTCAGGCTCGTAATTACGCGGAGTGGTCCCCTAATTTGAAGATGAATGCTCCTTTTTTGAGCTCGATGGAGGAGGATTTGGTCGGGGGATTTTATTTGCCCTTGAAACGATATCAAACATCCTATTTAGTATGGCGTATAAGTGGTGGAGAAGACCAGAAAGGAAAAAGAGGTTGGGAAGGTTTCACTAAAATCTGGTTGACATTTAAAGGGAGCTGCGCAGGGTGGTCTGTCGAACAAGTTCTCCCACTTTTGCAAACCTCTCACCGTCAACGCAATGACAGCAGCTCCTCTCATTGCATGAGACCGTATCGTCATTGTTTTTGCTGGCGTAGTGAAATTGGAAACTTTATAAATTTAAGGCTACAAGGAAAGAAGAGGGAATGTTTTTTTTTTTTTTTTTTTTTTTTTTTGCAAATGAGAAAGGTTGGCACCAAAATCTCCCAAGGATCACAAGAAGATTCGGAAGCTGGGTGTGTACTTACATGTTTTTTGTGTTGGTACCAAATTTGGAAGTTGAATTCCGTAAGTTTAGGTGTTGTGTGTTTGACGGAGGCGCCTGAGGCGTAAATCCACGATTTCACCGCCGGTGTTTTGGAGAAAGAGGAAGGCGGTGTGGAAACTCGTCCATCCAGGGAGTCGCACACAGTATCGTTGTGAGCTCCGAACTTGGGGGAGAGTGCAGCCACAGAAATGGGCGAGGAGCTTGCTGCGGATGGGCTTGAAGTAATGTCAGGATCCACCCCAGATGCATCCTCACTGGAAGGGAGCTGTGTGGAAGGCCATGTCGTGTACAAAGTGTTGAGGAGGACATGATTTCGCCCAGGGTCCGCAGTTTCTGCGGCCACCTCGGACGAAGTAGGTATTGTTGTAAGGGGTGGCCTGTCCCACTGGTACAGTCTTACCTGGAACCACCCCTGTTGCTTTCTTGGTCGGTTTGCCGGCGAAGGAGGACTGGACAGCGGATCCAGGAGTCGGAATCTCTCCCGCTGTTCCAGCTTTCCTGATCAAATTGTCACTGAGGGTGGCGTGGCCGTCAGGATTAATCCCTAACACAGCACTGCGTATAATCGCTAATAAATTAGTTGACATTAATTTAATGTCGCAAACGAAAAATATGACACACAGTGAATGGCAATTAAATTGGGAGTGGGGGGGGGGAGATGTCTCTGTCCATCAAAACGAAGGCTGTCTTGCAGGCGGGAGAAGAGGGGTTTCACGCCGCCTCGTCGTGATAGTGGCGCGACCCGCCCCTCCCAGCGGTACCATCTCCGGCAGGATGGTGAGAGTGACATAAAGGGGGATTAAACCCCCTCAGATCTACAGATTCTTTACAATATATTTTCAAGTCATTATACTATTATATTATTGCCTACTTTAAATTTGAAATTACCAGAAGAGAAGGGTGAATCACGAAGAAAGAAAGGGGAAGAAAAAACAGGGAAAGAAAGATGAAGGTAAGACACAGACTACAGGTGATGAGAGAACTACGGAGACAACCTTCGTCTACTACCTACTATAGGTACTACTGTTTTGTTTAAGGGTGAATTTTCTTTTTTCAATAAAATTATGAACACATCATGGATGTTCATCAATTAATTTCTCCTTCCGTGATATCGTTAAATGAAAGCTTAGCTAATTAGGAAAAATGAAACGACTCAGCCGTTCATGAACATGCACGGAGAGAAAAAAGGGCTTTTTTTACCCGATTGAGAGCCTCGCAATCGGGCAATTTTAGTGAAAATGCCCGATTGGACGCTATTGGTACCCGATTGGACGCTATTGGTACCCGATAGGATTGAAATCAATCGGGTCTTCGTAAGGGGACGCCTGGAGAAATATGTATATATTTACCCCGCCAATCGGGTGATCATAGTAAAAAGACCCGATTGACCCCGTGGTGATAAGAATCAATCGGGTGTTTTAGCCCAAAACCCGTTTGGTGCGTCTATGCCAGCCCGATCACATCCTATCGGGTTATATCTAGCAGCCCGATTGTTTTTCAATCGGGTCGTCATAAGAATCCCTAACAAACCCGATCCCATCCTATCGGGTTTTGCTATGATCCCGTTTGTTTTTCAATCGGTTCTTTATAATAATCCTATCGGGTTTTCATCACAACCCGTTTGTTTTCCAATCGGGTCATCATCTACACCCGATTAGCCCTCTTATAATGACCCGATAGGATATCCTAACGGGTCCTGGTACACCCCCCCTATGCATGCCCGATTGGATGTCCCCTATCGGGTCCTGCTTCACCACTACCCGATTGGATCCCTTTCGAGCTCCTATAACCACCCGATTGGTCCTCCGTATCGCTCCCGCTTACGCCGACCCGATTGATATTCAAGCCAGCCTTTTTTCTCCCCCTACCCAACAGGCTTTCAATCAGCCTTATTCCTGCTCAACCGATACAATTTATGAATGGCCATAGCGGGGATGGCCATTCACAAATCAAAAGTGGTTAAGCAGAAATGAGGACGAGGAAAACCTGTCGAATAGGACGAGGAAAAAGGACTGAATTGATTCAACATCGAGTAGGAGTGAAGTGGGGGCGAATGGGAGAATCCAACCAAAAAGCAGTCAATAAATTGGAGATCGAAAGAGAAGCCAACTGAGCAGAGATGAAGGAGGATCGAAATGAGGAAAGCAATCGAGGATGAGGGTAAGTGTACATACGGAACATCAATATATGAAATGAACCCAAAAATTTGACAATTTCACCATATATACTACTTCTATTAATCAAAGTAATCCATTATCAAGCCAAGTCATCAAGCAATTAAATTCCTCAACTTGAGTATTTCGTATTCATTCATGATGGACAAGTGAGAAGTCAGAAAGAGTTAGTGCAGATTAAATGAAGCGTTTAATTTAAATATGTACATGGAGCGTATTATACAGAATGAACTTAAATACTTAGTGTAGGGGTTCTCTTCGCTCTTTTCTTGATTCGAAAATTCTTGGACGAGCGAGCAGCGCCGCTGTTATTCGGCGTTCGGCGTCTGAAACACGAGAAAATTCTATGTTACAATCATGTACAGAAGAACTACTACCTTATTTTCAAAACGTGGGAGGATAAAGATATATGGGTGAAGAGACATTGAAAAAATCGAAACTCAATCTTACCAGTAGTGCAGTCGTAAAAGCGGAGAATAGATTCGTCAAAAGCCTCCCTCCATTTGACGCCTCGGCAAGCTCTCGCTTCTGTGATTATCGCCAGGTGCAGCGCCAACAGTTTCCTGCCAGGTGGGACCCCATAAATTTCTTCAAAATCGACCGCTATCTGCAACAGAAGGAACCAAACAATTGTTTTATGAGTATTTGCAATTATAAGAAAGTGAGGGATGTCATAGACAGAGAAATGAGGCAACATCGTTAAGAGTGAAGGTGATAAGATGAAATACTCACAACTAAATTGGTCAGATGCGCAGTATTCAAGAACGGGAAGAGGTGTAAGTACATAGGATCGCAACTCGTGCCATGGGAACACAGGAAGTGTTGCTTTGGCAGTGTCTTGCTTTGGTAGTCTTCCTCAGCGCTTCATCTATGCTGTGAGACAATTTTGTATATGTGAACCAATGGTCACTCCTAGGAGCTGAGGATCATTATGTACGGTTTTGAAAGCAACTCCTCCCGACGTTCTGAAACATACAGTAAACATTTGTTATTATCATTTGAGAGAGGGGAGATGAGAGACCACACGTTTGCCAGGTCCAGGTCTTTCACATCATCTATGTATGTAACTCCATTTCCCCAGCTGCACAGAACAAACGCTGCAAATTTTACACTAGGGTTTATCGTTCTTTGATATAGGTTACTTGTGCAAAAATTAAATTCTGTAAATGAAAACATTATTTTTATTTTTATTTTTTTTTTGAATTTTTATCTAAAGAAAATGTTTTAAGTATTTTTTGATTTCTTTATTTTCAAAAATTTTTTTTCAAAAATTATTTAGGTTTTACTCGAAAATATTTAACCTCCTGGGATCCTTCAAAATCCCATTTTTAGCCCCGATTGGTTTCTACAGAAAACTTTTTCCAAGTCCCCACAGCACCCGTTTGCCTGCACGAGGAAAAACTTGCAAAGTGCAAAAAAATCCGTTAGAGTTTCTATCGGGTCGTTACATGTGAAAACACCCGTTTGTTTTTCATGAAACCTATAGGTTTCATGAAAAATCGGGTGTTAATACTTTCACCAACTAATGAATTATTTCCTGATTCAAAGCCAAAGAAAAACTCCATTTTACACCACTTCGCCATGGACTAGATGGATTGAAAGTGCTCTAGGGGATTGAAATTGAGGGTTTCACCTATTTTTCCAAACATAGCAGCCGAAAACAATTGCGTCTCAGCAAAAATACTTTTTGCAAGGACAAGGCACCACTACCGCTTCTTTGGCCGGGCTTTATTCAAATGTAATTTTAACAGTGAAATGAAAGCTGAGGGCATTGAGAGACATAGGTATCATGCGACCTACAAACTGAAATAGACGATGCTCGCGAGCTGCAAGTGTCTTCAGAGAAACGTGTCCCCTACTTTTCCATTTAATTCTGAATTAGTACAAGCTCCCTGTTCCGCTGGCTTACTCCGCAATTAACGCAGCATGTAACTTACTTGTACCTTCCTCCTTCAGAGACGGTGCCTCGGACGGGTGTTGGAAAGAGCGGAACACGTTCTCGCGAAATTTGCACTGGACCAGCACCTCCCGGTCGACAAAAATGTATTCAACACAAACTTTAAGTTCAAATCTGTCAATGGATGAGCGAAATTTGCACAGACAATTCCGTGTACAAAGGAAATAGAACACAAACGCGTATACCGACGCACCACGCACGACCGTTACGAAGCGACTGACGCCATTTTGCATCAGTTGGTTGACTACTACCTTACTCTGTGGTTTCAACCCGTTTGAAAATCAATCGGGTATTTCAAAACTGATCATTTTACTTTCTGCAAAGTTGAAAAATGGTTCCCGCTAAACGGTTATTACGGTCATTTTCCTCCTATATTTCCCTGCACAAAAAAGTCTAAAAATCATCAGTCATCTGTTATATTACATTATATGTAATATTATAGGTATATACATAATATAATATTATTATACGTCCTAACCTCACGTAGGTGGGTAGCGGTGGTGGGTAGCTGTCAATATCTTGACGAAAAATGCGAGAAGAGTATTGCAAAATGTGAAACCATGTAGAGAAATTAATGGAAAGTTTTGATTAAATTATTAATGCAAGCGCAAATTGGAGAGAACGATTTGCCCCAAGTACCTACGTGTTTCTTGCTAACCATCGGTAAGTAGGTAACTTGACGAAAAAATGTAGAAAAATATTGAACTATGTTAAAAAACGCTGCAAATTCTACACAAGGGTTTATTATTCTTTGATATAGGTTACTTGTGCAGAAATTTAATTCTGTCAATGAAAAAAATTTAAAAATTTTTGTTCCAAAAAATTTTGTTTTTTGGATTTTTTGTTTCAAAAATTTTTGTTGTCAAAAATTCTTTATTTTTTACTCGAAAAATATTTAACCTCCTGGGATCCTTCAAAAATCCCATTTTTAGCCCCAAGAAAGCCCTGTAGATCGCCACAGTGAAATCGGATCGTTCCGGGACCCCCAAAAATGGATTCTACATCCAAAAAGACTTCGAAAACGACACCTAACTCGATCCCACAGCTAAAAGCCTTCAAAAACCCCCTCCCATAGCCCAATTTTAACCCCATAGCGCCCCACGGGTTTGGGCGATCGGGCTGAAAAGCTTGCGGGCACAACTAGATGGTAAACCGAGTATTTTGTCAAAATTTCATATTTTTAAACAAATTGCTGGTGGTTGGGATTTGATCGGGTGCTCTGAAACTCATTTTCATCAAGATAGTCGGTTTTTCAAACCCCATTAACAGTGTAACGGGTGTTCGTAAGCTGATATCGACCCGTTAGGAGTTTTAAACGGGTTTTCACAAAGTAGTCATAACTGCGGTCGTGAAGGAAAGCGCAGAGTTGAACCCGTTTGGTTTGTCAATCGGGATACTTAATTTCCAAACGGGTTTTTTAGGACTCTATCAACCCGATTAGTCGTCATATCTTTAGGAAAATCAAACGGGGATGTTTAAGTCCATAGTCTGCCACATCACGATTTTCCAGCCCGATAGATTTCCTAATGGGTTTTCTTACGACTGACACAACCCGATTAGTCGTTACGCATTACTCGATAGATAAATCAAACGGGCATGTTTAACTTAATCTAGGCCCGATTGATAACCAATCGGGGGTTTGTGTAGTCCAACCACCCGATTAGTCACTTCTTAAGCTTATATTAACCCGTTAGGTTATTTCATCGGGTTTTCACAAGGCACTCCTAACTGATGCAAAGCACAGAAATGGACCCGATTGATTTTCTATCGGGATTGTTCAACGTACTGGTCACCCGATTGGTCATCAATCGGATTTCATCAGGACAAGAGACCTGTGAGATAAGGATTTTCCAACCGATTGATTTCCAAACGGGTTTTCTTAAGACTAATACGACCCGATTAGTCGTTACGCATTACTCGATAGATAAATCAAACGGGCATGTTTAACTTAATATAGGCCCGATTGATATCCAAACGGGTGTTTTTGAATTCCTACCACCCGATTAGTCACTACCCCTTTACCCAATAGAAAATCAAACGGGAATGTTTAAGTTAACCAACACCCAATTGATATTCAAACGGTTTTGACTTTTGCTACCATCACCCGATAGGCCTACTTACAAACACCCGATTAATTCACGAACGGGACGTTCTAATATTAGCAGTACTCGATTGGAATTTGTGATTACCCGTTATCTTTTATAAATTCCCGATAGAGATGTCTCTTAAGCGTACCCGATTGGATGGACCTCTTATGACCTCCCGATAGTTATTACACACACCCGATTGCTGATTTTACCATTCCCGATTGATTTTAGACCTACCCGATTAATTTTTACGTCCACCCGATTAATTTTACGTCTACCCGTTTGGATTTATGGTCTCCCGTTAGATTTTTTATCGGGACGTCTTAACATTTCGTGGAATTTCAATCCTATCGGGCATGGTGCGCCCCTTTTTTCTCTCAGTGTGGAAATGAGTAGAAATCGTCAAACTTTGAATGTCAGTTTTCTCAAAGTGGAAAAATTTCTACATTCCCCCTTCTGCCTCTGCAGTCTTCAAATGGTTGGGTCAGGTGGGGCAATAGTAAACAAAATTGCGACGTTTCAGCCTCTCCTCCACTTCTGTGTTTATCTCAGAGGGACAAAGTTGCGTGTTAATGTCAACCAGTGATTTTCTCTGGATTAACAAAACTCAAAATGTTGGCTCCAACTGCATTTGGGGGTGATTCTGAGCCTTTTTTAAATTACCCCAAAGCGTTTACTTTTACCAGAAACTATGGGATAATTGTAAACAGGAATCAGTCGCAGTCAGTTTATGTTTTTCACGCTACCTATTTAAAAGAAAATTAAATTTTGCGAGGCATCTGAAACAAATAAATGTAGTAAAATTGTAAATTTTCCGGGAGATCAGAACACTGCGGGCAACACCTTGGGAGAGACCCCCCCATACGAAAGCCTTCTGGCTTATTGTACGTCCGAGTGTACGTTTTTGACTCTATTTGCCTCCTGAGTGGATCACTGCGTCTTCTAGGGTGGTAGTGAGGAGGGGGGTGGACACAATCCCACCGCCCCTTCGACTGGTCACGGAGGGGTTTGGGGGAATAGATACTTCCCCCCTCCCGTCCTTAGCCCCCCAGGCCCGCAGTTCGCGTGACTAGTTTAACGTTCTCAGCAAACGAAGACAATGTTTTTACTGGTCCACCAGAAAATTTTTATCCTGGTTCGAGGTCCCAAGAAAGGTAGTTTACAGTGTAAACTTTGTTCCTTAGATCTTGTGTGTTGAAGACCGATGCCTTGGCTGCCTTCGCCACGGGAGCCTCTGCTAGGATTCACATAAACTTTCTAAAGTTCAGAGGTGAATTGTCAACCGACAAGACAGGTATTACAACACATGATTGACTTTTGTTCAAACATTGGTGTTCGTCCCCGGATTCAAACCAGGCTGATCAGCGCTCCGACTGATTGTAAACAGGCGTTTCACTGACGCCCTAGTCCACGGGGCCACCCTTTCCCCCAATAAATGTAGTAAGTTCAATACCGATGAAGTCAATGAAACTTTTACTTTGATAGCTCAAACCCAATGGAAACGCACAAACATCATTTGTTTACATTTACCCCATCGGGCAAAATGTATGGGGTAATTGTAAACATCCGTCTGCTCATTAGTAATGACAGCTTCGATCAACATCTCACTCACATCAGTTAGCTAATGAACGAAAACAATTGTTGAACAAGCTAGCTCTTCAAAAGCAGTCACAGGGTCTTCAACTTGGTCGTCAGTGTCTACTTCAATTTTCGATTTTTATCACTAGGCTATAAACACTCGCCTATGTGATGATGAGCTGTTCAGCAAAATGCGAGGGTCCTCTTGCATCTCTCATCGAGGTTGCATTCATAAGGTTTACTTGAAATTTAGTTCCACAATCTACTACAGGGGCGGTAATGGCTCATGTTTCCATTTACCCCACCTCAACCTATTTAATTTCCATAAACATGAATTAAAAAATCATATATCAGACCATACATGTCTTGTAAAGACCTGGGCTTTTTAAATCTATACTGCTGGGTGAGAAACTGCACTCGAGTGCTTTATTTATAGGCGCCGAGTCCGCCGACACCGAAGCCCTTCGTGCAGGCCGAAAAAAAGACGCGGCCGGTTCTAACTGATTTACCGAGCGCGTAAAAGGCGGGATTTACATACAAAGACTTTTATCGCTTGTGTGAGTTTGTAGTCGCGGGCGAGCGGGTGTCCGTATGGTGGAAAACAATGGTGAGTCTCCCTCGTCGGCTGAGCGGCCTCTCCAGGAGGAAACCGCGAGAGACTTTAACGGTCGGAATAATAAGACTATCTTTCCTAGTGAAAACCGATAAACTCGACCTATCGACTATCGTTTTCACCGGAACGGGCTGAGGGTGTTTTCCAGTCTCCCGAAAATTTCAATTAAAAAAAAATTCATCCATGCTCGAATCGTCAAAGTCACACAAATCGCCTTTATAAAGTTTTATCGTTTTATATAAATATAAAACATTTTGGACAGATTTTACAGGTCTGTAGGATTTATTCCTGGTTCTCGAACGCATTAAAAACATTCCTCCCAGAATGGGATCGAGCGAGGTTATTTTAAGACAGCTCGAAACAAAATCCGTTCCTTTCTTCCAATAATCAGAAATCATTAATATAAAACTCGGGTTTCTGACGCAACGTTGATGCAACACTTGTTTCATAAGGACCCATCGGATGCCTGTCTGTACGTTTTGACTCGATGGCAATCGAACCTTAACACATCGAGTGGGTTAACTTGCGGGGTCACACGGGAGTGGCGGAGGCTTGTGCATTTTTATAGCTCGGAGTCTCTTTTCTCGGAGGTAGAAATCGTATTCACCTTTATCTGCCTCTAGCGCATTCGAATGGTGCATTTAGTTCATTTCGAGTTTTTGGACACGAAGGTCACCTATTTGTCTAATGGCTGGAAAGGTTAAATATATATTAAAGGTATAGAATATATAATATTCTAACAAAAAAAATTCCCTGGCCTCTTTTCTTCTTCATCAATCCTTCATAAAAATAGCAAAGAATTTTATTTTATTTTTATTTTTTTTTATTTTTATTTTTTAAATCCCTCGAGGAGCGACTTATTCAAATGATGATATATATGAAGCCGTATGAGCGTCCATGATGAAAGCCGCGGACGTTGTCCTTTTAGTAGGCCTAGTTGCAGTGCCGCCTGTGAGGTAGCTGGGATTGACGGTTTTGTTTTTTCAAGTTTTGGGGAGGCTTATGATTCCGTCCCTTATCCCCATTAAATCGGAGAGGTCCTGCTCGAGGCGGCTATAGAGTAAGTTGGAACTCACTCCGCAGAGCACGGTTGTTAGCTGCCAAAGACTCTGTCCCCTAGAAGTGAACATGTAAATAAACAATCCAGTGGTTAAAACTAAGACCAGACCAGACGAGTCAGACACCTCTCTAGAGACCTCAAACCAGACCAGTGTGAAACCAGCCTGAGACCAGAAAGTAGACCAAACCAGACTAGTCAGGCATCAGCCTAGAGACCAAACACCAGACCAGTCAGACACAATTCAAGAAACCCGTCTGAGACCATATAGCAGACCAAACCAGACCAGTCGGACACCAGTCAAGAGACCAGAGACCAGACGAGTCAGACACCAGTGAAGTCCAGTCAGACACCAGGGAAAACCAGTCAGAGACAAGTCGTCACCTGCCAAGAGACCAGAAAGCAGACAGCACCAAACCAGTCAGACATCAGCCAAGAGACCAGAAGACAGACCAGACCAGACGAGTCAGAAACCAGTAAAGACCAGTCAGACATCAGTCAAGAGACCAGAAGATAGACCAGACCAGACCAGTCAGACAACAATCAAGAAACCAGAAGACAGACCAGACCAGACGAGTCAGACTCAAGTCAAGAAACCAGCCTGGAACCAGAAAGCAGACCAAACCAGACCACTCAGACAACAGTCAAAAGACCAGAAGGCAGACCCACCAGACCAGCGAAGACAACCCAAAGTGGACGAGGCCCTTCTTCTATCTGCTGGGACTTTCGTTAAGGTGTTTGGCTCTATCTATGTACCTTCAGATTGTTAATTTTAAGTTTAAACTCTTTGTGCTCTTGGTTTTAATAGTGTCAGTTGAATTACCTACTTGTCGAGTGAATAAAAAAATATCTTTAAAAACTCTTCTTCTTCTAGAAAGTTGCTTTTGTCATTCTCAAGACGAAGGTTTGTGTACCTATATGGTGTGAAATATACAATTTCATCCTCACTGAAAACTCACTTGTCACGTTGCAGGATTTCATACCTCACGAGAAAACAATGCAACACTCGAGCACGTTAACCGAGTGCCTTCGTCGTGTTTAAAAAAAAAAGTCCGGAATGAAGAGGAAAATGAAAGTAGAATAAGTGAAGAAAATCTGGTAAATTATGGGGGACAGTCAGCGGCCTTGTGAAGCGTAGTCTGTCTGTTGTTTTGGTCGTCTCCGGTTCACAAAAGACTCGCGTGCCTTCCTTGCAACACGAGTTTCTCATCAAAACAAGTTGGCCCGAGGCCTTAGGTTTAAGTAGGCTACAGAAGCTCAATACAGGTCATACCAGAACAACGTAGACCGACAACGAAGGAACCAGAGCATTTGAGCGATTTCGGGGAAGGAAAATCGAAAAATGAAAGTTACGATAAAAAATGGAGGACCCAATTTATGTGTACCTGGACACCTAAAGTAAGATAAAATGGATTACGAAACCTTCAAGGACGACAGCGAAGAATGGTCTTGCACTTGCACAAACATGACGATTGATAATAGTCCGATTTCCGAACTTCTTCAACTAATGAACGAGTCTCAGTCGTAACCCTAACAATCTAATTGCGAGGTTCTCTGCGTTCCACACGTTAAAAGATAGCGAAACGCATTCTTTGACAAGTTTAGCGCTTTCCGTATGTTCATTCACAAATGAGAGCTATAAGCAGTATTTCATTTTCTAAAAAATAACCTTGAAAAAAACCTCTCTGATTTTTTTGGGAAACATCTCTCAAACATATACTTATGAAGAGGCAACCATCAGGTTGTACCCGATTTAGCCCGATTTTTTGAAATGTCGATTAAAGGTCAAATTAAGGGTTTTAAAAACCACACTGCTCTACAAAAAAATCGATCTCATGCTTCAAGAGGTCTGATAGTGGTCTTGGGGGTTTTTGAGGGTGCTGAATCCGAATCCGAGGTCCGTTTTCCGCTACAGTACCCAAATCAGTAGTTTAATCTGTGACCCAAATGTTCAAAAAACAGTTTTTTGAGAGTTACTCTCTTCGTGTGTTTTTTGCCGAAAAACTACCAAAAAACGTGTTTTTTTTTTTGTTTTTTTTTTTTTTTTTTCATCAATCTTGAAGATCACTGATGATTTGTTCACTATTCTGACGATTCTGCAAAACCTACAATACTTAGCCGAATCAACAAAATTTCGCCATTTATTTGGCACATTTCTGCGTCGAATGCGACCAACCGCACCTCGGTAAGTGCAATAGCCGATTTTTGGCGACCGTTTAAAGTTTTAACCCAAACCGGCAAAAACACCAAAATCCCTGTTTAGGGCGTTTAGGTAATCGTGGCCAGTGATGAATCTAAACGCCGCACCGTTCAGCAGAGAGGCCCAGCACTTGTCTTCAGCCTTCCGCTTGTGGTCCCGGAGCAGCTTGTCGTTCACGGCCTCCTGTATGAGCTTTTTGGCCGCTACAAAACTGATTGGTGCATCGGACATGGGCATTTGAGAGCCTTCCGTGGCTAGGGCGTCAACTCTCTCATTCCCCCAAATGCCTACGTGCGAGCAATGGTCGCTCCGCCACTAAGCAGTGCATCAAGGAGTCTCCTACCTTTCAGGGCATCGTGGGAGTTCGTTTCAGTGCTGGTGCATGACGATTGCAGCCTGGGAGATGCACAAGATGACGGCCCGTGGGAAGTCCACAGATTGGAGCAACTCCAGCGCCAGCACGACCACTCGAACTTCGCCATCGACCAACTGGTGCAGCAATAGACCTAACGGCCGAAAACACACCCGCACCCCCGTTTCTTCGTGCTCCTACGGCCGACTCATCGGTATAAACCCGCAGCCCTTTTCTCTTCTGGAAAGCGGGTGTGTACGGTCTCCAGTGCTGCAGCTTTCAACTCAGGGGCTGCCGTAGTTTGCTTCGATGGCAGCATCAAGGTGCTACAGTGGCAGTTCGGCTTGGAGCTTGGTCTGTGGTTGACGGAAACTGCTCGGCATTGCGGAGAGGATCTGAGAGGTTATACTCGTTTCTCAGGCTGTCGACTTTCGTGAGGAATGCATTTAGAGTGGCCAGTCGACTAGAAGCTGGGGTGTATGTTCCCAAAAAGTCTACGACGTTCACTGAAGGCTAGGGCCGCTGATTCACTCCTGCACTCTAAAAACATAAAACTGCCTATTTTCAGTCCGATATGTCGAATTGCTTACATATCATTTTTGTTCCTCGAAATCGCTCGAATAACGAAGCAGAAGATGCCTTTCGATGACATCATTACCAGATGTACGAGTGGAAAATTGGAAAGGGAAACAACTAAAGTGACGCTTTTATTCAGGCAGAAACCGCAAAACTGATGTGACGTAGAATTACAAACGTTCAACGTCTGGTCAATTTTCCAGCTCTAGGGGCGTAAATTGACTCCGCTTTTCCGGTCCCCGGAAGAGATGAGTCCTTTAGAAAAGGGATAATAAGGCGGATTTCACTCTTGAGACCTACTAACGTCAGCTGAGACGGCCAGCTCAGGAAATCGTCTGGCAAACCCCCCTTGGGGAGACTCAAAAGGCTGGCGAAGGAGACAATGTGAGTTTTCATGGCCTCACGTAAATCTGCGGTCTCTCTAACCCGATGTGGGTCGTCTATTCACCGTACAGACGATTTGTGATGAGGGGGACAGCCGCAGAATGATGCGTATACATTTATTGGAGCTAATAGAATCCGACGAGGATGTGGGGCGACCTAGTTTCGATTTTCCACTTTTCTGCAATCAAGTGATTATTCAATATGCCAAATACCAGGAGAAATTATGGATGAAATGTGATTCTCTCCCGGAGGAGGATTTCCGTCAAAATTGAGGAAACCTTTTTAATGGAAAACAATTTAAAAAGTACAAAAACTCATCTCACACTTTCTCCATTAATTCGTACGTGGAGGCGCCTATCAAACCTATACAAACAGTTGACGAGTAACACGCAGAATAAGTTTTTTTTTACTAAAGTAGATTCAGGTTCACTGCTTCGATGTTACTTTCTAAAGCCGATACGATGGTTGTGCGTGGTGATTGCGCTCACACCAACTTGGAAGCCATCCAACATGGGAATGTTAGATGCACCTGCCGAAATTGTTTCTGTGAGAAGACGCCTCGGCTAATTGCGCAATCATAAACATAATTAGCAATCACGGACGGGCGGAGCGTGAAAAAAAGCGGAATCGCCGTTACATTGTCACGAAAATGTACACGAAGAAGTGTCCAGCGTATTGAAATCGTTTTATCAGCGTGTGATTAACATAGCAATCCATCATGCGCATGATAGGAGAGTGTGATAGCGTGAGCTTACACGAAAGATGACGTGAGATTGTTCAGCTTGATTGTCAAGCTCCTTGACATCTTCTCACAAAAAAGCAACGTTGGTGCCCAGTGGCCAACTCAGTAAAGGATGGGGGAGGGGGGAGGGCTCCTAATCCGCCAGTGAAAGGAGCGTTATACATGTTTGTGCCCCGGGATCCCTGCATCTGTTGATTTCAGGATCTCTGGTTCTGTGGATTTTTGGATCTCCGGATGTCTAAAACTCAAAATCTCTGTGTTTCAGGATTTCAGGATTTTCGGCATCTCAGGATTTATTGGATCTCTGGATCTTTGCTGGAATTCCGGAGCTCTACATCTCTGGATCTGTGAATTTCTGGAGCTCTAGATCTCTGAGTTTCATGATTTTCTGGATTCCTAGATTTCTGGATTTTTTTTTTTTTTTTTTTTTTTTCTAGCTCACTGGATCTTTCCTGGGTTTATGGATTTTAGGAGCTCTAGATCTCTGCAGAGCTCCTACATCCATGGATTCTAGGAGCTCTACATCTTTGAATTTCAGGATTCTTTTGGATTTTACCTGGATTTTTAGAGCCCTAGATCAGTGGCGGCTCTCCAGGTGAGGCAAGTGAGGCGGCGCCTCACCTGATCATCCCACCATCCACTTTCATCCACCAGCATTTTCAGATCCCTATAAATGGGAGTTAACAGCTTCCCGGGAGGCCTCAGACTTCAAACTTTTTGCAAGCGAAGGCGATACAGCCTAACTGCACGAATTTGAAGTGACTGGGAATGTGAAACAGTTTCATCCGAAAAACTACGAAACAGTTTCATATAACTTGAAACAGCTGTTTAAAAAAAAAAATTATCGCCGTTTCGGTTCCTTTTGAAAACGAAACGGAAGCAGACAACTATTATATTGTTTCGCTGGAAGCCAGCTTCAGTTGTTTTGAAGCATGCTGGATCACATTGAGACTGAATGTGTCATTTTGAAACAGTTTTAGTGTCGATAGTTTGAAGTTAGCAAGACAGACTGTGGAGCCCTCTGCCTGGAGGCGATGGAACTGATCGACTCACTTCACTCCCTAGTAATTCGCGTCGTGTACTTGAAGTGTCGTCCCTGTCTGTTTATTTATTCCCCCCCTCCCATCACAAACTGTGGGCTTTCTGTACTTATTGCTTTTGCCCTACTTCTGTTGTTTTCCCGATTATTGCCCAATAAGGTTTGCTTCAATTTCAAGACCGTTTGTTTTCGTATTTGGTTTTAAAAGTGGCATTGCCTTTGACAGATTTCGTTTGTTTGTTGCTGGAAACCCCTTTCCCTCATTGGTGGAATCTCTGGTCTCTTTCACTCTGTGGGCGTGATGAAGATCGTCGAGTTCTGGTCAACCTGGCTCTATGGGAGTGAATACAAACTCGTTTATCCATAAACATGAACCACCTCTTCTTGTCAGGCCTCCCAGAGCCGCTACTACTCTAGATACGCGTCTGGATTCCTGGATCTCTGAATCTGTGCATTTCTGGAGCTGTAGATCTCTGGATTCCAGTATCTCTGGTTCTGTGGATTTCTAAATCTCCGGATTTTGGCATTTCTGTGTCAAAGGTCCAGTGAAGCCCGTCACTTATTTTCCACTCTTTCTTCTAGTATTCTCTTGCTAACCCCAGTCGAGGTGTCGACGTCAGGCGCTAACGGATCTCAGGAACTGAGCAGGCGGAGATGGTCCGCATCGCTGGCGGAGTTGGGATGTTTTCACTAGCAATTAAAGGGACGCTACTTTGAGAATAATCACTAAGTTGCCAAAACTGGATGCAAAATCCACTTTTAGTCAACCAGCAGCTGCTGGTTTCTGTGCAAGCAGAGAGTCAGCCTAGCAAGCAGTGTATCGCTGCCTGCCGCCACAATCAGACCCATTAGGGACTGCAGTGGCGTCCATTGACTGTTATAAAAAAAAGTTGCCAAAATGCAGCCCACAGTCGCACTTCCACACATTGATTGCAACGTCCACAATTAACCAGGTACCCTACCAGTTCCCATTCTAGGTTTCATAAGGTGAACAAAGGATAAAAATTCGTGAGACTTCGGGGCGCAAATCTGGTAACCGAGTCCCGAACGCGATGACCCAATGTGACCTTGTTAACACTAAAAGCATCTCAAGCTCAACCGGGTTCACAACAACGTTGCCGGCCTACGTACCTATTGCATCAGTATCACCTGGAAAAACTAATAGGCCGGCGTGAGAAACACTTGTGAACCTAATCTCCAATGCTGCAATAAGGTGCGGAAAATCGAATCCCTGGGAATGAGAAGATATTAATTGGGTGTTGTAGTAAGCAAAGCCAAATTAACCCTTGATTAGTTACACTTCTTGAGACGGTAAATGAATTACCAAACACAATGTATATGTAGTTAAGAAAATTAAAACATACATTACTTCAAAAGATCGATTGAATGGGTGATTGCAGAAAGGTTAATATTCCAAAAATAATGAAAACGAGGTAAAGAAACCATTGTTTAGATAATGCTAAGCTCGACGCATGTGGGTTATCTGATATCCGACTGTCAAAAATGGTTCAAACTTTGACTTTGCCTTCCAAATAAACCCTTTCACTTTCATCCTGCATTTCATTTCTTTTCTTACATTAGGTATCAGATTGCGAGTTGTTGGGTCTGAGGCCAGGTGGGAAAGGTCGGGGGTTGGCTGGCTTTAGCTATAGCAAGGGTGGCTTCTTAGTTCTAAACTTGGTCTTCTCCGCCATTTCGGGAGTAGAAACGTTGAGCTTTTACTAATTTCTTTGATGGCCAGTTTATTACTGTGATTATAGGAAATGCGCGCATTCCATGAAAGTTGTATAGGATTCACTTCCTGGAATCAATTGCACTAAGCTGCACCGAAAACGCTTATTCAGTCAGGAAATAGTTGTTTATATTAGCCATATCTCGCGTGATAATTGTTAGCTAACGCTTGCGGTACGCACACCCTTCCCTCGAATGCAACAAGCCGTAGTTATCTTGTGCATCGCCCGTGAAGTGACGATCACTTCTGGAACGTAAATCATAATCGTTGAGTACCTGGTGTTTACCAACATTCCAACACTTGGGCGCCCCAGATCGGTTCGGAGGCCCGCATCGTCTCGGTCGTATTGGTCGTAAATCGAGGGGATTTGCTAAGTGGAGGGGAAGGTTGCTAAGTGTATCATATTTCATCCGGGAATGTGAAGCTCTTTGGGAGAAATCCCGCAAAAGGCATCGGACGTTACCGCGAAGGTACATTCGACCATAGATAGGTTTGATTTCCCATACCTGCCCGCGTCTTGGGATCAGGTGCACAAGAAAGACTTTCTCATATCACGCTTCTCAACCACGTCGTTTTGGTTTTATTACCAAAATTCTTGGAATAATACACCTATGTTTTCGTGACGGAGGTCGACGACTCCGATCGGCCTCAAAATTTGACATTATCCGTTTCAAGAGGTCTAGATTCCAAAACCGAAATGTCCGTCCGCCGTCCGGGCCGTTTTGGGCAGTAGGGATTTTTCTAAAAATCTGAAATTTTGACAAAATACTCTGTTTACCATCTAGTTGTGCCCGCAAGGTTTTCAGCCCGATCGCCCAAACCCGTGGGGCGCTATGGGGCTAAAATGGGGCTATGGTAGGTTTTTTTTTTTCAAGGCTTTTGGCTATGGGATCGAGTCAGGTGTCGTTTTCGAAGTATTTTTGGACGTAGAATCCATTTTTCGGGGTCCCAGAACGATCCGATGCCACTGTTTCGATCTATAGGGCTTTCATGAGGCTGAAAATGGGATTTTTGAAAGATCCCAGGAGGTCAAATATTTTTCTAGTGAAAAAACAAAATTTTGAAAAATAATTTTTTTTTTTAATTTTTGTCATTGACACCTAATTAAATTTCTGCACAAGTAACCTATATCAAAGCATAATAAACCCTTGTGTAAAATTTGCAGCGTTTTTAACTATAAGTTCAAAATGTGTATAACTGTGAAGTGTTTGTACCGATAAAGTGACGCCTCAAATGAGTTCTATTTAATTCCCAACTCTGAAGCGACGCTTCCAATCGACCTCCTGACATCCTTCAAACGCCACGTTTGTAGCCCCATTGAAGCCCCACTTTTCAAGTGTTAGATCCGATGGGTATGAGACCCCTATAAAGTTCATACATTCTTCGAAAACGACACCCCATGGACAAAGACCTTCAAAAATCCCTTCCGTGGCCCCATTTTTAGCACCATGGAGGCTCACGGTGTACTGGATGGGTCTGAGGTTCCTAATAAATTGAGTCTACGTCCAAAAAATAACAAAAATCTAAACCTCTTTCGACTTCTTGGTCGAAGTCTTTCAAATACCCCATAAGTTGTTGATTTTTTTCCTTCACTTTCTTTTCTGTAGTTTTGAACCGTGTTTTTCGAGCAATTGGGGTTTTTCACCATATTTGGGGGTTTTATGGAGCATCAATCCGAGCCCTACCAGCTTCAAAAACCTGACAGCTTCAACTGCTCTAGACGCTATTTACCCGGATTTTAACATCCCAACCACAATACCATCCAAAATGTTCGTTATGTAAAAATACCGGTTTTGGATTTCACCCCTTACGACAGCCTAAGCAATTTACCAGATATTGTTGATCGACCCTCCGTATTAATTTGGTAGCGATGATGGAGAGCCTTTTAATTGAAGTAGGGGTTCAGAACGACGTGAAAACGACCCCTTTATGTAACTAACTCCTAATTTTTTTTTTTTTTTTCCCCCCCTACTAATTTTTTGTGAAGGTAATCATGAGCATCCCCTAGACGCAAACTTATTCTAATTGTGAAGAATAATGGAAGTTTCATGATGAAACATTGATCTTTGGAGGTTCTAGCAAGCTTATATTTTGCAGTGATATGACCGCATTACATTCTACAGTTTCTTTATGAGAATCTGTGAAGGAAATGGTCTGGTGGACTCATCTTCTGAAGGATTTTAAGCCTCATGATTTTCTGTGTATTATGCTAGTTTACCTGTAACTAAGACGAGCAGCAAGACGCATGCGATCCTGCAGGATCTCGGCTGCAACATGTTGCTTCACGAGGTATCACTTAGACCAGTCACTGGATTTCGTGCAAGTTCACTTTTGGCGCGCAAAAATCACGAAAAAAAAATCACTAACCGGCTTCTCCCTCACTGTTTTTCACTAAAAAACCATGTAAAAAAAAAACGTAACGAGGACGACTTTTAAAAAAACTTTCAGGTGGTGCTCATCGTGAGCCCTGGCACAGAATGTCGGCTTGCGGTCTCCTGAAGGACTCCCCGCCCCGCGACTTCTTGGAGGGGATCGCCTCTCTCCTGGGACCTCTCACCATCTCGCTCCTTACACGAGACCGTCCGCTATCACCGTCTCGCTTCCAAGAGATGGGCAGACTATCACCGTCTTTCTCCTTGGCGATTTACTTCCGAACCGGAGGACCCAAATCTGGACCCCTCCGGTGATCTTAATAGGATCAAAGCCCGCTGGACTGCGGAGGCTCCAATTGCGCTCTTGTCTCGAGGAGTTCCGATATTTACTGACTGAATCCAGAGCACGCATTCGAGATTTTCTTAAAATTGTCGTCTATGGATAAGGAAGGACAACTGATTGCCGAACCCCAAAAAGTCAAGAACCCTCGTTGTCACTCTGTTCTATGCGTAACATGGGCGAATACGCGGGCAGTGAGTTTAACGATGGAACGAAGAGATGTGCGTCCACAGTCAAATCACTTAACGCGTCCTTGAAGCTGCCTTGTTCGTAGCATTGAAAGTAGCACATCATAGCCACGAAAAGCTGGCGAGCAAGGTGTTTAACCGTCAACTGCAGTGCAATAAATTAAAAGAGGAAAGCGGCTGTGGAGGATACTTCGTGCTAATTGTTTCGTAAAGTGTTACTATTTACCCCCAACACCTCAAGAAAAACGCTGCAAATATTACACAAGGGTTTATTATTCTTTGATATAGGTTACTTGTGCATAAATTTAATTCTGTCATTGAAAAAAAATGTTGGGGAAAAAATTTTTATTTTTTTCAAAATTTTTTTATTTAATTTTTTTTTAACAATTTACGCCCTACAGATCGCCACAGTGAAATCGTTCCGGGACCCTCAAAAATGGATTCTACGTCCGAAAATACCTCGAAAACGACGCCTAACTCGATCCCATAGCCAATAGCCTTTAAAAAAAAACCTCCCGTAGCCCCATTTTAGCCCCACGGGTTTGGGCGATCGGGCTGAAAACCTTGCGGGAACAACTAGATGGTAAACCGAGTATTTTGTCAAAATTTCAGATTTAAAAAAAAAAAAAAAAAAAAAAAAAATCCTACTGCCCAAACGGCCCGGCGGCGGCCGGGGAAGAGAGCAGCAGGTACGAGAAAGGTTTTGATGGGCCAGAAATGGATACAACCTAAGAAGCTCTGTACAGTGGGACGGGGAACGGCGGACGGACATTTCGGCCTTTGAATCTAGACCTCTTGAAACGGATAATTTCAAATTTTGAGGCCGATCGGAAAACAGGTGTATTATTCCAAGAATAATAAACCAAAACGCTGCAAATTTTACACAAGGGTTTATTTTTCTTTGTTATCGGTTGCTTGTGCAGAAATTTAATTCTGCAAATGAATTTTTTTTTTTTATATTTCAAAAAAATGTTTTGGATTTTATTAATAAAAATTTTTTTTTTTTTCGATTTTTTTTTTTTTTTTTTTTTTTTTTTAATCTGTATGAAAACTTTATTAATAGGTAACATTAAAGGTTAATATCTCGCCAACAAAAACGAAAACAAAAACAAAACACAACAACAACGAAATGGCAACCAACAGAAAAAAAACTTGAACAGGGATTTTGGTTTATTATTCTTGGAATAATACACCTATGTTTTCGCGACGGGGGTCGACGACTCCGATCGGGCTCAAAATTTGACATTATCCGTTTCAAGAGGTCTACATTCTAAATCCGAAATGTCCGTCCTCCGTACGCCGTCCGCCGTCCAGGCCGTTTTGGGCAGTAGGAATTTTTTTTTAAATCTGAAATTTTGACAAAATACTTGGTTTACCATCTAGTTGTGCCCGCAAGGTTTTCAGTCCGATCGCCCAAACCCGTGGGGCGCTATGGGGCTATAATGGGGCTACGGGAGGGGTTTTTTGAAGGCTTTTAGCTATGGGATCGAGTTAGGTGTCGTTTTCGAAGTATTTTTGGACGTAGAATCCATTTTTTGGGGTCCCGGAACGATCCGATTTCACTGGAGCGATCTTTAGGGATTTCATGGGGCTAAAAATGGGATTTTTGAAGGATCCCAGGATGTTAAATATTTTTCGAGTAAAAAATAAAGAATTATTGAAAATAAACATTTTTGAAAAAAAAAATCCAAAAAATTTTTTTTTTTAATTTTTTCATTGACAGAATTAATTTTCTGCACAAGTAACGTATATCAAAGAATAATAAACCCTTGTGTAAAATTTGCAGCGTTTTTTTTTTTTTTTTTGTTTTTTTTGTTTTTACTTGAAAAATATTTGACCTCCTCAGATCCTACAAAAATCCCATTTGTAGCCCCATGAAAGCCCTTCAGATCGCCACAGTAAAATCGGCTCGTTCCAGGACCCCAAAAAATGGATTCCACGTCCAAAAATACTTCGAAAACGACGCCTAACTCGAACCCGTAGCCAAAAGCCTTAAAAAAAAAACCCCTCCTGTAGCCCCATTTTAGCTCCATAGCGCCCCACGGGTTTGGGCGATCGGGCTGAAAACCTTGCGGGCACAACTAGATGGGAAAATGAGTATTTTGTCAACACTTTCAGATTTAAAAAAAAAAATCCTACTGCCCCAAACTGCTCGAACGGTTGTCGGACATTTTGTTTTTTGAATCTAGACCTCTTGAAACGGATAATGTCAAATTTTGAGGCCGATCAGAATTGTCTACCTCCGTCGCGATTACATAGGTGTATTATTCCAAGAATAATAATGCAAAAGTAGGTATTGTCAAAGTCAGGCGTGACTTGAAGAAGGTAATCAATGAAAGGACCCAAATAGACCAATTTCGGGGACAAGGAGCTCATTTTCTCGCTCAACGAGGCTGCAGGGGCGATCAAACGTTGCCCACTTTCTTTGACCTTGCGGTCAGTTATGTGAGCGCCTACACAATGAGCAGCCACAGCCACCTGCTGTCTCGTTGACGAGATCGGAGTCGAATCCCGGAACGCTCGGTTTCATAGTTGGGAATGTTGTATAATCCGAACCAATTCGGATTAACCGGCCGCCTTTACGTAGGTGCCGTGTGAGGAGGAAAAACTGCATCAGGAAGGTATGGGTTGAAAATGGTTTTCACGCTGTCACTTTTAATAAGAGCCTTAGAACGGTAAGTAAACCGCTCCTTTGGAACAAGACTATCATAACTCAAAAAACGCAATTTTTAAGTAGAGCCGTTTAAAGTTTTGAACAAGATTGAGAGACAGTTTCTTTTTCATGCATATCTTAGGACCTTAGGAAACTAACTGCAGGGTTCACCTCTACTAAGTAACTCGATCACACCCTTAAATTAGAGCTTTCATCCCTTATTCCGAGTTATGATAGTATTGCGCAGAATTATTTATCACAGTCAGGGGCGTGGAGACCCGGCGAGCTTTCGAGAAAATCTCGGTGGGCCGGTGGGCTGATGGGCCGGCAGGCCGGCCTTTTTTTTTTTTTTTTTTTTTAATAAGTAAAGGGAAAATTTTTCAAGTAGGCCACCAACTACAGCGGCCCAAAAATTAAACTCAGCGGCCTGCAAGTTTTTCAAGGTTAATTAGTCTCCCCCAATTTGTTTTATTTTATTTGGGTATTTTATTTATTCAAGGATGGGGACATTCATGAAGGCCTCCTGCTACAGCGGCCCAAAAATTAAACTCGGCGGCCTGCAAGTTTTTCAAGGTTAATTAGTCTCCCCCAATTTGTTTTATTTTATTTGGGTATTTTATTTATTCAAGGATGGGGACATTCTTGAGGGCCTCCTGCTACAGCGGCCCAAAAATTAAACTCAGTGGCCTGTGTTTTTCTTCTTTATGAAGGAAAAATTAGTAAGTAGGCCCACCTACTGTTGTAGTAGTAGCTGTGACAGCTGGCCGAAAATTGATATCAGCTGCCTACGGGGTGTAAAAAATAAATTAATAAAAAAATTTATTCACAAATTTTCTGAATGAGGCACGAAAGATAGGTACCTACCCTCTGCACCGGGCCGCAAACTCGAATTCATAAATCCTCATATATAAAAGAGAAGAGTATGTGTGTTTGTCTGTGGCCCGATTCACGCCCATAAATTTTCATTAGACATTACTATGCTATACTCAAAAAACCAAGGAAAATCCGAAAATCTCTCAGTTTTTTGCATTTTTCTCCATGTTCCGTCAGGAAATTTTATTGGCAAACCTCAGATTCGGATTCAGCACCCCAAAAAACATAGAGAACCATAGAAACCATTTCTAACCCAAAATATGTTTCTATTTCACCATTTTGAGGACCTAATGACTGGACTAAAAAGAGTAATCGACTAAACGTTTAACACTCATCAGGAACGTCGATTCAAGGCGGCTGAAAAACACCGTTACTGTCACTCAACATCGATTGTCGGTGTGTTGATATGATTCAGGCTGTGAGAAAATGTGCGTTCGTATCACGAAAGTATAACAGTTTTCAATGAACCGTAATGGGGATAACAGGGTTGCTTAACGCATCGATATAAGCGTTTTTCGCGTGGCGTGTAATCCGAAACGAAAAATCAGACGCAAGGATTCACGAACATATTTTTCTGGGTCGTTTTACAAAGCTCACTGCCCTCCTTCAAAGGCTTTTTTTTTTCGAGGCCGCCGGCGTCGCCGGCGCAAAAATAATCGATTTTCCCCTTTTTCGAGGTGGGTTCAGTTAGAACGGGAAACCGGTTGAATGGATTGTCCGGAGACGGTACGTAGATGAGTAACAGCCAAGTGGCACAATTTTCGCTTCCTACGTGACTCGGAGGAATTGCGGGCCCATAAAAGACTCCCGTTTCCAGGCGGTGTGTGGAATATGTCGAGATTGGATGGATCTTCAAACATTTTTCCCAGTTGTAAGTGACGCACGTATTTCCTTCTCAATTGTCAATGGTAGTGAACAATTACCAAATAAAACCGCAATACGGGCGATTCTCCCAAAACTGCCGAAATTCGCTTTTCAAGACTCCCCGAAACAACGGTAGCTATGAAGCGGTTGTTTCTATAATGAACGCTCGTAGTTGTGTTGCTGACTATATAAATACAAAAACATACCTATTTATATTTTCATCCCTACCTCCTTATCGAGGTAACAAGCCAAAACATAAACAAGCGTTTGAACCACCGCGTTTCTGCCCTGCAGCCTGGAGTCTATGCCAGTCTATGCCATTCTGGGCGACGCACAGTGGGGCGAGTGACCCGATTCCGCGGATATCCCACTTTCAGACCCTTAAAAATTTTCTTTTGACACGTAATCTGGGTCTTTCATGTTTTTTGGTGTGATGAATCCGAATCTGAAGTCAGTTTGTCGCTAGAGAATCACGTTTTGGATATACAGCCCCGTAAAACTTATTTCCCGAACCGTGTTCGGACAACTCAACTCAACTCAACTCAACATTTTATTTGTCCAAAAACACAATGATTTATAGACAATAGTCAGATGTACTGATATATTTTTTTTTTACTCGGAAAATATTTGACCTCCTGGGATCCTTCAAAAATCCCATTTGTAGCCCCATGAAAGCCCTATAGATCCCCACAGTGAAATCGGATCGTTCAGGGATCCTCAAAAATGGATTCTACGTCCGAAAATCCTTCGAAAACGACACCTAACTCGATCCCGTAGCTAAAAGCCTTCAAAAAACCCCTCCTGTAACCCCATTATAGCCCCATAGCCCCCCACGGGTTTGGGCGATCGGGCTGGAAACCTTGCGGGCACAACTAGATGGTAAACTGAGTATTTTGTCAAAATTTCTGATTAAAAAAAACTCCTTCGGACGGACCAGTTGTGACGGTGTCTCGAATCTGTCTTAAAGTGCCCGGAGAGAGTGATTTTCCCTAGAAAAAAAAAAATGTAACAACGAAATGGAAAAACGAAAACAACTGAACAAAACGCTTGCATACAAGTCTGCAACGCATTAGGACATTTCATGTAATGTAATCATTGAGCATATTTCGTTACGTAACGTAACGTGACATAACGAAAATTTGGTTGTGTGCCATAGCAAAGACATGAAATGTCAAAAAAAATGTAACAACGAAATGGCGTGAATCGAATCAAACACCTGGAAATTCTCCGCTTCACGGAAAAACATTGAATCATGGATATGTTTGTCGTCACAAATTTTGGTTGTCGAGTAGAAACAGTTTCTGGTAGCCAACGGCCAAACTTCCTTACAGACCAATCATGTGATTATAGTTTTCGCGATTATGTTGCGTAACAAATTTTGGTGTCGTTTGGTGTCGCAAATTTTAGAATGACCCCCAGCCCAAAAACATATCCATGTTAAAAATTTTACACAAGGGTTTATTATTCTTTGATATACGTTACTTGTGCAGAAATTTAATTCTGTCAATGAAAAAATTTTAAAAAAATTTTTTTTGGATTTTTATTTCGAAAAAAAATTTTTTAGCGTAGAATACGCTTTAGCCATGGACTAACTAGCCGAAAAGTGTCACGCGGGAGTGGAACGAAAAAGGGTATGGTATCCAGGAACGAAAACGGTGACGCGAGACCAATAAACATAAGAATATTTACATCCATGTGTAGTAGTTGCGACAATCCCGTTTGAAGTGCTTTATTTGAGGTAGGTACCTTTTATTTGAATAAATTTTATTTGAAGTTTAATAAATATTAAATTAAATAAATTAAATTCATAAATTTCATAAACCGTTATTGTCCATTACCTCTAACGATTGTGCATCACAAAAATAAAAAAATAAACCGTTTTTACATTCTTAACATACCTTTATTTTTATTCCTTATTCTCGGAGAAATACACTTGCTTAAATCCTTTCGTAGATTCAGTTACTTTGAAAAACAAGTTTTCCTTCAAATTTGAGCCATTCATCCAAGTTTCGTCCATTTTTGCATATCGGACTGGCAAGAAACAGCTAAAATCATCGCTGATCACCATTAGTCGTTTGCCATATTTGGTAGTAACTCTCTTGAGTGTATCCATTCTATACCATTTATTCTGCTCTACTTCATCTACCTTCAGCAGAGGTGTTTCTGGACAATCTGCCAGAGCATTAATTGCATCCAAAGAATTCATTATTTTCTCTCACACAGCAACCTTTTCATATATAATGTGAAATGTTGCGCTCATCAACGTTAATTCACGTTCCACGAGCGCCAATGAACGATCCTTAAACGTTAGTGAACGTTTCTCTAACGATAATCAACAATACTAAAACATTAATGAACGATCCTTAAACGACAATGAACGTTCGATGATCATCGTTGAACGTTCAGCGTTCAATCGAGGCTAAAGCGTATTCTACGTTCCTATACTTGTGGCAGTAGTCTCTAAATAAAAGTAAAAGGGGGTCCAGGGGGCTTGCCCCCTTGCGAGGCGCGGAGCGCCGAGTTTTTTGGATTTTCTTGTTCAAAAATGTGTTTTTTCAAAAATTCTGTATTTTTTACTCGAAAAATATATAACATCCTGGGATCCTTCAAAAGTCCCATTTTTAGCCCCATGAAAGCCCTATAGATCGCCACAATGAAATCGGATCGTTCCGGGACCCCAAAAAATGGATTCTACGTCCAAAAATACTTCGAAAACGACACCTAACTCGATCCCATAGCTAAAAGCCTTCAAAAAAACCCTCCCGTAGCCCCATTATAGCCCCATAGCGCCCCACGGGTTTGGGAGATCGGACTGAAAACCTTGCGGGCACAACTAGATGGTAAACCAAGTATTTTGTCAAAATTTCAGATTTTTTAAAAAATTCCTACTGCCCAAAACGGCCTGGACGGCGGACGGCGTACGGAGGACGGACATTTCGGATTTAGAATTTAGACCTCTTGAAACGGATATTGTCAAATTTTGAGCCCGATCGGAGTCGTCGACCCGCGTCGCGAAAACATAGGTGTATTATTCCAAGAATAATAAACCAAAAACGTGTTAAGTATGTTGGAAATCTGTTTCGAGCTGTCCGAACTGGTGCATCATTTCTCAATAATATCCAAATTTTGTATACGTATCATATTACTTATATTTATCTATTGTGCAGTTTGTATCGCTCATTTAGGGGAAGGGTGGGTAAGACGGGATACCATAACTTCTATGGGCGATAGTGACTACAATTTCATTCAAATCTAGCTAAAAAAACGCTGCAAATTTTACACAAGGGTTTATTATTCTGTGATATAGGTTACTTGTACAGACATTTAATTCTGTCAATAAAAAAAATTAAAAAAATTTTTTTTTGGATTTTTATATTTCAAAAAAAATTTTTTGGGGGATTTTTTTTTTTCAAAAATGTGTTTTTTCAAAAATTCTTTAATTTTTACTCGAAAAATATTTAACTTCTTGGGATCCTTAAAAAATCCCATTTTTAGCCCCATGAAAGCCCTATAGAACGCCACAGTGAAATCGGATCGTTCCGGGACCCCCAAAAATGGATTCTACGTCCAAAAATACTTCGAAAACGACACCTAACTCGATCCCATAGCTAAAAGCCTTCAAAACACCCCTCCTGTAGCCCCATTTTAGCCCCATAGCGCCCCACGGGTTTGGGCGATCGGACTGAAAACCTTGCGGGCACAACTAGATGGTAAACCAAGTATTTTGCCAAAATTTCAGATTTTTTAAAAAATTCCTACTGCCCAAAACGGCCCGGACGGCGGACGGCGGACGGCGTACGGCGGACGGCGGACGGCGGACGGCGTACGGCGGACGGCGGACGGCGGACGGCGGACGGCGGACGGCGGACGGACATTTCGGATTTTGAATGTAGACCTCTTGAAACGGATAATGTCAAATTTTGAGGCCGATCGGAGTCGTCGACCCGCGTCGCGAAAACATAGGTGTATTATTCCAAGAATAATAAACCAAAACGCTGCAAATTTTACACAAGGGTTTATTATTCTTTGATATAGGTTAGTTGCGCAAAAATTATTTCTGAGTCAAAAGAAAAAATGTTGGAAAAAAATTTTTTGGATTTTTTTTTTTTTTTCAAAAAAATTGTTTTCAAAAAATTCTTTATTCTTTACTCGAAAAATATTTAACCTCCAGGGATCCTTCAAAAATCCCATATTTAGCCCCATGAAAGCCCTATAGATCGCCACAGTGAAATCGGATCGCTGCGGGACCCCAAAAAATGGATTCTACGTCCAATAATACTTCGAAAACGACACCTGACTCGATTCCATAGCCGAAAGCCTTCAAAAACCCCCTTCTGTACCCCCATTTTAGCCCCATAGCGCCCCACGGGTTTGGGCGATCGGGCTGAAAACCTTGCGGGCACAACTAGATGGTAAAGCGAGTATTTTGTCAAAACTTCAGATTTAAAAAAAATTCTACTGCCCAAAACGGCCCGGACGGCGGACGGACATTTCGGATTTAGAATGTAGACCTCTTGAAACGGATAATGTCAAATTTTGAGGCCGATCGGAGTCGTCCACCTCCGTCGCGAAAACATAGGTGTATTATTCCAAGAATAATAAACCAAAATATTCTATTCTATTCTATATTCTATTCCTAACCACCTCACGCCCCTCGTACTTCTCTTCCCCCACCTCTGGAACTTCCTACTGTTCTAGTTAGTCATGAGAGTTTGATCTCTTTCAGGTGAGGATAGAAGGACCCATTGAAGAATTGCCTTACGATAATTGGAAGGACCTGTACGACTCTGAGCCGCTTTTCTGCAAAATCCGAGCGGTCGTGTGCCACCAGGGGACTTCCATCGAGTGGGACGAGCTCAAGAAGCACCACGATCAGATCCTCAACGAATATAAGGAAGGAGCCAACGCCCTTGCCAAACCCGACCACGTGTAAGTGTTTTACTGATACTGTTTACACAAATTTGGTCATTTTGCGCTCACAATTTATACTTGGAATAATTTTTTCACCGAGCGCCGAAATCTGTTGACGGTTGCTGCCACCCTACGAGCAAAATTTCGTCTTCAGACGTGTTCCTCACTTTGACGAAAGCTTTCAATTGTTTCAGGGTCGCCTACAAGATCTTCCCGTCGATGATCGAGTTTTACGAGTCTCTTGGGCCCAGGATCGCAGACAGAGTCATGTACCTCAAAGAAAAGAACAGCTGGAAGAACGAGAGAATTGCCGCCTAAGTGAATGCCGAACATTTTGACATTCTCATCTGGGGCTCATTATCACATATTTTTATTAATTTGTCACTTTTTTAATAATAAACGAAGCTTTTCGTAGTTTTGTGGTTTTGACTGGACTGTCTGAATATCTCACAGCTCAATGTTCGAAATGAAAGCCTGACCTAGTTGGTAAACATTATTACTGCCTGCATAATAGGGATCGTGACGGGACTGAAAAGAGAGCGTTCTGGTGGCGAAATTGATATCACTGACCGAGCTGATGAATAACAGGTTCGTTCCAGGTTTGACGGACTGTTAACAGAAATCGACGGAGACATGCGCAGTTGAGAAAACTGCTGTTCCAGGTCGCCGTCGCCGGCTGTTCCAGGTCGATTTGTAGGTTGACAGCAGTTCAACTGCAGTCGGACGGAAACCGACAGCTCGAATGAGTTCGGTTGGGAGCTGTCGACTTGGATAACCCAGTTGAAACCTCTCTCATAACCTCCTTTATTTTGGTGCTTGACGCATCAAGTTGTACTCGCGTCCTCCCAAAGTCCTCGTATATACCCTCAAACACTTTAAATGACTCATTCCCGCCCTTATGATACTCCTCTCTCGAAAAAGGTTGATTATTCTGAATACAATTATACAATTTTGTTGACAGTTCGCGTTCCAGGTTAGAAGGTGGACTGTTCGACAGAACTCGACAGACGAAGGCATTGGGACTGCTGTCGACAGCTGTCTGTTTTGTCAACAGACGCCGTCAGACCTGGAACAAACCTTATTGTTTACGTTGAGCCTTGTATCGCATGTAGGAGAAGGGAGAAAAATAAAGGCGTAGAACAGAAGCTACTGACTTTTATTCCAAATCAAACTTTTTTTTGGACTTTTGTCCAGCTAGAGTGGCGAAAAAAAAAAAACCGCAGACGCGTCAGGGAAATTCCAGGGAAGACAGGGTTTGTTGTTGGAGCTGAATGGAAAGATGACTGTCGGAGAGTGAAATGGCTCTCCGTTCGGGAGTCAATAATTATTATATTATGAAATGAGGGTTAATTGACTGATCTCTCTCCCAGGCAATCAGGAGGTATGGAAATTAGTTCCAAAGGGTTGTGACCCTAAGCGTATTTATTATACAGTGAAATAAATATATCGTTCGTGAACATCCTAACACCCGATACCGAACGCGAAATGTCTTCTCACGAGACGTGGGAGCTAGCCCAAGCTACTCATGAGGGTCGCTGCAGTGTAAATCGCCAGGGACTTCATCTTAACGACGTAGGGGTCCCGGGGGTCCTGTCCGGAGTTGCTGAGAAGAGAGTCCCGGAGGTCCAGGTGACGATCTGGAAGGTCCAGGAGATAGTCGACTCCCGGGCCTACGACGGGCAGACGGGCATACGCTCGCTCTGACTGTCTGGAATGCACTCACCCTGATGCAGCATCCCCTCAGTCCCTTTATCCGAATCCCTCGTTCACGTGAACGTGCCAAACCAGCCTTGATTCGCCCTCTACTTGGAGGCCGGTCAACACAACAGATTCTGCTGTGTCGAGACGTCACGTCCGCCGGTTTCGTTAACCGGACCGCTGTCCAGGATCGATCTCGACAATGGACAACTCTATCTTGTGGTAATTGAGGTCGATAATCGACTGTCTTGGGCCAGGCACACAGAGGTACTTTCATCTAAGCTTTCCTCCAGCATATTTATGCTGAGAAGATTGGTTGGCGCGGTTTCTCCTGAGGTTCTACGCACAGTGTACTGCGCTTGCTTCCATGGAAGCAGACTAGAGCAGCGTACAGGATCCCTCTATGGGGGAACTCATCTCATCTCTCGCCCAAAATATTCGTTCTCCAAAAAAGTGAAACAATGTAATTAATTTGTGGATGGACCTTAATACAGTAAACCCTCACTAACAGCGGTTTTTGCCTAAATGCCCTTAAACCTTGAAATCGATGGATGCTGCTCCTTTGACGTGGAAAACCCACAATATCGCACATTGCTTTTACAACATCAAGGAATCCATCGATAAAATTATGGCCTGGAGTGGTCGGGGTGATGGATCCAGAAAAAAATTTGACTGGTTCGGAAACAGCAACGTTGGGTGAAATTTTAGAGATCGCTCATAAACTGGAGGGTGAGGGATTTTCTGAAATATGGTTCAGGTGGTTGAGTGGGACTCCCTTATGGAAAGCTTTCATGGATATCGCTCCTCCGGAGTAATAGTGGTATAAGTAAGTCTAAAAACAGCTGTTTTGAGTTATATATACCATTGGGTAGCTCGCGACGAGCTTAACATGGGGGTATTATTGGTTTAAGCATAGTTCAAAAATTACTCGGGAGAGAGCAGATGAACCGGTATGTTTTCCATGCAGATTACCGACATTTCGTTTGAAGAAGGTTGGTTCATCTCTAATGAGCCGCTATCCGTCAGAAAAATCAGGTATTAACCTTATTTTTTTCACTTCAGTACTGGTATATTTCAAGAAGTACCGCTGTTCAACCAAGAAAATATCCTTTTTTGTGTGCTTGCAGTGGCAAAACCGGATCATTTCAAAAATGTACCACTACTATTCCAATATTAACGTGTGTCATCCCGTGTGTTCATCAGTACAGTAGTGGATCATGTCAAGATGTACCATCCATTTGGGCCCAATTTCTTGGGATAAGAGTGGTACATAATTGAAATTTAATTGATTTTAATACATGCGCGTCGTGAATGAGAAGGGGGAGAAGAAGCTTTGGGAAAACCTGAAAGGTAGATAATAATATGAAAGCCTGAGAAGCATCGGATATCGGAAACAAAGCCCTCGTGTCTGCAACACGCTAACAAATATGTGAAAAATCTTAAATTGCGATTTCCCAAAAGTAAGGTTTTTGGACTTATACCACTATTCCTCCGGAGGAGCGATATATCCATGAAAGCCTATAAGCTATCCACAGTGAAATTGGATCGTTCCGGGACCCCAAAAAATGGATTCTACGCTCAAAAATACTTCGAAAACGCCACCAAACTCGACCCCATAGCCGAAAACCTACAAAAAAACCCTCCTGTAGCTCCAAATTAGCCCCATAGCGCCCCACGGGTTTGGGCGATCGGGCTGAAAACTTTGCGGGCACAACTAGATGGTTAACCAAGTATTTGGTGTAGGTGAACCTATACAAAATATATTTTGTCAAAATTTCAGATTTTAAAAAAATTCCTACTGTCCAAAACCGCCCGGACGGCGTACGGACATTTCGGTTTTGGAATCTGGACCTCTTGAAACGGATAATGTCAAATTTTGAGGCCGATCGGAGTCGTTGACCTCCGTCGCGATTACAAAGGTGTAGACCTACACCTGTGTATATACACATGTGTATTATTCCACGAATAGGTAATAAACCATAATCTGTACTTCGGAAGGACATAAAAAATAGATTTTGCGTCCAAAATTACTCGGAAAACTACACCTTATTTGAAACCTTCAAAAATCCCTTTTGTAGCCTCCTGAAAGCCCAATAGATCCCCACAGTGAAATCGGATCGTTCCGTCACCCCAAAAAATGGATTCTACGTCCAGAAATACTTCGAAATCGACACCTAACTCGACCTCATAGCAGAAAACCTTCAAAAAACCCTTCCCGTAGCCTCATTTTAGCCCCATAGCGCCCCACGGGTTTGGGCGATCGGGCTGAAAACCTTGCAGGCACAACTAGATGGCAAACCGAGTCTTTTGTCAATATTTCAGATTTTTCAAAAACCTGTTTAATAGGTAGGTGTCGTATTCCGAGTAATTTTGGACGTTTTTTTTTTTTATGCCCCCACTTCTGTCCAACCTAATAAGTAAGTAGGTAACTATTTTTAATTTTTTCAAAAATATTTCCTTTGGTACAGAATTAATTTTTAATTTTTTCAAAAATGTTTCCTTTGGTACAGATTTATTTTTCATAATTAACCTATAGGTACCTATCAAAGAATAGTAACACTTATTCACTTTATACATTTTATTCATGGAATTTTCGCATCATGAGATGTTTAAGGGCAATGTTGAGTCCCAGAGGGGTCAAACATTTAGTATAGGTACCTAACTAAGAATAATAATCATTGTTATTATTTTTATTCATTGTTACCTACTAAGTTGTAGCCCTCTCGCGGAACCACAGAATCTCTACAAGGCCTGTAAGGTCTGCGCGTTCGGCCCGCAGACCTAGCTGTGTAGACCTTACACGAACACCAGCGGAGTTCGTGCAACATGCCACATCGAACGACCGCGAAGGGTGTGGCCCCGTCCTCGTCATCACTCAGTCTTCTCCCAGCAGCTCTACGGGGAGGTCATGTTGGGGTATTTTTTAAATTTAAATGTAATTTCAGCCCAATTCATTTGAAATTATCTCCACTTATCGCACAATGTGATATTATCATCCGGGAGAGTAACGAATAGAAAGAAAGTTGTCGCGTTGCCATGTTTTAGACGAAAACGTATTTGGTATGAACTGATTACAATAATAATTATTGTAAGATGAATTATTCATCTTTTACGAATAATTATTGTTTCTCACTCGCGGTATTTTCTATTCATGAAGCCCACAAACCCTCCTGATTGGTTTATTTAGTTCAGCATCAAGTTGATCTCATTGAGGGATTCTCTGTCTCTCTTGTTGAGCTTTTTTTCTACCGTTAATGAATGTTTTATTATTCTCGTGAGTTTTTTTTGGAATCGGCCTCAAAATTTGTCATTTCACGTTTCAAGATGGGTACCTAAGTTCCAAAACTGTAATGTTCCCTCCCGCCGTCCGAGCCCTTTTAGGCGGTACCTAGGATTTCTTTTTTAGAGTCAACATATCTGAAATTCTGACAAAATTTGTACACATTTAATGTTGTGCCTGCAAGGGACAGTCAGTTCGCGATGTGGCAAACTTGAAATTCGTATGTGGAGGTTAGGGAGAGAAATCGCCTGTTGTTGCAGTTTTAAAGGGGGGGGGGGGGCTATGTCCGGGGAAGTAAACATTTTTAAAATCAGGGGACTGAAAATTACGCTTTAAAGTATTGCAGCACAAAAAATTAATAGAATATTGATTCATTTCATTTGGTCAAAGCATCTTAAATAAAAATCTAATTATTTATTGTGATCATTTCAGAGTAATAAAATATTTTCCTCGTTTCGTTGGGGGGGGGGGGGGGCTACAATTATAGGGTCATGATGGGTTTCGAGCAACTTAACTCAACTACAGCCCAGAGTAGGCCTACCTACCTAACTTGAAGTAGTTGAACCTATACCTACTCAGGTTTATACTTAAAAATAAAAAAATAAAATAATAATAAAAAACCTCAGTATAGGTTCAACTACTTCAAATTCCTCTGGGCTGTAGATGAGCTTAGTTGCTCGAAACTGGTTTCCACACTTCAATTTAGTACCCACAACAGCAGAGGAGTAATTTCCCTCCTTAACCTCCTCATTAGACCTCTTCGGTAAAAAACTTCACTCAAAATTCGTATCCACTTCATTCGTATTCAATACTCCTTAAAACAAAAGTAAAGAATCATTCAGTTCACAAAATCATTCACTAAATTCCATCGAGAAAATAACTAATTCACAATGTCCTGGCAAATTGAATAAAAAATAATAATGGTATTGAGTGTAAAGGGTTTTGGGGCCTGCCAGTGACTACATAACTCTGGTTGAGCCCGTCGCTGGCTGTTTTGGCGGTGGCGAGCGCTTTCGATGTGATAACGTCATCAATAGTCAGACGATGAGGTTTTCACATTGAAAGCGCTCACCACCACCAAAACAGTGGTGACAGAATCAATTACAGTTACTTAAAAAAAATCAAAATTTATTTCTAACATTCAGGTAAAGTGGAGTGTGAATCATGGATTGGGCTGAAATTAGTTGATCTTGGGAGCGTAAATAGGAGCAACCGCGTTGGGCCTCATCGGAGTGTTAAAGTGCAGTGTTGTGTAAAGTGTTTTAAGTGCGCGTAGGCTAGTTGGGTGGTGTCAACAGGATGTGTGAGGCGGTTTGTAGGTAAACGTGGTACGCAGCAAGGATAAGCCAGCTCGTAGGATCCAGCCTGCCATTCATTATTTGATAGCTTGCGAAGCTGTGCCTCCTTGCCTGCCTGCCGCGTGGATTATAGATTGTAAGTTAGTTATAGTCTTTCCCATTAGGTCTCGGGTAGGTAGGTAGTCTTAGGGTGGATGAAGTGGCGGAAGTGGTTAACAAGGCTGGAGATCGCTTCTGCCATGGTGATTCGCCGTGCATGTGAGTGGTGGTCACTGTGAGAGTAAGGTTGCAATGGTTGGTCAGCTCCAATTATCAACAGCTGGTAAACTTGGTAAACGGATCTGAACTTCCGATGCTAGTGGCAGGCGTGGTGGACTGGCACAGTGATGGAGTTTCAGTTTGGTTCGATCTGGATGGTGGGGCTGATTGTGTAGGTAGGCTCTGGTGGGAGGGGGGACTAGGTACGCCAACCAGTGAGAAACAAAACTCGAAACGTTTCTACTGTGTTAGTTACCAGAAGCATTGAACTCGACAGTCAGGCGTAAATATTATCATTGGCACGTAACGATTGAAGAGCGTCAATGCCAGTCTGTGTGCGTGGGCTATCACAGTGACGGTAGTGTAAGAACACACTTCCTGTTTTGACACCACCGAGAAGAAAAGAAGACTTCTAGACTCAGTCAAGACCTCGAGACGTGCTCCTTGGCCATCACTGCGTTTGTCGACTTCACAACTTGTGTTGCCATCGCTGCTGCTGCTGCCACATCCATCCAACACGCGAGTGTCCGTTAATGCTCCCAAGTCTCGCGGCGTTTGGGTGGGGGGTGGGGTGTGGGGGTCTTCTCCGAGTTTCTCCTAAGTTCCTGAACGCTTCATGGACAAGGTTTGGGTGGTAAGTAAACTCTGCGTACATTTTGTTGAAACGTACTGTACAGTTTCACATCATTTTTTTTTAAAACGATTTTTTTTTTTTTTCAGGCATGCTCATCAACATTTATTGAGCCAGGTACAATTCAAAAGCATGTCAAACCATTCAGGATGGCATTCAAGTTCCTTTTCAACATTCTTGTGACTTGATGGTCACTACTCACTTTATTTTCCACTCTTTGAAGTTTTCAAAAAACGCTAATGAAATTCGTCAAATGGTCAATCTGAACTTAAATCAATGCTTAAATACTACCCAACCTGAATGCCATTTTGTGGAGCCACTGTTGGAAATTAGTCTCTTTCCTCCCTTTGGCATGTTGAACTTCATGAACTTCAAGAACTTCAGCTGAAGGACGACGAGAGGAAGCTTCTTTTATCCACAGTCACATTTCACGTGGTATTTGTTCGTTTCAAGAATCAAGAACACGAAGAGTAGGTACATATTTAGGTGGCTAGGTTATATATACAACACACACACCCACCAGCGCACACACACACAAACTACTTAGTAGACAATTCCAATAATTGCATTCCACAAAACAATAAGTAACCCACGTAGGCATAAACGTTGTTCATTACAATTAGAATATTCTTCAGAACTCCCACAACTCCCTACTTCTTTTTGCATAAACCAGTAAAAAAACGCACATGTACTCAAAAAAGCTGGTAAAAAATTACAATAAGTTTACAATACATTAGTGTCCTCAGCTTACAAAGCATAAATTGACTCCTCCCCCCCCCCCCCCCCCCCAAATTTACTCAACTGTATCCCCCCAAATTCCTCAAGAGAGAACAACTCAGCTCTAATGTTGTGTTTTGAAGTGGTAGGCTTCGAACATTCTCCTATCAATCTCTATTCTGTAGTAAATTGCATGCCAGTGGCTCCAAGGTTTTTTTTTTTTTTTTTTTTTTTCTAAAGCAATTAGGGTATTAGGTAGGCAACTGTTGTCTTTGTGAAACAAATTGCTGTAGATTGTCATGTTTCTCACGCTGAGTTCCGGAGCCATGTGTTGGCTTCTCCAATCGGCACAATATTTGATGTTGCGGGCATAATGTTGTTGTCTCTGACTTCTACATTGTGCAAACTGAATATCTCTTACTGTGTCGTCCATCCGTGAAGTTTGGTGGACCGGGCTCAGCTCGGGGAATATGATGACCAGGCCGGGTTGTTGTTTCCACTGTTTTTGCCATTTCTTCTTGTATTTGGTGAAACAAATTGCTATAGATTGTCATGTTTCTCACGCTGGGTTCCGGAGCCAGGTGTTGGCTTCTCCAACCGGCACAATATTTGATGTTGCGGGCATAATGTTGTTGTCTCTGACTTCTACATTGTGCAAACTGAATATCTCTTACTGTGTCGTCCATCCGTGAAGTTTGGTGGACCGTGCTCAGCTCGGGGATATGACGACCTGGCCTGGATGTTGTTTTCACGGTTTTTGCCTTTTCTTCTTGTATTTGGTGAGACAAATTGCTGTAGATTGTCATGTTTCTCACGCTGGGTTCCGGAGCCAGGTGTTGGCTTCTCCAATCGGCACAATATTTGATGTTGCGGGCATAATGTTGTTGTCTCTGACTTCTACATTGTGCAAACTGAATATCTCTTACTGTGTCGTCCATCCGTGAAGTTTGGTGGTCCGTGCTCAGCTCGGGGATATGACGACTAGGCCTGGTTGTTGTTTCCACTGTTTTTGTCTTTTCTTCTTGTATTTGGTAGTTGGTGAAACAAATTGCTGTAGATTGTCATGTTTCTCACGCTGGGTTCTGGAGCCAGGTGTTGGCTTCTCCAACCGGCACAATATTTGATGTTGTGGGCATAATGTTGTTGTCTCTGACTTCTACATTGTGCAAACTGAATATCTCTTACTGTGTCGTCCATCCGTGAAGTTTGGTGGACCGTGCTCAGCTCGGGGAATATGCCGACTAGGGATGGTGGTTGTTTCATCTTTAGGTACTTCTTCTTTATTTAGCTGAACAGTGATTTCGTAACCAGCCTCTGATGTCAGACCACGTGAGAGCATCAGCGTCATTTACTGAAGTAAGTAAGCAGGTACCTACTCCGAATGATGGGCAAGACTACCAACATAATAATATTATATAACATATTATGTTGGTATTATCTGCTCATCGTCTACGAATCAATCCAGTTTTTCTGCACTGAAGCAAAGTGATTCTGCAGACACCCCAGACAAGGTGATGCTGCAATGCGTTCAGCGTCATAGCTTTCTTCATGCTCCTTGGGTGGATATTGTTTGACTCCACAAACAGTACTCAACATCTGCAGCTGCCATCATTGACTGAATTTACAGAGAAGACATTGTTGGTGAGTTTGATTGACTAAAGTGAAATAGATATGGAGTGGATTTCCTTGCTAAACGGTCATTTTGTATTTCAGCCTCGATGGCAGAATTCTTGGGAGCATCAGCGTCATTACTGAAGTACTCTGAATAGAAGACCACCAACATATCTTCTCATCATCTACGAGCCAATCCACTTTTTCTGCACCGAAGCGACACACCAGACAAGAGTTGCTGCAGCAATGGTGTCGCCAAATTCTGCATGAAATCACCAGGAAGGCAAATAATTTGGCAAATAGCTTTTAGTGAGTTTATTTATAGAACGCTTCTCAAGATCCCAAAGGGTCTTCAGTCTGACGCTACTGCCAATCTGCTCCTCAACATCTGCAGCTGCCATCATTGACTGAATTTACAGAGAAGACATTGTTGGTGAGTTTGATTGACTACAGTGAAATAAATATGAAGTGGATTTCCTTGCTAAACGTTCATTTTATATTTCAGCCTCGATGGTAGGCTTCTTGGGAGCATCAGCGTCATAACTGAAGTACTCTGAATGATAAGACCACCAACATATCTTCTCATCATCTATGAGCCAATCCACTTTTTCTGCTGCGAAGGGACACACTAGACAAGAGTTGCTGCTGCAATGATGTCGCCAAATTCTGCATGAAATCACCAGGAAGGCAAATAATTTGGCAAATAGGTTTTAGTGAGTTTATTTAAAGAACGCTTCTCAAGATCCCAAAGGGTCTTCAGTCTGACGCTACTGCCAATCTGCTCCTCAACATCTGCAGCTGCCATCATTGACTGAATTTACAGAGAAGACATTGTTGGTGAGTTTGATTGACTACAGTGAAATAAATATGAAGTGGATTTCCTTGCTAAACGTTCATTTTATATTTCAGCCTCGATGGCAGGCTTCTTGGGAGCATCAGCGTCATAACTGAAGTACTCTGAATGATAAGACCACCAACATATCTTCTCATCATCTTCGAGCCAATCCACTTTTTCTGCTGCGAAGGGACACACTAGACAAGAGTTGCTGCTGCAATGATGTCGCCAAATTCTGCATGAAATCACCAGGAAGGCAAATAATTTGGCAAATAGGTTTTAGTGAGTTTATTTAAAGAACGCTTCCCAAGATCCCAAAGGGTCTTCAGTCTGACGCTACTGCCAATGGTGGGGGAAGAATGGCGTGAAGAGGAGCAGCAAACTATGAAAGGTAAGAAGGAACGTTGAGGGAGAGTAGTTAAGTACTGTTTTGTCTTTATCGAAAAAAGTTGTGTTTGTGAGCCCTCTATTAAATAGAGGGCTCACAAACACAAAAAAGACTTCAAATTTTGAAGCCTTATCTTTAGATTTTTAGAGTCCTTTGACAAAATGAAGACATGCAAGTTCTGATTATCTACTCTTGGCTCTCGTGCTTTAAGGGTTCCATAGGTCGCCCTAGAGGTTTTTGATGTTGGTAATGTCCATTCTCTCAAGTTTCTGGATTCCATCATTGACAAGTCAGGAGTGTGCAAATTGGATATTGAAACCCGGATTTCATTAGCCAAAGGAACAATTCAAGCTCTCAGCCCTCAACTGTCAGTGGTGGGGCAGAGAAATCCATTGCCGAACTAAACAGCTCATCCTCAGTGTTTTTGTTGAAAGTATACTGCCAATGGAGGGGGATGAATGGTGTGAAGAGGAGCGGCAAATTATGAAAAAGATAAGAAGATGTTGAGGGAGAGTAGTTTGTGTTTTGTCCCCAAGGAGAATCAGCTGTAGCTCGTTGGACAAGAGGACGCTCCAATGGTACAGGCATGTCTGTCATAGGTATGGCCGCAGAAAGGTTCTCCAGAAGGCGAACTGAAGAAGGGTGCCCACTCGATGCGTCGCCTCAACCTCACCAAGGATGATTGTCTGGACCAAAGGGTTTGGTGTCGGGCGATATTGAGCAGCCCCTGGTAAGAGGAGAAACCCCAAAAGTAAGTAGTTCCGTTGGCCATTGCCTGTTGCCTGTGTAAAGTTATCACCGCTAGTTTCCATAGTTGGCACGTCTTCCTTCCCTGTCACCGCTTGTTGCCATAGAATGTTTACGGACTGTTTGCTGCATGAAAGTTAATATTGCCTTTGTTCTTCATGGAGCGTGCCCGTTTCCTGCTTGGAGCATTTATACTACCTACCTGTTTGCTGCATTGAGTGTTTATACTGCCTGTTTCCTGTACAGAGCATTTATTCTGCCTGTTTGCTGAATTGTGTGTTTATGCTGCCTGTTTGCTGCACAGAGCATTTATACTGCCTGTTTCCTGCACAGAGCATTTATTCTGCCTGTTTGCTGCATTGAGCATTTATTCTGCCTGTTTGCTGAATTGAGTGTTTATGCTGCCTGTTTGCTGCACAGAGCATTTATACTGCCTGTTTCCTGCACAGAGCATTTATACTGCCTGTTTCCTGCACAGAGCATTTATTCTGCCTGTTTCCTGCACAGAGCATTTATTCTGCCTGTTTGCTGCATTGAGCATTTATAATGCCTGTTTGCTGCATTGAGCATTTATACTGCCTGTTTGCTGCATTGAGCGTTTATACTGCCTGTTTGCTGCCTGGAGCATTTATACTGCTTGTTTCCTGCCTGGAACGTTTACCGCCTGTTCCACACGATTGATGCTTTGTTCCAGTAACCTAACCTAACCCAATTGGTGAGGAAGGTGTGACTATTTGGGGAAAGCCCCCCCCTTAGTTGGGGGGGTAGGAGGAGGTCACATGGGGGAAACCCCTTTTTACAACTAATTAATAATAATTAGTTGTAAAAAGGGGGTTCTCTTTATATATAAATGCCAGGGCCGAGAGTTCGATCCTTTTCTCATCATTTTCACATTTTACAGAAATTGGCATCAGCTCGGGTTCAATTCCCCTGTATTGCGTTGGAGTCACCAGTTCTCCAGTGATCGGAGGCTTAAACATGGCAGATCCAGAGGCTTCCCAGTCAACAGAAGAAAAAAAAAACGAGGAAAGGAGCTCGAGGAAGAAGCTGCACCAAAGGATAGAAGAGAAGGCTGGCAGAAGAAAGGAAGATGGTAGGTTGAAGGTAGGATGGCTCTCGTGAAGTGCCTACAGTGGGTATTTGGTTAATGTTTAGGAATAGTTTCCCATAGTTACCCATCCTAACGAAGGCTGAGGTCGAGTAATTTGTTACATTTTCTCCCTCACTGCATTATTACACATACCAAGAACGTCTTGACAAAATTTGAACACACATAAGAGGACACACACGAGTTTGAAGAGATCGAAGAACTGGACGAAGTTGTTCGTAGTCCATCCGTTGGGTTGGTCAAGTGTTCAACTGGTAGAGGCATAGGAGGCTCAATGAGTTTAAGGTCTCTCTTCTTTTGAGGTCGAGTGTTAGGCGCCTCCATGGAACTATTGGTTGGTATTTGTTGGGAATGAAACATATCAGCAGGTATATGTTTGGAAACAGTGGAACCATTTTCTTGTCACTCGCCTGTATTCAACTTTACGTTATTTCGGACTCATGAGTAAACCTCCCCCCCCCCCCCCATTTTCTTTTTTTAAACGTTTGACGAGGTGGCTAATGCCACTGATATTGGGGGACAACGTGAGCAACCTCCTCGCGGTGTCCTCTGGGTAACGCTGATAGCTCACATTTGTGTACGACTTGGGGGGGGGGGGCGTGCTGGCTAAAATCAGCCAACCCCCGGACTCTGGCCTCTGACCTCTTTTACTCGCTTTTCAATAATGATTGGTTTTTCTAAAAATAAAAAAATAGGGTTCGCAGGAAATTCAGTCGTTGGACGCCGAACAACTTGTCACTGTTGATAGTGATGAACAAAACGAATGATTTAGATAATCGAATGAGCATCACTCCAATACTGATGCTGCATCAGTATTGGAGATTGGACAAAACGAACCAATTTCTCTTACTTTTCGAACAGAACTACTCTTCTCCATTTGAACGTAGAACATCTACCTAATGAAATTATTGGCATCCGAACAGCTATGAAGTGAGATCTCGGATGCGAGAGCTTCACGAAGACACTGCCATGCTGAGCTTAATCTGCTACTCATGAGCTTTCCCAGTAGGTTCCAATATTACATTTTCGCGACAGAGGTCGACGACTCCGATCGGCCTCAAAATTTGACATTATCTGTTTCACGAGGTCTTGATTCCAAAACCGAAATGTCCGTCCGCCGTCCGGGCCGTTGTGGGCAGTAGGAAGTTTTTTTAAATCTGAAAATTTGACAAAATACCTACTCGGTTTACCATCTAGTTGTGCCCGCAAGGTTTTCATCCCGATCGCCCAAATCACTGTGGGGCTACGGGAGGGGTTTTCGAAAGTGTTCAGCAATGGGGGTCGAGTTCGGTGTCATTTTCGAAGTATTTTTGGACGTAGAATCCGTTTTTGGGGGGTGCCGGAACGATCCGATTTCACTGTGGCGATCTATTGGGCTTCTTGGGGCTACAAATGGGATTTTTGACGGATCCCAGGTCAAATGTTTTTCGAGTAAAAAACAAAACGCTGCAAATTTTACACAAGGGTTTATTATTTTGTGATATAGGTTACTTGTACAGACATTTAATTCTGTCAATAAAAAAAATTTAAAAAATTTTTTTTTGGATTTTTATATTTCAAAAAAAATTTTTTGGGGGGATTTTTTTTTTTCAAAAATGTGTTTTTTCAAAAATTCTTTAATTTTTACTCGAAAAATATTTAACTTCATGGGATCCTTCAAAAATCCCATTTTTACCCCCATGAGAGCCCTATAGATCGCAACAGAGAAATCGGATCGTTCTGGGACCCCAAAAAATGGATTCTACGTCCAAAAATACTTCGAAAACGACACCTCACTCGATCCCATAGCTAAAAGCCTTCAAAAATCCCCTCCTGTAGCCCCATTTTAGCCCCATAGCGCCCCACGGGTTTGGGCGATCAGGCTGAAAATCTTGCGGGCACAACTAGATGGTAAACCAAGTATTTTGTCAAAATTTCAGATTTTTAAAAAAATTCCTACTGCCCAAAACGGCCTGGACGGCGGACGGCGGACGGCGTACGGCGGACGGACATTTCGGTTTTGGAATGTAGACCTCTTGAAACGGATAATGTCAAATTTTGAGGCCGATCGGAGTCGTCGACCTCCGTCGCGAAAACATAGGTGTATTATTCCAAGAATAATAAACCAAAATGGCACTATTTTATTCGTAGGGATGTATTCTAATGAGAAACGTTGGCAATTTGGAGAATTTCAACGCACCCTGATAACCAGATTAAATTTGATGGAAAGATTCAAAATCGCAATTTTTGAGGTAGGGGTGGGTAACATGGGATACCTCTCGAAGATGATATAAATCGTTCCCGATCACCATTTTTACTCAAATATTTTCATTTAATTTCACCTGAGGTATTATTGTTGAGCGAAAATTGCAGACGAACTGCTAATCTCCTTCAAACCCGCTGCATGAGTCGTGAGCTACTTATAACTTTGGCTGGATACATCCTTGCAGACTGTGCAGACTGAAGAAAACTCTCAGTCATTGCTGTGCTTACTACGGTAGGTGATTGGAGTGCACACAGGCATCGCCATAGTCTTCATCCTCGTCAGTCGATGGCAGCAATTCGTCAAGTGATTCCTCTTCAGAAAAATACTATCTCATCTTGCCCCGCAGCTTGGTATCCCGTCTTACCCACCCTTCCCCACACTGATGACGGGGGTTGATGTTGAAGCGCCAGGCTACCTTCATGTTGAGATCACATTGATGCCTTTTATCCCAACCGAGGGGTCCAGGGAGGCGCAGCACCCTCTGGCTAGTTATTATTATGTTAAACGTAGTCGGTCTGTAGTGCAGATGTCAAAAGTTCCACTGAAGTTTGTCGTTTGTCCAATGAAATTCAACAGTTGGCATTTTTAATGGGCGTCACATATGGATTTGTCGTTCTTTGGCCTCGAGGAAGCCGGTCGAAAAGCCTATTATCGAATTGCTCGTTACGTTTGCGGGGGGGTTTCAGGTGAACAACCTGTTAGTTCTCGCGGGGAGTCTGTCAGCCTCAGCTCACGAACAGCACACTTGTCCTTCCTGGGGCGCCCGTAGAGTCTTTTATGATTGCGGCGATGAATTCGGTCGGGTTAGGAAGTGAAAACACACATCAGGAAGTCCCCCGGGACACCTCTCGTGTCCGATTGTCCACACCCATAAGGCTATGAACGCACAATGGGCCCAGTTTTCTGGACCTTTTTCGGGCGGCCTTTTTTTTATACGGGCGGGTTTTGATGAATCCATCGAACCTGCGGCTTTCAATCTCTCAGCCTCTAGTTGTAAAAACTTTCCTTGTGGGGCAGAGCTCCCGCTGATTCGAAGTTATGCAATTCCGCCCTCAGCTTAGTGGGAATTCACCCCTCAACCCTTACAGGTAGGTATCTAAAATAATTAACTGTCATATAGACATCTTCTCGGACATTCTAGTTGAGAGACTGGATGTATATTCTGAGCAAGTCTGGCGCAGCAACGCTGGAGGAGCATCTTTTTCAGTGTGGGTCCGCTCACAACGTGTCGCCCAGTGGGTGGTATTTAAATGAAACCAATAATCTGGGTCTGCTGACCAGGTGTCGTCTTTTCAAAATAAGCTGGGTTCACCAAAAACAAAAACAAAAACCATCCGCAGGGTGAGTTCGGCGATCTGATTGGCCTGGAGAAAGGGTAAGATGGTGTGATCAGCCAATCAGATCGCCTAACGCACTCTACGGATTCACACTGTACGTGCTTTAAAAGTAATAGTAATGTGATGTAATAGTTCGATAGAAACTAGATGAGTGGTTTAATGCGTCTTTAGTACCCATAAAGCCTTTCGTTCCTTTCAGCACAGACTGCCGCTCACTTTTAGCTCGTGGTATGTTAACAACTCGTCTATCGTCAACTATACTTGCCAGACCACAAGGCCTTGGCACAGTGGCCACCGCAACATTTAATTCAATTAGTTGGTCCTACTCCTTAATCCCCGAGCAGGTGTTAGAACTCATACTGCTCGTGAAAGTCGACCTTTCAACTCTTTGCTGGGCCTCGAAGGTCACGAAGAAACCACTTACACATGGCCCAACACCCCAACCTGTCCTCGATTTCCCTCCAGTATTAATTTTCGGGACGTACCTACCGAGACACCACAATAAAGAGGTCGTTTCAATGAGGGCCTATGACGGTGCATAATTTGTCAAAAGAAAAGAGAAACCTCTCATTTGCCTCAAGAAGGCACGTTGAAATGTTGGGGTGTGGGTTTGGGTTATCTTTACGAATTGGTGATATTGCCGTTCGAAGCCAGGTCGGATGTCACGAAAAGTAGCAGTTATATAGAGCAGCAATGTGTTGGGAGTCGTTGGGTAGCTGTTGAGACGCTGACAAAAATAAATATGACGTATTGAGAAGAGATAGGTCGATAAGTATTTTGTCATTTTAGGGGAGAGTGAGGAGTGATGTCAGGTAGCAGCACGTGTTGATGGGCTGGGAGTTTCACGTCCACGATCGCAAGATCGTACTTGCTTCCAGGAGTAGGCAGACGTTTCATTAAATGAATGAAACGAATGAAGGGTCAAGTAGATAAAGGTGATAGGTATGTGACATTTCTTCAAATTTCTAGAAAAAGCGTTCAAAGTTTTTTCTCTGTTACTTTTTTTGTATGGATGTTTTTTCTATGGGTAAAACGATGTCACATTCTTGGTTTCCAACCATTTTTGTTACTAGAGGTTGTATATTAGTTTTCTGAAAGCAACCTAGAGATTTTAGCATTTTTCTGTACATATCACCTAATAAACTTTGAGGTCTTTATAAATTGATTTAGTGAAGGGAATTTGGACATTTAGTTTTGTTCTGTTATTAACAAATTGGACTAAAAATGTAGATAACTGTTGAAGACTGAAATATTGATGTTTTTCACCAATATAATATAATATCATCCCTGGCCAGCGGCGCCGTCTCAGTACCTATTCAGTTGATGAAGGTGATAAGTGCCTCAAACGGGGCACGCTCTCGTGGAAGAAGGTGGTAACATCCTCCATTATCACCTTCTTCCACTAGGTTTCTCGCCAAGTAGTGCGACATATCCCCTTCATCACTTCAGTTTTGAGCGTTTTAGAGGGATTTCGCGAAATCTGATAAGGGGACATGAAACTTATGTACTTATCACCTTCATCCATGGTAAAAAGTAGGTTTTTCACAATTTGTCACATATCACCTTCATCCACTTGCCCCTTCTATAAATTTTATACTCTGCCAGGTGTTGATGGCCAGGTTAGAAGAGACTGCCCATTCGCTGACCCGCAAGGATGGGAAAACATCCTCTAATGGGGAGTTGAATTCGTGGCTGTGCATAGGGGATCGAATAACGTGAAGAGCCTGTGATAGAACCTGCTCCCAAGATTATGGTGTTGAATCGTACTATCTGGTTGTTGTACGCTGTATGACTTGTATACAAGTTGCTATAGCAACGCCTTGCGTTGTCAAAAACTGCTTCAGCACATATGAATGCTGAACTAGGTTCAGAATAAATGGAGGAAGGCGTACCGAAAGTTGAAAAAAAAAAAATTTAGCCAGCAGGGGGTGGGCCCCCTAGTCTACTTTATCAAAGCTGCAGGTAGAGGAGGAGGAGGAGAATGCTCATCTTAATTATTTGGCACTTCTAGATGTCGGAAAAATCTGCGAAATCGGTCTTAAAAAATCCAGTTTGGCAAGTATAGTGCGAGAAAAGTTTGAAACCACGAAAAAGTAGCTCCATGTTGCGTACCTATCTGAGCTCCTAAAGTGGGAAAAACGGGAAATTAAACTATTTCTTAAAAAATTTGAAAAAGATTAAATAAACTAAAACACTTTTTATAAGACTTAGTGTGGGAATCCCTGTAAGACGCGTAGTTTTCAAGTTATACTCAAACCTAGTTTTCTCACTCGCTTCGCTCGCTCGGGGTGGGATGTATACATAATCAGCTTGCAGACTCGTAAACTTGCAACCACAGGAGACCATTTTCATGTCTTCGTATTATTATTCACCTTAGGGCCGGTTTTTGAAACCATAGTTAACTCTGACGGCCGTAAAACCGAAAAAGCGTTTTTTGAACCTTAGTTACCGTTTTACGGGCCGCTATTTTTACGAAACGGTAACCACAGCAGGACCCTGGGGTCAAATTTTTACGGAGCCGTGACCACCGCTTTCATTGGTTGACGAGGAACAACTGACTGACGAGACGGCGCTCCGCGGACTCCACGCCGCGGAGGGTGGGGAGTGGTAGAAAGAGATGGAGATAATTGTTTACTTTTTTCGCTCAAATAACGCCCAAAATAATGACATGTTGAAGGCAGAAGAAGCGGGAAATGTGAACTCCTTCTTCACAAATGAGTTGTCAAAACCCGCAATGACGAAAAAAGTTCACCTAGGGAAAATATTCAAGGCGCCAAAATTTTAGCGGCGTGGTCAGCTGTCGGAACGCTGACTATGGTTCTAAAAACGCCGACAAAATAGCGGCTGTAAAATCGCGTTTGACGGTGGTCACCAAACCACTCGTTTGCGGTGATTTGACTATGGTTTCAAAAACCGGCCCTTATTGTATTTGTTGTTGACCAGGAGACACTTTTAGTTTACTAGTTGCCACGGGTTTCGGTAACACTTTTAGTTTACGGGTTGCCACGGGTTTCGTTAACGCTTTTTTCGGATGTGTGCCAAAGTAAAGACATGAAAATGTCAAAAATACCAAAAATCCGTTTTGGCGAGTAGATGACGAGAAAAATATGAAACCACCAAAAAGTTGCTCCACGAGGCGCATCTAAGCTCCAAAAGTGGAGCAAAAATCAGGGTTTGGAGCAGTTGACTGGAAGTTGAGGTTGCTGTGGGGTGCCTGACGGCTATGCAGCTGACTCCCCCCCCCCCCCCCCCTCCCACCATGAAAATTTCATTTAATGTTCACCACCATCTCCCAAAAGTCGTTTTCCAACTCATTTTTTTCACGCTGAATCCAAATTTGAAATCGCATTTCCAAAACATCGTCATCCCTGTACTTTGTCAAGGCTCTAAAGTTAATGATCACGGGAAAACAAATTGTAGAGAAGTCGTAGCTCTCAAACACTCGAGAAAAACGGCCCGCCAGGGCGGAACGACGGGGTTTGGCAGGCGTAGCCAGCAGGGAGTGGCCCCCTAGTTTGTTCCTGCGCCCGACCAGACAGAGCTTCATTGTAATTATTTTCATTTAGTTAAATTTGCACCTCTAATACGCTACCAGCGAACGCGGTTTACATACGGCAAAACCACAGTGATGTATTAGACTTACGCTCACGGAAAAATCATTGCCGCGTCCCAAATTGGAAAGTGTTTCGTAGGTTTTTTCGAATAGGCTTTTTTTAAATGTGGACCTCTTTCGTCGGCAGCCCAAAGGCGGGCGAACTTCAATAAATATCGGTCTGCATATTTTAGAAAGCGCAGTTTAATGATACACTCGCGCCTCGCCCTTTTCGCGTCACCCCGACTGACTTCGTAAGCCTCGCGCCCTCATTTGCTTCGGTGGATTTTTTTTCTGAAATATTTATAAGTTCTTATATGGTCAGCTCCACATTTAAATGCTGACCTCATCGTACATCAAGAAGTGATACATATAAGTGATGTAGGTTCTACAACACCTTGTCGAGGGTGGAGTGACTTTTGGAGAGCTAATTTAATACTTGAGCGGTTTTGGGGTCCCTTTTCTAGAAAAGTGGCGAAATTGCGGAATACGGCCAGGAGTTGGTAAGTACTTCAGTGAGATACCTTCCTTATAAGCGGAGTGATTGGGCTCAATTGAGCTCTATAATGAGGGTCTAAGAATTTGGCTCAGTCAGCTCCAATCGGAAACCCCAAAGATACTCAGGAAGAACCTCCGGCTTTGAAGCGTTTTTCGACTTCATTACTTCTTAAACGCTGCCGTTTTCCAACGATTTTGCCCCTTTGGTAAAAGTACGTAACGCTAGAACTTCATGAGACTTTCCCCTGATGTAACGGGAGCCCCAATGGTGTCCATGAGGGGAGAAAGGAAGTCTTTCTCTGAGTATGACCCTTTGACTCCTGAACACTCCCTTTGACATGTCTGTGGCTCAGGATTGGCTAATTCTCCATTCATTCGGACCCCCAGAGTTTCGAGTGCCTCAGGATGGTACTATCAACGTCTGACAACCTCGTGATGGATGGACCCAGCGTTCCCGATGTCTTCATGAGCCCGTCCTAAAAAGCTCGTTAAGGTCGGCGATTTCACGAGGGAATTATTGTACGTGTTGGTTCCTAATCCATTCAGCAATTAACCTGGAAATATTCTGCAGGTACTACACCAGAGGCTCTAAACCAACATACTTATAGTCCTGGAGCCAAACCCGATTTTGGGTGCTGATTCCAGGAAAAGGTTTGATATAATTTTATCAAATATCCTCCTTTCTGAGTGAAAAGAGCTTTGTCTGCCAATACAATGCCGCCGGATTCAATTCACATCAACTACGGACGAATGTTGCTCCACGGAGATTGTTGCAGCAAAAGTTAAGAGGGAATAATAAGGATTTTTTGCGCATTTTCGCGATAACTTAATCTGTTTCTACTTCTTTTGATTCTTCTCATATATCTCTGAAACCATGCGTCACTCGGAAAATTTCGTTATATACGTAATTAAAGGCCATTAAATTCTGCATCGATTGAATACCAACACTTTACAATTCAACCGATCCGTACAGCCACAATTGTCCATTAAAAAAAAAGTCCATTTGTGATTTCTGATCGGTGTACGTAGGAGTTAGGGTCGTGCCGCCTTATGTTTCTTGATTCTGAGATAAGAGGTGAACATTCCGACACAAATAGTGAATTGCGGGAAAGAACGAAAGAAAGATAAAAAACTTCGTTTTTTGGTCGTTTTTGTGCCAAAAAAAAAAAAAAAAAAAAAAAAAAAAAATTAAGGAGACATTTTAGACCACTCATATAATATCTTATGATATATTCGTATTCAGCGTTAAATTTCCTAAAGGATAGGCCCGTCTGCGAATTTTGTCCTCCTAGATCCGAAAAATCGGCCACTGTCCGCCGTCCGACCCGTTTTGGGCAGTAAGTACGCTTTTTTATTACTACTTAAATTTTATAAAATACTCTGTTTACCATCGAGTTATGCCCTCAAGGATTTCAGCCCGATCGCCCTATTCCGTGGAGCTAAAAAGGGGTTATGGGAGGGGTAGTTGAAGGGGCTATGGGTGCGATTTAGGTGTCGTTTTCGAAGTATTTATGGGGGTCCTAGAACGATCCGATTTCACCGTGGGAATCTATGGGGCTTTCATGTGGTTGTGTAGAATATTACCTATCAATAAATTCTTTCATTTAAGCGTACTGTGATATATTTTTCCTTCTACCAATTTTCATTGTTTCTATCCAAAGATAGTAAATTTTTTAAAGTCAATTTACCCATCATTTTTCCTTTGTGCATTCGAAATTTGGAAGAGATTAAAGAATTTTTTACCCGCACCCGCTCGCATAATTTGATACTACTCGTGCTGTAACATTTTACTATGTTCCATCTCATCACCCGAATTTCTTCTACTAATCAGAACAACTTCAGCTACTTCGGAATTTCGGGTTGATTGGTACTTTCCTGCACTCAGCTCTAAATGGGTTAGCGATATCCTCCCAAAGCGATTTTGGGCCCGCAAAGACCCACTTGGACGGTCAGGTGAGCGAGGGGGACATTAATAATTCTCCGTTTTCTATATGAAATCAGGCCAAGAATGTAGTTATGGTTCCGCCTCCATTACATCATTCGCTGAACCGATCTGGGTTACTCATCGAACTGAACCCAACTGATCGGTCCAGTCAAGCAATCAAGTGACGATTGGCACCTTCTAGAAATGACTATAGGCAACACGCTGTACATTCTGACTACGCTGCAATGCCGAAATCTTGAAACGAAGGGGCTAGCCGGCATGAGGTCGAACAATTCTGGCACTATCTGTGGGCGGTTAAAAAGTTTGGTTTAATTTAAAATGATTGATCGATAAATTCATTTCTGCGGATAAACATCTGGGTTTTCTTATTTCTATAAATGAATAGGAAAACTCAATATGTATCTATACCTGAATATGTACCTATAGGTGAACATTTAAAAACCAAAAATAAGGCTACCATCAAAGTGAAATCTTATATAAGATTTCAATATTCGAATAATATAAGAATAAGAATATTCTGCTCTAAGTTCACAAGTGTATGTTTGAGTTGCAATTTTTTAGAATTTTTAAAATATTATGTGATCCAGGTTAAAAGATAATTCCGAATAAATGCCAGATTTTCTCACAATGTTACCAAAATTTGGGAAAAAAAACTATACATTATCAAAGGATGTACAATCAGCTTGCAGACTCGTCTGCAACCACAGGAGACCATTTTCATGTCTTCGTATTATTATTCACCTTATTGTGTTTGTTGTTGACCAGGAGACGCTACGTAGTCACAAATTTCGTGATGCGATATCATTACACTAAGGGCCGGTTTTTGAAACCATAGTTAACTCTGACGGCCGTAAAAGACGACTCTGACGGCTGTAAAACGGAAAAAGCGTTTTTTGAACCTTAGTTTCCGTTTTACGGGCCGCTATTTTTACGAAACGGTAACCACAGCAGGACCCTGGGGTCAAATTTTTACGGAGCCGTGACCACCGCTTTCATTGGTTGACGAGGAACAACTGACTGACGAGACGGCCCGCCGCGGACTCCGCGGCGCGGAGGGTGCGGAGTGGTAGAAAGAGATGGAGATAATTGTTTACTTTTTTCGCTCAAATAACGCTCAAAATAATGACATGTTGAAGGCAGAAGAAGCGGGAAATGTGAACTCCTTCCTCACAAATGAGTTGTCAAAACCCGCAATGACGAAAAAATTTCACCTAGGGAAAATATTCAAGGCGCCAAAATTTTAGCGGCGTGGTCAGCTGTCGGAACGCTGACTATGGTTCTAAAAACGCCGACAAAATAGCGGCTGTAAAATCGCGTTTGACGGTGGTCACCAAACCACTCGTTTGCGGTGATTTGACTATGGTTTCAAAAACCGGCCCTAAAAGTTTACTGATTGCCACGGGTTTCGGTAACACTTCAAAAAGTACCACTTTTAGTTTACGGGTTGCCACGGGTTTCGGTAACGCTTTTTTCGGTTGTGTGCCAAAGTAAAGACATGAAAATGTCAAAAAGTTGCAGCTAATAGGGTTTAGGGTGTATTGCCGCTTGTGACTACGGGCCGCTCTCACCACCCGAGTTACCGAGAGCGTAACCCCCGAGGGGGCACTGAATCTACAGTACAAGTGCTGGGTCGGCTCCTGCTCCAATGGGTTCCTTGAAAAGGTCGGAAATCATCATTTGTAACAACATATTCGGATTCAGCACCCTTTAAAACCCCCCTACACAAATTTTTAGTTCGAATATCCGTATAATTACGTGCAGAACAGTTTTAGAAATTATCAAGAAATGAAAGCGAAAAGCACGTGACGTCACCAAGTAGTTGGGCACGGAGCCGCCAGAGCGCTGAACATTAGATCTGAACGGAATCGGAATAAAAACACTCGACCCGGGTCGATTGTCGAATAACCATCTTTGATGATAACTCGATGCTCGATTTTTAAATGATGATTACCCCAATTTTTGATTTTCGGAGTCAGCTTTTCGTGTAGCAAAGTTGGCTAACTTGCATAGACGCGAGAGAGAAAAATCTCTCAGCCTATCACAGGATGACGAAGCAGCCCTCGTCATTTACCCCCTCCAGGCCCCGGAATTCAAATATTATATGAAGAGTCCTGGGGAAAAACCCCGTCATCGACATTTTGGGGTGAATCAGGTACGAAGACTTAGTGGTTTCTAAAGGATTTTGAGGCGTAGAATCCGACGAAGCCCTCGGTTTTGGAGAATAACCACGTCATCTCAGCGAAATATTGGGTTGAATATTAGCAGTACTGGGGAAAAACCCAGTCATCGACAGCGCGTGCAGGGAAGAACCCCGTAATTGCAGTTTAAAGCCCCAACCAACGCTGCGGCGTGCGCCCCTCCTTATCTCATCATCTTGTGTGTTGCCGTTTTGGGCAATAGGAATTTTTTTTTAAATCTGAAATTTTAACAAAATACTCTGTTTACCATCTAGTTGTGCCCGCAAGGTTTTCAGTCCGATCGCCCAAACCCGTGGGGCGCTCTGGGGCTAAAATGGGGCTATGAGAGGGGTTTTTGAAGGCTTTTAGCTATGGGGTCGAGGTAGGTGTCGTTTTCGAAGTCCCAGAACGATCCGATTTCACTGTGGCGATCTATAGGGCTTTCATGGTGCTAAAAATGGGATTTTTGAAGGATCCCAGGAGGTTAAATATTTTTCGAGTAAAAAAAATTTTTGAAAAATTTTGTTTGAAGAAAGAAAATCCAAAAAACTTTTTTTCAAAAATTTTTTCCATTGACACAGGAATAATTTTTGCACAAGTAACCTATATCAAAGAATAATAAACCCTTGAGTAAAATTTGCAGCGTTTTTGAATCGTAGTTTTCGTTCGTAAAAACCTTTTTTTTTTTTTTTTGTAAATCTTTTGTAAAACCTAATACACAGTGTACAAATTGTACAAAGCAATTTTTTTAGGTATTTTGTGGATATTAACATACGTTTTGCATTCTTAAAAATACTTTATTCTCTCCATTGTTTGGTTTAGGAGTAAAAGAGGGTTAAAATTCGCGTTATAAGTTCAGAATTATGTATAAAATATCATTTAATAGTTTGAAAAATGGTTATTCGGGAAACATATTGTGAATCTGCATAGTTGATGGTTCAAATAAAACATTTTTTGTATTTTTAAAATCGTTTCTGAAGTTTCTGTTTGTTGGTAAACTTTAAAATTCATTTTTCTCAAAATCAGCTTTGTATCAATGACGGGGTTTTTCCCCGGGACTCTTCATATGTATATATTTATAAATCATCAATCATATATATAAATATCAAATATTATATATATTTTTTCCTATATTTCGTAGTAACTGTTAAAGCATGAAATCTCCAGGAAATTTTTTTTTAATCACTCAAGGTGTTCATTGTGAGAACCAGGTTGGTTAACACAAAAAATCCCACTTTACTTTTTTGTGGTCAGTGGGGGGAGGGGGGGGGGGGGTCTGGGATCGTACAAAATTATTTAACGAAACGAAACGAAACAAGGGAATTTCACCCTGAATTTTCGTCCGACTGGCTGCTGCCGTCGCGGACTTCGTCAGCCGTCCTCTCAAGGAGGATCGGAACTTGTCTGACGATTGCGCTCATGGCTCCCCATTGCCTCGTCCCCCTAGGTTGGGAGGAGTTCGCCGTCCGATTGAACGCAGAAAATTCTTGTATCGGTGACCCCGCTCCTCACGCGGTCACCCATCCAAGCATTAACCACGCCCGACGTTGCTTAACCCATTAGTTCGCTGATCGAGGGAAACGATAGTTTACCCAACGCCACACCGGACGACTTACAAAATTATTTAATAACCTCCGTCAAATTACATTCTGTGGTAATATAATTAATTCTTCTATTCTGTTTGGTTCTATAATTAGCTGTACGGTTTATTGGCCTTTATTGGATTGTATCCCCCCCCCCCCCCCCTCCCATTAGAGCCACCGATTCTACGTGATTCGAATTTCGCTCTCGTCCGCGTTGCGATGTGTCACTCGGACTCTTCGACGGCCGTGAAAAGTCGAAAAATCAAGGACCGACAGCCCTCATTGATATTCCCCGATATACCCGCACGGGAGGACAAGCTGAGGTGACCTACGAGGACCCCCGTTCAAAATACCTTCGTCGATGTGCACTCAATAAAGTGGTATAACCGAATGGAGTCAGTCAGTGTTTGGGAGCCATCGACTGAGACACACAGGAGCAATGATATTACGAGCCATTCTAATCACTTCTATTTTAGTTCAGGTGAGTAAAACTATGCAGTACGCTATGTAGTCCAATCAATAAGGTAATTTGAGCTTACATGAAATATGCGAAAAGATTTTGTTTCTAATCGGTCTATTACGATGCCAACAAGAGGAATCCAACGTTTCCCAACAAATTTGTCGATGGCACAACTCTGAGCAGCGTGAAAACAACGATTTTTTCTGACTTTTTCGGGTATTCCTATAAACTCAAGAAAAATTGACCCTAGCGATATTGTTCACCTGAACGGTTTTAAAGTTCATGAAATTACCAACAATCTGCACCGTTAAAGGTTTTAATACCAACAGCGAGCAAGATACAGCTCGTTGAAATCGTTAAAAGTCGTTCACAAATTCAGTGAACCTCCTACGAGGAGGTTGAAGATGTCTTGCTTGAAAGAACACCCATTGCTGATGGCGAGCCTGCAGGCTCCATGGACCATCGTCCCAGAAGCGATTGAGGGGGCTTCAGCGTTGCTACCGTTTTCGATACCAATTCTTCATGTAGCAGCTACAATGTGTAATGTTCAAAACAAACTAAACAATTTACTTTCGTCATGTGCCACTTTTCCAGATATGCCTAGCGCTTCCGACGTTGTTCGGCCTGTCAGCCCCGAGTGAAAAGACTTCCCACATACAAATCCCGGAAAAACAATCCGAACAGCAACGTCAGGAGGAGGAGCTCGCCACACAGCTGCTGTCGGAATTTTCAATTTTAGCCGCCGAGTTTGTACTTCAGATCGTCGGCTTCACTGTGGGCGCATTCAATGTTGTGAGGGACGCGCTGAATCAGAGTTTTGCCGGATTTTTAGGCGGAGGACAACCGCAATAGTTTTTGGACTTATTCAAACGTTCCGACCGTCAGTACAAATGTGTTCATTAAAGGTTTCCTTCCGTGTTTATTTTATTTTTTTCTATCCACAATGAAGTTGTTCGAGACGATAACACGATTGGTTAACGTGAAACGTTCGATGATTGTTAACCCCGACTATTGAGTCAACAGAAATTTAATCAGGAACTATACAAAGTATTGGGGTCATAGAATATCCTCATTTTGGTTTATTATTCTTGGCATAACACACATATGTTTTCGCGACGGAGGTCGACGACTCCGATCGGCCTCTAAATTTGACATTATACGTCTCAAGAGGTCTAGATTCCAAAACCGAAATGTCCGTCCGCCGTCCAGGCCGCTTAGGGCAGTAGGAATTTTGTTTAAATCGAAATTTTGAAAAAAATACTCGGTTTTCAATCTACATAGTTGTGCCCGCAAGGTTTTCAGCCCGATCGCCCAAACCCGTGGGGCGCTCTGGGGCTAAAATCGGGCTACTGGAGGGGTTATTTGAAGGCTTTTGGCTATGGGATCGAGTCAGGTGTCGTTTTGGAAGTATTTTTGGACGTAGAATCCATTTTTGGGGGTCCCGGAACGATCCGATTCCACTGTGGCGATCTATAGGGCTTTCATGGGGCTAAAAATGGGATTTTTGAAGGATCCCAGGAGTGTAAATATTTTTCGAGCAAAAAATAAAGAATTTTGACAAAAAAATGTTGTTGAAAAAAAAAATCCCAAAAAAAATAATCAAAAAAAAAATTTGTTTTCCAAAATTTTTTCCATTGACACCTAACCTATATCATAGCCGGGAAATCAGCCAAGGACGTGAAAATCAGAGGGTTCAAACTATTCATCGATAACTCACCCCACTCCCTCCAGGACCTTCGAGAGCGTTACCCCTCGAATGAAAACGCGGTCGAAGTGTGACATGCGAGAGGAGACGGAGAGGAAAACAAAAGGAAAAAGAAAAGTGATGTCTGCCGCCCGCCTCGTGAGAATTTCGCCAGACCCGCCTTCGACGCCGCGACTCGCCGGACGCCGAGACCGCTCTCCTATACAAGTACCTAACTGATAACTAGAAGAACAGCTACCCGGTAACCCCAGTACAATTGAAACCCCGACCAAATTACTTCGGTACGTTTATCTCTGGAACTGTGACAGTTTTCTTATTTTTCCATAAATGTTATAATAGTTACCCGCTTGCCGTACCTTACCTTAGTTTATCGTTTAATATTGCGTGAATATTATTTTTTTAATAATACTATTATTGAAACCTAGGGTTAGGGAGCTATCTGTGGCATATTTTGGCGCCTGAGGTCGCCGCCTGGCGGGCCGTCCGACCGGAAGGGGCACCCGCCGTCATTTACCCGTCTAATTTAATTTAATTTATTTGCCCCCAAATTAAATCTTTGGGCTTTCCCCCTTGGGTTGGGCGGCCTGTGGGGTCGGGGCCCATGGCGTGGAGGAAATGTCAGAAAATTTAATGTCAAATGCATGTTAAGGGAGAAAAATAACAATAATAATAATAAGTAATAATAAAACAAAAAATACATGAAATAATAGAAAGTGAAAGTGCAAAGAAACAAGTGAAATTAGAATTGAAGGAATAAATGGATGAAATAAAATAACATCAACAAGTGCGTGCGCGAGCTCAAGGAACAAAGGAATACCATTGTCATCATAGTCGTTGTTAGGTTATTTATTTACTCAATTGTAAGAATTATCACCCACTGTCCGGAGCCGATAGCTCCGTGTATACGAGTGTAAACTCATAAATACACGTATTCACTCACCTAACCTATATCAAAGAATAATAAACCCTTGTGTAAAATTTGCAGCGTTTTTTAGAGCAACCTTTCCAAAAAACATTGTGGGTCTCATCTTCTCAGCGAGTTCTGGGGTGGTTATAGGCTATCAAAATCTCCTCCTTCGTCGACGATTCGTCCGATCCCGAGAAGATGACTCTCGAAAAAGGCGACCAAAAGAGGACGCTTCAACCACTTTGGTACCCCAGCAGCCTCTTATCAGGGATAAATTATGTCTTTACTTCTTACTTACTTAGAGGGAAAAGCAATATATCATGGATAGGTATGTCCATTATTGTATGTGTAATTTGAAAATTAAAATGATGAAATAACGTACGCAAGATATTTTATTTATAATTTATTAGCATGAAGTAGGTCTTATTTTAGCTACCGATATGCAGCTACGATTTTGTTTACTGGTATCGCGTTGCATTCGTCGCTTGTGGCAAAAAAAAAAGTGTCGCTAAAAATTCCTTGACCCCCGCCAAAAGACATATCCATGTCAAAAAGGTAAAATGAACCAATCCACAATATTAAATAAGGGACCAATCCAAAATATCATTAAATTTTAATGCCCAGTTTGGGGAAATGTGTAGTCAGAATAACTAACACCTGTACAGTACAGGTGTTAGTTATTCTGTTACGGTAGGAAAGATGAAAATTTTTTTATTTTCCCACCATAAGAGAATCAATAACACCTGCACAATTCCCATGGGAATTGGGTGTTATTGGGTGTTATTGCAATAACACCCAATAACACCAGCTGTTACAGATCCTGTACTTTTCATGTTAAAACCTCTCAGAAAAATTGAAAACGGCATTCATCAGGTGCTTTGTTAAATTACAGGAGCATTAAAGGCTAAATTCTAGCCATTGGGTGCGATTTACTCGAAACGAGTTGGGTGTGGATTGGCCCCCATTTGCTTAATGTCGCTCAATTATACCTAATTCTGAAAACTCTTAACTCAAAACTGCCCTTTATGTGAGAGGCCAGAGAATGACCCAGTTGGAAGATTCACTGCGTTCGACAATGACGTCACAAAATGGGGTTTAACCCCCCAAAAAAGCGGGAAACCTGCCGGCCTCCTTTCGAGTCCGGACGGTGCTGCGCTCTACCCCCCGCGTTGGTTCACGCTATCGTCAACAGGTGGCAGCTGTAGTGTGATTTTCTCCTTTTCCGCTGTTTTCCGAAGTCGTTTTCTCGCAGAAATGGCCTTCTAATTGTCAAATTCCGCTTTTCCTCCGCAGTGAATGACTTTTCAACATTTAAATCCGCGGTGTTGAGCGCGTTTGGTCTTTGAAACGAAAATAAAAACAAATTTCGTGGCGTTAGGTTGGTGTAGCGGGTGAAACCTTCAATGGCGGTGGTTGGCAGTCGAAAGTCGATCCTCAATCGCGGAGTTATCAAGTCGCTATCGGCTGCTGGAATGTTATTCTTGTTTACCAACATTGTGCTTTAATTATTTATTCTATGTTGTAGTGTTAAGTTTCGTGCTGTTGATTTCAATCATTTCGTGACTCCGTGCTGTGCGTTGTACTGAATCGGCTGCAATAACCCTCTTAAAAATACTCCTTTGTAAGTCCGCTGTGCCGTAAGAAATATTTTCCTGCTTGTTAACTATACGATGGTAGTTGGTGACGAATTCTGAGGAAAATGATATCACCTGTGAGGACAGTGTAACTGGCTCAATATTATTTATATCTCGTGGGGTATTCATGGATGGATATTCGGCGTCGGCACGTCTTCCGCTGAGCGTTTTCGTGGTTGATTTTTGAAAAATCCCTCGAAAATGAACAACAGACATCACCTGCATTCGATTCTGAACAATTCGCATGCGATTCGCGAGGAGATCCGACGATTTGAAAGCGTCCACCCGTCGATCTACGCGATCTACGATTTGATCGAGTTGATCCCGGATTCGCTCATCGCCCAGCAAATCCGAGACCATGTCGTCTGTATTGAAGGTGAGTTGCAATTTATTTATTGTCATCGTTGGGAAGCTCCCTGCTTTGCGATGTATTTGGCACGGATGTCAAACCGGTGGCGCATTGAGAGCCAGTAGGTATCGTTTTTCATGGTTTTTGTCTTAGTCCGGTCAACTGGTGGTTTTCCCGTAACAAAAATAGGGAAGGTTTTTTTTTTCTCTCTCTCTATGGATCTATGTGTTTTGGGGGCGCTGAATCCGAATATGAAGTTTGCTGTCTCCTCCGAGGTCGGCTTCACATCGAATAATGCCAAAAACCTCAAAGTTACGGCACTTTTTTCAGTTTTTCGCGTATATACCTGAAACTGTGCGTTTTTCGAAGATGACCACTCTATACAAAGTTAAAGTGGACAAAATTCCCTTTGAAAAGCACTGGTCACAATCGATGTTTGAGCCAGTGGTCTCGGAGATGCAGCGTTTTGAAAAACAGCAATGTTTCGGCTCTTAGGAGAAAAGGTCGATAAGGCCCACTTTCACCCCCTAGAACCCGATTAATATGCATGATATCAATTTAAACAATCATTATTGTATTTCACGTGAAAGCACACTAAATTTACAGTTAGAAACAACTCTCGCGCAAAAGTCATAATAATAATATATATATATCATGACTTATTATAATATAATATAATTTCTTATTATGAAATATTATTTCTTCGTTCCTGCTCTGCTGTTTTTCAAAACGCTGTACCTCCAAGACCGCTGACTCAAACATCAATTGTGATCACTATTTTTCAAAGGGAATTTTGTCCACTTTAACTTTGTATATCGTGGTCATCTTCGAAAAACGCTTAGTTTAAGGTGTGTAAGCGAAAAACTGAAAAAATGCTAAAATGTTGAGGTTTTTTGCATTATAATTTTTGTCGATGTGAAGCCGACCTTGGAGGAGGCAGTAAACTTCACATTCGGATTCAGCACCCCCAAAACAATATGGAGATCCGTTGAGAAAAAAACGTCACTAATTTTTTTACGGAAACGGCACTTTTGAACGTCGGGAGCAGTAAGTTTGGCGCTTACTTTACTAATTAGGGCAATGAGAAAGACTTTCTGATAAATGACTCAGTGATGAATTGATTGAGCAAGGAGTAGCGATAAATGAGTGGAGGAAGTGCACTGACCACCGATAGCGCCATTTGTGGCTCTAAACAGAATAAAAGGTGAGTTGTAACGTGATGGACAGATAAAGTTTACGTGAGGAAAAATTTGCGAAAATAGTACGTACAGATTAGACATACTAAAGTGTATATTTATGTGTATGTATTATACAGAAATATACAAATTTCTGAAGGACTCAAGGGCAAAAATGACTCATGTGACTCCCGTTGGGGCAATAAGGATTTATTTAATAATATAAATTTTTGCTTCTAGTAGAGTGAAAATTTGTATATTAATAGATTTGATCTTTTGAAGAAAAAATTTGCTATCATTTGATTGATATTAAGGTAGGTAGTAATCGAAGTCCCCCCCCCCCTCCATAGCGCGTCCACAAAAATTTGAACTTTTTTCAGTTTTTTTTTCTTTTCTTCTAGCTTTAGCCAAGTGCATTATTGAGATTTACGATTCAAAAATGTAGACAACAAAATGTCCAACGAATTTGATGTGAAAAGTTTTTTGGGCGAAAAAAGGAAGCAAAGTGGCGATTGTTAAAATTTTGGGTTATTATTCTCGAAATAATACACAGGTGTATAGGTCTATGTAATCGCGACGGGGGTCGACAATTTTGATGTTTCTCAAAATTTGTCATTATCCGTTCAAGACGTGTAGATGCCAAAAACGAAATGTCTGTCAGGCGTCCAGGCCGTTTTGAGGAGATTTTTTTAAATCTGAAATTTCGACAAAATACTCTGTCCATCATCAACTTGTGCCCACAAGGTTTGCAGCCAGATCGCCCAACCCCGTGGGGCTCGGTGGGGCTGCGGGAAAGGTTTATGAAGGGTTTCGAGGTCGGTGTCGTTTTCGAAGTATTTTTGAACGTAGAATCCGTTTTTGGGTTTCCCAAAACCATCGGATTTCACCGTGGGGATCTATGGTGCTTTCATGAGGCTTCAAATGGGATTTTTGAAGGATCCCAGGAGGTCAAATAAGGTGTCGTTTTTCGAATAATTTTTGGCGCATAATCCATTTACCGCATTTACCGGGGTCTTACGTCTGTCCGAACATTGTAAGGAAAACTTCCTTTTTTTAATTATTTTTTTTTACAGTATTAATTTTTTCACATCTTTCCTATATCAAAGAATAATAAACCTTTGTGTGAACTTTGCAGGTTTTTTTAAACAGAAGTATCAAGTCCTGGTACGAAGAAAACAGTAGAGGCAAATTCACCTTCTCCCCCACATCATTCAAGTACCTACGATCTCACCGAACACCTGCTCATCCATTTACTTGCAAGCCTCCGATATACGCTCATCATGATAAGTCGTCCGAAATCCCCGAATATCCGTCTTACAAAAACGTCGATGTTGCACCCATCCATTTGGAAGTTTTATTTCCATTCCTACCCTTCTAGGGCGATGCGGGATGAAAGCGTCGATTATGGCTCGACATAAAGCCGAATATTCTTCTTCTAAGTCGACCTCGAGGATCAGCATAATGCGATTCAGGGTGAGGCGCTGACGACACTTTTACTTTTCCTCCTCGCAAATTTTATGGGTGCGGCTAGTCGTTCATGAACATCCCATATGAATATCCCGAGAGGACTTTTCTTCTTCTGATATCCATCTTGAGATCTCGCATCACCCTGCAGTCCCATAAACCGGACATTTTGGCTACATTTTCAAGTATTTATGGCAGCATTTAACTCTTTCGCGTCTGAACTGAACATAGCATGAACCCGCCTTGCCGTATAATAATGTTATTATAAGGGTATTTGTAAACGGTTTCAAATCATCTCTCGCGATATCTCTTTTCTGGCCTAGGGAGGCCACTTCTTCTTGCTTGATATGTCGTCTCTGGCCCAGGCAGGCCACTTCTTTTAGCTGATATCTCGTCTCTGGCCAGGCAGGTCACTTCTTCTTGCTTGATATTTCGTCTCTGGCCCAGGCAGGCCACTTCTTTTAGCTGATATCTCGTCTCTGGCCAGGCAGGTCACTTCTTCTAGCTTGATATCTCGTCTCTGGCCCTGGCAGGCCACTTCTTCTAGCTTGATATCTTGTCTCTGGCCCAGGCAGGCCACTTCTTCTAGCTTGATATCTCGTCTCTGGCCCAGGCAGGCCACTTCTTCTAGCTTGATATCTCGTCTCTGGCCCAGACAGGCCACTTCTTCTAGCTTGATATCTCGTCTCTGGCCCAGGCAGGCCACTTCTTCTAGCTTGATATCTCGTCTCTGGCCCAGGCAGGCCACTTCTTCTAGCTTGATATTTCGTCTCTGGCCCAGACAGGCCACTTCTTCTAGCTTGATATCTCGTCTCTGACCCAGGCAGGTCACTTCTTCTAGCTTGATATCTCGTCTCTGGCCCAGGCAGGCCACCTCCCCTCACGTTGCACGTTGCCTCTGATACAGAGGGACCATCTTTTCTTGCGAGATATCTCTTCGCTGGTCGTGAAAGGGTTAAACACTCAACGTTAGCTCGAAAATCCGCCCCCCAACAGTGACATTTTGATCAGTGTAAAGAAATGAACGTTTTCTTGGCTGATCCCAATTTATTTAATTGGGTTTCGGACATCCTGATGGTATCGGATTTCAGCGTGTCTCGCATTTCCGACGAAGGGCTCGCTATTATGTCTGCACCCGTGAAAATTGGCTTTAAATCGCGTGACTGACTGGGCTGAAAGAGCGTGTCTAGGAATAATAAACTCCGTTCACATTTCCTGCTGACATTTCCTTTTATTCATTTCAATGCGGACCCGATCCCTGCAGCGGGCCACTCTATGGTCTACTGTCGTATAAATTATACAACTTTCATTGAGAGGCGACAAGAAATTGTAGTCCCGCATATCGGGGAATCCCGTGCCTTACGAGTGAGATCACGACTTCGCTTCGATTATAGCTGGGTGATTCTCCGAAAGTAGGGAAATCCGGGTATAATTTTTTCTAGAACTATGTTACATTTGAGACCATTTTCTTTCGTCCATTGCCTAGAGTTGAAATTCGAAAAAATCGGAAGAAAATTTCCTTAAATCTTTTCCTTAGATTTTTGGTTTATTATTCTTGGAATAATACACCTATGCTTTCGCGACGGGGGTCGACGACTCCGATCGGCCTCAAAATTTGACATTATCCGTTTCAAGTGGTCTAGATTCCAAAACCGAAATGTCCGTCCGCCGTCCAGGCCGTTTTGGGCAGTAGGAATTTTTTTAAAAATCTGAAATTTTGACAAAATACTTGGTTTACCATCTAGTTGTGCCCGCAAGGTTTTCAGTCCGATCGCCCAAACCCGTGGGGCGCTATGGGGCTAAAATGGGGCTACAGAAGGTGGTTTTTGAAGGGTTTTGGCTATGGGATCGAGTCAGGCTATCCGATTTCACTGTTGCGATCTATAGGGTTTTCATGGGGCTAAAAATGGGATTTTTGAAGGATCCCAGGAGGTTAAATATTTATCGAGTAAAGAATAAAGAATTTTTGAAAAATCAATTTAAAAAAAAATAAAATAAAATAAAAAATAAAAAAAATTTTTCTGAAAAAAAATCCAAAAAAATTTTTTTTTTCCAACATTTTTTCTTTTGACACAGAAATAATTTTTGCGCAACTAACCTATATCAAAGAATAATAAACCCTTGTGTAAAATTTGCAGCGTTTTGGTTTATTATTCTTGGAATAATACACCTATGTTTTCGCGACGGGGGTCGACGACTCCGATCGGCCTCAAAATTTGACATTATCCGTTTCAAGAGGTCTACATTCTAAATCCGAAATGTCCGTCCACCGTACGCCGTCCGTTTCAAGAGGTCTACATTCAAAATCCGAAATGTTCGTCCTACGCCTACGCCGTACGCCGTCCGCCGTCCAGGCTGTTTTGGGCAGTAGGAATTTTGTTAAAAACCTGAAATTTTGATAAAATACTCGGTTTACCATCTAGTTGTGCCCGCAAGGTTTTCTGCCCCATATCGCCCAAACCCGTGGGGCGCTATGGGGCTAAAATTTGGCTACGAGAGGGTTTTATTTAAGACTTTTGGCTATGGGATCGAGTTAGGTGTCGTTTTCGAGGTAGTTTTGGACGTAGAATCCATTTTCGGGGGTCCCGGAACGATCCGATTTCACTGTGGCGATCTGTAGGGCTTTCATGGGGGTAAAAATGGGATTTTTGAAGGATCCCAGGAGGTTAAATATTTTTCGAGTAACGAAAAAGAATTTTAGGAAAAATAATTTTTTTGAATAAAAAAATCCAAAAACTTTTTTTCCAAATTTTTTTATTGACACAGAAATAATTTTTGCACAAGTAACCTATATCAAAGAATAATAAACCCTTGTGTAAAATATGCAGCGTTTGTTAAATTGCACTGTTTAGGGACTGACTCAGGGAAGGTCTGAATATTTTGGTAGTCCACCTTCTTTCTGACCACTGATTGTATCTTCTTTGCCAGAACCAGGACTCGCAACAGCAGTTACCATGATCCTTGCTGAGATGATTCGGGTGTCTGGGGGTGTCCCTTAGGTACGTCATAGGTAAGGCTATACATTGTATTGACACATGTTGACAACATGTACCCAAATCACAAGCGGCAGTATGCCCACAGACGGCAACTCTTTTTTTTTAAATTTCTTTTTAAATTGAACCTACATGGAATATGAAATAAGTTCCACACATGGAAATCATGCATATGTATTCACACGAATTTCACAAGTGTACAAATTCAGTATCACAATAAAAGCCTCTCCATGTGTGTCCTTCAGATGCGCCATTTAGCACAGAGCCAATCAATCGCTAGGCCTCTGCCCTTCCCAGGTTTATTTCACTTCGGTCTAATTCGACTCCGCAGACCACCCGTGAATCCCTAATGACTCAAAGCACCTCCCGTGAACTACTCCCTAGCCAAAGGGCCATTGTCGTGGCCACTTCCTGGGATGTCCGCCGACTCCCTCCGGAAACCAATCAACTGTATTGTCGGCGGTCTTCCGGGGCTAATTGGAGTTGACTTGCCAGGTCCGGAGAACGACCTGATTCTCAAGCGCAGATCGGCTGACCTTCTTGTCTCTTTCCATTGCTAAAACCAGGATTGTCACTACTGCGTTTTGTTACGTTTCAGTTTACACCTTCGTCACAATACGCGCATCAATGGTATTCCCAACAGCCCACGGATCAGTTTTAGGGTCCACTAGACCAGAAGGCGTGATGACCTTGACCAACATACCAATTATACCTGGAGACGTTTGAATGTGAAGGCGGTGAGTGAATATCAAATAGACACCTACTATGCCGGCAAGATTTTTATTGTACGTCTTATGGAAATCTCGAGGCCAAAACAATCCTATGTTTGGAACGAATCCAATTTCCGAGAGGACTTAGTTTGATTCGAATACTATTGAACACGTTGAAATTACTACCTATGGTGGGGCATTCCACGTCAAAGGTTGAACTAAAAAAATAACAGTTCTCCAAAATTAACCAGCGTGAGAAGAATTGAAGTCTAGGGATTCTATAAGGTGCTGATGCTGACACACAATCCAACCGATTTTCTTTTGCCAGTGTGCGTACGACAGACCTACGTCAACAGCGTAACATATTCACCGAGGATTATTTTCGCTCTCGTCGTTAATCATTTAATGAGCCTCAGGAGACGTGCGAGTTTGAAACGTGTATCGACAAATATTGCGCAAAAATTAAATTTGTCAAGTGAAATGGCGTATGTGATGCAGAAAGCGACGTCCTCACCATCTCCTCCAGTTATAACAGGTATCGCTGAGTGTAAAAACAAGTCCCAAAAACCAAATTTTACAGGAGACGCAAAAACTTCCTACACACAGGAGGAATGAATTTAAAAATTAGGTAAATTTCCCACATGATGTAGACTCCTGAGGGATATTAAATAAAATAAAATTTTTACACCCAGTCGTCGCCATGGTCGGCCCAGACATATATATATATATCTCGGGCGGGGGTCGGCCATCAGGTCACTTTTGAGCGATGGACGTGTCCTTTTCTTCCACTCAACCATGGAAATTGCAAAGTTGTGGGCTCTATTTCATTAATTACGATCAGATTGAAAAGAAAACAAGATCATAATGACCCAGATTGTACTGTGGAATAATTTGTATTAACCAAAGAATATTAAAGCAGAATTTAGAGAAAAAAAATACGCGTGTGTGAGTGAGCCCCTAGCAAATCTCAAAAGCATTAAATTTTGGAAATTTTCCAATGCTTCAGAGCTGGGAGTTTCGCAACCAGAGGCCATAGAGATTTGAAAATGAGAGGGTCCATAAACATAAATTATTTATGGTGTCTGCCCAGCATCTATCAAGACCAAGAGAGAAGAGATTTGTATACTTATTATATATTTTACACTTGTTAATAAATTGTTTATTCACATTCAACAGAAGGTTTTGAGTGTTGGGTTACTCATTTAGTTGCATAATGATTATTATCCCATCCAGGGTCTATTATTTGATGCAATTTCGACCTCTCCAGTGAATGGTAAAGTTTTTAAACTATGGGTCTCATCTGGAAGTGTTCTTGTCTCTGTATCAAATAGCAGATTTCATTCTATTGTGATTTTTAACCAGTTAGAATCCGTAGAAAAGAAAGTAAATTGTAACCAGTTAAAATCCAAAGAAACTGTGTTCATAGAGGTTGAATTACAAGGTAACGAGCGTTTTATTAATTAATCTTGTTCACAGTAACTTTGAGGAGGTTTTGTTCTGGTTGGCACAACAAACAACGAAAGCACTGTCGGTAGAGTTCATCGATTGAGTGAAAGAAGAAACGTCCTGGACTTGTCCCACTCTTACACTCAACGTCGAATTCGTTCATCAATTCTACCGCTAACGGTTACAGGACGAGTCTCATTTTCACACCAGAGGTGTATTGACACGAGAAGAACAGTTTTTCTGGAAAAAGCGATTTTGACCAAAACATGGACTTGTCCCGTTTCAGTGATTAATTACCTGGTAATTAAACGATTCTGGACCAAACAGAAAACGCCATCAAATTGAGACAATTTGAATTGAAAGAGTTGAAATTTTAAACTTTTAAAGGAGATTTTGAAATATAAAAATACAACTCCTTTTAAAGGAGATTTTGAAATATAAAAATATTGGAACCTCCTGGGAAAGCTCATGAGAAACATACCTATGAAGTCCATTGTAGTCTCGTAGAAAAAGGATACGGGGCGATGCAACCATGGAAAAACCTGTAAAATTGAGAGAGAGCGTGTTTTTTGACATGGATATGTCTTAGTTCTGGGGTCTTGCAAAATTTTGCGACACACAAAAAATGCAACGTTTTTTATTGGTTGCACCCATGGCAACCCGTCAACTTAATTTTTCATAGCAACAACGCTTGTTAGTTTCTCGTAGGGAATTATCAAATTCCCGTATAACAACAACTACCTATATATCATACGACATATCCATGTACAGATGTATCTGCATGCAGTTTTCAAGATTCAAGATTCAAGATTTTTTATTGCCAAGAACACAGAGTGCAAAGACAAGGTCAAACCTGTGTAGATACTCGTCATCAGTTTACTGATGATTTTTCCTCATAAATCATACTAATAATAATAATAATATATTATATTTTTTCCTGACACTTCACGACTTGGTGAAGTGATGCCCTTTGAACTGGATGTTCCACAGGTGTGTGCCTTGAATCAGGCAAAAAATAAATAATATTAAAAATTCCCAAATGACACTAAACTCATTTTTAAGATTTCAAACTCAATTTTTGAGGTGAAATATAATTTTGATTGAAAATAAGGTTACACCACAGAAAAGAGGAAATTTTTCTCTTTCCAAAACACTGGCGGTGTTGTTTTTTGATGGCGGAATAAGTACGGTAGCAGCCGGCGAAGTGAACGCGACGAATCGGTCTGAAAATTTGTGGAAAATTTTTTCTCACCCAGGGGTACAACATATTCTTAAATGGTTAATTCCGGACAACTTTTATTTGTTGAGTTCAACCTCATACGTGGAAGGCCCCATATTTCAACCAAATCATTTAAAACTAATGTATTTGGGTATCAAGCTCAATCGTTTTACAATAATGAAACAGTCATTAAGATAGTGGCTATCGGAGGTTCCTTTAGTTTTTGGGCACTGACGACTAATATCAACCTTGTTACTGCAAGATAAGGTGGGGTCAACATTTCGAAATTGGACGGTAATCAGTTTTATATCTACCTCTATTCTCCGTTGAAATTCGCTGATGGAACGTCAATGATTATGAACCGATTATTTTTAATTAGTGGTGATGTTGACCGTCGATGTAATAGTGGCGTGGAAGAAAGGAAAGTAAGCCTCACTCCTGTGTTGAAAGATGGGGGGTATTGTGACTGCAGCGCGACCCCTACAAGATGCAGTGAACTTTGAAGGTGGTTAGTTGCCAAAACTGAACCAGAATATGGCGCGTAATCGCGACGGAGGTAGACAATTTTGAACGGCCTTAAAATTTGACATTAAACGAAATGTCCATCTGCCGTCCAGGCCGTTAGAGCAGTTACTGCTCTAACAGACGCCTACTGTAGGCGTCTATGCCACTAATTCTCACCGTGTCTGTGGCTGCCAGCTGGCTATGTCACAAGCCTTCTCCTTCTAAATGATAAGCGATAAAAATACGGCGATATTTTCTATGGGTTCGGGATCCCGTTTTGGTGTCCTTAGAGGGGTTGACCCCCCCCCCCCCCCCCCCCACTGAGATGCGCGAAAATAGACGCATTTGCGCCCAACTTCCTTATTTTAACTGGCAACCCCAAAATTTTTTGACTCATTTGGATTCCTCGACCAATTTTACGTCCGATGTTAGACGGGTTGAGCGAAATTTTAGATGAGCGCAAATTTGCGCTACCCTCACTATCTTCGTTGTTCACTGACCGATTGAGTCGGCGTTTTCTCTGCATCCTACCTAGAGATCCGAATTTTAATACGAAATACCCCATGAACGAGTTCCGACGATCTGCGAATTTAGACGGCGAGTTTAATTTGAACGATTTGAAGAGATCCAGCGCGCGTTAGCCGTGTGTCTTGGGAGGGTGCCAGGGACCTTGGAAGGATGGAGAGAACAGGAGATTTATCCACTAATTTTGGATAAATTTAGAGCACGGAACGACTGTCACTTGGGCGAGCGAAGCGAGCCCCCCATCCGAGAAAGTAGTTGGCCGAGCGAAGCGAATCCTCCCTGTCCGAGAATGTAGTCTTATGTCTGAGTGCTAGTTTTTTAGAAAACCTGACATTTTGGCAAAATACGGGAAGGGTTTTTTGAAGGTTTTCGAGTATGGGTCGGGTTAGGCGTCGTTTTCGAATTATTTTTGTACGCTGACTCCATTTTAGGGGGTCTCAGGATGATTTGATTTCACGGTAGGGATCCTTGGGGCTTTCATGGGGTAAAAAATGGGACTTTTGCGAAAAATGCGGGAAAATTCCAGTTTTTGTCATACTTTCAGCACTTTTTATAAGCTAAGAATGAAAGTGAGGCCTGGAAAAATTCTTTTGGCCCTGAATCTCGTAAAGGGCGTTGCTCCTCATCGAATGAGACCGACCGCAGCTCTGTAGCATTTTGATTACCTAACGGAGGTACGAATTTTTATACTATTCATTAAACTACATTAAACGCTGAATCGGCGCAAATTTTGATTTTTCGCATAATAAAACTGCACCGAAAGTTCTCTTCAAAAAAATTATTGTCAGTGCTACAGAGCTGCGGTCGGTCTCTTTCGATGAGTGGGAACGTCCTTTACACGATGCAGGTCCAAAAGAATTTTTCCAGACCTTATTTTCATTCTTTGCTCATAAAAACTGATGAAAAAATGACCAAAAACTGGATTTTTTCGCAAATAATTTGGAAAAAAAAACGAGGGTTGGAAGCTCAACTTGAAAAATAAACGGAGCGCGTAAATGTAGGTTGGAGTAGCTTGGCGAACGGACTGAGGAATTTGAAACGGTTCCTGGGAGACACCCACTCTGTCCTAGTTTTCCATTCATAGTTTTTCATTCACCCTCTGTCGGGGCCGTTTGCTTGGCATTTTGGGTTATCCCTTGGAAGAAGGGCCAGTGGCTCACTCTAGTCGGGTTTGAAGCTACTATGTGTAATTCACTGCATCTCGTAGGGATTGCGCCACCGTTGATTATGGCACATGAGGTCCTATCTAGGGAGTTCTCCTTTCCTTATCTCCATGTAGTGGCGGGGACTGTTGAGGTTCGGTCAATGAAATTTCGTCGTTCGGCCAACGTTCTGTCAATTTATTTTTCAATTATCAGGGCCTGTAAATAATATTATATACCATCAGATTTAGGTTCTTCAAATAAAAATGCTGCAAATTTTACCCAGGGCTTATTATTCTTCTAAAAAAAAGTGTAAAAACATTTATTCTGTGTCATTAAAAAAATATTTTTGAAAATAATTACCAATAGAATACCAAATTTCACGATACGACTCGCCGGCTTTTCCATTATCCACCTGAGGATGCCACCATCTGCCACTCGATCGGGAATCCTAAACAGGTGAATACCTTCCGAGCATTTGGAGGGCTGGACAGGCCGTGGGCGAGTTCAAGTCGAGAAAGAGCGTGGGAGCCTGTGAATCATATCTACCGTCCATCCTACGCCATCCTTCTAGTAAACAGTCCCAACAAAGCGGCCGGAGTCCTTAATGGACCAACAAAAAGCCCTCTGATGGGTCGGTTTTTAAAAAACGCCGCCGCGTTCGGAATCAAGGCTAATGTGGACGTTTACAGCGATTTCACTGCGGCGATTTTGGTTTATTATTCTTGGAATGAAACACCTATGTAATCGCGACGGGGGTCGAAAATGCTGATCGCCCTCAAAATTTGACATTATACGTTTTAAGATGTTTAGATTCCAAAAACGAAATGTCCGTCCGCAGCACAGTGGGGCAAACGCGGCAAAAACCCTAATAAGTGAACTCGCGTTTTGCGAACTATTTCCGATGATTTGCGACTCTTTAATAGTTGGAGAAAAAAGCCTTGAAAGCTTTTCCGAAAATACTGGTTTTGCAACCTTTAGAGGCGTGAATCATGGGCTTTTCGAAATGTCGGTAAATGACCGATTGAAAGCACTGACTTGAATTTTATACGTGAGCCTGAACTTACATTTGAAAAAAATTGAGCTTTTTGGCATGATTCCCATATATGTGGGTGCAATTTAAACGCCACAACGTTTTGTTTATGTACATTTTTCTCAGGGAAATGACATTTCAATTATGCCAGTTTTATAATTGAACGATACAATAGTTTCTGAAGCTTTTAAAAATTCCTCCGCTTTCCTCCGGTCTGGCTCAGCACTTTTCCGACTTTATGCATCAACGTGAAACTCTTGTGAAAATTTCAGCTCGGTGCCAGTGACACGTTTTGTCCGATGAAGTGGGCTAATGATAGATGATAGATGTATTCACACAACGATTTTTATCCAGATTTACCTAGCAACGTCAAAGCATGTTGTGTCGGTCGGAAAATTTGGCTAAATGTCCTCTCCATCATTAGTGCATGATAAAATATCTACGAAAATGACAAAAAAAATGCGTTTGTGGCAGCTTTTTGGCCGGAAACATGGAGGGAAAGCATTTTAGTTCGAAGATGTAGAATTATTCGTGATCAGCGTTGAATTTCCAATAAGAATACGGGGTTTGAAAGTTTTTCCCGGAAAATCGCGGTTTTGCCCCAATGTCCGCCGTCCGAGGCGTTTTGGGCAGTAGGAATATATGTATATTTTTAATCTGACATTTTGACAAAATACTCGGTTTACCATCTAGTTGTGCCCTCAAGGTTTTCACCACGATCGTCCAAACCCGTGGGGCTAAAAAGGGGGGTTTGAAGGGTTTCAGCTGTGGGGTCGTTTTCGAAGTATTTTTGGACGTAGAATCCATTTTGGGGGTCCCTAAACGATCCGATTTAACCGTGGGGATCTGTGGGTTTTTTAAGTATCCCAGGAGGTCAAATAAGGTGCCGTTTTTCGAGTAATTTTGCGGAGTTTTCGAAATGAGCCCAAAGAATTTGACAAGGCGTTTGGGTGAGACCCTCAGACCCCTTCTACTTGCGTTTGGATATTGTATTGTTTTTTGTTTTTTTTTCTAGAGAAATTTGGAGCTACCGGAGCTCAGATGCGCCACATGGAGCAACTTTTTGTTGGAAGATTTGATGCCTGTAAAGCCAGACATTCACAGAAGTTGCTCAATTCGCGCCGCAATTACTTTCACTCTTTGATTATTTTATTTGAGGGTCCATTTCGGTCCAATAGGAATTCTTAAAAAACTGGGATTTTGGTTTTTTTGCCGGTTTGGGTTAAATCGCCAAAAATCGGCTATTGCACTTTCCGAGGTGCGGTTGGTCGCATTCGACGCCGAAATGTGCCAAGTATATGGCGAAATTTTGTTAATTCGGCTAAGTGTTGTTGGTTTTGCAGAATCGTCAGAATAGTGAACAAAAATTTTCAAGATTGATGAAAAAAAAAACCACGTTGGTAGTTTTTCGGCAAAAAACACACGAAGGATGCATTTTCCCATCAACATATATATGGGCGTGTTGAGCGTTAAATTTCCTGTAAGAATAGCACCTGCTCGTTGTAAAATAATGAAGTTGGAAATTACGTTTTTGAACATTTGGGTACTGTACAGCGGGACCTCTGCGTCTAGTGGGAAAACGGACCTCGGGTTCGGATTCAGCACCCTCAAAAACCCCTTGGACCACTTATCAGATCTCTTGAAGCTTGAGATCGATTTTTTTTTAGAGCAGTCATCCCTACAAAAATCCCATCAGTAGCCCCATGAAAGTCCTTAACGGCCCAGACGTGTCCTGACGGCGGATGGATGGACATTTCAGCGTTGGAATTCGGACCTCTAGAAACGAATAATGTAAAATTTTGAGGCCGATCGGAGTCGTCGAACTCCATCACGATTACAAAGGTGTATTATTCGAAGAATGTTAAACCAAAATCTACATTGTACGGACAGATGTACTTTTTTTTGAAAACTTTTTCATTCGGAAAATATTTGACCTCTTGGGATCCTTCAAACACCCCATTTGTAGCCCCATGAAAGCCCCATAGATCTCCACAGTGGAATCGGATCAATCTGGGACCCCCAAAAATGGATTCTACGTTCAAAAATACTTCGAAAACGACACCTAACTCGACCCCATAGCCGAAAACCTCAAACAACCCCTCCCGTTTGTAGCCCCATAACGCCCCACGGATTTGGGCGATCGGGCTGAAAAGGCTTGCGGGCACATCCAGATGGTAGACCAAGTATTTTGTCAAAATTACAGATTAAAAAAAAATTCCTACTGCCCAAAACGGCTCGGGAGACGGACGGACATTTCTTTTTTGGAATCTAGACCTCTTGAAACGAATAATGTCAAATTTTGAGGGCGATCAGAATGTTCGACCCCCGTCGCGATTAGATAGGTGTATTATCAAGAATAATAACCTTAAAATCGGGGGTAATGTTTTGAAAGCTTAGATCTTCCTGAACGTTACGAAACTAAACGCGACTCTCAACAATTGAAACTAAGGGAGCCACAATTTTCCAAAGTTTGGACTAAAAATCGGAAATTCATTACGGTAGTTGCTGTGAAAAATTCATCATTAGTTTAGAAAATGTCGATTTCAAGTCCCAGCCCTCGCGAAAGGATTTCTTCTCCGATCCGTCGGAATTGGCCAAACTCTCCCCAGTAAAACCAAAGACTGCTTTAGACCGGTGAGCGGATCTCCTTAGAAAGTGACTCAGCTTGCTGGGCGGGATCATCAGCTACACAGCCACCCAACCTGCCTTTCCATCCAGGCTTGTCCGCCGCCGCTCCAAGTCCACCAACAAGGACTTCGCAGGGATGGACGTGGTTGGGACACAAAATCTGTGAGGGGAAATTTTGAAGGTTGTGTCGGCTTATGATTTCTAAAGGGTCTCGAATTTTGACAGAAACAACTTCGCATTTAGCCCCTTTGTACTAATGAAAATGTCTTTTACATCACAATAATTGCCAACTCTTCATATTTTATTCTACAACCATGTTGAAAAGTGATCATTTCTCTGGGCTAAAAAATAAGCTACGAAAAGTTGAATGCAAGTTCACTTTCTCCACGTCCATGACGACAACGTCCGTGTTTATGTCTCCTAAACGACTCACCTACTGACCCACACAACCTCTCACCAATCTGCCTTTCCTCCATCATTTATCGGTTCCCTTTCTTCTGACCTCCTTTCCTCAACCAATCTCGTAAATATAGATTCCTATCTTCATCCTGGATCCTTTTTTTTCGCGGTGTATCTCATCTTAATGTTGATGAGGTTTCCTTCCTTGAGGGGTCCGCCATATCGCGAATAAGCTCGCTTGACAAGACCTGGTGCATAGTTGATAAGCGACTATTGGCGAATGTTAATGTAAATACTTGAAAACAATGGGGATTGTCCTTGAAGCTGCTAAAGATTGCGCCTAACTCACGCCTCAACAATTTACTGATTCATTTAGGAGAAAAAACTTTTCAAACATTTCCATTAAGTTGTTTTGGGTTAACCCTGTGGTTCATTCCTCATCTGTGAATCAGTAGTGGTCATCAATAAATCCAAACTTGAATAAATAAATAACTTTATTATGCCACAGCACATTGGTTTAAAATACGCTGCAAATTGTACACTAGTGTTTATTATTCTTTGATATAGGATAATAATAATTATTATAATTATTATTATTGATAATTAATAATTATTATAATTATTATCCCATATCAAAGAATTGTTGTGCGAAAATTAATTCTTAGTCATTAAGAAAGATTTTCTTAAATCTATCTATCTATCTTATAAATAACTATTATAAGATATAAATAAATATCTTATATTATAAATTATAATATGAGAGACCCACAGACAGAAACCCCATTTTATATCTATACTTCTATGCCTTTGAGACGCCTAAACGGCTGAACGGATTTCCACGGGGTTTTTTGTTTATTATTCTTGGAATAATACACCTGTTTTCGCGACGGAGGTCAACGAATCGGATCGGCCTCAAAATTTGACATTATCCGTTTCAGGAGGTTTACATTCTAAATCCGAAATGTCCGTCCGCCGTCCGGGCCGTTTTAGGCAGTAGGATTTTTTTTTTAAATCTGAAATTTTGAAAAAATACTTGGTTTACCATCTAGTTGTGCCCGCAAGGTTTTCAGTCCGATCGCCCAAACCCGTGGGGCGCTATGGGGCTATAATGGGGCTATGGGAGGGGTTTTTTGAAGGCTTTTAGCTATTGGATCGAGTTAGGTGTCGTTTTCGAAGTATTTTTGGACGTAGAATCCATTTTTTGGGGTCCCGGAACGATCCGATTTCACTGTAGCGATCTGTAGGGCTTTCATGGGGCTAAAAATGGGATTTTTGAAGGATCCCAGGAGGTTAAATAATAATAATAATTTTCGAGTAAAAAATAAAGAATTTTTGAAAAAAAAAAAAAAAAAAATCCCCCCCCCCCCCCCAATTTTTTTTAAAATATAACAATCCAAAAAAAAATTAAATTTTTTTTTCATTGACAGAATTAATAAATTTATGCTCAAGTAACCTAAATCAAAGAATAATATACCCTTGTGTAAAATTTGCAGCGTTTTACACCAATGTTTAATGCTATGGGTAATCTGCGTTAGCAGTCAACGAGTGCTTTGCTAAATGGGGCAACTAAATTGTGTCGTGAAGGCGCCTGTTGTCAAATGACAGGACGAAGTTCACGATAACGTGATTAACAATAGAGTCGGTGTATACAGAATATAATGGACGTAGACGTGGGTGTCAGGCTCTGCGTGGACATTCCGTCAGGACGGCTGAGCCCTTTTGTTCCCATAAAACTGTCTTCTCTTGTGTAGAATGAGGGGGGGGTTCCTACAAGATGAGTACCCCGTGACGGCTTTTGTCTCGGGCACGCCGTAGATGAAGATGGATAGATGAGATGGGGAATTAGATGGAGCGAAGCGAGGAAGAGAAGGTTTAGCCCACAAGGTGTGACCGCGACAGGTAGTTTACTTGAAATGACGTGAAAAAAATTTCCTCCGGACTGGAAAGAACCTGAAAAAGAACGGACAGCTTTGAGAAAAAAAAAAACCACTGGCCTCCCGAGTTGAGAAACTTGCAGGGCAAAGAACTGAGCTTTATAAAGCTAAGTAAATCAAGATTCAGCCGTGACAGCGTAAACTGTCCAGTCTAATGTTGAACGAACAAAGCAAAAACATCAAGATGTCAAAAACAGGATACCGGGCGATGAATAACGCACTCGAAACACCACACTTCGGTCTAAAAGCTCAATTTTATTTAAAAACGAAATGAATTTAAAGCGAGAGCTCAACATGTACAAGACGTGAAAGACAAAAAGCTTATGGCGGATAGCGCCGATTTCAACTGTGTTGTTTTTTGAAACATTTTAAATTGCCTTCATCGCAGACATCCTCCCACCTAAGTTTTTTCATGATCTAAAAAACTTAATACAGGTCAAAAAAAAAAAGAAAAGAAAAAAAAAGTAGACTGGTCCGTTGCTAAAAACGACTCAACTTTATGTTTCTTGAGATGCTGAATCCCAAAATAGTCCATTTTCTCGGAAGCCCCAGTTTTCTTGAGGTATGGCCATTTTTAGGGTTTGTTGAGTCATTTCGGGATAAAACAGTGATAGCCGTTACCTGCAAAGCCCAAAAATTCTGAAAAAAATTCGCTTCTTATTGGAAATCTAAGGCTGATTACGAATATATACGTGCCTTGGGGGTCTAAAACCAGAGAAATGTGTGATTTTGCCAAATAAGATATTAAAACCGTCGTTGTTTTTTGTACTTTTAACCTTCTAGCGTAAAACTGTGGCCTTTAAAAATTGTATTCCAATGAAGTCTTGTAGGTAGGTTGTTTCTGCGTCGAATGAGACCAACCGCGATTCTGTATGATTTTTCAAAGTTTTAACCTATTTTCCGCAATATCGGAGAACATGGAGTCGGCAATGCAGCTTGATCGCAACTTTTTTCCGCGGAATATATTGTACTCGGAAGCATAAATTCCTTACGATTCAAAGATGGTTTTATCCATCAAGAACAATTTGAAAACCAGCTGTTGGGAAACCAAAAACAAAATTTGACCATTTTTATTTCAAAAACGATTTTGTATGAGCGTTTCGGCTGAGTGGCGGCTGGTTTGTCCCTTTGAAGGCGCCAACAATAGTCTACCATCATAGTGCAATCCCTGAGTCCAATGTGCCTTGTTTCTAACGTCTTGGTGGAACCTCTTGGCTTGTTCCTCTCTGAAATCAGTCCAGAGAATTAGTCCAAGTGACTGAAGACATAATGCATTTTTGAACTCGTATTGCAGCCCAGTTTTTGAAATTTCTTAAGCATGTCATTTAATACATAATATGTATTTCAATACATAATATTATTTCAAGCCATTAATGTCATTCAATATTCAAGCGTCCAAATGGAAAAATGGATGAGAAGTCCAAAATTATTCGGAAAATTTTTGACCTCCTGGGATCCTTCAAAACCCCCATTTGTAGCCCCATCTGAGCCCAATCGATCCTCACGGTGAAATCGAATCGTTCTAGGACCCCCAAAAATGGATTCTACGCCCAAAAATACTTCGAAAACGACACCTAACTCGACCCCATAGCCGAAAACCTCAAACAACCCCTCCCGTAGCCCCTTTGTAGCCCCATAACGCCCCACGGGTTTGGGCGATCGGGCTGAAAACCTTGCGGGCATAACTAGATGGTAAACCAAGTATTTTGTCAAATTTTCAGATTTATAAAAAAAAAACTTAATGCCGAAACGGCTCGGAAGGCGGGCGGATATTTCGTGTTTGGAATCTACATGTAATGAAACGGATAGTGTCCAATTTTGAGGCCGATCAGACTTTTCGACCTCCGACCCGAATACATAAGTGTATTATTTCAAGAATAATAAATCAAAACGGCGTAATTTTAGGGCCTGCTTCTCTCAATTTAAAAGGTGGAGGCTTGTAATGTACTCAGCCAGGCAGGTATAGATAGAATTGAAAATCAATCAGCCAGGAGGCCAAGTAAATAAAAACTTCCGAGTATTCGCTCTCAACCTCCAGATTTCCTGAGCAGGTGGGAAACAACCCGGGAAGAACGGGAGGTATCGTTTGAAGAGGTGAGAACTCCAATGACCGGAAAAAAGGGGGATCGTTACCCGGAAGTTCGCCCATCTGAGAACCTTACGAGACCAGCGGAAATTCAGAATAAGTTCATTTTGGGGTCTCACTTCTGTAGTCCCCTAACCTGATTCAATATCTACGTTGTTACTGAGTTGGTTGATGGAGCTTTGAAGCAATTTATTCCGATTCCGTCAGCACAACCCCCACTCCCTTTTCTAGGGTCTGACGTCGTTATTTTTTAAAAATCGGCTATTTTTAGAGCTTACAAAACAGATAGTAGGAAGTGGGCCAGAGACAAAGCTGCTGCGATGGCAAGAATTAGATGTGATCAGTCACAGGACGTCCTTCTTTGAGGCTTCATTTGCAATTTCTACTCCGTGACGTACACTGACTCATACAGGGACTCGCCTTAGAAAAATGCGGATTTCACTTCGGAGATTGAAAAAGCAGCACTTTGCGTTTTAAAAAGTGTGTACCAATTCTGTTCTGCTAAAGATTGTAAAATGCAGGTAATGTGCGAAAGCTACTGATATCCAGAGACGCCGCGTTTATGACTTTTAATTTCATTACTTTTATTACTATTATTTCCCTGTTTCATGACGCTTATTTCATAAAATTTGCTCTTTTTATGACATTTTACCCACACTCAAAATTGGGAAGTTTGTTTGGCCAACAAATTAAAGTTCGACTTCTACAAATACTAGCTCAGACGCACCTCAAATTGAAGTGTATTCCCTTTTCCAAACTTGCACGTATTATAATATAATTTTCAAAACATTATTTTGAAAAAATCCTTGAAAAAGCATAATATGCATAGCAAATATTATTTGTTGGCCCTTTAAAAGCACTTTGAGTCCGATCGGTCTGAAACTTTCCTGGGCCGACCTGCTGCAAATTGGATTACACAAGGTTTTTTTTTTTTTTAAATGAAATTACGTTCTTTAGTGATTGGACAGGTCTGGGACCCCTTTTAATTAATTCTACGTCCAAAATTACTTTAAAAATGACACCCCACTCGCCTGCCCGGTCAAAATTATGGGGAAACCATCATTTCCGCCCAATGAAATCCCCATTGGGTTGTTCGATCGAGATGAAAATTTTTCAGGATCAACTAGGATAGGTCCCAGATGTTGTGTCAACATTTCAGATTCTTTGAAAAATGTCTACTCCCAAATAGTTAATGGAACATTGTTCCAGTGAAGTGGGGCTGGTCTGGGACCCCTTTTAATCGAATCTACGTCCAAAATCTCATCGAAATTCACACCCCGCTCGCCTTCCTCGCTAAATCCTCTTATGGGTACCCCCATTTTTCCCCCATAAAACTCACATAGAACCCAGGGAAATTTTCCGATCAAGCTTAAAAGTTTGTGGGAGGAATAGGTTGAGACACCCTCCCTATAGTTGTCAAAATTTCAAATTTTTTGAAAAATTCCTACTGGCACAGGTGGCCTGGATGGTGGAGATTTAATTTTTGAAACCTACATGTTCTAAGATGTAAAGTGTCAAATTTTAAGCTCGACCAAAATTTTCGACCCCCGTCGCGAACACATATTTAGAGAATGATTAACGAAAATCTAGAAAATCGCTCAAGAATACGCTGTCCGTTTCAATGACGTTTATTCTGCAAAGTTGCATTTCAGGACCTTTTTGACAAAAATGGCTATTATATGATAAAACTTATGACTATGACTTTTCAACGTCTCTGCTGATAACTCAATAATTTTTAAGGTATCTATTCTAAACCAATAATTCTCAACGTGTCTGTATCTATCTATAGATATATCTATAGATATAACTATAGTTATATCTAACTTAGTATGTCACGAGCCTTCTCTTCTGAAAGCTAAAAATGCGCCAATTTCTTCTATCGTCTCGGTGACCCGATTAGCTACTATTAGGGGGGTTGAGATCCTCCCGAAATGCGCGCAAATCAGCGCATTTACGCCCAACTTTCTTATTTTAAATGGGAACCCCTAATTGTTTTGCGAATTCTGATTCCCCCGCCAATTTTACGACTGATGAGCCCGTTGAGCGCAATTTCCGACGGCCGCAAACCCGCGCAACTCTTCCTAGCTTTGTTTTCACAGTCTGAGTCGTCGTTTCCTCTGTATCCTACCCCATCACTTTACCCATTATTCAAATGGGCGAGCGAATCGAGCCCCCCCCCCCCCCCCCATGCCCGTGAAAGTTGTCGGCCGAGCGAAGCGAGTCCCCCCTGTCAGAGTGCTTGTAAACATAATTTCTTGACGTTTCATTTATTTCGGGGGCAATAAGAAAACACATATGACAGGAAAATCAGTGCAACGTCTGTTATAAACGATATTTTTGAGAAGTGGGGACCCCCTGGCGAGTCTGTAATAGGCGATATGTCCGCTGTAAACGATGTCTGGTATAGTCGATTTCCTATGCATTATTCCCATTACTCTCGGAGGGACCGGGGGTTTTGTCTGCTACATGCGATTGTCTGTTATAACCGGATCCGTTATAAACGATTTCCTCTGTAAATTGTATGTGTGTATATATATAAGCTTCACTTTCATATACATAAAGTGAATTTCCCTCTTCCAATCTTTCGGATACCGGCCTAAAGGTCTACGACCCGTCTCTGTCTGCTCTCGTTACATAATGCACACGCTTTACAATACTATATTAATATATATAATAATTATATATATTAATATAGTATTGTAAAGCGTGTGCATTATTATTATATTGCAATTATTATTATATTTTTAATTGCAAGGTCCTTTCAGTAATCTTAAATTACAGTCTAACTTTACTACAGCAACTAAGACTAATTATGCCTCTGATCTATTCCCCTTAAAACTTAAATTTTGCATTATGAGATTTGTATTTGCTTGGTCCCTAAAGTAAGCCAAGTTGGCACCAGCTGTTTTTGAACATCTCCAGTATTCAATTAAACTGTTGTCTGGTATAGAAATCACTCTTAGAGCGTTATATTGCCAGCATGCTAGTCATTGTTGATCTCGTGAACCTACTTTTTTTACACTTCTGGAAATCATCTTTAATTTTGTACACATACACTGCCCGTCTATATATATAAGTTATTCTTGGAGTTAGTATTGCCATCATAAAAAAGAATCACATTTCTTCGGTATGAACTGGTGCTCCTCAAAAAAGACGTCAAGATCGGGGAGCTACGAGGGTACATTCCGAGCGGAGGAAGCATGCGGTCTTCCTGCGGTTCGTAAGGAAGTACGCGCACCTTCACAATTCTTCCACTTGCGCGATCGATGTAGATATGATTATCAGGATAGAGTCGTCGCGTCTAAAACATCCAATACAGCTTGCGCCTGAAAGAGCCTAGAATATGTTTTAAGAAGCGTTGCCCCTCGTGTGGTGTACTGTCGCTTGTGTATACACAAGCTATAGCTACAATGTCCAACTAGGTATCGAATGAGGAAATCAGCATTTGGCTTATTATTCTATGTATTCGGGACGGAGATTTGGATCGTCCTCAAAATTTGACATTATTAGTTTAAAGATGACATCTACACATTGTGTCGATACGAATAATTAAATGTCTGTACGCCGTCCGAGCCGTTTTGGGCAGTATGAATTTTTTTTTTGAAATCTGAAATTTTGACAAAATACTTACCATCTAGTTGCGCCCGCAAGGTTTTCAGCCCGATCGCCCAAACCCGTGGGGCGCTATGGGGCTACGGTAGGGGTTTTTGAAGGTTTTCGGCTATGGGGTGAAGTTAGGTGTCATTTTCAAATTATTTTTGGACTTAGACACCATTTTTGGGCTCCAAATGGGATTTTTTAAGGATCCCAGGAGTTGAAATAAGGTGTCGTTTTCAGAGTAATTTTGAACGCAAAAACCATTTTTTCGAGGTCCCATATCTGTCCAAACATTTTACAGGAAAAAAATTCTAAATGTTTTCAAAAATATTTTTTCAATGACAGAATAATAAATGTAAATTTGCAGTGTTTTTTCAGTATAACGCGAGTAGATCAAATTCAAACAGGTTCTCCTCGTGTAGGTACTCGGTATTGTTGGATTTATTGTTTGTTGTAAACCCAACGTTTCTTCCATAAAGGAAGTGTGTGGTTGATTGTACTTTTTCTTGAGATACCTACCTACAGTGGAGTTGAAATCCAGATGGACGACAGATAAATTTCACACTAACAAGAGTTTTTCCATACCGAGAGTTTTATAAATCGAGAGCGTTGAAGTGGGAAATTCGGACAAAAAATCCCCAGATGAAAAATGTCAGAACTACTCATCTATACCGATAATATCAACACGGGGGAATCTCACCACCCTCGGCTCGCTGGAAGAATGGGGAGCCATGCGCAAGCTGATTAAATTCCCCATCGCAGCTATTCCATGTAAAATTTTGATTTGAGCTTCGAAAAGGGAGAGGCGGGCACGGCAAATAATTTCACAATTAAAAACTCAAACAAGCCATGAGCCATGCGCAATCTCAAACATTGGGTAAAAAAATCGCTTCTACCGGACCAAATGTTTGTGGGAATGACTATAAATCAAGTGACTTGTACGAAATTGACGTTTTTTCTGCATGGACGATAAACCGTGCTAAATGCATTTTCGGTATTTTCCCCATTTTTTCGTGATGGGGATTTCTGGGGATTTTTTGCCCGTTTACCGGGAAATTCACAATAACGAGAGAGATTAAACGACGAATTTGCATTGTATGTATGTCTTACATGTCGTCAATAATCATTATTCATGTCAGTCTTTAGCGAGAAAAAAAAATCCAGAATTTTTTTTTCTGCGTTATGTTGTTCCAACGAGTCGAATTAATTACGTTTTCAAATTTTAAAAGAGCAGGACAAAGACCATGTTCATGTTCCAACTAAATCGCGTATGACCCTTCCAGACAGGTGCGGGCTTCTCTCAGGGTGACTGTTGGTCGTGGAGTGGAATCATCTTCCTCGGCCTTCTCGTTGACAACCCGTTGACCCAAAATTGCACCCTCGACTGCCCGAATAATCTTCTTTTTCTCGGACACACGCGATTTAGTCGACATTGTTAGTAAATACCACTTCTGCAATCCAGCTTCATTCTACCTAGAAGTGGTCCCTCCTGACTTCACTATAATATAGCGTTTCTTCGACCACCACCCACTCACAGCTCATCCCAGCACTTCACAGTACCGAGTGTATATAAATACACAGGGGTTTTTTCATTCTACCAAGAGATTCTCAAGGGACCAAAGAATTCCTTCACACTATCGAGGTATCCACTATATCGAACGTTCTTATGTTGGGGTTCGACTGCAATATGAATATTAAGATAATCATCATACAATAATATAAAATTGTGTTGGCCGACGGCCGACGGCCGTGTGGTAGCCGTGTGGTTTGTTGGTACGGGATAACGCGTTCCCGAGTGAGTTTTTTCACTTTCCGCTCGCTGGCCGTTTAGGGGGTCGAAAAAATTACGAAAAAATACGAGCCGTATAGATCAGAACTGGAGGAAGACGTCGGTCAAATCGTAAATCCAAAATTCGCCCGGGAAATTCGTCGAAAATTCGTCGAAAAATCGTCTTTCTCCCGTTTGTCCTACGTTTTCCACTTTCAACTCGCGCCAAAGGCCGTTTAAGGGGTCGAAAAAATTACGAAAAAATACGAGCCGTATAGATCAGACCAGGAGGTAGACGTCGGTCAAATCGAAAATCCGAAATTCGCCCGGGAAATTCGTCGAAAAATCGTCTTTCTCGCGTTTGTCCCACGTTTTTTTCGGGTTCAAAAATACCCAGTAAGGAGCCATTTTTTGGGGATGGTATCCGCGAACCAAATGCGCTCCAAAATATGGCCAATCCGATTCCGAAGTCGGATTTCAAAAAAACCGAGGGGGAGGGGGCGATTTCACGGTGAGAAGACAATTGGATCGTTTTAATTCGCGCGGGGCCAGGGAAAATTCGTCGAAAAATCGTCTTTCTCCCGTTTGTCCTACGTTTTCCACTTTCAACTCGCGCCAAAGCCCGTTTAAGGGGTCGAAAAAATTACGAAAAAATACCAGCCGTATAGATCAGACCTGGAGGGAGACGTCGGTCAAATCGTAATTCGGAAATTCGCCCGGGAAATTCGTCGGAAATTCGTCGAAAAATCGTCTTTCTCGCGTTTGTCCCACGTTTTTTCGGGTTCAAAAATACCCAGTAAGGAGCCATTTTTTGGGTATGGTATCCGCGAGCCAAATGCGCGCCAAAATATGGCCAATCCGATTCCGAAGTCGGATTTCAAAAAAACCGAGGGGGAGGGGGCGATTTCACGGTGAGAAGACAATTGGATCGTTTTAATTCGCGGGGGGGGGGGGGGGGGGGGGGGCAGGGATCTTAGAAAACGGAGGGTCAAGGAACCTTTGATAGATGGAGAGGCGGGGAAACTGGTCGGCCGAGTATACAAGTGATTTCACTAGCACTCTGACAGGGGGGCCTTACTTCGCTCAGCTAATCATTTTATCGGCCAGGGGGCTCGCTTGGCTCGGCCATCCATGGGAAAAATTATTGAGGGAAAACTTTTCAAATTTGATTAGACAGAGAGGGGGGGTTGCTTCGCTCAGCTGTTCATTTTCTCGCCAGAGGGGGGCTCGCTTTGCTCGGCCACCCTCATAAGTAGAATATATATAGTTTCTTGAAAATCTTGAGAAATTAAAAAATGATCTACATTCTGAGATAGATTGAGCGCCCTCAAGGATTTTTTACGTTTTCTCCTCCTTCAACCCCCTCTCCTTCCCTAAAGAAGGGTAGGAGTGGGGATTTCAGCCAATATCATTTTATCAGCCAGGGGATTGATGTTGAAGGAGCAGTTGACCCCACGTGAATTTGGCTCGGCTTCACTCCAACTGCCTCTACCCCCCCCCCCCCCCCCCCCCCCGCCATCATTCTTCACTCTGAGCGGGGCGCTCGCTAGGTCTACGACATCTCTCCCCGACGGAAATGGATGTAAATTAAATGAATCGATTTAAATTGAATCGATTATTTAAAAAAAGTTGAATTGAATTAAAAATAATAATTTCCTAAACGGTAAGCCCTAAAAATTCGCCGATTTTTTCTATCGTCTCTGCTACGAATAGGGGGGGGGGGGCGCGCGCGCTGACCCCCCCCCCCCCCCCCCCCCGTCCGTGCGAGGCGAGACCCCCCTGTCCGAATAAGCGCTCGGCCGAGCGGAGCGAGACCTTATGTCTGAGTAGGGGTTTGAACGTGTCCATCGATGCTACGCACCCCACAGGCGGCAATACACCCCACAGGCGGCAATACACCCCACTAGGGGAGCGAGCGAAGCGAGCCAGAGAGACTAGTATCTAATATTATGGTCTCCGTAAACGGACTCCACATTCTTTGGAAACAGCTAAAACTATAACCGTATTCCTTCTGCAACCCTTCATCTTGTAGTCGTGGCTGTCTTGCCAAGTGTTACACGTCCCAATGATTTGACTTGAATTTCTCGCATAACTCTCGTGAAACTAAACTTTTCCCTTGAGGAAAATACTGGCTCCAGAATCCAGCCACGCTCGGATGCCTGTGAAGCTCTTCTTTTTTTGTAATTGTTAGCGGTTTCGCTTGACATTGTCCGATTCGATATCCGGGTGAGTATGGTTGCTCTACTCAAGCTCAGATTGCAGTGATTTCAGTTCCCCGTTTGCTCCTACCGCTTCGGACCATTTTGCATTCCAAGTGGCTCCGGGATGACTCATCTGATCGGAACTCTTCAAATGTCCACGTATAGTATCAATGAAATCAAGAATTGACGTGACTTATTTTTCTGACGATAGAAGGCTTTATTCGGCTGAATTTAAAGAAGCTTTTATCCTTCTTAATTTAAGAAGATTTTGACACCTTCTATCGTCGAAATCGTTTATAGTGGAATCATTTATAGTGGCCTTTCAGATATAGTTGACAGTCTTCGGTCCCTCCGAGTGTTACGGGGTTGATGCATTGAAATCGTTAGTGGACGCATCGCTTGTAGTGGAATATCGGCTATAGTAGACGCGTGATACGACGGTCCCTTCCCTCGGAATGTATCGTTTGTAGTGGACAGATCATGTCCCAACTCATCATTCACACATGGCGTAAGGTACAGAGTTGTTCAGTTTTACTCAGCATGTCGAGGCAACAGCTCACAATCGAAGAGAAATTCGGAGTTATTAAATAACTGGGTTTAATTTTGCCGGTTTGAATCGGGTGAACCAGCGCGCAGCAGAGTTGGGCACATTTTTATTTATAAATAAGGTTGTGAATTAATTCACATCATGCTTTGTATGTGAATGTGAATTAATTCATACTTTACCTATTTGTAAATGTGAATGTGAATTAATTCACATTCACATTTATAAATAAAAATGTGCCCAACTCTGCTGCGCGCAGGTTCACCCGATTCAAACCGGCAAAATTAAACCCAGTTAATTAGTTCACATTCGCATGTGAATTAATTCACATTCCCAACTGTAAATGTGAATTAATTCAAATTCACAACTTTTTCTGTAAATTAAATTAAATTCACACAAAAAATTGTAAATTATTCACAAAAATGTAAATAATTACAAAAAAAGCCTGTGAATTTTTTTTAATTCACAAATAATTTGTGAATTTTTTTTAAATTTACAAATAATTTGTGATTTTTTTTTTAATTCACAACTAAATATGTGAATTTTTTTACATTTACAGTGAATTAAGACCAAAATCGCGGTAATTACAGTTCTCATGGGCAGCCCCGTGGAGAGAGGGGGGTGGGGGGGACACTGGACCCGTTGCCGCTGGGCCCGGCCTTCGTAGGGGGGCCCGGATTTTCTTGAGAATTTTTTTTTTTTTTTTTTTTTTGTAAAAAAAGGGGTAGGAGAGACAAAATGGGAAAAGGGACAGATCAATATAGGAAAAATTTTCATACTTTTTTTTTAGGGGTTTAGGGGGCCCGATCAATTTTTATACAACCTTTTTTTTAGGGGGCCCGATGAATTTTCATACAACCTTTTTTTTTTTTTTTTTTTTTTAGGGGGCCCGATGAATTTTGCCTCCGGGCCCGGATTTTCTCTCCACGGCCCTGCTCATGGGTCTGCTGATATTGTAATACACTGAGAAAAGCCAATGAATACAATTTTTCTGGCAATTTCCTACCACTTAATTGTAGTATATTATTAATTGGTATTATTGTGGTAGTAGGATTAAGTGGTAGGAAATTGCCAGAAAAATTGTATTCATCGGTTTTTCTCAGTGTCATATCAGCAGACCCATGAGAACTGTAATTACCGTGATTTTGGTCTTAATTCACTGTAAATGTAAAAAAATTCACATATTTAGTTGTGAATTAAAAAAATTCACATATTTAATTGTGAATTTAAAAAAATTCACAAATTATTTGTAAATTTAAAAAAATTCACAAATTATTTGTGAATTAAAAAAAATTCACAGGCTTTTTTTTGTAATTATTTACATTTTTGTGAATAATTTACAATTTTTTGTGTGAATTTAATTTAATTTACAGAAAAAGTTGTGAATTTGAATTAATTCACATTCACAATTACAAATAGGTAAAGTATGATTTAATTCACATTCACATTCACAAACAAAGCATGATGTGAATTAATTCACAACCTTATTTATAAATAAAAATGTGCCCAACTCTGGCGCGCAGTTTGGCCAGTGAATTTAAAATCAGTCGTTCAGCCGTTTACTTGATCGTGAAATCGAAAGAAAAGGTTGTTAAGCAATTCGAGAAGTGCGAGAAAGTAAAAAAAAAAAAATTCGGAATTTCACGCATCCTGATTTGGACAAGGCACTACTGTCGTGGTTTAATCAACAGTGAGCAAAATTCGTTCCGATCAATGGTCCGATGCTTCACCAAGCCAGTTAGCTGAACTGCTCAAAAAAGAAAATTTCTCGTGTTCCGCTGCTTCGCAAACCCTCACTGATGCTGAAATTGTGGAGGGTATACAAGAGACCGTCCAAAACAGCCAGGAAGAAAATAATGAACCAGAAGATGAGTTTGGAGCAGCTGAAGCCTACGAAGCCTGCCACAAACTACGCTCATTTTTCATCTCAAACAATCTCACCATCAGCTCTGAATTTGAGGAAATGTCAAAACTGTCGAGGCGAAATTTTCTGCTGAAGCGGTCCGCTCAAAAAAGCAGAAACTAATTACCGATTTCTTTCAATAAGACGCCAGATTTATGTAAATCATCTCACTCATTTTATTTGGAGAGGAACCCAATTTTTGTGATCAAATAAAGGTTTTTCATCAATTGTACACACTAAGTTATCTTGTGTAGGTACATAATTTATTTTCTCGTTCCCAAAATACATAAATCACTTGTAGGGGACTGTTCACAACCAATGATTCAATCGCCACTAGTGGACAGGCTACTCAAGTGATAAATCACTTCAAGTGGAAATCGTTTGTAGTGGACAAAACCGTTCGGTCCCTTGAAGTCCACTATAAACGATTTTGACTTTATATCGATAAATTGTTTGGGCGAGTACTCGTATTTTGTAGATAAACTTGGTTGGAGCTGAATTGGACATTTCTTTCTCTTCAGGGTATTTCAATTTGTGCTTCGAAAATTATTATTCATCATAAAACTGTGTTCAAACGTCCCTTTTTATGGCGGATAATAATATTCTGATCATTAATTGATTTTCGTTTTGCAAAACACATTCTTATGGGAACAGGGCATTGTTTGCATTTCTCCTTTTCGCGCTTCTTTTAGGACGTGAACTTGACCGCTCTCTGGTGTCAGTCACGACGACTCTCGTTGGGAGGCGATGGTTGCCGCCGACTGCGATAGATGGCTCTTTAACTCCACGTCAGAGCAGTTCCAGTCGAAGCCGCTAGATGGCGAAAGTCGTTGGTTGGCTGTCGTCCGCTAAAGTGTTTCGTCCATTCGTAGTCCGAAATCGGGTGGTGATTTCCGAAAGAGATTCGATGTAATTTTATCAAAATATCTTCCGTTCTGAGTGGAAAGAGTTGTGTCTGCCATTCCAAAGCAGCTGGTTTTAAAAATTGGTCTCAATCTCAATTTGGCCCTGACTGAGAGGCAATCCTTGGCGATAGCAGGACGGCGGATAGCTAGTATTTATTTTACCTCTTTTCCGACCATAATTAAGCATAACTTTTGAAGTGTGCCAGCACTAGAATGATGTCTACCCCCGACAAACTCGAAAATGTGTCATTTTGGGGTCAAATTTCTTGAACTTTTGGAAAGATGCACGTTTGACACGTAATAATAGGCATAATATGTCATTATTATATTGCCTGCCATCCCAGGTATCAAAACCGGACAACTCCAAAAAAAAAAAACCAAATTTTACAGGAGGGGCTGCCAAATTGTCAAATGTATTTTTTTTTTAATTCCCGCAATTATTGCATGTTCTTACTAGGTGAGCCCCTGATTTATTCCCCAAATTTCTGCCCGATTCGACTTGTTTTACAGAAATATGCCCCCAAAAAAAACCAGAATTTTCTGTCCGGTTTTGAAACTGAAATAGGGGTATGGCCGTTTTTGAAACTAACCCTAACCTAATTATAAATAATTTATAATTACGGTAGGGTGAGAATTATTCTCACCAGCAAATGACTCTGAAAAGTCATTGTATCCTTTCAATATCCAAACTTCGAATACTCTTTGGTATTCCACCTTATTACAGTGGGGGAATGTGAACAAAAAAAAAACGATCAATATGAATAGATTTCAGTCTTTATTCGAACGTTATTAACGTTCTTATTTCACGAAAAATTAATGAAAATGTCGGTTTTTATTGACACATTCTTTGTTACCGAACATTCTGACATTCAGTAAAAAATACACATTCTGCAATTGAAAACAATAAACAATTTTTTTTTAAATTTCTGAATAGAATGGCAACTTTTAAAATCAGTTTCTAAAAAAAAAAAATAAAACCGCTGCAAATTTTACACAGGTTTTATTATTCTTTGATATAGGTTACTTGTGCTATGCTATTATGCTATTATGCTTTCTTTTTTTTTCCAAAACTTGTTTTTTACTGGAAAAATATTTGACCTCCTGGGATCCTTCAAAAATCCCATTCTTAGCCCCATGAAAGCCCTATAGATCGCAACAGTAAAATCTGATCGTTCCGGAACCCCCAAAAATGGATTCTACGTCCAAAAGTACTTCGAAAACGACACCTAACTCGATCCCATAGCCGAAAGTTTCAAAAAACCCTCCTGTAGCCCAATTTTAGCCCATAGCGCCCCACGGGTTTGGGCGATCGGGCTGAAAACCTGGCGGGCACAACTAGATGGTAAACCGAGTATTTATTCAAAATTTCAGATTAAAAAAAAAATTCCTACTGCCCAAAACGGCCCGGGAGACGAACGGCCATTTCGGTTTTCGAGTCTAGACCTCTTGAAACAGATAATGTCAAATTTTGAGGCCGATCCGAGTCGTCAACCTCCGTCGCGAGTACATAGGTTTATTATTTCAAGAATAATAAACAAAAAGCCTCGTTACTAGGGAAATTTTCGTAAACCCGAAATTCGAATTCGAATCGGTACTACTTTTGGCGTCGGTTAAAACGAGCTTTTCATGCAGATTTTAACGAGTACCAAACGATTTCTATGCCATAACCCGTTCGCAAGTAACTTATGATATTCATTCCGCTCAAGAACTTCATCCATAACTGTTATGAAGTTCTTGAGCGGAATGAATACTTTTTGCAACGTCCTTCTTCCAAAGCTTCTTGTTTTTCCGTCGTCTTCTAGGGTTCTCCACTTCTTCAGAAACGCTCACATCCATCACCAGGTTCACAAGATCACAAAATTTGTTTTAATGAAAAGCGATTCGAAATGTTTGGTGAAAGACATAATCTTCAGGACGAGATCCTAATCAGTGGTGGTTGTGATAACACCTGTGAGCGCGACCGTCGCGAACCTTGCGGATTCAAGAGGAACCTGGAGTTGTCCGCTCTTGAAACTTACCCAGCCTCTTTGTTTCTCATGGTTTTAGTCCAGTTTTGAACTCAAGATTTTGAGAGCATAAAAATATTTGTTCAAACTTGCAAAAAATGTGAAAAAAATCAATTTCTGAAATTTCGGAGTTGTCCGGTTTTGATCCCAAAATGTTTTATTATTTTCAAAAGTTTGAACACCGCCGTTAGTGTAGGGTCGCTATCGCTAGTAAAAACCCCCTGCTCTTAATATTTTAGGCCCTAAAATTTAGGGTCGCTGGTAAAAAATCACCATCAACCTATGTTATCATTAAATATTGTCGATTTAAAGAATATTAGGGTGGCCAACCTACAGGCACTTTTTAGAGACTTTTAGTTACCAGACAATAAGAAAACCATTTCACCGATACATCGTTCATTCGAACGTATGACTCACCCTGAGACTCATTGTGAACGAAGGCGTGTATAAATAAGCTGTAGAAACGATTGAAAAACACTGTAATGAAACTTGATTCAAACACGCAAAAACGTCCTACCAAGGATCGCGACATAATGAATAGAAACCACCAAAAGCCTATCGCCTGATGGGCATGAATCAGCTGAATGCACTGCCAATCTATCAAATAAAATTTATTCATCATTTAATGATGAAGTGTCTTCGATCATTTTTAAACATTTGTGGAAATCAATCTCCATGGATATCAATGTTTAAAGATATCGATATTACTATATATAGATGTTTTAGATATATCGATATAATGATATAGATATATCGATGTTGGAGGAACATCGATTCATATTTTTGACAAATATAATATATTTAATATTAATATTATTTAAGGATAGACCTATCCTTAAAATTTAAGGATATTTAATATACTTTAGGATATTTAATTTAAGGTATATTTAATATACCTGTATGTAAAGTTTTGGACAAATGAGGGATTGCTTTTTTTCAGCCCATGCTTTTTGAAAAGTATCAAAAACTATCGATACATTTAGAAGTATCATACATCCCTATGCTTCCCTATCAGTTTCATCATGACTGAATCAGCGGTACGCTCTGCGCATGCGAGAACGTAATTTTCCTGTTAAGGAAGTCATATGTTATTACATTCATATGTCTGTCAATGTTGTGATGACCTATAATGCAATTTGTAGGTATATATCGGGGTAGGTTTTGACGCGACGAAGCTATGTGCCATGTTCCCTTGAGTAAGATAAAAATGTTACCGCGTTGAAAAAGCTGCCTATGCCTTCCCACTTTCAATATGAATCAACTTCGCCAAAACGATCACGAAAAACGAACGTCAGCCTAGTTTGCACACTTCCATTTTACATTCCATCGACTTTTCAGCCATGGGACATCCCTTCTCTTAAAACACGGATGAATAGATATTGAAAATGTTCGACGGTGAGGTTGGGAGAAGGCTTAATGGGGTGCCTATTGGAGGGGTGTGAAGGATTTGATAAGTTAGTTGGTGGCGGCCATAGTAACACCTGTAACGTTTCCATTTGAATGACCTCGTTCCGCTCGCAACTAGGTATGATTAAATCTCTTCAATCTGACGAACTGATCCAACATAATATGGTGCCAAGGGATTGGCAGGCAACACGCACCCATTTGAAAGAACTACATCAGAAGTTTTGCATGTTTAAAATGTTTTCTAGTTTAGCGGTTCTTTTCGGTCTTGAAGACTCCGTCACGATGTTTGTTGCAAGTCGCGAATGAAGACGAAACGGACGAGACTTCGTGCTCACCAACAAAGACGGGTGTTCTGGACGAGATGAAGTCGTGTCAGCTGACTACCTACCAACTTTCAGTCCAAATCTGTCCTAGTTGGCCCTTTTGTCCGGAGGGTTGCCTCGATTTGGGAGCTAAAAAGGTGACAGGAGCCCAGCATCTTCTCAAGACATCTGCGGGGATCCGGCCCAGCTGTCTGCTCTACTGGAGCATATGATGCGCTACGGGGAAGTGTATAACGCGTACGTTTAGATAAGAATGAAAGGTGGAGGGGGCTAAAAGGAGCCCTTCGCATTCTCTCCCCATCCTCACGTCGGAAGATTTACTACCTTTGAGTGAAGAATTTATGCTCCCATTATATCGGGGCTTGATCGTTTTTGTAGCCAACTAATCATGACCTGACCTACTCGATTTTGAGACTTCAATCGGAGGATTTATAGCCGTTTTATTTCCGACGGGGAAAGAGGGGGAGAACATCATTCAGTTCGATGTTCCTTTCGCGATCATCGGCCCGAAAATTATCTCCCTTCCTAGTTGAATGGTGTATAAAAAAAGGTCGATACTGCATACTAAATGATTTCACGTAATAAGAAGAAACATTAACTACGCACGTTGCATTTTGGTTTAATGTTCTTGGAATGATACACCTATGTAATCGCGACGGAGGTAGAAAATTCTGATCGAATTCGAAATTTGACGTGGTACGTTTCAAGAAGACATCTGTGTAGATTCCAAATAAAAAGTGAATTCGAAGCGTTCCGGGACTCCCAAAAATGGATTCTACGTCCAAAAATACTTCGAAAACGACACCTAACTCGATTCCATAGCCAAAAACCTTCAAAAAACCCTCCCGTAGCCCCATTTTAGCCCCATAGGGCCCCACGGACTTGGCGATCGGGCTGAAAACCTTGCGGGCACAACTAGATAGTAAACCTAGTATTTTGTCAAACTCTCAGATGGCCCTCTATGCCCTCGTTGCTTGGGGAAGGAGGAATGGGATGTGTATGAACATCCCGAATTAAGGCATCGCACGAATATAAGTTCTGGTCTACGGGCTTAATCGGATATGTCGATACAGGTCGCGGAGGAGGCACGAGCTACAAATTGGCTGGAAGCTACGAGTTGTCCTGTAGTGTGTCTTTCCTCGGAATGGGGCTGTGATGAATCTTATATCAAGCTCGAAGGGTCGTGTATGGTATCAGTTCTCTCACAGCTCGCAGCTAAATTGAAATTTGATAGGTTGGCTTCCCCGAACTGTTGGTGTGGGAGGCCGGGTCTTCTTCAAATTCAACCATACGAAGGGCAGTTCTCCTGGCTCCTAATAGCATTGTCGCCTATAAGGGCCGGGCTGCTGTCCCGCGCGAAAATATTGGGTCTACTGATACAGCTTCCCGCACTTAATTGTCGGCTGGGGAAGCCTGAGCAGCAGTCCCAATCAAAAAGCGACTGCCACTGCTTTATCTGTCATAATGATAAGCGATCAGTGAAGCATGATTGGCAGTGAAATAAGGGACGGTCCTGGTCGTGGGAGGTGAAGCCTCCCCTGCGAGAAGCTGGGGCTGCCCGATCGCACCTCCAGGCGCAGCGCTTCCCGTGGAGGAATGGCAAATTTAGCACAAAAGAGTGCGGCCCATAAGGTCATTAGAGGGATTTCAGCAGCAAGAGCGATAACGTGGCTTCAGAAGATGCGGACTAGTACCGTGCGACAGGTGAGCCGCAGCGGTGTTCTCTGAAGAAACGAGTACCTCAAATCCCAATGGTTCAAAACCCCCTTCCAAAGTTACAGTTCAACAAGCGTCGTTGATCCTGGAGAGATTTATAGGCGAAGATACCAACAGAGTCACCACATGGTCATATTGAGGATGCATCTCCCTTCATGACTTGAAAAAGGATGCGAAGGTGTTCCCTCTTGGACTTGAAATATGTGGATCAACCCACGAAGAACGTCTGCGTCCAGTGATTGGGATTGGGGTCAAAGAGAAACATTACCTTCTTTGCCGAGCTTTCGGTTATATATTAAACCTTCATCAGGCCTCAAAGGAAAATTATAGTGTGACCATCACACCACTGTCAGTCATGGAAACCGGGCAGGTTTCCTACACTATTTTGATAGTGAAATAATCAAATCAAATAATTTATTTGCCAAAGACACAATGTGTCTTATGTCATCATGTATGGGCAATAGTCAAAAGATTACAGCAAAAAATACAAGAAAAAACTGATAGACCTAACCTAGGTATAACACTACTAATACAGGCACACTACATGGACCAATTTATCACGTCTGCCAAGAGCTCATCAAAGCTGGCGATGAAAGGGGAGTATGAGTCTGCTTTTGCTGCCTGTGGAGCATTTATGATCGGGTCTGAGGAATTTATTTATAAACATTTATAAATGTTTTCCGTACATCATTTATACATTCAAGGATATAAATAGCAGGGATAGTGAGAATTCAGAGTTCGACAATTTCTGATCTACAGTCCTCTCGATAGCGAATACCAGCCACGACCCGTACAGCCTTTCTCTGAGATGCAAAAACAATGGAAGCTGCAGGGGAGTGTCCCCATCAGAGAATTGCATAGAATAAGCTAAAACTGTTGCAACTATGTGTGGAGACAAGATAAAAACATCAGAGGGTCTACAGGATCCAAGTAGGATCCTACCACACATAGTTGCAACAGTTTTAGCTTATTTCACTGTCAAAATAGTGTACCCGGTTTCCATGACTGACAGTGATGGTCACACTATAATTTTCCTTTGAGCTCTGATGAAGGTTTAATATATAACCGAAAGCTCGGCAAAGAAGCTGAAGTTTCTGTTTGACCCCAATCCAAATCATTGGACGCAGACGGGGCAGGTTTCCCTGTTGGAGCTTTAGGTCCTACATGTATTCAAATGCCTTGGAGGTTTTAACGTACGTGTTTGAGTGGGAGAGCTTCATATCAACATGCCTAGCAAGGGGCTTCAGGAAACAATAAACTTTATTATACCCCGCCTCGACATTGTTGTAAGCCCTGGCATTTTGATTGGAGTCAAATAACTCGTGTACACAACCTTTCACAGGTACACACTCCAACGACGCACATTGTAAACGCACGTGGTGGTCTTTTTACGGCCTTGAAAACAATGAGGCTCCCCCTGAGGATATAATTGAATAATATTTTAGGACCCCCGACTGGTATGCGTCCCTTACTCTTTCAAAAACTGCCTCGATGGGATTCTATGGGGTTTCAATCAGCGGTTTAGTCAATTGGTCGCGATGAATGGTAGAATTCACTGAGTGTAATTGAAAACTTTGAGGGTGAATTAGAAGGAATACGTTCAACCCGAGAAATATCAAGTCATAGGTTAAGAACCTCCAGATGGAAGCTAAACGATTAAGGAAGAGGGAGGAGCGAGCGGTTTTGCTGAGAAGGTTTTGAATGAGCCGTGTCGAATTTCACCCCTTTGAACATCAATCTGCCCCCTCCGACCATCAATTCGCTCCTCAAGCCCGTTTTGATTGAAAACGACACCCGTCATTTTCGAGTTGTCGCTACCGCGTAATTATGGGAGGGTTGAGGTATGATCAGGACGTGTACCACGTGCGGGTCAAGGTGGCTCTCCGTATCAGAGAAATTCTTGTCAAAAGCTACCCCTTTCAGAAGATTCGCAGGCAAATCAAAAGAGCGAAAGGAGGACCCAGTTTCGCAACAAGATCCGTTACGGGGACGCACAGTGGACCCTCCCCATGAATTTTTCACCCTTAACCCAGGCCAACTGGGCTGCGGTTGGTCTTGAATTGGACAAAAGACCAACAAAAGAAATGTTAAGAACTGCCCTCCGGGTATATCTGGGGACTCAACTCAGTCAAGTTTAGGGATAGCAGCGAAGGCATTTTTACAAAAGTTATAGATGTCAAGTTTACATTGTCAGTTCGTTTTGACTGTGTTGTGAATGTGAAGATATCAAGTAAAGCCAGCGATTGATTGATTTGACGTCTTCCAGTTAAAATTGAGTCGTGCTGGCATAGATAAAGTTTTTGAATTAGATACGCGTCATTTTTTCTACCAAAAAATCAGGTTTAACTGCCGCCATACTGGTTGAATTTCAATAGAAGGACACACACAGTGGTGCGCTTAATTAAATAATTACAGCAAATCCGAAGAGTTGGATCGAGGATCGTGTAAACGGTTGGTAGATGAATTTGCGCCTCACCTCCTCAGAAAAACCACTTGCGATCGGGCAGCAGACTGTTGATAAATAAAACTTTATTCCTAAATCCTCCTTAATCTATGCTAACTTGGCGGGATTCGGTAGCAAATTTCTATGGCTTTCATTTGACGCCAATTTTGAATTCCTAGGTGACCTGAAACGCTTTTGGTTTATTATTCTTGGTGTAATACACCTATGTAGTCGCGACGGGGGTCGAAAATTCTGCATTATCCGTTTCATGACAAAGAGTTTTCTTGTCTTCGAGACAAACTTTTCTTTTTGGAATCTACTTAGCAGGTAGATTCCAAAAACGAAATGGCCGTACGCCGTCCGGGCCGTTTTGGGCAGTAGGAATTAAAAGAAAAATCAGAACTGTTGGAAAAATACTCGGTTTACCATCTAGTTGTGCCCGCAAGGTTTTGAGCCCGATCGCCTAAACCAGAGGGGCTCTGTGGGGCTACGGGAGGGGGTTTTGAAGGTTTTCGGCTACGGGGTGGAGTAAGGTGTCATTTTCAAATTATTTTTGGACGTACATCCCCTTTTTGGGGGTCCTAGAACCACCGATATTCTTGGAATAATACTTCTATGTTTTCGCGACGGAGGTCGGCGACTCCGATCGGCCTCAAAATTTGACATTATCTGTTTCAAGAGGTCTAGATTCAAAAACCGAAATGTACGTCCGTGGGCCGTTATGGGCAGTAGGAATATTTTTTTAAATCGGAAATTTTGTCAAAATACTTTGTTTACCATCTAGTTGTGCCCGCAAGGTTTTCAGTCCGATCGCCCAAACTCGTGGGGCGCTATGGGGCTAAAATAGGGCTACGGGAGGTTTTTTGAAGGGTTTTGGCTATGGAATCGAGTTAGGTGTCGTTTTCGAAGTATTTTTGTACGTAGAATCCATTTTTGGGGGACCCGGAACGTCCGATTTCACCGTGGGATTCTATGGGGCTTTCATGGGGCTACGAATGGAATTTTAGAAGGATCCCAGGTTGTCAAATATTTTCCAAAAAAAAAAGTTTTTGGAACAACATTTTTAATTTTGAAAAAACTTTTTTTTACTGATGAAGAATTAATTTTCGCACCAATATCAAAGAATAATAAACCCTTGTGTAGGGTTTACAAAAACCTACAATTTGCAGCTTTTTTTTTTTTTTTTTTTTTTTTCTTTCTTTTCCAAAGTAGGCAGACCTATTTCATAGAATGAGCAATGCTCATTGAGCATGTGTCAGCATTTGTTGCCGTAACTGGCGGACTTAACGATGCGCACATTTTCCTGCAGATGAGAGTGGTCTTGGTTGGCTATCAGTTGCGCTAGTATTTCGCCAATTAGGTACGTTTCAATGGCAAAAATCACACCTTGATCAATTGGCTCATTCGTACAAGGTCCTTAGCTCCGCTAACCGCGATCCCCTTCATTCACCGCAGCCTCGTCGATACGCGTCTACGGTCTTTCATTGACATCTTAGCAAGAGCACGTGGACTTTTCGATCCGATTTGTCAAACTAAATTATATTTCATGAGACCCCCTGCTCGTAAGTTATGGTTTGTACCGGTTTTTTTCCCCGTCGTGGCCGTTATTATCGACCCGGGTCATTCTTTAAGACGGATTTGAAGAAAGGGGTTTAAAAAAATGGGAAATGGCAGAGAGGGAGGGTAAGGCAACCCTTTTTTTCACGTTAAAGGAGGGTTTGAGAACTCGGAGGGTGCGAGTGGAGTCACTTCAACCCCAACATCTATAAGGTTTTCGCTAACGAAGGGGCTTTTTCGTGAATGGAGTGGGGGGGGGGGGGAATAGGAGTGGTCGAATTTTCGCCCCTGTTCGAAACACCTCACGTACATTTCAACTCGGCAAAATCGATACTTCAAGGGTTCATTCCGTCTCGAGAGGGTGTCAAATGCAGAGTTCCAGAGGTGTCAGGTGGTTGTGGTGTTATATTATGAATTTTGACGAATAGGATATGGCTTGGATATATGAATTTGGACAACTGTTGACGTTAAAGAATGTAAATAGGTACTTTTATGTATCCCCCCCCCCCACCCGTTTTCGAGTTTCATACACACCCCTCCCGATGGCGTTAAGGCATCCAAAGCGGCCGAAACGCAACCAAAATCGAGTGGGGGGGAGGGGGGGATGAAAAATAAATATTACAAAGGATAAACATGACACTTTTGACGCACATCAATGGTTGGCTTACTTTCAGCAGGGTCAGATCTGTGGAATGTACACACAAAAGGGCGTGCGAAGCGAGCCTCCCTGTCCGAAAAAGTGGCCGAGCAAAGCGAATCCCTCCTGTTTGTGTGTTAATATTTTAAAAAATAAAAAAAGGTAGTTGTAGTTAAATTAGAGTTGAATTTAAATTTTTATTTGAACTTGTTGCGGTTGCGGTGAATTAGGAATGAACGTGCGCTGAATTTCGAGTTAAATAATCATGTGGTTGGAAGTCAAAAACAGAAAAAAAAAAACATCATTTTTGTGACAAAAAGTCTTTCACGTTGCTTACATTCATCTAAAGTTGTTTTGGTCGATTCAAAAAGGACTTGTGTGACGTCATGTACGGCCCTTCCGGTTTGACGGCTAGTTTCCCACCTAAGACACCAGAGTGCAGATCGATTTTTCATATTTTTTCTTGATTTTCTCGGTGTTTGGCACAAGTGACATTGGAGTAGATTTAATTTTCAATATTTTTCAGTTTTTTTTTATTTTTTATGTTGGCCAACATATCAAATCGTAGACTGGTTTACGCCGAAATTTTAAATTGCGATTTTTTCATAAGTTCTGTAAATTCGTACGAACTTGCAATTTGTGTTTTAACCCAATTTTCGGTGTTATTTGGAAGCCTTCTGACGATTTAAACAAAAAATGAAAAAAAAATCACGCCCAGAAACACGCCCATTCCTAATTGTGATTCACTTGGTTTAGCAATCAGGTCAACTGAGATGTTCAAAGATCCTTGAAGAGGTTTTCACGCCTCCTCTAACCGCAACGGTTCTTTTGTGGTTCCTGGAATAATTTTCTTTCGAGGATTTCGGCTTAGCCAACTCCTTGACGGATGCTGCGCTCGACGGAGCGTGTCCCTTCAGCTCCCGTTGTGGCGATTTTCCAGCCTTGGATTCCTCAGCCTTCGGCATTGTGGGGAGTTTTCTGTTTAGCTGGTTGGAAATCTCCTGGAACGTCTCGGAAGGTGTCTGACTGACCTCGTTACCTTATCGTTTGTTGTTTCCCGTCAGCGGAATTAAGAAGTCGAGCGATTTCCATTACAAAGTGGCAAAAAAAAAAAAAATCCGGAACTCGGCCTCATTTCATGAATAGAAACTGATTTATGAGAGGGTGATACGACTGTGCAATTCACAATGGGATTTTCTTAAAGACATCTTAAAATACCTCGGAAACAATATAAATACCTACCTAATTGAAATAACTTTCTATAAATAAAAATATGTTTATCCAGGTTATCTACTAGATTAAAGCTGACGGTAGAGGAGGATGAGGATGAGGAGGAGGGTGACACGATTTTTGCGATTTTTGTCATCTTCTTTCTAGGGCACTAGCGGTCGGAAAAATCTGAAATTGATCTTAAAAAATCCAGTTTGGCGAGCATAGTGCGAGAAAAGTCTGAAACCACCAAAAAGTAGCTCCTTGTGGCGTATCTGAGCTCCTAAAGTGAAAAAAAAAAAAAAAAAACGGGAAAATAAACTTTTTCTACAAATATTGAAAAAAATACCAAAAATCCGTTTTGGCGAGTAGATGACGAGAAGAATATGAAACCACCAAAAATTAGCTCCAAGGGGCGCGTCTAAGCTCCAAAAGTGGAGCAAAAATCAGGGTTTGGAGCAGTTGACTGGATGACATCAACATTGTTGAGGTTGCTGTGGGACGAGGGGTGTCTGAAGGCTATGCGGCTGACTCCTCCTCCCATTAACCCCCCTGAAAAATAAAATAATTCAAAAAACACAATTTTTTCTTCGCGGCGCCCCCTCCACCACCACCACCACCAAAAATAAAGTTATTCAAAAATCAATTATTTCTTCACTGCGCAAGCCCCCTCCTCCCTCCCTCCCTCCCTTAAATGATTCACAATACACAATCCTATAATAACACAATTATTCAAAAAGCACAATCCTAATATTGGAGCTGGAAAATGTTGTTTTTATCTTCTCATATTATTCAGGAATTAAATGCAGGATGACGGTGTTCTGGAAATCGCATTTCCACCGCAACGACCGCCCCCTCAGCTCGGAACACGCGGCCCGCCAGGCCGCAACGACCACCCCGCCAGGGCGGAACAACGGGGGTTGGCTGGCGTAGCCAGTACGGAGGGCCCCCCTAGTCTACTGTATTGGAGCTCCAGCCTGAGGTGAGGGACAAGAAGAACGGGGAAAATCATCTTTTTGCTAAGGCACTTCTAAAAGTCGGAAAAATTTGAAATTGGTCCCAAAACATTCGGCTCGGCGTGTAGATAACGTGAAAAGTCTGAAAACACCAAAACGTTGGCTCGAAGTGGTCCAAAAAAGTGTTCAAAGTGTACAAAAAAAAGTACTGGCTGGATCAGTTACAAGGGTTGGGAAAGCAGGATTGAAGGGGGAAGGAGACGGCTCCTCACGGGATCGTACAGTGCTGAGGGGACATGAGGGACAGGCGGGATAAACATGCGGGTCGAAACCCCCCCCTTCTCAACCACCAGGTTGGAAGGGGGGGGGGGGGGGGGCTTTTGCCAGCAGGGAATGAGTGGGCCCCTAGCACAGAGTAACAGAGAGCAAAGGCCCCTAGTCAACTTTATTAGAGCTGAAGCCCGCGAGAAGGACGAGGAGAACCATCGTTATTGTAGGCTCTTCTGAAAGTCGGTAAAACTTGAAATTTGTCTTGAAAAATTCAGCTGGGCGAGTAGATAACTAGAGAAGTCTGAAAACACCAAAACGTCGGCTCAATGTGGTCCATTTGAACACGGAGCTTGCTTCCGAGATTGGTTGAGTGAGGGGGGTTTACAGAGACAAGAAAATAAATTGCTGAGTTTCCCCCTTCCCTCACCACGGTCATTGGAGAGTTTTTTTCGCCCTTCACAATCAAACAGCGACAGATAGATTTTTTTTAAAATTATTATTCATCTCCGAATTTTTCACACTGAATCAAATTTGAATATCACCCAATTAACTATCATCTTTTATATCATTGTGGTAATTAACACGGAATAGAGTTCTATAGTATTTTCGATGATTGGCGAGGCTTTGAATTTCGCATCTTCTCTAATGGCATTCTTAGGTATCGACTCCCCTTACATTTTTTCACGCTGAATCCAAATTTGACAATGAATTCCCAAAACCCCGTCATCCTGAATTTTTAAAATGCAGCTGTATATTATCGAAAAGCAGGTAGAAGGGGTCTGAGGCCAGGACCTGGCTGTTTTTAGCTGGCCGTGGCTCCCCTGTCAATTAATCGAAAGCCAACATGCTGTGACTTCTGGGTGTTTCGAACATTTTTGGAACTGATGTCGCATGAGGATTTATCCTTATAAGGTTCTTTGATTTCATCGGACTAGGTATATTCGTTTGGGCCTTCTGAGTAGGTCGACAATATCAAGAAGCCGGACGACCTCGTCATTCAATTATCTCGTTAAACTTTTTTGTTCGTCCGCTTTACTTCTTCTACTAAATGAATTAATCTGATAAATTGAGTTAATTAAAAAAAAAAACCACTGTTCTCCAACGACCTCTGCTTCATTTGACTGAATCTCACTGTCATCATCCCTAAAAAAGAACGAAGAAAATTAGTTTTTATCCCCTTCATGTTTCAAGAAAAAATTTCTAACCAATTCCGCTCGCTGTGAGATTGGAAGAAGAAGAATCCTTCTTGGGAATAATTCTTTTTACTTTTGGAAGAAATATGGGGTGATTATGCAAGTAACATAACTGCTGAACTGGGCCGTTCATCTGCCACGCTCGTACACGTCAATACAGAAAATGTTTTTATTGTGCAGCTGTAACTGATGGCCAGAACGTCACGTGTTATGCAATATTTTATTTCTTTGCTACGTGATCGATGTTGGGTGGTCCGGGGGTGCAGACCAGCCATGAATAATAACGCCAATCCGAAGCCATCATCCCCTTCATTTATTTCCATTGGAGGTTCCAGAGGGTCGATTTCCTTCGTCGGTGTTTTTTATTGTGTCCAACTTTCTGAGCTGTATGTGTGTATGACCCGTCGCCGCGCATTATAAGCATAAATCACCCGGTTGGGGGCCCTCGTGTTCCGGTCGATTGAAACGACAACACCACGTTTGGACAATCATCGAGGGATCCCTGTACAACAAAACGCGCCAACAGGACACACATACACGACAAATAGCCCCACGCATACCAATATAGGGCACAACAGGCATTGATAGGGCCGATAACAATTGCGCTAGCCCACCTGCTGTTGACAACCCTCGATGATTTTCGAATCAGATCCCTTGCTACGATGCTCTGAATATTCTAGCTTTAATCGTTTTACAACATTAATGCCCAACGTCGTACTCGTTGCTGTATGCTCACATTAGATGGAATCTGATACAGTAACTAGTGTTATAATTAGGGCTCGGCAAATGCCATATTTGCATTTTTCGTTCCCGATATGCCCAACCTATAAGAAGACCTAAATATACCAAGTTTGTGCAAATCGGATGATCCAAATTCGAGTTTTCGGGCATATAATTGCATATTCTGGGGTTTTGTTGGATACGAGCATATTTGGGCCATTTCGCTACTAGGCAGCATATTTTCCTATAAATAAATATCCTATAAATATCCTATAAATAAATTTATTTCAAAATTCTGCATATTTTAAGATTTTTTGACATCAACACTATAAATTCTCTTAACTAGCATTCTCTCTCAGCGTCAACAAACTCATTTCTGCAGGGAAACCATTTTTCGTAAAGGCACCTTGCCGAGTGCGCACCTTTAAATTGGCACATCCCGTACTGCCGCTGCCCCCTGAGCCAATCCAGAATCCATGGGGAACTTGGATTTCTGCAGCGGTGCTGCTCTACTATGCTGAACACCTATAGGCTGTCAAATCAGTAGTGGATTCGTTCGACGAGAATGACAGCCAATAAATAACTAAGGCAAAGAAAAGCATGGCGGACAGGGACACTGTAGCGACGCTGGCCTTCATTAAAACACATATGGCGTCGATCCCACAGTTGATTCGCAAGCTTGAGGCCTCAGAGAATGAGCTGATTGAAGTGGTGAGTGAGGTTCAAAAATTTCAGGAAGAGGCTTCCTTGTGGCCTGGGAAGATTGGGATCCTTGGGCTGTTCAAACCGAGCTCGAATTCGTTCTTGGCCGTAACCCAGGCTGGGGTACTGTCGTCAACGTAGCCAGGGTGTTAGGAGGTGACTTACCAGAAACGGAACTCTACTACACTCCCCATGAACTTGCTTCCTTCAAATTTCTACCATTGGTTTCCGTCGATGTTGAGCGTTCGTTCTCCCGCTTGAAATTTCTCCTGAGTGACTTGCGCCACAGCTTCAAGACCGAAAATATTGAAAAACACTTGGTTGTGCAAGCCTTTGACTAGTAGGTATGTTGTAAATATGAAAATAAGACGTTAATATGAAACTGCTTGTACATAACTAATAGTTAACTATGTAAATATTTATTGTAAATTATATATGTAAATATTTTAGTGTCTAAATATGTTGTCAATGTGTTTGATAATTTTCTAAGATGACTTGTAACAATAAAAAAGTTGGTTGAGCGCCCCAATGCAATTTTTTCTTGCCTTCACGACCCTCTCACAATTTTTGGGGGGCATATTTTAGCATATTATTAACTTTTCCGGGCATGTTTTTGCGTCATATTTCGCGGTTTTTCGGTCATATTTATTGGTCATATCCTGCCGAGCCCTATTATAACTTATAATAATATTATAAACACTATTTACTGTATCAGTTACTGTATTATATTATAATAGATAGGTAGAAAATATAATAGGTTAGCTAGATCTAGTATCTGATACTAGTCTTATAACGAGCACTCTTACAGGGGGGCCTCGCTTAACTCGCCCATTTGATTAATAGGTCAAGTGATGGGAATATACATTTAATTTAAATTTTGCCTAAAAACCTCCTGATTTTGGAATATAGAAGGCCATCGTCTTCCCACACACCAGAATATATGCGAAAGTCGACACCCGGTCAGCAGCCCACACTATTTTTGGTTTGGAGCACCGAGCCATACCGTTGAGAGGGGGGCGGGGGAACTAACACCTTACCTACATCTGAAGTAGCCAGTGCCCCTCGCGGAGACTCGGAGTAGAGCCTTCTTGACCCGAGTCAGTCGAGAGATCTCATAGGCCTTGCACGCGCCAGCCCCTATAAGGTCGAAGAACGCATCAAAACGCCAACGCTCGCTGATAAGGGTAAAGGATCGAGCAGTGGGGGAGGACGGAGATAGCCAGAAACACCCTCTCTCGGGTTGGGGTTCCCGCCAGCGCCCTTCCAAGGTCCCTACAACTGCATAGACCTCACAGACCGCTCAGGGCCTGGGTACTATCACACACAGCAGACCCATGCGCGATCTCTAAAAATCGTTCAAATTAAACTCGCCGTCAAAATTTGCCAATCGTTGGGATTCGTTCATTCGAGATTGAGTACCTATTAAAATTTGTATCTCCAGAAAGCAAACAGTGGAAACTCCATTTCAATCAGACCATATTCAACAAAGATACGGATAGTTGCGCTGATTTGCGCACGTCGGAAATTATCAGACGTAAAATTGGCCAGGGATTCCGAATCCAACATAAAACGCTGCAACTTTTACGCAAGGGTTTATTATTCTTTAATATAGGTTACTTGTGCAGAAATTTAATTTAGTGTCGATAAAGAAAATTTTAGGAAAATTATTTAATATCCCATTTGTAGCCCCATGAAAGTCCTATAGATCGCAACAGTGAAATCGGATCGTTCCAGAACCCCGAAAAATGAATTCTGCGTCCAAAAATACTTCGAAAACGACACCTAACTCGATCCCATAGCCAAAAGCCTTCAAAAACCCCTCCCGTAGCCTCATTTCAGTCCCTTAGCGCCCCACGGGTTTGGGCGATCGGGTTGAAAACCTTGTGGGCACAACTAGATGGTAAACCGAGGCCTGGAATGCGTTGATCCTCGGAAGGGAGCAGAGGGGAATCTGATATCCATGTTAAACGTGTCAACATTGATATCGGCTCGCCCTAAGCTTGCAGTAGGAAATTTCCAACTGGGTAAATTAGAGGCGAAACACAGCCCAACTGGGTACAAAAAGCTGGTCTCACTGGTTACAGCGCTCCTTACCAGCGACAGCCCAACTGGGTGCCAAGCAAAAGCACCGGTTTTCTTCAGTTTTATAATAACTGGTTGCCAATCATGAACAACGTTTTCATGCTTTACTAAATTAACGAACGGTTTAATTTAACGAATTTAACAAGTTACAAAAAAAAAAAAAATAGCTCGTGAAAATTGAGATCGCAGTCATAATACCTAGTAATAATAGTAGTCAAGAAATAAATTAATAATAATTATTGCATCTAGACGTCATCAGCTTCAAGTTGTCCTGTCCTCATAACTGTAGTTATTTTTTGGGAGCGAGAAGAGACCTCTGTCATGAAGATGATAGATCGTTATGGCCTGAAACCTGTCCCAACATTCTATGAGGAATGCACACTTCTACACGGAGGACTTCATGGGCGGATTCATCATGCCTCACTTGAGATTGTTGATTTTGAGATTCGTCTCCGCCTGAACTTGGGCCAAATGTAGTAGCAAAATGCAGTAGCATAGGTCGGCGCGTCGATCATCAACGAACTAAAAGCGTTCAACACGGATTCTGGAGGGAAAAAGCACAAGCCAAATAATCGATGAAACCATTTTCCCACGTCAGTGTCTCCACGATAGGCTTGTAAAAGTTTCTTGTTCTTCTGAATCCTCCGAAACCATGCTTGATGGAGATGAAAAACACACCCAACAACTTGAGTGGTCTGAAGACATTCGGAGACTGCAACGTGAGCGGCTTTCTCGAAATCCATGTGCATGGAATTCAATGCTCATGACTTTGGAACAAGTGAACAAGCAGAGCTCGTTCAAAGTTGTCCAAAATTCGATGTAAACTTCCTTGGACTTACCCCTCAGGAAGGCGAACACAACTGGTAGATGGAAACCGTTTTTGCAAACATGCACACTGTACAACTCTGTCCCCAGCTATACCGCCAGTGGCCAGTGACAATGATTTAACCTAATGTGATGTTTTATTAGACTGAAATTTTTTTTCTGTATCTATAGACAAAAAATGTTAATGTCTAATTATAATCATTTTGTCTATAGACAAAAAAAAAAAAAAAAAAGAAAAAAAAAAGGCTCTTGTACTATAGTCGGTATATACCCATAGACTATATATATATATAGTATATTATACTATAGTACGACTATTTGTTTAATGTACTGCTTCCTCGAAAAAAATATCTGGCCACCCTCACTATGATGGACAACGATAGTGGCCGGGGCAACGGACCCACGAGAAAACAATTGGTCTGGCTGATCTGGCTTCCTTGAGAAAAGTTTCGCCTAGAAAATCACTGCAATAATTGCAATCACTATGCATAATTATTATGCATAGTGATTATAATATAATCGATATTATCAGCGGCGGGATTGGGGACGGTCCGGGTCTTCAGCGGCGAAGCTGCTCACTGGAAGCGGGACCGGCCAATCTCGCCGCCGACAGTGACGTTTCCCGTGGCCCGTGTTTGGACCACTGATTTGAGCTGGTAGTGACGCCCATGCGCCCACAGATAGGTAGATAATATGATAGATTAGGTAGATACTGAAATAACTCAGGCAATGGCAGGCAGAAAACTGAACATTTTAATACGCGTCAAATATTTGGGGTTGTCAAGCTCATCAAACATCTGGTATCGCTTGACTACTGGAGTCAGGGTCCAACATTCCTCCCCCTCTGATCTGAAGATGCGCTTTCCGCATCTGATCAGCGTGCACTCTCCATTCCAAGCCGTCGAGTAGCACCACGTAGGAAAGCGGTCCAGTGAGCTCCTTCACTTTGGTCTTCACGAATTCCTTGTCCTGTCTTCGCCTCTTGATCCAGGCGTCTTCCCCCTCTGCAAATTCTTTGAACCTGCCCTCTCTATGCTGGTGCTGCTGCAGAGTTTCATCCATGTGCGCCGCGAGGTTTGGCTTCATCAGCGAAAGGCGAGTCCGCGGCTCCCGGGCGAACATCACCAGCGCCGGCGACCGGTTGGTAGAGCTGTGCAACTTGTGAGCCTTGAGGGAGTTGGACTGAGTGAACCGGTGGTAGCAGATGTCGCACTCGCAGGGTTTTCCCCCCGTGTGGATGCGAAGGTGCCGATTTAACTTGAACGTGTCCGGGCTGGCGTAGGTGCAGTGTGGACATTGATACGGTCGCTCTCCAGTGTGGCACCTCATGTGGTTTCCCATTAAGCACCTCATGTGGTTTCCCATTTCAGCTCGACCGAAACGTGGGTGTATTTATAAACGCTGTATTTATGCGGTCGCTCTTCCGAATGAGACTTCAGATGTCTCGACAACAAGTATCTTTTGGGGCTGGTGTAGTTACAGTAGTTGCACCCATGGGCTTGCGTTACCGTTTGTGACTTCTTCGACTCTTTAACTTTAATGAGGACATCACCTGATCGTTTCTTCGAGTTTGCCATATCTGTCCCTTCAACTTCCTTCACCGTGCAAATTTCCGCTCCTGGTGGCAACGGCAGATCGAATGCCAACGCCCACTTCAAACCAAATAACGGGGTGTCATGCTTGTCAATGACAATAATCGGTAAATCTATCGTAGAACCGAATGCTTCAACTGAGACATACCCAATACCCAAAGTATTCACTACCAAATCAGTGTACGCACGCAGGTTAGGGTGAGGCTCGAGCGGAGGTTTCCCCAGGTACTTCCAGATCTTCCGGCAGATTACAGACTGACATGCTCCGGAATCGAACAACATCTTGAGGGGCTTCTGGTTAATCCTCACATTAACCATAACTTTGGTACCATTCTTAGAAACCCGCCTGCATCCCAGCGCCGAACCTGTATCACTCTCCAACACGACGAGGCCTGAAGTGATCAACCAGAAACTTGAAAGTCTGCGGACCGACCTTCGTGAGCAGGACATCACGTTTATCTTCTTCTTCAACTACCTTGGCCGTCTTGAGCACCAGTTCGAAGTACTGGAAATAATATTCCCAACCTTCCGCGTCGGGGTCGAAATGCCGAATCCTCAGCTTCGTTATATCCTGGCCAGCCCCATCTCGCTGCCCAGGCGGCGTGGCTTCTCTTCTTTGCTTCCTCCTTGTCGACATAACTATTTCAAAATTACTCGTCGCCAGATGAAATAACTCAGGCAATGGCAGGCAGAAAACTGAACATTTTAATATGCGTCAAATATTTGGGGTTGTCAAGCTCATCAAACATCTGGTATCGCTTGACTACTGGAGTCAGGGTCCAACAGATACTAGTGTTATATGTTGTGTGTCAATATTATTAAAGTTTTCTTCTCCAGCTGCACCAAACGCCACGAGTCAGCCCATTAAATCCAACGTCTGCACCGCCCAACCGTTTCTGCCTCCGAACGGACAATTTTCTCGTTTAATTGGGGACAGTTTCGACTACCTCTAACTATATGAACGAATTTATGAATAGCTAATCGACCGAAGAAAAAAAAAACTGGGTGCTGGGTGAAATGAGGGCGTTTGGCATGTGGGGGGCCATCAGGTGAGCGAAAACATCTGTCCATTTGGCTTACGTAAACGAGAGAAGAAATTATCGAACGATATAAATATCGGGGTGTATATCGACGGGAGAAATGGTCGATATTTTGTTGGTTGAAAACAACATTACATTCGTTCAATGCCAAGCTACTGTAAATTTGAAGACGAAAAAGGAGATCGTCGCCTTTTTTTCTCCTTCGTGTAAAATGAATTGCCGGAGGTGAACCTCATAAATTAAACGATGTTTTGGCAGCTCGAGTTGGCCGCGACTTGTCCTGTTCGGCATTACAACATCATCCTATTTCCGTTTGCCCCAGTTAACAGATAAAAACCGCTGGATGAGGTTCCCGTCCTCTTGTTTATTGCCACCCGGGACGCGGCCAATTCCGAACGACCTAAATGAAACGCCAGCGTTGATTCGGCTTTGGTATTTCAGACTGATTGCCTTGAGAAAGAAGAGCTGTCTTGTGGCTAGAGGTTCAGGCGGCTGTTATGTTGACCATTACTTTCTTTCTTCAATAATTCTCTTCATTCTTATTTCTTCAATAATTATTATTGAAGTGTGTATTCTAACAACTTACTGAGGTTATTGTCTTGATTGTCAAAGGTTTTCCTTCAAAATGAAGCATTTTGAATCGATTCTCCGCTACATCGGGGGAAAAAAAAGGATCTAAAAGTATCGATATTTTCTTAACATCCCTATCGAGGTGTCGTGACGTGACGGAAAAATATCGAAAAGTCCTGTCACTCATTAAATTTTATGAATGATGAAGATAAATTGTTCTATACGATAGATATTTGGACAGATGTCGGATCACCTAAAATGGATTACGACGCATACACTTATGCGTCCAAAAGTTCTCGGAAAACTACTCCTGATTTGACCTCCTGGCATCCTTCAAAAGTCCCATTTGTAGCCCCACGAATGCCCCCGCAGATTCCCACCGTGGAATCGGATCGTTCAGGGAACGCCGAAAATACTTCGAAAACTGCACTTAACTCGACTCCATATCGAAACCCTTCAAAAAGCCCTCCCTTAGACCCTCTTTAGCCCCTCGGGTTTGGGCGATCGGGCTAAAAACCTTGCTAGTACAACTAGATGGTAAACCGAGTATTTCGTCAATATTTCTGATTTAAAAAAGTTCCCACTGCCCAAAACGGTCCTACGGACGGCGTAGAGCGGACGGATATTTCGTTTTTGGAATCTACTGATCTTGAAACGTATAGTGACAAATATTGAGGCCTATCAAAATTTTCGATCTCCGACTCGAATCCATAGATTTATCATTCCAAGATTAATGAACCAAAACTGCTCTTATTAGTACCATTGGGGACGCAGCACCTTAACGTAGTGGCCGCTCAGCTTTCACTAAACACGGAAGAACGTACTTGACAAAAGAGAAGGACACGCTTGACCTCAAGATGAAGCGATAAAAGTAACTTAGGTGACGTGCATTTCCACAACCTGGATAAGCTGGGCGGACGTCTCGTTTTGACGACTTCCGAATTCCGAACTCTCCACTTTAGTGATAAGAACGTGCCTGACTGACCCCAAACTTTCAAGACAAAATTACATCGTTGTAGACGAAAATGTACATAAAATTTATACACAGTTATACACGTAAAAGGAAATTTAATCGAACAATCTTGACCCGGCGTGTGACCCGTCAAAACAGCGGATTTCCTCTCGGTGTGAAGGCAATCTTAGCAGTGGACGGTAATTTTTGTCTTTTTTCACGCGCCTGTATCTACAAATGCGGCCGCCCGGCTGATTATGCCGGATACGAGTTTTTTTTTTTTTGTTTTTTTTTTCAATTTCTTGATGCAGATAACGCAAACTGGCTATTTTGAGTGTCAACCTTACATTTGGCCAAAAGCTAAAACAGAGAGACGAGCAGAGGTAAATGGTTTTTTTTTTTTTCATCGGGAGTGAAAACCTGCCGAGATGGGTTGATGGGCGTTTCGTATCGGATGGATACAAAGTTATCAGAGCTCTCGTGCCGTCGGAAACACCTGTCAGGTCGAATGGCTTGACAGGTTCAAGGCCGCCATTCTGATGTAACTCCAACGTTCGCCGCTCTTGTAGAAAGTTGTAGGGGGAATCAAAATTTCTCTTCATGGGATAAATGAGGGGAGCGCGAGGTGAATGTTTTATTGCGAGTCATAAAGTGAAACCAGATAAGTCCTTCTCGACGAAAAAATGGCGGTAAATATTAGTCTAGGCAACGAACGCTCAAAAATGGGCCGAGGTGGAAATGTTGAGAGCCATGGAAGAAATAGAGGAAGGGCCACTCAGCGTTAGAAGCCTTGCCCAAAAGCTCCCCTCCTTTTCAACGAATCCCCCCCATTTGTCCCACATTCGACTGCTAGCGACACCTCCGCGAGTATCCTCGATACTACTAAGGGCCAATACCCAACAAGGAGTTTGCCTCCACGTCCACAGATCGCGCCAGGTTAGACCCACTACCGTCTTGCCGCTAAATTTCGAATGTTCACTTTTTTGGGCCCAAATATTCAAAATTGGATTTCATTTAAGGAACAATTTGGTTCATGTGATGAACCTTTGTCATTTTCGGCCAGCCCGCCTTTTGAAAATTTCATAGAAACAACCTTTTTTTATTTTGTGAAGACATTTATTGTCTTCACAAAATAAAAAAAGGTTGTTTCGATCTCTCTCTAGGAGAATAATTAAGGAAAACAAGTAGGGAGAGTAAATGAAGTTCATCATTTCAAACGTAAGGCAACTGTATTTACAATTAGTAGGCAAGGTTACAATGATTATTTTACAAATTTTGGAAATTATTTTACAAATTACAATTACTTACAATTATGTTACAAATATTTTACAAAGAGTTATTTTACAAATATTTTACAATTAGGTTATTTTACTATTTTCAATTTACAAATATTTTACAATTAGGTTATTTTACTACTTTTTTCAATTTGTTAATAGAACTTCTCTTTGCAGATTCAGGATCCCCCAATTTCCTATTTAGGGACCTGACCTCCCAAAATATTCAATATTTTAAAAATATTTTAATAAAACTCTCTTCTGAAGCTGAACCACACAGGTTTATTGATCACCCCTTCTTTTTGAAATGTTCCTGGAACATCTGTGAAATTCCAGGACGATGTAGGACGGTATGAAACCGAGAGAAAAAAACAGCTTACAAGCCCTTAAAAACATGTAAGCAGCCTGCGTCGGAAGGCTTAAATGGCCAAACTCTTCACCTAAAACGTCACTGAAAGCTTTGAAATAGGCGAAGAGTTGATAATCTTCCGACAATATTTTGTCCCCCCTGAGCAATACGTTTTTACATTCGCCACAGTTATGGCGGTTCAAAAACTTTTTAATTATAAATCCACAACAATAATGAAAGGAATTCTCCTCAATCGACCCCATTGGCACTGTCCCAAAAGCCTCCTCCATCCAGTCTTCCTGCTCCTCATGACATTCATTGGTGGAGCTCTGGTAATTGTGTGGTGTTGCTGGAGGTTTTAGCTTGCTTACGCAGACCAAAATTTTCCCCAATTCATCCTCACAATTACCAGAGCTTGGAAGCTTAGACATTGACGAAAGAGACAATGACTTCAACCCACTTTCAAACTGATTGGGGGTTGGATGATCTGAACACCAGTGTTGCTGTCTAACTATAGAGAATGCATTCTCAAGACAATCTTGGTTTAATAACCTTGTACTGACTAAGTCATGAAGTCTTCATGAATTCCATAGTTAGCAACCAAGTGTTCACGCAAAATAATTGAACACCAGATATTCAGTATCCAGCCCCTTCAATGATATTTCATCAAAGACGAGGGTGCATACTTATTTATTACTGTGTATACTTATTTTCTTTGCTCGGCTCAACTTCCTCTTCAGCAGGCGGTAGTGCCTTTGAGACTGAAGCAACTTCTTACGTAGAGTTTCTTCTTTAGTACTTCGTGAATTGTTTATCACACCTGGAAACATTGAACGTTGATTCAAATTTTGTAGGTATTATTACCTAGCATTTTTCAGGTCCAAAACAAAAACAAAACCCTTAGCATGTAGGTTACGACTAGGGGTCGCAATCCCGCGGTGTTTTTCCAATCTTGCAAATGCGGGATTCTCAACGCGGGATACAGCAGGATTTATTTTGTTAAAAGCTTTTTCTGTCTTGTGAATCACATTCTCATTGCCAATGATTCATATAAGTCCTCCTCATGCCTGTAGTTCATAATACTTTTGCTATTCTTGTGGAATCTATAGATCCAGATACTATCTAATCTATCAGAGCGGAAAGAGGGGGCGCTATTATACGTTTCAGGATGTATTGATTCCAAAAACAGAATGTCCGTCGTACGTGCCGTTTTGGGCAGTAGGCTTTTTTTTTTTTTTTTAATCTGAACTTTTCACAAAATACTCAGTTTACCATCTAATTAAGTTTAATTTTTGCGCAATTAACCTATATTAACGAATAATAAGCCCTTTTGCAAAATTTGCAGCGTTTTTGTAAAGAAAATTTTTTTTAATGCAAAATTATTTTTACGAGTAATTCTTCTAATTATTAGAAACCACACGGGATCCCGCGGGATTGTGACCCCTAGTTGCGACCTATTCCTAAGGTGGTTTTCATGAGACAGGAATATTAAATATTAAATGGCTAAATTTTAGCCAGTGCAATTAAAACGCAGCGAATTTCACCCAAGACTTGTGTACCTTCCTACTTACCTATTGAGAGGCTGAATTGTTTATACCTACTCGAATTATGTGAATCTACGAAGATACCTAGTATGTATAAAGAAAAACCATCTTACCAACAGGAGAGCGCGAAGTTGAAAAATCTGAAGCAGGAGGGGACGGAGTTGAAATAAGTTGCACGTTCGATGAATCACGCCCCTCATCTGGAAATAAAAGACTGGAGTCAGAGCCAAATTCCAATTTACAATGTCAAAACTGCGAGTAGTCACCCACACGAGTTTACTTACCACTTGCAGAGGCAGCCAAATTTGATATATTTGGTGCAGGGAGGTATGCCCTTGAAATATCTGAAGCAGGACGGTTCGGTGTAGAAATATGTGATGCCTTAAGCATGTGAACATTCATCGAACTCGATGAAGCACCTTCTTCATCTGGAAATAAAATACTGTAGTCAGAGCCGAACTGTAGTTTAAAATATCAAAGTACACACACGAGTTCACTTACCACTCGCAGGTGTAGCAAAAGTAGATGGTAAATTTTCCAATGAAAATGTCAGGGACCTTCGCGGAACGTTCCTCATCCCCGAATTGGATGATACAGGCGTCTGAGTCGTATTAATACTTGGGTTACCTACATCGTGTGAGAACGAATCAACTGGAAAAATAAAAAGAAACATTAATTTATGACACATCCCCACCGTGGTTCGAAAAAAATAAAATAATAATAATAATTAAAGAAATAAATACTCACTGTCGGTCGACAGTTTCCTCGAGAGTGCTTGCTTGATATGAGAGAGGAATGTGAGGTGGGGATATTGAAAGAGTGATGAGTGATGACTGAGGAAACAATTTAAAATCTACGGAACTATCAAAAGGGGGTTCGTTCTTGAACTGACGGACAGAAGGAAAGGCGTAAGGAAAGATACTTTTGGTGTACGGAAATCTCTGCTTTGGAAGTGAACAGCACACTCGCACATAACTTCGTATGTACAATCAAATTTTGATTGAGTAGTCCGTAGAGCGTTCGTTCAGCTGAGGTTCATTGATAAAATCCAACCAGCTCTTTTGCCTGAAATGAATCGCCGTCTATCAATTAGGTACTTCATACTTGAAAAGGCAACAATTGAAAGTGAAAATTATTAATTATAAACTTACCTCTGCAGATCTGCTGGAGGAGAGTGAAGGGAAATGTTCTGAGCTTGGTTGACGGACCGGCCGCACCAAGTTACTGAACACGTTTCGTTTTGCTTGCCTCGAAAGGCAAGCTTGAAAGGGAATCACTTATCACTTATCACTACTGGGTACTAAACTCACTGATAATATTAATTGACTACTAATGACTGAAGGATGATAATTCTACTACGCATAAATCGAATAAGTCGGAGCATGATACAGGTAAACAAACGAGGAAGACGCTTAGCGAAGCAGTAGAGATGTGACGTTCCAAGTGGAACCGCTACGTGGTGCCTATTTCAGAGGTGAGAATCATGGAACCGGCTCCATGTGTTAATAAAACAGAGTCCCGCGAAACAACTTCCTTCTTCCATTACAGTTCCGGTTTTGTTTATTATTATTAGAATAGTAGATATTTAATATATTAAGAATACCTAATTTAGGTATTCTTTTCATGTCGCGAAATCAAATGCCCATCTGCTGTAGGTAGGTATGTACGCCGCAGCGTGCTGTCCGCCGTCCAGACCGTTTTGGGTAGAAGGGATTGTTTTTTAATTCTAAAATGTTAGGTAGGTACCAAAACATTCTGTTTACCATCTAGTTGTGCCCGCTCGGTTTTCAGCCCGAACGCTCAAACCAGTGAGGCTCTGTGGGGTAAGCGGGAGGGGTTTTTGGCCATAGGGTCGAGTTAGCTGTCGTTTTCGAGGTATTTTTGGACGTAGAATCTACTTTTGGGGGTTCAAAAACTTTCCAAACACTAAACTGAAATGCAGATGTTTTAATAGGTATTGTTAAAATGATTTGTTATTCTTTGGTAGGTGTAATTGCTTGAAATTTGAGGCGATTATTATTTCAAGTTCCGAACTTCAATTGAGTGACAAACTTTAAGTCATGTTATTAAAATTTAATAATGTTATTAATATTTAATATGTTAGAATACCTGTAATTTAATCATCCGCCAGAATAACGTGAAAGCCTGACTAGTGCTTTCACTACCTACTCTAAAATAACTCTAACGACTGAACAAGCCAATCCGACAGAAGAATTTATTGAACGAGAAGAAAAGGATATCAACAACTCAAAAATATTTTGGAAGTCAGTTTAATCATTAACCGGCCAAAAAATTAATTGCATGAAGAAAAAAGAATTCACGTCACTACCGCAACGACAAATTAGGTGAGTTGACTAACAAAGTCACATTGACATTGTAACAAGTTTGGAGAGCGCTGATGTAGGATTTTAACTGAATTTAAATTTAAATTTTTATTTTAACTGAACCCTCTCCTATCGTTTGAATCCGAATGTTATTCGAATTTAACTATTTCTGGCTGGAGAAAAGATTTCGGGAGTGTTAGGTACCATATTGGTGTCACTGAAACATTAAATGGTTTCCAAATTTTGGAACCAGGGATGAAAATGTATGGAACCACCCATCTCTTGGAAGTCGAAAACCCGCAGCGTCATGGGTCTGGCCGACGCCGAATATTCCCAAACCGCACATGCCGACAACTCCCGAACCACCTAGCCGGACTCCACCTAGCGGACTCCTGGTAAACTTACTAGTGACAAAGGATACTCGTTCAGAGTGCGTTACTCTCGGCAGTCTTTGGCGGGAAGCCCACCTCATCCTATCAACTGACAATTCCTCTTCCTTATTCCATGGTTGAGAGCATAAGCGATTTCTTCGCCGATGTGTTTAGACCCATGAGGGGAACAAAATACTACAAGTCCTCGACCCTACGAGGTGACTGTGAGGAGGACGGGAGAAAGAAGGTCAGTTGTTTCGTGTCTTTGGTCCTAACTCGAAAACGGTAGCTCCTACAGAAAAATCATCTATATGAAAAAATCTTCTATATGAAAAAATCATCTATATGAAAAAATTTTATCATTTAATGATAATCACCATATCTGCTACAAACGTGCCCCTATTGATTTTTCGCGTACCTATAATAGTTTAGGAGATATTCAAGCTTGAAAGTGAGTAAAATTCCAAAAACCCGATTTTTCGTACTTTTTTGTTTTTTGCTCTAAAACGATGCATCCTAGCGGTATAGATGTATATGATCAAAACTACATTTATTATTCAACTAGCAGGAAAGCCCGTTGTTTAGAATACAACGGGCGCTAGAATGAGGGCACAGATGCCATTGATGTAAAAGGATGAAATTGCTAAATAAAAGTAAACAAAATGAGAAGCTCATTTTTCGTTCTTCATCCATTGCTTTCAATTTCCACTTTATCCCTTAGATAGATATCTTGTTGATTTAAAAAAGAAAAAAAAACTCAAGCCGTTCGGGCGCGAATAGACCACAGACAGACAGACAGACAGACATTGATGTAAAAGGATGAAATTGCAAAATAAAAGTGAAAAAAAAAATGAGAATTTAATTTTCTTCCTCCATAGAAATTAGTTTTAGGAGCCACTCAGCTGATTCCGATCTTATGCTGGAGTGTAAGTCCAAAGGAGGCTATGGATGGCATGTATGCCAAATTACAGCTTTATAGAGTGAATAGCATACTATGCTATTCCTATTAGAAATTGACTTCAGGAGCCACTCAGCTGATCCCGGCCTTAGGCTCAGGCTCAGAACGATAAATTTATTCATTCTGAGCCCTGAAGAAGAAAATATAAGTTTCGAAAGCTCGGCAAAAGATTGAGATTTTCGTTGGATCCTAATCCCGATACTACTGAAGAGGTAATAATAATAGTGACAATAATAATTATTATTGTCACTCATTAGAAAAAACCAGTGTTCAACAATGCGGATCGTACATATAACCTAACCTTTGTGGGAAATCCTCACACAGTCCAGTAAATCGGTGTTCGAAACCCCTGTTTCCAGGAAAAAAATGTAGAAGAAGGTTTGACAACCTTTATTTATGTTTTTTGGGTCGCTGAGTCCGAATCTGAGCTTTGCCACCTCGCCAGACGCGAGCTTAACTCGAGGAAACGCGAAAAAGACGCAATTTTTCGGACTTTTTTCAGTTTTTGGGCTGTAACTCGGAATCTAAGCGTTTTTACGACTTGCAAACCCTATAACAAATTAAAGTAGAGTAAATTCCCTACAAAATTCATATATAAACTTTTAATGTAGGACCAACCATAACGCCGCTAGCGCGGTTTGAAAAAACCCTACTTTTTGGCTCTCTGCTGAAAAAGTTGAAAACGCAAATCTAATTGGGCGCGGGCGCCCTTTTATCAACTTCTCACGGCTAAATCCGAATATACCCCCTCGCCATTTTAGCCCCATATTTTTCCTGTGAGTTTTCAACTTTGATTTGATTTCACTAGCACTATGACAGGTTGGGAGGGGGGGGGGGGGCATACTTCACTCAGCCGATCATTTTAACGGCCAGGGGACTCGCTTTGCTCGGCCACCCACATAGGTAGTTCTATTATTATTGATGGTGGAAATTTGATTTCACTAGCACGTTGACAGGGGGTCTAATTTCGTATAGCCCCATGAAAGCTCCATAGGTCGTCCCCAAAAATACTTGGAAAACGACACTTAACTCTACCCCCTCGGCATTTTAGTCCCATAGCGCCCCACTGGGTTTTTTACTGTGAGTTTTGATTTGATTTCACTAGCACTTTTACTTACTTCGCTCAGCTAATAGACTAGCACTTTGACAAGGGGGCCTTACTTCGCTCGGCTAATCATTTTCGTACCATGATTCACCCAAATCACAGGCGGCAATATACAACCACAGTGGGCAATACATCCACAAGCGGCAATACACCCACTAGGGGGGGTCTGGGGGGCGGCAATTCACCCACAGGCGGCAATATACACTCACAGGCGGCAATACACCCACAGGTGGCAATACACCCACAAGCGGCAATTCACCCACATGTCTGCTTAAGCGATCGGCCTCGCGGAGCGAGGCGCCGGCCTCGCGAAGCGAGGCCCACGGGGGGTCTGGGGGGCGGAGCCCCCCAGCTGGGTGCGTAGGCGAGCAAAGCGAGCCGGAGCATCTAGTATTACATGAATACCTAGTATACCAAGGTCATATTGAACGAATTGCCGAACGTCAGTGATGTGATGGCCCCCTATATCCAAAAAAACTCTGTAACTCTTCATTACGCGGTAAGCAGGTGCGATGATGTGACATTGATAAATTCACTTTATAATTATTACTGAAGTAAATAAATCGATTAATAAACATACTACATCACTTTCCATCTTACAAATACAATTTTTTGCTATGAAAAACGTGTCTTTTCATTTTCACCTGCTTACCCCGTAATGAAGAGTTACAGAGTTTTTTTGGAAATAAGGGGCCATCTCATCACTGACGTTCGGCAATTCGTTCAATATGACCTTGTTATACTAGGTATTCATGTAATATTCGGATTTAATCAGTCGGAGCGCTGATCAGCCTGGTTCAAATCCGGGTCGAACACCAATGTTTGACCAAAAAGTCAATCTCGTGTTGTAATACCTGACTTGTCGGTAGACAATTCACCTCTGAACTCAAGTTTATGTGAATCCTTTCCCTGGAGCAAGATTTTCTAAAGCGTTTCTAAGTGCAAGTGCGGGGTTGGCTCCTGCCCCAATTGTGAGAACCGAAAATGGTTTAACAAAAAAAATCCCTTTTTACTTTTTTTTTCTTATTCGGATTTAGACGTGAGAAGTTGATAAAAGGGCGCCCGCGCTCAATTAGATTTGCGTTTTCAACTTTTTCAGCAGAGAGCCAAAAAGTAGGGTTTTTTCAAACCGCGCTAGCGGCGTTATGGTTGGTCCTACATTAAAAGTTTATATATGAATTTTGTAGGGAATTTACTCTACTTTAATTTGTTATAGATTTTGCAAGTCGTAAAAACGCTTAGATTCCGAGTTACAGCCCAAAAACTGAAAAAAGTCCGAAAAATTGCGTGTTTTTCGCGTTTCCTGAGTTAAGCTCGCGTCTGGCGAGGTGGCAAAGCTCAGATTCGGATTCAGCGACCCAAAAAACATAAAAAAAGGTTGTCAAACCTTCTTCTACATTTTTTTCCTGGCCAAACCACCGATTTACTGGATCCTGGCTATATCTGTCTGCCTTCCAACTTTAATGAAATTGGGTAGTACAGTTCTTGAGACAGTGTGCCTAACAATAATTGTTAGTCAAAGACTTGGTAATAGTTGGTTCTTCTTAAGGATACTGGGAGAGGTAGAGTACCTTTTGTGGAGAGCCTGTGACGTTATCTTTCCAATACCAATCGTTTTGCGTTCCGTGCAATGTACCGAGACAAACTCGTGGGACGCCGTTTGGTGGGCGTCCGGAGACGAAGGTGGCGCTGTGGAGAGCTGAAATTTAAAGAGAGAGAGAATGATGTGGCTGGTGGATCATCACACCTGGAATATCAATTTCGAAGCCACTGGCCGTAATGCATCATGCAGGATTATACAGCTTTCGTCCTCCAGCATTATCCCGCTTCGCGTTTACACCCACGTACTAATTACGGGTGACTGTAATCTGAGTAATTAGATTGAGGTGATATCGGTAGATTCGCAGGCCACACTCTCCTCTCCCAATACGTACACCGATAAATTCAAAAGTAGGTTGGTTGGTGACAGGCTTTATGGGCGAAAACCAGTTGAACTAACAACTACCACTAAATTATTCGAACTCCACCTCAAGAATACTTTAAATTAGTTGCCTCCGAGTATGTAATTGGGCTTTTTCTGAATGGAAACAATTTTACCCGTCAAGGAACGTTTATTTGGCCACGTGACCTGAAAACCTTGCTTCTTTCACCAGTTATGGCCACCATAAAAGTACACCTAGGTTCTCTTCAAATAAGATAGTGAAACTAGGAAGGCCTGTTGGTTATCCAACTGACAACGTGAAGTTTCGACGGACAATAGTTCCGTTTTAGCTTGTGCGCCGTCGAGATCTTCAAACAACGGCTTGACGGGAGGATTGATATCAAGTTATCGCCTCTATGTAAACCTTCTAAGTTTGTTGTAGATAATGTTGTATTGTTTACTACTGAACTTGTCCTCCATCCAGTTTGCTTCTTTGACTGGGGACTTCCCACTCCTGAACATTCACTACTAATGAAGTAAGGTCAATAAAGGGGATCCAATCTACAAAACCTTATTGACTGATTTATTTATTTGCTGTTTAGGACCATTAAGAAGTAGTAAATCCTCTTAAGTAAGTCCTCGTAAGTCTTCACGAATGGTGGGTAATTTTTGTTTACAGACATGGTAGGTACTTGGATTCTCTACAATTGTCTCCACTGCGATTTTGGGAGTTTTTGCTTCACGAAATGGTATGAAAGTTGAAAATTTTGGAAACACAACATTTCACCCCTTCTTTGCATCTTCGTTACTTTAGGTCGAACAAACAAAACAAAAAACTTGAGAATCGAAATTTGTTGGAAATGTTGTCCTCTACATTGTAGAGTCTACAATATGGGTGATTGAATGGTTTACGCAAACTGATCGGGGAAAAACGCTGCAAATTTTACTCAAGAACTTTTTATTCTTCGATATTGCTTGATTGTGCAAAACTTAATGATGTAAATAAGAAAATATGTTTGCAAAATTTGAAAAAAAAAAAAAAGTGTTCTTCGTATGGACAGATGTGGGACCTCGAAAAAGTGGATTCTACGTTCAAAAATACTTCGGAAGTGACACCAGGCGCGACTGGTGATGGCAGAACAAGGGGGTGCAGTCACGTATTCGTGATAATATTTTATGAAAATATTATTGCACCCAACACAGATAAAAAGTACCTACTATCAAGATTTGCTATAGTTCATTATTTATTTATTTGTTTAAAAATTCCAATTAACTATTACCAGTTTCCTTTCATTTCCTGGGTACACGCTGCAAACCTGGTAAAGGTGAGGTTGGCCGTCCCATGTCGCGAATGTCACACTTATCACTCACGCCTAAACGGGAAAACTCCCTCAAGATGAAATCAATAGAGTTATCCAACAAACGCTTTATGAAATGAACAATGAAACGATCGAATGAAACGAACGAATAAAAAACTTAAAAACGCTGCAAATTTTACACAAGGGTTTATTATTCTGTGATATAGGTTACTTGTACAGACATTTAATTCTGTCAATAAAAAAAATTAAAAAAAATTTTTTTTGGATTTTTATATTTCAAAAAAATTTTTTGGGGGGGATTTTTTTTTCAAAAATGTGTTTTTTCAAAAATTCTTTAATTTTTACTCGAAAAATATTTAACTTCTTGGGATCCTTCAAAAATCCCATTTTTAGCCCCATGAAAGCCCTATAGAACGCCACAGTGAAATCGGATCGTTCCGGGACCCCCAAAAATGGATTCTACGTCCAAAAATACTTAGAAAACGACACCTAACTCGATCCCATAGCTAAAAGCCTTCAAAACACCCCTCCTGTAGCCCCATTTTAGCCCCATAGCGCCCCACGGGTTTGGGCGATCGGACTGAAAACCTTGCGGGCACAACTAGATGGTAAACCAAGTATTTTGCCAAAATTTCAGATTTTTTAAAAAATTCCTACTGCCAAAAACGGCCCGGACGGCGGACGGCGGACGGCGTACGGCGGACGGCGGACGGCGGACGGACATTTCGGATTTTGAATGTAGACCTCTTGAAACGGATAATGTCAAATTTTGAGGCCGATCGGTGTATTATTCCAAGAATAATAAACCAAAATGAGACAAACGCAGATCACCGAGTTCAGAAAACACTTCCCAGAAAACATGGAAGCACACTAAACCCCTGATGCCATCCCCTCAGAAGCTGCTTCTGGTAAAAAATACCTTTGTGGGAAAACTGAAAAAATCAGAAACCTTGGTCGATCGAAATTTTATGATTTCATACCGTACAAAGTAATATAGCAACACCAAAAAGTTTTCAAAATATTCCAAAAGTAAGCCCCTATTTTTTTCCATGATTTGAGACAGATTAGATCCTGAAAAAGTCCCTCATTACAAACGAAAATTCCCTGCCCATGAACGAAGACTGCCAACACTGATTGTGGAGGTGATTTAACATCTGGGAATGGTGAGAAGGAAGGGTGTGCGCAGTGCCCAGAACTGCCCCACATTTCGACATTTCTGGCTTCACACTTAGTTCGTTGTTCCATAAGGTCCAGGCAAAAAAATCGTCTCAAGAGGTGCAGTGCTGTCAAAAATGGAGGATGAATCCGTTATCATTGTACTATCAACACAGGCTTTTCAGATATTGATACATTCTGCGAACTATGTAAGGTCTATAATTTGGTTGTAGAACTTATGTAGATATTCGAGCCAAGGAGTTTTGATTCATTTTTAGGTAGGTAACTAATTAGGTAGGTAATACGTAGCCCCCCCTCTCGCCCTTGTGCATCGAGGGGGTGCAGTTGCGACGCTGCCTCCCTCACGAGTCGCGCCTGAGTGACACCCCACTCGACCCCCATATGCAAATTCCTTTAAAAACCCCTCCCGTAGCCCCATAGCGCCCCACGATGTCCGTCCGCCCACTGGGACGAAACTCTTTTTTAGGGACATTGACCAAAAAACAAAAATTCTTCTGCGGTTTATGGCTGGATATATTCCGAGTATATGTAGTCTTAATTATCTGGAGACGAAGTTTCAATGTTTTAAAATACTTCCTTACCTTAGTTTGTCTCAAGGATCACTCAACAATATGAGGTGAAATTGCAGTTTTGACGCGCCGCGTCGCACAGTGTTGCGAAACGGCCGATTCACTGGACATCGCTTGTTCCCAGGGTTATGTGCGGAGAAAAAAAAAATCAATGCTCGTCCTGTTACGTTTTTTTTTTTTTTTTTTTTGTGCTGAATCGAATGGTGAAGTCTTAATGGCGATAGAAGTGGGTGGTTTGACGATAGAACCCATGGAATCTTTGGTTCTCGAAGAGTCTGCGATGTTATTTGGTTACATAGAAATAGCAACTTCCTTCGCACCTATGAATCAGAATGTTTGTATTCATAATGAGTTAAATCACTTACAAAATTTGTAAATTTGCTGTGCACCTACATTTAATGTAGGTGCACAGCAAATGTAACGGCAGAATATGAAAACTAGAAATTCCTTCCGAAAGCAAAAATAAATTCAAAAAGAAAAACAACGCACGGAATGGTTTGGTAAAAAAGAAATGTAGGAGTAAATTGTAGGTTTGCTTAGCGACAAAAAGTAGTTTTTCCCCGGAGTAGCTTGCCCTCAGGTACTCAACCCTGCGCATTTTCTGCCGATCGGTCAAATCTCCGAAAGACTTGGTTGATGATGGTGTTTCTTGAGGACACGGACTCGACTGGAAAAACTCCTCAGGGGTACTCAAAATTTCTATCGAGCCTGTCAAGAAACATTTGTCTTCTGGACTCACAATCTTTCCACATTTTCTTCAAATGTATACAAAAGGTTCTAAGTTTCTGTATCAAGAGAGCATTGCTCCTGTCTGAGACTTTCACCGGTACATTTTTAAAAAAATCATTTTTAAGAATGTCCGCATTTTTTGGATCGGTTGGACTTTTCAAAAAGAGAAAAACCCTCCATCAGCAGCCGAAGGAACGAATAAGTTCCAGGTGGGAGAGAAGACAGTGGGCTTCAGTGTCCCTCTGATAGCCCCCTTCTATGATTCGGCGTTGGGTACTTTTCCGTTATACCCCCCCCCCCCCCCCCCCCACTCGATTTCGTGTTCATAAACACCCCTCCCGATGGCTTTAAGGCACCCAAATTCGAGCCCTTTTCAGTTATAACACCCCACCCCCACCCCCACCCGCCCGAACTCGATTTCGAGCCCCTCCCGATGGCTTTAAGGTACCCAAAGCCAACCAAAATCGAGTCGGGGGGGGGGGGGGGGGTATAACGTAAAAGTACCCGGCGTTGAAACGCGCTGAGCTCAGCAGATTTAAATTTAAAGACGACGCGTCGTCTCTTCATCTGCTGAGCTCAGTGAACAGGGGGGGGGGGGACACAAACGCCCTGTTCCTTCTCGGCTGGATCCCCTTCCAGGGCTGTCTGCCAGTAACACCAAACATCGTCTTTATTTTGACGCTCCTGTATACGCAAACCACACTTGTTCATACATGAATATACCTAGCCGGCAAAAAGGGCCGAACCGGGCTCTGATTCTTGCGTATTTATTTTTAAAAAATCTAAAATTTCTTGGTATTTGATACCAAGCAGAGGCACCTGTGAAGCCCTTTTTTTTGGAACATTTTTTGTACCATCCGATTTTCACAAAAAAATGTTCTGAAACCCCGTGTTTATGTAGTTCCTTCGATTGGAGAAAATCGATTTGACAATTTTTTTTTTCTTTTAAAAAACATCATGCATACTATAATACCATGACAAATGTGCGGTTTAATTATCTTTAGCATAAAATGGACGTTGGTCCATTCCCAATAAACTCCCGCATTTTCCCGAAAACTGTCGATTTTTAACAACGATTTTCAGCATCTTCCATTGAAAGCCTACGGAATGACTGAGTATTGGGGATCGAAAGTACGTTTTCTACATTCACCTGTGTCTAAATAATAAAGTTTAGTGCCTTAGGAACCCTTAGGAAGACTTTCAAATTTTGGCCAATGTCGCAGTTTTTACGTAAGTCGCAACACTGTGCGTCGGTCAAGTTTATTGTAGCCTTGAACCTTCCAGGATTTAAAAAAAAAAATTTCGGGCATCATAGCCTCATTGTTTGAGGTCTATGGTAAAAATTTTTTTGGAAGTTAGTAGTTGGGGCAGACCACTTTTACCGAAAAACGCTGAGTTTTCGAGCGATAATCAGCTCGCAAGTTTTCCCCTCAACTTTCCTCGCAAAACGGGTGGCATGGGTGCATACCTGACATAGTCAGTTAACAAACTATGAAGGAATTTCCTGCAGCAATGTGCTGCTCCACCCAACAGACTATTTTTACGAACAATTAAATTTAAGTGAGATTAAAGTGTTAATTTTCAGCTCATTTTTAGATCACATTGGGATACAAAATGAGCGAAAAGTTCGATGACAATGGTCCTGATACAGGTTCTGAGTGGTTTTTAGGGTGCTTTTTAAATATTTTAAACAATGTTATTTTCTTTATTCTTCCGAAAAGAGAATTTTATGGTTTATGCAAATTTCATATTTTCAAATAAATAAATTAAATGAAGTCAGCTGGTCTAAATGAATTCCTCCCGGTTTTCCCACGCAGAACGTTAGCAAGCATCAATCATTATTTTATAATAAAGGAATTATTTATTACAGGCTCTACTGCCATTCCTTCGCCTCCTAACGGGAAAAAGACCTCACCATTCGATTCAGCTCGAAAAAGTACTTCTAAAATGACCTAGTCAAACATTTTATCATAAGTATTAACGGAAGAGAATAGATTGTCCCTAAAAAAAAAAAAAAAAAAAACCGTTTCGTCCCACTGTGCGCCATTAAATATTTAAAATTTTGACAATATTCGGTTTACCATCTAGTTCTGCCCGCAAGGTTTTCAGCACAATTGCCCAACCCCATGGGGCTAAAAAGAGGCTGCGGGAGGGCTTATTTTGAAGGTTTCGATGGGGTCGTTTTCGAAGTATTTTTGGACGAAGAATCCATTTTTCGAGGTCCCAGAACGATTCGATTTCACCATGGGGGGCTTTCGTGGGGCTCCGAATGGGATTTATAATATTTTCGAAGTAGTTTTGGATACAGACTCCATACCAATTTTTTGAGTTCCCACATCTGTCCCCAAAACGTTTGCTCTATTAACCCATATCAAAGAATTTTAAACCCTGGACTGTTGGTATGGGCTTACTGAATGCGCAGTGAAGTTACCAAAATTTGGCAACTGATTTAATCTAATTTTAAATATTTAGTTTTTTTTTTAAAGAAAAGATTTAAAGATTTAATCTTTGTGTGAGGAACTTGACTTCACGAAACGTTATTTTACCTTCTTTTTTTATTAATTAATGAATTTTTTATTATTATTATTATTATTATTATTATTTTTCATGGTCAATTGATCCAAGATTTCTTTATTTATACCTATATACTTTTTTAATTTTTTTTTAACGAAATCTGGTGTGTCGACTGCAGTCCTACGGCTGCCCTGGACTCTGGGATCTTACATTTTGATCTTAATCTCATTATTACGTAGAAACCCCTCAGGTGTGAGAGTGAAGCCTGCAGCTATAATGAGAAACCGGTAGAGTAGGAGACGACGCGAGGGCGCATGCGCGAGGCAGCTGACTATACCGGCCAGAAGACCCGGCAGTGCGTATCCGACTCGAGAATGTGACGGCTCGCGTTTTGAAAAAACTCAAACGTCGACCGCGAAGTTTTTTTTCGTCGTCGATCGATCGACAAAAAAAAACGAAATCCCGATTTTTTTCCGGGTGGAGTTTTTTAAAAGTCGGGAGTGTGGTTTCGGTTTTGAGTGATGCTCGCAGTGAGTTCGGCTATGAAGTGGTTCACTCCGGAGAAGAAATCTCAAGGGCCCTCGGAATCCCTTCTGAGGAGCCTGAAGAGGAGGTCCCTCAGGCTCAAAAGGACCAAACATCCCGCGCCTGCCCAGCTGCTGGAAAAACGTAAATCTGGTGAGGTTTCAGCCAATTCCCATCGTTACATTCATTGAATAATGATTTGTCAAAACAGAACATTCCCTTCAGAGGAAAACAATGGATTTATAACAAAGATGAGACAGTTAAAATTGATCTAAGGTCCTGAAAGAAGCTTATTGTATAATACATATATGGGATATTATTCCATAGTCATTTTTCCAGTTTATTATTCTTAGTGGTCGAAAATTCAGATCGGCCTCAAAATTTGACATCATGCGATTCAAGAGGTCCATAAAAGGAAATGTCCGTCCGCCGTCTGAGCCGTTTTGAGCGATAGGAAAATGTTTAAAAATCTGAAATTTTTGCCAAAATACTCGGTTTACCATCCAGTTGTGCCCGCAAGGTTTTCATCCCGATCGCCCAAACCTGTGGAGGCTAAAAAGGGGCTATGGTAGGGATTTTTTACGGTTTTCGGCTATGGGGTCAAGTTAGGTGTCGTTTTCGAAGTATTTGGGGACGTAGAATCCATTTTCGGGGGTCTCAGGACGATCCGATTTCACCGTGGGGATGTATTGGGCTTTTTGGGGCTACAAATGGGATGTTTGAAGGATACAACAAATAAGGTGTCGCAATTTTGGACGCATAGGTAATCCATTTTTCGAAGTCCCACATCTGTCCAAACATTGTACAGATTTTTTTTTTTTTTTTTTTTTTTCAATTTTTCCAAAAATATTTTTTTATTGACACAGAATTTTTTTTTGCATCTGCAGTAGTGTTTAGGGTCAGGCGGGGTAATTGTAAACAAAATTGCGATTTTTCAACTTCAACCTCTCTTTTACGTCTTGGGTTAACTCCGAGAGATTATCTCTAGATTAACTAAACTCAAAATGTTTGCTCTAACTGCATTTGAGGTGATTGAGAGCCTGTTTAAAATTACCCCATAGCGTTTACATTTACCCCAGAAACTATGGGGTAATTGTAAACAGGTCATCAGTCGCAGTCAGTTGGTTGGATGCATTTATCTGTACAACTGAGAATCACTTTCAATTATTCTCGTGATAAAAGCGTGTTTATACCCCAACAACTGACTGTTTTCACCCTACTTTTCCTAAGGTGTTTTCGACCCTATTTAAAATCAAATTAAATTTGCCAGGCATCTGAAACAAATAAATATAGTATGTTCAATACGAAAATTTCGTCATTTAATGACCATTTACGAAAAACGTTTACTTTGTTAGCTCAAAACCAATGGAAACGCATAAAACCCCACTAACATTTTGTTTACAATTACCCCATTGGGCAAAACTTTGAGGTAATTGTAAACATCCATTTGCTCATAAGTAATTACAGCGTCGATCAAAATCAAACTCACTTCAGTTAGCTAACATCATAAATTAACGAAAACAAGTGCTGAACAGGCTAGCTCTTCAAAAGCAGTCACAGGGTCTTCAACTTGGTCGTCAGTGTCCATTTCGAGTTTCAATTTTTATCACAAGGCTATGAACACTCGCCTATGTGACGATGAACTGTTCAAAAAATGCGAGAGTCCTCTTGCATCTCTCATCGAGGTTGCATTCATAAGGTTTACATGAAATTTAGTTCCACACTCTACTACAGGGGCGGTAGTAGCTCTTGTCTCCATTTACCCCGCCATTCATATAAGTGTTTATAATCAAAGAATAATAAACACTTATATGAAATTTGAAGTGTTTTAATACATTCTCCAATGTTTCTTCTCTTCTCATTCAACTCATCACTAAGTGGAAAACATTTTCCTGCAGTTCTTGAGTTAATTTTTACCTTTTCGTTATTTCTTCTCTCTTTCAACGTATTTGTTTACGTGCTCTTTTAAACGCGTCGGTTCCGCTTTAAACGCCGCAAATTATCTCGTCGAACTCCTTGAATGTTTGAGTGTTTCTTCTTGCGTTGACGTCGTTTTCTGGCAAGCTTGCCAGACTGTCTACGTGAGAAGGAAAAGTCCAAATATCCTTGGATTCCCAAATAACCCGCGAATTGGCTCTGATTATTGGCTTCGGATTGTTTTGAAAGAATGATCGACGTCCGTAAATAATCCGAGCGGAAATTCGCTCTGGTCCATGTCCAGGTGGGTGTGTGGGGGGGGGGGGGGGGGGGGGTGAAAACGCTGCACATTTTACGCAAAGATTTACCTTTTCTTTTGGCCAACATTTTTGAAAAATTAATTCTTTTTCAATAAACACGGTTTATTATGATCAAGAAACTTTAAATTGGTTGATCATCCTAGAGGTTGGTCATTCACTGAGGGGTGTGAATGACCCTCTGAGATCTTCGGCCGCTGTTACATTTTGAGACCGATCAACATTTTCGACCCCCGTCGCGATTACATAGGCGTATTCTTCCGAAAATAATAAAATACCGAAACTTGCGTTTAATCGTTAATCGGGTTTTGATACGGTACCGTTCGGGAAAGTAAGTCATACCGACTGCGAAGGTATTCGCCTTCGAAACCAAAATAGGACGTGACTGTTATCGGTTTCCCGAACTTTCCCCGAACTCTTGGCACCAGAAACGACGGGAAGCCCAGTCGGATTCCTGAAACGAGAGCTAAATACGAAATTAGCTTCTGACGGGTCACACATGGTAATCAGCCGTTTTGTTTTCTGGAAAGAACTCACTGAGTTGTGGGTAACGTGTGTTATGCTTTATGGTAATCTCTCTTTCGAAAAAAAAAATCTATTCACGGTTTTAACTGCAGGTAACGTTTTCGAATTTGTTTACGTAACGTCCTGTCTGGACGTTCCCTGTTTCACTTGTCTGTGTCACTCGAGAGTTGAAATCTCGCCTATGGCTCTAGAAAGTTCAACTTCGAACGAAGAATTGAGGCAATCGGTTGTAAATTTCGTAACATCGTTGTCAGATTTTTCATAGCGAGTAGATTCAGGCTACTAAATTCGTTGGCTTAACAGTTTGTCACAGTCTATTGAGCTGAAACACGGAGCAAAAAGTGTTATTCGAATCGATGTAGGGACAAAAAACCAAACCGCTTGCTCAACAGTCTTTATTGATTTTACCTTCGTTGAGTAAAAATTGTACATTCCTAGTGTAGGGTGAGGTGGGGTAATTGTGAACGAATTGCATTCATTTCAACTAATTCGGTAAAGTAAACCTAGATTATTTACTTTTTCTGATTTAATGAAGGGTTTTTTATTCTTTTTATAAGTTAACAGTGAGAACGGAAAATTAATTGTGTCATTGAAAGAATATTTTTGAAAAAAAAAAAAAAACTAAGAAGGACATAAGAGAGATCTCGAAAAAAATTTGCGTCCAAAATTACTCGGAAAACGACACCTTAGTTGTCCTCCTGGGATCCTTCAAAAATCCCACGTAATTCCTCGTAGATCCCCACGGTGAAATCGGATCGTTCTGGGACCCTAAAAAAAATGGATTCTACTTCCAAAAATACTTCGAAAACGACACCTAACTCGACCCCATAGCCAAAACCCTTAAAAAACTCCCGTAGCCCCATTTTAGCCCAATAGCGCCCCACGGGTTTGGGCGATCTGGCTGAAAACCTTGTGGGCACAACTAGATGGTAAACCGAGTATATTAGAGATCTTTCCACCTAACTTGCCCCATGTTAACCTCAGGGGAGCCGAACAGAAATGATCCCCTCCATCTCGCCACTCGCCAAACACCCCCCTCCAGACCGATTCGGGGCAATGACGAGCCCGTGTCTAACCAAGTGGCCAAACCAACAAAGTTGCCCACGACAGAAAGGCCTACGGGTCGATGATAGATTTATTTATTTTTTTTTTTTCTTTCTTTCTTTAAATAACAGATTATTTGATGAATACTCGATTATTAAGGATTTCATCTAATTTGGGGAAAGTGTCAGAAAATATGACAATGAAATGATATGACAGAATGGCTGCAAAAGAAAGAAATCGATTTTCGAATCACCGGAAGAATTGGATGGAATTCATCGGCTTACCTAAATTTATTAGTGATAATAATAATTGTTCTAAATATGTCAATGTTCTTCTCTTGTAATTTATTTGTGATCGTGCGTTATTCATACTTCATTAAAAAATTAAATCATTTCTGCTTTTTTCATATGGAAATCCCACTAGTCGGCCTACTCCGAACCTCAATTCGGGAATCAGTGTACTTTGGTTGGAAGGCCTTTCATCTTAACTGGAAGAGAGGCACTGGAAAACGAGGTAGGGGTTCGAGAGGAGTGGCTTAGTAGTGGAGGGGGTCACTCTTGCTTTGAAGCTCTTGAGGTGAACTTGGGGCAAGTTAGGTGGAAAGATCTCTATCACATTTTTAGATTTAAAAAAAAAAATTCCTACTGCCCAAAACAGCTCGAAATGCCGCCGTACATTTCGCTTTTGGAATCTAAACATCTTGAAACGTCAAATTAATGTAAAATTTTGAGGCCGATCAGAATTTTTTACCTCCGTCGCGATTACATAGGTGTAAAAATAAGAACCGGCCGGAAAACCAAGTTTTACATTTACACGACAGATCGTGGAGGGCTACAACGTTTGTAGCTCCATTTAGCTTTTGGAGGATGTCAGAAAGTCGAATGAGGTCTCGATTTCCGATTAATTTTGGACGCATAATCCATTTTTGGGGGTCCTCCTACATCTGCCCAACATGGTACATGAAAATTTATTTTTTACGTTTTAAGTTTTTATCAAAGAATAATAAACAACCCCGTGGGACTAAAAAGGGACTACGGGAGGGGTTTTTGCAAGTTTTCTGGTATGATATCGTGTTGGGTGTCGTTTTCGAAGTATTTTTGAACGTAGGATCCATATTTGGGGGTCCCGGAACGATCCGATTACACTGTAGCGATCTATAGGGCTTTCATGGGGCGACAAATGGGTTTTTTGAAGGATCCGAGGGAGCCCAAATAAAGTGTCGTTTTCTGACAAATTTTGGACGCAAAATCCATTTTTTGAGGCCCCACATCCGTTCAAACACTGTGCATTTTTTCCCCCCTCGAAAGATTTTCTTCACAGATTTTCTTCTTTCCGGCACAGACTTAATTTTTGCACAATTCACCTAAATCAAACAATAATAAACCCTTGTGTAAAATTTGCAGCGTTTTTACCATCCACACAGCAAAAGTACGCAAACAGAAGTGGAAAACCGGAGGCCAGCAGTTGGAATCGCATTTCATTCAATGCTGTGGGCGAAAGCGAGACAAATCCAGCGAATGGGAAGTTATTACGAGATAACCGCAGGACATATGTCTGGGGTCAAACAATGATAAGTTTCTCGTTTCAAACCCCCTTTGAAATGAAAGCACTGAGAACCAGGTTGCAGTCTCAAGCGGTCACTCAACTCGTTTGTGGTCAGTATTCTTGGAGCAATACAGAATCTCTCGGTAATAATCCCCTTTCATCGCCGGTAGGTTCTATTATACATCGCTGATTCATGAATTCACCCCCAGGACTGCTAAATCTGGAATAGGCCGATTTTAGCCATCTTGAGTCACCATTCGGTTAGATAGACACATAGACTGTTTTCTCATCGCACAGCGATCATCTTGTATACTGTTTGTAGCGCCATTGCGTACAGTTATGCATTTGACATTTCACTAGTGCTAATAACGCTAAGAACCGCAGCGGCTCCCACAGGATTCATTAACGTCTCTAGTAGTAATGGTCCTGGTTGCTTTCAGGTTTATAAAAGAGAGAGTGCATTAGCGGATTGCATTATGTAAATGTTGCATGTGTATCATGGCGGTGCGAATCTCTCAAGTTGCAGTAGAGTGCGGTACAGTTGATCCATACGATGCTCTTTTCAACAGCACACTTTGCGACACTTCCCGGACCACTTAAAGTCTAATGGATTTCAAAATTCCCCCTTCCATATTGGTGAACTACTAACGTCCCGTTAAAGTGGCAAATAGTGTAGGGTTAAAAAATCGAATGGCGACAACTGTCATCATCCGGTTGCGATCTATTTTCCGTCAGTCAACTGTACAAACATTCTCGAACTCATCGATGATAAGGATATTTGTTGATTTGACACCTTTAAGGTATTACGCATTTACTTGGATGACTACTTCTGACCTCACTGGGTATTTCTACAAAACGTTGCGGATTTCTGTCCATCGTCACTGTCGTGGTGTGGCATTCACTTAGCGCCTAGTAAAAATTGCCGGTGTTTGTATTTGCTAGGAAGGTAAAATGGGTCAAAAACGCTGCAAATTTTACACAAGGGTTTATTATTCTTTGATATACGTTACTTGTGCAGAAATTTAATTCTGTCAATAAAAAAATTAAAAAAAAAACGCTGCCAATTTTACACAACGGTTTATTATTCTTTGATATAGGTTACTTGTACAGAAATTTAATTCTGTCAATAAAAAAAATTTAAAAAAATTTTTTTTGTTGGACTTTTATATTTCAAAAAAAATTTTTTGAGGGGATTTTTTTTTCAAAAATGTGTTTTTTCAAAAATTCTTTAATTTTTACTCGAAAGATATTTAACTTCTTGGGATCCTTCAAAAATCGCATTTTTAGCCCCATGAAAGCCCTATAGATCGCCACAGTGAAATCGGATCGTTCCGGGACCCCAAAAAATGGATTCTACGTCCAAAAATACTTCGAAAACGACACCTGACTCGATCCCATAACCAAAAGCCTTCAAAAACCACCTTCTGTAGCCCCATTTTAGCCCCATAGCGCCCCACGGGTTTGGGCGATCGGGCTGAAAACCTTGTGGGCACAACTAGATAGTAAACCGAGTATTTTGTCAAAATTTCAGATTTTAAAAAAAATTCCTACAGCCCAAAACGGCCTGGACGGCGGACGGCGGACGGACATTTCGGATTTTGAATGTAGACCTCTTGAAACGGATAATGTCAAGTTTTGAGGCCGATCCGAGTCGTCGACCTCCGTCGCGAAAACATAGGTGTATTATTCCAAGAATAAAAGGGGCTACGGAAGGGGGTTTTGTAGGTTTTCGGCTATTGCGTCGAGTAAGGTGTCGTTTTCCAGTATTTTTTTCACGTAGAATCTATTTTTTGGGGCCCCAGAACGATTAAATTTCACCGTGAGGCTCTAAGGGCTACAAATCGGATTTTTGAAGGATCCCAGGAGGTCAAATAATATTTTTTCCGAGTAATTTTGGATGCATAATTCCATTTTTCGAGATCCCAAATCTGTCCAAACAGTGTACAGAGAAAAAAATTTTTTTAAATTTTTTCAATAATATTTTCATAATGACAGAATTATTTTTTTCTTTTTTTCCTATTTCAAAGAATAATAAACCCTTTTGTAAACTTGCCACCGTTTTTTGTTTGCCTCAAATTTTCCTTACTTCATTTCCTACGATTCCGTAACGTGACGCTGTAATGCGAGTGGAAGGGTCCGGTTCATTAATAATCCAAAAATCAGTCGACTCCGAAAGGGCGTGACGGAGTTTGAAAAAGGGATGGCCAGTTGGGCATTTTCGCTGGAACGTGACTGTTTCGTTCCGGGCACTTGAATCGAATCGATAGGGAGGACAAACCGTCAACAATACGATAGCGCGGGTGAGCACTTTCGATAACATAACGGTGACAAAATTATCTTTTTGTAAGAAAATGAAGGCGGGGTGCGAACGATTTTTGCCACAAAACTGGGCAAATTCGCCGCGTCGAACCAACAATAATAATTATTAATGCATTTCTCAGGGTGGTTTATTACTATGATCGAGCAAGGCGAGATTCTGCTGGTGGCAATCCTGGTGGATAAAGCGGAGCAGACAATCCGACGCCCCGATTGGAATGCACCTCGGAACAATAAAACCGCCTAAGTGTGAATTCTTTCTCGGCCCACCCAAAATCTCGTTGCCGTTCCTTTGTTTACTCCAACTTCAGGCAGGTTTCATCAACTCAGCACAGGACACGGAAGCGAGTCGACCTCCCAAGATTCTATTTCACGCTAAGCTCTTCCGTATGTCCGCTGATCACTTCCTAGAAATGAAAGCTGGATTGAAAATGAAAGTGAAGATAAACGTGTAGTTGAGCGTCAGACATCATTTTCTTGTAATGTGACGCTATGTAACGTTCATGGTTAGTTAGCGTGAAATGCAGAATCGATGGCTTATATTATCCCATTAGTGGTATGAGCGCAGAGGCCGACGTTCGTTAAAGAGAAAAGCAACTAATTATACAGTTAATCATTTCAATTTTCCTAATCGATTCAGTAGATGGGCTATGGGAAAGGGAAATTGAATAGGTAGGTAAGGTATTTTGAAGTAAAGTTGATATATAGGTGGCATTTGTTAATGAAATGTTAATTAGCCTTCTTATGAAGGAAACAAAAAAACCAGATACCGTTGTGATGAAACTGACTTGGACTTTACCTTTGACCAGGCTATGTTAATACCAGTCCACGAAAGTTCACCACTTTTCTGTCACAAGCAATTTCCTCCACTTACTTGGGGTATTTTAGAAGAAGAAAAAAAAACGCAAATTGATAGGCAATTTATTTGACTTCCTGGGATCCTTCAAAAATACCATTTGTAGCACCATAGATCCTCACGGTGAAATCGAATCGTTCTAGAACCCCCCAAAAAATGGATTCTACGTCCAAAAATACTTCGAAAACGACACCTTACTCGACCCCATAGCCGAAAGCCTTCAAAAAGCCCTCCAGTAGCCCCATTTTAGCCCCATAGCGCCCACGGGTTTGAGCGATCGGACTGAAATCCTTGCCGGCACAATTTGATGGTAAACCGAGTAATTGGTAAACATTTTCAGATTTTGGTTTATTATTCTTGGAATAATACACCTATGTTTTCGCGACGGAGGTCGACGACTCCGATCGGCCTCAAAATTTGACATTACGTAAACGTTTCGAGGTGTCTAGATTCCAATACCGAAATGTCCGTCCGCCGTCCGGGCCGTTTTGGGCAGTAGGAATTTTTATCAAAATCTGAAATTTTGACAAAATACTTGGTTTACCATCTAGTTGTGCCCGGAAGGTTTTCAGCCCGATCGCCCAAACCCGTGGGACGCTATGGGGCTAAAATGGGGCTACGGAAGGTTTTTTGGTTTATTATTCTTGGAATAATACACCTATGTTTTCGCGACGGAGGTCGACGACTCCGATCGGGCTCAAAATTTGACATTATCCGTTTCAAGAGGTCTACATTCTAAATCCGAAATGTCCGTCCGCCGTCCAGGCCGTTTTGGGCAGTAGGCAATTTTAAAAAAATCTGAAATTTCGGCAAAATACTTGGTTTACCATCTAGTTGTGCCCGCAAGGTTTTCAGTCCGATCGCCCAAACCCGTGGGGCGCTATGGGGCTATAATGGGGCTACGGGAAGGGTTTTTTGAAGGCTTTTAGCTATGGGATCGAGTTAGGTGTCGTTTTCGAAGTATTTTTGGACGTAGAATCCATTTTTTGGGGTCCCGGAACGATCCGATTTCACTGGGGCGATCTTTAGGGCATTCGTGGGGCTAAAAATGGGATTTTTGAAGGATCCCGGGATGTTAAATATTTTTCGAGTAAAAAATACAGCATTTTTGAAAAAGAAACATTTTTGAACAAAAAATGTAAAAAAAAAATTTTTTTTTGAGATAAAAATCCAAAAAAAAAATTTATTTATTTATTTTTTCATTGACAGAATTAAATTTCTGCACAAGTAACGTATATAAAAGAATAATAAACCCTTGTGTAAAATTTGCAGCGTTTTTTAAAAGGTTTTTGGCTATGGGATCGAGTTAGGTGTCGTTTTCGAAGTATTATTACAGGAAATCATTCAAAAAGCAATAGTACCTATTGGGCTTTTCTACTTACCTTAGAGTGGTGATTCCATAGGAAGAATAAAATTTAACTCGAACGTTGATGCCACTGCAATCGAACGCACAATGAGGTTTCAGATGAAGAAAACTAGCGATGTTGCAGATTCACGTCCCAGGCTCAATATTGGAGATTCCTCTTTCGAGGTCAAGTTCCTGAACTATCCGTCTGTGGACCCCATTCATTAAAAAAACGCTGTCCGCTGACTTTTAAATATCGACTTTTTCGCGACCCACTGTGAGGCGGACGGACATTTCGTTATTGGAATCTCTAGACATCTTGAAACGTATAACGTCAAATTTTGATGACTCCCCTGATTCTCGATTTTCGGGGTCGGCTTTCCGCGTAGCAAAGTTGGCTAACTTGCATAGATGCGAGAGAGGGTGAGAGAGAGAGATCTCGGAGCCAATCAAAGATAACGAAGCAGCCCATTTCATGTGCCCCCTCCAGACCTCGGAATTCAAATATTATAATTAATAGAGGCCCTATAAATAACAGAGATGGATTTTCAGCAATGTTGACCCCCTTTCGTAACTTTTGAAGCACTACCTTTCCTGGATTTTTTTTTTTTTTTTTTAGCATGGAACATGCTTTAGCCTTGAGCTAACTGCCCGAAAACGTGACACGAGATGAGTGACGCGAGATGGCTGACGTAGAAGTGTCACACGAGTATTAGGAGGTTAGGAGAACAAAGGAGCTATTTTTTATCAAACCATTATTGTTGATTTCTTTCTGCTTGGCAACGTTACTAGGCAAAGCCTTTTCCATGTTTCTTGAATTTTAGCCAAGGCTCTAAGCTCTAAGCCTGTGTTTTTTTTGTTTTTTTTAATCATTTACCCACATCATAGATTGGTATTTTTAAATGTTCCCTGGTTCATACCTGTACGCGTCAATCTGCCCAGAGTAAATTTGCACAAGTGCGGTGATGATATCGCATTAAGAGTTGGTGGAATTGGGCAGCCCTTCAAGTGGCGCACGTTTTAAAATCCAATTTTAGCTCTGAGCGTTCGACGAGTGACCTGCTTCTTGCCCTTATAGACGATCCCGAGTAATTGTGACGTTTGCGACAGCGATGAATAGCCTCCACGTGCGAGCGAGCCCGTATGAAGTTACTTTTCGTTTTTGAATATACGCATTTTTTTTGGCGCATTTTCGAACGTACACAATTAAAGTACATCTTAAGAGGATCCACTAATTACCTCTCGCCTATCAGCGAGTGATTTTGTCTTCAGCTCAAGGGGGGGAACTACTCGTTTTTCCCACCGACGAACTTGTCCTTATTCCCAAGTGGAAGTGACGGGGCCTCATAATGACCCATCCAAGGGTGCACCGCTAATGATGTGCGTTCCCATATTCCAACACAATACCCGCTCGCCGATATATTTTTTTCATCAAAAGGGGAACCTTCATCTTTTAGGGGAAATACGAATTTGTGTGTTGAAACGACGTTGGGGAGACATGGGAATTTTTCTAGTCAAAAAGTTGCCAGTAAGCATTGAATCGACCTTCAAACATCCTCTTTCGGCTTATAAGCCTTGAACTTGAAAACTTAATAAATAAGTCATATTTTGACCGATGACTGCACAGTTGAAAAAATACGTAAAACGTTTCCTTAAAAGGCAATATTTGTTTAATTGTGATGCTTCAAAGAACTTGAATGGCTTCTTCCAAGAACTGCTTTAAAAAGCCCGATACTGAGAACAACAGGTTGCTTGAAAGGGCAGCGTATTAAAAGGACAGAGCCCTTTGAAGCTCTTGGGAAATATCAAAAACTTGGTCAATAGCAGACCTCCAAGAAGAGTCAGCTCTGAAAGACTTTGTAATGAGATGATGTTGGGAGGGCAATACTATTTGATGAAAACCCTCGGAAAAGTTCTTAATAGAATTATTAGGAAAAATTCTTCTCGACAATGGGCGGGTGTAAAAAGAGCGAACGTTAAGAGGTGGTTGGTCGGAAGGACTTGTAAGGAGAGCGAAGGACTTTGATAACGAGGTGTGTAAGAAGAACGAAAGAGTTCTCAGAACTGAAGATTTTAGACCGAACTAATTCGAACACTAGTAGACTGAATAAGTCCAGTCGATGGCAACCTGAACGCCAAGAAAATTAATGGCTACAAACCAAATGCAAAACTGACAAGCAAGACAAGACTGAAGGATTCCCAGACACAAGACCGGCAACTGGAAATTTATAGAGCTAATTAGCTTTAATGAACGGAATGTCCAATGACAGACTGATATTAAATAAAATTTCCAAATTTTGGAAACAAACGAGCTGAAGAAGTTACTTGGTAGAAGAACTTACCTGTTAGCAGATAAAATACCAAACTGACGGAAGACTGGCAGATTGAAGTCAAGGGACAACAGGCTGAAGACCTAAATAAAGGCGAGACTAAAAATTAATTTTACACGCAGACTTTTACTTAAGACCAAACTGGCTGGAAGACTAGCAGACTGAAAATTGAATAGGCAAGAAGTTCGGGAAATGACAACATCAAACGCCAAAACTAAAAGAATGAGAACCGTAGAATATTGGCCAAATACAAACCAAATACAAGACTGGCAAGCTTAAGACCAAGCTTAAGACCAAACTGACTGGAAGACTGGCAGATTGAAGTCAAGGGACAACAGGCTGAAGACAGGAAGAGATACAACAAGGCTGAAGACCTAAATAAAGGCCAGACTAAAAATTAATTGTACACGCAGACTTTAAGACCAAACTGACTGGAAGACTAGCAGACTGAAAATTGAATAGGCAAGAAGTTTGGGAAATGGCAACATCGAACGCCAAAACTAAAAGAATGAGAACCGTAGAATATTGGCAAAATACAAACCAAACACAAGACTGGCAAGCTTAAGACTATAGGATTTTCAGAAAGGAGACCGCCAGACTGGAAAACCAGCGCACTCGAAATGTATATAGGAAGTGAGTTTCCACTTCCAATGATATAAGGTGGACTGAAATTTGGAAACAACCAAGCAGAAGAACTTACCTGTTAACTGCAAAAGAACAAACTGACTAGAAGACTGGCATATTGGAAATAGTAGAAGGCTAAAGACTAAAATTTCAGTGGAAGGCAGAAACTGAAGGGCGGACTGTAAGACTGGCAGATTGAAGTCAAGGGACAACAGGCTGAAGACTGGAAGATTCCGATATCCTGCAAGGCTGAAGACCTAAATAATAGGCCAGACTTGAAACTAATTTTACACGCAGACTTTAAGAGCAAACTGACTGGAAGACTAGCAGACTGACTTTTGAAAAGGCTAGCCATTCAGGAGATGGCAACACGAACGCCAAAACTAAAAGAATGAGAACAGTAGAATATTGGCAAAATACAAACCAAATACAAGACTGGCAAGCTTACGACTGTAGGATTCCCAGAAACTAGGCCTCCAGACTGAAAAACCAGCATACTGAAATCTATAGAGCAAGTGAGTTTCCACTTCCAATGATTTAGGGTAGACTCAAATTTGAAAAACAATCAAGCAGAAGACCTGTGAGCAGATAAAAGACCAAGCTGTCGTTTTCCGAGTAATTTTGGACGCATAATTCATTTTAGGGGAACCCACATCAGCCCCAACCTGGTACAGGAAAATTTATTTTTTTAATTTACTTATCTTTTTTGACAGAATTCATTTTTGCACAATTTTTCTATATCAAAGAATAATAAACCTCAGTGTAAAATGTGCAGCGTTTTTCAAATATTATATTGATTATTTTTTTAAATATCAGGTTTGTTCCCCTTCCGCGCTGAGTTCAGGTTGTAAGATGTGAGAATATTGGGTGGACGAACTCAAGTGGAAGGTGGGAGGTGATTGGAAAAGCGAAGAGGAAGTATTACACCCTGCGCAGAGCGACTGCGCCGAATTTTTTAATGAACTCGTCGCGGTAGGAACATATCCATCGATACGTTTTTCCCTCAATACTTTTTAGGCCAATTTTATCATCATTTCAAAACATCGATACTTATATAATATATTCGAATACCCACAGTACGGATATTATCTAACGTTGAGCATTTATGTTTTCTTCTGTTGCATTTACGAGGTGAGGAGTCAATTAAGTTTATATATAAGACCGTTAATTAGGCTGCTTGTGTTGTAAAATACAAGCAGGGTTTCCAGGATTTTTCATAATTTCTTGGCGCGCCTCCTTTCTCAAACATTTCACCTCGTTAAAACCATCTAGCCAACCAATTACCGGCGAGTCTTTCCTTTTTAATTAATACCACCCACGGGAAACGCTGACTGTCCCCGTTGATAGTCGAATGGCAGTTTCCACCCGTTCTCAGAAATCTGTTTGAAGCTGGAAGTGGGCGGTTTCGTTTTACCTGCGCGTTAATTAAGTGCAGAACGGAAATTACCGTTTTTGGTGTTGTCGAAGGTGAGACCCACGCCCGATTTTCTTCAAAGTGTTTTTATATTGTTTGAACGCCCACGCAGACTTGAAATTGGTTTCGAAACGTTTCATCAGGGTGAACAGTTTTGAAGTATCCGTCGAGGATCCTGATGAGTGGACTAGTAGCGTTGGCACCTATTTTCCTACTGACATCGATCTATCGGTCATTCTCTGGACAGGCAGATCCTGGTTTAGTGTCCCTCCCGCATCCGCTTGTCTGCCGTCCTCGGACTTCACCTTCCAACACTCGATTTCTCCCTCCAACTATCGGCCGTCAGTACATTTCGCCTGTCGTCTGGGACGAGCTGGAATCATTCGTCCCGATCATCATCTAAGGTTGTCGGCCCAGTTTCGATCCAGACGGTCATTCATGGCGCACTCAAACAACTTCATCTATCATATAATAAAAAGAAACATACCTATTCGAAAAATATTGAAGTCAGGAGTTGAATTTTGGACTATTGATAAGAAATCAAGAGTTTTTATAGTTTTTCTATAGTCCAGGAACGGGTGTACTGTGTTGCTCTAAATTTAATGAATAAATGAGGTAGAAGCTGTTGCGTAAGAATATACGTTAGGCCTCTAGTTCGGCATCCTCAGTTGTCTTATCGTTAGGCCACTAGTGCGGCGTCCTAGTGGTTTTATGTGAATGATTTCTATCGATCTATGACGTATGAAACTGTTGTTTTAGTTCATGTTATGAATCAGTTGTATTAATTTAAGTTTTTTATTTTCCAGGTAAGTGTCGTACAAGCTGTGTTGGTAAGTTGAGTTTGTGCCAGTCCTCGCTCAACATCATAAATGGAATCATGTATAAATTCTTACATCGACTTTTCTTCAATTATTTCAATCAAAACTACTGGTAAAATACTGATAACTGCAATTTTCATATAAATGAAGTAAAAGCTTTTTTTGTCTCATCTTTTATGTAGGTATTGTAGAGAAGGTGTCGACCGCCGAACCCTTCGCAAAATTTCGTGGGGCCGAAAAAAACGACGAAATTCTTGCACTTTGTTCAGTTTTTGGCCTACAAGGATTAAAAGCATTACAACAAACCTTTTCTTCCAATACGCCCAGCATCATTAATTGTGTTGTGTGTTAGGGGGAAGGCCTCCAGCGTAACTGGGATTTCGCCCCTGGTGTCTTTGGAGGAAGAGGAAGGGAGTACCTGAATACCCCTGTCCAGGACATAACACGATGTGTCGTGGTCTGCTGACCTGGGAGGCGGTATTGAGGCAGAAAAGGGAGACCTGCGATCTCCAGACTGGCTGGAAGTGCCCTTGCAGTCTGGAATGCGATGGTCTCTGGAAGGGAGTCCAGGGGAATCTAATATTTAAGTTGATGTGTTTCCCTGGATCCGCAGCTAATACGGGAATCAGAGGGCTGACAGGCTGGGCCCACTGACACCATCTTCCGATAATCCGCTCTCCCGACGACCACAGTTGAAGTGTCAACAATGGTTGCTAATAATTGGTCCCGCTGACCTGGCTTCCCCAGACAAGTGTCGCCAGGGGAGGCCCAGTACGTGGGTTCAATAAAAAATGCTCTGTGTGTATTAATAACCATACAATGGCAAGCACGAACAGTGAAATGACGGGAGACAATCCTCACGTCTACGAAAAGTAATGTGGTGTCGCCGGCAAGCTTGTTTTCGCGATCGCGCCGCGACTGTGGCGCGCCCCGCTCCTCCCACCGGTACTAGCTCTGGTGGGCTGGCGATCCGCGAGAAGAGAGTGGGGATATCAGTCCAGATTCCCCACACACGTGTATAATATACACGTGTGTTTTTACCCTGTATAATATACAGGGTAAAAACAAAAAAAAAAACAAAAAAAGGGGCGTCTCATTTGGCGTCCTATCACTCCCTTTTGACGACGACGTTCTTCGATTACAGTTGAATACTCAACATTTCACCACTTGCAACTGTAGCCTTTTAGTAGCCTTGGCTGCCTTATCTGTGGTAACAACAGCCGGCCATAAATCTTCGCCCACTGCCCTTGTAAAATTTCCTAAAATGAGCAAGGTTGAATCAGCGACAGCCTCATCACACGCGAACCTCATATTTGAGGCGGGTCCGCTGCCGAAGGGTAATTTTGCAGTTCATTGTGCTGCGTGATATTGTGTCGTTTAAAAATGAAACTGCGCCCATATTTTCATGTGAGTGAGTTTATGTAGTTTTCTCCTGTAGAATGAGATGGCTGGCGTAAAAACCTATTAGGACAATTTATAGATTGCACGGATGGAAAGTTGTTCTGGGATGTGGTTGGTGTAGCAATTACTGTATGTGGAGAAGCCTTTTTGGTGTTAATGAGTGTGGTTGAAATAGTGAGGTTGTAATTGTGGATGATGGTAGAGAGAAATCCAGTGGCCGAACTGGTTGAGAGGTTCAATTGGACACTTGACGTGATAGTCTCAAGACCGGTAGTTCAATTTGGTGGTTGGAGGAGGGGGATGTCTTTCCGGTGGCTTGTGCTTCCAAATCTGAGGGGCCTGTCGTCGGGCATCCGCTCTCGCTTTTTACCGAGCACGAGGATAAGTGGAGGGAAAGAAGGATAAGTGGGATGAACGCTCCAAGTGGAGGGTTTGTCAGCTCTTGACGGCCTGGCAGGGTGAGGGGGGTGTATCGCGACATCAGAGCTTCCGCCTTGTGCCATATTTTTAGGAGCTCCTCGACTAGACTTGCAGGTGTGGAATGCAAGCGCCAGGCGACGAGGGTGGGGAGTCAAGTGTCAAGCTGCGGATCGCGACATGGGCTACCACCTGTTTCCCTTTACCAACATCCTCCGGAACCCGCATTACCCATTCAGACCAAAAAGCGAAAACTTAGAGGTTCCGGACGCAGAGTAGGGGGTGTGCTTCAAAGACGGCATCTTTGTGTATCGTGTTTATGAGCGGATTCGTATTTCCTTTTGTTTGATGAGCGACAGAGCTCGACGATCCTGGCGATCTTTTCACCTGGATGATTTTCCTCACCTGGTCTCGAAGATCGCGTCAGATGTTTTAGAATCTTAATATCGAGCGTTGGGTTTCAGTGTGTTTCTATTCACTTAAAAAGGCCTTCCAGGTACGGAACGGGTTCGTGTCGGATTCGCCCACGCGCCTTCTGCCGTCACACCTGCCCGGCTCACAACTGCTTTGGAGATCAGGCACATTTCGAGCTCCAAATTTAAAGAACGTTTTTACACTGCTCTTACAATGCCAATATCCAACGGTCCGAGGGCTGATTAGACCTTTTTCGAGACGCTAGTTACCTACTAATTTGCAACCTTCCCCGTGTTAGATTAGTGAGTTCCTTGTGTCAAGCTGTCGAGTTGTGAGTTGTTTGTAGTGTCGTCCTACTTAATATTTTCGGAGTTTTTTCTTTCTACAAAAGGCTACAAAAGAGCTTACAGGCGGAAACTTTGAAGGATTATGTGCATGTGATCGAGCGGGGTGTCGTTACAGAAATGATTTTGAACGAGAGATCGATTCATTAGCGGTTCAGACCTGTACGATCATATCCAAGGGCACTGTGAGGCTTTTAAGGGGCTCCAAGCGGGATTTTGCAGGGTTTGAGCCATGAAATCGAGTGGGGGGATGTTTTTGGTGTTTGGAAGTACCTAAACTCGATTTATGGGGTTTTCAGACCTATCCGACCATACCATGGGGTTTTGTCTAGGAGGTCCTGTGTGGCGTCAGTTCCGAAGTAATTACGATTATCATTATTATAGGGGGCGTGCAATCGATTTATGAGCATTTCTCACATTGGGGGTTTTGAAGGGTTTTGTAGCGGAAGTTCAGTGTGGTGGCATTAATCTATTTTAATTTTAATTTTCCGAAGTAATTGTGGACGTGAAATCGATTTATAAGGGTTGCAGACCTGTCCGATCATACCATGGGGTTGTGTTTGACTTCAAAAGTCCTTCAGTCCGAAGGATAACTAAAAAAAAAAAAAATCTTAATTTCTTAATTCTTCTTTCTTCTATAATTATTCTTCTAGCCCCTAAAACACGCATCTGCTTCAGCTTGGCGGTTCAGGGAGCCCACTAACCTGCCTCTACAACCAATCGTAGCCTTCCCATGAAGTCAAAAAAGGACTCATATTTGTAATGTAAAAGAATGTTGTTTGTAACCAGATCCGACTTGGATGCCATTCAACTCGGTCTTGTTTCGTCGCCTTTCTACTTCATACATCCGGTGTTCTTTGTGCTGTGATGAGATCAGTCTGCGGTGGAGGTGGAGAGAGCGATCGTAGATTCCTTGCAAAGCAGCGTGAGACGACTGTAGACCTCATGGGATATTCCTAATTGCGTTCAAGTTCAGTATTCTGTCAGGTCTACGCCGGTGTCGACGTGTTACAGTGGCGGATGCCAAAGGATGTCCTGAGGGGATGACTTCCCGTCCGTGCGGTGATTTCTTAATGTACATCTCTCAGTTCAGTGTGACGTATGACATATCTGTGTCCTTTGCCTTTTGCTAGTGCTCGACAGCCGGCCAACGAGCGACATGAACGTTTACGTTTGGCTGCGTTAACTTGCGGTTTTCATCAGGGTTGCCACAAGTCAGGGAATCGAGATCTGGAAAAGTCAGGTGAAAATCAGGGACAATCGGCGGTAGGTCAGGGAAAATCCTGTACGCCCCTGGCCGCCTAGAGCGCCAGATTCGGGTATTTGCCGCTCCAATCAAGTAGCTTTGTAGGGGCGGGTAATACCCTCAACCAGAGCTCTCAACTGGAAAGAATTTATAAGATCGGTTAATATCTTAGTGTTGTATTCTTCAGGCTGATCCACATGACATTATTTCTTCTTCCTCCTTCGGAATACCGGTTTCATTATCAAGCATTAAAAGAAGCACCGTTTCGTAGCGGTGCAGCTCAGGTGTATAAGATCTGGGTAAGTCCATTTAATGCGAAATTTAGACAGGGAAATGGGCCCCATTGTCAGGGAAAACAGAAAATCTCAAGTTACGGGAACCTAGTTTATGCGCAGAGTCGTTAGGATATGTTCTGGTTGAGTTTCGTCAGTATCAGACGAACGGAAACAAAGCGCAGGCCGCCAGCCGGTGGACAGACTGCGCGTTGCCGACCCAGTTGCTCGAGGTCCAGCCCGGAAGTGGAAGGCCGCTCGCTAACTTTGCCAGATAATAGACGCCCGCCGAACACGACGTCAACCCACCGAAGGTCGAAACGCGCGCAATTGCAACCATCTAGTGAAAATTGCTTCCGGAACCGAATTACGGTTTTGAAGGACACCCTGCTGTTCATTTTCATCTCTTGGATCTTCAGTGTGATACGAGTATTTCACGAAAGGTTTCCTGTTTCAACGGGATTCCTCGCATGCTTCCAAAGTAACGAGTTAACGACCGAACTAATTTTCAGCTGTAGACTAATTACGTCCACAGCTGTGTGCGGCGTTGTTATAGCGGGAGCCACGAGCCCGTGGAATTTCGCAAACGGCACCGTAACTTCATCGTCTGTGACTGCCCCCAACACATGGGCGTTTTTCGGACGATCTGATAAGTCCGGTCATTTCGGGCCGTTTCGGGAGTGAGTCAGTCACGGGCGTCGGACTCGGAGGAATTCATTACTCGCAGGCCCGCCGGGGCGGTTCCGATACCGCCGGAAGAAGCCGGCCGGAAACCCTCGGCGTTAGTTGACCGTGGTGCCGCCTATGCACAGTGAGGCTAAACGGCCATATTTTGAAGAAGAAAAAAAAAAAAAAAAAACCTAAAACCCCATACCTATTAGAAATCTGACGCTGATCACGAATACACCCCACGTCCCTACACCTAAAATTGTTTCTCAGCCTTATTTTTTCCCCAAAAAAACTCAAAAACCCACGTTTTTCATTATATATTCCAGTGTGGAAGCCAAGTAAGGATTCTCACGAAGTTTGAACCCAAAGAAAAGTTGTAGAGCAATAAATTTGGCGTCGGTTGAACACCCTACATTTGAAAATTTCGACGAAAAGTTAGAAAAATTACTGAGCCGGGCCGGAGGAGATATTTTAATTTGATAATTATTGATTTTAAGATTTGTTCTCTCTTTCAGCCATTTCTTGATTTTATTAAAAAGAAAAAAAAAAACTTCTCCCTCCTGTAGTTTGCTTCTTTTTTTGGTTTATTATTTTTGGAATAATACACCTACGGAGTTCGAAAATTCTGATCGGCTTCAAAATTTGAAGTTATACGTTTCAAGAGGTCTAGATTCCAAAAACGAAATGTCCGTCCGGGCCGTTTTGGGCAGTAGGATTTTTTTTTTTTTTTTTTTTTTTTTTTTTTTAATCTGAAATTTTGACAAAATACTTGGTTTATCATCTAGTTGTGCTCGCAAGGTTTTCAGACTGATCGCCCAAACCCGTACGGCGCTATGGGGCTATGAGGTCGAGTGGGGTGCCGTTTTCGAAGTATTTTTCGACGTAGAATCCATTTTCTGGGGTCACAGAACGATCCGATTTCACTGTGGCGATCTATAGGGTTTTCATGGGGCTAAAAATGGGATTTTTGAAGGATCCCAGGAGATCAAATTAGGTGTAGTTTTCCGAGAAATTTCGGACGCAAAATCCAGTTTTCGAGGTCCCTCATCTGTCCAAACAATGGCCAACAATTTTTTTTTTTTTTTTTCAAAAATATTCCCTTAATGACCCGAATTAATAATTAATCAAGCAATAATTATTTTTGCTTGATTAACCAACATCAAAAAAATAATAAACCCTTGTGTAAAATTTGCAGCGTTTCTTCATATTAAATTGTGGCAAGAAGCGTTCTCGCGCAATGAAAGCCACTTGTTCATCTTCGAGATCACTGTGGGCGTCAAGTATAACAGATGGTTTATCCGGATTGTCTTTGAACGACTCCGCACATAAACGGTAGTAAGGAATTCTAAAATGATCACTATTAGATGCCATCATGACTGATGCCATACAGAGCCACTCGCATCTCTTTGTAAGGTAAAACAATCTGGCATTTCATATTTGTTTCAAAGGTTCGAACCAGAAATATCTTGCACGACGTAACTTATTAATCTTTATCCACTTATCGAATTAATTAATCCACGGTCAAGACCCATGTTTTCTCGATTTCACTAAACGAACACTGAAACAATCGCAGGTTTTCTAAATGGTCTATCTGTGCAAGGTCGAGTTTGAAAATGAGATTTTAACGATATCCAACGGCGGGGATACATATTTTGGAAGTTTGTTATCAGCGTCTTTTCGGCGAAAAAAAATAATTCTCACCATTTCGTGCACTTACCTTAGAATTTGTAGGAGAAAAAAAGGACGGATGTGGACACGAATTTGTAGAAGTTGTTCTACCCAGAAAAAATGGGCGCAGAACGTAGCTAGCCTGAGCTCAACTTACATGAAATCAAACGCACAAAAAACCATGATTTTTCGCATCAAAATTCGTTGAAAATGGATGGAAACAATGCCTTTTTTTCGATAAAAAGAATAAGGAATGAACGTGCACCCGAATTTATTTCTCAGCTCTACAAGGGCTGAAATATTATGAGTCCGAATTCACCATTAGAAATTAAATTTATGGTTCATGCTGTTTTATAGCAACAGGATTCCATGGAATCCACGTCATCATTGGCACTATTTTTATTAGAGTATGTCTTTTACGACACATAAAATTTCACTTCTCAAGAAAACACCACTTTGGATTCGAGGCAGCAGCTTGATATTGACATTTCGTTGACCTAGTATGACTATTCCTTTACATTACTATTTACTGATGAGGTAGATAATTTTTTAGTATATAAATATATTTGAATTCCAATCAAAAGATCTCTTTCGGGTTATATCATCCTGTGGCGGTTGTTAGAAGTCAAAATCTAAGCAAAAACAGTGTGAAAACCAAACACAAACGGTGGGTACAGCTTTCGTACAAGTACGCAACCACGAGGGACATTTTATGTCTTTGCGCCCCCTCCCGTACCCTTGTATCTCTACCCACGGCTTCATTTTGTCGTTTTCTCAAAGTGGTGGTAATAACATCAATGCAACCTCTACTTGTAACCAACCGCTAAACTTCCTTAGAGACCAATCATGTGATTATAGTTTTCGCGATCGTTTGCGTAACACCGTCACCGTCTCACTTTTTGAGTTATGTGCCATAGTAAAGACGTAAAATGTCAAAAGAATAATATTCTTTATTATAATATCCTATATTATTATAATATCCTATATTATAGGAAAATACATCATTTTTGTGACAAATCTCTCTAATATAAAACTTTAACTACGTGTAAACTACGTCTACACGTAGTTTATATTATAAACTACGTGTACACGTAGTTTATAATATAAACTAAAAATATTATTCAAAGTTACCCTGGTCGATTCAAAAAGTACCTCCATGCGTGACTTCTCCTACGGACCTCCAGTTTGATGGCCAGGGTGTCCTCAGAAAACCACTTTTTCCGTCGATCTTTCCCATAAACAATCTCATGGCATGTTCAGGACTAATTTAAATAAAAATAAAAAATTTGGTCTTGGTGTCACTTTTAAACCTTCGCTTTAACCTCAGAGACCGGTCCTTCCGTTTTTAATTTTTTTTTTTAATGGTGGCCAACAAGGCGAAATCGTCGACCAATCGCTGATCGCTGGTTTCCGCCAAAAATTCAAATCCCATTTTTCCGTAAGTAAATTCCATAAACTCGTGCGAACTTTCAATTTGTGTTTTAGCCCCCATTTTCGGTGATGTATGGAAGCCTGTTTCGATAAAAAAAAAAAAAAGTAATAATTTTGAAAAACACCAGTTACACTTCCATTCCTTATAATCCTATTGTATTGGAGCTCCAATACGAGGAGGAGAATGTTCATCTAAATTCTAAGGCACTTTTAGATGTCGGAAACATTTGAAAAAAAAAAATAATAATAAAAAAAAGGTGGCGATTAGATGACGAGAAAAGTCTGAAAACACCAAAAAGTTGGCTCACAGTGTTCCAAAAATAGACACAAAGCCAGTTAAAGAAAGTTGTGGCCGCGAGGGCTCTGCGGAGCATAGGGGAGGAGGACGACTTGCTGGGCATGAGAGGCGTAAACGAGCGTTGAAAAACCCCGCCAAACGATGGCGGGCCATCGAAAAGCGTTTGCCGTTTGGCCGGCCAAACGAAAAGGTTTTCCTGTTGGAATTAAAAGTGCGACAGATTATTAAATAATTTATTGAGACAACGAACATGAATGGTTTTTCAATGGGCTAGTGAACAAGGTCAGATAAATGGGAAAATTCCGCCGAACATTGTTGAACTAACAATGAACAAAGTACTCAGTACAGTTAGCACTGAGAAATTAGGTGTCTGAGCAGAGGAAATCACAAGTGAATATTTGGCGTTTTGAATTTTCCCGCGGTGACACTTTAACTAATCCGCCAGAGTGCACTCGCACGAAAAGTAGAAAGTGTACAAAAAGCTTTTTTTATTTTTGGTTATGTTATGTTGGTGAACATGAATATGCTCTGTCCCGTCACGCTAGCGTCAGAACAAATCCGAACGACTATTTTCCTTGCGATTTCACCTTTTCTGATCTCGTGAATCTCTCTGAATTCGTGCTTTTAGTTCATTGGCTGACCACCAGAGAGCATTTCTTGGAAGCGCCACTCTTCCCTCCAGATTCAAAGTTGAAATTTTCGATAGTGCTCTGGAAATTTGTATTACACCGTAGGAGCCCAAAACTCACTGCTATGGCTTCAAATTATGAAGTTCTTTCAGAAAAAAGTATTAGTCGACATTCGGTTCCTGGGCCCATTATTAGTGGGGCTTCAAACTTCGTATCTTCCTCAGTATAGTTTTGTCATACATTTTTTCACGCTGAATCCAAATTTGAAATTGGATTTTCCAAAAACCTTCATCCTGCAATTCTTTAAAAATAAAAAATAAAACAACCGTATACCATCAAAAAGCGAGTAGAAGGTGTCTGAGGCCAGGTGGGATACGGTCGGTTGGCTGGTTTTAGCCAGCAGGGGGTGGTCCCCTAGCACTACCTTGTAGCTGAATTGAATATGAACAAATTCCACGTTTCACTAATTTTCTAATGATTGGTAAGTAATTTTGTAGTTTCCCAAAACGTGTTGTACGAGTCAGGTCTGAAAACTTTTGATATCAACTCTACTAATTATACTGATAGTCCAGGCAAATTAGACTTTCGCCGGGAAATAAATAAGGTAGAACGGTTTATGATTTTAACTCACTTTTGGCAACCCAAATATGACCCATGTGAGTTTGCGACAACCTCAGGGCTGTGCTAAACTTTTGGGAGCCAAAAAACCACCAAATTTTTCCGTTTTTTTTTCAGTTTTTCGCTTATAGCACGAAAACGGTGCATCCTACAAAACATTTTACTCTTTACTTAATTAAAGAACATAAAATTACGGTTCGAATGACTTCCTAACACGTCCAATTCGGTTCAGCCGTTTACCACCTAGCGATCGTCAAAGAAAAGCAATTTTTACCAACTTGGCTCAAAAATGGGATACGTCCATATTTGAACGTCTCTAAATCGAAAACAACGGCTCCAAATGAAAAAAGTCATAGAATGGAAGTTGTAGAGCAATGCATTCTGGGAGTACCTATTCATTTTAATTAGCTCACTTACACTCAGAGACACAAAAGAAAAAGCAAAAACGTCGTAATGGCTGATTTCCCATTTAAAAAAAAAAAAAAAAAATGCTTGTGAGATTTCAATACCTAGTATTTATGTCATTTTTCTGTTTGTAGAAGCCGCAGGCCAATTTGTAGGTGAAATTATTAATTTTTGAAATTGAAACTTGATTAGCTTGGGTGAATTGATAAATTTACTGAGCCTCCCGTTACTGAAATAGCCACAAAGCCTCAGCTCAACAACAATGGTCCAAGGTTTCAAAATAAGAAGTACACCATATAAACACATAGTAGGAGCTGGAGGTTGATCAGTGGAGATTGGGTCCAATCCATTGATGGTTCTCTGCCAGCCCCACTCTTCTGGAAGAAGGTTCGTATTCTTCCACAACTGCACCTGCAGAAATACCCTTTTAGAATGCTGGTGAGCAGCTGCTGCAAGTGCTCAGTCGTTTGTACAAGTTGCAAGGGGGATTTGTGCCTGAATTCTTTTACGGACACAGAAATTGCCCTCGACGCCAACCAAGCTTATGAGGAAGTTGACGTTGTCGAAGAGGAGCAACTCATGGATTCCTCATCTGAAGTGGACGACGAGGAGTTTGAAAAACAAGGCCCCACACCAGCAAAGCGAAACCGATCATCAAAATAATTCATTTCATACATACTGATGGGATCCTCCGGTTGATCCCATCATATGCGTTCTCGTAGTTAGTTACGTACTTTTGGGAAAATACATGGCATTCGTGGTTTTGAGTTTGAACCGAGTGTGTTTTCATTTTCAATCGAATTCATAACAATTGGTGGCAAGTGGTGGGATGCCACGACGTTCGTCGAGGAATTTGCCTCGACGAAGTCGACAGGGGTCACCCCCGCCAGAACAAGTTGCGGCGCCCTTACCGCGACTGGACGCCGCCCAGCCAACGCTACCGGAGACGGTTGGAGCTTCATCAACCTCCATGGTGCAGAACTGGGATGCCATGCTGGCTCTCGCGCGAGAACAAATCCTGGTTGAGCAGCAGCACGGGGCCCTGCCACGGAGTGTCGAACAGGTAGTACCCACCCTTAAACCCAAAGACTTTAGTGGGGTGAACTGGGATGGATACAAGATCCAGTTCGAGGGCATAGCCGAAAGAAACGGGTGGGATGAAAACACCAAGGCTGGCGCCTTGGAAGCAGCGCTTGTGGGTGACGCTGTGGAAGTGCTGTTAGATGTCGTTCCCCCACGCACTTTTCAGAAACTAGTACTCGCTTTGGAGCGTAGGTTCGGACAGAGAAGGCATGCTGACCGGTTCATGACAGAGATGCTAGCACGGCAGCAGCGCCCTACTGAGAGTGTTGGTGAGTACTTCAATGCATTTATCACCTTGGCTCATAAGGCCTGGCCAGCATCCAGTGTCACTGAAGGCCTTGAGCAGCTGGTCGTGCACAACTTCATGATGGGCCTTAGGGACACACTCCTCAGGGAACGGGTTATGGGGACAGGGCCAAGGACCTTAGATGAAGCAGTTGCGGTGGCTCAACGGTACGAAAATGTTGCAAGAGTGTCTCGACAGGTACGGGCTGTGGAGGTTATAGACCCACCTCCAGCAGATCGTGGCCTTAGGAATGTGGCACCGAGTTCTCCAGCACGACCTCGACGGCGACAACAACCACAACTAGTTTGTTTGCGGTGCGGAGTTTCTGGTCACATTGCTCGATCTTGTCCCTTCCCACCAGTCTCGCTGCAGCGGGGGAACAGCGAAATGGCGAAAGAAATGTCGCTCCACAAAAACCTCATTTCGGACCTCGAAGAAGCGAAAGTTCGAATCGCCGCTTTGAAACCGCTCGAGGCCTCTTTGGAAACTCAAGCAGCAAAACCTCGAAAAAGACACCATCATCGCCCAGCTTCAAACCGAAGTTAAACAGTACAAAGAAATGGTTGCGCTCAAGGGAGAGAACGACGCGTTGACGAAGAAGTGCAAGGAAGAAGTGAGGAGGGAAAACTACAATTTTCGAACGGAGTTGGCCAAACTGGAGGGTGAAATTGCGAGCTTGAAAGCGCAGAAAGAAACCAACCCCTCGTTCCTTACCTGCCCCTCAAAAATCCCTCAAAAAGTCCTTGCCGGGAATCCAACCATGGTCGGGGTGATGGGGCCCACACCGAACTGGGAGATTATGCCCCATGAAACCCCTGAAGACATCGTCAAGAGTTTACTGTGTAGGGCTAGTTCCCAATCGTTAACACTACGGGGATGGATTGATGGAGTTCCGTGCACGTTCCTTATTGACTCTGGGGCAACAAAAAGTCTTCTTAGTCTGGCTTGTGCCCAAGCTATAGGTTTGCCCTTAGAGCCTGTAGAGTCGTTGGCATTGCGGTCCGTAACTGGAGAGCGCATACCAGTCCATGGAACAGGTGTTGTTGGGGTGGACTTTGGAGACCAGCGAGCCTGGGCCTTGGAGGTGCTGATCACCGACATTCGGGAGGACTGCATCTTGGGTATGGATTTCTTAGTCCAGCACAAGGTCTCAGTACAATTTGGTCAACCTGGTGTGACAATTGACGGCCAGTGGTATGCTGCCATAGAACGGGCCTATGGTGTAGGTGTGGAGCATACAAACGAGCCATTGGGGAATCAGCAAGGTCTATCTCCCCTTGATCCGCACCGGGAGGAAGTAGATGACATTTCTAGCGATGTTCCGAAACATCTTCGTGTAATGATTGAGGAGGATGCCAACAAACTCTCCGCCTCACAGAGATGGCAATTGGAGGAATTCTTGAACGAGTTTCAGGATGTGTTTGCCAGAACGGGGAAGGAATTGGGAAAGATTGCAGGGACCGAACACCGAGTGAATGTAGAAGGTCATCATCCCATTCGACAGTCACCACGACGTATTCCCCCACACAGGATAGAGGAGGTTGATCGGCTCATTCGGGAGATGGAGGAAAACGACATAGTGGAACCTTCCGAGAGTCCGTGGGCCAGCCCTATTGTATTAGTTCCCAAGAAGGATGGATCAACAAGGTTTTGCGTGGACTACAGACAGTTGAATAACATAACGAAGAAAGATAGCCACCCCTTGCCAAAGATCAATGAACTCGTTGGGTCCATTGCTGGTAGCTCTTGGTTCACTACTCTGGACCTCCAAAGTGGTTATTGGCAGATCCCAATGGCTGAACAGGACAAAGAGAAAACTGCATTCTGTACTCCAAGAGGCCTTTGGCAGTTCAAAGTAATGCCTTTCGGACTGTGCAATGCACCTGCAACATTTCAGCGGGCCATGCAAAGGTTGCTGCACAAAGAAATACGACAGGGCAGAGTCAAGGTGTACCTCGATGACGTTCTCATTGACAACTCGAATTTTGAGGAACACTTAATGGGGCTGCGACGGGTATTTGAGTTGCTGAGAGTCAATGGGGTAAAACTAAACCCAAAGAAATGCAAACTTTTGACCCGGAGTGTGAACTATTTAGGTTTTGTTGTCTCTGAGCGAGGGGTTGAAACAGATCCGCAGAAAACAGCGAAAGTGAGAGATTGGCCTGTTCCAGCTAACGCCAAAGAGCTAAGGTCGTTTGTAGGTTTTTGCTCGTATTATCGGAGTTTTGTTCCTCAATTTGCTCGGATAATGGCTCCATTGTACTCCCTGCAGGACAAAGCCAAGGACTTTGATTGGACCAAGGAGTGCCAGGAGGCTTTTGATAGCATCAAGAAGACACTGACAAGGCCACCAGTTTTGGGTCACCCAGTACCGGGAGCTTTGTTCGTCCTAGATACAGATGCCAGTGAAAAAGCTGTAGGAGCCGTCCTCTCTCAGATACAGCATGGGCAGGAGAAAGTGCTAGCATACTACAGTCAATGCCTCTCGAAGCCTGAGCGGAACTACTGTGTCACCAGGAAGGAATTACTGAGTTTGGTAAAAGCGCTTCGACACTTTAGCTCTTATGGCTTGGAGGCGGGGGAGGAGTTCCTTGTACGGACCGACCATGCATCCCTTCAATGGCTCCGGAACTTCAAAGAGCCAGATGGACAATTGGCTCGATGGCTCCAGCAGATCACGAATTTCAACTTCCGAGTGGAACACAGGTCTGGAAGTAAACATCTCAATGCAGATGGATTGTCAAGACGTCCCTGTGCTGACCAGGACTGCCAGTACTGCCTACGACAGGAGCAACATCAGGAAGAACGGCTCCAGCGAGTTCGGTTGGAAGTGGCTGTCGAACGACCATGGACTGAAGCCCAACAGTCAGACGTCATGCTTGGCCCAGTCTACGAATGGGTGTCCCACGGGGTTCGACCACCGAAGGATGACATTGCCAGATTTTGCACGTACACAAAGGCACTTTGGGCTCAGTTTGCTAGGTTACGCATCCGGAATGGAGTCCTGTATAGGATATGGGAGAACGATGCAGGTACCCAGGTAACGGAGCAGCTCCTCGTTCCTCAGGCTCATCAGAACGAAGTCGTGCAATTGGCCCATGAGACAGGGCATTTTGGACGAAGGCGCACCTTGCAACTGATTCGTACCCAGTACTATTGGCCCGGAATGCAGGGCGACGTGAAGAGGTTCTGCGCTAGCTGTGAGACTTGCGGGCAGCGAGGAGGGAACACCACGAAAAGGAAGGCACCTCCGAAGCCGTATGTGGTTGGATCGCCAGGAGACCGCCTTTTGATAGATGTGGTGGGACCTTTGCCAGTGTCACGGGATGGTAACCGGTATATAGTGGTAGTGGTAGACCAGTTTACCAAGTGGCCAGAGGCATTCCCAGTGAAGGACGTGAAGGCAGAAACTGTGGCTGAGGGTTTGGTCAACAATGTAATCACCCGTTTCGGCGTGCCAAGGGAGCTGCATTCCGACCAGGGGAGGAATTTCGAATCCTCAGTTTTCAAAGAAGTAGCCGAACTCCTGGGAATAAAGAAAACCAGGACGACCCCTCTGCGGCCTCAGGGAAACGGGATGGTGGAGCGGTTTAACAGAACGCTGTGGAATCTGTTGGCAAAACTCACTAAGGGTAATCAAGCCTCGTGGGATCAACAACTACCCTTAGCCTTGCTGGCCTACCGCGCCACAGACCATTCGGTGACCGGGTTCTCCCCTGCGGAGCTAATGTTGGGTCGCCGACTGAACCTGCCCGTCCATCTGCTGACAGGTCCTGCGCCGAACTTACAGCTGACGCCCGGAAATTATGCCACACACCTGCAGGACCTGTTGACGAAGACGCATCAGTTGGTTCGGGAGCGGCTGGTGAGGGCAGCTGAAGACCAGAAGCGCCGTTATACCTTCGAAGGTGATCCGAGGTCGTTTAAACCCGGGGAGGACGTCTGGTATTGGTGGCCAAGACGCCGAGTGGGAGTGTGCCCTAAACTCCAGTCTTCATGGGTTGGCCCCTGCCGAGTCGTGGCCACGCTCTCGGATGTAACGGCACGGATCCGAACTCCCCAGAAGCGCCTGCGAGTGGTCCACATCGATCATCTGCGTCCTTTCCACAAGAAAGAAGAGGGGGAGTAGTGATGGGATCCTCCGGTTGATCCCATCATATGCGTTCTCGTAGTTAGTTACGTACTTTTGGGAAAATACATGGCATTCGTGGTTTTGAGTTTGAACCGAGTGTGTTTTCATTTTCAATCGAATTCATAACAATACATTTCATTCCTAGTTTGACATTTTCTTTCTTTTCGAATTAATCATTTGTTCATTCCTGTTCAGTATAATTTACAGTACCTACATTCTATTTTCCTTTGAAGTACCATTATAAATTCCTTTGACAAAACATAATATTTAATTATATATACCTACTATGTGTTTATATGGTGTACTACTTATTTTGAAACCTTGGACCATTGTTGTTGAGCTGAGTCTTTGTGGCTATTTCAGTAATAGGAGGCTCAGTAAATTTATCAATTCACCCAAGCTAATCAAGTTTCAATTTCAAAAATTAATAATTTCACCTACAAATTGGCCTGCGGCTTCTAAAAACAGAAAAAAATAAATACTAATGAAATCTCACAAGCATTTTTTAATGGAAAATCAGCCATTACGATGTTTTTGCTTTTTCTTTTGTGTCTCTGAGTGTAAGTGAGCTAATTAAAATTATTAGGTACTCCCAGAATGCAGAATTTGATGCTCTACAACTTCCATTCTATGAATTTTTTCATTTGGAGCCGTTGTTTTCGATTTAGAGACGTTCAAATATGGACGTTTCCCATTTTTGAGCCAAGTTGGTAAAAATTGCTTTTCTTTGACGATCGCTAGGAGGTAAACGCCTGAACCAATTGGACGTGTTAGGAGGTCATTCGACCCGTAATTTTATGCTCTTTAATTAGGTAAAGAGTAAAATGTTTTGTGGGATCCACCGTTTTCGTGCTATAAGCGAAAAACTGAAAAAAACGGAAAACTTTCGTGGTTTTTTGGCTCCCAAAAGTTTAGCACAGCCCTGAGGTTGTCGCAAACTCACATGGGTCATAATATTATTTGGGTTGCCAAAAGTGAGTTAAAATCATAAACCGTTCTATCTTATTTATTTCCCGGCACCGCTTTTTTTTGGTCTAATTTGCCTGGACTATGAATTAAATACTACTACTGAATGAGGGATTTAAACATGTTCGTATGGGGGGGTCCCCACCTGTGGACCACTGTGCAACGCTCAAGCCACCAGCGGACGGCGGAAAACGTTTCTTAATCATGTTACCATTCGAAATCATGTTACCGCGGCGAGCACGTTACAATCCTTCAACGGATTAACATAATGGTAACGATCGTCGATTATCCCGGTGAATGATTAGAACTATCTGCACTCCTTGTCTCCAAAGACCGTTCTCGGCTGCGGCAGTTGACTGTCGTCGGGTAGCTGAAGGCACCCCATTATCGCTTCTCGCCGGCGCCTTGTCATCACGTTATCCAGGTATCCGCCTGGTAATGCCCCGCATCATTAGCGCCCGTGGAAACTTAGAAATACTGATGCTAAGTGGAGGCCGAACCTTACGAACCTTACGTGATTGGTGGTTACCTCTAACCGTACGCTTTGCATCTACTCACCAACCCGAAATGCTTTTTGTTTTTTTCTCCTTGCGTTATGCTGGTGTAAGGCGGTCGTATCGCGGAGAAAACATCGCGGGAATCGTGTTATGAGGTAACCCTCTACTCCCCCGAACGCATTCGCCAGGCAATAAGTTGTGAGGTAAGAGTTAGAGAAAGTGCTAAAATAAAAGGCCGTTCCAACCAAGTCGTAAAATCTCGCCGGCCCCACCCCCACTTCGTTCTCGACGTATAATGAACAGCGTCTCAAAAGTTAAAATGGCCCCCCTGACCAGGAACCTGTAACCTTCGTTTTTCTTGTTACCTACGAACTCGCTTCTGGTCGCTGTGCATCGAGCGACTACGCTGATGACGTAATGGCGATATCTTTCGATCAGACGAGTTTCGAGCTAATGAGCTGAGATTTATCTAATCAGGACGGCTGCGACACGGTGAAGGAGATCGGGAGAAGGAAATAAGGAGATCGGCGACAGCAGTTTTTGGCGAAATTTTGTGAAATATTGAGTGATGATCCAATTGTAATCCATCAAGTTTATATACTCCCACTATCCTGGTAAGCCATACACTGAATTTTCAACGTCTGTGCTCCGTTCAAAATGCGATCGAATGACGGACGCATTTTTCGATCACGCGAACCCCATGGATGGATTTAATTCAGAAAAAAAAAACTTCTTGCAGGCGATCGATACTCCAGGATATTCTTTTCCTCCTTCGTGAATTTGCCGCCGTCGGAATTTGTGTCGTTGCTGTTGGCAACCCGAACGAAACAGCCTCTCACTTCGGAGGATCTGCACCATAGTTAAACTTGATTATGGAATTGGTACGTGCCTGACCTACTTACCGTTGATCAAATCTGCAAGTTCCTAAAATTGTGATACTAAAATCGTGATTGCATTAATCCCTGATAAATGGGGAAGTTCGACTAACCTAATAATGAAAATAAAAATAAAATTGTATAAATGTGATAACTTTTCTAATTGTAAGAAGCTGATAAATATTCGCGGTATTTACCTTGTAAGGTCTTCTTTTGTTACAGGCTGTTTTCGGTTTCTCCTATAAAAATTTACCGTACTAACGCTACCGAACCCTCATGATTGTCTAACGAATATTTCGTTGAGTAAAAGAAATATAAGGAAGTGAGAATTAATTTTTTTTCCTAAATTTTTTTTGTATAAAAAAAATATAGGTGGCGCCCAATACAATCTTCAATTTATATATAAATGAAAGAAAAAGACTGATTCTTGCGAAACTAAATTCACTTGGTGATCCTAGAAAACTCAAGTAGAGGTCAATAGACGTGACCGCACCTGCCCTGAGTACTGCAGCTAGCCTGTAAAGCTGACGCCCAAGAAATAGACCACTAAAGGTTACAAACCTTTAAAACGTCATTGTTGAATTATAGCGAATTTTCATGAGACTACGGGATGGTGACCATATGGGATTTGTCCTTGGCCTTCATGAAGGTTTAAGTTGGAAGGAAACACCTCTCCTTTGAGATGCTCCTCTTGTGAAAGAAAAGGACACTGTCCCTATTCATACCCACCTGGGAGGAAAGGGTGGAGTGGGGATTACTTTATAGAATGTGGTAGCGGCGGCAGGGGGGGGGGGGGGGAGAAGACGATAAAGAGGGAGGTTTGGACGATCCTAAACGACTTTCGACCTGAGGGCAGCTCGCCCCATTGTGAGCACCGACCTTGAAACCTGAGAGAACACTAGGCCGGTATCCCACACGAGAGATCCAATGAACAGGACTAAGCAATATCCAGCCTGTTAAATCCCTCTGTATAGAAATAGTACTGAGCCCGCTGACGTACCTATGCCCTCAGTGTTTGATCAGCAAGAATTAGATTCATCCACCTCCGACATTGGTCAAACCAAACAATACCTTAAAAATAGAATCTCTGGTCATAGGTCAGATATAAATCATCAAAAATAGCACTCTGCCTTGGCCAAACATTCCCTCTCAGAAGCACATACCTTCAATTGCGGAGGCCAAGATCCTAGAAATGGAACCTAATTATTCAAAAAGTTAAATAAAAGAAATGATATAGGTACATTGTAAAAACCCCAGAGGCCTGTAACTCTAGAAGGGATACTGAAAACCTCAGTCGTCTACTACAACCTAATAAATATGATCTGATCCATAGCCTCAATTTCATTACAATATTATTCCTGCTCATTCACGCAATCGCTGCAATATTTTTACTATTATAGTTATTGAATAATTTATGTTTCCTGTTATAGTCGCTTGGGGTTTTGTCAAACATTAAGACATTATCACATTGTGATATAACCACTTGTCAACTTCATTGCAATATTATTTCTATCTATTCGTGCAATCTCTGCAATATGTCAGTAAACGCCTATTATTCATCTGTGCAATTCATGTTCTCTATAAGTTTTCATAGTCACCTAGAATTTTCTTTGTAACTTCCCCTCATAGCCATAGCTTTCAACCTTACCTGTAAATGATAGCACCACAACAACAACAACTTCTACCACTCTTATCACCCAGTTTGTTATTATTTCCGTCACCTCGTGTTCACCTGGATGCAGCTAAATTCTCTCCATCTGAATAAGCATTTAATTTAAATCGTTTCAAGGTAATTATGCTAATACCTACCAACAAAAACCATGTCGCCTCAAGACTATTTCTAGCTGTTTACATTAAATGTAAACAATTTGTTGTTTCCTCTGTTTACAATTATGAAGAAGATGTGCAAATACCATGGGCGTAGACAGGGGGGGGGGGGGGGGGGCCTCCCCCCCCCCCTATACTTTTGGGAACGCAACAATAAATTGTGCTGGACTTAATAGAAACAACAGAATTGAATGCGTAGGTATACGCATTGGTAGCGGTCATGGAAGGTATTATGGAAATTTGGGAACACTAGCACTCTGACAGGGCGCCTCGCTTCGCTCGGCTGACCACTTTCTTGGGCATTAGTATCTTGTACATAACTATGGAGGGCTCGCCCACTGCAGGGCTGTGCCTCTCCCGCCGTCTGCAAGCAGAGTCAATAATTCTGAGAAGCTAAAATTAAGATCTATCATGAAAATTACCTATTTCTCTGAATTCAGAGTTCTTAGGTACATACCTTTCGTTTGCTATAATATGCACACGCATACCTTTGGTTTATTATTATTGGAATTACACCTATGAAATCGCGAAGGAGGTTGAAAATTCAGATCGGCCTCAAAATGTGACATTCTACGTTTCAAGATTCCTCTCTCCTTTCCACCTTCGAAACTATAGTTTCAACTCGCCTCTTTCAAGAATGCTACGGGTCGCCAACTCATTGCAGGATGTGATTGACATCGACTAGCCACTGCCTTCTTTTAAAAGGCTCTCGACAGACTTTTTTCATAGGTGAATTATTTAATTTACGTTGTTTTTCTTTCTATCGAACTGTTGACTTCAGCTTCTCAAGTGTTTTTTTTTTTAATTTTGATATTAATTTTCACTATTCTTTGTATTGGAATAATTATTATTTTCCGTAATAAACACACAAGAAAAAAAAAGACTAGATTCCAAAATCGAAATGAACGTCCGCCGTACTCCACGCCGTCTGGGCCGTTTTGGGCAGGATTATTTTTTTTTAATCTGAAAATTTGACACAATAGGTAGGTACTCGGTTTAACATCTAGTTGTGCCCGCAAGGTTTTCAGCCCGATCACCCAAACTCGTGAGGCTCTATGGGGCTAAAAAAAGGGCTACGGGAGGGTTTTATAAAAGGTTTCGGCTACTGGGTCGAGTTAGGTGTCGTTTTCGAAGTAATTTTGGACGTAGAATCCATTTTCGGGGGTCATAGAACGATTAGATTTCACCGGGGGGAGGTATTTGGGCTCTAATGGGTCTACAAATGGAATTTTTGAAGGATCCCAGGAGGTCAAATATTTTCCGAGTAATTTTGGACGCATAGGTGAACCATATTTAGAAGGCCTACTACATCTGTACAATTCGAACAATGTACAAAAAATTTAATTATTTTTTATTTTTTAATTTTATTTTTATTGACGCAGAATTAATTTTCGCACAAGTAACCTATATCAAACGATAATAACCCTTGTGTATAATTTGCAGCGTTTATATATATGTAAAATAGCGCTTGGCGCCCCCCCCCCCCCCCCCCTTGGCTCAATCCTGCCTACGCCCATGGCAAATACATTGAAACGTCGGCTTAGAAATAACGTTTTTTCACTTGGACCAACCCTTGAGAAACAAACCCAGTTTGATCAGTAAATCACCACTGTTTAATTTTCAATTTAAATTTTTAGTGCCCCATTGTAGTGGGTGGGAACTGGCATAATTGATAGGTATGAATCATATTGAACTCTTGCTTCGGACCATGGTGCACAGCGCCACACCGCAAAAAAAAAACTCAATTTTTCCTGAAAAAACATGTTCTCAACCACTATTTTGAGTTGATAATAACAATATTATCGTGATGCAACTAAGCAGATCTATGTGTTTACCTAATTAATTTATTTGCATGAATCAGGCAAATTTTTCAAGTTTTAAATAAAATCCTGTTTTTTATTTAAAAAAAAAAAAAAATGTGGCTTTTTTTACGTCTGAAAACCTTGCGAGCACAACTAGATGGTAAACCGAGTATTTTGTCAAAATTTCAGATTAAAAAAAAAAAAAAACGCTGCAAATTTTACACAAGGGTTTATTATTCTGTGATATAGGTTACTTGTACAGACATTTAATTCTGTTAATAAAAAAAAATTAAAAAAATTTTTTTTTTGGATTTTTATATTTCAAAAAAAAATTTTTGGGGGGATTTTTTTTTCAAAAATGTGTTTTTTCAAAAATTCTTTAATTTTTGCTCGAAAAATAATTAACTTCTTGGGATCCTTCAAAAATCCCATTTTTAGCCCCATGAAAGCCCTATAGAACGCCACAGTGAAATCGGATCGTTCCGGGACCCCCAAAAATGGATTCTACGTCCAAAAATACTTCGAAAACGACACCTAACTCGATCCCATAGCTAAAAGCCTTCAAAACACCCCTCCTGTAGCCCCATTTTAGCCCCATAGCGCCCCACGGGTTTGGGCGATCGGACTGAAAACCTTGCGGGCACAACTAGATGGTAAACCAAGTATTTTGCCAAAATTTCAGATTTTTAAAAAAATTCCTACTGCCCAAAACGGCCCGGACGGCGGACGGCGTACGGCGGACGGCGGACGGCGGACGGACATTTCGGATTTTGAATGTAGACCTCTTGAAACGGATAATGTGAAATTTTGAGGCCGATCGGAGTCGTCTACCCGTGTCGCGAAAACATAGGTGTATTATTCCAAGAATAATAAACCAAAATTCCACTGCTCAAAACGGCCCGGACGGCGGACGGACATTTCGGTTTTAGAATCTAGAACTCTTGAAACGGATAATGTCAAATTTTGAGGCCGATCCGAGTCGTCGACCCCCGTCGCGATCACATAGGTGTATTATTCCAAGAACAATAAACCAAAAAACGCGTATAATTTGAACATTTACATAATATTCGTCTCTTATATATTATAATATTAAATATATTAAATAATATAATATAATATTAAATACATACGTGTTTTTCAACTGGTACTCTTTTTTGGTTTATTATTCTTGGAATAATACACCTATGTTTTTTATTTCAAAATTATCCCCCCTACTCATGTTACTCATACTTAACATTAAACGACTCCTGGTAGACCTCGTGGTCTGCTGGATGTTCCCCGCCTGAGCTGTTCGACCCCAAGTTTTGTCTTTATTTATCGGTTCCTCCTCCTTTTACCATCTTTCTTTTGTCCTCAGAATTTCCTCCTGTTGTTCCCCTCATCTCAGGCATTATATCATCTCCCCCTTCGCCAATCATTCACGAGGCCCATTGTGCGGTGTTGGGGCCCCGACACGACAGAAAGCCCAGTCCTCATTGAGAACTTAGCGCCCCGGGCCGTTCGAGCAGCTTGGCAGGTCCTTTTGGGTTTGATCTGCCGGGCACGTACCGGTTAAAAACTGCCTGTTACAGACGGCCTACAGAGAAATATTATAATACTTAAGCCAGCCAACCCCCGACCCCCCACCTGGCCACAGACCCCTTCTAGTTGCTTTCCCATATTAGTTAGTTTGTTCTTATTAATTTTTGGTTTATTATTCTTGGACGACTCGGATCAGCCTCAAAATTTGACATTATCCGTTTCAAGAGGTCTGGATTCTAAAACTGACATGTCCGTCCGCCGTCCGGGCCGTTTTGGGCAGTAGGAATTTTTTTTTAAATCGGAAATTTTGACAAAATACTCGGTTTTCCATCTAGTTGTGCCCGCAAGGTATTCAGCCCGATCGCCCAAACCCGTGGGGCGCTATGGGCTAAAATGGGGCTACGGGAGGTTTTTTTTTGTTTTTTGTTTTTCTTTTTTGAACGTTTCTCACGGCTATGGGATCGAGTTGGGTGTCGTTTTCGAAGTATTTTTGGACGTAGAATCCATTTTTTGGGGTCCCAGAACGATTCCTATTTACCGTGTGGGTCTATGGGGCTTTCATGGGGCTACAAATAAGATTTTTGATGGATCCCAGGAGCACAAATATTTTTCAAGTAAAAAACAAACAAAAATTTTGTTTAGAAATATTTTTTTTTAAAACATGTTTTCTTAAATTGTTTTCATTGACACAGAATTAAATTTCTGCACAAGAAACCTATTACAAAGAATAATAAACCCTTGTGTAAAATTTGCAGAGTTTTTAAGACCAATTTCAGATTTTTTCGACCGCTAAAAGTGCCCTACGATAAAAATGATTCTCCTCCTCCCCGGGCTGGAGCTCCAATAATGTAAGACAATTATTATTTATCAATAAAAAATGTTCTGTTTGGTTTCAGACTCGTTCGTCAACAGCCAGGAATGGACGGTGTCCCGTGCCGTGCCCGATCTCCGGCTGGGGATCGTCGGGTCGCTGTCGTCGGGGAAGAGCGCGCTGGTTCACCGGTACCTGACAGGCTCATACATGCAGGAGGAGTCCCCCGAGGGCGGCAGGTTCAAAAAAGAAGTTCTCATGGACGGCCACAGTCATCTCCTTCTCATCCGGGACGAGGGCGGTCCTCCTGAACTTCAAGTGAGTTTGAATGCCAAAGTAGCAAAAAAAATCTTTATTTATGTTGCTAAACTACACTGCAGCTGCGATATTGAGAGGGCAAAACCACTTCGGGTTTTAATACCAAAACCAAGTACTTAATTTAGAACCGGCAGTAATGAAATACGCTTAAAACCGTTATGAAATTGATGCTAACGACCTTTTAAAGAACCAAGGGGAGCGGTAAACTTTTAAGGTTAGAGAAACTGGGCTGAACTCCTTAATTCTATTCAATGGCTGACGTGGCCGAAGAAAAATGCTAGCAAGAAACACGAGCAAAAACGTCAGAAGGAGCGGCGGGCTTTCAGCTATAAAGTGAGCTTTCTCTTGTTTTCTTCCGGAAAAAAATCCCATTGAGGGAGAATGAGGAGGTCAAAGGGGCAAAAGCGCCGGTTATTGTGATGGGTGTGTCCATGTAGCGTTCTAGCTGCTTATATACTGCTTCCAAGTTGGAAAAGACCTCCACGTTAGAAGGAGTAGTAGATACTGCGTAATTTTGCTTCCGAGATTACCGAACATGGTGGAAGCATTGTTTTCACTTTCGAGATCGAAAAAAAAAAAATTCGTTTCAGAGCCTCCTGAGCTATTTTGGGCTGTCTGTCTGTCCGTCTTTCTTGCTACGGCGACAAATTCCACAATTGTGGTCCGATTTGAGTCAAATTTTCAGGGGTTGTGCGGGTGAGGCCGCTTGAGGTCCCGTATAAATTTTATGACGATTGAATCAGTGCACAGGCGTAAAAGGGTGATTCGGGTCATCCTCAGCAACGGAAGAAGTTGATAGGGTCGGTTTGTTTACGCAGCCATCGATGTTTTTACAAATCTCGAGTAAAAATTCCAAGAGTTTAGATATCCAAAGAATGAGGTGCAGTGTCTTTCACAGCAATCAAACTTGAAGCAGTACCGCATTGCCACTATAATTTAGTGGCTCCTTTGGAACAAGACTATCATAACTCAAAAAACGCAATTTTTCAGTAGAGCCGTTTGAAGTTTTGAACGAGTATTAAACTACATTGTAGCTTCCTGAGACAAAATTGAGAGACAGTTTCTTTTTCATGCATATCCTTAGGACCTTAGGAAACTAACTGCAGGGTTCACTACTATGTGACTTGATCACACCCTTAAATTAGAGCTTTCATCCCTCATTCAGAATTATGATAGTATTGCGAATTATTTGTCTCAGTGGCCAAGAAAAACAGACAAAGAGACGAAAATGTTTGTTCATGACTACGCTCTCTCGGACAAAATAATCTCAAAATTCTGACAGAAGATTTGGGAAAGAGTATTCTATAAAGAAAAGAATCAGTAATTAATTCGGTGAGAAACAACTCACCATTTCAGCAAGACTATCACGCTTAGAGATGTGACGGTCTTCTTCATTACTTCAAGATAAAGTGGGGAGATGTCATAGTTTCGCACAGCGCGTCCTGGCGACAGGTACACCCTGTTATTATACTTAATATGTTATTATACATTAGGGTGGGTCGAAAAAAATTTTTTTTTTTTTTTTTTTGTTTTTTTTTTTTTTTTTTTTTTGCACCGCTTTGAGATAGTCTTCACTGGAGTTATCAAAGTGTTAGAAAGTCACTCCACAAAAATCGGTGCATAAAACGCAAATTAAGTGCCGCCCCAAGCTGTAACAGTAAAATTGGTCACTTTATAGTGTTTTTTCTGCTTTATATCGCAATTTCTCGGTTTTTAATAGACACTTTCGTTTTCAATGAATAAATTGACACTTTCAAATTAATAAATCAAATATTTCAAATTAATAAATATTTCAATTTAATCAATTATTCAAATTATTCAATCAAATTATTCAAATTAATCAAATATTTTAAATTAATAAATCAAATAAATTGACACACAATGAATAAATTGACCAATTTTACTGTTACAGCTTGGGGCGGCACTTAATTTGCGTTTTATGCACCGATTTTTGTGGAGTGACTTTCTAACACTTTGAGAACTCCAGTGGAGACTATCTCAAAGCAGAGCCCCGTATACGGCGTAGTTAAAAAAAAAAAAAAAATCTCAAAGCGGTGCAAAAAAAAAAAAAACAATTTTTTTTTCGACCCACCCTATTATACATGCCAGGATGTATAGGAACGTTCTAGCACACTATTTTTCCGACACTTTCAAGTCCAAACTTGGAAATTTTGTGTTGTGATAGTCTTGTTCCAAAGGAGCGAGGACATTTAATATTATGTAGGTAATGTAAAAATGGTCAAAATCCGTACACCGCTTATATCTCTCCTGTTCACCATTGGACGTTGAAATTTGAGATGGAGCCCTTCTGAGAGTACGATTTTCCTGCTACAGTCTTAAGTCCGTCAATTTTGAGCGTGGAAGCTATGTGCCATGTCTCCCTCGGCAGTGTATTTAATTCTACGTTCGGTGTATTCATTAGATTTTATCTTTCGGTTTTACGCAGAAGGATGGGTTGAATAAGTTCCCTTTCGGCCTAATCCAGTTAAGCCATTTGGCCGAAACCTAACGTCAAAATATACTATTTTTGTTTGCTATTCTTGGATTAATACACCTATGTAATCGCGAAAATTCTGATCGGCTTTAAAATTTGACATTAACGTCAATGATAATAACCGTTTCAACCCGTGGGGCTAAAAATGGGCTTCAAGAGGGCTTTTTGAGGGGTTTCGGATATGGGGTCGAGTTAGGTGTCGTTTTCGAAGAATTTTTGGACGTAGAATCCATTTTTTGGGGTCCCAGAACGATTCTATTTCACCGTGGAGATCTATTGGGCTCTCACGGGGGTGCAAATGGGATTTTGAAGGATCCCAGGGGATAAAATATTTTCCAAGTAATTTCGTATATGAAGGTTTTGGGCATCAGAAAAAAAAGAACATGCAAAATCTGAGCCCTATACATTACATACATTCGAATAATTTGGAAATCAGTGAATGAGTCAAAGATTTGTAATTCTTCAACAATCCTTGGTTCTAGCAAATGCTGACCTAAAAGGGGAAATGGAAACTAGGTACGCACTATTCGAATTGTTGATTCTGCTGATCCCCATCCGGAAGCCGGTCACCTAATTAGTTTACGTAAACTAATTGACTTCCTCTAATCTGGTTTAATTAGTTAAATTGAATCGAATGTTGGGCAATAGGTCAACTTGGGTTGTGGTCGTGTCTAGTCTTAAATTGTTGTAGGCGATGAATTGTTACCACAGTCAGGTGATTTTTATGAGTGTTAGGTATGCTTAGTAAGCATTGCTTACCCAACAACATTCGTCGTGTACCACTCTGCTTGACTTCGTAGGATATTTTCCTACTTTCACACTCTGTTTGCGATTTGAAGTTGAGGTAATACTCCCACAATCCGTAGGTTCCTCCTGTGTACCCACCGTGTCTCTGATCCTCCATGTCGCCCTCGGTTCCCTCAACCCCTAATGACGTCCCTCCAGGAACAATAGGTCGACACCCCCAGTCGGTCCTTTCCGTTAATGAGCTCCTGTTGTGTTTCGCCTCCTATCTTTGTCTTCATCTTTGTCCCTCTTTCTCATATCCCCCTTTTCACCATCGCCATCCCCTCCGAATCTTTTGGCTTTCTTGTTTCTCCCTTTGTGCATAAACGCGTCCCTCAGTCTCCCTCTTTTTCTTAACAAACGAGAAAAAAAAAACGTTTTTCACGCGCTCCCTAAATTTTTGACGCTCTCGTTATACAGGATGTCACTTTACTGTCATGTGTCACGTCTCAATCACGACTTGGAACCGTCAAACAAGTTTTCACGCTGTCCTTTAGAATCCCATGTCACAAATGGAAATCTGTAGACATTGGACGGGCAAATACAAACTCGGTGACACCGTAAAAACTAAACTCAGGTCCCCTGTAGCTGGTTTGGTATCACGCCGTTAAAATTAAAGTAGGGGGACCCCACCTGGCCTCAGACCCCTTCTACTCGTTTTACGATAACGAATAGTTTTTTCTCTAAGAAATACTGAATGAGGTTGTTTGGAAATCCAATTTTAATGAAAATGTTTGAGCAAATTATACTGAAGAATAATAATACAGGAGAATTCGTAGCCTCATTATTGAAAACTATAGACTCTATTTCATGATTGTTGCCTCAATGAATACAAAAATGAATTCGTCGCTGTTTAAATTCTATTGCGAAGGGAAGTCTGCCAACTCCCGCAGAAGTTCATCCAGTTCCGCCACTGATCAACTCCGCCATTTAAAGGAGCTTCACAGTGCGACATAATGACAACGTTAGGATTTCTTGATTTTTTGGATCTCTGACCTTTCCTGGATTTCTGGAGCTCTGGATTCCTTGGGGTGATGGTAGACTGGGCCCTAATCCTCGCCCCCTATTGTAGACCACCCATCGCATCACCTAATCCGGAGATGTAAGCTGGGCCCACTCCTACTTATTAGCGATCTGTGAGAATTGAGGAAAACGCTGCAAATTTTACACAAGGGTTTATTATTCTTTGATATAGGTTACTTGTGCAGAAATTTAATTCTGTTAATGAAAAAAAAATTTTTTTTAATTTTTTTTTTTCAAAAAAGATTTTTTGATTTTGTTTTTTCAAAAAAAAATTTTTTCAAATTTTGTTTTGTTTTTTACTTGAAAAATATTTGACCTCCTGGGATCTTTCAAAAATCCCATTTGTAGCCCCATGAAAGCCCTATAGGTCGCCCCAGTGAAATCGGATCGTTCCGGGACCCCAAAAAATGGATTCTACGTCCAAAAATACTTCGAAAACGACACCTGAATCGATCCCATAGCCGAAAGCCTTCAAAAACCCCCTTCTGTAGCCCCATTTTAGCCCCATAGCGCCCCACGGGTTTGGGCGATCGGGCTGAAAACCTTGCGGGCACAACTAGATGGTAAACCGAGTATTTTGTCAAAATTTCAGATTTAAAAAAAAATTCCTACTGCCCAAAACGGCCTGGACGGCGGACGGACATTTCGGTTTTGGAATCTAGACCACTTGAAACGGATAATGTCAAATTTTGAGGCCGATCGGAGTCGTCGACCCCCGTCGCGAAAACATAGGTGTATTATTCCAAGAATAATAAACCAAAAGTGAGCCTGGGGGACCACTCCCTGGCTACCTCGATGCTTTGACCATTCATCCCGGTGGGTCAATCCTGGCAATCCCGGTCCTTTCCTCCATAACTGACAGCGTTAACTTGGATTATGCTCCTTCGGAACTCCGCCAAACCCCCCACATTGCAATATTATCTGGAAACACAACCTATCTTAGGTATTCAAAAAAGACCCGTACTGGCTGTGAATTACAAAATCTAAAGCTTGCCGGGCTCTGGGAATTTCCTCTTTCCTGGTACTGCTAGCATGAAGAAACCCCAGTGCCTTCTGCTCAAGCAATGAACCCCATAGCAGCTCTCGCCATTGCAGCCACACCATGGATGACACTGGTTCCATCTCTGAGGACTCCACCTCGAAGCGTCTGAATATGCTTCTGGTGAAATTATCCTTGAAGAGTCCTCTGCCCTCCATGATTGTGATCTTAGACCCCGGAGGTCACACTGCCATCTCTGACAGACAACCTGAGAACCTCTTCTCAATGCTCATTGTAAATTCTTCCATAACACACAGCAGCAAAGGCTGGGACTTAAGCGCCTACGATTTTCCACCACTCCACACACAACCCTCTCAGGTACTGTTCCCCAAACCTGAGCTGTTGTAAACTGATTGCAAGGGCCCAGTCCATATTCCAGGATCTCTGTTTGTGTGGATTTCTGGAGCTCAAGATCTCTAAGTTCCAGCATCTCTGGTTCTATGGATTCTGAATCTCTAGATTCTGAATCTCTAGATTCTGAATCTCTAGATTCTTATATTTCTGTGGATCTCCTGGATTTTATGGCTCTCTGGATTACCGGACTTCTGGAGCTCAAGATCTCTGGTTCTGTGGATTTCTGAAGCTCAAGATCTCTGGATTTTCTGGATCTCTTGATTCCTAGACTTCTCGATTTTTCTGGATTCCCTGGATAACTGGACTTCTGGAGCTTTCGATCGCTCGATCTGTGGATTTACGGACTTCTGGAACTCAAGATTCCATCATCTCTGGATCTCTGGCTTTCTGAATCACCGGAGTTCCAGATAAGCTAGTCACCTATTTCGCTCTCGTTCTTCTTGTATTCTCTTGCTAGCCCCAGTCAAAGTATTGACGTCAAACGCAAAAGATGGTCCTCTTCCTCCTCCTCGTTTTCCTCCTCGTGTTGGAGCTTTATTTTCCATCCTATAGTGGCTTTCTGGGTTTTTATAGATTGCCCAACCAATCGCCATCGCCTATATTAAAATGGAGCAGCCCTTTGGGTGCATTAAGCTTTCAAAAACGGATGTGAGGCCGCCCAAGAACGTGAGGGGACGAGGTAAACAATTTTTAATAAGTCAGTCCGCGGAAAGAAGGATGTGCGAGAGGAAGACGGCGGGAAGGGCGATCACGTAGAGGAACTGTACTTTTTTTTTGTCGGCGGAAAGGACAATTTCATTCCATACGGTAGAGATAGGCAATACCGTCTGTATGGACGTGTTTCGCCTGTGTCTGTGGGCCATTCAGGAGGGATACACGAGGCTTATAAGGACTGTGGATCACGTACGTCGCGGCTTCTCACGTCATTCCAAGTTGCTTTTTTTCGTGTGGTATTTTTTCCTGGTGATTTTCAGGGATGTTTGTCGACTTGCGACAATTCGCTGCCCTCATTTGTCGTAAAAAAAGGCGTGTAAAAATTTTTTGCAGCTAAAAAATCTACGAACTTAAACTTCGTTCACTAGGTATGAAGGAAAAGGTTAAACAAAATAACGCTGCAAATTTTACACAAGGGTTTATTATTCTTTGATATAGGTTAGTTGTGCAAAAATTATTTCTGAGTCAAAAGAAAAAATTTTGGGGAAAAAAAAATTTTTTTTGGATTTTTTTTTTTTTTTCAAAAATTCTTTATTCTTTACTCGAAAAATATTTAACCTCCTGGGCTCCTTCAAAAATACCATTTTTAGCCCCATGAAAGCCCTATTGATCGCAACAGTGAAATCGGATCGTTGCGGGACCCGAAAAAAAAGAAATCTACGTCCAAAAATACTTCGAAAACGACACCTGACTCGATCCCATAGCCGAAAGCCCTCAAAAACCCCCTTCTCTAGCCCCATTTTAGCCCCATAGCGCCCCACGGGTTTGGGCGATCGGGCTGAAAACCTTGCGGGCACAACTAGATGGTAAACCGAGTATTTTGTCAAAATTTCAGATTTTTAAAAAAATTCCTACTGCCCAAAACGGCCTGGACGGCGGACGGCGTACGGCGTACGGCGGACGGCGGACGGACATTTCGGTTTTGGAATCTAGACCACTTGAAACGGATAATGTCAAATTTTGAGGCCGATCGGAGTCGTCGACCCGCGTCGCGAAAACATAGGTGTATTATTCCAAGAATAATAAACCAAAATTAAAATTACCGGAATTAGGATTTTTTTTTTTTTTTTCATCTGAAATTTTGACAAAATACTCGGTTTACCAACTAGTTGTGCCCGCAAGGTTTTCAGCCCGATCGCCCAAACCCGTGGGGCGCTATGGGGCTAAAAAGGGGTTACGGGAGAGGTTTTTGAAGGTTTTCAGATAGGTGTCGTTTTCGAGGTATTTTTGGACGTAGAATCTATTTTTGGGGGTTCCAGAACGATCCGATTTCACTGTGAGAATCTATGGGGGCTTTCATGAGGCTTCCAAATGGGATTTATATGTATATATTCTGAAAATTTTTGAACAGATGTGGGACCTCGAAAAGTGGATTATGCGTCCTAAATTACTCGAAAACGACACCTACCAGCACCCCAAAGCCGAAAACCTTCAAAACCTTCTCCCGTAGCCCCATTTTAGCCCCCCAGAGCCCCACGGGTGGGAGCGACCGGGCTAAAAACCTTGCGGGCACAACTAGATGGTAAACCGAGTATTTTTCAAAATTGTAGATGAAAAAAAAAAAAAAAACATTCTACTGCTCAAAACGGCCCAAAATGTTTCCTGATGGCGTTATCCCCCCCCCCCCCCCCCCGGTCGATTCCTGACTTGGTAACGCTAGGCCACTTTTCGCTTGATTTGATTGTGCTTACTACTAATGTTCTGTGAAAAGGCCGTAAAAAATTTTCCTGTCTGACGGGATTTGAGAAGGTTGTTGACGGAAGGGACAAACTAAAACGCACATCGGATGGCCGCTAAACGTTCGAGGTCGGTTCCGTTCGATCGATCGAGCAAAAAAAAACTTCCCTCTGCTAAAACTACTGGACGGGAGCCACTCGAGAGGAAAGTAGTGAGTTACCGCCAACCCCGGGCTTCCCCCTATCTCTCACCGGCAACGAATGTGAGCCGAAAAATTCCCGGTCTTCCCCCACCCTTGGAGGGACCGATGCCGACCCGGGCCCTCACTTTTGCATTGGCCATCGCCGTGATCAGTTAGTTTTTAACCAAATAACGAATTTATTTCACTAATAATTTGTCGAAATGGTGAGTTATTGTGTAGCATATGGTTGCAAGAATAGGCACACTAAAGGTTGCGGACTGACATTCCACAGGTAAGAAGTTATTTCATGATATTTGTAGTAGTTACTAGCTAGCAGGCTTCGTTTTTATTTATTTTCAGCTTTCAATTCAAGCATTCTATGCATTTGTCTGGCTCAAATTCTTTGGTGTAGGTATCTGTTGATATTAGAACCATGTACATACTAGGTAGGTGCCATAATAATAATTATTATGGTACCTAGTATGTACATGGTTCTATGATTATAATAATCATGATTATTAGCAACGGGAAAACGGTTAAATATATATATACAATATAATATATTGTATCATTATTGTATATTATATCATGATTTATATTTATGCAATATAATATGATTATTATATAGGTACAATAATAATCGTCATCAACACGTTTTTCCAAGTTTAATCTGTGTTCTAAGAAACAATTCAAGTAGGTTAACAATTCAATAATTATAACTTATAATATAAGTTATAATTATAATATAATAACTTATAATATAATAATTATATTATAATTATTATAAGTTATATTTTAATTTCAGTTTCCCCAAGAACCCAGAACTTCAGAAAAACTGACAAAAACCATCTTATTCTTAGTATGTAGGTTCTATTCCTACATGGTTCTATGATGATTATAATAATCATGATTATTAGCAACGGGAAAACGTTTAAATATATATATACAATATAATATATTGTATCATTATTGTATATTATATCATGATTTATATTTATGCAATATAATATGATTATTATATATATGTACAATAATAATCGTCATCAACACGTTTTTCCAAGTTTAATGTGTGTTCTAAGAAACAATTCAAGTAGGGTAACAATTCAATAATTATAACTTATGAGAATTAGTGATATAGATAATATAAGTTATAATTATATTATAATAATTATTATTATAAGTTATATTTTAATTTCAGTTTCCCCAAGAACCCAGAACTTCAGAAAAACTGACAAAAACCATCTTATTCAATAATGTTTAAACCTTTGTCTATCAACCACATACCTATGCAGCCATGTAAATAGTCCTACTGTAGGTACCTATTGTATATAACTTTGTAAACCTGGAATAAATTAATTATTGTCCAATACTACCTACTTCGACTGAATTATATATTATAATCAATATATTGAAGATTCCTTGAGTTGGATTTATGGTTTCCTGTATCCCTACCACAATCTTCCTACCTTTAGCCCACAAAATGTAATTAGTTTCCACATAGGTGTCCTACCTGTCGTCAATAGAGACGAAAAACTTTTACAATCATTCAAAATTAACTTTTAAACGCGAAAAAAAGGCGAGTCGCAATGCCGATCAACGTAAGGTTGGCTGGATCCGTCCCTCCAAGGGAGGGGGAACCCTCCGAATTTTTCGGACCGCTCGGCCGCTCGGGAGAGGCCCGTCCATAGATATATATGTCTTTGGTTACCGCAGTTGTACCGGTGTAGGTCACGGTCTCGTAATGGATTCTACTTCAGTATTCTGGTAGCGTCGAATTCAACATTGCCCGTATTTCGGGTTAAATCATCCTGTGCCACGTTGGTGGAAGTCAAAAAGAGAAAATACGGCATTTTTGTGACAAAAAGTCTTTCGCGTAGTTTATAGTCACCTAAAGTTGTTCTGCTGGATTCAAAAAGGACGTGCGTGACGTCACATACGGCCCTTTCAGTTTGACTGCTCGTTTCCCACCAGACACCGGAGTGCAGATCGATTTTGTTTTATTATTCTTGGAATAATATACCTATGCAATCGCAAATCGCAAGTCTAAATTTGTCATTATACGTTTCGAGACAAGTTATTCGAAAAACAAAATGTCCGTCCGCCGTACCGAGCCATTAGATTGTGCCTGGGGCCGGTTGTGGCTCAATGCAATCTGTTCTGGGCCTTCGACGCCTGATTCGCGTTCTGCTCTTCCTTCGAAAGCTTGGCTCCTGGTCTTATCTTGCTATTTTCTTGCATCTGGTGGTTCTAGGTCTTCTCAAGCACTCCCCCGGGAGGCACAGCAGGCCCTCCTGCCCTCTCCGGCGTTAGCCACATCACTCTGATGTGTCCAGGATGGCCCACGTGGAGGTGCCGGGTTTTGCTGGGATATCTTGTTTCGCGATTTCTTTGCTGGGGCAGGAGTCGTCGCAACGGGCCTACCTACTCTGCTGCCTCTTCTCGTAGCTTGCAGTTTTCGGATTCTCGGCGGCTGCTCACCATACACTGCTGGTCACCATACACTTCTTGGTTACCACCGACAGCACCGTTATGTACTCTGCTCCCTCTTTTTGGAGTTTTCCCATCACTGGTTGTCGCTCTGACAGCAGCCGGTTGTCACGTTGCTCCACGTTTTCTTGACTGATGGAGGGCGAGTACTTGTCAAAAATTTCCTCCCCTCCCTACATCTAGCACGACTAGCCTGACCATCAGAACTATGCTCTGCCCATAGATTTGGTGGATATGTCTTTAATCAAATCTTCAAAAGCGAGAGGTACTTCTAGTGGCGGCAAAAAGAGGAGACCAAAAACGTTTTTCAGCCACATACCCATATTGTTTCCGTTTCGACTCGATCAGTACTCAGTCCGGAATTTTGGATAGACCTCCACCAAGCTTGGCAAAGATGGAAACGGCAAGCGAATAATCGTGCTGAAGGCCAAGGGCTGCTATTGAACTGGGCCCACGGTAATCCCCTGCGACCCAAATTGTATTGAACTCGGCTCACGCTTCGAAACTGACGTATTGAACTCGTATCGGCCCAAGTCATGAGGTTGATAGAGGCGAAGAAAATGCAAAATTTCCACGAGGAGGGAAAGTCAATTAATTTATTCTATTATTTATAGTTAAGGCAGTCATTTCGACATAGTTGACGTGTAGTATGAGGAGACGCGGCGGACGAATAATTCGATGTCTGTAATGGTTCCGGATCCCAGCTTTAGAAAACAAGACTCGAGAAATTTGAGTCTACCTGCGTCAGATTTAGTTTGTCTTCGGCCTGGTTCTTGCCGTCTGTTGATCTTTATGTACACTTCTTTTTGAAAACTGAGCAGCACTTCGGTGAATATGTAAATGGACGGATGAGGAGAATAGCCCAGGCAACGAAGACAAAAAAGCGCCCTGAGGTAGAAATAAATAGAACCCAAACCAAAATTGGCACAGACGTAGGGGGAGGTATCATAATTAACATAATCAAATTCCGGGGGGTGGGAGCTCTAGGAGGGGGGGGGGGGTCTCCAAAGGTCCCTTTTTCAGGTTTTTCGTGAATATCTCGGAAACGGTGCCTTTTTCGATGAACCTTGCCCTATAGTAAATGAAAGTTGATACAATTCTCTACAACTTTGACTATATACGTTTTATCGAAATTCCGAACCGTTACAGAGATATATGCATCGAAAAATGGATAAATTATGAAAATTGGGTTTTTAGCTCACGTTTTTCGGATAACTTGGTTGATTTGCGTCCAAACGGTTGATCTGAGAAAAAGGTTCTCTTGGAGAAAGTCGTAGAGCATCAAATTTCCTTGAAGAATATGTGGCTGATTGCCAATTTATCATTGACCAATCAAAAATTACGCCAATTTCAAAATTTTGCCAATTTTTACTCCCAGGTTACTAGGAAGTAAAATTTTCCTGGAGATTCCTGGCTGTTTTGTTTATTTCATTTATCTCTTGATCCGAGGTGCGGGGCCCACTTCGATATCTCTGTACCCCGAGACAAGAGCCGAGTTCAATACTTCAATCATCGTCTTAATCTTTCAGGTAGCGGACTCTGGCCGAGTTCAATAACTCCCAGGCCAAGTGCGTTTACATGCGAATCTTAAAGCTCCCGATCACACACATCACAGATGCATGCCCTAAACTATTCGCGCACCTTTCATTCAATTCACATTCAGTGAGACTGAGTGTACTGATTGTGTTCTCTGAGCGTAGAATTAGATGCTCTAAAACTTCCATTCAATGAGTTTTTACCTGGGAGTTACCACTTTTGAGCAGCAGACGATTCTGATTTAAAAGTAGCTCATTCGACGCAGAATCGTGCGCTCTTTAATTTACTTATAGAATATTTTCACGCCAAACGCACCCTTTCACATCCGTAAAAACCCAAAAGTAATTTCAAGGTTTTTTGCCATTTTGATGGTCAGCGTCCCAGAAATTTTGTTTGGAAGCTTCGTATTCGTATAGCACCCCCCCCCCCCCCCCCCAACATATATAACTGTTGAGAAAAATTCTACACCACGCTTTGCTGGTGACAGGACTATTATCAAATATATCTGGGGTTATCACACTGTAGGGATGGGCGTTTCGGTTTCTTTTAAGAAATGAAACGAAACAGTTTTTTCGTAGAATGAAACTGTTTCAAAATAACAGTTTCAGCGTCAATGCGTTTCGAAAGAACGAAAGCAGGTTTGCACAACAATAACAGAAACAGAAACCTCAGAGTCTGAGGCGCGACGAAACCGTTTTGGTTTCTGTTATTGTCTGAGGCTCAGACTGCTTCTTGTTCTCCTCAGCTCAAGCTGTTGCGAAACCGTTTCGTTTTCTAAGGGGGTTTCTTTTCATTTCGTTAATTTGCTCGTTTTTTTGAAACAGCTATTCCAGATTAAGTGAAACTGTTTCAACGTTTCTTCTCGTGAAACTGTTTCGCGTTTTTTTCCCATCCCTATCACACTGTCTTAAAAGACATGATGGCCGTTGTATCGCGGGGACGACGAGTGAGGGAAAAAAGGTAAATTTTGCGTCGAGTAGGGTAAAGACAACACTGTCAGAGAATCAGGTGTTTGGCGAAGCCGCCATTATCCAGCACCCTCTCCCCCCCTCCCCCTCATCTATGAACCCCCTCACAATCCGTCTTGTAGTGAGGACGGTTTGTACTGCACGACGGGGTGCCAGACGTCCGGCGTTCATCGATGAGGGGGGGGGGGGGGGGGGGTCGTATACCCGGCGGCTCCCCCATAATGACGTCATTGGCCGTGATTGTGACGTCATTGGCCGCTCGTCGGCTTGCTGGGAGTTTCCGACAGTGTTGAAATTTCACCTGCTTTCAAGCCTGAATATCTCCTAAACTGTTGTAGATACGCTAAATATGAATACAGACACTTCTGTAGGGAAAGCTGTCAGCTTCATTTTTTTCATATGAACGAACTTTCTGAAGACCCTACCGTTTGCCAGTTAGGGGCGAAAATATTTACTGCCTTGCCATTCCATTTACCCGTCTCAGTGTGGCCTTGAGGAATAACCCAATTCAAGTAGGTTCTCGTCTTTTCAATGCCCTGCCAAATCATATACAACAGCTCCCTGATAGATCCTTTAATAACGTAATAAAATCACATCTTCTCAAAGCCGAACTCTACTCTTTGGAGGAGTTTTTAGGTATTTCATGGAGCGATGTGTCTTGAGTTGAGTGGATCGTGGATGGGGAAGCCTTATCTCGTTGCCAACTTGTAATTTGCCGCACACCTGGTGTCATATTTATATTTAAGTCCTGAGGTGTTTTAGTTTGTTTTGATTACCTAACCATATGACCACACCCATCATGTACCTACCATTGTTTGCAAACATGTTTACTTTGTACATACCATGCAAATGCCTGATGTGTTTCGTGTTTATAATTACGTTTGTACCAACTCATGTTTTGACGTTTGCTGTGTCATTTTTGGCCTCTGCAAATAAAAGCCTTGATTGATTGATTGATTGACTGTATGTTAATCCCCCCAGGGTCTAAAAAGATCTATGCAGAAATGTCTTCTACTCTGATTTCCACCTTGGCTCGTTTGAACGTTCGTTGCGTACCTACACTACTCGACCTTGACCTTGTACCATGATTCGGTTCTGGTTCTGCAATTCGTTCACATTTGGTGCATATTCATCGAGCGCCTTTCTCCCAAATTACTTCATAATTGGTTTGGGAGTCGAGGAGTTGAATTGTTGTTTTTCAAGTAGGGGTGGTTTTGTAGGTTGGGGGGATGTGACACTCATGACGGGGTCTTTTAGGATTTTACCACCTCTGCCTCCCGGGAGTGTCTCTCAGGGACGTTTTATTGACGGAGAGGGTGAGGATGAGTGGACACTTTTGGTTTATTAATTTGGAATAATACACCTACGAATTCGCGTCGGAAAATTTGTCATTACACAAACAAGATTAGTCGATTCAAAACCCGAAACACCGTTTCGGGCACTATATTCTGTGGGGTGCTTGTTTTCGGCAGTAGGAATTTTTTTTAAATGTTTGAAATTTTAACAAAATACTCGGTCCACCATCTAGTTGTGCCCGCAAGGTTTTCAGCCTGATCGCCCAAACCCGTGGGGCGCTATGTGGCTAAAATGGGGCTACGGAAGGGGTTATTTGAAGGATTTTGGCTATGGGATCGAGTTAGGTGTCGTTTTTGAAGTATTTTTGGACGTAGAATCCATTTTTGGGGGTCCCGGAACGATCAGATTTCACTGTGGGGATTTATAGGGCTTTCATGGGGCTGAAAATGGGGTTTTTGAAGAATCCCAGGAGGTCAAATATTTTTCGAGTAAAAAAAAAAAAATTCATTGACCCAGAATTAATTTTTTGCAAAAGTAACCTATTAAAGAATGATAAACCCTTGTGTAAAATTTTCAGCGTTTTTCCTTGTGTGTAGTGTAATAGGCCAGTCGCCAGAGGGTGTTGAAGCAAAATATGGTGTAGAAGCTCTTTTTTGTTTTGAGTGTTGGGTCTCAACGACAAAATATCAAAAATGGTAGAACAATTTTTGCCGGAAGAACTTTTGGCGGCCCAAAAACCTCGATTTTTTCGGACGTTTTCCAGTTTTTCGCCTATAACTTCGAAACTAAGCATCGTAGACAAAAACGTACTCATTACAAAGTTGAAGAGCATAAAACTCTGCGTCGAATAACCTCCTTAAAAATTAAAATGAGATGAGCGGTTTAGCCACAATCAAGCGTCAAAAATAGCTTGTTTTCCAACTTGGCTGAAAAATAGGATTCGCTCTTGTTTCAACCCCTGTAACTTATGAGCGGCTCATGCAAATGAATTGCCTCGAAATGTTGTAGAGCATCAAATTCTGAGTTAAGGGAGCACCAGAAATTCACAATTCGCCCACTCCTAAGCCGAAATAACAATAAATATCCGAAGGTAGTCGTAGCGGTAAAATCCTGCTAAGCGGTTTCTTGTGCAGCCCGATGTTGGACTCAAAATCATTCTGGTAAACTTTTTCTTATTTAAGGAAACTTCACCTGTCACAACATTGTTCCCTTAACCCAGAATTATATGCTCTGCAATATAAATTTTCAGCTAATAACTACTAATTTTTTGTAGTAGGTACCCGTTCATAAGTTACAGGGGTTGAAACAGCGAATCCTATTCCTCACTCAAGTAAGAAAAAATGACATATTTTTGACGCTTGATTGTGGTTGAACGGCTCATCTGATTCTACAGTTTAAGTAGGTCATTCGATGCAGAATTGTATGCTCTTCAACTTTGTCATGAGTGAGTTTTTGGCTACGACGCGTAGTTTTCGAGTTAAAGGCGAAAAACTGTAAAAAGCCCGAAAAAATCGAGGTTTTTTGGCCGGCAAAACTTCTGCTACCATTTTTGATATTTTGTTGTTTATTCCCGTAACAATTTAAAACAAAAAATGCTTCTACAATGTAATAAGGTATTATTATATCTATTAATGTAATATTATCTTATACGAGTGCCCCCCCCCCCCCCTCCTCCTCCTGTCAATTCTCCGGCGACTGGCCTACAATGCGATGTCACTTTCGTAGCGGCCCCACGCGACCATCCCTGTTCCATGTTCCTTCGCTCACCTGGTGGCGCCTGCGTGCCGCCCCCAACACCGCCCCACGTCCCACTGCCCCCCCCCCCTCCCTCCGCCCCCTTCCTACACACGGTTTACATTCCTACTAAATGCAGTCCCCAGTTTGCCGCCACCGGTGGATCGTCTCCTTCTTCGCGAATTCTGCCCCCCAAGTGAAGCCCTCAGACACCGCTCGCTATTTTCCCGAACTGACTTCAAACTGAAGGATCCGCCGAGTTGAAGAAATTGGTAAAAAAAGAGAGAAAAAAAAATTGATCATAATTTCAGGAATTTTAAATTGCATATTTTAATTCGTCTGCCGTTGACGTTTGATAAAATAGGCTCAACTGTCTTGTTCTACTAATTTGGTTATAACTTGAAATCCGTTTCGCAAAACACTAATATGCCACTTTTGGTTCTTGGAATAATACACCTCTGTGAGGAGTTTGCTTTCAAACGGGAGTATATCCAGTTATAATTTTTTTCGGGGGAAAACGAAAAAAAAGTTTGCTGTACAACAATAAATCATGTAAATTCCAAAACCTCACAATATTTCGGTTTTAGAACGTAAGAATTGCCAGAAGTTTGACAGAAAAAAAAAAAAAAAAATCATGGATATGTTTCCTTTCGGTTGACAACACTGGATATGCCCCCCTTTGGTAGAAAAGGTCGGTATAAGCAGGTTTTGGTTTATTGTTCTTGGAATAATTCAGCTATGTAATCGCTACGGAGATCGACGACTCCGATCGGCCTCAAAATTTGACATTATCCGTTTTAAGAGGTCTGGATTCTAAAACTGAAATGTCCGGCCGCCGTCCGAGCCGTTTTGGCCAGTAGGATTTTTTTTAAATCAGAAATTATGACAAAATACTCGGTTTACCATCTAGTTGTGACCGCAAGGTTTTCAGCACGATCGCCCAAACCCGTGGGGCGCTACGGGGCTAAAATGGGGCTACGGAAGGGGTTATTTGAAGGATTTTGGCTATGGGATCGAGTTAGGTGTCGTTTTCGATGTATTTTTGGACGGTGAATCCATTTTTGGGGGCCCCGGGACGATCCAATTTCAACGTTGGAATCTATGGGGCTTTCAAGGGGCTCTCACGCATACATAAAATGAATATTATTCACTTTCAAGATATATTAATAATAATATACCCGGCCTTTTGAGGAAAAATTAGAAAAATTGTTTGGATGAAGGGTCTCGGATTTTGGGCAGTACTGAGAGCGGTTAACAACTTTACGAACACAATTCAGTCGTCAATATCAAATTTTAGGTTGGTTGGAAAAAGCTTAGATTTTCGTTAAAAAAACAAAACAAAAAACAGCTTGTCCACGTTGTCTATAGCAGGAGGCGGCTCCGTCGACTTTGGATGGTATTTCCAGTCGAGCTGAAAACCCTTTTTTTTTCGAAACCCTTACGTATGTATATTGAAACTTTTTTTCGGGTTTTAATGGATTAATCGATGTTTTGGCCTAAAATAATCGAAAAATCGAAAAGTAGAAAAAAATAGTTTTTTTTTTTTGCAGCCTTATCTCGAAACTTTCGCTCGAGATTTCGTCTCAGGTGTAAGCTCAGCTTTACTCGTGAGGCGTTTTGTCTTTTTCGCGCGTAATCTCTAGTGATCGCGGGCAGTGGACACTTGCAGGTGAAAGTCAGTCTGTCCTTAAGTATTTACGAACGCTAATTGCTCGGGAAAGCTTCTGATATTCGCGGTTAGAACATGAAATGTTTAGTGAGTACGGAAGCCACTTAGGAGTACCCGGAGTACCCCCCCCCCCCCCCCCACACCTCACAACAGGATGAGCACTTCCAGTATTTGTTTATCGAGTACTGGCAGGCGGTAAAGTGCTCTACAACTCCACGCACTCCCTTAGTTCTGACATGGGGGGGTTGCCTCCCCATCGCGATCGCCACTTCCCGGGATGTGATATTAACTAGCGAGGGGGGGGGGGGGGGGGGGGGGGGACTGGCGCCCTCCGAACTTGAAACGTCTGAACTCTGGGGCACGCGACTTTTCCTTGGCGCCAGACCCCCATCAAGCCCCCCAACCCCGCAATCAAGTTAATCCCCATGAATCCCCCCCCCCCCACCCCGCCTCCACTCACAGCCTACCAATCATAGCTATGACCCATACGCTCGTAAAACCCTTAATTCAGGTTTCCATAAAAACCCCGGAAGATGACTTCGAATTTATTACTTTCAATATTCCTGCCACCCGCGTATTGAAAAGGGAAAGCGAAAGTTGCTCGTAAATTTTGTGCCGGTTTTACTTGATTCATAACTGGGGAAAGTTATCGTAAGATTAATGAATCAACTAATGAAAGCCTCATAAAAAAAAAACTTGTTGGACTCTTTTTAAAAGGCTACAAATTTTATACAACAGCTTATTCTTCATTAGTATAAATTAAGCAAAATTTATGACGATTCATGAAGACCTGTGGTTGCCATACGTCCTCTTGAAAGAGGACGAAAGAAAGAGGATGTCCTTTATGTCTTTTCCTTTTTTTTTACTTTTTTTTTTCAAGAAAGGCCACCTTCTCATTTCAACCAGAGTTTCCGAAATTGGTCCTGTGAATGAGGCATGCAGACGAGATGTGCCCAGACTTTTTTTTGTGAGGTCTAAAATGGGCCTAACAAATTTGACTAGGCGTTTGGGTGAGACCAAAATGGGCCTCAAATTCCAGTTATTCACCTAGAGGGCCAACCCTGGCTGGCTGAAGCCAGACGACCCCCGACCTCTCCCAACTAGCCTCAGACCCCTTCTAATTGTCTTTTTGGTAAACTCTAGTTACTAAACTTAGTACTTGTACTTTTGTTTTGCATGGCTTCAGGAGTCAGACGCTTAATTGATTAGAAGCGTGTTTTTGGTTTATTATTCTTGGAATCGGCCTCAAAATTTGACATTATCCGTTTCAAGAGGTCTACATTCAAAATCCGAAATGTCCGTCCGCCGTCCGGGCCGTTTTGGGCAGTAGGAATTTTTTTAAAAATCTGAAATTTTGACAAAATACTTGGTTTACCATCTAGTTGTGCCCGCAAGGTTTTCAGCCCGATCGCCCAAACCCGTGGGGCGCTATGGGGCTAAAATGGGGCTACAGAAGGGGGTTTTTGAAGGGTTTCGGCTGTGGGATCGAGTCAGGTGTCGTTTTCGAAGTATTTTTGGACGTAGAATCCATTTTTTGGGGTCCCGCAGCGATCCGATTTCACTGTTTCGATCTATAGGGCTTTCATGGGGCTAAAAATGGGATTTTTGAAGGATTCCAGGAGGTTAATTATTTTTCGAGTAAAGAATAAAGAATTTTTGAAAAAACAATTTTTTGAAGAAAAAAAATCCAAAAATAAATTTTTTGAAAAAAAAATCCAAAAATTTTTTTTCCCAACATTTTTTCTTTTGACACAGAAATAATTTTTGCGAAACTAACCTATATCAAATCAAAGAATAATAAACCCTTGTGTAAAATTTGCAGCGTTTTTTCCTTATATTGTAATCTGGTGTCCTTTTTTGCCTTTTATTTGAATTGGATGTCCTTTATTCGGAAAAATCGACACGGCAACCCTATGACGACATAAAGGAGTTACGAAAAAATAAATTAGTGCCATAACCGAATTCTACATCCAAAATCACTTCGAAATCGACTCCTCATTCGACCTTCTGGCAAACGTCCTTCACAAGTCCTTTAGATGAGGTTGTATGGGTCTGAAACCCACATAAATGAATTCTTCGTCCGAAATCACGTCGAAATCGACACCTCATTCGACTTCCCAGCTTAAGTCCTGCAAAAGTCCCTTTTGTAGCCTTGAAGGAGCACCGTAGATCCCCACGATGAGGTTGAAATCCCCCAAAAAATGGATTCTTCATCCAAAATCACTTCGAAAACGACACCTCATTTGATTTCCTGTTGAAAGTTCGCAAAAGTCGTATTTGAAGCCAAAAATGATGCCCCCCACATCCCTTCGGTGTAGTCAGATGGGACTAAGAACCCCATAAATGGATTTTACGTCCAAAAACACTTCGAAAACGATACCTCGCAGAAGCCCCTAAACAACCATTTGTAGCCCCGAAGGAGCACCCACAGAAGATCCTCACGGTGAGGTCCACGAAAATGAATCCCACGTCAAAAATCACTTCGAAAACGACACCTCATTCGAGTTCCTTGTCTAAGTCCTGCAAAAGTCTCTTTTTTAGACTTGACGGAGCACCATAGATCTCCACGATGAGATTGTGTGAGTCTGAAATCCCTCAAAAATGAATTCTACGTCCAAAATAACTTCGATAACGACACGTCATACGACCTACTGACAAAAGACCCTAAAAAAAGATTCGTAGCCCCGAAGGAGCCCCTTACAAGATCCTCACGGTGAGGTTGTATGTGTTGGAAACCCACAAAAATGTATTCTGCATCCAAAATCACTTCGAAAACGACACCTCATTCGACCTGCTGGCAAAAGTCCCGAAGAAAACCATTTATAGCCAAAAGGAGACCCGTAGTAGATTCTCACGGTGAGGTTGTACGCGTCTGAAACCCCCAAAAACGAAATCCACGTCAAAAATCACTTTGAAAACGACACCTCATTAGACCTCCTGGCAAAAAGCCCCAAAAAACCATTTGTAGCCCCGAAGGAGCCTCGTAGAAGATCCTCACGGTGAGCTTGTCCGTGTCTGAAACCCCCCAATAATGAATTCCACGTTAAAAATCGCTTCGAAAACGACCTTATTCGATTTCCCAGTCAATTCAATAGCCCCCGTAGAGGCCTCATACACCCCAAGGTATTTCAAAAGTCATCGCTATACTCACAGGACCGACTACCTGAGGTCGCTTTTTGGTGTGTCAGCTCGTTGGTGTGTCAAAGGTCATAGTAATAGTAAGCTCCAACTGCCTCCCCGTTTTGAACAAGATATACGCGTTTATTTTGCGCAAATACAAAATTCTGAGGAGACACAATCAAGAAATCTTCACCAGGAAGTGTCTATGGCCGGGCGAAGGAGCACTTCAATGACCCCACTTTCCATAGTCACCTTCAGGGTGTTTGCATACGAGACGACCCATACAAAGTGCCTACCAGTTGAAGGGCCATTTGCCCTTTTCCGAGGCTTTCCCCGTTTCATTGAATTATTAGCGAGAGGGGGGGGGGGGGGGGATGCTTTCTAACTGCTTTAGGTTGGCGACTTTGAAATGTCGTGAATATGCGAGCAAGTTATTTTCGAAATTGCACGAAGTGGTGCATAACGCCTTAATTGGACGGTTTTAATTAGAGAACTGCCGTACCGTTTGGGGCTGTCGATGTAAAGACGATAACAATTGTGCTTGGTTTCAAAGGTTTCGAAAGACCGTTTCAGATACAAGAACTAGTCTAGGATGTCAAATGATCAAGCACGTTACCAGGAACGCATTGACGACCTCTTATTTTCGCGCTGAATGTTAGAATGATACACATTCACAAGCACTAAGTGACATCATAACGCCGCCCATCTTCCTCATTTCCTTTTGTCAGTACCGGACGAGTTGTCATAAAGTTGAAAGCAAACAACCGATTTATCAGGGAAATGTGTGTGACGCCCTGACAAAGAAGGGAGGCGATCGATATGGCGAAACGATCGACTGAATAGGTTGAGCAAACTCGAGCAGCAGAGCACAATAAAACGACAGCGCCCCTCAATTCGTCATCCAATAGTTTCTTGTCATACTCGGCTTGTCATCTTCCCCTTCGAGTGTCATATTTAACCGGGAAAACTTTCTCCATCAGCCTTGTCAATAGTTTACCTATCTATCCATCTTTGAGGAATGTCCGCCCCTGTCGAAGACTAACCGAAATAGCCAACGCTGTTTGAAATACAGATAGCGATAACATGACCCAGAGAGGCAACGAGGTGCACAATTTGTAAATAGTCCTATAAGCCCGAAAAAGGGCAAATAGAAAACAGATTTGTTGTACTTCTGTAAATGTCCATTTCTATAGTATTTTGAGCTGCTGAACACAAATCTGAGTAGGTTTGCGACTAGAAATTTTTTGTCGCAAAAAAAAAACCGTTAAAATTTTGGGAGTTGTGACAGTTTTTTGTAAATAACTCCGAAAGTACAACATTTACGTGAAAAATCCCCGTATACAAAATGAAAGAGCATTAAATTTCCTACACTTTATGTAGGAGACGATTTTTTTGTACAATCAATCCTTTAGCCGCCAGAGCGTCCGAGAAAAAGCCGAAAATACGAAAAACCACAAAATCACGCGTTTCGGGTATGATATCGTGTGGGGTGTCGTTTTCGAAGTATTTTTGGACTTTGAATCCATTTTCGAGGGTCCCAGAACGATCCGATTTCACCGTGGTGATCTATGGGGGGGAGGTAACTACGTAAATTCAATAATTGTAATGAAAGTAATTATAACTACATGCTGTTGTATTGAGACTAGTAAATCATTCCCCTCGATTAATTTCATAATGTGATTCTATTTCTAGATTAAGATACTTATAAAATCTGAGATTTTGTAAGATTTTACTTATTATAGGTAAGGCATTACTTTTATAAAATTTATAAAAGTAATGCCATGTTTATGTCATGTTTCTATTTTTTTTTTTTTTTTGTAAATACTGTTTCATTCATCATCTTTGGAATTATAACATTACACAACTGAAATATCTTACAAGATCATTTTTACTATAAGAATGCGTAATTTTGTGGTTTTTCGTATTTTCGGCTTCTTTTCGGACGCTCTGACGGCTAAAGGGTTGATAGTACAAAAAAATCTTCTCCCAGATAAAATGTAGGCAATTTGATGCTCTTTCATTTTGTATACGGTGGTTTTTCACGTAAATGTTGTAGTTTCGGAGTTATTGACAAGAAACTGTCACAACTCCCAAAATTTTGACGTTGGGGGGGGGGGGGGGGGGGTAGTTTTCTGGGCAAACATTGTTGTCGCAAACCTCAGATTCGGGATTTATAATATAAATGATGAAATATTATTTTATCTGGGGGAATCCGGGAGGAAATTTATCGGAAAAATGATAAAATCTTTTGATCTTCAGAATAATTTAATTATTAAAAACCAAGGAAATTTCTCATGTAAATTTTCATCCTCCCTTGTAAATTACCACTTACTTATAAAATTACTTGTAAATTACCGCCATTATAAATAATTAAATGGTAGTATTCATCCAGACGGGGGAAAATATGATTATTGAAAATAGGTATGGTTGACATTTCAATAATAATGAGAGAATATTATTCTCTTTGGTAACCAAAGCAGTGAGGTCGAAAAATCTGTGGACTGCTGGACATAATCCGAAAGTTAATGAAATTTTGGGGTGTTGTTTTGGGATGCCTAGGGAAGCTAAATCCGAGTTTTCTGACAAAAAAAAAAGCCTGCGCTCGATTGTGGGTGGCCGAAAAGACGCGATTTTTTCGGACTTTTTTCCGATTTCCGCCTATAACTCGAAAACTATACCTCGTAGAGGTCTTTTTTATTTCATTTTCGGAAAGAGCATTAAATTTCCTTCAAATTTCAATAGTCACGTTTTTTTCGTCATCGCTCGGTAAGCGGAAAACCGTGTTTTTCAGAACGTTTTCGGTTGTAGCTCAGAAACTATTGGTCCGATTCCAAATTTCTTTTTTTCTCGTGAAAGCTAAATAAATTCCCCATCGCAACTAATATGTGCGAAATTTTGATTTGAGCTTTGATAAGGGAGGGGCGGGCACGGCAAAGAAGTGGCAAATTGTGAACAAAACATGATTCTTTGCACATTTCTGCCCATAACTCGGGAACGGTTCGTCCGATCTTACTTTTCTTTTTTTAATCAGAAAGCCTATTAAATTTTATATAAGTATCGGCACATTGCATGTCTGTTGAAACAACAAAAGTGCCGTTAGTATTCGTCGAAAAGTGTGGAAACAAGAAATTTGACCATCTGCGACCACGTTTTTCAGAAAAGTTTCTTCTTTCCCTCCCTTATCAAAGCTCAAATCAAAATTTCACACGGGATAGCTGCGATGAGGAATTTAATCAGCTTTCACGAGAAAAAAAGAAATTTGGAATCGGACCAATAGTTTTTGAGCTACAACCGAAAACGTTCTGAAAAACGTGTTTCCGCGCTTATTTTGTTTTAAATTCTTTCTAAACGTACGTACAAATGAATGTTCAGAAGCTAAAACGTGCATTTTTCCGTAAAATTGTACATGTTGAGAAATTTGATGTACTTTTAAACGGCTGTAGCAGCTATTCGTTCAAAAATAAAAAAATAAAAAACTTTGGGGAAGCCCTGGACTAGACTAAAAGAGGTGGCCCAAGGTGAGAAGTAAAAGGAAATGAAGTTGTGTTTTTTTTGTATATTCTTTGCGAAATATTTCTAATTTCTCATCTTTGGTGGGTGGTAAAAAGCGCTTCCCAAAATAGTGACTTTAGGTCTTTCCACATCCTCTTCATAATACGCTTTACTTTTTTTCATCGAAGGTGTTTTTTCCCAGCTCAGGATCTGCCAAAAAAAAAAAAGGCTAAAGGGTGGGGGAAGTGGAGATAAGCGCTTGGAAGAAGGGGAGCTGTTATGCTGAGGATCCAGCAAGGCAATGAAGGTCCCATAACAAAGAAGGTGGAAGTTGTTGGAGGGGGGACATGGAAGGGCTCAACAGGCCTCGACGCTTGTGGTGGAACTAAGGGCTGAGTCTGCGGAGAGTTTCTCACCGGCGGAGGGCGGATTCCAGAGCTGTCAAAAGGAGGATTAGAGCGCATTCATCAGAGTCACTTCCCTTTCGCACCGGCCTAATATCACGCGCAACTTGGATTTACACGACAACCTACCACCATCCGACGAATCTGTACACAACTAGGTGGCCCTGCTGGCTGAAGCCTAGACGCAGGCTGGCCAGTGAGTCACTTTCGTCACTTTTTGACACTTTTTTAAACCCCATTTACTTTTCCCACTATTTTGGAAATTTCTGTCACTATTTTGGAGCTTCCGGGCGGTATTTTTGTCGATTTATCCCAAAACGCGTCAAAGTTTCGTCAATATCTCGATTGGCAATGATACGCTGTTTAAATTTTCTGCGAGACCCAAATCGAGTCCAGAATGGATGGATGGAAGACCGGACCTCGTCCCCATGGCAAAGAAACTAATTGCTGCTGGGCACAAGGCTCATTGCAGTTACACAGAATACCTGCAGGAGAAGCGAAATGAAGGGGCTGCGAGAAAAGTGGCAGAAGAGGAGGAGCAGCACCGCCAGCGAAGGGAAGCTGACGAAGGGCAGCCAGGAAGATCGGTCCACTATCAAAAACCGCCAGGAAAAGCTTGAAAAATCTCAGGAAGCAGAAAAGGACCAAAGGAGAGCGGCTGATGAGCTTGTGCCGGAGGCTACTCACAAGCTGGGCGAGGCTATCAAAGCCAACAACATGGCGGCAGTCAGAGGGGGCGAATGTTCTAAGGGAGAAGGCAAAGGATCTCCAGAAGAAGAATGAGCCGCTGCAAAAAACTGTCTCCTGCTGGAAAAGCTCTTCTAAAACCAAGCGGCGAAACGGAGAAGGGCCACCCCTGAAGACGACGCCGCCTTAGATGACCCCGACCCCAAATGAATGGAATGACTGTGTTTTAAGATTTTTTATCGTTGATAGTAAAATTTTAGTTTTTGGGGAAGGGAGGAGTTATTAAATTAAATTTAAATTCAAACCTAAAAAAAGTAAAGTAAAATTTTAGGCTTAAGAAGAGCCGAGACTTTTTTTCCCACTTTGTTCAAATTTTTAATAAATAATTGTGACCACTGTAATATTTTGTGGTATTCTCTACTGGTTTAGATGAACATCCCTCCTAAGCTCCAAAATAACGCCTAAATGCCATTATTTCCATTGAAAAGTAAGGGCCTTTTCTCAGAAAAAAAAAGTCACTTTTCTGTCACTTTTCTGTCACTTTTTTATAACTTTTTAGTCACTTTTTTTTAACCTCCTATAGCAGTGGCAACCCTGCCTAGACGCTAAGGCTAGAAGGGGGGGGGGGGGGGGGGTGTACAAACATTGCACAGTACCCGTGCAATGTTTGTAAAGATTCGGGACCCCCAAACTATGTATTATGTCTCAAAATCCATCGAACGGGGTCCCGAATCTGTAATAATTTATGAGTCCAAAATTACATGGAAAACGACACCCTCATTAGTTCACGTGACATCCTGCAAAAGCCCAATTTGTAGCCCCAAGGAAGCCCCAAAGAGCCACTGGGTGATATCAGCTCGTTCTGAAACCGCCAAAAATGAATTCTACGTTCAAAAATACTTCGAAAACGACACCTAACTCGACCTCATAACCCAAAACCTTTAAAAAACCCCTCGGAGCCCCATTTTAGCCCCATAGAGCCCCACGGGTGATTCAAGTATTTTGTCAACATTTCAGATTCACAAAAAATCTTACCTACTGGCCAAACGGTGGATGGGAATTAAATGTCATTTTGGTTTATTTTTTCACCGTTTCGGGCAGTAGGAATTCTTTTAACAATTTGAAATATTGACAAAATACTTGGTTTACCATCTAGTTGCGCCCGCAAGGTTTTCAGCCGGATCGCTCAAACCCGTAGGGTGCTATGGGGCTAAAATGGGGCTACGGGAGTTTTTTTTTTTAGGCTTTCGACTATGGGATCAAGTGAGGGGTCGTTTTCGAAGGATTTTTGGACGTAGAATCCATTTTTGGCGGTCCCAGAACGATTCGATTTCTCTGTTGCGATCTACAGGGCTTTCATGGGGCTACAAATGGGGTTTTTGATGGATCCCAGGAGGGCAAATGAGGTATCGTTTTCCGAGTAATATTGGACGCAAAATCCATTTTTTGAGGTCCCACATCTGTCCAAACATTGTTTTTTTTTTTTTTTTTTTTTGTTTTTTTTTTCAAAAATCAAGCACTTGTGTAAAATTTGCAGCATTTTTGGAATCTACACATCTTGAGATGTATAACGACAAATTTTGAGGTCGACCAAAATATTCGACCCCCGTCGCGAAAACAAACAAGTCAGTTAACCTTCATGTAACCTACGCGGTAAGTCCGGCGGTTTGTTCAAAAAGAGAGCCCTCCGATTCCGCTGGGGTTTCCCGGTCTGAAAGTCTGAAGGCCACCCGGGTGAGGTTTGGGGGGCGGCACTGCAGGGGCACACGATTATCGACTCGGCGCTATCTGGGACGGGGACGGCGGGAACCGGCCCCCAGGCGGATCCGATGGGGGCCCCCCGCGGGCCATCCAGGTGCCCACCCGCTTTGGCATTTCCCAGGTATTTACCCCAATCTCCCTCTGCATCCCCCCCCCCTCTCCAGAGACTACGACAACTGTTCGCCTTAGCGTCGATTGGTTCCGGGAAGGCTTTTCCAATCTCGCGTCGAGCAAGCGATGTTTCAGGCTGATAAATCATCCGCACTATCTACAAACCCCGCCCACCTCCTTTTGACAGACCTCGTAATTGAGGAGCTCGTTTCCTAACGATACTATATATAGTACTACATACCTACATATATATCATTTTTGCTCAAATGCGAGGAATTCACGGAAAATCACAAGCTGAAAACATGCCACTTGACAAAACACTTTTTAAAATCTATTGTACATTTTAATATCAAAATTCCGGATAAAGAAGCAAGTTATTAATTTAGGTTGAGCTTTGAAATTTGAAGACTTTGGATGTAAGCATTACTTTTTGGAATCAAACTTGGCATTTATTACTTCTTGAAACAAAACAACCTGGATGTAGTGTTGAAATCAAATAATTTCCTCCTGCCTACATTTACCTATCAACGGAAAAATCTCAGAGCCTAATAAATTATGGCTTGGCATGTACGACCAGCAAAAAAAACGCTGCAAATTTCACATTAGGGTTCATTATTCATTGATATGGATTATTGGGCTCCTTGACAAGGTCGGAATTCATCATTTCTATCAACATATTCGGATTCAGCACCTTTTAAAACCCCTCATACACAAATGTTTATTTCGAAAATCTGCATAATTACGTGCAGAACTGTTGAAGATTTTGAACTGAACTGAGTAGTTGGGCACAGAGCCGCCTGAGCGCTGAATAATAAATCTGAATGGAATCGGAATAAAACTCAGCCCGGGTCGATTTTCGAATAACCTTCTTTGATGATGACCTCGATGCTCGATTTTTGAATCTTCTCTGATGACTACTTATCCCGATTCTCAATTTTCGGGGTCGGCGTTTTGCGTTGCAAAGTTGGCTAACTTGCATAGATGCGAGAGAGAGCGTCTCGGCCAATCAAAAGATGACGAAGCAGCCCACGTCATGTACCCCCTCCAAACCTCAGAATTCAAATATTACAATTTTCCTAGAAATAATAGAGACGGATGTTCCACAATGTTAACCCATTTTCGTAACTTTTGAAGCACGAACTTTCCAGGAAAAAAATTCAATGAATCATTCACGGAGCTCATTATGCAAAAATGAATTGTCATTTAAAAAAAATATTTTTGAAAGAAGGTAGGCTAATTAAAAACATTTTTTTTTTTTTTTTGTAAAAGTTTGGTCAGATGTGGGACGTAAAAAAAAATTTTTTTCGTCCAAAATTATTCGGAAAACGACACATTATTTGCCCTCCTGGGACCGTTCAAACATCCCATTCGCCCCACGGTGAAATCAGATCGTTTTTGGACCCCCAAAAATGGATTCTACGTCCAAAAGTACTTCGAAAACGACACCTAACTCGACCCCCGTACCCGAAAACTTTCAAAAACCCTTCCCGGAGCCCCATTTTAGCCCCACGAGTTTGAGCGATCGGGCTGAAAACCTTGCGGGCACAACCACATGATAAACGGAGTATTTTGCCCAAATTTCGGATTTTTGAAAAAATTCCTATTGGGTACCTACTGCCCAAAACTGTCGACGGACGGACATTTCGTTTTTGGAATCTACGGGACATGAAACGGATAATGTCCGTCAATAATCAAAAATTTTGGCCTCCGTCGCGATTACAAAGGTGTATTATTCCAAGAATTATAAAGCAAAATCCGTCAAATTTCCGGAAAAGATCCATTAAACTTCCCCTCAAATTTCTGGGAAAAGGCGAATGATTTTGCAAATTCACTGTCGATATTTATTTATTTGTATCTTTTTTTTTTTTCAATAAACCAAAAGCATTTTATTTTTTGGTCTCGTGAATTGGTCTCCAGGACTTTATTCTATTTAACTTACTTCTATTTATTTCCACTTCTTCTATTCAACTTTATCAGAAAAGCTAAAATCCTTATTTTCGAGAAAAATTAAACTTACGGGATTTTACGCTTTTATTGTCGAAATTGCTGAGAATCTAATCGCAAACCTTTCGCCTTCGGTTGTTCGGAATTGAGGAAGGAAGCTGCAAACGCCTTAACAACCTTCGAAAATCGAGTTAAATCTCACGGAAATAACTTGGAAGTTGGGTTAACTGGTTTCGAGAAAGAATTCTCGGAGATTGAAGGAGGTAATCCTCTCCGTCAAAGGAATATGGAATTGACAGAGGAAGGGGAGGGGGGGGGGGCGTTAATTGAAGGCAGACTTTTACTGGTCGATATGGCAGGCGCCTCGATGGGAAAAAGCTGTACGGGCTCGAGATGGTCTAAAGGGGGGGGGGGGGGGGGCTGCATAGGATATGAACCTAACAAAGTGGGCCCTGCTAGGCCTAAATCGAGGTGTAGTAGGCTCTTCACCCTCCACCATTGAATTATTACTAACCTGACCTTAATGTATGCCGTGATCTACACCGCCCTGTACGACCTACACGTGTAGAGCTGGAAATACGAGCGAAAAAAAAAAAAAAAAAAAAAAAAAACGCTGCAAATTTTACCCAAGGGTTTATTATTCTTTGATATAGGTTACTTGTGCAGAAATTTAATTCTGTCAATGAAAAAAAAATTTTTGATTTTTTTTTTTTCAAACAAGTTTTTTTTTGTTTTTTACTTGAAAAATATATGTCCTCCTGGGATCCTTCAAAAATCCCATTTGTAGCCCCATGAAAGCCCTATTGATCGCAACAGTGAAATCGGATCGTTCCGGGACCCCGAAAAATGGATTCTACATCCAAAAATACTTTGAAAACGACACCTAACTCGATCCCATAGCCAAAAACCTTCAAAGAACCCCTCCTGTAGCCCCATTTTAACCCCATAGCGCCCCACGGGTTTGGGCCATCGGGCTGAAAATCTTGCGGGCACAACTAGATGGTAAACCGAGTTTCTTGTTAAAATTTCAGGTTTAAAAAAATGCCTACTGCCCAGCATTACGGGTTAATCGGATACAACTTGCCAATAAGGACGAAAAACGATGGGGCCCCTTGGAAGCGCTGTACAAACGGTCGGTGGATGGACTGTCAGAATAGCAAGCTGGGTTGGTTTTCCGCTTGTTGTCAGAGTACAGAGACATCTTTGCAGTAGGTACAATGGTCTGTGGTGCAGCAAAAGATGAGCCTCACTGCATTGATGTTGGAAACTCCCAACCTATCCGCCACAAGCCGATGAGGTTAGCACCAGTGAAGAAGCCTGAAGTCGACAAGTTGGTTGGGGATATGTTGACAGCTGGTGTCATTGAGCCTTCCAAGAGTCCTTGAGCAAGCCCGATTGTATTGGTGGTAATGAAGGATGGGTCTACTCGGTTTTGTATAGACTATAGAAAGCTCAATGATGTCACCAGAAAAGACGCTCACCCGTTACCCAAGACAGATGAACTGTTTGGAGGGATGCAGTTGGTTCTCTACCGGCCCTCTCTGGCCCGTTTACACTGCTCGAGCATTTGCCGCGAGCAGGGGCTTCGAACGAGCATTCGTTCGAGGCTCAGGCAGTGTAAAGAGTCGCTTCGAGCCGAGCAATGTTCGCGCCGAAGGCTTGCTCCTGCTCGAGGCTGATCCATCCGATTTTCAGTCTGGCTACTGGCAGATGCAGAAGCGGACAAGGAGAAGACAGCATTCTGCTCTCCAACAGGGCTCTGGCAATTCAAGGTCATGCCCTTCGGGCTCTGCTACGCGCCAGCCACTTTCCAACGGGTGATGGAAGTTGTACGTTATTCATGAAAGATGTGCTGGGGTTTACATTGACGATGTCTTGGTGTCTAGTCGTACCTTTGCAGAGCATAGTATAGGTGTTCGAGATTTTACGAGATTGAACACGAGAAAGTGGAGAAGGCTTGGACCGCGGACGAACATTTCGTTTTTTGAATCGACGTGCCATGAAACGTATAGTGTCAAATTTTGAGGCCGATCAGAATTTTCTACCTCTGACACAAATACATAGGTGAATTATTCTAAGAATATTAAACCAAAATTAATCTTGCAAAAGGCGTTTTTCTCGCTGACAAAATGCTGGCTTTTGATTTAATTGTGCAATTTTTGGTTTATTATTCTTGGAATAATACACCTATGTTTTCGCGACGGGGGTCGACGACTCCGATCGGGCTCAAAATTTGACATTATCCGTTTCAAGAGGTCTACATTCCAAAACCGAAATGTCCGTCCGCCGTCCAGGCCGTTTTGGGCAGTAGGAATTTTTTTTAAAATCTGAAATTTTGGCAAAATACTTGGTTTACCATCTAGTTGTGCCCGCAAGGTTTTCAGTCCGATCGCCCAAACCCGTGGGGCGCTATGGGGCTATAATGGGGCTACGGGAGGGTTTTTTTTGAAGGCTTTTAGCTATGGGATCGAGTTAGGTGTCGTTTTCGAAGTATTTTTGGGCGTAGAATCCATTTTTTGGGCACCCGGAACGATCCGATTTCACTGTGGCGATCTACAGGGCTTTCGTGGGGCTAAAAATGGGATTTTTGAAGGATCCCAGGATGTTAAATATTTTTCGAGTAAAAAATACAAAATTTTTGAAAAAACACATTTTTGAACAAATAAAAAAAAAAATTTTTGAGATAAAAATCAAAAAAGAATTTTTTTTAAATTTTTTCATTGACAGAATTAAATTTCTGCACAAGTAACGTATATCAAAGAATAATAAACCCTTGTGTAAAATTTGCAGCGTTTTTCATATTATTAGTTATTTACATTATTTATTAATTAAGGTAAGGTGGGGGAAGTGCGTGATATGGTTTGTTAAGTTCCACTTCAACAAAACCTCAAAAATTGGGCGTTGACGTTGTCAATTTTTATTTTTGCCCTCGACACTTCTGAATCCCATGTTTTTCTATGTACCATTGATTTTTCGTTGCCTTGTCAATCGTGAGGATTATGCCGAAATACCTGTTCAAGTCTGACTTACGCACTTGCCCCGTCAAATTCTTGTTTCACAGGGGCAAGTGAAAAAAATGAAACCTCTCAATAATCCTTTAGCGTTTTCGAAAAATTAAAATCGGGCAAAAACTGTCAGAGTTATCATATTTTAATTAATATGTAAAATTTACAGATTGTTTAATGGGGGTAAAAATTGAAAGCATAAAAACCACCAACAAATTTAATAAATCTGTTCTAAACATTAATGAGTTAAATTCTGCCTTTACATGCGGTTTCAATCTCAAATTTGATTATCACCACGCACTAAGAAATTTTTACATCCCTCTTACGCACTTGTCCTGTTTTAGCACTTCCCCCTCCTCACCTTAGATTAATTGGTTACTGTTGTGCCTGTAGTTAATTTTCTGATGACTTAAGCAAATTTCCTTTTTCCTCTGTTGCAGTTTACGGCCTGGGTTGACGCTGTGATATTTGTTTTCTCCTTGGAAAATGAAGCCAGTTTCAATGCCATCTACACCTACTACACCCAGATGGCCCACTACCGCAATTCCTCTGAAATACCTCTCATTCTAGTCGGAACCCAAGGTGAGCGATTCAAGCAAATTCTCCGTGTAAATCGTTCAGCTCTGAAATTCAAATTTCAAAGCCTGTCGTGGGATTTGGGTCAATAAAGCGTGAGACGTTTTGTGGGCAATATGCAAATGTTTGCATTTATGCAACATGCAAATTTGTCTCCGGCTTTCCTTTTCCCCCTTTTCTCGAAAACGTACCAGTCTTAATTTTTTCGTGGTGGTTTTTTTGTTGGTTATAGATGCTATAAGCGAAAGTAATCCCAGAGTAATAGACGACGCGAGAGCTAGGAAACTTGCCAACGATCTCAAAAGGTGCTCCTATTACGAAACGTGTGCTACTTATGGTCTGAACGTGGAAAGAGTGTTTCAAGACGGTAAGATTGAAATTTGTGTTACAACACAACATAAATGCATTTTGTGCTGAAGGTAATCACCAATGTAAGGTAAACTGGGGTAAGTGCAAAAACGGGGAAAGTGCGTAAGTGGGATGAAAATGCTGCAGAAGAATTTTCACTGGATGCCACCTAGTTTGAAACTATGTGAGTGAGTATTTTCAGGAAAACCACGCACTTCCCCCACTTTACCTTATGATCCATATTCCTACAGTTGAATGAGATATTTGAGCATATTCACCACGTATACTTAACGAGTGAAGTCCGTAAAATAAATTAAATCTCACTTGTGAATTACAGCTTGCCAAAAAATCGTGCAACAGAGGTTGAGCCAGTCCAGTTCGAGTTTAGGACCTTCAAGTTCTCGACCGACTACCCCTATTGGTCTCTCGATGCCGCCACCCCCTCCTCAAATTGTTCTACCCACTTCGCCTGTTCACAACCTACCTTTTAATAAGGTAAGTGTTCGTAAATCGTTAATTTTAATACAAGTGGACCCCACTCAGGGGGTCCATAATCTTAATACAAATGACCCATTCTCAGGAAAAAGTGGTAAACGGAGAAAGAAAATTATTTTCAAATAATATTTAAAAAAAGGAAATTAAAGTATGCTGGTTACTCAGCAACAAACACAGGAAGAATAGTGGTCGAGTTTTTAAAGATATTTTTACAAGTTTTACATGTATTAATGTCCCTGGAGTGGACAAATTTTTGTTTTTACCCAATAAGCACGACACCTTCTAATTGAAAACTGGTTTTCAAAGCTTCAATGCCTCATAACCTCCAACTAAACAACACCCAAGATGAAATGATCATTTAAATGAACATAGTTACCAAAATATGGGGTGAGGCGGAGTTGAACAGTGAACTCGACGAAACATGCAACTGAACACACATGGAGTAACACTAACTAACCAGCTTTATTTTCTGGTTGCTTTTATAACCAAATGAAGAGGTTACATATTCTTCTTCCACTTTCATCTTTCATGAAGAACACAGAACGGCATTTTGAATATTTTTTCTCCGTGATCTTTAAATGTCCCGGGAGTGGAAAAAAAGCAGGGACAGACTTTCCGCCCAAATTTTTCATTATTGTTTTCGGAAAATGACATTTTATACATGCTCATGGGGTGGATGTTGCGATTTTTTCACTCCAAAATTGAGGTTCTGCAGAAGTTTTTCCTCTGTGTACAAAGGAAAAGGACGTCGACGGGGACATTTGGTGCCTGAATCTGGGTATAACTTCTGCTAAACATCAGTTTTGGTACGTACTTCAGGTGCCAAATGCTTATCTACCTTTCCTGAAGCCGCCACACAATTTTGAACGTCAACTAAATTTTCCTTGTCAGGTAAAAATCTTGGGGATAGCGTTTACCACTTTTTCCTGAGAATGACCCAAGTGTGTTTTTTTGGAGGTTATTTGGTTTGATGGAGTGCATTCACTGATAGACCCCCAACGCCCGCTTCAACATCAACTTCCTTCTTTCTACATCAGTCCCACTGAAACCCCCCCCCCCCCTCCGCCCGCTTCATCACTCCCACTGATAGCCCCCTCCCCACCCCTTAGTTACTTTGCACACCAGTGCCAGGTGGTACCCCCCACCGCGCGCCCACTCAACCATTTACTTCCTTCTCCAGCACTCCCTCGCTCAAGTTTAGTACTAAGTCTTATTTATTACTCATTCTTTGTTGAGAATGAATGAATGAATGAATGAGAAGGTTTATTTGTAAAGGCCTTCCGGCGATACAAAGTTAAAACAAAACAGTAATAGGTGCAGGTAATTCAATAACTAAAATGACACAACGTAAATCGCTACAATGATATAACTTAATTAGTCACAACAAAAGTACAATTGCTACAGTAATACAACTTGTATAATTAGTCACTTCAGTGTAATTAGTCACTTAAATATAATTAGTATAAAAAAAACCTTCATTAAGGAAAAAAGCCCTAGTTCTAATACAGTTTACTAAGAAGCAATACATTTTCTTACAAGATAATAAATCATTAAAAGAGAGCAGAGAGGCCAAGTCATGGTGGGACAAATCGCTGAGAAGAAAAAAACGCTGCAAATTTTACACAAGGGTTTATTATTCTTTGATATAGGTTAGTTGCGCAAAAATTATTTCTGTGTCAAAAGGAAAAAAATTTTTTGTTGAAACATTTAATGTTGGAAAAAATCTGGATTTTTTTTTTTTCACAAAAAATTTTTTTTGGATTTTTTTTTTCAAAAATTCTTTATTATTTACTCGAAAAATATTTAACCTCCTGGGATCCTTCAAAAATCCAATTTTTAGCCCCATGAAAGCCCTATAGATCGCAACAGTGAAATCGGATCGCTGCGGGACCCCAAAAAATGGATTCTACGTCCAAAAATACTTCGAAAACGACACCTGACTCGATCCCATAGCAAAAAGCCTTCAAAAACCCCCTTCTGTAGCCCCATTTTAGCCCCATAGCGCCCCACGGGTTTGGGCGATCGGGCTGAAAACCTTGCGGGCTCAACTAAATGGTAATCCGAGTATTTTGTCAAAATTTTTCGAAAAGTATTTTTTAAAAAATTCCTACTGCCCAAAACGGCCTGGACGGCGTACGGCTGACGGACATTTCGGTTTTGGGATTTAGACCACTTGAAACGGATAATGTCAAATTTTGAGGCCGATCGGAGTCGTCGACCCTCGTCGCGAAAACATAGGTATATTATTCCAAGAATATAAACCAAAATGAGAACCGTTCGCCACGAACCACAGGGCATTGACACATGAAATGGAGGACTGAATCTTGGGCCTCCAAATTACACATCGGGCACTCTTCGGAATGATTGAATTTGGCATCAAAGCCTGGAGTGCACAGTTTGGCAAAATAATTCCCTGACAGCCTTGCTTGAGCCAGGAGTCTCTTTGTCTGAATACCCAAGTCAGAGTTCAGATAAAAAGGTAGCTCATCGTCTGCAGTCGAGTACATCCTGTAGATCTCATTGAACGAGGATGCTGCTACCCGCTCCCTGTCATTGTTTTTCCAAAACGAGTCAATGTTTTTAACGAAGCGAGTCAGGTTGAAGTCGGTGGGGTTCTGAGACACCCAGGCTTGACCTTCACCACATTTAGTGAAGTTAACCGACATTTGGGATGCCCAGTTGTACTTAGGCTCGGACGTCACTTCATTCAGAGCGATGAGACGACGATGACACAACTTAGGGTATCTGGTGTCTTCCATGTCACACAGCTTGAGCCACCAGCTTGCAGCAAGCTTCATAATCTTTACTTCCAAGTGGGCAAGAGCAAGCTCTACACGCACAAGGTAGTCCGGGGTGTTATTGGGCAGGAAAAGTAAAGACTTATAAGCTCTTACTCATTCTGTGTTTCACATGGATGCACTGTGCGTCCACCGATAGCCTCCCATCACCCGCTTCACCAACAACTTCCTTCTTTCTCCCTCAGTCCCACTGATAGCCCCCACCGCCCACTCCTTCACCACCGTGGTGCTACTCCCACTCTTCCATTTACTTCCTTCTTCAGCATTGCCCCATTCAAGTGTAGTTTTTATTACACATTCTGTGTTCCATTGGTTTGATCCTCAATCAATCGTCATTAATTATCCGGGGGTCTGGAAGTGTCCCCCAGTGCAACGCTAAAAATATTTTTGTTGTTTTTTATTAACCCGGGTTTTTATTGTCAAAATAGGACTCGAATAGCCGGAGTATCAGCCACAGTCTGTCAACCAGCTCGCACGCTCTGCACAAGGAACTGGTAGAGAACAACAACATTTCGAGGCTACCGCCTTTGGACAATCTCACGCTGAACCCCAACATGTCCACCAAAGATCTGCCCACCCCCAGCTCTACTCCTACCGCTACCAGGTAAGCCCATGAGATGATTATACCGAGCAATATGCTAGCCAATTTTTACATAATGTGCATTTGTTCAACTAAACGGCTTACTTGACGTAGGAAAAACCGAAGAAGATCCAACCTCTTCACGCCGTCTAAGAAGGGCGAGGACAAGTTGAAGAACGGCGGTGAACTCGGGAGTGGGCGAGCCATTCCAGTCAAACAGGGTGTTCTCTACAAGAAGAGCAGCAAAGCCCTCAATAAGGAATGGAAAAAGAAATACGTCACCCTCTGCGATGATGGACGCCTCACTTACCATCCTAGCTTACACGTAAGTCCACAAATTACGCCTATTCACGGACTAGCATTTCACCCCAAAAAGGGAGACAATGAACGTTGTTCACACCTACAGATGCAATCTTGGGTGATAGGTGTGTACCGTAGACGTTGAACATCCATTGGCGACCAATCCTGTACCATTAGTGGAAAGAGTCCTCTCGGTCGCCTCACTCTTGAGAGCAGCTTAGAGATGAAATGACAAAAACCGTAGGAATCTTTGGCTTTAATCGACAAAAAAAAACAAGTGGGAACAAGTGTCGATTAGAGCGACGAGCTAAAACACGTGGCCACGGAATATAATGAGGAAGCGCCAGCTAAAGTTAAATCGTGTCCCGAAAATGGGAGGAGTGGGGGGCCTGCAGCCGTTCCCAGCGGCATCTTATGACACGCAACTAAACTAATCTTCAAACTGTTAACTGGCGACGACAACTAGGGATGCTCAAAAAATATCGATATATCGATATTTTCCGCCGATATATCGATATTTTTGAGCGATATTTTTTCCACCGATATATCCATATATCGATATTATTTTTAAAATATCGGGAACCGATATTTTTGAGAGAGATCCGACATAAATCCGAACACCAGCTATAATATATCATATTTCTATATTATCGAAATAGGATCAAAGAACGTATAGGTAACTGTACGGAAGGTATTTCAAATCAAATAGGTACGATCAACGAGTTGCATTGGCAGAAAATATTAATCATGTACTGAATGTTTTGTCAGAACAATATAAACTAAGCAAATAAACCGTTTCCTTGATGTTACAAATAATTACCTACTCATTACAGAATATTCGAAGAATTTATAACCTAAATTTATTTACTAGTAATCAAAAGTCGTGAAAGGCATGGATTTTTTTTAAATTTGGACATATCCGATATATCGATATTTTGTAAACGATATGTCAAATATCGATATTTTTCTACGATATATCGACGTAGTAAAACGATATTTTTTAAAACTATCGATATATCGAATATCGATATTTTTCTTCAGTGTGGACATCCCTAACGACCACAGATGTCGCTACCTATTTACAGCATCATAGTTTCCCGCCATTTTTCCCGATCGATCCCCCCCCCCCCCCCCCCTCTATTAGTTTTTCCTTACTTTTTCATATTTTTATTTCCTCAACGTCTGTGCCAGCGAGGTATTTTTTCTATGACATCATCAACTTTACTCCAAAACAATTCCTATCTCATCACACATTAGTGACACTAATGTCATACTATACAATCCAATAATAATTATACTACAATACTACAATCCATAATAATAATTATTATTATTATGGATCGCATGACATACATTACGACATCAATTACGAATTTCATGATGAATTTAACAACAAATTTTCAATTATTATCATCACGTAATTCGTAATAGATGTCACTCTCCACGGCAGAAGGTTTTCAATACTTGGAAAGCCGGACTGAATAATCAATGACATTTATTCTCAAAATGCAACGCAATGTTTAAATTTCCTCACTCAATACTCAAATGATATGAAAAAGTACAGTACAACCCTACATGTTTAGGATGAAATAATACATTACAAACTGGTGACGAGACGTCCGCGAACACCAGAGTAGACGGTTAGAACAATTATGAACGACCGTTGGGACAAAACAGCTGATTCCAGAAAGTCCGTTACGGACGCATGACGTCACTGGGGGGTGACGTCACTGACCTGGCTACATAGTGCATTACGCCTGTTAAAAGATAGCGCCACTGTCGCATACTACAGCGGTGTGTCCCACTCAGTCCTATTAGCTGGATCTTCCTCATTCTATTCCGTGACACGTGGCAATAGGTTTGTTCCAGCTTTGACGGACTGTTAACAGAAATCGACGGAGACATGCGCAGTTGAGAAAGCTGCTGGGTCGGCGAAAAGTCTCCGTCGCCGGCTGTTCCAGGTCGATTTGTAGGTCGACGGCAGTTCAACTGCTGTCCGCCGAAAACGGACAGCTCGAATGAGTTCGGTTGGGTTCTGTCGACTAGGATAACCCTACCCAGTTGAAACCTCTCTCATAACCTTCTCACTTTATTTTGGTGCTCGGCGCGTCAAGTTGTGCTCACGTCCTCCCGAAGTCCTCGTAAATACCCTCAAACACATTAAATGACTCATTACCGCCCTTATGATACTCCTCTCTTGAAAAAGGTTGATTATTCTGAATAAAATAAACCAAAAATCATCACTTGGATTTTTCCATTTGAAAAAAAAAAAAGACGATTTAAGACGAAATAGTCTATTTCCACGATAAAAATATATAAACTTGTAGACGCGTTTCGGTTGATTAGACCATCATCAGTACAATACAGTATTGTACTGATGATGGTCTAATCAACCGAAACGCGTCTACAAGTTTATATATTTTTATCGTGGAAATAGACTATTTCGTCTTAAATCGTCTTTTTTAAGATGGATTCCCACTATCTCGCCGCATCCACCTTACATTATCTTTTTCCATTTGAAATTTACTGTCACGTGAATCACCATGAAGTAATTAAATGGTGTAGCATTACTTCACGGTGATTCACGTGACTTGGTTTGTTGACAGATAGCGTTCCAGGTCAGCAGATGGGCTGTTGGACAGAACAGCGATTCAGAAGGCATTGGGACTGCTGTCGACAGCTGTCAACTTTTGTTAAAAGACGCTGTTAGACCTGGAACAAACCTTAATAACTACTGGACTAGTACATTCTCCCCTTCCAATTTTCAAACATGGTCCGTTAGATAACCAGGAGGTCTTCTGATTCTTTGAGATCTCCTTAATTCGCGAATGGGCGATGTTTGAGTTACTTGATCGAGAAGATTCTTTGGGCTTCTTCATCGAGAAGATTCTCTTGGTCAGAGGGAATAGTAGTCGCAGAGTCTAGATCAGGAGAAGATGGTGTTCCGCTACCCATACTTAGCTCCCTAAGTGTCGGTTTGACACTGTGGTTTCTCTTCCATCAGTACGTGAGAATACTCGGGGTTTGCTTCCAGCAACTCCACTTCCACGACAGCCGAGTCGTACTTGTGGAAGGAGGATTTCTCATGAGTATCGGACCGGGAGATGTTAGCCAAGATGGAAGTGACTGACCGTTGACTGATTTTCGCTGATGACTAAACATTCTCTCATGAGGAGTGACGTTGGTGTTAGTACAGAGTAAGGAAAGGATTGAATGTAGTGCCTGGTTAAGGACTCGCTCCCACTGCTCTAGTTTCAGTCCGGGCGACTTGATGGGGCGACTGCATAGCGGATATAACTATATACATGTATATAACTATATACTTATAGGCTTGTGTACATGTATTTCATTCTTTCGATTAGACTTAACTTGCACTGAGCCTGAAGTGTAATAATCAAGTTCAAGATGTGCCGAAGGAATTTAACGAAACCTGCGTAGCAGCTTCACCGAACGTTTTACCTCACGTTGTCCGAACATAACCGTTTAAATTGTTGTTCAAATCAGGACTACATGGAAGACGTGCACGGCAAGGAAATACCCCTCCAGTACGTGACGGTGAAGGTGCCCGGCCAGAAGCCCCGAGGATCTAAAACAATCAGCCAAACTAACGGTAGCAGCGACGCTTTATCTTCCATCACCAGTAAGTGTTTCAACCAAGTTTGATATTATCATTAGCGAGTCGATTAATTGCCGTCAGCGTCGACGAATCTAACTACGCTCCGGATTTTACAGATTTCCACCATAAGGAGAAGAAAATACAGGATAAAGTTACTTTGACGGCGTTTGAAATGCTGAAGGAACCCGGCAGGATGTCAAAGTAAGTTTCATTAGAGAATTTTCGTTTGTCTTATATCGAAACACTGCACCTTCCACCTACGGCCGTACTGAAATCGTTTGGGGGAAATTTCGTTGGGATAGGCCAAAATTATTGGGCTTTTCATAGTCATAAGTTGTTCATTTAGTCCTCTACTTCTTTGAGCTTGATGTTGCTGTACGTTGTTACGAATGTGTTGGTTTGTTATGGGAGTCGTAATAGTATTTTGATTATGTCTGATTTGTCTTCTTTCGAGTCTCACGACTTGAGGAAGAGGAACAGGGAATTCGGGAGGAATTTCTGAATTTGTAGGAGGAGTTCACCGCACAGTGCGTTATTTTGGAAATTTAGAGGAAGGAAAATCACAGCATCAAACCGTTTTCGACATATCGGGCTGAAAATCGGTCCAATGTTTTTTGGTGTGTAGAATCCAAAAATGAGGTCAAAAAGAAGTCAGGGGATGATTTAGTACCTATTTTGACACGTTGTTCGTTTTAAAATCTGCATTTCCTTCTCAGAAATTTCCACATTTTTAGGGTAGACTCTGATTTGTGATCTTTCTATCAAAATGCACTTTAACGCTTTACTCAAGGGTTTATTATTCTTTGATATAGGATACTTGTGCGAAAATTAATTCTTTGTCAATGAAAAAAATTTTGGAGAAAAAAAATTGTTTTGAAAAATATTTTTGGATTTTTTTTTTTTTTTTTTTCAAACATTTCTTGTTTTACTCGAAAAATAGTTGACCTTGTGGGATCCTTCAAAAATCCCATTTGTAGCCCCACGAAAGCCCTATAGATCGCCACAGTGTAATCTGATCGTTCCGGGACCCCCAAAAATGGATTCTACGTCAAAAAAATACTTCGAAAGCGACACCTAACTCGACTTCATAGTCGAACCCTTCAAAAACCCCTCCCGTAGCCCCATTTTAGCCCCATAGCGCCCCACGGGTTTGGGCGGTTTTCAACCTTGCGGGCACAACTCGATGGTAAACCGAGTATTTTGTCAACATTTCAGATTTAAAAATAAAATCCTACTGCCCAAAACGGCCCGGACGGCGGACGGACATTCCGGTTTTGGAATCTAGACCTCTTGAAACGGATAATGTCAAATTTTGAGGCCGATCGGAGTCGTCAACCTTTGTCGCGATTACATAGATTTTTCGCTCGGGATTTTCTCTTTCGATTCTTACACTGTGCATCGTGCCAGACTCTGTCAAACGCCGACTTTACATTCAAAAATGCTGCTGCATTCGTCGTTCGTAGCCCTCCAGCGTCAACAAGCCCGTGGAGCTTTTGTGGAATGATCGCTTCTGAACCCAAATTGATGGTCTGGGATGACACCTGAAGAGCCCTTTGAAGCCTCTTGAGGACTATCTTCTCTTACAGCTTCCCCAGCAGGGGTAGCAAGCTGATTGTTCGATAGCTTGCCGGGTTGCTTAGGTTTGCCTGGCGTGAGGACAACTATGACAACAGCCTGGTTCCACACTGCCGGCATGTACTCAAGGAGCAGGAGTGCTTTGTGCAGGTTCAGGAGGAACGCTCCCTTCCTGGGGAGATTCTTGATCAGCTCTGCAGTTATCAAATCATATCCAAGAGCTTTCATATTCCTTGAATCTTTCATTGCCTGTTTAGCCCGTCTGGGTTGATTGGGGACGGTGGAAGTGACATCTGCATTGGGCTTGTGAGTCCGGGGGTGTCGCCTGGGTCGTGCTTTGAATGGAAAATCTCTCCAAAGTGACATGTGACCAACTCATCTTTGCCCTGTCTTCAGTCAGCCAACTTCCACCACTGTCCTTAAGGGGTAAGGGGGGGGGGGGGTAATTTTTATTTCTTCTCCGCGAAGTGTTGGGCAGCCCTCCAGTCTGTACGAGTTTGCGTTCATCAAGTGGTTTGAGGCTACTGAACGATTCGCAAAAGTTGTTTTTAGAAGAAGTTTTAAGTAACTTTTCTCCTCCCTTCTCTTCTCGATTGTTCTTTCTGGGCGGGTCTGGGAAGACTCAAGTTTTCAATGTTATCACATTAATAGTGCGGGAAGTGGTAGAATCGTTTTAGCTCTTATTTGGTAAACCCGCAGGTTTAGCAGCTCAAAATTATCAAGGTGGAGTAATTGCCCGTTCACTTTGTCAAACCTCCGGTCAATCCTAATGATGTAGCAGTCAGAGGACTGATTTGATTTGAGAAGCGGAATTGATCATTTCGGATTTCTACAGTAATTCGTTGTTTGATGCTGTTGATCGAACATTAATTAATGTTCTTAAGATAATTCCCTGCCATTTGGTGGGGAAATCATAATTTTTGCTGGGGATTTCATGCAGATTGCACCAATAGTAGAGTCCAACGCGTTGATGTTTTTGCAGCATTTGTTACGTTCAGCTCACTCTGGCGTGGGACTTGATTATTTCGTGTCACTACTCCATTGGAAGGAGACATTAATTTTCTGAATTTTAATTGCAAGTAGGGAAGTATGCTTTGATATAACAAAATACCCGAATACCTGCGGATTTGGTGCATTTCTAAAAGTATATCCTGAGTATCATCTCCAACTGCTTCTTTGGCATCGCCCTATTCTGACGTTCGTTGTTTGATTCCAGCAACGACGACTCTCTCATTATCAACAACAGTCTGACAGTTGCGAATGGTTCCGACGCCAAAGCTGAAACCCCCAACGTCAAAAAAAGGCATCGGCGGATAAAAAGCAGCGGCGTCAAAAATCACGACTGTGATGGTGAGTTTTGCTACGTGAAATGAAATTGACGCAATGCGTGCAATTTTCTCATTACGGCTTGTGTTGTGTGATTTTCTAGATACGGACGGCTACGAGTTCCTTATCGTGTCGCTGGATAACAAGCAGTGGCACTTCGAAGCGAGCAGTTGCGAAGAAAGGGACGAATGGGTGACGGCGATTGAAAACCAAATTCTCAACACGCTTCAGGTGAGTTTATATTAGGGATGACTTTTTTCCTTTTTTTTTCCTTTTTTTTAACAGAATGTATTTTTACGGAGTTAACCTCTTGAGATTTTTTCTTCCCGATATATCTGAAGAGAATCGACTCAAAATTTCGAGAACCTGCCCGATCCTTTTCATTTTGATAATCAAGACAATCATTGCCTTAGATCATATCCTTAGATAGGTAAGTAGTTATTAGAATGAAACTGTAAGATTTAATTAGTTACATTTTCGTAAAGTTATTAAATGACCTACATTGTCATTAGAAGTTTCTGGCAAATACACTAGGACTGGTTTCGAAATCGGAAGAAGTATCGATTCTTAGCAAACCTACGATTTACATAAAATAATCGATAGGTAAATAAATCATCAAAAACGGATACATTTATGAAATATCTAAACGATTTTCTCGTTTCACATACGACGACTCATTTCAAAATTCGTAAACGTATCGATTCTTGATAGAATCTTTATAATAAAATCGATACTATCCTTTCGATTCTTTCCAGACAGATCGATACGATTTCAATCGATTCTTTTTAAAGAATCTGACATCCCTACATTGAGATAACTATAAATAACTAGGCTCTCCAGCTCGCTTCGCTCGCTCCCCAGTGGATGAGTAGCATCGATGGACACGTTGGAACCCCAACATCAAGGAAAACTCCCTCCCCATATAAAAAGTTCCAAAATTCACACCTGTGGGACACTTTCGGGACACTATCTGAACTTATTAAGGTGTTATTATATGGAACACAGTTGGGACATCTCGAAACGGAGATTTCACCCGCCTGCAGACCCCGCGCGAATTAAAACGATCCAATTATTGTCTTCTCACCGTGAACTCGCCCCCCCCCCCCCCCCTCGGTTTTTTTGAAATCCGACTTCGGAATAGATTGAAGCGCCTTTGGCTCGTGGATACCTACCATAGCCAAAAAACGGCACCTACTGGGTATTTTTGAACCTGAGAAAACGTGGGACAAACGCGAGAAAGACGATTTTTCGACGAATTTCCCGGGCGAATTTCCGATTTACGATTTGACCGACGTCTTCCTCCAGGTCTGATCTATACGGCTCGTATTTTTTCGTAATTGTTTCGACCCCCTAAACGGCCTTTGGCGCGAGTGGAAAGTGAAAAAACTCACTAGGGAACACGTTATCCCGTACCACCCTACCATCATCCTACCACCATCGATGTACCGATGTTAGTTTACTACATCGATGCCTACCACACGGCGGCCAACACGATTTTATATTATTGTATGATATGATATGATGTGTATAGTCATCTCAATTTATCGATATTTTGGCAACAATATATCGGCTTTGTTATCGATACCATTTGCCCGATTTTATCGGGATATCAATATCTGTCCCACTGACTCTATCGAAATGTAAACATTGCCTTTAAATAAATAAATGGGGAATTTTATCATTTCCTTTCCATATAAATGAATGGGTCCGTCAACTAGTCAAAAACAATCTATCTTTTAAGTTGGTTCTTATAAGAATTGTTGTAGTCCTTTTCAGTATTGTTGTAGTCCTTTTCATACTGTTGTCAACAGTCCGCATTCAGTGTTTCCTTGAGTTTGTGTTCAAGTTTTGTTGTTTATACTCTCGTCAAACAGTGAAAATATTGATTATTTGTTGTTGAATACCCATCCCTTTAATATTTCATTTTATCATTTATTAAGTTCATTTACTTCTTGAAATTTGATTTGATTTCTAGAGCGTGGAAAGTAGTAAAGGGAAGCTGCGGCTGAATTCAACGGTGGAAGCGGCTTCAATTCAATCCATCCGGAGCCGAGTGCCGGGGAATGGGTTCTGTGCTGACTGTGATGCTCCCAGTGAGTATTCGTCTATCATTATCTATTATATTGGAGCTCCAGCCCGAGGAGGAGGAGAATGCTAATTTTAATTCTAAGGCACTTCGAGATGTAGCAAAAATTTGAAATTGGTCTTACAAAATGCTCTTGGCGAGCATAGTACGAGAAAAGTCTGAAAACACCAAAAAGTCCGCTCAAAATGGCTCAAAAATATGTTAAAGGCTCAGTTTACAAGAATGTCTGCTTTCACCTAAAAAAAAAGAAAAGTAAGATCGGACCAACCGTTCCCGCGTTATAGGCAAAAATGTTCAAAGAAACACGGTTTGTTCGAAATTTGCCACTTCTTTGCCGTGCCTGCCCCTCCCTTATCAACCCTCAAATCAAACTTTCACATAGAATAGCTGCGATGGGGAATTTATTTAGCTTTCACGAGAAAAAAAGAAATTTGGAATCGGACCAATAGTTCTTGAGCTACAACCGAAAACGCTCTGATAAACGTGCTTCCGCTGTCTTCAGATCTTCAACTAAAATGTTCACATTTTGGAAAAATTCGCCAATTTTCAAAGTGCCATAACTCTGAAACTAATTGACCTACACAGCTCCGGTTGGGCTTAAATTGTCACATATTTAATGCTATTTAAAAACTCATACAGTAGTTTTCGTCGTACAATCCATAGTTTATTAGATATAGAGCAAAAACTGAAATAAGGCCGAAAAAATCGCGGTTTTTCGTGTGCTACGCGTGAAGCACAACTTTTGGAAAGTTGCAAAATTGGGTATACACTACCCTAATGAGGCCGAACAACATACTAAAAAATCATAGATACATTTCGTTTTGCGAATTTAGCGATTTTTAGTGTCGATTTTGACTGCCCTATAATTGAGAATAAGGTCGAAAAAAATGTATTTCTGTGATTAAAATGTACAGTTTCTTATCTCTTTTATATTATTCAGGAATCAAATACAGGATGACGGTATCCCATACATTTTTTCAAGCTAAATTCAAATTAGAATTAGAAAAAACTATTCATTTTCGAAAAGCGAGAAGAAGTTGTCAAAGGCCAGTTGGGAGAGGTTGGGGCTTGGCTGGCGTAGCCAGCAGGGAGTGGCCCCCTAGTTATTATTTTATGTGTCATCTAACGGTGGTGTCTGATTTATCGTTTTTCTCATTTCACCAGATCCCGATTGGGCAAGCTTGAACCTCGGAGTGCTTCTGTGTATAGAATGCTCAGGAATACATCGGAATCTCGGCTCTCACATCTCCAAAGTTCGGTCCCTTCATCTTGACGAGTGGCCGTAAGTATTTGGCAGGATTTTGTCGATTATTTCGTGTTTTTTTTCCGCGTCTTAACGGATATCCCGTATTTCAGAGCTGGTCATCTGAGCGTGATGCTGTCGATCGGCAACCGGCTGGCGAATAGCATCTGGGAAGGCGATCTGAAAGGGCGGAGGAAGCCCTGCCCGACATCCAACAGGGAGGAGAAGGAGAGGTGGGCGGCCGCCAAATATATCACCAAAGAGTTCCTCGCTCCCCTCGACTCCCCCACTCACCTCACCAACCAAATATTCGATTCCATACAGAAGTAAGTCAAAGTCAAGCGCAAACCACCATTTTCCAGAGTCACGCCGAAATGAGCTAATGTGTTCGAATCAATTGCAGAGGTGAAATGAAAGGAGTAGTCGAAGCGCTTGTCAGAGGAGATGCGGACCTGGTCAACACACCATACTGCGCCAAAGATTCCCGGACACCTCTGCACCTAGCTTGCAGCTGTGGGAACTTGGCTGTCGCCCAACTCCTCATATGGGTGAGAATTGCTCTTTGAGCTCAGATTTACTGCTTAACTCAGGCCGAGTACCGCCATGGATCCTCAAAAAAAAAAAGATAAAAACTCAGCAAATTTTACACTAGTGCTTCTTATTCGTTGATATGGGTTACTTGTGCGAAAATTTATTCTGTGTCAATAAAAATAAAAAAATCTGTAGGGGAAAACCTCAAAAAATGGATTATGCGTCCAAAATTACTCAGAAAATATTTAACCTCCTTCAAAAATCCCATTTGTAGCCCCATGAGAACCCAATAGATCCCTACGGTGAAATTGAATCATTCTGAGTCCCACAAAAATGGATTCTACGTCCAAAAATACTAAAAACAACACCTAACTCGACCCCACAGCCCCTTTTGGTTGATTATTGTTGGAATAATACACGAATGTAATCGCGACGGTCATTCGTGCCATATTGTGTTACGCTCCGCCTGTCTGGGGACATCAGGAATATATGATAGGGATGGGAAATCGGTAAGAAGTATCGATTTTTTGAATCGATTCAGAATCGGATGCTCCAAATCGATTTCCCAAAAAAATCGCCATAAAAGTAGGCGATTTTTTGGAAAATCGATTCAAAAATCGGTCTTACAAAAAAAATAATATTTTTTTAATGAGTGATAACGGTAGATATATTTAATGTAGGTAGGGTTCGAGAAAAATCGTTAAAAAAAAAATATTGAAAATTAAAATTGCATTAGTTTTCAAAAATTTTGATAATAAACATTTAATCAGACGAGTAATCAGTTTCGCTGTCTGAAAAAGCCATTGCGGACGTCACTGGTGACTAGTGAGTTTTGTTGTTATTAGCTATTATCTTAATTTTTGATCGACCTAAGACTCGAAATTTGCATGAATCACTTGAAATAATAAACTAATTTTTATAAATGACGAAAATCGATTCAAGATTTTTTTAAAAATCAGTAGTAAAAATCGATTCACGATTTTTACAAAAATCGGAATTAAAAAATCGATTCACATTAAAAATCGGAACCTGAAGATCGATTCAAAAAATTTAAAAATCGGAACAAACAATCGATTTTTCCAAAAAATCGGAAATCGATTCCCATCCCTAATATATTATTACGATTTACAGAAACTAGTACCCATTGATTCGGAACGCAAAGTGTATTTTTTATCAAAACTCTGAAACTAGTAAACATTCCCACCTGACAAAACCAATAATAATCACGCGAGTCCCTACACTATTGTGACTGAGAGGGTTCTTCTCCTGTTCGTAAAGAGGATTTTCGGCTATGGGGAACTCCCAAGGTTCGCTCCAAATTACCTCATACTCCTTGAGACAGAGCTGGAGACAGTCTCTTCGGGGATTCATCGACATCCTCCCGGGGCAGTAAAAACATATCGATTCCCTCCGCATTAGAATCGTCAATGTCGTCCCAGGCCTCGTAACCCTCCCTTTTAAATTTTTCGTTTCCCTCCGTTTAAGAACCATTGATATCCTCCCGCAGCAGGATTGGTTTAGAGGCCATTTAGACATCGAAGGTTGCAATAAATCCGACTTTAGTTTTGACTTTTGCATGTTGGTAGGAAGTTAGGTTTTTTGACAAAAGGAGCATGGCAATGTTCTGTGTTAATTCTGATGGTGAAGAAATGGGTAAATCAACTCATCGTCATTAAAATTCATGCTTTAATCATATTTATTTCAAAAGGAGTCATCCAAACAATCAAAATTTAGCAACTTAATTTAAAATATAAATATATAAAATTTCTTCTCCGATGAGGCCAAGAGCTTCATCTTCCCTTGCCAGAAAAGGGCAGAGGTGGTATCACAAGTTGTGATTCACAACCAGCTCTTGTCCTCATTGGAGAAGAACCCACATATCGTGGATGTGGCCGCCGTATTTCTCCAGCCGGATGCACCACAAGAGACCATAGCCTCAGCAGGTGTCAAATGTTTTCTGGCCCTCTAAATGGTAGCAAAAATACTGCGAGGACTTCTGGCGGCCAATATACCTCGATTTTTTCGGACAGTTTCCAGTTTTTCACCTATAACTCACCTTGGTTCAGCCGTTTAGCCACAATCAAGAGTCAAAAATAGGCAATTTGGTCCCACTTGGCTGAAAAATAGGATTCGCTCATGTCTCAACCCGTGTAACAAATGAACGAGTAATGCAAATGAATTTGCACAAAATGTATGTCGTAGAGGGTCAAATTATGAGTCAAGGGAGCACCTGAAATAATCTTTGTACTCTGACTCCGGGCGGGCAAAGAGTCCACGTAATCCCCTTTGGTGCGTTTGGGAGGGAAGTGATGGACGCCCTTCTCTTCGTACACCCTGTGGCAGCATTTGTCGTATGTGGCCCGTGCTGTAGGTATGACAGTCTGTAGATCGTTGCACGAGAAATGATTAGTGCTGGTATAGGCAGGGCAAGCTCCTGGGATGATTTTTCTGTAAGGCTGTACGTCCCCAACAACCTGCTCTCCTGCGATGCAGCCGCTATAAGGGAGCATGGAGACGTGATCTTGACTGCGTATGTCAATGACAAGAGGTCGCAGTTCTTGGCTCGGGCGGAGTCGTCGGAGAGCTTCACGCTCTGCAGGGAGCTTGACCCTGGAGTTAGATGAGCGGGCTTCAGGAACCCCTCTCAGCGACTGGTACGAGAGATTAGATGGGCATTCAAGGTCCACGCCAAGCTTCTTGTCCTGAAATCGAAGCTTTTCCTTTCTCCCCCCAGGAGTTGTACTTTCTTTTAATAAACTTTATCTATCTAATCGCGACGGGGGTCGACGACTCCGATCGGGCTCAAAATTTGACATTGTCCGTTTCAAGAGGTCTACATTCTAAATCCGAAATGTCCGTCCGCCGTCCAGGCCGTTTTGGGCAGTAGGAAATTTTTTTAAAATCTGAAATTTCGGCAAAATACTTGGTTTACCATCTAGTTGTACCCGCAAGGTTTTCAGTCCGATCGCCCAAACCCGTGGGGCGCTATGGGGCTATAATGGGGCTACGGGAGGGGTTTATTGAAGGCTTTTGGCTATGGGATCGAGTCAGGTGTCGTTTTCGAAGTATTTTTGGACGTAGAATCCATTTTTTGGGGTCCCGCAGCGATCCGATTTCACTGTTTCGATCTATAGGGCTTTCATGGGGCTAAAAATGTGATTTTTGAAGGATCCCAGGAGGTTAATTATTTTTCGAGTAAAGAATAAAGAATTTTTGAAAAAACAATTTTTTGAAAAAAAAAAAATCCAAAAATAAATTTTTTCGAAAAAAAATCTAACAATTTTTTTTTTCCCCAACATTTTTTCTTTTGACACAGAAATAATTTTTGCGAAACTAACATAATATGTTATATCAAAGAATAATAAACCCTTGTGTAAAATTTGCAGCGTTTTGCTATGGGATCGAGTTAGGTGTCGTTTTTGAAGTATTTTTGGACGTAGAATCCATTTTTGGGTGTCCCGGAACGATCCGATTCCACTGTGGCGATCTATAGGGCTTTCTTGCGGCTATTTTTGATATCCGAGTAAAAACATTTTCGAAAAAAAAAACAATTTTTCCTTCGTTGACAGGATTAATTTTTGCACAAGTAACTCATATCAAAGAATAATAAATCCTTGTGTAAAATTTGCAGCGTTTTTATACCCACTGAGCACAACTAGATGGTAAACCGAGTATTTTGTCAACATTTCAGCTTTAAAAAAAAGAAGCCTACTGTCCAAGACGGTTGTTTTTGGAATCTTGACATCTTGTTACGTATAATGTCAAATTTTGAGGCCGATCGGAATTTTCGACCTTTGTTGTGATTACATAGGTGCATTATTCCAAGAATGGTAAACTTAAAAAAAAAAAAGGACGTATTGTAAGGCGAATATACCAAAACTTCTTGTTACAGCACAACGCGGACGTAACCATGTTGGACAACGACGGGAGGAGCTGCCTCAGTTTGGCCCGAAACGCTGCCCGGAACAGCCAGTCAGAATCCATCGCGTCCAACCTCGTCGACCTCCTGAAAAGCGTCGGAGCCAACGACTCATCACCAAGCCTTATATAAGTACTCGGCGTTCTACCCGGTCAAAGCGGTGGGAATTCACTCTTTGACGGTCTGTTAAGCGTGTTAACAGCGTTCACGCCCTGAAAGTCCGGTAACAAGCGTGGTTCTTGTTTTACGCTTTTGAACGCTCATTGGGGTATTTCTATGCCGTTTACAGTTTGAGGATACCTAACTAAATTATATCAGTATTTATTAATTAGTTCACTGTGCAAGGTGTGAATTCGTCGTAAGTTGATTCTTAAAATTCGCTTCAATGCAAAGCAAACAACCTACTTCTTCTTCGAACTATCCCCTTACTACCAAACATTTCCTCTCATGTTTTGAAATTGAACGAAATGAATTTTGAGGAGTTTTATGAGAAAACATTGGAGCGCTTCGTTCAAAATGAAAGGTGCGATTAGCTACTGGTCTCATTTCATCTACGTCATAATTTATGTATATCCTCGCCCTACACGTCATTTCAACCTCTACTGCTTCGTACGCTACTTAGTATGCACTCTCGCTGCTAAAAACAACTCCAACGCTGTTTTGATAACTTGGTCATATCATAATGGACTGAGCCTTAGGGATTTTCTGCGCCTACTTTTGGACTGCTCAAATCAATTATTTGTACCTGGCCCGCGGAAGTTTCTGCTCGGTAGAAATGTCGAAGCTACAATACATTCAAAGTAATTCGCAATACTTTTTTTAGAATGTGATTTACAACCATCATCGTTACCTGTATTGTTAGACAGAAAACACAATGAGACCGTTTCAATCTTTTGAAAAAAAAAAATAGATATTTTAATCGTGTAACTGTTTATGAAACTGTTGAGAGTATGTTTTTACCTACGTTGGCTCAAGTACAGTTTAATCGCCATATTGAAAATATTTTCAGATAGAAATATGGACATCAGCGTCTCTGTTAGCTAGTTTTTAAGGAGCATCAAGAAATCAGTCAATTCTGACCTCAATTAGGCTCTTGTAGGACGAATGGCGGTGTTTGTACTTAATGAGTGCCAGAATTGAAATTCTAGTAAGCAATAATTCACTATGAAATTACGAATTTATTTGTGCTTTATAGCGATTTATGACGTTTAATAACGAAAATACTGCACAGATTCCCGAACGTTCAGTGATGTTGGTACAAATTGTTTAGTTTTATTTGCTGCATATTTTATTTTAAGTTCGACTTATTGCGTGGGCTATCCATAGCACTGGCTGGTTGGACTTTCACTTTTCGCTCTCCTGTTGATGGCCGCTGCACTCTTGGCGCGGTCAAAGCTCGTAATGTGAACTTTGCCACTGCACTCCCTAACTTAACCTCTGATAGATAGTGTTGTGCCTGGGAACTCGCGTTATTGACTTTTCACCTTTTTACGGCACTGAAGTTGGTGGAATTTTAATGGGTAAATTTATTGTGGTTGAAATTTACCTTGAACGATTTTACACGGCACTTAATCCATGAACTGAGCACTTGACACTTGGAGCGGAGTTGCTGTTGGCGACGCACAGTGGTCCAGAACCCCTGAAAACGTGATCGAAACTCAATTTTTTCATATTTTTCTACAGATTTGAAAATTTTATCCTTTATTCTACAGTTCTTGAAACACCCAAGCCTGCCAAGGCTTTCCCGAAAACTGCCTAGAAAAGTTTGCAGGAAATTCGAAATGTTTAAAGTTGACCGATGCTAGCGATTTTTTTGTTAACGTAGCGATTTTTATTTATTTTTTCTCATTTCCAAAATTTGGAGAGCTTTGCTGATTGGTTAATCACAGCCAACAAGTAGATCCGAAGATGAGTAAATTATCTATAAAGTACAATTTTCATGAATATTTTTCGAAATTAGGTAGAAAAAATCGTAAAAATATGTACGCGCAAAAATTGGTCTCAGATTGTCGAGAAAGGTATAAAGAAAGTTTTCGATCCAATTCCAGGTGCTACTAGTTGCTACCTTGGCCTGTAGGTCAATTTTTCTGATCCAAAGTCCGTATCTCTGCTCATAAACCTGGGATACTTTTCGTCTACGTCAAGATCAATGTCCAGAGACGGAAGTGGAGCTCCCTTCCATCGGTTTCGTGTGCCCTCTCCCAACCCGATATTTATTTTATTTCATTTATATTTTTCCGATTAATATATTCAAATAAATAAATTTGGACATTTTTTTCTATTTTTTCCAATATTTTCGATTCAACTTCAGTAACTTGTTAATTTTAATGAAAACGTTGAGATAACCAATAACACACTTGGGTCTGACATGAAACGTTCAGGTAATCAACGAAAAAGCCTAAAAATGTCATTTTTTTTACCATTTCTGGGTCTCAAAAGTGAATAAGAACATGATTTTTGGAATCTGCGCACTCAAAAACATAAGACCTACTCATTTTGAAAGCAAAAGTAAAAAAATTAAAGTCGCTAGGAGTTTCGAACACGTTTTTGGGGGTTCTGGACCACTGTGCGACGGCTGGAAGCTCTTGTAGGCAGAAGGTTTCCTTAACCTTACTCTGGGCGTTCTGTCGAGATGTAGCTGTTGTGTAGCAGGTTGATCTTGAGACAGGGAACTAGGCCGGTTCCAGGACGAGGGAGCGTGACGAGAGTTGCTTGCTTGCTGTCACTGAATTTATGTCAAATTCACTTCCCGTACGTGTCGTGTGTTTGTGAGTGTGCAGTGTATCCCACAAGTGATGGTCGGTTGCCACTCGCGTCGTAGGAGCAAAAGCTATCCGCCAGCCGCTCGAGTCTCGGAAGTTGGTGGTCGCTCAAAGAAGTGATGGCTGTTGACCTCTCGAGTTATTGGTGGCTTTTTAGGCCTCCCAATAAGTGATGGTCTTGGCCACTCGAGTTCAAGGATTGACCGTGTAAATGGTTCTAGTGAGAGAAGTGCGCGAACGGGATTTTACAACTTCACAAAAAAGGTGATAGAAAAAATTGCAAGTGAAAAAGTCAATAGAGTGCAGGGATGGGAATCGATTTCCGATTTTTTCTAAAAATCGATTTTTTGTTCCGATTTTTCGATTTATTTGAATCGATCTTCAGGTTCCGATTTTTTAGGTGAATCGATTTTTTACTTCCGATTTTTGTAAAAATCGTGAATCGATTTTTTACTACTGATTTTTAAAAAAGTCTTGAATCGATTTTCATCATTAAATGAAAATTTTTTAAAAATTTCGTCATTAAAAAACTAATTTTTATAAATTTTATAAAAATTAGTTTAGTATTTCAAGTGATTCAAGCAAATTTCGAGTCTTAGGTCGATTAAAAATGATGTTTAATAGCTAATAATAACAAAACTCACTAGTTACAAGCAACGTCTGCCATGGCTTTTTCAGACAGCGAAACTGATAGCTCGGCTGACTAAATGTTTATTATCGAAATTTTTGAAAACTAATACAATTTTAATTTTAAATACATTTTTTAACGATTTTTTCTTGAATCTACCAACTTTGAATATATCTACCGTTTTCACTCATTAAAAAAACTTTTTTTTGTAGGACCGATTTTTGATTCGATTTTTCAAAAAATCGATACTTTTATGGCGATTTTTTGGGAAATCGATTTAGAGCATCCGATTCTGAATCGATTCAAAAAATCGATACTTCTTACCGAGTTCCCATCCCTAATAGAGTGCCGGGCAGAGCTTCGCCCTCTCAATGGAGAAATTTAGAATTGGAATGAATGTGGAGGCTGCGACGCCCCTTATTTATACCCAGAGGTGTGCCGTGATTGGCTGAGACGCTGGGAGGCGGAGCAATTTTGCTGCTGCCAGTCTGGGTCTCGGCCGGCGCGGGTCCGTTGGGTCTCGGACATGCTGGTCGAGTGGCTTTGCTCTGCGGCGGTCCCTCTCTCTCTCTCTTTTTTTTTTCTGAGAATTTTATTGCTCCAAGTAACTAACTTATTAACAATATTGATTTGAGACTAGGTGATAAATATTTAAAACTAAGGTGCAGCACTTAGTTTTTGTTTTCTATGATAATATTTCGACACTGCGCGCTGCTTCACGAGTAAGCAAGATCGAGTGGTTTGGTTCTTTTAAGTCTTCGGACGATATCACATGTGTCTAGGAGACGGACAGCTTCCTCGTTGACGTGAGATCTTAGCCGTTGCAGATGACGCACGGCCTGCCGCTTGATGGTTTCGATTTGAAGGTCGTGACGGAGACGTTCATTTCGAAAATACCATGGTGCATTGGCCACGTTTCTTATTATGTTGTTTTGGAATCGCTGGATGAGCTCTCGATTTGACTGAGCCGTACAGCCCCACAGCTGGGCTCCATAAGTCCACACCGGTTTCAGGAGATGGTTGTACAGGGTAAGCTTATTCTGGATGGACAGTTTAGACCGTCTCCCCATTAGCCAGTACATCTTTCTGAATTTGAGCAAAAGTTCTTCTTTCTTCTTCTTGACGTGGGCTTTCCATCGGAGCCGAGCATCAAGCGACATACCGAGATACTTCGCTTCATTTGAGTATGGGATTACTTTCCCATTGAGGTAAGCTGGTATATAGTTTGATTCTCCATTTCGCTGTCCATTGCTGAATGCGGGTGATTGACCGGTTTAGATTGGTGACTGACTCCCTGTTGCTTTCCCCTATCGCCAACACCGCAGTGTCATCGGCAAAAGTTGCTATGGTGTTCATTTCTGTTTCTGGGAGGTCTCTGGTGTACAATAAGTACAGTAGTGGACCAAGTACGCTCCCTTGTGGGACGCCTGCTTTGACAAGTTTTGGTTCAGAGAAGGCGTCTTCTTGCTTGATCCTGAAGTAGCGATTGGTAAGATATGATTGAAGTAGCTCAGCGTACTTTGATGGCAGGGTTTTACGCAGCTTGAAGTTGAGTCCCTCATGCCAGACCTTGTCGAATGCCTGAGCAACATCCAGAAATACAGCCGAACAGATCTTCTTTTCTTCAAGGGCTTTTTCAATGGCGTGTGTTATCCTGTGTACTTGATCAATTGTAGAATGCTTCTGACGAAAACCGAACTGATGCGGCGGGATTAGTTTTCGCTCCTCCACTATCGGCATCAGCATGTGTAACAACTCCTCAAACAACTTAGACAGTACTGGGAGTAGAGAAATTGGTCGATAAGAACTTGGTGTGGTCCCTCTCTGATATATTTCGTTATTTACAACTTCGGAAGGCAGGCCGCACAGATAGTATAGAAGTGGTGTGTTGCCCGCATAACTGCTGTTGAAAAGGTTAAGGCAATCCATCCGTGGACGAAGTCTCAATTCATATCCAGCTTGGCAACAACTTTGCAAGCCTTGAACAGGTCTGGAAAGCTCAGGACCATCTTGAGAAACCCTTATCCAGCTTGGCACCATATTGGCATGCCTTGGAAATACTTACGTAGCTTGCGACGACCAGAAACCAGAAGTATTCATTGCTGGCGCGAATCGGGGAGTGTTGCGGTATCGATTGGTTTCCATTAAGCGAGTGTTGTGGCACCGGGAGTGCAGCGGTCCCTTTCTCTGGGCCTGGGAGTGCAACGGCTAAACCCGCAACTGACGATTGTTCTTACCGAGTGGATTAAAAGTGTTCATTCACAATTTTAAATTTCAAAAACTCATCAGTATTTTTTAAATTGTGTGCTATGAAAGTACAACCTATTAACCGTAATGATATTGTCATTGTTCGCTGTTGTTGGAACCAGTTTTTTGGCGGTTTGGTTTCTATTGTTGTTTGATATTGTTGACTTGACGCCAATTTCGTTGTTGGTTTTGGGAAAGTTGAATTTCTAAAATTGATACAAAAGAAAAGTTACCCTTTTTGCGTTATTCAATATTATGTACCTTATTTGAACTCCACCCACCCTAGAATGTTATCTTATAGTTATAATTGAACGAAAAAAATTTTAGCTTTGTTGTGTTTTGGTGTTGTACACAACTTATTTACCTTGTTTATGTATTATATTTGTAGCGAGTGAATATGTGGATTTATGTAAAGAGTAAGTTATTTATTTGTAATAGTAAACATCGGTTATTCGTGGAATGTAAATCCGCAAGCACCAACGGTAGTATTGCACTGGTTAAAGGTTAAATGGTTGATGTTGTGGACTGTTTAGTGTACTGTTACGTAAATGCTCATAGAGGAGGAAAACACTGGATTCGGAGGAGATAAGGTATACTTTGGTGTAGTGATAACTATTGTGAGTACCGAAGGGTTTGTGCATGCTTTAGGATGTTTATCGGTGTTGCCAATTTGACATTTGGTTTATTGTGTGGTCAGGGATTTACAATAAAAGACTGTGGTTCCCGTAATACTCAATTAAAAGTATCTACCTACTTAACAAACTGGGAAATTATAAATGTGAGGTATTTTTAGGGTTTTTTACCTGGACAACGTTGCTCAGGTTGGAACCTTTATACTACTTGCCCGAGACGAACCTAATTGTACTCCAGAGTGTACTGGCCGGCGTTTATTACAAGATCTGGAAGTCACAGTGTTTGCTTGTAATTGTAATAGCATAATCTTGACCCATGTAAAACCTGTAAGAATGAGATTGAAGACGTTTTTTCGTGAGATTTATCAACCAAAGAATGTACATAATTCTCCAACCTAATGTGTATAAATATAATTACTTAAGTAGGAACGTGAGATTTTTATTGAATAGGTTACACCTCAGGGATTGTTAATCGCCATGCGCCCCGGTCAAGGAAAATTAAATAACCAATGCGTCACAGTTCGTTTTGCTGTGCACAGAGTGCTGTGTGGAGGCCAACTGTACTACACCCGTGAGTGTAAAAAAGGCGGATATCTTTGACGAACGATTGTAGCTAAACCGCTGAACCGATTTTGATGATTATGTAATGTTTTGAATAGCGAATTTAATGCTCTTTCATTTAGTAAAGTATAGGTTTTTTGTAGGATGGATAGTTTCCGAGTTAGAGGCGAAAAACTGTTAAAAGTGCAAAAATTTCGCGGTTTTTCGCTGCCAAAAGTTTAGCTCACCACCTGCGATGGTGCAAACTCAGATTCCGTGTATTTAGGACCATTAGAAGGTATTAAAATCATTTCCGCTTCGGTCCGAATTATTCCGTTTTCTTTTCCTAATTTTACTGGACTAACAGAGAGCCGCACAATGTTGCTGTTGAAGCAACTGCCAACTTCGAAGCGCGCGCCGTGGACCACACCCAGGAAAAGACCAGTTTCCACAGCTGCGGCTCCAGTAGAGACCCCTGGGGGCAGCCCTTGGTCACAGGCTTTCCGACTACCAGGTCACGGTCTACCATCTTGACTTCTTTCTCAGACAGGTAGCTGGAGAGCACAAATAGCTCAGGGGCGTTGTCAAGAGTTGTCAAACGCTCCTTGAATATCCAGCTCCCCAATCGCCTGTTGTGTCCCCTCATCCCCGAGTGGTAATTTCGGCAAGCCACCAGAGTTAGTTCCAGGAGCCGCTGACCCAGGGGCTGCGATTTAAGTAAGACGGGAGCGTCGTAGCTGAATCGAGACCGTGGCCGATTGTAGTGGTTAACGTAGTGGGTTCGAGTCCCGCAGCGTGCTCGATTAATTTCGGTCCTCAGGTCCTGAAACGGAGTATCAAGTTTAAGTCCAGTTCCGAGCCAGATGGGGTTACCTCCGCCCCTTGTGACAAACGCATGGTTAACACAATAAAATCGACTTTACTTCCTTTTTTTTTTAATTAAAACTAGAAGTCTGGCTCCGCTGACCCATCGCCTCCAAGCCAACCACCTTACAGGGCGGACCCAGACTATTTGTTTTACTTGAATCGCAGACCCCAACAAAAAAAACCTCATTTGAAAGGGCAACACATGGTCAGCGGACCCACACTGAAAAGGTGGAGAAGGATAGGAAGAAAGACGCTCGGATGCGCTCGCAAGCGTGATTTGCTCCTGAAGCTCATCAAACCAGCATCCGACGTACAACGCTTAGAGCAACGATACTGTGGAGATGAACTCAGGCTTGAAACGTCGGTCCGCTGAACCAGCATCCTAATTTGACGCCTCGAACAGGGAAGCTGGGGAAACGGATATGTTATTGATAGACGATCCTGCCAGATCACACACACACAGAAAAAACGCTACAAATTTTACACAAGGATTTATTATTCTTCTATATATTTTACTTGTGCGAAAATTAATTCAGTGTCAATAAAAAATATTTAAAAAAATGTAATTGTTTGGACAGATGAGGGACATCGAAAAGTGCATCCAAAATTAGGTAGGTACGTACTTGAAAATATTTGATCACCTGGGATCCTTCAAAAATCCCATTTGTAGCCCCATGAAAGCTCTATAGATCCCCAAAGTGAAATCTGATCGTTCAGGGACCCCGAAAAATGGATTCTACGTCCAAAAATACTTCGATAACGACACCTAACTCGATCCCATAGCCAAAACCCTTCAAAAAAACCTCCCATAGCCCCATTTTAGCCCCTTAGCGCCCCACGGGTTTGGGCACAACTAAATGGTAAACTAAGTATTTTGTCAAAATTTCAGATTTAAAAAAAAATTCCTACTGCCCAAAACGGCCTGGACGGCGGACGGACATTTCGGTTTTTGAATCTAGACCTCTTGAAACGGATGTCAAATTTTGAGGCCGATCGGACTCGTTGACCTCCATCGCGAAAACATAGGTGTATTATTCCCAGAATAATAAACCAATACCTAGTAGGAGTCAGGGCCCTGGGCATTAGCCTCCTTGCCACCTCTCGACGGGCTCTTTTGTCTTCAAGCTGCGTACCTAATTAATTGCAGCGTGGCAGGCACGAAATATAGAGCTGTTATTCGGTGACCCCCCTGGGGAGAATGCAGATATGGAGATAATCCTGATGTAACATTATGTAACCTGTTTACACGAAGATATTCACTGGCGCACTCCAATGCCGGTTATCTTCGATTCGGACGTGTTTAAGAGATTAACGTTATTTCCGATAAGCTACGTCACCTCTGATGTAACTTAACAACAACCAGATATAACGGCAGGTACTTGTGAATCGAAAGATCAGTAGAAAGTTAACAACAATAGGGTTTAATGTTTGCAGATATTCCTTTTTCACGAGCAGTAGCAATGCTGATCCTTAACTACACTGTAATTATCGCCGAACGATAATGATAACGGTGACGCTAATGATTCGTTGACAATTCCCAAAAGAAATTATTTCTTCAAGGAATCGCTAAGGAGGCATCTATTTTATAAACAATCTAAAAGGTCAAGCAACTTGATGTCGTTTCACCCCCTGTGGCCTGTGGATTCGTATAGAGACCTTACGCTAACACCAATAGGTCATTCTGGCTGGTAGGAATCGTCGTGAAACGTTTCTTTTTCCGGCGTCAATCAGCGCCCAAAGGACTGGACGAGCGGTCGTTGGGGGGCCCAGGAATAGCATGACAGTCCTCGGGAGAGTCGCCAATCACAGCTCAGTCTGACTTAACTTTATTTTACAGTTACATTTAAGGCCACGCAGTTCAACGTAGGATCAACCATGATTCGCTCGTTTCTTGGTGACCGAGCAGTTCGTGGTCTCCAGTCAGCCTCGCAAGTGGACCATCTGTATGCTGGTGTCCCCCAGGGGTCCATCGTTCATCAACGATCTCCCGTCAGTCCTTACGAGAAGCCAATACCACCTTATGCTGATGACTCTCAGTGCTGTCTGCAGTGCCCAATAGCTTGAGGATGGGATTTTGGAGGCCAGTGGCGAGCTGAGTCTGGTATCTGGATGGGCGGCCGATAACGGCATTCAGTTGAACCCTAAAAAGTCCCAGGTCATCCTGTTTTGAACAAAAAGTCGTACCCCCCACGATGACGCCATCTGTCACGCTTGAGGGGGCCGCCATAGCCTTCTGGTCCTCAGTAAGGAACCTGGGTGTAACTCTTGAGCAGCGACCTCTCTTGGCAGCAGCAGTTGTCCCAGATTTGCCGGAGGATGTACAGTACACTGCATGCCCTGAAAAAAATGTCATCGTCTATCTGGCGAGGGACTCCGCCTGAGGCTCGTACGAACACTCATCATTTATTTATTTATAGAACAACAAATGCCTGTGAAAGCTTCCATAGCCACTTCAACGCTAGTTTCAATCACGCTCATCCGCCTGTGTACCAATTCATCTACGTGCTACTTGCATTTCAAAATGAGATAAAAATCAATAGCATCGGCCAACCTTTCGTTTTCAAAATTCTAAATCTCAGAAAAACGTGATAATTTACTGAAAATGATTTCGCAATATGAAGCTCACCAAAAAAAAACCCTATTACAGTATGTGACGTCCGTTTCGCACCTTTACTCTGTCCGACCTTTATAATTTTATTGTAGGCACTTCAACACCCATGACGATCCTCATAGGAATTATTTATTATTTAAAAAAAGTGATCCTGTCATGATGTGTCTTGTGTTTTCTTACCCCTTACCTGGGGGCGCAAAAGAGTAATTCTTAAAAGCAGGCGAGGGGCGCAAAGGAGTAGTTCTTGAAAGCAGGCGAGGGGCGCAAAAGACTACTTTCACTGACCCATCCAGCTCATTATCGCGCAAGGGATTAGGATTAGAGCGCAAGTGATGACTGCCCACGGGACGAGCCCAATACAAATACATATTATAAGTCCGGTACAACAGCACGCAGGATACAGATGAGTAATTAGGTAAGGCAAGTAATGAAATTTTATGGCAGAAGGCGACGGAGGAGGAGGTCTTGTAGGGTTGATTTCACTGATTGCAGAGGATGATGAAATAAATCGACGGCTGGGCGTGGTAGCGAGGAGATTTGCCAAGCGGGGTAGGCGAGATAGTGGACGATGCTGCATGTAGTTGTTCGGTGAAAACGGGACGGCGATAGGCGCAACGGAACGGGAGCCAGGAGAAGAGGGGCGTCCAGCCGACCAGACAAGAGGACGTGGAGGAGAGAGATGTCAGGCGATCAGAAGGCCTAAAAAGCTGGAAGGTAGCATCCAGCTTCACGTAATCCAACTCCTGCCTGGGTATCCTGAGTTTGAACGCCAGGAAGCGCAGAAAGGCCCGATGCACTCGCTCCAGCCTGTCTATGTGGCACTGGTAAAAAGGGTTATCATACCGCATCACCTCTTTGATGGGTCTATCGCTCGATGCAGACTCAAACAGAAGGCTCCAAGTGGTGATGAATGCTTGCACCCGGTATGTCTTCCGCCTGGAGGCCAGGGGTCACATATCTGCTCGTCGAAACAGTGGCGGATCCAGAGGGGTGGCGCGGGAGCGCTCTCAACGAGAAAATATGAGATTTAAAATTTTATAATCGCCTAAATTTGAAGAGAAATACTCAACGTAAGTTTGATTAAATGTCTGTGTGTTGTGTGGTGGCTGCGCTGCGTTCATCACTGTGCCGAGAAGGTGTCAGGTAGTGATGGGGAGCGAAAGAGTGAGCGACTCCTAAGGAGCGATTCTTTTCAGGGAGTTCGTTCACCAAATCGCTCCCTTAGAGGAGCGGAGTTCAGAGAATGACTCCTGGTTCAACGAACCCGGGGTTCGTCATACTGTAACAGGTAAAAAGGGCCAAGCGCTATCCCCAGCATCACAATGGAGGGTATATCGCTTGATCCTTTCTTGGTGCCGCTTCATGTTGTGAGCCAAGGGAGTTGTTAACAATGATCCCTATTGGTCCAAAACGAGCGAAAGAGCGAGAAAATACGATTTTTGATAAAGAGGGGAGTTGGATTGGCTGGTAGGTGTGTTAGGAGTTGACTAGAATGATCCCTATTGGCCCAAATTGAGCGAAAGAGCGAAACGAGACAATTATGGGAAAGTGGGGGACATTGATACAGTGACAGTATCTAGGCAATGGACCAAGTGATTGGTTGATTGCTATGATGAGAGATAGCACTACAGGAGTGAAGTCTTCCAGTGAAGTTTCATCCTCCACCAGTTGAATACAAGACGTAGGGAGAATGCCATGTGATTTTGTTGTCACGAAGTAATTTTTTTGCGTTTTGTTTGAGAATAACCAGCAAGTGAGAAGTACTGATTATCATCCGGAGTTAAATGCACAGGGAAGAACATGGCTATAGTGAAGTAAATGCCGATTTTTTATTTCTCATTGCTCGTTACTTTTCGTCAAAACAGCAAGGTGTAAGTGTTACAGGCCAAACCCGATTATCAGGTCATACTAGTTTGGCCTAGGCCGAACTAGAACCTCCTTACACTTTCGGGCCTGGTATTTTTAGGAAGAACCACTTTGGCCTAGGACAAACTAGTGTTGCCTAAAATCGGGTTTGGCCTGTAAAATGGCGTAGTGGGGCAGATTGATACACTTAGTGGTGGGGCAGATTGATACGCATAAAAGTGCCCCACTTCCAAGAATAATAAACCAAAACCAGCAGGAGTGACATCGATGAACCTGCAATGTCTTCTGCAGTCCAAACTGTAACTGAAGGGTTGATGCCCTTACGTAAGGCGGCTGCATTTCATAAGAAGTTGATGAAGCATGTGTAAGTTTATTTCCCTTGACAACTTGAGAGGTGCAAAATATTATTTTCAAGTAGGTAGTGGTAAGAAAAATTGCTTGTCAAGATTGTTATACGGTTTTTGTTGTGATTTTCATAATTTTATCAATGTACCCCACCGTGTATCAAACTGCCCCAGGGCCCGTATCAAAGTGCCCCGCACATTGATACAAATGACTTTTTCCAAAAAAACCTCAACATGGGGTACTTCGCTTTTAGCAAAATTGTTCCCCATTTTCCCCCAGTTTCTATGAAACATACTTAAGTTAAAAAGTTAAGGGTTAACAACAAGAACGTCCTCAAAATACGTCTGACTAAAAACTACTGGCTTCCCAAAAAAAAAAGTGTATCAATGTTCCCCACTTTCCCATAGTGATTGAGGGAGGAGTGGGACTGGCAGGTATGTCACATGGGTACCAAACCCCCCCAAGAAATTGAAGAATTCCGATAGTGAAAACGCCGGGATGGGAAAGAAACTAAGCAAAGCCATAGGTGCAAAACTTTAATTCTGTGTCAATGAGAAAACAATTTTGGAAAAAATATTGGACGTGTAATCCATTTTTCGGGGTCCCACATCCCTTCCACAAATGTTCATTTTCCGCCCCCCCCCCCCCCCCGCCCCCCTCAGAAAAATCCTGGATCCGCCCTTGCGTCGAAACGACGACATTCTAGGTTGCAGCGTCGCTAATTTTCTAAAGACTTTGGTGCAGATATAAAAGATCCTCAACTTTGAAACTGGACCCAGTTATCTTAAAAATGTATATCGGCTCCGTCGGTGCGAGAGGCTGAAAACAATATCAGATTCACTCCTCATGCTTGGGATATTACGAGTCTCTGAGGGTCGCTGGGGGGGAGGCTCTGGAACTCGCTCCCACTGGCTGTGCGGACTCTTCCTTCCTTGGCTCGCTTTGCGGGGGCCATCGCCGGAATCTTCACTGAATGACCACTTCCTTCTTCTATCTCTCCTTTCTCTTCTCACCCCTAGTCCTGGCTCTCCCTTTCGCTCTTCGTGCTCATATTTATATGCTTCTACGTTTCTTGCCACGCTGACTCGATCGATATGTTGCTTTATATAAGTTTTATTCTCAACCACCCTCGTAATGCGAGGACGCTTGTACAAGCCTCAGATGGCTTGCATTTTGATTACTTCATTTACTGTACGTATTTGAAGTGGAAGTTGTGAGTGGGCTCACACAACTCAGTAGGTGCAGTGTTTTGGAACCTTTGAATGAGAATTATCACGAGTGATTAGAGCAGTGCAGCCCCACAGCTGCGCTCCAAGTCCAGACTGGCTCGAGGACTAGATTGTAAAGCGTTCATTTGTTCCGGATCAACATTTTTGAGTTACGACCCATTTACCTACATTTCGCTAACATGAACTATACGAACATGACTGTAAATGCAGGTGAATGTCGTTCCAACATTTGTCCCATCGTTCGTATTATTACTATGGGCAGGTATTTCGAAAACAACCAAATAGGTTTTTGGCGCTGTGCATACCTCAATTATAGGTAACGCCGCGAAATGCCAACCTTGAACCTTTTCGACGACAATGAAGAACTCAACGGGATCCTCCCAGTTTCATTAAATGATCATTCTACCTAATTGACGACAGGGATAAGGAGGGGGAGTCAGCAGGTCCAACAAATGGCTTACATAACGGCTGATAAACGAATCAACGAGCTGCCCACAAACTGCCCGCCTTCATTAGCTCCAGACAGAGTCGACCGGTTAGATTCAACTCTTCGTCGCCGGATTTTTCGCTGAGACTTTCAACAGGACCAGACGATCAAACATGCCGACCATCAATTTCGGCGCAGGCCCAGCGAAGATGCCAGAAGAAGTAAGAAATGAGTTGTCTTCGTTATTTTAAAATAGGCACCTATAAATCGATTAAAATATGAGTCGGTTTTTCCTGAGTTCGGAAGTATCGAACGTCCCTGAAAACCCCAAGATGATTAAATTATTATTTTGTTAACAACACCTCCCTCACTCTGATCTTAATCAACAGAGCATCCCAAACTTTTTGGCTTGCGGGCCCCTTCCATGCACGAAACAATATCTACTTAGGTAGGTAGGAACTCAAGTATTGAGATTTGTGTAAGAACCAATCAATCAATATATTGTTTATTTTACAATGCTTAACATTATAATATAATATTCTTTACATATTATGTACTTCATTAACATATTATGTACTTCATTTTAACAAAATTTCGTATAATAATATTCTTTTCTTTTGAAGCGAAGCTTTTATACGGACGCCCCCCCCCCCCCTCCCCCGCTAGGAACGCTCACCGCTCGGGGAGTCTCCCCGTGAAAATCGTGAGTCAGTCTCTAACGAGTCGTGAGTCAGTCTCTACGCGATATATATAGGACACTATACTGCCTCTACCCCCCCCCCCCCCCCGGCCACACTCTTCACTCTGAGCGGGTGGGACATCAGCCTTTAAGGGGTGCTCGCAAGGTCTACGAGATCTCTCCCAGACGGAAATGGATGTAAATTAAATGAATCGATTTAAATCGAATCGATTATCGAAAAGTTGAATTAAATATATAGGACACTATACTGGCAGCTGATGCGGACTCGGAGCGCCCGCATCAGCTGCCATATACATGTATATGTACATACACGAGGCCGGCCTGTGTTATCAGAGATAGATGGCCGGTGTATAGATCTTTCTCTCAGAGGTGCTGATGCGAAGAAAAAATGGGGCCGTCTAGGGACCCCGAAGGAAGCGAAGCTTTATATCATAAAGTGTAGAATAGAAAAACTGAAGACTTGGGGAAATGAAAAAACCCGTGAGGAAATAGAAATAAACTTGAGAGGATGGGACCAAAATGGTCTTAAAGAAATCAAAGAAAATGGAGAAAACGCAAGGCTTCGGCGGAGCTCTCTTTGTGACTTTCTCATGCACTTTTTATACGAAAGTGTCAAGAGAGCTCCGCCGAAGCCTTGCGTTTTTTTGCGTGTTCTCCATTTTCTTTGATTTCTTTAAGACCATTTTGGTCCCATCCTCTCAAGTTTATTTCTATTTCCTCACGGGTTTTTTCATTTCCCCAAGTCTTCAGTTTTTCTATTCTACACTTTATGATATAAAGCTTCGCTTCCTTCGGGGTCCCTAGACGGCCCCATTTTTTTCAAACACTTAATTGTAATTCGGGTGGTTTGTGTTTTTTTTTACAATTAAAAAAATAGGAGGAAAGGGGAAGGAAAGTGAGAGCAGCAGGTGATTTTGGAGGAAAAACAGGGGGGTCGAGGGGTCAGTCGCTGGAGTTCAACCATTGGGATTCATCTTCTCTGTAGGAGAGCTCCTCGACTATGAAGCAGAATACGTTATTCACCTGTGAGTAGTTCTTGATGGTCAGGACGCGACCAAGCTCTTCCTCTGGTGCATCGCTCCCTGTGAGGTATTCTGACAGGCACCTGATACGGACATCTCGGAGCTCCGGACAGACGACCATAAAGTGGAGGATGTCAGCGTAGAAGAAGAGAGTGCACAGGGGACACCAGTCCAGAGGAGACTTTGCCATGATAGCGCAGGCTCATATGAGTAGATGTTGTGCAGTCGCACCTGTGCCACCAGGTTCCTCATAACCATATATTATATGGTTGAGGGTTTTTCATCAGGTAGGCTTCGGTTCCATTGAAGGAGCACCAGCGACGGAAGAGGGGAGAGCTATGTGATTCAATGGCGCGTTCGACCATAGCCCCTCTAGACCATAGCCCGTTCGAGAGTTTGCTGAAGACGTCTCTCTTTCTTCTCTTGCATCTGTGTAATCCTGCGAGTCCCACAGCTTCTGCTCCCTCAGTCAGGCGAGGAGGCCCCTAAAGTGCACTAACCAGTTGAATTTCATACTTGCGCGATGTTGCACAGTGACACTAGTCACTGGTTTTGTAGCAAATAACTGGAAGGCGATGGGGAGGCATTCTCAAAAGACAGAGCCACCAGTTGTAGCATCGTTTGAAAAACGAATAGATTAGGGGCATCTTTCCCGTCTCCAACCTAACCAGATGACTGGGGGGTGTTTGGGGGCAGGGCCCGAGTTATTTATATTAAGTTCAGTTGGAATCGTTCAATAACCTCACAGTGAGCCAATGCCCAGGTCTCTGAGCAGTATAAAAGCGCCGATGACACGATAGTGTCGTCGAGTCGGAGTTGAGAGGCAAAGGACGGTCCCCTGACTCTGCTAAAAATGGTCCTTACCTTATCAATGGCCACTGCACACTTGGCGATCAGGCTCTTCGATGTCAGACCCAAGTTGTTTTTCGCAAAAATAGGCACCTACTCCTATAGATAGGTGGCCGACTCAACACACAACAGCTTCTCTTGATTAAACCACAAGTCTTTCCCAAAACGTTCGGGAACCCCTGATCTAACAAATTGTGCCTTCTCAGCTCCTGTCTCGTTTACACTCGCAGAGCTTGGAGGGGATTGCTCGCCCCAGTCTTGGCCTTCCAGATGGTCTGTAATGAGTATGGGATGATGGACTGCCATCTGGGGGATGGTGTGGAGCAAATACCTTACAGCTACTCTTCTTTGTCTATTGTGTGGTGGCGTTACATTTCACTGCAGGCGCCCCACTCTTTAAGCTAATTTACTCCACATGCTAAAAATTCCTGCGGTAAAATTTAATTTAATGGAGTGGACTGAGGATAGATTTCACGAGTATCAACTTTAATATTGATTTTTAATTGTATTTATTCACTCTATGTTTATTTTTGTAAGAATTCAGGTAGGTACCTACTATCCCGATTAATTTTTTCTCGAAGTTTGCCACAGACCCCCAGGGGACAGTTTGGGAAGCCTATAGGTAGGTATACAAAAATCTGTATACCTATAGGTATACAAAAATGAAAGAAAAATGTCAGATAATTATTAAAACAAGTTTGGTCGAAAATATGGACCAAACTGTATGGCTTAAATTCGTACGCCGCCCCACTTTGTTCAGTCGCAGGCCACGGGAAGCGCCACTTCCGGCGGCGTGATTGGGAAGTCCAGCATCTCCCGAGGGAGCAGCTAATTACATTCTCGGGCTCACCGATCCCGCCGCCCTTACTGACCGCTTATTTCCATTAATACAAATGGCAAATCGCAGTGATTTTCTGATTGGACCCGCTGACACTTCAACTAGCGCAGCCGCGAGCTTCAACGGCCGTAAGACAGGGTCAGCGGGCCCAGCCTCCCCTGGCGCCAATTTGTCCGGCGAAGCCAGCCCTCTGGGTTTTGTAGGTGCCTACTGCGAATCTAGGGAGAACTAATGCTGATGTAGACTCATCATCTTCAGTAATGGATTCCCCTTCCAGACTCCTACGCATCCCAGGCCAACACGACACTTCGTGCCAGCCTGGAGATAGCGAGACTCCCACATCTGCCTCGACACAGCCTCCCAGGATGGCAGATCGCGACATCTCGCGTTGTGTCCTGGGAAGGGGTATTCTGGTACCTACCTACTCCCTTCACTTTCCTCCAAAGACATCAGGGGCGAAATCCCAGTGACGCTGGAGGCCTTCCCCCAAACACACAACACACATTTTTATATTGATAGACCTATTAATCAACTAGGAACACAATATTTGCACAGAGATACACCCCCAGCATCCGTTTTATTGGGTGAACCTACAATAGCTACTGTTTTTATCGATTTTCTCAAAATGAGCAAAAAGGAATGTCGACCTTTTTGCAATCATCCATTCATTTATCCTCCACCTTTACAGTTTTTGACATTTTGAACTCCAACTTACCATGAACCAGTACCTAATATCTTTGATGTGTACAGAAATTAAGTAGGTAAATGACTCGAATAAGCAATTTAACGTTCATTTGTCCGTATCACTTCCATTGTAGCGATACAACTTAAAAACGTACCTATTCTACGTTCCTCAGTGTTACAGTGTTAAGCCTTCAGGCTCAAGACAGTTTTTTTTTTTTTTTTTTTTTTGAATAATTTAAATTTCCCTTTTGAAGGTAATGAGGCAGGCACAGAGGGAATTCATTTTCTACGGTAACACAGGGCTTAGTGTTATCGAGATGAGTCACAGGTCCTCCCACTACGACAACATCAACCAGGGTGCGCAGGACACTTTGAGGAAATTGCTGTGAGTCTTTGAAACGTTTTGTAAGCTTTTGAAAATGGGGGGAAAATACCTACCGACAGATGGTTATACCCGACAATGTTGCAGGAACATTCCAGATAACTATAAAATCCTATTTCTGCAAGGAGGAGGCACTGGGATGTTTGCAGCGGTAGCAATGAATTTGATAGGACGAACAGGAACAGCGGATTATCTCGTCACAGGTGCGACCACGACAAATAAAACGAGCCATGACTTCATAAGGAGGATTGCGATAAATTTTCGATCGTATTCCAGGATCGTGGTCAGCCAAGGCAGCGAAAGAAGCAGCTAAATACGGAAGCGTGAATGCTGTTCTTCCCAAGACAGACAAATACACGAGGATACCCGAACCAGAGACGTGGAATCTCGACCCCAACGCGTCATACGTTTACTATTGTGCCAATGAAACCGTCCACGGTATGTAACCTTCATAATATTACTGCTTCACAGACACAGTCACAGATTCTGGAATTATTCTCCCCGCTTTGTTGCAGGAGTTGAATTTAACTATATTCCCGAAACCAACGGAGTGCCTCTTGTGGCGGACATGTCGTCCAATTTCCTTTCGCGACCGGTCGATGTTAGCAAAGTAAGTGTAGTATTCATCTAATGACCTTTCCTTGATTGCCATTTGTTCTGGAGCTTAGGTATCAATCATGGTTCAGAGCAATAAACGAATACATGACATGAAATGCTACGTAATGCATAATATGCATTATATTATAGCAGGTTAATCCAGAATGATGATAGAGGATGCAAGGAACTCCATATGGTAGGTAGCAGCCATAGCGACAATTGGTAAGCCATTAAGAGTAACGACCCATAGTAGATGTTATACCCTAAAGTGCCCTCCATAGGTCCCCATAGCAGGACCAGCCACCCCCATTGGGCACCCCTTACCTCACAGATTGGGGCAGAAAAGTAATCCTACCTGGGAGCCATAGGACTAGGTCATACTGGACATGGCTCCAGACGACATCTAGTTCACCCCCAGGTAGGCAGGCATACGTTGGTAACTCACGTCCATGGTAAACTTGCAACATTCCTAGTAGGTACCCACGTTCCAACCCGCCCTGAATAAACACTAATCCACGACTTAATACCTCCGCACAAATTCTTGATATCACAATCATTTTACAACAAGGTAGAAACGCTTTGACTTTAACCTGCTGAACCGAGCCATTAGATTGTGTCTGGGGCCAGTTATGGCCCATTACAATCTCTTCTAGTCCTTCTACACCTGATTCGTGTTCTTCCTTGAAGGCTAGGCCCTTGACATTTCTGCTGGGGGGGTAGTGCGGCTTTACGTCCGGTGGTTCTCGGTCTTCTCAAACACTCCCCCAGGAGGGACAGCAGGAGTCATCGCAACAGACCTACCTACTATGGCTGGCGAAATGCAACCACCAACAAGCTACTCTTCTGCCTCTTCTTATAACTCGCAGTTTTCGGATTCTCGGTGGTTGCTCTTATGTGGTCACCATACGGATCCTCATGATGACCACCGACAGCACCGATAGGTACTCTGCTCCACCTTCTTATAACTTGGAGTTTTCCCATTGTCGGTTGTCACATTACTCCACGTTTCCTTGACTGGTGGAGGGCGAGTACTTCTACAAAATTTCCTCCCCTCCCTATAACCATCACGACTAGCCTAAGCAACAAAAACAAGCCATCAATTGAATTGAATAGATGAGCGCAACCTTTTTGTTATTACGATATATTTAATGAGCGAAAGAAACTAAGAAACAGTAGGTATCTAGCGACCAAACTATGCCACACAACACATCATCAACGTGATGCTCATTACGTAAACAACTGCACCCTAACGACCGATGCGTAATAAAACCTTATGCCGATCAGAGGTAACGAACGGCTCAGGCTGCAAAAATCGTTTTGGAGTCGTTGGAATCAGCCTGAAAAGCTCATTCCATAGACCCTTGTACCAACGAAATCGGACAAAAACTTTCGTCCCGCTTTTGAGGCCTCCTTAGTTACACATCAGAGATAAACAACTTTCGTCGTGAAGGACCTCCCGAAAACCGATGAAGGGGATGAGGGAGGAAAAATCAAGGTAGCCTATAACCACCCCCCGAACTCGCTGATGACAATGAGACCACCCTCATGAAAATCTGTTGAGCCGCTCGGGCGTGATGCTCTGTACACAAACAAAAAAAAAAAAAAAAACACATGTCGAAGAGGTGAGCGCACCTTTCCATTTTTTGGAAAAAGGTTGCGCTAAAAACGCTGCAAATTTTACACAAGGGTTTATTATTCTGTGATATAGGTTACTTGTACAGACATCTAATTCTGTCAATAAAAAAAATAATTTTTGAAAAAAAAGTCCCCCCCAAAAAATTTTTTTTGAAATTTAAAAATCCAAAAATAAATTTTTTTTTAAATTATTTTAAAAAATTTTTTTTTTGGATTTTTATATTTCAAAAAAAAATTTGGGGGGGGGGGGGGACTTTTTTCAAAAATGTGTTTTTTCAAAAATTCTTTAATTTTTACTCGAAAAATATTTAACTTCTTGGGATCCTTCAAAAATCCGATTTTTAGCCCCATGAAAGCCCTATAGATCGCCACAGTGAAATCGGATCGTTCCGGGACCCCCAAAAATGGATTCTACGTCCAAAAATACTTCGAAAACGACACCTAACTCGATCCCATAGCTAAAAGCCTTCAAAACACCCCTCCTGTAGCCCCATTTTTGCCCCATAGCGCCCCACGGGTTTGGGCGATCGGACTTAAAACCTTGCGGGCACAACTAGATGGTAAACCAAGTATTTTGCCAAAATTTCAGATTTAAAAAAAAATTCCTACTGCCCAAAACGGCCCGGACGGCGGACGGACATTTCTTATTTTGAATGTAGACCTCTTGAAACGGATAATGTCAAGTTTTGAGGCCGATCCGAGTCGTCGACCTCCGTCGCGAAAATATAGGTCTATTATTCCAAGAATAATAAACCAAAAGGGGGTGTGGTTTTATGAAACCACGGTAAAAGTGATACTTTTTTTCACACTAGTTTCAGGAAATTATGCCCACATTTATATATTATATAATATTAAAGGGTGCTGGATGTGTGTAAGGAGCTCCCTGACGTTCGGCAGCCACGCAACTCAAGCCTCACCCCGCGCGAATTAAAACGCACCCGTGGCAACGACGCTTTTTGACCCGTCTCTCGTTGCGAAGGATTACCTAGTACCTATCAAACTAATCGAAGGCTCGCAAAAAATACTCGTACCCACCTACCGACGATCTTGGAATAACTTTCGAACGGGTTATCGCACAGAAACCGTTTCGTGCTCGTTGAAATCAGCGTGAAAAGCTCGTTTTAACAGACGTAGTTTCGTTCAAACCCGACGGCAAAAGTTGTATCGGGTTTCGGCGTTTCGAAAATTTTCCTAGTAATCCCTAGTAACGACGCTATTTGACCCGGCTCTCGTCGCGAAGGAAAGCTCCGTTCGCGACGAAGGAAGAGAGTTGGCGAAATCTCATAATCACTCGGAGAGATAAAACATTTTCGACGGAGAATTTTAATGTTGTTCCTTTTTTCAGTTTGGAGTGATTTTTGCCGGAGCGCAAAAAAACGTTGGACCTTCCGGAGTGACGATCGTGATAGTGAGGGAAGATCTGTTGGGCAACCCTCTGAAAATCACCCCGCTGGTCCTGGACTTCACGGTGATGGCCAAAGACAACTCCCTTCATAACACGCCGCCCACTTTTGGGTAAGTACAAGAAACTATGAACCCAAAAAATCAACTGCAGGTGAGCACAGAGTGAAAGCGGTCGTGGGAGAAAGTGGTCACTGGCTGTTTTGGCGGCTGTGTTCATCATTGCAAGCGCCAGATTATATAAAGTTCTTTGGAGTGCGAACCTGAAGTACAAGAAGCGGAAAGTTGTTTGGAAAAGGATTTGATAAGCAGTGATGATATGAAGTTTTTGTAGAGGTTTACAGCAATTTTGGGCCGTAGCTTCGGATCGCCTGAAGGGCGTATTTTTCGGGGAAATCGTCTGCCATAATTTCCATCGTGTTTTACTTGAACCCACTAATGATAGCTGAAGAAAACTTGAAGGGGCCTGAGCAATTTCAATGAGTAAAAAGTGAACACTTTCACCCCGTGCTCTCCAAGCTCACGACATATCTTGTTCCAGAGTGTACTTCACCGGGCTGGTATTCAGTTGGATCGAAGGTCAAGGAGGTTTGAAAGAAATGGAAAAGCGAGCGATAACCAAAAGTTCCGCGGTGTACAAGCTGATCGACGGGTCCAACGGCTTTTATTCGTGTCCCGTCGAAGAAGACGACAGATCTCGAATGAACATCCCCTTCAGAATCCACACCGAAGAACTTGAACAGCAGTTTTTGAAAGAGGCTCAAGCCCGAGGGATGATCCAACTCAAAGGACACAGGTATATTTTCTCGCCCCTTCAAGAAAGCCTGGTGCAACTATCCCAAAATTCACCACAAATGTACATTCCAGATCCGTCGGAGGTATCAGGGCATCTCTGTACAACGCTGTCACCATCGATGAAGCCACCACGCTGGTCAACTTTATGGAAGAATTCATGAAAGCTCGTTAAAACTGTTCACTGTTCAAGTTCTTCTCATTCATTCATTTTTACGACAAACCCATTTTTTTAAGCGTACGAATAAAACCAATGATCTTTCTCTCTCCTAATTCACCACGCTTTGCCCTATGAAAGCCCTATAGATACACACAGTGAATTCGGATCGTTACGGGGCCCCCAAAAATGGATTATACGTCCAAAAATATTTCGAAAACGACATCTAACTCGACCCCATAGCCGAAACCCTTTAAAAAAACCTTGGAAATTCTCCGCTTCACGGAAAAACATTGAATCATGGATATGTTTACTGTAAACTCGTCGTTGGTGTTGTACTTGTCGAGTAGAAACAGTTTCTAGTAACCAACCGCCAAACTTCCTTACAGACCAATCATGTGATTATAGTTTTCGCGATTATGTTTCGTAACAAATTTTGGTGTCGTTTGGTGTCGCAACTCAACTCAACTCAACATTTATTTGTCCAAAAACACAATGATTTATAGACAATAGTCAGCGTAAAACATGTAGATAAAAAACATAGCAACAGTAAAAAATAATCAGTTAATAGGGAACCACATTTTTAAAAAAACCCGATAAATTATTTCAAATATATAACCAATAGGTAGGACTAAGCTGACGGGTACCCATTGACAACATCAGATAAAAATTCCTCGAAATTGTAGGGAGCAAGATTTAGAAGGTATCTCTTTAACCGAGACCCAAGTAGATCGACCGGAGCACCTCGTGCGTCAAATGGAAGAGCATTATAAAATTTTATGCCCCACCATGAGGTTCCGCTGCGCGTTTTTGTTAGCCGGAGATATGGAAGAATGAGGTTATGCCTATTTCGGGTAGGATAACCATGATCCGGTGCTCGGAACTTATCCAAATTTCTTCTCATATGGCATACGCATTCAAAGATGAATGCGGCGGGGATAGTTAAAATTCCGAGGTCTTTGTAGGCTTGTCTACAATCTTCCCGGTAACCCAAACCCGCCACAACTCGCACGGCTTTTCTTTGGCAGGCGAAGATTTTAGTGGAGGCAGGTGAGTGTCCCCAGCAGATGATGGCATAATATGCCATGTATATTATACAGCCCGTGACTGGAAACAAGCATGGAAGGCAGCCAAAACGGCACGCCTCGAGAGACGCTCATTCAGGCGCCTCAGCAGAAATGTGTAACCGTTCAGGGCTGACTCCAGCCTGGAACAGTGGGCCGTCCAAATTAGTTTGGGGTCAAGCATCACCCCCCAGGAATCTAACTTCCTCCAGGTTATTGCTGACACTGGACAGATCTCTCAACCCAAACCTCATAATGTTGGTCTTATCAGCGTTCATCGACAGCTTGTTCATTGCGAACCAGTCGGAGACCACCTGAAGCGCTGAAAGTTCGGAAACGTGGAGTGAGGCGAGAGTAGGACCTTTTATGATTACAGAAGTATCATCCGCAAACAGCAATGTTTGTGAATCAGTGCATTGGGGCAGGTCATTTATAAAAATCAGGAATAATATAGGCCCCAGAACGGAACCCTGTGGTACCCCATACTCCACAGGCAAGAAACAAGATAATTCATCATTATGACGGACTGCCTGGGATCTACCCGAAAGGTAGCTGGAAACCATGGAGCGGGCACTGTCGGAGAAATTGTATTTAAGGAGTTTATCAACGAGAAGCGAGTGGGAGATACAATCGAGTATTTTGTCAAAATTCCAGATTTAAAAAAACGCTGCAAATTTTACACAAGGGTTTATTATTCTTTGATATAGGTTACTTGTACAGAAATTTAATTCTGTCAATGAAAAAAATTTAAATTTTTTTTATATTTAAAAAAAAAATTTTTGGGGGATTTTTTTTTTTTTTTTTTCAAAACTATTTTTTTACTCGAAAAATATTTTACCTCCGGGACCCTTCAAAAACCCCATTTTTAGCCCCATGAAAGCCCTACAAAAAATGGATTCTACGTCCAAAAATACTTCGAAAACGACACCTAACTCGATCCCATAGCTAAAAGCCTTAAAAAAAACCCTCCCGTAGCCCCATTTTAGCCCCACGGGTTTAGGCGATCGGGCTGAAAACCTTGCGGGCACAACTAGATGGTAAATGAGTATTTTGTCAAAATTTCAGATTTAAAATAAATCCTACTGCCCAAAACGGCTCGGACGGCGGACGGACATTTCGGTTTTGGAATCTAGACCTCTTGAACAAATGTCAAATTTTGAGGCCGATCAGAGTCGTCGACCTCCGTCGCGATTACATAGGTGTATTATTCCAAGAATAATAAACCAAAATCAAAGACAACATGTTTTGCGAAGTTATTGTCGATTTTGACTGGAACACAGAGTGGTAAGACAAGGTCTAAATTGCCACCACCATCCTCCACTGCGGTCCTAATAGCCAATCAGATTGCGTTCCGTCCTTCCGCGTTCCTCCCTCGTTCCGCCCCCTGCGAATCTACTTTTAGTCCAAACGTCGATCGTCATAATGAAGCACAGGATCTCATAACAGAAACAACAGACAAAAACATATCAGCAACGCCAATTAAAGGTAAACCCTTTATTAGGTACTCAAACAACAAAATGACTTTAACCACATGAAACGTCCATATTGAAAACTCGAACAGCATTTATACTTGCACAAATGAACATAGCATGCAAACTCAAAAATAAATACATGTGAACACCAACACTCAATCCCGCTAACTAAACGGCCGATTTTTCTTCTTTTTTTTTACCAACAAAAAAATAAATGATTTCCCAATAATTATTTTCACGAAAACAGAAATTTCCCCTAAAACACAAATAAAAGAGGGTGAGCTATAAGACACAGAAAGCGGTGAAACGTCACAATTTCGACTGTAATGCCATTTCAAAGCTCAAGACACTCAAAATGAGGAAGTTGGATGATCAAATGAAGGCCATTTCAACGAGAGTTGTTTGGTAATAGGAATAATTACGTTCAGTAATGATTACTTTTTCAATTAATTTTTTAATACGATAAAATGAGTTCCAGGAGTATACTACGATCAACGACTGGGATTTTAAGCTTGCAATTACCATTCCTGCAATAGGACTGGTTGGAACTAATAACTTGTAATTGAAATGGGGGTTTCAATAACCCATTACTAGTATGATTGGAAAAGTAATGGGTCCGTCCAATTACTCATTACCAAAAAAAAAGTAATGGGAATGGAATTACACCGATCAAAATTACTGGAATCGGCATAGCTTTGATGTCTCAGCCTGTGAGTTCCGAGATGCTCTTGCAATTCGGTACATGAGAACCCCAGTAGATATGCCAAATAAGTGTGATGGCTGTGGTCATACCCCCTTTTCCATCAGGCTCTCTGTTGTAATACGGGGGGGGGGGGGGATCACGCGGCGTCACAATGAAGTAAGAGACGTCCTGGGGGGAATTAATGAATACAGCTTGGGGAAATTGCTGCAAAGAGCCAATGATTGTGGCTGCTTCAGACACTACTCGTGGTTTGAGAGGGGATCTTGCCTGCCGTGGGTTGTGGGAACCACAGAGGGACGCATTATTTGACGCCGTGAGGGCACGATTAGCGTTCGCCGTCGTACGCGCAGCCTCCATGTGCGTGAGGGGGACTCGGCAGAGATGGCGGAGCGCTGATGACCTGCTAGGGTTTGTCGATGGGGCGGCGGCTCCAACTTCGTTGATTGAACACACCACGATCCCACGGCTTCGACTCTCTCCAGGTAGCAACCACGAATGGATTGATCAAATATCAGCGGCTAGATTCTACGAGTGAAGGCGATCAGAGCAATTTTCGACGTAGAGGTTGGCCTCTCTCCAAAACGAAGGCCCTGATATCGAGACCTGAAGCGCTTAGCAATCATCAACTCCTTAATATTTATTTAGTAAAAGGTGACAAGAAAAATAGAGAAAGCTCATAGCTAAAAAAGTCTGAAAATCCAAAATTTACAACAACAAAAAAGCCCGAACCACACATAAACTTGTGCCACTCTCATTGTCTTAGGGTTGAAGAGATGTTTTGACGTATACGCTATATATAGCGTGCTGTAACTCGGCCGCTGTTGTACCTAAACAACACGTTTGATTCTTTTTCATTTTTTTTTTTTTTTTTTTTTTTTTAAAGCAAATTTTGGATTTTCAAACTTTTATGATTTTTTGAATTTTTAAACTTTTTTTCTTTTTAGCTAATTTTGGATTTTCGGACTTTTCACATTTTTATTCTTTTTTCATTTGATTCCAGTAATTTTGATGGGAATATTTCCATTCCCATTACTCATTACGGTTTCGATAATGGGTAATTGGTCAGGCCCATTACTTTTCTAATTACTGCAATGGGTAAATGAAAACCCCATTCCCATTGCAAGTAATTAGAAAAAGTAATTGTTTCAAACCATTCCAGGAATGGGAATGGTAATTGCAATTACTTTCTTCCTAAAGTAAAGTCACGGGAATGGGCTCCTTGAAAAAGTTGGAATTCATCATAATATTACTATCATTCATCATAGATATTATCTAACGACATATTCGGCTTCAGCACCCTTTGAAACCCCCCTAGTTCGAATATCCGTATAATTACGTGCAAAACGGTTTTAGAAATGATGAAGATTTTGATATGAAAGCGGAGGGTACGTGACGTCACCAAGTAGTTGGGCACAGAGCCACCAGAGCGCTTAATAATAAATCTGAACGGAATCTGAATAAAAACACTCGTACCCGGGTCGATTTTCGAATGACTTTCTTTGATGATAACTCGATGCTCGATTTTTGAATGATGATTACCCCAATTTTTGATTTTCGGGGTCGGCTTTTCGTGTAACAAAGTTGGCTAACTTGCATAGATGCGAGAGAGAGGGAGATTTCTCGGCCAATGAAAAGATGATCAAGCAGCCCACATCACGTACCTCCTCCAGGCCTCGGAATTCAAATATTATATTTTTCCAAAGGCCCTATAAATAATATAGACGCGTTTTCTACAATGTTGACCCATTTTCGTAACTTTTGAAGCACGAACTTTCCAGGACATTTTTTTTTAATCATTCAAGGAGCTCATTTCTGTTTTAACAACTCTTGATTTCAACCCAAGAGACAAGAGACAACCCAAATTGACAACGAATGTTACAATGGGTTATTAGGACGACGATTTTATTAAATAAATGTTACGAACGTGGTTTCGGGGGCCTGTAATGAGATCAGCATACAGTAAGCGTTGATAACGAGAAGCTTACAGTTAAATGACGTGTTTCTTTGTCAACAACCGACAGAAAGTCGCAATTTAGTCCAAAATAACTTCGGCCCGAAGGTGAGGCAAGATATCTACAGCTTGAGACGATGGCACCTTCACTGTGTCAAATCCAACTTTCCTAAACGATGCTGATAGCAACCCTACGTTTATTTAGAAAAATTATACCGACTGATCAAACCTATTTGTACACTTTTATTACACAAACCGAAATAACTAGAATCGTCCATGAGTTTCAGCATAAATGAGAAATATCACCATGAAACGGAGTTATGAACGGGAGCACGATTTTGATTAGGTAGTAAATTAATGACCAGTTCAAAGTCAAAACTAACAGTCTTGAGAGTCACTACTGCTTGTAAAGAAACCAAGAGGGGTTGACAAGGCTACTGACAGGCAGGTGAAGGCAGTAATTGAATACAACAAAAATAAAATACGGAATTGCAATTTTGATTGGTTAGTGGCAGGTGATAACAACAGGGCGCACTGATAGGCTGAAAATGGGAAATTTGATTTTCCAAGTTGCCTGTCAGGGTCAAGTGTTGAGGTAGTAGCTTTCAAGAAAATGTCATATTCAGTCCGAGTTACGAGTCGGCGTGTTGCGGATTTGTCCGCAAAAACTTGTAGCGTTTGAGAACTACAGCCAACATCAATTTACACTATGTTGAACGAGGCACTGTTCGTCACTGCAGAAGAAGAAAAACCTAACGAAATTTGTTCATTTAATGAACTACCTTATGTGAAGGCAGCATTACAAACTAGACCAAGGAACCTGCCTGCCTTGTAGCCGAGACAATCCACCGTGAATTTACCGAAACTGTGGGGAAGAGGGGGGGGGGATGCAGCGTCCAATGGAGAGATGGCCATCAGCGGTAGCGCTATCCAAGTCTTTGGTAAGTATTGGGCCGCTTTTCGGAGAAAAAGTTCTTGAGGATGCAGACTTGGCCGATCCCGACGGTCAAGATGCAGACGGTTTCGATGAGCGACCACCAGAAGACGCGTTCGTTCAGGTCTTCGGCTCTTTTCCGGCCTTGCGCTTCCCGAAGTCGGTGGTGAGTTTGGTAGTCGGCGACTGTCAAAAGCGCCTTGTGCACAGCGTCAGCAGACGTTTCCATCTGAAAAAAAAGTGAAATGAGCGTAACCTGGGCAACAGAGATGTGTAGACGATCTAACTTCGAGTTTTTTACTAGGACGTTATACTTCAAGATGACTGCCTGAGAAGAGGGGAATACAAGGAATAGAAGGGCCTCTATCCCCTCCCAAAAATCGACGAAGAGCCTGAGGGAGTATCTCGTTTGGACACCAAGGGGTGAAAACGCAACACGTTTGGCAACCACTACGGCGTTGGGACACGTTTGGTCACAAGAATCTTGTGACAAAAAACGCTGCAAATTTTACACAAGGGTTTATTATTCTTTGATATAGGTTACTTGTGCAGAAATTAAATTCTGTCAATGAAAAAATTAAAAAAAAAAATTTTTTTTTGGATTTTTATTTCAAAAAATTTTTTTTTTTTTGGATTTTCTTGTTCAAAAATGTGTTTTTTCAAAAATTCTGTATTTTTTACCCAAAAAATATTTAACATCCTGGTATCCTTCAAAAATCCCATTTTTAGCCCCATGAAAGCCCTAAAGATCGCCCCAGTGAAATCGGATCGTTCCGGGACCCCAAAAAATGGATTCTACGTCCAAAAATACTTCGAAAACGACACCTAACTCGATCCCATAGCTAAAAGTCTTCAAAAAACCCCTCCCGTAGCCCCATTATAGCCCCAGAGCGCCCCACGGGTTTGGGCGATCGGACTGAAAACCTTGCGGGCACAACTAGATGGTAAACCAAGTATTTTGTCAAAATTTCAGATTTTTTTAAAAATTCCTACTGCCCAAAACGGCCCGGACGGCGGACGGCGGACGGACATTTCGGATTTTGAATGTAGACCTCTTGAAACGGATATTGTCAAATTTTGAGGCCGATCGGAGTCGTCGACCCGCGTCGCGAAAACATAGGTGTATTATTCAAAGAATAATAAACCAAAAGAGTTGAAATTCATAACAAATGAGTTAAAATCCATAACAGTCCAAGTGCCAAAATCGTAGTTTCCAGGAAATTGAGAAAAACACACCATAATATGGTGTGTTTATTATGCTCCATGTTTATATTATAGAAATTATTTTAATTTAATTTGAAACTTTCAAACAATAGTAAACTAATGAAAGTAAAAAAAAAATTAAAAAAAGAAAACATTTTTGTGAAAAAAATTTTTTTGAAATTAAAATTGTTCGAAACAGTCTAAAGGGGCCTTTACACGAGCAATTTTTCCCTGCAATAATTGCACAAATTCGAAAAGATTGCACTAGAAAAGTTGTACGCAACACAAGGCAATAATTGCGGTGAAAAATCGCCTCGTGTTGCATCAACATGTAGCGATGCAATAATTGCGTTGTGTTGTACAATAAAAAATTGCAGTTAATTTTCCGAACCCCTTGGGCTTCACTTCCAACACAACGCAACACCTTCCGGGAGCGTGTGTGGACCCAAAAATGTTGGCCAACACTCGGCAATTATTGCTTGCAATTTTTTCAGGGCGAGAATAATTGCATTGTGTTGCATGTCACATTTACACGAGCAACACTAAATCTGAGCAACACTTCTCGCACGCAATTATTGCAGGGAAAAATTGCTCGTGTAAAGGCCCCTTAAGTGCTACCAAAGGAAACAGTCCAAGTGACAGCAAAGGGTGAAAATGTGTACGTAGTAAGCAATATAAATGTTTACAAGGGAACATCAAAATGAACTTTAAACATGAATAAATCGTTTCTCAAATCAATCTTCGTAATCCATCTTCAGAAACCACTGCCTCTTGGCTCAGGATCCACTACTTCTTCGTGCTCTGGTTCAACACCACCGGGTGGGTGTCATAAGCGCTAATCCCCTTGGAATGCGGTCGAAAAGCGCGAGGTTTCCTGCTAGTATTTTGGTTTAAAAGCGCGAGCCTGTTATAACAGAATAAAGTAACAGTTCTTGAAGCAAATAACGCCTTTCCTAGGCTCCTATCGCCGAACTGAGGAGTCGCGCGACTTTTGACCCAGAACAAGGCCTCTCTTCATTGAAATGTTTACCACTATCATTCGACTAGTATCGCAAGACCATCTTTTGCTTCCGAGTCTGCAAGGCAGAGGAAGCATTGTTTTCACTTTCGAAATGAAAGAAAAAAAAAAATTGTTCTCCAAAATCAAAATTTCCACTCACGATTTGCGTTTCAGAGCCTCCTGAACAAATTTGGTTCCATGTCTATCTGTCTGTCGGTCTGTCTGCCCGTCGGTTGGTTAATGGTCGTTTTTGTTAAGATCAGGGTGGATAGTAAAAGCTTTCAAGATTTCCAGGTTCTCCGACTCATTGAGCAGGCGACCCGTGGGTTGGAAATGTAAAAGATTACTATCCCTATTTGGGTTGAAAGGATGATTAAATCATCAGCTCAAATTTGAGCTGATACAATCGTTATAGCCAAGATGCTGAAGGCGAATCTTGCTTTCATGTTCTGCCAAACGGGATCTGAATGCTCTGCCTGATCGTCCTACATAATTTACTTCACAAAGCGGTTCTCCACATGCTAATTTATAAACCCCTGACCTGTTCCTAGGTTCAATTTTATCTTTAGGACTTGATAAAAACCTCCCAGTTGTGTTGGAAGCCCGAAATATTATGACTATATGACTTTATGCCCCAGGTTGCGGAGTTCTTTGGCGAGTTTTTCTGATAAGTGGCCATAGTATGGTAAGAAAATCCAAGGGGGTTTTGTTTCTAGGGAACTGGTAGAGCTGGTAGAGTTCAAATGGTTCACTGCCCATCAGTCATGGAGACGATTTTAACAGTGGGTCCATATTCCAAAATTACTATTGCCATGATACCACCATTCTGGACCGATTTTATCAGTTATACTTTACACTATTTGTACTTGTTCATATACCTTCAGGTAATATAATTTTATGGTTTTTCTCTGATGCTAATGACAAATGGTTTTCTTGTCAGGGCTGCTGCAGCAGATGAGCTTAGTTAAACCGGTCCCCATGCTATAATTGTTTACCTAAATACATAAACAATTTAGTATTCAAACCAGCAGAGGAGTCGTTCTCTCTCCCTAACCAACTCATTGTAACAGTAACAGTATCAACGAGTATGAAAGTAATAGTAACGGCTCCAGCTCGCGCTTTTGACACATTTAGCAGTGGAGCTTATGGACCTAATATTTCATTTCGGATTCGCGCTTTTGACACTAAAAATTTAGGGTGTTTTTGGACCACCTCGCGCTTTTGACAACCACCGACACCACCCACTTGCTCACGAACCAATTTCTCATAAAAATCTTTGGCATCATTGGTTTCAAGGTACTGAATCATATTTTTGAGATCAGTTAGTTTCTCCGCTGAGATACGACTGAACGATTTTAGGAGTGGTAAGTCCAGATCTTTTATAATCTCACAAGAGTTTTCCTCCCGTTTTGTTCCATTTTGAAATACCGTTACCTTTTGGCACTTAGACTGTTGCCAACACCTGTGGCGCTTAGCCGTGCTGCGATCTCTGGGCAGTTCTAGTAACGTTTATCGCGGTCGTGGCTCTTGGACCATTTTGTAGGTTGTTGGTAATAGTCCTTAGACTGTTTAGAGGTTGTTAACTCGATTCTGAGCTTTTTCATTTTCATTCATCTGATGAATAGCGCTTTTGGCAACGAAATTACTGCTATCATCAGAGAATCACTTACCAATGTCTTGCCAAGATGGTACTGAGCTTTCCAGAGCTGTCCAAAGCTTGCTAAGCTCGTCCCAAGCTGACTAAGAGTTTCCAAGGCATGCCATTATTGTGCCAAGCTGGGTAAGGGGTTCCAAGGCTTGTAAAGCACGTCCCTCACTGGCTAAGGGTTTTAAAAGCTTGCCAACCGGCCCAGAGCTCTCCAAGGCCTACAGAGCTGGTCACAAGCTGGCTAAGCGATTACAAGGCTTGCCAAGATGATCCCAAGCTGGCTAGGTGGTTCCAAGGCTTGCCAGGATGGCCTCCACGCTTTTCAGGCCTGTCGAGAGTCGACAGCCGTTTTCACTTTGTCGATCGATCGATCGGTCGATCGCAACTCCCCGGTGACCAGACGGGTTGTTCTTCGTCTGGTCAAATGTATTGCCTCTCCAGGCTCCCTTCAGAGGTCTTCGTGACCAAACGTGTTTCCCCGGAGCCTGAAATAGCAGCATCTCAGAGTCCAAGCTTTAGCCTCAAGCTAGTTGAAGGGAAGTCTATGGCCAGGGCGATTGCTTGATTAGAAACTCTCCAGCTCGTGACGTCTAGCCACGAATAGCCCCCCCCCCCCCCCCCCACCGTTAATCTCCCGAGGGGTTCGCCCTCTCGCTGCGATTCTGTTGCTGTGCTCTCGTCCTGCCACTGTACAGTCGGGGTGGTGGGGGGCAACGGTTGGGGATCAACAGTTACTGGAGGGAGCTTATTCTCCCGCGCTCATTCAATTTTGGCTTCCCTGCCTCGCCTCAAAACTGTATTCCAACAGTGTAGTTTCTCATTTTTCATTTTTTCACTAGTCATCGCCGCATCTAGCGATGACTGGACGCCTCGCCACTGGACCTAAAAGAACGCTGTTTCAACATAATAAGGGCGCTTTTCCGCGAGGTTGTTTGTCTTTGGCACAGAATAATGGTAATGATGAAATGAACGAAAATATTGATACGTCCACTGCTGCCGAGCTTTCTGCAAACTTATTCCCATCATCAGTCGAAGCAGCATTAATTTGTACCCTTTCTCGATCAATTGATGAATGACAGTTCGTGGGTTGAACAATACAAGAATGGAAATGATTAAAGGGTCTAAATTAATGTACACAATTTACCTGAGTCATAACAGTGGAATGTCCCATCCCCGGAAGGGCGGGCTCTTCGCCGACTTGCCAGTCCATGTAGACCAACTTGTGAGAGAAGGTCGAGAATTCGTTGCTGAAACAGACGGCGTACACTCCGGAATACGCCGTCCAGAAGGTGTGAGAGTCGAACTGACTTTTAACCTGGCGGTAGATCACCTCCTTGTTGGGGTCTTCGAGAGTCACGTCCACATCGTAGGATCCTCCTGTCACCACCTGGAAAGAACGGACGGAAGGTCTTAAAATGGCATCAGACGCCGAAAGGAGAGAGACGGGAGAGACAAAACATTAAATAAATAATTAACACGCTGCAATCATCGCCACAAAGAGATTACGATGCAACTGTTAAATTTAATTTTACAGCACGATGCAATAATAAAAATATTGTTTAAGCTAGAGCTTCCCAAACGTTTTGGCAAGCGGGCCCCTTTCATGACACAATATCTACTGCGGACCCTCTTACTCAGATATTTAGTTTAGATACATGACACTACAAGTTTAGTTTGTGATAACTGGGGTTTCACTAGTTTTTGGCAAATAGCGAAAAAGTGGCCTTTTTCAGCCCGCTGTAGCGGCTTTACCATGGTTCCAATCGTTAACTGTAGCGTATGCATTTTGTAGGAAATTTTGTTTCCTTTAATTTTGCTAATAGTGTCTTTCCACTAGTCCAGGCAAATTAGACCAAAAAACAGCAGTGCCGGGAAATAAATAAGGTAGAACGGTTTATGATTTTAACTCACTTTTGGCAACCCAAATATGACCCATATGAGTTTGCGACAACCTCAGGGCTGTGCTAAACTTTTGGGAACCAAAAAACCACGAAATTATATATACCTACTATGTGTTTATATGGTATACTTCTTATTTTGAAACCTTGGACCATTGTTGTTGAGCTGAGGCTTTGTGGCTATTTCAGTAACGGGAGGCTTTATCAATTTATCAATTCACCCAAGCTAATCAAGTTTCAATTTCAAAAATTAATAATTTCACCTACGAATTGGCTTCTAAAAACAGAAAAATGACATAAATACTAATGAAATCTCTAAAGCATTTTTCTTTTTTTTTTTTTCTTTTTTTTTAATGGGAAATCAGCCATTACGTTGTTTTTGCTTTTTCTTTTGTGTCTCTGAGTATAAGTGAGCTAATTAAAATTATTAGGTACTCCCAGAATGCAGAATTTTATGCTCTACAACTTCCATTCTATGACTTTTTTCATTTGGAGCCGTTGTTTTCGATTTAGAGACGTTCAAATATGGACGTTTCCCATTTTTGAGCCAAGTTGGTAAAAATTGCTTTTCTTTGACGATCGCTAGGAGGTAAACGGCTGAACCGAATTGGACGTGTTAGGAGGTCATTCGACCCGTAATTTTATGTTCTTTAATTAAGTAAAGAGTAGAATGTTTTGTAGGATGCACCGTTTTCGTGCTATAAGCGAAAAACTGAAAAAATCGGAACAATTTCGTGGTTTTTTGGCTCCCAAAAGTTTAGCACAGCCCTGAGGTTGTCGCAAACTCATACCTATGGGTCATATTTGGGTTGCCAAAAGTGAGTTAAAATCATAAACCGTTCTACCTTATTTATTTCCCGGCGAAAGTCTAATTTGCCTGGACTACACTAGAAACGCCTAGTTTTCGAAATGTAAGCACAATTGTGAGGTTATTTCGACATTCGACCTGGCCAATTATTCCTTTAATAGCTCCTGTATCGTTTACACTCGCAGAGCTTGGAGGAGATTACTCGGCCCTCTTCTATGTCTATACAGTGGTGTCGTAACATTTCACTGAAGGCTCACTCATTAAGATAGTGTACTCCACAAGCTAAAAATTCCTGCCGTAAATGGAGTGAACGGAGTATGGATTACACGAGTAACAACTTTGATACTGATTTGTATATTTTTATACGTAGAAGGAAACGCAAAAAATCAAATAATTTCATAACTATGTATAATCAGGCCAGTCAAAGCTTTCGTTCCCAATCAGAGAAAGTGTGGGTTGTATTCAGAGAAAAATGAAACACTGCTGGTATTTCATCCAGATGGGGGAAAATAGGGGGTAGGTAGGCGTTTATCCTCCCGGCGGCCAGGTTACCTAGGCCAGCCATAGTTTTTAAAAAAGCTGCAAATTTTACACTAGGGTTTATTATTATTTGATATTGGTTACTTGTGCATACCTAAATTTAACTCTGTCAATGAAAAAAATTTAGAATTTTTTTTTCCAAACAATTTTCCTATTTTTACTTGAAAAATATTTGACCTCCTCGGATCCTTCAAAATCCCATTTGTAGCCCCATGAAAGCCCTATAGATTGCCACAGTGAAATCGGATCGTTCCGGGACCCCAAAAAATGGATTCTACGTCCAAAAATACTTCGAAAACGACACCTGACTCGATCCCATAGCCAAAAGCCTTTAAAAAAACCCTCCCGAAGCCCCATTTTAGCCCCATGGCGCCCCACGGGTTTGGGTGATCGGAGTGAAAACCTTGCGGGCACAACTAGATGGTAAACCAAGTATTTTGTGAAAATTTCAGATTTTTAAAAAAATTCGTACTGCCCAAAATGGCCCGGACGGCGGTCGGACATTACGGTTTTAGGAATGTAGGGACTTGACAAATTTTGAGGCCGATCAGAATTTTCAACCTCCGACACGAATACATCGGTGAATAGGTGATTCCAAGACTAATAACCAATATGGGAATGCCCACATGAAAATTCAAAATAAATTTCAGTTGTATAGCTTTTCCTGCGGTCACAAAGTAGATGTCCACGATTGTAAGCAAATTAAGCGATATTTCATACTGAAATATCAAACTGAACAGGCTTTTCTGCAATTGGCCTGCTGTCAAAAGTGACACTGGGATGGGCAGTGTGAAGGAATCACTGGAAGGTCGTTATCTTTGTCCACAACTTCTGCACTACAAAAAGCTACCTGAAACTCCAACGTGGTCGACGTATTTTTCGGAATATCCTCGAAAAAACAGTCCCTAGCGTTGTCCAAAAGCTCGAACGTCAACTCCACCGAAGTGGCCACATCGAGAACCGTCAACGCCAGCAGACTCACGAACGCAACCCGGACGAACTCCATCCTACGAAGACTGTCGAACGCCCAACACGGAAAAATAAAATGACTTTACGATCGAGAAATTGCTGTACACGGCGGTTGAGCCGACATCACCGGAAAAAAGAACCGTCAATTGAGGACATCAAAACCTTTTTCACCGATTTTGACTAACGTGGCCGGAATCACAAATTTCACGAAAATCCCTGAGTTATCACTTCTGGGTGACGCCTTATCAGCGAAAATAAGTCACTATGTGGATCAACGCTACAAATAAGTTCAGTTCTTTTGACTTGTTTGTCATCACTTGGAACTGTGGAGTTTTTTCTTCCTCAAACACAAAAAATAAACAGTTATATTAATATTTCACCTCATTTTCGAGTGATAGTCAGTGACGCCAGGTGCACAGAGTAACAGAGAACAAGGCCAGGTGCCTTGACGAAAAATTCCTACCCTTGCTCTCAAAATATCCCTACAACCCCCTCAATTATCCCACCCAGACCGTTTTCTCCCTTCTCGGGGGCGAAAGATCGAATGGCCATTAGAAAATTAGGGGTACGAATTTCGTGAGAAAACTGGTTAGCAGCGCACTTGTCTACCCCAACCACAGAGTGACAGAGAACAGCCTTGATCAACAATGCTCAGTGATTGCCTGCTTCATGGATTTTGAGAAGGCATTTGATAATGTGAACTGTTGAATGTGAATTAAATGTGTGGCATGAGAAGCTTGTTTCGGTTCTGCAAGAGGTCGGGCTGGATTTCAAGAACTTGAGGTTGATTAGAAACCTGTACCTATTGATGCCAGAAGGCGCAAGTCAGTTTGGATATGGCTATCATCTATGACAGTTGCAAAAGGGGTCCGACAGGGCTGCACAGTGTCAGAGTTGCTTTTCAACATTTATTCGGAACAGATGTTTAAAGAAGCCCTGGAAGAATGTGACATTGGCATCCAAGTCAACGGTGCATTACGTTTCGACAAATGCGTTGGCGAAACGAAACAAGTCTGAGCATTCGTTTCGCCAATGGAATCCCTCTCGCGCTCAATACGTTTCGACAAAAAGGTTGAAGAGCCATGAATACCAAAATACTTCACGTCGATTTTGAAAAATCAGCTCATTTAGCAGCTTCGTTGGTGTTTCCGAATTGCCAGATATTCGGCTGTCATTTCCACTTATCACAATCGTGATTTAGACGAATCCAGTCCGACAAACATCATTTAATACATTATAGGAAACAGACGGAAGAAGGTAAATGGTTGAAACGGTTTTTTGGGCTCAGTTTTCTGCCCCCTCAAATGGTGTACAATGCGTTCACGACGTTGCTGGCAGATGAACCTCCGGAAAACAACTCATTTACGTACCTACTACCTATGTCCTAACCACCTACCCACATTGAAGAGGGTTGCACCTTTCCACCGAGTACGTGGGCTTCTCCCCCACCCAATAATTACATCAGAACGACAAATGGTGCTAAATCCTTCCACTCAGACTACAACAAACACTTCTATGCACCTCACCCAAACATAAATCAAGTTATCGCCGTTCTGTCTGAGATTCAACAAGAGCCGGCTTTGAAAATCAGAAGCATACAGAAAGGGGCCGTGAATTCTCCCCGACAGGAAACTCAACAGGCTAGGTAGGTACTGACTTTTTGGAAGAACGCTGGGCAAGTTTTGAAAACTCAAGTGATCGGGCCAAAGAAGTGTTGCAGTACCTAGCGGACGTTGGAAATAGGTTCACACATTTAAAGAAGAAAGACTGGGAGGTGCTGAGTAACGCCGCACTTTTTTTTTTTTTTTGACGCCGTCCATCTGGACAAACATACATATTTTGGGTACATAAGGCTTATGTCATAAGCCCATATTTTTGTCAAAACCAACGATATGTACTTATATCATTGTATACAACGTTTTGTTCATTTGTCGAAACGCACTCTATTCTTGAGAATGGCTGTTGTCGAAACGTAATGGTTCCCGTAATGGATTACCCGTCTCGAATTTGCGAAACGCGGGCGACACGATGCACCTGGCTATCATACGCTCCCTAAAATCTACCTATTATCTTAATAATGACCATATTAGCAACTAATTGACTAAAAAGCGACCAAAATCTGACTGTCTTATTTCATTTATTTTATTTTAATAACGACCATAATAATGTTATTATTTGTGAGTAAACGACCAAAATCCCTCTCAAACCCAACTACTGTCTTAATGACCATACTAGCGACTAAACGACTAAAAAGCAATCAAAATCCAATTTTAATCTACCTGTTGTCCTAATATTGACCGTATTTCAGAAAGTTTTTGCCATGATCCAAAAACTCATCAGCACCATCACTCCCAGCCTTAAATATCCCTCTGCCGTGGGATAATTCCCGCCACTTGGCATCACTGGTGACAGCCATAACCCCAGACAGTGAAAATTCCCTTGTGTCCACATTGCAAGAAGAAGAAGGCGTGACAAACGGTTTTGCGGTGCGGGATTTCTGAGGTTCATGACTGGGGAAGTTTTTTGTGATTGTATTCAGAATAATATAATTTGAACAGTGCTCGGGAAAGGTTCAACTAAATTATTTAAAGTTTGACATCTAGGTGTTCGTTCAAGTTGCCGAAGTGAGTTGATTTTGATATGTAAACCTCTTTAGTATAACATACCTAGGTAAACTCGTAATTAGATATCGTTGGCCCAAATTGTGAAAAATTGTCCGAACTCTCAAATATTGTGTATTGGTCACAATTTACCGGATCCTTGTTGTACCCGTAGGGTGTTGCGCTGGAGATGGTATGCGCTGTATTCGTAAGGGTTTCAGACGTACCTATTTGTGTAACGTTAGTCCTTCTACTAAGTACATACCTACTACTCTCAACTTCGTGTTTGCGATCAACTTGACGACCCATCTTTAATCACGAATAGGGCTCGGATTGATGTGCTCAATAAAATCACTAAATATGCTCGAAAAACGTCTGTTTTTTGCTCTATAGATATGTTCGAAAACCCCATTGTTTGCTCTTAGATATGCTCGAAAAAACCTTTTCACAAAGGTTTATTATTCTTTGATACAGGACAATGAGCTCCTTTAATGGTTTTATAAAATGTTTTTCCTGCAAAGGTCGTGCTTCAAAAGTTACGAAAACGGGTCCATATTGCAGAAAACCCGTTTCAATTATTTATAGGGCCTTAGGAAAAATATGATATTTGAATTCCGAGGTCTGGAGAGGGTACATGACATGGGCTGCTTCGTCGTCTTTTGATTGGCCGGGAGATCCCTCTCTCTCTCATCTACGCAAGTCAGCCAACTTTACTACGCGAAAATTCGACCCCAAAAATCGAAAATCGGGTTAATCATTATAGAAGGTCATTCGAAAATTGAGCATCGAGGTTATTATCAAAGAAGGTTATTCAAAAATCGACCCGGGCCAAGTGTTTTTATACCGATTCGCTTCAGATTTATTATTTAGCGCTCTGGCGGCTCAGTGCCCAACTACTCGACGCCCAGCCTGGCGAGGTGTGACGTCAAAATTGCCCGGCGTTCATTTCAAAATCTCTAACATTTCGAAAACAGCTCAGCACGTACCTATACGGATTTTCGGACTAAAAACTGGGGTTTATGGGTTGTAAAGGGTGCTGAATCCGAATATGTTGTCAGAAATGCTGAATTCTGACCTTTTCAAGAAGCCCATTTTGCTAAAATTAATGAAGTCAATAAAATACCTAGGAAGGTCCTCAAAGACATCCTTAAAAAGTCCCACTACAAATTTTGTAGCCCCACGAAAGCCCCATAGATCCCCACGGTGAAATTTGATCTTCTCGGACCCCCAAAAATGGATTCTACTTCCAAAAATACTTCAAAAATGACACACCACTCGACAAACCAAAATCAACACTTGAGGGGCTATGAATGGGGTTTTTGATGGACTTCGGCCAGAAAGTCGAATGAGGGGTCATTTTCGGTTTAATGTTGGAGATAGACTCAATTTACTAGGGGCCTCAAACCTATCCAGTGCACGGTGGGGGTCTGCGGAGCTATAGAATAAATAATTAAATTTTAAGGTCTTGGGGGTCGAGCGGGTTGTAGTTCTCGAAGTATGTTTGGACGTAGAGTCCATATAATATATTATTATGGCGATTTCAGACCTATCGAACCGCTCCATAGATGTTTGTGGCTTCTATGGGGGCTACATACGTCGCTTTGTAAGGATGACAGAAGGTCGAATTAAGCGTCGTTTCTGAATAATTTTGGCCATAGAATCCATTTGTGGGGTCTCTTAACTTTCCAAACGCTACACAGGTAGGTATACATTTTGTGAATTTTAATTTGTTTGGTTTATTGGTTTGGTTGGAATAATTCACCTATGTAATCGCCACGGAAGTAGAAATTTTTGATCGGCCTCATTATTTGTTTCAAGATGTGTAAATTCCAATAACGAAATGTCCATCCGAGCCGTTTTGGGCAGTAGGAATTTTTCAAATAATCTGAAATGTTGTCAAAATACTCTGTTTACCATCTAGTTGTGCCCGCAAGGTTTTCAGTCCGATCGCCCAAACCCGTGGAGCTCTGTAGGGCTAAAAAGGGGCTACGGGAGGGTTTTTGAAAGGTTTCGGCTTTGGGGTCGAGTTCGGTGTCGTTTTCGAGGTGTTTTTGGACGTAAAATCTTTTTTCTGCGGGGGTCCCAGAACGACCCGATTTCATCTTGGGGGGAACTAAGGGGCTTTCATGAGGCTACGAATGGGATTTTTTTAAGGCTTTCAGGAGGTCAAATAAGGTGTCGTTTCCGAGTAATTTTTCACGCATAATCTATTTTTCCAGGTCCCACTTCAGCTGTTCCAATATATTCTTAATGACCCAGAATTAATTTCTGTACAATAATTGTAATGATAATAATTATATTATTAATTAATAATTAATAATTATTAACCTACAACAATGAATAATAATATTTTGGTGTTCATCTTAACGCAAAATAATTTTCGCGCAATTATTGTCGGAACGTTATGGAGTGTTTGTTACATGAGTGACAAAAACTTCTTTTGTTCCGAATTCAGCAGCATTTAATAAAATTTATTAAATAATGAATGATGCTTTTCAGAACCTCACGTCCTCACAATGGAAACCATTCTTGGAGTAAGAGCCAAAGACTTCGTCATGCTGGCTACTGACATGACTGCTGGGCAGAGCATCATGGTCACCAAAAGCAACGAAAAGAAGATTTACCCCGTGTCAGACCGGATCATCATGGCAGCTGTGGGAGCACAAGGTGATACCCACCAGTTCGCCGAGTACATCGTCAAGAACATCCAACTGTACAAGATGAGGAACGGCTACGAGCTGTCTCCATCGTCTACAGCCCACTTCATCCGTCAGAACCTGGCCGATTACCTGAGGAGCCAGACGCCCTACAACGTGAACCTTTTGCTTGGAGGGTACGACGCTAAGAAGGAATCCGGCAAGCTCTACTTTATGGATTACTTGGCGTCCTCCCACGAGGTGAATTACGCTGCCCACGGATACGGCGGCATGATCGCGCTTTCCATCCTCGAAAGGTAAAAAAACTAAGGTTGCCAACATTTCACTTTCCCTAGAAATATGCAGGAGTTTGTAATAATATAGATGTGGAGTATTTTAGGGTTTTAGCGCCGCCTATATTTAGAATTCGGTAAACCTAGAATATTACGGGCTGAAAGGTTTTTATAAACTTCATGAATCATGACAATTTAAAAGGAAATGAGCTCTTGAAATCTCTGCTACCACCCAAATTTTATGGTATTTGGGAACCAACGGCTTTATTTTGCCTCGGAAAAATCGTGAATTGAAATTATTCCTTAGCAGAACCAATAAATGAGGTGTTAGATTGATAAAATGAGTTTGTAATACCGATCGAAGTCAAAACTTATCTAAAAATACAGAGCGGCAAAAAATTATAAAGGGAATACAAGCCCCAACGGGGTGAACGTAAAATGGGATGTGTAATTACCCAAAATGGGCTTTGGAACAAGGTCAGAGAAAAGGGAAAATTCGGCGCCGAACATAGTTGAACTAATAATGAACAAAGTACTCAGTACAGTTAGCACTGAGAAATTACGTGTCTGAGCAGAGGAAATCACTAGTGAATATTAAATATTCCAAATTTTGGCGTTTTGAATTTTCCCGCGTGACACTTTAACTAATCCGCCAGAGTGCACTCGCACAAAAAGTAGAAAGTGTACAAAAAAATCTTGTTGGTGAACATGAATGTGGTCTGTCCCGTCACGCTAGCGTCAGAACAAATCCGAACGACTATTTTCCTTGCGACTTCACCTTGTGAATCTCTCTGAATTGGTGCTTTTAGTTCATTGGCTGACCACCAGAGAGCACTTCTTGGAAGCGCCACTTTTCCCTCCAGATTCAAAGTTGAAATTTTCGAAAGTGCCCTGGAAATTTGTATTACACGGTAGGAGCCCAAAACTCACTGCTATGGCTTCAAATTATGAAGTTCTTTCAGAAAAAAAGTATTAGTCGACATTCGGTTCCTGGGCCCATTATTAGTGGGGCTTCAAACTTCGTATCTTCCTCAGTATAGTTTTGTCATACATTTTTTTCACGCTGAATCCAAATTTGAAATTGGATTTTCAAAAAACCGTCATCCTGCAATTCTTTAAAAGTTAAAAATAAAAATAAAACAACCGTATACCATCAAAAAGCGAGTAGAAGGTGTCTGAGGCCAGGTGGGATACGGTCGGTTGGCTGGTTTTAGCCAGCAGGGGGTGGTCCCCTAGCACTACCTTGTAGCTGAATTGTATATGAACAAATTCCACGTTTCACTAATTTTCTAAGGATTGGTCTTAAACAGGTACAGTAATGGGGGGTTCGCATTGTTTTTTTACATTTTGTATTACACCGTAGGAGCCCAAAACTCACTGCTATGGCTTCAAATTATGAAGTTCTTTCAGAAAAAAGTATTAGTCGACATTCGGTTCCTGGGCCCATTATTAGTGGGGCTTCAAACTTCGTATCTTCCTCAGTATAGTTTTGTCATACATTTTTTTCACGCTGAATCCAAATTTGAAATTGGATTTTCAAAAAACCGTCATCCTGCAATTCTTTAAAAGTTAAAAATAAAAATAAAACAACCGTATACCATCAAAAAGCGAGTAGAAGGTGTCTGAGGCCAGGTGGGATACGGTCGGTTGGCTGGTTTTAGCCAGCAGGGGGTGGTCCCCTAGCACTACCTTGTAGCTGAATTGTATATGAACAAATTCCACGTTTCACTAATTTTCTAAGGATTGGTCTTAAACAGGTACAGTAATGGGGGGTTCGCATTGTTTTTTTACATTTTGTATTACACCGTAGGAGCCCAAAACTCACAGCTATGGCTTCAAATTATGAAGTTCTTTCAGAAAAAAGTATTAGTCGACATTCGGTTCCTGGGCCCATTATTAGTGGGGCTTCAAACTTCGTATCTTCCTCAGTATAGTTTTGTCATACATTTTTTTCACGCTGAATCCAAATTTGAAATTGGATTTTCAAAAAACCGTCATCCTGCAATTCTTTAAAAGTTAAAAATAAAAATAAAACAACCGTATACCATCAAAAAGCGAGTAGAAGGTGTCTGAGGCCAGGTGGGATACGGTCGGTTGGCTGGTTTTAGCCAGCAGGGGGTGGTCCCCTAGCACTACCTTGTAGCTGAATTGAATATGAACAAATTCCACGTTTCACTAATTTTCTAAGGATTGGTCTTAAACAGGTACAGTAATGGGGGGTTCGCATTGTTTTTTTACATTTTGTATTACACCGTAGGAGCCCAAAACTCACTGCTATGGCTTCAAATTATGAATTTCTTTCAGAAAAAAGTATTAGTCGACAATCGGTTCCCGGGCCCATTATTCATGTGAAGCGGTCGTTTTGTCCATAATAAATTGTCTCTTGAACTGTAGTCGAAGAGTGTTGAAATTCCGTAGAAGGAAATTCGGGACAAATGGATAAGGATTGTGGAAAGCGCTTATTGTCACCAACTTTGGGGGTGTGGCGATGTTCTGGCGGCCAACAGTCGTCGGAGTTCTCAATGTTCGGAGGAATCGCGCCGGTGATTAATCCCAGCATTTGTCAACTCGACGGAATCACGTCGGTGGCCGACCCGGTGTAGAGCATCGGCCAAAGTGGATTTAGATGCAAGAGACCCAAGGGAGTCGCCGTTGAACCTTACACGGTGGAAAATGATGTACTGACGTAGGAGCTCTGGAACTTCCAGAGGGAGAATTTTCTTAGCCGATCCGATAGACGGCGTTGGTGATGATTTGATGGTCGCAAAGAGGGAGAAATTAAGGGGATTAGGGAAGGAGATGGGGAGGCTTTTGTCCCAGTGAAGGCTATTTATCACGTACTGCATTCTACTTTCACGCCTAAATCCCTTATTGGTTGATTATTAAATTAACCCATTAAAAACGTGGGCAAATTAGTCTCTAATTAAGGCGGTTAACACAGGGCGTCTTGAAGTTCAGCGGTAAACCGCGTGCCAGATGCAGTAGCACTCACCTTGTCACACACAAGGTTTGAACCCATTTAGCTGTGCATGTGTCGGGCCAAAGATGGGATGTCCGCTTTGCCGAAGGTCTGCTGACTTACCAGAAGCGGCGGATAGGCAGGTCGGACGATCGGGCGACGCTTGAGGGGCCGAAGAAAAAAGTTTTTCTCCAGTACGAAAAGAAAAACGGAGACATAAAAGAAGGCGATCTGGCTGGCTTTTTAAATTGAAACTTTGATAACATCGTCCCAAATTTTTTGGTCTGTGTGTCGTTTCTTGTAACGTTATGCTACCGTTGATTTTCGCTTACAACCGATTCGTTGCTACGGAACTTCATCTTCGCCAGTTATAATCGTACAAAAATCGTTCACCATTCGTTGGAAAGCTCTCGATTTATTTCTCATTGGGTGGATGGCAAATTCAATAAACGCGTTAATTGTCCAACAAGGTTTTAAATCAGTACAACCTCATGGCCTCATGGCCTGCGTCTTTTTGATTTTCAACAAACTTTTGGGTTTGCCTTAAAAAAAAATTATTTGGAGAACGTAGAACGAAGAAGTCAAGGAATCATAATCGTTTCATCAATGCTTAAGGTTTTGAATTCGAGATAACAAGAGGGTACAACATCTATAATAGATGTTGTACCCTCTTGTTAACAGAAATTATTTAGTTCCATGCCATATTTCTCGGTCTATGAAGGTATAAATAGCGAGAATATTTCGGTTATTTGTTGTTTCTATCAAGGTTGACAAAAAAAAAAAAAAAAGTTAAAAAGAAGTCAATGAAAATGTTCTTCCTTAATAGTATTTATTGTGGACCGCCAAAAACAGCTCCACTTAGCTCTGCTTCGAACGTTATCAGGTCAAAATACAAGCATACAAGAGTCAACAGCGAGTTTCATCGCCGCCATCGGCCGCCGGTGATGGGGATTCACAATAGAAGTAGGCTCCTGTATGACCTATTTTTTAGGCGTTTTGTTTGTACAGCAGTTCAACGAGCAAAAAAATCTCTGTAAACCTTTATATTAAGTGAGATTGCTCGGCTGCATGTGAATTGCGCAGGGTCGCCCAACCGCGAAGAAGCTCCATGTGAATTGGGCGAGTAGGCTTATCGTCTCAGGTAGGTCATTAGTGTCTCTCTAAGGCCGTGGGTTGGCAACGTACTTCAGACTTTTACTTTACATCTAAACAGTAGGCCGAATCTCAAGGAATTCCCCAAATTCAGGAATTGGGCCTGTCAACCACGTACAAGGCAAACCCCAACACTCGCGAGAGTTATTACTTGAAGAACTTTTTCGGATTGCCATTCCTAGACCCTGGTGAAGTGGAGGACTGCTTCACTGATGACTTCATGGCCAACGTACCAGGGGATTGGATATCGAAGGAGGGGAGAGAGTTGGAGCTGCAACAAAATCCGGCGATAGTCTCGTTCACGGACTACACTTTTGAGACGTACATTTCGCCGGATAGTAAGTTTCCTCCAAAAATTTGGGCCCAGCACTCTCCAAAATGCAACCGCACCACGAACAGCTGCGAAAGCTTTCATTCAAAGTTGAACGGCGCCTTCTACGCGCCGCATCCACCGATTTACTTACTCGTCAGAACACTTCTAGAAATACAAGCTGACACGAACGTCAAGTGCAGAAGTCGGAAGGCACCATACAAGCCCACGGCTGACAAGGAGGCTTTCCTATCCGACCAAATGGGTCGACGACTCCGATCGGCCTCAAAATTTGACATTATCCGTTTCAAGAGGTCTACAGTAAAAATCCGAAATATCCGTCCGCCGTCCGCCGACGGCTTTCATGGGGCTAAAAATGGAATTTTTGAAGGACCCCAGGAGGTTAAATATTTTTCGAGTAAAGAATAAAGAATGTTTGAAAAAATGAATTTGAATGTGATGATAATAGGAGACGATATCAGCCAACCTCCGAGTGGTGTCTCCTGGGTAGCGCTAGTAGGCTGATGTTTCGTTCGATTTTGAGTTCGTCAGCCTTCCGAGGTTGAACGGGAATTCGAGGGATAATCCATCCCTCAGCCCCTGCGCAACTCACATGGTCAAACCGCGCAATTCTCATGCTTGGATAGGGATTACGCGCAATTCACATTTTGCGGATTGCTCGGGTTTTCAGTTTTCCTTATACACTTGAAGAGTCAGGTTCGTCTTTCGAAGATCTCTTGTGAATCAGCAATGTGAAAAATTTGTGATTTCGTACGTAAAGTCCCTCATCCTTGTGAATGTTTTTATTGTAAGTAGACTTACGGGTCTTATAGAATCAGTGTCGAAAAAAGTTATCGTTGACGAATTTCTGTGTACAAAATAATTTTAAAAACGTAATAACCAAACATCTAAAGTGGATACAGAAAAACGGGGTTTAGATTCGGGTTCAGCACACCCATTAGAGTAGCGGCCAATTTCAAAACTTTTAAGGTTTTTGCACAAAATCAGCTATTTCCGACGACTGTGCGACGTAGGCTCGACGATCTGTTCAAGGGCCATCCAGACGCCAAGTCGAAGCAAGCACGCCAGTTGAAGCAGTGCCAGACTTTGTCCTTCAAAAGGTTTTCATTAATTTTGGTTTATTATTCTTGGAATAATACACCTGTTTTCGCGACGGGGGTCGACGACTCCGATCGGCCTCAAAATTTGACATTATCCGTTTCAAGAGGTCCACGACGTTTTGGGTGTAGGAATCTATTTAAAAATCAGCAATTTTTTACAAAATACTTGGTTCTCCTTCTAGCTGTACTGGCAAGGTTTTCAGCCCGATCGCACAAACCCGTGGGGCTCAGAACTAAAAAGGGGCTACAGGAGGGGTTTTTGAAGGCTTTCATCTATGGGATCGAGTTAGTTGTCGTTTTAGAAGTATTTTTGGACGTAAAATCCATTTTTGGCGATCCCAAAAGCCTCCAATTTCACCGTGGGGACCCATGGGGCTTTTGAAGGATGCCTGGAAGTCGAAAGAGGACTCGTTTTCCAAGTTCCTATTCTTGATACGTACCTAATTCATTTTTCAGTTTTCTTCATCTGTCCAAACACTTAACATGAAAATGTACAGGTAAAACACATTTTTTAATAATTAAATATAAACACTTATAAAAGGTAAATTTCCATGGGCATGAGGTTGAGCCTTGAATTCGAAAGAAATGAACAAGCAGTGGACGTATGCGAGAAGGGGAGGAGAGGGCCGGTCAAATTGAATCGCCCGGGCCGGTCAAAACCGCCTATCCGCCCCTGGTGTTTTAACCTGGTTAGCTAGCGTTTGGTTCGGCATTAAATAAATTTTGTAGTTGTTGCAATGTTCTCAACGTGTGCGTCCTGAGTCAGCGTTGTCCCCACTCCACCAAACCATATTTCGATATTGAAACTCACTTAACCGTGTTGCGGTGGTTGCTTGCAGATACAGCACGGAAGACATGACTGAGCAAGATGCCTACAACATCATGATTGAATGCGTCAACGAAGTCAGAAAAAGGTTAATCATCAACCAGCCCAACTTCCACATTCAGGTCGTCAACAAAGATGGCATCAAAACCCTGCCTGACATTACTCCGCAGACTCTCATTGATAAAAAGAAGATGTGATTTTGAGTATTGGTATTTTGGGATATGCCTTGTTTGCAATTGGAATGAAATACTTGAAATAATATTTCTCATCTAATACTTGCTAAATGTTCTAATTATATGTTTTCTTTTTTTAATGAGCATTTATTTTGAACCCAGCATGGTGTACAGAAGCATCCTGTTTTCTCTGGTTACTTGGGTGACCGGCTGGTCTTTTCGTTGACATGTAGGTAAACTTTTCCTTGATAGTCCAGTCACCGGTTGCCTCAAAAGGGACGTTCTGTGCAAAGCGTGGTGTAGAATAATTCTATAACAAACTAGCTGACCCGGTGCGCTTCGCTGCACTCAATAAAAACCGACGATCTTCGAATAACTTGCGAACGGGTTATCGCACAGAAATCGTTTTGTACTCGTTGAAATCAGCGTGAAAAGCTCGTTTTAACAGACGTACCTAGTATCGTTCTAAACCCACGACAAAAGTTGTACCAGGTTTCGGAGTTTCGAAAATTTTCCTAGCGATCCCTAGTAACGACGCTATTTGACCCGGCTCTCGTCGCGAAGGAAAGCTCCGTTTGCGATGAAGGAAGTGACCGATTTTGTAGAAACTTCTTTAAACCCATCTACGATGCTTAACAAACAATCTCACACAATTTGGTGCCAAACACTCCACTGGTTTTGGTTTATTATTCTTGGAATAATACACCTATATTTTCGCGACGGAGGTCGACGACTCGGATCGGCCTCAAAACTTGACATTATCCTTTTCAAGAGGTCTACATTCAAAATCCGAAATGTCCGTCCGCCGTCCGGGCCGTTTTGGGCAGTAGGAATTTTTTTTAAAAATCTGAAATTTCGGCAAAATACTTGGTTTACCATCTAGTTGTGCCCGCAAGGTTTTCAGTCCGATCGCCCAAACCCGTGGGGCGCTCTGGGGCTATAATGGGGCTACGGGAGGGGTTCTTTGAAGGCTTTTAGCTATGGGATCGAGTTAGGTGTCGTTTTCGAAGTATTTTTGGACGTAGAATCCATTTTTTGGGGTCCCGGAACGATCCGTTTTCACTGGGGCGATGTTTAGGGCATTCGTGGGGCTAAAAATGGGATGTTTGAAGGATCCCAGGATGTTAAATATTTTTCGAGTAAAAAAATAAAGAATTTTTGAAAAAACACATTTTTGAACAAAAAATAAAAAAAAAAATTTTTTTGAGATAAAAATCCAAAAAAAAAATTTTTTTTTAATTTTTTCATTGACAGAATTAAATTTCTGCACAAGTAACGTATATCAAAGAATAATAAACCCTTGTGTAAAATTTGCAGCGTTTTAAGTAGTGAGTCCTCAAAGATAGGTTATTTTTCTCAACGGTTTTGGTTTATTATTCTTGGAATAATACACCTATGTTTTCGCGACGGGGGTCGACGACTCCGATCGGCTCAAAATTTGACATTATACGTTTCAAGAGGTCTACATTCTAAATCCGAAATGTCCGTCCGCCGTCCGCCGTCCAGGCCGTTTTGGGCAGTAGGAATTTTTTTAAAAATCTGAAATTTCGACAAAATACTTGGTTTACCATCTAGTTGTGCCCGCAAGGTTTTCAGTCCGATCGCCCAAACCCGTGGGGCGCTATAGGGCTACGGGAGGGGTTTTTTGAAGGCTTTTAGCTATGGGATCGAGTTAGGTGTCGTTTTCGAAGTATTTTTGGACGTAGAATCCATTTTTTGGGGTCCCGGAACGATCCGATTTTACTGTGCCGATCTATAGGGCTCTCATGGGGGCTAAAAATGGGATTTTTGAAGGATCCCAGGATGTTAAATATTTTTCGAGTAAAAAATACGGAATTTTTGAAAAAAACACATTTTTGAACAAAAAAAATCCAAAAAAAAATTTTTTGAAATAAAAATCCAAAAAAAAAATTTTTTTTTTAAATTTTTTCATTGACAGAATTAAATTTCTGCACAAGTAATGTATATCAAAGAATAATAAACCCTTGTGTAAAATTTGCAGCGTTTTTAGTATTATTTGGACGCCTTCTATCGATAAAAAAAAATAATCCAGAAACGCTTCCATTCCTAATTTGATATTATCCGTTTCAAGAGGTTTAGATTCCAAAACTGAAATGTCCGTCCGCCCTCCGGGCCGTTTTGGGCAATAGGAATTTTTTTTTTTAAATCTGAAATGTCAAAATAGGTACTCGGTTTACCATCTAGTTGTGCCCGCAAGGTTTTCAGCCCGATCGCCCAAACCCGTGGGGCGCTATGGGGCTACGGGAGGGTTTTTTGAAGGCTTTTGGCTATGGGATCGAGTCCGGTGTCGTTTTCGAGGTATTTTTGGACGTAGAATCCATTTTTTGGAGTCCTGGAACGATCCGATTTCACTGTGGCAATCTATAGGGCTTTCATGGGGCTACAAATGGGATGTTGTGAAATCGGTGGCTAGTCACATTATTGAGCCGTTGGCCTTTATTATTAATAGGTGCTTTGAAGATGGCAAGTTCCCTGTTTGCTTGAAGAAATCAGTTATAACACCTATTCCAAAAAAAGGGAACTCCAAGGATTACGATGGCTTTCGTCCTGTCTCCAAGCTGCCCGTTTTTGTTAAGGTAATTGAGCAAGTAGTGCTTAAAAGGATAAGCGGCCATCTGGAGGGTCTCAATTTACTCAATCCCCAGCAGTTTGGTTTCCGGAGGGGGAGGAGCACTAGTTCTGCAGCATGCTCTCTTATTTCCCGGCTCTTTTCAGTTTTGGAGAATAGACAGCACACCTCTCTTAATCTTTTTGATTTGGTGCCACACAACCTGCTCCTCAGGAAATTTGAGCACTATGGCTTCGGCCATCGAATGGTTCTGTTCCTGCAGAGCTATCTGGAGGGTTGGTCCCAGGTTGTTTCTTAATGGGAGTGCCTGTAGTGAGGTTGCAATTCCCTGTGGTGTCAAGCAGGGGAGTATCCTCGGCCCTTGCCTCTTCCTCATGTATATTAATGACCTACCTAGCCAGTTCGAGGATTCAAACAACATTTTCCTGTTTGCTGACGACTTCACATGCCTGTCATCAGGCTGTTCCCATGAAGAAATGCAACACAATCTGCAATTTAAGTCAGATAGTGGAAAAATGGTGCCAGGCCAATGCTTTGGTATTGAACAAAACTAAAACTCAGACCCTTTTAGTGGGTCTCAGCAGATGCTTGGACCAGGCAGTTAATTTCCTGGGTTTGACGGTGGATAACCGACTTTCCTGGAAGGCCCATGTTGAGGCGTTGTCCCCCAAATTATCATCTATTTTTATGCTTAGAAGGTTGAAGAGCGTCGTTTCTGATGAGGTCCTGCGTTCTGTTTACCATGCTTGCTTTGCCAGCAGAGCAACTTATTGCATCGTAGCATGGGGAAACAGTAGTCATGCAATTGACATATTTAAACAACAAAAACGTGCCAAGATTCAAGATTTTTATTGCCAAGAACACAGAGTGCAAAGACAAGGTCAAAATTTCCTTACAAAATTACAGCTCACAAAAACTTACTTCAATAATACAGCGGTAGGTAGTACATCATTAACAAGCTATTAGATACCTAATTTCTAAAACCTATGCCTAACTAGAGCTCTCTTACATTCTTTATACTGAGGAAAAATTCATTAAAATCAAAGGGTGCGATGGATTTTAAAAATTTGACAAGTTTTGGCCTAACATTTGTTGTACATTTCGCTCGCAACTCTTTAGGGATGGCATTGAAAAATTTAATACCCCGCCATGAACTGCTGATGCGGGATGATTTCAAGCGGTGAAAAGGCACCAGCAAGTCACTCCCATGCCGTGTTCTATACCCATGAGTGGAGGTATGATACTCGTGTAAGTTGGAAAAAACGTAGCACGTAGCTTCGAGTATGTAAACCGCAGGGATGGTCAAGATGTTTAATCTTATGAAGGCTGGCTTACAATCCTGCTGGTACTTCAGCCCAGCGACCACTCGTACAACCCTACGTTGGCATGCGAAAACTGCGGCAGCCGACGCGACATGACCCCAACAGAGGATGGCATAAGTCGCACGACTCATAAAAGCAGCATGGAATTACAACAGGGAATTCTCCTGTAACCTACGCAGGAGGAAAACAATGGAATTTAACCTAGATTCAAGGTTCTCACAGTGTTGGTTCCAGTTCAGCTTTGGATCCACCAATACTCCCAGAAATCTAACGCTTGGGGGGTTTTCGACCAAAGATGACAAGTCTCGCAACCCAAAGTAGAGAGTCTCAGTTTTCGTCTCATTAACAGAGAGTCCATTTCTAGCGAACCACCCCGATATCTCTTTTTTAGACCCTTCGTTTGTCAGAGTCAGTGACGCAAGAGATGCGTTTTTCGTCAGGACAGAAGTGTCGTCCGCAAACAGAAGGGTCTCAAGAGGATGAAGACCTGATGGCAAATCATTTATGAAAATTAGAAAAAGTGTGGGACCCAAAACTGAACCCTGAGGTACACCATACCTGACTGGCAAGAAACTTGATAAAGAATTTCCATGATGAACAGCCTGACATCTACCTGTGAGATAGCTTGAGATGAGCGATAAAGCCCCGTCCGAAAAATGATATTTTGCTAACTTGTCGATAAGGAGCTGGTGTGGAATGCAGTCAAAACACTTGCCTACGTCTACAAAAGTAGCTGAGGCATATTCCGCACATTCAAAGGAATTCGATACAAATTCGGCCAACCTCAGAATGGCCTGCTTTGTAGACCTGCCCCGCCTAAACCCAAATTGATCGTTCGAAAATAGACTATTCATTTCAAAGAACCTCGTGACGTCACGCTTTAGTCCCTTCTCAAAAACTTTTGCTAGAATTGGGAGCTTAGATATTGGTCTATGATTAGAAAGAAGGATGCCATCAGAATCTTGGCCAAACTCTCATGGAATGAGAGTTTGGAATGTTGTAGGGGTTCGTTTGCTCGCCTTGTTCTCCTTACATTACCTAGTGCATATGCCTTGGCAGTTTTGAATCTGATTAAAGTAAAAATATCGCTCCTTGCCGTGGTTTCCGATGTTCATCAGCACGACACCCGGTCCCGTAGAAACCTAGCGATTCCTTTTACTCGCCTAAGTATAGCTCAGAAAAATGACCCAATCCAAGTAGGCTCTCGTCTGTATAATGCCCTACCCCAAAATATTCAAGAGCTGCCTATTAAGTCTTTCACTAAGGTCATAAAAGTTCATCTCATTAGGGCAGAGCTGTACTCGCTTGACGAGTTTTTTGGAAGTGTGTGGGATTTTCAGTGCCGCGGTCCAGCTTGTGGTGCGGTTTCATTGTGCTGATGTGTTTTTTTTTTTTGTTAATTGAAGTGCCGTGTCTCCACCAACTGTTTGGACTAACAATGTGTACCTACCTATATAATGTAATTGAGTATTACCCGTTCCCCGACGTTTGCAATGTCTATTCTTAGGCCACTGCAAATAAAAGTTCTTGATTCTTGATTCTTTTGAAGAATCCCAGGAGGTCAAATATTTTTCAAGTTAAAAAAAAATCCCCCCCAAATTTTTTTTTATTGACAGAATTAAATTTCTGCACAAGTGTCCTATATCAAAGAATAATAAACCCTTCTGCAAAATTTGCTGCGTTTTGTAGTCTCTAATCACTGGACTAGAAAGGGATGTCATTAAACAAGTTGCCACCGGTAGCTCTCGGTCCGCGACAACCCAGGCGCTCCATTGAAACTCTCCTGTATCTCCACAGACGGATGAGGCTGATGCCCCATCAAATATTTCGGATCGATTTGGAAACACCGTCAACAAAATCACGAAATGGTCATGATCGGTAGGCCTCCCGTGTAAGGGTAAGTTCAAGCACACAATTCAAATAATCGTATATATTCGTAGTGTGGTACTTTACAACAGTTTAACATCAACTTATTTAAAAACTTCAAATTATTCAAACTTCAAATTAACTGAAAGGAACATAAAAATCAACAGTGGAGGTATCTTCGTCGGGCGGTCTTGAACTCGGCACTTAATCCCCTAGGTACCCATTGAGATGTTTGAATTCGGCACTGTGCTCCTTAGGAGCCCCCCTCCCAGTTTATTGAATTCGGCACCAAGCTTCTATTTGCCCTGCAGTAAGATTTTCGAATTCGGCACCAGTACCGGTTCTCTTGAGAACTGTACCGTGGAACCGTTCGCAGGAGTATCTATGCGTCTAAGGATTTACTGGAAAAACGCTGCAAATTTTACACAAGGGTTTATTATTCTTTGATATACGTTACTTGTGCAGAAATTTAATTCTGTCAATGAAAAAATTTAAAAAAAAATTTTTTTTTTTGGATTTTTATCTCAAAATAATTTTTTTTTGGATTTTTTTGTTCAAAAATGTGTTTTTTTCAAAAACTCGGTATATTTTACTAGAAAAATATTTAACATCCTGGGATCCTTCAAAAATCCCATTTTTAGCCCCGCGAATGCCCTAAACATCGCCCCAGTGAAATCGGATCGTTCCGGGACCCCAAAAAATGGATTCTACGTCCAAAAATACTTCGAAAACGACACCTAACTCGATCCCATAGCTAAAAGCCTTCAAAAAAACCCTCCCGTAGCCCCATTATAGCCCCATAGCGCCCCACGGGTTTGGGCGATCGGACTGAAAACCTTGCGGGCACAACTAGATGGTAAACCAAGTATTTTCTCGAAATTTCAGATTTTTTAAAAAATTCCTACTGCCCAAAACGGCCTGGACGGCGGACGGCGTACGGCGTACGGCGGACGGACATTTCGGATTTAGAATGTAGACCACTTGAAACGGATAATGTCAAATTTTGAGCCCGATCGGAGTCGTCGACCCGCGTCGCGAAAACATAGGTGTATTATTCCAAGAATAATAAACCAAAAAAGAGTGATAAATTCGTAAAAATTGCAGTTTATTACAGAATTCACAAACAGGGTGATACGAGTGAACACTACAATCCTAGTCCTAATCACGTTTATTTTTTTCAAGTGCCGAGTTCAACTACGCCCGTCCGTCCATTTACTCGTCATTCAAACATTTAATTATTTCCAGGCCAATGGCTCTTCCCATCGGAGGAGGTACCGCATTTCCCACCTGTAACAAAAATTGGATGGTATTATTTTCCGTCGCGACAAATCGCTGATTGTCTCGGGTCAGAATTGGTCCGCGGCAAAAGTAAAAGCAGAAAGGTGCTCGAGTGTGGAATTCGCAGACATCGCTCGGGGTGTTCTTGAGGGTACGCTTGGACTATTCAGTGTGCTGGGCCGTGGGGGGGTCTGAGTGGAGGGTTTCCTCAAGTGTTGACGTGACACCCCTCCGGCTATTAGGGATGCAACTGTTGTTGAACAACATCGACAATACCGATATAATATTATTATAACATCCCTACCGGCTATTCACAGTCAGGGGCACTCGAACAGACCCTTGTCACGTTATTCATAGACAAATTCGGCATCCGAGTGGAGTATTTTTTCGATTCCAGCGAGGTTCGAACCGCCCTCAGGCCAAGTGACGTGGAAAACTTTAAAAAAAACGTGAAAATTTAAGGGAATTTTTGAGGTCTTCCTCGCCCATCACGTAGTTGACTTTTCTTGGTGTTGTAAGTAATTGTGCTGTGAAGGAATACTTGGATTTCCTTGACACTTTGGACGTGGACACTGGGGGTCCCAGAACGATCCGATTTCAATGGGTTTTTTGAAGAAACCCAGGAGATCAAAATTTGATCTCCTAATTATCTTATTTAATAAGATGTTGTTTTGCGAGTAATAATTACTGTGGACGTAAAATCCATTTCTCGAGGGCCCACATCTGGCCAACATTGTACAGATTTTTTTTTTTTCTTTTTCAAAAATATTAAACACTAGCTGGGACATCCGGCGGAATTTCCGCACGTCATCCGCACGAAGTATCACATAGGTGTCAAATTCCCGTTCAATAATGCATCCATCCATCACTCAGAACGCAAGCACGTCCAACCTTGTTGACTCGTTTCTTGTCGTGAAGTATCAAACTATCTCGAATCAAAGGCCCGTAAAATACGAGAGGGTAAAATCGTACGAGGGGGTAAAATTACCTGTCCATGTAGGTTTACTTGAATTGATCCTCAAGAAGTTGTACCCGTACCAAATTTTAGCGCTCTGGGATGAGCAGGAGAGAAATTCGTTATTCCGCAAAACCCCTATCAATAATGCAACCCTTGCTTCACTTAGAACACCCGTAGCAACCCGTCAACTCGTGATTTTTCTTAGTAACAACACTTGTTGACCCGTTTCTTGTCGTGATTCAGATTCAGATTCAAATTTTTATTTGCCGCAAACAACGTGACATGACATGTGCTTATACACATTGTGTATAAGCAATAGTAAAAAAAAAAAAAAACTATAAACTACAACAATTATTGTTACATGTATTATACATGTAAAAATCGTTAAAAATAAAAGAAGAGATACAACGAACATAATTTAGGAAGCCACTCTACAGGAAATTCGCATTGGCAATATCCCCCAGGAACTCCTCAAAGTCAAAGGCAGGCTGCTGGGAAGTGCATTAAAAAATTTAATTCCCCACCATGTGGTGCCAGTGCATGTAGTGGCAAGTCGAAGTAGTGAAGAATCAAACTATCTCAAATCGACGGCTCGAAGAAGAAACTCATGCCCACCAACAGACGATCTTCGAATAACTACCCACGTACACTAGCTGGGACACCCACGCTTCGCACGAAATATCAAATTCCCGTCAATCACCTATCACACATGCAAACACCCGTAGCAACCCGCCAACTCTTAATTTTCGTTGTAATTTGTAATAACGCTTGTTGACCCCATTTCTCGTCGTGAAGTATCAAATTCCCGCCTATCACCAATCAAAAATGCAGCCCATAGCATCCCATCAACTCGCAACTAAACTCGTAATTTTTCTTAGTAACCTTTTCCTTGTTGACCGCTGAGAAGTATAAAAATACCTCGAAACGAAGGCTCGCAAAAGAAACCTGTACCTTCCCACCTACCGAAGAACTTCGAAACTACGGAAAGGGTTATCGCACAGAAATCGTTTAGTACTCGTTGAAATCAGCGTGATGTTGGACACACACAGACATCCATTCTTACTAGCTACGTAATATTATTACTAGCTGGGTCACCAGGTCTTCGCCCGGTCTATTGTGAACACGAAATAAAACTGAATATTTTTGGGGAGGTGAGGAGTTATTAAATTCAAACTGAAATTGAAATCCAAGTTATGAATTTATAAGTTATTTCAAGAAATCAGAAGGGGAAGGCCGAAAAAATGTATTGGGGAAGGTGGGACTCGAACCCACAACCTCTGCATTACTAGGTGCAACGCTCTACCAACTAAGCCACCAGGGCACTAGCTATGAAAGAGCATTGGAGCTTGAAGGCTCAAACTGTCCCCTGCCCACAATACTGATTCGGCCTTATCTTATTGTTGCTTATTTTTCCCCCTCTGAACCTTGATCTGATGTAAAGCCAGTAGACATCCTACTTTTGTCCCTCATCCTAGGGGTCCCCTAATTCCCCAGGAGGAGTAATTTCATTAAGGAATGACTGAGGAGATTTATGATCTGCTTCCTCATGCAGTGTTTATATTTTTGGGGAGGGGAGGAGTTATTAAATTCAAACTGAAATTGAAATCCAAGTTATTAATTTATAAGTTTTCAAGAAATCAGAAGGGGAAGGCCGAAAAAATGTATTGGGCCCCAGGTGGGACTCGAACCCACAACCCCTAGGGACCCCTATCAAGGTTCAGAGGGGGAGAAATAAGCAACAATAAGATAAGGCCGAATCAGTATTGTGGGCAGGGGACAGTTTGAGCCTTCAATCTCCAATGCTCTTTCATGGCTAGTGCCCTGGTGGCTTAGTTGGTAGAGCGTTGCACCTAGTAATGCAGAGGTTGTGGGTTCGAGTCCCACCTGGGGCCCAATACATTTTTTCGGCCTTCCCCTTCTGATTTCTTGAAATAACTTATAAATTCATAACTTGGATTTCAATTTCAGTTTGAATTTAATAACTCCTCCCCTCCCCAAAAATATAAACACTGCATGAGGAAGCAGATCATAAATCTCCTCAGTCATTCCTTAACAAAACTGAATATTTCAACAGGAGAGATTTTAGCAGTGTAGGATTTTCAACATTTGCTGTTATTTGAATCGTCTCTTGTACTCTCAGAAGGGCTCCCTTTCAAATTTCAACGTCCAAGGGTAACAGGAGAGATTTTAGCTCACTCAGCTGATCAGGAGTCCCGTCATTAGAATCGTCTCTTGTACTCTCAGAAGGTCTCTCATTCTAATTTCTAGCTTTTTCCGACCGCTGTAAGTGCCCTAGAATAAATATCACCAAAATCGGGCCACACTCCTCCTCCTTGCAGCTTTCATAAAGTAGACTAGGGGGCCACACTCTGCTGGCTACGCCAGCCAACAGCATGAAATAATTTTGATCGGTTTTTTCTCGATTGCGGTCCACTGTGTGGCGAACCGGTTTCCAGTTAATAATTATGGGTTTGTTGAGTTTGAAACGCTTCGCTTGTTACTGGCGATTCAAACCCTGCAATCTTATTGGGGTTATCACACTGTCGGAGACCGATTCCAAGCCGGGACGACGAGTGAGGGAAAGTGGGAAAAAAAAAGGTAAATTTGGCGTCGAGTAGGGAAGAGATAACACTGTCGGACGATCAGCTGTTCGGCGAAGCCGCCATTATCGGGCACCCTCTCCCCCCCTCATCATCGAACGCCCGACGCCGCGCAATCCATCGTGCAGTTCGGACAGTTCGTCCGAATCCGATTCGGGCGGACGGCCTGGCGCGCATTGATGAGGGGGGGAGGGTGTGGCGTCGGACCGACGGCTCTCACTTCATGACGTCATTGGCTCTAATTGTGACGTCAATGGCCGCTCGTCGGCTGTCCGGCTGTATCCGACAGTGTGATAACCCCATATGAGTGATTGACCCGTGGTTGAAAGAATCATGATTACCTGTCGATGCTTGTCAAGAGTCCTCCCGAAGAATCTGTACGAATCTCGGAATCCTTGAGAGCGGGCACACTCTCTGACACTGACGCAACGATGTTGCGTGGGATGAAGGACGCGCCCCTGAAACAAAACAAAAACATGATCTGATTGTACAGGGGAATCTCCACCTGGGGCGACGTTGGAGGTCAAAATTGAATTTAACGGTGAAATTCAGAGACGATTCTCAGCTCTGAGTTCAATCTCAAGTCGCCTTAAGACTGAATAAACCGAATAAAGAAAGGCAACTCATCATATTCATAGTGGCACTCAAAACGCCGTCTTGAGCATAGCACGCGCGACTTGAGGCCGACTCAAACTCGTATTCATTAAACAAAATGGCCCAAACCCACTGGACTCAAATTTCCGTCGCCGTCACCGTCTTGAACACACCACAGAAACACAGAATGTATGGGCAATAGTCAAAAGACACATACAGGAAAAAAACAAGAAAAAACTGATAAACCTAACCTAGGTATAACTTAACATAATACATGCACACATGGAGGAATAGAGAGGAGAATTCACTGAATAGGACTTCATGTGCCATAGTCGACGTTGGCGCTATCCCTACGGAACGTAGTGAACTACACATAGTACCTTCAAACCCGACTAGAGTGAGCCACTAGTCCTTCTTACGAAGGAAAGCCCCAAATACCTCACTAAACGGATTTATCTTCCACTGTTGTGCTACTACAATTAAAGGAAAAATTGAAGGAACCATCTCTGAATAACGAATTTCGTTAAACGAAATTGATTGTGTAGTTGTGTACACGTGAATGCAAACGACACGTCGGAATTCGCAGGGCGCCATCTTCTGGTTCAGTTTTGGTAACTTACCACCTTCAAAGTTCACTACATCTCGTAGGGGTCGCGCTGCAGTCGCAATCACCCCCCGCCGTTCCATCACTGGGTTGGCGTTTGGGGCAGGCGGTTTACCACTGAGTGAGCTCTCCTCTCTATTCCTCCATGACATGCACACTACATGGAGCAATTCACCACGTCTGCCAAGAACTCATCAAAGCTGTATGAGGAAACCCTTGATACGGTGTAGCGGATTTATTCCGCTCAATATAAATTTTGTTGTCCTCGGCTAACTTGGAAGGAGGAAGGGGGGGGGGGGGGGGGTACCCAGAGAGAGAAAGAGCTTACAACTGGTCGTAAGTATTTATGCGATAGAAAAATGAATGCAACTGCCTGTAGGAAAGGCAAAAAAAAAAAAACTATTTAAATAATAAAAGTTTACCCGGACAAACGAAGTGTTTGCCAAGGCGCTCTTGAGTGGCCACTCTCACAATTTAACCCTACAAATTACTACGTGAATAAAAGTTAAATTAAAAAAAAAAGGAAGATCTTTATGCGGGGGTTTTTTCCAGTAGGGACTTGTTGCCTCCAAATGGTGTACTCCGGGAGGCTCGGAGATGTAAGTTTCCCGGCGACAACGAAGCACCTGCCAAAAGTTCAGGATGTCTTATTAGGGGGACCTTGCAACACGACCCCAGGACGATCCTCCGGCGGCCGAATGTTCCGTCGGGAGTACAAATTGTACAAAAAAACGCTGCAAATTTTACACAAGGGTTTATTATTCTTTGATATAGGATAGTTGCGCAAAATTATTTCGGTGTCAAAAGAAAAAATGTTGGAAAAAAAAATTTTTGGATTTTTTTTTTTAAATTTTTTTTGGATTTTTTTTTTTTCAAAAAAAATTGTTTTTTCAAAATTTCTTTATTCTTTACTCGAAAAATATGTAACCTCCTGGGATCCTTCAAAAATCCCATTTTTAGCCCCATGAAAGCCCTATAGATCGCAACAGTGAAATCGGATCGCTGCGGGACCCCAAAAAATGGATTCTACGTCGAAAAATACTTCGAAAACGACACCTGACTCGATCCCATAGCCAAAAACCTTCAAAAACCACCTTCTGTAGCCCCATTTTAGCCCCATAGCGCCCCACGGGTTTGGGCGATCGGGCTGAAAACCTTGCGGGCGCAACTAGATGGTAAACCGAGTATTTTGTCAAAATTTCAGATTTTTTAAAAAATTCCTACTGCCCAAAACGGCCTGGACGGCGTACGGCGTACGGCGGACGGACATTTCGGTTTTGGAATCTAGACCACTTGAAACGGATAATGTCAAATTTTGGGGCCGATCGGAGTCGTCGACCCCCGTCGCGAAAACATAGGTGTATTATTCCAAGAATAATAAACCAAAAGAAGAGGGAGCTGGCTTCCAATCCTCGAGGAAACTGTCGAAGGTCCGTAGCACAACCCCAGAACAATACTTGAATTTCAAATTGTCGTAGTCCCATGTGTCGAAGGGTTTGCACGTGGTGGTCCAAATGTGTTCCCCAAGTTTGACAACTTCGATCCGCCTTGAGCGTACGGACACTTTCGACTGACGTGGACATCGGCAGAAGGGAGTAGGGAATGCGAAGTGGGGTGGATGCAGGACAATTCGTATGATAAGACTCAAGATTGAGTGATCTGTCCACTGGCCCATGGCCAGAAAAGCAATGGTGTTACAACGGGCCCTGAACGCACCAGCTGGAGCATCCCGGATATCTGCTGGGAGAGCGTTAAAAAATATGAGCCCCCACCAAGTGTTGCTATTCCGGGAAATAGTTAGGCGATGAAAGGGGAGTATGAGTTGGCTTTTGCCGCGTGTGGAGTATTTATGGTCGGGCCTGAGGAATTTATCAATTTTCTTCCTTACATAAATTAAGCTTTCGAGGATATAAATAGCAGGGAAAGCAGAGAATAGCAGAGAATTCCGAGGCTCCATGATAACTGAGGACAACGACATCCCTGCAGAAATAAAGGCCCGGATGGAAGCAGGAAACCGGTGCTTTTGGTCGCTTAGCAGGGTGCTCAGGTTCAATGCCCTCCCAAGAAATGCAAAGGTGAGGTTGTATAAGAGCACGATTCGGCCTGTGGTAACATATGGCTCAGAGTCGTGGGTCCTCACGCAAGAATGGGAACAAAAGCTCCGGGTTTGGGAACGGAAAGTCCTACGGCGCGTGTTCGGGCCAGTCTTCGACCCTGATGGGATGAGCTGGAGGATCCGGACGAACGAGGAGCTTCGGGAGCTTTACAATGAGCCTGACATTGTGACGTTCATTAAAAAGGGCCGGCTGCGCTGGATCGGGCACGTGGAACGGATGGATCCGACCCGCGTGCCTCGGAGGCTGCTCTATGGAAGGCCGGGTGGCAGAAGAAGAAGAGGCAGACCGCGCACAAGATGGGTCAATGATGTTGAGGGCGATATTAGATCGCTCGGCATTCGGCGGTGGCGGACTGCAGCCCTGGACAGAGATGCATGGCGAAGGACTGTTGAGGAGGCCCAGGTTCTCTAGAGGACTGTAGCGCCGAGGAAAGAAGAAGAAGAGAGAATTCCGAGCTCGACAAATGCTAGTCTACAGTCCTCTCGATAGCGAATACCAGCCACGACCCGTACAGCCTTTTTCTTTGATGCAAAAACAATGGAAGCTGCAGGGGAGTGTCCCCAACAGAGAATTGCATAGACGGCTCTGCTATGAAAACAAGCGTGATAAGCTGCGAGGACAGCAGGCTTTGTCAGTCTTTCAGAGACTGACGCCTCAATAAAAAGGTGTAGCTATTGAGACTTGAAACGAGGCGAGTACAATGGGACTTCCAGTCAAGCCTTGGGTCACGGGAGACGCCAAGGAATCTTACGTCAGCCAGATTATTGTCGAGAGTCGAAAAACCTCTCAACCCAAACCTCATAATGCTGGTCTTATCACAATTTACTGAGAGTCGGTTTACTGTGAACATATTGGTGACAGCTTCAAGAGAAGCAACTTTGATTTCGCAGAGAGTAGAACATGATTTGCTTCTCATGACCAAAGATTTATCGTCAGCAAAAAGGACAGGAATTGCTGAAGAATTCAGAAGGCATGTAGTGAGATCATTGATAGAAATTAGAAATAAAATTGGGCCGAGGACTGAGCCTTGTGGGACTCCATAGTTAATTGGCAAGAACTGGGATAAATCTCCGCCATGGCGAACAGCCTGTAGTCTGCCGGATAGATAGCTTTCTACCAAAGACAGGGCGCCACGGGAGAAGTTATACTTGTGGAGCTTTTCGACCAGTATTTTATGGCAAATGCAATCGAAACATTTTGCGACATCCACCAAAATCGCGGAAGCGAATTCTCCGTCCTCGAAAGCAGCTGCCACAAAATCAGCGAGGTTTTGTGAATCGACCCTCACCGAAACCAAATTGCGAATCATTAAACAAATTGTGCTTTTCAAAATAATCGTAAAAGTCGGATTTAAGGTTATTTTTCAAAATCCTTGGACAAAGCAGGAAGTTTTGAGATGGGTCGATGATTTGACAGTGAATTTGGTTCGCCTTTTTTAAATAATGGGACCACCTCGGCGACTTTGAGACTTGACTTTAGAAAGGACATGCGTGGCGTCACCTGCGGGCCTTCCGGTTTGAAAGCCAGGGTTGCCAATTCAGATTACCACTTTTTCCCTAGATTGTAGTCCTACCCATAAACAATCTCTTTACATTTTTAGAACTAATTTAAATAAAAATGAACATAGTTTTTCTGCTCCTTAACTCACGAACGAATTATAACAACGGCCGTGGTGTTACATTAAATTTTAACCTTCGCTGTGGTTTGACCGATCCTTTTTTTTAATGGTGGGCAGCATGGCGAAATCGTCGATCAATCGGGAGCTGATCGCTGGTTTCTGCCGAAAATTCAAATGGTTATTTTTCTATAAATTCGTATGAACTTGCTAATTAGTGTTTTACTCCCATTTTCGGTGTTATTTGGATGCCTTCTACCGTGAAAAAAAAAAAAAAAAGTCCAGCCAGAAACACGTCCATACCTTATTCCATTTGTAAGTCGGAGCTTAAGACGGCGATTTGAGTCACTTGAGACAAGATTTGAGCAACGTCTATGAATTCCTTCGTGGTATGAGGGAATCAGAGGAATATTGTTAGAGACTTACCTGCTTGCCCATAGGCTCAGGGTTGGTAACTGTTGTACTGAAGAACTCATCCCACTGCAACCTCCCGTACAACCCGGCCCAGTGGTTATGACGGTTGCCGGTGTGTGGGAGGCACCACGGAATGAGGGTGTTGAATTGACGGTCGGCTGGATCGCAATTGGCTCCTGATGCACAGGAGCATACGCCACGGAGGGCCCCTTTTGAAGAATTCCCATTCTTTTTGTCGACGTGAGTGTACCTTCTGGAAAAAATAATACATTGTACCAAAACCAACAGGAAAACATTCCCCACTTGACAATAAATTCCTTTTCAGTGTCCTTACAATTTTCTGCACACTGTTCCATCGGGTAGAGTACCAACTTCAATGTTTGGCAGATCCCTCCAATCACCGTTCTTCGTAGTGGGAACATGCTTGATGCGTTCAACAACCAAGTCGCTGAAGTCCTTGCACACGTGGTCACGAAGCATCGCTCCAGCCGTTTTGTCTCTCACCTGAATCAATCAGAGGTTGCATTACCACTAACCCGAATATTACAATAGTTACGCAAAAACGAACTCGAAGAACTAACTAATTTTTGAAAATGTGTCAACGACTCTCGTTCCCCGTATGGCCGTTCCACCTTACTGTCGCCATTCTTAATTTCAGGCAAATCGGACATGGCGTCAAACACCGTGATAGTCCTCAACGGAGCCGAGGAGGTGAAGCGACAACCGGTCCCAATCTGAAAATGATGGAAATAGGGAAACATCACTCATTTTCTTCTGGATTAAAAAACATTTAGTTCGCTTGCCCTAAGAAAACGCATTTAGGAGGGTGTTGACAGGGAGCGCGCTTGCAGAATAAGATAAGCTCCGCCCACTTCGTCCCCCTCACTCGTCGAACCACCCCTGATGACCTCCTGTCGCCAGGTGAAGCCATTCAAGAGGGGGTCTTCAGCGGGCGCAGTGAGGGGGGGTGGGGGGCAAAGTGGGCGGAGTAGGGATGCAAAATCAGGAGCCAAAATTCAATTTTCGTAATCGATTTCACCAATTAATTGAACTAAAAAAAATCAATTTTCTACTAAAAAATGTTTTAACCAAATCATCAAAAAATGATCTTTTATATAAAAACAGCATAATAATACAATACATTGTATTAAGTAAATTTATGGGTAATTAAGTTTTTTATCTACAAAAATCGTTATTATTTAAGGTGACCATCCAACTCCGAGAGAAGTTCATTCAACTCCGGCAGTGAAAGGCTTTGCACACGTTTGTGCCGTGGGATCCCTGGATTTCTGGATCACTATTTTTCTCTATTTCGGAATTTCTGGAGCTCTTTTTCTGAATTTCTTAGATCTCTGGATTCCAGGATTTTTTAGATCTCTGCATTCCTAGATTTCTGTATTTTTGGACCTCTAGAATTTGTGGATCTATGGGTTCCTGCAATTCTGGATTTGAGGATTTCTGGGCCAAAAGGTCCAACGATGCTCGTCACCTATTTCTGAAAGTTGGGAACTGAGCTGGAGGAGATGGTAGTCCCCCACATTGACCTGAGAACGCATCGCTGGCGGAGTTGGGAGGTTTTCACTTGCAATTAGGTGAACTTTGGCGGAGTTGGATCCCCCCCCGTTTTTATTTGATGCTTATCATTTTCGAAAATAATGAAACTGTTACTGTGATAATAATTAAATACGTAGAATTTTTCTACACCACATTTTGAATAATAAAAATAAAACGAAATTGGGGTTAATTCCGTCAGCTCAGAAAGAGGAGACTCGAGATAAACAACTGAACCAGTATCGGTAGTGGTGGTGGTAATATCTGTCTGCAGAGAAAATTCTTCGATGATATCGTTGTTTTCTATTTTCTCCTTCTCATGGGTCTGATGTAAACTTACTGTACTGAAATTGTACAGTCTAAGAAGTAGGTAATACACAAGACAGAAAACAAACACCCCAATCTAAAGCGATTTCACAATGAATAAAGTGCACAAATGAAATCGATTTTTAGATAAAAATCTGTACAATCGATTGCAAAAAAAAATCGAATTGCATCCTTAGGGCGGAGCTTATCTCACTCTGCAAGCGAGCTCCATCTCGTCAACAACCTCCCAAATGCGTTTTCTTAGGGCAATCGATCTCTACCTTTTTGTCGTCAACTGCAATAGTCAATCCGCCTGTTTTTGGGTTGAACACATGAAGAGGCTCGGGGTACCTCGGAAGTTTTTCTCCAGGAGCAGCCGCAAGGATGATGGCTCTGTGTACATAAAGATTTCAATAAGTCGGGTGAAGATTCAGTGATGAGTAAAGCATTTTCATGGAAATTTACTACAGTAGTGTAAGGACCTCCCTCGATAAAGACCACCCCACTCTAAGGACCAATTCTTTCCACCCCATACACAACATGGAAGAAGAGTTTGAAGATCCTCCCATCATTGACAAAGCTCTTCGACCTCTTTGTTTCAAAAATGTAAAGCTTGAGCAACTAAAAATGTCATGGACGGCTAACAAACATGCATGGATGAGAGAAATCACGTCAGAATGGTTGAAGAAATGAAGCGGCAGAAGAGGAGAGTACTGTTGTGTACGTAGGAAACTGCATTGAGACCAGAAAGCCTATCAGCAGGCACCCCCAAAGGGAGCTCCACCAGGAGGAGAATTAACCCACATCCTGGCCCACCTCCCAGCAGGCTCCACGACCCCCTCGAGGCCGACACCAGTCCGAGGGGGGCGGTCAAGGACCGACGGGAGGACCCCCCCCCCCCCCCCCCCCCCCGTTCAACGGCCGCGGGCTCCCCCTCGCCCGAGGTACCGGAGAAGAGTAGATGCTCCAAGCGGCTTGTTAGTGCGTTAATGGGAGCAACTCCTCCCCATTAAGGCCCCTCCAGTCAGAGGCCCGAAGGGACTAGCCAGTGCTGCCAAATCGGGGGTTTTCCCCCCAGATTTAGGGGTTTTTTTTTTCTAAAGGGGGAAATTTGGGGGGAAGATATTTTTGGGTTTTTTTTAGGGGGATTTCAATTTGAGTCAGGGGGATTTGGGGGGGAAAATAATCAAGGCTCAGTAAAAACCTAAACGCCGGTGGGTTGTTAAATAGGGATCGAGGGTCGGGGCAAGCAATCTGAGATGTTTTAATTTTTTAGTCACATTCTGCACTCAGCTTAAAGAGCGGATGCCTGCCAATATACAGGTGCTACAAAATATTAACATCCTCCTGACGGAAGTGTGGACTTCACAAAAAAAAAAAAAAAACCAGAATAGCCGATATCCTCAGCCAGTTTGACAGGTTCGATGTTGCAGCATGCGAGGAAGAGTGGGTAACCCTCTCGACCAAGAAATGGGATGATATTGGGAATACGGAAGAGTTTTGGGCCAAAGTCCAAAGAGATGTGGACAGTGCCGGAAATTTGGGGTTCTGGAACGTGGCCACTTTTGCTCTCTTTCTCCTCTCACTACCTATATCTAATGCCGTTGTGGAGAGGGCGTTCTCAATTTATAATACCTATCGTCAAGGACAAATTGAGGAACTCTCTCTCCATAGAGGTTTTACAAAGTATTTTAATGGTGAGATACCACTTGAAAAACGAGGGGCTCTCTTGCGTAGACTTCGTTCCGTCTCAAAAAATGGTCCAAATGTTCAATTCAAACATGTATGACCATGTGAACAAGCGCGAGGAAGGTGAAATAAATGAGGTGTTGGGGGCATGTAAAGCGGTAGAGGGGCTAGTCCGACTAGCCCCTCTACCGCTTTACATGCCCCCAACACCTCAGTGTTACCCGAAGTATCAGCCTGAACATTACAGAGGTGGACAAGCGGGACAAGAGCCGAGTCCGCCTGTGAGCCGTAAGCACACTGGCATCAACCTACGGCTCCCGGGAACGGTACCCAGTAGGAGAGTACTGTTGTTCATCGACAATGCCACCTGTCACCCAAACATCCAACTGAGTAACGTCAAAATGGTTTTTTCACACTCTCAAGACCACCCCACTATAAGAACCATTTTTCCTTGGCACCATAGTGGTTCTGATAGCGGGGTTCTACTAATATATTTAATACATATGTATAAATCCACAACACGGGGACGAGGAAAGTGACCCAACTAGAACATCTTTATTCCAGAGTAGGTACAAAAGTTTGGAAAAATTTAGCTCAGCGAGCATAGAACGAGGGCGGCTGAGCGCAATTAATGAACGACGGGTGGGAAATCTTAAAATTCAATAAAACCCAGATGTAAAACGAGAGCAGGAATGTTGCGTTAAGGGGACATAGGTCTTGTAAATCGAGCGGAAGAAACCCGACCAAAATCGTGGAGGAACAATACAGGGGAAGCCTCCTTGTGTGCACAACTAGATGGTAAACCGAGTATTTTGTCAAAATTTCAGAATTTAAAAAAAAATCCTACTGCCCAAAACGGCCCGGACGGCGGACGGACATTTCGGTTTTGGAATCTAGACATCTTGAAGCGTATAATGTCAAATTTTGAGGCCGATCAGAATTTTCGATCTCCGTCGCAATTACAAAGGTGTATTATTCCAAGAATAATAAACCAAAACGAATTGTAGATAAGTATGCTGCACTCCACATAATGAACACCCTGGAAGAGCGGGGTTGGTTTAGCGTAGTTAACAGAGGGGGGGGGGGGGGGGGGGGCTCTAGTCACTTCAATAACAAACCTCGTTCTTACCTCCTTCGAGTTTGAGGAACGCCGTAATGGCCAGCCTGAAGTATGCCGACGGCGACTTGATACCCCATTTGGATTAGGCACCGCAGCGTTAATTTCAGAACCATACTCTTCTTGAAGCTGGCAAAGTTACGGACGTTCTCCAGTATGAAGTATTTCGGACGGTAATAGTCGCAAAACGAGAGGTACGACACGACAAGCGAATTCTGTCAAACAAAGACGCTCACTAAGTCATTTCGAAGAAAACTAGAATCATCGAGTGAAGAAATTTAACTCACCCTGAACATGGCCGTTTCCCGGCTGTTAAAGCGGTTCATGCCGCTGAACCCCTGGCAAGGGGGCCCGCCGACCAGTATTTCCACTTCTCCTTTTTGGGGGTACGTCTGCCCTTTTTCGTTCCTCTTTTCGCCCTTTAACCACGTCACAAATACATTTATTATTTGCACTAAATCTCAACTGGCCTTCACCAATCACTTGGACCAACAATTAACACTGAGCTACTTACGTTTATAACGGCTTTCAAAAAGTGATTGCAGTCGTCTGTGAACACAGTGGCTCCAGGGTTGTTAATACGGAAGGCCGAAGCTGCCTCTTCGAACTTTTCAATGGCCCATTTGGATTCGGCGATCCCCGCTTGGTGCAATCCGTCGGACAACCCTTTAAAAATATGGCAACGCAAGATAAAATTACGTCCCGATTAGTGAAATGAAAAATACTAATATCTGAACTTACCACCACAACCGGCAAAAACGTCCAGGCATTTGAGAGGTCTGTCGATGGTCGGGAAAGAAGGGATGGTGACAGTGTATTTGGACGACTTCTTTGCTCCTTTTCCTCCGCCCTGAAAATACAATCAGATCAACTATAACGAATCAATTCCACCAGCCTCACATTACACTGGACACGGGGAAGCCATCAATTCCACCGGATGAGTGGATTCCTGATAACAAATTGCTAGACGGTAACTGTTCTTTATTTTGCTGCGGATGTATCAGTCGTGCATCGCTAGCCAAATTTCTAGATGATCCGGAGCGTCATAGCGTGGGTCAAGAGGTGAATCTACAACGTGAGGCGTCTTGGCTGCTGCTGTGGTTCCAAGCGTTCAGAGCCACTTAAACCATGCGAGCTGGATTTCGCCCTGAATAAATGCACCAAATGAACCCAAAATCATCACTAGGTCCTGTCCTGTTCCAAGGGCGGATGTTTGGTTTCATCGAACAAAGCTATGCCAGGTTGCATCCCTTTGAGGATCCCATTGGTACGAGTATTATTATCAGAGTGGGCGTCCACATTCGCTGAGCTGATGCTCAGAAGTTGATCTTTCTGCGTGCTGACGCCCATCTGACAAGCTGAATGTTAGACCATACCTTCATCCGGTAACATTCATAAGCGCCAGAGGGGGTCGAAAACCATACGGAAGCGCCACTCTCCCAAAAATCACTAATCCGAGGACCGATCATAAGCGCCACTTCCATCTCCAGCCCCTAATCCCCACACCTTACGAAAGCGCCACGTGTTTATAAGCCGCTGTACGATTCGTAATCGCCACATGGCCAAAAAGAGGGGGGGAAAAGAGAAAAGAGATGCTTGCAGGACTCACCTGAACGTCCATGGTAGAAGAACTTTCCGGCCCGTTCGTCGTCTTGGGTTTTGAAGCATCAGGGGTGTGCCCCTTGGTGGGCAGGCAATGGGGAGTTCGCATTGATTTTAGATTTGGAAATCTTCCTTACTATTCAATAATATGGCTAAAAAGTAACGTGCACAGACTCCAATACCAACGAAGAAAAATCATTGTAGGAGATACAACGAAAAACGCTGCAAATTTTACACAAGGGTTTATTATTCTTTGATATAAATTACTTGTGCAGAAATTTATTTCTGTCAATAAAAAAATTTAAAATTTTTTTTTTTTTTTTCAAAAATGTTTATTTTCAAAAATTATTTTTTACTCGAAAAATATTTTTAACATCCTAGGATCCTTCAAAAACCCCATTTTTAGCCCCATGAAAGTCCTAAAGATCGCCCCAGTGAAATCGGATCGTTCCGGGACCCCCAAAAATGGATTCTACGTCCAAAAATACTTCGAAAACGACACCTAATTCGATCCCATAGCTAAAAGCCTTTTAAAAAAACCCTCCCGTAGCTCCATTATAGCCCCAGAGCGCCCCACGGGTTTGGGCGATCGGACTGAAAACCTTGCGGGCACAACTAGATGGTAAACCAAGTATTTTGTCAAAATTTCAGATTTAAAAAAAATTCCTACTGCCCAAAACGGCCCGGACGGCGGACGGACATTTCGGATTTAGAATGAAGACCTCTTGAAACGGATAATGTCAAATTTTGAGCCCGATCGGAGTCGTCGACCTCCGTCGCGAAAACATACGTTTATTATTCCAAGAATAATAAACCAAAATTAATGCGAACCCCCCATTCAAAATCAAGTAACCAAGTAGGAGAAGAAAGTCGGTGCACATAACGCTGGTTGGCAAAGGCCTAAAAGCAAAGGCTAAAAACCTATTCTCGGACCAAACACCGAACGCCTTTGTTAGTATGGGCGATATGGAACATTATTATTAATTGTGCTTCCCGTGCGGATCCTACTGAATAAAGGTCGATCCACACGTATCAGTGAGTCCATTAGTGCCAACAGTACCATCAGGGGCCCTCAGTGCTCCGTGCGGCATGTAACTCTGGTGTGTGGACAATTGATGCCATTGAAGGGCACGGAGCACTGATGGCCGAGGATTCAATGATAACACTAAAATGTGTGGATCGACCTTCACTGGCCTTGACAAGCTTCGCTTCAATGACTTATGTTTGGTCATCTTTGCCCTCTCGTTCACTGTTTTCCTTTTCTCCATGCTTTTTTTCCTCCACCCGGCGCTTATGTGCCTCGGACCAGGACATGGCGCTTATGAACGTAGCTATTAAAGGGGATTAAACCAACAACCTTCATCTGGGGCTTTCGCCGGTGAATCCGTACCATTTCCAGCGGCGCTTTCGTGCCTTAAGGGGGCGCGGGAGTACCCTGAAATCGTTTTCCTGGAATGATTTCCGTAAAACTGAACCGATTTTGATGATTCAAGGCTCATTCCATTCAGATCGAGGTCCTTGAGAAGCTATACCACCAAAATTGGACAATATCGCACATTTTCCACTGGTTTTCCCGGAAAAACCCGTTTTTTGCCCGTTTTCCTGGATTTACTGGCGCTATAGTGCTCCGATTTTTTTTAAATAAAATTTTTTGGGTCTGTATTTTCATGCTCAAGAAGCTATACCTCAAAAATTTTGGAAATTTTGACTTTCAAAAATCCACCCGTCAATGAGCAAACCTGGTGGTAGAACTCGGCAACGTGACTTTTGTGAGGAGGCTGAAATTCTTCCCGTAAGCGTGACTTGCGACCCCCTCCTACCCACCCGTGGGGGGGGGAGCTACCGGCCAACCCCCCTCACCCCCTCCCTTCCCGGGGTTGCTAGGCTCTTTGCTCTCTGTTACTCTGTGCTCTTTGCCCTCTAATGTTTACATCTCTACATACATACTTTTTTCACCCGTTTGTGGGATTGAAAAGTTCTCCTCTTTCCTCCTTGTGTGGCCGGAGTCGGGCCGCCCGATCCACCAATCACTTTTCGACCCGCTGACCAGTCTCTACTTTTGTTCTAGCTCAGTAATTGAGTGTAATAATTATTATTACGTTCATGTTATACATTTTATACGCTCTATGGGACATTTACCTATGCGAAAATAGCCTTTACGGCCCATGAACGGCGTACCTATCTACTTCAAAACGTAGGTAGGTATTAGTGGATGGTGTCCTGGGTTTCATTTTTCACGTAACCGTTGTAGGTAGACTGGTAATAAGTTATATAGATATAACTTATTTTTGTAGTGATTTCATTTGACCAATAATTGATCAATGAATTATTCATGCTGATGGCTGCCGTTTACGCCCATTCACCAGTTAGGTACCTACTCCACTAGGGGCAGGCAACGACTTCCATTTTTCGCCATTCAGGAAAGCAGATTTTTCTACGTTATTTTTATTTTTTTAAACTATGATTAGAAATTGATTAGAGATTGATCTCTCCGGATTTGGAAAAAGTCGCTCGAAATTAATACAGGAGAATCTGAGTATCTGAGGCTGAAAAGGTTGACCTCTCTTCTTAAAATCGAACCACGTCTCAATGAAATATTCCCGATAAAATAATGAGAGCAAATTTTGAGGTAGGTACCTAAGATAAAAAATTCAGACTCAAGGGATCGGTAGAAAGAGAGTAGGTAGTAGGTACCTAGCAATTTCTGCGGGAAGAAGGCATTTCTATTTTTCCTATTCGTACCTACTGGGTAACGCTTTGAAAATGATCCGAAAACTTTGGTTTTTAAAAAGGAGGCACATGGTCAAGGGACTCGCACTATCTGAAATTTTGACAAAATAGGTAGGTACTTGGTTTACCATCTAGTTGTGCCCGCACGGTTTCAGCCCGATCGCCCAAACCCATGGGGCTCTATGGGGCTAAAATGGGGTTACGGGAGGGGTTTTTTAAAGGCTTTTGGCTATGGGATCGAGTCAGGTGTCGTTTTCGAAGTATTTTTGGGCGTAGACTCCATTTTTTGGGGTACCATAACAATCCGATTTCACTGTTGCGATATGTAGGGCTTTCATGGGGCTACAAATTAGATTTTTGATGGATCCCAAGAGGTCAAACATTTTTCAAGTAAAAACACAAAAAAAGTTCGAAAAAAATCCCAATTTTTTTTAATATAAAAATAAAAATTTTAAACAATTTTAAATTCTCTTCATTGACAGAATTACATTTCTGCACAAGTATCCTATATCAAAGAATAATAAACCCTTGTGTAAAATTTCCAGCGTTTTTAAATGGTAAAATTTTGTCGTCGGTACATAGGTAGCTCAAATATTGACCTTTCTTCTTAAAATCGAACCACGTCTCTTTGAAATATTCCAGATAAAATAATGAGAGCAAAATTTGAGGTAGGTACCTAAGATAAAATTTTCAGACTAATGGGATCGGTAGGAAGACAGTACCTTGTAGCGATTTCAGCGGGAAAAAGCCATTTCTATTTTTGGTTCATTAATCTTGGAATAATACACTTATGCTTTCGCGACGGAGGTCGACGACTCCGATCGGCCTCAAAATTTGACATTATCCGTTTCAAGAGTCATTATCCGTTACATTCTAAATCCGAGATGTCCGTCTGTCGTCCGGACCGTTTTGGGTGGTAGGAATTTTTTTTAAATTTGAAATTTTGACAAAATACTTGGTTTACCATCTAGTTGTGCCCACAAGGTTTTCAGCTTGATCGCCCAAACCTGTGGGGCGCTATGGGGCTAAAACGGGGCTATGGGAAGGGTTTTTTGAAGGCTTTTAGCTATGGGATCGAGTTAGGTGTCGTTTTCGAAGTATTTGTGGACGTAGAATCCATTTTCGGGGGCCCCGGATTGGTCCAATTTCACTGTGGCGATCTATCGGGCTTTCATGGGGCTAAAAATGGGATTTTTGAAGGATCCCTGGAGCTTAAATATTTTTCTAGCGAAAAATAGAAAATTTTTGAAAAAATTTGTTGAAAAAAATAAAAAATAAAAAAATAAAAAAATAATAGGTAGGTAATAATAAAAAAGCTGGTTGTGTGTTTTTATGAAACCTCGGTAAAAGTGAAACTTTTCTTCACATTATGGACATTTTACTAAAAATTGTCGGATTATTATTCCATTAAGGGTAGGTATAAAAATCGCTTCATCAATCTTAATGTTATATAATAATATTATATTATATTATATTATATTATATTTTGATATATTATATTATATACCTATTATATAACATTAAGAATTTTAATATTAACATAATATTATTATGTTTGAGTCCCAATAAATAGCTCACTGACGTTCGGCAGCCACGCCCGAAGTTGGTACGGTAGTAGGTACCAACCGCCTCAGTGGTAGTAGACTGAGGCGAGCCTAGCGAGAGTAGTATCAGAAAATGACGCCTACATTTTTCAATCTGTTAGAGTCTCAATAAATAGCTCACTGACGTTCGGCAGCCATGCCCGAAGTTGGTACCTACTACCACTGAGGCGAGCCTAGCGCGAAAGTTTCAGGAAATGATGCCGACATTTTTCAATCTGTTAGAGTCTCAATAAATAGCTCACTGACGTTCGGCAGCCACGCCCGAAGTTAATACCTACTACCACTGAGGCGAGCCTAGCGCGAAAGTTTCAGGAAATGATGCCGACATTTTTCAATCTGTTAGAGTCTCAATAAATAGCTCACTGACGTTCGGCGTCACGCGTCATGCAACAGACAGACGAAAAAGTTCGAGACGTTGTAATAAAAGTTTCATTTTAAAAAAATTTTCTCCAACATACTGCCTACCCCTCCTAAATAATTTAATAATAATTATTTGATTAATTCAACAATTCAACTACTGAACAATTGAATTATTTAGTAGGGTTGTCAGAAAGTGTGAGGTAGGTATCTCCCGTTCTAGCTGTGAGCCTATTTGCGGCGAAATGTAAACAGTAAAGTCCACTTTGGCTTAACACATAGACTTTATGTAGGTACATAGTACACCCGATATGTTTATTACGCGGTGGGGAATGTACCACAGAGCTGATCATTTCGGGGAAATAACACGACACTCCGCCGAGGAAACCATCTGGTGGTTCATTTAGTTATTATTTCCGCCACCAGTCGGTCGACTTGTAAATCCCCGCAACCGTCAGCGCCATCTCTTGGCTCAGGTTTTGTTACAGCTTTGCTCCCGCGCCCCCTTAAAAACTGAAATTGGAGGGTCTGCCGCATTCGTAATTCACCAATTCAACGCGATTTCACAAAAGCTGGATTTTTTCTTGCCCCGGATGTTCTATTTGTATTGGTAATTGATATTCAACCTACCTTTCCTATATACCCGAGGGAAGTGAACACGCGAGGCGGGTCTACGGTTTTTTGTTCACTCGGGGCGTAAGCTTCGGAAAAGTAGAACCTGTCCGGCCCATCAGTCGACCACGAAGTAGCTTCGGCGGTGTCGGGCAAATGCTGGTCGTACACCACATAACATTTTCCAACCACCCGAGAGAAATCGACCGTCACGTAATCTGGGGAGAAATTGATTGTAACTTGTCACGGTATCATCTTTAATGGAAGATTTCCCATCTAAAAGGACTTACCTTCAACTGACGCGTACACTTTGGTCAGATCCAGATAGCGGAGGTCGGACAGGATTCCACGAGTGTTTTCCGGCCGGTAGAATTTGAAGACTCGGACTCTCACGTTTTTGGAGTCGACGTGCCCGCTGGAATTGGCGAAGATCCCGTGAATGAGGCCGATGCAAAATGGGTCGGGACAGTCCTTATTAGAAGGTCTCCTGTTTTCGACGCTTTTCCGGTATTTTTCAGGGTATTTGATTTCGTCGAACTGCAAGTTATCAAGGTTTCGTCATTGTAACAAAATTTTACCCAACAAGAAGTGCAGAAAGTGGTGAGCGAGAACATTTGAAATATTACATCAAAAGAAGTATAGTTTCTTTTGAGCATCGAGCTACATGAAGGACAAACCAATGAGACGCCCACCTTAATTGAAGGTTTTTCATCTTCGTCATCTTCATCCTTCCGGGAATTTTTGGGGGCTCTGTAGCTTTTCTTGAATTTGAAAGTGTCCGGATCCAAATAGACGCACTGGCCTTTGAAGTATGACTCCCCGCGCCATTTGAGGACCGCAAATTCCGTCTGAAATACAAGAAAAGGACTTACCACGGAATATGTTCTTCCTTCATAGGAATACATACAACAACGATAATCTCTACTAGCTGCAGCCCGAGGAGGAGAGAATCTTTATTCAAGGGAACTTCTAGAAATCGGAAAAATTTGAAATTTGACTGGAAAAATTCAGCTCGGCAAGCGGATAACGAGAGGGTCTGAAAACCCCAAAAAGTTGGCTCGATGTGGTTCATTCGAATCAAAACGTGTTCAGAAAAAGGATCAAGAAGGTTCGAAAGGCGGGAGGAGGTGGGTAAGGATTCTGAATGGAGGCTCGTCTGCCTCCCTCGAGATAGAGGTGGCTGGGGGAGACGGTTGCAGAATAGTTCATGAAGGGGGGGGGGGGGGTCCAGATCCGTTAAAAGGAGTGCCCATCCACCACCACCCTCACGAGGACTGGTCGATCCATTACCTTCGTGAAGATCTTCGTGAAGGAGGGGGGGGGGGGGGATGATAAAAGGGAGTAGCGAGAGGAAAACATGGAATCGGGCCCATTCCGTTCCTTATTCAGGTCATCTTCATTCTGAGGTACTTCCAGTAATCAGCAGAAATTTAAAAAAACTGTTGTTTATTTTTCAAGTCTGAAACCACCAAAACGTTGCTCCAAATGGCGTATCTGAGGTCTGCTAGCTCTGATTTGTTTTATGGAAGAAAAAAACTGTTCATTATCGAAAGGTCTAACTATTCAATAGAAGGGGTCTAAGGCCAGGTGGGTGAGGTCGGGCGTTGGCTGGCGTCAGACATGAAGAGGTGGCCCCTTTAAAGTCACAACATGAGGAGAGTGACTGAACTTGGGGAAGCTGGGTCAATAAGAGACATGCGCATTTTAAAATATCCCGCGTGGTCTAAATGTTCAAAAAAGTAGCCAGGAAGGTAGCTGGAGATATGAACAAAAAGTTGAGGGGGTCATTCGCTCCAACAGACTCTTTCCCTGGCAACACTGGTCAACCTACGAAAAACGTTCCCATCAACTTCAGATTCCCAGTGTCTCTTCCGGTGCATCATTTTCCCGTCCATGAAGACGTTCGTCGATGCTGGTAAGTTTTTCAAAACGTTTATTCTATGAATACGTTGAATCTCCTTGAGCTCTATTTCCGTCGGATTACTTCTTCATTTTTTATGACGATGTCTCTTATTAACCCCAGCTGTTGTGAAGTTGGGTCAATAGGAGACGGTCTGTCTCTTATTATAACAAATCTCATTCGATCGTTTCCTGTTGGTTTCCGTTCCATCATGGGTCCAAAACAAGCTGGCAAGGGCAAGTGAAAAGCTCAACAAGGGCTTTCATGAAGGGAATTCGGTGCAACTATAATCATGACGATTTTGTGAGAGCAGTGAAGGCTACAGCAGAAAAGACTGCCTTAAGCGAGTGCCTTAAGTCAAACAGTGATAATAAATATTATTCAAACAATTTTGTAAGTTTATTTATTCTTCAAACATTGTGATTGTGATTCAATCTGTTCTTTCTACTTAATTTATTTTAATAAAACATTTATAATAAACGTTCATACATTCACAGGACTTGAGAGCCGAAAGGTTTGGCTGACCTTTTATTCGCCTAACTTTGAAAATTCATAACTTTTTTTGGTTTGAGCCAAAGACAATGAAATGTTTAGGGGAACAAGAGACACGTCGCTAATTGTCTCCTGATACCCCAGAGGTTTCCTAAGACTTTTTCTGACTTCTCTAACAGTGATTTCGTGATGTGTCTCTAATTTACCAATTTCGGGAATAAGAGACATTGAATGCTCGCAAAAATTTCACGATTTTTCTCTCTTACCTGGGTTTTTCTATGGATCTCAAAAAAAAAAAAAAAAAAATTGGGTTTTCAATTTGTCACAAATTACTTACACAAACATTTAAAACGGGAAAAAGTCAATGGTTCGGCTGGAAAAAAATTTTTTTTGTCTCTTAATGCCCCACCTTCCTTTATTTTGAATGGAGGAAAATATTTGTGGAGGTCCTCATAGAAAATATTTCCCCGGCCAGGACCTCGTGTGTTGAGACTGTGTTGCGAACGCTGTAGGTGGAGGCGGTCGTTATTGCTATTTTTTCACTTGGTTGGTTCAGTTCGTTTCTACGGAATTTTTCAAAATTTTTTCAAAATTTTTTTGTCTAACAGCTCTAACTTGGCATGAAATCCGATTTTTTTTTTTTTTTTTTTTTTAAATATGATATTAGGACGTAAACCAGTAGTGAGAAAAAAGATTTTCTAGTTGCCTAAGACCTGTTCGTTACGGCCAAAAAACCATGAAATTGTCGTACTTTTTTCGGTTTTCGCTTCATATCTCCATGAGGAAATGGACTACGGGCCTCAAATTGGTCTCAAATAAAAGTTAATTAAATTTACTTCAACTTCATTTCTCATAATATTTGACGAGGGAAGAATATTTTTGAAGATGTTCCACAAAATGAGAGACCATTTTGACAATTTTTCACTTTTTGGACAAAACGGCCATTTTTTTTAAAGAACCAAAGATCGTATATAGCGTTGGTGCCAAATTGTAGCAAATTTAGTCTACTTTCAAAGTTAATAAAGTAGGATCAAGGTTAATAAAGTCAGTTATGGTCATCAAGACCAGTTGAAAGGATGTTGGAAAGGTCTGAGGACAAAAAGGTGACAAGCCGGGTAACGAGCGGGGGTTGGCTGGCTTTAGCCCCCTAGTATCATTAAAAATTTAGTAATAACCTTGAAGGTGTTTACAGCTAAACCTACCAGATCATCATTTTCATCAATAGGCTCAGCGAGAAAAGGAGTCTTGAATGCCTCTTTTTTCTTCCGTGCTATGCAAGAAGGGCAATGCCTAAAAGAAAAATTCTTCAAGTCAAACCCATCACAAATTGACGAAGCAGAATTAACTACCCTGAATGGTACGTACTTGTGCTCCAGGTCAGGAATGGGGGCATCTTCAGGAGGAATGGTCTCGAAACGACCACAAACTGTATCGTACCTGTCAAAAATGAACCAAAAAATAAAAGAGGTTGCGCAATAATACTCAAATTTTGAACTTAATAATTACAATAAAAAATGCCGCAAATTGTACGCATATGTTTATCATTATTTGATATCGATTGTGCAAATATTAATTCTACATCAATAAACAAAATTTTTAATCAATTACTTAATAAAATATTTAATTCTCTTGAAACGTTTGTGTACGAAGTTATCATATTGGCGGGGAGAATGTCCACCGGGAGTGCAGTCTGGAGACGTAGAATGGTACATAGACGGCTCCAGGATGTGCAATAGGGCCGGCTCGGCAACGTATACCCTGCAGCTCAAATGGGAGAGCGCCATCCCGCTGGGCAAGTGGGCTACAGTATACCAGGCTGAGCTCTATGCTATAAAAGCATGCATGGCAAAGAGTGAGAGGAGAGCCCTCGAGAGATCCACATATCCTCGGATAGCTAAGATGCTACGAAGTCACTAGCGGGAACGTCTACCAATTCAAAGCTGGGAGTACGTCAGGCGTGTAGGGGCCTCTAATGAGATTGTCAGATGGGTCCCTGGTCACGCTGGCATTCCAGGGAACGAAAAAGCAGACGCCCTGGCCAGACAGGGGTCCAGCGGGGACCTTACCGGACCTGAACCCTGTCTAGGTATCACGAGGGCACTTATCCGTGAGGTGGTTGACCAGTGGCAGAGAACACAGCACCGCCGGAGATGGGAAAGGACCCCGCATCAGCAGCACGGGCATACCATGTTGGCTGGGCTGGACCGTAAAAGATTGAATTTATGTTTCCATGTACGGCAGACAACTGAGATTCATTTGTATTTCATTTCAGTTTGTATGCATTCACTTTAGGCTCAAGTTCAACTGGGCTTTGCAGCTGAGGGAGTTGCTGGACAGGGCTTTAGGCGATCTCTGGTTGTGTAGGGACCCGCTTGCCATTAGGGAGAAGAAAGAATGTTTCTTGGAGGCGAACCAGAAGCGTTTACGAGAAGCTGACCTGAACAGGATAGCCACTTCCTCGCTGGCTTTGTGTAGAAGGAGCGCACTGTTTGGGATTGGCGAATGCGCTCCCTATTTGACTCATTCGGCTCCCCTGTACTGCAAGAAACTTTTGGCTCAAGTAAGATGTGCCAACTCCTCCTTCTGCCGTATTGTGCTCAATCGCTTTGATGCAAGTAACCCTTGTTCCATCTGCAATTCTCAATCACCTGACTCACTTCTCGTCTTGCCTCGTTTTCAACTATGAGCGCAGCAGAGTTTTTGGTGCTCCTCTGTTGGATGCCTCGGAGATCATTAAATGAAATTTTCAATAATGTGTTTGGATGATGAAGGCTGGACGAACAGAGTTGTGTGGTATACCTCAAGACGGTATTGCGGCAGAGAGCTTCTATTATAAACAAGGGGTTCCTCTCCTAAAAAGCAGTAGTGTGTATTCTTCCCCTCTTTGGGTTTGCACTCTCTTAAGTGTTCTTTCCTTTTTTTTTTCTGTAATTTTTTTGACTCACAAATGTTTTCTTTTTAATCACGGTTCTGCATTGTAATTTTAGTTTTACTTTTTCTTATCATAAATTGACGAACTCTTGTGAAAACAAACTTGTTACCACAAATAAATCTTCTTCTTCTAGTGGGTCTGTATGCAGGACACGGGAGTTCCAGGGACCATTTGAACAGGATAGGGGCCATAAACGATCAACCCACCAGTCCCAGGTTATGTAGAGATGAGGAGGAAACAGTAAATAGTAAATTTTTCGGGAGATTGCAACACTGCAGGCAACACTTTGGGGGGAGACCCTCAGTACGGAAGCCTTCCAGCTTATTGTACTCCCGAGTGTCCGTTTTTGACTCTATTTGCCTCCTGGGTGGTCGAGGTCCAATTCCTAATTAAATAATACACGTCTTATCACAGCGTCTTATTGGGGGGGGGGGGGGGGGGGGCAATCCATCCACCCCTTCAACGTTCCAGGAGGGGTTTGGGGGGAATGATACTTCCCCCCTCCCGTCCTTAGACCCCAAGGCCCACAGATTGCGTGGTTAGTTAAACGTTCTCAGCAAACGAAGAGGTTGTTTACAGTGTAAACTTTGTTCCTCAGATCTTGTGTGTTGAGGACAGATGCCTTGGCTGCCTTCGTCGCAGGAGCCTCTGCTACAATGTGCTTGAACTTTAAAAAGTTCAGAGGTGAATTACAACACATGATTGTTTTTTTGGTCAAACATTGGTGTTTGTCCCCAGATTTGAACCAGGCTGATCAACGGCCCTGACTGATTTGTAAACAGGCGTTTCATAGACACCTTAGTCTGCGGGGCCCGCCCCCTACGAGGACCCCATCTTCGAGTGTGAGGACCTGGAGCGCAAAAGTAATTTGCTCTGGGATCAGTGGACCAGGGAGAGATACTGGCGCAACAGGACCTGGTACGAGGACTATTGAACCTTTTCAAGGGCACAGACCTCCTACCGTAGTAACTCTGAGAGGTCTTAAGGCCTAAGTGCGGGAAGTGGGGTGCCCTTCAGGAACACACTTCCATACCCTCTCTGGTATAAATCTAATCCAATCTAACGTTTGTGTACAGATGTAGGATCCCAAAAAATGGATTATGCATCCAAAATTACTCGGAAAACGACATCCTCATTCAACTTCCAGGCATCCTTCAACAGCCCGATTTATAGCCCCAAGAAAGCCTCATAGACCCATACAGTGTCATCGGACAGTTCTGGGACGCAAAACAATAATTCCACATCCAAAAATACTTCGAAAATAACCCAAAAACCCCTTTCCGGCCCCACAGAGCCACACAAGTTAAGGCGATTGGGCTGAAAAACCTTACGAGCACAACTGAATCGCAAACTGAGCGATCTTGTCAAAATTAGATTTTAAAAAACGCTGCAAATTTTACACAAGGGTTTATTATTCTTTGATATAGGTTACTTGTACAGAAATTTAATTCTGTTAATGAAAAAAATTTAAAAATTTTTTTTTTTGGATTTTTATATTTCAGAAAAAAAAATTTTTTTTTGGATCTTTTTTTCAAAAATGTTTTTTCCAAAAGTTATTTATTTTTTACTCGAAAAATATTTAACATCCTGGGATCCTTCAAAAATCCCATTTTTAGCCCCATGAAAGCCCTATAGATCGCCACAGTGAAATCGGATCGTTCCGAGACCCCCAAAAATGGATTCTACGTCCAAAAATACTTCGAAAACGACGCCTAACTCGATCCCATACCCCAAAGCCTTCAAAAAGCCCCATCCACCCCACGGGTTTGGGCGATCGGACTGAAAACCTTGCGGGCACAAATAGATGGTAAACCAAGTATTTTGTCAAAATTTCATATTTTTAAAAAGATTTCTACTGCACAAAACAGCGTGGACGGCGGACGGACATTTCATTTTTGGACTCAACACATCTTGAAACGTATAATGACAAACTGTGAGGCCAATAAAAATTTGCTACCCCCGTCGCAAATACATAGTTGTCTGATTCCAAGTATAATAAACCAAAACAAACATACTTCTTTGAGTAGAAAAATTCATTTGGCTCGTACGAGTTGTGTTCGCCACTCTCTATTCCTCCGTCTTTAGCCCAAGTTGGAGAAATATCTTTCTTGTGGACGGTCACCTTGGAAACCACGCCGTTGAGGGAGGTGTTCTCGCATTCATAGACCAGAAACAGTTCTTGAGGGTCAGCCGTCTCCCCGAGGATTGTTTCACAACCCCTCCTAAGATGATAATCAATATGAGCATTTTCGTAGAAGAACTTAGTCGCAAGAGGTCATAATATTTCAAGTTACTTACGAAAACCAGGAAATGTGCATGTTCTTTTTATTCATTTGTGACCACAGGAATTGAATTCTGCCGATGATTACGGGGGCATTCTTCTCGGCGGCTTGGCAGCTGACGAAGTCACCCACGCCGACAACATCTTTCCCAACTTGAGCAGCTCTGCAAGAGACGGACGATATTAAACGTTTTACTGGAAAGGACCGAAATGGAGGTCAAAGCCGTCCAAGGAGCGAGGCTAACTTGTAGTATTTTATGCCGGTATCGTCAGTGTGTATCGGTTCTCCAAGCCATTCAACTTTCTTCTTCGTTGTCACCAACTCTCGGAGCTTGGTCTTGGTCTTCGATTCCGCAGTAACATTGTCATCTGCTTCGACATCATCATCATCATCCGACTCAATGACTGCCTCTTTCTCCATCATGTTTGGGCACCTGAAATACCACACCACAATGTAAAATGACTTGACTACTAACAGTAAGATACACCGGTGTACGTGGACAAGAGAATTTCCATAGTTCAAATTCCGAATGCCCTCTCGACCGAAATCCTTCACGAATTCTTTAAAATGTTTACCGCGTGTTCATCAACTATAGATGAAATATTTCTCAAAGATTCATTCCGTTAACTAAAAAAGATAAAAAACGCTGAAAATTTTACATTAAGGTTTATTACTCTTTAATATAAATTATTCAAAAATTAATTCGATATCAAATTAATTTAATTATTAATTTTTTTTTTTTTCTTGTAGAGGTTGTGGACAGATGTGGGACCCAGAAAAATGGAAAACGACACCTAAATCGACTTCCTGGCATCCTTCAAAAACCCCATTAGTAGCCCCATGAAAGCCCCGATGGTTCTGGGACCCTAAAAAATGGATTCTACGTCCAAAAATACTTCGAAAAAGACACCCCACTTCGATATCATACCCGAAAACCTGCAAAAACCTCTCCTGTAGCCCATTTTTAGAACCACAGAGCCCCACAGGCGTGAGCGATCGGGCTGAAAACCTTGCGGGCACAACTAGATGGTAAACCAAGTATTTTGTCAAAATTTCAGATTTAAAAAAAAATTCCTACTGCCCAAAACCGCCTGGACGGCGGACGGACATTTCGGATTTTGAATGTAGACCTCTTGAAACGGATAATGTCAAATTTTGAGGCCGATCTGAATTTTCGACCCCCGACACGAATACATAGGTGTAGTATTCCAAGAATAAAAAATCAAAATTGAAAACGAAAATTCGCGGGTGGTAGTAGATTGTGCGCAAGGTCCCAGGAGGGTATTATCTCGGTGATGCCAATCGTAAACAAAATCCCCTCCGTTGGGCGCATGAGATAAGCAGAGTTGTAAGTTCGGCGCAACGGTCAGGCGGGCAGTTCGCTCTTGACGAAGAGATGGCGATGTAACTTCGAAGGCGAAATATCCTCCAACGTCATGGGGTTTAGCCTCATCTCAACTTAATTTAACTACGAACGCATGTGAATCATTTCATTCTCATTTCAACTTTCCAAATTCACATCCAAATATTTTTATATTTTCTCGACAGTTAGTAGAAAGAAGTACCTATTGGTAAAAATTAATAGCTGCTCTGACACACCTCAAAGTAAAAATTCCCATACGAAGGCAAGGCAACAATTTTTCTCTGAGCAACTGGAAAAGTACTCGACTGGCGTCCTCACGCCTCACGCCCTTGTCTTTAGACTGAGCCATCACTACGCTCCACGGGCATATTTAGTTTGTTAAAAATTGTACGTTATTCTGACGAACATGTACTGTGATACAAAACATGTGATGATTTTTTAGCCTGTGATGAATATAGCGTAGAAACCAAGATATCGTCGCCCAATTTTCTACTCCCTTATTCCTTCGCTGAAGGTAATTTTTGGGTTGCGTCGAGTTTGCTACGAGCAACAATAGGTAGGGAGAGGGATTGCGCCCAATTTACACATACCCCTCAGGATTTGCGCCCAGTTTACAATCGCCCAAATTCGCGACGTTACCCTAATTTATTAATTTGAGTAAGTGGAATACAGGGATTGATTTGTATCAGAATTTCCTTGAAAGTTGGAATTGCCTAGTGGAAATAGATTTTTTTTACAGGGGGAGTGTATTACGCTATATTACACTTACCCCACACCAGTGTTTCACTTGCCTCAGGGCTGATTAGAAACGGGGCAAGTGTAAAAATATTACCATTTTCGGCTATGGGGTCGAGTTAGGTGTGTTTTTTGAAGTATTTTTGGACAGAGAATCCATTTTTGGGGGTCCCGGAACGATACGATTTCACTGTGGGGATCTATGAGGGCTTTCATGGGGCTACAAATGGGATTTCATAAGAATCCCATGAGGTCAAATAAGGTGTCTTTTCCAAGTAGTTTTGGACGCTTAATCCTTATTGATGTCCCACATCTGCCCAAACATCGTACAGAGGAATTGTTTTCAATTTTTTCAAAAATATTTTCTCATTGACACAGATTTAATTTTCTTACAATTTACCGTAAAATGTAAAATTTGCAGCGTCTATCATTAAGGGTTCACGTTAGACGGCAGGACATTCTTCACAGCATACTTCCTCCATTTCTGTTGAAATCGGAAGGGGCTATTCCACTTACCCCAGTGTATCTTAATCCATTGAATATACTCACTTCCGTTTGACGCAACTCTGTTTGCTCTTCCCGGACCCACCAAACTTCACCATATTCTTACAATTCGTACAAGATCCGCAATCCGGCTTTTGGCAGAACTCACACACCCCACACCTTAACTTTTTGCACCCCTGAAACAACAGTTGAGCAATATTATAACCAACAAACAACAACAGCATAGGATCCATGGCACATTTAAAAGAGTCCACTAGGTATTAGGCTACTAACCTGAACTTTCTTCTCGTCAGCAGCAAGTTGCCCTGAGAACAAGCTGTCAAAAATGTCCCTGACGAGGGCAGTAGTGGTCGCCATTGTGACGCCATCTTTGGGTTTGGGAAGTTTCCCTATCTTCGTTTTCTCGGAAATGCGGAACTCGCGTTTTCTGATAAGCACAAAATATGAATCGAGAAGGTTTCAAACGGTAACTTAGTGTTCAATTTATACCAGCAAGCAGCTTAATCTAAAACTCACTTAGATGTCGCGCCAGCCAAACTCTTGAGAGTGCGCATGCATGGTGCACTCGTCAACAAGCGCCAGTCAACTTCGGTGTCTTCCTCATCAGATGAGTACCCGGCTTCGTCGTAGGAGACGACCTGATCACACACGAACTGGGCGTGACGTATCAACGAATCTTCGGTAAGCTTTGGGATCCCGGGAGGCGGAACGGACGTCTACAAATGAAACGTTCGTGAAAATTAATTTCATGAAGTCAAACGGCGAAAAAAAAAAGAAGAAAATGACAAACAATTCAAGCTTAGCCAACGACTCTCTTCAAAGGGCTGACTTTCGATTTGCTCATCATCAACAAAATGAAAATCATAGTGTTCTCATCGGTTGTATCCAAAAAATTGTGCAACTGGACGTCGATTTTGCATTTAAACGGGCATATCTCGGAATAGAGAATTGAGACAGAAGTGGAATTTCATTTCGTTATCGAACCCACTAGGGCTTCACTAGGGGTATCGTCCCAGTCGTCCTTCAACCCACGTGTGCTACATATTGCATTTTCCATACATAAGTGACAGGACTCAACCCTAATGGATTTTACAGGCTGGCTATCGGGTTCTACACGATGGGTCCTGTTCAGAGATGATCGTACATGATGGGTCCCGGCAAGGGGAGAAAAATATACACCAAAGGGTTCCGGTAACCAGAGGTGTAGTTAGGCGGGCTAGTGAAAATCAAGATGATATCGCTATTCTTATTCTATGTTTTAGGGAGTATTGAATCCGAATCTGAAGAAATCTAATAAATTGTTATTATGTGATAAGAGATATTCGCAAAAAAACTCCACAATGTTAGCACTTTTTGTCAGTTTTTTGCTTATAACTACGAAACTATGCGTCCTACGGCAAAAGCCACTATTATCAAAACGAAACAGCATTAAATTTCCAATAAAATTCACTGGTCTAAGTTGGTTGGAGACCCGATAGTTCTGCTAGAGCGATTTGAAAAAGCTACATTCTCGGAATACTTCGCCTGGTAACCAGAGGTGTAGTTAGGCGGGCTAGTGAAAACCATGTGATATCGTTATTCTTATTCTATGTTTTTTGGAGTGTTGAATCCGAATGTGAAGAGATCTTTTTTACGATGTGTTTAGAGATGTTCACAAAAAAAACTCCACAATGTTGGCACTTTTTGTCAGTTTTGGTTTATTATTCTAGAAAAAATACACCTATGTTTTCGCGACGGGGGTCGACGACTCGGAGCGGCCTCAAAATTTGACATTATCCGTTTCAAGAGGTCTACATTCTAAATCCCGTACGCCGTCCGGGCAGTAGGAATTTTTTTTTAAATCTGAAATTTTGACAAAATACTCGGTTTACCATCTAGTTGTGCCCGCAAGCTTTTCAGTCCGATCGCCCAAACCCGAGGGGCGCTATGGGGCTAAAATGGGGCTATGGGAGGGGTTTTTTGAAGGCTTTTAGCTATGGGATCGAGTTAGGTGTCGTTTTCGAAGTATTTTTGGACGTAGAATCCATTTTTGGGGGGTCCGGGAACACTCCGATTTCACTGTGGCGATCTACAGGGCTTTCATGGGGCTAAAAATGGGATTTTTGAAGGATCCCAGGAGTTTAAATATTTTTAGAGTAAAAAATGAAGAATTTTTGAAAAAAAAAATTTTTTTTTTGAAACAAAAAATCCAAAAAACAAATTTTGTTGAAACATTAAAATCAAAACAAAAAATTTTTTTTCATTGACAGAATTAAATTTCTGCACAAGTAACCTATATCAAATAATAATAAACCCATGTGTAAAATTTGCAGCTTTTTTTTTTTTTTTTTTATCTGACATTTTGACTAAATACTCGGCTTACCATCTAGTTGTGCCCGCAAGGTTTTCAGCACGATCGCACAAACCCGTGGGGCACTATGGGGCTAAAATGGGGCTACGGGAGGGGTTTTTTGAATGCTTTTGGCTATGGGATCGAGTTAGGTATCGTTTTCGAAGTTTTTGTTAGGATGTAAATAGGACGGTGGATGTGCTAGCATTAGGATGTGCTCGGACAGTATATTTTTCGGGGTTTCGGTTTGCTGAGTTGTTTTTGTTGATAACCAAATCAATTAGAAACATGGATTTCTTCCGATTGAGAAGTGGGCTCTGCAATCAAATTCCTGATCAAGGAGGAATTGAAATTCATCGAAGACATTGTCAAGCATATGGTGACACTGTGATAAGTATCAAAATAGTCCGAAAGTGGCGAACAAGTTTTGAGCAGTGCATGACGAGCCGCGTAGTGGACGCGCACCAAAGTGCTAGTTAGCGCTAAGTGTCAACACGGAAAGGGAACCGAACAATGTCTCAAACAGCCTATTTTCAGAAATAAATTCTCCTCCATCATCGATTGTACAGCATGATGTCTTATTTTTCCTACATGCCTTGCGAGACGCGAATTTCGCTATGAAAAGGGCGTCCGTGAGTTGTACACATAAAACTTTCAAAGACTCACATTTTTCTTATTCGCACAACGGTTGATCTTCAATAATAGGGTCTTTAAACGGGACCACATATCTATAAAAGTAGCTTTGATAGTTGGGAGCGAACTTGAAATGAAAATCCAATACACGCGGTGACGGTTTGAAGGAGACGCAAATAATTGAACACGTCAAAGGTTTTATCAGACAATGAAGCGAAAACTGGAACGAACATGCATTACATACACAAAAAAGAGCAACCCCACAATAACGGAACCTGAACAGTTTAGTCTCTTCAAAATTACTGGCATACTTACATGATTCATAACAACCGTAGGTTTTTGACTAGAAATATCATAAAAGGCCTGCATTTTACGTGGCACGCTTTTTTTTTTTTTTTCTTTTTTTTTTTTCTTTCTTTCTTTCTTCACAAGCTGCGTGTTTTGAATTTTGGAGAGGGTAAAACATGCACAGCTAGATCCAATCCAAATTCATAAGAGTAATTCGGAATCAGTCGAGTCATACCTTGATATTTTTCCAATTCAACTTCTAGAATATATTCTTCCCCACCAAAATAAACCGACCATTTTTCCATCCTACCTACTTCATTATTACCTACCTATGATGCTGCCAATGTGAAAGGAAAAATGCTGTTTCATACTTCACATTTTCTTGAGTTGAGCCTCAGAATGTCTTCACTGTAATAACCAATCTTAAGCAGTCTAATGGGTGTGTATCCTGTCCTTAGACTCATTCGCTAGGTTCAAATCTGATGCCAGTTGCTTGGCACGATTAATGGAGTAGTTATTGAATAATTTTTGGCGAGAAACGTCTTCGACATAACCCACTGGGAAAATGTGTCAATAGGAAGTTAGCGTAGGTACTTTTGGTTTATTATTCTTGGAATAATACACCTGTGTTCGCGACGGAAGTCGAAAATCTTGATCGACCTCGAAATTTGAGATTACACGTTTCAACAAGTCTAGATTCAAAAAACGAAATGTCCGACTGCCGTCCCCCGTCCTCCACCCAAGCCGTTTTGGGCAGTATTTTCTTCTTTTTTTCGAGTAATTTTGTACGCTAAATCCATTTTTTCGAGATCCCAAATTTGTCCAAACATTGTACAGAAAAAAAAGAGTGTTTTTTCTTAACGACACAGAAATAATTTTTGCACAATTAACCTATACCAAAGAATAATAAACCCTTGTGTAAAATTTGCAGCGTTTTTTACCTCGAGTCGTTTGATATCTTAGTTTCAATCTCAAGCCTTAAAGATGCTTTTTGTATACATTTTCGCTTTTTTTGCTTATAACTATGAAACTATGAGTCATACGGCTTAAGTCACTATTATCAAAATGAAAGAGCATTAAATTTCCTATAAAATTTACTGGTCTAAGTTGGTTGGAGACCTCTGCTAGAGCGATTTGAAAAAGCTACATTCTCGGAATACTTCGCCTCCGGAGGCATTGTCATCTCCCAAAATATTATTTTTTCCAAGCTAAAATATCCTCATTAAACTTGTCCAAAAAAAACTCACATTGTTACGGAAAATTGGATATTTAATGCCCAAATACTTAGGTATATTACGTGCTCAAAAACATACTAACAATAACAAGCAGCTTATTCTCACTGTACACTAATCTAATACAATATTAATACTAATCTACCGAACTATTAATTAAACGAGGTAATCTAATAAATTCTGACGTAACAAAATATTACCGGTATCATAAAGTAGCAAACAGCTATAAAGATAAATATGCTCAAAGACCTAAATTTTTAATTGCGATTGTGAACCACGTATCAAACCCAAGGGTTAAATACATTATTTTAATTGAATCGAATCGAACCTGTATGTGGTTGAGAAGGTCCTCAAAAGATGCTTCCTCTTCTTTCGTTAGGAACTCAATGACAAGCTTGCCGAGGTAAATTTTCTCCAACACGACTAACAAATACGGAGCGTAGGGTTCGGCGGGTTCCATGAGGAAATAGTCTCCGAAACCAGTGGAAATGCCGATCAGGGCTTTTTCGCCGCCGTCGTAACCGCCGATCCACCATTGTGAAATGGGTCCGATCTCTTTAGTAGGGACGGCATCTGTAAAATACAAAGTAAACAGTTAAGGGAACGTCAGGTACAGGCAAACGCTGCAAATTTTACACAAGGGTTTATTATCCTTCGATATAAATTATCCAAAAACTAGTTCTATAATATAGATTAAATATTATTTTTAAAAAAAAGTTCTTGTAAGTAGATTAATTAAATAATTTAAAAGTTCAATTAAACGAATACACTAACCCTATTATTATAAATACATTACCATAATAATCGATAAGAATAATTCTTATCAAGTATTGATTAAAATAAATTACTAGTTAAAATAAATTTCGGCACTTGAGGCGTTTGGTCAAAAAAGGCTTCAATTGTTTCAATTTCTGCAGTAGTCGATGTCCTTCTCTCTCATCTTTCCTTCATGAAATCGCATTTAAAATCACGTTTTGCTTCAAAAGCAACTTTCTCCATCGGGCATTGTGATTCAAACGAGTTTTTCTCCATTCAGCCAATAGCAGCGCTCTACTGCTGCTACCTCCAAGAAAGGTTATGTCGATGCCGGTAGTGTCCGCGTTTGTTTGTTTTAGATATTTTTGAGCTTTTGAGCTTTTCACAATGATTAAAAAACCATAAATATTCAAATATATTCTTTAATGGCAAGGGTGTTTCATTTTTTATCAATATTGAGATGAAATTCATAAGAAAAATTTGATTATGTGGTTGAAAATTGTATGAAAAAATAATAGGAATCAACCAATTTGGGTTAAAACGACATTAAATCGGATAAATTTTATCCTTATTTCTGTTGCAATTTCCAAGAATACAATAGAATGATTTGAAATCTCTTAGCGTCTGAGAAAGAGCACTAAAATACTCATTTACCAAGAAAAAACCGCTGCAAATTTTACACAAGGGTTTATTATTCTTTGATATACGTTACTTGTGCAGAAATTTAATTCTGTCAATGAAAAAATTTAAAAAAAAAATTTTTTTTTGGATTTTTATCTCAAATTTTTTTTTTTTTTGATTTTTTTGTTCAAAAATGTGTTTTATTTTTTACTCGAAAAATATTCAACAGACTGGGATCCTTCAAAAATCCCATTTTTAGGCCCACGAATGCCCTAAACCGGATCGCCCCAGTGAAATCGGATCGTTCCGGGACCCCAAAAAATGGATTCTACGTCCAAAAATACTTCGAAAACGACACCTAACTCGATCCCATAGCTAAAAGCCTTCAAAAAAACCCTCCCGTAGCCCCATTATAGCCCCACAGCGCCCCACGGGTTTGGGCGATCGGACTGAAAACCTTGCGAGCACAACTAGATGGTAAACCAAGTATTTTGTCGAAATTTCAGATTTTAAAAAAAATTCCTACTGCCAAAAACGGCCTGGACGGCGGACGGACGTTTCGGATTTAGAATGTAGACCTCTTGAAACGGATAATGTCAAATTTTGAGCCCGATTGGAGTCGTCGACCGCCATCGCGAAAACATAGGTGTATTATTCCAAGAATAATAAACCAAAATTAGTTCTCTAACTAGAGTTAGGTAAACCTAATAAAACGTTTTTCCCGATTTCCCAAAATTCTGTCCCATTGGACAGTCGTTTTTTAACCACAGCTCCTCAGTTATTCTACGAGGATACTCGTTTCGACTGAAGTTGGAGGAGATCTATTTAGCTTTCACTTGAGCAGTATAACTCTGTAGGTAAAATAAGAACCGATAAAACAAATTTAAACCAAAACAAGAAACGCCCAATCTGACACTGCGGGCCCAATCCCCAAGAGCGGGTTTGGCCATTGCACTCCAGGGCCCGGAGAAAAGGGCTACCCGAATGGAAACCAGCCACACAGTCTGGAGGGGGCAGGCTTTATTCCCCAAATATTAGCGAACCGCAAATTCCGAGAACTTTGAACCACAAAGCAGCTCTACCTAGCGGACACCTGGTAAACTTACTAGTGACAGAAGCTACGCGCCCAGATTGCGTTACTCTCGACCGTCTTTGGCGGGTAGCCCACCACCCCTCATGAAGTGAAACTTCCTTTTCCTTCTTTCATGGTACTGTTCCTTATATAAACTTTAATCACCATCCACCAGAAACAAAGAAAATTATGATCCGACTAACTGTTCCCGAGTTATAGGCGAAAGAGGAGACGTGTGAATCTCATAACCTCTCCTATTACAAACAAGAACATCGTCACAACTCTGAGACGTGCCGTTGTACGAGAGCCATCACATTCTGTTTTCAATGGCGGCAAAGTGACACATCGCTCATTCTAGCGGTTTTCCGTGCAACTACGTTTACGACACTTTTATTGTTGCAAGATATGACTAAACCAATCCAATTTGTGAAATAAAACGAAAATTGAAATGTTTCAAGTTGTCACTTTTCTTGCGGGATATTACAATTGGACCCAGCACCCATAACGTAAATCTCAACACCTCAATATCTTGGAGTTGGATAACTGAATGCCGAAAATTCATTGAGATTGACATAACGAGGCTCCCAGTATTTTTGTCGTCCCAAGTTGGCCAAATCCCACACTGTGTTTGGAATGTGTCTATTACTGCGTTTGATACCTTCAGCGCTTGGATCCTCCTCGTACACAGGCTTCAGGTACCCGGAAGCATACAGGGGTAAGTCCCTTTCCAGAACCCCTCCGTCAAGAGTGCACAGATGGCCTTCCGAGTCGTAGATGCTGTAAACAACGGAATCCCAAATCACGTTGCGTTCAATACGGCTGGAGCTGCTGAGCGAGAGTCGCTTTACCTGAATTGCGTCAATCTATTTTCCGGAGGCCCATCGTCCCCGTAGGACTCCACCAGTCTTTCGTCAGACAGAGCAATTACCTCCTCGACCGCCATGTTGGGAGGTCCTTGATAGCGACGAAGATCAGGCGAATCGAGTAACTGACGGCATACGTAGCATCTGTTCAGATTGTCTAGAAAGAAAAAACTATAATAGTATGGGAATGTCACAAACGCTCCAGACTGCAGGATCATCCATTCTCAACATCGCCTACCTTTCTTTTCGCCTTTAACTTTTGAACTTTTTCCGGCTTTTATCAAGCGGCGTCTGCCACTCTTGGTCAGAGTCGTCTTGCACTGTTCGTCTGAGTCGTCCTCGTCCATCATTTCAACGGTGCGACGTTTGTTCGATTCAGGGTTTGCTTTCGTCCGACGACTGCGCGCCTTCACGGAATCATCGCAGATGTCCTCTGCAGGTTCTTCTTTGATGGAGACAGATTGACTCGTGCTTGGTTTCGGGTCGGAACTAAAACAAAGAATGCTGTTAAACATGACGTTTAAATGAGGCTAGTGAAAATTAGGTACATTCTAGGTTTCATACGATTCTTTCACGTCGTCTCCATCCACAGGTTCTAACTTAATCCTCTTGCAGTAATCGTCATCGACGAGATAACCCTCGTCATCCAATCGAGTCTTCCTTTTCCTCAACAAGACACTGCATGGGCTCACGACAGGGCTTGTCTTTCCGCTCGAACCTGAATGTAATAGAGAAATTCATGTTGATAAAAACGTTGCTCAATATGGGCAATTCACTCATTTACGATAACATTGTAAAAATGGCATCATAATAGAATCAAGAATCAAGAATCAAGAATTTTTTATTTGCCAAAGCCAAATAATGACAGAGCAAAAGTCAAAAGTCAGAACAAACAGAATAAGCTGACTGGTTATAGAGCCGATTATATTGACTGTAATAATGGGAATGACAGAGAAAATAGCATCAACTCGACTGCAGATGTACAAAACAATGAATGGCCGTGCACAAGACAATGACAAGAAAATATGATACAAGACTGGGGGCCACCCCCTGCTGGCAATGCCAGCCAACCCCCGACTGTATTCCACCTGGCCTCAGTCCCAACAACTCGTTTTCCCATATTGTCTTTTTTTTTCTTAATGAAATATTTGCAGGGTGAGGGGGGGGGGGGGGGGGGGGGGTGGATGTGGGGAGAAGGAAGCAGCGGCGCCTTCAAACAAACCTGGCCCACCACCACCCCAACATCCTGTCAACTGCTCCAGCCCCAGGCGTGCGGCTTTAATATAGTAGACTAGGGGGCCAGGGCCACTCCCTGTTGACTAACGTCAGCCAACCCCAACCTCTCCCACCTGGCCTTAGACCCCTTCTACTCACTTTCCCATGTCGGGTTGTTTTTCTTAATAATGTTTTTGGGTGGTGGGACTGGAAGGGGGGGGGGGGGGTTGCAGTGCAGAGATATGGGCTAACTCGCTGAAACATGCTGAGTTTGGGGGAAGTGTCACCAGACCTTTGTGAGCACGATGTTGGGGTGAGAACCATTGTGGGCAAGATGTGTCTCTAAGATTTGTCTCTTGGATTAAAGTGAGAACTGGGAAGCAGCAGCTTTTGTGACCGCTGAACTCAAGTCCAAGGAAATGGATCGAACGTGAGAGCAGGAATAAGGACAACTGTAGGGAACAGGGAACTTGGGTGGCTCTCTAGACGAGGGTTTTGGAGTGGTGTTTTCGTCAGTGGGAGTCCGACACTACCGGGAAGAAGCGGATAGGGCGGATCCAGGATTTTTCTGAGGGGGGGGGGGGGGGGTGCGGAAAATTAAATTTTTAAAAAATTTTTTTGTAACATTTGTGGAAGGGATGTGGGACCCCGAAAAATGGATTAGGTACACGTCCAATCTTTTTTCCAAAATTGTTTTCTCATTGACACAGAATTAAAGTTTTGCACCTATGGCTTTGCTTAGTTTCTTTCCCATTCCGGCGTTTTTCACTATCGGAATTCTTCAACTTCTTGGGGGGGGGGGGGGGGGGGGGTTACTCATGTGACATACCTGCCAGTCCCACTCCTCCCTCAATCACCAATTGTCTCGTTTCGCTCTTTCGCTCAGTTTGGCCCAATAGGGATCATTCTAGTCAACTCCTAACACACCTACCGGCCCATCCAACTCCCCTCTTTATCAAAAATCGTATTTTCTCGCTCTTTCGCTCAATTTGGGCCAATAGGGATCATTCTAGTCAACTCCTAACACACCTACCTGCCAATCCAACTCCCCTCCTTATCAAAAATCGTATTTTCTCGCCCTTTCGCTCGTTTTGGACCAATAGGGATCATTGTTAACAACTCCCCTGGCTCACAACATGAAGCGGCACCAAGAAAGGATCAATGTGATCTCCATTGTGATGCTGGGGATAGCGCTTGGCCCTTTTTACCTGTTGCGTATGACGAACCCCGGGTTCGTTGAACCAGGAGTCATTCTCTGAACTACCGCTCCTCTGAGGGGGATTTGGGAGCGATTTGGTGAACGAACTCCCTGAAAAGAATCGCTCCTTAGGAGTCGCTCACTCTTTCGCTCCCCGACACCTTCTCGGCACAGTGATGAACGCAGCGCAGCCACCACACAACACACAGACATTTAATCAAACTTATTTTGAGTACTTCTCTTCAAATTTAGGCGATTATAAAATTTTAAATCTCATATAATATATTTAAAATATTATTTTCTCGTTGAGGGGGGGGGGGGCGCCCCCCCTCTGGATCCGCCACTGAGAAGCGGTCCTTTTTTGTTGTGCATTGGGGGGGGGGGGGGGGTTAACAGTACATTTATAAATAAGAAACCGAGATCGAACTCGGAGCTCACCTTTGATCATTTTCTGCTCAGTGCCGCTTGTTCCAGGAGTCGAATCAACTTCCTTTACTTCGATAGAAGCTGCGGTCGAAGTAGGGCAGTTTCCATTCGTCAGACACTCAGATCGTTCGGGTTCATCCATTGTCGCTGGTTTCTCGGGTTCATCCACTGTCGCTGGTTCATCGGGTTCCTTACTGTCACCAGGTGTAGAACAAGTATCTGATGGATGGTGAGTTCCATTTCCGTTCGCCTCAAGAACTTTCAGCTTGTCGGAGATCTTGTCAGCGACCATTTCCAACAAAGGGAGCATAGCGTCGTACAGGTTTGCCTGGTAATAAGATTTTTTAATGAATAGGGGAGAAATATGGGATGGCTAGCGGCACCACACGTAATACAGTACATCAGCCAACAAAATGCTATTATGCTATTATGCTCAGTAGATAACGCATATAATGCTGCCGTTCTAACTTAAAATGTCCTATCTCGTTTGAGTTTTGAGAAAAATCAGGATGGGTAAGATTCTCTACGCCAGGGGTTCCCAAACTTTTTGGCATGCAACCAATAGGGGTGAACAATGTCTGCGGCGGACCCCCTGAAACGAGAGGGGTAGTAAAGTAAACTAGATGGTAAACCGAGTATTTTGTCAAAATTTCAGATTAAAAAAAAATTCCTACAGCCCAAAACGGCTCGGACGGCGGACGGACATTTCGGTTTAGGAATCTAGACGTCTTGAAACGGATAATGTCAAATTTTGAGGCCGATCCGAGTCGTCGACCTCCGTCGCGATTACAAAGGTGTATTATTCCAAGAATAATAAACCAAAATTAGCAGATAAATAAGTTGGTAAGTAGCACGGGTTGCTACGGGAGTCCCGAGTGAAGGATGGATGCATTACTTATTGATAGAAGATGGAAGGGAATTTGATATTTCGTGCGAAGCACGTGTGAACTTTGCCGCCGAAAGCTCGAGTAAAAATATTAATAAGCACCCGGCTTTTCCTTCCTGAACACCCTGCAGTCATGGAAGCCGGCTACCTAGAAACAATATATATATTATAGATTAACCTTCCTCCGCTCGCCGTTGCGACTTGCGTAAAAACTGCGACATAGGCCAAAATTTGAAAGTCTTCGTAAGGGTTCCTAAGGGCACCAAACTTTATTATTTAGACACTGGTGAATGTAGAAAACGTACTTCCGGTCCCCAATACTCAGTCATTCCGTAGGCTTTCAATGGAAGATGCTGAAAATCGTTGTTAAAAATCGACAGTTTTCGGGAAAATGCGGGAGTTTATTGGGAATGGACCAACGTCCATTTTAAGCTAAAAATAATTAAACCGCACATTTGTAATGGTATTATAGTATGCATGATGCGTTTTAAAAGAAAAAAAACTGTCAAATCGATTTTCTCCAATCGAAAGAACAACAAAAAACGGGTTTTCAGTACATTTTTTGTGAAAATCGGCTCGTACAAAAAATACTCCAAAAAGCTCCAAAAAACGGGCTTCACAGGGGCCTCTGCTTGGTATTTCTTGGTATAAATACCTACGCCAAAATCGGAGCCCGGTTCGGCCCTTTTTGCCGGCTAGATCTATTCATGTATGAACTAGTGTGGTTTGCAAGGAGCGTCAAAATAAATACGATGTTTGGTGTTACTGGCAGACAGCCCTGGACATGGGATCCAGCTGAGAATGAACAGGGCTTGTGTGTGTGCCCCCCCCCCCCCCCCCATTCACTGAGCTCAGCAGATGAAGAGAAGTCGCGTCGTCTTTAAATTTAAATCTGCTGAGCTCCGAGCGTTTCAACGCCGAGTCATCAAAGGGGGCTATCAGGGGGACACTGAAGCCCACTGTCTTCTCCCCTACCCGGAACTTATTCGTTCCTTCGGCTGCGGATGGAGGGTTTTATTCTGACCTTTATTTCTCTTGTAGGTACCTTTCTTAGCTCTCGTTTCATTTCGGTTTTTGTCGCGATCTGTTTGGATGTTTCCACGTGAGTTTTTTCTCATTTTGAAAAGTCCAACCGATCCAAAAAAAAAAAAATGAAATTTTTTTCAAATGCACCGGTGAAAGTCTCAGACAGGAGCAATGCTCTCTTGATAAAGAAACTTAAAACCTTTTGTAGGTATACATTTGAAGAAAAGGTGGAAAGATTGTGAGTCCAGAAGACAGATGTTTCTTGACAGGAACGGAGCATGGCTCGATAGAAATTTTGAGTACCCCGAGGAGTTTTTTCAGTCGAGTCCGCGTCTCAAGAAACACTATGCACCTGAAGACGTAAAAGTGTCTACAAGGGAACCTATTTTATATTTAACTATTTTTTACCTAACCACTCCGTGCGTTGTTTTTCTTTTCGAATTTATTTTTGCTTTCGGAAGTGATTTTTAGTTTTCAGATTCTGCCGATAACGTTTGCTGTGCACCTGAACATCATTGTAAGTGATTAAAATCATTATGAATCAAAACATTCTGATGCACAGGTGCGAAAGAAGTTGCTATTTCTATGTAACCAAATACAGGGTGGCCGCCAAGCTGGGAAAAATTAATTCCCTGACTTTTCCCTGCAAAAATACCTAATTTCCAGACCCGAAATTATTCAAAATCTGAGATTTTAATAATTTAATTATTAATAATAATAATTTAATCTGACATTTTATTAATTCTGATAATTTTCATCGCTTGAATTTTTGTTTTTTTTGTTTTGTTTTTTTGTTATTGAAAGTTGATTAGAAAATACATAAATTTTTACACCAAACAATTAAAACCCAGGGAAAGTAGATAAGTAAACTGCGTTTTAAAAACGTTATTTATTTGACAAAAATAGTAACACTTGAAAAATAAAAAACAATAGAATAATTTATACCTTAATTGGAACTTGGTCGTATCCATAAGGACAGAAATCTCGAACCAAAATACCAAGTGAAAGATTGATAGGTTACTTCGTGGGTGAAGTGGAACATTCCATTATGAAGAGAGGGATATTGGTGCATGAAGTGGGACTTTTCATCGTGTGAATGGGGATATTATATCTGTAACGGGAATTCCGCCAACTCATTGAACTTGTGCGGGCAACATGGATGAAGAGTGAGGGGAAAACAAACCCGGCAAAGTCGCTCCCACCAAAATTCAAAAATTATCATCATTTTCGGGACGGAAGAGAGGGACAAACTTGTAACCAAACAAAATTCGTATTTTAATACAAGTTTTGATTTTTTTTTTTTTTTTTTAATCAAAAATTTTTCCCTGACTTGTGACCGATTTCCCTGACTTTTCCTGAAATTTTTCATTCCCTGACTTTTCCAGGGTTTCCCTGACTTTTCCAGATGGCGGCCACTCTGCAAATAACATCGACGGCATGAAGACGCCGGCAGTCCTAACCCGCAGAAGGACAACTCCTCAAATCGCGGTTATTCGCAGTGTCGGTAATTTGACTGTTCATAATAATTACTGTATAATAAAATACGCTTAGGGTCAAAACTCTCTGGAACTAATTTCCCCCTGATTGCCTGGGAGAGAGAGCAACCAATTATCACTTCTTTTACAATATTAATAACTCAAGAGCGAAGAGCTAAAAAGCTCTCCGACACCACCAGAAAAAAAGAAAATAAATAAAAATCAACTGAAAATTCGTGCGCGGCCAAATTGCCGCCTACGCGAGCGGATGTGCTACACCGAGAGGCGCGAGCGGAGGAAGGTGTCTTCATTTTTTCTCGAAAATACAAAGTGCTCCATTGTCCTGAGGACAATGTCCTCTGTTACTCTGTGGCTCCAAGGTACAACACAACACTCCCCGTTCCAAGGTACACGAGCGTTGTTGTGCCTTGGAACAAAAATGGCCGTTCGGAATCCGATGTTCGGATTAAATTTGCTTCATAGCTTCGCCTTTGCTTGATTTGGCACGCATAACTGTCAAGTCAATAATCGCAATTATTACTTTAAGGCCACTGCTGTAAGGTGTTGAAACCGAAAGCCGAACAATATTGATGAATTTCGAAGCACCACCTCCAATAAACTGATAAGTGTTCCAAGATACAACGGCCTCCCCTACATAAAACCACCCTTCAACGCCTTCACGTGCACGGCGACTCACATCGCCTGCGTTCGTTGACAACGGTTTCCTCGAATCCCTCAGGTTGGGAGTGCATCTCGATCCTAGATTGATGAATAATTCATCAATCTATTGGAGGAGCCATTGCGAGGATGGTCCAAAGGTCGAATTATATTGTATGCTAACAATAAAAAACGATCTCTCTCTCACACCTACATAGACCTGTTGATACCTGTATCAACTACAGCAACGGAATCAACTCACCTCAGTGAAATCCTCACTCAGAGGGCGTTGAATCAACGCGTTCACAAGAAAGCCCGTACTCGCGTCAGCGTGTTGTTTCAGAATGGCCCACTTGAGTCGGCAATAGCCCTTTTTGGTCAGTTCTCCTTCGACGAATTGCTGTTCCACAGAGTCCAGGCTGAAAAGAGAGAATTGCTGTTCGTTAGAGTCCAGGCTGTTCCAGAGAGTCTTCAGTTGAAAATCGAGTTGAGATACTGCTCCACATCACCGTATCGAGAGCTTACCTGCGGGAAATTTCAGGGTCCGGCGTCTCCATCGGGGTAAGCGAAGGCATGATAACAACTTCAAACTAATCAATACTGAAAAGTAAGTAGAAACAGTAGATGCAGCAGTTAAAAATTACTAAAAAAACTCAACAGGTCGACCCTTCGGCTATTCATGGGTCGGACCACAGAGTAACTTGCTCTCTCAAGGGGTCGGACTGAATGATAGGGATCCCAAAAAAGTATCGATACTTGGAAGCATCGATAGTTATAGAAAAATTATCAATAGGTATCGATTCTTTTCCCCCGTGATACACATCGTAGTATCGATACTTTTTTCCAGTATCGGAACCCGTACTTATGGTTTATTATTCTTGGAATAATACACCTATGTTTTCGCGACGGGGGTCGAAAATTCTGATCAACCTCAAATTTTCGAATTATTCGTTTCAAGAGATCCCAAAAACGTCCGGCGTCCAAGCCGTTTTGGGCACTAGAATTTTTTTTGAATCTGCAACATTGACAAAATACTCAGTTTGTTTACCATCTACTTATGCTCGCAAGAATTTCAGACCCGTGGTCGAGTTAGGTGTCGTTTTCAAAGTACCGAAATAAGTACAGGTATTTTTTAGAATCCATTTTTGAGGGTCCCTGAACGATCCTAACTGTGAGGATCTATAGGGCTTTCATAAAAGCCCTATACAGGACAGATTTTTTTTTTTTTACTAGGAAAATATTTGATCTCCTGGGATCCTTCAAAAATCTCATTACATTTTATAAGTGAGATTTTTTAAGGATCCCAGGAGGTCAAATATTTTCCAAGTTAAAAAAAAAAAAAAAAATTAAAAACAAATTTTGTCCGATTTAATCTGTCCGAACAATGTAAAGAATTTTTTTTTTTTTTTTTTTTTTTTTTTTTTTACAGATTTAATTTCCCTACAGGTAACGGTGTATCAGAGAATAATAAACCCTTGTGTAAAATTGCAGCGTTTTTTTATCCCTCACATTCTATCATTTTCAACACATGTGTACATCTACGACATGTGTTGAAACTAGGTGTTGAAACAGTACCTTTCCACAGGTACTGTACCTAGACACACCTAGACCTAGATCGCTGGGAGACCAACCACTTCAACAAATTACAGAAAGCTGATGTCCCACGACCACCTACAGCTGCTTGAGAGAAACAAAAACGGCATTTCCACCCATTTTTGAAAAAAAATATCGGAAAGTATCGATACATCAAAATATCGATAACTTTCAAAAATATTGTATCGATAATTTTTGATACTTCCAAGATGTTTCGATACCTCGTTATATCGATATAATTGAAGTATCATACATTCCTACAGCGATGATAGCATGATAGCAGTTCCCGCGTTGTTGACGCGCCTTAATGACAGTGTTGTTCATCAGTGTTGCGAACAAAACTTACGGCATTTTCCGGATGAATTTATCTGAGCATTCGTACTACGTGTGTATCTACGTAAGCATAATATGCTTAATATATTATGCGGCGTAAAGCGTAAGCAAACTATTATATTTCACCTACATTCAGCTAATCATTTAGGGGTCCCGAATCGGATCGCGATCGCCACGAACCTGGTGGATTCGGACGTAGTGATGCCAGACAACTTGCCTCGACCGATTTTTAAAACTACTTTTCCCATCAAAGTCTCTAACATGTTCACAATTTCTCTGCACGTTAATTTTTATTGTATTAAAATGAGATATTTATCAGATTGATAAATAGTGAATCAAATTTTGGTTACCTAATTATTCTTGGAATAATGCACCTATGTATTCGCATAGACGAAGGTCGACGGCCTCCAAATTTGACATTAGGTATCTTTTCAAGAGGTCTAGTTTCCAAATCCGAAATGTCCGTACGATGTACGCCGCCCTATCCGTTTTGGGCAGCGGAACTTTTATTAGGAATCTGAAATTTTGACAAAAAAGTCGGTTTACCATCTAGTTGTGCCCGCAAGGTTTTCAGCCCATCGCCCAAAACCCGTGGAGCGCTATGGGGCTAAAATGAGGATACGGAAGGGTTTTTTTTAAGGCTTTTGGCTATGGGATCGAGTTAGGTGTCGTTTTTGAAGTATTTTTGGACGTAGAATCCATTTTTTGGGGTCCCGGAACGATCCGATTTCATGGGGCTTCAAATGGGATTTTTGAAGGATCCCAGAAGATCAAATATTTTTCAATTGAAAAACAAGAACTTTTTGAAAAAAAAAATTTTTGTCTAAAATGTTGGACTGCTCCCATTGTCTGATACCATTAAATAATAATAAATTTATTCAAATAGATAATAAAATAAAAATAAATTGTATCATACTGCAAGTGAGAACACAAACTCTTCAGAAACTATAAGGCACCACCACACCAGTACAATACTTTTGCCCAAACAACAACTGCAACAACTTATAGGTTATGTTCTGCGTCTGAGTCGTGTTTATATGCCTATTCATTAGGGGTTTGTAATATTTCCGCTCATTTTCCGATAGTTATATTTGACGTAGAAAATTTAGGTGAATCCCCCTGTAGTTCACATGGCGGACGACGTTCATGAAGTGAATGGGGACTCGGACGAGCACCAGACGGAAGCCAGCAGTGAGAAGAAGTCGGCTAAGCATGATTCGGGTGCTGCCGATTTGGAAAAAGTTACGGATTATGCGGAGGAAAAGGAAATCGTGACCACCGATGAATTCAAAGGCGTGAGTATTTGAATTAAATCTCAGTGCGAAGCACGTATGTAAGGGTAGGCAATAGGCCAGTCAATATAATGTTGAACCTCGCAAAGTTGCATGTACTTAACTGCGGCCTTACAGCATACAAGGAATTCATACCTGTTTGCAACTCTGAAAACCTTGTGCTAACTTTTTGGTAGTAAAAAACCGCGAAATTTGTGTTTTTTTTTTTTTTTCAAAAAACCCAATGATGAAAAGTATCACCCTATAGGTACACCCTTAAAGTAGGCTAAATTTGCTACAATTTGAAACCAATTGGAGCTCTGTAGGCCCATTAGTTGCGGAAATGTAGTCAACTGAAAATGGGCGATTTTTTCCAAAAAGTGAGACTTCAGACTCAAATTACGGTCGAAATGCTTTTTCTACGAGGATTTTTGTTTCGAGTGAACTTGTAGGAAATCTAATTAGCTTTCATTGGAGCACTAGTAGAACCCTTTAAGTCAAATAGGAACTGGAAAAACGAATTAAAACCAAAACAAGATACGGCCAATGTGACACCGCTCAACGTTTGTTCGATCGGCGAAGGAACGTGGAAAAGCTGCTGTGATCTCGTGTTACGGGCCGGAGTTAGGAACCCAATGGCTGAAAGCAGGGATGGCGCAGAAATAACCTGAAGTCTGCGAACCTTGAGAGGTTGAAGGCCATGCTTCCTCATCAGTATGTTGCAGTCTATCTGGTCTCAAGTAGTCGAGGATGGGAAGCACCAAAGCCTTGTAAGCGAAGGCAATTGCCTTGGCGTCGGTGAAATCCCGGGTTGACCTCTTCAAAAAGCCTACCATCCTGCAGGCACGCGCAAACAGGTTGTCTACATGCGGCTTAAATTCAAATACATTGTGATTTGTATCAATGATGTGTATGGTGTTACATCATATATAATAGTGATGAAAGTACGGTATGCTCTACCTCGAATTTGGTATTCTTCTTGGGATCTACTACTTAGTTGTATTAAATACAAATTTTGTGATTTCAGGCTATGAGTTTCATCGGCGACCTTCGCAACAAGGAGGCTGCTGAGAAAATGGCAAAAGAAAGGGAACTTCTCAAAGTTGCCATCAACAAGGAAGACGTTGATCTCATTGTAAGTTGACTGTGAACCTGATGTACCTATCTTTTATACTGCGAAAATCTCAAGAGAAATAATCAACAGTTGATTTATCATCAACTGTAGGTTACTACTCCTAAAAGCAATCAACTTGGAGTGATATTTCTTCTTTCGTAATATCTTATTAATTGCTCAGGTGTCTGAATTTGAAATTGCTCGGCCAAAAGCTGAGCGGGTTCTGAGGGAACATCTGGGAAACATCGTTGACGCTCTGACAGCCCTCACCAACTAACGCCCTACAGTCGTGACTATCACCATGGCAAATCCACAATCGCAGTTGTCTCGTTGTCATTTTTGAACAAGCGTGTAAATTATAAGGTTCTGCAATAATGCCGTCGGCACTCGAGAATAAAGGTTTTGTTAACTGGGTTATCGTTGTGTTGCTTTACCCGAGGAAGGGGTTTGCTTTTCAGTGACTGTACAGGTGTGGCGCAGTATTCTGAGGAGGCTCCTCTCCTCAGCTGATGCCAATAGCTCAAGCAAACCTTCAGTAGGCAGGGGCGGATAGGCAGGACGGGCGATCGGGCTTCGCTCGAAGGGCCGACGGTCCTGAGGCGCCGGTCGAAACTGGAGAAAAATGTATTCCTACAGTACTCGAGACAGAAAAGAAAAACTCAGACGTAAAAGAATATGGTTGGCTTTGTTCCTCGTAGGGTGGATTGCAAGTTCAATAAATTCGTAATTTTTGCCACAAGATTTCAAAGATTTCAAGCCGGGGGCTAAGTGGATCTAAAAAGGGGTTACAGGAGGGGTTTTTGAAGAGTTAGGTGTCGTTTCCGAACTATTTTTGGACGTCAAATCCATTTATGGGAGTTCGAAAAGCAGTTCCTTGGATCCATGGAGCTTTTGAAGGATGCCAGGAAGTTGAATAAGGACTCATTTTTCGATAATTGATTTTCCGTCCAAACACTTGACATGAAAATTCAAAAATAAAAAACAAATTTACCATGGGCCTGAGGTTGAGTCTAGAATTCGATAGATTTTATCAAGTAGGGGTCATATTATGAGAGAAGGGGTGGAGGGGTGAAGGTGAGGAGGGCCAGAAATGCGCAAAGCTTCTCGGCTCAGTGCTCCAGCCAGATGCTCCTCTTGCGAGCCTCCTTTTTTTAAATTGTTGATAAGCTGTGATTATGTACTTAACTGATGAAATGTACAAAATGCATCTTAGCTTGAAGCGCTATTTTGTTTGCATAAACGTTACCAACTAATTCACATACCAAGCGCCACTTTTATTTGTTCTAAATATAGGCACTGTTAGTTTTCTCTTTCACCTAAGCATTAGATTCACCTAGGTATTAAAAGTAAGGTCTTTGGATAGGTAACTGTGTGTGGTGTTGGAGGGGGCGGGGTAGGACCGGTCAAAACCGCCTATCCGCCCCTGTCAGTAGGTACGCATCTTCTTTGAGAGGTTCTGAGTTTTAACGTCTTTTTGGGTTCTCGAGGGTTGGTCAACCCTCGAGAACAAAAAAGACGTTATACGCTACTGGTCAAGAAACTCAACCCCTTATTATGTTCTGAGTTTTCTCTCAACAGGTAAACAATCTGTGCATTCCATGTACATACATCTTGCTGATGTTGCTTCGTAGAATACAAATGCAAACAAGAAGATCTGAAATACTGTGTGAACAAAATAATAATGTATGGCAAGCCATAATATTATAAGGGTCATTCTTCGGACATGGTACCTACTATTTGAGGTTCATTTTTCCAACATTTTCGGCTGTGTTCCATTATCCCCCCCGCTACTCGATTTCGAGTTACACACACCCCTCCCGACACCCAAAACGCAACCAAAATCGAGTGGGGGCGGTATAACGGAAAAGTACCTTTTTTGCTGTTAATGCCTTCTGAATTCGGTCCTTGACAACCTCAGAAAGCTGGCACACACTATTATTTGTAGTTTTGGGGATGAACATTAAAAAAAAAAAAAGACCTACCTTACTAAGTGCTGTACCTTAGTTTTAAATACTTATCACCTAGTCTCAATCCAATATTGTTAATAAGTAAATTTTACTTGGAGCAATAAAATTCTCAAAAAAAAAAAAAAAAAATTATAGACCTACCTGGCCACAGTGGTCACTCCCTAGACGTTCCACAATTTTGTTGAAGTTAGGGAGGGAATTTTTTCCAAGTCTCATACTCACAAGGAACAACGGTAGCTAAGAAGGGGTTGTTTCTATAATGAACACTCCGTTCAATGAATTATGTTGCTGACTATAATACAGTTCTGGATATTAACCAGAATAGACTTTTTTTTATTCACCCAGAGCAAGTGGATCCAGGGGAATGACAAAACACATCAAATAACAAGATTGATAAACAAAATAACAACTAACAACAAGAGAAACAAAAACAGCTAATGGCGGAAAACCAAAGGATGCCCGTGGACGCGTGGCTACTCGTCCCAGAACTGGAGGCCCGCTCCGTCTTCCAGTCCGAGACACCGGAACTTTCTTCTGGTACCCCGCAGTCAGGATGCCACTGTCTGGACGACAGCGAACTGCAGCTTCACCCGAACCCATGCAACAACTTGCGAAAATGGACGAGCATTGCTGACCTATATTGCTTATTGTGTGTTAAGGAGGATGTCACAAAATCATTACGCAACATCGGAGGGAGGCCAGAGCAAAGACATTTCCAGAACAAAAATTCTTCCCACTCAAATTTCAATCCATACGACACAGTCAGTGAAACAAGCTGATGCAGGCTGAGAAGCTGAAGGTCGAGTATACCAAGTTGGTATTACGAACGGGTGAAAATCTCGCTGACATCTTCACTTTGCCAAGTCGTCGAGGTGAAGACATCCTTCAAAAAATGGGGGTTAGCCAGAGTGCAATAGTATCCTGGGACAACCTTTTTTACTTAGATCAGGCTGTAAATTTCCTGGGCTTGACGGTGGATAACCTTGACCGTCTGTCATGGCTGTCTCATGTCAAGGCGCTTTGGTTGAGACAAGAAGGTTGATGGGGGGGGGGGGGGGGGGATGTCCACGTTAAGAATCCGAGCCAATCTGTCGAGGAACGATAGCTGTAAGGGCTCCTTTGCTCGTTTGCGACTGTTGACAATCGTGGGTTCTTACGTAATGGCAGCCCTGAACCTTGTGAGGACCAATTTGCCTTCGCGGAGCGATCTTGTCTCCTTCACTCGCCGTATGTAGGGTGACCCAATGTTGGTGAGCTCTCGTCTGTTCAACGCGCTTCTTCAAGAAATAAAGGGAGCTCACTATAATAAGTCAGGACGGTGAACTCAAACTTATGCGAGCTGAGTTGTCCTCCCTTGATAGTCCTGGAGCCAGCTCGGAAAAGATGTCAATTGAGGCGGACAATTTTTGGATGACAGGCCTCGTAAAGCACACCGACCTGTACATGAAATGAGCAGTCTTCCTTTCCAAAGCCGCTGGATTAAAAATTGGCAATATTTTAATTTCTCAAAATCGAACCTATTTTAGGACGGTTGAAAATTGTACGGGAGGTCCCACTAGGTCTATATGTTACAAAAACTATCGTCTGCCACCCCAAATCCGCTGGAAACGCACTGGCAGACGTCCTTGAAAAAGTTTTGACCTTTTTCATGGCATCTCTGACGTTCTTGATGTGGTACTTCCAAGTTAGTCTACGTTCGGTCTAGGGTCAAACCGAGATACCGAACTTGATTTTTTCTTGGAAGTTAACTACCATAGAGACCGACGTTGCCGGCCGTTCCTGGCCTTAGCGTGAAGGTGATGAGCGAGGACTTTGTTGGGTTGACCTTCACCTTCTATTTGTTGAGCCACACTTCAGCTTTGGCCAAGGCTGCAGTATACTTCTTTCGTTCATGCAGGATGAACAACCCTATGTAGTTGCTGAATCGTGGAATGATCGCTTCTGAACCCAAACTGATGATCCGGGATGATTGATGACACCTGAAGAGCACTCTATAACCTCTTGAGAAGAATTCTCTCGTACAGCTTCCCCAGCAGTGATGGCAAGCTGATTGGCCGGTAGCTGGCCTTGCTGAGGTTTGCCGGGCTTCAGAACAACTATGACCACGGCATGTACTCAAGGCGCAGGAGTGCGTTGCACAAGTTCAGGAGCAACGCCTTACCCTTCCTGAGGAGGTTCTTGATCAAATCTGCTGTTAGCAAATCATATCCAGGAGTTTTCTTCTTCTGTAAGACTTAAATGGCCCAATTCAGCTCGTCTGGATTGACAGGAGACGGTGGAAGTGACATCTGCATTGGGCTTGTGAGTTCATCCTTCACTCGAGCAGAAAAGTGAGGGTCGACTTGGTCGTGAGTGGGATGGAAAATCTCCTCAAAGTGACATGCGAGCAACTCAGCTTTTGCCCTACCATCAGTCAATCACCTTCCACCGTTGTCCTTGAGTGGGAGGGATCATTTTGATATCCTCCCCAGGAAATGCTGGGCAGTCCTCCAGAGTCTACTTGAGTAGTTGCTGTTCGAGTTTGCGTTCATCAAGTGATTTGAGAATCGTTAATTTCGTAACTCAATCAGCGCCTTCTTCACTCTTCTGCACCAGTAGTTATTACAGCTTTGTTGGTGGGGTCACGGGAACGTTGCCAGTTCCTTCTCGCCTCCTTTTTCTGTGCCAGGAGTGAACGGATTGGAGCAGGCACAATCTTCCAATTTTTCGCCATTCGACTGGCTTAATACTAGTCCAAGCACAGTTGTGAATTGTTTTCACCAAGTGATCAATGCACTCATCAACATCCTCACATGTAGGGGAAATGATAAGTCAATGTCTTTTGAGAATCCAATAGAGACGGTCGCCATGGTTTTGGTTTATTATTCTTGGAATAATACACCTATGTTTTCGCGACGCGGGTCTACGACTCCGATCGGCCTCAAAATTTGACATTATCCGTTTCAAGAGGTCTACATTCAAAATCCGAAATGTCCGTCCGCCGTCCGGGCCGTTTTGGGCAGTAGGAATTTTTTAAAAAATCTGAAATTTTGACAAAATACCTGGTTTACCATCTAGTTGTGCCCGCAAGGTTTTCAGTCCGATTGCTCAAACCCGTGGGGCGCTCTGGGGCTATAATGGGGCTACGGGAGGGTTTTTTTTAAGGCTTTTAGCTATGGGATCGAGTTAGGTGTCGTTTTCGAAGTATTTTTGGACGTAGAATCCATTTTTTGGGGTCCCAGAACGATCCGATTTCACTGGGGCGATCTTTAGGGCTTTCATGGGGCTAAAAATGGGATTTTTGAAGGATCCCAGGATGTTAAATATTTTTTGAGTAAAAAATAAAGAATTTGTGAAAAAACACATTTTTGAGCAAAAAAATCCAAAAAAAATTTTTTTTTTTTAAATTTTTTCATTGACAGAATTTAATTTCTGCACAAGTAACCTATATCAAAGAATAATAAACCCTTGTGTAAAATTTGCAGCGTTTTTTCGTTTTTCGACGGCGGGGATGGATCGCTGGTTCCGACCCAGTCAATCCGCCCCAAATTCCTCATGAGTACCTACATTCAACTACCTCAAGTCACTCTGGGCTGTAGATGAGCTTAGTTGCTCGAAACCGGTCCCCACGCTATAATTGTTTACCGAAATAAACAATTTAGTATTCAAACCAGCAGAGGAGTCGTTCTCTCTCCCTAACCACCTCATTGGATTAAACCTCTGCACCTTCGGCAAACAACCACTTTTTGGGCTCTCCGTTAATGAGACGAAAAATGAGACTCTTTACTTTGGGTGGCGAGACTTGTCATCCTTGGTCGAAAACCCCCCAAGCGTTAGATTTCTAGTTTATTGGTGGATCCAATGCTGAACAAGAAGCAACACTGTGAGAACCTTGAATCCAGGTTAAATTCAATTGTTTTCCTCCTGCGTACATTACAGGAGAAGCTACCTAAAACTGCAGTCGTAGCAGCATGCCATGCTGCTTTTATGAGTCGTGCAACTTATGCCATACTCTGTTGGGGTCATGTCGCGTCGGCCCCCGCACTTTTCGCATGCCAACGAGTGGTGCGAGTGGTCCCTGAAGTACCATCAGGATTGTAAGCCAGCCGTCTTAAGGTTAAACATCTTGACAATCCCTGCGGTTTACATACTCGAAGCTACGTGCTACGTATTCTCCAACTTACACGAGTATCATACCTCCACTGGGAGTGACTTGCTGGTGCCTTATAACCGCTTGAAATCATCCCGCATCAGCAGTTCATGGCGGGGTGTTAAATTTTTCAATGCCATCCCTTAAGAGTTGCGAGCGAAATGTACGACAACAAATGTTAGGCCAAAACTTGTCAAATTTTTAAAATCCACCCTATGATTTTAATGAATTTCTCCGCAGCATAAAAAATGTGAGAGAGCTCTAGTTAGGTATAGGTTTTGGAAATTATTACCATCTAATAGCATGTTCATGATGTACCTACCGCTGTATTATTGAAGTAAGTTATGCGAGCTGAAATTTTGACCTTATCTTTGCACTATTGTGTTCTTGGCAATAAATTTCTTGATTGACTAGCACTCAGACATAAGGCCTCGCTTCGCTCGGCCAACCACTTTCTCGCACAGGGGGACTCGCTTCGCTCGCCCAAGTGACAGTTGCTCAATGCGCTAAATTCAAGGGGCGTAAAATTGGCCGGGGATAGACAGAGAAATCGTCTTCCTACACACCTGAATGTATCCGAAATTAGTGTGGAATGAACCGTTTCCCAAAACTTAACCCCCCCCCCCCCCCCCCCCTAAACATTTCCTCGCCTCTCCACGTTTCCAAGATCCCTGGCACCCTCCGTTCTCCCGTTCTTTTCATTGTTCCGAAGTCCCTGGCAACTCTCCGGAGCCACCCTCCCGAGACGCTCGCCGGGTCTCCTCAACTCGTTCAAATTAAACTCGCCGTCTAAATTCGTTCATCGTCGGAAGTCGTTTTTTTGGGATTTCGCAATACAAATTGTAATTTACAATTTGGATCTCTAAGTAGGATACGGAGGAAACGCCGACTCAGTCAGACCATTAAAGACTGGAGAATTAGAAAGACATTATTGGTCTTATTTGCGCTGGCCAAAAATTTCGCTCAACCCGCTTATCCGTCGTAAAATTGGCCGAAATCCAAATTTACATTTGCGTTCACCTGTTGATGAAACGACTGATGCCTCACCCTTAGAGTAATGTTCTGAGATTATTGGTGGTGAATAAAAGTTCTATCCGCAAAATCCCGCGATCCTAAACACCGAGGCTCCTTCGCCCCAAGTCACTCCCTCTGAGAAGAGTCCACTAACGATGTCCTACGTGATTCAGGACATCAAACACGATGTATTTCATCAAAGAGGGATTTTAGATGCAATAAATACGAAACAATTCATTGAAACACAGTTACTATTTTATTAAACCTTGGAATATTAACACACTCTCCACTGAAAGTGCTCAAATGGTAAAGGAAGAGAATGTTTGTTTTTTTCCACATTTCCATAATTTTTTTAAACACAATATAAGCTCTTTTTGACGTATTACCAACATATGACGGTCTATACAACATCTTTCCGACTTCAGATTTTTTTTTTTTACATTTTTTTCAACGACTCAAAAAACTTTGAGCCGCCATTTTTTTTTAAAATTGACCCTAGATCGAAGATACCATTTACGAATATCTAACTTAAAGAAGCATTTCTTCCTAAAAAGCGATCCGGCGGCTTTACAAATGTACACCATTTAGGGGGAGCGAACAAATAACATGACTCAACATGCATCACCTGGGGAGTTTCTCCTAACATCAACTATAGGGTACTTTATGAAAAGAAAGCAAAGTAAATAAAAATAACTTAAGTTAAACAATCGAAAAAAAACCGCTAGAGCTTAGTACAATAGTTTACAAACATGAATGTCTATAAATGAGGTAACAAATTTGTATTCAACTTCCATCAAAAGTCTTCGGGATTTCCTTCGGGATCCCGCACAAAGGGGTTCATTGCAAATGAACAACTTGAAAGTAAACTTTCGTGTAAAAGTGACGCACTCCTAAACAAAGCTATTCAAATCAACGATTCATAATTAAACCTAAACAAAACGAGAGAAAAAAAAACAACTTGTTTGTGAACACAATGAAAGGAAAAGGCCGCAGAACTATCGATAGGTTTCTGTTATACAGCGAAGACGTTAACGTTTCAAATAAATACTTGTTGAGGAGTGACAGGGGGGGGGGATTAACCACGGGAAAAGTTAAAGGATGTCCAATCGACTATCGATAGTTCGACCCTCACGCGAAGAAATGAAAAATGAAAATAAGCACACACATGGTCCTGGGCGCGGGTATCACAGAACACTTATGGCATTAGAAAAGTGTGGGCTCCTCTCTTCTTGAAAAAAAAAAAAAAGACAAAACTAATTGACTTCTGAAAATATACAACAAGGAAAAATATACAAAAATCTGAAGAGCAAGTTTTTTTTCTTTAATTTGATCATTCTGCATTACAATTGGAAAAAATGAAAGACTTTGGTACAAAAAAATTAGGAATGAAAACAATTGAAAAAGTTAATTCGGCAAAAAGAGAGTATCCCAAATCACTTCTATCAACCAAACAAAGTTTCTTTTTAAATCGAAGAGCATTAGATGCGGTCCTTGTTTCTTCAACTAACCTACTACAAATTTTTCAAATTTTACACAATGTTTATATACAACCTTCGATCAGAATCGAATTGAGTGGGAGCTGATGCAGAATTTTCAATCATAAATACCGACAAAAATAAAAAATAATTTGTTATTAATTGGCTTTGTGGGGAAATATGAGAAAATTAAATTTATGATCTTGCCATCCCCCGTTTGCAATGCAGCGAACACTTTGCCGGCAAACTGGGGCGATCGGCGTCGTAAGAAAAGATATCACAGGTTTTTTTTTTCCTACATCTTAAGCCCAAAAAGCCCACATTTTGGCCAAGAATGAAAAAATAAATAAAATAAAAAGGAAAAAAAAATGATGACAAGAAAATCGAGAAAATGTATTTGACAGGGAACTTCAAACGCTTTTGATACATTTTTTCAAATACAAATCTATAATTTTACAGCTATTTTCCAAAAGGGGCTCCTATACACTCACATCACCCGCCTATAAACGTTATATCACATAGTTTAATGTGTTTCAATTAATCATTTCTCGCTAAATCTAATAGTACAATTAAATACAAAAATTAAAAATCAAATAAACAGAGAATGAACTTAGTTTGATATATTGCTGACTGGCTGCAGCGTTAGACTAGAAATGCAGGATAACACGAGCATAAAAACAAAGTAAATTATTTTGAAACTGGTCGAAAAAAAAAGAAAATTGCTGTAGGCCAGAAAAAAAGAGATCGCTTTGTCGAAAAAGATTGAGAAACGCGGAGTTTACGATAAATTTTCATGGTTTCAGTTAGACTTGTGGCAAGAGAATTTTACAGGGGAGAAAAGGTTAGGTTTGGCTAAGAGGGGTGTGAGTGTATTATGACCAAAATATAACATTCAAGGATTAGGGGGAGAGGAGGTGAATTTCACAAAGAACATTTTGCTCGTTTGTGATTTTTTTTTTAGTTGTTTTTTTAAATTTTCTTTTTAATTGAAAACAACTTTATGGAGAGGTTTGGGTTTAGGGGCTCAGCTCTGTTTGACACGTTTTCTGGGTGGTCCGATTGGTGGGATTTGTTGAGTGGCGAGTGCTCGGAACGCCTCGGCGATGAGGTGGGGGTGGGAGATGATCATGGTTTTCCATCCGGCTGTCTCCATGACGTCGGTAGCATGGCTGAAAAATGAACGACGACGTTAGTTAGTTGTTTGTTTTTTTTAGAGCAAGGATGCAATCTGAATGGATTTGGCACCAAAAGGCACCAGGTGTCCTGCTCTAAAGTCTACAACCAGCCAAACCCCGCTCCGTGGAAGAAGGAAAGGAAGCTCCACTCTGCGTTACAAGACGTGGCCAAGAGCTCCCCTTCTTTTCGATAATTCCCCCCCCCCCCCCCCCCCCCTCCCTTTTATCCCGCATTCGACACCTCTGGGAGTATCCTCGATACTAATAAGAGCCAAGAAGTTTGCCTTTATGTCTACAGATCGCGCCAGGTTACACCCATCCTGGTTTTTGCCATTTTCGAGCAGCCCGCCTTTTGGACATATTTTACAGAGAGTAACTGAACTTCAAACGACCCATCTCTGGGGGGCTGGGATAGCAGCGTCTGGCGCCTGGTCATCGCCGTCTGGAGGGAGCAGGCTTTATCCCCCAAATATTCGCGAACTGCAAATGCCGAGAACCTTTGAACCACCAAACCAGACTCTACCTAGCGGGCACTTGGTAAACTTACTAGCCACAAAGGATACGCGCCCAGATTGCGATACTCTCTGCAGTCTTTGGCACGTAGCCCACCACCCCCTATGAAGTTAAACTTCCTTCCTTCTTCCATGCCCCCGCTCGTTTCGCCCTGAGGGGAGATTGTTGCGGCCTGGCTTGCTGCTCTCTTCATATGTTCAGTATGATACGTTGTGAAAGTAAAAAGGATTCATTTGGAACGTAAAATCAAGTTTTTACCCCTTTCAGCGCTCAGATACGCCACATGGAGCAACTTTTCTGCGGTTTCAGATTTCTCTCGTCAGATACTCGCTAGAAGTACCTATTCTAGAATAAAGATTACAAAATTTGGGTCACTCTCCTTCCCGTATTGGGCCTTTAATGTAGTAGACTAGGGGGCCACCCCCTCCTGGCTAAAGCCAGCCAACCTCACCTCTCCTACCTGGTCTCACAACCCTTCTACTCTCTATTCAATAATGAATAGTTTTTGTTTTCCTGGATGAGAGATAAGGATTCATTTGGAAGGTGAAATCCATTTGTACCCCTTCTTTGGCCAACTCACACCCAAAGATCAGCGGTTTTCTCCTCGCTAGGTGAATGTGAATAAAAGTGGTTCTCCTACATCCTCCTCAGTCACCCTCCTCCTCGTCCTTCTTTGGCTGCAGCTCCAATATAGTAGGGGGCCCACCCCTTGCTGGCTAATGCCAGCCAACCCCTGACTGTCTCCCACATGGCCAACTTACTGGATGCAAAATCCACTTTTAGTCAACCAGCAGCTCAAAAGCTGGTTTCTGCGCAAGCAGAGAGTCAGCCTAGCAGGCCTGCCGCCACAATCAGACCCATTAGGGACTGCAGTGGCGTCCATTGACTGTTAAAAAAAAAAAAAAAAAAAAAAAAAAAAAAAAAAAAAAAAAAAAAAAAAAAAAAAAAACTGGCCTCAGACCCCTTCTACTCGCTTCCCCATGTTTGTTAAGGCATTTCCTTAAAGAAATACTGAAGATGTTTGATGAAAATGCCCTTCCTGGGCTTGAATGGATCCTTGATGTGGGGAAGGGTGCTTAACGTTTCCATGACTTTTTCCCACACACACAGTTTGCAATCCCTCTGCACCCCCTCCCATGATACCCCTTTCCTCACGCCTTCCCAACATCCTTAAAAACTGGTCTCAATCTATTTTGGAAAACCTTTTTTGGTTCAAATGGACCAAATTCTACTCCTCCTCATCCTCGGGCTTTAAAAGAGATCTCCAGTTTTGCTGCTGAGCTCAACTTACGTATTAATGAAGTCTATGGCCTGGGCTTTGAGTTGGTCGGCCGAATGGAGATCAGCGAGGATTAGCGTGTCCGCAGCGTTGTCCACAGACAGGTTTGTACATAACGCCTCTTCGCACATGACTTTCAACCTTTCCAGGGCATACTGTAACAGTTAACGTAAGTTATGATCTAGTTCTTCTACGACTCCTCGCAGAAAATTCACTCAAAACCAAACGGTGCCAACCTTATCGGCGGCAGCGAGGAGATCATCTGCCATCCTTTCGAGGTTGGCAGCCCTGCCGGTGTAGATGAAACGAAGCATCTCTTTCAAAACTTCTTGGTCCACGTCTGATATGGCCACTCTGTTCTGTTTCCGCTCTTCCATCTCATGCTCGAACATCGCAGCAAAAACCGGACTACGCGCTGTCAAATAACAAATGTTCATTACGAACACGTTTCGGTACTTTATGAAAGTGTCAAGTGAACAGTTCTTACCAGCTAAGATGGCTTTATGCGCCTGGAACTCCCGACCGTCGACGGATAACGTGACGTCGCTGAACTTTTGAACTTCGAAGAGCTGCCCGAGATCATCAGGAAGTCGGCATTCGGGAACTTTAAACTGCACAGCGTTGGACTGGCCAGAAATGTTGACGCTGTCCGCTACGACGCTAACCTGCACGACACACATGGGGTTAGAATCAAACGTACAACAGCCATAGTTTGTTGAGCAGTGAATTCATTCGGATTTGCGCATTTGGCACGTAAAATGTATACAAATCTAAAACTTACTTCGCAGAATATCGTAAGCTTATCGTCGGGCAGCAGACCGTTCGCTTCGTCTAATAAGAAATCTCTTCGTATGAATTTCTTAAAGCCCCAATCTTTGCCCTGCACGAATCTATACGCTCTTTGGCTTTCTGAAACCGAACAAGTAGACAACACCTCGATTAGAAATTGAAAAAATCGTGCATTTCTAATTCGGTACCTCAAAATATTCGTGATTTTTGAAACAACCATCAAGGAAAAAAATTTTGCACTAACTTAGGAGTTTAGCCGCCTTTTTTCTACCCCATTTAGTTGAATCCAGGTCCCTAGATTGAGAATCATCTGTGAAAAGTGGAAGAATTTCGGTAAATCGGTTGTTTCAAAAATCACCGATCAAATGTGTAAATGTGCTTCGACCTTTTTTCTCAAAATTTTCCCCTGAATTTGATTTTTCGTTAAAAAAAAATTGAAATAATGACCAATTCTGTTTGTTATCCGACAAAGTTGGCTTATCGCAGAGGAGACAGACACAGTAGGAGATAATTGAGGGGGTGAGAAGAAGCTCCAATAGCACAGCGTTACCGGACTTAAGGGTCGCCTCATTCCAACTACCAAGAAAGGGGGACAGAGTATAACCCGAATAGCGCCATTTTAAAGCAATATGACACACATGCAAGGGAAAGTCATTCTTATCCCCACAGTAAATTGAGAGTTAAAATTCCTTCATAACCAACAAGGGTACAGATCAAAACAATTAAATGGTCATTACAAGGTGATTATTATGAAAAACAAAAAGCAAAACCCCAACGTCATTTTACTCATATAATTCTTAAAGCACGTACAACACAAAAGGAACGATAAGTACACTCACCCATTGCTTTGGTCTCTTCACGCTTGGCGTTTAGTATCGAAAATTTGAATTTAGCTCGAACTTCGGATTTATTACAGGATACTAGGAGTAAATACAGGGAAAGGTAGTCTTTGCTTTCTTCGTCGAGGCCTTTTGGATTCACCCGCAGGCACCTGTGAACGAAAAAAAAAAAAACGCTATTAGTGGCAAATTGTTCGGAATGACATCTACGCAGTCCTCAAGGTTCTGCCAAACAAAATGTAAATTGGCTAGTTTCGCAAAAGCGATGTATATGTGGTAATGTGGATTGTACAATCCAGCAACATACCAGCCATACTATTGAAACTCACCATTTGAGTTTATCGTTGGCGCCTGCGGAGAAGGTAGAGGATTTAAGGACTTCTCCCATTTCTTCACGACAAAAACTAAAATTATTTATTGTCCACATGTAACTAAACTTGACCACTTTGACCTGAAACAAACAAAAATTATATAAGCGTCAAGTTTCCAAATTCGACAAGTGGAATAACAAGAAACGGTTGCAAATAGCAGACTAGACAGCATGTCTCAACCGGTTAGAAAATGTAATACAAGTAGGTACAAGAGAGGATTATTTCCGACAAAGAGCACTTGTGCGTTCCACTTGAAAACCCAACTACCTTCGGTTCTTAGCCGATTACTATTCATTATTGGTGTTATCAGATAAGAAATCCGACAATGTCGTGGAATATTAAAATGTAATATTGTTAAAACGCTGAAAATTTTACACAAGGGTTTATTATTCTTTGATATAGGTTACTTGTGCAAAAATTATTTCTGTCAATAGAACAAATTTTGGGAAAAAAATTTTTTTGTTTGATTTTTAATTTTTTTTTTTTTTGGATTTTCTTTTTCAAAACTTCTTCATTTTTTGCCCGAAAAATATTTAACCCACTGGGATCCTTCAAAAAACCCATTTTTAGCCCCATGATATCCCTATAGATCGCCACAGTGAAATCGGATCGTTCCGGGACCCCCGAAAATGGATTCTACGTCCAAAAATACTTCGAAAACGACACCTAACTCGATCCCATAGCTAAAAGCCTTCAAAAACCCCCTCCCACAGCCCCATTTTAGCCCCATAGGGCCCCACGGGTTTGGGCGATCGGACTGAAAACCTTGCGGGCACAACTAGATGGTAAACCAAGTATTATGTCAAAATTTCAGATTAAAAAAAAAATCCTACTGCCCAAAACGGCCCGGACGGAGGACGGAAATTTCGGATTTTGAATGTAGACCTCTTGAAACGGATAATGTCAAATTTTGAGCCCGATCGGAGTCGTCGACCCCCGTCGCGAAAACATAGGTGTATTATTCCAAGAATAATAAACCAAAAGGTGACAATTTAGAAACTTTTTGAAGTCTAATCCACAACTAGGGGGCCACTCCCTGCTGGCTAAAGCCAGCCAACCCCCGGCCGTATCCCACCTGGCCTCAAACCCAACAACTCGCTTTCCCATGTTATGCTTTTTTCCTTAAAGGGCGTCCCACGTTAAAATATAGTGTCCGACAGCCTCTAACTCAATTCCAGGACAATAAAAAAGACCAAATTAGCTGGTCACTCTCATGCGCGTGCGCCGTTCACTCCCTCCACCCCTCGATTCTAAGACGTTTTCTGTGATGTACAGAAGCACTAAGTGTGAATAACCTTTTGATATTTTGTACTATGCTGACCAATGCCAGATAAGTTCGTTTAAAGATCCCAACTCAACGACACTACACTCCATTCACTATGCTTATTAAAAGTCTCACTTTTCTTAATTCTGTTCAATAATTACCATAATATGGAATATTAATAACATATACATCCTCACATTCCACCTCCATAACCTTTTCATTTTTAAATACTGGAGTAGGAATAGATTCACCACATCGTTCGGCCAGAGAAACACGTTTGGCCACACGAAGAACGACCCGTTTGGCCACCGTGGCATTTCGACCACTCCCTGCTATCGATTTCCGTTTTGGCCAAAAAGCCAGCTTTGCAAGCCGTGGAAACCCTTAGCCAGTTCGGTACCAAATGTACAAGATTTAGACAGGTCTCGAAAGCCTGGGACCATCTCTTGGAAAGAGACTCTTAAGGTCGATCCAGACATTTCAGTGTTTCAGTGAATCCGTGGCCATCAGTGCTCCATGCGGATTGTAACGCTAGTGTGTGGACAATTTATCATTGATGCCATTGAAGGGCACGGAGCACTGATGGCCGTGGATTCACTGGTATCACTGAAATATGTGAATGGACCTTTAGCCAGCTTGGTTCCATATTGGCATCCATTGGGGCGAGCTTAGCAAGCCTAGGGCAGCTCAGAAAAGCTCGGTACCATCTTGACGAGCCTTGGAAACGCAAAGGTAAGTGATTCTCTGATGATAGCAGTAACTTCATGGCCAAAAGCGCCATTCATCTTGTGACCAAACGTGTCCCCACGCTCGCTGTAATGGTAGCCAATCGTGTTGCATTCTCGTAGCCAAACGTTTTGCGTTTTCACCCCTCGGTGGCCAAACGTGATACTCCCCGTTCGGCAACCTTCGAGGAGATTCGAATTTCCTTAGAAATTCATTAACTGTAATACAATTACATAAAATAAAAATTATAATAGAATTAAATTCTATTGTAATTTTTATTTATCAAATTTTGAACATTGTTACCTCTCCAAACATATAATTTCTGGATAAAATGATTTATTTGTCAATAATTACCTACCTAAATAGCAAATACCTCAAAAACGAAGGGAAATTTTTTTTTTGGGTTCTCCCAGTCCCGCGGAATCCTGCAGGACTGGCAAAAAATGCGGGACCGAAAGTTGCGGGATTTTGAGACACCTAGTGCGACAACCCAAATTGCTGATTCCTCGTCCTGCCGCAAATTCAAACTTCGACGTTTCGAATAAAAGTTATTTAATAATATAAAATAGTATGAACTTGGGGTCACTTTTGATTTTCAGTGCCGCCTATCTATTTGTTAAAAAAAAAAAAAAAAAAAAAAAAAAAAAAAATCTGAATGTCCCTTATTTCCCCCCAAAGTGATTTCGTTGCCAGTGTAGTTGTGCAGGCCGTGTGGTGGAGGTCAGGTAAAATTCCTCCCCAAAGCCAGTCACATCTGTGGGGTTCTGGTGTCCTAAGTTTAGACGGAGAGCTCAGCCAACACCATCACCAGTCTCTGGGGGTCCAGGACGTTACCCTCAGAGTTCAACGGCCAAGCCGGCCTACCCCATCTCCCATCGTTCCTTCCTATCTTCCTCTTTTTTTTCTACTCCAACTCGCTTTGTTACAATTCTATAGCCCCCCCCCCCCCCCCCCCCTAAGAACAACTTTTAACTAGACAATTTGTGAATAGCCTTCATTATGGCACAATCAAAACATCTGGGTCGGAGGGGGTTGCTGATTCCTGAGAGACGTTCTACCCGGCGGATCTGAGCTGCTGGCAAGTCACGAGCATGCAGGGATTCACAAATCATCGTCATGACGCGGACACATTTCTTCGGCTCCTAACAATTCTAACAATGCGGAACATATTTTAGCATTAAATGCCTTGAGCCACGCCTCCAACTCCACAGGACATTTTGCCCTCCATTCCAACCAAAGTGCATCGCCATCGTTCAGCGGAAAGCACTCCGAAAATCTACCAACTCCTCCAGTTATTTTCACTTCTAGCAGCTCAATGCTTCCAATTTTGGTTTATTAATACGCCTATGCATTCGTGACGGGGGGTCGACAATTTTGTTAGGCCTTGTGTAGATTCCAAAAACGAAATGTCTGTCTGCCGTCCGAGGGCAATTTGAGTTTTTTTTTGTTTTTTTTTAATCTGACAAAATACTCGGTTTACCATCTAGTTGTGCCCGCAAGGTTTTCAGCCCGATCGTCCAACCCCGTTTTTTGGAGGGTTTTTGACGGTTTTCGGCTGTGGGGTCGAGATAGGTGTCGTTTTCGATGTCTTTTTGGACGTAGAATCCATTTTTTGCGGGTCCTAGAACGACCCGATTTCACCGCGGGGATCTATGGGGACTTTCATGGGGCTACAAATGGAGCTATTGAAAGAAGGAGGTCAAATGAGGTGTCGTTTTCCGTGAAATTTTGGACGAATAATTCATTTTTCGGGGTTCCAAATCTGCCCAAACAGTCTATTTTTATATTTTTTTATTTCCATAAAATTCATTTTTGGACAATTTACCTACTTCAAGTATAATAATTTTCAGCGTTTTGTAGTACAAGTGTAACTCGTTCAAGAAAATATCCTGCGAAGCCGCCTTCACGTAAAAGGCCTTCAGATCCCCAAAACGTTGTAAAAATTCATTTCAGCTTTTATATCCTTTTTTACTGCCTGGCCCGACTCGGCTCACCTGAAAGAAAGTACCATCCCTATTGATTTTTCAGTGAAACCGCTGATTTCGCAATATGTAAAAGCTTTGAAGTAAATCTTCTCCAAGGACTTGGGACATCGGGGTTTGTGGGTCAACAGGCCACAAGGACCGTCAAGTTAGTTTCGGTCTATGAAATAGTAACTTGGGGGGGCTCGAACTGGTAAGCTGATTTCAAGGGGCACTTCTTTTCTGCTAAATTACGCCACATCAAAGAGAAGCAACAAATCCTTCGACGGAGCTCTTTCAAGGTTTCAAAAGGGAAATTTTCGGTAAAATCCCGTCAATAACGCGAGTTCACCAAATTTGGTAGAGAATGGCCAAATTACCTGAGAGCCGGAGGATTCGCTTTTTGAAAGTTGGCCGATATAGAAAGTCATACGGACCGATTCTACTTCTGAAAGTCGGCGAATAATAAATGAGAAATCTCAGGAGGGTGAAGCATTTCATTTCCTGGCCGTGGGGGGGGGGGGGGGGGGGGAAGAGAGCGGCGTTGTTCTATTTAGTTTCACTGTCGCGAAATCAGTTTCCCCCCGCAGAAGGAAAGTTCAGGATCGGGCTGGTCACCAGGGAAGGCATGGAGGGGATGCTCATTGGACCCGGAGGGCCGTCTCGTTACGTAAAAGGTTTTTAGAAATTTTTAGAAAGGGGGTTAAACCATTAAAACCCTTCACTCCCGATTCGCGTGGCGAAGTTTCGTGCGCTTATCAGGAGAGCCCCCAACGAACATTTTTCAGTCCAGTTGCCATTTTTCAGGATTTCCGGAGGCGGCTCGTGAATTTTCAATCATGATACCATCTTCAATTAGCGTCCAGAGGGGAAAAATGCATTTCTGGGTTGCTTAAGTGCCACAAAAGGGTTGTTCGATGCAACGCCTGGTGTAGAATTTTTCTCAACGGTTTTTTTTTTGGGGGTGTTGAACACGAATTCGAAGCTTCCCAACAAAATTTGCGGGACGCTCACCGTCAAAAACGCAAAAACCACGAAATTTTGGCACTTTTTTTGGTTTTTAAAAGATAATTTTGAAAGGGTGCGTTATACGTAAAAATATTTTATATACAAAATTCTGCGTCGAATGAACTGCCTTAAAGTTAAAATTGAGCTTGCTGTAAGGGCGTAACGGCAAAAAATGTCGAAGAACGTCGAAAAATAATATTCAAATTGGAATGTCTGCAGCTCAAAAATGGTAACTCCCACGTAAAAACTCGATTGGAAGTTGAAGAGCGTTTAATTCTGCGTTCAGACAGCACAAATAATGTTACGTTTGATCAAACAAAAATTTTGAAATTTAGAATCGTTCGGAAACACAGCTTGCCATCCTAGTTCAGTCATGTATTGTGTAATGCCTTAAACTACTTGTTTTGTGCCTATTGCATGTCTTTATTTATTTACAGTTACAACCATTTTCGAGCTGCAGACATTCACATTTGAAGTTATGTTCATTTTTCAAAAAATGGGGAAAAATTGACATTCTTTTACGACACGTCACGCCGTTACGGCTAGCTCAATTTTAACTTTAAGGTAGCTCATTCGACGCAGAATTTTGCGCTCTTTAATTTACTCTATGTAATATTTTTACCTATAACGCACCCTTTCAAAATTATCTTTTAAAAACAAAAAAAAGTGCCGAAATTTCGTGGTTTTTTGCGTTTTTGACGGTGAGCGTCCCACAATTTTGGTTGGGAAGCTTCGGATTCGTGTTCAGCACTTCCAAAAAAAAAAAAAAACATAAAACCGTTGAGAGAAATTCTACACCACGCGCTCCGTGGAAAAATCGCCTGGTGACTGAACAATTTGGTTTTGTGGGTATCAACGACTCTCCCTCGAAAAACCGTAAATTCAATTTTGACAAAATAACAATATTTACATGTGAATCAGATGTTGGAGTGGGCAGGTGGGTAGCGAGTTTATCTTGCCGGGTGGCGATGGGTCTCGGGAGCTGAGGGCGTTGAACTCAAACCCCTCCCCCATTAGCGGACGCCCTTGTCTTTTATTACATTCTGCAGTTAACGATTTTTTACTGCTCGAATCAATTCCCCTTTAAAACGATAAGATCCGTCTCGAAATGAAGACGGAGAGTCGATTAGTCTCATTAAGCGGAAGTTGTGCGCGATCGATTGTCGTCGATAGCATTTTATGTAAACAAACTGACCCGGAAGCACATTGGAATGGAGCTAAGTGGGAGACAAATCGTCCTTTTCCTTCGCAAGAAGCTTTTTCGTAGGGAAAGGCTATCCACGTCGATATATCGTAAGTACCAATATTTCTACACAAGTAATTCGTAGGGATTGAATGATGAATGATAAGGTTTATTTGTAAAGGCCTTCCGGCGATACAAAGTTAATTCGTAGGGATTTATTAAATTTTCCATAATATAATGGAATATTATCGAATAATACGTTAATACAAGGAATAGGAACGAAAGATAGAAATTAAACACCCCACTCTTAATCGATTTCACCCACAAAAATGATGATTGTACTGATTTGGGGATAAAAATCGGTAAAAACAATCGATTGCGGGAAAAAAATCGGAGTTAAAAAATAGATTTGCATCCTTATTTCCCTACTTCGTTTTGAGTGTTTCAAGCTTTTTCTTTCTGTTTGTTTTCTGAAATTTTCTCCTTCTTCTAGGCTTGCAGGAAACTCATGAAATCATTTTTAGCCTCAAAGCTCGTTTTTCGTTTGCCATGGGCCCAAATGGGTATATCGATATTATTCCTTCGATACCCATCCCTGCTTATTCACTTCTTTGTACACTTTCGAAGAGGAAGCAACGAAAGAACGAGGCAGATAGCGCATAGCGAAGACATTCAACAGTGTCCACTGGTTGCGGATTCGGGAATCACCAGCCAGAATGTCTTCTCAGTGGAATCAATCAGCGCTCTGTCGGTCGCTCTCTCCGTAGATGTTCACAGAGAAGGTATTCGGGAGTCACTACTGATTGAGGATTACGGGGAGTGCTAGCAGCACGAATGTCTTCTCGATGGATTCAGTCACATTATTTCGTCATTCAGCTGACATTACGTGACTCAGACAAGATTCAAGAGATGATAAATTTCAGATAAACGCAGACGACAAACGCAGTGACGCCTTGTGACCAAACCTTCGACTTCAAAAGTGAGTTTGTACTTCCATCATCAGGCCCTTAGTTTCATTCGATATAGTGCTGCAAAAAAATCGAAATCGCAATCGATTTTTTCCCCATAAAATTATCATTTCAACAAACGAGTAGGTACAAAATATTGGCAAAAAATTATGGTTCTTTAAAATAAGTGCTGATGGCACAGCGCTTTGCCGCGCCAGTCTATCGCCGCCTACGAGCCGCTACAGCGCAGCTCCAGTGCTAAAAGCTCGACGATCTAAGCGCACACATATTCCTTTCAAGATAATATGGCCTTTGGAGGAAAAATCAGAAAAACTGTTGTTTCAGCCAGGAGGAAGGGTCTCACTGAGAGAACAACTTTACGAATATCAGTTCAGTCGTCAATATCAAATTTTAGGTTGGTTTGAAAAATGTTCAGGTTTTTGTAAAAAAAAAAAAAAAAAAAAAAAAAAAAAGTCCACGGCTGGCAGGAGGGAGCTCTGTCGATTTTGGATAGTATATCCAGTCGAGCTGAAAATCCTATTTTTTCGTAATCCTTTACGTAATTTGAAACTTTTCTTTTGCTTTTCGCTTTTTAATCGATTAATCGATTTTTTTGCAGCACTAATTCGACGGCCAATAAGTTCCCTTCGTCTGCCTTTGCGACGGACCCGGCTCGTTCCCCTCGCCGGAATTAGAAGACAGTTGGGGCGGTTTGGGGGGGTCTTGAAGAGGGTTGGCCCGGTTGGTTGGTGGGATTGATCGGAGGCCCACCAGACCCCCACCGGGGGGATTGACCTCTGAACTTGTCCCTCCTGAACTTTCCTTCCCGCTCCCCGTATTTCTATTTCCATTCCCATTATGATTTTTCTTCCTTCATTTTGAAATCCCCTCCCACTATCTTTAATCCATTTGTTCTACCCCGCATGAATTTCTTACACCCCCTCTGTTTTCCCCGCATTAAATAAAATTCACTTTACGATACCAAGTCCATTAAGGATATTACTACAACTATACTCCATACTACGTATAAACATCGAAATCTATTAGTGTGACCGTTGAGAGATGCTGCTAGTTTACACAAATTGCTAATCACTTATTCAATAATACTCACTTGGGTGTAACACCAGTTTTCCGCTACGGGGGTGTTGGCCTCCTGAGGCGGAGGACTGGGGACCCTTGACACGGCCATGCTGGAGCCAACGCGGGAGCAGTCACTCACCACCGGCAGCCTGCAACAATCAAAATGCGGTTAGATTATTTAGATGACGTGGAAGATTAAATATTTAATAAGCGATAACGTTCATTCAGAGAGACGACAGTGGAATTCCCCAAAGTTTTTATTTTAGGAAGTGAGATAACTGAGTGATTTTTCAGGGTGAAATTGTGTCCTGCATAAGAAGGAGAAGTAAAAACGACTAGTTGCGAGTTTTAAAGCTATCACGGGTCCAGAAGATATTCATTTGGCAAAGCTGGGATCTGGGTACATGATCCATGCGCTGGAAGGTTTGGAGCCAACGGATGGATGTCTGATGATGATGGCAGTATAATTTTTACGGAAAAGCCTGCATAGGTATGTTACGAAAGGGGTTTTCATTCGTTGGTGTCAATCACCCAAAAATGAGTTTAAAAAAAAAAAAATTGGAAAAACTGCAAATTTTACACAAGGGTTCTTTGAAATAGGATAATTGTGCAAAAATTAATTCAGTACCTAACTATCATTGAGAAGATATTTTGGGGGAAAAAAAAAAATCAGAAAAATGTTTGAACAGATACGAGACCTCGATAGAATGGATTTTGCGTCCAAACTCGGAAATCGACACCTTATTTGACCACCTGGTTTCAAAGATCCCCGTTGTAGCCCCATGAAATCCCCACGGTGAAATCGGATCGTCCTGGGACCCCCAAAAATGAATTATACGTCCAAAAATACATCGAAAACGACACCTAACTCGACCCCATAGCCGAAAAATGTAAAAAAAAAAAAAAAAAAACCCTCCCGCAGACCCATGGGTAAAATGCAGTTTAGCCCCACAGCGCCTCAAGAGATTGGGCGGTCGGGCTGAAATCATTGTGGGCACAAAAACAGTGAATTTTTCCAAGAATAACGAACCAAAAACTATCAACGAATTTCTGTGGTAGTTTCCAATAAATTTCGGGAGGTTTCAGTTCAAATTGCAGTTTTCAGATAGTTCCAGTGAATTTCTAAGGTAGATTTTCCCCCATGATTAGAGGTAGTTTTACCCCAAAAGATAGCCGGCACTTCAACCTGTTTCACTGATGCATGAGCATCTTTGAAGTGAACGGCAGTGGCAGAAGAAACAGCTCACGTCAGATAATTGCTATATTTAATATTCTAAGTCACAATGCTAATCTCAATAATGGAAAAAATTATGTCCAAGTTGCCCAAAACAAGCTTTCCTAATTTTTTCTTCACATGTTTGACTCATCACTGACGAACTGGGCCACCTGTTACAGGTGTGAAGCTTACAAGCAAAGAGACCGGGACAGCTTGGCTACCAACAAAATAACCGCCCTGCTAGCTTTTAGCCCGAGATAGTTTTACCCTCACCTACCACATTTGTCACGCCTTGTACACAAGTTACTCACATTCTAATGGAGAGGACGGGCCAGGCTCAATAACCCACCATACGCGAAATAAAAAACTGTATGTGTCAACGACTCTGCCAATTAATGCAGGAATTCATCCGAGGAAAACCACAAATAGCAGAGACGATCAAAGAGCCACGTTCCGAGCTCGACTGATCCCGAAAGATTAGAACCCTGTTGTAGATATCCCGGAATAGCGGTAAAGCTCGGCATTCACACATCCCTCTTTCCCGTTCAACGGGTCCCTGAACCTGGAGTATAATTTTCGGGTGTCCGGAGACCATAGCATGAATCTGTTGGCGGACCAGGTTGGGGGTCCAGGTTCATCAACCTCTTGTGGACTTTGGGCGGCCCCCAGAGGTGAATCAACTAAGAGGCAGGCTAATGCTCCGAACGTCGAACCCGAGCCTGAGGGCCGCCCTGCCTTCTCGTTCACAACCACACGGATACCTCCCCAGAGGAGCTTTTTGCATAAAACATGCTGAAAAGAAAGAAGGGACTTTTTTATTCGTCAGTTGTTTTGATGACACCCCCCTCCGACAGCTACAAACGACGACAACGTGAACGTTATATGACTGAAAGGACGAACAAGAAGAGAAAAAACACAGAAATCTTGAAACAACTCAGGATAATAAAGTTATACTGTTTTCAGGAAAAATCTCAACTGCTTCCCTCTACCAACTGGCAAGTGCGTCCCCTGTCCAGCAAACGAAGCATTTGAGATAGAAAAAAATAGGGTAAAAGCCAAAATTTGCACACAGATAGGGGAGGGGAGTCTCCAAAGATCCCTTTTTCAGGTTTTTCGTGACTATCTCGGAAACGGTGCCTTTTTCGATAAACCATGCCCCATAGTAAATGAAAGATGATAAAATTTTTCACAACTTTGATTATAAACACTTTATCCAAATTCCGAACCGTTTTCGAGATTGAAAATCACTTTGAAAATCGCTTTATCGGAAAACTGTTGATTGGCGTTTGAACGGTTGACATGAGAGAAACGTTGTACAAGTTAAGGTTGTAGAGCATTAAATACTCTTTGAGAACATATGGCTAGTCACGAATGTAATGACCATTCAAAAGTTACGCCAATTTCAAAATAAACGATTTTTGACATTTTCCCCCAAAAGTTGACAGGCCACTTTTCTGTGTTCTCGAGTTTAAACCGCCCTTCTTTCTGTCATTTATTGTCACTTTATTACGATTACATATGAAATATGTACGTATCCAGAATTGCATACCAACAGATGAGGGAGGGGGGGGGGGGGAGGTGAGATTTAAAAAATTATGTATAAAGTGTCTGTGGCTGGCTGGCTCGTATGTCACGGTCAAAAAGTTCCTCGGACAAAAAGTTCCCGCAGTTGAAATTATGAGGTCGAGGGAAGAATCATCAAATGTGGGTTTGAATTGATAACCTGAGTAAGCCAGAAGAGACACAACGTGAGTATAACTTGTTGAACAGGTACTTTTTAGAACTTTATTTGACTTTATGTAGGACTCGCCCATTTACTGTCTAGGGAGCTTATTGTCCGGGGACACCACCCCGTGAAAAAAAACGCAAATTTTACACAAGGGTTTATTATTCTTTTCTAACAATTTTTTGTTTTTTACTCGAAAAATGTTTTACCACCTGGGGTACTTCAAGAATCCCATTTGTAGCCCCATGAAAGCCCTATAGATCCCCACAGTGAAATCGGATCGTTCCGGGACCCCCAAAAATGGATTCTACGTCCAAAAATACTTCGAAAACGACACCTAACTCGATCCCATAGCCAAAAGCCTTAAAAAACCCTCCCGTAGCCCCATTTTAGCCCCTTAAGCGCCTCACGGGTTTGGGCGATCGGGCTGAAAACCTTGCGGGCACAACTAGATGGTAAACCGAGTATTTTGTCAAAATTTCAGATTTTTAAAAAATCCCTACTGCCCAAAACGGCCCGGACGGCGGACGGACATTTCGGTTTTGGAATGTAGACCTTTTGAAACGGATAATGTCAAATTTTGAGGCCGATTGGAGTCGTCGACCTCCGTCGCGATTACATAGGCGTGTGATTCCAAGAATAATAAACCAAAATGAGTGGTGCTACCAAATTCTTCTCCAGGTCGATCCCCGCGAATAAAGGAGCGAATTTAGAGTTTTTCACCGCCACCGGCGTTGGAGCAGATGACTCAACCCGACTTTTTCTTTTGGTGACGACCAAAGTGGAGGGCTTCTCGAATTGTTATCCAACGTCCTCATTGATAATTAATTTCGGATACCATTGTGGGATTTTGGGTATACCTACTATAGTTTCACCGCTAGCAGGGTCGGATTGGGGGCAAGTGCCTGTCCGAGTGAAGCCGAACGAAGCGAGCCCCCCCCCCCCCCCCCCCCCCCCCGTCCGCGTGCTGGTAATCTAAAATCCAGACGGTTACTAACTCTTATAGGTATAGGCTCACTTCCGATCTCGAAGACAACTAGCGGGAAATGCGAGCATCCCAAGCGTGACGGGAATGTCAAGACGTTTTAGGAAAGGAAGACACCTTGTAACCTCTTTGAATATCCGATGATAATAACCGTTGACTCCTTGTTAGTAGCCACAGACAGGAAGCGCATGAGTGGTCGTCAAGTCCCCTCAATGGAAAAATGCTCTACAAAGAAACTCATCCATTCAAAGTAACTGAAATCCAATCATAATCATACTAGACGTTATGCACGTTGCAGTTTGTGAGCGGTTTAGAGTTTCATCGTCTCCAATGAAAAGATTTGTTTATCGACGGGCGTGCTCAATCTGTTACGCTCGGCCAGACGCGGGATCCAAGCAAAACCCTCGCGAAAAAAAATTAGCTGAGCTGAGTTTGAGGTCAAGGGTGATAATGTGACCTGGTTAGTTGGATGGGGCCCATTGAGGTCTGCCATCCTCTTCTTGATAGGGCCAATAGGGGCCCAAGTGACCTAGTCCTGTACGCGTCCTGCCCTGCTCCGTCCCATGTTGGATGAGGTTCGACCAAGGAGGCTGACCCCCTTTTTTTCCGCTTTGTTGCAATCCTTACGCCCCAGTTTCCAGCCGTTTCAAGGGGGGTGTGTGTGTGAAAAACTTGGACGTTTGCCGGTCATGCGGGGGCGGGTTCTCGTCTGTCTGCCACTGCAGAGATTTCGAAGGAAGACCGTCGACTATTGTGCACAAAAACACAATAGGCACCCTTAACATTGAAAACGAACAAAAATATTCAAATTACCCTATTCTGACCTTGTTCGCAATGAGGCAAGACGAAATTTTTGGAAACGGCCCAACCGAAGGTCGTGAAGTGGGGACAGAAACGCATGTAAATTTGTAGGGCGAGGTTTACGTCACGAAATGGAAAATGAAGAACCTCAGGGGGGAGGTGGGGTATCTTTAACACATGCGCTATCCACAAAAATGTAAGCAGACATGCCCTCAAATCCTCAAGCTCATTTAGAATTTCAAATCCGAGTCAAGGCTTCGAGCTGAGAGCCTAGTAAGTAGGCAACCAACCCACTTTTACCTCGCAGTCAAGTCCGAACAGGAGACGTTCAACAACATGCCCAGTTTGTACAAACCCGTAAACATAGTTCGAACAAAACAACTATCATAGTTTTCGAGAAAAACGAAATTTAACGCTTCAAATCAAATCGAAAAAAACTCAATCGTAAATAAAGGTAATTTTTTCTGGAACAGGTTAACATGTTTATGGCGCTGCAAATTTTACGCAAGGGTTTATTACACAGGTTTACAAAAAAAAGGTCAGTCTCAGGCGCCGCAGAAAAAACCATCAAACTCTATGTTTTTTGGGGTGCTGAATCCGAATCCGACCCCCGTTTTTTCCGGTCACGTCCAAATTTTCGAGATATTGGCGATTTTTCGTTTTTTCGACCTTTTTCCGTTTTGAAAATCACAGCTAAACGTGCGGATGCCCAAAAATTCCACAAAAACTCTCTTCTTACTGGAAATTTACCGCTGATTCCGAAAATATATATGAGTTGGTGTCTAAAACCACGAGAAATGTGTGATTTTGCCAAAAAAATGTTGAAAAAACGTGGTTTTTCAAAACCGAAGTCACGTTTTTTGATACTTTTTACCTTCTAGCGTGAAAACTAAGGCCGTTAATAAAATTTTTCCAACGAGGTCTTGTAGGTAGATTGTTTCTGCGTCGAATGGGACCAACCGTGATTCTTTACCTTCCATAATAAGGGAGCTATGATTTTTCAAAGTTTCTGGGCGCTTGTTTTTCAGGGCTTCAAGTGCAATTCCGTGAGTTCTTGATGAATAAAACCATCTTTGAGTCGGTCTGAATTGATGCCTCCGAGTCCAATATATTCCTCGGAACAAAGTTTTGTTGTGATCAAGTTGCATTGCTGACTCCAGGAGTACATGTTCTACGACATGGCCAAAATGGGTAGAAACTTTGATAAATCATAGCTCCCTTATTATGGAAGGTAAAGAATCACGGTTGGTCCCATTCGACGCAGAAACAATCTACCTACAAGACCTCGTTGGAAAATTTTTATTAATGGCCTTAGTTTTCACGCTAGAAGGTAAAAAGTATCAAAAAACGTGACTTTGGTTTTGAAAAAACCACGTTTTTTCAACATTTTTTGGCAAAATCACACATTTCTCGTGGTTTTAGATACCAACTCATATATATTTTCGGAATCAGCGGTAAATTTCCAGTAAGAAGAGAGTTTTTGTGAAATTTTTGGGCATCCGCACGTTTAGCTGTGATTTTCAATACGGAAAAAGGTCGAAAAAACGAAAAATCGCCAATATCTCGAAAATTTGGACGTGACCGGAAAAAACGGGGGTCGGATTCGGATTCAGCACCCCAAAAACCATAGAGTTTGATGGTTTTTTCTGCGGCGCCTGAGATTGACCTTTTTTTTGTAAACCTGTGTTATTCTTTGAAACAGGTGCAAAAATTAATTCTGTCACTAAGAAAATATTGAAAAGAAGAAAAAAAAAAAAAAACGCTTAGATTATACATTAGGATATCCTTAGACAAAATTCGGTCTGACGGTGAGACAAGTGACGATGCCATGTGGCCCAACGTACAACAGGTGAGAACGCTGAGCTAGTGGCCTAACGTACGACAGGTGAAGACGCCGAACTAGTGGCCTAACGTTAAGACATAAGAGAAAGCTGAACTAGAGGTTTAACGTGTATATAATATATATTATATATTACGTAATATATAAACGTGACAGGCCCGCGTCTCCCTCCACGACTATCGTTTTTGAGCAGTTAGCATGTTCCACGCTAAAAAATTCTGCACATTGTTTGGACAGATGTGGGGGGCCTCGAAAAATGGATTTTCCCGTCCAAAATTACTCGGAAAACGACACCTTATTTGACCTCCTGGGATCCTTCAAAAATCCAGGTTATAGCCCCGTGAAAGCCCCATAGATCCCCACGGTGGAGTCGGATCGTTCTGGAACCCCCAAAAAAGGATTCTACGTCCAAAAATACTGTCAAAACGGCGCCTAACTCGACCTCATAGCCGAAAACCCCCCCTCGTAGCCCCATTTTAGCCCTACAGCGCCCCACGGGTTTGGGCGATCGGGCTGAAAACCTAGCGGGCACACCACTAGAGTGCACCATAGTCTCAATTTCCTCCAAAAGTGTGCCATGTGCAAAACGGCCCAAGCACCATTGGGAAAAACAAAAGAAAACCAAATTCGAAAAATATGGGGCTCTTGTGACTGACACCCTTCATGTATTTGGAATAAAATGAATTTCCTACTGCTTGCAGAGGTGGAAAATTCAGCCGTAACTTATGTTTGAGATCCCTATTATTTCAATAATAAAACGCTCATAAACATCATTCAATCTGTTGTACAGCTATAAAATTTAAATGAAATAGGCCAACCTGACTCTGTCGACGACCATAACCACCTGCAGAGGGGGTGCCATTTTTTTCCCCACGTGTGCACTTCAAGAGACGCGAACTCCGTGGAAATCGAACTGAGAATGTGATGTTCCCTGTGCGAAACTGACACACTCAGCCTCGTGCGCCGATAAGAGATGCAACACGATACGACAGGCTTAATGAAAACATCAACCGCGTTCGCACACCCCGATAGAGGTCAACGCTCATGAAACTACAAGCTGAAGACATCCTCAAGAGGTTCAAGTCAAGATGAAAAAGTCCGTAAATAGCGGTAAATTTTTTTTTTCGGATTTCCAAGCAACCGGATCCGTCATACGTGTTTCCTCTGGACATCCGATCCGGCGAACTTCCCGGACGGATGACCTCCCTCGGACCCCGTGTTGAATTTCGACCGCAGTATCGCATCTCGATTTTTGAGACCGGCCTTCTGGTCCTGGTACGTGAAAGGCTCTAAATTTCGGGCTGCCCGACCACAACCTTCGTCCTTTTTAGAGCGATTCGCAACGTTGCGAACGTATCGCAAAGTGTTGAATATCACCTCCATTCGATACTGAAGAGACAAAGTCCGAACAATATGAAACCTCGCGGAGAAGACTCGGTTCAGAAGGTTCTAATGATAACGTATCACCACCCCCAATTCTAACACAGATTTATTGACTTCAAGCTTTACAGAGGTCACAAAAACTAATTTATTTTGATGTGGAAACATTTTTCATTACTCTGTTACTGCAATCGTTCGACCCTTCAGCTTCAAGCTTTTGACTAGATGGCCACCCCTTTGGCTACGCCAGCCAACCCCCAACTTTTCCCACCTGGCCTCACACCCAACAACTTTACGATAATGTACAGCTTTTGTTTTCTAGAATAAATACAAGATGAAAACGAAATGAATGATGAGAAGTTAATCTTTTTTTTAACCTATCTTTGAATTTTGGTGGTATCAGATTTTCTCGTACTATGCTCGCCTAGACGAATTTTTGGTATTTTTTCAAAGTTTTCTGAAGAATGGTGCTCCTCCTCCTCCTCCACGCGTTGGAGCTCCAATGTACATAGTAGAGAAAAAGTACACCGGATCTTCAAAAAATGGGACAATTGAGAGGTGTGCGTTAAGTTATTTGGAGGTGCAACTCGCCAATTGGGCTGTATGTGTGTTTAACACTCAACATCGGATGTTCATCAAAAATAAATTCGACGCAAATTTCTATCAGAAATGGGAGTATCGCTTTGGTAAACCTCACAATACTGATAAGCAAACGTCCCGTTCACACAGCCTCTGGTGGTTTCAGCCGGCCTCGGGTCGTTATAGATAATCAACGCAATGCTCTTTCCTGATAAGTTTCGTCAACGTCTGAACGTCGTGGGGAATTTAGGATTGTTTTAGGGATTGTTTCCACACTCCGACAGAAAAGTCTAATGCTAAAAAGCTCATAGAAGCTGGAGGAGTTGAATATAACTTTTGACTTTGCTTCATTGTTTCGAAGGTACTCCATTTTTAACATAGAACATGTTTTTACAGGGTGTACTGGTTGAAGAGCGCGACGGCGAATTATGTCCCCGGCCCCAGACAACCACCCGAACGGTACGGATGTAGTAGTTGGGAGGATTCCCCCCACCACTGACTAACCATGCTCTATGCCCCTTCCTCAACATTCTCAAGACGGCTCCCGATTATTGAAATGATCATTGAAAGCTCTGTTGTGAGTTATTCTACTAAACTGGAGCTGCAGCCCGAGGAGGAGAATAATTCTTTTTGTTGTTGTCATCTTTAATAAGGTAGTTAGGTACTTCTACAAGTCGGAAAATTAAAAAAAAAAAAAAAAAAATCAGCTCGGCGAGTAGATGACGAGAAAAGTCTGAAAACACCAAAAAGTTGGCGCAATATATCCAAAACGAACCAAAACGTCAAAAATAGGAACAAGGCGAGTTTGACAAAGCAGACAGAAGGGGTCTAAGGCCCCTGACTAACACCCGAACGGTACTGATGTAGGAGTTGGGAGGATTCCCCCCACCACTGACTAACCGCGCTCTATGCCCCTACCTCAACATTCTCAAGATGGCTCCCGATTATTGAAATGATCATTGAAAGCTCTGTTGTGAGTTATTCTACTAAACTGGAGCTGCAGCCCGAGAAGAAATTTTGTTGTTGTCATCTTTAAAAAGGTAGGTAAGTAAGTTCCTACTACTAAAAGTAGGAAAATTTTGAAAAAAAAAATTGGGGTGTGGTTTTATGAAACCACGGTAAAAGTGAAACTTTTATTCACACTAGTTTCAGGAAATGATGCCCACATTTATATATTATATAATATTAAAGGGTGCTGGATGGGTGTAAGGAGGGGGGGGGGGGAGTACAATCTGTAATCTTGGAGGCACAACCCGCGTAATCCCTGAAAACGCACCCGTGGCAACGACGCCTTTTGACCCGTCTCTCGTTGCGAAGGATTACCTAGTACCTATCAAACTAATCGAAGGCTCGCAAAAAATACTCGTACCCACCTACCGACGATCTTGGAATAACTTTCGAACGGGTTATCGCGCAGAAATCGTTTCGTGCTCGTTGAAATCAGCGTGAAAAGCTCGTTTTAACAGACGTAGTTTCGTTCAAAACCGACGGCAAAAGTTGTATCGGGTTTCGGCGTTTCGAAAATTTTCCTAGTAATCCACACACAGACCAAACATTTTGAGACGATGTAATGAAAGTTTCACTTAAAAAAAAAAAAAAAAAAAAAAAAAAAAATCAGCTCGTCGAGTAGATAGAAAAGTCGGAAAAACACTAAAAAGTTGGCGTAATATATCCAAAATGTCAAAAATAGGAACCGGGGGCCTAGTTTTTAAAGTGAAACTTTTATTACATCGTCCCAAATTTTTTGGTCTGTGTGTCGTTTCTTGTAACGTCACGCTACCGATGATTTTCGCTTACAACCGATTCGTCGCTACGGAACTTCATCTTCGCCAGTTATCATCGTACAAAAATCGTTCACCATTCGTTGGAAAGGTCTCGATTTATCACACATTTCTTTCGTACTTGTTCTTTGTCATTATGTCCCCATTTTATATTTATTGATGTTATTAATGGATGCAGTAAACAATGCCGCTTGTTTTGTTGTTATCAGTTGCCACGTTAGAAATCAATTTGAGAAAACGCCAAAATGAAGCCGTGGGTAGAGATACAAGGGTAGGAGAATGAGAAGGAAATGGGGGGGGGGGGGGGGACTAGACATAAAAAACGTGTCCATCGATGCTACGTACCCCACTAGGGGAGCGAGCGAAGCGAGCCGGAGAGACTAGTGGGAAAAAAGTTTCACTTTTACCGTGGTTTCATATTTTTTAATTCTTGTTTTTTTTTTTAAAGTGAAACTTTTATTACATCGTCCCAAATTTTTTGGTCTGTGTGTCGTTTCTTGTATCTGTGTGTTTTGTATCTGTTAGTTTTTTTGTTTTGTATCCTTGTGTTTTTCTGTATTGTATCTGTGTGTATACGATAAGTATCCGCGGCCTAGTTTTTTATTTATTTATTTATTTATTTATTTATTTTATTTTCTATTTTTTTGTATCCAGGGCCTAGTTTTTTTTGTTTCTTGAATTTTAGGCTCTAAGCGATAAGTATCCGGGGGCCTAGTTTTTTTTAAATTAATTTTCTCAGGCGAAAAAAGTGTTTACAATTTACAGTTTTTACATAATACGTCAAGTAAAATTCCCTTGTACAGCCCCTTCATTCCCTTTACTAAGCCCTGGGATTGCTCGGAACGCGATAAAGGGGTTAATTTTCGCGAGGGACATTCACAACAATGCTCTTTCTTCTTGAAAGCACAACGTGATACGACTGGGGGGGGGGGGGGGGGGGGGGGGCTGGTGTGTGTGTGTGTGGGGGGGGGGGGGGGGTGATGGTTTGCGACAACACAGGCCGGTAGGTCACGTTAGTGGGTTAACTGAGGTGGTGAGGTAACGTTGTATCTGTCCTCGATTCATGTGATTTCTCGACCTCTCGCCGTCTGGTGGGCGCTAATTATCCAGAAAGTCTCCCGCGTAACAAGCAACGTGAAAAAAAAAAAGGCGATTTACCGAATCAAAGCATCGGAGCTGAGTTAAGCAATAAAATTATGCTCCGTCAAAAGTGTTATCGCGGTTCGTATTGCGCACGAACATCAGGCGGTACATCACAAGGCTCGTCATATCGGGGGAGTCACCTCAAGGTTTTATCAATTGTGGGTGTAAACTCCCCCACCCCGGCATGTTAGGGATATCGCATGCGGAGCAGAAAAGGAGCGCCCGTTCAGCTCAACATCGCAAGGTCCCTCCGATGGAGACTCGAAAATCTCAAAGGCTGTCAGGAAGCCCTCAAGGCGATGCACACCCCTCGTGGTACTTCCTTGTGAGCCTTTTTCTCGCGACGAGAGGTTACACTGACTGAGGCCAACCGCAAATAGGTCTCGAAAGGGGGAAATCCGATTCCGCATTTTTCTCCACCCTTGTTGACGTGAAATGTCGTCAAAGTCAGTTTTGAGTTTGTATAGACGACAGACGAGGGGAAACTGCAGCGCTGAGCAACGGCGAACAGAGAAAAACGCTGCAAATTTTACACAAGGGTTTATTATTCTTTGATATAGGTTACTTGTACAGAAATTTAATTCTGTCAATAAAAAAAAATTAAAAAAAATTTTTTTTTGGATTTTTATATTTCAAAAAAAATTTTTTGAGGCGATTTTTTTTCAAAAATGTGTTTTTTCAAAAATTCTTTAATTTTTACTCGAAAGATATTTAACTTCTTGGGATCCATCAAAAATCCCATTTTTAGCTCCATGAAAGCCCTATAGATCGCCACAGTGAAATCGGATCGTTCCGGGACCCCAAAAAATGGATTCTACGTCCAAAAATACTTCGAAAACGACACCTGACTCGATCCCATAGCCAAAAGCCTTCAAAAACCACCTTCTGTAGCCCCATTTTAGCCCCAGAGCGCCCCACGGGTTTGGGCGATCGGGCTGAAAACCTTGCGGGCACAACTAGATGGTAAACCGAGTATTTTGTCAAAATTTCAGATTTTTTAAAAAATTCCTACTGCCCAAAACGGCCTGGACGGCGGACGGCGTACGGCGTACGGCGTACGGCGGACGGACATTTCGGATTTTGAATGTAGACCACTTGAAACGGATAATGTCAAATTTTGAGCCCGATCGGAGTCGTCGACCCGCGTCGCGAAAACATAGGTGTATTATTCCAAGAATAATAAACCAAAACACGCTCGGCCTACAGCATTCAGCTTTATGTGACTTTTGAAGTGTTCTACTTAGTGTTTTAGGTATTTTGTGGGATCGGACGCCCAATCCACGTATCCACACTGAGAGAAAAAAACGCTGCAAATTTTACACAAGGGTTTATTATTCTGTGATAAAGGTTACTTGTACAGACATTTAATTCTGTCAATAAAAAAAATTTAAAAATTTTTTTTTTGGATTTTTATATTTCAAAAAAAATTTTTTGGGGGGATTTTTTTTCAAAAATGTGTTTTTTCAAAAATTCTTTAATTTTTACTCGAAAAATATTTAACTTCTTGGGATCCTTAAAAAATCCCATTTTTAGCCCCATGAAAGCCCTATAGAACGCCACTGTGAAATCGGATCGTTCCGGGACCCCCAAAAATGGATTCTACGTCCAAAAATACTTCGAAAACGACACCTAACTCGATCCCATAGCTAAAAGCCTTCAAAACACCCCTCCTGTAGCCCCATAGAGCCCCACGGGTTTGGGCGATCGGGCTGAAAACCTTGCGGGCACAACTAGATGGTAAACCAAGTATTTTGTCAAAATTTCAGATTTTAAAAAAAATTCCTACAGCCCAAAACGGCCCGGACGGCGGACGGCGTACGGCGGACGGACATTTCGGATTTAGAATGTAGACCACTTGAAACGGATAATGTCAAATTTTGAGGCCGATCGGAGTCGTCGACCCGCGTCGCGAAAACATAGGTGTATTATTCCAAGAATAATAAACCAAAAGGGCCTATTCTAAGTTATTTTTCGATTTTTTTCTAGGTTAAATGCTGCCAACCTAGATTTTTTTTGGTTTTCATTCTAGGGTGGAACAATTTAGTCTAGGTTGAATATCATTTAACCTAGATTGAAAATTCTGGTGAAGTTACCGTCCTAAAAATGCAAACAACCAAGATCTAAAATGTGCCACCCCCACACTTTAGTTCTAGGTTAAGTTCACGGAGTGTGCCGCCATCCATTTACAGTCTAGGTTAAAAACATTAATGTCTTGGTTGTCTCACCCTGGTATTCAATGTTTTTCACTATCGTAGACCGTTGATTTACCCTAAAACGAAAACGTTCTCACCCCCCCTCAAACAATTTACAGCCATGGCGCGTTAACCTAGAACCCTTTTTTCTCTAGGTTGTGCCCCTTTATTTACGAGGTTGTTTCATTTACTATCCCTGTTGTACCAGTTAAATTTCTCGGTAGCTTCCTATTCTTTTCAGGGTGGTCCTTATAAATTACTAGGTGGTCCACTTTTCTTTCTAGGTTTCTTTCTAGGGTTCTATGAATTCCGCCCTAGTAGGTTTTGCGGTTACAGAAAATAATTTGAAATGAAACTTTCTCTTAATTAGACAGTAGCACAGATCCAGGTTTTGTGTGTGTGTGTGTTTGGGGGGGGGGGGGGGGGGGGGACACAGTTAAGTGCCTCTGTAGTCGATGTTTCCAGCGTCAATTAATGGCTTGTACTTGGGTACCTTGGGCAGTGTGCTAGGAGGCAAATGTGGATGGAGGGGGGAACCTACCGGTTGGCGAGGCAGCATACTGTCAGGTTAATTTGAATTTGATTTATATATTTGGCATTCTATTGGTTTCCCTTTTGTTTATTTTTAGTGGCTGTCCGGCCCTTCTGGGCTTTGGAAAACCCTACAGAACGGGAAGCCCTGCAAGACGGGTACCAGGAGGGTCACTTTAGGTTGGGCGCGGGACCGGTGGGTTTTCCCCCGTCTCACTGGTCTGGTATGAATGAAATGAACGGATTGTGCGACAAAGCTGTAACATGTGTGTCATTGTATGCGTGTTCAAGTTTTAAGTGTGCATCATCATGTGTGTCTTCAGATTTTTATTTTTGCTTAGGCTAGTCGCGGGAGGGAAAGAAGAAGGTTTTTTGAAAAACGTGGTCGTAGATGGTCAAATTTCTTGTTTCCACACTTTTCGACGAATACTAACGGCACTTTTGTTGTTTCAACAGACATGCAATGTACCGTTACTTATATAAAATTTAATCAGCTTTCCGATTAAAAAAAGAAAAGTAACATCGGACGAACCGTTCCCGAGTTATCGGCAGAAATGTGCAAAGAATCATGTTTTATTCACAATTTGCCACTTTTTTGCCGTGCCCGCCCCTCCCTTATCAAAGCTCAAATCGAAATTTCACACGGAATAGCTGCGACGGGGAATTTAATCAGCTTTCACGAGAAAAAAAGAAATTTGGAATCGGACCAATAGTTATTGAGCTACAACCGAAAACGTTCTGAAAAACGACGTTTTTCCGTGCTTCCGCTCTCCGCGCGGTGTCTGATTGGATTCTTATTTACGGCTGTAACTTATATGTAACTTATATTAGCAGCTATTCGGTCAGAGAAACATGTGACTAGTGAAATTGTCACCTTATGTGGGGGTTCGGGGGACCGATTGTGGTGTTTAATAGTGTTTTTAGGCTGCGGAAGTCTGGAATACGAAGATTTTGGCTTAGTTAGAAAAAAAAGGTCAAACTTCAGCACGCTCCAGCGGCAAAACGGAGAAAGCTAACGAGGCGTTTTTGGTCTCATTTTTTGGGAGATTTTATCAGCTTTAATTTCGTATAGAGTAGTCATGTCGCTAGGAAGCATGGTTTACGAGGTAATGGCAAAAAACCAAAACATTTGTTTTTTGTTGTTGCCATTTGTTGTTATTTTCATGGTGAAGCCATCCGAATCTAGTAGATAAACAAATTTTCGGATTCAGCACTCCCAAAAACGTACCTACAGATCCGTCGAGAAAAATTCTTCAGGTATTTTTTCCGTTCCAAACTACCTAATGACTGGACTATATGGTAAACAGCTGATTCGATCAAGAAACTTCCATCACCGCCGCTTCAGCGCTAGTGTCACATCCTGTTGAGCAAACTAGCTGACTCTCAACAAGCCGTAAAACCTTCCCGAAAATGGGGGTCAGACGACAAAAACGGTCGCAAAACTGCCCTAAAAAAAAGGCCGTAGAAATAGGCGACCCGGATAGATTCGGGCGAGCGGAGCCGGCGCCTCTTTACATAACTTATTCCATGCCGCAGACTTTTGAGATTTGCTGACCCAGTTCACAAGAGATCCCCCCCCCCCCTCAGGACTCCTCGCCGGCTTCCCGTATTGCGCGAGGGCCGTCTGAAAGGGCCGCGGGGGCTCAGGCGGGGGTTCTCTTGTTCTTTTGCGGAGGGGTCGATTTTACAACGCTTCGCCGGCTTTTTGAGTTGAAGCGTTTTTCTCGGTCTCTTTCTCCGAACGTTGGCAAGGCGTGGGCACCCAATCAACCTCAATACCGATTGGCGACCATATGTGTATGATAATTAGTGCATGATAATGCGTGTCCTATATTCCAAAAGTCTATGATTTATGCCTGAATTTTTGATGAAATCCGACTTTTTGAAAGTCAAGTCTTGAGCAATGTGGTGGGAAGGAACTGATTCCAACTCATCACTCGTGACCTACGGCACAAGGGAATTGGAACGGCCTCCTTCGCTCAGCCCCAAGGGCCCCCAGAGGAAGCCCACATGGTCGCGGAAGGGCGAGCGGAGCCCCCACGAAGGAAATCGTAACTTCCGCGAGGCCCTCAAGCCCCCCCCCCCCTCCCCGCACGCCAAGGCGGGTCAGACACAGGGCCTCTGCATCATCCTTGGGCCCGAAAAAAAAAGCCGTCAAGAGGTTCAGGAACATTTCGGGGGTCCGACTGGGTCAAGGCGAGGCCTCCGGGGGCGGCGAGACTCCTCGCACTCCAGTGATCATTACAGACCATTACGTCCGGCAAGTGTGGGACTATGACACGACCGCGAAAATTGTAAATTTGTTGTGAGTTCCTAGTGGTGAGATACGTCGTATCTCGATTTCATCCATATCCGACTCCAGCAGTGCCGTTTATAAGTAAAACCGCTTAACTCCGAATTCGTCAAAATTTGTGAAAAATCGTATAAACCGCTTATCTTGTGGGTTTTCCATCCAATTTGGAGGCAGAACAACTTATCTATGGTAGCTTGCGAGCAAAACCACTTGTGTTTGACAATTCAGCCACTTATCGATATTTTACCTCATGCAGTTTGCAGGAAAATCCACTTATCAACCGAAATCTGGTGACAAGTGGTTTTTGCCTCGAAACACTTAAGCGTTTTTCCATAACAAGTGATTTCTCCTGCAAACTACTTCACTCGGGACATCCAATTTCCTTTCCAAACAAGCCATCCAATTGAATTGAAGAGCGCAACCTTTCTGTTACTACGAAACCAAAACCGTAACTAAGAATTCGTAACTTGACACACTAGGTATCTAACGACCAAACTATGTCGTCGGTATCGGACGAATCGTCGACGACGGAGGTGATTTTGATAGCCTATAACCACCCCCAGAACTCGCTGAACACAATGAGACCTCATGAAAATCTGTTCAGCCGTGATGCTGTGATACACACACAAATACACACACACACACACACACAAAAAAAAAAAAAAAGTCGAAGAGATGAGAGATTTCCATTTTTTGAGGGAAAGGTTGCGCTAAAAACGATGCGTCAGAAATGGCGAGTGTTTGCAGGCAAAACAGCTCAAGTGGTTTTGCCTCCAAACTGAGTACTCGAGTTTACATTATCGAAGGGGAAGAACAACTTGACTACGATTAATCGAAGCGAATCGATGTTTCCAATATTTAATCGATATCAGCATGATCGATAGGACCTGACGTTAGTTAAAGTTATGAATCCGTATTGCCGCTCGATGTTAACATCGAGCGGCAATACGGATTCATAACTTTAAACAGTTTAAACAGTTTAAAGTAACTGTTACTGGAGTCGAGCAATGAAGGGGCCAGCTGAAAACCCTAGAGGCATTTTTTGGACGTCGAAATTTTTGCAGATAAGTGATGGTATGTTTACGGAAAATACGATACCACCGGCCGATATCGGAAGATCGTATCTAGTGAAGCCTTATCGCAAAGTAACCTGCCTAATTGATAAACAGCTTCCGAGAAGACATACAAATCGTCGACAACAACAACGAAAACCGCGAGCACAGTGCTGCCAGCACTTTCCTCTGTGTGGTCCTGAGTTTGCCGATTTCACGAATCACCGGTTGTTTTATTTCACACCAGTTCGTTCGTTGTTGAAAGAAATGGGCCCCGGAACCGACTGTCGAATAATACTTTTTTCTGAAAGAACTTCATAATTTGAAGGCATAGCAGTGAGTTTTGGGCTCCTACGGTGTAATACAAATTTCCAGGGCACTGTCGAAAATTTCAACTTTGAATCTGGAGGGAAAAGTGGAGCCACTCTCTCATTGGCTGCTCACGGCCGCCATTTCCGCCGTCACCTCCGGCAGATTCCCGTCGGTCCCTTCTTATGCTAGCGCACTCTGGCGGATTAGTTATAGTGCCACCGCAGGAAAATTCAAAACGCCAAATATTCACTAGTGATTTCCTCTGCTCAGACACCTAATTTCTCAGTGCTAACTGTACTGAGTACTTTGTTCATTACTAGTTCAACTATGTTCGGCCGAATTTTCCCATTTCTCTGACCTAGTTCCGTGGCCCATTGGGAGGAGCAATGAAAAATTGCACATTTGGAAGCAGCAATGCAGACAGCCGACTTAGAAGACAGGGACTGCTACTCGGAAATGTTTGACTGTTTGACTGTTTATTTGAAAATTGTGATATATAGGACCATTAGGTCCTCTCTTGCATTACATCACAAAACATAAAAAAATAACATAATTCTGGCAGTCAGAAACTTATACAAAATTCTAACAAAAAGTAAAACGCTGCAAATGTTAGACAAGGATTTATTATTCTTTGATATAGGTTACTTGAACAGACATTTAATTCTGTCAATAAAAAAATTAAAAAATTTTTTTTTTGATTTTTATATTTCAAAAAAATGGAGGGGGGGGGGGGGTATTTTTTTTTTTCAAAAATTCTTTCATTTTTACTCGAAAAATATTTAACTTCTTGGGATCCTTCAAAAATCCCATTTTTAGCCCCATGAAAGCCCTATAGATCGCCACAGTGAAATCGGATCGGATGTCCGTCCGCCGTACGCCGTCCGCCGTCCGGACCGTTTTGGGCAGTAGGCTTTTTTTTTAAATCTGAAATTTTGACAAAATACTTGGTTTACCATCTAGTTGTGCCCGCAAGGTTTTCAGCTCCATCGTCCAAACCCGTGGGGCGCTATGGGGCTAAAATGGGACTACACGAGGGGTTTTGAAGGGTTTGAAGTGGTCGAGTTATGTGTCGTTTTCGAAGTATTTTTGGACGTAGAATCCATTTTTGGGTGTTCCAGACCGATCCGATTTCACTGTCGGGATCTATGGGGCTTTCATAGGGCTACAAATGCATTTGCATGGGATCCTGCAGGAGGTAAACATTTTATTTAATAAGGTATCGTTTTCCGGTCCGAGTTGGATGGGCAGGCCCAATGAAAGAGCGAAACGTGACAATTAGCGATTTAGGGGGGAGTGAAACTGGTATGTTAGGAGTTGAGTTATTGACCAAACTGGGAAAGGGTTTGGTTGAGGAGGGGGGGGGGGGAGCGAAGGAGTCAAAAGGAGTCGCTCTTTCTCGGGAGTGAGCGAATCCAGTCTCAGTCCTTTTAGGGAGCGACTTCTCCCATCACGTGTTTACACGAACTTGTTTTATTAGAAACGTGACCCGTTACTCCAAGATCCTACTCCGGAGATACCACCTAAAAAAAAAAAATTTTTTTTTTAAATCGTATCTCAATCAATTTTGGTTAGCATCGCGCTTGGTTTCCCTAGATACGGGCATCCGTATTCCAAGCGATCGTATCTCGATCGTATCCACTAGGAACTCCCTAATGATCGGGAAAACAATGTAGGAATTGAAACGAATCCGAAATCCCAACCAAACGTGGGTATTTGTGGGACATGGAGAACAGCTACACGATTGTGAGATTTCGCCTATGAGCACAAAATAAGCATTTTTATGGTGACACCGGCCTTCCTGAGGATATTCGGATAGGTATAATTATGAAGAGATTTGTAACGGAATTAACCCGGTTTTTTTTTTTGTGGTTTACCTTGTGATAAAACCGAATAGCGATGCACATCAATCAGAAGGCAAAATGAGACTTCAGTAGTGACGAGGGGGGGGGGGGGGCAACCTTGAGATGCGACTGTGACATATGGAACGGGCGGGCAGGTCAGGCGGGGCGGGCAGGAAGTAACGTGAGTCAACATTCTATCGGCGATATAGTTCGCGAGATGGTCGTCCTCCAGGGGGGGGGGGGGGGGGGGGAGTTCGCGAGGAGCCCGCGGCTAGATGGGGATGTCGGTTCCGCGGCGGGGGGGGAGCCGGCCCGCGAAAGGGGGGGAACGGGCAAGAAAGGGGACCCGCAGACCCCGTAGAGATCCTCCGAACTGACCATCAGGTGTAGGGACTGAAGGGAACGCCAAATAAATTGAGAAATTTGGTATTTTTGACGGCGCAATTTTCTCAAAAATCTTTTTCAAACAAATCACGCATTATTTTTAAAAAGAAAAAAAAAGAACGTTTTCAACTTTTTGAAAAACTCAAATTTGCCAAAACCGATACCTTGCGGACTCATTTGGCGAGCGTTTAGTAAAATCAGCCCTTTAGCGGACAACTGCTGACTTGCATGGCGTGCAGCACGTGCCGGTCGGTGGCAAACAAGGCGTCTACAGAAGTGCTAAACCCAAGTCGCCCCCGTGAGAAAAGGAGAAAGTGTCACGCGCGGTGCTCCCGTCGTCATGACAACACCGGGGACGCCTCGAGCTCCGCGGAGATAAACCACGTAGGCGGCGGAACATGATGATTTCAATCAACATCCCGCAATCAATCGAGGCTAATGAACTGTCGCGAGGGCAGCCGGCCGTGCCTATCGGGCCGATAAAAATTGTCTCGGAGGAATTCAATGAAAAACCTGGTAACGCTCGCAAAGGGGACAACTGATCGATTAGAGTTACTAGATGCTCCGGCTCGCTTTGCTCGCCTACGCACCCAGCTGGGGGCTCCGCCCCCCAGACCCCCCGTGGGCCTCGCTTCGCGAGGCCGGTGCCTCGCTCCGCGAGGCCGATCGCTTAAGCAGACATAAGGGGTGAATTGCCGCTTGTGGGTGTATTGCCACCTGTGGGTGTATTGCCGCCTGTGAGTGTATATTGCCGCCTGTGGGTGAATTGCCGCCCCCCAGACCCCCCCTAGTGGGTGTATTGCCGCTTGTGGATGTATTGCCCACTGTGGTTGTATATTGCCGCCTGTGATTTGGGTGAATCATGGTACGAAAATGATTAGCCGAGCGAAGTAAGGCCCCCTTGTCAAAGTGCTAGTCTATTAGCTGAGCGAAGTAAGTCAAAGTGCTAGTGAAATCAATTTTCAAAACTCACAGTAAAAAACCCAGTGGGGCGCTATGGGACTAAAATGCCGAGGGGGTAGAGTTAAGTGTCCTTTTCCAAGTATTTTTGGGGACGACCTATGGAGCTTTCATGGGGCTATACGAAATTAGACCCCCTGTCAACGTGCTAGTGAAATCAAATTTCCACCATCAATAATAATAGAACTACCTATGTGGGTGGCCGAGCAAAGCGAGTCCCCTGGCCGTTAAAATGATCGGCTGAGTGAAGTATGCCCCCCCCCTCCCAACCTGTCATAGTGCTAGTGAAATCAAATCAAAGTTGAAAACTCACAGGAAAAATATGGGGCTAAAATGGCGAGGGGGTAGAGTTAAGTGTCGTTTTCCAAGTATTTTTGGGGAAAGGGGAAGTATTTTTGGGGAAATTAAGGCCCCCCTGTCAAGTGCTAGTGAAATTAAGGCCCCCCTGTCAAGTGCTAATGAAATCAAATTTGAAAAGCCTTCCCTTGATAATAATAGAACTACATATGTCGGTGGCCGAGCAAAGCGAGTCCCCTGGCCGTTAAAATGATCGGCCGAGTAAAGTATGCCCCCCCTCCCGCCATGTCATAGTGCTAGTGAAATCAAATCAAAGTTGAAAATTCACAGGAAAAATATGGGGCTAAAATGGCGAGGGGGTAGAGTTAAGTGTCGTTGGAAGGGGGGGGGGGGGGTTGAAGGAGGGGAAAACGGAAAAAATCCTTGAGGGCGCTCAACCAATCTCAGAACGTAGAGCATTTTTGAATTTCTCGAGATTTTCAAGAATATTATATATATTAGTGATATAGATTATTTATAAGGGTCTTGCGTGATCGCTCGTACATATAGATCCTTGTTTGGGGGGGGGGGGGGGGGGGAAAGTAAGGACCCCCTGTCAAAGTGCTAGTGAAATCAAATTTGAAAACTCCACCATCAATAATAGGAGAACTACCTATGTTGGTGGTCGAGCAAAGCAAGACCCCTCTGGCTAATAAAATAATCGCCCGAGCGAAGCAAGACCCCCCCTGTCATTTGAAAAGTTTGAAAAAAGCCTCCCCTGGCTGGTAAATTGATCGGCCGAGCGAGAAACCCCCCCCCCCCCCCCCCCCCCCTTGACAACGTGTCAAATTTGACAACTCACAGGAAAAAAACCCTGGGGTGCCATCAATAGTTAGTTGCTCGCCTACGCACCCAGCTGAGTAACCCTAGTGGGGTGCATAGCATCGATGGACACGTTCATAACCCTGCATCAAGGTCAACTGCTCCTTCAACATCAACCCCCCTGGCTGATAAAATGATCGGCCGAGTGAAGTATGCCCCCCCTCCCACCCTGTCATAGTGCTAGTGAAATCAAATCATAGTTGAAAACGTATAAGTGTCGTTTTCCAAGTATTTTTGGGGAAAGTAAGGCCCCCTGTCATAGTGCTAGTGAAATCAAATTTGCAAAGCCTTCCCTTGATAATAATAGAACTACCTATGTCGGTGGCCGAGCATTGCGAGTCCCCTGGCCGTTAAAATGATCGGCCGAGTGAAGTATGCCCCCCCTCCCACCCTGTCATAGTGCTAGTGAAATCAAATCATAGTTGAAAACTCACAGGAAAAATTTTAATTTTATTTTTATTTTAATTTTTTTATTTAAATTTTTTAAATTCAATTAAATTCATTTTATGAGATAATCGATTCAGTTTAAATCGATTCTACTTTTCTCGATAATCGATTCAATTTAAATCGATTCATTTAATTTACATCCGTCTGGGAGACCTTGCGCATAGACCTAGCGAGCGCCCCTTAAAGGCTGATGTCCCACCCGCTCGGAGTGAAGAGTGAGGGCGGGGGGATAGAGGGTGTTGAGAGGCTGGGAGTGAAGCCGAGCCAGAATTCACCCGTCGCGAAGGGTCGGTGGCGACGGCCCAGTTTTTTCAAATCTCAACTCGTCGTCATAATTCGCTCATCGTCGGAACGAATTTGGTCGATATCAAGTATTAAAATTCGGATCTCTAGGTAGGCTACGGACGAAACGCGAAAAAAATCCGTCTATTAACGGCGGAATAAGACGCAAAAATTAATTGAGCGAATTCGCGCGCGCCAAAAAATTCGCGCGACCCCCTTATCGGACGTAAAATTAGTCGAGGAATCCGAATCCGGTGAAAAAAATAGGGGATTTGAAATAAGAAAGTTGATGTCAATTGCGCGGATTTGAGCGAATTTTTGAGAATTCTCGACCCCCCTATAGAAACTTAAACGGTCCACCGAGAGTATAGAAAAAATCGGCGTATTTTTATCGCTTACCGTTTAGTCAGAGGAGGCGATTGACATACCCAGCCAGAGACAGAGACGGTGAGGATTAGTGATATAGATAGATAGATAGATAGATAGTAGATAGATAGATAGATAATAAACCAAAAAACGATTGTGAAATCTCGCATTCGAATCATTTCAATACCATCGAGTTTGCATTCACATGCCCCATCACTCTCGTGTTCCCTTTTCCTAGGAAATTGGATTTTTGACCATTTAGGCCTACCATGACGGGGCCGCTCATTTGTTTATTATTCGCTCTAACCCAGTTGTACATTTTATTCTCAAAAATTCCATGTTCTTCAACGGGATTCTTCAGAATCCTCAGAATGCAGAGCGAAGTGACTAGCGCCCAGAACCACTCGGCTAGTCCGGCCGCCTCCTTGGAAATTGACTCC